>OU015543.1:0-4800000 GCA_907165065.1 Caprimulgus europaeus | reverse complement strand
AGGCAATAGTAGCTGACTACCTGTGTACAGTTTCCTTCTAAACTTCTGATATAGCCACAGGACTTTTAATTGTATTTGAAAAAAGCCAAACAAACCAAAAGGCCACCCCAAAATACCCAGCCTGTGTGCGAGGGTCTGTTATTGGGGCAGCCCGAGAGTAGGGTTGTAGTAGTTCAACTACCGTGTTTAAACTACATTGTAGTTTAAAACTAGTGTTTTCATTCTGGTGGGGTGAACACAGACTACACGTACCCGTAAAAAGAGATGTCTTGTCACAAGGCATTTATTCATTAATCGGCATTTATCCTGCCTCCCCTGTTCACCCTGGAAAGTAAGCTACTATGTGAGTAGTCCTATTTTTAATAGGAACTTTCATAAATGAATTAGCCTCAGGGGAGGCTGGGGAAGAGGTTACATCTGTGGTTATAGATGAAGCAGAGTTTCATGAGGACACGATGATGTTTGCTACTCGGTTGTATATTTCTGCACATTGCTTTGCACCGCACAAAAGTCCTGAGACTCCCTCAGCATGGAGGGAGGTTTGTTTTGCAGCTGAAAATCCCGATTTAAAATGTTCACAGGACACAATCGTACACTTTTGCTGGAAAACGGGCACTTTGTAGAGTTTTTTGTTTTGTTTTGTTTTTTTCCCTGTGTGCCCCAAGGTGGTAATGCATCGCTGGTGATAAACCCAACAGGTGCCAGGGCTGCTGGGTACTGCAGCCAGTTGGCTTTCTGCCGGCAGGCTCACAGTGGCTATATTGTCTCTCAAGGTTTTGTGTGCTTCCATGTCCTTATGAGGGATGGTATAACCCAGTTGAAATACATACTTAAACTCCTGAGGGATTAAGTGTGTTTCCTTTGCTTTACAGTTCAGAATTTTATAGTTTCTTTGTTTGGGGGTTCTCAGATTCCTTAATGATTTTTTTTTTCCTCTTCCCTCTTTTGCCCAGATGTGTATAATAGCAGTATTTGAACCTTACTAGGTTTGCCAATTTTATTACTCAACATATGGTATATCCTTTTATTTTTGACTAGTATATCACTCTTCTGCTGAGAAATCCCTTGGTACATGCTTTTTTCTTATTATTCTTCAATTGTTAGGTTTGTAACTCTTCTGTACTCTGAAATTCAGCTTTTTTGCTCATGATTTAAGGAGACAAAATGTCAGATGTTTTGCTTCTGTCTGAAAAGTATTGTTTAAGCTGTCACTTATTGGAAGTGTTATGATAGATTAATGTTAAAATAATCCCTTCCCCCACTTCCCCAGCAACCTATTGCTTTCTGGTGTAGGAGAAGCTGCGCAGGAGAAGGTGCTAGATGAAGTGGGTGCTGCTGTTCTGCATCAGTCCGGGAGCACGGGGTGCATCCATAGCTCACGAGTGGCTCCTCTTTGGGTCCAGTATTCATGATGCTGGAGAACCTAAACGTCCTAGCAGTGAGCATGAACCCACATGGATCTGCTTGGGCCAATGCTGGTGGTTTGGGGTGCATCCTCACCCCCAGCCTTGCTTCTCAAAGAGGTTTGAGGGATTGCTGTTCTCTTCCACCTCTAAAGCATTCCCAAAGCCTGTCCTCTCCTCTCCTGTCCTCTCATCTTGGCCACATGGAGAGGTTATAAATGCAACTCACACAGGCAATAATATGAAGATACATCCTTTGCTCCAAGCATTATATATGCATTTTAAAGTTATTTATGAGTACATAATATTATTTCCAAAACCCTATGTGTGTGGCTCTTTCTTGCATATTTATTATGTATTTATAGTGACCAACATTTGCAGAGAATGTGAGCAGAGATTGTTTTCCTGGTAGGCTCAGGAATGGATTCTTTTGTGGTTTACATCTATATAACTCAATTAAATGGCATTAGGATAGACTTACATCAGCTGAGTTCTCAGCCCGAAGTCCAAATATAATTCTTAATAATGATGGTTTTACAAGTGATTTTTCTTTATACCATTTTATTAGTGTTTTCTTCAGAGTGGTTTCTTAAGCTTTTCTTGCTTTATGGTAAAGTCTAGTTGTAAGAGAGTTCAGACTAAGAATATTTTGTTTGAGAGTGAGTCAGAGTCTCAGAATAATTTGTAGTCTACTGAAACTATCCCCAATGTACTATTCGCATGATAACTCTCGTATAGGCTTCCCAATTCAGCTGTAAAGACACAAATCACTTGAATTCTATAATTTGTTTCCCACGCAATGGGAATAACACATGGCTTTCTATTGGCAAATATTTTGCTAATGTTTGTATCTAGGTTTGGAGATTATAAATTGCTGTCTGATGCTAATTGCCGTTAATAATAATAATAATAATAATAATAACAACCTCTCAGGTAATCTTCTATATAATGAGGAATAAAAGTAATTACCTTAAAGCATTTCTAATATTCACAGTGGAACATTAATGTTTTTGTATGCCTTGAGAAAAAGGATGAAATTTTGCATAGCAGCTAAAATAAATGATAGTGTTGTATCAGACTAGCAGACCCAGTTTAGAAGAATCCTTTTGTTTTCAATTAATGTAAAGCATGGGCAGAAGCTGTTGCCCACTGTGTTTTGCCATTAAATTCATATTATCCAAACTATTTATTGCATTCATGCCTTTTACTTGTAGGAAGGGGAGCTGCATAGTGGGGTCATGTGAATTAATAGGGTGTGAGTTATCATGTGTCCTCACGCACTAATACTGTCACTTCACCCCCGAGGGACAGGGCTTATGTGCTGCACAAAATAGTGTGTATTTAGGGGAAATCATTGCATGATCCCATAGCACTGGGATTTTAGGTTGTTAAATTGTTGCCCAGAGGACCCCCAGGCAATAACCCTCCTGGAGCCCAGCTTGTCTACCTCACTGGGATGAAGGGCTTAAACTGGCCCCACTGGAATTCAACCACTGACTTCTCAACAAGTCCAGTTATTTCAGAGCTGATGCTCAAACCACTGAACTATCATCCCCAGTGTAATTAATTCTTAACCTTTTACCATAAATAAGTCAGATAATCTTTTGGTTGCTGTACTTGGGTTATCCTGTCAGTGATACCTCTTGCTCTCTTTACTGCAGTTATTTCCACAGCAGACACTCGGCATTGTTTTCTTGCCAGCCTTTTCTTTCCTACAGGCATTTAAATTAATAGCTGAGAATGAGTGTGGCTGGTTTACTTAGAAATACTCGGGTTGAGATGAGCCATAAAGACAAGTGGTGGGTAGCTAGGTAAGGTTTTTTTAGGAATAATTCAGGCAAATGTGTTGTTGAGGAAGAGAACTTGAATCCAAAGTGTATTTTATAATAAAATAGGCCTTTCACAAAGGCACCGTACTGGGGCAGCGTAACAGTGTGACTGCGAGATACAGGTTGTGGTAGTGGTAAGTGAGAAGGACGAGGATCGGCCATGCCCTTAGCTCAAGCAACACTTTCTGCTTTGAAATTTCTTCTTAAGCTTCTTCCTCAGCATTACTGCTAGCCTAGGAAGTTTTACTTTGCTGCTAGACAGGCACCTCACGTGTATCCAGGGCAGGCTGAGTACAGAACACAGAAACGCAGCGTCATACAATGGTTGTGAACACAACGTCCCAGTCTTTCACCCGGGGCGCCGCCACTGCGCTGAACAACTCACTGTTGAACTCCAGTTAGAGGGTTTTTTAGCATCATCTTGATCAAAATGCTGCTTGTGCTGGAGCTTTTCTTGAGCTTTTTTATGTTTCCTAGTGATCAACTAGCTCCAAAAATTGTTGCATTTTATTTCTCATAGAATCCCAGACTGGTCGGGGTTCGAAGGGACCTTAAAGATTGTCCAGTTCCAACCCCCCTGCCATCAGCAGGGACACCTTCCACTAGACCAGGTTGCTCGAAGCCTCATCCAACCTGGCCAAGAACACTTCCAGGGAGGAGCAGCCACAGCTTCTCTGTGCAACCTGTTCCAGTGTCTCACCACCCTCACAGCAAAGAATTTCTTCCTAATATCTAATCTAAACCTCCTCTCTTTCAGCTTAAAGCCATTTCCCCTTGTTCTGTCATTAACTGCCCTTATGAAAAGTCTCTCCCCAGCTTTCTTGTAGCCCCTTCAGGTACTGGAAGGCCTCTATAAGATCTCCCTGGAGCCTTCTCTTCTCCAGGCTGAACAGCCCCAACTCTCTCAGCCTGTCCTCACAGCAGAGGTGCTCCAGCCCTCTACTTACATACCTGGCATCACGCTGCCGGAGCCTGTGCAGAGCTGCTGGTGCCTTTCTCTGGTCCCATATATGAATTTGTCGGCTACCCCCATGCATCTGAGCTGAGTATTTGATTGAACCTCCTGTGAGAGTTGAAGCAGTTCAGCATTGCATGAGTATCTCGCGGGATGTATTTTAGCTCTGATCATAAGATAAAAAATACTTTAGCACATGTTTAATGTGCCATGTGGAAGTCCTCCTGCCTAGCTCTGTGGACAGGGAGGATTTTCCCAGCTCAGATTCTCAGGAGGACTCATCCTCAGTGCTGGTGCACATGCCAGCCAAGACTTGGGTAACGCCACAACTCCTTTCTGTGCACACAACATATTTCTTTTTAATTTACTTGAAATAATTAAAAAAAAAATAGTACTTAGAACTTTATAAATCCATAACTTATTGTTTAATATAACTATACAGCTTATACAATTATATTTTTAATTAGAAATATTAATGGCTGCATTTGGTGGGGATCTAGCTTGGGTTGCAGTTATCTGAATTTGGGGGTTTTTGGGGGCATGTGCATAAGTTGAATCCTGGATGAACGGTGATAGCGATGCACTCTGCTAGGAGACATTAAATTCCTTTCTGGGTGTTGGTTGGTAGTGTATAGTTTGTCTCTGATAAGCTTGATGGTGTGTTAATAATGATGCTTAGATCTCACGTGCCCTGTGAAAGGCAAGGATTGGTTTCTTCTGCTGCATATACTCTTAGATAAGAGGGTCTTTTTCTGGTGTTAAGGGTTTTTTTTTTCAGGTTTAACATATTTCCTTGTGAAGATTCCTAACCCTGACTGTCAAATTGTATAATTTATAAAAACTTCTGAAAAATATCCAAGAAGATTCATCTTCTGTTCACAATTTCATTTTTATGACGGGGCGGCATGCTGGGAACCCGGAGTAATTCTAACCAGCGCTGTCCCCATCCATGCTGGTTTTACAGCAGATGTTGCAAATTGTCCAGTGAATTTATGTCTCCCTGAATCCAGCTTTTCTTCTCATTTTCAGTAAATTTCTCACCCACTGCAGTCTCCCCAAAGATTGCTCAGTAATGGGCATTTATGGGAACATTCACAAAAATAATAGAAAACTTGCAAGTTCCTGGCAATGCTTTCAGATTTTGCCGTGATTCAGTGTGCCATTAGCAGCTGTCCTTTTATTTACTGATACCACTCCAGCTTACACATACTTGTGTGCATATGTATTTATCTATGTCTCTTTCCAAATGATGACAAATCAGTAAAATAATTAAGAGTTAGGCTATGTCATGAAACTTTCCAATCTGGGAGGCATGAAGATTTTTCCAGCCATGGGTAGGATCTTTGTGAGGCATTGGGTTAATTTAGATTAAGAGGTGATTCTCATCCTCTATGAGTTTTGGATTTAAATAGGCAAGTGTGGGAATTAAAAAAAGGAACATGAAGTGACTTCTTCAGGATCACTCTGTGGGCTATTAATACCTGACCAAGGTTAAGAGCCAGGATTTTTGCTTTCTAGTTCACCGTGTTATCTACTCTTGGATCAAGCCTGAAGGCTTCCCAGGCAGAAAGAACAGAAAAAAAGAAAAAAAAATTACCTTTCTTTGAGCATGACTGTGCAGTAGTGTAAAAAAGGCAAATGCAATCTTGACTCTCTTGAGCGAGACATTTCCATGGAGGCAGGGAACTATTAATGCCATTAACAGATAGTCATCTGGAAAACTGTTCTGGTCTTCCATGTGCAAGAAAAATTAATTCAAGTGAGAACAGGTGCTGAAAAGGACTTGCTGGGATGTGGGAGGGAACGAGGAGCCAGACTTATAAGAGGTAGTTGAAAGAGCCTGACTTGCGTGGCCTGGAGGACAAAAGCTGATGTGGCTACTATTGCTCTATAAATATATCAAGGGGTAAGTACCAGGGAGGAAAAGGACTTGCTTAGGCTGTAGAGCAATGCTGGCAAAAGGACAAATGGGCATAAATTAGCTATGTGTAAATTTAAGATGGAAATTAGATTAAGGTTCCCAACCACCATAAACTTTTTAGCAATTTATGAAACAGTAATCCCTTTCATATGACATGGTCAGGGGCAGTGCAGCTTCATCAGCTTTATTTAGCAAGGGGGCACTTTGTTCAGCAGGAGGGTTGAGTAACTTGCTCGAGGTTTACACCCAGCTGTGTAAAACAAAAAGTTCCCATAAAAGCCTAGCCTGTTGTTTTGTATTTTGATTAAATTACCAAAAAATATGAACGTTGTTTAATAGATCCATGAATTGTCTATTTATTTCTCTACTAAATACTCATTCCCTTTGGAGTTCTTGTGTTTTGAGTTTCTTCATATGAATGGCCCTGTCTGAATTTAAAATATGATATATTAGCATTTTGCAAAGCAATAGCTATTCAAACCAGCTAAAATGTGTTACGTTTCTTCATCCTGATGAGTTGATAGACCTGCCTGGACCAAGTCTGTTAACTTTGTGAGAAATAGAGATGGGAGAACCTGCCCTTGAGGCCCTTTCTCATGTTTACGCTTCTTTCAGATTAACACAACTACTATATTCAAGAAACCTTGGACCCTGGCAAAGCTCAGAGTTAAAATCCTTCTCTGAAGGTAGTCCTGGTGCCTCCTTAGCAGATGCAGCGGCTGCTGCTTGGAGAGACCCAAGTGATTGATGGTGCCCCCTAATTTTCAATTGAGATTGAAGCCTATTAGTCTGTGATCGCTAATCAGAGTGAAAGTTGATTTTTGTTGACTTTTATTACTCATTCCACTTTGTCCATATTAGTTACGAGCATAATGTGATTGCTGTTCTGCTTTGCCGATGTACAGCATTCCCAAGGGACCCTGCTCACTAAAATCTAGATTTCTCTTTACAGCTTGACAGGTCGCTGTTACAGCCATGGAATGATTTTTAATACTTTATAGTTCTCAATGCAAATAAACTTTTTATTATTTTCATAGGTGAGGGTGACATAAATGTTAAAGTGCCTCCTGTTATTTGATATTTAATTATGAAAGCATCCGCTGGAAAAATAGTATGAGCCTGGTGTAATCAGTATGGGAGCAGACCTGCTAATCTTTTCATTTGGTCTAGACATCAAGGATGCTTTGTACTCGTCTGGCTGTGGCGTGATAATCTAAGACCTTCTGGACTAAAAGTTTCAGGACTCTTTATGAAGGGAAAAACTCCTCCATACAACCCCTTAGGTTTGTGTATTCTTCTTTCAGCTGATAAATGCCTGTTGGGTGAGTTCATGGCAAAGGTATTTGGATGAACCTGAGCGGAGGCAGCTCGGCTGTTTGGTGCTGCCGTGATGTCTGTCCCTGTGTGCTCCCAGTCAAAACAAGGGAGCTGGCCCTGGCTCTGTCGGTCCTTTAAACTGGGGTAATTCTGCTTAAAAAGCGTTTCCATTTTCCCTGTTACTTTATAAAAGATTGTTTTAATTAGTTGTGTTCCTTAAGAGATCCCCGGTCCCTGGCATCACTTCAGAAGTGAAAAATACATTTCCTTGTGCTTTTGTCCTCTTCTTTATTGTTAAATTGCAATAATCCTCCTTGCTATCTATTTTAAAACAACTTAAAGCTTCGAAATGAACACTAAAATAATTGCTAATGGTCTGTTTTCCCAAACCTGTCCGCATACTTATTTTTCTTGCATCATGGTCCACTTTTAATCTGTAATGTGGTTTCTATTAGACCTTAGCATCTTTAATTAAGGAGTGGGTGGGAGGGCAGCAGCAGGAGAGGGAGGGAATCCCCTCCACCTGTAAGATGCTTTGGGAAAGTCATTCGGGGTCAAAACAAAGAAATCCTGTCTCTCAACAGTGGCCAAAACTGAATGCCTGAGGAGGAGTATAAGAATATAAATGAGGTTTTATATATTTGATGAGTATTTTAGTTCTTTGCATGCAAAAATTCAGATTTTATCTACCCTGGAAGGATTCCAGTGCTGTCTAAAGGAAAAATCACTGTCTGAATAAAACCGCTGTCTGGTCTGGCACAGCGCGGGGAAGCGCTGGTACGGCTCATCCTTCGGGAAGTCGCGATGACATTGCTGTTGGGATAGATAAAGCACGATGTTGCCTGAACTTGTCCTTGCTGGGGCCAGACCAGGACGAGCTCCTGGTGTGCCTGCACCGCTTGCACTGACCTGCCCCAGCAAGTTTATATTGAGATAAATCTGAAGCTCCCTGTAATCTCTGGTGTTACCTTAGGAATGGGTGGCCATGAGATTAAGAAGACATAAGGTGGGGGTGCGTGGTGGGATTACTTTTCTCCCCCTGGATGTGAAGACAAGCCCTGGCTGGGACATTTCTGCAAATCCCTCAGCGTGTGCTGTGCCAAACCGTGCGAGAACAGAGCTGGAGACCGAGGGGCTGAGGTGGAGATTCGATGGTCTCTCACTGCTTCATACTTGCTTCGACTTGTTCTCTGATGTCCTTTAGAACCACAGCTTGGTAGCAGCAGGAATACCCGTGTTAGGTGTTCAGAGTGCTCAGAGAAGGTGGGAATAAACATCTCCTGCACTCCCAGATGCATTTGCCTTTTTTCCTCCCCCAAAAAATAGTATATTTTGTAAAATGAAGATGATTCTACGTCACTACTTATTTATGGGAAGGAAAGGCGAGAGGTTACAGCAAAACAAAAGAACAGGGGGTTTTTGTCTTCATTGTATTTTAAACAATTAAGCAGAAGAAACAACCCTTTTAAAATATATCTGTATATATTTGTAAATATATTTATAAATACAATTTATTTAAGATACTATAACTTCATGGATAAATATTTTCTTTCCTTTTTTAATAGTCTGTTAAGAGCTGAGTGGTGCTGGGCAACAGGGTGGTTGACTAAGACACGATTTTTCCTTGATTTGACTGAAGTACTCTGAAATAAGATGAGAAGCATCCTAAGGAGAAAGGCTCAGGGCTTGACTGGGTTTTCCTCTGACTTCTCAGCGTTTGCAGGCCACCGTGCCTCTTCTCTCTTAACTTATCAGATCTCAGTGCCAGATTATCTCTCTTGCCAGCTTTAGAAGCTCAGCTTAGTTGTCAGCAGCTTGTCTGCTAATAGGCACAAGTGTTCTCCATCAAGGCTATAGAAGCAAAGCATCTGGAATTGTGGAAATTCAGAGGAAATATCACTGGTGAAACCCAACAGAGAAAACCCACGGAGACTGGGGGAGTGAACTGCCAAGCTGGAAATGTTGGTACAGTCAGTGCATATACGTGTGTGTAAATGAAGTGCGTATAAACCCTACTGAGCAAGCTTCCAAACCTGTTTTGTGTACATTTTGGTCTAGAAAATGTGTTTTAAACTTCTATTTGTATGAGCCTATGTTTAGAGAGAATCTAGCAAGGTGTGGAAAGGAGTTGGATGCCCACTTGCATTTCACTGGAACAAGGCACTTGTGTTCAAAGTTCTTTTGCCTGATTAAAATGGTTTTATTCTTTTTTGTTGGTGGTGGGTTTTTTGTTTGCTTTCTGGGAGCACAATTTGAGGTATTTGAACTTATGCAATATCTGCAGCCATGAGCAGATGTTTGTTTTGCAAAACTGGATTTTTTCTGTTTTTTTTGTTTGTTTGTTTTTTAATGTAGGGAATTACACCTGAACTTTTCATCACTCAGGTTAAACAAGTGCTAAAGTACAGAACTAAGAAAATTTTATTTACTAAATAGTACAATTCTGCCAATTATTTTCATGATGTGTTCAGTGTTTAAATTAATTGTAAAATGTAATTAGATTTCTTTCTAATTTTAATACTCCTATTACATGGATTAAATAAGTAGGTGGGCAGAGCATTACCTTCTGCAGCAGAGGTTTTGGTATGATGCCTGTGCCCAGCTATTCATAATTTTCAATGGCTATTTTCATATCTGTATCTTTTGTTTTTTTCAATGCAACATGCAGACATGGTAACCATTTGCTTTTTTTAGTTTTATTTCATACTTCCTCTATAAATCTTAGTTCATAAGAAGCATTACTAAGTGTTACAATTCATTTCACCACTTCATGTTTAGTGATTATCAGGTAAGAGCATCTTGGGACTTGTCTACACAGGAACTGCAGTGTAATTAAATGGAGGTATACATATAAGGACTTGCCTGCCTAGGGAAATTCATTTGAATTTTAGTAGGATGTGAACTATAAAGCAGAATTTTATTCCTCAGGAATGTCTTTTATAGGCTCTTTTGGAATAAGAAATTTTTGGTGCAAGCTTGGTTTTGGAATTGCAAGGTTAGTGTTTCTCAGTCATATACACACACTTTCCTCACTGAGGAGTTTGAAATCTGGCTCAAAAGAAGATGTTTCAGCAGATTATTTTCTTTATCATAGAAATGCTACAGTGTTCATTTTAGTTCCAGTTCATAATTATATTATTATTATTATTATTATTATTATTATTATTATTATTATTATTATTATTATTATTATTATTATTATTATTATTATTATTATTATTATTATTATTATTATTATTTTATTAAGAGTTTCCATGGCAGTGACTGATCATACAATCCTTCCTTGGGAGAACAGGGGGGTTTTCTTATGCTTATTCATAGATAAGCTGGGGCGAGTGGCATTATAAACTGATCTGGGCTCAGGGACAAGCAAATTAAATTCTTTGTTTTATCTTACACTTGCCATCATGATAGCCTGCTCTGATTGGTAGGACCTTGACACTGGACTTCCAGTCTTCTGTCTTCTTATGATCTGTTCCTACTTTCCTGAATAGCTATGTTCAGTTTTTGATCTAATACTCAATACTGTAATGCACTTCCATTATCAGAGAAAGACTTTTCATCTTTCTGGATTTAGTTCCATGGAAAATGAACACAATGCCAAAAACCCCTGTGATGCAGAGTCTGGATTTAACCCCTTGCATGAATACACTCAGTCAACTCCTGTTGAATCCAGGTTTGTTTTTTTTTCTTTTTTCCTTGTGATTGAGTAAAGCACTAGTCCCAACTTTCCAGCTTTAGAGAGACCTATGTAGTCAAAGCTTCCAGATCCCTGTGCTGGCACAGACAGAAAGGAGTTTTAAATAGTTCCCAAAAAGCTCTCAGCTGGATCCTGGCACCCAGGGGAAATTAGGGCACTGAGGTGTAGAGTTGCTTATAATTTTTTTTCCCCATAGATACTGAGAAAACTTCATATTGGACTAGCACTTAGCAAACAAAGGTGACATTTGAGGCACCTGGAAGACAAATCTGACAAGAGTGGCATTTCCATGTCAATATTAAAAAGCTCCTGCAAGTTCAGTGCTAGATTGAGGTAATATCCATTGCACAAGCTCCAGGAGTTGGGTGAGAGCGTTGAGTGCCTTGGGTGGGCAGTGAGTTTGTGCTTTAATAACCTTTTTAAAGAAGGATTGTGCAATTTTGCACACCACATTGCTCAATTAGTGCTTTGACGTAGAGAAGTGTTGCCAGAGCTGGTGGGACTTGTGAGCAAGAAGCTGCAGCTGGGTTGAAGGGGATGAAGGGTGCCCCAGGTTTTGGGTGGAAAGCACCAATTTATTCTGTCATATTGATGCTCATGCAGTGCTTAGGACAGGTTTTGCTTGTATGCCATTATGTTTCTTATGATTGTTCTTTTATTTTAAGAATGACCTACTAAGGTAGAGAGAATCATGCTGTCTTAGCCATATCTTTGACCTCCTTTTGGCCAAATTTTTCTTGTCCCCAGAAGCCAGGACTGAAATAATTGTTGTTCAAACTTCTAAAGCATCTGAAAGGATCCCTGTCACAAAATAAATAAATTTAAGCAAGCGAATAGGTCATTATACCTTAAAAAGCAGGGGAGGTAGTGCTGATTTGGTGTCTTCATTGGTTTCTAAGCTAAAATTAATAGTGTGTGGAATCCCTCTTAGTAACATGACTCAGAACTATTTATTTTTCAACTCCTCTTTAAACTCTATCTGAGATTGATGGGTGTGTTATCTTAGCATTTGGGAGATGCAAGCAGTATTGGAATGACAAACATTTCTTGACAGCTTTAGAAAGATGGATGGTGTGATGGCCCTGCAACAGGTTTGGGTGTTTGTGCTTTCTAATGGGTCATCAGGAGACTCTTGCTTCACTTTCATTCTTAACGAAGGGGAATGAAAGCTGAGACCTAATTATTCGTTTGAGATGTCTTTGTAACTTGACTTCTCAGTCTATAGGTTTGTCATCCAGCCCTTAGCAGAAGAGAATAACGATGGCCATCCTCAGTTAATGGTCCCAGTTTGTGCATTATGCTTTTAAAAAGGAAAGAAGTAGATAGTTCTTGGATTTTACCTGCAAAGCTGGTGCTAAGTGATCAAATATACCTTGGATATCTGTCATTATATTGTACCTTGTTACTGTATTTGACAGATCTACACATTCTGCATAAAATCGTGTTTGAATGAAGGGAGATCCTTTACCAAAACTAACTCACTATGGGTAAAATCCTTAGGCTTGACCAGAAATTTCAGACAGTTTTGTGAGCAACTCTTCCATGGCTTTTAATCTGCAGAGCTGTGATAACTTCAGGAGGAGAGAATACCTTGGAAATGTCACAGATGTGGTCTGCTTGGTTGAAACCCACTGTTCACAGAAGTGTGTCTTCATCTTTAGCTGTAGACTTTTGGGGGGTTTTGTAACTATTACATTCCTCAGCAGAGTTGTGCCCTTCCTTTGTGGTCTGTGACAATTAATAAGAAAATAAAAATATATTCTTAGGATATTGACAGCTTTCTGCCAGGTTCTGTGCAGATGGGAGAGAGGAGTGATTTCTCTTAATTTCCTTTTTTGCCAAGATTTAAAAAAAATAAAGCCAGTGTTATACAAATTATTTTACAAAATTGTACTCATCAAGATGCCTTTGATATTATCTCTTAACATTTAAAGCTCTTCAGAATATTAGAAATGAGACTCCTTCTGGCAGTGAGAGTGCATGGTGGAGAAAAGTGATGAGGCTGTTCTCTTTCCAGCAAAGTGTAAATCATTAAATTCCCCACAGAGATTTCTTGCTCTTTTTTTTTTTTTCAGACATCTGAACAACAGGAAAAAGTTGTTTTTAAATTTTATTGTAAAGAGGATGTTTATAAACTTTCTCCTCTAGGCTCCATAGATTCTCTAAATGTGCCGTATATAAAAATGTGACTTGAAACTTTTCCTGATATTGACTCTTATATACTTTAAAGGAATAACTGTTGAGGAATGATTTTATTAATATTAAGAGGTTTGAGCTGCGGGTAAGTCCAGCAGATCAGTTCTGTGACAGTTGGGCTCTGTTGTCGTAGCGTCTTCCTGAGGCTTGGCAGGGAACGCTGGTGCCACTTTACACCTTTATTCCCATTCAGGCTTTTTTATTGGCTATATTGCAGTGTTCCCAGATTTCATTCCTTTTGTTTTTTGGGGGTTTGGTTTTGTTGTGGTTTGGGTTTGTTTTGGCTTTTTTCAATATTTTGGCCAGGAGGAGTGGTAGATTTTTCCTTTGCCGACAACAAACGGACCAAAGCGAATTATTTTTCACAGGTGCCAGTAACTTCATGTAAAAAAGTTAATTTATTCTCAAAACTAAAAGATATTTTTAATAAGTAATTTATGTGTATGCAGCTACATAAATCACCTTTCCATAGACAAAAGCAGGCAAACCTGCTGCTTTATGTACAGTGCTACTTTTGTCTGTCTTGTAAAAAGAAAAAGCCAGCATTGCTAACAGGACGTGTCAGCCACAAGCAGTTAAAGCGAACACATCTCCGTGTGATAGAAGAGAAATGTTTATGAATTAATATTCAGGTGCCTGGCAGGAAGCACATTGCAGTGGATTAGTATTTTTATCATTTCAGTGACAAATTATAAAAAGCTGATTAAAATGACCTGGATCCTGGACACATGGGTTGGAGCCAGAAGACGTGTGGTAGTGATTTAAATCTCACCTTTCCACTTCCTTGCTTTAATCTCCAGGGCAAGAATAGAGCAGCAGTGAGGCTGCTTTATTTTATAGCTCTCTAGTAGTCCCAGGGGACTGAAAAGCAGCTGATGGTGATAATCTAGGGGGCTGGCTTGTTACCTGCCCCTCTTACAGCTGCCCTGGCTGAAGGCAGGAGCACTGGATCCCTCTGTAGTTCCTAGAGAGAAATAAAGGTTTTGCATCTCAATCCGACCAGCTCCTGCCTCTGTTTGCTCTCGCTTGTCATCTGGAGGAGACGCACGTCTCCCGCTTGACTCTGGATCTCCTGCTTGACTTAAACATGTGTGTGGAACAGCAGAAATACTTCCCCAAGAGTTCCTGAGTAACAACTTTATTCCACCACAGGAATTTGTCTGAGCCATCTTCAGTATCGGATTTTATCTGCAGTATTGCTCAAAGCAGCTGCACTGTGTCCAGAGGACCTAGCCTGGTGTATTTTAGGACATACAGTAACTTAAACCAGATCCTGACCTTGTGCAATTCCTATCTTCAGCGAAGAGATTGTTATTTGAAGTTTTGTTTGTTTTTAAATTATAAGTTGCACTCATGGCATGCTGGCGTCGTGACAAATATGATTTAATGCAAAAGAATCTCTTTGAGAAAATGGCTTTGCAAAATGATTCAGAGTGTATTTTGGTAGGCATAAAGGTGGTATTTCTCTTCAACTCTAATAATTTTCCTTAAAATACACAGAAATGAAATAATTACTGAAGAGCTGAAAGCGTGTACCTCTGTATCTGATATCTACTTATAATTCATCATTAAAAACTTGCAAAAAACATAGAATCATAGAATGGTTTGGGCTGGAAGGGACCTTAAAGCTCATCCAGTTCCAACCCCCCTGCCAGCAGCAGGGACACCTTCCACTAGACCAGGTTGCTCAAAGCCTCAGCCAACCTGGCCTTGAACACTTCCAGGGAGGAGCAGCCACAGCTTCTCTGGGCAACCTGGGCCAGTGTCTCACCACCCTCACAGGGAAGAATTTCTTCCTAATATCTAATCTAACCATGCCCTCTTTCAGTTTAAAGCCATTTCCCCTTGTTCTGTCATTAACTGCCCTTATGAAAAGTCCTTCCCAGCTTTTATGTAGCCCCTTCAGGTACTGGGAGGCCACTATAAGATCTCCCTGGAGCCTTCTCTTCTCCAGGCTGAACAGCCCCAACTCTCTCAGCCTGTCCTCACAGCAGAGCTGCTCCAGCCCTCGCATCATCCTCACAGCCTTCTCTGGACTCATTCTAACTGGTCCATGTCTCTCTTGTGTTGGGGGCTCCAGAACTGCACACAGTACTCCAGGTGGGGCCTTAGGAGAGCAGAGTACAGAGGGAGAATCCCCTCCCTGGCCCTGCTGCCCACGCTGCTCTGGGTGCAGCCCAGGACACGGTTATTGGTCTCTGGGCTGTGAGAGCACATTGCCAGCTCATGCTGAGTTTCTTATCTACCACCACTCCCAAGTCCTTCCCTTCAGAGCTGGCCTCAAGCCACTCATTGCCCAGCCTGTATTTATGTTTGGGTTTGCCCCGACCCAGGTGCAGGACCTTGCCCTTGGCCTTGTTGAACTCCATGAGGTTGGCACAGGCCCACCTTTCAAGCCTGTCAAGAACCCTCTGGATGGCATCCCATCCCTCCAGCATGTCAACCACACCACTCAGCTTGGTGTCATCAGCAAAATTGCTGAGGGTGCCCTCAATCCCCCTGTCCATGTCACTGACAAAGATGTTAAAGAGCACCAGTCCCAAAACCGAACCTTGAGGGACACCACTCTTCACCGGTTTCCACTCAGACTTTGAGCTGTTGACCACAACTCTTTGAGTGCAACCATCCAGCCAATTCCTTATCCACCAAGTGGTCCATCCATCAAACCCACGTGTTTCCAATTTGGAGACAAGGATGTCATGTGAGACGGTGTCAAACGCCTTGCACGGATAGGTGCATGGGTAGGTGACAGAATTGGGGTGATCAGAGTCCAGTTGTTGAAGTGTTTGTGGGTGGGTTAAGTTTTCCCTTTTTATTCCAGAGCAACACAATGCACAGAGCTGAGTGTTACTTCACTGCCTTATCTCAGGACAGAGAGAACAGTTTTAACCCTAAACGGGTGACACACTGTTGTGTTGCTGCTTCTGTCTTGGGGTACATGATGCACCAGCTCGGTGGTGGGAGCCAAGTCACAGCTTCACCCTTTCTCTCTCCTGTTTTCATGTCCAGGATGACCTGATCCAGTGACATGGATCAAAAAAATGAAAAGATCTAGAGGAAAATTAGGGGGGGGGGTTGGCCAGATCAGGTCATTTTGTAGGTACAGTTGGTTGGGTCAGCGCAAGGGAAGAACGCAAGGTGTTTATCTAACCTGAAACACATTTTGCACTAATTTTCATTTTAAGATTAAAAGGAAGAGCCCAATGGTGACAAAGTCCATGTCCAGAGGAAAAGGATGGGAAAGCATTCAGTGCACTACGTCCTGCGCTTTGGAGATTGCTCCCTTTGGTTCCAGGAGCTCAAAGACATTGATGGGTCAATGCCCTCCTGGAAGGAGAGCTGGAGGAAGGCTTGGAATAAGGAGCTTTGTTTGTGGATGCATTAATTGTGTGCTAAATAAAATGGACTTGCTGGTGGTAAATATTTAATATTATTAGAAGACTTTGGCAGTGGGCCAGAAACCAGCATTTCTTCCCGTGAAAGCTGTTTCTCCAAGGTGGATCGCACAAGCCTGTTTGTGGTACCCAGCCTGCATTTCCCCTGAAGCTGTGGCTGACCTCTGTGAGGCCTCGGGAATGTGCTGTTTAGGTGGCTCATGATGTCAGCAGTTTTCAAGATTGAACAGCTTATAAAAGAAGGGCCTGGTTTTATTATTATTTCATTTTTGTTACAATATCTTCTTAGCAAATACGATGTTAGTGGGGAGAGCTGGACTCATCAGTGCTCACCCAACCTGTTTCCTGCTTACCAAAACAGGAGATTCGCACTTTTTCTCCCATTTCAAGTCTTGGATATCAGGTACACTGGGGAAGAAAATAAAAAAAAAGAGATGAAACAAGCTTGCTTTTTTTTTTTTTTTTTAAATGCATTGGTGCTAGCAAATTTGATTCAAAGGTGAAGACAAGAAAAGTGCTGTAAGCAGGGGTAAAGTAGCTAGTTTGGTGCAAATGCCCCATTATTTCATTCAAAATTATTGATACAACTGATGATCACGTATAGTCCTTAATTATCTTTTCCTACTTCATTAATTCCTTGCTTACTGCAGCAAGCTCAGACACACACCTGCATACCCAGGGTCTTTCCTTCCACCCTTTGGTTCATCCAGCTGTCCTTCAGCAGTTCCAGACGTCCTGTTGTTTCAGGATGCTGCCATCATCCTCACCTCCATCCCAACCACTCATCATCGTGACAGGACCTCTGCAGATGGAGCCGTGGTCACCAGGCGCTTGGTATTCGGAACGTGTCACGTTGACACTCCTGAGTGTTACCAGTCATGTGTTTTTCAAGCTCCATGTGATGGCACTTCTGATATCACCAAAGGATAGTGTTTGGCCAGAGTGCTGCCACAGAGGCCACTAAGCTGCAGGAGTTTAATGACTGCTTGTTTGGTTGGTCAGACCCACTAAAAGGATTTGAATGAGCTGAAAACAAACAGAGAGCAGCGTGCCAGGGGCTGTGGGCTCTGCTGCCAGCGGAGCACACTTCAGTGCCATGAAATGCCTTAAAAAAAAAAAATTAAAATCTCAGTTTTGGGGGTAGTGGATGTCTCTGAGGATCCTTAGAAAAATCACACACTTGAAAGTGGTCAAGGAAATAGCAACATGCCAACTCTTGAGCGCTTCAAAGTGGAGCCCGCACAGCAGGTCATTAATCTGAAGGGCCAAATCAGTGCTAATTGATGTCTGTGAGTCTTTGCATGCTCCATCCTGAAAATACATTTCTAAAGTGACAAGTATCAGCATTTTCTTTGCTGTTACGCCCTGTTCTCTTCCCTGCACACAGCAGTGGGCTTCTAAACGGTGGCTGATAAGAAGAATGTGTCTTTAGTGGAAGCTTTTAAAAATAAATAAATAAATGAAAATTAAACTGGCGGCTGCTTTACCTAGCAGAGCTTTCTTGGCTTCGCTGGGACATGACAGTTTGGAGTTTAGCTGCCCTTCTCTATCTGTAAGTAACATTGTTCAGGCTTGCATCAGTCTTGTTTTTAATTAGAATCCTCTTTGAAATGGAAAATATTAAAGCAGATCTATAGCTAGACTGGGAACTGCAGAGCCAGAGGGTTTTCAGATACTGCCTTCAAAAAAAAAAAAAAAGCCATTTCTAATCCTTAAAATATTTGCCTTGCTTTATTTTCATATCTTGAAGACAAACAGGTGCTGTGTGCCCTTTATGATTCTCAAATATACAATCTCCAAGCCAGCAATCTCTAAAGCCTTCCCTTGTTTGTACAATTAGGGTGGGATTTTCGGAATCACTCCGTGTTGGTCTGTCTCTCCTCTCATTGAAGTCAAACTGCCATTGACTTCAGTGAGAAGATTGTTAGATCAGTACATGAGTGCTTTTGAAAATCCTTCCCTTCACTTTTTTTTTAATCACATCTGTGTACAATTGAATAAAAAGACCTTTGTAATATACTTTAATTATTCTTTGTTGTTTTCATATAAAAGTGATTGAAAGGAAACCAGAAGAAAACCTATAATAATAACCTTGTCTTTGATCTTATTTACCATAAATTATATGTTATGTTTTTCTTCTCCTTTTATGTAATTATATACTACTTTATCACAATGTAAGATAAATCACTGAAAACATGAGGAGTAGAAATAATTAGGTAATATGGAGGGGAAGAGCACTGACTAAGGAAGAAACTCGGCTCTTTGTGGTCTGATGGGTTTCCAGTGCTGCTTTGAGCAGCTTTCCTTTGAGCACATGAGAAAGTCGGGATACTTTACATGAAAGGCTAGTGCTAAAACCTGATGCATTTACAGGCCACATGGCCAGCTGTGAGGAATGGCTTTCTGGATATCACCTTCGCAGGAAACCTCAGGTTATCCTCCAGGTATCTGGACTGTATTCAGCCCTGTGTTCTCCACCTACTTTTGGTCCACCCGCTCCTCGCTGATTCTTGTGCCTTTTTGGTTTCCAGTGTTTGTTGCAGTGATGTTTCTGGTTAACTGCTGGCTCTTTGGCAATACTAAAGAAAACCAAAGAGGATCAGAGCTTTATAGCACAGGGGAAATCGGAGAACCCCAGAACCATCTCATTCAACAAGACCAATATTTGCCAGACTTGCCCTACACAGCCCAGTTTCACCACTGGCCGTAGACATTCAGTGAAGTGCTCGAGTAGGGAGTCCAGTTGTACTGCTCATTGTTTGCAATGTGTTAAAAAAGTTTCTTCGGGTCTGTAGCAAGAGATTTTAGCTGAAGAGAGGCTTTAGCTGCCACTCACATCCATCCCTGTAGCTCATCTCCACCACAGAGGATTTTAGAGACCAGCAGCACTTCAGTGCAGGAGGAGGTGACTGCTTTTTGGCAACAGCCTCATCTTCTAATTTGCTCTTTAGTGACATAGATTCACCTGAATGGTTCTTCAGAGAGTCTTTGGAGAGAAGTACCTACATCCAGAGGGCAGTTCTGCTGCCCAAGGGCACGTGGAAGCCTGCTCAGATACAGGGGTGTGTTTGCAACAGGAAGACCTCTAAATTGCCTTGAATTAAATTGTCTTTTAATAGCAGGGTTCTACTCCATCTTTAGCCTGATGGGATTATCAGTTCTGATGTAAATATGTGTTTAGCATTAGAGTAAAATGTTATGTCAATATGTGGAAGCCCAGTTGTCTATTTCAGCCACTGCTGTTTCTACCATGTGTCACAGATTAGAGCTGGTTCTGGACAGGGGCCAGGCTGGTGCTTGCTGCGCTCTGAATCCAGAGCATGGGAGCCGTGTACTAGCTGACGTGTGGGTGATCCATTTGATAAACTGTACGACATGTTGTTCTTCTGAATGCACTTTATTTAGGTTTTTTGTGTGAACAGGAGTAAAGATATGGAACTGTCATAATTCAGGAGTTAGAATCTCTTCTGCAGGAGTGGCCACGGAAGGCAAAGGCACCACGTGCTCAGGGCCTTCCATCCACTCTGCTTGGTTTAATTAACTGCAAATAGTCAGGTCACTGTCTCTGAAAACTTGATAGATGATGTCAATGCTTAACTGATGATACAGAAAAAGCATCCTGTAAAGGCACGGGACACTCTCTCCATCTTTCCATATCATGTTTAGTCCTCGGAGTGCCAGCACAGCGTAGTGCCATGTGCATCTGCAAGGGGATGCTTTGGGAATCTTGGCTTAGTCCAAATAAAACCATTAATCTGTGTGTCCCCCGGGAAGTTTGAATGATTAGCTGCCCTCTGTGTTCACTGTGCACAGCGCTTGGCTGCTGCTTCCAGGAGGTAGCTTGAAGAAATTAAATGTTCTTTAATGTTTCACTTAAAAAGAAAGTAGAAACCAGTATGAAGAAGCTGAAGGAAGAAGAGGGGGGGGGAAGTGTGTAAATAGCTGTAAGCAGTAATGTGACAGCTAATCTAAGAATTGTTTAAGATATAATTACTGTATATTAACTAGATGAGATCTACACAAAGAGTCTGATGAGCCTGCCAGAGAAATAAACCACAAAGTACTGTCTGGCCTGATTTATTTTTTTACATCATCAGGTTTTAAATGTTCATGCGTGCTGATTAAAATTTAGGTTAGGGGCTTGAAAGCTGTTGCCAAGTTTTGTCACTCAGGGATTTTCAGATGCTGTAGATTTAACCCTCTGTCTGCCCTTTTGATGGCTACCTTCCCACAAACCTAGGGCAGAGAATATTCTGCCTTGTCCAGCTGAACTGATGCATTCAGACTTCCTGAGGAAAAAACCTCTTGAGTGCTTCTAAAATATTTATCCAGGATTCATCTTACTGAATTTACTGTTTGCTGAAACAGGCTGTACTGTGCTGGCCTGGCATGAGATAATATGTTTGAGTTCAGCCTTTCGTTCCTATGGAATGATATTTGAGATGCACATTTTTTTCATTTTTTCTAGAATATCGGGGAAAATAATTTCAAGTGGAGAGGGAATTTTGTTGAACATCTGGGAGTAAAATGGGAAAAGTTTGATAAATGGCATCTTGCTGACATGTAATAGCAACCAGCCCAGTGAAAGAATCTGGGGCATTGCAAATAAAAGGGTTTTTTCAAACTGTGGTTCAATCGGATATGTAGTTTCGTGAGTACAGTCGATAGTAACAGATTATTCAGATTGTCAGATTTTAAAAAGCGAAAAAGTTCAGACTTAAGTCATGCAGTAATCTTAATTTCAGGAGCAGCCGTGACTGTATACAACAAAGAATGACATTTTTTGACTACTGAACTCAGCCTAGAAGCTTCTTGTTCAAAATTTATATTCTAGTCAGGGATTACCTACTATATTGAATGTATGGAAATATTTCATACATTGATAATGGTTTTGTCAGGTTATACTGATAACTGTGTAAGTTTAAATTCTTTCAAGTGTTGAGTTTCCAACTGTCCTTCGTTTCAGTCATTTGATGTTTGAGATACATTGAGTTTAAAACTTGCATATTATTTTGATTTCATCCATCACAGGTGGAATATCTTTAGCCATAAACTTAAATACTCTCAAATGAGCCAGAAGCTCCTCACATGCAAAAGTTTAAACTGGAGGTAAGCTTGCAGCAGTCAGACTTTGCAGATATAAATAAAGATTGTGTATTTAAAAAAAAAAAAAAGGCAAAACTGAGCATAGGCCAAAATATTTTCAGGAGAAAAGAATTTAGCTGTATAGAATTTTCCCTTTGTATTGCTCTACCAGTCCAATGTCAAATGACATTTTTTCTTCATTTAACATAATTGTCTCTGAAATATAACAGTGAAACAAGCCATTAGCAAAATGCTGAGCTGTCAGAAGCAATCACTGGTTTCAGATCCAAACGGGGTGCTTTCCCTTCTCCAAAGGTACGCGTTGAGGTTTCCTATCGAGGTTCTTTGTGAAGTTTCCAGCACTTGAGGGGCAGTGTTGGAGCCGTGCAGATCTGACCTGTCCCTCCAAAGTGAGCTGCTGGGGCTCCATGTGTTGGGTCTTGTAGGTGCCCCACAGACTTATTTGTGCTTTTCTTCTAAACCAGGGTCTCCACCAACTCTGGCCATAGCTGGCAGTGACTGTTGCTGCTGCAGGTCAGGTGTAACAAACTGAGGATGAGAAATCCCCTATTAGCCACCTGTCTGCTAATAAATAAATGAGTGAGTTGCCTGGTTCCATACCAGAACGCTCTGGCAAAGTGACAGACGTATAAACCAACCCTTTTTCTTCCTGAAGTCCCTTCTTCTTTCATGTGAGTAACTCTTGGCTGAGCAGCCTGAGTTTGCTTCAGTAACATCAATAATAAAAGTAGAAGGCTTTGAGAATCATGAGTGGGTTCAGGTGCTCCGTCCAACTGCCCTGGATGGAGACTGACCAAGAGCAAATCCTCTAAAGGCTGTGCAGCCCCAGCCAGCTCCACCACACAGACAGAGGCGAGAAATATTAGTGAATTGGATGTGAACTGGTAATGAAGAGCTGTGTTGATGATTTCAGTTTCTATGCTCTTATATTTCTTAGCTTTCGAGCATTTAATCCGCAGCCTTTCATGCAAATCGACAAATGCAGGATTCCTCCTCTGCAGAACCGTGCTGGTTTTTGGATCCATCACAGACAAACTGAGGACTGGAATATGCAGCACAGGCTCCAGCTGAGTTAACAGTAATTATCCATTAATTTTTGTTGGCCAGCCGCTCAGGGGGATGAGGCAGCTGCTTTTCTAGGGGGTTTTACAGCTGCTGGCTGGCGGGGGGGAGTGCAGGTTTGGGGTCCCCCAGCCAGTGCTCCCCTTGCTGGCTCTGCTGCTGCTTCCTCCACCTTCTCTCCTCTCTTTGCTGCCACTTACCTGAGTCTCCTTCTTTGCCAGGTTTGGACAGTTTCACAAGCATGGCAAAACATGAAGAAGATGCCCCTGGCCAAGTGTCTGGGCTTCAGCTGGTTCTGTGTGAGCAGGGTAGCTCTGGCATGTGGGCTTGAGCACGTGCACACACTCACTCTCACTCGTATGCATGCAGGCTTTTCTCATAAACTTAT
Organism: Caprimulgus europaeus; assembly: GCA_907165065.1. Next base: position 4,776,728 of record OU015543.1, on the reverse strand, counting down.
TCCCATGAATGGTTAAAACTGTTTGGAAGAAGATTCAACCTGCAGTTAAGAATGTCACCACAAGTAGGGAATATTGTGGACAGTGTTAGGCAGGATGATCCATGGGTATCCTTAGGCAGGATGATCCATGGGTATCCACTCCCTGCGCTCTTGCAGTACATAGGAGCAGCAACAGAGATTCACAAATTGGTATATAGTTATTTCCTCAAAGTAACAGGTGGGAAAGGGGGTTCCTGTGTTCTCTGTGTGCCTGTAAATGAAGTGTCTTTCCCCTGATATGCACCCCCAGGGCTCTGGTGGGGTCCCTGCCTGCTGGCACTCCCCTGGGAATGCAGCCCCGGTAAGGAGTGAGGCCAGTAATACGGCGCTGTCAAAATGAAGATGTTTCTTAATTTTGTCTTCTGTTGTGTAAAAGGTTACATCAGCTTGCTGGAATAACATAGATTTTATCATAGAGTCGTTTATCATATAGTCACCTTAAATCTGTCTGCAGTTTGACTATACTGAGCTTACTGTCAGCCTGATTGTTTGAATGATGATTTGTTATGGTACTTTTCCTACGTGTTCACCATCATTGGGATCCTACCCCAAAACCTCAGACATAACGTCAGTAGAAAATATTCTTTCTATAAATGCATACTATTCTTTTTATAAATAAATACATACTTATTATTTTTATTATTAGTTTGTACACATCAAACTAAATGGCTTTACAATTTGCTGTATGGCAAAGCCCATTCAGCTTTTTCAGTAACACTCGCTATAAAACAGATCATACAAAAGCCTGCAGGAATTCCTGGTGTGAAGATAGTGCTGCCTGAATTTCCCCATAGGCGGTGGATGAAGTCAAATTGGGTTGTGACGTTCCATAACCCCATCTGGTGTGTTCATTCCCTGCTGCTACAACGAGATGATCAGCGCAGTTTCGGTAGCATTTTACAAGAGTTGATTGATTTTAGGGTGGGTTATAGGTTCTCAGAAGTTAGATGATCTTGAAAAAAATGTTGTGTTTGTCTTTTAAATACCAGAAGCACAACATATGCAAGGGCTGTTTGTATTACTGTAAAACTGAGGGCAGGGCAGTATGTATGTGTACATAGAATTGTTTATGTATAAAAGCAGTGTCAAACCTGTTAAGAACAGAACTTGGAATCAAATTCTACTTCAAATGATTAACTTTTGGGGACTTGCACAACTACTTTTGTCCTCCAGGTGATTTTCTTTCTAAGGGGATGCCAAAAGCATTAATGCAGACTTATCAAAGCTCAGTAAAAGGAGTTTGCCATTTTCATTGTATTTCTGAACCTTCAGAAAGAGAGATTAAAGCACCTGCAGATGCAGACAGTACATTCCACGCATGGCATGCTTTCCGGCATCCTTTAATTTTGATTCTTCCTCTTTTTTTTTTCTTCTTTTTTTTTCTTATTACAGTTCTTTGAGGTTCCATTTGACTCAAATATGAACAGGACAAAAAATAGACCACTGGTGCGAGGACAGATCAGGTAAGACTGTGCACACCTGCTCCGGCTAATGAGAAATGAGTCTTCATGTTTCTTTTATCTGTCTCCAAGCTTCTCTCTCATTAGATGACAAAAAATAGCAATTTCAGACAGAAGACTTAAGAAAGAAATGCACCTCTCTGTTATTTGATATTTCTTCATGTTTATAACTTTCATGTGAAGAGTTTGGGCCATCAGCTGTCCTCTAAAATACTGAGTTTCTCAAGACAGCAGAATTTCCCCTTGTGTTTGTGTTTCTGTATGTGTGATGACTGCATGCACAACGTAGTAGCATGCAGTTACATTCCACTCAACTTTCACATTAGTTTGTAACAACAAATCTTCAGAATTTCACATCTTAGAACAAACACAAGACTGTAAATTATTCATTCCTTTGAGTCTCCTGGCAGAGGTGTCTGCAACTCATTTTTCTTAGTGGTTTCATAAGGCACTGTATTGTCTTTGCCTATTCTACATGTTTAGCATAAAGATGGGGTGAAAACTCGGAATGGGGAAAATAAAGTAAAAGTTTGACATCATTTAGTTTCTCATCATCCATATGGAAATCCCTTACCAACACCAAAGAACAAAGCACCCTGTATTAGCAAGGGATTCCCTTAAAAAAAATAAATAAAACAAAAATCCTTCATTCACTCTGTTTTCTGGATTATATATCAGTTCAGTTTCTCAAAGGCTGTTTTCCAGCTGAAACAGCAGAGTGAAAAAGAACATCAACAAAAAACTATAACTTATTTGCAAACTAAAACTGAAAGCCCAATTCATAAATGATTCAACAAACAATTTTAGTATTGCATTTCCATGATTTGTGCCAGGGATTATTTATAACAAAATTATGTTTTCCCTTAGGCTTCTGTGAACAGTTGGTCCTATTTATTTCTGTGTTTTATCCATCACTTTTGGAGGCCTGAAAAAAAATGTGATGGATGAAATTACAATAAAATTGAGACAAAATACTAAAGTGAACCTTGGGGGTAAATTCACTCTCACAGTAAATAGTTAGAGCACTTCAATAAACTTGTTCTGATTTGTTCTCGAAGATGGTGCTAATTACAGATTCCTGAGTTGAGCTAATTTTATTTAAAAACATATTTTAGGGACCACTGCAGTGAGGGCATCTGTTGTGCAGTCAGTAAGTCAGCCTTAATTGTGCAGTTCAGGGGAGCTGCACTTCTGCTCCACTTGCACGTGGTCCTTTAGATCTGGAAGAAGTAGCACTTGTTAGGAAGAAAGATCATGGGGGGATTTTTTAATTATTTTATTTTTTTTCATAGTCTGCTAGCATGACTTGTAGTGTTTCTGGAGTAAAAAATATAGCTAGGAAACTTTCTGTCAACTTTTGATTTAGAGCAAGGGATTTGTTTTATAAGTTTCCAGTGTCCTTAAACGAACTTCACTGTCATCTGAATGCACCACAGATTGGCAAAACCACATTTAACAGATTTTTTTACTCCTCCCACTTCATATTTGCTTTTACCACAAAATGGTAAGGTTGGGGACTTCATGTAATCACTCATCAATCTATCTACCTGACTGTCAACAGCTAATTTAAAGTTCTTTAAAGTGTCACTTACCTTGAATAATGCTGGTCTTGCTCCCTGTAGACTGTTGAACATGCAGACCATGACTGGGGTTATTTCTTCTGCGGTGTGCCGGAGGAGAATAATCCAGTGCAAGTGATCTAACCTTGTTGTATTTTGCCACATATTCCCTGATGTTCTTTGAACTCCTTTGTCCCTGGCTGATTAAATAAAACCCTTAAATGGCTATGCTAAAACTAGTCAAAACCAGACGAGACGGAGATTGATAAATTGTATGTAAGAGACTGATGTCTTGGCTCTGGGAAGGAATCCAGAGAGTTCTTGTCCAAAATTTGTCTGATGTTTGAGTTTTGACATTTTCTTCCTTTTAGCTGCTTCATATCATGAAATGTTTGGTGCTTTTTTAATTTTGCTGTGTTACCACATCTGTAATATCCAGTGCAAACGAGGCATCGTTTCACGAGCTGCTTTCATTTGTATTATTTGTAAATATACTGTGATTCCCTTCCTCCTTCCCTCCCTCCCTCCCTTCCTTCTTTTTTATTTCTTATTTATTTATTTTGCCTATTCCTTGTTACAGGACTGGTTGGTATGGGTAGCAGAGTCATACCAGTTTTTGTACGGTCCAGTCCTGAGCTTGAGATCCCTTTTGAAGGTGGCTTTGATGTGAACTGCTGCCCACTGAGAAACTGCTCTGAGACCAGTGACATTTTTTATAGAGGTTATGGAATCATGAAGACATGCATTCTTTGATGCTTTGAACTTGGGCCAGAATCAAACTGGTAACTCCTAGTGAGAAGTCCTTGGTGTCACTGAGTCACCCAGACCCTGGATGAGCTGGCGTCTCTATTTTAGATAAACTAATTCATGGAGCTGGCTCATTAGGAAATGTTATGCTGTTGTGGAGAAATTATTCCTGTGTCTCACTTTGTGGCCTCCATTTGCAGCTTCAGCCCCAAGTTTAGTTAGATTTAAAATCAACTGTCAGTTCTAACCGACCTTGCTTCCAACATTTCTCCCCTTCCTTTCTGCCTGAAGCCTTTACTTTGAAAAAACAACACAATCCTCTTATCTTGGCAACACTTGTGTGTGTTCTTTTCGCTGTGCACATGTTCATGTGGTTCCCAGATCCCCATGTCTGAGCATTTTCTACAAGTTACTGAGGACTTGCAGTTTCCTTCAGTGAGAAGCCTCAGTAGCTTTCAAGGAAATGCTCTGGGGCTGGGGCTGCGCTGTGGAGTGTGAACGTCATTGTGGCCTCTGAGGTCTGACTGGGGACAGACGGCATCATTATCTTACTGGTGACACTCAAAAAGTGCTTAAATTAGGCAGCTTTACCGTGGCCATTGCTCCAGGCAGCGCCCTGTGAGCCAGGAGCCAGTTCCACAAAGATCTCTGGAAGCGTGGGATTTGGAGAAGCAATTGACTTCCATTCTTTGTCATCCTCCATCCTCTCCCTATTACATCAGCTTTATGGCTGAAATAATTATCTAGAGGGTTAGTGTGCCTCTGCTCTCTATGTTTTATATGATTTGACCTGGACCAAACCATCCATGCAGTGACACAGAAGGTCTCTCCAGAGCTAGGGTCTGCTGTACAGAGGACAAGAGTACATAAACCTGATTTGCCAGCCCCAAACCCTCCGCTGATGCCCCCAGGGAATCTTCTGACACTGTTGGTAGATTTGTGACAAACAGCACCTGATAGTTCATTGACTGCTTGCTTTACAATGTCCTATTTAATTTGTAAGGCTTGAAAAAAATGTTCCCTTTGAGCAATGAGACGTAACCATCCTTATTCTGTATTCAGAGAGTAATCAGAGACATCCTGTTGCAAAAATAACAAGAGTAGATCCAAACACAGCATGCCACTAAACGCCATCCATCATTCCAGCCTGCCCACATGTCCTCCTCCCTCCTCCGACCCCTCAAGTCTTGTTTGGAAATGCAAACAGCTTGAGATGTTCTTCATACTTGGGCTGCAGTGTTAAACTCATTGAGCATATTTGCGTTTTGCATTATAACAACAGCTGATATTATTTCTCCTGCTATGAATTGTTTTTATGTCATTGACAAGGAAAATTTCATGTGCTCACACAACCTTAGATTTGACTGAAGTGGCAGCAGCTTTTTCTGGTTTCTTGTTGGGTATGATTTATTCCCTTGCTTTTTAAGGTAATGGATTTAATTTTCCTGCAGATTAATTTAAATAAATCTCTAGTATTAGCTGCAGTAGCTGAGTGAGCTTAGCCACAAGGATGACAAGTGTCCTGCTCCATTATATTGTACAAAGTGACAGCTTTGATTGCTCTTCTACATAGAACTGCACACACTCTTGTTAGAAAGCAGCTGTTTTTATGAACTTACAGTACTGCTGGATCTGCTGTGCTCAGCACTCATAAAAAACTTAATAGTTGTACAGGAATAGTTTTTCATCTTAAAAAAAAAGTAATCAAACAGCATGTTCAAAAGAACTAATTCACGACCACATAGACATCTTTCAGTTCTGCTCCCACAGTATTTTGCAACTTGCAACTGTTTTCTGTCCCAAGTCCTTTGACTTTTGTCTTAGCAGGGGCTGCAGGGTCGGCCTGAGAGCGGGGCTGGGATTTCGCCCTCGCTTTACCTCCAGGTTTCACATCACCCAGTCCATGAAACATTGTCTGGGCAGCATATGAGGATGGCTTGGGCTGGAAGGGACCTCAGGAGAGCTGTAGACCAATCTCCTGCTCACAGCAGGAGCAGCTCTGAGGTCAGACCAGTTTGCTCCAGGCTTTATCCAGTCTTGTCTCAAAAACCTCCGCTAAAGGAATAATATGCTATGGAATTTCATTATATTCCTCTTACACAGAATATTTACACTCTCAAACTTGCTTTTCCTTATGCACTTAAGAGGTGTAAGTCTATTAACTTGGCAGAAGGCAGCACAACACAGATAATGCCTTGGATGCTTCAAAAGAAATACATCTTCATGCTGTTTGGTGAATATTTTTTCATTGAATCCCATAAATCTCCTCACTTAGTAATGCACAAGGAGCTGTGTTCTGTAGATGAGCTTCCCGTTTCTTATGGCCACGATTGGTGGTTGTTGCAATTAATGGAGACAGTAATGCTTTTCCTTGTTGAAATTTCTGAGTGGAGTGTTGAATTTGGTCAATTTAAACTATAAGCCAAACTCTTAAAGAATCAGATCAAAAAGAGCTTCTAAGCTGGTAATGTTTCTCACTGGTGGCTTATATTTCTGAACTGCAGTTATAATTGCAGATATATAAGTTGGACATCCATAAACTGATAGAAAATTGCAACATGCCAAACTTTTCCTGTTTATTCAAAAACACTTTGTGACTCAAGACCAGCTCTATGCAAAGCTGAGTTTTCCACTTGGTTGCCTGTAATAGACGTGGTGTTACAAGTGTAACACAACCAATCCATGCTGAAAAAATGTGTGTGCATTTAAAAAAGAAGAAAAAAATCCTCCCGTAATCACTGTTGATAACTCAGTGTAATTAGCTTGATTCTTTGCTTGCTAACACTAATGTAAATCAGGAATGTTTCTGCTGATGTTAATGGAGCTACACTGATGTAAGTGAGAGGAAATCCATGTCCTCGGCTTACGCTGAAACCTGCAGAAAGCATTTAGCCAGCCCCGCTTTAAGCCAGCGGTTTAAAACCTCCCCGAGGGTTTCAGTACAACCTCAGTTCCCGTTTAAAGATCAGCCTCTACTGAGCTGACTGCTCTGCTCCCTTGGGTGGTCATTTCAGACAGGTTTCATTCTCCTTAAGTTAAGACAAATAAAACAAAAACTCCATAAATCTACAGTTCTTCAAGAATAATCATTTTTAAGAGATCAACTGCTTGTTCCCTACAGGCAAACATTCCAATATTTTGTTTAGAAAATACCTCATTTTAAAGGGACTGCCCTGAGATCTTTTTGAATGATAAAAATGTTTCTTTTTTCAGTGGGAGGCTTTCCTCTTGTTTAAACAGGGCACAATTCAAAGCAGACACAACCACGGCAGCCTTTTCAAGCCTTTTTTTATCCTGCTTGTATTCAGGCTTTATTATTTGAAAACAAGTAAATGCATTCCTTCCCCACCACCACCCTCCTGGCTTCCCTTTTTTTTTTCCAGCCTGTGTTTTCCAGAAGCTGTCATTGACTGTGTTTGGTAAACAAGAAATTAAAAAGGCAGCTTTATATTTTTGACATGTACAATTGCTTGTAAAAATGTAGTCCTTGCCTTTTGAACAGCGGGGTATTTTTTTAATTATTTTTTTTTTCCTTGGCATGGCCACATCGGGGTGGAGGGGGAAGAAACCTTGAGGCTAAAACATAGTTTAATGAGAATAAAACCCACATCAAAGGATGGACTAATGGAATGATATAATGCTTACTGTGTCACTTTCCCAAAGGGGATATGGATGACAGTACTTATATTTCAATTATCTATTCACTGCCTGCGTAGGATGTTGATTAAATGGTTCTGAGGTATTAGGGTCCTTTTGTAAAATGCACAGAAAAATGGTGATACTGCACATTATCCTCAGATCAAAATGTGTATTAGCAGGAAATTATATAGCTCTAACTACATCTCTATTTTGTTTCTTAGGGCGATAAAGAGGGTTGTTTTAATAACTCTGACATTACATTCAAATTCGTTTCAGTTGAAACGAAGAAATTGCTGGTGCCTTCAGCTCCCTCCTCCCGCCCGGACCCAGTTCTGCCGCAGCTCCACGGAGACATTCCTCTGCAGGCAGCTCTGCTTGATAAATATAAATCCTGGGGAAACACTTGACCCCTCACGCCTTGCTGCTTTTCAGTTCAGCCAAGGGGCCTTTGCTGCCAAATGATTTCTCTGAATCTTTAATTGCACGTGGGACAGTTGATAAATCGGAGTACATTGTGCGTCGCCCCGCGTTAGGAAACATCCCAGATGCTCATGTATAAACCAGGAGTCACGGTGCGTTTGGCTAAATAGCTGCTCCCATCTGCTTGTGGGGAGCGCTGCGGAGGAGCGATAGGGGCTCTTAATGGAGTTGTCTCATCCTCTCATGTCAGCTCCTCGCCAGGGGGTAGAGCCCCGTGAGCTGGAAGGAACCAAGCTATTGTACACTAATCCTTCCATCTTTGTGTCCCATATCAACAGGCCTCTTGGACACTAGTTGTAACCATTGACTCTTTTTTAACTGACTAGTGATGAGTTGTTTCTTCAAAGGTGATGCTAAAATGAGTTTTTGCCCCTTACACTGCCCAAACAAGCAAAATTAAAGCTCAAAGCCCAAGATCTTTTCCTTAACTTAGCACGATGATCTCCTGGTGGCCCTTCTTCCTGCATCTGTCAAACATTTCAGGTTCGTGTTTGTAAATTTTGGCTTAATGCAGTCAAAATCCCCACACTTTGTTCCCTGTATTAGGATTGAACCTTATCTGGTTTAACCACAACTGCATCATTATTCAGCGTGTGCCAAGTGTTGTAGGAAATGTCACCGCTCAACAAGTCCATTAGGGAGCTGCCTCTGATTAGGAGCTGCTCTACCCTGAGAGCTGTTAACAGTAAGTCATGTTAGAAGTGCATTTCTTTCTGTGAAGGACAGAGTTTATCATGTCTTATACAAGTTATAACTTACTTGTTATCAACTTCGCAAGTGAGATATAAAAGAGGTTTTTCTTATGCTTTACTTAGCTGTGCTGACACAGATGCCCGCTCTCCAGTCTTTATGGAAAGAAAAGCTGCATTCCTGAGGTTCCTGGAGAACTTCTTTGATTTTTTTTTTTTTTGCTAGGGACATAGAATCACAAGGAATATTGTATTATAAATCATGCTGTAAAGGAGTGCAAGCCACAGTGACTCATTGCTGCCTATGTGTGACAATAATCATGTTGTAATCATGCATTTTGATGGTATATGAAGGTGCTTTTTTGTTTCTTTTCCACCAAACGTTTGTAAAAGATAACTCCAGATGTTGACTGTAGATAAACTACCAAAACAATAATGCAGAAATCCCAAAACACAACCATCCTTATCTTTTTCACCTCTCAAGTGAGACTTAGCAACTACTTAAAAGCATGCTATAGAGTTTGAGAATTCTATGAATATCAAATGCATGTTTGCAGTGTTGCAGAGGAGTCTGCAGATAGGCAGGAAGGATCAACTTCAATTGCAATTTCACAGGCTCATCTGCTTGATTTCTCCTCTACTTAATGGTGTCTAGAGCCTGATCCTCCTTCTGCTGCAGGCCATTGCTCCTTGTCCTGCTGTCTCTGGATACAGTGAATAACTTATTTCTTTCATTTTTGTTGCTCCTGGGAATGTATTTAGAGTCAGTAATCCTGTAAGGAGAATGACTGGACTATCTTTTCTATTTTTTGAAGAACAGGTTGATAAATACTCTAGAACTTTTGTTTTCTCCATCTTAATGAGATTGAGAACTGACCTGAGACTTCTTTACTCGCTGCTTTCCAAACGTTGTCTGAGGGCTCAGCAGAAGCATATGTGAGATTTAATCACTCTAAATCACAGAAAAATGTTTCTGGGGAGACCATATTATCCTTCCTGTTAGTCAGCTGGTATCTGGTTCTTAAAGGAAGAGAAAACTGAGATTTTGAAATAAAATGAATGGATCACTTAACTGCTGTGCTGTAAGGTTAGGTTTGTTAGGTTAAAGAGGAAGATTTAGTTTAAATATTATGGGGAACATTTTTCAAATTTACTGCAGCTTTGTCTTGTAAGCACTTTAAAAAAATATTTACATTTTTGTGACTGCAGGGAAGCTGTGAATATTATTATTCACCCTTTCACTCCTACCTAACAAAGCCATATAACAAGGAGCGTGCTAACGCTCTGCAGGGTTGCTTAGGGTTGTTATGATTAGCATCCTGGTGTGTATAGCAAGTGTAATAAGAGCATAAACATTTGAGAAGTATGGGTCCTTTTCATTTTTAATTTTTTATTTCAAGTGATGGGACCCAATTGAAGCTTCTGTCTAATAACAAAGGGCAGCATAAAAAGTTTTATTTCTGTCTGAACATGGTATTTGTAAACTGCAAGTCTCCCCAGGGTTTTGCTGAGCTATCTCACCCCAAACCTGTGGTTGCTTCGGTCTCAGTCCTCTGGCAGACTCTGAACCCATGAACAATGAAAGATCAGATCCTGGCATCATTAGTGTGGGGTTAGACTGGTAAAAATGAAAGGATATGTTTAGGAGAAAGTTCCATGCTGAGGGCTGGGTTCTTGATTTCTCTTTTTTCAGTTGAATTGAATACACATCATATCTTTGTGGAAACTTTAAGCACAATTGATGGAGCCAATTTTGATTTACACAAGCATAAAAAAGAGAGATGTGTCCCTTTCAAGATGAAATGATTATTTTAAATTAGCCCTGTTTGTTTATGATAGTTTTAAAGTCCCTTGCTCTGGCAGGGCAGACAGAACATCTGCAGCTCGGATTCTTGAGGAGTGAGGAGAACTAATTGCCTCCAATTTCATTAAAATACAGTGTTGATTACACTTTTATACAACAGCAGTACACAGCCATGACAGGGCAGCTTGGGCTCCATGCATGGGTTGTTTCTTCATTGGGAGAGAAATGAGCTGACACCGACATGGGATATTTTATCCTAGTCTGTATTTATTTAGACTAAGCACACTTCTGAACAAGTTTATTAGATAGCAAAGCCAGAGCTGGGTTGGCAATTTAGTGACAAAACTCAAGAAGGCAACTCCATGACAAGACCCAGCCAGCTATATGTGTTTATCCGTCGCTGAGCTCCAGATATGCCAAGTTCTGACTGTGTGACATTCTGAAGGAGATGTAGACATCACTCATCAACTCCTGCTCGTTTTCCTGCTAATGGTCCAGATGTCATTCAAAACCACATCCAGGTAGGTGCTGATGAGCCTGACTGAGCCCTGTGGACAAAGGAAAGGTATTAGAGGTGATTTCTGTCAGAGATTTGCTTTTTAAAGGGGTTTATTTGAGATTCAGATCTGTAAACTCTTCACCTGGAGACACAATGCTATGGTGTTGAACTCCTGATTTAAGTGTGTTTAAATGCCACCCATTAACCCAGCTCATTAGGCTTTTTGGGAGCACCTACAAGTTCCATACCTCCTCCCAACACTAGATTTTGTGTTACAAGTTGGTTTTAGAACTTTTCCACTATTTTCCACAATATTTTTTTTACATTTGGGGAGTACTGTCCAATCTGAGATATCAGCATCTTTGTCATAGTTATTACCAGAAACCAAATCACAAGAAGCCAGTTACACAAACCAGAAGCAGGCAGAATTGCAAGAAATGTGTTCTGGCAATCTTAAAAAATTGTGGTAGCGTTATACCAAGTTAAAGGGGATTTGATATAAAATTAAAGTCCTGTAGTGCATGTAGAGTCTGGTCTGCCACAGCGACACGTTTTTGGGGATGAGGTACCAGACACTGACAGAATGTAGATACTACTTCTTAATTTGTGAAGACAAAGTTAAATAATTCATTTAGAAAAAAGTAAAGATTTGACAAAGCTCCCCATTTGTTTGCACCTCCCAAAGGACATCTTGTGTGTGACTGATGTTTGGAGTTGATGGGCAAAAATTGAATTTCCAATTAAAAGTGTAATTTAGTTTCACATTTTAGTTTTAAAATACGTCATCCTTCATCCCTTGTCACAAGTCATGAACTTTTTTGCATGATTGAAAGATAATAAATTAATATCTATTAAGAGCTTTACTTTTTTTTTTCCCCCTAAAATAATACCATTTAGCTCATTGGTAGATATTGTTCAGTTTAATATACTTCTGGCACTTTGCAAGGTTAAGTCTCAATCAGCAGGTTCTTGGGCTTTTCATAATGTCTGGTCACAATGTACCTGTAGAAGATGATATCAAAAGCGAGCACATGGATTGGTTGTGTTTGCTAAAGCTTCTCATTGATGCTGGATCAGATCTACATGAAAGAAATAAAAGGGTCTGGCAATATATCCGTTCTGCCAATCCTAAAGCTATTTTTTCCTTTTAATTGGAAAGAAATATCTCTCCTTGAGACTAATCCAATCTGTAATTGAAAGCTGTAGTTGAATATAAAAATATTTTGTCAGTCATGCTTTGTGTCCTTAAGAAAAAAGATCTGCTGCCTCAGAACTATACTAATTAGGGGTCATAATGCATCATCACGTAACCACTGTGATTTAAAAATCTCAAATCTGATTCTGAATGTTTTTTCTATTGGATACATCCCCACTCTGTCTGTAGAACTCTTCTGGAGTTTAATGTCTTTGGCAAAAAGATTAGAATTATTTTAGAAAAGTCATCAGCGATGAAGCTACTGATCCAGGCAATGTTGTTCCAGTTTCAGTTTCCATTAGCATTGTTGTTATTACTGTGGAACTTTCACAGCTGACAATGGTCATGAATATGGTTTTTATTACTAAATATATAAATATACACCCTGAAAGGATTTGTGCAGCAAGTTAAAATTTAATTTCATTGTTGGTAGATTGCCATCATTCAGTTGTCTACCATGATTACCGATTGGTGTTGAATTCTCTGTGCTTTCCTTTGAGCTTAGAAGCTGTGTGAGTGTTTTTTTTAACCTCTCATCAAAAATCATTTCAGGGAAGCTACTGTTGTTATTCAGGGGCAAAATGTGCCTTTTACAGCCTTTTGGCTCATTTTTTGCAGTCAGCTGACTCTACAGCACTTGTGCCAGCAGACAACCCCACTGCTGGTTCCAGGCATCCGTCCATCTGGGGAAGCAGGGCTGGGAATTATGCAAATGCAATCCAGATGTGTGCTGGAAGGAGATGGGCTTCCTTCCCCATTACCTAAGTCACAGGAGCAGGAAGGCTTCTATATCGTCATCTGTTGTTGGAGTATGTTACGTCCTCAGCTCCTGGTGTCTCTTCCAAGTGGGATGGGATTGCCTGGTGAAACTGCTGGGGTTGATGGCCTGCCTCCGTTTTCCTGGTGGATCTCTGAATGCTGTGGAGGAAGGTTCAGTGGTTCTTAGGTGCTGATCTTAAAAAAAAAAATAGCTTGGCTGATACTCCATCTGAGGGAAGTGACCAAGTCCTGTCTCAGTACCATCTGACAGTCACGATGATCATAGGCTCAGCTCCTACCCTGGGACAGGTTTTCAGCAACCTTTAGTGTTGCCTGGACAGAGGAATTGAGAAGATGCCAGGAGATGAGCAAAATCAGGAGCTGATGGTTTTCTGCACGGGGTTAGGTCATCTGTGCTGGGGATCTCCATGGACATCCTTCTCTCTTGAAATGACCACGGGCTTTCATGGCCATAGAAACCTTCAAAGGGATGTGACTTGCATTTCTGTTGGTGTAATCTCTCATTGCTGTTGGAAAAATGTCAAAATTTGGGCTGATGTTTTTGTCTGAGTTTGTGAGTGGCTTCAGAAGCCTTAATAACTTACTGCTGACCTGGAAAAAATTAGGAAGAGGAGGGAGCTTCCTCAGGCAGCCTTGTACTGGCGAGTAGTCTGGGGACGTTTTTAGTATCTACAGATTCCAGCAATAATAAGCAACTTATGATGCTTACTCCCAAAATCTGACTTTAATTATGGCTTTGGAACAGTGTTTGTGCACTCGATTCGCATCTCGGCCCATGATGGCAAAATGAAATCCCAGAGCTGAGAATCACACGTGTATTCTTTGTCTGCCAGATACCTTCTTCCGAGCTCCTGCTATTTCCAGCCTGTCTGTGTGTGAGGCTGGTTCAGGCTGTTCCCCTTCTTATTACGACAAATTGTTTTGACACTCTATGCAGATGGAATTTGCACCCAGAGTAGCAATATTGAGATTAATCTGAGCCGTCAGTCTCACCCTTTGTCGTCTCGGCACCGTTTACCTGCCACAGTGGAAGATGCTGGAGTCAGGGATAACTTAGAAGCATTTCTGTGGGCAGCAGCAGTGAATGAGTGAGGGGAGGAAGCGTTGGTGGTCTTGCTGAACCTGCATCTTGAACAAAACTGAAAACTCACCAAATAGAACCAAAACCACTATTTGCCTCACCAAAAAATAATTAAAATTGCAATTGAAGGATGTAGTCTGTGCAGAGTATTTGCCATTATTAAAATCCCCTGCAGGGGGAAGTGAGGTTGCCTGTCTTGGGTTCGTTTGGATGTGGAAATGGCTCTAAATAAATTCGTTCTCTTCCCATCTTCCTTCTCCACCCCCAGCCCATGCCTGGCTCTGGAGGATGTGTTTGAGGGAGGTGCAGTCTGGCTGGAGGTTCTCAGGAGCAGAGCAGCAGGGCTGGGTGCCTGCCCCTTGGCACACCCTTTGCCCTCCGCTCTTCATTCCTCACCATCCCTCTCCTCCTCATTTTAGATCCTCACCCTGCGTTTGGCAGAGTGGATCCCTGGCCTTGTGGCTCGGGTGACAGTTGCCAATAGTAATAAGATCTAATACAAAATAATCATTTAAATGTTTCTGCCCATTGGAGTATTCTGTGCATGCTGCAGCAGAACAAAAGGACGTTATTGTTTTGTTGGGTTGGTTGGTTTTTTAGTTTGCCCTTTTGGAGGTGGGTGACGTTTCTGTAAAAGGTTTTTGACAGGGAGAAGACAGAGTTTGTTTTATTACCTTTTGTGTTAGGCTTTGAATCTAATTTTCAAATATAAGCACTTATGCTTCACCTGAAAAATATGCAGGCAGTCTTAAATGGACACTTAGATTCAGGCTTACCCTTTTATGTAAATATGTTTTGTGTGCCCAGTTTCCCATTAACACAAGGTCACAAATTAACTTTCTTATGTATTTACATAACATCTGAACATGATTCATACAACAACTGATTGCAGGATTGCACCTATTGAGGATTCCTGTGGGCTTTGTGTCTGTATTTGTATGAGTGACAACATATTCTCAGAGAGAAGTTGAAGCATTAAATGCTGATACAGGAATTTTCCATACTTCTAAATATTGATAGGTTTTAAGAGGGAATTTTGTCTTGATTGGTTTTTTCCAAACAAATTTTTCCAAGTTTTGTTTTCCAAACAAAATTTTCTTTAAACTTTTCTCCCTTTTTAATACTGTTTTTTAAATTGTAGTTCAAACTGCACTTTGACCATCGTCTGCACAAAATATTTTGCCAAAATGCCAAAGACAGCCCAGAAAAGCCTGTGTAGTAATGATGCTATTGATCCTTAGAGACATTAAGCTTGCTAATGCTGCTGTGAAATAGGTAAAATAGTGCATTAATTTTATAGATGGGCAGATGCTTTAATTTGTTTTTCCCCTCTCAATTTTTCCAAGGAACACTGTGAGTCAATAAGTACTATTATCCATGACTCTGGAGCCTATTAAATAGAAATATTTCATGCATATGTGTGTAAGATCATTATATACATATAACCAGCTCATCTGTAAGTGGCAACTAGAAATGGAGTTTATGCTATTGCACATGAATTAAAATAAGCTGCTGCATTGTCCAAAGCCTCTGTCAATGATATGGTGAGTGAGGGTCCCTGGGGATGCCTCGTGGTCATGTGTGCAAGGACTGCCTGAATATCACCCACATGGGATTCCTCCTGCCTGCTCCCCGTGCTCCCCCAGCAGCTCTGGGCTGTCCTCAAGCAATCCTCCCCAGCCTGACCGCCAGCATCTCTCCAGACACCTCTGTGGCAGCAAAAGCTGCCACAGTTGAGTTGAATGAGGAGAAACCTGGGTCTCTCCTCCTCCTGCTCTCGGATTCTCTCAGTGGAGTGTGACTGGGGATGATACATCGTGACCGAACTCTATGGGAGAGAAGTGTCAGCACATTTTCTTTCGCTCAGGAAAGGCTTGATTATTCACTGTTCAAGCTGAAGTTCTCAAAGCTTTGAGTTGAATGCTCATGTCTTTTAGCAGTGTTATTAGACAGCCTTTGGCATGTGCATTCTCAATAAGGCAAAGAAGAGGGACAAGGCAGAACTACCAGTTTTTGGTATTCCTTGAGGAGGTGTCCTGGGTGGTGACATACTGGGTATTTTAGAGTTGAAATTTGAAGAGAACTCATTTGGCACTTGTAGTATTTTTCCAGAGTCTGATTTTAATCAGCCAAATAACTGAAACCAACTCCTCCCAAGAATCCATCATAAAGCCTAGTTTCTTACTCAATATGTTTGCTTTCTGAGCTATCTCCTTGGCCAATTTTCCTGTAGAAGATTGCCTTTTTTCCCATGGGAGTGATTCCCTTAACATAAGTGAACGCCCAAGTGAGATGAGGCTTATGTACCAGCATCTGTCATCAGCCTGCACTTACTGCATGGGATGGTTTAAGGATGAAGGAAACCAGCAGAGACCCTGCAGCCACTTTTGATCACTACATCAGAATTTCCTGACGTTGGGTGACCCAAGACTGATGCTCCTGTGACGTGCACTGGACTGCAGGATGGCAGGAGGCTGTAGTGAGAGGAACTGTGTAGACATTAGGTGATGGGGCAAATGCAGTGACACCTCAGCATCACAGACTTGTTCCTGCTCCAGGATGGGATCAGGCAGCCCAGCAAAGTAGTGTGCATCAAATTAATGAGCCTCACACCACATGCCTGAGTTTTGACAGACCTAATGTGAGTATGGAGATACATAATGGTCCCTAGAAGACCATAAACTAGTAGAAATCAGAATACTCCTTAAACTGCTGTGATTTAAACCTAGTGTCAGTCTTTTCTTCTTTAAACCTAGGAGTCACTGAAGCAGAAAAAACTGCACCAGTGACTGAAATCTCTCTACCTTTTCCTCAAATATTCTCTCTTTCCCAATGAGGAGTTGCTTATACTTCTAGACCTTATAAACATGATATACTTAAATGAGAATGAGTTGAATTCTCCTCTACCTCCTGTCTCACCCAGAAGGCAGGGTCCTAATTTCTTATTGCAGTATCTTTGTAAAGCCAAATAGTATTTTAAGGGGCAGAAATAACAAAGCTGAATCATTAGATCACAGTTTGAGTTTGATCTCAGCTGGAGTTTTAGGAACAGGCACTTTTAAGTCCAACAATTACTCTTCTAGAAGCATTTTACAGTTCCTTGATTGTTAAGGAAACACTGGAGAGAAGTAGAAAATGTGATGTGTTCAGGATATATAATAGTATATATATATATATATAAGTAATATAATTCAACTGCTTATGAAGAACAGCCATCACTGACTTGATGCCCTCCCCTGAGATTGTTAGGACTATTACAGACACTAATCAAACTGCCTCCAGGAACTTCCTTTTAAAGTGGCAAAAAGGAAGAAATTGAGAAACAGAAATGGTTTTCATCCACCACGAACAGAACAATTTTTTTTTTAATGTCTTGGCCACATAACTGCACCCTTCCCTTTTGAGAAAGCCTCAATTTTTAAAGATACTTTCCCAATCCATCAGTTGGCCATGAAGGCAGCACACAGCTGATATCAGAGCCAGCACTGCAGGGCTATTGCTGCTGCGAGGAAGCAACATGGGAGGGAGTCAATGCTGGGTTCAGCCATGGAGGAGAGCTTTGCACTCCCAGCCTTCTCCTTCCCTTCCCCTAAGAGACATGAAGGGCTGGTGTTCACCAGCTCACGGTGTGTAGCGTTCATTTGAGTTGGAGACATGGAGATGAGTCTTCATTCTTGATTACTGAGAAGAGTGCTCGTTGCCGTCGGTCAAACCGTGTCCTCATTTATGTCGGTGAGCCCCGCGGGAGTGACTGTGGGTAGCCCGGCCGCGTAGGGTCAGGATGGTCTTTTGTCACCTCAAGAGCGTGTGTTGTGTAAGTCTGGTATTTACCATCTGACTGTATTTTGTTGAGGGCTCAGTCAGGATAGGTTTGTTTAACCAAACCCAGTCAGGCTTTCACCGTAGAGGGGTAATGTCTACGGAGTGCGGCATTTGCAGTCGGCGTGCCGACCGTTTACGGTACAGATTGTGTTTTGCTCTTTCTGCAAAAGAACCCCACTAGCTGCAGAACCAGCGGGCACAGCACCCTGTGGCTCCTGAAAATCCTCTCACATTTGATACATGTCATTGTCACTGGATGGCAATGCCATACCCTGCCCCTATTCCTGGTGGATTAGTAACACCGTGACTGGTAACGCCGGAGTGTAAATGTGCTCTGTGCACATTCTGTAACCTAAATTATGTTGATGGTTTTGAAAAGCTGGATAAAATGATTTCATCAATTTCATTTAAATTGAAGGCAGATCTTTAGTGTAAGATTTCCTCAGTTTAATTCTTCCAGTTATTTAGGATCTCCATACCATATTTGTACAACAAAGGTCTTAAAAATAAAAAATTGAATGGTAGGGTTTTTTGCTGATAAAACTCTCATAAAATTCATCCCCACTGGCAATTTTTTCTTATGAGGGTTGGAGCTGTGCTTGCCACACGTATTTTAGGGTTAAGGATTTGGCCAGAGGGCAGAGTGATCAGAGAATACAAAGCCTGCATAGTTTTCAATACACACAAAACGTGTAGAGCTAAACATCACGCAGTGCCCTTTGTTGCAAACACACATATTTTCTGCTCTTACGTGGGTGACTAGAGGTGTGTATTTTAACCACATGGGTTATTGAATGCAACTCAGTTAATAGCATTTCCCTCCCTTCCAGAGGTCTCCCACACCACGTTATTTTAGTGATATTTAGTTCTCTCTTCCCATTAGACAGAACCCCCTCGAACAAGCACGTGTGAAGAGATCTGGTGTAAGGGAACACAAATAAAGCTTCCTTAGCATTGCATCACAGTGCTGCCTCTCAAGTGTTGTTTTGATATCCAAACAAAAAAAATCCTTTTTCATTGTATTTGGGTGTTTATTGTGGAGCTTATTAGCAGAAGTTTGCGTAGCTTCAGCCACTTTCCTATCCATTTTAACAGGAATGTCCAACCTTCCCTGAGGTCTTGGGTGATATGCAGTAGAAATCAACAGAAATAATTTGCATTTTTGTTGGTTGCTGCTTTCACACAAACCTAAAATATCTTCAGTTAGTTCCAGTCATACTTAGGAGATAATAAGTTTTAATTTTGGTTCTGTTGCCAGAATTGCTTTGGTGTACTGCCTCTGCTTAGCACAGTGCCTAAGCTAAATGGGAATGTAGAAAATTCAGCCTTTTTTCAGTAAAGCCAAAAAATACTTTATTCTTGTTGACACAGTTTCAAAATGATTGAATGTACTCTTTCTACTCCTCATAAATGCTTCCTAATTTTTTGTCTAACCCTGTTGCATTTCAGTCAAGGATCCCTTGGATAATTGCAAACAATTAAAACTCTGACAAGCTGCAAGCATTCTAATTCACTCTAAACACGGCGTGCTTTTTCCAGAGGTCAAAATTTACTAAGATTAAAATGAAAGAATCACAGAATCACAGAATCACAGAATGTCAGGGATTGGAAGGGACCTCGAAAGATCATCTAGTCCAATCCCCCTGCCAGAGCAGGAACACCTAGATGAGTTCGCACAGGAAGGCGTCCAGGCGGGTCTTGAATGTCTCCAGAGAAGGAGACTCCACACCCTCCCTGGGCAGCCTGTTCCAGTGCTCTGTCACCCTTACTGTAAAGAAGTTCCTCCTCAAGTTTAAGCAGAACCTCCTGTGCTCCAGCTCACACCCACTGCCCCTTGTCCTATCATCGGTCGTTACTGTGAAGAAAGATCTGCTGGCAGCACCAGTTCTGTGTAAGGGCTATTTCCCTGCGTAGGTTGAATTTATTTTATGATCTCAAAAATAAGAATTGCACATCACTGCAATTCTGCAGCAAGATTGTCTTCACTTTTTGGGAAGGCTTGCCTCTGGGATGGGGCTTCCAGTGGGAGAATTTGGGCTGGGCAAGTAAAAAAAATAACAAAAATCCAATCTTAGTTTTTGGGAGGAGGCAAAAGGAGAGGGGCAGCAGCCTTTCTTTCAGACAGACTCCTTGGCTCAGTGCGTGTCTCCTGCTCTCTCCCCGCAGCCCCCTGCTCGCCGTCTGCTTTGCTGCCTCCTGCGGAGTCCCGGGCATCGCCCTGCTGACGCTGGCAGTGAACCCTCTCACCGGGGCCCTGGGAGCCTTCAACATTTTCTTGTACACGTGTTGTTACACGCCCATGAAGAGAATGAGCATTGCCAACACGTGGGTGGGAGCTGTCGTCGGTGCCATTCCCCCCGTCATGGGCTGGACTGCGGCTACTGGTAGTCTTGATGCTGGTGAGTGTAAAACCCTTGCATGTGAGCGGTGCTCAGCGTTGCCTTTGGGATAGCTAAAAAGACCTACTCAAAAGGCAGTAAACCTTGGTTTTTATGCTTATTGACCTGATCCTGCTTCGAAAGCGGATTTATTCTGCTGTTCACCATGCCAGTGTCTGTTACAGCGTGGTACCATAAGGACTGAAGAACTAGACATGGTTATGTCATTCTCCTTACGGAGGTATTTCAGGGGCAAGCATGAGCTGATAAAAGATTGTGTCCTGTTAAATATGTGTTTAGGCTATCTTAAAAAAACAATCTAGAAGGAAAATAGTGTCTTTGGGGTTCACATGGAAGAAGATGTGATGTAATTTCAGGATTAAAATCATACTCAGTAAGGTCTGACTTACAAGTCAAGAGCTTTCAGCTGGAAAATTCCCAGATGTGTTTATTACTGTCTTTCCACACACCAGAAAATATCCTAGGAAGATTAATTTATTGGTGTATTTCTTAATTGCCCATTTCTAAACTCTAAGTTATAAATGTTCTTTCCCCCCCTCCTTGTAAAGCAAACGAAGATTTCTATTTTAGTAACTGTGAACCATTTTTACATCCCTCATAAAACACTGATCTCTTCAGCAGTTTAACTCTGACACAATTAGGGCTTGTTTTTCCTGCCAGCTAGAAACTTAAGAATCAAAGTGGCTACACATAGTTCTATTCCGAAGAAACTAATGAAGTTCAATTAACAGGTCTGTTAAGAATTTTTTTAGGGAACACTCATCCCACAGTGTGGCATATTTAAGGCTTGAATAATACTTTCAACAAGAAGGCTTTTAACCAGAAATTATCAGAATCTGTGCAAAATCCATAGCACACCGTTCTTCATTTATGCTACACGCTGAAAAGTCAAGCTGAATTGGCTTTGTGTACGTGTGTTCTGATACAGATCTAATCCAGAGCTGGGATTAAGGGTTTTGTGGGGTTCTTTAAATCATACTTCTACACAAACATTTACTTCTCTGAAAGTTTTTTTTTATATATTTAGACCTATAAATTATATCTACAGGTGTGTATAGTGTCTTGTATTAGGGAGTGCATAATAGACACCATTAGAAGCTCTGTATTTCTAAAGAGAAGAGAATTAATTAAAAACACAAAACATATATTTTTAAGGACTGTATCATTCTGGCTGCAGTTGCTTGCACCTTGGCTCTTAGGTTGTGTAGGGATTTCTGCATTGGTTTTGGCGTCCCGTTTCAGAGTTGATGCTAGAAGGTGATTCTTGTGCCCACGCTTCACCTGCAAAGTCCAGCCTGGAGGAGCTGGAGTGAAGAGCTCTGGCTCTCCAAATGCCTGTTCTGTAGGGGCTGTTACAGTTCAGATTTCACCCTTGGTTTTAAAATGGCAGCTAAACTGCTGCACTTCCAGACCAGCACATGACAGTAAACTGGCACTGATTTGCATTATCTTTAATTCGTCAAGTTATAACTTGCTCTTTGAGACCTATTTGGCAAAGAGCTAAGCTGTCCCTGGACAGCAGGCAGCAGAGAGCACCACCTTAGTCACGAGTGAGCTCTTCCTCTCTGATTTGCAACTGAGATGTTACACGTCCCTCTGCCAGCTCTGCTGTGCGGGGGATAATCTCTGGCAATGGTGCCATCAGTGGCAGATGCAAACTTTAAACCACCTGAGCAGACTTTGCCAGGACATGATGATCTGCACTGGTGAGTAATCTGATGTTGTATTGTTTGTTCTGGGGAGCTCAAACTTTCTACAGTCACCTCCCAGTCTGTGTCAGTGAGGCCAGCCAGCTTGTGTAATAGAGTAAGAAGTGTCACTGAGCTGCTGCTGATCTTTGTAATGCAGCGCACCTAGGGAGCGTCCTGAAAATGGTGACCTGAATGTAATATTTTAGTGCATTTCAGTATTAAAAACAAACAAGCAAAAACCAAACAAAAAACCCCCAAAACCAAACAAACCACAAACACCTTTTGAAATAAAAGAGAGGAATAGAAGTAAATGGCTGCGTTGTAAACTCTGCTTTTCAGTGTTAAGCAAAGGAGAAGAGAATTCGGCGCTTGGCAGCGTCAGACCCGCTTGGAGTACAAGTTTGCATCCATGTGCATTCATACACGACGTGCAGACCTGCATCCCTTCTCTGACCAGCCTACCCACAGTTGCTGAACTCATTAATAATGTGTAATTAGCTTGGAGACTTAACCTAGTTTTAGGTAGAGGTGTGAAAATGCATTTACACCTCGTTTAAAAAAAAAAAAAAAATTTGATGATTCCACTCAATAACAAAGAGGAATGTGAAGGAATGGAGTTAGAAAACTAATGAGAAGGAAGGTTCTCACCACTTAACTGGTGTTTTTTTGAATTTACATTTTCCTGTGGATTTTCTCGCCTTGTAATCTTCTCACAGCAGCCCCATTGTTGTACGTGTTGCTGGTTGTAGGGAAACCAAGTGCAGACCTTTCACTACCATTTGAGGGGGTAACCAAGTGTTACTGTACTGTGTGGTACCCCAGGACAGCGTGTCTGCACTCTTCTGTGATGTCAGGAGGTCGATACCATCACTGGTGGGGTTCATAGCTTGTGCTGCGAGATGCTCTTGGTCATTGGAGGAAGTTGGAGATGATTCCTAGTTTTGATTCCAGAGATGATTAAGTGTCTCAGACTGGAGCAGCCTTGATTTAATTTGTCTTTATTTATAGCTTCATTTTATTTATAACCTAAATTCAAAGGTTAATATCTTGACCATGTCTTGCACAATAAACAAATATTGCATATGTGCAGATAAAAATCTGGGACCCTTCTATTTCCAGTGATGCAAATACCTGCTTTTATTTCTTATGCTACACATCTTTTGCAGCTCTTACAGTGATTCCCAGTGATGCTTGCTTCCCTTTCTGCCCCTGATAGGTAACTTTAATTATATGCTCTTAAGCCTGATTGAACATCCTGCCCCAAACCCTGGATTTTGTGCCAACATAATTTAGGGGAAAACCTCATATTTCAAAAGAGAAAGATAAGGTTATCTCTGGGAAGATGTGGAATTCTTTGTTGTGGGTTTGGGGGGTTTTGTGTTTTTTTTTTTAATGGCAGCTGTTTGAAACTGATGAAAGATCAGGAATGTTAACATTTCCTCGCTGGGGGAGCCGAGTGCAGGTGAGATGGTCAAAGGTGCATGATAAACGTAATTTATCATGTGGATATCACTACCACATATCTGGTGTATTTATGCAGAACTGAACTGCCAGCCTGTGATTTGCAGTAACACGTTTGCTTCCTTGAAAGCAGATTTCATTGCTCCTTTGTGGTACTATTTATTTCTGAAGAGATTTGTTTTTCTAGGAAATCCAGACGCCCTCAAATTATTTCTCCTGATTCTAAAAAAGAACTAGCAGGAAAATAATGAAATTGAGTTAAAGCCTTAAGCGACAGCATAAAAATAGGAAAAGCAGCAAAGCTCAGCAGTGACCTGCTCTGTGCTGGATCCTCCTCCTGAGCAGGATCCACACGCAGGAGAGCTCTGGGCTGTGGCACGCTGCTGTGTTGGAAGGGACCTCAAAGCTCATCCAGTTCCAACCCCCCTGCCAGCAGCAGGGACACCTTCCACTAGACCAGGTTGCTCAAAGCCTCATCCAACCTGGCCTTGAACACTTCCAGGGAGGAGCAGCCACAGCTTCTCTGGGCAACCTGGGCCAGTGTCTGACCACCCTCACAGTGAATAATTTCTTCCTCAGATCTCATCTAAACCTCCCTTCTTCCAGTTTAAAGCCATGCATGCTTTAAATTAGTCTTGTGGTGTTGGTCTTTCTCCCCAGATTAATTCCACAGCTTGCTTGTTAGAAATCTTTGTTGTCCAATTAAATTTGTTATTTCTAGTTAGCAGGAAAACTGAAGCTGAGGTAGACATTTCCAATTGCCATAGCCCATATTTTGCCTTCAACATTTTGCACTTCTTCCACCGACCATCCTCCACTTGTGAACAGGAGGCTCGGTCCCAGCCAGCAAGCAGTGTCGGCGTCTTAGAGCAGAGCAATTCAGTGCCACGAGGTTCATATAAACCACCCAGTTAGATGGAAGTGACAAGCAGGGGTCCTCAACATAATGTGCTTATCAGTTAAGGGGATTTATTCTGAGTAGGTGGCAGTGGGGCAGCAGATAACAGCCCTGACAGTAGAGCAGACATTACAGACCCATGGTGGCCTGGAGCCATAGGTATTACTGCACCAAAGACTGTTTATCTCAAGAGACCATTTAGTTTATCTCAGATGCTCCACTTCTGGTCTCACTTTCCTGAAAGCCATCTTGTACTGATTTTCATTAATTTTCTGAAATTTAAATAATTCCTGGGGCTATGGAATTTATAGAGTGAGTATCAATGATTCTTAAATTGCCTTTACTTTGTAATTCAAATTGTGTTGTATGGTAGACATTAATTATGTCAGCCAACATCTATTTACAAATGGGGATTTAAAACCGGGCAGTTCTTATCAGCTGGTGACATTTGGCAGATGGATGGTTTCAGTAACAACAAAAAAAAGAGAATGGGGGGGTTGGCTGCACCCAACCTGTCAGTGACTGGAGTCTCATACCTTCCCTGGTGTAGCACTGGTCTGCCACGAGGAGGGAAAGCAAAGCAACAGCTTATTTACCTGCAAAATAAGCTTGGAGATCTTTGTGCCCCTTCCAGTTAAGCACTTGGAGCTTTCAAAGCTCCTTGATGTGCAAGCAGGTCTGGGAGCAGATCTGCCATCCTGCTGCAGGAGCAGAGCAGGCTTTGGCTGTAAACTCCCTCCAGTAAAATCAGCTTTTTGGGGTTTTGCTCCTCAGATGAAAGACAACAAAATTTGTGGTCTGTTCCAGAGGAAACAGATCTTCATGTCACTGACATATGAGAATTGGAAGCAGGGGGCCCAGGGATGTGCTTTGTAGGGGTAAAAACCAAGGCACAGAGGGACAATACTAGTAAGCAGCTGGTCTGAATTTAGGACAAAAGCCAGTGGGTTATTTTTTTTCCCCTTTCCATTTTCACAAGAGACAAAAGAAATGGCAGTTCCACCGCTGGGGGACCAACCCCAGGAACTCACATGCAGGGTGCCCTTACCCAGTTCTCTGCCCCATGAGCTGCTGTTGGGGCACTGGGAGGAGACGGGGCTGTGCAGCAGTCCCCGTGCCCCGGGTGTGTGACACAACACCCCCAGGAGAAGCATGACAAGGGGTCTGCAGGAAGAACTCCCACCCTTGGGCTACGTGGGAGCCCCGGAGGGAGCCTGGCAGAGGCAGCTGATGAGGAACCTCAATCCTCTGCTGTGTCTCGTCCTTTGGCAAATTCTTCCTAAACATACTTGCGTATAACGCGTGGTCTGTGCAGACACTGGATCTTCATCTTGCCCAACAAACTTGTGGTTTTTATGGCATATTTTGCTGGGGTTAGCTAAGATGAATTAGAATAATCAAATCATAGAATCATGAAGGTTGGAAAAGACCTCTAAGATCATCAAGTCCAACCATCAACCCAACACCACCATGCCCACTAAACCATGTCCTGAAAATGACCTATGGCACTGTTGTTTTTCTCAGCCTTGGCTCTATAATGGAAGGTGTTTCCCTGTGAGGCTTTTGGCTGTACTAACCTGTTGTGTGTCATACAAAAAGTCTGTATGCCTGTGTGTATCCATATGCACACAGCTTTTCTCTGCATGGTGAGCCGACCTGCGGACATCTGGTTTCCTCCTGGTAAAGGCAGTGGCCAGGAACGCTCCCTCGAGGTGAAAACCCCCACTGCCAACTTCATTTCCCATTCCTGGTGGACGCTGAGGATCATCCTTTTGTTTTGCAGACAAGCCCTACACACACAGCCAACATCCCCTTCCCTTTATGTGCTGCAGCAGGGAAGTCTATCGCAGCCCCGAGATGCTCCTGTTCCACAAGCCTTTTGTGCTATCCTTCAAAAGAAGCAGCTATTGAAACCCATGACCATGAAGCTTTTGAGTTTTCCAGTGTTTTCCTCCTCACCCTTGGTTTACATGACCGTGTAACCTTGAAGGCACACAATTAGTGCCGTGCACGGGGCTGTGCCTGCCCGCGCTGACAGCCGGGACCATTGTTTGCGGCCCAGAGGCCTTGTGCGAAGCTTTAGAAGCGATACTTTTCCTTTTTTCCTTCTCAAGGCTGCTCAGCCGCTCACGTGGCTCCAACACAAGCACTAGCATCTGCTTTTGTTTTCCAGTGGAAGCAGAAGTGCTGGTTGTTGTCTTGCTGTGGTGCTAATATGGGAAATGCCACAGTGGTAAAATAGGGGAGGATTGCATCAGTTTGGTTAAGGTTTGTAACTAGGTAATTCCCAAATGTCTTTGTGTTTGCAAAGGCTTCATAATCAAAAATTAAGAAGTAAATTTTGTAGGGCTAATCCTTTTTCCATTCTCAAAGACAATAGGAAAAATTAAATAGTAGGTAACTTTTCCTCAGGAGTGATTGTATCAGGGTGGTATCTTGAACACTTGTAATCAGAGGCCAATTGATTTACCTTAATAGTCATTTTCCATCACCAAAACAAGCTGAAGGAAAGACAGTAGTTGTTGCACCTTCCAACTCTCCTTCACAAACAGAAAATGCCACCACCAGCTTAACAAACCGGTCTTTACGTACCAGGACAGTACAGCTGTGTTGTGGACATGACTCTCCAAACCACTCTGAATATTTGTACCAACTCCCCCAAATAATCTTTGGGTGTTTAATATGACATTGAATCCACAGTGGGCAACAAGGCTTTGATGAGACTTCAGAAATCTTTCTTTACTCCGTAATTGCTGCATAGCTAGAAATCTCTGGGAAAGACTACCGGGTTAAACTTGTTGTGAACAAACACAAAAGAAAAGGTAGAAAATAAAAGCTTTATCCAGAACATTTCCTGTGAGCATAACATGCTATAAAAATCATGCAGGACCACAGTGAAAAAAGGTTTGGATGGGTTATGTTAAATCTCTTGTAGAAAAGGTGAACAATGCGGTCTGAGGCAGTGTGGTTGCTCACAAGCAGGTGGATACAGCTGGAGCAAGTCAAGTCTCTGAGCTCTAATCTACCTTGTCTGGATTAAAGAGGAGTAATTTGTTCAACATCTTTTAAGGGAGGAGAGCCAGTTGTGTGCTATCAAGTAAAACGGTGTGTGGTTGTTTCCTGACTACGATCCATTAAAAGGCTGAGCTTAGACTACCAAAGCCTTCACCTCCTGACAGCAGCCAAACTGAGAGCAGTTTCCTAGAGACAAAGGCTGGTGCTTTCCTCTAGTAAGTCAGGGAGCTACCAAGGTCTGGAAATAATTTTAAAATTCCTTCACATTATTCAAGGCAGAAGAATTACTAAAATTGTGCTTTAAGCAAAACAGCATTCTTAGGTTGCCAAGGCAGTAAACACCAGCTTTGGGAAATGCAGTAAGATTTCAACATCTGTTTTGGAGCTGATATTTTAACCATTCCGTGTTTATTTTAATGCCTGGTTGGCCACTTCCCAGTCATACATATGCAGCACCAAAGCAAAGACAGAAGGAGCGAGTCCATTCTTGAATTGATGCTACAGATCAGCTCCCCCTTTCTTTTCTTTTTTTTTTCTTTTATTGATTAAGTAAATGGGTGTTTGTGCTGCCTAGAGCTTGAAAGTGACACCAGAGATTTGCAGAACACTATGTAGGGGAAGGCACTGTCTGTTGTCTAAAGAACAATGAGAAGAATAAGAGGAAAGAATAAGTTGTTCCTCTCCAGTGTGTTTTCAGGAACATGCTGTTGATACAGCAGTCTCTGTAGATAACCTTGGACGTGTTTGCCTGCATGTGCAGACAGGCCAGGGTTTATCTGCCTGCCCGGGCTGCTTGGACTCCGGCTGGCCCTGCTCCAGAGCCTGGTGCTCCACCAACACACACTGTGCTCCTGCCTGTGCCCTCTTGTAGCTCAAGTCCTTTTCTGCCCTGGAAGAACTTGACTTCAGAAGTCATTTGGAGAGTTTCAATTGGATCATCCCAAACTATTGTGCCTTCTTTAAGGCAAACAGCTGAAATAATTCAGCTGCGGGTGAAATCATCGCTGCTGCTCCCTGTGCCAACTGTACAGTGTATAAAGCGCTTTGATGATGAAAGGTATTGCCAGCATGAAAGAGGCATATTTCAAATCACTGCTTAAGAGAGTGGCATCCTCAGCATGAGACAGTCAAGCAGGAGCCAAACATTACTTCTGCCATTTAGTGGATGAGAAAATAGGTTTGCAGTCCTCGGGTTGCTGTATGTGAATGAAACAGTTTGCTCAGAACGATGCCACCAGCATGGTTGCTGTTGGCACTGGCAGCTCAGCGGCCGAATGTGCCTGCTTTTTGCTTGGGTAGATGATGTATAGACTCGAACAGACTCTGTGTCCTCTACAGGCCATGAGGAGTTTGGGGGACTCACACTAGGGAGTGCCTGGGTCACTGATCCCAGCGCAAGCCCAGGGTGGACAGAACAAGAAGTTGTTTCTCCCTGATTGCTCTGCAGTCCGTGTGTTAGCAGTGGTCACACCCTGTGAGGGCTTACACCCTAAAAACCATCTTCCAGTTTCCAGCTCTTAGATGCTCTTCTTAGCAGAGAGGCCAAGGACTCAACAGGCTCAGGCACTGACATTGCTCCCTCACCTCAGATTTGGACCATCCAGCAAATGAGGTCATAATAAATTGCTTTAAAAGGAGTAAAGCGTGAAATTTTAATCAAAGTTCAGAGGTACCACATGGCCTTGACACCATGAAGAGCATAACTTCAGAGAGGGATACTTCTCACTCTTGTAATTCTGAAAATTAGACTGTCAGCTAGTGCAGTTTGTAAGCCCAGAATCACTAGTTGCTTTTGGAAGGATCATCTCACACTTACTTCCAAGTCTTACCCAAATTTGTTGAACCTTAGAGCATCTTGCCAAGTACTTTCTGAATCACTGTGGAATTTTATGTCTTGTTTATTTTAGGAAAAGTGCAACATATAAAGCTTCAGTATTTTACTAGATAAAAATATATTTACAGAAAGAAAGAACCATTTTCTACCCTCTTCAGCACCAGTTGACATTTTGGCTTTATCTTAGATATTAAAATAAAATAAAAATCTCAGCTTGTTCTTGTTTATTAAAAAGAAGATATATTACTGTTTAAATACTTCTCAAAGGATTTAAGAAAAGAAATAATAGCTTAACCTTACAAATAATGATAAGTGGTAAAACCTGTGATTTATCTTTAACTGTGTGGATGCTCTAGAACCTACTTGGTTCTCTTCAATCCTGTAACTTTTGAGATGACTTAAGCTAGTACAAAGTGATTACACAATAGGAACTCAACATGAAAACATTTTACACCCATTTTGCACACAAGAGTCAAAGAATGCTGGAGACCTGGGTCCTGTTTGCCTAAACAGACTTCATTTTTTTTCTTTTCCAAAATCAACCAGGACTTGTCTGCCAAGTTATTAGGATTTGTAAGTATCTGCTCACAGCTGTCCCAGGCTCTCACACTTGCAGAAGTGAAGAGTTTGGAAATGGTCATAAATGGGCTAAACTTGCAACTAGGAAAAATTTGGCCAAAAAGGACAAAGAGTTTTGGATGTCCAGGAGCCAGATACTTGTGGTCTTGCACTTTATAAACACTTGTGGAAAAGCTGAGAGGCCTGATAAGAAATTCATATCGGTCAGCCTGGGCTGAGGTTTTCCACACGCGGCGGAGGAGCCCGGGGGCTGCGGTGTCCCTGGGTGCTGGCTGTCCCCCACGGCCAAAGGACATGTGGTGGCTCTGCTCTGGCTTTGCTTTTGCAAACTCCCTGCCAGCTCCACGTGTTCCACTTGTGACCAACCTCCTCTGGTCTTCACTAATTATATAGACTGTAGAGAAAAAGGAGATTTGCATTGATTCAGCTGAGCTCCCAAACTGTTGGGAACTGCACAGAAGCAGCAGAGTAGACTCTGCTCTATTTTCAACCAGGTAATTCTCCAGAGTTAGTCTCCCTGTAATATTGCTTAAAAACACTGCTGACCTAATTATGACACAGTTAACATTCATCTAGTAATTAATGAGTATTACAGTGTCTGCTCTGGGCTTGACAGGATTCCTACTGTGGGCTCATTTGATGCTGAATCCTACTGTACCGTGCGCTGTGCTTTGCAAGTCATCAGTCTTACGTGACGCTTAAAACCCTCTGACAACCTGACAGTCTCAGCCTGGGCAGAGGAAATTACAGGATGTCCCAGGCACATGGGAAACTAACAAAAAGATGGGGTCAGTTAAAATCCTCATAATGGGCTATTAAATTGTTTTACTGTTCAGCTTCTCTGTAAAATATCAATTATCTCAAATGGTTGTAATGTAATCAAAGTAATTAAATTCCAAAGGCTTGCATGTAAAAACCAGAGCTTTGTAAATGGGAATCCAGCCTCAAGTAGTTTAGTTGGTCTGTTTGTGTTTAAAAGTTTCTCCAGATGACTTTTTTTTTTTTAATGGTGTTATAGTTAGAGAACTGTTGAAGGTTTTTGTGTGTTTGAGGTTTAGGGTGTGTTTGAAGCTTGGCTGCACACAACGTTTGAACAATTGAATAAGCAAAACCTGTGTTACAGCCGAGACGCGGGGACACGGCACATGCCAGATCAGAAGCCGGCTGCTCCGTAGCCGTGGGAAGCCAGGGCAGCCTCAGCCTCCAAATCCTGATCCCAGCTCCAGCTACCTCAGTTTCCTCAGCTGATAGATAATTGTAGCTTAACTTTCCCTAAGTTATAAAAAATGACAAGCTAGTGTCTCTAAAGCACTTCAGGTGTGAAACTTGAAAAATATTCCTATCTAAGGTTTATCAAATCCAGGATCCTGCCTCCGGTAATATCTTTTACAAGAATAGGAAAAAGCTAAAGAATGACATATTACAAGAACATTTTTGCCATCATTCCTCCTGTTGTAGGGAGGACTGCTCCTTGATTAAGTGTAATTTCAGTTTATTTCAGTACAGCTACTCCCTTAGGTTTCAGTAGAACTGAATCCAATACTATTTTGTTATAGCCAACATTACTTTTGTTGCCATGATTTTCTGAAATTAATAGTAATTTTGGGGTGCACTATTTTGAACCATCTTGAAAGGTTCCAATTTAGAGATGGTGCTAAGCATCCACACCCTGAAAGTTGACTTTAAGAGGATTGAATGGAAGGATTTGCAGAAATTTTGGGCCATAGTCCAGGAAATCACCTGTAATTTGTAGGAGGCCATGTTGTTCTGAAAGCTGCATGCCCAGTGTGTGAGCATCTATCTCCATCCTTAGTGTAATCAACTTCCTGAGGCATGTACTCACCTCATGGAGTATTTGTTACTCATTTTAAAAAGCAATGAGATGGGTCTTTTATACCACTCCTGGATCTTCTAAGCGAGTAGAAACCTGTGTTAAATCCAGTGGACTGTTCCTTCACTGGTTGATAAGGTAGGGCCAAAAAAAAAAGGTTTTTGCAAACTTAGATTATTATTATTTGCATGACACCACCAGTGTATAGGAGGCTGCTTAAGACAAGAACTAGACACCCACAGCCCCAAGGAACACACAGCCAGAAGAGGTGGAGAGAAGGTGTGAACCACGAAGCGGTTCAGAGGGGACAGTGACTTGGTCTGTGTTAGAGCCCAGTCACTGGAGAAGTGAGTGTTTGGGGAAGAATTTAAATACATTAACCTGTGTGGAGATATGTGTTGCTGTTTCTGTCAAGCCATTAAGAAAATTACAGACTCATGGCTCCAGCTGAGAAGTTTCCATAGGGAATGAGCTGGCGGAGGCAGGGAGGTGCAAGGAAAGTGTTAATGCCGGAGAGGAGTTTTTGGGAGCTGGGGAAACAAAAGGAAAATCCAGGAACGCTCATAATGTGCAACAACCTTGGGGGATTTTTTGTCTTCAAACGAAATCAGTGAAGGTAGTTTAGTCTTGAGGGCCTCCTTGAAGCTTGCTGAAATCAGCATATAAGCTGCTTCTGCCTAGATAAGCCCTGTACCATGTCCTGAGGATAGCTGTGAAAAATATGCTGCTTCCATAGCTCCTTTTTAAATGTAAAAGGAGCTAATTGGTGTGACTTGATACTTGATCAAGCTACTTAGAAGTTCTCACAATTAGTTGGAAGGAGTAAAAAGTTCTCCATCTTCTGTCACCTCATTAGCAGCTTCTGCCAGTTCTGCCAAGGTCCTGATCAAGGTGCTCCCCGTGCTGTGAGCAATTCCCTCCCTTCGTGCAATGGGCAAACAGAAAGCTGAGCCATGCTGCAGGCTGCCAGGGTGCTGGTGTTTTCCCAGTTCTCAGGAGGAAGCAGCTTATCTTCCTTTTCTGCTGTCCTTGAGCAGGGCTCCCTGTTTCTGGTCAATGTGACACTCTGCTCCGGGTGCACCAACTCAGGAGCCGGGAGTGGAAGCTAGAGGCTCCCAGGAAGAGTCTCTTGCCCAACTTTGCTACGTTTCCATTAGTCTTCCCTCAGGTAGAGACTGAATTGGTACAGAAACCAATTAGCAATGGTTCATTAGGAGGAAGCGACTTGTTGAAATGGTTTTTCAAATTAAGTGCTCCAAACACAGAGGAACCACCGTGCACAACCCTGTGTCAATGCCGCTAAAAACAGAGCTTGCCTTGTCTCACACAGCACACCTTGCCTTGTCTCACACAGCACACCTTGCCTTGTCTCACAGAGCACACCTTGCCTTGTCTCACAGAGCACACCTTGCCTTCTCTCACAGAGCACACCTTGCCTTCTCTCACAGAGCACACCTTGCCTTCTCTCACAGAGCACACCTTGCCTTCTTTCACAGAGCACACCTTGCCTTGTCTCACACAGCACACCTTGCCTTCTCTCACAGAGCACATCTTGCCTTCTCTCACACAGCACACCTTGCCTTCTCTCACAGAGCACACCTTGCCTTGTCTCACACAGCACACCTTGCCTTCTCTCGCAGAGCACACCTTGCCTTCTGTCACAGAGCACATCTTGCCTTGTCTCACAGAGCACACCTTGCCTTGTCTCACACAGCACACCTTGCCTTCTCTCACAGAGCACACCTTGCCTTCTCTCACAGAGCACACCTTGCCTTCTCTCGCAGAGCACACCTTGCCTTCTGTCACAGAGCACACCTTGCCTTCTCTCACAGAGCACACCTTGCCTTGTCTCACAGAGCACACCTTGCCTTCTGTCACAGAGCACACCTTGCCTTCTCTCACAGAGCACACCTTGCCTTGTCTCACACAGCACACCTTGCCTTCTCTCACAGAGCACACCTTGCCTTCTCTCACAGAGCACACCTTGCCTTGTCTCACACAGCACACCTTGCCTTCTCTCACAGAGCACACCTTGTCTCCTGCACAGCGCGGTGGGAAAGGTTTGGAGCTCTGCTCTTCTGCAAACACAGCCCAAACCCGCTGAGGCCTTCACGTAGCACTTCTTGCAGTGACCCTCTAATGCACCTTTCCTTCTCTCTCTCCCGCTGCAGGTGCGTTACTGTTGGGAGGAATCCTCTATTCCTGGCAGTTCCCTCACTTCAACGCCCTGAGCTGGGGTCTGCGGGAAGATTACTCCCGAGGAGGATACTGTATGATGTCCGTCACCCACCCAGGGCTGTGCAGGCGGGTGGCTCTGCGCCACTGCTTGGCCTTAATCGGACTCTCAACGGCGGCTCCTCTTCTCGACATCACCACGTGGACTTTCCCCATCATTTCGCTCCCTATTAACCTCTACATCTCCTACCTCGGCTTTCGGTTCTACAGGGATGCGGACCGCAGCAGCTCCAGGAAGCTCTTCTTCTGCAGCCTGTGGCACTTGCCAATGCTGCTGCTTGTCATGTTCACGTGCAAGAAATCGTTCCTAGAGAAGGAGGAGAAAGGCGACCTGCTCAGCGGAAATCACGGGAGGGCTATGGAAATTAGATTGCCTTAAATGTCAATTCCTTGTCGTCCTCGTGACACATCACGTCGTGTATTTAGTAACTACAAGGGGGAAACCTGTGGGAATCTGTTTGAAGAAGAATCCTTTGTGCCTAGCGACCACTTCACGCGATCATTTTCTCTTTTCTTCTGAAAGGGAATAGATGTGAGCGCTTAAAGCATTCACTGGCCTCAGGCTCGCTTACTCATCACAGATTAAAACGTAGCCTGTGGCAGAAGCACCTCGCTTTGGGATGGCCTTCCAAAGTCTCCATGAGTCGTGGGCTCTCACCTCATGGAAAGGTTTTCAATTAGCAAGTCACATGCGCACACTTACGAACCGCCAGCACTGGCAGCCTTGGCAAAGCCGTCAGGAAGCGACAGATGAATGATTTATGCCCCTGCTCCCCAAGCATCCTTTCCAAATTAAGCTTTGAGGCACACAGTGGGTTGGGTGAACTCTTGTCTCGATCGGTGCCGTCCCTGCTCTGTTGTTACGCAGAAGCCTTCAGATTCTGGGGCTTTTTTCAATCAGTTACTTTTCCCAAGGTTCCCATTCACCTCAGTAGATTTTTAGCTTTCATCTGGCTGGCACAACGCTAATGGAGTCAAGAAAACTGCCTTTCAGCGCACTACACATCAGCATTGAAACGTAAAACAACCCCCAGATCTTCTGTAGCGTAGAGCTTGGGCGCTCTCTGAGCCATTCTGCTGTACATCCATCACAGGGAATTTCTGATTCCCGTGTGGTTTTACATCATTAGAGTTTGAGCCCTCTGTCAGATCTTCAGCTGGTAAAAACTGCCGTTACTGTTTATGTCAGTGAAGCTTGGAAAAGGTGTGGGAGGTGGGAAGCAGATCTGAGAGTCTGGTAGTTTTAAGGCTTTTCTATGCTCATGTGTCTTGTGCCAGCCCATTCAGTCTCAGTGTCCTCAGACGAGCTCTGGACATGCATCAGGAGTTTGAGCTGTGTTTAATATCACACTGTGGTGGCTGAGAGAGAACGCCTCACTTTTGGGGTATGTAATCCATAAGAAAACACGTTTTACAGAAAAAAAGTTGAGGATTTTTATCTAATACTGTAATGTTCAAATTCCTGATGCAGCCAGTGTCTCTCAAAAGCAATTATTGTGGATGGTCTCACCAGGAAAATGCATTATCTTAACTGATATGCCGAACAACATTTCAAGCCACAGTCTTGTGATCCCAGTTCGGGTCTGTGGCTAACCCTCAGCCTCCCTGGGGCTGGCTGTGACCCACTGGGATGCTTCCAAAACCCAGCAGCATCCAGAGTAGACAAAGCCTGTGTTACAGTTTATTGTGGTAGTTAGTGCCTGTTATGACTTGATGCGTTTTCACGCCAAGATTTCTTTCCCATGTGGAGAGGGACTGGGCAGCGTGGTTGTGCATCAGTCCAAAGATCCAGTAACACCTGAAATGGGAGATGCTGTCTCTAATCTGATCCCAAATAAAGCCCTTCAGGGACGGTCACAAATCTGCCACCGCGCGCGTATCAACGCTGACATAAAATCTTCACTGTCTGCTTTCATGATGCAGACCCCTGGTCTCAGTTACACTGGTGTAAATCAGGAGTGACACAGTTAAGCTCTGTTCTGCTGGCAGAGGTGCTCGCAGGAGCAGAGCCGCCTTTTACATGGCTCTGAAATAATCAGTTGCAAGATTTTCTGTCTCTCTCAAGTGATTGCAGATGACAGGATTGAGTTCCCTCGTACTGTTTGTCTGACAGACTCGGTTGTATTTGAG
Source organism: Caprimulgus europaeus (assembly GCA_907165065.1). The sequence continues at coordinate 4,740,861 of OU015543.1, read as the reverse complement.
TTACTACGAGCAACACTTGGTAGAAATGCCTGGAAACTGTGCAACTCCTGAATTTATTTTAAAAATGCATCCAGTCTTCTCTGCAATAAAGTGCATACTGTACAAAAAAAAAGAGGTGAATGCTCAAAATCTGTTTTAAACAATTAACTTATGATTGAAACTATGGTACAGTTCAGTTAATTGCAAAGGTATTGGATAGTTTTGTGGCATTTCTCACAGCAACAATATTCTTCTTGATTCCTGCAAGAGCAAGGACAGCTTGTGAAATACTGATTTATTGTGCAAGAAGCACACTGAAACTAAGTTGCATGTGAGTGGAAAGGATTTGTGCAAAACCAAAGAATTTGACCAACCTTTAGCTGGGAGAGGAACCTGGAAAGAGCAGATGGCTCACAGTAACCACAGATTTTGCTCCCAGAGGCAGAAAGTGGTGCTGAAGCAGGAGGGTTGTGGTTTTCTCCAAAGTCATTATAGAGTCAGGCCTCAGAATGACCTGCGAGGATGGGGTGCTGTCCTAACAAACTCAGTTTTGATTAAAGGTCCCAAGGAGATGCCTGTGGTTCAGTTCTGAAAGGCAGTCATCTTCATTTCTTGGTCCAAAATGTGTAACATTCACAAGTTTTAGGGCCAGACAGGAGTTTTATAATCATCACTGAATGTCTGCAAAATGCAGGTCACAGAGTTGCACCAGCATATCCACACCCAGTTGGTCTAGCCTGGAGAGAGAACATGATTTTAGAATGGGTGGATCCGGGATTTAAAGGTGAGAAATATTGAAGAAAAAAAAATTTGTTTCACCTAGAAGGTGTTCTCTGCTGTGCTCCAAAGTGGCTGTGGATCAGGTATGGGTGAAGTCATCTTCTGTCACTCTGCTGCCTTCAGGAATTTTTGCTGTTGCATGTACTTTGAGAATACAGACACTGCCAAACTGAAATCTTAGTTCCAGACAGGCAGCACAGTAGGTGCTCTCGGGTGTCCTTTTCAATATTTCTGGTGCCACTATGGGAATTAAAAAAGTACTGAAGTGCCTGTCCTCATCTAAAGGAGTTTGTGGTCCCTGTGACCCTAATTCCTGTGGGGGATCACTGTCAGCCGTTCCCACTCCAGCACTGCTGCTATTGCTGCCTAAGTTCTGCGGGAAGGAGGTGGGTGAGGTGCATGAGTGTCCGGCTGTGATCGCTTTGCAGAGCCAGGGCATTGCTGGGGCTTAAACCTGGGCTTCCTGCGTCTCAGCCCTGGGCTGTGCAAGCATCAGGCTTTGTGTGGCTCCTTGCTCTGAAACAGCAGTTCCTACATAGAATTGCAGGTTTTTTCCTTCTCCCATTTGGAGAACTTGAGTACAGGTTCTTTGTTATCCCCTTATCTGGGTTACTCAGGATCTCCCCACGAATTGGTCCTCCTGGAGAATTCTTGCTATTTATGTGGTAATGAAAAAAAAAATAGTAGCAATGTGCCATGTCCTTCCAACCCCTGCATCTGCTGGTAGCTGAGAGGGTCCCACCTAGGTGTTGCTGGTACAGTAGGCAACTTTGTACCACCAGAAGCCTGTACTGAAGCTCACAGAGGAGTTGGGACCCGTTACTCAAGAAGATGAGGCTGGTTTTAGTCTATTTGGACTTAAAACCTTTTGTATGGTTTTGTGGATAACACAGTAACCCAAAGGCTCAGAGGATCTTCATTCTTTCCAGATCTCTAAGAAATGCAGGCCATCTGTAAAAGAGGGATTATGATATTTTGCCTTGTTGGATGAGTAAAGAGCTCGTGTTTGTGTCAGTCCCCTGCCCATTATTCTTCATGGCCCCGTAAAGAGAGCGCTGGCTGATGGTTCGATTCCACCTCACATCTCTTCTTGGCTCCGACCTTCAGCAGATCAGCTCAGCACAAGGTTTGCCTGGCAGGACAGCCTGGGGAGCTGAGCTATGTGAGAGTGAATTGTCCCGAGCTCTTGAAGAGCCCTTGGGTCCTGCATGACCCCGCTGGCCGTGCCTCGGCGTGACAGGCATCCCAGCAAGGCGGGCAGTTGGTGGGGCTCTGCGCTTTGTTCAGCATGAAGGAGGAAACCCAATCCCTGCACACACAGCCCTTTCCCTGCTCCTTTCCCCCACTGAGGGGTTGGGTTTTTTCTCACTTCCTGTATCAATCTCCGATATAATCTGCCCCAGCAGAGTAACACATTCACACTCTCCTGGCTCCAGCAGCGTTTCCCACTCAGCCAGGCCACGGCATTTCGAGGCTCACACAAAATACACACATCCTTTTCAGTTCCGACGATCCCACGGGAGCAGGAATGGAAACAGGGTGATACTATTAGAAATCATTGTCATTACAGATAGAAAGCATGTTGTCCTGGTTGCTGTCCAGAGGTGATTAGATATTCCCCCTTCCTTGGAAATACAGGCTGTCTACAGAACACTTTGCTTTGAAAACAGAAATATCAGCACTGTTTTCCTACCAAGCAGCTCTGCTGGAGGTGGTAATACTAGAAGCTCCATTGCAGGCTGGCCCTGATGGCGTTTCTAGTCGTGGTATTTCTTAACCAGGCAAAGAGCCGGCACCAGCGAGGGCTGGTGGGATGCAGGATGCCACCCACGCTGGTGGTGTGGCCTTGGGTCAGTTGTTTGCCTCTTGGTACTGCTGTTTCTTCTCCCAGTCATGGAGAAGGTCAGTTCTGCAGGGCAGGGATTGTTCCCCATAGAAGTGTGTCCAGCATTTGGCCCTGCCAAAGACAAGTCAGAGTCTGGTTCCAATGTCCATCAACCCCTTCAAACAAATTTGGAGTCAAAGATGACAACTGAGTTTTGAAGTCAGAAATGTTGGTGAGGACCCTCCTCTGTCAGAGTCCCTCAGACTGTGACTTGCTGGGTGGTTGCCATCAATGGTTTTTAGTCCCCTCTCAAATAAAAATACTACAGGCTTTTGAGGCTTCAACACACAGTTTAACAAGCTCTGGAGCTGCCTTCTAAACTCTTCTGTCAGCTGAGCCTGGAGTATTTCTTGAACACGAGACAGTGACTGGGCTGCTAGAGCTTGCCTTGGTCGGGATTGCCATGTCGCAAGGGTGCCCGTGCCTCCAAAATGTTGTTAGGAGGCCCAGAGTGGCCAAATTCTCCCTGACCCAAGGAAAAGGAGGTCTGTCGAGCACAGCATGTGCACAGTGTCCCAAAGCCATTTAGACCATCAGAAGTACGTGTGTTTACAAGGGCTGTAGGAACATCTCTCGTCAGCTCTGCCTTGTACACTTTCTGTCACCTCTGCTTTCCTGCTTCCAGACTTTGACTGTTTGCGCTGAAGATTTTCCAGCCTGGGTCAGCGCCTCGGGCTGGAGTTCAGTTTCCAGTGTTTCAAAAAGGCACAGTTCAACTGTTTCACAGAACAAGGTTGGCAAAACGAGTTGTTTTCCCACAGTGTGGAGATGTTTTTCCTACTGCTTCTAACCAGTCCTGGCACCTCCAGGCCTTGGAGCAAGAGCCGATGATTTGGCAGCGAGCTCACTGGTTCAGGTTGGTGCGTTTATCTGTTCTGGGAAGGCACCGTGTGTTTCCCTGAGTCCCTGAAAGGTTACTGCTCCCAAATGCTTGTCTGAGCATTGCTGCTGGCACCTCCAAAGAGATGCTCTGAGTGTGGGAGGCACAGACCATACTCAGGAGCTGCTGCCACTGTCCTTGTGCTTTAGGGGCACACAAGGACTAAAAAGAGGTGCCTGGAGAGAAGGATGCCTTGCTCTCCCCCCTGGAGCTGGAAAAGCTGCCCTAAATTCATACCTGTGTTGCCATTTTCCTAGGTGCTGTGCTTCAGTCCTGCCCGTTGAGCAGGGCAGAGTGTGATACCCAAAGGGAGGTTTTCACGTGTCTCAGAAGCATGTGTGGCCCCAGAGGCTGGGACAGTTTGGTGGTTGAGGTTTTTTTTCCCCTGGTTTTGCTGTCTAAAACACATGGGAAGGTCTTTTCTGTCCCCTGCTCCCCTTTTAACACTGTCCACTGTAGCTACAGCTTCCCTTTGATACATTTTTAAAATTTAGTATGTCCTATAAAATACATCACTTGTATTTTCTGCAAGCTAAACTGCAGCTGTAGCTGGACTGTCTTTTCCTTAAACAGGAACACAGACCGTGAGGAATTGCCCTGAGCGATTGGAAACAGAAGGGCTCTGATCTCCAGACTGACCGAACTGTCTCTAACTGGGACATCTTGCCCATCTTCTTCCCCCGAAAAGCCAGAGGGGGCAGAGGGAAAGTGGCATCCCTGTGGGTGGGGAAGGGATGGAGACCAGACCATGGTGCCAGGGGAGGACAGAGCTTCCAGCCAGGCAGGACAGGAGCCTCCTCTGACCCTTGACCCGATGCACAGGGACTGGCTGCCCAATGCCAACAGCTGATGTTCATTTACAAAGAAGTGGCTGGGACAGGGACTCATCTTTTGTTTTCTGAGCAACGAGAGAGATGAAGATTTGTGCTGCTGAGAAAGGCTGGGAGATGTTTGGGATTTTTTTTTTAATTTTTTTTTTGGCCTGGGAGTGGAGGCCCTGTATCAAATTAAACTTGAAACAGAGATGCAAACGAGGTGATTAAGGCATTTCCGCCCTGCTTCCAGGGGAGCTGTTGGGCGGCATCCAAGCTGGGGAAGGGAACAGCCTGAGTTTATCAGCTGAACTCAGAGGTTTGTACTGACACTCGCACTGCAGAGCAGTCAAAGAGCTGGGCGACCAACACGCTGCCCCTTGGCCATCCCCGCACCAAACCACTCCCAGCCAGTGCGGGAGGGAAATTGAGGCATGGGGAGGGGAATTGGGATGCCTGGGGCCACAAAGTCACCTAGAGAGAGAAATTTTATTTCAATCTCCTCTCCCCCGTCTGATGCCCCTAATGTGCTGCTGAGGGCCACCATCTGCTTGCACTTGGCTTTCAGCAGGAACAGGGACTGGCAGGAGCTGGCAATATGTCAGGATTGAGGCTGACTAACCCTCCTTGCTTCAAAAACGAGCAGTGGGAAGAGGGTAGTGGAAGCATCTGCAGGCAGACGTTCTCGCAGCAGCTCTCCCCTGTGCTCCTCACTCACAGCACTGCCTGGGGTGTGGGTCTGTCCCCATCCCACGGGAGCCCCAGGGACCTTGGCAGCCCAGGCACTGCCTCTGGGACTTGACAAATGCTTTCGCTTGGGCATGGGAAGGGGGTTGTGCTCAGCTCTGCTGCTCTGCTGCCCAGCAGGTCTGGTCCCCAGGAATCACTCAGCATCTGCAATGGCATTTGTGCTGCATCCCACGCTCCCGCTCAGGAGCCACCTCCCTGGGCTTTCTGCAGGGTCGGCTCCATGAGGATGTTCACAAACTGCCCGTGGTGAGATGAGGAGCAATGACACTGGAAAAAGCACAACTGTATGAGCTACCTGCAGAGCTCTGCATCACTGGGGACTCCCCTTAGAGCCCCCGTGCCAAAGACACTGGCAGCTCAGAGCCAAGGAGCCTCCTCCAGCACCACCAGCCCTTCACATGCTTTGCTGACAGTGAGGACTGCAGGAAGGCCATGCTGGATGGATGGACAGAGGGACACGCAGTGATCAGGGCTGGCAGGGATGTGCAGGCTGTGTCTGGCTTGGCCGCGATGGCAGTGAACTCCCTCTGTTGACTCATCCTGAAGTTGCACCCCTTAATCCAGTGGTGTCCCTGTCTCTGGTAATAAATAGCACCTTCCATAATGTCTTCAGCCCTTCCTAAACCGCAGACCGGACTGATTATTGCTGCTTTTGTAGGCTTCTCAGAGCTGTTTTTATTTATAATTGCACCCCGCTGGTGTGTTCATAATGATTTTCCCTGCTGCGTCCCATGCGGTCCAGTGCTACAAAGCCACATTTTTGTAGTGGCTGTTGTTGGTTTTAATCACTTGTTATTCGGATGATATATTAATAGCAGTATCTCTGTGAGGCTTTGGAGTGTTTTCTTTTTCCAAACATTTACAACAAAAGCTAAGTGTTAGCCCTAATAAAACGTCTGTTTCGTTTGGCTCCCTCCTCCAGCGATGAATCCAATTAAATGAGCGCTCAGCAGAGAGCCCATCTCACCCCATCCCATCCCGCCTCAGCCTCAAAACCTGCTCCTGAACCTCTGATTAAAAGGTGTTTGAGGCTCCAGTGGGAACTGGGGTGCTTGAAAGACCCTGCGTGGTTGGAGGGGTGTGAGTTTGTAATTGCCTGTGTGAGGACTGTACCAGTCTGTAATAATCCAAAATCTACTTTGCAGATGTTCATTTGCACCTTGTGATTCTCCTAAATCCCAAATAACCCGTTAGACCTTAATTCACAGAGAGGAGGGGCAATGGGGCTGGGTGGTTTGATGCTCTTGGGATGAGGAGCCACTGCTGAAAACAGAAATAAACCCAGAGCTGCCCGTTGCTTCCTGAGCAGGATGTTATCTCCAAGCTGATGTGTGTGGGGAGCAGTGGGGTGATGCTCTTTATTTTAGCCACTTATGGAGGGGAAAAAAGCCAGCAAAACTTATCTGGAAGTGGTTTAAATGAAACATTTGACTAGCTGAGGCCACTGCCTTTAATTTCATTCAGAAGGGGACTGTGAATGGACTTCTCACCCACTTCAAAAGGCCATGGCAGCATGTCCGCTGCGGTGCGGGTCATTCATGGACACTACAGGAGATGTGAAAACATCTGCTAGGTCCATGCCTGCTCCTTTCAGTACAGTTACTCCCCTTGCTAATAATTGTCTGTGTTCTGTCATCTAGAAAGGGACTTTGTGTGCCTCCCAGGTATTCTAATGCTAATTTGTTTAGTTAAAAAGAGAAGAGGCTAAACAGATGTGAACCATTTGGTTAGGTTGTAGTTCATTTGTTAGGAAGTGCAAAGGATTCTTGGCAGGATATTAAATATTACCTTGGCTGCTCACAAACACTTCATATTTCAAGAGAGGAAGGGAGGTAGGGACTGCACTCCATAAATCAGCCTTTTCAAAGCGACAGAAAAAGGCAAACATTTGATAAATCTGTGTCATTATACTTCGAGATCAAAGGGGGTTTTACATATGTATTTATGCAACTGGCAACCTAGGAGACAATAATAACAAACATAGATCTCTGACAGCTTTACAAAAATAAAAATTAGCCGGTTCTAATCTGTAATTATCTGGGAAATGTGCGAGGTAGGAGGTTGCTAGCAGTCGAGCTTTAGGTTGCTAATGTTGAGACGGTGAGCAAATGGTGAACCATTCAGAAATACGTTAGGAAGTTGTGTGGGCAAGAGATTGCAAAATCCCCCGGCTGGGAGCTGGACATGCCCACTGCATGTGCAGACCTGGTTTGATACAGCGAGCCCCAAACAGGCAGTCAGTAGTTATCAAATCCAAAAGTCACCAGGGAAAGCAGTGTTTCACCATGTGCTAATTGCCTTAATGATTTTCCAGCAGATGATCTACCAGGAATCTGCCTGAAGGATCCCTGAAGATAGGAACATTTCCACCCCTGCTGTCTCTCCTGCTTGTCACCAAGTTACAGATCCGTGTCTGACAGCTCCCGTAGCCTGGCACGCCTCAGTGTTGGCCTGGGTGAGCCCTGCCATTATTCCCAAATTAGGCTGAGTCATTTTGTACAGCTACTTAAGTACAGAACTGGAGCTGAAGACTCAGGTAAGTCATGGAAGAAGCTTGAAAAGACCCCAGAAGAGGTTTGCAAGCAGCAGAAATAGCAGGAGGACTAACGGGAGCTGCAGCAGGTATTGCTGTAATCCAGGACAGAATTTAGTGCAGGAATTGAAACCTCTTCAGAAGCAGCAAGGGCCATCACATCACTGAAAAAAACAAGGAAAAATCCAGTTGTGTGAAAATAATTCCATGGACAAAGCAATGCAGCCACAGAAATTAGAGAAGGAGAAGTAGCGTTATGTCATCTCGCCTTTCCTTTTGGCCAGTCGCTGGGCTGATTTCCTATTCTCTTGTGCTGTTTTAAAATGACTTCAGCAACTTGGTTTCTGCTTATTCCCATGGGAAACTTCCACAGTCTATAGATTTTGCTGGTAGGAAACTCTTCTTGACAGTCAGACTATATTTTCCTTTACTCAATTCCATCACATCACTCCTACTTACACCTCCTTGGAGCACCCTAAACGCTCTTCTCCATTGAAGTCGGTGGAGTTATGCGAGCAGTAAATTTGGCCGTGGCACTTGGAGAAATAGATATTAAAACCCCAGGGACGAATTAGGGGGCGAGGGAAGGGAGGGCAGTGGGGGAAAGGAAATGGTTTCAGGTTGAGAGAAACAAGATCTCCTCTTACATCTGTACAGCGGTGCTGCCCGCTGCCCCGGGACTCGGCAGCAAAGTCTGCAAGAGGCAACAACGTCCCGGGGGTGTCCCTGGGTGCTGGTGTGGTTATGAAGCCACATCTGAGGGCCTGAGGGCAGTATGTGGCACTTGGGCTTCTGCACAGAAGGATTCCATGAAGCTCTGGGCACTTTCCTTGTCTGTAGCTGACCTGGTTTGAGTCCCAGTGATGCTATCCGCAGTCACCCCACTCCTTTGCACCCCCAGGGTAGCCCAGCCCCACCACTTGGCTGTTTGCTGCTGGGATGGTCACTGGCTGCTGGTCCAGCGATCCTGACCCACACGACACTCACAAGTTGTGCCTCTGCAGGTTAATACCAACACATGTGTTTTTTCAGGACAAAATCCCAAATGCCTGGGCCCTTTCCCCGAGCTCATACCTCTCTATTGTGACATGAATCTGAGTCCAGCAGATGTGCACAGTGATGGAGCTGCTGCGGTACAAAAGTTGAGGAGGCAGCTGCCAAATGCACAAGGTTTCTACGTGGGCAATCCTCAGCTCCGAAATAGCTGTACTCCACCAGCCCACAGGGTGCATGGCAAAAGACACACGTGGCAGAGAGGAAGAGAGGGGACAGCACCAAAGACTTCTTAGGGTGGAAGAAGTGGAATAAAAATACACAGGGTCTCTCTTCCTCGGACCCTGCAAGGGGGCAAGGGCTGGGGACATGGACCCGTGACTGAGCAACATCTCAAAGCACTGCAAAAGACCAATAAGGACAAAAAAAAAATCCCATTATAGGTACATATGTATGGAAGAGGACACACAACAGCATGCAGAAGCCCCAAACCAAAGCCCTACAGCTCAATGTGCTAGGTGCTGTACATTCCCAGAAAGGAGGTGGTGTTGGCCAGTTGCCTCCTCTCTGGCCAGGTCACTGTGTGCCACAGCACTCCAGGCTTACACGCTCCAGAATGTTGTAAGTTCCCATGAACATGCACCTGATTAACATCATGAAATGGTAAATTACTTTTGTCCAAATAGAACATCAACCTTGTCTGGAAAACAGCATCCTTTCTGGATTGGGACCAAGAGCACCCTGGCTTGCTTTTGGGTACCTGCTCCTATTTATCACCCCAGCAGGACTGGCTCCTGCAGATCTTTAAAGAGCTGTGTGTGCCCTGTCACTGACACACAGGTCTCATACTTCAGCAAAAAGGAAAGAAGATGCTGGGCATTTCAGAACTGGCCTGTTCAGTGTCAGGAAAAAAATGTTTGCTAAGAGGACGTACAGATATTCTAGATGGGAAGTGATAACGCAACAAAGTGAAACTCAGCATCAGGCCAGCAGGATAGGATCAGCACTGGGAGATGCTGCCTTGTGTAAGACTCTGAGAAGATGCTGGAAAGCACAAGGCTGCAGCTGCAGGGCACATGGCCTGGGAAGAGTCATCCAGGGGAAGTGCTGCGAGGCGAGCCCACCGCCCTGACCCTTCCTGTTCTCACTGGAGACTTTGATCATCTTGGCTTGAAGGTGTGCTGGGTTCTCTGCTCTCTGCCCTCTTCTAGCAGGTGCGTTTTGCAGAGCTGGGCACCCTCCAAGCCCATCTCAGTGGTGCTCTGCTAAGTGCCACCAGGACCCCTTGTCAGGAGCTGCACTTTCCCAGTGCTGTCTGTGTCATAAATCAATCATCAAGAAACAGGATCCAGAGACCGTACTGATGCAGCTCAATTAGTTTATTGACTAACCAGCTAGCACGAGAGTAACTATTATGATTCAAGGGCTCTGCAGCAACAGCACGGAGCAAACCCAGACGTGTGTTTCGGTTTGTTTCCAACCTGGTTTCTTCCTGATGTAGCCCCAGTTGCTCTGTTGCCCTCATCAGTGGGGCACAGCACAAGTGCTCCTGCCACAACTGCTGCATGTGGGATGTTAAACAAACTGCAAGAGCCCAGAGCGAGTGTGGAGCCTCGCTGGAGCCCTGCTCCTGAGGTGGCAGCAGGTACGGAGGAGGCTGTGTCCTGCCGAGCAGACGTGCGGGCTCCAGCTGGAGCCAGGTAGGTCAGTCTGGAGGATGGAGCCACAACTGCTCCCCAGCCCACTTCTAAAAACTTGCCCCCCTGCACCCCCTGCTCCAGGGAGAGCTCAGCCTAAGCGGGCTCAGCCCTCCTCCTGACCTGCTTTTGCTCAGATGCTGTTTCTGATCGCTTACCCCTTTGCCATTCCTAGGGAAAAATGTCCCAACGTCCAACTGTTGAAGATACAATTACAGTAAAACCTATCTTGGGGCTATTTTTCTTAAAAAGCCAATCCAAATTTTACAAGCTACAGCTGACATATATTAAGGGCTTAAACCAAACTTTCTGTGACATTTTGTTGATGTTATCCTGGCTGGTGCTGGTGGATGTAAGGAACAAGGAGAAATATTCCATCTGAAGGGTTTTCCTCTTACCTCAGGGGTGTAGAAACGTGCACTGGAGCAACCTCTGCACAGAAGCAGCAGGTTTTCTGGTTTGAATTGTTCAAAAGGCTGAGTAAAGAGGTGAGTAAATCTGCGTCCAGGAGAGCCAGCCTGTGTCACCTGTGGAACCATTGCTGCCCACAGCTGTCTAGAAAGTGTCCTCTTTAATTCCCTTCACAATTACCAGTCTGGGCCACCTGGCAGAGCTTTGCCAGCACACAGAGGGAAAGGAAACCAGAAAGTGATTCCTCTTGCGACTGCACCTCATCTCTGCTTGGTTTTTATCACCCTTTATACCACAGAGAGCCCAGCAGTGCCATCTATTTTACCTCAGCAGAAAGGTGCTTTGAGATTGTTTGCTGCTTGACTCCATAGGTGAAGCACAAAAGATCTCCTTGTGTCATCCCAAAATCTGCTTCGCAAATACTTGGTCCCAGGAAGGATGGGGACCAGTGGCACCAGTACTGATGGGGGTCTGGGTGGCCCAAGCACTATTCTTAGCTCTGTGTTAACCCACTGAGCAGCTTTTGAAGGAGTCTTACACCTCTCAAGGTCTTATTTCCCCCCTTCGGTCTTCCTGCTTTAATTAGTTTGTAGACTCTAGTTTGTAGCGGGGATTATTTTACAAGATGCTCACACAACATCCAGTGTGATCAGAACAACTCACTCTTGCACAACACTTTTCATGAACTGATGTAAACCTGATATATGAATAAGTCAGCAGCACGCTTTTGCTTCTGATACGTGAGAAAATCAAGGCCCTTTGGTGGAGAAAAGATTGCCCTTTTGTTTGGTGGCAAAAGTTAAAAATAAAAGCTAGAGGTTCCAGCAAAACCTGATAGAAAGGCTGCACACATGCATTGAAGCTGCTGGGTTACGTGCTTGTTGGATGAATGTTGACTAAGGCACTTCCATGGAGTGAGCAAAATCCCCACTGGCACCTTGGAGAATGCTGGCATGATCTGGTCCTGGGAGGGAGGGTCCCTGAGCTGATGGCATCGTGGGAAGAGTCTCCTCAGCCAAACGCTCTTAATTTGGCTTTCACAGGCTGTTTGTTGTGTTTGGTCTCTATGTGCTAGTCCTGATGTGTGGACTGTGACAGATCTCATCGGGTGTTTGTACAGGCAGGGATTTCAGAAAATACAATGCTGTGGAAGGTGTGGCTCATCACAAAGCCAACGCACGTCAAAAGAATAGGCAAATCCAAACACTCTGGGGAGGAGGAGGGGGAAATGACTGAGATGCCCTCAATGTGGTGATGTCCCTGTGCCTGACCCCCGGCTGGCACATCCCTGCAGCCGTGGGGGGAACAGGGAGTGGGAAATCCCAGCCTGGCCGGGGTCAGGCAGGAGTAGGTGGGCTTTCTCACTTCTCTTTCTGTCCGGCAGCCCCCAGGGGAGGGGCGCAGCCGTGTCACCGGGGCGTGCAGCTGAAAACTCTCCCGGGACATGCCGTCTGGGTGGAAAGGTTGGGCTGCTGTCCTAATCTAGCTGAGACACTAAAGGAAGGGAGGGAAATGTGGATTGACAGGTATTATCCAGAATTGCATTATCTTGTCTTATAGTTCCCTTTTGTGTCTGAACAGCAGATAGACCTCTGAACCCTTGCCCTTAGTCTAGCAATTAAACTTATTATTTTGTCATTAAATCTTGTTTAGGGATAAAGCTGAGTCTGATGAACATTCTTGAGTACAGACCCTGGGGAATGGACATGAGGTGCTCAGCCAGGGGCTGCAGGAGCCAGGGTGCTCCCCATGGGGATATGGGACCTGGTGCAACCACGATGGGGAGACAAGTCACCGTTGGCAAACATTAGCTGGAGTGTCTGAGAGCCCAGCCGTAGGCTGTAATTGAAATCCTCTCAAATGTCCTTTTCTTTGTGGTTTTGCAGCACTAGATGATGCTGGAGACCCCAGTTCTGACCCACAACCAGAACAGCTTTGCGGGAGGTGCTTTGGCTTAGGCAGAATTTACACTCGAGTGAAGTCTAATATCGCGTATGAGACCTTGCTGACGTTCCACTGCCACGTTGGATGGATGTGCTGTGCAGGGGACAGGGGCTGATAAAGGCACCAGCACCACTGCCTCAGCTCAGACCGCACCCGAAGTGCCGTCCGGAGCACTCACAGGGGTCACATCACCCGTCCCTGAGACACAGCCACTGCTGAGCTGCAAGGTGAGTGGCAGGAACATCTCGGTGGCCTTCTAAGGGCTCCTCAGGTGCGTGAGGGCCCCTGAGGCAGGTGAGGGTCCCTCAGGTGGGTGCGGACCCTCCCGCGGCCCCGACGGGGCGGCCCCGCGGCCGGGGTGGATAGGGGCGCCCCCCCGCGCCCGCTGCCGGTTCACCAGCCAATGGGTGCCTCTCCTCCCCTCCTCCGCCCCGCCCCCGCGAGTCAGCCGCTCTTCTGACTGGCTGCTCCGCCCGGCTCATTATGCAGCGGAGCGCGGCTGTGATTGGTGGAAGGCGCTGCCCGTCGGCCGGCCCCGCTGCCCGCCCCCGCCGCTGCCTTTGCCTGCGCCGCCGGCGGCGGGAGAGAGGCGCTGGGGCGGGCAGCGGGCGGGCGGCAGCGCCGCGTTCCGGGGCCGTGCCGGTGCTCGGAGGTGCCCATGCGGCGTCGGGCAGCGCCGAGCCGAGCCGGGCGGGCTCCAGCCATGCATCCCGGCGCGCCCGCGGGCACATGGGGCAGCGCTTGAACCGCTGCCTCGATGTCCCCGTGGCGTTGCCGCCGCTGAGGCGGAGGCTGCTGCTGCTCTTCATCATGCTCTTCCTCTGGCTCTACATGTTTTACTCCTGCGCCGGCTCCTGCGCCGGGCTGGCCACCCGCGGCTCCCCCGCGCCGCCCCGCGCCGCCGCGCCGCTTCCCCAGCTGGAGCCGGGCGAGGAGAGCAGCCGGGAGGAGCAGCGGGCAGCGCCCGACGCCGCCAGCCCCATCTCCAGCTTCTTCAACGGCTCTGGCACCAAGCGGCTGCCGCAGGCCATCATCATCGGCGTGAAGAAGGGCGGGACGCGGGCGCTGCTGGAGTTCCTGCGGGTGCACCCCGACGTCCGCGCCGTCGGCGCCGAGCCCCACTTCTTCGACCGCAACTACGAGCGGGGACTCGCCTGGTACAGGTAGAGCCGCCTCTCCGCCTGCACTGGGGGCTGAGGGGGCTGGGGGAAGGCGGGTCCCCGTCCGGCCCGGGGCGGACGGTGCCGGCGCTCGCCCCTCCGAGCGGTGCGGGGCTGTGCGGGGAGCGGCCGCCCGGCTCTTGAGCGGCGAAACGGGGACGTTCCGCTAAATACACCCCGAAAAGAAACCCCTAAAATACCCCTTCAAAAAACCAACAAACCCTGCGCGGAACTTGTCGTCGCCGTTAGTCCAAGCGGCGGCTGGGTGTTGCAGGCTTTCTGCCAGCCCAACCGTATTTAATCTTTATATAAAGGTTAAATATTAATTTATTTTTTTAACACTCTTATTTCGTTGTGCTTCCATGGCTTTGGCTGGAGCGTGTATCTTTCCTCCATCCCGGGGTGTTGCTGAGGGGTGCCCGGCACGTCTGAAGTGCCCCTGGGTTGGGGAGCAGGGCTGGGCAGCGCTCCCCGCAAAGGCACGTTTTGGGGTTTTTTTTGACCCATTCTGGGAGCGCAGCGGCTGCCCGGGACTGGCAGGCGACAGCTCCGTGTTAGAGATAAAACTTCGTCGATCGCTTCCTATGCTCTGTCTCCGTTAACTTTCTCCTCCCGCTCTAATCAGCTTTTCTAGCCGACGGGTTGCTCGGGCTTGGCGGTGTTCAGGCACTGCTGTGCCGTGCCGTCGGGTAACGGGTGCTTTGGGGACCGGAGGAAACTTTTTGGCAGGGGGAAATTCTAAATTACGGGCTTGCATCCTACAAGGGGGGATGTAGAACTGATTTTTTGCGAGGAGCAGCCCCGTGCGTGATGTCTGTGTGCGGCTGGGATTGAAGAAGCAGCAGATGATGTGTCCGGTGAGGAAGAGTCCGGTGCTCTTCAGCCCTGATGGGATACTCCGAGCGGGGCCCAAACGCCTTTAAGTCTCTTTTCATCCTTTTCTGATTGAAATTCCTTTATCGAGAATATTTTGAATATGTCTTTCTCCTGAGTGTTTAAATACTATAAGGAGCAGAGATGGAAACTTGGAGGCTAGATGGGAGCTGTGAAGTTCTGAATTTTAACCTCTTTGTAGTCTCAAAACTCCCACCCTGCAAGTCCGAGGAGGTTTATGTCTCTTTTTTTAGTGCTGCCATCCCTCAGCAGTTAGTGAAATGAATGCAGGGTAAGATCTGGTTGGAAGAAGTCGTTTTTGAAAGCACTTTCGTTTTATGAAATTCTAGAATTTTGGTGGAAACTGCCGTCCCATAGCCATCGAGATGAAATATTTATTATTTTTTTTAAACCAACTTGAATTTATAATTTCACATTTTGAAAGGAGAACTTGAATATAACAGAGCAGAAGACCTGTCAGGATTTATTAGCAAAATGGTGTTGTACGTGTTGAACTCTGCTTTAAATTAGGCACCTAAATTAGACCATAAAATGGTTGATTAATCTTTTACAAGTAAGAGGTGGAAGGGGAGAAGGAGAGAATAATGCTTATGATTACATTAATCTGTTTTCCCAGATGTGATGGGTGAAAGTCAATATTTAAAGGATACACATTATTTTTAAATTTGGAGAAGATGGCATCAAAGTGACATGTAACTTCCTAAAGTTTCACCTTATCAGCTACTTCGTTTTAAGCGGCTCAGGCCCCATCCCTGCAAACACCCTGCTACGGTATTAAATAGTATCTCTGCAAAAGGGGTGTTTTCACTGAAAAACAACAAATCCTCGGGTCTGAGGGGTGACGCTCCCAAGCGTCAGTGATGCTGAAGGTCTTGCAATCACTCGGTACAATTCAGCCTGAGGATCGGAGCGTGTCTGTCTGTCTGTCTGACTGTGGGACCGGGACCCGGATTGATTGGGGAGGGTAGGGGGCAGGAAGGCTAAATAATGCAAAATACATGGCGGGGAGGATGTATTTGCTCAAATCAACAGACAAGTTGTTTGGTAATTGTGCATTATTTCAAACTTCAGTTTGTATTTGACGCAGAAGTTTGTTCCTATAAATTTCAGGGTTAGAAATCAAATACTATAATAGCTCAAAACTCCCACTAACTTCAGTGAATCTTGGCTTCTCAGCGCTCCTCTGGAGCACGTTTATTTCTCCAAGCCCTAATGAGCCTTTTATTTATTATCTTAATGCCAATAAGGAGATGCATTTGTATTTTCTTGTTAATGGCCCAATAAAATCTGATTAAAAATGCTGTAAGAGATCGGCTGTGCCAGCCGCCGTGCAGCGAGCTGGGCGAGCCTTGTCTCTTATTTTCAGATGCTTTCACACAAATTGACTGAACTTTGGAACTGGGGGAGTTAGTTGTGTCCTCAGCACCCAGTCTTTACAGTTTAAATCCAATTGCCTGGCTTTGCAAAGATGAAGATGCAATTTTTGACCTGTATCTCATTGAAAGTATGTTTTATTCAACTGGCTTCTGGCTAAATTGGGCGATAGCTGTTAGGAGTTTGTGTGTGTTTGTTTGCTTACGTTGTTCCTGCCGTACAATGAAGTGTTCCAATGTAACGTATTTTCAGATTTCTGAGAGGCAGAAGGCATCACAAATTTGCTTATTTAGCTTGATGAAGGCTTATATTTTTGAAGTATTTGTGATTACTCATATTTATGTTAACTATTGATCTCTCTCTAAAGTTTCTATCTGTAGAAAATAACTTTTGAAGGAGGGAATATAAACTTTTTTCCTTGCCCTATTTTCTGTCAAGTGAATTTTTTTCCTTTTTTCTTTTGTGTGGAATACAAAACATCAGATGGTGCTGACCACTGTTCCTAAAAAACAGAGGGGAAAAGAAAGGAAAAAATAAATTGATTTTTCGATAGCGGGATAGCTTGAAATCTAATGGAAATAACTTCTGTATGCACATTGCGGGATTTTCCTCATGGTAATGAATACAGCATGTTAACTGCTTCCAGTGAAAATATGTACCATGACAGAGAAGAAACGGGATCCAGCCTCTATTGCAAACTAATTTTAAGTAGCTCCTGGAGTTTTTGGATAATAAAGAAGTTTCCTCTTCGCAGCAGCAAGGAGCTCGGCTCGGCAGCCTGCGCACGCGTGTGTCCGTCTGCCCAGACCAACAGCCTGCCTGGCAGCCCGCTGGGAAGTTGCTGTTTCTTATGGGTTTGCTATATGAGTTGGGGGGGAAAAAGTGTTTCTTCCAAGCCTAGAAAATCAGCTGTTGAGATTTTTTTTTTAATGTATTTCCTTTCTTGTTTCATGCAACAATGATGCAATTTTAAATATACTAGGGACTTGAAAGCCTTTTGTCCTATAATTAACTTAAGGTGAGAAAAAAGATCATGTCATTAGTCCTATGTGTTTATTCTTTTTTTTTATTCTTTTCTTTTCTTTTTTTTTTTTTAATCATTTTAGGCCCAGTGGGCTGTAGTACCCAGTCCCTCCTGCCACGGGCTGAGCTGCTGAGTTCCCAACCCCACTTGACAACACTGATTTATATTGCGATTTATATTAGTCTCGGTAGCGGTGCTAGCCTGAGCTCCTCCACCTCTAGCAGCGCAGAGGAGAGACCCCTTTTTCTTTTTTTGGGGGGGTTAGGGATTCTTAAAATGCTGGGGCTTCATCTTCCTGCTATTGCTAAGCTGCCTTAATTCATTCTCCGTGCTTAGGCTGCGGGTGGTTTGGGTCAGCAGGATCAGGCTCAGCTATCTGGTGGGGTGCAATGAACAACTTCAAACATGCATTTCTTAGAGTCCCCAATCACCTCAAAAAGCATTGGGAACCTTAATATGAAAATTTGTCTTTCTAAAAAAAAAATAAATAAAATAAAAACTATTTTTCTGCAGGAACCTCTTTTTCACCCAAAGGAGCATGTAGGGTGTGAGCAGTTCAGTGGCGGGCCAGGCTGGGAGCTGGGGAAGGATAAGGTGATCATGGTTAAAAGTTCTGGGGTGAGAGCCTTGCTGAACCAAGGGCAGATCTTGAGCAGAGCAGGATTTTGCCCCTGTGTTTGGCCATTCTCTCCAAATCCTGACTTTACAGTGGTAGGGAGGGTTTAGTACCTGCTGCTTCATTGCCAACACGGTCACAGCCTCCCGAGCAGGGCATGGATCCGGCAGCGCAGAGGTGTCAGCGTGGACGCAGCCGGGTGCTTGCAAAACTCAACGTGTAGTTTCCGCCGGGTTTCGCAAGGTTCATTGGCCACGGGAAGTTTGGGAACAGTCTTGATTCTCCCAACTGTACTTTGGGTGCAAATGACCGTATCTGAGCAAAGACAGATTCCTCCAGCCTGTTCCCATGAGCTGCATTTGGTTAGAACGAGCGTATCCTAAAGGACACTTGTGTTCTCTGGGGTGGCTTTGCCAAGCAGCTTTCCCATTGAGATTTTTGTTTAAAAAAAAAAAGAAAAGAAAAAGAAAAAAATTAAAAATCAACTATTGACCTAATGACTATTGTCATTGTGTTGAGCTTAAGTGAGCAGGGCCTTTTAGTGGTCCCCTTGACACACAGACAGGGTCTAGTGCCCCTTGGCCCTTCCAGCAGCTCCCCATGACGTTGCCTTAGCCACCGTGCAAAGTTTGGAAGAAAATGGCCTCAAAAAAGAAGGGCTGGGCTGCTATAATCAGTCAGCAAGGCCCTTGTGTTTGCATGGGATCATTCCTTTAGATCTGAGGAGGGTTGAGTTGTTCAAACAGATGGCGAAGATTATTCGTGTTGCTGGGGTTTCAGCGTGCTGCTCCGTTTCAAGCGTGTTGCCCGATATGACGCACGTGACAAGTTCTTCCCAGCACGACGCTGGGCGGGGGGGGACGACATTGTCTGCCATGATCGGGTTTCATGGCCTCACCTGTTGAGCTGCTGAACTTTTCAAAGTTGACCATGCATTGGGGGTGACTTATTTGGATGGTGGATCTGCCTGGCTAATCGCGTTAGCGCAGCGCCGTGCCGGGGAACATTGTGCTCCTTGGCATGAAAATGATGGGAATGAAAACCCATGGGCTCGACTCTGGGTTTGGGATTTAGTATGTTCTTTCTTTTCAAGTGGGCCATGGCAAACGTCTGTAACACACACTGAGGCTTGGATACCTCACGGCGCTTCCAGTGAAGGCTTTTAACATCCAACAAGCCCCGGATGCAGTGGCTATAAAAACTCTACCCAAATTGCTGTTCTTTTGAGCTCTGTTTCCAACCTGGCCTGATGCTGGACTTGTCTTGCCATCAGGCATCACTTGCTAAACTGCTCTGTCTGCTTGAGCCTGGATTTGGTGCTATTAATCCATCCCAAGTAGGAAGAAGTCTAATTCAGTGATCATTCAGCATGAGCGTTCGTGTCTTTGGCTGGTGTATCCATGGGTGATCAATGGCTTTAGGGGATAACGAATTGTCCAGGGCCGTGTGGGACAGTTAACATATGGGCTCAAAGAGCAACAAAGAGCAGGTTATTTCAGCTGTGTAATTAGGGGGTCAGGGGCTCTCAGCTGCTACCTGTTGTCACCGTGTGGTGTGTGAGGAGGGGCTGGAGGAGAAGCTGCTGCTTTGGTTTGTGAAATGACTAAGTGCTGTGCTGGGTCCTGACTTGCTGCTGCTGACTGTACCGGGGCTTGCCCACGCCGTTGCAACGTCAGGTCTTTCAGCAGCTCGCTGTGTGTTTCTTAATTAGTCCATGAGAAATGCCGTGTGCTTTTTCAAGCTGCTCAGCCCAGTGGCCGTCATCAGTGGTGGCTGGAAGGCAACTGAGTAAATGCACCTTATCTTGACTTTCTTCATAGAAACAAGGGCCACCATGATGAAACATATTGATTATCAGCAGGCTCAGATGGATGGTTGAGTTACCTCAGGGCAGGGTTTTACCGGTGGCATAGTGTTGCCATTAGGGAGTCACTCCGGGACTGGAGGTGATGGCAAGGTGCCCACAAACAAGTCTGGAAAGGCATTGCATCGTGCCACAGGTCAGGCAAGGGGAGGAGGCCAAGGTTGGGAGTACAGTCCCTCTGTCCTGAGCATCTTTCTGCTTGGGGTGCTGGGGACTGCTCAGAGGTGATGTGCAGTAGACCTTGGTTCATTCATAAAAGTGATGGGAAGGAGAGAACCTCTCTTGGTG
Organism: Caprimulgus europaeus; assembly: GCA_907165065.1. Next base: position 4,720,977 of record OU015543.1, on the reverse strand, counting down.
CCACATTGGCTTCAAGCGTTTCCCATGGTGGTTTTCCTCTTTGTAATAGCTCTGAAGAGGGAGGAGAAAAATGGACTCAGTGGTTGTGATTTGGCATCCAGCGTCCTCATACTGGGGAGGGGCGAGGGCCATCGAGGAGGGTGAGGAGGGGAGTGCAGGAAGCTGTGGGCTGGCTACTTTGGCTGCTGACCTGCTGGACCTTGCATTCCAGCTCTGTGACCACATGAGCTCCTGTCTCAGGAGTCATTCAGAGAGGCTCAGGTACTTGGGTGGTTGGGGGTTTAGATGATGCCAGTGGGAATGCTAGAGGAAAACGGATATAGAAGTGCTGCTGGCAGAACACCTCGCACTCATTTCAAGTAAATGAATAATTCCCTTTTTCTTTTGTTTTTTAATTTCTGCTGTTGAAATAAGTGAGCATGGCAGTGCCCTGTCACGTGGTGGGTAGCAGGAAAGAAGAGAACTTTACTTACAGTAAAATAACTCCATGTTCTGCTAAATGCTTTATGTCTGCTTTAACCTCCTCAGAAGCAACCTGGAACTAGCCTGGCACAAAAGCTATTTTATTTTCTCCTCTCCCTACAGAAAAGGGATGGAGAAAGGATGTCTCTACTGAGGGATGCTGTGACTTAGCACTGGCTTCAAGGGAGTCACAGCACTTTATGAAGCAGAGGATCTGACCCAGAATTTAATTTGCAGCCGGTCTTGGATGCCACGCGTGGCTAACCCTGCCCTCGCCGTGGCTTCGTACAGCGGCGTCCGAGGGGCTCGGCTCTGCCAACCCTCGCTGGAGGGAGACGTCCTCCCTCGTAAGGACAGCCCTTTGCCTTCTTGTCCTTCTTGTGCTGATAACATTTGTCAGACCAGAGCTGTAATCTGGCCAGTCTGCTTGGCTGGTTCTGCTGGGGACTTCTGCAAATCCACCCAAGTGGCTGTTTTACAATAAAAATGAGCAGTTGTGACCTCTCCCTGGAACTGGCACAGCCTCTCCCCGCCGGCGTGTGCTCCTGGCAGTGCAGCACGCAGCTCTTCCAGAAGGAAGTGAGAATTGTGCACAGGCTTTTATTTTATATGCCAACCTATAATATTTTTATATGTCCCTTGCTGAATGTGGGCGCGAGGCCAAATGTTTTGTTGCCACAACCATGGTCCGGCAGTACCAAGCGTGGCTGGAGTGAAAAAAATTATTCTCTTTTTAAAGAAAAAAGTACTTTTCATGTGGGAAGTTGCCTCTGATGAGGAGACAAACCTTCAGCAGTGTGCTGGGGGCCAGTTCTGGACCAGGTCCCCAAATGTCACTGTGTTTAATGCAGTCTGAAACCCTGCCCAGGGGAGGGCTCCAGGATCAGGCCCTTGGCATGTGTCTGTATGACTGTGAGTGCCAAAGTTGTTCCCCAGGAGCCAAAATCCCTTACAAGGGTTAACTTCGATAAAGCAGCCAACCAAACTTAATATTAAAGCCTCAGGCTTGTGACCTGTCTTGGGTATTGAATCAAACTTGTCTTAAAACTTGAAAGTCTACAGAGTTCCGGTGAGCGGGGTGTGGAGGTGTAGGAAATCTTTAGAAAACTGCTGATTTGGTGAAGGAGTGGTTGAACACAAGAAAAGGTGAATACTCTGGTGTTATGCTGAGGTTAAATTGCATTAGTATTGTTGGTGTGGAGCGGGGTCCAGGGGGCTGTAGCAGATGGTTGAGCGCAGGCGATGCTGCGGCTCGGTGCAGAGATCTTCCCGTCACTAGGGGAGGACAAAACCCCGGCACTTTATTAATGAAGTGCTTTGCTGCTTCATTGAGCTGTTAAATATTTGTATAGAAACTGGCAAGGCCTGCAGCTTTGGCATGCCTTGGGTTTGTTTTGTTTTGTTTTGTTTTTTACAGGTGTATTAGACTTGGAATGGAAGCAGGAGGTGCTGGAGGAAACAGCAGGTGTGTCCCAGCCCTTGGGTCCCTGCAGTGACCATACACAGTCCTTAGCTGGTTTATACGTGGGGCTGGGGACATGGCTGCTAACTGTGAATTGCAGAGGGACCCCGTGGCTTTGCTCTGCCCCATGTCTCTGTGTGTCAGGGCGAAGGTGATGCCCAATGCCAAGGTGCCATGCCTCTCTGCTCCAAACCCCCTGCACACGCCTCTGGTGCCACGTTCAGTGAATTGTGCCACATCCGAGTGGGTCCCCGCAAGCACTGAGGCTGTCCTCCTCTTCCCCAGGTGGGCTGGGATGGGAGAAGCTTCTGAAGGCTCACCCAGGAGCAGAGGGGGCAGTGGGCTTTGTGGGTGTCTGTAAACATCCCCGAGCATCTGCCCTGGCTTTGCCATGGCTGGACTGGGCAAACTGAGCTGCCCGAGAGCCTGAGCATTGCCCCTTGTCAAGGAAGGGCTTAGCAAAGTCCATCTCCTTCCCTCTTTCCCCAGCACTGAACTTGTTGCAACTTAACACAAAGCTTGTAGCTTTTTCTTTTTGTTTTTTTTTTCTTTTTAATTTCCCTCTCGAGCTGCTCTGGTAGCTAACGAGCCTTGGGCTGTCTGCATGGAGTTCTGAAAAGCAGAGGGAATAGCTAACGGGGGTGTAGAGCAGCGAACGAAGCCATGGGAGAAGATATCAGCCTTGCCAAAGCAGAAGTGGAATAGCCGGTTAGGGTTTCAACCTGGGTTTGCTGCAAGCTGAGAGGGGCCGGGAGCTGCTGTCTGCTCCGAAGCCTCTTAATTACAGGCTGGCGCGGCCCGGACAGCCGGACGCGCGGGGAGCGTCCCGGTGTCTCGGCACACACCGACGCCTTGGCCGGCAGCCCTGGCTGCACCGTGGCTGCTGGCTCCCCCCAGAGACGATTTCAAGGTCACAGTGCTAAATGTAGTGTAATAATTAATTAAGCTAGATATAAACAGCAAGCTCATATGGTCCTAAAGCAGATTAAGAGCCTGGGAGTTTCTTCTCGCCCACCTTCCTCTCCATGGTCTTCTCCTTCCTCGGTTCCTCTGTGGGTGAGCCCTGTGGTTGTCGCATGCTGAGCCGTCCCAGCAAGGCTTTCCAGTTGGGTGAAGCAGCTGCACGGCTGGGTCTGAGCCCAAAAATGGTAGAGTTGCTCCAGGGGATTCCCCAGCTCACCCAGTTTCCCCATCAAACCCGGTCCCCTTGCTGGTGCTGGAGGAAAGGACACGTGCAGCATCTTTGGTGAGCGCTTCACTCCATATTCCCAGCCTGATGCTGGGAATAGCCTAGTCCTGGGAATAGCTGCTGGGGTTGGCCTTCAGCAACAGGCATTTCCAGACTCCTGTTGCCTCAAGGCTCCCTACAGCAATAGCTGACCACACTTTGGTGTGGGGTTAAAACCTCCACGGAAAGCACGTTGGTGTGGGGTTTGCAGCATGGAGGTGGAAGAATAAGCTGGGCTGGATTTCCTGGAAGAGCTACAGCAACTTAAAAGTTTGTAGTGAGGTTTGAAACTAGAGCCAGGCAAATACTTGCCTTGTGACTCCTGTGCAGTTGAGATTTGTATGGTATCAAAACTGATGCTTTTTAAATTTTTTTTTTTGCTCACTTGCATCTATCCAAGCTGGTCAAACTCACACTCTGCAAACCCCAAAAGGACCAAAATATTAGGGATTAAGTTTAGTTTAAACTCCACGTTACTTTTTAATGTAGCTGCAGAAACACCCCAGGAAAATTAAAAACCATGTCTCCTAATCAAGTGGAGGTGGTGTCTACTGTCAGAAGTCAGGGTACTTGAGGAGGGCAGAACAGCTTTCAGTGCTTCCAGATCAGTCTGGGTTTTGCAGTCAGGGCGCATGTGTGTCACAAACCCATCAGCAAAGTCTGATCCTTGGCTTTGCACAGCAAAATCCTTGGAAAACCAGACAGGTCCCATGGTTGGCTCTAGGAGGAGTGGGGAAGTGAGCGTTGGCACTGCCCATGCTTACTCTGGGGCCTCTTCTGCTTCCTAGGCCATCTCTTCATGAATGTCCAGTTGACCAATGGCCACCATCAGGGATGGGAGCTGGTGGGGAGGGATGTCTGGGGTTGATGGGTCTGTGCAGGAGGTTGTGTTTGGGTAACTCCGGTTGCTCATCACCAGCTCCCTGGCTCTCCGAGGCAGAGCTGGCTTATCTCAGTTTCTAAGTGCCAGGCTGTATCTACATCCAGGAGACAGAGGCAGAGAGAAAAGGCTTTGTGAGGACTCACAATGGAGCCCCACATCAGTTCAGTCCCAGTCAGAGGGGACTGGCTGTCTCTTTGGGAACCCAAGGGTGTAGAGATCAAAGGTGCGGGTGAGTCAATTACAATTCACATTTGGTTCATCCATATGTTTGGGTATTTGAAAGGCTTCAATGGTAACCCATTTTATATCTCCTATGCCCATTGATTTGTTAATCTGACACTTGGTTTCATCTGAATAACAATAGCTCTCATTCAGACTCCTCAGTGTTCAGGAAAAAGTCATTTCACTTGAGTTGTGCTCCAAGGCCTCAGCAGACCGGCCCACTGTGCTCTTTATGTAGAAGGGCTTGAAGGACTGCGGGTTAACTCAGCCCCTTCTCGGGCTCTGGAAGGAAATTGGCTCTAGATGGAAACAGGGTGGGATGTTGAAGGTGAGTGCTGGGTTTTGGCACACGTGGTTTTGCTCCACGAGGTCCTGTCTGGTTGCCACCATAGCTGTGGACCTGCCATTGCAGCCTGCAGGGTGTGAAGAGGTGGGCAGGGTTGTGAAGAAAGACAGCTCAAGTGGTCAGAAGTGGAGAGCAAGCATGGAGAGCCCTCTTAAATACAGCCTGAGCGAGTGTGCTGGACTAGATCAAATGATTGGTATGGTGATGTGAAGTCTCTAATTATATGAATACCTTTTTAATTAGAAGCAGTGCTTTGCATCTGTTGTACTTGCAGCAGAGCATCTCCACCAGCTGAGCCTGCTCTTTAAAGAGCTCTTGACTGTATTTCCTTGACTGTTTATGACCACGTCATGATCCCACGTAATGACTGGGGCAGGAGGGGAGTCTGCAGACAGACCTGCTCCTTCATGTTTCCCTAATTGGTGCCTGTCTCCCTCCTTTGCTGGGAGTTTCACTCATTCCCAAGGCTGGTGTGGTTCCTTCTGCTCTACCCTGAGTCCTACAGTGTTAGTGGGGACCCACCTTGGGACATGGTGGCACCACAAACCTGTAGCTCACTTGCCTCAATGGGCATGCTACATTTTTGTCCTGGAACTTAATTTTCTTTTCTGACTTTGATGTTTGGTGTGGGGAGTAAAAAGAATGGGGAGAGACTGGGGAGGGTCATACTGACGTGACTGGAGATGTTGGGAGAAAAAAATCCCATTCTGGACCAACATATCTCACCCACTGCCCTGGTCTATTTACCATGGAGCGATCTTAGTTTCCAGTGCTACTCCTTTATGACTGTAAATCACAAATCCATTAACAAATGAGTTGAGGTGACAATCCCATTTGTGTTCAAATGCATTTAGGGATCAGTACTGAGAGGATCCCTGGTGTGTTAATTTGCCAGGCCTTTGGTTCCAGCATGTTGCAAATATAGCTCATCCCAAGGGGGGACATGCTGACCGGGACAGTGTCCAGATTGCCACCAGTTCAGGTTGTGGTCAGTGCCACCCCTCCATCGTTGGGAAGGAAGCAGAAGACCTTTGGAAATGAATTAGGTGTCTCAGCTTGGAATAAAGTCTAAACCAAGTTTAAATTCTTGACCCACTCGACGGGATGCTCAGGGTCATGAGCAGCCAGCTGGCAAGTATGGGACATGCAAGCTTGATTGGGCACCTTCCCACTGAGTCCTCCTCTGGTGAGTTTGTTCTTCACTGCCATTACTGGCCAGCAGGAAGGTGATCTGTCCTCTTGATGGTTGGAGAGGGCATCCCATTATCTTTAAGAGGAGGAACCTCAGTGCTGCACAATTATGTGTCTGGTTTGGGTGTTGCTGAAGAGTCAGGGGGAGTCATGCGGCTGGGGTTTGGCAGCAGCTCACCAGCATCACTTGGCCTGTGTTAGGAACATGCAAGCATTATCAGAAAGGGCAGAAAAATATTGGAACTTTCTTTTTTCCATAATGAAAATGGAAAGCTGGCCACTGTCATTTAGAAAGCCTCTGCTCTTCAGGCAATGCTGGATGCCCATAGGATCCCTTTAGGTGCAGGAGATGGCTTCCTGGAGACCCTACATGGGTTTTTTGAAGACCTGTAGGTGTATATCTGCCTCGAGGCTTGTTTCCAGCCTGCGCTGGCCCTGCCACCCCGAGAGCTCTTTTCCCTACCTGCTGCAGAGGAGCTAGCGGGCTCTGGCTCAGCCCTCGTGTGGAAGATGCTCCGAGGGCTGTCAGTGCCTGTGGGAAGGGACTGTGGGTGAATTAACCAGTTTCCCTGCTCCCCTCCCTGCTTTCTATCCCCATGGCAAAGAAGAGGAGCAGGAGCAGAGCTGTCAGGTGGCTGGCACTGCTGGCACCAGTGCCTTTTGGGGCTCTTAACCCAGCACAGTGGTTTAAGCCCCGCGTTGTTATGTCTTACCCCGAGGGCAGGTGCATGGCCGGGGATGCTCCCCGTGCATGGGTCATGAACCGAGGGGTGCGAGCTGGGGCACTGCTCAGGGCAGAGCAGGACTCTGAGGCTTTCTCCTCTAATCACAGCTGGAAGGCTGGGCTTGATTAGGAGAAATGTGTGTCAGAGTGGCAAGCAAAGCCCGCCCTGGGCAAACGCTGGGCCGCTGGCGTGGGTGCTTCACAAAAGGCAGCATTGTCAGTGGGACGTGTTACCTGCCCGTGCAGGCACACAGGTGAGGGCATCAGTTTCTGGAGATGGGAACACAAAAGCCCTCTCAGTGGGGCTGTGATTTATGAACAAGGCAACAGGGGAACGTGTCCTGCCCGTATCTCGCTGGCTCACTTTTGTTCAGCGGCTGTTGACTTGTGCCGTGTTTAGTTTGGGGTTGGCTCTTTGGTTTGTGGGTTGGGATTTTTTTCTCCCTTCAAGCAAAACCAGAGCAGGTAAAGCACAGTGGCTCAGCAGTGCCCCAGGGAAGAGGAACAATGTGGGAAGGGGTGCTGAAGTTCATCTTCTTGTAGTCCTGTCCTGGGTGGAAGTGTGTTAGGTGCTTCTGAACCTTCAGCCTTGGTGTACCAGGATTGACCACCCCTGTCCACCTGCTGTTGGTGCTGCAGGGGTCACTGGTGCATGCTTATTTAACCAGAGAGTTGATTTAGAAGTATGTGCTATAAAAATCCATGTCCCTATAAAAGCTCCAGACTGCCATCCTAAACCAGACTCAAGCAGGGATTGCTTTTTTCTGGGGAACTTCTGCCTAATTGCAGCGTGGCTCCAGAAGCACTGCAGCAGCGCCCAGCTGCTGGGCAGATGACTAGGGGGAACATGAAGTGACCGTCTTCTCCTCCATTAGATACACAAGACATGCCCTTTGCATCCAAACTGAGATGTACTTTGCTTGCGTGGCTCCCCACCACCAGTGGACGGCATAACGGGTCCCTGGAGCAGGGCCTTGAAGAGCATGTCCTGTAGGGATGAGGCTGATGGGATAACCTCCCATGGACTACTTGGATTGGGAATACCTCCTGGTGTCCTAGCTGGGGGCAGGAGCCCTGGGGTGCTCCAGTCTGGCATGTCATGGGTAATGGGGTGTCCTGTGCAGGGTCCAGCCCCGCAGCACATCCCTTTGGGGCAGCCAGGAGGATGCTCTGCTCCATGTGCAGTGATGGGCAGCTCAGCTCTTGGATGAGTCACAATGCTTCTTGGTTTGGGAATCTAATTCTTGAAATACCTGGTGCTTCTGGGACACCAGCTGAAAGCCAGCAAGCCTTACACAGCCTGCAGTGCCAGCTCTGTACACCTCTGCGCCTGCTTCTGCCTCCCCCACGTCCCAGATCCCCGTGTCCATGGGGTTTAGCCTGATGGAGATTTCTCCTTTTGCTGCAAGGAAGCATTTTCCCAAGACCTATGAGGTGGAGGGATGTCTAAAAGACTAGTGAGTAGCAACGCCTGTGGGGTTTTAACATCTTTGAAAGGATTAGTGCTGTTGCTACAAATGAAGAGAGCAAATTGGAGGTTGTGGGAGCAGTTGGGGCTACAGAGTGTGCTGGGCTGGTGGGTGTGCTGCTGATGGCTCAATGGTGCCGGCACTGGCTGATGCTCCTGATGTGTTGATGGTTGTGGCTGAGCCTTGGTGAGAGGGAAGAGCTTTGGGAAGAGACTGTGGCATGGGCAGTGGGCACCAGGGCTGCTTGGACATGGCCGAGCTGCTGCCACATGGAAAAGCAGCTGATGGCGAGGGGTGGGCTTCGTGGTGGGAGTTATGGGAAAAGCCCAGTTGTTCTTCTGCTGGAGCTGAAGCCAAACCCCTGAGATTGGCTGAAGCCAAGTGACATCCTTCTTGGCCCCATGTCCTCTGCCCCAGGGGACACTTCTGTCATCTGTATGTACCACAGCTCTGATTTGGATGTCCCACCAGCTATGCTTTCTTTATCTGCTTTTAAGCCTTTTCCAAACCAGGCTTCCTTTGCTTAAGTCTACTCTGAGCTAGCAAAAACCTTGTAACATCTGCGTTTTGAGTTTTGCCTTTTTTCTTTCTTTCCCCAGTTTAGCTGGTAACTCCAGACCTTGACTCTTTTGCTTTGCCTTTTTTTTTTTGGATGGGGACATTATTTCTGTGCTTGCAGCCAGTCCAAGCTCAGCAGATAGTAGTTCCAGCTTCCCACAAAGGGTGGGATTGGTGCTACCCAAGTAAAGCTGAGTTCAAGAAGTAAGGTCTCTGGTACAAGGGTGTGTTAAACCAGCAAGAGGCTCCAAGAGCACAGTTTAGTCTTGCAATGAATTCAAAGTGGATCTACCAAATCTTTGTATAGCAGGAGCTTAGTACACATAACATTAACTCCAGGCTATAAATTTTTGAGGGAAGAGAAGTGGCTGATCCTTCTAGTTGCGATAGAGAAAGGGGCAGAGGCAGTCTGGAGAATTTATTTTTCTCCAAAAGTGAGTTGTGAGCACCAAAATCTCTGCAGATGCCTAAAATTCTTCTTCTCTCCTCCCTTTCAGGCTGTTATCTGTTTAATTTATAGAGAAAAATATTTCTACCACTTTGCAATAAGCTCTCGGACACGGTGAAAGTAATCTCAGCTTGTTCCTGACCTGCACAGAGCAAGTCTGGAGTAGCTGCTGACTTACATCCACGCCAGGATGAGCAGAGCTGAGCTACCTGCTGCTGGTGGAGGGGTGAGGACTTACACTGGTGGCCTTCTGGTGCCAGAAGAGAGGGAAGGAGATTACATTGGTGCAACTGGGGCACTTCTGCAGGGATTAATTCCAGTTAAACACTCCAGCGGGGTGTGCTAAGAGGCGACACGGCACAGGAGTAAAATACACAGCTTGGTGGAGACAGCTGGCCCTGCGATCTGCTGGAAAAAAGTCTTTACTCCCAGTTTGCCAGTTAGCTCAGTCATGTGTCCTGCTGGGTTTAGGGGTTATTTTCCCTCCTTAAATCATGAGTTTCACAGAACTACCCCTCCCCACTCTTCTTTTAAACAAAACCACTCTTTTTTTTCCTTTTTTGGGGGGGAAATGGAGACAGATTAGAGTAATCTCACATGACTTGACCAGTGGGCAGTGAAGTCCGGTGATGCTGGGCGATATTCTAAAGAACTCACCCAGAAACAGCAATTAGCTGTTAAGGGTGGTGCAGCTCCTGGCCCCCATGCCCACAGGAACACCAACGTGTGCTCTTTGTTGGCCGGAACGGCACCGGAGGGACCACGGCAATGAAAGGGAACCAGGGGTGACCGAGAGGAATAAGATGCTCATTTCAGCCCCACCCCCTTACTGCGCTGAAAAGCTCTTATTTTCAGAGCAAAGAACTATTGAAACATGGGGACAATAGAGACCAAATCCTTCTGGGGGAGGGGAGGTGCTGGCAATTGCATCTTTTGTTGCTTTTACTTCTTTACTTGCCTACGTCCTCCTCCATCCCAACCCTCCCAAGAAATCCACATAGATGCTTGCTAGATGATAATGCAATCACTTTCTTGGGACCTTGCTAATAGGATTATAATTATTACTGGAGATGAACTGGAGTGAATAGAATATTTACCACTTCATCTTAAATTATTGTAAATCCCTCCAAAGCAGCCCTTTGATATGTAAAGTGCTGCTCCTCTCCCCCCAGTGAAGATAATTATTTAGTGGAAGTCCAGAGCTTTTAAGTATGATGGGGAACAGAAAGAGGCTTCAGTGTTTACATAAAGAGGAGAGAGAGCCTGTATACTGAACTGGTGGAGTTGATGAATATTTTGCCTGGCTCCAGCAAAGGAGGAGAGAAAGTTCTTGGTGAGCAGTTGTAACATCTTGGACTGTTATTGGGGGAGACAGAAGGAAATAATTGGAAACTTGGCCCTTCCTAATCCAAAGAAAGCCCCACATCTCTGTAGCCTGTATTCGACTGGTGCATGAGTCCACCTGGTGACAGCAGCAATGTTTTGGGGTTGTTCTTTAACACTGGAGGAGTTTCTGTTTGCAGAATGACAAAGTAGGCTGGAAGACTTCAGCCTGGCAAAGAGATGACTTGAGGGAAGGCATGTTACTCTGCTGGGCTGGAGATAGAGAGAGGGATGGATTGATGTCATGGTGCAAGGACTGGGGCTATGGCATGAGGCCAGGAGCTGGTGCACAAAGGGCAAAGCAAGGACCCAGGCTGGGCTGTGCATGTGGAGGGTCTGCGTGGGTTCAGGAGGAACCTGGATGAGGGATTGGAAGTGAGATTGATTGGGAGTTATTGGGTCAACAAACTGCATCAGGCCCAGAAAAGCCTCTGAGCTGAATTTGGCTGGAGGCTGGAGAGCGGAGGGGGCCAGGGGATGCTGCTTGCCCTGTCCTTGCTCTGCCCTAGTGCTCCTGCAGCCAGGGTTGGGTGTCCTGGGGCTGCAGGGGCTTTGGCTTGAAGGAGAGTGCTGCACCCTGCGAACGCATCCAAGTGAGCATCCACAAGCAGGGTACGTTTCTGCCAAACATTCTGACTGGTCCCATCTGCTTGAGCCCTTCCTCCCAAAGCCTGCCAGCATGGAGCACCAGCTCTGGGGTGGGAAGGGGGATTGCTCCAGCCAGCCGCCTCCAAGACCAACTTTGTGCCTTTGCATCCATCACCAGGGACAGGCGTGTCCCAGGAGTGACGGCTGTGTCACCCATCAGTCTCAAGGGTGCCTTTGTGGCTCTTTGGCCTCTTTATTGTGAAGGCACAAACCCTGTCCCCATGCAGACAAGGCTCCCGTCAGGCATTGCTGCTGCTGTAGGTTATTCTTTCCCTATAGGCTGCAGCTGTACAGTGCATCCTATGTGGCACTTAGTGACACGAGGCAGCAGCCCTGCGAGGGATAACGTGCCATTATCTTGGTTATGAGTCTGTGCTTCTAATTAAGCCACTTAAACCCATGAGGCCGAGCAGGTGTTTGGAAGGGAGGTGGGTTTTGGCTGGTGCGGGGTGGGCGGCAGCCTCTGTGGCAGAGGCTGGTTCTGCTCATCACACTGATTGCTGATCCTGGAGGCACAAACTCTCCAGGAGTTGTGCACGGATCAGGCCCTACTTTGCCCAGGTGCTGCTGCAAACTCTGCTCAGCTCTGTGGCTGTGGCCGGACAAAGCACCCTGTGTCACTTGCTTGCAGCATGAGGAGAGTCAAAGCTCCGTGGTGGTTCCTAGATCTGATCTGAATGCAGTGTCTTGGGGGAGGCAGATAAAGTCTTTTACCAAAAAAAAAACCCCAAAACAATCCCTCATGACTGCAGCAGCACATTGTCCCCCCCTTGAGACACTGCTTGCTTTGATTTGCTGGGGCTGTTTGGTTCAACCCAGCTCTGTCTGCATGGAGTGGGGACCAAAGGACCATCTGATGATGCCCCACGTCTCCCCACTCCCCCCAGCCTTTGATGGGTTTTTTTATCTGCATCAAAGGGACTTAGATCAGACTCCACGTCTGGGACAGAGCCTGTTCCTGTGGGGTATGTGGTGATGCCACCCATGGCCACTGGCTCTTTGGACCCATCAAAGCTCCTGAGCAGCTTCACGGTGGGGAGCCTTCGCACACCGTTACCCTCCTCTCCCTCCTTTAATCCTCAAACTCCCCAGCAGGTGAAAGGCACCTGGCAGATTTGGGGGCAGGGAGCAAGGAGAGTGAGAAAAACATCTTTCAGGCCCACGTATTTTTCCCCCCTCTCCCTGCTCCTTTATCTACCCCTTCCTCACCCCCAAAGTTTATTAATTCCCATCATCTGGTTTGTGTAAACGTCGTGGCGAGTGTTTGAGGGAGCGGGATAGGGTTACACCCGTTTCAAAAAGGCCATGGCTGGTTCCCAGCAGTTCCTTTTTATTGTTGTATAATTTGCCAACCCAAACAACGGGCTCCTGCTCGAGACAAAGGCGCACATGTTGCCCTTACTGGTCATAAAAAGAGGAGAGGCTGTGTGCTACCGGACAGGTCCTTGGTGCAGCGGCAGCCTGAGCTGGGGAAACTTTTGGTAAGAGAAGTGTGATGTCTCAAATAACAAACCAGCAAGTGCTTCCACCCCCAAAGAGGAATCTGCTGTTGCCTCTTCTCTCTCTGTTTCTTCCTCTTCCTCCATCTTCCTCCTTCCCCCATCTGGATTGGCTGCCACCAGAAAGCAGAGTCAAAGCCAAGCGGGTAATTTTGAAGCCAGTTGACCTTGATGCTGGTGGCAGGCTCCGTGCTGTAATTAAAACACTTTATTACTTTAACAGTCTCTCCCTGAGCTTGTCAGGTTCTTGCTTTTAAGGAGTGTTTCTGGTATTTGATGATTTTGCGATCAGTCCCACAGAGAGGAGAGCTGGGTGGGGTGGCGATGGGTCTGGTGTGGTGGCCTTGGGAGCTGAGCTGGTGGCGCTGGTGACGCTTGGGGTTTTTGCATTGTGGAGCTCTTGCTCACTGTCACGTGCTGGTGAGGGGCTACAAGTGTGTGGTTTAATCCACACCTTGGATGCTCTGATCACCACTGGACATTTTTCCTGCTTTCTGACAGCAACATGCTGCCTCCGAGACTGGGAACAACTGGTATCGCCTTGGCAGAGTGGGTGGGGTGGAAGGCAAAGCTGCCAGCAATGGAGGTGCCACCCCTGTCCTTCCCTGGGTGTCTCCAGCGCTTTTTCAAGATCCTAGACTTAGCTCACTTGGCCTAAGTTTATTTACTGGTGCAGAGGAGGAGAGGAAGAGGAGGAGAGGGAGAGGCAGAGAAGCAGGGGGATTTGAAATGAGAATTGGCCGTGCAGGGCAGGAACGGCAGTAACGCCCACCTCAAAAGTGTGTTTGATTTAAGGCAGAGGACGGACAAACTGTGGTTTGAAACAAGTTCTTTGGCTTTGGTGGGATCCTGACTGGAGCAGAGCTGAGCAGGACTGTGCTGGGATGGGCACAGGGGACCAAACTCCCCTGGGGACTGAGACAGGAGAGGGTGCAGCAGGCTGGAGAGCATCAGCATGGGAGGGGATGAGGCTTCAGCCTGCCTCATCTTCTGCATTTGTTTCCTTTACAGCTTTTCCAAGCTGGTAACAGCAGCCTTATTTGCTTTCCAACCTGCAAATTAGAAACACAGAAAAAGTCATAACAAATTCATCACATGCACCAAATTGTACCATGTTCTGGGTCGTGCTACCTGGGCTTGTTGTCACCTTTGGTTTTCAGACTCCCTGTCATGACTCTGGAGGCTAAAAATTTGTCTCTTCCCAGGATGGGAGAAGAGCTTTTGTGTCTACTTTTTCCATTTCTGTTCACCTTCTCACCATAAGCTTTCGATCTAACCTGTGTGGTTTCTTAGACAGCCTTTTGGGAGGATTTGGGGACACTTTCCCCAGAAACAGTCAGGTTGCCAAAATTTGGTTCTCTGGGAAGAAATCACTTTTTGTATTCTTGAAACACCAGTCAGGAATTTGGGTAGCAACTGTCCAGAAATAGGTTGGATGTTCTGCTTATGCAACACTGGGTGGCAAAGCAAATGGTTCTGGATTACAGGCCTGAAGTCAGCATGAATGTGGCTGATGTCCAAAATAGTTTGACTTGCCTTTTTTTTCCCCCCTTTTCCCTGTTTCCTTGCTTCTAAGGAACAGCTGTGGAGGAAAAGTCTAGAAATTCTGCACCAAAGGCAATTCTTGCTGTGTCTGCTGGCAGAGCTGCCACGGGGACTGCTGTGAGCTCTCCCTGGGCTGCATCTCGTAGCTGCATCCCGGTACTACAGTGTTTTATCCTGATAGTAACATCCCTTCTCTTGTTTTTACAATGCTCTCTACCAAACTGTCCGTCTCCTCCGGGAGAGTTTTGTCATCCTTGCAGAGGGAAACTGAGGCAGCTCAGAGGATTGAGCCAGGGGGGTGGTCTGGAGCAGAGGGGTTTGAGATTGGAAGGTGCCATCGCTGCAGCACAGGATGCCCTGATTTTAGCACTTACCAGTGGGACTTCAGCGCTCAAGCACGCTGAGGTGAGAGGAACATCTCCAAAAGTGGTGCTGGGCGGCTCTGGGTGCTGGGTAGGAATACAGCTGGCATGAAACCCTCCCCAGGATGGAAAAGTCATCATCCACTCAGCTCTGGGACTCCTGTTCTGCAGCAGGAGCACCTGAGCGTGGTGGGTCTTGGCTGGGCAGCCTGACGGTGACTTCCACATGGGCAGGTGGCTGGGGTGGTCACCTCCACAGCCCCCCTGGACCGAATCCCACCATGGGGCTTCAGGCCCCGGCAGACCCTGGACAGATTTATCCCAGCAGGTATTTGGGAGTGGCAGGAGGTGTGTTGGGGGGACTGACAGACGTCCCCAGGGATAAACTCAGTAACGACTGCCGTGCTGTCCTACCTGCAGCGAATAACGCAGCAACAGGTTGTGGAGGTCCCCCCGACCCCCCCGGCCCCTCGCCGTTCCTCCTTGAGAAGTGGCAGCAGATTAGCCCAGAGCCCCTCTGCACAGACAAAAGCTGCCACAAAGGGCATTAGGCTTCAGGATTGGATTACCCTGTGACCACCTGTCATCCCCACTTGGTAAATTTATCTCGCTCTGGACCTGGTTTTCACATTGGTGAAGTTTGCTCTTAAAATATATGTATATATGTATATATCTATATAATTCCCTCCCAGTGCCCCTCCAAGCAGCAGCCTGGCAGAGTTTGTTTTCACGTCCCTCCTTACTCCAGGCTCCAGAGCTGCGTGGGGCTGGGGATTAGGGCTGTTTGAATAGAGAGAGCCTTTATTACATTAGTCTAAGTGGTTAATAGGTAAAGTAGGCCAATCCATCTTTAGACTAAGCCTATCACTTCGCCTACGAAGGGTGCAGGCTTCACTGAGGAAATATTCATTAAAGGAAAAGCTTTTCCTCTGTCCCTCTTGACATGTTAATAGCTCAGGGTTAGGGGCTCTGCTCTCTGCCTGCGGAAAATTCATAGCTGTGCTCCGGCAGCAGCTCCCTCCTCTCGCTGGGACCCCCAACACTGCCGGCAGCTCTGCCGATGTCAGCAGAGCAGTGCTGAGCCCCAGCAGGGCTTTGGCAGCTGGGTTTGGTGGGGAATAAGGAATGCCAGGAGTCTGCTGGTGCTTCTCATCCTCGCTTTCCTCTTCCATGCTCAGGAAGTAGGTGCCTTGTCCCTTCCCAAGCAGGGAGGTAGGAAGCGGGTTCAAGTGCTGGGTGGAGAAGGCAGTGCTTCAGTGCTGGGACTCTCTGCTGTGGGCTGTTCTCAAGGCCAAAAGTATTCCTGGGTTTGCAAGGATTAGACAGTTCAGAGCCACTATGAAATGGGATGATTTGGATGCAGATGCTGGCTCCAGAGGTCTTTGAACTTCGGGTTGCCAGAAGGCAGGAGGATAACAAGGCAGGAGGAACTGCTTGCCAAGCTTTTCATACTATCTTCATTTTCCACTGCAGCATCCGCTACAGCCCTCAATGCTGTCTCTATCCAGCCCTGTCCAAACTGGTGCAGCAGCTTCTGTCCAAGGGCTCAGCTGAGCTCCGTGTTTCCCACAGCCAGGCTCCCTTTATTGTCTCCCTTTCCTCTCCCATATAGACAACAGTGGTAGCTGCACCTTGGCCGTTCTTGTCTTGGACCAAACAGCACTGGCAGAAGCTGCTCAGGTCTCTAAGGTGCCTGTGAAGCTTCCACAGAAATGGAGGACTCCACAGCTGTCACAAATTGCCCTTCTCCAGTTGTGGTTTGAATGGGAAAAAATGCTTCTTGGTGACTTTTCTACCTGCGTGAGTTCAGACCAGCCAGCTTACCAGTTCCTCCTGTCCCTGAGGCTCTGTTGTCTCTGCTGCCAGCATGATGATTGATGCCTCTATGGGAGAGTATGGAAACCATGGGAAAGCTCATTACAACAGACAGACCCATGCAATAAAACTTTGCTTTCCTGGATGTGATGCTGTCAGAGGTTCAAACCACATCCATGGGCCACAATATTTGGCTTCACTTGCTGCTGTCTTAGCTTTTACACAGCCACTTTTCAAATAATGCAGCATCTGAGAAAATCTTGAGGATCTTAGTTTTGGGCAATGTCCAGCACCCATTTGGATACAATGAAGGAAGAGGGCACTGAAGGTAGGGCTGAAGGCTGGTTTTAGTGGATTCAGTTCTCATTCTTGGGTTGAAAGGCTCCATTTCTATCTCTGCTTTATCATAGCCTGTGCTAACCAAGCCAGACAGCAGTAGCAGTGTCAGTGATGTGCCTTGTCTTACTTACCTTTCTGTGATGGCTCACCAGTGAGATGTTCTGCAAATGCCAAGGATTCAGGTCCTCTCCAAAAATAACAATTTTTTGGGGTGTCTAGACCTGCACAGAACTGAGAGCTCTCAGCTCTATTGGAAACAAGACACGTTGGATGTCCTCACTCACAGATTAAGAGTGTGAGTTCAGGTGTTGACTGGTCTGCAAAGGGCTGGACACTGGGCTGGTGGATGCCTCTTAGACAGAGTTGCTCCTTGCTGTCTTCCACTTCTGCAGTGTTTGTTAAACCCTAAGAGCCTGTGTTTCCCAACCAGATCAACTGACTCAGCACCTCCACCCCCGGCAATTTCAAACTCCTGTTTCATGGCCCAGCCCTACCCAATGCCTCTCTTGTGCAAGGAGGTAAAAATAAACCTTGCATCATTCCCAGGAGACTGATAAATACTGACCATAGTAGTCCTGGGGGAGAAGTCGGTCTCAAGGTGCAGGGCACCATACAGCAAGCAATCTGACAGACCTGACCAAAGCCAAAGGGTTTCAGAGCAGCACGACAGTCCTGAGCATGTCTTGGGAAGCAGCCTCCTCTCTAGGCAGGTCTCAGGCCATTAAAGACTTCATGGGTTGAAACCAACCTCTTAAATCAAGCTGGAAAGCCCTCGGTGGCCAGCGCAGGATGTAGAACTGGGATTTAATGTGGCCATAAAAAGAGACACCATTTAATGAGTAGGCTGTCGAAATCCACATCAGCCCACAACAGATTTAAGAGTTGCTCTCTGAGCGTTATTGACTGGCTCTGTTCTGTGATGGCGTTACGGGCTTGCAGAGTTGTCCAGAAAGGTGAAGGATTAGTCAGAGTTTTATTTTGGTTACTGCTTTTTGGCACAAGCTGGCTCCTGACTTCCAGAAGCTCTCGTGTCCCAGGTGTCTGGTAGACCAGTGTGATTTTTATCTGCATGTGAAACTCCACTTATATGGCCTTGAAATCGCAGCCCTAGGGGTTGTCACCACTCTGAGGCATGGCTGGAGGTTTCCACAAGCTGATAACCCCTTCCTCCACAGTCCAGCTTGTCCATCTCCCAGTGGCCCATGCAGATCTGGTGTGGGGATCATTTCCCACCATGGGTCTATGGAGAAGGGGCAGCCCTTGAGCACACCTCACCTGCGGCGCGAGGTGTAATCACTGGGTGCCCCTTGCCAGGAAACACATTGCATAAAGTTAATGCCAGAAGCTGCTGAAGTAAAGTACCAGGTACCACATGAGCCAAACAGCAGTTGCATAAATAGCTCCTGACCAGCTTTTGTAGGCACGGGATGATTTTTGATTCCATCAGACCTCTCATTCCTGGTTTTCCTGTTGTTTGGCCTCAGAACAGATGGGTCAATTTTTTTTTTCCCTTGGCTTCTTAATCAGGGCACCCATTGGCTTTGGCACAAATTATCAGTGGCTTTTTTAACTGCCAGAGCCCGTGGTGATCTTTGCAGGAGAAGCATCAAGTGGTGAGGGAGGAGATGGCTGTCGGGGAACAAATAGTCTCTGTGTGCGGTGTCGTGCGTCTGAGGGAAACGCTGTTTGAGGCTTTCACATCACACACTGGCTGGTTATTTCTCCTTGCTGGTGGATGCTTTGAAAACTTGATTAAGTTTTATAGCTTTAATTTTGTGGCTGACTCCCCTCTTGCCTTTTTTTTTTCTTTTTTTTTTCCAAGTGTCTGGCAGCCCAGAGCAAACAGGTCCCCTTGGGTTACAGAGGGAAAGGCTTGGCAAATGCTCTGAAATATTTAGGCTTGCCTAGAGAATGATAGGAAAAAATTACTCTTCCTGCTTTGTGCTGCTTCCATCATTTCTACAAGCTCTAGGTTTTCCCCACATGGTTCATTAGAAAAAGCCAGGGAATAGGGTGGAATTGCTGGAGGATTTGGGTTTCAAGGCTGGTTTTGAGGGTGTATCTTACCCGTGAGCTGAGGTTGTGTTCTCCATGGTTGCATCCTGACCTGCTCTAGCCTGTGTGGCAGTGGAGGAGAGAGATTGTTCCTTGTTGGGTGCTGGACTGGGATGTGCTGAAGGTGCCACCAGCAGCTCTCGATGCTCCTTCTAGTGCATATTAGGCAACAAGTCTGTGCAGCGATAGGGAATAGTAAAGCAATGGGTGAAGCTGGGTGCAAGAGGAGCCCTGCAGTTGGGTGAGGTTCTGCACCAATTTGCACCCTCTTGCCCGAATTGGGAGAAGTGTTGTGTTTGGGATGCTAAGGGAAAGCAAACACAAAGTGGATATGCTCCAGTGAGCTCCTGCTTTTCTGCTCTGTCATTCCTCTCATTTTCCTGGGGAAAATGAGCTCTGGGCTGGGGCTGAGGGCTTTCTGGTGTTGACCTGAGCCAGGAAAAGTGCCTGGTACGACTCAGAACTCATCCTGGCCAGTCTGGAGCTGGTGTGGTGCACATAGCCACACACCAGGTACAGATTGCAGCCCACATAATCCACTCATGGGTACTGGATCACTCAGCTGTATTGCTAGTAGTGGCCTTTAATTATAATCCCCCGTAATCCCTAAATCAATGGAAACTGGGTTTATCTGTACAAGCTAAATGACCTGTGTGGGCATTTTAGGGAGAAAAAATCTGGTCTCTCTGTGTGTGAATATCTCTGTGTACATGCATATTTTTATTGCTGTTACCTGCTGATCTGATCTGTGCGTGTTTTGCTGGCAGGGACCTCATGCCCAGGACCCTGGAGGGGCAGATCACCATGGAGAAGACCCCCAGCTACTTTGTCACCAAGGAGGCCCCAGCCCGCATCTCCTCCATGTCCAAGGGCACGAAGCTCATCGTGGTGGTGCGCGACCCCGTGACCAGAGCCATCTCGGACTACACCCAGACGCTCTCCAAGAAGCCCGATATCCCCACCTTTGAGAGCCTGACCTTCAAAAACAGGACTACGGGCCTGATCGACACCTCGTGGAGCGCCATCCAGATTGGCATCTACGCCAAGCACCTGGAGAACTGGCTCCTCTACTTCCCCATCGGGCAGATCCTCTTCGTCAGCGGGGAGAGGCTGATCAGTGACCCCGCGGGGGAGCTGGGCAGGGTCCAGGACTTTCTGGGCCTCAAGAGGATCATCACCGACAAACACTTCTACTTCAACAAAACCAAGGGGTTCCCGTGCCTGAAGAAGGCAGAAGGCAGCAGCAAACCCCACTGCCTGGGGAAGACGAAAGGCAGGACCCACCCTGACATAGACCAGGAGGTGGTGCAGAGACTGCGGGACTTCTACCGGCCCTTCAACATGAAGTTCTACCAGATGACGGGGCAGGACTTTGGCTGGGACTGAGGCTGCCGTGGGAAAGTCCCCTGTAATGACTTGCCCAGCACGGTTTGCGTATATAAAGAGATATATATGTATGTAAAATGTACAGAAATCTATTTTATAATAATTTATTTTTAATTCCTAAGCAATTAATTCACTAAGCTGCCTAACCACACTGGCTAGAACAGTAGCCTGTAACCTGTTTAACATTCCACGGTGTTTAATTCTAATATGTCTCTGCTTTTCTTTTTTTTTTTCTTTTTTTTTTTACCTCCTTCTATTTTCTCCTCTTCCTGGTTTGGTTTGTAACAGACGGTGCTTCCATTTTTCCTAAACAAAATTTGTATTTAAAAAAAAAAAATAATCAAAAAAAAGCGAGGGTGGCGGGGGAGGGGGGGAGGGAGGGAAAGCACGATTTATTTTTGTTACGGGTATCTGGCCTTTATAAACAAACACTGCTTTCCCTACTCCAGTGTCCCAGTCTCTGCTCTGCTGTTGTACTCCTCGTCCCAGTGAGTCCTGTGGCCACAGGAGGGTTTCCCTGGGGTGGCTGGGGGGGAGGCTGGGCATCTCCCTGTGACCCACGTACCTCTGCTGAGCCCCAGCGTGTTCTACCGGCGACTCTTCACAGTGGTGACCAATGATAGGACAAGGGGCAATGGGTGTGAGCTGGAACACAGGAGGTTCTGCTTAAATTTGAGAAGGAACTTCTTTCCTGTGAGGGTGACAGAGCCCTGGGACAGGCTGCCCAGGGAGGGTGTGGAGTCTCCTTCTCTGGAGACATTCAAGACCCACCTGGACGCCTTCCTGTGTGAACTCATCTGGGTGTTCCTGCTCCGGCAGGGGGATTGGACTGGATGATCTTTCGAGGTCCCTTCCAATCCCTGACACTCTGTGATTCTGTGATTCTGTGACTGCCAAGCCCAGGGAGCCTGAAGCCCTCCAGCTCCTGCTCCTCAGCTCAGTTCTCTGCCGGGAGGGTGACGTGCTCTTTTTCCAGCGGAGAAGCCTGCTGCATGGCCAGAGCTGTCTCCTCAGTCTGCTTTCCCTTCTTTCCCTTTGTCAAGGAGGCTCTTTCCCACCATCCCTCTCTGCATTTTAAATCTTTACTGCAGGACAAATGTAAAGATACAGGAATGTGGATGTGACACGCTTGGTGCTGGTCTGAATGACTTGCAGGAGGTGTCGCTCCAGGAGTGCCCGTGCACACAAGACACTGCTGGGAGACAGCAGTGCGGGGAGCAGCACCCACCCACCAAAGATGCCCACAGAGCTGCATGAAAACCCCAGGTCTCTGCTTGGAGCCATTCCCAGCATGGAAGGTGTCCCAGGACATGGCTCAGGCAGCGCTACCTCCAGCCCTGAAGCCACCAGAGCAGCCCCCAGTGCATGAGGGTGGGGAACATCAGCCTTGACTGTCTTCACTCCCAGTACTTTTTGGTCCAACACCTTCTCCATGGTCTCTCCCAAGGAGCAGCATTTGCCTGAAGCCTGGAAGAAGTGCTGCTTTGCCAATGAAGGTGAATCTGTAGGAAAGCAGGGGGCTGTACTTGGGTTGGGGCATTGCTGGCAGCCCAGGCATGGCCAGGTGCCTCACTGATGCCCTGGGTGAGCACAGAGGTGGCAGCCAGGTGGGACAGGAAGCTCTGAGCTCTTACCCAGCAACCCAGGTACAATAACCTGGAGAGTCTTCACTTCAGGTGAAACCAAATGCTTTGGAGCATTAGGACAGGTTGGCAGGGCTCTTCTGAGAGCTCTGGCCATGTTCTATGTGCTCAGGAGGTTTTGATAAATACTATGTGTGTCCTTTGCCTTACCAATACTGTCAGAGGTTCTGCTAGCTCAACTGGAACATTTTTAGGGCAAGGTGACAGCAGAAGTGATTGAATTTTTAACAGAAGCAGGGTCATGTTGTCTTTGGACAACAAAAACCATGCTCCTCACCTGCAAACACTGAAACGACATACTGCACTGAGCGTGGAGCTTGCTGGAGAAACCTCATGATGTTCCTGTGTCAGCAGTAACAGAAAGCAGGCAGAGTAAATAAAACTTGAAGCAGCAAAGGCACCACTGGGCAGAGCAAATGTGAGTTGAGATAGTGCTCTAGTTTCATAAATGCTGACGTTATGAATGTGTGCCTTGCACCTCTCCCCAGCCATCCATAGCAAACCACCTCTGAGCACCACGTTGCTGAGCCATGCCCAGCTGTGGTGGGGTGCACTCGGTGGCATTTCCTAGCTGATTCTTTTGCTTTCACAGGCTTCTTGCTCTTGCCTGTCCCATACAGGTCTCTGCTGTGGCTGTTTGGTGATGAAAAGGCTCTTTGGAGCCTGAACTGCTCTCCCTGGGTCTTGATCTGGTCCTGCTCAGGTGGATACAGCGAAGAGCAGACCCACCTCTGGGCCTGCTGGAGGGATCTGCAGGTAAAGCCCTGCCCTGCAGTGCTTTGTTTAAGGGCTCTTGGCTTGGCTTGGCGGTGTCACATCTCCAAAGCGATTTAGGGACTCGCACCCCTGTCAGTGCTGGTGAGGTGTGTCTGGGTTCACACATGGGGTGCAGTGCACTGGGGTGTCCTAAAGGAAAGGGAGATGCTAAACACAACGTTGGGACTGAGCTGCCTAGCAAACCTGCAGTGAGCAGGATGCACATCCCTCCTTGGGGTTTGCCTCCAAGCACCACTTCCTACAAAAATGGAAAGTTGGGCAAATCCTCTCCTTTTTGCCCTGAGCCATTTCTAATAACAAAGTGCTGCTTTGGACTGATGCAGTCCCACTTCCAGAGGTGACAGGCAAGAGTGTGGGACCTGCTGGGCTGCACAGGTTGACAGAACACACATGACCCCCATCCTGCAAAACACAGCTGCACATCTTGGGTGGTGGTTGGATCTACGCGTGGTTGGTTCTACGCACGGTTGGATCTGTGCATGCTTGGATCTGTGTGTGGTTGTTTCTGTGTGTGGTTGTATCTATGCATGGTTGTATCTACACATGGTTGGATCTATATGTGCTTGGATCTGTGCATGGTTGGTTCTATGCATGCTTGGATCTGTGTGTGGTTGGATCTGTGCATGGTTGTATCTATGCATGGTTGTATCTACACATGGTTGGATCTATATGTGCTTGGATCTGTGCATGGTTGTATCTATGCATGGTTGTATCTACACATGGTTGGATCTGTACGTGCTGGGATCTGTGCATGGTTGGATCTATGCGTGGTTGGATCTGTGCATGTTTGGATCTATGCGTGGTTGGATCTATGCGTGGTTGGGTCATAGTTTTTGCTCCAGCCAGGTCCCTGGCTCTGTTCCCTGCTGCCAGGACAGGTGATGAGTGCTCGAGTGTGTCTGCTTTAGCACCAACCCTGCTGCTTTTAGGTGACTGAGGGAAGGGGGCTGCAGGGAGTGAGGGGTGGGGGGGCAAAAAAAAACTTCTTGGTGGAAAAGAGTGACTTCTGGTTCCCAGATCCTCAGTCTTCCTACTATCTGGCTTGTGCAATGTATGGAAAGAAGCTCAGCTTCTCCACTTGGCCTTTGGGCAGCTCCCAGTGTGACTGCACCACTTTCCCCAGGTGGTTTGGCTGGCTGAGCCCTTCAGCTGCCTGGGGACAACCTGCGGGATCTCCATCCCACGCTGCCGTGGCTTCCTTCCCTCTGGAGCACCTCAGCCTGCCTGCTTTGGGATGCTGGAACATTTCACATCCCCTACATCTTCCTTCTTACTTTCTTGGAAACAATTTATTTAATCTCCTGCTGCCTTCCTCGGCTACAGAGCAGTGTGGGCTGGGTTGGTATCATCAAGCCCTGCTGCAAAACGCTCTCATGAAGCAATATCTTGTTGAGGAGGAACACAGAGAGGGAATAATAACTCTTCTAACCTTCAGCAAATTGTTAGCCCTGGCTCAGGATCCTCCATAATGAGGTCTGCACTAGGCTTTTAAGTCAATGCCTTACTTAACAAATAAGATAATGAAGGTGAGTTCCCCGTGGTGTACATCTGGTTGCTACTGCTGGAATCTGTACTATTGTCACCTTTTTTAAAAAACTTACTTTTTTTTTTTAAGTTAAGCTTGGAGGTGTGATTAAATTAATTTTTTTTCCCCATTGTAATGTTATTTTATGGCTGAGTTTCATTCAGTCCTGTATTCAGAAATGCAGTGCAGGTATTAGTGATGTGTTGTCTATAACACGGTACTATAGAGGAGCCAATTGGTAAGAAAAAGAACAAAATGGAAAGAAAAGCAAAAAAAAAAACCCAAAAAAGAAAACCTGAGAAAAAAAACCCAACTGAATATTTTGTGGTATGTACAACACATTAATTTTACACAAAGATGTTTCTAGGAAAATTAAATTCTGATAATTCATACTCTTTGTATGAACAAATAAAAGCTCTATTTTACCAAGTGATGGACATGGTTGTAGTCATTCAACACTGCAGAGGTGGAGGTGGCCTCCCCAACAGGGTTTGGTGGTGCTGCCACCTGACACTTGCATGTCCACCCCATTAATGTCCATGCAACTGTGCTGGCCCCACAGCAAAGCCCAGAAGTGAGTGCTGAAGCCAGCAGGATTTGACCTCATACGTGAGTGTCCATCCAGTGCAGGGCTGTGTTTAGAAGCCGGAGGCTTCACTGGCTGGTGGACATGTCTGTGTTTTGCTCATCGGGTCCTGCCTGGGCTGATCTGTCCCATCGAACGCACCTGCATCAAACACCATTTCAGGGCAACATTTCTTTCAACACAAGAAAGACACGGACCTGTTGGAGAGGAGGCTAGAGGAGGCCACGAGGATGATCTGAGGGCTGGGGCACCTCTGCTGTGAGGACAGGCTGAGAGAGTTGGGGCTGTTCAGCCTGGAGAAGAGAAGGCTCTGGGGAGATCTTATAGCGGCCTCCCAGTACCTGAAGGGGCTCCAGGAAGGCTGGGAAGGGACTTTGGACAAGGGCAGGGAGTGACAGAACAAGGAGAAATGGCTTTAAACTGGAAGAGGGGAGGTTTAGATGAGATATTAGGAAGAAATTCTTTGCTGTGAGGGTGGTGAGACACTGGCCCAGGTTGCCCAGAGAAGCTGTGGCTGCTCCTCCCTGGAAGTGTTCTCGGCCAGGTTGGATGAGGCTTTGAGCAACCTGGTCTAGTGGAAGGTGTCCCTGCTGATGGCAGGGGGGTTGGAACTGGATGAGCTTTAAGGTCCCTTCCAACCCAAACCATTCTATGATTCTGTGATTCTACCTGGGGGATTGCCCTCAGCCCTGCTGAGGATGAACGGTCTTGGTGGTTATTGAAACCATCCTCCTGCGTCAGGGATGCTGGAAGACAAATTCACTCCTTTAACGCTGATGGTGGAAAACTTTCCAGTGCCAAATTTCTTTTCCAAAGCATTGCACTTACAGCAGTGATGCTGGTCCAAACCTCTGGGGCCAGCAGTTGCTATTGCTCCCCACACACTCAGCACTTTAAGATATAAAAATTCATTATGAAATTCAGAAGAGTCCCAGGCCAGTGCTACACAAAGCAGCGCCTAAAGAGCGTTATAGATTTATGTAATGTAGCAATTGCCACTTAACTAAACTGAGTTAAAATAATAATTTAATTTTTCTTAGCAAGTCTTGCATCCGGTGCAGAGAAATGGATGGGAGCCTTTCAGATTGCCCATTTTTCAGAGACCTTCTAGAAAAAGTGTCAAAAGTAAGCACAGGATTTAATAGAGCGATTTAGGGAGAGTTCAGCCTGGAAACCTCCAGCTTGTCAGGACTGTAATTAGCTGCTCCCAGCCCCTGGCAATGCTTGGGCTCTATAGGTGTCTCATTTTTTAAATATATATATATATATGTAGATTTTACTTTAAAATTCCCAAGTAGCTTTTGCGTGGCACAGCTGGGTGTGCTGATTGCTGACCTCAGCTTGATGGAGTTGAACAACTTGTTACCTCATTCTCACCTCACCTGGTTGAGTTCAAAACCAGGCTCTCCGGTGCTGGTGCCCTAGCAGATCACAGTCCTGCAGGCACCCCAGGGCACAGCTCGACTCACCGAGTGCTGTCCCTCGTTCTTGTACTGCAGAAGAACTACTGTGTTCTGGGGTGGAAATGCTGTGGGTGCTTTTCCTTCACAGGGGGGTTGCTGCTGCAGAGAGAAGGGAAGGTAAGTCCTTGTGAAAGGGGGTTCAGCATCTGCCCTGTCTTCTCCATCTCCCTGTAGGCTCTTCCCAGTTGCACCTGGGCTTGTGGATACTGGGAAGTGTTTGCCCACTTGGTTTGGCCTAGGATCCATTCTCAGATGCTTTTTTTGGCAAAAGCATCTAAAAGGTAGGAGTGTCTGTGTGGTTTATAGATCACATCCTGAATGCAGAGAAGTGTTTGCTCTGAAGGAGATGGCCTGAAGTGTCCTCCAGTAGCTTTGAGGACTTCTGCTAAGGGAGGAAGCTGTTGAAAGAGAATGGTTTGATGAAGCAGAGGTGAAGCAGTCAATGAAATGTTGCTGCTGGTGATAAGGAAGGTGGATTTAGTTTTTCTCTAGGTTGGTGAAAGAAAGGTGGTGAGCTATTGCTTTCATCTAAAAATCAACCAGGTCCCCAGGCTGTGCAACCAAATGTGGTATTTCTGGTGAAGGTGCTTGGGGTCTGGTGCTGAGATAACATCCCAGAAGGGTGTCACCTTGTAAAGATACAGATGTCAGGGACAAGAAAGCACAGAGCAGGGAGGAATTCACCTGAAAGGGAAAGGGCTGCTGCTGTCAGCACCTCCACGTGACACCTGGAGGGTGTGGAGACCTCTTTGAGGAGAGTAAGAGAAGGTTAAAATGAGGGAGGGAAGAACCAGGGTGGCCTGTAAACACTAGGGAAACATCTGTGCAGAATCTGCAAAGGCAAAAAGGTGCTGATAAAGCTGAGAGTGGGCTCTGTGCTAGCAAAGCCATTGAAAAAGCTGGTGGGTTTTGTAAGGAGCTCCACGTTTGTTGAATTTTGGACCAAAATGATGCATTTAATACAACCTTGAATCTTGAGAAAGTTTTCACTTGGGCCTGCTTTCAGGAAGAAGTCACTATTATATGAGCATTTTTATCCCTGGGGCTGAGAGTTTGTGCTGCTGGCAGTCCCAGTTCCCTCACCCCCAGGACACAGCAACAGGAATTGCTTCGCTTCTCTGGCTGAGTTTTTGTTGTATTTTTACCCCCTTCAAAAATCTTACTTAGCCATCAGATCTGTCAGTTAATAGCTTTATTTAAAGCTAAACTTTAGCATCCTCCAATTTCTCTCTGTGGTTAAGAACTATGGTGTTAACTCTTTTCCTAATGCATACATTTGAAAAGGTAGTAATCCTGACTAATTAGATATAAATAATTCAAACATTTCTATGCAAGTTAGGTGTTCAACACCTTGTTTAATGGTTACTTTATTAGAGAGAGGCATTCCTGTGTCAAATGTTAGTGTTGGTACCTTCAGCTGGGATAAAACCTCATGGCCATTGTGAGTCCTCAGAGCTTCCTTTCAATCAGGATTTCCCCAACATGCAGATCATAACTAATTTAATTAAAACACCCATTCCAGATCATTGCAGGGTCCTACACTGGGGGAGAGCAACTGGTACCACAGACATGGTAGGTTGGTTGAGCTCACTCTTTCTGAACTATTCTTGCTGTTTGCTCTGTTTGCTGCTGCTTTCCCTTATTTTCCAATAGACCATGAGTTAGAATGAGACCTCCAGTTAGAACAAGTCCAGAGGAGGCCATGAGGATGATCCAAGGGCTGGAGCACCTCTGCTGTGGGGACAGGCTGAGAGAGTTGGGGCTGTTCAGCCTGGAGAAGAGAAGGCTCCAGGGAGATCTTATAGCGGCCTCCCAGTACCTGAAGGGGCTCCAGGAAGGTTGGGAGGGACTTGGGACAAGGGCAGGGAGTGACAGAACAAGGAGAAATGGCTTTAAACTGGAAGAGGGGAGGTTTAGATTAGATATTAGGAAGAAATTATTTGCTGTGAGGGTGGTCAGACACTGGCCCAGGTTGCCCAGAGAAGCTGTGGCTGCTCCTCCCTGGAAGAGTTCTCGGCCAGGCTGGATGAGGATTTGAGTAACCTGGTCTAGTGGAAGGTGTCCCTGCTGCTGGCAGGGGGGTTGGAACTGGATGATCTTTCAGGTCCCTTCCAACCCAAACCAGTCTGGGATTCTGTGAGTCCATCCTGCAGGATTTTCAGATCCTAATTTCTGCCCTCACCACTCCCCTCTCCCTCTGAGAAGGGGTTTACAAATAGAATTGCAAGAATCAGCTGCTGTCCCTGTAACAGTTAAAGACTGAAGAGCATCCTCCAGAAATACCATTTGCAACTACTTATACAGTCAGCTATAATTGTGAGGCTTATCTCATGCTCATTAAGCCCTCAGAGGTGCTTGATGAGAAGCAGTGCAGCAGCACTGAGTATTACTGGCTGTTCCAGCTGCTTACAGCAATGAAGGCATCACCATTTGTCTTGGCTTGATCTTTTCCCACCCCACCAGGAGATGGTAGGGAAGACATCAGCACCAGCTGTCCTCAAGAACAAAGTCTGATCTGGATATTTGGTTTTTCCCAGAAATCATGTGCTGTACCCTGGTAGCAACCAAAATCCTGAACAAAGGAATGAAGTTTTAAAATACTGTGCTCAAAAACAGGCTTGGCAGAGAAGATGCGACTGGCTGCTTTGACATCAGGGTTATTTAGCTCAGAATTTATGTGTCAAAAGCTTAAAAGCTTCACCAAAGAAAATTTAAGCAAGCACCATGTTTCCAACTAATTAAGTGATGACAGCCAAATATAATTTATTTCTCACAATCACTCATGTCTACAGCAGAATTATCTCATTTCTGATTTCTAATGACTTTCTCTCTTACATTAATCTGGCCATGAATTATTTTTATATAACTTTTTTGGCATTGAGGCAAAGAAATTTTTCTTCTTTTTAATAAGAACAGGATCCCTAGAGAACTCTGCATCACCCCTGAAAGGGGGCAGGGAGTCTAGCTTGGGTTTCATGGTGTGAGTCCAGCTTCTCTCCCCAGGAACCAGGGTAGGTTCTGCCCCAAGTCTTCCTCAGGACCTCAGCTTGTCCTTCCTCCCTGAGGTCTCCCTTGTCCCTTCTCCTAAGTATGAAGTTGAGTATACAGGTTCTGGTTTGGTCTTTTATTCTAACAAAAGAGGCTTTTTCCTGCAGTTCTTGGGGAATTTTGTCAAGTGCTTTTTCACAGAACATCACTGACTTCTCTGTTCCTCACAGCATCCCTGGCTCTTCTCGTAGATGCAGGCTGTTGCAGAGGTTTTAAGTCTGGTTCCTCCATTTATCTCCTGCAGCTCTGTCCCAGGCATGGGTGTCCTGGTTCATGGAAGTGTTAGTTTTCCTGCTTTACCTACTGCTTTGGGTCATGTCTTGGTTTTTACTATTTTTACTAATGGTTTGTTGTCTGAAGTTCAGCTCTCTTCCAAGTTGCAGGAGCAAGTTCTTAGGATGTTCCCACACAGGACTGGATCAGATGCATAGTTTGCATCCACTGTCCCATCTCTGACTCAGACAGATTCACCTCCAGTTCCCTGCTCTTGGAGCTTTCTTTTCTGCTGCTTTAGGTGAACAGGGGTGAATGTAGAGGTCCATGCTCAGCCTGTTTTTTTTTTCTCTAGTAGTGCAACTGAGTCCTTTTTCCAGTCAAGGCAGACCTTGAACCTTAAGGGATTAGCAAATACCCCTTCTTATGAAACTTCCAGTAACAGCTGCAGATCAAAGAAACTCAGGTAATTTAGAAATGCATCCAGACATTGGGTGCTTTACATATATTGGCCTGAACCTCCAAAAAATTCCTTTGTTTCCAACTACTGCAGAAGCAGAGCCTACTACCCACAGCCACCAAGAGCAATCCTACTGCATCTCCCGTGGGAGGAACTGCGGTTTCCAGCCAGCCCAGGTTGCTGCAAGGTAACCTGGTTGGCAGATGACCAGGCAGAGAGCTAGAGCTGCTCCAACACCTCCTTGGGGAAAGCAGGAGGGAGCACACAGCCAGAAAAGCCAGCAGAGAAATGCCAGGCAGGCAGAGCCTCAGCTGGCAGAGGTTTGCTCCTTCAAAGGGTGAGCTGGGGAGGAAGCTGCAGGCAGTGAACAGGTTGCTGAAGGGTGATGTGGGAAGTGGATAAGGTAGGACCATATGAGGATACCTCAAATATTGTCTTTCTGTGCCCTTTGCATGGGCTGGGGTTGCTTTGAGGTACTTTATATGTAAAAGTATTTCTGAAACCCTACGGCTCATGCCCACCCAGACAATAAATGCATAGTTTAAGTTGGATGTAGCTGACTAGTCACAGCTCTTCAAACTCTCACCAGGAGTGAAATTGCACTTCTGGCTGGTTTGGGATAAGAGAAGTCACCAACAGCTCAGTTTCCCTAGTGCTTCACCAGCAGTTTTCAAGGGGAATATGGTTACAGCTGGTTTGGTTTGCTGTGGTCTTCCTCTCCCACCTGTGTCCTCTTGGGTGAGCAACCAGACTCCAGTGTTGAATTTTCAAAGCTGAGCTTAGAGAGGAACAGGATGAAACTGAGCAGGTGGACCCCATTCATGTGGTTGCAGCCCATAAAGCTGGAGGGCTCTGGTCAGTGCATGGCATGTCACTGCTGAGGACTGGGAAAGGCTCTGGTCATCCTGGTCTAGGTCCAGAGCTCCAAATCTCAGTGGGATCAGGAGGGACCATGTTGTTTACAACCTTCTGCAGGAGATGCAGAGCGGCTCTACCCTGTGTCTTACTCTCCCATCCTCCTAAGCCAAAACAAAATGTGAAAACCAAAAAGCCTGACAAGCAAAACTCCCCTAAAACCTGAAGGAATTTTTTTTACTCCTTTCTCCCCTCCAAGATTTTCATTATTTCCTATGGAAAAGCCACTTCACCTGTGGAAAACTGCTCTGTAGAAACTTCCATCGAGTTAAAAACTAAGAAAACAACTTTTTGGAAAATGGAGTGGCACTAACACTTTTTTGTTAATTCTGACCCAGCATAAGGCAGCCAGATGGGGCAGTGGGGACCAGAGCAAAGATCTGGACACCTGACTGTGTCCCTGCAGCAGGAAGGGAGTGAAAGCCCAATGTCCCAGCTGATACCTGAACAGACTTGCAGATGAAGGTCTATCAGGTAGATATGGAGACATGCTGGAGCCACTGGGCTGTACTGGTATCCAAACCCATGGTAACTGCTGCTCAGCGATGCACTAAACCAGAATCAGCAGTAGAAGTGTCAGACTGCACTTGGCCTTCTTTAATCACAGGGATGATGGAACAAGTAAACTTCAAGCCAAGTACTAACGCAGCTCTGCTAGCTGGGAGCTCCAAAGCACAGATCTCCTTGGGCCCTGCATCACCAGGAAAGCCCTGCTGAAATGCAGTGTCAAATTTAGCAGGTACCTACCCAGAAGCTGGGACAACAGTCAAGAGCAGCTGTAGGTGTGTTGCATCTCCACCTGCAGCATGGGCTGTGGGCTGCTCAGGTGATCCTGAGACATGGACGATTCAGGATCATCATAGGTAATACTGTATTAATTTCTTTTCAGGTTTTTGCATCAAATTCCAGTGTGGAGGGCCAGAGCCTCCATCTGGTGTAAATTGGCCTCACTTTGCACACTGCAGCTGGGGTTGTCCAAGGGACTTCTGTGGATCTGCAGGGCTTTGTGCTATTCAATAGAGTCTGCTTCTACAGAACTTCTAGGCTAGGTACAAGTCTTCAAAAGACAGCAGCAAATGCCTGGGCAGTCTGGTACTTTCCTCCTGCTCCATCCTGAGCAGCCCCGTGGTACTGGTGGAGTTTGACTCTTATTGCACCTGCCTTGACCTGGCTGCAGATGCATGAGGTGATCCAGTTGTACCAGAAATCCATCTGGCTGGCAGTCCTTGGGAAATCCATACGCCCTGTGTTGGGCTAGCATTATTCCTCCCTGGAGGGGTAACAGGACAGGGATCTCATGACACTTCCTCTGTGTGTATTTGCTTTATCCTGCTTTGTTTGAGAGCATGCTTGGCAGCTCGGTTGTTCAAGTATTGTGCTGGAAAACATACGGTATTTATGTATCAACAGTGAATAACAATCTCCAGACAATCAGAGGGATGTGATTCAAATGGTCCAGGGA
Source organism: Caprimulgus europaeus (assembly GCA_907165065.1). The sequence goes on along the minus strand of OU015543.1, from coordinate 4,688,860 downwards.
ATGCATGGTGAGGGGTCTTGCACAGGACCTCTTGGAGTAAGGAGGTTGATGTGCTGGGACTTGGAGCAGGAGGACTGGGTTACCTGTGAAGGAGAGCGTATGAAATGTTTTCTTAGTGTCTGTGGCAGAGCCTGCAAATAGCCACCAGTGAAAGGGATCAACTCTTGTGCTCATGTGTAGCTCTTCACTGTTGGCTTCATCTTTGCCTCTTTGGGTCTGCACTGATGACCAAACCAAGAGATCATAGCAGATGGAGAAGGTCACATTCGGAAGTTCTGTCTGTTTCAGGGACTCAAATTCACTTTCTGCCCTTCTCAAGGAAGGATAATGGTGGGAGACTCAATCTTCTGGATGTTTCTTAGCATTTCACAAGCACTCTAAAAGACTTATAATGAGGTGCTTTTCCAATTCTGTACAATCCCAGTTTCAAAAGCATCTTGGGCTGTTGGCATTCACTTTCTTATAGAAAGCTGCTGGGAACTAAGTTCCTATGGCCTCTAGCTTCAAAATATAAAAGCAATTTTCTTGCACTGGCACTGTTGGCAGTTAGGTGCCTAATTGGCATCTGGGTTTCAGGACCAATTATTTCTGAAAATATTACCTCAAATGTTTAAACCTCAGGAGCCTGTGCAGTTTCTCAGGTTCTTCACAGGTCCACAACCCTGTTAAGAGATCATCTAAAAAGTAGAAAAAAAATTCCTGCCTTTTGAGTGGCTTGGTTTATGTTCTTGGATTATTTGGATGGGTTTTTTCTTGGCAAGCTCCTTACCCTGCCTGCATACCTCTCTTTGTTTTCATCCTGAAAGCAGAGCTCCCAATTCTGCATTAGCTTACCCTGCTGGCATTGTTAGTTCTGGTGCAGCACTTGGATCCTACAGCTGCACACATGTGTATCTCTTGCTGTTCACTATCTCCATCCTCCTATTTAAAAGTGTAAATAATGATGTGTCCTGGGAATCAACAGTAAGTTCAGGAAGAGCTTATATGTTAGAAAAGATTGACTAACTCTTGGCAAGGGCAAGTTGGCATAGCCATATTGACTTCAAGGGAGCTGAATTGATTAAAGTTAGCAATGTGCCTGGCCCTGTTTCTCCAGATGTTCTGGTGAACGCCTGCACATAATTAATCCTGCCTGGAAAGCTGAAGAGATTTATGAATATTTGTGGGCTTGAGTTGGTGTTACGTGGGTTCCTGTGACCAGCTCCAGGCATGGCTCAGTGCTGGGCAGTAAGCTGCCTCACTCTTCATGCTGAGGTATCAAATACTGCCAGAGAGACCCTAACTCAGCTGCAGACAAAGCTGTTGCAGCCGCTGCTGAATGTGGCTTTATCAAGTGAGCGATCGTAGCTTGCTGCTTCTCGTTGTGTGTGTGTGTGACATAAACACCTATTATCTTCATTTGTAAAATTTCTCTGCGGCTCACCTCAGGGCAGATACTTCCAAGACCTCAATTACAGGCAGTTAGTTGCTTGACAACACTTCTGGCAGATGCAAGCAGACTGCAGGCGCTGTGTCCCTGTCAGACAGCAGATCTGTTTATTAATGTGCTGTCATCAAGCAGTGCCTAAAGTCACCTGGGAAGCTGCTGGGTTTCTCAAGGGGAAGGAAAGGCAGGCATCCCTGAGCATGAGGTCCTTATGGCTGTTACAGGAGGTCCCAAGAGGTCTTTGGCAACATCAAGCCCCATCAGGACAGAAGGGCAGCATCCCTGTGTAACAGTTCTTGTCCCTGAAGACCATGATGTTGAGGCACAAGATGTTTAATTCCTGTTCTACAAGTGCAAAGGAGTGAAGTGATTTAGCCAAGGACATGCAGAAAGCCAGTGTCAGAGCTTGTCATCATAGAATGGTTTGGACTGGAAGGCACCCTTAAAGGTCATCTAGTCCAGTCCCCTCCCCTGCAGTGAGCAGGGGCATCTTCAACCGGATCAGCTTGCTCGGAGCCCTGTCCAACCTGACCTTGAATGTTTCCAGGGATGGGGCTTCGGCCACCTCTCTGGGCAGCCTGAGCCAGGGTTTCACCATCCTCATAATAAAAAATTTATTTCTTATCATAAAAAAAATTATTTCTTGCATCTAGTCTAAATCTCTCCTCTTTTAGTTTAAAGCCATCACCCCTTGTCCTATCACTACAGGCCCTGCTGAAAAGTCTGTCCTCATTTTTCTTGTAGGCCCCCTTTAAGTATTGGAAGGTGCAATAAGGTCTCCCTGGAGCCTTCTCTTCTCCAGGCTGAACAGCCCCAACTCTCACAGACTTTCCTCATAGCAGAGCTGCTCCAGCCCTCTGTTTTTGTGGCCTCCTCTGGACCTGCTCCAACAGGTCCATGTGGTGAGGATCCAGAGCTGGATGTAGTTCTGCAGGTGGAGTCTCACCAGGACAGACTAAAGGGGTAGAATCTCCTCCCTCGACCTGCTGGCCATGCTGCTTTTGCTGCAGCCCAGCACGTGGTTGGGTTCAAAGGTAGGTTCCTGGCAGGTTCCTGGCCCTCAGCCCAGAGATCTTGTTTGCAGCATTAAAGCAGATACAAATCCTATCTGAGGACCTGGCCTCTGCTCTCCTGAGAGATCAGAGAGCAGAAACTCTGCCCCTGTGCCAGAGCCATCGGCTGAAACAGTCTCTCTGGTGCCTGAAGGGATGGTCCCTGCTGACCCTCCACCTTGGTGTGTCCCCAGCTGGTGGGTGACTATGGCAATGAAGGATGTCTGTAGGCTTACAGCACCCAAATGATGCCTTTTGAGGCAGCTCTCTGGCAATCTCCTGTTCTGCTGAGTGACACAATGTGGGTAGGAAGGGGCTAAGAGTTTCCTGATAGCGATCTGAGATCTTTAAAAGTTTTATTTATTTAAAGAGACTTTCATTCCCCTTCTAAAAGGCAGTGGAAGAGCTCTGCATGGCCAAATGGCAGCTCCAGTGATCAATCAGTTCTTCCTAACGACCAACATCCTGCAGTGGTGAAGGGTCACGATCAATCACTAGCTATTATTATTACATGATGAAATTGTAATTATGGGAGGGAAACACTGCATTACACTTTCCCATCCATCATCCCAGAGCTGCAGGCCCAGGTGGCACCTCTCCATCAAGTTCAGCAAAGTACTCAGTGAAGGTCCATTAGCCCCTTCTTCCCTCCATGCCAACAGGCATACCTGCCTCCTGGCTTGACACAAGCAGGAACTGAGGCAGAAACAAGGTGAGGGAAAAGTGTACAAAAGAGGTAATTGCACCAAAACTCTTCCAATCAAATCCCTCGAGTGTCCTTACTGCTTCACTGGTGCCACAGGATAGCCCCTAACCAACTCGTGTCCTTGATCCTGAGTGAATAGTTCTCAGATCTGTGCAAATAGGGATTATTTCTCTTCTTTTAAATGGAAACAACTTGAATTTCTTGGCATATCCCAAAGCTTAAAAACAAGAGAAGAACCACCCCCTGGACTTTTGGTTGCCACAAGATGAATTATTTTTCCTAGAAACAATCTAGAAGTACAGAAGTGCCTCTTTGATCAGCACATTAAAGAGTTTGATTCTGTTTCAAAAAATACCTAAAAAAAAAAAAAAGCCTTTACAGACTTTTTATATCTGAGAGAAATGAATGTAGTATTTTGTAGTCAGCCAAATAAAATTTTTGTTTAAAATATTGGTCAGAAGCTTCCATCTTATTTTGAAGGGGTCAAATATCTGTCAGAAAAGGAGCCTTTTGTGGGTGGTTGGATGGATTTAGATGACCTTAAGGTCCTTTCTAGACTATCTTCTGTGACCCTATGACATTAATCTCTGCTCTAATGGCTTGATCATCAATTATCACTGGATAAAGGAAAATGTCACTTGATGATACCTCCCTGGCTGTGTTTGCCCAGGCTGCTCCCTAGTCCTCACCCCTGCAATGCAGGAAAGGGATCAGGGGCAGGCCCGTACAGATTTATTGATTACCACTAAGGATTGTTGAGAAGCTGATATAATTTATGTTGGGGATGGATGTATTCCTGTACTGCCCTGAAGCATGGGGAGAATAAAATGCCCATCATATCCCCCAGCCCAGACCTCCCCAATAAACCAAACTGTCAATCCAGGTCAACTATATCCCTGAATTAGACAACTCGTGGGGTTGAGATGAATCTGGACCAAAATAACCATGGCTGATCTCTAGTCCCAGGGTAGAACTAGTAAGGTGGACAAGGTTGTTTTGGGGGGGTTTTTGCTTTGTGGGGGGGTGTTGTTGTTGTTTTTCCTGCAGCAAAACAGCAGTAACTTGGGAGCTGCTCTGGTTGTGCATATTCTCTCTCTTTGTCAGAAGTCCATAGCCAGTGCAACATCTCTCAATGGCAGAAGTCTTCCCTGCTCCCATGGGGTGACTTTTTTTTTTGTCTCCTTCCCTTTCTGCTCCCAATTGCTTTTATACTCACACAATCAATCTTTGCACTGTCCTGTTAGGTGCTCTGGTGATGTTAAAGGATACAATCATTTTTTTCTTATCTCTCTTGATTGTGTCCTCCCATCTCCCTCAATTGTAACTGAAGAAAACTTGTTTGTGAAATCTTCAGCATAAAGGTGGTAAGGCTGGATTAGAAACAGTTGTTTTCTGCTGCAAAACAGCTAAAGTGTCCTGTGGCTGACTCTGGAGTAACCATGTGCTGTGCTAGTACTCAGGCACTTAATCTATTTGTCACCTTCTCTTGAACCTGGAGACTGGACTTGCACTGAACCCCTGGCAAGCTCTGCCTTAGGGAGGATGGCATTGGGCTGGACAAGGCCCTGAGCTGCTGGTCTAAAAAACCTGTCAAATTTTCTAAATGCAGAGCAAAACAGGAGGAGGGGAAAAAAGGTGTCACTGAGACGATCTTCCTCTTGCAACTCTTGAAAGCTGGTAACTCTTGAGAGTCACCATGTCCCCTGGCAAGGGAGCCTCTCAATTTCTTAAGCAGTTATTCCTAGACAGACCTTGTTTATAAAACAGTTAGTACAGAGTTCACAATCACAGAACCCTCAGTGACCTAGAGTGTGTATTAGATAAATAATAAATGGGAATGAAGTATCAATGAGTGGTGTCTACAGTAGACATCTGTTTTCTCCCTGGCCTACAGCCATAGCTTTCCGGGCTATGATCTCATCAGCCAAGCGAGGTCAGCCAAGTTCAGGTCTTGGATGAGTGTAGGCATGTGGATGGCAATGCTCAGGGAAGTTGTGTGCTGGTACAGCGACTGTGTGGGCTTGATGTTCACCTGCCCTGCCTGAAAGCAGAGGGAGAGACAGGCAGGTCATCAACTTCCCAAGGATCATATTTTTGAAATCCTAGACCCACTGACAAAAATCAGTGGGTAGGTGCGTGCTGCACGTGGATTAGCAGACAGCTTCTGTTGAGAGATTGTTCCTGAAAGTTCTGATATGCTCTGATGTTTTTATGAGGTGCTGAATGGCAGAAAGGTGCCAGAGTTGCTTCTTGGCAAGCAAAGAGCATAAACACCCAAACAAATACTGATTGGTGCTATTCCCAAGAAGGAACCAAAGGTGTAAGAGTTCAGAAGGGTTTTAATAAAAAGGAAAGCAGAAGTGTGTTTTCACAGGGACAAAGCAGTTTCAGATGGAGCTGACTGAAGCTAGTGGGGCTTTGGCAGAACAAGGGGAGAGCAGCCCATAAGATGACCAGATGTGGGCTCTGAATCTGCCTGATCTACAGGAGGAGAGTTTTTGTTTGGAGAATTAAATTCTCCAATCTCTCTGTCTCCTAGGACACAGATATGGATAGATGCAAAGACCTTTCTTGAGGTGAAGAAGCAGGTTTTTTCAGTTTTAGTCCCTTATTCCTAAAAGTAGACTCAGCTGTGCTTTCAGGGCCTTTAAAATTGTGGAATTGCCCATTTTAGGTGGCCCATAGCTGTCAAACCAGCTTCCCTATTCTGTGCATGCTGTGAGCAGAGCTGAAAACATCTTGCAGTGTGAAAAAGCGTCTGGGTTGCAGCTGGTGGAGGTGGGGGGGCACAAATCTGCTGTCTGAAACAAAATATCTCCTTCAAGGCAGAATTTCCCTGGCTGCCCACTGCCTGTGCTGGCTTGGGGCACCCCCTGGGCTGAGCAGAGCACTTCAAAGTGCTTTTCCTTTCTGCATCTGCCATCCCTAGTGCCATCAGCTACTCAAAACCAAGATTTCCTTCCCATTGCGGAAGGCTACTGGTAAAAACTTTCCAGAAAGAGAACACTCACTGGGTTTAGCCTAGATACCCCTTTTCTCCTACCTGGTTCTCTCTCCTTTCCAGTCCTTTGACTTGCTGGCACAGCAGCTTGCCCAAGGCTGTGTGCTTCCTGCACAGTGCTTGGTTTTGGGCAGTGGATAAAACACCTCGAATAATCGCCCTCATTCAGCCTCTTCAGAGGAATCTTTTGGTTTTGTGAAGAAATGAGGTTGTCTTGTCCAGCCAAACTTGGACTTTTGGGCTGTCCCAGCACACAGTGGGATGTGGGAGATGGTACGAGGTCCCTCCTTACTTTTGAGGGTTTTGTGCTGCTTTTAGTGGATTAGTTGCAGTGGGAACCTTGATCCTGACACATCACTTGAGTAATATCTTAAGTGATTCTGAGTCTAGCTTTGCTGCTGGAAAAGAGGACATGATGGCAGAGGGGAGGGTATCTCTTTAGCTTTGAATTAGTTTCTACTTCTGAGGCTCAATTACACTTGGGTCATGATTTCTAGAGTATATCCTTCTTTTTTTTTCCCTTGCAAGCTTTAATGCTAGAAAGGGAATAAAATTAGAGTTGTGTATAGAATAGTGTGTGTCCTTGTACCATGGACTTAAGAGAAACGCCAACTATAATGGATTTAATTATAAAAACTGCAGGAAAATGGTAGTTCTGTGTGTTGACAGTTCCTGGAGTGGAGCAGAAGTTGTGTTGATGTTATTGTCTGCTTAATTAGACATTTTGAGCCTGAAAGTCTTCATGCTGGAGATGTCATTGGCTATGTGTAGTTTTAAGGGAGGGTTCATACTAGTATTTGCCCTCTGAAAAAGGCCATTTAGTCTAAAAGATGCTTTGGCCAAAATGGCAGACCATGGGTGATTGCCTGGGAGATAGGTCACTAATGGGTGCCTTTCAGTTCGTGTCTGTCTGCTTAAAAGCTGTCAGAAATCTTGTGTTGAGACACACAGTTTCTTGTTTCCACCTCCTCGGTGTATTGAGGGGAAATGGCTGTTCCCCTCCAGTGTGCCCCAAAAGATGCAGACACGTACCTGCCCGAGGAGGTGGAAATGGAGATGGAACCCCTTGCCCACAAAGGGTCAGGGCAATCTCCAAGGGACTGAGCAGAGAGTTATTGAGAGCTCCCTCAAACCCAGGGTCTACCCAGTACTGTCACGATTAAATGCCTTCCCCTTCTCCTCTGTGGTTTTCCACCTTCACCCAGCACCCTATAGCTCAGATGGTCCCACCTCCACAGCCCCTTTGGTAGTCAGCACCAAGAGCCCTTCCTCACTGGGTATGGGGCCATCCTGCAGCAAAATGTTGGGACACACAGGGAGCAGTACCTAGGCATCAAATTCCTCCTAAGGTGTTTATCTCAGCTGGTTACTCATTAGAAGAAGTCAAAATGATACATTTTCATACCTTGGAAGACCTGGGTTAGAGCCCATCAGCAGAGCAGGACCAGGAGAGTCTTGGGAGACTTGGTCTCTCCTGGCTGCTGAGACAAGTGGCTCTGGAGGTTATGAGTCTTAGAGATGGACATCTGGGGAAAATGCAGGTCTTTGTTTAGCGTTATCACCTTGGTGGAGTTTTATCAGCCTCAAGATGGGAAATCATACCGAAGGTTCCTATTCAATACCACTTCTGCAGTGCTTAGGAGCTGGAGCATGGCTCTTGCAGAGGACTCTGGTGCTAGGTCCTGCTGGGTTGCTGTTTCCCATCAAGATGACACAGTGCATGACGGTTGTCCCTCAAAAACAGTGATCACACTGTGGATGAGCATCCTGAAAGAGTGTTCACATTCCCTCATAGATGGGTGAGTCTCCATAGCTCATTAATTTCAATTAAATCTAGCATGGGTCCACATCTTGGCCTGACTCACCACCACACCCAGGGTAGATGGAGCACCTGGAGCTGCCCTGCTCCTCCTCTCATCAGTTTGGCAAAACAAAGACCCAGAAGTGACAGCACTGAAGCCTGGAGGAATAGAGATGGTGTTCCTCCAGCACAGCACTAGCATTGCTCAGGTGGGTCCTTTACCTTCCTATGCCACTGTGCTGAGCTCCATAACCTCCTGCTTCTCCAGAAACTTGCATTCAGGCCTGATCTTCCTTTAAATTTATCTTAATTATTAATGCAACACATCTGTTAGAAAAATGATAAGCTCAGAGTAAGGGAAGGGATTAGGACAAGGTTTTGGGTGCATTTGAAGTGCCTACTGTGTTTAGCATTTCTAATACTGAAATGCTAAAATGAACAGAGAGGCTGCTTTGGGGCCCTCAGTCATCAGCTCATTATGGAATTTAAGGTATAGGACACGTAGTGAAGATTTAGGAGGTTTCACTGTATATGAGAGGGATCTTCCTGTGCTTGCACATACGAAGAGACAAATCGTCAGAAAGTCTTTGTGAGCGCCATCAGCCTGGGCTGTGCACTGCAGTTTCTGCACACCCCACTGAGCCTGGATCAGACATGTGGCAGATGAAATGACCAACACCGAGATGTGTTCAGGCATCAGCACTCTATTGAAGCTTTGCACTCCTTATATCTCCCTTTTTCCTCCCCGTGCCCCAAGCACGCAGCACTCTTTCGCTTTTGGTTTGTTACTGCTTATCACGCACACTGTGAGCACGTGCCTACACAATTGACATGGTTGGATAATTCCACTTGTCCACCAACCATTCTTTTACTTCTCACTCGTTACTGATTACAGCACAGACCTCATCCCTTATCTTGTCTCATACACACTCTTGCTTGTTATTCCTCTTTGTTGGGTTTTTTATTTTATTTTCACTCCAGGTCAGGAATTAATTACTCAAGGCTGAAGCCGCCGGCAGCCTCGGCTCTTAAAGCACCAACACAGACACAACCACCGAGGGTTTCCATGCCCATGCACACACACCGAGGCAGGGCTGGGGGTCATGGGGAACGTGTTTCAGCCCCAGTTCTGCCTCTGGCCTTGGCAAGTGGCTTACTATTCCCAGCCCTGCAAACGGGAATCACTTTTTAGGCTGCCACAGAGCTTCTAAAGGCTCTTGCTTTTTAGGAGTGAAAAAGAGCTAGCATGTAAGGGTGGACAACCCAATGAAAGAGGAATTGTACCCCCAAAATATCAAGGACTGAGCCAGAAGCCATTTTATATACCTATGGAGTTATAAATCCATGCTTAAGCTCTGACAGTCAGTGGAAAACTGGGGATGCTTCCAAAATGCGGCTGAGGTCAGGTGCCTGTGGAAGCACAGACCCAAGTGCTAGGTACAGTACACCTAGGCCAAAGCTAATTATCTCAAAAAGAATAATTCTGCTGGGTGCAAGCAAAATACTGTTTGGCTTGCATTTACATGTTGTCTGAAATAATTTGTCAACAATCTTCTGTAATTAGCTCTTGATTTAGGCTAATCATTATATGCCTTGTTAACTCAAAGAGTGTATTTAAATCCCCATTGAACATAATAGGACACAAGCATGTGCTGAAGAAATATGAAATACTTCTAGTGGCTTCACAAATCGCTGAACTGGAATACTTGGCCTTTTTGCTGTTTCAAACATTTTTTTTCCACTGGCAAAAAAAAAAAAAAATAATCCATTAATCAAATATCATGAGCTGTCTCCAATTAATTTACCAAGCTGGGAAATTAGTGAAAATTCTACTATGGAAATGTGAAAGCAAAATTCTCCAGTACATTAAAGTATTTTCAGCCATGAAAAAAAATGGTGACAAGGTGACTTCATTCCAATTTTATCTATATAATACTTATGTGTTGGGTTTTGATTTTACTTATTTTTTTTACTTTTTGTCCCTACAGAAATTCCTGGATTGAGTCAATTTTTCAAAAGTCGCTTAGATTCCACCAGGACAGAATTTGCAGCCTTGCTAATGTAATTAACGTCTACTAAGTGTGTATGTGCCCTGAGCAGCTTAATAAGAAAATCTAATAATGTTTCCTATTGGAATGTTCCCCGTTAAATCGTCCAAGTGCTTTAGTGTATGTTTTCTGTAAGCAGCATTGTTTAATGGAAATGTTACACAAATTAGTATTAGGCCCTTGGTGAAATGGGATCTTTAATTTAATTTGATTTTACAGCCAGGATGCAGAACGATTGCTGCTCTGGCCTTGCCAGCATGTGGCCAGGCTTTGCTGGGATCACCTTTGTAATGACTCCTCAGTAGCTCTCGCCTACGCAGCGGCCGAGGCTCGCTTATGAGCTGAGCTGTAAATGCCGTTAATAACGTCCTTGTGGAGCAATAGCGTGGCAGGATGGGCTCCATAAAAATAGGAATCCTGTGCCTGACCAGGCATTTGTTTTGTTTTTTGTTTTTTAAAGGTGGGTAATAAAAGAAGAAAATGGAAAGCTTGTGCCTTTGTTTTTGTTTAGGCGAACGGGCGCTGGGAGCGGAGGTGCAGATGTTTGGATAAAGCCCCGCTTGTGCCACCCCACTGCTGCCCACCCTGTGCTCTGTCTTCTGGAGCCCCTGTTGAGTTTGTTGGGGGTTTGGCAGTGGTGGTTGATGGAGCAGGGCCAATGTCAGAGCTCCTGGGGATCCTCCTGCAGAGATCCCTCCCTACCTTTGTCCGTGTCAAAACAGCCAGGTCTCTGGCCGAGGAGGGATGGGCAGGATGGGAGGTACAGCCGCTGTCTGCAGTGCTGCTGTGGTTCCATCACCAGCCATGAGTGCCCATGCCCTGGTAATGGCTCTGTTGTCCTTGCTTTACTTCTGGGGGAACTGAGCTGCAAGGAGGGGAATGTTCCCAATCCCCTTGTCCTCTTGTACCTGGGAAATGGTGAAATCTCAAAGGAAAGGAGCTTCTCTTTCTATAACCACACAGTCTCCTCAGGCAGGGAGCCAGCTGGCTTACAGGGGGGATACCAGGGCTAGTAGGTGCCCAAAATTTAGCCTCTTCCCTGCAAAAGCAGAGTATCAAATGCTCACACTGTATGAGGGAGACGCTGGGATTGGCTCAAGCTGGGGTGGTGCAGCTCTCAGAGTTCAGTCTTGGCAAAATATTAACTAAAAAGGCAAAGTTTCTTCCTGTTTTAGTTGTTTCTCTTCTAGAGAGAGGAAGGGATGAGCATCCCCCTGGATCTGAGGAGAGCAAGGAGGGCAATCTGTTCAGGAGACTCAGTGAGATGGTGCAGAGTATCTGCAGTTTGTATGTAAAGGGAAAGGTCTGCCTCACTCTTCAGGCTGCTGCTTTAACTCTCTCCAGCAGAAAACTGCCAGGCCAGGGCTTCTTAAATTTTTTATCATGCAGGCAAAGCTGTTTGCTTCCCTTGCAAGGAGAATTTCTTCTTCAGAGCAGACTGATTTATTCTCTCCTATGCACCATCTTGTACTTTGGGTCTCACAGCCCCTTTTACAGTGTCAGGCACTTCCCAGTTGTCTCTGAAGTCAAGGTCCCCTCCAGGAGCAGATCCCAATGTAAAATGAGTTGGTTCTGCCACCAGAATAGTAAATTACTGAGCAGTTTGCTGAGCAGCCCTCTCCAGCTCCACTCCCCTTAGAACACCAGTAGTGTGGAAGTAGCTAACCCCAGGTTGCCTAGCCAGTGTCTGAGCCAGCCCTGAGCCCAGCATAGCCAGCTTTGATTTGGATTTAATTATAATTTCCCCTAAAGTACGGGCCCAGCAATCCACCCCTACATGCAATAGTGTCTCTGTCTTCCAGAAAAACCCCATGAGCAAGGCAGGGGCTTCCCTGGATACTGACCTCCTGAGCACTGAGGTGCTAAAACAAAGCTGAGAGCCCAGGAGTGGCCACAGGGTCCCTGGCACTGGGGGCTGGCGCTCAACTGTCCTGATCTGAAAAAAAATTGGACTTTTCTTTCCAAAAAAGTTGATAGCTGGGGGAGTTCTGACAGATAAAACTTTCTTGCTGGCTTTCAATCAAAGTTAGATCTAAATCAATAGTGGGTTGGTTTTTTTTTCTTTATATAAGGGCAGGGGAATAGGAAAGGGTGTAGAGAGGGTAAATTATTTGGGCAGTTCTCAATGAAAAATGATTTTAGCAACAAACCCATTCTGCCTGCTTGTAAAACAATGAACTTTAAATCCCAGTATCCTCTGAGAGAAAGCCCCTAAGCAGTGGCTACTTTGGCCAAAATCATCAAACAGGGAAATGTCCACTTCCAGCGTGGTTGCTGTTACCAGCTATGGGTGCCTGTGCCCACATAACGTCTTTATTGTAGATTTCTGCTGTTGCAAAGGAAAATTGTTGTTGTTTCCTCATGCTGATGAGTCTCTAAGACCTTTGTTTGGTTTTGGTGGTGATTTTTATTGTTTTGCTTGCTGTTTGGTTGGTTTTCTCATGAATATTAAAGCAGTTTTCAGAAGTTGGCTGAGCTCACTTCCACATTAGATTAGAGAAAGTGAGGTAAAACAGAGGCTCTACCATGGCCAAGATCATAAAATTAATAAATGACAGAGCTTAGTGTATTAGGAAATACACTATATTTTTTTTTCCTGCTTCAAAGTGGCTGTGCAGACTTGAGAGGGCACTAGCAGTGCTTCCCTGGAAGCTCAGGCCAGGACTATTTCCCTCCTCTGTGAGCCAAGCTCTCTTCTAGCAGCAGGGCCATATGCCCCACTCCCTCCCATTTAACTAACAATTTGTATTTTGCTGAAGGTCCTTACACAGGGACAGATCTGGCAGAAATGGTACTTGATAAAATCCTTCCATCTTCTTGATTTGGTGATTGATGTTAGCAGTTTAATGCCTGCATGGAGCATGTTCTCATACTGTCAGCATGGAGCATGGGGAGATGATTGATGAGATGTTGGGTCCTTGGCAGGTGTAGGGGCAAGAGAAGAAGCTGCCTTTCTCTTGAAGTATTTGGCTCTTATTTAGTACCTGCAAATGCAAACAGTCATGTTGGGTCTTCCTTGATCATGAAACCACTTGGTCTAGGAACAGAGCATAGAGACAGACCTTTTCTCATGCCTGTGATATTGCTGTCTTGGGTCCTCACCCACGTTACGCTTTTCTTGGTTGAATATTGCCACCAAGCTAAATTTAAATTCCTTTCTATCTTATGGGACATTGTGTTCCCTGGGAGAAATAAAGCTTTGTGAGTGCTGAGTGGAACAGGGATGGTGGTTCAGAGGAGAGTGCTATGGTAGTGTGTGCACATCCTCACTGGTGTCATCTGGGCATACTTGTCCTTGCCACACATTTCCTGAAGGCATGAGATAGCTACAGAAACGTGACCTCTGCAGGACCTCTAAGTCACTTCCATAAATATGAGACAAGAAAATTGCTGTTCAGGAGGAAAATTAATAGAAGATGCTGTTGGGGTGGTGGGACACAATGCACCAGCCGCATCCCAGCCATGGAACAGGTTATGGCTGTGGTTAAGGCTCTCCAAGGAGATGTTGTTGGTGTTTGTCCTTCTAGAGGTTGTAGCTGAACTTCCTGATGCAGTGTTTTGAAGCTGCTGTGGTTTGAATATTCCCATGATCTGGGGCAGTGAAACTAGAAGTAGAGGAGTGAGAAAAGAGGATGAAAGGTGGGAAAGAAGAGACAGAGCAGAATGTTCTGCTAGCTTCTATCTGCAGTAAAACCCTGGACTGTGTGTGTGTGCACTTTGATTTTGTCAGAGATGTTCTTGTCACAAAGACCTTTTTCTGCAGGGACAGTATCTGGGTGATGCTGATATGAGCAGGAGTTTTGGACTTGTGATGGGCTATCTGGTTTGAATCAAATAAAGAACTGCTCTGAATCCCTGCCCAAAACACAACTGAAGCCTGCAGCATGTTAACAAGATGAGAAAGTCTGGCCAATTCATTTAATCTGTTCCAGGCTCCTCTTGGCTTCCAGGTGTTCATCTCGGATCACAAGCCAAAACATCCTGGGAGAGGCTCTTGCTGTTGTATTTCCAGCCCATCTGATAAGACTCATGCCTCCGAGCCGGCATGCTGCTGCAAGATTCCTGCTCTGCCTTAGCCAGGGATGGCAGGTTGGGGCTCCAAGGCCAGCTCCAAACTGTAAATGAAAAAATAGAGGTGTGTGTCAACCAAACACCTCACCAACTGCCATGCATTTGACCTCTTAGGACTGCTGTGAGACATGTGCTTTGTTTCACAGGTGGGCAACTAATTTTCTTCTCCAAAGTCATATCAGATCCTCATGGCAGTTTCTCTATTTAAAAGGCTATAGGGGGCTGTGCAAGCAAGTGGGCAACCCCACCTACACATCAGCCAGTGCTAAGAAAGGCCCAAGCTCACCTCTGTCCCCAGGTAAGTCTACATGACAGCCACATGCTACCTTGCTGACAGAGCCATGCTGGGATTGCTCAGGTATGCCTAAGCTCTCAGGTGGACTTAATGAAGTGTGATGTAGCATGTTAATGTGGGAAGTGATTTGGGGCTGGTGATGGTCATACTCTTTAGCTTGAAGTATATCTGCTTCAGTCACATCCCTTCCAGCAGAGCAAGCACTGAACTTGGACTTTCCTGTTCTTCCTTGGCTCTCTGAGCTCTTACTTGCTTTGGAGAGAGCAGAAGACTTTGTGGTGGGGCTCAGCAGCCCATGCTGAAATGAGGAAGCCCCCTGAGCTGTGCTTAGCCTCCCCAGGAGCAACCTCCTCTAAGAAACCTGGTGAGGTGGTAAAGGAGGAGCAGGAGAAGACTCATCCTTGATGTTCTTCCTGAGTACTTGATGGGTGTTGGACTGCCCCAGACAAGGCTAAAACTCAACCCGAGGGACTTGTCTTTGCCACAAAAGCCTGGATTTTCTCATAGTTAAATTGAAGATGCTCCAAACTGACTTTTGTCAGTGTTTCTCTAAATTATCTGTGTATTCTCCTACCAACACTACAAGTACTTGCAATTTTTCCCCCCAAAGAGTGGAATCTAGTCACTTTTTCTCTAGGCTTCAGAGGAAACAGAAAGGTACTTAACTTATATTTTATTTATTGCAGTCACTATCTCTTGTTAATTTACTTACATTATTTACAGAATTTTAAAGTATTTTGTGTGTCAGGCAGCATCCCAGGCCCTATAAAATGCTAATTTTCAAACTGTATCAGAGGCAAACATCTTTCCTGGGCCTCTAGGTAGACAAAGGGTCATCCCCACTCTTAATTTATTTTTCATGATTCTATATATAAATGCAATAAAGCTTGCTTGAATGGCAGATCTCAGGCAACCCACTTCTCTGTGTGGTTATGTTTTATGAAGATCCATTGTGGTTGTGTTACTGGTGCAATAAATTTAATTTTTGATCTAGTGCCCTTAATTACTAAGGATGACTGAACCTGGTTTAAGTACAGGAATAACTGTCTTGGATCTTTGCCCAAAATGGGAATGAAACACAAGGTTCAGAAAGTTCAAGTAACTTTCTGAAAATAAACTGTTTTATTTTCACAGTTGCTTCTTTACACTTCCTGATTCTAGCAAGAGAGGAAGTGGGGGGAAACCCAAACCCCAGAAGGCTCTTAATGTTTTAGGTTTTAATCTCGTGTCTGTGAGCCCTTGGCAAATTGGTCCTGTTCCCAGCCTTGGGATGTTTGAATCTTTCCAAGTGCTGGGACAGCTGACACCATAATTGGGCAATACATGAAGATTTAGGGACATTTTAGGACAGTCTAAATCATTGTGACTTGCCTGAACCATGTGTTTCCTGCTGGTCAGTTGTCTCTCAAGGTTTAAGGGCAGTCAATAGCAAACACTTGGCATTAGATTTCTGTGGTGTTTAGCCTGGCAGAGCATGGCCAGAGGTATGGAGTCATCATGGCACATCCTGGGAGTCCCTTTGTCTCTTGGTCACTGTTATTGTCATTGGTGTTTCCTGTACTTCTCCCAGATGTTCCTTAGGTGCTTCAGTTCTCTGCCCAGCTGGGAGGACATGGGTGGTCACTCTGCTAACAGGGAGGGGGGCTCATTCAGACCTCTAATAATTGCTCTGGAGAAGTCTTAGGGGAAAATGAGATATTTTGATGCAAGGCTTTGCATTCCTGCTTGCTACTAGACATGGGAGCAAGTAACCCTGCAGGTCAGGAGTTGCTTCAGGAGAAGGGAGGCAGAGAAAAGGAGCAGTGCAGATGGGTGCAAGGGCCAGGCAAGAATCTGGGAGCGACCAGGGCTGGACTCAGCAGGCAGTGCCAGGACACAGCAGCATCAGCAGGCTCTCCTTTGCAGACAGAGCTCCAGGCTCCTGTTGCTGTTTTCAAGGCAGAGCATTCCTCCTCTGCTCCTCCTGAGCTCTGTCTGAGCGAGGATGCCTCTTCTCAATCTGTTTGGTCTCCAGCAATGTTGGTGTGTCAAGGCAGTGGCTCCACCATTCTCTATGGGAATCATGTCAAGGAGAGGTCAGATTGTGAGAAATAAAATTACTTAATCTCAAAATTAATTTAGAGGTGGCATTGTTCTGGCTTTGTCTGCCAGAGGGGGATGCCCTGATGTAGTGCCTCTGATCAAAAAAAATATTGGCAGACATGAAAACTTCATTTGAATTTTGTAGCCAATCTGAGAAACAAAGTAGGGATATCAAGGTGCAAACACGTGGCCTTGGCAATTATTTTTCAGTGCTTGGAATTTCATGAAAGTTTTTAAGATTTTTCCTGTCAATGCATCATGGTATGTAATGTGTGTGCTAGGTTTGTGAGCTGCCTCCTCAATCAAATGCAAAGTACAGGGCTTTACTGGTGAGATCTTCCATGATGTAGAGCAATGCAACCTCCAACCTGAGCACAGGCACCCACGGATCACCTCTGAAGACACGCTTCTCGGAGGCTGAAGCCAAGTTCCCAGCATCTCACAATGCAGATGTCTTGCTACACAAAAAACCTGGCTCAGTGACACGAGCAGGCTCAGGAGCCACTGTGTACGGCGGTGTCAGCAGAGGGAGATACGGCCCTCCATGCGGCACTCGTGATATGTGATATGAAAGAGTGTGGCTCAGCCCCCCAAAATAGCACTGGGGCACCCTGTGATGTGTGGGCAGCTAGTCCTGGAGTTCTCAATGGCACAGCTCTGCCAGCAACCAGGCAGTGATGGCTGTCACTGGGATAGAGTAGATCAGAACATCATCTTTAAGACCTAGCTTCTTCCCTCCATGTTACCTTTGGCACTTCTGAGGTTGTGGAACTCTATCCTGGACTACATCCCCAGCAGCATCCGTGGTCAGCAGGTCGAGGGAGGGGGTTCTGCCCCTCTGCTCAGCTCTCCTGAGACCCCACCTGCAGTGCTGCCTCCAGTTCTGGGGTCCTCAGCACAGGAAAGACATGGACCTGTTGGAGAGGAGACCAGAGGAGGCCACGAGGATGATGCGAGGGCTGGAGCAGCTCTGCTGTGAGGACAGGCTGAGAGAGTTGGGGCTGTTCAGCCTGGAGAAGAGAAGGCTCTAGGGAGATCTTATTGTGGCCTTTCAATATTTAAAGAGGGCCTATAAGAAAGGTGGGAACAGACTTTTTAGCAGGACCTGTAGCGATAGGACAAGAGGTGATGGTTTTAAACTAAAAGAGGGGAGATTTCGACTAGATGTAAGAAAGCAATTTTCTGTGATGAGGGTGGTGAAACCCTGGCCCAGGTTGCCCAGAGAGGTGGTAGAAGCCCCATCCCTGGAAACATTCAAGGTCTGGTTGGACAGGGCTCTGAGCAACCTGATCTGGTTGAAGATGTCCCTGTCACTGCAGGGGGTTGGACTAGATGGCCTTTAAATGTCCTTTCCAACCCAAACCATTCTATGATTGTTTTAGGTGTAACTGGTAAACATCTGGTAAGGATGGTTGAAGTTGCAACATGTGTTTTTGGACGGAGCAGCTGTGATATTTCCAACTGTGATGATATCTTTTTTGGAAAAATGACAGATACTTTTTTTTGTAAATGTCTGGGGAACCTCAGAGGTTTCCTACTGCTGAAAGCCAGGGAGGACTTATGGTGGGACTGTCACATCCTTCTAGCCCTCACTTTGGAAACAAATGCCTGCAGGACAGTCCAGTCCAGTAGGTATTGTGGTCCTGACCACCATCTCCAAAAAAAGTGCAGCTAAAATCCCTTTGCCACTTTGAAATTAGAGATTGTGTTCCCATGGAGGAGCACACCTCTGATAGACACTAAGGGGTCAGGTGGTTCCAACTCTAAGAGGTGAGTGAAGTGCAAGGCTTTGCAAGACTGAGGAGACTGTTAACAGTAACCAGCTCAGTTCTGGGGGTCTGTCCCTGCTGTTAGACTTGGTTTTGGGAGGTTTTCTCTTCTAAGGTAGCAAGGTGCCTGCACGTAGCGTTATGCTGCCTCTTTGCTTGTGCCCTGTAGCTGGAAGGAATACACTTAACATGCAAAAGCTGTCATTCTACCAGAGAAAAAAAAAATCCTATTTACAAGCTCATTTGAAAGAATTCCTCCCCTATTTCATCTTAAACAACAAATTGGCATGTTAATAAATGCAAGATCCAAGAATCTGAATGCTCCTCAGACACTTGAATGCATTTCTCTGCAGCCAGCATGAGCCTCCCTGGGAGTGTGGGTGCTGCTCACCCCACTCCAGGGCTGGTTCTGCCCAGCTCCATTCACTCAGTGACACAGTCCTGGCTTAGGATGTGTTAGATTTCTCTGCAAAGCAGAATACAAACTTCGATAGGAATTCAGATTATGATAATTTTACAGTCATTATGAAATGGGGAAAGGCATGGAAAGTTGCCCATCAGAAATTACTGGCCCACTGCAGGTAAGTTTAAATATGTTCCTCTTCCATCCACACTCTTGTTGCCACCTTGAAGCCATGTGCCAGTGAGTCCGTGGATCAACACCACCACCCATCCATGGGGCCTTCTTTTCACCTATGTGAGACCACAGTCTTCTCCGAGCATTCACTTCAAGTTGACCTGAATACACATTGCCAAATGTTCTCCCTTTTCCCCAACCTCCATTTATCTTTTATTCCACTGTTAGGTGAGAAAATCCTTCCTGAGGGTTTGGCAAATACATACCACATGGCATTTGCTAACATTGGTTAAATCTGAATAAATAAATCTATCTGTTCCCAGAAGGAACCTGCTCATTCTGTGATGTCACAGCCTGGCCTTGGTGACATCAGTTAATCAGCACAGGAATTACTGTGACGCCCCAGGCAATTACTGGCTAAAGCAGACTGGAGCTAGTTGCTGAATGAAGGAAGAAAAAGATTCTCTTTAGATAAGAGTATGGGAAAAGAAATAATGGAAATTGCATGATAGGTTAAAGGAGCTTTTTATGTGCAGAATGTAATGTTTCCCTGTCTGTGGCAGAGAGAAATTATTTTTTGCAAGGTAAAGAACCTCCAAGGAAATACCCTCTAAACAGGCTGATGTGTCCAGATACAATAGCAAGAGATTTCTTTTTTGAACAGGTTATAATTATAAATCCATGTACCTGGAGACAAATGAAGGGTGGGCACTGTTTCTTTAAGGGCTATACTGGAATGTTTCGGGATCCCAGAAACCCACTTTATACACGTGAAAACTAATATATTCCAGCTGGATCCTCCATTTGATCATTTCCATTGCATTTGCTGAAGTGTAATATACTTCCAGGATGTAATTTGGTTTAGTGGAATTGTCATTTTTATTCCTAAATAGCTAGCGACCACTGGGCTAAAGACAGCTCTCCAGAAAGTGACCTTGAAGATCACACACCATTACCGACGCCGTGTGTAAATTGCAGAGAAATGTTAGGGCTGCATAATGAGATGTTGATTGTCAGGCTGAGCAAGCAAGCTGAGATGAAGATGATGTTGGGAACTACTGCTTTGCCATCTCTGCCTGGGCTGTTCAAAATGCTTTTCTTGATTCTCTGTTCATCCACTATCTTTTCTCTGCAAACTTCCTGGAGATAAGTTTCATCTCTTCTTGGACAAATATTGTTCAGAATAAGTAAGGAGGCAGAGGAAAAGTGTTTGCTTTATACCTCAGTGGAGTGATTAAAAAAATCTCCAGGTATCCTGGACTATTGTTCCTTTTTGGTTTTGGTATAAACAGTTTGGGCTGTATTGATTTCTTGTGAAAAGAAATGTTAACTAAATGTGTAGCAACCATGGAAAATGTTTCCTTCTCTTGCTTGTGAATTTTCTGGGCCCTGAGGATTTTTTAACCTTTACTCCCCAAACCCCTGGTTGGAAATTCAGTGAGGTTCATGGGAAAATTTAGTTCAATAATTATCAGCCTGTTCAGCTGGCTTCTACCCCTAGATAGTGTCTGTGTCATGCAAACCTGCCTGAGGTGTCTGAAAATAACAACAATCAAATATTCATGAAACTCTGGACACAAGGCAGCATAGAAATAACGTTGCTAACTTTTTTTCCCCTAAAAATCCTTATTATTTTAAAATGTATTAACGAATATTCTTTTGGGGGGAAGCTTCTTGGCAAGTTATCTCACCCCTGCCTTAGCTTTGGGGGTTTTTTACTATGCTATAGCCCATGGAAGCATTGCCCATGCCCTGCACGCTGAGGGAGCTGCTGACACCACAGCCAGGGAGCAAAGCCGGGTACCACACCACGCTTCAGAGCTGACAGCAACTCTGAGGAAGAGAACCTGAAGCTTGCTTTGCTATTTTCCATCTCCTAACAGGAAAAAGTCTAGTAAGGGGAAATTAATGGGCATCAACCCCTCTTGGCATCCACCAAATGCTTGGCTTTAAGTGGCAGATTTAATCCAAATCTCAGTAAAATGCATCTAATCCCTGTACTTTGTGTGGTAGTGCTCAGCGCATACCCTGCCCTCCAGCACTGCTGCTGTGTGCTGTGCGCTGACACATCAATCCCATAATATTCTGCTCCTCCATACGTGACCTCCCTGCATTGTATGGCTGTCTACAGGGTTATCCAGGTGCACAGCACTGGAAGTACAAGCTCCCAACACACTCTCCCTCCTGTAGTTTACGGCTTTCACTGTTCTGGCAGGGAACAAAAGGATCTGACCTTCCTCAGGGCGAGCAGGGGAGTTACTAAATAACCAAGTTCTCCCTTCCCCAAAAGGCTGTAAATTCTGCTGAAATAGTGGTTTCACAATATGCCAGAAGCTGTTGTAGGCCACCAAATGATTTTTAATTGGATATGAACCAGAGGAAATGCTTTACCCTGGAAAACTCCCACCTTCCCTCTCTTGCTGAGCACACACGTTTGTCGCCTGCCCTCTCCAACTGTCCCCTTGCTGGAAGCTCTAGCAGTGTCCATGGTTTGGGGAGGGTCATGGCCCACCCCAGGAAAGGACACCTCTCCTTCCCACAAGGCATAGAGATACCATCAAGCTTTCAAATCGCTGTTAGCCTCTCCTTTGAAAGCTCGGGGACAGCTCGAGGTCTTTGGACTTGCTGAAGATCTGCCTACATGGGAAGGACCCAGGTACTGGGGTCAAGGTGGGCAGTGCTGGAAAGCCCACATCCTCTTGTGGATTTGGGTTGGTTGGCTTTGGGGAGAGGTTCTATGAGCTAGAGAGATGAGGGCAAGCAAAGGAAAAGAAACTCTGGTCCTTTGAAAACTTCACAAACTTCAAAGCAAGGCCACAAAGCCAGTGTGCAAACAGACTGATTTTGTGCCACCTGTCCTTCAGCTGCAGCTTCCATTCATGTCTTTGCCTTTCTAAAGAAGACAGGGCAACTCACACCACAATGGACTTCTCTTTTTTGCCTGTGTAACTTATTAAACATCATTAAAACCTTCCCTTCTTTAGGATATGGTCCTTCCAAAATGGCTTTTACACACTCTTTCTTCTCCTCTTGGTTATTTTTTCCATACTTTGACATCATTGAGGGACATTACCGAGCTCTTAACTGTGGAATAAATGGTTCTGAGCCAAAAGTACTGCTGGGGAAAAAAAAAAATATCCATGGCTCCGTCTAAATGCAGCCAACAATTTTCTGTAGCTCCAGTTTTATAGGAGAGATTTCTGAAGTCCTACCCTGAGGTCACCAACTGGTGGGAAAGCAACACGTGGTTGATCAGACTTGTGATTTCTCCCTCCCCAGCCAATAAGCATCAGTGCTACTTTTCACACCATTGGGGAATGACCCTAATTAGGCTTATTAAAGTTAGTTCTATATTAATTGTGTGGCCATGATTGCACAAACACCTCTGCATATGTACAAGCGTTATTAATGTTAAAAGAGCTCCTGCTGAAGTCAATAAGGCTGAATCCATGCTGAAAGTTGAATGTGTTCATTAGGGCTGGTGAGAACAAGGTCTGTATCTAGACATTCACTGTATTTTGGTCTAAGAGGTGACTTTCTGATCACTGGTGCAGCGTTTAGATTGATTGCCTAGAAATGGAAGCAAGAGTTTTGTATAACATCAGAGTTGGACTGATTATCTCCTCAAATGAAAGCACAATCCCAATTTTTTTTCCCTTTTGAGGAAAAGATGAGTTTAGCTTATTTTTATATTGCGTTATTGTGGCTGAGCACTCTACTGTGTCTTCTGAGCTCCTCACCAAGTGTTGCCACTGCTGCAACACTTGGTGAGGAGCATTTCAGCTGCAAAACAACGCGGTGGTTTCCGCTAGCAGGGCTGGTTTGCAGCAGGAGCAGGAGCAGGAGCAGCATTAGCATTGCTCCCAGGGCCTTGCTGAGGGCAGCCCAGCAATGGGAAGGCTGGCTCATGTCTCATCCAGCTTTACCACCCAGAAATGCTGTTCCTGCCTGTTCTGGTACCGTGGAAGTAAGTGGTTACTGCAAGAGATGACAAAGGGCCTGAAGCTGTGCCAAGCCTCTGTGCATCCACCTGACCTGTAAATAACGCTGGCCTTGCACCCTTGGGGCTGGCACTCCTCCTTGGCTCGAGATCAGATGTCCCCTGCTGACTGACAGTAGCCTGTCTCTCTATCTGCTCTCAGTTGTTTCACGCTTCAGTAAGGCAGAGCACTTTTCTTCACTAAACTTTTGGGTCTTCTGCTTCTCAGGTCTCTGATGCTGGGGTGTGATCTCCAGGAAAGGCCTCCTGGTGTAGTTCTTCATCCTTTTGCTAATTGGAGCCTCAGGAAGGAGATGTGCACCGTGGACACCAGTGTGTTGCAGGTTTGGTTCACTGTAGCGTGTCCCATTGAGAACCTCCCAAGCTTCACTGCTGCCAGAGCTCACCGTGTATTTCCTCCTCTGGGCTGTGGTTCATTAATCCATGAGTTAAACTTATTGCTTCTCCAGATAGAGGCTATATGAGAGCATCCCACCACATTTCTTAACAGTTCTTGGTTTCAGTGACTCCGAGCTATTCAGAAGCCCAGCTTTGAATGTGTTGGAACAGATGGAAAGAGATTGATTGATTTTTTGGGGGGAAGTTTGCTTTAGGTTATTCATGAAAAAGAAGGGTACCACCTGAAGATGTTCCTTGAAAGTACTTCTTTCTTTCCACTGTTTTCACAAGAGCTGAAGAGATGGGCAGTCTGATCATGCAGATGAGACACCACAGGTCAAGGAAAGTCCTCAGCCCTTGTCTGGACCCAGTAAGCAGCTGAATCTGAACAGTGGCTGTTATCACAAATGCAATGCTACCATTTGCTGTGGAGGTCTCTAATGAGCCAGGAACGCTGGAATTGTTCCAAGACGTCGCCCCTGTTGGCTGCCCTCCCATTTGGTCATGCTAAACGGGTAGGTAAATAGGCCTTTCATGAAATCCAACACCCGCCCTACCTAATCCCCCCTGCCTTCAAACTGTGGGGCTAATCAGTTGTTTTGACATAACTGGGATCCAAATTCTATAAGGAACATGGCCAAGAAAAGTTCAAATCCAAGACCAAGATTAATGAGAACTTCAAAGAAATTTACCACCAAATGTTACTAATTTAGTACACCCTGTGTTTGAAACCAATGACCTAATTGGAAACTGTATTCTTCAAAAGCCCTTATATCCCAGCTCTTTAGTATTCAGGAGGTGGCTTCTGAGATCAGAGTAGGTTTATATCACTTGGTAGGACCGGATAGTGGGTTTCCACACCTACCTTCCTAAAATTGGGATAAAATATACTGTTGTTGACTACTTTAGGTGATTGTACTCTTAATGCACAGTAAATAACAGATTCATAATCAAGTAATGTCCTTATGCTCTGAAATGAGTATTATATTACAAATCCTTTAAAGCTGGTTAGAGAAATGAAAGGTCTGATTAACTCTGCTGTCACATTGCCAAAAAGTCAGCACATTAAAAAAAAAATGTACTTTGTGTAAAAATGGACATTGTTGCATGGGGCTGCTGTTTCTACATCTGCTTTCCTGGAGTTTCACCAAGGTCTAAACAAGTATGGGTGCAGGAGTCAGCCCTGCACTTGGCTATGGATTTAGGTCAACCTGTGAAGAAAACCCGAGGAGAAAATCACATCACTGATCCCTTTAGCAAAGACCCATCAACCTGCTGTGGAGGTCAGGCATGATGTGGTTGGCTTGTGCCCATCTCTGTGTCTTACCTTCTTCCTAGCGCTGTCACAGGGTTCCATACTTTCTTGAAAGGATCCTGCTGTCACTTGCCGTGACACTGCTTGTCCTGCATCAGACCATGCTGATCCTCACCCAGAGAGCCAGGATGGAGGCACTGGTGTTGGAGAGCCTGCAGATTTTCCCAGCAGATGGGTTCAGATAGAGTAAGATCAAGGTGGGACTCTTCTCACCTGCTGCTACAGATGGAAGTCTTCTGTAGATGTGGACTCTAAATCACAGCTTTCTCTATATAAGGTAGGAGGAAAATTCTGTCTTGAACATCTACTTTAGTGTGAACTGTACCATCTTCTGGCAGTGGCTCTTTCTCTGCTGTGACTTCAAGGAGACTGTGGTGACAGCTCAGACTTGCATCTTCATCTCCTGAGCATCAATGAGAATGCTCAGGAAGATCCCCATCCTCAGCAAAGATGCCCGTCCTCAACAATGTGCCCGAACCACACAGCCAGGCTGTGAAGGACCAGCACAGCCATCCCCACTTTGTTGAAGACAAGGTGTCCTATGGGTTAGACCACCCTTACTGTGACTGACACCAAGCCCTCACCCTTCTCATCAGCCTGCCTTTCTGCAGATAAATCAAAGCTGTTGTGAATGTAAAACAATGGGGAGAAGCAGATTCCAAAGCCTTGGTGATGGTTCAGCTGCAGGGATGCCTCCAAAATCAGGAAGCAGATTCAGCCACAGCTCCTGCAGAGAGCTTCGTGCAGATGTCCTGCTGTAGGCTTGCATGTTTGTGTGTGTGTCCATCTCTGTGGTTTTGTGCACACATGGAGAAATGCTGATGGTTACAGAGTGAGGTGACACCAAACAACAAAGATGTAGGTTTTTATGGTTAGAAGTTCTTTAGTTCAAAAGCTGTGACACCTTTTGAAATGAGCAGGGTTTATTTAAAGTAATGAGAATTTATTTCTTGCCATTGAGGATACTGGTGTCTAAGAAGCAGCTGTGAAGCAAAGTCTTCTCCAAAAGTCTTGATTGACTGTTGATTAAAACAGCAGCTCTGGAAGGATCTGTAGAGAAAGTTGGTTCATGTACCTGAATAACCACTAAGTTAATTGTTTGGGAGGTACTGCAGTCCATGTGGACTCTGCAGAGGATCTCTGATACCTCAGTAGCAAACACTGCCATCTCCCATGCAGTTCATACGCCCCTGTGAAGGTGGCAAACAGACCATGAAAGAAGAAACGGAGTTTCTCAAGATAAAACCAGACTGTGAGCTGCTCACCTGCCACTGCAGAGAGGAACTTCTCTGGAGCTAGGGGACCCAATGCTCAGACCTGCCATTCGCCAAAGATTTTCTAGTAATTTAGAATCAGAAGTTAATTTCTAATGGAGGTTACATGATGTCTCAGGCTGGTGTTTTGCTTTCCTAAATCAAAGTGGAATTCCTCCTTTCTGCCTGACTTAAATGCAGAGAGCAGTTATAAGTTAAAAAATAAATAAAGGAATAGCAAAAAAGAAAAGAGGACTTGACTGGGCTGGAGCAACCTGGGTACATTCAATATTTAAGAAAGATTCCTTGTTTACACATCAATGAAATTTTGCCAATAACTGCTTAGTGAACATTAAGGAAGGTTTTTCTTGGGTCTTTTATAGAAAGGGTTTATTGAAAAAAAAAAAGAAGAAAAGAGAGAAAGAAAGAGAGAAAGAGAGAAAGAAAGAGAGAGAGAGAGAGAAAGAGAGAAAGAGAGAAAGAGAGAAAGAGAGAGAGAGAGAGAAAGAGAGAGAAAGAGAGAGAGAAAGAGAGAAAGAGAGAGAGAGAAGAGAAGAGAGAGAGAGAGAGAGAGAAAGAGAGAAAGAGAGAAAGAGAGAAAGAGAGAAAGAGAGAAAGAGAGAAAGAGAGAGAGAAAGAGAGAAAGAGAGAAAGAGAGAGAGAAAGAGAGAAAGAGAGAAAGAGAAAAGAGAGAAAGAGAGAAAGAGAGAAAGAGAGAAAGAGAGAAAGAGAGAAAGAGAGAAAGAGAGAAAGAGAGAAAGAGAGAAGAGAGAAAGAAAGAAGAAAGAAAGAAAGAAAGAAAGAAAGAAAGAAAGAAAGAAAGAAAGAAAGAAAGAAAGAAAGAAAGAAAGAAAGAAAGAAAGAAAGAAAGAAAGAAAGAAAGAAAGAAACCCCAAGCCAAATGGGGTCTTTTGCTCAGTTGAGGAGCTGACTCCTGCTTGGGTGTGGGTTACCTAGTACAGGTCAGATACTCAGCCCACTGGCAGGCACTGAGGTTTGAGCCAGTTCAGCTCAGCTACAGGGTTGACCCCACTGAAGATGTTTCTGTGCATGCCCAGTGTTACCAAACTCATTTATTAGACATTGATCAATTCGTGCTCAACAATGATCCTTTCCCCGGGCAGGGCAGCATCCCCGTTCGAGGCAGGGCTGAAGCACACGCTTGGGTTTAAGCAATCCTGAGTCTGCTGAGGAGGGCTGGATATTTCAGTGATTTCCTCTTCTGGCCTTACAAGCCTTGTGGGGTTTGTGCCACCTTAGGAGCCCGGGCAGAGCTTGAAAGGTTTAAGTGCAGGAGAGACCATGTTTCCCAGAAAAGGGAAATTTGTGTTTTATAAACCCCGCAGTACCCATTTTGCTCACATCCATTTTATGATTATAATTACTTAGATTACTTTTATTTTAGACGAAGGAAAACAATAATGAAAGGGTAACTAAATAAAAAAGCTCAGAGAAAGAAGGAAAACACTGTTTTCTGTTCAGAATGTTTAACCCTTCAGCCAGAGGAAGGGCTGGATCTTTAGAGGTGAAGGAGAAGGCTGGTTTGTAGTGATGTACAGAGCACTAAGATTTCAATCTGCTCTTTTCAATGGAACATTCCTTCATGCCCTTAAAGAAAGGTGAATCTCTTGTGCCTTTTCTGGGCTTAAATGAGTTGTGACTCTCCAGATGTCTGCAATAAAATTGGCCATTACAAATACATATATATATATAAAATAAATATTATATATATACACACACATAATAAATTATATTTATATATATAATGCAGTTTAAGTAAGTTTAGAGGACAGGTTCAAACTCCAGAAGGTCCTTTCTTTTGGCCTCTCAGTGACAGGCACTACAGAGACCAAAGCCTCACCTGTGTATGTGTCTCTTTTGTCATGGGTGAGTTACTGGTGCATAGAGCTGCTTTGTCACTGCTGGGAATTTCCAGAGGACGTTGTCAAATGTGGGGGGTTTTAGGAGAAAATAACAGAATTTCCTGCCAATGTGTGTGTGGGGGGGGTGTCTAATTCCCACAGGAACACCTATTGCAGAGACACCCACTCCCTCCATCCTCACTGGGTGCACCGAGAGGGGAATGCTGCAGAGCTCAGCCCAGAAGCTGGGGAGTGATAAGGTGACACAAGCAGCCTGTCACCTCTGACAATTAATGTCTCCATCCCTGGCTCAGCTTGTCTGAACCTCTTGCAAGGCTCGCTGTTTGATGCCCTCCATACCCAGAGCAGCACTGAATGCCTGTGACACCCCTGGGCTCCCTGACGGGCTCCGAGTCTGAACAAAGATTTACAGCCTCAGACAATTCACTGATTTTATGTGAATTAGATAAATAATTGAGATAACCATCAGTCTGAGGGTGTTGCTGCGAGGCCAAGGTCCCATTTCAGGTTCCAGCACAGAGTCCAGCCCGGAGGTCCAGCGAGGTGAGCTTTGGCTGTTCTCCATGTTCTCCTCCTGTTCCTGCAGGTCCAGTGGGTGAATTGCAAAAGGCACCTCCTGTGCAAAGAGAGATTATAACCCTGGAAATGCCTTCAGGGTGGTAACTGCTAAAACAAGAGAAATCTCAAAGCAGGGACTCATCATTGCTGGAGACACTGTGTCTTCAGAAACACCCCTCATCCCTTTTCCAGTTCTCATTCCAGTGCTGGAAGCTGCCTTTCCTTCTTGCTAAGAAGGAAACCCCACCAAACCCCACCAAACCCCACCAAACCCCACCCCATCAAACCCCACCAAGGACACAACACTCATTCTTTTCCAGGGTCCCCACTGCACTGGGCTATGCCTGCACCTTTGTGATGCTCAAAGCTCAGAGCACCAGAAGCACTGCCTAGATTGGGTTTTGCTGAATTTTATTGACCTTTTCTGGGTATTTCACCCAAAAAAAAGGATACAGCATCTGTTTCTGGATCACTCATGAGCCCCAAGAAGCAAGTGCTATGAACCTTACACCCACCTCAACGTGCTTGGCAAAGCCCTAGGAAAGCAAGCAGATGCATTGGTCTCTGTTCAGTGGCAATCAGGAAGGGAATTAAAATTAAGATATGTTGCCATGGTAATGAAGTCCCAGGATTTGGCTAGGACGAAAAGTGAGGTTGTAGCTAGTTGCTCATGAATTCCTCAGTAGGCTTTTCAATACTGTTTCCTTTAAATGAAATTGGAGAAAGACTTGCAGTTCATAGTGGGGATAAAAATTTTATGAAGCTAAATCTAGGCAGTGTTTTAGTGTCAGTCAGCATTAACCCACAGCATGAACACATAAATAATTGAAATTTCAAATACCCCAGCGCTCTGGGTTAGAGCACCAGCAGAACTCCAGGGCCAGAGCTCCACGGGCAGCCCTGGGCAGCGCAGAACCTCAGGAGCCTCTTCCCGAGCATCCCAGGCTGGATGGAAACAGCCTCCCCTGCATCCTCCCACTGCCCCACCTCCTTACAGGGTTTCTGGGCAGAATAAAACATGATAAATCTGAGAGGTTTCCTCTGGTTTGGAGCAGGTGAGTTTACTTGCTTAGGGAAGAATTTGCAGCTCTCTCTTGAAGTCCAGTTTTCTGCTTCTCCATAGGAGCCTGGCTGAGATCTGCAGGATGGCTTTGGGCTGGAGGCTGTGTGTGTGAAATCAACTCTGCCCCTGCCAGGAGCCCAAATCAAGGGAATCTTGAAACAAGTGAACAGAAAAATACATGCAGTTAATAAAAAAAAAAAATAAAATTGTAGAAATGTAGCAGAGTGAAAAAATTGCAAAGCATTGCTTGTTTGTGAGGGTGATTGGTTTTGAAAATAGATATTCATTGGAGATTTAAAAGAAATAAAAATTCTCTTTGTTTTTTTGGCCAACCCTGTCCTTAGTTCCACCTTTACATCTACAAAAAGCTTAAGTAAAACTGTCAGAAAATTAATTGAAAAGACTTGAAGAAAATATAAAACCCCCAACTTTTAATGACTTCAGCAAGAATGACACCAGGAAAAGGGAACTTGCCTGAGGTTTTCCCCAATTTTTATTTTTATCATTCTATATTCTGCTTTTCTTTTCCCATGTCCCTTTTTCAGAGGTAAATGGGGAAGGTAGAGGGAGGGAACAGATGACTCATCTGCAGGGCAGGATAGAGGGACAGCAGGAAAAGAAAGGAAACAAATCCAAAGCACAGAAAAGAGGCAGCTTTGAGGGCTTTCAAGGACCATTTTCAGGCAGAAAAAAAGAGACATTTTCTTGTGACAGTGAGATGCTCTACATTGAAAGAAAGGCTCAGATGAAAAATGCTCACTAGGGAGAAAGAAATGCCATGTGGAGACTTCTTCCCTCTGCTCGACTCCACCAAACAGCCAGTCAGGAAACTCAGTGAGAGCGTGGTAAATGAGCAAACCCAAACTGGCATTGGGGTATGCCAATGGGATATTCCAGAGCATATAACATCATGGTCAGTATATAAATAAGGGTGGGCCAGAAAGCTCGGGGATCTCTGGGGCTCTGTCCCTTCAGGGACTGTGATCTCCATTTCATCTCTGCTTTGGGATCACTAGCCAGGGATCAGGCTGGGCATTGGCCGGCGGGTGGTCAGCAGTTGCACTGTACATCACTCCTTTGTACATTCCATTAGTACCATTATTATCATTATTATTCTCATAATTGTTTCATTTAAATTATTAAATTGTTTTTATCTCAATCCAAGAGTTTTCCCACTTTTCCCCTTCTGATTCTCTCCTCTATCCTATCAGGGGAGGGTGAGTGAGCAGCTGTATAATATTTGACTGCGGGATGGGTTAATATCACCACATCCATGCAGCAGCAAGCACTAATGCCAGGCAGGATTGGCAGCTGCTGGGAAGGTGAAAACTCAGCTTTTCATGGCAGTAGCATAGATGTTTGTTGGGTAAAGACATGTGTACAAGTAAAACTTGACTCTTGTTGTTGCAGGATGTCAGCCTCGGTTGAGGTCAGCTGGTATTCCTACACTGTGGGGCAGCAGGCAGCAGCATTACATTCAGCTTCAGAGGTTTTTGTTGTCAATCTCACAGCATCCTTTCCACCATGGTTATAAAACAATCACCTCACTGTTAGAAGACACAAGTGGAGGCAGATCAGCTTGATAATTGCCGGATGAGACACGCCACAGCCCCCTTCACCTGCTTCAGCATGCAGCCATAGCCCATCCATGTTATAATCAGGGTGGTTGCTAAGAACAAATATCTCAGAGCCCTTCTCAGCTCTACAATAACAAAAAAGTTAAAAGAAAGAATGAAATCAAGAAATCAGCCCACCATCACCTTCTGCAGAGCTCCTGCCTGGTGCCTCTGCTGTGCAAGAGAAAAAGCAATGCGGGTCCCTAAGGAGCTACCGTTGAACTGCAGGATGACACGGGGCCATGTCAGTACGGCTGTGACACTGGTGAAGGCTGGAGTGGTGCAATCAGTGAATTTCACAGAGCCTGGGGATTTGTGGATCATCCCAAGAGCAGCCCCTAGCTCTTCTCAGCAGGTGTTCCCATTTCCAACAGTGGTTACTTTCCCTAAAACCCACCTGCCAGAGTGGCTGGGTTTGATTTTGGCAGCTGCCACACCAACCAGCCTTGCTGATCCTCTGCTGAGATGCCCAGCCAGCTCAAGGGCATTTTCCTTTTACTCACCTGTACCCCTGCACCTCCTGCTCTGCAATGGATTTGCAGTGAAACTTCTCTGAAAAACAAGCAACACCATGTCCTGGAGCTGCCTTTGGGAGCCTCCAGACCCCTTCAGCATCCCACCTTTCATATTAGTCCTAGACAAGTGTCTTTTGGGTCCTTATAAGAGGGGGAACCATCACCTCATGGCACCTGTGGAGGTGAGAATGCAGTAAGGAGCTCTGAGTAGCCAGACCTTGTGGAAGCGTTTGCGGGAAGAGGAGTCCTGGCCCTACAAAAAGGGAGTCTAATGGCCCCAGGGAGAAGGGTGCTGGAGGAGGTTAGGGTGGGGGTGTTTCTTTGGGGGAAATCCAGAGTTGAACCAAAGCTTGCCTCTCTGTGAGGCTGAGGGATCAGGCAATTTGAGCAGAAGTTGTTGGCAGTCAAAAAAAAAGAAAGAAGTAATGGCCATTGCACGTCATTTTCCTTCCCTCTCTGCAGAGCAGTCAGTGGGCGATGGCCTGGGGGAGGACCAAGGGGGCTCAGGGTCTCTGTGGTTCTGTGAATGTGTGCTGTTCTCACAGGCTGGTGGTGTGTGGTCTGACCTGTCTGTGCTCACCAGTGCAGAAGAAGCATTTTACACCCCTGGCAGGTGGGTGGTAGTCAACGGACCTTCTCCATTGCTCAGGCTCCTTAGGTGTCTTCTGTGGAGCTGTCAAGGGCGAAGAGGGCAGCATGCTGAGCCTCAGTAAAGCCTTTGCAGACCTTCAAAATTTGGATGCTGTTCAGAGCTGTAGCTGAATAGCAGTCTTTGTAGTCCCCATAGGACCTGATAATATGCCAGGGCTTCTAATGATGAATCTGGTTTTGGGTGGAAATGGGCCATTGTGAAAGAAATCTCCATTGCATTTGATACCATGCTTCCCTCCAGAGCCATGGAGGTCAGAAAGAGGTCAGAAGCACTGGTTTTGTTAGGCATAGTGATGGGGTTTTTTCAGCTGTGAATCTAAACCAGGCTTTTCCATTCTAGGCAAAACTGGAGACCTCCAGAACATCAAACCTTGGAGCCTTTGCCTCTGTGCAGAGCCTGGCTCACAACAGCCCTGCTGTGCACCCAAGAGGTGAGTGGTGCTGCCTGGCAGGGACTTTGCACACCAAGAGAAAATAAACATGAGGAATTACTCCTGACTCTTTCTCTCTGGTGCTACAGTTGGGTTGGCTCCACCGTGGCACGTGAATAAAGTGTCAGGTTGGCTGCTGTCAGACCAGGAGGTTGATTTGGGGTCTCTCTCTCTCTTTTATTTTTTTTTAGGCTATGAGAAAACAAAAGTACCAAAGGAAAGACTTTTTCGCCTCCCTACTGTGCTAAGCCAAGCCAGACTCACATGATTGCTCTCTCAGCAACGGTCTTCAGATGCTCTTGAATGCAGAGGTAGGCAAGGGTGTTTATTTTAAAAACTTTTCTTTTTACTGCTAGGTTTGAATGTCTTCTAGAGCTGATCAGAAATGGCAAATCACTGTGAGGTGTCTCTGTGGTGGAAATATTTTGTGTCAATTGTTTACCTTCTGTAGGCCTCCTAACTGGGCCTATTTTATTAAAAAACAAACAAACAAACAAACCCCCAGAAATACTCCCATGAACCTATTTTTCCTTCTTTCCTTTCTTTCTTTTAGAATAATATTTCTCAATAACTGTTTATATACACTTTCCACTTCCAGTACAAACTCGAGCAATTGTCCAAATCGGTTGTGAAATGCAAATTTACAAGGCACTGATCCTGAACAGAGCTTTTTGAAAACTTTTCCATTTCAAAGGTTTATCACTCAAATGTTTGCTAAGTCAAAGCTGACAATCACAGATCTCTGGTAGCATGTTCAAGAAAGGGCTGTTAATATATCTGAGGTTGGGATTAACTCAAGTTTCCTGCTAGGGACTGTGGTGTAGAATTTAAATAAAATAAACAGGGAGAAGTTAAACCTGAGCAGGGCTATGGTGTTATTTAGGAGTTATTTTGAATTAGACACAAGTTTCTCCAGAACTTTCAATGGCCTTTTCTGATAAAGGCTCCCATTTAGTTAAGTTTCTCTAATATTTTCTTGAAAGTGTAAAATTAAACTGTTAAAGCCCCAGAGGTAATAACATGCTACTTCAGCCAAAACAACTAACACTTTCAGTTTAAAAACAAACTGTATTACTGAAAGAATGAAAACTTCCAGAGGAAAGCTGAACTGCATTTTCAGGAAGGCTTGAGGAATGGGAAGATCCCTCACTTACTAAATGCGTTCTTCCAGCAAAAGCCTTCTAAAACAAATTCTCAATTCCCATTGGAAATGTGCAGATCTGTCAGCTGAAAAACAATGTGTTTTGGCATTAAAAGTAATTGCTAAAAGTTCTTAACCAGAAAGAGGAGGTGGGCTGGGTAAGGGGAAACCTCCGCGGGACGTGTCTTGCCTCCCGCTTGCAACCGTTTCAAGTGTTGGGAAGCATCTGACTGGGGACGGCAGGTCGGTGGTGTCTGGCTTAATGAGGCAAATCATTACAAAGAGACAGGTCTGTAATGGCAAGAACTGGAAGTGTTGAATCTTTATTACAGAGTTCTCAAGGGTCTTCGTTTTAATCCATGCCTGGATGGTCACATTAGGTCTGTTTGCTCTCTTGTGTGAATTACTGTGCAATTCAGCATTAACGAAGGTCTAATTTTACAGTGTTATTGTTAAAGGAGGTAATACAAGCCTAGGAATACTGGCAAGGAAATTAAACTTTTGAGGTCCATGCCAGTAGTTAGCTCTCTGAACTAGCTCTGGTAAATGAGCAGATCAAACAGAACTTTGACTTTCAGCTCAAACAGAGCCACCACCCATTTTGCAGACTTTCCATTAAGTTCTCCCTAATGCTTTTTAATTATGTTTCTGTTCTTCCCATTTCTCTGGCGAGAGAAACTGGCTGCAGGGGAAGGACCACAGTTCCTCCTGGTACCATCTGTGCCAGTTAGACCTGGGAAGCACCGGAGACTTCAAAATGCTGGAGCTCTTGCCAGAGGGCTGGCATGACCTAGACTTCAGAACCTTGCTTTTGACTGTGCTCACTGGAGCTTTCTTCATTTGCCCCTTGGCAGCAGGGTTTTGCAGGGGAGTGATGGGTCTTTTGGCTTCTGTTTTGCCAGGGAACTGGTTTTGTGAAGGTGTAGAGATAGTGTAAACCTTCATCGGTGATAGAAATAGATTCAGCCTAATGTAATCCTAACAGAGACCACTGGGCTGTCCATGAGTGTTCACAAACCAGATCTCCACATGCTGGTGCTTGCAGTCACAGAAGTTTCAGTAGCTCAAGCGTGCTGGCCACCATGTGTTGTGAGACACAGGTCCTGGAGGCTGAGACCAGAATTAAAAGGTTATTTTGTGCTGTATTTGTCTAAAGAACATTTTTAAGGGCAAAGCAACTTCTCAAATCCCAATACATGGCCTTTTGGCTAAGCCTGGAGCTGTTTGTTTTTCACTGTCATAATGTCATCCTACTGCTGCTCTGACTGAACTCAGTGATCTGGGACGATTGTCAGCTGGCTCCAGAAAGGGACAGCATGAGAGTGGTTACAACTGCTTTTCTGGTTTGCCTCCTACATGTTCTTTGGCCAGAAGTGAGAGGGTCTGAGCCAATAACTAAAAATACAGCCTCATAGCCTTGGATAAAGGTAAGTCTGTCAGCAGGAGCTTCCCTGCAGGAGTCCTTGCATCCATTCTAGCACAAAATCATGTGTGATGTGGGGGCAAATCAGTGTCCCACAGTTCCTATCTCCTGCCAAGGTACCTTTGTCTCAGTTCATGCTGAACCATGGCTGGCTGCAGCTGGAGATGCATGGGCTCTTCGCCCAGTCAGATCTCCATCTCACCAAGGGCACTGCCACAGCATAAGTAAGAGGGAAAACTTATTGCAGTGGAAGACAATACTCATGGTAGGTAGGGACCCAGACTGGATGGACACACAGGATAGATGGTGACAGGCTCATGGGTCTAACAGTGCTGTGTGTGATGGCTGTCAGTAGTAAGTCTGAACTCACTTTCTGTTGTGGGAAGCCAGCATCAATTTAGAGCAAGTATGGTCAATGCTTTCTGCAAATTTTCTTTGTCCTGTGCTCACATCTCTTCGTTTTTTCCCAAGTCTGTCCTTAGTGTAAAAGGAGATGCCAAGGTGAACCCAGGCATTACATCATGGACATCCTGTTGCTTCAGACCCTGACATGTGTTTGACTTGGCTAATGTTTCTTTCTCAAGATCGATGAGTGCCCATCCTGTTTGCCTTTCTCTGAAGATAAAATAACCTCCCTCCCCAGTTCTCCTGGGATTAGATTCCAGGTCTGGGCAGCCCAGCTGTGACAAAGGACAGGTGTGGGTCTGCAGGCAGGACGGGATGCTGGGGCATCCCTGCTGCCCTACGGGTATTGCTCTTGCGAGATGAACCATCTCCATGACCATTCCAATTAACAGGAGCCTCTGCTCCCTGCCCTGCTTAGCAGGCTGTGTGTGTTTGGGGAGAAAAATGAGAGCAGGGAATTGGAAGAGGTTACTGTCTGTGGGAAGTGTGGAGGAGAAAGTAATAGATGTGAGGAAGGGACAAAAAGACAACAAAGTATTCCAAGAATTGGGTTAAGAATGGACAGATTAATCGTATGCAACATATCACCAGTCCTGTTCAGGCAGGCTGTGTGTCTGATCTTGGCTACATGCTTGTTTCTCTCAACTTTATTATTTCTTGGTCTTGGTTGGGTCTGGTCCTGTGCATGTTGGGATGGATCCTTTCCTCAAGAAAGCAGAGGATCCCCATAGCTCTGGAAGACCTGACACAAACCCACCAGGGCTGCATAAACTGGCAGAGTTACAGCCATGGAACAATCAGCAGCAAAGGCAACTGTGAGCCAGAGCCTCCCATCCATCAGTAATTCAAGCTTTCTTTAAACTCTGGTTAAGGCTCTGGGCAGCAGCAGGAGCTACAGCAACATTCTGCACCCTTCTTTAACAGGAAGGTTTGTGCTCAAGGGAACAGCAGGAAGAGGGGTGTTGGTTTCCAAACTGAAACTTAGATGGTAAAGGAAAGGTGAGTCTCAGGTTGTAGGACTGGAAAGAGGCAATTGTTTGGATAAAATATGGGTTCTTCTGATCTGGGGGTACAGCAGCAACTGAAGACCCCAGTACAGGTCAGGTTGTCACTGTGCTGTGTTAGTGCCTGTCCCTCATACTGCAGGTAGGAATTGTTTTCTGCTGAAGACCTTATGCCTGCTTTACAGGGAGGGCATAACTGATTTTATTCTTCCCTCTGGGTTATGAAGGAGTCAGTGACAGCTGGAGGTTAATCCTGTCCCAGGGTGATGCTGCAAAAGCCCTCCTCTGTCCTTCAGCTGGGCACAATGGTCTAGCAGGCACAGCCAGATGCAAACATGACTTTGCTTTTGTGCTCACCCAGGCTGTGACAAATCCCAGCATCACTTGTCGTGGGCCAGGGAGCAATCCAGAGCCAAACTGGGACCAGCTCTTGTGGCTGTGTCGAGCAGGCTCCTCACTTGCACTCTAACTCCAAAATGAAGCCTCTTTCCCTGGGTCAGAGCAGATAGTCCTGCAACAACACCAAGTGCAAACCTCATGTGGGAAGCTGTTGGTGAGACAGATGCAACTTATTTTTTCTGCACTGCTGTTTAGTTTATGTGTTACAGTAGATGTTCCTGCTGTGGTCTAACAGCAGCAGCTCTGAGAAGACAAAGGCTTCAAAAAAACAACAACAACGAAAAAGCAAATTCCTGTGACCAATTATGCTTGGGGGAAAGCAGAGAAAGTGGAGAGAAACTGCAGAATTTAACCTGGGTTAACTAAACAGGCTCTTGAACTCTGTTTCAACATAAGACTTCTAACATTACCTGCTTGGCATGTTGTAGACAGGGATAAGAGCCACCACACAGTGCACAGTTAATCACAGAGCCAGCTGCCACCAGATATTGGGACATAAAGCTTGTAAGGGAGAGCTCTTTCTCTGACATCCTTCATGACACAAGAAGAAAAATGAATAAAGGATGGGAAATCTCAGATGACAGGGCATACACCAGCCTCTAAATGGAGCTAAGTGCAAATTCTTCTGCAGAATGGCTTGTGCCATAAGGTCTGCTTCCCCACTCCCACCCCACCCCCAACTTTCTATAGAAGTGGAAAGGGTGGTGGTAAACTTAGTCCTTCAGTTCTTCTGATTCTGCCCAAGCCAGGTCCCCCTGTCTTTCTGATATATGAGTATTTCTGGGGCATGTGGAACTAAACTAGGCACCTTCTCCATGTCTTTCTGCTGTCACTGGCACACTGAAGGCAGATCAGTTTAGGCTGTTGCATCCTCCCCTCCTGCCCCCAGTTGCTACCTGATTTTTCTGGCCCTTATTGCTTGGAGAATGAAGTCTTGACCATGGCATCCCATTTTTCTCTGCTGACATGGACACTGTGGAGCAGCTCTGGGGCTGGGCCAGCCCTGCCTGCTTTGTGTGTTCTTAGCAGTTGTTTTCAGACTTGGGATTTTTGATCTCTACTTTTTGGACTTAGCTGTGTTCAAACTTTGGGTATTTCTGCCATGTTCTCTTTCAGAAGTTCCTCTTGCAAACTAAGCATCTCTGAAAATCTGCAATGATTCCTTACAGCTCCTTCTTCTGGGCATCTCTGCAGGGACCTGAATGAACTGCTGGAGGAAATATAGACTTTTTTTGGACAGCTTCATGGTTAAAGAGGCTTGACAGAGACTTGAGAGTGTTCTTTCCCCAGCTCTATGTCACTGACCTCCAGCAAACCATTTTATCTTCCCATTTCCTATCTGTGACAATGATAGAAATGTTCCCTTTCTTTCTCCCTTTGTCTGTCTTATCTATTTATATTTTAAGGTCTCTGGGGCAAGGACTGTCTCTTGACTGTACAAAGGCTGACAGACAAAGGCATTGACTTTATTTGGGATGTCTAAGTGTTAATGTGATAACAGTACCAGGACAGTGGATGAGTGCAAAATAGCAACACAGTCTATTTTGGAACAGAAAGCAAAGTGTTTTTCCTTCCTTGTAATAGTGCTTGAGATGCAAAAATTAAGGCACCAAATAGAAAGCACACAGGAATAAGTGAAAAAATGTATGTTCTATAAAACACTCTGAAAGAAACTGTTTTGTCAAATTGAGGTGATCATCCTAGATTTTGTGGGTGTGTTTTGGGGTGGTTTTTTGTTTATTTGTTTTTTACTTAAAACAAGCAAACAAACCCTGAGAAAGGGAAGACCTGGGACGTAAAATATCTATGGCTTGCCAAAGCTTTTAAGTCACTTGAGGTGCTGAGGGCTCAGCTAACAGCAGCTTTGCCACTGCAGAAAGCTTTGAGGAGCACCTGGTCCACAACTCCTTGCTTAAGCCAGTGCAACTCTGTGTGGGGCTGACTGTTAGCTGACACTAGTGAAATGGCCCGGGCCATTTTCAACCTTATATTAGGAAGAAATTCTTCCCTGTGAGGGTGGTGAGACCCTGGCCCAGGTTGCCCAGAGAAGCTGTGGCTGCTCCTCCCTAGAAGTCTTGAAGGCCAGGTTGGATGACGCTTTGAGCAGCCTGGTCTAGTGGAAGGTGTCCCTGCTGATGGCAGGGGGGTTGGAACTGGATGAGCTTTAAGGTCCCTTCCAGCCCAAACCATCTTATGATTCTATATAAAATGTTTTGGTGCAGTTTTGTCTCCTAGAACAGGCTTTACTTCTGTTGCAATGCGGAGGCAAAACTTGCAAATCTTACTAGAAAATGGTGTTCTTCCCCTCGAGAAGGGGGATGTCCTCTCATCTCTGCAAGTAATCTGGGGCTGTCCTCTCATCTCTGCAAGTAATCTGGGGATGTCCTCTCATCTCTGCAAGTAATCTGCCTTTCCACACAAGCAGGGGAAGTGTTAATGTACTGTTCACTAGGAATCTAAAATTTCTGCTCTCCTCTCCTGCATCCTATCTAAACACACTTAATCTCTTTCTGATACAGAGATTCAAACAAAATTAAAAACATTGGTTTTAAAGGCAAACTCAGCAGGAAAGCCTGCTTTCTCTCTTCAGCAGTGCATGTGGTTTTGACCTCCTAAACTGTGACTTTTGGTGTTAATTTAATACTAAATTCCCATTAGATGAAGCACAATCTGAAGACATAATAGGCAGAGGAGAGGAATCCAAGCAGCACTTAATGTCTTCTTTACTTGTGTTTCAAGCTGAAAGATCAGATCAGGTAGTGAATTATTAATGCTGCAGTCTGGCACAATCAGAGGCGTGCAGCCTGCCAAAATGTAAGGAGTCCATTGCAAAGGCAGGATATTGGATCCTGGCGGTGCAAACAGGCGTGCTTCCATGTTTGAAAGTTCACAGTGGGAGAATTCAAATCAACCTCTGAGGTTGGCTGCAGATTAAACTCCTCCATTTTTAATTAATTGCTGCACAGAGGGACCTCATGTCAGGAAAAAGTAACACTAAACCCATGGAAATATCCATAATAACTGTCCTACAGATTCGGTCATTGTCAGTGAGGTAAAACATTAACATCCTTTTATTGTGCTTAAGCATTTGCTTGGTTTGGGTTTTTTTCTGCAGTCCAACAACTTTAAAGCCTAACGAGTTAAGAATTGCCCAGGATGATAATGGGGCTGCTAAGACTCTTTAATGATTGGCATGGCTCATGAAGGGGAGAAACAAAACTGGAGGAGGCTCCCTGGGGAAGGGTGTAAGGACACAAAGGGTTGAGTGGGCAACTTGGAGAAAGGGACTGTTGCTTTCACACAGTTAGGTGTTTTAAGGAAGACAAACCCTGGCCACAGCTGTCTAATTTTGGCTAATTGGAACCTGCATGGGTCAAGGCCTGGAGGCCTTGCTGCTGTTAGGTCAGAGCAGCATCCATCACTGGCCTCTCCTCTGGATGGCAGCCCATCTGCAGCCCATGACAATGGACACAAGACAAAACTGGCAGAAAACTATTCTTTGTGGAAGATCATATTGCACCCATGTGTCTTGGTGTTGCCTTCCCATAGCTGGGGTGGATGATCAGGTGCATAGGCAGAGCAATCTTATGGGATGTCTTGCTTTTCCTCCTGCTTTAGGGGCAAGTTGTCACTGTGGAGCCTTATCTCTTTCCCTTCTCTTGTGACTGGTCAGCTACTGCTCAGCCACCGCCCATCTCCTAGGTGCAAGCCCAGTTAAAAACTTTCAGCCAGTGCTGGTGTGCCCATGGGCTTTGATCCTCAGCAGGGGTGGCTCCAGTCTGGGGCTTCACCATGGGAGCAGGGAGTGCAGCTGAATAACTCTAATTGCCTGTTTGGATTTTTGCTTCCAAACTGTGCATAAAAGTCCTTCTTGTGTAGCAACACTTCCAGAAATGCAGAACACAAAGGGATGGAGCCCTTTGTAGTGGGTGCATGGATGTGTGGGTCAACTATGGTGAGAGGTGTGGGCTGATATTGTCCCTGCTCACTCCTACCATCTGCTGCAACATGGAGGGCTTGGTTTTGGGCAATAGTTTGTCAGTCACATATTTTAATCCTAAAAGACATCAGGCAAAACTACAATTTTGATAACATCTCACCTTTTCATTCCAAAAACCTGCACACTTGTTTGATACAATTATTATTCCTGGTAAACACAGTGCATGGGCTTGGACACAATGGGTTCTCAATGCCAGATATACATTTTTAATAATAATAATATTTTGACTGAAGTGCATGACAGGGGAGGAAGGGTGGTTCCAGTGTTCCCAATATAAATCTCATGGTAACTCAAGAATCAGGGTTATTAAAGAGTTCCAGTCCAGCTTTTTTTAATACTGCTGAAGTATTTTAAGGAGGTTGTTGTTGATGGTAGGGTGTCCGTTTTGTTTTGTTTTTTAAGCCAGATGGACCCGTGAATCTCTCCAACAAACTCTGAACCACACTCACTTTTCTGCTCCATTTATTGTAGAAAAGGGGGAGGCTATCTGCTCTGGGGTTTCAAAAATGAGGGACATCTAGATCTAAATGTTTTCACCAGCAACTTGCTGGTATTCAGTACAACATGGGAATGGACAGTGGTAATAAATCAGAGCTTTTCTTAAAAATAAGCACTAATATGAAGTAACCCTAGAAGAATTTGGGTGAAGGACGTAAAACCTTTCTGAGATTATTGGTGCCTGCTGTTTCCCTTTTCCACACTTGGTTTCTGCTATGATGTTGTTGCCCTTTGACATTCACTAAAACCTGCAAGTGGAGGAAATGACACGATGGCATTTATTAACCTGCAGCATGGATGTTAAACAGAAGAGGTTTCCCTGGCATATAGCTGCTCTGTGAGAAACAGCCCTTTAGAGCTCACCTGGATGTAAAATACTGTAAAACAGGACTGCAATGCAGTCATGGTTACAACATATTCCAGCAGTTCTTTAGGCATAAAGTGTCTTGTGTGCTCTGCAAGGGTAGTTCTGCTTTATTCATAATTTCAGCTTCAGTTAGATAACTTCCTTACTGCTGAAAGCTAACGTGCAGGTGAGGATTGTGGCTCCCAATCCTTGCACAAGTGATCTGATGTCTTTGAAACGGGATGCTCAATGCACACTTGCCAGGAGATATCACTTTCCTTTGAGCTGGGTTTTACTCAGTGCTCTCCACTGGATGTTATTCTTGTAATACAGTTCAGCTAAGATCAAAGCAACAAAAATGAAGGGAGAAAATGGTCCTGGCTTGAGTTATGCATTTTTAAAATAAAACAAAATTCTTACATATCTTTTGGGAGCTGAGTCAATGATCTCATTAAAAACAAAGGAGATGTGTGCTGCCTTTGGTGTGCCAGCTCTTTGGATGTCCGAGACAAAAGAGCATCAAGGTGGACCTGTTTCTCTAGTTCTCTTGTCCAAGGAGGACAGAGATAGATATGTTCCCATGAGATGAGCTACAGAAGAGGACTAGGGTGGAGAAATATATTCATACCTCTTTCTCCTCATCCTTCAGGCAGCAAGGTCTCATCCCAAGGAAGTTCTGGTGCCAAATCATACCTATGGCTGAGCACCTTCTGTGCAACCTTTAGGCCATAGGACTGACATCTGCCATATCTGTTTCCTTTCATTCAGCTCCAAGTGTGAGACTTTTTGAAACAATTGCTATCTTCCATTCTACTAAGAAAAGTCAAAGAAATGCACCTTATGCTTGGAGGTACAAGGGCTCCAAGAAATTCTACTCAACCAGGACAGACCTAGAATCCCCTTAATGTAAGGGTAGGAGAATCCTGGGCAGTGTCAGAGAGGGATTACACGCGAGAGTGATGCGCCCACTCCTCTTGTCACTCCTACCCAGCACGGTGAAAACCTGCAGGGAGATTGCTGGAGGAGGAAATGGGAGGGAAGAGCAGTTTGCTTCATGGTGTTTTTGTTAAAAGACCTCTTCTTTCTACAGAAATCTTTCCTCTGCACAGGTCTCTGGTAACTTCCCGTCAGGGATGGCCCATGCTGCTGTCCAAACTGATGAGAATTTGAAAACCCCAGTGGGTTTCTTGAAAAATGTCAGCAGTTCCTGTGGGCTTTACCAATGAAGTGTGAGACTGCCTTTTTCACCCAGTGTGGAGGTCAGCATAATGGCACATTGTAGAAAGGAAGGGCTCAGTTCTGCAGAATTTCAGACTGGGTTCCTCCCCGCTCTCCCAGGCCAGAAAATTAGTTTTGGTTTGTGTTTTGGTCTGTTTATTCGCTTTCTCCCCTTAAGCTGATTTTTTTGTTTTCAAGACTATTTTTGCACTTGACATTTAATAAAGCTTTTGATATTTTTTTCTATGAAACCTACCCTTTTGCTGATTGTATACATGTAAGTGGAACACAAAAAGTATTTCATACTTCCTGAGTGTGTAGTCACTCATGGAATACATATATAATATATTACCCACTGCCTGTGACATTGATGTATGTGAGCCCTAGGAATGGGGAGTGATGGCTTAAAATGAAATTTGAACCAAGTTTCAACTTCCCTTGAGGTTCAAAAAAATGTCAGTCATCTTTAAAGCTGCCTGTTGTTTGTGCCACTGCACCTCTCCTTTCTTTGAGGAGAGAGAAACTGGGTGCTCCAGCATTCACAGTGGACATGTCCACCGTGTGCAGTGCAGCATGGGGCTGGGATTGATGAGCAGGACCAAGCTGTCTCTGGGATAGGAAAGAACATGGTAGCAAGAGGATCATCCTGTGGCTGAATGACTTCATGGTGCTGAGAAAAGAGACTACTTCACATGCAGGAGCAGTGTTGCATTAAGGAAATTTTATTGCATTTGGGTCCTGAGGTGGCTCCTTGAGCTCCTTGCTCTCTACACTGAGAGAGTGCCCGCATAGCTCTTATGATGCTTGATCCCCTGTGAAGCAAACTTGCCCAAATTCCACTTTGCCCTGGCTCATTCATTATATCTAGTTCTGTAACTGAGTAAAATTAATCCTGTGAAGATCATAGTATAGCTGGAGAAAGTATTG
Source organism: Caprimulgus europaeus (assembly GCA_907165065.1). The sequence continues at coordinate 4,645,008 of OU015543.1, read as the reverse complement.
CACTAAAATGGGGATGGAAGAGCTGCTTTCTGTGGCCATGACTCTTCAGTTTGGAGATGAGAAAGCTGAGATGAAGTATGGGAGAGGTTTGCAGAATGAAGAAGGTGATGAGTCAGCAGGTTCAAAGGGGAATTTTTAAAAAGTCATGCGCAGCAGCTTAATAAGTGGACACTAAAATGACTGGGCAGGGATGTGACTCTGGTATCTCACATCCAGCAGCTGTGGATGCTTGATGAGAACAAAGGGAAAGAGCTGCAGAAAGTGGCCAAGCTCTCTAAATAGCATCTCCTGCTGCCAGCATCAGAGGCAGATGACCACCCAGGGCAAGACAGTTTGAACTGGTGGAGCATTTTTATATGTTACAAAGCAGCTTCAGGACTTGTGGAGAAGCAAAACAGGTCTGTGTTTAGGACCTGTGTTAGGGGCAAAGACTTTGCTGGCAAACCTAGTTTAGCTCAGTCCAAACTCCTTTGCTCCAGAGCCCCACAGAGACAGCAGGTAGATCTCTTTTCCATATGGAGAGCTGCAGGGAAAGGGCAGATGTCGTGCTCATGTCAACTGTTTTATACATTTGGAAACATTCAGGTTTTATATTGAATCAGAACTTTAATTGGCTGATTTTTAATCATGCTGCACACTTGGAAAAATTCCCTTTTTTATTAGATTGGCCTTTGTAATTTCTCAGCTCTAGTTGAGGCAGGGAACTCTGTAGAATTGCTTTAGTTTCTCAAATCCACTAGCTCTTCTTACACAGCCAGAAAAAAATCTGTGTTGTGTATTTGCTGATTTGAGTTGAAATCAGCTGGAAGAAGAAAAGAGCAAAACAGAGCAGAGTCTTAAGGTTCATCATTTATCTGAAGAGCTGCACCTTTAGCTGTTTGCTAGGAGTAGCAGTATTTTAAAAGACTCTAAGCATGAAATGATTAATCAAACAGAAATAAAAGGGTGTTCCTGAGAGTTTGGCAAGGCACAGTTGTCCGTCCCATTGAAATGCAAATACTCCAAAACACAATCCTCTCAAAAGCTCAGCATTATTTGTTTCTGGGGATCCTTGTCATATGCTTATTATCTTTTTTCCTATGATCACAAGCTAGGTAGGGAGTGTTTCTGCCTAAGCATGGCAGTAAGAGAATTAAATTAATGTCACACAACCAAAGATGCAATGGCTCAATTGACAAATGATTTGCTTCCTTATCATTAGGGATTTTTAAGTTATGTCTCTTGTTGCAGACCCAGCCTTTTGACACCAAAGTGGCAAAATCTGTTTCAGATGTGACAGCTGTAAAGAGCCTGGAGTCAAAATGATTTCATTTTGTAGGCACATTAGTTGCCATACACTTACATTCCTGGTCCTTGAGCATCCTTTCTGCAGTGATCTGCTGAGTGCTAGGAAAGGTTTGTCCCGGCTGCTGCTACGATGTGCTGGGCTTTCACAGGATCCACGGGGGCTTCCAGGGAAGCCCAGCTGTTAGCACATCTGCAGGTCCTTACAAAGCTTGTGTTTGGAGGTGTAAAAGCAGGGCAGGTGGTCAGCATCAGGGCTAATGGGCCAGAAAAGCTTTTCAAATGAGTATCATCGTCTTGTGCAGTGGTTATGTTCATTGTAGAAGGAGTAAATTAGCTCAGAGTAAAATCCTGAGGTAGTCCAAAACCTCAGGGCCAAATGTGTTTTGGACCATGCACTTCCAGAGAGAAGGAAGTGAGAGCAATTGCTCTTTGCTGTTCATGTCATAACCATGGGACATCGTGGAGGGATGCACAGCGTTCGAGAAGATCTTGGCTGAGTCCCCTGGAACACTCCAGGTCTGATCCACAGCTCTGTCAGCGAGTGAGGACTGGGGAGCTGGTTCTTGTGGGTTTCTGATGGAAATTGGATGTTTGGATCTCACTGGGTTTTGTTTTTAGTGGGACTTGCTGAAGCTGGATCAGATTGATCGGGAATTTTTTGGGCATGGAAAAAGGCAGATGAAGGCCTTGGGGTTGACTTGGGTTTTTTGTTTTTCTATTTGACCATCTGGTCCTGAGTCAGTCAGAAAATATTCTGTTGGCTTTAAGTTTTCAATTCTTTCAAATTCTTTCTAGAAATGAAGCTTGTTCTCATTTCAAAAAGAAGGCTATTTTTTCAAAGAAAAACTGAAGTATTTTTCTTTGAAAATAACAATATTTTTATTTTAAGGATTTTTTTTTTTTTGCAACCAAGATGTATTTCAAATTTAAGTCATCTCAGTTTGCAGAAAAGTGCATTTTTTGATGGTTAATGCATTCATTTGAAATGCTTGCCCAGCTCCAGATGGCAAATAACACCTCTGGGAGGTAGCTATGATGATATACCTTGAAATCACCCACAGAGCTGGCTGGGGGAAGCTGGGGGACATTCAGGGCAAGAGCTTGGGTTCACCCTGGCCCTGTTAACCAGCACTGAGGGTTAACATATGGACAGGAGACCAGAGGGGCCAGATATGGGGACATGTAATTTACTGCCTTGCCTGGGGAGATCGACCTAACAGGGACTGTGGTTGTACAGCCGGGGCCAAGTTAAAATCTTTTGTGATGAGAAGTTTGAATTTGATGTGAGGCAGCAGCAGATCCTCGTTTTTGCCTCTGGCTCTGAGCTGCCTTTTTTTCCTCTCCTGGTTGAAGCTTATAGCCTGTCTCCGTGTGGGTAGGCTTTAGTCCCAAATGGGCTTTTATTTCTTTGGGTAAAAGGCCAAAATTAATACAATTTTGTAATAATTTACAGTGGCCCAGGGATGTCTACCATGCCAAAGGCAACAGCATTCACCCACTAACCACCTCAAGTGAGACCCTGGCCCCACCAGTGGGAATGGCAGCAATCCTGTAACTTCCATGGAGTTGGGCTTTCACCCTGCTGCTCCGTGAATGGAGCTTGGGCCTCCGCAAAGGACACAGTTCTGGGATTAACACCTCAACTTTTGGGTGCTCATCTCTATACTATTTAGGCAACTTGGATTTGCAAGTCCATCAATGACTGTTCTAAGCACAAAGGCACAAACTTCCCATATGCTTGCTGGTTGAAATGCTAGTTTGCTCCTTTTTTCTTGCTTTTTATTTCCTTCTTCCCCTATTAAAAAAAAAAAAAAAAGCAACTGTATAAACTCTGCATGGTTAGAAATCTTCCCATGAGCAAAGCCCTGAAGTGCACTGTATGGTTTTGATCAGGAATAAATTGCATATAAAATGGCTAGTAATCCGGAGATCTGGGTGATAATCCTAATTCTTTTACAGGATTTCTGTGTGATATTAGATCAATCACTTAACGACTCTCTACCTCTCTTTCCACAGCTGAGAAGCTGTGATGAATAATCCTCCACCCATCCACACAAAGGTTATGAGGCTTAATTGTATATTTGCAAAGCTCTCCAATCCTTCGATGGGAAATGCTGCTGAAGTGCTCGAGCAGCTTCATCTGAGCCAGGAGCCGCGCATCTCTGGGTGCTCCTGGAGCCAGACCTCAACACTGTGCTGTGTGGCTGCAGAGAGGAGGAGGATGGGGCTTAGCAGGCAGGTGGGTCTGTGCAATTGCCATTAGAGGACTTGTTCATGCTTAGCTTTGTCCAGAGGGCTCTTCCTCTCGTGCTGTGTAAGATCAGCACCGGTGCTCCTTTCTCTGAAGGGTCATGCTTAGAGGTGAGGTGATATGAGCGAAACCTGCATCTGGTCCCGCTGTGCCGGCGGGGAGCTGCTGTCCATAGTCTCACTTTCACAGTGATGCCAAGTCCTTGCAAACAGAGCTGGGAATGCAATAACAGCAAAACATGCTCCTTTAACCTACTGGGCACCAGTGTGTGAGATAATACCCCAGATAGGTACCCCGAATGCTTTTATAATTTATTCATTCAACAATTTCTTTTATGTCATTAATGTTGTATCGCCCTGGCCAGGGCTGGCCTATGAAGCGTGAGAAATCCTTATGGACAGATTGCTTTGCCTTTCTGAAAACAAACTCATGTTCTCTGCTGAGTGGCCTAAATGAGCTGAATCCTCTGGGACATGGTGCTGGGCCACAGGGATGCACCGGCTGTCTGCCGGAGTGCCCGGGCTCACCTCTAACCAGGGAGGGGGTAAAAGGGAGGCCAGCATCCAGGGCATCATCCTGATCAATTTTATCCAGGCTGCTCAGCACCTGGACTGTTCTTTCTTTCCTCCAGGATTTCAAATTTATGTGAATACTGACAAATGAAAAAGAAAAAAAAAAAGCACAGTTGAGTTCTCCATGGCACTAATGTTCACTAGGTTGCATCCATGAAAACCTTCCTGTTTTCTTCCACCTGTTTACACTGCTAAGAGACTTTGCTTCTTTGTACAAAACTTCACTTCTTATCCCTAACCATGTTTTGTGCCTGCCTTGGTGCTCTTGCAACAGTGAAGTACAATAATGAGTGGTTTTCTCCAGTTGAATTGATGAACTGGACTTCCATGATTTGGACCAAATCCTTAAAATGCCAAGCTAGAGGAAACAAAAGGCATGAGTCTAAGTCAATGGTTTTGCTTTTGGAGAGGCATTTTCATTCTTTGATTTTTCATGGCCTGGAGATTTTAAATTCCCATTTCATCCACTGAAGAAACTCAAGGTATTTTGAAGCAGAGAGGTCCCTGAAGCTATATTTTACCCTCAGAGCAAGAACTCCAAGCATAAGTATTAATCTCAATCTGATTTCATGTGCAAAACAGCTGCTTGGATCTCTCGCCTTGCATCTGCCTCAGATGGGGCTGTTTTCTACCACTGTTTAGTGCAGCCAGAAAGTTAATTTAGTGCATATTGGGAAATTCCACAAACACCATGAGACTTAACACCATTTTTTCCATCAAACCCTTGAAGTTTGTGTTGATATTTAGAGGTGTGAGACTGCAGTGCCGGGGAGTGGAATGTTTCACTAATTTATTGTCGGGAGCTGATGTGGGGTGTTATCTCCATAGACCAAGCCGTTATTGTTTCACTTCCAGGCTAAGTGCAGTATAACTCAAAGTCACAATGCATTCCCTGTAATGCAAAAACCACAATACCCTCCTGTGGCTGACACCTGAAGTAAAGTATGTGTCTGCCAGCCTCTTTGAATAATTTGCCAGTGTATTCTAATTGGGTTTATATAAGGCCCAAGTTTATTTATAGATCTGCTTTTAAGTGCGTTATCCAGTGGTTAGGGTGTTAGGTTGGGAATCGTGACATGTGAGCTCTTGTTCTGACTTTGCTCCTGCCTCTGCTGGGATTTTGGGTGAGTCTTTGATGGCAGAAGCGCCTCTGGGTCGTGCAGCCCGGCATTACCCAGCACAGCCCCCGTTGCAGACGGTGGGAAATGCCAGTCGGTTTAAATGCAAATGACACAATTAGAGTTACAGAAACATTAATGTTCCTTCAAGTGCAAGGTCTGGGAAGTCTGGTTATGAGAGAATCGTTCTCTTTGGCACAGAAGAGGAAACAAGGGTCAAAAAGCACAGAGCTGTTGCTTTGGAGTTCCCAGGGCTCTGTGCAGGGGAGGTTTCCAGGAGGAAGGCACAAAAACTCAGCAGAAGTGAGAGAACCTAGCTGGCCTCGTGCAAAAGAAGGGCTTGTTGGTAGAAAGTGGGAACAGTTCCATTCAGCACAAGAGCAGGGAGCTGTGTGGCATTTCAGTATCCCTGGCCAACTATTTCAGGGAGGTACAACTCGAGCTCAGGTACCTCCTGCCAGTTCTGGGGTCACATGCAGTTTTGGGGCACAGGCTGGGGCTGCATTAAAGAGTGCTACAGAAAATGTGCAGGTGGAGCAACAGTCAATAACTGGGTGAAGGGCTTCAGCACTCACTGCACACCGGTGTCTCTGTTATGGCTAATCCATAAAAAAATATGGCTATTGCAGAGATGGAGAAAACTGAGTAGGAGGTAGCCCAGAGGACATGGCAGATGGGAAAGCAGCAGGAAAACGAGCAGCCTTCCAGCGTTCAGATGTGCTCGGTGAAGACCTGCTGGGAAGGGTCCGGAGTCTGGTACTTACAGCAGTGTTGGCTCCTCTCCAGTGTGTTTGCAGGTGACTGAGAAATGTTCCTGTGATAAATAGTCACATCAAGCCCCTAAACAGTGATGTGCTCGGTGGCTGGTGGAGGGAAAGAAAGGGCTAAGAGGTTATGTACACCCTCCCACCTTGCTGCTGGCCCAGGCAACAGCTGCACGGTGCCCCAATATCATCCATAGCATTGGATCCATCCAACCACTGTGGGCTGGAAGAAGGTCAAGTTTTGACCTCGAGGTTGTTAACCAGGGTATCTTGTGCCAGCAGATGAGCTGCAGCATAACTACACGTATGCATGGGTTGTATTCTCTCCCTCAGCAGATGGCTCTGCTGTTTTTCAAAAAACCCACCCTTTGAGTTGTTTTCCCCTTAGCCCCCAGGGCAGCATGGAGCAGGTGTAATGCACCCAAAGATGGATGGGCTTGGGTGTTCCAGAGGTACTATTGCTTGTGCCCCAGACAGCAAGATCTCAGACCCCTTTGTCTTGGGACCCAAAAGCTGTTTCAGGGCTCAGTCCCACTGCAACTCTACTCTGCTGAGAACAAGGCAGACAAGCTGTGGAGACAGAGAAAGGAGCCTCAAGATCCTGACTTGCACATAAACCACATCTTGTCTCAAAAAAGAAAAACCCCTCGATCCCACTTGCTGCCTTTTATGGGAATGGAGGAGGTTACTCAGTAACCCGCATGTTCACAAAGGCACTTTTGTTCCCAATAGGTCCTGAAAAGCTACGACCTAATGTGTAACTTCAGAGTTTACTCATGTAGCAGCATCGAGGTTACGATGTAGGGACATGAAATAGCAGCTTCTTAATGACACTGCAAACCAGCAGCCGGGGCACCTGCTCCGGGGAGGAGCGTTTGTACCCACCTGAGCGTGAAAACTGCGGCTCCTCTGCGCCCAGAGCACCGCGCTGGTGAGCGGGGATGGCTGGCTCCTGAATCCTGTGCTCTGTGCACTGGGCTGGGACAGGGGAGCTCAGCACCCGAAAAGCTGTGATGTGAAGCCACCTGAACATGCATGGCAGGTGACAAGTGTGAATTGGACTTTCCCTGCAGCCAGAGGTGTCAGCTTGTTCAGAAAAATGCAAGCTCCCTACACTTTTAAGTTTCTTTGTAATTTTTAAACAGCTGACTTTAAGCAAAGGAGAGGCATCCCTGTTAGGGAAAGGCTTCCTCTGCACTGTAGGGAAAACAGGATGGGCAAACTAACCTGGTCCATGGGAAAAGAGGCAAGCAAAAGTAATGCTTTATCTCCTCCACCAGCCAGCCTCCAGAAGCCACGCTTGAGCCCTCCTTATTACCTGAAGTTGTGAGTGTCACTGATACTGAGATATTGTTTGCTTTTCTAATCCCAGCAGGGGATTAGTTTGAAGCACAAGGACCAGGATCCTTCACAATACTAGACCTAGGCAGCAAAACTGCAGCTGATGCTGTTATTCAACTCAGTAACTGAGGCTTTGAGGAATTATTCTGCATTATTTGCTTCTCTTGTATCGCATGGCAGGAAGCGCCACAGGATAATTACTCACATTAGAAATGCTTCCTTTGGTCTGTTCTGAACATTTCACGTTTCATCTTCCCGGGTGCCCTGTGTCAGAGGAGCGTCCCGTGGACTGCAGGGCTCTTTTGGGGTGTTACCAGGGAGGGGGCTCCTGGAAAGAGCTGAAGTAGCCCTAAAACGCTGCTGACAACAGGGCAAAGGTCACTGAGGATGGAGACAAGATGATACTGTCTGGTCTGTTACCAGATTCTGTACTTCCTTGTATTTTACAGAGAATGTCTAATAATAGCCACAGTTTTTTACACCTTTTGGTGGAAAATTTCCTTTCTTAAAGAAGGTGAAGTGGGAAATAAATGAAACAGGGATGAGGGGGAAGCACAAAGCTGTGGAAAAAATACATTGTAGAATTTGCTTTCTTTCTTTTCCTGGACATACTTTTTCAATGCTTTTTATGATTTTATTTTATCAAATCCAAGTTTAGAAGAAACATATATTCTCTTAGCTCATTTCCACTCCTGCTCGTGCAAATGAGGACACACAGACCAGCCTGGTCTCGCCCAGTCAAGGAGCACTGGGGCACTGTTTGCGACGTGTGGGCAAGTAGTGCCCATCCAGGCTGTGTCCCTGGGTGTCTGGAGATCTTGCATTAATTCAACACAAGTCTGTTCATCCCTAAGGCAAATTCTTGAGTAACAGCAAGGGCAAACTGGGGCAAGTGGGCTGAGGTGAAATGTCCCCTTTCTGGTGGCAGCAGTAGTAGTTTTCCAGCTGCGTGTTCATGGGTTTGTTTCACACGGACGCTGCTGACCTTGTTTACTTTTTCCTTTATCTGCCCAGCCTTCCCACAAATATTATTGCATATGTCAGAATAGACCAATTAAGTGGCTCGAGCCCTTAATGAAAACCTTGACTTTTCTTTAACCTTCCCGAGGAATTGCTCATTAGTGGGAAACAGTGCTGCTGGCTTGTGCACACAGACAGACACTCCTCCAAAGCCATGGGCAGGCAGGATGGTGCTGGCTCCCAGCAGTGGGAATCCCACTTGTCCCTTTTTTACAGACCCTGATGGCTCAGAAATAGCAAAAGTCGACCTTTGGTGCCCTGTGAATGATATGCACCTGCAAGACCTTTCTAAAGAAATAGTTAAAATAGTAATTTACTGAGCAATGGCATCTCTAGGTTTCGGTTCTTTAGCAATAAAGGGATCTCAGTGCAGCATAAGGAGGGGAAACCCCCCTTTCACTTCTCTCCCTTCCTCCAGCTCTGCACCTCAGTGAGAGAACAGGTTGTCTCATCCTGTGCCACAGCAAAATGTTGACAGGCCATTTTTTTTCCTACTGCCCAATCTGAGGTTCTGAGTACTTTGAAAATTTGGAGTCCTAACAGTGAGCACAAGTTTCCTTAACTCACCACACCTCCAGCTGCTTTAATTCCTCATGCAGGCAGAGGACTCATGGTCTTTCTTCCCTCTCCCAAATGTGTTATCACCAAAATCACCAGGTTTCCATTATTTTCATTCTTACTCCAACAAAAGGCATGAGGAGCAATAGCAAAACTCAGCCCTCACATCGAAGGTCTTGCAGCACTGTGTTGTATAGGTGGCAGGCAGCTGTGACACTGGGGGCAATGGGACATGCCTGCCACTCCCAGATAAAGCACAGGGCTGGCCAGCTGTTTTGCAGGAGAAAGTGATGTTCAAGCACGTGCACACACACCCCAGTGCATTTCTGTGCTCCTACCCTTGGTATCCTTTGCATGTTCCCTCTGCTGTTATATATATTATATATTATATATATTATATATATTATATATATTATATATATTATATATATTATATATATTATATATATTATATATATTATATTATATATTATATTATTATTATATTGTATTATCCCTATATAATACCTGCAATACACTGACTCCTTAGGTCTGTCTTGAGTAGACTTGGATTCTGCAGATATTTACGTGTGCTTAGGCTGTGTGGTGCTTTAACCTGGCTGGCAGCCAACCACCACACAGGTGCTTGTTCACTCTCCCCTGCCTGGGGAATAGGGGAGAGAATTGGAGGGGTAAAGGTAAGATGACTCATAGATTGAGATAAGAACAATTTAATAAGAGAAATAAAATAAAATTAAAATCATAATGCTGTTAATAATTATAATAACGGCAATAATATAACATACAAATGAGTGATGCACAGTGCAATTGCTCTCCACCTGCCAACCAATGCCCAGGCCATTCCCTGCTAGTGATCCTGGAGAAGTGAAAATCCTGAAACAGCAGTCCTGGAAGAGAGAGAAAAAGAGCCTTCTGGCCAACCTTCCTTTATATGATTAATGTGACATTATATGAGATGGACTATCCCATTGGCATATCCAAATGCCAATTTGGAGCTGTTGCTCTTGCTGTGCTCCTCCAAAACTACTTCTGCACCTGCAGACAAGCCAAACATGGGAAACTGGAAAGTCCTTGATTTCTTAACAACAACTAAAAACACCACTATATTATAAACATTCCTTTCATGCCAAATCCCCCATGGAATCCAAAATTCATCACTATTGTAGCTACTAGGAAGAAAATCAGCTCCATCCCAGCCAAAACCAGGACGGGATGCACCTATGCCCAGCACTGAGCATGCACCTGGCTGGCACTGCCACCAGGGTCTCCTACTCTAAGGTCTTAGCTCCTTATTTTTGTTACCCCACATTTGTGTAACATTGGCCACCTGCAGCCCCTGAGTCTGATTGTCATTGACTATAAGCTTGGCATTTTTTACAAAAAAAACCCAAACCAAACCAAAACCCCTTATATATACATTTCACCAACAAATCTAAGTGTCCGTGTGAAGATCCTGGAAGGGCTTCTGACTGAGTACTGTTCAGAGTGGTGAGTTTTTAATGTGAAGCTTTTTTAAAAAATCCATTAATGCTTGAGAAAATACTTCTAATCTTCCAAGTTGTTTTGATATAATTTGGAAACAAGCAGTTTTGCAAACCCATTAGAGACAAATCGTCGAATAATTAGAACAAATGGAACTGAAGCACACGGCTTCATAAAGCTTTTTTTTTTCTTTCCTTTCTCTCCCTATGCTCCACACAGCAATTGTTCCAGCGGGAAACAGGTGGAAGAAAAATTGAGTTTTCATTGCATTCATTTCTAATTATTGCTTTTTATCTCTAATGGGTGTGCAATGCTTAATCCTTGAACTACAGTGTTGAAATATATTTACACGATAGATCAAATTAAAATAATTCCTCCCCTTTTTCCTTCCAGCACAGTAATTGCTCTGTTTCATTTATATATCATGGGCAGATAAATATTTAATCTCTTGTGCTGTACTCATATCCCAAATGACCATGCACTGAGTAGAGGAGAGGATGGAATAGCAGAAGGTGTGTTGCGTTTCTGTACCTGCAAGAGATGACGAATGAGTGATGCGGAGCCAGGTCAACTGCATGGCCCTTTGCTGGCTGCTCCCTTTGCACAGTGCTGTGCTACACGGTGTCACACAAAAAACAGTGGTACCGAGGGTGGACTTTGGTACCAGACAAACTGCAAACTTGAAACACCACCAGAATTGGCCCAGAATCTATTCCTGAAGTGCAGGATGCAGCTAATAACTGGAGATGGAACCCAAAATTGTACATATTAGCCTTTATAATCTGTTTTATTTGCATTCATATCTGGGATTTTGGTTCAAATCTTATATGGTAACAAGCCAAAGTCAAATCTAGATGTGGTCTTGCATTGAACCTTGTTTAGGTCAAATTTGGAGACAAGCACCTGCATTACAGGGCAGTGTTTAAGCACGGCTACTAGCAAAAGGGGAAGGTTTAACAGGCTTGCCTGTAAGATAGATACAGTCCTGGCCTGACCATGTGTCCTTCCCAGTGGCCCAGGCAGGACATGGCTTTGGAAATTAAGCTTTTCCAGGCAAGACAAGGGCTGTGTCGAGGGACAGCAGATCTGCTTTGAGCTTTGTTTTCTGTCTGCAGATAGAAAGAGTCTCCTTTTCTATTTCTATTTCCTAGGACCTTTTTGGGTTTTCCTGATTTCATTTCTGGGGCTCTGACCTGCTGCATCTGGGAAGTCTCCTAGGTGTTGCTCTGAAATGATTTGGTGTTTATTTCCTATTCCAGCTCAAGAGGGAGCATTTGGTCAGTTGGCCCAAGAAGTGTCCACCCTTTGTTACTGCTGCCCTCCAAGGCCCCTCAGTAACCACTGCCAGAGAAAGTTGGCCCCCAAGGCTTGAATTACAGTGAAGCCATGGATAGAAAATACACCATGAAATTTTATGGCTCCTGCGAAGGGGCTGCCATCTGCTTTTTCTTTTTTACCCTTTCTTTTTTTTTTTTATAGCCATTCCACAGTCTATTAAACCATTACTGTCTGCTCCCCCACTTCCCGCCAAGGTCTGTGTCCATTTCAAAATACAACACTTTGGATTTCAAAGCAGCCCTTGGGAATTCCCCAGATCATTCATGCTATACAGACCTTTATGATGCTTTTTTTTCTTTTTTTTTTAATTGAAATCTATTTGTTCACATACATGGGTACATATTGCTGTCAGCCCTTGGCCCCTCTCCTCCATTTTGCTCTTTCTTCATGCAAAACAGAAAAATCTTGCTGGATGAGCGTGGGCAGGAATTGCTGTGTCTGATTGTGCTTTGCTGGTCCTGCACAGAGGGATATTCTGAATTTTCAGCCTGAATGATGCTTGTCAGGCTCCTCCTGCCATGGGAGGCTGAGGCTGCAGGTACTGGGCTGCTTTGCAAAACAAGCTGCAGGGCTACAAGTACTTTCCACCTGAAGACTTAGCTGGTCCAGACATCACGCATGAGTCCTGTCCCCTCTCTCCTCCTGCTTTCCTGTGCTGCTGCTGTTGTATCTTCTCGCTGTTGTTGTATAAAAAGGGAACTGGATTCCACTTGTTTCTGGAAATCGCTTTTGCACATGTTGCGAGGTTTGCCATTTCTTGTGACGGAAGGGTTTTCCTTGCCTTTAAACACTTGGGTAGGTTTCATATCTCCCTCCCCCCAGTTTTTCTCGCTGGAAGGTGGAACAAAACCCCTTCAGCTGTAACAGGTGGGTCCATGAGCAAAACAGGCAGAGACCGGTGGGTGCCCGGCATCGCTCCGCGCGCTGCGGGGAGCACGTGAGGCCAGATCCTGGTGCAAGGCACTGCTGCCTGTTCCCTCCTTAAACTGATCCACCTCTAAAACAAAACAGCTTTCCACAGTAAATGTGTCTCTGCAACTTTGCAAGGGAGTTGCCAGTGCCAGGGTGTGTGATTTTTGCCTTTGATGACAAAATAGCTCTCCTGTGCTTCCTGACGGGTGGTAAAAAGCACATTTTTTTTCTCAAGGTGATCTATCACCCCATCCCTGTCTCCCTTTCCTGCTAGTCCTGCATTGCACAGACAGCCTGGAAAGGCCCAGGGCAGAGCATGAGCAACACGAGCAATGCCGTTGACTTCTCTGTAGCACAGTGCAGATGGCTCAGATACACTCTGCTTTCGATGCGTGACGCTCTGTAGTTATTGCAAGATGCTTCATGATGTTTGAGGGCCACCTGCAGCATCTCAGGGAGGAGGAATGGTTCGGTGCTTAGCCAACCAAACTGAAATGCTGGGAGTATTTAATCTCCAAGCTGCGCAAACAAGGCTCTGTATGAACATCTGGTTGCAAATTCCACTTCCTCCCTGGCTCCTCCTCGCTGTCCGCAATTCTTCTCGGAAAGCGCCGCTGCCTTTTTGCAGCACCGATCCCATGTCCAGGGTCTGGAGAGCTGAGTAACCGCTAGAGGGAGATGATAATGACTCTTTAATATTTGTAATTCTCATGTTATCTGTGACTAATAACAATTCGCCTTTGCAGCTGCACAGCTGTGGTGAGGCTAAAGACACTCTCTGGGATCTTTACATACCTGGAGAGGGGACCTGGAGAGGGGACCTGAGCCAGGACTCCTGGGTCCTCATTTTGGGGAGCATCTTTGTTTTTTTTATTAATATAAGAAAGTAAGCTAAAGTAAGAATTTATTTGCTGAAACAGTTCTCAGGCATTAGAAGGGGTTGCCTGGGACAATGGTGGAGTCCCCATCCCTGGAGGGATTGAAGAGTCGTGTAGACACAGTGCTGAGGGACAGGGGTCAGTCAGGGACTTGTCAGTGTTGGGTCAATGATTGGACTCGATGATCTTAAAGGTCTTTCCCAATCTGGGCAATTCTGGGATTCTACAAATAGATCACACAGCTGCACTATAGCACTCTAAATGCAAAACTTGGTTGATGCATCCTTTCAGACTAAATGGGAGTTGTTCATGTTGTCCTCTTAAAAATGATATATGGGACTAATTTTCTTTTCTTCAGTTTTTCCAGCTGGGACAAAAACAGTTTGGGGGCATCTGTAGTCACAGGCAAAGTAAAAGAGTGCCTACACTTCCTCATCCCTGATTTAAGCCAGAATTCAGGGTTTATCTTTAAGGGAAAGGCTAGTCTGTGATGCCACTGGTTAACTGGTAATTTGAAAACTGAAACTAGAATGATAAATACTTCCCACCCCAAAATGTGGATCTTGCTTGGTAGTACATGGAAACGCACACAAACATTGGTTTGAAATAAGTGCATACAATTAAAATGAAGAAAATAATTTTTTCCAGTGTGTTCCTTTCAAACATGCTTTTTTTCTTTTCTTCCCTTTTCCCATCTTTCTCCTGTGATTATAAAAAAAAAGAAGGAAAGGAAAGAAAAACTAAAAGGAACAGAGGGGAGGTGTGTGAGTGTGTGTGAGGGAAGGATTGTCGAAAACTGAGACACAGTTTCTTGCTTTGAAACAATGTGAGAATCTTCATTACTTGAATTTTTTAAAAAAAGCAAAAAAACAAACAAAAAAACCCAACACCCAAACTGAAACCTCATGTGCAAACTGTCAGATTCTTTCAGAAGCTATTTTTCGCTTGAAAGCACTTGCTCACACAGAGCACTTTGCTCAGCCTTGTTATGAACACAAAAGCTGCACCTAATTGGTTTAGATGTTGACAGGCATCTTATTGCCGGGAATAACAGTGCGTGTGCACCCACCCTGGGCTGGCGGGGACCGTCCCCACCACCGCGCGGGAGGGAACCGCTGGCCCCTCTCATCTCCCAGAGACGGAGATTTGCTGCTGGGAGAGGAGGCAGCAGTTTTGGTGGCTTCATTTCTCACTTTTCCATTGCAAATCAGTGGTTTGGAAGTGTAACCTGGGTGCTGGGAATGACAGTATTTGCCTGATGTGATGGTGTTCCATGCCTGCGCCTTCATGGTTCATCACGGTCCAGCTGGGACATCAGGTGTCCTGCTGGACACTGGACCTGTTAAACAGGGAAGATTTGGGGCTGAACTGAGCTAAAACAGGGTCTGTTTTGTGAACCCATCCTGGAGCTGTGGTGCTGGAGGTGTGCAGAGCCCAGCGGCACCACGCTGCCCTGATGCTCCTGGTTTCCTCTCTTTATGTGGTCTGAGTTGACACCTTGAATACTGCAATCCTAAATACAGATGACATATAGTCATGTGGACTGAGGGGAGTGACTTTTTGTGCTGGCTGGGTTTCACCTGGGGATCTCAGGAGACACCAGAGGAAGGTTTCCCGCTTGCCAAGCACTGCCATGTAGCTCACACACTAATTAAACATCAAGGGGGATTTCCAGAAGTGCCTGCAAAAGGAAGGCAGCTGAGACCTCAAAAACTTCAGTGTTTTCAAAAACCTCTTTGCAAGCCTCCTGGCACCTCTCTGAATCCCTGCTCTCTGCTGGGGTCCAGCAAGTTTCACTTGGTGGCAACTTGGTGGCCCAGTGCAACCTCCAACTGAGAGTAAATTAGAGCTGGTGTAAACTCATGACAGAAATCACACAAGGGCTGGCTCAGGAGCACAAGGGCAATTCTCCAAGCCCTTTGAAGGACTTATTCCCCGGAGGGTTTTGCTGCCCAGGCGGATGCACAAGCCCCCTCTGCCAGCTCCGTGCCCTTCCAGCTGGTGCAGAACTGCTGCCTCCTGGTTCACCTTGTCCCCTCGCCAGCTCCAAATGTTTAGCATCTTTGGGGGAAATGAAGGGCTACGTGGTAGTTAACGGCATCAAAAGGCCATGGAATGGCTGAGAGGTGGATGACAAATGTGTTTGTGCCAAATGTTATTGACATTGCACAGTTCTTCTTCTTGGACCATATTTACAGAATCCCTAGAGCTGCTGCATATTTAATATATACAGGAAATCAGAAAAACTAGAGGCCAACACAGAGTCAGTCACAGGAGTTACAGGTAAACTCGAGGCCTTCTTTGCACTGAGGATTTGCTCCAAAACTAACTGCTGCCACATGAAAGCCTCAGGGTAGGAAAGGAAAAGAATGGTTACACCAATCAAGCTTGCTCTTGCTAGAAGCTGTAGTGTAAACTATGCATTCAGATTAATCTCAAACTCAAAGTGATGCAAAAAGGAATTTGAGGGCTGTTCATTAGCTACAGGGATTGGGCATTTTTAATTAAAACCTGCTATCTGATATGAGACAAAGCCTTTGATTTTTCTGGCTTTGCTTTGGTGGAGAGATCAGTGCCTGGCATTGACGGTGAGTTAATGAACCAGCCGTGCCTGTGCTGCCCACAGGAACGGCCACCGAACCTGCATGGCCAGGACAGAGCCAAGTCACCTTTTTGGCTGAGCCCCCCGCCACTCACAAGGCTGGAGCTCAAGGATGGGATGAGCTGGTCTCCATCATGGGTGGGTTTCCCCATTGGGGAGTTAGAGGCTGGCTCTCTTCAGACAAGGACCAGCAGGTCTGAGTTGCCATCATATAAGGTGTCGAAGCAGAGCCCTGCTCCAGCTCCTCCTTCAGCTCATCAGCTCTCTGAAGTCTGGAGATGCAGAGCTCTTTCCTCGCACCTCTGCATCTGCCCACGTTGCTGTTTCCATGGCTGGGTTGCATGTTACTCCCAGCTGCCAACCCTGGTTAGTCTGTAACTGCTCTTGGGGCTCCGTGTCGGAAGGAAGAACATGGCTCAGTTACACGTGAAGTGACTGCAGGACTGAGCAAAGGAGTCGATGCACTCAGAGATAAAGGAGTTGAGCTTTGCAGCTGGGAGGAATGGTCCAATTTGTTACCTTTTCTGAGGTAACTGAGCAGGTAGTAGGTTCCCAGGTTACATTCCTTCTCGGTCTGTTCTGATGGTTTGGCCCAGCAGCGCAGGGTGGTCCCTCCTGCATGGACTGGGAGCATTACAGGGAAAAGCCAAATCCCCTGTTTAGGCATTGATTTTTTATTTGCTTTTGAACCAAAGCATCTGTCTCTTTTCATGATGTCTTACCCAGTTAATACCATCCAGAAGAGACACTGAAAATCTGCAGCACCACCAGGCACTAAGGAAGAAAAGGGTTGTGTGAGAAGAGGGACTGAAGCCACCAAAGGACTGTCACCCCTCTGAGAGCTTGGGCAAAATGCAGGGCTTTCCTGCAGAGCTGGGATGTGCTGGAAAGGACTCCTGCTTTGCGAAAGAAAAGTTGCCCCATCTCCTAATGTGGAAGGGGGAAATGTCCCCTAGGGCAGCAAGGAATGACTTCTGGGGGAAAAAAAAAAAAACAAATTATTTAGAAAGAACTGGAAAATGTCACAAGACATGACAGTATTTACAGCCAGGCAGTTCTCAGCTTTCCAGGACCAGGGACTAGAGACAGAGAAGTTAAAATGCTCTGCACATGGCCATCTTTGCTGTGTTTGTAAAGGAGAGGAATCAGCAGAAATCTTACCTGGAAAGATGCGCTGGCACAGCCTGAAGCCCACGATATGAAATTCAGATGAGCAGCGGAAGGGGCTGTCAAAACACGTAGGTGTTTCTGCATCTCTGTGCAGACTGACACTCCCAGCTCCAAAGCCAAAAATGAGCCAGGGGAGCTGTGAGCCCAGGACCACCTGAACTGTCTGCCACACTGAGACTCTTTTTGTGCAAAACCCATGCCTTTTGTTTGTAAAATATGTATATATGTACATATTTTGTATATATGTACAATATATGTACATTTATTGCCAGCATATGCTCAGCTGTGCAATGAAGATGTATTGTGCTGCTTATGTCTGTTACCCTTTGAGCCCCTGAGCATGTCCACTGCCAGTCATGCACACTCCAAACAGGAGCGACCACGGTCTGGAGAGCACTTACACTTAATAAAGCGATGGATTTTCACACCAGGCTCACACACACTTGTCAGCCTTTCCACAGCGCCGGAGCAGGCGTGGTGCTGTGAATGCCATGTGGTGTTCCCAAGGCTGTGGCATCTTTTAAAATCAGTCAAACGTGGCCTTGATAGAATAGCCAGCAGTGAAGCTTGCCAAGGATTTTGCTGCTGAAGGGGTTTCAGTAGAAAAAAACATGCTTCCTGCAAAATCAGATCTTCAATTAAAAAAAAACAAACAAAAATTCCCTTCAGGAAAAACATACCAATGTCTTTCACTTGGGTTTAGTGACACATTTCATTTCTCAAATGGAATGGAAAAATTCCAGTTCAAGAGTAATTAATGTTTACTGCCCGAGAGCCACCCTCTGACCGGAAATATGTCCCTGAGGACGTGCCTTGGCTTTGCTGCTGTGAGAGTGGCTGGGGCATGGCCTGGGTAGGACACCTGGCTCAAAGAGGAGATGAAGCAAGAGGTATCCTTACCTGTATGGCTGCAGCTTGGGGCTGAACTGACCCAAACAGGCAGTGAAATTGATATTCCCATTTTTGAGCAGGCTTAGCTATTAGTAAAGCCCCAAACACGTTTGCAGAATAGTAAGGATTTCAAACTCCCAGGCAGAGAAACTGGTGTTTAATCAGAATTATTTACTCACAGAGATGGATGGGGGTGTGTGTGTGTGTGAGCATGTGTTTATAGTGGGAAAGAGAATCCTTAACACTGAAGGAGATCTACCCTGTAAGGACCCTGCAGCCTCTGGTAGGATTTCTCACCTAGTGCTAACCTCTAGGAGTGAAACAAGAGGATATTTTCCTTCAGGCTGCTAAAGGGAATGGTACCCTGGAAAATTTTTAATTTTAGGTGTTGAAATTCAGCTATTTCCTGTGTTATACATTTGTGTGACACATTCATGAGATAATTGAAACTTCTGGAAACTTGTACAAAATTAACCCGGCCATCCCGATGTCATACACATTGGAAAGCTGTTTGGAAAATTGTTTTAAATAGCGTGTGGGATGTGAAGTTAATGTATGCATGTATCAAATCCTTGTGGGTGAAGCCAAAGCCGAGGGGTTAGGTGTTCCTCAGCCTGGCTATTTCTTGTTATGGTCATACTGCTTTATACCAAGACTTTACTTATGTGCCTGAGACCCTGCCTATAAATCAATGATAAAACAAGGCCTTTGGTGCAAACAAATGTTTCTTCTTTGCTCGTTCCTGCTGATGAAATAGTCGCTGCAATTCTTGCCTGAGTGCGTGCCTAACTGTGCTCTCCAATCAGCCTGCTAATTAGACCCCCAGTATCAGTTGAGATTATTAATGGAGCTGAAATACTGTTTAAGGAACACTGGATATATTGAGCAGCTAGCTTTAGGGGGTGGCAGATCCTGTAAGTGTAGGTCACATTTTCTGCTTTGCTGTGCTGAGTTGTGGAGATGTTTGTGCAGAAATCTGCTGTGCAGGGGTCTGGTGGGTGAAACGGCTCCCTGAGTGGGAGAGGGATTTGATGGGAGAAGTAGTTTTTCAGGGGGATGGGTCCTAGGTGGAAAAGAGAAGCATGTGGGAGAAGGAATTTTCCACTAGGTAATATGCTAGCAGGAAAATTGAGCTGGATTTTTTTTAGAGCCTCACTTTAAAATAGAGTATTTCAGGTAATTCCAACAAAATGAAACATTCCTTTTTGGCTTAAACTAGTCTAAAAGGAAATGTTTCATTTCGATTCTAGATGAAAAATTCAAGTTGATTTTCCCAAATTGGTTGTGAAACAGCACATCCCATTTAGTTTCACCTTGTAGAAATGTTATTTTCTATCAGAAAAAAACAACACCCCAGCTCCAGTTGAAACTTCCCAGCGGACTCTTGGTGCAGCAGCTCTGGCTGCTGAGGAGGAACAGTGGGACTGGCTCGTGCATCGCTCAGGGTTTACCCTTTCCCTTTGATCAACACTGATTTGCTTCTACCAGTGGGTGCTCTGCTGCCTGGGACGCTCCATCCTGTGCGCTTCCACTCCTCACTGCTTTTTGTCTTGGGGAGAATTGCTGTGAGCTTTTGGCACCCCCGTGGGCATGGAGAAAGGCTCTTTTTACCAGTTCCCACTTGGCCTGAACAAGTCTGGCTCTTCTTTTACATGGGCTCACCCTGAAGGAAAAAAGACAGCTTTTTCTGCCCTGGTGCACCTGGAGTTATCTTTGTTTGGGCTGCACAGCGAGCCTTTATCAGGCTTTGGGCAGACTGGGCCACTCCTGCTCACGCACGTGACGCGGGGCAGCAGGAGGCACGTTCTGTGCTGAGCAAGGACAAACTGCTTGTTCATCACCAACAAAAAAGGGCCTTCTTTCTCCGTGACCCTCAAAGAAAAACATAGCTTTACCCCTGGTACAGCTGCTTTGTGGGTGGCTTTTTCTCTCAGCACCCTGAGGCTGCCATAGGTTTCCAGGTGGGTTTGGGTGGTGGACACCACACACGCAAGCAGTAGAAGAAAGGGGTTGGACAAAGGGTGTTCAAGGCCCAGTTGGATGAGGCTTTGAGCAACCTGGTCTAGTGGAAGATGTCCCTGCCATGGCAGGGGGGTTGGAATTGGATGAGGTTTAAGGTCCCTTCCAGCCCAAAGCAGTCTGTGATTCTATGACATCAGTAAAAAGTCTTAGGCGTGTTTGACACCTGACAATCCCTTGTCTTGTTCTTGCATTCATGTGCTTGGGCTTGTGATGGGTGCAGGCCCCTGTACCTCACACCCCTTGGTGGGTGCAGACCAAAGTCAATCACAGCCCCCACCCTCAGGCTCCACCATGAAGACCCCACAGCTCTGTGCTGCAGTCTGGGGGTTTGTCTCCAATGGTCCTCTTGGCAACAAATGGCTAAATGGGCTCCTCCCAGCCTGCAGTCATGGGCATCTGCTGGTTGGAAGAGCCAGTGGTCATCTGGGTCCATCGCTGGAGTTGCTGGAGAAGGGAGCCTGCAGCTGGGCTCTGCTGAAGCATGATGTGGGTGACAAGTGCATGAGCTCGAGCAGCACGAGGCCTCTCTCCAGGCAGCATCGGCAGCCCAGCAGGAATATTTCAGGTTTGTAGGGTCCTGCTGGCTCTCCACAGCCCCATCAACATGAGACAGGGATCATGGGAGAAGAGGGGCTTGGGCACAGCTCTAAGCCACGTTTAGCAAGCTGTCTGTGGCTTTTCAGACTGAGAGGTCCAAACTGTGTGGATGCATTCTGAAGCTGAGCAGCAAAGGAAAACGCAGAGAAGGCTGGAACATTCCAACCCAGCCTTGTTGGTTTGTTTTAATAACAAAAGGACCAAATATTCTTATCAACAGGCTACATATTTTCTTCCCAGATTTACATTTTTCATCTACAGTGATGAGGTTTTGTTAAAAGATAAAGAATCTGAGGTTTTGGGGGGACAATAAGGAACTGGGCTTTGGGGGCTTTTTTTCTTTCTTTGCTTAAAATGGCAATATTCTGGGACCCCACTGCAGAGTGAGCTCCAGATAGCATGAGGTTTGGAGACTGCCAAGATCCCTGAAGGACTGTGAGACATTTCAATGTTCAGATCCGAAGAGAAGTCCTGCCTTTGCTCCTCAGCCTTTACTTTTATTAGGTCAGCCTCTTCTGTTCTTATGATGATGAAAAAATGAGCAGGTTTTTTGGGGGGAGGAGAGGGTGAAGATATTAGTAGAAATGTGGCTTTAGTCTGCCACAACATGCTGCAGTCTACTGGCATATTGTGAACTCTCTTAAGACCTAATAGGAAATAAATTGCTTATTGGGGTACTGCTGAGGACCAACAGGAGGTCTGGTTGTTTAGGAGACATGGGACTGTCCCAAGGGCAGCTCTTATCGGGAAGGGGAGGCTGTTACAGCAAACATGGGGTTTCTTTTCAGTCCAGAGTGCACATCCCTTGCAGCAAAATTAACAGTACAAATTGTCCTGGTCATGAATTGAAGGACACTGACCTGGGAGGTGGCGTTTACAGTACATGGCATCTCTCCAAGGCCTTGCTGATAGAGATGTTTGGGCTTGTTTTGTCTGTGACTAACTAGCTTTCTCCTCTTTGACTCCTTCCTGAGAGTCCAGCAGCTTCACCCTGACTTCTTCTCTTTGACTTTATTTTTTCATTTCAGAAATCCATGCCTCTGACCCCTTTTTATCAGAGATAATTTTCCCTGGTTTGTTCTGCATTGGGCAAGAACTGCACAACTCATCTCTGACCCAGTGGGATGGCCAAAACATTGATTTAAACCCACATGTTTCCAAAACAGCCTTTTTGTTTATCTCACCTCTGTGTTGCCTGTGTTACCCTCCTATTCACAACTGGAAGGCTTTGTGCCAAAATACCTTGAGCAACTTGCTTTATGAAACAATTGCCTTTTAGAAGTAAGGTGTGATCTTAAGTGAATGAAAACCAGATCTCAGGAAACGTTCAGGGTGACATCTTTTACTGTAAATAGCATGATATTAAATTGAAATTGGTTTTGGTAAAAGATAGCAAGTTGAAAGATATAAAGTCAAGTATAAAAAAAAAAATCCCAGCAGTTTTGTTTGGCAATGTCTAATCAAACCTGCACTTTGCCCCAGCTCTGCCAGGGCAGGTGGACTTCAACCTGCAAAGAAAGTCCTGTGCTCACCATTTTTAGTTCCTGTTTTTTTTTTAAACTTGGAAAATAGGTTTGATTTGCAGGAAACGTGCCAATATTTCAGCAGTGATTTCACTTGAAGATGGGCCCCTCTACCAGCATTTGGGGGAATACAGGCAGTGAACTGGAGTTTCTGTTATTTTCCAAGGTTTTTTGGTATTTTTCCTGCTCCATGCTGAAAAGTGTTTTGTCAAGGGCTAGAACTGCTTCTCTGAGACAGGCTGAAGACAGTTGATTTTCCTGACCAGTGTCATATAATGAAAATAGTCTTTGTGTCCTTCTGCCTTACCTTCCCCTACCCAAGTTACACAAAGGTCACCTTTGGCATGAGCTCACATCTCAGATTCATGTCCCCACATCTCCAGAAACAGGGTTTAACTGCTCTGCTTCCCCCATTCAATGCCTGGGCAAAAAAAACAAAGAAACACCTCCAGGTGTGAACCTCACTGCACCGAACAGCCAAAGCAGCACACGCCGGGGTTTGCAGAGCCTTTTGAGGAGCCTGGCAGCCCTTGTCCCCAGCAAGCGATGCTGCAATGGCAGGAGCTTTGTGTGGTCGGTCTCATCCTCCCTTCCACCCATGTGTTTCTGTGAGTTTCATGCAAAACCTCCTTTGCCCCAGAGTGAGGAACACCCACAGACAAGCTGGGCACGCAGGAGGGAGCAGGGCATGGCTCTGCCCGGCATCTTTGCCTTCAGCAGGGGCTGTGGTACCGCACGTCGCTGCCACAGGGCTCGTGTCTCTGGGGCCACACAGGGAGCAGGGAGGAGGTAGGGCTGCTGTGGCTGCTGTTACCCTTGGCAGAGGCACTGCCCGTTTGTTTGTCCTCCCCATTGTTTGTGCACAGGAACCACAGAAGGAGCCACAGGGCTGAGCTGGGGAGAGCTGCTCTTCTTCAGCTGTGGGCACCTAAAGCAGCCATGGAGATGCTGCATCTGGGCTCTCCTGGCATTGCATGGGCAGGAGCACTTGTTCCAGGCTGCCACTTCCATGCTGGACAGGACATTTGCAGCTCTTGATGGTTGTGATCAGATGGAGACCTGGTAGAAACATGCAGAGCTCACGTGGTGAGAGCTGTGTTTGTTTACTCCGAGGCTGAATTCAGCCCTTGGCTGCTTGTTCCTCCTGTTGAACAGGATTGCAATGCTCTCCCCAAACACTCTAACTAGGTCAGCCTGAGGAGAGGGCCTTGCTCAGCACTCCAGATGTCTATCGGTCTTTTTTTTTTTTTCCTGGCTTTTTTTCTTTTTCCAAAGATGAATCCTTTATTTAATCTCTCTCCAGAAGCTCAAAACAAAGACCTGTATGTGTTTCAGCAACCCTAGTGCTTTGCCTAAACACCTTCCAGCCACACATTATAAACAGATCACCTCTGTGGTTGAGAGATGTCTCTTTTTCAGCTCTGCCTTGGGCACAGATACTCACGAGGTGCTGTGGGTCCATCCAGGCCATGAACGCACTGTGGTCCCGTATGAGGGGTTTGGATATGAAAGCAATTTCTTGCCAATCACTGGAGATGCAATTCCTCTCCTTTGGATGGATCTTGGGCTCTGAAGCTGGGGATGGTCCTCCCATCCCCAGCTCTTCTGCCTTCTTTGGAGGTATGTCTGGTTTCTGCATTGGTGTGTGAGCATGAAAGGATTGGAGTGTAGGGATAGGGTCCCCATTCAAAGCCTGACCTCTAAGTGTAATCTTTCAGCCTGTTCCCAAACCCTAAGTGCCTCTGGTTGCATGTTCTGCTGATGAGAAAGCCCTAAATCCCAGACTGGGGGGCTGACAAAAGTGGAGGTCAGGATGGGAGCCGGGCAGTGGTGGTGGATGAGCAAGGATGCTATGAAGCACACTCTTATAATGTAATCTGGCCAGTGAGAGGGAAAATGAATCAATGTCACCTTGAGTAAGCATGGAGATCAGCCTGGCCACATTCCTGAGATAGCTGTGTGAAGATCTGACACTGGTATTCATGAGAGACTTAAAACAGAGTCCAGAACCAGGGGTGTAACCCAACCTCAGGAGCAGTGGGAACAAGAATAAGATCAAGGTCATCTCAGGAGGTTGCAACAGAGAAGGTCAGATCTGGTTCAGCAAGTGCAGAGCAACTCAGGTTTATTTCTCTGTCATGTCCATATCTGTGAAAGCAACTGCTGCTGCTCAGCCTTGGCTGCCCTGCAGAGTCCCCTTTTCTCCAGAGAACATCTGCTGGAAGATGAGGATGAGAGAAGCAGGATCTGCAGTAACTCTGGGAAAGGAATAGTCTCTTTGTACTCTTTGCATGGTGCCAAGCTCTTGCTTTGCAGCTACACCTTCATGATACTGTTTTACTGGAGAAGACCTTCTGTTTTAGCAAAGGGCACAGGGAGCAAAGGCTGGTACCTTCAAATGGCTTTTGGGGGACTGTACATTAGCTAGCTTTGAACTGGAGCTCTCATGTGGCTTTAAAAGAATCAGGATTCACCTCATCTCTCCTAGTTGTCTAGGAAAGCTCCAGCCAAATGGCCATAGGAACTGACTACTCCATAATATCTCAAATTTTGGATATTTCTGTGTAACATTTTCTGCCAGGATGTGTCTGGATGGGAGATACTGAGCGTGGGGGAGATCCCTAAGCAGGGTCCTAGAAACTAGTCTGGAGCTCACAGGGCCATTGGTCCTGCTTAGGACAGGAAGACTCGGGCAACAGCCTCTACATGGGTCCTTCCACATCACCTCCCATGAGGACTATGAGTTAAAGCTCATGGTTCAGTGCCAGTTGAAAGGGCTGATAAAACACCCTTTGCTCTGCTAATACACCAAAGGCCTCTCAGCCCCACTAAATGCTTCCAAAGTGCTTCTTTGCTCATGGGGGTGGAGGACAACCCGTTTCTAATTGTCACGTTCGAGTCTTGTGCAGGCAGAGATGCATTCCATATGGCGATGGGATCCGGGCTGCCCGGCTTGGCACAGCCAGGCAGTTGATGGGAAAACGATACATTTAATTGTATGGATGTCATAGGACTGGAGTCATTTTCTTAATCCTGGAGTTGGAAATAAATACAGAAAATAACGAATATCCAGTTGGCTGGGGATGATTCAGAGTATTCATGCTTTCCTTCCTTGTGAGGAGTTGGAGGGCAAACATATGGAGGAGGTTCTCGTTTTCAGGCTGAACAAGACATATCTGAGCTGGTTATAAGTTTGCTGGGTTGGGCTTATGCTGATTTCAGCCAGCTGAAAATTTGGCCCCATGTTATGAAATGGGATTCCAGAGTCTCTCCCCACTTTCAAGGAAGCACTTTTTGATGTGTGGAATCGGACTATAAAACCCAAGTGAAGGAGAGCTGCCCTGGGCCCAGAGCTGATTCCTTCTTCAGCTCATGGTCAATGCAATGTCTTTACTTTTCCCTGAAAATCTCATGTTTTGATCAGCTGCTGCTGCCTGCTGGAAATAGCTGCTGTGTGTCCCACCTAAGAGCTGCATCCTTCTGTTTTGCAGGTTTCTCCTCATGCTTTGTGTGCTTGTGTTTGCTTCTGTCCCTCCACACACAGCACTGTAGCACCCATCTGCTGGGATTATTTGCTGGCAGTGCCTGTTCTTGGAGGCAGAGGATGGCAGCACAGTCTCCCCATGGAGGTAGCTGTGTATAGGTGGAAACGAAAGTCCATATGGTGGGGCAGGCACACTGCTGTACTGGTGGACCATGAAGCAGTGCTTTGTGAGGGTGCAGAGAAGAATTTAGGCATGGGAACAGAGCTGTCAAACCCAGCATCTTGCATCTGACTGCCAGTACCCAGTGCTGCTGCACATTTGTTGAGTGTTTCCTAGAGAGATGTGAGCTGTGGGGCTCGTGTCCAGCCTTTCTGGAGGCTGACGTGCAGCCAGCACCACTGTAATACACTTGTGGTAAGGCCAGCACTTACCAGAAGGGTTGGATCCACCACAAACATACTCTTTGTTGGGTTTGCACATGCCTTCATAGTCACCAGCCCGGCTGGAAACACTACAGATCTGCTCCAGTCAGGAACTCTGGAAAACCAGAAACACAGGTAACCCCCCAAATCTTCAAGGAGAAATGTCCAGGAAAACCTGAACAAATTAGTCTTCTTAGAAGCAGCAGGTTTTGCTGCTTCTGCCAGACAAAGACGTGAAGTTTGTAGTGAAACACAAACGTGGTTTGTGTAACCCACAGTAATTTCAGCTTGGTTTCTAATAGTGATTTGTTTGGGCTCTGGAGTGTGAGGTTTAATTTTACTTCCAAGCTGTTTATTGCACTAAATACTCCTGATATCTGTGTCAACATCCTACCCAGGTTTTCTTAGTCTTGAGACAATTAATAACCTTGGCTTTTGCCAGCAGTGATAATAGAAATGGCCCGCTCTGATTTGAGGCCGATTACTCACCGGTCACTCCAAAGCATCCTCTGCATCAGAAGTAGATCAGGAGCTTAGGAAGAGATGGGGAGGGAGGTTAAACATGCATCTCGGCCTGTGTTGTTCTCTCCATGAGCTTCACTCTTTATTCATATTTAGCCTCAGACCTCACCAATTTGTGGCCCAGAAGGCACTCTGCATTTGCCTGCTCAAAATACAGGCTGAATTTGGCACCGAGAGCAAGGCAGTGGGCTGCACTTTGTGAGGGGCCAGGGCTTCAGACAGTAATACTGGGAACCCACCTTCTCTTCTGCTACCAAGCACTTCATATCCATCCACCTGGATTCATTCTGCTCTAGATCCTTGGGGCTGTTCCCTGGGAATAGCAAATGACATGGCTCTCATTGGTTCCCTTTCAGAAGTCCTCCCATTTGGTACCGACTCTATTTAATATTTCATTCTGCATTTTCATAGCCAGGCACTTATAGACATGAATTATTAAATGGGCACACTTCTTGAAATAAATGTATAGACAAAGACAGCTGCTGGTGCTTCCTACAGGGTGTGTTCACTCATCAGGATACGCTGTTTTTACAACTTTCAAAGAAAAAATCTCAAAGGCCCCTTTTCTTGTTCGGTGTTTTCAAAGCCTCACTTTCTTGTTCAGTGCAGGATGGTACCTTCAAAAGCACTCAGTGTTGATCTCACTTTGTTCTCACAGCAGCTCCTAAGAAAATAGGGCTGAGCCATTTCGGAACCCCTCCCCTTGCCCCCCCGACTGCAGTACCACAGCAATATTCCCAAGCTTTTAACTGCAGCTACATCAGGCCAGCAGGAAAAGCTTGCTTTTTAGCCTCGTTTCTATTAATTTGGGACAATTCTGTTGCCTCAGTGGAGTTGCTCTGGAGGCACAATACATATGAAGGCAAAGTATGACTCTCTTCAGCTAACTAAAGATTGTGCCTTTGCCCCTCTCCCATCAGATGGCTTGGGCCATGCTCAGGGCCCAGGTGACCAACTGGTGGGACAAGCACTCTTCAATGTAGGGGTTTGTGAATGTGTTTCTCATGTAGACAGAGGTTGAGAGAAGGCCTGGGGTGGTGAGGACTCTTTGGTAAAATGGGAAATCTCAGCATGGCAGCATCAAAAGGCAAGTGATCTGAATATTGCTTTCAAACACAAATACCCCACTTAATTTTTGTGACAGCTGTGATGCCTCTGTTCTGGGGAGGCAGGTGGCCATTTCAGGCTCCTTACTGTCTGGAGTGGTAGGACCATGGTTCCCTCTGTCATCAGTGGAGGGGGAGATGCCCAAGCCAGCACAGCAGACCGTCTGACGCGGCCCCACAGCACCACTGCGTGTGCCACACACTGCCATTAAGACATTTTACTTTGAAGAAAGGCAGCTTCAAATCCTCTTAATAATTGATATTACTCAGATCTTTGAGACTGAGAGAAAGCAACTTAGCCTGGTGAACCTGCCTCCTCTCCAGACTTGATCTCCTCTCCTCCTGGTTCTCCTTGGCTCTCCAGCCAATCTCACTGGATATTGCCTTTACAACCATGGTGATCTTGTACCTTGCAGTTAGAAAGAATGTGAGTCTTTTGAGGGGAATCAAGGCAGGTCCTGATGGCTGGAGGAGACACCTCAAAAGCTTTCCTGGAATACCAAGTTCACCATGAGCAGTCAACCTCCCTTCATTAGTCCCAACAAGATGGAGCAGGATGGATTTGCTCACGGGTGGAGCTGGAAGAAAGTAATAAGCTCCTCTTAATGAAGAGAGCACTTTAGTTTGCTGTGTCTGGCAGACTGTTTTCATCTTTTGTACTTCTGGTAGTTGGCATCCCGGGCAAGACTGAGGGACTTCAGTCTGGGAGTGGTAGGCATGCACTCAATTTGCTGCCTCCCCCTGGCAGAGGATCAAGGCTGGAATTTTCATTACACTTGCTTCGCCTGCCAGAAAGAAGCACTTTGATTTAATTCTGGTGGCTTCTTGTTCAATGCCAAGCTTGGAACGTGATGCTCTGATGTCTTCCAGCTTCTTAAAGTAACCACAATGTCCCGCTGAGGAAATATATATTTATACAACAGAGGAATTGCATTTAAGTGTGGAGTCGCTTTATTAACAGCAATGGCATGCCATGCTATAGGTGGATCCTATGGTTTGGAATAGAAGACTGGCTCCTTTCGTAATCCCCTGTACCAAGCCCTGATATGATCAGAAATTCATAATTCCTTAGTAACTATTCTTGGAAGGCTCATCTTATTAAAACAGTCACCACGTCGCTTATCCCTGGAAGAGGATAAGGGATGCTAACAGACCTGATCAAATGTTTTCTGGCATAAACGTCCTATAAAATGGAAAATTGTGCTTTTGACAAGATGACATTGTCCTACAGAAAGCATCTGCTTGCCTGAGAATGTCATTCTCTTGCCAAAAGAATACCTCAAAACCCAATTGTATTATTTTTTGGACAAAAATCCAAAAGCTTTGGGGTTTTGGCAAAAGATTTTAAGGATTCAACTGAAAGAAAAAGGTTTTGTTTTCCAAAAACCAAGAGACCCAAGCATATTCTTTTTTCTTTTTAGTTCTGTTTAAAAATTAAGGGAACATAGTTTGTGACCATATTTTCCATGTGATGGAGAGGACTGTCTTTCAAACCAGCTCTAGCTGCTAGCAATGTTAGTGGGTACTTCACCAAAATTCTGTCATCAGTCATGTGCAAAGACAGTAGCTGTTGCCAGAAGTTCAGTCAAAAACAAAAATTTCCAGATTAATTGAATTTTGTTTAAGGTTAAGCCTTTTCTGTTTGTCATACCAGTACCTGAGCAGCTGCACTGTCTCCTGTTCCTCTCAGTGTCACCAACAGAGGAATGAACATGGACTAAAAGTGGTGTGTTGGGCATGTTGGGCTGGATGGAACATGGAGGAAGGGAAAAGCCAAAAGTGAGAGAAAGAGGATGTGAAAAAGGGCCATACATTTAAAACAAGGCTGAGGACACAGGTCTTCTGTCCAAAGGTCTTCTGCCCTGGGACATGGGAGGACACGTGGGAACCTGTACAGGCTGTGCCAAGCTGTACAAGCCAAGCTGTACAAGCCAAGCTGTACAAGCTGTAGAAGCCAAGCTACAAGTTTTTTTTCCTTGCAGCTCTCTCTGAGACAGTTTGAGCTGATCCAATATGGGATGAACAGATGAGCTAGGAGGCAGAAAGAAATTCTGAAACTTTGGGACCATGAGAAGTTTCCTTTTTGATCGGTCTCACACACACCATATGTGCACTGTCACTTCCATTCATTTTGTATTGACTGTTACATTATACCACAATATTAATGTATTAATATATTCATAGAATTTCAACATTTATATGTAATGCAATTAGTGTTTTAATATAAATGTCAAAATGAAATGAATCAACATGACATTTGGAACAAAATCTTTTGACACTGTTGAAATGGAATAGCCCTATGGAAGACGTTTTACCCATCCTGTTCCCCCTTCCACTCCCACTTGGGTGCCAGCTCTTTCATTCCAGATGTGGTGGCCAGACTTTGTTTGGTTCAATGGCCACATGTGATAAGAAGGTTGGCTTAGTGCTGACCACATTTAGGTCACTTTACCTAGAAAAACGTGCGTAGGTCTCGCTTGAACTTGATCTCAACTCACTAAACAAAGAGGCCAGATCAGATGTTGGTTTTCCTGTGTGTTTTCTCCATTGAATGTGGGTAGCCCACACCTCAGACTGGAGAACAGGTAGTACCTGGACTTCTTTCTGTTAAATGCTGGTCTTGAAAGATCAAATACAACCTTATGCTTTCTCTCCTTACCCTGAGTCCCTAATTTCTTCCCCAAAACTACATTTGTATTTTCTTGGTTAAAATGTAATTTTTACAATACTGTCTGTCAGTCCAGCAGTATCTTCCATTCACCATGAAATCACATCTAGAAATCTCTGAATCTACAAGCCCATCCTAAAGTGTGTCTGTCCCCACCCCACGATACAGACTCATACTTTTGACAGTTCAGCAGCTGTGAAATCACATGCCCTAGGCAGCTCTTTAGCTCTGCTCTGTTCTTCCTTTCTTTTACTTACTTCATTATTTGGACCATGACCTGAAGTTTGTATTAAATTGTTCTGGTTAATAGAAAATAGCATGCAATCCAAACATGATTTTATTTTGCAAATGATTCTTCCTGAGAAATGTAAAACAGGAAGAGATAAAGACTGTTGTTTTTTGAGGTTTTTTTTCTCCTCCAAGAAGCCAATATGGAATATGTTACAATCTAGTCTTGCTGGGTTGGAAGCTAAGGAACACAGACAAAAAATTAACAAACACTGTTTAATAGCAAAATAATAATATACAGATAGAGATATATTTTTATATATATATATGTTAATGTATATGTGTATGTATTAGGAGCCCAGCTCTCTTTTTATTTGTGCTGGCTTTGTGTCACCTCAAGAGCCCATGGGAATGAATCCAGAGGTACCAGGGTGAACAGGAGGAGCTCCAGCCTTGGCGTTTATTTATGCTGACCATCCTGTAATTTCAACCATTCTTCAGGTTCCCCCTGATTTACTCAGGGATCTGGGAACTGCAGCCCTGTTTGGGACATACCACAAAAGATTTGGGGTTATCACATTTCTGCATAACAGCAGATAGCTGCTACTTGTGTGGGGTCAATGGGGGCTAAGAGTGCACTTGAAAACAAGAGCATTGCTCTTAACACTGCTTTGCTTAGTCCTTGTTGACATAATTTTCACCAAATCCTAGTTCAGCTGGACCTGTCCTTAAAGCATCATGTCCAGCACTTGGTGAAAGATGTATAGTCTTACCTATGGAGCATGGGATTCAGGCACTGGGCTCGTGGGGCTGCACATGTGTCAAACAGAGCTGTGGCCACCCTGCCCTGGGAGCTCTGCAGCCAGGCTCGGGGCTGGAGGGCTCACACTGGCCTGGGGGAGCCTCAAGCTTCAGGAACTGCACCCAACAGTGCCTGACACATGGTATGTCTGGGTATCCCAGTGCACGCAGGAAGCGTTTGATGTAATCCTTAATTCTGGCTTGAGAGGTCACTGCCTCCAGCCAGATATTCCTGGACATGCCCTCTTCTCTCTGGGACCAGCAGACCTTCAGTGCACCATCTTTAAGTGGTGATAACTCCTGTGCAAAAGAGGAATATATATATATATATAGTGAATATATATATTGAATGAATATATTGAGTTCAATATAATGAATGCATGTAGGTTCCACCCCGTCTGTACAGAGGCAGAGCAGTGGTTGTGGTGCTGCTTGGAGGCTTGTTGCCTACAAACTACATGGTGCAAGCACAGACATTTCCAGTTGGGAAACCCCAGATAAAGTGCAGCAACAAGTGAGTGTGAGCACTCTTGCTCTGCTCTGCACCAGGAGCAAAACCCCCTTGGCATGGGCATGGTTTTCACTGAACTGTCCTGTTTATTTGTATTAGGAACAGAGTTTCTTCTAAGTCAAAACTATTTGAGTGAGTCTCCAAATCTGTACTGTTCAACCCCCAACTGATTATAATTACATTTGCATATATGATATACAGATATAGAGGGATTTAATCGAAATGTAGCTGCCAAGTGGAGACCCAGTGAGTGTATGTTCATCAGAAAATCATTGTTAAAGACCTTCCAGGTTGGCAAACTTTGCTTCAGAATTAAAACTGAGATTTTTCATTATCCCATTGAATATTTTCAGTTATTTCAGATGCAAGAGCCAAAAAAATAAATCAGTGCCAGCTTGCAGAAATATGAGTTGGTAGAATGGTTATTATTATTATTTATTGGATTGCAGAGAAGGATCTTAGCGGGGTTTATCTTGATGGGTGAGTTACAGGAATATGAGCTCTGTAATGGGAGGGTGAAGGGAAAGACATTCACATTCAAGACACTGCTCAGCTTTCTCCACATCAGATTTAATTTCTGTAGAAGGAGAAATGGAAGAAAACCTGAATAGATCTCTACAATTGCAGCTGCAAACACAGGGCTGTGGTTCAGCTTCACTGTGTGAGGGACTGGAGGAGGAAAGAGACATACTGAAGGTCGTACCAGTCCTTCAGCTCTTTGCTTGACCCCAGTCCCTGAATGGGAGGGGGTGGCTGACCCCCACCTTAGTGTGGCAGGTAGGTGTTGATCCTCAGACTGTGTGTGGGGCCACAGCATAACTGGCTGTAGGCACCTCAGGAGGGTTATATGGTAACACAACAGAGCAGGTGCAGTGACACAGGTATGGTGTATTTATTGTACCTTCCTTTTGGTTCAGGTACGTTGTGTCTGCAATACCTGGTGGAGTATTTCATGTCCTCACCATAGCAGAGGAGACTTGTTTGACAAAAGTGTCTCACCAGGGCTGCATTCAAAGAAAGAGATGAAATCCAGCAAAATGAGTAGTTCTCCACAGGGCAGGGAGGTGAATGGTTGAGTTTTGCATGGACTCTGGTGCAGGCATATCTATTTACTACAGAAACTTGTCACAGTGATGGCACAAGAGGTGGAAGGGTGGATGTATGGGTATGTGTGCCTGTCTGAAAATGCTAACAGATACTTCACCCACAAACATGATTTGTGAATTCAGCTGTGGTAACTTTTAAATATTAACAAATATTTCACAGACAAGATCGAGATGGAAGAGTCTGGTAGGGGAGGTTGGTGATCCCCTTCACAAAAGATAGTGAAAGTCACAAGCACAGAAACAGTGAGCTAAACAACAAATGTGTAGAGTTGGTTCTGGACTAGGTTGAGATTAGAGTTGTTTTGGTACATTGGAGCTCACACAACAGCCTAAAATGTCTGAGAAGCAAGTATTGCTCCCCAGCAATGGTAAATCTTGCAGCACCAGATACTATGGGTACAAGAGGTCCATTACAAGTGTCACAGAAAATCCCTCTCTGCAGCACACATTTCAGTGGCACTTATGAAGTGAGATCTAGGAGGAGGTAGGCAGGAAGAATAGATACCTGCCCTTGATTAAACTAAGAAGTCAGATGAGCCAAAAGGCATGAAACTCCTAATTCTGCACAGTGCTGGAGGCTCTGGAGGGGTTGCTTCACTTTGCCTCTCCCACTGTTTTTCATCCTTTCACACTTCTTCCAGGTCCTGCCTGGCCAACCCGAGACAATTTTGTGTTACTGATCTTAACAGTTAATCTTTAATTAAGCTGTGGACTGTTTTGGTCATTAATGTAATGTAGTAGGCAGGGAATAAAACCTCATAAAAACTCCATCCTAGCTCTGATAGATCATGCTGAACCTCAGGGGAGCGTCTGGGGAAATGGGTGCTCCATGGGAATGCCTATGGGAACAAGACTTCTCTGGAGCTTGACCCACTGCCATGCTGTTGGTTTCCCCAGGGAAGGTTTTCCAAGAGCCAGAGAGCAACTAGTTTGGTCAATTTGTGATTATTTGAGTAGGAGATTTGTTGGGTACTGGCCAAAAGCTTATTGAATAAGAATCGCCTCAGAGGATTGTGGGGCAGACCCAAAGCTGAACATAATTACCAGCTTATTTCTAAATTAATATTTTGTTAGGGGTTTGGGATAGAATTTATTTTCACCCACCTTCCCTCACCACTGATCAGGGTTTGTTCAGCCTTGGAGAATGCTTCAGGTTTTACTGCCTGTGTCTGAGATTGTTAAAAGCTGTGAAAGTTGGGGCCGTTTAAAATCAGAGCAAAAAAAAGGGGAGGAAAAATAGCTGGGAATGGGTGAACGCCATATAAATAGCAGTAAAACTGTTAAATCTATTTGCATTTCACACCCAATAATTTTAGACTCCACCTCGAGAGCACTGCTTGAAAGTCAACACTTTTAATTGTCCAGTAAATTTCCTCTCAGACAGCTGCTTCATAAACTGCCATTGCCTGCACAGTGAGAAAAAACAGATAACTGATTTATCTCAGGATGGAGCCCAGCAGGGCCGTTCGTGTGGCACTGCTTCCCCCCTCTGTCCCACTGACACCAGTGTGTGAGGGCGTTTGGTTCCGGCTCTGCAATCTGTCCTCAGGCGCCAGCAGCACCCACCTGCACATCTGAGATGTTGATTGTCCACCATAACCTGGAGTGGTCCCTGGAAGGTCCACAGCCTACCCTGCCCACCAGCCTGGCCATGAGCTTGCTGTGCCCTGCTACACCCGTAAATCACCCTCTGCCAGGCAGGGAATGTGCAGGCTTTGGAGCATGCAGCCAGAAAGCAGTGGCTTCTAATTCAATTAGAGCTCGGGAAAGTCTGCTGAGTTATGTTCCATCTATTTAGCGTGACATTGGTTTATTGGAGGTCTAAGAACATGGCCAAAGGGGAATTAAGGGGAGTTGGGGGTTGGGTTTTGGGGGGTTTTTTTTGTGCTCCTTACTTCTTTTTTTTTAAAAAAAAAAAAAAAAAGAGAAAGAAATTCTGGCCATTTATTTTTTATGGGATTGTTGCAGCAGTTGTGGACTGTTCAATGTCCTCAAAAATGGGCACTAACAGGACTAATCTGGTTGGATTTGTACAACAATTTCAAAGAAAGTCCACTCTGGCCACTGCTGCTTCTTATCTTTGGCACTTACCCCCACTGGATGCAAAGCCACTGCTTCCATTTATTCGTTTGAATCTTCTTTAAAGTTTGAGGGAAACAAACAAAAGCCTAAACACAGCCCATAAACACAACCTCAAATTCTGAAGACAGAGAATTTCCAGAGATCTTAATGAAAGTCATGGAGATTTCCAATTAAATCTCTCCCACTGGAATAGCTAAAAAGCTATTTCTCACATTTGATCACATTTCCTTTTGCTGATCAGATCTAACTTTTACCTTGCTGGACAGTCCAGTTATTAGTTCTCATCACTGGATAACAGTGGAGAACTTGGGACAACCTGTCACTCCTGATGTGCTCAGCAGTGCAGTGGTCTGCTTCAACAGGGACAGAGGAAAGATGGAGACAGCAAAGAAAGAGAAGACAATGAGAAAGGAAAAGGAATAAAAGAACCAGAGAATGGTTTGTGCTGGAAGAGACCTTAAAGCTCATCCAGTTCCAACCCCCTGCCAGCAGCAGGGACACCTTCCACTAGACCAGGTTGCTCAAAGTCTCATCCAACCTGGCCCTTAAACACTGCCAGGGAGGAGCAGCCACATCTTCTCTGGGCAACCTGGGCCAGGGTCTCACCACCCTCACACCAAAGAATTTCTTCCTGATAGCTCAGTCTCCCCTCTTCCACTTTAAAGCCATCACCCCTTGTTCTGTCACTACCTGCCCTTGTGAAAAGTCCTCCCCAGCTGAAGGGAATATCAATGGGAAAGTAGACAATCTTCAGCACCAGAGGCTGAGGGCACTGTTTGCTGCTCCCATCCAGCTGCTCCAGCCTCATCTCTCCCCACCCAGCACCCAACCACAACCACAGATACTGGTTTTATTCCAAGTTGTTGTATCTTTGGGTGAGTGCAGACCAAGGATACAATCTACTGCCCAGAGACTTGTGGCAAGGCAGAAAAGATTGCACACCAGGGTCCAGGATGGGGTCATGTACTGGTGAGTCAAGGCCAGCATAAGTGTCCTCAGTGACCTTCCCAAAGTGAGAAGGTGAGGTGATAGGAACAAGTGGGATTGGGAGTCCAAAGGCTGGGAGAGAGATCCTGCAAGGCAGCTCAGTGAAGAGGAAACGGCTGCAGAAGGTGAGGAGAGAGGCCAGAAGGTCATTGACCAGGTGAGAAAGGCCGTGGTTTAGGGATCCTTCCCCTACCATGGACCTGCTCAGGTTTTCTTTTTTCTTTTTTCCTTTTCTCTTTTTTCTTTTTTCTTTTTTCTTTTTTCTTTTTTCTTTTTTCTTTTTTCTTTTTTCTTTTTTCTTTTTTCTTTTTTCTTTTTTCTTTTTTCTTTTTTCTTTTTTCTTTTTTTTTCTTTTTTCTTTTTTCTTTTTTCTTTTTTCTTTTTTCTTTTTTCTTTTTTCTTTTTTCTTTTTTCTTTTTTCTTTTTTCTTTTTTTTTTTTCATCCAGGCAGGGGCAGGTGGGGGCAGAAAGAAAGAAAGAAAGAAAGAAAGAAAGAAAGAAAGAAAGAAAGAAAGAAAGAAAGAAAGAAAGAAAGAAAGAAAACGTATCTAAAAGAAAACTCCTCCTTTGCAGAGCATGGCTGTCCTGCTTCTCCCCAGAGATCGACTGGGTGGAAAATCATCTAAAGAAATGGCTACTTTATTCTTGATAAAAACAGCTGGCGTGGTCTCCTCTGGGCATCTTTCCCTGCTATGCATCTGACCCGCCTTCGCCCTGCAGTCATGGATGCAACAGCAAAAAGTGTGTGTGTTTTTTTGTGGTGTTAGTGCTGGCAAGCTTTTTGTATTTTTTAAACATGCTGCTTAATAATTACTGCTTCCTGATTCATTTTAAAAGGTCCTGTGTGATCACAAATAGATCTATTTACCAGCTAATGTTTAGATAGGTGCAGTAAAGTAACCACCAGCCTTGTCTATTGATGTGTGTGCTTTATCATGCATTTAATAGTCTTATTTGTCCATAATGAATGAGTCCTCCAGTGGGAAATAAATGGAAATGCCAGTTTGGGGATCAATCAGTGCACATATGCAGCCTCTATAATGGGAAGTTCATGTTCTGCAGTGAAGGTGGTTTTTTGGAATGGCTTGGCTGCACTTTGTTACCACAGGTTTTGGCTTTGTGAAGGTACAGGTCTAGAAGAAACTGGATTAATGGAAAATATCAGAGCTGAAAGAAAATTTCATAAAAATATGCATGGCCCTGGATGATAAAGATGCAATTTCCCACTGTCATGCAATTGTGTGACATTTCCTTCAGGGAAAAGAACTGAAATGCAGCACCAAAGGAGAGCCTTCTCTGCCTTCAGATAAGAGGAGTCCTGGTCAAGGCTCACTAGTGAGGTCTGTGGAGTCTGCTGAAACCCTCTGTGTGCTCTCAACTGAGCAGTTGTCCAAATGCCTGCAGGACCAGACCACATTTCCAGAACAGCAATTAAACCAAAATTAGAGGTGGGGACTTCAAGACCTGTTGGATAGGCAGCAGGTGAGAACTTACTGCAGGCTGGAGGTCACAGTGAATCTTTCCTTCTCCCCTGGGCTGGCTGAGAGGCTGCACTAGGTAGGACTGGAAGAACATGGCTTTATTTCCAGGTTGCTCTGTAGGCCTGGTCTGAAGCTCATTTGAATCAATGAGGATTCCTTTTTGTCTTCATTAACTTGCATTAGGAGTCCAGTAGAAGCAGAGCTAAAGGAGTTCAGCGTCAATGGGCCAGAGAGAGCTTCAGTTTGAGTTTGGGTGCCTCTGCCTTCCCTGGGCAGAAACTCATCCTTAGGGTAGGGTTCTTCCCATGTAACTTATCTCATGGAACCTGGGCTTCCTCTGGAGTCAACAAAGAGAGATGAGCAAAAGGAGAGGGCAGTTCACCTCTCCAGATCATCTTAAATCCCTTCCAACACCCTGGGGGTGCTGCCAGCCCTCGCCCAGTACCACCCTTGCAGCTGGTGAGGAGCACAGGTATTATTGCAAGTGTCAGCTGCAAATGTGATCTTAATATAAGGAGGGAAAGAATATGTTAAAAGTTAATTTGCCATAAAATATATCCAAGTCCCTTTTTTGCTTTTACAAGAGGTTTTTAACTGGGTGGGTTGAAGTGGTTTGTGGCAATCACAGGTCCGTCGTAGGGGTGATAGATATCACTTTACTGATGGGAAAACGATATGAATCAGGCTTGTCTGGCAGCGTGATCACCTAATTGTAGCGGGAGAGCTGAGCAAGGCCACGGCAGGCGCTGTGATTACACAGAGTCTGTGGGTTATTCCACTCCCAAGTCTTATCACTCAGGTTTCAAGGCTCAGGAGAAATATGTCAGGGCAGCTTTCAGGCATTGAATGAACCATCCCCGGCAGTGGGTGATTCTCCTTCCAGTGCCAAGGTGATTACCCTTGAAAAGAGATGGAGTACTGAAAAGTGTAGTGCCTGGGAAAGGGAGGGGCGGGAGGAGGATGGATGGTGAGAGCTCTTATTGCGGCTTCGGCAATATTGATCTTGTCATTAATAATGGGATGAACCTTAAGTGAAATCCAAGTGTCAGTGCCAAGGCAGGTTATTTCTGTCATAAACAGCACATCAGGCAACTTGAGAACGGTGATATTAAGAGGGATGGAGAGGAGAGAGGGAGAAGGAGACAGTGTTTCTGGGGAGCCTGTGCTTTGCAAGTGGGAGGGAGATGGTTTCTTCTTGGGGTGGGGGTCCAGGGGAAGCTCAGTGCTTCTCCAAACTGGAAAATTCTCAACTAAACAGATTACAAATTCAACAGTTTAACATTTTCTGACAATTGCAGTGTCTCTTGCAAGGCTGCACACCAACCTGTCCCTCCTATGTGCTCGCTCCTGAGCATCTCATGGAGCCTTCCCCACTTCTTTCCATTTTCAACGTCTCATTTTTGTTGCAATTTTCCTTGGCTCCTGGGAGTTATTTTCAAATATTACAAAATAAAGATTTTTTTTTTTCCATCCCTGAAAATTTTCAGTTTTCCTTTTCTCCTTAAAAAACCCCTAAGATTTCTTTTGAAAGCAATATTTTTTGTCAACAATTTTCTCTACATAGTCGACCCCTCTGTTCCCACAGTGCTAGATAATATTTCTCCAGTCAGGGGTCTGAAGGCCCTCTAAGAGGAAAACTGTGACTTCTAAATGGAGATGAGACCTGCCCAGCAAGCAGTGCTGGAAGTCCTCCAGGTCCCCTTGTTTGTTTGGATCACCAACGAGCAGAGTCACCTTGCAGTAGCAGGGGTAGGTCCAAGTCCAGGGTTTTCCGGTGAAGGGCTTAAGACCTTCCCTCCCTGTGATGACAAAAAACAAACTGTCTTTCATTATGTTTCAAATTTCTGTTTTTCAGCTGTTTAATTTTAGCTTTTATTTGCTGATCATTATTAGCCCAGGTTTGGGAAGTGGACAAAACAATGAGTTGTCTGCTCTAATACTTTTGTTGATTTTTGGATGTCTTAAAACATATTTGTATTGTTCACAGACAGACCTTGGGCTATGGGCATCTCTCCTGCATCTCCCACAACATTCTCACCAGCCTTGATGTATCCTGTTAGAATATTTCATTCTCTTTCTCTGAAAATCAAGCCTTGTTGGTCAAAAGATAAGGAACTGGGGATAAGTAGTTGGGTAGTTTAGAAGACCCTGAGTGGATCTGGTATCTTGGGATACCTTGGGCTTTGCCAGTGGCTGATTACATGCAGGAGACTGAATTCTTTCATGGTATTTTACTGTTCACTGAAAAATGTGTACAGGTGGTTGGCATCCCAAATCTTATGTTTAATCTTCTTTCCCATTGCAAACTTTCCTAAAGGTCTTTGCTATGCAGTGTTTTCTGTTTCTTCTCAAGGTTTTTGAAGGACATGGGAGACCTCTAACATTTCAGATGCTTTAAAAATGCACCCTGGACCATGCAGATTATAACCTTAACATTTCCCTCCTGTAGCAAATTCTTCTTTTTTAACATTCAGTGAAGCTACTCAGCTTGCTATTTTTTTCCTTTTGGTCTGAAAGGGACACAGAGAAGTGCAGGTTTGTGCTCCACATTAGCTGCTGATATAATGCAAACACACTACAGAGGAAATCCTGCTGGGGTCAGGTTCCCTCCTTAGATTGTATCTTTGCAGTGGGTTGCTCAGCATGGTAACTCAATCTTATTTAACTGTTCCCTTCAAACCAAGGTGATGCTATTTTCAGAAGCATTAAAAAGTTGAAGCTAATTACATCTTTATTTCATTAAATATCCAGAACATCACACATATATTTCAGGAAATGTCATGACCTGATTTACAAACATATCACCACATGTGCAGTGTCCATTAAAGCAATTTCCTAAACATTTATTTGCTGCTTCCAGCTCACTGACTGTATTTTCAGCAGGGCTTGGTGAAAAGATGCTACCACAAAACCATCCTTTGTGTTGCTTTCCTTCAGGAAAGCCCAGCAGTCCTAGACATCTGTCTCCTAGATAATGGGTCTCTTTAGAGAGCTCTGAGACCAGCAGCCCAGGAGAGGTTTGAAGTGGAGCCTGGCTGGAGAGTATCTGACAGTGAGGAGGGAAGAGAGCTCAGAAAAACACTCTGGGCATGGGACTGGGGAGGGACCATTTCACTGCTTGATGTTCACTGGGGTATGTCAGGAGAAGTGCCACCACCCCCACATCTCAGTTGAGCAGGAGTAATGGGGTGGGAGAGGACTAGGAGATGGCAGTGAGCTGTACAAAATGAAGCTGTGGACTGTCTCTAGCACCAGGGCTGTAGATTTTCTATCCTTGTGCTGGATAAAGAGACTGATGTCAATGAAATGATGCATGAAGCATCTCTATAAGCCTAAACTCCTGTTGGGACCTGCCATAGCCCCCTGGTCAGGACAGCAGTGTGGGATTCAGACAGTTTCCGACCCAGCAGAGCCAGTCTCACTCTCCCTACATAAACAGGGAATAAAGTCTTTTGCAGCATCTAAAATAGACCTCAGCAGCATGTGGTCCAAACTGCCATCTCTTCTTTCCACTCGCTGTCCTGGGAGCTGGCAGCTCAGGATAGCAGTTGGTGGGACTTGTACATCACCGTCCTGAACTCCAGTGTTAGCCTGTGGAGTGTGAAAATGGCACAGAACTGCTAAATCTGGACAATCTACTTCATGACCCAGTGTCCTGAATTTCTGTGATGGAGTCAGTGCTCTGAGGATGGCAGTGTCTCACTCAGGTGGCCTTCTCAGAGGAAGTCCCGTGCCAGGTGCTGCTCCTGAGGAGGAGCAGAAGGAAGATGTGAGGGTGAATTTACAACCCTATCAGAAAAACAGTCTCTTAGCTCATATCTGCACAGCTCTGAACATCAGAAAATATTCCTTTTGAAACCCCTTAGGCTCATGAAGAGACTGTAACCAGTTCAGATCTTGATGCATTTCCATACTTGACACCCCAATGCTTAAGTTTTCCATTATTCTTCAGCAGCCAAAACTGGCCAAATATCCCCATGGGCACAAAAAGGGGAGGCCAGGATGAAGGAGGACACCTCTCACAGTCCAGTTCATAAGGAATCAGCCTGTGGTGTGGCACAATCTCTGGATTTACCCGTCCAGGTTTCTGGTTGCCCATGGACATCACCAGGAGTCATGAGCCTCCCACGGTTCAGGCTCAGGGCTGAGCATACCAAAGGTCTGCAGCCCCAAACAACATGTTGCCAAATGGTGGCTAAGTTGCCCCTTCCTCATGGCCTCACTGCAACTTGTCCTCCTGCAGCTTCTCCTATGTGATGGCCAAGATGCTGGCAGGTCTGCTGTCCTGGAGGTGGGCTGTCTGTTCATGTGGTGCTTCTAGCAGGGAGCTCAGAAAAACTCTGCAGCACACTCAGCTGCCATGATTTATGCTTTGCTAGAGATAAGACCACCAGCAACACGCTTGCTGGAGGGGAGAAGTGAACGTGCTGTCCTTCCAGGGCTTTGCTATCACTCCTGGACGCAGTCTGGAGGTTTGCACCATCACGTCCCAGTGTGTGGTGTGTCCACAGCCCAGGCTGCCAGCAAAGGGGCTCTGAGAAAGTACAACACATTTTATCAAACACACTGGCTTGGACTCAAACTTTGTGCTCTGTGAATAACCCACTAGCTTTAGCATGGCTTGGTCCTGCCTCAGGTACAGCTGAGACTGCTCAGATTTGGGAATTCTCCCCAGGGAACAAGCAGTGCCCAGGTAACACCTAATGGCGTGAGCTCCAGCACCCAGGATTCCCAGGATCACGTCCCGCTGTGACGCGAGCGTGGCTGCACCATTCCCTGCTTCCAGCAGACTGAGGCCAAGTTTGACTGCTGATGGTTGTAGCAGTCCTTCAGGAGTTTTATTCCTAACCACATTTCTTTAAAGGCTTTCTGGGCACCTCCAAAGTCTTGGGAAGGCAGGAGGCAGCATGCACCACCTCACCTCAAAAACCAGAGTGTTTGGGTGAACTGTAGCTTAGAACAATGGGATTTATTGGTGAGTAGAAATGATACATTTGGCATGAAGGGCATTGCCATCCCACATGGGTATGGACAACCAGGATCTTTAAGGTCCCTTCCAACCCTAACCATTCTGTGATTCTATGAACCCCAGCCAGGCAGACAAGACTCAAAATAAGAAAGCAATTAAACACAGACTTGGAAGGTTTACTGCCTTTCCTGTAACTCACACTGAATTATTGTTATTTGTTGCCTGGTTTCTAAGACTCTACACTTGTCTCATCATTTAGATCTTCTCCTTCCAGTCTCCAGGGATGGCAGATGTGATTCTCAGGCCATCCCTTGATAGCATGAAGGGGTCAGTGCTGTGATTCTGGGACTGGGGATTTTTGAAAAAAAACCCCACTAAATATTACAAGAGTGAGGATAAAAGTCTGAGATGAGCTCTCACAAGTCTCATAATTTTGCTTTTTGCCTCTAGCCTTCAGCTCCTGGAGCCTTGCCATTAGGTGAAAACACTGATTTTCATGTTTTTATGGAATATATTTCTATCACAGTGGTAGAGACAAACAGCACGTGCAGGGTAGGGCCACCTGACACCACCATCCATCCTAAAGCCTGAGGCGAGTTAAATGAACTAATAACGTACATATCTGCCTGAGCTCTCTAGTCAGGACCTTTTAATAGCTGCTCTTACAGGCGGAGTCTGATCACTTTATACCCTCAGTATTGGTCCCACTGGCCTAAACCTGCGTGTTTCAGCTTTGGTGCTTGTACTGTGGTAGGATTTGGGCCGGCACCCATCACACCCCTCACCTCACCCATGGGTTGGGTGCCCTTGCATCCCTGGTGTTGCCTCCTCTCCTTCAGGCTCCAGGTGTTTGGAGCTGGGATTGCTCTGCAGCCACCTGTAGTGCTGCAGTCATTAGCCACGGAATTTACCCCCCACTAGAAACATAACCCAGAGTACTCAAATAAATAATATTCCCTTTCTCCCTCCCAAGTCTTCTCTTCCAAAAAAAGTCATCATCTTAAAAAAAAAAAATAAATAAAATTAAAAATCAAATCAGCTGCTCTCTCCAAGCAAAGCTGGTGTTTATTGCCTGGCCAAGGCTGACAAGAATCTTCTTTTTATTTTTTTTTTTAATCAACATGAAAAACATCCCTACCCTTCCCACCAGCTCAGCCTCCCATCCATGACAGCCCCCTTCCCTCTCCCAAACAGGCAACAGATTTCAATTTAGCTTTAAGCGAAGGAAGCTCAATCGGGTTATTAAATTTCACACACTAATTGACACGCCTGCCGTAAAATATAACTTGCACAAACACAATTTATACTAATGACACCGGGGGTGAAGCTCTCTGCTGCCAGGGCCCCTCTCATTCCCCTCTCCCCCAGCTCCCATGGGAACCTGCCTTAATTGCACCTCCAGCGCAGGGGCGGATTGCAGGGGTGGGAGGTTAAAGAGAAATAAACACTGAGCCGCTGATGGGAGGTTTCCTGTCCCGGCAGCCAGGGGTGTGCAGGGTTCGGAGCGTGTTCCTCTTCCTGGTGCTGCTGGATGTGCACATGCTGCTCCCCAGGCACGCTGTGCTTCGACTGCATGAATCCTGAGCAGGTCACCCCAGGCGGCTCCCCTGGACCAGCCAAGTGCTGGTGTCTCCCAGGGAGGGTCGTGTCTGGAGAGGGGACCAGCCAAGTGCTGGTGTCTCCCAGGGAGGGTCGTGTCTGGAGAGGGGACCAGCCAAGTGCTGGTGTCTCACAGGGAGAATTGTGTCTGGAGATCTCCATCTCCCTGTGGTGGCTGCCCATCACCAGCCAAATGCTCACCCTCCAGCTTCTGTTTCTGGTGGGGAAAACCCTGCAGCAAACAAATTCCCACCCAGGAGTTTCCCTCCTTGTCGCTCCAGCCTGGGACACAAATTTCCCAGCACGTTTTTTTTTCCTCCACATTCTCCCCACCCCCCCATGACACCCAACTGGATAAAAGCAATTTGCCAAAGTGTCTGCAGAGCCCTGTGCTGGCAGGCGAAGCAAGAGGGCAGGACGAGACCCCTGGGAGAAGCAGCTCTGGCTCCATTGCTTCCCCAAAATTGCTTTCCCCACAAAAGTTAAAGCACAATCACTTCTTTTTATTTCTTCTGGAAAATGCTTGTAAATAACGGATGATGGAATCTTTGCAATGCCGAGCAGTTTAGCTGATTCTGTTCTGA
The DNA here is from genome assembly GCA_907165065.1 of Caprimulgus europaeus. Next base: position 4,600,131 of record OU015543.1, on the reverse strand, counting down.
ACTCACCTTAACAACTGAAAATAGACACTCTTTTTAAATAAATAAATTTAAAATTCTACTTTTCCCAAACATTTTCACTTGTTCTCACATTTTAAATTGCACTCTCCAGGCCCAGGGTCCTGCTGGACAGCAAGGAATGGAGCTGACATCCTTGGCAAGGGGATGCCATTATAGTAAGGCCATATTCCAGTGAGAGATGGGGCTGCACAGCTGAGTTTGGATACCTGTTGGAGCTGCATGTCTGGGCTGGAGGAGGCTATAGCATGACATCTTCACATAAGTCACATCATCCTTCTGAAGCAAAACTCAAGTGACTCACAGGGCCATGGTCTAATTTTAACCATCTCTGATCACAGTCTCAGAAGTCCAAATTTGTTGCATGTGATGGTGACTGTGGAAAAATTTGACTCACTTTAGAGTCTTTCTCCTGGATGTCTTTTCATGCAAAGATCTTTCTGAATATATAGGGAAATAACAGTTTGGAGGGCCAGGGAAGATGCAGGCATACCTCCATGCTCTTCATGCCTTCTCATTTGATGAAAAAAAGCTTTGATGAAAAGAAGCCACAAAGTCATGGGGGGAAATAATAAAAAATATCCAGGCTGGGCCTAGCAGTGATTTAAACCTGCAACTTGTACTCAGGAGGAAGAAATATTGGGGTTTTTCGTGCCATGAGGCAACACTCAGCATCCAAGGGACATAAACCCGTTGGGGGACAAACATCTCACTGTTCCTGTGCTGCCGTGTCCCCGTTCACAGCCTCCAAGCTGGGGCTGGTCGAGTACCAAACCCAAACCACAGCTGGGCACTGGGTGCTGCCTGGCCTGGGCACATCCCCTTTTCCAGAGGGACTGAATTCCACCAGCCATCATCCCTTTGCCCACCCTAGGAGAAGGCAAGGCTCAGGCCCTGCTGCCTCGGCTGCTCATTAATGCACAGCATGGATTTCATTACCCTGATTGCTCAATTCTGTTATTAACAAAGCATAAATCTCTGCATTAGTCGCTCTCAGCCTTCGGGTCACAACCCCTGGGAGAGGTCAGCAGGGGATGCCCAGCCCAGGTCATGGCCCTCAACCCATTACCTGTCCTGTTAGCTGGGGCTGTGGAGATGGGCTGGGGGCCAAATGCTGGGGCTGGCTATCCCCTTTACACCCGTTTCCAGCTTTTCCTTACACATTGCTCTGCTGCAGATTTTTAGATTTCCCAGCCATGACTGCAGTTCTGGGGTCCCGACATCGCAGTCCTGAGCAGGGATGGATGCACAGAAATGAGTCTGGCCACCTTCACTGAAATCATGCCTCCCACCCTCAGGGCCTCCCGAAACCCCACTGCTCCTGCAGTGCCCCAGCAGGAACAGGAATTAACACAGACACAGAGAGGCAACAGGCATCTGCCACCAGCCTCTTTCTTCCTCTTGGTTTTCCTACCTGCTTCCTTCTTCCCTGTTGCGTTTTCTCCTTCTTTTGCTCTGAACCCAGCACTGCATCGAGTTATTTGATGTCCCCCACCGATTTTATCATCAGAGGAAGCAGAAAATAGCTATTGAACTTCATGCACTGTTCATATTCCCCCTCCAGTCATGTTCCTCCCAGGCTGAAGAGCCACCAGCTGCTTGCACAGCCCATCTCACACCCCACAGTCCCCATAAACTCAACCTCTGCTCATTTCATACCTCGGTGCGTGCCTGATGACGGCATAGACCAGCCCAAGGAGGAGCTTGCACTGTAGCCCTTAAGAGGGAAAAACATGCAGGGCTAGAGAAGATCTGTTTCCTGCTGCAGGAACTCTGCATTTCTTTCAGCAGGTAGATCTGGGTGTGCTGTGTCACTGGCAAAGCTGGTGGCTGTCCCAGGGAGCAAACAAGGACACGTGCAATGGGCACGTGGAGTTACGGCACGTTGTCGGGTCACAGCTTTGAGGGGCTCTGCTGCACCGTGGATTTTGTCCCCCTGCCATTAGCTCAGCTGCTCCAGGGCCCTGCTGCTCCCATGAAGCACAAAAACTCCACACCACACCAACTCTGCTTTGTCTTTGTAGGTTTTTTAGCACCCAGTGGGGTAGGAAGGGTAGAGGGAGCAGGTGGCATCCATCCAAAATGGGCAAGCATTTCATTTTTGGCTTTATGGGCATTTTGTCAAGCATAACTGCAGACAGTAACTCTACAAACAGTAATTAACCACAAGCTGTGGGCAATGTTAAAGTGCTTGCCCCCTAACCTGCTGGTACACAGGAAATCTGAGATGCTGCTAATAGGTTTTCAGCAGCTGAGTCCATTTCTGAACCAAATCTATTTGGTATGGCTCTCAGATAACACTGTTGGTTATTTTCCTGAGCACTCACCGAATGTTTCCTGTTGTGTGTCTTGACTGCAAGAATAAACAAACAGAAAGCTGGGCAAGGAGCTGGTGAAATCGATACCCTGTCCCGTCAGCAGGCGCTGGTGTCAACTTGAAATGCAGCTATGAAGCAGCATAATTAATTAGCTAAAATGCAAGGCAAGCTGACAGTTCTAATTAAGATGGGGAGTGACAGTCTGGAGGTCCCTGGACTGCCTACTCCCATTTTCTCAGGGCTTATGAAATATGGGGGGATCGTCCCTCTCGCCTTCCAGGTGGCCAGATGGGAGAGCACGGGGCTCCCTGGATCAATAGTTTATCCCAGCCATGCCCCACAGCAGCTGCTCTGGAGGAAGAAGAGGCAAGACTGGGTGGTTACAGCAACAACATCCTCCCTCCCCTGCTCTATCCACAGGGAATTTTCCTTCTTCTCCCCCAGGAGTGAAATTTTGATTCATGACTCAAAGCAAGAGGATCCAGCACCCTTTCCAAAGAGGCTGTCTTCTGAGTCATCCCTCTTCTACAACTCTGGGTGCTCAGGTTGTCCCTATAAAGGAGACACCCAATTTTGTAGCATGGTGCTATCTTGTAGCAGTTAGTACCACAGGGAAACTCTTTCCCGGGAAAGCATCTGGCCAACAGTTCACTCTCCAAATTCAGGCTCTCGATTTGGATGTCTCAGTGCTGGGATGGGTTCTGGAGCCCAAGCAGGGTGTTGCACTGGTGGGGATTGCCTAGATATGGAGCATCTTGGCTGGATCCCTCCCAGCCCACGGGCATGGTATGCCAGAGCCTAAGGTGGATCTGAACTGATGCTGTGGCCTTGCCCAAGTCTCCTTTGAGGCTCTCACCCTTCATGCCTGTCGTGGTTTAACCCATCTGACAAACATCACACAGCTGCTCGCTCATTCCCCCCAACCCGGGGAATAGGGGAGAGAATTGGAGGAGTAAAAGTAAAGAGACTTGTAGGCTGAGATATAAACAATTTAACAATTGAAATAAAATAAAAAAATCAAATTACAACTATAATTATAATGATAATAATAACAGAATATACAAATGACTGATGCACAGTGCAAATGCTCACCACCCACCAACCAATGTCCAGCCTGTTCCTGGCTAGCAATCCCAGAGAAGAGAAAATCCCAAAACTGCTGTCCTGGAAGAGAGAGGGAGTATTCTGTCCAACCTGTAATTTATATAATGAACATGATGTTATATGATATGGAATAGCCCACTGCAATATCCCTTTGATACATACAAATGACAGTTTCAAGCCATTGCTCTTGCTGTGCTCCCCCCAACTTCTTCTGCACCTGCACACTAGCAAAACATGGGAAGTTGAAAAGTCCTTGATTTCTTAGCAACAACTAAAAACATCAGTATATCATCAACAATCTTCTCATGCCAAATACCAGAATGAATCCTAAACATAGTGCTATTCTACCTACTACAAAGAAAATTAACTCTATCCCAGTTGAAACCAGCACAATGCCTGATCCTGCCCCACCAAAGCTGCCGGGAGCATCACGTACAGGGGCCCACGACTGACTGTTTGGGCACAGGATCAGTCCTTGGTGGGGTGGGGGGGAGGGGGAGGAATGTGCTTGGTGTTTCTTTTTGACAGTCAAAAACGTTGTCTGCGCTGGTCCCGTTTCATGCTTTCCTTTTAAACACTTTTTTTAAAGTTGCATTTCAAGGGATTACCCTCCAGAGCTGACAGACAGACAGGTCTGTCAGTCTGTCTGCTTAGCACCCGATCTTTTCTGCAAATACCCTTGTTCTATAGCATGTGAGCCCAGGATTAAATGCACAGAAAGAAACAATTCGCTGTGACTTGGCCTGTAAAGTCTTTTGCAAGTTAAGTTATGGCTGTTAAATGTTAACACCAGATAATGCCTGTCTTCGTGGTATCTTTGCAATCAAGTGATGACATGGCTCTATTATGAGCTCCCAAACCTCCAGTATTGTGATGGCATTTAATCTCCTTCCCAAGTGCCGGAGATTTTCACACAGGCTTTGTCTGCGCGTCTCTCCGGGCTCGCTGAGCGCTCACACTCAGGAGAAGACGTTTTAGAGAGAAAAGATGAACTCGTCAAGTCCCACCCCCAGCTGTGCGAGGCCTGGGAAACCTCACACTTCCCCTCGGCCACCACCACGCCATGCCTGGCCTCTGCCACGCTCCCTGTCCTCTGCCCAGCCTCAAGGACAACTGCAAAGCTGCTTATCAGCCTGGAAATCAGCCGCGGCAGTGAAACGCTGGCATGCAGAGCAATAGCTCTGGTACTAATGTGCTACTTTGCAATTGCTGTGCAGATCCAACATATTAATGGCACAAATTCATTACAATAAATGAAGACACTGACTGGCTGGGGGCCAGAGTCAACTAAGGTTGGGGGGGGGGGCGGGGCAGGAATAACTGTTGGTCCTGCCAGTTGGCAAGCTTGCGATGCAGAGTTGGATGTGTTGGATATAGAGCACTTCTGGAGAGGGATGGGAAGAAGGGACTGCTAAAGATAGCAGCAAAGGGTCAGGGATCTGGGGAGCGAAAAGGGAAGCTGCTTCCCGTGCGATCAGGAATGGGCATGGCTTCCAGGTGAAATTAAAGAGGCAAATGGCTTCATCAACAGCGTGATGGATTATGTAAACAGGCTCTCCTCTGTTTTCAGGTAACACTGGCCCAGGTTGCCCAGAGAAGCTGTGGTTGCTCCTCCCTGGAAGTGTTCAGGCCAGGTTGGATGAGGCTTTGAGCAACCTGGTCTAGTGGAAGGTGTCTCTGCTCATGGAACTGGATGAGCTTTAAGGTCCCTTCCAACTCAAACCAGTCTGTGGTTCTATGATTCCATAGTAAGTCAAATTGTTCACTGATGTGAAGGACTCACAGCAACCTGGAGAGGGGAGATTTTATCAATTTATTGATTTATCCTTTGTTCCCTTTGTTTGTCTCTCTACTTTTGGACCCATCTCTCTCCATTTACTGATCTAGCTGTGCCTCTGCCACTCCAGGGGCTGCTCCTATTGGTGCTCTATTGATCTATGCACTGACAGTGGATACGGAAATGACTGAATACCCCACACACTTTATTGTGAGAGATTTAAAAATCTTTATGTTTAGTTTAGCAAAGGAAGTGCAGTGCAATATGTACCAGATCAAAGACAAGACACAAGACTAGAGGACTGTTTAATTTAGTAACAAGAGCCAATGATTTCTAATTAAAATTAGAGCTATTCAAATGAGAAATAAGGCATACATTTTTAAGGATGATGAAACTTAACCATTGGGATAAGTGATCAACCAAGTTGAAGGATTCTGTTGCTTGCACACAAAATCTTCATAATTCTGGAAGTGAAATTACAATCAGCTATATATTATTAGGTTAAAAGTGGAATCAGCTCAGTATTTTATGACCCTTTGTGGTGGTCTGACCCACAGCAGGACCATGCGGTGCAACACGAGCTTCCCACAGAGTCACGGACCTCTTCGGGCTCAGCTCCCGGCTCCGGCATGGGGACATCCACGGGCTGCAGAGGGACCAGTGCACATCCTCACCCCAGTGCACATCCTCACCCCCACTCTGGCAGCGAGCGACTCTGGTGTCCCAATACCAGTCACACTTTCCCTCAGGCTCAGCTTCTCTGCTCCAGCGTGGAGTCCTCCATGCTCTGCACGTGGGTCTCTGCTCTGCTGTTGAACCTCCATCGGTTGCAGGGACCCCCTTTGCCTTCTCCTACTCCATGCTGTTGAACTGGGTGTCTGAGGTTCTCTGTCCTCCCCCTCCTTCTCCCTCCTCCTGGCAACAAAGCTCTCCCTTTGTTTAGGCAGATGGTCTTTTGTTCAGGTCAATGGCCTCTCCTCCAGGTTCTCTCCACCTTCTTCTTTTCAGGACAGTCCTTCCCCTCACAAATATGGATTTGCAGAGGTGTTTAGTGCTCATCGGCCCCTGGGCTGGGGCCAGGGGCGGGGAGGGGGGGCGGGATGTGCCTTGGAGCCAGGGGAGCTTTGGTGAAGCTTCTCACAAGGTGGCCCTTTCCCCCACTACCAAAAACGTCCTCCCCTCGCCTTGACCCCCCCTACCACACACACACACAAACCCAACACACTCTTGTTCTACCACAGCCACATCAGGTGATAGAACCTTCCAAATGTGTGCTCTGCAGCCAGCTGAATGTGGTCTGGTGAATCCAGCCTGTGTGTCCATCTATCTACACAGCTTCAGCTTCAATCATGTCTTGGCAACCAGGCAACTGCATAGGAGGGACTCTGGTTTGGAAATGCATGGTTTGGACTTGGGGTTGGGCAAAGCAGACTCCATTCCTGCTGCTCCCTCCTTCCTGCCTGGAAGTGTGGGGCACAGAGGGTGTAGTGTGGTGATAGGTGGTGCTCACCTGCCCGTGTTGCTCCAGCCGGAAAATAAATTCATGCTGACAAGAGAGAAAAATGAAATTAAGACTTAATGAGGGACATAAGCCAACATTTTCAGAAGGAACCTCTTGTGTGAGCAAAACTCATTATCCTGGTGTTGCATTAGAAAATTTCTCTACATGCTCTGTAAGACAGCAGAAGTGTTTAGTTCTGCAACTTCTGTTTTGGAATAATGTTGTATAGGTGGATGACAGAGGCAAGGAGCCCACAGAACCTGTCCTCAGCCCACCTCCTCCTCCTCCTGGACCAGCAGCTGCCTGAGGTGTGACCATGTCAGCTGCAGGGCTCTGAGCTCTCTCTGCCCTCACTGTGGATGCGCCCAGGGTCCTCATGGCAAAGCCTCTTGTCTTCAGGAACCAAACTGCCCTCCAGCACACTGTGACAGCAGTCAGGGCTGTTAGATGGTTCTGAGCAGCAGAGCAGTGCAGGTTTGTGAAAGCAGAAAATGGAAGTCATCTGTAAGGGCACTAGGCAGGGTTGCCATGCCATGGAGGTCTATAATGTCTATAAATATCTGAAATATGAGGGCCAAATGGATGGGGCCGGGCTCTTTTTGGTGGTGGCCGGTGACAGGACAAGGGGCAATGGGCACAAACTGGAACACTGGAAGTTCCAGAAAAACTTAAGGAAAAAATTCTTTCCTGTGAGGGTGCTGGAGCCCTGGGCCAGGCTGCCCAGAGAGGGTGTGGAGTCTCCATCTCTGGAGATGTTCAAACCCACCTGGACACTTTCCTGTGCAACCTGCTGTAGTGAACCTGCTTTGGCAGGGGGGTTGGACTGGATGATCTCCTGAGGTCCCTTCCAACCCCACCATTCTGTGATCCTGTGATTCTGTGATTCTCTGAAGGGAGGTTGTCCCCATGCAGGCTTGCAGATTCTGACACATTTCAAAGTTCTTCTGCAACTGTGCATTTTTTACTATAACTGCGGATAGGAGCCAAACTCCTTGGCTGTTTTTGTTAGGAAACACCTTTTTTTACCACCTCTTGATCACAGATTCTTTTCTTTTGCCAAGGGGAACATAAATAAAACGTCCCACATTAGGGCAGATGTTGAGATGTTTTCTGACACAACTCTACTGGGACTCAGAATCACAGAATCACAGAATCACAGAATGTCAGGGATTGGAAGGGACCTCGAAAGCTCATCCAGTCCAATCCCCCTGCAGGAGCAGGAACACCTAGATGAGATCACACAGGAAGGTGTCCAGGCGGGTCTTGAATGTCTCCAGAGAAGGAGACTCCATAACCTCCCTGGGCAGCTTCTTCCAGGGCTCTGTCACCCTCACAGTAAAGAAGTTCCTTCTCAAATTTAAGCGGAACCTCCTGTGTTCCAGCTCACACCCATTGCCCCTTGTCCTATCACTGGACAACACTGTGAAGAGCCTGGCTCCATCCTCCTCACACTCACCCTTCAGATATTTATAAACATTAATAAGGTCACCCCTCAGCCTCCTCTTCTCCAAGCTCAAGAGCCCCAGCTCCCTCAGCCTTTCCTCATCAGGGAGATGCTCCCCTCCCTTCATCACCTTGGTGGCTCTGTGCTGGACTCTCTCAAGCAGTTCCCTGTCCTTCTTGAACTGTGGGGCCCAGAACTGGACACAATATTCCAGATGTGGCCTCACCAGGGCAGAGTAAAGGGGAAGAAGAACCTCTCTTGACTCCTGTGCTCCCAAGCACCCATCATTTAAATACTGCAAAGCGAGAGCAGTTGTAGGAGACAGAAAGTTTCTGTTCAGACCAACAAGGCAACTGAAGGCCATTCCCACACCAAATGCCAGCAGGCGTTCAGGCTTCAGAGAGTCTGCAGAGTCTGCTACAAATTTAGTGGCAAATTCAGCTAGAATGAAGGTTGATTAAAGCTCCCAGAAATGGACTCGTTTTAGCTGCAGAGTGTGTGCTCGAGGAGAAGTGTTGCAAAGCTTTCTAAAGCCTGGAAAGCCCAGTGCCTCGGCCAGAGCTGCCAAGAGAAGGGATGTGCCAAGTGGAGCACGGCAATGATATCGGTAGCAGCAATTACACAGAGAGGGAAGCAAGCACTTACCCCACACAACTGCAAATCTGCTACAGCCTCTGCACGGTGTCTGTGCCTGGGCCTCTAACGGGAGCTTGGCTGGGGCTGAATTTCCAAGTGGGCTCTTCCTGAGGCTCCTGTGTTTGAGTTTACCCTTCCCTCCTCCCTCACCTCTTGGTTATTTAGCCAAGGGCTTCCCGGCAGTGGGGTGAACCAGGGGCTGGCTCTGCTGAGGGCAGCGATGACCTGTCGCTCTGTGTGAGCTGAGCATCTGTCCCCAGGTGCTTAGAAAATAAACTTCTGGTGCACGGGGCAGGCTGAGAGTCAGGATGCTGAGGCAAACTCAGGGGCAGCTGGGTGCCTGCTTCTTGCTTTGCAGAATCTGCTCTGAGCTGGACCAAACTCTTTGAAGGGCAATGCAAGAATGCAGGATGAATTCAGTGAGGAAACAACCTTCTCTGCATCTGTAACTGTGGGAGCTCTCAGCTAACTTCACACAGAGTTGGTAGGGACGCTGAGGTCTCAGCAAAGATTCAGACCCTACAAATTGGGCTCAAACCAAGGGCTTCCAGGAGAAGCAAGGCTCAGCTGACTTTTCAGCCACATCTGTAGGATTCCAGCAAGTGGAGCAGCACAGCTCAGACTGGCTTCATTAGATATTTTTGGTCCATTTACAGCCCATTATTTTAGGACTAGCTTCTGACATGGGGCACAAAGCATCACTGACCTGCACTATTAAGGTGATGCACTCAAGCCCATGCCAACAGCTTGTGCATCTGACATGCTTCAGTGTTTTGGTTGCCCAATGTGTCAGGCAAAACAGAGCCCAATCTGGCTGATGGCAGCCCCCCCACCTCAAAAAGAAAAAAATCCCATGGAGCACACAGGCTGCCATCCCAAAGGAAGAGCTGCCCTGGTAATGTGGGGTTAGATGGGTGGAGTAATTGTTCTAGGCACCGTGTCATTATCTACAATTTCCAGGCCATCACAAATAGCACTTGGGGTCATTTCTCTCCTATTAGAGAGGAGCTGGGGGCTGTAGGGAGCTAAGCCAAGCATCAGGCCATGCTGCAGACCTCCGAGAGGGGCTGACTCTATTAGTACACAAATTGCAGGCTTTCAAAACCTGTCCTCCAAAAGGCCCCAAAATACACTCAACTCTAACTAAGAAGTTAATAATTTTAATCTAATTGTCACCCAGACACCCCTGACAGTGTTATGGGAGTTTGTATGTCGGTTTGCCATTCCTTAAGTCCTTTATTTGTCTAAAAGTCAAACACAAGAGTCAGTTTTGACATTGTATGTTGAGCTGAGTCCTGCTCTTTAATCTCTTTCTGTTTGCTAAGCTCAGCCTCTCTCTAACTGCTGAGTCTTCAGTGCTGTGCCCAACACACAGGGATATAAATGCTGGTAAAGTAAAAAGCAAATGAACTTTCTGGTTATATGAAAACTATATAAACGTTATTACCTGCTAAGATAACGGGCTCCATTAGGTAATTTGGCTCCATTCATGCCCCGTTATTTTAAGAAGAGCTCCTGATGTAGGGGGCAAAGTGGTACTAAGGTGATGAATTCTTAAAAATACCTGGGATGAAACAATGGAGTGAATGTGCAGTGATTTGGGAGTGCAGGGACCAAGTCTCTATGCTGAAAGTTTGGGGTTTTTTCCCCAAATAATGGGGCAGTTTCTTCTTCAGAGCTGAAGACAGCTACTGCAGAGTGCATGAATCCTTCTTGGAGAACTTCAGCTCCCTTCCTTGACTCTAGGAAGCTGGGAGAGGTAGAAAGAGAAAATTAAGCAATGTATTTGGTTGTGAGCTACTCTAGACAATGAGGGGGGCTGCAGTCCAGGCTGTGGGGTGCTCACACCCTGCAAAGGGAAAAGGCAGGTGAGTCCCCAGGTGAGCAGAGCTTCGGCTTTGGCTGATCATTGGATTCAGTTACTTTTTGGGCACAAACCTACAACCCAGATAGAAGGTGATTTAACTGGGAAGAGGGAAAGCCCAGCCTTTCTGGGCAGGGTAGCTGTTGCTATCAGCAGAGCAGTGGTGATTGAACTTTACTAATGACTGGGTTTTCCTTTCCAGGGCTTACTGGAGGCCTCTCAATGAGGCTTCTGTGCTTCCATCAGACCCAGTTGTCAGCTTCCCACAGAATAAAGGAAGCTTTCCCCTCGTGTAATGAGTGTTTACCCGGGGGTGCTGATACCGTCAGAGCCTGTCACGGCAGGATCAAAACCAGAACTGCACAGCCCCTGATAAAAAGCCCAGATGTGCCACTTTAATTAATGCAATTTGCTAAACACTGGAATAATTAAGTGCAACGCGATAGCGTGGTAATCTTTGGGGCCAGGAAGTGCCGTCCCCAAGGCATCCCCAGCTGTTCCAGCTTGCTTTTCTACTCTGCCATTTTCATAAATCTAGAAACGTGAAGGATTTGCAGGGGAGGCACAACAGCAACTAAAGAAGGAGACGGAAGGTGAACGCAGAGGAGGGGAAGGGACCGTGCACCCGCGGGTGGTTTGGACAGGGATCTGTTACGCAAACGGTGACAGTTCAAATACAGCCAGGGGCACGTGCACACACACAGCCCAACACAAATACAGTCCCCTGAACATCAAGAGACACAAACAAACACGTGTATAGGAGCTGAGACTATCAATTATCCCAGACAGAGCAACACGAGCACCCAGGGTGTTGCACAAACACCCTGGAACACGTTCCTGGCATCCTGGCCTGGATCAGCACCAGTGTGGCCAGTAGGACCAGGGAAGTTCTCTTCCCCCTGTCCTGGGCACTGGTGAGGCTGCAGCTCGAGTGAGTGCTGGGTTCAGTGTTGGGCCCCTGACTCCAAGAATCACAGAATCACAGAATCACAGAATATTAGGGATTGGAAGGGACCTCGAAAGATCATCCAGTCCAATCCCCCTGCTGGAGCAGGAACACCTAGATGAGTTCGCACAGGAAGGCGTCCAGGTGGGTCTTGAATGTCTCCAGAGAAGGAGACTCCACAACCCCCCTGGGCAGCCTGTTCCAGTGCTCTGTCACCCTCACTGTAAAGAAGTTCTTTCTTAAATTTAAGCGGAACCTCCTGTGTTCCAGCTTACACCCATTGCCCCTTGTCCTATCATTGGTCATCACTGCAAAGAGCCTGGCCCCATCCTCCTGACACTCACCCTTCAAATATTTATAAACATTAATCAGGTCCCCCCTCAGTCTCCTCTTCTCCGGGCTCAAGAGCCCCAGCTCCCTCAGCCTTTCCTCATAAGGGAGATGTTCCACTCCCTTAATCATTTTGGTGGCTCTTCGCTGGACTCTCTCAAGCAGCTCCCTGTCCTTCTTGAACTGTGGGGCCCAGAACTGGACACAATATTCCAGATGTGGCGTCACCAGGGCAGAGTAAAGGGGAAGAAGAACCTCTCTTGACCTACTGACCACAGCCCTTCTAATGCACCCCAGGATGCCATTGGCCTTCCTGGCCACAAGGGCACAGTGCTGGCTCATGGTCATCCTGCTGTCCACCAGGACTCCCAGATCCCTTTCCCCTTCACTGCTCTCTAGGAGATCATTTCCTAACCTATACTGGAACCTGGGGTTGTTCCTGCCCAGGTGCAACACCCTACACTTGCCCTTATTATATTTCATTAAGTTTTTCCCTGCCCAGCTCTCCAGCCTGTCCAGGTCTCTCTGGATGGCAGCACAGCCCTCTGCTGTGTCAGCCACTCCTCCCAGCTTGGTATCATCAGCAAACTTGCTGACAGTGCCTTCAATTCCCTCATCCAGGTCATTGATGAATATATTGAATAATACTGGTCCTAGTACCGACCCCTGAGGGACTCCACTAGACACAGGTCTCCAGCTAGACTCCGCCCCATTGACCACCACTCTCTGGCTTCTTCCCACCAGCCAGTTAATAATCCATCTCACTACCTGCTCATCTAATCCACACTTCCTCAATTTATCAGCGAGGATGCTGTGGGAGACCGTGTCAAATGCTTTGCTGAAATCAAGATAGACCACATCCACTGCTCTACCATCATCCAGCCACCTGGTCGTGTTTTCATAAAAGTCTAGAAGGTTGGTCAAGCACGACTTCCCCTTGGTGAAGCCATGCTGACTGCCCCTAATGACCCTAAGAAGGACCTGGAGGTGCTGGAGCGTGTCCAGAGAAGGGCAGCGGAGCTGGGGAAGGGTCTGGAGCACAAGTGTGCTGAGTTCCCGGCTGAGGGAACTGGGGGTGTTGAGCCTGGAGAAAAGGAGGCTGAGGGGAGACCTTCTGGCTCTGTCCAAGTCCCTGCTAGGAGGGTGGAGAGAGGTGGGGGTGGGTCTGTTCAATCAAGGAACAAGGGACAGGACAAGAGGAAATGGCCTCAAGTTGCACCAAGGACAGCTGAGATTGGATGTGAGGAAGAATTTCTTTGCTGAAAGGGTTCTGAGGCATTGGAAGGGGTTGCCCAGGGCAGTGGTGGAGTCCCCATCCCTGGAGGGATTGAAGAGTCGTGTAGACACAGTGCTGAGGGACATGGGTTAGTCAGGGACTTGTCAGTGTTGGGTTCATGGTTGGACTTGATGATCTTAAAGGTCTTTTCCAGTCTGGGCAATTCTGGGATTCTGGGATTCCCACACACCTTTAGTAGTGAGCAGGCATCAGTGGTGGAGCCAGTGAAATGATGTACTCATCCTGTAGAAAGCAACAGAGTTATTATTTTCAGTTTCCTGGGAAAAAGAAGTCCAAGGCTGAGCACACACCCTTGCCCCTTCCCTTCCCCAGACACACGGGCTCTTCCCTTGCTGCCTGTTTGCCTGACACAGTAGCCTGGCCATGTTCCCTGTAACTTCTCTGTAGGTTCATGCAAGAATCAGAAAAGCTCCAAAGTTTCTCTTTTAGACACATAAATCCTCTGGGACTTTCCTACTTAAGAACTGGAGGAAATAAAAAAGAAACACAATAATAAGGGGGAAAAAAAGCAGAAGTTTCTTTAAAAGCCCACAGGTTTCAGGGAAAGCGATGGGAAATTAGAGGTGTGTGATAGATGGGCTAATTTCCCTAACTGACAACCCAGACAGCTCCATGGGAAAAAAAATAAATGTTTGGGTTTGATTTGTGTTCTTCCCCTCCCCATCACACGTAAGCCCACAGCTCGGTGTGTGTGAGCATGCACCCTGTCAGCAGGGAAGATGCTGCTTTTATATTGTAATGCACACACGTCGCTACCACCCACTAACAGAACTGTCTGGAAAAGAGAAAATACAATTAGAGAAAGTATTTTGGACAAAGTTCTTATTTTTTCAGGTGTACTCTAGCCCAGTTTTCCACCTCTCCCTGAATACCCACACCATCTCGTTATCAAACAGGTGTCCTCTTTTTCTATGTCACAAAAGCAAAGAGTGGTGGGGAAAATGGGGGAAAAAAATGGTGAAAACATTATTTCACAAAAACCAGCAAGGCCAGCACCTCTGGAGTGAGGCAGTCACAGAGATGAGTGGTACCACTGAGGACTTGGGGAGTCAGAGCTTTGAAGATGTGGGAAGTCTCTGCAGTGCTGTGCCAAAGCACCAGGATCTGAGGTCAAGCAATGCCTGTTCGTGTTCCAACCCTGCTGCCAGGAGAGCAGGAGGGTTAACAGTGCCCTTCCATGACATTTCTAAGGCAATGGACTTTTTTACACCCTTCCCATAAAAAGCAAAAATCTGCTCAACTAAAATGTTTTTGCAAATTCATGGTGAAGGAACTTTGTGAAAATACACAGCTTAAAGATCCCTTTCCTTACCCCTGCACGCATTGTCTGTGCTCTCAAGCAACGGGGATTTTCAGCTCTGTGCTTTCAGTGTAACATGGGTCAATTTTTTTTAGTTCAAAATGGAATCTGATTTACAAACTTACTTCAGTCCAGGTAAACAAGATGCACTCAGATGTCCTAAATAAAATGGAATATTTTGCTTGCCTTGGACTACTTTTTCCCAGGAAACTGAAAATAATAAATCTGTTAATTTCTACAGGATGATTACATCATTTCACCAGCTCCAGCATAATGCAAATCCTGTCTCAGTCCATATCAGAGATGTGGAAGAGTCTCACCCACCCTTGCAAGAATGCCATCAACCCAGAATCAATCCCAGCCCAGAAGCAAGAAAGCTATGTAATTGTGGCACTTATTTAGAAAAATGACTACACTTTTTGTTTGTTTTCTTCATCTATTTTTTCAGCATTTTTAAGCTGAAAACAATTTAAAAGCATCACAGTGGAGATGAGAGGGAGCATTGCCCTCTTCCAGCCTGCTCAGGGAGGGGAAAGTTCTTGCTAACTTAAATGAGTTTATATATAAACAGCTGATTGGAACTGATGAAAAAAAGGAGGAAAAAAAAAAGGGAAGTTCCTGAGAAGCTCAGTGAAGGAATGTCAGCCCTGTCACCACCTCTATCACTCCACAAATGAGAAGGGTGAAGGGGCATAATTAGGTTTTGGAAAGCAGCATGGGCTGGCTGGGGAGGAAAAGACAGAACACCACCAAAGTAGGACATTTCATGGAAAAATAATGCAAAAATCAAAATGGCTGTGGCCATCATTCACCTGTAGAAAGTACTTAACTGCCATCCTGGAAGAGCAACATCCCAAGAAGCACATGGTGATGAGGTGGACACCTGCCCCACAATCATGCCTTACCCATGAAGAAGAGCTGCCCACACCAGAGGGCAACGAAAGCATTAGGTCATGATTGGTTTAGGGCACATCTGTGCTCACCCTTGTGAGGACACAGGGTGCTGTGACGTTTACGTATCACTCAGGTCCTGCTTGACCCCCAAATCAATGCTAAGGGCAAGACCAAGTTCATGGTGGGCAGCAGTGTCTGGTTGGTGGCATCTAGACCTTAGGTGAGGCAATGGTTCCCAGGCTGTTTGGAGTCTGTGTCGTGGCTTTTTCCCAGCCCATTTCCAGAAGTATATGTGATTACACTGATGTGACCCTGTGGAGTAACTGTATCTGGATGCATGTCCCTGTCCCATGCACAAAGGCATGAGGCTGGTATAAAAGCCTCTGCGTTAGGTGCAGGCAGATTCAGGGAGAGGTAAAGATGTACCATACCCCTGCACCTGCTCAGAAATGGGCTCTTTTGGGGTGAAAACAATTCTGAGCATGTCCTTGAATTCTGAGTGGGACATCACAGGTGGGATTTATGATGAAGGAACTGATAAATCAGGCCGGATGATAGCTGTCACTTCATTACAAATGTGATACAGGTCTTATTGTTTCCCCAGTTCAGAGGGGGCCATCCAGGTTGACCATCACCTTTAGGGTTCAAAGGCTGAGTTGTCCTTCCCCACCTCCCAGGAATGCCCATGAGATACAGTTCCAGAAGTTGTCTAGCCTGGTGGTTTGGAGTTGCTCCAGAAGAATGGTCTTTGGAAGGAAAAACAGAGGCACAGGTAGGCATGTCCAGCCATGGGTGGATGTGCCCTCAGGTAGCCTGTTAGATTGAATTTTTGAGAGACCTGGCTGGAGGAGAGCCTTGCTTCTAGCTTCACAGCAGGACTAGTCTTCAGAGAAGACCAAAGTACCTCTGTACATGCCAAGAAACAGAGCCTTGACTGCACCAACTGCGAAAAGGGGTCTGTGGAGCCAGCAGCAGGGGCTGGGCAGAGGGGTTGGGCTGCCACATTGGATCTGGGTGTTGAAACTCCTCTGAGGCACCTCAATCCTTGTTTGCATATGGCTTTAAGCATCTGTGAACATAGAAGGTAAGCTTACTAACATTAAAAGGCTCTTTTGGACCAGAGTGGGGTGCAGTCTGTCTTGTGAAGGCGTGTGTGTGTGTCTGTGTCTGTGTGTGTGTGTGTGTGTGTGTGTGTGCACTCTCATGTGTATTCTTTGCTGCATAACTCAGACCCAAACCCCTAAGCTGACTCTAAAAGTCTAAATCTGCAAATCCCTTTCTGTACCATCAGACTGGTTTCAGGGAAATGCTACCTTTTCAAGTAGGCTAGGAAATTAAAATAAATTAATATGCTACTCAGCAAGATTAATTAATTAGCTAATGTGCATACATCACTTAAGAACAGTAAAGCCCTAGATAACTTTTTATATCTGAGGAAATATGGTCTAAAGTGGTTCAATTCCAGTCCAGTAAAACTAACATCGATTAGGGAGGCTGATTTGGAGAGCAAGGTGCAGAGAAGGAAGCGGTGCCAGCAGCTACCTGGTAATCACAAAATGGAACAAAAAAGCTGCCGGCTCCAGGATGAAGGACTTAAGGTTATAAGCTCATAAAACACAGGAGTCCATAAAGTTCCTGAGTTCTGAAGGCATGCCTTAAAAGTTAATACTGTGCAATATCAGAGCCATAACAACAAGTCACCTGGAGCCATTTATTATTCACTGAGAGTCACCCTCACTACACGTATACTAAAAGTCCTTTAATGTCTCGGGTACATTCCTCTTATCTAAAGAAGATTTACAGGAACATTATTGCATCTTAAGGAAATGCCAATCAATTATTTTAACATTAATTCCTGTCATTTTAATAACTCTCCCGAGGCACAGACTGACCATATTTAACGGGGTAGCTGTTAAGCTGCAGGAGATGTCATTTCCTCCTTCGTAATTGGACAGTGTGTCAGTTGTGCTGGCGATAACGGCTGTATAATACAATTAGAGTTGTATGTGAAATTGTCATGTATTTCATATTATAGCCCTGTGTTATGCCTCTAAACATCCTCTGGAAACCCTTTTATATGTTCTTCTGTACAGAGAACTGGCTTGACATGAAATTCATCGTGTTTCAATTTTAACTAAAGGGAGTTAGGTGCTGACATTCCCCTGAAGCATGAGAGAGGCTGGGTGCTTCATTGCTTTGAGCTCCGAAAAATCATCCTCCTCTTCAAAACAGACACAGAGCTCTTAATGCTTTTAAATTGCAGCTGACTCTTTATCTTCTCTCAGTTTTTAAAAACAGATTGGTTTCTTTTTTTCAAGCAAACTAATATATTATATTAAAATCTCCAAAGAAATTACCCTGAGATGACTTTGAAAATCCAACCCCAAATATATCATAGTGATTCTTTAGGAGGCACCTTGTGTCTCGGAGATACCATTTGACTCTGAACAGTATCCATCTATCTCTACATTTATCTCGTGCATCAATGGAACAGCTCTTTCCTTAATGACCACTTCTGCACGCTGCCTCCTCCAGCACCCCACTGCAGCAGAACTTTTTCTTGTCATTCATTAACAAATTAATCCCTTTCTCCTAGACTGCTGGATTTCATTCCTGGCACCACTGAGCAGATGTAAAGTGACAAGTGGAGTGAATGGTGGCATCTCTCCTCCTAATGTATGAGGTGCCCTTCAATTAAAATGTTCTTTAGAGTAAAGAAGAACTCTCTACCAACCCTGAGACACTGATCTGTTTTGCCTAGGAGAACTGGTAAGAACACCCACCACAGCAGAATGGTCTGTGCAAGAAAGCCAGGATGAGACATGGCAGTTGTGGCCTTCAAAAATGAGGTGGTGGGTTACATTGCTGCTGAAATGAGTGACCATCAGTGATGGTCCTCACATGTCTAGCCCATGCTCTGCTGCTCTTTTTGCTTATCCTGACTCTCTAACCTTGATCTTTGCTGACATTTAAGGCCAGGGGTTTTCTCCTCCATGGGCAGAGAGTATGGATGATTTGCTACATCTTCTCAAGTGGCCTTTCTTCATTTTAGCACTGTGTTCTTTCTCAGCCATAATGAACAACTGCAGACCATTCTTGCAAGTGTGGATTTCTGGGTCTCCAATCATATTTACTTGTTGCTTTGAACTATCAATCTTGCACCATACCTTGTTTTTGAGATGAAGTGTCCCAAACTGGAGACAACCTGACTGGTATTGAGCAGACTGGAGACACTGCCTCTTTGTGTAAGGGATACAGCATCTAGCATGAATGGGAGCTCATCCTGGGCCGGTGATCTTGTTTGTGCCCAGTGAATGTCCCAAGCAGAGAAGAGTTATCAAACAGCACACAAACCTTTAGTGGTTCATACCCATGGGGTGGGTGGTATTCATTTCCAGGTCAAGCCTTGTAGAACCAGGGAAAATGCAATCAAAGCAAAGTAAGGCTTCATTCAAACTGTGCAGCCAACTGCATTTCACTGATACATAAAATGACTGCGGGAACGAACCCACCAGCTGTTTGCACAGTTGCAGATAAGGTGTCACTGCCTGCCTTCGAAACCAAAAGGTGTTTTTCCTGTGAGTTGTATCTAGTGAATAAAATTGCAAGAACAAGGACAAAGAGAGGGAGAGAAACATCTGCCTTTGGAAGTTGCAGCGCTCTTTGGGCTGGATGCTTTGGGACATAGGAAGTTGTATAGCTCTGTTCACTTCAAAAAAGGAGCAGGCTGAGCCTCTGAGCTTTCTGATTGAAAATAATCAGTGAGCAGGAGCTGCAGGCAGAGTTGGACGAGTTTGCTTTTCTAGCTGAGATTTTGCAGAAGTCTTTTCAGCCTGAGAGGAATTAAAGCTGGACACCAAGGTCTTTCAAGTAAAAGCTGACCGAGAGCAGAACTGGCAGCGTTCACCTTCTGCAGCCGGCATTCAGCGTCCTGGCATTTTCCTATCTGCACAGCCTCGCAGAACAGCAAAGCCAGGCAGATGCTTCTGCTCTTCAAAGGGCCTTTTTCTGCTTGATTCAGTACTTTTATGATGGTGGTAATAGTGTATCTCTATAGGCACCTTCTGCAATGTGAGAGTTTGATATTCAAAGGAGAAAGGGTGCTGCCTGAGTCTGAGAAGACTTAGTGGTGTAGAAGGCATTGGCCAGTGCCTTGGGAAACAGTGAGGGTGGAGGAAGGGTAAACAGGATTTGGAAATTCCTTCTCTAATTGTTTTTCTATTCAATCATTCAATATTTTGAGGCTAAAAATTTTTAAATCAGAAGGGGGAAAAAAAGGATCAGTCTTATAGGGAGTGGCAGGGAGGTGTAATATTTACTATCAAAATCTGGAATTTCAAAACTTTGATTAAATGTAAAATATGTGAGATACCTTCTACCAACTCTCATAACAGAAAGAAAAGTAAAATCCCTTCTAGTGTAGGTGCAGATTGTATCTCATAGCTACTGCAACTGTTCTTTTCAGCTCCAAAAGTATTTGGATTTAGAGCTTTTCTGCATTTTTCTGGATATAGACCCTTACCTTTAGAATCCCACTTTAAATCTTGAGCTGGAAGAGCTTCCAGGGTGACCAAACCAAATGTCTCACTTGGAGAAAGAAGTCAGTTCTGCTTCTGTTGATCCCCAAGTCTCCATTAAAATGAGAGTTTCAGCTTGTGTTGGGTTTGGGGGGGAAACTGGGGGTTTTTTGGTGGGGTGGAAGGGCGACCTTATGAGAGCAGAAAGCTCAGACCTGCCAGCCCAGGGGCCAATGAGCACTAGAGAAATGCCTCTGTGAATCCATACTGGTGGGGGGAAGGACTGTCCTGAGAAGAAGAAGGTGGGGTACCTGGAGGAGAAATGGTTGACAAATAAAAAGATGACCATCAGCCTAAACCAAGACAGACAGAGAGAGAGAGAGCTTCATTGTGAGGAGGAAGGACAAAAGCCGACACTCAGTTCAACCACACAGAGGAAAAAGACAAAGGAAGTTCCCTTCAGCCTGTGGAGGTTCAACGGTGGAGCAGAGACCCACATGTAGGTCATGGAGGACTCCACTATGCAGCAGAAAAGCTGAGCTTGGAGCAGAGAAGTTGAGCCTGAGGGCAAGTGTGATTGGAATTGACTGGAATTGTGGACCCCCAGAGTGGGGGGTGAGTCTGCAGCCCGTGGATGTCCCCATGCCGGAGCCAGGAGCTGAGCCTGAAAAGGTCCGTGACTCCGTGGGAAGCTGCTTTGGAACATCTTGTTCCTGGACTTCCATGCCAGGAAGAGCAGCAGAGGTGACCTGACTGAACCCCCATTCCCTGTCCCCTTTGCCACTGTGGGGGCAGGTAGAGGCATTGGGACCAAAGTGATTTGAACCTCTGGGAAGAAGGGAGGGGTGGGGGGAAAGTGTCTTAAGATGTGGTTGTTATGTGTACTCAGATGAATGACAACGAATTAAATTGATTTTTCTTTCCCAAATTGAGTCTGTTTTGCCCATGACCATCACTGGTGAGTGACCCCTCCCTGTCCTTCATTCCTAATCCCGTTGCCCCCTTTGCTATGTCTCCCGCCCCCATCTCACTGGGTTGGGGGGAGTGAATGCAGGACCACATGGTCCTACTGTGGGTCAAACCACCACACAACTAAAACATCAAACCATCCAGAACTTGCCAAACGAGTGGAAATTTTGCCATTTCCCTCATTTTCAGTAAATTTAGTTGTCCACCAACTTCAGGAAAGCAGGGGACACTTCCAAAGCCTTTCAGCTTTGTTGTGATGTTTTTTCCACCCCTGAAACAAATCCTGCTGTGATCTGCAAATGGCACTTTTGCCACTGGCCCCAGACCTTTCCTGTCTCTGGGGAGTCAGGGGAAGATGGCATTCTGGAAAAGACATTGCAATTGCTGGAACATGTCAGGTGGGAAAAGTTCTTTCAGTGCTGGGTGATTCTGCAACATCTACAGACAAACAGATGAACAGATGGATGGACTCTGTGCAAATGTATTTGTTTGGTTTCCGTTCACTGTTCCTGGATTTGGAACAGTGACTTCCTGGGTTTTTTTCAGATGAGTTAAGGTATTGTGGCAAAATCATGTCTTGCCCTGTAGAGAATGCCAGTCCTTGGAACCTGCCCTCCTTCCTTGTCCTTTGGGAGAGTGCTCAGCTGGCAGGACCCAAACACTGTTTTCACTGATAGAATCAAGATGCTGCAGTCACGCTGACATTGCAACACCTGAGATGATTATTCACATCTGTGTGATGTTACTAACTTATCCCACTAGCTGGAAATGCTCTGGAGAGCTGTGCACGGATCTGGGTTTTGGTGAATAACCATGGCTGGATTTTATGCTCGGCAACTTACCTGCCAACCCAACACCCTTGTCAGAGTCCAGCTCATTAATTATCCTATGAACATTGGAAAGTTTCTTTCCCATTGAAAATGCAGATACTGCCTGCAAACAGTCACAACACAGCCATATTTGCACCATATTTGCCCCTAGTTGCTCAAAGGAGGTCTGGACTCCCATCAGCTGATCTAACCCATCCTTCCAGGTTCCCGGATGAGATGGGCACACATGCAGGGGAGATCCCTGGTGCAGTAAGCTCAGCACAGCAATGAAAAACCAAGACCCAGCTAAGCCAAACTCTTTATTGGCAGCAATACCCAGGTTCAACCATTGCACTGCCCTGAGCCAAGTCATCCTGCGCTTGTGCTGGTGTAACTGAGAGCAGAATATGGCCCGGTGAGAGAGGTGCATGCTCTGCCAAGGGCATCACTCAGCTGCTGACCTTGACGTGGGATTTCTCTGTGCTTAGGGAGGCAGTTGCATGTAAGAATCAGCAATGAATCTCCTTATTCTTTAACCAAATTAGTGTCAAAGAAATTGGGTTCTGGAGGCCCCCTCCCAAGGTTGCTAGCCCCCTTCACCTCTGCCTTTGTTTGATACATCAAGGGCAGAAATAGGAGACCTGAAAAAACAGAAATTTTAACTACTCGCCTTTTCACTCAGTTTTCCTTTCTTCCCCCCAAGGACAGTGTCTGGGACACCCTCCTCTTCATTTCTGTTCTACCTTCTCCTTTAGCTGTGGGAGGACAGTTGCCCTTGGAAAGAATAAACAGGAAGGGCCAGACCTGCCTCTGGTGTTAACCACTGCTGTTCCACAGAGTCAACAGTCGCAAATCCTGCCCCGTGTCTTCACAGGAAGCCTTCAGACATAAGGAACAGCCTGAAGCACAGTGAGCTGAAACACCCTCTGACACCCTCTGACCAGCCTGGCTGTAGACCAGCAGGAAAAGCCAAGAGATTTTGTTATGAGAATTCATTCAGCTTTCCCAGGACCATGGGAAAGGCCTGTCCCCTTGGGGCCACACATGGGTGCCTTTTAGATCTGCACTCCCAGCCAGAGCCTGGGAGAATTCATTATTCAGCCTCAACCTTCACTTTTTTCAGTTCCTAAAACCCACCAAGACAATAAATGATCTTCCCTGTGCTTGCCCAGATGCAATGCACATTTCATATAGAGTACTCTGAGCAAAGCACTGCTGCTGAGTGGTGGGACCATCCACCATACCACCAGGATGAGGGACCATCCTCCCCACAGCCAGGACAAGAATTTTACTTTACAACGTGGCAGCATTCAGATCTGGGCCCAAGAGGTACCAAATGTGGAGGGAAAATGGTTCTGGTTTGCAAAGTTAGGAACAGTTTCCAATAAATCTAGGGCAGATTGATGCTTTTGGTATAAATTTATATCTCTGAGCCATTTCAAGCAGCAGCTATTTTAGATTTTTCTCCTCCATCTGCAGTTGGAGGTGTTGGTTGAGCCCTGTTGCACCAGATGCCATCAAACAAACATGAAGAGTTGGCTCCTGCTTTGATGTGTGTGCAACCTAAGCTGAGAAGATCCTTTCTTGAAAGGACTCAGAGGCTCACCAGCAGCTCTGGGGCACAAGACATGTCTCCCACCACCCTATGTCCAACCCTCAGCATGGTGCTGCCCTTCCCAAGCTTCTAACTACCCACCAAATTCTCTGGCCTTTGAAAACACAAACAGCTACAGAGACTGGAAACACAGTGAGTCCCCACATTGATTTTGGCTTTAAAGGTAACAGAAATGTCCCCCACAACCTAAATGCCCAGAAAACACACAGCAACTCCTTGATACTTGCAGATGTGACCCAGCTCAGAGACTCACGTGGAAGCAAACATCTCTGGGCTTGACCCCTGCACAACTTTGCTGTGTGTGAATGGTGGAAGGCCCTGTTGTTCTTACACGTGGTGACAAAGTGTGTGAGGATCAGCAGAGTGTGGGGTGTGTGCAGGCATGCTTCCTGTAACGAGTGATCATGTTGTACATCTGCAAACCTCACAGCATCCATTCAGCACTGGAAAGCAGTGATCTAATAAGGATCTTGAGTAGGAAAGTTACCACATCTGTGTCTGCTATTAACATTTAGAAGGTAATCTCCTTAACATCATAAATGCTAACTACTCTGGCATGCCCTTGACAGGTATAATTGTCTGTAGTCCTGTAAAAAAATAATAGCCAGCTGGCAGAAAGTACTGATGCTGTCAGAAGAAAAAGAAGATGGGCACTAGCAAGAGACCAAAGCAAATCTCCCAGCACAGGTTACCTTGGGGCTGTTTGATTGCCTGGCAATCTGCTCATGTCCCTCTTTTCAGCTGCTTTCAATGTCATGGGAGGAGCATCTTTCAGTTTTAGCCTTACAGCCAGCACAAGCCCTATCTGAATTTATTACAGACAAGGAAGCAGAAATACTTCTGCTTCACTGGAACTGACAAACATGAAAAAAGAGCTAGCCTGGTGGAGATCAAACCCATGGGTTACATAGGAAACCTTGCTCGGTTTCTGAAAGAAGCATATCACCCTGCTAACAGTGTGCTGTATATCATCTGGCACTTGCAAGGAATGACCTGCCTGTTCCTCAGCACCTCTGGCTCTCCTCATCATTATAGCCCTTGTTAAAAATGGCATATTAAGTGCAAAGACCAACAGTTCTAGAAAAAAAAAAAACAATCCCTGTAATTCACAGAAGCAGAGCTCTATGGGCAGCTGAATGCAAGCTTCTCCTGGGGCATCTCTTGGCTTCAACCTTGATCCATAGGGGTAAAGAAAGAATCCAGTTCAGATAGGTTGTTTATTCACTGGCCTTTCTGATAAGACTGCTGAAAAAGCCTGTGGAAATTGTGGATACTGGTAAAGCAGGAACATGTTCCAGCAGGTGCCAGGCCAAGACTTGCTGTAGAGCAGCTGCTGGCCCAGGAACAGTTGGCAGTGAACTGGAGTAACATGCTTGGTATTGCCTACAATGAACATCAGCCTTTGCTGCGACTGACCTACCTGTGGACAGAGGGCAGAAAGATGTGGAAGGAGGGAAATCCCCTGGCCAATGCTGTTCCCAGGCTCTGATAGGAACCAGGAACCCTGATAGCTCAGAAAGAAACAGTTTTCATCCAAATTCCATGACCCAAGATACCCAAAACAAGTTCAAATCATCTTCCAAAAGTCATTCAACTTAACAATCCCTTTTCTGAACGTCATTAAGGTTATGGCCCCACTGTAGCAGTGGAACAAAATCCGTCTCCAAGCTGTGGGAAAATAAATTTGAACTTTTGTGTAAATTAAGAGCTGTATTCACAGACTGGTCTGATCTTTGGTGGTTTTACCTTTGCAGGAATTAGACAGGTGGTGGGGTGCAGAGCCTTCTCTTTGGTGTGCCTTTGTTTGAAGGTTGTAGAAGACCACTTGGCCATGTGAATCCAGCTGTCTCGTAGCAGATGTCTTTAATCTGTAGCTCATGAATGCTTGTCCAGAGGTGAACATGAGAGGAGGAGAACCTGAGATGCTGAGGAAAAGGCAAGTGATTCCTTGCAGGTGCCAGATGATATACAGCACACTATTAGCTAGTGGTTTTTACCTTTGCAGCTTTGAAGAAGTGCTGAGTTCACCCATCCCAGTGATTTCCCATCATTTCATGTTCTGGTCCATTTTTGAGGAAAATGCTTATTCTCAGGTTTACCTGAAATCTTCCTGTGGCTTTTTAATAGCTCCCAAGGAAACAAGAGAGGATGGTCTGTTACAGCAAAGTCTCCTGAGGATGGCTTGACTGCAGTTAATGATAACAACCACCACCAGAGCAATGCAGAAGAATTTAAGGAGGAAAAGGGCACGTTTCACTCCTTGCTCTCAGAGAAGCTGATCTTGTCTTTAACCTCTGGATGAGCATACACAAGCTAAGATTGAAGTCATCTGCTACAAGACAGCTGGATAAACATGGCCGAGTGGTCTTTTACAACCTTCAAACAAAGCCGAACCCAAGAGAAGGTGCTGGGCCCCATCACCTGCCTGATTCCTGCCCTGGTGAAAGTAAAATCTGAAATCTCTCTAAAGTGAATCACTTGACAACACACCCAGCCATCGCCACAATGCCACCCCAGCATGGAGGTGGGCCAGGCTTTAGGGCCACCTCATTCTCGAGATCTCTCTTACACAATTTATTTCATGGACACCAAGTCACTGCCAGGATCTAAGAATCATTTTATAAATGACATATGACTTAATTTTACTTTTTTTTATAAATCTGTAGACTAGTTGTTCAGAACTAAGACTGTCATGTGAAGCAGCTAAACAGCTCAATCCTGCCAGCTGATAGGTGATTGTACAGCTGATCCAAGGTGTCTCACACTGGAAGTCTCATAGGAGGATTTTCTCCAAAGGATTAATATTTAGCCCTTTGATTTCCCCTAAATTGCTTTCCCTGACCCCATTTAAGAGGTTTTTTGAAGGACACTGACACTTGCTTTTCAGATTTTCATCTAATCCTTCTCCCACTTTGCATAAATCAGGAGTAACTACACTAAAGTCTATTTCTTCCACAAGCATTAGTAAAACTGCTAAAACCACGAAGATTTATTTCAAACACTGGCTTCAGTCCTAGCAATAAGTAACGTCGAGCACAGCAATTGCACCTCACTTAAAGGACCACAGTGTTTGCTGATCTGGGTCTTCCTGCCTGTCTGCTAAGGGCTGGGCTCACCCTGCAGCCTCCCCAGGGTCTGCCCAACTCCCTGCCCCCTGCTCAGCCTGTTTCAGTATTCAGTGCCACCATCTCCAAGATCACTGCTCCTTGGTTATGTGTGGTTGAAACTGGCTGGTGGGACCCAGGGAGATGAGCAGGCAGAGCCACAGCAGCCTCTGCAGAAGCTCAGGGACACAGCAATGGATCAGAGACACGAGGCAGAGTCCATAGTTTGGATTTCGGCAATGCTGGCTTCCAGAGACTCACCCAACCACAGCTCCACTGTGTGGTTTTTCATTAGGTGCCAGCTACCTCTGTCTGCCTCGCTGTCCTCAGCTACTGTGCAGAGCATTGCTAAAGTCCACTGCTGAAAAGATTTGTTTTAAACATGTTGCTATTGCCAGACTGGTTTTGTTGAGCTCCTTCCCTCTCACCCACTCATCTCTAAGGCTGTACATCTCTAACCTTACATATCCCTCCTACACGCTGTCCCCACTGCCGGCTGCCACGGGAGTGACACCAGACAGGGGACTTCATCTTGCTTTATTAGATGAAGAGTCAAATGAGCAACTGCAGAGCCAAATGCATCTCTTAATTTAACGCTGTTAAAATCAATGCTGTTACCATGGTTTGATTCAGCCCATCAGCTCTACAGCCCAAAAGGACTGGGCGGTATCGAATGGCCATTATCTGCTGGCAGTGCTGGGGGGGGGTTCAGCTGGTGCCTGTCCCCCTGTACAGCAGGAGCCTGGCGCTTTCCACATCTTCTCTTCCTCCATTGGCATCGTCCAGTCACTGAAGTCCACAACACTGACTTCATCTTACTGAGGGGCCCTCCTTGTCTGGTTCACTATCTGCCTGTGAGCTCCCACTAGTTCCATTCACTACAGCCACAGTCGAGAGCATTTTGTACAACAGCCCCCTTAGGAAAACTGCCTTTCCAGGGAGGTTTTTTGCCCTTAAAGCTTGCACTAACATTTTGTTCAGCAGAGACACTGGCTGAACTGCAGCTCAAACAGGTAATTAAACAGCAATCAATCCACAGCCCAATTTACACTGTTCCAGATGAGTATATCATACCCAGGCTTATGTGGTAGTAGAGTCCCTATTTGTTACTGTGTGTAAGCCCAGCTCTACACCTCCTTCATGGCATCACCTGTATCAAAACCACAATATTAAAAAAAATCACCATGTACATTTGAACAGAAAAAGGAATAGAAACTAAATCTTTCCTGTTTACTAGAACATCACATCTCTGCTCTGTGGTTCAGGGGAACTTGGGAGAACAGGAGCCTCAGTAACCATTTTCCAGGGTTGCTGAACAAACACAGATGAAGACAGGAACACAGCAGCACAGTCACCTCAAAGCAATGCCTCTGATCTCTGTCAGCTTAGAAACGCTGCCTGCACCAGGGAGGAGTTTTCATCTGTGTTCCTCTGCATTCCTATTCACTCCAGAGTGACTCTAAAAAGCCATGCAGCTGGGGACAGGCCTGGCAGCACTCCTCGATGTGTTCCTGAATTTTGTAATAGCCTGCACAGGCAGGTAACTGCTGTCCTGCAACACACCACAGTGCAGGTGGCTGATTCCAGGAATGTCTTGGCACCCAGAGGTGTAAACCCCTCAGGACCAGCTCATCACTAGCCTGTCCCCTGGGCAGTGGGTGGCACTACTGCCAAGGCAATGTGGGCAGATGTAACCAACCTTTCACACTCACCTTGTAGTGAGACAAAGGATAACACATGGCAAGGCAAAAAAGAAACAGCTGAGCAAATCAGGTGATATGACCATAGAACCATAGAGTGGTTTGGGTGGGAAGGGACCCTTCAAGACCATCCAGTCCAACCCCCTGCAATGAGAAGGGACATCTCCAACCAGATCAGGTTGCTCAGAGCCCTGTCCAACCTGACCTTGAATGTTTCCAGGGATGGGGCTTCTACCACCTCTCTGGGCAACCTGGGCAAGGGTTTCACCACCCTCAGTGTAACAAATTTCTTTCTTACATCTAGGCTAAATCTGTCCTGTTTTAGTTTAAAACCATCACCCCTTGCCCCATAGATACTCAATCTATCTATGTCAATATAAATACACACATCCTATCCTATCCTATCCTATCCTATCCTATCCTATCCTATCCTATCCTATCCTATCCTATCCTATCCTATCCTATCCCATCCTATCCTCTTGAGGCAGGGAGCATCTTATGGAAATGGGTTTGGTGAGCTTCCTCACCCCTTCCTGGCATTTGTCTCCCTTAATAAAACCCCTCACCACTTAGCCTGGCAGCAAAAGGCTGCTCCAGAGAGGCTGGTGGAGATGCAGAGAGGGCTGTGGGTGGGAGCACACTGTGCTGGCACATGTCCTGGGGGTCCAGAAGCGTGCTGGGGGTCAGATGTGGGGTGCATTGGCAGAGCCCCGTGGAGATCGAGGCTGGGGTCTGCCGGGCAGGGCTGAGGTGTACCTGGCTCCCTGCCTGCACTTCCCCCAGTCTCTGCCAGTTTAATGAACACCAGAGTCACACAAAGTGCGAACAGTGAATGGGAGGAAAAAAATGCACCCAGGACAGAGAAAAGTGTGACAAAAGCTGCACATATTTTCATCAACCAAAGGCCAGGAGGACCAATAATAATCACTTTCCCAGCCTGGAAGAGAAGAACAAGACCAAGGGTTTCTTTTCAGAGAAGCTGAGACAATAGTGACAAAGGGCCACACAAGGTCAGTGACACTTTTGCAACTCATGTCAGCTGAGGAGCTGGTCCTGATCTGTCATCTCCCTGCTGATTACTGACAACTGAGACCACGAGGCACAATTTACCGAGCTGCAGAAACCTCCCCGCGCTCAATGGGGCTACACAACGCAGCGGCCAACCAGCCAGAGCTCTGCTGCATTCAGGCAAGGGGCTGCTCCACTCCCTCTGCTTTGGTGACTAGCCCTGATTGTCACATTACTCTTCCCCCACCCCTGCGCCTTCATCAACCCTTTCAGCTCATTTGCACGGCTGGGAAGGGGCAGAAACTCTGCAGTTGCTGACTCTGTCAATAACGTCCTAAAAAGTGCCATTAGTTGGCATGCAAATTTCCCCTGTCATTCAGCGAGGGCTTTGGAGGCACAGTGCTCCACAGGCACTTTTACAGCCCCATTCGAAAAAACAAAGCAAGAAATAGCAACTCTTAAAAGAAGTGGCAGCTCTTTTCTATTTGGGATCCCTGCCAGGTATGCAGCAAAAATCATCCATCCATCTCGAGTCACTCCTAACCAGCGGGGCTTTGGTCCTGGAGCATGATGCTCCCTTTGCTTCTCTCAGCACTGAGGTTTGTGTCAGTGTGTGACATCCCTGCTGCCACTGCTGCACAGCAGAGGTTGATGGAAAACCTGCAGGAGAGTTTCACAGCGTGTCTCCCACCTGGCTGGGTGACAGCGGGCAGACCCTCGCTGTGAGTTTTGCTGTTCCTTCCTTCTCCTTTCTATAAGGCTGGTTGAGGAGAGGAGGTGGCAATTATAGACCTATGTCCAGGATAGAGCCAGAGCTGTAAAGAGCTGACAGTTAACACCTCGACTGCCTTTAACACACACTGAGCGGCTATGTAAGAAAATTAAATTATTAGCAATAATTTACCTTCAGCTCTGGTTCTTTCCTAGGACAGAACAACACATTTGCAAAAGTAAAAAGGGGCTGGTGGAGTTTTCCAAACACACAAGGCCAGATCCTCAGCCCTTTAAATGCCCAGAGCAGCACAGAGGCAGAGGAAGGCTGTGGATTTGCCCCAGCTGCATGTTTGACAGTTGGTCTGAGAGGGGGTCAAAGCCATGATGGATCAGGGACTGGGGCTCACATGCTTGCTTCATTATTTCTTCCAAGTGATAAAACACAAAGGAGTGAAGGGGCAAGGACCCTTCCCAATCCCAGTGTCAGGGGCTCATGAGGGGCAAAACAAGATCAGGGTTCAACCTCCACGTCAGGCTGCAATAGCCTAAAAAGTCACCCAACTCAGATGATGTTTTCTTCATGTACATGGACAATCTCCATTCTTACAGATCTTTAACTGCCTTTCATCAGAAATTTATGGTCAGAGCTCCCAACAGGACAGAGTGGTGGGGTGGACATGAACTGTCTACAACCTGCCCAGGTATATGGGCTGGGCAGAAGATGACTCTCCACGAGCAGAGGCATTGGAGCAACAGTTGTTTGTACCTACATATCTGTCTTTGAAGGTTCATCATCAGAGACTTGCAAAGGAGTGTTGTAATTAACAATAAAGCCTTGTGCCTGCCCAGGAGATGAGAGTGGGCTGGGACCTGTGGCCAACCTTCCATGTCACCACAGCAGTGCAGCCTATTACACCTTGTCCTTTGACCAGCCAGACTTGGACCCCATCTAATCCAGTGTTACAGCACTAACACCACTTATTACAGAGCCCTTACTTAGGAAGGGCTCAGGTGCATTGAACACCTTTTTGCAAGCAAAGTCGTGGTACCATTTTCCAAAGGGGCACAAACGGAGGTTACATCCCTTCCTGTCCTGCCAGTCCTGCCCTTTGCAGCCCTCGATTCCTCCCAGAAAGCAGTGGCTCATACTGTCATTCCCAGGATGAAAGCACCCAGCCTTTGTGCTCCCCATCGCAGCAACTTTCCAAAGTATGTGTCTGCCAGCCAAAGAAACACTTTAATGTTTGCAGCGCGAGAGGAACTGTTTATACCCCATTCTGATGCTGTGTTTCACTGGGGTGAGAGACAGCTCTGGGCAGCGAGGGATTAAGGGGGTCCATTGTATCCTTTTCTGATGTTGCCCACCATTGGCTGCCATTTGCATACATCTCACATTCAGGATCTGGGGACATGGAAACAGCCACCCCACCTGCTCCTGCAGCCGGGCATCGCTGTACCGGGGGCTGCTCCCAACAGATTTTGGGGGAGATGACTGCACACAGGGAGAAGGGTTGAGTGCGTGTCTGCCT
Source organism: Caprimulgus europaeus (assembly GCA_907165065.1). The sequence goes on along the minus strand of OU015543.1, from coordinate 4,568,740 downwards.
GGGGAAGGTAGGACAGAGGGGAGGAGGGGAGAGAAACAAGAGTAAACATGAATTGGGAGGATTTTCAAAGCCGGCAGAGGGCCTGGAAAAGGACAGGCTTTGAATTCTGCATGTTCTTTTAACTCGGCCTCTGATTTGAAGAGGCCCCCGAAAGCCTGGTAAGCCTCATTGAACTTGAAAAGCTACAAGCTTCCTTTCTTCCCCATTTGCTTTGTCTTCTCTTATCTCATTCATGTGAGACATTGCTCCCACCCCAGCCCTTGCTGGAGAGAGGAGCCGGCCGGAGCCCCCAGCATCAGAGAAGCAACAATATCCCATCGCTCCCAGAAAGCCCCGGACAATGGGCAGGAATTGTCACCGAGGTGCTGCAGCGGCCCCGGCTCAGCCCCAGATACCGGGGGGCTGATCAGGAGGGAGCGGGGCTCTCCCCGCCGAGGCTGGGCAGACAGACCTCACACCGAAGGAGGAAGCCAAAAGCCAGTCTGCAACACCCTTGCAGAGCCTTCCTGCAGAGAGGAGGATTTGGGGGACTGGTTTTAAGGGGATACCTATGCAGACTGGCAGAGCCCACAGTCAACCCCTCACGCCATGAGCAATCTGGGAGCACACAGGCTCTTAGAGAGGTCCCAGCTGTCCCCCAGTGCTGCAGCTCACTGGTGCTGGCTCTGGAGGGTACAGACCCACACGTTCCCAAGGGTAACATGACCAAAGCAGATGGGGAACTGCATAACTGCATCCTTTCTGTGGCTCTTCTGTGGGGTTTTGCACAACTCTGCCTATTGCCATGGTATCAAATCCCCATCCCCACCTTGCTGAAGGATGAAGGCTCGAGGCAGTATTTCTTACTGGGCTGCAATCGACTTTATGAGGTTTAACAAGACCAAGTGCTGGGTCCTGCACTTGGGTCACAACAACCCTATGAAATGCTACAGGCCTGGGGAGGAGTGGCTGGAGAGCTGCACAGTGGAAAAGGACCTGGGGGTGCTGGTCAACAGCCAGCTGAATAGGAGCCAGCAGTGTTCCTGGATGGCCAAGAAGGCCAAGAGCATCCTGGCCTGTACAGTGTGGCCAACAGGACCAGGGAAGCCATCTTTCCCCTGTACTCAGCCTTGGTGAGGCCACACCTTGAATACTGTGTCCAGTTTTGGGCCCCTCATAACCAGAAGGACATTGAGGCACTGGAGCTTGATCAGATAAAGGCAACGAAACTGGTGAAGGGGCTGGAGAACAAACCTTATGAGGAACGGCTGAGGGAACTGGGTTTGTTCAGTCTAGCAAAGAGGAGGCTGAGGGGTGACCTAATTGGTGTCTACAACTACCTGAGGGTGTAGACTCAGGTGTGTATTTCTTCTCCCAGGTAACTAGTAATAGAACAAGAGGCCATGGCCTTCAGTTGTGCCACAGGAGGTACAGATCAAGAAATACTTCTTCACTGAAAGGGTTCTCAGGCACTGGAATGGGTTGCCCAGGGAGGTGGTTGTGTCACCAGCCCTGGAGGTGTTTAAAAGACAGGTAGATGGGGTGCTCAGAGATATGGTTTAGTAGTGGACAGGTATGGCTGGACTCGATGATCTCAGAGGTCTTTTCCAACCAAACTGATTCTATGATTATTGCCCACTGAGGAGTGTTTGCAGCCTGTGGCATGCACTGAACCAGTCGAGTCCAGGACCCAGGAAGGACCAAGCAGGATTGCTCCTCCACATGTGCCTAACCATGCTACAGGATTTACCAAGACCAATTTATGGAACAAACTGCTACCTTCAGTGAGGACAAGGGTGCACCCCCTGGGTGCAAATACTGTTTAATCTTACTGGGAAGGAGAGTGACAATCCTCAAGTGTCCCAATAGACCTTAAGGAGAACATCATGCTGCCAGTTATAAACAATCATCCCTGTTGATGTTGTCCCCCAGTACTGACTCTTCACAGCAGGTGTTTGAAGCCAGATCTTCCCTTGCAAGCTGCAAATAAAATCTGAAAGTTACAGCCAGGTGGGCCTTTCCTGATGAATATTGCACTGCAAGGCAGCTTCCTGCAGTGCTTCTCCCACCCTGTGAGTGGGGAGAGGGTGAGGGTTTGGAGACTCTCGACAAACAAGTAAAAGCTCAGATATAATGAGAAAACCTTTTGTGACATAAGGACCTCTACATGTCAAGTAAATTCATTATATACCAGCCTGAATGGCAACCCGACGGCCTCCGAGTGTCTAATGCAATTACACTGAGATGGGAGAGGTTGTACAGCTGTGCTCCCCGCTAATAGGAGACAGCAAAAGTAACAAAAAGGGGACGACAAGAAACTCAGGGCTTTCCACCAGGCACAGCAAAGCCCACTGGAGTTCGGGGGTTCATGAAACTCTGAACTGATTTTGGAGTTCACAGGGTTCACAACATAGGCAGAGTTCACAGGTTTTTTTCCTTGGAAATCTAAAACCATGGGGTTTTCTCCCATTCCTCATCCATCACTTTCCATGGTGAGATTTCCTATTAAATGTACAGAAGGGAACTGCAAACCCTACTCCATTCATACAAACCTGGGGGAGCTCTGGGAAATTCAGTAGCTTTACCCCACGTATGCAAGTCCAGGGGGTGGACATGCAACAGTGCAGGGTGCTGTGCAGGGTGCCTGAGCACGTGGGATAGCCATGATCAGGCAGCACACCCTGCCAAAGACAGCAGAGCACAAAGATACCCAGGGAAGCCCTACACCATCACCATATACATGATGTCCCACACATACAGGCCCACTCTAAAGCAAGACCTCCTTCCACCAATGGTTGTAAAATGAGTAACAAAACCTCACCCACACCAGTCTCCCCAGTGCTTTTCTCACAACTTTGGCTGAACTGGGAGACAAGTGTGAATGGGTTTGCTGGTCTGAACACAGACTAAACCCTAATCCCACCTAATTTAGGGTAATGGATACCTGGGCCAGCACAACAGCCAGCCCAAGTTACTTCTCTGGTTCAGAGAGGGATCCTCCAGAAATTGTTTTCCACTTTGATAGGACTTCTGAGGATTTCTACTTACTCAAGCCCCGGGGAGTTAACCTTGTCTGTTGTCTTCTCCATTTGAAGGGTTGCCTTTCCTCAGCCCTTTCAGTTAACCAGGGCCTTGATTGTCTTTCCAGCTCAGGTTTATGCATCATACCAATAGATTTACACGTACACAAGTGAGCCAACAAAGCAGCACGGGGGCCTGGGGACGTGGGTACGTTAGCTTGAACCTTTCACTTAAACTTTTAGCTTAAATCTTTTCCAAAATGACATGAAATAACCAGAAAATTATTTTCTGCACTGGAAATAACAGCTTCTGCACAGAATATTAAGCTGCCTCTTCCCATGCCAGACCTGCAGGTCCTTCCCTCTGCAGCTCTGTTACAGCACTTTCTGCATCCAGCCCTGAGGGCATCAAGTCAGCCCTTTGAAGGAAAAGTGCATAGCAAAAGGTATTACTCTCATAGGTGACAGATTCTCTGTAATAATACTAAGTAGCAGAATGAAAAAATTGAATCTAAATTACCTTTTGAGAGTTTCCTGTTAGGACATCTAACATTAGCAATCAGTGCCTGAAGAGAGCTAGAGTTCAAGGTAAGCAGTGGCATTAGATTTTGGAATATTTTGATTTTTCATCAATTAACTTGGAAAAAGTAGCACCACATTTTCTATTTACATTCAGGCACTTGTGCTACACCTTGGACTAGATGATACCCTGCTTCTACTAAAGGTATGGCTAAAATTTAGGCCTCGTCCAACTCAATGAGGAAATTCCAAATGAAAAAAATAAATCAGCTGTGAATGTATTAATTGTGTTTGGCTCTGAAGGATTGTCTGTCTTCATTATTTTGGTGCAGGCTAGATTAAATTAGATTAAATTGATGGATGAGGGGAGGAATGGAAGGACAATATATTGTAATATACAAAAGATTCATTTACAAAATAATTAAAGTCAGATGAATTTCACAAGAATATAAATCTGAATAAAGTTAGGTGACCACTGGTGGCTCTTTAACCTTGAATAGTTAGAAATTCATTTTAAGACACATGTAATTACTTCTCCACACCATGTACTCCTTTACAATATCCCTATAGAACAAAATCATTCCTATTGAAAGATCCTAGTGAATCTCTGAAAACTTCAAAGATTTTCAAAATAGCAGGTACTTGGCAGCAAAAAGCTCCTTGGCTCTAGAGATATCGTTGCTTTACAGACATTTTCTTGTGACTGGGCCTAAGTTTCAAATGATTTTTTTGTTAATGCAGAAATACATCTGTCTTCTCCTATGCAGAAGGAAAAAGGATTCTCTGCAGCGAGGTGACACCTAGGAGGCAATTCTTAGCTGGATCAAGTAGTTTTCCAGCTCTTCAGAACAAAGAGGTTGATTTGGCTTGGAAACTTGGCCAAGTAAAATTGCAGAATTCCATTCAGTTGACTACAATTGGGAGTTTATGAAAGAAAATCCATTCCTCCACCAAAACTGTGCAGTTTGGAAGCAGGAAACACCAGCTGGGACTTCAAAGGTTTGTTTTTTTGTGGGTTTTTTTGGTTTGTTTTTTTTTTGCACTGTGCACACTAGAAAGATTTCCCTCTGTCCAGGCTCATCTGAAAAGCTATCTGAAATTCAAAAGGTGCTGAAAATGTAGTCCCAAACCTGAATTATCAACACAGACTCAGCTTCACGATTCTTTCATTTGATATTCAACCACCTTTAAACATCAGCAAACACACGCTGCTGGATGAGGAGGAATGGTAGAACTAGTCCAAAGGCAGTCTAACTTTTTTTTTCTTTTTTTTTTTTTTGCCAAGCAGGCACAGTTTAACCCATACTTCACAAATGGTAAGCTATTTTCTGACCCAGTTCACCTATTCCCTTTGTTAGTCACTTCCTTGGGTAGGTACAGATATGGTCTTTCTCTGCTGTGAGCCAGCAAAACCAATAAATATTAGAGCTGAGCTTTTCCAACCCCTCATAATCCAAACACTAACAGTCTTTCTCCTCCATTGACCCCCACTTTGAAGCCAGAAAAGGAGATGTTGTAAAACTCAATTCATTGGCTCTGTATACTGAAAGGGTTTGTTTGTTGTTGTTGGGGTTTTTTTAATTATAATTAAAAATACATTTTCTCTAAAAGCTAATAACCTCACTGCTCTTTAACCTGCACTGATTGTGCATGAGCTTCTGGGCCCACAGTTTCAGGCTTAGAGTGTGGATTTGAAAGCCCTGGATGCCTGGTACCATCGTGCCAAAGCAAACACACGTCCAGAGAGTGTCTGGGGATACGTGAGACAGGGATGGATTACACCAAGGGCTGAAGTACCACAGCAAGGGCTGAAGTACCACAGCAAGGGCTGAAGTACCACAGCAAGGGCTGAAGTACCACAGCAAGGGCTGAAGTACCACAGCAAGGGCTGAAGTACCACACCAAGGGCTGAAGTACCACACCAAGTCAATCAAAACCCACCACCACCCCCCTCCAGCTTCAGCTATTTAGTGAACATCACGGACTGAGAGCCTGAATCCTTATCAGCCAGCACATATGAGAAGGTGTTACCTCCCAGCAGAGCGTGAGCTTTCCTCTTGAAGGAAATGCCATGTGAGCACCAGGGCAATCCAACGCTTACAGACACCCCGTAGCTTTGCAGTCCGTCCATCCCTCCTGCTGACACTGCTTGGCTTCTCTCAGCTCATAGCTGTGGCTTAAAAACCTGGGGTCTTGTCTAGACAACACTTCCTTAAGTGTGTGAGTCATACTGAGTAAAGACTTCTCAAAAGCTTGTTTTGTGGCAGGACCCTCTGCTTGGCAGAGAGTAAAATCCTGCAGGCTTCACGGCAACTTCTGCCTAGCAGATAGATGGAAAATGCATTGATTGGACCTTAATTAAGATGTTATGTCTGCCCTTAGTCAAGCTACCTGCAAAAGTACCCATGTAGCATATGTGCTTGATCTTATCACTCTGGTTTTTGCCACAGCCTTGTTTAAGGCTAATGAATAAGAAGAGGGATTCATTTCTTGGTTTCTGTGGGGGAAGGATAGTGATTTGAGGGGAAATACTGAACCACACAACTTGTCACATTACAACAATAAAACCCATACTTTTCATTTTAATGGGATTTCTGAGAATTTCACACCATTCACACAACTGTGAGAATTTCACTCAGGAAGAAAGAATGAGATCTAGTGGACAAACACCAGCTAGGTGTGGTTGTGGTTTTGGTTTTTTTTCCCCCAACACCCAAAACTATGGTTTCAGTGTGATGTAACTGCATAAAAAAAAAAGCATCCCTACCCCTAAGAGATGCATTGCCCTGGAAAACCACCAGCACAATTCAGTTGAGTCCTTTTCTATGCCTGGAAGTTGCAGTTGAAGCCCACACAGTCAGGAGCATCAGTATTACACCAACACACAGAGACCCACCTGGAGGAAACCTCTGCTGCTCCTGGCATCATCCTACAGATCTATTGGAAGACCTCAGTCTAACCTCAAGGGCTGTGATCACTGTCCTTGCCTTGCTTTCCACTGATGTACCAAGGCAAGGTGGAGTCATAGCTCAGCACAGGGCTTTCACTACCTGCAGCTGATCTCAGCTTGACTTAAATATTAACTTCTCAAGCAAACCATTTACCCCTGCAGAAGCTAAGCCCAACTGCATCATTTCATACAGCAGTACGCTTCACACTAACATGCTTCACTTGCAGACATGACATAAAAGTACCAGGTACACCTGCTCATGGCCTGATCATTTTAAATGGAGTACCTGAAGGGAGGTGCCTGTTCTGGCTTCAACACCCCACAGAGTCATTGACTTCCAGGCACCTAATCTGGTTTAGGAAAACCTCTCTTTCTCCTTTCTGTGTCATGCAGCCCTACGGAGAGGCTAAAGGTACCCGATGCACATATTTGGCAAAAGTTATGGATGCTGAAGCAGGTTTTGAACAGAAAGCTTTACATTTTTTGAATTGACACTTGAATTTCCTGTCCTGCTTATTTTAACTGGGCCTCCTAGGCTTCCCATTAACCACACAAACATGACTCTGCTCTGATCTGAGGAGAAGGCCGTGATGAACTGGTCTTCATTGTTACATCTATACCAAGAAAATAAATAGTGCCTGTGACCCACTCCCTCTCTCACTGCATGCATGTGCCCTAGCTGATAAACCATCTCCTGTTCCATGTCCAGGCATGAGGTGGGGATCAGCAGATGGCAGGGATTGCTCACAAGCAGCAGCGTGGATGAGTTGCACAAAGTGAGCTGACCTATGCCAGCATCCTCCAGGATGTAAGCTGAGCCTCGTCCCATTTTATTTATGGATATAGTTTAGTATAGTTGTAGTTATTGAGTCCTAATTTAATCCTTTAGCATGCAGTGGTGGTGATGGAGGGGGAATGTGTTTCTTGTTTAAAATGTCCCCTTCACAGCTGGAGAAGAAAGGAAGAAACTACCTCCTGCTTCCCTCTGTCTTTAGCAGCCAAGAAGATGGTTATCAGCCCTGACTCTTCTCTTTCCCAAGCTGGAATGACCCCAGATGTATCACACTGTTTCACTCCATGCCTCTCCTGCTCTTTACTCCTTTCTGTCAGTTTTGCATCCTGGCTCAAAAGCCCCTTTGAGCATGCAGGGAACACATGCCTGAAAAAGAAACTGCCTCCTTCTTTTCAAAGAAATGATTTTGCTGGCCCTGCTATGCTGTTCTCACACTGCTCTGAGCTTCAAACACTCCCATTTATTAACATGGCTGCAAAGCTGAAGAAAAATTGGCAGCCAGGAGAAAGGCTCTCAGAGCCCTGTCATGTAGCAGAGCAGGAGGTGAGCATCACGGAGCTGAGCACCTCATAAACATGGGGGATGATGGGGAGAAGGGAGGGAGCCAGGACGAGTCGCTCCTGGAACGTCTTTCTGGTACGCTGGGAGCCTGAGCATCTATAGTAGCACTTCGTTTATTTTTTCAGCATGGTAAGTTTTATTTTTTCAGAACACAAGACTGTTTTGAATAGGAAGATTTGCTTTTTAAATCATATTATTAATCTTCTGCATTTCATCTGAAGCAGGGAAGCCTAAAGAAGGTTTCTGAACACCAAACATTAAAACGTCTCTGTTCTGGCAGCCAGGCTCTCTGGTGACTTTGAAAATCCTTTGCTGATGTGTCTATCTTACCACTAGTTATTTCTGGAAGTCCAGCACGTACATAAAACATTGCTTTGTGCATCAATTAAACCTAGTCGTGCATACCATACCTAATATGAAACCACACAGGAAATGAAAAGTTAAGCTACCTAACAGCACATGCCTGTTATCCTTCGCCCCGAGCCCCCGGCACCACCGCTAACGCGGCCACCGCAGACCACAGAAAAGTTAGAGCAGCTTTAACCCTGCTCATGGAGGGACTTCAACACCTCCTGCCCCTCCCCAGAGCATCGTTTCACCAGAGCTGTGTGGTCTGCAGCGGCAGCTCGAGCGGAAGAGAACAAGCTCTGTGCAGTCGGGGGGCTGAACATCGCGTTGTCTCGCGCTTACGGGGCTGGGTTTGAAGGTGCAGTGGCAGAAGGCAAGTGGTATCTGGGGGGGTGATTTGCTGCATTACTTGTATCAAACAATTCTGCTTTATGCTAAAAAAGTGAACTCAAATTGAATAGCTTTGTATGTCCAGGCAGACACACAAACACACACATACACATGCAGGTGTAATGGAAAAGATGAAGGACATCTTCAAACAGGAGACAATCAAAGCAGAAGTTCATGCTGCAGGGAGGAAACTCATTCCTACTATGGATTCAGTCTGTACATACAGCCCTGTTCACAGTGGAACAGTCAGTTATTATTACTGAGGATTTGGCATCACCTCTCCATCATACAAGGACTTGCCCCAGCGTTTTTATTCTGGAAATCCCTGCTGAGGTGGCAAAACCCTCCTACACTCATGTGCACAGAGACAAGCTGTGTCTGTCTCTCAGGAAGAGATGGATTTGTGGTCCTACCCATGTCTTTTCTTCCAAGGAGAGACCTTTGCTTCTCCAAAGGACTGCAAGGGTTGCTCCTCATCATCCTCTCCTCAACATCAGCCCCATACCCAGTGCACAGGGGAAGCTTGGCTTGACCCTTTGGGCTGGGAATCTGGGTTCAGCCCCTTACTCAGCCCCAGGTTCCCTCTTCAATAAAAACTGAGATGCAACCCATATAAAAACACCTACAGGTGACCAGTTGAGACATGGAAATTCAAACTTTGGGGAGACAAATCCTGAACTAGATTCCTGACACAGGGGCTGCAGGTGGGTACCTAAAGGCAGGAGGGCTAATACCTGGTGTCTGCTCCAGTGTCCATCCCCGAGGTAATAAAGTACCCAGCTCTCACCCCATGCCTGCTCTCCTTGCAAGCTCCTGCGGACATGGACTGGCTCTTCTTGTTGCCCACCACAAAGCTCTCACCCTGGATGGAGTCTCAACTGGGAAGATCTGAGGCTTTGAGAAGGAAAAGTGAAGTCCTCTGCACTGGCAGGCCAAACAGCTAACCTAGCCTTCGTGGAGTTTGCCCATTTCTTCCAGAAATCAGGCAGAGATTTTTCAAAATCTCACCAGGAAAAAAAAACAAAACAAAATTCAGGTGTTGAAGCAAGCCATTTCCTGTAAGGGAAACAACTGTTTTTACAGGTATAAGTGAGGCCAGATTTTCTACAGATGCAGGGAAATTCTTCATTTTGCGAGTTGGAGTTGTTTTTTTCTTTTAAAATGGGAGGGGAGGGGAGCGGAGGAGGCAGGAAATGTAAAAGATTTTGGAAACATGAAATGAATAGGTCAAGACACGTCATTTTGCTGAACCAAAGCAGGAGGCAACAGCTTGAAATTGAAATTAAATAGACCACCTGCAAGAAAAGGAGAGGAAGGGGAGATGGGGAAGAGGGGAGGGAGGGGCAGCGCTGGCATGAATATCAACCACACATTTTTTAAAAGCATCCGTCGGTGAATTATTAAAGATGCTGTGCTGCTCGCTTCAGGTTTGGACATCTTGGCAGTTGTGATGGGAACCGTGCCAAGGCACATGAGCATGGATTGAATACTTATTTTTTAATTCCTGGCAGGCACCTTTCCTTTAAAACATCAACTGAGTGAGTTTTGAAGGAAGGTGAGTTTTGAAGGAAGGTGAGTTTTGAAGGAAGGTGAGTTTTGAAGGAAGGTGAGTTTTGAAGGAAGGTGAGTTTTGAAGGAAGGTGAGTTTTGAAGGAAGGTGAGTTTTGAAGGAAGGTGAGTTTTGAAGGAAGGTGAGTTTTGAAGGAAGGTGAGTTTTGAAGGAAAAGCACTCACTCTAGGACTGGAAAAGGTATCTCCCCCTACCCCCCTTGCAAGCGTGCAGTGAAGTGCTGGATGTGACAGGGGTGTTTATGCAGAGGGACGAGTGTGTATTTGAAGCATTATAGACTCTTCTCCCCACTCTCCACTTTAGCCTGTCCAAATTGTCACTGCAAAATTCATCTTCCTCCCACACGCACACAGGCACCACATCCACCCTGTTGGCTGGATCCTCCATCAGCTTCCTGAGCGCTGGCAGCTCAGCTCCTGGCTTATCCTCCCCAGCTTCTGCCATTTACATCTCCTGACCTACATCTCATCAATCCTTTCTCCTTCAGGTTTTCTCCACAACCATCTCTCCCAGGGCCTCGGGAACATCTCCCCAGCAGCTCCTTCAGCATATCTCATTAGCCTACGCAGCACCGTGCTAATTCCTGTCCTCCCCCTGCCCAGATACAATAAATCCTGTATCTCTGAGACAGGCTGAAAGCTCCTGCTAGAAAACTGAGGCACATCCCCGGTGGCCTTGGCACTACTGCATATCTGTCTAGACCGTTTGAACCCCGGTGCCTAGGACTCCACATGCTGTTGTAAATCTCATTTGAGCAAACACCCCTCCTTCCTTCCCCCTCCCCAGTTTGATCAACATTTTGAAACGGGGAATGAAGCAAAGCGAAGCTTGGCAGAGGGTAAATTTGATCCTTTCCCATGACAAAGCAAGGGAAACCACAGACCCTGGCTTGAGAATGATGCAGAGCAGTGAGGAGAAAGTTACAGGCGCATGGGACAGAATAAATTCAAGCAATTGCCAGAATATTTGTAAATAAAATAATAACCAGTGAAGTGAAATAAGCTGACACGCGAAATGTGCATGTTGATTAAAACAGCCCTGGAGACCATTAAATGACAGAGTCACTGTGTATGCCAACAAAACCCAACCGTAGCCCTGATGCATATTCATAGCATCTGAACAACGTCCCATCACGGCACTAACGAGGCACTGTGCTTGGGAACATGCTCACATGGAGCCAGGGGGAGACTGTTTGGTGCCTGACAAATTTGGGAAGGCTACAGGCGTTGAAATCTCTCTTTGTTACTTAACAAACATGGAAGTAAGGGAATGCCATACCTCTTGTTATGGAAATGGCACACAGTGCTGAGGATATATGATAAGTCTAGGGGAGAATTACAAACACTCAGGACTGATCCCTTTGAAATCTCTGGGAGTTTTGCCATTTATTTCAATGGGGGCTTTAGGGAGCCTTTACAATGGATGTAGTCATTTATCTGCAGGCCTCAATGCGGTTCCCTTTGCCTCGGCAGCCGTGCTCCTCACAGACACCTGGGAAATGGGCTCATGCTCCTGTGGAGCAAACATGTGAGTGTCATCATCCCTGTCACAGAAATGGGCAGGTGGGTCACAGCAACACATGGAAGGAGGGACATCATAGCACTCTCTACCCACTCTGCTCAGCCATCCCATCCCATTTGGGGCAGCTCTGTGCCTTTTCAGCCCAAGTGCCCAAGGGACATTGCAGCCACATCTGCAGATACCAGGCAGGTGCACGGTGTTTCCTCAAAATAGCTTGAGGGCTTAGACTAACTTCATCCTAAACCAAGCAGAGAGTGGGCAATGGGCTCTGGGGTTTGTGATTCAGCAAGTTGCTTAAGGGCATAGAGGGAGAGTGCAGCAGAGCCCAAAATAACACACAGAGCAGGGGGTGTGGTCCTCCATCACCCCACTGTTGCAGCCAACTGAAGACAAACAAAATTCCTTCCTCCACAGCCGGTACCAAGGTCCCAGTGCCACCCATCCGACAGCAAGGCCCTAAAGGGAGGGACAATTAGGCTCTACTCTGTGTACCAAGAGGTGAAAAACCAAAAGCTATCAACCAGAGCAGCTGGGTGCTGCAGCTCAAGTCCAGGAAGAGCAGCACCGATCTGCTTGCAGGGGTGGTGGTGTGGGTGCACGTGGGTCTGCATGTAACACCAGCAAAAAGCAGGTCCTCTACAACAGCTTAGCACCTCACCCTGAAACATGGCTGTCTGTACCTTAGCAAAGCTCAGCTACTGCTGTTTCAGAGTCAATCATGTTAATTGACATGAAAATCCTCATTACAAGATGCAAATCTAATCTACTGGTGGGATTGCTTAACATGCTTAAGGTGCCCAGTTATTTACTAAAATCAGAGGGGAATCTGTGAATTACAGAATTACACGAGATGGATCAAAGGAACTCGTGCTAAAAGTCTTGCTCGCTTGGTCAACTTAGGGTTGTTATCTCCAACCACAGCTCCACTGTGGAGGAAGGCACTAGAGCAAAGAAGGTTACTTGGGAGTTATCTTAACTACAGTTATCACCCCTGACCAATCTGACTGTTACCAGGTGATTTGTTCAGCCAGATTCTTCTGTTTGTCTTTATGACTGATTAAAAGACCCAGGAAGAGAAAAGAATAAATAATTGGGGATGAAGTGGGAGCATGCAAAAATAAATTGCTATAAATCTGCCCTGTCACTTTAAGAAGGAACAAGTGGTGCAAAAGCATTTAGAAAGTGGATTTCTTCTGCCTGTATCTTCCACCTCGGGAAGGCAGAGCTCCCAGCGGGGCAGGCGAGAGGATGGAGAAAAATGAGCCAAGGACTCAGAGCAGAAGCTGCTGATGTGAATGACAGTTTGCTGGTGGGAATAAAATGTTTCTTGTTTGTTCCAAGATGGAGATAACAGAGTCAAGAGGTCAAGTGGTGTGGGAATGGGAAAGCCCTGTGGGTAATGTAGCATGATAAAAAATGAGGGATCCAGGGCGCAGGGCGTCATTGCCACAATAGGCCAACTCGCAACTCAGAAAGAGCCGAGATCTTGTCTGTATTTAAATATTGACTGATAATTTCACTCCATTACCTCCCTGTCGAAGAGGTATGCAGATAGCATGGCCTGACCCAGCCCATTTCAGTATCCTGAGGGGTAAGTCCTGTGTTTGATGAAGTACTAATTGGGGTAGGGGGAGAGTTGTCCTTTCCCATCCATCAATCTTTTAGTCATATGCACAATTAATGGAGCTATTTAGATATCCAGGAGTGACCAGCACACAGGAACTGACCCAAAACCTCCTGAAGCCTGCAGAGCCTTGCATGGCAGCAAGGGCAATGAGCCAGAGCTGGGGGAGCTGTGGGGCAGGGAGCAATACTTAGGGCTCTCCCGGCTCCAGGGATGACCCGAGGCTGTGAACATGGACAACCCACGGAGCACCCATGTCCAATAACATCCCTCACTCACCTGGATTTGGGAAAGGGTTTGCAATTTAGGTGCACTGACAGAAATGTGGAGCAGAGGTGTGTCCTGGCCCCACAGCAGAGCTGGGCAGCATGGAGGAGGGGGACAGGGAGGGTGAAACTAGCCAGCAGCTGCAAGAATCTATGGCAAAGAAAAGGTTATTAAAAAAAAATAAACTCATAGTGTTTTTTAATTACATTTCACTCCCTTCCACCCTGACACAGTTTGCTTGGCAGGAGGATGGGCTGCACCAAGGCTGCCTCCTCCCCTCTGCCTCTCTGAACACTTTTGTGGGGAAATTTCCAGTTCTGAATTTCTGATCTGGCACAACATCAAGGGACCCATTAGTCCTGGGTCACTCAGGGAGCAGAAAGCACTCAGGGTTCCCACCTGCCTTTGCTTTACTGTCCTGCAAAGTGCTGCAGATGCTGATCAATATTAATAATTTCTGGTGTTTGGGATTATCTGAGTTGCAGCCACAGGCTGGGACCTGCCACAGCATCAGACAAAGAGGGCAGAGAGGGGGTCTCTAGGCACTAACTGGGTCTTATGATAAGGGACTCCCCAGCCCTTTCCATGGGATAACAAGGACTGTCCCTAGAGGAAAGTAGGGGAAAACCTCTTTATGTGGCCTGTAACACAATGGTGAGGAGCAGCTTAAATAGCATGGGCTTCTTGTGTCTTGCTGGAGGTGTAGGAGAGGATCGCTGCATTTCACAGTAGGGAAACTGAGGCACAGAAGTGTTAAACAATTTGCCTGAAGTCACAGGGCAAATCAGAGTGGACAATTCATGAGCCTGTCTTCCCTCCTCTTTTTCTTACATTTCCATATCTCCCTGTAGCTGTGGAGCCATTTGCATCATTGTGCTGGGCCTCCAAAACAGGCACGTTTACTTAATGGTGAAACCACTTCCCTTCCATCCAGGTACAAAGTCATTTGGAGGTGCTCTTGAAAAAGCCACCAAATCCAAACCAATATCATTCCAGCTGGCTGGCAACCCATGCCACCAGATGCCAAAGCATGATGTGTCAGCTATCAAACAATCAGCTGCTCTGTGTAACTTTTCAGGCCTGCTGTACTCACCAGAATAAAATCCATGAGGCTGGTGCCAACACTTGTGTTTAAATAAGGTGTCTCATGCAGTCAAACATCTGTCCAGCTGTGGCTGTGCTCTCTGTAAACTACAGCAGCTTCCCTGACTTATTGTTACAAGATGAGCAGCACAGGCATGTTCATCTCTCTAACTCTCAGCAGTATGAAACCATGAGGGAGTGTGGATTAAGCTAACAAAGCAAACTTGCTCCATGAACCCTGCTCTAACAGCAGCCTTTTATTAAAGGAAGTGGGAGGTACACTCAGCTGCTTTCCCTGGCCTTTTTTCATTAGGAACTGGGCAGTGCTGACCATGTAGGAGAGGAAAACGATAATAATAATAATAAAGAAAAAAGTGAAGGTGTCAGTCAGGTTGCCATTGCACTGCAAGTAAAAAGTGTGAATCAATTTCCTTTCCAGTTTTAAAAGAGAAGGAAGCATAACCTCAGGGTACAGTGAAATTTAATGCACGTCTAGTGCTTCTCACACCTCCCAGAGAGAAAAGGAGCAGGACCAACCCACAGCTGCCTTGAAAGTCCTGTGCTGAGCTCACCTCGAGATACCAAGTCTCAGTCTTACTCACAAAGCAATAGCAACTCCTTTTTAACCTGCAACCACGTTGTAGAATGCATTCCCTATCTCCAGAAATGTCCCTGGAGACCAAAGGCAGCGGAGAAGCAAGAGAGAGGAGTTTACCCACAATCAGGTACCAGCTCAGCTCAGCCCAGACTAGAGCCTTCACCACACGTGGCCTCCTGATCTAATGCACTATTCTCTCCTCCATGGGGTCTCTGCAGCACGTTACCACCTCACCATGCTCATGCCAATCCACCTCAGCAGCTTTTGTGATGCCTGCTATTCCAACAGGCCATAAAAACACGTGTTATATTAAAACACTTTTTACCCAGAGAAGCGACAGGGCAAAGGAAAGACCTGGTCCTACCTTCCCCATCTCCCACCCAGACCAGCACCTTTCAAAGTACACAATTACCTGGAAGTTGGTGGGAAACCCCAACATCTGGAGTGGCTTGAGGAGACAAGACAACACAGGAACAGGATGGAAAAAGCAAAGCAACTTCCAGCTTGGGCTGCAAGAGCATTTGCAAGGACCCAACATCAGGTAACAAGCACCAGGTGAAGCTCAGGGAACAGGAAACAGCTGTGACTTTAACAGGCAGCCTCAAGCTAGGGTAAACCCTAGACTCACTAATTATTTTTACTTTAACCTGCTGATCCATGAAAAAATCCACAAGGAAAGCCCCACAAGTGCCTTGGCTGTGGTAGAACTCTGACCTCAGCATTGCTATGTGTTCCCCACAGCCAGGGAGGGACCGGGGGGTCTTTGCTGAGGTGGCAGTTTCTGGATGTCTTGGCTTTGGCAGCAAACCTGGCACGGGACACACACCTCCCTGGTTTGCTGCCCCATGGTTATGCCCAAGCAGCTGTTTTGGGGCCTGTGTTAGAAACGGACCTGAGTTAAAAATCACTCTCTTTGCTCTTTTTCTGTTCTGCAGATTGTTTTAGCCCTGAATCCCCCCAGTGATCTGCTCTAAACCCCACAATTGTGTGTTATGGATGCAGGAAACCCTTACAATAGCTCTGCTGATGAAACCAGTCTGTCATGAACCTCCACTGAAGCACGAGTAGGTTCCAGTTAACCCACTTGCATGCTCCTGTTTGCATTTTTCCCCATTCCATGTTGAAACTGCTAAGGTGACACATTTTTAACATATTAATCTACTGAATCAGTGTCAGCTCTTAAAGTCAGAGGGATGCTGACTGAGCCTTCAGGGTGCTGCCTGAATATCAGATCAGAGTGAAGTCTCAAGATGAGATAAAACTGAATTAAAGGAATCTCTTTCTGTAGGAGGGCCTGATCCAGAGGTTGTTAATGCAATAACTAACCTTTACCTCCAGGTTGCCAGTTAGAACTTGGCTCCAGTTGGGAGTGATGGAAAATCAATGTCTCCTGGCCAGAGTCTCCATCCTCAGAGATTTTCAAGACCAGACCCAGGAATCTGGTGTGACCTCAGAGCTGTCCCTGCTTTGAGCAGGATGTTGTAGCAGAGACCTCCCAAGATCCCTTTTAAGTTGAATTATCCTATGATCCTCACGCCAACATTTTCCCAAGCCACACAGCATGGCATGACATTTTTCAAAATAAAAACCAAGACAATTTTTTTTTTAAGAATGGAAACATCCCTAGGGAAAAAGCCCAGTGATAATTACTGGTGCCCTAGAAAAAAAATCAGGAGGCAGGTTCATCGGGGCTGGCAGGTCCCAGTAGTGCTTCCTGGCTCAGGGATAGCAGTGCTGAGCATCACGCTTAGCTCTCTCTGTCAACATTGATTTTAACATTTCAATTGCCTGTGGCCATGGGTAGTGCTGGCAGGATGCTCAGACAGCATTTTACTTGCACAGCCATGGCTGGGAAAAACCTGGTTCAAACCCCAGCCACCCAGCTCTTCCTTCTCAGGAAGGTGGCTGCTCCCTGGTGGCATCCTGATTCCCCAGGAGAGGTGACTCTCCTGAGTACTGGTTTGCACTGCGGGTATTTCTGTATTGCAGCTGGCATTACTCCAGGGGACATCAAAACCTGCCCACAGAGGCTGAGCTCAGTGCTACTGGTGATAAACTCAGGTCACTGATGAAAATGCTACAAAGAGTTACACATCCTGTAGCAGCCAGGGCAAACACCTTCCATCGTGACGGTATCTCCATGCAAAATTTAACCAACAGAAGTAAACAAACAAAAACCCCCATTATTAACAGGGAACACCAGTGCTGGACTTCAATAATTGATGCACCAAAAGCATAGAAAAAAGCTTCCAGTCATACATTATTAAAACCAGCTATTTGTAAGGTGTTGTGAAAACAAATGTACAGAGAGGCGGTGAGAGAGAGCCTGAGAAAAGCAATGGGGAGGGGAAGGGAAGGGAAGGGAAGGGAAGGGAAGGGAAGGGAAGGGAAGGGAAGGGAAGGGAAGGGAAGGGAAGGGAAGGGAAGGGAAGGGAAGGGAAGGGAAGGGAAGGGAAGGGAAGGGAAGGGAAGGGAAGAGAAGAGAAGAGAAGAGAAGAGAAGAGAAGAGAAGAGAAGAGAAGAGAAGAGAAGAGAAGAGAAGAGAAGAGAAGAGAAGAGAAGAGAAGAGAAGAGAAGAGAAGAGAAGAGAAGAGAAGAGAAGAGAAGAGAAGAGAAGAGAAGAGAAGAGAAGAGGAAAGGCAGCGAAGGCAGTGCAGTCTGTCCCACACCCCTGACCCACCCTGGGGTCTCAACTGAAAGACATCCAAACTGATGTCTAGTGAACGTGGTGATCATTCCTCAACACAGCAAAACCAAAAGGAAAAGCTCTGTCTTGATGCAGCCAAATAAACTTAACCTTCCTACATACTCTAGGGAGTGAGGAGTGTGATTTAACCCTTCACACCAGCTGCTGAAGTAACCTGGGTACTACTTAACTGTCAACTTCTATCTTTTAGTTTGGCTCCTAAGTTTAGGTAGGCTGAATCCAGAATTCTGGTCACCAAAATTAGCACAGGCCCTACACAAAATCCACCAAGACTGTGATGCTGGGGACAGCTGGAGGACACACACGACATCATGATGTGGTGAGTCAGAAAGAACTGAGGTGCTTCTGGGATTTTTCTGTTGAAGGGTATCTCTGTCAAAATGCAGATTCGTTTATGTCAAAACAGTTTGTGGGAAATACTTGGTTTTGACAAATTTATTCTTCGCAAGCTGTTTTGAAAGAAAGTCTTGAAATCATCTTTCTGACATTCTCAGGCTAAAACACTTCGCTTTTTAAGGCCAAACCAAGTTTTCAGCCCTAACAGAGTCTCCTTCGGACAAGTGACGTGACAAGTGACGTTACACGAATCCAGTTACAAAGACCTCGTTCAGAGAACTTTCTGGCCACAGACCGACTAATGAGGATAAAGACACAGAGGGATATTTTGTGTTGACAAAATAAGCACTTTCTTCCTTGAAAGTTGGCTGCATCATTTATTTAAGCATAGTCAATATTTAATGGAGTGCTAACATGCACATTAAACATATTGTGAGTCTTCTTGGCCTGATGTACCAAGTTGCACAGCAGCACGAACAGCTCTGGAGTAATCCACGGCAGGAGCTACATCAGCTCTGCTCCACTACACTTGGGATATTTCTTAGGACCATCCTGAAACACTCCTTATCTCAAAGGCAGACACTTCAGGCTCAGATACACGGGCAGGCTGTGGGATCTTAGCAAGCGGTGAAGGTGTTGGCTGAGCTGCTGTGACCAGCAGTGTGCGTGCCTCCAGCTCATGGCACAGAGGAGATAACACATGTGTGACCACCCCAACACTTCAACAGCAGCACCTGCCCGAGGAAACCCTGCTCCTGGGTGCTTCCCTCTGCATGGCCCCTGCTCACCCTGGCCTGGGGCTTTTCAGACCAGAAACTAGTCTGGCTTGAAAATGCTTTGTATTAGGTGGGGAGAGGTAGGAGGAGAGGTGATTTTTTGTTTTGACTACCTGTAACCTTGCTGGACCAGCAGCTGGAAAGGATTAGGGAGAACCATACTACCTCCTGTTTGCCATGGGGTGATGATAAGCTGCTGCAGCTCAGCATCTCCTCAGCTGCAGCTCAGTGCCCTCCTGCCTGCCCAGCTTGGTCCTCCACAATGTTTTTCCCAGGCCTGCTTGTTTCCACTGGGTTCAGACTCTGCCCCAAGGAGCTGTTTTCTTCTCTGGTTGTTTCCTGCTATGCCACAGCTGATGCACATCCCTGCTCTGTTTTTGTTGGGAAGTTGTTCCTCCTGTCCCTCTTTGCCCTGTGAAAATGCATGTTTTGTTGACTCGGTGGGGAAGCAGAGTGTTCAGCCTTCCAGCTGCCTGCAGAGATGCTCAGACATTGCTTATGGGACTTCAGCAGGGAACAGCAGAGAGAAGTCCATTTGCAGAGCACACGCAAAAGGAGATTTCAGGGAGCTTGCATCACCTATTTTACCACATCTGCCATCTGCAGACACCTCCTTTGCTCTTTATTTAAACCCAGGGATGGGGCATTGTGTTAACACTCACCCAGCAGGTTTGGAAAACATTTGGCCCTTGAGCTGTGCTTTGGAGACCTGGACTCGGGGCACTGCTCCTTTGAAGAGACCCAACATCACACCTTTTATCAACTTCTTACCCGAGGAGCCAGCACCTTGCTGCCTTGGAAGCTCTTTAGATGTCACATGTATGGGGACAGCTTGAGGATGCCAAGGGACGTGTAGCCCCACAGAGGCCCCAAGGGGCTGAGTGCTGGCATGAAAAAGCTCTTGGGAAGCCAGGGAGGTGGCAGCAGGGATCGGTGCACCCCAAAGACATGGCCTGGTTCCAGCTACTGGGAACATCCCAGCTGCTAGCCGTGGAAACTCCTCTCTCCTCTCATGGTTCAGATCAATGGATGGGTTGAGGTCTGTCAACTGCCACCGCAGCCATCCAGCCAGTGACACCTAAATATTTTCCTCCTTCAGGAGATAAAGGGAAGGAGGGTGGCCTGGCTCTTGTCAAGTGTGGAGCTGACAGCTTTACAGCCTCACTAGGGAGAGGAGCTGAAAGAAAGAGCATTAGATTTAATCTGTGCTGACAGGGGTGGGTGATGGGTATTTTTATAGTGGAGGAAATGTATCGAACAGGGGAAATTAGACTAGAAAACGATAAGGATCTGGGCCTGACACAGCCAATTAATAGATGTTTACAAATGATAAAAGCTGATAGATGAAAGCAAATGCACTCCTTTTACTCTGTGCCTCTAAATCGTTTGGAAGTGTCCCACTTGGTGGTGGCTGCCTTGTCCCCGGGCTCAGGGCCCTCTCCAGTCCGTGGTGAGCCCGGAGCAGCCCAGCAGTGCAGGTTTCCACAGCAGCCGATCGCTCCCAGCGCCTGCGGTGCCTGAGCACAACATTTGGGAGTGATCATGGAACTCCTTGAACAGGTCCAGACTCACAGTGCTCAGGTGCAGGGGGGGAATAATTTCTCTTTGTTCAACATACAGGGAATATTTCTTCACCTTGTGCATTTCCCAGAATCCAAAAAGTCAACTGAAAAACCACACAAGATGTCTGGCACAGAGGGAGAGATCCTGGTACCCAAACACAGTGTCCAGCAGCTTTTCCATGGGGACTCCCTGGCTGCTCCAGAAAGGAACTGGATCTCCCATATGTCCTGTGTCATATCTTCTAGAGGATGCTTGGCAGGAGAGAACCGTGTTGTAATACTGAGGCCAATGCCATGCTCTTCTTCCTGCATCCGTTGCAACAATGGATTCAAAACTCACATCCATTTTGCACCAACAGAAAGCTTGACCACACTTTGGGTTCTCTGCTTGGGCTGATGGTGAGCCCTGTAGTTAATGGCAGTTTTAGCAATAAGAAGGACTGAATGGCCAAACTCCTTTCCTCAGTTGTGCACACTGCTTGTTAACTCCTGGTTTGTCATCCTTCACGGTCCATACTGTCCATCTGCTGGTTTGCTCCTTGTCTTTTTTGAACTGAATGTGCTGAATCTTCCAGAGACAAAATCTAGGTGCAGTTCTCAGGATTCAAGCCAAGACTGCTTCCTGCAAACTGTACTGATGAGGCAATTCCAAACATGTTTCCCTCCAGCCTGTGCACCATCTGACACTACCCAGCTGGCCCTGTGTTCCCATACAAGACATCACACCATGCGCCATGACAAACAAATCTTGTCGCTGGGGAACGAGCAGTTTCTTTGCTGAACCTCCAGTTCCCACCACACCACACCTGGAAGCTTTGTGGGTGCATCTCAGGGGCTAGTGGGGTAACTACCTGCAACCACTGCCAGCTCAGGGCAGGCTTGGCTTGGAAACAGCTATCGGCTTCAGCAGCAGAGCTCTTCCCTGAGCTCCCACTGAAGGGAAACACCATGAAACCAGGAACAGTTTGGCACAACCATGCAAGTGAGATGGAAAATCAGTGTGAGCTGCAGCTGGCAGAGTGTTTGTAACACATACACATTGCAAGTGACAGCAGTTCCTGGGATCTAACAGCCATACAAACCCACAGGCTCTCGAGAGACAACTCATACAGCAGGAACCCTCCAGCCTCAGCTTGCAAAAATGGGATCTGCTTTGGCTTTTTAGCCAGAGCAGCTGGCAGAGCTCAGGCCAGTGGTGGCCATGCTCCCTGGTGGGTGTATGATCTCTGACTTCAAAGGCAGCTTAGCAGGAGACTCATTAAGGCAACTGTGGTCCTCAGAAAGACAGAGCATAGGCTCAGGCATTCACTCATGAACAAAATGGGCACAAGAAGAAAATAAACCCTAAACCCATAAAGAATGAAAAAGCCTCTCCAACATTAACTTTTACAATCCTACACTCCTCTCTCCACTGCTGTGTCAGCCTTTCCCCCTGCCAGACGGGTCTGCAGATGGTGGCCTGCTCAGCAACCCATGCACATTAAAGCAGCTTCAATCAGCCCTGATTTCTCTGCCCTACACGTGTTCACGGCAGGGGAAGCAGAGCAGCACCTTGGCCTGGCTCCATTTCAGTTAGGACAGAACAGCCCAGGTTGGGATGTGGAGCTGGACACCTGCCCTCGCTGAGCAGCTAATGGAAATACTGGGCCTTCAAAAAAGTACTGCTGCATGGATGTGTGTGGCATTTGACATCAAATTTCCTAAGCCTTCTGCAAAGGGGGATGTTAGTCTGATCTTCCATCCAACCTGGTAGCACCTAACTCAGAATCCTGTATTTTCAGACTTGCTGACATAAATGGAAACACCTAAGTCCATATTTAGGAACAAGAGCAATGGGCTCTGCTTAGAAAGGGCTGAACACATGCAGCTCCCACAGACTTCAGAAAAAAGCCAGATCAAATCCTGAAGTTATTCACAGCAATGACCCAGTTTTATTAGCCCCAGCATGACACAGGCACCAAATTCCACCTCCTGGCCCCAGTCTCACAACTAACCAGATAGTTGGAGGTCAGGGAAGATGGACCTTGCTTCTTTAACCCTAAAATATATTTCTCCTGGTGGTGTCCTTAGATGTGACTAATGAGTCATTTGAAAGTACAGCTCCAGGGCCATCTTAGGTAGTGATATCTCAGCTATTCCTGCATTACTGCCCGTGGTATTTACATGAGAGGCCTTAACACAGCATCATCCTACATTGCTTTAATTTGCTATTAAAACAATTACAGGCTTTTGAGTTTGGGCTTCTTTCCAGATACAGTAAATCTCCTCCACAAGGCAGGCAGTGTGGCAGCACCACTGTGCACAGCACCCATTAATTATGCCAGCTCCAGTATAAACAGCAAGGTCTTATCACAGAAAAGTTCTCCATGGCCAAGGGCAGCTGCCTCAGTCCCATCGGCTCAGCGAGCGGACACACCAGCCTGGACTGAGCACAACACAGATGCACTGTGCTTTCCCCCTGCCATACTATCTACAGATGGGTCTTTCTCTGCCACCTACAAGGGGCAGGTCCAGCAGAGCCCCAGAAAGCTGGCTTTGCTTTAAGCAGCTGGATGGATGTTTGGGATAACACCCTTTACACCCTTCTGGTCACAAAGAGGAATAGTGGAAGGGAGGAGCCATTCATAGGGTTCAGGGCACTGTCCTGCCAGGGTCAAGCACTTGGCCCCAGTGCAGTGAAAATCGTTAGCATGTGTGTCCTGAGTTTTGGCTGGGACAGAGTTAATTTTCCTCTTAGTAGCTAGGACAGGGCTGTGTTTTGGTTTCAGTATGGAATTTGTTATGAGAAGAACGTTGATAACACACTAATGTATCAAGGACTTTCCAACTTCCCCATGTTTTACTAGTCTGCAGGGGCAGAGAACCAGGGAGGGTGCAGTAAAATTAGCAGACCTAAATTGGCATTTGGCTATGCCAGTGGGACATGCCACATCACATAATGTCATGTTCAGTATATTAATGGGGGTCAGCTGGAATGCTCTCTCTCAGGCTCTCTCTCTGGGGCCAAACTACCACAACACACCTACATGAGCACATGTTGAGATGTTAGCCACCTCACCCTGTACGGAGAGAGGGAAATTCAGCTTATCCATCTTTGCCACCCAGCACCCTCCCTCAGGAGGTGCAAGGCCATCTCCACTGCCTGCCAAGGCAGCCCAGACAACTGGGTTGCATTAAGCTAGACATGCAGCTTGGAAGAACAGTGTAAATGGATAGCCTGGGCTTAGCAATATAACTGAGCTCGTCTGGTTTACCTTGTTTCAAGTGCTAAATTGCTTGCAAACTATACTTCCCATCAGCCCAGGTCATATTTTCGAAGGAGCTTAGTGACTTAAGAGCTTTTATCTCATAGACTTATACTGAGATTTGGCCTTCAATGCCCACATCCAACAAAGTACATGTGTGTAATATCAGTTTGAGCTCCTGTGTCCCAGCTAGGACCCAAAGCATATGGTTGGATCTGGGCCTAAGCATCTAAGTCACTTACTTAGGAAATTAGACTTTGGCACGTAAGTCACCTAGCTGCTATATTTACATTTAACCTTGACAAAATCTGTGGCCTGCCCCCAGATTCTCCTTGAAGTGAGAATCCTCAGCAGCATCAACATTTATTTTTTAAATCCATTTCTTGGACAAGGCACAAACCCAGAATCCTGACCATTATAAATATTAAAGTTCCTATAGCACTTTCCATGGAGAAGAGGTGTTAGCCCCAGGATGCTGGTTGGGTTCCAACTCAAGCAATTGCATTCAGCTTCTAACACTTCAAATTCCCTCTCCAGTTTCCGTTTCATTGTGTTGTAGCCTCCTTTGATTTGACTGTGCTCTGCAATTTTATTAATTTTCTTCTATTCATTTCCAAACCTATCCCAGCTCCACCAGTGGCAGAAATGGCAGGACTTGCATTCTCCTCCTCTGGGAAAATAAGTACAAAAATATAGAATTTTCCTCTTAACATGATCCTTTCATCTGCCCAGGTTCTACTTTTTTATTCACAGAAGAGCTGAGATTGAAATATTATGCAAAAAAAACCCCAACAAACAAAAAAAACCCAACCAAAACCCAAGTTCAGAGGAAGAGATCAGCAGAAAAATAATTTTTATGCTTGTGGACTATTCACCCAAAAGGATGTGATGATTTCAGATTCTGATAAGAGCTGTCTACCAAGGCAGCAGGATATTTCTCACTTCAGCCTTCCCTGATGAAATAATAATAATAATAGAGAATTACAAGGAGAATTGAAGCATTCCTGTAGACAACACTGAATTTTTAAAAGAGACATTTCACATCAGAATGATCAGCTGCATTTGCAACACTTGACAAAATCAAATATTGATTTTCAGCTGTATTCTCTGAGTGAAATCACCATGAACTCTCATCTGTGTTGCTGCAGGACTGGCAGACCACAGAGCCCTGCCTATGGCATGAGCGTCACCCACCGCTGGTGACCAGTGTCAGCCGGGAGTACCCTGGGGAGGTCAGCTGGGGATGGGCTGCAGCCACAGCCAACCTGTGAGCAGGGCTTGTTCCATCCCACCTGCTGAAACCTGCTGTCAGCACCAGGAGTTAAAGTTGGATGCTGATCTCATTGCCCTGCCTGAGAAGTTGGTGAGTGTGACTTTCTTCCCAGTGAAGTAAACCTGAAGGGAATCACAAGCTGCAGGACTCTGCTGTAAACATGGCATGAGATCCAACTCAGGACTTGGCCAGTAGAGTCTAGACCAAAATGGGGTAACCCTTACCCCCCAGCCTCCAGGAGGGAGCACACACTGAATGTCCTGCCAAGGGCTTTGTTAAATCTTCTCCTTACAACAGAGATGAATGTGGGGACACACAGTGATCCCTCCCTGCCTCCTTTGAAGAGCAATGACATTCCTGGGATGCTTGAGAGTTGATGGTGTTGAAGGCTTTGAAGTGAAGTACTTGAGCAGTCTATTTTGACTTCCCTGGGTGACTCATGCTCAGCTCCGTATCTAAGATGGTTTTTCAGTTTCCTTTGACTGCTTTCCAAAAGTTACATGTTTGCTCAGCCTGACCATGGACTGTAACTTTCCTGTTCACCATTCATCTTTCCTCCTGAGGGTGGATGAACAGCTTTCTAACTCCAAAGGGGTTCAATGGTTCAGACAGTATTTTTCAAGAATACCAATGTCTAAAGGCATTTTTGTATCAATAGGACAAACCTTAACCCTTTGACAAGCCCATGCAGCTCCCAGGGAGCTGGCTTGGAAAGCATCAATGCAAGGCACTTAGCTGTGAAGCTACAGCTGATCACATGGAAAACAGCATTTATGCAGAAAATCAGGGGAGGTCTCTTACACTTCTGCTGTGACATATGTCATAAGGATATAACAAGGGATTAGAAATAACTTCACAAAGGACAGCAGAGAAAAGGATTTGTAGGAGGGATTCTAGACCTGTATATTGTATCTTCCACCCAAACACCTGCAGCACACTCACAAATGTACTGTTTTTAAATACTCTGTTTGTATGTAACGCCATGTGGCTCTGCGGTCGCACAGCGTCCACCCACAGTGCCCCATGCCAAATGGAGCAGGGTCCTGGCTCTTTCCCTGAGGAGTGGGTTGAGGTCCCAAAGGAAAAATCAAGAAGAAATGCACAGGTATTCACAGGGCCCGTGACTTTGATGTTTCCTTCTGCCATCCACATACAACCCTTTTTCTAAGAGAAGATCCTTTAAAAAGTACTCATGAACACTTCTACTGCCAAATCTGATGGGCTGTGACAGGAGCTGCTGCAAAAGGTCACAACCACCTTAGGTAACAGCTTTTAAACTTTTAATCAATTGAGAACTTTATTTGATTTTCATTTAAATTTCACTGCTAGGTGACAATTCCTAGGGTTGCAACAACTTGCCTGCCTGACATTTGACCTAGGAATTAGCGGTTTCCCAAATGTTTTTTTTACCTTCAGGGTTACTAGCACTTGCTTTGGGGAATCAAGTCATCCTTGTTGCTCTTAACTGCACATCCTGCAGAGAGGCACAGAAGATGTAGTGCTTGACCCACGGTGTTTTGTTGTGCTAAATCATGGCCTCCCTGTTGGCAGCAGCTCAGCATGCCCAGAGAAGGATGTTACGAGGATCAGAGGCAATATGAGGAATTTCAAAGAAGAGAAACACCATGAACCTGACTCCAGGTTCACTTAGGAAATCTTTTCCCAGAAGGATTACCTGCCCAGCATTTGAGGCACAGCACTTTCTTACCCTCTGGAGCAGGAAGATGTCAACAGTTTCAGAAGATAATGCAATCTGCACCCCTCATTCAAGTGAGGCAAAAGTATTTATACAAGTTATAACAGAGTGAAGAACAAACGCTGGGTCTGGCTACAGGTTTCCACTTACTGCAGCTGGAGCTTGCAAGTGATGGGAATAGTCTCTTAAGCACACACATACCTCTGACACCAGGTAATCAGAGCACAGCCCCAGACCCACATGTGGGTTCTTCAAGAGAGGGTCAGACTCACGAGTCACTTTCTCAGTGGCACAGGCTGCTGTGGCATGCAGCCAGTCTGATACCAACAGCCACTGCTATAAACCTGTGGACTTTCCCTTTTTCCACCTTTATTTTATCCTTGACACAGAGGAACAGGTTAAGAGCTTCTGGCACTGCAAGGGAGCAGGATTCATTTCCCAGCTCTCACACTGGCATCACAAGGACCAGTACCAGAAAGTTATTTTACTTGAGGCCAACAAAAAGCACGTCTTATGTTTCAAGCTTTGGTTCTCTTTTGTTTCTCCATTAAAAAAAGGATCCCATCCATCTTGGTGGGATGAAAGCCACAGAGATGAAGCACCATGGCCCCAGGACTGCAAGGCAACAGGAGTGTGGAGGTGGCTCAGGAAGGAAGGAGGGCTGGCTGCTTTGGCCGGTGGCAAAGACGACGTCGATGCCTTCACCTGTAGGAGTTGCTGGGCATCCCTTCATGCCAGGAAACCAAAGCATTAAAGAGAGATGGATGCTGATGTGATTTTATCAGCCAGCAAAGCCAGTCTAAGATGAAGGCACAGAGAACATCCCACCTGACTGCCCATTTGAGACACCTCCTCTCCTTTCTCTTCCCCTTCTTCCTCACCATTTTCCTCTCACTACAGAAAGCTTTACTTCCCATCTCTCCCTGATGTCTCGCCACATTTTCTGTCTGCCCTGGGACTCCCTTGTACCAGTGAAATCTGTGGAGTCAACCTCTCAGGGATGGTCCCCTGCCCAGGTCACCTTCATGGGTGTAAGCACAGAAAGACATCGTGCAAGTACTCTGTACTTCTGCCACATACCACAGAGATGGCAGCTGCTGCCTGGGAGAACCAGGCCCCTTTGTACCCTACAAGGACCTTTTCGTGTGGGCTCACTACTGGCACTGAACAGCGGCAATGCCTGGGAGTGGGGTGTGTGCCTGCACGGATGCTGTTTCTGTAGGTTTCTCTCCAGTTGTCCTCTACACAGTCCTATAAAGTGAACAAAACAAAGATTTCTCAAGGCATCCTGTTCACCCCCTTGTCACTAAGAGGACTGTTCCCTTCCCTTTTTTTGTGCCAAAAACACTTTGTTCTTTCCTCTGAGAGAGGGTGACCTTTTCCAAGCAGACTGTGGCACTAAGGGGCTTTTTCACTGGGAGCCTGATCTTAGCTACAGCACTTACTGCCCCAGGGATGGGAGCATGTCTCATTTCTGAAGATCAGATCAGCTTTTTTCCTTTACCTCCTTCCTCCTCTCCAATACTCTGTTATATTTTGTTAATCCTAAAAAAAACCACACAGCAGGGATAACTGTCTGGAGGAGGGTCCATTTCCCATGGTTAATAGTTCAGATGCTACCTTATCTAAAAGATGAAAACCATCAAACTGTGATGCCCAGAAACGTGTGGACATCTAGGCTGGGTGGCTCACCTCTGTCTTGGCTTAGACACTGTAGGAAATGAGAACATGAGTATTGGACAAGGATAGAAAATTGGGCCACCCATTTACTTATATATATCACATGTACATATAACTGGATGTGTAAATCAGATACCCAGTTGCCCACGTAATCTTCAGGCATAGGCTGTGGGCTTGAACAGCCTCCCTTTTACATCAGATCAAGATCTCACTGCCTGCTCTCACACCTTATGCTTTGCTTACCCACCCGCAGTGGTCTGCCTGCTGAGGTTTATACATTCTTACGTTGTGACACACATACACAGTTCACCATCCAGGGTCATCTCCTCTCTGCTGATGTTGTCAGCAAGGAGAAATGAGAGGGGGTCTTGGTCAGTCTGATGCTTAGACAGTCCTTCCTCTCCTGACGACACCAATGGGCTGACCTCCAGGTTGAGGCTAGTTAATGAACCCCTGTTTCTGCTCCCATTATCCCAAAGGCTCCCTTGGAACCCTGGTGATCCCCCATCACATGATTCCTGTAACCCCCAAACCCTCCCACTCTCGGTCAGCTTGGAGGTGACATTTCACATCACTGTGTGTTATGGAAATGTTGCAAGTGCCCTTTCCAGGGCAGGGTAATGGCAGAAATTCAATAATCAAATCTACTGCTGCAATGAGAGTTGGACATGGGAAGGAAAGGAGCTGGGTATGATGAATAATCCTTTTCCTAGAGGCCTTTAGGGGAACGCCAGTAATGCAAAACTCAAGTTCAAGATACAGCCTGGAGAGGTCCAAGATGGGCCAGCCTCTAAATCTCTGTGGGCCACATGAAAGCCTTACTTGCAACCTTGGGTTTGGAGACACATGACATCTACTTGAAAGGAAAAAGGTATCATCTCTGTATGAACAATCCTTCCCCAAAGCAGATCCCTTCAGCTCCAAAACCTCATGTCACATCCACACCGTGGCATCTTCTCCTCCCTCTCTCTACCTTTCTGATATCTCACTCATCTACTTGAGCAAGCAAGGCTTAGCAAAGAGAACAGGCACCCACAAACAAAAGTCAAGGAAAGGCAGGATTGACCCTGAACAGCATTCCCACATTTCCATATTTCCAGATTTTGGGCTCTATGTGGAGAGTGTGAACCCTCCTCCGCGTCCTGCTCCTGTCTGCGTCCCTTTCACGCTGCTGAGATTTGTTGCGGGATAATTCTCAACGACCATCTCCCCACAACAAAGCCGCCCCCTTTAGATGTGGGCAGATGATATAGAAAATGGGAGGTTCAGGCCGATTTCATGAGGCCTAATAAATCTTCAGTAAATTAAAACTCATCCCCCTTTCCTCCCCTCCCCAGGCCTTTGTCTTGCTAATACACATTAAGCCCTGCCTGGCTACACACTTTGAGGCATTTCGGAGGTGAGGTCTGTACAAAGCTGCAGATGTGGGAGCTTTAAAGGACCTTTGGCCTCGGTGTTACCCATTAACATCAGCCATACCAACACAAGAATCTCACCATGGTTCTCTCCCCTCAAAAGGGCTCCCAAGTAACAACCTTGCCTTTTGAGGGGAGGAAAGAAATAAAAGAACAGAAGGAATGAGCAAGGGAGAATGAGAGAGAGACCTTCCAAAAGAGGTGTTCCCTGTAAAGCTAATTTTGTCTCTAAATCATTGTCTGAAGCTGGTTGCTAGTTAGAAATTGCTTAAGAAATCAGTGCACCTCTTTCAAACCAGGGGATACTGGCACTCACAACAGCACTCACTGATATATGATTCATTTCTCTCATCTCCACTGACCGTTTCCACCCTGACCTTCCTAGTTTCAGATCTTGAAATAAAGAGTCCTAATGCAGTCCCATATTCAAAGAGACACTTTTGTCCCATATTCAGGTTTTTATTCCTGTTCAGATGTTCTCTATGCTTTCCAGCCCTCTTTAGAAATCAAAATCAAGCTGCCACCCAGGCTGGAAACAAAGTGACAGGCCAAAAATGTGTCTGTGAATGTAACAGCCCTTCTGGAGTATCCCCTTTTGCCCCAGTATCTTCCATTATCCTTTTACTTGGAGCATGCTGGTGTCCTAGGTACTTGCATCCCCTATCCAACACAAGGGAAAATGCAGCCAAGAAAGCCACATAATTTATGATTCTGCCCATTTCCAGTGGGCAAAGATTTGAATAGCAGCTTCAAGGTTGTGAACAACTGGCTTCTCTGTTCGGTGCCTTCACCGAGGTGCTTTCAGGTGTGATTGAAACAAGAAGTAACAGCTCCTCTCCCCAGGTTTCTCAGCAGAGGCTGCGCCTTCCATCCCTTCAAGCACTTTGGCTAAAATGTAAAGAGAAACTTTGTGGCCCTATGTGGGTGCTTTAGAAGTTGTAAGGTGTGATGAATGAGCTCTAAAAAACACAGATCAAGAGGAAGATAGTGGGGATGAAAGGACAGACAGTTAGATCAGACTAGACATCCTGGGATGAAAGGAAAGGTGAATGGGTAGCTAGATTAGACAGTTACAGTAAGTGGAAGGCAGGAAATCCAAACTTGTAGGTGTTTATCCTAAACTCCAGATCTGCACCTGTAAAGGCTGCTGCCTCCCTTCTTTTTTACTCAGTCCTTTCATAAGCAAATTTCCCAGCGTGATCAGGACGTGCTCCTGGCACAGGGGCTGTGAGCAGGAAAGATCAATGAAACAAACTGGCCAACCAACCTCATTTATATCTTTTCTGGGTTTTTTTTACTCTCAAAGGAAAGCTTAGATCTCCATCCCTTTAAAATTTTGGGCAAAGGCAGGGGTCAGTTCTCATTTTATCAGGATGGCTTTGTCCATCCCAGTGAGAAGGGCCTGTGTACTTTGAACAAGCTACAGCACCGCAGGCTGGGGAGGATTACTGACAAGGTTTATCTCTGGAGCGTGGAGCTTGTTAACTCTGGACTGCTGCTGGAGGTTAAGGCTGAGAGTTCTCCCTGTCCATTCAGATAAATGTGAATGTCTCTCACCCTGCTAGCAAGCGAGCACAAAACCCTACACTGTCACACTGAATAAAGGTAGAGAGAGCAGAACATGTTCTACGTTCATCGGCCAAATCAAATCCCAACAACACCCAAAGCAGTTCAGATATTTATCTGGGGCTGCTCGTCTGTCCCAAAAGCACAATGAGACTTGTCATGTTTCTATGCTTTCCTGGTGAGACTATTTTACAACAAAGCAATTATCCCTTGGGATATCATATACCAATTTACATATTCATTTCCTGGTGTCGGATCCATCATTTCCTATCATATCAGGGGAAGGCAGCTGCTGTCCCCTCACACTGTGAAGTCCTCAGCAATTCGGGCTGATAAGCAGTGTGGAGCTTAGAAATCTGCTGGAGGCACACCGGGGTATTGTGCTGCCTTTCTTTACACAGCAACACTTTAGATAAGTGGAGAAGTGCATCAGCACTGATGTACAATCCACCCTGCTCACTTCAATGGAATTTCACACTGACAACTTCAATCTTCTCATGTAACTCTGTATGTTAGCTTTCCATGATAGACTTTGAACAAAAGCTACAGTTTTGTTTTCTCTCACAAGAGACACATGAAAATTAGTAGAACTACACTTCTTTTCATGTCGAGACCTTTGTAGAAGTCTTTTTCAATAGATAGTTGAACCGTAACAAAATATGTAATATGCTCCATTTTTGCCAGCAATTGGGTTGCATGTCATCCCCCTACAGCTCCATCTACACACCAGAGATTTCTGCATTTATTTCTATGACATTGATTAGTTTTATTCTAAAACCACTACAAAGACCACAGTTGCTCAATACCTCTGTTAAGGTATAATAAAAAGCCATAATGTGGAGCAATGCTGGCTTCCTCTGAAGCTTAATAATTTTAGCCTTGATCAATTAAGGCACAGTGGCTTTGAACTCCTGCACAGCTAAAGAAAAGATTCTCCTAAGGTCCGAACACCTCCTGGAGATGTCTCTGCTTGTCACCAACAATGAAGGTGGTGAAATACAATTAGATTCTCACCTGCAGCACTTCTGTTATGTGCCAAGTTTAAGAGAAGAAAATTACCTTTTGGATGTCTGAAATCAGTGTCACAGTTACCACTCTGACAGTGAGCAAACACATATCTCAGCACTTGGCTCTTCATACTTTGCCCTGAATAGGAAAAATAGTTTTGTTGCCAGTTGATTGAGGTTTTCACTCCATTAAATCAAACCAGGAAAAAATTATCCAAATGACATTTTAAAAGACATACCTAAAAACTCTGGCAGTAAATAAACCCAAAAAGGGCAAGTATGTGTTTCATTGCAAATACTGTAAGCCTCAAAGTGGCTACAGAGCAACAACTCTTCTCTTTTACGAAGGGCCCTCCACCTGAGATGCTGAATGCACTTTGAAAACAAATGCACTCCATCTTCTAACATCTACCTGGCCTGACCAACAGAGATTTCAAAGACTTATGGCCTCATCCTGCTGAAATCTACCCTTTTGTTTGGAGCAGGATGCAGTTCCCTTGGCACAAAAATGCACACAGCTCTTTGAAATGCTTGGCAAAGTCTTTTGCTTCGAGGGCCTTGCTCAAACCTGCTCCTCTTGAAGGGAAGCACAAAACTATTACTGACTTCAAAGGCAGTAGGACTCAGCCCCAGGGTGGAAATTAGCTTCAACATTAATTGAATTAAAAGAGGGGGATTCCCTTCCAAGAACTGCCACTTCCTGGGCCATGGGATGAGATCTGTATTGAACACAATTATAATTAGGCTAAACCACTGGAAAACAGGTGCCCAATTCACTGCTTAGGCACCTCAAATGGCCTAGATCCAGTGGAGGAGAACAAGTATGCATAGAAACTCAAGGTGGAGTTTAATTTGCCTGAACATAGCTCAGCTGAAGGACAGGGCAAGGACAGAGGCTCCTGAAAAGGGTCACTACTCCTGGAGCTGCGAGCTGAGGTCCTGTCCATTAGACAAAGTGAACGTGTGAGCATTTCTAATCTCTATCCTCTAAAGAAAAGCTGACAAGGAAAAATAAATATGAATTAAGTATGATCTAGTGAGGCAGCTGGAAAACTACATCTCAGCAAGGTATGAACTGCTGCATTCAGCCCCCAGGGCTGTAAATGTCACCAGCATCAAGGCTTGAAATGTCCTACATGAGGTGTCCACAAACCCCAAAACCCCAAAAGTCTTAGCTCAGCCTTGTCTCTGTGTGTTTGCCACCTCCAGTAATCTGTCAGGCAAGGCAGATTTTTATTAGGATACAGCCTCCATTGAACTTTACTCCTCCAGGATTATGAAGTCCCTGACATCTCTGAGACTGCTCCTCATTTTTGGATGTGGTCTCCAGATCTTTGTCCCTTTTCTCTCCCATTTATGCACACTAGCACTTGTGGGCTGAAGCATCTTTTCCCAGCCCTGTTAAAGTAGAAAATTGGATTTACTTCTACTTCTGAAGCTCACTCAAAGAACTACTTAGAAAAAATAATTAAAATCAATAAACTGGATTCCTCTCCACACCAAATAACACCCCCCCAAATCCTCAACACCCTCTGACCTCAGGAAAGGTGCAATTCCTAAAAGAATAACCCTCTCCAAACATATCAGTAGCCTTCCTCTTTGATTCACAGACAAAACTGGACAGCATTTGCAATGAATAACCACCCTGCATGGGCAGGATTTTGCAGCAGACTCTTACAGAGACAAAGCCCAATCTGCTGAAAGCACTGTTCTTCTCCACTGAAACCTGCTCTATTTTCTCCCTTCCCAGAGGAGAAGGGTCTGAATCAGTGATTTGTGGCTTCAGGCAATGCTTAGAGCTGCCCTTCCCAGGAACTGCAGTAGTCCATGAGGTGAAGGTGTCAACATCAGATAAAGAGGAATTCACTCACCCACCGGACAGCTAGCATATCTGATCTCAGCTTAAGTTACTTGCTGAGCAAAGACCAGCAAGATGCCTCAGAGGAGCCAACCCCCTGGAAAAAGGTACAGTTTAACAAGATCAAATGTGTTCACTGTTAGGAGGTCAGAAAGGGAAGCTGGTAATGGTATCAGAGAGCTAGAAAAAGCCTCTATGGACCAGAGGACAGCTTGCCCTGGTACAGAAAAGCCAGCCCAGGGGATTAACAAATTGGGCCACAGATGGTCGGACACCAGTTTTTGATGCTGATCTGCTTTGATCTGTCTAGGGGATGTAGCCAAGACTTGGTTCCCCAAAGAAAGGAATGGAGTTTCTATCAGGTCCTCAGGAGGATTTATTACTGGGCTGATGACTGCTCCTGGCCTGCAGTCTTCTAGGGTATTTCTCCTCCAGGCTGAGGGCTTGCACTGCTTCAAGCCTGGCCTCATCCCCACACTCCCACAGGTTGTATCTGGGTCTATTCTCCTTCTGCCTTGCACCTTGCTATAGCTCATGGGCATAGCACTGAGAAAATGTTCCTTCAACTATTACACAGCCACTGTAGAAAGCTCTTTTCATCAGCAGGTGTCACACAGCTCTGCCACAAAGAACAAGGTCTCTATTGCTATTTTCTATGTGAGGAATGTAGAGCAGAAAGAGACATGACTGAGGGCATTCACCAGACCAGGGACCAGGGAGAGAACAGTTATCCCAGGTTTCTGTCTTGTGCTTTTATAGCAGACTTCTGCCAGCCTTGCTCTCATAATAAAATGAAACAAGTGCTATTCTGTGATAGAAAGAGCACTGCACATGAATAGCCATCAGTCAAAAAGGATGTGCTGTGAGGATGGCCCAAATGCCCCGTTTTCAGAAGAAAAGAAGAGTGTTGTGACCCCAGCAAAGGGCAGGACCCCGCACTCCAGCAGTGCCCTCTGCCGCCAAAGCCTTCACCTCTGACACCCCGACCGTGCCCTTTCTCCAGGGGCTTTCTGCAGCCAAGGCTACCCCATTCACATCGGTTCTCCATGGAAGGCCACGAGTTCATCTGAGCCATCCTCGTCTGCAAGCGGTGCCAAAACTCGGAAACAGATGCTAAAGCCGAGAGCCTCTGTGGCACCAACGGGAAGCTCTCGACCTTTGTGGTTCTGGTTGGAACACCACAGAGGCAAACTTTATTATACAAAGTACATTGTGCACTCCTGATCTGCAGGGCTGACCTTGCCAGAACTGCCACTGGGTGCTGGTGCAGCGACACTCGAGTCTCCCTCAGAGACAAGTGATGTCCCCTGCCAGGAGCTACCTTGTCCTTGCTCTTGTCCTCATGTGCACATGAACCACATTTCCTCCGCCTCCCTTGAGCTCACTGACCGGGTCTCTGCACAATGCTTGGCATGAAGGGCATGGCAGTGTCTTGGCTGTCTCCTCTGGGGCTTCCTACCTTCTTTGTGCCTAACTGCCTCTGGGTAACTGCTGCCCCAACATGCCTCTGCCCAAATGGTGCATTACTGTGGCACCCAGATGGGTGTTTAGCTAACCTCAAAGACTTGCTCTAGCAGACAAGATTTCTGGGCTTTTCCAAGAGAACAGAGCCAGACAGAGGCAAAACTTCAGAAACATCCCATGGATTAAAAGAGTAATAAGTGAAACACAAGCTGTGTGTTGTTTCTGTCTATCCTGCAGCTTTTAACTAAGCAGCAGAGCAGCTCCAGGGTTCAACCTCTCTCCCTTCTTACTCCTCCTTACCTCCCAGCAGCATAAACGAGAAAACTTCACCCAAGTCAGTGAATCAACACAGAAGCTCCCTGGGCCAACACAAGAGGAGAAATCAAGCCTTAAAATTAACACAGGCAATGACCACTTCTGTTTGCTCCTGTGCTCCTGTATCTCATTTACATAGGCCTAAATGCACAGCACTCCAGCTCTCCCGTGGCAGCAACCCAGCTTTCTGCATGTTTAACTGAGCTCAGACTGACCTGAGCTGCTCAGTCACACCCAGGAGCATGACAGAAGTTCACCTTTTCCCCAGCACAGGATAATTTTGGAGCACATGCACACTTCCCCACTCCCCATCCCCTGCATCCTTCCCGGGATGCTGTGGGGTGAGGAGTGAGAGAGGCACGCATGGATCCATCAACATTAATC
The DNA here is from genome assembly GCA_907165065.1 of Caprimulgus europaeus. The sequence goes on along the minus strand of OU015543.1, from coordinate 4,532,233 downwards.
TCCTTTCAGGATGGCCTTCAGCAGGAATAGTTTATAAATAAATAAAGCAAAAAAAGATCTTTGACCATCATCCATGAGCTGGCCTCCTTCCCTCCTTCTTCGCCCAGATCCCTCCCTCCCCTTTCACAGACATCCCCTGCATCAATGAGCGGCACCGGAAGGCAGCAAACTTCCACCTCCCCGCTCATGCGGAAAGAAATCGCACTCCGTTTCAAGAGTCCACATTGCCTGGCTTTATTTCAGCTCTGCACATTGTTCTGGCTGGGGAAGTTGGGGAGGAGGTAGGGATGGGGCATTGTTTGCAATTCAAATGGCTGGACCTCAGGAAAAACCAATAAACTTAAGTCACTAGAGAATTTCAACAAGCAGGGCCGCTTTCACAAATAGGAAGCCTCCTCCCTATCAGTGGGGGCTGTTGAGGAGCCACTAGACAAGAGAATAACTAAGCACTCGTGGGGCTGAGAGCTTTTCACTCAATGAAGTCCAAACCAAACAAATTCCCCCTTTAGGAGATGCCTTTATCCAAACACTCTGAGCACTCACAGAAAGAGGCTCAGTGCCTCCGGCTCTCTACATTTGCTAAATCAAGCCTGTTTTCTTCTCTCCCTTCCCTGCCTGTCACTGGTCTGGGTGTGGGCTGGTGGAGGTTTGGAAGCACACCCTGGGCACAGCTTGGTCTGTAAAGCCCCTCAGACATTGCTGGCGGAAGGGGACACAAAAATTCACCCTCTGTAAATCCCCACTCATGCAGTAAGTGTGGTGCAGGAATAAATTGCACCAGGACTGGATTTATAGGTGAGGTGGCTTGTACCAGCTTAGTGTGTAATTTTCAGTTCAGCTTTAACTGCCCTTTCTTAGGAGAATTTAAGGATTTCCATAACTCGTTCCAGCTAGCACCCCACAGGTGCAAATCCCACAACTCTGCCCCCTCCTCCCCTCCCTCACACAGGTTCCCTGGAGCCAAGACAAATCTCTGCTGGGCAAGGGAGAGGAAGGCTCCCACTGCAGAGAGGCCACTACTCTGCCACGTCCCCTCAGGCATTATCTGGAGCTGTTCAAGAAGTTACTCGTGTTCAGCTGGGAGGGCTCTTTGTCCACATCTGGCTCTGCCTGCCCCACACAACTGTTTACACAAGTCAGGCAGGGACAAAGGCAAGGAAAGGGTGTGAACCAAAAGACCCTCTGACACCACCTAAGAGCTGCACTGAGGTATCTGATAAATCAGAGAAGCCTGGGAGCAGCTATCAATGGCCCAAGCGGTGTTAGAGTATTGCTGAGACATACACAGGAAGGAAATGATGATGTGATGGTCCCCCCTGCCTCATCATCCCGTTTCAGAAGTCCCTAATTTGATGCCGACCAGGTAACTAAGTAGACTGAAAGAGTTGACATGAACTGGCCTGAGCCAGAGAACTGACCCTAGAATCCCATTCATTTCTCCCCATTCACACCTCATCCTGAACTTGCTGGAACATGAAATTCAGACTCCTGCTTTCCATCCCTTCCTCACGACTCTTCTTCCTCCTCCTTACTTATCACACAATTTCCTTTTCCCTCTTTTGCCACCTCTTAAGAAATTGTTTGGTTTTCCTGGCCAAGACTGCAGGTTTTACAACGTTGCTGTGGGCAGTCATCCAAACACACAACTGCTCCATCCTAAATCTCCCCCAGCCCCATGTTGCTGCAAGGCTGCCAGGTCCCCAGAGGCTGGCTTTCCATCACACTTGCTTACAGATGTCACATTTTTTTCTCTTTGTTCTTTTTTCTGTTCTCTCTTGCACTAACATATTCCATATAATCTTCAAGGAAAAAGGACCAAGTGAGATCTAACAAGAGCAAAAAGTTCTTGCTCTCTCCCAACTGTATTACACCAGCAGAAATGACAATTCTCACCAGCAACATGAGAAGTGGTCACCAGGCACAGAGATCTCTGCAAGTCACATGCAGAATATTAAGTGGATAAGGTCACACAACATCCAGGTTGTTTTCACATGGTTTTTAGGTCCACAATTTCACATAGATTGATGGGAAGAACTGACAAAATCGCCCAGAATCACCCTTTGCATTGCCTGGCAGGCTGGCCAGGAGGTCAAGAGGAACAAGTGCCAAATAAATACAAATAAATCCACTGTCCAGTTTCTGCTTGCCTACAAAATGCAATCTTTTTCCATTTTTTGCATAAGTAATGGTTTTCAGGAAGGTGGCAGCAGGGATAGCCCAACTCTGAAAAAAGCTGTGCAATCTTAGGTGAGGGACTGTTACCTCTGAGGGAGATGCACCAGCACTTGACGATATTGCAGTTCCTCCTCACTGAGATCCCACCAGACCACTCCTGAGCCCTGTCACAGAAATAAATATGCTGTAGGATAACAACAGACATGTGAAGCAAACACCTATCACAGACACAATGCAGCTCAGTAAGGTGGTTACTAGTGCAGCTAAACCCAGCTCCACCCCAACGGCTTGCACCAGTGTGTCCACACCAACGCTGTTCTGCTCCACTCAATGTTTCCTGCCCTTGCAGGACTTCAGGTCCAATTCAGGTGCTCCTTTTTGTGGTAACTGTATCTCTGGTATCTTCATTCAAGGCAGAAGATGACAAAGTTACTAATGACTTTGCACAATGTACCTCAAAATACATTTATAGGAGGAATTCAGTCTATAGTCATGGAAATGTTCAATACACAGCTGCCACTTAACATCAAGATGCTTAATTCCCTAAGGGCTTATGTCAAAAGACAGAAGTTCTTCTCCATTAACCACAGAAGAACATTTAAGGAAGACATGTTAAACTGCAATTAACTTCTGTGCAGATGTTCTTGTCTGGAAGTGGCTATAAGTTAATATAGCTTAATTTCCTTTGAAAAGAAAGCTAAATCAAACAAATCAACTCTGAATAAAAAGTACTTGATTGATCCTGAACTCACCCATGAAATATATATTTTTATATACAAAAATGTAATATATAATACATAATATATAAAATACATAATATATAAAATACATAAAATATTTTATAGAGGTATCTGTGTGTTCATATATGTAACTATTTTTTTTTTCCAGATTAACATTTTTACATGCCTGCAGCTCTCTGGGTTGCAAAGGAGAGAAGGGCTCTCCCTAAGCAACACTTCCTCTAACACCAGGCAAGCGTGCTGATCGCTAACCAGCTGCCTCTGTGACCATTCTGCTCCTGTTTCCTTCATTTTGCTGGTTCCTGTATCTTATTAACCTAGGTGTGAGGGGGTGGGGGACGACAACTTGAACCCCATTGTTTATGTTTTGCTGGTAGGAAGGGGGACTGAGAAAAATAAAAGCTAACAATAAAGCAGAGCACTAGCCAAAAGAATGCTTTTATTGCCATCAGGAGTAATTCAAACCTTTTGTGGTGGTTTTGAGACAAACTTTATGGTGGTCAACTCATACATTGCTGGTTGGATTTAAAAAGCAGGCAGGATATTTTATGACCATTAATAAATGCTTATAGCCTGCATACAAACATGGGAGAGGTAATCACACCTCTCAAGTCGATCACCTGCAGTGGTCAGAGAACTGACTTCTACCCCCATGCACCCCCCTCCACATGAGCTACTGGTAGATGCATTAAGGAGAAGAGTTGCTCTTTCTCTTTTTATCCTTTCTGTGAAGTTTGGGTGTTTGCTGGTTCAGGATACCAGACTCAAATGGGCCAGTTCAGGCCACTTTGCAAATCTTACAGAGCTTCACAAAATTACTCTGCATCAAATCTCCCCTCACCCCAAGACTCCAGATAGGATGTACTTAAACTGTATGGAAATTACCTACTCACCCATTTCAGGCCCCTCACCAGATTGCTATAAAACCAGGGCACTGACTCCTAAAGAATTGCACTTATTCATAGATTTTAGGGCCTTTGGGATTTTTTAGCTTGACCTGCTGCACAGCCCAGGTCAGGGGACCACCCCATGTTGGTTCCTGCCTAAAGACCAATAGCTGGGGCAGAACCAGAGCAGAGTAAAACCTCCTGTCTTGAGTTAGCAATTTACAGCAAGGAGGAGGGAAAAAAAAAAGTTTATATATACATCTCTCTCTCCCTCTCTCTCTCTTCAGCCAAAGTTGAGGCAGCAGTTCTTCAGAAGTGCCACCTCTGTTAAAAAACATGATTCTTATTCCCCACTCTTCCCATGGGCTGTCAATACTTTTGCTGCACTTGCAATGGTGACATTTGCACCATCAACATCCCAGAACAGGAATATACCATCTGATTTTTCCCAAATATAGGACACAGGTACTGACTGAATGTCTCCAATTTCTGTATATCACCATCCCAAAGAAGATGTCAAAACCACTGATAATTTTATCTTTTTTTTTTTTGATGCTGGTAAAAACCACTCCCTCTTTAACACCACTAGCCATTAATTTCCTCCACTGTTCTTTTGCTTTCTCCATCAATTTTTCTGTGATCATCAATTTCTAATTTATCCAGATTGATAAATGCTTCCCAATCCCATTCACTCATATTTAACTCTCAGGGAATTGCCTGCATTCTTTGTTCCTCCATCTCCACCTTCAACCAGAGCAAGCACATTGGTTTTAATGCTTCCACAAAGCACTCCTGACTGCTCTACACTCCTGGCACCCCCAGCCCATGTCTCTGTTTGCAAATTCTCTTCAGAACAATGTATGAACACTTAGGTCCATCTCCATATCATTGCAGGAAATATTGCACAGCATCAGGCCTACCAGCCCAGTTCCCTTGGGAACCCTACAGAAACACTCACAGCTAATGACAAATCTCCAGTCTGGTATCTGTCAATGCCTAATCAGTCAAATGCCACATGGAAAATCCAAGGGTGAGAGTCAGCTTCTTTGACTTCAGCTCTGTGAAGATGAGGTGTTTGGTCTAAGCTAGTTGCATGCACCTCTTGTGCAGTCACCAGCAACACAGACAGCAGCAGAAGGTGATTTGGCCCATACCAAAACAGGAGGTTAAATCTGGTGGAGTTGCCATCTCTGCTAGCAGGAAGGGGCAACAAGGTGATTGGCACTTGACATAGAGATAGCTGCGCTGAGGTGAAGCTCCTGTGAGCATCTCATGGAACAGTTGCTATCAACCAGCTTGCAAATCAGAATCACAGAATCACAGAATCACAGAATCACAGAATGTCAGGGATTGGAAGGGACCTCGAAAGCTCATCCAGTCCAACCCCCCTGCCGGAGTAGGAACACCTGGATGAGATCACACAGGAAGGTGTCCAGGCGGGTCTTGAATGTCTCCAGAGAAGGAGACTCCACAGCCTCCCTGGGCAGCCTGTTCCAGTGCTCTGTTACCCTCACAGTAAAGAAGTTCCTTCTCAAATTTAAAAGGAACCTCCTGTGTTCCAGCTCACAGCCATTGCCCCTTGTCCTATCACTGGACACCACAGTGAAGAGCCTGGCCCCATCCTCCTGACACTCACCCTTCATATATTTATAAACATTAATAAGGTCCCCCCTCAGCCTCCTCCAAGCTCAAGAGCCCCAGCTCCCTCAGCCTTTCCTCATCAGGGAGATGCTCCACTCCCTTCATCATTTTTCAAAAATATTGTCAAACAGAAAAGAAATTACCAGTCAGACAGTTCCCTAATGCCTGATGCTGCTTCTCTGCTGGATGTCACCCCTCAATGCTTCCTCCAGCAGAGATGCTGCTGGGTGTGCTCCCTAACCAGTGTCAGTCTACATCAGCCTGGTTGTCTTAGCTGGTAACTAAGGACCAGTGTCAGACCAAAACTTCACTGGGGTAAACAGTGATTTCTGGGATGTGCTCCTTTATCACTTGTCACTTCTTTACTTTCTGAAGGCTGCTGTCAATGTTCTGTATGGATCTCATGTCAACAGCATCTCCTAAAGCCTTTTTAGGCTATGAGTTAGGTCACTGGCTTTAAAGCTACCAGTGTCTAAGAAACAGATACTACTATTCCCCAAACACCCTTTTGCACACTTTGTACTTCTAAAATAAATAATAATGAGAGGTTTTAACATTTTGGGGCTTGTAATTCGCTGCACAACACGTTGGTAGTATCAGCTGGGTTAAAATAGAGCAATTCTGTTTCCCCCATCCTCTGTTCCAGGCATCTAACATAGCTTCAGGAACAATTCAACAGTGTCTTTTCTTCAGTTGTCTTAGTGCTTTGATTAATGCCAGTAGTGTACATGTAGCAGTGATGGTTTAAGGATGTACTAATTAATTAACCTTGTCTCCTGATTAATTTTGTTCTTGACATCTTGATTTTGTGCTAAATTAATTCTCATTTATTTCCCTTTCCACCCTCCCCTTTCATAGATCTCTCTCCTCACTTCTAATCAGGTTTCCCCTTAGATTACCACCCCCTCCTACTGAAATAGAGATCAGACTATGGAACTACTCCAGCACTTCAAGGATTGACTTATCTTCCATAGCACCCACCCCTCACTCCCCTGGGGGACTGCCCACTTCCACACCCATCTTCTTTAAGAGATAATATGAGAGGACCCTGAGAAAAGATCATACAGGTGTTCCCTGGGCTCATCACTCTTCCTGGATGCTACCTACAGTCCATCCATCACAGACCAGGAACCTTTTGTCTGTCTTCTCCTTCCACATTGCACATGTTCCCTGCCTGAAAAAAGGGCCACCACTCCTGCCCAAGGTTCCTAGATGCTGCTACAGAACTACCACCAACCCATCAGTTTTAACATGGCAATGAAGGCTGAAGCAAAGCTGTTCTGTTTTTAAAGCATAAGCCCCTATCACATGGAGTTAAGGACACAAGCTAAAATTTCTGGGGTTATCACAACCAGCAACCTTGCATCCAGCTAGTCAGCAAGAGAGATATCTGAAGGCAGTGGCACTTTCCCAGCCAAATGCACAGTGAGAGTCCTGATGAGAGTTCCTGGCCAAGATGCAGGGATCTGGGACACATTCAGATAGGACGTGTTCAGTTAAACTAAAGCTTCAAACCCCTTCCAGGGACTCTTGCTGGATTTTATCAACAGCTTTCCTCCTCCTGCCCTGCCCCCAAACAAAATAAGTTAATCAAATGGGGTTTTCTGCCTGGAGACCGAAGGAGTGGAAACATGCCCCTCAGTCCTGCCAATGACTGGAAATAGTGTGGTGTAAACTTCATTATTATGCATTGCAACTACCAACACACCCTGGTTATTACAATCTCTGTCCATCAGCTCACGATCCACGCAAATGCTGTGGTTGGTGAATTCCATTTTATGATGCAAATGTAGCCAATCAATACAGAGATTTTGTTTGATCAGAGGCTCTTTTTCCTTTTTTTTCAGAGGGAAAAAACCTTATTTTGCACATCCAGCCCCTCAGCTGGAATAGATCTGCATAACTCCACCCACACAAGTGAGCTCTTGCTCATTCACACTAGGTGAAAGACTAGCTAAAATAAAAAGGGGAGACATAAACTCACCATGCAGTCAGAGCAGGACACTTTTAACAAGCAGAATGGTTAAAGGAGAACTAGGCATAAAACCTACGGCAAAACAGCAAAGAATTTTGAGTTTGTGTATGTACATGCTTGGGAATTAGAAAGAAAAGTCTATACATTTTTAGCCACAAAAGATTTCACTGGACAACATGGTCTAGCAGGAGCTTTAAAGGGGAAAAGCAGTTCACAGACTCTTCTGAATGCATCTCCAGTAGCCGGGTTGTTAAGACATTCAGGGCTGTTAATGTGTACTGTCAGGCCATTGTAACCAAACCTTTAATCCTGGGCCTGTCAGACTTGAAGGAAAGCTAAGGGGCTGACAGTACTGCAGCAAATGGATTTTCCTTCTCTGCTCTCATCACCTCCCCCTCTTCCTTCCATTTAAAGTTAGAATAACATTGAGTCTCTTCCATTCAGGGCTTGCAAAACAACGAGAAAAAAAAAAAGGGAGGAAAAAAAAAAAAGAAAACTAGCCTAGGTGGACAATCTTCCCTTCCCAAATCTCAGTCCCCAAACTGGGACCATTTGGTGTAGCCTGGCCAGACCCAGGCTGTCTGAGAGCTCTTCCTCTTTGGCTCTGGTTATAAAGTTCTCATGAGTTTATTTCTATTTTCAGACATCTCTACATGAGGAGAAACACAAAGAGCTACATAAGAAGCATCAGGCAGAAATGCAAAAAGTGTTACATTTTGGTTTTTGTCTTTGATTGTGTCCCTACCCACATGAGACATGAGAGCTGACAGTATGGCATGTACACAGATACTTTTCCTGTGTGTCCACCAGGCTCTTCATCACCCACACATCCCTTACAGCCTTACTTCACGAGATCTTGACCTGGGATTTCAATTTTTAAAGCATGGTAAGTGTACTCTGTGGTAGGGTCTGGGTCTGCCACCCAGTGTTCCCCGAACCTCCACCCAGCCCTTCCCTTCCAGGTTCATCTGCCATTGTTTGGTCTATTTGGGATGATTAAGAAAGGCAAAGACAACAGGTAAGACATGACCATTTGCAAGCTGTTCCTGGCATGTGCTGTACTGCTCAGAGGAGGTGATGGCAGCCTGTCTCTGCTACAGGCTCTCCAGAAATTTTGAGACTGCCTCTTAGCTCTGACAGGCGGGGACACTCCTTACTCTGCAGTGTGAGATGACTGGATGGTACATCAGAGGATGAAAAAGGAACATCAGGAAATAGGTCCAAGTGCTATTTAGAGTGAGCACAGCACCAACAGCCTGATGTTTGTAGGATGGGGTTGCAGCCAGGGGCTGACCACCAGCTGAGCAGCTTCCCTTGGAGCTTCAGCCTGCTATCTGTGCAAGGTTGAACCCTCAGAGTCCAGACATATGAAAAGATCAATCTCTCATTTGCTGCCCAAAAGGTCCATACTTTTGAAGGCAAGGCTGAGCAGAGAACTCTTCCTACAGATTGACCAGTCAAGGTATTAGCCTTCAGTCACCAGAGTCCTGCACCTCTAGCCACTGTCTAGATTGGGTTTAAGTTGCTGCAGACTGATTCTGTGCTGCTGGATCAGTATCATTTACTGACTATGAAAGAAACAATGAATTAGGCTGCAAGATTATGACAACATGAGTTCACTGTTCAAACGCTGGTATCTCTGTATATTAGGGCACTAAGTGAGTAGGATCAGTGGTAAACAACCAAGACAGAGCTGGACCTCAAAGTGGGTAAAAACTGATATGCATCATCTGTAGCTACTTGCTAATCTTTGTTTGAGAGGATAAACCAGGACAAATCACCCCAATTTTCTGTATAAATAAACGGGGATATTACCTAGGGTGCTGCTGAGTGGGTGCTGCTTCCCTGGATCTTTATCCCAGATGCCTCATAACTGCTGGAAGGCTTTCTTTTCAATTCTTTAAAATGTGTCTAAATAAAATCACAGCTAAAATCCAGTTCACCTGTCATAAATACTTCCAGAAATTCTGTTGTGGAGGATATCACGAGATCTAGACTTCTAACTCCAGATCTGAATACAAAAATAGAAGCAAATTGACAGAATTTCCCATGAAAAAGAGCTTTAAAGTTTTCACATTGGTTTGATAGGTGTTGTCTAAGCTTGGGGTTGATTATCATAATGATTTCATACCAGCACTAAAGGAAAAAAATACCCCAAGAATTAGGTTAAGCAAAGCAGCACTGAGCCACTTATTGATTTCTTAATGAGCATAAGGGTGAGGGGGAAATAAAAAAGCACAGGAAAAAAGAGATAAAAGAACAGATTCCAGACAGAAGTGGTCATGCAGTTTCCTTGTACATGTAAAGAGAAAGTCAGCAAACCTCTGGAGTGCAATGCAGCAGACAGAAACACGTTTGCTGGGAACAGTGATATGGCAGCAAACAGGGGCTCACAGTTTGGGGGAGGGCTGAAAAGGCCAAAAAGAAGTTTCACAGACCAGCACCTCTGGAACCTGCTCCAAAGTCTCCAGCCTGCTGCTGCAAGAGTTAAGGATGAACATCTCATCCACCTGGTTACCTCAACATGGGGCTTAATTACTTTTTAATTGCATAAATAGTTCATGTTTAATTGCTTGCACTACCGCAGTACCATTACAACTGGACTTTGAAACCCATCAGGTAAGGTCCATGCATGAGCAAATAACTATTCCAGAGGCATCTTATGGGCAAACCCCTCTTCTAAACTTAGCTAAACTACTCCTGCAGATGTAACTGCGTGTAACCACCACAGCCACGTTCCAGGCTGGGCTTCAGCTCTAGAAAAGCCTCTGGTCAGTGCAGTGATATCGTTACCCTGACAAAGCTCCAGCTCAGGCACAGCCCTTTGTCAGTCCACACAGATGGTAACACCTTCACCTCCAGCAGTGCAGCATGTCACAGGTTGGGGCCATGTTAGAGCAATACCCAAAGGAAAGCCATGACCACACCACACAGAACAACTCCTCATCTCAGCCCTGAGCTCTGCAACCACCCAGCAGACATTCCTGGTTCACAGTCACATCCCTCCTCGGGGGCAGGTACAGCCATGCCCTCTTTATGGATGGGGAGGCCAAGGTCCAGACTGGTTAAAGACTGTGTGATTCTCAGGTGGTGCCACTTCAGAAATGCCAAAAGGTTGAAAAGGGACTGCCCTGAGCAGGAGCATATTCAGTCATTTGAAATAAAGAGTGCTTTATGCATGCATAGGGAAAGCAAAATATGAGGCAGCTCCATCACCTGTTTAACTAAATCCACACGAGGCATTGCAACTCTGCAGCTTTCCAGGGAAAAAAAGAAAAAAAAAAAAAAAGAAAAAAAAAGAAAAAAAGAAAAAAAAAGAAAAAAAAAAAAAAAAAAGAGAAAAAAAAAGAAAAAAAGAGAAAAAAATGAGAAATCATGCCCCACTGTTAGTAGCTGAGCTGGTAAAACATCTCTGGGTTAAGTGAGAGCTCAGAGGTGATGGCTGGACCCCAGCAGAGCTATGAGAGGCGCTGAGACCCTCCCAGTCAGGAGTCCTGTCCCATAAGGCCCATTACCCACCAGGGACAGGAGGTCCTATAGGCAGGTTTCAATGGTCTAGCCAAGCAGAGCCAAAGACAGCAAAAGGGAAAGGCCAGGGCCCTAACAGGCAGCCCAACACCTCATTACCATGGTGCAACCCTCAAAGTGCAACTCTACTGAAGCTGCACTGCGCTGCCTCCCAAGTCTGGGACAAGAAAAGAGGGGACCTGGGAACACAGCTCCAACTCCAAGGCAAAGACATTATAATCTTTCAGTGGCCAGGTAGGTTCCCAACTAAAATAACCACTTCAGAAAGGAAGTCAATAGACACAAATACACCTTGAATCCCATCTAACAAGAGTCTGCCCCCGGAGCGGGTCTTTCCCTGAGGGACAGCTGGAACTGAAATGAAGCAGCGTCAGCCTTGCTGTTTCCCACACGGTATCACAGTAAATCAACACCAATTTCAGTGTTTTCCTGAAAATCAGTGACTGTAAACCACAGCAGATGAGGGTATTCGTCACAAACAGCTGTCTGTCCCTGACACAGTGAGCACTGACCTCCCAGAGAGGAGCTGAGGCCATGGGAAACGGTCACAAACCCAGAGCAGCTCCCCAGCACACGCCTGCCTCCGAAAATCGGCAGGGACCAGGCATGGGGGAAGGGGGAGAGAACATCTCTTTCCGTATTAAGTAGCACTCTTTCTCTCTTTTTCTAATCTATGGAAAAATAGGAATGCAAAGAAGAGCAGTGAGGAGCTTTTCTTCGCAGCAGGGATGCTGCCCGGTGCCGGGACATGGGCTCTGCTGGGATGCTGCAAGCCCAGAGCTTCTCAGGGTGTTTGCAAAAGGGGAGTCAAACCACCGGCCAGAGGAGAGGCAGGGAGAGCAGGATGAGCATCTTAAGGTTTAAAATGCAAATTCCTCCACTTTATTTTAGGTGGAGGGGTCAAGGTTTGCCTATTTCTTCCTCTTCCCCCACTCCCTGACACCCCTTCCCCCTTCCTCGCCCAGTTTTGTTTAGGAAGGGACTGTAGATGCGCCGAGGTCTTTGTGCTGGCCATTCAGCTGAATGAAAAGGCCGAGGAGTCCCAGCGGAGGGAACAAACTTTTGGGGGTCAGCGCGGTCAGCTTAGAATAAATGTGTGGTATTGTTTGTATTAAGGACATGGTCTCAGCGGGGTGCCCGCAGCCACCGCATACAACATGAAGGACTATTTATTCAACACTGAAATACGCAGGGCACAAGACTCCTCTCCCAGGGAAAATACGAACTGCTGCTGCAAACGTGCCTGCCTGTTCCTAGCAGCCAGAACTGCTGGAGGGAGCAAATAAAACCTTTTTTTAAATTATTTTTATTTTTAAATATGCATCATAAATAAGGATGGATGCTGAGCTCCCTTGGCAAAATATAATCATAGTTAGAAAGTGGCAGCAGCGGCAGCACAGCCTTTTTCTTGTCGCTTTTCTCCAAAAGATGGACAGGTCAGGTCATTAAAGGCCTAAGATAGAAACAGTTTCTCTTAGCACTGTTTGAAAACAGGCTTTTGTTTCCATGGAAGTGGCCCAGTCCTTTCTTGGGTTGCCTCCACCACAGAAATGGCCCATGGCCGCGGGGTGGGAGCGGGGCTGCTGGGGCGAGGGGAGCCCTGCGGCCCCTGACAAACTCACGTGAAATCTAACTGGAAAAGCAACACAAAGGGACTGGGGGCTTGACAGCCTGTGGTGCCCCCGGGGAGGGCTCCACAAACGGGACCCCCAAAGGAGACAGCCAGCTGGGGAGGGGAGGCCATCCTTCCCAAGGCTTCAAAAACAAAACCCTCAGAAAGGGACTTCAGAGATGCCTCTGGCTGTTAAATGCTCCCCCTCCTCCCTCTTCCGCACTGATTCATATAGAGGAGCATGTGTTCCCCCAGAAAGCATCTTTTCTTCTCGCTGATCCAGCTCCCTCATTTGCAGAGGGAAGGGGAGTTTGGTCAGATTGTTCATCCAGAGTTTGCAAACCAGATATTCATTAAGTTGCACAATTAACCCAGAGGAACAGAGGTGCATCTCTTGGGATGATCTCCAGCCAACATGGCTTCATCATGGCCAGTCTACTATAGTGCATGGGGTCTAGGAAGACCAGCAACCTAGAGCTCCTCAAAAAGAAGCAGGATAAGTTTGAAGGTATCCACATGAACATCACAAAATGACAACTTCAGCCCAACCTCAATGGGAAAATAAAGTGACAAGAAAAATAAGGTGGGACTGAGATGAAGAAAGAAGGTTTCTTATCCTGTGAGGAGACCACTCCAAGGGGAGAGCTAAGAATTCTTACTCTGTCCATGTAAACCTGACCTCCAAATAAGGTAACTATACCTTAAAAAACCACCACCAGCTCCATTAGCCCAAATGAAAGAGCAGCAACCTTCAGGGATAAGGGAGCGCTGGGACCTCTCAACCCAGGTCTGTAATCAAAGGATGCAGAGCAGGAGCCGCACCATCTGCAAGGCAGCGTGCAGGTCGCTGTATTGGCCAACACCTGGCAAACAGCACATGAGAAAGTCACAGTGAGGGCATGGCAAATGTGACTGAAAACCCAGCACAGCAAGCAAAGTGGAAATCTAAAATCTGAGAATGGCTGGAAAAATGCCCCAGGTTTTCACAGCGCTGTCGTGAGTCTTTGCTTATGAACCCAGGAGCTTGGCACAGCTCCCTTGGAAGTCCCCCAACATGGGACACCTTGACTTCCCACCCCCTGTGTGCTGGATGCCCCCTTCCTTTTTTTGTCCACCCTATTGCCTTTTGTGCCAAAGTGACACAGACTGATGAGGATTATTTCCACGGCTTCCTCAGGGACAGGGGGGTTTCCCCTCCTGCCCTTGTTCAGGGACAATAGACCCATTAAGCGTCTTCCCAAGGCGAGGGGAGCGGGGCATACCTGGCCCCCAATGTGGGAATGGCCACTGCCCCTGACAGCCATTAGCATCTGAATGAGAGTGATGCCTGCAGAACAACAGGCAATTATCCCACTGAAAAGCTTTTAAGTGGCATTAATTGCTGGCCACAGACTCCAGGCTCTCTCAGAATGAACCATGTTGACAAACAGGATAAAATATATTGGATTTCCTGCAGGGGAAAAATTTGTAGGATTGTGCCTCACTGAGTGCAAGCTCCACTTTCATCCTCTGTTGTCACACAGTTAGGGACACTCCACACCGGTGACAGTAACACAGCTCGGGATGTCCAAGGGAAGGTAAATTTGGCTCTGGTGCCTTTGCAGTACCTTGATGAGAAGGCACCCAGGGGGAGGGGGGACACCTGCTCCACGCATTGCTGGACTGAATTAGCAGCCCCTTTGTCCTAGGTGTGTCTCAAGGCCCAGGTGTACCTTATTCTACTGCTTAGAGATGCAAAGAAGTGGCACAACCCTGAAAAACAACCTCGGTGGCTTTATCTTCCACTGCTCTTTGAAGATCATGAATGTCTACTACATTCTACTACACAGCCCAGGAACGGTGGTGATTTGGGAACATTCTACAGTTGAGAGAGGAAAAATGTTTTATTAATGTGTGTAACACTGCTAACAAATAAATCCTCTGTCTCGCCTGTTAGGTACCTTCAAGCAGGTTGTATGAAGGCCATAACTAGCACTTTTCTGTGATTGCTTGGAAAATCACACTCAAATGGCCTTTGGTTCCTAATAGCTGAAATGTTCTCAAGGCTGACCTTGCACATGTGCACATGCACTTCTTCCTGTAACTCCTTCCTGTAAAGTGCAAGTCACTGACCCTAAAACAAGTACTGCAGCACTACTTTTTTCCCCAGGAGCATCATCTCTCCTTCAATGCCATGCACCATACAATCATGCTGATTCCTGGATGGTTTTGAGATGTCTGCTCAGCTTTCAGTGTGTATCCAGACATCAGGGCTGTCAGCTCAAGGTACCCTAACTTCTGTGGCACTGGGTAAGAACAACATATGTATGACCAGACCCTAAATTGGCAGTTCTAACTGACTCAGAAAACCTCTGTGACAACTCTTCATAGGATGATCTGCCTCGGGGGATCTTGAGCCTCTCTATCCTCTCCTCTAATCCCTGTATATATGGAGAGGCCATAGGGAGCAGCCTGACCACATGCAATAGCCCACATTCACAAACCAGTTGCAGGAACTCTTGCTCATTCTCCTGCCAAAGCTGGCCCGTGAAGCTGGCAGAGATGGGCCACTCCGGCATCACTTACAGCCAAGCAGCAGCCAGGATGCTACACTCCTGGTGACCCATGGAGGCAACTTGCCAGACCACTTCTGGTGGCTGGGTGTTTCAAAAGCAATGGCTCTTCCCACTCCCCAGTGGGTTTTCTAAAACATGTGAGGTAAGCCTTCAATATCCAAAGTGTAGGTGCTACCACGTACATATCTCTGAGAGCTACCAACCATTCTCTGTCTTCACGGCCAGTGGACAGGGTAGGGCATTTTTGGGTGTAACTCTCCTATCCTAAGGCTCACTGCAGTGTCATACACACTAAGCCAGCAGGACTTAGGAAGGTGGAACATCATTAGCAGCCTGGAAAGGAAGACACTGTTTCCCTGAAAAACAACCTTCCTCCAAAGCACAACCTAAACACAGCTGGGTGGCGATGAAGATTACCTTCCAGGTCTTTGGGTTGCCAGCATCAGCACAGCTCTCTCCAGCAGTGGCCTCCTGGCTTTCTAGCAATGATCCCCAGTACCCACAATGAAGAGCTGAGCTTATAGCTCTGTTACTGTCACATTTGCCACAGAGTCAATATCCAGTGTACTTAGTTATGCTCTTGGGTTCCTTATTGCAAACAATTCCCCTTACTAGAAATAGCAATAAGAAACAAAATGCCCTCCCCAAAACTCTAATTTCTACTTGGAGTTACAAAACCTTTTTACAATTGAACCAGTATTCATTTAAGCAAAGAGAAAGATGAACTTTCCTTCATATTTTGTCACACTACAAACCTGAAATGTGCTCCCTATGCACTGCGGCTCAAGGACTTCTAGAGAATTTCCAATAAATATGGGTCATTTTATGGCTCAGAGTGAAAACCATATGAAAAACTCTGGCTTTGGCTAACTTAGACCTCCAGCTCAGCAAGTGCATGTGGGTGGCCCTTTGAAGTTTGAGCAGCAGATCTTCTGCTTGAGCAAAATGACTTAGTTCTCCCGCAGTCAGTGGCACTAGGCCAGCCTGCACCATCTGAGGACAAGCCCTCTCCCATTTATCCCAGCACAAAACTCCAAGAGGAACTCAAAAAATGTTAAGGCATCTGCAGAGAAAGCTTTGAAAAGGTCTGCACAAAGTCCAGTCAAGTGAAACTGCAAAGCTTTGCCTCCAGTGTGTGGAGGAGGATGGACTGCACAGTCAGAAAGCCAAAATATTAATGTAAGCTCCCACAACATGTCTGTCCAAGAAAGACAGTGCTAAAAAAAACAAGTGTGGGCCCCAGCAAACAAAAGATGGACTTCATGTACTGCTAATAACATCCAGTCATCAGGACTAGGCTAATTTCCTCTCATATTGCCTAGATTCAGACCACAAATAATTAATTTAACTGCAGAAAAGATGCAATCTTTGGTTTTGTTGTTGTTGTAATAAAAAGAATGAATCCAGATCCACGGAGGATATAAGGCTAGTCTGATTTGTTCTTGCTGAAGATTTGGTTCTTGGTATTTGCAGCTAAGCTAAAAGGATGATCAGCAGGATGACAGCAGGTAAGAAATGCTACGTGTTACACTATGGAAAAGCACACAGCTGAAGCAAAGGACCTGGGCAACAGAAAGTAGCACATCTGTTGGAGAAAGGACCATTAAGCAGAACTATGTTAAGCAACACTTGCTGAACTACCACATGCACATGAAGGCCAAAAACCCCTCCTTGAGGTCAAAGCAATGTATTTAATATTTCCCAGTGTCCATAGGTTTTTATGAAGCCCAGCATTGGGAGGAAGCAAAAGTGCTCACACTTCCCCTCCACAGCCAAGGAGGAGGGTCCCTGCCACTTGTCCTTGTTCAGGGAAGCTTTTTAGGGGACCTAAGACTCAGAAATTAAACACTGACACCCAAGAAGTAGGTCTGTTGAGTATTTAGACAACACACATCCCACCTTTGCTTGAGCTGACTGGCAGTCTACCTACCAGGGTTAAAACAGGAGGATGACATCTAAGATGGACAAAATGAGTCACCCTTGGGTGGCCCTGCTGACTTTAAAGGAAGCCAGAGGAATACCCAAGACTGGCCTTTACAAAGCAATTCCTACAGCTGTAGAATCCAACCTCAGTGTGACCCTCCCACTGTGGCCACAGCAGTAAAGAACCAACACAAACCACTGCTATTGCTTACCTGCCTTAGCCTGTGTAGTTTGGTGCTTCATTCCTTCCAGTCAGGAGAAGAGGCACCATGTGGAGACTCAGCACTGTCCCTTGTCCCACTCCTCCTCAGTTGTATGTCTCTCACAGACAGTCCACTGTCAGAGAAAAAAAAATATAAATAAATAAATTACCAAGCAACTGAGTCATAATTCAAACCCGTGCCTCGACACCTAAAATAGCTAAACAAGAGCTCATGTCCCAGCTGCTCCATGCGTGTTGGAGCAATCAAACCTTCATGAAGACCAAACCACCTGGTCCCCCCCATAGAGTCCACTGGGGTACCCAAGTGAGCAGCATCAGGACAAACCCATGGAAAGACAGATTGTCATAACAAAATCTTTTCTTGTCAGGCCTCACCACAGTGCTCACACACCCACCAGGTGCACATGCACACACCTCTGTACCGAGCTGCGGCCACCGCGCTCCAGGGTTCATCGTCAGGCCAAAGAAGCATCCTTAAGCGTGGGGCTGCATTCAGGTTGTCAGCTCCTCTTATAGCTACCAAGGAGCTAAAGGCACCTGTATCTCTGGCTACATATGGAGCACATGGACTTAAAAGCCTGAATTTTGTACCTCTAGGTAGGTAATACAAATATCCTCTTGTGAGATGTATACACAGGAGGGAGAGTTTGCAGTATCAGTGTGGAGGGTGGATATCTGCCCAGGGACACCCTGGTACCCCTTCCCATGCTCCACTCCTGTCCTGCCCAAGGATGATCTGAAGGTCTACCATGTGTAGACCCTAAACACCTTGCTCTTAGCTGTGGTTCACAAGTATAGGTCCTAGAGGGTTAAGGACTGATGGCAAGTATACCCTGGAGCGGGCTGTGCAGGGGTAAGCACACTGGCTGGGCACAGGTGGGCACCTGCAGCTGGTTATTGCTTGTCTCTAAAACAACCTTTTAATAAACCCTTAGGTATTAACCCTTTCAAGGGGGCTCCAGCATAAATCACAACCCCAAGAGTCATTCCCTCCGGCTCTAGGTAGACAAATTTTTCCCTCTGCCCTTCTCCTCATGAATATGGCACATGGGCATGCACAAAGCTGACAGTCAGCGGAGAATGGACCTGCCAGCAGGGTTCAGCATACAAACCCATTGCAGCTGCCAAACCAACCTGATCCCACCAGCTGGTCTTGTTTAAGAGGGCAACAGGGGAGTTGCAAGAGCCAGGAAGACTGAGAGGGAAGTAGTTAAGTCGGAATTAATTTGTCACTCCATATTTAACCAGCCTCAAAACTATTAAACAAATCTAATAGGAAATATCCCCCAGATTCCAAATACTTTTGGTGTTGCCTGCTGGGGACCAGCCACTGTGCAAGGCTTCAGCCATTGGGCAAACTGGTACAGGGGAAGGGGGGCTTCCCTCCTCCCCCATCCCCAGGCCCAGTTCAGTTCATGTTAGTTTTTACCCTGATCCTTCAGGACAGCTGACAGAAGAAGCACAAAGAGTATCCAGCATCCCAGGTTGAGGTGCTGGAGGAAGCTAAGAGATCCTGATGCATGGAGCATGGCTGTGGGGTTCCCTGGCTCCTGCTGGAAGCAAGCACAGAGGATGCTGCAGGCGTTAGGAGCAGTGACTGGCTGCCCAGGAGTCATCAGGGATTTTTCCATCCCTCAAAAAAAAAAAAAATCCAACTCCTCACACGTTAGTTGCAACTACCACCCTCTCTGCATCTGGAATAAAGAGGGAATTAGGAGATGTAAGGCTCCAGATGGAGTGGAACTGGATTTGATTGCCAGAAACGCACAAACTCAGCAGTTAGAATATGGAGAGAGGCTAGGGGCGGAAAGCTGGCCCAAAAACTAACAAAAACCAGCTCTTTCTTGCAAATAGGTGAATCCAAGCCAACCCCTCCACACAGCTTCAAACACTTGGTGACAACATATTTCTTACTGCGGGATGTTGTTAGTCACTGCCTGAGTTCTGCGCTCTGCATTAGAGCGCACAGAGCTGCGAGGGCATCCTCCCCTGCACGGAGTCAGCCAGGAAACGGCAGATATGGCCATGAACTGAGTTCAGCCCGATTATGAGAGCTGAGTATATTGGGATTAATTTTGTGTAAACACCTACTGTTCTGAGGATAAGCAGCTGGGCATTTTAGACTGATATCCCTCAGTATTTAAAAATAAATAATAAAAGACAGTAAAAGAAAGAAAAGTAAAAGAAAGTAAAACAAAAGGCAATTCGCTGGGTGGAAGGGCTGGCTGGAGAGCTGCGGGCACTGCTTGCATTCCTGATGATCTTTCCCGCGATTAAAGCAACACTCCCCGCGCGTTTCTGCGGGCAATGAGCGCTTCCCCACCGCCCTCTGCCTCGGAGGGAGCTCCCGGGGTCCTGAGGCGACGTGAGCGTGTCCCACCAGCTCCAGGCCCGCAGCCTCAGGGCCTACGGGACTCGGCCGGGCTCCGAGTGCCCTCTGCCGGGGAGGGGCCGCCGGCTCCCGCTCCGCGCCCGTCCTGCTTCGCTGCGCTCGGCTTGTTCCCCCCCCTGCCCGACCTGCTCCCCCAATGCCCGGCCTGCTCCGGTGCGCCCGGCCTGCTCCCCCCTGCCCGGCCTGCTCCCCCCCTGCCCGGCCTGCTCCCCCCCTGCCCGGCCTGCTCCCCCCCTGCCCGGCCTGCTCGCCTCGCCCCTTTCCTCTCATCCTGTCGGGTTTTCCAGCCCTGCTCACCGGCTGATGTCGGGATGGGACCACTCCCTCCCGGCAGGAGGGCTGTGAGGCTGTGCTAGCAGGGGAAAGACTTTTGGGGTCTCAGCCTTGGGGGGTTTGATGCACCGCAGTGAGCAAAAAGGCACAAACTGAACCCTGTGACAGCTGGCTGAATGTCCCTGCATGGACTTCCCCCCACCACCCGTGTGTCATTCAGCAAAAACCTGAATTTAAAGCTAGAAAAGGAGGAGAGAACAGTAACACTGACATTTTGGATAGCGTTGCCTCCTTATGAACCCATCTCTACCCTCAGTTCCCTGCTCGGTGGGAGTAAGAACATGCTGTTCCCACCCCGGGAGATCCCAGAGATTAAATGTCTCAATCAAGGTCACTCCTACAGCACTGGGAAAACAACCGAAGAGCTTTGCACTGGCAACTTCCTGGGTCAGAAACTTTGCAAAGCCCACTTTTACTCCCTAGAAACCCAGAGGGATCACTTTTACATCTAGGGACACAAGCCATGCCTGTGTTTTGAGGAATATTTTTTCAATAAATGCCTAAATAAGTTTGAAGTATTCAAACTAACATTCCACTAATACCTTAGCACTTTTTTTGTCCATTCCTTTGATAGGAGACAGCAATCTAGCAAAGTCTATCCTGAAAGACTCTACGAAGAAGAGGACGGTAGTTAATGGGGAAAGCCTGACCAAAGAGGACAGGTTATTCAGTCCAAGTGTTGCAAACCCCATGTTACTAATTCCCATGTACCCAGACACCCACTAAACAGGTCGGAGCCAAGTTGTTTTTGTAAGAGGTTCACCCACTCCCTGTCGTCATCGGGAGGTTCAGGGCCTGAACTCTTGAAGCAAATGGGCAAACTCCCTGCTTTTAATGGCACAAGATCAATTCCCAGTTCTGCAGGCAAGAGTCAAACAGAAACATCAAGCCTTTCCCCCCTAGATATTAGTGATGCACACCTCTCCGGTTTGGAGTTGGCAGGTTTGTTCAGGTTTCAAGGTGGGGAAAGAAGCTTTAATGTTTCCTTCTTTTCTCTTTAACTGTTAAAAGGCACAAAATGACTATAGATCACGCACACCACGGGCAAACAGAGTGCTTGGTTGTTTAAAGGTAACACCGAAGCACAGAGGCCCCTGGAAAGAAGAAAACCCTCAATGCAAGAATCCTCATTTCACCCTTCTCGGCTGCCACACGTCAGCCCCTTTCACCAACCACATGGTCCTCTCTCTGTAAATCCCAGGCACATCTGACATCTGCTCAGCACAAAACACACATCGTATCTGCCACCCTGTCCTGTAACAGGGACCCCCCCATCCCCAGAGGCTGCTGCCTCAGAGAAGGCATCCAGCAAGAAAGGTCTGCAGCTGCTGGAAAACCCTCCTACAGCTCCAACTGAGAGGAGGTTAGGTGTGAGCGACCACAAGACTGAGACATAAATTGGATGGAGAAAGCCCCAACTTCATCTTTTCTCTGTAAACACCTCCTAAAGGACCATGTCTCACCCCTTTTCTCTCCCAGGACAGAACTGTATGGCCCTTCCAGGCCAGACCAAGGCAACAGAAACTCATGAGCTGATGGCTGGTCAAGCCAGCCCCATGGCTTTTCCCTTCAGGAACCTGCAGCTGGTGGTGAATAGCTGACAAACTAGCTTTACACCAAGGGATGTTTGCTTTTAAGCAACAGGAACAAAATACACCTTGTATGTATGTTCCTTCTACCTAAAGGCTCACTCACCATCCTGCAGTGATGGACCAGCTTTAGCATCTCCAAACGTATCTCAGCCTGAACCATCCTGCAGTGATTACCCAAGAGGGCTTGGCACAAATACACACGTTTTTATCCATCCAAAATTATTCTGCTTTCTAACTTCTTAAGGTTAGTTTGTGGTTTTGTTTTGCCTTTTTTTTGGTCTCATGGTGGGAAAAAAAAGAAAAAAAAAATAAAAGGGCTTATTAGGGCTTCAAACTACGTGCCAGTGCCTCTGTCCTAATCCTCTAAGAACCCTTGGGAGTTTGGTATCAAGTATTTTATCCAGAGCCACAGTTTATACTTTCTTGTGCATTTTCCAGTTGAATAACTCTATATATTTTTAGAGGGAACATCACAGCAATGCACACACTTCAAAAATTACATGGCAGCATCACATTCATTGTGGGCTGATTCCAGCTCACGGTCTGCCGAGAGCAGGGATGAAAGTTTGGTCCAAGAATGTGGTGATACATTTTTCAGAGTAGAAATTCCTGAGTTCCCCAAGGTGAGAAAGACCCTATGTGAATATAGGATTTTTTCTAAGCTTTTCTGTGAGGATAAACTTCTTGATTCCATCAATTATTGTTAGGTAAGAAATAGCTGGAAGAGGTTTAGAAATGCTTTCCCAAAATCTAGGATTTAACCTACAGCATGATTTCCATTAAACAATGCAGGAATCACCATCCTAGGGAAGAACACAAATCCATTCCCTTACAATCCTGTTCCCTACAGTAATCCTTAGGAGCTACCTTGGGAAAATATAGAGGAAACAAAGCAAGTGTAAGGCAAGAGAAGTGTAGCAGCTGGCACTCTGGGACTTGCACCGGGACCAGACTGCTGCATCTGAACTCGAGCGTTAGCACCTCCTGACTGAGCTACCTCTCATGAATTTGTCCTTTCCTTTTTTCACTCCTTTTTAGTGTTGGCCTCCACAAGATCCAGCAGCTGGAAGTCCCACAGGTTAGTTACCCAGGGATAAAAAATACTTTCTTTATGATTTTTTTAAACCTGCTGATGGATGGTGTGATCACTGTAAGAATTACAAAATGCTTCTCTATCCACCTCTTCTACACCATTTGTCTATGCTTCTTGACATCTACATCTCCTCTTAAACTGGAAGTCAGCCTGGACTTTCTTCTCTGTACTTTTTCCAGTTTTTCTAAACCTTCTTTCAGTGTAGGGAACAGAAGAGCACACAGTATCTTTGCCATTTTGGTGCCACAGGCAGGCACCTGGCACAGGCAATGGTAAATAGTTGGGTGCTGCTGGGATCCAAGCAGCACCCCATCTTGCTGCCAGCCCCATTCCACACCTGGGGTGAAGACTTAGAAGGTGTAGAAGAAAGTCCAGCTTTAGAGCTTTTCTGCTATTCCCATGGGAGTTGGGAAAGTGCAGAATAAACAACAACAATTATTATTCTGGCTGGAAAATATTATTTCTGGCTTCTTTTCTGGCTGAGAGGGAGAGCTGGTTGGAATTACACAAAGTATTTGTGATTGAGGAAAACAGCTTTTCAACTGAATAATAACTTCTCTGTGGATGTTTTGAAGTTACTGTTATTTCTTAACACCATTTTAGGGAACATTTTCTGCATATATATTTTTTTTAAATTAATTCCCCTGTATTTCTCTGACTGGTTCAGATCCCGTGTAACAGAAATATACTCAAGCAACCCAATGACTACACTGAACTGGTGAGTTGGGACACAGGGCTCCAGAGGCTGGAGTTTACTGGGAAGAAACAGAATTTGGCCCAAGCTGCTTGACCTGTCCAGCTCAGAAAAAACAAGGCTGATCCTGCTTCCACTCCACATCCCATGGTGTATTTTCTCCTGATTTCAAGGAGAAGTAGGACTTGTCCTGTTTCATAAGGGAAGACTCACTTGGGACCTCAGATGGCTCAAAGCTTCTTAGAAAAAGAGGATTAAGACATCTGCTGGGTGCAGTGGACTACCTGCGCTGGCCTTCAAAGCTCTTTTTTGCTCGATGGCAGCTGGTGCAGATCAGACCTAACTGGGCTTCAACCCAGGTCAAAGCTTCATGGACTGACAAAGCTGCAGTCCTCCTTCTGAGCAAGAACCTCCATTGCCCTGGCACAGAGACCTCATCCTGCCCTAACTGTAGCCCCATAAACATAGACACAGCCCCCTAAATGCTTTACCAAGGATCACTTTCCTGCTGCCTCAGCCCCTGGCTTACACGCAGCTTCTGTGTCTGCAGGACGATGAGGCAGGGCAGAGGAACCCACAGGCAGCTTCTGCAGCCAGGCTGGTTCATGTCCATCCATCCCAGCCCCACCAATCTGACAGCTCTCCAATTTCAGCAGCTCTGTTCTTCAGCTGTGATTCATCAGCTTTGTCTGAGTGATTCTGAGCGAGGTTACGAGGTCCAGCAAACGTGCCCATTCACATCATGATGGTCTGATTCATCAAACCCTTGGGCAGGTTTGATTTACAGGAAGATACAGAGCTTTGAGCCTTTCTAATGGCATAGAGAGAGAAAGATTGCCCATCAAAGCTTGCTCCAGGCAACATATTTAATGCTGCTCTCCAAAGAGCCTGGCAGAATCTAAAGGCACAAACAGTCAAACAGAAGAAATGAAAAGATCTTCTGCTTTACAGAAAAACACAAGGGCTTGGCTGCTAAATATTTCATACCAGGAACTCCTCTTCCTTTCTGCCTCCTCCTCTCTCTGTGTTTGGCTTACTGTAGTTGCAAAGGGCAAGAGTTCTGGGGAGCAAGAGAGCGCTTCCCAGCTCTGACACCCGATGAACCAAACCCAAAGCAACTGGGACCAGAATGTTTGGATTCAAAAGCCAAGTGGGGTGCTAATGGAGCAAGAACATTTGCAAAAAGGCTTTGGGACAGCTGTGCATCACTGTTTTCCAGATCTGTGTAGCAGTGGATCGGAGCTGGTTCTTCCCAAATCACTGCAGGGTGCCAGGCAGGCAATAGTGTAAAATCTACTTGAGCAGAAGTGGATGGAGGGTGGCAGGACCCCACAGCCAAGCCCCCAAAATATCTCTGTCCTTTGAAGAGCAAAACCAAGAAGCTGGAGATATTTGGAACAGACCTGGGGGCAAATTTCCCAAATAAAGAGAAAAATACCAGTTCTTGACAAAAGAAATAGTTCATGGAAGTAGTGCTTTCAGTGCAGCTTTATTCTGGGGGGGGGAAATGAAGTAACTCACGCTTGGTGGCAGCTAGGAGAGTTGTGCTTCAGTGGAGCAGAAATGAAACATCTGACTTTTCAAGGGACTTTCTGTAGTAAAAAGGTTTCCAAGCACTGACCAAGTAGGACTTTTCAGAGGACCCAGAGGAACATATCCATATCTAATACATATTTATGTACATGTATGAATGTTATTTCAGGGGGTTATGTAGTTTTGATCTACTTCCAAACTGAAAAGAAGGATGCAGCCATCCAGGCACAAATAATCCTCATTACAGCTGTGCTGACTGTGCTTCCCAGCACCCTAGAGAGGAAGTAGCATTTCTGCATGGTGGCCATCTGTTCTTCCCACTGTGCCCAAATTTGCATGGGGGGGAGGGGGAAGATCTCAACCAGCCTTTGTCCCGTGTCTGTCACCCAACAGCCATCTTAGCCTCCCAGCTGGGTACTGCCACACTGCATCTCTTTGGACCAAAGGGACAGTGAAGAAGTACAGCACCAGAAAGAGGACACAGTGGGATGGAGTAAAGAGAGAAGTTGGGGCATTCAGGTAGGCCACCAGCATTTCAATGAGCCCTGTCCCTCATTGCAAGTAAATAAAGAACTGGAGCTCCACTTCCTAAAGCACAGCACTCCCTCTTACCATGCCCATAACACAGAGAAACTTCCTTGTCCCTTGTGTGTAGAGGAAATTCATGCTTTAGAAATAGAAAGCCATTTTAAAAATCAAAATAGGCTCAAGCTACAAATTGAGCTCTTCTCTCAGTTAATATTTAATGTTGCAAATGGGTGGTTTTCAGTGGAGAGAAAGCACTGGGATTTCTTTGCTACAGATCAACTGTGTAAAACTCAGTATGTCAAAAAAAAAAAGAGAAAACAATTTTGTTGAATATTTCAATATCTGGAGCCACTTAGTGGTAGGAAAAAGCAACATCTTGAGAACCACTTTTGATCTAGGGCCGTGGTTTTAAACCCTTTTCTATTTGCAGACCCATAAAATTTCTCTCTGCGTAACAAATATAAGCCTACTGACAATCAGCTCTCCCAACTCAGTCAACTCTGGAGATCCCCTAGGTGTTCAAACACAGGACAGGCAAAGCTGTGCAATGTCTCTGGACCACTTCACTTCCAAGTGCAGGGAGCTGGTCACTTCATTACAAGGTAATCTGCAGAAATGTGATCTCACCTCCCTTGACACAGCGTGGCCTTTTTTCTGAGTTATTTGTAGAACTGGTACTCACAAGGCCCATGTCACCCCAATAAAGCTGCTCAGCTCTGCCACAGAGATTCAGCATACTTCTGCTTTTTAAAACTGTTTAACAGCTGCAGTACACCAGAGGGCTAATTCAAGCTGTATCATCTCATCAGTCCTGCTCCCCAGAGTCTGCAGTGCTCAGCTTTGCAGCCGCCATGCTCCCCTGACTAAGTCTTAGACTGTCTTGATGGAAACACCTTGGCCTCTTGGCAAGTCCTGGGGAGATCATTTGCCTTGTCCAAAGGCCCTGAGCACTGTTGAGGGACCTCTTTTAGCCAGAAGCAGGCCAAGCAAGGAACAGAGTTCAATGAGGGGAATAAGTTTACAAGATGCTGCATCTGGAGGCAGAGGATCTAGGTACCATCCTCATGTCCCAGTGAGTTTTTCTCATGTCATGGATGGTGCTTGAACATTACCTCTCTCCTACTCTTAATCTAGGCTTTGGGCTTAGCTCTTACTTGATTGGACTTGCTTAATTTGTCTATATACAAGGTCAGTATACTGCCAAGGATGAGATAAGTTGGTCCTCTGCATTGTACCTCACAGTGACAGGGTAGGGCGAATAGGGTTTAAAGTTGTCCTGGGGGAGCCTTTCTTACTTATTCGAGCAACAAACCTGCCTTTTTAATTGGTCAAGGATTTGTTAGCATATCACTGGTAAATCTACTCAAAGGACTACTAGAAAAGCACATGAAAAACAACTGCTGTGCCCACCAAAGAATAGCATACATTAGGTCTTTGTTTCTATCATATTTCTTCTTGGTGCGTTTGGTTAATTGAACACGTAACACACTCTATTATCACGCACCAGCAAAAGAGGTTTTATGACTCAAACAAATATGGCCATTATTAGCTGCTTCTGACACAACAAACAGGACTATTAGCTTTGGAGAGGCAGTATTTTATGTACAGCTTTTTGGTAAATTGACTGCTTAATCACTTTTTTTTTTTCCCATGAAAAGACTTCTCCTTCAGTGGTTGGCTGAGCGTTCAGTGCAAGACTGCGAGGGGACACAACTCACAGCATTATTAGAAGGTCTGTGTAATACAAACATTTTCCCTCATTTTAGATTTATCTCCCACAAGGGTACCAGCACAAATCACTCTAAGCACCTCCAGCAAGTACACACCCCTTGTAACACCACAGACCAGCTCCATCCAGGCTTAGGCTCATTTAGTAAGAGACTAATGAGAACTAATTATGACATGTGCCCAGTGAATGAAACTAAACTCAACCAGCCCCTGTACATACCTCTGTACTGGACATCCTTTAGGTACACTCACCTCTTGCCTCTCCCCCTCAAAAATGCTCTGATTGCCCTATTAGACAGCGATGCCTTTTTCTGTAGAAACTTGCAGTGGTTTCACAATGCCTCTACAGTTACCATTGTGCTGGAATTTGTATGGTCCTACTGGTACAATGAGGATTCTCTATGTCCTCCTTAACCCCTCTGAGTCCCTGGTGTTCACCTCATCTTAGTGCTTACAGATGATCAAGGAGGAGCAAAGCAAGTTTCTGCTGTGTTTGTATGAGACGATGGATAGACATCAGCTCTGCTGCTGGGATAGCGCTGCCCACCCTGGGAAAGAGAAAAACCTGCCCTAGAGCATGGCACTGCCACTGCTCCAAACACACCATCCAAAGGGGTTTTCTCATAGCACTACCAGATACTTTGATAGTAGGAGACAAAAATACCAAGTATTCACCATGAAAGGCACTTCAGGAAATGTGAAGTCCTTACACCCATGTTGTAGGCTACATTTCTCTAGAGGCTTCCTGTTTGGCCTCAGGTCTGTGACATAAGTAAGTGTTGCCTTCGATTGCCTTCAGCTCTTTTTGTTTAATTTGGAAAATGTGATCATCAAAACTGAACTTTTCATAGGAAATCATGAGTTTCAATATCTTTCTTGCTAAAAAGAAAGTTTGAAAAGTGCTAAAATTACATCTTGACTTTTTTTAAACAGAAATTCACTGTTTCAAAGAACTTACATTTTCAGTTGCAATAGTTCAAAAATTCAGCTTTAAAATGTTTTGTTTATTGATTAAAATTAAAATATTTGTTTTCAGATGCTTTGGATTTTTATTTTGGACTTCTCACTCAGTTTCAGAATATTTTTTGTTTAGGAGGAAATATTCTCGTGGGAGGACAGGGTACTTTGGTCTGTTATACCAGGCTAGCTGAGGAAAATACAATGGCTATGGCATGAGGAAGAGGATGCAGTTAGGTGATGTAATTGTTTCTTATGGCTTTAGCTTCCACAAATTTATCAATGACTATGAATTTGTATAACCTAAATGTAGGACAACATTCAGTGATGCTGTTCACATGCATGTGAATGGGAAAGTGCATCGCTTAAATATCTCCTCCATTGTGGTCCCTCTAAGATTCAGAGCTGGCAGAATAATAAACCATGAATGAATACCTGCGTCTTCAGAGTCACACCAAACTCCACAACTCTTTATCACAGGCTGGTTTGGGTGGGAAGGGACTTTTCAAGACCATCTAGTCCAGCTGCTCCTACAGTGAGCAGGGACATCTCCAACCAGACCAGGTTGCTCAGAGCCCGTCCAACCTGACCTTGAATGTTTCCAGGGATGGGGCTTCTGCCGCCTCTCTGGGCAACCTGGGCCAGGGTTTCACCACCATCATCACAGAAAATTACTTCCTTACTTCTAGTCAAAATCTCCCCTCTTTCAGTTTAAAACCATCACCTCTTGTCCTATCGCTACAGGCCCTGCTAAAAAGTCTGTCCCCACCTTTCTTATAGGCCCTCTTTAAATATTGAAAGGCCACTATAAGATCTCCCCAGAGCCTTCTCTTCTCCAGGCTGAACAGCCCCAACTCTCTCAGCCTGTCCTCACAGCAGAGCTGCTCCAGCCCTCGCATCATCCTTGTGGCCTTCTCTGGCCTCCTCTCCAACAGGTCCGTGTCTGTCCTGTGCTGAGGACCCCAGAACTGGAGGCAGCACTGCAGGTGGGGTCTCAGGAGAGCGGAGCAGAGGGGCAGAACCCCTTCCTTCAACCTGCTGCCCACGCTGCTGGGGATGCAGCCCAGGATAATTTGGCCTTCTGGGCTGTCAATGCACATTGGCAGCTCATGTTCAGCTTTCCATCCTCCACTTGGAGAGATGCAGAAGAGACTGCTTATGTCTTAAGAAGTAACTTAATACAGAAAGCAAGATTATACTCTGCTTCCCAATTAACTCTTCTTATGAGTAAAAGTAGTTGATGTTTTAACACTTCTGATTGAAGTTTTAGTCCATATTGCTAACTTTGCTTTTTAAGTAGCTAAAACTGTTTCATAATATTTGGTGGGCAGAGGAGGATTTCCCACACAGAGAGATCTCCTGGCAGGTTTTCAAATTTTATGCAAAACCCTTCTCTTTCCACATTTAACCCTGTGACTAGTATTTACCATGGAGAATAAACTCACTAAAAAAATAACAAACTCCATCTTTATTTGCCAAGATTTTGATTTGTGTATACCAGCCTGTTATCCAAGGTTAGTTGATCTCTGACAGACCTTTCAGCTGTTGATGTGTAAAAATTGAGGACTACTAGACAGCTTAATAACTATGTGAGTACCTGCTATAAATGCTGAAATGCAGAGCAAGAATGAGTGCCTCTTACTCTTGCAGCATTACTAGAATCTGAAGATGCCCCAGAAGCATTAAAAATCCTCTGTGGAGACTGGTAAGCTCTGTGGATGGGACTTCTTATGCTCTTAAATGAAGAGTTCTTGGTTTGACTGGTTCAAGGTCAGACAAAACACAAGAAAGATTATAAAGGGGGTGGCAGCAGCTATTTCTAAAGGAGAGAATGGATCCAGTGTGGGCACAATTTACAGATGTACTTGAGAACCAAGGGTATTAGCCAAACCTGGTATGGAAACTAGCATTATATCTGTCCTGGGGACACTGAGACTATATTAGATCTGAAGGGCAATTATTTAAACTGGAGAGTAAAAGGTCCAGTTCTGGACTTGCCATAAACTGATTCTTTATTCTGGTCATCATCAGATTTTTTTTTTTTCCAAGCTGATGGTTCTCACAAGTGTATGATGACAGTTTTGAGAAGCTTTCCCCAGTTTCCATCACCATCTTTCAACAATGTTCTAGAACAGTCTGTTCACATCAGGTCTTGAGTGATGACATAGAGGGTCTCCACTCATCCTATTCAACTGAAAGATCTTGCTCAAGGTGCATAGGCCAGCAGCCAATTCACCCTGAGATCATTTTCTTGTCATTGGAGAAAAGCACCTTCAGAGAGTAATTCAGATCCATAGATAGATAGGAACCTAGAGGGACCAATCTCCATCCCCTGTAGAAAGGCAGCTATGCTCCTAATTAGAAGCTATTCCTCTTTACGTACTGAGGAATAAACCTGAACGCTGGAGTCACTCTAGTTATGAGTACAAGAAAGCACAAGGTCTGCAGGACTGATGTGACTCATGCTCATGTATACAAACTAGCATGTGAGATTCCAGATGCTTTGAACCATCTTAAAATGATCCTTTAATATTTAATTAAAACAAACAAAAAAAAAAACCCCAGAAACTTGTTGTAAATGTTTCATGAATACATGCCGGGTTATATTTATTGTCAGAGGAGGTTCCAGACTGGCACTGCCAATGTGAGATCCTTCTACTCCTGAGCAGTGAGAAAGGACATTTTGACCTCTTATTTACATGTGCATGAGTTCAGAAACCATGAAGCTAAAAGGCTGTGAACCTTGTAAGGCAGAACTTCTCATCATGTTTATCCATTGCTCCACTGAAGGGATCTCTGAACTTCAAAATGAGAGTCCTCTTGCCTCTACCCAGCATCACCATATTGTTGCAGTAACCACCTGCTGTTTACTCGGAGTTGCTTGCAAAACACAGCCCCTTGAATAAAAAGCTCATGAGTGCTTGGGCCATTTCTCTGTGGATTGCACAACTTTCCTGCTATTATCAGCTTTTGCACAAATCCCTAACAGAGAGAAAACACTTGATTATGTTAATAAGAAAATCCTGTTTGTAGCTGCAGAATATCTTCTACATGTTTTTCTGCCCAGAATCATCTCAGCCCTACAACACAATCCAACTCAAAGGTTTCTAATATACCTCAAACTACACAATTCACTTGCCAAAAGATTAATGCAAGCAATTAGCATGGCAAACCAATTTAACAAATAGTTCCAGTCATTGCAGTGGGGTCCCACATTTGAGCAGGCAGTGACCTGCACTTCCTGACTCCTGCATTTGCCTTCCCTTATGCAGACACTCAGCAGTTATTCAGTGGAGACATTTAGATCACAAATTGACACTCTAAGCTGGGGGAGAGAGTCTCCCAGATTTACCTAAAATGCATTTTCTTTCCTTTTTCTCAATGCTGGAATGCTTGTGAGAGATGTTAACTGGAAATCCTAAAAGTCTCTATATTCTCTTATACAGAACAAACCTGTTTCATAGGCATAGTCCCGAGCAACACCAGTATTTGAATCCTTGGGTTTCTCCTTCCCTCCTGGCTTGATGGAGTCAACTCTAAGGACCAAGGAGACAACCCCCAAAACAGCAGGCTCTCTGCCAACGGCTGTGTGCCTCGTCCCACAGTGCACTACCAACCGAGAGGGTCAGTTCTCCCCAAAACTGCTACACATGGGCCTTTGGCAGCTGGTGACCTGCCGGCAGAGCCGGGCCCGGAGGTGCAGGGGAGACTCCCGGGAGCGGCCCCGCCAGCGGCGGGTTCAGCACCACGGACAGAGCGCGGGGCGGAGCGGGGACTGCCGGGGACCGCCCCCGGGGCCGCCCCTGCCCTGCCTCCAGCCCTGCCGGTGACTTTTCTCCTTGCTGTGCTGCTGGGATCCCAGCGATGCTCGCCCCGGGATGAGCGAAGGCCAGCAGGGATTGGTTCACACACCACCGTGCCAGTAGGAGGCACGGCGCTTATCACAACAATGCTTAAACAAAGCAGCACCTCTAAACTCCGTGAGGCGGGGTACGCCAGCAGGAGTACACCAAACACCCCCTGACCCAGGGCCGAGCGGGGACAGGTATTTGCACACACAGATGAGACAAGGGCAGCAATGGCTGAAAAAAGGGGTTTTGCAGAGGTGGTTTATACCAGCAGATTGTCACACAGTTCAATTGAACCAGATTAAATTCTCTCCAGCAAAGTCCAGACTTGACCATTAAAATGTGGCTGTATGGTAAGGAGCAGCCAGCTGAGAGGCAGCAGTGCATGAATAAATCATTTACTGATGCTGCAAAACAGAGCTGTCTCACTATGTAGAGACCAGCAGCAGAAGAATCTGGGTTCCTTCCACTAACAGCAACAGAGCTGGGGAAGGGTCTGGAGCACAAGTGTGATGAGTTCATGGCTGAGGGAACTGGGGGTGTTGAGCCTGGAGAAAAGGAGGCTGAGGGGAGACCTTCTCACTCTCTGCAGGAAAGGAAGGTGGAGAGAGGTGGGGGTGGGTCTGTTCAACCAAGGAACAAGTGACAGGACGAGAGGAAATGGCCTCAAGTTGTGTCAGGAGCAGTTGAGATTGGATGTGAGGAAGAATTTCTTTGCTGAAAGGGTTCTCGGGCATTGGAAGGGGTTGCCCAGGGCAGTGGTGGAGTTCCCATCCCTGGAGGGATTGAAGAGTCGTGTAGACATAGTGCTGAGGGACAGGGGTTAGCTGAGATCTTGTCAGTGTGAGGTTAATGATTGGACTCGATGATCCCAAAGGTTTTTTTCCAGTCTAGAAGATTCTGTGATTCTGTAACATTCTTGAGTGCCAACAGAGAAGTTATTATCTATTATGACCTATTTATTTTTGTAGTTGTCTGACAGACAAAAAGGAAGGCACATTTGTCTTAAAAAAAACAAACAACCACAAGAAAAAATATCCTGGAAAGAATTTTATAGGCTGCTTCACCCTTAGACAGATAAAGGACCAAAAATGATGGAGTTGGATTAGAAATGAGCAAGTACTACTACAGTAAAACAAGACTCATTAAAACATAACATCTTGATGGAGGTCAAAAAATGCATGAACGGTGTGTTGTTTGGATAACTGCCATCCTGAGGATGGGCTGCTGGAGAGGCACTGGAAATTATCTGAAGTGTCTGCCTCTACCAAGAGGAGCCAAAATCCCTAGGAAATGGCAAGGCTGTGTTCCTCTCTGCCTTGATATATTTAAATACAATGAATGGCAGTAACTGGTTTGACTCCACTGGGCAGAGGAAAGGTAAAATAACTACCCAGAAGATTATAATCCAATTCCTTTGCAAAAGAAATAAATCTCCATTACTGCCCCACACCTCTCCTGCAGTTTCCAATCAACCTCTGCGTCAAAGGAACTGTTTTTATGATGGATCTGGGGCATTTATTATGACAACACAAGGCATAAACACTGCCCAGCATAAAACAGCTTGAGAGCTCTGATTTCAAGCTAAATGCAATAAGAGAAGAGAACCCTCCTACACCAGGGAAATGAAGACTGCTTTAGTGGATTATGATGGGAGAATAATGTTTTCAGTACAGAGAATCTCATACCCTTCTCTAGCCCCAAGTTCATGAGGGATGCTCTTGCTATTTCAATTGCTCTGAACCCTCATCCTTTCCCCAGAAAATACACACCTCTTGCATATGGGGGAGACCAGAACACAAAGGCAGTAACCACCCAGAGCATCCTGTTACAGCAACAGTCTCATCTCTCGTGGGAAAAGATTTCACATGTAAGCAGTGCTGGGGTCCTGTTTGCCAGAGCCCATAAGTGTCTAGGAGAACACGATTTAGAAAGTGTGCTGCAGTGCTTGAAGACACAGCTGCTTACTAGCTTGGCACAATTTAATTTATGCCAGTCAGAGATCTTCCCTGATCCTCCCTGTAACCACCTACTGCCAGAGCTCGCCCATGGTTGCACCTGGACTAGCTCTCTTCACCTCTCCCGCTGCAGTAGCACTACCACAGAAAAGAATCCAACTTCTCCAGTCTGGAGTGAGCGTGTTAGCAGGGCTCTCCAGGCAGGGAGTAGGGGCATTTACATGGAAAGGGTTAGGATGGGGTTAGGACAAGGTCTTTCTCCTTTCAGGTATGTTAGAGAAGGTTTCCTTGCTCTCTCTCTCTCGCTCTCTCTCTCCCGCCCCCCCCCCTCTTATTTTCTGTATGAGACATTTTCACCTGGAGAAGAGGCCTCTTTCCACAAACTGACTACAGTCTGAGGGCTGAGGTGTTCCTGTATCCTCTGAAAGGATTATGATGGCTTAATCTTCTCAGAACAAATATGAAAATCCAACTGGAAGTGCTCTGAGCAAATGGTCCAGAACCCAGCAATTGTGTGTCCAAGGGCAGAGCTCTTCTGTGCACACCTACCTTTTTAAAAAGAAACATCCAGCTACCGTGGTCTGTTGTGCAGAGCTCTTTTTCTCATCAGTTGGGCACACTTCACAAATACCTCATGTGGATCCTGTCCCAGTTTACATGCATGGTAGCCTTTCAGCTGCCTGGTACCTCCACACTAGGGGTTCTGCTCCATGGGCAAGAGTACTGCTGTCCGGCTCTGTGGGAATATTATAGTCACAAACTCTGGTGCCTCCAAAATTCAGGAACCCCTATAGTTAGACTCCATCTAAAAAGGGTTTTCAGGATGGCAACCTTAGATTTAGGAGCCTGAACTCCACCTAGAGTATGATTTTTTTCATTGGGTCCAGATCCTCTACATGTCTGCAAGCCCAGCCCTTATCAATAAAAATCCAATTACCCAAGACTGGAAAAAAATTTCCCACTGGTGCAGGTGTATACTCTAAAGCACACCCTTTTGTCACGGTGGCACCTAAGCAGGTGCTTAAAGTTACAGCTGGGCAGGTGATTTTTCTAAACAAGCTGAATGGATGGGTGCTGGAATTGGCTGTGTGCAGTCCTGCGTGCTGGCTGCCTCTCAGCTCCTCCGCCCAGGAGAATGCACTGCTGTAGCAAAGCTCTAATCAGACTACGTTGCCCAGGGGCAGTTGTGAGGTCAGGATCTAGCTCCAAGCACAGGATATCAATGCATCCAGACTTCTGCATTTCCTCTCTCATGCCAAATGCCTTTTTTTTTTTTCCCCCTTCCTGCAACAGAAGGTGGAAGGTGAAATGTAAGAGATGGGAGAGAAATTTAAAATTGCTAATCTCTAATTTCAGCTTGATAATTTGCTTTGGCCTTTGGGGTATTAAAATTATAACACTTTCAGACTGTATTAAAAAAGGCATCAACTCTTTGACTGACAACTTTCTTAATAACTTCTTTCTTTTCAGAAGGCATTACATTCAGTTACTCTTTAAATGAAGTCAATTACCGCTTCTATCTTTAAGATCAAATGCTCTCAATCATATGGGGAAGAAAAAGACACCATTTATCTATACTTTCTGTCTGGGTTTGGTAATGGATGATACAAAACAGCAAGGAAGAACATCATGCCTAGTCACCCAAAATGATGTGATAAAACCTTCTGGCTACCTTCTCTTCATGCACCCAACCCCATCCTGCCAACGTGTTTTATTAGTGAAAGACTTCAGAAGTTGCACAGACTGATCCATCATGTTTGTATTGCAAAAGTTCCCTTTTCATTTCAAGTGACAAGTCAGGCTGCACAACCAGACCTGTCTGAAATGGTTTTCTTTGCTGTTGGAACCACTAACACCTCCGGTGCCTGCAGCTAAGCGAGAGACTGGCGATACATGGAGTGCTCTCCACATTTGCTGTCTGCTCTCAATATGTCCCAGCCACTTTCACTAGGGCTACTTGAAGGATTATCCTAGAGATTATTTTTTTCTTCTAAGAAAGGGCTGATTTAAAGAAATTAAGCCACTTTGCAAGACTGTAAATTGACTTCATTTTTTGATGGGAAGTCACCAAATCATTTTGTTCTTATAAACTCAAAATACCTTGTCTGGACTTTGATGTCACAGCAAGCCAAGTACACAGGAAGAATGATTTTTTTTTTTTTTTTAACTATATCAAACCTAAATGTTTTAATTACACTAAAATTAAATATCACAATACTGTTAAAACTCAGTAGCTCAGGAATATATTGACTTTAAAAATCAAATCAAATCAAATCAAATCAAATCAAATAAAATAAAAGGTCTGATTGAACAGAATTTCAGGCCAAAATCAAATCCTGCTGTCCCCCAGAAAGCCACCCTGAAAGAACTCTGAGCACCAGCAATCTGGGAAGGCATCAAACCACATCTCCTTAAGACCTGAACGATGGCTCTAACTGTTAGGCATTTACAAGCTGAGTCCAAGAAGCAACCGCGCTAATGCACCTTTCCAAGGCAAGAGCTGAACGGAGGTGAATGTTTTTGAAACCTGCCTTCAGAAGATCTGAGGCACAAGGAAAGTGTCTTCTGAGAGCCTCCACTGAATACACACTTTCTCTGGGGTTAGTTTCTTTGGTGCAAGAGGGAGAGGAACCAAACCTAACATCCTACCCGAGAGCTGTGCGAGAGGATTCTCATCAGGGCAGAGCAAAACCTTGGTTTGTAGGGACCAGTCATTCCCTACACTCCCAAGCTCCCTCCAAAGATGGGTTGAGGCCACCACCCCTCCCCAAAGCCACGTGTGAAACAGAGCATCCCCCTCAACCCCCAGTGTTTGCAGTCAATCCACAGGTGAAGGGATGGGGATCTGCTGCCATATCAATTTGCAATCAGACTCTCCAGCGCAGCCCCTCTCTGCGGCGCTTTGTTTTACTTTCCAGTAACGGAATCTGATTGGGAACAGGCAGGGCAGCACCTAGGATTAAGGGAGCCCATATGAGCTGTCCCCTTCCCTGCTGTTTCAGTGGGGTTTGGAGCAGGTGCCTCATACCGCATTCCCGCAGGCTCTCGCCTGGCCGCCAGCCAGTCTGAGGACAGCCCGGAGCAGCTGTCCGGTCTGATGGGAGGGCATGGACATTTGAGTGTGTGGCCACATGTCACCAGGAAGGGCAAACACCACCATTGCCTTCGCTCTAATCTGGGATAATTCCCTCTTAGAAACATGATCAGGCTTGTCTACCCCTGGCGTCAAGATCCTGGGCAAACCCAGGTGGGGAAGGCTACTTTTTTCCTTTCTTTGTTAAATTGTGGTGGGGTGAGGTATGTTTTCTTTCCTTCTTAGCTACCAGGCTGGTAAGAAAACAGATGACAGAAGTCCATGAAACATTCCAGTCTGTTCTGTTTTCCCAGCACCTCACTTGAAAGCATCTGAACACCTGGTGTGGACACTTATGCATGCAAGTGTCATCTCCTGAGCAGAAACACGGACATGAGAGAAGAAACTCAGTTCGTTCACATGAGGCCCATTTCTAACCTTACCACCTCTGTGGATACTGTTGAGAATTTTGCAGCTGACCAGAGGGGACAAGAGAAAACAGCAGGACCTAAAGTCCAAATTTAACCTCCCTTGAAACTGTTGGAAACCAATAGAAAGCCATTTGGTGTATTAGATGTGAAATAATGTTTGTACACACACAGCCCTTTTGTAAGAGGGAGTTAGATAACTGCTGCACTAGAGCCATGGGATGGAGTTAACACTCAAGCATTACAATGATTTTAATAGATTATGTGTAAAATATCTCCTTTAGTCTAACCACAAGTCAGGGACTGATGCAGGAATCAATAGTAAAAATCCTGGTGTATTATAAAGACAGTCAAATTAGATGACCGCAGTGGTCTCTTAGCTTCAAATTCTATTAGAGGATGTGAAAGGGAGAACATGAGTAGCCATTACAGAGAGGAACAGAGCTGTGCACCAGTACACCAACATTAAGTGCTAGCCAGGTATCCCCTCCTGTGATGGGGTTAGGAAGAGAACGCAGGTTAAGAAGTTAAGGCAGGGAAAACCCAAGTCCTGTGCCCCACTTGCGAAATCCAGGACAAAATACTGTCACAAAAAGGCTTTCTGGACACAGAGACAGGGCCCTGTATTCCAGACATTCTATTAGTCTGGCAGACTCCACTCAACAGTTTTTACTCCATACTCTACAGATGACTTCTGACCAGGGTGAGAACAGCCATTTTCTTATTTTTGAAAATAAGAAACACCAAAAGGCCAATGCTGCTTTTCATGTAAGAAATTTTTGTAGCTGCTAACTTACGTTATTTGATGTCTGGAGAGGAGGAGTGCAATCATGGAGCCGAGTGTTGTCCCTGAAAATATCTCTGGTGAGATGCCAATGTTTAGAGAATGCTTGATCAAGGGAATAAAAGGCAGGTGACATCCCTTCTGCACCTCTAAACTTTAACCCCAAAGGCAGTGAAAGTTTGTCATTGCAGAACTAAAGAAATGTTGGTTGGAAGGTTTCTAGTCCAACCTCCCACTCAAAGCAAAACTAATACTAACAGCAGAGCAGGTCAGCCATGGCCTCATGTAGCCAAACCTAGGGGTTAAACAGAGTCAAATCTTCAAGGGTGGATAGTCCACCTCTTCTCTAAGTACCTGAGTACCTGTTCCAGCCTGCACTACCCAGTGATTTCCTCCCACCCCAAAAAAAACTTCTGACATCTGGAAGTTGCAGTTGTAGACTGCTATTAGGTTGCCCTGCAGTAGTCGTCAGTAGATCACTGTCATGTAAACATACTGGTGTTACATCCTGACCAGCATCAGAGTCCTGGTTCTCCAGTTTTCACAATGCCTACGAGGCAGTGAACACCAGCATTTCCCTCTGGCATATGAGAATGGGCTTTCTTGGTGAGAGCATTAGAATCATGATCTGCATGTCACTATTGGAAGCAGAATATGGATGGGTTTGGGTCCCAGTGTGCAAGAAGTCACTTTATGCTTTGGACACTAGAAGCAGAAACACCTGCCCTACACCAAAGCTGGCCTTGGATCCCAGGCAGCTGGACCCTGGGCAAGAGGCTACAAGAGGCTGCATCCTGCTCTGGCTCTGGTGGGCTGAAGCTTTTCATCTTCCTGGGTCAGGGAAAAGGAGGTCTCTAAACCTAGTATCTCTGCAATAGAAACCACTACAACTCACAGGGGTTGATTGTGTTTCCCTCTGCTTCCCCAGATCACGTTCCTAGTGACCTGATCCATCTATGCCTTCCTTCTTTCCACATGGCCATCTTCCCTCCCTTGCTTTCTTCCCATACCAAATATATTCCTTAACCTGCCTGGCACTCAGGATCTTTCTCACATCAAGCAGCCTTGCTGCATTCGTTACATTTTTGGGGAGAGAGGTAGGAGTTGTGCTGTGTGGTGCAGTAGCTTGAAAGATAGTCATTAAAAAAAAAATAAATAAAAAAATCAAGGTACCATAAAGTTATCAACATCAACAAACCAAAGAGCTAAAAAGCAGCAGCAGTTTCCAGCCTCCTCCCATGGTGTTCATTATGTATTCAAGGCACAGAAATTTTCACAAACTTTCTTTCAAATGGACCTGTTTAAATGTATAAAATGTGCAGTCTATTAGGTGATTCT
Source organism: Caprimulgus europaeus (assembly GCA_907165065.1). The sequence goes on along the minus strand of OU015543.1, from coordinate 4,492,695 downwards.
TTAACCAGGCTCCCAACGGGACTTACTTAAGTGGAAACAGCTCTTTAGAGGAACATCCTGAAATTTGTTTTGACTTATCTCCTGAGCTGTCTAGAGATTTAAATCGTCACTCTTAGATGCAGTCTGCTAACTGTGCCTGCAGCTTGAAATAGCATAGGAAATGGGTTCCTAAAAGGCTGTTAAATAACAGAAACATTGGCAAAAAAAAAAAAAAGATGTTTTTTTCTATTCAAAATGTTATTGACCTGTTCAAGCTCAAAAGAAAATTTCTCACAAGTTTAAAGAACTTGTTGTTTGAGCAGATTTCATTACCCAAATTGTCTCCTGTGGGAGACTTGATCACTTATTGTCTTTTCTAGGAGCTGTTCCTTTTACAGTACATGCTCATGTCATCCCCTTTGAGACTACAATAGAATAATTAAGACCATCCAAAAAAGTTCTATTTCCCAGAAAACCGGTTTTCCAGACAGCAACAAATACTTAGTAAGAAAATGCACGATTTTTTTAAGTACTTTCTCAAAAACATTGAATGTACCCAACTGAAAATAGGGCTCATTTTTCATCCTAAAGCCCAAAGATTTCTCTTTTGAAATGCTACTACATGGGTTTACAAAGAGAAACATCCAGGCTTCTTGTGTGTTTTGGGCTAACTCTGGTCATATGTCATGCCTTAAATCACATTTTGGCAATGGCGCCTTGCCCCACTGAAAGACCGTGATGCGATATGGGAAATGTAGTTCAAACTTCACCCAGGCTATAAACGTCCTGGTGTTTAGTTGGGACAGAGCTGAGTTTCTTTTTCAGTAGCTAGAATAGTGCTGCCTTTTGGTTTCAGCTGGGATTTGTCAGGAGAGAAATGCTGAGAACATCCCCATGTTGGCATTTGTGTCCCTGGCACTGAAGGACTTTGTGTTTGTCCGTCTGCAAGTGCAAGATCTCAGGGGTGAGGAATATTGACATGGATCAGCTCCATGGGCATTGGGCTCTGCCAAGGGGCTGTTCCATCTCCTGTCCCCCACGGGCAGGAGATCCATGAGGGGCTCTTCCTCTCTGGCTCTCTCTGGCTCTCGCTCAGGCTCTCGCTCTCCCGGGATTGTGGTTTCGGTTCGGGATTGTCGCTGCTCCGGGATCGTTCTCTGGGAACGGGCCGGGCTTGGTCAGTGGGTGGTGAGCAATGGCACTGGGTGTCACTCATTTGCATATTTTATTACTATTTTTATTATTACTATTATTTTAATATTAGTATTATTTTAAGTTTTATTTTATTTCAGTGATTAAATTGTTCTTATCTCAATCTACAATCCTCCTTATCCTTGCCCCCCAAGTCCTCTCCCCTATCCCCTGGGGGTGGGGGGAAGTGAGTGAATGGCTGTGTTGGCTGCTGGCCAAGGGCCAGTCCAGTGAAACTCTCTGTGTTGGGTCTGGCTGGGATGGAGTTGATTTTCCCCGTGGCAGCCCTCAAAGTGCTGTGTGTTGTATTGGTGGCTTGAGGGGTGTTGATAACACAGCAGTGTTTTGGTTACTGGTGAGCAGTGCTAGCACAGCAGCAAGGCTGTCCCTCCAACATTTCCCCCAGCAGGCTGGGGGTGGGGAAGGTCTTGGGAGGGGACAGAGCCAGGACAGCCGACACAAACTGACCAAAGGGATATTCCATACCATATGATGTCTGCTCAGAAATAAAGCAAGGAGAACAGAGAGGGAAGGGGGCATTTGTTACTCCTGTTTGTCCTTTGGGAACCGCAACGCGTATGAAGCCCTGCTTCCTTATTTTCTCACCTCCCCATCTTGCTGAGGAAGGGGGTGATAGAGTGGGCTTTGGTGGACATCCAGCCTCTGGTCAGGGTCAACCCACCACACTATCACAATAAAGAAGAAAGACAGTATGAAGTGGCCAGAACACACTTCCCATCAAGTACCACGAGAGCCCAAAGGGTTAACAGAGGTAGTGGAGATGGTGGATTTTTTTACCAGACTTAGTTGCTGCTAATAACCAGAAAAATCAGCATGCACCAAGGAGGCAAGAGACACCTGAGTTGGTATAATTCAGGTTCAGTCTCAGTCATTTCCCCATCTGTAACTTTAGGTTGGCCATATTGCTTTTTCCTAACTTTGGTCTGCCTTGTCTCTTTAGACACCAATTCTTCAGGCTGTCTGCCCTGTGCAGGGGCAGGGTGCACCCCCCTAGGGCCTATTGCCCTTGAGGTGCTCCCCAGGGACATGAACAGATACTTGCATGGGACTATCAACATGAAAACCTTTCATTTGCTTCAGCAAAGCATTTACTGGCATCAGACTGATAGAAGTAGAAAGTGATGTTGCAAATTTTGACTTCATGAAATACCTCAATGAGGAATGCTTGTAGCAGACCAGTTTCAAAGGGTCAAAGTTCTAAATCAATCTTTACACTGCCCTCACAGAGGTGTCAGAGGCATATCATCTCCTGGAGACCCCCCTGACAAGCTGGAAGAGACACACCAAGGCTAGATCTTACATCTTCACCCCCTTCAGCTGAGGCATAGCCCCAGATCCCACCCTCTTCCCTCTCCTCCCACCTGTTGACTTGTACCAACTCTTAATGGTTTGAAGCCCCAACCCCCAGCCATGCCCAAAGCATCTCCTTCACAGTTTAGTTCTGCAGTATGGACACAGTCCTCACGCTCTTGGAGGAACCACTGCTCCTCCCATGTTAGGCCTCTGTGTGTCCTTTATGTTCAGCTTCCTGTGGAGAAATAATTTAGAGAAGGTTTTGTCTCTCTCCCACTACTTGTGAACTGGAGCAGGTCCCAGCAGGTCTCCTTCCATCATATTAAGCATCCATGTGCCCTGCTGCCAGGGTGACAGCTCACTGGACAGTCACTCATCTCATTCAAGACTCTCACAAGCTTGTCCCTGGCACTTAGAGTCCAACTGTCCACATCACACCATCTCCCAGTTCCCACAGACCCCTTACAATAGCCACCTCCTTCAGGCAGAGACCACTTCTGCCCAAGGGTGGGCACAGGGCCCTCCAAAAGCTGCCAGTGTCAGAGTGAAAGCTGTGGCATGGATAAATAACATGAAGAAGGGTCTTCAAACCATCTCAGCAATTCAGAGTCTATCACCTGTTTTCAAACAGGGCTGAAGCACATCAAATGATTATCAACTGATACAACTTTGGTCATCAAAAGCTGCATCTGTATTGACAAGTAATTTGGTGTAGTGGGGCAGACCTGCAGCATCTGCACACCTGGTACTGATGCTGGACCATCTACTCTATTTGCATCATGGGGAGATTGATTTTGCAGAAGGTTTAGTCTGGTGCCCCAGAATAAACATCCTGATCATGCTTGTGCTTCAGAGCTGTTGGAAAAATCAGTCTTTGATTTGGACCATTACATCCCCATTAGGGGCTGGAGAGCATCTGGAGAACACCTGGAGACAAACTGGGGGTTCACTTCAAAAGTGTCCTACTCTTCCTCTGAACCAAAATACTCATCTATTCACAGGAAAAAACTAGGCATCTACTCCAAAGCAGTTGCCAGGGCACCACTGATAGTCACTGGAGAAAGAAGGCTTCCACAGGGTGACGTTAAGAAAGTTTACTCTTCAAAAGGGTACTTCAGTAAAGCTGCCTGGAAGGTTTTTGAAGATTTGATTAGAAAATGCCAATTAATCTGTTTCATCAAAAATCAGCTTTTCCTGGGAAAGTATCTGTTTTGATGTTGTGGTGTTTGTTGGTTTGGTTCGTTTTGGTTTTTTTTAATTTAAAAAGAGACAGAAGTTACAAGCAAAAAAAAAAAATAATCCAGTTTTCTAGTTTAAAATTACTTTGAAATTGGAGTAAAGCTAATTGGAGTAAAATAAATCTTTTAAAAATAAGAAACTTTCAAAACCCAAATGAAACATGACTTTCTAGGGATTTATGTCTTCAGAAGGAAAAGTGCACATACTTTCTGAGCTGTCATCTACACTGTGGGCAAAAAGAAAAAAAACAGGAGCTCTATTTTTTTTTAAAAAAACCCAACTCTATTCTTAATAAACCAGTAGCAATCCATGGACTCTATCTGATGGCTCTTTGGCATCTCCAAGCCCCTTCAGGGGGAATATCGGGCTCTGGCTGATCCATCTGGAGCTCAGCCCTGCGCATGGTGAGCACCCGACAGACCCTGTTATCTCAGCCATCCTCATCTCCTAACGTGGTGCCTTTGCAGACCTTGACTCCCAAAGTTCCCAGCAACATCCCAGAGTATCTCTGCTCGAGTTCAAATGTTCAAAATAAACAAACAGATAAATAAGCACAAAATGGCCCCACCTCGTGCTGCTGCCTCCCCTTCCCTCAGCCGCCCGCACGCCCTCCGAATGCTGCTCCGCAGAGATAAGCCCCTGGCATTTTCCCTCCCAGCCTCCAATCAACCATTATCATAAGCAAGTGCAAAGCATCTATCAGCTGTGATTTATGTTCAAAGTTAGGATTATCTGTTCTGCTCAAATCCCTTCAAACAGGAAACCGGATAAAAGAGAATCGCGCTCCGCAGATAAAATTGGAATATAGGTTCATGCAACAGAATGACAGGCAGGTTTTTATCTCAGAACGGTTCCAACCACCTCATTTTGTCAGGAATTGTTCGTTATCCACAGCCAGGGACTTGCAGTGGGACCTTAATGATATTTTTCCATCTTTCCCTCGCTGCCCTGTGCACGGGGCATGGTTTGTGGAGCTGCTTACCAGGGAAGGGGTAATAACCCTGCAATAATGCAGGAGCTAAAGCATGAAACCAGACCCACCAGGGCACGGTGCCAAGCAGAGGAGCTCTGTCCAGACCATCCCCACTGATATTCACTTCTGCCCCTTATAACCATCAGTCGATCTTGTCACTACACTGCTTCCACCCTAACGTCCACTGTTTTGCTCTATTCCTTAAGGGGGGAGGGGGGGGAGAAAAGAAGAAGTCTATTGAGGCAATGCACAAATAAATATCAATCTGAGCTGGTCAATTTATCAAAAAGAAAACCAAGTTTCTAGTGTCGACTCTTTTTGACTACATCTTTTCCCCCATACCAGGAGGCAGGACTCAGTAATTTATTACCTCCGTCTGATGAATAACTTCTCCATCCTGTAACCATTACGCTTCATCTCTCTTTATTCTGCTTAATTAGACACTATTATTGCTGGCACAGTAATGAGACTTTTGCAAGCAAGATCACAACGGGCTAAGGTAGAATGCTTTCTTAATACAGTAGAAACCTTTCTGACAAGACAGCCATTCATTACGACTGCAGAGCGAGGCACAAAGGCACTTTGTTGGGCTTTTAATTGATTGCCACTGCTTCTGCCTCGCTTGGACTACCTGCTTTCACTCACAGGCAACACTGGGTGGTTTAAGAAGGAGCAGAAAGTGAGGGAAAAGCAGATGACCACTCTGAGTGGTAAGGAGGGGTAGCAGAAGAACTCAGCTGACTGAAAACAACTTTTGGGGTTACTGCTGAGATGTGGGGGTTCCTGCAGCCTGCACAGCACCTTGGCTGATTTATCACCACCAACTGAGACTCGAGCAGGCAGAAGAGATGGGTTAATGCTGGGACAGTTGACCAGCTCAGATAGTTTTTGAGACATATGAGGTTACATTTTTCCTTCCTCAAGACGTGGCTCAGACATTGAAGAACCATGATTCTGTCCAAAACTTGTACACAATGTCAGTACCTACATAGGGGTTTTTTGGTACTTTTGAGAATGTCCCAATTAATGACCTCCTGCCTTGTTTTCCCATCTGGAAAACAGACCCAAGTAAGGACAAATCCTTCTGACAATTGAAAGACACCCAGACTCTGTAGGGATATGAAGGTACCTTGCCCAAAACGGGTTCTGAAAGCCCATGTGTCTTTTCATGGAGGACTGGAGGTCCATTAGGAGAGGGGACTGACAAAATGCCAGGCTGGTGCTACCACTGTTCTCAGCAAATCAGGGAGACTAGCTGTTGTGATCGCAAGACAGATGTATGAGGACACTGTGAAAACTCTTTCAAAAGATCTGTTCAAGAAAAAGGTAGGGCAATCACCAGGCAGGCTCGATGTCTGGCCCCATCCTGGAGCAGGGGGCTGGAGCAGCCAGTCCCCTCTGGTCCCACAGACCACTACCTGCATGGTCCTCTGCAGCACTGCCACAAGGAGGAACAAGGGTGATGCAGAAGGGATGGTTTGCAAGAGATGTCTGCAGACTTGGTGAGGGACACTCTGAGACAGTGACAGAGGTGGGGCCAGAGGACCTGGCTCACCAGGAGATCAGGCAGCAAAAGCTTGTTTGGCAAAGCCAGGACACCATGCAGGGACCAGAGAACCTCTGCCCAGCCAGTGTCTGCAGATCCAGCACAAAGCTCTCGGCAAGCACAGAGCTCCTAACACAGAGGACTCAGCTGCTGTTGCTGCTATATGACAAGTGGAAAAATCCCAGCACCCTGGAGGTCTGGGACTGAAGAGATGTCACTCTGCAGTGTCCCACACCTATCTGGTGTCCCCATGGATCTGTGTCACTGCATCTGTGTGGTCCTCCAGTCGATCTGAACCTACAGTTGTGCCCTGGCTTAGACTGTAGGTATTCTGGGTGCAGAAAGATCTTTCTGATCTGCTTGCACAGCACCTAGCTGATCAGAGCCCAGGTCCATGCTTGGGCCCCCTAGTTATGACCACAGTAGAAATCAAATAGTCACAGTATGGCAGATAGCAGCTCTGTGTCACCTGCCACCACCCTTTCCACCTGGAAACAGTTTGTGACTTTTTCTCAGCTGTATCTGTCAGTCTCATGGCAGATACAAGCCTTACCTCTAGACCTCAACTACAACAGGACTTCTCTCACACACCTTTCAAAGTTGGAACTAGAACCTGACATCTTCAAAACATAAGGAATCACCAAAAAAGCTATTTCCATTTTATCCTGGATAAGTGAAAGAAGTCTACATCTGTTCATATTCTTTTAAATAATACTTTAAATTTTAATAACATTAATGTTATTCTTTAGCATTTGAGGCATTCAAGACAAGATTATGTTGAGTGAGGCTGGGAGACAGCCAGCTTTGAGTGAACTAAGCTGAAAAGACAAGTTCAGGGTAATGTGGTGTTACAAGTTTTGCTGCAGTACTTTACACTGGGGAAGAAGCAAATCTGGATCCAAAGCAGAGCTGTCTGCAGCTGGGACTGTTTCTCATTTACTCCAGGATGAGGAGCCCATTAGGATGAAAGAAACAAAGGACCACAAAGACCTTTGCTTACCTTTTCTCATTTACTTCATCTGAAGATTCACAAAGGGCAGGAGATTAATCGTATCAGCTGCCATCTCTGTTGTCTGTAACCACAGACTCAGGACTTTTTGGCTCTTTTTCTCTGATGCCTGACACAGCTTTGGGAGATTTATAGTCTTCCAGCCCTGGGTATCTTGAGGTTTTGTTCTTCCTGACCCTCTCTCACTGGCCTCCCCTTCATCTTGGGTTCAATTCCTACCTTAAATACTTCTTTGTCCATTTTATCTGAGAACTGCCCATTTTCTACCCTGAAATTCCCACAAGCTGTGTCCAAACACTGCTCACTGCTCCTGGCATCTCCATCAGGACAGTCCAGGCAGGTTCCTCCAGTCCCACAGCAAAATGTCCTGCCTTGGGCACACAGACAGGAGCCAGTGCACAGACCCCAGAGCTGGGGAGTACCCTGTGCCCCACAAGTTAGATACACAGACTGTGGCAGGGTAGAGTTGAATACACAACTCAAGCTGCAGAGCTCCCTGATACCACTTGGCCACTCTTGGGCTTCCAGAAATTGAAGGGAAGATGAGATGGCCCAGACCACTTGAGTGAGGGCATGGCCAGGGTGACAGACTGGGTCTAAGCCAGAGCAGTGCCCCAGTGACTCTCCTGCATTCCCTCACAGCAGCTGCTGCACCACATCCTTGGGACTCTGGAAAGACACGGTTGTCCCAAAGGTCTCTCTCAGAGCCACATTCTCCTCAGGGCTCCCACCCCTTGCCCCAGCACCAGCCTTCCATCCCTGCTCCTTCCAGGCAGGTTGTGACATCCTCAGCACCAGCAGCACAGCCTCCCAGGAGAAGGATGTGACCATTTAGCACCAGTCCCCCGCCCTGGACATCAGGGGACTGACCTGCCTGCCACACACCTGGAAGGGCTTGAGGACAGCACAAGAAGTGGCTGCTGCCTGGCCAGCAGCCCTTGGTGCAGGAACAGCGAACCACAGCCATCCGAGCTATCAGAAATTGCTGTTTCCTGAGGCTGAGGCAGAGACAAGCTTTCTTGCTCTTAGGTCAGACAAACAGCTCCTTGACATGAAGTTTTGTTTCAGGGGAAAAAGGAGGAAAGAAACAAAAAAAAAAGATTTTTTTTTTTTTAAAGAACAGGAGAAAGGATGGTTCTTAAGCTTTGGATCAGGCTTTCTCCTGATGCAAAGAACTTTTGATCCTGGCTTCTGTCACAGAGAGGAAAGCTTCAGAGAAAGGAATTGTCTGAACTAACATATAGCTTTATTCTGTTGTTAATCTGAGCTGCAGTGACTTGTCTGTACCCCATCTATGAGCCTCTTGAGTAAACAACCATCACTCTGAAGCAGCCCTGAGAAGAACCAGGAGCTCTGGTGCTGAGGAGCTGCATATTGCAGCTTGTGAAGGCAGCAGTGACCCTCTCAACCAAGTTGTGGTACCAGCCCAGGAGACACCACCACAGCACAGAGCTGCAGTGCAGATATCATCTCAGGGGTCTGGCAGGAGGAGGCTGCCAGTGCAGCTTCAGCACCAAAGCTCCTGCATGTCTGCATGGTCAAGTGCAGGTATTTCTGCGAGGCCTGCACCTTCATGGGATTTTGTTTCAAACCTAACAGGTCTGTTACCACACCATGGTGCAGACAAATGGTGAACCTGGCTGATGTAGATGTCAGATGTGAAAGCTTGCTGATGCCTGCCAGGAAGAGTTTTATATATTAAGCCTTCATAAGATAATAAGGATTGTATTAAGAGCCTTCATTAGAACACTAAGGGTGAAAAAAAATCATGACTGACATTTCTCACCCTAATTCACAGTGCTGGCAATATCAAACCAGGCACCACAGTTGTAAACTGGGATTCCTACAGTGAATTTGAATTTCCAGGGTACGCTATTTTTGTATCTCTATTTAATCCATCTCACCACATCATAACTATCTCAGCAGCCCCTAAGAGCTTCCCACTCCTCCAGCCATCACAGCTCTCATGTGTCATTTCCTTTTTTTAACATTCATTAACACCTACTCAGGCCTCCCCTGGAGCAACACATCCACGTGAAATGAGTGACATTACCCTGCTCCAGGAGTATTCGAGCCAGTCTGGCCCAGCTCTGCTGCAAACCTCTTCCCAACACACCTAATCAGTGCTGCCATTACAGACATTTAGGGTTTTTTATTATGACATAGCAGAAAACAGCCAAAAAGAAGGGTCCAAAACCAGGATCAAATCAACTCAAAGCACCCAAAAAAGATTGATCTGATCTCCTAAGAAGCTCCAGTTGTGCAGACTCTTCTGCATCTCTCAGGCAATCTGTCCCACTGACAGTAACCATAATTTATCCATGGTGGTTTAAACTCCTTGGGACAAACTCTCCTCCATCACCTATTTCATGGATGCACATTGCTTCTCTGCAAAAACACCCCAGGGTTCAGCAGGGCCAGCTGGGGAGGGAGGAAAGTTCTCCCAGTATCCCAGTTCTCCACTGCACCATCAGTCCCAGCATCTGAAATATTTCCAAATCTGGGTTTGCCTTTGCATCAGGGGTTTGCATGCCCACCTGCCTGTGGCACTGAGCCCAGAGCTGCACAGAGCCCAGGTGGGCATGGGGAAGCAGGTCCCAGGGTTTGCTGACAGCTGCTTTCCAAATTACTTGTCAATGCAAGTCCTCTTTGTACTGCTGTGGCACCACAAAATAGCCTATGAAGAGGATTATGTTGTATTTCCCTGAAGCTATCTTGCACTCTAGGAGATGCAAATTGCTCTAAGGCTGAAGTCCAGAGCATCCAAAAGACTTTGACCTCAGGGGTTGAAGTCGGATGTCACCCCTTTGAAGGCAGCTTGAAGAACTGCCCTTGGAAAGCCACACTGGGCAATAATGAACACTGATTTCTGACCACTCCCTCCTAGCCTTGCCCAGGCTGGTTCTCCACTACTTGTCCACAGGTCCAGCTCACACGGCAAGTTCAGACCACGGCACACGTGGCAATGCTCAGCTCTGTGGATGGGATGGCTCTGTGCCTCTCTGGGGAACAGCACCACAGCTCTCCCCTACGACCCTCAGGTACAGATGAACCTCCTGGTCTGGTCACAGACCCAGTGATACTGGGCATCCTACCCTAAGAAACTACCTTATGTTAGCATTGTGTATGCCAGCCTTAACCAGTAACCGGTTCATAACAAATAGGACACTGTCTTGTTTGAAGTTGGTTGAAGTCCCTATTCTCTGAACCTTGACCAGAGAGAACATACTGGAGTGATTGTATCTAGGATGAGTTATGTGACAACCTGGCCAGGTAACTATTCCACTGACCAACTTGGCAACAAAACTTACTTTTGGGTTGTCCTGAAGTGAAATGCCTTCATTATAATGCTAAAAGTCACACCTGTAGGTCAAGAAGGCCCTCACCCAGGTAAAGATCCTTCCCCTGAGCATGCACAGGAGTATTTAAAATGATGTAACCGATGAGTAAATCACTAACCCATCAAGAATAGGTCAGAGGTATCAATATGATAATAATGTTGTAAAATGTGTATAAAAAGTGATGAAACTTGCTATAGGTGTGCTTGATTTGTGGATGATTCCACTGAGCACCCAGGCCTGAATAAACACCCTATCTCTCCTGAGTGTGTGAGACTGGTTAACTGAATGCTGGGTCCAAATTAACTTTTCAGACACCATCAGTGCTTGGACAAAACCAACACAGGAACACAGAACCTCGCAGTGAGCTGCCCCTGTTTGGTGTGAATGCCCAGGCAGCGAGTCGAGGGTTTCAGCTGCTGAGTCTTGGTTCTGACAGCTCGCCCTGTGTCCAGAACAATGCACACAGGGAGGCAGAAGATCAAACCCTCTGGGCTCTTGTTCTTTTGCATGAAATAAGGCTTTTGAGCTATGTCAAAAGGCTGAATGTATTGTTTTTGCAAAACTCTCTGGTGTCCTGGGATGCAAAGTATTCCAGTGGGGCAAAGCATTGCTGCTGGTAGAAATGCAAACATCAAAGCTGCTCTCTGCCAATGGACTGAAGGGCTGATTTGAAAATATTTCCAAACAAAATGGTTTGTGTCTGGAGAAAGCCAGTATTCTGGAAATAAGTGGGAAAGCATTCCCGTGCAAAGTAACATTTGCAAATGTGGCAGCAAAATAGGTAAGAGATCTTTGGAGCCACATGGTTGGAAAAATCTCCCTGATCCTACGTGTACTAAAGCCATTTCAGGAATGGAAAGAAAGGAAACAAAACCCATTTCCTTTCTGGAACATCAAACAGAATTTTACTGTTGCACTACTCCCCATATTCCACCCTCATCAATCCAGTAACTTTTCCTATAGTGCTTTTCTGTACCTCAGCTATTTATTTGATTCCCCCTCCCAGTAAAAAAAAAAAAAAAGTTTATAAATCCCCAAACCTTTATGTTTGCCCTCATAGGGGCAGAACATATCCTTGGCAGCTGGGAGCCCAGACAGCTTTTACAGGCTCTTTGGTCAGAGTTCCTGAAACATTTTGACCACATTATAGCTCATCCACGTCTTCTCCTTTATTGAACAGCCCCCAGTATATTTAGAAGCAGTTAATCATACATCTGAAATGAGAAATAAGCTTTTTACATTTATTGCCACTTTCAGGTGCTGTATCAGTTTTATCCCTTTGGCTATTATCTGATGTATTTGATCTTTCTGTTTCATGCCTGCTCCCCCCATTAACTCCTTAACTTCCGTAGGCTGCTGTGACCAACGTAATAGGGAATAGCTTTAATAAAAGCACAGATCAGTCAAACTCCCTTACTTCAAGATTTCACTTGAAAGGGACACAGCAAAGGTGTGTGCCATCATGTTTAAAGTACATTCCTCACCATCAATCTGCGTTTGCAACGAGCCTTTGAACGCCAGCAACCGAGATCACTTTCCTTAGCAAAACCTTTTCCACCCACTTGCACACTACTTTGTGAGGAGGAGACGGCCAGACCGTGGTCAGAGCAGGAAACAGCCAGGCAAGCGTTCTGCTTTCCATTTCCAGCCCTGCCACACAGTGTGCTGAAGCAATCCTTTCAGATCTATATGACTCAATTTCCCCGTCCATAACTGATGGCTATCATATATCCCTGCAGAATTGTCAGGAGGCCAGATTAATTAATAGCTGTAGGATATCCCAAGATCCTTGAAAGGCAAAAAAAAAATAATAAAAAATAAAATCTGTCTTCTTGTGGCTTATGTGATATGACTACACAGTTTCTTCCAAATGTGCTGGTATTTATTTAATTAGAAGGAAGAAGAGAGGGGGAAACCACTGGGGGATATTGGCTGTTATTAAGAAATCCCATATGCTGAAACAGAAGCCACCAGGACAGAGCCCACACACTGTACATTTCTAGCTAAATGTGCCCACGGGAGCTGGGTGCTCACACAGTGCCCACTCACCAGCCAGGCAGCCCTGTCCTCAGCAGGTCTGCTCATGCTGGGTCATCCCAGCAGCACCAGTACCCTCCCTCCGCTCCATTTCCAAACACACAGACCTTGTCCTACAGCCACGGATTGTTGGGATGGGTACAGAGAGTAGAAACAGCATCCCAAGAGCATCAGACTGAGACCACAGCTCAAAAGGAATGAACCCCTCCCCAGCCACACTCCCTGTCCACTGGAACCCCCCTGGGTTGCCCTGGCCCCTGCACTGGCACTTGGGCCACGTACAGAGGTGGGCATGTTCATTAAAGACTTGCTAACAGAGGTGAGTCTTCTGGCTTTAGCAATAACTCACATTTGGAGGGTGAGAGGTCTCCTCCAGCCCCCCTTGCCAGGTGTGATGCACCAACCCTGCATCCCTGCCCTTGGTCTGTCCCTATGCACCTGCCAGGTCAGGGCATTTTGGCCAAAATTACCTTTTGTCTGTAACAAGAAACCAACACAAAGTGCATGAAAGGTCTCAGTCCCTTTCCTGAGGAATGGATCAGCCAGTGCTGAAATTCCCAACATCCTCCAGCCCAACACTTCTCCCTCCTTCCCACACCATCCCCCCTGCTGAGATTCCCAGTGACAGACCAGCATTCTCCATCCTGAGTAAAAGGAAGTTCCTCTATGTCAGTTTAGAGCAGAAACCACCGGGATCCCTGCCACAGGAAAACCCGAGAGATGAGTCTGGTCACTGAGGGCACTGATTGACCTCACTGGACACTGCACCAGCTGCCCCACCGGCTCTCTTACAGCTGATCCAACCTGAACACCCTCTCCCCTCCGCCTCCCCTGCTCAGACAGCCCACCACCTGCTTCTTATTTCCCTGCAAAGTGCTATTAATTTTGCTTTAGAAAGGGGAAACCAAGGCATAAGGCACATTTAGCTAATCCAGAAGAGTCCTGTGTAACGGGGAGGAGTCACCCACATCCCAACAGAAACACATTCCCGTTATTCCTCATATCCCCTCTGATGTTTTCTTATGAGTTTGCTTTTGCTCTCCTCTCTTCCCCCCCTTTTCCCTCCTCCTCCCCCCTTTCCTTCTCCTTTTTAAGGTATTCCTCTAAAAACTTTCTGGCTGCTTGAAGTTTATGGAGGCCTCTCACTGTTGTAAAAGCCTTGAGGAGTGGGCTGGGAACTGCTCCGTGCATGTTCCCAGACAATGCATGGAAATGCAAGATACTTATCCAGTCTGACCATAATATTGCACCTTGAGGAAAATACAATTTCCCCAATAAAACCAGGGCCCAGGCTCCTCCTGCTGCCAGATGATACAGAGGAGAGGTTGTGTCAAGCTATTGATGTGTACTAAAGGGAGGAAAGTTTCATACTGGTGCTGATTAAGATGCATCTGGAAGCAGCAAAAATAGCATGACAGAGATAAATCTGTCCATCAGGCCAGTCACCAACAGAATTTATTAAGAGTTAGCATCCCTGGGTTACACTCAAACCCTGTATCTATTTCACAAAGCAAAGAGGGTTGTTACTTTCTTTCTCACCTCCTGTAAAATGGACTAAGTAATAAATTCTCGTGTCATATAAGCTTGCCATATCTAATCTGGGGAGAGCTTCCCCTTCCCCTGGTGATTCTGCATCGAAGCTGAGCCCACTGAACTTCATTTGGCGACAGGGGGCAAGCAGCACGAGCAACTTGTCTTGACAGCTAATTATTTTCCAGCATTCCAGTCTTTCAGGGGATAAAATCACTTGGAAACAGGCTTTTTTTTTTTTTTTTCTCCCCACCTTATTTGGGCACTTCTGCCAAGCAAAGAGACCAACAGAGCTGGGGGTCCCCAGGAGGAGCTTATATACTCCTTTTTATTAAACCCCCAGAGAAGTTGCTACATTAACAACAAGCGACATTAGTCCATGACCTTGACAGTTCTGCTCCTTTCTTTTCCCCCAGTGAAGCTGGTGCCAAAAGCCCCCTTTGGAGGATGGCACAAGAATCCCTGAACCAGAAGCACATGTGGTTGCTCAAGTGACGCCCATACTGCAAAGGGGATGACCAAGGTGTTCTTGGCACATGTAGCATCCCAGGTTTCACAGGGTATTTCTCACTATTGGTAGGAAACTTTCATGGACAGGTCAATACTCATGCTCCAGGAGAGACTTTGGCCATGCTATATGACACACAGGCAGGGTCAAAGATGGTCTTTTGTTCTGGGGTGGTTTGCAGCAAGTTACAGTGGGTGAACAAGGCAAGAGAGGGGTGGGGAAACACAATGGGTGCTGAAGGGGTGAGCACAGAAGCAGAGGCTGACCAAAACTTCCCTTCAAAACTGCAAGAAGACCACCCTACAGAGCAACATCTTGGAGAGAAGAACCTGCTCGCATTTGGAAGCATCATTAATTTTCTAAAAAAAGATAGGATAAGGATTTTTCATTACAAAAATGTCATTTTCCAATTTCCAGTGTCATAACCTTTTGTGAAGGTGAGCAGACTGATTTATTGACCCATTTGAAGTGACAGCAGTGCTCAGGGAAGCTCTGTAGCCCAGCCACATCCAACCATTAAGGTCTCCCAGTGCCATAGAAGGCAAAAAGCTCAAAGGGAGCCAAGCAGAGCACTTGGAGGACCACATGAAAGAGATGATAGTGTGAAGGCACAAGGGATGCTGCCTGGGAAGTGGATCAAAAAATCCAGATGTAATGATTTGTGGAGCCTTAGTAAGCACAGAGGGCTTTCTGAAGATGCTGATTTCAGGATGTGGGGGAGAGGGAAGCATTAAGATTGGCATCACTCCATCTCCTCGTAATTGCTATTTATAAAATTCTGCACCTGCAGGACAAGGTGATTGATTAACATGGTTCATAAATCTCAGGCAGTTGAACAGCTACAACGTGGTTACAATTTTCTTCATAAAGTTCTAGCCATGAAAAATAAAATGGGTTTCCAAGGCAACCCAAAAGTTTCCACAAGCATAGCTGATTTGGTTGAATTATTTTTTTAATGAAAACTTTCAAAATGAAACAAAGTGATAAATGTTCATTTTGAAAGGCATCATTTTGGTTTTGTTCCCCAAATCTGGAAGGACTCCAGCTTTCCATGCTTTTCCTTCTCCCTTCTTTTTCTTCCTTTTTCAAGTTTTCTTCCCTTTCAAAGTTTGGGAAAAAACCCCACAGAACGGTTTCCCCCTATATAGGGGGGGGAAACATAGGTTTCCCCCTATATTTTTCCCTTCTTAACTTCTCTTATTTTCACAAGTGGAAAAAAAAATATAAAAATGAACCAAGAACAAAAAGTAAGAAGTCTAAACAAAACTTCAAATAAAACTGAAACTTATCTTCCATGGGATATATAATTAAACTCATCATCATCTTTTAAGGCATTCACTTAAAATAAATGGCATTTCCCAAACAGATCTACTTTCCATGCTTAGTGCATCATGTGACACTGGATCTCAAAGGGAATTGAGAGGACGTGTGGCTGTACCCACCTTAAAAAGGGAGATAATCAAGCTACAGGGCTGGGAGATTATGGGTGAGTGGAGGATTCACCTACATGCAGGTGAGAAGAGGTGCACTATAGAGATGACTACTAAAAACAGGGCTTCTAGAGAGAGACTTGGATATCCACACTTCCATTTCAGCACATGAATCCCATCTGTGCTGACGAGAACTCAGTGATAAGGCAGGAACTTTAAATAACAAGTCCATCTCCAAGTCCACTAAGAGTTTGGGGCAAGAGATATCATTGCAACTAACAGACCAAAAGGAAACAAAGTCCAAGGTATTCTCCACACCATCTCCATGCTCCAGAGACCTTTGTCCAGCAGGAATTTTGGCTGTGTCAAATATGTCTAGAGGATTTTTTTTTTTAATAATATTAAAAACCTATTCTACCAAAAAAAAAAAAATCCAAATTCTCCCTTTTTCCTCCCTCTCCGTGAAAACATCTCCCTGAAGGCAAATATTTTAGTTGCTGACATTCACATTTAAGGGTCCTAAAGAAGCTGTAGGATAGTAATAATGCATCTTATAACTCAGTGTTAGCTTAATCCTTGCAGAATTCTTTCACCAGTGCAAAAGAGCTGCTTTTGCCCAGCACCTAAACATCTCACATCTGGATAGCAGAGGACCATACAGCCTGCAACCTCCTTCCCATCCCCCAGCACCACCCAGGAGCCACCTTCAGCAATGTCCCTCCTGTCTCCACCACTTGGCCCATTTTGTTGCATATCTCAGCACAGAGACACTGGCATCATCATGCCATTGCAGGAATATCTCAGCAAATACCAGTGGCCATATGCCACCTCATATTTCCAAGCAGATGAATGAATGTAGCTTGGCAGAGAGCTTCCTAGTTTGATCAAATTGGCCCCATCTGTCTGTCCCTTATGGAAATAACGAAGCCACCAGTGGAGAATTCTGTGTGCACTCTATGATTTTCCCTCTCTTTCCATTTTTATGGGTGCAATTGTGCAACCAATGCTATTTTTATGTTGCTGTACAAAGGCTTCATGCCCACATCAGAGCTTTTACACTTCATTCCTGGTGCCCACGCTCTCCCATAGCTCAGTAAAAGGCAACTTCCAAGGCAGATATTTTTCAAACAGGAGGGGTTAGAAGGGAGGAGTTAGAGGCCAGTTCACCCAGTACCCAGATAGGCTGCACCAAGGAAGCAAAGCCCTGGTTAGCTGCCCCGTAGCCCAGGAAAGCATCTGCTGCTTCCAGGTGCCAGCATAGGGAGCAGGTAAGTCTGAAATGCCAACTGCAGTCACTGCTGCAGCACAGGAAATCACTGGTGTGTTTGATGGAAAGACCTTCTGCCTGGGCAGAAGATCAGTTCTTCCATGCTAGCACCAGTGCCTGGGCATTGCTCAAGCACATGCATATGGAGAGAGGAAGGGCACAGTGAATGCTCAAAGGAAAAAAAAAATAAATCATTTTCCCCTCTGGTTTTGGGGTGACACTGATTTTATCCCCTGCTTTGAAGTTCCTCTTGCTTTTTCCTTCCGCACATAAATTGGTTGAGAATTTCCAGCTGAAATGGAAACATTATTCAGGAGTAATTTCTTTTTTTTATTATTATATGTGGCTAACTTCATAGGCTTTGCAAGGACTGTGCATTTCAGGCAGACAAAGTTCCTTTTTCCAGCATCTGAGGCTGCAACCTTTCCCTGACCTCGTGCTCTGAAGGTTAACATGAGGTTAACACTGGAAAAGCAAATCAAAGCCAAAATGACACCAGTTACCTGTTCCGGTTTGTGTTGCTTTATGACTCCAGGGACCACATGCCTGACCGCCTGCCATCTCCCCGGGGGGCTATGAAGTAATAATGTCTCTTTATTTCCTGCCTGGGAGCACATTTCAACTCGTGCCTTTAAAAACAACCAAATAAATTTCTCTCTTTCAAGCTTTCATTGTGAACAGAGCAAATGAGAAGTGGAGATGATGATAACCCAGTCGCTGGACTCTCTTAGTGAGTGGAATTTCCTCTGAAGTAACTGGTTTGAATATCTGCCAAACAACAAAGCTCCCAACGTTTCTAATACCCAGCCAGTGTATCATGAAAGCAAATATGATGGATTGCTCTGGATTTGGTTCTTGCGTGAAATGAAAGCACCAGTTGGTCATTAAACAGGAGGGTCATGTTCTCATCTCATTTGCACTCGTGGAAATGTGGTGCAGCTCTACGGAGATGCTGAGCTTTTGCTTGGAAGAAGCTACCCAAAGTTAAAATGAGGAGCAAGACAGTGAAAGAGAAAAACCTGGTGATGTCAGAGTCTGATCTGCACCGGGAATATTTCCGTGTGGATGCTGTTTCTGGAAAGGTTTAAGGGACTTGCCCAAGGTTACAGAGGGGGTCTGTGGAAAGCAGGGTTTTACTCAGGACCTCCTGAATGCCAACACAGAGCCTTTGGCAGCCAGATATCAGATCAAGTTACATGTCTAAATACAGACTGAAGTGCCCTGCTTCGTGCACATTTGATAATAAGAACCATAGGAAGCGGATTTCTCCACGCAGCTCCGTGCAGCCAGCCATTTACTTTCATCTCAACCAGAGGAATTTTTCATCTCTCATTTTATGATCAATTTTCACGACAATAGGTTGGGGCTGGGCAGCAGGGCTGCATGTTATCGTTGTAATGAGAACAATCAGAGTAGAGCAGTTATTAATCACCCAGTCATATGATCCATTAAAACAAATTCATATTAACCACAAGACATATGTTTTTCTCCTGAACTCCAGAGATAATGCCTGAAAGCAGATGGAAGAACTACACTCACAAATTAAATTTGATGGGGCTTTTAAAAATAAATTAAGTCTGGCAGGCCTCTCCTCCTGTAATTAAGCTGCATGTAACTTTGAGAATGTACATTTTACTTGCTACAGGTGTTGCTGAGGGGTCTATTTTCTACTCGTTTCTTCATTGTTGGTTGCTTCAAAGGCCATGAGCTAAATCCTGAACTACTGTAAAACAATGTGACCAGAGAAGCAGGGAAACCTCTGGTGAGCTGCTGCAGTTGATCTGGACTATTTGACTTCCAGCCAAATATCTGTGGTTTATTACAACTAAGGCCTATAGACTCAATTCTGACATATTTGCTAGCTCCAAGTCTCACCATATTTCCCCATGGAGTACCTCAGAGTGACTATTGTGCAGTGGTTCACTCTTGCCCCTGCTCAGGAGCATCTCTCTGTCCATGACCCTATGTCTACAGCAATACAACTTCAAGGAGTAGCACCCTGACAGTGGGATTAAGTTGTCCTCAGCCAATATCAACATGAGCACACAACATGATTCTGGAAATACCTTGTGGGTATAGATACACCAGCTACCTGGGACTGGAGGGACCAGCACTACCTCATCCCCAGCATCACTGGGGAGCAACAGGACATCAGAACTGACGTAAAGCTTTGATGAAAATAACTAAACAGAAGGCCTGGTGGGCAAATCTAGTTGTCCACAGAAGGTAATTTCCATGGAGGTTGCCTCCCTAAAGCCCTGTGAACTCCATGAGTTCTTTTTAAACAGCAGTAGGAAAGGGCTGGATTTCACCTCTGTCACTCCAGCTCCTAAGGTTATAAAAGCCAGTAAAAGTCAGCCACACACCTCACCAAATCAGAGATTTCCAAGCATAAGGCATGGGATCTACATGCCTAAACAAGTACCTAGCTACATTTTAAATTTCCCAAAGTAGCCCTCTTCTAGTGCTTACAGGGGAGGTGAGCATCCCTTCTGTAAAGGCACGGGTCTCCCAGCTCATTACATACATCTTGCATATTATATTGTGTCTCAAATAGTACTGGAGACCTGTCTTTAGACACTTTAATCAGTCCTCCTTGGGTGTCTAATCTCATTAATCATTTAAACTCCTGGTTAATGGAAGGAATCAGGCACCTTGAGGGACTGACTCATTCCTACAACACAGACAAATTGCCCTCGGAGGTGCTCCTTCAGCAGCATGGACCACAGAAGCCCAAATAACTGGCTTACTAATAGATACCTAATTTTTGGTAGCTAAATTTGAAATGAATTACTTTGTGTATTTTTCCCTAGATGAACACAGCAGGGGCCCAAACTAGCTGAAATCATTTCTATAAAGATTCAAATCAATACTCAGATTGATTTTTTTTTATGTATATATGGTATTTTACCCATTTCTGCCAAGCACAACTCATGAGGAAAGTATATTTTCACACAGAAAAGCAAGATAAAATTTTTTTAAGAGTGTAAATTTAGGAGGTAGATTCACTTACATGCTACAGGGGAAATTTAAAGTCAAGATAAGGAGAAGAAAATGCCTTTGGAACAGCAAATGATACATCAAAGGATTTCTATGCTACTTTCATATCCTCTTTTCATCCACAGCCTTCACTAATCACTGCTATTTCCATTACCTAAGAGGCCTTTTCTGCCTTTAGAAAGCAGAATATTAATTGATCAAGTATTTGTGAGGGCTATTTATAGAGCATACTAAACTAACTTAGAACAGGTTTAAACACAAGGAACCCAGCCCTCCTTTCACCCTAGCAGAGTTAACCTAGAGTAGTGCCATGGTTACTCAGGGGAGTTATCTGAACGCGTTTGTTCACTATGTCTGGAAGTATTTAAGGTGTATACACAAGAGTTTCTCAAGGGTGCTAAAACATAGCTGGAATGACCAGTTATTGCAATGGATGGCTGCTTTCCCTCGCTCCCAGAAGCCATGGGACAGTAGCCACATGGTAAAATTTTATCGACAACTCTTCCCCTCTGTCTCTGCATTTATAAGAATCATCTTTATTATTTGGACACAGCAGCATTTCCTCAGTGTAATGGCAGCTGTGGATCACTGTAAAGAGGGGGCCTAACTCTTACTATGGTTTATTTTACATTTACTATCTCTATCCCAGGTAATGACCCCTAATGTACAAGCATTTCTGAGTCCTGGGGGGAGAAGATGTTGTAAGGTCCCACAGACAAACAGAGGACTTCAGTCTCCATAAATCACCATCAACCTGGCCCTCTGCCAAGGATTTGTGGACACAAAGAGATAGCAGATTGATCAGAAGTTTATCAGCTTTATAAAGAGTCTCCTAACTCATATTTTAAGCTTTCAATGTGTATATAGTTCGAGACTGCCTGGAAGTATTTCACCAAACCACTGCCCAGGCAATCAGCAGTTGGCCTGAACACAAGGTAGCACATAAATAGAGTGGAAAACCACAAGAGCTTGTCAGGAATCTACCCAGGTGCCAGAGTAACGCTCCATGAGTTCCTCTTATCCTAGAAGGATGCCCTAGCAGCAAGAAACCATCACATCACTGCCAGTAAAACACAAATGCCCCCAAATGGGTGTTGGCACTCTGAGCAGGGACTGAATTTGAAGCACCATTCTAATATCAAAACAGAAAGGCACTCATCACTCTCCACGTACTTTGTGCCTATTTAACAAGCAGCCTTCTTGCCCTGCTTTATGGTGATTCTTGGGTTGGTTTTTTTTTCCTTTTACATTTTGAATAACAAGGCTTGTCCAAACCAGAGTCCCAGTCAAGCCCCAAAATAAAACTTGCCTGAAGGGCAAGTAAGTTATCATGAGACAGTAAAGATCAAGAAGAGTTTATCTATTATTTATTACACTTATTTATTTAAAACAGAGATGACAACTTAGCACTTGGCAAACAGATTCCTCAAGTGTTATGGTTTCAAAGCAAAGTATCTATTGGCTTGCTTGCTACTGCAATGGATAATGAAGAATGTTTCTGATCTACTAATGAGCCTGAACCTCCTCTAGAGTATATAGGAAATGGATGGTATCATTCAAACACAATCAACCATGTGATGGACCCTGTGGGACCTCAACAGCTACACTGTCCTAGGTAGCTAGGTAAACTTCTGTTTCTATTTATTATGCTCGACAGTTCCAACATTTCATCATGAAGTTCTGCTGATTTTTCATTGGGACTGGAATAGCAGAGGCATGGCTGTTATCCAGATTGCTTATGTCAAACTCCAGGTCTGCTCTGGCTTACAACACATGCTGCTAAATAGAAACTGTGGCAGGATCCAGGCTGTTGTATTCCAAGACAGGAGAATTTTGCAGTGGATGCAGATGTCATTTCCCAGAGATAGGTATCTAGCTCAGAAATTCGCTTTACCTTCATGTCCTCTTCTTAAGCCAAAGCTTGGGGGCAGGGCACAGAACCCACACAATTTTTGCTCAGTTCTTAAGACACTAACATTTTTCAGACTCTGTTATTAACAGGACATGAAACAGAAATGGGGATTTCTGCAGCCACACCTGAGCAGTGCTGGAGTGCCTCAGATGCTCTAGAAAGCCACCTGTTATACCATCACCTCTTGTGCCACTGCAACCACAGCTCAACAGCCCTATCAATGACCATTGCATCACTAGAAACATGTGTTTATCATGTCACTACAGGTCTGCACAACACAGAAACCCATCTCCAGGAGCTGATAGCCTGGGGTTTCTCCTGTTTTTTGAGATGTCAGCAGGTAGCCAGACTTGCTGCTGCAAAAAACACCTGCACATGTGGTGGTGGCCAGGGGGAAATACAGGAGAAATAGTCTTGTGATCAAAGCAGGGTGGAGAAACTGTGACTGCAGCACGTATCCGTGCCTTGAGTTGAACTGCTCCTCCTTCTCAGTCATGGAGAGGCACACAGCCAGGGCAGACCATGGGCATCCAACTGGCCAGCTGCACAGATTTCCAGAAAAGAGAAGGCAGCTGCCAGCTCCTGCCCTGACAGATAGGCAAGCACGACAAATGCAACGGGTGCCAGAGAACTTTCAAGCATCAAAGGAATCTTCAATGCTTGGCTTGTTATTATTGGGAAGGTATTGCAGCAAAGTGACATGTACTCAAGGATGAGATGCACCAAAGAAGTCCAAGGCTGAGCCAGTTGCTGCAGAAGCCACTGAGAAAGTTCCTCTTGGTTTAACAGTGACCTGAACTGGATTCCAGTGGTGTGAACCTCCAAAGAGCTCAGCTCTTTCTGAAGGGAATTAAAAAAAAAAAGCCACCACACTTAGGGACCAAGGGTGAGATGGACTGGAGGAACAGCCAGGGCATGACAATGTCCCAAAGCACTGGGACCTTGTCAGGTGAGAGTAGCTCGTTAAACCAGTGAGTTAAACTGGACTGAAGGAGCCAAGAGCCCACTACGCAGCCCTCAAATTAGTACCAGCCCTAAGCCAGGAGCTGCCCAAAGCAGAAGGTGCTGCCCCTCAGCCCAGCAATGGTTTTGACCCACTTACATAACACCCAGGCCTAAAACTCCCATCAGGAGGGGGTGACGTGTTCAGCACCACCAGGACAGAGATGCACATTAAGTTTGTAGCTTGAAAAAGAGTAAGTTTGAGAAGATGACAGATACTGATGGGTTATGGATAAACTGCATAGGGGATCTCTATGCTCCATGCATTAGAGCAAACCCTACCTCCCACAGTCTTCTGTGGGAGTCCAGAAAATATGGAATTTATACTGTCTTTATGAGATGGGATGACCTTGTCACACAAGCAACTCTGAAGCAGCAATGTAATGGCATCTGTTAGACACAATCCAGATCCTCTGTAAACTTATCACACATTTGATTTTCTGTCCACAAGCAGAGGTCTGCAATGAAATGCAAAGCCAAGGTAAACTCACCCAGGCACAGGTCCTGCTGCCAAGCTAAAACCACGGCCAGGCTCTGCAAAGGTTTGATTAATAATGGGCAAAGTGCCAAGCAAGCCAAGTGCAAATCAAAGTTTCACACTCAAACTAAGCAGACCTTGGAGGTTTGGCTTGAATTTCCACAGCCAAAACCTCTCTATCAGGTACGCTCTGAATGCTCTCACGAGCTTCTGTGGCCCCATGGCTGTGCTAGCAGGGATATCTGCTCCTGCCTCAGCTGCTTCTTGCTTTCCTTCATCCTCTCTCCCCTCCAGGCTCTGCCCCTGGAGAGCCTTCCAGCAGCAGGTTCGTGTGGCACACACTTCTGACATATGTCCAACAATAAAAAGCCACCACAGAAAGTGCAGCAGACAACTCCCTTTCCGTCAGCTAAAGCATTTCCACCAAGGGATCACACAGCTGCTGTGCTGGGGTTTCCAGAGGCTGGAGAGGAAACACCAGAAGATGTATCCTGCAGTGTCACCTTCTTCTGGCTTGCTTGCCAGAAGGAGCCTGTATCTGACAAGCATTGTGACATGTCCCCTCTGCCAGTTGCTCAAATACCACCCTTCACACCAAGCTTTTCACACAATCCCAGAAAATAAAACCCAGTAGCCACTACATGACTGCTCTGCCGAGAAGAAGCTGCTCTACCCCCAGGTCGGGGAGAAGGTTCTCCAGGTGAAATCTCAGCTTCCCCACGCCTGAGGGGATTTTTCCTTTGCTCACAGAGGAGCAGAAGGACACTTGCAGATTTTAAGAACAGGAAGGAGCACTGTGTTCCCCTGCTGTCATCCCACATCCCCAGGCCCAAGAGCACTGCTTCACAATTCCAGCACCAGCGTTATTCCTACCACACAAGCGAGGGGCACCAAGCTGCAAGCCAGGCTGATAAAATGGGATGAGGAAAGAAATGAGCTACACAGGAATATTTTCCTTCTGACTTCACAGCAGAGGCAGGATCAGCCACTGCTTCAGTGCAAGCCCAGCCTTCTCCTGCATGTTAAAGCAGGCAAAACCAGTCCCCAGGAGCACAGGTCTGTCCCCCAGTGCTGGGAGCACCTGGAAATTAGAGCCTTCCACAGGCAGAGCCCTGGCAATGCTGCATGAGGGACCACTGCAACTAACGCGAGGAAGACAAGAACTTGGCAATTAATCTTCAAGTCTGCTTCTGCATCTCTCATTTGTACCAATTCGCCACATTGCTGCATTTGGGAGCATTAGAGATCTTTTTTTAATCCATCTTTTCATCTTTGTCTATGGCTTCTTTTAAGTTTTCAGCTGGTGTGATCTTTACTGCCCCATTCTTTGTTCAGATTACAATAATTCCTCGTCTGTGTGCAGACAGTTTTTTAACTACTCCTGTGTTAGAAATAACCTTCGAAGCAATATTGGTTCTTTTTTCTCCAGGGTCCTGCAATGCACAGAGCTGTTGAATGGCAAGGCATTAAGGATGCAAAGAAACCCCCATAAGGCAACACATTAAACGTGAGCTCTCTTGCTATGGAAATGGAAGGATTGTACAGGACAATTGCTCAAATCCAGCCTGGGCTAGGAATAAAACCTTGCTTAAAAAAGGTTCATGGCACCAAAGCTGTTTTATTATCTCTAGCCTTAATTTTGGAGGCTGGAAAAGTGCTGTAATAGTTTTATTTTCTTGACAATTCAGGCATATTCACTCATTCTTTTGCATTTTATTTCTCTCAGCACAGTCATTCATGGAGTCATAGACATCAAGGCCAGACAGGAGTACAATTGGGATGATCTAGTTTTAGTTGCTGTATAACAGAGGAGAATGAGAGATAACACCATGAAGCCACATCAAATCTACTGGCACTATATAGCTACTCCTAAGAGGCTCAAAAGACCTGACTGGGGAACTCTGGACCTGTGATTTTTATTTCTAGCTTTTCAAGACTTCAAGAAGACCCAAGGGAGTAGATTGCAGTAACATAATTCCAACATTTAAAAAGAGTAAAATGAGCAACCTGCAGAACTATAGCACAATTAGCCCTGATGCCAGCACAGAAGAATAGTACATTTCAGACTCCCAGGGAATTACAGGCTAGCACACAAAGAGTGCAAGTCACTGTAAACCCTGCTTTTGGTGGAGTTGTCAAATCAAGCTATCTTTTTTTTGACAAGATTATAGGCTTGCTGGATGAGCCAGCTCTGCTGAGAGTGTGTGCTTGGATTTCTCAAAGGCATTCAGTGTAGCATCATGTGATGGCTTTATTTAAAAATATGCATCATAGGCAGCAAGTAAAGCACACGTTACATTCCAAGCTGTCTCACACATTTTAAATAGAGCTGTTTCAGGGAGATATTTAGGATCAAGGGGACATTATAAATCACAGGTTCCCCTGGGGACCTGCTCTTAGGACCAAGTCATCTCCCCTTTTTGGAGATGCAGACACAGAAAATAAGAGTTATTCACAAAGATAAATCTTTTCTTCCCCACTAGCACATCAGTTATCAGTGTATTAGTCACAGCTTCTTTTTCCATTGCTGGCACAAGTTCTGCTAGGGGAGCAGGGGCATCTCCCAGATAACACCCAGTGTTGGTGCCTACACATGTGGCTACAGACACACGATGCAGCCCTCAAGCATACAGATCTCCCCAGTCACAGCACAGAATTTCCCACCCAGCTGGGACCCTACTCCTGTTTATCCATGAGGGTAAGTCAGGGTGTCCAGTCAAACCAGTTATCAATGGAGGTTTGGAAATCCCATCACTGAAATCCTGTACAAATAAATTACACAAAAATCCCTTTGGATGACAAAGGGGGAGCTGATCCCATATGGATTGGGGACTGGACTCAATAACCTCTTGCAAGCCCTTTAAACTCCACTTTCTACAGTTCCTTTGACATGCAAATCTTAGGTCTAGTTTTCAAAAAAATAGCTCTGGGTTTGTACACATGCACAGCAAATAGAAGTGCAAAGAGTTACCTGCATAAATGGTACTCTGCACACACTGAATGTCCACGTTTAGGGATGCGATGGACTGGTAGATATTAAACATAACCACACACTCAAGGCATCTGGCTTGATCTACAGGTGACAGAAGATACTACAGTTTGAGCCCTAGCTAAGGTCACCTTGCCAGGCCAGGTCTCTCTTCAGTGCACCATGAATTTAACTCCTTAACCTGTCAGAGGTTTCCTGGATTACCTTAACCAGCTTTCTGCCCACAACACAGCTCCACATCTATAAAGAGGGGACACCACCAACCTCCTCAGACCAGTTGATGAGCACATTACAGCACAGCAGGGAGTTACATGACACTTTATTTCATACTTGAGTGCATAGCATGCTCTGCTGTCTCATTGCCGGTCTCTGGAGCTCTCCTTTAGATCACACACAGCATGAAAAGCACCCATGGAGAGCAACAGGCTCATCTCAGGACTCAGATACCATCATTTACCACCGGGGTTCAGCACGATGCACATGGGCAGGCTCAGGTGGGGCCTTGCCTGTATTGATGGGAATTGCCCTGACCCCACACTTCTTTTCTCAAGGGAAATGACAAACCATCTCAGAGGTGCAGCCCCACTTGCCCCAGCTACCAAAAGCAACAGATACCGAGGGCAATGGAAGTGTAGAAGAGCAAGAGATATGTCTACTGCCAACATGATGCCCATTGAGGGTCAGTGCCAAGACTCAATGGTGTTGATAACACTGTATGCCCACTTCTTCCAAAACATCTCAGCACAGGATGAGGAAAAAAATCCCCCTGGGATGAGCCTGCTTGCTCTCCATCCTGTCAAACTCAGGGGAAGACGGATGGCACTTAAGTCACTGGTCAGAGAAGGAAGAAGGTCAGAGCACAAAGGCCATCTGTTGCCATCTGAGGACATCAGCTAAACAAAGGGGGAGTGAGCACCAGGACCAGGCTGGAAACCTCTGTGGAGCTGTAACCTTCATCCATCAAACAGTGCAGAGCAGGGGCCATGGCAGCATCTGTCAGTCTCCAGCACGAGTGGCAGGTCCCTGAATATGTGTGAAACATCACAGCAAAGGGATTTTTCTCAGGTTGTGCTCCTGGAGGTGCAGTACCTACCACTACTTAGAGATGCACGTGTGTGCCTGCAGGATATTGCAAAGAGCCTTAAGTTGCAGGCTCACAGGAGCGATCACTAAGCCTTGGTGGCTGCTTCAGCTTTTTGGGCAGCCCACATGAATTACACAACTCAAATCCTGGGCAATGCAAAGGAGATTTGGTGGTATAAATACAGACAGCCATAGTCATCCCAGGCTTCAGCAGCATTATATATAACCAGGGAGGAATGCAGGCAGCTCTGCCCATGCATGCCTAAGGAATTATCTTAAACACGTTCAGGGGATTTAGAGCCAGCGTTTATGGAATAGTTGAGGCGTGTGGTAAGAAGCATAATAATTAACATATTGATGAGTAACAGGTTAGGTCCATGTATTTGCTGGAAGCT
This sequence comes from Caprimulgus europaeus, assembly GCA_907165065.1. The sequence goes on along the minus strand of OU015543.1, from coordinate 4,464,472 downwards.
TGCCAGCATTAGGCCAGTTAAAGGTGCAGATTGGTCACCTTGGTGCAACCTGCAGCAGGGAGAGTTGTGAGCAAGGACTGGGTGCCACGAGGCCCTGGTGATGGGTCCTTATGACTCCCTCTGCTCAGCCTCACCACTGCAGCTATTCTCCAGCCACCTGCACCAGCACTGGGTGAGTTTACTAGCAAGACCCCCTTTTCTATGTCCTTCTAGAACCTTCTACAGCCCAGATGTTAGTGGGCTCCTTCAGGCTGTGCACACGCCCCAGAGCTACATCAAAGGCACTTCAGCAGCAGAATGGGCTGGAAGCTAACAATCTCCATCAGGACTTCCCCATCTACTTCCAACTGGTAGTAGGAGAGCAACCCACTTTGCCCTCTCCCCACTGTCCTGTGGGCTCCATCTCACCTTCTTCCATCCCCGAGTGAATCCCTGTTTCCAGCAGATCTGCCAGCAATGCCTATTGCTCTGTGCAGAGACCTCAGGGCAATTAATCAGCCAATTTGTCACAACTCTTCCCAGCCATAACACAGCCAGCCTGCTGCACGGGGACAGGGCTGTCCTGTACCTCCTCCCTCAGCACAGGAGGGCTGGAGGGACAGAGATCTAGACCACGAGGGAAGACGTATTCTAGAAATGGGGGCACCCCATGGTGGCAAAACCCCAAACAGAAGATGTACCTAATGTGCCCCAAAGATCAGACTGGAAACATCCCACCATGAAAAGGCCTAAAAGGCCACATGTGTGAAATTCAGCTCCTCAGCACCAGGAGTTTAGCTCCATGGGTTGGTCCTATTGCACCTCATTACTCAATAGCACAGAGAGCCTTTAACTCACAGGATGCAACCACAGAACACGAGGAAGGAGAAATCTGCTCAGCTCTGCAGGAGCATCCACCAGCCTGGGACCAAGTGCCTGAGCCTGGAGTCTCTCCAGAAGAGGCTGCTGCTGCTGCCATCCACAATCTTTAATTTCCAAGGCTGGATAAACTTTGCCAGTATGTAAACTCCTGCTGAAATAAAGCATTTCTAACCAATAACCAGTTTGGGAGACACTTGGATTTCCCCCAGGATGCAGCCCTGCTGCAAACAGGCAGTGGGGGTGTTTTTCCTTGGCAGCTCATGGTTCAGTCTGTCAACACAACAGGTTAAATTGTGGCAGAGGATATTTAAAAAAAAAAAAAAAAAACTGCTAGAAATTTCTGTTATCCCCACCAACATTTCACATGTTAGAGCTCCCCAGCATCTTTCATTATCACAGCCTGGGTTGCAAGCAATGGCTCTAGATCACCACATTACTCTGTCTCCATTTAATGGAGGGTTTAATCCACATGCTTTTTTTTTTTTAATAGTATTTGCTACAGCAGCATTCCCATCAACAAATGGAAGCTGACACCTCACTTTGATTCCAATTCAGGCTAAAGAGTGACTAAAGTTTCATTTTAAGACTTACTGATGTTTAAGGACCATTTGATTGCCTACCCAGTCACTGGGGCACTATGAACCACAGCTTTCTTCAACAAGCAGAAGCTAATAAAGGGAATTACCATCACAGGAAAGGAGAGAATTTAAAATTTGGTGGTGTTTTTTTTTTTTCTTTCAGCTTGAGAAACCTTACACAGCCTGGTATTAAACAGCAAGCACCAAACCTGGGCAACTTTATACCACATTTCCCTGTAGGCAGCACTTAACCAGGTGCTCAACTTGATGGGAAAGTAGTACCTGGGGGACACTACCACCATCTCCAAACTCTCCCAGCCAAGTCTTCCTGCATGGGGAAGACTTCAGAATAAAATAACCATGCAGAAAAACTCTTTAGAGCCAGCTGCTTCTCTAAACTCATGGATTTCTCCCCTTCCCAGTTAAGACCCCACCACATACACAGCTTCTGATGCTCAGCCTTCTCCATGAGTCCCCCCACAGACCTTTACAGCAGCTTTCTCATAGAGATGCCATAGCACACTTCCCTCCAAACCCCCAGCTGGGCCTGCTCCCACCTTTATCTCCCTCCAGCCCCCACACCAGGAGGAGCCAAGCAGCCAAACCAGCTCCCTTAAAGGGTCTGCAGCCCCTCTGCTGGGACCTTGGCTAGGACAAGCCAGGCAGCAATACCAGAAGCATTCAAGCATTATTTTGTTTGGGTTTTTCAGATTTTAGTTAGGTTTTTTAAATTAAAAAAAAAAAAAACAAGAGTTGGGGGATTGTCCTGGTTTTTGCTAGGAGAGGGTTGTGCTTGCTTCCCCCAGAAAAGTGGGAATTCAGTGCTGCTTTAGGCAGGACAGGCAGTGTTACAGAGCTTCTTGCCATGCAGACCATATTTTGCATTCCTGTTTTCTCTTGCTTTATTGCCACTTGAAGATTTAGCATGCCACACACAGCTTTGTATGTCTTTCTGCCTCTTGAAGTAAATAGAAATTTATATATATATATATGGGGGTTTTTTCTGGCTTTTTAGCCCCAGAAGCTTCCAGCTGAGCCCGCAGTGTGCCCACCTTATCTCCTTATGTGTTATCACCTTCTCTGAGTGAGGAATGCTGGATCCCACCCCATCTCCATAGGAGACTGCTCTGATCTGCTGGAGAACCAGGCCTAACATTAGAATAGGCTTCAGCTCCACAGTGGAGATTGAAAGCCTGGCTAGAGAGACACCCCAGGGATTTCTAGCCACAGGTTCATTTCAGGCCATCTATAACCCCTAATGATGTTCTCCAGAGGAGTCCATGCACGTAACAAAATGCAGGAGCGAAATGACATAATCAGCATCTCCCTTGAAGCAGCCAGGACATGTTGATGTTGCTATTTCCCCCCTCATTACAAAGATGGAGTTGTAAAGAGCAGGGCTGGTGCTCTTGAACCCAGTGGGTCTGCTTTGCAGGGCTTTTTTCAACCTCCTCACTCCGCGATTCCCGCGCAGCGCAGCAGCATTACAGTGGAAATGAAGTAATCCTCTGAGAAAGTGCAGCCACTTATTAGAAAAGTGGAGTCTGGCTATTAAAATGCAAATGAAATGAGTGCTAATATATTAGCTTGGGATGGGAGTTGAAATGGCTTATGACAAGTGTGCTTTCATGTGGAATAGAGTTCAGTGATAACAGTGGGTGTGTAAGAGAAAGTAATACTCGGATATACGTGTTTGTTTATTGAAGATATTAATGAAGGGCAGTGCTTAAAGTGTGTTAGTATTGCCTCATCATGTCTTTCTTTTGTCCCTCTCTGGTTCAAGTCTACTACTGAGAGGTCCCTCCCGAGGGGAGTTTGATCAGAAGTCATCTTTGATGAATGATCTGAGTCCACACAAAAGTCAAGAGGAAAGCTGAAGTGTATTTAATTATCTCCTTTGAAGAGGAGCAGAAGGACACCTCAACAGATATCCCATGTGCTGCAGTTGGCATGAGAGCTGACTCAGAACAAAATGGAAAACCATGAGCTCTTCCATTCATTTCCGAGGGACATCCCTTGGGAGTGTGGCCACTCGGCGCCAGGATGGCTCTGGGTCTTTCTCTGGAGAGAAACCTATCCTGGGATGTAGGGACAACACCAGGGGATGGGATGGGGCAGTGCAACCTTATTGCCACTATTCATAAGAAGAGACTTCTGCACAGAGAGTAAACTCAACAGCCCTGAATAAGACAATGTGACACCTCTGACACAGGCCAGAGCAGCTCAGTCTTTCAGTGCTGCAAGGTGGACATCCATGGACAGACTCTGGCGTAGCCTGGCAGCAGGGCTCATTTCTCCCCTTCCACAGAGGCTGGATAATAGCCTGTGACAACTCCATGTTTCTATAACTAACTGAGATCTAAATGAGATGCTGCAAGTTTGATAGCCACATGCAAATACACCAACCTCTCCACAGCTCTTCCCTTCTGCACCTGCCCCTTTGCAGGTTGATGACTTCAGGATCACACCCAGCACCAACCCTGGCCGGTTTCATCCTGACTGAATTCTTCAGAAGCAAAACCACTCAGCCAGACAGGACATGTTTCCTTGCATTACCCTTTTCCAGACTAGGCACATTCAGGTTTTGTTGCAATTCCTTGGCTATCCTCTGTAGCTATCCTCTTCTGCACCTGAATAGTTACCTGCCGAACCATCTAACTTCAGACTTTTGAGTGACACATCCATAGTAAGGATCTCGGCTCCCACCATGATCAATGGAGGGAGAAAAGCACCTTGAGGGAGCAAGAGAGCCCACTTATGGTCTATAACACCTATAGGAGGGGTCTCTCCACAGAGAAGCCCAGAGTGATTACAGGCCCCACTTGGGCACCTAAACCTCCTAAAACAATGGGCACAACCTCAGCCCCAGCTCAGACTCTTTCCTAACACTTTTCAGCTCAGGGTGTGGTGGCAGAGCCTGAACCATCTGGAAAGTGCCACAGCCAGAGCCCCTGTTCACTATCTCAGAGAGGAACTGCAGTGATGGTGCTGGGAAGAAGCACAGCCATTTCTGTGCCTCGGGCTGGCACCAGCAGCACATAAAGCCATTTCCAAGAGCAGAACTGCTTCAGCCTAGCTTCTCATCCATATGCAAAGCCCTGCTAATCACACGGGACATTCACTTTTCAGATTTGCTTATTTTTGTACTGTCTTGGCAGTTGTCATCAGAGAAGACACTGCTTGCTGTGCCCTCCTCCCTGTGCCCCCTCCCACACACTCTGGTGGCTCCAACTTCCCCTGTGTGGTGGGCACATTGCACGTGGACATTCACAGGCAGCAGCAGAGCGCTGGGAGAAGGACCTGTGAGAGCACACCATTGCTGCAGGGAGAGTTGCAGCACCAAGGCTGAGACCTGAGGATGCTTCTTGCTCTGTCTCTATGTAAATCTGAGAGTCTGCATCCAGGGAGGGCTCTGGTTAGTCCTGGAACATAAGCATCAAGGAATATCAGTTTCACTGAGATCCTATCAAACGCCAGGACTTCTTATATTTCATCCAAACAAGACCAATTTTTTACCAACCTGGACCTCATTATGGTGCAAAATAATTTTCTTCCTCTTTCTTGCACAAAAGAAAACAAAGATGTTTCTGGAGCATTGGTTTTCTTTGCTAGGTGCTATTCAAACCCAATAGAAGTCATGTTTCCACCACAGCTGAGCTGTGAAAGCAGAAGAGTCCAACCTGTTGGATTACGTAGCCTGCCTTCATGTGCCCTCAGCTGCTGAGCATCAGATAACATACTCAGTGGATAACCTCTAAAGGGTCTGGAGCAGGCAGCTGGGGAAGGCAGCAAGTTTGTATCCTCTATAAAAACAGCCTAAAAATGCTTTTTTTAAATGTTTGTCTGTTTTTTTTAAGAGAGGATAACACATACTGACTGTAGCATTTCAGGGCCTGTGATGGCAGGACGGGCAGCAGTTTGGGCCCCTTGTTGTCTTGCAAGGATGCAGGGATGACCTAAAGCTTTTCCTTTCCCCAACAGCACTTTACTACCATAGTCTCTGACACCTCTTTAAACACATGGTCATGCGGCTTTTGCATTCACCTCTTCCCATCGCCCTGCTTAGCACTTTCCCGAGGGCTCACACCGAGAAATACTCCCTGTGCTTCCTTCCTCTTGACATGAGCTGTGGGTAGAGAGGTGCAAATTTTGCCTTTGACTCTGTCATGAAGGCAGGTGCTTGCCAGCATCTGAAATAAGTGCCTGACACTGAAATGAAATCTTCTTGCTATTGCCACCCCCTTCCCTATCTGCTATGTTTATGCACGCACAGGTTTGTTGTTGTAGGATTGCTCATAAGTGCTCTGGCTTTGTCTCTGTTACACAAAAGGCTTTTTCCATCAAAACAGTTAATTAAAGTTCATTCTCTTGTTGTGAGATCATTGTCTAGACAAAGAATTATAGATTTTGCCTAGATCTATGTAGTCAAGATAAAGTCAGCCAGTCACATCTAGGTAACACTATTTTATCATGTGTACACCAAGGTAGATATCTCCAGTTAATTATCTCCGTGTAAAAACACCTCTCTTTTAGTAACAAAGACGTAACATGTGATACACAAGCTTGATCTGCCTGGATTTCACTGTTAATATAAAGTTGTCGACTTCACCTATGTTCTGTTGTTGCTTTAATGCTATGAGCCAGGACAAGCTGCCAAAAATTATTTGCAGTTCTCAATTTGCATAAAGAAATGCAAACATATTCCAGCAGCATTGGGAATCATTTGGTTCATTTTTGCAAATGTTCATGGGAAGGAAATGCTGTTTGCAAGGACACTGGTGGAAATGAGAGACTCCTCAGGAGGGCTCGTGAAGAGGTGTATCCATCGGCGGCTCCGTACCCGAATGGGTGCGGGGCAGAGCACGGTGCCAGAGCAGATAAAGCCACTGTGCAAGAGATAGGAGGGAAAACCACAAAAAAGGGTTTCTCCCAATTACCCCATCCACAAGTATGCATCTTGTTAGTCAAGCTTGTGATGTGCCTTCCACCCTGCAATCCTGTCTGCAGAAAACACGGCAGCTCAGCCAGCCCGGGGCAGGCGGTAGCGCCTCTGCAATCAGAATTGAACTTGTTTCTCCCATGGATCACCCTGGCATTTCCCAACCCATGGTGCAACACTGGGATTAAGATCTCATTGTGTTCTCTCTGTTGTATTTACATGCCTTGGAGCAGTTTCTGCTGGACAGACATTTGCTTGTTCTCAAGACAGATAAAACATGGTGTGGCAAATATCTTTGGCAAGATGACCAATAATTTTATGATGCAAACTGTGCCTTAGTTTAGAAAGGGGATTGTGAATTTCTTTACACTCATCCATCTGCACTGAAGCCCTTGATGTTTCCAGACCCATCCAGAGAGTGGAGGAGCCTTGAACTCTAAGACCTTTGCCACTGATCAACTAGATAATCTCAGGAACATCATTTAACTGCTTGCTGACTCAGATTCACAAATGTAGACATCAATTACATAGAGAGACAATTCTCTGGAGTATTCCATGGCTTTTTTTTTTTGTGAGGTATTTTATCATCTTTGGACAAAAGGTGCTACAAGCTAGTAATATATCTGTTATGATTACAGTGACAGCAAAGATCTCACAATTACAGGTCAGCGCATCCCCATACACCAGCTGGTTACCACACTTACATTTATTTCTGCTGGCTTTTGTTTTTGAATCCATGGAAGTACGTGACACCTGATCCATGCTAAAATTAATCCTGTCTCCTTTGGAGAAGATCATTTTCACAAAGCTTCTGCATATCCTTGCATGGCCAAAAAAATACCTCGGTGAAGCTTCAATTAGTGTGCACATTGCGAGGTGCAGAAAGCAGAGAAAGCCTGGAAAAGCAGGATAGAAAAGATGTGATGGTCACAGAGCAATTCTCACATAGCACACTCACTCGGCAGCAGGCAGCCCTTCAGAAATGCTAAGCAGTTAAACCCCTTTGCTCTATTGAATCTCTAGCCAGAAATACCTAGAGATCATGTCAGCTTTTTCTCTGGAAAGCATGTACTGCTCTTGCTGTCTGCCACCCTGAACGAGGGCATCTGCTGTCAGACCAGACCACCAGATGATTTTCTGGTTTGTGTGTGCTCCAGGGGCTCTGGAGCTGTGACCATTACCAGTAACTGCACTGGTGTGTCCAGTTCTGACAGTGCCATGGAAGCAGCAGTGCCTGTCTGAAGTAAAGCAGCATTGTCAGCAGCATCCCGTGTGCCGTGGAACTGGGTGCTGCAAAGGGTCACGCCATGTGACATCGCCATGCAGAGGTGCAGAGTTTTCTGAAGTCCAATAAAACCCATCACTTTTCTCAGGAAAACAATAACTGAAAATTTCTGGTGTTGACAGCACCTGTGTGGGATGCAGCAAAAAGCAGAGAGGGAGGGAAACAGCAAAATGTGCATTTCCCCATGGAAAATTTTGATTTTGCAAAGAAGACCCTTTCCTTTAGGTAATTATTCCAGTAGAAAAATCTCCAGCTAGCTCTAGTACTTACCAGAGTGCTGGCACTTAATGACACGGCTTATGGCAGCAATCACTTGTAACACCGTGGCATGCTGTCGGAGAGGATTTTTACTGCAGTTTGCTGTAGCATGAATTGCAGTGGAATAATATAATGTACTTTGAGCTAGTGCCCATTGCAGAAAATGAGATTTCCCATTTGGGATCAAAGTACAAAGATATAAAACCAGAATAGCTCACATTTTGCAAAAGCATAAAGCCCCAGCAAGGCAGCAGAGATTTCTCCTGGTGTAAGACAGACCAGAGTCTTACACTGCTTGAAAGAAACCCTGCTATCCATTTCACAGAACAAGCTTTTCCTACCTTTCCCACCTGTTAGAAAACATTCCTTTTGGGCATCTCTAAATGAAAACTATACACGTGCAAGATCCAACACATACAAATAACTCTGCTTAACATTGACCTGGCGTTGAAATTTAAGCAGAGCTCCTGTTGGGTTACCAGCAGCATTGACTCTTCACGTGATGTTTCTGGTCACGTTTATACACCGAAGGCAAAACAGCCTGAAAACCTTGTGGGAATTCACTGCCCCCCTCGCCACTCCCTCCCCCTCCGTCGCTTTGGAAACCGCTCTGCTGGAGGCGTTTTGGGACTGACAGCCCCGCACAGTTGTTCCAGCTGCTGGAACACACTCAGTAACCTCAGAAATGAGAGAAAACAAACCTGGGAGTCCCACAGAGCTGGTTTTAAGGTTCCCATTCATCCCCAAGCATAAAACTCACAAAACACTCTAAAAAGCTCAGCCCCTCTTCCCTACCCCCCACTCCTCCATCTGCCCAAATCCTTTGGGCCCAGATCCTGCGCAGTGCTCAGCATGGCCAAGCACCAGGCTCCTCTCCACAGCTCTCCAAGGTGCTTGGCCACTGGGGGGGAGGTGCTGAGCTCCCCCAGGATCAGGCCCTGCCAAAAGACAGGGTGGGGGGGGGGCAGAATCAGTAGCACCGGCAACAGGGAGACAAAAGTCAATTGTTCACCAACAATTCGGAGGGAGGGAGCCCTGAAGTCCCTCCAAGCCACTTGATTTATGGCTGGCAATAATATGTGTTGGAGCACCACAACCCAGAGTGCTGTGCGGCGTGACCTGTAAAAATAAGTCTATTAACCCTAATCAATCTCCCATTATCCACCCTCATCCACAGTTTAGCCAGCAAAGAAGTCACTAAGGCCTCTCAACTGGGTTTGAACTAATCCCATTGTCTTTCCTAATCAGGGGCTATGAAAGAGGAGAAGCTTCTTCTCAGTGCAAAATTATCACCCGGTGCTTAAAAAAAAAAAAAAAAAAAGGTGGGGAGAATTAAGGCTCTGCTCTTTCATCTTTTAATGAGAAAATGGAGAATTGTTTTCATTCTGAATTGCTGGGGCTAATTGAAGCCCAGCACTCTGGTGGGGATGTGGGGCTGGTGGGTATCAGTTCCCAGGGCCCGCGGGGAGCGCCGGGCACAGCAGTGGGGAAACTGCTGTGACAAAACTTCCTGTTGCAATTAGTAAGAGCGTGCATTCAGATGATGTGCTTTATTAGGGAAGCTAATTATGAAGTTTATCAGAGATGAGATGTGGTTTGGCTCAGTGCTGTGGCATCCCTCCCCATGTGAGAGGGGAGAGCTGCTCCAGCCTTGGAAGGACAAAGGGACCTGGCGTGTCGCTTGTATGGACCAATGGTAAAGGATTCAGCAGAAAATGTCACTTGAATCCAGACCAGGAAAACCAGGAATACAAAGCCTCTTTCTGACTGAGATCCTTTCTTTTCTTCCCATCCCTTCCCCCTCAACCTTCTTTTTTTTAAAAAATAAATAAATAAATAAATAAATTGGAGGTCCCATCAAACTGGCAGTGCCCAAAATAGCAGTAAATTAGGAAACCCTGCAATGTCCCCTGTTGGTCTCTTATACAGCAGGACAATACTCAGCAATTAAAATGTGCTCTGTGGTGAAATATCCACTAAATTAGTCCAGTAGCAAGTTAATTTTCTCTTGGTCTTTTACATTAATCAAAAAGGAAAAGACTAAGTGAGGACATTATCTTGCTAGAAATGAAAACAAACCTTGCAAAATTTTCTCCTTTCAGCATGAATTAGAGCAGAAGCAAACACACCACTGGGCTCCAGCAGATCTTTCAGGATTAATTATTATATCCACCAGCAGTTCAGCATTTTCTTGTAAAATTAAATTTTCAAAACCCTCTCCCATGCACACACAAGGCTGTTGCCACCTTACAGTGTCCCCACATGGCTGGAGGACAAGACCTTGCATGGCTTCAGGGTGTTTCTCTTTCAAGGGCACACGAAAAGCCTCAAGCAGCCGCACAGCAAAGGGATGAACTTCCCAAATACCACCATGGCCAATGGAAGGCATCTCCATAAAGCTGAACAGCTGGAGTCAAGGCAGCAAAGGAGCCCCACGGAGACACCCTGCCCAAGGAAGGGGCTGGTGAGGCTCTGCCAGCCCCAAGGACAATGGCAGCATCCTCAAATCTGCCCTTGGCCCAACCTCATCTCAGACAGGAGCAACCTCTCTCCAAAGCCAGTGTGACATGGTGCCCAGACTTATCATCCCCCTCACTCCAGCACACCAGTGAATGGGTTTCATCATGGCTTTGGGCAAACATGAATTATTGCACAGAGCAAGAGGGGAAAAACCTCACAGGCACAAAAATACCTGTGTGTAGCAGACGTAGTTTGAAGTAGGAAGGTTCCCAAATAGAAAGAAAGAGGGACAGATGCAGCAATACTTGGTAACACCCTCTGTCTCCAAAAGGAACAAGTTGAAGTGAGTCATCTGGGCTTCACAAGGTGTCAGAGGACCCGTGTTAGCACATGATCCTCTCCAGTTTGATCTGTGCATTTAGTGGCAAGCCCTCAGGCAACCAGTGTGAGAAATTGTCCCTATTAATGGAGCTGTAGGGACAGGGGCTCTCCTGGAGTGACAGAAGAAATCAAGCCTGGCCCACATGTACTCCAGCACCCTCTCCACAGCCCTGTGTGTGCTTCAGACACTTGCACACACACGCTTTGCTTTACATAGATGGGGAAGGTATGGATAATTATATCTGTGTCTGTGCCATGTGCTCAGCTTGTGCCTCAAAAGAGAGGAGAGCACTGACAGGTTCTTCAGAAGGAGCGTTGGAGATACTGTGTGTTATGGATTGGGTGAGCTATTCGATTTATTTAATGAATTAAGATCCTGACACATTATTTAGAGGATGTCTTTGGAGATAGAGTTGTAACTCATGGCCTGCCATGGGAAATTCTCCTCACAGAGGCCTTGAGGAGAAAGCACTCATTTTTTTATGGTGTCTGTTGGGGAGGGAAATTAACACCAAGGCAGCAGTGATAATTTGCCACTTTATAGGACTGAATTATCACCCTGTCAGCACTGAGGCGAAAACCCTGAGCCATGAACAAATATACCCATGCACCTGAAGCTGGCTGGAGCAGCTACCTTGAGCTCACATCACTTCCCGTCGGCTCTGCTGTTCCAGTAATTAATTCTGAAGGCTCCTGGATTTCACCTTGTCCTTTCGTTTGCTGGGCATGCCTTAATCTGACACTGTGGCATTCCACACTGCTGCTTCCAGGCTCATAAATCACACACAAACCCTTCCTGAAAACAAAAAGGGGATCTGTTCTCCTCTCAATGCACATGCACAACTTCCTGGCGAGTTAATGTGAGCTTGGCACGTGCATGGGAGAGGTGGCTCAACCTCATGGACCAAAAAGTCATTGACAGAAGAATACTTACAAGAGAAATAGCTGTCCAAAAAGCAGAACTGCAACTTTGGATCAAATATGTTATGTTATATTTTAAAATAGTTTTATTTAGCATTATCTGTTCTGTGTTTGCTTGAAGGTGGAGTCCTTACCTGTGGTCTACCTTTCCTTGCTCCATTTCTTATTGACCTTTCTCCCCACTGCATTTATTGACATGGGGAAAGGTACAAATTTTTCTCTAATTGCTCCCAGATGTTGAAGAAAGGTCTTTTGTCTTCTAATCACACTGGGGTCACAGGGGTGTGGAATGAGAGATGGGATAGTAAAGAACTCCCATTGGTGAGGAGGTGGTTGTGGGCCTCAGTCTTTCTCTTCTTCAGGATAAGCAGTCCCTACTGATGGGCTTAAGCATCATCTGCAGGCTTCTGGACTACTACTCTGGATGCCCAGCATGAAGAGGTGTGGATTTATCTTAGGGACAAAGTCATCCCTCTTTCCTCCAGAAAAAGCTACAGCTGCTGTTCTTTTCTCTGACGTACATGTGACTCCTGGGCAAGAGTTTCTTCAGCACGGGCTCTAGGCTGTCTGTGACCTGGAGGGTAGACAGAGATGGGGACAAATGGAGTTAATTTGTACTAAGAGGCTGAGCTGGTAGTTAATCTACCAAGGATTCAGAATATAGTTAAAGCACCCATGGACACACTCTCAGCACCCTCCCAGCTACGTATAGTTACAGAGCAACAGAGAAGAGCAATCAGTGTTACTCTTCTGTCAAGAATTGCCATATAATTAAATAACAACACACTCCTGCATGGCACAGGGACTGTGCTGGACAAGGCACCCCTACACCAGCATGCATTTACCATTTTCCATGTCCAGGTATAACCTCAGCTGCCTGCCAGCAGGTGGGATTTTCCAGTTGTCGGTATTGGCCTGACGCTGCTCCCATGGCAGGTCAATAGTCAGGTTGGTGGTGTGTACTTTGGCCAATCACACCCTCAACAGCAAAGAGATGTTTGACTGGAGCAGGTAAAGAATCCAGCCCAGGATTGCTGCTCAGCTTATTTTTCTGAGCAGGAGGAGCTGGGATGTCTCTCTGTCCCTTTGCTGTTCTGCAAAGCCAACAGCTCTGATAGAGCAAACTGGAGCTGATCAAACACTTTCTCATGACCTGACTTGCACCTTTTTCCCATCCCCAAAATGCTCATTCATCAAAAGTGCAAATTTTGCTAAACTGGGCCAGCTGCAACAAGCTAGGCAACATTTGAGAAAAGGATTGTTTTGACATTTTCAAATTGCAGGGTGCTTTACTCAAAACAACTTAGACATCTCAGGCATTTCTACAGCAAACTGCTATGAAAAAATAGATTTTAAAAATTTATTTTGATGAGTGATTTTTCACATGTCAAGGTCTGGATTTTATATGCCCATTTGGAATTAGAGTCTTTTTCAAACTCCTGGAAATTCTTGTGTGGGAAGGGAAGCCTTCTCCCACCCAACCCTAACAGCAACAGGGGGAATTTCAAAATGACCATGGAATTGGTGGAATGGCTACCCACTGTTCAGGGATGGGGGAACAATTGCACTTCATTCATCAATATTTGCAAAAAGCTCTGGTATCCCTGGATTCATGCAGCTCTGGATGGGTCATGGGTAATTATTTGTATAAAAAGAACCAGTGGGACAATGTTGTTCAGGCCTGGAGTCATTGTAAGATGTTAGTAAGTTTGGCTTCCAGGGTGGTGGAGAGGGAGTGTGAAAGCCGATTATCCAGCTTGGATTCTCCCTTGAGTAATTTCTATCGTTCCCATTTAGCTTTTATTTGTTCTCTAGGAAGTCTGATTATAAATCAGAACCAGGCTGCCTCCAAATGCATTTTCAGACAGCCTGCCTGCACCAACAGGGCAGAACTCAGTAATTCATCTGTGTGGCTGGTAACCATGATATCATTTGCTATGTACAATCCTTTTCTCCATACCATACCTCTAAAAGCATCTTGCTTTAGAAGGATTACTGTACAGAACAGGCATTTCAGAGCAAAACCCATCTACATAAAGAGTCATTGCCCAGAACACAGGAAACAACCCCGTCTATCAGTGCTAATCCACCCTCTGCCCTATCCCTATGAATAACCAAACAGCCACAAAAACAGGCATATGGTAAATGTTGGGGGGGGGTGGGGAGGGGGAACCCCAAAAAAACCCAAAAAAAACAACAACCAAAAAACAGCACAAGATTGTTTTATCCCTTTCTGCAATTTTTAGTCTCACTCAATAATTACTGCATCGACTGAATGCAGCCCATGGAGGCAGATGTGGCTATTCAGGGAGGCATTTCATTTCACATCCCAGCCCCTGTGCACTCACTGGTAAATTTTCTAAGAATTTCAACAGGGATAGTATTTATCGTTATCCTTATTTCAGTGCAGTACAAAAGTAGTCACATTTCTTTCATAGCTGCATCTGTGAAGGAAAACCCAGCTGGATCTCAGAGATTCAAGAAGCAAGCTGGATAAAACAGTGCTACCCCTCCACCATCACTTTTCTATCCATCATTTATTCCAGCAGTCAGATCTCACTACATCACGAGACCAAGGGATTCCTGTGTTTCCCAGCAGAAATTCAAGAAAAAATGAAAAAACAGTTGCTGCTCCATAAGAAGGTCAAGGTCTGACTACCCTTGAGCTACATGTCCCATTCATCATCTCTCCTCACCCAGCACAACGTTCACTTTCTCTATCTGATCACCTTTCATGCTGGAAAAGAATAAAGCAGCATCCAGAGGAACAAGGAAATGGTGATTAGGGGGTGTTATCCTGACAGCAAATACCACATCCATCCATCATGCAGACAACAGCCATCCCAACACTCCACGTCATAGGGCTGCAGGCCCTATGGGAGCTATGGGGTTGCTCTGCAGAGGAGCAGTGGCTGGCTGCACAGCTGTGGTACCCAGCAAACACCAAGCACACAGCAATCTGCCCTTTCAGGTGTCAGCAGGGACCTGGTTCTCTGGCCTAAATCTGAGCCAGGGTGTCCATGTACTTTTTCTGGATGGCCTGAACACTAACGAGTCTGTAATGCAGCAACACAATTAGTCCTTAAATTCATGTTCTCTTTTGCACTGAAGGATTTTGAAGGCATTGGCACTACTGACCATCACAACATTCTGTAGAGCTAATCTGCTTTTCACACATCATCAGGATAGAGAAACCAAGACACAGCTACGAGACAGGCTTCCAAAGCACCTTGCCATGTGCAACCCAGATGATCCCTATCCACCCTGCAAGGGCCCAGCACGTCTTCAAATTTCTGGGCAAGTCCTTTCTCCAAGGCCCAGAACTTCCCTGGAAATGCAGTTTGCTCTGTGCTAGTGAAACAGTTCCCATTGAGAGGAAGGCTGACTGGAAAATGGTCTGGGTTCAGGGCAACAGCAGCCCTGAGCCTTGCTGCAACAGAATAATTCATCTCAGAGACATTTTTCCCTGTCAGAGTAAATGTAATTACGTATGTGATATGAAGAAACGGGTCCCCAGGTGGAGAAACCAGTTAAACCTGACTTGTGTCCCCAAGGAGAAGTTTCCCTGGGAAGTTTCTGGTGTCTAATAAAGACTGAACCTTTGCCAGCTTTCTTCTAGTAGGGCCATTGCTAGTGGCTCTCTTCTGTCTACCTTCTTATTCTCATACAACAGAACATGCCCTCATCTCTCGGTGTCCCATCTCTCTGCCATACATTACAAGGCAGATGACCATTGCCAATGGTTTCCAAAAATCCTAGGCAAAAGGATAGTGCTTTCTGCCTGAAATCCCTGGGGTGCTGCCACGCTCATCTCCATCCCCCTGCCCCCTAAAAAAGAAAGAAAAACCAAAAAACATATGCAGAGTACTGCAGCTGATCAGTTGCCTGCATTGAAGACCCGAGGGATGCAAAAGACTTGTGTTTTGCTGTCTTTTTCAACCTAAGAGCCAGGATTTGGCTACTACACAGAAAAACTTGCTGGAAACAAAACAGAAAGAGATTCTATCCAACAAGGCAGACTCTAGATCAGGGCTGTCCAACCCCTTGGGCAAGGATCCCATTAGATTTTCAGCAAAGCAGCAAAAATCATTCAGCACAAGACAAATTTTGCAGCCTTGTCCAGCTCCAGCTTATGATACTTATTGAATATATGGACATTGAATGCCCTAATTGGCACCACTTCCCATGAATGTTCCCTCTCACAGCTTCCCAGGCTTTTTTTCTATTCCCATCCTCTGCAGGGCAGGACAGAACGTGAAGAAATCACTTCTCTGAGCCTGAAGTGGAGGGTTTGGAGAAGAGGATTACAGGAGATGCCTGCTCCTAATGGGCCATCAACAGAGAGAGGAAAGGGAAATCACCTCCAGCCTCCTATGGCAGAGCCAGAGGTACCAAAAATCACTGTGATGGGCACAAACTCTTTGCAGCTTTTCCCATTCCCAGTTACTCCATATAGGTACTGGAGGAGAAAAGCATCTTGTACATTGGACTCCAGGTTCACACCTGCACGAACATGATTACAGCTGATAAACCCATAGCATCCTTCCCCAACAGAGGAGAAAATTGAGTGCAGACATCTTCTAATGTAGCAGGTTTCCTGAAATTTCCAGAGAAGAAAAATAACTCCTAGAAAGCTGATGAACATTTAGACAATAGAAAGTCCTCAGTGGATCCTTCTTATGTGTCAGTAATTTCTGAAGATTTATGCCTGGATCTTCAGCCCTAGACATCACTAGGTCTTGGACCTGGCATCCCCTGTCCCAGCACAGGGCTCATCCCTTGCTGCAGTGGGGGGGCCCATAGGAGTGGGGGTGCTGCATGCAGTTGACTACAAGATCAAAGCCTGAGTGAGAGCACTGTGTGGTACGAGGCTGTCCAGCCAGCTGATGGTAACCACATGTGTAAATCCCAGCAAAAATGCCTATGACAATAACTTGTTTGCTATAAGTTGCTTCTCTGAACTTTGAATTCTCCTTTGTTGCTTTGTTTTGGTTTTGCAGCTTGGCTGGACAGCCTGGGTGACTGGCTCCAAGCCTGCCTTTAACTGCATCTTCTTTCACTAAAATCCCACCTACTTTGTCTCATGTGTTCCTTCCTCTTGCTTTGCCCCTCTTTAGAAGTGTCAAATTTTTCTGGGTGAAGGGATTCACTGGGACATGCTTGTTCAAAATGCAAACCAAGAATGATGAGTATTGCAGTTCTGGCACTCTGTGATGTTAATTTGATCCTAAACCTTGGCCAGGTTGGCTACAGCTTTTTTGTACTTACCTCTTGGTTTTCCCTATGGACCAAATTAGCTGAAAGGAGGAAAGCAGAGTGAATCCCTTTCCTGCATCTCTCAGTCAGAACTTGGACCATGGGGAGTCCCCAAGGTAGCCACATGCTCCCTCCCATCATGCTGGTGTCCCTGTCTGCCAGGAGCAGCCAAGGTGGGGCAGCAGGCAGGAACACTCTCCCCAAAGCTCTCCCCAGCCTCCTGCAGCTCAAGGCTAAGAATCACATTCCAGCCATAAACTACAAGTGATAAAATTACCTCCCAGCACAACACAACTTTCAGGTGGAGGACTGGGGATACCAATGCACCTTACTGCTGCACACATCTCATCAGCCTTCTTGGGACCATGCCACAGAAGATCTGAACTGTGACAGTGCATCTTTAATTTCTCCTTTCAGCTCTAAGGTACATGATGCCACTCAACAGGACACAACAATCACAGAGATACTGAGATACCAACAGGAGGAGTGCTGCCCTTCCAAAGAGCACAGCCTTGTGAGCTTTGCACCTGGTCTTACATATTCCTGGGAATGGTCAAACATCTCCAGTGACATTATAGCCTAATGGATACAGCACTTAATATCTAACCTCCTCCTCCATGGAGGGTGACATTCCCTATCTGCATGACCTACAGCAGCACTTCTGGCTCTAGGCACAGTCTGGTCACATTGGCCAGGACCAGCCATGCTGCTTCACTGCACCAGTGGCACGTTGGCCAAGTTAGGAAGTCAAATGTTTCTTTCTCTGGTCACTGCTGGGTACCTGCAACATTTGTGAATCAATGAGTCTCAAAAAAACCCCCCAAAAAAACAAAAAACAAACCAAACTGGGCCCAACCTTCAGCTGGTGTAAATCAGTGTGTAGATTTTAAACCACCACAGAGCAACACTACATACTTGTCTGGCAACCTTAATTACCAGAGTGGGATTTCATTAGCAGAAGTGAAAGGCATTTACCATTAGGTCTTTCTGGCTTCCAAATCCATTAACATCATCATGTGTACATTAATTTTAGGTGTAGATAAAGTGTGACACTTCTCCATCAGGTATCTGATGGGCATTATTTTTCTATTAAATAATGATATGTTTTAGGGACAGACCCACTGTGCAGCATTACCATGTTCAGATCCTTTGGGATGTAGGGATTCAGTGAAGATTCAATTAGAGCACCTCTGTGAGTCTGGGAGTACTTACTGCTGATCTGCCACAGACTACTCTGATTGTCTTATTTGTGCCAAAAAACTCACCAGTTCTGCTCGTTAAACACAGCAACTGCACCTTTTACCTTCCTGAGGGAGAAAGCCCAGGGAACAGAGACATCCTAAGCAGCTGCACTCACCCTGGAGCGTTTGAGTTGGGCAGCTCCTCTGGGTGGGTCAGCCAGCACATCCAGGGAAATAAGGATTTTTCTGGAGACTTCAAGGGGTTGACACAAGGTCCTAAAGCAATGGTCCACATTAACCTGGTTTTGCATGAGCTGTCTGTGGCTTGAAGCTGGAGAGACTGAGTTTGGCCCTTCTTTTCCTTCACCTTTGGACTAATTCCTTTCTCAAGTGAGCTTGCATTGACTGAAATATCCAGAGGCTCTGTGACTTTTCCTGACAGCCATAAAGCCCAAGATACCGACACAGACCCCTGAGGACCTGGAATACAGTGCCTGGTAGCATCAAAGCTAAACCAGCAATATTATTCCTGCTAAAAAAGTGACTAACAAATGGGATCTACCAAGAAAGGCCAAAATTAATTGCAGTCAAGTGATAATGAAGGAGCTGGATTAGTTTTCCAGAACTACTCTATGTTAGCTTTGCTGTGCCATCCATCTGCAGAGCTTTCAACCATGTGTCCCATCAGACAGCACTGCTACTTAGAGCTGGCAGGAACAGAGACTTCTTTTAGAATTAAAAGATCTGACCCTCTCATAAAAGATGAGCTTTCATTAACTGTTAATTTGACTGCTAAACAGTCAAAACCAAGACAAAAACATTTGCCCAAATTTACTGACAACTAGGCCTGAAACATTTCAGGCAAACACTTCTTTTGCTTATTAGCTGTTCTGCTTCCAGTCATCTTTTCCAACAGAGGTTGTGGGGGGGTGTGGGGGCAGGGGCTGGAGAAAGCAAAAATCCTAAGTCCCACCCAATTTCCAGGAGATATCTTAGTTCCTTATTCAGAACTCTCCATCATCAAAAAAGTTTCAGGCACTTTACAACCAACCAACACGTGGATCAGGGCATAACCTCTCAGATAACCCAAAGAGCTTCCCTAAACACATCTGATTCATGATGCTTCCACTTCCAAACCACATCTGTTACTCTGAGGCTGGCAGCTTGCTTCCATGGGCAGCAAATGAGGGCATCACCTCACTTGTGTCTTCTGTAGTGTGATAGAGGCTTTGGAGCACTGTAATGGCTGAGGCACTGCTTGGTGACCACAGCCACTGCCTGGTGACAGCCTCAAAATACAATGGGCTCTTCTTAAGGGAAAATAAGAAATTATGTGGTGGAGAAGAGTCAACATCACCTCCAGGACATGGAACACCAAACCTTTAACCCTACAGATCATCTTTCAAAGCCTTGGGCCAAAAGCTGCTGAATGCCATTACCAGGAGCCATCTCCTGAGCAACCTGCATGCATGGGGTGGGTGATGACAGCTCTCTAGCTCACAGCTGCACTGGTGACTGTGTTCAAGAGGGACTTTGGCAGTGGAGCCCAACCCTCTCACACCCAATACTGCAATGTAAGCAATTAGGTCCTCCCTGTCTGATTTAGGTCCTAGGTTTTAAGGAATCTCCTTGGGCAACTTTAGGTTCTTGAATGTAATTTCAAAACACAGACAACTTGAAGAAGGTTTCCAGAGGCAACTGTGTCATGTAGACACCTGATTACTACTGAAAGACTATAGGACTTGGGCACATTGTCTTCTTTAGCATCCATGAATGCTTCCTCCTTAGCAGGGAACTACTTTAAAACACGTGATTTTTCTGTCATCTCAGACCTGACTGAAAAAAACAACTTGAATTTTGTACCTGTTTGCTTCCAGCTCTCTAAACATCAGCAATACTCAGTCCCTTCATGGTCAGCTTTGGTCAGACAGCTGTTGAAAACCCCAAAACCCCTCTCAGTCAGACCTGCACATCCCAAAAAGCATCTCTTTGCATCATTGCCTCCCAAGTCTGTTTGCAGCTGCTTAAATTGCTTTATAACAAGAAGCTTCAAACACAGCAAGTCCTTTCTTTTCCTCTCCTGCAATCCCAGAGCATTTATTTCCCCCCTCCACCAGCATTGCTGTGACAGACAGGGTTTGTCCTCCTGCCCTGCAAACTGAGATCCAGCAACTGTCACATCACATTTGTGAAATCATTGCTTACTACTGCCACCATGGACTGAAACGTGGAGGAAGAAGAAAGAAGTTCAGAAGAGGCCAGAAAGTAAAGTATAATTTAGAATATTATGGAGATAAAAACCAATCCAATTGGTTTAAAACAAGATCAGCTGCAGAAGGAAAACATTAACTGGCTAAACAGGGAATATGTGAGGGCTGGGAGGAGGGGGAAGATGTCCCTGCTTAATATTGGAGGTGATTTAAATGAAACAAGAAGGCAGCAGAGGCTGAGAGAGAAAAACATCTCTCTGAGCCGGGCCCTTTAAGAACAGTTGCAACTGAAATGGCAGAATTAAGAGCACAGCAGCTGAGGGCTGGAATAAGATTGATTTAAGACTAGATACAATTTAAAGGCAAGGCAGAGGTGGAAGCAGAGGCTGGAATGAAATCAATTTACACCAAGATGTGATTTAAACTGATGAACTCGGGAAGTAAGAACTGGAGCTGGGAGGGAAGAGGGGGATGGGGAGTCAGTAACTCCAGGAGAGATGTGACATGAACCTGCTGCTAAGGTGCTAGGGAGGGAACTGGCAGCTCTGGGTGCTGCTTTTGCTGGAGAACAAAGGGCTGGTCCTGAAAACCTGCACAGAGCCAGAATTTGGTGTGAAGGAGACAAGGAGACAGCCTGCAAGGGGTATCTGCCCTCATGAACTTGAATAGGCATAAAAGGGCAGTGGTTAACTAGTCACAGCTGGCCCGGGGATGCCCAAAATGTTCCTTACCCTAAACTAGGATTATCAGTTAATAGTGATCCAGGGCTGTAGGCACACTTATGTGTGTGTGATGAGCCAGCTTGGGCAAGCAACCAAGAGAGCTGCCACTCAAGCCCAGCACCTAACAAGGGAGGTCACAGCTTTCCCCAAGGTCTTTTCAAAAATCAGGGGGTTTGATAGGATGAATTTTTAAGCCAAGCCATTTCATAGGGTGCACCCATGGCCTTCATCCTGTCTCCCATGCTCAAAATCAGAAATATCAGTGGATTTGTGAGGGAGCATGGGAGACAGGATGAAGGCCATGGTTGCACCCTATGAAATGGCTTGGCTTAAAAATTCAAGCCAGCCTCTTGCACCACCAGAAATCAGGAAAGTGCCGTTGGAATCTGCAGAAGTGTAAAAGGAGCCTGACTAGACACAGGTACTGGAATGTGGAACTGCAAAAGGTGGCCTGGGATGACTGTAGACCCAGTGGGTACAACAAGGAGAGACTCAAGTTACCCTTGTTCTGTCCTTCCCATGGCACCTCTCAAGGCTTCCCACTTGGCTGAATATCATAAATAAAAGGCCTGATCCTCCTCTTACTTCCATAGGGTTAAGTTAGTAGCAACCTCACCTTCAAGCCAATGAAGAACACTTAGAAAACAGATTGTGCTGACTCTTTCTTGCCAGGATGTTACTAGATTAGTCTTTTCCTCTCCTGCTCCCATTAACAGAGGAGGGAGAGGAAGGAGGAATTTGTGCTTCCACATTTATATCTCATGGTAATTTTTAAAAAATGTATATACACTCCAGACTTTTCCCTTCTAGCTACTGTTGGTTTTTTGTTTGTTTGTTTTGTTCTTTTCTTGGGGCTGTAACAGTTCCAGGGTGGCAAAAGGGGAGCTATGCATGATAGAATAATTGCCATGCTTCAGAAAGCCCCTCTGCAGAGTGTGTCTGCAAGCAGGAAGCAGCCTGGGTGTGTAATGTACAGGAGATGCCCTGTAAATAAAGCAGGAGGTTGCCTCAAGGAAGAACAAGGAACAACAAAGGCTGATCAGAACAAAGCGGCTGCAGAACACAATGTGCTAAACCTGAAACTCAGCAGCAAAGGGACTGGATGTGGAAAAAAAATAAAGACAAGGAAACCCCAATACCTTGGAGAGGGGAGATGTTTACATTGCTAAGTCATTTATGGAAACAGAAAAATTTATTTTAAGTCAAGGCAGGAATCATTCCTGGTCCAGCTAAATGCTCACCAGGCAATCTGGCTGGAGTTCAGGAAGAGCAGCGGATGCTGTGTGTTGTTCTTGTCAAGATAGAAATTTATTCCCTTTATGTGTATTTCAACCAACAATGCTGTGATTAAATGAATGCACTGGTGACAATGTGTAGGGGGACATATTGGCCTTTCCACAGGGAGGCACTCATTCAAATGGGCACTGCATGTTGTCAACTTTACCTTCCAGATCACTGGAAGTTTTTTGAACCCTGGTGATAAGAGATATCATCTGCTACATTCTTATTGTTCATTGTGATTTGAGTCTGGCAAACAGACTGAACAGCTTCTGTACCAACACAAAATATGGTGGTGAGCATCCATCTCACTGCCATAGAGTGACAGCAGTGCCACTTCGATGGCACCATGTCTGGCTCCAAGGGCTGATGTTGATGTAGAACTCTGAGCAAGACAACCTGGATCCTGAGGGATGAGCACACATATGACTGACATGTGGGACTTGGACACTGGCACGTGAGAAAGGGAAGTTCTGTCTCATGCAGGAAAGACCAGCTACAGTCAAGACCAGCTTGTGTGCAAGGTGCCAAGTGAGGAGCAAAGAAAACCAACAGGCAGAGAAGATCTGGATAGCTCAGAAGGGCTACAAGAGTGATGTTCAAGTTGGAGTTCCCACAGCACCTTGATATTTAGGGACCTCCTTAAGATAGCCTGGTGCCCAAGGTTGCTTTTTTAATCAGCTGAAAGTCATCTAACATTACTTTCCCTGCCACTTTCTGCTGAGGAATGAGAATGCAGCTGGATACATCCCATTTGTTCACGTCAATGCAGTCGGGCTCTTAAGTGCAGGTGACATGGACGGAAACAAAGACCAAGACAGTGCAAGTGCCACTGCTTTGCTGTTGCAGTGTGTCAGCTGAGAAATAGAGCCTCTCCCTGCACAGACCCCACAGCTCAGGTCTTTAAGGAGGAGTAAACATTTCCTGAAGAGGGAAGAGAGACAAGCCCTTTAGCAGGGGAAGAGACTAGTTGGTGACCTTGGCCTCTGCCAGTCCACTGCTGCACAGCCCAGGGGCCATGGAGAGAACACCCAGAAAGCTTCTGCCACTTCTCACCAGCTCTCGAAGGGTGGAGAACAGATTTGCTCTAAAAATGTCCAATGCCTCATCCTCCAAAAAAGCTATTTTATGTCTTTGCAGGGAGAGGGACAATAAAGGTGAGACAGCAGTTTGTGCAGGGCTCAGCAGCCGTGCCCAGAACACGCTCACGGGGGAATGTGGGTACGTCAGCACATGTGCATAAATACCCCCTGTTTGCCATCTCCCAACTCCAGTAAATCTATCACCAATCCACGAACTCGCTGCGCCACTAAGTCTAAGAGTCTAGACTAAACAGAAAAAAACACGGAGGAGTTCAGCCCTCCCCACTTCCCAGAGGATCAGCTGCCTCTCCAGCGGGTGGGTTTGAGCTAATGCAGATATATGGGGTGTAACGCAAACAACCGGTGTCAGCCAGCAAAGCGTCCAAGTGGAGAGAGATCACTGCCAGCTTCCCAGCCCAGACACTCCCTGTGGGATGGTGTTTGAGCATATTCCTGAGATCACAGGCTTGATTTCACAGATGCTGTGAACATCCCTGTGCATGGATGTGCACACTCATCCCATCACCCAGGTGGGTCTTTCCCCCATAGTCACCATTGCATAGCTCATAGGACAACTGCATATAAACCTGGATGAGAGGTTTTGCATCAAATTCTTTCAATACCACCCCCACCCCCTGCCCCCAGCATCCCATAAATAAAAAAAAAAAAATCTTTTTTCAGCACTTTCAAAATAAAATTATTTTTTTAGTTCATCAAGTTTTTTGTTGCCACATCTACTCCTCTTGCCTTTAAAAAGATATTTAGCAAATTCAACAGTGACATACAAATCTATCTCTTTATTCCACAGCCAGCCCCCTAGCCAGGCAGATTCATGGACCAAGCATTTGCTCCTAAAAGTGAATCCTTCACATTCCTTTAAAAAAAAGATGAAAGCAAAGGAATTACCTTACTTGGTAGAAAACAAGAATCAGTTCCCTGCTCTCCAGCAGGTTTAACCAACCACTATCCCCTTCTTGCCAGCCAAACCACAACACTCCCTAAAGAATGATCTCCTCTCCCCAAGGTTTCCGTGGCCCACAGGTGACCACCCGCAGTGATAGAGAGCCTGCAGCTGCTCCCCAGCAGCCTCCCCCTGTCCGTGTGTTTTCACTTAGTATGGTGATGAAGAGAGTGCAAAGTTGTCTGCAAGAAATGCTGGGAGCTGACAATATTAGGAGATTTCAGGTGTTCCCCATCTTTCCTGGCAATCAGCAGATCAAACACTTAACACCAGCCTGCAGAGAAGGGCCAAAAAGCCCTAGGGACACCTGGAAATGGTGGAGCTGTCCCTGCCTGGCTTTGTGTATGCAGTGTCCTGGGGGAGCTGGCACTTGTTAGCACCTGGCTGGTTTTGGGTCCTTCCCATTAACCATGTCTGGGGTCACTGTATTTCTTCAAGTCCATCCCATTCTCTTTTCAGGACTTGCCTCAAGCATCCACTCAGCTTCCAATGCATTTTAAACTCACCCTAAAACAAGCACTCTTGTGGAGATCAACCATGAAATGTAGGTCTGACACGTAAAGAAACCTCCTCTGTCCTTCCACAGTGAGCCAGCACAGTGGCTCAAAAATTCCTGTCCACAAGTGAGCATCAGCAACATGGAAAGGAGTCTTTCTCCCTTGTGTCCCTGTTCTCAGCTTGTGAATGCAAAGCACTTTGCTTGTCCTTTGTCATTAGCTTGATTTTGAACAGGCTGGGAATGAAAGAGAACCAGGCATCTCCAGTACTTTTAAGCCCCATTTGGTCTGATTTAAAAAGTCTTTTAAAAAAAAGAGAAAGGAGGGGGAAAGCAATAACTTTTAAAAACTTGTCCTGAATGCAAACTAAAATGGAGTCCACTGTATGAGTAATTCAGGATTAATTGTAGAATTACGTTATTCATGCAATACTGGTTGAGGGAAAGAATAAGCACTCTTGAAGTCATTAAAGAAAATCCCAGTAAAATATTACTTAGTTGATGTGTGGAGTCTTATTGGCCCTTAAGGGAATGCGTGCGGCAAAAATGTCCAATTTATAGCCCAGAGTCTGTCTATAAATAAGTAGTCCAAAGCTACCTCTCCTTGTAGATCCAAGGAGGGGGGGGGAATGTTTATCTGCAGGATATTATGGCTGACCTAAGCCCAGGTTTCAGGAAAGCATGGGGCATGTAATTAATTTAAAGTCATTGAGATTGAACTGAGGCTTCAGACCACAAGCAGTTTCATTCTTCCCCAGTAATTGCTTGTTTGCCTGTGTGATATGTGAATTCAGGATGAGTTTTTTTACACAAAAGTGACATAAAGATGCCTGAAAGTCACCATGCTGTGAGTGTGATGGTAGGGGCAGCATCACTGCACTGACACATCTTCCCTCCTGGACCTTCTGCCTGCACCAATAGTGGAGTTTCCCAGTCAGGTCATATAATTTTAGGCATGGGGAAGGGACTTCTGATCTGCAGCGAAACCGAAAGCAGTTTGACACAGATTTCATCACAAGCAAGAAGATCCTGGGGTGGTGGAGGAAGGGAAATGTGCCCAGCTGTGCTGGTGGTGATGTCCCTGGGGACCAGGCTGCTGCCAAGCAGGGTGAGGGCTGGGTGATGCTTCTGCTGGGCTGGAGGCAGCGCCAAGGGCAGAAACTGCAGCCTCTGCTTCAGTAGGAACAGCAGTCCCCATCCTCCAGCCTCACCTCCACCCTCCACCCCCCTCTTCATGTGGCAGCAGGTCCTTGCCCAGCTTTGTGGAGAAAAGGTCTAATTTTGCCTAGTCTCCTCCTCCTGCTATTTCTCCTTACATTTGTCATCTGTGATTTTTCCTCCTGATAGTTCCCAACACAGTGGTGTTGCCATATAAATAAATAGAAAAAGAAAATGAGAAATAGAAAAAAACAGCACTTGCAGTACTATCAAGCAGAAATCATGTTTAATCTTCACACTGGGATGAAATCAAAAGCAGTTATCCCAACAAGTCAAAGTGTCAGTGGTTGCACAAACAAGATCCCACAATCAAATCGTTGCAGTAGCTGCAGACCCAGCTTCATGTGCTTTGGCAGAGATGGGTGATGGCTGGAGGAGCTCCTGTTGCTGAGGCTCTGACTGATGGGCACTGGGAGAGGGAGCAGGAGACCAGTCCCAGGACACATGTGGACAGCACAAGGAAGGAGGCACAGAATCTGTCTGACCACAAGCAAAAAGAAAATTCCCCTGCAGTTGGCCAGTTCCTTTTCAGTCCCAGTGTATCCTGACAAATTTGAGCACATTGAAGATATATTGTGTCATGGTATGGAATGGATTTTAAACGCACCAATTGGCTCACTCTGTAACGTTTTGAATACCTGTTAGAGTGCTGCCACATGGCCTGGCGGGGTGTGACTGTGGGTAATGAGATGAAATTGAGCAAAGAAAAATTAAGGCCAAATAACAGAAGCAAATTCCTCGAGAATGAGGTTTCCCATTCCCAGACCACATCCAGGCTGGAGAGCTGGACTGGGACAGCTGAACTGCAGGGAGGGCATTTCAGTATCACTGAACCCCATTATGTATCCCTGGGACCCCATTATTTTACTGGAAACTCCCTCGAGTCCCAGTTCCTGCCTGCAAACCAGAGGCCAGGGGAGCTCCAGCTTTTTCTTCAAGGAAGCCCTTCAGCAGAGCTAATGGTGCTGCTGCACAAGGGCTGGGGAGGACTGAGGAAGATCAATGGTCTGTCTGAATGGAAAGTAATCCAAAAGGAGATGCAGAAATGCCAGCAAACCAGTTACAGGGCTTCACTTTTCTTTGCCAGTACTTCTGGGACCATCTGACTGTGAGGAGCCACCCACACACTGCAGTGTGGACCTTCATCCTCACCTAGAGCCATGGAGAAGCTGATGGGTCTGACCCTCAGGATTCAGCAACTAGATAGCAAATTTGAGATCACAGATCAAAAGCTGTAACTGCTGCATGTTACACCAACAGGCACATGCACAATATGGGCAACCTCATGTCCTACCACATTATCCACTGACTTTTCCTGTATCCCCCCCAGCTACAGCCCTGCAGTTCCCCTGCACCCCATACCCACAGCCCAGCAGGCAAAATCTCTTCCTGGTGAGTCAGGGACACTAACGGAGCGTTTCTGTCCTTCCTCTGACTTCACACCCTTTTCTGCCAAAGCTTGTTTGTGCTTTCCCAGGTGTACGAGGGAGTTCCTGTTTGGGACAGACTGCTGGAGTCCATTCTGACAAACGTGGACACTTTTGCCACAGTGCCACAGTACAGCCATAGAGCATGACAACATCTGGAGAGGAAACCTGTGTGCTGCAGAGATGGGGCAGGCAGAGGTGTCCTGGGGTTTGCATCTCATCTTTTTTTGGAGTGGGAATGTTGCCCCCAGGCCTGGATGCTGCTGAGTGGTTTCATCACCTGTTAAGCCCTTCTCAAAGCCCAGCCATGTATTTTAATGAGCGTTCCAGTTGTGCTATGGAAAACCTTCGTAAAACACTGGCCAGCTGCCTAGAAAATGACTGAATGAGAAACCTGTTTTCTGGCTGTGGAGTCATCGGTTACCTGGCCATCTTCAGCTGCTCCACTGCATATCAACGAAGGACAATTCATTCATTCATTCATTCACGGCAAACTCCATTAACCTCGTACATGAGCCAAAAGAATTCTGAATCTTGAAGATGCCCCATGAGTCTCTCCATGACACCAGCTAATTATCTCCTCATTAACAACAACATTAGCATTCCATTTGATATATACAAGTTAATTTGTTAATTGCACTTTAATTACAAAGTTATTAAGAGCTCAGAGGCATTCAACAGAAGATTGCAATTAACACAGGCTGCAAAATTACTCCTGGCAATTTGGAGATGTTATCGGAAACTGATTCTCTGCGTTCAACGGAAGACAAAAAAGAGACAAGAAATTTATGGGCTGACATCATGAATTCCCTCTGCTCCCTCTGAAGATGCTTTCACTCGCACCCTGGGAAGTTCCAGGAGCTGCTATGTTGAGATACTCTTCATATAACTGATTGCTCTGGCTCGTGCTTCCAGAAGCTCCACTCCTCACTGTGCCCCAGCAGAGGAGTGAAGGAGGTGGCCAGGGGCTGAGTGGACTCAATAAATCACATGAAGCTTTTGCCATCTCACAGATCAGTCCTGCACATAGACACAAAGCTGCAGGTGCTGCCTTCTGTTGTGGAGAGCCCACAGTAAGATCTTGCTCCTCTCCAGTGTTGAATCGTGCCTGCAGGTTACATTGGTATCACCTACACTTCCAAGGATGCTGAGCACCTCCCAGCCACCAGTTCAGCAGAGTGACTCACATCTGGTCCATATACTTCCTCACTCATCCTCCTGTGTTGGGGAAGGCTTTGTTTTGTCTTGCATGGGTCATATCTGGGCAGGCATCTCACACTGAGCACCAGGGTGAAAGGTGGGGACTACAGCTCTCCCACCAACAGCTCCACCATGACTGATGAGGGGTCTCCTGAGGATGCAGCTACACCTTGGCCATGCTCCTTCCCAACCCCATGTGCACCAGAATCTCTTAGATAAGTTGCCTCCACACCACTCAGCTCTCAATGACTGAAGCCAAGATCTCCAACCCTTGCAGAGCTACAATGATTAAAAAGAAGATAACCTGGTGTGAGCAGGCGTCACGCACCGTATAAAATTCAGGCTTTGTTTGCTCCTTCCCAGCGTGCTGGTTTTCATGACTAACACCACGACCTGCCCTGTGCCTCCTGAAGAAAACCAGGCTGTGGAGGCTCCCCTGGGCTTGATGAGATTTCCCGTTCTCTTTTTCTTTCTCTCCCTTTATCTGAAGTGCCGTACTGCAACGTCATGCTTCAGATTAGCTGTCAGTTCTGCTGGAAAAATGCACCGGTGAATCTGGCCATTATCCACCAGCCAGGCAGGCCAGGGCCCTGCCACTCCTGCAGAGAAGGGGCACTGTGAAGGGGAAAAAGCAGGACACTGACCATAGCATATGCCAAAGCCAGAAAGAAATTATAAATGGGAGGATTTACAAATGGATTGAAAATAAAATTTCACTTCCCTACTGGCCTTACTAATTGTGAATTTTTTAAATGCTTTCATTTCATACCTTATGAAACACTGTGAGTTAGGAAATGCCAGTGGCACTTTATTAAAAAGGCCCCAAAGAAATTTCCTAACTTCTTTGAAGAAGAACTTGTAAGGAATAATCACCAACCCAAGAATTAGAACATCCTAAAGAATGGGAGGAAAAAGAGAATTACATCCTTGCTAGAAAATTCTATAAAATAGTATTCAGAAACCATGTGGATACAGAAAGGAATTTATTCCCTATAAATTTTATATAGATAGGCTTATTTCTACAGATCCATATTATGCTCATTTCAGCTGGCCTCTATTCCTTTCATCCCAGTTCAGTTTTATTGCACTGTTACCTATGGGAATCCATCCCACTTTTGCAATATAAAACACATCTCTGAGTTGTCCCTGCTCAGACAGCCCCTGTTGTTGTCCTGGATCTGAGTGTTTTCCCGTTACACTGCTGTCACCCCTTTTTCTTCAGACTCCCTCTGCCTTCAGCTTCCCTCTGCCAACACGTGCCAGCTGAGGACTGCCTCAGTGGAAGTTGTGTTGCATCAGGATAATTTACTTGATTTCATCCAACCTCACATTTTATAGCCATCACCATGACTTTTCTCCTCAAGGTGACTCTCACCCACCTTTTCTAGAGGGAAAAATTAAGAGGACTTTGGGAATGACACGGAAAGTAAGGAGGGAAAAAAGATCCCAGTTTTTGTGGTCTGTCTTTCCAGATATTTGTTACAGCAGTTTCCTAACAGCCAGATCAAAACTCAGCTAAGCATTGTGGGAAATTCAGCAGTTTGAACAGCAATTCCTAGGGAGAAATGTGCCAGTCTTGAAAGCACCATTTCCACACCATCTGCCCCTCTTATACATCTCTCCATTCGCTGTTTGGCTTTGTCAGAGCAAGAGGAGGCAACACACACACCCTGTGCTCAGGAATGACCTGAAGTCCCTGTGCAGCACTACAGCCATTCCAGCCATGCACCCTGCACGCCAGCTAGGTGAGATCTAATGGCAGAATGATTCAAACTGAAATATTGAAGCTTGAGTTTCCGAGCAAGAAATCAAAACGTGTCAGCAAGAGTCACCTCCCTAAAGTAATTGGGCACCAGTTGCTGAATTAAAAAGTGATCCCTCCATTTTGGCCCATGTTTAGAGTAGGAATAAAACAAATTCTAAATACAACTTAAATAGCTCATAAACAAAACCCTAAAGAAGTCCTCTTACTCATTCCTCTGAAACTCCTCAGATTTCTGATGCTAAAGCACTGGTGGGCAGAGCAGAGGGAAAGCAGGTCCCAGAGGGGAGGGCTCAATTAATTTTGCTTTTCATTTCACTGTGGTAAAGGAATGTCATTCCAACTAGTTTGTAGTTATCAAAGCTGGAAATAATATAGGAGAAATTCTAATAATTATTATTATTACTACTTTGAAAAAGAGCTAATTCCAACAGAAAAATGTCTTTGATTAAATAAAAATTGTTCTTGCACTCATCAGATATTTCTATCCAAAGGAGAAAGGGAATATTCCTAAAATTGTGATGTTTCAAAGAATCATCTAGGCCTTCTTGGACAGGTACTCACTGGTTTTGGTGAAAACTGGGCAGGAAAATTAAGCAAACAGAGGCTAGATGGGTTCCTGGACCTCTGCTCAGTCAAGCGATAACCATCATGGGCTGAGAACACTCTGCTCCTGTGCCATGGGCAGGCAGCCTGCACACGTGTAAGAATAGAATAGAATAGAATAGAATAGAATAGAATAGAATAGAATAGAATAGAACAGAACAGAACAGAATAGAATAGAATAGAATAGAATAGAATAGAATAGAATAGAATAGGATAGAATAGAATAGGATAGGATAGAATAGAATAGAATAGGATAGAATAGAATAGAATAGGATAGGATAGGATAGAATATTTTCATTGGAAGGGACCTACAACAGCATCTAGTCCAATTGCCTGACCACTTCAGGGCAAACACAACTAGAAAAGAAAGGAAACTGGAGAAAATTCAAGATAGTAGGGAAAAAAGGTGTAGTTCAGGATAAGATGTCACCAAAGGTGAGGGCTAGATGGAGTTGGTGGAAGATAACTTGGGGATCCTACGCCTAGGGAAGGGGAAAGAAGCCCATACAGGCACCTTCTCCCCTTTCTTCAGCTAATTGGACACGCTGCCATGCCATGTGTGTGAGATCCTTCACCTAGGATGAAGTATAGCCCTAAGCATAATGGGATGAAGCAAGAAAGAATGGCATGGTGGGAAAAGGGAAGATGCCAAGAACCTCCAGCGTGGAGAAGATAGAAGTCTAAGGACATAAAGAAGATAAGGCACCAGCATGGAGGAAGGGATGTGAGGATGCTGAGAGGGGAGAGGCTGGCATGCGTGGAGGTGGATGGGGGAAGCACGATGTACGAGCACGCCTTTGGGCTCAGCATCCTGGGAAAACTGATTTCTTTAATTAGCCTATTCTGCAGGAAAGCAAGACCAGCCCTTTTGTGTTGACATCTCTGCAAGTCCGGGGCTCCTCAGTCCTGTCCATACCTGACTGTCTTCCAGCAAAGCGCCGTAGTGCCACGGCCCAAAGGTGTTGCTCTCACACCCTCCCTTGCGCGTTGCAGTGGGTAAACAGAGCTGCCAGACACCAGGACTCTGTTCACACTCAATATTAAGTGTGAATATTAAGTACCCCAGACTTCCCACGCGCTGGCTGGGAAAAAGAGTGCCAGTGTTAAACTGTTTGGCACCGCCTCCGAGGGCTGCGTCTGAGGCTCCAGCAAAAAATAATAATAAATAAAACACCCCTGAAACTGGCCAAACTTGCCTGTTTTCAGGAGAGGTTTAAACACAACCTCTGCTGCCTGAGGTGCACAAGCTGTTCTCAGGGAAAAGGCAGGGGATTGAGTAAACCTGGGATTTCAAGCAACGATGATGTGAAACTCAGCACCCGTCAGCTGGAGCTAGTCAAAACTTTCCATTCAAGACTTTTTAAAACCAGATTTATTTGATCCAATGGAAATGCTCATCCGGATGATATTCTGAGGGTTTTCTATCAAAGCACAAATCTTTCAGTACTTTGACAGCTGAAAAATGAAATATGCCTACCAACCAAAGGAAAAACTCAGTGAAACTCATTTATTCAGACCATGCTGCTAATTCTTTTCTATCTGAATTGCCAAAGAACTGCTTGAAATGTTTAACTTGTCAGCTGCCAAAACCAGGAATATTTGGTCTCTAGCATTTCAACAAAACTCAACTAATTTTATTTACAATTGATCAACATTTCCCTCCCTCCAGAAATTGTCTTCACATCTATTCCAAATTGAGCTGGGGGTGACTGCATCTGCTTGAGACCGAAAAAGCTGTAATATTTATTATTTGCAGAGGACAGCATCATTCCCATACACCCTGGAACACTGAGTAGACAGAAAGGTATGTGCAACGTGACTCTGTTCATAGCAAAAAGCACGATAAAAGTGGCTCTCTCAGGTGGATGGTGTTGACAAGACATTAGCCATGGACATGTGCTTAGGGGGGTTGTGTTCAGGAAACTGGGAGCAAGGACCCCCTCACACTGCCAGTGCTTGGAGACCTGGGTAGGATGGCTGAACAGCTGAGGGTGGTTTGCTGATTTTCAGTGCAGAGATGAAACTGCTGACCCTGCTTCTGTATGGCCCAAGTAAAATCAAATTATCAACATCCCATGAAACTCCACCAGAATATAGGGAACAGGAGCAAGTATTTCCAAAACTGACTTGGTCTTGAGACCCAGGATCAAGCCCACAGATCAAATCAGGCAAAAGAGAGAGCCAAGTTTACCCCTCAGATCCCAGAAAGTGCCCCATGTGTTCAGCACCAGGGAGGTCCCTTCCACTATTCCTGCAAAAGAGCTTGCAAAATCTTTTCAAGTTTTTCCACACCAGCTAAACTCCCATTACTGTCTCTGCTTCAGTTAAAAAGCAACTTCACAATTTCTATCCTAGGCCTCTTTAACAAATCACTTTGGCCACATTCTGTCCCCCAGGTCCTTTGGAGTCAGCAGAAGCCTTCACCTGCTTAAGGACAGGACCACATTAGGCTGATGGAGATCATCAAGGCCAGATTGCTCACCATGGAGGCTCTTGGGGTGGTCTGCTGTAAAAAGGCACACCATGACTCCTTGCCTCCTCCAAACAACCTCTGCAAGGTCCAGCCAGCCTCACTGCTTTTACTTTGGCTGAACCAGCTTTCTAAAATTTGGCCATGCAAGCATCTTGTCTCAGCAGCAAGACTCTCTCCTGCATCCAAAGCTGAAGGAGGGGGGACAGTTCAGGCCAACGAGGCAGCTGCTGTTTGGCTGATGCAAGCTGGTTCCTGGGGAGGGGAGCGATGCAGAGCTCGGCTGAACTCCTCCACAGAGCTTGTGGAGGAATGTGGTGGAAAGCCAAAGAGTTGTCAGGCTCTCTCCCACTGCAGGTTTGCCAGGAGGTCTATAAAAATGTCATTGTCTCTCAGCTGCTGGTGATTATATTCCCCTTTACCATGGCTGCTGGTAATATGTATGTGTATATATAAAGGGGAATATAATTTCTGCACAGTGCTGGCCTCCCCCTGGCCTTTTTCAAACAATAATAGACTAAATATAAAGAGACAGAAGCCGTTACTCGGCTCCTTAACCCGTGCCAAGGAAAATGAATAATTAAGAGCATATTACTTGCAATGAATTTATACTGATGCTTTTAAGTTAGGACCTACTAAGATCCTTTTTAAAATACATCATTCTCCCTTCATCTTTCATACAGAGTTCATATTCCAACCTAATACTTTATAGCAGCTACTGTTTAGATATGAGTTAAAAGAAAAGCAGGCTTTAGGTTTCCATTATAAGGCAGAAAAGAGCTTGGGCATAAAGGAACACGGCAGTTAATCTGTTTTGTTTCTATTTTACCTGCCTGCAACTTCACATCTCATCAGCCAGAAAAGATCACTTTGGGATCTTTAGTGCAAGTTGCCAGAAATGTGGTCCCAAAGAGAAGAAGAACTGAAGCCCTGACTAGCAGAGCTCACTTACCTTGACACTGGTCCCAAATACAAAGGAGCTGGGGAGCAGCTGGTCCTAGGGGAACACAGAGACTGTAAGCTCAACTGATGGGTTTTGGTTTGTTTGCTTGTTTGTTTTTTCCTTTTTTTTGGGCACAGCTTGGTGTGAACCCAGGAGATAACCAATTCAGTGAGGTTTTTTTAAAGAATGGGCACATCACTCTGCTCTTCTGATGCCCAGTCAAGGTTAGTACTGGCAACAAGCCTGCCAGGGAGTAGCCTGGCCAAGAGGGAGACTGTCCCTGTGCCTTTTCTGCTGTAAGACCGAGGCTGCAGCATGCTGGTCCAGCAGCCTGGAAAAGGGTTTGATGGCCAGGGAACCTCAGGGGACCTTGTTTAGTGGAGGGTTGCAGACTTTCGGGACACCCATTTGGAACCAACACAGAATTAATTTCTCAAGGGGACAAATTGGTACTGTGGATTAAGGAAAAAAATAACACCCTCTGCCACCTTCCACTAATTGCATGGCCAGATGAGGATTTGGTAGGCAGGTGTCTGGTATGGGAAGCTTTGTGAAATGGAGATGACAGCAAAGAACCAACAGTGAGAGGTTTTGGAAGCTCTATTTACTGAACTTATTAAAGAAAACACCAGAGAAGTGACTTGATCACAAAACCTCCAGAGAAGGCTCTGAAACCAAGAGGCAAAGATGCAGCAAGGTTTAGTGGCTGTCAACCAAAAGTCAAACAAAACTGTCTGGAAATCAGTGCAAATTCAGAAATCTTGGCTATCTCTACATGTGTTCAGTCCCACATGAACATCTTAACACAGAAATAATTTGTGGGTATCTTGGACCCGAATTATGCAGAAGATCAGACTGGATCACCCCTGGGGTCTGTCCTGGCCTTGCACGGTGAGTTTTTGCACAGGTCTGGGTCAGGCTCATTCCAAATGTGAGAACCCAGCTGTAAGGTATCCAATCAGTGACAAAAACACAAGGCAAACATGTAGAAGTTAGTGGCAGTATGAAGCCATGGTTTCCACCTCCGTTCAACTGACTACTGGCCATTAATGACATGCCAGGAAGAATATCTGGCCATCTTGAAAGGAAGTGCTCTTCAGCTGGCTGCACACCTACTCAAGCTCACATGCTTGCCCAAGCCATTGAAGGTGTGGGCAAAGGTTGTCCAAAGTGCAAACAGGACAGAAAAGCCCCTTTTTCACCACCAGTTCAGCAACAGCCCCTCGTGACTGGTGTGTTGTGGTGCAGTTCTAAACTCGTAACTGCCGTTAATTCCGAGTCCCTTGTGGTATTTCTCTGGTAACTCCCTGGCCATGCTCTGAGGAGGCAGATGTAAATAGCTGGCATTAGGGGAAGCCACAGAAAGCTGTAAAGTTACAGTGGATTTGTACTGACAATCCACAAGATCTGAGATAATAGGTTTTCACGGGCTCCAAAAATCCTTCCAAGGTTTTCCCTTTGAAGTTTACCACAGGGCTAATGAAGAGACCACACTGCTACCAAGATTTGTGCTTTCAAATGTGTGGTGACTTAGCTTACATAAATGAGGGAGAAAATACAAATTGCAGCAGCCCTTCCAGAACAGTAATAAAATTGTTCTAAATTACATTTGTTTTCATTTGAAGAAACATTCGTGGAGCATCGTAGGTGACCGCCAGAGATCTCCCACTCACAGCTGCTTTTTGGCAGCTCCATTACAGCAACCAGCAAATCTTTACATTTAATGGATCTATGAGTCCAGCAGGTCTCATGAATCAAAGTTTTCTCATGAATCAGCCTCTTGCAGGAAAACACAAGTTCATAAAGCCCCCAAATGTTTTGTCTAAAACATCTCCCCTTTGAAAGAGCTCTCATTGAGGTTTCTTTCCTTCCATTGAGCTCCATCTTCCTTTCATCTCCATTCAGCCCTGGGAAGTGCCTGAACCAGAGTGATGCTTCCCAGGCTACTGAGTGGGTAGTTCTAACCTAAATCAGTAGGAATTTTTGCCATTGTCCCAGGGAGAACCTGGACAAACAAGGGTGTCCCACTCTCATGAGACACTGGTAAGAGCAGGGGACTGAAAGTGATACATCTGGGTTTGATACCAGCTTAGCACTGTTTAAAAATGTTGATCTCCCTGCAGCTCAGTTTTCCCTGAAAATAAAGCTGAAAACAGGAAAAACTTCAGCCAAATTCTCCTGCAGCCTAAACTTAACTGAAGATCTTTGCTCTTCAGATCCCACAAAGATCTGAGGTATCATGTGTGCCCAGGAGGGATGTGGAGCCTGGCTCAGCCTCCCGAGAAAGTGACACTTAGCATGAAGAATTAACCCTCTCCTCATCCCCCAGACAGGAGATCTTGTGGACCCCGACCTCTCCCCAGTATCAGCAGATGAGCTGGGAAATGCAGGGAAAGCAAACCCTTTGGTGCTCAGAGAGCCCCGAAGCTACAGCAGGGAAAGCACAGCCAGGGTGGAAACACCACACTGCTGAACTCCAACAGTTGCAATATTTTTTTTTCTTCCCCCTTCCTCCCCAAGCAACTTCATAATAAATAAGGTCTTAAACTGCAATTGCTCTTCAGAGAAAGGAATTTCCAGTGGGCGAGTTGGACACACAGGAGCAGTATTTGCAGGCAGCCGATGGCTCTGATCCCAGAGGCGTTAACCACACGATCGGTACCCAGGCAATTTTAAACTTCTGTTTGAATATTCCTACAAGTGCCACTCCTGAGTTGATTTAACACCATGG
The DNA here is from genome assembly GCA_907165065.1 of Caprimulgus europaeus. The sequence continues at coordinate 4,427,246 of OU015543.1, read as the reverse complement.
CTGTGGTGTCTAATAGCTCTCCAGTGATTAATAACAGCCATTTGTTCAAAGCTAACAGCCCCAGTGTGACAGTAACAGATAAATTAGCAACATTAAAAATATGCTAAAGAAAACATTTATGTACTGGATCAGTGTAGTATGTGATAGTAATACACATCAATTATGCCAATAATAAGCTATTAATGATGAGTGCTAGATGTTGAAGCAATTTTTGCCCAGTTCTCCTATAATCATTTTGACATTGTTCATATTTAGCTTGATGAGACTGGCCAGTTCTTACAAATACTAATGTTTTTTATGTGCTCAGACATGAATATTGTAAGCAGATGGTGGGAGGAGCACGAAGAGGGTATGGCATTGTATCCCTATCAGTTCCGATTGTCACAGAGGAGCCAATGTGCCAAGTAATATTTGGGCATAAATTATAAGGCTGTTTACCAAATTACATCCCCAGAATTAGATGTCATGCAAAACGTTTTAATAATGCAAATTAAAATTCTTCTGCTCGACAGATCCCAAGATGCTACACTTGCCTACCAGAAATCACTGTGACACACTGCTGTCCCCAGGGACAACCTGCAGCCAGCTGAGGGGAGCTGAGCCCACACCCATCATCTCAGCCCTGCTTCCAGCCATATTCCAGCCCAGAGAAAAGCCATTTAACCTGAGGTTTGAGGGAAGTCTGAAGCTGGCCTGAGCCATGTCCTCAGAGCAGGCTAAGAGCAATCTGACACCTCTCTGCTGGAGCCTGTGGGAATAATCCCAGGGCATCCAAGCACCCATCACGTAAAGAGACTGCCAACCCAGCTGGGTGCACCCTTGCATTTTGCTCTTCTTATCTGCTCACAAACTAAAGGAAACCATCAGACTACCACTGTTCAGCTGTTGAGGCAAGAAAGGAAGGTGCTTTCGTTGAAATTACACATTACAGTACCAAGCCCCTGAAGAAATTTGTGTATTATTAGGATGGATTGGCTTTTATTTCTTTTGTTTCCACCACTGATATTCGGGTACATGCCATGGGACAGCACAATCTACAGGTTTCCCTGTACAGATATTCACAGTATGCAATAGATGCTGCCAGTTGCCTCAGTTTTGGTGGGAAATAAAATGAGTGTTGTTCAGGTGATAATATTCCTGAGCACATCTTGCAAGGCAAGCATCAAACCTGAGATTTAGGACTAAACAGTAGAAAACCTTGCAAACAGTCCAAACCCTGTTCCCAGATCTGCACATACAGGCTCCAACCATGTGAGCAATGACAGCCCAGCTAGTCTGAGAGGAAAAATCTACCTGTAATGTGCAATTCTGCACAGCCTCTCAGGAGCCACGTCTCCAAACGGCCCCGAGCGTGGGACCGCGCTGTCAGCACGCACACGCCCGTGGAGGCTGAACGCGTGGGTCCTGCTGACAGATACAGGGTCTCATTGTTAGACAGAGCCCAGCCTCTGCTCGACAGGCCCATTGCAACCCAGATGCTCAGGAACTATTTCTCTCTCTCGTCAAAAAGTAATGGACCAGTATGATTGTGCTTGCAGGAACAACCCCAGGTTCCAGTACAGGTTGGGAAATGATCTCCTAGAGAGCAGTGTAGGGGAAAGGGATCTGGGAGTCCTGGGACAGCAGCGTGACCATGAGCCAGCGCTGTGCCCTTGGGGCCAGGAAGGTCAGTGGCATCCTGGGGTGCATTAGAAGGGCTGTGGTCAGTAGGTCAAGACAGGTTCTCCTCCCCCTCTACTCTGCCCTGGTGAGGCCACATCTGGAATATTGTGTCCAGTTCTGGGCCCCACAGTTCAAGAAGGACAGGGAACTGCTTGAGAGAGTCCAGCACAGAGCCACCAAGATAATTAAGGGAGTGAAGCATCTCCCTGATGAGGAAAGGCTGAGGGAGCTGGGGCTCTTTAGCTTGGAGAAGAGAAGGCTGAGGGGGGACCTTATTAATGTTTATAAATATATGAAGGGTGAGTGTCAGGAGGATGGAGCCAGGCTCTTCACAGTGGTGTCCAATGATAGGGCAATGAGTGTGAGCTGGAACACAGGAGGTTCTGCTTAAATTTGAGAAGGAACTTCTTTATTGTGAAGGTGACAGAGCCCTGGGACAGGCTGCCCAGGGAGGGTGTGAAGTCTCCTTCTCTGGAGACATTCAAGACCCACCTGGATGCCTTCCTGTGTGATCTCATGTAGGTGTTCCTGCTCTGGCAGGGGGATTGGACTGGATGAGCTTTCAAGGTCCCTTCCAATCCCTGACATTCTGTGATTCTGTGATTCAACTTAACACCACTTCCAAGTTATGTCTTGCTTTTAGGTGTTTGTTTAAACACTCCCATTTTCCATTTTGAATTTTTTTGGGGGAAAAAACCCAAACCATTTTCAACCATAATCTTCTCATTTAGCTGATAATTAGTTCCTTATTTAAAAAGAAAAATTTCCAACTACCTACTACCTGGGGTGTTCTCCTCCTCGGGTTTCCAGTGGCTTTTGCAAGGGAAGGATTCAGCTTGGGCTGGGGAGGGCACAGCCTGCAGCCCATCCACATCACCACTGTCGAACAGAGCCACCTGCTCCCCTCCTGCCCACCGTGAGCCTTGCCAACCCAGCCAAGAGTGAGCTCATGGAACAACCATCCCCCTTCAAGCATGACCTCATGGCTTAACAGCTCCTTGGCTCCAGCATGTGGGAAAATGTGAGCATTTCCCTCTGCTCCTGATTTTTAAAGTCACAGTTCTCAATCTTTCCTGGGAGCCAAAACCACCCCTGATGGCTACCAAGGAAGTGACGTGGTTTAGTGAACAGAGAGATAAAGACCTTCACCTGGGTATGCTGTGCTTTATAGCAAGGAGCTTTCTAGCCCATGCCCTAATTTTCCCACCTGGTCACAATAGAAGCTTCTCCACAAAGACTTTGCAGCCTTGCCCTGCATAATGCCTCAATGCTATTATTTACAGATGTGACTGGTTGTCATTGCCTATTCCACAGCTGCTTCTGCAGTGCCATGGAGATGTCACCTGAAACTCACTCTTGAGTTGCACAATATGAAATCTGGGACCTGCTGCCCCATAAACAGCAGCTTGCAGCCCTGGAGCAGCAGAGGAATATCAATGAGTCACCTCAGGGTCAATGCTTGCATCCTTTTTATAAACCCTCTCATACAAGCAGGAGAATCATATTGGAGAAGACCTGATTTGAGGCAGAAAAAAGCAAGGAAATATATTTACCCGAGGAGAGAGCATGGGAACACTAGAATAAACAATGGCTAAGTAAATGAACACTTACAAATTACTGTGCTATACAGGAGTAGTCTCGCAAACACGGCTGGACAGTTTTTCTTCTCAATTACATTATTCCAAGTCTCTTTGAAATCAGTGATTCTGCAGCTTTGTTTTCCATCTAGGGCTTCTGCCCAGACACAATCCAGCATGTTGAGACTTTACAACGTGCCAACCATTTGCCATCTACCCAGTAAAACCTCTGCGATTCCCCAGCCCTCCCCAGTGCTGAAAGGGGTTGCCCTGTGATTCAGCATCTCTGTTTGCTGTCATGCAAAGTTGCCTTCTGCCCACGTTTCACCCCACCCCAGGCTGTTTGCACGCAGTAGAAATGTGTCAAGTTTTTTTTTTGCTTGAAAGATACCTCCTTGGCAATGCATCCCTGCAAGTCCTGAGCTGCAGGGAGCTTCCTGACACATCTCACAAAATGCCTTTTCAGAATTAATGTGGGGCACATGCTACGTGTTGGCTGAGGTCCTTTGTTTGCTGTGGCAGATTTGTGGGAAGGGCAGCTGTGATCAAAAGGATTTGGAGGGGGTATAGCAGCAGTCACAGAACCTTTTCCAGATTTAATGGACATGAGGAACTGCACTGAAACTTGGCAGCTTGGTTTTGATTTGAAGGCATGAGTTATGGATTGTTCCCAAACAAGCAGGGGCAGATATACCTCTAGATGTAGATGCTGCCAGAATTCAACTCTAAATAACTCATTGCTGTGGCTGACCATGGCTTTAGCTGACCGATGTTGGGGAGGGAAGGGCCAGCAGTCCCTGGAGGCCACTGCTGTGCACGTGAGACAAGCACGGACTCAGATGGCAGATGTCTACCTGGCTCTCACAGACCTGGTCCTGCTGTACCTTTGTTTTGCCTCTGCTATCAGCCCAGCCAGAAGCTGCAGCCGCCCGTGCTGCCACTCAGAAGAGAATTCCAGATGTCATTCATTCAAGCCAAAGCTCAACCTGGCTAAGAAAACGTGGAGCGATGCAGATCGAGCCTATCAATCGTTTGGATTGGCTCTCACATTTCTTGGAGGCAGCAAAAGCCTCAATAAATATCAACTGCTGGAGATTCCCAACATTGCTGGAGAAGTTTTCCTGGTTGCTGGTGGAGCAGAAGTTAACCAGAACCCAGTGTGTATGCAGGAGCCCCAGGGCTGAGGAATGGAGAGGACCACAGGGAACTGAGCCACAGCCAAGTGTGCAGAAACCACCCAGAGACTCGTGGTGTGCAGGAAGGGAGAGGAAAGTGAATAGCTAAAAAGGCTGGAAAAAGCAGCCCAGGGAATTGCATGGTGGCATTGGAGGACAATAAAACCCAAAAATGTGCTGTTCACATTCAAGTTAACTCTTCATTGCAAAGGAGATGGAGTCAAACAACTTCTGCCTTCAGACAGAGGAGTCTGTCCTTTAACCCTGGGCTCCTGAACAGTGAATTTAAGCCTCTGTAGTCACCCTAGAAGCAGCTCACTGGACCCAAGCACAGACTCAAAGCACATATCAGTGCACCTGGCCTGAAGGGATTTTATGCCAAGGCAGGTGAAGATGAAGCATGTTGGCTAAAACACAAGGGAGACCTAAGGTGCACCCGTAGAGTTGCCAAAGCTTGAACACATGCATGGGCAAGAGCTGTGCCTGGAAAACCAGGTCTGGAGGAGCTTCTGCTGAAGCAGCCCCTTGCCACCTCTCACAGCCCAGTCTCTCTCCTCTTGGCTCACATGTGGGTGTTGTAACACAGCTGATCAGCAAGCACCCAGATATTTCCTTTAGCGTTATTAGGCAGGAAATGTGCCTGTATTAGCGGCAGAAGCTCACGTTGCAGACCTTTGCCCTGATGGCATGAACATTGCACGTTCCCTCTTTCCCCGTCGCTGCTTCTGCTCCGTATGTGAATCCGTGCAAGATGCTTATTCTTTTCTGGCTTGTTTCAGATGAAGACTCATTTGCAAGAGCCCAACTGTCATCACATTTATTTTTCTTCCTCATGCTTTTCTTGGCCTGGAATGCCGGGCAGTGGTGGTATGTGGACCCCAGGGACCCCAGATGTGCTATGAAATGACGCAGAAGCATCATATTTTCACTTTGAACGGATGGAGTTTTCTGCTGATCGCCAACTCAGTGCAGTCAAGGTTGTTTAAGGGCTTGGGCAAGCAGAAAAGCACTGATGGAAAAATGCTGGAGTGTAATGGTTCAGGAGGAGATGACTTGGTTTTAACAGGGCTGATTACGAGGCAGAAATGGAGTTGCTGAAAACTGTCTCCCCTGACCTCACTGCTGACAAATCTCTGCACTTCACTGTGAATGACTCAGGCAGCAAATCTGACAGAGGCACGTTCCCTATGGCTTTATTTTAAAGGCATTGTTTCTACAAAGTGGTCTCTGAAGGTGCTGAGATGGGGCCTGATCCTGCCAAAAGAGATTCCTGTGCCGAGCTGGGAGCCTGTGACTGCTCCCACGGGGGATGCAGATGGGTGTTTACTGGTACAGAGGCAGAGGTGCTATATGAAAGTGAAATGGAGAGAAGGGCAGGAGGCTTAGGGGCAGATTTGGAGCTCAGGTAGCCCAGTGGTGCAAAGACCCATGGCAGCAGCTGCTCAAAATTTATAAAGATAAAATAATTCCCCCTCACAGTATTGATGGATTGACCAGAATAAAAGCAGAGTAAGCAAGTCCTGAAAAGCCCTCAGGGTTGCAGTCACACTAATCGCCTTGTTTATGAGGAGACCAGCTTGGTTCATCTAAGGTAAGGTGCAGTTGCGCTAGGTGCTGTGCAGACACACTGAGACCCATCCTGCACCAGCTAGTTTGTGCCATCAAGACAGAAATGATGTGGAAGAGGAGCACACTTCCCCTCCCAGGCACCTCAGAGGTACCCAAAGTCTCCCATGCCTCAGTTTCCCATTTAGGAAATGAGGGTAGCAATACCCACTGACTTTTAGCAGATATCAAGATGCTCTGTGTCGTATCCATGTGCTTTTATCATTAGTGCAGCATTGGCATATGCTGACTCAAACTGCAGGAAAACAGCAATGCTCTAATTAATTAAAGTGAACCTTTGTGATCAGGTGTAGCTTTGATATAGCTATATAAGATACAGATATTCTCCCTTGCAAGTGGAATTTATGTTCATGTAATACAGTCCTGCTGATCCTCCAGGAGCTCTCAGCTGTGCAGTGGACCTTAGAGTGAACCATGCTTCCCATCTTCAGCACTTCCCAGATTTTAAACTGAGCACTCTTGATGTGATTTCTTTTGATTTACTTATTATAGGAAGATCCACGATCATCTGGTTTTTGTACACTGTGTGACACCAGGGAAGAGAAATTGGGGCTGTGCAGCCTACTTCTAGTGCAGTTCCAGGACACATTAACACCAAAGGCAGGAAAGCATTCCTAAGTAGTAATAATCATTAAATAAAAAGGAGAAAAATGCAAGCCAGAAAAATAGAGAAACAGAAGTCTATCAAAAATATCATAAATAAAGGGGAACATACACACTGAACACTCTTTCACATGGAAAACCACAGACACTGCGGGGCACTTTGCTCCCAATAAATGGAAGGTGTCAGGAGTTGCTACAAGCCATCAAGGGGAGCAGGGCAGCGTGAAACCACCGGAGTACACTGAAAGGAGGCTTATGCCCAGAGCCAGGTGCTTTTGGCAAATGTTTATAATTTCTCATTCATCGTTAAACTTTGCCATTTCTGAGCTGGCAGACTCGGACCTCTACAGGAATGGACCAAACTTCACTCACTTTGCAGATGGTCTCTGAAAGAAACTTCCCCTTCCCAGTCAGGGGTTTGAAAAAAAAAAATCAAATAAGAAATAAATACAGCATTCTTGTGGAGAACAAAAAGGTGTTTTGAGGTCCCACCCCTAGAAGGCAGACCGGCAGCCCTGTGAACAGCAGAGTGAACACACTCTCTTTTCCTCCGGATACATGCCTCTCCCTGACTGATTTTGTAACTGAATTAGGCTGAGATTTCTGTCATCTCTGCCCATGCCTATAAAATTCCTCTCTTGTTCCTTTTACAACTCCCCTCGCGGAGAAGTTGGCTGTGACATGTCAGCTGCCGTGCTCGGCTGTGGGAATCGGGCCAAAGCGATTAGAGCAAACTTGAGGCTGTCCAAACCTCAGCAGGGCTTGGGCTTTTTCCCCTCCCACAGCAGACAATTTCCCATATAGGCACACAAATTTGTTATTTAGATATTTACCTTCCTGCCAAAGTTAGTTGAAATAAGGCAACACATTCAAGCGTGAGAAGGGGACAAGGACAGACAGAAACACATGTCCCTTGGCCAACCGACTGCCTGGACACAACTTTCCTTTCCTTTTCTCCAACCAGCCTTGAAATCTGATTTTCTCCTCATATAGGGAGAAGTTTTTGCAGGAAGGTCTCTGCTCTCACAAACAAATCTCTGACGGTTGTAAGCATCCCTCCCGGAGCTGCAAGGGATGCTCCCTTGGTTCCCAGTGTCAGCAACATCTGCAGGAGTTCTGGTAAAATGCTGTTTATTCCTCCTTAGGTACCAACAGCATTTCCCAGAGCAGAGAGAGTTTCAAAAAACTTCATTTTTCCCCAATGTTGAGAATATAGCATATGGGGCAGAAGAGACACATCATGTGCACCCAGGTCCCATCCTGCCCTGTATGCGATGCCCAGCAGTGCCCAATACCTACACCTAGGGAAGGCTTACAAGAAGCAAAGCAAGACTGCAGCCCTGCCTCTCCTGGACAGCCTTTGGCTCCCACTTGTCACCAGGATGGGAACTTGCTGAGCTGGAGGCAGTCTCTGATCCTCAGTCCCTAGGAACAGAGTTGCTCCCCTTGCTACAGAAAGAGGCAAACAGCTCTTATTTCACTTGCCAATGTGACCAGCTGAAGATGGGGATGGGAAGGACCCTTCCAAAGTCAGATGTCTGGTTTCAGCAAGCATCCAGACAACAATCCCAACCATGTCACTCACTCACAATGCAAGATTTTAATTGACATTGTATTTCTTTTCTCTGCAACATCATGTTGCTTAAGTCTAGCTTAACCTTCTTGACCAAAGAAACAGCAGTGGGAAAAGCAAAGCTTCCCCTGTGAACTAGTGGCTCATGCCTGGCCTACCAAAAAGTGTATTGAAATCCAGTAATATTCATCATAAAGCTGCAGGGAAGGAAGTGGGAAGAAACTTTGGCATATCATTCCCCAAACATTTTAAACCAAAGCTTCATGTCACTTCCATGAGAATAAAGGAAACTATTGACCTTTTGATGGCTCCCCTTTATAATCAATTCAGAATTAGGCTTTGAATATTCATTTTTTATTTCTGCTCCCCACATTTCGCCTGCTTGAATGGAAATGCATAGAGAGGACTTCTGTGTTGATTTGTAGTCCCTTCACAAAGCATGTTCTGAAACTCTGTGACTAGGAGGTAGCCAGGGACCACCAGACTGAACCAGTCTTTTCTCCCTTGTCCAGCCCAGGACTGATTTAGTATAACCTGTTCCTGGCAAAAACCAAAATCCCCCAATACCAGTTGCTGGTGGGTGCATGCAACTTCTTGTTCCCCAGCTCTTCATCCAACCACAGTTTTGGGCTGGAACATGTCCTGAGCAGACAGTTTCTTTTTTGTGTGGCAAGAAGAAATATCATTTTTTTTAAATCATGCAAATGAGGAACAAGATCCATGTATAAAATAAACAGACAACCCATTTTTCACCTATAATTGTTTCTTTGCCACATTAATAAAAATATGATGTGTATTATGGTTAATGAATATGTAAATGAGATGTGATTAATAACTCATTTGGAGAGAAATGGGAAGACTCATTTACCTTCTGTAATTCCTCTGTGCTTCTCATCTTCTGTTCAGCATCCTCCCAGCTCCCTTTTCTTAATGCCTGGACCGAGTCCTTTTGACACAACAAAACAGCAGAACATTGAACTGGAGACCATGCCCAAAGCTTTTTTTTTTTACTTCTTTTTGAGGGCATCTATAACCTGCATGGAATAAACTTTCAGTCACCCAAAACCACTTGGGCTGGGCACAAAGGTTTAGGATCTGCATCCCAGCTGGATAAATACCCCCCCTGCCAAGGCATGGGGGAACAATGGGGTGTGAGCATGGGCTTTTCGAAGGCTTTTCACTGAGAAGCTCCTTTGGAAGGTGCCTTTTCCCATCCTTCATGAGATTCATGTCTATGGGCAATACCCCTTTTTTGACAATATTATGGTATTTTGGTTTTAATCTGAAAGTTTTCTTTAGAAAATGTCCGATGGTGAAACATTTCCCTCTGTTTCACCCTATTTTTGTACAAAGTACCTCCTGCCTGTGCTGCCTGTCCTGCACAGACCCTTTTCAGCCTTGTTCCACACTCTCTGGCACTGGAATCCCACCAAAACCCTCAGCCTTTGCCCTGAAAACACTCATTTTCTGAGAGCTGAGCATGAGATCTGAGTCCCTGGAATGGCTATCACTTCCCTGGAGCACCAGCTTGCATTTGTTTGGCATCTGAAACCCCAAAGAGGTGTCCAGCTTGGGGACACCCCCCTCCTGCTTGTTATCATCTCATATGTGAGGCTCCTTGGGCTGGAGTCCATTTGCAGAGGGTCTCCCATATCCTCCTTTCTTTATATTTTCTTTCACAGAGGAGTGAGAATCCATTTACCTGCTACTACAAGAACAAACAAGGCAACATGGCATGGAAATCAGGCTCCTGAGTCTGCAGGAGGCATCTCTCAGCAGCTTGTGGTCAGGAACACAGCACAGTCCTGTCTGCTCCCAGACACCGTGAGTCTGGCCAGGCTGTGGAGGAGGAGGCTCTTGAGACTGTGCAATGGAAAAAAATGCAAACTGCTCTTCAGGGGAAACATTGTGGATTTCTTTTTAAAAGCCAAATGCCTCTTTCCTTTCTTCTTCCTAAATTTCCCTTGCTTTTCACACTATATTTTAAGGAAAAGTTGGATGGTGAGGAGAAGTGCTGCTTGCTGTTCAGAAGAGCACCTGCAGCCAGGGACCATCCACAACCACAACCACAACCACAACCACAAAGCATCTTCCAGAGCTGCAGCAGCCTGCCTACTGCAGAAAGGGTCTCATCTCTCTCCATTTAAGCAGAGCTCTTATGAAAAGCCAATTAGTTCTTTTTGTCCCCTGAATTCCTAAGATTTCACCAGAACTGCAGATTAGCCCCTAGAGTGTACCAGGGTACAAAACTCAGGGACAGCACCTGCTGGGACCATTGCAGCACACCCTGGGCTGGACTCAGGAGCCATCCAAGTGAGCAGGGATGACACAGACCGGTGTCTCCCCAGCAGCACGGAGCTGCTAGGACCAGCAAAGGCTATTTTTTGGGGCCATGATGTCGAGCTGGGATGCAAGAGAAATGGGCACAAGGTTGTTTGCCAAGTCCTTTAGTGATGCCCGAGGTCTACGCAGAGAGGCCAAGCACCCCTGAGCACCAGTGCATGCTGCAAGGCTGCCGTGCTTGGGTGGTCTCATACACCAGTGCATGGACTGCAGAGCTACACAGGACAGAGGAAACAGCCCCTCCAGGCTGTGAGGGGACTTTCTGCTCCAGCATTCCTGTTTATTTGTTGTTTACATCATTTAGCAGCGGGCACCAGCCACCCTGTTCCCACATGCTTTTTTGTTGGAATAAAATCCCCACAGCGAGGCCCCCCCAGAACTGCTCGGTACAAACCACTCAAGCACCGGCACTGGAGTTAAAGGAATTTTCCTTTGGTTTCATTACAGCTTGGTGGGTTAAACTGGGCTGAAACCACTGCTTAACAGTGATTTTTTTATTATTATTATTTTTTTCCACATTAACTGACTGACCCTGCAGAATGCCAGGACGCAACCGAGCTGGTCGAGGTCTTTAATTTCCCCCCAGCTCCTCAGGACACGCAGCTCTGCCCCGTTTCCCAGGATCTGGCCCCCATTCCCCTTTCCACACCCCAGGAGCTCAGCTGCAGGGACACACGCACCCTCTCGTGGCAGCAGCTGAACCTTCACACAACCCAGGCTCTTCCTTGGTCCAGCCTGCGGTGTCATCCTGATGCTCCACCTGCAAACGAGGAAAGGCACCAGCGTGGGACAGGGTGTTGGGTCTGGCTGAGATGGAGATAATTGTCCCCACAGCAGCCCTCAGAGCGCTGTGTTTTGCATGAGGAGCTAGAAAGGTGTTGATAACACACTGGTGGTTTGGTTCCTGCTGAGCTCCACAGCATCAAGGCTGTCACTCCAACATTTCCCTCCGCCCCTCCCCAGCAGGCTGGGGGTGGGCAAGGTCTTGGGAGGGGACACAGCCAGGACAGCTGACACAAACTGACCAAAGGGATATTCCATACCTTACGATGGCTGCTCAGAAGAAAAGCAAGGAGAACTGAGGGGGAAGGGGGGCATTTGTTACTCACAGCATTTGTCCTCTGGAGTAACCGCTATGCACGCTGAAGCCCTGCTTCCCAGGAAGCAACCAGACAACTGCTGATGGGAAGTAGAGAATAAATACTTTGTTCTTTTGCTTCTGCATGTGCGACTTTGCTTTGTGTTTCTATTAAACTGCCTTTATCTTGACCCATGAAGGTTTTTTTCTTTCCATTTTATTTTCTCCCCTCCCTATCCTACTGAGGAAGGGGGTGATAGAGTGGCTTGGTGGGCACCTGGTGTTCAGCCAAGGTGAACCCCCCACAGACAGACCTGCTGTATCTGTTGTAGCTGTCCATCTCAGTGTCCCCACAGCCCCCAGACCCTTTGCAAAATTAGAAAAGCCTTTCTGCAGCTGCTGGGACCAGCTCATTTGGGCCAGACACTCTTTTGGGGGAGTTGCTGAACTGGGTGTACATTACCTGAAGGGCTGGGGCTGCTTCATTCCTGGAGAACTCAGGTTTTGATTCTATTATGGAAAAAAACCTTTCAGTGCATATTCAAATCTATCCCTTTCCTTCTCATCCCAGGGCGGTCAGTCATCCCTACAGAGCCTTCAGCCCTTTCCCAGCCTTCTCCCACTTCTCCTGTATCCAACAATGTGCACTTACCACGGGCTTCATAGAAAGCACCTTCTTCAGGTTCCAGAAACAAGCAACTCCTTGAGAACTTCAGTTTTCCAGAAACACACAAACCTCATTTTTAACCCTCCTAGTTACTGGAAAACACAACCCAAAAGGCAGGTCCCAAACATCGCTGCTGTTTGCCAGAGCAGAGGTGATGGAGCCAGCCCACCCTGCAGCTCCTGGGCTTGCTGTGGGGTCCCAGCTCAGAGACAGCAGAACATTCCCAAGGTCGCAGGAGAAGAACAGAGCAAAGACTCCAAATGTCAGCTCCAAAGCCCTCCATGGCATTTGTTCCTCTGTCCCACTGCCCTTCCCTGCTGATACATCCCTCTCTTGCTCCTGAGAGGGCAGAGGAAGGGTCTGTCACCCCACTGTTTTATGAGGGTTTCTGCCCAACAGCAATCAAAAGGTCCCACACAATCACTGGGGATAAAAAGCATAAATAGATGTGATGGGAAGGCTTCTCCTGAAACTTGATTTAAGGTTCTTAGTGACAGGCACAGATACAGACCCACATCAGGGCTTATTTACAGTTTATAGGGGAGAGCCCTTCCCTCCCAGCTCCATCCCTAATGGATGAGGCTTCAAAAGCCCTTGAGGAGCCCAGGAGAAGTCAGCTGCTGTGAATTCCAGCTCCTCTGCCACTGGCAAAGGGAGTAAACGATCCAAGCACAGGAAGGAAAGATCTCTTGTCCATCCCTTTTCAAGGGGGATTGCCTTTGAGGGGAAAAAATAATTCTAATAAATGAGGGGATTTCTGGGGTGCAGCCTGGTTCAGCGCTGTGCCAGGCTCACCCTCCACGGCTGCCCTCCCCGCACGCCCTGCTCCCGCACGCTCGGCTTGAGCACGCTGCACCACGCAACCAGGTATCTTCAGCTGGAGCAAGCAGAGCAGGCTCTGGCTGTGTCATTGCTTGTGCCCTACTGAGCTGAGCACCCTGCAGCGTCACAGATTGAACCCAGACAGTCCCTGATTTCCTGGGTGAGCCCAGGCAGGCAGAAACTCAGTGCACTCGCCATCAAAATGGAAATGTGGCTGGAGACGCATCACTGGAAATTAAAATTTGTTCCAATTTTGCATTAAAAGAAAGAATTTTCCTTAAAGTAAATATTGGTTACAGAAAAGCAGCTGCTTGTTTTGTTTTCTGTAACCAAAACCAGAAGATTTGTCTTGAAAAGTTTTTGAAAACCAGCTGCTTTGGTCAGCAAAGCAAAAACAAAAGGAAACTGTTGCAACAACTAAAATAAATGTTTTTCTCTGAACTTCCAGGAATATAAAGAAAAGACAAGACTTGATTGATTGCAGTCAGTACTCAAGTCACTTGGCTCTGCTGCAGATGATGAGTATTTGCTGCTTGCAGCACCTCAGACCTCAGCAGCCCCACAGGACACTCTCCATCAGCAGTGCCCGTGCTCAGGCTGTCAGGGAGCAAACCTGCATCAGGACAGCGATTGCCTCCTGCAGGTGTTAGATCCAAAGCCCTTCCAGGCAGTGTCCCAGAGCTGGGGGAAGCGTTTGCCTTGCTGCTGGGTGCAGGAGGGACCCTTGGAGCCCCAAGCCCAGCTGTGGCCTCATGTCGAGCACCAATGAAGTGTGAATTAATCCACCATATTTCATGCGCTGTCAACTCATCCCACCTAAATGGAGCACAGGCCCCTGAAAAGTCACCAGAATCTGTGGGGAGAGGAGATGTGGATGGTGTCAGCTTTACTGCTGCCCTTGGAAAGGTTTGGGGTCCACTGCATGGGGTGGCCTGAGGCCAATGGCACCAGGCAGAGCCTGGGACCACCTTCCCTGCACAGTCCTGAGCTTTATTTAACTCAGCAGCAGGGCACATGGGCTTGGGATCCCCTTGCAGGGGAAAAATGCCATCAGCCCTCCTATTGCTTGGGCAGCAGCTTGCATATTGCCTCAACCTGGCTTCTCCAAAGCCCTGCAGGATCCAGGCATGGGATGCTCCTTGGAGATCTCCCAGCCCACACCAGCCCCACCACCCATGGTTTCACATCCCTTGAGGGCTGGGTGAGCAGCAGTGACCCCTTTGCTCTACACCCCATGCACCAGGTCCATGACCATCACAGAAGGAGCAGAGCTCCAAAGCTCAGACAGTCTAATGTGGGAGTCCCCTCCCACATCTTGGGGGACACTGGCCCCATGGGCCTCTCTGGGCAGCGGGTTCATGTAGCCTCGTTGCAGGGATGCTTCAAAGGAAAGGATGCAAATTCTATTACCCATCCCTCAAGGTTTCCTCTGTTAAAAATCAAATCTAGGCTGGGAACATGTCTGTGCTCCTGCACTTCGAGATGAGCTTTAATTAAGAGGTAAAATTATTAAAGCTGCAAGTTATTATAGCCTCAGGACCCCGTCCCAGTGATAGGAAGCAGATGGTCCAGGGGCAAGCAAAAGCCCTTTAATAAAGAAGTGTTTGCAATTCATGAGCATTAATTATGTCCACTTCCCTCATTTTAAAATGTTATGCTTGTCAGCCCTGGTATTGTGTGGAGAGCAAGCATGATGAATTAGGCAAACCCCTTCTGGTTCAGGACATATTCTTTGTGTGAGGAAAATTAAAAGTATTATCTCCCAGAAGATGTAGAGTGATTAGAATATTTAAGCACTCTGGGTTCCTCAGCCTTTCTCCCCAGTGCCTCAGCTTCCCTGTTCATGTTTTGGAGGGTACTGTTGGGATCCAGCCATCCCCAGGACATGGCAGAGGATGCGTCACCCGTCCCTGGGATGTTGGCTGAGGGCATTGGGGTGCTCCAAACAGCTGTTCAATGGGGAACCAGTGGCATCCTGGGCAAGTCACCCTCTTGCTTCATCCCCTGCCCACCCCATCTATTTATAAGACTGTAGCCCTATAACAAAGGATGAAGGAGAGGATCGATCCCAATGAATTCTCTGCTTTGCTGCAGCTTCCCACCACTACCAACACACTTCCTCAGCTCGTTTCCATGGGTGTGAGGTGCCACACCACAGTACCTGCTTGCCAGATGCTCTCTCCTGCCACCAAATCCCTGTCTGGAGCCACAGAGTTTCCATGGGACCGTGCACAACCACAGACAGCCCTGCCTGCCCAGACAGTGCTGGGCTGGAGAAACCAAGGTGGCACCACAGGGTAGAGCAGACAGGAGGCGGAGATCCCAGCCTGGACCTCCTAAATCCGCACCTGCAGACGTGGTGCCCACCTACCCTGCTCACCTGGGTGGTACAACAGCTCCAGGGCTCAAGGGAAAACATCTCAGGGCTGTTATGAGAGGCCAGCATCCAGGATCCAAATGCATGGACAGCCTGGGGTAGGACCAGCTCTGCAGCAATGCTGTCACTCTGCTTTTTGCAATGACAGCCACACCTTGAGCTTTTGCCTGACCAGAGGCAGGGCACGCTCTGACATCCCCATTGCAGCATTCATATCTCCAAGTCCCTGCAGACCTGCACTGCATGGAGGAGGGCACACTGCCCTTGGGCCATTCCAACTCCATTTTCATAGAATCCCAGACTGGTTTGGGTTGAAAGGGACCTTAAAGCTCATCCAGTTCCAACCCCCCTGCCAGCAGCAGGGACACCTTCCACTAGACCAGGTTGCTCAAAGCCTCATCCAACCTGGCCAAGAACACTTCCAGGGAGGAGCAGCCACAGCTTCCTTGGGCAACCTGGACCAGTGTCTCATCACTCCTACAGTGAAGAATTTCTTCCTAATATCTCATCTAAACCTCCCCTCTTTCAGCTTAAAGCCATTTCCCTTTTTTCTATCACTAACTGCCCTAAAAAAATCCCTCCCCAGCCTTCCTGGAGCCCCTTCAGGTACTGGGAGGCCGCTATAAGATCTCCCTGGAGCCTTCTCTTCTCCAGACTGAACAGCCCCAACTCTCTCAGATGCTCCAGCCCTTGGATCATCCTCGTGGCCTCCTCTGGACTCGTTCTAACTGGTCCATGTCTCTCTTGTGCTGTTGGTGGCCCCAGAGCTGGAGGCAGCACTGCAGGTGGGGTCTCAGGAGAGCGGAGCAGAGGGGCAGAATCCCCTCCCTGGCCCTGCTGCTCACGCTGCTCTGGGTGCAGCCCAGGACATGGTTAATGGCCTCTGGGCTGAAGGCTAGCACAGCCTCCAGCAGTTGAGTAATCCCAGATATTGGCCTTTCAGAAAGGGAGGAAGTCTTGAATCTGTGCTGCTCTTTTCAGGGAACAGCCATGGCTGTGTGAATTCAGCACATACAAGACCCCTTTTGGGGATGCAACAGATAGAGGAACCTTGCTGTCCTGGTGGGATGGAGCTCCAGCTGAACACTTTGGACCTGTTCTAGGTGAGCTCTGGTTGCTCACAGTTATTGATAGACTGTGAGAGTTCAATCTGTTTGCCTTGGTGGTAAGAGGTAGCGTTGAGATTGGTTGGACTGGAAGAGATGGATTGAGGAGCTCTGGGAAGCACAGGAAGCGCTTCGGAATAAACAAGTGGGATGCTCTGCCATCAACAGCACTTCCCATCCACACCTGAAGTTTGAAAACATGGCTTGAAAAACAGGTCACCCTGGCACATTAGGAAACCCTGCAAAGCCACATGAAAATGTCAGTCTCTCTTATTCTTGTCCTTTGCTTTCTGCCCTCATCTTTTTCCTCCGAGCACCTGAAGCATTCAATAAGACCACTTAAAACATAACAGCAAATAATTCCTCCTACCACCCTCAGCAACAAATATCCTTTTTATTGCTCTGATTCACAGCTAAAAAGCTTCTTCTTGCATTTTCCTAGGCACAAAATCAGGTTTTCCATGCAGGGGAAGTCTCACACCATGCCTGATGTTACAAGGCTGGTGGGAAAGGGCAAGGTGGTGGTTTCACTGGGCCAGCACCTGGCTGAAGCCAAACACAGCTGCTCACTCACTGCCCCTGCCCAGGGGATGGGGGAGAGGACTGGGGGGCAAGGGGAAGGAGACTGGTAGGGTGAGATAAGAATAATTTTAAAAATCAAATAAAATAAAACTTAAAATAGAAATTATAATAATAAATAGCAACAAAATATGCAGATGAGTGATGCCCAGTGCCATTGCTCAGCACCCACTGACCCAGCCCAGCCCGTTCCCAGAGAACGATCCCACAGGAGCGACAATCCTGACCCGAAACCGCAATCCCGGGAGAGCGAGAGCCAGAGAGAGCCAGAGAGGAAGAGCCCCTCATGGATCTCCTGCCCATGGGGGACAGGAGCTGGAACAGCCCCTTGGCAGAGCCCAATGCCCATGGAGCTGATCCATGTCAATATTCCTCACCCCTGAGCTCTTGCGCTTGCAGAGGGACAAACACAAAGTCCTTCAGTGCCAGGGACACAAATGCCAACATGGGGATGTTCTCAGCATTTCTCTCCTCACAAATCCCAGCTGAACCCAAACCCCAGCGCTGTTCGAGCTGCTGAACAGAACCAGCTCTGGCCCAGCTCACACCAGGACAGGGTATTATCTTGCTCAGACAGGTCCCCGGCCCTGGAGGGCAGCAGATAACCCAATCTGACCTTACAGCATGAAGCTGTCCTCTCCATAAGAGCTTCACCCCCTACACAGCCCCGTTTAAAGATGACATCGTTTACATTCACAGAGATTTATTGGGTCTTCCTTTTGCCCTAAATTAAGCCCCTTTGTGGGACTATTCAATTTTTTCCAAGTGTCAGTCAGAGAAGCCCAGGGCCAGAGGAATCATCTGTGCAAGTCCCTCACAGAGCCCCAGCAAGGGCTGAGCACCAAGCTTCAGAAGGGCATGAATCTGCTCTGAAAATGGACCAATTCATCACAAAAAGTGATCCTACACACTGTGTTGACCACTGCTAAGCACCAGCCTGAGCTGGTCTGCATTGAAACGATTCTGCAGCCTAGAGCCAGAAAGCTGATGCAGAGCTGGTCCTGCCTGTGAGTCCTTACACATAATAAACAAAACCAAATGTTTGGGTTTGGCTTTATTCAGCCAGCCCAGAGGAGGAGGAGGAGGATGCTATGGGTGTTTGCTCAGTGCAGTGTGTGGCTCATACCTTGGTGCCTCTGCATTGCGCCAGAGCCTGGGCCAGCTTCATAGCACCCTTTGCCCCCCATGAAGGGATCCCAGGGGACAAGCCCAGCCCCGCACCGTGCAGGGTGGCAGGTACACACTGCTCCCACCTCTGCTTTGCAAGTGAGGAAACTGAGGCAGCACTGGCTTGCCCACAGAAATGCATTGCACAGCGTTATTTTGGGGTGGACTTTATCAAACCAATCCACAAGACCGGATGCTCAGCTCCTCTCCACAAGCTCTCAGCACAGGAGCTCTCTAGGACCCCGAGCCCAGCAGCCTGCTGCAACTGCTGTAGGAACCCACTCCTCTCCCACATGTTTCCAGGGATCAGGGTTGTTGTTTTGTTTGCCTGTCAGCTTCATGGGCTTTTATTTTTGCTTCATGATTTAATTTGGCTGTGATTTATTTATAACCACACTTCTGAAGCTTCTGTCCACATGAACTCTTGCAGGGATGGAAACATTGCCACGTACGCTGCTGGACGAGAACAGTCCCAGAGGTAATGGGACTGAGGAGCATCCTCTCCTAGACCAGGACACTCAGTCATGCAGCCCTTTGCTATTAAGACAAAATTTCATGCTTGTGTTCCCAGCCCTTCACAGGCCACAGCCAGGCACTGGTCACTCCCTGCCAGAAGAAACGCAGCTGGTGCCACCATCTGAGCTCAGAGCTCTTTGGAGACTGTTGCCACTGTGCAAAGACATCTCAGAACAATGACAGTTGTCCCAGGGAGGTCCCCAAGGTTTGCTCTGATATCTCATGGGAAAAGGGGTGGGTGACTGGTAGTTGTGCCAAACACAACCACTCGCTCACTCTGCCCCAGGGGATAGGGGAGAGAACTGGGGGCTGGGGGGGGGGGGGGGGGGAAGTGTGTAAGGAGACTTGTAGGTTGATAAAAGAAAAAATTAATAATGGAAATAAAATGAAACTTAAAATAATAATGATAATGACAATAATAATAGTAATAAAATATGTAAATGAGTGACACCCAGTGCCATTGCTCACCACCCGCCGACCCAGCCTGGCCCGTTCCCAGAGAACGATCCCAGAGGAGCGACAATCCCGAACCGAAACCGCAATCCCGGGAGAGCGAGAGCCCGAGTGAGGGCCAGAGAGAGCAGGACAGTGACACTGCAGGTTTCTCTAGAGAACCCTGAAATGCTGACAGTGGCTCAGGGGCACCCAAAGAGGCCTTAGGGGCAGCTATGGGAAGCACCCAGTGCAGTGCAAACTCCTCACTGGCACAGATCCTGCCCAGAGGACCCTGAGCTAAACCTGCCAGGAGCACCCAGGCAGAGCTCAGCCCCGGCGTTTGCTCACTGCTCTCTCCTGGGAGGGCCCAGTCCTGCACATCCCTGGAAAAGCACCAACAGACCATGCCCAGGGGACACTCAGGGCTCAGTGCAGATTTGAGACCCATGTCAGTGCCCAAGACATCCAGCTGAGATCAGGACCCCCAGGAGAGCAGCTGGACACCTGGTAGGGCTCCCCATGGTGACTGGGGCCAGCCCACAGCACAACTCTTCCAGGTCAAGCACCAAAGCATGGGGCTCTTCAGCTGCTGAAGGATAAATCAAAGATAGTTACCTCCTGCCACCAGTGAGTTATTTGCATATGCAATGTTTCCTTGCCGATATATAATTTACATATGCAATTAGCCCTCGACACAGGTTATCTCTCAATTGCCTTGCTGTAGCCTGTCCAGCTTGCATGGCCATGTGCTGCTTTCCAGGTATGACACAGAGGTCAAAGGAGGCTCAAATCCCCCCTCAATGCTTATTTTTTTCCTCACAGACACAAAAACCCCCACCACCTTTTTTTGACTAAGTGAAACACCAGCACATACCTCATCCCAGTTCACAGCCAAATTCAGCCAG
This sequence comes from Caprimulgus europaeus, assembly GCA_907165065.1. Next base: position 4,407,035 of record OU015543.1, on the reverse strand, counting down.
TTCCCGAGTCCCAGATCAGGCACACACTGGGAAATCACACCCTGTGAAGATTTAACAACCAGTGGGGCTCAGGAGCCTCCTGCCCCACCTGCTCCTCAGCTGCAAAGGGGTCGGGGGCAGCCCCACCTCCAGCAGCACGACCAGGGGCACTGGGGCAATGCTGGGATGCCCTGGGCTCAGGGGGTCTCTCATTAAGGGAAATAAGAGAGAGGGAGGGAGGGGGAAAAAAAAGATACTGAACACAAGGAAGAGGAGATGGAAAGTAATTCATTATCCCAGATTACTGCCAGGCCTGTTAAATACTCAGCAGCTCCTTGGCTTGGTGGGGGGAGATTCTGCCCTGCTAGGGCAGATGGGATCCCCTCCAAATCACCCCCAGGTGCTTCACGGTCAATTAGAGGCGAGTGTGGAGTGAGGGAGAAGGGTTAAAGATTAAGCAAAGGGCCAGGCCAGTGCCACAGCGGGGAGCTCCTCTGCTCATCTATATCATAGACACTAATTTGGCTTAATTTACATCAAAGACTTTCCTGTAGGCTGTGGCATACGGGGGGTTGTGATCTATTTTTCTCAAAAGAGGTTTGAAAGGAGGCAGGGCTGTTCTCTCGACAGCATCCCAGGGAGAGGGGGTTGATTTATTGATTGATTTATTTATTTATTTACAAGGGCTATCTCCAAAGGCAGATAAGAGGGATCCCTGGGAAATGGAAGCCAAAAAAGTATATATGAAAGGAAACACAACCAACCAAGACTGAAATTAAGCAGTTAAAGCACTTTAGAATAAAGTCTCTCCCCACCCAGTGCCTGCAGAGGGGCAATAAAACCATGCAGCAAAGTGCCAGCCAAAGATCCCCCCAGGAAAACACACTCTTTGGATAAAGTTAAAGATGTTGAATTATCCCCCAGGAAGTGAATAAACCAGGGACAACTCGGTGCTTTTATCCTTTAATCTGTCCAGGGAGAACTGGATTGTTAATGGTGGGAGGCTTAAGGTGAATGTAAACCCCAGTGAACAGCCATGAGGCTGCAGGGAGGAAAGCGGGAGGATGAGGTCCCAAACTGCAGCCACAGACCTGATCCCTCCTCTGATATGGACGAGGCAGAGATCAGAGCTTGGAGCTCCACCAGCTCCCATCCCCGCTCTGAGCACTTTTCTGCAGCTTTGGGCAATTGTGGTTCCTCTTTCTGTGTCCTGCTGCAGGGAAGGGCTGGCACTTGGATGGGTGCAGGCAATGCCAGACCCAGCGAGGGCCAAGGGACACAAAACCACCCCAGGGACAGAGTCTACAGGAGCATCCCCAGAGCTATGTGCTTTCAGCCACAGCACAGATCACCCTTGGCTGAAATTAGGGTTAGACCCACTGAACACACTCTGTGTTTCTCTGCAACATCTCAGGCACCTGCTGACTTCAAAGCAGGGGACTTCAGTGCTTGCACATGCTGACTCGATGCCCAGCACTTGGGCTACATTGACATCCCCTGACCACAGCCCCTGATCAACCCGTCCCTGTGAGGGAAGAGAGGAGCTGTGGTGGAGGAAGCACTCCATAAATCACTGCACAAAGAGGTTGTGTTCAGGGAAGCATCCATAATCATGTTAAATCATTACGGCGTGGAAAAGTTGACCAAGTGAGAATACGAGGGCTGCAAGGTCAGTGCCGGAGGGTGGAGATGAGAGGGAGAGGTTTGAGGGCAGGCAGGGGGACAGGAGGGCCCTGGGACAGGGGGCTTGGAGCTGCCAGCGGCCAGTACAGCCGGGACCAGCACTGGGCTGAGTGGGGAATGGGCTGCAAACAGCACAGCTGCTCCCCAGCACAGAGGAGTTTTATTCCTCCCATAATTTTTCAATGTACAGGGCAGTAAATGAAAGAGGAAGATGAGATCTGCTCAGCACATTTTCCAGAAGCATTTACTGCTGAGAGCACAAGAAAAGCCACTTAAACAATTGCTTTTATGACACAACACACATTAAAGCAACTTCCCCAATGTTTTTTTCACCCCTCTGCCATTTGGTACCACACTGCTGCTGGTTTATGCTGGTTCAGCTAGCTGGTTTATGGACTGTCTTGATTTTAATGGGGCTGTAGCCCCAGGGGTGTATTGAAATTTTGGGGTCTCATTTAGCTCTCTAGGTGTGCTTACAGCTGATGGGACAGAAATGCTGGGTCCTACCTGAACGCCTTCTGTCATCTCAGGAGCTGGAAGAGCCGCTTGTGGGGAAAGGAGCACCCGATGTGGGTGATGTACCTCCAGCCCAAGTGCTGCTGGTCCCCACATCCCTCATTGAGCTGAGGTACTGGGCTGGAGTTTGGAGGACAGTCACTGTGGCCATTTGATGTCATGAAGGGCAAATTGAGGCCTGAGACATTCAGGCTGGTGTTCAGGGAAAGCTTTTTCTCTACGAGGGGAGTGTTGGGGACTTGCCACACTTGGAGGTTTTCAAGGCTTGGCTACACAAAGCCCAGCCCAGTCCAGCACTGGTGATGGTCTCACCCCAAGCAGGAGAGAGGACCGGAGAGTGCTGGAGCTCTCTGCATTTTTATTATTAATTATTTGCACTTTAACCCAGCCGTGCTCCCAGGAAGTGACGCTTGGGGGGCAACACAGGGGCTGAGAGCTGCGTCCCATCACCCACCGGCCTGGGGACCGGGATGGGTGACACCGGCTCCCACCCTGGGGGACATCCCTTCAGCCCTGTTCCTTCTGTCACCCCCTGACAGCGCGCCTGAAAATCCCCCCTCCCCGAGAGGCTGCTGCCGGGCTGGCGGGACGCACCGGAGGAGGAACAGGGGGTCCCCGAGGAGGTTTGGCCGTGTCCCACCCTGTCCCCCCCAACCCCTATCGTGCCCTGTCCCCCCCGTCTCTGTCCCGCTCTATCTCCCTCTGTCCCCCTGTGTCTCTGTCCCACCGTGTCCCCCCGTGTCCCGCCCCGTCCCGCCCTGTCCCGCTGTGCCCCGCCGTGTCCCGCTCAGCCACCGGGCGGCAGCCGCGCACCGCGATCGGGACCGGAGCCGCAGCCCGGGCCCCCCCCCGCTTCCCTCCACATCCCGTGCTGCACCGGGAAGACCCGGGTTGGCTGAAATAAGGCAAAAAAAAGGTCAAAAGAGCCCGTTCAGTGCTGGGAAAGGGACCTTGGAGGAGGGACCCCACAGGCCGCCGAGGTGTGGGGCAGGTTTGCAGGCAGGGCTGAGAGCCGGGGAACCAGGGAACGGCCGTTTCCAACCCAACCGAGACCGTTTGGCAGAGGGGATGGAGATTCCCGTGCAAATGGGTGGCAGTTCCCCTTCGGACCCTTTCCAAAGGGATTCAGACTTTCGTGTTGTTTCCACTTCAGAAGTCACCGTGCTCTGCGTGCTTTCAAGAATGCATCCCCGAGAGAGAGCAGCTACGTGACACTGAGATGTTGATACGAACTGACGCTGCTCACTGGTTTGCACCTTGAAGGGACGAAGAGCAGCACGCTGAGAGGCAGGAATGGAGCAGTCAGCTTTTCTGTGCCTTCAGACCCCTGATGCAAAATTTAAAAGAGCATCTTTAATTCTCCTATATGAGGAGAAAAAACCCACCTGTGTTCCTACCTGCTCCTCAGAAGGGAAATTTGTGTCCCCTTTGCCAGGTACATGGTGCCAATCCCGGCAGGACCAGCATCACCACGTGGCCCAGTGCGGCAGCACACAGGGGTATGGATCCTGCCTCAGCAAGTGAAATACCTTCCTGGGCTTAGTCACAGATCAGAAAAATGAGCACACAGGGATATATTCCTAGCTGGAAAACCACAACCAGGTGCCCTCCTGGTCAAGCGAGATGCTGGGCTGGTCACACTGTGCTGAGCAGCCAAGGAGGTGCGTGGCAGCTCCTGCTCCTTTCCTTTGGGACGTGGCTGGGTTGAGGGATTCAGGATCTGGCCTGATGTCAATAATTGGCCTCCACAGGCTGCCTTGCAAAAGCCATTGTGTTCCTGCCAGCACCAGTTGCTACATCAGCTCGGATATTCAAGAGCCAAATGACTGAGCCAACGGAAGTGTGGCTGCTTCCGTGCCAGCCGATTCGGCTGCACAGAGTGTGCACAATGTGCTAATCCCCCCGGCCCTAACTGCACCCCCAGGCCCTGGGGGTTTTGGCACACGGGACTGACAGGATTCTGCTGTTTGTGCCGGGTGGCAGAGCCGGCCGGATCCCCCTGGGACAGCTAATGCTGCCCTGAACCATCCCTGTTGGAGACTGGGAGGGGACAAGTGAGGTCCTGCCGGCTGCTGTCTTTGGGGAGCTGGTGGTCACATCACAGGAACATCTTGGGACAGATCAGCACCACCACACAGGGCCACAAGCTCCACTCCTGGCCCCAGCACTGACTCAGGTGCAGGGTCACCTCTCTGGCACAGGTACGTCTGCCACGCACACAGCCCAGCGAGCTCAGAGCCTCCCTCAGCAGCAGGAATGAGCCCACAAATCTGCTACACAGCATCACAGAGACCTTCCATGGGATGGCCATGCAAGCAGACTGGTAGAGCACAGCCTGGCTCTACCCCGCAAGAAAGCAGAAACAACTGAGTTATTCTGACTTTTATTTCATTGCTTCTTAGTCCACACAGTCGGTATAAAATCAGAAAAGCAAAGCAAAAAAAAAAAAAAGAAAAAGAAAAAGAAAAAAAAGAAAGAAAACCAATAGCAAGACAGTGTCTGGAGTCCTCAGAAGGCAGCCTGGGGTCGGCGCAGGTGCACGTTCAATTCATGGCCAGACACATCGCTGACGCACAGAGGACAGACATCTCGCTCTGGCAGCAAAGACCGACAGGGCTCCACCCAGAGCTGTTTCTGTTCCTCCTGACCACGGCAGGAAAAAAGGAACCTTGGTTATAAATGCTTTATTAAAAATAATAGTAAGAGCAAGTCTAAGTACAAAAGCAGTTATAGCTCATTTATATTACACAGAATTATTTCTCATTTCTAGCTTTGTTGTTTACCTCAAGATTGTTAACTGAATTTCCAGTGAAGAAGGTTAAATGGCTAGCAATATAAGGAATGGTAAATAGATAGCACCATTTCATATATCTGGTATTTGATTTCATAGATATACTGGGTTTGCTTCTTTCTCTTTGGTAGGTTAACTCCACGGCAAGGATAAAGCCTGTTTCACGGTTGGGAGCATCTGTACCTCGGCAGTTTGGCTCGGCACGGCACGGCACGGCACACACCCCAGCCCCGCCGGCATGGGCACCAGGGACAACCCCAGAGCCCGCGTGGGCAAAGGAGGGCAGCCCGTGCTGGACTGCAACTCAACCTAAGTGATTTAAAAGCCCAAATTCCCAGCGGGTGTGGTGGCAAGGCAGTGGGATTTAGGCACATAAGTCATTTAGGCACTTGGGGCAATCAAGGCCTTCGCTCCAAAATCCTTCAAACCTTTCGGAAGCGTCTACTGTCAAATCTGGACGTGCGCTTCCAGTTCCCAGGATCACAGCATGTGGCAAGAGAGGGGACCAAGCCTCAGGCTGGTGTAAACAGGCAGAACTCCGATTTACACCAGCCTAAAACCAGTCAGAGCTGGGGTTTTCTGATGGTTCAATATGGACTGGGAGGGGGAAGGAGAGTTCAGGTCAAAGAGGATTTTGTATGAGAGAAAAATCACCACGCTCTTGTTACAATGTTAGGACTAATAGTTCCTTAGGCACTTGCTTTAGGCTTTAAAACATAGCATATGGTCAACAAAAGCAAACAATACTATGTACATATATGTAAAAAGTGTTATAAATAGGTTTTTTAAACCATAGATACTATATACATCTTCAATTAACAAGTAACCCTCTGAGTGTTTCCCTTGGGGGTCGGTTGGGTTTGGTTTTGGTGGGAGGGTTTATTCCTTTTTTTTTTTTTTCCTCCTTTTTTTGGGGTTAATTTTGTTTTCCGTTTTCTCGTCTATTTTCCCCCGCCTCCGTCTCCTCCGTGGACGTCATGAGTGCCCTTGTCACGCCACGCCGCCTCCCGCAGCGTCACTCCCGCTTCCGTAGGATGACGTAGATGATGCCGCTGGCCAGGGCCAGGGGGAAGGCCAGCCACGCCAGGATATAGGCGAAGCCATAGGAGGTGTTTTCCGAGGCTTCGTGCCAGTCCGTGTGCCTCACTGTGAAGATGGCCGCGCCGCTCATCACGCAGAGCCCTGCCAGGGAAGCACACAGAGGAAGGGGTTAGCAATGGCACATCCAAAGGATGGAGCAGTTCCCTCCTGGAAACCCAGAGATGAAGAGGATAATACCCAACACCAGCACAGGAAACTGTTTGTCTTATTGCCCCCTTGTATCTTGTCTCCTGGAAAATGATGGTATGATCTCAGGGGGTTTGATGCTGTGGGCTCTGCCCCAGATGCAGGTGAGTGGGGATCTCTCTGCCAGGCTCTGTGTAATGCTGGAGCCCCTGGAACAAGCAAAGCTGGAGCACTGCCTGGGTTAACCCAAGAGGAAATGGCCTCAAGTTGTGCCAAGGGAGGTTCAGATTGGATATCAGGAAAAATTCCTTCACTGAAAGGGTCATCAGACACTGGAACAGGCTGCCCAGGGAAGTGATTGAGTCCCCATCCCTGGAGGGATTTAAAAGATGGGTAGATGGAGTGCTCAAAGATATGGTTTAGTATTGGACAGGTACAGTTGGAGTCGATGATCTCAAAGGTCTTTTCCAACCAAATGATTCTATGATCCCTCAGGCAAGCACTGGGCATCTCCCAGCTCTGGGCTGCTGCTCCAGACCAGCCCCACTCCCTTGGGTAGCTCATTTAAAATCCAGACTGTAGCCTGAGCCCACTACCTGAGGTGCTGCAAAAGGTCAGGCACAAACCTTGGGTTTCTTAAAGCATAGAAGTTTATCACCTGCCCAGGCAAGCACAGCTGGGGCTGAGGATGCTCTGGCCAGGCAGGTCTGTGCCCTGTGATCCTCGTCCTCCTCTGGGGCTGCATGAGGAGCTCCACGGCAAACCCCGCTCTCTGCAAAACCCTCATCCCTCTTCTGCAGCTCCTGGTGTCCATCCTTGCCAGCCCCAGGCCAGCGCAGGTCCCCAAGGGCTGTCCAGCCAGGCTCATCTCTGGTAGGCAGCATTTTAGCTTTGTTGCAAAAACAACCCATCAGCATGGGGGACTGCCCAGAGCTAACACAAAGCCACCTCTATTTCTGCCCAAAAACAAGCTCTTTCAGTCAATCCCAGCAGTTCTATTATACAGTCGCGGGGCTGTTGTCAGAGCAGAGTTCCAAATCCCCTGCACGGACCTTGGGACCACCTACATTGAACCACCGTGATATTTCAGCTGTAATTCCACTTGACACTGCTCCTTTGTTCTGGGAAAGTGCAGAAGTGGGAACGCGCTTCATTAACGCGCCACTGCTGCAGTTTCCATTCTCTGAGCACGAGAGTCAACTCCCACTGCCCCGGCCCATGCAGAGAGAGCACAACAATTGTCTGGCAGTGCTGGTGGGACAGAGAACAGGCGTGCAGCCACGCCGGTCACCTACAGACAGCGGAAAATACAGCAGCAATTGTCCACAGGAGGAATTTGGCCAAATGGAGGCGATGGTTTCTGCAGCACCCGCGCTGCTTTGGGCCCGGAGAACACGCTCGGAGGGAAGGGCAGCTGCGCTCAGCTGCTTGCAGCCACACGAGCAATGATGCATCAGCACTTCAGAGCCTGGCTTCAGAACACACTTCAGTCTTGCTTGGACAGCCAGGAGGGCCAATGTTACCCAACACAGAACCAAGAATGGGCTGGGTTGGGAGGGACCTTAAAGCTCATCCAGTCCCAACCCCCCTGCCAGCAGCAGGGACACCTTCCACTAGACCAGGTTGCTCAAAGCCTCATCCAACCTGGCCGAGAACACTTCCAGGGAGGAGCAGCCACAGCTTCTCTGGGCAACCTGGGCCAGTGTCTCACCACCCTCACAGGAAAAAATTTCTTCATAATATCTAATCTAAACCTCCCCTCTTTCAGTTATCACCTGTTCCTGCAGGTCTGTGCGTTCCAGCCCAGCCCTGCAGACAAGCTGGGATGGGTGCTGGTGCATCCTCATGCTCAGCTCTTCAATGCAGGGCTTTGCAAAAAGCTGCAGGACATGCGTAAGGCACAGCCCAGCCCTCTCCACCCCACAGGGACAGCAGCTCTAGACTGGGAGGAATGAAAAAAAAAGGATAAAAGTGATGCTGAGGCTGGAGAAGTTGAGTCAAGCCCTGAGAGGCCCAAACCAACATCTCTCGATGCTGGGCTTACACAGCTGTTGGAAGGTACTTTAGATGAATGCACCATGGATGTGATAGACCCACCAAGGATGGAGGGGAGCTGCTGAGGGCCCTTCAGTGCCTCTGTGAAGGCTGGCATCTCATCAGGGCCAATTCAGCTAGATTTCAGGGCATGTTTCCAAGCAGTGTGGAGAAGGTGCTGGGGATGCATCCTGTCCTCCCACTGCACAACAGACCCAAGTGACCTCCATGCATGTCTTCCTGCCCGTACCTCCACTCCCCAGATCCCCTGAGCCACAGACGAAGTCACATTGTAGACCAGCTCCTTCCCTCCTTCCTGGCTCTCAGGGCACCACTGCCCAGCTTTGCCACCCAACAGCACTCAGCAGTCCTGCACTGGCATCCACTGGTCAGGCTCCAAACCTGGAAACCTTCAGCTTTGATAAGCTGCATCACCCTGGGAGGAGGTGCAGGGTGATGGGGAGCTTCAGGAGATTTTTTTTTCATCCCCTCCCAGGAGGGGATGGAGGTCCTCTCCATCTCTGCTGGAGCTTAGGACAAAGCACTCAAGTGGGTAAGACCCTACCCCTGGCAGACCTGCATCAGGCCTCTGTGGTGCCAGGGCTTTGCAAGGCATGGACAAACACCTGCAAAGCCTGAAGGCCACAGGAATTTCCTCCATTGGCTTTAGACAGCAGCCATCTTTCATAGCAAGCTGCAAGGAGACCCCGTCAGGCTCAGCTCCTTTGACCAGAACAGCCACCCATACCTCCAGGTGGGATCTCCTGGCAGCACTGGCATGGCCATGTCCTGCTTCCTACCAACACCTCTAAAATTCAGGGTCACAAAGACCATAGCTGCCCTGAGCCCCTGCCTGCATCCAAGGATGGCCACCAGCACCCACCTCTGCGTGATCCACCAAGACCCAGACTTCTGTCTATGGGTCCCCTAGGCCATGGGAAAGCTTCATGGGAATCACCTCACACTTTCCCTGTCCTTTGCACTGGATGGGGGAGTCACTTAACACAGCAAGGAGAGCAAGGAGGTCTGCGGTCTGAACGTGCATCTCCTTAGGACACTCAGCACCACATGGACAGGAGGGTTGTAATCCCATTATCTCCTCCTCTGAGAAACAGGATTTGCCAGCAATCACTCAGGAGAGAGAAGCCTTCTGCTCCCAGATCTATTAGACAAGCTCTCAGGCAGATAATTACATTATTAATGCCCATTTCCCCTCCTTGTCTTCATGGCTGTAATGGGTCTCTACACATCTATCTTTCCAGAGACAGTGAACTGATATGAACCCATCACCTGCATTATGGCCAAGCAGATACATTTATACCAGATTTCATGCCACACTTGCTAATAAAGCCTAGCTCTAAACTTTTCCAGAGTTTGCAAAAGCCATTCGCTAAGAGGATGCTCAGAAACTTTAGGTAAAGTTCAGTGGATGAGCTTTTCCACTGATTTAGTGTCAGGACCTTGGGTGGCTTTTAGTCCAACATCTAAAGTTCTAGCAAATGATTAGTCTCCTTCCCAGACAGCCTGTCATAATTTAGCCAGAACCTCATTGCACAATTTAATTTTTCTAGTCTGAATGCTTGAAAATCCTCTCAACATGGAAACACAAATGGAGCCAGTGGCTTTACAGCATCTGTATTTGGAGAACTGCAACGCAGGACATGAACCGTGGGTCATTTCCAGCGCTGAGTTCCTGAAGAGTTAAAAATAGTAGCTGACAGTTCAAAGTCAGCCAGCCCTTTGCTGATGTGGAAAGCACCAGGCCCCCTTATGGCAAGTTTATAAATAATCATCAGGTCCTCTTTTGCCAGAAGAGCCTCATCACTACCTCCCCCACCCTGCCAGCAGTTGCGGAAACCTCGCACAGCCCAGTGGAGCTGGGACCCCGCGCCAGCGCAGCCACCCTGGATCATCAGCATCCCACCCTGGATCATCACCATCCCACCCTGAACCATGAAGAGCATCCAGAACTGCAAGATAAACTCACCCTTGGTCCTGCAGCCCCGTGCCCAACCTGCCTCACCATCCAGGACCACCAGCACAGCTCTGCCCCCTGCTTGGCAGGCCTGGCACCCTGTCCCTCTGAAACCTCCCTGGCTGGGGCAGCAACCTTCTTGCACCTTCCACAATGTGAGGGCAGAGAGCTGGGAGGCATAACGTGCCCTGACAGCTGGACCCCATCCTGGGGCATGCGAGACCTCCACAGACCCAAGTTATTCATCCACCTTTCCCTTCAACGAGCCACGCAGGAGCCAGCTCAGGGGCCCTCCAGCTTCAGTACCCAAGAGCATGCTCGTTTCCATCATTACCTCCTCCTCTGCTTGAAAGCCCTTGAAAGCCCCACCAGCACCAGCCCCACTGATCAGCCCCCACTTACCAGCAAGGATTTGGAAGACTCCAGTAACGTAAAACCGCCCGCCCTTGGTGAGTGTGAACAGCTGGCAAAAGAACAGGAACAGGGACAAGACGCTGAAGATGACGGAGAGGATCATCATCGCTTGGACAGACTGCAGCCATTCTGAGGAGAGAAAGAGAAAAGGAAACCTCAGTGCAGGCAGCACAGACAGCGAGTCCTCACCACAGCCCATGGCCTCAGCATCATCCCCCGTGCCACCACCCCACCCCTGGTTCCCACTGAGTTTCTTCACAGCTGGGGAATGCTGGTGTTGCAACAACTAGTGAGGTCCTCAGCACAGGCACGATGCTGCCTGGGATTTGGGATGATGTGTGCATGGACCAGTGTGCTGGGGTAAAATGAATCGCAGGGCCGCACACTTTCTCAGGGAGCACTGGTAATAAAACATGAGCAGAGGTATCAGCTCCGATGTGAAGCCTGCAGAAATGAAGACAAAGCCTCTCCCCCAACTTCATGTCAGGCCCTGGGAGTTCAGCTGTATTAGAAACACAAAAGCCATGTGCAACAAGCCATGAGACACCGAGCTGGCCAAGTTCAGAGGTAAAATGCACAGCGAGTGAAAACACCCTGTGCCCTTATGGAGTCAAACCTTTTGGAAAGAGCCTTCCCCAGCTGCCAAATGCAGCTGCCTCCCAGAGCAGACCAGTTAAACCAGCCCCTGCATGAGTCACTGCCCAGCTATTTCCAGACTTCGTGGGTGTGTAACTCCTCGAGTAAAAAAATATAAATAAACAAGCTAAATGCTGCTCCATCCCATGAGCTGCCACAGACTGACAGCAAGAGGCAGTGCCTCACAGCACCGGGACGGGGCTGTGCTCACCGACACCTCTGCCCTTCCCTTTCCTTACAAAGTCTGAGATCAGAGTGAGTATTTGCAGCTTTCCTTGAGAGGTCTTTAGGATGCAACATTGATTAATTCACCACAAAAGCCAGGCAGGACTCGGTCCAGGTAAACTGAGGCACAAACCACCCAATGAAAGGCAGAAAAATCATGCTTTGGACTGGATCCTCAGACAGAGGATAATTCATCTCAGTTTCAGTCCCATGTTCCTGCCACAGTTTTACTCCCCATGGCTCCTCTCCCCTGGCTGCATGAAACGGCTTTCTGCAGCAAATGGCTGAAACACAGCAAAACTTCCAAATAAAGCTACACTCCAGCTTCGCAGCCTTCACAACTTGGTGCTGCAAATGAGGCCGTTTGGGGCTGCCCAGAGCAGCATCTGCTCCCAGAAAAGCAATCACACTTCCCCACCAAATCCTCACAAGCTGCACTCACAGAGGTGAGAGCAGAATTTGAACCTGGGAGCGAGGTAGAGCCTTCAACTGGGACAGAAATGATGATCCACACCAGAGCCCTTCCAGCAGCTCCATGCCCGCGGGGAACATCCTGTTCAGTAACGTCTGGATCATCAATTCTACCTCTTGTCTTTGCATCTTGCCTCCTGACGTTCATGCAATGGCACAAATTCAAGCCCTGCTCACCAAAACAGACCAAAACCACCCAGAGTAGCCTCTGCTCATTGCAGACAGCTGACAGGAAAACCTTCCCCCCCTTCTCATGCTTCCTGCACCAAACTACTCTGCAGCATTAACAGGCCCTGCTAAAGAGCTGCTGTGCTTCACTCATTTCAATGCCACCAGGTCTGCATCCATGTGCACCAGCTGCTGCTGTCCCTTAAGAATGTTCCTGTCACTTCCAGGAAATCCCAGTGTGGCTTTCACATTGATGTGCACACAACATGTCCCATATTCACCGCTCCCAACTGGCCAGGCAGAGAAACCCCTGCCCTGCCTTGACCATACCTGACGCTTCAGCTCTGGCCATGCTAAACCAGTGGGCAAGGGAGGGGATGAAGCAGCTCAAGGGTGGCTAAAAATCAAGTCATAAATCATTGCTCAGATGGGGTCAGAGAAGTATGGTTGGGGGTGTCCAGCTGCTGAACTGCAATCTCCTTCCAACTTCAGCAGAGAGAGAGCTCTCAGCCCAGGTCTGGGAAGCTGAGCTCTTGCCTCTCCCTTTCCTGAGCCCTAAAATCAGGTCCAGCTCCTTGCATCTCTGGAGCCAAAGCCTGCCCAGCCCCAAGCCCTGACGTTTGGTCCAGGACCCAGGAAGCCAAGTCTTTTGTGATTTCAAAGGCCACAGGATCCGGCCCGAAGAGCAGCTCTTTCTGCTCGGAGGTGGATGCTCCGACTGCCAGTTATTTTAGAAGGCTGTCTAGACGGAAAGCTGAGCTGAGCTGAGCTGAGCTGAGCTGAGCTGAGCTGAGCTGAGCTGCCCTTTTAATTGCATCTGCCTCCCCGTGCATCTTTTTTGGTTCTGAATGTGGATGATTTATATGGGCTTTTCCAAACCCCATTGTAATGAAGAGCCGTGTCAGAGGCACTGAGATGGGGGAAAGCCCCCGTGACCGGAGGGGTTTCGGCAGCCAGCCATACTGCCCTGCCACAGCCAGAGAGCGGCAACTGTACGAGCTCCTGAGCAGGGAAATGAAGAGATGATCCCACAGACCAGAGCTCTGGGCCTGCTCACAGCCAGCCCTTTGCTGACTTGTATTGGCCTCCTTTGTGAAATCCAGGGGAACGATCCCCAGCTCAGGACTCACCGACCCACACGTTCCAGCTGCCATACTCCCATTACACCCAAGCCAAGCTGCCCACAGACTTCAGCTGTATTAGCTGCCTTAATTCACTTGAAAACACCACTCTACCTGCAGATAGGACTGCTACCTCCTCAACTCCGTATGCTTTGAACTCCTTTGCTATTAGCACTGTGTCCTACCTACAGGCTTTTAAAAATACAGCGAGTTTTCTACAGGGAGGTCTGGGCCCATGAGCTGTACTGCGGGGCTGTCAGCACTGTTTACTCCCAGACTGTTATTTGTGGTTTCCCCTGGGCAGCGAGTCGGTTATTCCATTTTTCTCTTGCATCTCTTCAGCTCAGTTTATATCTTTGTTCTTCAGGAGGAGGAAGAAAAGGAAACAGAGTGGAAAGGACAGATAACGCCCTGCATGCAGCTTCCGGAGAGGACCCATCGGCAGCATTTTTAGAGCCCTTTCAAGCAGTCAGAAATGAAGTAAGATGTTTTTACAAAACAAATTTGAAAATTTCCCTAAGCTCTACAAGCCCTGATGTGCTCATGACACCACTTACAACAGCAGGAAAAGGATTTCATCCATGAGATGCTGAAGACCACATTTCACTACCCTAAAATCGAACATGAAAGAAAGAAACCCAGAGCAGAAACTGAAACCTAGAGCAGAAATTGAAACCTAGAGCAGAAATTGCAGCTGAATCACCCAGAAAGACAGTATCTAATCCAACCCTTTCCAGCAAAGCCCCAGCCCTGCTGGCAGGGTGGTTTTATACCCAGACAAGGGGTACAGCTGAACAGGATTGATGGGGCAGGTACAAACAGAGCTGAGAGCCTTAAAGGACAGGCATTGCCACCCCAGGGATTAATTCACTGCTCTGTTGTAGACAGCCTACCCTCTGTTGACCCAGCCAAGGAGAAAGAATAAAGTGAAAACTGAAAATAAACTTATTTGAGCAATCAGCTTATACACTCGCTGGAAGGCATCAGGAAATCAGTGCTGTGCATACCTGTGTGCCACGACCTCCAGCTGATGGTAACATTTTGCTCATACAGCTTTCCCTTTGCAAACTGCATATGCACTGTACACTTCAAAAGCAACCACTTCTCAGGAAGAAAATATCCACTGAGGAGGTAACAGCAGCATGTAACATATACAAAACTAGAGGGAAAGTAAATTCATGACCACATCTGCCTGGTAAAACCTGCTCCTTCAATGCTGCAAACTAAGTATCAGCAGGGTCAGGAACAACACATGCATCTCCTGCCAGAGGTACCAGTCCAGGTCTGCCAGGAAAAGCCATGTTTCCTGAGCAGTTTTTCCAAAGCAGACTCTCAAGCTTCAAGGTCTGATCAAGAACCTGAACCCAACTTGCATCCTCACCTACAAAGCTGACAGGTCACATCACAAGCACTGGGGTTTGCAATGGTTTTAAACCTTGACATTCAAACACCCCTTAAGAGGGTCGAAAAAGGGTGAACTGAAGATGCAGAAATACTAGCTCAGCTGCATTATTCTTCATACCACTGCCACTTGGCAACTCACTGCAGCAACCCAGAAAGGCACAAAAGCTCAGCTACCTACCTGCAGTGCTACTCCTGAGCAGCACAGACCCCCCGTGCCACCACCCACAGCCCCACTGCTTGAAGCAAACATCTCTCTTCAGCCTCATCCAGCAGAGCTGCTAAGCTCTCCTAGGGAAAAAGCAGCTCCATGACGTGGCAACTTTCTTCTGCTTCGGTCCCAGATCTCCCACCAGCACGAGGTCCAACCTTCCCCGACCACACTTTGGGCTGCTGGATGCTCAAGCTGGGAAGAGCAGGTTTTTTCACCCAACAGTTGCTCCTTTCCTATCCTCCTATGTCCACTCCCTGGAGTGGACTGCAGGATATTGGATCAAGGTATTCCTGGAAATCCCACCAGAGAAAGGAGATTTTAAAGAGCCCTCAAGTTATTTGTAAGAGCCAGGGGATGAGCAGCTGGGAAACACCAGGGCTGCAGGGAGGCAGTGAATGAACATGGTGCTGCAATTCCTGCCCAAGACTTCCTGGTCCTCTTCTGTAAGCTCCTTTCAGAAGGAGATGAAAACTTCGAAGTCCTCTTTTCTCCTCTTGTCCTCTTTTCCTCTCAGGTGTCCTCCCTTTTGACTTCCCTGTGAAGCTCCATCCAAGAAACCTCTGAATCCAGGAAGTCCATAGCTCTCCAGAGCTGCCACATTCAAATGTTTTCGGAGCATGGCCTGTCCTCCACATCTCTGTGGTTCAGCCACGAGGCCTCAGCAGCTGTCCCATTTACTGTCGAAGCTCACATCCCGCAGAGGCAACTTCTGATGCTGCCAAGGCAACAGAAAGCTGCTGGCACCATGAAAAACACCTTCCAACAGTTCCATGATGCCCCAGCCGGCTCCTCTCCAAGACCTTCATTATGGTGGCTCTGATCTCCTTTTGTCTTGTGTGTGAGAGCAAGCTGAGGTGGGGGGTACATCATTTCAGGTCCTCCAAAGAGCTTAGGTACCAACTCCCACTGATTTCAACCCAGGCAGCAGGAGCAGGGACGGTGAGCAGTGGTGCAGGCACGCTGCTGGGGTACTCAGCCTGTGGCCATGGGGACACCCAAGAGTCTCAAAGCCAAAAAATGTTGGGTTAAGGGTTTTCCAATGCTGCACTCTGCAGTGGACTCCCCTACCCATTCTTCTGGTTTTGCAGTCACCGTTTGCCCACATGTTGCCTTCTTCCTCCTCTTCACTCCTCTTCCATGGGCCAGAGCCCCCACTCAGCAGGGAAGGCTGACTGACCCCCCCTTACACAGAAATAGGGGAGTTAAAGAGCTCTGGAGCAGCTGAGAAAAAAAAACAGCACTAGTTCCCTACCTCTCCTTATTAGATGTTCTTTCTAGGAAGAACAAGCAACAATAAAAACCTGGTTTTAAGCAGAGGAAATCCCTTTCATGCCACAGGCGACATAGTTATGGCAAAACTGATCTGAAATACAAAATACTCTCTTGAAATACCCACAGTTTATTTTAGACAACGAAGAGGCAAGTTACAGTCACCCCACAAGCTGCCAGAGAGGGGTTCTAGCCTGCCCGAGTTAGGTCAGTGTTATCTATCATTAATGGCAAAGCAGGTGCCCCTGCCCCATAAACTGCTGAGATGCAAAGCGGGCTCTTTGCTGCTCTGCTGCAGTCTGCAAAGGCCCTGAAGGACCAGAGATGTCCCCAGATCAAGGCATCTGTGCGTTTGGTCCAGAAGCTGAATGGGGCCAGGTGATGGCTAGAACATCAAGTATAAAGGCTGTGCATTAACACACATCCAGGCTGTCTGGTATTTACTGCAGGGCTTCATTAGAACAGACTCAGCATCCTTAAATATGGGTAATTTCTTGCTGGCTTGCAGCTGCCCAGCAGAAATAAAGCAAAAGGCTGGAACTGCGCTGTGCCCACAGCCTCAGCCAGGCAGCACAGCACAAGGGCAGAAGGTTATTTAGCATTCAATAAACAGCTGAAACCATTTTGTAAATCTTTGAATCTTTAAATATTTGAACTTCTAATTTGCAGGGGTAGCTGGACTATCACCTCCATCTCACCCTCTCGCTCCAGAACTGTCCCCTCACCACTGACCAGTTTTCCAAGTGTTGATCCAGTTGGTGCAGCCTTGGCTCTTCCAGTGGGCTGGAGGGGAATTTTTCTCCAACTCCTTTTATATTTCATACTCACTAGCAATAATGCAATTAGACATTAAGGAATAATTTACCTCAGTTCAAGGCTTCAATGACACCTTGCAACATCATTTTCAGTTTCAAGAAGGATTATAGCAAGTTAAATGGCACTTCCATCTCTCCATACCTTTTCTATGTCATGTCCAGCATTGCTGGAAGGAGGAGTTTGAAAGAATAAAGGCAGCGAAGGCACTCAGGGAGGTTGACAGAGCAAAAGCAAGGGGTTCAGATGCTTCTGTTGTGCATTTTAACGTGGAGAAGCAGCAATGAAATTCCTCCTGCAAACCATGGATGGATCAGGGCACAGACACCCCTGCCTCATGCCAAGGATGAAGATCTTTTCTGTCTCCTCCAGTGGAAAGAAAATACATTCCAAGCATCAGCAGTCCTGCTTAGAGTCCCATCTGCCAGAGCAAAGGGCCTCTGGAAGAGGGAAGGTCAGTGTGCAGAAGAGCAGTGCAATACCCCGGTGCATGGCTGTGCCTGCCCCATCGATGGGACGTGCACCCCTGCCTGCCTGGGTGGCCCGGGGCAGATCTCTGCTCTGGGTGACCCACCTGGGCTTTGCTGGTGACCATCACATCAGCAAATTAGTAGGAGCATCGTATGGCCCATGGCACTTGGCCACCATGCGGACTGGCAGCCTGTGCATTTCCCAAGGTTTGGGGTTTTCTTTTCCCTTTAAAAAAGTCAAAAACCACCAGCCTGCCTGTGAACAAGGCAGTCATGCAAAAGCCACAGAGCAGCAACAGGAGAAACTGTAAGAAGACAACAGAGAAAATGTTTCCTGATGTTACAGAAGGATGTGGGTGTGAGAAATGAACGGGGATCTCCACTGAGGTTCCCATTGCTTCCCCACATTCAGCATTCCCACCAAAATCAGAAGAAAAGCAGTTGAAAAAAATCAGTCAGCATAAAAAATTCAGTTCTGGAAAGAAAAGGCCCTTTTTGGAGGAAAAAATATCACTGTCTGGAAATTTTGGGGTGGAATCTAGTTAAGAGCACTTGAGCAGCTCAGGTCCTGCCGTGTGCCCCGTGTCTGCAGCGGGATCGCACAGCTGGGGGCTGGCGCGCGGCCGTGCCGACGCACAGTTCTGGGATTCAGAGCTGAATTCTTGAGATAAGTCTTTTCCAGGAATGTCTGACAGCGCAAACCAAGTGAAGATTGCAACATTTTTTCCATAGTTCTCGGCTTCTCGAAAAAAAAAAGGTCATTATCTAACAGGCAAATGCAGAAATCAAAGCAACAAGCAGGCAGTTGTAAAAGGTGAAGGCGTGGGCATCTGCCCCCAGCCCAGCGTTTCCTCCTCCCTCCCTGCGCTCGCTCCATCAGGACCACTCAGCCCTCGCACACGCAGTGGGTTCAAGCCCTGCTGAGAGGAATTTGGGAGGTGGGAGCTCAGCCTCCACCGAGGCCAACTCCATCCTGTGCCCAAGGTCTGCTAACGTCCGGGGGAGCCACGGTCCAACAGTCCTGTCCTGAACCCTTGGGTTGTTTTCTTGCTTATTCCATCACTGTGGGGTGATCTATAAGGTCAGGAGCACAGTCCCAAACCTGCCCCAGTGTTAAACACAAGCAAATCTTGCTGGGATCTGGTTTGAGCAAGTTCAGCTTCTCTTGGGCATCCAAATAACAGTCATCAAAACAAAAGGATCCCTGTGTGGCAGTACAGAGGGCAAGAGGAGGCTCATCCATCCTTCCCGTGCTGAGACCAAGAGGAGGATCACAGCACAACAAACCGCCCCCCCCCTCAATGCCCCCATCCACGCCGAACCTACGAGACCCAGCCCTACGAATCCCACGAGTTCCGAGTGCTGAGCACCGCTCTGTGACATGGAGAGAGGAAGAAATAACTGCGCTACAGCGGCCACTGCGATGGCCAGAGGAAAAACTGCCCCTGCAGAAAGACCCAGTTCTGCCAAAATTCCCAAGCGAGGGTTCCTCGCTCTCAGCCCAGAGCAGCCCTTGGCACTCTGCGATTAACCGTTGAGCACCGTCCTTGGCACAGGCACAGAGAAACAAATTTGTGAGGCTCTCTACAACCCAGGCTAGCACAGCAGAGCCTGTTCTGAAAGAGATTTAAACGAGAACGGTTTGTGGTGTTGGGTATCGGAGCGTTTGTGTTTTTGAAAGTAAGCATATTCCTAGCACAGAGCACGTGAGGAGCACAGTAAGGACTGAGACAGGGGACAGGCCTGAGCCTCGGAGGTGACCCTGCCACAGCATCCTTGCCCCGTGTCCTCACTGTTGCTCCAAAAAGTGTCTGACCACAGCTCTCCTGGCAGCGCAGGGGCAGTGGGAGCAAGGGCTCGGACACAGGGAGGGAAGACTCAGGGATCCACTGGACAGGATGCCACGTGGCATTTTTGTTCTGTCTTCACAAACAGATTGTAAAAGCTTTGCATAAGCCTAGGAAATACCTTTTGATTGTGTGTTCCTATAGCACTGGTGAGCTCTAGATCCTGCATCCAGAGTCTCACCAGACTGATCCTTAGAAGCACTGCTCCTACACCTGTGCTGTAGGGTGGATGGGGCAGAAGCTTTTGCCCAAGCAAAACCCGCTTCTCCTGATGCCAGAGCAGAGCCTTCATATAAATAAGAGCTGGCAGGGAGCTCTTTAAGACTCGAGCGTGACACATCTCCACTCAAAGAGCAGCCCACTGGGGCACCTTATCAACTCAGCTACTCAACCACACTTTTAGCTGGGGCCACCTTGACTGTAACCCCCTTAATGTTAAAAAAATCATTGCTGGAGAGGACGCAGGAGGAAACCCCTCTTTGAGCAGCTTCTGGGAATGGCACAATAAAGACTCACAACACCCAGGAGGTTGTGACACTCAGACATGGAGGAAACCATCCCAACCTTATTTTGGATAAACCCCCTCTCAACACTGACAACTCCCCGACACATCCTGCAGACACCCAGAAAAAAACAGTGTAGGTTTGAAAAGCAAAAGATTTGGGGAGGTTTACAGCCCTCAGCTCCGGGACTCCAGCGAGGCAGTCGCTGCCTTTTATTTCAAAGCGCAAGGTCAGCAGTTTGGGAACACGCGTGAATGGCCGTGAAGCAGCCTGCCTACGCTGCAGATAGCCAGCACCAGCCAACTGCTGATGAAGGACATGGCTCCAGAAGGCTCCTCAGCTGGGATGGGGTCCAGCCGCTTCCCGGCCAGCCCAGACACCACCAGGCGTCAGCAGAGACCCGCGGCGGTGGCTTCGCTCCCACCCAAACCAGAGCCTGGGCCCAGGCAGGGAAACACACTGCTGCTTTCACACAATCACAGAACGATCACAGAACGGTGGGGTCGGAAGGGACCTCTGGAGAACATCTAGTCCAAGCCCCCTGCTAAAGCAGGTTGACCTCAAGCAGGTTGCACAGGATCACATCCAGGTGGGTTTTGAATCTCTCCAGAGATGGAGACTCCACAGCCTCTCTGGGCAGCCTGTCCCAGGGCTCTGGCACCCTCACGGTCAAAAAGTTTCAGCCCAGGGAAGATAAGAGGGACAGTGAGCACCAGCATCCACCTGCCCATGTGGGGAACCCACAAGTGTTCTGCTCCCAGCAAGCCAGGAATTAGGGTGACCTCAATCTCCAAAAACCTCTGACAAGTCTCCCATCACTGAGAGCCCCTTTGAGAGCATTTAGTGCTCTCAGTGTGACCGTTCCCTCCCTGCCAAGGCCACGTGGCATTGGTTTGCTCCTGCGCCAGGACCACGTTTCCGGCAAAGTGTGACTGTGCTGCCAGTGACATCGCTATGATTCACAAGTGGTTTCACTGGGGGTTACACTGGAAGAATCTGTTTCCACAGGAAAGCAAAAACCAGGCTAACCAAAAACAAATGCTAGACATTTCCCTTTCTTCTGGGGAAACTGAGGCACAGGCTTGCCTGACTCCCTGAGCACAGATTTCTGGTTACTGGTACCACTAGGTGCCGTGGAAACTCTGCATCACAGCATCTTAGCAAGCACTCCTCCCCTGCTGACCTCAGCAAACAGCTCATGGGGTGATGTCACCCAGCGTGACATCAGCCTTCACCCAGCTCAGCCCAGAGGCGGCTGTTCAGCCACCCCAGATGTGCAGGTGCCACAGGGGCCGTTTCGGCAGCCAGACAAGGCAGGACCTGAGGGCTTGGCACGTGCCACGCATGGTGCCTGACAGTGAACCACAGGGTGAGGACTGTGCCCAAAACCTCAGCCTGTCACAGCAGCAAAAAGCAGGGCAGCTTTCTAGATAGGGGAGGGGGTGTCCTGCAGGGACAGGCTGTCCTTGGAGCACCATATGCATCTTTAAAACTCCCTCACAACCACAGCAAGAGGGAAGGGTGCTGAAAACAGCCCCTCTGCTCCCAGCCGGGCGATGGGTGCGCAGTGAGCCCTGCTCCAAGGACTGCCTCACCTTTGTACATCCAGGTGTAATCAAAACGGGTTAATAGCAGGAGCCCGCCCGAAAGGGCTCGAGCTGGTCACCTCCTCTGCAGCTGAGTGTGCCCAGCAGCCTGTCACGGTGCTGCCAGCAGCTGCCCGCCAGCTCGAGGGCAGCAGGGCAGAGTGATGGCATCGGGTCTGGTACCCGTGCTAAGCCCCATCGCAACTTCAGGGACTGATAAGGTGGGAGGGGAGCAATCCCCCCACTGCTGGGCCAGCCTGTGTCCCCCCAGCAGGACACTGGGAATGTGGGGGGGCCCTGCCCCTCCATCTGGGGACACAGCAGAGTCATCGAGGGGAAGGGATGGGAGGGAACAGTTTTAGCGGGGTGCAGGGAAAAGCAAGAGAGAATCACAAATAACCTGCCCACACAAATCTTCCTTGGTTTCCCAAGTCCAAGGACGAGAATAAAAGCGAAGGGCAGCAGCAGCCCTGACTGCTGGGGAGCACTCACCGTTTGTGGATGATGTCAGGCAGTGGAAGATGCTACCAGAGGTGCAGTTCTGCCAGAGGTCTGCCGTGTGCCCACCATTCACCAGCCATTGCTGCAAGAGAGACGCAGCCCCATGAGCCCCCGAGCCGTGTGCCCGCCTCATTGGCACCGAGCAGCCCCAGTGCGTACCGACACGCGTGAGGCCAGCTGGGCACTCGCAGGCACATGCTTTTCTTTAGAAAGGCATTTGGAAACTAAATCCTGGCATTTGCTTTTTGCTGCGTTCACCTCAACGGCAGGAAAACAGCAGCTCTTTATTTCCTTTAAACATGGACCAAGTCCCGTGGGGACGTACACTTCCCTCCCCTCTACCGTCCCTGCCTGGTGCCTGGCCGGGATATTTGAATGTTTCCACGTGATTCCTAACGACTCGGAAGATTTCTGTAATGTCTTCTACTACTATTACCACCCAGAAAAAAAAGAAAAAAAAAAAAAGGGAAAGAAGAATCTGGTGAAGCAAGCCCGGAACTCACTAGCTCCACAAAACTGCTGGCTTAAAACCACGTCAAACCTCTTCCTAAGTAGATGACGTGTTAACTGGGCTCTGGACTGAGAACGGTGCTGGGAACCCTCTGTGCAGCATCCAACCCCCAATCTTCCCGCTGCTTGCAGAGCTTAAGCCTTGACAATTGCCAGCAGGAGCCCGTCTGGGTTAGGAGACAGAGGCTGAGCCTAACTCACAGCCCCAGAGGAGAGCAAAACTGCTGGTGCGGAGGAGCCAGTGCCCAAACCAGTCCCGTTTCAAGAGGTTTTGCTCAGACTGGCTGTACTGGTCCTGCGGGCTGAAGCCCGTTAGCAGGTGGAGCTCCTTCAGGAAAGGGGAGTGCAGTGTCACCCCACGGAGGGTGGTTTGGGTGCTCTGAGGCTGCTCTGTGGGGCGAACCAGCGTGGGGACGTTGATGAGATGGGCTCAGCACCACTCTCCTCTGTACTAATGGGGACACCCTGAGCAGCCACTGAGGTATACAACTGAGCGACCCACCAGTCACACCAGACAGCAGAAACAGGGGAACAGCTTTCTGTGCAAAATGCTCCCAAACCCCACTGTTGATAAGACCAGAATTGGCAAGTAAAAGTTGATGGCTAAAAGTCAAGCTGGAAAATAAACTACAAACAAAAATGACACCTTCTGGTCCTGCCACGCCATAAATTGCTCCCCACCTCGCCGGTACCCGGGTGCTAGAGGAAGGTCCGTACTTACACTAACGATGGTGGAGACGAAGAGGAGAACCAGTACAGTGACATGGAGCACGATGATCCCCAGCAGCAAAAGCAGCATCCTGACGGTGGTGGAGGGCAGAACTGGAGGGGGAGAGGGATGCTGCTGAGTGTGAGTGTGAGTATGAGTGTGAGTGTGAGAGCGGGCGGGGCCGGGCCCGAGCGCTCCGCCGACTGAAGAGGGGGGGGATGCTGGGGCAGCGCCCAGCTCCCGGGTTTCTTCCCTCGGGCCCCGCTGCCGGAGGTGGGGTCCAAACCCTCTGCCCGGACCCACTCCCGGATACCCGCGAGGGGTGCTCCGAGCCCCTCTTCCGAGCTGCTCCCCCAAGCCCGCTCACCGAGGGGACTTCCCCAGACCCTCTCCCCTGGGGACCCCTGCGGGGGGCTTCCCCGAGGGGCTCTCCCAGCCCCTCTCCGCCGACGGGGGCTCTGGACCCTCTCCCCGAGAGACTGTGCTCTTGGGAACCCCCGGGGGAGGGTCTGTCTCGGCGCATCGCACCCAAGGGGCTACCCCGGCCCCACTCCGCCGGAGAGAGGGTCTCCTGCCCACCTACCCATAGGACCACCAGGGATGACTCTGTCGGCCCCTCTCCCCAAGGGGGGTTTTCCCCGGCCCATCTCCCCTGGCGACCCCCAGTAGCGAGCTATCTCGGTCCCTCTTCTCCGGGGGGGCTCCTCGGCCCATCTCCCCTCGGGACCCTCGGCGGGGGCTCTCTCGGACTCTCCCCCTAGGGTGGAGGGCGCTTTCTCCCGCCCATCTCCCCTCAGGACCCTCGGAGAAGGAGGGAGAGGCTGTCCTCACCTCTCTCCCTAGAAGATCGCCGGAGCGGGGGGGCCTCCCCAGTCCTCGTCCCCGGTAACCCCCGGAGGGTCTCTCCCTCCCCCTCGGGCTGGCCGCTCCCCTCCCCACGGGAGCGCTCAGCGGGACCGCGCAGCAGCAGCCGCCCCCCGCCTCTCCCTCCCCAGCCCGGCTGTTGGAGCGGGTCGGGCCGGGCCGGGCCGGGCTGGGCCGTACTTACGTCGCGGCGGAGCCGAGGGGCGCGGGGCGGCGGGAGCGGAGCGGAGCGGGCGGCGGGAGTGCTGTCAAGTTTCCCTTTAACCGGGGCCACCGCCCCGCTTGCGTCTGCGGGACAGGGAGGGCTCTGCCGCGCCGCCCGCCCGCTCCTCCTATAAAGGCGGCAGCGACGGGGCCCCGGCCCCGTCCCGCCTTTCCCGGGCCCCAGCCAGGAGTCGCTCATTGCCCCAGCCCCGCACACACACGCACACGCGCGGCCGCTCCCGCCGGGCAGCGGAGAGATTTTGGGAGGGACTCCCCACGGTCTGGCTGCCACCCCCCGCTTTGCGTCCCCAGGACGGACCCACAGCGCGGATTCCCCGCCGTGGGAAGCCCCGCGGAGGAGCAGGCGGGGGGGAGCTGCCGGGAGGGGCTCAGCTCCGCTCTGCTGCCCGGAGCGGCCGGGCGTGGGCGTGGGCGGTTCCCGCGTGTCCCTGAGCGGCTGGCGCAGCGCAGTGCGGGGCTGCGGGGTCCGTCCCGTCCCGCGGCTGCGGAGCTGGCGGCTGCGGGTTTTCCTGAGCGGAGGAGTGAGCTCTTGGGAGGGGTGGCAGCGAGCGTTCCTGCTGCACCGCTGGGTGGGGAGGGGGACATCGTCAGCAGCGAGGTGACATGAAGGGGACAGAGAGCTCTGCTGCCTCGGGTGGGTCCTCTCAACCCGGCGGAGGCGGTTTGTGCATCCCCAGACAGGGAGGGATCCGTGGGACTGGATTTGGGGAATGAGCATCTGGCTGTGCCGAAGTCGAGGGGAGTGTCCCCTCTGATTTAGAGTGTGGCTGTGCCCAGGAAAGTGACACCTCTGCAGTTTGTTCCTGCGATGACAATGGGATTCTGGCTCTCAGGATGAAGTTTTTTTAGCACTTGAAAGCCAAATCCTGTGGGATTGAGCAATTTTTCACTAAATGGGGAGTGAGATTTTCCAAAATGCTGGAGGGCACAGGTGCTCGGAGTGGAAGGGGTGGCTGCACTCAGGTACAGCAGCCTTCACTCCTCCACAGCCAAAGCCAGTCTCTTGAAATAAACCTCACACACACCCCCCACACACCCCAATAATCCCCACAGGAGACCTGTGCACCCCTGGCAGTCCTGAGCACTAGCACCTACCTCCCCATCACCTCTCCCCTCTCCGTGCACCAGCTCCAAACTAGTCCTGCTTTGTTGCTGAGTCGAGGGAATTCGGCATCCAGCCACCAAAACTGTAAATCTTGGGAGAATGAGGGAGAGAAGCGTGCTTGGCTCCTTCCTGCTGGCAAGCACAGGCGTGTTCCCTGCAGCACGGGCTCTGGCTCCTCCGCACTCGTGTAAGTGGTCCTGTCGCACGCATTAGCCAGCAAGTTCAGAGCACTCTATGGGGGTGCAGGGGACATGGGTCAGCGGCTGAAACGAGGTCCCTGGCCTCACACCGTGCTCCAGCCCCTGTTTCAGCACACGCCTGCACACCCCACAGCCATGCCATCAACCCAAACGGTGCTCCAGCACTGCCGGCTCTGCCTCGTGCAGGTTTGCCCAGTCTGGTTTCAAAGGATGCAATTTGCCCTTCCCTCTGAAAAATACCCACCCATTTCTCTGCTGCTGCCACCCCCCTGCGCCCTGTGACGCTACTGCCTGCTGCACGCGCTGTCCAGAGCCAGCGTCAGGAGCCAGTGGCATCCGTGACTGCAGACCCCAGAGGACACAAACATCTGGACCGACTCAGTACATTCCTCACTAATGAGGCTATTTCGGGCTCTCTTGCCTCTGTGGATTGAGCGTCAGCGCTGCTTTCAGAGCAGAAGGAGCCACCACGCCTGGGGCTGCGCAGACACAGAGCGAAAAGGGTCTTGTCCCCAAGGGCTGTGATCTAACCCGCTGTTAGAGATGATCTTCTGATCCAGGTTTGTAAGTCTGAGATCTCGGCTGCTGTGTCTCTGGATAAATTATCTGATCCGTTCCCCAAAAGCAGAGCAAGAAGATGCACAGTGGTGAAAGGCAGCCGGGGGGTGTGTGGTTGCATACTGCACCTAAGCTCCTCTGTGAATGTTGGACAGCAAAAACCCCTCGGCTCCAGTTCTGAAAACAGTGCCAAAAGCAGCTTTTTAAGCACGGGAGAAATATCTGAAACTCAAATCAGGGAAAAGTGTAGCCTGTGGGTAATGAAACCTGTTTTGGCTGAGAGTTGCGGATTAGAAACCATGGAGGAAGCCCAGAGAGAAGAGCACATTACTCCTGTGCTCCGCAGACATTTCTCTTCTTAGAAAGGTGCATTCTGTGATCTGTGATCAGCCAAATGGAGTGGGGGCTGGAAAAACATCTGCTGAGCACATGCTATGACAGCAGCTCTGGCGATGAGGGACCACACAGCTCCAGGGAGCACGGTGAGTTCACCTGAAAGCACTGGAGGCAAAGCTCCTCTCTGCACCTCCCGTCGACTGCAGGTGCGGATGGTGACTGTCTGGGCCGGGAGGAGAGGAGGTGAGAAGTGAGGATGTTCTCAGCAGAGCCCTTGGGGTTTTGCTGGAGACACAGCATCACCACCCAACCCGACACAGGCTGGGGAACCGCATTGTCCTTCTCATCAAGGCGCCCGGAAGCTGCCCAGCTTCCCCAGCTCAGTTTCCATCCGGCTGTGGCTAGCAGTGGCCACCACCTAAATACAAGCAGGTGCTCCAGTACATTTGAAAAATGTCTTGTGTAGAAACAAGATTCGCCACAGGCTGTGCTGGGAATTCTGTAATGGGTTGTATAATGACTGATGGGTTGTATAAACTGAGTAAAAAAATGTGGATTTCTCACTCTGAATCTATTCCATGGGATCACTTAAAATTCTTAAAAAGCTTCCACTTGAATTTCTAGAATAAAATAATAAGAATTTAGGAGGGAAAGTGTTTTTTATACCACTTTCAGGGGCTCAGATGCTAATCTGTCAAGGCAGTGACAGACTGAGCACTTTACTGAGAAGGGTCCAAGCCTCCACGTTTGGCAGCATCACCTGAACCAGCCCCCATCATGGGCTCTGCTGCCAACAGTCCAGCGCACACGTACACCACTCTCTGCCTGGTGTTTGCCCCTGGCCAGGTGAAGGAAACCACTCCTAAAACAAGCATTTTCAAACTACACAAAACGAGAAGATTTTCTCTGTATGGCTTCTTATGGGTGAACTTGTTTAACCTCAAGACTTTGTTGTCATCACAATTTTAGGAACTCGCTTCCTGTTCCCTACCCTGGTGATTAAGACCATTAGTAACGGAGGATTTGAAATGCAAAGGGGAAGGGGCAGAAATGTGCCCTGCAGCTCATGTGGGGCTGGGAGCAGAACAACAGGGGAAAAAATCCTGGTTTCAATCAACTGTGTAACTAGGGAAAGAAGAAAAGCAATATATGGCTTGACTGACATTTTATGGAGAACCTATAGTGCTCCCCCAAACAACATGTATGTGGATATATGTATAAAAAAACACATACACAGAGAAAAATAACTATGTAAATGAGTATTTCCATCTGAAGGGCTGGGGAAGGCTCTCTCCATCTTGAGAGCATGTCCCCAGCTGGCAGCGAGAGCAGGGCTCAGGGGGCTGCCAGGATGGTGCCCTGTCCCCAGCGCACAGTGGGATGTGTGCTGAGCGCGGCTGGGTCTCAGCCTGGCAGCCGGGGAGGAGGTGGGTGCTGTGCCCCAAGTGAGTGCTGCTGCGGGTTACCGAGCCACGTGGCTACTCTACGGCAGGGCTGTGAGAGGAACCAGCCTTTTGGCCAGAGCAAAATGCTGTTTGGATCAAAATGCAGTGGGGTTTACCTTTTCTGATAAATTGGTGGAATAGCTATCTGAAAAGCCATTTCAGGCAGAAAAAAATGGAAGAGGAGACATTTAAATTCAGCAAATTTCTAAAACAAGAGATCTAATACATCTTGGAGACATTTACTTCCTTTTCCTGGCATTTCTTTTCCACCAAACCAAGAAGAATTTATAAAATATGTCAGTCTTGTCTGCATTCATGCCCAAAACCCAACTTCATCCAATGTTTTTCCTTTCAACTCCAAACCAGTTGTCATCACTGATAGCCACAGGCTGAAATCACTGGAGAAAATCCCACTGGCTTCAATGAAACCAAAATTTACCCACTTTCACATACTTCCAGAAATTGTGATTTGTGCTCATCTCCTGCATGCTGACAGCATACAAAAGGAGCCACCCCTCTGTGAGCTCCTGTGTTGAACCTGCAGAGGATACAGACCTAAAATAGCTTCAAGCCACATTTTTGCCCAAGCTATTGAGTTTTAGGCTTCTGACTTTAGCAGTCCCAGGTCTGGCCCCTTTTTCAGTCTCCTCCAGGGTCCTGAGAGTGGCTGACGATGCTCTGAGGGTGACGATGCTGCGTCCCCTGCAGTGAGACACAGCGGATGCTGCAAGCCTGCACGGGCTTGAAGAACAACTGGAACGAGATCATGTGAACTAAATCCATCAGGGGATATTAAATTCGAGGACAGCCCTGTCAGTTCAGGAAGTCCTTGAGATACTAATTGCTGGAAGCTGGGAAAGTAGACTGGGAAAGTATCACAGGGTGCTTGCCTGGTTCTGGTGCTTTGATCTAAGCATCTCCTGTTGGCTCTGGCAGAAGCTGAAGCTGGGGCTCATTGGACTGTGCTCTGAGCCAGCACATCCATTCCTATGCTCCTACACTGCCCACATTTTCCTTAGCATTTTGCCAAAGTTTTATCTTTTTTTTTTTTTCATAATAGTAATGAGTTTGGGTTTTTTTCTGACTGCTGATGCCGTTTTGGGAATTCTCTCTCCCTCAAGCATAATAAAATTATGCAATATACTGTTAAGATGGTTTGGGGCAAGCTTTCATTTCACCCAAATTCATATCAGACTCCTCCAGGACATTCACTGATATATTTTTTTTTTCTTAGGCAATAAAAACACCCGTCTCCTTTTTGAATAGCTTCTTGATAGACTGGCCTTGACTGTTCATCCTGGACTGACACGAAGCTTAGCTTACATGAAGCAACACTGGCTTGGTTTTATTAATTTATTTTCTTTCCTTCAGTCAGTAAACAAACCAGATTGACAAACCCAGCTCTGCATTCCAATAAATGATGCAGGAGGGTGGGAATATGGCTGTGGGATGCAAAGGAATTTCCACTAACTAACTTTCTCAGCAACTTGACTGATAAAGCAAGCAATAAACCAGCAATAAACAGCAATAAAAGCAGGCACATCGTTCTTCAGACTGAAGGCATTTAAAGAAAGGAAACATCACATCAGTGCAGAAAGGCAGCTGAGGATGCTGAGAGTGAGCTATGAAAGCAAATCATTTAATGGTACAAAAGCAAAGGCATCTCGTGCATCAGAAGCAGGGAGTCAAGACAGTTGTTTAATGCACCTGATACACATCAAAGTTAAGAGGTTGCTCAGCTGCAAGCCCCAAAAATAACCCTACAGTGATCAAACCAAAGAGCTTTACTCACTAACACCTCAGACATGGGAGGCAAATCCATCCCTGTGCAGCAGACCCTGCTACAAGCCATGTGTCTAGTGGAATTTCAGCCAAACCCCTTTCCCTGGAGACCCATTTTACAGGAGTTTTGGGGCAGGGCTGGCTCCTGACATGGGATGTGCATAGGACACACTGTGAGAGGGGAAAAAAACAACCTCAAACTGAAGCACACATAGGATTTAGATGATCAAAGTACCTAGGGGCAGATTTTAGAGTATCAGCTACTAGAAGAAGTAACATCAATATTGCCAACTTACAGAAAACTGGCGTGGAGAGAATGAAACTCCAAAGGGACCTGGGAATTCTCTAATGTCTGGGAAATCTGCTGCAGGAAAGCAGAAAGTATTTGTGAAAGAAGTTAGAGAAGCTGCAACTGAAATTCCTCTGGTCATGCCAGAGGGGCCTTGACAGGCTTGAAAGGTGGGCCCATGCAAACCTCATGGAGTTCAACAAGGCCAAGAGCAAGGTCCTGCACCTGGGTCGGGACAATCCTAAGCACAAGTACAGGCTGGGAGGAGAATGGATCCTCAGCAGCCCTGAGGAGAAGGACTTGGGGTGCTGGTGGATGAGAAGCTCCACATGAGCCGGCAATGAGTGCTGACAGCCCAGAGCCAATAACCGTGTCCTGGGCTGCATCCGGTAGTGCTGGTGCTGAGCACAGCCACCCTGGACAACCCACGGGGCTTTCACTCCAACTTTTGAAAACACTCCTCAGGTCTGCTGTGAGGACCTCTGTATCCCACTGTAGCCACAGGAAACGCATTTATTTGCTTTATTTTACCTGTTTAGATTAACTCTGAGCCATGTGCCTGGCTCACCGAATGCTCAGGCTGATACTTTTGTCTTCTCACAGCCTTTTGCAGTTCCCTCTCATTTTCCCAGTTATTGCAGCTGCGGACTGAGACCATACCAGACTGTTTCACAGCTTCTCATGAGTGCAGTGACACCCTGCCCCACCACTCCTGCTTTCTGTGTGTGCACACACACAGAGCTGGTCTCCATGAGAAAGCCATGCCTCTGCTGCCAAAGATCTGACATAAAGGATAACTCAAACTGTTTCATGTATACAAAGTTTAGCACACTTTGATTTCACTTTAAACACATCTTGCTTTAACCAGCTGAAAAATCAACTGAATCAAACTTGAAATAAAAAGTTCAGGACACAAGTTGCTTTTATATAGCTAAATCAGATTAAATAATTTTAATGAAAGCAAGCCAGCCTTGGCAGGACATGCACACACCCTTGGACCAGCCCTGCTCTCTGGTCCTTGCATGCTCCCAGCCTCCACCTACACCCGCTCTCACTCCCTGCTCAAAGCTAATTTTGTTCAGATGAATCATTGCACAACAAGGGACACCACTAATTATTGTAGGCAACCACACAGTTTTTGAAGTATTTGCTAAATTAAGCAATCACAATTAGATAACACTGTAAATGGCCCATGGGTGCTCTGCAAAGCACACAGACCAGGACTTTCTGGGGTAGCAGCCACAAGCACCATGATGCAGAGGGACAGTAGGGGACATCAAAATGGATGAAGCTTTGGTCCCACCATAGCATCTGGAGTAGCTTTTCAAGTGAAGGGCTAATGACATACCTAAAAGCTACGAAGGAGAACTGGAAAGAGTAAAAGAGTCAAATTAACAAGCTAAGTCACTCTCAAGCAAGAAGTTATCAACTGCACAGAGTAAGTGGTCCCCAAATCCTTACTTCTCTGGGTACCACACCAAATTAAGCAGACTATTCACATCATCTCCATTTACTCAAGTAAATGGGTTCCTGGATTGTGACTAGAACACCAACAACAGCAGATTCACTGAAATTACAAAACTATTGTGCCTGGTTCTGGTGGGGCATACTCAGTTTTGATGGACATGGGAGAACACAGCTCGTCCCAAAGCCTCGACCATTTTAGCTCAGAATCAAAAAAGAAAAACAAGGGAGAAACGTGAGGCTGATGTGAGCAGGAGTGCCAACTCTCAGCATGTCAGTCCAGGTCTGCCTAGTTGACTAAACTGGAATTTCAAGGGATACATTTAGATACCCAAGTACAAAATCTACTGCCAAAAGCTGTCAATCTTTCTGTCACAGCTCTGCATTCTTGCTGTCTATTAATATAGCATTATGCTGGATCATAATCTGCCCTTCTGAAAACACCCAGATCCAGATCCTTTATAGCATCCCTCATGACTCTACATGGACACATAACTGCCCAGTCGCAGTTCTACACCACTTTTGAATATTCCTCTCTCTCCTATAGACACCATACCTGCCTGAAAGGGATCAACTGTCTATTCAATAGCAGCATAATTTTCAAAAGTCACATAAATTCATGGAGGATTAAAAAAAAATAAACTGTGTGTGGTGGTGCATCCCATGCTGTCACACCAAAGGACAAGTGTGCTCACGGGCAGCGCACGCTCCCGTCTGGCCCAGGGCTACTTTAGGGGTTCAAACAGGCTTCAAGATTTTATCTATTTATGAAACCAAGGCTAGCTCTTAGGGACAAGCTGCATACATAGCTGCAGCCCCTGTCACGGTCCTGCAGCACGCTGCTTCTGACTGGGAAGCACATGAGACTTTCCAGGGTTTTATTTGGTTTCTCGCATTCTGGTGAACATTATGAGTTGACCATAAAACATGGAGAGACAAGGACTCAACGTGAGGCTTGGGCTGCTTTGACCTCTGCACATGGCCAGTGCAAAGAGATGGTTCTGACCATCACTGAGCCACCCACTGCCACACCAGAGGCTGAGACTGGCAGGAGGAGGGCTGGAGGGTCAGACACCGAACCTGGAGGAGAGGGAGAGGAGCAGGTTAGCAAGGAGAAAGAGCCAGCTTTGGACATGGACAGCCACTGGAGATCATCTGGAGCTCTCCCTTCCTCTGCCAACAGACCCTTGAAGAGCTTGTGTCCTTTTTCCATGGTTGGAGAAGCTCAAGTGTTTGTGCCAGTTCTTCTACAGCCCTGGAGACATCTGGAATCATAGCACCATTTTGGTTGGAAAAGACCTTTAAGATCATTGAGTCCAACCATAAACCCCACACTGCCAAGTCCACCTCTAAACCATGTCCCTAAGCATCACACCTACACGTTGTTTAAATCCTTCCAGGGATGGTGACTCCACCACTTCCCTGGGCAGCCTGTTCTAATGCTTGACACTATCCTGGTGGTCAGACTTCTTAGAAAACCCAGCTCCCCAGTCTGCTGTCAGGCACCTCTCTGCTCTCTGGAGGTGGACAGCTGAACCCCAGTGGGGCAAATAAATAAGAGGCAATGCCAAATTCAAATTTGTGGTTAATTGCAACGCATTTGAGTCACCTCCTTGGTATCCTTAAATGGCTACAACAATGCAGTCCATCAACAGGTTGCCCCAGCAAGACCTGACTCCTCTCCCTTGCTCTGATTTAAGGTGGGATGATCTCTGCCATGTCGATGAGCCTCTTCTGGACTAAATATAGCTGAAGGTAGGGAAGGATCAGCCCACAGTTAGTGCTGCAATGCAGCTGGGACTGTCTGCACGTGTTGGCAAAGGTTTGAGAAACCCCCTCATGCTGTCAGCACACCAGGATGTGCAGTCTCACCCTGCACTCAGCTCTGACACAGGAGCTGTTCATGGGAAAACTGTTCAAAATGCACCTTGTGAAGCAGTTCCTTTCTCTGAGGTGGAAGCGTGCTGTACGGATCCTGCTGCCCTGAAAAGGGCATCAGCAATAGTCCAAACATGTTCCACAAATCAGTGACAGCTACCTAAGTGAATCATTCCTTGTGTGGTTCATGAGCACTTTTTTTTATGTTCTTGAGGGGGTTAGTGATTGTTTTCCCAGAATCTGCGTTCTCTGCTGAAGTTCACATCTCCTTTTCTGTCAATAAACACAAGGGATGTGTTTGGACCAACTGCAAGTGGACAAGGGCAGGCTGCAGTGAGGGGAGGGAAAGCAAAACTTCTGCCCTGTCCTGCTGACCACCCCCTCATTTCCCTGGTGCAAAGGCAAGAGTGGCCATTCCCACTCCTTTCATACCCTTGTCTTGACAGGTTCAGCACATCCCACCTCCAGCCCTGCCTCAGAGCTGAGGGATCAGATCTCACCTGCAGGAACACATTTCACCAAATTTCTTGGAGGCACTGGGAAAGTGATGGAGTTAAACCATCGAGACCCACTGTGTGAAGACATAAATGTCATTTTATGCTGACACTTCTGTCCTCACAAAAAATTGCCCTGGAGGTCAGGATGCTCAGAAGCTACATGTGACATGTAACAGGAGCCTACCCACTCCAGTTTGTCCCACGGGGGACAGGCTGAACAGGAGCCACCTCACCTCAGTTTAGATGTATATAATTATTTATTATTATATAATATATAATCCTAAATAATTTTCTTTTACAGTCTGTAGGAAGAAATAGAATAGCCCTCTCTGGAAGCCATTATCTGCACTATCTGAGACGCTTTTTTTAGGATTAGGGAAATGGTTCAAGTGAAGATGCGTTTCTCCTGTGTCCCATAAGATGGGACACACAGAGTGACACCCAGACTCAGATGTCTAACTGACCCAGGGCAGATGAACACAAACTCTCTTGAAAACACTCTTAGTCCTTCAGCAAGACCAGACCTACTGAAATCTAACCTCAAAGCCCTGGTTTCCAAAGACAGCAAGCATAGAAAATTGCCTCTAGATTCAGGTGATCTTCACCTCCAAACATGAGGCTCTTAATGAAGAGAAACCAATAAAGAGATCAGAAAGAGAACTGGTAGATGAATTATTCAGCCTAACCATAACAGCATTTGATTGAGCTTTCTAAACAATAAATGTGGCATGAATAAATCATTACAAATCCCTCCTTGAGCTCTCACGATGAGTCACAACCACCAAACCACAGATGCTCAGGGCAGGCTGCACCGCGCATCCCCAAGGTTAAGACACAGATAACTCATGTAATCACAGCGATCATGATCTCAGAAAACACAATAATTTACTGGTGATGTTCTCAGCGGTGCCCAAGGAACTACCAGAAATAAAAACCAGTGATTCTGGGAAGAGTGTCACTGTATCTGCTTCAATACACTGTGGGCTTGTGGGGGGATCTGGGTTTTGCTCTCTGTATTGGCCTCACTGCAAAATCCAAGGCTGTGGGAAAGGTGTGATTTAATAAATTGCATCCAACAAGCAAAGGGCTTGCTCACACCAGTGTGACACTTTTATAAAACTCAATCAACTGCACAAGCAAATAGGTGTGCAAACAAACAGGAGACAGCCCCACGCACACCCACTGACTCACAGACATAGAAAAACTCTAGACATCGGCATGAGAAGAGATGAATGTGTGCCCAGAGCAGAGGACACAGAGCATCACAGAGCATTGCACCACATCTCTGGCTCCCTGAGACCTGCCAAGAGCCTGACAGGAGTTTTGTTCTTCCAAACAAGTTCACACAAGGTCACATTTTTGGGGTCACCTTCTTGGCCACCCTCAGCACACAGAAAAGTCCTTATGAAACCATCCCCAGCTGGTTTTCTATTGTATGTCCCATTTTGATGTGTAGCCTGTGATTTAACAAAGGCACAACCTTCCCACCGTGCCAGGGGCTGACTTCTTTCCAAGGAGGAGGCAGCAAAACCTGCTCAGAACCTACAGAGCTATGGTCTGATAACTGATGGAGGGGAAAAAAAGGGAAATGAAACCAGTTTCTCTATATTTGCCTTGAAATATCCCACCCGTGAAAGCATTTAACCATCTGCTGTTTATTAACATCACAACCAGCCCCATTATTTCAGTGCAATTTAAACACAAACTTGAAATTGAGCCCCAGCATCTGAGATCTTCTGAGTAGAAGTAGATGGCTTGTGTGATTGATACTGTGCACATGCTTTTGTGCTTAGCTGAAGTGAGTTATTGGTGGCCTCTCCACGCTCGTATACACTCCTCATTTCTGAGCCAGATGTGAAAGCAATTAACACAATGAGAAGACTATCTTTAAGTCTGTGGGGCTTTTTATAGGTTAGTGTTTATTTTCGGACCTACTTTCTTGAGGTGGATTCTGGCAGGCTGCTTAAGGATTGGTTTACATCATGACTGGCTATTGTTTAAAGTTTTTTATTGCTTTGGCAAGGGCTTGGGTTGGAAAGGGGAGGGGAGAGTTACTGTATTTTTTTTCCTCTGTCATCATATTCAGGCTACTATTTCACAGACAGCAAAAGGATCACAAAGTCTGCGGAGCCGATAGGAACGACCTCAGCTTCTGCCTCCTCAGGAAATGGTGAGGACTGAACACAGTCCTGTTGTGGAAGTGCCCAGAAAGCTCATCTGGAAAAAAAACAAAATAGCCTTCATGGACATTGTTTTTAAAAAGAAAGCAAAAAAAACCCAACAAAACTCTCCTCACTTTTCAGCTCCCTTTGCAGCCCTGCCAGGGTGCTCTTTCCATGGTCATATAAATACTCTTCCCTGTGCCAGTAAACTTTTGTGAAGGAGGGATGTGCCTCTGCACTGTCCCGTGGCACAAGCCCTCAGTTGCCTTTTGCTGCCACTCAGAAGATTCCTGGGCTGCAGGGCTTGCCTACACAGGAAAATAATACCAAATAATCCCTGCAGACCAGCTACCCCTGAGGCTGCTGGAGCTCCAGAAGAGAAAAGTCCCTGTAGCACTTCCATCAGTGCAACACAGCGTTAGCGAGGCGCTGGAGAGGTCTCTGGTGCCCTTCCCCATTGCTATCACACTTGTCCAGCTCAGGGGGAAGAAAAACATCTCTCAGTGCACAGTTACCTCAGGAAATACTCTGCAAATACAGCAAATGTTCCTGGCAGGAGTGGTTGCAGCAAACCTGCTGGGCACAGCATTGGGAGCCACTTGATGTTGCATTACAGAATCCCAGAATAGCCTTGACTGGAAAAGCCCTTTAGGATCATCCAGTCCAATCATGAACCCAACACTGACAAGTCCCCAACTAACCCATGTCCCTCAGCACTGTGTCTACACGACTCTTCAATCCCTCCAGGGATGGGGACTCCTCCACTGCCCTGGGCAACTCCTTCCAATGCCTCAGAACCCTTTCAGCAAAGAAATTCTTCCTCACATCCAATCTCAACTTGCAGAGTGCGTCTGTTCTGTTTCTGCAGTGGTGATACCCGGCAGCTGAGCCATGAGCAAGGCTCCACCATGATACACGTGGTACAGCCAGGTCGGGAAAAATACAACCAGCTGAGGGGAAAAATACTCTCAATAAACAAGGTGAGATGTGGGTGTGCAGTGACCTGACTCCCCCCAGGCCAGGGGGAGAAGTTGGCCGATGTTCACCCCATCCTTTCTCCCATGTACCCTGTCCTTCATTGGCTTAGGATACAACCAGCTATTCAGGCTTGAGGACACAGATGAGAAGAAGCAGAGGGAGCACCTGCCCCTCCATCCCCATACCTCTGCCCAGGGGACCTCAGAGGCCTGCAGTCAACACTCAAGAATTTAGAAAACAGTTGTTTTTATTTGAACTTCCCAAATAGAGGCAGCCTTGGCTGGTCTGTCCCTAACATACACACAGAGCATGCTAAGTGCTTGTGACTACCATTTATTTTAAAACACCACCCAGAAGACTGTGCTTGCCTGATTTTAACCACTTCTACAAAGAGATCACCTACAGAGCTACTTCTGCTAAAAATGAAGCAACCATTCCCTATTTCAGCATGAATCATTACTCAGGATCACTCAAGGGACTATCTTAACTCCAGATGAAATTTCCTTTTGCCAGATTTGGCCAGTGAGGGTGTGGTTAGTAGGTCGAGAGAGGTTCTCCTTCCCCTCTACTCTGCCCTGGTGAGGCCACATCTGGAATATTGTGTCCAGTTCTGGGCCCCACAGTTCAAGAAGGACAGGGAACTGCTTGAGAGAGTCCAGCACAGAGCCACCAAAATAATGAAGGGAGTGGAGCATCTCCCTGATGAGGAAAGGCTGAGGGAGCTGGGGCTCTTTAGCTTGGAGAAGAGGAGTCTGAGGGGGACCTGATTAATGTTTTTAAATATTTGAAGGGTGAGTGTCAGGAGGATGGAGCCAGGCTCTTCTCAGTGGTGTCCAGTGATAGGACAAGGGGCAATGGGTGTGAGCTGGAACACAGGAGGTTCTGCTTAAATTTGAGAAGGAACTTCTTTACTGTGAGGGTGACAGAGCCCTGGGACAGGCTGCCCAGGGAGGGTGTGGAGTCTCCTTCTCTGGAGACATTCAAGACCCGCCTGGACACCTTCCTGTGTGATCTCATCTGGGTGTTCCTGCTCCAGCAGGGGGTTGGACTGGATGAGCTTTCGAGGTCCCTTCCAATCCCTGACACTCTGTGATTCTGTGATTCTGTGAGAGCCAATCAGCACAAAGTGTGAGTATTTAAGAGCCATTTCAATACGTGATATGAAAAACTCCAGCTCCATTGAGTTGCTGGATAAGGACAGCAAAGCAGCCTGCCTCACTGGGCAAATATCAGGCTGCAATTAGAGCCTGAACCTGAACTATCTTGTCCTCTTCAGAAAATTTGGCTTTCTTACCATATTTGTGGCTGGCCCTTATAGCTGTCCCAGCCCAAGCCAGGATGCCAGAGATAGATCCACCAGCGAAGTATGGGATGAATTTGGATCCACTCCCAGGTGCAGGCTGTGACGCTCAGGGCCCTGGGTGGTTTAGGTCAGCATCGCTCTCTGGTTTCCATACCTCAGCAGCCGCTGGGGCTCGAGGATTACGGAGGATGTTTACAACTTCAAAACAAAGGGAAACCCTTTCCATGTAAAGCTGACAAATAATTAAGACAGCTGTGATCAGATTAGATCCTGTGAATTACCTGATATCATTTGGTAGAT
The DNA here is from genome assembly GCA_907165065.1 of Caprimulgus europaeus. The sequence continues at coordinate 4,368,586 of OU015543.1, read as the reverse complement.
CTGGTTTTTACTAGAAAGGGCAGATCAAATTTCCTAATAAAAACCCCTTTTTCCTACCCCTGTGAAGTGTCTTTCGTTGTCCATCTGTCCCCCCTGTGACAAGCCAGCAAGAGGAGCGTTTCTTTTCTGCCATGCCCTGCCACAGACCTTTAGAGCGATCATTAAGATTTCATTACATAAATATTTTGCCTGATACTTTATCTCATATTACATGTAATTTTTATCCTTGGAACACTCTGGTCCACTTAGCCAGATGGAGTATGTGGGGCCTGCTGAAGAAAATGGAAAAACTGGGTTGAATGGATGGGTTTCTCCCCCTGCAAGTGGCAATATTTTCAAGCAGTTTAAGCAAAAAGGTGTTTTCTGATTGTATCCTGAGCAGCCTTCAGAAAAGGGTTAATTCTGGCGTGTTTTGGAGAGATGAATGTTGCTCAGACTGATGGGTAAGAGGATGAAAGCTGTTGAGCTCTCTGCACACTGAACCTTCATAAAGGTTTGCTCCCAAAGGCACCTACGGGCCATTCTGGGTTGAGGTTTGAGTTGACAGCTGAGATTTTCACTGGCATCCCCAAAAGGGGTGGGCCAGGCTCTCAGTTTTCCTCCAAACCCCGTGGCTTCTTCTGAATCTTGCCTTACACAACTGTAATACAAGGCACAAACACTTTGCATCAGTCCTGAGACACGGAGGGGGTGAAGAGCAGTTGAGGAATGAGCAGCCTCCCCAGAGACGCAGCCCTCATGCTTTACAGACCGGTACCACCAACCTGAGGACAGGACTCCTTATTGCCACCAGTTCCCCAAAGCCACCTCTCTGTAGGTCTGTGGTGTGCAGTAGGATTTGTTCTGCTGCAGGGAGCTCCATAAAACCCATCCCCAGGGGTCTGCACCGGGGTAAATTCCTTCTGTGTCACATCAACTGGTTGGTGCATGGAAAGATCTGCAATGACCCCAAAGCCCCTTCCTCCAGCTCCCTCCCCAAGGCAAATGGGGGAAGCTGTGCCAGGTATCTGCACACCACGGAGGAACTGTGAGGGTGTCCTCATGGAGAGAGGCTCCAGTTCTGGTGCTGGAGCCTCAGCAGTGTACCTGCTGCACAGGTCCTTCAGTTCTCACTGCTCAACTACACAGAGATTTGCAAGTGGGAACTCATCCCCTGCCCAGCACAGACTGGTTGTATGGTAGACATCACCCATTCTGTTCTTCAACCATTTTGTTTTTTCCTAACCTGCATTAAAAAAAAAACAAACAAAAACCAAACCAACCCACACATAGATGCTTTCTGCCTGATACCACACAGAACTAACAGATACAAGTCTCTACAAGTAGCAAGACATGGATATCTGATGTTAACAAGAGCATCAGCACAGGAGAGCAGGCTTTGACCTCTTGGTCAGGTACTGTGGGATGAATTCCTGGAGGGAAGAGAGGCTCAGGACAGCTGGCTTATACTCAAAGATCTCCTCCTCCAAGCCCACGAGTGATGCATCCCAACAAAGAGGAAGGCAGGCAAAACCAGCAGGAGGCCTGCATGGATGGTCAGGAAGATCCTGAACAAACTTAGGATCAAAAAAGAACCCTACAGAGGGTGGAAGGAAGGACGGGTAACCTGGGAGGAACACAGAGAAATTGCCCAAGTAGCCAGGGATGAGGTTAGGAAAGCCAAGGCCCTGACAGAATTAAATTTGGCCAAAGATGTCAAGAGCAACAAAAAAAGCTTCTACAGGTATGGTGGTGAGAAAAGGAAAACTAGGGAAAACGTGGGCCCTCTCCCAAAGGCAACAAGAGACCTGGTCACCCAGGACATTGAGAAGGCTGAGGTGCTCAATGACTTTTTGCCTCAGTCTTTACCGGCAAGGGCTGGTGCCACACTGCCCAAGTCCCAGAAATCCAAGGAAGGGTCCAGGAGAATGAAAAGCCGCCCACTGTAGGAGAAGATCAGGTTCAGGACTACCTAAAGAACCTGAAGGTACACAAGCAGATACTTCTAGAAACTATGCTAAAGGCATATGGAAAACGAGAAGGTGATTGGTGACAACCAGCATGGCTTCACCAAGGGCAAATTGTGCCTGACCAATCTGGTGGCCTTTTACAATGGGGTTGCAACATTGGTGGACAAGGCTAAAGCACCTGATACTGTCTACCTGGACTTGTGCAAGGTGTTTGACACTGTCCCACATGACATCCTTGTCTCTAGGATGGAAAGTTGGAAACATGATGGATGAACCACTCAGTGGATAAGGAACTGGCTGGATGGTCGCACTCCAAGAGTTGTGGTCAACAGCTCAAAGTCCGAGTGGAAACCAGGGACGAGTGGTGTCCCTCAAGGTTCGGTATTGGGACCGGTGCTGTTCAACATCTTTGTTGGACACATGGACAGTGGGATTGAGTGCACTCTCAGCACATTTGCTGATGACACCAAGCTGAGTGGTGTGGTTGACACGCTGGAGGGACGGGACACCATCCAGAAGGACCTTGACAGGCTTGAGAGGTGGGCCTGTGCCAACCTCATGAAGTTCAACAAGGCCAAGAGCAAGGTCCTGCACCTGGGTCAGGTCAACCTGAGGTGCAAATACAGGCTGGGCAATGAGTGGCTTGAGGCCAGCTCTGAAGAGAAGGACTTGGCGTGCAGGTGGACAAGAAGTTCAACATGAGCCGGCAATGTGCTTTCACAGCACAGAGGCCAATAACCGTGTCCTGGGCTGCACCCAGAGCAGTGTGGGCAGCAGGGACAGGGAGGGGATTCTGTCCCTCTGCTCTGCTCTCCTGAGACCCCACCTGCAGGGCTGTGTGCGGTTCTGGAGCCCCCAATACAAGAAAGACATGGACCTACTGGAGCCAGTCCAGAGGAGGCCACGAGGATGATGCGAGGGCTGGAGCAGCTCTGCTGTGAGGACAGGCTGAGAGAGTTGGGGCTGTTCAGCCTGGAGAAGGCTCCAGGGAGACCTTCCAGTGGCCTCCCAGTACCTGGAGGGGCTACAAGCAAACTGGGGAGGGACTTTTCATAAGGGCAGGGAGTGACAGAACAAGGGGTGATGGCTTGAAACTGAAAGAGAGGAGGTTTAGATTAGATCTGAGGAAGAAATTATTCACTGTGAGGGTGGTGAGACACTGGCCCAGGTTGCCCAGAGAAGCTGTGGCTGCTCCTCCCTGGAAGTGTTCTCGGCCAGGTTGGATGAGGCTTTGAGCAACCTGGTCTAGTGGAAGGTGTCCCTGCTGCTGGTAGGGGGGTTGGAACTGGATGAGCTTTAAGGTCCCTTCCAACCCAAACCAGTCTGGGATTCTATGATCCTCCAGCCTCTTGGTCACAGTTTTGCACCCAATCCATGGCAGCTTTTCCTGTGACCTGAGAGTCAGGCTGGGCTTTCCCAATGTCATCCACAGTCCTTGGAAATAAAGAGTTGGACAGAGATGTCCTGCACTGAGAAACTCATCACACAAATGAACCTGGTGGTGGGCAGGAGGGACCCTGGAGCTGGTGAGCTTGAGCCAGAACACAATCTACCTTCACCCATCAGCTATATGAAGCAAAACAAAACACCCGGATTTCATCTTCGAACAATGCAAATAAGTAAAACCAGATAAAGATAATTAAGCAAATAATCACCAGAAGAGATTTGCAATAACTCATGAAAGCTGGAAAAGTACACCAGGAAATTTGCATTTTCCCACCCTTTGCCAAGAAATGATTCCATGAGATGCTTGCCCCGACCATCTGCAACTAACAACTATAGAATCATGAAATCACAGAATCATTAAGGTTGGAAAAGACCTCCAAGATCATCCAGTCCAACCATCAACCCAACACCACCATGCCCACTAAACCATGTCCCTCATCACCACATCTGCACATCTTTTAAATCCCTCCAGGGACGGTGACTCCACCACTGCCCTGGGCAGCCTGTTCCAGTCCTTGACAACCCCTTCAGTGAAGCAATTTTTCCTGATATCCAAGGCCAGAGCACCTACAGAGACCAGTAACGCTTGAGAAACCAGTAACAAAACTCGGGGCGTTCAGTGGGGTCATTGCCTGTCTGAGCACAGCAAGACCTGCGGAGGTTTCCCAGCGATGCTGGTTTAGCAGCAACATCTGCCAGGGCTGGAGCTACAGGCAGCAACTCCTTAAAAAGAGACTTCCAGGCTGGAGCAAAAAAAAAACATTTATCCTGAGCCAAGTAGCTATAAAAACCCAGCCCAGGAGTGCGGGGCCACGTGCTTTGTTGTGGAGACGCCCTTCACACCAGCTTCCAGGGACAAAATCTAAGGAAGAGAGGAACAAATATTGGGAAATAAATATTGTATCTATTGCTTTGCAGGCTGCAGATGGGTTTGTGTGATGCTGGAGATCAGAACCACTGCGTTGTCCCACCTGGGGGTGAGGAGGGGTGTTTTTCAGGAGCTCAGGAGAGCAGAGAGATTCCTGAGTACAACACTGGTGAATAAAACCCAGGCTCAGAGCAGGGGAAGAATAAATGGTGGGTGTCTTGGTGACAGCAAGAGCCGGGTGTGTGTGCTGTGGCCACCCCACTGCCATACGGCTCTGCTCCTTCTGACCTCCTGTGCTGGCCATGGGATCATAGAATCAAAGAATCATAGAATGGTTTGGGCTGGAAGGGACCTTAAACATCATCTAGATCCGACACCTTCTGCGTGATGTGAAAAGTCTGCGGAGGTAAAGCTGACTGATCATCTGGAGATGATCAAAAAAAACAGATGATTAAAAAAAACAAACAAACAAAAAAAAACAGAAAAGGGAAAAAAAAAAAACCACCATCAAAGGACTTGGCACTTTCCATCAAACACCTGGCACTTTTGTGTCCTTGTTTGCCCAAACAGCTGGGACTGAAAACAAGGGCAGGAGCATCACCTGGATCAAACCCCTTTGCCTGCTTCAGGGATAGTCCATATTCCCTTGGCATAGCCAGCTCTTGCCACCAGTGCCTTGCACAGAGATGCCCCGAAGGGCCATCTGCATCACTGAGACCTTTGTATCCACGTGGATGGAGAGCTGCAGCCCCCAGCCCCACCGGCGAGGGTGGGCCTCCTGGTGGGCACAGAGCCTGGACCCACCGAGGCGTGTTTGAAGCCATATCTCAGCAGAACTGGTTTTTCCTTTTATCTCTGCAGAGGGTTTACTCCTGGGTGTGTGTGAGCAGCAGGAAGGAGGCAGCTTGGGCTGGACCAGCCGTTCCTGGAGCAGAAATCTTGGCAGGAGCTCAGCTCCTGGACTTGATTTTTCACAAACAAGTGCCGAAGGGTTTCAGGTTCGCAGCCTAGTGGAGCTCACATTTTTCCACTTTATTATTTTTCCCTCTTTTCAGAGCGTGAGATTCAGCTCCTGGGGGCTTTTCAGGGTTTTGTGCAAGCTATATCTTTCCGATTTTGGGTTTTTGTGGTTTTGTTACACCCACCTTGAGTTTTATTTGAGAAGGGCCCAAAATACAAAGTGAGTAATTGGCCAAACCCAGCGGGTTTTGCCTGGTTTTAGGCCAATATTTTTCAACGCACCTGAATACATAAATCATCTCAGTTGTAAAGTTGGGCTGTAAAAGCAGAGCCCGTTCATTCACTTTCTTATATATTTAATATCATCATGGCAGGGAGTGATTCTGCCCCAAAATTGCCTCTTTCTGTCCACTGAGTGCCAAGGGAGTCTGCACAACCAGCTCACGTGGAGACACCTGCCCAGTAGACATGAACGAGGACAAATGACACCTCCCACCCAGGCACATGACAACCCCCAAAATGTTGTTTTTAAATTAAAGATGCAATTCTGGAAAGCTGATCCCATGATATTTAAGGTCTGACACATGCTCCTGAAAAACTTGGGATTATGCTTCTTAGTGTTGGGTGTCACCTGAGTCCATATTGACCTCTAGGGAAAAGCTCAACTCAAATGTGACACCAGTGTCACACAGAGAAAAGTTTCCACCACAGCTCCAGGAGCGATGTCCCAGGAACAGGTACAATAGACAGGGAAGGTGCAACCTGCACCTCCAGGAGATGTTAAGCTCTCAGCATCTGAGGGTGTTTAGAACTTGTGAGATTTCAATTCTGCTGCCAGCACTGAAGGAAAGGAAATGGGGGAGGAAGGACCAGCCTGTGCTGTCAGTTTTTTATTGTTTCATTAGGACTGTCATGAAAATCAGTATTTTTCTTAAAGCTGCAATTCCTGGGATCATAAAGCTATATGAGAAACTCATCTCTTGCTCCGAGATTCCTCTCTAAACCTCATATTTGCATAGAAAAATGTGACCCCAAAAGGGGAATATTAAAGTCAAACCTGGTCAAATGATGCAAACATATTTTCTAGGGAAAAGGGGGTGGGACTACAGACTCCATCCATCCAATCTCTTGTTGAACTTCATGGGACCTGGGGTTCTCCAGCATTGCACTTTTTTAAACCAAAAGAGATGGGAATGAGAGTCCTCCCTACCCCAGACACACACAGCCACGCACAGAAGCCTTCCAGCCTGGTAGCACCTGGTCAGAGACAACTCACAGTGGAGGAGACTTCAGCAGGTCACGCTGCCCAACCTCATTTTTGCCATGGGATGCTTTCACCTCTCTCTGTCAGGACACACCGAGCAGGTCTGGGGCATCCTCTCCTTGCTCCAGGCTGCAGCCCTGGGGGTCTGCACCCTCCCCAACCGCGCGCTGGGCTCCGATGGCAGCGCACCAACGTGTGTCCATCGCAGGGCGGCCGGCAGGTCCCCACGGAACAGCTCCATCAACCCAGGAGACAGTGAGCCGCTCTGGTCCCCAGTGAGCCACTCTGGTCCCCAGTGAGCCGCTCTGGTCCCCAGTGAGCCTCTCTGGTCCCCAGTGAGCCGCTCTGGTCCCGTGAGCCGCCCTGGTCCCCAGTGAGCCGCCCTGGTCCCCAGTGAGCCGCTCTGGTCCCCAGTGAGCCGCTCTGGTCCCGTGAGCCGCTCTGGTCCCCAGTGAGCCGCCCTGGTCCCCAGTGAGCCGCCCTGGTCCCCAGTGAGCCGCTCTGGTCCCCAGTGAGCCGCTCTGGTCCCGTGAGCCGCTCTGGTCCCCAGTGAGCCGCCCTGGTCCCCAGTGAGCCGCTCTGGTCCCCAGTGAGCCGCTCTGGTCCCGTGAGCCGCTCTGGTCCCCAGTGAGCCGCCCTGGTCCCCAGTGAGCCGCTCTGGTCCCGTGAGCCGCTCTGGTCCCCAGTGAGCCGCTCTGGTCCCCAGTGAGCCGCTCTGGTCCCGTGAGCCGCTCTGGTCCCCAGAGAGCCGCTCTGGTCCCCAGTGAGCCGCCCTGGTCCCCAGTGAGCCGCCCTGGTCCCCAATGAGCCGCCCTGGTCCCCAGTGAGCCGCCCTGGTCCCATGAGCCGCTCTGGTCCCGTGAGCCGCTGTGGTCCCCAGTGAGCCGCTGTGGTCCCCAGTGAGCCGCTCTGGTCCCCAGTGAGCCGCTGTGGTGCCCAGTGAGCCGCTCTGCTCCCCAGTGAGCCGCTCTGGTGCATGGTCCAAGGGGCTGTCAGTAGCTCCGAGCCACCTCAGTGGGGTTGGATGCTCCAGGGGCGATCATCACCCGCAGTGAGAGCTGAATCCCATGACTTTGCAGTTACAGCCTGGCTGTTTAGGGAAAGGACTTCTCGTTTCCCCCAACCCTTTTGCTTCCTGACGGCATCCTGCCCTGTGATGGGGAAGGGCTATTCTTAGAGATGTCTATTTTGGGTTGGAATGCTGGAATTAAGATTCTTCCTTCCTTTAAAGAAAACATGCCAAATGGTATTTAGAAAGCTTCACCCCAGTTTGAAGGCTATATTCTGGCTGCTGAGTGAAGCAGATTTAGGATTTATTTGTTAGCTTAACATTTATCAGGAGCTGTGATGTGCCCAGCCCCACTGCCCCAGCACAGGACCACCCAACCACCCTCCTGAGGCACTGAGAAGTTGGGTGATATTTTCTTTATTGTGCTGAATAGCTGCCACGGGGTTTATTCATTTCATCTTTCTTGCCAATGCTTTGTATTGGCTTCAAATAGATTGAGTAAAATATTTTCCATCAAAATCTTTTTTGACAGAAAATGGCTTTTGGACACAATGGAAACTTTTGTGGAGAATAAAAATTAAAATAAAACCTGCTCAGCTGATGTTGGAGACCTTTATTAGAAACTCAAAGTTGTTTGCCTCCTTGAAATGTTTTTGGGAAGGTACTGCTGATGCAAAACAAGCTATTTTTTCAAGGTTAATAAAAGTTTGTTGTGGAATTATCAGAAAAGTTCTCATGCAATTATCATTCCAGGACCAGAAATCACTTGCAAGTGGGTGAATCTGATGGCAGCAGCTCCCAGGCAGAGCTGGGAGCAGACCCTGGGGACACCTCTTGGGTTCATGGCAGTGTTTGCTGTCCCAGTACATGTCCCCTGCCCCTGCAGAGATCGTGCAGGAGACTGGAGGAAAAAGTTCCACCAACTGCTTTTGCCTCCAGGCTGGACCACACTGTCCTAGGCTCAGGGACCACAGCCTCCAGGACCTCCTACCCCACCCTGGGGCAAGAAGGCAACTCTGTTCCTTCTACGTAACAGCACTCAAAGCTTAAACCAAGGATGAAATGCACATTTCCTCCCTAGTGCAGGTTTCTGCAGGGCTACAGACTGCCACAGGGCTGTATGGCAGATGTTCAAAGGCATCTTGGATGCCAAAATAAATGTGGCATTTCACAGGTAACAATGCAGTAAGAATTCTGGAAAACTATTAAATAATACATATTCACTTTGCCTTTCAAGTCTATTATCCTGAGGACCTGGAAAAGTCTCTGGTTTTACACAGCAGTGGAGATGCTGATGTAGCCACAGGGCTCCAAGATCCAGGGGCTTGAAAGGAACAAACCCAAATATCTCAGCACTCACAATAAAATTAAAAAATAAAATAAAATAAAATAAAATAAAATAAAATAAAATAAAATAAAATAAAATAAAATAAAATAAAATAAAATAAACAAAAACAAAACAAAATAAAATAAAATAAAATAAAATAAAATAAAATAAAATAAAATAAAATAAAATAAAATAAAATAAAATAAAATAAAATAAAATAAAATAAAATAAAATAAAATAAAATAAAATAAAATAAAAATTGCTGCTAGCAAAACCTTCCTTCAAAATGGCCAGATAAAATTACATGGCAGAAACGTAGAGGCAGGAAGATTTGGACCAAGGAAGCAGCTCTGTTTGCATGGGAGCTGTACCAAACTGCCAGGTTTCCTCCACAGAAGCCTCCCCCAGTCCCACATAGCTGGCTTGGCAGCCGGGGCTTGCCTGGCCCCAGCAAAGCCCTGGCACTGCGCCGTGCCAGGGGGCCCTGGGCTCTCACTCCTACCCTCTTCCACATTTTCCCTTTCCAACAGCAATACCAATGTAGCAATTTTTCTGAAAACCTTGAAAATGAATTTTTGCCACTGCCTCTTTCTCACTGGGTGCTGGAGAGACCCAGTGCAGGACGAGCACAGTGGGGCTGTGGGTACCTCCTGCATGATCCTCACCACTGGGCAGTGTTCAGCCCAGGTGAGTACCCCCCACACACATCTTCCCTGGGGATCCCTGTGCAAACCAGCACGGACTCTGCCACCTCGCTGGTGCGCACGCACACCCTGTAAGAATGTCAGGATTTTGCTAAATGAAGCAGACAAAAGCTGATTCTGGGTTCCAGCAGCAGCAGTCCCGTTATTGCTCTAGCAGCCGCAGGCTGAACCTCTCCAAGGCAGAGTGAGGAGCCACAACGAGCTGTTGGGCTCTTCAGCCTCAGGTCAGGGCTTTGCAGCATTCAAATCAGGTCTCTGTGGACACACACAGAGCTACAGTGTCCTCCAGCCCCACAGGGTCTGAGCCACCCACCACCCCTCCACCAGCAGACCCCGGCAGAGGAGCTTGTCCACCCCCAGGCACCGCGAGCCCAGCGTCCTGCTTTGCTCCACGTCCCCAGCCAGCCTGGGGATGTGACATGACTTTAAAGCAGTGGTGTCCCTGCTCACTGCAGGGATGTTGGACTAGATGACCTTTGAGGGTCCCTTCCAACCCAATACATTCTATGATTCTGTGTTATCCCAAGTTTCCGCTCAGTTATCTCCTATCATATCTGACTCCAATTAATAATGAACGCAGACTGCATCCTGAGCAGAGCTGGCTGGGAGCTGCAATTTCCATTACTTGGGAAATCCTGACATTAATGCAGAGATTGATTTTGATTCTGCACAAAAAGCTAGAATGCTTGTGTTTGCCAAGAAAGAACATTTCCTCCAGCAAGCAATTAGGGGCCATTACAGTGTTTCACTTCAGTGACTCTTTTCATTATTCCTTTTGTTCCTTTGCATTTCTCAAATTATGCACCAATACCTGTGGAATTATACATTCTATAAAGACAATATAATATTAAAATTTACAGCCTACATTACATGAAATTAATTTAAGTGACAGAACAGAAACATTCTGCTTCTGCTGGAGTTTTGGTATTGTCCAAACAAAACATTTCAACTTCTTTTTTGCTGCTGGAAAATGTTGTCGGAATCAGCACATTTCTACTACATGGCTCAAGTTCAATTAACTTGCTTTTCATATGGAAAGTTATACTGAGAATAATTTTTCATGGGCATTAATAACCGAGATACTCCCATCCTACTCATCCCCAAAACACTCTCACCCATCTTTTATTTGCTGAGGTGAAAATGCTGTGCCAACAGATAAGCAACGGGAACAGAAACTGCAACCATGTTTTTCCAACCTCACACTCCGGTCCTGAAAGTTGGCACAGAAAGGCTCCTGAGAGGCTCAGAGCAATTTAATTCCATTCACTTCTCCATGGGCTACTCTGGATTAAATAACTAACTTCTGCTAGGTTTGATGGTCAAAATCTCTACTTCTCTATACCAATGAAACATTCAATAGGATTTTTACAGGACTGGGGGGTTGCAGCATGATGAGAAATATATAAATATGTATAGATAGAGATGATGATATAGATATAGATGATGATATATAGATATATAGATATAGATGATGATATAGATGATATAGATGATGATATAGATATAGATTAGATATAGATATATAGGTATAGATATATAGATATAGATATAGATATATAGATATAGATATAGATATAGATATAGATATAGATATAGATATAGATATAGATATAGATATAGATATAGATATAGATATAGATATAGATATAGATATAGATATAGATACCCACAAGGTCTTTGAATACTTTGTTTTCCCAAGGAGACCTAGGAAAAAAAGGGAGTGCAGAAAGAGCACAGGCAGTGAGGGGGATTTGCTGCAAGTTGGGATCTCGAGGATACAAGAGATGATAAAAGCCACCTCTGAACGGAGTGGGACTGCAGACCAATTCACTGAAGTGACTGAAAATGCCATTTCTCTCTGCTCTACAGCACCCAGGGCTCGGTGCTTTTTCTGCCTTCAAAGAGTTTTCAGTAGAAAATGCCACTTTGGTGGAAACACCCCATGGACAAGAGGGAGGGGTCAATCTTTTGAGGGTACCAGGAGGTATCTATCATGGTGTCTCCTTCGGGGCTCAAGTGGGTCATTGGGGCTTTTTTTTGCAGGGCAGCACAGGTCTTTCTGCCCCTGCCCCCTCCCATGAGGGCCTGAACATCCTGCACTGACCTGTGCATTACAGGCCATTTTGCAACAACAAAAATGCTCTTTTCTTCCAGCAGCTGTTGATATTTGGCACTCAGAGAGCTATCTTTTTTGATTGCCTCCAGAAGAAGCTGCCTTTCAAGTGTGTTTTACCCCTGGCAGACCGTTGTCCATGACCACAACATGGGTCTCACCTGCATTGAGAAGACTAATTTCCCATAAAAAAACAAGGATAACATTTCCAAAAGCACCTGCACCACATCCAGGATGGGGAAAGCCACAAGGAAGCTCCGCACTCTCCCTTGGGCTACGCTGTGGGCAGGTGGGATTTTGGCAGAGGATGCCAGACCCTGGAGCCCCGTGCATCACCGAACCAGCCAGGAACCAACGGTGCAGAGCTCTGCAGAGACGTTGCACTGGGACCCTCTCACCGGCTAATGTGCTACGTGCTCTCCCCTGGGCTTGATGGCTCAGTACTGACCTGTGTGTCTGTCTGTCTGTCAGCCTCGGCTGTTTGTGAAGCTCCCTAAGAGCAAAATCCAGACATTCCACTTAAAAATAAATCAAATCAGGATGCATTTGTCAGGGGCAGGTTGAGCAAAGCCAGGCCAGGCTGGTGCCTTCCAGGAACAGCCCTGCCATACAATCCATCCATCCATCCATCCCACCAACGTGTCCGCTCTGCTCCTTCCCCAGCCATGGGAGATCTTCCTTCTCAGCCTGCAGCTAAATCTTTATCTTTTGCAGGAACTAAGCAGGGGTTTGGTTTTCTGCAGCTTATTGCAGCCGCTGACAGACATTCCTGCATTAATCCCAGGGAAAGGGGAGCCGGGAGCTACTCTCCAAGGTTGGGTTGATTTGGGTGCAGCCCAAAGGCAGCAGGGCTGTGCCAGCTTAAAGGGCCACGGTGCCTGTACAGATCAGCTTGGGGACCAGCCAGCCCAAAAATGGAGACAAGGATGGAGTACAAGGCAGGGCCTAATCCTGCACTGCCTCTAGGAAAATCACATTTTGCAGCAACGGCAGGATAAAAGCAGCCTTTGCCTTTCTGCACCCAGAAAGATTCTTGTGTCCCCCAAAGCAACAAGCCCAGCCCCAGTGGGGATGCAACACCAAGGGTGGGGGGGAGGGGGTCACACAAACTCAGGCACAGCTCCTAACCAGGTGAGGAAAATAGCAATATTGGCACAGAATGTCACTCAGACAGAGCCAGCACCGCACACTGCGGTGCCAGGGAGCTTGCTGAAAGGCAATGTGGTTGGATGTACGAGGGGCAGTGCCCCAGCCCTGCTCTTCCCAACAGCTAAATCCTTCCCTGGAAAGCTTCCAAAAAGAGAAAAAGGAGCTGACACACAGCATGAAAAATGTAAAAGGTAATGGCCACACTTTGGCAAGATTATAATCAAATAAAAACATGATGGACATTGTTAGACAAACACAGCCAGAGACGTTGCTATGAGCCCCACCCACCTGCAATAAAGCCTAATCTCGGGACTGGAGACAGCTTATTTCGAGGGCTCATAAAGTGCTAGCGCATGTACAGAACACACCGCGAGGGCTTGGGAGCAGCGCCAGAGCCAGCGTCGCTTCTGCCTCCCGCGCAGGGAGGAGGTCGGTGGCGGCTGAGCTCCCCTCTGCCTGCTCGGCAGGGACATTTCCAGCTGCATGCTCCCCGCACCGCGCCTGCCTGGCCCTGCCTTGGCTCCACGGATTTTTGAACATCGAAACAAAAAAGCACGTCACGCTGTCCCCTCCCTGCTCCCTGCCATGAGGACACACGTCCTGGCGCAGGGGACCGCGGCGAGAGACTGACACAGGACCCCCGCAGTCAAACCTCAGCCGCCCGTCTCTGCGCTGTTTTCAATCACTGAAGTAGCATCTGGGGGACTCTGAGCGCCCCAGGGTGGTGGGTCTGGCACAGAGAAGGCTCATCCACATCTTTTCTCAGCCACCTTCCCAGAGATCCCTCTGCCTGCACGGCAAGGCCACCCCTTTCCTGTCCCCTCGCAGTAGGTGGGTGCACCCCGCCGAGCCACCAGCCCAGGTACCCACAGCCCAGCTCTCGGTTCCCACACGCACTCACTTTATTTCCATGTGTATGGCTTTCTGCAACCAATACCTTCAACCATAACCACCTTCAACTCTTTTTCAACCACAATGCAAAAATCTGAGTGTTTGGGAAGGGAGCCACATCCAACATGCTTGGCACAAGCTTCCTGGGGTGACTTAAACTGTCCTTCTTGCCACAATCCACACACAGCTTTGCTCCTTTTCCCTGGGAAAAGCCGCTGCATTGCCCTAGCTTCCCTTTGTACCCTTGAACTTCCAGAAAACTGCCACTAAAATTGCTCCCTGCTGCTTTGAACGGTGGTGTTGGGGGATTCAAACAGGCTGCTGAAATGCTCCACGGCACTGGGGAACGCTCAGCACACGGCTGGGGGATGCTTGTGCCATTGCTCAGGGTACCCACAGCCGTACCCACCCGGCCATGGCGCAGGGAGGAGAGGCACAGCAACCTGTGCTGGCATGGAGATAAGGGAAATAATGCTGCCTCAGCAAACCCACAGGGGAAAAAAAAACCTCTATCAAAGAGTAAGGAGAGCTGCTGAATCATCAGACAGCAGGGAGCCTGGCAAACTTGACAGCAGCAAATAGCTGGGGAGCACAGGGTCCTTTTCCTTAAGAAAACCTCTTGAAATTTCAGGTAGCGCAGGTTCAAGTGAACAGCTCTCTGTATTTGAAAAGAAGAGGAGGAGGAAATGCTTTTTCCAGGCGAGTTCTTGGCATGCCCCAAATATGTCTTTTAAATAGAACAGCACGAGAAAAGATAAATCAAAGTCCTTTGCAAATATGCCCAGAGTGTGTGCGGAGCCCACGGCAGAAACCGCCGGGAGCCTTCGCGCGGGGCCTGGGATGGGTCAGCAGAGCCCAGCACAGCCCCGCACAGAGGCAGCTTTTGTTCCAGCAGCAGTTCCTGCGTTCCTGCCCAGCCCCGGGGCCAAGGGAAGAGGCGTCCCTTGTCCCAGCCTCCAGCCCCACGCTCCCACCCTGACACCCAGGCCGGGGGGGATGACGGATGGTGTCCCGAAAGCAGGCTTGGGATGCTGCCTCTGCCAGAGAAACAGCTCGGGAATGCAGGGAGGACACGGAGGCACAGTGTGCCCAGGGAGGGTGTGGAGTCTCCTTCTCTGGAGACATTCAAGACCCGCCTGGACGCCTTCCTGTGTGATCTCATGTAGGTGTTCCTGCTCTGGCAGGGGGATTGGACTGGATGAGCTTTCGAGGTCCCTTCCAATCCCTGACATTCTGTGATTCTGTGATTCTGTGGGAGAGCATCCACAGCCATGGGATGGCACACAGCTCCATAGGGATGGGCACAGGGCCCTGCCCAGGAACCCTTGGTGCGAGAGTGCGGCTCCTCTCTCATACCTTGGGCCACCGGCAGTGAAACCTCATGTGTCAGCTGGTGGCCCAGTCCCCAGCCTCTCCCATCCTGGTAGTGTCCACCAGGAGACACCTGGTAGGTGTCCAAGAAACAGACAGAGCTACTGGTCTCCTTCCAGTGACTATAAAGTAAGTCCAGAGGAGTACTGTGGATGAGACATGCAGCTCTGGGGTGGATAAATCAGAAATAATTCTTCTCTTTATGCTTTTAATGCCAGCATATAAGGCAGCATCTTCCCACGAGCATGGTGTGCTGCTTGATCTGATGGGTGTAGGAGGTCCCAGTCCTGCCACACACTCAACACCTCTATTTGACAACAAACACAGGGACTCCCACTGTGCCCAGCAGAACCAGTCTCTGGTGAGGTGGAGCTGCCTGCAGAGGTGAGATCAGGAGAAGGGCCAGGGGTTTCTGAGCTGCTAACGCAGTGCCCTGCCTCCAGAAACTGGAGAGAGATCATCTGCAGAGCATTTAGGAATCCCCAGTGGAAAGCATGTAGAAATACACTTCAGAGTGGAAAATATTATAAAGCCCAAACTCCTAATATAACAGAAGAGGCTCTGGTTAAAAAGATACATATTTGGCTTCTACAGTATTACTGAAAAAAGGGGTTTTTTTTTTCCCCTGTGAGGTGCAAACCCTGTGCCACTCTCCCCTCTGATGTACCTACCCACCACCAAGTGCCAAGCATGCATCCACCCCCTCGACCCACCCGAAAACACAGACACCAGTAAACTGTCGCTCTGTGCCCATGCCTTGCAGTAGAAGACCTCCAGCAGATCAGTAGCACAATTCCCACTTTCCATGGGGAGAGATCTCTGTCTCCAGAGCAAAAGCAGACGTGTTTTGTATGGAAATAGCTTCTTCAAGGCACTTGATGTCAGCAGGGTCAGGGCACAGGGCTCACAGTTCCACCCCACACAACGCCCAATATCACCTTGGCTTGCAGCCATAACCTTCTCCAGGGATGACTCTGATGTGTCATGGGCAAAATAAGAGAAAGCTAGAGGGTGTCAGCAAGGGCAGGGCCCTCATGGAGATACACCCTGGCTGTCCCTGCATGATTCACATGTCCCTCCATGGCACAGAGATAGGCTGAAAGGTCTCTGCCAACCCAAGGTGGCATTGACGTCAACCTGGATATGCGAGGGCATCACCTGGGCTGTGCCAAGCAGTGCCCGACACTGGTCTTGCATTGGAAGAATGAAAGCAGCCCCTGCACCCCTCCCAGCACACATCTGCCACAGAGAAAGCCTCCTCCTGTGGGCACAGCCACAGCCCGGAAACATCACCCACATTTCAACCAGCTGCATGGGAGCATCACGTTAACACTCTTGTCTCTAACCTGGCTTTAAAGCTTTCCCTGCTCCAAAGTTTAGCAACCACCATCACCATCAGGAAGCTGAAGGTTATTTCAAAGGGGTTTGGAGACCTTCCCAGGCTTTGGGATTTTCCCAGGTCCTGTGCAGCCGTTGCTGCATGGGATCATGGCCATCGCTCACGACTGAATCCTGTGTGTGGCATAAACTACACACTGACCTTAAAACAGTTGTCAGGGAGGGAAGCTTGTCTCATCCTGATGTACAGGAAGCAGAAGAATGATGCTGTACCCATAGGCTCAGGTGTTGGCACAGTGGGTGACATCTAAAGACTGGGGATCCACACATGGAGCTATTCAGTCATGTCACAACAGGATTTCCCTGTTTAGGAAAAAAAATTAAACTACCCTTATAGGAAAGTGGTTTGTGATGGCCACAGCACACATGTGCACCCTTGTTCTTCAGGTGGGTTCTTGTGTGCTCACAAAAAGGTGCTCAGCACACAAGGCTCAGCCTTGGGATGCAGGCTGGCATCCAGACCTCCAGATGTAATTGTACGCAGATGTAATTGTACCATCAATTTTATTTAATTAGGTTCTTGCTTTCCCTGATTCATTTCCATTCTGCTTTGCATCCATCACAGGGCTGCAGCTGCAGCAGGCTGCCTGCAATCAGCGCCTGACTCGCTGCTATTTGAAGCTGCGGGTGGGCGTTGAACTGCCAGCAAGCAGATTTTTGAGCAAGCCCTTTCCAGCTGACCAAAATGCAAACGGGGGCAGAGATGAGTCCAGAAGGAAGAGGAACCCAGTCCCCAAAGCTGCTGCAGATCAGGAAGCAGCTTGCTGAACTCTGCGTATTTAGCACTGATGGGTTCTGTCAAAACTGTTTAGCTCCAAGCTGTCAGTGGGCATCAGTCTGGGTCTCATGGAGGAGAAAAGGCCCTAATGAAAATTAGCAGAGTTGCCTTGGGCCCAACCTTGCACCATCAGAGTCAGTGCTAGGGTTCTTCAGTTCACTGCACCAGGGCTTTCTGGGGTGGCCTTTATGCAGCACAGTGAAAACACCTTCAAAAAAATCTCCCCAGGTAAATAAGCAGGGAAAAACCACAGAGAAAGAAGAAAGAAATTGTGAGCTTTCTTCTGACTTAAACCTGACATCTCTTTAACCCCTAAATAAGTTTTGCTGAAAACATTTTCTAATGCAATAACATTCACACGTAACTAGCTTTGATTTTTCTGTAGCTAATGACATGATTTTGAAAGGCTGAATTCTGCTCCTCTCCGTGCATGAGCAGCACAGTAACAGCACTCATGCCATCCATGGGATCACTGCCCCAAACCCAACAGAAACCTCCCAGAGAGAATGCTTTGGGCAGAGGGAATCATTCCAATCTTATCTATTGGTATCAACCTTGCAAAGTGATTTATTGGGATAATCAGAGTCGGAGCCCAAGCAGCAATCCCAGCCCCTCCTGTGTCACCAGGACAGCGCCGTGGGCACGGTGACGTTCCTGGTGCACACCGAGGGAAGGGCGTGGGTTGCACAGAAGGTGCTGGCACTCCCTGGGCAGCTCTGCCATGTCAGATCAGTGACACCAACCTGACACTCCCAGTGAGGACTGGCCCATGCACGGCCACAGCTGGTCCCTCCAGGCACCCTGCCTGGGAGGGAAGCGTCTAAATACTTTCCCTTTAGTTCATTAGCCCTAAAACACCATCTTGAGGCGTGGGCAGCAAGTCTCAGTCATGCAGCATCTTGGGGAGACTCACAGCTCGTGCTGACAGAGCTCTGCTTCTTGAACCAAGTGTGAGTTGTCCCTATTACCCCCATCCCTGGTGCTGCAGGGCAGGACCACGGGAGATGCTGCACCCACCCCACAAAAAGCTGCAAGATTAGGGATGGGAGCTCTGAATGGTTTTTTAAAAAGTTGAGGTAGCTGATTTTTGCAGTGTGCAGGGCAGAGGATGCTAGGACAGGTAGGATTTCTCCGGAGGAGGGTTCTGCTTTTGCAGGGTTGGGTAGATGAAACACTTGCCTTGGGAAGATGAAACACTACAGCTCATTGTGCTCAGGTGTCCCAGAGTCACAGGGCAGCCTTGCACTAGGACAGGGGCTGGGGAAAGGACCCTGTCACAGGCTTCTGCTGACACTGTGATAACAGGCTTAGAATAATAATGGCAACAACTGTGTACAAAAGGATTTGATCCTGTCCACACAGGCAGGACCCAGCTTTGTTAGGAGCTGGGGGTCATGAGAAATTAGGGTGTTTTCTGTGTTGACTACCAAGAAACACCCTTCGTGGCTTTGCAGCTATGGCACAGAGATGCAGGCAGCCCGTGGGCAAAGGCTCCCTCCTGAGCAGAGGCCAAAGGCCATGTGCTGACTGTGGGGTTGGGCGGTGGTAGACCTCAAGGTGTGAGGAACCCCAACTTTGGAGACAAGGTCTCCTTTGGAGGAGGCAGCTCGGTGCTGGCCTCTGTCTGCATTTTGGAGCTGGCAGAGCACAGTGAACACCAGCGAGCTGGTTCCTTTGCTTATTGTTATTTCAACTGGCTTTTTATTAAGGTTAAAGATCAAGGCCCTGCCGACCCTTCGGGCTGAGCAGTTCACATCTGAGTACACATTCAGGAAAGCTGGAGGGCCAGCACCCGCAGGCAACTGCCAAAACAAATGGTTGTATTATCCAACAGTTTCCTCCCCTGAGACCTGATTCATGAAAGAGAAAATCAAAGCCAAGAAGCCTTAGGTGTGGAGCAGCAGCCCCACGAAAAAAAAAAGCCCATGAATGAGGCTGTCACACATAACACCTCTGGTTGTTTTCTTCATCACGTGCATGTGATTAAAAACACATGCATGGTGAAACGCAGGGTTCTGGAGGACAGTGAGTGTTACCAGGGGAAAGAAGAAACAACAACAAAAATATACCAGGGTGGGAGAGGCCCAGGGTGGCTGCAAATTGAGTCCTGGTCCTCAGGGCTGCCCTCCCCGCTCAGCCAAGCATGCTTTGGCCACCTCTCATAGAATGGTTTGTTTTGGAAGGGACCTTAAAGGTCATCCAGTCCAACCCCCTGCAGTGACAGGGACCTCTTCAACCAGATCAGGTTGCTCAGAGCCCCATCCAACCTGACCTTGAATGTCTCCAGGGATGGGGCTTCTACCACCTCTCTGGGCAACCTGGGCCAGGGTTTCACCACCCTCAGCATGACAATTAAATCTCCCCTCTTTTAGTTTAAAGCCATCACCCCTTGTCCTATTGTTACAGGCCCCGCTAAAAAGTCTGTCCCCACCTTTCTTATAGGGCCCCTTTAAGTCTCCCACCACACCCCACCTACAGCAGTTCCCCCCCAGCATCGATGCTCCAGCCCTGTGCATCCCCATACAGCCATACATCCCCCACACCCATACAGCCCCCCTGGGAGCTCATGGTCCATTTCCCACCACCTGCACGCTCGAGTGACTTCCTCACATCTCTGCGCTTGCAGAGAAACCCCCACACATCAAAACAAGTTCTGCAAGAGCAAGATGGTGAGACTGGATGGGCTTCAAACGTCACGACAGCACTACCACACCAGTTGGGAGATGCTTTCAACAGAGGGATGACAAGACTAATGTACCAAGCGTTGGGTCTTCTATATGTCATGGTGACATCTTCTAAACGCTTTCTGCTAGTGGTTTTAATCACTTGTTCTCCTGCAAAGATGAAAATGAAACTACTCTGAGGCAAAAGCAAAAGGTTTTGCATTTCTAGAGGGAATCCCAGACTCACAGCATGTTTTGGACCAAGAAAATTATCTCACTTTTTCATCTACTTGCCCTTATCTGCTTGGAGGGCCACAACAGGATTGGGAGGAGATACTTACAGGCAGCACTGGCCACCACACCTTGCTGGGCATGGAGCACAGTGCCAGGTACAGCATCTCCATCCTGCACCAGTGTGGGACTTCCCCCCAAGATGGATGTTTATCTTTGTTGTCAGACCAACACTTTCACTTGACATAAGGAAGCCAGAGCAGGAACTAGAGAAGCACATGTGGACAACACAGAAGGGAACTCCTCAGTGAATCACTTGCTCCTGTCCATGAAGATCTTCCACCACTGTTATTTACATAATTAATGCCTCTTGTCCCAAAGGTTCCTGAATTGCTTGAAAGATACTGAATATCATCTCTCTCCTGCAGCAATCACACAAAGGTAAAGAAAGCACAGACATCCCTGGGGAAGAAGTAGTAGATGTTACAATGCTACAGGACACCAATAGCTGGGACCAAAATTACTAGGAAGGTATACAAGCATTTGGTCATAAAAATGGTCTTAACACCTCTATTCTTGTAAAAAACATCTTGGAATTTTTAAGGGTCACAAGGAGTTTGATTTTATCTCATGTGAAAGACCCTACCTCCCCCTAGCTCCATGCTGAGGAACTGGTTTGGTAATGGCTCTCAAAACACCTCCCACTTGGAGCTCCCCTGAAGCATCTGGGTCTTCTCCAGACCCCCCATACCATGCTGGGATATTTCAAGCTGACCCTCTCAAAACTTTTTATAGGAAAAAAGAAAGAGAAAACAGATGAAAAGGTTTAGTGGGACAACGAGCCCTTGGATGTCACAAGTGAAGAGACACAAATAAGAAAGTGGGTCTCAACTCCTGAGGCTCTGTCCCTGTCCTTCAGCTCCTCTCTGCCCATCTACACACCTCTTCCCTAGATCACCCAGGTCCTAAGCAAAAACAGAGCCCCAAAGTGATGGGATGGAAAGAAAAAGCACAGTTCAGAGAGGGCTGGATTCCTCCCACACCAATTGTGGAGTGCAGAGAAGCACAACCTGCCCACTGGAAATCCCACACCACTGGAGACAACAACGTCTTTACTTCCAGACTAATGAAAAGAGAGACTCTCAAAAATTTAACTGCAGTTGAAAAGCATTGATATTTAATTTTTAAAAGTATCTTTTACTTCCACCCCAGACTTTACCAAGGGCTGTGTCCACACAGATTTGCCCTCACGATCAAGAACCACACGTTTGCATCCACATTACATCTTCCAGTCACTCCAACCTCACCAAGCAACAAGAGCTTCATAGCGCTTTTTATTCACTTTTCCTCCCCTTCTTTAGAAGCAGAAAAATCAAACACATGAAGATGAGTGCAGGTATCCTGCATTCCATAAGAGCTGTAACACTGCCATTATTGCAAACCAGGGGCTCAGCTTGTGCAGAACCAACCTGCAAAGCCTTTGGCTTCAAGAGCAGATGCAGCAATGAGGAGCTACCTGCAAGCTGATGAGGGCACAGCCTGGTTCAGGCTCTCAAAGAGAAAAGAAGTGAAAAGGTGGAAACCATCCACCCTGTTCCCTGCCTACATCTTGAAGAACCAGTACTCACTACCTAAATAAATTTGTGTATCCCATGTGCTACCCAGGTCTTTCAGATGGAAGCCCAGTCAGTCCTACGCAGCATGTTGCTGTTTGACCCAGCTATGCCAAGTGACACCCATTTTTCTTGAACATTTAGTTGCTGTCTCTTCCATTAGATTGTCATCTGAATTTTCCACATGCCCTCTGGTTTAGGGACCAATTTTAGGCCAATGGACTCCAGCCTGTGGTGGCATTTGCTAATAGAAGAGACAGACATGAGGGCAGGTTGACATGGGAGCAAGCAATGGCACTACACGGCTAGGCTGGGGCTGGTGGTGCTCAGAGGATTTCACCAAGGCCACAGCTGGAGGCAAATTACTGTCACAACATCTCCACTGCAGGCTTCTAGCTTTCTGCAGGAAGGAGACATGTGGTTCAGCGAGGCTGGGGATTGGTTTTGAGTGAAAAGCCTGTGCAGAAACACACAAGATGCTCAGTGTTCTGCATTACCCAGCAGACAACTTGCACCATAATCTCTCACCCCAGCTGGCCCTGGCCCCGTGCAGGGTGCACAGATAAATCCTGCACTAGCAGGCAGGAGGTTTCCCTCTGCCACGCTTGTAGCAATGGGAACAGAGAGGTCAGGAGCAGCAGGAGCTCCCAGAGGTGTCCAGGGGTTTGAAGCCAGACGGCACAGCACGCGCCAGAGAGTCAGCAGGGCATGCCATTCCCCGCAGGGCATCGCTGCCCACCCACCAAGCCTCCTCTAAGGTCACATCTCCCTTCAGTGGATGGAGACAGTTAAATTCATTCCATGCAAGGGGCTGGGCGGTGATTAATGAAGCTGTGCCTTGGGTTGTGCTGGCAGGACACAGCTGGAACAACAGCTGCAAGCAAAGTACAGTGTGCTCCAGGGAGTGGTGAGCAGAGGGACACATGCCACCACCAAGAGGTCACAGCTGGGCAAAAGAGGTAGCACAGGGCGTCTGCAAAGGAGAAATGAGAAAAATCTGCCACCATAGCACTTCCATGTCCTGCCAGCCCAGGGAGAAGCAAGAGCTGAGACAAGAAGATGCTGCAGCACCATTTGAACAGGTTGCCCAGGGAAGTTGTGGATGCCCCCTCCCTGGAAGTGTTGAAGGCCAGGTTGGATGAGGCTTTGAGCAACCTGGTCTAGTGGAAGGTGTCCCTGCTGATGGCAGTGGGGTTGGAGCTAGATGAGCATTAAGGTCCCTTCCAACCCAAACCAGTCTGTGATTCTATGATCCCTTGGGACAGGGCATCACCCGTGAAGCAGCCAGGCTGCTCCAGGAGACTGTCCTACTTGGGCAATCCCCATCCTTCCCCAGCACTATGGATGGACATGGGGGATCTACAGGCCTTCCCTCCTGGGCCTGGTCATCTCATGGTGTTGCAGCTCTGCTAGCTTGACAAATAGCAATTTGCAGGAAATAAATAAGGTTCCCAGGCTTGGTTTTGTGGTGAAATCTGGAAATCAGGGGTTTTTTTTGTGAAATCTAGGACATCTTTCACCCTTTTCAGGTCTTCTCACCATCCATCCCAGGAACAGCTAAGAGCAATGTTGGCATCCCACGAAGGTGGGCATGGCAGACCTCAGCTCAAAGGACACAGAGCTGGGTACACCCGGGCTCGGCTCCTGTCCCAAGGCCAGTATGACCAGTGGGTGTCTGTCTGTCCCTCTCTGACAGTCTGCTCTGAAACTCAGAAGTCTTCTGGACAAAAATGTTTCCAGGTCAAAGAGATTTCAAGAAACTTACATTTTCCAAAGGGATAAAAAAAAAATCCTAGTAAACTTTTTCAACAATTCAACTTCAGGGGTTTTTTGGGGCTTATTTCCAAGAAACACCACTAATTTAAATACATGAGAATTCATTGGAACACAACAAGTCATCCCACCACTCTTTGGAAGACATGATGTGTGTTCCTATATTCTCCATTGCTATTTCCATCAGTGGACCTCACTGTGTCCTTCCTGTTCCTGACATGTTCTGCCTTATTAACAGCGTGCCTGCTGTCCCCACTCCACCTCGCCAAGGCCATCTCGAGATGGCAGGGGGCTCTCACAGGCTGGGGTGTCCTGAGGGCTCTGCATCACCTTCCTGGAGCTGGTCCATAACACACAAGCATGTGCATCTGCACACACCTCTGCGACAAACATGAGCAGAGGGGAAGGACAAGAGGGCGCACCAGAAGCTAAGCAGAAGGTGTGACAAACCATCCCACACAGGCAGGGGCCCCTTCTGCCCATAAATATCCTGCAGATGCAGTCAAATCTGGACCAGCAGTGCCTCATGCCCAGGATAGCATGGCTGGAGAACATCCACCCAGGAGCACCTCTGAGGGTCTCTGCCTATGTGACACTTGACGTTGAGTCTTAAATGACTCAGTGGTCCAGATTTGTCTCTCCTAACTTTAGGCACTTTGCTAAGGAAGGAGACATGGCTCCCTGGGGAGGTGCTGGTGAGAGAGTAGGAACCAAACATGGAAGGATGGACACAGCCCCAACAGCCTTCGTTCCCGCTGACGCATACACACAGGCTCCTCGCGCTGCCTCACACATCCCTTCTCCTCATCCTCCGCCCCGTTTATAAAGGAAAAGAAACATCCCTCCAGCAGAGTCAGGAGCAACGCTGTGGTTTCAATTTCACTACAGGCTTTTTATAGCTTCCCGTGAAAAAACGCCCTGTAAGGTGAGAAGGTCGAGTAATGTGACCAGTGTGCTCAGCACCGCCGGGGCCAGAGGCCAACGCTGCCGAGAGCCGCCACGCACAGAAACGCAAACCTGCCGTCAGCAAAGTGGGCTGAGGCGGCCCCGGCGCGATGCAGAGCCCACTGCAGCCCCTGGCGCGATGCTGAGCCCACTGCAGCCCCTGGCGCGATGCTGAGCCCACTGCAGCCCCCGGCGCGATGCTGAGCCCACTGCAGCCCCTGGTGTGATGCTGAGCCCACCCCACACAGCCCCCGGCGCGATGCAGAGCCCACTGCAGCCCCCGGCGTGATGCTGAGCCCACTGCAGCCCCCGGCGCGATGCTGAGCCCACCCCCCACAGCCCCCGGCGCGATGCAGAGCCCACTGCAGCCCCCGGCGCGATGCTGAGCCCACCCCCCACAGCCCCCGGCGCAATGCTGAGCCCACTGCAGCCCCTGGTGCGATGCTGAGCCCACTGCAGCCCCTGGCGCAATGCTGAGCCCACTGCAGCCCCCGGCGCGATGCTGAGCCCACTGCAGCCCCTGGTGTGATGCTGAGCCCACTGCAGCCCCCGGCACGATGCTGAGCCCACCCTGCACAGCCCCTGGTGCGATGCTGAGCCCACCCCGCACAGCCCCTGGCGTGATGCTGAGCCCACCCCGCACAGCCCCTGGTGCGATGCTGAGCCCACCCCGCACAGCCCCTGGCGTGATGCTGAGCCCACTGCAGCCCCTGGTGTGATGCTGAGCCCACTGCAGCCCCTGGTGTGATGCTGAGCCCACCATGCTCAGTCCACAGCGCGATGCTGAGCCCACCCTGCACAGCCCCTGGTGTGATGCTGAGCCCACCCCGCACAGCCCCTGGTGTGATGCTGAGCCCACTGCAGCCCCTGGTGTGATGCTGAGCCCACCCCGCACAGACCCTGGCGTGATGCTGAGCCCACTGCAGCCCCCGGCGCGATGCTGAGCCCACTGCAGCCCCTGGTGTGATGCTGAGCCCACCCCACACAGCCCCCGGAGCGATGCTGAGCCCACCCTGCACAGCCCCTGGCGTGATGCTGAGCCCACCCTGCTCAGCCCGCAGCGCGATGCTGAGCCCACCCTGCACAGCCCCTGGCGCAATGCTGAGCCCACTGCAGCCCCCGGCATGATGCTGAGCCCACCCCGCACAGCCCCTGGTGTGATGCTGAGCCCACCCCGCACAGCCCCTGGTGTGATGCTGAGCCCACTGCAGCCCCTGGTGTGATGCTGAGCCCACTGCAGCCCCCGGCGCGATGCTGAGCCCACTGCAGCCCCCGGCGTGATGCTGAGCCCACCCTGCACAGCCCCTGGTGTGATGCTGAGCCCACTGCAGCCCCTGGTGTGATGCTGAGCCCACCACCTCCAGGGAAAGGAGATGCATTTCTCATGCTCTGCCCCAGCTGATGTGCCAGCCTCGCTGGGCTGATGAGGGTCATTACACAGGAGCCCTGATGACCTATCCTGACACCGTGCTGGTGTTCAGCAGCTTTGGGATCATGCACTTGAGTAGCTGATCACGAGTTTCAGGGCAGGGCACAGGGCCTCGTGCTTCATTTTAACACTGCAAAGCGCTCTGAAGGAGCTGTTGGCTCCGTAGGTCTTTACACTGGATTGCAGAGAGCATATTTGCACTTAAGTCAATATGAAACTAATTGTTTGGGAAAGTAAAGAATTCACATCCCAGGTTCTGTTCCCTTCAACATGGAGGGGGGGAAAAGTCTGGGGAAAAAAAAATAAAATATATTAAAGCTGGTTGGAATTTGAAATCAAAACTGTGCAGGCACAAGGTTAAAGCCCAAAGTGAGAAGCAGACTGGACAGGTCTCCCTGAGCATCAGAAGAGCTGGGACAGGAGGAGTGGGGAGGCTGCGGTCGGGGGCCCGGGGGCTGCAGCGGAGGTGACACGCCACCCGCCCGGGCTCTCCCGCCCTCCCATTCCTTATCAAAGTGCTCATTCACAAACCAGCCCAAAGTGCCCTTGCTGCCACAACCACCAGCGCTTCAGGAAGTCTAAAAGGGTAACAGGAAAACCAGCAAGAGCTGCGCGGAGCCGACAGCACCACCCACCAGCTTCTCGCTCGCTCACCCTCTTGGATGTTTATGTGGAGTCGTGAGATCCTGGAGAGCCCAGCGGGGCTTTGCTGGTTTCTGAACCGTTTGCGCTGTAACAGAGCCTCATTCAAACACATCCGTCATGAATTTTCCACTGAGCAGAACGGGGGATGCTCTCGGGGACAGCTGCTGAAACACAGCCTGTGTTTGGCTCCAACCGCTGCCCAAAACTGGGTTCCTTGTTTCAGATCAGAGTGAAAAAAACCCCAAATGTTCAAGTGGGGCATTCATCTCCAGCTTCACCCCCTGCTGAAGACGAGTCATTTTTACCTGTCTCAGAGCAGAGGCACCTGCTCTCCCCTCTCCACCCAAGACTTGCAGACAGCTAAAGGAAAGGAAGAGGAGTCACCCCACCAGTGACAGAAGAACCCCAGACCCACTTTCAGAAGGGATTTAGGCACCAAGAAGCTTGTTTTTGAGATTCAGATGCACATTTTACTATCAAATTAATACAAAGTAAGAGTCCAGAGTGTTTGGTGCAGAAATATCTTCACTAAAGCAGGACTTCTCCAGGGCAAGGACAGAGGGGACACTTGCTAGGTCCATGCTCCTCCTCTGCTCATAGCCTGCTTCCCAGCCCACCACATAGATCAAACCCTGCCATTTAGCAGGTCATGGCAGGAAAACCAATCCCCCATCACACAAACCATGTTTCATAAGGATATTGTATTTCAGAGAGAAAACCTCCGGCATTTGGCTCCATGACCCTATGGCGAATGAACCACGTGGGCTGGGTGCGCGTAGAGCCCCATCCAGCCCAGCAAGAGGGACGGATCCACACACACAGCCCAGCGGCCTCACCACGGGAAGGCAGCTCAGCAGGACTTGCAAATATTTTGTGTTCAAGAAGAGTGAGCACTTGCCAGGAGCTCCCATGAAGACTATGGCATGCTGGGAGTGGTGCCCAGTTCTCGGTCCAAAATATCCCTTCACATTAACGCTCAAGGCATGCCACAAAAAAACCAATTATCTGCTGGGACTTGTGGCAGGGACTGACTCCTTGGGAGTGCTTTCCTGCCCATTTTTAGTCTCTGTATGATTGGAGCTATATTGCTCCATGGGTATTCTGCTTTACTCCGCCTCTTAATGCAATGCCCATTACATCTCTGAGGAGAAGCTGCACGTAGATGTTTAATGGCTGCTTTCTCTAAAGGCCTGGATTATGTCCTTGCAAGCTTTCCTCAGCTGGGAGTCAGCCTTTTAGACCTCAGATGCAAAAAAACCCCAAAGAGGCAAAGTGAAAGAGAAGGGAGGAAAAGCAGAGAGCTGGAACCTGAAAGGCCCAGGAAACACCAACAACCTTAGAAACCAATCAGCCCTGGCAAAGTTTCTGCAAGTACCTTGGTGTCACACCTGGACAACAGCAGCGGGATGCTGCAAACAGGAGGCAGAAAGCCTCCTTTGAAATGCCTTCTTTGAAATGGCTCCTTAATGGCCAGAGGTTGCACATGGGGAGATAGCCAGTCATCCTGGAGGGTCAAGGGAAATGCCCAGGCAGGAAATATTGGTCTTGATGCCATTGGGATACCCATACCCTCACTGACATCAATAGGAAAGCCCTGGTTTGCCACAAAGGAAAGGAGCAAGTGACACAACCCCATCTAAGATGACCTCAGATAAATTATAAAAGAAGCTGCACTCAGAGTGACCTCAGCTTGTCACCAGCCACGAGACCAGAGGTGCAACCCCACCAGGAGAAGTGATAGCAGACATGCAGTGGCTTTGGCTGGGAGCTTACAGAGGGTCCTTCTGCCCAGGGTGGGGCACCCATAGCCCATGGGGACCTCTGTCCCCAAGAGGAGCTGTGTCTGTGTGTTGGGGTTGGGGGGAGGCTGGGGGGGCCTGGTTTTGGTAGTGGGTGAAGGGGCCACCTTGTGAGAGTGAAAAGCTCCCCTGGCTCCAAGACAGAGACCCCAGAGTCCAGGGGATGATGAGCACGAGAGAAACACCTCTGCAAATCCATATTTGTGAGGGGAAGGACTGTCCTGAAAAGAAGAAGGTGGAGAGAACCTGGAGGAGAGGCCATTGACCTGAACAAAAGACCATCTGCCTAAACAAAGGGAGAGCTGCATTGCCAGGAGGAAGGAGGAGGAGGGGGAAGACAGAGAACCTCAGACACCCAGTTCAACAGCATGGAGTAGGAGAAGGCAAAGGGGGTCCCTGCAGCCCATGGAGATCCAACGGTGGAGCAGAGATCCATGTGCAGGTGCAGACCATGGAGGACCCCACGCTGGAGCAGAGAAGCTGAGCCTGAGGGAAAGTGTGACTGGAATTGGGACACCAAGAGTCGCTGGCTGCCAGCGCAGGGGTGCATCCCCAGAGTGGGGGGTGAGTCTGCAGCCCATGGATGTCCCCATGCCGGAGCCGGGAGCTGAGCCCGAAGAGGTCCATGACTCCGTGGGAAGCTGCTTTGGAACATCTTGTTCCTGGATTTCCATGCCAGGAAGAGCAGCAGGAAGAGGTGACCTGACTGAACCCCCATTCCCTGTCCCCAGTGCCAGTGGGGGGAGGTAGAGAAATGGGGAGCAAAGTGATGGGAGCCTGGGAAGAAGGGAGGGGTGGGGGAAGGTGCTGTAAGATGTGGTTGTTATGTCTCACTGCGCTACTCAGGTGAATGGCAAGGAATTAAATTGATTTTTCTTCCCCAAGTTGAGTCTGTTTTGCCCATGACCATCACTGGTTGAGTGACCCCTCCTTGTCTTTCTTTCCTAACCCCATGCCCCCTTTGTTGTGTCTCCCATCCCCATCTCACCGGGTGAGGGGAAGAAGTGCAGGACCACATGGTCCCACTGTGGATCAAACCACTCCAGTCTGCCCTGGGCAATGGGGCACTGAAGGGATGGGGAGGGAAGGCGAGATGGCTTGCCTGGAATTCCAGCAATGTGGACATTACTCTTGGAGCCCTGAGCTGCTGCAGGGAGGGGGAGGAAGAGTTTTCCAGGGCAAAAGTGCTTATTCATCACCAGAACTCATCTGGAAATTATCCAAAATCTGGCTGTTTGAAGCAGTGAAACTTCTCCTCAGCACGTCCCTCTTCTGACATAACTTTGAAGAGAGGTTTCTCCTCCCTGCTGGAGGTGGGATGGGGGGCAGAAGTTCACTGTGGGACTATGCCTCCCAGGCAGGGCTCCCTCGCTACGTCTTGGCTCTGCTTCTTCGTCAGAAAACCTGTACTAGTCTCAGCCTGTCCTGCTGCAGGAAAAGAAACTGAGTTGTCAGGAAATACAGGAGTTGGGAAAAATCTCTTCCTGTGTAGCCCTAGTCCCTGTCCTGGGCTGCAGTGGCCCGGGAGCACAGCATGAGGGGAATCTTAGCACTCAAAACTGTCACCGAGATGCTCCCAGGAGTGCCACCAGCTCCTGCAGAGCTGTGGGAGCAGGAGCATGGCCTTGGGCAAGCCTCAGGGTGGTGGGATGGAGGGGTCTATATGAAAAAAAAAGAGAAAGACTGAAAGACCAGCTGGGAGAGCAGGAGAGAAAAGGACTCAGGGCTGTGTCCAGGCAGGAGATGGACCACAGCCCAGTGTTGGGGGCCGTCCTGGGGAGCCCCTGTAGCAACAGGAGCACATGTGGGAGAATCCAAGGCTCGTAGGAGTAGCTGAGCTGTTGCAATGAGTTTAATACCAACTTTATGTGTCAAATATCTGAAAGAGTAAACCCTGAGAAATTAGAAACAAAAAGATTTATAGACCCCTTGGCTGTTTTGTATTTACAGATGCTAATAACCATTGAATGGAATTCCTCACAAACTGCTGATAACCTCAGGACCTTCTGCAAATGTTATCAGAAGTGCTTAAGCCTGAGGAAGGACCAAACATTCTTCAAGGAATGCTGTCCCAAGCATGTCAAAGAGACACCACTGCTGAGAAGCAAAGAGGAGTTCAGTCAGTGGATGCAGTGATGAAGGCTAGCGAAGACCACCGACTCATTTCACTGCACAGATGTGAGGGACATTTACAGATGCTAAATAGTTACGGGAAATGTTTTGAATATGTAGATAATTCCTTGGAATCCCAATGAATATACATGGGTTAGGTCAATATAAGGTGTGCTGGAACAAAGATGGACACACACACCCCCTGGGGAAGCGATCTCCGTGTGTGTCCAGCGCTGCAATAAACAATTCCTGCTCTCTACAACTCCAAAACGAGTCTCAGAGAGTTTCTCTGACCGGCTTTCTCGGTATCATATCTTTACAGGTCTTGCTCTGAAATGATATAAGGTCTCATCCCCAATGCTCCTCACATCCCAACCCTCCCACTGGCATTGCACCATTGAGCAGCACTGGCCGAAGGAAAGAGCAGGCAGAGAGAGTCCTGACAGCCCCCACTTCACCCACCCAGCCCGGCATGGCCGGATCCGGCAGCCCAGGACCCCATCCCGCTGCAGCCTGCAGGACATGGGCTTCTGTCCACACCTCAGAGAAAACCCAGGGTGTAAGTGCTGGCAGGTAAACAGACAGGAGAGGCATCGAGAGCTGCTGTGGCTGTCACGAATGAGGATTTCCCGTATGGTTAACTCGGTGCATCTTGGGGCACCGAAAGGGAACTTGGCACAGTCTGTCCAGTGGCACAGCCTGCACGTCTTTAAGATGGATCAAATAAAATGAGTTCCTTTTCAGGCAGAAAAGCAATAAAATATCATTAAAAATTAAATACAGACATCTTAAATTCCACCTACTGCTTGCCCCCTCAATTCCCAGTACACAGGCAAAGGCTGACCAGAGAGCTGGCCTGGGGCTTAGCTCCACACCAGCCTCCACTGCATGGGTCACGACCCAGATCACTCCAGTACAGGAGGCCATGAAAGCCCAGTGCTGCAAGTGCCTCCACCAGTCCCCATGTCTGCAAGTCTCAGACTCTGAAAAGCCAAGCTCCAAATGCAG
Organism: Caprimulgus europaeus; assembly: GCA_907165065.1. Next base: position 4,337,141 of record OU015543.1, on the reverse strand, counting down.
GAGCTCACCCTCCTGCCCAGCTCTCACCTGCTGCTACTCTGAGCCCCAAGAGGTGCTGGTAGCCTTGAGAAATCAAAGGATTTCCCTTGCAGAGACATGGTTTGTCTCTGCTCTTCATCTGTTAGATACCCCTCAGCCCTCATTATCTCTGCTTTAACAAGATTAGTTTACACCAGCCCAAGACCAGGGAGCAACCAAGCTGCTTTCACCAGCCAAATGCAGTCAAGGAAGGGTTAAACACAGTTTTTCCTATTTTGTCCTGTCCTTAACCACAGGCTCTGGTTCCTCCTCCACCCACCTCTAGTCTTTTCTCAGTTCCACAAGGCTATAGCTGGGGTTTATTGAATGTATAGCCAATATCTCAAGGACATTAACCTGCAGCAACCTTGATGTCCCCAGCCTGGGACATCCCTAGTTCTCCACGTGAACCAACTAAGCAGACCCCAGCCAAACCCAAGGGGCTGGGGGAGCTCAGCCTTCAGGTGAGCCAAGCTGCAGGGTCCAGCCCAAAGGATTTGACACCAAAATGAACGTCATCCACAGCCCCCTTGCTCTGGGTTGCTGTAGCAGGATGCCTTTAATCCTGGAGGGAGTCCATGGCGTGGAGAGCATCAGCTGCAGTGCAAACTGAGAGGCTGGAACAAAACCAGAGGAGCTATCTTCAAAGGATCAAACCCATTATTTTTATCTTCTCTTTCAGAATAATTGTTCTGCCTTGCTTGCAGCGCTGGAAGAAAAAGGTCTGGCCAGATTTTGGAGTGAAGTTCACTTATACGTGAAAACTCACTCACCATCTACTCCAAACCTCCCTCTCAGTCCCTGGCTGGAGAAGCTGCTGCTGTTTGCTTCAGTGGAGACCTGCAGCCTCCCAGCTCTGCCTGCTGAGCCAAGCTGGCCACACAGCCCCAGGCCAGCCCACCTTGCACACAGCAAAGCAAGAGGCTGGATGGGAAGCTGATGGGTCCTCAGCAGCTTGGCAAATGGAGCTGTTCAAGGTTGAAGTCAGCACAAAGGCAAGTGGAGACCAAGAGCTGTTCTGCATGGCCAAGCTGAGAGTGACCACACCAGGAATGTCACCAGCAGAGTAATGGCCATCTGCAGTGGAGAGTATCCCACTGAGCTCTGGCTTTAATTAAAAGTGCTTTGGTTTTCTGCTATAAAAACAGATATTTATGCCAAAACCTGCATTTTGTTGCTATACCAATAGCACTCCAAATGCCCTAGAAGTGAGGACAGGTTAGAAATTACACCCAGGATGTGTCTCAGGTTTTGGGGAGCCTCATGGTTTCACACCTAGCCCCAGTCTGATGGCCTGACCATTTACCCAGGAGGCACCAAACTGCTGCATCTCTCACTTCCCAGCAAAGGCTCTTGCTCCAGGGCCAGGCCAAGTGCCACCAACCTCCACAAAGTCCAGGTTCATCTCAGCCTGCCTGCACTCACACCAGATGAAGGAACTGACTCTGTTGCAGGGGCAGGAACAGGCTTGGGTTGATCAATCTGAGAATCACAGAATCCCAGAATTGCCTAGATTGAAAAAGACCTTTAAGGTCACAGAGGCCAATCATTAACCTCACACTGACAAGTCAACTGTCTTCACCACAAAACCTCACTGACAGGTGGAAAGAGCTGTAAAAGACGGGGGAAACCATGAATCTTCACCCGCCCTGCTACATCATTACGGGGAAAGCAGAGTTCGCATGGCCGCAAGCACCACGCTCCCTACCCCGCTCACTGGAGGCCCTTCAGGGATCCACTTAGACCAGCCTGCCCAAGCAGGACACATTTTTCCAGGGGCAGGACACATTTTTCCAGGGGCAGGACACATTTTTCCATGAGCAGGACACATTTTTCCAGGGGCAGGATGCATCTTTCCATGAGCAGGACACATTTTTCCAGGGGCAGGATGCATCTTTCCATGGGCAGGATGCATTTTTCCATGAGCAGGATGCATTTTTCCATGGGCAGGCTGCATTTTTCCACGGGCAGACTGCATTTTTCCATGGGCAGGCTGCATTTTTCCATGAGCAGGATGCATTTTTCCATGGGCAGGCTGCATTTTTCCACGGGCAGGATGCATCTTTCCACAAGCAGGATGCATTTTTCCATGGGCAGGCTGCATCTTTCCATGCTAAGCTACAGCCAAAGCCCTATGCAAAACAGAACATGTACACTGCATTCTGCAAGCCTTTCTTGGAGCAATCACACCAATAACTTCCACTCCCTGGGGAGGGGCGCGACCTCTGCTCACTCCTACTTGCCAACAAACACCACTTTGCAATCACACCGTCGTGCAGACAGGCAAAACACCACCGCTGCTGTTACCTGGTTCCAAGGCCACCATTCCAACAAGTCTCCCCTAACTCTTGCATCACTCAGGTTTTATAGAGGCTCACCCTACCATTCCTGCATCGTCACGCTATCAGATCAGGGAGGAGAGCTTCCAGTGGAAGTGCTGACACACATCCACGTGGCCCCACCACAAACTGCCTGGCCTTTCACAGCAGCACCTTCCCCTGTGCACCCTGCTCTGTCTAGACGCTGGGGTGTGTGCAGAGCATCCCTGTTTATCCATCAGAGTGAATCAGCCAGTCTAGAGCCCTGCTGGCCGTGGATTAGCTCTCCATTGGAAAGGCTAGCTCTCGTTATCATCATTGTACTTTCCCATTAATCCACCCGAAGCAGTCTGGCCTGCAGCCCAGAATGGCTGGGGCAGCCACAGAGAGTTTCTGTTCCCTGAACATATTTTTCAGCTCCACCACACAGAGCTCCCCACGGGCCTGCTAACAGCCTCAGCTAATAGCAGAGCCCGCTTCCAGCTCCGAGATCAATGGTAATTTCATTGCTAGAGCAGCTTCCAGGAAATGCACTGATGGATCTATGCATGGTTAGAAGGAAAACAGAGAGGAGTGACACGGTGAGCATCAGAGCAGGACTTGCCTTGGCTGTCACCCTGCTATGAAGCACCCCAATTCAGGTACCACCCCTATGAGAGAAGATATTCTCAGCCCGGGTCACTGCCAGCTGTGGTTGCTGCTGCCCATGGCCTCCGGCAGCAGTGCAGACCTGCATGGCTCAGCACCTCGGTGCAGAGGTCCTGGCGCTCACAGACTGTGCTACTGCAGCCACAGCCACGGGGCTGGCAGCTCCCCAGTGGAGTTTATACCATGTTTTGATGTGTTTCCTGAGCTCAAGGGCAGGGCTGCAGATGGAGAGCAGCAGGATCTCTTGCCTTTAACCCTCTGACCTTCAGACAGCAACTCCTAAGAAGGACATGGATGTCTTGCTACCTCTGCTGAATTTTACAAGCAAGATCAGCAACACTTGCTTTTTGAAAAGCATTTCCTAAACTCTCAGAGCTCCAACACAGTCAAACAACCAAGAAAGAGCAGCATGAAGTGACAATGCACCTTGCACAGCTGTAAGGTGACGAGCTCTTTTCTGCTCTGGAGCACCAAGCGTAGGATGCAACAGCAGACAGGCACATGACTGAATTATGAACTCCCCAGTCTTCTGGCTGCCTGTGACTGACACGGTTTCTGTGGGTGGCTGGAATGCCATCTATCTACTGAGGCTGCTAAAAGGGAGCCCCAGGATGCCAGCGCCGTGGAGGGAAATCTTTTGACCACAGAAGAGCTGCAGCAGAGTTGCCTTCCACACACCCTGCCAAGAGGCTGACAGGTCCTCATGCGAGGTCGGGGCACAAACACTCCACCCCAAAGCAGGAATCCAGCAAGAATTGTCAAGCCCTGACTGTAAATCAAAAGACTTTTCCCAGCTGCTGCCTTTTGTGCCATCCTCCATCACAGCTTTGGCATCTCACTGGCATTTAGGGAGTTGTGTTTGGAGAGCAACAGGTCCAATTCTGGCTTCTGGTGACTGTAAGAGTAATCTATCATACATGGAGAGGACCATGTGCTGAGATGTAACTGCCACCACTCTTCTCCCTGGATGTGCAGCCCCCACTAGCCCCTGGCACACAGTCCAGGCAGTCAAGCAGAGAGCATCAAGGCAGATGGGGAGAGGTAGAACTGCAGTTCCCCACAAAGCCAGTCCCACCTCTGTAGACAAGGACCGAGTGATCTGTTGGCCTCCTCCCTCTTGCTGCTGGTGTTTTTAAGCTCCAAACCCTATCAGCATTTTAAGCTCCAGTCCCTCTGCAGCAGCTCCCAACTCCTGTCTGTGGAGCAGGGGACTGGTACCTCCTCAGCTGATGGCAGTCCCACCAGCACACCCCATCTCAGAGGATGATACTGCACTGTACCAAGCCAGTCTGTTCATCCCAAGCTTTGCCACTACAGCAGAACCCATCTTCCCTGTTCCCAGCAGAGCAAAGGCTACAGCTGCTGTGAAAGGAAAGGACCATGGGGTAGGCAGACCTTTCTGCAGCTCTGCCCTCGACAGCCACATGTGCACTCCTCCAAACAAGGCTTGCCATGAGTCTTCAGCTGAACCTGCTCACATCCTCCTCTGAACATCACTATTTGAAAAAAAGTGGTAGCATTGGAGTGGGAGCTTTTCCCCAGGGTCCTGGAACAGCTCACAGCCTGTGCTCGACATACCATCTGCATTTTCTAGAGGAGACATTACTTCTTTTCAGTGCTATTCTTCCTAAACAGATCATGCAGAGTCTCATACCAGCACAGCTAAAGATCTAGGAGAAAGTCTAGCTCTCCTACCCCGGGCTCACTGGGAAGAGATCTTTTATTTATCTATTTAAAAAACTGAAAATCTGTGGTCAAAACCAAGCCAAAATCAGTTTGTGGTTTTCAGATTTCCAACAAGAAGCTGTAACACCTTTAAGAAAGCATCTACTGTGCAGCAGGAAAACTTTAATAAAAAGTGTCGAACGGTTTCATTTAGCCAGGAAGAAGTCTCCATTATGAGAAAAGCTGAAAAATCCCTTGTCCAACCCAAACAACACACCCAAAATTCCCACTGCAGGACTGAGGTGGGACTCAAAGAAGCAGATACCACCCACTGAAGACAGGGACTGAAGGCAGCCATCCCTGGAGTTTGTGAGAATGAGACTTAGGGCTTCACCCTTCCATCTGAGCCAGGGAAGTCTCATCAGTCTTTAAGCTTTGCTCCCATCCTTGCTGTGCTAACAAGCAGCTCAGCTGAACGATGGAGACAGGGAGGACAGGGAGAGAGAAGCAGCAGCAGAACAATCAGCCTAGAAAGACTGAAATTACAGCATTTCATAGAATCACAGAATCCCAGACTGGTTTGGGTTGGGAGGGACCTTAAAGATCATCCAGTTCCAACCCCCCTGCCATCAGCAGGGACACCTTCCACTAGACCAGGTTGCTCAAAGCCTCATCCAACCTGGCCTTGAACACTTCCAGGAAGGGGACATCCACAACTTCCTTGGGCAACCTGGGCCAGTGTCTCACCACCCTCACAGTGAAGAATTTCTTCCTAATATCTAATCTAAACCTCCCCTCTTCCAGTTTAGAGCCATTTCCCCTTGTTCTGTCATTAACTGCCCTTATGAAAAGTCCTTCCCCAGCTTTCTTGTAGCCCCTTCAGGTACTGGAAGGCCTCTATAAGATCTCCCTGGAGATCTCTTCTCCAGGCTGAACAGCCCCAACTCTCTCAGCCTGTCCTCACAGCAGAGGTGCTTCAGCCCTCGGATCATCCTCGTGGCATGATGGTCCACGTCTCTCTTGTGTTGGAATCTCCTCTCCATGATCCCCATCCATGCTACAACATCCAGATGAGCCTTCAACCAGAATACAAACAGAAACACAGCAAAACACCTGTAAAAGTGGAGTGGGTGGGTTTCAGTGGTGGAACCACATTTCCAAGCTACCCCTCCGTACCCACGGACTGCAAATCACATCTGTGAGCCACCCAGATGGTTTTCCTACCCCCAGAGCTCCCAGCTCAGTGCAGAGCTCAGACCTGAGCAGTTCAGGAAATCCAAAACTAAACCTTTCCAGACTTTGCATCTGCAGGGGAGGAATCCAAACGCCACTGGGGATGCAGCAGAGGCTCTCGCTGCTCGGCAGGGCAGGGATGCAGGAGTGAGGAAGGCAGCGCTGGGCAGAACCTGATGAGCTGGCATGTAGCTGGGCAGCATGAGACAAGCTGTAAGAATGGAGTTTATTGTTCCACTCAAGCAGCTTGGAGAGCAGGCCAGAGATCAGTCTAAGGTCTGATGAAAAGTTGTTTGAGGTGAGATGAAGATCTCTGGCAATGTTTTCGAGACACACCCTCAGAGCTGTGTGTCACAGCGAGCACGACAGAGCGTGCCAGGCTCTCAGCCCATTGCTCATCAGGGATATTTTTCCTGCCTTTAAGGCTCTAAGGTACAAAAGTTAAATCCCCTGGATCCTAGGAGCCTGATCCTGCAAGGCACTGGGTACCCTCCACCTACAGAGGCTCCCACGGCATCCAGACATTATCAGCCCCACCTTTCTGCCCACACATCTTTTTCCTATCACAATCCTGGGAGTTTTACTCCCACTGAAGTCAGTGTTAACCCTCCATGAAGCTGCTATTCAAAGTATCACAACAGATCCAGAAATACAAACACAGAGACCGCAGCCACTCTGATGGGCATCACACAACGAAGCCCTTTGGGCATCATCTCTCTGCGGTTCAGATTGCTGAGTGCAGTGAAGAGCACTGCCAAAACCAGCCGGTGCTTCTTGCAAAGTGGCAGCAGGGCAGTCTTCTTGAAAAATACAGTTTTTGAAGAGCCAGCACTGGCTTCTGTCAACCTCTTCAGCTGCCACATACATCTGACTTCCTATTCCTGCTGAAACAGTGGAGAGAGCAGCAGCTAGAAAGCAGAGAAGCTGTGGCTGCTCCTCCCTGGAAGTGTTCAAGGCCAGGTTGGATGAGGCTTTGAGCAACCTGGTCTAGTGGGGGCTGCCTCTGCCATGGCAAGGGGGGTTGGAACTGGATGAGCTTTAAGGTCCCTTTCAACCCAAACCATTCTATGATTCTATGATGTGAATTGAGACCCAAAACTCCTTGCAAGCAAGGTCAGACCTTGAGAGGTGGCTCAGGTAGCACTGCTGTGAAAAATTCTCAAGAGGACTTTAAACTGTGTGTTAAAGGCCATTGTCCAAATTCCATAGATGGGGAAATGGAGGTGAAGTGAAATGCAGTGATTTGAGCCTTCAGCACCCAGCAATGAGTGACCTGATAAAATGATCCTGATCACAGTCCTCATTATGCTTCAGAATTAATCACAAAATTGTGACCCAGGCTCCAGTGTGCTGCATCCACATCCTGGAGATGAGCCAGGACAGCTTGCTGCAAGGGATCCAGCCCTCGAGCACCCCAAGATCTTTGCAGGTGCTTCATGCCTTGACTGGAAAACACTTCCAGGACTGTGCTGTGGAATGGGGAGATGGAGGGTCCTGCTGCCAGGAGGTCAAAGCTGCTTAGATCAGTCCTGAGCCTGGGAACGTGAGGGTCTGAGGGGTAACGGGCTGGCTGAGCACTGCGCTGCAACTGGGAGCGGGTTCACAAAGAGAGCTTGTGTTTATGCACTGAGCTATAAATATTCCTTTTCAAAAAGGCACAACTGGAAAAATGTCTAAATGTCTATTTTTGCCTCCTCTGCTTCACCCACTCGAATCATTGACATCATACCAAGCTCCTACCGAGACCCAGAGCAGCACAACTGCACCCAGCAGAAATGCTGGGGAAAGGAAAAAAAGCATCTTTGTAGCCTGGTAGAACAGACGGAACAGCACTTAGGGAGGAGAATTCTTGCATGAAAATGGCAGGTTTTCCACTGCTTCTTGATGCCAAGAAGAATGACTGAGCAAAGCCTGAGTCAAGGCTGTCACAGCTTTGCCCCAGGCTCACCTGAGACCTGATACTACTCCAAGAGGCTTCCAGTTACTCAGGTTCAGCCTTCCTAGCCAAATAGCAAGCATTTCTCTGCAATCTCTCCCTCATCTCTGAGTTTGCAGCAGGCTGTGACCCCCATGGCATTCACCACAGGCTTCGTGAAGAGCTGCTGAAGATGGGAGAGCAGCAGCTCCATCACCTCCATGTCTGCAGCATCTCCCCTCTGTCTGTGCAGGATGGTGAGGACAGGTTGAGCACTGCTGGCAGTATTTGGCCCGAGCCAGGATCTACTGACTGTAATTGCTGGCAGCAGCTCAGTTCCTCCAGGGCTCAGACTTGAGCACTTGCAGAGGTTTAACAGCAGCGAGCGCTTCCCTGCCTGGAGCTGCTGCTGGCACAGGCGGCTGCGTGATGACAGGTGAGTCAAGTGCTGAACACAGACATAAAATTGTTGAGAAACATTATTTCAGGAACACCTTGGTGTTAGCTGGGCAGCTCTTAGCTCTGCTCACAACCAACTCTAATTTCTATTTGCTGTAGTTGTGATCACGGTAAAGCGCTCCGAGATGAAAGGTTCTCGGTGACAAATCCTCCAAGAAAAGGTTCCACCAGTGAGGTTAAAGTACTGGGGTAGAGGCACAGAGACACCCCAGAGAACCTGATCTAGGGACTAGACCACAGCATCCTCCTAGAATCAGCACCACATGCCGCTGAGGGCTTGTCACCTTTGTGCCACCCTGTCAGATCCACGCACCTTTCAGCAGGGCGGGTGTCTCATCCACAGACACTTTTCTAAATGTACAGCAACAGATCAGTGACATGCTCAGGGGAACAGCTCTGGAACACAGAAACTACCCCCAGACCCTCAGCAGCTTTGCATCCAGTCAATCCATCAGCCAAGTCCCAAAGCAATGCTAAAAGCCTCACCAGCAGTCCCCAAGCCACAACAGCCACCATTCTCCCCAGCCTTCTCATCCCACTCTTGGGTGCTGGCATATATATGACCACACTCACTCCTGCAGGAAATCAGTTCATATTTTGGTTAAATAAGGCAGTCAGCACCTGGCTTATATCTATTTAATGACCTGAGCATCTGGTTTCAATACAGCAGTCAAGGAGCAACCACAGCATAATAGAAGTCATTTAGAGCTGCAATTAGCCCTGGGCCCCCAGTTGTATATTATATTAACAAAGTAAGTGCTGCTACATCTGTTGACAGATGCCAAGGGGTCAATTCCACCCCACTCCCAAGAGACACCCTACATCTCCCATCCTCAGATCCCCAACGTTCCCCTGTGCCACATCCAACGTTACACAGCTGCCCTGCAGGTGGGCAGGGATCACGGCCTCTGCGCCTGCTCCACACAGCAAACTTGTTCCTACCTGGTAAGACCAAGGGCAGGGCTCAGGACACCGTGACTTGCTGGAGCACAGAGCTCACCAACGTGATGAGCCCTCTTGATATCCCCAGTGCCACCTACACCCTCTCCATTGCAGCCCTGGACTCACCACTGCATTGCTGTGCCTCGGGGCTCTAGAATAAATGTGTCCCATCCGCAGCCTCCCCTCGCTGCGGGACCTCCCCCTGCTCCTCAACACGTGCTCAGCCACGGAACCCACCGTTGCCACCACTGTGCCCTGGGACACCTTCCCACAGTGAACTCTTACCATGCTTAAGCACATGGTGCAAACACTTGCACATGCAAAAGAAAAAAATGTTTTCTCAGTCAGCTCAGCTACCATTTCTGGCTCTCTAGGGATGATCTCAGCCTTTTTCTATCTCATTTCTCACCACAGAACTGCCTGTAAATAACTCTGGTCTTTCACCTGCAGAACAAGAAGGCCATTCCCCAAGGGAGGAGGTGTAAGAGCGAAAATGGTTTAACGCAGAGGTACAAACAAGATCCCAGCCCTGGTAAAGCCCCTGTGCAACCAGGAGAAGGCAGATGGGTGTTTTCCATGTCACCATCCCCAAGCTGTGCAGGTACACACAATTCACACCTGCTTCAGCATCCTCTGTGGAGGCAGAGCCAGCCCACAGTGAACCTGCACCGCCAAACCGCGCCTGCTTTCATTCACATGGGGCTTATAGGAAAAAAAGAGTCAAAAACTTCAATGCTTTTTGCACCTGTAGTTTAATGCACTCTGGAAAACATTTCACAGCTGCTTTTTCGGTGGCAAACTTCTCCCAGTTGTTGACTTTCCTCCAGAGGCCGCCCCAGTCCCGCGGGTGCTGCTACCTCCGGCTGGCTTTGATGGCACTTTGGTTTTCTCCTCAGAACCAGCTTTTTGAGGCTCTCCATTTGGCTTTTGCTCTGCTGGTTGGTGGGATGCAGCCTTTCTCTGCTTATTCACCTTAGCGAGCAACTTCTGCACGGCGGGCGTGAAAGTGACGTGGGTGGGCTGCGAGGCTTGGCTCCGAATGAAGGCTCTGGGCAGAACCACGTAGGCCGAGGGCTGGGCATTCTCTGGAACCCAAGAAAGAGACACCATGAGAGCGCAGCCGGTTCCTCCTGGCTTCTTCCCTCTCTGGGAAGGGTCAGAAAGAAGGACCATGGCTGGGATCAGCGATGGCTTTGCGATCGCTGTGGAAGGCCAGGCAGCACTAAGGGATGGCAGTGTCATACCAGGTAGCTACTCTACATTAAGATTTAAATAACTCATGCAAGAAATACAGATTATGTCCATCATGTCTAGCCTTGTGCCTTTATTTCTATACTTGAGCAGAGGATGTGATTGCACTGACCAAAGAGGAGCTGCAGAAGGTCAGTATTACACCAAGAAGCACAGTGGGAAAGAAAAAAAGAAGGGGGAGTGGGGGGTGCTGGAAATCAGCAATTCTCATTTCTGCAGCACTGACCATGGCCAGAGAGCACACAGCGGGACAAGTCCACACTGGGCATCTTTCCAGTCTCAGCTTTCTGCCCAAAACCTATTAATCACTCAAGTCTTGCACCTCAAACACAAAGCCACAAGGCTGGTAGAAATGCCTGGAGGGATTAGACTGAAGCTACTTTGGAATATGTCTGTCCAAGGTAAACGTCAAAGCAGAAAATCCAAGGGAAAAAAAAAGTCATGCAGAATAGGAAGATACATTCAGATAGATCTTGGAAAAATCAGACCACCAGTATCAGTATTTTTAGATACAAGGCTTTTTATAAAGCCAATTTGCTTTTACTTAGATGTCACTAGTCCTTTAAGAGTTATATAGCACAAAAGCAGAGTTTTCTGACTCAAATATTTTCGTTTTCACTAGTACAACAGTCAACATAATTATGACTAGATAGTCAAAGCAGTAAAACACAATCTTGCTTAGCACAAACAACCAGGATAAGATGGTAGGAAAGTCCTGCTGATGAAAGCTCCACTAAAGGTCCATCACTGCCAAAGGGACAGACTTCCATGGTACAGCATATTTAAACCCAGTCTATTGCAGGCAAGAAGGGAAGGAAGAACAAAGAGATGGAGCAGCCATCCTGTGACAAGGCTTTTGCTTAAGATCCCCATCCTTAAGTCTGAGGGTCCCCCATGCATGGTGGACACAGCAGCCCTAAGGAGAGGAGGTGGGATGACTCAGGTGCCCTCAGAACAGGCAAAGACAAGAAGCAGCTGCTCTGGAGGTCAGCAGAGGCAGAACAAGGTCCTATTCAAGACCAAGGCTACTTGGCTTACAGATGTGGAAAGCCCAATCCACAGAATGACACTAAATCTCATCCCTTAGATGCATTATGAACCATTTCACACATGAAGAAGTAGAGGCTGATAAATACTTGTCACCTCCATACCCTGTTCGCCAGAGGTCCCTGGAGGGCACAGCAGCCCTTGGTTATCCCTCCCCAAGCTTGACCAAGCCAGGAGCACAGAGGAGATAGGAGGCAAGCTGCTTCAGGTGGGATTTACAAACCTGCCTACATCACAAACATTTCCCCATCCCAATCAGTCAGGTGTACATGGAAAGCCTGGTCCTTACCTCCCATTATACACTATTTTCTCTTCTTTTTCAAATTGGGAATCATTCTGCCTCTTTTCTCCTCCTCTGTCTTGCAGAGGGTCAGTTCGTTGTGACCAAGCTATGATGCTTATCATGGAAACACCCAGAACAAAAACAAACTGGGCAGTGTTAGGGCTCTGACGTTCAGCTGCGATACCCAGGGTTCTCAATAGGAAAGCAACCCAACTTTGGGTGCTCAGAGATGAGGACATGCAGGGACAGAGCCACATGTCTTCTTCTCAAGGTCCTACCACAAGTTCCTGGTGGAAATTAAAAACAAAAAGCTTGGAGCTCTGAGTTTTAGAGACATGAGAGCATTTAAAGCAGCATGCTGCTTCAGATTAGCATCTGCAAAAGGAGGGAGGAAAAGTGTCTTTTCAGCAGATTCTGCACCAAGCCCCATCCCACAGGCTCTCAAGCCCAGGAACCAGCACCATGGCCATGACTCCTGCAGCCTCTGTCTGTGCCGTGGCTGGTGCCAGACGGGCTCTGGGTGTGCAATGCATCAGGAATTTGTTTGTACGTCAGCTGTGCTCCCGCTGGCGCTGCGGGAACGCGGCCGGCTCCCAGCTCTGCCTTCCCCGCGCTCCCCCTGCTCGGCCCCTCCACGCTCCCAGCTACACCCCAGCCCTCCTGCTAACGCTCGCTGACAGCAACTGGTGCTCATGGCATCCCAAGGGCGGGTGTTGGGGCTTTGCTGGCTTCCCTCTGTGTGAGCCACGCTCTCTAGAAACAGCCGACGTCCTCCCTGCACGGGAGACGTCAGCAGATCCAGCCAGGACAACCCCATGAAGCACCAGCTGACGACCCAGCAGCAGGGTAGTGGCGAACAGGGACGATCAGCCAAGAGCCAGCCCAGGCTTTTCCCAAAGTTTATAAATAGAAACAGCCTGACGTGTTCTCAGGGCGGGGGGATTGGGAGGGGGGGAGTTTCCATACCAGAAACGTTTCACCGCAGCCGCACTGCTGTACAGTTACGCTGTTCCATACCGATGCTGCACACACTCAGCTTTACAACCAGGGAACGGTCAAACCAAGAAAAGTCTTGCTTTAAATTAGGAGCTTTCAGACAGTGGCACGCTCTGTGCTTAAACCAAATGTTTATTTTGATAAACTGATAGTCCGTGTCTCACCGAACCCCTGTTCTGACTCACTATGTCGAGTTTTTAGCCCCTGTTACAGAACTGGTTTACACTCAGCTCATCGGGCCAACGTGCAGCAAAAACCACTACAAGAAGGTTAAAAAATAAAAGTTGTTAAAGGACAATTCAACTATTTTCCAGCTGTTTCTGATGACTATGGAATTCTGGCTCAGCCTGTCCTCCAGAGACCCAAGGTGGGCAGCGGGACACCCCAGCCTTGGCAGAAAGGAACCAGCACCCCAGGAGCTGCTCTGAGCAGTGACCGCACAGGACACATCGGCACGATGGCGAGTGTGTGTATGGGAATCACAGAATCCCAGATGGGTTTGGGTTGGAAGGGACCTTAAAGATCATCCAGTTCCAACCCCCCTGCCAGCAGCAGAGACACCTTCCACTAGACCAGGTTGCTCAAAGCCTCATCCAACCTGGCCGAGAACACTTCCAGGGAGGAGCAGCCACAGCTTCTCTGGGCAACCTGGGCCAGTGTCTCACCACCCTCACACCAAATAATTTCTTCCTCATATCTCATCTAAACCTCCCCTCTTTCAGTTTAAAGCCATTTCCCCTTGTTCTGTCATTAACTGCCCTTATGAAAAGTCCCTCCCCAGCCTTCCTGGAGCCCTTTCAGGTACTGGAAGCCCGCTATAAGATCTCCCCGGAGCCTTCTTCAGGCTGAACAGCCCCAACTCTCTCGGCCTGAACAACTGCAAACTGAACAACTGGATAAAACAGCTAGATCAGGCACCAACACCACTAACGAGGCACAAAAAGAGCTGATCCTTTCCCCCACTTTTATAGTTTGTAGCTCAGGTCTCTGTAAAATGAATAAACACCAAGTGAAACCCGGGCACGCAGCCACCGCACGGGGCTGAGCCGTAAATTTAATTCCACGGTAACAAAGCTCGTGGAAAGAACTCTGTGTGCCCCAGAGGCACGGAAAAAACCCCCTGCCTGCTCCCAGGCCAGACCCCAACAACTGCCAGATGGGTGCCAGGGGGTCAGGGAGGGTGACAGCGAGGGCCACAGCTAAACCAGCAGCACCAGCTCCTAACAAAGCCAACACAAGCTTAATAAGGGTGAGGACCACGCCATAAGGAGATGGTGAGCTGTTTATGGATACAGCCACAAAACAAAATGTGCTGCACGTTTTGCAGAGCAAACAAAAAGATCCATCTGAGTCCCTCACCCAAACAATTAACTGTGCAATGAAAAGGCAAGGAATGAGCACAACGAGGTGGTGGAATAGGGAAGGACAAGGGTTACAGTGCTGAGATGTGGCTCCAGCCTGCACGCCTGGTGTTTTCCTTGGAACATTTACCTTTGCTGCACCAAGCCAGATGTTCCCAGCTCAAAGAGTTCCTGATGTGAAGAGGCTAGCCAAGCTCATGAGTTCAGAGCTGAAGGACATGTGCACACACCAGACATCTAATACTTCAGTGCTTGCACAGTATTATTTTGATCCAGGATAAATACTGCTGCTTATGTGACATTGGTGTCAGCTGGGGTTTCAAGAAGGCCTTGGGCTCAGCTGTGTGGCTTAAATGCTGCAGCATCATCTCCCACAGCAATCAAATAAAAAGGTTTTAGAATTTCATAAATGGTGAGGAAAAAAAAAGCAGTGTGATAGACAGCAACCCCCATTTGGATTTTTGATGAGGTGGGAGCTTTTGATGATGGGATAAAGTTGGGATACCCACCAGGTGAATCCCTGTTTAGTTGTGGGTGCTTGGGTGCAAAGAACCTCAGATAATGCCACAAAATCTGCCTTCCAAGTTGCCCGTGTTGGCATGCTGCAAATCCCAGACGTTTCTCCTCTGACCTTACCTCCAGCCCTTCCCAAACCAGCAATGACTAGAGAAGTCCCAGGGAGAGAAGACACAAGCAGCACCCTGAGCACAGAGCCTGGATCCATCAGCTTTTCCTGCATTACATCCCTGTGGAAGCCATCAGAGAAGCGACTCCTTCACACCGAGTTCACACCAACAACATGACAGGAGACAGCCAGATGCCACAACAGCACTAGAAACTGAAGATGGGAATGCAAAGCACTGGAGAAAGATGCCAAGGGAAAGCCCAGAGCTGACAACATCTCAGAGCAAAATGAGATGGGATCATCAGCCACCATTTGTTATTTACAGCTTGTGCTTGGCCACTGGCCTGGAAGTTATTTCAGAGCCCATGGAGAAAAGGCTCTGCAACATCCCTGGGACTTCTCTGAGCACATCAGCTCATTTGCTTTATAAGCACCTGTTGGTGAGACCTGTCTCCAGGATCGTCCTGGTAAAGGCTTTCCAGAGCAGAATTAGATCAACTTCCCTCTCATCACAGTACAGCATTACTGCCTGCCATTCCCTCCACAAACCCTGTCTGGGATTTATCCCAAGCTGTCCACATGGAGGTATCTGCTCACAAACCACTCCAATGGAAAGCACTCCAATACACCCTTCATCCATCCCAACACCAGATCAGGATCTCACCAGGGATGCATCAGGGAGCACCACAGTGGGATTTTCACATTCCTTCCAGACTGTGGTTTCCAGTGACAAACCTGACCCTAACACAGGGTACTCTGATAACAGAGACCAGCTCAATGTCTGGTCTGGCCTGCCACACACCACCCAATGCAGCTGAGACAAGGCACAGGTCTTCCATGAGTCCTCAAGTACAACCACGAGCACGGCTGCTCCGTGCAGCCATGAGCACAAGGACTTTCTCCCTCAAAACCATACATTTCCCTCCCATCTCTGCTTCCACTTTGTGTTCTTCACCATCTGCTCTTGCTGTCCATCCTTGGCAGCAGGTGGACTGTGAGAAGAAGCAATCAGGTTGTGCAAGGCTCCCCATCCACATCCCACCCTGTTCTGTTAGGTCTCAAACTCAGTATATGCCTGAATTCACTCATTCCCTTCCCTGGGAAAAGGAATCAATGCCAAATATAAAGACAGAACCTGACTGAAGTAGCAAGATCAGACAAGGGCTAGAAACAACAATTACAAGACCAAGGGCATAAGGTCACCTGCTCAGGTGCAACTATAAAGCCAGCTCAGGATTGCCTTTCCTGGGGACAGGTGAGAGCAGCTGCGATGAGAGCCAGGGCCCTACAGCACACAGGCACTTCTGGAAAAGGCAGTTTTGCAGCACTGAACTTCATGCACCCTTGCTGAAAGTCTCAGCCCTGGAATATAAGGCCAAAAAAATCTCCTACCTGGAAGCTTTTCAAAGAGGACCTTGAAGGATGCAATATCTAGAATGGACCTGTATGAACACCCTATGTTAGCTTAACTTTTTCCTCCTGAAATAAAACTCATCCAACCCAAAAATTCCCCATCAACTTCAGCGGGAGTGAGTGTTTTTGAAACCTCCATCCACAAAAGCAGAATTAATCAAATTTGACTTTTTTTTTTTAACTGTCATCAATGGAACAGCATCTAAACATCATAATTCAGGAGAGGGGCCTGACTCTCCCGAGCAATGGGCAACTCTCCAGCACTGCCCACCCAAGCTGGCAGCCAGCAGCAGCCTGTGACCAGCTATGCAGTGCTGGGGTCTGTCCTGCTCATGGGGTGGACTGTGCTGAGCAGCTCCCTTTAGGATGGGCACCAAGCAGCACATCTGCTGTTCAAGGTAGGTCCTGCCATCCTCTGTAACACAGAAGGTTAACCTGTTTGGGCTTGCAAGGCAAGAGCAGTTTCAGATCAGACCACAGCTTCCTAACTTCAGAGCTGACCAGACTCACTTTAATGTCAAGTGGGATTTCTCTGGGGACAACCTTAGGCTCAAGACACAGGCACACACAGTGTGAGCTTTACAAGGAAGCTGATGTTACACCTGCAACCATTCTGCCTGGAAATGTATTGTCTGGCAGACCTTTGCAAATCCCTCAATGTTAAAACTTCTCCAACCTGCCCTGGAATCAGCCAAGCCACTTCACAGGGGCTCCACAGTCCTAATCTTTAGAAATGCTCTTAAACTCTGAGATGCGGGCAAAGTTTAAGATCCAGAGAGCTGTTCTCACTCTTCTCTCCAACACAAAGACCCAGCTCCTGATTGTCTGTGTGCCACATACACGGGGCCATGGCTGCAGCTGGTGTTTTATATCAAGGTATTGCAGAGGGAAATCACTGAACAGTGTCCTCCAGACCCTCTGGGTCAACTTGTGACCAAAGACAAGAGCCAAGAGCTCTCTCTGAGCTCAGGTCTGGGTGGGAGCTGCCATAATTCCCAATACCAGGACATAGGATGGCAGAGGAAGCCATACCCTTCCCACAGCCATCCAAGGGCTCACCACCTTCACCCACAAGCACCACACAGAAGGAGCATCTGAGATGCATCCTAGCATTGGTAAATACATTCAGTCCAAAAATCAAATCAAAAAACCTCCTTTGTACAAGGTGCCTCCTTTGTCCTAAGTGTTCAAGGCCAGGTTGGATGAGGCTTTTGAGCAACCTGGTCTAGTGGAAGGTGTCCCTGCCATGGCAGGGGGGTTGGAATTAGATGATCTTTAAGGTCTCTTCCAGCCCAAACCATTCTATGATTCTATACACAAGAAGTTGCCACCTCTCTCCAGCTTTGCTGGATCAGCAGCAGCCAGACCTCAGCCATGGCCCCACTCAAGTCACCTCCCACTGGTTTGGCAGCACAAGCCTCCAGCCTGCTCAGTCTAACCAGGCTATTAAATCAGATTCAGGTTGTTGGGACACCAGAGCAGCACACTTCAGAGTGGAGTTTAAAAGACCCCTCAAACAATGATCCTTTTGAGCTGCTGAATAAAAACAAGCAAGACCAGAACTGTAGCATGGAAGTCACCAACAAGAACTACGATTCCTATGAGAATGGGGACGTATGTGGCCAACTTTAAATCCAAATCAAATGCTTCTGAGCTTTAAGACATGGACAGGAAAAGGTCCAAATTTCTCTCTAACTACATCCAAAAGAGCAGCAGCCACCAAAGCCAGGCACTTCCACAGGCAAAGAGGGAGATTTGTGTTTGCCAGCAGACAGATACACAGCAGTAACACCACGCAGCAAACACAGCTTTTCTTCATTAACCTGAACATTAAAGCACATGGTAAAGGGGATTTTTTCAGGCTTTCAATTAAGGCTTTCCCCAGATTTCAGACATTACTATCACTTCACTTAAAATTAGCAGGCTATGCTGCATACCTGCTGTGTTATGCTTCATTGTGCTCATTTTCTTTACCTCTTTGGGACAGGAAGAAAACCTTAGACAAAGCTCTGTTGCTAAAACCCTCGGTCAATAAACATCTCCCTCGTGATCTACAAGTCTCTACTGATAGTACCCAAGGGAGTGGGTAGCAGGGAAGCAGTCAGGTAACAGCCACTGCTTGTTTGACTGTTTTATTTTCTCTAGCTAGGTTGAGATATTCAGTGTAATAAAAAGTCTCCCAAGAGAAAGGAGGGAGGGCTGCTTTTTATGAAAGACATTTAAGCCATAAAGCACCCAGTGCTTTGCTTCATGCTACAACTCATGCAAGTTTTAATTCTAAGAGAGTTGCTGGCAGCGGGACAGTTTTCACACTCTTATATTTAGAGAGGCTCGCCTGAAAAATAGCCAAAGCTGTTGCTTATAAATCAGGTTGTTCTGACAGTGCCCAGAGCAAGTAGTAAAAGCAAATGGGGGGAAATGAAATTACATGCTGCAAAGGGAACTCTGTGAGATAATCAGCTTTTATTTTGTGAACTACTTTTTCCTCTGTTCTTTCATTTGTTCTTAAGCCAGCCCCTGCTGACAGGCTCTGGGCCCCCAGCCTCTGGTGCCCATTCATTTGGCTTTGGCCACATGGTTCCTATGTTGCTGGCTGGGGTACGCTGGCCTGCAGGAGCAGGCATCTCCAAAGGCTAGGGTGGAGAAGATGCAACACTTGGTCCACTCTGGACATGGGAACCTGTGTAGGACATCCCTTTCTGAGCAGACTGCAGGCAGACAGGTTCCTGCAGCACAAGGCTAGTCCACAGCACACCCAAAGTCAGTAAAAAGGGTCCTGAGCACAGGGGGCTTGGGATGGAGATCACATCATCTTCCACTGACAGGGGATTTTTCAGTTGGACTGGAGCATCGATTTTTCTACAACTAAATAGAAGTATAACACTGAAAACTGATGCAGATGATGTCCCTCCCTCACCCCTGTGTCCTGGGGGAACCACAGCCATCCCTCCAAGAAAGCTGGCAGCCACCACTGGGTGTGTCTCAGTGCTGTATTTTACACTCCCAGCTTAGCCTGCATTGCTGGGGGATTTCCTGTCTCCAAGGTTCCTGGCCAAAGGTTTTTCAACATCTCAGTTTAAGCAAGATGAAGAGAGATGAGTGCTACTCTGCTAGAAGTCAGCTTCAGCCTTTACTAGTCCTATACAACTCAACAGCAGTTCACTCTCATCTTCAGCAGGATTTTAATGTGACCCTCAGCAAGACACCAGACAGCACAGCAATTGCAAAATGAACTGCTGGGAACCAAATAAAGCTGATGAAAGGATAAGAGCAACAAAACTACTTTTTATTCATTCATTCATCTGATATTACTGTTTGAAATTCTCCATAAACGGCTTCCAACCCAAACTCCTCCTCATACGTGTGAATTGAGAAGCTGTGCAATAAAGATGGAAAGATATGATCACAGGCTCTGAGAGGGCTGGAGGAGGAAGAGATCAACAAGAAAGGCAGCAAGGCAGATTTGGAAGCTCAGGATCCCCATGACAGATCCCATGTAAGGGGAGAAACCCTGCCTGCATGCTAGGACCACAGGGAAAAAAAAAAAAAAAAAAAAGAAATAGCTTGACAAATGGGGTTTTTCCTGTTTATTCCAGGATGGGCTTCATCTGACATCAGGTAAAGTTGATGGGTCCCCATCTATTGCCTCCAAGGGGCTTTGGATCCACTGGAAGTTGAACCATGGGGTAAACTACAATGGCCCAAGAGCAGCTAGTCAAGATCCTGCCCCAGGAGGAGGACCAGCAGGTGCCATCACATCACCCCAAATACTTCTGAAAGGTGCCAAGATGAGGAGGCAAGGCATGAACCCATGTCAATCACATCACCTCCACCACCTCACCCCTCCAGAGCTGTCTTAGCAAGCGCTGCCCTAACCCCAGGATCCACATTCAGTTACCAGGACCAGCTTCCAACCCCAACAACCCTGAGGTTTGAAAACTGACAGTGGAACATAAGAGAAACAAAAACTGGGGTTTCCACAGCAGCAGCAGTTTGCAGGCACTGCACCCCCCGAGTGTCCCAGGCCATGGTTTACAATGCACCCAGTGATATATCCAGTTACACAGCTGAGAGCAGCAACACCGAGCAGCACACGTGTGTGGCACAGCTGAATGAACAATGACCACAGGAACGCTGCTGGCACTTGTGTTATAGAAACCAATTCATTTTTACTTTGCAGGAACAACATTATAGTCTTTTTTTACTTCTAATTTTCCTTCTTATAAAGGGGAAGGGAATAGGATAGAAAAAAAAAGGAGGTGGACTCCAGGACAGAAGTCTTCAGCGTTACACCCAAGATGCTCCAGTGTGTGCATGCAAACAACAACTAAAATAGAAGGGGCGGTTTCTCAGCTGCTGCGATACATGTAGTGCCATTAATTTGACAGTCACTTAAACCAGGGGAACATCTGACCCCAAAGCAGGATGAGTGACACCCTGGCAAGAGCAGAACAAGACACTGGGCCAGGCTGGTGTGAAGAGGGACATCTCACCAGCCAACCTGCAGCTGTGCTCAGACCTGTGGGCAAGAGCTTGCCCCCTGCTATCAGACAAGCAGCAGTCCCTTGAATTACAAGCAGCTCAAGCGGTTCATTTCTTCCCACACCCAGCTTGAGTTGCCTTTCTTGCTGCTCTCTGGCCCATGTCTCCCCTAGCCAGTCCTCCATCTCTCCACCCACACAAGCCTGGCCAGGAGCTGGATGAGGGGGTCAGGTTGTCCATCCCACAGGCACCACCAAGCCGGGGGAACAGCAAACCGAGGGAACAGCCAGAGCAGAGATATTCAGGAGAAAGTGCTTGTTTATGTGAAAACACAAGGAGGCAAATAGTTGACATTAAGATTTCAGAGAGGCTGTGGGACTGGGCTATTTCTTTCAGCCCTCACACAAAGGGACCTTTTACTGTCTCGCTGTAAAACAGAAACGATATTGAAGGGTCTGTGGAATTTCTGAGCATTTTTTCCCCCCTCGGAGACACAAGGGCCCGTGCTCCAGAGCAACAGACAAGTAAAATGCAAGGACAAGATGTTCGAGTGTGGCTCCACATCCACCTCCTGTCCCCCGCCTTTCACCCCCCTCCCCCCAGACTCTTTGCCCTGAGGCACCTCTTCCTGCTTGCAGCAGCCAGAGCCCAGCGTGTCCCACCAGGGAGCAGGGCTCACAGAGCTGCACCCAGACCCGGAGATGCTGCCAATGCTGCAGGAGCCATGTGCTGAACACTCCCCCTCTGCAGGGGGGACTGCTGCTCCCACACCCACTTTGCTGAGAATCTCCAGTCTGTCATCTTCCATCCAGCCAATACTCCGTGTCTCAGGCCACAGCCTGGGAGCCAGGACAGGTTGCTTTGGGCTCATCATCCCACATGAGTCTTCACCTTCATCCATCCCAGCTATGCCTCCATGCACAGGCTCCCGTCCCAGCAAGGACCAGCATACACATGCTACTGCTCCTTGGGTGCTGGTCCCAGCAGGGCTGAGGACACTTCTCAGTGCTTTCTTTGTGGAAGTGTTATACAACACAGTTTTGTCCCCAAATCTTTCCTGCACCAGTGCCCACAGGCCTTGGACCAGCCCAGAAACAGCCAAACACACAAGCAGCTGTGGACAGGGCACCTACACAACACAGCAGAGCTCTTCTCCATCTTGTCCTGGCAAAAGCACAGAGATTTCTACAAGTTCATAAAGGTACATCGATGAACCTGCCCTGCTACCTGACCCTGTGTGAACCCCTGCTACCTCAAAGAGAGTTTGGCACAGAACCCACTGCACGGCTCATCCTGAAGCCCCTCACACCCCCAAGGCACTTCCTGCCCACAGATAAGAGCTTGTCCTCTGCAGGCAGCCAAACTGGTGTAGATGCTGTGGGAAAGCATCCAGGACAGGGAAGAAAGCTGACATCCATCCTTGGTGAGAGAGCAACACCTCCATGCAAGAAAAACACCAGGTCAGCCCAACACTGACACAGCAGCCACCATTTATAGGCTGAAAGTCCCATTAATACCAGGGCATGGTGCAGCTCGGGCTGTTCACAGGCATTTCCCCATCCCACTCACTCACCAGTAAGGGGAGGAACAGAGACCTCACAAGTTCATTTGGAGATCCATGTTTCCCCATTCCTGAATGTATATAGCACGTGGCCAGGGCAGTAAGGTCATTTTAGGCCAGCCCTGGTACAAAAGGCTGAAGATATAGGGAAAATAAAAACACCATTCTCCTGCATCAAGCACCAAGCATGACCCCCTGGTGCCAGCAGAAAGCCTATAATCCCACCGAGCATGGGGACAGCAGATCATGGGGACAGCACAACATCGTGCTGGAGATGGAGGAGCCTGGCCATGCTGGACAGAGCGTGCATGAGGACCTCCTGTCAGGGGAAGCAGCACAGGAGCTGGCAGAATAATATTTTCCCAGTCTACTGTGAGACTCTGAGGGAGGAAAGTAAAAACAGAGTGAATCTGCAGCCACATCTGATAGAGGCATTTTAGAGGCAACTGGTGCCAGCCACGCTGGGACCAAACACCCTCTCCCCAGAGGGCTGGACAAAACCCACCCCAGCACCATCCAGCCCCAGCTGCCTGCTCCCACCATCCTGCTCCAGTTTCATGTGCTTTATTTCTCCTAGCTCAGGTTTGGTTGGGGTTGTTGGGTTTTTTTTTCCCCTCCATGGACATCCATTCACTTTTAACTCTCAATCACCTCTGAAAACAAGTCCAGATGTAGAGAAAAGCCACCCCCTCTGGAAGGAGAGAGGAGCCCTTTCTGGTTCCCAACATGTGGCCATGAGCCATCTCTCCAGCCAGTTTGATGCCTCTGATCCCCCTGGGGCATCCTCGGGGAGCACTTAACCCCCTTGTCCACTGGGAACAGAGGAGGCTCAGCCAGCAGCGGAGGAGGAAGCGGTGCCAGGGTGAACAATGGGCGCTTTGTCAGCCGGGCAAGGGAGACACAACACAGCAATCAAAGTTACACACTGAGCTGGTGGGACGGTTCCAACAGATCAGCCTGTTCCTCCTCCTGCTTCCCGGAGGCCCCTGCAGGAAATTCTGGCATCGCCACTTCAAATCAGTGCTTAGCTTGAAGAAAACTCGCTTCAAACCTCCAAGAAAGCTTTCCTGCTGGTTGGGGCTCTCTTAATTCCCAGTTTGAGTTTCCCTAATAAATCCCAGATTGCTCAACTTCCCTAACACTGGTCTATGAGCTCAGGCAGCAGTTAACCCTTTGCAGCCCCAAACAAGCTGTGAATAACCTCCTTCTCCTGTTGTACTTGCCCTCAGCGCCTTTGTCAGGCTGAGCCGCACGCGATGGAAGGAGGACAAACACTCAAAGCCTGCAGCACTGCAGTATCTGTCCCCAGCCCAAACCCAGCACCCCTGCCACACAGCACACACCCATTTCTTGCTTGTGCAATCTGTACAGAGCACAGGGCTGCAAGGAATGAGTGCGAGGAATTCAGACTCAGCTTCTGCATGCTGCAAGTGCCATGCAGCAGCACTCACAGCTGATGAGACCGAGACACAACCACCTCATCTTTGCCACATGAATGGATGGAATAGGAAGCTCTACAAGGTTTCATGGCTATGAGCAGTGCCTGTTTGGGAATGCTGCTATTGCACACTGAGCCTCAGTCACCAGATGGGAAAGCTGGGCAGTATGTTTCATCCACAAGAACCTGTACCAGAAATGGACTTTCAGAACAACTGGCAGTGTTAACAACACCTCCTGGGCAGATGAATATAAATAATCATGAGCACATGTGCAAAGAAGTTTGTCACACAAGCATGTGTGTGCAATCAAGGCTGATTTTTTGCTTCCCAAAAGCATCTTTTAAAGAAAACCTCTGAAATTTGTTTTCAAAGATGAAAACACAATACAGATTTCCACTAAGAGGTAGAACAAATCAAAGGGTACCAACAACCCACCCAGTGCCCAACATCAAGGCATGCCTGTTGGTGGCAGGGAAGGGATGCAGCCAGCATCACATTCCCACATCTCTGACCTCCCACTGCACCTTCCAGAGGAGCTGCCAGGAACAGCTGTTGGCTCAGGAAACTTAACTCTGCACACTGCTCCATAGCACTGATGGCCAGAAGTGCCTTCAAAATCTCTACAGAAAGAGGCTCCTCAGTGTTTTCCTCTCCATCCAGGCTTCCCTCCCATCTCTTTCCACTGCTGGTTGAACCAATGCTTGACCTAGGAGGAGACTCCAGTTGGCAGCTCAGCACTGAAGGAGGCTCCTCACCCTCCCACACCACCCAGCTCTACCAGGGAAGAGCCATCATGACCCCACAGCAAGCTCAGGCAGACATGAGACACGGACAAATCTGTCCCAACACAAACAGCTTCACCTGACCGACCCCAACCCCAGCAGTCTGGGGACTTGCTATCGGTGTTTCCACTTAACCCAAGTTGTGTCAAAACCATCCCAGTGATATCCTACACACTGCAGTCCCTCATACCCCCCCACACCTTTTTTTAATTATTATTTTGTGTTTTTTTTAATTATTATTTTGTGGTTTGTTTGAATAACTCGTTACAAATTTTGGTTCCCTACCGTCACATGAGAACATTTAAGGCAACGTACAAAAAAAAAGAGAAAAAAAAAGAAACAATATCTGACATAAATTAAAACAATGCAGAAATATACAGGTGTAAATGCAAAAAAAAAAACCCAAAAAACCCCAAGTTTCAGCAATTCCAAGTTGAGGAACTTGAACCCCAGGCTGGGAAGGACACGGATGGGCTGTAAGACTCAGACACAAGATGGTTTTAGTTTTAGTTTGGTTTTTGGGTTTTTTTCCCCAAAAAATCTTGCTAAAACAGCAGCAACACAAGAGAATTCTTGATTATTTTTTTTTTTAAACACCAGCCTCTAGAGAAAAAAAAATCTGGAATTAACTCCACACATTGGATATAGGGCAAAAAATGACTGCAAAAATAATGAAATAAAAGAAAAAGGAAAGATAATAAAAGAAAGAAAATAAGAGACATTAAAATAATAAAATAAAATAAATAAAAATAAGAGAAATAAAAAATAAGAGAAATAAAAATAAAAGAATTAAAAATAAAAATAGACATAAAAATAATGTTTTGTAAATTGTTTGTAAACACCCTGGTAATAAAAATAAGCCCACCACAGTCGAGCCATACACCTCGAGCTACAGCCAGAGCAACCCCCTTGGAAGCCCTACGGGATGCTCTACTCTAGAGACCGAGTAAGAGCCAGGAAACCTCACGTGTTTATGAAGAAATACATTTGTAAAGACCATATAATTTAAGCTACACTTTGTGAGCCAGTGTGATTTTGCTTGGAAATGAGGTGGCCTGGGGAGTTCTTTTAGTGCAGCTTCTGTTTTAATGACTCTTGCAAGGCTCCCACAGCTCACACTACGCAATGCAAACCTTGCTGGGAGCTGAATCTTCCAAAAAGCTCAGTCACACATGTCATTTCACCCATATAAACCCTCACAGAGAAGTCAGAGATACTATTCCCTGTGTACAGAACAGCACACATCAGAGTTGGAGCTTTCATAGTTCTACTGCACTTTCCTTCACCAACATGTCATGACACAGGCATGGGACACTGTTGTGGTAGGTTTGCTGGAAACCCCCCTCCCATTAATCCTGGTGTTTGTGGCTTTCAAGTCATGTGGGGTTATACCTTCTCATGTCTTATCCAAATTAATCCCCCAGGAATGCCATGGCACCTTCCCAAGTGCTCTGGCTGGTAACCCAGGGGTGTCTGGGCAGGGGGAGCACCAGGACTCATGGCAGCGAGGTGCACACTGAAAAGTGAGGCCACCCTGTGACCATGCTCAAGGGGTGCCTTACTTCTGACATCCCAAGCCCATGCTTTGGAAAGCTTTCCTGAGAAAGCTGTTCACCTCCTAGCTCCCTAGCCCCAAAATTCACTCTTTTGCTTCATCAGCAACAATGTTTGGAGTCTTTACAAGCTTTCTTGGTCCAGTATCACCCTGTTGTTTCTACTTCAGGTGTCTGGCAGTGGGCAGTATGAGAGCTACAGTCCTAGTGCTACCAAAGTACAAGCAATGACCACATTTTTCCTAGTAATCATTTTCCTAAGACATAGCCAGTGTGTCCCTGAAAGGATGGTCACTTTTCACTGCAAAATGACCAGTTCAATCCAACATTTTTCATCCAGATTTCTCCAGCAGACACACCCAGTCTCTTCTGCAGAGTTTACATGCACCTCAGTGGTGATGCTCTCAGCCTTGTAACCATACTAGAGCACAGACATGGGTCCTGTCCCAAGCACAGCTTGTGTACAAGACCTCAGCAGCTCTGAGATAGCAGTGCAGATTCCTTCAAACCTTCCCCAAGTAACCAGGTCAATATTTATGAGCTACCTGCTGTCACAGCCACATTGCAGGGCATCCTCTTGCAAACTAACTCCATAGACTTGTGCTTCAGGGAGGCAGCACCACACTCACCTGCAGTGCCCACCCAGGCACCCTGCCACAGCTCCAACACCTCCAGTATTCATACAAGCAGTAAAAAAAACCCCAAAAACAAACAAAACAAACAAAAAACCCCACCAACCAACCCAAAAAACTCCACAAACCAGTGCTGGTGGTTCAAACACACCATGGTTACTCTGCCCACAGCAAGGATTGGATTTAGGATGAGATGAAATCACAAAAATGAAGGGAGAGAAACCAGGCTGGCAGGGAGGGATAGCAGCTTTAAGTATTAATCAGGAAGAGTCAGAAGCTCATGCTATTCCCACAGCAGAAAAGTACTGTGAAGGCACTGCACTCAGGTTAGGGACTTTAACACAAGGGAAAGAGCAAGGGCTTCCCCCTCACTACATCCCACTTGCCCTCTCTCCACAGCTATGAAGACCTAGGCAGAACTTGACACAAGGCAGGACAAAACCCAAAACCCAGGCAGAGATCAGCACCTCCCAGGCTGGGATCTCCATCACCACAGCCAAGATACTCTGCAGCAGCCTACTTCGTTTCATCACCCAAGAGCATGTGAATGGGGTCATGCACCAAGCCCACACTGCACCAAGCCATTCCCTGCCTCCAGAAAAGCTGCACCATGTGTACTACGTGTAGTTGAGTTGAAGTTCAGGACGTGCCATGGCAATGAGACAACCTCAGGGCTAATGCCCTGAATCTGGAGGCTGAGAATAAAGCTGAGGAGGGTTTCAAGGCTAAGATGTTCCCCTGAAGCCCACCCTCATCCAGAGAAGAGCTCAGAAGGATGTTTGCATACTTCAGGTTTGCTCATGATCTCGTGAAGCCTGGCTCTGCCAAGGCTGAAGAGGCTGTCAAGCCAACAGGCAGGCGGCGTAAGGAGAGTCTCAGGCTTAACTAGAGCTGACATCACTCTGTGTTTCTCAGATAACAAACAGCAGTGATGAAATTGCTGCTGCAGAGGGAA
Organism: Caprimulgus europaeus; assembly: GCA_907165065.1. The sequence goes on along the minus strand of OU015543.1, from coordinate 4,309,563 downwards.
GCAGCAAGTCCCAGGACAGGATGCACTGCTGCTCCCAAAGGTCCTTTCCACCTCCTTCCCTGGGAGCTGCCCACCCAGAGCATCTCTGCATCTGTGTCCTATATGATAACCCAGTACATTCTGGCTACAGCAGGCAGGCATTTGCTGTGCCCCAGGCATTTGCTCCCACATTTAGCACAGATTACAGCACAGGAAGATGCTGAAGCACAACAAAAACTCAAAGCCCAGCACAGATCTGGTCTCACTTACAGACAGGCCTGTCTATGACACAGAAAAAAATAAAAACACTGACCCACAGGAAGGAGAAAAAAAAAAAAAGACTATTTTCTCCCTCCTCACAGCCTCCTTACTATTTGGTTGTCCTCAAACAACACCCAAGCAAATGCCTGGACAATACAGGTGACAGCAACACAGCAAGGAGACTTGGCCCAGATCCTCACCCAGCATCCATCAGCGTGGCACTACTGGAGCCCGAGCTTTACGGCAGCGGAAGATCTGGCTCACGCTCAGCCCACAGAACCAGCTCCCATCAGACTAATGCAACACAAATTAAACATCAGGTTTCCCAATCAAGCCTCACATCAAAAGCAGAGCTCTGTGATTCAAGTTACAGGCACAGCTTCAAGCTAATATTTGTTTTACCTTAATTACTGTGCTATTAGCCTCTGCAGTAAACTTCACTTGATAGGCAAGGTCCTGCCAGCAGCCAACAGTAACTGCTGAAGAGTCATTTCTCCTGACGCCCACTCAGGTATTGGATGCCACAGCCAGTTACCTCTATCTGGCCAATTAAATTCAGACCAGCTTTCCTGTTAAAAAAACCTCCTGGATTGTATCCTGTGTATCCCACATCCACGAAGCACGCCACAGAAGTACCTAGCAATGCCAAGGGGCCCACTCAGCTGTTCAGTGATGTCTTTTTGCCATGTAAAACAGTCAGAATGTTAACTTGAGCGTTGCTAGGCACCCCACAGGAACAAGAAGGATGCTCCTGTTTTCTCCCTTCCCTGCACCTTCCTCTCTATTTAGCTATCTGTAGTTACAGAATCACACAGAATCATTCAGGTCGGAAAAGACCTCCAAGATGATCCAAGTCCAACCATCAATTCATCACCACCGTGCCCAATAAACCATGTCCCCTGAGTGCTATACCTACGCATTTCTTGAACACCTCCAGGCATGGTGACTCCAACACTTCCCTGGGCAGCCTCTTCCAATGTCTGATCACTGTTTTGAAGAAATTCTTCATAACACCCAAGCTGGACCTCCCCTGGCATAACTTGAGGCCATTACCCCTCCCAAGAGAGTTTCACAGAGAGGAAGCCAATCGCTCAGGGCAGCCACACATTTCCCCTTTACTGAGACACGGTGTAACATGACTCAGCAAAACACCCAAGTAAAAGACAGCACGTGTGTGTCACTGTCTAGAAAGGATGGTGCAAGGCTCCCAGGGTGGCTTGGGCCCAGACTCCAAGTTCAGCTTGATAACCCCAGTGGAGCTCCCTGTGAGGGCTGGAGCACTCAGAGAGCTTGATGAAGAGGAGCTCAAATCGTTCACACTGAATGGTTCAACTCAAATATTGCCTTGGCAAGTCCCCACTACCAACTTGTGAGTGACTGCTGGAGAAACCCTCTCCAACACTCATTTGAATGGACATCCCCATTTCTGACTGTGAATAGGTTCTCACTTGCATGCTGAACAGAGATCAGATCCAAAGTTAACAAAGAAAACACCTTCTTTCTCACCCAGCACCTGGTCTGACAGCCAGGGTGATGCAGAGATACCACCTTTCCCCTAAGGGAAGGCTTCCATCCCTGTCAGTCAGTAACAGCCCCTCAGTAGTGTTGGCAGCTCTCCTCACAATCAGGACATGGCACTGAAGGTGGCAGCATCAAGTTCTCTGTTGTCCTACACCAACAAGGACAGTCTGGTACCCAGACAGTGGGCTGAGCTGCAGCATTCTGACCAGCCTGCTGGTCAAGGCACTGGGATGTAAACTCATCTCAAAGAGGAAGGAACCTCATGTAGCTGTGCTGTTTCCAACAACCAAGGGATAGAGCTGCTCTTCCACAGATTTCCTGAGAGACTGACAACCACAGAAGTCAGCTTCTCCACACCTTCATGGCTAGAAGCAGGAGGCAAAGCCTTCAACCAGGCTTTCTCCCTCCCTGTCTACCCAGCCTGGAAGCAAATTGGAGCAAGGACTGCATTCAGCTAATAGACCCCAGCCTCTGCAGCACATCTGACCCTGCTGCACAACTGTCCACTTTTTCCAGACTGTTTTGGAAGTGCTGTGAAGGAGCTGTGCTTGCACACCACAATCTCTAGCAGTGGCCAGAAGGAATTTCACTGACCAAGAGGTCAAGCCTCTGTGGTTTCCAATCCTTCCCTTTCACAGGGCAGCCCCTAAGTCTTAAAGGGCATTGCTTTATTTGCAGTGGCTCACAGAACTGCCAAGGCTGTAGGAACCTCTGGAGATCATCTACACCAACCTGCTTCCTAACAGCATAGTCAGCAGCAGCAGGTTTCCCAGGACTGTCAGATTTTTCATAACTCTGAGGATGGAGACTTTTCTGCTTTATGTTTTTTTCTGCTTTAACCAACATCCCATTCTTTAATCATGGAAAAAAAGATTTTTGGACAAAGGCATCCAGATCAGGCAACATCCAATCTCAACAGCAATAATGACTTGAGCTGGCTGAAAATGAGTTGGGAGGAAAAAAACTTCAGCTAGAAACTATTTTGCTGGAATAAATCTGCTTTTCAGGGTTGTTGACTTTTTGACAGGATTAAAAACTCCAACTGGAAAACAGCCGCTTTGCATCAAAAACCTGACTAGGCAAGAGGACAGAAGACTTTGCCTTTTGGTTAAAATGATTTCTCAAAATGGAAAACTTGTAGTGTTTGTTTTCATTTTATCATTAAATTCTCCTTCACACAGGGAACCATTCCCCAGCCAGCTCCACCAATTAGCAGCTGGGCTGCTCTGCCAGTCTGAGAAGTGACACCATGCCTCAAGCACAGCACTCCTGCCACAGGGCGCTGGCTCAGCCCATGCTCACCCAGACATGCCGTTGCTCCTGGCTGGGGCTTCACATGGCCCCAGACTGCCTCCCTCTGAGCAGCACTTCCCTCCAGCTGGAGACCCACAGGACATGTCATTGCTCAAATATCTCCACAACTCCAAGCCAGCAGTATTGTTTTGTACATAAAAATCCTTGCTCCAGAGATGCCCCAGCCCTCTTTGGGCTTTGCTGGACCCAGGGCTGCAAACCCCAGCCCTTCATGAGCAGCCTGGCCCTTTGAACAAGAGGCCATGGCCTTCAGTTATGCCAGGGGAGGCACAGATATCAGGAAATACTTCTTCACTGAAAGGATTCTCAGGCACTGGAATGGGTTGCCCAGGGAGGTGGTTGTGTCACCAGCCCTGGAGGTGTTTAAAAGACAGGTAGATGGGGTGCTCAGAGATATGGTTTAGTAGTGGACAGGTATGGCTGGACTCGATCTCAGAGGTCTTTTCCAACCAGGAGATTCTATGATTGAAATGGGGCTGGAGTGGATGGATGAGCTCAGCTCACCACCCAACTACTTTAAACATGCACGATATGAAAGCCCAGCTCAGAGCCACGACACACCCCGCGCTCCCCGCAGATGCCGTTCAGGAGGAGCAGGGTGTGTGCACGCGCCTCTCTGTCCTGTCCACGAGCTGTTCTGGGTGCAGCGTGCAACGTGAGCCAGGGGCTGAAACAGCTTCTGTTTTTAGCAGGAAGATGCTGCAAGGCTGTGACACCCGCCCGCCACGCCAGCAATGCACGCAGGAATGTTCAGTATCCAGCCAAATTAGCCTGGAGAACAGAAATACCAGGTTCGTACAATTAATCTTCCAGGGGAAGAGAACATCCACCCCCCGCCCAGGGCGGACCCATAGGAAGCCCAGGATGACCTGAGAGGGATGTCCCCTGTCCCTCACTCCTAAACAAGCCAGAGCAGAACAAAGGTGAGGGCATAAAAGGAAACCCTGCACAGACCCACCACCAAATATAACTCAGGAAGGGGCCAGCACGTACAAGCAGCAAGACCTCTCTTGTGCATGGCTTGCTTAGGTTATCCACATGGATTGTCACATTTATTTACTCAAATGACTTCCTGAAGTGATTGAGCTACAGCAGATTCTTGCTTTCATTTTTTTTCCCCCCACACACCCCACCACAGCTCCCTCCACTCCAGAGTCTGCAATGCTTCTGTCAGAGCAGCAGTCTGCACACAAAGGTTTTACAAGTCCAGGGAAGAAAATCTCTCAAGCAGTTGTGGTTGCTGACTTATGGTGGGGTTTGTATCATTTGGGGAGCCTCCTGGAATGACCCAAGTGAATGAGGTTACTTGAAGCAACCTCTTGATGACTTCATTTTCCTACTAGTTAGCAAGCCCCTGGCCTGAACAGAGCTGAGGGATGCCACACACCACGCAACAATTTATCTGTCTTAAAAGGCAAAATACAGGCCCATATATTCACCAAGAACATCCCAGGAGCATAGCAGAAGGACCCTCCCAAGAGAGCTGGCTTTTGTGTTTGAGCAGCTCTTCTCTAACCAAGCCTTTCCTTTGCAATCCAGAGCTGGGAAGTCAGTTCAAACATAAATGAAGCTGTGAACAGCCTTGACAACAAGGAAAGAGTCAGCGCCCTAGTGTCATCACTTGTGTGACCCTTTCCATAGCTGCCTTCCGAGATAACTTTCTGTCAACCAACACTTTCACTCAGCACAGGAAATACTCCCCATTTTTAGACCACATCTCATCAAAAGGGAAGGCAGCCCCTGCTTCCCTTGTCCTACAAACAAGCTAGGAAAAGCCAAACCACACGCTTTCTCATGACACAATGTCTCCTTGTGCCTCTTACCTTCCTCTTGCATTTGGCTTGGTAACTACGCACACAAAGCTATGGAAATGTGATGACCTTCTACAAAAACAGACTTTCCTGTTGTCAGAGATCTCCTCCTCTCCTACAGAGACCAGTTCTGGCTTTGACTAAGACTCACTTGCAGCTCTGCCCCAACAACCGCCCTTCACAGCTCAGATGCCCATGAGCACACCCTAAGTGCGCTTAATCTTGATGTTCTGTGAAGTCAATGACTAAACCCCCAATCCCTTTCGTGACACATGGTTGAGCTTTTAGGCAATTGAGTACTAACTCAATACCACCTAGCACTGATTTTAACCCACAAACTGGACATTAGGCACAGGTTTTGCTCAGAAGAACATAAATAACATGCATAAGCCCAAAGATACCTTCAGAGTCATCTGTGACTCGGGACACACTGACTCGATGCACACCATCTCCATAGTTTTGTAGGTGTAAAGCAATTTTTTTGTGCCCTTTAGATGGCAGCAACTTTCTGAAAGCTGTGGAAACACATGGATAAGGGAAAAAAGATTTAAGTCTGAAGGTCATGAGATGACTCTAGATAAGAAGGAGGTCAGGGACAGAGCTAGTCATGCTCACACACTTTCCAGATGTACACACAGACTTGGAGGATGCACTGCTAGAGCTGGCCAGCAGTGCAGAATACATTTAAGGAGCACATCTAAAATGATCTGAAGAGCTTTGTGGTGATTTCTAGAGCAACTTCCAGGGAAACTGTTAATCCTTTTCTGCAGATAGGCTGCTCCATCATCAGGACTCAGCCCATCTGGTGTGACAGGGGCCACCAGGCAGCTGCTCAGAGGGGCAGAAGTCCCAGCAGGACACACGTGCTCTCACATTGAAGCCTCCACATCATTCATCCACAGTTAAAAATTGTGTGCTGCTTTTCTACAAGAATCCCCAAGGTGTTTGCCTGCCAGTTTCCTGCATTCCTCACACATTCCTGCAAGGGAGCTTTTGATATGATTTCTAAGGGAAACCAACACCAAAGAAGCCTCAACACCAGTAACACAGGTTTCTTCAGAAGTATGAGTGCTCATCACTGAATTAATCCTTCACAGCATTCTTTTTCTCAAGCTGTGATCAAGAAAAATATTACTTTGGATTTCTGTGTAGCTGTCCCTGGAGAACAACTCAGCCCTCCACAGTGCTCAGCCTTACAACACCCTCTGCTTGCTAGAGAGCACTTCTGCCATTATCCCCATTTCATAGAAAATGAAAGTGAGAATCAGAACAGACTCTTCCCAGAGGCACAAAGAGGGTAAAAGCCAAAAAACAAAAGCAGGAACTTGCTACAGCAAGTGCTGCATAAGCTGCCCTTTCCCTGAGCTGGTAGGAAAGGGATGTTTCATATAAACACTTTACAAAGCAGGTTGATTCCAAAAAAGAAGCATCCTCAAACGAAAGTACAAACCACTATTTCCAAAAGCATCCAGAGGTTTGTGTTGCCAACCATGACACACCCTGGGATGGAGCTCCCTTCGCAGAAGGCTGAGCCCCTTCCAAGATGCTGGGCTTGCAGAGTCCCTTCTGAAGCCTCAGCCACATCCAATCCATCACCTGAGGGACTCGACCCTATACAAGATGCATTTAGCTCCCCAAATCGCCCACTGGACATCAGATACTCTATATTCAGAAGGGCCAAATCAGGACATTTGGATCCAATTAGTTTTCTAATCTGCCCCGAAAGTCAGCCAGGGCTGAAGCTGTTCCAGCTGCACATACGGCTTAGAGCACAAGTCCCCTGAAGCATCCTCTCCAGCATGTGTTTCACAACAGTGCTGTTCCTTGCTCCAAAATGAAAAACCACTCCAGCACTATGAAGTTTTCCTTCTCTGTAAAGCTGATCATTCCTCTCCTGTACCAATTCTTTGCCTCCTCTCTCCAGCCGTGCATTATCAAACCCCTCTGTGAATTTAACAGTAAGCACAGCCCATAGGCAAAGCAAAATAAAATTAATCTTTTTTTTTCTTTTTTGTAGGAGCAAAGAAACTTGAAGCTGCAGAAAGCCAGCAGGCTGACACAGACACCTCCCTGTTCTGCAGCAAACCATTCCACTGCCACATCCGAGCTGCAGCCAGGAGCCAGAGCTGGGAGGAACGTCACACCCCACCAGGGCAGACACAGGCTGCAGTGTTCAGAGCCAGCACTGGGACGCTCACTGACCCACACCAGCACCGACCCAGCCAGGCTGTAAACACACCTGAGGTCCTGGCACACTTGGAATCACTGGATCTCGTGATCTGGGGAGGGAAAGGTTTCTTTGCCCAGTTTTACCAGCTCCTCCTCCTGTTATATTCATGCTCTGAGGTCAGCAAACGAAGGCAGTCACAGAATCACAGACTGGTTTGGGTGGGAAGGGACTTTTCAAGGCCATCCAGTCCAACCCCTCCCCCACAGCGACAGGGACATCTCCAACCAGATCAGGTTGCTCAGAGCCCCCTCCAAGGTCACCTTGAATGTGTCCAGGGATGGGGCTTCTGCTGCCTCTCTGGGCAACCTGGGCCAGGGCTTCACCACCCTCAGTGTAAAACATTTCTTCCTTCTGTCCAATCTAAATCTCCCCTCTTTCAGTTTAAAGCCACCACCCCTTGTCCTGTTGCTACAGGTCCTGCTAAAAAGTCTGTCCCCATCTTTTTTACAGGCCTCCTTTAAGTATTGAAAGGCCACAATAAGATCTCCCTAGATCCTTCTCTTCTCCAGGCCGAACAGCCCCAACTCTGCCTGTCCTCACAGCAGAGCTGCTCCAGCCCCCCGATGACTTCTGTGGCCTCCTCTGGACTCACTCCAGCAGGTCCTTTTCTTTCCTGCTCTGGGGATTCCAGCACGGTGGGGTCTCACCGGAGCAGAGGGGCAGAATCCCCTCCCTCAGCCTGCTGGCCACAAAGAGGCCAGACTCAAAAGCCCACCACTGCTCCCCTGCAGGCAGCAGGCACGGGCTGCCCTCCTGTCCCCGCAAACATGGGGCCAGCACATCTGGGATCAAAGCAGCCACCACACACGAGCACAGAAATGCTGCCAGCACAGCCAGGCCACGCAGCAGCCCAGACTGCTGTACGGCCCTGTACAGAGTTTAATTAGGACCCTTCTTTCACAGTCTGGAGAAAGATACGGCCCAGTTACCATGGTCTCATCAGCAAGTGTGAGGTGACACAGCAGAGGACAATACAAAGGAAAAGAGACAGATATCTCCTGCTCCTTTCATAGTGGAAGCCAGGAAAGTTTGTGGAGCCCAGCCAAGGATCTCACCCATATGGGTCGTTCTTTGGGTCTGAAGTTCAAACAGATCTGAAGATTTGGCCCACACTCTCAGCTTTTGTCCGGCTCTGGGTAGCTGGAGAAAAGACAAGACACTAGCTCCTAAATCCAGATAGGCAATGCTGGCCCCAAGTGGTGTCTAATGGGTGGGGATGGGTCCAGATGGGCAAAACAGACTATCAAATGAGTGCTGACATCCTAGCCACCGCCAACTGATCATCAGTCACCCCAGCATAGCTTAGAGCAGCCTCCAGGCTACCTTAAGAATAGGGTGGAGAAAAAAGTAGAGCACCTCAGTTTCTTGATCATGCTTCATTTCCAATTTAGCATGACTTTTGGGTCTGGTTTTCTGCTATATGAACTTTAAAATGTACAGACACTCCTTTCAGCAGAGCCATCCAGGGCTGTGCCGAATTCACAGAGTTACTACCTCCAGCTCTGTCAAAGCCAGACCACAGAGGCACAGGAGGAAGCAAGGGCTCATGGCTCATCCAGCAGGTCACCGATCCAACATCTGCTTTCTATGTTCCCCTGGGCAGGGCTCCAAGTGCATAACATATACATCTGCCTGTCTGTCTCCATACAGTACATGCCATTTGTCTCCTCCAACACTGCTGACCAGTCACCCCAGCAAGTAAAAAAGCAGCTCCTCAAGAAACACATCTCATCCTTGGGAAGAAGCAAGTCTACAAAAGAAAAGCTAGAAATGGAGCAGCAGTGAGCCCTGTCCTTAAAGCAGGACTGTAGAGCAGCTCAACCTCAGCAAGTGAAAACCAGCAGAGCCATAAAGAGCATCCTTCCTGCAATCCACAGCCCAAGCACAACAGTGTTGGTATAACCCCTCCACCTGGGTGGCAACAGGAACATCCACAGGCTGATGCATAGACAAGGCTGGAGGAACCAGGGGAAATAAGTGGTCAACAGGGAGCCAGTCTCATCCACCTCAAGATGTCTGGAGCAGGACTGCACCTCAGCAAGTTGTTTGGTTTCAGGACAGCCTGCACCCTCCCTGAGCCCCAGCCCGGGGAATCCCACAGGGTTGTGCAGTCAACCTGTTCTTCATCAGAAGAAGTGAAGAACAACTGAGCTCCATCAGGATGGCAAGTTTCTCACCATCAACTCATCACCATCATGGCCACTAAACCATGTCCCCGAATGCTGCATCTACATGTTTCTTGAACACCTCCAGGGATGGTGACTCCACCACTTCCTTGAGCAGCCTGTTCCAATGTCTGAGCCACTAATGACTGTAATTAGCCACTAATCACACTGCTGGGGATCAGTGAGGAGGGAATTTACACCTGGGGAAGCAGCCTGCTACAAGCAGCTTAGATGAGCCTTACTGTCAGCAGAGCTGCTCATAACAACATCCTAGTACTTTCCAAGTATTTCAGAGAATACATCACACATTTCCTAAGGAGGTAACTCCCGGCTTCACTGTGAGCTGCAGAGATCCAGGGTGAACCACAAGTTTCCCTCAGTCCTAGAGGACAGGCACAGTGAGCACTGACCACAGAGCACCCAGAAGATCTAACCAAGTTCAAACATATCATTAAACATTGACATTTAGCACAAGCCATCTCAGCTTGGCCAGCTACAGACATCAAGCTGTATCTTTACTGGCATTTCTGCAGTCAACTTTACATTTCAACTCAGGGGATATTTAAGCTTATAAATAAGAAACCCTAAAGCTTTTGTGGGGAAACTAGCACAAGGGAAATGCCCACACTGGAGGTGCACACAGGGCATTGGCCAGCTTTCTCCACTTTCACCCTCCCCTCGGCAGCAGCCTGCCCACCACCCTTGGCACAGGGCACTCCCAGCCCTGGGCAGCCCTTACCTGTGCTCGGGTTCCTGGAGGTGCTGCTAGAAGCCGTTTCCCTCCGTGTCAAGTGGTCAGAGGTGTCTTGCTGTGAAGGCTCCAGGATTTTCTTTAAAAACCCACTCATTTCTCTCACTAAATACAAGGCAGGGATACCACCCAAACAAAAAAGTTGTATCACCTGACGCCAAGCGGCCAAAACTTTCTTCTTTTCCTCCTGTATTTTTCTTTTTTGGGGGGGAACACCCAGGACAGCAGCTGCTTGCTGGACACTGCTCTGCTGCCAACAAACGCAGTGTTACTATAGAGACGTTACCTGGAACCCCACATGGGCGCCCGGGGAACCCCGCACGGGGCCGGGGAACCCCACACGGGCCCTGTTCTGGAAGCCCCCGGAGCCCGACTGAAGGGATCTGAACCTACCTTTGGGTACTGACACTGCACACAAGGCTCGTTGCTTTTGAGTGGCCTTGGGCAGGTTGCAAAGTCACCCATTTTACAGAAAACACCAGAATTAGAGTCGCAGAGGGAAGCTGAAGCCTCACCCTCCCAGCGGTGGGCGTACACAGGCCAGTGGGGCTCCCACTGCAGGAGCTTTTCCACAACCCCCTCCCTTTCCCAGCACACTTGGGTTCGTGTCACCACAACCAAGCACATAAACATGTGGCTGCTTTGCAGCAGCCCAGTCTGACCCATTGCAGAAGCTGGGAGCCGCAGAGCAGATCCAGGCAGGGTTTACAGACAGTCCTTGGGGTTTTTTTCCCTTTCCATACCCACTCTCTCCCCATGTTGTTGATTCCCCCAGCCTCAGCTCATCATTCCCTTCTCAAGGGTTCCTTCCCTTTCCCAGCTTTCCCCTTCCAGTCCCAACCTCCCCCATCTCCATTTTCACACTTCCCAGTGCCCAACCCTGCCTCTCCTGCCCTGCCACCACTTTCCCAGCCCCCAGATGCAGCAGCCAAACAAGGAGCAGGTCATCTCCTGCTGCAGTGGGGACAGCCACCCTCCCAGCTGCTGGAGGTGTTTTTAACCCCCAAAGCCACCTCCTCAGTCAGTGCCACCAGCTGAGCCCTGCCCCAGCACACCTTGGGAGGGGGCTTTTAAATAATGAGGAATTTCTCCTTCTTTGATGAGTTTCAGCTGAACCAGCCATCTGGTTTAAAAGCTACCAGGGGAGAGACAAGCACCCAGTGCACTTATATAGAGCTCATTTTCTTAGGAAACAGGCCTAAAATCAGCCTGGATGTCTCTGGTCATTCCTGTTGTCCCATGGCCTTTGTACAGGCTCATCTCTCTCTCCAAAGGCTTCTCTGTCCCCTGGCTACCTACACTCAAGGGTGTGCATTTTTCTAGGGAGCTGACACAAGTCCTACATGCATTCTTGTGACTGTGGTGGTACCATATCATCATCCTCCTCCCACACCAACTCACCAGATATGACATATCCTGGCTAGAAAAAGTCCTGCTGCTCACTTCAGTGCTGCTCCCTCCATGGCTCTGTCCGTGTGGCCCATGTTGCACGTGTGGCTCAATGGATATCATCCTTCCTACAGTGTGAATGAAATCCCCACATCCAGCCCTCTGGGAGAAACGCCAATTAAATGCCTAAAACAACAGTTGACCTCGTGCACAGACTGGAGCCAATCTCCAACCTCTGGTACCTGTTGCCCCATGGATAACACAGGGGTTATCACACCCACCCGGGTATCCACAGAGCTGGAATGAATCCCTCACTCCATCCAGCCAGCACGCTGCTTTGCTGACAGATTGGGAAGTTTAATTAATAGTAGGGCCATAGGTTAAGCCACTCAGACTGAACAGGCTTGGATCATCAGATATGGTACAACCAGAAATAACCTCTGAGATTTGAAACAGAAAAAGAAACCTTAAAACCCCAAACCAGTCTCATTTTCTGAGCCCGTGCCCCAGGACTGATGCTGCTCCACACAGTGCTGACCCAGCTCATTCCTTTGGCTCAGACAAACGTGGGATTCCCATTAAACCCAGTGTTAACCAGAACCTGCTCATTAGGCACCAGAATAAAGAGCAAATTTTGGCTCAGATATTTCATGAATCCAAGGTGCTTTGGCTGGCAGTTGATTTTGTGACCTTTAATTAAAAAAAAAAAAAAGAGAGAGAGAGAGAGAGAGATGGAATAAATGTATTTTACAGGAAGGAAACCACTTTAAATACCTTCTTGTCCTCCCAGTGGCTCTTGGTTACTGGTGGCATCAAAGGCTGCCTTTAGCTGAGGAAGAACTTCTGCTGGGATGCTGCTGCAGTGGCCAAGATCTCCTGGTTTGTCTTGGGCCGTGTCTGTGTGGGGATGGGAGGTTGTGACTCCCAGCATCAAATCCCTTCGTGAGCAGCCCATGAAGCTGCTGGTGTCTGCTCGGCGTGCTGGTGCTTGCTGCGCTGCTGCCGGGCATCACCACTGTCCCCGGGATGAGTTTGCTGCTGAGGGTCCCTCAGCTGTGGAAGCCGCATCCCATGCAGAGGGGCCAGAGGAAGCAGCGCCAGGTGCCCAGCTGGGCATCGCTGCTGCTTTCACTGGCAGAAGCACTGGTGAGAGCTCACCTGGCTCTGGCTGAGCCCCCCCATCTTCTGTCCCACCAGAGAAAACATCATTAATTCCCCCTTTAATTCCTCCCATCTCACTGGCAGGTTACACCATGGCATGACACAATGGACATGGCAGGGGGGTTGCAGAGCAGCCCCTTCCCTTGCCCTCACCTCGAGCAGCTGCCAGTGACAGCGGGCAGCTTTGTGACACCCATGCTCAGCCTCTGCAATGGCCAAGGGGTCATGATGGGTGCTATGGGGACATGGGTGGGTGCTGCCTGCAGCTTTATATTCACCCATTATTTTTATCAAATCAGCCACATGCAGCTAGGCAGTTCCCATGCAGCAAATTTATAACCTCAGCACAGGTATCAAGCACAAAGAGAGAAAAGGGGATATTATTCTTATTTTACTGACAGCCAAATGTAGTAAAAGGTGAAAGGGATGTGTACACGAGGGAATTTGCTGACACTGGTGTAGGAAAACCACTATAACCAGGAAAACATCCCCAGAGAAGCAGAGCTGGTACACTTCCCTGCTATGTTTGGGCACTGGGATAACAGTTTAACTCTGTAGGCACAGGGAGCCGGTCACACGTTCTTTAACAGCTGGCTGCTGGTCTTCACCATTAAATAACAGCTCAGCTGCTGCTTTCAGACACCTTTGCAGCCCCTGCAAACTGGGCACCGGTGTGCAGGCCCCTGCAAGAGTCCCCTGTGTACATGGCTTTGTCCCATCTCTGTATCAGCTGATGGCCCCTTAGAACTTCTAAATATTCTCCTTTTCTCTCAGTATATTTTAAAAATATCCAGCCAGGCAGTGGGAGCTCCAGCAACAGCAGAAGGAAGAACGGGCTGAGCTCATGGATATTTTCTACACAAAGCTTCAGCGCGTTTGTGAGTCCTCCCAGAGCTTCCAGTTTGCTGCTTACGATAAACTTCAGGAGAAGAAGAGTGAGTCTGTGGGAGGAGACTGAGCAAGAGCCCAATCCCCAGGGAGTTACGGGGGTTTCAGCCCATCCCTGACCCTCCTTCCCCACTACAGTGTCATGAATTTGTGGGCTCTGAGCCCGGAGCTGCTGTGCTTCCCCTGCCTGGGGGATGGGGAGGGGACTGGAAGGGGATGGGAAGGGGATGGGACTGCTTCCCCCTGCAGCCTCACACACTGTCTGTGATGTCCTGGCAGGTCAGTCCCTGCTCCAAATGCCTTTAGGCACAAAATAGATGTTTCTAACTGAACCCCAGAGCTCCCATGGCAAAGCAGTTGGTTGTCACCTGCAGCAGGTGGGTGAGGACTCTGCGGGAAGCCGGGTGTCATTCCTTACCCAGCTGCACATGGGAGAGGGATTCAGATGCTTGTGGTATGTCTGGGTTGAGTAATACCTCTGGCAAGAAGCAGACGAGTTTGGGCAGTGTGTCACGGTGCATCTCACACCACCAGAGCCTCAGGGGGCCTGTCCACAGAAGGGAGGGGTGGACTGACCACCCGTGCAGGCAGAGCCAGGCAGGCACTGCCTGCTCCCCCCTGCCCACCCCGGGGGTCTCCCATGGGGCAGGAGCTGGGGATCCTGGGGCACATCCTGCTCAGAAACACACGGATCCTGCTTCCTCCCCACGAGCCTCCCCTCCCTGGGCTGCGGGAGGAAGCGGTGTGGCCCCTCTGTGTCCTCAAATGAAGGGTGAAGGCTCGGCCAGTTGGGGAGGAGGGAGGGGAGAGCACATCTTCATCTTATTTAGCAGCAGATTTTAATAATCATAATCTTGAGGACTGCAGTAGATAGCTGGAGGGGAACACCCATGGCGGAGGCAGAGGGTGGGAGCTGGAAGGCACTGAGGTAGGAGGTGGGGTGAGATGGGGAGGATGCATGGAAATACAGCAGGCAGAAACCAGCAAATTCAACCAAGCCCGGCAATTCCACCCAAAACAGCCCCGGGAGCAAGGATCGGGGCCAGTCGCCGCCCCAGAGTGGCCCCTCTCATGGGACAAGCCATCCCCATCCTCGGGAGCTGTGCCTGGGTGTGTTCTGGCACCTCCATCCCTCTCCTCAGCCAGGAACCCGGGCTGTCCTGCATCCCAGCTCGTGTGGTACCGACCATGGTACAGACCATGGCTGTTGTCATGGAGCATCGTAAATAAAGAGGCGTTTGGAGGACACACAAGAGGCAGAGCCCTGCCTGCAGAGCCAGGAGTTTCAGTGCTGAGGTCACTTCTTCTGCTGTCCCAGCCCCAGCGTGTCCCAGCCCTGTGCTGGGAGGAGCAGGGACAGAGGGAAGGAGGGCTGGGGGGTGCACCCAGCTCCCCTCAAACCAGGGGAGAAAGGGAGTGGGGAGGAAAAGGGATGAGAGCTGAGGGTGATGTTATTCCAGCTGAAAAAGCCACGAGTCACCTGCACTGTGGATACTGGTCCCTGATCCCAGAGAGGAGGTAGCAGGGGGGTGGCTGAAGGACACAGCTCTTGTTAGGAGAAACCAAGGAAACCCGTGGAGGGGAGCTGTGATGGCAGACACGGGGTCTCAGTCCTGCAAGGTTTTCTTAATGAAAGTAGGAGGACACAGGCTCAGAATAAGCAAAAAGAGAGTTTTTTCAGTGTGTAGTTAAACTGTGACACGCCTTGGCAGAGGTGCTGCGGGTGCTGGGAATTTGTGTAAGGGGGAGCGGAAGAGATCAGCGAAGAGGTTTCCATCAAGGTTATTCATCTACACTCCTGGAAACCAGCTCTGGCTCGAGCAATCCCTGCCCTGGGAGAGCCCATCCTTGTGGAGGGGCTGTCATGCAGCTCTGTGACCACCTGCCTATGGCCACTTGTGGAGAGTGACCTTATCCCAGGCTGTTCCAGGGACCAGCCCAGCCTGGAACTGCCCAGGCAGCCCCAGCAGCACCAGGCAGCAATGCAGAAGGGCTCACTGGCCCCTTCAGACACAGGAGTCACGGTGCCGAGGAAACACATTGACACCAAGCACTAAGGTGGCTTCCAGGAGCTTTCTCTGGTTCAAATGTTCCTGGAAATGAATAATCGCTTCCTCTGGGAGACCCCTGGCCTGGGAAGAGGCGCTTCAGCCTTGGGCTGGAAAAAGCAGCAAGAAGACAATTCAACCTGTTACAGCTCCGGGCTGGCCAACAGCAGGGCAGGAAGCCAAAGCCATTGCTGGTGCGACACAGATTCATCCCATCCTGGCCAAACGCTGCTGCATCATCTACGCTAGAGCCCTGTCCCCCCAAAGCCGGACCTGTCACTCACTCTGACCCTTTCTCACCTGGGCTGTGGCCCTTTCCAGATGCCTTTGCGATGTGCAAGGCAGGCGTAACAATTTCCAGGGGTTATTATTTATAGCCAGAGGTGCTAATTCTGTGCACAGCACGAGGCATCCAGCGAGGAAATGCCTGTGGAGGCGCCTCCGAGTCAGTCATCGTGCAGGCTGGGTCCCTGCTCGCTTCTCGGGCTCAGCGTCGCGTCTGTGTGGTCTCACCAGGTGAGGAAAATGGCTGTGCTGGGATACTGGTGTGGTCCAGGCTTACCAAACAGAGGGAAAGCACGATGGCAACGTGTACAGTAGGACTCTGTCCTTGTGAAAATACTCATGCTGGTTTGAGGAAACTGAGGCAGGGAGCTGAGGCAGCCTAGTTCCTTAGAAAGGGTCAATACTGAAGCCATGGTTAAAGCCTGGAGAACTTGCTCATGATCAGAGAAAGCTGCAAGTGAAAGGAGTTCAGCCAATAGTATCTATAGTTCTAAAAAATCCCTTTGCATCCAGCCATCACCCACCTTCCTCCTCTGCTGTCTGGTTCAAAGGCCCCTCTGGGCTGGGATGACAAAAAGAAGAAGGTCTCTGGTCTCAGGGAAGGGCTGGAGCCTCACATTTGAAGGTGTCCCCACCCCACAGGCACACAGGAACATGACATCGAGCCTGTCCACCTCAATGAACACAAATCTGCCTCTAATGAACCTGAACTGCATCTTGCCTTATTGCTGTATCTGGAGTTTCTGTTGGAATTGGGATCTTCATGGAGGTATCAAACATTACATTTGGAAGTGCTCTGTGTGTGCATATCGAGCAGCTACGTCTCGCTTTCGGTATCTTATGCATTATTAAAAGCCTTTTATTTTGCATATATGGAAAAAAAAAAACCTAAAATTATGGAAACAAAGCTCTTGCAAGGGTGTCATAAGCACGTCTGTTCTTCTACCTGCTGTCTCCCTTCGGTGTGGGAAAATCACAGCTCTCTCTGGACAGGGGACTTGGAGAGGACGAGTTCCCCGCAGTTCCGTATCGCACGCAGCAGCGGGACGAGCCTGTGTGGAGATGCACCAAGCCCAGATAAAAGTGGTGCCACTTGGCTCAGCCAAAGGATTGATTTGCACTTTTTACTGTAGATGAACTTTGCAGAGCAGCACATGGACACAGGTGGGAGGGTGACAGTGAAGTGAGAATACAGAGACAGGAGAAAACACATTGTTCAGAGGTGGGAAGAGGAAGAGGAGGGACTTGGAGACCAAGGAGCCCATCAGCTGTGTGATGCAGAGAGCTGAGACTGCATCGAGATTGCCAGTACATTTCAGATAAGAAACCAGATAAGAAAGACTTTCAAATGCTGCCAGGTAGTACTGGAGACCTGAATTTGTTCTTGCACATCCAGTTGCCTCTCATCAAAGACCCAAAGTATCTAATTCCCATTCAAACCTCACCGAGATTCAGAACAAACAAAGCTGGTTGGAAAAATAAATACATCACATTTGGGACATTTTGGACATTTGGGACAAAAAGTTAAACTTTTTTCTCTCTTCCTTCAGCTTTTTTTCTCCTGAAGGAAAAAACAACCTTCAAAGGCAGCAAATGTGGTGTCCAGGCAAGAGTGGTGCTGGGTGGCCATGGCCACCATGTGCCACAGCAAGAGGTGACACCAACCAGGTGAGGCTGGTGGCTGTGAGCTCCATGGTGGGTATTTTGCTAATTGGGCCATTACAAAGCAAAGGGTGGAAACCTGGAATCAGGAACTAAGAACAGGTTAAGGGCATGAATGCCAAAGTGAACAGCAAAATGGTACAGCCCTGCCGGAGCCACGAGAGCTGCCCAGTGCCAGCCCGGCACTGCCGGCTCTGCCTTCAGTTAATTGTGGTTACAGAATGAACACGGGAGCACCCGTGTCAGGACACACCCGTGTGAGTGCCCTGTAGCTTTTGGAGGGGTTTGCCAAGGACTAATTGAGCCATGCCCAGCTCAGTGTCACCTTCCTTTGCTCAGTGAAGCCAAGCTGGGGTCCCAGACCTGCACCCAACCTCCGAGCACCCACTGGACAGAGCAGCCCTGGGTGCACCGCAGCAGCTCCCAGCCCTCCCGGGGAGCTCCAACAGCGGCTGCCGGGGGTTTCCAGCTCTCGGTGGGTGTGGGAGCCACAGAGCCAGGAAACCTCCAGCACCCTGTGAAAGGGCAGAGGGCAGCCGTTCCAGGGGCTGCTGTTTCACCCTCGCTGCCGAGTGAGCGCTGGGCAGGACGAGATAAGAGCATCTCCGGGAAATCTGAGTCACCCCTGGCTGTTCAGTGGGGTGGGAGCGATGGAAACACACGTCTCTCAATGAGCACTTCAGACAGCCCCCAACGCCTCTCCCGACACATCAAAACAACCTCCTGGTATTCCAGGGGATGAGGGAAGTCAAGGGCTGTTTTTCCTGTCTGGGACCAGTGTGAGCTGTGGTAAACAAGCCACCTCTCCAGCATGGTTTCCTCCTCTCCTCCTTGCTCTGCCTCATTTATTCCCTGTAGGAAATGTCCCAGCATGAGGCTGGCCCAGACCCACATCCCCTCTCCTGATTCATGGCTTGGACTTTTTTATTTGGGGGAGGAAAGTGCCAGTCTGGAACTCGCCACTCCACCTTGGCAGTGCCATCTTCAAAGGATGGGTCAGGAGAAGGTCTGGGAGGCTTAAACAAGGATCCCAGCACCCACCAACATGGGTGAGGAGCTTTGGCACCCGTGAGGGTTGGCACAGTCAACTGCTTCCACCCATGGTCACGTCAACTTCTTGTTTTCTGTGTAGTACATCAAGGCAAAGCCTGTCCTTTCTCCAGGATAAAAGACTCCAGCTTGGTCTCTTTGGCACTGGCCTAACACAACGAGCCCACGATGAGGAAGTACCCAACTAGGCAGGTGTTCCCCCAAAGAGCCCACTGCAGGGAGAAGAGGCAGGACCTTTCTTGGACAGTCGGGACGTGCCCTGGTTTATCAGCATGTCCCTTGTGTTGGTGGGAAGAAGTGCAGTGAGGAGACGCACGGGTCCATTTTGAGTAATTAAATATTAAAAGTCATATTCTATTCTATTCTCACTGGGGAGAAGAAGGCTTTTTGGGAGGCAGTTTGTCTTGCCCTGAGTAGGACATCTCAAACCCATCTGCTTGTGGTGTGCTGTGACTCCTTGGGTCTTGTCCATGGGTGAACATCCTAAGAGATGCTCATGGGTGGTCCATAGGGTCAAAATCAGATGGGCTTGACTTCACCTACAGATTAAATAATTACATTTTAAATAATTTCAACTGGCCTCTCCAGTGCTAATGACTGACACTGTTCAGCTGCCAGCGAGTGCAGGGCACGAACTGCAATAAACCACACATCTTCCCACAGTTAAGTGTCCAGCCAGCACTGCAATAGTTCTGTATCCATGTCCTGAATCTTAAATCCTCTCCAGACACCAAGGTCACTACTATTTCCCCTCGCAGCTGCTGTGTCCCACAGCCTCTCAAGGTTTCAGCCCTTCAGTTGTGCTCATTGTCTTTTGCCCTTTCCTTGAAGGACCGTGACACATCCCCCAGCTGCGTGTTTGCAGGACGCGGCGCTGCTCGCTGGCCACGCGTGGCCGTTGCTAAATCGTGTTTAAAGAAAACAGCTCGCAGCGCCCTGACACAGGGACTCGGTGTCTCGCAGAGCACCAGCCAATATTTTGCTTTTTATTCCGAATGACACAGGAAAAACGGAATGTCTCACCTCTGACCCTGGGAAGGGTCACACAGATGGCTTCCAGACCCGGCAAAGTTTTAGGACATGGGATAATTCCCAGGCACATTAGCTGTGCTGCTTCCTCTTGTACAACTATAAGATATTTGCAGCTGTAAGTCAGAGGTCTTGTGTGCTCAAACCACAAGAGCAGAGCTGGAGAGCTTTGCCAGGAGGGGTCTGAGCTGGAATTTCCTTTGAATACTTATTTAGACTAGGAGAGACCTGTGCTGGGGAGGCCACATGTGGGTGTGAGGGGGGAGGATGGTCAGGAGGCAGAGGTGGGCTGTGCCTGTGTGCTGCAGTTACTCACCCCACCTGGGGCTTATGGGATCCCAGTGCCTCTGCACCTTTGGGTATCTACCCATCTACTCTGCTCTGGTGAGACCCCACCTGCAGTGCTGCCTCCGGTTCTGGGGACCCCAACACAAGAAAGACATGGACCTGTTAGAAAAAGTCCAGATGAGGCCACGAGAATGATGCGAGGGCTGGAGCAGCTCTGCTGTGAGGACAGGCTGAGAGAGTTGGGGCTGTTCAGCCTGGAGAAGGCTCCAGGGAGATCTTATAGCGGCCTTCCAGTACCTGAAGGGGCTCCAGGAAGGCTGAGGAGGGTCTTGGGACAAGGGCAGGGAGTGACAGAACAAGGGGTGATGGCTTGAAACTGGAAGAGGGGAGATTGAGATTAGATTTGAGGACTAAATTATTCACTGTGAGGGTGGTGAGACCCTGGCCCAGGTTGCCCAGAGAAGCTGTGGCTGCTCCTCCCTGGAAGTGTTCAAGGCCAGGTTGGATGAGGCTTTGAGCAACCTGGTCTAGTGGAAGGTGTCCCTGCTGCTGGCAGGGGGTTGGAACTGGATGAGCATTAAGGTCCCTTCCAACCCAAACCAGGCTGTGATTCTATGATCACTGAGACAAAGTTAAGCCATCACTGAAGTCCAAAAGTCCATGAAATCTGTACCAAATCCATGACAGCTGCACAGGGCTCGGCTGCAAAACCCCTCTCGCTTGGCAGCACCCAGGGGCTGGGTGGGTGAGGAACTAAGTGAAGATCATTTGAAGATGAAAAACTGCCTGGTGAGAACAGCAGCAACTTCCATCCTGGCTTCCAGGGCTCACAAAAGGTGGAGGCTCACTCAGCCCAGCTGGTGCTGAGCTCATCCTCTGCAGCTGGAGGCTGTTAGACCTCCCCGAGGACCCACTGACAGCCCAGAGCCCAGACCTTGCCTGTGCTTCAGACATTCACAGCAGCCATGGCCAAGCGAAAATATAACTGTGCTGCTATGGAGAACACACGTGAGTGTGTGTGCACCCATGTGTGTGTGTGTGTGTGCACCCGTGTGTGTGTGTGTGTGCACCCGTGTGTGTGTGTGTGTGCACCCGTGTGTGTGTACCCATGTGTGTGTGTGTGCACCCGTGTGTGTGTGTGCACCCGTGTGTGTGTGTGTGTGCACCCGTGTGTGTGTGTGTGCACCCGTATGTGTGTGTGTGCACCCATGTGTGTGTGTGTGCACCCGTGTGTGTGTGTGTGTGTGCACCCATGTGTGTGTGTGTGTGTGTGCACCCGTGTGTGTGCACACGCGTGCGAGTGCACCTCGACGCAGCAGGGATGTGCTGGATGTGGGTGCACGCCCTGCACCCCAGCAGGGATCCACGCTGTGATGCTCTTCAGTGCTTTCATGAAGCTCTGTGAGGCTCTGCACTCCACCAGGAAGCTCCTGCTGTGTGGGGACGGGAGCAGCAGAGCCCTGTTCTGGGGGAGGTCCTCTGCCCGGCTCTGCAAGCCCCAAATGGACACATAACCCCTGGATGATCCATACTCCACCTTCCAAACTTCAGCATCCAAGACAGAGACGTGGACCTGTTCCCAAAGCAGGGGAGCAACTGGGGACAATTACAGAATCACAGAACTGCCCAGATTGGAAAAGACCTTTAAGATCATCAAGTCCAACCATGAACCCAACACTGACAAGTCCCCGACTAACCCCTGTCCCTCAGCACCACATCTACTCATCTTTTAAATACTTCCAGGGATGGAGACTCCACCACTGCCCTGAGCAACCCCTTCCAATGCCTGAGAACCCTTTGAGTGAATAAATTTTTCCTGATATTCAATCTAAACCTCCCTTGGCACAACTGGAGCCCATTTCCTCTTGTCCTGTCCCTTGTTCCTTGGTTGAACAGACCCACCCCCACCTCTCTCCACCCTCCTTTCAGGGAGTTGGACAGAGCCAGAAGGTCTCCCCTCAGCCTCCTTTTCTCCAGGCTCAACACCCCCAGTTCCCTCAGATGCTCCTCATAAGAGCAGTGCTCCAGACCCTTCCCCAGCTTCATTAATTAACAATTAAGTGTGGAGTGAGCTCCAGCCAGATGGGTGTGTGTGCAGGGGGACAAGCAGCCGTGGGGCCGAGCTGCTGCCGGAGCGTGGCAGCCGTCACCGTGGCCAGTGTCTGGCACATGCTGCTTTGGCACAGTGCACACACGAGACACAAGCAAATGGCTGGGCAGTCCTGTCCTCTGCCACCAGCGGGTTCATCCCAGCGCTGCCTGCAGAGAGGAGTTGCTACACCGAATAATTCAAGAGGATTTCTGCAAATCTCCATCTGGGCTGGGTGCATCTCCATCCCGGGCATCCACACATCAAGGATTGCAGCCCTCCAGGTCAGCCGCGGGCGGGTCGTGCTGCTCTGACGTGAATCTCTCTCCTGCTCTCACAGATGGATGTGCTCAGCTGGTGCCTGCCCCATGGGACTGTCCTGGGGTGCCAGCCCCCCATCCCTAATCCCCACAGAGATCCCAGCCCCTGAACACCTTGCTGCAGAGAAAGTGCAGACAGTTCAGTTTCTCCTGCTTGCTGCTGCTGGAGTGTCCTGAGCACGGCCAATATTTTATAAGGATTTTCTCAGCAGGAAAAAAAAAAAGGCAGATTCAGTGTTTTTGAAGCAGAGGACACCCTCTGTTTACAGTCCCACCAACCGCCACAGTCCCCAGCACACCACAAGCCCTTTGAGCCGGAGCACTGCCGCGGCGCTGGGTTGCTGCGTGCTCTCCTCTCCCAGGTCCTCAGCTGGCACAGGGCCATCAGAAAGCAGGGAACATCTTTCCAAAGAAATCTGCCTTTACCCAACCACATTTGCACAGGTCAAGGTGGAACCAGGCAGCTACAGCCAAACTCCTTGCAGGCTCCTCAGCCCGGTGCTCGCTCGGATCAGCCCATTCCTGCCCATTCCCATTCGTCATTCCCTGCCCGGGCTTCTTTTCCTTTTCTTTTCTTTTCTTTTCTTTTCTTTTCTTTTCTTTTCTTTTCTTTTCTTTTCTTTTCTTTTCTTTTCTTTTCTTTTCTTTTCTTTTCTTTTCTTTTCTTTTCTTTTCTTTTCTTTTCTTTTCTTTTCTTTTCAGAAATATTTGGAGGATGACTGCTCTTCCTACAAATGCCCATATTTGCTTGCAAACTTGGATGCAGATGTAAAATCCTCCCTTAGTCATCTGCACTCTCATTTTTAATGGACTTTTTGACTTGAGTACATTCATTTTAAGATGTCCTTAATACAAAGTGATTAAGAGAGGACAGGGTGATTCATAAGATTGCAAGCTTGGCTTGCCTGAAAGCAGAGGCTTGATTCATAGTTCAGCTAGGTGAGGCTTATGCTTGAAACACTTTTGAACTTCAAGGACTGATGGCATGCTTGGCCCTGGTATGGGGCTCTGATTTTCCTGTGTGAAAGGATCCCACCCAGTTGAAGGTAAAAAGCAGGATAACTGGCCACAGGGCTGTTCCCTCCCCAGGGAGAATCAGGTTGCAGGCAGGGAATACTCATGCTGCTGTGTGTTTTGGGGGAGGCAGTCAGGTGGGACAGGCCTGAGCTCTCTACTGTTGGTGCTTTAAGAGCTGAAGCTGCAGCCTTGAGCAATTAATTCCTGACTTTGAGTGAAAAATAAAACAAAGTAGATAAAACAAGCACGACTGTGTATGAGACGAGATAAGGGATGAGTTGTGTGCTGTAATCAGTAACCAGTCAGCAGTAAAATTGCTGGTGAACAGGTGGATTTATCCAATCATGGCAGTTGTTTGTGTGTGTGATAAGCGGTACCGAATCAAAAGTGAAAGAGTGCTGCGTGCTTGGGATGTGCTGAGGGAAAAAAGGAGATATAAGCAGTGCCAAGCTTCAGTAGAGTGCTGATGCCTGGGCACATCTTGGTGTTGGTCATTTCTCCATCCGCCACACTCTAGTTGTCACCTCTTTTAGAGAAGAAGCCCCTCTGATCCCTGTCAAGCCATGGAGACGCCTATTTCCAAGAACAACAACCCTGGGGAAAGAGAGGCTGAATTTTTAATGTGCATACAAACCAATGTTGTGAAAAGAAAGTCCTGTGAACTGCAATCCTTGCAGGGCTCCTTCCTCCTGACCAAGGAATCAAAAATCGCTTTCCATTCTGGCCAAGAGCCATCTTCACATCCAGTGTCTGGGTTGCCCACATGCACTGTGCAGGGCTGGGGCTGGTGGGCATTGCCACAGTGCCCATAAGCATTGCAGCTCTGGGCACAGCCAGCCTTCCTTTAGCTTTAAGAAGGGAAATAATTTTCTTTCTTTTGCCAGTGTTGTCCTATGGCCCTGCAGGTTGTCCTGTGGGACGTGTCCATTGAGGTCCAGGTCCCAGCCTCCTCTGTGGTTTCCACCTCAGTGCCTGCAACAGCTAACACAGCTGTAAACTGGGGGCTGTCTTGTATGGTCATCACCTGGTGGTCAAGGTGCTGGTGAAGATGTGATAGCAGAGATCCCAGCACACAGGGATTTCAGACTGAGAAGGTCCCAGGCTTCTCTCCAGCCACCTTAGATATAACCCCAGCAAGTGCATCAGCCCAGCCCAGAGACTGCAGCTCCTTCCCTGCTCACCCACCACTTCTCCTGGGTTGCTCCAGCCCCTCACCCAAAGCTCCACATAACATCAGCATAAACACCCAACATTGCTAATGCTCAGCAAGACCAGTGAGCTGTGGGACAGGCAGCAAGCTGCTGGTGGCACTGACATAATGGATGGAAAGCTTGCAAAGTCCTCAAATGCAGTGTGACACTTGCTAAAAAGAGAGACCTCAAACTTGGGGCTGAAGACCAAAAATTCAGGGTTCACCCCAGCTGCTGTAGTGGTGGGAGGAGGGTGGGGCACTGCTGTTTTCATCAGTGCTGGTATCCACGGCCACCCATGTGAGGTGATGGCAACAGGTCACAGGGGAGAGGAAATAACTTCTTGCTACTTTTAAGAAAAATATAAGACCCCAAACCCTACTGAGCCCAGCCCCTGTGTCACACACAGCTCCACGCCTGGAGACCTGAGCAGCAGCCATGGGACACACACGGGTCACAGCGTTTGTCACACTGGTGGATGATGAGGTTGAAGATGAGGGTGCTGCGGGGTTCTGCATGGATGGGGATGTCATCCAGGTGAGACTGTGGTGTGCAAACTGCAGTCCCACCTGGTAACAATGAAATCCCGGGGCTGGATAACAGGTTGGTTGTTTTGTGAATATCCTAAAATCACGTAAGAGCACTTCAAGGTCTTGTGGGAGCGAGGGAAGGGGAAAGCAGCTGAATGTAATGACAAGTCCTGTTGATATATCTGAAGCCAGAAACGTTGATGTTGCCAAAAATTACACTGGGGATGTTTGTACTTTATGTGTCTCAGTGAGACCACCTGAGTAGTGGGGCTGAAGCGTTTGCCTGGAGTGAGAGGGATGAGAAGCAACTGCAAAACCAGGTTATGATGGATTTGGGAGTTGCTGGGTAGGAACTGGCCATGGCAGGGATGTGTGCAGACCTGGGGAGGGGTGGGAGATTTGAAAGTGTGGCTCTGCACTGAAATGTCACTGAGCAGGTGACAGCTATTCCTCACCCACCACCAAAACCAGTCAGACCCAGTGCTACAAGTGGAAGGCTTGGGAAGGACTTGAAGCAGCCAGGTCCTTCCCAAGGTCTCCAGGGAGCTGGGCTCAGGGCTGTGCTGCATAAAGGCACTGCAGCCCCAAAGCTGTCAGCTGAGGAAAGCCACTGAGCTGGGACAGACGTGCTGGGGAGCAGCATCGCACCCCACAGCATTAGCACAGGAGCATGGCATGGGCTGTGAGGGGCCAGGGGTCCTGCCCCAGCTCCTCACTGCCACTCATCACCACCCGTTCATGGACCCCGGGATCACCTTCCCCATCCCCTCCCATGCAAAGTAAAGCTGAATCCACCACAACACAGCTGGGGTTGATCTGTTTTGCTTTGTACTGGACCAGGTTAAACGCACCTGCGTGTCACTGCCGCACCTTCCTGGGCTGGGGGCTGTGACCTGGCAGCCACCAGAGCCAGGTTGTCTTGTCCCCTGTGTCCTATCATCCCAAAAAGTCAACATTTGAACAGCAGGGAAAGCATTTTGCTGTTGCTTCAAAGCATCGTCGAGAGGCGGTTGAGCCTGGGAGCAGCAGACATTTTTATTGTAGCGTCCAGCAATGAAACGTGACAGTTCCCACTAAAACCAACAGTAAAACTCCCTCCTGGTTCCTGGGAGGAAAACAACGCCAGGACAGTTTAGTTTTGCTAACCTCAGCAAGTGCTGGTGGATGTGGAGCAGCTCTGCTCAGTTTTACGGGCCCCCAATTCAAATCCTCGCCAAGGTGCTCGCAAACAGGACAATCCCCGGGATCTGGAGCAAGAGGCTGCGGTCCGAGCTAACGAACCAGGAGGGGGGGCTGTCAGGGGTGTCCTCCCCTACACCACAGCACTGCTCCAGGGAACGCCCAGCCCCGGGGAGGGTGCTGGACCCACAGGGGTGCAGCGGGGTGTGACATGTCCCCCGACACACGGGCACCTGCTGCTGGGCACGGGGCTGAACCACCTCCTAAGAAGCATTTATTTAAATCAGGGTTTATTCCCCAAAATCAGGATGGTCCCAAGATCTGTTTGAGGAGACAGCCCAGCCAGCCGGTCACACACACACCCAGCTGGGAATAAATTTGCTTTTTACTGACTTTTTCCAGCTCCAGTGTTGCTCACACCACCCCGTAACACCAGAGCGGTGAAATCATGTTCCCGTTATAGCCCCGCTCGGCCCCAGAAAGCTCCCAGGGAGCACTAACGGAAGGAGAGGGGGTTTCAGTGATTGTTTTCCTCTTTGTCACCCCTCTGCAAGGCACGGGAGGACGGGTGGCTGTGGCCAGGGGTGACACCCAGGGAGGTGACGCCCTTCCCACCGCGGTCCCAAGCTCGCACGGGATGCGCTGGGCTGGCAAGTTGCTCCTGGCGCTTCCCACATCACAGGATCGACCCTCAGAGGCGTTTCCAAGAAGCCCTTCCAGCAAACTTTTTTTGCTCTTTTTTTTTTTTTTTTTTAATATTTAATTAATAATACTTTTTTAAAAGGCTGAGAGCTCCCTCTGCCGCCGTGCGGGGTGAGATGGGCGGGGGATGGCCCGAAGCCTGCGTCATGTGGAGGCTGGCTGGGCTGGAGGGACCCAGCGGCTGCTCCAGATGTTTCCTGACGCTGCCCTTAAACACCAGGCCATGGGGATTAAGAGGTCTGGCCCAGGGGATCACTGCCAGGCGCCAACGAAAAGGCTGGTTTGGTTGAGTGTCCCCTGAAGGCTGCCCAGGCCGGTAGCACCCCAGGGGATGCTGCGCTCCCCACCCCACCGCAGAGACAAAAGCCCCCAGGGATGTTACAGATCCCGCGTTCTCCTCCTGTTCTCCTGAGGTTGCTCTTGCAGCAGCGGGGAGCAGTGGGATTTCGGGTGTCCCACTTGCAGCAGCAGCAGAAGAGCTCTGGGGGACTGACCTGAGCATGGCTCGTGATTCCTGATGAGGGCACCACACCCCAAGTCTCAGTGCCGGGTCCCCCACCCTGCGACCAGCCCTGTGGCACTCTCCTGCCCCGGCTACCACCCAGACCCCACCCACGATGATCTGGTCTCTGAGCTGGGGACAGCAGAGGACCCGAGCAAAGTCCCAGTCCCCTGCTCTCTCCATTCCAGATCCAAGCTGCAGATCCTAATTCAACCAAACTTCTGGGCATGACCCTGCAATTCAAAACATGAGAAATCAAAGGCTGACATACCCAAGAGCACTGCAAAAGGGTATTTCATTTTTTCCTTGTTCTAAGGATTTTTAAGTGAGGTTTTGGGTCAGGACCTCTGTCTTCACGTGGGTTTGGGCACCTCCAGCCCAATGGGCTTTTGGATGCTGGGAAGTGGGTGTGGAAGTTCCAGAGACCAGCAGCAATTTTGGTAGGCAAATCAAATTCCTTCTGAAACAGGGTCCAGATGTGAGGGAGGCTCCAACAAAAGCAAAATATAAGTCTGACTACTGACTAAAAAAAATTAAATGAAGTTTTAAACCTTCCAGCAGAAAGGACAGATGACAAGTTTGGAAGGTCTGGCAGGGGTAGAGGATCTGTCTAATGGGGGAGAAGCCATAGAAATCATAAACGAAGGGATAGATTCAACACTGGTACACTCAGTAGGAAACCATGAGTAACTGTCTCAACAACTAAACCCTCATTTAATCTGAAAACATAACAGTAGGCAAGAGCAAGTGAGTATGTCCTGTGGCAGAAAAGCTAACTGACTCATGTACTCCAGTGGTTTGGAGGGAGTTGTTTACACACTGCTTTGTGATTGGGGAAAAAAAAAAAGAGA
This sequence comes from Caprimulgus europaeus, assembly GCA_907165065.1. Next base: position 4,281,351 of record OU015543.1, on the reverse strand, counting down.
GAGAAAAAAAAATCTAAAGAACTAACCCCAAATGAACTAAATAGGGGGATTTTTGCACAAGCTGGCAGCATGAAGAGGAATAACTCAGCAGGCCAAGGAGGTTTCCAGGAGGAGTCCAAAGGGCTCTGGGATGAACCCACTGAGCCACTAATACCCAGACAAACCAACTGCTTCTCCTGCTGCCAGCTGGGTAGGAGGTGGGAAGTGTGATACTGGGGTTTTGGAGGACTTTTAAGGATTCTGGGAGGAATATGAGGAACAACAGACCAGAAAATCCAACTCCTATACTGAGCAAACTGTTCAGACTTCTACAGACCAAGGATAAGAAATAGCTGAAGAGCATCAACATGGCTTTTGCCAAAGGGAGTCCCACCTGGCAAATATTAAAGCTCTTTGAAATGTGTAGCAAGCAGCTGGGAGGATGAGATGATCTGGCATTAACAGCCATTAATTGGATAATTTACAAATTAATACTTTGGGAAAAAATCTGTAACAAAGGACAGGAATAAAATGGGAGTTTTTGTACCCAGGGAAGGTCACCAAGGAGGTTCCCTGGGAACACATCATTGCTATGTGAAATTCATTGCCCCCAGAGGGTTTACATGCCAGTAAATCCTGAGACAGCTCCACAGCTGTTGGAATGATGGTGCAGATACAGCCTTTGAGATCCTGCTCCACAGACTGCCAGACTCTAACCAGAGGCAAAAGTGCCACCATTATTTTATGGCACCGTTTCCTTCGCATCAGCATCATCAGGTAGGGTCAGACACTGGATTTTGAGTTACAGTGACCTTTGGCATGACCCAGAGTGGCCATTTTAGTATGAAAAAACCCAGCTATTTGAAGAAAATATAGTCTGTCTGGGCAACAGATAATTCCATAGTGTGACATGAGCTTAGGGGGCTATAGCTCCATAGTCTGTACCCTACAGCCTAAGCTTCCCTGCCCAAAATTATCTCTGCTGCCCATTTTGACCTTGCCCTACACTACAGTTTGCTTTCTATGCTTTAAATATTACCTTCTCCTCTTTACATATTCCTTAAGAAAGCAACATGCTCCTCTTACCTGGCTCTGTTACAAGGAAATCCAACCATCTCAGTCCCCCCCACACCCAATTCTAGGGGTCCAGAAACCTCTGGGATTTAAGCTGTACCAGGCTTGCTCTGGCAGTCAGTGTGCAATCAGAGTTCACTGATAAGGAAACGAAGCAGGACAACACAGAAAACCCTTCTGCTTTCACCTGCAGATAGAAAAACTGCTCCTTGGATGCTTGGCTGTGCTCTGAAAGCCCAGGGGAAAGCTGTAACACTAACAGAGTCTGCTGTAGGATTGTGTCTTTAGGGCAGTAAAAATGAACCTCTTCTCCATGAATTTGAACTTGGCCAACTCTGTGCACAGTGCCCACAGAGCTGCCACAGCACACACTGCTTGTCCACAGCATGAAACATGCTTAGCAGAGACCCTGCTCTTTCATCTCACTAATGCACCATTAAAAATTGAAACCCCAAGTATGCAGGACTTTGCAACAGAGACAAAGAAAGCCCTGGGCTTGCAGGAACCTGCCCTGCTGAGAAACCCTCCTGCTATAAAGATCAGTGGAAGCTGTGCCTGGGCTCAACCAGGTGCCTACTTCTGAGTGCAAGCAGGACACCTGGGTGAGGAGGGTGCTGCAGGGACTGGGTGCTCACAGTCACCTCGGGATTCATGTCATGCTGCCAATGCTGGGCAGCATGAGGGGAGGCTGGCAGCGGTGCCCCTGGGTGCTCCATGACCCAGGGTCACTCCTGTCCTTTGCCATCACCTCTGGGAAGCCATTGCCTGTCTGCTGTAGGAAACACCCTGGCTTGTCTCCCCAGGGCCAGCTCCTGCTCTGCCATGGACCTGCTCAGCCCTGGCACAGCTCCACCACCCCTCAAGGCTTCAGGTGTTGGTTTTGCTCCTTGTTACCTACCTTGAGAAGTGGTAGCAACCCCTGCCAGCCTTCCTGAGCATCAGAAAGCCACATGTATCTTGGTGCTGCTTGCCCCAGTAAAGTGTCAGGCACAGAGCTGGGATCAGCCCAAAACATGTAAATACATTAAAAACAGTGTCTCAGCCCCAGGCGTGCTTGCTCCTTCTCACACTGGCTCATGTTCCTTGCCTGGCATCAAAGCACCCTCCAGTCCTTGCAGAGCATCTGAGTCATCCTCAGCCCTGCCAGGATGCAGAAGAAACAAAGATGCTTGGAAGAGGAGGAATCCCACACCTCCCCACATCTCACAAAGGTCCTCTTAGACATGAATCCCCACCCAGGGGGGTGATAACTGCTCCTGGCACCACAGCCTGAGCTGGTGGCTTTTGAAAGGAGACCTCAGATCTTCAGCAAGCTGATCCAGCAGAACCCCAACAGCAGTTTAAGTCTGTCCAGGGATTTCAAATCTCATGTTTAATGCAAAATGCAGTGTCTCTCTGCTGTGTAGGGAGGTGAACACAGAACACCCCTGGCTTTCCCTGCCCTCACTAGATGGGCACCAAATTAAGTTGGAGGCAGGTTTCACACAAATGAGATGTGAAGCATCTTTCCACAGCCAGTGTTAATCTGTGGAGCTCTCTGCTGCAGGACACTGCAAATACTGGAAGTCTGCATGGGCTGAGAAAGAAATCGATCAAACTGATGGCAGGAAAACCCATCAAGTGACACAGGTGGAGCCCCAAACCTGTGGAGATACAAAAGGTGTTCCTGGAAGCGTGGCTGTGAGTTTGTCATTTCCATACACTCTTTGCAAGGTACAGTGGAATTGGCTACTGCTGGAGACAAATCTTGGGTTTGATGGGTTCAGTCTAACCCAGAGAACCATTCTTGCAGCTTCAAGACACAGCTGACAGCAAGAGGCTGTCCCCACAGCAGCACCTAAAGGTGATGCCTCCCCCTGAGGAGCAGGATTGAAATCCAAGCAGCCGAGCGCTGCAGCCTGTGGGTGAGCAGCAGAAACCATCGCAGTGCACCCCCAAAATCAGCTGCCCCCAGCCACGTGCTGGCACCAGAGAGGAAAGCAAGGAACTGCAATTGCATTCAACACAACTGGTTTCCTTTCAGCACATACAGGCAGATAATGACAGACCCACGTGTCCTCTGTGGTATAAAAATGCTGCTATCAGTAAAACAGAAATAGCCTTTCCTTTCTCTCTACCCTTCGCCTGTCTTGTCAGGGTGGTGAGGAGGCTCTTGGGTTTGCAGGGTGGGAAGGAATACCTGCTCCCAAATTGGGGCTGTTTGCGCAGAAAGACATGAGGGAAACAAGAAATTCCTTCCTGCCAGGAGCCCTGGAAGTGGTGCTGGGTCCTGGCCAACATCCACCCTCCTCACCTGCACCCCCGTTCCCTCTGGGCTCCCTAAAGGTCACTCTCTGTTAGTCACTGCAGCTTTTTATTTCAGAAACACCACTGGGATGTCCTGTCCCATGTGAGCAGGGCTGGCCATGACCTCTGCCAAGCAACTACAATAGACCTCTCCCTGCAGCCCTCCAGGAGGCAGGCAAGTCTCCAAGAAATCTGTGGAGGAAAAGACAGCCAGGCTCCAAGTGCCTGGGGCCAGCTGGCCTGTGCACACTCAGCATCCCTCCATCAGTCCCTAAGGTTCTCCCCTGAGGCAGGGGGATGGCACACAGGGAAGGGGAGATCCACCCAACAGGGCAAAACTCCCTCTAAAGCTTTTGTGTTTTGAGATATCCAGATGCACCACGGTAACGCTTCTGCTTCTGCCCCTGAAATCAGGCGCCTTCCCTGGGGACTCCAGCACCCAGCCAGTGCCACGGTGGGTGAGGACAAACCAAGGCTGCTCTGTGGCAGCAGCAGGGGACAGGTCCAAAGAGCAATGGAGCAGCTCACCTCTGGGATACAAGGGAAGGGTGAGGCCTCACACACCCCAAAGCAGACAGCTGATGTCCCCCAGGACCCATTCTGGCCCCAGTAATGCGAGCAAGCTCCCCACTGGCCCAAGACACTATGATCCAAGGACTGAAAGTGGCCCTGCCTGTAAAATGAGGATGATTTCAAGTTCACCTTTCAGCTGTGCTTGCAACATCTGAGGCACACTTGGCTATTTCAGAGTGAGTAGTATTTTATTATTGTTGCACTCAGAGTATTTCTGCTTGTGTAAAGCCCAAAAGTTCAGCCACCACCCAGGCCTGGGTGGGGCCACCATTACACAGCTAATGCTCAAGAAAGTGGCTTAGCCTGGATTCCTGAGGCTTGGCAAAAAAAGTACATTCAGAGAATTTCCCCATTCTGCAGCAGCTCCCACTTCCTGCCTCACAGGAAACCCCAGCAGCCAGCCAGTAAAAATCCAACGAGGCTCACGCCCAACTGGAGGAGCGATAAGGAATTTGGTTCTGATCCATGCCGTGGAGAAACACAACAAAGTGCCAGCTTCTCAGAAGCCAAAAGACTGAATGTTTGCCAGGAGGCTAAAAATAAGCCAGAGGGCTATATTTAAAGGCACATACTAATAAATGCCTCTGTCCTTGATTAAATAAACTGCAACTTCCAGAAAAGCACTGTTTTCCAGCAGTTTGGGGGGAGTTTTGGCAGCAGCAGAATAAACATTAAGTCCAAAATTTTCAACACATTTTAAAACAACTACCTTGTGGCTGGAGCTGTGCCAGAGTCAGTGCTGTCCCTTGGACAGCAGCAGCAAACTGGGGCCTTGCTGGACTGGAGCAGAGAGGATTTCTGTTCCATCACGCCATAGGGGCCAGACACTGCACTTGCATGTCCCCAGGGGGCTGCAGAAGCACCTTTACTTCAATGATTGACTTCATTTTGCCTGTTGATATTCATTCCTTAGAAACAAATCATCCTTTCCATGTAAGTGGGGAGTAGAAGTTCCCACTACATGGTGGCATGAGCATTTATGATAGCACACTGCCTGCCACGAGCCAGGGCCCTGGGCAAAGGGACCCTCGAGTGCCCTCAGAAGGAGCCTCTGAGCTGCTCCAGCCCAGCCTTAGAGAGTGACAGTGACTTCAGCTCTGCACAGCAATGACTCCAGCACACTGACAAAGAAAGTGTTTGCACAGGGAAAACTGTCCAAGACCTCTGGGTGAAAGGAACTGTGCCAGAGCTCACTGAACAGCACTGTTTAACATGACAAGTAACCCTTGTTAAACCTACATTACAAGAACACAGTACATAAATAGAGCTCAGCCACAAATCACAGAGGGGCTACCTGGTCTGGTTAAACAAAGCATTATTTTAATTCCAAGATTTTATAAATACATATTTACAAAAGGAAGGTATCAATCCAAAGAGTTAAATAAATGTACAGCTCCCAAGTATTGCTACAGTACAGGAGGAGAAATCATGTTAATGCAATCCCACAGTGTACAATACCCATTATTCAAAATGAAACCACATTCTCCATTTAAAATACCTCAACCAAAGGTTACAATATCCACCACTGCGAAAGCACGGTCTGCCTTGAACAGGATTACATGACAAGAAGGAACTGACTCCTTCCATACATCTTTTCACACAAAACACACCACTTTCTGCCACCTAAGTGAACACTGCAAGCCAACATTGCACAACCCTACAGAAGGTCCTCAGACTCCTTGGGGAGCACGGCCTAAGGGCAGCACACTGCGTGGATTCAAGACACATAAACCAGTCACTCATTCCCTGTGACCCCACGCCAAGGAGCTGGTGAGGAAACTGCAGATCACATCACCCTACACCCTCCTGGCCAGAAGAAAAGACCCACAACACCAAACACGTGCACCAACAGGGTGCCAGAGAGTGTCACTCAGGCAGGGACTGCTCTCAGGTCCAGTCCCTGACACTGTGCCTGCAGCTTTCCTCATAGACTGCCTTTACTCTTGCCATGCTCTCCACACAAAAGCAGGCCTGCAGGTAGAAGAGGAACTTCCCATAAATCCAGGGCTTTAAGATGTTACTGAGACCTCCAGGAATGCTTCAGATAAATCAAAGACCAGAGCTGCTCAGAAATCATTTCACTAATCATCCTGCTAAGCCAACAGCAACAGTTCCTTTAGATGTCCTTCACTGCAACCCCCTCAGCATGGTTCAAATCATAGAGTGAGAGAGATGCAGAGCCAAAAGAACACTCTAAACTTCATAACAAAAGCAGCAATGGCCTCCAAGAACAAAATGCAGCAATGTCCACAACTGAAACTCTCTGAGGCACCAACTGCTGGAGTTGGGGGGTTCTCAGGCTCAGCTTGTGCATGGTTTTTCTGAAGAAGGATGTCCAGCAATTTTCCCTTAATTCATCCAATTGTTCTAAACCTAGGCTATTTTTTAATTTAAAGTTTAGGCAAATTAATTCTAATTAACCAAACTAAAGAAAGGACTTAAACACAACCTGCTAGTGGAAAAATAAAATATAAGTTGCTAGGAGTGTTAACCTGAAGTCTTGCACAATTTATTTACTTCTTTTAATTCACACCTCACATATGCAGCTCCCAAATCTCATGGTCAGAGCAACATTCTTTGTTGTCCACTACTGTGAATCTGGTCTGGCTTGAGGCTTCCACCATACTCAGGATGCTGTTTGGTCTTCTTTAGCCACAGCCTGCAGAAGGTGAAAAATAAAAAAAGAAAAGGAGTACAGGAGAACTATGGGACTCACTGCCATGATTCTGGGGCAAGACATTCATTTCTACCAGAGACTGAGACTGGTCTGGGCCTCTGGTTAACCACTGCAGTGGTAAAAGCATTCAGAAGCAGATCAAGCTAGAGAAGAGAACAATCCCAGCATAGATTTACATGAAAGGTTTATCCATGTTTGAGCTTCTGATCACACTAGCAACAATAATCTGAGCAAACACTTGTGAGCCTGTGGCAGCCAAACCACTCATCCTCAGAGCTGCCTGTGTAATAGAGCCAGCCACAGCCAGGAAACCCAGTAAAAGCAGAAGTTCAGTGCCAGCCTGGAAGTGTAACAGCAGACAGTTGTGCTTACTGCTGCAGGGACCTGTGGAAGGAAGAAAACCCAGCATGGGGGCAGAAAAGGACCTGTTGAGAAGAGCTGGTTGGAAGAAATACAAAAGGCAGTGGCAGCCCTTTCAGCTCTGAGCTATGCACACTGCAGCTGTGCACTGAAGCACAAGGACCAACGTGACAGCTCTCCAGATGCATGGCTTTGTGGCCAGCACAACCTGAAGAGGAAGCAGTACAATGAAAGGAGTGATTTAGCAAAGTGTTATCCAAGAGCAGCAGAGTTCATCAAAAGCTGTTTCCCTCTGGGACCACTTTCACTGTGTTCCTTATTTCCAACATACCAGCCATATTCCAGTGAGTGCTATGGCACTTGTCCCTGGCACCAGGGAATAACATGAGCTCACGAGACACTGCAAACAGAACTTGGTGCTGATAATTAGCACGTTACTCTGTGACTTAACTAAGGGGGCTCAAATTCACAAGGAAGTAATGTGTGATGAGTCCCCCTGCAGAACTCTAAACAAAAACTTTCTCAGTCTTTCCTTTCATACCTAGGCAGGAAGGAAGTTTATGGACAGGAAGAACTATTACAGGAGGGTTTCCACGACCCTGGAAGACTTACCTGCCGCAAGAACTGCTTTCCAAGGTAATTGGTTGCCATGCTTGTCAAGTTCTTCCTACTGCCAACTTTACACCTGATGTAACCATAAAGATTGGCTCCCTGAAGCACCACTCCCATCACAACCACTGCCTAAGACAGAGGAAACAGAAGTCACTCATTTACACACTGCCTCACTTGTTGGGTGTAAGGTCTGTTACCGAGTTGAGGGAGTCAACTCACCAGCCACTTCACTTTGAACGAAAAGAGAGCACTGAAAGCAAATATCACCCAGATCATCGGGCAGGTAATGAGACCCAGCCAGAAAATTCGGGACTCTGCTTCTGATGAGGTTTTACTCCCTTGTGCTGATACCTAGAAACAGAAAGGAAATGGAGATTAACAGGCTGCTCTATTGTGTAGATCACATTGTCATTATGAACAGCCCAGAATTTACAAGCCCCCTGTTTTTTGCCTCCACACAACAGTACTGGGTGCTTTCAAGATCAATTTCTACATCCCATAAAGATCTTCCTGCAACAGAAGATGTTGCCATTTAGGGGACCCTTTTCTCAATTTTCTATCAGAAATAGTGGAGGCAGCAGCATCAAATCCTCTTGGAATGCTTAGAGGTAAAGCTTAAGTTTGAGAAACATGACATGTACTGCAGGGTTCACTTACAAAGCTTAGAAACACGACAAATGGGTAATGTTTTGTACCTCCAAATCACTGCCCAACCAGAATTTCACTAATCTTAGCACTGGCAGAGCTAAATTTTTATATTCTTAGGCAGCAAAGTAGGGTAGTTTTTTCTTTACACACACAGAGGTCTGATTCACACCACACTACTGATTTATAAAAGTCTTTACAGAGCAGAGGATCCCAAGCAAGCACTCACTCCTCCCTGTAGGAGTTAAAAAAATGTGGACTGGGTTAACAGCTTATGGGTAAATGTACAGCATCACCAGCAGCTCAGCTGCCTTTTCCCTCTGCCCCAGTATGTTCCAGCTTTCCTCAACTACCACATTTTTGAGAAAGAATGTGCCTGTAGTGAGCACACAAATTCAGCTGGAGAAAGGTTCAGGTTCAAGTCCCTTCACCAGTGCAGACCTCCCAGGTGATCTAGAAAATTATTTGTACCTCACTCCAGCTCTGCATGCCATTAGCTCCATACAAACAGAGATAAGGGACAGGGATCAAAAGGGTAAATACAGGATGTGTTCTGAGGTGTCTGACAGACAGGATACTAGAGAGGTAGCAGTAGCCATCACGAACACAAAAGCAAAGCAATAGCCAAGATGAAAGCTATACATTTCTTCCCGCTTTCTATAGGAGATAAAAGCTACATCAGCTGATCCAAGTTCACACCAGAAAACCTGTAGGCTACTGGCATGACATGGGAACCTTTACTGCATTTTATGTGGCACCTTTAGGTTACTTACATCAAGCCAGATCAATACATTGTAAGAATTTTTAAATAATTCAACCAACAAAAAAGCTCATTCAGCAACCTACATGAAACAAATCCATGGTTACAGCTCTGTGGCTGGAAGTAAATATCTACAATGTACAATCTACCATCACAAGCATAACTGCCAGTTCATAGGGGTTTCACAAAACAGAAACAATTAAAAGAAAAAAAATAATAATAATCTTACCTTCCTGGCTTCAAATACCCAGTGACTTCGACCATCGTCATCGACCTGGTTCCACCAGCGAAGGCCAACCATCAGTCGCCCTGTGACATTCTGAAACAGAAGAAAAGCAAAATGCTTTACACCTCCTGCTGAAAAAAAACATTTGCCAAAGTTCACTGTTTGGGTTGCTGTTTTCAATGGTGCTTATTTGCCTCCCATTTGGGAAAACAAGATTACATGGCTCTTATGTCCACAACAATCTGCTTTCCAATATGTGCAGTACAATAACCAATTACTGTAACTGTAGTGAGGCATATTTCTGGTGATTCAAAAGTGATCTGATAACCAAGCCTGTGCTACCTTGTTGACAGGGGTCACAGGTCACTAGAGATGTTGTACAATCAGAGGCTCAGCAGAAGCAGCGAGGGTATGAAATGGCTCAGGCCGCAGTAGCCAGCTTAGGCCCTTGACATAAGTCAGGGTAAATTAGCAGAAGTCTCTAGGATACTGACTTGTCCTTGAGACTTCAGACAAACAACTTTAGCAAAACTAAGCTGGGAAAAAGAAGGGAGCAGCTTTAGCTGGTAACTGCAAAGTAGGAGTATCCTGTTGACGTCCTTGGGAGTGAACAGAGCTATGAGATAGAAGAACTGAGCTCACCACGAAGGAAGAAGTTCCCAGGAAAATTAATAAACCAATTAGTATGGGTCTTTAAGAATATGCATGAGCTTAATTAACCACTGTATATAAGGAGCACGTATGTAATCAATAAACAGAGCTTGCTGATCACTCATATTGAGCGTCCAGGTCTTCCCTCCGTCACGACACTGCCTTAAAAGCAAGTCCAACATCTGCTCTCCATTTGATTTTCAAAAATAAGCCAGGTACACAGAGATTCATTATTTTGTTAACACTCTGCAATACACCACAGTCTTTGAGGGCATCTCAGGTATCATTTCGTTGGAAAGGCACAAAGGTGGTAATTTTTTTTGTGACACTCAATTATTCTTATATAGCAAGACAAAAATAACAAAAAGCGTAAGAGGAACTTACCTTCACAGCCCAAAAGTCACACGACAAGAGGAGGATAATTGTCACCATGCAGGCAATAAAGCTGCTAGTTAAGAGCTCACAGAGGAGATAGACAACTATCGCACTGACTCGGAAGAATAAGTGGAAAAATGACGCCACTGGATGCCTGGAATGAAGGACAGCACAGTCACAGCACAGTCACAGCACAGTCACAGCACAGTCACAGCACAGTCACAGCACAGTCACAGCACAGTCACAGCTCCTTCAGACAAGACTGAAGCAATTTCAGAGAACTGACACTGCCAAGGAGATCTCCCACCAACTCACAGGATAAGGATCAGCATTGGTACACAAACCCAGCGTGCAACAACTGCTGAAAATAGGGGAAATTAATTGACCAGAAGCCCATCATAAGGGAAACACATTCTGCATGCAGTGACATCCCACGTGCAGACAGAATTTGGGGTGGAAGGGGCAGGGAGTTTTAGCTAGTGTTCAGTGTAAGGCAATTTTGATGGGGTCAATTTAAAAAGGTTCTGACAGAGGAAATACCTCTGAGGGAAAGATCCCATTTCTCAACACAGCAGACTTGCCCTTCTTTCTGATTGTTGCAGTTTCCATGTCAGAAACACACAGAACAGAGCCAGGGTCACCACAGCACCCGTGTAAGGATGCTGCTCTGTAGCAGGAGTTTGAGCAGAACAAGGAAGGGGCCAGCTGGACAAACTACATCAGGACATGGCAGATGGCAGTGTAGCAACAAACACACTTGAGAACAAAGTCTGGGAAGATATAACAGACTAGCCCAGAACCAGCATGTAACATGGCAAGAACCTCACACTACACAGAGTCCTCGTGTCCCTGCAGATCCCTTACACACTGGAAGACAAACACATGTGAAATGCGAGGGCACCCACATGAGAGGCATGAGGGAACAGATCTACAAATTCCAGTTGAGTTTCTGGAACTGGCACTTTCAGTTATCTAGAAGTTACTTTCCTTTACCTCTAACCAAATAGCAAAGGTATTTGCCATTACCTATTCCCACACAACATGACAGTCCTTCCTTCCTCAGGCTTCCGCCCACAACTTCTCTAGAAACTGTTTCTACAGCCACTGACCTTATTTTTGATTTTTTTGATCTCCTGGATACATCATCATCTGCATCAAAGAGAGACACATCCTCAATGTCATCATTGCTGTCCTAAAGCAGGGAACAGATGCAAAGAGTTACACCAGAAAAATGAATCTCTTTTCAACTTCAAGCAAGGACAGATGATGTGATTACCCAGAATATTCTGATGGCACCTTAAGATCAAAATGAATCCAGGAATAATACTGGAGATTTACTCACATACAAAAGGAAGCAATGCAGGACTTCAATTCTATTCTTTGTTTTGATCTGTGCTTTGTGAAACGCACAGTGTGAGCCCGAGGCTCCTTCCTGCACCCAGGCAGTTAACCTCACAGCCAGCCCAGGGCCCTTTATTCTTCACTCCTCTTAGAGAGCCCGTTACCTCGTACAAAAGCTATTCCTACGCCAGGCAACAGGCTCCCATCCTCCCGCGTTCCGGTGACGCAATCACAACCGGTTATTTTCACGGCCAGGGCCCGTCCCTGCTGCAGGCCCTGCAGACACGTCGCACCAGCAGCACCAGGCCCAGAAACCCTTCTCCTCGAGACCGGCCCGGCCCGGCCGCGACGGCGTTCCGCCGGCACACCGAGCAGCAGCGGATCGGAACGCCGCGCCGCCCCGGACCCTGCATTTCTAACGGGTTCAGGAGCCATTCCCAGCCGGGTCTGCGGCGCTCCGGGTCCGCAGCGCGGGCAGCGCAGCCCCGGGGCTGCAGGCCGGTGACAGCGGAAAGTGCCTATTTCCGGCCCCGGCCCCGGCCCCGGCCCCGGCCCCGGCCCCGGCCCCGGCCCCGGCCCCGGCCCCGGCCCCGGCCCCGGCCCCGGCCCCGGCCCCGGCCCCGGCCCCGGCCCGCCTCACCTGCCGCAGCATGGCGGCAGCCCCCTTACTTCCGCCTGCCGCCCTACGTCAGCGCCGCGGGCCAATCCCGGCACTCGCCGAGCCGCGCCTACCCCCCGCGCGCGCGCGCTGCAGGCGGGAGGGGGGGGGGAGCGCGAAACGTGGCCGCCCCGCCCCCGCCCCCGCCCCGCCCCTGCCCCCGCCCGCCGCGGTGGCGAGGCCGCACCCCGCATACCTCGGGCTGGGCCCCGTGCGTCCCCCGGCGGCCAACGGCAGCGCTCGTCCTCGGGGAAGAGGCTCCTGCAGCGCGGGGCGGGGGGGCAGGCAGGACCCCCGGGACCCTCCTTTATGAGCCCGGCAGCGCGGTGACCCACGGAGGCGGAACACCCCGAGGGGCTGCCAGAGGCGGGTCAGGGAGAGCTCCGAGGGGCAAAGGACCTTTCCTGCAGCCTCACCTGTCCTGAGCTGTAGCACACCTGGAAAGCGAGGAGCGGGCACGGTGCCAAAGCCAGGCTGCATGGAGTCACAGAACCGCTTTGGTTGGAAAAGACCTTTAAGATCATCGAGTCCAACCATGACCCCAGCACTGCCCAGTCCACCTTCAAATCACATCCCTCAGCACCACATCGGCGCGGCTGTTCAATCCTCTCGGGGAAGGTGACTCCACCACCTCCCTGGCCAGCCCGTTCCAGTGCCTGAGAACCCTTTCAGTGAAGAATTTTTTCCTCACATCCAATCTAAGCCTCCTCTGGTGCAACTTGAGGCCATTTCCTCTTGTCCTGTCCCTTGTTCCTTGGTTGAACAGACCCACCCCCACCTCTCTCGCTTCATTGATAAAGGAAAACGACAAAGTTATTCCTTCCAGTTGTTCCTCCCTCTGTTATGGCAAGCACAAAGGAACAAAGAGGCAGAACATTGTTTTATTACCTGCCACCTGTTTGAAGGATCATTACCTGATCCTATTTAAACCAAAAAGGGGTTCCCTTTCTGGATTACTCTTACCATAGCTGGTTCCAGCTGTAACTGCTCGCTGGGTGGATCTGGCAGCTTGAAGGACTACATATGTAGCTCAGAGTTCATTATTTTTGGGACTAGCTCATCCTTTGGTGTATTCATATGCCTTAAAAGAGATTTCAGACCTGTAAGACTATGATTTCTATAGGAAGTCATCCATCAAAGCAAAGATGTAGAAATCCAGAGCTTTTTAAAGAGAAAAAAAGTCTTTAATGGGGCTGACCCATGAGTACTTTGAGCTGTTCTAGTACCTCATCTGCTTCATGTTTTCCACGTGCTGCTGAGAGATGGGAGAACAAGCAAGGGGGACCTTTGTGAGATCTATTCTAGCACTAGCATGTGTCACTAGCAATAAAAACTAGTTTTTAGTTAAAAATATAATCTAAAGCAATAATATGGAAGCCTATGAATTGCTGGTTCCAATGATGCATTCTCATGGGACAATCTTCCCCATGGTTTCTTTGAAAAAATCTAAAACCTGGTTGTGGTGCAGCATAAGAGATATTGCAGGAATTTCCATCCGTGTTGCTGCAACACAGCTAATGTGGAGAAATGCAAATTTCTCTGGACCTCTGCAGATACGCAGCACCACTGCCTAACCTTTCAGTGAAACCATCAAAAAGTAAAACAAAACAAAAACAGTCCACCAGAGATTCTACTGAAAAACCTCTGAAGGAAACAGTCACCTGTTTGGTTGGTTTTTTCCCTTTTTTTTTAAAAAAAAAAAGGCATATGTCAAAACATTTGCTTTGAGGACAAAGCAAAAAAAAAAAAAAAAAATAGTACTTTATTATTTTTTTATCAAGACAGCATTTTCACACACACCATTTCCTCCCAGATGACCCGAAGGTGCTGTTTGATCCTGGGGACAGGACACACTCGGAGCTGGGGAGCAGCTCTGTGCTGCTTTCGCTGTGGGACAAAGCTCCCTTCGGCCCTCTGGGCATTTCCACCCACCCACAGGTACCTGCTGGGGCGGGCAGCAAAGCATCAGGCTCTTGTGTCCCCAAAACACAGCTGGGGCCCCAGAGCCCACAGTGAGAGCCATCAGGAGGAGGATCAACACGTGGAGCTGCGGCTACAGAGGAGATCCCCAGACATGCCAGCTGTAATGCGGGGACTCGGATTCATCCATGCTCCGGGGTTCATATCCACACTCACTCATAAAGAGCTCCAGCATCTGGTAGTGCCATAAGTGACACAGCCCTCCCTCTCATTACTTTCTGGATTCAAATTAACCTTTTATTTCTATATAATACCTGAAAGACCACAGCAGAGAGGCACCATAGAAATAAGTATATTACGCAGCAAGTCAGGAGACTTAATGTTTGTCATGTAAAAACCTGGCTGTTTAATATTCTTTCTCATACATCTTTAATGGTTTGGGTTTGGTTTGTTTTTTAATAATTTAGAAAGGGCAGATATAGGGTTATTAGAATCACTACTATGTTAAGTGTGATACACACAACCTAATCTCATGGTGCGTGATCCAGCCATGAACAAGTAAAATGTCCTTTCACTTCAATACTGCCCACGTACAGTTTTGGTTTCATATCTGTATAAAGACAATATTAAAAAGTCCATTTTGCTTACCTAGTTAACAAGTGCATTTTATATGCTCACTTAAGTCAGCATGCCATTTCACAGGCAACCCAAAGCTGTTACTGAGAAATAGAAAAGCTTAATTTACTTTTTATACCTTTCCTGCTATCTCTTTTAATATTCTCCTCCTCCTTTCCTGTTCACAGTGTGAAGCACCAAGCACCATTCCTTGGCTGAAATACCAACACTTCTGGCTATAACCAACACTCAGGTAAAAACACATTTTGTTCAGAAATGCCTGTAGAGCTGTACAGACAAAATTGCTGTGACATCAGTACAGCATCATGACACCAGGATAATATCATCTGCACTTTATGAATGACAAGTACAACATTAATGGCACCTTGTTACAAAAAAACTCTATCAGAGTATCTTGCCACCACTCTGTCTGGCTTTCTCTCTGCTTGCAGGTGCATCACACCCTGCACACGACCAGTGCTGCCCACTGCACCCCAGGTTGTCACCGCTGCACAGAAAGGTCGATTTAATTCAGAAGTGAATTGCAAAACCAGTAAAGCAACCTCCTCTTAGTTACCTTCATACGTGACTTTACGTACCATGTATGACATCTTCCCATCTGTTAATCCCCTTCCAAAGCATCTCTGACTCCCAGCTGCGCATCCACTGTGCTGAGCTAAAGCTGATCACAGAAGGGCTTGGTCCAGCTCTGCCTCTGTAGGTAACTCCACACTGGTGGCTGAAGCATCTCTCACAACATGCTATGATTCTATGATTCTAAGTGCCTGAGCACTCGCACCTGCAGGGAGATGCTGATTTCTTGGCTCCAAACAGGAAGACACCGCTCTAATCCTCCTCATTTTGGCGTGACTAAAAAGGCATCAGCTTTTCCATGATGTTTTTCAATCCAGCTTCCTCTATTAGACGCTTTTTTTCGGGGGGGGACACACACAGGGGAGGGGAAGGGGTGTGCCAAAGGGCCTCTGGCTGCAGCTATGCTGGGTTTACAGCTCATTTCTTGTGAGAAAGTGCCATCCCGTGGCTGAGTGTGAAATCCTTGCTGCTTCGCGTCTGAAAACCATCATCAGGCAAAGCCACCTCAGATCCCTGTTCCATGTTGCAGCCGTGCTGCAGTAAAGCCAGTCTCCAGCGTCCCACCCTCACTCATCCCCAGCCCACACAGCCTTTTGGCAGCAAATCTGAGTTACAACTGTCCAGCTCCTACATCTTCAGTCATTTGTGGCTTCCTCATAGTTTTACACGGACACTTAGTTTTTATTACACATTCATTATTAATCTTTGGGGGACAATTGTTATTATTTTTCACTGTTAGCAAGATCTGGCTTAATCCCAGGGTTTGGAATTTGAAGATGACATTAAAATAAACAAACCAAAACTAATCACCACCCTACTGTATGGAGAGTTTCACAGACTTTCACCTCAAACCAGAACTACTGCTGAAAGGACGTTGGACCTCAGGCCTCTTACACAAGAGAATAATGGAGAGAAGTCCAGTACACTGGCCCAGACACTCAAAGCTGGACAACTAGAGAAGTTTTTGTCTTCCCAACTGAAGCCAATTGAAGTCCTGAGTATTAGTGGAAATCAAGCACATTTAGGTGTTTTATCCACAAAACCAGAGAAATAGAACCCACTACCTTTGGTTTTTATTTAATGTAAATTAGATTTTAAGTTGCTTTCCAGCTGGGTGGCTCCAGCCTGTCCTGGTGCCTGGGGCTGCTCCTCCCCAGGGCCAGGACTTGGCACTTGCCCTTGCTGGACTTCATGAGGTGTCTCAGCCCATTTCTCCAGCCTGCCCAGGTCCCCCTGGATGGCAGCACAACCATCTGGTGCACCAGCTACTCCTCCCAGTTTGGTGTCATCTGCCAACTGGCCGAAGGTGCATCCTGCCCCATCATCCAAGTCATTAATGAAGATGTCAGCATTTCTGGAGCTTCTGGTCCACAGGCTTTCAAACAGAACCTTTGTGGCAGCACCGCTGAGTGGCTGTTATACCTTGTGAAGTTTCAGCCTGGGCTTTGCAGAGCCCACCCTACCTCCACACCCTTCTCCTCACACCCTTCATGTTGAAGCCATTTTTCAAGGCTGATGCCCAAATCCCACCTTGGGTATGAAACAAAGCTACACCTGCGGGTTCCCCTGATCTCATCCTTTGGTTCAGCTCTACTGGCTTAAAATAAGCTGTTAGGCTTACACTAAGGCAATTAATATTATCCTAATGCAATTTTCCCCCTGTCAGCTGCTCAAAGCCAGGGCACCCTGGAGATGTTCTGCTCACCCCGCGGCCTCAACCTTGCAGAACAAAGGATACATAAAAATAGCTGTAAACCTTTTTGGTTTCTCCTCTTAACCAGTCTGCAAGCACAAGGGTGAGACAGCCCCAGCAGCTTCTGACTGCACAGCCCAGGCCAGCTAATGACGAAGCTGGGAGTATTTTTGGTTGCTCTTAATAATGCAGCAGTACTCGCAGCATCGGAGCCTGGCCATAATTACAGGGCGAGTGTCATTTGTCATCGCCATCATCTCCTCTCGCTGGGGTGTAGCTCCATGGCAGTGTGATGCTGGAGCTCCTTTCACACTTCTGAAGGGTCATTTCTGGGGTTTGCTATGGGACCCCTCAAGAAAATCCAGTTTTACAACCCAGACCTTTGCTGGTGTATAGGAGAGATACGGTTTGGTTTGTTTCAATAATAAAAATGTGGTTTGTTTTGTCCCAGGTCTTTCTTTGGTGTGAGGCAGGCAAAGCAGTGGAGCAGGAACCTGTCACCCACTCACTGTCCTCATGCTGTAACTGCTCACCTGCGTGTCTCAGCTGAGATCCTCGTCTGAGCCACTCCCCATGGTGGCTGCTCCTTGGAGATGGATAGCATCAGCGTGTTGGGGTCTGAGCTCCAGTTAACAGTCCTGGCAGCATGGGCACTGGGAAGGGCTTTGGGCTTTAAGATACTTGCAAGCCCAACCAGGCACCCTTTGTGGTGCATCTGGCTCCCTTTGAGGTGCAGCCCAGCACTGGAGGAGCATTGGACTTCATCCATCCACACATCCAAGTTAAACCAAGCAGAGGGTTTGGTCTGGTTTTCCAGGGCTTGCTCATTCCATGAGGGAATCAAGACTTTCTCCAGTGACTGAGTGTTTCTTCTGGTCCAAATGTCCATGAAACCTCTCAAAGGTTTCTGGGAGCCCTGTGGGACACCAGGGATGGCTCCTGCAGCAAGTGGGAGAGTCAGACAGGTGCTCCTATGTCCCATTTGCCAAGTAGGAAGACATAATTCAAGCAGGAAGATTAAGGAATTCCCATTCAGATTAAATAAATGTTATCAGCAGCTTGCTTCTGCTCTACCATGGTTTTAGTTTCAATAGAGCAGCAACAGCAGGGGATCAGTACAGCAGTGACAGAGAGCAGAGCATGATCCCAGCACTGGGAACAGCCATGGAAAGAGTAGAGGTCAAGTCAGGGATTGCCAGCCTTCATTTTGATTCCTTCAGTGGTCAGAAAAAAAAGAGAGACAGACAAAAGTAGTCTGTGTTTGAAGTTCCTGCAGGATCAATCCTGCTCCAAAGTGATGCTCATCAAAGGCGGGCATGCCCTGAAGGTCACTCAGCCCAGGAGAGCCAGGTGTGAAGACAACCCAAATATCTATTAATACTTGGCCAGAGACACGAACTGACAGAGCGTGGTCCTGGTCTGTGGGTGCACATACACCCCTGCCCCTGCATGGTAAATCAAATAAACTGATGAATCACCAATGGGTGGAAATTCATCACCACCACGGGAAATGACCTTGAGTGCCGTGTTTGTGATTGAACTGAAAAATCTGATTAAGCTTTCCTATAATTATTTAATTTTTCATCTTCCTGCTGCTTCCCCATGCCCCCTGTCCAATGTGTGCCAGCTGCAGCCGGGCATGAGGAGCAAGGGGCGGCTGTGGTGGATTTCCAGCCACGCCAGGCACTTCCCATACGGCCTCTGCTTGCTTAATTACACAGCATTAATCCCTCCCTGTAATTCCCTGGAGAGCAAGGCTGGCTGCAGCCAGGGGGATCAGTTTGTGCTGCTTGTAGTGGGTCTGAGTGATGGACAAAGGGTGTAATTCTGTGCTCTGAACCACTCCGAAAAGGGAGCCCACTGCTCTCCCTGAATCCTCACTCCTAATGGGACCAGTTGCACTGGTGCTGCTCCCAGCTCTCAGTAAACATGGCTCTATTTCTAAATGGTGTTTGGAGAGGGCAGATCTAGTGCCATGCACATGGAAAATGAGCTGAGCCTTGCCATGCTCCCATTTTCCCTGCTAGTGAGCTGGGCATCCAAGCAGCGGTGTTAGTGAGTTGTGAAAATCATTTAAAGGGTGTAAAACAGGTGAGATTTCTTAGAACACCTGCATTGCCCTGCAACCTTCCCGTCCTGCTCTGCACCATTAATTATGGAGAGGAGAAAAAACCTCCCCCTTCTCCTCTGCCACCTTGCAAACACCCCACGTCCTTATCCAGGGCACGCCGTTCCTCTGCTCTGTGCGTGTGGGTATTGACTGCATCTATAAACCTCATTAAAATCTGGTAATTCCAAGAAAGGGTAAAAATAGCTCTTGCACTTGCCATGGCTGAGCACAACACTTACACCTCCCAAGCACATCTGGGAGCCGGGCTGGTGACCTGGCACAGTGTCAGATGGGAGGACACGCTCCTGGGGGACAGGGATCACCTCTGCCGGGGGCTTCCCATCCTCTGCGTTGGTGTAACAGATCCTGGGATCTGGGCTCGGGGGTCCCTGTCCCTTCCCTCCAGCTGGGGAGAGCAGTGGGGCTCCGTGTGTCCTGCGCACCCACATGACCCACCTGTAGGGCTTTGGGTTGGGGACAAGGGGGGCTGGCCACATCTGCACATCAGCCAGGTCCCCTCTCCCAAGGGATAACCCCTGGAACCTGTGTCCCCACTGGCTACAGGTGAGCAGGGGGCGCCCCTGCAAGGTGGAAGCAAGAGGGAACCGGGAGCCGGACCCTCCGCGGGAGCCACCGGCCGCAGCATCGCTGGTTACTCATCCAAAAAGGGGCAGCTCCGGTGCCGTATGTGACACAGCGGGATGGGAGCCGCTGAGCCAGGTCAGCAGATGGCAGGTGGAGCAGAGCTGCCTTTCCCTGGGCAGGTGGCTTCGGGGGCACGGCAGCGCGCCAGGCGGCAGCAGCCAAATCCGAGCGGGCACAGTCGGCACTGCAGCGAAGCCCTGCAGCTCGGGAGTGTGCTCCTCCTGCTTCTTCGAGCCTGAATGGTTATTTACACTTGCACAGGAATAACCAGAGAGTGGAGAGTCTGGTGTCTCCTGATTTGGGAGCAATGCTGTCCTGTGCAGGATGAAGGCTTGTGCTCCAGCAGCAGCTCAGCCACAGGGTTTTGGTGGCGGTCGCAGGACAGTGGGTGCCAGCCGGGTTTGGCCAGGCTCACTCGTGGCAGGCAGGTGCCCACTAACCAAAGGACAAGGGATGGGACCTCACTGTGAGCTCTCCAGCCACTTCCTCTGCTCCCCACCTCCCTTTCTGCCTGTTTTCCTGCTGCAGAGATGGCACAGGCACCACTTCCATCACACCCTTCGTTATCTCTGCCTCCTGGAACAGAAAACAGGGAAATATGATTAAAGCCCTTTCGCAGGGGAACGTATCAGCCTGTGGGAAGGACACCAGCTCCGTTGCTGCTGGGAGAGAGCGTCCCTGGTGCTCACAGGGCTGTCATCAACACAGTAGGACCTACTGCTCTTCCTCCATTCACACCACGTAGCCCAAGCACGGTGCCCACCAAAGCCCGAGAAGAGGCACTTTTGTGACATTTTTTGGTGGGATGTGACATTTGCTGGTGACGTATTTTGGGAGCAGGTTGGGTCACGGAGGGATGGATGTGGGTCAGGAGGAACCTGCACTGCACCTGCACGTAGGGGCAGCTGGGCCAGCGCCCAGTTCACGTCAGGGCTGTTAACTGTCATATGGGCTTCCACTCAAATGGATTGCTTTGATGTTAATTTGCTTTGGCCCATCTGGGCCGACACTGTCTGATCTTGGAGGTTCAGCAGAGTGCCAAGATGAGAGGGGGTGGGTGGGAGGGACAGCTCAGGCACTGTGTGTCCAAGGCAAGAGGGTCAAAGCCAGAAGCAAGCTGGGGTAGTCAGATTGACATTATTGTCACCACTGTGCTGGTAAAAACAAGAAGAATCAACCCTGACCCGGTTTTTGAAGCTGCTTTTGGGCCAGGAGAAAGTGGATGCCATTACTGTGTCCTACAGGGTTTTTCCCAGGATTGTGTCTGTGAGTTTTACCCTTCCTGCTCCAGTGGAAGGTTGCAAACCATCGCTCCAGCAGTGTCCCAAAATATCACATGGTGGGAAACACAGCTCTGAACTGTGCAGCTCTCTGTACCTCTTCAAGGGAGCTAAAGTTCCCTGTATCCACCCCAGACACCCCATGAAATGTCCCATTTTGCCATCCTGTAGAAACGGTGCAATTAAGAGCAGAAAAACAGAGAGGAAGCGCTGAGCCTGCACCAGCTGATACCAAGGGAGATGCCAGAAGCTCCCTGGCTGCAAATTGTACCTGAACCTTAACACAGGTTGTGATGCACCAAAACCATCATAGCCACACAGGGACGAAAGGCACCCCTGGGTGCAGCTCCCCCACCCACAGTCCCAGGTGAAGACCCCACACTGGGCACTGTCAGAGGCTTTGGGTGGCTGCAGCGGGATTGTGGTGGTTTGGCTGGGTTCACCCTTTTGTCTTGCAGCTTGCAGCCAAACACAGCCTGCTCTCTCACCCTCCCCACCCCTTGCCCAGGGAGTGGGGGAGAGAATTGGAAGGAAAAGGGCAAGGAAACTCATGGGTTGAGATAAAAACTATTTACTAATTAAAAGAAAATGATAATGATAACAACAGTGATAACAGAATATACAAATGAGTGAGGCACAGTGCAGTTGTCCACCACCCACTGACTGATGCCCAGCCTGTGCCAGCCGGTGATCCCAGAGCAGAGACAGTCCCGAAACTGAAACCCTGGTAGAGCGAGAGCCCAAGTGATCCCCAAGAGAATACCCCCAATTTCCGGTCAGCCCTGGTTAATAGACTCCTGTGAAGTGATATGAGATGGAATATCTCACTGGCACATCCAAATGCCAGTTTGGATTTTGCTGTTCACTGCACTTCTCCCTCCCAGTCTCAATGCAGCTGTGAACCAGCCAAACACGGTGGCCTTGAGCTCCAGCAGCAACTAATAACACCAGTACTGTTATCAATGTTCTTCTCATAACAAGTTCTGCTGAAATGCAAACACAGTTCTTCTAACTACTAAAAAAGAAAATTAAGTCTATCCTAGCAAAGCCAGGACAGGGATCCTGGGTTCCTCACCCCCATCCTGCTGGACGGAGGTGCTCAGAGGTGGCTGAGTGGAGCTGGAGCTGCCACTGGGATTGCTCCTGGTGTGTCCCAGCCTGGCCAGGGAGCTCAGCTGCCTTCTCCTCCACCATTGCAAGCCCATGGTGCCTGATCTCAGCCCTTGTGTGATAACAGATAAATTTTGTGGCAGATACCCCACCAGCAGCCCCCCAAACGAGGATATTCCCTCCTCCATCCTTACCCTCCTACACTTGGGGGGTCCCTGTGTGACCTGCCTAGGCACAGTGGTTGACAAACCCAAACCTCAGCCCTGGGGTGCTGCAAAATCCCGTGGACTAGGAGACACTGGGATTTGGGCTTCACCTGCTGGGGCAGCCAGTGGAACCCCATCGCGGGTGTTGTAGGTCTGGGGAAAGTAGCAGCATAGAACCAGGCTGGATTTGAGCTCAACCCTGGACCTACTGTAAGCAATGCTGCTCCCATGGATGTTACTCTTGCTTTTCCAGTCTCAGGGGGGTTTCAATCACTCAAAATGCCCATCACCACTCCTCAGTGCTTAATATTAGCTGCGAGCATCCTCACTCTTCCCCACACAGCTCCAGGAGGGTTGTTATGGATTTACACCCTGATTTTGTAAGCCCTGTGCATTAGACCCCAGTAAAACAACCCTGGGAGCTGCCTGGTTTGAGGAGCTCACCAGAGAGCTGGTGCAGGCAGCTGCCCAAATGCCAGGACCAGAGAGGTGTGGGACAGTGCTGCCTGTGGGCATGGGGAGCAGGTGTGAGCTTTGCAAGGAAATGGTAACAGGGAGGAAGGACCATTACTTTACAAATACTGTAAAACTCAAAAAAGCTTGGGAATGTCCTCAGATGGCACCGAGCAGAGCGGGAGGAGAGGGGTGGCTGTGCAGCCCCCAGCACAGCACAACTCGGGGAGCAAGCAAGCGCTACCCCCAGCTCAGACCACACAGGGAAGCTTTTGTTCTCCATTAATGCAAATATTCTTGGCTTTTTCCATTAGAAGAGCGTTGATTTATTTTTCTCTGGGTTTTTGGAGAGCTGGAAGGAGCACTGCTTGGGTTGTCCATCCTTTTTTTTTAAGGAACTGTGCTCCACCAAGGCTGGCATGCCCAGCATGCTGCCCCTGGAGCTGGCAGGGGAAATGCTGTTTCAGGGGTTGGTTTGGACTGATGGAAACAGCAGCTGCAGCATCCCAGCATCTGATTTAGGGGGGTGATCCACAGTGCACCTAGAAGCTCATGGGTACTGCTGACTACTAGAAAATCCCATCAGTGCTAAGAGAAGCTGTAAAAATCCTGGGAGCACCTTTCTAGCCCTATTTTGCAGATGGGAAGGCTGAGAGCTGCGGGGCTGCAATGGAGCAGATGCTTTGCAGGGTCCAAGAGCGAGGGCAGGTTTCCTGGCCCTGTTTTAGCAGAGTGAAACATGGACATATGGCAAAGGTCTGGGGGTAACGGGGCTTCGAAGCAGAGCTCACAGCCCCATGCAGGGGCTGCCCGAGTGCTCCAGGCACTGCCATGGGAGAGAGCAGCTGCTCCCACAGAGCTGCCAGCGTGAGGCCACGTCTGCTGGCAGCTCTGTCCTCCCAGCACATCTCCAAGGGTCGGATCCAGGTGCAGGATGGGGAGAGTGGGATGGAAAGGATGCAGGTACCTTCAGAGGGTGTCACCAGGGCTTTTCCTAAGCAGGTGTCACATTGTCACAGGGATCAGTGCCTTAGATATTTTTATTTCACACCAAGAAGCTACAGAGTAGTGAAATCAATCCCGTGACCTTCAAACTGGGAGCGATGCAAGCATGGGTGGAGCAGCCCTTCTGGGGCTCAGTGCCGTGTACCCCCACGATGGTATGGGGGTGAGCACCACCCCCCCATCCTCCCCCGGGGGCTGCAGGCAGGCGCCTGCTCTGCCTCCGGTTCATCCAGCACTGCCCAGGGATGCACAGCACTGAGATGCAGTTGTATCCTGCCACAGCCCCAAGCACCCCAAACCCCCGGGGTTCTGGAGAGAGGAGATGGGGGGTGCTGGGGGCTGGCAGAGGGATCCTGGGGGAATGTCAGGGGGATGCTGGGGAATGCCAAGGAATGCCAGGGGGTGCTGGAGGGATGCTGGGGCCGTGCCAAGGGATGCCGGGGCGATGTCGGGGGGATGCTGGGGGATGCCAAGGGATGCTGCGGTGCTTTCAGGGGGATGCCAGGGGATGCTGGAGGGATGGTGAGGCCATGTCAAGGGATGCAGAGGGATCCTGGGGGGATGTCCAGAGGCAGGCACGCTCCAAGGCCCCCCTTGCCCGGCAGAGACCGGACTACATTTCCCAGCGCCGCCGCGGCCGGGGGCGGTGCGGTGCGGTGCGGGGGCCGCGGGGCGCAGGCGGAGGCGCGGAGCCGCACAGGGGCGGCGGGCCCGCTCGGCTCGGCCCGGCTCGGCCCGGCTGCGCGCCGGGCGAGGATGCGGGAGGGGCGGCCCGCGGCCCCGCGCTGCCCGCGCGCCCTGCCCGCGCTGCCCGCGTAAGAGGCGCCCGCGCCACCGCCACCATGAAGAAGCAATTCAACCGCATGCGCCAGCTCGCCAACCAGACCGTAGGCAGGTAGGGATGGGGATGGGGTGGGGACGGGCCCTGCCCGCAGCCTGCCCGCCCCGCAGCCCCAGCCCCGCACCCTACCCACCCCGCAGTCCCGGCCCCGCACTCTGCCCGCAGCCTGCCCGCCCCGCAGCCCCGGCCCCGCACCCTGCCCGCGCCCTGCCTGCTGCACCGCCCCAATTCAGCACCTTGCCAGCATCCTGCCCCCTTCCTGCCTGCCCTGACAGCCCCACTGCCCCATCCCACACCCTGCCTGCTCCCTGCCTGGTCCCTTCCTGCCCCACTGCCCCGTTCCCTTCCTGCCCCACTGCCCCACTGCCCCACTGCCCCGTTCCCTTCCTGCCCCACTGCCCCTGCTCCATGCCTGCTGCCTTGCCTGAGCCCTGCCTGCCCCTCTGCCAGCTGGGGCCACCCACGGGTGCTGGGTGAGCAGGCCAGTGGGGCACCCCACAGCATGGGGCCCAGCCCTGGGACACAGGGAATGGGCAGGAGCCATGGGGCAGGCAGAGGAGCAGTGGATAAAAGGTGCAGGGTGTGGGGCAGAGGCAGAGGGAGCAGTGGGGCAGGGCGTGCAGGGGGACAAGCAGGGGTTAACAAGCAGGCAGGGTGCAGGCAGGAGCTGCAGGCAGGGAATGGGCAGGGAGGAGGGGAGGTGTGGGCACTGGGGCAGTGGGGCAGGCAGGGAGCAGGCAGTGGGGCACGGTGTGGGCAGAAGGGTGGTCAGGGTGCAGGCAGGATGCAGGCAGCAGGGCAAGGGGCATACAGGGGGCAGAAAGGGACCGGGTGGGATGGGAGCACAGGCAGTGGGGCAGGCGGGTTGCGAGCTGGGGTGCAGGGGCAGTAGGATGGGCAGAGTGTGGGCAGGAAGGGGACAATAGGAAGGGGGGCACATCGGGGTGCAGCTGAAGGGGCTGTGTCTGTGGCGATGCCCGTCTGTGTCGATGCACAGCCAGGCCCAGGGTTTGGTGGTGGCTGTTGTGTAATTCCCAGAGATTTTGCAGCTGGGGGTGGGATTTTTATTTTTTTTTTCCTTCCCAGCGTGGCGCTGGGGCACGGGTGCAGCTGGGGCATCGGGCTCAGCATCCTCTCCCAGAGCCAAGGGCTTGGACTTGCACTGGCTTCCCCTTTGTCCCCCGTCACCGTGTCCCCCGTCACCATGTCGCCCATCACCATGTTG
Source organism: Caprimulgus europaeus (assembly GCA_907165065.1). The sequence goes on along the minus strand of OU015543.1, from coordinate 4,255,437 downwards.
CCCGTCACCATGTCCCCTTGGGGATGGAGGACACTCTGCCAGCTCGGTGTCCTCGGCCGGGCTGGAGGTGGTCAGTGGTGGCACCTCCTGCCTTGGCTGCAGAGCTGCAACAGGGCCCCAGCACAGGGTCACCATGCGGGGATGGCTGCAGGACACTGTCCTTGGGCTGTGGCAGCTCTGTGGGAACGTGGTGCAAGAATGCAACATGGGAATGCGGTTTGGGAGCGTGGTGCGGGAATCCTGTGCAGGAGCGCGGTGCGGGAGCGCGGTGCGGGAGCGAGCATGGTGCGCGAATACGGTGCGGGAGCAGCAGGGTGGCAGGAATATGGTGCCAGGATGTGGTGTGGGAACACAGTTTGGGAGCGTGCTGCAGGAATCTGGTGTGGGAGCGCGGTGTGGGAATCTGGTGTGCAGCGGCACGGTGCGGGAGCACAGTGGCAGGAACATGGTGCAAGGATGCGGTGCAGGAACGCAGCACGGGAGGATGCTGCAGGAACGCGGTGCGGGAACGCGGTGTGGGAGCATGGTGTGGAAATGGTGTGGGACGCGGTGTGGGAGTGCGGTGTGGGAACGTGTGTGGGAGCACAGTCCAGGAGTGCGGTGTGGGAACGTGTGTGGGAGCACAGTCCAGGAGTGCGGTGTGGGAACGTGTGTGGGAGCACAGTCCAGGAGTGCGGTGTGGGAACGTGTGTGGGAGCACAGTCCAGGAGTGCGGTGTGGGAACGTGTGTGGGAGCACAGTCCAGGAGTGCGGTGTGGGAACGTGTGTGGGAGCACAGTCCAGGAGTGCAGTGTGGGAACGTGGTGCGGGAGTGCGGTGCAAGGACATGGTGTGGGCGCGTGGTACAAGGAACATGGTACAGGGAACACGGTGTGGGAGCAATGGGGACGGGTGCTGGCCTCCCTTAGGGGAGGGGCGGGAGGGAACTGTTTTGGGGACCGAGCGTGTGATTTTCTCTTTGCATCTGCACCCAGGCAAGTTTGCTCTCTGGACACACCGAGGAGGTTTGACCGAGCCCCCCCCCACGGCTGGGGGGCTACAGGGGAGGGATGTCCCCGTGTCCTGCCGGCAGCGCGAGGGAGATGTGAGCTGGGCACCGCTCACACCCAGCTTCAAAATGGTGCCCTGGCAAGGGGAGCATCCCCCTTCCCGCACCCCGGCAGCGCGGGGCCGTGCTGGGCTCCCCGCAGCACCCGACTCGCAGCCCGGGGGAGCAGGATGGTGGTCGTGGGGCTTGGGGCCACTTAACCCCTGATCCCCGTGGGGCTCGCTGCCACCCGGCTGGCTGCAGCCTGCAGAGCTGCTGGCGCTGCCAGGCTCTTCAGACTGGGTTTAATGGGGGGTACATGGCCCCCTCTCTGCTCAGCACTGGGACGGGGTGGCTGGAGCCTCTGCAGGGCTCGGCGGGAGCTCGGGGACCATCCTCTTCCTCGGCCCATCTCTGTTGGTCCCCATCTGAAGTGCAGGCCGATGTTTTTTCCCTCTTCTCCACTGCAGAGCCCTGAGCAGCCCTCACCAGCCAGCTGGAAATAAGGAATAATAGATGAAAATAGGGAATAATAAATGGAAATAGGGAATAATACATGGAAGTAAGGAATAATACATGGAAATAAAGAATAATTAATGGAAATGAAGAATAATAAATGCAAATGAGGAATAATAAATGCAAATAAGGGGTAATACATGGAAATAAGGAGTAATAAATGGAAATAAGGAACAATAATAGAAACCTGGTGTTTTGTCTCCCTTGGGTACATGCAGCACAACCCTGCAGGGTCTGAGGGGCATCCCCTCCTGCTCGTCACCAAACCCCAGTGGGCCACCATCCCCCTGCAGTGTCAGTGCCCCCTACTCCACGGCTGGGGACCACCAGGATGGATACTGCCCTGGGGCTGGGGTCTGTGCTGCACATGGAGCTTGTCCCCTGGGGGGAGATGGGGGTGTTGGGGACAGTTTGCATGCAGCCGTGGCAGTGGTGGCATCCAGCTGATGTCACCAAATCGCCTAAAAGATCTTCTGGGCCAGGTGCTGCTGGGATGGCTGGGCCAGGGCTGCATCCCATGGGACCTGGAGGCCAACAGTGACATCTCTCCAGCCACCCCGCGGGGTGTGCGGAGGGAGGCACGGTGGGGGAGTCCCAGCCCCTGGTGGCTTTTCCTGATTTTGGTGGTGCTGTTTCCTTGAAAAAAGGAAGAAAAAGTGGAGATGAAGGGGAAAAAAATCTCATCTGTGGGTCTGCCAGCAGCTGCCATCAGGGTCACCCCAGCAGGGGACGGGCAGGAGCAGCCCTTTGTCCCTGTGAGGTGGCCGCAGCTGGCACTCGTGCCAGGGGAGTGTGTGACTGTGCAGCCAAGGGACAGGGGACACCTGCATGGGGAGCAGGACAGGGATGGGTCAGGGTCAGGATTAGGCTCAGGGTCAAGGTCCAGGTCAGGGTCAGCTGAGTGCATTTCCTTATCTTTCCAAATCCATTCTTCAGCTCCGTTCCCCAGGTGCTGTCACATTCCTTCGTGACCCCATGTGTGATGCTGGGGGGTGTGGGGACCTCCTTGTCCCCTGAGGGAGCAGCAGCACCCACAGACACTGGGGTGCCCAGTCTGAGTGTGATGGGGCCAACTGGAGCAGACCACATCTTGGCTGTGCCCTGAGTGTGTTATTCATTTTATTTTATTTTATTTTATTTTATTTTATTTTATTTTATTTTATTTTATTTTATTTTATTTTATTTTATTTTATTTTATTTTATTTTATTTTATTTTATTATTTTATTTTATTTTATTTTACTTTATTTTACTTTACTTTATTTTACTTTTACTTTATTTTATTTTGTTTACTTTATTTAGGCTTTTCACTAGATAGAAAGAACTGGGGATGCTCATCTCAGTCCAGACCCGCATTTGGTACCCAACCTTTGGGAGAGCTATTGCTGCAGTCAGTGTCATACACAACAACCATAGCGATGGTGATCTGCAATGGATCAGCTATTTTCACCCAAAATCAAATCTCCTTGAGGTACACATCACACTTCCCTGTCTTTCTGCATCACCCACCAAGTGCATCCAGCTCTTGTAAGGGATCAGTCTGTAAGGGGCCATAATATTTATTTCTGCAAGGTGGAAAAATGGAAGAGAAATCAATTAGTGGCTGTAAAACATTTTGAAGATGCTCTCTGCAAAGCACTTTCATTTTTTATTTCTATTTATTTACCTGTTTGATGAGTGGCCAAGCTGGAAGGAGCTCAGACCCTCGCCTTGAAGTCATGGGACGATGGGCACAAGGGTGCTGCAGCGCTCCTCTGGCAGCTGAAACAGCCCCATGAATTTTCCAGAATTGGCTCAATTTTTTTAAAATTTTTTTTTTCCCCATTGGGAGTAAAACAGGTGCTGGCAGCCACGTGCTGAATGGCTCCTCTGGGTTCCCAATGGCTCCTCTGGGTTCCCAATGGCTCAGCAGGTGGTGGGGGGACACGGGGAGGACGGTGTCAGCTTCGGGGGGGGTTGTTTTTTCCCTCCTGGTCCTTTCTGAGCATCCCAAGGTGTATCCCCTATCCCAGGGGACAGCGGTGGCATTTTGGGCTGGATGTCACTTTGGTGGCTCTCAGGACAGCTGCTTTTCCAGGCACCAGGACGTCTGCACGTCAATACGAAGCCTTTAAACACCGTGAGCTCATTCTCTGTGCAGCAAGAACGTTCTGCAAGAAAGAAAGACGTTTTCTTCTGCTTGTACAAAATAAGGGCGGAGGGAATAAAAGCACCGCCTGGGATTTTTCCAATGGGATTTGCAGGAGGGAACAACGTGCTTTAAATAGCTGGGTTCCACATCTGCACTTTGGGGTGCCAGTGGCTTGCCACCAGCAGACCCCCCTGGGTGTTTTGGCTTTGCCGAGTGACGCCGCATCCCTTGGATGGTGCCGGCAGCATCCCTGCAGCCCTGGAGATATTTTTATCCTCCTCGCAAGGCGGCAGCGCTGACAAACTGAAATATTCATGGAGCGGGCTGAAGGTTTCATCCCCATGGCCAGCAGCCTCAGGGCCCTGCACTTTGCAGGGGCTTCTCCATGATTTTCAAATCAGGACCAAAGCGTGGTCAGGATGCGATCCCAGGGTGAGTTTTCCTCTGCCGGGGATGTGCCGGGAGCAGGGAGCGAAGGACCCCGTGTATCCCATGCCAAAGGGATGTCAACTCAGAGAGCTCACAGTCAGGAAAGGGCAGGAGATGAAGGAAATGAGGTTTTTCTGCCTTTAAAATCTGTCCCCCATTTTGCTGTGATTCCTTTGGGTTTCCCAGCAGTGGGCAGAAGGACAGGGGAAAGCTGGACCAGCCTTCCCCACTCATTTCATCCCGCTTTTCCAGCCTGGCTCAGCCGAGGGTGGGCGAGCTGCTGGGGGCTGAGCCCTGGCACTGTGCCTGCTGGGTGGGCACTGCTGCCCTTAGCCACAGCTTTGGGACATGGGGACTGTCACTCTGGGTCACCCACCAGGGCAGGATGAGCCCGGGATGTGCTGGAGGAGGCACCAGTGGGGCCATCTCACCGGGTCTCACTGGATGTTGCAGTTCAAAGTCATCTCCCCAGGGATTTGAGCAGCGATTTGAGGATATAAATGTTTGATGTTTTGCTTCTCACCTGCTAAAAAGGCACCGAGAAAAATCCTCAGCTCTGTTTGAACTCAGCCAGATCCTGGTTATGAGCTGTGGGTCTGCGTGTCCCTGAGGACGCTGGGGCAAGGAGAGCTCAGAGAGCAGCAGAAGCTGGGGACGGTGCGGTCCTTGGACCAGCATCCAGCCTGGACCGTGCTGCCTGGGTTTGCCTGGATGAGACCCGAGGGGCTTCCTCCTCCCTCCAGCACATGTGATGGAAGTTCAGCACCTTATCTGAACTGCATGGTTGAACCTCACCTTACCAACCTCACCTCTGAGCTTTGGGGGCTGGAGGACCTTGAATTTTCCCATGGGTACCAGCCCCTAGGCACATGCAGTGGCACCGGGATGGGGGGTGAGATGCAGGCAGGACTGGGATGGAGCTGAGCACTGTCCCTGAGCCAGAGCAGACCCACCCGTGGGAGTCAGTGCTCCCGGCACAGGACAGCCTTGGCCAGTGTTTGTGCCTCCGTCTGCCTGCGCTTGGGCTATTTTTAGGCTGAAACAAACAGAAATCAAGGGGAACTGGCCAATGCTGGTAATGAAATAGTGATGAAATATTTACAGACACCCTGCAGCGAGGGGGTGGCCAGGGATGGGGGTGAAAGGGGTATTTTGGGCAGGAGATGTGGGCAAGGGAGTCCTGGGGGCATTGGGGACACACTCGGCCTTTGGAGGTGCGTCCTCACTCCTGCCCATCCCCACGCCAGGTGAAACGCTGCCTGGCAGCCAGGTGTGAGGGTTTTCCCATTCAGAGAGAATATTGCCATGAAATCCCCATCCTGCTTTGAGTTCTCCTGGTTTGAGGTCAAATCCAAGACCAGAGACTCCTTGTCTTGGGTGGTCTGAGCACCCAGGGTGGGCACTGGTGATGGGTGGTCCAGCCAGGTGGAAATGTCTGGCATCGGGAGATGCTCCAGGGAAACACCAGCTTTGCTGTAGCTCCCTAAATCAAGGCACTGGAAGCTCATGTAGTCTTTATTTGGAAATCAACTTAATTTGCTTGATTGGTGTTGATTTCTGCTGGCAGCAATTAGTTTTTGCATAAGGAACACCCAACCAAATTGTAGCTGCATCCCCAGCTCGTTCACTTTTAACTCTCCATTTTAATTGTCTCTTTTCTGCCAGCTGTTTGTGGGGATGTGAGGGTCTGAGTGTGGACTGAGGCTGAGGATTGCCTGGATTTATGCTGAGAAAAACAGCTCTGGGGTGGAAGTCTGGAGGGGAAGGAGAGGAGGGGGCTTTTATTTGCCTAAAGGAAAGATGAAAGCAAGCTGGTAATCCTAGCTGCCTCTCCAAGGGGTGCTCCCACAGTTTGGGGGGATTAGGAGTCAGCCAGGGAAATTGAGGGGTCCCTGCACCCCTCTTTAGGGTGCTGTTGTTTGCTGAGGCCACCTTGCATGAACAAAAACCACCGTCTCCAGTTCCCCAGGGAGGTTGTGTCCCAGTGTGGGATCCCTGGCTGCATCCACCCTGTGAGATGTGGGGATGGAAATACCCACGTGAAAATCAACAGAGGAAAAGAATTGCCCAAAGCTGATACTGGCTCAAACTGCTGTGTAGAGGAGATATTTTGCTGGTGCCACCAGTTATTTGCTCTGATGGTTGGGCAGGGGGTGCTTCAGCCACCGTTTAGCCCCTTCCCAGGGCGATGCTGCATGTGTCAGACCTCGAGCATCATTGGTGGGTCTGGGGTTCTGGGGTGAGCACTGATGGGCCCTGAACCCCACCAGGGCACGAGGAAGGAGGGGATTGATGTGGCTCCCTGGCTGCCCCAAGACATGGGAGCCTGTGTCCCTCTGCCCCTGCCGTGGGGGCCCTGGCACCCCCGGGGGTTCCTTCGGGTGCGGTAGCGATTTGGGAAGGGAAGGAGATGGGTTTGTGTGGGCAGGAGCTCAGCTGCCTCCCACGTGTGGCTGGAGCAGCACAGGCTGGGAGCAGGTCCCGGAGTCCCTGGGGTTTGGGGTGGCCATCACTGCTGAATTCAGGGTTTTGCGACCCCTCAGGCAGCTTCATCCCTGCTCGGCTCTGGCTGCCTGTACAGAGCCAGTGGTGGGGCTGGGGATGCTGGGGAGGATTTGGGGTACTAGGGAGGAATTGGGGGATGCCAAGAGGGGCTGGGGAATGCTGGAGATGGACTGGGAGATGCTGGGGATGGACTGGGACATGCTGAGGATAGACTAGGGGGTGTGCCAAGAGGGGCTGGGGGATGATGGAGGTGAACTGGAGGGGTGCTGGGGAGGAACTGTGGGAGGCTGGGGATGGACTGGAGCATGCCAGGAAGGGCTGGGAGGTGCTAGAGATGGCCTGGGAGATGCTGGGAATGGGCTGGGGTGTGCCAGGGGAGCTGGGGGATTCCCTGGCTGGAAGCAAGATGCCAGGCTGGAACAAGGAGAGGATCTCTCCTGGAGCCAGACACATGTCCCAGCATCGGTCACATCCACGTTGGTTCCTCTTGACGCTGGTAATGGGTTTCTGTAGGGCTGCGATTTTGGAAGCACCTTTGTGGTTTGGGCTCCAAAGTCCCCTGGGGTCTGAACTAAGCACTTGGGAGCAAACCAGGAGCTGGGGCTCCTGAATCCCCAGGGGTTTCAGTGAGTGGTTCTCCCCGGGGATAGGAAGCCAAAGCAAGAGGGCATGGGGACCCACAGCCATCCTCGAGCGGGATGCTGTTTGGAGCAGGAAGGAGCATGATAAGGGGAGGGAGAAGAAGACACAAACCAAAAAGGTTTGTTGAAGAGGAAGGGCTGAGCAGAGATGTGCAGGGCTGAGCCTGCTGAAGGTGCTTTGCCAAGATCCTCGGAGAGATGCTGCTACCCTGTCCCAGAAAAGGCAGCAGGATAATATTTCTCCATCCCTGCTGGGTGCCCTGGGGAAGTCCCTGGGTACTGGGGAGGTGGCACTGGGGCACCAGGGTCTCCTCAAGCATCTCTGAGTGCCGGCCAGGGCTCAGCACCCAAAAAATACCCACCAGGCAGGACAGAGCTCAGGGCAGGCAGGAGAGTCTCCATGTCCTGGCTGCTCCCTGGCAGGACGTGGAGCATCGCTTGCTGCAGGTTCGCAGGATGGCTCATAAAGCCGCGTAAGCTCCTGTAAAACCGCATTAACTTGAGGCCGAGACTTTAGAAACATAACGGATATAATGGGATTTTTTCCAGTGGCATTAGCAGCTCAGAGCTGTAACGCAGTGCGATCTCAGTGGAGTAGGATGATGTGATTTTTTAGTCTTGACACATAAAATGGCCCTGGGGAGCGGCTTGGGCTGGGCTTTCTGTGGGCTTGGAGGCCCCGCTCGGTTCTCGCACTTCTGGATGTAACTTGCAGGTTCTGGAGAGCTGCTGGCTGGAGCAGGTACAGAGACAAGGGGAATTATTTGTCATTTTTTTGGTGCATTCTGAAAAATTAATAAGGAGCTTGAGGTGGGGTGGCAGGACATCAGCAGAGCCACATTGTCAGCAGATCTGTGCCTGCGCACAGGAGCAGGATCTGTCCCGCTTGCAGCTGCTAAAACCGCATTCGATGGAGCTGTAGCTGAGCTGCTGCCCCAGTTCATCCACGGGGCCGGGCTCTTTGCCCCAGTAACACCACCCATAGGGTTCAGGTGACCCGAGGAAGGAGACTTGTCCCTGCTTTGGCTTTGCAAAAACACCCCGTGGTGGCTCCTGGAGCCGCGTTTTACCCCGTTCTGCGAGATGAGGTGTGTGAGCGAGGTGACGCCTGGTGCTGGATGCCGGTGCTGGGCACTGGCAGGACACGGTACCCAGCTCCCACTGCCACAAGTGACACCAGTCTGCCACAGCCCTGCCACATGCCCCCGTCACCATCAGTGTCTGTGACATGTTCCTGAGGCCACCCAGAGTCCCCTGTCCCCAAGGGAAGCCAGAGGGGAGGAGAAGCCAGAGGAGATGCGGAAACTCGTGCTCCCGCGATGTGCCCGTCACTCTGCCACGTCCTCGGGCAGCTGTCGAGCGGCTCCACCAGCCTCTTTGCTTATTCCTATCCATAAAATGCTGCAGCCTTTTTCTCCCTCACTTTTTAAAGCCAAACTAATCTCTGGCAGGCTTCCGACCTGATTAAGCATCCCGGGATGTGGCAGGGCTGGTGTGGGTGTCCGTGCCGGGGCGGTGGCTGGGGGATGCTCTGCCTTAAAGCTGCTGAGATTTCTTGCACTGAGGATGTGCTAAGAAGCAGACAGAGGCCAGATTTTTGTTATCGTGTTTGAACTGTTGTTTTCTGCTTCCAAAACACACACGAGTGTAGCACATGTTGGTTTGTGTCTGCTGAGAGAGAGACCTGCCAGCACGGGGCCACGGGGTGTGCAAAGCCCGGCCATCAGCCCGGCTGGGAGAGGAGAAAGCGCACTAAAGCCATAACTTTTTGGGGAGTATTTTCCCAATGGGGCAAGGATGTGAGGGGCTGCTTTCTCCCTCAGCCTCTCTGCAGTTTGGAGATGGTGTCTGGGTCGCAGAGCGGGCGCAGGATCTGTGCCAGCGGTGCCTGCACGTGGGTGCGCGATGGTCGCCGGCGTCCCTGCCACCTCCTTCTCCTTCGGGATCTAAATATATCCTGTGCTGGGCAGGGGAAGCGAGGGCGGCCGTTGTGTCTGTGCTACTTTTTTCCCTGTTTGTGATGATTCTGTGGCATTTCCAGCCCTGTCCATAAATGATAGTGAAGGCAATTTGCAGAAGAGGAGAACTTGAGCAGCCCTTGCTCCCAGGTGGCCAGCACATGGCTTGTGTTTCATATAGAAGATATTATAATGCATTATTTTAAATCTCTTTTTTATATTTTTAAAAATATAAGATCGGGGGGGGGCTTAATTTTTATTTTTAAAATCAACTTAAGTTGGACACTGGGACAACTTTGGTATGCAAGTCAGATTTAATGCAGTTAATTTACACTTTTTAAAAGTCTTTGGCTGTGGTGTATTTGCAGATGAGCCCATAGACTAAGCCCTGCCCTGGCTAGTGCTGCTGCCGGGCCAGGCTTGCTCTCTGCACCTTATTCTGCTGGTGCTTGTTCCTTATTTCCACTTCTTCAATTCTCCACTCAGTCTCTCAAAGCTGAGAAACCAGCCTGGATAGCAGAAAGCAACCAGGGCTCAGTATTTTTTAAAGGATGTGAGCACCAAGTTTTTGTTTGTTAACAAACCTTTAGAGGCTAATTGGCTAAATCACAGCTCTGCCCAAGCGTGTCTTGATGGAGATCATTTTTCAGAGATGATGCACTAAAGTTGTCAAAGCCCCCTAAGAAAATGAATAAATGATCCAGAGTGTGATGGTTTAAATCAGCCTGAGCAGATCTGGTGGGGAGCAGCCGCGGGGGCTCCATGGGCAGGGACGCTGCGGGTCCATGTGTGACTGGGGAGGGTCTTGCAGTGAGTTTGTGTCTCCTTGTGCATCCCTGGTGCTCCTCGCTAGCAAAGACAGCGGATCACGCGAGCTCTGGAGCGGTAAATCTGGCTCCAACAAGCAGCGGGGAGGGTTACAGCGAAGCCTCGGGCAGCAGCTGCTGCCGCAGATTCAGTCGGCTGTGTCAGACCAAAGAGGCTCAGTCATGCAGAGGGGTTGTGTGTCCTTGGAATCCGCGGTGTTGAGGGTGAACCAGAGCCCGGCACGGCCCAGGGAGCTGCTCTTGTGCGTAGACACACCACCTCCCTTGGCAGCACTGCCCGCATCCTCCTGGGAATTCAGCATCCCCGTTTTGCTGGGGATAATGGAAAAACAACGGGGAGATCAGGGGAGAACCCTAAATTGGTGTGGGACATGGCACACTCACGGTGAGCCGTGAAGATGCTCCCTCCTTTGCTTATTTAGGAGATGAGGCAATGGCTGGTGGGACCAGAGAGTCTTAAATCACTGGCTGCATCCTGTTGGAAACCAGCCGGTACCACAGCGTGCAGCCCTGGTGCTGCCGCATGCACCAGACCCTTCACCAGCACTTTGTCTTCTTTCTTGTCTTGCAGGGCTGAGAAGACAGAGGTTTTGAGTGAAGATCTCCTGCAGGTGAGATTCTCTGCAGCTGGTCCAACCTGCACCCAGGGTGCCCGTGGGTGTGCCCAGGCACTCACCCATGGGTGCTGGATGTGGCAGTGGCTCCGTGCTGGTCAGTGCTGTGGAGTTCCATGGTGATGAGACGGGCTGGGAGGAGGAGGAGGGGGTTGGTAGTGGTGGAAGTGGCATTGTCTCACTCCTGTATGCCCTCCCAGCCCTTTCCCAGCCAGGTTTTCAGGTCAGCTGGAATCAGATCCAGTCTTGTCTCTGCCAGGATGGCAACCTAACACTGCTGGCCGGATTGTGGGCGCCTGCGTCTGCCGTCTCCGCTGCAAAACCTGCCCTGGGGACGGGACATAGAAGTGTTTTGGTTGGGAAGGACCTTTGAGGTCATAAAGTCCAACCATAAACCTCACACTGCCAACTCCACTGCTAAACCACGTCCCTCAGCACCAGATCTACCCGTCTTTTAAACACCTCCAGGGATGGGGACACCCCCACTGCCCTGGGCAACCCCTTCCAATGCCTCAGAACCCTTAAAATAAATTCTTTCTCAGATCCAATCTCAACTGCCCTTGGGGCAACTTGAGGCCATTTCCTCTTTTCCTGTCCCTTGTTACTTGGGAGAAGAGACCAACTCCCACCAACATGTGACAGCAGGGGACAGTCCCCAGAGCTGCTGGGTTGGGCAACTTCAGCAAAACAGCCCAAGCCAAAAACCTCACCTGGTGCCTTGGAGCGCTGGCTGCGATGCTCAGGTCACGGTCTCCCAGGGACATCTCAACTCGGTGCTTTTTGCTCGGGGAGCAGGGCTTCCTGCACACCCCGGGGAGGGAGGCAGCTGAGCAAGTGCCAGCAAAGGGGTGTGAATTCACAAATCCACACTGACTTCATGAAGTTTCTAACTCACACATTCTCTAAATCATCACTCATAACCTGGGCACCGATGAGCAAAGAGCTGCCCAGTTGTCAGTGCAGGTGCCCACCCCTCCTCCTCCACCACAGCGTGGGCATCCTCTGACATCAGCCAGTCCAGCTGCTGTTGGACCCACTTCCAAACCTCGTTTGGGGGAGAGCTGATGTATTTATACCTTCCAGTTTGGGAATTTGGTCTGTGCCATTGCTGTCAGGTAGCAGATTCTGCAGAAACAGACAGAGAAGCCACGTGCAAGGACGCTGGTGGCAGGTGGTAACAGCCTGCGGGTGACAGTGGCTGCAGAGTGGCCTTCAACTCTTTCTGGCCACCGTGTCCTACCTATGTGTTACCCCTGCTTAGAGCTAATGATGATGCTCCTAGCACACAGCAGGCTCTAGCAAGAGCCGTGTGTGTTACCCGAAGTGTGAGCAGGGTTGGAGCGAGCCGTCACTAACGGGGTGAGGTGAAGTGACGCTGGAGAAGGGTGAAATGACACCGTTGGCCAAGGTCCCCGCTGAGCACAGGGGACAGCTGCCTGCAGCGGTTCACCCCTCCCACAGCCTCTTGCTGCTTTACTGGGAGTTTAGCGACTGTTTCCATCACAGCTGGGACCAACCCAAGCTGTGCAGGGGATGAGTGAGGTTGGTCTCCAGTTGCACCCACAAGAAATCTCTGCTGGAAGCGGCCGCGCGGGCTCGCGGGGCGTTGGTGGGTTTGTTTGCAGTTCAGCAGCACTGTCCTCGCGGTACAGACCCCTGTGAGTCAGTCTCCAGCCTTTGGGATTGGGGATTTTTTTGCCTTTCTTCACAGCCAGTGCTGGTGGCAGGTTGGGCAGGTGACATACCCCGCTGTCCCCAGGGACAGGCAGCCCCGGTGGGATGGAGCTGGGGGGAGCTGGGCACTCCCCCCCACCAGCAGCCAGAGGGAACATCAATAATGAACCTTTTTTCTTTCTATTTTAGTTTTTGGTGTTTCTCCTTGCAAGCTCTGAGGTCTCTGTGGCCCCTCGGCACTGAGAGCCAGACCCTGCTCTTAGAGCTGCCTGGTGACATCCCGGTGCTAGCTGGCATCTGCGCTGGCACCGGCGAGGACACGCCTGGCTTCAGCAGCGTCACACGGGGGATTTTTACGCCTTTAGGAGGGGTGGATGATTTTGCAGACAGGGTGGTCAGTGCTGCCTTGTCTGGGTGTCTCCCAAAGAGTCAGTCATGTTCGCAGGGGTGTCTCCTCAGGGGTGGTGGGGAACCCAGATTCTTTTGGATGTCACATCTAATTGCCTCTGGTTTGACTCATCTATAGGGATGTGCACCCATAAATGTGCCCTTCTAAGCATCATACTCCTTCCTCTCAGCATATATATGGACATACATAGAGATATGTAAATAATATCACCATCTTTATTTTTAAAATAATAATTGTATATAAAAATAATCTATCTCTGTGATGCCTGGCTGAGACAGAGCATCCTCTGCCATCCCTGCAGTAGCTCCCATGAGATGCCTCCTGCCTCAAGGACTTGCACACTGGAGAAGCTCAGCTCTTCTCCCCCATCCCCAATGTGGGGAGTATTTCTTTTTTCACAGATTATTGCTTTTTCTTTTTTTCCCCCCAGATTATTTCCCAAGATTTTGAGCATTAGGTAGTGTTTTTTTTCCAGATTGTTTCCCAAGATTTTGAGATACCCATGTTTCTCTCAGCTGTGGTTTCCAGCAGATCTTGTTTGCTTACATTTAATGACTCATCTCACTGAGTTTTGAGATTAAATTCTTAATTTAATCAATGCAGAGGCAAATAAGGCAATTTGCAGCCCTGGGCTGGAGCTGTGGCCAGTTTGATTTGAGGCAGGGCTCAGCTGGGGACAGGCTGCTCTGGATCCAGCCCTCAGCCTTGCTCAGGATTGAAGCCAGAGCAGCACCAACCTGGGGAAACCTCCTCCTGCTTAAAGCATCCCTGCTGTGGGAAGGGGCTGAGCTCCAGGGCTGTTGTGTCTGATGCAGTAACAATTAGAATGGTTCTGATTGAAAAGCAAGAAGTCCCTTATGTCCCTGCACGGTGAGTGCTGGACCAGGCGGGATACCCCGGTGATGGGCATCGCTGCATCCGCAGGTGGAGAAGCGCCTGGAGCTGGTGAAGCAGGTCTCCCACAGCACCCACAAGAAGCTGACAGCATGTCTGCAGGGTCAGCAAGGCGTGGACGCCGACAAGCGCTCGGTGAGGCTTTGGCAGGGCTCTGAGGATGCCGGGTGAGCTGCCGGGGCTGGCGGGGTGGGAAACGCAGCCCTCTCTTTGCAGAAGAAGCTGCCGCTGACGACGCTGGCACAGTGCTTGATGGAGGGATCGGCTGTGCTGGGCGACGACTCCCTCCTGGGGTAAGGGGGGCCCGGGTCTCCCCCGGGGCTCTGCCACTGCCGGGATGCTGCCGGGAATTGCTGCGGTTCCTTATCTGTGATGCTGGATAACAGGGGGTGTTTCCCAGCCGTGTTGGAGGGACTGGGATGGCCATGTCACCTCTGTAGCCCAGGGATTTCCTTTATTCTTCTCCTTGTCCTTTAGTCATGCAGTATACAATGTAAAGTGTGTGTGTGTATATATATATATATATATATTTCCACATACATATATCCTAAGAAAGTCCATACAATTTCAGACTATAATTGGTACATGTGGTGGTTTTAACCCATCCAGCAGCCAAACACCATGCAGCTGCTCACTCACGCTCCCCTTCCCAGGGAATGGGGGGGGAGAATCAGAAGGGGAACAGAAAAAAATTCATGGGTTGAGATAAAACAATCTAATCATTGCAATAAAATTGAAATTAAAATAATAATGCCAATAATAATTATAATGACAGTAATAATGGAATATATGAGTGATGCAGAGTGCAATTGCTCACCACCCACTGACTGATGCCTGAGTCACAATCCCAGAGGAGGGACAAGCCCAAAACTGCAACAACAGTCCCAGAAGAGTGAGAGAGAGGAAAAAACTTCCTGGTTAACCCTCATTTATATACTGAACATGACATTATCTGATATGGAATAACCCACTGGTATGGGTTTAGGTCTGTTAATCTACTACTCTCCTCTTGAGTTTCTTCTGTGCCTGCACACTAGCAATGGGAAAGTGGCAAGTTGGAAAGTCCTTGATTTCCCAGCAACAACTAAAATCATCAGTATATCATCAACATTCTTCTTCTAACAAATCCCACCTTGAATCCAAAATGCAGCTGTTCTAGTTACTAAGAAGAAAATTAGCTCTATCCCAGCCAAAACCAGGACAGTACCATGGTTGAGGAATTAGATTTTCCTAACCCCTGCCGTGCCCAGGCTATCTCTTTCCCTCCAGCCCTCTGCCCTGCGCTGCTGCCAAGACCCCGGGGGTGTGGGTGACCATCGCCCACGCCGGTGGGTCAGGATGGTGCCCATCCATCGCTCCCCCAGCCCGCGCGGTGCCCAGCCCTGCGCTGCCCTTGCAGGAAGATGCTGCGGCTGTGTGGGGAGGCGGAGGACAGGCTGGCACAGGAGCTCATCCACTTTGAGCTGCAGGTGGAGAGAGACGTCATCGAGCCCCTCTTCGTGCTGGCTGAGGTGAGCAGCAGGTGGGGATGTCATCGGGTCAGGGTGTCACCACACCGGGGTGTCACCGCGCCAGGGACTCCTGCCCCAAACAAGGCTGGGGGAAATCAGGGTTTCACTGTTTTGGTGGCATATTTAGTTGCTGGCCCCTGCAAGACACCTTCCCCCTTTGAGGTGTTTGCTAATTGCTTTAATTGGCAGGCAATATCTGCACGTGCTACTGGGCTGGCTGCTGGGGCGGGCTCCTGCCGGGCTCCTTCACCCGCTCTCGCTGCTCTTCCTCTTTTCTGCCTTGCCTGAAGGCAGAGACATTAACACTCTTATTTCTGACCCATCTTTCCAAGCTCCAAACACATACCATTGTTGTTTGGGATATAGATTTTTTTTTTCCTCCTTTCCCCCCACTGCTACCAACTTTGTTTCCAGTTTTACCCAATGCTTTTTTTTCCCTCTTTTTACATCTCAGAAATTGTCCTGGGCTCGGTTCTGATTTTATCTTCCCCAGCAGAAACAAGAGCTTTGTCGCACTGCTGCTGCTTGGGGCTTTCAACCATTACCAAATCCCTTTGCAAACGGTGCCTGTGGGCGGGAGGCTTTGCATCACCCGTCCCCAGAAACCCTTTTCCTGCCTTCACCCAGCTCCGAGGTGCAGGAAACTTTGATCCCCCAGGGGTGCTCCTCTCCACGATGCTGGTTCTGCGGTGGGGGCTCTCGGGGGGTGGCACAGCCCGGGTGGGGACACAGAGAAAGGATGAGCTCTGCCATCTCCCTAACGTTGTTAAAATAAGGAGCTGCATCCTTTTCCACCCGACTTGCAGCAGCCCAAACTCCCAGTGTCGCAGTCGGGTGTGACCTACCCTGAACGCCTCTCCGGGGACGTTTATCTCCTCCCGTTCCTGTGTGTCGCTGCAGGTGGAAATCCCGAATATCCAGAAGCAGAGGAAGCACTTGGCGAAGCTCGTGCTGGACATGGACTCCTCCAGGACACGGTAGGAAGCGGCTTCAAAGCTGTTTTATAAAAAGTTCCCAAGTGATGGGGAGCACTGAGGAGGACATGTCACAGAGCTCTGGCACCCTGGCTCCCTTGGGACAATGTCTCAGCTGTGTCACTGTGTGCCTTGAAGTCAAGCTCTGCAATGACCCAAGATTTCTGCTCTTGCCTGCAGAATCCATAGATCCCTTTTCCTTGCCTGCCCTCTGCAGAAAAGAGTACTTTTTCCTGGCACACATCTTTATTTTTTTCCTCTTTTTCCCTGTCTTGGTGAGTTCTTACATGATGGCAAAGAGCTCGGTGCTGCTGCTGCTGTAGAGCATAGATATCCCTTGGGTTTGTCCTCTGTCCCAGATGCTGTGGTGGGACCACCCAGGCTGTGCTTTGGGTTTTGCCTGGGGCCATCGAGTTGGCCAAGCCCCACACATGGCATCGTGCCCTTGGGAGAGCTCTAGGAGGTGTGTGTAGTCCCCAGCATCACGTCCAGGCTGTCTCATCGCTTTCCTCTCTCCTTCCACCTGTATGAGGCTCATTCTCCTGCAGAACATAATGGCTTAATTGGAGTCCAGTGCGTGCAGCCAGCTGTGGGGACTGGGGGTGTTTAGGGCTGAGAGCAGATCCCTGTGATGCTCAGCCCTGGAGACCATGGTGGGCTTGTCTGAGGGGGACCCTGGGCTGCCCTCCCAAGTCCACTGGGATCCAGCCACCGCTCTGCGCTGGTCGCCGTCCCTGCCAGTGACAGCTCTGCCCTCTCTCCCCAGGTGGCAGCAGTCCGTGAAGTCCTCAGGTCTGGCCAGCAACCTGCAGCCCTCAGGTGCCAAAGCTGACGCTCTCAGGGAGGAGATGGAGGAGGCGGCCAACAGAGTGGAGATTTGCAGGGTAACCAGGGGTCTGGGGGGATCACTCCTTGCTGGGGTAGGGGGACCTTGGTGTCCCAGGTACCACAGAAAACCTGCAGCCTCTCCTCTTACCCTGTTCTCCATCCTCTTCTCAATAAAGCCTCTTCTGCTGGTCCCCACACCCAAACGCAGCCTGATAGCAGTGGGTGATGCTCGCCAGCCAAGCAGGACATCCCCAGTTCCTCTGTCCCCATCCTCCATACCCTGCTGGAGCTGGAGAACATCCCATTCCCAGGGGACCCATCCCAGCAGGAGGTGGCGAGCTCAGCACTGAGTACCCCCAGCCCTGACATGGAGACCTGTGAGAAGCGCTGGCATGTGCCAAGCCCACACATGCCACCTGGCCGTGTCACCCCTCATCATCCCTTGGGAACACGACCCACCCAGCTGGTCACATCGAGTGGGAAGAACGTCTGAGCCGGGGGGGGGACACTGCTGCCAGCGCCTTTGTCACAGGCTCTGAGATTCAGCGATGAAACCACAGGAGACGGAGCTGGCAGGGGCACAACCAGAGCCTATGTAGCCTTTAAAATCCAGTTGCAAACTTGTGCTGTCTCCCCCCAGCTTAGAGCGTCGCAGCCCCACGTGCCCAGTGCTTCCCAGCACAGCAGCTCAGCCAGGAGCTGCCCCCCAGTAAATTCACCGCACCCGTGGTGGATGTGACGTGCTCCCGGTGTTCTAAATCCCGATGGTTTTCCTCCTGTTGAGTTATCCAAGGGGATTCTCAGAAAGGAGCAGTTCAGGAAGTGGCAGAGTCTGTTTTGGGAGTGTGAGGACAGGGTCACATGTCCTGGTGCCAAGGGGCCAAGCGCCCGGTGCCCCATCGGTCTGATCCATGCCGGGCGGCTGGGGTGGCACCCGCGTCAGCCGAGCCGTGCGCGTTGCTTCCCTGCGCTGCAATTAGCCCCGTGGTTAATGAGCTGCAATGCAGGGCGGTGCTGGGACGAGCAAACTTGGGGTTTAATTGTGCCATTCACCCTGGTGGGTGATGGGTTGTTTCCAAGTAACTCTCCCTTCCCGGGAGCTCGGTACAAGGCACCGGTTAATTGCGGGTGCTGGAGGGAGGGAGGTGGGGGCGAGGGTGGAGCTGACAGCGAATCCCCACGGTGCTGCCATATCCTCAACACCCCAACACATCTCGAGTGGCTGCTGCAATGTGCCACGTTGCACGTTGGCTCCTGGTGTGACCATGCTGGTCCCTCTCGGTGACCTCTGGAAAGGCCATCATGGTGGCATCATGACAGCACAAGTGGGACAGCAACTAATTCTCTGCTCTCCACAGGACCAGCTCTCTGCTGACATGTACAATTTTGTGGCCAAAGAAGTAGACTATGCAAACTATTTTCAAACCGTAAGTGCCACCCCTCCCCACGGGACTGCTCTGTCCCCGTGGCAGGCGTAGGGGGTGACAGGCGGTGCCATCTCCCCCCCAGCTGATCGAGGTGCAGGCAGAGTACCATCGGAAATCCCTAGCCCTTCTGCAGACCGTCCTGCCTCAGATTAAAGCCCAGCAGGGTAAGTGCCCGCGGGCTCTGTCCCGCTCCTGCACGTGACTCCCGGAGCCGTGCAGGGCTCTGCCGCAGCGATGAGCCGGCTGCGGCGTGACCCCACGGTGTCATGTGGTGCTGGGTTTGTGGCTGAGCGTCCTCCCTTTGCTCACCCCATCTGCATCCCGCCGGCCCCGGGGCTGGGGAGGACATCCCCGTCCCGCGTGGGCGCGGGGAGCAGGGCCTGGCCAGTGTCATGGAGGTGGCGGTGGCGGGGGAGGTTCTCCAAATATCCCCATCGCGTGCAGCACCACAGGTGGGAACCAGCACCAAGGGGGGGTCTTGGGCCTTCACTTTGTGATGTGCAACCTCCGTCGGAGCTGGGCTGGGACACGAGGCCAGGGAAAGCCCCGCGCGGTGGCCCCAGGAGCATGGCATTGCCCGGGGCAGGGCTCGGGGCGCTGCTCTTGCTGCAGCGGGGCACAGAGTGATTTGTATTTTATTTTTTTCTCTCGATCCCACAAAATATTCCTCCTGCCCCAAACAGTGATGGGAGAAGGGGGAATATATTGCAAAGGTTTGCTGTGATTGCTCCCCCCGGCAAACGTTATCCAGCCCCTTTGAAATGTCCTGTGTGATGGCTGGAGAACGTTTTGTTTGGATTTCATCTTTAAAAAGCGCTTCCCGAGCCGCCCAGGACAGGGGGCGGGTCCTGTTTTAGCAACACCCAAACCAGAATCTTTTCCTGCCAAAACGCTGTGATCCAAGGGCCTTTCAGGGAGCGGGGGCTGGATCCGGCGCTGTCCCCACCATGTCCTCCCCATCCTCTCACCCCCTCTGCCCATCACAGAGGCGTGGATGGAGAAGCCCTCCTTCGGGAAGCCCTTGGAGGAGCACCTGGCCGTCAGCGGGCGGGAGATCGCCTTCCCCGTGGAGGCGTGCGTGACCATGCTGCTGGAGCACGGGATGCAGGAGGAGGTGGGTTCCATGTGCTACCACCCTCAGTTGGGCATGATGGAAGGGGACATGGGTGTCCCCATGGCGGGGATGAGGAAATGAGGGGGGCTTTGGGGACTTACCTGGCCCCAAAGTTTGTCCAACACTCTCCCCTGTCCTTTGCAAAGGGTCTCTTCCGAGTGGCTCCCTCGGCCTCCAAGCTGAAGAAGCTCAAGGCTGCCCTGGACTGCTGCGTGGTGGACGTGCAGGAGTACTCGGCCGACCCGCATGCCATCGCAGGTAGAGGCTGCCTTGGGGCACAGAGGTTGGTGGCATGCAGGGTGGCCCATCCAGCCCCCAAGCACCAACCATGGGCACCCAGAGGGTGGTCACCAGTGGCATGAAGTCTAGTTGGAGGCCAGTAACGAGCACTGTGGTCCAGGGGGTAGATACTGGGTCTGATCCTGATTAACATCTTCATTAATGACCTGGATGATGGGGCAGGGTGCACCCTCAGCGAGTTGGCAGATGACACCAAACTGGGAGGAGCGGCTGGTGCACCAGAGCTTTGTGCTGCCATTCAGAGGGACCTGGGCAGGCTGCAGAAATGGGCTGAGACCTAGTGAAGTTCAGCAAGGAGAAGAGACAAGTCCCAGCCCTGGGGAGGACAGGCTGGGGCCACCCAGCTGGAAAACAGCTTGGCAGAGATGGCCTCAATGGTCGTAGTGGACACCAAGCTGACCATGGGCTGGCAACATGAAGGGGAATGATGTCCTGGGCTGGTCTGGGAGGAGTGATGCCAGCGGTTCAAAGGAGCTGATCCTTCCCCTATGCTCAGCACTGGTGAGGCCACACTTGGAGTGCTGGGTCCAGTGTTGGGTCATACAAGAGAGACATGAACCTGCTGGAGACTGTTCAGTGAAAGGCTATGAAGATGATGAAAGGCCTGGAGCATCTCTCCTAGGAGGAGAGGCTGAAGGAGCTGGGACTGTTCAGTTTGGAGCAGAGAAGACTCAGGGGGATCTCATTGATGGATATAAATACCTGCAGAGAGGGTGCAAAGAAGACAGAGCTCTTTCCAGTGGTGCTCAGTGCCAGGACCAGAGGCAGTGGGCACCACCTGAACCATGGAAGGTTCCTTCTGAACATCAGGAGACTCTTTGTCACTGTGTGGGTGACCAAGCACTGGCACAGGTTGCCCAGGGAGGTGGTGGAGTCTCCATCCTTGCAGATAACTCAAAAGACATCAAGACATGGTTATGGGCAACCAGCTCTGGGTGGTCCTGCTGGAGCAGGGGGTTGGACCAGATGACCTCCAGAGGTCCTTGCCACCTCAACCCTTCTGTGATTTGTCCCAAAGCCTTTGAACAG
Source organism: Caprimulgus europaeus (assembly GCA_907165065.1). The sequence goes on along the minus strand of OU015543.1, from coordinate 4,234,631 downwards.
CAAAGACAGAATATACAGGGGGACAAATGCAGGTGCAGAAATACAGCACTTGGTGGAAGCGTGGGTGTTTAGGAGTTGCCACCCACCGAGGAGCACAAACCCTGACCTGCACGTCCCCTCCTCAGCCAAGGGCTGGAGCAGCACTTTTGGTCAGCGAGGAAGGAAACAGGGGTGCAATTGTAATCCGAGGCAGCAGTGGGGTCCTGGTGACGCTAATGAGGGTGATGCTAATGAAGGTGATGCTGATCAGGAGAGACTTTGCAGGAGCAAGGAGCAGTCGGAAAGATTCACATGGGTTGGCATCAAGCTGACATCTCTCTACCTCTTCTGCAGCCAAGACCCTCTCTAAGCACAGACCTGAGCCCACAGGGCTGCTATGAAGCATTAATGGAGTTTAAGTGCCAATCAGCTGCCCCCCTCCTGGGCTGGGCTCTCCGGCGGGTGCAGGATTGGGTCCTGTTTTCCTACTGACTGCAGTGGGAACCTTTTCCCAGTGCAAGGAGCTGTGAACGTCCTGGGCAAAATCAAGCGATGGGGAGCTGAGTGGATGCCTGGTGGAGGCAAAAATGGTGGAGGGAATCGGGGAGGGAGCAGGAGGGACCAGGAGGAGGTGGGAGGGTGGTTGCTGGGGGTCAGGGGATGCTACGGGCTCCACCAAGCTGGAGGGACTAACGGGTGCTTTGGGTCGCATGGATGAAGAGGTTGGGAGGAATGTGAGTCAAAATGCTGATGAGCAAAACTGCTCAGTGGCTGGTGGCCAGTGCCTCCTGCAGTGCCAAGCCCCATGTCCCTTGTGTGCCACAGGAGCCCTCAAGTCCTACCTGCGAGAGTTGCCAGAGCCCCTCATGACGTTTGAGCTGTACGAGGAGTGGATCCAGGCTTCCAAGTGAGACTGGGACATCTACCTCATTCCTCTGTGACATGGGTGGTGGCATCTTGGGTCCCCATGGGTGGTTTGGCAGCCATGAGTTATTTCTCACAGCATTTGTGATGTTTCCTCCAGTGTCTGAGAGCCCAGAGGGTTCCTGTGATGCTCCATGGGTATCATGGGTCCCAGCAGCAAGGGTGGCCTTGATGTCTCCCAACCCTGATGTCCCCAGCTTGGTCCAGAGCACATCAGCCAAGGTGGCTGAGCTCTCCCAGCATCTTTTGGCAAGCCCTTGGGTGCAGGACACTGGTGCCATTTCTGGACAGATGTGAAGAAATGAGAGACCACTGGCCAAGGGAGGTCCCACCTGCTTTGCTGGGGTGCTCTGCACCATTAAACCCCCAAACCCAGCAGAACTGGGCCAGCTCAGGTGGCACCAATGTGCCTGCTCCACCATGGGAGGTGTTTGGGACAGGGGGAGGTGGGAGAAAGAGCCTCCTTTTAGGGTGGGAACCACCTCTGGTGCCTGCATATAGGTCTGACCACATCCCACACCTGCCCTGGGAGTACTGGAGCTCGGCAGGGACCTGGCGTTGGCTCAACAAAGGGGACAGTCCCCAAGAGTGGCACATGGGGGAGCGAGCTGTTGTTTTGGGGGGCTGTTAGTAGTAATTTCCCCTTCCAAAGTGAACACATCCCCAAAACACAAACCTGAGGCAGGGGATGGACAGGGGTGAGGCCAGGACCAGCATCCAGCCTGCAGACAAAACATTTCCTTCTCATTTTGGCTGGGTTTTCTGGGTTAATTTACTTACAGAACGTTGACAGCATTGGGTCTCACAGGCTCCCCGAGGGCTGGGCTGGTGGGGTCCAAAGCCCCAAGGTGGGGTGGGGATGGGAGATGACCCTCCCTCCCACCTCCCCGCAGCATCCCGGAGCAGGAGAAGCGGCTGCAGGCTCTCTGGAGCGCCTGCGAGAAGCTGCCCAAAGCCAACTACAACAACATCAGGTGAGCCTGAGGGCAGCGGGACCCAGGGAGGGGACAGGGGACAGAGAAGGTGCCATCCTGATCCTCCGACGTGGCTTGGCTCTGCTTTCCAGGTACCTGATTAAATTCCTGGCCAAGCTGACTGAGTACCAGGACATGAATAAAATGACACCGAGCAACGTGGCCATCGTGCTGGGGCCCAACCTCCTGTGGCCGCAGGCGGATGGGTAGGGTGTCCGGGGGGAAGGAGATAGGGATGCTGGGGATGAGGATGAAGGGGGGATCTGGAGTCAAAATCCCACTGGGAATAAGGCCAGGCTGTGGTGGGGTTGCTGAGCCGCTGCCTTGCAGGAACGTGACGGAGATGATGACGACCGTCTCGCTGCAGATCGTGGGCATCATCGAGCCGCTCATCCAGCACGCCGACTGGTTCTTCCCCGGAGGTAGGCTGTGCCCCACGGCGGGGCACGATGGGCTTTGCGGGACACCCCGGCCTTCCCTGGGGAGGGGGTGCTGAGCTCCCCTGTTTATTTTTGCCAGCCCCCTCCGCTTGCCTTGGCTTGGGGAGGGGAGCTCAGGCAGAGATCTGGCAAAGACTCATCACAGCAGTGAGCCCAACCCAGCCGCTCCAGGACCTGCCCCGAGCATTCCTGCAGTGCCAGTAACCCCATCCCACCCCTCAGTGAGGACACACGACCCAACGTCACCTCCTCTCCTTTCACCCCCTTCAGACATCGAGTTCAATGTGACAGGCAACTACGGCAGCCCCATGCACGTCAACCACAACGCCAACTACAGCTCCATGCCCTCCCCGGACATGGACCACGCCGACCGCCGGCAGCACGACCAGGCGCGGCGGCCCCTCAGCGTGGCCACGGACAACATGATGCTGGAGTTTTACAAGAAGGATGGGTAGGGGCTTTGTGGTGCCAGGGTTTGGGGAGGCCATGGAAATGCCACCACCCTGAAGGGGGAGGTGGCACTGAGTCGGTGGAGGTTGGGTGGTCTTGGGGTGGGAGGGGCCCCCCCGATCTCCATACTGGGCTCTAGAGGACGCTCAGGTGAGCCTGGGGCTTGACACCTGCCCCCAGCCCGCTGGAGATGGGAGAGGGGTGGCCTGTGGTGTGGCACCAGGGCTGCACCATGTCCCGATCCAATGTCAGGGCAGGTTTTGATATGATCCCAAGAGCAAGGTTAAGACACAAACGAGGTCAAATGCCATTCTCCCAGAACACCTTTTATGACAGAAAGTAATAAAGAGGATAGCGATAGGACAGGATGGAACTGAAGGTGGGAATCAAGCAAGGAGTCGGGATAGGGCAGCAAGAATAGTCACCACCATGGGTCCAGCAGCGGGGCAATGGTGAAGGGGGGGTGAGGAGGTCTCAGTTGCTTGTTCCAGCGGTGGTGCAGCGTGGCGTGGTGCGGTCAGGCAGTTGTCCTCTCTGTCTCTTTCCTTCTTTGTCTCCTTTTCTCCCTTCTTCCCTTGCCCGTTCAGGTCCTCCTTAAATACCCCTCCAAGGGCTGTGGTTTCCATAGCAATGGCACCTCCCTTTGTGCCCCCCAGCACTTGGGGCAGGGACATATCTGGGCAGAACACCTCAGCTGGCAGGGCATCTTCACAAGTCGGGGTTTCCAGAACCCAGTGGTCTTGTGACCATCCTTGCGATCAATCTTTGAGACAAGTCTATATTCCAGTTCCTCACACACCATGCTGGGGTGGGGTGCTCTGGTGTCCCCAAGTTCTGCAGGCTCTGCTCGTGGGGAAAGCTCCCAGCCTGTGCCCTCCCTGTGCCACCTCACCAGGATCACAGCCAGTCAGGTTGGCTCCAGAAAACACCCCCAGGGCTCTCCCCATCTCCAGAAAGTGTCACAACGGCTCTCCTCATCTCCAAAAAATGCCACTGGCTCTCCCCATCTCCAGAATACAACCCTAGGGCTCTCCCTGTCTCCAAAAAATCTCTCCCAGGGCTCTCCCCAGATTGAAGAACTTCCCCAGGGCTCTCTCCATCTCCAAAACCCATCCCGAACTCTTCCTGTCATGGGTGTAGCCTGGTCCCCACTGTGCCCCTCGTGCCCCTTCTCTCGAAACCCCTCGACCTGGCAGCTCCCATCCTGATCTGCAGGCTCTCCCCCTGGGCACTGGTGAGTTGTAGGAGTTTTTACACCAATAATCGTGTGTTTCTGTCCATGCAGCCTTAGGAAAATCCAAAGGTATGGTATCCTCCGTGGTGGTGGGTGCTGGGAGGGTGCTGGTGCCTGCTGGTACCTGGGGAAGGGGAGAGGTGGCCGGTGGGTGACACAAGCACATCTCACACTCCCACCCCTGCCCTTTTGCCATGGAGGGTCATTCCCAGCAGCTTCCCGATGGAAGAGGTGTTTTGAGGGCCCAGCACCCTAAAGGAGCTGCACCCACCCATGGGATGGGTGCTGAGGGCCTGTCTCTCTGTCCCGCCAGCATGGGTGTCAGGGTGATGGACACCTCGTGGGTGGCTCGCCGAGGCACCTCAGCGGTGCGCAAGATGTCCACCACCCCACCAGCCACTCAGCCCCCTGCCGAGCTCCCGGCCACCCCCCACTCACCCATTCCCGAGCAGTCGCCGGATATTCCAGCTGCCCCACTGTCCGCCGGCCTCGGCTTCACCCCGGGGATCGAGAAGACAAGGTAAGGCCGCCAGCACCCAGTGTGTCCCCACGGTGGGCGTCCTCCCCCGGAGTGCAGCCAACAGCAAAACAGCCCACAGCCAGGCCGGGGGCAGCGGGAGGGGACGCTCAGCACCCCGGGAGAGGATGCTCAGCACCCCGCAGGGTCCCCGTTCTGCCTCCCGGGGTTTCCCAGTGGGGCCGGAGGTGCGGGGACGGTAGATGGAGAAACCCGCGGGAACCCCGCACCCCCCGGCCCCGCCTCTCCCCGGGCACCCTCTCTCTGACTGTCGTTTGCACCGGGCAGGCGGGAGAAATTCCACTTTTCTGCCCCAAAAAGGGGGGCCGAGCTTTGCAGCGCCCGCGATCCGCGCTCCGCCCCGTGGGGCACCCATGGGTGGGGGTGGCAGCCCCGTGCGTGGGGCCGGATCCTGGGGCGGTGGGATGCGGCGGGGGGTATCGCACCGCGGGGGCTCCGCCGCTCTCCCCTGTCCCGCCCCCCCACCCCTCGTCGACGCTTCTACCCTCCTGGCCGCAGCCGGAGCCTTCCTCCCCCCTCCTCCTCCTCGCTGCTCGCCCCTCACCTTGGCGCCAAGCTTTGCTCCCTGCGCTGCTCCCGCACCCTCTGGCACTGTCCCCAAACGGGACCCCCCCCCGACCCGCGGCCCGCACCCCCCGAGCCGCGGGATCCGGCCGGGGTGGAGAACCGGGGCCGTCAACGCTGTCCCCGGGGGGAGCCGTGGGCCCCGCAATCGGGGGTGCGGGGCTTGGGGGGGAGGAGTGGGGTTGTGAGAAACCCCCCCCGGGACCCCCCTGTACTCCCCCGCAGCGCTGCCCGGGATGCGCAGAGGGCGCAGCAGGAGGAGCGGCTGGGGATGCGGGAAGGACCCACGGCTCTTCCCTCTTCCTCCTTCTCTTTTTTTATTTTAACTTTTCTTTTTATTTTTTAATATTGATTTTATTTTACATTTATTTCGTATAATTTTATATTTTTTATTTTATTTTTGTTTTTATTTTTTCTTTCATATTATATTATTTTTAAGTTATTCTTTTTAATTTTACTCCGTTTCTATTTTGATTTTTAATTTATTTTTTATTTTATTATTGGTTTTCAATCTTTTTTTTTAATTTTATTTTTTCAAATTTTTTAATTATTTCATTCTATTTTATTTTTGTTTGCTTTTTAATTTCATCTTTATTTTAATTCTGTGAATTTTTATTTTTGTGTTTATTTTTGTTTCTCCTTTTTTTTAATTCTCTTTTTTCTTGCCATGTCATGTGTTTTCCCACGCCCCAGCACGCTGAAGCCCAAGGAGCTCTCTCCCTCCCCCGGGGCCGGGCAGCACCGAGGCAGCCCCGGGGCCGCCGCTCCCCCCGCGCCCGCCGAGCAGAGCCCGCACGCCCCGCGCAAAGGTAGGAGCGGGGCCGGGGGTGACGGGGGGGTCCCCGCTGGCTGTGACCCCCCCCAGCATCCTGATTTCCCCCTTGTCTCTCCCGCAGCGGCCAAGAAGCTGGCGCCCATCCCGCCCCGGGCGGCGGCGGGGGAGCCAGGCGGGGGGCAGCCCTCCCCCGCCAGCCTCTCCCCTACCCCTCCGAGCACCCCCTCCCCCTACGGCCCCGCCGCCTCCCCGGGGATCTGCCCGCAGCCCGCACCCCCCCCGCCGCCTCCTCCTCCTCCACCGCCCCCCCCGCTCCAGCCCTCCCCCGCCAGCACCGCCCCCAAATCCCGCCCCACCCCCAAACCGCGGCTGCGCCCCGCGCTGCCCCCTCCGCCCCAGCCCCCCCCCGGGATCCCCCACCCACACCAGCCCCTCCCCTCCACCCCCGGGACCCCCCACCCACCCCCCGAGCTGCCCCGCCCGGACGCCGCGGACCCCCCCGCACTGACAGGTAACACGCCCCTCCCCCCCACAGGGAGCGGCACGGGGCGGGGGACACAGTGCTTGTCCCCCGGGGGGTGGCAGTGGCCCCAGGAAGGTGGAACTGTCCCCAGGAAGGTAGTGGTGGACTCGGGAGGGTGGCAGTGTCCCCCAGGAAAGTGACAACGTCCTTGGAAAGCCAGAACTGTCCCCTGGGAAAGTGATGATATGCCCAGAAAGGTGCTACTGTCCCCCCAGGAAGGTGGCAGCATCCTCAAGAAGGTGGTGATGCACTCAGGAGGATGGCAGTGTCCCCCCAGGAAGGTGGCAGTGTTTGTAGAAAGGCAGAACTGTCCCCAAGAAGGTGGCAATGTCCCTGGGAAGGTGATAATGTACTCAGGAAGGTGGCAGTGTCCCCGAGAATGTACCAATGTCACTGGAAAAGTGGAACTGTCACTGGGAAGGTGGCAGCATCCTCAGGAAGGTGATGATGTCCCCAGAAAGGTGGCAGTGCACTCAAGAAGGTGGCAGTGTCCTTGGGAAAGTCGCAGCATCACAGGGAAGGTGGTGATGTCCCCAGGAAGGTGGAGGTGTCCCCAGGAAGATGACAATGTCCTTGGAAAGGTGGAAGTGTCACTGGGAAGGTGATGACGTTCCTGAGAAGATGGCAATGATCCTGGAAAGGTGGAACTGTTATCAGGAAGGTGGCAGTGTCCCCAGGAAGGTGGCAATGTTCCTGGCAAGGTGGAACTGTCCCCAGGAAGGTGGCATTGTCCCTGGGAAGCAGCACGAGCCTGTGCCACTGTTCTTACCTCCCTGTCCCTGGGTTTTGTTGGTGTCCCCTTCCCGGTGTCCCCACAGCAGCGCTGGCTGCGCTATTTGAGGGGGACAGTCAGGGTGATGCTTTGAAAGTGCCAGGTGGCACTGGGGACACCAGGGGACATGGGGACCAGGCACGGCTGGGAGCCCCTGGCTCTGGCCCAGCTGGTCCTGGGGTCCCGCAGGGCTGGGCTCTGCTCCTCCGGGTGCCCATCCTGCTGGGGCAGGGGGGACAGTGCGGGTGGAAGCGAGACCCTGGGCACTCGCACAGCCGAGGCTCGGCGTCTCCAGGGTGAGCAGCCTGCCTTTGGTGTGGCACTGGCATCAGTGCAGCTCTGGCATCGCACCCTGGCATGGCACCCTGGCACCATGTGCCGGTGGGAGCTGTGGCCGGTCACAGGTCTCCTGGCAGCAGCAGGGCTCTGTCTGCCTGGGGGTGAGCTGCTCCGCTCTCAGCAAGGGACAGCAATGACACCGCTTGCCTCGGGCTGGGGGACACGCTCGGTCACTTCACATGTGCTGCCTTGTCTGGCAGGTCCCTTGGGAGAGGGGACAGCGGTGTCATCTGTGCTTGGTGGGAGGAGAGCAGAGCGTCGTGGGGCCAGGCAGCATGCAGGGACACCCGGTGTCACGGGTGTCACAGGCTCCATCTAGGGTGGGGTGGGTGGCACAGAGCAGAGACCGGTGGTGACATCCCCGGTGGTGGCACTAACACGACACCAGCCCTGGTGAGGTGTCCTGCCACCGAGCCCCTGCCACAGCATCCCCCATCACTCTGCCCTCCCACAGGTCTGCTCCGTTTTGAGGTCCCCTCCCTCCACGTCCCCCTGGATGTCACCCTGTGCCGGGACCCACCGGAGGCACCACAGAGACTCTCAGGGACAGGCCCAGCCACCCGGCAGGAGGAGGAGGAATCGGAGAGCACAGCCCTATGACAGTGTCCCTGTCCCCAAGCTCATCCTTGTGGCATCCAGGGGCCAGAGCTGGCCACCAGCACCGAGGGCCACCGACACGCCAGTTTTGGGTGGCAAAGCGCCCGGTTTTGGGGCAGTTGCTGTTATTTATTTCATTTTTTTTCGCCTTATCCAGACTTTGCCTTTTGACTGGGTGCCTGCGCCCCCCACCCAGCAACACCCACAGTCCTGGGGTGACATCACCATCTCCTCCATGTCCCATCCGTGGGTGCCACCAGGTACCAGCCAGGTGACAAGGAGCTCGCCAGCGCTTTGCAGCGGGATTTCATTTCTTTGGCTTCTTTTTCCCCCTCCGCTTGCTCGCCGGAGCAGGATGGGACCTGCCCAGCAGTAACCTGGGGCCGCAGGATGTGACCCCCCTGGGCTCTCAGGGTGCCAGCGGACAAAGGCACCCGCTGTCCCCATGGGCTGGTGGCTTTGGTTGTGCATGCAAAGACAAATTAACCTTTTATCCTTTCCAGAGAGAGAAGAGAAAGAGAGATCATCAGAGAGAGTTATATATTATATATTATATATTTGTATATATAGAGAGAGAAAAAATATAGAGATTTGTTTTATTTGGAGCCATTCCCACCCGCCTGGAGCACAGCAGGAGGATGGAAACGGCAGCGCTTCACCCCCACCCCGCTTACCCCGTACCCCCCGCCCCAGGCGGGCACCAGCACCTCAAAGCGATCAATAAATCCATGTGGCACCCGCTGCGAACCGCCGCCAGCGCCGGCCTTTGGTTAACGCCCGTCGGCACGGGCAGTGCCCGGCCCGGCCGTACCGGCAGCCGTGGGGGGTGTTTGGTTGGGGGGATGTGGGGTTGGATGAGAGTTGGGGGGTAAAATGGTTGGGTGGGGTCTGTGCGGGATGTTGGGGTCCTGGTCCTGGGAGATGGGGCAGTGTTGGGCATGGGATTAGCCCAGCCCAGGTTTGGGATGGTCTCAGCACAAATTTGGGGTGGTACCTGCCTGAATTGGGAGCAGTCTAACCCCAAATTTGGGGTGGTCCCAGCCCAGACTGGTGCCCACCGATGGATTTTGCACACAGGCTCTTGGACGGCCCTTCGCCATAAGAAATGGGGTTTAAGGAGGTTTGGGGTGATACAGTGACGGGGTTTGCTCTGTGTGGGCTGTCACGGTCCTGGTCCCGTGGGATGGGGCACTACCAGGCTTGGAGTGGTCCCAGTCTGGATTTGGGGTGGTCCCAGCCCGGATTGGTGGCCACTGATGGATTCAGGCCACAGACTCTTGGAGGGTGCTTTGCTGTAGGAAATGGGGTTTGATGAGGGCTGGGGTGATAAAAGACAATTGGGAGGCCCTGCAATGAGAGCACAAAGCTGCTCCAGGTTTTGAAGCAAAAACTACCCGCCCTTCCCCTCCTCCACTGCTGGTCTGTTTAGAATCACTTGTAACAGCCACTGCCGCCACTTCCAAGCTACAGGCACAGTTAATCGCGTACATCAGCTCTCCAGTCTTGGCACGAAGGCGCGGATTTTCCCATCACTCCAAGCTGATGAAGACAAAGAAAGAGACTCCCCAGGCGCACAGACTTCCCTCATCTTACTGTCCCTTTCCTTTCCAAATGAACACCTTTTTGTACAAAGCTCCTTCTTCCCAAGGCCCATCCCGTTAGGTCACCAGGATACATACGGAAACCGCTGTACTGCAGGTTAGCCCGCAGACCTATAATCCCAAATAAACTATTCATATTTAATTCCTTTTTTTATTCTGGCTTTGGGCAAATTGGTTTGGCAACAACGGGGGGAGAGGGGGGCTCCATCGCTGCTCTAGGACTGCGGTGGCTCCTGTGCCATCGGTTTGCGTACGGCGATGGGTTAGCAGCTTTATGCATAAAGTGCTCTACGCACATCACAGGTTAAGCTGTTGCATACAACAAGGTTAATATGTCAGAATTAGATCTTTTGAAGAAACCTGAACCACATTCTGAATTGCTGGAATTCCCATCCAAAGCAACGTCTCCAAACCTTGCCTTCCACGGACACCAGGATACCGGGCCGGGCTGTGAGCAAAGTTCATGGGACCAGCAAAAAAGAGGCTTTTGGGTCAAGCAATGAACTGAATTTAAACCCATTCCCAATTTAATCCTCTCTTCATTCTAACACACTGATGTGTATTAAATTTGGCAACCATGGGTCTGGCCTGACCATTCCCTGAAACGCTGGTCGCGCCATCCTTCATCACCTCTACGGCACGGCAGGCCGTGGTGCAGATGACGGTTTGTAGGAGCTCCCCATTTTCTGGGGTGTACCACATCTGAGCATCGTTTTTGGAGCAGGTAACAAACAAGTCGGAAGATCCCCATGAGAATTCAGAGAGGAGAGAGAATGAGGAGGGGCAGTGGTAGCTCTATCCCAAACGAAACCAGGGCAGTCATACAGAAATCACTGCTTTCCTGATCAGATCTTAAACCAGCCTTCAAAGCTTAGCTGTTCCTAACGTGCAACTGCCATCTTCCCAATAGGGACCACCACCACGGGTAAGACAAGGGCCTTCACTTAGGATCACCTTTCTCACAGAAAATTCCCCTGGTCTAGTTTCTACTCAAAGATTCATTTTAAGGAACATGGAAAGTGAAACTGAAAGAATTCTTTCTACTTCTCTGAAGCTGTGACATTTATTTGCCACATTCAGTCTTGGAACAAGTAGACAGCAGGCACAAAAGTGGGGGCAGAGGTGCTGACTGCCCACGTGTAACATCAGGGACTAACGGCAGCCTCAGATTGGAAGGATCTTGGTTTTTCTCTTGCTTACTGGATCATTCCTATTGAGCATCGCTGAAGGCAACAGAAACGATGGCAAAAGGCTGTTTGTAACACACCTGTCATACACGTTTGACTAAAATCAGACCTGCAGCGTTTCCAAAGCTCTGGGAGCGAAATAAGCTCTGAGCCACACGTCCCAAGGGTGTGACAGAAAGTGACATCGAGAAAGGTACCACAGGCTTTTGTTCAACATCACCATCAACACCTGGGAAGATGAACCCAGAGAGAGAAAACTGGCACAACAAGAGTGTGGCCCCTTTCAAGCCGAGCTTGCGGGGGTGCTTTATAAAGCAGGGCAACATCAGCAACTGAAGTGTTCCGAAATAAGCCAGAACGGGGAAATTAAGGCTGTCTTTCCCAATCAGTGATATGCTCTCTTCAAGAGCAGTTAACAGACAAAAAGTGTAAACGTGCATGCAAGGATGTTCTCCTGTAGCCCTGAAATCATCACTAAATCCAGCTCATCCCAGTACCTGGGATGCAGATGTGCCAGCCAGGTGTGTTAGCATCGGATTACCCTAAAGCTCCAAACCATTTTCTCATTAAATCAGAAGGACGCAGGGTTTTGGGGCTGGTGACCAGCAGGGAGGAGGGCCTCTTGTGGTGGGCACTTTGCCACCTTGATTTGATCCTTTGTGCCATGGCAAGAAGCCATGCAGTAACACCACACCCCAAACCCAAAAATTCTCATTGGGATCAAACTCACATTCTCTCTTTGGAGAGAAGACAACCGGTCCATTGGGTTTGGGGGGTGTTGGTTTTTTTTAATAAAGCATCACAGTCCTACTGTACAGGGAGAGACAGTCTCTGTCCTCTGTTCACACGACAAAAACAGGCTGGCAACACACCAGCATGTCCAGCATCTCTCATCGCCAGCCCAGAACTGGATATAACATGGCATATTGTCAAAGATGAAATGGTGAGGCTGAGAGACCCAACAAGCCTCTTCCACCAGCTCTGCTGGTCAGGTTTCAGCTGATGTTATGGGTGGGCAGGAAAGCAGACACCGTTCCAAGCTCCAGCTGGGCTGCAACAGGGCACACAAGAGCAGACTTTCAGGGCTCACACCACTGGCAGAGCAAGAGGCCCGAGACTCAGAGCACCAGCCCTGGGAGAAAGGGGGAGGTTGCCATTGCTGCTGTTACCCGAGCAGAAATAATTCTAGGCTTTTCATTTAGCATTCTTTCTGTGGACTGATGCTTTTCCCAGTTCTCAAAGGGAACTGCTGCCTTCTGCTTTCAAGCAGCCGCTCCCCGTCACCCTTGCATTTCACAGGCAGGCTGCAGTATAAATCACCCCGGGAGGATGGCAGCAGGCTTTGGGTTCCTGTCAGTTAACAGGTTTTCTCAGGAGCATCCCGAGCTTACTCGCAGCTCACTCAAACCTCTGTGCCTTCGGGGGGGGTGCACACTCATGAAGTGATTTGGACAAACAGTGCAAAGACCTGAGAAAGCAGCAACAAGGCACAGCAAGGCTCCCCAGTCTGGAAATACCCCAGCACATGGTGCTCACAGACCAGCAAACAAAACAGCGAGAGAGGTGGCAGAGAAGGGCACCCTGGCTCCAGTACCCGGAAAGGAGTTAAAACTGACATCTGAGGCACCAAATTAGAGTACAGCAGACTGAAAAAAGAAAAGCCCCCACCAGATATGACTAAAGAGCACTCCTGGTGATTACTGGCAAACTGATTTTTCTGAATCGCCGAGACAAAACGGCTCTGGACAGCTCTTGGTGCTGGTTGAGACTTTCTCAGGATGGCCAGAAACCTTTCCCTGCCACACCAACAAAAATCAAAGTTGTTAAGTGTTTACTGAAAGAGACAATACCCAGGCTCAAGGTACCAATTAAAGTGCCATCAGATAGGGGCCCTCTTATAGCAGAACTTTGACAAGAGTCTCAAGGGCTCTTTTAGCTGCTGCTGCTGCTTGAGAAACCCAACACCCTCAAAATAATCCATAAGGCTAGAGGTTCTCTCCCCTCCTCCTCCATCAGAGCAGCAGCATAGCCTCTATTTCCATACATCCCAGCTAGGATTTGAAGTCTGGGCTCCAAGAAGAAATCCTTCCCATGTTGGTGAGCTCAGCACAATCCCAGCTGCCCTCACCTCCCTGCTGGTAGGTAGTCCTCAGCATTAACAATCTGTGTCCAGCTATGGAAACACCAAGTTTCCAGTCCAAGATCTGCCCAGGCCCTGTCCCATGCTCTGCAGGTTCTGTGTACACTGTCAGGCCTGTGGCTGGTGTCTGTGCTCTGTCTCAGCTGCCACGATCAATACAGGGCAATTTGTTGGTTTACAATGGGAAAAAACTGTTCCACACACCCTAGAGCATCTGTTGCCAGGCTGTTTCCTCTTGGTAGGGCAGTGCTGGCACATGGGGTGCTGTGCAACCTCCTCCTGGCTAGGCTGGACCAGCAGCAAGGGCTGGAGCTGGGCTGTGATGGACCAGGGCACACAGCAGGAGAGAAACCCTGGCCTGGCAAGCCCAACAACTTGGTGGGACAAGGTCAGCCAGGTAAGAATCATGTCCCAGTGCAACCAAGAAGCCCTGGACCAGTGTGGTTCCCAGCAGTCCCCAAGTCTCACCTCTTCAAAGCTGCTGGGATCAGCCTTGCTGTGCTTTGGCTTTGCTCCCCTTGGCTGGCTGAAAGCAGAGAGGATCCATCAGCAATGGGGCTGTTGCCTTTCCTGCAGCTTGGCTCTGCTGACAGGTGAGTTTGCTGTCAGCCTTCCCCTCACCTGGCTCCATGGGGCAGGGTGCTGGGCTCTAGGGCTCCTTTCATCAAGGCTGCTCCCATGCAAATGAGGTATAAACCGTGTTTGTTTTAAAGCAGAGTGGTGTTCACCTGGTGACTCTTCCCTGAACTGCTGATTAAATAGTTTTGGGGAATTCTCTGTAACTAAGGGACTTGGAGTTCTGGTGTGTAATCAGGGTTCCCTGGGACGATACCAGGTCCAACGCAGAACAGAAAGGTCCTCTTTTTGTGGGGTTTGGTTGGTTTGTTTGAACTTGATTTTTTTTGAACTTGATCCGATCAGTAGCATCATCTCCAGGGGCACTGCAGAAGTTCCAAGGTACATGAACACTAACCCACCATTTTTCTAATCCCAGCTGTAAGGGCTCCCAATTGGTGGGTTAAATTCCTTCACCTCCTCTGGTGCAGCATCTGCTACAAGGATTCTGAAAGCAGAATCAACAAAAAACATCACCCCCATTTCTGGTTCTTCCACAATGCACACGGAGCGTGCTCAGCCTGGGACAGTCTCATCAGAGGGCAGACTGTCACCCACCCTCACGCTCTGTTTCTGTTTGTTTGTTTTTAGACTTGTGTGATTGTCCCTTGAACCTCCCAACTGTGGCCGTGCTGCTTGGCCAGCCTTTCAGATGTCCTTGGTGGGGATTAATCATTGATTTGACTGCTGACAGAAGACAAAACTGAAAAAATATTATGCATCCTAGCAGCAGGAAAGGTACAGCCACAGGGACTGTCTGCTAAAGGGCCTGGGGGCTCCATATCTTTGGGTAGGCATAGCAGGACACAACAGTCCACTCGCCACTGCTGAGCCACCAGCTCAAAATCTTTTCAAATTGACCCTGATGTTGCCACTTTGAAAGAACGTGGTTGCTCTGTGGCTGAAGAGGGATTCACAAGGCCAGGGTAAACTCCTGTGCGAGTTCTCTGGCAGCTTCACCATGCACTCACCATGTGACTCATCACTGCCTCTTACAAAAGCAGGTTAAAATCCTGCCTCTTGAAATCATGTTTTTGGACTTGGGCTGGACAGAGAGTATGCTGAGGCAGGGCTTTTGGATCTCCCTAATGGCATGAAGAAAAACATAAGGCTAAACTATGATTAAAGATTATAGAAGCACTGTAACTAATGAACCATCTCAGGCCCTTGAGTCGAGCCTCCCGGTAACAGGGGACTTTGCCAAGACCTACTGCATTTTGGTCTGCTACTGTACATCATACAGCTTCAGCCTTTATTTTTCTGAACATTTCACCAGAGAATCTGAGCAAAAAGCAGAAAAGGCTACAGGTGGCTGAATTCCCCTGCAAAGCACAGTCCCAGCTCACTCCACGTCCAATAATTCCTTTAGCACAGGAGAGTCTTCTCTCTCTTGCACTCATGTTTTATTCTCATCTCACATGAGTGATATTGTGTCTTTTTGTTGATTCTTTAATTCTGCTAGGTGGGCCTGGCATGTTCTTAAGCCAGAGCAGCTCTGATGTAACTTCATCTCCTCCTCTTGCAACTTGTGTAAGGAAGCCAAGCGCTTCCTTACACACCCAGTACTTGGAAGAAGGAGGAAAACTGCGTATCACTATATTTTCTTACATCATCCATAGGGTTTCTGCAGGGCCTAATGCATTTCCCTTACCAAAAAAGGTTTTTAATCAATAAAAGAAAGGCTTTTCATCTTTATTTAGGAATATATCAATCAAAACCTTTAGATGCTTCCAAAAAATTGTGATTTTAGGT
Organism: Caprimulgus europaeus; assembly: GCA_907165065.1. The sequence goes on along the minus strand of OU015543.1, from coordinate 4,219,227 downwards.
CTCCTGAACTTAGTTGTGTCAAGGAAGAAAGTCAAGTGATGGTTCTGAGGGCACTGCAAATATTTATTTTAGAGCTAAAGTCAGTCGTCCCCCCCTTGGACACCAACTCCTGAACACCTGAAGTGGCAGGTGCTACTGAAAATAGTGACTCTTTGTTCTTGATTCTTTGTTGGTCAGTCCAGCTATGGGAGTGTTTTGCCAGGAATGCTCCTGTGTGGCAGCTGAGTCACAGGAACCAAGTGCACACACCTCTGGACCCACAGCCACACAGGGCTAACAGACTTTGCCCTAATGCCCTTTACCTCCGATCTGCTGACAGTCCAGTAATCTACTGTGCTCTGGCAGTGCATGTGGGTGTGAGCTTTTTAACTCAAGATTCAGAGCCTTCTCCTTTTTCTGATGTCTCCAAGCCTTGTGTTACAAAAGCACCAGTAGAATTCAAGTGCTCCCTTTCCTTAACCACCCTTTTAAACAAACAGCAAACCTGCTTCTCAGAGCTATTTTCAGTGATAACACCTGACATGGACAACCCAGTCACATACTGACTCACAGTCTTCAAGTGTTTCCCTGCATGGTGACTTGACTTTGCTATTTGCCATGGCAAAAAGCAGGATGTTGCAAACCCACCTTCTAGATTTACTTTCAACATATTTGTTGCAAATGGCAGTGCAAGGACCAGTGTTATGGCTGCTCTCAGAGCTGCTGTCAGGATGTGCTGTTTCCCATCCGCTCCTGCCTCTCATTGAAGTATTTCCTCTGCTCCTGTATGGCTTGTTCCAGCAAGGGCACATTCATCCCTTCCACACAGGTCAATATTCGTGCCTTTACCACAGGACCCTCACCTGGGAATACAAACAGGAAGTTTCTGTAGAAAGAAAAACAGACAGAGCAGCTTGGAGGCAAGCAGAGAGGCAGCGTGTGGCTCCAGCTGGCCCTATAACCATAGCCTGAGAGCTTGCAGGAGACCAGACTGGCCACGTGCCTCCACTGATGTGAGTAGCAGGCCTGGGAGCAGGTTATTTCAGTGATGTGCTTTCCCTCTGCCCTGCTGGCTACAAAGTCCTGGTGACTGACACTGCACTCTCCTTGCACTGAGGAACACTGAGCCCAGGACATGCTGGTGCCAGTGTCTGCTATGTAGCATCTGTCTACTTTGTGGCTGGATGAAGTTTGTTTTTTCCTGTTTAAAAAGCATCAGGATGGCCCTAAGCTCACTTCTGAATGCCTCTGTGCAGACAAGAAGAGGACAGAACAAAGCTGGGCTTAGAAGAGGCTCAATGCTGACTATAACCAACAGTTTATTGGTGACATTCAAATGGCAACATGGAGGTGCACAAAAGGGACCAAACCTTGGTGACATGGCCACCATCTCAGCCCACTCCCCTTCCACCTCTGCCCAATGGGGCCAACTCACTCCTAAGCTGTGATGATCAAAACAACATGTCTTTCTAAAGGAATTTGACAGCAGTGGCTTAGCAGGTCACTCACCTGATGCCACATGCAGCGCGGCTTTCCGTATGCCACCAAGGATTTCAGTGGCACGAATGTGAATCCTTGTCATCAACTGTGGCCAACACTTGGGATTTGCTTCACAACCCCATGGCCCAACCTAGGTCAAGTCCCCATGCAAAGCACTGTGCAGCTGGAGTAAGGCTCAAGGAGCACCCCAGGAAAGGACAACAGGATGCCCTGCGTGACAGAGCCTGCCTGCATTCCTCACACCCTGTGGCTGAGGGCAGGGATATAATTAGAGCCTTTCAAGGATGGCAAAGACCAACCCAGCCAGCTTGCAGTGAGGTATTGCTGCAATCAGCCACACTTGGAGCGGAGACAATGTGGTGGCTGGCAGTGAGGCCAGAAGGCTTTAGCACAGGTTTCACAAGCTCAGCGATGCTGCTGAGGTGCTTCTTGTTTCTAACAAAACCTGTGACAGAGCACCAGATTTTCACCAAGGTAAGGACAGCTCTTCTCCTGGTCAGTGGGGGGAGACAGACTGCTCCTGCCCTGAATCACATGGCTGTGTGACCAGAGGCAGCTGCAGGAGATGAGCCTGCCTTGGCCCACACTAACCTCAGTGACAGCGTGTCTCACCAGGCACCCAGGGAGCTACAAAGGAGCTGCTGAACCATGAACAGCAGCAAGAGGTACTGGTTCCTGGGGCACTTACCTTCCCTGTGTTCGGCCTCTCCTAGGACCATGTAGCGAGACCCCAGCTGGGCTTGGAATGGCTCCACAAGCTTGGTGTTGACACAGACCCGGTGCTGAGCTGAGCTGTGCTGAGCGCTGAGAACAGCTTCAGACCGAGCCAGGTCATAGCAGCATAACCTGGGAACGATCAGTTTGGGAAGCTCAGCGGTACAGAGGTACGACAATTACAAAGGGAGGGGGGTCAGCCAGTGAAGGAAAGGTCTGGCCTGCAAGAAGACCAGGCTACCCTTCTCACCTGCCAAATGTCCTCAGTGCCTTCCCCTCTGGGACTGAGCTGTTGATCTCCCATGGGAAGTAATAGACACCAGCACTTGGCAGCATCTCATACAACCACCGTTGGGCCTGCAGTAAAGCAAAAGATCTGAGTTTAGACCACCCCAGTACCTGATCCAGATACCAGGTGACACTGCCCCAAAAATCCTTCCTTGCCCAGGTCACCCCAATCCAGGGGTCTGCAGGAGCTTCATAGCTTTCCTGCTGAGTCCTGTCTGCAGCTCAGTGCAAGTGCCAAGCCTCGGGCATCCTGGCATAAAGAGGGGCTACTTTACCCCACTGCAATCCAGCCTGCACAGCAACAGGCAGCCCACCAGATCCTCCAGGTATCCTCCTGGCTATGGATGGGTTGAAAAAGGTTTAGGATGTGGGAAAAATGGTGATTGAGAAGTTCAGAGAGTGTGAGGGACTGAGATGCAGGAACAGACCCAGCTGCTGCGGTGATAGGGTACCATGCAGCAGGATTTAAGGGTTGATCCTGAGTCTGTTCTCATGCTGCAGGATAAGAAATTCTGGCAGTGTCTGATCCTGCAGCTGGAGAACAATTACTTGGATACAAGCCAGCCTGGTCTCATCAGTACTCTAGTAGGGTTGAGAAGACAGCGATGAGTGACAATGATTCACCTGAAGACAAGACTCAGGTGAGACCTCCTGGGAGCTCCAGCAGTGGAGCGGGGCTGGCACAGGCAGGCCATCCACAGCGCAAGGCACACAGCAAAGCAGGAATGAAGAGCAGCTTCAGCAAGATTTTAATTCTGCCCAGCCCTTGCCATAGTCAGGCTGTTGGCTGTGCCCCAAAGTGGTTTCTTTTAGCATCATTTTCCCTCTGATCTCCCTTGCAGGATGCCTGTGTTTGGTGAGTTTCCATGCTCCATTTATTGTTTTTCTCTCTGGTTTCTTGCCTCTCTGGGGGGAACTCCAAGAGCTGCACAGTGGCCCAGGCAGACACTGCTGCAACTCAGACAAGTGGGGCCACCCCAATAGGTTCAAGGACCCCCAATACTGATTATGCATCAGCAGGGACAGGCTGAGCTGCAACCCTGCAGCTTTAATGCTTGGTGCCCCTTGCCCACCCCATGCATTGCTCAGGGGGCTGCAACCTTGCAAAATGCCCCACTGCCATCCCATGGGGGACTGTCATGGGCGGCCACAAGACCCAGGGCAATCCTGGCTCATCCCTTCCCTGCATGCCTGAACTCCAGGCCTGGCTGGCCTGTGGCCCCATGCCAGGCTGTGCAAGCCCATGACAGGCTGTGAAACCCCTCTGGCAGGGTCCCAACCAGCAGCGATGCATTCTGCAGCTCCCTGCATCTTCGCCTCACTTCACCCAGATTTAAAAAGCAAGTTCAATTCTGCACCTCCTGAGTAGGGCAAATGCTGTCCTGCATCACCCATGTTTGTTCCTGAACCACGCTGTGCAGCAGGATGGGCTCAGCCAGGAATGCAAGATGCTAAATGTGCATTTAAGGCACTTCTGAGCAGATGTCTGGCTGCAATACACTGCCTCCACGTAACGCACGCTTGGCCCTAAGCACAGCACGTCCTGTGCAGATTCAGTGCACTAGCTAATGCAGTGTTGAATGCATGACCAAATGCAGCGTGCTACATGGATGTTTAACGACTGGTTAATTAACTATTAAATGCCCGGCTGCAGAGCCAGCATGTTACGTGCATTCTCAATGCGTGTCACACATGCAATACATTCTGTATCTGGATGTACCTCTGGCTGGAGAGCTGCCCAGCAGCAAAGGACCTGAGGTTGTTGGTTGACAGCAGCTGAACATGAGTCAGGAGAGTGCCCAGGTGGCCAAGAAGGCCAGTGGCATCCTGGCCTGGATCAGCACTAGTGTGGCCAGCAGGACCAGGACAGTGATCGTCCCTCTGTACTGGGCACTGGTGAGGCTGCAGCTGGAGTGCTGGGTTCAATGTTGGGCCCCTGACTCCAAGAAGGACCTGGAGGTGCTGGAGCGTGTCCAGAGAAGGGCAATGGAGCTGGGGAAGGGTCTGGAGCACAAGTGTGCTGAGTTCCCGGCTGAGGGAACTGGGGGTGTTGAGCCTGGAGAAGAGGAGGCTGAGGGGAGACCTTCTGGCTCTGTCCAAGTCCCTTGGAGGAGGGTGCAGAGAGGTGGGGGTGGGTCTGTTCAACCAAGGGACAGGACAAGAGGAAATGGCCTCAAGTTGTGGCCAGGGCAGTTGAGATGGGATGTGAGGAAGAATTTCTTTGCTGAAAGGGTTCTGAGGCATTGGAAGGGGTTGCCCAGGGCAGTGGTGGAGTCCCCATCCCTGGAGGGATTGAAGAGCCGCGTAGACCCAACGCTGAGGGACAGGGGTTAGTAGGCGCGGTGGTGCCGAGCTGACGGTTGGACCGGATGATCCTGGAGCTCTTTCCCGACCTCCGTGATTCTGTGATTCTCACTCGGTGATCGGTGTTTTGCACCGTTTTCACACAGTTTCGCGCACACACCGTGCAGAGCGCGGCACGCGCACCGCGGCCACGCGCACTCCCAGCCGCTGCACGGTCCGTGCGTTATGTTATGTTCTGTGTGCTGTGTTCTATGCGTTCCGTTCCGTTCCGTTCCGTTCCGCGCGCGCGCCCCGCGCCCACCCCCCCCAACTGCAGCCCCTTCTGCGCGCGTTTAGAGCGCGAGCTCGACCCAGCCCCGCACGCCGCTCACCGTTCCACCGCCGCTTCCTGCGGGAGCTGCTCCTCACGTGACCGGGCGCGGCGGCGCCCAAGGGTGACGTCACGCGGGGGCGTGGCCAACAACGGAGGGCGAGGGCGGTGGCGGAGCCGGGACTGGGGTCGAGCGCGAGCCCGAGCGGAGCCGCCACCACCACGATGCCGATGAACGCGGACCTGCGGCGGGAGCGCGCCGCCGCCACCTTCCAGCCCGAGCTGCTCACACACATCCTGGACGGCGGCGCCGAGCGCACCCGCCGCCGCAAGGAGATCGGTGAGGGAGGGCCCGGGCGCGCCGCCGCCTCCCCCGGCCCGGTGCCCCCCGCTGAGACGGGTAGAAGGGCCGGTCCGGGTCTGGGGGGCTGTGAGGAGGAGGAGGAGATAGCCCGGGGTGGGGGTGTGGGAGGGGCTGTGAGGGAGGAGGATTGAGGAGAGGGAAGCGGGGGTGTGGGGAGAGAGGGCGGCTGGGGTACCTGGGGGTGCGGAGCCCCGGGGGAGACGAGGGGAGAAGCTGTGGGAGGAGGAGACCTGCGGGAGACGCAGGCCGGGGGCGGAGGGGGAAGGAGCCTTTGAGAAGAGACTCCAGGGAGCCGGGAAAGCTGCGAGGAGGGGCCCGCCAGAAGGAAGGGAGTTTAGTCTGATGGCCCCTCAGAGGGGAGCGGGAGCAGCGTTGTGTCCCTGATCCCCCTCCGCTTCCCAGATGGGACTTGGGATGGCCCTGGTAGAGCAACGTCCTTCTGCCTCTGTACTTGCCCTTCCTCCGGAGGGTGAGAGGCGACTTCCCGTGGGCACTTCTCTTGGGCCCTCTCCCCTGCTTTTTCCTTCCTAGTACGCTCTTGCCCAACAGTACAGAGCTGGCCTGTTTCTCACCCCCACTGATACGTGAGGTTAATGAAATACCTCTGCCCCCTTTCTCTCCCCAGCCCTTGCTGGGGTGGAACTGTCAGAGGTTGATGTTGTGTAACTTGTGTGCCAAAGGGGACACAGAAAGTCAGTGGCCTCTGGGTACCTTGGTTTTCCAGTTGGCATAGTGAGAATAATAGCTGTGCCCTCCTGCAAGGAGTTGTGTGGGGATCAAAGTTCATGAGGCAGTCTGATCTGGCAGTAGTGGTGGCTGTTTGAGGATTTGAGATGGTTATTGAGGGGCCTGCAGGTCTTACATCAGTGAATTGACCTCCTGCCAAGTCCAGAGTGCTCCTAACTTAAAACGTGGTCTGTGTGTGGAATGGGAGAGTGCCCTGTTGGTAGAGTCCCTCTGGTCAAAAGTTTTGACTTCTGAGTTCATTAACTTTTAATTTTCCCATACCTGTACCTTGAGGTACAGCAAGTGAAATGCTGAGTTGTTTCTCACCCACTGTCTGTTGAGGTTTGTGGAAACTGAGTTTGTTTTCCTCTTCTTCTCTGTCACCAGAGGCCTTAGTTATTAATGACCCTGACTTCCAGCACGAGGATTTGAACTTCCTGTCCCGTAGCCAACGCTATGAGCAAGCCGTTAGGAAGAGCTCTCTGATGGTGATGAAGTTAAGAGAATATGGAATTGCAGATCCAGAGGAGATCTACTGGTTTAAAAGGTACCCAGCAATAGAGTTTGCTTCTTGTATGTACTTTTAATCATCACCAAGGACATTACTTTGGACAGCAAACACAGGAAAAAAGCACAGCTCTCTAAAGATCTGTCCAAAAGCCCACTGAAGTCTTGGCTTCAATGAATTTCTGATGAAACCCCAATATCCTGAATATTCTGTTTTCCTTAGATTTTTTAGTAGAAATGCACCATTAATAATTACACCCTTTGTATTATATATGATGCAGAAAGGAAAAAATAGGACTTGTAGTCTGAATTTTTTTTAATTCCAAAATGAATAAAAAATATACTGAAATATTTTGAATCTGAATAGATCTGATGAAGTTGCAGCTTCTAATGAAATCTCTTAAAGCTGATTACTTCACTTTGCACTTAGACCTAATAAAGTTGCATTACAGGCATACTTGAAAATGTTCCAAGATAGCTTACAAGTTGTTGTTTATAACTATCTGTCCTGTCTCCCTCCTCCAAGCTCCTGGTGCTAATAGTGGTTTCCTCTGACCTAGAGGGTTTTTATTGTAGCTGACCTTTTGTTTATCTGATAGTGTTACCCTTGGATTAAGTTAATAAAAATAAAACTGTCTTTACATCTGAGCTTCACTCCTTCCAGCTTGCAGGGAACTTAGTTCCTGACTTTGATGTATTTCTCCCCTTAGTTCTGTTAAAGTCATTCTGATACAAGCAAACAGAAACTGCTTAACAGAGGTTGCACACTCTAGAAATCTGGGCATAATACCATGAATATATCCTCTGTCACATTAAATAAACATTGCACATTAAATAATGCACTGGTAGGATCACAAGCTCCCTCTGACTAGATTTGTAGAAAAGGTGTCATTGGTGTCAGGGCATGAATATTGGGACTAGTTAGTTGAATTTATCTTGTCTGCTGTAGTTTTAATTTCAAATAAATTGCTCTGCATTGACCTGTGTCATGAAAGTTCTTGTGGAAGTAATGTAAATGTTCCACTGCATGGCAAAAGTTAATTATTAATTTTTACTACATAAGATTATTGGAGATGGTGGGGAAGTTTCTTTTTGTGTAGAGAATTCAGAGAAGTCTATCTAGTATACCAGCTGGCCAATTTAAACAAAGATTGCAGTGTAAATACTGTCTTTTAGTAGCATTACTAACAGTATTTTATGAAAACAGGACTTTTCTGAGGTAGCCAAATGGCAGATTCTAGTTTTATCTTTCCATAAACTTACTTCAGAGTCAGCAATTCTTAACTTTAAATGGCTGAAAACTTAGTATTTCATATAGATACTGAATAATGCATCCATATTGTATGTGATATGAATAGTGGGTGTGACTAGTCAGAATTCATGATCCAAAATCTGCTGAAACAGTGAGGAAGGCTTAGTTTTTTCAGAGTAATGTCTAATTGCAGACATTCAGGATTTCAAAAGGCAATTGCAGTTACTGTAGACTGTATTTTCCAGTGTCTTCTGTAATAACATGTAGGAGAATGAAGAGCAGTACATCTATTTCTTGCCCACAGGTGAAGTTTGTTTGCTCTGGGAAGGATATGCTGTCCATACTCTTGATTTGAATGTAATTTCTGCTGTTTGCAAGGGAGGATGTTGGTTTACTGCTTCTTAATAAGTGGGAGAAATGAAAGGATTTTTTTTTTTTCATCCTTTGATTTCATTTGCATTTTAACATCTGTCCCTGCTTTCTCACCTGCTGACTGTCAAACAGTTTTTTAACTCAGAGCTCCACCCAACTTGCAGACTTAAGTTTGTTTTTGTCACATATCCAAACATGCTAATTGGTGCTAACCAGAAGGGACTTCATTTGTGTAAAAGCTGACTTGGAGAAACAGTGTTTGGGTTTATTTGTTTTTTTCCAAGCCAGAAAATAGAGTGGATGTGGTCTTGTGACATGCTTTGAATGAAGCTTATGAAACAGATTGAAGTCCTTGATTCAGATGTCAAGTTGTATTTATTGTGATTGCCCATCAGATTTTCACATATGGAAGCTTAAAGATATTTTGCAAGTAATCCTTCACGCCTGGTGATGGTCCCCAAACAGCAGGGACAGTTTCATTTACATACACAGGTTTTTATAATTTTGAGCTAGTTGTTGTCCTGGAGCTTCTGTGTGCTACCACCTGGGACATGGCAACCCTGGGCACACACACCCCCTGGGGAATGAGGCTGGAGAGCAGCCCTGCAGAGAGGGACCTGGGGGTTCTGGGCCATGAGCCAACAGAGTGTCCTGGCAGCCCAGAGGGACCCCCGTGTCCTGGGGGCACCCAGCACTGCACTGCGAGCCGGGCCAGGGAGGGGATCGTCCTGCACTGGGGCGGCCTCACCTCCAGCACTGGGGGCAGCTTGGGCACCACAGGAGAAAAAGGATCTAAAGCTGCTGGAGAGTGTCCAGAGGAGGGACACAACATTGGGGAAGGGTGTGAGGAGAGGCTGAAGTCACTTGGTCTGTTCAGCCTGGAGGAGACTGAGAGGAGATCTCATTGCAGTCTAGAACTTCCTCCCCAGAGGAAGAAGAGGGGCAGGCGCTGAGCTCTTCTCTCTGGTGACCAGTGACAGGACCAAGGGAAGTGGCAGGAAGATGTGCCAGGGGAAGGTGAGGTTGAACATTAAGAAAAGGTTCATTATAACTTGATTTATGAATAGAGGAGGAGAAATGCTTCTTCCTTCAGCTGTCCTGGAGATGTGCTGAAACAGTTGTGACATGTGGAACTGAGTGCTCCTCCTTCCTGTTTCCCCAAGGGCTTTGTTGGACTCCAAAACATAAGAGAACCTATTAAATATATTTAGAAGCCATTTTAATTGCTTCTCATCTAGTCAGTTCTTCCTGTGTCTTAACATGTGTGAACGCTGCAGTTACTGCTGTGACTACAACTTGTGAAGCCCAGCAGCCTTAAAGTGCCAGTATTTGAAATTTCTTTTACGGTCAAGCTGCAGCAAAATCTAAGTCAGCATGAAAAAAGGGAACTTGTTCTGATGTGTAATGTTACACAGCTGTTTGGAGAGAGCAATCTGGTCAGTTTTAATTCACCTTCAAGTGTAAATAACTTTTATTGAGGAAAATGGGATTAAATGAAGAAGTGAAAAACAGTTGGGAGAAACTGGGTCACAGAAGATCTGAGAGCTGCAAGTCAAGAGATGATTGCTGCATTCACAAGCACTGGATGAATGTGCACTTTCCCTGTAGAATTTGTCCTTATTTTGTCATGGAAGTTAGGACCTGGACTAGCTTTCAGGAAACCAAACCAGAAAACTGTAGTAGGGGCCCTACTAGCCACTGCTAGATTAATTTGGAGTGCATGAGTCTGACTTGGGTTTTTTGATACAGCTAGGAAAGGAATTTATTACCACAGCATTTGTTAACTCTGAAACCCAGTAAGCCCAGGTCAGACATATCTCCTGCTCTTCCTCCACTGGGGTGACCCTTCGTGCTCTTCCTTGAGAGATTTACCTCAAGAACAGCAAAAAGCTACAAAAGTTTCCTTGCAGATTTTGCTCTAAAGTAAATGACTCTATTCTGTGACCCAGTTCTGCAGCTTGAGAATATCTGCAGTTGTTCATTTAGCTTGGGACTCTCTGCAAGCATAGACTTTGCTTCTATTGTACTCTGCTCACTGACAGATAATGCTGTCAACCTCATCTGTCAAACAGAAGTGCCTTTTGCTATGTGGGTGGCGTTGGCTGCTGTGAAATCTGCAAAGATCTATATTGCCAAAGTAGTGTATTACTACACATCCTTCTCCCATGAGTGAATTTGGAGCAGCAGCCTTCCTCTTGACCAGTCTGCAGATCTGACCTGAGACCAACAAGGTGATCTTTGGGCATTGATCTTGTGGCTAGTGCTAGATGCAGCTAGCCACGTTCAGTCTTGATGTAGCAGAGCACTTGTGCAGTTACACAGTGCAGCTGCTGGAGAACAAGCTGTAGAGGTAGTGGGAAATGCCAAGAGTGAATGTAGAAATTGGGAGGGGAAGGAATAAGAGTTCAGAGAAAGAAAAAGAAGGAAAGGAAACCTGTTGTTCCTCCCTTCACAGCTGGCCCCTCTTCTGTTTGCCCTGTGTCATCAGGAAAACCGGATTCTCTCTCGCTGTCATTCAAGTTTTAAAAGGCACGTTAGGAAATTCCTAATCATTCAGTGTGGAGTGTGCAGAGCTGCAAAGTCTCTGCTGTGAATGAGCCAGCTTTCAGCTTTGGTAGTGCAAGAAGCTGTTAAAATGCTGCATGTTTAGTTGGTGAAACAGTATGACCTGACACAAGGATGTTAACATATCTGCTTGCAAAATGTCATTCTTCTTACTGCTGTCAGAGAAGGTGCAGTTAAGCTTGAAATACCTGTCACTTGTGACCAGACTTACTGAAAGGCTGTGAAAGTTGCTGGTGGGACCTTAGAGAAGATTTTTTTTTTTTTTTTTTTTTTTTTTTTTCCCCCTGGAACATTACCTTCAAAGAAGCAGTTTCTGATCTGATTTTTCTGACAGCAAAGCATGTGCTGCACCTTTTGGTCAAGTTCTTTCAATGGCTTTTGAAATGTGAAGAAGTGTTCAGGCTCTTCCCAAGCTGCCCTGAAACTGTATTTCAAAGTCACCAGTCATTGTCTCATGGTAGGCTTGTCCTCTTTGGGCTCAAGGAATCAGTGCACAGTAGTTGTGCTGTGGGCAGTGAGGAAGCAAAGGATGCTGCTGTTGCTCTGTGGGTCCTGGACTAAAAGAATAACCCACAAGAATGCTGAAAAAAATTCTATCTCACTGTCCTTGTAACATTTTTAAGCCCTTGGTCACCCTGATCACTTTGGCTTTGTAAACATATGCTGCTGTAGGCAACAGAATATTTTCTGGTAAGAAAACTGTCTGCTTTGGTTCCAGGAACTCTAGACACTGCACATGCACCCACATCAGCTTAAAGCACAGCTCATCCATTGATCACCAGCTCATTCAGTCTTGTCCATTTAAAAACTGTTCCATTTAAAATAAGCATCTTCAACATGCAATTCAGTGGTGCTGAAGAAGCTTTGTCCTGCTTTCTCTCTCCCTAAGGCTGAGTTTCACAGTCTGTAGAGGGATCTGGTTTTAAATTATCAATTATTTACTCTCTGTTCCCAAGCACTCATTCCAGACATGGTATAAAATGCCAATGGCAGATGTGTAATTTGACAGACTACATCTGCTGTGCAGTGCAGGTCTGTGTTGGCTACACTCTTAGCTGTGCTCCCTGGGCAGTTATTAATGCCCTGAGGTGGAAGGATAGATTTCCCTTGCAGTATCTTGGGTAGGTGGGAGAGATCTTAATTTAGGTATTCATGTAGAGTGCTCATTTTATTCCTCCTCTGTCTTGGAGTTGGATAGAGTAAGTGTTGTGTGCAGTAGGTTGAAGGTGAAACAAACTGTTCAGACTGCAGAATGTTGAAGGGGAGATGCTGTCATTTACTACAAAGCTTTTCACACATGGAACCTTTCCAGCATGTCTGTGTTATGGAGCTTGTTTGAATTGGAGATATACTTTGTCTGCCATTGTGGCTACTAAATGAGAGCTTTTGCTCATGAAATAACACCTACAGTGTCTGATTTTCCTTCCATTTCCTGCAGCACTAGCCTGTAGCAGTAATTTTAATTGAGGGTGAGTTCCTGATCTCACAACTGATAGAAGCAGCTCCAGACAATACAGAGCTCTTCTGAAAAGCACTTGGTCTCCCAAGAAGCCTTTAACTTTTCAAGACATAGTGCTTCTAGGTGATAATGGCCCAGTTCTAGGCTACCAGCAGCACTGGGATTTATTCCTACCAAGCCTGAGAGATGAGGGAGAAAATAATTCGGTTTTCATGTCCTCAGTTTGAAGTTCCCTATGAATTTTTGTAGAATAATATTTTTTTCTAGTTCCATAGCAACAACAGGATTAATGGGGTGAAGAAAATGCCTGAGAGAAATATTTATTTCCCCATTAGCACTGCTTCTGCTGCCTCCGTGTTTGGAGGTTTCTTGTGGGAGAGAAAAGATTGAACTAGGCAAAGAAATGATTTATTTTGTGCTACAATTGGAGAAAAGCCTTGCAGGATCACAGTAACAGTAACACTGAGATCCAGATCCCTCTATTTTTTTCCTGTAGAACATGCTTGGGCAATTTTCCTGAACCTTTCGGTCTCCACTTCAGCATGTTTCAAAAAACCTTAGAGAGCCAAACGACCGATGCTCAGAAGGAGAAGTGGCTGCCTCTGGTCCGTGGAGTCAAGATAATTGGCACCTACGCCCAAACCGAAATGGGACATGGTTAGTTCCCTCCAGGGATCAATGGTAACCTCTTTTCTGTCACTCCAGCTGGTAAATTGATCATGTTCCCTAGGTAAATCTAAAAGGACAAAGGTAAAATAATTTGGTTAACAGTTGGTGTTCCCTGCCCTTTAGCCAGACAGCTGTTTCATTTCACATCCGAACAATCACAGAGTCAGGTTTGGTCTTTTCCAGAATGCACCTCTTAGCTGATCACTGACTTTGTAGTTCTTTACCTTTGTTTTAAGATGAGGAGGTTGTTTGAAGCCCTGAGAGTCCAAATTTCGCTTGAACTGGTTGGAACATGTCAGTCAGCAGTACTGTGGTTTTTATTTTTGCCTGAATTTGGGGCATGTGTATCTCAGGAGGTCTTGGTGCATGACTGGCCTGTGTAAACGGGTCAGAGCGAGCCTTTAGGTGCAGCATAGCAGGGTGAGGTTGGAGATTGCACACTTTTGTTTTTGAAAGTAAGGTATGCTTTGCCCCAAGCACTTTTCTTCCAGATGCTACTCCATTGCAGCTGTACAACTTCATGGAAAGATCTTGATTTCAAAGAATAAAAACATCTTATTAGTACTATTGTTGAAAACTGCTTTTACTTCTTCAAATGGAAGAACATTTAATGGATCAGAAAACAGTCTTGTAGCCCAGAACCTGGAATTATGGCTGTTAAATACCAGCAAGAATAGTTTAACAAACCAAAGACTCCAGTGCCTGTGCTGGCATCTAAACTTGGAAAGCATGATGTGTGCAAGTCTGGACAGTTGCTGAGGTAGATGGCAATGGCAGTTGCCTGGCTGTTCAGTTACAGCTGCTCCTGGCAGCCAGAACACTTGTGGAAGATGCAACAGAGGGAATCTTGTCATCTGCTCTGCTTGAGAGGTGGAGTGAGCAAACCCAGCTGGATGCCAGAAGCGAAGAGACAACTGGATGGCAACAAAAAATGCCTGCTCACCTTGTTTGCTTTTTCACACCAGCTTCTTTAAATCAGACACACATCCACAACAAAGTGATTTGTTTTACTTGCTGTTTCACGTTAGATCGTTGCACTTTCTTGCCTGGTGATGATCTGGTTTGCTTGGAGTTCTCTTTTTTTGATGGTAAAATGAGTATTTTGACACTTAAGAGAAATAATATAGTGATAGTATGGTAAAGTAAATACACTTACCATGCTGAATAATTAAACTGCAACTGTTTGGCATTCCTGCTGTGAATGTTGAGTATCTAACTACTTCATCAGTAAAGCTTTTGCAGTAATTGTCACTGAGCTCTGCTTAATTTAATCCTGATGTTTAGAAACTGGTGATGGGGAAACAGACCTCTGGATTATTGAATTGGATCCTAGCCTGAGTGGGTAGTTACTCAGTTTTATCTTAGTGAGTAAGGGAGTAATGAAACTGTACTGTTTCTATCTGCTTTATAGCTATTGCTAGTGAATAAGGATTTTCTTTCTGTCTTTGACTGTCAGCTGTGTAGTGCTCACCAGCCCTGAACTCATGTAAAATCTGGTGTTCCTGACAACCCATTAGTCCCCTGTTGAGCTTGGTTGCTGTTCAGTCAAAAAGCTTAGAAATCATTGCTGTGGGGTTTATGAGATGGTTGAATTTATTTGTAAGTGCCTGAGAATATCAAAGGAAAGAACTACAGCTCTTGGGAAGCTCTGGGGATAGAGCTAGTTCATATTGAAGGGTGTTTAGAGGTGACACCAGAATGAGTTCTTCCCATTTTGATAAGAATGCTGACTGAGTTTGAGCTAAGCTCAGATCAGTGGTCTTTCTGTAATGCATATCTTATTTAAATGTATGCCTGTTAAAGACCAGTTACATTATTTCATACAGAGATGTGCCAGATGGACAGCTTTTGTACAGGAGGTACTGATCCTCAATCTCTCTCCACTGTTTCAATACTCAAAGCTATCAATATTTAAAGATTTAACAAAGCATTTAATTCTTTCTATTGAAAAACTTAAGAGACCACTTAAGTACCTAACAGTAGTGTTTGACAGAACTGGAGGAAGAACAGTTCTAGAGGAATATATTTAATTGGAGAGACTTTGTGCTGGTGATTTACAGGTTGGAAAGTGTTGGCTTTCTTGCCACGTTGTTTATGTTCACAACTTTGACTTACACATGCAGAGCACTGTCCTTTTAAGACAGCTTTTAAGAATAGCAAAAGTTGAAGGGAGTTGAATTGGAATGTAATATATACTAGTTGTGTTTGATCTTTAATTAAAAAAAAAAGTGAAGTAGATAGTACAGAGAGGACTTTCTGTTTTTAAAAAGAGAAGGTTCAGTGAAAACCTGGCTCATTCAGCTGGATAAACAGGAACTTCTACCAGGTTCTGTTCTCAAACCCTGCAAAAAAACCAAAAAAACCCCCCAAAAAACAGTGGACTTCCTATCTTAGGTTGAGGACTCACTTCATCCAGCAGATCCCATGTCCAGCAGACTGACATTCTGACTCAGCCTGGCTAACTCGGGTACCCTCTGCTTTCCAAACCGTAGTGAAGGTCTGGTCTGTCTTTTGGTTTGGATTGATCCTTCTTTGTCAAGCCATGGTGCCTCAAAAAACTGGGAGTGTTGCAAATGCATTTTATGTATGATTAGGAAGAAATGCATTGCAGCATGTTCATTTCAGAGTAGGCATAATTTTTTATTGTTCAGGCCTGAGAAAAGGACAGTGCTCTGGCTTCCTAAAATAAACTTGCTGCATTCTGTTTTACACATGAATCACTTTTTTTGTTTTTTTCTTTTTCTTTTTGTCTCTTCCTGAATCTCCACCATGAATCCTCATGCTTGCTTCCCTGTCATAACATTCCCTTCACACTCCCATCCCATGACACTTCTTCACAGCTTTGTTCATCGTGGACGGCCTGAGCCTCTGGACCTTCATCTGGGCATGTTCCTCCCCACCCTTCTCACTCAGGCAACCCCAGAGCAGCAGGATCGCTTCTTCATGCCTGCCTGGAACCTGGAGATCATTGGCACTTATGCCCAGACTGAAATGGGCCATGGTACAGTACATTCACTAAATGCTCTTTCTAAGAATGGCTTTGTGTACAAGGGATTCCCCTCCCTGGGACAGAGGGTGTGTGTTTACCCCACGTTTTATGCAGGCAGTTGTGGCTTTAGGGACAAGTGGACTGCCTCTGAAACTTTTAATAGCTCATTATGCCACATGCTGCTTGCCCTTTTTGTTTTCACTCCTATGGGAGTTTGATATCTGTAGTTCTGTATCTGAGCATCCTGAGTGCTCCTCTTGTGCCATTCAGACCAGTATAAATGGTTGCATATGGCTCTGGTGATGTCAGTTTGATGACATCAGTTCATCTCTACACTTACCATTCTCACCAGTGTGATTTCCACTTTGCTCTGCTTAGCATTAAGTGTGAAGACAAAAGGACAGAGCTTTAAGGTACTGAAAGAGATGCCAAAAAAAGTGAGTTGCTTGTCACTTTGGGACTGACTTTGGATCAGAGGACACATGGATGACTTGGTTCCAATGCTCATGTTTTGTGGGGAGCTTTATTTCCCCCAATTCTTTAGTTCATTCCCATATATTCTTTTTAATTGGACCATGAAATGTTGTGGTTTGGGGTTTTTTTTTGTTGTTGTTGTTTTTTTTATTCTCTGTCTCAAGTAGACTTTGTTCTTTGTTGTTATTCCTTTGCCTTCAAGCTTTGCAATGGATTTTGATAACTCCAGCAGTATTGTGATTGCAGCACTTTTAATCCAAGTTTTAATCCAAGGGAAGGTGTTATGCCTGGGGAAACTTTAATTTTGACATCTGAGTGTTGCAGAGGAGGATTATTTTCTAAAAATGAGCAGGATTCACCTTTGTGCTGAAGTGAAATGTAGAGACTGTATGAAGCATAAAGTAACTGCAAGTCTGTGGAGAATCTCTTGCAACTAGTGAGGTTTGAAGATCCTTTACCAGCAAAGTAAGTGTGTTAAGCTGCCTGTGGAAGTTCCATGCTTTGGAAACGTGGTTGCATCAAGGTGATATATCCTTTTCATGTGGAAGCTCTTGTGTAAAGTCACTAGCTCTGCCTTTCTCTGCCAGTCCAGGCTATTAGGGATGTTCACAGCTTGTCTAGTTGAAGCAAGGAGGCCCAGTGATTTTTCTTTGTTTTTTACTCATGTGAGGACAATGTCACTGCTGAGACAGATGTGTGTGAAGTAGAGTGTTGGGGGCAGAAGACAAAGACTGTTCCTGGAGTTGTTACCTTCATCTTCTTGCAATCTCTTTGTCTATCAGTACCCTAGTGTATGCATGGCATTACTTGCTGTCTTGGAGCTATGGATGATCTCGTTTGGGAGAAACTGCCCCATCAAGTGAGGAGAATGTAGGCCTGATGAGGGAATGAAGAGGTGATGGGCACTGTTTACTTCATCTTGTGGATGAAAAGTGGGTGATTTTTATTTTACAATTTAATTAGATTGCAGTTTTAGTGAAATCCAGGTGAGCGTGTTTTTGTGGACTTTTTTAACTGCTAAAGGGCTTCTGGTGTGTAATAGCAAAAAGGTGTCAGACTGGAGGTGCTTGGAAAACTAGTCCTAGACCACTGGGAAAAAAAAAAAACCCAAAACAACATGTTTTGAGAGAATTGGCTTCAGGTCCCAGAATATGGTCTGACTCATTTGTTCTTCCCTAATTTGTTGATATTTAGTCCTTTATATAGCCTAAAGCCAAGTACATCCCTAGTGCAGTACTGGGACATTACCTAAAAGCAGCATTGGTACATTACTACTGGAGTTCAACTTTCCATTGTCCAACTCTGTCTTTGTCTCTGTTTTGTGACTGACTTTCTGCCAAAACAATGTGTTTGCTTATTTTCAGGAACTCATCTTCGGGGTCTAGAAACAACAGCTACTTATGACCCTGCTACCCAGGAATTCATCCTCAACAGCCCCACTGTGACCTCCATTAAGTGGTGGCCAGGTGGACGTAAGTGCATCCCTGTGTGTCTAAATCTGGAAGATGGATGGAAAAACATAGGGAGGTGATGTCATGGGTATCACATCTGCAGAACCATGATTGAAAGTTGATCCAAAGTGTTGGCTGAAAGGCAGTTACTCTTGTGCAACAAGTAACACACTTATCAAGGTCTACTAAAACTTTGGGTGATCTGTGTGCTCTGAATTGCTTCTCAGAATCGTTCACACTGGATGGATTTGGTGTAATTATTGATCAGTTGTATCAAAGTCTTTGTACTTCCTTCAGCTCCACTGTCAGGTTTGCTGAGGACTTGGTATTGAATACTCTATACTGTTTGTCTAGCTGTAGAATTTGGATGATAACCAGTGTTGTAAATCTGGTTTTCTAACACATGATGCAGTTAAGGTGATCTCAGATCCTGCTTTAATGAGAGAGACTCTGTGTGTATCAGCATGTTGACTGTGGTTTTTCCCTTCTGACTCCCACTCCTTTTGCAGTTGGAAAGACATCAAACCATGCCATTGTTCTGGCTCAGCTCTACACCCAGGGCCAGTGCAAAGGACTGCATGCCTTCATTGTCCCCATACGGCAGCTGGGCACCCATGAACCTTTGCCAGGTAAAAACTAATGTTAAGGTTTTAGCATTCATGGAATATATTAGATCTGTTTCTCTCTAGCTGTGTGTGTCTTGTTAATGTACATGGCTTATTTCATTAGCTGATTTCAGTGAGTAGATGGTAGGTCCCAGGGCTTAAAGGAGTCTTTCTAATGATTGAACTGCCACCAAATCATCTCTCACATCACACTTTCCATGTGAAGATTAGTTTGGGATTTGATTCTGTCCCAGTGTTTCCCAGCTATGTGTTCTGTGAGGCAGCATGTCCTGCTCTTTGAAAGGCAAAGAACACCTGTCATCACTCTCTAGATAGAAGTGAGCTGGATGATCTTTAGAGACAGCTCCCCAGTGACTGGATAGTGGGACTGCCTGTAAATTATGAAGATACCAATGTTTTGATGTCCAGTTTTCCATCAAAGAGATTAAGGTCCTTGTTAGCTGTAACTCCTAACAATGCCAGAACTTGTTAGAAAGCTAAACAATCTTTGTTGGAGAAGGCTTGAACCTCTCATGTGGTGTTTAGTTCCTGTTTTTTAATGCAAGTGGCTTTGTCTCTGGCAGGTATTACAGTGGGTGACATTGGGCCCAAATTTGGTTATGATGAAATGGATAATGGCTACCTGAAAATGGACAACTTCAGGATTCCTCGGGAAAACATGCTGATGAAATATGCCAAGGTAAAGCACATTTAGCATTAAAAAAAGCATATAAGCAAAATTTCAGCATATGCTGTGAGCAATGGACACTTCAAATGCTCTTGTGTGGTTGAATAGTGCACCAAGAAGATTGTAGGTTGCTTGTAAGTGCTCCTTGATGAGTTTAGAGCTTGAGATGTGAACATGTAAAAGGGAGGAAACTTGAAAAATCAACAGACTGTATGTTTTGGGGTTTGTTTTTTGGTTTTTTTTTGGTAGGTTGAACCAGATGGCACCTATGTGAAACCACTTAGTGACAAGCTAACCTATGGGACCATGGTGTTCATCCGATCTCTCATTGTAGGCGATTCAGCTCGCTCCCTGTCCCGGGCTTGTACCATTGCGATCCGCTATAGTGCGGTGAGACACCAGTCTGAGCTAAAGCCAGGGTGAGTGCAGTGACATAATGAAAGAGCAGCCCAAGTGCTGAGGGTAAATTCCCAAACACTGGAGGGGAGAGGGACTGTGGTTGATGTTGTTTGCTTTGAAACTATCAAGTGTCAAAACACACTTTCATCCTGGGAAGTAATTGTCATCTTTCCTTCTTGACTGCCAAAATGCCTTCCCCCTGCCAGAGGCCTTTGCTGTATGGCCCTAGGTAGTCTGGCTTGATACAGATGCAGCTTGTACTCTCCAAGTGGAGAAGCTTCTTAGAGTTGAATAGGACTTCATGGCAGTTTGCTAGGCACTGGCATACTAACTCATCCCTGTTTTGCTCTAGGGAACCAGAACCCCAGATCTTGGATTATCAGACCCAGCAATACAAACTTTTTCCTCTTCTGGCAACAGCATTTGCTTTTCACTTTGTGGGAGCCTACATAAAGAACACCTATCATCGTATCAGTGGAGACATCAACGAAGGGGATCTGAGCGAGCTGCCAGAGGTGCTGTGTCCTCTCTTGGTTTTATGTAAGGTTTCTCTACAGCATGGGAGAAAAGGCATCAAGCCTTTTTGGCTTTCACTCCTGACACATCTTGTAATTCTTCAGATTTGGAGATCCCAAGCACAGTATGTGCCAGTGACTTTTATTTCTTTATTTGCACTATAATTTAGCAGCTCCTTACCAAAAAATAAGCAGTAATGCACACAGTTAGAAAGCTACTGGGAATATATTTTTTTTTAAAGATGACTTTCCAGCATATGACTTGAGTGTGGAGTTAAGACTGGTCTTATGCTTGTGCTGTAGCTTCTTGATTGTTCTTCCAGGTCACTAGGGTAGAGCTGGTGTGTTGATGAAAGGTATTGGTGCTATACTGAGGGGTTAGGGTTGTAAAATGTCAAGTTTTCAGTTAGGGATCCTGTCTGAGAACCTAGTGTGCCAATAGGCAATTGAAAGCAGTCTTGGACATAATGCACAGTGAAAAAAAGGGTGGGGTACTCAAAATAAACTTTTACATGTATAGAGGCTTTCATATAAATAGTTTGGGTCAGGAAAGAGTCCTTGCAAGAAAAACAATACCCTGTAGGACACTGCAAGGATGGTGTTGGCTCTACTTTTTTTTCTGGGGGCTGCAATACTTAGCATGTATTTGTGCAAGCTAGGAATGGAAACAAAAAATCTAAACTGCCTTTGCTTTTGTCCATCAGCTCCATGCCCTGACAGCGGGGCTGAAGGCGTTCACCTCCTGGACTGCCAATGCTGGCATTGAGGAGTGTCGGATGGCATGTGGTGGGCATGGCTACTCTCGCTGCAGTGGCATTCCTGACATCTATGTCACATTCACCCCCTCCTGCACCTATGAGGGAGAAAACACAGTCATGATGCTGCAGACAGCTAGGTACAGTAGCTCCTGTCCAGAGACGTTCTTGACATTGCAGTCTTTGGAGCTGAAGTGATGAGCAGAAGAGTATCTCACAGAATCACAGAGTGTCAGGGGTTGGAAGGGACCTCAAAAGCTCATCCAGTCCAATCCCCCTGCCAGAGCAGGAACACCCAGATGAGATCACACAGGAAGGCGTCCAGGCAAGTCTTGAATGTCTCCAGAGAAGGAGACTCCACACCCTCCCTGGGCAGCCTGTCCCAGGCCTCTGTCACCCTCACTGTAAAGAAGTTTCTTCTGAAGTTCAAGCAGAACCTCCTGTGTTCCAGCTCACACCCAATGCCCCTTGTCCTATCATTGGACATCACTGAGAAGAGCCTGGCTCCATCCTCCTGACACTCACCCTTCAAATATTTATAAACATTAATGAGGTCCCCTCTCAGCCTCCTCTTCTCCAAGCTGAAGAGCCCCAGCTCCCTCAGCCTTTCCTCATCAGGGAGATGCTCCACTCCCTTCATCATCTTGGTGGCTCTGTGCTGGACTCTCTCAAGCAGTTCCCTGTCCTTCTTGAACTGTGGGGCCCAGAACTGGACACAATATTCCAGATGTGGCCTCACCAGGGCAGAGTAGAGGAGAATCATGTCACCATGAAACTGGTCTCTTGTGTTTCTGTCCCTTGTCCCGTTTTTGACAGAAAAGCCTATGCCTGTGACTGTTCTCTGCTCATCTGACCCTAGCTGAGATGACTTTTCTCCATTCAAACAACTCATGAGTAAGAGCTGTTATTTGTTGTCTCTATTTTCAGGTTCCTTGTCAAAAGCTACACCCAGGTTAGTTCTGGGCAGAAGGTTACTGGGATGGTGTCCTACCTCAACGAGCTCTCCAGGCAGCGCATTCAGCCGCAGCAGGTGGCTGCCAGGACTGTGACTGTGTGGATCCATGATCCAGCCAGCTTGGTAGAGGCCTACAAAGCACGTGCTGCCCGGTGAGTTCATG
The DNA here is from genome assembly GCA_907165065.1 of Caprimulgus europaeus. The sequence continues at coordinate 4,197,224 of OU015543.1, read as the reverse complement.
CTGATTAGACTGAGCCAAGCACCAGTAAAATGGTGTGTCTTGGAGGATGGCAGCGATGTGCTGCTAAAATTGTTCATGTTAGATTCTCAGGATGTGGTTTGCAAAGCTTTGCTCTGTGGGTTGCTTTCAAGAGGTGACACACTTGTCTAGGCTGGGTCATTGTTAAGTGCTTTGAGGTTACAAGAGGCTGCACCCAGCCTGTGTGTAGCCTTGTTACTCTATTCCATTTTGAAATATCTTCTTATTTAAATGTCAAGTACATTTGAGTGTATGAATACCAACATTGTTCAAACTGCTCAGATCTCTATCCAGAGAGAAACAATCCTGATAGTGAAGCCTGTTGTGAAGGAAGTGTGAGAGTAGAAGAGATGCTGACATGTGAGTAAGTATTCAGGCACTACCTATGTGCTGTCACATGTCATCTTACCCCTGTGTAGCTGTGTTCTAGCTGCAGCAGTGACAACAGGGGTTTTAGAGCCACAGCTGCCCACTCCAGGCCATGTATTCAGTTGTGGTACATGACCTCTGAGTTCATCTGATGTGTTAGATTGAAGTTCATATGAATTCAGTGCATATAATCTTGTTAATGTGGAGTTACTGCTTAGCCTGTTTTAATTCCTGTTATAAAACAGGCTTGTAGAAGCTGCAGCAAAGAATTTGCAAGCTGAACTGAACCACAGAAAGAGCAAGGAGGATGCCTGGAACAGAACTTCTGTTGATCTGGTGCGAGCATCTGAGGTCAGTGATGTGCCTGGTAAAGGAAATAATGCTTGAGTTTCTCCTCTCTTCATGAACCTGGTTCACCTTCCTTTCATTTCTCACAGGCACACTGTCACTATGTGATAGTGAAGCTTTTCACAGCAAAGCTGGCTGAGATCAGCAATGCAGCTGTCCGGGCCGTCATGACTGAGCTGTGTCTCCTGTATGCACTGTATGGGATCAGTAAGAACACAGGGGATTTCTTGCAGGTTGGTGTCTTTCTCCAGCACTTCAAATCTCTAGAGCCAGAGGAATTGTTTGCAGCAGTGCTTTAAATGCCAAGTTGCATGAATGCTTAGGCATAAGGTCTTGACTGGTGATTTCCTGAAGGCCATTAGCAGTGCAGGTTTGATGGAAGGCTCCTGTTAGGTTTCCCCTCTGATCTGGCAGAAGCAGAGTTGGGTGATAAATGGTAACATGGCACCTGTCTAGGTCAGCTTAAAATGTTCTCCAGTTGGTGACCAGGGCTTGTATGTTAAAAACCAAGCAGTGAGTAAAGGAGATGCTAAGTTAGACATGCTCTGAGCATGTGTGCATTTGTAAATCAGTGCCTAAAGCGGGGATATTGTACTCTGAATCTTAGCCTGTCCTTCACTGGATGGGTTTAAATTGTCAGGCATTGCATTTCTTCTCTTCATTCTTTCAGTTTGAGAATGTACTTGTGCAGCAGTGTTTTATTTTGTCTTCAGGCAGATTTTGTGTTCCCATTTTCCTCTTTGCTGCTTACAAAGAAGTTCCCTGAAACAGGGAAGCATTTAATGTACACAGATGCACAGTCTTTCAGAAAGCCTGCTACTGAAGCTAACATACAGGCACTCTAAAGAACGAGTCTCCCATCCAAGATGAAACAGCTGGGCAGTAGGGTGGGCTGTGCTAGGCATCTCCTTTTGCTTGCACACTATGGCAGATTGCCAAGTTGATTATTTAGCAGTTCCTAAAACACTAATTTGGTGGGGTTTTTTGTTTTGTTTTGTTTTTTAACTGCTGCATTTTTGTTTGGGGGAAGGCTGACCTATGTTAGACCCTAGGGGAAGGGAAGGTTGTTGTGACCTGCATACTCTGCTGACAGTCTCTCTTTCCCCAAGGCGGGTATCCTGACTGATGCCCAGATCACCCAGGTGCAGCAGCGTGTGAAGGAGCTCCTGGCTGCGGTTCGTCCCAACGCCGTGGCGCTGGTCGACTCCTTTGACTTCCACGATGTCCATCTTGGGTCTGTGCTTGGCCGATACGACGGCAATGTCTATGAGAACATGTTTGAGTGGGCAAAGAAATCCCCACTGAACAAAACACAGGTAAGGAAACTTGATTTCTTCATCTTGAGGTCACATCCAGAGAAATAACCCAATTAAAGGTTTCTTAATTTTGATCCAGTGATCTTGGCACAATAACTGATGAAGGGGGGAGAAGAGTCACTAGTGGTGATGGGCCAAAATGAGCAACCTACTTCTGCTTTGCTTTCAGTGTAGGTTCTTCAGTTACTCTCCTGTGTTCCTCACATTCATCCCTGTGGGATACTTCTGAGTTTCTCAGTTGAGGGAGGAAATCATGCTCTCCCTAGAGAAACAATGGAGTGATCTCATTGAATTTAAAATAATTGTCACTTGCTGTTAGCTCTGATTAATGACAGAAGCTGTGAAAGCCTTACCTGTTTGCTGGCAAATCTTTGAGTGCCTTCCAGCAGTAGTGGTGGTTGGAGAAGAAAATCAATTGCTCTCCTATGGTACTTAGTGTCTGATGTTGTATGCCTGCCCTGAGGCTGTAGCTACAACTGAGCTAATAAAAGAAACGGAGCTGGGAAGAGTCAGTGTCCCTGTTCCATCAGCCAAAGCAGAGCTGGAAATCTGGGCTCAGTGGCCTTTCCTGCCTCTGGTGGATTGGGACAGACTGTCTCCTGTGATGGGCTGCTAGAGACTGTGCTTGTAGTTAAATCCCACCAGAACTTGCTCAGTTTTTTGTGCTTCTGAAGTCAGTGGGGCTTAGGAGCTTCATGACATTTCCTTAAGAGACCTTTGCCAGTTTTCTTTGCATTAAAATGCAACATAATTGTCTGTACGGGTATCAGATGTCTTGGGTTCTTTTTTCTTACATGAAAGGTTGTGGGGAAGTGATTTGTTTTGGCTTCTATTCTTATCCTTTGTGTCAACCACTCAAATACAGGACTTATGTGGCAGACACTCAAATACTTGAGTGCCTCTGATGCAGATTTCCTTAGTATCAAAACACACTGCAAGATGTAAAGAGCTAAAACTGTTTTAAAGCTCAGGCCTGACCTTGTTGTAACCACTCTCTTGTCCTCTCACAGGTTCATGAGTCTTTCCACAAACACCTGAAGCCGATGCAAGCCAAGCTGTGAAGCCTGCTGGTTTTTTAAATGCTCACTTTTCCTGACCTGAAAAGTGGTTGTTTGTGTCCTTTCTTCAGGCACCTCAATCAAACCTTTCAAATCCTGGTAGCTGTAGGGCAGTCAATAATTGTAGCCTTTCTTTCCACTGCTGTAAATCAAGGACGTGTTTGGGGAGAGTGTGTAGGGATTGATGCCTATTTTTTAAAGTGCAATTATAATGGTAAAATTAACCTTTTAAAAATCTGGGAAAGCTTTACAGATTCATACAAGGATTGCTTTTGTGAAGCTGCTAACTAGAGAGAAGTTACTGTTGACTGGAAAGGTAGCAGGATTTTACTACTAAGTAGTTAACAGCCCTCAGGCAATAGTTTCTAATGAGCAGTTGTGCCCTCCCCCAAAATGCATCAATGTCTTCATTTTTTTGTTTAATTATTTTTTTTCAGACTAGCACCACCTCTCTCCTTGTCTGGCAAATACTTCTGCTGTCTCCTGCATAGTTTTGTGTGTGAATCTGCATGTGGCACTGCTTTCCCAAGGTAGCTGGGAAGTAAATACCCATCCTTCTCTGGAGCTCTGCTTCATTCACCTTTCCAGAAGCCACCTTCATGTTTTCCAGTGCATCCTTCTTTCACTGCCCTGCAGAAATTCCTTTTGCCTGTGTGCCATCTCCAGCACTGGCACCTTGTTAATAGGAAGTCAAAAGAGGAGAGTGATGCTGCTCTGAGGGGAAAAAAACCAAGTAGTGATCATCAGTGAGGTGCTGATACTCGATGTTCTGCCCTTCTTTTAACTGTTGGTATTTTCATAGCACTATCTCAAAGCACTTTACAAATGTTAATTATGGTGTTTTGATGTGAAAAACCACATGTAGTGGTAGAAACTGCAAATTTGACCTGGAATAAAGAAGCCAGTATTTGAGGGCAGAAATCAGTTGACTGAGGTCCTTGGGTCTTCAGATTGTTCTGGAATGTTCTTCTGGTTTTTAAAGGTTTTCTTCAAGAAAACAATCCCAAGTGAAGTGTCCAGACTGGTGGTTGGGGTTGGTTTGTTTTTCTTACCCATGCATTTCCAAGGAGCTTTCTCTGATTTGCTTAATTTAGTTTTTTATATTGACTTTGGACGTGCAGCGTGCTGTCTGGATTTAACAGATGAGAGATTTAGCTTTTCACAGAACCTTCTGATGCCCAGTGAAATCAGTGCAACTACAACTAAGCAAATCCATAGCTCTTTTTCAACACCAATAACTCTGTCCAGTAACAATAAAACCTCTTTGCAACAGCTAAGAGCAACTTTGAGCTTAAAATGGTAAAAAGCTTCAGCATACACCAAAATCCTGCAGTTCTGAGGCAACATCAGAGAAGCTGCTTCTCTGACAACTGTGGTATCTGTTGAAGTCTCTTAATTTTGGATCTCATTTCCACAGAGGAGTTTTTCCTGGCATTAACACAATGTTTGGCTCCACACACAGTGGCTGAACAGAAATAAATGTTTAACTTTAAATAAAATAATCCAATTTGCTTTTTGGCTGCTGAATCTTTCAGGTTGAATGGAAGCAGTGCTGTTCAGGACACCAGAGGAGGCAAAGGGCTTTGCCTTCTGCTTATTTAACAGAGCAGACTGCTGACCTGGGGAGGGATGGTGGAGGAGCAGGTTCAAAATCTGTCTAATGAGAACTGTACTGGTTAACTGTATGTACAGATTTAATAAATGACAAAAATGTGGTTTTGGACAAAATGTCTCTTTGCTGCGTTGTCTTCAGTGGGTGTCACTTAAAGTGGTGGGTGAAGTAGAATGAATTATTCACTAGGCCTTAAATGAGTTGGGTTTTGGTCTTATTTGCAGTCTGGCCTTTCTGGCTTTGCTCTTTGTCCAACAGCAGATTTAATAATAGTGTTTGGCAGCAGAAGCTTTAATTCATAGAAGTGATTTCATTAAAATTGTTTCCCCATGGGTTTTGGGGTTTTTTTTGTTTTGGGGTTTGTCTCTGGTGTCATCCCATCACAGTCAGGAGTGGGATATGAACCCTGAAGTCGGGCTGGAGAGGTAAACCCTCTCTGGCATCCCTGTGGGGTGGGATGGGGATGGGATGGGGGAGTGGGTGGGTGGTGGGAGAAGGGCTTCCAGGTGCCCTGGATGAGGTGGAGCAAAGCCAAGGAAGCATGCTGTGCTGCAGCCCAACCTTCCTGGGTGTGCTCTGGACCAAGTGTTGTTGGAAGGACCCTTCCTAAAGCAATGGCCTGGGTGTTCCTGACACATCTCCCCGAGGCAGCAGGATCTCAGCAAAGAAATCAAGGCATGGGGGGTTTCCAGTGAGGGGCACTTGGGTCATGTATTCTGCTCCATAAAATGAGGAAACTGGGGCTGGAACGTGGTGAGGAGTTTCCCAAGTTTGCTCCTCTGATCTCTCCTCTCCCTGGCACGCAGGAATCTGTTGCCTGCGATGCAGACCCACAAGCTCTGCTGCAGAGCCTGGAGGTGAGTGCATAAATATCCTCCTTCTCCAGGGCTTCCAGCACCAGCCTCCAAAGGGAGAAACCCTGCTGAGGCATTAGCAGTGCTTTTAGCTGCTGAGGAGCAGGATGCTCCAACAGGCACCAAAAGCAGCTCTGAGAAAGATACAGAAGAGAGCAGAGTAAGCAGGGCTGCTTGGTGCATCCTCTTTGTAAGATTAATCAACAGCCGGGATTAGTTTGTGCGAGGTCCTCACACGTTTTCTGGGTCAGGATTCTGGTGGCTGAGAACACCACTGTTCAACATCAAACCCCAGCTGGGGCTCCTCTGGCTGGGGTTACCTCTGGTGGTTGTGTTACAGGCACTTGTCCCTCTTGTTCCTGCAGCAGGGATGCTACTGGGTCTGACAGTCCCCTAAAATTGCCTTTCACCCCGACAAATCCACTCTGGACACAGGTAGCAGCTGGTAGGTCAGGACAAGGTCTAAGGTGCATTGTTACAGCAGGGACTTTGGGCAAAGGGGGGAGGAATTATCTGATTGGAAACTTGCAAAGCTAAAAAAGCTCCTGCTGTTACCAGAGCTGGAGACCCCAGTGGCAGTGACACCCAGCAGTGTCCCAGCAGTGGATGCATGGCCACAGAGCAGGCAGTAGGGCATTGCCACTTCACACATGACTTTGTAAACGGTCCTGAGAGATAAGAGCAGGCAGGGCTGCTTTGATCCCTTGTTAATTAAAATAAAGTGTCCTGATCAAACCTCCTACCATGTGTGATCCCATCCACAGAGCCACCTGCACCCCAGACACCCCTGCACACCGCAGCCCCAGTCCTTCCTCACATCCTGAAGTCAGGTTAAAGCTGAATGTTGGAATTTTTAATCACTACTTTAGCTTCACACTGACAGAACTGGACCTCATCTGCTTCTCCCTAAAAAACTAAACAGGGTACTAAATCCAAGTACCCTTGCAAAACTTTTGTCCAAATAATCTGCTTCTAAGAGCAAACTCTAACTTGTCCTTCCAAAGGAAACTTGAACCATTGATGTTCTTTTAAAGACCTACATGTTCTTTGTGAGCTTTCCACTCCAGTAATTCCTGGCTACTGGTGTTAGTGTGGCTCCTCAGCTCTGGCAATAGGAACCAGCACAGGCCTAGAGGAGGCTTAGCATTCAACTGTTCCACTAAGATAACGCCACTAAAGCACACTGACTTCATCCCACTTCCTTTGTGTGGAGCTCAACACTATCCCAGCCTCGCTCAGAAGGTAGAAAGTAGTTTAAAAACTTTATTGGTGATCACTAAAGTGCTGTAGAGATCCCAGCAGCAACACCTCTTGACATGTCAAAATGCCAGCCACACACACCACCTTCCTATTAGAGCAGCTCAGGGCTTTCCATCATCTTCACCAGGGAGAACTGCAGTGCTGTTCACCCTAAGCCTACAAGAAGCGGCCTCTGCTGTGCTGAAAGGAAGCCAGCTGCAGTCTGGATTTCAGTCTGTCTGCTTCCAGTTCTTGAAAAAAGGTGTCATCATCACTTTGCATTATTGCTGCTTGCAGTTGCTGTATTTCCTTTTCCATCCTTGACCTCAATTCTCGTTTTGTTTTCTGTAGCATCTAAAGAAAACCCAGACATTAGCCACAGCACCACTTTTTTTTTTTTTTTTTTTTTTAAAAAAGGACATTTACACAAAATTAAACACACTTACCTGTGCTTGTGCTTTCTCTCTGGCTTGGATTTCTTGGCGTTCTTGAGATAAAGCTTCTGCTAGCATGGAAAACTAAGCAGAACATGTATGAGTTGAACCAATTAAAGGAAGGAAAGACTTCTAGTGTGAAAAATATTAACTGTCTTTCATGCAGATGCAGCTTTACCTGATCTTTGTAATAGTTCTCCATAGACTCCAACTCATTTTGATGCTCTCTCCTTTGCTCAGCACGCTTCTCTTGAGCATACAGTCTCAGGTCCTTCAGCCTTTGCTTCTGAATTTCTAAGCCTTCTTCAAATAAGTTTTTAAATATCTGCCAGCAATTAAAAAAAAACAAATCTAAAACTTTCCCAGAAACTTAAAAATATGCATTTACATTTTTCAGCTGCTTTGTCTCCTGATGGAAAAGTGATCACATGAAGATGGGTCACTGCCCATGAAAAAGTACAGTTAAATATCTAGTAATGGTACAGATACAGCTGAGCTGAATTTGTGTTACTCACTGAGCTGAAATCCTGGCAGATAAAATAAGTTGTTCATGGCAGCTTAGTCTTAGTCTTAGACTAAGAAAGGAGCTAGAACAGCAAATGTACAGTACATCTTAAAAATTACTTCAGACAACCAGGCAGTGCAGGCCAGGGTCTCTGAACATGTGCTGTGATTTACAGCACATCCTGCATCCTACAGCAGGAACTCCAGCCTGTACTCAGGCTTCCCATTGATACAAGAGAACATTTACCAGCTACAGTGCTGTGCAGCCTGAGGCAAGCAGTTCTCAGATCACTAAGAGTGGATTATGCACTAGATTTCTAGTCTTTTAATTGAAAAAGTACAAGAGTAGATAGACAATTCTCAGAGTGTAGTGACTCTACTTGCTTTCCCTGGCTCTGATGTCCAGCCTGAATTAGAGAAGTATCTGTCAAAGTCTGCTTTAACAAACAAAACTGAACAACCAAGCTGTCTTTGTGATCAGCTTCCTCAACTGGAGGATTGTTTTCTTGGACAGTAACTCCAGGAACAAGTTCTTAACCCTACTGTTTCTGAAAACTCATTTCCCCAGTTTCTTGTGTTACCAGCCCTGTTTTTCCATACTGATACTTCACCCTCTCTCTCCTCTTCACCCTGTGAAGTGTCCTTTCTTGTTTCCCAGTGCTTTGTCCTGAACTGTATCAGTGTTTCCACAGAAGGAACCACTTCATCCGTGGCCGTGACTGACCAACCATTTCATCCTGGTTCCTGTGCTCTGCTCACTTAACTTGTTCTGTCTGCTTCCACCATTACTGGAAGTACTGGACTACGAGCCCTCAGCACTGGGGTCCCAACAAAAAAGAACTCCACGGTTGCAGAGCAAGACACCTTGTCCTTACCCTCTCCTCCCGTGTCCTGGCCCGCATCATCTTGGCGCGCAGCTGGACCCGGTAATCTTCGTAATATTTCCTGGCTCGGGCAATTTGCTGCCGTTTCTCCCTCACTTTATTCTCAGCCCATTTCTGGCGCCAGATGCGTTGCTTAAATTCTTGCTAAACAGAGAACAGCAGTTGTAACACCACTGAGCTTCCACTAGATCCTGCTGCAGGCAAAGCTTTGTTAATCACTGCTAAATAAATAGGGTCCTTTACTAAGGACCTTCTCCCCACCCCGATGGTGCATTGCATTTATGGTCTGAAGCTTTAGTCACCACTGAGCTAAGAGCACTAAGGAGTCAGCTGTCCTGGCTGGGCTGAATTTTCTCTTTAGAAATACCATGCTTTCCTGAAGCTCTAAACAACAAACTTCTGGTACATGTAAATTGTTTACAGGGAAGGGTTTCTTGTTTTGAAAGCACCTGGTTGTCTCCAATAGGCTTATTTCTGTAGCAGCCTTTATCAGTGATGCCATGGAGATATTAAAAGATGACAACATATATTTTCACTTAACTCCTTAAGGAGTTAAGGAGTCAGCATTGCCATGGGAGCCAGTGTTGTTACCAGCAACACCAGGAGCCTGAAGTTTTTCCTCCTTGCACTCTCTTAGAATTTGTTTGCACTTTTACAGCAACAGTGAAGTTGTTTCAAGTCCTATGGTGACATGGCACCCCAGAAAGAACTGAGTGTGACAGTGGGACTCATCTCCAAAACAGCCTCACAGACACCTGAGCTAAGGAGCATGGCATTGAGTGGGTGTACCACATTCCCTATCATGCACCAGCCCCTGGGAAAGGTGAAAGATAAAATGGACTGCTGAAAACTACACTAAGAGCACTGGGTGGTGGGAGAGTCAAACATTGGGATGGACATTTAGCAGAGGCTACCTGGCTGGTTAACACCAGGGGATCCACCAATGGAGCTGGTCCTGCCCAATCTAAACTTCCACATACTGTAGGAGGGGACACAGCCCCTGTAGTTCATGTGCAGTTCTAGTTCTGGGCTAGTCCTGCCACAGGCAAAGGCAAACCTGTTCCCAGGATTGCTTTTGCCCAAGGACCTGGGTGCACTTGGTGGGTAATGCAGAAGGACTGTGAAGTCCAATGTGTACCTCTAGGAGATTTGATTCTGGGTGAGAATAGTTTTGGTGGTTTAACCACAGAAGCTTATTCACTCCTCCCACCACCCACCAGGATGGGGAGGAGAAAATGGGGCTCATGGGCTGAGACACAGGCTCAGCAGTTTGCTGCAATGGTAAGAAAGAGAGAAACAACACCAAACAACACCACCACTAATGAAAGAATAGACAACACTAGTGAGACACAGAACCAACCAGCTCACCACCCCATCGGCTCCTGAACTGCAGCACCTGCCCCCTCTTCCCCAACCTTCCCTGTTTCAATCCTGAGTGTGATGTCACATCTATGGAATTCCTGCTTTGGCCCCTTTGGGTCAGCTGCTCCAGCTGCTCCCCTCCCAGTTCCCTGTGAACAATGAATTCTATCCTAACCAAACCCAGGACAGTGACAAACACCCTTCAAAGAACATACCAGTCTCTTGTTGTGGTCTTGATCTCTTTTAATAATTGCAACAAGAAGCTCATGCTTCTTCAGGGCTTGTTGAACCTGGAGGTTTAAAAAAAGCTAATTAGTTCCCTCATTCTGCAGGCCAGGCAGGTGTGTGTAGGAGTTTTAAACATTGCCCCTCTGCTATGTTTTGGTTTTTATGTTGAGAGTTACCATGCATAAGTTAATCAGTTTTATCCCTCCTGATATTTAGAAGGTAAGAATAAGAATGCTCACTTCATTTTGGAGTTTTGGTTTAGTTCTGACAGAAGCTGCCTTAAGTTGTTCAGTATGTGCAAGCTGCTGCTGCCACATTTTATTCATAGTATGGTGGGAAATATGCAGGTGGGGAAACTCTTCCAGTAGCTGAAATAGGAGGTCATCATCTCTTACTTTCACTACAAGGTAAAGACAGATGTAAGCAATAAATTCCTGGAGATTATTTAGTGGTAAATTCTTCCAGACAGTGTCAGACTAAGTTATAAAATATTTTAGCTTGGACACTCTATACAACTACCATGCTGTTGTTATGTCAAGCTGAAAGCAGCAGGACATAACATCACTCAGTACAGCAGCAGAGAAAGCAATCCCATGTTTTTGTTGGTGGTGTGGTTTTTTATGCTGATGGATTGGCTTTTATAGCTCAGGCATTATTTCCCTCCCACATCTGATTAAGGTAGGTATCCCCTTGTTTCTTCAAATGGTTCTGCACATCACTAATCAGTGATTTCTTTACCTGTCTCTCTCTCTCTCTCACTGGCTGCAGCAACTTAAAATAATGCTAATACAGCAGTGGTAGGGCAGATTCAGGTCAAGTGAACAGGTGGAAAATAAACTGGTTTGCAACCAGCTCATCCCTGTTACATCTTTGATCTTTCTGGCAGGAAAAGATGATGAGGACATGATGCAAATGAGTATTAACCAAGTCTATGCCCTTTAAATACTGGAGAAAAAAAAATAAGGCAGTGTACCTGAACACCACTTGGGTACACAGGGGATTACACCACACATACTATAGATACCATACATGAGGTACTCACACAATGCATGTTACCAAAACAGAGCCTGTTACTTGCATGTTGGCTGTTTTCAAACCACAACAGAGCAAGCCATCAGAGTAGCAGTAATGGAAACAAGCCTTGAAAATAACCCAAAGGATTTTAAGGAGGTGGCAAATGGGCCACAGTTTTGATTGTGCATTGGTGGTTTGCATTTACATAAAGCACTATCTTCCCTAACAAAAATCCAGACATAGAGAGGTCATAAGAAGGGGAATGTGCTACAGCTGCCTGGTGTATATTGGGCTGATGCCTTTACTCTTGGAGTTCAACACATGCTTTCAAAAGATACCAAGTATAGTTTTGCAGTTCTTACTTGCAGCTGCTTTCTTTGGCTTCACAGTCCCTCGTTTTGAAATCCACTGGCTGTATTTGGGATTCTGAGGCGTGGTTTTTCTAGGATAAACTTTCACTAGCTGAGGCATTTTTGGAGGTTCTTTAAAGATGTTTTCTTTGTATCCTTGTTCCTTGGGAGCAGATGTAAAACAGATGGAGAACAGGTATGAGAAAGGAAAGACTGACAGATTACACAGTTTGGATATCAGAACTTAAATGTCTTTGAAACTTTAGGATGAAAATTTGGACATGTTGAATTGGATTCTCCAGAAGGCCAGAATTTACCAAATGCAGGTCAGGGTTCAAATAAAGATTAAATCTCACTAATGCATAACCTCAGCTCTTTTGCAGCACTTAACACAACTGCAGCAGCCTATGGACCACTTCTGCAAAGGCTGTGAGAAGGGCCATGGTATGACAGAGCTTCTCAGCTTAGTTCTTTGCTGTTCCTGTAGTACTTTAAAAAGTAGCAAAAGCCTCTTTGCCATATTCATAACATTAGAGAATCATCCTTGCACAAACCCAACTTTCAGAGCAGTTAAAGACTATGACAACATTAAGCAGATTGCATACAATGTCTGAGGGATCCCACTTTATTAACCTAGCTGGTGCAGATGTGTGTGTGCCAAGGCCCATCCGTGGAGAAGTTGAGGCCAGTCTGTGGAAGCTAACTACCTGCTCACTTGGCTTAATCTTTTAAATCTGAGTGTCTTGAGATGACAACTCCATGTCAAAAGCATGGTGGGTGTTACCCACAGGAATAGGTATTACTCTTAATACACAGAAGTGCTGAAACTTGTCTCTTGGTTCTACCTATCCTCACAAAAAGGAGGATAGGTAGAACTAAGGTGTCCTCCTCTTTACTGCTTTAGTAGGAGACAGTGCTGTAACTAGGACACTGGAAGTGAAGGAGTTTTTGTACCCAAAAGACATAATCAGTGTCTGGATATATCATCAAGACAAACTTAAAACAGCAAACAAAATACAACCAACAATCACCATAGTGCATCACCTACCAATTCCTTGATGACTTCTCTGAGCTTGGAAAGTCTTTGCCTTTCCCTAGCTTCATAAATTCTTAGTTCATCTTCATAAGCTTTAGCAATCATCTAGAAAATAAAAATAAGATGACTTTTAGAGAAAATAACCAGTTCATATGGCCACCTCATTAACTGGTTTGGTGGATGGGTCAAAGTAGCTTCTTCTGCTTTAAACTCTCTTTTTTGCCTCTAAGTCTTGGCCTCTAAGTCTTTTCCTCAACAGTCTACAGATACAACAGTACAAACTTACTAAACAACACCAGATGCCCTCATCAAATGAGAGCATTCAGTTTTAAGAATTTTAGTATAATTCTTGGTAAGAGTGATCCATAAATCTAACCTAGAAATTACCTTTGATTTTTTTGTTCTTTCATCCCTTTCTTTTTGTAGCTGGCTGTGTATTTTCCTTATTTGGCTTGTTCCACTACTGCAAAGTTTATCTTCCAACTTAGAAAAGAGTTGATGCTGAGATGAGGGTGAGGCTGGAGAAAGGGATCGTGGCCTGCTTGGGTACTTTAGGTGTGGTGTGTCTGTAAGGAAAGACAATTCACTGAGTATCTAACTTGAAACAAACAAAAAACCTCCAGACAAGCATAAAGAAAAAATTCCCCCCAACACCTATGCAACATAAGAGTCAAAAAGTTTAACACAAATTAAATCATAAAAAGATAAAGCCCAAATCACAAATTGTGGGGTATATGTAATATCAAAGATATGAGGAGATATTCAAGATGGGAAAGGAAAAAGCAGCAAAGACAACTGAAGGTAGCTCAGGGTGAGAGACCATCTGTATGCCAGGGTCACCATCAGCTCCATCTTGCAATATAATGTTGTGCATGTGGATTAGATAAAGCTATATGGTAAATTTTATAGCCTGGTGTACATACAGGGTGGTTATTTAATCACACTGCCACCAACACACACGCTGCCCAGTGTTTCTGAGATGTACCTGCTGTGTGCAGCAGTGAAGTGTATTGTGACTAGGTCCTCATTTCACAGTCACAGGCCTATCAGTGAGCTTGTGTTCTGTCCCTCCCCGTGCTTGGTGGAGCATCTCCCTGGTGAGGAAAGGCTGAGGGAGCTGGGGCTCTTTAGCTTGGAGAAGAGGAGGCTGAGGGGGGACCTCATTAATGTTTATAAATATCTGAAGGGTGAGTGTCAGGAGGATGGGGCCAGGCTCTTCACAGTGGTGTCCAATGGTAGGACAAGGGGCAATGGGTGTGAGCTGGAACACAAGAGGTTCTGCTTAAACTTGAGGAGGAACTTCTTTACTGTGAGGGTGGCAGAGCCCTGGGACAGGCTGCCCAGGGAGGGTGTGGAGTCTCCTTCTCTGGAGACATTCAAGACCCACCTGGACACCTTCCTGTGTGATCTCATCTGGGTGTTCCTGCTCTGGCAGGGGGGTTGGACTGGATGAGCTTTTGAGGTCCCTTCCAACCCCTGACATTCTGTGATTTTTTACTGCAGCTGTGTTTGCCTTGTAGTTACAGTAACGTTCTACCACAGCTACTTAAGTGTTAAATGGGAACTTAAATGTAATTCTGTTACTGTTGCTCAAGTGTGGATCTATGACAAAATATAAATGAACTAACAATACAAAATTTAGTACCCAACTATGATAGCTCAATGCATCACCTCTACATGAGAAGGATTTTGGTTTTATATTCCTTCTCATGCAAATATTTAATTGCCATCAGAATCGTCACCTCGCTCAGCTTTCCTTCGGCGATAATCCATGACACTGTCGCTGTGCTGAGACAGGCTGTCTTCATCTACCAACTCCTCTTCTCTGGTATGCCCCTCTAAAGCTCTCTTTAACATCTGTTGGGTAGATTTGGGGGGGTGGGGAGCAGGTTCAGTAGTTCATTCAAAATGTAGAACTGTCTCAAGTCAGCTGTTAGTTGCAGATATTTTTTTTCATCAATATTAAATTTACATTCTTGTTCTCTCTGCTATCGTTACTGAGGCTGGATTGCTCAGATACAACAAAGAATAGATTTCACTTACTAAATCGAGTTCATTTAACCTGCAAGAGAGTTTTTCTGACACTTTATGAAGCTCTTGCTCAGATAGCTTTTCCTTTGTTGTTTTGAGGGAAAGAGACTCTTCAAGGGAATCTGTGGTAGAATTTTCGTATCTGCTAAAACAGAAAACAGACAAATTTCATTTATATTCTAAGATCTTGGAAGATAAGCGTTACTTTGTACAATTGCAGTTAATTTTTTTTTTCTGTGAGCACATTTTTGTAAGATTAAATAGAAGCTGAATGCATAAATGCCCATATTTAAGAAAAATGCATATATGTCAGGAGAAACAGGAAATCTTTCTGTTAAAATTAATCTTTCAGTGCCATGCAGCTAAAGAGGAAGAGATCTTATTTCTAAAGGCAGGGGGGCACCTGGGTGTGCATGGATATGAAAGTGCTAGCTTGGCTCTCTACCAAAAAACTGAACTTGCCTTTTCTTTCTAGGTAGATACCTATATTCAGGTCTTGGAGTCTGTGCTACTTGTTCAGCACATAGTGGGAGTTCTTGATGTAAAGAAGAATCAGATGTAGAAGTCCCATATATCTGAGGAACCTAAGAAAATTAGTAAATTAAGATTTCATGAAGATCTTTACAGTAAAGCTCAGAAATACCAAAGATCATGTGAGTAGAGAGCTCCTACAACAGCTTTTATAGAAGCATCATCTCACACTCTATAATTATATATAAAAGCAGTTATACATCCAGGTTCCTGACTGAAGATAGTGTGCTTTAAAGAAATAGACTAGCAGAAATATAGAAGATCACTTCAAGAATCATCTACAGCTAAACCACTGAATCCACAGAACAAGGTCGAGGTTAAGTTATATAAGCATCCCTATTAACTACCTCATTAGCCTGGGGCTAATGCCAAGTCACACCAGTAAGCTGAAGCTCACCAAGTACAGACTAAGCTGCAATTCACAGCAAACTAAAAGAAAACACTATGTCCTTGTGCCATTTAAACTGGTTTGGTACTGCCTGGTAACTCATCTGTTCAAACTGGAGTAATTCAGGGTTGGCAAGCACAGACTTGCAATGCACCAGTGGAAAATGAGTTTTAAACAGACAATGTAGCACTAAAAGCTGTCAAAACTCTTGGAACAAATGAAGTCTGAGTACCTTTTGTGGTTGCAGAAGGCAAAAAAAAGCATTTTCCAGAGCAAGGAATTTCCTGTACAGATATGTTTCTGCAAGCACAGAATGGCATCAGCTCATCAATTTGTGGTTTTGCATTATTCAGTTGTTGAAAAGCAAAGGACAATGCAAATGCAAGGAAATAAAATGAAATAATTTAACCAGGCAGTTCTGTGATCTCTAGGAAGGGAGCAAAATTTGGATTTTATTGGAGTTTGAACAACCCCAGAGCACCAAAATTCTTATTTATAATACTGATACACTTCAGAGAAAGGACATGACTGTAGTCTTGTGTTTTATACATCTTTGATTAAACATAAAATAATTGGTAACTGGTTGCTTGTGATAAATTAGAACTCTATAGGTACTGACACTTATACTTCTTGGAACAAACACCTCCAGAAAGAACTGAAATAACTTTAAAGCTGTACATAGCCATAGTCTAGCAGCATTGCAACACTGATTGTACACTGAAGAAAGCAAACCAAAAGCAGGTTTGAAAAAAGCCCAGAGGTGCCACAAGATATCAGGAGAATTAAGCAAAAATCAAAAAATATTGACTGAAGTTCCATGAATAAGGTAAAGATGCAACATCTACCTGTGTGACATTGTCCTCAGCATCACTGGACACCACCTTGTCTCCCACTGCAGAAGCAGATGACAGGTAAGGGTTAGTTCATGACAGAGACTGCACTGTGCCTACTAATATAGGGAGCCAGTTAAAGCTGTGATCCTTTGGAACCACGTTATTCAAAGAGAACAGAATGACAAAGCAACTTTGGTTACACAGTTGTGACCATTCATTTTGTTAATTTCTCCAGTTTTGGATGTTCAGTGTCATGGGAATGCTATGGAAACGAGAAAGGTAAGCAGTGTTTCCCAGGCAACAGAGAAAATAAGCACTGAAAACCAGCTTCTAAACCTTTTCTCCAGTTAATGGCTTCTTCCTGGAGTTGAATCTGGCTTGTTTGGTCCATGGTTCTCTGCTCAGAATAAGCTCAGCCATGGCAGTCACCTGCTAGAAGAGATTTCTGTAGTACTGGCACATCTTCACTGGATTAACTAAGGAGCTGAGCTGAGGACACTCTTTTTCTGAGGACACTATTTTTCTCCAGCACAGTGAAGGGCTTAAAAATAACCTGGTTTTGTTTCTCTGTAAAACAGAGATAGAAATATGAACTTGGGGCTGCATTTTAAAAAAATGCTCTAGTAGTTTCAAAACCATGTTTCTTATAGTGGAAGCAAAATTCTCTCTCACCAGGGATTTTCCTTGATAGAGGAAGACTACCAGGAACATCTTCAAATTTTTGTGACTTTTCAAGCTGAAATAAAAAGCAACGTGTTTTCTAAAAATTCACAGCAGTGGTGACAGGAAGGTTGTGCATTAGGTTTGTCAGCAGATGGAAATCAATGCTGATTTTACAGATAGATAAAAATAGACCATAATTATTTTGTTTACTGTATTTTAAACTGTGCAGTTACACTGATTATGGAGCTATGTATATGTGTATAAAATAAACACATCCCTCAGATTAACTTCCTCTCTGGACACTCAGTGAAGAATTAATCCACAATCCAAAATTCTTTGAACTGAAGATAAAATCTGACACATTCTGAAGTGTTCTTCAGAGACCAACTACTCCCATTCTGTAAGCATACTAGGAAAATGAAAGCAGTATTGATTACTATAAATAAATAAATAAATAAAAAGATCAAAGGAT
This sequence comes from Caprimulgus europaeus, assembly GCA_907165065.1. The sequence continues at coordinate 4,179,680 of OU015543.1, read as the reverse complement.
AGGTTTTTACTTACAGTGGGAATTTTAACTCCTTCACTGTTAGCCAAAGTTACTGGCTGGCTGGCTGAGCTCTGATAATCTCTCCATCCAGGATAATAAGGTCTGGCTTCCAAAGGTTGAAATGGTGGCAGCAAAGGAATAGCTTGCTGTATAGGCTCCCCAAGTTTTGTAGCACTGGCACTCAAACTCTCTTTTTGAGGTTCAGTAGTATGAACAGACTCTGTTGATCCTTAAGAGAGAAATATGAAGAACTTGAAGTTGAATGGTTACCTGTGAAAGCAGAATGTTGGCTTTGTATATTCTCCATACATATTAGATGGAAGTATCTAAATATCTAATGTGAAATACCATCTTTGTTGGCTTGCACAGAACAGTACTGTAACATTTTTATGCCTTATGATGTTACTTTTCTGCTGTTTACAGAGGTGCATGCTGCAGCCCCTCCCTGTCTCACTTCTTTTCTAAGATCACCAAGTTTTTCATGATTGTATATATATGGATATATTGCTCTCACACTGCCTGGGTGTAGCTCTGTGCATACACAGTAAATGTCTTTTGATTTGCTATTATTTTCCCTGGTCTTTTTAGATACCTGCTGGGGAATGGGGAATGCCTGCTCATGTGCAGGAGTTCTAAGCAATAATCAGAGCTGTAATCAGCAGAGGCCACCTGTCAGAATGATTCACCCACTACACTACCTGTATCTGCCCTTCAGAACAGCATGAAAGCCCCCTTGAGAACTTGATTTTGGATGCTAAGATCTTCCACAAGAAGACTTTTTACTTTTAGTATTTTACTTATTGAACCACAAAAGGAAAAAAAGCTAGCTGAAGCTGAATCCTGGCTCAGCAGAAATACCCCAGATAATGGAGTTTATGTATTATGGGCCACTAAAATGTAACATTTCTGAAAAGGATTTATTTATTTCAAAATATAGCTATAAAGTGTTTCCATCCATGACTAAGGTTCTCCCCTACACTACCTTAGTACCCTACACCCCTTAGTCAAAATCAGGTAGGTCAGATATGAGAAAAATGCTCACCATCTTCCTTTTCCTTTGCAATGGCCCTTTCAGTTTCCAAGAGCTGTCTAGGTAATGTTGCAATGGCCTCTGAGTTTTTAGATTCTTCCACCCCCTTCTCCTTTTCTTCCAGTAATAATTCAGGCAACTGGAATTCTAGAAGTCATGTTTGAAAAAGATTACATTAAGCACTATAAAGGATCCTGCTATGAACTGTTCAGGTGGACAATTTTCATGTTTGGTGTGTTAATAACTTGGTGTTAGCAACCCATACTATGATCAAAATAAGTCTGTTAAATTCCTACTTCTAATCATAATTCATAATATTTCTTTATGCCTCTACTTGGAGAGATGAATCACCAACAAGAAGGTCAGGCTTCATGGGGCTCTGAGCAACCTGCTCTAGTAAAGATGCTCACTGCAGGGGGGTTGGACTAGATAACCTTTGAGGTTCCCTTCCAACCCAATCCATCCTATGATTCTAGGATTGGGAATATTCTTACAGGAAATAGGAATGGACTCCATGTAAGCAGTGTGCACATGACTTGTTCCAGAGCCACCCATGAAGTTTTTAAGTGGCACATACTCCTAACAAGACTTCCTTAAGAAAGAACTCACTAGTCTTTTTACAGTGTTAAATAATACATTTTACACTGCAATAAATTAAATAAAGGCTTGAGAAATCTCCTATTTCTGTTGAACAAAATCAAACACCTTTGTAGAAAGTCACACAAACCTTTATCCATATAATGTAGCTCAGGAGTAATGAAAAAGTATCTGGAATGCTTACTTTAAGAAATCTACATTTTAATTTCAGCAAGATCAACTTCAGGTAGGTTTGCTTATTGTGGGTTTTTTTGTAAAATAAGAGTTTAAAACAAAGTATTTTTCTAACAGAAATAACTTTTAAAAGAGAAACAACAAAAAAGCCTAGAAAAGTTTCTACAGAGTAGGTTTTTTTTTCACCCAAACTCACCTTTCTCTCTCTTGGAAAATGAATAGGCAGTATCTCCAAGTCTAATTAATTCACTGGTAGATTCTGATCCATCTACATCACAAGATGGGTCAAAAAGTTCTGACTGGGACCTAAGAAGAACATAAAACTGCAAAGTATTTACTCTAAAAGTCTTTGCCCATTCAGTCCACAAGATGGGGCTGCAGAAGAGTGGCAACTGCTTCAGGCAGCTGACTATTACAGTGTAGGACCTGAGAGACCAACTTGTACAAAATAAATCAATACAGAAGATAAATGGAATGCAGTTTAACCAAAACACAATAATTTCAAAGTGAGACCGAGTTTTCACAGCACGGTGGGGGTTGGAAAGGACCTCTGGAGATTATCTAGTCCAACTCCCCTGCCTCCAACTTGTTTCATTCCACATGTAAAGTAAGATTAGGGAAACAAAATGCCAGCAGCAGTCCTCAAGAGTAAAAAAAATGTGGATTTAACTTTAGCCCTCTTGCTGTCTGACTAAAGGAGGATGTTACCTCACATTCCATTTGACATATACAATCATACATAAATAATGTTTCCTACTTGCATACTATTAAAAACCTAATTTCTCCACAGATATGGAAAAAGATGTCAATCACTATGTCAATGCAAATATCCAGAATTGTTCTTACCCTTCAGCTGATGAGACCACTGAAGGCTGTGTCAGTTGACCAGCATTGCTTTCCAGCTGCTCTTGAGGCACCATTTGAGTTTCATGATTGGAGAGCACATTTGCCTCATCTGTTAATAATGAAGAGGTAATTATTTTCAGGAAAACTACTTCTACCTATTAACTAAGAGGTATTATTTCCAACATCACCAAAACAGTTTAAGTGTTTTAAAACATTATGATATCTAAAGTTATGACATGCAATGCCCTGCCTTGGGGGTGGAGGGGAGGCAACTTTTATGGTAAGTTTTAAACAATGACACAACTATCATGCCCTGTTGCTTAAATTATAAATAACCCCTTGCTTCTTCCTCAAAATAATTAAATCCTGTACTTCTAACTAGAAAACTGGAGCCAACAACTAGTCTCCTAGTAAGTAAAAGGGAGGTTTGCTCACTGTTCCAATTAAAGTCAACATTTCTCTCCTTGAATCCTAACCATAAATCATTTGACTTACAAGCTGAAAAACAACATCCTAACAGAGGATGAATTGTCTGCAATAGGCTTCTGCCACAAGAACTAAGCAGAAAGATTATGTTCTCCAGTTCTTGCCTTTCAACAAGATTTAGGGAGGAAAAAAATCTATTTTATAATTGTTTATGAAAATAAGGAATGTAAACACTCAGTTTGGCCACTGAAATTTCCTCCCCACCATGGTCAGTTTCAGTCTTTCTCCTCTTCTGCATTACCAAGGTTATAAATAAGGCAAAACCACCAAATAAATCTTTGCTATATTGAAAACACCTTGAGTATCCCAAAACAAGGCTTCACAAAACTTGCATCTTCCAACAGGTATCATTCCCTACAGCTGCTAGTGTGGGTAACAGCAAAGGAACAGGATTTACCTGTTACAGGAGCTGTGTCCATCTGTGAAGACCAAAAACTACAAACATGAGAACCTCAAAAGCCCTCAAAAAGCTCACTTGATAGCAAACAAAGAAAAAATAAACTGTCCATAATATAGTAGCAGCAGAGCAAAATACCTTAAACTAGGAAATCTGTCTACTCACCTCCATTCTGAGAAGATTCACTGACTTCTTCTGTAAGATACTCCAACAAACCATCAAATATTTCAAGGAGGTTTCTGATAGATTCCCTTTCTCCTTTCACAATGTTCTCACCTTAAGAGAAAGTATTGCCACATATTAATAATTAGTACTTTACAAAGAAAAATTCTCAAAAGTGGGAGTTTTCTGCAGAAGAGTGCCTGGAAATTCTTGTGAAGCTGTCACCTCAGAAGACAACTGGTTGCTCATTTATGGGTACATATGTAAGCTTAAAGTATCTTAAAAGTCTCCTAAAGTTGCATGTTTTCAGGTCTCATAATTGAAAGTTTATTAATGCTTCCACACAGACAAAAAAAAAAATCAGGGATATTTTTCAGGGATAGTTGGTATTTAATATTTTCTTATACACTGAATACTCAATGAAAGCTACTATCTGTGCACACAGACACAAGATGGTTTAAGTCTTTACTCACCAATCTCTTAAAATTCAGTAACAACTTTGAAATTCAAGCCTTATGTTTTAAAACCCAGTCTCCAAGCTTTAACTGTATACAGAAAAATACTGAGCCAGTAACAGACTTCAGGTAACACTTTAGCAGACAAAGTATGATTGATTGTGAACTTTAACATTTCTTACAGGTCTCTGGCATACAAGATGGCTCTTATTTATTCCCTGCTTGCTGTTTCAAGTTATAACCTGATGTCCAAAGCAAGGGTTCAGTGTTTTGATGACATTCATCACAGGAAAAGGAGCTTTCATGTAAGTATGAAAGTATGTTTTCTAACATATGGTTCTTACAAATGTTCAAATTAAACCACAGATCCTGAGTTGGTGTTTGTCTACATTAAAATGAGTACTTACCAGTGATGTGTGACAAGCTGACCTGCAAATAGTCCAATGCCAGGGAATCTATTACTGCTTGTACATTATGTGCATCATCCTCTTGGCTTCTAGGAGTAGCTATGAAATCTATTTAAAACAAATAATAGATTTTAGGCTATCTAAATGGATAGCTTATTGCAGATGTTTTGACTAAACTACTTTAACTTTCACTTGGAAGTTAGTGTTTTTTCAGTATCATGTGTACTTGGTAAAAAGCTCAAATATCACACAGTTGTATTAAGTCTTTTATAAATACTGAGGACAAACTCAGAACACCCCCTGGAAGATGTGAGGATTTTATCAGCTGAAGTATTAAATTCAAGACTAGAGACTACTGAAGTATTTTTCCTCCTTTGCTCCCAGCACACACATCTAGTTCAGATCATCAAATTCTTCCCCTGTCAGAGACTAGTTGGACTGCAATGTATTCTACTTAATTGGGAGCAACATTATTTACAGTTCTGGCCTTAGATTTAACAGCACTTTACCTCCAATAGCTGCCAGTTACCTCAGTGCTATTAAAATTTTCTGCAAGTGGGAGTCTTGACACTTCCCAAGCACAACAGTTTACCATAAAGGAAATAAATCCATAACTGTAAAGCCCTTGCTTGTTGTCACTGAAGTCAAATGGAGTTGGGTTAAACCAGTCAAATCACAGCTCAGCTCTTAGCCCACAGTAAGTATCAGGCATTTTATGAGAACAGGCTTCAGTATTAACACTTCTTCAAGAGAAATGAGCCAATTCACACCCTTCAAGTGTGTTGTGCTTATCTATGGCTTTCAAGGCTTAATTTACAATAGAAAGTTTTGCTGTAGCTATACTAGTGAACTCCCCTCACAGCTACCACTCATAGCAGTCAAAAAAACCAAAGAGAAGTTAGACAATATTACTCAAATCTTCTTAAAGAATGGTAATATTACATGTTTGTCTTTGGAAGGATACAAATACTTTTAAAACTCTACAGCAGTAGTAAGCTTTGCAAACTTTAATCTGTTCATTACAAAATATACAGAGACAAAAAAAAAACCAATAAACCAACAACAAAGCAAGTTGAGAAATTATCATTCCCACCTGGTACTTCTTCTCCTAAGATTGCCTCATAAAGACGAACAAAGACATCAGCACCACATTCTGAGAGATGCTTTATGTGCTGGTTTATGTGACAGCTCCTTAAAAGATCATTGGCAACATCAACCCAATCTGTTGAGAAGTGAAACATAAATGTCAGAACTGAAAGACACACAAATAAAGACACAGTTAGTTACAGTGAAAGATCTTTCACATGATCCCAGTCATGGGATCCCAATCACCCAAATATTGATGTGTTGTATGTTTTCTGCTCCATCTACCCCAGATGGAAGCATGGACAGAGAGTGAGGAATGATTCATGGCAGCATCTTGTTGAAGAACACAGTCACAGCACAACTGGACTTGAGGGCTGAAGGGTACTGCAGTACCACAGCCTGGGCAGATCACTTTTTGCTTCCACATAACAGAAAGCAAATTTTAGTCTGGCTGCAAATCCAGGAATTCCAAACCCTGAAGGACTTAAAACAATCTTTGGTACATCTTCTGTCAGGAACCAGAAGCAACATACACTTCTTTAAAAACATGAGCTTCTCTCTTACAAACCCAGTTTTTCTAATACTCTGAAGCAATGACAACACTGCTAATTCTTTAGGAAAGCTAAATTCAAGGACTACTTTGATTAGTTTGCTGTTTAGGGGTTACAAGAACATGGAGCTGGTCCCACCACCTTCATACCATCTTGAGCACAGTGAGATGTGTGCATGCACAGCCTGACTTTCCCAAAACTTTGAGTCCTGAATTCAAAGTGCTTTGAAGTACATATATTCTCTACAGTCTTCCTTGTCACCCAATTCAAATACCAACTTGGAAAAACAAAAGTATGCATCTCTGTTAGGCTGTGATGTCTTCAGTTTGGATTTGCCCCCTACACATTGCTTTTGCAAACAAAACAGTATTTTAATAAGTATTATCAAGGGCTTCATATTACTAGAGAAGAGATTAATCACCTTTAGAAGGAAAAATGTATTCAGTTATTACAACAGAAAGGAATTTGTATGGTTTTTATTTCTCTGTACACAGGGAGTATTACTTCTCCATCACTCTACTCTTCACTCAGCTCCAGAAATCACTTCAACATTTTAATAATTTGGGGTGCTGTATTTGGTTTCCATGGCGAGATTTTGGTAGCAGGGGGGCTGGACATAGGGGTGGCTTCTGTGAGAAGCTGCCAGAAGCTTCCCCCAGGTCTGACACAGACAGTGCCAGAAGCTACAAGACGGACCCGCTGCTGGCCAAGGCTGAGCCCATCAGTAACGATGGTAACACCTCTGTGATAATGTAATTAAGAAAAAGGGGAAGAGAAAAAGCTGCACACTTTGCAGCTGGAGAGAGGAGTGAGAAGATGTGAGAGAAACAACTCCACAGACACCAAGGTCAGTGAAGAAGGAGGGGGAGGGAATGCTCCAGGCACCTGAGCAGAGATTCCCCTGCAGCCTGTGGTGCAGACCAGGGTGAAGCAGGCTGTCCCCCTGCAGCCCCTGGAGGTCCATGGTGGTGCAGATGACCACCTGTAGCCCGTGGAGGACCCCACGCCGGAGCAGGTGGATGCCGAAGGAGGCTGTGACCCTGCGGGAAGCCCGCGCTGGAGCAGGTTCCTGTCAGGATCTGTGGCCCGTGGAGAGAGGAGCCCACGCCGGAGCAGGTTTGCTGGCAGGACTTGTGACCCCGTGGGGGATTCGCACTGGAGCAGTCCCTTCCTGAAGGACTGCACCCCATGGAATGGACCCAGACTGGAGCAGTTTGTGAAGAGCTGTCAGTCATGGGAAGGACTCACGCTGGAGAAGTTGGTGGAGGACTCTCCCGTGAGAGGGACCCCACGCTGGTGCGGGGGAAGGAGTCCTCCCCCTGAGGAGGAAGCAGCGGCAGAAACACCGTGTGATGAACTGACCCCAACCCCATTCCCTGTCCCCCTGTGCTGCTGGGGGTAGGAGGTGGAAAATTGGGAAAGAAGCCTGGGAATTAGGGAGGGGTGGGGGAAGTGTTTTAAGATTTGGGTTTATTTCTCATTCTCCTCTGATTTGATTGGTAATAAATTAAATTTGTTTTTTCCCCCAAGTCGAGTCTGTTTTGCCCGTGCCAGTCACTGCTGAGTGATCTCTCTCTGTCCTTATCTCCACACACCAGCCTTTCGTTATATTTTTCTCCCCCTGCCCAGTTGAGGAGGGAGGTGACAGAGTGGGCTTTGGTGGACATGGGGCACCCAGCCAGGGTCACCCCACCCCAGGTGCAGGGAAGGTTAAAGTAGCATCTCCTACATTTCAGAGTGATGTGTTACAAACTTCAGTTCCTGTTCATCTCCAGCTTTACCAAGTCAAACGTGTCCGCGGACGGGAGGGAGAACACCGGCGGGAAGCGGGCGTAGCACAGGGCTGAAGGAGCCCCGAGACAAAGCCAGCCTTAAGGAAAGGCGCGTCTGAGTGACACGGGCGCTGTCAGCGATGCTATGACAGAGCAGAGGGGAGACACAAGGCCGCTCTCCGCCTCGCCTTCCCCGCCGGGCACCAAGGGTCCGCAAGGCCTCGCAGCGCGGCAGGGACGGGAATGGGACACGACAGAGCCGCCGCAGGGACGGGGCGGGCACGGCAGACCCAGCGCATTCCCGAAGGAGAGGCGCCCGCGGTTGGGAGCCGGGCGATCGCCCCGCAGCCCGCGCCCCAGCCGCCCCTACCTCTCTCCTCAGCGCTGCCCATGGCGCGGCGCGGCGCCGCGCGCACCAACGGCCGGTGAGAACAGTCCCCCCCCACCCCCGCGGAATTTAAATCGCCCCGGCGGCGTCCGGCGAGCTGATTGGACAGGCTGTGCCGGAAGGGGCGGGGCGTTGTTTCCTTGAGGCGCCCGCCCGTAGGCTGCGGGGGAGCCGGTCGTCATGGAAACGGGGCGGGGGGGCCTGCCCCTCAAAGCCACGCCGCAGAGCGGGTCACGTGACCTTCCCCCGCCATGGTGCGGGCACCGCGCGGCGGTCACGTGACGCGCGCCCCTCGGTGTGGCCGCCGCAGCCCCCCCGCCCCCGCACCGGCCATGAAGGCCCCGTTGGCCTCTCCGCGGGGCCGGGCCGCTCCCCTCCGTCCGGGCCCGCCTTTCCCGCCTTGTGCTACCTCCCCCCTGTGGGGGTTCAGCTGCTGAGGGCGGCTGGCGACATAAAATGGCGGCGTGATCAACGCCCTGGGCTGTTAAGGCGGCGGCGGGGCTCTGCCCGGGCCGGTTCCGCCTCCTTCACCCTGACAGGGAGGCGGCTCCTGGTGTTTGCACAAGCGGAATGGGGTGGGGAGAGCGCTGGGCTGCGGCGGGAGGGCGGAGCGGGGGAATGTTCTAGCACTTGACCTTGCAGCGCCGGCCTGGGGGTGTTTGCTGGGCGGGGCCGGTGTTTGCGTTAACGGGCTGTGGCCAGGAGGAGGGTTTCACCTGGGAGGTGGTGTAGGTTTGTTTGGGAAATACGGGGTAACGTGATGGCCGAGCACGGGATTGTTACAATCTTCATTAAAACTAACATTCTGATGGCTTTGCCTTAATGTATCGGTAGCTGCCAGTGTGCAGGGTTTGGGAGGCGCTGGATGGTGAAAGTGTATTTAATTTTCCTTACTGAGCAACTGTGTTCCCCACTCCTGACAAACCCTGGAATTTCCACGTTGTATCAAGTCACACAAAACTAGAAATAACGGTGTCCCTTCTCCTTAAGCTCCTGGAGCATGCCAGAAGCAGCTGAGATCCCAGTTAGGACTGTGAGAACCATGACTGGCAGCAAGTAAACCTCGGTGGCAATGTTAGTTCTAACAGTCTACGGCTGCAATTTGTAGATATACAATCTAAATGCAAATACTGCTTTAATAAACACAAAAGAGCTTTTGTGCTTATAAGCAAATAAATATCCTCAAAACATGGATTTCAGTTTGAAATAACTTAGCTCTGCAAAGCTGTGTTGATTTGCTTTGCATATGTTGGCTCAAAACACAAAGGGAACACAGGAAAATCGATGTTTAACTTAAAAGGGTGGAACACAAATATGAAGTTTGGTTTGTTGTTTTTTCAAAGAGGAAATCAAAAGGAGTTGAGACTAAATGTGTGCAGGAGACAGAGACAAGGTTTTGTGTTTGTCTTAGCAAGGTTAAACAGCATAGTAACAGGAAACACTGAAGTTATATACAAACAAAAACCCCCAAAGAACCTGTGTTAAGCTAAATGTAATAGGCAAGAACAAAAGATCTGACAATTTGCTATTTTCACAGCTTTTGCAAAAACCATTTTCAGGCTTATCAGAGCAGGAAGCCTATAGGGTTAGTACATATAGAGTGTTAAATGGAGTATTTAGGGAGAAAAAAAAAAATCTTTAACAAGCTGTATTAAATCATTAACTCCTACTGGAAACAAAAAATGGGGTATTAGAAATTTGCAGGGAATAGTATTAAGGAACCTAGTCAAAGTGCAATGCTACTAAAAGATCAAATAAGACAAAGTGATTGATCCAGGTGGTATTGCTGAAGGGGCTACAGCTGTGGCTATTCATAAACAAATATAAGTCTAAATTAGGTGTTACTTTTGAGGAAGAGATCATGGAAACATCTAGTACTATTCTTTGAAAGCCTTGATCCATTCTTAAAAACAACTGGGGAAAAAAAAAAAAGAAAATAAAATATTAGGAAATAATACACAAGAGATGAAAAACATCTTTATGCTTTCGTAGATCTGCATGGGGCCCAGATCTTGAATACTGGGTGCATTTCTTATCAATAAAGAGAAAATGGCAAAGATAACCAGAAGTGTGGAACTGTTTTTAAAAGAGAAGGAATTAGATAGGCTGCAGCTTTGGTTTACAAAGGAGGTGATGTAAACCAATGTCCACAAAGGTATAAATAAATAGAAAATTACTACTCACCATTTCTCAAAAGTCATTTTGTTCCGTGCCCCATGTTCCTGCCAGGCAGTGTGTTGAAAATGAAAGGAAATGTTTTTCACGTAGTGAACTCTTAAACTGTGAAACACATTGTCATGGTGTCTCAGAAGCTGAGAGCATAAATAGAACCAAAATAGGAAGAAATGGCCATCAAATTCAGTTACATTATTTTTGTCTCAGAAGAGCCTTAAAACAGGGATTGCTAGAAGGTGGGAGGATGTAAACGGAGAGTGTTGTCACGGCACTTCTCCTTCCTTATGTTGTTGTTATTTGCATTGGCCGCTGCTTTACAACAGTTGGTCTGGCAATATGGCTGCTTGTATTTATGCCTCGAGCTTCTCCTTTTCTTTTGTGTGCTTAAAGCCTCGGGTAGTAAAACATTCAGGTTATTCCTTAAGCCAGCAGGGCACATAAGCAACACCAGTATTTGGTGTTTATTATACATGTGCTTTCTAAACAGCCCTGTCCTTCGGTGCACTTGTGACCTTTGAATTGCTTCACTAGCCCCGATGTGGATTTTGAACAGATAAAAACAGGAACTGTTTTAAATCACACGTATTCAATATTTATCAATGTGCTCTGACAATGGGCAAGTCTAAAGGCACTGCTCAAAATGGCATTTAATAATCTGTTACTATAATTACTTGCATCCAACCTGTTAATATCGTGAGGATCTGAACATCCAAGTCCTTTAGGCTCTGGAAAAGCCCAGGGAGGTGTGTGCTCCAGGCCACCGTGCCTTCCGTGTTACTGGTTAAAACGTAGCAACCCCGCTCCAGCCTGGCTTTTATTTGTTGGAGCCCTCGCGGGAGGTTTTCCACAAGCAGCTGACACGACTGTCGGTATCTGTGAGGCTCTGAGCTCGGGGAACTCCACTGCGAGTAGCTGCGCCGCTCTGCCAGCTGCCACCCAGCCCCAGCGGGGACCAAACGCTGCCTCACGGCTGCTCCTACGCGCCAGCCAGGAGCCAAACGGTTCTGGAGGCCAGGCCGAGCGGCGCCAGGATACACTCCTCCGAGGCTGGGAGGCGGCGATCCCCGCTCCCGCCGGGCCGAGGCCGGGGCGCGGCCCCAGGGCGCGCAGAGGGACAGGCCTCAGCCAGGGGCCGGGTCGGCGCCGCTAGGCTGAGGTCGCGGCCTGCCGGCGGCTCTGCGCATGCGCGGTCGCTCGCGCCTTTCCTTACCGGGGGGGGCCCCCTCCGGGCGGGGCGCTGCGGGCACTGACGGCAGCGGAGGCCACGCCCGGAAAAGGCGGGGAACTTCCGGCCGCGCGCGCAGAAGCCGGTTAGTCGGCCGAGCCGCGGGACACGCCCACGCGGGGGGGGCGGGGACGCGGCCATCGGGCCGCTTACAAAACGGAGGGCGGGCTCTGCGCGTGCGTCAGCAGCCGGCTCCCAGCAGCCCCCGCGGCCCCGTATATAACCGGCATCCGGGGGCTGAGGCTCCCCACAGTCAGTGGCCCCCACCAGCGGAGCAGGATCCTGCCCTATCTCTCGCCATCCGCTTTTAAGTGACCGGGATCGTCTCGCCCACCGCCACCATCGCCATGCCCGGGTATTCCAGCGACAGGGATAGAGGGTGAGTCCGGGGGCCCGGCCGGCGCCAGCCGCCGCCAGCGTCCGGACTCTTAAACCGACTGTGGGGTTCTGGTGGTTGTTTTTTAGCCGCTTAAAATGGCGGCGAGAGGCGGAGGTCGGGCCCTGGAGCCCTTCTTCTCGGCTCTCGCCGTCTCGAGGGTTTCCGGAGCTTCTCGAGGGGAGGCCGCGGGAGGGGGGGTGGCTTTAGGAGCCCTTATCGCTGGTGAGGGCGGCCGTTGTGCGTGGGTGGCTGCATAATCCGGGAAGGAGCCACGTCTGTCCGCCTCAGCGCAGCCCTCGCTGGTGCGTGAGCGCTTATGAGGGGCGCGAGTGGGGTTTTTGTGGGGGAAAAGGGACTCGCCTCCCCCCATCCCTCTGGGGACGTACCCCCGAGCATGGATGGCCTGCACAGAGCCCGATTCTCCTCTCTCCCCCGCTCCCCAGCAGTGGGGGTGGGCTGGGGAGCGGCGGGCTGGCTGGAGGTTTGTGGGTCAGTGGGTTGGCCGGGCGTTTCGTCGATGCCGAAGGCTCGGGGAGCTCTCGGCAGGGCGGTTCCCTTTTCCTCCCTTCCCCCTCGCGAAGGACGGCGGCTCTAGCTGTTGCTGGCAGAAGCCGGCCGGCTCCCGCTTTGTGTTGTGTAAGCGGATGTTAATGGCCGGCCCCGCCATGCGGTGACTGAGGGGAAATCAAAATGCCGGCTGCTGCTGCTGCCTTTGTTCCTCCTCCTTCTCCTCCCCCCGCCCAGCTCAGACTCTAAAATGGCAGCGGCTGGAAAATGTGGCGTAGACAGAAATGAGAGACAAAGGAAACAGCGCTGGCAGGAAGCAGCGGCCACTCAGCCAGGTCCCCTCTGGGAGCGCTGTGTTGTGCTGGGAAGGATCGTTCCCAGCGCCTGCCCGACAAAAATTGGGGAGCAATCGGGGCACGGGAGGGAGCCCCATGCTCGGATCCAGTTTAGCAGTCCTCGGTGTGTGGCTTAGCGTTGCTTCGAGCTGTGCCCCGAGGCTGACAGGACAGACTTTGAGACGAGGTTTTTCTGAACAGAGGGACCGAATCTAAAATGCTAACATAAAATCTGTGCTCTCAGAAAACGTGATTATTGAGAGAGGTGTCTTTTGGAATACGGTAAAGCTGTTTACGGGAAAGTTACCCCAAGGTTTTGTAGCTGCCCCTGCCTGTTTACTGCAGGCTGACAAACAATGGGAGTGTCACTTGGGTGGGAAACGATTTTGATCACGAGGCGATACAAAGGTTTTCATGTCCTTACTTTACCTTTGTTGTAACTTGTTAATAGGCCTTTGCATTTCACTTTATGGGAATTGCAAACATAGGTCTTGCTGTAGCTTCTGAATATGAGTTGCAGCTAGGCAGATGGTGGCATCTGCACCTTCAGTATGGTTTTTTGAAGTTTCAGTATCCTGTAGGTGTGGTTTATAATTCTGGATTGTGAAGTTGCAGGGTGGACTGCAAAGATAGCGTCTTCAGTTGTATAAGAGGAGGACCAAAACATTTCTCTTGGATTCTACGTTATGATCTTCTGTTCTAGGTTTGGAGCTCCCCGTTTTGGAGGAAGTAGAGGTGGACCCCTCTCTGGGAAGAAATTTGGAAACCCTGGGGAAAAACTTACAAAAAAGAAATGGAATTTAGATGAGCTGCCCAAATTTGAGAAGAACTTCTATCAAGAACATCCTGATGTAGCTAGACGTACTGTGGTATGTACCCTATCCAGCTCATGCAAAAGTAAACAATAAGTGCAAACATGCTGAGGGTCATGGGGCCCAACAGGCACATATGAAGTAACTTAAGGTAACTTTAATATCAAAGCTTATTTCCAATAATGGTATTTTTGTCTTGCAGCAAGAAGTTGAACAGTACAGATCAAGCAAAGAAGTCACAGTTAGGGGCCATAACTGTCCAAAACCAATTATAAACTTCTATGAAGCAAACTTCCCTGGTAAGTGAAGACTAGCATACTCATTGTTCTTCCAGGCTTGATTAAGATAAAGTCTAAGTAAGTTTTAATTTTCTCTTCAAGCAAATGTTATGGAAGTAATTCAGAGGCAGAACTTCACTGAACCAACTGCTATTCAAGCACAAGGCTGGCCTGTTGCACTGAGTGGATTGGATATGGTTGGAGTGGCACAGACTGGATCAGGGAAAACACTGTCTGTAAGTTTTGATTGTAGCCTGGAATACTGCTGGATTTCAGCAGTGAAGGTATGGCCTGGCTTAGTGCAGGCTGAACACTTCTGGGAAGAGATTGTAATGAGGCTTTTCTTTCTTCCAAACAGTACTTGTTGCCTGCTATTGTGCATATAAATCATCAGCCATTCCTGGAGCGAGGAGATGGACCTATTGTGAGTATTCCTAAATGAAAAGGGATCGTAATTTCTGGAGAATGTGACTTCTTTTTTACAGTCCAATTGTCTGTGCTTGTAAGAGCACATAGCTGTATTGTGTTTCTCTGTGACTAAAGTGGTTCTGTGTTTTGGTGGTTTCCCAAGGACATTCCATAAGCTCTGATTGGATTGTCCTTAAAATTGTACAGAACAGGGCTAGGTGTCCTGTTTTGGACATGGCTATCCCCTAGAAGCCAATGACTTTGAGGTATCTCACCACAGATAGGTCAGTGTTAGGTGGTAACTGAGATGCTGTGCAATTCAGTTTGCTGGTTTGGGCTACTTAAATCCACTTCAGTCACTTTGGACTGAAGTAATACATGACAACCTTCACATTTAAAAGTAGGGTCAGACTAGAAGCTTCTAGCAGACATTGAACTAAGAGCTGGGCATCTTATTTCTAGTGTCTTGTGCTGGCACCAACTCGTGAACTGGCTCAACAAGTGCAGCAGGTAGCTGCTGAATACAGCAGAGCGTGCCGTTTGAAGTCTACTTGTATTTATGGAGGTGCTCCAAAGGGACCACAGATCCGTGACTTAGAAAGAGGTATGGATGAGCCTGGATGGATCTGTTTGAGGCAATGTGAAAACTACATCAACTGACTTCACTACTTGTTTTTTAGGTGTGGAAATCTGCATTGCAACACCTGGAAGACTTATAGACTTCTTAGAAGCTGGAAAGACCAATCTCAGGAGGTGTACTTACCTTGTTCTTGATGAAGCTGACAGGATGCTTGACATGGGATTTGAACCTCAGATCAGAAAAATTGTGGATCAGATAAGAGTGAGTATAAATGGTTCATGCATTGCAGAAACAAATGCCACTGTGCTTCTTAAAGCAAGGGCAGTGCAATTAACCTTTTTAGGCTTGTCTGGGTATCTGGTTTTTGGTTGAGTGTTTGACTATATATTGATCTTGTACTGACCTAGTTTGCTTCTCCAGCCTGACAGGCAAACTCTGATGTGGAGTGCCACGTGGCCAAAGGAAGTAAGGCAGCTGGCTGAAGACTTTTTGAAAGAATATGTCCACATCAACATTGGTGCATTAGAACTAAGTGCAAACCACAACATTCTTCAGATAGTGGATGTGTGTCATGATGTAGAGAAAGATGACAAGTAAGTAGTCAGTGGGGGCAAAGCATTCATTATGTTTTTTAATGGTTTTAGTTTATGAACTGTGAAATGAATTTGTTGTGATGGATTTCTGACGCCAGTCTGAAACCACTAAAAAAAGGTACAAAATCAGGCTGCTAAAACTAAACTTGTGTGGTGTGAATCAATCCCAGCTGTAACAATCCTCTCCTCATAATAGGCTTATTCGTCTGATGGAAGAAATAATGAGTGAGAAGGAAAATAAAACCATTGTTTTTGTGGAAACCAAAAGACGGTGTGATGATCTTACCAGGAAGATGAGGAGAGATGGGTGAGTGGAATAGCTTGCAATTCAGTGAGCCACCCCCATAGTCTGTGTTCTTGATTCTTCATGAGTGACCACTTAACAGTCAAAACTGTCCAATACAGTGACACCAGATGTCAGTTAAAATGCTAAAATCTAGAAACTATTTGCAACTTGACACTAGCCCTGTCTTTGACTAATGAAACTACTCAAGGAATGCTCCGAGTTCAGTCCAGTTCTGTATTTTTAGGTGGCCAGCAATGGGTATTCATGGTGATAAAAGTCAGCAGGAGCGGGACTGGGTTCTAAATGGTGAGTATTTGGTATATACTGGCAATTTTTACAAGCATATGATCTGTTACTTAATGAAGAAACTGACGAGTTGTTTGTGTTACAGAATTCAAACATGGAAAAGCACCAATCCTGATTGCTACAGATGTTGCATCCAGAGGTCTAGGTTAGTACAACTCGTAATGCCAGTTGCCCAAAGCTATTTAAAGAAAGTCTATTGCTTTCTTTAACCTCTGCATTTTTCTAAGTTTTCTTCACATAAAGGTGCAGTCTTTGTGGCAAGGCCTAGGCATGACAATCGGAGGACTCGAGGGGGATGGAGGACTAGTGGAAGTGATCGGCTGGCTGCTTCCAGTCAAATAGAGAGGTGAAAGCTGAGAGCATTGTGTGCCAGTAATCTTCAAAAGGCAAAGATCGTCCTCTAAACTACTACCCCATAAACTGTTCTCTCATGAAATAAGCAGTTTCATTCACAGTTCACTTTGCCCTGGTATTTCTCTTTTCTCCATGCTTTGCATGATTTGCCATGGTGCAGTACTGTTAGTTTTGTGCATACTGTTTGCTGTGATCTGTGGGTCTTTGAATTTCAGTGAGTTTGCTGAAATGTTGAAGGAAATAATTACAAACTTCAATTTTTTTTTCAACCATGAAATGGAGAGAGCAGCTCTAAAATGTTTGTACAAATTGGTGAGTACTGGCACATGAAATCTGAGAAAAAAGGCCACCTCTCGCTTTAACAAGTGGGGCAGGAAAGCAATGGCTTTTCAAATGCCTTTGAAAGTCGGAGTTCCTCCACCTATACATAGTCGTCATGTCGAGACCTGCCAGAGAGAGACACATTCTCAAGTGAACCCTGGCTTCTTGGAAGCGCTTGCCTAGACAAGACACAGTGCATAAAAACAGCTTGGTGACTTTGGGGGGACAGGTATGTTTTTCTTGCAGCTGCGGTTCAAAGGTCTTGGCAAGACGAGCAGTGTGGCCCCTTTTTTTTTGAGCTTCTAATGAGTGTGTATGTGAAGGACCTTGTATGTTTTTACTCTAAGGTCCTCAAATGAGCACATGAAGAGGCTGCTGTGAGCTTTAGTGGCCCTACTGCAAGAAGCTTTCAGATGTCACTTGATGATTTGTAAAGGGGACTCTTGAGTTGGGAATGACAAGCAAATGCATACTCCTTTATGGTAAGGTTTTGGATCACAGGGTGGGTGATGAGACGGGAACAGACGGAGTGTGCATAACTTTCTCTTCCACAATACTCATGCAGAAATGGATAATTCTAACACTGTTCTTTGCAGCCATTATTTCCTTTAAAAGTACTCTTGTCTAATCTTTATCTTCGATTTGGCTGTTGTGGTGTGCAAAACTTCGTACCTTGCTTTTTGCCACACTGCAACACTTTACAGATGTGGAAGATGTGAAATTTGTCATCAATTATGACTACCCTAACTCCTCAGAGGACTATATCCACCGAATTGGACGAACTGCCCGCAGTACCAAAACAGGCACAGCATACACATTCTTTACTCCTAACAATATTAAGCAAGTAAATGACCTCATCTCTGTGCTTCGGGAGGCTAATCAAGCCATCAACCCCAAATTGCTTCAGTTGATTGAAGATAGAGGTTCAGGTAAGTACTGTTCTCAACCACAGTGCATAGCTTTCCTCTTGGAACAAAATGGAAACTCCAATTCCACCTCCAACCTCTCTCCAAAATGGATGTGGAAGGTGGTTTAGCTACCAGTTGTGGTGACCTGAAAAAGGTATTTATTAATAAAAAAAAAGCCCCCTCCCCCTGAATGCTCAACACTCACGTTGTGGCACAACTATGGCTAGTGCCAAAGGTGCACTTCTGAGTGTTTACTCTGGAGCAAAACAAAACACTTCAGGGTTCAGTTTTGTGGCTTTCCCATATGGCTGGGGAAAGATGGATGTAACACTGGCTTATTGGCAGATGAAGGTGACTTTTTGCCTTGATGCCACCATGTGTGTTACAGGGGAGAGTATATGACACTCCTCATGGGTTAGGCAGCTTTCTCTATCTAAATAGTCCAGTTAGCAACTAGTAAGTTTCTACTTTGCCTTGCTGAGATAAAAAGGGAAAGATTTTTCTTATTAGCTGAACACATTTGGTGGTGTGTAAAACTTAGACTTTATGTTATATATAACGATGTCTTGTCTCTTTTGCTAGGTCGTTCCCGAGGTGATCGACGTGACAGATACTCTGCGGGCAAAAGGGGTGGATTTAGTAGTTTTAGAGAGAGGGAGAACTTTGAGAGAACCTATGGTGCACTAGGAAAGAGAGACTTTGGAGCAAAAACTCAGAATGGGGCTTACAGTGCCCAGAGTTTCAGTAATGGAACTCCCTTTGGAAATGGCTTTGCAGCTGCAGGCATGCAGGCTGGCTTCAGGGCTGGGAACCCTGCAGGAGCTTACCAGAATGGCTATGATCAGCAGTATGGAAGTAATATTGCAAATATGCACAATGGCATGAACCAACAGCAGTATGCCTATCCTGCCACTGGTGCTGCTCCCATGATAGGTTACCCAATGCCCACAAGTTATTCTCAATAACTTAGTGTATTTAAATGTCTCAGTTTTTCATAATTGCTCTTTATATTGTGTGTTATCAAAACAGGATAGTTATTTAAGAAATGGGAAATGCAGAAATGACTGCAGTGCAGCAGTAATTATGGTGCACTTTTTTGCTATTTAAGTTGAATATTTCTCTACATTCCTGAAACAATTTTTAGTTTTTTGTACTAGAAAATGCAGACAGTGTTTTCAAAGTTAAATGTACAGTGATTTGAAATACAGTAACAGAAGGCAGTGCATGGCCTTCCAATAAAGATATTTGAAGACTGAATTTTCTTTCAGATGGCAATTTTCTCAACATGTGCACAACTTTACATTAATAGAATGTCAAATGTTTTTTCTATTAAATTCTAGAAAGGTTTCTCAACTGTGTCTGGTTAAACATTTAAGCTTGTACAAAAAACAGCCTTGCCTTGATTGGGCTAGATTGCTTAGCATGGCAGGCTCTGCTTCGATGGGGAAGGAAATTAAAGCTGGCTTCTAAGTAACTGTTGGAAACTGTTCTTGTCTTGCTGGCATGGGGCCAGCTTTTAGAAAAGATCCACTGGAGTAATGGTGTAGCTGAAAGTCTTGCTGATGAAAACTCTGCAGTGGTGTTGCTAATAAGCTGCTACAAGTGTAGGAAGCTTTTGCAGCATCATAACTGTTGCCTTCACATGAGCATGTGTGCAGACTAGGCTTGAGTGTAATGTACCTACAACTGTCAGGCCTTGTGAGTTGGCATGCAGGCTTTTACTCTGGGCTTCAGAGAAATGGGAAGATCTTAGTATTAAAACTTCAAATTATACTTAAACTGGTATTGAGCAGTGATTTCTTTATGGAGGAGGGGGGTGGGAAATGGGCTGTTCATCCATGAGCATACTTCATGGATTTTATTTTTTTCTTTCAAGACTTTTAGTACATGCAAAAGATTTTCATCTCAAAACACTGCCCACACTGAGCCAAGCAACAGCACTTCCTTGACTAGGAGAATAGCTGGAATTGCACTTGACAGTGGGGTTGAAGTACTTCAAGCTTTCAAGTACAGTGTATTACAGTTCCAGTTAATACATACTTTCAGTTCCTCTTCTCACTTGTTTATCAGTAACAATAATTACTTTAAATTTTAACAATGCCTAACTACAGCTTGATGTATTCAAGGTTGCATCTGTCTGCAAGAATCAAGGCAAGGTTCTGCCTAGGTTATTTTGAACCTGTCAGATTATTTCTTTTATGCCCTAGATCTCTTTGCCAGTCTGTGCTTAGCTCTTGATAACTTTCCTCTGAGGTTTAGCTTGTGATGTTCTTAACCACAGCCTAATCTGCCTCTTCTGGGGAGTTCTGTCAGTACTTCAGTGATGATTCACTGTTGCAATGAGAACTTCAGCTGAA
Organism: Caprimulgus europaeus; assembly: GCA_907165065.1. The sequence continues at coordinate 4,159,505 of OU015543.1, read as the reverse complement.
GTCCTGAATTCGTACCACACTTGAGTCTAAAACTGCAGCTGGTACTGTGAAAAGTCTTTTTAATTGGCTTTGCAACATTCCTCTTGCTCAGTGCTGAAGACAAGGAAGTAGATATTAGCTTCAAAATGTGACGTGTTAATTGTGAAGTTTCCAGGTCAGTTGCCTGAAAACAAAATACTATAAAATGTATATGTAGAAAACTTGTAGTTTATGAACTAACATTGACAAACTGTAGGTTTCTTGGGTTTTTTTAGTTGTTTGGTTGTGGGTTTTTGTGGATTTTGTTTTGTTTTTTGTTTTAAATAGTGTTGCAGAGAACAAATAGTGTTTCTCCTTTTAGATGGGAGGTAGCACCAACTGGATTTATTGAAGTGAAACCCAGATAGGTGTTCTCGTGTTTGTAAATAGGGATAAAAATGTGCTTTGGAAACCTAATCAGGAAGTCGGGGGAAGAGATACACCTTATGCCTTGAGTACAGGTTTTTCAAGTTCATAGATTCTTCCACTTAGGTGGAAGCTGGCATCTGCCAAACCAGCTCCCTGAAGTAATTTACAAATTGGATTCAAAAAGTTCCTCACTTTAACTAGTGAGGCACAACTCCAAAAAGCAGGACCCCATCTTTAATTTTTTTTGCCTTATTTTTCCAACTAACCAGCATCTGGGGGAAGGGTAGTGCAAGGTGTAAGGTTGTTTAGTGTAAGGTGGGTACTCCTCTTAATCTTTGCACATAAAATCATGAAAAAAGAGCTCTACTAAATAGCTTTTCAGAGATACTCTGGTAGAGTGGAGTTCATGGTAGATCTGCATTACTAACGTCTCTTCTGTTCTCGGTCTGTCCCTCTCCTGCTCTGTGGGATGGGGTTGTGCAGGGAATTATTTGTTTACTGGGACTTGATATACATTATTTTTTTCATGAGCGCCAGCTTGCACAACGGTTCCTCTTCTTAAGCTCCACCTTCTGGCACGGGTACGAAATCGTGCTTGAGCATGTATGGAAATTTCCACTGCTCCGCTGTGAACTTGGGGCGCCTCTGCCCGCCCTTTTCGCAGAAGGCACTGCAGTAACGCGTCAGCTTGAACTCTGCTCGCTGCGGGGAGACTTTCTGTGCCTGCTGCCCACACAAAGCCCTGTACAGCTGCTCCGATGAGATCTGTTTGCGCCTCTCCCCTAGAGCCAAGGGAAGGGTCACCCCTACACACACACTTCTAACCCCCAGGACGCGCCCTCCTGTAAGGGAAGCCCGGGCTGCCGTGGCCGAGAGGGGACGGCTAGCCGCTATCTCCTGACACAGCAGCCTCGGCCGCGGGAAGGGCGGGGTCGCGGCTGCCCTGCGGCACGGAAGAGCCCGCGCCGGGCCCCAGCCGAGCGGCCGCCTCAGAGGAGGAAGAAAGTGGGGGAGGGCGGGAAGGCGCCTGGCGGGCCAGGCCAGCCGTGGAGCGCCACTGCGCATGCGCGGCTTCCAATTCCCTCTCGCTCATGACAGGCCCCGCGCCAGCTCCACTTCCTGCGCGCGCGGACCGTGGAGCATGCGCAGTGCCCGCACAGTTCCCCGCCGCCATGAGGGAGGCGGGAGGGCGGGAAGATGGCGCTGGGCTGTCGCCAAGGGCGCCGCTGGTGCAGCCGCGCTTCTTTGGGGCGGCCCGTGCTGAGGCGGCGGCCGCCCGCCGCGCGAGTCGCGGAGCAGGTGGAGGCCGGGCCCCTGGCTCGGCCCTACGCGGCAGCGGCCGGCAGCGGTGAGGCGGCAAGCGGGGAGGAGCTGCTGGAGGTGTGCTGGCGGCGGCACTTCCTGCGGGGCGGCGCGGAGCCGCGGCCGGCGCTGCCCTGGCGCGACTACCTCAGCGGCTGTCACCCGGGCTTCGGGCCGCTGGGCGTGGCACTGCGGGGTAACTTGGCTGCCCAGTGGTGGGACTCGGCGCTGGTTTTCCGCGAGCAGGTCTTTGCGGTGGATACCCCGCTCCACAGCCCGCCCGCCCCTGGCGCTCCGCGGGCCGGTCAGGGTCTGCGGCTGCTGCACTCGGAGATGCTGCACGAAGCCCTCCAGGGAGGGGGCTGTAGGCAGGAGCCTGGCGGTCCGCCTCTGGAAGAAGTGCTAAGGAGCGCGGGGATGCTTCGGGAGAGCCTGCTTCCAGGTAGGTCACTGCTCCGAGCCCCGTCACCGCAGGGGTGAGGCGGGTGTCTGGAGAGCTCTGGACAGCATAGATGTCTGCTCACGTTTTTGTTGCTGGGAGCGAAGCAGCTGCATTTGTTTAACGGAACTTTCCAATTGTGTTAATGCGCTGGGAAAGTTTCATCCACATGCTGTGAGTTTGTGTCCTTTTCAAGGACTTGAGCAGCATGAATGCTAAAGTGCACATCGAGTGCTTTCCCTTGTCATTAGGGGAAAGGCACATTAAAATCTCACTTAAAATCTCACTTAAAATCATAGAATCATTAAGGTAGGAAAAGACATCTAAGACCATCAAGTCCAACTAGACTTGTCATACTGCTTGGAGAAATCAGGTTACAGGCTGCTGAGCTAAGCTCTGCAAAGCAGAGGGACTGCACATCTAAACAGCACGTGTATCATATGTGTCATATGTGTGACATTCACTGTCAGTAGAATTTAAACATTAAAATTTTTCCTGTGGCTACCAAAATCAGTAATTTGTCTGTTGACAGGTGTTTTGGCACAATATGTTAGCTGCTTAGAATTGGTGAACAGAAGACTGCCTTGTGGCCTCGCTCAAATTGGAGTGTGCTTTCACTCTATTCCTGAAAGTGAACCACACCACAAAAGCCTTAGAAGGTACAGTAATAGAGGGATTAATCCCTTTTCACACTTAAACAAACTGTTTGCGCTTGCTTCACTTTTGGATTATTTTTGAATGTTGTCTCTTGCTTTTTCCCCTGTTATTTTTGAAGGAGTTAACTTGCTGACCTTGCTATTGTTTAAAGAATAGGCGAGAGGACCACGGCTTTGCTTGCATGGTTTAGCTCTCCCAGAACTGCAGGACAGTGGCTTGATTACTGGTTACGCCAGAGGCTCCAGTGGTGGAGAAAGGTAACAGCAGTGGGACGCCTTGTCCTGCTCCTTTCTATCTCAGAGGGGGAATAGACACCCTGATAGGTTTTATGGGGTTGTGTTGCTTGCCTGTTCTTGTCACTGAAATACTTGTGAGAAACCAGAAAACTACTTAAGTTTACAACAAGTCTGTTGAGTAGTTTATAATGTGACTTGCAGAACAGCAAATGCTTTGTGTTTGTGATTTGAGAGCAAAATGCCATAAAAGAATAAAGACATTTGGGCTGTAATTTATAAAAATCTTTTGCTGAAAATCACAGAGTTCAGCTTGCATTATAGACTTGTCTTTTGTAGTTAATACAGCATGCACAGTAGTGATCACCTCCTATGTCTTTAATTTTCAGTTTGCAGTAGGCCCATCCAATTTCAGCAGCAGCGACTTTCAGGATGAAGAAGGAAGAAGAGGATTTAATTTACATTACAACTTTCCTTGGGGGACAGAAACAATAGAAACATTGAAGAACCTTGGTGATACTGAACTGTTACAGATGTATCCAGGGGATAGTTCAAAATTACTTGTAAGCGTTACTATATTAAAAACCTTTTTTGATAAAGATAAGGTGTGAGAGGAATAGTTTCTTTGCTGGTCGAGTTGCTTAGTATGTGACTATCTTTTTATTGACAGTACAGTTGATACTCTGCAGTCAGACCTTGTCAAAAGCAGATAAATAGTAGTTTGGGTTGATTTTTTTTTTTCTTTTTTTTTTTTTGCAAGGCATTATTAATGCTTTGAAATCAGAAATGAGCTGTATTGATAAGGTGGCTGTAGTCAGTTGCCTGCATCTGTGAGTAAATGTTAAGATGAACTCGGTCTGTGTGTTGCAGTGTTAGTTCACATCAAAAAGAAACTGTAAATGTTTTTTCTTTTTGGAGCTTGTCCAGTTCCATATATGTGGATTAATGTATAATAAACACTGCAAAAGTTACCACACTCGGAAGGGGGAGTGGACCAGAGGGAATCCTTTCCACTGGATATATTGGAGAGGGGCAAACTTCTCCTCAATGGCAATGTTTGAAAAGTCAGACAGAACAAATAAAATGAGAATAACTTGGTATTTTACCAGTAAATTGCAACCTTCTCATGACAGTTTTGTCTGTTTCCTGGTTTTACAGCTTATTTTTATACCAAAGGCAAAAGACTGTAGTGTAATCTACACAACTGTGCTTTATGTAGTGATTTCTCAGAATGTGCGGGCAAATCCTTGCAATAACTTGAAAGTAACCTACAAACCTCCAAAAGAAAATGCAGATTTTCAGGTGTATTGGCCATAGATTTAAATTTATGATCAGAAAGGCAGGACAAGAAAATAATACCGTCTGCTTTTCATTTTGTGCTTTCCCCAGTGTTTCAACCTTATCTCGTTACTGTTACACTTTTAAGATTACTGGTATCTTAAAAATCTACAGTTGTATTTTAAATGTAATAAGGGTGCTTGAGCTCAATACCTTATTATACCTTTGAAGTAAACAAAAGGCCCTTTGAGACAGTATTTTGAGGTATCCCTTTGTGGTGGTTTTGTTTTTCTTCAGGGCCGAGATGGAAGGAAGAATGTTATTCCTCATGTCCTGTCTGTGAGTGGAAATCTGGACCGAGGAGCGTTAGCCTATCTCTTTGATTCTCTACAGCTAGCTGAGAATCCATTAACAAAAAAGAAAAATTCACAGAGAAAGGTGAGGAACAATTCTGTAGAAAGGATGAGGAAGAATGGATGATGGAAGGCAGGGGCAGGTCTAAGTACAAAACCCACAGACAGTATTTCCAAGGATGGAAATACCTCCTTTTTCCACCTGTCCATCCTCTGCTCCCTTCCCCAACGCGTGCAGACAGGATGCTTCTCACAGGTAGCACTAGGCTGGGTGGCCCCATGGGCTGCTCCTGCAGTTCTCACCCACACAAGTGACTTTTGTCTCATTTCATGGCCACCTGTCCTGTTCTGATGAGAAGGTGGGTTCTTGCCATGCAGGTGATGAAGGAGGAATTGGAATATAACTGCTGTGTGTGGGAAAGAGGAGTTTATTTCTTCTGGCAGCATTTGAAGGTTGCTGAGAAGAGTAGAAAAGTGCATTGCAGGTGGTAGTGGGGCATTTCCCCAAGGACTGTCATTTGTTCCCACTTCTACCCTGGTTTTGTGGAGTTAGTGTGCTGGCTTTCAGACAGCACTTGTTAATCAGAACAGCCATTTGATCTTTAAGAACAGGCAGTAGACTGGATGGTAACAGTCTGCTGGGCTGTTTCTGATCACTCTGGCTCCATTAAAGATGATTGAGCTCTGCTAACAAAACTTCATCTCTTTTCTGGGGCTCAGTCAAAATGGAGACATTTCTGCCCCACTAACCTAGCTAGTACCCGTGTTAGTTATATAAAATACAGCTTGCTTCTAATTCAGAATTTTTCACTATGAGCAAATTTTTGCATGTTTAGAACAGTAATTTCAATGAAAAAAAAATATTTCCCAGATCTGTTTAGAATTTCACACTAAATACATTTAGTAATTTGTTACTCTTTGTATAATTATTAGGTACTTAAGCTTCATCCTTGTTTAGCACCTCTTAAAGTGGCCTTGGATGTAGGAAAAGGTCCAACAACAGAGCTGAGACAGGTATGTTGTAAGAAAATATTTTAATTTTGAGCACTGACTTTCCCTGTAGCTTTCTGTTACAGTCAGGCACGGGTTATGTTGAGGAAAATCATGCTGCTGCTTTGATCCTCAGAGACTGATGGTTGTACAGATTTCATAGTGCTGCTGCTGTGTGGCTTGTGAGTCACAGCCAAAGTGCACTGCAGACAGTGGGTAGTAGACTTGTTCCATGCAAAATTAAGGAAAATAAATAACACAATCCCTCCCAGCTTCTTAATCTTCCAGAATTATCTTGGGTCACATCTTCAGAAGGATTTTTAAAAACTTTTGTTTAAGTCAGTCATTAAGCTGGTCTGCAGAGAAGGGAGGAAACTTACACTGGCGTGTTTTTGAACAGAAATGGAGATTTAATTGCCAGGCTGCTTTCTACTTGGAGATTACTTCAGCCAGAAAACTAACACCAGCTAGGAATGCTAATACCAAACATACTATAGAGTTGTAATGGATTTAAAACCCTCAAAGTCTGTCTTTATATTTTGTTTTTTAAAAAAACCCACAGGTTTGTCAAGGATTGTTCAATGAACTGTCAGAAAACAGAATTTCTGTATGGCCGGGTTATCTTGAAACCGTGCAGGTATCTCTGGACCAGCTTTATACAAAGTAAGGAGAAACAGTCTTTTGTAAATTAAACTATGGAGTTGAAAGATGACTTTCTGTGGACTAGTGAGAACATGCCCTGTTTTCAGTAAGAACTCATCCAGTGCAGTAAGCACATGACTGAAGGCATGGATCCCAAACTAGAAACTTGCATTCCATTAGTTCTGTTACCAAGAGCAATGTCAGATAGTTCATTTTTAAAATTAAGTGAAGCCTTTCACGTGTTATTGTTGTGTCTCTGGAACTGTGAAGTGCCTTTTAGAGACTCTCTTACTGAAAATAAATTTCTTAAGATGAGTCATAAGCTTGCAGAACTGTTTCCCACCATCATCCTCCAGTTTTGCATCTGGACTGGTTCTGAGTTTCTTTCTTAAGTACTATTTTGAGTAGCACACTGTGTCTGTCTTGAACTTAAAAGTTCTTCCAAGTCTGGAACCATTGCCATTAGTATATGTGATGGAATTACTTGTGCAGATAAAAACTCCTGTTCCAGTTGAGGGCTTCATACATGATTTGTTGATCAGGAGTGAATTTTGAGCATATTGCTGCTCATGTCAATGCATCTTGAGCAAATTGATGAATATTTTTTCCTGAGAGAAAATAAATACAACTGTTTGTTCTGGGTGGTAGTCTTTGAAGTAAGTCTGGCTATTAACAGAAGAAAGATATACTCTGCTTCTATAAAAATACTCTTTTAATAGGTCACCAGCAATGTTCTTCTTTTGTACTAAAGTAACTAAATAATTTAAAGAGATGTAGTCAGCAAAGCAAGAAAACTGGTATCTTCACACTGGACTCCAGTGCAATATAGTAAAAATAAATATTTCCAGCTTATGGTCATTTGTATATAACTTATCTGTTTTTTTCCTACACCAAAAGCAGTGGAAGGTGTGCTTTTTTCTTTGCAGGTACGATGAGATGAGCGTTCTCTTCATGGTCTTGATAACTGATGCCACTCTAGAGAATGGAGTGGTCCAGCTGAGAAGCAGAGACACCACCATGAAGGAAATGATGCACATTTCTAGGCTGAAGGACTTTTTAACTAAGTATGTAACATCAGCAAAAAATGTGTAAACTTTAATTAATTGAATAAAAGCAATTTCTTAAACATCTGTGCCTAAAGTGGCTTCTCTGGTGTTGTGGACTCAGTGGTTTTTCTGCAAATAGTTCTGGTAAAACTTGGTGGTGCATCTGTTTTCTCTCAAATCTCGCTCTTCCAGGTTACCTTGAAAAGAGGGAAGAGAAACTTGTCCCTCACTGGCACAGCTAACCATATTCTCTTGTGTGTTTTTAGTTTTACTCTCTTACTGAAAATACTCCATCCTAAAAATTAATCTATCATCTGTGTATTGCTGACACAATGACCATCTCTGCTGGAAAATGGTATTTTATATACAAGACTTTCAAATTTTAAATGTTTTAATAACATCAGTAAGAATCTTTCTACTGTCTGTTTGTAGGAATGTATTTTAATCACGTGGCCTTGGTTCTTCAATATTTAAGCTACTTCATCTTGCACTTGATAAATATAAAAAATCATAAATACATTATCAAGAGTAACAGAGGAAATCAAAGAAATAAATTGTAAACAGCTTTTGACAAGCATTTTTCTGGAGAAAAGATGTCTGTACATAGAATGTGGTGGAAAAGGACTAATGTGTGATCATATTTAACCCTATACCTAAGTACTGTAGTCAAAATCAGGTACAAGAGTTTGCATAGATGTGAAATTGAGTGATTCTGGTTTTCTGTAGATTGACTGTGTGTGTACAGCTTGTTAAATGTCTGCATTAAGTGCTTTGAGGTGTCTGCAACAAGGCATGTGGCTATGGATAGTTGTAATGAAACATCAAAACTGTCCTTAAAAATTTATTCTATTAACATGGTGCTTATTTAATTATCAGTGGGTTATTTGGAACTGCTATACACTAAATAATACTAATTCCTGCATAGTGTAATGATTTTAGATATAGTGCAAGGTTAGCATGGGGTGTGACTTCTTGAACTCAGGGAATTCTATGTAAGCTGTCTATGGAATAATACTAAACCAACCCAGAAACATCTAAGAAACAGCCTGTAGCAGAATGCAGAACTTGTTTTGGGGTTAACTGTCCCAAAAGCTCATTTTAGTATCCTATCCCTACTCTGAGAGCTGAAGTAATGCTGAACTGAGAAATTGCTGCTGGGTAGCAGCAGGTACAGAGGCCAAATCTGGATTGTTTGTGTACAATCCAGTTTCTACTTCAGGAGAATTGTTAAATGTACAGGGAGTTGGTTCTGGGTGAAAGCTTTATATGATTTATTCCTTTCTGTTTATTCACCAGATGCATATAATGCTGGACTATATATTATGTCCAGCCAGGTCTTGCCTGACAGTGGTTATGTTGTTTTGTTTTGGTTTGGTTTTTATGGTGCTATTTGGGCAATAAGCTGCTGTTTGTCTAATGGAATTGCTGTTTGTGTCTTTGTTAATTCCAATTTTTATCTGTTCTGCTTTTTCTTTCAAGTTGCAGTCCTTAGAGATTATGATTTGGGGATTTTGCTTGCCAGTAGAGAACGAGCTTTATTGTCTACAAAATAATTAGCCCAGGTAACTAGAATCTAAACATCATCTCTTTCTGTGCAGACTTGGTGGTACTTATCACATCTGAGGATTAAAAAATTATTTAAAAATACATGATTAATTTAATCACAAAAGAGATCTTACCTTGTCCTCAGTCTCTGATGAAGACCTTCGAATAGACTGTAGCACATGCTGTCTTTTCTGCTAAAAGCCAGAATAACATAATTCCTTTTTTTTTTTGTATGGATACACAACAGAAGAATTAATATATGATCAGCAGCCTGGCCACTAATAACATCTCCTGCATGGGTTCAGAATGAATTTGGGTTAAAATTTTGGATCATAGTATGTTAATAGGGTTTTTATTTGGGATTTTTTGTTTGCTTTTTTCCCCCCTCAAAAAAGTTTTCAAGTTATTTAAATTTCTCTGTAGTAAGTCAGCAGTTTCAGTGTGTAACTGATACTATCTAAACCTTTCCTCCCCCATCAAAATCCCCCAAAAACGTATTTCTGTGCATCAGATGTTCCAATATATATATAGCTTGAGATTTTCACCTTTTTCATCTTCTCTTCCAAAAACAGAAAAGTTGATGTATTCTTCTTCTGGTTTAACAGGCTCTGGATTAAAGATGATGAACAGCAGTTAAATCAATTACTAGAGACTGACCAGATTTTTTATATATTGTTATTTTTTTAATAATCTTGAACCAAACCAGCAAGATTCAATATTGAATATAAATCTACCATGCTTTCTGTGGCATTCATGGGCCTTACCAGAGCTCCTGTCACTGTCCTTGCAGGCTGTGTGGGCAGAAAGCTGATTGATATCTGGCATGAGCAGCTGCACAGAGCACTGAGTTAACACAGCAGAGCAGCTAGAATTCTGTGTACCATATCAACAGGAAGGCAGATTTGTTCAGAGAGAATGATTCCCTTCTTGATATTTAGAAACAGGAAACATAATACACTTGCTGTTGGTTTGTTTTGGACATTTCTTTTTCCTTTAAAAATACCTTCATGTATAGGCAAATGAAGAAAACTAGATAATAGCATCATGGCTTTCATGTAATGTCTTCATTATTGTGAATTTTCTGCAGCTGAAGTAGTATGATGTCTTAACATCGGTCAGGTGCTTTATTGTCTAGCATTACTTTATCATTTCAGTTTGAACTGACTTTGGGTCTTGTCAGAATTAAGAAACATGGAATAAAGAGCTATTTTGTACTGAAAATTTTGAACAGAATGCAGGAGCTATGTAATTTTATTTTTCTACAGCAGGCACATAGGCCACTTTTAGTGAATGGGCGTTGCACCTCTTATCTACTTACTTTTAATTTTCATTTCTTCTCTAATGGCAATTTCAATCCTAACCATGAATTACCAAATGCAATTCCTAATTTTATGTCTGTTTACAGGAAGTTTTTGTGTTGAACTTCAGTTCATTTAAGTAGCTGCAGTTTTGGCTGCACAGCTGACAGGTAGTGCCAAATCCTGAGGGACTCCAAATAAAGCCTCTGCCAGGCATGGTCAGCAGGAGTGTCAGCTCACTTCACTGAGTGGTGGTAGGTGTTCTCTTCCACTGCTTTTGCAATACCTCAAGAAATTTGCCCATTCTCGCTACAAATAATATAAAAGCTTTCTTCAACCACACTCCCACAAGTAAGGTTCATGACTGCAGGGAGGGTAACGTGAACTTACCAATCTCTGCGTATATGACGCAGTTTTCAGTGTGTTCTGTGTTCATTGTTGAAGCAGGGCCAGGTGTGGACCTAGTAACCTTAAATTTTTCTGCAAATTGTAAAAGAAAAACAAACACATGCCTAGATACATAGATCAGTTTGTCTTAGAAGGAAATAGACAGCTCCGTCATCGTGATATGGTTTTGAGTACGTGGAGATATCAGATAATGTTATTTTAATTATAAAAATTACTCCTTAAGCAAGGGCATTTTTAATAGAATTTCCTTTCTTTACTAAGAACAACGAGGTCCAATTTCTTGCAACATTTACAGGTATTAAATTAGATGTTGCTTTGCTTCCCTCATCCCAGACCTGCCATCTAAAACATAGCTCAGAGATTTTGCCTTGTCCATGTCTTGTTAAGTTGCCTGTGCTGTTTAAGAGGAGACTTGACAACACCTTAAAATACTGAGAGCATAACTCTACTTGTAACATGATGTTTACACACTAAAATGTATTGACAACATAAATGAGCATGTCTGGAAAAGAAAACAGACATTCAGATAACTCACTTGCTTTATATGAAGGAATTATGAAAAGTGGAATTGCCAGAGCAAATCCTATCACAAAGAGTATCAAGATCAGCACAAGAGAAATTATCAGGGGTTGAGAATGGCTTCTCTCTTCTGCCAAAAAGAAAAAAAAAATATGTTTATACAGTGAAATGTTGTTTCATATTTTTAAGTATTTTCTGAAAATTAATCAAGACTTTGCATTTCTTTTAGCTTTGGATTAACTGTGGTTAAAGTAACTACTCAGGAGAGTCCTATGTGCACACTGTCACAGGAGAAGCAAGGGAGCTTGCTGGTGCCAGAAGACTCTCCCTTTTGTAGGACAAGAAAGAAAAATGAAACCAGACTCTCCCCAAGGTGGACCAGGGATCTCTTGGAAAAGTGACACTTTTACACTCATCCTTCATGGTCACTTCAACTACTTCTATTATGCTGCATGGAATTCTATCTTTTTGCAGTAATTTAAAAAACTCAAATTGTTTTTTATTGTAAAAAAAATTATATTTTGAACATTGCATTGCAGGAACAAAATTTCTGGCTAAAAACCTTGCCTTGTTACAACACTCTGAATTTTGCTTGCTTCCTGTTTCTCCACCGGTAAAGCTGTTCCACGTGTGCATACCTGCTAGTGTGAAGTTGAAACTGTTGCTGTATTTTGTATAATTGTAAAAGCTATTTTCAGCTTTACATTTATAGGTTCCAAAGTCACTAGCAGAATTGATAAATAGAAAAATCACAGCTGCTTCCCTCTTCCGAATCTTCACTGGTGGAGAGATGATTTGTTTTCCTTTGAAGAATTTGTACGTGATGGGAAGAGAGCCGTTCTCGGAGAGACAAGACAGGGTCACGTTCTGGCCTTTCTTTGCTTGAGAGCTGGGTGAGCTCAGCACTGGTTTGGAAATTGGCTCTGTGAAAAGAAAACTGAACAGACTGCATCACTGAGTACAGGACAAGCTCCAGGGGAAGACTCGGAGTTAAGCGGTGTCATTGGCCAGCAAGAGGGACATCAAGGATGGAGGGCTCAGTGGGTCAGATCAGACAGCACTGCTGGCTCCTAAGGTAATAACAGCCATCTGCTGTGAAGTTCAGCTCAGCTCAGCAATCAAGGCAGTCCAAAACTACCTGCTGCAAACAAAACCCTGACTCCTCCTGCTGCAGGTACAGACATGGCTATGTGCCCCCAAAATAAAATGTGCTGAGAAGGTATACAGCAAGACATACCTATAAGGGTGAAGTTGAGACTGTTGCTGTATTTTCCACCACTGGTGATGTTATTCTCAGCTTTGCATTTGTATTCACCCAAGTCACTGGCAGAGTTGATAGTCAAGTTAAATAACCCAAGGGTTAAGTCTGAGCTATTTGAAGTGGATACCTTCTGACTGTCTTTAAACAATGTGTATCTGACAGGTGGAGATCCAGAGTCTGAGTGGCAGGAGAGGGTCACCTTCTGGTTTATCACAACATTCAGAGTCCCCTGAACAAGTGTGAGCTTGGGATTGGACAGCACCTCTGTAAAGAGGAAACTTCTGAGTGAGTTCATTTATCATGCAATAAGCTCTTACATTTTTCCTAAAATATGTTGTGGACCAGGCTACCCATATTTCTGTTGAAATAGGGGTTTATATCTTTCCCCACCTCTGGTAGTGGGCAACACAACTTTATATTTTTCAAAACCAGTATGCAGCTTCCCTCAATGAAAACTGCACATCTTCATGCAAAAGAGAGCATTTACACAGAGAACCAACAGATGTATCCAGATGAATGAACAAAACCACTTTTGAACTACAGCAGTAATGAAAATAATAGAAGTATAAAATTGGAATGTAAACATTATGGGGTATTAATTGTAGAAGAAAGTAACTTTATATTCTAATTGAGAGGTAGCATATGACCCTGAAAGTAAAACTAGCATTTAATTTGTGGCCATATGTAAACAGGCAGAATTAACCTCATGTAAGCAGATCAAACTTTTGAATAGTAGCAGCAGGAGCCTTGATGGTCTATCAAATTAGTTTGCTTTTATGGGATCATACAAATAAATCTGTAAGAAAAACTTGCAATGCTTTTTCATAGAAAATGTCAATAAACTGGTCACAACTAAGATAAATTATGACAGTTCCAGAGGGGAAAAAAAAATTAGTAACTTGAAGCAATTTTGACTAGATACAAGTCAGCAAAGAGACAGTTAACTTAAACTGCCTCACTGCACAGATACGGGCAAAAGCTTTAATTTTACAAGAAGTTTTTTGACATTTTTAAGTCCCTCCCCTGTTTTTTTGGTAACAGTCGATTTCAACACATATCCCAAAAGCAAAAAAAAAGTGTACCTACCTTTGCCACTTGCAGTAGTTTTCTGAATCTGCTGAGACATTTCAACTAAGAAAAGAAAAAAAAAAAGCTTTCAGACAAGAAACAATGGTTCTTGTTTAGAAAGATCTGTAATATATAAGAAATATGTCCTTGGCTTACCATAGGAAAAGAGCAGAATTGTGAGAAAAAACATTTTCTTGGTACTGAGCAAGACAGCTGGTGGAGTGCTACACTGATGAGACCTTTGAGGAGTGGCTCTGGGGGTTGAGGAAGTCCTAAATATGGAAACAGTGCTGATCTACTGATGTTTGCTTGAAGACTTTTGTCATATTCCACTCACATTTAGCCTATGGCAGGCAGAGGAGTGGGCAGAAGAAGAAGCTGTGGAGTGAGGAACAGCAGTTTCAGATACAACTCAATGTTACACAGAGTTGTTCTAAGATGTAGCTGACACAATCTGCAGTTTTCCATGTGAGAGCTCCGTGGAACCACGCTCCCACACACTGTACAAGAGTCACTTTTCCTGCACTGTTCTTAGAAGTGAATGACGGAACTGATTTATATCAGTCTCACACTTGCTGGAGGTAATTCCAGTGATCATATGGCTGAGGCTACAGGAGTATGTGGTGCTGGTTTGGGGTTTTTTAGCATCAATGTAATTTTTAAAAACAAATTTTTTTTAAAAAAATAAAATCTATAGATGTTTTAAGATGCTAATAAATATTTATAGCTACCAGTTTGTTAGGGAAATGTGTTGATCAAACTTCAGATATTAAGCTGTGAGGAAGTGAGAGCTTGTACTAGGAGGTACAAATCTCATCACAAACTTGAGTTCAGTACCCCTGCAGAAATCAATCTGATGATTAATTTCATCATCAAATCAGTACTACAAAGCCACATAATTACAGTTACAGCAAGTGGATATTCTTTAGTTCTTTATTTGCTATCTTCTGGGCAAAGGGAATGTAATACACAACTATACATGGGCAATGCCTTCTGAAGATCTCCAGGCCCTATGGCAGCATTGCAAAGTTTCCTCACAGAATTTTGTATGCAACTTCCTTCCTCCTTGGGTTTTTTTGGTGTTTTTTTTTTAAAAAAAAAATTCAGACAACCTCCACCCTACCCACACAAATGTTTCTTATGTGGAAATGCTGACAACTGACCACAAGACTGGAATGTTTTTTTGCAGCTGACAGGATGCACGTGTGAAAATGCAGCTGTCGGAAGAACTAGGAGCGTTTGTGCCTTTTCCTGTTGTGGGAGCCTGTTCTTTGTCAGAAAAATCACAAAGAATTCCTTAAGATGCTCGTGGGCAGGTGATGGAGATGGAGAGTTGTCCCGAAAGGTGTGGAAGGAGCGTGGTGTCTCACCCTCCTGTCAGGAGCAGGGGGCAGCCGGCCCCGGGCAGCTGCTGGGAGGCTGCTGAGGGCTGTGGCATGAAGGGATTTCATGGCTGCTCTGTTGTGGCAGAAGATTCTGGTACATCCAGTGCTGAGGGAGGTCAGGGCTGTCTGTCCTGCTGCATTAAGGTAGGGGGGGCCGTGGCTGGTCCATGGAGAGTGCGTGGAGCCATTAAGCCACCAACTGTCTCTCGCTCCTCTTCCTCCTCTGCAAAGCCACTGAGGAACTGGCTGACACGGAACTGGATGCTTTACTTTTTCTAAGAAACTGATTTTTAATATTTTTTTAAGGGTTTTTTTTGTGTGTGTATAATGGTGAATAGCTATTTGTCCTTTTAAAAAAGAGAAGTTGAGTTGTCAGCAGGATCTCTGGTTTACAGCGGCTCTAAATGGCGTCTGCACAGAGCTTGGCTGGTTCCCTCAGGGTATGCAGCCTGGGTGTCTACAGAAGATGAGCTGAAAGCACTGGTTTCTGTTTGGGAAGTGAGGAGGGCTCTTCCAGAACTGTCTATGTCTTTCTTGGCTGGTTTGGACTCTGCCAAGCAACCCTGCTCTCTCTCTTCCCTCGGGTGGAGATCCTGTAGTTCAGTGCCTCTGTCCCCTCCATGTTTGTTCTGGTGGTTGATGGTTTGGCTGGCATTTGGTTGCTTGTTTTTTCCCCTTGAAATTTGGGTGCAGAGACTGAAATAATGTTTTCTTTAACACATCCCATTATCTCAACTGTACATGCAGGATTATAGGGAAGAACTGCATTTCATTTAACTGTCCCCTACGTGTGCCTAGTGGTTTCATCTGCTCAAGTATCTTTGCTTTTCAGCTTTTATAGTTGCTTTGCAGAACATTAATAGAGACACTTCCTATGTAAATAGATTTTTTGAATCATTATGGTAAGATTTGGTAGCTGAGGCTTACTGATGGAGTTTGTATAAAAAACAGACTGCAATTGCTGGATTGCCACTGTGGGAGTCATAGCATGTACTGGTTAGAAAATGAGACTTCAGGTGAAGTTCATAATATAAATTATTAAGTTAAGTTGATATAAAGAAGCTTCTAGAAAAATTTACTTGACTACTGAGTCCTGTGCCAGTGCTGGAGCCCCAGAATCTCATGGCTGGCAGGGAGGAGCCACAGGGCAGAGCCGTGCAGAGCCGGTGCCAGCTGCAAGCAGCCAGCCCGGGTCTTGCTAGAACAGCTTGAGGCTTTGAGGACTCAAGCCATTTCCTCAGGTCAAATTAATATTTGAGAGAAAGCTGTGATTCACGTCACACAGCAGAGGCTGGCCATATATTTCAGCAGAGTGACCCATGCTTTCTTCCACTGCAGATTTAGGACATGCCTTTAGATGTTCAGTGGGACCCTGAGCTGCAAAGGCTGAACTCATGTCTCGTGGATTTGGGCCAGCCACAGAGGACCTAGGAAGCTGGTTGAGAAAGCCTTGGGAGTCACGTACACACCCCCCGACCAAAGCACCAAACAAGTGCACACCTAAAAGTTTGTGTAGTACTCAGAGGTGATAAATCAATCCTTGAAGCCTGGAGGAATTTGTTTCTGTGTTCAGGCTTAGGCAAGACACAGAAAGAAAAACTGCTGCTAAGTTGCATGAACAGGGAGCTCCCATGGGAGTGCAAGAGCATCCCAGGGAGGTGAGCAGTCACCATGCGGTGGCTCAGGCTCGGTGCCTCTGATGCTGCCAGAGGAAGCAGAGGGAAATAGTCAGCAGGACACTGATCTGTGGAATCAAACCTTACAGCTCCCAGAGAATTATAAAGCAGGTGTGTTTTATTCACCGGTGGGCGACAGGGTGGATCACTCCATAAAGGCCCTGCGCCCCCACTCTTTTACAAAGGCATTATTTAAAGTGCACACACACATATATTCATTAAATTTCGGATGGGTTAAGCTAATTAGTTCAAAAAATATTTAACATAAGTCCACTCCCATTCACGCTCGCGCAGTGCCTCCTGTTGGGGCTTGTTAGCCCCTTGTAGACCTCTAGACAAAACAAAGCCAGCTTTTTCCTTCAGCCTGCAGGTGTTGCACACCAGTTCCTTCTTCTCTTGCTCCAGACTGCTCACACACCAGGCACTGCAAGGCCTTTGCTGATAGTGTGGAATAGCTTGTTAGTTATAGTAAAAGTTTCCCACTTAACACAGACAAAACGATCTAAACTTAAAGTTTCCCACCTAACACAGAGACAAAATGAGGCTAAGCTTATTTTCTAAAATCTAATTCTTAATACAGAAAATAAATGAATAAATCTAACTATATTTTATATGTTCACATATCAATTCCCCCCCATCTTTTATTCTAGCAAATTCGTTTGCCCTACACACAATCCCTTTTCCGAAGTGGAACTGGATGATACTTTGCTTAAAAGTTGCTTCTTAATATATTCTCATGTGCCCTAAGTAGAGAAGTTAAAATGTTAGTTGCTGAAGCATTCTTCAATTCCAAACAAACAGTATGGCAGATTGTGGTGGTTTGGGTGGATTCACCCTTTTTGCTTGCAGCTTGCAGCCAAACACAGCCTGCTCTCTCACCCTCCCCACCCCTTGCCCAGGGAGTGGGGGAGAGAATTGGAAAGAAGGGCAAGGAGACTCATGGGTTGAGATAAAAACTATTTACTAATTAAAAGAAAATGATAATGATAACAACAGTGATAACAGAATATACAAGAGAGTGATGCACAGTGCAGTTGTCCACCACCCACTGACTGATGCCCAGCCTGTGCCAGCCAGCGATCCCGGAGCTGAGACAGTCCCGAAACTGAAACCCCAGAGGAGTGAGCCCGAGCGATCCCAGAGAGAATCCCCCCATCTTCCAGTCAGCCCTGGTTAATGTACTGACAAGACCTGATATGATCTGGAATATTTCATTGGCACATCCAAATGCCAGTTTGGGGTTTGCTATTCACTGCACTTCTCCCTCCCAGTCCCAATGCAGCTGTGAACCAGCCAAACACGATGGCCTTGAGCTCCAGCAGCAACTAATAACATCAGTGCTGTTATCAGTGTTCTCATAGTAAGTTTGAACTGAAACATGAGACTAAAATACGGCTACTCTAATTACTAAAAAGAAAATTAACTCTATCCTAGAAAAACCAGGACACAGATAAAGCAAAATTATAGTACTAATATCACAAGGACAACAATGCGGTGACATAACCTATGTAGAGTACCAGTTGCAGTAGGTGACCATCCAAATAGCACGTCCCACCAGTTGTGTTTTGTATCTTCTTTTGTCTTTTTTAAGACCCTGTGAATTTCCTCTGTGTCGTGGTGGAGAGTTATCAGGGTTTTCTGTCCATTTTTTTGGGCCTCTTTCAAGATTTTGATCAAATCTTGATGTCTCATCAATTGTTTTACCAATGCCAGATTCATTCTAATAGGTACAGGTGATAATTTGTGAAACATTACATAGTTGGATTTTATCAACTGGTGGGATATGACTGGTGCTAAATAAGAAAAGTCACATCCAACAATTTTAACAAAGTTACAAATACAAAAATTAGAATGATTCTCACTGTCTACTATTATTTTGCCTATTGTCATAGAGTCACAAGCAGTTCTCAAACACACACAACCTTGGCCAGTAGATACAAGCACTGTCTTGGTTACTGTCTGAATGGATTTTGAAATGACAAATGCTTTGCTCAGTGTTGAGGCAAATGTCCTGAGCGTCGATTTTATTACTTTCACAAATGAGTCCTTGTTGTTCTCATGCGATGCAAGGCTCTAAATTTACAGTTTGCCATTTCTCACTATCTGAGCCCATACTCTGTTCAAAGGGGTAGAGCACAGCTGCACTGTGGTTCAATCCTAATGCAATGATGGGGTGGATTATGTATATTGAAGCATTATGTATGGTCAGTACAAAGGTTGTGGCTGTACTAGTGATGGGGTCATAGGTGAAGTTTACCAGAGTCCACCAGGATTGGACCTCTCTCTACTCTGGAATGATCTATCCATGACACTTGCTCCCGTATCTTCATAGCCGTGTGTGTTGTCAATAGGACCTGGAATGGTCCTTCCCGCTTTGGCTCCAAAGGTGCACCTGAAAGAGGTCTGACATATACATAATCACCTGGTTCTATATTATGTATTGATCCATCCAGGCCACGAGCACAGGTTCCCAAAACTAGCTTTTCTATTTCTCTAAGCTGTTTCTGTAAGATTATTACACAGTTAATACTTCAGTACCAGCTTGTGTTGATTGTTCCATACAGTATCTCAGAAGGGCTTAATCCTTCCTTAACCCTTGGCTTGGTTCTGATTCATAACAAAGCTAGGGGTAGTGACTGAGGCCAAGCTAATCCAGCTTCTTGACCCAATTTTACAATCTGCAGTTTAAGGAGGTGGTTCATCCTTTCCACCTGACTGCTTGCCTGTGGTCTATAGGGAGTATGTGATTGCCAGTCTATCCCCAGAAGTCTGCTGACTTGTTGTGTGATGTTGGACACAAAATGAGGACCTCTATCTGAAGATATTACTGCTGGGACCCCAAATCTTGGTATAATTTCATGTAACAAAGCCTCAGTCACTTCTCTAGCCTTGTTTGTTTGGCAAGGAAATGCTTCTGGCCATCCTGAAAAGGTGTCAGTTAGCACCAGCAAATATCAAAATCCCCCTTTCCTCGGAAGCTCTGAAAAATCAATTTGCCACCATTACCCTGGGAAATTGTCCTTCCCTATTTGTCCAAGTTTAATCTTTCGGGCTCCTTGAGGGTTTTTTTGCAAACAAATGTTGCATTGTTGTGTCATCATTGTGATGGTCGTGTACAAATTAGGGGCAACAATGCGTTTGCTCAGGTGTTTGTGTAGGGCTCCAACTCTTCAGTGAGTCTTTCTATGCTCTGCCATTATTATGGCCCAGAGTAATGTGCTAGGCACTATTTTCCCTTGTGGTGTGGTGACCCATCCATTTTCACCCTCTTTCCCATTTAGATCTTTAATTAATTTTAAATCCTCCTTTGTATATTTAGGTGTCTGATCAGTTTGTATTTTACCATCTGGAACCAAAGACTGTGTTTCTGCTGTACCTTTTTGGCCACCCTTTTTGCTTCTCAATCCACCATGGAATTACCCATTTCTTGTGCAGTAGTTCCCTTTTGGTGAGCTTTGCCATGCATAATTCCTACCTTCTCTGGCAGTTGTGCTGCTTCCAGTAGTTTAAGAATTTCCTTTGCTTGTTTTATGTGCTTCCCTTGGGTGGATAAAAGTCCTCCTTCTCTCCAAACCGCTCCATGGCATGAACCATTCCAAAGGCATATTTAGAGTCTGTCCAAATGTTATTTTTTCCTTTGGCAAGCTCAAGTTAAAGCTATTATTTCCACCTTTTGTGCTGAAGTGTTTGAGGCAAGAGCCCCAGACTCTATTACCTTGTCTGTAGTAGTCGCCGCGTACCCTGCTTTGTGCTGACCATTCTTGATGAAACTGCTGCCATCTGTGTCCTCAGCATCCTCCAGGGGTTGTTCCTTCAGGTCTGGTTGACTGGAGCAGACTGCTTCAATGGTCTCCAGGCAGTCATTGGTCACTGGTTCTCCTGTAATGCCACTAAGGAAAGATGCTGGGCTGACAGTGTTAGTCACTATTACCTGGACATCGTCCTGCTCCACCATAATGGCCTGGTGTTTGAGGAATCTCTGTGGGGATAGCCAATGCCCCCCTTTTGCTTCCAGTACAGTGGACCCCATATGAGACACTAACACTGTCACTCCTCTCACTCACACCACAGAATATGCCAAATAAACAAGAGTTCTCGTATAGCGTAAATCACAAACCGTTAACCACTTGCCACAGGTCCACACCAAGCAGTGTAACTTAAACCATAATGCACGGTACTGGGTGTTTACAACAGATGTATAGGATGACAGCTATCCCACCCAGCGCTCCTGTGATCCCAGCTAGCTGCAGTTACCATTCCCTCACGGCTTATGGGGTCTCGGGTCTCCCCTCACCACGCATGAGTCCCCCGTTGGGCCCAACAATCCTAAGGGGCGAGCAATATTGCCCCGTCACCAGGCTCAGGATTTCTCCATACGGACTTATAGGGTCTTGGCAAGCAATGCAACTCCTCACCTCACATGGGATGTCTCCACACGACTTATAGGTTCTTCCCCTGCCCCCCCTGCAGGTATTCCCAATTCACACACCTGGTCCATCAGCTGATGGTCCCTCTCTCCCCGCAGCTATCGGGTGGGGTTGGGAGATCCTCCGGAGAAATGATCTGGCGGCACCTTAGCACGTCCTGCTCCCAGCCGGTCCTGCAGCCGGGAAGGGAGGGGGTCCCACCTCGGGTGCCAAATTGATCTGTGGAATCAAACCTTACAACTCCTAGAGAGTTATAAAGCAGAGGTGTTTTATTTGCTGGCGGGTGACAGGGTGGGTCACTCCAAAAGGCCCTGCGCCCCCACTCTTTTACAGAGGCATTATTTAAAGCACACACACACACATATTCATTAAATTTAGGAAGCTAATTAGTTCAAAAAAATATTTAACATAAGTTCACTCCCATTCACGCTCGTGCACTGCCTCCTGTTGGTGCTTGTTAGCCCCTTGCAGACCTCTAGACAAAACAAAGCCAGCTTTTTCCTTCAGCCTGCAGGTGTTGCAGACCAGTTCCTCCTTATCTTGCTCCAGACTGCTCACACACCAGGCACCGCAAGGCCTTTGCTGATAGTGTGGAATAGCTTGTTAGTTATTGTAAAAGTTTCCCACTTAACACAGACAAAACGATCTAAACTTAAAGTTTCTCACCTAACACAGAGACAAAATGAGGCTAAGCTTATTTTCTAAAATCTAATTCTTAATACAGAAAATAAATGAATAAATCTAACTATATTTTATATATTTTCATATCAACACAGGGGGGAGGAGGACTAAAACCTGCTGCTGCACAGAGTTAGCACATCTACATCGCTTTGAAGCTCGGGCCACAAGCACTCCCCCCCTTTTTGTTTCCTTTCTGGACAGGGCTGCTGCACGCTGCTGCTTATCGCTGCTAGTGCTGTTTAACCGCAGCACTGCTCGGGGCCCCCAAGGGGGAGGTGAGGCTGCAGGCCAAGGGCAGGGGAAGCCAGGCAGCCACACAACGGCACAACCAGCCAGTGCCCGAGCGTGCAGCACCCCGGGATCAGCAAAATCTGGAGCACAGGCTCCCCAGGGCTGGGTGCATGAGCACTGCCTGTCTGACCAGGCAAGGGGCTGGAAGCGGGGAGCCCCAGAAATGCCAGGGCGAGAGCGAGTGATGGCTGGGAGCGGCTCTGGGCAGGTGACTGTTCCTCACAACTGGGAGCAGTTTCACACAGAGCAACATGAATAAGCATGAGCTAGTGCTGAAGCAGCTCACCCCATCGGGGCTGTAAGCAGGTGCTGGCTTGTGGGGCGGGCATGGGGGATGCACCTGCAGAGAGCGGCCGGGGGCCTTGAACGAGTGTCACAGCAGGAACAGCACCAAAACTACCCTTGTCTTCTCCAGGAATACAGGCAGCAAATTCCCCACGCTCCTTCCTGGGACAGGCTCCAGGGCAAACCCTGCATTTCCCACCAGGATCCCACTCGCTGGCAGGGTGCAGCAGTGGAAGCTCACACAAATATTCCCTTCTTGCAGAGAAGCAGCACGTTCCTCTTCACCATCAGTGCCCCTTCCCCTAATTCACCCTGAGATAGGAAACCAAACTGACCCTGTTCAACAGCTTTCCAAGGTCTTCCATCCGCAGGGCTGCAGCACTCACACACACAGCGCCAACTCTAAGACATGAAGCACTCACTCCTCAGTAAAAGCACAGCACGGGGGACCAGCAGAGCCACAGGTCCCTCTCAGAGGCACAGAGAGAAGGCAAGACAGAGGATGAGCACTGCATTTCCCCACACACGGACCCAGGAGCAACACGCCCTCCAAGACCCTACCTGCTTCTTCAGGGCAGGCACCCAGGAGTCCGGTGAGTCACGCGTGCACTCGAGGTCCCGTCCAGTGCAGAGGCACAGAGCAGGGTCCCCGAGGGGCCATCGCAGGGTCTGCTGTGCCTGGCCGGGAGGTCAGTGAGTGCCAGGAGAGTGCAGGGGCAGCTGCTGGGCTCTGCTGCATGCTTCAAAGTCTGCCAAGTGAAAAGGGAGGCGCCAGACAATTTCACGACAACTTCCTCTTTCACAGAGAAGTCTCTCAAGGAGAAAGCTGTCCCCGCACGGGCTGCGCTCGCCTGGCGCTCTTCGGACGTACAGGAGCAGGATAAAGAGGGCTCAGCTGTGCCCTGCCTCTAATCCCCCAAAACCAGCCGTGCAGGTCAGGCTGCTCTGGGGCGAACCTGTCTCGGGGCAGACACGGTGAGCCTGGCACTGGTACAGCCTCCGTCGTGCCACCGACCACCCTGCGCGGGGCCATCTCCTCCGGTGCTGCCGCCTCCCAGCCCAGCAGAGAGAGTGCCTGGGGCTGCACACCCAGCACCTCCAAATAAACAGCGTTGCTACAAAAGACAAGGAGGAGTCTCTCCAAGGTGACACTTTTCCAGGTCCCTGTTCCAAACGTGGCATTTTGTGTCTCTGCCAGCACCTCCTGCCCAGAGCACCTTGCACACATCTGCTTTTGCTCAATGCCAGCCCCTGCCTGCCTGCTGCCTGCATGGGGACAGGGACACAGCCTGGGCAGGGGTTGCCTGGCCCCTTCTGGCATGCGTTCAGGGAGGAGTTTGACTGTTGTGTTTACAGAGGTGTTGATTGGAGCAGGTCTGGCTGTGCTCAGCAGGGCATCACATTGTCACCACTTGTGACTCAGTGTCCCAAGTGCAGCTCCTGGGATGAGGGCCCCAGGTGAGGCTGCCCAGGGCTGCTGAGGTCTGCCAGTGCCCTGATGCTCAGTTAGGGCTGTTGCCCATTTGCACGTTGGCATAAGCCCAGGCTGGCACATGGGAGGGATGCGTCGACTTGGCAGACCCAGCCCAAATCAAGGTTTCTAGGGGAAGCAAAAATATTTGTGCAAAGAAAACGATGCAGTTTGAGCTCTGCTCCTTCTAAACCGCCTATCCTGCAGAGAAACCTCCTTCTAGCAGGTGTCCAAATCCCCAACACTTTAGTCAAAGGATGATTTTGTTACAGTTTGTAAGGGAACAGGTCACAAACCAAGCAACATTTTGATGTTGCATCTTTATTTTCCACCCTGGAATTCAGCCCAGTTCTAGTTTTACTCCAGCTTTGGCAAATACAGAAGATGTGGGAGTTTGGGGAGAGGGAAAGCCAAGCAAAGAGCCAGTTTGATGGTATAAGTTGCCTTTTTCATTTCTCCAAACTAAGCCATCTAAGCTATCTCCAACATTTTTTTTTTTAAACTTGAAAAAATCTATAATAAGGAGAGAGCAGCAGAAGAATATAATAATAAAAGATCATGGACTTTTCAAGTCTGAGCAGCATGTGCTGCAAGGGTGGAAAATATAATCTTATTTGATAAAGACTGTACAGGCACTAGCACCAGGAGACACAACTTCTCACCTACAGGCTAATTACAGGTTTGACAATCCAAGCAAAGTGTTTTCAATAAGCATGAGTAAACAGGTGATAAGAAAACAGCAAGTTTGGTCTTTTCATCCTGTCCAGAGTCAGGCCCCACCATCCCCAGGGCTGCAATTACACACGTGGTATCACAACCGCCCAGCAATGCAGGCGATGGAGAACCCGCTGCGAGTTGAGGTTACCCACTTGTGAGCAGGGAACTTGGAGGCACCTGTAGGAAACAGGTCTGGAGCTGCTGGTTGGTGCTGCAGCCACCTCATGCCGATGAGCTGGGCACATCCACGCTCGCACGGGGTGTCAGGGACTCGCCAGTGCCAAGGCAGAGATCAGCCACTCGTAATGTGGAGAGATTTGCTTTCATGGCCAAAATCTTGAGTCCTGCATGCACATACGCCAAGGGCTGCAGGTTTTCACTGCCTGCTGCTTGCACCTCCCAGGATCTTTTCCCCAGAATTTATGGCTCTCTCGTTTGTCCCAAGGTGACAGTTTTGGATGGAGATCAAATCCTCGAGCTTATCGGCTCTGCCGGCGACAGCGTACAACAGGAGACAGCTCTTTTTAATCACAGTCACTCTGCTGCACTTCACTCCTTGGGCTGATAAGCTGAGTGGAGAAGCTGTTTCTGCAGTTGTTTGTCAGGATGGATGAGCAGGGCTTTTGAAATGCTGCTTGAGCTTCCAACCTGCTGCATAAGGCAGAGAAAAGGGCAGGTTGTTCCTTAATCCCAAGGCTTGCTTTTTTGGAGAATCCCAGGACTGACCCAGAAACCAGTCCCAGTGCATGCCCAAGACATGACGACCACCTCTTCTCCCCCTGCATGGCCATCCCTGCCCATTCACCCTGCCTACCCTGAATGTTTCTTCAAACATCCCCCAGCATCAGCCTTCTCCAGTTGAGTCTAAGTATTACATCTCCCCTTAGAGGCCATATTGTCCCTCATTTAACAGTTTGCAGAGGAAAGAGGGTGGACTGGTCTGTTTCATGCCAGTGGTGCTCCTCTTTACACTGGCCAAAGCCTGACCTGTGAGACCCGGTTGGTCTCAGCAGCTCAGAGCCAGTTTGTGATCCCCAGCATCCCCACAGCTTTTCCAGCAGGACCATTGCCTCCCCATTGCTCCTCAGTCCCTACATGTAGCTGCCCCTCCTGCCCCAAGGGGAATCTTGGTGCTTGTCTCTGTTGAACAACAACCTGTGGAGAGGTAAAAAACGTGGGCTCAGCTCAGCTCACTTTAAATTCAGTTTCTCCACTGGAGTCACCATCCTGCTCAGCCTCACCTATGAAGGCAGTTCAGATGCTCTTTGCTCCATTTTCCACCTTATTAATTAATAGATTGGAAAGCCCCAGCAGCAGGACAAGCCCTGCACAACCACCTTGCTACATCCTCTCAGCTTGGCAATGAACCCCTGCTCAGATCATGGATGCTGGCCTCCCATCCAGGTTGTGGTGGATGCCCCAGGGCTGTGTTTCCCCAGTTCCCTTACAGGTGGCACAGGAGAAGCGGTGGCAGAAACTCCACCACACTCAGACAGCTCCTCAACGTCCTCAGAGTTTGTTGTGCTGCCATAGCAGCAAAACCACATTGGTTTAACTCAGTCTGGTTCTGACAAATCCCTCACTTCCCTGCTGTTTCCAGGCACTTGCAAAGGGTTGGTTTGTTTGCGCTGGCATTTTCCGGCAGTTGAATTAAGCTGAGAGCTCCAGCTCCTTCCCCACATTTAAAGGCTGGTCCTTCACTTGTCCTTCTCCAGGCTTGTAACCACACTTTTTCTCTACCTGTTCCCAAAAGTCACTGCAAGAGAGAGCCCATAGCTGCATCCTGAAGCACTTTAGCAGGAATTTCTTCATGTCAGGTGATTTAAAGTATTTAACATCCCTGAGCTGCATAAGGGGACCTGGCCCTGTGTCTGACAGTTACACTGAAACCACCAGCTTCCAGCTGGGCTTTTCCCAGTTCATGTGGACTTGCCTTTAATACTTTCAACATCCTCCATGGATAGCTTTCCCTTTCGAGGACTCTACCAGCTTTTCCTTGTCTATGTCTCACCACAAACACGCTCACAGGGCGAGTGTATGTTGTTGTGCTCCTGGAGCCCAGGGCCTCCTTTGCACAGAGATGCTCCTGTGTTTGCTGTCTGTCACCTGCTTTCATCCCAGCACCTCAGCTGTGTTCTCCTTGTGGGAGGTCAGTCAGTACTTCACAGCTTAGCCAGGCAGGTCTGGTACCGTGTGTCCTCTCTTTCCTCCTCAGTGGGATGATCTGCATGTGTAGGGTGAGGAAAATGATATTGTCCTCTTGAGTGAACCACAGGGAGATCTACTGGTGTCACCCAGTGGAAGTGAGGGATTGCTGATGCTATCAGAGATATAAGAAAGTTGCTTCTTCAGGAAGCATAAGCGTTTGCTGATACCAACCACGCTCTCTTACCTTTGTAGGTGTGAAGGATTTCCCCACTGGAGTCGACTCATCCCTGTTGGGTCTGCCTCTGCTTCACAGATCAGCTCTGCGTTTCTTAAACAGGGACATCACAACGAGGTGAAACAGGTTTGTTTTAAACACATCAACAACATAACAAACCGTTTCCTTGATTTACTATTTCCTTTTTCTCTTCCTATTTCCTTAATGCAGGGGATCTTTTTTCCCTGAAGTTCATCCCTCATGCAGGTGCAGGGAGCCTTGTTAACTTTTTAACTATTTATTAATTAGCACAAGTAAGATAAGGACAGTGGAGCAGCAGGCATTGCCAAGAGAGACAAACAGCTGCCTGCAGCCCAGAAATGTGGCCCTTGTCCAGCTTCACTCTCATTAGTGCTGAGCAAAGGTCAGTCCTGAGAGAAACAGGGAGTTGGATGCCCTTCTCAGTCATGGGTGCTGGCCAAAACTCTTAAGAAATTAGCAAAATTCACAGAAATTCCCAATGTTTTCTACTTTACAACTGCCTGTAAGGTCAGTTAAACCATGCAGACGGGAAAGAGCCTGAGCTACCAGCCCAGGAACCTGCAGCCACAAGAGGGAACTGGGGCAGGCAGTTTGGCAGATGATATTCCCTGGATTTTCTTCTGCTTCTCCCTTTTCTTCTGCAAGTGCTGGATTATTAGTGGGACTCTTGATAAACCCCTCTGGGTCAGGCAGCTCCTCTCCCTGGCAGAGGTGTGCATTTGGCCATAATGTCACGGCTCAGTTAGCCTGTCACCAACCCTCAGGCAAGGAGCCAAGCTCAGGGCTTGCTGCCAGCAGGACCAGAGCCATCCCCAGGTACCTCTGCTTCTGCTGAAGGGAATTTGAGATGCAGTGATGGCAGCAGACAGGCAGCAGGCAGACAGAAAGGAGGGGATGGTGCTTGTGGGGCTGTGACCTCTAACCAAGGAGACACCCTGGGCACATTAATCCTAGTCCTGTGGTGGTATGTGGGGACTGAGAGCTGCCAGGAAGCCTGACAGCTCTCTGCTATTTCTCAATACAGCTGAGAGAGCAGACAAGCACCTTTGAATACTCCCTGTAGTAGATCTTCTGGAAACAGCCCAAGTCAGGTCCTATGACCCCAGTCCCCAGTGGGTTTCCACACCCCATGTCATCCCTCATGCACTGGCCTCTCACTGCCCTCCAGAAATGCCAACACATTTGTCTACTGGGAAGCAAAAGTACAAGAGCAAGGTTTCCCCCAGCACTTTCAACAAACAACTAGCTGAGGACAAGGAAGGGATCAAAGGTGCTGAGCTGCACAAGCCCGTGGGTAAGTCCTGACAACCAGGTGAAGTGCCCCATCACCAACCCAACGCTGGCTTTGACCCAGCACACCAAGCCTGGGTGCAGGGTTCAGCTTTCTCCAGGCAGCTGTCCTGATCCTGGGCCTGGCAGACCTCTTCTCTCTGACAGACCATGTGAAGTTCTTCCTCAACATGACAGTAAAGCTAAAGAAAAGTCTAAACAAATACCACATTTAGGAGCAAATGTATTTTTCCCTCACTCAAAATGCTTCAAGACACAACTGTCATTGTTTGGGAGCATTTGTCATGCCTCACAGCAATGTCTCCATTCAGACAACCTGATGATGACCATGGAAGGTGGGTTCTATCGCTCCACCTGCTAAAAGAGGATGGCAGCTGTTTTTTCTACCTTTCAGATTATCTTAACAACTTTAGTAGTGGATCCAGCTCAGGCAATCTCATTCCTGCCTATTGATGCTAATTCATTCTGCATTCCTAATTAGCCATTGGATGAGGATTGGCCACTTCAGGACTGCTTCTCTGGATGATAATTGGCTTATGTTGTTCTCCACCTCATACACTAGAACATCTCCATCCTTGAAGCTATTCAAGCCTTGGCTGGACCTTGAGCAACCTCATTGACATGACCTGCATGTGTTAAGGTCTTTGATCCCTGTCAGCACTGAGCCATGGTGGCTCTGGAGTGGCAGATTTGGCTCTCAATCAGCTCCTGTGGCACACTGGTACCTGACGCAAACATACAGACTGAGATGCTCCTTGTGGTGCTGGTGGGGAGAAGCTGGTACCAGTCAACATGAGGAGCACCTATGTACAAAGCACTACTGGAGCAGAGCAGAGGATGGAGGGTCACCACCGATGGTGGGTGTTGAGAAGTCACCCTACAGTGCTTTCCCACAGCACATCTCCTTGTCCCACCTCACTGGCAATAGAGCACATCCAACTCCAGCTGTGTCAAGGCCAGCAGCTTCGGCTGGGGTGGCTTTGGATGACAACCCCGGACAGAGCAGGGGCCCATCTCAGACTGCCACTGCACCCTGACAAATTAACACATACCAAAACCCCAAGGTGTCAGTTGGTGTTCCCAGCCTGAAAGGCCCAACACACCTGACCCACTGTCTTCCCACCCCTCACAGACACAGAGAGGCCACAGACCAGCTCTGCTTTGATGCTGTCAAGAGCTGCAGAAAGCTCCATCGACTTGGTTCAACCACATCTACAAAACTAGTTTAGTTAAATAGTCTAGCCTTAACCTTGCCTGGCTTATTTTATCAGCAGCTGGTTGCTAAATCTTTGGTATTTACAGCAACAAAAGCCTCAGCTATGCAGAACTTCAAGGATCAGAACTGAGCCCTGGTCCTAAACTTTCAATCATGCACATTTTTAGAACAAAGTACTTTTTTTTCTGCTTCAGCTTTAAGCATGTGTGCTCCTCTTTCTGCTTTTCTTTTTAAGAATAAAAGAGCAAGGAAGGGGGATTTGTGGTTAGGATTTGAGGGGTTTTTGTTGTTGAGAACACACAAAAGCAGATTATCATTCCAGCTCAGAAAATAAAGTATTTTCCTTTTGAATTTTATTTGCCTTTCCAAAAGACCCTTTTCTTTTTATTTAAAAAAACCACCTTTTTTTATTCTCTAATCACAGTGAAAAAATTTGATTGCTAATACTTAACAAAGTGCTGATTCACAGAAGTCATTCTCATCTGTTTTTTGGCTTGTCTGAGCTGAAATGACTTTTCCCATGTTGTTTATTTGATTACAACACATTGGCCCCCACACCTACCAATTAAGCCTCTTTCCTTGAACATCCACAGGAAGAGAAGGAGTTAAACATTTGGAAGTGTCATTTCATGTTCCAGAGTACTTTCAGTACCTACAGCTCCACCTGCAAAATCTGCATCCCCAGAGATTCAGAAGAGATTCCCAAGTCAGAAACACCCCAATACCCAGCTGCTGGGCACCCCAATACCCAGCTGCCAACCTTGAGCAGTCGCCCTTTGTCCCAGGGCTCTGCTGTGCTGGACCTTGCCCATGGCCCCAGCAGCTGCCAGGTGCTCTCAGCTCCCAGAGCAACTCATATTTCTCTGCAAAGGTCAAGGAGCCTCCTGGAAGGGAAGGGTATGCACAGATCTCACCTTGCACACACAGGCTCTGCTAGTTTCTTTTCTCCTTAATCCAGCATGAAACCAATGTTGGATTGACACCATCAAAACCTGCTTCTTTACTGATAGAGCATGAGCAGCTCAATGGACCGTGGCAGGTCTCCATGTCATGCCCTCTGGGACCAAGTTCATGAATATAATGACTATAAGAGCCTTTTCCTGCTCTCAGGTCAGCTACTCTGCAAAGGACCCAGGTGCTCCATGCCCTCCCTGTGGAGATATGGAGCCTCCCCGTGCCTCCTACCTGCTCAGGAATGACTCCACTCAAATGCTGGACTTGTACTCGAAATAAATCAACATTTAATATTTTACAATTACCTTAAAAGTTCTTTGAACAGTATTTTACAGATCAGCACAGACATTACACAGCTTTGGTGAGGCTGCACATATGTACAAGAATGACCTGAAAGAACCTCAGATCTCTTTCATTTCCAGAAAGCAACAGAGGTCTAAACCTCAGCCAGGATTATGAGTCCCTGGAGTTTGTGTTTGTTTTTCTCTATGAGATGGAAATTCTCTTCTCTAGTATTTCTGTAGGACCAGCTGAAACCAAAGAGTTTGTATCATTAACAGCAGCAGGGATATATTTAGCCACAGATATCAAGAGTATAAATAGCAATGTTCTGACAGGAGAAGGTGCTATTTTAAAGTATTGAACAAAAAACCCAGCTGTTGAATTTCAGCTCCACACGAGAAGATGCACACAAACCTGTTTGGGACATGAAAAGTTGGTGGGAAAACTTTTTCCAAGTGCATGGAAAGAGCTATGAAAATCTGTTTCTGATCCCTGGAGCCTATTGGAAGTAAGATCCTGATGTGCAGAAGTGCACAGCAGTGCCCTCAGCGCACGTTCCCACATCTCCCCACAGGCCCTCTGTGAGAGATGGGACAGACCCCCATGACCTGGCAGGGTCTTGGTGTCCCTGTTGAGTCTGTGCTGCGAGCAAGGAATGGACACTGCTCCATGCACACAGGAAAAGATGGGTGCTCCTGGAGCTGGTGCGTGGCCAGGGAAGGTGGGTCCTTGCTGAGAGTCCAAGTTGGCTTTGCATCATGGTGGAGCCAGAGCACCTACACACGTTCAAGTGATGCTTCGCTCTGCATGAGGGTCTCTTCTTGGAGTTCACAAGACAACACCATCCTTGGGATGGTTTATTCAAGTAAAAGGATGAAGCACAGAGGCTTCAGGAGCATGTTCATCTCTTGTTTCTGCTCATCTCTGGCTATTGGCAAAAGCTGCATCCAGAGCTGCTGAGGACACCAAAGAGCCAGCTGGTACCTTCTTAACTTGCAGTGTTCACCACTGGACCCAGACCAAGCTGTCCTCACACAACAGAGGCAGTGAGGCCAGGATCAGAGTTGCCAGCAGAGGAGGGATCCCCAAAACACTTCCAGGAGTGATGTGGAGGAATCCAGCAGACAAGCCTGACCCTCACTCCTCTAAGAAAACTGAAGCCCCCAGGGGCTCTGGCCCTTTTCCTGACAGATTTAACATCAAATGATACTGCTGCTGTGCCACCAGCCCTTGGGGACAGAGCCCAGTCTTGTTCTAACTAGTGCTAAGAGCTGACCAAGTCCCATTTCCTGGAGGATCAAGGGACCCCCACTGAACTGATCACACCATGGTTGAGCCCTGCAGTCTCCCAGCAGTATCAGGGGTCCCTTCCATACATTTTCCAGGGAGCACATGTCCTCAGCATGAAGATCCTTTTAGCCTGCAGCAGGCAGTGTGCTCTTCTGCCTGTTATCATTAGTGCCATCACCAAAAACTACTGCGAAACAGCTTGAAGGCTATGAAACCAGGCAAGGCTTCTCCAGCCTAATTTTTTGCTCCTGGGGTCAGAATACCTCTAAATACCCCCAACTATTGCACCTTTCTGTACCTACAGCCTCACAGAGAGAAGGGTGAGGGTATAAAGCCTCCTTGCAGGGGAGGGAGGATCTCAAATCCTATAGCTGCTTGTGAGCATCACTAGTGTTTTTGGTGCAGGGTCCTTCTCTAGCAAAGCTGCCTCCTCAGATGAGCTTAAGGCAATCCTAGTGGTTTCCCTAGTGCTTCCCTCCCTCCTGTGAGTGTGAGCATGGTTCCTGCCATATTTCAAGCAACCATTGAGGATTCAGCCTCTGGGATGTCTCTAGCTTACAGTGCTGGGGAGCAGGACACAAGGACATGGGCTGAACAGGGAACAGATATCTTGGGTGAACTCAAATTCTGCAGAAATTGGAAGTTCATTGCCTGCAGGCTTACAGTAAACACATGTATACCTGACAAGCTGTCCATGCCCTGCTAGGGCATATTGCACTCAATTCACTAGAATGCAAGCAGCAGTCTGCAACCCATGCTGGGCTCCTTCTGGGCCTCAGCTGGGTTCTTCTGCTCTGCACACTTTCTCTGCAAGACACCCAAGCATCATAATTTAAAGGAAACCTTGAGGAAGCCTCCCTCCATCCCCACAGAACTGTCCTGAGTATCCTTGACCTGTTAGGGGTGAAAAGCTATCAGGACAGCGGTTGGGCAGCCTGCAACGCTGCAATGCATTGAACATCACCTACCACCTCTCAGTCAAGGACATTCATCTTCCAAAATATTTCCCTGTGAGCTCCCCCCAGATCACACTGGCCTTGCAGTCACTGTCAAACATGGTCACAGCACCATATGCTGGCAGGAAAATACCACTGTCCTTGTCTTGCCCTCTGAGTCCAGGTGTTGGCAGTCTGCTGAACCATATGGAAATCTCAAGGAAACCACTTTCCTCCTATTGCTGAGGAACCCTAAGAGGTACCTGAGCATAACACCAATGTTCCTGTTTCCCAAGAGCTGGCTAAGCCCAGACCAGGAGCAGCTCAGCCACCACACTAATGCTCTGCACTGCAGTATGTCTTGGACGAGAATGGAGAGGTCTCCAGCACAAAGGAGGACAATCAGGTTCCTTTTCCTGAGGCTCTTTTGGTGTTGAATGAGAGTCTGGCCTGAGATGACACATGGTTCTTCTATGGCAGTGCTCCACTGAAGGTGGCAATGGGTAAACAGAGGAGAGAATGAAACTCAGAGGAGTCTTGGGGAGGCAAAGAGGACCTTCTCAGTGCAAAGACATCACTGTCCCTGGGTTTGTAGCACACAGAGATCTCACACCTGCAGAGGAAAAAAAAGCAACCAAGATACAAGTAAGGTGTGTGACTGAGAATCACAGTCCTAAGGTGCAGCAGAAATATCTGCAAACTAACAGGAATCTGTACAGTCTTTAATAGGACTGGAGTTTGAGTGCTGAGAGTTCAGGTCTTTAAGCTGGCTCAGGTTGGGATCTAGAGCAGACATCCACAAAAAGTAATTTCTGAAACTCATTAGGGAAAACAAGAACTTCTGCATCTCCCAAGTTCTGGGGAAAGGCAAGTAGCTGCTTTTCCATTTCATGCACTGAACTCTCCCAATAGCCCCCTGAGTTGCACAACAAGCAAGTAAAGTAAAACACTTCTCTCTAGGGTTATTTAAGAAATAAGATCTGAAATGTTTTTCCACTGGAGGCAGAATAACCTTTCAGAGTTCTGCTCTCTCTGAGGGAGAAATTAAAATGCTTGCACATTTTTAAGCCCCATGGATTAACTGGTTTCATCTCTTTGTGCTCATGGAAGTATGTTGTCTACAGTGAGTTTTCAAACTCCATCACCTGGGGAGCCAGCTTGGTGCCCTGGGAACACAACTGATGGATGAACAGTCAAATGAACAATTCTTGCTCTACTCCAGTCTCTCCCATGAAGACCATGGGTTCCTTCTGCAATGGGTATGCCAAAGGTAGCAGACAATCCAAATGAAGTTTAGAAGGTGAAGGCTCTGCTCTTATGCTCCATGCTCTTCAAACACCTCATTTATGTTGCATACCTTTCCTCTGGTCTTACTGAAAGAGCTGTCTTTACAGAGCTCACTGGGGACCACTCTGTAGACTGTGGCAGTCATGAAGATAAACTACTGCTGGGATCTGAGCAGGACCACCCATCCCATCTGAGCTCAGCTGCACTACGGGGCTTGGAGCTACATCACCCAGCTTGGGCATCTGGCATAGATCCACAGTGGCACTCAGAACCTTGTCCCCCTTTGGCCACCCACGCTTCATGGACAAGTCGTTGCACACAGGATGCACCATCCCAGGAGTGTTGACTGCAGTGGCCAGCTGGCCACGTTGCAGTTCCTACCTGGTTACACTCTGTAGGATCTTCTGCTCATCCTGGTCCAGGCACACAGCGAAGGAAGACTGGAGACCAATAATCTGGACCTTGTCTACTTTTATCTGGGACACACTGATCTGCTGATAGAAAAAGAGTTGGTGTGAGGAAGCTGCCAGGCTCAGTGCACTATCCCTGTGCAGGGAAGGGGAGCAGGGCAGCTGGGCACCCCTAATGCAGGCTTGATGGCCAACAGCAGATGGATCCCCCAGGGAGCTACTGTCTTCTGCCCTGCTCCCCTCCCAGTTGAGTCAGGCTGACAATCTGTTACCAAATGTAGAAGCACCATGATTTGAGTTACCTGATTGAAACTTTTTTTGGATTTGGAGTTTTGCCTTTTAACCACCTCTGTCATGGTCAAGTTGAGACACTCTGTCTTTGAGGCTGTAACAAAAGAAAACTGTTATCAATTGGAGCTTCTGGACCACTGGTGGGCACCCAAAGTGGTCCCTCCACTCCTCAAAGCACCCCAGAGACAGTGGTTCTCAGCAGGACCCCACTGTCAAGGGAAATACAACACAGCCCTAGCTCTCCTTCTCCAGCGCTAACCTACATGGAAGGAAAGCAACTGGAGAGCCAGAGGTGAATTTCGGAGTCATTCCCAATGGCTTCCCAAACACAGCAGCAAAGGGCATTTAACTCTCTTAGGACCTAAGCAGGAGAAAACCCATTGCCCCATCCTCAGGAGGAAACTGCAGCTCTCCCAGCCTGGCCTTTGCTGCAACCCACCTCGAGATGCTTTTTGAGTCTGTGACAGTGACATCCTGTGGTCAAACTGCTGAATGTGAAACACCAGCGACACAGTCAGGGGGACCGGGTTTCCCTTGGAAGGGACTCATGAAAGAGAAGCTTCTCCTGGGTGTGGAACTAAGGACACTCCCTGAAGCAAACTCACTGTGCTGCCAGCACAAGCAAAGCTCCTGAACTAGGGCAGAAACACCCAACTCAAAATTTACTGAGGAGCTGAGAAATTAATTCCTGCTGGGTTCTTTCCAGGGTTGTCTGCAGGGCTTCATGGATCAGGTAGCAACAGGAGGGACAGTGGTTTAGGTTGAGCCCCATAGTGTATGTAGGAGCCCCACAGTGCATGTAGGAGCCCCACAGTGCATGTAGGAGCTGTCTCCTCTTTGGTGGGTTACCCATTTGCCCCAACTACTCTGCTCACAAACCACACATCTGCCAGACACAAAGCATGCGAAGAAAGAGGAACTAAAAAACCCCTCAGTTTACTCGGAACTGGGTGTCTGCTTGCCAAAACAGTGGTTCTTATACAAGAATGAACAGGTATTGCTACTAAATATGTACACAGACTAGAAGTCTTGCTGCTTTTAAAAGGCTCAAAGCCTTATTAATACCGCACTGGAAATGTGATTATAACAAAAGTGCCGAAGCGAAGCCATGTGGCAGCCTGAGCTGCAGAAAGGAAACCTGCCTGAAGCACCAGCTCAGCGAGAGCCTGCTGACAGCTGCTGTAGGCAGCAGGACAAGCACCCTCTCCCTTGGTCCTACTTCATTTAACAACAGTTTTACATGTGTCTCCTCCTCCTTACTAAACAAGTGTTGCTCTGGAAAGCACCACTCTACAGTGACCATCCTGCTGTTTGGTCCATCCCAGCCCTGTCCCTAAGGAACAGCCCCTTTCCCTGGCCAGAAGTTTTAGGACAATGGGAAATTAAATGCCCTTTGTCCCTGATGGGGCGCTAAGGACAGCCAAGGACTACAGTATGCCCCAGGGAACACCAGGCACCTTCCATGTATCTTCTGCATTCACACATCTGTGCGAGATCTTCTCCCACTAGAAGATCCACACTGTCCTCTTGCTCCACCAGTCTCTCCTGTTGCTCCCCACACAAAGACCACCTCTACTCACCTAGTTCTTCATGCTTCTTGCAGGCTTTGCTAAGGTTGACAGATGTGCAGACCTTCTCAACATCGTTCCAGTGACTTCTTCCACTGATGGCTGTCTGCAGAGACCAACCAAAAGCCCGTGAGATGCCACACTCCAGGTTGATGTTACCCTGCTTCCCACCCCTAACCATATGGCTGGACTAGCTCAGACCTGGATTCACCTGCAGCTGCACAGACAAAGTTTGAGTAGGCTTTAAAATTCACTTCATGTAAATTGCCCAGGCTTAACACTAAATAACTGCAGAGGGACCAACAAAACAGGAGGACTGCTGTGACCAGTAGAAGATCACTCCCTGGAAGCAAAGTCCACCAGTGTAAAGTGGCACCCAGTACACATCCATTCTATGGAAACTGGCTGCACATTCCTTATTTTACTGGCTTGAACAGGAGTGAAAAGCTACCCCCAATTAGCCAGTAAGCAGGCAATTAGCTTGAGATTGGCTCTTCTGGGCTTGTATTCAGGCTCCTCCAGCACACTGCCACCATTTGCCCCCAGCAGAGATGTGTTTGCCCACCACTGAACTGGTTTTCTGCCCCATTTCTGTGCCAGTCCCATGTGCTCACTTTGCTGTAGGCGATCTGTAGTGTTAGTGGGATTGCTTCTCTGTCTCCATCTATGCCCAGCCTTTTGCTGCCTGGACCTGCACAAAACAAGGAGCAAACATCACATGGTGCCATCCCAGTCTTCAGCAGGCTACTGGGACAGCAGCACTCTCAGTACCTACAGAAAGGGGGAAAACGGTTTGCTGAACACAGCTGTGGAGCAAAAAGGCAAAAAAAGTGGCTTAAAAGTTGCCATAAAGCAATTAATCCAGCACAGAAACTTCACCACAAAGCGCAACAAGCAGCTCTGCTGAACTGAAAGCGGCGCTGGCTGAGCCGGTGTGGAGGGGTCAGCGCTCCAGGGAAAACACAAAGCACTAAAAGGCCACATTGCCAACCTGGCTCCTGTTTTTCTGGGCATATTTGTGCCCACATTAAATTAGCCTTGAAATACTGTGCCTGACACTTACTAACTTTTTTTTTCCCCCTGGGTAATTTTTTGCAGATGTTAAGTAGTGTGCTGCCAGACAACCCACAGGGGAAAAAAATTAAAAATCAAAGTTAGAAAGGACTGGTGGTTTCATGAGTTACTGGGAAGAGGTCTTGGCCAAGCCTGTATTTTGGGGGAGTGGGGTGGTGACACTTCATTTGGAGGATATTTTATGGGCTCTGTTTAGAAAGGCAAGGCGAGATCACAGAAAAGCAATTGGTTCAAAAGAAATAAGCAAGGTGTTTGAATGCAGTATTGTTGGTTGGCCATGAGATGTCTCTGCAAGCCACATGGCACCAGTCAGCACGTTCTTCTTGGTACCAGGAGAGCTGGAGACCACGCTGCAGGCTGATGCTTCTGCCATTTCTTGTCTCTACTAATTTTACAAATTCCTAGTGTAAAAGCTCATGGATCTCCCTTGTAGGAAGGCTACAAGCACATGCACGAACCTCGCTTTGCCCAGTAAACTAAGGAAAATGGAAAGAGTTTCTATAAATTGCACTGGGCAAAGCACAAACAACTGAAAGCAGCAAAAAGAAGAGATGAAGAGCAGCACTTGGCCAGGTGCTGATGAGAGGAAGGAAATGGGCTTAAAGTTGTTCTATTGCAAATACATTTTAGAGTTAGCAGTAAAAACAACAAGGCGTTGCCACAGCTTTGCTCTTGAAGAAGAACGTGAGAACCATGATGCCTCACATCCAAATTTGTGAAGAGATGTCTGGATCTTTGCTGACGATGCAGTCTGGGCTCAGACACCTCTTACAGCTCATGCCCCCTCCAGCCCCTCTTTCCAGTTGTCTCCCAGCCCAGCTGTGTGCAGATCTCCACCCCGAGGCTCTGGGTAGCGAAGCAGCTACAGACCTGACGCTTTGATGGCCCGCGTGGCCGCAGAGTGGCCCAGCTCGAGGGAGTGGATGAAGACTTCAGTCAGCTTTTCTCCCCCAATGAAGGTGAGCTGCAAGGGGAAGAAGAGAGGAGAGACAGCAGTGAGGAGACCCAGCCCACACCAGGCAACATTCACCCCTCCTTTCTACAAGAAACAGGTCAGTTTGGGAAAACCCTTTCACGTTTTCAAAATACCCCTTTTGACCACTGCCGTGGGTGACACTTGCCTTTAGCTGTGCTTCTGACTGTTTTAACAGACCTCCAGCAAGTAAAACAACCCAAAAACCTGATTTTCACTTAAAGAAAACTCCCCAACCCACTGGAAAGAAAAACCACGATGAGCCTACCAGCAGGGTCTGAGCATCGCTCTGGGCAACACACATCCCACAGCCAGCAGTGACTCTGCTCAGCACAGCTGGTCCCACACCACAGCACAAAGCAGTCGTTGCAGCTGAGCATCCAACCTTCCCCACCACGTCTGCCCCTGCACACAGTGGGGTGTGGAAAACAGGCTTCATGGAGGGGCTTGGTTCAGAAAGCAGAGTACTGGAGGGATTGCCAGCGATGTGAATGACCTGTCAGCACTGACAGGAGTCGCTTTGTGCCATGAGGAAAGGTATTTGGATGGAAAACTGCTCGTGTGACTTCAGGATTGTCTGGGCAGGACCTGTGTGCTCTCAATCCCTGAGCCAGGAGCATCAGCCAAAGCACCATGAGCACCTGGGGAATCGGAGGAGACTGAGCTCTGCCTCAACAGCATCTGGTGGTGTGCCATCCCCCAATCCACTTCACAGGCAGGTCCCGAGGTGGCAACACAAGCAGAAGACACCCTTTACCCCTCACCAAGACGGTGCTAAGACCCTTCACCTACCTCTGTCTGGTAGAGCTGCAGCAGGACGGGGCGCGTGGCGAAGCGGCAGTAGTAGAGGATCATGTCAGCCAGGATGGGCAGCTGCTCCTGAGAGCTCTCCTGGGGCTCAGACTCTGGCTTGGCAGACTATGGCAACACAGTCAGTCACAAGACCGATGGGGTATGTGGTACCCACAGCCCAGGGTCAAGAACTGCCCATCCCACCCCACCGGGGACAGAAACCCTTCACCTGACCACCTGTCTCCATCCCATCTCCATGTAGCACAGCCTGCTGTACAGGATTGTTGTGGCCCAATGCTAAGCAGAAGCTCTCTGCTCAGCTGCCCTGTACCTTGGAGAAGGGGGACACCAAGGCCTACCAGCTGGCATGCACATACCTGACACAGGACATCCATGGGCAGGTTCATCAGCCCAAGAACATTGCGCTCGTACCATGGGTCCAACATGCCGATGTAGTGGGAGATGTCATTGGTGCTGCTCTCCGTCCCAGCTAAGGTGGGATCCTGAAACCAGGCACACAGGGATCACACCAGGACCCCCCCAGGTTCCTTACCCCATGCTTGGGACTGGTGGAAGAGACACCAATGCTCCTCTCAGCCTGCTCTGCTCCTTGCACACCACTCTCGGGGCCAAGCAGGGTGCTGGTGGCACTGTCAGCCCCATGGTGAGCAGGACACTTACCGCCTGTGCTGAGGCCCGGGGCTGCAGGTCCCCCAGGGACGGGGAGGGATGCATCAGTGGGGTCGATGGAGCCAAGCAGTTCCTCTTCACAGGGACGTAGAAAAACTGCAGCTTGAAGTACCTTGTCAGTGAGGGGCAGGTGCTCTCCTTCAGCCTGGGAGAAAGCAGGAGAAGGCTGGGTGAGCAAAGCTCTGCAGCGCGTCCCAGCAGGGCCGGGTCCCCTGCACCACCCGGCTCACCTGAGGTTGCTGTAGGCTCGGGCCACTTTCCCTGAGATGCGGTCGGAGCCGAAGACCACGACGCGCAGCGTGGACACCTTGGCGTCCTCGTCGCAGCTGAGGAAGGGCCGTCGGTGCAGGCTGAGGTGCCGCGGGGCGAGCGGGGCCGGCAGCCGCTGGCTCAGGACGTGCTGCGGCAGCGAGTGAGCGCGCCGGGAGCGCGCCGGGACGCGGTGCTTGGCCTGGGGGGTGCACAGGCTCTCGGCCCGGCGCAAGGGCAGCGAGAGCGAGCCTGTGTCCGGGCAGTCCTTCAGGTCCCTCTTCAAGACCAGCTGGCTTTTGCTCTTGAACAGTTTGTAGATCTTGTTGGTCAGTATGTGTCTGTATTTGTGATGGGTCTTCTCCACCTTCAGCTCTGGCCTCCCCACCATGTCCAGGGAGCTCTCATCGCTGTCCTCTGCATACCCACTGTCCATGCAGTCCTTCAGGCTGGAGACAAATGACTTCAGGGACTTTCTGGAAACCACGGTCAGCTCCGAGATGGAGTCCTTGGAGGTTGTGAAGAGAGACACTCGTGAGGGCTTAGAATCCTCCTCTGACAGCGCTGAGTACACAGAGTCTTTGGAAATGGCACAAATGGGGGAAAGCAGCGAGTCCTGCCTGGGGGAACAGCCATCGGTTTCCACCTCTTCCTCCTCCTCCTCTTCGTCCTCCTCCTCGTTGTCCAAGGCCACGGGCTCAACAACGCTGCACTCTTTGCTGAGGACATCATTGAGGATATCTGAAAGGCAATCAGAGGGAGATTGCATCTGGCACAAGCTCCAGCATAGCCACTGGAAATGTGATGACCCCAGCCAACAACACTCCTACAGCGTGGCCAATGTCCTCTTTTATCCCACACGCTTTCAAACAAGGAGCTGAAAACCTCCTCCTAAATGTTTTTAGATTTCCATAAGGCACTCAGATGCAATGCAAAACAAAACGTCTTTCTCTCCTTGAGGTCACATTCTGTTTGGGTTCTCAAAAGGAAAACACCAGTTGGGGTTTTGCTTCCTTCCTACACAGATTTCACAATGCACTCACATCCGATCTGGGTTTAACTGGAGGGCAGGAGGAAAGCAAGGTACTTGGCTAATCAAATCCCAAATTGCCCCACTGGGCAAGGCTGGACTCACTGCAAAGCCAAATCCAGAGCTCTGGTCCAGCTTGCTTGGGCCAGCAGGCAATGAATACTAAACCTTGATGGGAACAGAAAAGGTCTTCCAGGAATGGGGAAGCCAGAGAAACCAGCTCAGCAGAAGGGGAAGCCACTGCTTCTCCTGCAAAACTGCTGTGGCCAGGCTGACAGCACGGCAGAGGCACAGGTTCCTCAGCCATCTCTGCTGCGGGCAGGGGAAGAGCTGTAACATCTGAGGGTTTCAACCCCACAAAGCCCTGACATGTCAGTGCAGTCAGGCTTTTCTAGTTATTTCCAGTGCATGAACAAGGTTTAGTCCTTGCAGAGGAGATTTCTACCAAACAAGGTCCCCATCCTACCAACAACCCCACAGACTCGGGTGTGATGAACCTCTTCCACCATAATGCAAGTCGTAACTTTGCCCTGGAGATTAATCTCTGCATGATTTGACTCTGGTAACACGTGTTTTGAGGCCACCAGCATCTTGGGACCACTGCTCAGATGAGGGCTTTGCTTGGGATCACAGCAAGCATCACGCCCAAGCTGATGCCCACATCCTCTCCCACACAGGGGACACTGTCACCCACTGTGTTACCTCTCCCTCCAACACCAACACTTTGTTACCGGCTCTTTCAGGCTCTGGCCACAGTTTGTGTCATGTACCCAGCTGCATGCGGCAGCCCCAGCCAAGCTGAAGTGCTGCTCAGCCACCCCTGCCATGGGGAGCAGAGGGCTGTGGTCTCACTAGGAGGGATGAGGGACCCCCTCCCCTTACCAAAGTTATCCTGATCCCAACTGTAAGTGTAGCAGCGCGCGGCGGGGATGGGGATGGTGTGGAGCTTGTGGGGCTGAGCCTCGCCTGGGAAGAGAGGAGGGAGAGGTGTTAGTTTGCAGGGACCCCCAGTGCCACACCTGACGGCTCTCCAGGCCAGTGGGAGATGCCACCCATGCCATGCAGGTGTTCTGGGCAGCCCAGGTCATGCAGAACACTGATGCTGCTGTCACTATCCCCATGAAGTCACATGCAATTGGGAGAAGGGGACATTTCAGACCTCTAAGAGCCAGGAGACATCACTGCTACCAGCAGTTTCTGATTTAATGTTTTCATCTCGCCCACAAAGGCTGGAGATATTCTTCTGTTGCTGTTTAAATGAAGGATGAGAAACCCCTCCTGGCTCATCTCATGGTTATGAAATACAACCTGGGTTGGTGGGGTTTTTGTTGTAGTTGTTGTGCTACAGGTTGAAACTCTGCACAAAACTGCTCATCACCGCTGCAGGGGCTGAGCCAGCAGAAAACCCTGGAGGAAAGAGGGGTCCGGGGGGGTTCTTACCTGCAATGGCAGGGAAGGATGCGGCCCCGGCGATGTCCCGCAGCACGGACTGCAGCTGCTCCCGGGCCTCCCGGGCTGTGACAGGGTCACTGCTGGTGGCTGCAATCTCCTGTGCGTCAGCGGCGCTGGCATAGATCTCCGAGAGCTCTTCCAGTGGCTTGGACTGGGGGGAGCAGAGCCAAGGCAAGAGATCGAGGAGGGCTCCTCCACGGAAGGAACACACAGGTCTCTGGGGAAGGTCACTGCCTAACACCACTGGGCAAATCTCTCTCCCTCCTCTACCTCCCACCCCCTTCGAGTCCCCCACAAAACTTCTGCAAGGAAAAACAATAAATGTGTTTGAACACACCTAAGGGGTTTTCTTCACAACTCTTTCCCCCCTCCCAAACACCA
This sequence comes from Caprimulgus europaeus, assembly GCA_907165065.1. The sequence goes on along the minus strand of OU015543.1, from coordinate 4,116,578 downwards.
AAGAAAAGTGTTTCTCCAGTCAAATGAACACTTTTGCTGCATTCCAAATCCAGGGGCTCTTCCTCTCTCCACTTAGAGATGGGGAATGGACTAAGAGGTGAGAGACCTCCTGTCACACTTCACAAAACAGAAGGGTAGACCTCAGGTCTACCCTGAGAAGAGTAAGACACATATTTTTCCTAGAAGAAGTGTTATGAAAACTCTTTTTTGTTTGTTTTTTTTTGTCAATCAAATACTGTTTTGGTCAGGGAATCCACCAGCCAACTGCATGAAACTGCTCCCAATGGCATCGTGGCATAACCGAAATCAAAGCCCCCCGAGCCCACCTTCAGGAGGTGGTGCAGGCTGTCCAGGTCGCAGTGGGTGCCGAAGTTGGCCTGGTAGAGGTGCTCCAGGAGCAGGATGAGCGTGGCACGCTGCGAGTGCTCGCTGGTGCTCAGCTTCTCGGCGATGGAGAGGAACTCGCTCTGCACCTCAGAGCGGTTGAGCAGCAGCACCGTCCTGGGGACGAGGGGATGGTGGTTAGGCCAGGAAGCCAGGCTCAGACACCGGTGGCACACAAAACCCTTGGACAAATTCACACTAGATGGCAGCGTCCTCCCACGTTAGTCACATGTGGCTGGAAGGTCTCGGGGCTGTGCAGGGTGCCAGAGCCATGCTGCCCAGCCAGCTGTGGGCAGGGAGCAGGTAAGGGATGAGCATCCTCCATCCTGCCTCCCGGCACCATCCCTGGAACCATCTCTCCTGCCCCATCTGCAATATCACCAGCCCAATTATTGTTCAATCAGTCCCAGATGGGGCTCCAGCCCAGCAGCCAAACTGGACATCCAGCATGTGTGCAATGAAGGAGGGGATAGAAAATGTGAGTGGCCACCAAAGCATGTTCCCACTGCAAGGTATGGGTCAGAGCATCATTTCTGGGGTTTAAGGAGAGCAGCCACATCCCTCAGCTGTATTTTTGCTCTGGACCACAACACGAATATCCACAGGCTTTGAATTCCCACACCTGCAGCCCACAGAGCATGTGCTTCTGTTCACAGTGAGAGTGGTCCACCTCACTGAGCAAAAATGGCTCAGAACTAAGGATGTGCTTGGTGTGCTTGCTTCTCGAAAGCTCAGGCAATGGGCACAAGCTTTGAATAAGCCCAAGTTTCAGCTTGTGTACTGATTTGTGTCAGGTTTTCAGGGCTTTTTATGCAAATACAGCCATCCTGCTGTAAGTCATCGGTGGTGGCACTTTCACCAGTGTAAGTGTATAAAGCAAGGGAGCTGTACTGGGAAAGCAACACAGCAGCACCAGCACAGCTGGGTGGGATTGAGGTGCAGATCCAGAGCTGCATGGCATGAGTGGACAAGCCAAAACCGCAGGACATGCCCCTTGCACAGCATGGAGGTGGCTGTGCACCAAGGACTGTCCCTGGGCTGGGGCTGGCACTGCAGCCAGGAGGGGCACAGAGCGCCAGGGCTCGTTTTCCTATTTACAAATGAGGTGCCCTGGCAGGGGGACAGGTTCCAAAGTCTGACTGTGCTCAGAGCTGCGAGGCTTTCACCAGCTGTTGCACTGGGACAGACTCGCTTCTGTCCTCCCTTGGGCTGGTGGCTCTCAAACACATGAATCAAAGCATCTCCTGGTCCTGTGCCAAGATCAGCAGCTCCCTGTGAAGGAGACTTTGCCTTCCCTGGCTGTCTGCACCCAGAACTGCAGCCCTGCAGTAAGCAGGGCTGTGAGATAACCAGTGTGGGGAGCCCACAGATCCTGACCCACAGCTGTGGAAATGCCACAGCCACTTTCCTCATCCCTTCCCACAGCTCAGCCAAGCTATGCAGCTCTTCTCTCTGGCACCCACCACTACACCTTTGAGATGCTGCTTGCTGCAGCCCCACTGCTGCTCAAGCAGCATGGGATGGTGGGGATGCTACAGAGAGAGATACCAGCAGTGCCCATGGCCACACTCACACGGTGGAGCTCTGGTAGTTCTTCATAGGCAGCCCCTGCTCTGTCCTCACCAGCCTCTGGAAGGAGATCCCTGGGGAAGAAGAGCAGAGGACAACAGATATGGCACCACTGCAGACCACTCTGCTTCAGGAACATGTTGACTTTGTCCCTAACATGGTCCTAACCTGGCTGAGCCACAGCCTGGAGCAGGCATGGCAGCACCCAAAGTACTTATGGGGACACGGCACCATGCAAGGGGAGCAGCCCAAGAGCAAGGGAGCCTTGGGATGGAAAGGGTGAAAGCTCCAGGGGATAGGAAGGCAATCAGGATCGGAAGGGCGAGCTGCTCCATCCCCAGTCCCTTCTGCCCCACTGCTGATGTGGGATCCATTTTGAATTGCAGGGGTGATATTTAGCAGCTTCTGTCATTTGCTTTAGCCCTACCCCAGAACCAGGATCTCACTTATGGACAGCAGGTCACAGCCACCTTCTCTCCCACAGAGATGGAGCCCAGCCTGGCCCCAGCAGAAGCAAGGTTAGTTTGAGCAGCCCACGTCCCTGGAACCATCCCCAGGATGCCATTGGGAACCCCAACCAGACAATGTCTGATAGACCAGGACTGAGTGGCAACAGCAAACCCCTTGTAACTCCCAAAAGGCAGAAGGACTGGGGTACACCTTGGGAAAGATCTTACAGCATCAACAAGATCCAGCACCCTCATTACTGCAGACTGACACATCCCAACCCCAGCTGCCACTCAGCAGCCAAGAAGCAGCACCCATGGGTGCCCAGCACCCATGGGCAGCTCATATTGATTCACACAGGCCCCTAATTACAGCAGCCCCAGTTTGCAGATAGAAGCTATTGCATTCTTGGCAAATATCGACAGCGACTTGTTCTCAGTTAATATTTACCCTCAGCTCAATGAGAAGCCTCTGCTTCAGCCTCACAGCAGGTCATGGAGGCTGTGCCACAAGCAGATAAGGTCCTGCCCAGCTTTCCAGCAGAAGACACGTTTTTGCTATTCTTGGCCCCAGTTGTGGAGAGAGGCCACAGTGAGGGGCAGCACTGGGCTCCCCAGCCCTGGCAGGCCAACACCTCCCACACGGCATCTTTTGGCAGGGGTGGGGGAATCTCATATGCTTCTAGGAGGGGAAAAGCTTCTGGAGCAAAGTCCCCAGCCCAGGTAGTTCCAGGCACTGGTGATGGCACAAGAGCAGAATGTAGCAAACCCCCTCCCAGCACTGGGGCTTTCCCAGTGGTCTGTAAAACACAGCCCTGACCGGTGTCACGGCAAGAAATGACCAGATGGCAGCTGGGGAAGCCCACAGCTGCAGTAGCATGGGACAAATGTCCCCACGTCTGTGCTGGCCCTGCAGCTCCAAGCTGGAGGCTGGATGCAGCACAACAGCCTAGCCAGACCTTGCCTGGTGGCCATGGCCATTTATCCTGGTAGAGCCTTGAGCTGGGGTAAATCAGCCAGTCCAGTGCCAACGCTGCAGAGGGGTTTTTTAATCCTTTTGTTTCTCTGAAAGCATCTTCATCCTACCTGCACCTACAAGCTCCCAACTCCACAGGACATTGCTGCCATGATGGAGACCCTGTGTTTCACATCCCAGTCAGGGCCCTCCAAAGCAGCTACCTGGTCTGAGGACTGGAGGAAGCATCCTCAGCCTCAGCCACAGACCATGTACCCATCTGAGGCCTCCCAAGTTCCTGTCAGAGCTGGTCTCACTGCCATGACCCTGTGCAGGATTAAACAGGGGCTGGAATCTGCTCTGTATGATAACAGCTCTCCGTAAGCCACCAAAAGACAGGGAGATGAGGAGAAAGGGCCTTTTAGAAATAATTGGAAGAGCTGCTCCATTGGGAACAACAGGACATCTATGAGGAGTCCTTAATTAAGAAGAGTGCTGCTGATAGATGTGCCCAAAGCTTATCACAGGGTAGTGTCTCAGCTGTAAAGAAAGAGCCAGGGAGTCCCTCAGCCCTATGGAAATCTCCATGCAAGGGCAGGCTCAAAGGCTCCAGCCACCCTGATGCCAATGAATGGACCCACTGTTATCACCCAAGTTACACCATGGAGCACCTCAAACTGAGCACCTCAAACAAAGCCTAGGGCTGGGTGGGAGCAGCCAGCACGTGCTTTGCCATGGAAAAGACCCACCAGATTGGAAGGCAGCCAGGAAACAGTTACAAGTTCTGTTAATTCACCCTGGTCCAGAGCTGAGAGTCCCTGGGATGCTCCCAAGACCTCGCACTCAAGGCAGCCACCGAAAACACAACCCTGCCCTGCTCCTCCTGAGGAATCTGGTCCCACCCTGTGTGGGGTCACCAGGGAAAATCACCCAGAGGATGAAGGGCAGAGGTCCTTGCCTCCTGGGAAAGCTGAGGTTTGGGATGCAGAAGGTAAATGTGGACACTGCACTCAAGGCACTCATGAAGCAAGCAGGGTATGAGACAGCAACATCAGGAGAGTCTCTGGAAGAAGCCCAGGGCAGTTGTGGCAGTGGGTGTTTTGGGGAAGCAGCACCAGCAGCCCAGGAAACCCCACGGGGGGTGGGAGTGCTTACCAGGAGCCTTGAGCTCGTCACTGATGAAGGTGAGCAGCTCGTGGAAGATGTCACAGTAGGGCACGGGCCAGGTCAGGAAGCTGTGGTACACTCTGGTGGCCTTCAGGAGCAGGTCAGAGCCTGGTGGGAAGTGGGGAGCCTGCAGGACACAGGGAGACCCGGTCAGAAAGGGGTGAGGACAGAGACCTCGAGCACTGCATAAAAACTCGAGGGTTTATGCTGGAAGTGGGAGGAGAAGTGGATCAGAGCAGAGGTTCACCCCATGACACCCTGTCCTCTCCCAAAGAAGGGTCAGAGGATCCCCACTGGGCACAGCTCTGACAAAACTTCATCTGCTCTGCACCTTCCCAACCTCCTGGCTGTGCCAAAGCCCCGATATAAGTTTCTTTTTAACAACCACAGATCCATGAGGATGAATTGCATTGCAGCCTGGGCTTCTGCAAGATGTGGCAGCAATGATTTCCTTGGGATAATGATGCATTGTGCTAATAATAATAATTAAAAAAAAAGAATTTCCTGTGAAGGCTCCGCTCCTTTTCATCAGTGTTGCCTCTATGTTTTGTACAAGTATAAAGGGTAATGACAAAAATTTGCCTTCTCTGTACAGAGATATTGTCTGTCTCCCTTTCTGATTAGCCCATCTTTATATAAAAAGATTAAAAACACTAAAGCTCTTCTTTTTTCCCTCTCTCAGCTTGTGCAATAGTTGCCTGGTCTTGATCCCTGTAGATTCATACAGGATCTTTTTTTGAGATGAACTGATCAAAGCAGACTGTGATCTTTCAGACAGAAACCACCCGGATTTTGGTGACTGTTCTGTGCAGCTCCACGGGCCCCCAGACCCTGTTCCTCCCCGGGGGCTGGGGTCAAGCTACGTGCAGCAGCTTCAGGACTTACATACAGGACGGCATAGTAGAACAGCAGGGCCAGGGGCGTTACGAGATCATAGCTGCACTTCTCCTGCACCTGTAGGAAACAGCCCAAGGGCAGAAGGATGAGCATTACCCGAAAGCATCCTTGGAGGTGCCAGGAGATTTCCTGACAGTGCAGCCGAGTGCCCAACCCACACCATCTCATCACTGTCCCCAGCAGATTCCCTTGTCTCCGTGGGAAAATAAAGCCCCAGTACCCCACACCAGTGGGACAGGCAGATCAGCACACACGCTGATGCTCTGCCTTTACCCCCAAGCCATCAGATTTGGCCAACCCCAAGACTTGTGATGCTCCTGATCCTTGCAGACTTGCATGAAGTCCTAGGGAAGTGGCTCAAAGCAGGCAGTTTGGCAGCCCAGCCCCTGCGAGCAGCTTGCAAAGCTTGGCAGCATGGTGCAAACCTCGGCAGCAGGGTGCAAACCTCACATTTTTGCCCCAGCCTTTGCCAGTAACTAGTCAGTAGAATTATTTCACCAAGGGACACAGTGATGGCTCAAGGACATGCTTGCAGACACTGTCTCCCCTTATACATGAGCACAGCACAAAGTGCAATAAACCCTTACATAAACCCTAATGTAATAAAATGCTATCTGCAGCTAGATCAGTTCTAGCCATTAATTAAAAAAAATCCCTAAAAGGATTAAACCAAATCATTCTGATCTTAACTGGCAGCTAAACAGCCTTTCCTTCCTCAAAAATGAAAGGCATAATTTACCCCCTCACATGAATCCCAGCACTGAGGCTTTAGGAAACACATCAAGGGATTCCTCCAAGGTCTTCCCAGCCACAGCTCGAGCCGACCCTGCTTGACCAACGATGCCCCAAGCTCCTCCGGCACATGACGGGACTGGGGCAGGCCGATACCATCAGCCCCGCTGCCTTTTCCCTCCTCACTGTCCCTGACCTGACTCTTGCCTGCTGGGCTGCTACATGGTGCAAATCCTGCCCACAGTCCCCATTGTCCCAGCTCCACTCCTGGCTCTGCAGGAAGCCCAGCAGGGCTGTGGCAAAGTTTCCATCAAAAACAACAGGAAACCTTCAATTTGCTCTGATTTGGACTAGCAGCTCGCAGCTTGTGCCGGGGAAGCTCTGGGGAGGGCCGGCTCCATCCGCACAGCCCCATGGCCGGGTTGTCCCTGCACGGTGCCAAGCAGCGTTCTGGGAAATGAAAACCCTTCCCCAGGGATCTGTGGCGCTGCCTGGAGAGCAGGTATTGGAGCTGGGTGTGTCCCTTGCAGTTCCCATGTGCTGGAAGCCAGCAGGACACACAGCGCTGCTTCCACCAGCATTTTGGACCTGCCAACTGAGCCCCACCCGACCCCGAGCTCCAGTGCTCCAGTAACACCTCACCACGACCCAGAACCACCCGCCAAGCTCTGTAAACTCCATTTTGAGCAAGTCCTGGAGCTGATGCCGTCTCAAAGCCCGCAGCCCTGCCCAGCAGCCCCCAACTCACCTCTTTGGCCTTGCCAAGGATCTTCTCTACAAGGATGAGGTAGTTGCCGGCGTCTCGGCTCACCAGCTCCTGCAGGCTCCAGCAGTTCAGGCACAGCCCGGCTGCGGGGAGACAGAGCCACCATCACTCACAGCCTCATTCAAGGTCACAGGAGGGATGAACAATGGAAAGGGATGGGGGTGAAGGTGTTCACACCTGCATCAGGTGACAGCAGAGGAAAAACCCTTGCGCCCTCGTTCTGGACAGATCTAATCTCACCAAATGGTGCTTATCTCAGCAGCATCTCTTGGTACCCCAGTCCCTTCGTGCTCTTGCTCACACAGCCCAACGCACTCAGCTGGGCTGGATGCCTCTCCCCAGGGAGGCTGGGTAGCTGACCTGCCTGTGCTGCCACGTGCCTGCTACAGAGACCAGAGGGCCACATGTGGCCTGGGTGGGTGCCCACAACCTTCACTCTGTCCGAGCACAGAAAACCCACTAATGCAGCCCCCTGCCCTGCCACCCCCAGGCACAACACCCCAGATGCACCATCCCAACCATAAATTCCCTCAAACCCTGAAAAATTCAGCTCCCCATCAGGCACACATCCAAGCCCTTCCAGCTGCATCACAACCAGCTTCCCCAGGTCCTGAAGATGCACCATCAGATCAGCATCCCTGCAGTCAGGGTTCACGTCAGCATTGTTCTGTAGCCTGCCCAGCATTTATTCCATCTCTTAGCACTTACAAATTTTTATTAAATCTATTAAAACCCCACCAGGATATCACCCAAATACTGAGACAGGATAACTGCCATGCAAAGGGATGGAGGGTCCTTCACCCTGGTTGACTGAGACCCCCCTGGCCTCCATCCCCAGACATCTGCCTCTGGCTGATGGGATCCAACCGGTGACAATGGCCCAAGGTGTTTCCCGAGGCTGCTGCTTTTCTTGGCAGCCAGGGCCACCTCCCAGATGGTTGTAGAGGAAACGATCTGTGCAGAGGCTGCCGGGTGCCTCCATTCATCCTGGCCCTGCATCCCAGGGGAAGAGGCAGCGCTCTCCGGATCTGGATACACAGACTAAGAAGGGAGCAGCACCTCCTCCTCCTCATCTTCCCCCTCCTCCCTTCCAGGGACCCAGGCACTGCACACAGCCCCATGGAGAAAAATTACGGGGAAATTTCAAGCCAACAGCCTAACAAATTTCTGAGCAGGGTCCATGTTTGCATCTCCCCCATCCCACATTGCCATGAATATTTTCACCAAGAGCAGACACAGTGCAGATATCACACACAGCTTGGTCACAGCCCATGGGTTCAGGGGGTGCTGGCACTGGGGCTCTTCCAAGCTCAGTCCAAACACAAAACCAAAAGAAACAGAGCATCTCTCACTGCAGGGAAGTGGGGCTAATGATCAGAGAGGAAAAATGAATATAAATCCAGTCGCTCTTCACTCACATGGTCTATTAAGTGGCATGGAAACATAACAAACACCAACCCATGTGTGTTGGCTGTTGCATTGGAGCTAACAAGGAAGAAACAACGCCATGAGCTGGCAAGGGGACAGCAATATTCATCACAAATCTCCAGGTCACGTTGTCCATCCCTCAAAGATTATTCCCAGCTGCTACAAATTCATCAAACTTATAGACACATATATGCCATAAAAATACTTTTACACACCTTCAAGGTGTTAAACAAGACAAATTTAAAGCAGGAGAGAGATCTGCCATGGCCCAGCTGGGATAAGGCCAATACCAAGTCAAGGAAAACTGAGCTCAGGTCGCAAAAAGCCTTCACTTGTCCCTGCCATGGACAGGCGTTTGCTCACCAGGACACACACCATTTCCCCTGCTGCCATGCAACTTTTCACTTTCAATGAATTAACATTTTCCAATGGAGAAAGATCCTGCTGGGAAGTTTCCAAGCAGCTCAGATGCACTCGCTGTTAATTACAGATGCAATTTTTAATTTGCCTCTGGTGCTCCCAGCATCACGTTGGATTTGCTGACAGCCAGAGCACAGCTTTAGATGATGATATCTTGTCAGCAAGGGCACAGCCGCAGCCACCCGGTAATTCAGAGATGCTTCGGTTTTCCTTTGAGCCACTCTCCTGAGTCAGCACAATGGCACGAAGCTGTGGCTCTGCCTAGGGGCACTCGGGCACGTTGTTCAAATAAATCAGTATTGTCCCAGAGCGCAGCATCCTCTGGGGAAAGCCCCAGCACCTGTGAGACCATCAAGAAAGCAACTGGCCCAGCAGAAGTGGTCAGAGCTGCCAGGAGCTTTGCTGACCTCGGCAAGAAGTGGTTGGGCTCATGTGGTGCCTTGAAACAACCCATCCAGCTTCGGCCAGGAGGATGATTTCACCCGAGGGAGCCGGTCGCTGCGGCTGCCCAGGGCGAAGGCGCGGCCGTGAGGGACAGGATCCGCGAGAGCAGCGGAGCTGAGCTCCGTGGGGCTGCATCACCAGACGAGGAGAACGCCGCTTCCTGCGCCAGCGTGACCACAAATACAAATAGCCCAGCGTGATGCGAGCTCTTTCCTTCCTCTTGCTTCTAGCAAGGGAGGAGGAAACTGCGGCAGCAGTGGCTTGCTACGTTATTCTGCGCTGAATGGGGCAGAGGGAGAGGTGCTGGGCTGCTTCTCCTGGGAGGAGCTGGGGCAAACCCTCTGGGAAGGGGTTGAGGGGACAGGCAGGTAGGACAGGGACAAAGGCAGGGCTTGGGGGAAGGATCTTACAAATATAATTCAGATTTGAGGTCTTGTGACCCATTTTTGGGTTTTCTACAAAACTGTGAGCTGCAGCACAAGGATGCAGCCGGGTATATCTGAATAACATCGCTACAAGCAGAACTTCTGTTTAACTCACAGTCAGAGCAAGGCACTGGGATTACCCTGGGATTAAGTCCAACGGTGCTGGGAGGCAGCAGGCTGCCAGGCTCTGAGCTCCTAAATTTGGCAAAGCAGCACTAACCAAAGACACACCAAACCAGCTGCGTCCTTGCTAAAAATAGTGTCAAACACAAAATGCGGCTCGGAAATCCTGGACACAATAAACAAAGACTGTGCAGCAAAGTGAAGTGTCCGGCACCACCAGGCACCAGTCAGGACAGGGGACCCAGACCTGCGTGGGAATTCCCTTCCCTCCGCCCACGGTCCAAGTCATGAGCATCCACTTTCCAACCACTGTGGTCAAAATTAGTCCCTGGAGCCATCTCCCCTGTATCCAGACTAAAAAGGTTATCTGGGCACTGAGGGTGATGCAATGCGCTCAGGTCAGGGACAAAAGCCCCAGGGACATTAAAAGAAGGGAGCCACCTGCCTGCACGAGCCCCCTCCATCCAGATGTCCCGTGTCTGCCTGGGATGCAGCTGGGTGCTGCGACAGCATCCGAGGACTTTTAGGAACTGCAGAGCAGCACTTGGTTTATTCCCAGGCCAGGGAGAGGATGCAGCCAGGTGAGAACCAAGCCCAGAAAGTTTTATTTGCAGCTGCTCCTCTGTCCCAGTGCACCCAAGCAGATGATCTGTTGCTGGTTTGGTGCGATGGTGAATCACGCCACCATGTCACGTCAGGCCACAAATCACAGGGACAACTCGGGAGTGGTGTTTTACACCAAGTCAGAGCAGCACAGAGCACGAAGTCCAACTTGGGTTCATTCCACTGTGCCAGGTACACTCAAAACCAGCAGCACCAGACCATGACCAGCACCCCCCCCTTTCCAGGGCACACCAGAGTAGGATGCACATCAAGGGCATGCAGAAAGCTCGAACCAGGCTTTCTCCTGGACTTTGCATTTGCTCTTTAATTCCCCAAAAACCATTTCTCACTATGAGATGCAAGGGAGACCCTGGATTTGCGTGGAGTGCACAGCTCAGGCACGCCCTGGGATGTCCCCTGGGCCGGGGGACACTCCCTGCCATCACTGCAAGCAGGAGCTGTGCTCCCCATTACCACCTCTCTGTCAAGTTGTGCAAGCGCTGGAAAGTTCTGTGTTGGTGGGGACACACTTCAGCCCATAATAAGGCAGGGTTTGCAGAGCTCAGGCAGATGTCTCCCAGCTGAGGGAAGCAGTAAGTAAAATCACACACACAAACACTCAACACCTTAAAGGAGATTAGTCCACACAGGAGCTGCGGGGAGAGGTCCAGCTCTGGAGGTGTTGAGATCAGCTTTTAAAGATTAACCTTGTGCAGGCAGCAAAAACCAGGACTTTACCTTCCAGCCCTTAAATTCTATGAATTTGTCATAAGAGGCACCAGAGACCTCCCAGCAGGGCAGCAGGAAGACCCACAACAGGGAAAAACTTCTTGAGTCCACCCTGCCCTCATGCTCATCCACTAAAGCAGCAATCCAGTGCTATTCAGTTTTTCTTTATACATGGAGAACGAGTCAGATTTATCTGCCACAAACACAGGCAGCCCAGAGCACATCATGGCCATGGGATGCCGGGGCTGTGCCATGCAGAGCAGGACTAAGCCGTGCTTACCCCAGCATCCTACACAGCACTCCAACTGAGCCCAACATGACACAGACCCAAAGAAAAAATCTCCCTTTCCAGGAGCAAAACCCAGAGCAAAGCCTGTGAGCCAGGACCCAGTGCTGGGTAGAGGCTGCACAGGGACCCCTGCCCGGAGGGAGCTCGGGCGCAGCGCACGCTCTCGCTTTGATCGCTATCGGCGTCGATGAAGGCAGCGGCAGCGTGCGGGAGCCGGGCGGCAGCGGCCCCGTGGGCGGCCTCGGAAGGATGAGGCTTTGCGATTTCTTTTCTAAGAAGTGTACCAAGACATCTTCCCCCCAGAGCAGCTCCTTCCTGACCTCAGTGGTTGACATTTCCCCTCCACTGTTCTTCATAAGGGGCAACTGCCAAGTCGGAAAAAACAGAAATAAAGCAGAAAAACCGCGTGCCCAAGCTGCCTTCACCCACGGTGCTCGGGCTGAGCACTGGCTCCCGGTGCCACCAGAAGCCACACGGTCAGAGGGGTGAAAAGCTGACATCTTCGCTTCCTCCCTCCCCAAGACCTGCTCCCACCATTTCCACTACACCCACACCAAAATAAGGTGGTTTTCTCCCAGGGACTGCCCAGAGGAAGGGCTGACTCGCAGTACTTGGTAAGCAGGGGGGTTGCCCGAAGCACAGGGGACAGCAAAAGCCCCGCAGTCACATCAGCCCCTTGAGACACATCCTGCACTGCCCAGCAGTCCAACCAGTCACTGCCATTTCCAAGCAGGTGCTCAGAACCCCCTGAGCCAGGCACAGCAGCACCTCCCAGGGCTGAAGCCACTCCAAGTGCTTCCACCCAGCCTGGGCAGGGATCTCAGCAAGAAAACCCACCACAAGCCTGGAGAAATCGGTTCAAAGGTTAAAATTTGCAAGATCTAGAAACCAGTGCACCTTAGTTCTGCACTTATTGCTGGAAGTATTTCAGACATTGCATTTCACTACTTGGTGACTAAGCTGGAGGATCCCAAAACCAGACTTCTGGTCATTCCCCATGAGGGTGTTCAGATGACTGACACTGAGCAGGATCTTAAGCTTCTCTTCATCAGAGCTGAGCAGAACAAACTCCCTGGGTGCTACATAAGACATATCATTGAATCCTCCTCCTTCATCCACTCTCCCTCATCAGAATCCTACATCCTCTCTAGCTCGTGTGCAGCCCTGTGGCAGAGACACAACTGCTCCTTCCCATACCTACAACCTTTTGGGCATTGGGCTGCCCTGCAGCCTCCCCAGCAGCTCTCCATCCACCACCATCCTCCAGCCCTTCTCATGCCTCTGACTCCCCAGGACAGCAAACCCAGTCCTGCCAGCAGCCAGACCCAAGCCCAGCACTCTACCTCACCAGATGTTCCCCATTTCACAGCTCACCAGCAAGAAACAGAATATTTTTATTCCTTTAGCATGCTCTGATTTGGCTATCATCTCTCCAGCAACACGGAGCAAGGCAAACAGGCTGTCCTCTGAAGAGGGTCTCCACGAGGAAAAGGTCATCTTTTCTAGAACTCTTCCAACAGGGTTTTTTGTGAGTCAGAGATACTTAATTTCATTCCTCCAATAAATGCTTCAGTTCAGGAAAGATTTTCTATTTTCTAGAGCAAACTACAGTCTTGTCCAGGGTATAAATCCGTGATGGCCAAAGGACTCTCACTTCTCTTTGCTGACAGACCTCAGCTATTCACTCACTTATGTGGGGGGAAAACGATGCAGTGGGAGCGATTATTCACTCACTCTGGAGCAACCTTCTGTAAAATTATCATGTAAAAATAAAGCATTAAATAATTTTAAAATGCACAAATTTTAGCAAGGTCCCAGCCCAAAAAGCTGCAATGTGGTCAGTGTTATTTTGGTGTACGGAAATGGTAAAAAGGAGGGGAAAGCAAATAAATTGGGAAATAGAAGTGATATAAGAAGTTAAAAACAAGAAAGGAGAAGGCTACTGCACAGCTAAGAACAAGATGGAGGGATTCATTGACTGTATGAGGAACAGAGCCCTGCCATAAATAACAGCCTGGATCTGACACAGGGCAGCAATAATTAAACTGTTGCTTGTAACATGGGGAAGGAAGAAGAATGTGAAAACATTTCGGCTCAGTTTTTGAAAAGAAATAGGACACACTGTTAAAGGGTGTAGATAAATCTGTGCATTATGCTCCATTCTCCCTCCATTGTATATGCTACTGCAATACTGAAATACTTCCTACTCTGACTGCAAGGGGGTAGGATGTGAAAGAGCAGCTCTTCAAAGGGAACACATTCACCATCAGCTGTCCCAGGAATGGCACCCCAGGACGGGGCACCGCAGAGCTCTGAACATCACATCCACCGACGACTGCGGAGACGGCGCTCGCCAGTCACGCTGGAGATTGCTGGCAACAGCACAAATGCTTTTGATGAAAGGGAACTCTGATGTGTAAAACGTCTGAGATTCTCCCAGGAATGCCAGGTCATGCTGCCAAGTCCCACAAAACCCACATGAAGGGGACTGAAAGCCAGCAGGCAGGGAGATGGGGGAAAATCGTTAGAAATGAGGAATCACTGGGCAGCACAGCTGCTTCCAGCAGAGCCACCACCACCCGGCCCCTGCCCCGTACACTCTTGTCTTTGCTAACAAGCCAGAAAAATTCTGAACTCATTTAATGCTCAAACACCAGCGCTGAGGGGCTGGGATTAGAGAAGGGCAGAGTTTGTGAGTGACACAGGAACTGACTAGTTATAATTACAGGAAGAGGTGAGTGATGCGGCGCACAATGGATTGCTTGGCAAGGTGGGCTCCTGTGGACACACACTGCCATGGTGCCAGACACGAGGTCGTGCTTCCAGGAACCAGGAATGTAGGTCACACTTCAGGGCCCTTTTCCCAGAACGTTAGGAGACCAGAAAGATCCAGGAGTCATGGTCATAGCTGCATGAACCAAGACCTAGGGTGATGCTACAGCACCGGGAGCTGGAATCACTCTGGTGGGTGTAGGAAGCTGGCATGGAGAGAAGGATTACTCCAGTATTTGGCAGCAGGTAGGACACCATTTGCATCTCTTTCTTGACTTGTAAGTAAATGGAAAAGCAGAGGGGGTTGAAAGAAGAACTGCACAGACAAAAGGAAATCTGGATTTGACAGCTTCCAAAATTCACTTAATTTCTTTCATCCACAAGAGGATTTGGAAGCGATTTAATTGCAGCCTACAAGTATGACAGAGAGAAGTCAAGATTACATTCAAAAATTACTGCTTCTCATTGCTGCTCTGCCCTCACCACTGCCATCCCAAATCCCTTTGCAGCTCTCTGAACATGGGTCACATCTTTATGGACCATGGTATCTGATCTAGGTTTAAATACAGCTTATAACAGTATCTCCACACTTGCTTCTGACAATGAGCAGAGATTATGCCCTTAGGTTTTGAGGACCATATGCATGAAAGCAAGGTGAGGATGGCTGATTACACAAAAGAGTCTTTCCTCATGGTGAACGAAGACCACTCCTCTCTCCAGCTCACACATGGACAACTGGCAAGACATATCAAGATACATGGCTTCTCTGCTGAACTTTACCTGTTTAAGACCTAACATTACTTGTTCAGTGTCCTGGTACATCTTCTTACTGCAACAAGAGGCTCAGGAAGATGGACTGGGTTGGATCTCACTTCTAACTTTGAAGGCTGGAAGGGAGAAAAGGCACCAAGCCTCCAGTAGCACCAGCAGCTCTCTCTTACCCAGGTGCCCAGATAGGTCAGCAGATCATGCAGTGACAGAAGAACAAGCTTGTGGTTAACAGGTCACCTACCAGCCCATCTGCTGGAGACAGCACCTCTGCTAAGCCCATGTAGACATCTTTCCAGTGCATGGTAGATCCTGTCCTCTGTGCACGTGGTGTGCTGCATTTTAATTCATCTCCTGAAGAGAGAGAAGGAATAAAGTTAGTATACTGGGCCCTTAGTTTAAGTGTAAGGAGAGAGCACTTCGACACTCCTGCAGCACAGATAAGATGATCCTGGTGAAACACCACCCCGTTACTGCCTCCTGACACCCTTTCCAATCCTGAAGCCAGTGATTCACCCCAGTCTGCTAGCTGTCATCTTCCCCTCTGCTCCTCCAAACCCTTCAACCACGGCAAAGAAAAGGAGGTGCAGCCATCCACGAAATGATCACGAGAGGCTGTGGGGCCCAGGCAGCCTCCCCCTGACCTGCTGCAGGCCTATCTGCCCTCTCACACTTCCGTCTGCGGGACAGATCGAGTCTCGCTCGCGTGTTTGTGGCAAGGAGGTAATCTTGGGTTAGCCTCCACCGAAGATAACACTGCAAGAGATTACAGCTGCAGCACCTTGCAACAGATTTGATGGGAATCATAGGACAGCCCTGGAAGGAACAGGCTGGAAGGAACCTCCAGAGATCATCAGGTCTAAGCTGGGAAAAGCGAGGGCAGAGCCCAAGCTCCTGCTCCTTGCGTTAGGCATGGATTGTCCTTCGCAGCTCTTGTGCCCACTGATGATGGTCATAAACCCACTCCCAAGTGCTAACCTTGTACCAGCCAGGAAAGCCCCCAGTACTGTCACCTTGCTGCCACACAGCCAGCATGAAGAAAAAGTCCACATGCCCTTGTGGCAATGCAGGAAAATACAGAGGGGACCTCAGCCCAACATCTGAGGACATTGTGAAACTGCAGATTGCATGTCTGGCTGCAACCTTCTCCCAGTGGAGCTCTGTGCATCTCACCTCTCCTCCACAGCTCAGGGTGCAAACCTAAACCTTGGGCTGGCAGAGAAGATTTTATCCCACTCCATTCATATGCCTCTGTCTGGAACACCACGAAAATAAAAGCAGCTTGCCCAAAAGGTTTACTTCTTGGATCTGCCCCAACTATGGGCAAAGAGGTGCCCAGGCAGAGATTTCCTCCTCTTGTGCAGTGCCAGCCCTGGTGCCCAGAAGGACCTTGGGGCAGGCACCTCCCCTCTCCCAACACACAGAGAAGGGTTCATCTCACAGACTCTTTGCCTCTTGGTTAGAGCCAACATCAAGGCACAAAAATAATCCAGGAAGAAGAAATAAAACCTGCTAATACTACAAAAACCACCTGCCAAGGAGGCCTTCGCTTTCATCCCAGACAGCACATTTCTGTACCTGTGCCACACGCTCGTGCAGCTCCCCATGCTACCCCAAAACACTCAGTTTTTTGCTTAGTTGGTCAACGTCTGATGCTCGGTATTCAATGGTGGCTGTGCCCTTCACAGCTCCTCACCTCCACTCTGGCAGGAGCACAAGCTGCTGTGATCTCAGCAGAGGTTCCAGCTGGTCCCTGTTGCTTGGTGCACTCAGCATGGCCACCTCCACCCACACTTAATTCCCATCAACTCCCCAAAAAGAGCTCTGCTGGGGCTCCCCAAAAGCCAAGGGAGCAGCGAAGCCAGCTTCTACCCTGATGCTTGGTCCTTCCCATGCTGGAGAGAAGCCACCAGTGGCTCCAAACAGGTGAAAATAAACATACAACGAGGAACCACTGACCTGCCAAATGCAAGCTCTCTCCTTTACCCCAAAGAGGTAAAGGGCTCCTGTCTCCTGTGTCCTGCAGTCACAACCTGTTATTACGGTCTCCACCAAAAGTTTTATCCATCCACAGTGTGCACAAGGAACACCCGAGAAACGCTCCGCCGCGGTGCCGGGGACTGAATGAGCGGGGAATCTGCACATCAGCACCTTAGTCATGACTTGTGGCAAGGGGAAAGCGGTGACTAAGAGCACAGCATGACTCATAAGCACCCTTTACAACACCCAGCTCACAAAAATACACTTCCCTGCACGTCAGCTTGTTTTAGAGCACAGCTCAGTCCTCAGAGGTGAACACGCTCGGGGTGAGTCCCGCTCCAGCCCAGCCATCCCTTCCTGATGCCTCTCGTATCCCAGCATAGAACAGGCTGGGAATTTAAAGACAAAAGATGACAAAGACATTACCATAACTTTCAAACCACAAAACACAATCTTCAGAGTTTTTTTTCCTTGTGTACTGTGGACCACACATGAATCTAAACCTCTCCTCTCAAGGCAGTGCTTACGGAAGCTTCTTTCATGGGAGAGGACTCAGTTTGTCCACCACAACCAACCAGAAACTTTTCAACTTCTTCTACTGTTTATACCCCAAACTCTCCCTTCCTTCCCACCCACACTGAGCAAAATGACAAGGCAGGGGACAGTTCTGGAGGACATAATCAAACTTTCCAAGGGGCTCTGTTAAGCATCTCAAGAGGACTAAGAAAAGCAAGTGCTGATGTCACAGGGGTTTTTAATCAATGCTTTGCAATGGTTTATGAGGCTGTTGAGCAACAATGTGGGAAATCTGTCCCTTCACCACCTTCCTCCAGCTGGACTCCCAGTAGCAGAGCTGCTAAACCAAGAGGTGCTTCGGCCAAACTTCAAGGTGCAAAGTGTTTGGAGCAGGTGGAAGAGACAGCACAGTCCCTGTGCAGTGAACTGCCTGTGGTCACATTTCACAACACATCTGGGGCGAATGCTGAGAGCAGTCAGGCTCTGGCATCTTTCGGGGACACCCTTGTCACCAAGGCTGGCTGCTGCTCTACACATTTCCAAGCAGAGCCACGTATTGCAGAAGATGTGGGTTTCTATTACTTCTTCCCAGGTGTCAATAATGCTTTCAGGAGAGCACAACCACCACCCAGGGAAGAGAAAAGGTTTAGATGGACCAGTGGAGATGAAACAGCAGGAAAGATAATGAGAAACCTTCAATGTCAGTTTGTCACAAACCTCCTGACAGCAACTCTGCAAGAAACAAAACAGGGTGTCCACACATCTGTTCAGCCTCGGTGTAAAGCACCTAGAGATACTGTTCCTAGAAGGCAGAAACAGAGAGGACAACACAGTAGCTGTGAGGAACACCCTCAGGCAACGACTTGAATATCACCCCTGGACAAGCCATTAACTACCTCTCTTCAGAAAGCACATTGCCTATGGAAAAGCTTAGCAAGAGCTGAGCAGAGCAAGCAGAAGGGCTTTATCCAACATCTCGCTCATGCACCGGATCCCAGCCCTACAAAATCAAGCTGTGGCACTTCAAGCCCTGGATGTTCTCCAAGATGAGATTGGTTTCCCTTCTCCAGTAACCTTCCACCTAAAAGCAGCTTCCAAACACCATGCAAACCATACAGTCACCACTGATGATGCAGAGAAGTCAATGTTTGGAAAAGTCAAGTGAATTTTCTGCTGTCCCACAGTGACTTGTGGCACAGCTGGGAGCACAAGACAATTCTTCAGCTCTCCAGGCATGTTCCTCACCCTTCGTGCCATTCTTCTGCCACCTGCAGTATCAGCACAGTCAGAAAGAACTGGAATCCTTGCAAGAAGATAGCTAGATCTCACCTGGATAGAGTTCCCATCGCCTCATACTGGTCTGGTCCATACATGTAGCTGACCAACCAAGATAAACATCTATCACTGCACATCCCAAGAAACACCTCCCTCTGTCTCTCCCACACAGGACAGCCTCCCATCACAGCGGAGTGCATCTGCAGACCACCCTGACAGGGGTGGCAAGAGGAACTGACAGAGATCGAGAGGGGAACTGGGAACCCAGGAACCACAACTGCAATGATCCAAGTGCAGGGAGGCAACTGGCTCACAAACAGCTCCAGGACCAGGCAGGCAGAGAGCAAGGCTTGCTCTCCTCAACGTTACATCACGCCAGTAACGCTACGGCACTTTCGGTCACAGCAGTGACAACATTTAAGCCCTCTGGATTCAAGAAACTCATCTGAGGGCAACCAGTTTGCCTTGAGGTTTTGCCTTGGTTTTGACAAATGGCCAACAATTAGCAACATCATGGTTATGGGGCAAAGTTGGACCTACCCTCTCAGAAGGTTTGATTGCCCAAAAGGCACCTAATCATTTTCTAACAAGACAAAAAAAAAAATCCTTATGAAATTGAGTGAGAAAAGTCATAGCACACCAAAGCTCAGTTTGGAAAGTACCCTAGAATATTTGTGAAATTGTCCCAGCACCTTACATGGATGCAGGATCTTTGGAGAATTTCCATCTGAGATTGCTTAGTCAGAAGTCTTCATTTATCTCTGTTTGTCACAGTTAAAAAGGTGGACAGATAAATTAGAATTTTCCTGTTAACTAACATCAAATAGGCAAACACTTACCCCTTGGTGGAAGGCAGGAATTTGCTGATCATTGTTTTTCGATTTTCACTTGTCCTGCTTTGAGGCACAAGGTTTGCAAAATACCCAAAGTTTTCAAAGAATTGAAAAAAAACCATCACCAAAAAAATAAAATAAAAATAAAACCAAAAAAAATCCCACTGGGCTGTGAAACCCAAGGCCACGGGGAGCCCTCAGAGTGTCACAGCTCCATGACAGGGGCTTTCCACTCATCTGGGACAGACTGTGGTTCCCCCACTTGCCTTCACCACCCCAGGACCTTTCCCTTTGATGACTTTTCTCTTGCTCAGTATCAGAGCAAAGGAGAACATCTCAATCTGTTCACACCTAGGATTATGCTACCCCAGGAGCAGAGGGTCTCTCTGCACACAGCAGCCAAGTTGAGGAGATGACTGAGACCATTAGCAGTTCCCACATGGTTGGGACAGGGCACACAAGAAGACAAATTGGGGGTCACATGGACTTTTATGCAAGGAGAAGCACTTGTATTAAGGTCCACATGAGTCCTATCTCCATATCCCTATCTCCAAGGGATTTCTCTGATCTACTCCTGTAGTGGCAGAGCCCAGGACACCACCATTAGATGGGAACAGACAGAAAGAACTCAAAGATCAAGTCCAAAGTTGGTGTTCCCAAAAAAAGTAGTGAAGGGAATTAGACCACTCCATCTAGGACATCTGTCACCTCTGATCCAACTGGCAGGGCAAATCCCTGCCCACCCTCCCAGATCTCCAGCATGATGCCCCAGGGAGACACCCCCAGCCAGCATCCCTCCCTGCTCTAATCCACTTCCCTGAGAAGAAACCCAGGCAGCCCTGTGATAAGACAAGATTTCCTCTTCCATGGCAGCAAATCCCAGCAGCATCTCCTCGAGATGCCCACAGGCAGTAAAGGACCTGGCTGAAAGTCCTCTACTGTCCCAGAGGAGACTCTGTGGTGGGGAAGCAAGGCACTGCGCCACCTGTACCAGAGAAAGTTCCCGGGTACCTTCATGCCTTCTCCTGCCCCAACTGTTCTGAGGCTGCTGGCTGAGCATCCCAGGCAGGAAACAGGAGAGGAAAAACAAGTCCCTTCATCCAGGGGATCAGCTCATAAACACGCTGCCCGGGTGTGCTGGCAATCGCAATGGCTGGAGGGACATGGATTGCCTCACAGAGATGCTAGCTCATGGGTTAGGGCTGGGAGGTGGCCCAACATTTGGCTCCCTGCTGCAGTAGGGCTTAGGGCACTGGGGAGAAAAGGGCAAGAAGTCTGATGAGGCTAAAGGGAAAAGAAGCTTGGACTGATGCTGCAAGAGAAGGAAAACCACTTAATTGGGACTCAAAGCAACTGGATTCTAACCAGAGCTTTTTTCAGGGCAAGATCTTCATACAAGCACCTCAGCAAGGTCATAATCTCCCTGGAGCTATACCTCAGCTTTCTGCTTCTTCCATTTCATCCTCAAAATAAGCAGTGAGCAACAGGGCAGCATGGGAACATTGGGAGAGGCATCCCCGTTGCAGCAGAGGAGCTGGCTACGTGGCTGTGCTGTGCAGCAGAGCGAGCACGTGCATGGTACCTGCTCCTCCAGGTGTCTGTTTTCCTTAGATTACAGAAGAAATCTTGGTTTAACTATCCTTAGCTTGCAAAGCTTGCAAGATTTTACTGCCTCCTCTACAACCTGTACAGGAGCCAAAGACAGAAATTCAGAGCTGAGAGAGGGAGCAGCTCGAGGAAGTCCTTGTAGAAATCGGGGCAGCAAGGGGAGGAACTGCCATTTTTAAGATGCAAACTTCAGCCTTCATGTGTTTACTACTCAAGTGAGTGCTCTGCAAGGAGCAGCGAGATGAAGGTGATAAGATGCTCGTTCAAACCACACAAAGGCAGTGTATCAAAAGATCCAGGAGGCAACTGGTTTGACAAACATCCTTTCAGGGTGCTCGCAAAGGAGCGCGCACCATCCAAACACCCTGGCACCGCACGATTTCCTTATAGGGCCCTGGGTTCCTGCCCCACAGAGCAAGGATGAAAGGTGCTCTTACCCCAAGGAGTAAGAGCACACTGAGCTATGGTAGTGACCATAAGTGACCTTCATTCCTTGGACTGCAAAACCTCACCTCCACTCCCCAAACAGAGAAACAGGCAGCAGAGCAGCAACATGGAGAATTCTTTCCAAAAACTGGCTGGCAAAACTCAGATCAAACCCTCACTGAATCCTGGCCATGGAAGAACTGACCAAAACCAACCACCAATGATGCCCCAGAGGGTAAACACAAGAGAAATCTACCTAGGTGTCAGCACCTACCTCTCTGCAAATCCCCCTGCACACCTACTCACCCACCCACGCTGTGTTGGCTTGCTGATATCATCACCACTACCGCTGTCACAGTGGTACACGCTTAAGAGCAACAGATAGGACCAAAAAAATTGTCATTAGGTCTGATTTCTTGAGAAGTCAGTCACAGCAGTGCCTGGGCACCCTGCAGGACTGTCCCTTTTCCTCATCTATAAAGTGAGGAACCAGTTTACTTGGAACAGGACAGATTACAAATGTGAAACACAGCAAGATTCCCACAATGCTATCTGTTGTACTTACACATGGCAAAATACAACCAACAGACAAACAAAACCAGGAAAAAATGTTATTCTCCTCTGTTATTGTCCTCTTTTTCTTGGGGTGTGGATGGAGGAAAGGAAGAGAACATCAGAAATTAATCATCTCCAGTGATATTGATGAGAATCAGAAACAAAAAGCTGTAATTTCACACTGTGTGCACAAGCCCAGCTCAACCACCTCATACCATCTATTTTGACAGTGGGCATAGGACAAGCATAAAAGCACGTGGCCATCTCATAAATGCCTTACTCCAAGGTGGGACATGAAGACCTCAGCAAAGGGTCTTTGAGCAAGGCACATCCAGAGCAGAATTTAGGGGGTAAACAAATCACACTGTTGGGAAGGTACACCAAGACAGGAGCACCCAATACAGTGCTGGAAAGGCAGGCTAAGGGACAAACAAATGCAACCAGGACCAATGCTGTGAATATTTGCTGCCATCAGGGTACCAATGAATGAACCAGAGCAGAAACAGTGCAGACTCAGGGGTTTGGTGGTGAGGATCCACAATACCACATTCGCAATACAAGTCTGCAGGAAGCAACACATGCCAAGGAGAAGTCATACAGACAGAAAGGCACTGAGTGACACACTGGTGATAAAGACATTGAGACCAAGGTGGTTTTTCAGAAGAACTAAAACCACCAAAAGGTCAATTGGACATTGGGTTGAACAAGCAACACAGGAAAGCAGTTGGCCTCCTGGACACACAGGTCTGGTGGTCCAACGATTGCATCGATGTGCAAAACTACCATCAGGAATGAGCGGCCCTGCCCATCGCTGGCAAACCCCACATTCAAGGTGTACAGCTACAGGGATGTGTCTCTGCTGGGAAGGATGGGATGATCTGCTGGGAGATCCCACCAGCAACTGATGCAACCTGGTTCTTGAACTGCTCTGGAAGGAAGATTTTCAGCAGCAATTAGCCCCCTGCTCTGGGATGGCTGGAGCAGCACATGTAGAAAGTCTCAATGTAACAGATGAGCAACAAGCCATTGTACAAACCAGGAACCTTAGAAGTGCTCTGGGATTTGCACATAATGCAGCATTCTGAGCAAACTGCAGTATTTGGAAGTGGAATAGGAAAGAGAAGTTTAGATGGTGATTTCATTTTAAAGCAGAAGATAAAACTCATAGCACATGAAGAAAATCTGCTTCTGGAAAAGCAACAGCATCTGTGCCTAGAGAATAACCATGCTAAGGGACACTGCTTCACTACAGGAATGGTGCAGGTCATCCCCACCATGCTAACAGCAGGGAATGAAGATCTGATTTATCAGTGATAAATGCTGTCTCAGGAAGAAGAGAGGTACCAGCCTGGCAGTTCCCTTGAGATAAAGATCTCCAGCGCATGGCAGCACTATGGGACCTGAGTCCCCCTCCAGCAGAAGGGCAGTGTTGTTGCCTTGCTGAACTGCAGAGCCTCACTGACACCAGAAAACGTGAGAACTGGAAAAATTACTAAGACACAAAGATCACTCCTTGTTCTCACCATGGCTGAGAACCAGGCTGAATGAGTCCCACCACGCAGCAGGGAAAGCACCTCACATGCAAAAGCAGTTTTAATATCACACAGCACCTACAGAAGGTAACGCAAAAGGGGCAAAGCAGCACCCAGGCTTTATGTCCAGGTTTGGCTGCCTGCTCCCCTCTGGGTGCTGGCTGGGCAGCCCTGTGGTGGGCACAGCGGGGCTGGGGGCTGGTGGGGCTCCTGGCAGCACTGCAGGAAGGGGGGCTCAGCCCAGCCCAAGGTATCGAAAAGTGAGATGTGATTCATCTCGGCAAACTGCCGACAGCGAAATTCAACCACCTCTTTGTGAACCGATTACTTGGGACTGCTCAGCTTGTGCCACCCAAGATGGTCACTTGTGTCCTGCCAGAACACGCCTGTCCCTCTCCACTAAATGCCTGGTGATGAGCTCCAATGCAGACACCAAGCTCGTGGCTGTGCAGAGCTCGACTGGGTAAGCCCAGCCACAGACAGAGATCATGAGAGGTCTTCTTTGCAGAAGAAAGTCCAAATTAATTCACAACACACATTCAGAAAAGAAAAGGGCTCTGTGGGAAGACACGGTGGAGGCCATCATATAGTCCACATCCAGGGCACAGACAGCATCCCTAAAGAGCAGACTGTAAGACAGTTTGAAAATTACGTCTCACCTAACAACTGCATCTCTGTACGGTCACTTCTGCTGCTGCTCCGTGCGTCAGGCTGCTGACCACAGACACAGCAGATCAGCATGCAGCGGAAAGAAACGTCCATGGTCAGAGGGGACAGGCTTCCAGCTTAGAAAAGACCTTAAAAACATATTGCAACCGAAGGATGGAGCATCGTCCAAGCTGGGGGTGAGAAAAAAGAAATCCAGGAGAGGCACAAATAACAAACAAATATCAAACTGCTGTGTGATCTTCCTCTGGTCATTAATTTTGTGTCTAGCACTTTGCCTGCAACAGCAAACCCACTAAGAAAGTGTCCAAGGTGTCAGGCAACAGCTCAAACCTGGAGAGACAGAGCAGCGTGTGCCGCAGGGCTGTGCTGTGGGGCAAAGCTGCTGCAGGGGAGCCAAGGGGGTCAGGAATTACAGACCCAGACAGGGGCTCTCCCTAGCGCAGGGCAGGACCGACCTGTAATTGCTCAGTGTGACTTTCCCAGCGCAGCACCCCAGGCCACGCTGATGCTTTGCTCTCAGGGAAGGGCGAATGCAGCGAGCTGCGAGGCTGTGCCGCGAGGCAGGAGCAAGAATTGGGCGAGGGCGAGAAAGGGAGAGGGGAACGGAACGACCACAAACCTCCGTGCACACGTGATGTCGGAGCCGGCAATGCTCAGAATCACGTAGCCCCAAGCGACACCAGAAGAAAAAAAAAACAAAAACAAAAACCCCAAACCAAACAACGCCCCGTGCATAGCCAGCAGGACTGCCACGGTGGCGGGGAGCAGGTTACCCAGGGTGCGGGTCCACACAGACGCCGCAGCTCTGCCGCGCATGCAACACCGCTCTGCAGAGCCGCAGGGGGAGGAGAGGCTTCCGGAGCGGCTGGGGACAAATATTTTGAACCTCGGGTGAAGTAGGGCAACTGCGTTTTGGGTTGTAGATGCCACAATACCGGCACTTTTCAGTGGTAATCACAAGTGGTTTATCACCCCAGCTCCCACTGGTACAGCTTTGCTCTGCTGAGCCCGCACTAAGTACCCCCAGCTCAGGGGATCAGAAAAGCAAGCCAAGAGGAAGCTGAGAAATGCCTAAGACATGTCAGCTCCTCACAAATGCCTCCATCCAAGCCCTTCACGTTGCAGCAAATGGGAATTATTTAATGGGATTTCCCAAATTCCACCCCCAAGATTACCTGCATTAGCAGCCAGAGCTTAAGGCTAACACTTCTGTGATAAAGACCTGTGAGCTCCAAAAAAATAAAACCAAGAGGTGCAAACAAACACCAGCTCTAATTACAACCTGCTTTTTGCTTTGGAAACTCAGAAATGCAGGCTCCACAGAGAGATGGGGGAAAAAAAATCAGAAGCAGGGTCCTAATACTGCACACCTTTGCTGTATTTTGCTCTGAGATCTGCTATCACTGAGCTGATCTCAGACATGTTTTAAAGCATCAGGAACAGGACGTGCATCACTCCCCGGCAGCCAGCTGTAAGCAAGCCCACATGTGCTCCAGGAGTTGGGTACCAACTGCCAAGGATGCAACTTTGCCATGTCCCACCTGTGGGTCAGCACATTGGGTGGCTGTAGGACCAGTGCATCTCCAGAGATGCTGCTTTAGGGGCAAGTTTTCTGAAGGGTGTGCATTTAACAAAGGTAACAAATTAAATCACTGGAGGAACAAGAACAGGGATGCAAGAAACTTTGCAAAAAGAACAAAATAATTGAAGAAATTGTTTTGAGGTGAGCAAATTCCTCAGTGAATCGGACTGGATTTGAGCAAAATGCATCCACTTGGAGGGTGCACAAGGCAAGGAGTGGAGAGAGGGGGGTCCTGAGGACTCAGAATGAAACCTTTCGACCCATCATTTCGAAACAGTGTTTGCACTCATCTGACTGTGATTCAAAAAGTAAAAATCAAGCCAGAAAAAAATGAAACTTTTCATTTCTGATCAAATGAGACATTTTCCTCCACACACCAGTGTTTAGGTTCACATTGCAATGAGCAAGACCCCACCAAGCAGCTCTCCCAGGAACCAGCATCACACCAGTTTTCAATTACACCAGCTGGGAAAATGGGTACCCAGGCAGGTACCTGCCACCAAGGAAGTTTCTCAGCTGGTTTGCCCACCCCAGCATCCCTGGGGCAGCTGTAACCCTGAGCACTGTCTGCGTTCGTGGTCCTCGAGAGCTCACCAGCCACTGCCACTCAATTCTTCACCCCTATGGAAATGGTTGTGGCTTCCTTGGAGCTGGGCAAGGCATTAACCCCATGGCACAGGCAGGAGAAACGTCCTGCCTGGGTCAGAGCAATGAACTTGGGACATCCTGGCTGAGCACGCTTGGAGGAGGGGAGCCGGGCGCTCAGTTCACTTTTTTTTATGAATGGAAAAGCCTTTCAATCATTTCCCAGCTGGTTTCCCTGCTGTGAAGAGCTGACCAGCAGAACCAGGCTCCCCCAAGTCCCACTGCTGACTTGCCAGATGGTTGAGAGCAGGAAGGAGCTCAGCTCAGTGCCAGCAGCACCGGAGTATTGTTTATCTGCTGGTTCCTGTTTTTAGTTTTGTCTCTGTTTTCTTTGTTCTAAAACTGTGTTGCAATGGTGATACCTGGTCTGAATGTCATGGGGATTGCTTTGAAGTAAGAACCAGCCCAATGCTTTATGCCATTGAATTTTCTTATCTAATAAAAGAACAGAGGCCCTAACCCCAAAGCAAACCATGATCAGATTAACCCCCACACCCTTTGTTTTTAAACTGAATTGGAGCCGAGATGAACGACGCTTGGGAGTCCCTGGTATGAAGGAGCGTCCCTGCACAAGTCTGATCCTCCCAAATCTGGGACTGTCAGCAGGGATACATTTCCTGGGATGAAGTAGGGCTGCCACCAGCTCTCCACACTGGAATACCAGTTCAAGAGATGATGGGATTTGTCACCAGCATCTATTTGGGGGTAGGGAGCCGATCAGCAAACTGTCATCCAAGGGCATCCTCACCACAAAAGGTAACTACAGGGCTGTCAAGGAGCTCAGGGTCTGCTGCTGATGGGCACCCAAATCCTCCCGTGGTCCTACTTGACAGGGTTTGCTCCAAGTCTCAAGCACGAGACACACATGAACAGTTTTCATCAGGAGGATGCTGCTAGCAAAGATGTCTTGGTCATGTCCTTCATGGGCTCACCACTAGAGTCCTCCTCCATTCACCAAGACAAAGGGACAAACAGTGGTCAAAGGGGTGACCTGTGAGCAGCTTGGGGATTTGATGTTCCTTGGTTTTGGGTCCCAGTAGGGCAGAAAAAGCCCTTTAGCCCCCAGAGACAGCAGCACCCCAAAGGACATGGGCAAACTGATGCAACAGGCTTGCCTTTGCTTCCCATCACAGTGCTGACGCCCACAAGCAGGTCCAGCCGCATCCCCCTCCCCAGGGGCCCAGAGGAGGGCTCAGGGTGTTCTGGGCAGCTCCAGTGTGGGGCTGGGGCTGACTGCACCCTGCGGCAGCTCTCAGCTACTGAAAGAACAAGCCCTCGCCACCCCAAGCCACAAGCACAGATGGGAGCGAGTTACGCTCCAGCTGCAGCTCACAAACACACGTCCTGCCGCTTGCCAAAGAGGGGCTGGGCTGTCACAAGCTGTATTTTTAGCAAACCAAGGACTGAGCACCAAAAAACCATGATGGCCCAATCACACTCCTCTCCATCCAGTCCCTGCCTGGCTCTGAAGACTCTGACCTTGGTTTCAAGCCTGTGAGTCCCTCACTTCCATCCTGCACCCTCACAGGATGGGTTCCTGCCTCAAACTTCTCCATTACCATGTTTTTTTCCTTCATTTCCAACTCTGTGGCAGGTGGTCCCCATAGTCCTACTCACCACAGCCACCTCCTGGAGCAGCCTCAGATCAGGGTGATGCATTAGAGCCCTGTGAAGGGCATGAGTTTGGGCAGAGCCCCTCCAATGGGATATTGGACACATCCCAGTTTATTAGGGAGCCACAGAAAACCAGCCCCAATGCTGGCATGGCTTTTAGAGTTTAAAAATATGCAGTTTCCAGGCTGTGCTCGAGAAACCACATGTCACAGCCCTAAGGCTGAAACACTTGATTCCTAAAGCCCAGATTAGCACCAGCTCACTCCAAGAGCCATGATCTTTGGGAATCATTCACTCTCCATTCCCTCAGCAGCAGACCTGGACATTATTTAATGCCCTTATCCTCAAATCACTCCTCCAAGAAAATCGTACTACTATGCATGCAGTGATGGGAACCAAGGTTGATGGGGAAAGGCAAAATGACTGCCCAGGTCACCCAGGAAGACTGGCAGGACAAGGGCCATGCCAGTATCCCAACAGAACCTTAAATCCAGAGCATTTCAAGCTCAGAGCTGCTAGAAAATCCAGTCACCATGCTTATTCTGTGCTTTTCTCAGCTCTTCTGCCCTTTCTAGTTCATCTGCAATGCTCACAGCTCAGGTCACACCTGAATTTAGCTGGTCACTTGGGGACTGTTTCTTGTTTCTGAGCAGGGCCTAGATGGTCTCTTTTGAATTTTATTTAAAAAAAAAAAAAAAAAAAAGAAACAGCACAGGTTCAGCAAAGTGAGGCCACTCTGCCCTGGCAGCACACACCTTTTGGAGGCTCAGAGCAGACCTATGGACTTCCCATGCCACAACTCCTGGGCTGGCAGCAACCTATTCCCCTTCTCTCTTACCTTCAAGGAGACCTCAGGTTATTTCTTTGCTTTTAACTTCAAAATGTTAACTCAAAATAACTGTGAGCTTATTTTGACAGAGTTCAAGCTTGTGTCTCACATCTGACAGCTCCCGGCTCACCCCCAGAAGGGATCAAAAGACCCAGAGAACTGATCGGGTCACCTCCCTGGGAAGTCCACTTCCCTTTGGGAATATACTCCACTCTCCAAATTAACTGGTGAGGTGTAAAGACCTGTCTAATTAGCTACCCTGACCCCTCTGCCTTCAGCAGAAAGACCAATTAGGAGGCAATTTCCCTCCAGCAGCGGTGGGTCCTTCTAGATAAACAATTGCTGCTTTTCTGGGAGGGCAACTCTCAAGTGGGTTAAGTGTGAATTGCTTTTGGTCACAGCTTCAGACATGCTGCAGCTATTTCTGCTCTCCTCCTCCAGCTCTTTGCCTACAAAACTCCTTCCAGTGACTGCGGCAGATCTCTGTCTCTACGCACTGTGATCACATTTACCAGTGTAAGCGGTGCTAGCACCAATTCACCACAGGGTTTGGCTCTCTGCATCAGCCAAGGCACAACCCAGCCCAACCTGAAATGAGTTAGCAGGCAGGGTAACCAGTACATGTAGCATCTGTGGTTGGTTTTGCTTGCAGCCACGCTCTGATGCCCTAGAGCTGCAGGGGCAAAGTGGTTCCAGGAGCAGAGGGGTATAACATGAAAGCCAGCCCTTTCCTCGAGACATCGATGTCTGACAGCACAGGTGACCTGTTTGGGTCTCTCTGTTGAAGCTGGCACCAAGCCTGGCTTTTAAAAATTGCCAAACACCCTCCTCTCTTCAGAGCCTTTAAATAGGTGTCTCCCATTAGACATGATACAATAAAAGTTAACACAGTCACCTTAGGAAGCCTATGCTAAAGGCACTGACCTCCTCTCCATGAGCATGGGCTTCACCCCACTGCTCCCAGCCAGTGAGGGGATGCAGTGACCAAGGAAGGAGGACCAGACCCTCCTACATCCAATGACACCAGCTGATGGGGCAGACCCTGCACTGGGCATGGTCTGGAGCAGCCTCTGGTCTGCTCTGAGCCTCCATCGCTGCAGGCTCTGCCCAGGAGAGGAGAGGATCATCCTCCCAAGATGCCATTTCACAGCATGCAGCACCCCTTCCACATCAGCCACTGCAGGTCTGCCTGGGTCAAATGCTCAACCAAACACAGGCAAAAGGACTCTGAGTCTTCTCCTGTACATCCCCTTTTATAAGGAAAGCCTTGGCAATCTCGAGGAACAGGAGACCAAAGCAGAGCCACCTTCTGTGGACTGCAGGACTGGAGGAGCAGCCAGCAAGGCACATGTCTCTTTTGC
This sequence comes from Caprimulgus europaeus, assembly GCA_907165065.1. The sequence goes on along the minus strand of OU015543.1, from coordinate 4,086,236 downwards.
ATCACCCCATCCAATCATGGGCAAGCCATTAATTTTAGGTTAGATGTTTATACCAACAAAGTGCCCTATACACAAGGATCTTAAATACTGCCCAGTTTAGCACTGCTGCTCTTTCTCTGGAGTGACCTTCCTCCCCTTGTCCCCAGCACAGGCTGACTGACCCCCACTTATGTCTCCCCACGTCCCAGTTGCCCATTTGTAACTGGGATGACAGCACATCAACAACACATCAACATCCTGAGCACCAATCAGCCTCCACAGGGTGCCCCAACACCGTGGCACGGAGTCCCCAGGCTGCAGTAGATGACAAGACCCCCAACACTTGCCTCCCTCCCAGCCCGCTCAGACCTCGGGCCAAGAAAAAGACAGTGATGTCTAGTGGTTACAAAGGGAATTGAAACAAGAGCTCTGGTGCCATGGCATGGTGAGTGACCTCTCAGTGCCTCAGTTTCCTTCTCCAAAAGCCGAGACAGGGGCTCCTGCAGCAGCATGCTCTGTTAGCCACTGGCTGCAAAGCAGTGGTCAATAAAGGTGAAAGCGTAATTTTCTTTCCTCCTGTTATTTCATTTCCTAATGTAGTCTTCAAAATCCTATCTATAACCCTGGCAAGTAAGGCTGGCAGGGCAGGACCTGTCAAAAAAACATATTTATAATACATAAAAACATACTAATATTTCATAGAGGTTATTTCTAACCCACAAGAACCACTTGCCTTAACCAAGATATCCTGCCATGGGCACCTCAAAAGCAGAGTACTCAGATACCCATGCTCAAACTTTTTGAGCAGTAAAATGATGACAGGCAATCAGAACTGCTCAGGAAGCAGCAAACTAGAAATAAAGCTACACATGAGAAAAACCCACATTCTCAGGAGCAGCACACGCAGGGGAGCTGTGGATCACCAGTACCAGAACTATTTTTTTTAAAACCCAAATTCCTAAGAAACAAAATACAGAACTGCCTTGTCCAGACTATTGCAGCAGCAACCACTCAGCTCAGTAAATCTAATTAATGAGCCAGGAAAAGTGTCATTCGTTTGCTAACTACTTCGCCCAGGGTTGCCAAATAGACAGATAAAGGATTTAGCGGGGGCCTGTTCCAGCCAAAGGAGCTGGGAACCTGGCAGAGATCGCAGAAGATTAGAGAGAGCTGAAAAGAAAAAGAGAGGGGGGAGAGGGCGGGGGAATCAAAATCGATTAGCACTTTCAAAATGCAAGCATGTAAATCAGCTTACATTTTATATAATGCCACCCTTGTGAGTGTCTGGCCATGGGTCTGACGACAGCACCGCGCAGAAATGCACGAGAAGTCTCGGCTGAGCAGAGTTTTATTTGGGCTCAGGAATCTCACGCCACCAACTCCCTCACAAAACCAGCAGTTTTGTTTTTACCAGCTTTGTAAATTCTCACAGGAAGCCAATTAGGGGAAACCTGGGAACAGAGGAAGATTCATAATTGCAATTAAGGCTTCAAAGTACTTATCCCAAGCACGGCTGTTAAAATTAGAGCTGGGGAAATAAAAACCCTTTGAAACATCGAGCTTTCAGATACCCCCCAGGCTGGAAGATCTCTCTCCCATAACAAGTCATCACCTGGCAGACAAGGAGCTCACCCTGAAGGGGACCCAAGCAGGACCAGGTCCAAGCTGCCACCTGCCCTGGAGGTGCCTTCCCCAGGGGTGCTCAGAGGCTGGCAGGATGCATTTACCTCTTGCCTCTGATTTGGGAAAGAAAGTTCAGTCCTGTACACACAAAACCTTTCCCAGCTGAAAATGCTGGCAGCAAACAAAGCCTTTGCTTCATCTATTTGATGTTCTAAACTCCTAGGATTACTGCTAAACCATTGCAGCATCTCTGGCAAGGATGGAATGGCTTTGCAGACTAGGCTGTCTGCTGGGATAGAAGAGATTTGGGTTTAAACCTCCTGTCAAAGTGATCCAACATTTGTCACTTAGTGCTACAGTCCATGATCCTTCCATACCATGGCAAATGAAGAAGTTCAGCAGTTTCAGCAGTAATCAGAATACTAAGAAACAAGTGGCTAAACAGTCCGAATAACTGTGTTTGCATCATGGCAGAACTGCTCTGCCTGTCTGCAATCAAACGTGCACCACAGCAGCTCAAACACAACAGTCCAACACAAACACTGCTGTGGCTACACTGAGAGCTGGGAAATCCTAACCCTAACCCCTAAATCTGGCCCTGCAGACACACCTAGAGCAACACTCACATGGACTCCACTGCACCATGGATGGAGGTGGCTCTTCTGGTTTTGCTTCGACTTTCAAAGACAAAAGCTCCAGCTCAGGGTGAAAAATCACTCTGAATATCACTGGAGAAACGCTCTCCATGCTGGAGTTTATGCCCATCCTCTCAGACAGAAAGCTGCAGCTGTTCGTCTTGGCTTGAGATTCACAACCCAACCAAGCAAGTGATGGGAGCTGAACCAGACCTTCTCATATTAGCAAACCCAAGAGAGGCAAAACCTGAAAACAACTGTCTGATCTGCCCCAATTGAACATGGTTGAGCCGTACCCTGGGCTTGGCCATTTCAGCTTGGAGTACAGTAGAGCAGAACAGTCCTACTTATAGAAGTTCAATCCTCCAGCAGTAGCTGATCTAGATGAGGGCCTTTTGCATGTTGGAAGATGTCAATGATACACACAGGACTGCCCAGACACTTCTAACCAGGGCTACAAACTTCTTACAGCTCTGTGTGTGTATTCCATAAACTTCCATCTATCTATCTATCTATCTATCTATCTATCTATCTATCTATCTATTCTATGATCTTATGGAATAAGATTAGTCTAGTCCTTCTCTTGCAGAAAGGAGGGGAAGCATAATTTACAGAGATAACACATCTGCACTAGGACATCTTGCAGGCCAGCACTGTCAGTTATGGGTTGCCCCCCTTTATGTCCCTCATCGGCAGAAATGGTGGTGGCAGCCTGTGCTACGGCCCCAAAAATGTGGACTCACTGCTCCAATGTGCCCTTAGCAGGAAAAAGGGTTGAGAAGAGCTGATAGGAGAAAAAGTAACTCATCCAAGGTGTCAGGGTAAACCCCTGGTAGATCTGGGAAGAGACCACGAAGGTCCTGCACCAGCTCTAGTGCCAGACTCACAACCGCTCCGCTCTGCACCTTCTCACTGCCAGCACCCACAGACACTTCCCTCCCGATGGCACCTCCTCTCTAGACACCACTCCCAACAACAGCTTTTCTTCCAGCCCCTCCCAACCTGGCTCTCTCTCTAAACAGGCTGAGATCATGCTCCAGCATGCAGCAGAGCCAAGGTGAAAGATGCAAAGGCTGCTCTCCTCGGTGGGGATGCACGCTCTTCCTTCCACCAGACACACCAAAGCCCCTGGAGCTGCAATAACGCTTATGCCCAGCACAGTCTGGAGAAACAACAATCTGCCATGGCTGTATGAGGTACCTGGGAGAGCACACAGGCAAAGTGACTTACCCTCAGTCATCTTCATCCATAGCAAGACCTTAACCACACCTGCTTTCCCCCACGTGCCCACACTTGCTTCCCCCCATGGCCTCGCACACCCCATCAGCTGCTTTATGCCACGTCTGAGTCGTTCCTCAAGGATTTTGTGGCTGAGACTTGGGGTCTACTGCAGGATCTGCCATGTGACCATGGAAAGTCATTTGTGCATCTGAAAATATATTTGCTGTAGGTATTTTTGCATAAGCTACTTTCCCTGTGGTGTTTTTATCCTTCCACTGAGCACGTAGGACTCAGTAATCAAATGAGGTCAAAGAAAATTCCAACCAAAACCCCAGCAGCCTCAGTCCCTCCCTTGCAGCAGCCGTGGCAAGCAGTCAACAGCAGCTGAATGAGAACAGCCTGGGCTGGGACAATGGCTCTCCCTCTTTGGTAGTACAAGACAAACCATCACAGAAAGTGGGAACCATCCTGCAGAATTAAGCAACCTGCCACGAGCTGGGCTGACATCTAAAACACATGGGCAAGCAAGGACAGGGACAACAAGCTCCCAAGGGCAGAAGAACTGGAGAAGGCAACTCTCTGGAGCAAAGACTACAGAACCTGCAGCCCACCCGTCCTCTGCCTCTCACTTCACACCAAGTAGACTTCCCATCTGATGAGGAAGCCACAAACCATGTGGCTGAATCCATCAGCACAACAGCATAGCCCTCTCCACAGCTGAAGCCAAGGGCTCTGCCGCAGGCTCACCCATCAAGATGGTTTCCAGGAGCAACCTGCACTTCTGCATTTTCAACAGAGATCTTACTTCACCTTCCCATGCGCTGGTGCCAAAAGGAGAAGTGTTCTGGAGCTGGGGGGAAGTTGTGCCACCGTTTCCTATTCTGGATGATGATTTCACTCTCCTGCCACATCCGAGAGCCACACGTGGCAACCCACCACGCTGAGCAAATGAGCTGTGAGGCTGTTAACATGCAAAGGGCTCTGGTTTGGGCCAAGTGGTTCCAGGAAACTCAACAGTTGTGTTCAAGAAAATACAAAAATAAAGACCACACACAGAAATGATCCAGTCAGAAATAACCACGCTGTCCCCTGGTGCTCGTGAGGCTGCACGGTACCAAAGCAGGCCGTGTGGCTCAGTGATGGAGAGGCTGAGGAAGGAAAGGCAAGTGAAAGCAGCAGCCCAGGTCTAAGCAATGACTTTCTGTGCCCCCCTAAACGATGACACACATGGTTAGGTTGGGCTCAAGCAATGCTGGGGCCCTCTCTTCTGGTTTGAAGGGTGTCAGTTCCCTCGGCTCCTTCCCATGGCCAAGCAGCACCGTAACGGGGGAAGAGCAGATCCAGAGTAGCCAAGAGATCCACTCCTTCCCACACATTCATGGAGCTGGACTCTTCCCACCTTGATGCTAAAGCAACAGCTACGTACCAACCAACTACCTGCAAACTGGAAGGAAAGACTCTTTCCACCATTTATCGCCAGGCTTTCTCCCCATTTGCTCAGTGTGGGCATGGGGGCCCCAACTTGCACTCCCCCCAGGCAGCTTGGGTCTGTCTTCCAGTTTTGGCAGCAGATTCAAGCATTGCTCCATAGGTAGAAGGCTTTCCTTACAGCCATAATAGCTTGGGTTTCTGCTGACACCAACGGAAATGTCATCCCCATTTAGAGGGCAAAAATCTGTCTCTTTTCCCCAAGGGACTTTGATAACCCCCATTGCCAGGAGCTTTCTACAGCACAGCTAAAGAGTGGATCAGGTCTTAACATATTCCCTGCTTAAAACTTATTGCTGTACTCTTATCACCAGAGAGGCCTTTCTAGATATTTTTAGAGGTAATATCTGCTAGCACAAGGAATTACAGTGCATTAATTAGCAGAGAGACACATACTGACAGTCACAAGGTCAAAACACAACATCTATAATTTACACCTCGTTGGGAGATAGAGAGAAAACAGAATACACAAGAGCCATCACCAGATCTGCTATTTTTAAGGGCTCCAAGACAGAGGTTCTCATCTGCCCAGAACAAACAGGAAAAAATTACTTTCTCAGATGGACCAAATCCTCATGGACAGCAAAACTCAGTGAGGGCTCTACATGCAGATTGGGTTAGTCTCTAGAAGGTAATTTATGGGTCTGCAAGGCCACTGTCCAACGGTCTGATGGCTTGGAAGGGAAAAAAAGAAAAAAAAGCAGTGGCCAACATTTGCTCTTCTGGGATAAACTACTAAGAAAATGTGTTGGCATTTTGGTATCAGTGGCCATTCATGCTCCTCAACAGACATGTGCAGTCTCAGCCTTTCAGATGATGGGGGTACCTTGAATCTGAGAGATGGAGCTGCCTTTTTCAATGGCTAGTTAAGACTAGAGAAAGTTGTCAGTTGGTTGGTCATACAGATGGGCAGATTCACTTTCCTGAGCCATCTAGATGGTTCCTCAAGAAGCTCATAACCTGACTCCACTCTAAGCAGCCTCTCTTCTCCCAGAGCTTCCTTCACTGGGTAAGAATTACTGGCAAGGAAGTGTCAGAGTAAGTCAGGCTGTGACACAACTTCTCACACTTCCCACCACCTGCTCAGACAGCATCACCAGCAATAACCAGCTGCAACCTCAGAGCAATGGACCAAGAGGAGGTATCCCTCGGGTTTCACCACTGCTGAGCAGGACAACCCTGCTAGGTGAGTGGGTTAAGCAGGATAAATCAGTTCCCCTCCAAAAAATCCCCAAAGATCAGCTGCTCAGAGAGGGAGAGAGAGAACCACTGTTGGATGCAAGACTGACAGCAAGTCAGCATTTACCAACATCTAAAGAAGAAAACTGCGCCATTACTTGCCTACCAAATGCTTGATCAGGACAAGGATTCAGATGAAATTAAGCCACCCAGAGCTGGTTGATGGCTAGGTCAGGTGCACTGTGCTTAGATCCAGAAGGGGCTTATTCATATTCACGACTGTTCAGTTAAGACTTTCTGCCAGAGTGATTTATATCTTCTTCTCTGAACACCCAGGACCACCAGCAGCCCTGCTGGCATCCCCACAAAGGCTCCTACCAGCACACCAAAATGCACAGCGAAATGAAGAAAGCCTCTAACACCCTGAACCTTTGTGAACCAGCTGCACAACCAACAATATATCAAGGCAAAGAAGACCAGCCAGAACTCTTGGTATCTTGTTTCTTACAACAATGTAATTAAGGCAACTTTGGGATTACCAACCTGAGCCAAAAAAAAATGATGGGAGTCTAAGGCATGAAGAAAGATAACTGAGCAATAAAGTAATCCAGTGACTTTGGAGAACCCACATCAACTATTTGTCCTGCTGTAAAGTGCTGTGGTGACACTGGGTCTATTCCAGGAGTAGATGCATTGCCTTCAACTTTACTTATGCAAAAGTGAGGTGAATCTCTAAGCAAATTTACATCTACAGACAGAGAGAGCACCTGGTATGGAGGTCAGCTCATCCCATCCCACTTGAACCCCTCTTAAGAGGGAGCCCGCAGACTAAGTTAAATTGGAGGACTAAATTTTCCTTGAGCAAGACAACTCCCATCCTTCTTCTCCTAGGCTGCTTCCTACATGCAGAGCAGGAATAATCACACTTCCTTCCTTAGCCAGCAGTTGCACAACCAAATGTTTCAAAGCCTGTAAGAAGCTCAGATCGTGCAATAATGGGAAGATGGAAATTGCAATAGATTTATTGAGTTTAGCTTTCACTTCTTTTACCCCCTAATTTGATTCATAACAAACAAAAGCAGAAGCCAACATTTTTGCAAGTGACTTTGCTCAAGATCCCCAAGACTCCTCACTAGACTTCCACTTCTGGACATCCAGGTGTAAGCTCTGAGTGCCAGAGGCTGGAACAAGCAGCTCTCAATAAAACACTGGTTCAAGAAAGCTTTACAACCATTGCCACTTTAAAGTCTCTGCTGTAAAAACTGAGAGTTATTTCCACCTTTGAAGATGAAGGTGGATTTCCACCTTCCACCTTTAAAACAGCCTAAGGTCAATTTTATGGGGCTATTTCACAGATGAACTACATTAAAATACTGATAATCCAGAAAACACAAACAAGAGATAATAAATGCATCATTACTTAGTTAATTTGAGCACCTGAGGGCTAGCAACAGATAGTCACAGACACCAACAGTCCAGCACGTGTGGGACAAGGCAGCAGAGGCCTCATTCCCACACCAAAGCTGCATTAGCCCTTCAGCCAGTAGCAAAATTCCCATCAGCTGTGGCAGGACCAGTTGTGGATCCTCACCTGAGGTTATGGAAGAAATCAGCTGAACTGTGCCTACAACCAAGCCCAATTTCATCACTCCTGGAGGGAAGATGCAATCTCTTCCCAAACCTCCTCAGGCTGACCAACACAAGCAGGATGTGAAGTGCTGGCAGAGGAGCAAGGAAGGCTCTAGCACCCAACCACCCACAGGAGGATCACTGCTGAATGCTGCTGTTTGGGTCTGTCACTGGCTCTCCCCCCTAGAGTCATTTTTTTCAGTCATTGATTAATAAGGAAAAGTTAGACAAGCAGCTGGGGCTGCCCCTAAAATGTACAAAATGTGACTGTAACAAAATTTTAGTGATTTCAGAGTGAAACCACCATCATGTTATCATCCTGGTAATGAATTTCTCATCACAATATTACTGACTAGACTCCAGCTCCCGGAGTTTATTTCCACTTTATGAAGCAGGAAAGACAGTCTCCTCCTAAGCATGAGTGAGATACCGAGGTAAAGCATACTGTGAAACACAGTGCCAGAGCTGGAAGGAGAAACACAGCACTAGGGGTTGAGTTTGCAGCCAGGGTGAACTTCTGGTTACACCAGGACAAGTCCAGGGCAATGCACTGGTTCTAGTTTTAGTAAGGAAGCCACAGCAGGGAGCCAAAACCTGAACGTGGACCAGCAGCTTCGGAGGTGGCAGGGCTGAGGGAAGCACCAGCAACCCCCAGACAATACTTAGCTATTGGAAAGGGACAAGGTGATCACAGAAACAAGGTGATGTGCATCTGGCACAATGTGTGTGAACCACCAACCCCAACATTTGCAGGGGATACCATGGGATCAGCTTTATGGAGACCACGTGCCACTCATGAGACTCCTAATGCTCACACAAAACCCCTCTGATCCTTCCAGAGTCTGCCCCTGTGCAGTAATAGCTGCAGTTCAATAAAGTAACAGAAAAGGAGTCTCAGCAACGTGTAATAAGAGCAATCTGGAAGCTGCAATCCAGTCAAGTTCAACAAGCGTTGGATTAAAGATGAGTACATGCTGGTTCTGCAGGATCACCACCACCTTCCCCATCAGCAGCACTGGCAGCAAGCAAAGGCATGGGATGAAAACAGAGGAGACTCCTTTTCCAGTCCTGGGGTCTCATAGGAGCTGGTGGGAGAGAATGAGAACAGCAGCAGCTCACCAGCTGTGGGTGCTGGGTTTCAGGTATGCAATTTGTGGTTGGGGCACAGCACTCATCCTCCTTAACGCTGGACACTGAGAAGACCAGTTACAGATTTTAGGAAGTCAAGGGACCTCCCAGAGACAGATATTCAAGAGTAATTGAGTGGGGTTTACTTTTTGTATCAGCTTTGCATCTCAACTGACCTGAGCTCAAACCAGTCATTCGAAGGTTCATTGCTTCCATATTCAGGCCTGAATTTTAGACTAACTGTGCATTTCCTTGAGAAACCAAAGTAGCCTACAACGCATCGCGGACTGACACAAGCTGAAGACACTTGCAAACTGTTCTGTGACTTTCTGTATGTGAGCAATTCCCTTGCAGCAAGGTTAGCAATGTGAATGTGGTAGCTACATGAAGACCATCACCAGCATCAGACCCTTAGCAGCAACGCTCAGGGGAAACTGAAACCACAACAGTGTGCTAGTGTCCAGTGCAGAATTGTCTGCAAACCTCCCAACCACCCATTCTGCAAACTGAGACTTCCTCTTGACTTATTTTTGAAATGTTCTTTTTTACAATTACAATTTTTCAGGACAGGATCTAGTGTGTTCTTGACAAACAGATGAGGGGGGAATTCCACTCACTGCACCTTTAAAAGCCATGATGTATTTTGGTGGCGAGAAATACAAATCGCCAAATGAGTGCCATCGAGCCATCACTGAGAACAGCTGTGATGGTACCACCTCTCTTTCTCCAAAAAGACATTTCTCTGCATGCAACTCCAGTGACTCACCAAAGGTCCTTTCAATTGGAGATGCTCTTACCATTGGCAACACGCTGCCTTCATCTCCATCTCCAACTACAAACATGGGCTGCACCCTTCACCTCCATATTCCATTATTTTTAGCTCCTGTAATGCAACGTTCTTGAACTGTTCAAGTATTAAGCTTTGGGAAGTGAAAGGCACAGGGAGGAATGTGTGTCCATGTTGTTCTTAAAATAAGGTCTATTACTTTTTGCAATGGTTTCTGAAGGAAACTGTGAAAGTCCCATTCCTGGAGGTGCTGAAGGACAAACTTCAACTTGAAGGACAAGGAGAAAATATGCCCTGCTCTGCTGGGGTGGTTGGGAAACGTGATTAACTCAATCAGAGAGCTGCTGAAGAGGAGATGACTTATCTCCATCCCTTATCTCTGGCTCAAATCAAATGACAGAGGGGAGAGTGGTCCTTTTCAGTCCTCCTGCCTCGAGGCAGATGAGAAGCTACAGAGGTCTGTGGGAATATCTTGGATCTCACCACTGTAAAGTACATCTTGACACTGAACTGTAACTTCCTGAAAAAAAAAAAAAAAGAAGAAAAATTCCAGCCCTACCCTGTGCTTCTTTTTATGTCCCCTCCATCAACTCTTCGCTCACCTTCTGACACACCAGACCAAGGCTGGAGGCTTCAGCAGCCTGCGCTTCGCTTTCTGGCCAGGAGCACAGAGCCAAGCCCATCTCCTCTCCTCTTGCTCCCATTGGCAAAAGCAGCTCTGCCACCAGTGCCACGCAGCCAGCAACACCTCTGCGCCTCCCTGGCTTCCAAACACCACTCTCAGCCTGCCTGTGATGGGTGTGGAGAGATGACCCAGGACAACAGCAACAACCCCAACTTCATCCATGACCACTCGGTGGCAAAACTGAGCCAGGGTAAGAAAAGCCTCTACTTTTCTCCTCAAAAACTAGCAGAAATGACACATAACTGATCTGAGTAAGAGAAGACCAGTTATACATACTCACTTTTCAGAGAGGAAACGTGCTTGTTCCTGGTACCCATTACGAAAACCCCTCACCACATGATGCAAGAGTTAATTTTAGCCTGTATCAGTCTTTATCACAACAGCAAAGGTTCAAGTTTCACCCAACATCACAGTCAATTACAGGCTCAATGTCAAGTTAAGCCCCAAGAAGATTTAGGCTGGAGAGAGCGATGGTGTTTGGCACAGCTCTGCTGGGTGCTGCGAGCCGTCAGCAGTATCTAATGGAAACTCCAGGGCTGCTCTTCAGGGAAGATGGAAGTTCAACAGAGAAGTGGTTGTGTGTCACAAGGAGAGAACTGGGGGGTGAGGGGAGGGGGAGGAAATTCAGCAAATGCATAATTTAGAGGGGAAAAAAAAGGGTGTTTCCCAAAGTAAAGGCAGCAGCCCAAGCTGCCCCTGCCAAGAAGGAAGTGAAGGACACAACACAGTGTTAAGCAGTTCCTCCCAACACTCCCAAGGTGGCTGTTCAACCTGGTGGGACAGACTAAAAGGAGACATCTCTGTTGGAAGGGTCTTCATGGCCACTCACATGGGGCAAAGGGGACAAGACTCCAGGTATTTCCATGCTCAGCAGGAGACACCCTTCCAAAAGCATATGGGACACCTGGGGTTGAGGTCCGTGCCCAGATGTAGCAGGCACTGAGCTCCCTCCCAAGCTGAAGATTTCACTGAGGCTGAAGATGCTGCAATCAAGTCTTCAGCTTGGGAGGGAACCCAGCACCTATCACCTCTGGGTGCACAGCTGAACTCCAGCTGTCCCATCTGCTTTCTACAGTAGTTGCTGTGTAAATGGGACTTCTTTGGACATGGTCTTTAGATAAAATCCATTTTTACTGTGCAAGGTTACACATGGGTGGCACTATCATATTTGGGATAGTGTCAAACACAAAGAGAAACAGTGATACCACAGTACCATGAAAAACTCTCATCAGCTATTCTTTGTTCCACTGACCCAGCACTTCCCGTTGCCTTGCCAAACTCTTCCTAAGACTTCTTGCCCCCCAAAAAGTATGTCATGTTGCTCCCTACTCTGCTACACTGGCTCACTGGGAGGGGTGATGGGTTTTGTGTTGGTTTTTTTTCTATTGCAAAATCATCTATTATCCTCAGTTAGGGCCAGGGACCACCCCATCCTGCAACCAAGTGAAGTGGCATAGAGCACACACCGAGGGTCCCTCCCAGAGGGGACCCCAACCTCTGTCCCATGCTGCCTTCCCCCCACAGCTCTCTTGGGATGAATGACAGCGAGAGCTGATGCTAATTCCTTCAGCCTCTTCGGAAAAACAAGTTTACACGTGAGATTTCATTTGGCTCCGTCTCTGATTAACTACTCCAGCTGTGAAACAAAGTAAGTGAGAGACAAAGCACTACAAACAAGCAGCGTGACCATTTCAGAGGGCTTTTTGTGAGCTTTAATGCCAAATTCACTTAAATAGATTAACTTACAGCAAAAACAAGCAAGTAAATCTTTCCCCCAAGGCCCTGTGTATCCAAAGGAAGCTTTAGAAGTTGCTTCCTGCCATTGTGGAAGCCCTGCTGGGAACCCAGGAGCCTTTTCAGTCCCTGGCGTGGTTGCCCAGAGCCTTCAATTTACTTCCAGCACCTCTGGCTGCAGCACCACAAAAGACAGATGATGGCAAGGATGTTTTTGGCTGTTCCCCATCACACTCAGGCCAAGGGCAAGTGGGACTGTGATTCATATGTGCTTCCAAAGCTCACAGAAGCGTGTGAGCCCCACTTTGACCAGGGGACTCTGTACAACCACAGCACCACCATCATAATTGATGAGAAGGAAGGAAGTCTCCAAACAAGGAGACAGACCAAGGAGAAGTGGGCATCCATCCAACAGTGGGATGTCCAGCAGTGGCCAACCCCACTAGGTTATTCAGCCCCTGATAGTTTTCAAACAGCACTGAAATATCACAGCAGCATCCACACTTGCCATTTGAGGGGCAAATGACAGGGCCTGGGGCATGAAACCTTTCCAAACCCTCTGTTGACCTCTAGGAAGAAGCAGGCTCAAGCTGTGCTGAAGGCCACCACTGCATCCCAGATGTGCCAAACCCTGCAGATGTGGAGAAGGGCAGACTGCACAAAGGGAAGATGCTGGGACTGGATTGCTCAGGGTCCTCCCATCACAATGAGTGAGGTCCAAGCCATGGGTTCTCCATGGCTGAGGGCAGGATCCTGAGCTGGCCCATCCTTTGGCCTGGCCTAATACAGTCACCAGAACTACCACCCCAAAAGCCATGGAAAAGACAAGCTGAAAGAGATCTTCTTCATGTGAAGGCTCTATCCACCACTTTCCATCCCTTCTCCCTGGCACAGTGACTGCATTTGATGGTGACATGACAGCTGCAAGGGACACTGTCAGCACCCCATCCCTCAAGTGCCTCCAGTCAGGTTGGCACAGCCCCAACCAGCTGGTCTCCCACATGTAGAGCAAGTCCCCAGTTTTCCCCAACCACACATCACAGGAGCAAGAGGTGTAAAAGCTCATTCAGCAAATGCAGCCTGAACCCCTTCCAGCCCCTGGTTCCTTCCATGATGGGCAGGAGCATCACGGCACACGGGGCCAGTCCCCTTGTTCAGCTCTTCACTAGGAGCTGAGCTCCAGGGAACTGGCATGATGGTGACTGAAGGTGCCCAATTTCTGCAGAGTCAAGGTTCAAGGTTTACTCCCTTCATCCTAAGGCATCACACTCACGGTGTTCTGGTTGGAGACCACAGGGAGTAGGTGGGATGCCGTTAAATACCCGCTAGCCTGCCACCACTTCTAAACCCAGCGCCGCAATCCAGCAGCCCAGGGCCCACCACGAAGGAGGTCCCCAGGCTCTAGGTGTGCTCTGTACCAGGAAAAGTGGATTTAGACCCAAGCAGCCATTCCTTCACGCCATCCAAGTTCCCTAAAGGCTTAGACACCCACCGGCATTCAGACCAGACCAACCTGGGAACAATTTGCATTTAATGAGCAGTTCTTCAGGGACCTTAGGCTTGTTGGCTTTGATTGCAATCCAGCTAATTGATCCAGTGGGGTAAGCCTCAAGCAGGAGCCCTCTCAGATGAGCAGGATTCACACACACAGATGAAGAGCAGCAGGGATGTCAGCCAGCCAGGGTCTGCAAGGCTGGAGTTGGCTGGGTCGGACTGCAAAGCCCCCGCACCCGCTAACACCTTGCCGCAGCCGCGGGCGGCTGCACACAGCGTGTGTACCAATTTGCAAGGTTTATCAACACAAAGACACTCAGAACCATGAAACCTTTGTGAAGTTTCACATGCAGAGATTGCCAGAAACAATGAGAAAAGGGAAATGCCACCTGAAAGGATGAGAGCTTGTTTGCAAGAGAAGCCTCTGAGCTGAGGGTTTAAATAGACATAGAGCGACAGGGGAAGCAGCTGAAAGGGGAAGCGTTTCATCCTAATTTGAGACGACAAAGAATGGGTCTTTGTGGAAGGGATGAAAAACACTTTTGCAAGTTCAAGACAACATCATCTTTCCCAAAGCGTGCACACCCCAGCCATACACCCATCCACGCCGCGCTGCGCTGCAAGACACGAACACAATACTGAAAATACCTCGATGTTACGGCACAAAACCTCCAACGCAGGATAAAAATGATGATTAATTCCCTGCTGCAGCAGCTGCTCGGGACAGTCACAAGACTGGGCTGGAGCTGAGCCCTTCCTGCCCAGACGGAGCCGTGCCGGGCAGCCGTGAGCGGCGTGACCAGGGGACGATGCTCCAGCGTGTCCCTCCATTCCCGGGAGCCCTTGTCACATGAACTGCTCATGCCAGGATCTCCTCACTTCTGCTTAAACTCACCCCAAAATAAGGACCAGCAGCATGTTAGGAGCACCCGAGCTGCTCTCACTGCAAGCACTGCGGGAATTTTGGGCAATGAAACAAAACATTTGAGGGAAAGTCAAGCCCCATCCCCATCCCTGTTACAAACATGGACAGTCCCCCTGCAGCGCTGAGAGTCATTAATAATTGTCACAGCACCACAGGACTGTGTCACCCAGCCAGGTAGCATCTTCCTATTCCCCTTTTAACTCAGCAAGACAGTCACATCTGTCAGCTAAAACCATCTGCAGCCCTTTTCACTGCCGGGCCAGCCCAGCACAGCTGGGGAGGGAGCACTGCAGCCCGCTCGCCCCGGCACACACCGGAGGGGTCACCAGCCCCGTTACGGGAATGGTGCGGTGCAGGTGGGAGCGCTGGACCGCACAGCTGCCCCGCAGGATCTGGCCTCTGGGCTCTTTCTTAGCAGCAGGAGACTTGAACCCCTGGGTGAACTCTCAGATGTGGCAGGTTATGGTTAAATAGAGCGATCGCCTTTGCAAGGAGAGGACATCTGAGATGAAAACAACCAAGCTTCGAACACAAAACCCCACCAGGCTGTTTCCAAACAAACCACGCTTCCCATAGCATCGCGCTGCCTTCACTTGATGGAGCCAGCTCTGTCCCAGCAACTCATCTGCAAAGTCAGCTGAGCATCTCCCACTGTGCCACGCCAGCGAGGGCGCGGAGCATCCGACTGCAAGCCAAAGTTGCCTTTTTTTTTCTTTTTTTTCTTTTTTTCCAGTGGTAGAGCTTGAAATTGGAGATTAACAAGTCTGAAGGAGCTCATGCCTGGCCACTCATGTATTCCAGATGCACATGCTACAATTGCAGCTTGCCAAACAGGATACGAGGCATAAGAAAATAAAGCATTTTATCTTCAAGCTTTTTCAAGAGGGTATTAGGAACAATGGGGAGGAAATACAAAATTAACACTAGAGAAGAGCAATTGGCAGTGCCCCTCGCAAGCCTGTTCTTCATTACAAGGCGGCCTATTCAGTAGCTCTCATTAGGAAAATCGCATCGCAGAGCCATTCCCAACAGTGTCCCTATTTCCTAATTAAGCTTTGCCAAAGAGCCACGTCTTTTAGTTACCGCACGGCACACAATGACAACAATTACCATTTCATCGCACCCTGCCTGCTGAAAACCCTGCCATTAAAGCATCTGAGGAGTCACAGAGGCGCGGCATCGGGGAGACAAGTTCTCACGTCGTGCTAATTGGCGGCCAAAGACGAGATCAGAAAAGCAGGAATGTTGGTTTTTGGTCTCCATGCTGGGAAAGGCTCAGGAGCTGCAGCCGCTCCCCAGGTTCCCACCCAGGAGGCCGGTGAAGAGGCTCGGTGCCAGCAGTGAGCACCAGTGAAAGGTCCTGTCTGCTCCTCAGGGCTGCAGCACAGAGTGATGCTCCCTGTATCCTCATGTGTATCCCAGCTATATCATCAGCTGTGCTTTTTGGGAAGGTGAACAACCCCAACCCAACACATGCAGCACAAGGTAGATGCAACCTTAGGTGGTCTGCAGAGGTCACAGAATGGTTTGGGTTGGAAGGGACCTTAAAGCTCATCCAGTTCCAATCCCCCTGCCAGCAGCAGGGACACCTTCCACTAGACCAGGTTGCTCAAAGCCTCATCCAACCTGGCCGAGAACACTTCCAGGGAGGAGCAGCCACAGCTTCTCTGGGCAACCTGGGCCAGGGTCTCACCACCCTCACACCAAAGAATTTCTTCCTCAGATCTCATCTCAATCTCCCCTCTTCCAGTTTCAAGCCATCACCCCTTGTTCTGTCACTCCCTGTCCTTGTCCAAAGTCCCTCCCCAGCCTTCCTGGAGCCCCTTCAGGTACTGGGAGGCCACTATAAGGTCTCCCCAGAGCCTTCTCTTCTCCAGGCTGAACAGCCCAACTCTCTCAGCCTGTCCTCACAGCAGAGGTACTTCAGCCCTCAGATCATCCTCGTGGCCTCCACTTGGACCCACTCCAACAGGTCCATGTCTTTCCTGTGCTGAGAACCCCAGAGCTGGAGGCAGCACTGCAGGTGGGGTCTCAGGAGAGCGGGGCAGAGGGGCAGAATCCCCTCCCTGGCCCTGCTGCCCACGCTGCTCTGGGTGCAGCCCAGGACACGGTTATTGGCCTCTGGGCTGTGAGCGCACGTTGCCGGCTCATGTTGAGCTTCTCCTCCACCAGCACCCCCAGTCCTTCTCCTCAGGGATCATCTAGAGACCCGTGATGATTGCTTTGGATGGGTGGGACTCTCGTAAAGAAAGGGCTGGCAGTGGACCAGTGACAAAAATGTCCCCATGCTGCCTCTGGCCACGACAGAGAAAGCAAGGATGGGGAGTCCCGCAACAGCAAGTCTCTTAGGGAAGCAGAAGGGAAGTCTTGTAGAAAAGGAAGGAAAGAGCATGAGCTGCAGCTAGGAACCTGGACTGCATCCACAGGTCATGTTTTCCTCCACTGCAGTCAGGAGTGACATTTCCAGCCCAAAACACCCCCCGAGCTGTGCACGGCTGCAAAGTGCAGAGCTGCAGCAAGGAAAGACCTCTGCAGCTGCAGTGGGATGCCCATGGTATGGGGCATAGTTTCCATAGGAACCACATCCCCCCTCCCCATCCTCTCACCTACTGCCCAGCACAAGTTCAAAGCACGGATGGGAGCAGAGTTCAGACACAGAAGGAACCTCTCCTCACTCAAAACCAACCTCGGGGCACTCACCTGAGTGGCTCTCCTCCAGCAAACTCATGCAGAATTTTCCTCTTGCAAACTAATAATGCAAAAATCGGCAGCCCCATCATGCCAGGAACAGCTCAGCAGCCACCCAAAAAAGAGAACTTGAAACTACCCCAGGTGAGCTGCAGCATGGCAAGGCTGCAGTGGTCCTGGTGCCACTGAGCAGGTGTCACAGCCTGGTCCCCACCACAGCCAGAGCACCGCACTGACGGCAAAGCCGCTGCCGCGTTTGGCATCCCTCAGCCCCGAGGCTGCTGCAGCACAGGGAGCGTTCCCCACCAGAGCAGCGTGTGGTACCTCCCCACCAATGCTTTAGTCTGGATTCAGTTCTTCTTTCTCAGTGCATAATTCACATCTTCATTTTCACATTCAGCAAAAGGCACATGGTGACAGTTTTGTTTTGCTTTTTTTCCAAACTGGGGTGCCCTGATCTCCACTTGGGTGGAGGGACGGGCCAGCTGCACCATCCTACAGAGCCAGAGCCATGGGGCTGCGGTGAGGAGCCCCTACCCCCTGCCCCAGATCAATCCACATCAGCATTACAGCTTCTCCCTAGGTACAAGCACCTCCAACACTTTTCATCCCTTTTCCTCTCACCTGACTGGGCTGTGGAGCTGCAAGGAGCAGGAGAGTGATGCCCACACGATGTCAGGGACAGCAAAGCAGTGAGGTCCCCCAGCTTCAGTTCAGCAGGACAAGGCTGAACAACGATGTTGTTGCCCAGAGAAGCTGTGGCTGCTCCTCCCTGGAAGTGTTCAAGGCCAGGTTGGATGAGGCTTTGAGCAACCTGGTCTAGTGGAAGGTGTCCCTGCTGATGGCAGTGGGGTTGGAACTGGATGAAATTTGAGGTCCCTTCCAACCCAAACCAGCCTTGGACCAAACACGCCCCTGGCTCAGGTTGCAGCAGACCAGGCTTTGCCCAGCTGCCCCCCTGCAGAAACCTGCAATGCATCACCCAGCCCAGCTCCAAAGGACACACCAGCCATCGCCTGAGCCCTCCAACCTTACGTAGTCACTGTAGCTGAGGGAGGTAACCACTGCAACCACCACCACCACCAGGCTCTCGCTCTTTTATCATCTCATCTTTCTAGGTCTAAACTTTAATCTGAGGAACACCTGGAGCTCCAAAACACTTTGCAATCATGTTTCGGAAGCAATTTGCAACTCCATCCAAGTTTTTGCTCTGAACAACAACAAAAAAACCCCAACAAACCAACCAACAGACCCCTCCAAATGAAAATTCAGGTGTTGGCATCCTGCATATCCCTGCAGTTCACAGGCTCTGCATCAAACCAAGATTTAGAAAATTAATCTAAATGGAAAAACTAAATAAACTGTAGTTGTTCAGCATCAGCCCCTTCGACAGCGGGGTGAGCAGTGCCAGCCTGCAGCTGCCTGGGCACTTTTTAGCTGCATTGAGAGTAGCAGCAGCAGCACCAAAACCAAGCCATTAGCAAAGTTAACGGGTGCCAGGGTAATAGCAGTGAGATTTTAATAAACATGAAAACAAATGTCTGAAATCTCTTTTCTCCCGCTTTCGTTAGTGATTTGAATCAGCCTGACCTTTTCCTCCCTTAGGGCTTACACAAAGCAGCTAAACATCCTTCAGGGAGGTTGCTGCAGAAGCAAGAGCAGCAGGAGGCCAGGCTGGGTCTGGGCACCCTCTGGTCAGCACTGCCCACTAAATGAGAGCCACTGGTCCCACCATTACGGCCACAGAAGCACCTGATGGAAGATCCCCCCTCGCAGGCACAGCCACCAGCCCAGGCTGGTGCACAAAGCAGCACGGGGACATCTCTGGGCTGACGTGTGTCCAGACTCTGATGCTGGAGGGATGACATGCTGCTGAGCTTGTCACATCCCAGACCACATCCTGTTGCCAAAGCAGAGCCCTCCCGAGGGTTACACCTCCGCCCCATGGGCTGCGGGGAGCCTGCTGAGGGTGACAGGAGCAACAGGCGACTGGTGGCCCTGGGGTCCCTCCAGCCCAGGGATGAGAGCTTCTGTGGCAGTGACACGCGTGACTCACTGCCACCCCCGCCAGCGGCCCTGACAAAACTCCAGGCGGGTGCCGGAGAGCCCCTGGGATTTCCCGGGGACCCAGGCATGGTGGGGTGGTCCCCTGGGACCGAGCAGGGCCCCACACCTGGGCCCCGAGCAGCAGCTCTGTGGGGCATTGGGGAGGAAAACAAGTACCCACTCCAGAAATGAGTCAGGGCAGCGGGGCCTGTCCCCACCCGTGGGGTGACACCAGCTCCTCCTGCCCAGGGACACGGCTGGCCACAGACCCCCCCGGCTGCAGGGGGACCCTGAGGAGGACATGGGGCAGGGGGACCCTTTCCAAGGCTGCAAGGGGCTACTGGCATCGCCACTGGTGGGTTTAACTGGAAGCTCCATGGGACCCCCCATCATACCAGGTTCATTCCCCGTGTTACTGGGACACCCCGTTTATAAGTAGTGCCCCCAAAATTACACAGCCCCCCGGACACACTGGTGCCCTCCCACCCCACGGACCCCCACGCCCAGCGGGTGCACAGGCTCCTTGGTCACACGGACACCCCGGTTATAAGGAACTCCCTGCTCGCCCGCCCCCTCCACGGGCACCAGCTGTACAGGGCGGGACCCCCCCCCCCTCGCCCGCCCCATTTACACGGCCACCCCGGGAATACGGAGCTTACACGGGAACAGCGGGTGCACGAACTCCCCGCCCCGGTTACAGGGGAACCCCCCGCCCCGGTTACAGGGACACCCCCCTAGCCGGTTACACGGGTCCCCGCGGTTGTCCCACCTGGGGGGCGGCTGCCGCCGGGGCTCCCTGCCCATCCTCGGCGCGCCCCGCCGGGCTCCACGCCGGGCTCGGCTCCGCTGCCCTCCCCGCGGGCGGCACCGGGGCGGGGCTGCTGGCGGGATCCGCCCCGCACGTGTGCACCGACCGGCCCAGGGCACCGCCCGCCCCGGAAGCCCCCGGCCCTGCCACCCCGCCGTCCAACCGTGCCCTGCGTCTGCACCCAGCCCACTCCTCCTGCCCTCCACCCACCCCTTCCTCTGTCCACCCACCCCCTTCCATCCATCCCCATCCCTCCCTCCCAGCACCCTGCCGTTCATCCAGCTATCCGTCCCCTCAGCCACCCACCCGTCCATCCACCCATCCTGACACCCATCTGTCACCCCACCACTTTCCCTTCCACCCTTCACTCTCCCATTCATCCACTCCTCCATCCATCCCTTCTTCCTGACATTCTCCCATTCATCTGGCCATCCACCCCTCTGTTCTTCTATCCATCCACCCCATCCATCCACCCCTCTGTTCTTCTATCCATCCACCCCATCCATCCACCCCTCCGTTCTTCTATCCATCCACCCCTCATCCATCCACCCCTCTGTTCTTCTATCCATCCACCCCCATCCACCCACCCCTCTGTTCTTCTATCCATCCACCCCCCATCCATCCACCGCTCCGTTCTTCTATCCACCCACCTCTCATCAATCCCATAATTTTGCTATTCATCCATCTACCCTTCCCTTCATCAATCTCTCCTTCTTTCCCTTCATCCATGCACCTTTCCAACCCTCCATCCACCATTCCATCCTTCCCTCCATTCATCTATCTGTCCATCCCTCCAACCATCCATCTCTCCATTCCCAAATCCCTCTCTCCATCCCTGCACATCTCCATCCTATGCATTGTGTGAGCTTGTTTTCTTTCCTTCCCTATGCCACCCTTTACCCCATCTCTGCTGGAAGATCTCCCAGCACCACCCTGACAGCACAAAGCCACCCACAGCCCAGGCTGGGTGACACAAGACTCGGGACAGGCTCCTCATTTCTGCTCAGGTGGCACCTAGGAATGGCCTTTTCTTGCTGCCTCCAAGTCTGCTCCTGAGAAAGGGCCTGTGCCACCTCGATCATTGACAATACTTGCCCTTCACGCCTTCCCATTGGCCCATCTACCACATGGGGCTCGCAGCCAGGTCCACCCCAGCTGATGCTGTGAGCTGGGGCAAGAGTCTGGCTTTGAGTTTTCTTGCGGGTTTCGATTTTTCAGAGGAGAGTGACCGCTGCTACTGATGCGCCACGATTCGAAAGCTGCTCAGAGGCCAAAATAGATGTGGGTTTCACAGTGAGATTCCAGTGAATTTAAAAAAAAACACAAACCCAGCAGACCCAAAATCCCCTTTAATTGTTGACCCATTGAGACAACCACCCGCCGTGCAAACCGTGTGGGACACCGGTGCTCCAAGCCCCATCTGCCTCTGCTCTGGCTGCACTGCCGAGGCGTCGCCCTGCGCCCGGTGAAACCCCGTGGAGGGGGATATGGGCTCGACCTTCACCAGCTGAGCAGCCACCAGCAATTCAGAAGAAATCCTCTAGCAGCAAAAATAGCAGAAAGGGAAAAGTCTTGTGTCTATGTCATGATGCCACCTGCCCCGAGGCACTACCCTGCAAAATAGCCAAATATTCAGGTGGAGCAGGTTTTGCGCTGCAGCCTCCTCTCAGCTTGGGCTCTTCACACAAACTTTAAAGGCTGGGTACAGTTTTTGGGGATGCCAACCAGATCTCTCCCATCCCTTCTGCCCCATTCAGACCCAGCTTTTCAGGCATATCCCTGAACCAGAGGAATAGGGATGTGTCAGAGGAGCTAAATCTGCAGGGGCCAAACTTCTCCCGGTGTGGGAGTTGCAGTGTGTCCCCTCCTGTCCCATGCCCTCTGCACCTGACATACTGTGAGCTGCTTGTTTTTCTCCTCGGGACATGCTGCAGCCTGAGGAAGTTACCAAAGATGGTGGCTCAGGGGGCTTGTGCTGGCGGAAGGAAGCGGAGGAGCACAGGGAGGTGCTGCGTCGTGCCCCAGCCACTGCCACGGAGGTGGCTGCAGCTTGCAGGGACAAGAATGACAAACGGCAGCGTGACAGCCACCGGGCTGGAGCAGCCACCTCGGGGAAAGGGCTCCAGAGCAGAGGCACCTCCAAGGGCTGCCAACACCAGTGTGCTCAGGGGAGATCCTGGCAGCAGGGCACTGCGCTCCTCCTGATCCCTGAGTTTTTCTCATTTGAGTTCGCAAGATTCTGAGGACACCAGTGCCACTCTCTGGGGTGACAGCAGGACAGTAGGAAGAGATCCCAGATGGCTCTTAGTGGCCACATGGAGAGCAAGGGAAGCAGCCCCAAATCACCCCCACCCATGTGGCATGGTTGCATTCAGAGTGGCAGCAATGGCAAAGCTAAATGTGCTCCAGCCGGCACAGCGCCACGGAGCACCGGCAGCCTGCTGAGCACATCCCAGCCATGCAGCTCTGCAGCTCCACTCCTTCTCCTCGAGCTGCCCAGCCAGCCCCAGACAGGGAGGAGGAAGCTGAGGTTGTGCTCTGACAACACAGTTGTTTGCACTTTGGAGTTCTTGGTACTTGGTACCGAAGCAAACATGCCAGCAGCACGTGATGCAAAACACCGACCTGGGGTAAACTCCCTCTGCCACAGAAAATGTGGGGCCAGCAGCTCCGATGGGTGAGAGTCACGCCAGAGACACGCAAACTGTCAGCACTCCTCTGCCTTCCTGCTCACTTGGTCTTGTTTGCCCTTTCCCAGCTGATGTGGGAAAGGACAAACAAGACCCAAAAAAGACCCAGATACCAAACAGCGAGTTCCAGCTAACTGGGCAGAAAAGCCCACGCCGGCACAAATTCAGAGGGCAGAGATCTGGCTGCATCACTGCTTCCAGATGCCCAGGGGACAGCACCTCTGCTCTGAAGGATGCTCCACAGCCAGAACAGGGCTATAGAGAAAGGATTTAGGTGTAAGTGAAACTTTTCCACAAGCAACTGCGAAAGGACTTGTGGAAACACTTGGCTGGGAGAAGAGCAAAGTG
The DNA here is from genome assembly GCA_907165065.1 of Caprimulgus europaeus. Next base: position 4,063,149 of record OU015543.1, on the reverse strand, counting down.
TGTGCCACACAAAGCCCCTTTGGTGACAGAAAGTGATTTCCATGGGGCACATTTCTAAGCAAATCAGGTTTCCGACGTATGCAAAGGGACTGGGGTGTGCAAGGGCCAGCGGGTTGTAACCATTTCCCATGAGAGCAGTCACTCTACTTCAGTCGAATCAATTTCCAGTAATGTGAACTCACAAACCTAAATCTTCTTTGCCTGGCTTCTATTTTAGTTCCTCTTCCTCCAAATAATCACAAAGGCATCTCTTAGGCAGTGGCTGAAAATGGGACTTATCCCTAACTTGCAGAGATGCTCAGAAATTCATCATGTTCCCATTCCTCTTGACTCAACACATTTCTAAAACCTGGATTTGTACCACACACATACACGGTTTCCTGAATCAACAACATGCTGCTGAGCTGGGCTTAGCAGAGTGGAGTACCTCCAGGTTTCTACAATAAAAACCTGAAGACAGTTGTTCTGCCTCAAATCTCACAATATAGATTTCTGCTTAGTACACAGTATTTATAGGCCAAACATGAGAGTATTGCTCAGGGTACGATGGCCATCAGTCAGAGTGTTTATTTCCCTTAGGAATGTCCTATTGACAAAAACGTTTAAAATCCAGGCAGAAAAGAATGTCTGTAGGTAAAGACTGATTTTCCAGCTCACTGTTGGAGGGCTCACAAACTCCTGCTCTCCATCTCCACATCCTCCACAGCAAAACCAGGAAAGATTGTGAGGTTACACACCAAGAAACTACCATTTTCTGCAAATGCATTTTATCAAAGATATTTTTTTTTCTCCTGACTCACTCCTGCAGCAGTTCCCATCCAGCTGGCGGACAGAAGCCCAGGGAGAGCAGGAATGGGGACGCTGTCCCAAAGGACACCCTGCCACTCACCCTGTGGCTTGAGCCAATGCTGCAGATTGTCCCAGTCAACATTCCTCACTTACCTGTCCCTCAGCACAGGGGTCCCTGGTCTATATAAGGGGGGAGCCACAGGCTCCCAGCCCAGGAGCTGGGAAGTGCCCAAAAAATCCCACACAGGCTTCTCCCCTCCCCCTTCTCCCCTGCAGTGGCTTTCCACTGAGTTTCTGCAGGCAGGCACCGTGTCCATGGCCCTGCTGAACCCTTCTCAGGAAGCCTGGTGGAAGGTCCCCTCTCCCCAGGCAGCACCTCTGCCAAGGCAGCCACACAGAGAAACTCCCTCCATAGCCTGTGATCTCCCTTGGCCATGTCAAATTCCCACACACAGGTCCATGCCTGCCCTGAAATCTCCCCCCCCAGCCCCAAACCCACCTCAGCCCACTGTGTCCCCGTGGGTACACTGCTGTGCGGAGACCTGGGCAGGAGGCACAGAAACCGTGCAGGAGTCAGCAGCATCTCCTGGGATGCAGCAGGCAGGGGGATGCAGGACTCAGCTGAACACCATCCAGGGAACAGGCAGGAAGAAGGAACAAACCAGGCCACCTATGGGCTGCCCTCTCAGCCAGAGAGGTGCTGGGATGTGGGATGTCAAATGGTGCTGGGATGTTACTGGACTCAAACCAAGCCACACACTGGGAATTTAATAACTCAGCTCCCCAAAAATGCCATGAAGTCATCAGCTCTGGGCACGGGCTGATGGCTGCAGACCACAGCCAGCACACCTCCTTGGGATGCTTTCACTGCTGCCCAGATGGCAGGTTTCCACCAGATTTGGGATGGCTGGCTCTGTCGTCACACAGCCACCCAGGCCACCATGTGCTGCCATGCCCGTGGCTGCAGAGGCTCAGCCACCACGGCTCTAGGTGTGCTCAGTACTTCCTTCTCCCCCAGCTCAGGTAATGATGGAGCTTCACAGCCCCGGCAGAGCAGCTCTGCAGCCTCTCCCTGCTGCCTGCACAGCTTCAGAGGGAAGGGGAAGCAGCATCAACTGAAAAAGGAACCTGCTTTTTCTCACTGGTTCCCCCCACAACTTGTGTTTTTCGTTTCTCTGGTGCAACTCAAAGGATACTAAAAGATTGCTCAACACCACCTGAGTCCGATCCTTGAGAAACGAAAATGGGCTGTAGACTTTGGTGCTGGCAGATCTGAACCCAGATGTTCCCCCTCTGCCTCCCATGCAGAAGGTGAAAATATAACCTTAAATGACCCGATCAGGGGAAGTGCTGGAGGTTTCCTGGCCGGCTCTGGGGTGGAAGGGCTCCAGAGCTGTCACACTTTTGGCAGGTGAACATTTGTCTGATCTGCACTTTGCTGTTCTACCCCGTGCAAGGGCTTGGGGTGCCTGGAGCAAATCCACCCTAACTCCTGGCTCTTCCACCTCCTTTCTCAGGTGCCTTCTTCCACAGAGAAGCTCTGATCCCAGTCTTGGGAGATCATGGCTCAGCTCCCTGCACTGCCACTGCTGCCCTGGGGAACATGAGTAGGTCTCTCAGTCCTCTGTGCCTCAGTTTCCCATCTGTGATGCAGCAGATCTCACGCTCAATGATTCCTCTTGCAGCTTTCGGCACCATTTCTGTTTTAGTCTCTGACTTCTGCATGTTCAAAGCCACATGGATGCTTACTAGAAACCATCCATGCTTGTCACAGAGAGAAGCAAGACAAGTAAAAGTCTTTGTAAAACTTTGATGCAGTAAACCCAAACATTTTCCCCACTGTAATATTGACAATTATGGTGGTGATGTAAGGGAAGAAGCCACGCACCCCTCCTGTCCCCACGGCCACGTCACGCTGTGGTTTGGGTTTCCAAGCGAGCTCTGCTCTTTCCAGGACCCAGTCTGTAGCTGGCAGTGGGTGAGGCAGAGCTGTGGAAGAGGACAGGGTGCTGTTTTCCTGCAGGAGAAACAGCGAAGGACAAGAAAGGGGTGCAGAGCTCAGGGCTGGGATGGAAACTGAGGGGAGCCAGCTGCACTGCAAGGGACCGGTCCCTGCACCAAAGCACAACTGCTACATGGCCATCGCTGACAGACATTTCTCTGCCCTGTTCTGGAGCCCGCTGAGGAGAGGGAATCCGCAGCATCCCCAGCAATGCCAACTGGGCTCTCTCCTTACTGCTGGAAAGCCTTTCCCAGTGCCAGTCCTAAGCTCCCTGGTGCTAACAAATCCCATGACTTCTCTTATTGACAGTGTCTTATGGAGGAGACTGCTCTGTTGTGCTCCATGATGGCCTTTTCTTTATGTCAAAGCATAGAATCATAGAATTATTAAGGTTGGAAAAGATCTCTAAGATCACCAAGACCAACCATTAACCAAACACCATCATGCCCAATAAACCATGTCCCTAAGTACCCCTTCTACTAATCTTTGTAATCCCTCCAGGGATGGGGACTCCACCACTGCCCTGGGCAACCCCTTCCAATGCTTCAGAACCCTTTTAGCAAAGAAATTCTTCCTCACATCCAATCTCAACTGCCCTTGGCACAACCTGAGGCCATTTCCTCTTGTCCTGTCACTTTTTACTTGGGAGAGAACATCTGCCTTGTCTGGGTACTCCTGTGAGCACACAGCCCTGGTGCTCCTGGGTTTCCCAGCCCTTTGCTCACCCAGCTCAGCTTGACTCACAGCTCCAGATGGGATGCAGCACCGTGGGGCCACTTTCCCATCATGGAGCTGGGCAGCGGGTTGGTTTGCACAACGTCTCCTCACCATTCCTCTCCTTTCAGGTTGGTGGGCATCTGCCCTCTTTGCACAAGAGCACCCTTTAGCAGGCAAAGATGTTCAGCTGCTCCAACATGGGGCTGTGCCCACTCAGCTGCTGCCTTTTGTCCGCTGCAAGAGCTGCATCCCAGCTCCGCCCAGTGTCCCCTCGAGGCAAGATGCTGCTGCAAAAAGTCCCTTTACAAGCAGAGAGCTGGCCTTGTCCCAACCTTGCCTGAAGCAAACACCTCTCTCCCAAAGCTGGAACACACTGTTCCTCACACTGCAGAGCTTCCTGCCCTGCTCCAGCTTGCCCAGGGCTTTGCAGAAGGTGGTTCCTGCCGTGGGGCACCCCGGGGCAGGTGGCACCGGGATGGGACGGAGCCCCGGGAAGGAACCGGGGCTGGGAGCGGCTTTCCTACGGGCTGAGGTTTCCACCCCGTGTCCTGCTGGAGAACTGCAGCGATGGAGAGGGGCTGAGCACCACTCGAGGGGCAGCTCCCCAGGGAGAGCTCTATCTCCTCTGCCTGGAGGAATGACCATGCGAGGCCGGTGAAAGTCAGTGGGTACCGTGATAAGAGGTGATCATGGTGACCCTCAGTCCAGCATCCTCTGTCTCAGCCACCTCTGAGTCTCCAGAGCCACCACTACTTTCCACACACCAGAGTGTCCCAGCTCCTAGTGAACCCCTCAGCAGCACAGGAGGTTCCACTTAAACATGAGGAAAAACTTCTTCACTGTGAGGGTGTCAGAGCCCTGGGACAGGCTGCCCAGAGAGGGTGTGGAGTCTCCATCTCTGGAGATGTTCAAACCCACCTGGACACTTTCCTGTGCAGCCTGGTGTAGGGAACCTGCTTTGGCAGGGGAGTTGGGCTGGATGATCTCCAGAGGTCCCTTCCAACCCCCACCATTCTGGGATTCTGTGATCAATGCCTTCAAGTGCCAAAGCCTGGATTCGGGAGCTCACTCTGGGCACTGCAGGTTGAAGACATGGCCGGAACCAATTGGCCTTTCTCCATGTCATGTGGGGGGTGAATAAACTTTCTGGGAATCCACCAGAGCTGGTTGCACATCAGCAATTTGCTGTGCTACCCCTAAGCCTGGGGGGACCCAGCCATGCTCCTGGGCAGCCCACGTGTCCAGATGTGGAAGTGGCATCATTTGAAGGATGCCGTGAGGATCTGCAGTCTCTGCTTCTTCCCCAGCTCTCAGCCCTGCCACCCAGGGGAGTCACAAGGTCCTTGGGGCAGCACCCACCCAGCTATGCCCATGTCCCTGTCATCGCTGTTGCCCAAAGGGAGAGGCAAATTTTGGATGCACATTTTATGATGGACAAGCAAGACATCAGGTGTAAATCCAAAAATTAGATCAGTGGGTAGAAACCACAGGTTCCTGCATCCTTTGGGAGCTGGGCTCTGCCTCCCCAAATATAGATGCCAAAATACTTCTGCAAGTCCCAGCCTGGGGGAGCAGGGGTGTATTGGATTTGCGTGGCAAGGTTTTGGTTGCGAGGAGGGGTGGGGGGAAGGGTGGGGCATAGGGGTGGCTTCTGTGAGAGAAGCTGCCAGAAGCTTCCCCCATGTCTGACCCGACACAGCCAATGCCACTGGCTAAGGCCGAGCCCATCAGTAACCCCTCTGTGATAACAGAATTAAGAAAAAAAGGAAGAGAGGGAAAAAAAGCTGCACACTTTGCAGCAGGAGAGAGGAGTGAGAAGATGTGAGAGAAACAACTCCACAGACACCAAGGTCGGTGAAGAAGGAGGGGGAGGAGGTGCTCCAGGTGCCGGAGCAGAGATTCCCCTGCAGCCTGTGGTGAGGACCAGGGTGAGGCAGCTGCCCCCTGCAGCCCCTGGAGGTCCATGGTGGAGCAGATGTCCCCCTGCAGCCCCTGGAGGTCCATGGTGGAGCAGTGACCACCTGCAGCCCGTGGAGGACCCCACGCTGGAGCAGGTGGATGCCGAAGGAGGCTGTGACCCCGCGGGAAGCCCGCGCTGGAGCAGGTTCCTGTCAGGATCTGTGGCCCGTGGAGAGAGGAGCCCAGGCCGGAGCAGGTTTGCTGGCAGGACTTGTGACCCCGTGGGGGACCCGCGCTGGAGCAGTCCCTTCCTGAAGGACTGCACACCATGGAATGGACCCAGACTGGAGCAGCTCGTGAAGAGCTGTCAGTCATGGGAAGGACTCACGTTGGAGCAGTTGGTGGAGGACTGTCTCCCGTGAGAGGGACCCCACGCTGGTGCGGGGGAAGGAGTCCTCCCCCTGAGGAGGAAGCAGCGGCAGAAACACCGTGTGATGAACTGACCCCAACCCCATTCCCTGTCCCCCTGTGCTGCTGGGGGGAGGAGGTGGAAAATTGGGAAAGAAGCCTGGGAATTAGGGAGGGGTGGGGGAAGTGTTTTAAGATTTGGGTTTATTTCTCATTATCCTCTGATTTGATTGGTAATAAATTAAATTTGTTTTTCCCCCCAAGTCGAGTCTGTTCTGCCCGTGCCAGTCACTGCTGAGTGATCTCTTTCCGTCCTTATCTCCACCCACCAGCCTTTCGTTATATTTTTCTCCCCCTGCCCAGTTGAGGAGGGGGGTGACAGAGTGGGCTTTGGTGGACATCTGGCACCCAGCCAGGGTCACCCCACCACAGCCAAGCTCCTCAGCTGGGGTGCTCGGGGCTGTTGCATGTCTCCAGAAGTTTTGCTCCTGAAGGAGCCTGGAGCAGGAGAGGGCCGGATCCAGGACAGCAAGGACGGGGGCTTCCCCCACTTCCCAGAGCCCTGGAGGGTCACCTCAACCCCGGGCAGGTCCCCTCCCCATCCCAGCGCTGGCAGCGGTGGCTCGGAACTGGGACCCCGGTAGATGGCAGCAGGGCCTCAGGGTGAGTGACAACGGGGTTTGGTTTCTTTCCCCGTTAATTTTTTTTTTTCTGTTTGGTTTAAGTAAAAATAGTCACCTTCCCTGCAAATCCACGGTAGATGCATCTTGGGGTAAGCCAGACAGGGAGAGGGACGTTTGCCCTGGTCAGCTGTGTCAGTCACCTATTCAGGTTGACAAACTCAATGTCCTCTGCAGCCATCTGAATTATGTACCCAGGTCAGCTGTGAGGAAAAAATAGAGTTTGCAGGCAGGGTTTATCTCCCCCCTGGGCCGATGACAAAAATGGGACACGGATCTCACCTGCTGGACATGAGGTCCCATCCAACCCAATGGAAAGAGGCTGGAAGCAGGGCAGAGCTGGCCTGTACCAGGCAGGGAGGGCTCTGAGGGGCAGGGATCGCTCTGACAGCCTTCAAGAGAGAATCTGCTGCCCAGAGCCAGGTCACTCATGTAAAAGGAGACAGCAATGCCATTTGAGGTCACTCCTGTCTTCAGTGGGAAAGGTTTGGGTCCATCCTGCTTCATCCAGAAGGACAAAGTCCTGATGGCAATATCAGCCAGAGATGCTTTCATCTCCCCAGACCTGACTTCACAGCAGCTGAGAATAGGTGGGGGTTGCAAGAGGCAGGGAAATGTTGGTGTCCATCTCCCAAACAGCCCCCAGCACGTGCCCTTGGCATGCAAAATCCTCAGGGAAAACCTCCCACAGGCAGCGAGACCTTCCCGTGCTGGCAACTCAGCTCCCACTCCAGCAATGAGCCACTGCTGAAATCTCACTGACTTCAACGTGCCTTCAACCATGTATTTCACATTAAGGATGTGCTTTAGGGGCCTTTCAGGAGGGGTGCAGGTGAAAGGATGCTAGGAGCTTTGGGGAAAGCAAACTGGGATAGTAACAGCATCTCACAAACCTTTAGGAGATCCCCACCAGACTTCAGACTCCAGGCTGGAATAACTTCTGAGGAGGGAAGCAGTAAAGGGGAGGGGAAGGGGATGGGGCAGGCAGTGGTTTGCAGGGGCTGTGGTGGGAAAATGTGGATGTGCCAACTGGGAAGCTGGAAGTGGAGGATGGCTGAGAATTGCCATGGCCAGTCTGGGTTCAGCAAGCCAGTCACAAAAATGGGGAGCTGCCTGCAAGCTGGTGGTGACCACAGCAAGGCTTCTCCAGAGAGACCTCACTGCCCAGAGCAAGCAGCTGGAACCACAGCCTTTCCCCGAGCCCTGGTGGAAACAGCATTTTGCATTTGTCTTGGGCTGCAAAACTGCATCATGTTCACCGAGGGGACACACAAAAGCTTTCAGGAGCTTTTATGAAGACAGCAGAAAGTCAGCTCTGCCAGGTGACCCAGCAAACCCCTGGAGCAGCCCCTGGGCAATCCTCCTTTGGAGACAATGGGGCAGGAGGGACAGAGTGGGCAGGGTGAGGGGAGGCTCAGGAGTGGGCAGTGAGTAACCCTAAGCGAGGACCACAGCAAGTGCAGGACTTCTCTGGGCAGGAAACCCCCATGCACACTCTGGTCTCCTTAAATCCTTAAACTTCAATCAACTTAGCATCCCTCCCAGTGGGGAGTTTAATCCTGATGCTCTAATTCACACTTATAGGGTTGGACTAGATGACCTTTAAAGGCCCCTTCCAACCCAAACCATTCTATGATTCTACAGCAAAGCCACCCCATGCTCAAAAAATCCTCTGAGGTTCCATTGGTGTTTCTAGGCTCTGATTTGCAAACCCCCACATTTAAACAAGATGATTATAAACCCAAACCCTCTGGTCTATTGGAGGGCAGCAAGGATGGATGTGTTACAGATATCTCTGTGCTCTCTGGGTCTCAGGCAGTGAAGAGTTGTGGACCTTCATCTGTGCATTTTGGGGTGGCACAGCAACAGCTTATACCATATATTAACTCTCACAGCAGGAACATTTTATTACATCTGTCACCACACACCTATCAATGCCACCAAGTGACCAGGAGACCTGTGTCAGGGCCAGGAGGAGAGAGCAGTGACACAGGCAGTGATGTCCTGGTGCGACGTTTGATGGATGTGAGGTGGTCACAGCTGGAATTCATCCTCTGACAAGCCGTGTCTGTGTGCATGGATGGGGGTGATGGGGACAGGCAGGGCCCTGGAGATAAGGTTATTTTCCAGCAGAATCAAAACCAGGCGATGTGCTGGGAGAATGGGTTGGCTTTTATCTAGCACATGAAAAATGCTGAAAAACAATAAGGGATTATTGAAGCCATAGAGGCCGGGGATGGGTGGTTAGTGTGCCAGGACAGAAAAAGAAGCTTTTACCTCCTCCTACCCCTTGTTACTAAGGCAGCTGGGAGCAGGGATGAGAACTGCAACAACCACCCAGAATAAGTTTAGAGCAGCCTTTGCTGCTACGGACAGCAAAGAGCTTTATAAAGGGTGCAAGCATCATTCCCCTGCTGAATATCTGGGGAAACTGAGGCAGAACCAGAGTTGCACACTTGCCTTCTGTTGCCATTGCCTCAATCCCCTTCCTTCACACTCCACAGCCCCCTCTCCCCACTGGCGATCCCGGTGCCTGGACACGTCGGGGTGTGTGCAGTGGGGATCAGCTTGCAGGCAGGCGACAGTGCCGCTGAGCAGCAGTCGACAGTGAGGAATTCAGCTCTGCACACAAGCGCTCCCCAGCTGCTTTGCTCTTGCATGGGAGCCAGAGAAGACAGGGCGGTGCCCACCATCGGGCACTGGCACCCTCCACGCTGGGGCAGGGGGTCACCCAGATGGATTTGAGATGATGTGGACCCCCCAAAGCATAGGGATGATGTGGGAGTGCTGTGCCAGGGCAGATGTGATGCTTGTTGGCTCTACTCACTGATATGTGTCCATCCCCCATCACCAACCCTTGTATGGGCACAACACTAATTAATGACACTGAGAAATGGCTGGAGGTGGGGAGACAGTCCCCAGATGTGTCTGGAGCTCTGCCCTGGTGCTGGGGTGGGCAGCCCTGTGCAGCTGCGGTCTCTGTGTACCCCAGCCCCAGGACAGACAGGGACCAGGGCTCCATGTCCTCGAGAGGGACACAGGCAGGTCCATCCCAAGCGAGCTGTTGGACCTGCCCCAACGCGCCGTGTCTGGGGCTCACACGATGCCTCGCTGCCTGGCCAGAGCCGCGCTCCCGCTGCCTTACCACAAGTTCCCCTATTAAAAGGTTATAGCCACTTGAAGGCCACTTCATCCCAGCTTAATACATACTTAATTATAATTAGGTTAGGACGGCTGCCAAAAAGAGACTGATTGCTGCAAAGCACTCTGGGTAAAGCTCCTGAAAAACACCTTTTCTGTGGTCCTGCCGGGGTGACACACCTTCATACTGGGCATGGTCTTCACAGTGTCACTTTGCAAAGGTGGGTTGGGGGTGCCAGGAAGGCCCCCAGCACTCGCCATGCCCTGTCCCATGTCAAGAGAACACTCTGCTTAAGGAAGGGACAAACCCAAAACCTGGATGGCTGTTTGAATGATCCTCTTTGCCCAGACCCATGAATAAACCCATGGATAAACCCAGCCTTGCTGGCTCAGTTCCTACAGATCCCCCAGTTCTTCCCTAAGAGAACAGGATGCTTTCTGGAATATATTTTTAATTTATTTTTTAAACAAAGAAAGCAACTAAACACCCACTTTGTCTGCAATGCTGAAACAGAGCCTGTCCCAGGAGTGCCACTGTCGCAAATGGAGCTGAGCCCCATGAGACACTTATCACTGCAAAGCAAGTGCTGGAGAAGAGTTAATTATTCAGCAAAGGGAGTCACCAGGTGGTGGGAATTCAGGAGCTCTGTGGACCCACGTTTCAATATTCCTACTCCTTAGGTAGCTGAAATATGCCCAGACCTGCCTGCCCTGGCCCCAGCCTCAGCCACGTGCCCTCCTTCTGCCCCAGAAGCTCTGCCCAGGTTCCATCTTTACCTTAACACCGGCTTAAGATCAAATTCCTTTTCACGGCTCTATTATGAATCAGCAGGGAGGAAAATTCCCAGCAAGAGGATCAGCATTTGAGCTCCCCAGCCTTTCACAGGTCCTGTACAACATGATGATCTCGAGTTCTCCTAAATGGTGGAGATTTTCTACATGGACCATTTGATGTCAAGAGTGTTCACCATTACATTTCTGTAACACAGGTGAGGAGCTGTCTCTGCTCCAATTAGTTATTTCAAAGGAAAGTTAGTTATTTGAAAGGGCCACTGCTCACTGCCATCTCCCTGTCCCCAGCAAGGCTGTGGTTTCACTGTCCTGGCTGCTCTCTCTTTGCTCTGGGCAGTGCTTGGCCACTACCAAAACATGGACCAGTCTCCCTCCCCATCTGGGTTCCCCTGGCACTTGTGTTTGAGTTTTTGCTAAAGCTAGTCAAAGCAGGGACTAAAAGGGATGATTTTGTTTGAGGTCTAAACTCCTTCAAGCTGCTGTGTCAGCTGAGGCAGCTCAGCCCTCGCCTCGGCTTTGCTCCTTCCCTGCAGGAAGCAAAGAAACTTTTCTTTGCTCCCTGCAGAGCTGCAGCACTTGCACGAAAATGTAATAATAATAATAATAATAATAATAATAATAATAATAATAATAATAATAATAATAATAATAATAATAATAATAATAATAATAATAATAGTAATAGAGATGTCGAGGACAATCGATGGCTGTGGAGGTCAGATTGCACCCAAGGAACCCACGCCAAGTGTCCTCCCTTCTGCTCAGTTTCCTGCCAATTACCCATAAACGAGAGCAGGGAAGGTGGGAGCGAGATCCTGGCCAGGCTCTTCCTCAGCAAAGGAAGGCAGCGGTCACCACAGGGCAGCTGGGGTGGTGGCATCCCTCTGCCCAAGGCACAGGCAGGGTCAGCAGCTGCTGCAAAAGCCCTGGAGTCCACCAAGGCTGGGTTGTGTCCAAACAGCACAGGTGGGAAAGTCAACAAACCCTAAAACCTCCTTCCACAGGGAGCCAAGGGATGGCTGGAGGGGGGACACCAAACCCCCTTGCAAAATGTGATGTGCAGAGATGGGTACCTGGGGATGAGGATGCTTCCTCTGAGTCCCAAACAGCCTTAAGGCAGGAGACGGGAGCTGAGTGGGCGCATTTCTTAGGTGGGTGCAGAGCCTGGGGTCCTTGGGGAGGTCTGTCTCCAGAGGCCAGGGACAGCAGGCTCTGAGCTTGTCAGTGGGGACTTGTGAATTGCTCTGATGTCCCTCTGGAAGTCAGGCCCACAAATACTTGCTACAAAGAGAATAGTCCTAAACCCAGCAGAAAGTCCTTTGCAAAGGGTGGACTTGCTCACAGGTCCCTGAGATCCAGGTGGATGCTTTGACCATCTAAAAATAAGGTCTGCAGATGGCGTGAGCTGCACCACTACAGATGTGCAGGACAGACACTGCTCCTTTTTGTCCTGCAGTTTACTGCACTGTGCCTTCCCAAAGCCCCACAAAGTTGGCAGAAGTCTCTCTGGAGGAAACATCTTACTGAATAACTTGGATGTCCCCAGCTCCTCCACCCCATGCAGGTCCCCAGCAAAGTTAGTACAAGAATCTGCCTCTCCAAGCCAAAATCTGTTGTTTTAACCACACATCTCCCATATCTCAGCCTGGCAGCAGAGTTATCCAGACCCATGAAAGTGGGGTTACACTGTCAGTGCCAAGAAACACGTGGGGTTTATTCCCTGTGTCCGTGCAGCTGGTCCTGCCAGGCCTCCATCAAGTCATTGCAGCGAGGTTTCTTCAGCTGTGCTGGGACCTTCCCAGTGGACTGAGCTCACAATTCACTTGGAGTAGTTTTTTCCCATTGAGCTCAGAACTTTACTGTAAGGACACTGTGCTCCTCTTGTCCCAATCCCTGTTATAAATTGCTCATAGAAGTAATTTACCTTGGAATAGCTTGATCTTTGGGATGCATGAAGTCTGGATGATCTGTGTGTGTTTCTGGGCTATGCCATATAGCATTGCCCTGGTGTTGAGCTGGGCCAGAGCTGGTTCGTTTCAGCAGCCAGAACAGTGCTGGGGTGTGGGTTCAGCTGGGATTTGTGAGGAGAGAAACACTGAGAACATCCCCATGTTGGCATTTGTGTCCCTGGCACTGAAGGACTTTGTGTTTGTCCGTCTGCAAGCGCAAGATCTCAGGATGAGGAATATTGCCATGGATCAGCTCCATGGGCATTGGGCTCTGCCAAGGGGCTGTTCCATCTCCTGTCCCCCATGGGCAGGAGATCCATGAGGGGCTCTTCCTCTCTGGCTCTCTCTGGCTCTCGCTCGGGCTCTCGCTCTCCCGGGATTGCGGTTTCGGGTCGGGATTGTCGCTGCTCCGGGATCGTTCTCTGGGAACGGGCTGGGCTGGGTCGGCGGGTGGTGAGCAATGGCACTGGGTGTCACTCATTTGCATATTTTATTAGTGTTATTATAATTACTATTTTAATATCAGTTTTAATATATTATTATTACTATATTAATATCAGTTTTATTTTATTTCCATTATTAAATTGTTCTTATCTCATCCTACGAGTCCCCTTACCCTTGCCCCCCAGTTCTCTCCCCTGTCCCCTGGGGGGGCAGTGAGTGATCAGCTGTGTTTGGGTGTTGGCCCAGCGCAACCACCACAAACATCCACTTTTTCACCCTGACCATACCTTGGTGGTATATCCAATGCACAGCATAGGGCAGCATTTGCCAGCCTAAGCATTATTTTTTGTTCTGCTACATCTGCACCCATCCAAACTAAACCATTGTTTCTGCAGAGAAGCACACAAATAAATGCAAGTTTTACCATCAAGCAGGGCCTTTGTTTTCTCAGTGTATTTGGTACCTGTGCTACTGCAGCTCCCTGCAGTGGCTGAAGCCACCTGCGTGTCCCCAGGAGTGTGTGAGCCGTTTGCATCCCTGTTTGGTATGGCTGGGAGCTCTCCTGGCTGCTGTGTGTCAGGCTGGTCTGCTCAAAATAAATCAAATATCACACACAGAGCTTTCTAGTCTGCCTGTCCTAAAGAAAACATTTTGCAAGAGAAAAAATATAGTATTCCAGAGGCTTATCTCACTTGGTGGCAATTCTGGGTGTATAATTGAAAACGGAGCTGATCATTAGAGGTTCACAGGGATGCTGAATAGCCCAGTGTTCAGTGGTCTCTGCCAGCCACAGCCAATTTACATTAAAGGCTTGATTCCTTCTACAGCCCACTTCTCAGCCCCTGGGAAATCTCCTCCTTGCTTATTCCTCGTTTGCAAGGAGCGTCTAGTGTAAGGAGAAGTCCTGCCTAGCTCTGCTCTCGCTGCTGCCAGCAGCTCTGCCTGTGGCTTCAGCAGACTCAACTGGGATGGCACTGTCCATCTGCACTTGCTGCAGAATATTCAGCATCAGCCACATGCCCAGCTCTACCCCCACCAAAAGCTGATCATAGAAACCCAGACTGGTTTGGGTTGGAAGGGACGTTAAAGCTCATCCAGTTCCCCCTGCCATCAGCAGGGACACCTTCCACTAGACCAGGTTGCTCAGAGCCTCATCCAACCTGGCCCTGAACACTTCCAGGGAGGAGCAGCCACAGCTTCTCTGGGCAACCTGGGCCAGTGTCTCACCACCCTCACAGTGAAGTGATAGGCAGGTTCTACCCACTATCCACTAGAAATATTTTTGGCATAAAATTAGCACCTTTTTTTTGCATAAATAGAAGGAGCCAGAGGCGTGCTCTCCCGGGAAATGAGCAAACTGGATTATGGACCGGGGATCTACAAAGCGATCAGGGTTTTATGCGCAAATTACACCCGTTTGGGAGCAAAACGTAACTATTAGAGGAACAGTAAAAACAGTTAGTGCCTGCCGAAAGCCAGAGAGCCTTGAGGTGGAGGAGTAAATGTCATGTGCAAATGTTGTGATCTGTGCTGCCAGAGAGACACCGGCCCGGGAAGAGCCAGCGGTGCTTTCGGGACATCCCGGGGAGCCAGCCCCGGTCCCTACCATCTTCCCCCGCATCTTGGAGTGAAATCACTGAAGCCCCGGGGCCCTGCAAAGAGCAGAGGAACCGGCCAGGCTTTCCCCCTCTCCTCCCTTTCTCTGCGGTGTTTCTGTAACTCTCCAAGCCCGGCAACGCCCGGAGGGGTCCTACCGAGCCCGTGAACACCGAGGGAGGACCGGCGGCTGCGGCTCAGACCCGCCTGGAGCCCCCCCCGTAGCCCGTGCCCCGCCGGAGGTCAGAGTGGCAGCAGACGGGGAGGGGGACCCGGAGCGGGACCCCACGGGTCGCTCCGCTGCCCCCCGCACCTGTGGAGTGAGACGGGGAACATCCCGGGCCGCCCCCGGTGCCTGGGCTTCAAAGATCACGAAGATATTTTCACACCTCAAACCGCTGCCCCCCCTGCCCCCCTCCAGCCCCCATCGCCTTGATTTAGTCCTTGGTAATTAATTTGGCATTTCAGAATAGCTACTGGGCTGGATAATGGCCTCATTCATCTCCCCAGCCTAATCTGAACAGAATCTGGAAGAAAAGCTTTCAGAAAGAGAGAAACTGCCATTCGGCAACTGCTCAAAAGAACTGTCACTCCGGGGAATAAATCGCTCCTGATTATTTCAAGCCGGGTCTTCTCTGCTTTTCCAGCCGCTCCCGGTCCCCGACGCGGGGACGGCCCCAGATATCTGAGGAGGGGAAGATCTGGTGGGGTTCCCCCTACCCCCCTTCCCCCAACCCCCCGAGACCGGGCAGTGGCAGGGGGACGCGGGCCCGGGGCAGCGCTTTGTTCCCGGGGAGGTGGACGAGCTCCGAGACCTGAAGCGATTTGACTTTTAAACCAGGCCCCGAGCGCCGGGGCAGCGGAAATCAAGCCCCCCGCTCCTCTCCGGAAAATTCGGGGGGAATTTGTCCTGGACCGGCCCAGCCGTGCCCCGCAACCCGTGTGCCCGCACCTCGGCCGGCTCCGCTCCCGAGGCAGGTACCGGAGATACCGGAGATACTCCTGGCGCTGGTATCGGCGGTTCTCTGGCCCCAGTGTACGCACCAGAGATGCTCCGACCCCGGTGCTTGTACGGGAGATACCGGCGATGCTCCGGCCCCGGTGCAGGTACAAGGCATTTTGGAGGTGCTCCGCTCCCGATGCAAGTACCGGAGATGCTCCGGCCCCGGTACTAGTACCAGAGATACCGGCGATGTTCCGGCCCAGGCACTAGTACCAGAGATACCGGCGATGTTCCGGCCCAGGCACTAGTACCAGAGATACCGGCGATGTTCCGGCCCAGGCAGGAGCGAGAGTGCAGCGGGGCGGCACCGGGGCTGGAGCCGACGAGGATCTGTCCCCCGCAGCCAGGGCAGGACCGGCACTAACCGGTGCTTAATAGTCGGAAAGTCAAATCCGAAGTTTGGGGCGAGCCGAGGTGGGGGACACGGTCTGATACGCCGAGCATCCTCACTGCCCCATCCCTCCGGGCCGACCCCAGGCTCCCCTGCCCTGGAGGGAGCGGACAGACTCGGGCCCGGGCCCCGGGGAGCTGCTTACATGCATTTAATACCTCGAGGGCGAGGTAATTAGGAGAAAAGCTCAGTAAATCACGTTAATGACCGCAAGAGCTATTACGAACCCCGGGGGTTGTGAAACACCGAATCAACCCGGAGAGGAGGGCAGGGGGGAGGCGGGGGCCGCAGAACTGTGCCCCGGCGGGCAGCACGGCCCCCCCCGGCTCGGCAGCGCCGATGATTGTTAAATTAACACCCTGCTAATAGAATTAAGCAGCACCTTGGCTCTGCGGCGGTGTTTGCCATGGGTCAGGTTTGCATAGAGTCTCCGCCCGCCCCCCCCCTCACCACTTTTTGCTGCGAGACGTTCAAGACCACAGTGGGCTGGAGGGGCCAGAGGGTGCTCTTAAAAACCCCTCCCGGATTTTAAGGAAATTCCCCCCCTTCCTCCTTAGATCTACTACACAGCTGGACGGTATCACCGGGACCCCCCCCATCCTGCAAACCGGGCTGCAACCCAAGAGCGGGGAGAAAAATCTCACTGGGGCTGGGATACAGCGGGACGGTGCGGGTGTGTGACCCACGTCCCTGGGCGGCTAGGAGGGGACCAGGAGGACTGGTACCCCCGCAGTCCCGGGCCAAGCTCATCCTCGGGCACACACACCGCTCCTCCTCCGGGGAAGGGCGTCGGGAGCAGGACGGGGCGGGTGTTTCCCGGGGATGAGTTAACACGTCCCGGCAGCGGCGGAGCTGGGGGGGCGGGGGGGTTCGGGGGGAGTGGTGGGGGCAGGGAGGCTGCGCAGCCCCCGCTGCCCTGCAGGGAAGGCAGTTGCATTGCCAAAGACACCCCGCTGGGCCAGCAGGCCCGGGAGCAGATTAATCAGGCACTAATTCAATTTACAACAACCACTTTTATTCAGCTCGGTGGCAAAGAATTCAAAGCGGGGAGAGGGGTGGGCGGAGGGGAGGGGGCGGAGGCCGGCCTGGGGCTCGCCACTGCCCGGGCAGCCCCCGTCCCCTCGGGCCGCCCCGCCGGGGAGGGGACAGCCACGCCGTGCCAAGGCCCGGCCGCTTGAGTGACACGGCGTGGGCAGCGCTCCGGGAGAGGGCAACTCCGTTGGAAAAATAAAAGTGCCCTTTTAATGAAGAAGGGAAGGAAGGCGGGGCGGCGGGGAGCCGCGGAAGGGAAACCCCTCCGCTCCCTCCCGGGACCATCTCTCCGGGATCTCGGTACCGTTCCCCGCAGGCGGCACGTCGGGGCAGCGGGGTGCCCCCGGCCGGGATCACTGGAGGAAGAGCAAAGCCAGAGCGGATCCCGAGGGAAGCAGCCGTCGGGGGGCGCCCCCCCTGGCACCGGGGGTCCGCTGGTGCGGAAAGGGAGCCCGGAGCTGGAGCCCGGCTCGGTGCGGGACAAGTGCCGCCTTTAACCCCTTCCTGGTTTTACGGGGAGCGCCGAGGAGCTGCAAACCGAAGGAGAGCGGCGAGAGGCGCCGCGCAGCCCATGTGCTCGGGCTGTCCCCGGGGCAGTGCCGGGGAAACCGCCTCTTCACCGAGCTCAGCCCCCTAAACCAGTGGCTTGCCAGCCCCTTTAGTACCCGTGTCGCTCCCAAGGACTCGAGATTTCCCCCAGTTAAACTTCCCCGGCATCGGGTTTTCTTTGCCAGGGGCGAAGGCTCCGGGCCGAGCCCTGCCGGGAGACCCCTCGGAACGGCCGCTGCCCCGGCGGGCTCCGGGCTCCCGAACTGGACGGTGGCTCTGCCCCGCACCCCACTCCTAGCCCAGCCGAGGGGCCAGGCCCTACCTGGCCTGGCAGAGAAGGGGTGGCCAGCAGCGACCAGCTGGGAGGGAGAGGGCCTGATCCTGTCCCTCTCGTTGTCCCCACAGGCAGGCGGGGGGCTCCTCCCGGCTGCTGCCCCCTCTCCCCGCCCCGCTCCCACCGGGCATTCCCAGCTGCCGGGGCACTGCCAGCCCTGGCCTCCCAGCCCCGTCGGGACACCGATGGGGGGAGGGGAGAAGGAGGGCCCTTCCCGGATCCTCAGGGCGGCCCGGGAGCCCGCGGCAGCGCTGGCGCCCATCGCCGCGGTGTCGGGGCGGGCTCCGTCCCTCTCCCATCCTCCCCCCCGCCCTCCCCGAGGCTCTGCGTGTCTCTGGCTGAGCCACCAGTGGATGTCGTTGTTCTGTTCCTTGAGCGCGATGTCACTCCTTTAGCATGACCTCAAAGGCGGCGGGGGCTGGGACCGCCAGTCATTCTCCGTGCGAGGGCCGGGGCGGGAGGCAGGCGGGACCCAGCCCCGCCGCCAGCCCCACTTTAGCGGTGCTGCCGCCACCGCGGTCTGCCCTTTCTCCGCGGGGTTGGCCGCAGGGCGGGCGATGCTCGGCGCTCCCTGAGCCGCTGTTCCGCGTCCGCCGGCCGAGCGGCTCCGCGCTCCCCCTTTCCCCCCCGTCCCGCTCCGCTCCCGCTCCGCTCCGCTCCCCGCGCGGAGGTTGCGCAGGATGGCGCGGAGGGGCGCGGAGGCGCCGCTGGCCCTGCTGCTGGCGGCGGCCTGGCTGGCCCAGCCCCTGCGCGGCGGCTACCACGGCGGGGGCATGTTCGCCGTGCAGACGGCTCAGCCCGATCCCTGCTATGACGAGCACGGGCTGCCCCGCCGCTGCATCCCCGACTTCGTCAACTCGGCCTTCGGGAAGGAGGTGAAGGTGTCGAGCACCTGCGGGAAGCCGCCGTCGCGGTACTGCGTGGTGACGGAGAAGGGCGAGGAGCAGATCCGCTCCTGCCACCTCTGCAACGCCTCCGACCCCAAGCGCGCCCACCCGCCCTCCTTCCTCACCGACCTCAACAACCCGCACAACCTGACCTGCTGGCAGTCCGACAGCTACGTCCAGTACCCGCACAACGTCACCCTCACCCTCTCCCTGGGCAAGAAATTCGAGGTGACCTACGTCAGCCTGCAGTTCTGCTCGCCGCGTCCCGAGTCCATGGCCATCCACAAGTCCATGGACTACGGCAAGACCTGGGTGCCCTTCCAGTTCTACTCCACGCAGTGCCGCAAGATGTACAACAAGCCGAGCCGTGCCGCCATCACCAAGCAGAACGAGCAGGAGGCGGTCTGCACCGACTCGCACACCGACGTGCGGCCTCTCTCCGGCGGCCTCATTGCCTTCAGCACCCTGGACGGCCGCCCCACCGCCCACGACTTCGACAACTCGCCCGTGCTGCAGGACTGGGTGACGGCCACCGACATCAGGGTGACCTTCAGCCGCCTCCACACCTTCGGCGACGAGAGCGAAGATGACTCCGAGCTGGCCCGCGATTCCTACTTCTACGCCGTCTCTGACCTGCAGGTCGGCGGGCGCTGCAAGTGCAACGGCCACGCGTCCCGCTGCGTCCGCGACCGCGACGACAGCTTAGTGTGCGACTGCAAGCACAACACGGCTGGCCCCGAGTGCGACCGCTGCAAGCCCTTCCACTACGACCGGCCCTGGCAGCGAGCCACCGCCCGGGAGGCCAACGAGTGCGTGGGTGAGTCCCGCGCCGCGGGCACGGACACGCCGGCAGACGCGGGGGGAAGGACGGGGAAAGGGCGCGGAGGTTCCCGGAAGGGCAAGGAGAGGTAGGACCGGACAGGGGACGGGCAGGACTCAGCAAGGGACCTTCAGTGACAGGGGCCGAAAAGCAAGGGGACATCCAGGACCCGGCAATGGACAGAGAGTGAAAGGCACGGGAACATCCAGGACCCGGCAAAGGGACGAGGAGCTGAAGGCATGGGGACCAAGGGACTTTCAGGGACAGGGAGCGAAAGGCACGGGGACATCCAGGGACACGGCGAGCAGCGCGGGGACATCCAGGGACACGGGGAGCGGGACAAGGACAGGCAGGGAGATGGGGAGGAGGATAGGAGGAGGACATTGAGGAACCCGGCAGCGTAAGGTGAAGGAGGCAATGCTGGCGGACCCAGAAGCACGGAGCAGGGGACGTGAAGGCTCTCGGAAGCGCAGGGGATGGGACACTGAGGGGGCTGGCAGACCAAGGCAGGGGACACAGGCAGCCGGGAGAGCACTGGTGATGACACCGAGGGACCCCGAGATGCGGAGCAGGAGGCACGGGGCACTGAGGACCACCGGGGAGGGGACGGCGAGGCACAGGAATTCGGGGCAGGGGATCCCGAAAGTTCTGGAGCCGTGGGACGAGGGACACAGGAGACACTCGCGAGGGCAAGGCAGGGGACACCGAGGCACCCGGGAGCGCAGGACGGGGGACACCGGGAGACTCGGAGGCGCGGGGCAGGGGACACCAAGGAGCTCAGGAGAGGGGACAGAGGACACTCAGGAGACCGGGAAATCACGACTGATGTCCGGAGGAGCGCTGAGGAGCCCTGGCTGGGCGGGCTCTCCCGTCTCGGGAAGCTCCTGGCCGGGGGTTCCACAGCGCACGGAGCCGGGTACGGTCCGCGCATCCCGGAGCCCACCGGCAGCCCTGCTCCCTTCCCCGGGACACCGGCTCGGAGTCCCGCCGCAAAGCCTCCAGCGGGCCCGAGAGGCTCCGTGCCCGCACGGCTCGGAGATGGGCTCCAGTCCCTGGCCGGGCGCGGGGGAGAGCAGCCCGGCAAAGCCTGCGGGCAGCCCCGAGGCGGCGGCCGGGACTTGAACCAGATGAAACCCGGGGAGCAGCCGGTTCGCTCCGTCTCGGGCGAGAAACTTGCGCCATCCTGGCTGTAAGCGAGCCCCAGCCTGGCTGTCCTCGAGGGGAGACCGGGCGTCCCTTGCCCCTGCCCGGGGTGGCTGGGGTGAGGGGTTTGGGGTGCTCTTTCCCTGAGTCCCCGCACATCCCGCCGGCGGCTCCCGCCGATCTTCCAGCCCCTGCTCCCCAGCAGGATCGCCGTGCGCTGCCGCTCCCCTCCTCGCCGCGGTTTGGGGCGGTTCAGGGGCCGGTGCCAGCCTCGGGGATGAGCCGTGTGCTGGTGGCTAGTGGTGACCCAGCCCCGGGGACTGAGACGCGCCCGGGCTTGGCTGGGCACTCCGCGCTGGGACCCCCGGCCCCGCAGAGCGCGTCCCCGCCGCCTCCTTATTGACACCGAAAACACGGTCCCGTCTCCCAAAATATTTGCAGCTCCGACGATAGAAAAAAAAAAACCTCGCCGAGCGGCCGGAGTTGTTTTTTTTATTATTGGTTCTCTTTCTACTCTTTTTTTTTTTTCCCCCTTTTCCTCCTTTCCCCCCTCCAAATCACAATCAGATGTGTCCCTTGCAGAAAGTGTAATTTCTTCTCCGGCGCCTTCAACACAGGTGCGGCCAAGCATGGGTTATTTGGTGGCGAGAGAGAGAGGCAGGGTCCCGCAGCACGGTGGCACTGGGACACGCGCGGTGGCGGCGCCGAGGGAAGGTGCGGGGGTCCTGGCAGCGGTGTCCGCCCCGCGGGGCGATGCTCTGCCCCGGCCCGCAGCCTCCGCAAGCCGCTGGGCTCAAGTCGGAGGGGAGCAGGCGCGGCCGCGGGGCGGGGGGAGCGGCGGGGAAATGCCGTTTCCCAAGGGTGCGGAAGGCGGTGGGTGCCGCTGGGATGTGCCGGCAGCGCCGAGCCGGGGTTTATCTCCGGGTTTGCTTTTCTTCTATCCCGGCGGGTCTCTCTGCCCGGCAGCGCTGGGGACGGGACTCCCCGTCTTGACTCCATCCCACCAGTGCGGGCCCGGCGCCTCCTCTTCCTCAGCAGCAGGTCCAGGGGAGCGGGGGTGGGCTAGGGTCCCCCCAGGCCTCGGGCCCGTCTCACAGCCAGGGACGAGTTCTGCAGAGAGTTACCGCTGTCGGCGATGCCATGAAATTTGGTGCAATCGCGGGGTGCTGCTGGACCCTTGATTTACTCTGCAGACTCCTCCAGTGCCCCTGAAAATGCTTCTGTTCACTTGTTACGCTGTCCCCGTGCACTCGCCATCCTTCTCCCTTCTAATTTACTTCCAATAAAAAAGAAACAAGTTCCTGGTTTCCAGTAAAATGTGCGACTTTTACGACAGGCTTTGAGTTTCAGCTCATGCACAGTCCCAGCCGTGTCAGACTTCTGCAAACGAAAATCACACAGTTTCTTCCTTTTCCACCGACTTTGTTGGGGAGTTAACGTTTTTGAATCTATGATAAAATAATTTTCCCCAGCCCGTTTCTGCTGCACGTTCCCTGGGGCTGTACCTATCAGTCTGCATAACCAGCCGTGGCCAAACAACTGCCTTGTCCTGCCAAACCCACACGGCCTGGAATAATCCTCCTAGATAAAAATCACAATAATGCTGTTCAGCTCCTGACCATCAGCCCACCCTGTTTCTCTCCTAAATCCAGTGAGAAAGTCAGGCTTTGCGGTCAGCCGAGGGCCAGGGACCCAGCCTTCACCAGGCAGAGGCAAGGGACGAGCGCTGAGTTGGTGGTGACATTGCCAGCTACACGCTGGAGGGGTCTTCAGCCACTTGAGAGAGAAGCCAACGCAGGCCAGACCCCCGGGAACAGCAGTGGTGAGGGGGCAGGTGAATTAACCACATTAGCTGAATTTGCCCCAGGCAGTGGTGTGAAAACTAATTACAATTTTTTCACTGAATTTGCTCATTTTTTATGGATTTTTTTTTTTTTCAACCAGGGAAAAAAATGATAGAATGCATCTGCTTTGCCTAAAAATTTGGGTGTTTTCTTTGGTAAGGCCATTCCCCCTGCCAAAACTGAATCTTTGTTCCTATTCATGCTTATTTGGGGCTGAAAAAGAAACGTGCTGGAGTTTCTGACAAAAAGTCAAAATTTCCCACGGGAATGTTTTTCGCCAGCCAGATCTAATTTTTCTGTATCACTTCTTGCTGCCTGCAAGAGCCGGGGCACCGCACACCGAGAGGACACGGCCTGGTCCAAGGAGATGTTCTCCAGGGACCTGCTCCTGCGGAAGGAGCCTGGCCAGCAGAGCTGTTCACAGATTCAGGTTCCCATCGACTTTACCCGGCAAATAACTCATCCACATAGAGCTTGGCCTTACAGTCCGGCTTTGGCCAGGTGCCTGGGAGCTAACATGTTCCAGGGAGGACACAGCTTGGAGACAAGCTTGGAGGTCTGTTCTCCATCCTCGCTCCCTCCAGCGCGGTTGGGCCAGCTCCATTTGCTCAGCATCGGCCCAGTGCAAGCCCTGTGTCTCCAGGCCAGTTTGTCCCAATGAAGCTTCCAGCTCCCCTGCGAGAGGAGATTGCAGCTGGAAAAGGCCTGAACTAAAATATCATCAGAGCTCAACTGCTGGAGAGCTTGTGTGGACACATGAAAACACAGGTGGGGGCTTTGACCAGATTTAGCGACGTCAATGAATTGCGATTGACACCATTTCACAATTTCTCACAAAACGTGGTTGTTTTAAGAGCTTGAAACCAAAAGGGACAAGTGTTGCTTTCCAAAACTCCCTTCAGTTTGCATTAAATACCTTTGCATTTGCCTTGGCCAGGGAAAGCACTACCAGACAAAGGCAGGCTGCAGCCGGCTGACAGGCGCCTGGGGAATGATCTCCAGTCTCCACTCCCAGTGCCGGCTCTGGTGCTTCCCAGCCCTTTTCCCCGTGGGGCTGGGAGATGCACCCGGCACCTGCGCCTGTGTCTGACGTCAACAGTGTGTGCAGGTGCCGGTGCCTCTCAGAGATTGGCCCTATGTGATGCCTAGAGAGAGGTTAACAATAACAAGTGCGGTGTGCAGCGAGAGAGAGGAAACATCTTGAGTTTTCAGATGGGGGATTTGGCAGAAGGCGGCCAAGCCCGGTGTCAGGCGGGCTCTGTTCTGCGGCGTGCGCTGCAGCAGGGCTCCCAGGCTGAGATGTCTCATGTCAGAGGAATTGGTGAGCAAGTCTCTCCTTCAGCTAGAAGGAAACTTCATCTCAGACAAGGAGGGACCAGGAACTACTGGAGAACAACCTGCCAAGCTCTTGCAATGAAACACTTCCTTCCAGACAAACCTGAGGTCTCATCAGCTCCGTGGTGGACCCGGGAGGTATTTGCAGGGCAACGTTTGCTAAAACAGCTGGTGGGCTTCTCTCCAGCCTCATCGCAACCGGGGAAATCAAATCCTTCCACAGCAGTGAGCTCTTCTCCCTCTGGTCCTGCAGAGGGATGTATGGACTGTCAGATTTCATTTGAGGGAGTTCCTGGTGTCCCTTATTATTAAATTTGGGTGATCTGGTGATCCCTTTTCTTTAGCCTGCATGAATCATCTCCACTTCAAAAGTCTTTGCTGTTCTCATCCCGTCTGCAACCATTTTCCCCAGGGTTGGCACAGTGGGGTGTTGGGTAGCCCTACAAGATGATTCCTTCCCATTCCCCTCAGCCTCTGAATGGGGCAAGGAGTCAAGCTGGTGATGACTGATGGCTTCTGCTGCCGTTGCTCAGCTGGTTGAGGCATCCCAGAAGCACACAGCAAAGTGGGAAGTCAGGGCAAGTTCTGGGGCCACTGATGGGTGACAATGGTTCATGGTGACTGAGACCCATCAGACCAGGAAGGACCAGGCTGGTAGTGGATGTCCTTTCTGTCTTTTCCTCTCCTGTGGTGATTCAGGGCTTTGCAAACAGCCTGTCTCAGAGTGGGACAGGGGGAGAGAGGGCTCTGTCTGCAGCAGAGCAGGAGATGGAGTGGAGGGTAGGAGCAGCAGAGCTGGCAGAGACCTGGTCAGGCAGGGACACGTCCATTGCACCCTCTTTCCCTTTGGTTCCGGGCACTGTGGTGGGATGGGAGCTGGACAGAGGACGTTGTAAATACCTCTGTGAGGACAAGGAGGTCTGAGTGTCCCCAGTGTTTACCTGCTTATGGCCACATCTCTTCCAGAGGGATGGGGAAGGATGCAAGTATCCCTTCTCACCTTGTAAAGCAACAACATTCCTTATCTGAGCAAAGAGGCTCTGAGCAGGATGTCCAGGGTGTCCTTGCAGGATCCCAGGGTGCCAGTGCTGCATCCCAGGGTGTCCCTGCAGGATCCCAGGGTGCCAGTGCAGAATCCCAGGGTACCCATGCAGGATCCCAGGGTGCCCATGCAGGATCCCAGGGTGTAGTATCCATTGCCCATCTGAAATGGATGCTGCTGCCTGGGGCTGACCATGTCTCTAGGTTGAGCCAGCCAGGCAAGGCTGACAGGTGGATTTTGGAGCTGCTATGTGCTGATACTTCTCATTACTTTCTAATTATATTAGGGATACTCATCTCTTCTGACAGCCAGGCTTATCTTGTGCCTCAGTTTCCCCATTTATAGAGAGTAGAGGGGAGCTGTGCAAAATGCTTTGGACTTGGGGTAAGAAAGACATGAAGTGGCAGCGTAGCATCCTTGTGTCCAGGGGAACACTGCAACTGGGGCAGCTTCACCAGTGACATGGCACCAGCCAGCAACTGGAACTGACCCTGTGCTGGCTGGATCTCTCATGGCACCATGTTGCTGCAGGTCCTCTGCACCCCAGCCCTGGTTCAGCTCCCAGCAGGTTGTTCTGCTTGGGGAACTGGATGAGCTGTGGGTAACGCTGTATTGCTGAGCAGATGGGTGCTGTAGCCATAGAAATATAGGCCCATAAGCTGCTGAGACTCCCATTGTAGCCTCCCAAGTGGGCCTTGCATGACCAGAGCTTTCTCACAGGCTTTTATTCTCAGGAAGCTTAAAGTTAAACTGATTTCCAACAGAAAGGTTTTTACACCAACAAACAAACAAACAAAAAAGCGCAGTTAAGGCTAAAACAAAACCAGGCTTGGCACTCTGGGTTGGACACTTGCCTTCCCTTGAGCTTGTCCACGGCTAATCTCTGCCCTCCTCTTTCTGGGCCAAAGCATGTCATCCTTATTCAGCCTACGCTGTCCTCGCTTCGTCAAACTCCCTGTGACCGCCTGGGGGGACGTGCTGCCTCTGCGAGGGCTGGGTGAGAATCTCTGCTGCCTGTAGGGATCCTGCTTGGGAAAACACTCCCAGGGTTCTGGTTTTCCTACTTGGGCCATGAAGTGGGGGACATTGGGACACACGAGTCTGTCTTTATAATCTTAATGTGTCTCCCCTTCATCCTCAGGGATGGGGGACGGACCACAGAGAGCTGCTGTCTTCTTTGGCCCTAGGTCTCTCCTGCCTCCTTTTTGAGATATCCTGCTTTTTAGTGCAGTGGGTTTGGACGTTCTTGTGCTTATTATGGGCTATTATGTGTCAGGGTTGGGCTGTGCAAGCAGAGTTTTCCTGGGGAGCTTCTGGAGGATTTTGGGGTGCTGTGATGAGTTTCTTCCCCAGCCAGTTTTGCCATGGGGGACATGGAGGGTAAAGGAGATCTTTGGTGAGGATGACTGGAACCAGCTGGTTACCTCCATAGCACTGCAGAGCTCATATATCATTTCACTCTGCTTTGCTGCCAAATGGCAGAAATAAACCCAAACCAAGGACTCACCACAACCCACAAAAGCCAACATCCAACCTTCCCTGGACAGCGCTGACCCAGCTGCCTGCAGCATAGGACACACAGGGGTGCCCAGCCCCCAGACCCCACCCGGGTAATTTATTTGCAGCACGTTCAGGATTGCACTGAACAGGTCCCCCTGATGTTTCAGGCAGATGTTTCAGAGCGGGGAGAGTGTTTGCTGCCAGGATCAGCCCATGCAGCCAGCTCAGAGCCAGGGAAAGGGCTGGGCAGTGGCAGAGCCCAGCAGTTACATCTGCTTGTCCCCAGGGTGTCACTGGAGCGGTGGCTGCCGCTTGGCCTTTGCCACAGCAATCAGTGGGGGACGTTTCCTTTGCATGACCCAAGCTTCCCTCCCTGAGCATCCCCGCCAGACCCCTGCTGCTTCCCGCCTGGCAGCACGGCAGAGCTGGGGAGGCTGGCAGGGACGTGGGGCTCAGCCTGGCTCAGCATTGCAGTGCAGACCGGTCTGCATGGAGCAGGAATCAAAGCAGGGCTTGTAAAGCAACAGCCCAGATCCCGACCTGGTGCAGACCCAGCTCTGTCCAGTGCCAGTGTCTCACCTCGATAACTGCGCTCTGAACGGTCCCCTGGGACCGGCTGAAGTGACGGGGAGGCTTTTAAAAAGATATCTGTGTAATAGCTTTCATTTATAGGGGATTAGGCTGCCCTGGGGACTGATAAGGAGCCAGGAAGGCTGCTGGGGGAGCGGAGTGGAGGGCTCGGCTGCTCTGGCTCCATCCCAGGCGGGACCAGCCCGTGTCTGCAGCAGAGATCAGCGGCACGAAGGGGCTCAGCCGCACGCTGGCTGGGAGTTTGCCTTGGGCTCAGCAGAAGGCAGGGGGTTAAGTGGTGGGGAGGAAAAAGCCTTACCTTTCTTTGGTAGATACTAAAGAAACAGGTTGTGACCCGGGAGAGCATGAGCACCCATGTCAGCAGCGGGTAAGGATGGAGGAGGCACACAGCTCAGCTGGGAGCTTGATTTATGGATTTATTTTGAACAGCACTGGTTTAGTGGAGACCGGAGTTTAAAATCTGATGGAGCATATGGCCAGAGAGATTGCTTCATGCTGGGGCTCAGCAGGGATGCTGCTGGGCTCCCCGAGGTCTCAGCCAGCACTGGAGGGAACTGCTGCATCGACAGCAAACTCAGCACTAAACTGCTGCTGCTCACAACGTGCGTCTGCTGGGCAAAGTGACCGTCCCATCGCCGGGGTGTGCAGCAAGCAAAGCAAGCCACAGACAGGGAAAGAAGAAAAAAATCTCTATTTTACACTCTCCTTGAAGGTCAGGGTCCTTCTAAATTATTTCACAGAGGGTTATGGGCTGGAAGGGACCTCTGGCTGTGCCTGCTGACTCATTGTCACCCCAGTTGTGGTATCGTCGTATCGTCTGGAGAGGGACCCCCACCTTGTGCACAGGTGAAGCCGGCCCAGGGTGCTGCATGGGGAGCCGCAGCCCCCAGCTCTGCTCCTGCGATGTGCTCCTGGGGATGGTGGAACTGGTAAAGGTAAAGGATGAGCCCAGGAGACCTTTGCCACCTTCTGCCAAAAATGAGCAGTGAGAGAGAGATTGTGTGGGCAGGTGAGGGGGAATATCGGCACAGATCAGGGTGAGCAGCCTCGGGGCTGTCTTGGAGACAAACTTTTTCCCTGTTTGAGGGTCAAAGCTGCTGCATCTCCCCTGTCTGAGGAGCGGAGGGTGGAGAGCCAGAAGCCTATACCCAGAACCTCCAAATTCACCTGGAAAAGGGCAAAACCAAGGTGAAGGACACTGGCATAGGCTGTGAGCAGCCAGGCTTGCAGGTTTGTTATACAGCAATTTTCTTCTTTCTGACCTGCTGCGGGGAACTGCTGTGATGGGAAACGCTTCCTGATTGCAGAGGAGTACCTGCAGATTGTATGATGGTGCGTGATGGAGCAGGAAGAGCATTCCCCAGTTTCTCAGGGAGCCAGGGAGCTGGTGGATCTCTTTCCCCTCCATCCCAGGTGGGAATTAGAGAAGAAATGCGGGAGGAGAGCTGCTGGCTCAGCAGTCCTGCTTTGCGCAGCTCGCTCTCCGGGCTGTGTGCCATATCCGTGCTGGGTCTGTGAGGTCCCGGCTTGTGCGAGGTGAAGCCCAGCTGTTCCGCCCCTGATCACCATCTTTACACATATCTGTGTACTCCAAGTCCATGGTTTTGGATGGGAAGATGGATGAGGAGTCCATGTCATCTTCCCCATGGTATTTTGGAGCCATCCATCACCCTGATCCCTACCTGGCTGCACCCCGTGACATCATGTGGGTTATTGGGATTCACGCTTCATTTTGACTGAGTGTGACTATTTTCACGGCAGCTCGGTGGGGTGAATTAAGGCCCCTTAATGTCAGCCATCTGGATACTCAGGGTCCAGTCTTAGGCAGTCAGACCATAGTGGATGGAGAGAGCAAGGACAGTGCATCTGATCAGAAAAAGGGATTTTTTTTTAACACCAGTGCCCAGCAGCCCGGTGCAGCACCTTGCTTTGCTCTCGCAGCCCTACAAGTTCTTTCCTTCAGGGTCCAGTGTATGACCTCTGGTTGGTCAGGAGGTGCTGTGAGGAGAGCTGAGCCACGTATAAAGGGAGGTGAGAAGGAGCAAGGGAGAGACAGCGCAGACAGGTGAGACCTGAATCTCCCTGTTCTTAGCCTCCTTTTCTTCATGTCAGACCTATCCCAAACCCCACTCCCCATGCAGGGTGGCCCTGGCTCTTCCTGGACCGCTGGCCACCGCAGCATATGGTAATGCACAACCAGAAGGAGTCTGTCCCAGAAGCAAATCCAGTCCTGATGTGACAGAGGTATCAGGACACTGTGACTGGAACAAGGAGGAAGGAAGCTAAATGATGGGTAGAGCTATGGTAGGAGAAAATGGTCTGGTTTTAAAAATGAGTTGTTGTGGTGCATGAGACAGCAGAGCAGCCCACAGAGCATCCTCAGGATGGCCAAAGCCAGCGGGTCCCTCCCGGTGCTAACGAGGGGCTGTTTGTTATTTTCCAGCCTCATCTGATAAGCAGCGCAGAACCAGCCAGGCAGTGTCCCGTGTTCTGCCCTCCTCTGCCGCCCAGCCTGTCCCGAGCCGGGCTGTTTACTCCATCGTTCGCCCGCCCTTTTGCAATAGGGAGGCAGTTCTGGTTAATTTTGGAGATTGTAACGTGATTACCGAAAGTCTCATGAAATTAAATCACTTTGCTTCAAAGCGGCCGGGGAGGGGGAGCGTCCCTCTGGCAGCAGGGATGGCCGAGCGGATATTGAAAGCAGACTGGTAGCCAGGATTGCATCGCAGACAATTGAGCTCTGACAGTGTGAAGGCAAATACAAACAGCAGCTTGTGTTTGCGCACAAAGGCTCTGTGCACCAGGATCCCTGGCCCTGGACTTTACACCCTCAGCTCTTGGGCAAAAAGTCCTGGGAGGGTAGGAGGGAGGGAAACTCCACTGAATATTTAGAAATGAATTGAACTGTGCAAACATGCCATTGGGAAGCTCGCAGTGTAACGCTTTGGATCAGCTACCCGCCGGGGCTGGAACACAACTGCTGGACTTGAAAGGGCGACTTTCACGCTGAAGCAAAACTGGACAAAAGAAGATAAATGAAACGGGCTCCCGGCGGGGTTTGGTTTGTTTGTTTTTGTAACTCGGCTAATATTCCTGCATTGTTCAGCCCAGCGGCCCAGTGTCTGTCCCTCACACGCTGCTCGTAAATCGGGGCTGCGCCGGCAGCGGGCGGTGTGGGGTGGGGAGGGGATGAGCCCCTCCAGCTCGGGGTCTGGGGACCCTGAGGTTGTCCTCTGCAGCTGGAACAGTGCAGGGGTTTGGATGCTCTGTGGCTATGGGGTTGCAAACATGCCACGTTGTGTTGGGAAGATCTGAGCTGGAGCGGTGATGTTAATTCCCAGGTGAACCTGGATCTAGCCCATGGCGTTTTTGGGCATGGCACTTGCTCTAGGCTAGCAGCAGGAGGACTGAGAGGGTCTGTGCACCAGCACAGCTTTGCTATCGGTTCATTCTGCAGCTGAGTGTGACATGTCCTCATGATTTTCATGGAACTGATAGCAAATGTGCTGAGATTTGGACCTCCCAGACCACCTGTGGGTACCAGCGGTGATGTGTCAGCTGTCTCCATCCTGTGGTCCAGCAGCAGAGCAAGAAGCAGTGCTCATCCTCGCTGCGCCCTGTGCATTCCCTGCGATGTGACTCTCAAGCTCAGAGCCTGCCTGGGGCTGGGGGGATGCTGCTTTGGTGGGATGGACCATGTGTGCACCATCAGGGCACTGTGGGGTCCCAAAACCAGTCTGAGTGGACACAGCCAGGTTAATACAGGCACTTGTTGGATTTTAAAGGAAAAAAATGCCCAAATACAAGCCTCTTGAAAATTCAGTTGCCCCCAGGTTCTCAGGCACAGAAGCAGCCAGGTCTAATACCACAATATTTCTCTAGTTAGCACCGAGTAAGTAAAAGCTTAACAATCAGTTGTAAAATACTTTTGATCCAATCAAACAGCAAAAATAGTGATGTCTTTAAAACATTAAATAACATTTCATATGCTCTGTAGCATTTAATTCTCACAAGCCTCTGCAAAACGACCAAATGTTCACCAAAATTTGGCAAACTGATTTCTCCAGATATCCAGTCCCCCAAAATGAGCTGTTTGTTAGTCTCCACTTCACAAAGTTTCATCCAATCAAAAAAAAAAAGAAAAAAGAAAAAAGAAAAGAAAAAATCCTGACAAAACCCCAGACAGCACATCACGTGCTTGGGGCAACCAAAGAAATCCCCTGATTTGGGTGACCAATGAACGTCCCCAGTAATGAAAAGGGAACAATTTGTCGGCAGCCTATGCACTTGAAAACGAATGATCCAAATTATTCAGCAAGTCTCCCTGGATAGTGAATCCATTGAAAAGAGATCGAGACAGAGTCATAAATTATTCATTAACCAGACGAGAATGAAATGCATATAATCATAACAATAATAATAATAACAACAACAACCACAACTCTAATAATAGTAACAAGAATTCAGCCAGCTCTGCTGAGAGAGCCAGGGAGGCATGAAGACACACAGACTTTATTTTCCCTTTAGAGCAGCTGTGTTAAATAAAGGGATGTAAAGTGGGTCAACATTTGCAATAAATGTATTTATCACCAATAATTCAGCTCGCTTGCCTTGACTAGGGTGATATAGTTTGTACTCTGGTCCCTGGCAGTGAGAAGGTCCATGAACTCACATGCATCACTGTTAATTGCTTAATATAACGGATTTCTCAGGGTCCTGGATGACTTTTAAGGAGTCTGTGGAAGTGGCTGTAGCGGAGGCATGTACTGTACCACTGTCCCTGGAAAATTTATAGGTGTCCATGAACTGAAAGAGAAGTGGAAACTGCTGGCCTAACACATATCCCTGGGATTCAACTCTTCCTGGCTTGAATGGGACCTTGATTGCAGAGTCACCTGGGACCCATTGAGGCAGTAAGAGAGCTAAGGAGAGGCCACAACACTTGTCACACAGCCTGTGAGTTTCCTGTTGTTGCTGGCACACACGTTTGGCCAGGAAAGCTCCGCCACAGATACGCCGTGTGCCTGAATTTGGTGTGTTTCAGTTCTCCATCATTTTGACACCCTTGAGACCCGAGGTTTCATTTGGACATCTATTATTTGGGACCCCCTTCCACTAACTAAGGGGTTTTCTCCAAGGGGAACGCGCTGCCGGGCGATGGCTGGGTGATATTGAAGATTCAAATACATTTATATGCTTGCACCGTGTTGTAAAGCACCCGAATACAACTTCAGCATGCAAATGAATTCCTGTTTGCAGCGAAGGGGCTCTACCGTGGCACTCAGCCATCTCCCAACGGTTTCCCACAGGTTGCCCCATGTTTGCAGGGGGGGTCAGAAGGGCTGTAGGGTCCCTTTGCCACTGTTGGGCTTTCTCTGAGCTTTTTCCACCTGCTGCTCTCAGCAAGGAGAGGGGAGGTGTCCTGCTGTTTGACACACACACACACACAATGGCATTTTTTAAGGCTAGGAAGCAGCAGGTTGGGCCAGGAAGGAGCAGAGCTCTCACCTAGTATGGCTTCATCAGCTTTGGGTGCTGTGGTGGGTGCTCAGCACCCACATGGTTTGGGTTGAATGGGTCAATGCCACAGCAAAGTGAGGCAGGTTCGACAAGATGGAGGTAGTCTGTGGGGCTATTTTGGAGACCAGTGTGCCAAAATAGATAATCATAGAGCCTAATTGTTATTTGCTTGCTGAAATAATCTGCAGTTAAAGCAGATTTGTATTTGCTTGATTAAATGATCTGCAGTACAGGCTAGGTCCTGCTCAGGTGGGGGGAAGTGTGAGAGGTTGGGGAGATGGGGGAGAGGCAGAGGAGGGTTGGGGGCTGGCGGGGGGCACGGCGGGGTGCCCATCCGCTCAGCCTGGTGCCAGCCAGTGTTGGGGCTTCATGGCGTGGTGGTGCCTCACTCCACAGCCGTGGCAGGAGAGCCAAGCTTGTAGATCCTGTGCTGACGGGCAGCTGTAACGCAAGAAGGAGAAGAAAGAGTTCCTGCTGGCATTTTTGTTGGAAGTCAACTGTGTATTAAGTGGAGCACGGTTTTCATTACCAGCTCCATTTTGGTACAATAAATCACGAACTAGAAAACACACTTTTGGCCTAGATTCTGCCCTCAGTTCTGAGTGGCAGTAACCAGAGGCAAAATCCAGCTTCGGCTTCAGCGTTGTGGCCCATATGTTCACCTTTTGGAATTAATTCCTTCTGGTAATTTCTGTGTAATTATACAGCATTGAAGGCTGATTATATACTTCCTCTCATGGGCAATTAATATTGCTGATCTAGTGCCAAGGGTGCACTTTGCACTGTACAAACCCATGAAGAGAGACAAGCTCAGCCTCTAGTGCCTGCTGCAAGGTGACAATCTGGACCCTGTTACCTTCAGTGAGGGGACTCCAGACCCACACCCCCCCCTCCCTTCCCCCTCCAGGGGTCCTCACAGGAGATGGGACCACCAGCGAGCAATTTAGCACAGACCAAGCACTTGCTGTTCTGCTGTAGGAAGAACATTGAGTGTTTGTGTGTGCTCCAGCTGCTCCTGAAATATTTGGGAGGTCATTTCTGCCGAGCAGGCTGGAAGAACCTGTAATTGCAACAGATGCTATCCAACGGCGGCAGCCCCTTGGGTGAGCCGAGCAGATCATCTCCCCAGAGCAATAATCTAATTTATATCTCATAAGACAGTTTTATTTTTGTCAATTATCTAATGCCTTTTTCCGCCAGTGAACTGGCAGATCTGTGCAAACTCCCTGGGGCTCTGGCCGCAGCCCTTGCTCCTGCTTGAGACAGGGGGAGTGGAGAGTCGTAAAAGAAACTTCTCGCATCGGGTTATGGTGCCTATAAAATTAGCCCAGTTAGAAGCTGGCTGCCCATTTAAACAAGCAATTTAAATGGATAACAAAGACATTCCCTCACCCCCCTTACAGCTTCTGTAAAATAACTGAGTTTAAGTGGACGGAAAGAAGAGGAGAACAGCAATGGGTTTGCTTGAGTCAGGCTTCTGCGCGTGCAGCGGCGTTTGGATTTGTTTGCTTCTTTCTGTATGTGGACGGCTTCAGTTCCAATGAGATGGAGAGAGAAAGCAAGTGGGAGGAGGAGAAATAATGGCTAGTTTCACCACTGGTTTCCGTGGGCTTTGGATGAAGCCCTGCTCTCCCTCTGTGCAATTTGTTCTCCCCGTCTGTGTTTGGGCAGAAGGTCAGGCTTGGCTGCACACGGGCTTTGCTCGCCCTGATGAATTCGCTTCTCTTCTGCCAGATGCAACAGCATAACCCCGAACAGGAGAGCCTGAAACTAAACGGAAGGTGCTGCCTCCAGGAGTTTGGCTGCCCCGACTGCTGGAGTGCAGGGTCGTCCTCGCACCCCCCTTGCAGCAGGAGGGCTCCCCAAAAGGCAGCCTGCAGTGTTTTGTGGGGTGATGGGGCACGGGCCACGCAGTTGCCAGCTCCCCCACGGCTCCAGCTGCTTTCTCAGGGTCCTCGAATGGGAGAAGCAGCAATTTCACCTCCTTGCTGGTGCCTGGTGCCAACTCTGTGTCCCACGCTGCAGGGAGACAAAATGTGCTTTGCTAGTGACGCCCTTTCTGCCCATGCCAGGTATAGTCCTGCAGCTCTGAGGTTTGCTGTCAGGAGAAAATCCATAGCAAAAATGTGGAAAAAGAAGGAGATTTCCCTGCATCTGCCAGGCATCCAGCAAAGAGCAGCTCAGAGAATCAGATTCACTTGGTCAGGGGAGTGCAGCCTCATCGTATGCCCAATTCCATCTCTGCGGGAAGTACTTTGTGTGTCACTCCATCGCAGCTGCACTTGGGAGCTTAAAATAAATCCTCATGTTCAGTCCCAGCTTGAGACCTATAGCAGCAAAATGCTGCCAAAGCCACAAGTCATTGTTAGGTTTCAGAGTGAACACTCTCACAAAGGTGAGAGCAGCTTGTCCCTACTACCTTGTGCCACCCCTTAGCTGTGACAGCATTGTCCGTTCTCAGACAGCTTTCACCCACCTCCCCAAACCTCAGCTCCCAAGCTCATGGGCTCACATTTTCCCTTATCCCATCCTCTAATGGTGGCAGAGAGAAGCCAGAAAAAGCAGGAGCTGGAACTCATCTGGGGCAAAGAGGAAAAACTGCCAAACTCTCTGGTAGGAGAGCAAACCAGCTGGTTTCAGCCTGCACCAGGACGTGCAGCTGGGTGCTAAGGCTGTGTATGGATCTGAGCACTTTCAGGGCAGATGAAGGGACAGTCCCAGGTCTGTCCTTGCCCTGGGGGCAGATGCTGGGGGAGCAGCCACAGCCACTGAGCCGCTCTCCAAGCTCCCAGCCTCAGAGACAGCCTCCTGAGAGTTTAATTTTTGGGAAACTTTAACATCCCCAGCTTACCAAGCGCTGAAAGAAAGGTCAGCTAATCCTCACCACGTTTGAATGAATTCAGGCCCAGAAGTGAGATTACTAAACAGGGGAGTGGGAGGCCGGGACTGCTGCATGGATACAGGGACCCTTCCCATAGCCAGCCCTGGCTTGCTAAAGAAATGGACCTTTTATTTCAGTTCTCAGCCCCCGGGAGAAGGGGAGGGGGGTGAGCAGACATGGCCAAAGCACCCAACTCCCTTCCCCCAGCAGCAGCCCCGCCATTGCAGGTGCCAGCAGGGCTTGGTGGAGGGGAGCCCTGAAAGGAGCTGAGCAAGGGTCCCCATCCGTGGCACAGACAGATGGGGCAGCTGGGTTGTCCTGTGAAGACTGAGCAGCACCCATGGCCCAAGCATTCCCACTGTATACCCTGCTTGGGTCTCAGCTCCAGTGTCTGGGGAGAAGACTCCAAAAAGCAGGGTCCTTGTGTCCCTCTTGGCTGCTTCAGCGGCTTTTGGCCCGTGTCACTGAAGGCATCGAGGTCCTGGCACTCCCTTTGCCCAGGCACCCCGATGCTCCTGTGCACAGAGTATGTTAACAGAACCCATGAATTTAAGGCAACGTGGCCATTTCTGTGTTGTCACCACTTGCTTCAGGTCCCCTTTGTGGGACTCTCAGGACACCCAGGGACAGAGCTGTGTCTGAGCCTGGCTGAGCAGGGCGAGGTGGGTGCCTGGCCACCCCTCGAGGGGAGCAGGCAGCGTGGGCAGCCCCTTTCTGGGCTGCACCCACAGTCCTTTGTGCACTCCTGGGGTGATGACATGACAGAACCACTAAGGACTCGCTTTTCTTCTGCAAATCAACTGTCCTTCTCAATGCTGGAAGAGCAAAGCCCATTGAATGCAGGCAAGAAGCAGACCCCCGGGGTGTGGATGCACTGTGATGAGCCATGGTAACCTGGCTGCAAGTGTGACAACGCAGACACCCAGACCCCAAGCCTCCCTGCCAGGCTCCCCAGTCTCCCCAGATTGGGTATTCAGGCCACAAGGTTTTCTCTATTGACCTCCAAACACTGTTCTGCATGGGAGAATTTTCTTTCTTTCTCTCCTGGTAACTGCAGAATCAAGTGTTTGCAGTTGGAAACTTTTGCTACCACAACAGCAAGCTGGTAATTCAGCCAGGAGCTGCTTGCCCAGTGGTGGGCCTCCACTGTCAAGGTCCAGGGGACAGCTAGGAGAAAATGAAGAAGGTGTTTCTTTCAGTCACTCTCTGATGACTTCAGCAAGGTGATCCAACCTTGCCCCATCACCATGAGCAGAGCCCCCAGTCCCATCAAGTCATGTGGAGCTGCTAGGTCCTGCACTAGTCCTCTGTCTTCCCTGGAAAGCACTGGGTGCCCTTTCCCAACTCGCTGGGTATGTCTAATGGAAAAAGCTCATCCAGCCAGTGAAGCTCCAAGTGAGCAGCCCCAAGGTCAGATCTTCTCCATAGCTTGTTTTTTTCCTGCAGGCATCCTGTAAGAGGCTCTAGCAGTGACTGGAATGCTGTCTGGCCACGCGATCTCATCAGCACTGGGTGAAGTGTGCAGGTGCTGCAGGTTTCCCACAGAAAGCTCAGCACTTCCCAGCTACTCCATGAAAAATGGCACTGGGAGACCAAGGGCTCAGCCCTGCCTGGTGCTGGATCTGTGTGATGAGATGTTTTGATAACAGCTATGGGCACAGCCAAAGAGATCTGTTCTAGATGCATCTGCGATGCTGTGAAATGCAATGTTTAATTACACGGTGGCCAATGGGCAATGCAGTGGCAACCAGAGAAGCTCCCTGGTCCTGCTTCTCTCTTCTTTTCCTGCACTGGTATTACTCGAATTCTTGGTTTATTCAAAGGGAGGAGAGTGGAGATTCATCCTCACTCTGCTGGGGAGCATTAACCTGAAGCTTGAGGTGCACAAGTCATTTTGGAGGATTCACGTTTAGCTCAGCCTGATCTCAAACTGGGCTGACTTCAGGTTTATCTGAAAATTTCCATCTGACTTGCTGTGCCTGAAGAGCTGTAAACATCAACCACAGGGGTCTGTGGGAGATCACAGCGGGGCCCCTATCCCGAGAGGAGAGCGAGGTGTGCTGAGGGGATTGCCAAGGGAAGAGGAGAAGACACAGCTGTCTGTGGCACGATCAGAGGGTCCAGCCCCAGCCCATGCCCAGGGTAAGTGTCCCCTCCTGCCCAAGCTCCATTCTGGCTGTGAGCTCATCTCACCCTCCCCGTCAATCCCCTGCGCTGCTACCACATCCTCCGCAGCCGTGGCCCCCGGCTATTCAACCACTCTCCGGATCATTAAACATATTGAGCAACACCAGTCCTGTGACTGGTTAATTAGTAAAGAGTTGACTAATTAGTTAATCATGTTTACCAAGTGCTTTGAAAGTGCTCAATGTTATTATTTTCAATTATGACTGTGCCCCAGGCGCTGTTCACCTCCCCGCATGCCAAGCCTTGCCGGGTTCAAACTCTTTGTCTCTGCTACCCGAGGCTGGTGTTAAGATGGGAATTTGCCTCTTATCCTCTGGTTACCAGGTTTCTTTAACAGCCTCTTGTGTGGGATTTTAGAAAAGCTCCTCACAAAGTCTTCAGATACCCTGGCACACTTAACTTGCTCTTTCGAGGCTGTCTTATCTGTTCAGGAGGCAGGATTGGCTCTTGCAAAGCCATGCACAGTAGTGCCTTTGTGCACCCCTCATCCCTCTCCTGACCTTAATAAAAGATCAA
Organism: Caprimulgus europaeus; assembly: GCA_907165065.1. The sequence continues at coordinate 4,025,157 of OU015543.1, read as the reverse complement.
CTGATATCCAGACTCCCTCTCCCGTCCCAGCCTGGGAGGCTCCAGTCCACAGTGACATGGACACCTCCATGTTGGGAGCCTCCCATCCTCTGTGAGAGAATCCAGCATTTCCCACCAAAAGAAAAGCAAGATTATCAGAATTATAGAATCCCAGACTGGTTTGGGTTGGGAGGGACCTTAAAGCTCATCCAGTTCCAACCCCCCTGCCATCAGCAGGGACACCTTCCACTAGACCAGGTTGCTCAAAGTCTCATCCAGACTGGCCTTGAACACTTCCAGGGAGGAGCAGCCACAGCTTCTCTGGGCAACTGTAAAAGTTAAAAATAAAATAGTACACAGGAAAATGGTAAATTCAACATGAAGTTAAAAATATGGAGTAGTGTTATTCCCACATCTGACTTCAGGCTGGTCAGAAGGAGAGGACAGTTTTGGTGGAAGACAGGAACAGAAAGTGCACTGCAAAGATTTCATCTACTGAGGAGAAGGTGAATGGGGTTTGTTAGTCAGGGGAGAGTCTTGGCATCTCTGACAAGAATTCTAATCGTCTTGGGACTTCCTTCATTTGTAAAAATGTCATCAGCTTGTTAAGCAATGTCATGAAGAGCCCCAGTCACCTCTTATCACTGTGCAATCTGAATAGGAGTCTTCTAGCACCAGCTGCAGAAATAAGACCACATAGCAGTGGGATAGAAGAAAATCTGATGCTCGAGCTGGCAATAAGCTCTCAAAGTCACACAGAGAATCAGGGTTTGGGAATAATTCTGCCCCTGTGCAGTGGTCAGGGGGGCACATGGCCAGACAGTACATTGTATGGACACTACTCCAGGATGTGGCTGCTTGGTACTGCTGTCTTCACCCAAGGACCAGCAGTCCCCAGGCTGCAGTTGGTAGCTCTTAGATTATGCTCTTCTAGAAAGCTCATAGTGGTGTGTCATGGCTCATCATCTCCAGGTAACACTCACTTACATGACTGCTGCCATCCTTGACCTGTGCTTGTGGTGATGTGGTCACGAAATCATGGACATGGTTGGGAAGTGGGAAGATATTTCCCCTTGCACTCTGAATGTCCTTCTTGGAAACCCTTCTTCCCTTCATGGTTGCTAATGAAGGCCAGAGCAGCCAGGTGTCTAAAATGGGCATCAGTTAAAATCCCAGCCTCAGGCTCTGTAACTGACACTTAAACTGGCCACACTGGTCAGAAGAAAGGACCTGCTGGTGCAGGATCCTGTTTCCAACCTAAGCAGCACCAGACCTGGACTGTCTGAGTATGGGGCAATCCTGTGGCAATAGCTGGCTGGTGTGTTCTCTGCAACGGAGGGGTTTCTGAACCAAAGATGGCACCCTGTGATTAGTTTTAGTAACATATTAGTAGCAATAGTAGTTTAATGGCTTTTGCTTCTGTGGATCACACATCTGGGACATTTTCACGTTCTTTATATGAATTAACTGGTATTGGGTAGGGGCTTACAAGTGGTTGGGACCATTTAGAGTCCAAAAGCTTGGTCCTCAGTTGCATTTTGTCTACCCTTTCATAAAGGTCAGAAGGCTGTAAAGTCCCCCAGACTCCATTTATGATATGGCCCCAGCATGTTATCTCTCATAAGAGTACCTTCCATTGGGCAGTGCAGCAGAGACTGGATTAGTGGTTGTATGGAGCACACGCAGGAAGGGAAGAAGCACTGGAGCTCAGTTTAGTGCCTTGCCACCTTGTCTGACCTTCTCCCCACTGTCTTCCTTTCACAACCCATTTCTCTGCTCCATGAAGCTCTTCTTGCAGCCAAAAAGGAAACCTTCCCCATCTTCCCCACTGCCTCAGTGCTGGGATAGGGAAAACTCGTTTCCTCTGGAGTCCCCCTGGGGCAAGGCAAGACCTCCAGCCCTGCTCCTCAGCCTGGACAGTTGATGAGGTGGCTGGAGTGCCACAGCCAGCCATGTCCCCCGGGTGTCAGAGCAGTCCCTCTGGCCTGGCCCAGCTGTTGCCTCAATGTTTCCATCCAGCAGGAAAACCTGCTAAATCTCTTTCTCTTCAAAAAGAGAGAGAAGCCAAGGAAGTCTGGAAGGGAGGGGAAACAAACACATCTGCACCTGGGAAATGTCATGTTTGGTTTTTCAACTCAAAATGGGCAGTGACAGCAGCTCTGTGGGGGCGTAAGTAGGGGGAGCAGTGCAGATTTATAGCTGTGGGTCACGCTCGAGCTGAGCCAAGTATTCTGCCTAGCATCAGTTTTATGAACAAGATGAAGTGCAGAACCTCAAGTGCAGATGCCCTATTAGATGAGAAACACTGGGAGAGCAGGAACAGGGAGTGCAGTGTGAGAGGCCATCCGCCCCTCTCCTTGCTCTGGTCTGGGTCTCTCCTTTCAAGGTTGGATTTGGGCAGGTTGGGGATTGCAATGACCAAGCATGACCAAGGCTCAGCAGGTCCTGGCTTTGGTGCCACAAGCCTATAAAAGTCATGCACTGTAAGCCATGAACAAAGAAACTGGAGGCTGAAGCAAATAAGAGTCAAGAACAAACTCTTTCAAAACAAAATAAAATTCACAGCAGTTCCCAACCCCACAGGAGGGAGTAATGCTAGATGGAGAACTGAAACCTCTTAGACAACTCCAAATTCAACATCCTGTTGGGCATCAAAATTACCAGTCCAAGGGGATGCTGTAGAGATTGTCACAACACCACACAACATAAGGACCCAAATGATGCCAGGGTTTCCCTTTCTGGCCAGATATCCAGACTGAATTTCTTGTAAATTCAGAATCTCATATAAAAGATGAAGCAAAATTACCAGAGGCTCCCAGTTCTCACTGAGATAAATGTGGTGCAGACCTCTTTCATAGATGTGGGCCAGATTGTCACTTCATCATGGTCTTGTACTGAAAGATGTGTTTCAGCCGGGCTTTGACACATAACTGATGGATGATGCAATGGTGCATTGTGAGTGTAATGGCCCCAAATTGTCTTATTCGGCAATGCCCTTTGATGTACCTCTTCAAAGACGTGTGGCAAATCCTGCTCTTTCCCATACGAAGTGGTGACCAGGAGAGTCTTTGCAAATATGAAGAAAGTGCTGCTAGTCTTGAGACTGGTCCTCCTTCATCTTGACTCTTTGAACTGAGGCAGGTGATGTTTTTTGACTGATGCTTTTGCTGTGGCTCCATTAGACTTTGTGGGTTTGATGTAGATGTTGTGGTGGGGCACTCTGCCTTTTGATTTAGTCCTAGAGACCACTTTGGTGTTTAACAGTCTGTGCATCTACGCAAAAGGCTTCAGTAGATAGAAAGAAGGAGACTTAGCAGGGTTAGGCCAGTGTGGCACACCCTCTGATTCTGTATTTTGGTAGCTGGTTCAGAGTTTCTGCCAGAAGAGCAGTATCTTGGTGCTCCCACCTAGAGCTCAAGCATTCACCCTGGAACAGCTATGGAGAAACACATACCTTTGAAATGGGAAGAATTCTGCATGCTGAATACCTGTACAAAGCACAGGACATGTGGTGTTCCCACAGAAAGCTGAAAGCACCCCCTAAATTATCAACAGCCAAAGCATGGACATTCATGTGCCCCAGCGTGGTGTGGTCAGGAAGCTGCCAGTGGTGTTTGACAGCTCCCAGTGACTTCTGAGGAGTCTTTGCTTCCTCCAGCCCCTGCTTGGGTATCTGTTTCTCCCCTCTGCTAGCTGTATTCGTTCCTGGTTTGTATTTGGTTTGAATGACATAATTTGTCTGTGAGAAATGGTGAATGTTTCTACCGGAGTTGGAGGAAAGCAGTGGTGGCAGGGGCAGGAGAAGGCAATCTCATTGACATTGTTGCATGTCAGCCCATAACAGGGTGACATGGCTGTGGTGTTTCCCACCCCTGTTTGGATAGGTGAGCCCCATGGCCACATCTTCCCAAGGGTAACAAACCCCAGCCCAGGTAAAGGCACCTCTGAGGGCAGCATGTGTCAGTGCGTCTGTCAGCTCTGTCTGTGCTGCAGACACTGGGCAGAGGCCAGAGTGACTCTCGTTCCCTCTGTTCTGAGGCTCTCCTGTTCCCAGCACCGCTCCTTTCACAGAGTGTTTCCTCAGCCCCTCTCTTTGCTGCTCTATCTCTTTATGCAGCCTTGCCCCAGCAAGACCCCACAGCTCCTGATAGATACATATGCTCCTATAGACAAAGCCTCATCCCTGTATCTTGGCCTTCCTGACTCCTCCTGACCTCCTCCGTGGTCCTTCACGTGGCCAGCCTTGGAGCTGCCTGGGACTGTGCCTCCTGAACACCTGAGCATGCAAGAGGGGCCAGGCTGAGCCTTGAAGCTGCCTCAGTGAATTTTTCTATAGATGCCCCATAACCTTGTGCCCAGGGCAGGGCTGAAGCTTCCCTGCAGACAGTGGCTCATCTCTGAAGGGACAAAGCTGGCCTCCTCTCTGTGTGATCTCACCATGGGGGTCACCCATAGCTTCCCACATGCAGAAGTAGCATCTCACTGTGCAAAGTGTTGGGAGGATCAGTTTAGTTGATGGCCATCAAGCACTCAATGCCCATGCAATATGCTGGGCAAACAAAGGGCGTGGCACATCAGTTGCTAATGCTTTAAAAATCCTACCAGCTTTGGTGCAATGCAATATGAAAATGCCATTATTTATTGATGGGCTTCTAAGGGCTTGTTCCATGCTGGATAAAGCTGATGGGAGAACTGATGGTAGTCTCTTCTCTGGAGCTAATTGAAGTGTCTCCATTGATCACAGCGGGAGCAGGGCAGAGCCCCGAAGGGAAAATGCCAGCGCGGGGTTACCTGCGCTGCTCGCACCATGCCAAGGATAAACAGAGTGGCAAATCTGAGCAGCACCTGCTACACAAGCTGCAAAGGGCACAGCTCTCCAGGTGGCCCACAGAGGTTTCCAAGCCAGCTGAGAGACTTCACAGAGTGGTTTCATTTTCCAAAGAAGCCTTAATCAGAGCTCAGTTCTCTCCAGCTTCAGTTTTAGCTTTTGCTTTCCATACTGCCATGGTGCCTTGTCAGCACCACTGACTTTCTGGCTCGGCAAGGCCAGCAAGGTCCTTCATTCAGAGCCTGCCAAGGTGCTCTGGGGCCAGCCAAGGATGGCAGTGATGCTCCTTCAGCCCAGCCAGGGTGGATGGTGGTGCTCCTCCTGCCTAGCCAGGAAGGACAGGGATGCTCCTCCAGCCCAGCCAAGGCAGGTGGCAGTGCTCCACCAGCCTGACCAAGGCGGGTCATGATGCTCCTCCAATCTGGCCAATGTGGGTGATGATGTTCCTCCAGCTCAAGCTAATACAGGTGGTGATGTTTCTCCAGCCATCCAAGGCAGGTGATGATGCTTATCCAGCAGTGATGACAGAGGCTTAGGAGCAGCTGCTTATCCTGCCCCTGCAGCAGGATTTAAACCCGGCTGTGGGTGGGAGGGTTTCATAGCCCCTGAGCCCACTCAGCAAAGCCTGATCTGTGCAGCAAATGAGTCTGTGTGCCTGGGGAGCTCATTTCTCTACCATCTAGAGCCATGTCCTCTACCATCACTTAGAGTGGGACACAGGGATGGGTGGATGCTGATGGGGCAGAATACTGTGTGGGAACGTGTGGGACTTTGTGCAGAAGGGGTGAATGATCTTGATTTAAGTCAAACAGAAGGAATCATTTCTCCAGCACTGTGGGGAAGCTGTGGAGCTCCTCACCCTTGGATGCAGTGGATGATAGAGGTTTTTGTGGCCCCAAGGGGAGACTGTGGGGAAAAAGGGGTGGGTTTAAATGCTTTATTGACATCTAAGGCTAGCTTGACTCTCTCATTGTATTTGTGCTGTTAGGAGAAAATTGAGCATTGTTCACACACCTTGGGACTGGGGAAGGGGCCAGCCAGCTCAGCCTTGCTCCTCAGGAGCAAAGCCCAAAGAGGACTGTTAAGCAGAGGAAAGCAATGTCAAAGGGAGGATATAATGGCAGATTACAGGGAGTTCCTGGGGTGGCATTGAGCTGCCCAGCCCTGCTCAGCTCAGGCATTAGCATTCATTGTGCTGCCTATTCCCCCCCAACCTCTGCCTTGCAGGAAAACCTGAGCTGCCCCTTCCCCATAACCCCAGCGTTTGTGCCGCATGGAGCCATTGACAAGTTGCCCTTTTATTCACACCATCAGCTCCCCAGGAATCTTTCTGTAGGCATTTTGATCCCACAGCGTGTCAGTGGTGGCCCGGAAAGGCATGGACCCTGTCCTGGGGTGCCCGAGGTCTGGGGGAGCTGAAGCTCTATTCAGCAGAAGAATACCCCAAGCCAGCAGGTGGGACACGGGAACTTTTAATCCCAAATAATTTTTTACTGGTATCCTTTTTTTGTTTTGAATTATTATTATTATGATGGCCAGCAGTGAGGCGTGGGCTCACCGCCTCGGAGAGCGATATTATTCTCCTCCTTTTGTGCCTGGTACCATGTTTGAATTGGGAAACAAAGCCGAGCAGCTTGTGCCTCCTGTTGGAAGCTTTCCTGTCCCGCTGGGGATCTGGGACCTTTTCATCTCAGCCCGTACACTCTGTACGCTTCTGCCTCTTCCCATCTTTAAGTCTTTAGTAAATATCATAAAAGAGAAAAGAAAGGCAATCCCCAGGGCTCAGGGGTCTTACCTTCCCTACATTAAAAAGAAGAGGAAAAAAAAAGAGAGATTTAGTTTCATTTTATCATTTTTCATGCAGAGCTTGCAGAGAGTAAATAGTATTTAGCCCCATTTTGTAGGCTGGAGGCACTCTGGAACAAGGCCTCTTGTAATCTTTGTGTATGTACCCAAATTCTGGGGGGGACCAGATGCTGAGCCAGGCTCCTGCACCTGTGGCAGCGGTTCTCAGATGCAGCTGTGAGAAGGAAAGCAAAGCACTGCCAGGCAAATGCCACTTGGTGCCCCCAACCCAGTGATGCCCAGGCCACAGGCAGGGTGAGCAGGGAGAGGGGTGCTCAGTCCCCCTGGAAACCAGCTGGAGACAATTCAGCTTCAAACCAGGCGTTCTCAAACTAACCCAGCCCTCAGTGGAACCACAGCAGGCAAAGCAGGGGAGGTTGTGTCCCGATGCTGGTGGGAAGGAAGTTACATTGCTGCTAATAAGGGAGCTGTTTAAAAACATTTGACTTCTTTTAATTTACTGTTTCAAATTGGATGTGAATGTTTGGAGGAAACTCTTCCCTTTCCATAAAGTTTTTGATTATCTGATGGAAGGCAATTCAAAACAGGACAGAAATATTTCCCTTTTTTGTTTTAAATCCAAACTTTTTGGCTTGGCTTGGCTTTCAAAACCCCAAATGAAATCATTTCAATCTGAAATAAACTCAGAAATGTTTCTACTACATTTAGATGTTTTTCATTGGAAAAATGAAAGTGCTTCCTCCAAGAGTCTCCAACAAAAGGGTCACCCCTGTGATTTCTGTCTGAAGCACATATACTCAGTAATTAGTTTTAGGTTTGACACCCAGGCAGGTTGGCAGAAGCCATAACTCAACTTTCCAGCTCTGGTTGTGTGCTCTGACAACTGCAGTTGCACAATTCCTTCCTATTTCCTATGCAGAGGAACTTCATGGTAGTAGGTTTCTTGGCACAGATTTTGGGGATGGCACATCTTTGTATGAATAATGATGTTCACATGGGGTTGTTGTTTATTCTTTACTTTTTAATACTTCCTTTTCCTTTAGAGACATTTCCAGGCCAGGTTTTCAGTTACATTTGTCTGAGATGGAGGAAGAGTCTGTCTGCAGAGCAGTTTTTGTCCCTGGTTCTTCTGAGCCTGGAGGGTGATGGAGGTGCTGGGTGGCTCCAAGGTGGCTCAAGGGACCTTTTGAAGGTCCCTCACCCACAATGTCTTGTCCCCTCTGCAGAGAACTGCCACCTAAGAGATTTTCATCTCCTCTCCAGCAATGTCAGCAAGGTGGGGGCTGATCCTCAGCCCCAGGAAAGTCTTCTGGAGGAGATGTGGGGAGGTTAGGGATGGGGTAACAGGCACAGACTGCACCAAGAGAGACGTGGCAGCTGACAGAGCTCACGGTCCCACATCTCACCAATACCCAAGCCTTGGAGTAGGCACACAGGGCACAACCCAGAAGCCAAAATGTGTCCATGCAAATAGCTGTATAATTAGGAGCTCACAGAAAAATAATCCATTCCCAAGAAACCCCTGAGAGCAGAAGAGCTTAAACTCCCCATGACTCTCGTTTTCAGTACCTCGTTCAGCTGGCAGGAGCCCAGGTCCCCACTGGTGCAAATACAACTGGAAAAGGAATGAGTTTGCTGCCCTGATTGCTTAGAAAAGTTGCAAGAAAACACATCTTGGTCTGTCAGAGCACAGGAGGAAATCAGCACTCGCTCTCTTGTTATCTGTCTCTTGCTACCGTGGGTGATGGACACCATCAGCAGCACTGTCCTGCTGGAGTTCTGCAGTGTGTGGTATTGCTAATAACAAAAAAAGCTGTGGTTGCTTTAACTTACAAAGTTTGCCTGGTATCACTGGGTGGATTTAAGGCTTTTCACTCGGGGTGTGTGGGCAAGGGCTCATGTGTGTGTGCATGTTTACCAGTCCAGTGAGGAATGTCGTTTGAATGGCTTCTCTGAAGGTTTGGATACAGCTCACTAGAACTCTGCAGGTTCCCTGAGGACTCTAATAATTGGTACATTTGGTTTGCTTTTCCTCATTATTTCTAAGTTTTCCAGCTCTAACGCCAAAGGAGCCTGTATTCTATGTAATTATTACTCAAAACTTTGAAAACATTAAGTAGGAAAAATAAGCCATTAAACAACTAAGAAGCAAAGTAACAAGTGTGAATTATGGCTCTACCCTGTGGTTTGACTGTGATGGGTTTGTTCCACCCATGGAGAGATCTTGGAGAAGGATAGGTTGAGTGGGTTGTTTTGCTTAATCTCTCTGCTGTCAGAGTTGCAGTCCCTGGAGAACGCAGATCTATAGAGAAATGTGCCTGCCCTTTGAAACGCAGCGCACATGCCCAGCTCCCAGCAAAGGACTTTTGTTCTGCTCTGATTTATACAGTTCTCCGGGGCAAAGAGAAGTGGCTGTCATGGTTGCAAGGATTACTTGCTACTGGAGGGAAGGGTGGACTATGCAAGAATAATTTATTCTCTTGATTTGGCATGGAAATCCTGCTCCCCTTTCCCTGGTCTCCATCCCCCTGCCCCTCATCCCTCACCCAGAAGGGGATGCTGGCTCCCAAAGTCCTGCACGCTGCAGCTCTGCCCCAAGGCTGGCCAGAGCTGACTGTCCTGGTTTTGGCTGAGATAGAGATAATTTCATTCTTAGTAGCTAGAATAACTGTGTTTTGGTTTCAGGATGGGATTAGTATGAGAAGAATGTTGATAATATACTGATGTTTTTAGTTGTTGCTAAGAAAATCAAGGACATTTCAACTTTCCATGCTTTGCTGGTTTGCAGGTGCAGAAGAAACTCGAGGGACATAGTAAAATCAGCAGACCCAAATTAGCATTTGGATATGCCAGTGGAATATTCCACTGGCATATCCATATATTACCCATATATTGTCATGGTCAGTATGTAATTAAGGGTCAACTGGAATATTCTCTTTTTTTCCAGGATTGTGGTTTTGGGATTTTGTTCCTCTAGGATTGTTATCCAGGAATGGGCTGGGCATTGGTCGGCAGGTGGTCAGCAGTTGCATTGTGCATCGCTCATTTGTATATTCTAATATCATTATCATTATCATTAGTGTCGTCATTATTATTTTAAATTTTAATTTATTTCAGTTATTAAATTGTTCTTATCTCAACCTACAAGCCTCCTTAGTTTTACCCCTCCAATTCTCTCCCCTATTCCCTGGATGGGGGGAGAGCGAGTGAGCTGCTGTGTGGTGTTTGAGTGCCAGCCAAGTTAAACGATGACATCAGCTCTGCTCCCTGCACGCTGGGGAGCCAGGAAGTGCCAGACCCAGGGTGATTCCCTGCCCTTTGCACTGCCAGCCCCAGTGAATGATAACCTGGGGACACTCCTGGGGACACCCCTGCCCCTTGCCCGGGGCTGAAAGGGGGATATCGAGTCTGAGCATCTCACCCAGAGCAGTGGCAAATGGCTACTGCAGACAGCAAGTCATTGCACCCTCTTAGACACCTGCCCAGGGGTGAGGTGCACCACCCTGGAAGTGGCTGCTTCTCCAAGGCAGTTGATGTGCCCAGATCAGACGTAACCCACATGACTACCAAAACACAGGCTGGAAGGTGTGTGGGCTTTCACCACATCCACAGTTTGCTTCTCTACTTGGTGCACTTTGTGCAAGCTCTCCATGATGAGCATCTTCTAAATATACATACAGGGTGGCCCAGCTCGGGTTAAGGGTTCTAGAAGTGCTATTTCAATGCAAGGAAAGCTGTGGGTCTGCTCCTGGTGTATGGGGGTGTCCCAGGGCTCTCCTGGAGGAGCTGAGCCCCTGTGGCTATGGTGGTGGGCCATGCCACAGAAGCCTCAGAGGTCTCAGTTTATCCATTCAAGGTTCACTTGTCAACAACAGCAACTCACTCGTTCCAGCAAAGGACGTGACTTCACTTATCTGCTCCTGGGATTTTTTTGCTTGTTTGTTTTGTTCTCATCCTCCAAGGAGGATGAGGAGAGCGGTGCCTCCACATGCACATGGCCAGCCACCTCTGAACCCCAGCGCCAGAAGCCCGTTTCATGCTCTATAAATTTTATTGGGAAATCTGTTTCGCTCGGGGAGGGGGGTTGTTTTTTTTTCCTCCCCCAGTAATGCACCGTGAAAAGGTTCATTAAAAAGTGAGCTTCTCATTCTGATTAATCCTTCCAAGCAGGCAGAGGTGACACATGCTAATGACATTTCCAGCCAGGCTTGTCCCCTGAGACGCCTGCTGCTATTGCAGGCTGAGTACTGCCGAAGGAGACAGCGTGTTTGACGTTGGAAAGGTTGCTCTTGGCTGCAGCATTCATTTGTAGTGGAGAAATGCCTGCAGGAGCCAGGCAATTGCTGTCTCTCCAGCAGGCCTAGGAGCCTTTGCTCTCCAGATGCATCTCATGGACTGTCCTCCTGCAGACATAGACTGTTCCCAGCCTCCGGAAGGGCTCAGGAAGACAAGGAATGGACATCTCTGGCATCTGCACAGCTCCCCACAGCACGTACTGAGCTGCTGACTGAGGACTTCTCCCAGGCACCAGAGCGCCTGTCTACACCAGGTTGTTTTGTTAACCTCAGACTGCTGCTTGTCCCCTGCCAAAGCTCTGATGTTCTTGGAAAACGCCAGGCTAATGAGATGCCTTTCCAAAACAACAGCTGACTTCACGAAATGGCTGGCCATTGGCTTAGCAGGCACTGGTCCTCAGCAAACGGGAGCGAGGTGGATCTCCTTGGATCTCACGTCATTCCCTCTCCCCATCACCGCCTGGTTTTGTCAATGGGGAGGTCTAACTTGCCCCAAACCATTCCCCACCACTTTCCTTAGAAGCCAAACCTGACTTCTGGTCATGGTCCTGGGATGCAGGTCCAGTTTAAGTGTTGTGAGAACCCAAAGCTGAAATCTTATTCTGTCCCTTCCTGATGGAAACCAAGATCCCTGTCCAGCTGGAGAAAGAAAGAAGCAGGGATGTTCCCAGACTGGGCCAAGGACATGCCTGGAGGCACCCAAGGTGTGCTGGGTGGAGGGCAGACACTGCTCAGGAGATGCCAAGTGGTCTGAGCTGTGCTGACATTTCTCTGCTTGGACCTGGCTCCGCAGTGACACAAGGCAGAAAACCATCAGAAGAAAACTCTCACACCCTGCCAGCTTCCCCTGCCCTTAGCAAACACCCAGTCCTTGCTGCAGAGTGTTTCACGGAAGCCTTGACATGTACCAGCGAGGTGTACCCGGCGCTGACCCCAAAAGGCTTTGCTTTTCTCAGAGGGTCTTGCCCATTGTGGCCAAGAAACATAAGGGCTCTGTAATTCTTTGTCAGGCCAGGAATAAAGTGAATTTGTTGAAAGAAGGTGACCATGTTATATAAGTAAGAAGAGGGGAGTTGTATTTAAACTGGCACAAGGCAGTTGTTTTCACTTAACCAGAGCTATGCGCAGAACATAGCTCATGGCTGCTTCTTCGGTGAGGTCTTGTTCATTTTGGCCTGAGCAGCTCTGGGTCAGGCAGGCAAAGCTGTGGTCTGTCCATGAGGGAGGCAGGGGAAGGAGAGACATGCACAGGGCAGGACAGAGCAGTCCATGTTGCTGGAGCCAGGAACTCATCTGGTACGAGCAGACACAGCCCCTTGCTGGCTCCTGAGCTGCCAACGCAGGGTCCAGCCGGGGCTGATGCAGGGCAGTCCCAGCCAGCATTGAGTCCAGCAGTTGCCCTGATCTCCCTCCCAATCCCAGTCACTCCCAGCTTGGTAGCTCAAAGGATCCCCCACAGAGAAGCCCAGCTGGAGCATTCCCAGCACTTTCCTGGTATGAGTTTGAGCCGAATTTGGGCTCCAGCACAGAGAGGATGCTCTGGAGCAGATTTTAGTACATCAGGGCTTTCACTAGTTGAAGGTGTTGGAAATGGGAAGAAACTGGACATGGAGGTGACAGACAATCCCTGGCTTGGCTGCTCAGCACAGTCAGTCCTGGTGAGCACGGTTGGGTGAGCAGGCATGAGAGCCACACCAATCCGTGTCCTGGCCAGCAAGAAGGGATTACCCCTAACCCAGAGCCACACCAGTGCACAGGGTGCATAGGGCTCTTTTTTGGCTGCCACACTGAGGAGTTTCTATACAAACAGGGCAGCTGAATGCAGCAGGAGCTGGATTTGGTGGGTGTGTGGCCACCTCCACATTCAGCATCACCTTTCTACAAGGCAGCAGGTGTGCAGCTCTTGGGACTGGGGCTCAGCTCTGCCTCTTCTGGCTCCGCATCCTCTGCCCAGGTTGGGAGCAGTGCAGCCTCGGGGCAGCAGTCTCCTCTTCCAGGAGGCCTTCGGTCATGTCAGGGGTCTTGGAGAGATGCAGAGCAGCAGATCCACAAACCAGGTCAAAACAGTGAAGGATTATTGAGTTTGGTGACTAAAATATTTGTAGAAAACCTGAACTGAAGAAACAAGACATAAATGCAGTGCTTGGCATAGGGAGAACATTGCAGTCACTGCCAAGTGAACTATTTCAAAAGTCTCACCATTTACCTTGAAATTGCAGAGATGTGGTCTTGACAGGTTGGTCAAGCTCAGACCAATGTGTTGATGTCTGTCACATGAAGTCTACAAGGTGTCTTCTCCCATTTATAGGCACAGAGATGCACCACTGTCCTAAATGGAGCTTTTATAGTTAAATGGGGAATGTAACTAAGTCTGGAGAAAAAAAAAAAAAAGATTGAACATTGCCAAAAAAGTGGTGAAAGGCACCAGTTGTGAGAGGGGATGGGACAGGAGATTTTTTTTCTTAATGTAGTTGAAAAAGGGTGGCAAGAGCATTGGCAGCTTTGCAGACAAACCCCCCAGAGCCAGTGGGGGGTCTGGTGGACTTTTCCTACCTCTTCCTTTGGGGTCCCGGCACAGCGAGCTGTGAGATCCTTGCCTGCTTTATCCTGGGTGGCTGAACCAGCCCGTGTTAAAAGGGAATGAACATAATACAATGGAGTTCGACTTTGTTTCTCTGCTGTGCGGTTCATTCAGGGGGATTACGGGCGGTTTTCAGCCTGTTACCACCTGGAGAGGCAAAGACAAGGGAGCGCTGGTTGGAATAGGCTACCCACCGAGCAGCCTTAGTCCTGCCAGAGCCAAAGTTGCAGAAGGTTAAAAATGATTTGGGCAGGATCTGGGCTGAACAATCGGCCGGAGCAGGGGGATGTGTTGGGCACACAGGGACGCCGGCCAGCACTGCCCGGGTTTGTTAGCAGAGGGTTTGGAGCTGTTGGCTGCACAGTTAAGGGGGGAGCTCGCTGCAGCTGGGTCCTGAGTGGGGTGCAGGTGTGAAACTGAGCTTAAGACCCCTCTAAGCGTGAGTGTCAGGAGGATGGGGCCAGGCTCTTCACAGTGGTGTCCAGTGATAGGACAAGTTGCAATGGGTGTGAGCTGGAACACAGGAGATTCTGCTTAAATTTGAGAAGGAACTTCTTTCCTGTGAGGGTGACAGAGCCCTGGGACAGGCTGCCCAGGGAGGCTGTGGAGTCTCCTTCTCTGGAGACATTCAAGACCTGCCTGGACGCCTTCCTGTGTGATCTCACCTGGGTGTTCCTGCTCTGGCAGGGGGATTGGACTGGATGATCTCTCGAGGTCCCTTCCAATCCCTGACACTCTGTGATTCTGTGATTTTTTAAGGAAAAGAGGATTGCAAAAGATGTAAGGTTGAAGGTTGATGGTGCTGAATTAAGGACCTGTGTGGTTAGGGGAATAAAACCCTCTGCCCCTGTTTTCTGATGTGGGTGCTGTTATGGCTAAAGGGGTAAATGCTGGAGAGTATCAGGGTGTAGGGTCAGGAGTTACAAACTGTTTCTCTTCTCCATGCTGATGTGTCCCCAGCTGCAGTGTCTCCATGTCCTGCAAGGCTCAATGGAGTCAATCCAAGAACCTTGGGGTGGAGGGGCAGTGCTCCTCCATTCCCTGTGTTACTGGAGCTGATGGAAAGCATCCCAAAGGGCCATCACAGGGTGGAAACTTAAAGTGCCCTGTCTCATAGACCAGCTGAGCATCTCAGACCCATGGCCATCCTTCTTACCTCCAGTCATTGTGAAAGTAATGTTTTTTTCATCCAGGTGGAGCTTCAGTTTGAATAATGTTTATTTGGGGATGCTTTGTCTGAAAGAGTAGGTTTGTTAGTTTATTAAAAATGTGAGCTGAGTCACAGCGAATTCAAAGGTAGTTTACAAGGGTTTATTGCTGATGAAGCCTCCCTAGAAGTGTGCATCCTATGTCCTTGGGGGGATAAGCTTGCAATGTACTTGCAGCTCTGCTGCCAAGGGCACATGAGGTGGCAAGCAGGGTAAGCAACAGCATCTACCCCCAGGGCTGATTCTCCTTAGTCCTGAATGCCTTCACAGGGCTCCCAAAGAAAATGGCCCATTTGGAGCAGTCTCATGTTGAGAGGGTGATGATGGAGGGCAGCCATCTGCCTGCAGCAGAGGCAGGGTCCTGCTCCTTCCTTAGCCAGGGCTTGCAGGCTGTGGTTTCATAGTCCCAGGAGCATTTCTCCTGCCCACGTGCTGCTGGCCACAGCCACCAGTCAACAGATCCAGGACTGGAAGCAGTGATAAATGACTCAAAAAAAAAAAGAAACTAAAATCTTGTTTCTCAGCTGGGATGCTCTCCATGCAGCTGTCCAAACAGAGGGGAAAGGACCTGCCTGTGTCTATGCTGCTGCTGAAGAAATATCTTCCAGTGACAGCCTCCAGCACCAAGGGATGCAGATCACTCCCCATCAACCAGCAAGGCATCAGGGGCATGGGCAAGACTTCTGCTCTCTCTGGCATGCCATGGAGATGCTCCATCCCTGGGACACTTGGGGTACTCCAGCCCCTCTGCCTACAGTACTAGCACGATGCTACACCCAGAGCAGTCCAGTGTGTCTGCAGGACCAGCGCCTGGGACGAGATGTGTGGCCGGAGAGGTCTGCTGCATGCCATCGATTTTAATCCAGGGAAAATTTTGCCCCAGAGATCAGCAGTTTGGGAGCCTGCCCTAACAGCAGGCAGCAGTGAGTAGCTGTGCTGCAGCACTCCCAACCACCCACCGCTGGTCCCCAGGCAGAAACCTCCCCATCCCATCCTCGGGGAAGGGCTCTGAAGTTGCATTTGAGACATCATTTTAAAAACTCAATTTTTATGTCTCCCCTTCACTGGCAAACACAGCCCAAAGGACTTTGCATGTGCTGCCAGCTCTGGTGCTGCTTGTCCTGTGTGGGGAAGCATCCTGGACGTGCTGCGAGGCTGAGCTGTGCCCAGACCCCAGCTGATGGCACCAGTTGCTCTCACCCACAGACATCTCAGTGCAAGGCTGTCGTAGATGCTCCCATTTCAGATTACAAGTGTCAGTTTAGTTCAGCTTGTCAACAAAAGCAATAAATAAATCCCTCTCACTTGCACTCCCCAAAATGGTGCAGCTGGGACAAACCTTGTTTTGCTGCTTTCAAAGGAAGGAGAAGAGTTTTCTTGCTGTGTGGGAACATGCTTGGCCGTAGGTGAAGAAGACTTGAGCTCCTGGAGGGGATGTCACGTCAGAGAGAGCTTTAGTCTGATTGTCCAGGCTTGGTTTTAAAGCAATGTTTGTCCTGGTGAAAGATAAGTTTCTCTGCTTGTGATTGAAGGTTCTCAGGTCTTTCAAATGAAATCACCTTCATTTTCCAAGTGGGATCAGCAGCAATCCCACTGCAGACTGCCAGGCCCTCAGTCCAACACCCCGCATGGCAGCCAGGAAATGCCAAGGGCCAAATTCAAAACTGTAAGAACTTGCAAGAGCTTCATCAAGTAATGCAGGGCTGAGAGCCATGTCCCCTTTGCATCTCAGCCTCTCCTTGCCCTATCACCCTTGCTAGTCTGGCGTTTGCTCCTGATCGCTCCCGCTCCTCCAGGTCTGACAGCAAGGTGCTACTTTGGTGGGTGTCATGGGCTCATTTTCCTCATCTCAACCCTGGAATCCCTGTTTTTGTGGTTTTCAAAGACATTGTTTCCTAATGTAGGAACATCCCTTTAGGCCCTGAGCGTTCCTGACAGCGCGAGCGCGGTGCAGCCCGTGCTTTACAAACATCTGGGTTCCTCGGAAACGCCGCGTGTCCCTGCCGGTCCTCTGCTGTCTGTTAGCGCTTATAAAATTGTGTTTATTTCCTGCCGTGGGGATCAGGCTGCAGCTCAGGGTTATTTCCAGGGCTGTGGTGAGCTTTATGCCAGAGATGAAAACCGTGGCAAACAAGTACTCAAAAGCCTGGTGTTCAGCAATGGGCAAACCACAGGCGCTTCGGAGGTTTGGCTCGGGAAACCGTTTGCCCGAAGGAAGGCAAGAGAAACCGATGTGCACGCTGCTCTGGGGCTGGCTGAGGCATGGGGATGGTTGTCCTGCTCAGCTCCAAGGCTGTGGCTGGTGGGGTGGTAGCTGGCTCAAGCAGGACAGTGGCACCCATCACCCCTGGGGACATGGCTGGGCTTCCTCAAGGAGGTGGCTGGTGGTCCGCATAGCAGCTGGCCTGGAAACCCAGCCAGAAATAATCTCTGTGGGAGGGATTTTGCACATCAGCCCCTGCTGCAGTCAAGTTTTTTGGAGCTAATATGTGTCTGGGTCGCCCCGAGACCTCCAGGTTTGCTTTGGGGGGAGCAAAGGCAGAGGCAGGGGTTTGCTTCAGGCAGCTCTGGATCACCTTGCTGGGGTGGGAAGGGTGGGTGTCAGGAGGTCATCTCTGGTCTGGAGGGATGTCCCATCCCAGGGCATAGCTGTGTGGCCCCACATGCCTCGGGAGGGGAGCTGGGAGTGGGCGAGTGCCTGCAGCTCGGGCCAAGCTGGGAACGGCAAAAGCTTTTCTGTCCGGAGGTGGGCTTGAGCTCAAGCTTGTTTCCTGTTTCTTGCCAAAGCATCTGCTGTCCTGCACACTTCCCTTCCCCCCTTCCCTCCAAGATTTCAGGCCATAGAAATGTTTTAACTGATCCCCCACCCCAAAACTCTCTTTGGTATGATTGTCTGTGGCTTGATTTTCCTCCTCTGGTTGCCTTGAGGTGACCTTGGCTTTGCAGTGCCGTTTCACAGCGGAACACCAAAAAGTGCTGCATTTCTAAAATGCCCAGATGGGTATTTCCAATGACCTAACAGGAAAATCAGCCTTTCTTTACAGCTCAATCACCATGACTTTATGAGCAGCTCCAGCTGGTCACAAGCTGCTTTAATCAATTGATAATGTGTTTGGCTAGAAAATGGCCCCTGACCAGGTTGGGATCCTGCAGTCTCAGGGCTGGTGGGTCTGGGTCCTGTGACGATCGCTGTGGTCCAGCCCTGCAGGACTGTAAATATGGAAATTGTGCTGTAACAGCTATGAATGTGTGATGCCCAGCGAGGAGCCTGTTAACCAGGAGCTCTCAGGAGGCTGCTGGGGCTGAGCAAGTCTGGCTGCTTTAGGGATGTGGCAGATTTTTTACCTAGCCAAGAGCAGGACCAGATGTCCCACCATGGGAGGTGGCTATGAGATATATCATCTCACCCATCCCCAGCCAGACGGTGCTTTCTGTTGAAGATAGGGATGGAAATGGAAGACAATGTCGAAATTCCCACTTCCTGGGTGAGACCTGGGTTTAGATGCTGGTCTGCATCTCCACTAGTAGATCCACTAGTGGCATAGCTTGCTGCATGGTGGGGGACATATCCACCTTCGGAGGTGCTTCAGGCTTCCCTTCCCTTTGTTGCCCCACCAGAGACCCTCCTTGATCTTCATGGTTCATCAGCAAAACACCTGTGAGGTCTCTCCTCCTGCTGTCCTGCTCATGCCATGTACAGCTAGCTCAGGACACAAGGAGTCCATTGCCAACACTAGAAATGCTCCTCAACCCAAACCACTCACAAGGCCTTTGGGACAAAGGACAATCAGGGATGTCCTCATAGATGGAGACTTTGGGGAAGGAGGGAGCAGCTGAAGTTAGAAACACTGGAGAAATCACTGGCACAGCAGCACCATGGCCCCAGTGCTTGGGGTCCACTCCCGAGGCACTCAGCATCCTCAGCCCCCAGCAAAGCCAAGGCAGTTCCCATCTGCCAGGATCAGGCCCTTCACCAGCTCTGTGTTGTTATGGAAAGCCTCTTGCCGGGCGCTGGGAAGTCATTCAGACTCGTTTTGTGGCCATACTGGAATGCAGTAACCAGGAGTTGTTTTGAGGTCAGAAAGGAATAAGTCTTTTGCAGACAATTGATGTTGTTATAAAAACATCCACGAGAGAGAGGAGGGGGGAGGGAGGTCCTCTTTCCTGTTTGGGAAATAGTTTCTCACTGCATCCATCAAGCAAAATAATTCTGTATGAAAAATTAATAATAATAATAATAAAAAAACCCTTTCTGGGGCACACATGCCTGCAAATGAGCCGCAGTAGGAGCAGAGGTTTGGCTCAGAGC
The DNA here is from genome assembly GCA_907165065.1 of Caprimulgus europaeus. The sequence continues at coordinate 4,006,151 of OU015543.1, read as the reverse complement.
AACAGCCAAGACTCAAAAGCGGAGGCCAGATTAAAATACAGGGCTCCTCACTCCCAGCCAGTTGCTGTAACTGGAGGAAATGCAGTTTCCTTAAAAGAAATGCAATCTCCTCTCTGCAACACTTGGGCAAAATTCATGAACTTCAGCTGAAGCCCAGAGCAGGTCTCCCACTGAGACAGACTCAGTGTAAGTCGAGCGCAGCAGCTGGGACTGCAGGAGGGTGGGGATTGCTTCTAAAAAGGAAGGAAAAATACCCAAGACGAAGGGATTACTCCTGTCACCCTGCCCTCCACATTGTTAATCTTCCAGCCCAAGGCAAGTGGCTTTTCCAACCCCATCCCACAGCAGTGTGATGTGAGCCCAGGTGTGACCTGAGAAGCAGCCGCATCACGTGGCACCATCCCGCTGCAGCCACCCCCTGGCCATGAGAGCTGAGCCAGCGCCTCACACCATTAGCACGAGGTGGTCCCTGGCACAGGGCTGCCCTGGACCAGCTTTCCCCGTGTGTCCAGACACAATGCAAGGTCATACATCCAGAGACCCTTCCCACGAGGAGCTTGTGCTGGAGAGGAAGGGGGAGGAAGGCAGTCTGGACATGAGCTGGGAAGTGTCTCTGACAGGTTAGATTTAAGCTGTAGGCATATAACTTCACAGGGATTTCTGGATGGGAATATGTTAATCATAGAATCCCAGACTGGTTTGGGTTGGCAGGGACCTTAAAGATCATCCAGTCCCAACCCCCCTGCCATCAGCAGGGACACCTTCCACTAGACCAGGTTGCTCAAAGCCTCATCCAACCTGGCCTTGAACACTTCCAGGGAGGAGCAGCCACAGCTTTTCTGGGCAACCTGGGCCAGTGTCTCACCACCCTCACAGTGAAGAATTTCTTCCTAATATCTAATCTAAACCTCCCCTCTTCCAATTTAGAGCCATCATCCCTTGTTCTGTCATTAACTGCCCTTATGAAAAGTCCCTCCCCAGCCTTCCTGGAGCCCCTTCAGGTACTGGGAGGCCACTAGAAGGTCTCCCTGGAGCCTTCTCTTCTCCAGGCTGAACAGCCCCAACTCTCTCAGCCTGTCCTCACAGCAGAGCTGCTCCAGCCCTCGCATCATCCTTGTGGCCTCCCCTGGACTGGCTCCAGTAGCTCCATGTCCTTGTGCTGTTGGTGGCCCCAGCACTGGAGGCAGCACTGCAGGTGGGGTCTCAGGAGAGCGGAGCAGAGGGGCAGAATCCCCTCCCTGGCCCTGCTGCCCACGCTGCTCTGGGTGCAGCCCAGGACACGGTTATTGGCCTCTGTGCTGTGAAAGCACATTGCCGGCTCATGTTGAACTTCTCATCCACCACCACTCCCAAGTCCTTCTCTTCGGAGCTGGCCTCAAGCCACTCATTGCCCAGCCTGTATTTATGTTTGAGATTGCCCTGACCCAGGTGCAGGACCTTGCTCTTGGCCTTGTTGAACTTCATGAGGTTGGCACAGGCCCACCTCTCAAGCCTGTCCAGGTCCCTCTGGATGGCATCCTGTCCCTCCAGCGTGTCAACTGCACCACACAGCTTGGTGTCATCAGCAAATGTGCTGAGAGTGCACTCGATCCCCCTGTCCATGTGTCCAACAAAGATGTTGAACAGCACCAGTCCCAATACCGAACCTTGAGGGACAACACTTGTTACCATTTTCCACTCAGACTTTGATTTGTTGACCACAACTCTTGGAGTGTGACCATCCAGCCAGTTCCTTATCCACTGAGTGGTCCATCCATCAAACCCACATGTTTTCAATATAGAGACAAGGATGTCATGCAGGACAGTGTCACACACCTTGCACAAGTCCAGGTAGATGACAACAGTTGCTTTAGCCTCATCCACCAATGTTGTAACAATTAATAATTATTAATTAATAGTGAATAATGTCTGGCTTCAGGATTTATGGGGACGTGGCTCAATTCCCACCTGTGCCCAGGCTGCCCCATGTCCACGTAAGCACCTGATCATGCTCCCTTCACTGCAGGGATGGTCATGGACCAGGCTCAGATCCAGGACAGAAGGAAGCCTTCTCTTGAGGTGGTGGAACAGGCAATTTTAGGGCCAAAATGGCCCACCCCTTAGCTCTGAGGATCCCTTATGCCCTGAGGCACAAGTCCCTCTCAGGGCATCCTCTCTGCCTTCTCCAGCATTGCTGCTCTGCTCTGCGGTTTCCCCAGGATGTCCACACATCTGCAGCCCTCCTTTGAAACATTCCAGATCTGCAGACTGTGCCAGGGGCAGTCTGAGCTGGGGAGCTAATTGCCCATGATAAGCTAATTAAAGAGTTCTGATAAAATCTGACCGCCAGTGGCAGGAGTGTGTGGTGGCCCTGATCTCCCCTAGGGCAGAGGAGAAATTGGCTGCTGTGACACCCGGTGCTTCTTTAGACACCCTGCACCGGCCCCCCTCCTCCTTCCCTGCCCTCAAGGGGTTGTCAACACCCTTGCTTGGGCCTGGGCTGTCTCCTTGTCCTTGCTCAGTCCCTCCTCTGCCCTGGGGTGGTTTTGGCAGTGACCCTGGGGTTACAAATGTGAGCGCTGCATGCTGGCAGGGGCTTCACAGCAACAGCCCAGTGGAGAGCAGGGAGCTTGGAAAGTGCAGGGGACATGACATCAGGAAAGGGGGGACCCCAGCATCCTCGTGCTACTGCCAGAGAACCCACCCCAAGGCACGTCCATTCCTCAAGTCTTGGCTAAAGTGAAAAGCAGAGTTTCCACAGCCAAAACCAGCCTTTGCTGCACTGAAGCATGGGCAGCTTGATATGTTTGGGTGTTCATGTCAAGCTCTCTTCCCCATTTGTCATGAGTACTCTCACGTCCAGGGATTAACCATCCTCTTCAAACAGTTCTGGTCTTTCCTGGCCCCCCTGCCTGGGTGAAAGGAGCAGTGAGGACCAGGCTGGCCAAGGCACTGTCCTGGGGAGGTTCACCCCAGCTAGGAAATCCCAGTGTCTGACTAGCTTTGATCTGGATTAAATCCTTCAGAGAGAAACAGAGGAACAGCCCCAGGAAGGCTCTACTGTGTGTTTTGACTTTACACCATCAAAGTTTGCCCTGTGTGACCCTTACAATTGTGCAGGAAGCCACAGGCTGGGCAGTGCTGCGTTTCCAGGTGCATTGTCCTTGCCTGAGAGAGGCTGTAGGGCCAGATATGTTGGCTGTGCTTCAGGACTGAGTATATATCTGCGTGTTTCATCCTTGGTGATGCTGGGTCAGTCACTCCCAGCCCACACCACCTCAGGGCTGGGCTGAGCTGGACACAGCTGAGAGCTGAGCATCCTTCATGGGGTGTCCTTTGGTGCTGGCAGAATGTGTCCATATCCACCCTTTCCTCTTGTTCTGCAGCACCAAGAATTTTTGCCATCTGTGCCCTTAGGACTGTACTCAAACACTGTCTTAAGGTAGAGGAAACTTGGCTTGAAGTCCGTGCCCTACACTGCCCCAAATGTCCCATGATCCCAAAGACACTTCTGTTTCCAGCTCATCAGTTATTTCTACAAGGAGCCTGACACCTCTGCAGTTCCACCCTATAACATTTCCATTTGCTGTTTATAAAAGTGGATAATAGCTGCATGTAAGGATGAGCACGCACAGACCATGAGGCTCCTTGAGATGTTGGTATCTAAGGAGCACCAGGGCTGTGGAACAATCAGGTAATAGCCCATCACTTACAGCAGCCCAGACTCCTCTGTGGGGTGAGCTTCCAGCCAGTGCAGAGTATCACTAGTCAGCTATGGAGCAGCAAAAGGAAAAATAACATATCCCATGGCAACTGGAGGGAAAGTGAGAAGGTGAAATACTGTGTTCCAGATGGACCTGTGTGTGGGACACCAGAGCTGACAGCTGTTCCCTTGCAGAGGGTGGGATATGACCTTGTAACATTCACAGGTGCTGGGGTCTTGATGTTAAACATCGCAGGACAGTGCATCTCTGTCCTGTTCACACGTGGGGTCACAGTGCTGCCTTCTGCAGAGACCTCCACGGCGGGCAGAGGATGCTGTGCTGCCCACCCTCCCTGATCTACTGGAGCCCAGGCAGCAATCAACACTTTTGCCCAGGGCCTGTTACAGGAAACCACTGACAGTAGCACTGCCCCATTGATAAGGTGGGATAAGCCAGTCAGCTTTTGATAAAACCCCAATCTCCAGGAAAACAAAATCCCCAGTGCCTTGCAGGGGAGTCCCCGGGCTGGCCAGCCTGGCTGGGGAGCACTGAGTAGAAGGCTGCTGTCCCACAGCAGTGAGGGTGGCAGGGCAGACAAGCTTGTCCCAACACCTCCCTGAAATAGTTTCATGTCCCTGTGGATGACAACGCTGCTCGGGAGGTCAGGCACATGAGCTGGAGTTTTCCTTCTTTCTCAGATCCCTGATAACATCCCGGCGATAAGATAATTGTGTTTGTCACAGGGGAGAGCTTTGTCCACAGCCCCAGAGGTGTGAATGTCTGAGCAAACACAGGCACTCTTGGCTGTTCACACCTGCCTGGCATTTTGAAAGCCAGCCCCAAGTGGGTACAGGGTCCAGGTTAATGAAGGTGGGTGGTGGATGCTTGTTCCATCAACCTCTGGGATTTGTGTTCAGGACTGAGTGGTTGCAGTGTTAGTTCAGGTTTTGGAAGACTTGGAAGGAAAATTACAATCCATCTCTGCTGAGGTTTCCCAGCTAGAGCTGAGTTTTTGTAATGCATCTAACATCCTTCTGCAGACCCACGGACAATCCTGGCTTCTGTTACACAGACCTCTCAGCCTTTTGTGAAGCAAAACCTCCCAGGATCCTTCTGAGGCATGTGCCCACTTACAGAAAGGGAAACCGAGGCACAGTGGTGTCAGTTAGCTTGGCCAGGATTGCACTGGGATCAGCAGCAGAGCCATGGTAGGATCTTCTCTGCATCTGGTGGAGTTTGTGAGCATGCTAGAGCGCAGGGAAAGGGATGGTGCAGCTGTGTTTGTCACCAGCTGTGATGGCCCAGGGAAGCGTGTACCCATGCCCCGGCATGGGAGAGGCAGTGCTGGGCAGGAATGGGCTTGGGAGAGCTGTCTGCTGTTGGTTGCCTCGGCATCAAGACAGCTACCAAATTTGGGGGTTTTCTTAGGGCGAGAACAAGGGCAGAGCAGAGGGAACAAACACATGTGCCAGTGATGGGCTTCCCACCTTCCTCCAGCCACGTGCTGGGAGAATGGATGGCCTCTGTTCTCAGTCACTGTAGGACTGATTGAACGGGGATTAATTTGCAGCAATTTACTGCATTTGATCTGCAAACCAGGGAGGTGATGGGTCAGTGCCTAGCCCCCACATTCCTGGAACATGTTTCCCATGTGCACACCTGCCTCAGCAGAGCACTTTGCAGGTTTCCAGAGGCTCAGGCCCTTTTCAGGATCGTTTGCTGGTGAATCAAACCAGCCAAAAGTGATTAGGGAACCTCATTGCCAGGAAAACAGAGGGATGCACAATGCAGGGAAGATCAAGACTTATTTTGGACTAGTGGTGCATGATCTCTGCTTATGCAGACACTGGTCCTGCACTGCACAACACCTGCTGCAAGGAACTGGTTTTATGGAGCACTCATCTGGTTTCAAATGCATTAATTACTGTAAGGGGTGAAAAACCTTTTCAAAAAAGGGGTAACTGTCAATCTCAACCCCAGCAGCTTAGGGTGGCTCAAGGTCTCTTATCTGGACCCATGTGTCTTTTTGGCATAGCCAGGGCTTTGAAGTTGGGGATGGCACAGGCAGAGGTGAGTTTTTCTGCCTCTCCTGGTCTGGCCTCTGGCCTGGGAAACAACTGCTGGGAAGCATCTCCTCACCAGGGAAAGAGCCACTGAGTAGAAGGGGACAGCCACATGGCCAACCTCTCTGTGCAGCACAGACACTCAGCCCCGCTCTGCTGGGTGGAAATGAATGTGCTGAGCTGCCAACTGCTCCCCTGAGCCAGTTCGGCCTCAGAGAGAAACCAAAACCCTTCCCGAGAGCCGTCATCTGTCAGGCTTGTGTTACTGTCTGGCACATCAAGTGGCCAAGCTGAGGTTTGTAACTCATGGGGAAGGGGGGGATGCCACGGTGTGGTGGGGTGACCCTGGCAGATGCCAGATGCCCACCAAAGCCCACTCTGTCACACCCCTCCTCAACTGAGCAGGGGGAGAAAAATATAACGAAAGGCTGGTGTGTGGAGATAAGGACAGAGAGAGATCACTCAGCAGTGACTGGCACGGGCAGAACAGACTCGACTTGGGGGAAAAAACAAATTTAATTTCTTACCAATCAAATCAGAGGAGAATGAGAAATAAACCCAAATCTTAAAACACTTCCCCCACCCCTCCCTAATTCCCAGGGCTTAATTTCTTTCCCAGTTTTCCACCTCCTCCCCCCAGCAGCACAGGGGGACAGGGAATGGGGTTGGGGTCAGTTCATCACACGGTGTTTCTGCCGCTGCTTCCTCCTCAGGGGGAGGACTCCTTCCCCCGCACCAGCGTGGGGTCCCTCTCACGGGAGACAGTCCTCCACCAACTGCTCCAACGTGAGTCCTTCCCATGACTGACAGCTCTTCACGAACTGCTTTAGCATGGGTCCATTCCATGGGGTGCAGTCCTTCAGGAAGGGACTGCTCCAGCGCGGGTCCCCCACGGGGTCACAAGTCCTGCCAGCAAACCTGCTCCAGCGTGGGCTCCTCTCTCCACGGGCCACAGGTCCTGACAGGAACCTGCTCCAGCGCGGGCTTCCCGCGGGGTCACAGCCTCCTTCGGCATCCACCTGCTCCGGTGTGGGGTCCTCCACGGGCTGCAGGGGGACATCTGCTCCCCCATGGACCTCCATGGGCTGCAGGGGGACATCTGCTCCACCATGGACCTCCACGGGCTGCAGGGGACTTCTGCCTCACCATGGACCTCCATGGGCTGCAGGTGGTCATCTGCTCCACCATGGACCTCCATGGGCTGCAGGTGGTCATCTGCTCCACCATGGACCTCCATGGGCTGCAGGTGGTCATCTGCTCCACCATGGACCTCCATGGGCTGCAGGTGGTCACTGCTCCACCATGGACCTCCAGGGGCTGCAGGGGGACAGCCTGCCTCACCATGGTCTTCACCACAGGCTGTGGGGGAATCTCTGCTCTGGTGCCTGGAGCACCTCCTCCCCCTCCTTCTTCACTGACCTTGGTGTCTGTGGAGTTGTTTCTCTCACATCTTCTCACTCCTCTCTCCAGCTGCAAAGTGTGCAGCTTTTTTCTCTTCCCCTTTTCCTTAATTACATTATCACAGAGGTGTTACCATCGTTACTGATGGGCTCAGCCTTGGCCAGCAGCGGGTCCGTCTTGTAGCTTCTGGCACTGGCTGTGCCAGACCTGGGGGAAGCTTCTGGCAGCTTCTCACAGAAGCCACCCCTATGTCCCCCCACTTCCCCCACTACCAAAACCTTGCCACGCAAACCCAATACACACGGCGAGTGGTCCCAAAGCCATCCCATGGTCCATCTCCCAGCTCGGGGCAGGGGCTGGAGCAGCATCTGCAGGCACAGGCAGGACCATCTCCCAGACAGGATCACAATGTGGGACAAAACAGAGGGGACCATCCCCTTGGAGAGTCCCTCTCCCTGGGGCTTTTGTCCAAGCTGTGACACAGCAGCTCCAGGGTCGCTCGCTGGAGCTGCCTGTGGGGCAGCATCCTTTCCTGGCTCTGAGAAGGATGCTGTCTTCTGGGCAGGGGACCCCTTTTCCTTGCTGGGGGCTGGAGGGTGCACATACACAGGTGCAGCCACTGGCACTGCCTGGGGTGACAAGGTGGTGAGGCAGAGAGGAGAGAAGGCAGCATCTGACTGATGCCTAGGGAAGGACAAAAGGGTCTTTCAAAGGAGAAAGTGCCTCTGAAGTGGCTCTGACTCAGGCTCCAAAGGGAAATCCTATGCGAGCTGGTCTTTGGAGAGGTGTTTCTGGTAGAGTGGCACCGATTCTGTGTCACCTTGGGGGGGATGCTGCTGGGTTTGGGGCGAGGTGACTGGCCGTGGGTCATGCATGGCTTCATGACAGGCTCTGGCAGCAGCCCCGTAGCTCCCAGGCGCAGTGTCCCCGCGGTAGCGGGCCTGGCTGGGGCTGGTTTAACAGTTCCTCTGGCCCTGCTCCAGACAAGATTGGGAAATGATCTGGGGTTAAAAAAACACAACACTTTCCTGAACACACTTTGTTTGTTTTTAAACTAGAGCCCAGCACAGCCCAACCTTACGGGTGGTTGAATTAGCACAACTGGCGAGGCAGTGACTGGGCACAAGTGGCATCATTTAAGCTGGGTCTGCCCTGGAGGAATCACAGCCTGAGCCAGTTTAAAACCGCTTTGCATTGCTCTCACCCCTCTGCTGTCCTGGGAACCATGGCCAAGGTTCCTGGCTCCTTGGGGCAGTGGTGGAAGCAGGGCTAAGGCTGTTTATAGCCCTTCTCGTCCTTTTCGGATGAGAAGTTTCAATACAGAGTTGAAACCCTTTGACTCTTTATGGGGTTGGTTGCATGCTCAGGCCTTTTGCATTTTGAGTAACCTTTGTGCTGAATGTGCCAATTCTTTCAGTATCTCTTTTGGCTGTGACATTAACCCTCAAGCAGCTGATATGTTCCCACATCAGAAATGTAGGAAGACTTAGAGGAAAATGTCTTGGGCTGGGGCAGTGATGGCCTGTGCACTGGGTGTGCTGGCTCCTGCCCCTTGGTCTGGGCTGCAGCATCACTTTGAGGTTTGCAGAGCTCAGATCCCGGTCACCACATCCCCTCCTTTTGAGCTTCAGGGCTCTGGTTTTACAGAAGCTCAAAAGTATTGAGGAGACAAGGACTTGGGGACTGGGCTGTTGATTTTGGCACCTTGAAAAATATCCTCTCAACCTGCAGCAGTTCATAACTGCCCATTGAGGTGAGCAGAGGCGACAGGTAGGACATAAGCACTATGGTGTGGGGTCAAGAGAGGAGAAAGGTCTCCTTGCAAAGTACCACAACCCCCACAGCGGTAGGAGGAAAGCTGCTGCTGTGATCTGCACTAGATAAGAGGGAAACCACAGGGCCAGAGTCTAAGTGGATAAATTGTTCCCAAATGGATTCCCCTCAGACTCTAAATAAACATTGTCACTTAATGAGCACCTCGGAGGAGCTGGGGTGGGCAGAGCCCGGCCCGGTGGCTGTGTGCTGTCTCTGATAACCCGCAGGTTGTCGGGTAAGCTCTCCCATTAGCTCCTGCCTCTGGATGGCATCTGGATGAATTATGGGATGCAAACAATTCATTTCAAAGTATTTACAACCTTGGAAGGCTGGATTTGGGTGGTGCAATTAAATCAAGAAAACTGATGACAGCCTGGTATCATCTCCTAGATTGAAATAAAGAGTTCACTTCCTGACTTTTCATTTCTCAATAAATTAATTAATTAAGCTCTTTCCAGGCTGAAGCTTATCTGCAAACTTCCTGCACAATACCTGGTTTGCCCAGAAAATCTCCTGGTCAAGTCCCACAGCTACTGGAGAAAAGGGGGCTCTTGCTAGATCACCTAGAATGTGCCTGCAAGTTCCATCAGGCTGTGCTGGGACCTGGATGTGGGTGCAATATGCTGGCAGTTTCAGTGCAGGACAGGAGAGCCTGGCACACGCTCTGCCCATGTCCTCCCCAACCACAGGTCAGCCTCCAGGTGAGGTCCACCTGGAACTCTCATCCCACCCCTTAGAGATGGTTCCTTCCATCTTTGTTGAGGCAAACTCATTATGTAGACTGAAGCCCTTGTCTCCAGACAGCTTTCAGAGGTGCTCTAGATGGAAGAAGACTCCACTCCAGTCTCTGTTGAAGAACAGCCGAAGTCCCCTCCCAGCACACTGGCTGGAGGAAGCAAGGGTGATTTGCAGCCCTTTTCCAGGCACTTTGAGTACAACCCTGTGTGCTGCACCAGGGCTAGGCTTGCTTTGTGATTTGCATCCTGTGTTGAGCAACACTGCCTTTGTCTTGGGATAAAATGCCTTGGGAGAGAGGCTGCCACAAATCTCAACATTTCAATGCAACACAACAGGCCCACAGGTTTCTCTTCCATCCTCATTGCCTGTTGATAGACAGTCAGCTGCCTGGTGGCTTTGAAGGAGCCGTCGCAGGTCACTGGACATGTCCCCAAGGGTTCAAGGCAGGAATACACAAATCAGTGGGACCTGACTGTGAGCAGCTGCTTGCCATGTGTGCCGGCTAGCAATGGGGAGATCTCCACTGCTGAGAGACTGTTAAAATCTGGCTCATAATCTGAACATCTCAGAGCTGTAAATCTCCCAGGAACAAGTCTTGCTCCTCTGATGATTCCTGTGGGGCCAGAGATACCATGTGGACAGGCAGGAAATACCTAGTGAGATTTCAGTGCTCCAGTCCAGTCTGGAACTAATAAATGTGGAAGCAGTTATGAAAATATCTCCCTCCCTGAAATTAATAAAAACATATATCAGGCCACAGTCAGACAGGTTCATGTCAGAGGTTAAGTCACAATTAGTGTCTGTCGCTGTTGGAACCAGCTCCCATGGCATGGGGGGCTGGAGGGACGGACAGACAGCCACCGTGCCTGAGTTTGCAGCAGCTGCAGGATGCTCTCCAAAGGTGTCCTGTGCTATTGGGAAGAGCTTTGGTCTCACAGCACTGGAGAAAAGTTGATAATTGTGTCAACAAAGTAACCCTCAGTAGCTGATCTGATGGGGCTTGTTCTTTCCTCTTTAGGGTTTGATCTATAAGCAGCTCTGGACTTTCTCCCCATTATCTGACATCCCAGAGACCACATACTGGTTGTTGGCTTTGCCAAGCTGTCTGCTGCCCAGTTTTGATGGCCAGTATATGAGCTGTCTAGAGGTGTTGATGGTTTACCGTGGATGTGCCTGGTTTACCCCTACTGCTTGCTGGGGTGAGGACAATCCCCAAAACACATTCATGGGTTGAATCCATCAAGTTCTTCTGTTTAGCATTTGCTGCTCCTACTTGCTCCCTAGCATCTGCTGAAAGTTTTCCCTTCCTGCTGATGGGTCTGCTGATGACCATCGCTGTTGGGGGGTTCTGATGTACAGAGGTGAATCTCATACCAAAGGCAAGAGGGAGCACTGTGGGTTGGCACTGAAGTGCTGGGCACCTGAGAGTCCACCAACAGGACAGAGCTTCTCCTGCTCTGTCTCTACAGGCTTGGTTTTGAGCTTGGTTTGGCCAGTGAAAGTAAGAATTTCAGGGAACTTAGCTGCAAAACTCCATCAACTTTGACCGAACATGTCCCCCATTTTTCAATGACTTAGAAACTCAGCCAAGCTTGAGCAGTTCTTCTTAAAGACAGCAACAGACACATCCCTACCAGGGAGCAATGTTTTTCTTTTTAAGCCTTGGCTTCAAATATACAGGCAGTAGATTTTCTTTAAGGAAAGAAATCCCCAAATTTGTTAGCATTGGCACAACGTTGTATTTTTCACTGGCCTTGTTTCTCATTAGCAGCTGAATCATTTTAGCAGGAATTTTTCCAGATATATTCAGCCTGAGTTAGACACTTGGTCTCAAACATTTCAGCCAGTTTGACCTTTTTTTACATGAAAGAAAATAAGAATCTTATCACTGGAAATCTCAGGCAGGTGTAAATGTTGCTGTTACCAGCTTGGGCTTCAGTATTGCAGAGGGTTGTTACACTTTGCAGCACCAGTATTGACTGGGGGATATCTCCAGGGCCTCCTGCTCCCTGGGCAATGTAGGGGTTTGGGAACTGGGCAAAGTGGGAAGTGAAGGGCACTTGAGGTGTGCAGCATCCCTAGGGAGGTCCTGGGTCACTCTGATGCCATCTTGTCTGGAGCTTTTCTGCAGAATTACTGTTCCTCAGGTTTTTTGTGCATGGAAAAGTTTTCTGTTCCCCAATCCCTTTTTGTGCCACCGGGAAGATTTTCTCAGTGTGTTTCTCCTCAGGACTCCTCTCTCTAGCTTCACCTACATTTGTAGTTCGGTCTTTCCTTGCTCTCAGGGGTGCTCTCAGGGTAAAGAGGGGCAAGAGACATTTCATTTCATGGGGAGCAGGTTGGATTGTGAGGGGCTGCCCAAAAAGCTTTCAGCCCCAGCAGTGGGGGGTCTCTGGGATGCATCACAAGGATGCGACTTTCCTGCCCCCACCACCAGTGCATGCTTGTGTTTGCCACAAGCCAGGTTTGTGGCGCTGGCTTGGTGGGCAATGCCAGCCAGAGCCGTGTATTTTGTGGTGTGCCTGCATACTTTCCTCCATCTTTTTCCTCTGACTGTCAGGAAAACCTGGGGCCTGGCACAGACCCTGCGTCTCCCCCTCACAGCCACAACACCCTGATGGATTTCCCCTTTGGTGGATTAGCTCGAGCAAACCAAACCGATTTCCGATCCTCCTCCTTCCTCAGGCGTAGCAGTGCACGCAAACGAATTTTCCTGAGCAAACGTTTTTGTTTAGTGTCAGCCAACTGGGTCTGTGGTGGGTGGCACCGAGCCATACGGGAGAGCACGGGGCCACCCGCCCTGCAAGCAGAGCTGGATCCGGCCGCTCAGTCCCAACGGCTCCAAGCTCCCGAGGCCACGTGTGGTGGCTGTACTGTGCAGGACTTCACTGCTGCTGTGGTCAGTGTTCATCCATGCTTTGCCATTTTGCTGCAGCAAACATGGACAGAAACCCCTTCCTCAGCTGGGGCAATGCCAGGGGACATCCCTTGAGGGCCACACCACCCAGGATCTCTGGCCGGGCACTGCCCCGGCAGCCTGTGTGGGACCAGAGGGGTCTGTTGGCGTGCAGCGGTGCAGGAGCTCATCCATCATCTCCAGGTTCATGCCCAGCAGCTTCAAAACCTCAAACCTGCTGGCAGCAGGCTTGAAGGAACATGATGCTGTAGGGCACCAGGGACACCCTCCCCTTGTCTCCATAGAGGCTTTCTCTTTACCTCCCAGTCCAGCAAGCAGATGGATCTCCACTGGCTCTGGCTGCTCCATCTCCACTGTCCCCTCTCTTTGATTTAAGAGTGGCTGTTTTCTTGACCAATAAGACCCTCAAAAATAATATCACTGAAGAGATCTCCAGGGGTCCTCTGGGAACAGGTTGCCCAGGGCAGTGGTGGAGTCCCCATCCCTGGAGGGGTTGAAAAGTCATGTAGACATAGTGCTGAGGGACAGGGTTTAGTCGGGGACTTGTCAATGTGGGGTTAATGATTGGACTCAATGATCTTAAAGGTCTTTTCCAATTGAGGCAGTTCTGGGATTCTGTGATTCTGTGAGCAAAGCCCCTCCCCAGATGGGCACGGGCAGGGTGTCCCTCTCAGCAGCCAGGACAATGCACACAAGCCTTGCTCCTGCAGAAGGGAAATAATGGCTCAGGCTGAGCTAGCAATTTTCTGGCAAAAAAAAACTTGTCTGGGAAAAGGACAATTTTAAGGAGACTGAGACTATTCATAAATTCAAGTCAAATTTAGAGATTACTTTCAGCCCCTGGCTTCTTCTAACCTCCCCTTTCCCTTCCCCCCTCCCCTGAATTATTGTTTGCAAAAATTAAAACAAAATGTTTTGGGGTTTTCATTTGTTTAAAAAGCAATTTGCATTTTTAAAATTGCCAAAATATAAGTTTTGGAAGGGTGGGGTCTTTTGAAAAGGCAGCATTGTCATTGCTGAATGAAAACCACGGAGAGGAATGTGTCCTGGGAGACACAGGGCGCGGGGATGCGGGGCCCGGGGGACACGGTGGCAGCACAAAAGACCACAACCACAGCTCTCACCGCACAGCTCCAGCCTCACTTCCCATTCACGTATCTCCTTTCATTCTCCCAAATGGAAAATCCTGCCTGCTTTGACCTTTTTCAGTGGATTCATTTGACCAAGTCACTGTTTTTAATGCAGAGATGCTTCTGCTGTAGTTTCTTCACCCAGCTCCAAACTACAGCTTTCTTCTTTTCTGCTCCGACCTTCTCCAGGTTTCTGAACATCTGCATTTAAGTGATACCTCGTTATTCATATCAGAACCTGATGGCCCAGGTAGAGACTCTTTGATGAAATTCTGTACATCTGTGTGCAATAAAGTCAGCAAACAAAAGGCTTGTGAGGTCCTTGGCAAAATAAGAGAAAGAAGAGAGCAGGAGGCAGCAGCACTGAGCTTAGTCAAGCAACTGCAGCCAAAACTTTTCGTTGGAGAGGTGTCAGCACCTGGCACATGTTTTGCCAATAACAGGGTCTGCACTGGGTCTGCAGCCTGTGCAGAGGTGTCTTCTCCACCAGGTGAAAAGGAAAGCGTGGGGAGTGTAGGTGATGCCAGTGTTGGGAGGTGATTTTTATTACAGCTGGTGAAGGCGTTCATAGAAAGAAAAGATGGGTTGCTAAAGAGCCACTTACTGTGGCAGGGAAATTCAAACCAAGAAGCGCTGGCTGGAAATTAAAGCCAGGCCAATTCATGTTAGGAACAAGGCAAAATGCTTTAGCACAGCGGGGGATTAACCATCAGCCAAGGGAGATGGCAGGCAGGAGCCGTGTTTCCTGAGCGCCTCTGTCCAGGGAAAATGTGGCCGGATGAGCCGCACGCTCTGCCCGCGGCACCCGGGGACTGTGCACAGATTCAGAGCTGGGATCCAAAAGCATCGTGACCTGCAGCTGGGTCCCCGTTGATCCTAGAGGCCAGCTCCCAGTGACAGTGGTGTGCCAAGTCTTTGTCCACACTCAGCATTTCCAGGACACCACTGCCGGTTTTCTCCGAGGCTGTAGCATCAGCATGATGGATCCCATCAAGACGTGTCCCAGACTCGTCCCCAGCAAGGACTTCCTGATGCCCAGATTGGTCATTTATTGCATTGCCCTAATTCTTCCATCCCTATACACTATTGTCAGGAAAAAATAGAATGGCTATTTTCCTTCAGTCAGACCAAGCCTCTGCCATTGGGCAGCTGCAAACCTATCAGGCTACAGACAGAGCTGACAGCTAGCCCTGGCTAGTGGCCAGCAATGCACAACACTGGCCACTCAGGACTCAGGCACTCAGAGTGAGCACAGGAGATAGTAATTTCCATTAAAACTTTTCTCCTTGGTCAGTTTGGCTCCTTCTGTCTGCATAAACAGGTGGATCAGAGGGGGTTGGGTGATGAAAAAGCACCCATGTGCGTGGGGTTAGAAGGCAGTTGATGCCCAGCAGATGTATTTGGTGCCTTGGGAGCGCAGGTGGAAGGAGGGGACAGAGCCAAGGCTAAGGTGATGGAACCAAAAGAAGCTGAAGTCATGGTGGAGGGGTGGCTGTTGCTCCCTGGCTGTTGGTGGTGCTTGCAAGAAGCTTGCAGGGAGCAGGGCTGCGAGCAGCTCTGCACACTCTACTTATTCCTCCACATTCCCAAGCAGCTCTGCCCTGGCGGGACCAGCTGAAATATTTGCAAAGATCTTGAGAAAATCCCAGGAGTTCTGCTTTCCTGCTTTGCAAAAATATTTCTGCTTATCAAGCAACCCAAAGAAATGCGAAGATTTTCACTCACTCTTCGGGTGGGCTCAGCTTTGAATTTTAAAAAGGGATTTGCCAATGCAATCTTGCAAAATACTCAAGTACCACGTCCAGCTCTCCTAAAATACAAATTTTAGGAGGAGGTGAGCTTTCATGCTCTTTGGAAAACATGCATTCCTGCCAGCTTCAAGAAACAACTAGGTCTTCTGTGAGACCACACCATCCCCTAGAGAAATGTCTCCTCGTGTTGGTCAACAGGGACTAAATCCTGTGGTTTGTAGCACCAAAGGCAGAGCTGCTAGTGAGTCTCAAGGCTTTGAGCGATGGAGATGTGCCTGCATGGTCACAGGCTTCAACAGGGTTGACAGACCCTCAGACTGAGGGACTTAAATCTTTTTTTCCTCTGATTGAGCCAAGTCTTGAGGCCGTGCCATTGATACAGGGGTCACCTTGGTGGTTAGCTACAGCCAAGAGGACATCCTTCGTGCTGCAGCCCTGGTGCACCTCTCAGCAGGTCCATGCCTGGGGGAAGGCTCTGTCCTGAGCAGAGGAACCAGCCCTCTGCCCTGTGCCTCCTGCACACCCAGGAAAAGGGTTTAATCTCAATATCTTGGTTATCTCTCTGTAAAACAAGGATTGGGACTTTAAAAACACCACCTCCTTGCCGGGAGCTTAGCTCACACGTTCTGCAGGGCAAGAATCACCTCTAATCCCCTCTTTGTCCAGCGCTGACTGAGGCAGAGCCGTTGCACTAGCAGGGGCTGCTCGGCATGCTGTGAGGAGAGGAGAATGCCATAGCTGAGCAGCTGTTGGCGTGCTCCTAGCAAAGCACAAAGTGCTCTCCTGAGATTAAGATGGAAGAGAAAAAACCTACAAGGAGGGAGGCAGCAAGCACCCGGTGCAGTGCTCCCGCACCACTTGTAGATGCAAACAGGCTGTTTCAGCGTGCGCAGTGTCCGCCAATGTGTCTGTGGGACCGGCCAGATCTAAAGAGCAGCAATTCCCCCTGCATGTGTGAGCTGTGTCTCTGCTCTCCTCGATGGTCATCTCCTCTTTTGGGAGATGGCAAACGCAGCCACAGGCTGGTGGGCTCATCTAAGGAGAGGCAAACCGCAGTTCAAAGTCGTGGCCCTGCTCGGCGTCAGGAATCTCACTCTCTCACAGCTGGCAAACCGCTCTCGGGCCGCTCTTCTCACCCTTAACACAGTGGTGGCTGCTTCTCCTGCTTTGCCAGCGTTTGGTGGGGACGTGAGGTTGGGCCTCACCACGTCAGCCAGGGGAATTCAAATGGCAAAACACAGAGAGAGCAATCTCCATCCCGCTGGTCGGACATGTCCGGAGGATTTTGCTCTCCCCTTTGCTTTCACATCTTGAGTTAGCTGGGGATTGTTCCTGATAAATAATCCGGAACTGCACTGTAATTTTCTGTGCTGAAATTTGATAATTAAGCAAATATAGCGTGTCTTTGTCTTGGGCAAGCACCATAAGGTAAACAGGAAGGAATGAGGGATTAAGATGTCTCTGCTCTAAAGGAAGGTGACAAGCCCAGAGCCATGACACCTTCGTGCGGAGCCGAGAGGCCCAGCTGTGGGTTGGCATTGCACTGATGCATTGTTCAGGGGTGAAGAGCAAATAAAAGCAAAGGGAAAAGAAAACAAGCTATAAAATTCTCGGCAAAGCACAGTGCCCCAGCAACTGCCTCTTGATGTTCCCGTGACAGCTCTGGGGAGAGGCAGGCGAGGGGTCGAGCTTTTGAAGTCCTGAAGTTGTCCTTTGCAAAGGCCCCCTGTTAAAATAGCCCCTGTGTTGACATTAGGCTGCATATGGTGGAGAAATTGGACATCTCCCGGCAGGTTCAGTCACATCACGTACAATCAAAGCAGAAAGGGACTTTTTGGTGTTTGACTAACCGGGCGTCAGGCCTGTCCCAGCAGCGGGATGAGAGATGCGGAGGCAGGCGTGAGGTTTTTATCAGCATGTTCAGGGCTGCAGACGTATAACACAGCCTTATGCTATGGGTACCAAGCATGGGAAGCAAAGTTGGGGAAGAAGCTAGCTAGGAAGGTCTTGAAATGATGTTTGGAGCTCAAACACACATCTGTGTTGGGATTGGTGAGAGTGGAAATACTGGAAATGTCAGGCAGATGATGTTGGAAAGCCCCTTCCCCCCTGGAGCAGACAGAGGGTGCTCTGGGGTGTTGGGAAGCGAGGGGTTTCACAGCAGTTTAGGGGGCTTTGAACCAAGCAGTAGCATGACACGAAGCTACACAGTGAGAGAGCAGATGAGAAGGGAGATGGGAAGTGCTCTCACGGGGCAAAGTGCTTGTGACAAAGCTGGAGGAACAGCCAGGGGGGTTGTGTGTGGCCATTTCCTAACTGGGGATGGGCTCCCTGCCCTCGCAGCCCTGCCTGCACCCAGCTTTCCATTCACATCAAGAATGGGGAGAGGCAAAAGGCGTATTTGTTGCAAGTCATGATGGTGAAACAAGGTTTCGGTGATCTCAACATCCCCTCCAAAAAGCTGGACTCACCACATATCACTGGTCAAGGAGGGATGTGGATTAGAGTTGGCTTCCCATAGCCAAAGGTGCCACCGGAGCATCCCATCCTGTGACAGCTCTGTTGTGGTGGGGCACCTGGACAGGACCTCGAGGGTGCCCATCCCCCTGCACATGGGTTCCCCAGGGGTTGGCATCTCCATGGCCAAGCACAGATGCTGATGGTCTTTGTTCTTTGCCTCTCACAGCCTGCAACTGCAACCTCCACGCGCGGCGGTGCCGCTTCAACATGGAGCTCTACAAGCTGTCGGGGCGCAAGAGCGGCGGCGTCTGCCTGAACTGCCGGCACAACACTGCTGGGAGGCACTGCCACTACTGCAAGGAGGGCTTCTACCGGGACCTCAGCAAGCCCATCTCCCACCGCAAGGCCTGCAAAGGTACCGGGGCAGGGGTGGGATGGCGGGGACTGAACAGCTCCTTCTCCTCCAACCCCTCCCTGCTGCTCTTGCTTCCACAGCTCTTGCTCCTGCCAACTCCTGCTCCTCCCTCTCCTAAACCAAGTCCTTGAAATGACTTTTCTTACCCCACATTCCCTGCCATCACCTCTCCCTGGTCTCCCCCAGCTTCCTGAGGAGGACGAGGCCACCAAAATACAGAAAGAACTCAGTTCTGAGGATGACTTTACCTTATTTCAGGTTTTATCACTTACAAACAGTGCTTCATCTGCTCCGATAGCCACAGCTAACTTGGTCATCACATATATATGTAAGGGCAGAGTTGCACAAAATCTTAGGGATGGGGTCAGATGTAGTGTCTGTAAATCAGCCTCCTCCAAACAGCTGTCTTCTGCTCCCACCCTCACTCCAGTGCTGCCAGGGGCACAGGCACCACTTAACCCACGCACTAAACATTCACTCCTTGAGAAGAGGTGAGAACAGTAAAATGAGAAAGAATTTTACTTTGAGCTCTACAAACAGAGTTTTTTGAGGTTTCCCGTTCTTCTGTGGTGGATGTGAAGGTGAGCAGGGCTTCAGCTGGGGCAGGAGCAGCAATAAGAGCAAATCCTGCAAATGAACTTAACTCTCAGCTGTCTGCTGGAAGAGATATAAATCCTGAAGCTGAGACATAGCTGGAAGAATCAAGCAAACATTCAAAAGCCAGATTAGAAGATGCTGGGGTTTCCTGCAGAAATCTTCAGCTCTTTTATCTCTAAAGACTTGTTTCAACAAGAAACGGAAACCTTTATGGCCCGAGTTGGGTATTTTTGGCTGGAAAGCTTTGGGTCTTCAGCATTTTCAACTTTTTAATGAAGACACTTCTTCATGGATTTGTTGGTTTGATTTTGTTTTGTTTTGTTTTGTTTTCCACTGAAAACAGACACTCTTTGCCTAAGCAGAAAAAGCTTCTTTAGATGGCCCTACTCCCCTTTTTTTCACCTTGTAAAAACTATTTCCACAAGACATTTTTGACCCGCCCTGTGCTGAGACTGCTAACAAGCTCCAGCTTCAGCTGAAGCGCAGGCTGGTGGGCTGTGAACCCAGCCCGTGGCTGTGGGGGGAGAGGAGCTGCTTTTTTGGGGTCCGGGGAGCTAAAAGGCAGGAGTGCAGGGGGGCTGAGACACTTCCAGACCAGCCCCAACACCCAGCACCCCGGCTGGACCCCGCTCCAGCAGCGAGCTGCCTGCGCGAGGCCGCGCCTTGCCCCCCGGTCCCGAGCGGATTTGTGTCGTAATAAAGTTCATATTTCTGCTTTCTCGGCCGGGTCGCAGCCGAAGTAACAGTTCGTTAGGTTGAGGCAAACAAAGGGAGATTGTGAAGGCGTGGGCTCTCCTGGAGTGGGGCTGGGCAGCGATGCAGGTGGGCACTCATCACCCCTGGGCAGCTGCGTGCTCACAGAGGCGTCTGCTGATGTCCAGAGCCCAATTCTCATTCACCTTCCTCCTCCCCAGAAAGGGTTTTGGGGAGCTGGGGTGGTGGGAGGAATTCCCACCCCTCCCCAAGCAAAGGTCACTCCTTCCCAGGGCTCTGGAGCATGGGAGGTCCTGGAGACATGGTGGGATTTGGGGGAGAGGACTGCTCCTTCCCAGCCACGGCATCACTGTGTGTCCGTAGAGAGCCCAGTCCTCTGGGATCAGTGCAGGGAGCACGGGGCAGGGAGGGGACGCTTGGCTGGAGGACAGGGTGGATCCCATCCCCTCTCCATCCCCAGTTTTTCCATCATGTGACAAGGCAGTTCCTGCCCTGTGTTGGGAGTGATGTCCACATTAACCCTCTCTGTCTCATGGACCCCAGCGTTTCCCAGGGCTCCCTCGCTCCTGCTTTCCCCAGCTCTCCTCCACAGCCAGGCAGCCTGCTCCCCCTCTCCTGCCCATTTGTCCTTGCTGTCCCCTGGTCCCTCACTCTTGCTCAGCTCTCCATGGCTGATAGCACAGCAGTCTTACCCAAAACACACAGCTGGGTGGTACCTGTGGGTGGGAAACCTCAGAGCGATGCTGTGCCTCAGTTTGCCCAAGTGAGTACCCGGGAAAATGGGTGCTGGCCTTTGCAAGGCACTCTGCAATGTTTTAAGGCTGAATTTTCCCAGCCTTTTCCAGGCTGGGTCATTCACTCTATTAAATGCTCTTTGCAATTGTCCTTTTCTCATCCCCCTGCCTCCTCAAACCGTTCCTGCTCTTGAAATTTGAGATGGCCAAGTTTAAAAACTTCTCCAGCCCCCCACGGTTTCTAACACAAACGTGGCTGTTGGAGCTAACAGATACAAAGGTATGTAATAAATATGCTGATGCATGAACAGCTCCCCGACTCGCAGGCTATTAGCACAATTTCACAGTAGTTGCAATGGTTTATTGTTGGAGTAATCCATCGTCCTATACAAAAGCGGGTGAAATTAAGCTTCCTACAGCAAAGGCATTCCTTTGAAACCCCCTTTTCCTGAGCTCTGTTTATGACACAGAGGATTTTACTTTCCCTCTGTTTTTATTCCTTGATGCAAGGACTGTTCTGAAATAATTGTTGAAAACACACATTTTTAAAAAAACAAGCCCCACCATCTAACCACTTCAGCCATTTCTTCATTGATAACAACACTAATTTGTCATCTCACCAAGCCATCTGTTGATGGGCACAGCTCTCCCGGAGCCTCACTCAACTGAATGCTTTTAGAATTAAGGAATTAACCATCCTGCAGCATCTGCCATCTCCCTCACAACTGCCTGACACCTCATCTCAACCAGCAGATTGTGTTTTCTCTGTAAGACTTGATTCTTTCAACCATCGCATCGCTCCGTTCATGTCCTGCACCTAACACGTTTAAACACACGCGTATGCTAGAGCAGTGCTGCCTTGTGAGCCACCCTGACAAATGTGGGTGAGCTCGAGTGAACTTGCAGCAAATGTTCCATGAAAGAGCTGCTGAAGACATTTTTTATTCATTCAATGTCATTGATTTAGCCTAACTGCCTTTCCTCTTGCTTGTGTTTCCCATCTCTCACTCCATCCTGTGTACTAGGTTGTGAACCTCCATTCATAATGCAGCTAAGGTCAGAAAATTCTACAGGCATGAGTTGCATAATTTTAAAATAGTTAGTTTGGGTATTTATGCAAAAATATCACATTGCAGAAATGTTTGCATGATGTCTACTTTTTTTTTAATTTGGAGAAAAAGAAAATGCCACAAACTTTGCACATGTTGCAGGGTATAGTGTGAGGCTCAGGCAGCTAAAGGTGAGCAGAAAGTACAGCTGGGCAGTGCTCTCCTACCCCAGCAGAGTGTTGGTTGGTTTTCTAACAGTCAAACCGACAGTAATTTTTAATTAAAATAGTTTTTTAATTATCTGAAATTGTCTTAGCAGCACAGGTGAAGGCATAAGAAGTTGGGCTTTAAGGATGAAGTGGCTTTTTACTGCTTAGGGACATGGTTTAGTCAGGGATGTGTCAGTGTTGTTAGGTTAATGATTGGACTCTGTGATCTTGAAGGTCTTTTCCAACCTGGGCAATTCTGTGATTCTGTGATGACTTTCACCCTAATTGGTTATGGTTGGACTTGATGATCTTAGAGGTCTTTTCCAACCTTCATGATTCTGTGATGGTGGTTAAGAGTGATGCAGCCATGCCATGGTCCTTGCCTGTGCATTTGCTTCCAGCTATTTTCTTGCAAAAAATGATAAAAGCAAAAAAAGTTGCCAGTGATCAGAGATGCCCTGTCGTGGAGCCATGCAACGGGCAGAGCATGGCATGAAGTCTACAAACCACATGCAAAGGAATTGATGACAGATGGAGCAGGGCTATTGCATGAAGTGGCAACGCTGGGTGCGCGCCAGAGCCTGCCAGGCTGGAGCTGGGAGCTGAAGGAGGGCTGTGCCCGCTGCGGGTGGGTGGTCAGGCAAACCCAGGGACACCGGTTACTCAAGCGAGGGCTTGGGCTTCCTCAGAGTTTTGAGGTTTTGTGTCAAACCACACAACTGATCCCTGCATGGCCCCGGATGGGGACTCTGAGGCTGGAGGAGGCCGATGGTAGTGGTGGTCCTCTGCCATGAGGGATGGATGGGCTCGTCCCAGTGGGCACTGGAGCAGGATGCCCTTTGCTCTGGGTGACACATCTCAACCCAGGGTCCTGTGCACACCCCGTAGGTGTGTGGGCTGTCCCGAGAAACAACAGGAACACAGACGTAAGGAATTTTGCATGTTGATCTTCTAAAACTCAGAATAAGGGTGAATTGTTCTTCCTTTCTCACTGATTTTTGTGAGAGCATGAAGAGCTCCCAAAACGCTGAAGCCCTGCTTCCCAATCCTTCTGCTTTCCCTCTGTTCCAAATGATGTTGCAAGTGAAATTCCACAGCTGGGTCCTGCAAACCTCCATCCGCTCCACTCTGTCACGGGCTGCCCTAAATCAGGGCCCTGCTCTTAGTTCTTTTGATTAAATTCACTCCTGATATTTGCTAGATTATTGGCACTAACATAAATCTGTTGGAGCAGAGTCTGTGCAGGGTTTTACAGCCTGGCTGTAACACAGCACTGCACTCCGGGGAAAGGATTTACACACTTTTTGATGAAAAGATGACAAATGATTTGTGTTATGAGGGCACTGGTGCTGAGGCTGCCAGTGTAAACCCCTTGTGGAGGGGCAGGATTTGGCACTGGGAGAGGTCCCATTCATTAGGAGTCAGTGTTCTGGTAAAAAAAAATAGGGTCACCTGCCTCCCCCGGGCTGGTGCAGCCCCATGGCAGATTTTTCCATCTGTGCTGGAGGATTATTTAATGGCTTGTGCCGAAGAAAAAGCACTCCCAGGCTACCTGCCTGTCCTGGCTTGGACCCACAAGGGCTCAAGACTTTGACATTTGCTTTTTGGAGACAGTTTGGGCTCAGGCAGAGAGAGGATGAGTGCCATCCCCATGGGCTCAGCCTCGGTCCTTGATTTCCTGGGTGCAGATGCGGGTGTTCCCACCCAGTGTGGGGGTCACTAATGCAGCTGAACCCCCCCTGGCTCCTTGTGCTGCCTGGAGAGGATAGCAGAGCCCTTGGTGACAAGGACAGTGGGCCGGGTCCCCCGCCTCTCTCCACCGACTATAGAGGGAGCTGCGTGACCAGCTTAGAGCAGAGCTCATTTCCACAAGGCTGGAGCCAGGGGAGGTGAAACCCCTTCTCGCTGCCCGGAGCCCCACTGAGAAGTTGGGGTGCAGGAGGCAGCCAGGGTAAAACACACATTAAATGGCAGAGGCTGAGGACAGGCTCTCTGCCACCAGCCTACTGGTGTCCCACCACTAGTGTCCCACAGGCCACATCCCAGGGTAGGACAGGAGGATCAGCCTGTCCATGGTGCACCTCTGCAGGTTTCAGTTGTGGTCAGAATCCCTCCAGCCTCAGAGATGTCCCCTGCCACCACGGTCCCCAATCCACAGCTCGGCGTGGGGTAGGCAAGCTCACAGCTAACACATCCCAAAGCCATAAGGGTGGCCTGGCTGAAACCCCTAAACCAGAGCTCCCTGGGGCAGCAGGGCCATCAGTGGTGGCTCCTGGCAGGGCTCCTGTCCCCAGCCTTTCCTTGTCTGCAGCGAGTACCAGCTGTCATAGGCTCCCTCCCATCACTGCAGGGACCCCATCACTGCTGGGCATCAGGGCAGGAGATCTGCCCTTGGTGTCCACCTTAGGAGGCCCATCTCTATCCAGTTTACTTGCGGTTTCACAAGGTGAAGCTCAAGGCAATACTTTCTACGAATTCCCCCCAGGAGTTGTCTTTAATTATCAAGCTTCCTTCCTTTCCTTTTCTCTTTTTTTATCTCGTTGAAGACCAGCTGGAGCTATTGTTTAGATGAGAGATGAGCCAACTCATATTGCTGGCAGGTCTTGGATCAAGTTCTTGTATCAAGGCTTGGTCATCTCTGAGAGATCATATCACTGGAGAAAGTCCAAACTTTCAAGGCATTGATCTGCCAAGCACAGACTTTTTTCTCCACAGGGCATGCTCTGCCTCTGCTGCGAGAACCATTTTCTAGCTGCATTTCTATACCGCATTTGTTAGTGGCTCTTTGTCTGTCACCCCCTTCCCCAAGGCCCCATAATTCTTTATATCGATATTATTCCAAGTGCTGAGCACTGATTTATGGTTTCTGCATCTAAAACTTGTCATCAGCAACCCCCAGGCACACACAAACCAGTCAGAGAAAGTTTACAGAAATGCAGCTTTAAGCTGTCTCGCACACGGGTCGCTGTGTGGAAGTGTCCTGGGGCAGAGCAGGAGGCTTGAGGGCCACTGCCATCAAGTGCCACCACTTCCATGGCACCTCCAAGGCCGAGGGCAGAGCGGCACCATTCACCCAGTTGGGCTGGAAGGGTCCCAAAGCAAAGAAGGGACAGAAGCTTTTAAACTGTTCTGATTTTCTAGTGTGAAAATGTGGAAAAGGAGTGACTTTTTTTTTTTAATGAAGACCAGAGCTCAACACAACACGTCTACCTTGCCATGCCAGCTTTGAAACATCCGTGATTTTAATGACATGTGAGCAGCCCTGTCAAATTAAACAGCTGCTTCTGTGTGAGCTGGAGCAGGAAGAGTTTGCTGCATCACAGCAGCAGAATATTCCTGTGGCAAACACAGCGACTCAGACACTTCCTAATTGTTTCAAGCCAGATGGGGCTCAGCGTGCCAGCCTGCATCCTGCTCTCCCTTCCACATGTGCCTTCCAGTTCCAAGGACTTTTTAGTTAAGTCTGATCTGTGTGAGCCATGTGCAGCCCTTTCCCCCAGCCCAGAGCAGCTTCACCACCTCCACGCAGAGCACAGGGATCATGCCACGCAATGGGACACACATGTAGGGACCACAAATACCATGAATGTTCCACTCTCATGTTTGTAGCCACTGGTGATCTGGAGGGATTGTGCTCCTGGCTCCTCTGCATATCTGCCCCTGAAAGTGCTCTGGCACTGGTGTTGGTACTCTGTTTCGGTGCACGTTAAATGGGACAAGGGTAAAACCCTGATGTCTGCTCTTCCCAGAAATTCATCACTTCCTTCTCCCTCTGACTTATGATCAGGGCCACCTCCCAGCACACAACAGCATTTAGACAGATGTTTGCTTTCAGTGGAATACATTTTAGGTGGTTTGGGATTGAAACCTGGGTGCTTGGAGTGAGCGCAGAGGACTGGTAGGTGACCGTCCCTGGGGACTGGCAGAGCACCAAGGGGTATCACCATGGGTGAGGAGGCTCTGCCATCCGTATCTTCCCAGATGAAGTGCACATGATGGGGGTTTCTGGTCTGCCACAGTCTCCAGACATTGACTTAGAAGGTCATTAACCAAAAAAGTGAGGGAGGGAAAAAGAAGAACGAGAGAGAGGTTGGTTTGTGCCTGATGATAAGATCAGGGCAAAATCACCTCTGTGCCAAAAATTTCCTTAAGCTGCAGCTGTCTTCAGGCTCCAGGGAAGTCACTGATTTCCCATCCTGCTCCCACCCAGGTGCCTTTTGCTGCATGATTTGACTCCCTGCAAGCTCTCTCCCCCCAGGCTGGGCAGAGGCTGTGCACCCCAGCCCCATGGCAGTGCTGAGGGAGGGGGGCTGCTGCTTAGCCTGGGCCCTCCCTCTGTTCTCCTCTAAAAATCCACACTGACCCTTCCAGAGCCCTTTTCAGCAAAGCTCCTCTCTCTTCTAGGAGTGTTTTTTTGGACTTTCCCCAATTGGTAGAGACTAACTTGCATTTAAAGACAAATTTGAAACAGACCCAGTTCAGGGGAGGGGAGGTGTGGAAGGAGCTTTTGACATATGGTCAAATGGGCTGGGAGGACAATGGGACATAAACAAGACAACACCTGGCCAGGTGGGGACCTGACATGCAGCACAAACCCTGGAGCGTGGCTCTGATGTGTCTGCTCGGCGTCCCCAGCCCAGAGCACCCACTCCCATGGGTGCCAGGGACCCTGGTGATGCCCTGTGTGCCGTGTTCCTGGGGATCTCTCCCACAGAAATCACCCACCAATTGCTTCTTCCACCCAAATGAATAAAACCAGGACATAAAGTACCATCTCCTGGGAGAAGGACACCAAATGAGCTGGCTTAGAGATGCATCTCTGCTGCAATGGGAGACCTTCATCACTTTTAGCATGGGATGAAGGAACAGCCCCACAAAAGGATGAGCTGAAAAAGCACACAAAGAGCTCCTGGAAAGCGTAAAAGCTGTGGCAGAAACTGCCAGCACTGTGTGGGGCTTGCAGAGGTCAGGGTGAGAAGCTCTGCTGACTCTGGGAGCCAAGGTGTGCAATGGAAGAGGCTCAGTCAGACACCCTCTGAAGGACCTTGAGCTTTCCATTTCAGCCTAGAAACCTTTTCCCCAGCACCTTCAGAGGGCAGATATATCTCACAGCCAAGTCCCAAATCCATGTTAGACATTTGGATGATGAGAAAAGTTTAGACACTGTTGATTCTCTGACAGAAGCTTTGCGTTTCTGGAAAAGCCCATCCTTGCAATGATGGATCTTGAGAGGAGTTTTATTGGCTAAATTTGGGGCTGACCACCTTCAAAACTGTGGTTTGTTTTTTCAGCAGCAATAGGTCCATAAGCCACCCCAAAGGGCAGGTTGGGACTGTGCTTTTTCAGAAGTGTCAGGGTGCAACACAATAGAGGGGAATTTGCACCCTATTAAAAAAACATGAGCAGACTGAAACCCAGTTCTCCGTCACAAATCTCAGACTAAGAACAGAAGTTGCTGAATTCATTTGTGTAGCCAGACCTTTGCATAGCTCCAAGACAGAGGAAAGAAGGGAATAATTTGCCTTCTTCCTAAATATTTTCAAACTGTTGAGATAATTTCCTGCTTTAGATCAGTTCTCAAGAGTGAAAAATCTCTCTCAGGTTCTGAACATTAAAACCAAGCTCAGTCCCACTCACCTGCATGCCCTGTTCTGATTTTAAGCATACTAAAACAAAAAGGCTTTTTTCTTGTAGAAAAAGATCTATTTTCCAGTCAACATACACTTTTCAGAGCATCACAGACCAGTGGCCTGGATTGGTGGCCCAGGAGCTCTCATTGCAATTTTTTCACGGGCACTTGGGGTGTCAGAGGGACTGCCCCACTGTGGATGCTTTAGGGTCTGATAAGGGCTGTGCTCCCTCTGCTGAGCTTTTCCTAAGGGTTCTATCTCATCTACCCAACTGCCTCATTTCATGAAGCTTGTGGCAACCTCATTATCTCTGAAACTTTTGCTCTACTGCCAGATTTGATTGAAATATTATTAGTGGGAGAATACGCTTGTAGGAACCTCATTTCCTCAGGAGCCAGGCTAAAAACACATCAGGAGGAGAAAATGTTTGCTTTTTCATTTTTTTTTCCTCAAAAAAAGTATTTTCCAACCCACAGTTTCTCATGGGTCTCTCCCATGAGAGCCTTATGTTGCTTTAGCGCCACGAGGACACTGTGCCCAGGGTCTGTGCTCCACTCAGCTGCTCTCTCCCTGGCCAGAGCTGCCCCAGGGGGTCTTTGACCAGACTTGACATTTTTCAATGGAAAAATAAGAGTTTACATCTTCCATGACAAAACCCAAATCCTAACAGCAAACTGGGGAGAAGGAAGCCCCAGTTCTTCATCCCTTGGTGTCTCCACATCCCCACCACTCTCCTTGGTGGCTTCTCGGGCGCTCCTGCAATCACCCTAAAGGTGGAGCTCCGAGACGACAGGGGAACTTTTAACAATTTTTTTTTAACAAGAGGATTTTTGAGCATTTTGGAAAGTGCTGCCATAATTGTCTTATTGTTTGTATCGCTAATGCCTGCCCGTGGTGCTCCTGCCCAAAAAGTGGATTTATGACTGTGGTTCAAAGCTCCCTCCGGATTAGCGGCGACTCTTGCTCAGTGGAGGCATTGTGGGCCCCGTCTGTTACTTGTTACAGAGAAGACAAAGACAAGGTCTAATCTGTGAAATTTGGCCCAAACTACAGGGCACCAAAACCCTTGGCTTCCCTAAGTGCCAGTTCAGGAGGAAGAAATGGGAGAGCCCTGAGAAGTGAAGCAAGAGGAGGGACACTGTGAAACACCAAGAGATTATTTGGCTTTGCCTGATAAAAGGGGGAATTCATTTTCTGCTGGCAAGAAACTTTTAAATCTCCAAGAGAATGTACTGAGGGACATTGTGCATGAACATGATCCTTTGGAGAACTAAATCCAGTCCACAATATCACAGACAAGCTGATGATCTCACTGCAAAGCAGTTAACAATATTTTAAGCCATTATTAGTATTCAGAGTTAACACAGAGACATTTCAACCTCTACTTTTGGTTAGAAAACTAGCTGGGGCCAGATAGGGTGAGTGCACATTAAATACCACAGTTTCTCTTCCTCATGACATAAATCTGTGGGATTTGCAGGTTGTGCCTCCCATGGTGGAGATGCTCTGCCATTAGAAATGGTCTTGCCCATCCCCACAGGATGCTGTCCCCAGAGCCAGCATAAGCCTCTCTGTGCTGCTCAGGTGTACAGCCATCAGATCCTAACTCTCCTTGCCCACAGACAAATAACTGGGGTAGGTCTCCAAAGGAAGAAGCACTGCTTGTTTTGAATTGTTTCTCCAAAGACCGCAGCCAAAGCAAACTTGCTAAAAAAAGCCTGCCCAGGTCAGGTCTTTGGGACAGCTTCAAGGCTGGGGTCACCTTTGAGATGGATTACAGCTACGAGGTGACACCTGGGCTGACCCCAGCAGTTTCCCACACAGTATGTTCCCCAGCCAGACCTGTTTACTGGAACCAGGATTTAAAGTACCTGAGTTACCAAAGACAACAGATCAGGAAAAAAATAACTACAATGACAAAAAAGTTTGCTTAGGTACTAACATGTGAACCATACCTCTAAATACTAAACCATCAGACTAAGTGAAATGTGTTTAGTGCATCAGGATGATGTGGGCTGTGTTATTGAAGAAACAGTCAAATTTAAGTTGAGTTGTTTTGACATTTTGCTGTTCAAAATATTGTCAGAATCAAAGTGTCCACACACAAAGCTTGATTTTGGTGTGTTTCTTTCCAGTAGAAAGCTTTGGTAGCTACAGTTTTCACTCTAACTGGAACCTTTGAAGGAAAGAAGGAAAGCAACCAAAGAAAGAGAGGCAATTTTGGCCATGATTCTGGAAAAGCATTTAAAAGCGTGGTTAAATATAAATGTGTACCTAAGGCTCATTGGCTACAAGGGACTTAAATTCATACTTAAAACTGAACATGATTTCCTGAAGAAGATTCTTTCTCCACACAGGAACCCTCATCAATTACTGTTGCAAATTAAGGTGTTTTTTTCCAGTTTAATGCATTGCTGTTCTATTGCTTAGTGCACAGCATAAGGTAAAGCAGTCACGCTTTGGGCTTTTAAATCTGGAAGCCGTGAAATTTGTGTTATCTCTGCAGATAGAGTGTGACAAGAGGAGATCTGGACACCCCTTTTTTTAGTTATTCTATCAAAAGACTTTTTTATCATTCTGAAAACCTCCCAAGGAAACAGGTTCCCTGAAAACAGGAGAATTCTAATTCTCCAAAAGTGCAGGTCCTTTCAGGTACCTTCTCAAAAAACATCACACTTGGAGAGATCTAAACCAGGAGATGTATCCCTCTGTTGACCTTCCAACACACGTGTGTGTGGCAGGATTAGCAGCTGGCAATGCCTCCACCAAAATTCAGGGGTGGAAGAATGTTTGCATTTTTGTCATGCTATTTGTCAACCTTTGGTGGGCCAGAGACGTTCCAGCAAGTTCAACCACTTTTCCAGGGCATTTTGCATCCTTTCATGCATGGTCCTAAGATTTGCCTTCAGGTGTTTTTCAGCCCCAAACCAGCCCAATCTCAGCTGAAGCACAGAAATGCACCGTTGCCTATGCTTGAGCAGACGATGGTCTCAGCAGATTCATGCATATAATAGTGGCTTGTCTTGGAAGCTTCAGACAGAGAGATAAAACTCTTCAACAGACAGTTTTGCAATAGCATGGCCCAGGGGAAATCTCTTCCTAACTGCAGGCAGTTAGTAGCTGGCTTGGAGTGCTGATATCCGTCTATATATTAATCCCAGCTAATGTAACTACAGATGTTCTCATTCATAGCCCTATCTAATCCTGTTGGGCCTTTGCCATGGTGTCTCGTAGCGGGAGTTCTACGAGTTAATTACGTGCAGTGCAAAAGAAGCATTTCCTTTTATCACTGAAAAAGGTTGCCTTTTAAATGCATTGAATGTCCCTTTGTTCCTGTATTTTAAGGACCAGTGAAGAGGAGCACCTGTCTGACCTTCTCGGCGCTGTGCATTACTTGGCATCCCTCCATCGTCTCTTGGCAAGGCATTTCCAGTCTTTTCCGTCGCCCTCAGATGGGTGCCTCTCCATGCTTTTCACTCCACTTTCCCAGCTGAGGATGTACTCTTGATTTCTATGGTGTCATGATGTTATATTCAGTGTTACTCTCTACCCCTTTCATTATACAACCTGCTATCTACTTGCTCTTCTGAGCTCCGTTGCAATCAGCCAGATGTTTCATTGACTCTTAGATCTTTTCCTGGAGTGGTTGCAGTTAATTGGGACCTTTCAGCATGTATGAGCCATCCTGTTCCCTCTTCCCAATTACATTTCCTTCCTCAGACTGGTTTTTGTCTGCTGTCCCCTCACCCATTTGGCCAGTGTAGGTAGGTGTTGCAGAAGACCTACATGGTTTTCTCACATCTGGGCTAGTCAAGATGAAGGTGGTCACCTAGAAATGCTGTTAGCTCCCTGCTTTCCAGGTCATGGCTATTATAGAAGAAAAATCAGCTTTTGTGGGCAGAGGCACCCCCACTGTTACCCTCATTCCCCATTAAAACCTGACCATGTGCTTCTGCTCCTTGTTTTCTCCTCCACAGACAGGTTTTTAAGCAGGAACTTATTTTTTTCACTAATAATTCCTGGTCATCTCTGCCAGAGACACTCATCAAAGATTTTTCTTAAAGATTTTCTGAAAGAACTAAATTGTGATGATTATTTTTCTTCCCCTTGGCTCTGTGATCTGACAGACTGAAGACACACCAATTTCTTGTACCAGCTTCATTCCTGTTTGCTCCTCTCACATCTCACTCACTGCACCATTGCATCCTCCTCTATGGAGTAATCCTTTTAAGCAAGACGTTGAGGATCCAGAAGATAAAGCAGCTGTTATACCTCTTATTATCTCTAAAAACCTCTCAGGCACCCTCCTTTCCTGATCAGTGATGTTTTCTCTGATGCCTCATGGTCTCTGCTTTGCTCAGTGCAGAGGACTGCTGATAGTCTGCATCATGATGGGTGATGGGCAAACCCTTGTACCCAGAGAAGTCCAGGCATGACAATATGTTTTGTGAACCAAAAGGTTCCTGACAGAAAGGCACTGAGGATGCTGAAGGAGTGTTTGCATCAATCACTCCCCCTTTGCCTTTCTAGCACAGTCTTTCTTCAGTTTGGGGTACAACCCAGAAGAATTTGAACTGTACTGGAAAAATCAGCATTAACCACCAGCAGCCCAGCTACTCCATGGCTGAGGAAGGAGAAGAGCTTGCAATTGCTGGCTGCAAGTGTTTGCACTGGCCAGGGAACTGCAAATTGCCTTTAATTGCTCTTAATTGCTGGCACTGGTTCAGTTCCTTCGGGACAGGGATGGCAAATGTACATCTGCAGACACTGCTTAGACCACCTCCTGCCTCCCTGCACCAGGAGGGGTGAGTTGCTGTTGATTCAGAGAGTTTTCTGGAAGATAGAAAGGTCAAGACAGGATCAGGAGCTCGAGGAGCTGGAGTGCTGCTGCTCAAGGCAGTTGTCCCCGACTCACAGGCTCCTGTGCTGCAACAAAGAGTTGGGGACCAGTGGCAGAAAGCACATCCCTACACCCAGAGAGGATTTACCCCACAGAGAGTTGGAGGGAGGGCCAAAGGTTTCTCCTGGTGAGGTCCTGGACCAAGGGCTGGTGGTTCCTAGCTCCTCCACCACTTCTCTGCTCTGTAACCTTGGGCACATCACACCTGCCCATGGGGACACAACTCACACCTGTGCTGAAGAGCCCTCAGCAGAGCCTGGCTTGGGGAGAGAGGAGACAACCTCAGACAGATATGGCTGTAAAAATAACCACAGCAGCTTTGGGCAAGCTGTGCCGAGGCTTTACCTCACGGGGGAAGGAAGAAGCAGCATCGCTATTTATTTATGTGGTGTCCAAAAGAGCGCTCTGTGCTCTGCAGCCCGTCCTCCAGAAGCCTGATTCTGTAAATCTTACTCATCACAAAGGTTTTTTTCCCTATTTTCCCTCTTTTTTTCCCCTCTCTCATCCAAGTGATCCCACTGAAATCAGTGCAGTCCGTTTGCATGGGGGAGGATTACTCACAGGATGGGGGTTTGCAGGCGATGCCTGAAACCAGCACCACGCAGCCCCAGAGGGGACCTGAAACATGAGGCGTGTTCCTCCCCATCCTCCTGCCCTTTGCCTCTTCTTGTGTAACCCTTCCCTGATTTGCTTATTTTTGTATTAACTCCTACCTCTCTACTCTTCTCTAACTCTTTTCTGTCCTGTTCCTTCTTCAGGCTCTTGCTTAATGCTTTTTATTTCCTCTCCCCCAGCAATATTGAAGCCATCCCTTGGGGCTGCAGCGTACAGGTTTTCCCACCTAAACATCACTCTGCTCTCTGCACTCATCACCAGCCACACTGATTTAGTGTTAAAACTTTTCCCATCAAAACTGGGTTTAATAGAAAAGCAAGTTTTCTGCTATGGGCAGATTTGCAAGTGGCTGGCTCGCAGAGGCAGCTCAAGGCAGGGGACGAGAGTAGAACTTTTAATCAAAAACCCCAAATCAGAAGTGTTGGGAAAGGAAGAGAAAAGAAGCAAAAGCTTTGTTGTTTGGGGTTTTTTTTACCCACTGATGTGAAAAATCATCAGGTTTTGGCAAGGCTCAGTCTCTCCCCATTCAGCACTGGTGGAGCTGGGTGGTAGCAGCAGTTTGTGCTTTAGGGTGGGCTGTGTGGGGACAGGATCCCCTGAGAAGGGGACAGGATCCCCCGAGAAGGGGACAGGATCCCCCAAGAAGGGGACATTCCAATGCTGGGGGGCTTCAGGCACCATCCACATCCTGCTGGGAGGGGGCCCAGCCTGGGGGCTGCTGGTGCAGGGAGCAGGAGCAGGATGGTGCTGGAGCAGGTTGGAGGGAAGCTCTGGCCAAATACCAAAACTTGGACACCCCACATAAATGAACGTGGGATGTGATCTGCTGTTCCCAAATGAGGCAGATACAGGGAGTCTCAGAGCCAGGTGGGTGCAAGACAAACCAAGAAGCATTGTGGGGTCCAGCACAAACCCTCATGGGAGTGATTTGGGGGATTTGGGGCTGTTTGGATGCAAACCCCAGCCGCTGGAGCCCGAGGAGACACTCACACTGCTCCTGACCCACAGACCAGCACCCTCCAGGTTTTGGGCAGCTTTTCCCCCAAACCCTCTTTCTGGCAGGCAGCTCCCCTGAGGGGCAGGAGAGCAGGATCAGTGCTCTCCAGGGAGGTTTTGGGCTGGCTCCTTCCCGAGGATACTGCTCAGGACAAGGAAAGCTTTCCTGCCTCTCCCTGCCACCGCTCAGCAGGGGCAGACCACAGTCTGGCACGGCGCTTGCAGCTCTTAGAAATCAGAGCTGTTAACAAATGTGCAAATGTGTAATCCTTTGGAGCAGTGATGATAACAAGTCCCAGTGTTGGGGTGGGTTTTTTTGGCCTTTCTGTTTTTTTTTTAACAAACAGCTGCGCCGGTAAGTCCCACTGTGGGAAATGAGATGGTGAATGATTTCAAGTACAGTATTTACATCCCCTGCCAAACTCTTCACATCTGCCCAGCTCTGCTGTCAAGCCTCCATCCATCTGGCCAGGAACAGCAGGTCCTCCAGCCTGCCTGCATCCCACAAGGGCATTTCCTTCCTGTGCCCACAGTGCCAGCTGCCAGGGATGCTGCTCAGCAGGGAACGGCTTGAGCGAAAGCACTGAAAGAGAAGTGTTGGGTTGGTTTTTTTGTAGTGCACGTGAAATGAATTCCTAAGATCTCTGAAAGCACTTGCTTCCTGCCTGAGATCTTGTGTGCTGAAGGGGTGATGAAATCCTCCTTGATTTTGTACCTCTTCCTTACAGCCCAGCCACTGCTCCAGGGAGCCCAAGGAAGTTTGAAGCCAGCTGGGGTTGGGACAGTGGGTGCTGTGGCTCTGAGTCCTCCAGCCATGCCACCTTGCCTTCTCCCCTCCTCTTCAAGTCCTGTAAACTCTTGGTCACAGCACCCACGGGATGAGGCAGTTGCAATGTCCATGGTATCCTTAAGTGGGGACACCCCATGGTACCTCCCCGGATCTGTAGAGCACTCATGGCCCTGGGCAGGTCATCCTGGCTGCAGTTCCATCCCCGCAGCAGTACCAGCTGTGGCTGGGACACCCCTCTCCAGTGCTATCCCCTCTGCACCCCCTCTGCCAAATGCTACCTCTGTTTCAGGTCAGCGCGGTCGCTGGCTGGACGGGACGTTTGCTGGAGGTCCAGCATCAGCGGCGGATAAGGTGGAGCCATCCCACGAGAGCTGCCGGCAGCCCACAGCGCTCACCCCGCTCCCCGCCACCACCACAACACCGCCTGCGCCTGCTCTCCTCTCCCCCTGACCCTCTTGTTGTGTGTTCCCCCCACAGAGTGCGATTGCCATCCCGTGGGCGCCGCCGGCCAAACCTGTAACCAAACCACAGGCCAATGTCCCTGTAAGGACGGTGTCACCGGCATCACGTGCAATCGATGCGCCAAAGGCTACCAGCAAAGCCGCTCTCCCATTGCCCCCTGCATAAGTAGGTGGATCGCTCTTTCAGTGTCTGTAGATTAGAGATATTAACCTTGATAAACCCACAGGAGCCACTGCCAAGGCTGGGTGGCTACTAACACCACTGCCCATGTGCCAACGGGCAGCGCTCGGGGAACAGAGCTGCCTGGGTACCCCCACCAGCCACACTGCCCACAGCAGGGCATATTGTCCAGAATTCAACCCTAGCTTCCAAGTAGCTCGTCTGCCTTGTTGGGTGGGTTGTGTGAGTGAATCTACAGCCCAGTTTGCTGGTAATTTGATTTTGCTTCACAGAGCAAAGGTGCCCCAAGAGCATATTTGCTTTGGGGTGATACATCAGGTCTGGATGTTAAGGCAGATCACTACAAACAGGTTTGTCTCTCCAAAATCAGGCTGTGCTGCACTGGCACAGAGCTCAAATCAGAGGAGCTGCTGGTTTGATGGAGGTGCCATCACAGTAAAGCAGCTGATACCACCTGGATTGCTAAAGGAGATCTTGCACTCACACAAACCACCCAGAGACACGGGCTGTTTTACCATTTGCTTCCTTGAGTTTGCTTTTTGGTTTACCTTCCCAAGGCTGCTCTCATCCTCTGCTCCTAAAACAGCAGCAGCATGCACCAGGTACAGCTCCCCAGGTCTCTCTGTTGCAGCATGTGCTCTGCAAACACCCACATCCCCACTCAGTCCCCACCGAGCACTCGCTGCCCAGGCAAGGTGTGCTCCAGCCCATTGCTCCTCTCTGCTTCCTGTTGGTTTTATTGTTGTTAGATCATTCAGTAGCTCATGCACCTTGCAAGGGACATCTCTACATGCCCTAACAAAATGAAGCATCAAAATGATGGTGCCTGGGATGGGCTGGGAAGGAGGGGCTGCTCCCCTCGAGGTTGGCTCCCTACTGCTAAAAGGGGAAAAAAGGCCCAATGGGAACAGAAAAGTGAAGGTTGAAAGAATCAAGTCTTTGCTGTGAACCCACAGTCTGCTCCCACACTGCCCTCCACAGCATCTGCCTCTCAGGTTGGCCATTGCCAAGTTATGATGCAGAGAGATACCCTTTCTTCACCTTCTCCTGCTGAAGAAAACATACATTCCAGGGTGGTTTTTGGTCACTTGAGATTCATTCTTCCCTGTGTCGCAATGGGACAGGAAGAGCTCAAACCAGATGCTTCTTTCCCCAAGATGCTACAGTCATGGCTCCGGTATGCTTTGCAGCAAGTGTGTGCAAAGGTTTATCATTAATCATTCCCCAGGGCCATGGTAAATCAGAGGGTAAATTGTTCCTTGCATCACCTCCCTTGGGATTCATTGCACTAAATAAAGACAGACACAGAATTTCAACACGATCCAGGCATTTGGAGCCAGGCTGTGCTCACCCCAGCTGCCGAACCGGCGTGCTCAAGGCTACCCACTGGCATGAGCCTGGCAGGGCTGCCCTGCCCTGGCCCAGCAACCCAGCCACCATCCTGGCACTTGTGAGAGCCCTGTACTTGTGCATCATGGCAGAATATCCTTTCCAAGGGCCCCAAAATTTTAGTCAAAATATTTTTCAAGCAATGCTCTGTTCTGGCTACCAAGCTGCCATGGAGCTGTTGGGAGTTTGATCTGCACGTACAGTGCTAAAGTAATTAAAATGAGGGTATGAACAACTCACAATTCTCTCATCCTAAAAAAACCCAAACCAGCACATTTTCATCCTTGAAAAATGTCAGTCAGCATATCCTACATAGTGGGAGGATACACATATTCCATAGATGTGTAGTGGAGGGCACTTGCTCTCCATCCCTACCCGCACTTCTTCCACCTGGCCCTGGGAGGGCACAGTACACTGCACCTAGCTAGGGTCTGTCACATTGTCTGCAGAAGCACAGTTACTCTCTGATTTACTGTTACTCTCTGATTTACCATTAAAAACCACCTCATGGGGGATAAACAGAACACCAGTGGGGTCTGTCTGCACAGCAGCCCACGCAGGCTCGAGCACCCAGCCAGCCACCAGCTTTGGGACGGCTGTCCTGGCTGCTCATGTGCTGCCTGATTATGCACCATGTGCTTCATATGGGCTTGTGCCTGTGTTTAATTGCATGAGGGTGAAGGACTCAAAAAGTCATCTAATGCTGATTGGGCTGCACCTCTATGAGTTGCTATCACTGCAATGCAGACAGACCCAAGCAAACCCTGCCTCTGCAGCTGGGCAGGTCCCCGAGAGCAAAAGCAGAAGAAGGCAGACACCAAACCCCAGCTGGTGCCTAAATTCCATGTTCAAAACAGACTGGCAGAGTGTTCCCCTGCCAGGATTCCCAGGGCTGCACAGAAATTGCAGCTCTGTGCCCTAAATGCCCAAAAGATGTCGGTCATGCGAGCTGCATGTGTGCACTGGGGAAAAGAGATCGTCTTGCCAAAGTTGGGACCATATAATGCAGTCCATCTGCAGTCCATCCTTTTTAACATCAACAAACAGAGTCAGACTTGGGCATGAAGATCCAGAACATCATGTGGTTTCAGCTATGGAAAGCCAGCCCCAAATCAAAGCCAGGGACCGTTGCATTGGCACCAGATATCTGTGTGTTTCCTTCCAAAGTGTGAGATAACGCTTGCATCCCAAAAGACGTTCCCTGCATCCTATCTCACATGGGAGGAGTGGTAGCACTGCCTCCAACAAGGGTGGAAACAGCAGCTGGAAGGGACAACCTGGGGACAGGGAGAGGCAGCAATGCTCCCATTGCCTGCTGGGGAAGGGAATGGCATGACAGGCAGGTGCACCGCCCTGCCTGGGTGTGCACCCTCTGAGCCCTCGCGAGAGCATCCCTCAGCCTGGGAGCTGGTGACTGCAGCAGGCTGTGGCCAGGCACCACAGCAGTTGCTGCCTGTGGCACCATATCAATTACCTGGCTGACTGTATCTCCTTTTATTTTTAGCCACAAGCCAAAATTTTTGGTTTAAGAAACCCTTTTCCACACCCTGTTGGGAAGCCCAGTTCTCTAGAGGGTATGGTCCTGGTGGGCTGGTCTCTGAGGCTCTTGCAAGGCTCCTTACTGTAGGACATAGTTGGGAAACTCCCCTTGGGAAGGACAATCACGGTGTGTGCTGGGGCCAGGCTCTTTGGGATCTGGAATAATGTCTCTTCCTTTTATCTCCTCTCCTTTCCTGCCTGCTTCTCGCTCTCCTGCACAGAGATCCCCGCTGCTCCCCCCACCACCGCCGTCAGCAGCACAGAGGAACCCGCAGGTACGTTATATCTTCTTTTAAAGCATCTTGATGGGAAATGTCTTTTAAGCAATTATCTGCCTGACATGAAATTGCATTCAATTAATATATAAATTCAGTTGTTTGTATTGGGACAAGTGGTTTTCTTCTATGCCCAAAATGTCTGAGTGTTTGAAACAAGCGTGCAGCATCCTGAGGGATGGGTGTTTCCAGGAGCATGGGGGAGTGTAGGCAAGATGCAGAAAGGTTTTCCCAGAGGTGCCTAAATCTACAGGCACACAGGAGTTACCCAAAGTGGGACCAATGCTCGATGGAAAGGAGGTAAGGACTCAAGACCAGTGTTGGTTGATTATTAAAGTTGAGTGGTTAACTACTCAAATAGAAGAGCCCTAAGAGGGTAAGAGAACAGTCCCGATGAGTTTTTCTGGTGGAGGAGGACTAAAGAACCAAAAATCTCCCAAAAGAGAACAAAACCCCTACGTGTTGCTTATTACTACACATCAGCATTTTTTTTCTTTTTTTTTGGCCTAGATCTGTGTATTTCTGGTGCTGAGCAATCGTAGGTGCTGATACAACCCATGTACGTTAGCAGCAATGTGTCTCACGCCCAGCTTGGTGTGTCCTCGGGGTGGGACATGGCTGTGAATAGTGGCCTTTCTGGAGACAGTTGTGCTCAGGTGTGTCTCAAGGCCAGTGACTGTAAGAGCCGGTGGAAGTGTCTTAGCTCAAAGCAGGAGGTCCTGCAGCAGCAGGTCCTGCAGTGAAAGGTCTTGCAGTAGTGACTGCAGCCCCGATGGACTTGGATCACTCTATTAATGGGAGCTGCACTACAGGGGATTGTCCTGAGAAAGCTCTGGCACATCACACCGTGTGCATCCTCCCATTCTCCCTCCCCTTGTCCTTGTGCTAAATGCCACCCACACAATGCCAACCCGGGGCCCAACACGTCTCTTTGGACACCCCATCTCCACCACCACAACTGTGCTCATACCCCCCATCCTCCCCTCCTGATTTACACCCCAGAGGGATCAACACCTGCCCCTGCCATGTCCTCAGGGGATGTTGCCATCCCCAGCTCCCTCGGGGTCAGACAGGTCTGAGCAGGGATGGGATGTGTGGATCTGAGCAGGGATGGGATGTGTGGATCTGAGCAGGGATGTGACATGGATCTGAGCAGGGATGGGACATGTGGATCTGAGCAGGGATGGGACGTGTGGATCTGAGCAGGGATGGGATGTGTGGATCTGAGCAGGGATGTGACATGGATCTGAGCAGGGATGGGATATGTGGATCTGAGCAGGGATGGGATATGCAGGATGGCATCAGGAGCAGGAGCCCCCTGGGAAATGGTGACTTATTGGGTCCTGCTGCCTGCAGATTCCCAGGGTATTTGGACAGCACCATGGCTGTGAAGGACATGGGGTGTAAAGGCTGTTTACTTTTGTCTCAGCAGTGTAGGAGGGTTTGTAAATTAAGGATTTTGTACTAAAAGTGATGTGTGTCACCTTGAATTGAACCCTGAGCCAAGGCTCACCCTGTGGCAGGGCTTTTCACACAGGCTGTGGGAGTTGCTGGGTGCTCAAGAGCTCTTCCCAGGATGGGAAACCCAGGGAGCAGAGGGATAAGGTCTCTCCCAGTGTCACAGGAAGGTGAAGCTCAGGGTTTTCTGTAGGACTGATTTAAAGGGCAAGTTCTGCCAGCTGTAAACACAGTAGCAGCAGCTCTGTGTTTCAGTGTCTTTTCTTAGGCTGGTATGAGCAAGAAATATTTTGCAGCCTGGAGTTTGTGCCTATTGCTTTGTGTGTGCTTCTTAAAGTGTCTCCACTGACCTGCAGGGCTGAGAGGGGCATGAAGACAGCAAAAACCTGCCCCAGCCAGCATGCTTCCAGCTCAGGGTCTGGTGATCAGCCCTTTTGCTGCTTTGCCTCGTTAATTAGGTGCTGACATGAGATGTGAGGTGTGGTGAATCCATCACAATGGAGTATTGGGCTATTAGGAGTAGAGCCTGTCCTACCTAACCTGAAGCCAAGCAGGGGCAGGTCTTCTCTTCTTTACAACACTTTTTCCTGACAATACCAGCCTCTGTTACCCTCTTCCATCAGGAGAAATCTTCTTCCCCAACTCCTCAGGAGCTTAATTACCTGCCATAGTGCATTTCACCATCTTCTTTCAGCCACAGAGAGCTGCTCCTCAGAGCTCCTGTTAAACCTCCCATCTTGTCCTGGCTGCAAGAGGACTCAGTGTGGGGATGTCCCCACCTTGGCCAAGCCCCTGGGACTGGCAGTCACACCTCAAGTCTTCCCATGAGCATCGTGAGTGTTAAAGGAGAAGCCGCTGCCCGAGCACTCACACTCCACCCAAGGAGTCACACACTCACCACTCGAGACGTGAGCTGCTGGGGCTGGGGTCCCTTCGCAGTGGGGTCTCCAGGAAGCTGATGAGTGCCCCTCTCAACTCCTCACTCACACACACTCTCACTCTCGGATGCTTCCTCTTCCTTCAGGCTTGACCCCAGCTTTCCTGTAGCAGAGTCTCAGACATTGAATCTTATTTTTAAAATAATTTGTTTAGATGGTACAGCCAGAAAAATCCAGCTCAAGCAGGGTGCCTCCAGAGAGGGACCTGGAACCAAAAAATCTTTGGGCAATTATACCCCTACGTGCACCTGCCCCTCATGCACTCTTCACACGTTCTTCACACACCTCTTCAGTCCAATGATGATTTTTGGTCTAGGGTCTTCTAGCACCTAATAAGCGAATAGCACCCCTAATAGCACCCCACTGCTGGCTTCTCCAAGTCACCCTCGGGTGTCTGTGGTCCTTGGTGGCATCTCCTTTCCTTGGGCTCCTTCCTGGCAGGGGCCAGGGCACGTCCCACCCAGTGCAGCTGCCCCAGCCCTTTCCCAAAGGCAGGACCTGGCTCATGCCATTCCCTCCCCTGTTCCAGGTCAGGTTGCAGGGCATGGGGTGCATTTCTGAGTGAGTAAAGGATTGCTTTGCCTCATCATCATGGCAGGGAGCATCCCTCAGGTCAGCTTTGCATGCAGTTTGCCCTGCTAAGCCCCCTACCAGCCTTGGAGCTGGTGGCAAGAGGTGACACTTGAGCAGTGTCCCTCAGTTTGAACTGGCCACAGGGATCCCTCAATGCCATTTTGCTGCTGTTAGGACCTTATTTATCTGGGCATGTCCCTGGTTCATCAGTCTGTAAGGGCCTTTCTGAGGACATTCTCTGTTATTCACAGTCTTCTCCATGCCAGTCCCCTTGTCCTCTCACATCTTCCCAGAGTGTGACCACAAGAGGGGTTGAATGCAGACGAGGGCTTGGAGGAAGCAGCATTTACCCACATCCATCAGGCAACATCCTGGCTGAAAGGAAAGTGCTGCTGAAGCCCCAGCCCTGCTGTCCCCACGATTCATGGGTGGGGAGTGGTTGGGGGTGACACATCTCCCACCTGTGTGCTCCCCACGATACCAGCACAGCCAGGGAAACAGCTCCAGTCCGTGGACCCCCTGCACTGTCCTGGGCACATGCCAACTGGGGCAGCTGCATTCAGCCATCCCAAATTCCATGTGCCACCTCGATTGGCCACAGCCCTCGTCAGTGCCTGCCCTGAGTTGATGTGCTGTGGCAGTGTGACCCAGGGCTGCCCTGAGAAGCGTGTCACAGCCAGCACCTCAGCACCAGGCACCGCCTTGGATGGGCTGGGGCTGGTGCTGGGCTATTTGCCCCTGTGGCCCCTCAGTCAGCCAGTGAGCAGGGCAAAAGCATAGAGCCTGCAGTGACGGGACCCTTGTGCAGGACAAGGGGATGCACAGGTTATTTGAGGCACCAAATGTGGACACTGGTGAAGAGCAGGTCCTCGTGCAGCTGGAGGGCAGAGCCAGGTGCTCCTTGACACCCATGCCTAGAGGAGTGCCTATAGGGGTGGCTGTGGGGACCAGGGGCATATCGGTCAGGACATGCCCCTCACCTGTGACCAAGGCTTTGGGTAGGTATCTGAGACACCTTCCAGCCTTGCTGCAAAGGGACTGTCTCTCCCTAGTGCTGCTGGCAGGGATGCAGCCTCCAGCCCTGAGCCCCTGCAGATCTGGGCAGCAAATGGTCCTGTTGGGGAAGGAGCACGTCCTTGTCCTGGAGAGAAGGGTTCTTCAGGGACCTGCCCCAGCCCAACTGGGTTTCCATAAAGCCTTGTAACTGAGAACATCTCAGCAGGGTTAGAGACCTCCTTTCAGAAAGGGACCCCTCGCTGGAGGCTGGGAGAAGGTTCCCATGGGCTGGGAGTGAGCCAGGCACCCTGACAGCCTGCAAGCTATGAGGAATGACTCGACAGCGTCTCTTGGATCCTCACATCACGTCACTGGAGGGCTGAATCTCCCCACTCCTGCCCAGAGGGTGACCGGGGACCAATCCCTCTCTCCAGGAGCCTCTCATGCCGCCTCCCTGTGAAAGCCCAGCGGAGGCTGGGCCAAGCTGAGCAATCTGATGCACCCAGCATCTGACCATAATTCTTCTTGCAGTGATTTTTATTGGACTTTTTAAGCACTGTTTTGTCCAGGGAGCTTGAACCCTCCATATTTCACTCCTTCCCCTCGGCGGGGAGCATCAGATGGTCCCAGGTCTCAGCATCACTCATCTCCCACCACCACCCTGAGGCATCCTGCTGAAATTCATGGTGTTTTCTTGCCAAACCCTTAAATAAGTGTGTCTGTGTGCCAGAGCTCCCATGATACAGGAGAAAAAGGGTTATAAAG
The DNA here is from genome assembly GCA_907165065.1 of Caprimulgus europaeus. Next base: position 3,962,969 of record OU015543.1, on the reverse strand, counting down.
ATGGAGAAATAAATTAGTGGGACTTTGGGTGCAGCTAGTTCTGGGAGAGATGTTGCTTTATTTCTTTTGCTTGTAGCTACACAAGACAGAAAGTGTCTTGTTCACCAAGAGCTGAGTTATGCTCTCCACCACTCCAAGTCAACAAAGTGTAAATTTCAATAGAGCATGGGCCAAAGCTGGCCTTAGTGCAAGGGGCAGAACAATGTCGACTTTGGCATGGGGGGTCCTGCCTGGCTCTGTTTAGCTCTCAGAGGTCTGAATCAATTTGGTGAAATGGTCCAAAAATGAATTGTTTAGATGAAATGCATTCATGTTCTCCCATGCCAGGAGATTGGAGGATGAGGAGGGAGTGCTTCTCGTTTTCATGGCCAGGCAGGGAAAGCTCTTGCTACCACCCAGTCCTTTTCTGGTCCCGTTCAGAGATGCAGAAAGGGCCACAGTGAAAGGGCAAAAAAAAATAATAAAGAGGGGGAAAAGGTTTACAAACCTGCCAGTCAGTCCTTGTCCTATCTGAATCGAATCCAGATTGGCTTGGAAATTAAAATCTTAGGTGGATGATTTTAGTTAGTGGGGTTAAATAAAAACAGGTGATTGGACTGATGCAACTTTGCATGGTTTTCCCCTGGAAATTTGCCTCCATGGTTTCAAAACTAGATCTGGACTTTCCAAAAGTCATTTGGGCTCAAGGTGTCGCCTGGGCCCTTTTGTTCCCAGCAGATGAGGAAGAGGCTGGATGTAAGTGCAGAAAAGGGAAAAAACCCCACTCTTAGCAATCCCTGGGGCTCCCTGAGATATGCAGGTTTCCCAGCGCAGAGGTGGATGCCTCCTGTGGTGTGTGAGGATGGTTAATACCTTCTGGAAGCAGCTCAGAGAAGGGACATGGACAATCAGGACTCTGCTCTGGAACAATCTAAAATAGTCTCAAGGAAAAAGAAAACAAACAAACAAACAAAAACCCCCCCCAAAAAAATGCGATCCCATGGGCTGTCTGAGCCTTTCAAGACTGTTCCTGCTTCTCTGTCTTGGAAAAACCAACACAAGGGTTATGGCTTCGGGCCGGGAAAATAGAGAAAATAGTAGAAAACAGTGATTTGCAAACACCCGCCCCCAGGGGAGGAGCTCTCCATCCGCCCCCCGCGGCCGGGCAGCCCCCGGTGCCCTCACGGCGCAGAGCCCCCCGCGCCATGCCACACATCCTCAGGAGCACCTGGGACAAGCCACCACCCCCATGCCACCCCCTCCTTCCCTGCTCTCCATGTGTGTACCTGCACACGTGTGCCCCATGCAGACCTCCCCCCGAAACCTCCATGGTGCTCCCCGGCCCCTCCATCACCCCATGTCCATGTCCCAGCTTTGGGTTTCTTCCCATCCCATCCCGTGGCAGAGCTGGAGGCTGTGCATCCTTCCCAAGCTGCAGCTGGCTTCTCACTACTTCCAGGCTTGGGTTTTGAGGTGAAATTCACAAATTTTAGCTGGAAGCCTCCACCAAGAGCCAAGAATGGGGAAAAATGACCTCTCTGATGAGTTAGTGCTCTTGTCTCAGCATCGTCTGCTGGTCATCAGAGCAGTCTTGCCCTAAAAACATGTTGTTCTTCTTTTGTCTGAAGGTCAAATTTTTTGCCTGTTCATGCCTAGATGAAACAGGGTGATGCAAGGCCACCCTTGGTGAGCCCCCTGCTCCCAGGTACACACCATCACCCCTGGGGCAACCACGGGGGGTGCAGTGGGAATGGGGCTCATCCATCCCATAGCAGAAGGGCAAAATGCAGAGGGTGGCCATGGGCTCACAGCCATCCTTGTAGATGGACATGGAAGAAAAGGGGTCCTTCAGGTCTGCTCCAACTAGCACTGACATCACCCCAGTAAAACCTCACCAGGTACCGTTCAAAGATGAGTTAAACACCTTGCTCCCACCATGGGTATGGGGGCTGTGCTTCAATGTCAGGGCTCAGGCAGCTGAGAGCAACCTCATTTCCAGCCCCCTGGCCAGCCCATACCCGTGCACCCCTGTGGGAAGGTAGTCTTTTTGGCTCCACATCTCCATTCCCAAGAAGAGGCTGTGGATCACTGTCCCTGCTCATGGTCACATAAACACTGTGATCATCACTGCAGCAACAGCTTCAGGGGGAAAGTGACACTAGGAACAGATTAAATGTACTGTAGCTCCTTTTTGCTGCAGCAGCTGGAAACAAGGAGTCAGCACCATGTCAACTGCCAGTTGTCTCCATCTGTGAAGGGTGCAAGGCTTGCTTGGAAAATGACAGCGTGGGGATGGAGTGAGGGATGGACCCCTGGTGCTGCACAGTGCCTCCAGTTGGGACAGGATGTGGGACCAAACCACTGCTCCTGGCCCGTCCTGAACGCTTATCTAAACCACTGGGCCAGCTCCATCCCCAGGTGAAGTCAGTGGCAAATGTCTCCCTGATGTTGTACCCACAGGAGCAAACACAATGAGTGCCATTCGCTTGGCCAGGGAGGACCTGGCTCATCACTCTGTGCTTGGGCACGGGCATGTGAGCACGGCTCTTGGGTGGGCTCTCAGAGGGCTGGAGGGAGCAAGTCCCACACCACACTGAAGTTCACATCTTCCCTCCTTCCCAGAGCACTGAGCAAGCAAGGAGAGAAGGTGACAGCTCTGTGCCTGGGTTGCATGATGGTCATTGTGTTTGGATGGTGGCACTTGCCCATGGCATCTTGCTGATGTAGACTCAGAGGCTGCATCAGAGGGGCTAGGGAGATGTCCCTTGCTTCTCATGGCCTTGGACCCCATGAGTTGATGGTTGGGTTGGAGTCTCCCCCTGTGCCATGGTTTTGTCTCAGAGGTGGCCCCAAACCAACACTGCCAATGAGTGTTGAACGTTGCAGCCCTTCCAAATCTTAGACAGGCAGCCCCAAGCTTGGTCACCCCAGCAGGTCCAGATCTCTGCTCGGCTGGGCTGGCTGGCTGGCTGGCTCAGAGCCTCAGCTGCTGGGCACAGCACAGCCACCCAACCTCCTCCAAGCCTCCTGCCAGCCTCTGGGGTGCCCAGCCCGATGGGTGCTGTGCTCCCCAGGGTGCTGCATGGCCACAGGCACCCTGCCCCGGGGAGGGAGGGAGGAAGGGAGGGAGGGAGGGAGGGAGGGATGCTCTCCACTGAGCAGAGGGAGCACCAGCTCCTGTGAGAGGCTGATCCTTGCCCAGATCTCCTTTATCAGAAGCAAACTGAAAAAAAATGCACCAAAAAAACCCCAACTTATGAGGCACTTTGCAAATGTAGCACGAAAGGAACAATCAAAAGATGTAAGAGAGAGTTCAGCTTTTGCCAGCTGATATGTACTGAAAGGGAAAAGCCTGAGGATGTGTCTGATTTCAAACTAGATTTCAAACTAGATTTCAAACTCCCCCAAGAGCAACAAAGGAAATTACAAAGCCTTAGCTCTGAGGATCTGCAAGCAGAGCACTGGCTAGCCTTTTTTTCAGAGTGGAAGTAGTGGCAGGTTTTGCTCATCGCCCAGCACTGATGCTCAACGGAAAGGAGCGTGCGCACGCTCACGTTAGCGCTCGCACATCTGGAGCCCAGGCCTGCTCTGTCTTGGTGAGGCTGCTCCCAGAGCCAGGAAAAGAGCGTGGACAGGGGAGACTTTGCAGTGATGGAGAGAAAAATCACAGCTCTTCGCTCTGAGGAAGTGCTAACAGTGAGGCTGAGCTGTGTGGAGAGCTGGGAGCATCCCACAGGCTGGGAATAAAGGTCTGCACAGCTGCCTGCGGTACAATCGGGAGGGAAAATTCTCATTTCAATCACCCTGGTGTAAATCTGGGCTCAGTCTGGGGGTCTCCAGCTTTGTACCCATCCAAATGAGTAATTAATTCAGCCCTGCATGGGTATTCTCTCACTTGTCTCAGGCTGTAAGCAAGGTGATGGATTGACTGCGTGATTGATTGATTGATCAGCCGCACCATCCAGCTCCATCCTGAAAAGAGGTTTCTCATGGTGATCTGCAGTGAATGGCTGTGAGCACAATAGGGGTGAGGGGCTTCCAGTGAGGGAACTTCTGGTCACTTCAAAATATTTCAGAAAGTCCATGAAAAAAAAAAAAACAAAAACCAAACCAAACAAAAACCAACCAAACAAAAAAACTCACCACAAAACTGATGAAATGCAGATAAGCTTCACGCACAACTGCATCATGTTCTTATAATCCCACTGCCAGGCTTCCTGCATCTCCACATTCCTCCACCCCTGTATCCTTCCATCCCCACATTCCTCCATTTTTCCATCCTTCCATCCCTCCATCCCCACATCCTTCCATCCTTCCATTCCTGCATCCTTCCATCCCTCCATCCCCACATTCCCAGCTCTGGGATGCTGCCACCTTGGGTACAGTCCTTCTGACACCGGGGGAACCTGGGTGCCCATAAGCCCTGTGCACCACGGCCAGGCCTTGAGCTTCAGAGCAAGGACTTGAAAAGCCCAGCATCACTGTCAAATCCATTTAAAATAATATTAATAATGATTTTGAAGTGAAATGAATGGATTCTCTCTCCTTCCTGGGACATTTCCAGTTGCTACTTCCCCTTGGCAAAGCAAAGCACTTGCCCCAGCTCCAGCTCTCCGTTGCAGTGTTCCTCCAGAGTGGAAGGTCTGATTCGCCCTGGCTCTGGTGACATCCTACCCCCGTGTCCTGCCCTGCGCCCGCTCAGCTGGGGAGCTGCTATCAGGCAGGAATTTATAGTGTGGCCAACGCTCCCGAGGACAGCTGGTTTCCTATTAATGTATTTACTCCTGGGGACTGTGGCTCTGGCAGGGCTGTGTTCCCGGGGCACTGGGAGCAGCAACCCCGGAGTCTGTCAGCAGTCAGAGGCCAGGGACATGTTTGCAGCGGGGAAGTGCTGGGTGGAGATGAAGTGCTGTGGGGGGTGATACCCTCTGGCCCCCACGTGTCCTGGGGGTCAGCTCTGGGTCTGCTCCTGTGGGAAGCCCAGGGCAGTGGTGGAGTCCCCATCCCTGGAGGGATTGAAGAGTCATGTAGACACAGTGCTGAGGGACAGGGGTCAGTCGGGGACTGGTCAGGGTGAGGTTAATGGTTGGACTCGATGAGCTTAAAGGGCTTTTCCAATCTGGGCAATTCTGGGATTATGGGAAGCAGCTGCCGGCTGCTCACAGGAGAGGGGTGAGGAGGGTGCAGAGGCAGGGCTGGATGTTCCATAAATCTCCGTGTCCGTGTGGTGTTTTCCAGAGCTTTAGTGTCTGGCAGAGCTGGCCTGTCCCCACTGTGTCACTGGTGGCCATATCCTGCCTGCTCACTCCCTTTCTGTCCAGGAAATATGGGGATGCTCATGAGGCTCTGGCTGCTGTGGGCACCCCACATGTCCTGAAACACCAGAAACTGCTCAGGTCCGTCCCCCCCCATCCCCAATCTGGCAGCTGAAGAAGCCGGGAGCAGCCTCGCCGGACCCTCAGTGGGACTCGTGCGGGGTCCGGGGCTGGTTCCCCTCCGCAGGCAGCAGCCGGGGGTCCCGGGGCCGGACCCAGCGGGCAGAGCTGCTCCTGGGCCCCGGCAGCATCGAACCCACCCGGGAACCCACCCATCGAACCGGAGCGGTACGGGCCAGGGCAGCTCCGGGGGCGGGGGGAGGAGGTCAGCCCCGGCCGCATCCTGCGGGGTGCTGGGAGCTCCAGCCGGTCCAGCCGCCCCCCGAGCCGTGCCGGTTGCTGCGGAGGCGGGAGAGGGGCTGCGGGATCTGCGAACGGGGGCGAGGGGCTTTCATCTCATGACACACTTGATTTGCGCATTTGCTCTTCGGTCCATCTTGTGCGGGCAGAGTTGCGGGGCTGCTGCGGCGCCTCCGCACCTTCTGCTGCCGAGGGAGCGGGGAAGGGCCGCCCCGCACCCTCCCTGGAGCTGCCCGCGGGGCTCGGCCCTGCCTCCCCCCACGCAGGGGGTGCGCGGGTGGATGTCATGTCCCCAGTTCAGGTGCAGAGCAGCCTGGCCGCTGGCTGGGGAGACCTCTGGAACGAGGTGTCCTGTGAGGACCCTTTGCAGCCGGGATGTGGGGTGCAGACGGGGCAGGGTCAGGATGCTCCTGCCAGCTGGTCCCAAGGAGTCCTGAGAAGCCCTGAAGAAAAGATTTTTGTGGATCTATTGACAGGGGTTTCAACTGGTTCCCAGGGAAATGTTAGGGTCTACAGAGCACCAAAAAAAATTTTTTTTTTAAAGTTAAATAATTCAGCACACTTTTCCTGCCCTGACAGGGCTGGCACAGCTCCCCACTGTTGGCTGTGCTCGCTATGGGGCAGGGGTGGCCCCAGCACGCCATGCACATGTGTGCTGGTGCAAAGCACTCCTGAGACTGCTTTGGAGAGTAGAAGATGCTCCAGTGCCTGAGGAGGTGCCTCTGCACATAGAGCAGTCTGGTCACAGACCCTCTCTGAGGCTGCCCCAGGAGCTGAGAGGGCTGAATCTCAGCTGCTGGGACAAATCCTTGCCAGATCCTTTACCCTGGGCACACTGTGAGGACTGCTGCTCCAAGGCTGACTGCCCTGAACGATCTTAGGAGGTGGCCAGGGACAGACAACAAGGTCATACAGCCGCATGGCTAAATGCAGCCCCATGGCAAAGGCTAGCTTTGCACTGGGACTTTGCACAGACCCTCTGGGAGCAGACCCAGGCCCTCAGGATCCCCATTCACAGGCTGAGAAGGGGACTTTTTGAAGTCTGGGGACCATTCTGTAAATCAGACAACATTCATGACTTGAGTAGTCCAGTCTCGACTCATCCCAGGTCTGAGGCTTGCCAGTGTACCAGCTTCTGGCCATGCTGGAGAGATGACCAAGGCCACCCAGCCAGAGGCACTGGCTGTCTCATAGCCAGCCCCAAAATGAAGGTCACCAATTTGCATGTTATATTTGCAAAGAGCATCATGCATTGTCAGGCCAGGGAGGGAAGGGACAATTTAGTCATTACAGACTCTCAAGCTCTGCTCAACGGCTGGACCAGGGAAGGGAGGCTGCTGGGGGCACAGCAGAGCGCAGGAGAAGCAATCCCACTGCTGAAGTGAGTAACCTGGGAGAGATTTTCTGCCTTAAGTTTGCTTTTATACTAAAGAAGCCTGTTCTGAGACAAAGACCCCGACTGGAGTCCAGCCCAGGTCCCTCACAGTCAATGTGCACTGCAGCCCCTGTCGCTCATCCCACAGGGAGAAGCCCACCCGTGCTCCCTGTGCAAGGAAAGGGCTATTCCAGAGCATCCTTGCTTTCAGGACACGTGGTCAGCACAGGCCAGGAGCTGGAAACCCGGGGTGAGCGTGTTTGGCCAGCAGAGCTGGCACTCTCCAAAATGACTCTTAACACTGACTGTTAAGGTGATGGAGGAGGTGTTAAAATAATTCTTTGGGACAGAAGCAAGGGACAGCTTCAGCACCCCGGGAAGTGAAACAGGATTTCATGGTCATCTGGGGAAATGTCCAGAAATTCAAGAGCCAAAGGCATCCCTGCCATAACTGCTGCAGGCCATCCCTGACATGGGATCATTGTCTCCTGTCCTGGTGCGAGCCAGTGCTGGATTGCATCTTTTCCCATGTCGCCTGGGAGCAAGGCTCCTGACAGCCTTTGGGGTGTTCTGAGATGGCTTGTGGAAATGTTTTCATGCCCAGTTTGGGCCCATCAAGCCCCCAGCTGAGCCCATGCTCAGTCACAGAGCAGAAACATGATGTTTCTGCCCCTGCCCTCCCCAAAGGCTGGTTCCCCCTATACACACCCTTCTGCTCCATGTGCTTTTCCTCTGTGCTCCCAGCCACAAGCTGAAGGTGTCAGGTTGCTGCCTGCAGAAGTGATGGAGATTCATTTCCACAGTCTGAACAGTTTCAAGGAGCATGGGGATGGAGCAAGGCAAAGCTCTGCAGACCTGTGGGCTGCAGGCTGTTGTACACGTTGTCCTGTCTATCCCACAGCACCACAGGCTGTAGCAGTACTTTGGAGCACCTGGAATAGTTTTGTTGTTGCTGGATGGGCTCAAGAAACATCTTAATGCAGAGAGCACCCACATAGGGGCTTTGCTTAAGATCACCGTCAGCTCACTGTGGGGTCTCACACGGGCTGCAGCTGGGAGCTGGGATTCCCCACAAAGAGAACATTCACTTGGGTCCATCTCCAGCATTACTGCGATGCCAGAGCTCACAAAAAGGCATCAGCAAGACGTTCACCTTCCTCCCCATGGTGTTCATGTGGGTTTTGCAGTGTCGAGCTGAGATTCATTCACACTGCTCAGGTGGGGCAGAGCCACCCCTGCAACTTGAGGAGCTGGTAGAAAGTCAGCAGAAGCAGCAATGTAAGTGCTGGAGCACAGGTTCCGGGATGTCTGTGGAGGAGAGGTTTAGCAGTTCTGCACTGGAGCTGGTATTTCCAAGCACAGGTTTGCCCAGAGCCAGCAGTCCTGGGTGCTGCCGTGTTCCCCCATGGTCACCGCTGTCACTCCCACGGCCCCATCGCAAGGGGCAGCTCAGGCACCAGCTCCGTGCAGGGATGCCACAGAGCCTGATGGAGAATTTCTGGCTGATAATGGTGGGAAGTAAGGGAAAATGGAAAGGAGGTGAAAGCTGTTCATCATCACAGTCTCCTTGCATGAGAGGAAATCCAAACATTCCTGTTGATCTGAATAGGCCAGCTCTGGGGGCATCTAGAACCCCAAGCAGACCCCATTCCCAGTTTCTCAGACCCACTCTCTCCAGTGGTGGGTTCATGGATGTAGGATTTGACCTTTGGACCTGCACCTTCATTTTGTGGGTCAGCCTGGTTGCACATCTCACCCAGTACAAAAGGGAGGTGGAGACATGCAGACCCCCCCCTCCGCCCTGCTCCCCCACAGAGCCCCAGCAAGAGGCACAGACCCTCGGGAGCATGCAGAGAGAGAGGCAAACACCTCAACTTGCTGAGATGTTGAGGCCAAACTGTCAAGGCTGGGTCTCCCCTTCAAAGCCACAACACCTCCACTTTGGATCTCAGCCCGCAGAAGTATTTAGGGTCCTACCTGGGGGAAATCAATAGGAATTTAGCTGCATAAATTGGGATTAGAAATCTGAATCCCTGTGGGGATCTAAGCCTTATATCTGCATTTCAAGTTAGGTACCCAGGCCAAGAAATGTGGCTTTAATTGTTCTATCATGTCAGAATCAAGGGGCCTTTAATTTCCGTTACCAACATGTGGCTTTCACAGAGGCTTAAAGCTCATTTCAGAACTGCAAGCGCAGCAAGACGCAGTCTTGTGCAGCATCTTCTCAGGAACCCCAAGCTCTGGCTGCCCACACCTCTGTCCTGCCCACCTCCAAAAACATCAGCACTGCAGCAAGAGTGGGGTGCATTAGCAAAGTGTGGGGTGACCAGGGCCCCAGCTTCCCATAGCTTTCAGTCTCACACTAGCAGCCCCAGCCCTGCACAAACCACCCTCTAAAATAAAGAAATTAAAAAAAACCCCACCAAACTCACAACTTTTTGCAAAAAAAATTATGCAAAACAAAGTAGGTGTTTAGCTGTGAAAATTCTTTGCTCAGCCAGAGAATTAGCTATATCAAGGGGATGGGCTGAGCTGCAAAGCTGCTGAATGCGATGCTGACACATTTTACTAAGCTGTGATGGACACAAAACAGCCGCCTGCCACCTGCTCCCAGCCCTGTGCGAACAAGTAGCGTCAGCCACCTCTTCCCAGCTCCCCTCCCGCTCCTCTTATCCAGGAAACACAGAAAGGTTCTGCTTTTCCATAGAGAAACAGCCGGTTGCTCCCAGCCCAAGGGACCTGGCAGGGAGGCACAGAGTGTCCCCACCATGGGTCATGGTGTGTTAGGATGTGGTGATGAAAAGGAAGCACTAGAGTCTGGTTGTGCTTTGGGTTTGCATCTCTGGGACAGGGATTTGCACCGAAACATTTGTGCAGCTGAGCAAACTCAGGGAGGAAAGCGCTGGGTGCAGGGGGAGGAGGGCGTTCAGATATTACCACTCAGCTTCTCCTGCACCATGCTGCGGTGGCCAAGGGTGTCCAAGTCCTTCAGAAGGGAGATGGTGAGGCCAAACGCAGGCTAGGAGGGACTCAGGGAGGTTTCAGGGTCCACTGAGGGCAGGGAAGCCCTACCTGGGGACAGACAGGCTGAGAGCTCAGGTCTGCCTGGGAGGAGGAGCAGGGCAGGATGACACTGAGGTGAGGACCAGCCCATGTGCAGGGGACATCTGTGCACAACACCACAGGGTAGAGGGCTGGGGCTGACCTCACCCACCAGTCCCATAGGGCAGATCCAAGAGGTCTCCACTCCATCACACTTGAAGGACCTGTGTGGACCAGACCCGTCCCCCACTTACTACCTCACGCTTTACATACCAGGTTATCCCCTTCCCAAAGAGGGCTTCACTTCATCAGGCAGCCTCAGTTTACTCTCAGATTGGTCTTTTGGTTAGACTCTGACATCACCTTCCAAGAGCAGGTTACCCCAGGCTGATCCTCTGCCGCCTCATGGAGAGGGGTGAGAGGGACCTGCAGGACAGGGAACCTCTCGTGTAGCCACGACAAGCTCAAGACTCTGTAGGTTTGTAACAGAAGAATTTGGGGACAAATTCTGCATGAGTCTCACATCACACATCTCTCCTGTACATGTGCACATCCCTGAAACAGCATTTGGAGCACTCCAGGCTCCAAATCAACCTTCTCCTCCCATTTCAGCCTGCTGCCCCTTTCTCCCATCCCTTCCTCAGCCTTTGAGCTTGGTTCTGCAATAATCTTCCATCAAGGGACCAGCAGCTCAGTAAAACCTTCTTTCAGAGCCTGAACAGCTGAAATGTCACTGGATGGATGAGAGCAGGGTCTTTTCCAGGCATTAGGCAGCACTAAAATAATATCCTGGAGTGTCCCCTCCATGCATTTTCCCTGAGCAAGCAGTGATCCTGCAGCATCACCCCACGTAAGCAGCACTGCTTACCAGCAAACACAAACTCAATGCTTTGCTCTGAGAAATCTCATTTGCCCTCCCAAAGAGGCCCCAGAGGACCTCCAAGTCACCCAGGAGGCAGGAGAACTCTTCATGTAGAAGACAAAGGAAATGAAGTGGGGTAAATCCCCCACCCGTGGAAATCAGCCCTGGAGTCTGGTGATTTACACTGATTTACACCAGCTGGCTCTGGCTACATCACGTTCAATTTAAACCAGCTGAGGCTTGGGAGAAAGGGGAAAAGAAAGGGAAGGGAGAGAGGGGATGTGTGAGCACAGCAGGGTCAGAGTGGGGCTGTGGCTGGATGTCTTGAGCCATAAGCCTAGTTCTGGGTTTGCACCTGGGGAGCAGAGGCTGTGGGGATGGGGAGCTGCCCTGCAGGGCTTGGGGAGCAGCTGAGTGGTGCCCCATCATCTCACAGTCACCCTGGCTTGGAGATGGTGCTGGGATGGGTTTGTGGCAGGTCTTTAATCTCAGGCAGTCTGGAAATATCATGGCAGGAGCATAGGAAGGTCAGATCTGGCTAGGGATGTTTCTGTGGGGAGGGGTTGCTGAACAAACTTGGGGTTGTAGTTCTTGTGAGTGGTCTGGACTGAAGTCCAGCAAGATGGTTTCTATCAGATTGCCATTTCTTGGGGTTGGATCCCAGAAGCACTACTGTGGAGTTGGAGGAAGATCTGCTCTTGGTGGGCTCTGCCAGCCTGGCTGGTGGAGACCCACTTACAGATGCCAGGGCTGAGCCATGGGGCATGCAGATGGGAGTTGCTTTCCACCCCTGCCTGTCATTGGTGCTCAGAGCCAGCTGCTTGCCAGGATCTATCTGACCTGGATTTGTCCAGGGGAGGAGAAATCTGTGGCCAGATCTCCCAAGTGTTGTCCCTGCTCAGTTGCTTGCTCCCTGCTTGCACTTGGGTCAGCCTCTGCTGCAGATGAGCTGCTGCACAGGGGATGCAAGAGCAGTGGTAAATGTCCATAATGCTCCAGGACTCTGGTGCCAGAAGAGAGCCATCATCACGATTGCTACAACTGTGTTAGTGTCCTGAAAGCATCAGCAATCTGCAGCTGAGCACAATCACGCCAGTGCTCAGCTGCCCAGCAAAGCAGCCCCACAGCCTGTCTCTGGTCAGTCCCCTGCCCCACCGAGCAGCTGAGGGACAGCCTCCCTGGGCTGTTAGGTTGCTCCATGCACCTTTGTTTCCCTTAAAACTATTCCTGCCATGTTAATGGCCAGGAGTGTCTTACCAGTGAGTTGGGTCAGGAATTTTTCAGTCCCCTGGGGTTGGTGACACCAGGCAGCTACACCTGACTGCGTGGTTGCATCCTACCACATAGGCATGGCTGGGGGTTTGCTAGCAAACCTCCACCCTCTGAACTAGGGCTTTTATGGAATATACACTCTTTTCTCAGTGCTCTTCAAGTTCTGCATGATGTTCTGGGTCACATTAGATGAGAAAAGACAAGAGGAGGCATCAGCTGCTGGAACCCCTTGGTCATTGGTTTGGCTCTTGGGTTTGTAAGAGCTCTGGGCAGAGAACTCAGTCAGGCTTTTTGGAGGAGGAGAGTGACCCATTTCTTATCATAGCTTTCACTTTTGGCCCTAGTTAGGCTATCCTGCAAGAGTGTGAAGCCATGTCTTACTGTGGGTGCTCTCCTAAGTATGGGAGCAGCAGGCAGCAGTGGGGCTGGAGATGTGGTGAGATGAGGTGACTCTGCTGGCCGTGGTGAGAGGGGCTGGGACACACAGATCAGAGGTGTTCACAGAGGTGTTGGTACTGAGGTGGTACCTGATGACCTTGGGGCATGTGGATGTTCAGCTCTCTGGCTTTCATTCTCTTGTTGCTTCCCCTACTTACGCTGAAAAAGAAGCTGCTGCTTGGCTCAGGCTGGGTTTGGCTCTGCTGTCAATGCAGAGGGTTGGATTTGGGGTCCTTGAGACCTCCTGGAGCATCTTCTTTCTACCTGAGGAAGCTCCCCATGTTTCAGAACTCACCTCCGACCCCGGGAACACCTCTTGCACTGAGGCTGATGAGCTGAAAGGGCACAGAGCACCCTGTGCAGCATGTCTGGAGACCTTGGTGGCCTCCTTGCCTGGGCTGGCTTTGAGCATCTATCACTGGAGACCACCTCCTTTGACAGGGCCCGGTCCCAAAGCTGGCTTTGTACCACAGTCCTTGTGCACAGAGCAGAGCTGCAAGTAGAGGTATCACTGGGAAATGCTACAGCTGTGCAGCCACCTACCAACTCTGTGCCTCAGTTTCCCCTCCCAGCTTGTTTAGTGTGAGCTTCTCTAAGAAGGAGCTGTTTCTTGTATGTGTTCCTGCAGTACATAAGAAAAGGGGCCTCAGCCCTGCTGAGGCTGTGGCACATGCCACCTTGATGTGTGACTCAGCCATGATAAGGGGGATGCTGCACAGCTTCTCACTCAAGGTTAACAGATCACGGTCCACTGGCGAGCACAGACAGGAGGTTGGGGTGTTGCATGGGCAAATGTGGTTCTGGTCTGGCACTGCCAATGGGGCCTGGGGCAGGATATGGACACCCCGTGTCCCCTGGCCAGGGGGTACCAGCAGCATCCTCAGCATCCCACCCTGCTCGCAGAGCTCCACTGGGCATTTCAGCAGGTTTCCCACCTGGTCTCCAGTGGTGGCTGTGGAGGAACAGTGGGCAGTCAGGAGAGCTGGAGATGCTCAAGGACTATCAGCGTACCAAGGCCAGACCTGTCCCATTTTTCCCTTAAATATGGGGTTTCCTTGGTACTGGGGGCTTCCCTTTAGCACCCACAGATGCCAAGGAGACACGGGATGTGCAAGGTCAGCACGTCCATGAGCCAGCCCTGATGCTGGCATGGTGCTGCACATCTCCAGCTGCTGTGGCATTGCCTGGCCCTGGTGCCACTGGGATGTTCCCAGCAGCGGCTGGAGCTCACCAACCCCAGGATGTGTCAGACACAGGAGCAGGTCCCTGGGGAGCAGCAGCTACCGCAGCAGGGCTCAGCATCCCCGCAGCCGCCCGAGAGCGTGGCCAGGCTCCAGCCTCACCGTGCCGGTGGCACTGCCAGGCTGCCGTGCCAGCGCTCCCGCCCGCCCGCCGCTCCGGCTGCTGCGTCGCCCCAGCAAAGCCAGCGTGTCCCAGCAGTGGGGGCCCATTAGAGACGCAATGTTCCTACTGGGGTATTTTATTTGCACACTTCAGTAGAGTGGACACCAAAAGGCTTTGCTAATGCTTCATGGGCTGCTAATTTCCTCTCTGACCCGCATTGTCGGAGAGTGACCCCAGCCCGAATCTCTCGGCAATGAATGCCAAAGGCTGACACCGGCCCGGGGTAGGGGTGACAATGGGGCCTCTGTGGGCTCCGGGCAGGCTCCAGTTGGGAGCTGGAGAACAGGGGGAATTTGTGTGGCTCTCAAAAGCTCTGGGTGGCACAATAAGGGAGGCCCTGGGGTCTCCCAGGAAGACAGAGGCGGCCCAGGGAAGCCGGGCGGGAGGATGGTTTCCTTTGTGAAAAGCTTTCTTTAGAAAGGAAGGTTTTTCTGAATGCCCCCTTAGACGACCCAATCGGGGCCTGGCAGATGGATATCACAGGCACGCTGCTTATTCATGGCAGGCTGCAGCTTTGAGCCTCCCCTCCCTTCCCCCAGCCTTTTCTTCATTTTCAGGCTAATTTGTTTTGTTAATGTTTTCTTGCCCTCCCCCTCTCTCCTGTGCAGATTGTGACTCATACTGCAAAGCCTCCAAGGGGAAACTGAAGATCAACATGAAGAAGTACTGTAAGAAAGACTACGGTGAGTCGCCCCTCTGGGCTGCTGCTTCCCAGGGTGGAGAGGCTGCCCAGGGCTGCAGAGCAGGAGCATCTCTGCCCGGGGTGATGCTCGGCAGAGCAGTGATGCAATGTGTTACTTGGAAAATACAAGTCCCCCTGCAGATGCTGAGACAACCCCTGAATCAGGGCCCACAGTGTCCCCATCCCAAGGTGTCTTCTGTATTACAATGACACTGTGTCCTGTCTCTTCTCACTGCTAAAAATTGTCTTTGCTGTGGGGACAGACAGCAAGTGGTTCCGCATCATCTGGATGCATCACCCTTTTAATCCCCAGGGGAGTCCATGGGGTGGTGCAGCCCAGGGACATCTCGGGGAGGCTGTGGGATCCCCGTTCTTGCTGGTGCTGGAGGATCCGAGCACCTTCCCATACATGAGATTTTTAATGTGAGTCCATTCCAGGTGGAGTCACCAGTCTGTCTGTGAAGGATGTGGCCATGGTGACCCTCAAAGCCCTCCCTGGGGCTCAGCAGCTCCTCTCAACCACAGCACAGGCAGGTGGGGAGGGATGGCTCCGCTTCTGTCTCACCTGCCTGGAGGATCATCCTCCTTTGCCAGCCATGACAATGCTGTTGGGATGCACCAAGCACCGGGAATGGGAATAACCTGGAAAAATCAGGCCGAGCTGGTTAAATACAAGTGCTCTGTGCTGGGGGATGTGTAGAAATGCTGCTAGACGTGTAGAGGCTGAAAATCATCTCAACCCCTCCACAGAAGGCCATGGAGGTGCTGGAGCGTGTCCAGAGAAGGGAACGGAGCTGGGGAAGGTTCTGGAGCACAAGTGTGCTGAGTTCCCGGCTGAGGGAACTGGGGGTGCTGAGCCTGGAGAAAAGGAGGCTGAGGGGAGACCTTCTGGCTCTGTCCAGCTCCCTGCAAGGAGGGTGCAGAGAGGTGGGGGTGGGTCTGTTCAACCAAGGAACAAGTGACAGGACAAGAGGAAATGGCCTCAAGTTGTGCCCAAGGGCAGTTGAGATTGGATGTGAGGAAGAATTTCTTTGCTGAAAGGGTTCTGAGGCATTGGAAGGGGTTGCCCAGGGCACTGCTGGAGTCCCCATCCCTGGAGGGATTTAAAAGATTAGTAGATGTGGTACTTAGGGATATGGTTTAGTAGGCATGGTGGTGTTGGGATGACAGTTGGACTTGATGATCTTAGAGGTCTTTTCCAGCCTTAATGATTCTGTAATTCTGTGACTGCAGTGGCAGGGGCAAAGTGTCTGCAGGTGGGGCCAAGCATGAGACTTCTGGTTTGAGCCAGGGATGGGCAGTGGGCTATGCACAGGTGAGCCGGGCTTTGAGTGGAGACTTCAAACCTGTGAACAACCAGGGAATTACGAGGCATTGCAGGACAGGGTTTAGCATCTGCTGGGGTTGTGGCTGCCCCATTGTCTGCCAGCCCTTCCCCTGCACGGTAGAGGAATATGTAATATAGACATATATGTATATACATACCTATACATGTATCTCTGTGTATATATATATATATTCACCAAACTAGCAAGGCAAAAAACCCCACATCCCATCTCTGTCAAAGCATCTCCTCCTTCCTTCGAGCACACTCACCAGCAGCTCAACATGTCCAGGAAGTGTTTGTGAGAGAAGAACTAATTCCCATTTAACAGCCCTTCCCTGGACAAGGCGCTTCCTGGCAGGACCAGCCGAGGATGCTCTGAGCTGGCTTTGTGCTCTGGCATCTCCCCGTGAGCCTGGGGGAAGGAAGAGCTTGGAGGCAAATATTTCATTTGCATTCCCATTTATTCTTCCATTACCTGTGTGGCAAAATGGCTGTGGAGAGAGAGCATCCCTCAGCGAGGACGAGCTGCCAAGCATGGGACCATGCTTGTGATCCCCACCCTCTGAGGAGCTGCTGGAGGTTTATCAGGTGTTGGTCAGATAAGGTCCAAAAAATGCCTTTTCCCTTAAAGAAAAGGGTTTAATTGCACGTGAGAAAGTCACTGCTAGAACATGAGGTTATTAGGGATGGGAGCAGGGCTGAGCACCATGCAGGTTTCTCATGGGTGGATTCTCTGCCGGCTAATAAGGTCCAAATGCATTTCCCACACGTGGCTTGTGCATCCCTTCATTTTCCCACCTGGTTTCTCCAGCATCTCCTAAGGGCTGAGCTCAGGTGGGAGCATTTCCTCTCTGAAAGGCAAGAAAATAGCCACTTCATTGCAGGAAACTTGGACCTGTCATAATCCAAATTGGCCCCGGTGGTTCAGAGGATGGTAGGGAGGGACAAAAAGGCATATGCAGCCCACTTGAAGGATGTTTCCCAGCTGAGCAGTGTTATCTTTCCCTGCAGCTCTTGGGCTGAGCACTGTGATGTTTTGGTGGTAGCAGCACTTGGGCTTTGCTCGAGGGGTGGCCCCAGTGTGGTTTTACTCCTTGCCTGTCTGATCTCGCTGGGGAGATGTTTCTTGGGGGTTTGAGTGAAAGCTCACCCTTGGTTTTGTTCGAGGCTGTAAGGGGGGTTAAAGGCTTTGACAGACCCAGGGAGAGCCCTCTTGGAGAGGAGATACCACAGCAATGAACAGGGGCGCTGGGAGGAGCTTTGCTTTTCTCTTTTATCACACAGCATCACTTCTGCAAAGGCACAAGCGAGCCAAAGCCACTTGCCAGGGCTGGTTTGGGGCAAGCGGGCGCAGATTGTCCCAGTGCAGGAACTGGGGTGCTCCCACCTGACCCCCTCTGTCCCTGGGGCCCCACCCAGCCCCATGGCCCCACCCAGCCCCATGGCTGCTGCAAATTTGCTTTTCCAAGATGACAGCAGCCCAGCGAGGGGAAGCGATGCCGCAGCACAGCCCGCGCTTTCGGCAGGGCCAGGGAGGGAAGAAAGGGTTGAAAAGGTGCAGGGAGGGATAATAAAGACTTTGGGGCTGACACCCCAGCAGGAAGCCAATTAGGAGGCTCTTTTCCTCACCCTTATGCCGGCATCACTGGGCTGAATGTCCTAAAAGGCCTTAATTAGCTTGAACAGAGTTACTTCTCCTGCGAGCTCAATCGGGAAGCGATCATCCACCCCGCGCTCCTCAATGGGGCTTTTTAGCTCCCCATTTCATTCAGCGATTCAAAGGGAATATTTTCCCTTATTTATTTTTCTTCTGTTTGTTTTTGTTGGGTTTGTGTTTTGTTTTTTCTTTTGATTTTAAATTGGTTTTTTTCCTGCGAGATGGGTTTTGGTGCAAATATTTGGGGCGTAACAGGGTGCAGGGAGGGCAGTTTGGGAGATTTTAAGAGCGGGGTGGGGGGAAACAGAAGCAGAAAAGCTTTTTCTGGGTTTATTTTGGCTGCTGGTTGGAGCACAGCAGTTTACTCAGCTCTCAGAAAAGCAGGGGTAGAGAAGGGGGTTCACTGGGTTTGGGGCAGTTAAAATTAACCCAGAAAAGCAGAAGGGGTCCATGCTGAGCCCTGCTGAGGAGAGATTCCCCCCAAAGGAGAGGGAATTAATTTGTTAGGGCAGATGATGCTGGTCCAGGTGGTGTGGAGCATCCCTCGTGTGCTCGGGTGCCCCTGTTTCAGCCCAATCTTTGTGAGTTTTCCCCCTGTCTGTGAGTTGAGGTTCATCTGAGTGAGACAGGCAGCTGCAGTAAAGAAACCTGGAATTTTTTAATCCCAGATTTCCCCCCGATTCCGAGCTGCTTGCGCTGCAGTGGGACCCGATCCTGTGCAGATGCCGGAGTGTTTCTCTGGGTACTGGCATCGTGGTCCCAGCCGATGCCCCAGGGCTCTTCTCATCTTCCCGGTGCAGCACTGGGGAGGGGATGAGGGCGAGGAACGGGATCCTCATCCGAAAGGTGAGATCATCTGCTCGCTTTGCCCTTTCTTGGAAAAAAAAAAAAGTAAAAAAATATCCTTCCTTTTGCAGAGTCCTCACTTAGTCACCCCCTTTGTCGAGAGGAGCTTGGCAGGGGCTGCTGGAAAAAAGCAAAATGTGTTTTCAAAAGGCAGCTTGAAAAGAGAGAGGCGGGGGGGAAACCCTGAATCCACAGGAAAAACCAAGGCGGAGGGGAAGCACCATCCCCAGCTCATCCCAAGCGCACAGCCCCTTCCACTGCCCTGGGAAGTGGAGAAGCCCCGTTCCTGGAGCAGGGAAGTGCTGAGCAATCCCCCCCGGAACCGCGGCTGCAGCGAGGGGTCCCCGGCACCGCACCCGGCCAGGGCGCACCCAGGCCGGCCGGGATTAAGGGTCATAAATCTCCGATATTAAACCGGTAGGAAACTGGCAACCGGAGGCAGGCAAAGCTGCTGCCAAATAAATTAGAGAAAAAAAAAAAAGGGGGGGGGGGGGGGGGGGGGGCGGGAATGGGGACAGAAAACATCCCATTTTAACCCTCTGCTCCAGCGAGGAGCCAGCCCTTCCCATTCCCAACGCCAGTGGTGTCAGGGTCACTTTTTGCTGCTGGTGGGAGTAAAATCCACACGGTCTCTGCTCTCCTTGTGCAGCGAGAAGGGACCTGAGCCTTTGGAAAGCCCCGGGCGGGCTGGGATGCTGCACCCACAGCTGCTGCCCCAAGCACCCGTTTCCATCTGTCCGTGTTAGAGACCCTCTTGGCTCTCCCAGCAACCCCTCTGCTCCCACTGCCACCCCCATGGTCCCGTGGGACCTTTCCCCAAGGCCATCCCAGCAACACTCCCCATGGCTGCAAGCTCCCCAGAGCTCCAGCTCCCTGTGTCAGGTTAGTGCAGAGGATGCACAGGGTTGTCTGTAGCCCAGTCCCAGGTCAGCTTTGGTAGGGGAAAGCTTGAAATCAGGAGATTTATCACAAAACCCCAAAACAAATAAGAAAACAATCATTTTTTTTTTCCCAGCCTCACTGTTTTCATGGCAATCTCATGATTTTTGGGCCCCTGACTCATGGTCTCTGAATGCTGCGAGGCGCTGCTTTATTTAAGCCTTTACACAGCTGCCCTCAAACATGTTGTGTCGAGGGGTTGGGGTTGGGTTTTGTTTTTATTAACATCAAATAATTCAAACCTCTGCTTTCATCTGCAACATCAAGCCCTAGGTCTTTCTTGTGGCTGGAGGCTCCTGGCCAAGCTGGGAGGAGCCAGGCAGCATCACAGACCCCAGAGCTGAGCACTGGGGGTGGCACTGCCCAGCACCCTGTGTCAGGGGATGCAGGAGGGGACAAGGGACCCCCCTCCATCCCCTCCCGCAGCCCAGGGACCACTCAGCCACCTTTATCTTAGAAAGTAGTATAATCACAGAATCCCAGCCTGGTTTGGGTTGGAAGGGACCTTAAAGCTCATCCAGTTCCAGCCCCCCTGCCATCAGCAGGGACACCTTCCACTAGACCAGGTTGCCCAAAGCCTCATCCAGCCTGGCTGAGAACACTTCCAGGGAGGGGGCAGCCACAGCTTCTCTGGGCAACCTGGGCCAGTGTCTCACCACCCTCACAGTGAATAATTTAGTCCTCAGATCTCATCTAAACCTCCCCTCTTCCAGTTTCAAGCCATCACCCCTTGTTCTGTCACTCCCTGCCTTTGTAAAAAGTCCCTCCCCAGCCTTCCTGGAGCCCCTTCAGGTACTGGGAGGCTGCTATAAGGTCTCCCCGGAGCCTTCTCTTCTCCAGGCTGAACAGCCCCAACTCTCTCAGCCTGTCCTCACAGCAGAGCTGCTCCAGCCCTGGCATCATCCTCGTGGCCTCCTCTGGGCTGGCTCCAGTGGGTCCATGTCCTTGTGCTGTTGGTGGCCCCAGCACTGGAGGCAGCACTGCAGGTGGGGTCTCAGGAGAGCGGAGCAGAGGGGCAGAATCCCCTCCCTGGCCCTGCTGCCCACGCTGCTCTGGGTGCAGCCCAGGACACGGTTATTGGCTCTGTGCTGCCAGCGCACGTTGCCGCCTCATGTTGAGCTTCTGGTCCCCCAGCACCCCAAGTCCTTCTCCTCAGGGCTGCTCTATCCATTCTCCACCCAGCCTGGATTTGTGCTTGGGGTTGCCCTGACCCAGGTGCAGGACCTTGCACTCGACCTTGTTGAACTTTGTGAGGTTTGCACAGTCCCACCTCTCAAGCCTGTCCAGGTCCCTCTGGATGGCAGATGTTAAACAATGCCAGTGCCAACACCAGCCCCTGAGGGACACCACTTGTCACCAGTCTCCACTTGGAGGTTGAGCCATTGACCACAGCTCTCTGGGTGTGACCATCCAGCCAATTCCTTACCCACTGAGTGGTCCATCCATCTAGTCCATGTCTCTCCAACTTAGAGACAAGAATGTTGTGTGGGACAGTGTCAAATGCCTTGTACTTACATAATGTGGAGAGATGCTTGAAGGCATCTCCTGGGCTGCTGTGGCTGGTAGGGCACCATCCAGGCAGGATTTGCAGTTCAGCAGCATCAGTGTCAGGTGGGATGTGGTTCATGGGGCAGGACTGTGCGCTCACCAGGACTGGACATCTTTCCCCCACCCCTTGAGCCCCTGTCCTTTGGCTCTCAGCACCTATTTGGATGACCAGGGGCTCTCCTTCAGCTCTCAGCACCTATTTGGATGACCAGGGGCTCTCCTGGGGCTGGTGGGGAGCAGAGCAGGGTGCAAAATAGCAAACCTGGAGAAAAGTGCCCAGTGCTATGGGGTACCCATGGGTGCAGCCAGCCCCAGATTAACCGCAGGGCTCAGCTGCCCCCTTGTTTGCACAGCATGGGGAGGAGCGGGTATGAGCTGTGGGCAACCACAAGGCACTGCTGCACTTGGGACATGGACCAGAGCCCATCCTCACTGGAAACTGGTGTCACTGGCCCCAGCTGGAGTGGCAGCACAGTGAGAGGTATGGCTCATTTGATTTTGGTCTCCCTTTCCGTGTCACCATCCACTCCCAGGGGACCACAGCCAGAGGAGCATCATCTCTGCCACCCAACTGAATAACCCTCATCCCCTGTTACA
Source organism: Caprimulgus europaeus (assembly GCA_907165065.1). The sequence goes on along the minus strand of OU015543.1, from coordinate 3,941,326 downwards.
TCCTTCACCTGGCTGCCCCACAGACACTTTCTGGGGCATTTTTCTGGGGATGCAGTGACAGGGATGGTCCCCAGCACAGCTCAGCATCAGTGCAGGGGTTGAGGGAACATCAGCAAAATGCAAGCAGTTGAATATGGCAGAGGCAAAGCCAAGCTTCGCCCTAGGAAAAGGCATGTGAAGGACAACATCAATGCCAGCTCCAATGCCAGCTTTGGGCTGGTGGGGTGCAGCTGAGTCCCCCCAAACCCACAAAGGAACTGAAATCTTCACTTTCACAAAAAACAAGTCCCTAAATCCCTGGGGAATCACCCAGGGGAACCACCTTAGGTTCTTCCAAAAATCCCTCCTGGCACCTGTCTGCATCTCCACACATCTCATGTCCCTTGGGAGATGCTGAAGACCCCCAGCCCACCACCAAAATACCCAGGGGCTTTGAAACCAGGCTCAGGAGAAACTGTGTGTCCTGGATGCAAAGTTCCAGGCAGAAAATGTGCTGTCAGGGAAGGCAGATGTGGCTGTGCCAGCCAAGTCCTCACCGAAGCTTTCACTCCTTCCACTTCATTAATAAAAGGCGGGGGGGGGGGGGGGGGGGGGGGGGGAAGAAACGGAGGCCTTGACATCAAAAAAATCCAGACTGTGTGTTTTAGAGCAGAGTTTCCTGTAATCACCTCTCTCTGGTTCCTTTTCATTCATTTTCTCCATTTTGTCAGTGTGGACCTAGGCAGGTCAAAGGTTTAAGCTTTTTTGGAAAGATTTGTTTCCAAAAAAATAAAAATTGGCTAATCTTCACATTTTGTTACCTTCACACCAGAGTGGGAAATACATGGTCAGAGCTGGGGGTTGGGTTTTTTCTTTTTTCTTTTTTCCTTTTTTTCCTTTTTTCTTTTTTCTTTTTTCTTTCTTTTTTCTTTTTTCTTTTTTCTTTTTTCTTTTTTCTTTTTTCTTTTTTCTTTTTTCTTTTTTCTTTTTTCTTTTTTCTTTTTTCTTTTTTCTTTTAACGAAAGCATTTGGCATCCATGACATGCTCCAAAAAAACCAAAAAAACACCAAACCAACTCAAAATCCAAAAAACCAAACCCCCACATCTATTTTGCAAGGTTGCAGCTTTCAGGCGAGGGTGCTGCTCCTCAACCCCAGTCCAGAGGGGTAAAACTGGGTCGTTACGAGGCAAACGGACGAGTTTCCCCTGGGGTTTTGGGGGTTTCTTCTCTCTCTGATAATTGATGCAATCGAGGTTGGACTCGCTGGGGACTGGCCAGGTGGCTGAGACAGGCAGGGGGGTGGGCAGGGGGTTAGAGCTGACAGGACATGGACATGGACATGGACATGGACATGGACATGGAGGGGAGCAGGGGGGGGAAGGAAAAAGCTCACAGATTTGGTCAAAAAGCCCTTTTTGGTTAGACTGTGCCAGCCTGCAGGGAGCTGCTGGCCCTTGCCTGTCCTCCTGGCCAGGGCTGGCATCGCTGCTCAAGTTTTCCACTCTGTCCCTGCTGGTGGGGACTCTTCTCATCCCACAGTCACTGAAGATATTTTCCTGGAAGCTGATTTTTAGTGAGGAGGAGTGTGTTGACCTTCCCTGGAGGATGTGATCTCAGCTGACTGCTGCTCTCGACCTCCTCTGCTGTCTCTGCGTGGTGATGGACCGCTGTTGAGAAGCCCACTGGAGCAGCAGGAGCTGCCTCCAGGCTTGTATCTCCCCTTCCTTGCCCTGCTGTGGGCCAAGTGCTGCCTTCCCCATGTGGGTCTCCATCCTTGGCTTGAACCCAAGTCCACAGATGTTACCTGGAAAGGGCACAACAGAACCCGCTGTAGGGATTGAGGAAGAGGAGGAGGAAGGCTGGCAGAGGTCACCGTAGCCTGCTCAGGGCCACCTGGGCTGATGGGGCTGCCCCATGGCACAAAACCATGGTGGCTCTGGGGGCTTCTGAAATCAGCTGTGAGCAGAGCTTTAACCTTGAGCACACTGGAAGCAAAGCAGTGTCCATCACCCAGCTTCTTTGTGGACAACTCCAGAGTCCTCTCCTGCCCAGATCATGATGCCAAGTCACCTTCACAGTGGACCTGCAGGACAACAGGCCACCACTCCTGCAACTCATGAACTGTGCTTCATGAAAGAGCAAGGGGTGGAGCAGTGGAGAGCCGAGTCCTCACCAGCTTTTTTCAGGGGGTTTTCTTAGTCCATATGGCTACAGATGGGCTACACAACATCAGCCCTGGGCTTGGAAAAAACCCACCATCCTTTTGCTATTCCTGTGCTTATGGATCACAGTTGTCCTCTCGTCTCAGTCGTGCTTTGGGAGCTTGTTACCTCCCAGTTATCTGCCAGGACACCTGACCTGATGTTGCTGTTCAGTATTTACAGAGATGCTCAAATGATCCCACCAAAATCAGAAGTCAGGTTGGACACTGCCACTGAGCAGTCCTGATGATCACGAGCCTTACCCTCACTTCTTCACCCATGCTTTTCACCAGCAATGTCATTGTCCACAGCAAGCACTGAACAGTATTGGCTCAAGAACATCTAGAAACACACAACAGTGAAACTCCACATTTCCGAATCCTTTCATAGGATTGAACCCATTCAGTGTCCTGGTCCAAGCCTGGGTGCTCATGCAGAGCTGTCTCCTTGTGCTGGCCCTGGGCAGACCTGCTGGAGGCCCTAACAGGTCTTTCCTACTTTCAGATACCAAATGCTTGGAGATATGGGCCAGTCACAGTGTTTTGCTCCAGATTTTTGGCTCCTCTTCTCTTGAAAACTGGGGCTGCTTAGAGTGCTGGTGCAGATGCACTGAGTGGCCCATCTGGTGAGGAAGGGAGGGCAGAGGGGCTGGAGAAATGGCCCGTGCAGAAACCCATCCTCTGGCTGAAGCACATACTGCTCTCTGGACACGTGGGTCAGGGAGAGCGCTCAGCCCAGGTCCTAGGGTGCAGCCCTGTGCTCTGGCCACCACCCAGGGCTAGAGGCACAAGCTGTCCCTGGGTTTGTTCATCTTCTCAGGGTTTGCTGCTTCAAGGGAAAAGGCAGGGTCCGGTGTACATGAATCCACCTGAATTTTAAAGATTTTTTCGATCACTTTAAGATCACAGGTGCTGGGGCAGATGTTGCCCCAAGGAACTGCTCTGTCTGTGCTTGCTTCACAACCACATCCTGGGAGATGATGGTCCTCCCTAGGACAGGGATAGGAGAACAAGGCCACCTGTGCCCACCAGCCCTCTGGGTGATTCCCAGGGCTCCTAGCCCAAGGAATGCTGTGGTTCCTGCAGCACAGCTGCTCTGAGCCTCTGCCCCCCTCCTGGGGGTCCTCCAGCCCCCATGGTCCTTGGGTAACTATGCCCATGCTCACTGGGGACCCAGAGGGCCACCTTTGTGGCAGCAGAGCTGGAGAGCATCTCCCAAGCCTATGGTGGTCTTAGTAGCTTAGACCCTCTGACACCAGCACTGGCTACTCTTGCTCGTGGCAGGTGACCTGGGGACAGAGGCAGTTTTTGTGCAGCCTTAGTCCTTGGTCGCTTTTCCCCAGCCTGGGCTCAGGAGACAAAATCCCTTTTCCTCACACAGCCTCTTAGGTCAGACTTAAATTTAACGTTCTCCTTGCCAGCTCGAGCTGTGACACCTTTTCCTCTCTTGCCTCATTTTTTAATTTTTTTTTCCAGCTGTCCAGATCCACATCCTGAAAGCGGAAAAAAATGCCGACTGGTGGAAGTTCACCGTCAACATCATCTCCGTCTACAAACAAGGCAGCAACCGGATACGGCGCGGAGACCAGACCCTGTGGATCCACTCCAAGGACATAGCGTGCAAGTGCCCCAAAATCAAGCCCATGAAGAAGTATTTGCTGCTGGGCAACAATGAGGACTCTCCCGACCAGAGCGGCATCATTGCGGACAAAACCAGCCTGGTGATACAGTGGCGGGATACGTGGGCTCGGCGGCTCAGGAAGTTCCAGCAGCGGGAGAAGAAGGGGAAGTGTAAGAAAGCCTAAAGGAGGAGAAGGCAACGGAGTGTGTGAGAGGGAGAGACTGACTGTGCATGCTGCTTTGTGTAGAGCTGGGGCGGGCAGGGACCGGCGACGGGGACCGCGGGAGGAAAGCCACGCTGTGGTGGTGGGCGGGGGGTCACGGGGTGGGACGGCCATCGTGGTTGTGGGGCTGCTGGGTTTGCACCTCGTGTTCTGGGAGGAAACAAAACACAAGAACAAAAAAAACCACACATGTGGATATAAAACAAGAGGAGGGTGAGTGTGGGCATGTGGCACCTGGTGCCCCTCAACTTCTTTCTGCCCTGTTGGCTGAAGAAATCAGAGACACCAGACTGCCTTCTGGCTCTGAACATCTGCTGCTCCCAAAGCACAGCACAGGAACATCAAACATGGAAGGAACTAATCAACGGCAATGCTGGAAATTAACCCTTCATCCCCAAAACCATGTATTGTCAGCTTAGGTTGGACAAGACAGTTGTTGTAGAGGAAACTAAACAGAGACTCATCACTGAGGACAGATCCAAGGTTCAACTAATAGGGGTTGTTTGAAGACTCTTTGGTATGTGACAGCTGTAACCATCATGGTACCTAGGAGCAGTCAAGGTCTCCAGCTGTGGTGATGTGCTGATCCCGGGTTAGGCACAACAAAGAGGAGACCACGTTAGTGGTGACTTCCACGTAGGCAAAACTTGGGGAGTGACTCCTTGCTGTGGCCCCTGCGCCCTGGGGAGTGCTGCATCCCACCGTGCTGAAGGACCATGAGCCCATGGGTTGCCCTGGCCCTCTCCCAGCCACCAATTCACAATGGAGGAGTCAATAACCAGGATCCACAAGGAAACACCCAGACTTTGCAAAAAAAAACCAAAAGAGTTGGCATCCAGTTCTTGTAGGTGCCCTGGAAGATCTCACCCCTCACAGTCCCTGAGCCTCCCCGCAGCCATCAGAGACCTCCTTCATGGGCTTGGTCCTCTCTGCCTCCACCAGCAGACTGAGGAACCCTCACATGACAGAACATCCTTGCAGATGACGCTGGCAGTGGTTTCACTCCCAAACTCAGCCAGCTCTCCTGAACCCACACCAGCTCAGTTCCCTCTTGAGCTGAACCTCCCTGGTATCCCTGCATGAGGTGGCCAGCCCCATTGGGTGACACAGGAGGTGGGACAGTGGGTGCCAAGGGACTGTCCACACGAGCAGCAGGGCCAGCAGAGAGCTCTAAGGCTTGGCCAAGTTACAGCCCACACAGGGTAGAGACCTTCTCCGAGGGAAGGAGTCTCAGCCAGGGACTGGATGAGCAAGGTGTGACCCACCTGGAGCTCCTCAAATTGCTCTCCTCCTTCTGCTGGGGGTGGAAAACAGCATATCTAAAATTCCCAATCTTGAATTGCCAATGCACTAATGGAGCAGCTGCCTCACCTCCAGCTCACACTCACGGCCCAGCCTGGGGGCTGGAGCATCTTTCCCCAGGCACTGGCTGTTGGGTTGTTTGTCACCCAGACATTGAGTCCCCTTGGCAGGCTGCTCCCCTGCCCCACCAGCCCAGGAGGAACAGGGATCTCTGATCCCCCCAGTTGACAGAGACAGGCAATAGGTGGGGTGGAAAGGAAAGGCAGGGAGGGCAGGACGGGTACCTGGAGGAGAAGCAAACATCAGTCGCTACGAAAAGCAAAACCTCCCTGATATTTTTCCTTTTAGGAAACTTGGAAACATCTATTTTATGACATTTTCCAGTGGTTTTGCCTTGGTTTATAGCAATTGACAATATTTATATAATGACATAAACCACCATAAAGCGAGGCAGCCCTGTAAATAGGTGTAAAGTGGAGGGCTCCCAGGGAAGCACTGGCCAGTGCTGGGCTGCTGGAGACATCACCCCATGGGAGTGAGCTCTGCTCAGCCTCCCCCTGCAACTGCAAGGCCCCTCTGAAATGAATTTGGGTATTAAGAGAGAAATCCCATCCTGGACATCAAGCAACCCCCACCAAGTCTGTGTTTTCTCCCCTTATCCTGAGCAGACCTGGTTTTCCTTACTTCAGAGCCCAAGGAGAGCCAACAGCTTTGCAGTCAGAGGAACCCAAGGCACCAAATTTTGAAGGATAAATTCTGATCTCAAGTGTCTAAATGGAAGCTTAAAGCCCCAAAGTGGGGCTTGGATGCTCTCCTGCAGCTAGCATCAACTGATGCCAGGGACACTCTGCACTGGCTGGGGACAGCTTGTCCTTGGTTACCCAGGATGCCTTTGAACTATGGGAGACTTTCAAATGGCCTAAAAGCAACCAGATCCAACCCGGAACATGAAGGCAAGGCCATGGGACATGGGGACTCAGGAACTGCCCACTGAACACTCCTGGACACCCAATGCTCATTCCCATTTGCCAAGCTTGGCAAACACACCCATCCTTGCCAGCACGGCCTTGACAGTCCCCAACTTCCCCCCCAGGGACAAGCCCCCAGCCCCTTCTGTGATCCCACCAGGTCAGGAGGCTGCAGAAGAAACACCACCCACCCCACCCCACTCCATGGCCAGACCCCCTCCAGGCACCAACACAACCTGGGAAATCAGAAAGAAATAGAATTTGCACAAGACATGAAACAACTCGGAGCCCACCGCAGCCAGAGTGACCCGCAGAAGCAAAGTCCCCATCCCTGTCCCACCAGGATCCTGTCCCGTGATCCCTGTTGGAGTTTTGTGCTTTCCAACCAGACTAGAGAAGCCCCTTTGCTCCACCCATGGTCCCCCAGTGCCCCATGCGTGCTCCCAGCAACCTGAACCTGCGGGAGCAGCTGGTGTAACTGGTATGCAGCCCTCCTTCTCTGGGGAAGGCAAAGCAGCCCCGTTTTCGGGGTGTCAGGGGATGCAACTCTTCCCTGCAGCCACCCCTGCTCTACAGCATCTCCTGGGGGTGACCTCTGGCCTGTCACCAGGTTTAGGTGTGACAAGGACATCAACTCCTAAACATCAGCCTCCACAGCCGGGGGTGCAGCTCTGGGGGGTACCAACCACATCACAACCAGTGAGGAACCCAAGCGCCCACCCATTGCCCCGGGGACAGGACCGAGGTCCTCGGGGGGGGTGCAGGGGGTGGCAGGGAAGGGGCTGTGGTGCCTTCAGCGCAGTGTCAGAGAGCAGCTGAAATGCCAAAACAATCATCACTCGACAGTAGCACCCGACAGAAGTCGTTTCGTCTCGTTTCTGTTCGTTCCGTCGTGTCCGTGCCCTCTCCCCGCACACCCGCCTCCTCCCCCCACAAAACCTGTGTTCGTTTTGGGGTTGGTGTTTGGGGTTTTTTTTTTATTATTTCTGTTAATATCTTGAACTGTAAATGTTGTTTAGTTATGACCATTGCATACTGCTTTGGGCAATGTTTCTTTACAATGCATACTAATATATTATGGTTATTATATATGAATATATTTAATGACACGTGAAAAAGTTGTGGATTTTCTTACTGTTTTTCCAAGTTCTTTCTTTTTTTTTCTTTTTTCTTTTTTTTTTTTTTTTTCCTCTTTGTTTGTTTCATTAGATTGGCTGTAATTGAATCTGAAGGAGCTTGTAACTGTTCAGCACCCACTCAGTAGAACTAAAGTCAGAAACCAGTTGAATAAACTCTTGTAAACTGTAAAAATCTCCAAGGATCAATCCTTCCTCCCAGCCAACCCGAGGCCTGGGGACCTGGGCAGGGTGGTGACAGTGTCCCCTCCGCCTCCCTAGACCTCTGCCAGCGTCCCTTTGGCAGGGTCTGAGGTGCTGCACAGCTATTTTGACCGTCAGTCCCAGCCACATGTCCCACCAGCACCCTCCCAGCAGTGCTCCCAGCAGTGGTGGGGGACAGGGGGGTCTCTGCAGGCTCCTGGCGGGTGGGACAGGGGGTCCCTGCCAGCATGTCCTGTCTCTCTGGGGTTGTTGTGAGCTCCTGTCGGGCTCCCCATCCTTCCCCTGCGGTTGGAGGAGACCATGCCCTGCAGTGGGACAGAGCGAGGGCACGCTGCCACCTGTGGGACCCTGCACAGAGAGGGTGGACAGGCATGGGGACAGGGGACAGCCAGAGCCTGGGGTCAGGGGAGCTGCCACCGCACTCTGGACCCATTTTCTGCCCCAGTCCCCAGGCTGCTCATCAGCACCGTCCCTTTCTGTCCATCCACTGCAGGGGGTCTGAGCTCCATCACCCGTCTGCCACTGGGCACCAGTGGTACCAGCTGGTGCTGAAGCCCCTGGCACTGGACCAGGCAAGGGTTGCTGGTAGAGACAAGCTATAAAGCTGGAGGAGGGGGAAACTGAGGAAGCAAAACAATTCTAGAGAGAAAAATACAGGCAAAAGGTCCTGCAAAGTGCTGAGGGGTCAGCACGCCTGACCCACGCCCTTGGTGTCACTGGTAATTTATGAATTGAAAAACATCTTGGAGGTCAGAAATCTCAGCTCTTTATTGTGGAGACAAATGGGTCACAAGTGCCACCACCTCTGCTCCAGGGCTGTCACCCACAGCCCTGCAGAGAAGCAAATGGGTTTCCCAGATCGCTCTGGCTCCGTGTCCTCCTGGCAGGCAGCTGGTTGTCCAAAGAAGACACAGTGCCTCTGAAAAGAGGACTGATGCTGCTCCTTCCGAGGGCTGGACCTGGATCATCTGCTCTCAGCCTGGTCCCATCAGGCAGTGTGGGAGAGCAGCCGTCCACTGCACCAAGCTCAGCACCCAGCTCACACCCAACCTCCAGAAATAAGGGCATGTGAAAATGCCCAGCAGCCTTTCAAATCATCTTTATCCTGTAGGAGCTGAGGACTTCTTATCAAGGGTGCTTGGACATGTCAGCACCTCTAACACGTATCAGCACTTGTATTTTTGATGAAATAACAACTGGAAACAGCTAAACTCCCAGGGATGTCCTCATTCGAAGGACACGAAGGAGATGCAGTGGAAGGCAAAGCCTGGGATGTCTCTCTGGGTGGGCACCAGGGAAACGGGGAAGACATCTGCTTGGAGAAGCCACTGCAGGAACGTGACTCCAGCAGCCCCACGGTGCAGGTTCAAGGGGCAGCTTAAGCATCCTTTGCCCCGTGCCTGGGAACCAGAGCAGGCAGCAGCACGGTGACACCGCGCTGGAGCCCGGCGAGCTGAGCTCTCCAGCCCCGCCTGCTCAGAGCCAACAACCAGCTGCTCTGGTATTTGAACTTTCTTTTTCCTTTGATGAGGCAGGGAGACAGAAGAGCTTTCCACAGACGGCAGAACGCTGCCAAATCCACTTCTTTTTAATAAAATTCCTCACCCACACGACACGTTAAATGTTACCTAAAGGGCAACTCTGAGAACCCCTTTGTTAGACCTTTCAGCAGGGCAAAGCCTCGTGTTTCTACCTTTCCCAGGCACTAACAGGAAAAATGAGTTTGAGGACCCAACAGGTCAGAAAACCTCTTTTTAAAGCCTCTATCAGAACAAAGTCACCATGTCATGTTGATCAGGATGAATTACACATCCATCCTGCACGTCCTGGGAATTCAAACAAAACCTTAATTCCCTCTCTAAATGACAGTTTTAATTAGAAACCCAAGTCCATAGTCTCATCTCAATAAAACCTGTGTTATTCTCCTGCTGTCACCAAAGTTCCACAGGGCTGCACCATCCCGCTGCAGGGCTCAGGCACAGGCTGCTGCTGAGAACCAGCTCCAGGAGAGTTTCCAGCGTTGGTCCCTCCACACATGAACTGCAAGTTCTGAACTCATCTCCAAAGCTGCTCGTTGCTTGTTTCCAGCTGGAGCAGCGTTGCTTACTGCTCCGTTTCCAATCTGAGCTCAAGCAAGAAACTAATAAAAAAACCTGTTGTGTCATTTTGAAAACCACGAGGACATAAACTTACCTTTTTTCCCCCCACTCCTCCTTTGAAGGTTGTAAGATGAAGCATCTCTCCAAGGAAAAGCAAGCACAAGGACTTTTAAAAGCTTCAAGAAGGATCTTCTCCAGCAAAGCACACAGAGACACGTGGAACCCTGCTGCCTCCTGGCCATGGGCATCATTTCGTTTGCTTTGCAGGCAGAACGTGGCAGCTGGTTACCCACCACCAAGTCCAAGCCTGGATCTCCCACTGATGTCAAGATAATGAAGCTAAAGCCATTAGATATATGGAAATCATTATAGTAAAATCAAGTGTAAAATACAAATTAAGCTGAGCAGGTTTGTTGGATAGTCCCATCCTCACTGGCCAGAGGCCAGATAAGAAATTAAGACAGAAAAATTGTTAGTTAAAAGATTCATGATTTTAAAAATATACCTTTTTCTGCTAAGCAGGATGTGGCCATCCAGAAGCAGAATTAGAACTGACAAATTGCAAACTCAGTTAACAAACCCTGAAAGAACATTTTGACTTGCAACAAGACTGTGACCTTCAAGGAAAGTTCATTCTGGCAGGGGGAGATTGAGCCCAGTGATTCACAGACCCTCTCCTCAACTCACACCACTGACTCAAAGGAAATAGGCAGAGTAGGAAGGTTGAGCATGTGCTAATTTAGGTGCCAGGCAAAGGGGTTTTAACCAATCAATTAATAAAATAACAATGAATATGTATTAGGAAATAGAAGATGTCAATGTTCTGTGTATAAATAACTGTGGATGTGACGATTCGTGTCCCATGACACCCATAAATGCACATTTATACAATAAAGAGGACAGCTCCACTCTGTGTGAATTGCCTCTTGGCACACTGGGTGACAGATCTGACCTTTGGGACAACACTGCCTTTGACTGTAAACACCAGGCGAGGACACTGGAGCCAGCAGAGCACAGTCTGCCTTGCCCCAAGATTCTGAATCCCTGCAGAGGAGCTGGTCACTCCTCCAGCTCCAACCTTCAGTGCTGAACATCTGTGGATGGCCTGGGCACCAGCACAGAGCCCTGTTTGAAGCCCAGTGCCCTCCACCACGAGGCACAGCTGTATCTACTGGGCTTTGTCTTCACCAAGCTTCTCTCTCCACGTACCCTCTGCCCTTCCCAGGAGCACACAGACAGGACAATGGGGCTCTTTAGCTCCAGGGAACGGTTCCTATCCACCAGTGAGGTATGGATTGGGTGAGGTACTCAACAGTTCCCTGCCTCTGTATCCTGCAAAACCCCCTTTTCTCCCATCATAGCCAGCTCTGTCATTCCCACCTCAGATCTTGAAGCTACTGGCTCAAAGACAGCTCCAGCCAACACCTGCACACTGCAACAAGAGCAATTTTACACTCTGATCTGTAGATCACCAAGCATTTAAGGAAGGGGCCAGTGCCCAAGTCCCAGCTGATAGATAGGGAAACTGAGTCCAGAAGAGCTTTGTGTCACTCACAAAGGGTTGCAGCACCAGGAAACCCTGGTTACCCACCTCCCAGACCAGCACTAGACATGCCACCATCCCAGCTGTGTGGGTGGAAGGCAGGAAGAAGGAAATGAGTGCCAAGAGCCTGTTGAGAGCTGTGAAAGGAGACACTCCACCAGCGCAGGTGAGGACCAGCCCAGGGCTGGCAAGTCTTACAGATCTGCCAGCAAATCTATGTCATGACACACATGAAGTCAGACAGGAATTGCTTTTTTACTTCTCCAAATCAGCTCTTAGGAAATGGAAGTATTGGAAAAATCATTGAAGTGTAACATGAGATGGTAGGGAACAATAAAAACTCAGGCAGATAAATTGTATATAAATGGATCAGCTTTTATTCAATATTTATTGCTTACTCTATCAGTTCTGAAATGAAACTGGCACGTATAACAAAATAAGGATTTTCTTGGCCAAAAGCAAATATTCAATACTTCTTTCTCATGAGTTGCTGGATGGGTAATCCTTCCTCTCAGTTTTAACAGCGTGTGAGAAGTTATAAAAGGAAGAGGCAGCCTTTGATGGCCAAGATGAGTACATGAATGCCAGCACATCTCCTGTGGGCAGCCTGGCAGAGCAGGGCTGCGCACGGGGAGCAGAGCTCCATGAGCACACGTTGGGCAAAGGCTCACCACTCTCATACACCTGGCTCCAGATCTGCTGCTGTTTACATTTCTGTCTGGGGAGATTGACACCAGTAACTGTCCCCCAAGGGCCACAGACTGAATCACTTGCCAGCGTCTCTGTGCAGCTCATGGGGGTCCTGTGCCTCCCCGCAGGGCTCCCGCTTCCCATCCCGCAAGAACAGATGCAGTCATTCCCCAAAAACATTTATTCCTTGGAAAAAATAAGAGTTTTAATTCTGAAAGAAGGTATCAGAAAGCAGAGCAGTGTCACTGCTGCACTCCCAACCACACCTTTATTTGAGTGTTTTAAAGCCCTCGGATGACTGAGCACTCCACAGAAGCAGCACTGGGCCGGGCAAGCAGCACCCCGACATCAACGCCTGCTCGGACACAGCTGCACCAAGAAGCACATCACTTGTCCAGGCAGCTGCAGCCTCCCAAGTGCCAAATGAAGGTGGGAAGAGAGTCCTTTGCAAGTTCAAACCCTCCAAATCACACAGTGCTTTTCAGCTGCGCAGCCAAGGGAGGACGGCTGCCTGTGGGACACAGCTTCATTCTTGTCCTGGTGAGTGTACTGAAAACACAGAAGGTCCTTGCAGAAAGTCGGTCCCTCATCTGGAGTCCCCCGTGCTCAGCTGTCACAGCAGCTCCGACGGGCCCCGCACCCGCGTTAGTGCGTCGGCCAGACAGCAACCACAGCAATCGCAATCAGCAGCAGCACAATCACCACCAGCATTCCTGGAAGAGATGAAACCACGTTAAGGCTGCTGCCTTCAACTATTGGTCTTTTGCAATTAAATTCTTCTGCTAAAGAGCTGGGGCGCTTTAGCTTGGAGAAGAGGAGACTGAGGGGGGACCTCATTAATGTTTATCAATATCTGAAGGGTGAGTGTCAGGAGGACGGAGCCAGGCTCTTCTCAGTGGTGTCCAGTGATAGGACAAGGGGCAATGGGTGTGAGCTGGAACACAGGAGGTTCTGCTTAAATTTGAGAAGGAACTTCTTTACTGTGAGGGTAACAGAGCACTGGAACAGGCTGCCCAGGGAGGGTGTGGAGTCTCCTTCTCTGGAGACATTCAAGACCCGCCTGGACGCCTTCCTGTGTGATCTCATCCAGGTGTTCCTGCTCTGTCAGGGGGATTGGACTGGATGAGCTTTCGAGGTCCCTTCCAATCCCTAATATTCTGTGATTCTGTGATTCTGTGATTCTGTGATTCTGTGTGATTCTTCTGAGTCCGGCTCCTCCTCCCAGCTGAGACTGATTTCCCCCCTGCCCCTGCTCACAAGCCCCTCACCAGATCCCTGCACGCCAATGACCTGAACAGTGACGTGGACTCAAACCCCATGGCAGTAGAGCAGTTCTTTCTCTTCCTGACCTTTCAAATTATGATTATTATTTTTTAACAGTGCTTAAGGGCTGTGTTTAACTCACGGCAAAGCCAGTCAAGCTTTTCTAGAATCCCTCTGTACCATCCTACTGGGGCAAATGATTATTCAGAAGGAAATCCATAATTGCATTAGGGAATTGTTTCCAATACAAACTGCTTCTGCTTTCAGACAAAACTATTTGCAGAGCAGAAGCAGGGTGTTCGGGGATGTACCTGGCTTGGGAGAATGAAGATCAAGCAGCATTAAAGAGAGACTAACCACTGTGAGACCAACCATGCAGCATGTGGGCTCTGTGGGCTCCATCCTGCCCCAAATCCATCCTGGTTACTCTGCAGAAGTCAATGACTAACACAGTCTTACAAAACTTTTGGCTATTTTTTAGTTTGGGAACACCATGGTGCTCTGCATGTTAAAAAAACACAAGTTATGGATCATTTTGAAAACTGATCCAGAAAACCATCAAAGCAGATTTTTCCCTCTCTCAACGATAGCAATAAGGTGACACAGCTGTCAGACACCTGCTAGAGAAAACAAAATCTCCTCAGTCCCCCCTTTCTTAGGGAGAACTCTCCTCTTTTTTAGGGGAGAGAAAGGATCTTTAACTGGAAATGGACTGGATCCCTCTGGTCCACCCCATCACCTCCCTAAGCAGCCCCAACACGTGAACTCCTCACGCGCTGGCTGGACCACTGGCACCACGCACACAGGCGTCCTCTGGGGTTAAATGATCTTTTAATTAGGAGGCTTTTGTTTTGGTTTAAGTATCTGCTCCGTGCTATCCCCTGTCAGAGCTGTGGGAATATATTAGGGCTCCAAGAGCGGAAAAAATGTCCCTTCATTTGGTCAGCTCGCAGATGACTCTTACTCAACCACTTACACTATTTACAAGTCCAGCTCATGGCAATTAAAAAAGGATGTATTAAAATAAACTCCTCTTTCCAAGCTGGAAAAGGATATTAGACAGCGCTTTTTGTAAATAGTGTCATGTTTTCTGTGCAGAAACTGTTTCTCTGCCAGGGGTCCAGGGTTTTTTTTTTTCCAGGGAAATAAGAGTTGCCACCAACAGGATTTTTTTTCTTTTATGCTCAGTTGAAACCATTTGTTATCTGAAGTGAGCTGGAGCGGCGCTTCCCCGCACTGGCTCCGTGTTTTTCCCTTCCTTGCAGCAGCAGCTGACTGCAGAGACAGCAGCAGCTCCATACACTCCTCCTGGGATGCCCAAGGACTTTCTGCATCCTTTAGGGTAGGATGATTTTGGGGTGATTTTCTTAGAGCACACTCAACAGGTTAAACCTGGAGGAAATTGGTTATTAATCACATCAAACTGAATAAACTAGTAAAAATGCACCTGTCTGCTCCTGCTGCTCTCTTTGCACACCTAGCAAGGGCTGAGCTTTGGCTCTGACAGCAGAAGCCACCAGGGCCATGCTGCACCATGCTGCCTTTTGTCCTGCTTCAGCTGGGGCAGAGCTAAATTTCTTCTTAGTAGGCAGAACAGCGCTGTGTTTTGGTTTGAGTTCAGGATTTGTTATGAGAAGAACACTGATATTGTACTCATAGTTTTAGTTGTTATTGGAAGATGAAGGATTTTCCAACCTCCCTGTGTTTTGCTGGTCTGCAGGTGCAGAGGACTGAGGGGGAGGCACAGTAAAATTAGCAAACCCAAACTGTCATTTGGCTGTGCCATGGACCATCCAACGTCAGGGGCAGTGTATTAACAACGGGCTCTCGGGCTCTCCTTCTTCCAGGGTTACGGTTTCGGTTTTGGGATTGTCACTCCTCCAGGATTGTTATCTGGGAATGGGCCAGGCTTGGTCAGCAGGTGGTGAGCAATGGCACTGGGCATCACTCATTTGTATATTCTGTTACTACCTTTATTACTGTCATTATTTTTATTTTATTCCAATTATTAAATTGTTCTCTTTTCAACCCACAAAGTCTCCTTAACTTTACCCCTCCAATTCTCTCCCCTGTTTCCTGGGCAGGGGAGAGTGAGTGAGCAGCTGTGTGGTGTTTGGCTGCTGGACAGGTTAAACCACCACATCTTTTAAGCCACTGACCACCCCGCTTGCACCCAGTGTCAGTGGGTGCAGGGCACAGGGCCCATGCCGGGGCACCCAGGAAACCTGTTTTCTCCCACCATCACTCACCAGTGCCAGCTGCCCCGGAGATGAAGTCCTTTGGGAAGCATCCTAGAGGATGCTCCCACTGCTGGGCTCCCCCAGGGCCTAGCCTACCTCCAGCTACTGATCCCAGGTCAGGGTCTGTCAATGCCAATCCAAGCGTATTTGACCCAGCTGGATCTCAGACCACACACAGGTGACTTGCTCCAACCCACCAGAACAGCTGAGAGAGGGACATCGTTCGCTTCTCAACCTCAGCCAACCCCTCAGCATCACCCAGCAACACAAGGTTAGAGTAATCCACTGGGAACATGATCTGTACTTCTCCCGTGCTTCTAGTTCCCCACTTTTTATATCTTGTAGTCTTCAACAGAGCCAGAGCAAAAAATTTGCTTAAATTGGGAAGAAAAAAGATCTGATAAAGCTGCTACATTCAGATTCTCTGTCATGTTTTGCACTGGAGGGAAAAATTTTAAAGGGTGCAAATCCTTAGCACAGTTTCAGTGTAACAGAGTTTATGGACTTCAGCAATTAAGAAACAGCTGAGATCAGTTGCTTGGAAAATGCACTATAGGTGTGAGTTAGTAATGATACAAAGTGGAGTTAATGGGGTGTAATTATTCTTTGACAACTCCCAAGAAAAACTGCACATGAGCCCGGAGTTATTACCCAGCAGGAACAGGGGAAGGTGGGGGACTCATAAACCACTGCTGACGGGCAACAACAGAATGAATAGGAAACTTCAGAGGATGTTCAGGGCAACAAGAGAGGGACAACAAAACAAAATAACCTAATTTTACTCCTGGTATTAAAAACCTGGAGCCACTTTTCTGTTTCCAAAAGCAATGGTCAAGGACTTGCTCCCTACATGAGAGATGGAGGAGCAGAGATGGCACGTGTCGCTGCGATATAAATCAGCAACCCGCCAGTATTAAAGGCTTATCTGATCCGTGCGATATCCACAAAAAGAACAGGACAACATCAATTGGCAATAGCCCACAGATTTCAAAGTACCTCTTGCATGATAGAGACCAGATGTTCTGCACATTCCCCCCCCCCCACTATAGTACAGAACAGCAGATTAGAAGGATCTGAAGCTTTTAAACCTGGGTGTTTCACAGAGTACAACACGCTTTCCTAACAAAAACTGGGGTAGGGTCTGACAGCAATTACGTGTTCTAGGTTCCCTGCCTGCTTTGCCTTTTTTTGCTCAAGTCCTGTGAAATATAAATATTCCCCTCAACAAGAACTGCTCAAAGAGAAGGAATCAGGAATCAAAGCCACTAACAAAGTAAACAGGATGAAGAAGCAAAAGGATAGAGTGAGAGGAATACAGATTTGAAATGCATTTCTCTGGGAAAGGTGGGAAGTGAAAGCAGCAGTCTATGTGCAGTTAGGAGCAATTAATTAAGGCAGGTTGGAGAAAGTGCAATGATCTTGAAGCTCCATCTGCTAAAGGGTCTGAGATGGTGCTGCTGTCTCAGTGGAGGAGTGGTGTGGAAATGCAGAGGGCACATTTTAGCTCACACCGAGTTTTGGGGCCCCGGGGTGCCAGCAGGACGCGGGGTGTCCCCGCCGTTCCTGGGAGCACCAGCACTCACGCTGCTTTGCTGGGTTTTAATCTCAGTGTCGAGCTCAGCTGTGCCTCTGCTCATCACCCCAGTCCCAACCCCCTGGCCCCTGGGCAGCAGAGGGGTTCAAGACTCCAAACCTAGCAGAGCATTTAAAAAAAAAAATTAAGATCAAATTTTCAGATAGAAGATGGAAAGAAAAGGTTACAACATCTGTGATTTATGTCTCACCTGCTGTCCATGCAGCTGTGAGATCAGAGGATCAGGGTCCACACCGCACCCTGTCTCCCTGGGGTTACCTGGGTTTATCAGCTTTGAGGGTCACTGGTTTGGGGTCCATCGTGGACACCCTTCCCACCGTACCCAATTCACTCCTACACAAACAACCTCCCAGCTGGGGTCCATATGGAAATTCAGATACATTCTCCGGGTCTTCATCAGCCTGAAGGAGTTTGGGCATCTAGAAGATGGTTTTCCACCTCCAGTTTGCACCTCAGTTCCCAGGGGGTTAATGATTGGTGTAAATAAAGGTGATGGCTGAGGGCTGCATCCCCTCATCTCTATCCTGCCAGATCATAACTACTCCTGCCCGGTGGGGACTGTGTAACTCCAGAGTGTAGGTTCTGATTAAAACTAAGACCAGACTTAAAGCCCACAGTCTCTGGTGCGCTGCCAGCCATCCTCAGTGATGACAAACACCAGTCACACAGACGACAAGTCCAATAAATCATTTAATTTCCCAACCTTTGCTGTTTTGCCATTGCAGAGACCCCAGACATGGCTTGGAGCCGCACCACGCTGAGCACCGTGCACAGCCGGGACACAGCACCCGCCTGCCCTGGGGAGCAGCCCTCTCCCCGGGCACCCCTCTCCTCTCGGTACGGAGCCCACGCTCCGGGCGCTGCGTGCACGTTACAGCCTACACCAGGCTGCCAAAACCCTGGACGAGAAAAATCAACAATTCTGGTCTGTAACCTCACCCAAGTGCAGGGTGCCACGGACTAAGTCAGTCTGTTTGCCTCAAATAACTGTTAAGAATCACAAATAACGCTGACGAACTGGTTTCCTCGGAGAAGAGCAGATACCCACCGTCAGCCAGCAGCCGGCTTTTGTGTTTGTGATTAATCACCGAGACTTTCCAGTTCCTTCTGCTGACTGTTCAGACAGAGGCAGCTGAGACTCAGTGATCCACAGTTTTCTTTAAAGCATTTTTAATTCCTAATGCTAACGACGGCTGGAGCCTGGCAGAAGTTTCTGCTCACCAGCACTGCCACCGAGGGAGAGACAAGCCCTCGCAGCACCCAAACAAAGGGGCCAATTGTTGCTTGTCAACTGGGTGCTGATGCCAGCTTTCTGACAAGGCAATATTTACTGTGAAATATCCACTTATTGTGCTGAATATAACTCCTGGGAATCGGAGTGTGTTTAGGATCTGGCAGGGGTTCAAGTGCCTTTGAAGAGGCAGGCAGGAACTTGGTCATAAATACATCATGTTTTGACAAGTCCCTCTTGAATAAATGTCAAAAGATTTCTGGTCTGCTTCTATCAGACTATTGATTTACCATTAAAATCACCCCGTGGCCACGGGGTGCTGGCCATTGAGATTTCGTGTGTTATCAATTAGAGCCCGCAGATCTCTACAAGGTGTCTCACATGACAACTTCACACGGGACAGCCCCTGCAGAGGAGACAGTTGCACCTTCCTCCTTGGCATCCCCTGCTCCAGTAACAAGCTCCTGGTGTAATTTTTACAAATGCACACTGGCAAGGCACACTCCAGGGCTGGGGACACCCTTGTTTAACAGCACAAGCAATGTCAGCAATGCTCCAGCTCTTTTCTTTCAGCGCACGGGCAGCCAGGCACTCCTAGGGACAAGGAGCAGGCACTTGATGTTGCTTCATATGGCTGCCCAGCATCCTGGGTTAGTGCAGCAGGTGGGTCATCACCAACATGCTCCAGACACAGCCCCAAAATTCAAGAGCAAAGCTTACACTCACCTCAGCACTCCCACCCAGCGGAAGGCAGGGATGTGAGAGGAGCAGGTAGAATCACAGACTGGTTTGAGTTGGAAGGGACCTTCCAGGGCCACCTGGTCCAACTCCCTGCAGTGACAGGGACATCTTCAACCAGATCAGGTTGCTCAGAGCCCCGTCCAACCTGACCTTGGATGTGTCCAGGGACGGGGCTTCTACCACCTCTCAGGGCAACCTGGGCCAGTGTCTCACCACCTTAATTGTAAAAAATTTCCTCCTTCTATCCAGTCTGAATCTCCCCTCTTTTAATTTAAATCCATCAACCCTTGTCCTACTGCTACAGACCCTGCTAAAAAGTCTCTCCCCAACTTTCTTACAGGCCCCTTTAAAGTACTGAAAGGTCTCCCTGGAGCCTCCTCTTCTCCAGGCTGAACAGCCCCAACTTTCTCAGCCTGTCCTCACAGCAGAGCTGCTCCAGCCCTTGGATCATCCTCGTGGCCTCCTCTGGGCTGGCTCCAGTAGCTCCATGTCCTTGTGCTGTTGGTGGCCCCAGCACTGGAGGCAGCACTGCAGGTGGGGTCTCAGGAGAGCGGGGCAGAGGGGCAGAATCCCCTCCCTGGCCCTGCTGCCCACGCTGCTCTGGGTGCAGCCCAGGACATGGTTGGATGGTTGATGCACCCAGGACTTCATGGGTCACGTTAAAGGTCTCCAGTGGCAATACTGATCTGTCCTTCTGCCTTGGAGGTGTCCTCCAGTGGAACAACAGGTTCACTCTACTACTCTTTTTTCATTCTACTACTCTTCAACCCCAAACCCATCAGCATCAGATACAAGACATCCATATCAAGATGCTCACTCACTGCTGTCTCTCTGAGCATCAGCCCAGCTTGGGCTGCGACTGGAAATACCCAGTCACGAGGGAGAACATCCTAAATGCTTTCACAGCATGCTAGGAGGGCTTATGAAAGCAAGTGCAGAGGGAATTTGCCTGTGATAGCTGAGGTCTGGGCTCAACGAGCAAGTAAATCTCTTCCAGTACCCACTGCTATAATTAGTGCACAGAGCATTGGATGGTCCTTATAAGTAGGATAAATAAATAGGAGCATATGCTGAGGGGTGATGTCACCTCTCCATGGGGGTGCCCAGCCACAGTTTCTCTTTTGGGTTCAAGGCAGACTGCTCTGGCAGCAGGACAGTCCCTCCCAGCCAGGGAGCAGCAACGGTCTTCTGGACACAGACTTGACCCATGCAATCCCTGTGTGTCATCCCCAAACCCATGTCAGCTGGAAACCTGGAGGTTTGGGAAGTGGTTCTCCTTTGTGTGAGCTGCATGGTTTTGTGGGCTCAGGGCTCCCACCCTGAGCATGTTCAGACAGCAAACACAACCACGCACTGCTTGCTGGCGGAGAAACACTGGTTTCAGCTCATTAAAAAGAAAAATTTCTAAGGTGTGTGCTCCAGACATCTGCCCTGACTTCAAAAGCAGAAGGTTACATCCAAGTCCATTTCAAGGACTTCTAACCTGTAGCTGGCAAATCCCACCCAAAAAATGAGACGTGCTGGTTTGCTGCCTGTGGAGAGGAGGTGCTGGACAACCAGCCCCGCAGTGAGCCCTGAGCATCCCTCAGCACCTTGTTGGCAACTGTATCTGGGAACAGGACTTTTGCTTGGGGTTTTCTCTCTCTCTCCTGCTGATTTGGGTATATAGTGTCATTCTCAATAATGCTGAAGGTTCAGCATTGGTATTTTTTATAGATTATAAAATAATAATAAAAGAGCCTAGTATAGCATTCTATTATCTGGAAAAAGCAGCTTGTTTTATGCCAGGAAAGTTATATTCCCAAAGAACTGTCTAACCAGAAGTTTATGAACAAGTTTTCTTTTACAAGTGACATGGAGCACTAACTTATAAACACATCATAGCTGTTTTATAGGGTAGAAGCAGAGAAAAGATGGGAGTTTCAGCTAAAGGCTGTAGAGTCAAGGTGCTTTCTTTAAAGACTTCTTTCTAAAGTCACAGTTAAAAAAAACCCCAAACCAAAACAAACAACAACCAAACTTCATCTGCTTTTTCAGTAAGTTAATTTTAAGTCTGTGTTGCCAGATACACGGCAGAAACCCTGCCCAGATCTGTTCAAACTCCTGATTTTCAAGGCAGTAAAGAACCAACTTGGAAGGCTGGCTCCGAATCCTACGCACATACCTAAAGCACTAGTTTAACATGGCAAGCACCCGAAGAAATCCATCTTGCTGTCCTTTATGTTCTCAAAAAAAAAAAAAGCCAAACACTTTCTCCCCCAAAAGCTATAAAAAACAAATCTTTCCCTTCGAACATTTCCCTCGTTCCGAGCGAGACGGGGCATTCAATTTGTATTGCATTAAGAACCACTTTAGCATAAATCCCACGCTATTAAGCTGGCTTGTATGTAAATACACTCGCTGATTCCTACACCTGCATCATTGAAACCATCTCTCCAGAGCCTTGTTCTTTATTAGTTTTGTGACAGCCAAACTTTTCCTTGGGTGACACGTCTGTGTAAACCGCTGCGATCGCACATTATCCGCCGCCCCCGCCCGCCCAGAGGAACCTGGACCTTATTGCTTTTGACCTTCCTTTTCAACTTGCTCTGACTTGAGAAATTTAACACTACAATTGTACCTCTCAACTCTGACATCAAAATCATTGGCAATTCTCAAAGAAATCAAGAACAGGCTCTGCGAACAGTTATTAAAGGCTCCAAAACTGCCCATGTGTTTCACTGGGTCTAGAGGAGGGGGGGGGAAAAAAAAGAAGACATTTTGCAAAAAAGCTGAGCTCTTTGGAAACAACAACGATTGCATTATTAATTCCTTATTTGGAAGAAAGAAAAACCTAGGTCATTCCTGTGCAAGATGAAAAAACTCTTCTTTTATGAGTTATTCCACATTTGGAGCTATTCACGCAATGCCAGATTAACCTGAAGAAATGAGTTATCTGAGTCAAAGGTATAGATTTTGTTTATACGTGGTAACTCCATAGTCAACACTATTTCACATATTAAAAAAATGCATTTTTGTGGTTTTTTGTCACGTTGGGTTGGAGCTA
This sequence comes from Caprimulgus europaeus, assembly GCA_907165065.1. Next base: position 3,919,244 of record OU015543.1, on the reverse strand, counting down.
CACTTCCATCTCAGGCACCCAAACAAGTTTGTTGTTAACACAAGCCTTCATCAGGGCATGAAGATACCTGACGTTACTGACAGCAAGACCCATTGGCAAACAAAGCGTGGTTAAATAACAGCAAGATAAAACCCACCATGATTGGAAAATAAATGTCAGGTTCAGTCCCAGAAGCAGCATGGAGTGACTTTATATCCCAAACATTTATTGCTTCAGTAATCAAATAATCCCGAGCATTTGGGTCCCAAACCACACGCGCAGCCCCGCGAAAGGAAGTGAGATAAGTGTTTCTCTTAATCTGTTATTGTTATACTTCCATTTGCTTCTTTTTTAATCTATTTTTTCAAATTACAAATGCACACCAGATAGTAAATTGAACTACATCCAAGCATAACTGCAAAGAAATCTCGTATTCCTTCAGCATGCGACGTGCGTTGTGTTGTACAAACCCAACCTCACATGAACCTCGAGAGTCAGAGGAGTAGCTCCAATGAATCTGGTCACACCCTTCAACTGCTGCTCCTGTTTCAACATCTCCAATGCTTAGCTGGTCTGAGAGAAGGTAATCACCTACCTTTGGCAGTGGCTGGAAGGTTTCCATCCAATAGCTTATGATGCTACATAAATATATGTCTGGCTTTATAAGTCTACACAGCTCATTAACCTCTTGCATTGACCTGAGAACCAGACTAGAAGAAGGGCAGTTGAAAGACAGGAAGGTTTCCTAAGGAAATTAAGAAATATAAGTACATTTTATCTTCTGAGCCACCAGAAATGAAGCTCAGAGACAGACAAGACATTTGTTTGGATCTGAAGACAAGTCAAGAGCACAGCAAGAATGAAACTGTCACAAGCTTTAACTTTCAGAGAAGTCTGCGGGAAAGGGAACACTTTGAGCTAAATTTGTATCTGCTTTAAATAGCAGAAGGTAGTTCACAGAGGACAACCTAGGAGAAATGGTTCAATGTACCTCTGAGACAGAATTACTGAACCAAAGAGCCTTAAAACAATTTATGCACATACCTGAATAATACCTTTCTGCAAAAATGCTCTACAATAAAATCATTTACTGGACTCATCGTTGCACAAAGAGCACGTGCAAGAGGTAACAGCTTACCCAAGTCACTTCCTACCCAAAACCCCCAGCGTTTACTAGACCCTTTCTACTTGCTGCTATACTGAAGATCAGATGTATTTAACAAACAACAGTAACTCTGCAGCAATTTCTCTCCAACTGTGTTAACAATGCTCAAGGCAGGCTAAAAGGATGTCCTTCTGAAGTACATGCTGTCTTTTGCAGTAAATTCATGCAGGACCTTGCACCCATGCCCAGCCAAAGCTGAAAATTTAAGACCTCAAGTCTCCCCAGGAGTCTCTTTCGGTGTTTTCCCACATACCATCTATTTTACATCCAGTCAAACCTGGCAACCTCTGTCTGATGCCCTTTTCCGATGGGTGAGCTGGGGCAGCACCAGGGGCAGAAGATCCAGAGTTGTGCAGGAGATGACCCAGCCCCCAGCAAGCCAGAAACTGGAAATATTCTCAAGTTTTTCCTTTTGTTCTTGCTCGAGTGACTTCACAGACTTTCCTTGCTTGTCCTCACGCTGCTATTATCAAAGTATTTCCAACCCCAAAGGTCATCGGCAGACATGGGAATTTTTCTGCATGTGGCTTATTTTGCTTCCCTTTTTGTTATTAAAGAAGCACACACACTTTCCAATTCTCCCTTCTCCAAACTCTCGAGCATCCTTTCCCTGACACAAGCGACGCCAAGGAACAAGATCAGTCAAGCAATGATGTGCTGCATTTCTGAACAACTGTGTTACAGCTTGGAACAGGACTTGTGAAAGTTTCAGAAACCTCAATGTGCACTGAAGGTTTCCCAGAAGAAAGGAAACAAAACAAGCTCAAACAGGATCACTGAAGTTCTACAGATCCCTGTATTTCAGATGAGGTTCACCCATGTGAGCCCAGCCAAGCCGTAGGTGTCACCTGAACCCTTTAGTCCTGGCATAAGCTCCGCAAAAATCAGGAGGAAAGTGTGAGAAAGCATGGATTTACCTGGGACATCTCCATCTCTAGGCTTACCAGAAGGTATCCTCCCCACACCACTGAGGGAGATGAGCAATGAAGAACAGAAGAAGCATCTGGCAGGGACCACAGCTTCATCAACAGTGGTGGAGAGAACAGCCGGGAGCTGAAGAGCGTGAAGGAGTGCCAGGTGAAGCTTTCCTCACGAAAACACAATGATCTTAGAAAATCCAAAGGCTACCTACCATCAGGTGGTCCTTCAGCAGCACAGGTCACTGAAGAGACTTCTCACTGCATTAGAAACTTCAGAGATTTATCAGCCCGATGCAGCACGGGCTGTGAGGAGAGGCACCGACCTGGGGCCAAGGTGAGTTAAATCCAGAGGCGGGGTGGTGGCTTCCTCCCGCAGTGCCCTGATGGCTGGTCCTCCTCCTCACACACACATCCCTGCACCTTCCCCAGCTCAGCTTCACCCACCAGCCCTTTCTCCAGTGAGAAGCTGCAGCCCAGCTGGCAAACTCCAAATGGTTTTCCTGAAAGAAAGGATCTGCCAGACAGCAGCTCACCCCGGAGCCGCAACCTGCGGCAAGCAGGGAAAAGGCAGAAGACATGACAGATGATCTCAGCAGGGGACTGTTGTTCCTCCACTACTTTCTCCAGTAAAAACAAATGGGGGAAAAAAAATACTCAAATGAAAGGACAGCTCTGCTGGCCTGGTGCAGAAGGGGACATCTGCCCATGTCCATCTGCCATCAGGCTGACACCCTGGTCTTTGTTTTTGGTAGGGTCAGTTTTCTACCATTATAGCTCCCTGAACCGCCTCACCAGGACACCAGTGCCAGTATAAGGAAAAAAGATGGGAACATGGGGAGAGAGAGCAGGTAACCACTAGTTCTGCTTAGATTCATCAGTAAATTGTCCCATCAGGCTCTTAAATCACTTGAGAAAGTATTATCTTTGCCTCTTCCTTTGTTTTTCACTTGAACAAATGCTGGGATTACTCGCTCCCTAGTTAGATGGATATATTACAGTGCCAGAATGCTTCTGAAACGTTTAAAGCATCAACAACTAGAGTTACTCATGAAAAAAATGAAATAAAAATAATCACAGCTCAGTCAAACAAGTGGAATACACTGCAGGAACAAAACTACAGTTTTACTGGTCTGCCTGAACCCACAAGAGGAACTTCACCAGCAAGACACTGATCAAGGAGAAAAAGTCACAGCAGAAAAAAAATCATATAGCGTTCATACCAAGTCATTTAAGGTCAGATTAAGTGTTCTTGAAGTCTGGTCCATGTGTCTTCTATTTTAAAAAGTGCTCTGCTTGCACAGGAATTGTAAGAACTTTTGAAAATGGGATGCTGGCTCCTAAGTCACTTGGATACTTGACCGCGTGGTCAGGAGGGTTGAGATTTACATACAAATTGCAAAGCTTCTAAATTGCTTCCTCAGTGCAAGAAACGGGGGTGGAAACGAGAGAATATTTAATGATTAGTTCCTTATGGCTCTGACATTCTTGAAGCATATTTCTTGCAGTCCCTGGAACACTCCTGCATTCTTGATTGCAAAATGGCAATAAGCGATTTCCTTTAAAAGCCTTGTCTTTTATTGGAATACTAAAAATACCCCACTAGCCCCACTCCACTCTCTCTCTTTCCTGGACAGGCACCATCAACCCTGATGTATTCTATTTTGAAGACAGCAATAAACATTTCAGCATGGGCTGTTCAATCCACTTCATAATAGATGGTGCATTTCCAGTGGAGCCCCTACTAACACCATAAATCATCTTTACACAGACTTAAGTCTGAGAAACTCCAGCTCAAAAGCAGCATGGAGTTTTTTTTTCTTCTTCTTCTTTTTAAAAATTAAAAATGGGTACAAAACAGACAGGAATTAAATGACTGGAAACTTTAAGCATGGAACTACTGGGATGACCCTGTAAAACAGGACTGTTATGATGGTTACAGCTGCACTGCGCAGCGCTGCTCCAGTCAATTCACTTGATGCAAACCTACCTGGAAGACAATGCTTGGTGGAGTGAAGTCCAGAAAAAATGGTCTACACATCCATTACATCTGAACAAACATGGTGTCAAATCTGGGATACTCTGACTGTTGCTGAATTTCAAAGCCACAGATGAAGATTAATTACATACTACATCTGAACTAGTTACCCACACCTAATACTCCTTTTGTTTTTCCAGTCTATATGGACATAAAGTCTGAACTGTTCTCTCCACTGCTTTGCCCATTGTGTCTCTCTCCATCTGCTACAGACCTTGGAGAATAGCTCAGAGAAATAATTTCAGGTACACGATGAGGAGGCTGCCGCATAAGCCACGATTTTATTATTAATGTCCTTGGCTGAGTGGAGAAGCTCCTCCAGTAAAAGCAGTTGTGCAATCACATTCAAGAACTAAGACCAGCTCAGTGCAGGATGCAACCAGCCTTACTCAGCCTTAAACATCAAAGTCTTCATGTAGTCAAGAGCCAGAAGAGACATAATTCAGAGCCCCAGTGCAGGCTCCAAACTCAGTCCAGAGGTGAATGATGAGAAGGGTTTCCCGAGTATTGATCTGGAGGGGGTTTGGCTGGACAAGGTGACCAAGAGGCTCTTGAGCCAACCCAGCAATGTCAGCCCCAGCACGATTACTTCTTTCCACATTAAGGGAGTCTGCTGGGAAATCTGACCTCACTGAACAAATCTGCTGGTCACATCATAACTCTGTTCCAGCAATTGCCCTCGAGTCACTCCACAAACTACACGCAGCTCAGCAGCCACTCAGTGATGCCCCATGCACTGGATGAAATACAAGCTGTAGCTTTCACTTGAACACAAGCATCATTAAGGCAGGAGATGCTTATTTTTCTACTCTTGAAGCCCCAGAGGGAAGCAAACATAACTTTGTCTGTTGGCAAACTAGTTTTTCACCATGCTTGTGGCTGGATAGTCTCATCACCAACCATGTCCTGAGCTGCATCCAGAGCAAGGTGGGCAGCAGGTCGAGGGAGGGGATTCTGCCCCTCTGCCCCGCTCTCCTGAGACCCCCCCTGCAGTGCTGCCTCCAGTGCTGGGGCCACCAACAGCAGAAGGACATGGAGCTACTGGAGCCAGTGCAGAGGAGGCCACGAGGATGATGCCAGGGCTGGAGCAGCTCTGCTGTGAGGACAGGCTGAGAAAGTTGGGGCTGTTCAGCCTGAAGAAGGCCCTGGGGAGACCTTCTAGTGGCCTTCAAGTACCTGAAGGGGCTTCAGGAAGGCTGAGGAGGGACTTCGGCCAAGGGCAGGGAGTGACAGAACAAGGGGTGATGGCTTGAAACTTGAAGAGGGGAGATTGAGATGAGATCTGAGGACTAAATTCTCTGTGAGGGTGGTGAGACACTGGCCCAGGTTGCCCCAAGAAGCTGTGGCTGCTTCTCCCTGGAAGTGTTCAAGGCCAGGTTGGATGAGGCTTTGAGCAACCTGGTCTAGTGGAAGGTGTCCCTGCTGATGGCAGGGGGTTGGAACTGGATGAGCTTTAAGGTCCCTTCCAACCCAAACCATTCCATGATTACCTGCCTACTGTCGTCACATGGATGGCAAGCTCTCTACTCTACAGGATACAGTTATCAACAGGCTTTGCTTAGTGTCAGCTTCCCTTTCTTGGATAAATCCATCACACTTCCCTGAGCTGTTCCCCACCTGCAGTGGGTCTCAAACAGAAGGGTCTGCATAAGGAAACTGCATTTATTTGTGGTTGACTCATTCCATGAATTTGATCTGGGTGAATCTAGCACTCCAATAGCAAGATCTGGTGACCACAGCAAGGAGAAGCTCTTCTGGCTCTGAAGAAAGACAACTGAAATCAAAAATCATAAAACTATGAGGTTGAAAGGGACCACAACAGGTTCTAGTGCAGCACACTGCTCCAAGCAGCGTCAAGTTAGGGAGCTGGACATCATGGTCCTTATGGGTCCTGTGCAACTTGAGATATCCTATGATTCTAAGACTCAGACCAGGTTGCTCAGGGCTTTGTCAACTTGAGTCTTTCAAATCTTTAAGGGTGCACCAGTGTTCAGGGAGCACACAACTGGGAGATCTGTTCATTTTCACAAATAAGCAGTGCCACTCTGAGAAGGAATGGACAGCCTCAAGAGCTAACACTGAAGTGGGCAAGTGCTTATTATCTCAAATACAACACCGAGAACACCAAAAACCTTGACATCTTTCAGTCTGAGGGGGGACCTGATTAATGTTTATAAATATACGAAGGGTGAGTGTCAGGAGGATGGGGCCAGGCTCTTCACAGTAACGACCGATGATAGGACAAGGGGCAATGGGTGTGAGCTGGAACACAGGAGGTTCCGCTTAAATTTGAGAAAGAACTTCTTTACTGTGGGGGTAACAGAGCCCTGGGACAGGCTGCCCAGGGAGGGTGTGGAGTCTCCTTCTCTGGAGACATTCAAGACCCACCTGGACACCTTCCTGTGTGATCTCATGTAGGTGTTCCTGCTCCGGCAGGGGGATTGGACTGGATGAGCTTTCGAGGTCCCTTCCAATCCCTGACACTCTGTGATTCTTCTTAGGTGAGGCTTCATTGATTTTAAAGCCAATACCAATTTAGACAAATAAACTGTTCACCCTAGTTTCTGCAGAAGTCTACCAGCCTGCATGCCAAATTCTTCACACAGATATAGCTGGTTTCTTGTTGAGAACAGTGTTTTCACAATTCAAAGAACAATCCTTCTTTTAGAAACTTGCTCAACCTTTGGCAATCCAACCTAATCAGCATACAAAACTACAGAACCCAGCAACCAAATACTTCTCATTAATACCATTTACAGCTGCTAACAACTAGAAGAACCTTCTAAAAATGCCAAGGGAAACAGGGTGGGTGAAACAATCCCTCGCAAACAACTGAGCCAATAAATACAGAACTGTGATAAGAAATTAGGTTTGACTTGCATAATCACCTTTAAAAGTTTTTTGTAAATGGAGTCTGAAGAGCAGGAGGCTGATAAAATAACATAGTTCAGTAGCAATGTGAAAGTTTCATGCCGATGAAGGAGGGAATTCAATCCTTGCTGAATTCTTGAAATCATTTAGATGTTAACAGAAGTTTCTTCTCCAAAAAAAGAAGGCAAGGCATCTCTTAAAGCCCACACACACATAGATCTCTGACTCCTGTATGCTGGTGTACTACACAAAACTATTTTGGTTTTGGAAGACTGCATTGTCTCCTGTGTCAGGATGCCTATTTTATTTTATTTTATTTTATTTTATTTTATTTTATTTTATTTTATTTTATTTTATTTTATTTTATTTTATTTTATTTTATTTTATTTTATTTTATTTTATTTTATTTTTTAACTTCTGCCATGAGCAGAGCCAAACCTGAACAATTTATGCACGTGCAGTACAAGAGGTCCTCTCTCATTTTGTAAAAAAAATTAAAAAATAAATAAAGAGAAGGGAGGAGGAAAAACCACAATATCATTTCATCTCAGTACCTTCCTAAAACTTGAGAAGTTTATAAGCTCTTAACTCCAGTTCTCTTCCTTTGCTCCCCACATGACAGCTACAAGCTGCTGCAGCAGCTGCACAGTAAATGTCTTCAAAGGAAATAAAGAAATAATTGCTCTCAAGACAAAGTGCAGGGGGAAAACCTGGCCTGGGTGACAGGAGCAACGCAGGGCTGTGCAGGCTGCACTCAGGGGAGTGAACACAATATACGTTACAGCTATAAGCAACCTCTCCCCACACTCACTCACCAGTGGAGACTTTTGTTCCTAATGGAGAAAGGCAGCAAAACCAGAAGAGCACTGGGAGAACCTGCAGAAGGCAGGATGTTTTGGAAACCCACCTTCTCATATTCTGCATCAGATTCTTATGTGAGAGAACATTTCCCTATTTGAGGTCCTTAAAGTTATTGCTAGATATGTGTGGGGGCTGACACAGAGAAAAAATATATACGTAAAACTCAGAAAAAAAAGGTCTATGTCAGGAATGTACCCTGTTACCAAACAATCCACAAGGATGAAAATACGTGGGAGGAAAAAAGAAGTTGCCTGATTTACTAAATAACTTTTTTTTTTCCTTAAATCTAATCCCATGGTTGAATCTGCAGAGTTTATTCCCCTCACACTTCTAAGGGGATAAAAACCCCACACTGCAGAGGCACATAAATCGCCCTGGATCATTTGTCTGGTCCTGCTCCTGCCCCACAGAGGGATGCTCCATATGCTTTTGCAATAGCTCTGTTCTGATGGTATTACCAGGAGTGTCCCCTATTCATCATGTTGCCACTAAAAGTCTCTCTGGAGTATTTGCTTTTTCTATACTTTTCCAAACTGTTTCAGTTTCCTCTTAGTTTATTAAAAGCTCACTGAAGATGACCATAGGTAAAGCTAACCTCTGCTACTACAAAATTGGAAGGAAAATATAAAATGGGGGAGAGGAGGAAAATCACTTTTAATCACAAATTTTCCTTCATTTCCTCCTTTTCCCAGAAGAAAGTCCCCCCAAACATACTGTTTCAGTTACATTTCTCTGACAGTCCAAGTTGTGAAGCCCGAGATATTGCTGTTTGAGGTAGCATTTACATTCAAGAAACACTTTCCTGGATGTTACTATTTGAGTTGGGGATCATTGGAAGAAATTTGGTATTGGCTCAACCCTTCAGTGCCCTGAAATCAATGAGCTTATTTCAGCCTGTAAAGTGTTCTTAAAGACATGCTTAAGTGCTTTGCTGGATGAAGAACAAAGCACTTGGCACCCCGCAGAACTGAACCCTGCTGAGATGCGAGGCCTTTCCAAACATTCCTAATTAACTAAAAGAATCCACAATTAAGAAAGTCCCAGTCATTTGGTTGACAGAAGAAAGGCAATGTTTTGCAAAGCATCCCGTGTTCACGCTCTGGCAACATTCACTCCAACACAATTCCAGACACGGAAAGAGAAACGTGTCCCGTAGTAGGTGGGCCAGAAAGAGCACAAGAGTATCTGGGTGTCCTTTGGCAATTCAGCAGTGGTGCTGAAATCCAAACCCATGTCTGGGCTTCACGAGGTGCCTGCTTCAAGGCTGGGCACACTAAGGAGATGGAGCTTGTCTGAGTTGACCACCAGACCCTGCCCTGCTCCTGTGCACCTTGGCTTCGCGGATGCCTTGGATCAAGCAGTCCCAGAGGGAAGCTCTGCCTGCTTCAAGTCCGGGCACTCCCCAGCTTCTTATCTTACATCTAAAGTCAGGCCAAAAAGGAAGGAAAAGTAGTGTCTGCAGAGCAGAAGGCAATGCTAGGTATGAAAGCTTCAGACTGAGTACACGTGGTCTCCAGCTCTGTATGGATGGTCAAGAAGATCCCCATTTAACCCCTAGATTTTACATTGTTTTGAGGACTCTGCTGTCTGCAAAACATTAACTCAAGCCAACTGGTACAAAATTCTGCTGGAATTCCACTTTTAAGCTGACTGTGTCTTTCTGACTCAGAAAATAAACAGGCCTTTCAATGCATTTTTATAGTTGCAGCATGTATTTCATTCTTATTTTCATCCAGCTTATACAGAGATTAGATCAATTATTCTTCATGTTTATCTTTTCCCATGAAAAACACAAATCACCTTTATGTTACACTAACAAAAGCTTGCCTTATTGAGGAGGACATCAGGGAGAAGCCCCTTGCTCTCCAGGGCCTGAACCTGCAAGCAAATAGGCAGCAGCTGACCCTGCAGCCCAGACAGGTCCACTTGCGGTCACCTGGACTCCACGTGGATGTGGTCATTCCCACTGGGAACTGGAGGCAAAGCCCTGAAGACCTGGGAAATCTGTGTAGAGGATCAGACCACCTTCAGCTAGAGAACTCAACAAGGACTTTCCACTTGTGCTCCACAGCTACTTCTAAGGAGCCCGAGGACAGCAGCCAGAAGGGAGGCTACTCCAACTGGGGTTTGAGTTCAACTGGTGGGTCCAGCACAATTTTACAGCACAAGAACAGGAACAACAAATCAAAAAAAGGCTGGAAATTGGAATCAGAAAAATCCAGCCAGTTCAATGTTAAAAGGGGGCTGAACCTCAACATCTACACCGAGTATGGCTTAAGGAGACATGCCGATGCAGAAGCGCTTGCTGCTCTGCATGCATGTGAAGCTCTCTGAGATGACCTCACCTCTCAACCAACGAGGAGAAAATCTACACCATGACTCCTGTGTAGCATCACCAGGTACAGCCATGTGTGAACAATTCTAAAATAAAGTCAAGAGAACTTTTTTTTTTGAAGTTTCATCAAATCCTGCCTCAATCACTCCAAGAGTTTCTGACTGCACACAACAGCGTCATAACAGAAGTAAGGTCATCTGCAAATGGTTAAAGTAATGCACATGAGGTGCAAACCACTGGGACTGCAGTAAGATGCTTGGCAGTATTTGATTTCAAGCAAGCCACAGAACATGACAGTAATTTAAATAAAAGCAGTACAGTTTATCCAGAGCTTCCCACCCCGCTGCTCCCAACACAGTCCCTCTCTCTTTCTCTCTCCGCTCTTTCAGGCACAAGCTAGCACACGCTGACCATGTATCATGGAGCCTATCTCAAAGCTGGAATTTTATTCACAGTGTTTGGCTTTTGGAGGAGGCACATTAAAAATAGAGATGAAGGCAGGCTTATCCTTTTTTTTTTAGCACAATTAAGGCTTGGTGTGAGGGGATCCTAATAAAATTTAAAAGTCAACACTTCTGATGGAGCATCCTTAGCTTCTTTTGAAATGAAGATGTGGATGCAGTGATTAGTTTGCTTGCTAGCAACTTTTTTTTTCTTATTTAAACATTGTTCACTGTGGTTTTAATGGCTTTGAGGGGAGATTTTTAGTCTGATCAACTGCCAAGAAACATCTCCCAGCTAGCTGCTTTGGTCATCAGTCAGTAGCTGCCATTAGTGCAGCAGTTTCTATCTGCAAATCCAATAATCCTAGACTACCAAACATAATTTTCCTCTGAGATTAGTTTTGGTGGAAAAAAAAACATCCTGAGGAAGGCAAAACACTTTTTTTTTAAACTTTTCTTTTTTTTTTAGTATTTCAGCTATCAAAACTCACAGTGCAGCCTAGAATAAAAACCCATAAAAGCCCTTCTCCAGCTCCACTCCTCACCCAGCCGGCCAGTGAACATGGCAAACCATTAACTCAAGCTGCTACAATTAACTCCCAGCATCTTCTTCAAAGACTCAGAGAATCCCGAGCTACTTGTCATGCAAACAACCTGTGAGATTCATTCTCCTGGCAAGGCAAAAGGAGGGGTAAATTACTGAGTTAAGTAGATTACTGGGGAAGGAGTCACACTCAGCAGCCTTATGAGATGATTAGACCCTGGGAAATTCATACACCAAATCCCCTGGCCCTGATAGCACACATTCATTACCAGTTTCAGGATCAACCATAATCAAGGACCTTCTCTGGCAGCATTAAATATTCTTTTCCCCAATGAACTTTCATTGAGCTTCCCTTCCAAAAGACAAAAAAAAAAGAAAATTATATTTAAAATGTTACAGGGGAAAAAGCTGCAGCAGCATTCAGCATCTCAGCAGTTCCTCACTAAGATGACTCTTTTTTTCAGAGGAGCATCAGCATTTTTGAAGCAACTAAAAAAATGTTTTTAGTTTTTTAAACTACCAGTGCCATCATCACCATAAACCTTAACAAACTTCTCATCATTGCTCCGTGGGTGCACGTGTGCAGCACTGCCAACAGCAGCACCCAGGGATGCAGAGGGCTGTCTGCAAAGCAGACAGAGAGCAGCAGTTATCTGTCAGGGGCATTTAATAAATCCAATGCAGCAGAGCAGCTTTTGCAATCCCAAAGAGGGAAAAAAAAACCCCAAACCAAAACAGATGAGTGGCAAGAGAGCCAGCTGCTGTCACAGCACTGGGACGGGAAGCTGCAGAAGTGACTTAGGACCATGAGCTCCCCAATCAGGGTCTGTTTGGCCTCGTGGTCGATGGGTGATACCTATCTATGTACCTCACCACGATCTGCCAGAGCACATGGACTGAGACTGGGAAATTAACTGCCCAGAGTACTGGGAAAATGGGCAGCAATCATTAATTTTTCCCTACTAATGACACTTTGTGAGGAGCTCTGCTGGTAGAGGCAGGTTCTGGGAGAGGCTGTTCCACAGAGGTTTCAGACATGGATTTATAGCATTTTATTTTTAAAAGACTCCTAGTTTAACACGAGCCAGTACAGCATTATGCAGCAACCCTCCATTAGCTAAAGAATTACCAATTCCCTATTTTCTTGATCTATATAAAGTAAAGGGCGTAACCCCGTCACGCTGGAGATGGTGAGAGTGTGCTGAGAGTTCTCCCTCCTACCTGAGGTATTTTTATCAAAGAGATGTCTTTAAAAATATCTCTCAGAGAAAGTCACTTATGCAAGAAGTCAGACAGTTGAGGACTCCTGAAGTGCAGTCTAGTTCAATCAAAGGAAATTCCACCACAAGACACTATTTCATGCCCTGGTATCTCAAAGGAGGCCATGATAAACTGCAGATAAGCAGATGTTCAACCTGATGAGAAGGGCTCATCTTGTCAGAAAGCTGTCAGAGGTAGGATAGCTATGAAAAAGGAAAGCACAAGGATCTAACAGTGGTGATAGGGGCACTTGGGAACCACCTTGAAAAACACTGGGTTCACCAAGCCACCAAATGAAGAGACTGAGATGTATTCCATCAGTGCAAAGGGCAGTTCAAGTCATCTTGGCAAAGTAACAAGGAGAAGAGCCCGCTAGTAGGCTCTACTAAGTAGGGAAGCCCCTATTCCCTGACCATCAGCCTTGTCCACACATCTACGGATGAACTTCAACTGTTAATGCATCAGCTCACCAACCCCAAAGAGATGCCTGACAATCTGCAGCAGGAAGCTGACAAACACCAGGTCCCCAAAGAACAGCTTCTCTAGTCATCCTCAGCCCACCTGCCTGCCCCATGCTCCCAGCCTGCAGGATCCCCTGGTCTAGACCTGTTGCCACTCCATGCAGAGGGCTACAAGCAACAGCCAAAGGGGTTTTTTGAGTCTCAGACTCTTCATGTGACAAGTGCAGCAGGGACTAGGAACTGTTCTTGCTCACTGCATCCATGCCTTGACCTCAGGTGGCATCAACAGAACCTGCCTTTGTCTGTGTCAGTGAACCAAGAAGAAACACCCAAGCAAGCCACTTCTGCAGAGCAGCCTGGGAAGGACAGAGAGGTTAAGGTGCTGTAAAGCAATTTACAGCTCAGCTGAGCAAAGCATGACAAATTCTGCATTACATCTTTGAAATCCAACGACTTCACTCCAATTCCTCTAGCACCTCAAAGTTAGAGCTGCGTTGAGATGGTCCGAGCACAGGCTGACAGTGACAATGCTCCCAGCAGGCATGGACACAGCCAAGCAACAGGCACTCAGATGGGGACAACAGCCCTGGTCTGTTCCACAAAGGGCAATATATATATTCAGGAGCTACTGAGATACATCAACCACTGCAGGACAGAGCCTGTGCTGGCCTGGCAATTCCTCACCGCAATCGCTCCACTGTTACTGCCAGTTCCTCCTTCCATCCCTTAGGGCCACGAGATCCTTTTTAGTACTCACCTTCCAAGAACCTTGGCAAGAAGAGCACAAACCCTACAAGACAGGCAGAATCAGCCACATGAGCCCACAAAGATGGGAAGCCTGCCTAGAAAGAACATATTTCTCGCCTTCCTGACACCCCATTTCTTTCTTGACTAATGTTGAAGGAAGGCTTTAAAAGGAGATGGGGTCCTCACTACTATCTAGGAGTACTAGAGCCAACTTGGTGTATCAGGTGAGCTAGACCACCACTAAAACCAGCCACTGAGCAGAATGGAGCCAAAACCATGCCCCTTACCTCACGCTTGGCTCTCCTGTGAACCTTGCCAAATTAAGCAAGGAAGCAGACAACTGCAGCTTGTATGTTGTACAACTTGTTCAGTCATAACCCTAAAAATACCTGAATGACCACCTGTGGACAGTCCAGGGTCACAAATGCAGAACACCTCTTTTGTGGGCGCTACCACCCAGCCATGCTACAACCAGCTCAGCTTATTAAGCCATTTAGCATCTAAATACTCCTGAATTCCAAGCTCTTTGATGACTTAACCTTCTACTTCTTGCTAGAATTAGCAGGACAAAAAAAATGACCACCAAAAAGCCATCAGCATCCCTTGACCTTCTCATTGAAGGTAGCAAGGAAAGCCAGTTCTACTTAACTCTTCCTTCCTTGGAAGATGATCTCTAGCTTGTTTCCTGTTTGTAGCCAAAATAAAGCGTGCATCTTTCCAACAGGGGCAAGCCACCTGGACAGCTCAAGAGAAAAATCAGGATTTCATGCAATTCAACCTTCCTTATCTCAGCAGGGCTGGCACAGTAAACAACAGAGCAATTCCCTCTTTTGTGAGCCTCCAAATCGACCAACTCTTTATTTCAAGCAGAATTCAAAGACCTAAAGCGTGACTCTCCTCCTGCATGGACTACACCACAGTCTTCAGAGCAGCTCAGCGGATACACTCTGGGCTGGAGCAAATCCAGCTGCAGAGAAGCCTCAGCAGAGCACCCCAGCACAGGAACAGCTTGTCATCAGTGGGCAAAGCCAACTGATCTAAACTCAAGATAGTCTTTTTCAAGAAAGTCTCTCCCATAGACCGTTAACCGCCAACATGCATGCACAAATATGACGTGAATGCTTGCATGCAGACAGCTGAGTACACAGAACAGAACTCACTCTGCATCCATCTCCACAACTGCATTCAGCTGCCAGAGCAATAGGCATCTTTGAATATCAAAGGTGATGGTAAACAACCATAAAACACTTCAGTAGGTAGGAAGGAGTGTGGAGGACATGGTAAAGTAGCCGTGCATCCAATGGAAACATTCAGAATGGTGTTATTGCCAAAGCTACCAGTAAAGCAGAAGCAGCAACACTGGGAAAGACATGCAGGAGTGAAAAAAAATTAATTTCAGCAAAGGGCTGAGGTGCAACATGAAGTCTGAAAATCTACTGCTCTACCTCATCTCCCATCCAAACCTGAAGTTCTAAGAAAAACCAGAAATCAAATTTAAACAAACATTTACCTGGCTCCCAAGCTATTTTAGTATCTTGTCAAAACACATCCCCCAAATAAAGTGTCTCTGACTCAGAAAGAATAGAATGCAAAATTCATGAGAAGAAATCAAATCCTATCATCTCAGGAAACTGGACACTCTTTAAGTCCCACAAAAGTGCAAAGACTATAAGAAACTTAGTTCTAGCAGTCCTGCTTCAGGCAAGCATATTTTGCTCCTTCTTTTTGAACAGCAGCTAACCCTGTTGGTGTAGAGAGCCTGACCTGACTCCAGCCTGCTACTTGCTCCAACCTGTGCCAGCATGAAAGCCTTCTCTCTGGCTGTCAGCTAAAAGGAAATCAAATCAGCATTGACCATCATGATCAAGAGATCTGCAGACAAGGAATACTACAGAGGATTCTGGCTTTTATTCTGAGCAAACAGGGTGCTGATGGCAACGGCAGGCACGTTTGCTATACCACAAACTTGAAAACAAGCCCGTTGCTTTGGGTAGTTTCAAATCTTTTTGGTGATTTCCAAGGCAATTAGCATCACCCATCGCTCAAGCCATCCCTCCAACAGCTAATCATCCAGGCAACCCATGAAATTTCAAAGCTAATATTCCTCCCTGTGTAAATACACACCCAGGCATCAGCTACTTAAGAAACAGTGTTTGCCCTTTTTTGGTGTACCTCTGACCCTCCATTAGGACTGATGAAGGATGCTGTGGGACACGTACAAAACCCTTCCAACCCCCCATGAATTATTTTTGTTTCCCCACAGAGGTGGCGCGGGAAGGTTGGTTGGCTCTGGGTCTCTAAGAGAGGCTTTCTGTGGCTGGACATGGGTTGGCTGTCACACACAAGGGATGACCTCTGGCAATGCCCGGCTCGCTCTTGCTACTGTCTTCAGTTTGGCAACACGGCACAAAAGCAGCGTGTATGTGTGCACCCCTCCCGCCCCGGCCCCTCTTCATGGGGGGCCAGAGCTTCACACGTTACTGGGCCCCCTCTAGACAAAGCCAGCGAGTTTCTTAATTAAGTCGAAGTGAAAGACAGCCTAAAAGCATCCCACTTACATCCTGGGAGTACCTTCAGTCTGGACTTCAAACGCCGGCAGTGCACTGCCTGTCAAACCGCGGCCTTAATGGCCAGTCGACGATTTTTCTCTTGTAAATGGGAGCGCTGTGCCTTCAGCCCAGCCTCTTCAGCCTCCTCTCATCTTCCCTCCAATTTTAGACATGTCTCTGGGTTATAGAGGAGGAAACAAAGGGGCTGCTTGTGTGTCAGAAGCCCTCCAGAGGGTCTGCGTTTCAGTCCACCCTTCTCCAAAGCAGGGCAGTGTCTGGAGAGCTCTTTAGCAGTTTTCGTCTCATTAACATTTCCAAGAGGGATCAAAGAATATATTAAAAAAATATCTAAGTACAATTCCTGCTATGGAACAAGACTATATAAAAAAATCTGCTCAGATGCCTTTCCTTGATCCATTGCATTATTATTAGATAATTGTCTCTTCATGAAACCAGCTTTTATTTGCACTGAACCCCATGAAAGTCTCCACAGATCCATCCCACCAAGCTCCTGCTCCCCCATACTTTTTCCATCGTCAGGGCTGGGTTGCTCTATGTTCCTCCCAAACAGAACCCAATTATTCCCTAGCAGTAAGTCACCGGGAGCAGGAATTGCTTTAATTTTGTCCCTTTGAGCAGCTGCTGGGGGTGGGCTGGGAGATGGCTGCGGCCACGGAGCTGGGCTGAATACTAAAGAAGCACCGAAGCTTCACGTCCTGCGCGGGGGGTGACAGGGCAGGATTTTCTCCTTGGAGGAAGCGAATCAGTGAGCTTTACGTGTCCAAAATGAGTCTTTTTCTTCCCCCTCCTTGGATATTTGCATGCCCAAACCCTGCCACCATGAGAGCTGCAACACACCTGAGCACCTTGGAACAGCTTCACCGTCAGTGCTGGAAGCGGGGAGCCATGCCCAGCGCCCCGGCCCCCATCGCCGCGATTCTTCCCCTTCTCATTAGCAATGCCCAGCAACATCCCCCACACAAAGCCACTGCAAACAAAGTGTGGGGAGAAGGGGGAAGGGGAGAGAAGAGGATTTTTTCTTTCTTTCTTTCTTTCTTTTTTTTTTAAAAAAAGAAAGGAGTGCGGAGGAATTCTTATTCACTGATCTGCAGAATACATTAATATCCCAAAGTGTTGGCACAGCCTTCAATGCTCAGGGGAACAACAATGCAAGCAATGACTCCGAGTCTGGGATCTTCAAATAAACCACCCCTGCTGTCATGGCCACCAGGAAAGAGAATAACAGCAATATTAGCTGACCTTCATTTTGTTGTTTCTCCAGACCTGACTGCTAGACCTCTGTTTGCCTGTTACTAGGATTTCTTGGCTGAAAAATGTGAGCATTTCCTAGACGATACAAGAGGCAGTTTATTAGGTAAATAAACCAGGCTAGGGTAGCTTCTGCTTGATAATGAGGAGGGAAGGAAAGGAACAGACCTCCCCATACCACCTAAAATAACCCCAATCAAGGCTCACTAACTACCACCGCACGCATATTTTTCAACAGACAGTTAATGAACAAGAGAAGGTCATTTTAGCCCAGCCAACTTGTGAGCAAAACCATTTGCTCAGAAAACTATAGGCCATAAAATTCACAGCAGGCACTGTCTGTATCGTGTAAAACTCTCCATCTATGGAAGCAGAAAGAAGTTTAAAATAAGAGTATTCTTTCAGGCTTCTGACAAAAGAAAGTACCAAGGGGGAAGTATTTACAGAGGAGTCTTACAAGGAGGGCTGGGAAGGACATGGGACACCTCACACCGCTGCCTGCTTAGCTGATCTCCAGGAACTACAGTGATAAACATAATTCAATTAGCAGGCAGATAAAGACCCAAGGACAACAATTAAGGATGATTCACAAGCTTACAGCCCCTCCTGGAAAAGGGTACTGCAGCAAATTAGAAGCAAGTTTTACAACATTTCCCAATGCATCTCACAGATAAATGTAACAACCAGACAGTTGTAGAAAGCGTGGCTTGGAAAATGAAGTTTCCACTGAAAAGAGCTAGTGGCACTGTTTTCCTTGCCAAAAAGCAATGTTCTCAAGCACTTTTTTTTTTTTAATATATAGAAGATAAGCATTAGACAGTAGCTACTGTGTGTTACAATCCAAGTGGGGATGTGGTACAAGACAACTATAATGCATCAAAAGCCACACGAGGCACAACCTCACACCTGCAACTCACCTGCAAATCCCAGTACTCACCAGAATTCCACAGCAAAGTCACTAGCAGAAGCTGATCATCCTGCAGCACAAACAAACCCCTTCCCTCCTTCCACCCCCCCAGCAAAAGATTATTTCTGAAGCAGACAAGCTGTATATTGAAACAGCGAATCCCACTTTGCTGCTGCAGAGCTGTGCACAGGAAAGCGGCCCAGCCACCAATGTCCAACTGGTTTGCAGACAAGTGTGACACTCTAGTGACACATCTCTGCTTTCAACACAGAGGTTTAGGAGTCACTGCAAACCCTAGATCCAACACTGGTACAACAGCACCGACGTGAGCCCTGTGTGTATCACCCTCGTGTGACATCCGGCAGCGTGATGCTGAGCAAAGGATGCCAAACCCACCTGAAGCCCTGAGCAAGCAGACAGGTAAGCCCACGCTAAAGCTACCTTAAAGGCTACATTCACCAGGGCTCAGCTCATGACTTCAAGCCACGTTACAGTGATGTCAAAGTCATGGACTGTAATCTGCCAAAACGACGTTTAAATACAGTGTTAAAACTGGGGCTGGCTTATTAAGCTAATGACTTAAAACCTCACTTCACAGGCTTGTGAGTTTGGAGAAGCAAATTAGGGTGCAATTCTGTGTTCCACAAAAAGAGGGGGATCCCATGGCAATAGCAGAAGTTGCTCCTGAAGACTGATCCAGTGGAAACCTCCATCTGCTCTGCTGCTCACCCCGGGGACACACGTGTGAGGTCCTGCTCAGGGTGGGCAGCAGGACAGCGCCTGTCAGCAGTGGCACCCACCCTTCAGCACCCTTCAGCACCCACCCACCAGCCCAAACCTGGCTCCTCGCTGGAGCTTCTGAAAACCTCCACGGGGCTTTTGCCACCCAAGCCGCGCAGCCCCAGTACAAGGCTGAGCTGCTCCCAGCAGCACCAAACACGGCACTGGAGCACAAACCCGCCCAGTTACGGCTGTTCTTGTTGGCACGATGGACCACACGGCTCCCACACGCCTCCCCAATGCACAACCACCAATCCCAGATGTGCAACAAGGCTTAATTAACAATCCTGCTGGAAATGTAACTCCTGCCATCTGAACGCTTCAAGATGAACACTGCACGAACATATTTGATTTTCACCTTAAGTAAATACACCAGAGACTTTGGCCATCCCCCATCAGACCTGACAACCCACTCCCTCAAGGGTAGAGGTGTCTCATTCCTCTTCCCATTTGCTCAAGAATGGTTTTTCCTCCAGCCAGAGTTAGCACGATTGCAGGAATCCTATTCTATTTTTGCAAAATAAGAAAGATTTGAGATCACAGCCCCTTATTGATTTATATCCCAAATTTCTGGTGGGATCAACATCCTCTATGCATCTCAGAAAGCCCTGAAGAGACGGCAGAACCATTTGGTCCTTTGCAAAATAATTTCTCCACTGACCACATCCTCTGTGTATTGTTGTGTCCCTCGAGTGCCTGGGGCCTGTGAAGCAGGATTCCAGATGCTGGACCCTCTCTCTGCCTGGGTACTGTGCTTGTAGCAGCATTGTGCTCACAACAGCATCTTTGGTTGGGATGGATTTAGGGTAACAAAAGCAAGAGAGGCTAGAAATGGCTGGGTAAGGGGAATTGGGAGCCAAACATTAAGGTAGAATTTCAAAGTTGTAAGAATTAATACAAACAGTGAACCCTGATAATTTTCCCCCTGATTTAGGTTTAACGTGGCACGAAATCCCCAAGCCAGAACACGGTTGTATTTCAACTCCAGATCGGGTAGAGCAATTATTTTGTCATTAAGCATGTTAGGAAAGAAAAGGCAGAAGGAGGCAAGTTTGAGCCTCTTTGATAATGTACAAATTAACACATTTCAGCACCATTTTTCAGAAATATAAATTAATGATTTAATTCTGCAACACGGATCCTTGGAAACCAAGCTGTGAGCAGTCAGTCACCCTTGGATATTTCACACAATTCCAATTTTTTTCAATATTCAAAGACAACTAATTGCTTGCCCTTTTGGAGTGATGGACAGGGTACCCAGGGGCTTATTTTACCATCAGATTTGTACAACCCTGCTACATGGGTGGACAACAGCTGCTCTAAATCTCCTGATAGGTATGAACAAGCATTGATGAAGTTCAGTCTGTTTGAACAGCTGCATATGCAAATGTAATTAAGAAGATGTCTACTGCCTTTTGCTCTCCTATCCATGCCCCCCTCCTCTGTCTCCTCACCGGGAGAGTTGCCATTTCACAGCTTCAGACTTGAACCCGTGCCTGGTTTACATCTCACAACCAAGTCCCAGCAATGCCACTCTCCAGCTCCCTCTACCACTATTTGGTGTGTCCTTTAGGGCTCTGCTACTAAGCAGCTGATTATTTTACAACCTGAATGCCCAAGCACTGACACTGCCACCTGAGAAGCAAACCCCTCGTCACTACATCGCAGCAAGGTCATTTCCCCCCACCTCCTGTGTGGCTGATCAGTTTGTGATTGTCACCCCTTATTTATACCATACTTGCTGTGCAGCCCTAAGTGAGCCATTTCACTCGTGTCTTTATCTGCAAAAGTCACCCAGGGAGATATTTTGGGGCTCACCTCAGCCAGAAAAGGGCACATGGGAAGGGGTGGCACAGGAGAGCCAGACAAGCGGGCACTGGTTGAATCCGGCAACCCAGGGCTCGGTGGGAGGATGGAGGAGGCTGCAGCGGCTCTGGAGGGTCTTGGTGTCACAGGGCAAATTGTCATCAAATCAAGCCAGCTGGTTAATGAAGCCAGGACTGATGTGCACAGAGCTCCAGGTCTTTCCCTTCAAACTGAATATTATCTGGGATATGTATCCCAAATCCAGGCGGCCCGAGCTATGGCCCCCTGTCCAGCACAGACAGGACGGCAGCATGCACACAACTGTGCCACGGAAGGGAAAAAGCCACGAGCACCACAAGCCTCTCCGAGTAACCCCAGCAGCATAGAGGCTCTAGAGCAAGCTGAAGAAAGACTAATTAGACTGTGAAACTAAACAGTAAACAGGATAAAAACCAAAGGCACTGTACTGAAGGGAAATCAGATCAAACAGAGCTAAGCAGGTTAGCCCGGTAAGATAATGAATTTTCTAGACAAAGGAAGTGTGATAGATCCCATCCACCCAGACTTCTGCAAAGCATTTGATACAGTGCCATGTGGGAAATTATTACATGAAAAAGACAGGGATTAGTAGAACTGTAAGGCCAGGAAACTGGTGAAAGGCGAAGCAGTGTTGAAAGAAGGCTCAGAATGGATGGAGGTCACCGGTGGAGCTCCTCAAGGAATGGTCAGGAGGCTGATCTTATTAAATATTTTTATTAATGACCTTGGCACAAAAAGTAAGCGTGCTAATGAAATCTGCTGATGACACAAAGTTGGAAAGCAGCATCAGCACAGAGGAAACCTGGGACAGCATACAGGAAAAAAATGGGTAACTCTGAAGACGAACGGAGGAAGGCAGAAATTCAACGGGATGGAAGAGGAAGCCCTGTACTTGGGACAAACAGAGCTTTTGCTATGAGTTGGAAAGAAAATGAACTCAGGTGGAAAATGTTTAAGAGAAAGGCCCATGCAAACAGCTCAACACAAAACTGACTGAGGCACCAAGATGCTGCAACACTGAAATATGTCCAGCAGCCAGGGAAGTGCTAGAGCTGGTGGGCAAAGCATCCCGAGAACACACCAGGGATGCAGCAATCAGTTTGGTTAAAAAACCAAAAGTTTAAGTAGGAAGAAGTGTAAAAAAGGGCTTATCAGAAAACAGAAGAGATGAATTTAGGAGATTAAAATGTAAAGACACTTGTTCAGCCCTGCAAAACAAAAGCTGGGAGGGAACACTGGGTCATCTCTTAGACACACATATTTGGGGGAGTAAAATAAAAAGAAGGAAAGAACTATTCAAGGCACTAGAACAAGGGTTGCACGTGGGCAAAATGAAGTATCCCTGACAAGTCTAGGCTGGAAATAAGTTTATGACCATTGCAGCCTTCCAATAGGAGTAATGGGGGGGAAAAAACAAGCTTGTTCTCAGAAATTTATCTTTAAGGGATCCTATGACCCAGAAGGCTCTTCCCATCCTTTCCAGCTAAACACACACAGAGCTGACACCACCAGTACAGGCTGTGTTCCTCACCTGCAAAACACCTTTTTTTTTTTCTTTATTTTTCTTTATTTTTTTTAAAGTTTATAACTGCTTAGGTCCAGGTTCTTTCATCAGTTGAATCCATTTTAACATCTCAGCACGAGCAATTTCAAGCCAAATACTTAAGTTGTGAATACAGCACGTGTGAGGAGGAGGAGGAGGAGGAGGAGGAGGCACAGGGAGTGTACAAGCTGGCCTGGGGGG
The DNA here is from genome assembly GCA_907165065.1 of Caprimulgus europaeus. The sequence goes on along the minus strand of OU015543.1, from coordinate 3,896,529 downwards.
TACAAAGGCACTGGAGGAGCGAGGAGCAGGCTGCTGGGCACAACACCACCAGAAAAGGCATCATCTAAGCACCACGACTGACTCTTTTTTCACAGTGTATTTGCTGAATTCAAGTGCCCTTTGGGATGTTTTGTTCACACCATTAGTCATCCCATGAGCTCCTCACCTGCTCCCTGGGGGCTCAGAGCTAACAAAGCAGAGGAAAAGTGTTTCATATTCTGGGGAAACAAGATGGCAAGACAACAAACTAACCAGAAGTCTTAGATGAGCAAAGTACCAAAATTACTGGATCTGTGCTTTTAAAAGTTGTTCTATTAACATAATTAATGAAGCTGCATTTCCCGCTATGTCCCTAAGCTAATCTGCTTTGAGGCTTCTCTGGTGTCTGAGACTTGAGCTCATCCTGCCTTCCCCTCCTCAATAGGGCCCTTAATTGGGTCTCTCTAATGAGGATAGATGCCCAAGTAGGCTTGTAGTAACTTATCTGTGACCTCTATCTCCACCTAATTTCAGCTTCAATTAGCAAACAGGTTCAGAAGTCAGTGGAGCAAGGTGGGAGGAAGAGCAAGGCTGCACACACACAACGGGGCTGCAAACCCATTGAAACCAGGCTCACCTCCACTAGACCTCTGGTTCCCCCAGGTGCAGTGAACCTGCACTCACCTGGTGAAGGAAAACTAGCTGTATGAAAGAGAAACCACTTCAGGTTGCTCAGGTGAGAACTACAGCATGAAGGAGGATGATGCACAAAGGATCAAGACTATCAGAAAGCTAAAGCCTGTAGCAAGATCTGTTGGACTCCTGGTGTTCCCTGGCAGGCTGGCTGGCAGCAAGTGAGGGCTGCATGAGAAGGGAACAGGGAGTCAGAAAGACCCAGATGAAAATCCACCCTCTGTTCAACCACCGACGACTGCCGCTCGGCCGCCTCGCTGGGCTGCTCTGGTCCTGGAAGGGTGGAGGTGTTGGTGCACTTAAGACACCAGTGACAAGCCCAATTTAACCAACAGATTCATCATTCTTCTGCTAAAGTTTCTTCTCAAAGCTTTCACACAGGGCTAACAGCTCAGAACAAACTTTTCAACATGCAATTGCTTAAAATGGAAGAAACTGAATGAGGGGAAAAAAATAATTTTAAAAACCCCAGGAAAATATATAACTTGCCAGGTCAAGAAAACTCATCCCATAGAAGCATGGACAGGTGACTCAGAGCCAGTGCAGTTGTCAGAGCAGCACTGGGGAGGAACATCAGTGTAACTCCTCCAAGAGTCAGATTGCAGGAAAGGCTGATTTAATGGCACACTACACCAGCTTCTCCACTCCACTGAGAAAAAAAAAATAAATGGATGGGGACTTGCTCATCTAAACACACAGCCTACGTCAGAGGAACAAACCTGAGCAACTGCCATCCATAATTTATAAAACAAATTAAATCCATGGCAAAAATAACCATAACTTTGAACAGAGCGATCATAGAATCTGGCAGAAAAAGGCTCCAGCCTGCATGATTCATTATTTTCTAGAGGAAACCTTATATAATCCAAGCTACACTGTTTTAAAACAAATTAAACTTTCTGAGAACTCTAAATAATAGGTTTGGCAAAGCTCTGTCTTTAATTCAGGTATTTTGGCAATTTCCTAAGACGAAAAATCCTACCTGGTACTGACTAATTTTACATTAGTCTCCATCCTGCTTTCAGCATCTCCATCAGAAGCCAAAGGGGAGATGAGAGCATCTACCTGGGCCCAGAGGAAGGTGATTAGATTGCAATGCCATCTTGTGGAATAGGAGAAAATGAAAGACAGAAAAAACCATTGCTCAGCCATCACTTTGCAATCAGACGTTATTTTACAGGACACAGATACTGGCCCAGCAGGGTATATTCGGTGGTTGCTCCTTGTTTTCCTCACTTATCTGAAAGGTTAGAGGGAGACACGCAGTTGTAACTGAGAGACATGGTCTGCTTCCCTCATGCTGCTTGGGAGGGGATGGACACATCTGTCAGAAATGACAGTTTGCTCCTTTTTACTCAGAAAAAGTCATAATCTTCTGTGTTGCTTTCCCAGGAAACCAGCCTTGCTCCTCCGCTACAGGAGAGCCACCACGAAGAGTGACTCAAGTAGGATGAGAAGTGGGACCACACTGATCCCCCCAAGATCCCCTCCCCAGTTCATGGTCTAGTTTAGCAGGACCTGAAGAAGATTTCTGACTCTGTGCATCACACACCTTGGCTGCAACCGACTCCTCATACGTCACATCTGATACTCAGGCTCTCAGCTGTGTCCTGTGTAACTAAAACCCACATATCTCATTCAGATGGAAACACTTCAGGATGCTCTTATCACAAAGCCTGGTTTAACCCCTCCTCTCTGCAGGGAGCTGCCTACTTATGTCTTTAGGAAAAAAAAATATAATCTACAAAACTCAAGGATGGGAAAAGAGTTACCAAGAAGCACCATCCAGGTAAGTCAGGATGTAGCTGTGGGCAATGATACTTACTCCTCTCCATGGTGAGGCCAACTACAATCCATGGGCAAGGAGAAAGAATCACAGACTCTTTGTAGACTCCTGACTAATACTAAATGCTTGAGCCTCATGACAGAAATAAAACCAACCCACACAGCTCCATTTTGCACTGAGCAGCTGTGTTTTGGGACCACCACAAAACCTGTACCCACCTACTTGACATGTCCCAAAGTGAGGAACTGTACCCTGGGTCCCTGTCGTGGTGGGACAGCCTGTGCTTGAGCTGCTGGTGCCTGGGCACTGCAAGGGAAGGGGAAGGTTTGGCGCTGGCAAGCTGTTCTCAGAACGATCACCAAAGACACCAAGAGATGAGCTGATGCTGGAGCCCACTCAGGACAAGAGAGGATTAAAAACCATACATGATATCTGCAGTGCAACTCACACAACAGAGCTGCTGAGAGTTTGACAGCAGCACTCATTTTAGGGCACTCATTTTCCTTTTTTTTTTTTTTTCTTCTCCTTCCCCAAAAATTGGAAATTTTGAAAGTTTTTTGAAAATGTAGAAAGTTTTTCCAATTGGAATTGGAATGGATGGGATCATAGTTAGGCTATCTCTACCCAGGAAAACCAAAAATACTGAAGGAATCAGTCCTTAAGGGACTGTGGCATTTGTCATATCATCAGCTGAAGAGTTTGCTTGGGGCACATTTGTTTCCCACCTGCCAGCATCTCAACCTTATTTATCTTTTCATTTCTTTGCTTATTTTTAAATGCAGTTCTTAAGAGGACATTCTGAGGGTTAAAGTTTCTAATAAAAAAGTTATCAAGAAATGGTTAATGAGTGTTACTCTGCACAAAAAAAATCCCTTGAGGTATGGAAACAGAGAGAGTGGGGACAGAGGAATCCAAGAGAACCAGTGGGGAAACTGAAAAGTCAGGACTGTGCACACAGCCATTTTGGTTGCAAATTTGGTAAAAGCAGCCTAACATTGGATTAGTGATTTGTGTGCAAATTTGGTTAAAATTCAAGGTGAGTTTCTGAAATCTAAGAATACCTGTCCTGACATCCCTCCTACCTGCCTCATGTACACTGAAAAGAAATAAAACAATGCCAAGCAGTATGCAAATATCTGCCTGTAGATGGCTAATGATTTCAACAATAACTTCATAAATGCAGCAGACTGGAGTATATCCTATGATTATTCTTCCACTGCAGCCCCTGGGAGCTCCCAGTGACACCAGTGTGGGGCTGTCTGTCTGGGGCCACCAAGGGAGATGGGCTGGACTGGAGCTGCCTTCACTGGGTAGAAGCAAGGAGTGGGATTGTCAACAGCTCTTGAGCCAGCAAGAGAAACTGCACTGCAAATCAGCTGAAAATTAAACAACCCCTCCAAAATAACCTGCAGGTTTCTGCCAGGACTGAGTAGGGCCAGAGGTGCAGATGCCCATACCCAGCAGGTAGCACCAAGGGATGGGTGGCTGAGGCAGAAATCATGCCAGTCGCTGGAAACAACCTCCAAAGCTTGAAGTGATGTTTGCATGAGAGCAAGATGTTGAATTATTGATTAAAGTTGGACTTCAGCAGCAATCCTTTGATTTTATGATTCCATTGGCTGCTAACAAAGGCACACACCCATGACTGCGTTACATTCTTGCTCGTAAAAGGGTGATTATTCCACTATCCACGCCAGGCTGCTCCGCTTGTATCCACAGCCAGTGGCTCCAGCACAGGCACTCATCAGGAAAATAAAAAGACATTATGATTTTTAAAATGAGGCAAAAAACACAGAAACAGGCACATGCTGGAATATTGCAGAAACTGGGTCCAAGCACACATCCATCCTGGGGAAGGAAGAGGTGGGCAAGGGGGAGGACTGAGCATTTCACCCCGGTTTAAATCCAAAGTAATAGTGCAAAAAACAAAGAGTTACTAAAGATTTTATCAATCTAAATGAAATAGTGGAAGGGAAAAAAAAAGCACTTTGAAAAAACTACCTAGCAGGTGCCAGGTTTCCCATTGCTTGGCTTTGTTCAAGGAATAATTGTACGTACGCAGAGGGTTTTTCACATCTTGATATACTAGTTAATTTTCAGCCCCAGAGTGGAATAAGGGATGGGAAAAATGCCATTAAAAGGCTGCATCTTCCAGCATTATTGTTCTAAAGCTCAGGCTTAGGCAGAGTAAAACAGTTATCTGAGGCAACCTCGTGTTTACATATGCCCAAATTGTTATGCAAACACAGGAAGACCTATTGGAGTAGAGGGAAGAGCACCGAGAGGCAGCGCTTCTCACCACCCCTTGCAGAAAAATGTTTTTCAATGTGGAAAGGGTGAGAGAGGTCACCCCCAAGGAATCCAGCTCTGGATCCTCCCAGCCTTTGCCTCTCCCATCCTCCTCCTCCTCCTCTCAAATTCCCCAGCACGGGCTGCAGCGTTAAAGAGACAGGCTCGGTATCCAGCAGCGCTGCCTGGGGGCTGCATTCACGTGAGGAACCTAAAAATGGAGGAGAAACACCTAAGGAGGGAGAAGCTGCCCATATGAAACTGGATTCACTGCTGGCCCCATGCAGGCATTTCATGTCATGCTTCCCTGTACTCGTGCAGAAAATGAAGCCACAGAAATTAAGGGGAGACTCCAAAGGCACACAGGTCCTCGGCATTTTTCAAGTGCAATTATTTTTAGATTAAACCCATCTCGTATCAACATTAAAAATCTAAAATAAAAAAAAAAAAATCAGTCAGGAACTCTACAGTCACACCTGTAATTCTAGCTGTAGTTGATACAAGAGAAATCATAGACCAATGTGTCTGACAAGTCAACTTTAACCTCCTGAAGAAGCTACAGATTTTCATCAACCTGTATCAACCAAACTTTCAAAGAGTTATCGCTGACAGAGAACTAAACAAATCCCTGAAGTATACTGTCAGTGCTTGAAAAATGTCTCACTGCCAGTCTGAGCTCTGTCACTTTGCTGCTAGATCATCACTCTACAAAATAAAAGCTACCCACCAGCCAGAAATCTTCTCTCCATCCAGATATGTCACCAATTCAACTCTCACCTTCTCTTTACTAAACTACATAAGTCAAATTTCATTCACTTCTGGCTGTAAGTCAAATTTCTACAGAGCACAAATTACTCTTGTTAGCATTTTGAGTCCTCTAGTGTGCCAAAACCAAATCATGGACACCAGAAGTGGAGATACTATTTTCCAGAAGTATCTCACTATCACCACCTTCCCCTGGACATCCTCCTCCAGTCACGCTCAGCATCACTCATCCTCTCAAGGTGAAGACATTTGCTGCCATCACCCACAGCATCCTCCCAAAGCCATTGCTGTCAAACCCCCAGCTCTTCACCCTATAGAGGAAACCTTCATCACTCTCTTGAGATGTATAACCTCGCTTTGCCTATGTGGAAAGAGAGTCCAACTCAGCTCTACCAGCTTGCACATAGCTTGAAGAGTCACCAGCAAGGATTTCACATCTGGCAGGCTGTGAATGCCACTTGGAGGAGAACACATTCCTGTAAGGCACCACCAGAAATGTCCCTGTGGCATCTCTCCTTGCTGTGACCAGTTTGTGAGAGCTGGTAGCTAGCAAGTTTTTTAAACCTAATTAACACGTACCACACTCATTTCATACAGTGCTACAATTTCCAATCAGAACATTGTGCAATGCTGGAACCAAATAGCTTAAGGAAGTTAACCACATCAACACACAGCATGAGCAGTGGCTTAAACCTGCAACAGCAGCTAAGGTCACGTTTGAGTTTGGAGAGGTAAGGTTTTAAGTTTTCCTTGGGAGAAGCAAAGTGCACACAGCCTCCAGGTGCTAGACTGGTTTCTCATCATTTAATAACAGGGGAAGATTTGTGCCCAAGCCATTTCCTACCACAGGATGTTGATTTCTTGTCCACCATCTTCACGTGCCGTGTCTGGTTGCGAAGCTTGTCATCTGTATTTTCAACCAGGTTAGTGAGGTCATCGATGATCTCTGGGGAAAGAGAAACATGAGCATAAATCTCGGAGCCTCGCAGCATCACTGCTCAACAAGCACGCTCCTGCTGGGGGTTCCAAAATGGAAACCAGCTGCACCCTTTTATTTTCCAGTGTGACAGACCAGTGCTCCACATGCACTGAAAGGTCCAAATCCTGGGAAATACTACACAAGAGACTTCAACTTCAGATTCAGTGCATTCCTCTGCTGCAAGAGCGGAGGGAAAAAATACAGCCTGAAAGAGCAGGATCAGTCTAGGTAGACACAGAGTGTAAGATGATGGTAGCCACAAAACAGTGGCCAAAGAAAGATATTTAGTGCATATGCTATAGGAAATTGGAAATTTCAATCCCTGGAACTGAGCATCTCAACACCTGGCTGTTACACAGGCATTAAAACACATCCAGAATCACCATCTGCATAAATGCTTTTGAGAGCATTCGGTGCAGTCCCGACCAAGCGACCAGGGAGGACACACTCACAGTCCCACCTCGGTCCTGTTACTGAGGTGTATGGATGGCAGCTCTGCTGGCAGCCCAAAAGATCCTCTGGGAAAAGGAAAGTGAGCAAAATTTCTTCTACATCTATTTTTAATAAAGGAGACAAAAATTTCAAGCCAACCCACCCTCAACCTCGTGCTACTGATGACTTAAATTTTGTCAGGGAAATCAGACCAGGCTGACACCAAGAAGTGGTTGTTGGCTTGGGTTTTTTTAACAGTGGAAATTAAAAGCCACAGTCAGGCATCAAATGTTGTTCTTGTTGACTGTTATGCTCTAATTCTTTTTTAAATACACAGCCAGAGCTTCTTGCTGGGATTATGAATACACCGTGTTTGAGTTGCTTTCTACTCTGCAGGTAGGAACAGCTTTTTTTCATGCATGATAAATCAGGAGGAGAACAGCAGCCAAAACCTGAATGCTACTGCAAAGCATCTTCTTCTGGTGACACTTCTAGCAGTTTCCCCGCTATTGATCACTGTCTTAATAGATCTAGCCTGCCTTTTGAGATCAGGTCAGGGACAGCAACTGTGCCAGCTCAAGTCGTTGGTGCCCAGGCAGATCCCAGCGCTGCAGCACTGTGAAACATCCAGGTTTAACAGACTGTAGGCAAAAGAAAAAGTCAGAGCCCACAGTGTTCATTTAACAAGAGAATATTCTGTTCATTTTTATGCATCATAACCCTGTTTGCATGCTGGCTGAGGGTTAAGGAAAACAAGTCCCATCAACAGGACAGGGCCCTTATGAATCAGCCTTTATTGTTCTGACTGTATTCCTTCAAACAAGAGATTTCCCAAGTATCTCCACCAGGAAAAGGGATGACACTGAAGAAGGCATTCCTTGTACTTCCAAAACTTCCCTGGGACACTAGAATAAAACCTTGTGTTTGCAAGGGTAGTGCCAATATGTGACATTAGTTCTTGCAGCTACTCAAGAACACCCACACACCTGTGCTGGGCATCACTTTTCTACCCGTGCCTGAAAGGGAATGGTTTCCTCCTCAGTTCACCTTCCTGCCACAAAAGATGTGAGCTGTGCAGGGTGCTTATGTCCTCAAATCTTACCAAGTAGCAGGTATAGCTCTAGATACAGAGATAAAACCAGTTGGATTGTACATTGGATAACAGAACAAATATAAAACAATCAAAGTTCTGAAGACACCAAGGAAATTTTCACAGGCATAAGCAACACAGAAGCTTTGCTCTCCAGGAGGGTTGGGAGATTTAAGCATCATCCTTCTCATGCATGCTTTTTAAGTCTGCCCCACAAGTAGTGAATCCCTATGTAAAATTATATCAACATCTAAAAAATCTTGTACTTTGAAAATATACAACTTCCTTAAAACATGAGCTCCTGATTCATGCTCCTCAGCCTAAATGATCTAGGCATTCACATGAAGGGAGGGCAGAGGGCAAACACCAACAACTGAGTGTGCAGCCTCTGGCTTACCCTATAGATCTAAACCGTTCAGCACTCCCGTGGTTAAGCAGCATCACCCCACCAGCACTGCTCTATTCCAGACACAAACTCTCTGTATTTGTGAATTGTTTGTAATAGTCAAGATTTTATTGTCCAATCCTACACCAAAGCACATTTTCCCAAGTGACAGCAGATACTTTATTTGAACTGCAAGATTCGTTCAGTTCATAGTTCAGATATTAATTCTCCTCCCTCTCCCACTCAACTTTCCCAGGTCCAGCACCTGCAAAGCCAATAATATTTTGGGGAAACTTTATCTGTCGTGGGTGATTCAGCACACAGGAAAACCAGGACAATGTGCCTGCAAAGGCAGCTTTCTCATGTTTGCCTCTAAATGAAAAGCAAAGTGCCGAAAGTTCCCATCGTTGTCAAGGACAAAGCGATAAGCATGCTTGGGAAACAAGAGACTTTCCTTTGCCAACACTGACCAGACCCTCCTTGAAAAACATCCTGGTGAACAAGCTGTAGCTAAATGAGAACAAATGCGAGCAGGAAAATTTTCTGTCATCATTTCAAAGCCCAAGGCACTGCAATAGAGATTATGTCTAGAGCCTCTCCTTTCCCATCCCCTGCACAAGCCATTCCCCTGTCAGACCAACCAGCAGGAGCCATTCCTGAACCAGAGAACTGGACTCTACAGCTCAGGAGAACCATTCCTGCAAGCCTTGGTGTCTTAGATATGGTCAGGTTTCAGGGGAGCAGGTCACTTCACCAAGCATGTAGCCCAATGCTCAACAAATCACATGCAGTTAAGGCCAGGAGAAGTGTTGAAGAGCTCATGGCACAACCCAAAGACCTGAGCAGAGTCTTCTCCTTCACCATGGTGCTGGGCTGGTGTGGGGAGAAAGTACATCACCAGCTGAATCAGAAGCTTGGATCAGCAGGTTCCCCAGGCCAGGGTGTCCTTGCAACCACCAACACCCTGCCCAGAAACATCCACCCACACCTCCACCCCCACCAGCACACTGTTGTGGTGACGCTTGGGTTCAGAGCAGCTCTCAACCCTCGTGTAAAGAATTTCTCCTTACTCTAAAGCAAACACAAAGGAAATGAGTGCTGTAAAAGGCAGAGTTGAAGACTAGCAATGAATTCTAAGGCAGGCAGAGGTGCTGCCAGAGAAAACTAACTCCAGGGCTAAGAAAGTCCTTAGAGCCCTGACAACCCTACGCCAGGTCTCAGCAGGCTCCCAAGGACCACCTCTTCTGACAGATGACCCAACTGAACCCCCTTTGCCCTTCAAGCTGGCAATTACACTTGGGATGAAGGATTTTCTATCACCTCCCATTTACCTGAGTATGCAAGGAATAAGTTCAGAAAAAATAGGGGAACTTTAGGAGGGGAGGGAGCGAGGTTCCCCCGCGGCGAGGGAACAGACGGGAAAAGCAGGCTGACTGCTGCAGGGCTGCCAGTGACCTTACAAAGGACACTTCTGTAACACTGCACTGCAAACCACATTTAAACCCCTCATGCAAATTTAGCCAAGGTCTTCTTTCAGTGAAGCACGACCTTTAAGCAGAAGATAAAACCTACTGCACAAAACCAGTATTAAAATGGGAGTAATTTAAGCCCAGCTGACGTGGGAGAAGTTTGAAGGTTGCCCATCTTTTGGAGGTGAGCTCAGACAGGACCTCCCACATCAGCAGGGACTTCTGCTTGAAAACTGGTGTCACAACCTTGCTCATCCCTTTGCCAGGGTCACAGCCACCAGCCAAGCAGGTACAGTGGCTTTGGAGCTCACCAGCAGTCAGGGCAGCCAAGCACGCAAGCAGCAGGGTTCTGTAAGAAGGTTGAGGCAGATATGTGGGCATCACCATTTCTGCTCACTTCATCCCTGTGAGGCTGCAGCAGCAAAACACAAACCCATCTCTATGCATCTGGATGGTTTTCCTGGTGATCAAGGCTATAAAATTTGGGCTGGAGCCCTCAAAAGGGCAGGACTTCTTCAGAAGCCTGGTATATATCACACAGCAAAAACAGCAGTGGGGTTTACAGATCTGAGATCAGAACGTGCACACCTTAAACCAGGACAAAAGTCATGGAAGGTCTTCATTTTGTGGACACAAGCCTGTCTGCAGCCCTGCCCTTGCTCCTCTGGCTACGGGACCTGCGATGGAGAGGGCATGGGCAGCCCTTTGGGAAATGGGGATGAATTCCACACGGGATTTACAGGCAAAGAAAAGGCCAAGTGAGGGAAGAGCGAAGCAAGCTGATGACAGAAAAAATGTAGGTTGTGTTCTGAACTATTTGACTTTGTTTGTTTGTTGAAACACCCACAGTAGTGGTTTTTTGATCTTAGGCACCATGTGTTTTGGAGCAATGCAGAGCAGCCAGGCTGAGCACAGGTCCAGGTCAGAAGAGGTGGGAGAGGCTGGAAACAGCAGCTGTATGGTCAGTCAGCCCTCTCCAGCTCCACCATTCATTCTACCTCCTGGGGAAGAGAGTGGTGTTTACTGGAGAAAACCTGAGCACGGGGAGGAGAAATTTCTCCTGTTTATTTTTTAAAAAACAAACACCAAAGACATTTTGGCCGTGTTTAATATTTTGCATTAAATTTAAAACATATTCTTGCCCATAAAAACAAATATAAAAATCACTTAATCAGATCTGAACTTGGTGATGCATCAGCTATCACAGCCAGAAAATCAGTTTCTCAGTTGAACTCAAAGTGTTCTTAAAAAATTGCTTATTGAATTGCATCAGTGGTCAGAGCAAGCCAAAGCACCAGCAGTGCCTACAGTCAGCTTTTAAAGAATCAAGAATCAGGTGATTGATCCAGATCAGCACAAGATTGCTCCGAGATGTGAGCATGTAAGTGTCAAATATTTCTCTTCAAAAGTTTTATCTAAAGAGAAAATTAAAAGTGAAGCAACTGGTCTGAACCCCATCATAAGCATTTCCCACTCTGTCGTGCTTGGCTTCACAATCTGAAATGATACATTGAGGGTTGAGAAAGATGATCTCTAGAATATTTCTGAATCAAATGGTTGCATTAAGTGTCACACTACCATCACATTTTGCTGCTACTAATTTCTGGGTGTCCATCCATGTGCACGTGTGTGTGTCCACAGGGACTGTGCTCAAAGTGACTACCAAAACACAAAACCTTTCCTGAAACACAGTGGAACCACCTGGTCGCAGCAGTGAGGGTGTATTTATGTACATCTTTAAAATCACACCTGCTAATAGCTAGAAAAATAGCCAGAAAAATAAAGATTTATGCAACAGGCACCAAGAGAAGACAGACAGTTGAAAGAATTGAGCAGAAGATATATATAATCCTAGGAATTTCTCAGAAAAAAGGGTCATTCTTCACATCCTTTTTCCTTTGAAGACTTTGCCGCTGACATGAAAATCAGAAACATCCTGCTTTAATTCCTAAAAACACCAATGCATTCTGCACAAAGCTGGGTCTGCTCCCCTCCAGCCACGGCAGGGATGGTTTTGGAGCCTCCCGTGAGACGGGAATCCCAGCCGGCAGTCGTAAGTCACCGCTCTGGGTGACAGCCGCGCACCGCGCTCCAGCTGCTCTCCTGCGCCAAGGGCTCGCGGGATGGGAAAGCAAACCCGGAGCTGAACCCCAGCCAGGTGCTGGAGCAGCCTGCTGGGTCCAAACACAGCCTTGTGCTTTTCTCCTCCATTCCTCCTCAAAAAGGCCTCAAGCTTCAGGCGCTGGATTTGCCTGCAGCCCAGGTGAGCAGCGTAACACCGAGACCGCAGGTCCTCCACCACGACCACCATCTGCCTTTCCCGTATTCCCAACTTTCTCCATCGTCTTTGCTAAGTCATGGGAAATGGGAGAGGCACCTGAGGACTGGAGAAAAGCAAATGTCACTCCAGTCTTCAAAAAGGGCACGAAGGAGCACCCAGGTAACTACAGACCGGTCAGCCTCACCTCCATCCCTGGGAAGGTGATGGAACGACTCATCCTTGGTGCCATCTCAAGGCATATCAAGGATAAGAGGGTCATTAGGGGCAGTCAGCATGGCTTCACCAAGGGGAAGTCGTGCTTGACCAACCTTCTAGACTTTGATGAAAACACGACCAGGTGGCTGGATGATGGCAAAACAGTGGATGTGGTCTGTCTTGATTTCAGTAAGGCATTTGACACGGTCTCCCACAGCATCCTCGCTGATAAATTGAGGAAGTGTGGATTAGATGATCAGGTAGTGAGATGGACTGTGAACTGGCTGGTGGGAAGGAGCCAGAGAGTGGTGGTCAATGGGGCAGAGTCTAGTTGGAGACCTGTGTCTAGTGGAGTCCCTCAAGGGTCAGTACTATTCAGAATAATACTAGGACCAGTATTATTCAATATATTCATCAATGACCTGGATGAGGGCACAGAGTGCACTGGCAGCAAGTTTGCTGATGACACAAAGCTGGGAGGAGTGGCTGACACAGCAGAGGGCTGTGCTGCCATCAGAGAGACCTGGACAGGCTGGAGAGCTGGGCAGGGAAAAACTTAATGAAATATAATAAGGGCAAGTGTAGGGTGTTGCACCTGGGCAGGAACAACCCCAGGTTCCAGTATAGGTTGGGAGATGATCTACTAGAGAGCAGTGCAGGGGAAAGGGATCTGGGAGTCCTGGTGGACAGCAGGATGACCATGAGCCAGCACTGTGCCCTTGTGGCCAGGAAGGCCAATGGCATCCTGGGGTGCATTAGAAGGGCTGTGGTCAGTAGGTCGAGAGAGGTTCTTCTTCCCCTCTACTCTGCCCTGGTGAGGCCACATCTGGAATATTGTGTCCAGTTCTGGGCCCCACAGTTCAAGAAGGACAGGGAACTGCTTGAGAGAGTCCAGCACAGAGCCACCGAGATGATGAAGGGAGTGGAGCATCTCCCTGATGAGGAAAGGCTGAGGGAGCTGGGGCTCTTGAGCCTGGAGAAGAGGAGGCTGAGGGGTGACCTTATTAATGTTTATAAATATCTGAAGGGTGAGTGTCAGGAGGATGGAGCCAGGCTCTTCTCAGTGGTGTCCAATGATAGGACAAGGGGCAATGGGTGTGAGCTGGAACACAGGAGGTTCTGCTTAAATTTGAGAAGAAACTTCTTTACTGTGAGGGTGACAGAGCACTGGGCCAGGCTGCCCAGGGAGGGTGTGGAGCCTCCTTCCCTGGAGACATTCAAGACCCACCTGGACACCTTCCTGTGTGATCTCATGTAGGTGTTCCTGCTCTGGCAGGGTGATTGGACTGGATGAGCTTTCGAGGTCCCTTCCAATCCCCAGCATTCTGTGATTCTGTGTAACTTCTCTGTTGACATTTCTAACAATGGTTCCTATGGGTTCAAAATTGGACTTCTCTGGCAGCCACACCTCGTGTGTCAACTCAGCCATCAAGTCTTTCTAGAGCTGGTCAGACATTTTCCAAGGGAACAGTTTCCACTGGAAAACCATTTGGCAGATGATGAAAGCAGTACATCCCAGAGCGCTCTGCACACCTGGCCCCCAGGGCTCTGCCTCCTTCATGGTGCCCTTTATGCTGAAACACATCCCTGATCAGCTTGAAGCAAATAACCAGCTTTCAGCTTGCAAATGAAATTCTCAGTTCTGACAACAAAATGAGAAACCCAAATGGTTCCAGTGAGCAAAAGCCCCTCTTCCAGCCCATTCAGCCACTCCATCTTTCCTCCCTTTCCGACCCTGGTGCCAAGAACCGGCCAGTGCCCAGCCAGCCGCGCTCTGCTCCAGCAATGCTGAAGACAGAGGAACAAGTCAGCTGCTAGATCATCAGATCATACTAAAGACACAAAATTTATATTGCATCTTTCTCTGCAGGAAGTGACCAGCAGGAAGCTACACTAGAGTTATGGTGCAGGCACCGACACTGCCCACTGTAATCAAAAAAGTCATAATTTATGAGATTACAAGTCACAAAATGAAGTGCAGCACACGGAGACAGAGGAGATGATCCTACCTAGCAGCAAGGGATGCTGCTGCTCTCATCACCAGGGCACCATGAACCAAGCCACCAAAGCCCAGAGCCCTCCTTGCCGTTCCTCTCGTTAAGGAGCTCATGAGAGAGAAAGGCAACTCGTTATGGAGAAGCATGAACCAGCCCATAAAGGCTGTGGAAGCCAGGCAGTGGCAGAGCTGGAGAGGTCACTGCGAGGAACACTGTGCTTTATTTGGTACAAAACCATGTGGGCTTTTTCCTACTCGTTCTCTACTCAAGAGCAGGAAGAGAATCTGGTTGCCTTTCCATCCAGTGCCTCCTTGTTTCTACCCCTGCCTCACATGCACCATCTTTCTGAAGGCATGGGATTTTCTTTTTAACCATTCTCTTTAACTCATGGAGTCCCTAGGAAGGATGAACATCTCTTCCTACCAGGTAGAACAGGCTCTTGAGCAGCCAGAGTTCTGCTTTCATACATGACCTTACACTAACTGATTTTTTTTTTTTTAATTATTCTTTTTATTTAAAACACACCGGAAAAGCCTCATTTGGTTTTGGCAACTCCATCTGTGAGTCGCATTCATTCTGTCTGTGGAGTAAGAAACCCAAAAGCCAAGTGAAAATGGTCACATGAAATACAGCACAAGGCAGAGAGAAACAAAGTTGGGTCACAGTTTAGCAGAACAGTGTTGCCAACCAAACATTTCCTTGGAATTGTCTGGATTTTCCATGGATTTAAATTTACAGATCACTTGATAGTATTTATTGATGACTAATGCATCTCCATGGTATACCCCACTGTGAGTCATGGAAGACTGCAGTCAGCCTTAAGAAAAACATATAGAGAACTAAAATCCATAACGTTTTATGCTATGCAAAAAAACTACAATAAGGCTGGAATTTAGTGGAGAAGCCAAGCAGGCTTTCCCTCCCTCCCTCCTTCAGGTCTCTGGTGCCTCAGGAGAAGAGCTAGATACCAAAGAAATGAATCATACATTGAATGCCAACCTCTATACATCCAAACCCCATTATTACATGTTAATAAGAAAGCAAGCATTGTTCAAAATGCCAGTGGTATGAAATGAAGATTGCAACTAATGCAAGTACATCAGAAACCTGAAGAACCTCAGCACGATGTGCCAGCTGTAACGTCAAGGCAGAGTGAAAGGAGAAAAACACGGGAAGAAATACAAAGCCAAGAATCTCAATTTCTCTCCATCGCTGCTGGTCATGCCCGGTTTTTGCAGCCTCTCTGCTGAGCACAGC
The DNA here is from genome assembly GCA_907165065.1 of Caprimulgus europaeus. The sequence goes on along the minus strand of OU015543.1, from coordinate 3,880,932 downwards.
TCTCCATGCCACAGGCAACACCTTAGTGTGGTCATGGCCTTCTCCTCACTGTTCAACTCCAGATCCCACTGGTGTTCACGTTGACCCAAGCTCTGTGCTATCCAAGATGCCGGGATATTGACACTTTCTGCTGTGATGAGTTTTGCATTTCAAGCAAAGACCAAGATTCCTCCCCCTGCTTTCCTAAATTTACCTGATTAGATTTAATCTCTTCTTCGGCAGAACTTCACATAAGTATTAAAAAACCCCAAAATACTAACTTCTCCAAGGGAGCAAACCAACTTGACCCTCTGTGTTTCAGCTGTCTCACTCTTTAACTCTTCTAATTTACGGGGGCTTGATCGTAGAAACATAGAATCATTAAGGCTGGAAAAGATCACCAAGATCATCAATGCAATGATGATTGATGGTCCTTGGAGACAGCCTGGTTTAGAAGACCTCTTCTGGCCTCCTGTTGGGAATGCATTTTACAACATGCCACGTGTACACAGCAGTCCCAGTGCTACAGGGAGGCAAGAGGGCATCTCGCCTCCCACTGCTTCCCCCACAGCTCTGCTGTAGTCCAGGCAGCATGAAGACATCACTTGTCCTTCCCAGTTTTTGCACTGCTGGGCAGTGGCTCTGCTGATCAAGCAGAGGGCAGCTGGGCTGTAGGTTCTTCAGGGAGAGTAGGGCGGGAGCTGTCAGACTTGGTTTGTGCCCAGGAGATCAGGCAACGAAGGACAGTTCTCCTCCCCTGGGCAGCTGGTGACCAGCCCCAGCCTGTCCTCCAAGCTCACCTTAGTACCCTGAGGCACTTGATGCATCAGCCATCACAGTAGAAGGTCCTCCTTCTCCCAACATACCCCATGGACTCCAGGCCATGGCAGTTCTCCACCCTAGGGGAATCCTTGCAGTGGAATAACTCCTTCAGGACCAGGATGCTCCTGGTTCTCCAAATTCCTGACAACAGTGAAAAATGCACAGACTGGGAAGAACAAACTGTTCCAGAGTCCTACAACCTCTGCTTGTCCTTTGGGAAGGGAAGAGAAGCCTGAGCGCCCAACTCAGAAGGCCAAGGACCACCACATGCCTCCAGTATCATCCCCTCCCACTGGTTCACCAAACCTTCAGCATCCTTAAGGATAATACTTGCTGAAACAAGGAGGAAGCTATTTGTTCTGCTACAGAAAACAGCCCTTGCCATCTGATCCAAGGACTAAGAGGACATGTCCAGGAGCACAGTTTACACCACACACTACCCTTCACACCGCAGCCAAGCAGCCTCACTCATCCATCACAAAATAGATAAGATTATATCTGGGTCAAACTTTGATACCCACGAGCAACACAGAATACTTCATCCTCTCAAAAGGAGGTCCAGAGGCAGGAGATGGTGATTTGAAAATAGATGGTAGTGACAAAACATCATCCCAGGCCATCAGCTGTGGAAGCACTCATCAGATCATCCACAGCTGAAGAACACCACCAAGAAAACAAACAGTGGTATCGATTCCAGCACACACAGTTATTAGTCAGAGTTGTTATTTTAAAAGCACACAGTGAGAAGTTTTCCCTTTTCCAGCTGCTTATTTTGTTTTATTCGAACAAAACCCATGGACATTAATTTTAGCTGTACTTAATTGAATAATTTCTCTGGGGAATAGTTCAGGGAGAGTTTTAAAGCAGGCTGTTTCCAAGAGCCATTACTAATTGGCATATACCACAGCATCAGAGTGCCAACCAAAATAGGACGCTTTAATGTTCCTGGAACTACTCTCAGTCCAGATGTGTTGAGAACTCGCAGTGATATAAGGCAGGCAATAACTATATTCACATGATAGAGGATTTTGAGTATCCTTCCCCAGTTATCTGGAAGCAGATAATATTCTCCTTTACTAGAAGTATTCAAGCCTAAAGCCAGGTCATTTGTTCTGCTCCTTCACTCCCAACAAACGACCCTACCTTTTACTGACCGTGTTTCAAGCAGACCAGCACAGTTACCTGTTATCAAATGGACATTAATTTAAAAAAGAAATAAATAAAAATCCCTCTGGTAAGAATTATGAAAGGTTGCTGCCAACTTCCAGCATTCACAGAAGTCAGCATTACCACACACCCAGGGCACTGGTCTGTCCAGCAGCACCAACCCACAGCAGGCAATGCCTCCTTGTACCTGTCATCTTCTCTTATTTTATTGAAATCCAGTGTCTGAATGCTCTAGCCACACAAATGTAGGGATTTTTAGGCCAGACTACCAAAACTTCCAGCAAAATCTTCAAGTTACACAGACAATGTCATTAAGCTATTTTTTTACAGACCTGACATTGAGAGAAAGCAAAGAAACACTGCTAATAGATAAAACAAGAATAAATTCTGAATCTCTAGGAAAGCCTGGAGCACTAAGACACTCAAAGCCTACTTACATTCATGTAACAAAACTGTGCCAATCAAAACACTTTTCTTGTTATATGTTTGTTTTCTGCAAACTTCTAGCAGAAAATGAAAGGACAGAAGCTAATTCAGACTCAACATTTGTTTGTTTTCCCTTTATTCAAAATCTAAGCAGGATTTTTAAAATACTGGCTTCAGAAATTCTTCATAATATTCATCCCTACTTTCTTTTGGTAACCCTGATTTTTCCCAGGTTTGTACACCATTGTAATACTTTTCCATATATATCAATAGCTTTAATTATAAATACCCAGCAGTTTACATAATTACACTAAGGTAGAAGGTATAGTAAATCCCCACAAAACACCACTTGGCTACTAAACACTGCAAGGTTAGGTTTCCAGTCCATTTCTAAATAAATAATTAAATTAATTACTTAAGTTATACTCCATGCAGCTGCTGTCACATTAAGATCTACTTGACAATTACTATTTCTACACTTCTTAAACTGTAGACCCCTTACTGTAATGTAATCCTTGTGTGTACCAAAGAGCCAGGCACTAGTCCCACTGAGAAAAAAAAAATCAAAATTGGTGAGACAGCATCTCATAGAGTTGGCTCACAGCCACCTCGGCCCAGAGAAACACCTTCTTCCATGAGATAAACATCCATTCTCATCCATTTTCACAGCCTTGAATGTAACCATAGTTAATGCATCTACTGGAGGACTCTCTTAAAAGCCAGCATGTTGCCTACTAAGGGTTTACTCACAAGAAGTGCTCCCCATAAATCCAGGCTTGGCTTGCATGCCATCCGTCAGCCCAACAATACATCACGCCTGCCTGACCCCGGGCCGGCCAGCGAGACGGGGCTGTGAACGTCTCTTTGATGAAGTGGGGCTGTGAAGGATGCTGCTGATGGATTAACCCTCCCAGGCCAGCTCCTGCCTCCTGGACAAAGGCCCCGTCACTTGGGAGTCCCAGCAGAAGTTTCCCAAGCACCTTTGAAAGAAAAAAACCTCATTTCTCAAAACCTGCCTACGAGACAGCCCCAGCTCCAAGGCGGTTTCAAGCGATGATTATAAATGGCTGATGTCATTTTGTCCCCAGGAGAAAAATCACCAAATTGTTCGGCTTTGCTGGGAGCAAGGCTGAGCAGAATCGCCCTGCTCTGTGCTGAGTGCCTCCAAAGAAAGAAATACTGAAATTCCTGAGATGTCTAGCAGGCTGTGCAGGATGTATAAACTCATTCCTACTCCAATTAAAGAAAACTCAATCCAAAAAGCAGGACCAAACCATCTCTGAAGTGTTAACTAACATTATTTCCAGCCCACAGGAATGTCCCACGTTTTTCACATTAAAAAGCTTAAAAGTTAGTGAAACACCTCATTGCTGGTGCCACAGTCCCTACAATTGAGAATTATTCAACAACTAGAGATTAAGTGCTCTCAGTTTTGAAGCAGATTAAGGAAGACTGGAAAAAATTACCAGCAGTGTTCTTGCATAGCTGAAGACTAAAAATACATTACCTGGACTGCAGTTTGAGGAGCAAAAAGGGAACCCAGCTCAACGTGCTGATGTGGTGCTGACTTTAGTGATTCAAGCTTAAGCGGCACGTTCCTCTCCTTCCAGTTTCATTCATCCCATGAACGGGCAGTGCCACTCTCAGGTGGCACAGACACACAGACCAGCCACCCATCACACTCCACAGGGTTTCTCAGGATGACCAACACAGTATAGAGCTCATCCCCCACTACTAACCCTCATCCTTCAAAGGATGATGGGTTTTGTTGTTTCTTTTGTTTTAAATTAAAATGCCCAACACTCTTCCCAGACAAGCCAACCTCACCCCACCTTCTGTCTCTGAATGAGGAGCTCAAACACCATGAGCTCCTCATCGGGAGATAAGCTCTGCAGAGCCCCAACATCACACAGGAGCAGATGCAAAATCTAGCTTAAAAAAATTCCACTGATCAAGTCCAGGCTCCCAATCATGGGAAGGCTCCTGTTAGCCTCTGATGGGGCTAGGAGCTCACACAATCTTTTGAACAATCTTAATGTACAGCCCCAAGAAAGACACCCTTCAGCATGCCCATGCCCAAGTGATGAAGATCAGTGACAGCGTGCTGGGAACACACCAGAAAGGGTCATGAGGCCAGGAGGAAAGATTTTCTTCACGAGCCTGTCCCTTATGCACCCAGGAGCTGACAAGAACTTCAGAAAAGTTCATTAAAACCACATTCAAAACAACTAACCACCTCTGCCCAACTGCTAAAAGCTAATTTCTACTAGCCAACTAGTCTCTGCTCTGTATGGCCACTCTTCTGAAATAACTCAGCCTCACCTGAGCATTAAGAGACTTGTTCAATTCTGCTCAAGATATTTAGAGAAGAGGAAAATGCAGAACCGTGTATCAGTGAGCTGTCAAGCCTGCAAAACACAACTGCCATTTTAATAAACATTCAGGTTGGTAATAAGCCAACAGAGCATCACAGTATTCACCACAAGAGCATCATGCTGTGGACAGCTGCATGGCATTATCCTCTTGGATCACAAACTAGGAGGAAAGCCACTTTAAAATTTGTCTATCAATCATGGGAGGAACCAGAAAACTCTCAAGTGCTTCATGGCTACAGTATTGAAAGCAGCTGATAAAGCTAAGGTCAACCCAGGCACCTGGGACTAATCTCCAGCTGACATACTTCATCAAGCTCTACTGGAATCAATGGTAAATTGACTAAATTAGCAAGAGGAATACATCAGCTAACAGCAAGCTCAGAGCTGAGCAGTACCAGGAATCAGACACTGCAGGGGTGGCACTCCTCTGACAGTGCTGGGATTACCTGCCCAGTCACCTGCCCAGAAGTCTCAAACAGACCAAAAGCAGAGAAAAATGTCTCTTGAGTTGATGGCTCAAAAATATTCCATTCCAAGCCTGCAGCCCTGGAAAAAGTTCAGAGTACTCAGAGAAGTGGTTAAAACAACAAAGAGGGTGGAAGAAGAACTTCCACAGATAAGACGACCTCAAGTCTACAAATCCCGGTTAGCCTTAGCTAATGATTTTCTTTCTTCCCACTTCCTTCCACCAAAAGTTGTGCCAACTTTCCACATGCCCTCCCATGGATTTTCTGCAGATGTGGCTGAACACTGACTGTTTAGCGTGGCTCTGTGCCCGTGGATTTTTGCAGAGCAAGGCAAGGCTGTTATATAGAGGGAGCCCTTATACAGCTGCTCCACTCCTCTATGATTTTCTCCTTTCTACACTTCATTTGTTGGAAGGACCAGAAGTGATTAATTGGCAGAAGCTGCACAAAGCTGAGGGTTCAGCAGCACTAAGCACTGTGTCTGTAAGACACTTCAGAAGACCGTGGCTAAACACCGGTTTGATCTCGATGCACGAGTTGTGAATTCCACTGTGATGAACTCCAGCGCAGGAAGGAAACCTTAAGCCTCCACTTTATCAAGCTACACAAATACATGGTTTATCAAACTGGAGAGATTACTGGTGCTTACTGGGCTTCTCCTCCAACTGTTTGCAAAAGCTGTTTGATTGCTCTATGGGAACAAATCAGCACACTACCTTACTGCAGCAGCAGCAAGAGTTCATACATCAAACAACAATTTGTCTAGCCAAAGTAATTTGCAAAAAAAGGCAAAAAAAAGGGGAAAAAAAAGGGAAAAAAAATAACTTCTAGCTTTGTGGCTGCATTCTCAAAGTCATTATTTCTCATTACTCAACTTACAACATTCCACTTCTGAAAAAAAATACACTGATACAACACAAGACACTTTTACCCTGTTTTTTTTTATTTTTTCCTAATTTTTAACTAGGAAAAATATAAGCCATTTTTGTCACTTAAACTAATTTCTTAGCATACTTGTACTAATCTCTTGTTCCACCACACAGTAAAAAGGCAGAGATCTTTCTGACAAGAACAAATATCAACAGAATATACAAAATGTACCTTTTCTACTGGCAAAATCACTGGTCTACAGAGGCTTCCTAAATCTGATCAGAAGAGAACAATTGGGTTATTAGTCCCAAATAAAAAGCCACAAGCTTTTTAGTTTACAAGCCCACTTTCAATAATCACAATGCAAAGCTGTGCCACCTCTACCCCACTGTATTTCTCAAAGCAACTTGAGAAAGACCTGCCCTCTAACTTGTGAGACTGGAGTTCCATTTTAAGACACCTGGTAGTACAGGCTCCTAATGTCTTCTCTTTCCATAAAGGCTGGGAGAAAGTTATAGATGTTTTAATCTTTTCTTTGAAAGGACAATGAGCTCTTGCTGCATCATTTCCAACCCAAATAATTCTGAAACCCAAGCAGATATGAATTGATAGATGCACTGTACAAATCTTCATGAGCACAAAGGATCAGGTTCAATGGCCTGGCTGAGGCCATTACATTTCTCTCTAAAAAAAACCTATTTTGGACATTAACCACCACTATTATCCCCTATTCCAATTCAGTTGTGCTTTAGAGAATCCCCATACTCTGGTCAGACCCTTCACCCTGCAACGGGGACGATGGTGAACAGCCACTGCAGCAGACCTGCACCACCTGGGCCTTCCTCCACCCACCCTGAAAACAAGGATAATCCAATTTTTAAGCCTCCTCATTAAACTGGGGGTGGGGTGTCAGTTTGTCAAATCAGAAAGCATGAGCTGCTATCATTACCAATGAATACCAGGGAAACACTGTCATTTCCAAGTGAGCACCCCCAGTCACCCCCATATCACTACACACATTTTAGCAGAAGCAATATCCAACCATTCTATAACCTGCATGAAGATGCATAATTTGACTATTTGACATTTTGTAAAATCTTATGAAGCATTTGATACAGGCAGCCACAGGTGCACAGGTACCTGCAGCCTGGCCAAAGATGACACACTTTCAAGTCTCCAGATTTTGAAGTTTCACATCACCAGCTAACAGCAGTATTTCAAGACTTCAAATGTTAGGTTCTGGGCCTCAATCTTAAGTTATTTTTTCAAACCTTCTTAAAACACATTTAATCCTTTGTTTTCTTTCTGAGGAGAAAGGTTTCACATCTGGACTGTCAACCTGCATTCCAAAGTATTAGCCTGGCAAATTAAAGCAGCTGAGCTGTAAATCTCCAAGAAGAGGACTTGTCATGGAAATCGCAACTCAGCATTAACCACGAGCCCAGTTCAGCGTGAAAGCCAACACAAAAAGCCCAAACAATGCAGGCAGCCTCAAGACAACTTTGAAAATGAATCCTGCTGTCTGACAGAGAGCAAGCTAACCTAAGCAAACCAACCCAGACTTACAGCAGCATCTCTGTACCCAGCTTTAATGTGAAAGAATCACACAAGAGCCCACTGTGACTAACCACCAGTCACACAGCTGAATTTTGCAAATCATTTTCTACAACCTGCACTCAGTTTGATGAGAAGACTGCAGATTTCAAATGTGCCTTGTGAGAACTAAATGCTCAGTCCCCAGGAACTCCAAGAGAGCTGAGGTCCTCGTTCTCTTGGATTGCCACCTCCAATGGCTCTCTTCTGGCTAGGAATTACACAAGCAAGAAGATAGAAAGCAGTAAGATAAGCTCCAAAGAATTAAATTGAATATTCCAGACAGATGTCAATGGAAATCCAAACAGCAGCAACACAAAGTGGAATCAGCAGCAAGAGGGTGTAGAACAGTAAAACTGATGAAAACAGAAAAATCATTCTCTCCCCAGCACCCCAGGATAACGGCACGTTACTGAAGTGTCTCAGCTCATGTAATAAAAAAGTGTTAATATAACATTTTTTGATCATTGCACCATTTATTTATTCAGATTTTTAGATTTATACATTAGCTGATAAAAATAATTAAATTTTGGCTTTTTTTTTCTTTCTTTCTTTCTTTAAAAGGAAAGTAGTTTTGGAAAAAAACAACTTCAAGCTTAATTCAGCTCTAGAGCAGCTTGGAAGGAAGGACTGGCTGATCCACAGAAGACACCTCAGCAATAACGGTCTGGTTGGTTAACTCTTCTGTCAGCACTCACTTCACAAAACACTCCACAGTTTAACTCAATTACTTCTTATACTTTCTACTAAAGTACTTTATTAAATCTCTCTTCCTACCAAACATAACAATGCAGAGCTTTGTGTGTCAGGCTCTTCATGGTTATTTCATTCTTTCAGCTCTAGTTCCCTGACTGTGTCTCTGCTGACCTAAGCCACACCACGAACGAGTTCATCTCCTCACCTTCACTGCTAAACACCACGGCCAAGTCCTCTTCCTTTTTCCAAACACTGGACAAACACTCTCCATCATCAATAAAAACCGATTCCTTCTGTTGAATTAACAGTGTTACTGCAACACTCTGCTGCTGAATTAAGTCTTTCAGAAAATACCCTTGTCCTATAACGACTGTAACTGCAAGGTAGCCAGCTTGCTAACATCTATGGCTACTGGAACCACATTGAGTGTCTCCTGTCTGGCTCCTAAATGAACAAGAAAACACACAGAAGTTTTGCTCCAAACTAAGACAAGTGCTATGATACAATTACTGTGATACCTGTGCCTTGATACCCAATGGGAAAACACTGTGTAGGAGCACTCTTATCTACCCACACCACTGCTATCACACCCTGGGCCAGCAGAAAGGCTTTCTCTGCTATTTTTGTGACATTACCTACCAACTTTTCCCCACCTGCTACTCTCCACCTCCTGTGCACTGACTCAGTAAGCTCCAGGATAAACCTACATGTGTATCCATGTCCCACTGCTCCCGAGGGCATTAGGAGTGAAAGGTCAGGGGGAAGAGACAACACACGCTGCACCTGAGTCCTGCCTTCCCTGGAGGTGATCCTGCTGTGACAACGCTGTGTGCATCCCTTCCCTGGGAGGGGCTGGGGGATTACCCAGTGTCTTCTCTCAGCAGACCTTTCAACAAAAGACACTATTATAAGATTAAAACCTAGTTGAAGTAATTGTGTATGGAAATTCCTTTTATTAGGGCTGTGGATCGAGTCTTATCAGGTTTCAAGGCTCAGAGAGCAGACCCTGGCAGCCAGGCATGTTTGTTAATAGCTATTCCAGCTGCAGCTGACTATTTCTGCTCACCTGGTTTTTGTCATGGTGAAACAAGACATACCTCCATGTTCTGTGACAGATATTTTTGTTAGAGTAACACATTTCTCCTCCATCACTTAAGATCAAGTACTCAGCATAACTGAGCTGGTTAACACAACACCTCTGCCACCCAGCACACACAGGTATCGCATTCACTACTCACGACACGGGGGACCTGTCGCTTCTTCCTGGAGCAGGTTTGAAAATGGAAAAAAAAGCTGGATCCAAAAGTTCAAGTCCATGCTTAAAACAGGGCAAAAAGCATTAAAACGGGCAAAGGACAATAAACAAAAGGCAAGAATCTGACCAAACAGTAGAAACATCATCATGGGGTTATGTTCCTATATCCACTATACAGCACCGCACTACTGCAACTGAGAGTCAAAACGGCTTCAAGGAAGCCCTCCAGGTCAGGAGTTTCAGGCAGGCTTGGACATTTACACCAGCAATAACCACCTTTGTGGTGGTATTCAGTGCCCAGCTTAAAAACTTGTCATCACCAAGGTCTAACACCTACTGTGACTAACACCTACTGTGACTAACACCTACTATACAGGTGAGCCAGCAGGTACCAGCGGGTAGGTATACACAGCATGGCATAAGATAGACAGCAAAGGGACAGGAAACAGGGATAGAACCATGGAGAAAAACAGAAAGAGGGGGTTGAGGAGAGTGAACATGCTGGCAGAAAGAAAAGGGATGGCCTGGCAAGCTGGCGTGTTCCCTGACCTCAAACCTGAGCGCCCAGATTGGTCCAGACAGTTTGATTTTCTACCTCAAGCTGTGATCACTAAGCATCAGTTCCTTCTCAAGGAGGCTTAAACAGAGCACTGAAAACCCACCTGTCAAAGCCTGACATCCTCCTCCTACCAGAATGTGAACACACAGTCGGCCCAGAACACATTCCTCCTAGGCAATACCCATTTTGAAATCTCGTCTGAACAAAACCTTCAGCTCAAGCGCTTCCCTTCCCTCTCCTATTAGCTCCTACTTTCTAAACTCTGAATGTCTTGGAGATGCTACTTACAAAAGAAGACACACAGAAAACATGCTGTCTGCTCAAGTGCTCAGCTGACAGTCTCATAATGCCCAACAGGAAAATGTAAGACAGCACAGCCCAAGCCAGACAGAAGATGGAGCTTTTCTCAGGGTGCTTCAGCAGCCTCCAAGAGAAGACTTCTTTGAGAACAACTTCACAGAAGCACAGGAATTTATCTTATTTCTTTTCCTGTCCTCAGAACACTTATAAAACATCCAGTCTGGCTTCTTAGATGTCATTGTCACCACCACATGTGGGGTTCAGCTACTTTAATGCCTACTACAGTTTCTCACTTCCAGCAAGTTCCTCACCCTCTGCTGCAGTTGAGATTTTAAGATGCTGAGAGGAACAGTGAGGTTATAACCTCATAGAACCCAGTGGGATTGAGAGTTTAACATCCACACCAAACCTGCCCAGTCCCAGGTCAGTACTACAGCAGGATGAAATTTGCTGTACCATGTCAAACCACCATCAGCATCACATCACCAGGGTGACCACTGACAGCCGCTGTGCACGGCCACCCAGAGGTGAGGTCCCACAGCGTCACGCCCCCTGCACGGAGCTGCACCCACCACAAGCAGTGCTGGTGAAGCTGGATGCAGCAAGTTTCTGTGTTTCAAGCTCACTAACTCAATCTAGGAGACCTCCACTCCACCCAGCCCCAAACAACCAGATATATATGCCCTCAGAGGTCTCTGAAATTTTATTCTTATAGGTTTACGACTGCACGTGCTTAAAAAATTAGCAAAACATAGAATCATGGAATGGTTTGGGCTGGAAGGGACCTTAAAGCTCATCCAGTTCCAACTCCCCTGCCAGCAGCAGGGACACCTTCCACTAGACCAGGTTGCTCAAAGCCTCATCCAGCCTGGCCTTGAACACTTCCAGGGAGAAGCAGCCACAGCTTCTTGGGGCAACCTGGGCCAGTGTCTCACCACCCTTACACCAGATAATTTCTTCCTAATATCTCATCTAAATCTCCCCTCTTCCAGTTTAGAGCCATTTCCCCTCCAAGCATCCTTCTTGCTTCAAGTTTTCTTCATTCTCTTGGCCAAAGGGGAACCGTGCACGCACCTGTGGGCACAGAGAGCAGATTAAAGCCCCGAGCCAGCGACCGAGTTAGCTCAGCCCACCAGGCATCTCCTCCTGTAGGGGCTGACAGTGCTACTCATACCAGCATGTCATAATTCTGAAGTAAATGAAAACCAAACACCAAAACAAGTGCTCATTTTCTGATGTTCACTGGCTGAGGTCATGGCTTCAAGCAAACCCCACCGCTCTCACAGGGCAGAGCACACTGTTTATAATGCAAGCTTCTGAAGTCCAGCAAAACAAAATAAATAAAGAGGGTTTTGTTGTTTTGTGTGTGAGGTTTTCCCCCCTCTCTTCTTTTTTTGAATGATGTGATACAAACCAGCTTGATACACAAATGAGAGGTGATCTCATCAGTCCATTAGCCCAGCTAGAGCAAGGCCATCACTCGTGAGGGGATGTGCTGGCCAGATACTACTGACTGGCCTGTGAGGAGCATGAATGTGGGGTACAAATGCAGCCTTCATTACAGACGCAAGGCATGGCTCCCAGCTTTCAATCTGATGCAAACAGTTTTGCTGTATTGAAATGTGGGATTTTACAGTGGTGTCTCACACTTTCCACTCTAGGATTTCAGCAGAGACCATGGCCAGTCTTGCCACCTCCCCTGATAGAAGGAAACGACCTCCAGACACCACACTCATCGCCGATTCACACGGAACAGATGCCTCGCACGGAGCATCAGCCCCTGAAAGGAGGGGAGGAAAAGCACTTGGAAATTCAGTAAGAATAGAAAAATGTGGTTTAGAAGCTTTTGCCTTTCATTTCTCCTAAACTAGGGCTCCATCACATCTTTCCACCATGTTTTGAGTTCGTTGTTGTAGAACTAACAATGCTTGAAAGCTAAGAAAGTCTCACTTTTAAGATGTTTCTGTTTTCAATCAAGCAGCAGAACTATTTATTTTCCTAGCCAGTGATGGAATTAAACAATTTGTCTTTGAAAACTCTATAAGCCTTCACCCTGACAACCCCCCCATCTGCTTTTTAGATTAAGGTACTTTGATTTTTACCAGCTAAAGGTTTATGAACTGCTGTATAAACCCAATTACTCTCATAGTAAATTATTTAAAGCTTACATGTTATTTTTTAAATTTTTCCCCATGGAGTACTCTGGAGGTTTGGAAAAGGAAAGGCTCACTAGGGCATTTTGAAATAAAAATGCCTAACAGGGAAAAACTATGGAGCTTCCAGAAACTTGTAATAAAAAAAACCAATCTCAACATAGTTAAGTGAGGATGAGACACACCCCAGGAGAGACTTTTCAGAGTAAGACTGTTAAGGGGGGGGGAAGGCCACATTTTAGTGGGAGGGAGTTCTTCAAAAACAGATTAAGTTTCATCTGAGATAGTATTTATTCCTTAGCTGGTCTCTGCCTCACTTCCTGATTGAAAACAGGGAGAGGAGAGATTTTTGTGTACTTGCTTTGGATGTCACCAGCAGAAAACACGTGGTGGACAGCATTTCATTAAAAGAAAAGCTGCCCTTCATGCTCGCTGTCTCTGTTTTAGCTGTGTCCACAAAGGGACAGAGCACCCCAGGAGCAAACAGGGCAGGCTGTAGTCCTGGGTGGGATATCATAGAGCCCAGGACAAGAAGAACTGAGCCCACTACTGCTCCTCCCCATTGGGACTGATCTACAAGGAATAAAAAAAACCCCAAACCATGAGTCCCTGGCAATAACCACAATATAACGCTAGCAGGAGCTAATTCATCTTCTGGTCACCAGTTCTGGGACAATTTGCACCACCCAGAGAAAGGGGCAGGGCAGGCAGCACTGCTGCCCCAACAGCAGCAGTCCTTACAGATGGATTCCTGAGTGCAAATCCTCCATTCTCTGTAGCAACTCTTCCCACCAGGGCACGGAAACAAGCACGAAATCTCTCATTTGCAGTCACAGCGCTTCCGCAAGACGACTGCAGGGACGGCGTGTGCTCGGCTGCGGGACGATACGGTGGTATTTGGAGACCACCAGCGACACACCTTGATCTTCCAGGGCAATTCCTGGTATCAATACAGGGGATGAAGGGATGGAGAGCAGCCCTGCTGAGAAGGACTGGGGGTGCTGGTGGACAAGAAGCTCAACATGAGGCGGCAACGTGCGCTCACAGCCCAGAGGCCAATAACCGTGTCCTGGGCTGCACCCAGAGCAGCGTGGGCAGCAGGGCCAGGGAGGGGATTCTCCCCCTCTGCTCCACTCTCCTGAGACCCCACCTGCAGTGCTGCCTCCAGTGCTGGGGTTCTCAGCACAGGAAAGACATGGACCTGTTGGAGTGGGTCCAGAGGAGGGGCACAAAAATGATCAGAGGCATGGAACAGCTCTGCTGTGAGGACAGGCTGAGAGAGTTGGGGCTGTTCAGCCTGGAGAAGAGAAGGTTCTGGGAAGACCTTACTGTGGTCTTTCAGGGGCCTGTAAAAAAGATGGGGACAGACTTTTTAGCAGGGCCTGTAGCGATAGGACAAGGGGTGGTGGCTTTAAACTAAAAGAGGGGAAATTCAGACTAGATATAAGGAAGAAATTTTTTACACTGAGGGTGGTGAGACACTGGCCCAGGTTGCCCAGAGAGGTGGTAGAAGCCCCATCCCTGGAAACATTCAAGGTCAGGTTGGATGTGACTCTGAGCAACCTGATCTGGTTGAGGATGTCCCTGTCACTGCAGGGGGCTGGACTAGATGACCCTGAAAGGGCCCTTCCAACTAAAACCAGTCTATGATTCTATGGTCTTCTATTTATCAAAAGCTAAAGAAAACTCCTCAGATTTAAGTATTACATTCTCAGTTTTAGGACAGTGAGTAACTGTTCCTATAAACTAATATCCATCACATGCAAAGTGTTAAAGAAAGTTACAGCCCTAGGCAAGTTAACAAGGGTGAGGAGAAGGTCACCAGAAGTGTCCCTTCAGGATGTACCCAGAGCAGGGCACACAAAGGGAAGGCAGGAGAACACCCCACTTTTACAGAGCTGGCATTCAGAGCAATTTGTTCTGCGCAGTTCTCTTCCTGGCACGTTTTGTCATTTATGCACTCAAGCACAAAAAAAATGTGTTAAAACAACATCACAGCAACACTGAGTGATTCACTCGAGATGTCTGGTCTGCATGTGCCTGTAGTGCAAAAGAATGGCTTACGTGATCAGAAGCTCTGATTTCCAGCATCCCAGCCTACCAGTGACTCCGTTCTGCACCAGTACAGCGCAGGTATAATTACCTAGTTAGATTAATTAAGTGGGGAAGAGCAGGCAACAGCACCAACTCCCACAAGTGTAATACAACTAAATCACACTGATGCTTTCCTTCAGAGCTGGGGACTTCCCTGGAGCTTAGCAGGGCTGACTCCAGAGGTTCAGTGCCGTGTCCCACGCGGCGTTAGAGGAATGCCGGGGAAAGCACGCAGCTCGGGCAGCACAGGGACTAAACCTCCAGCCACAGAATGATAAATAGCTTCTCAAGAGCTCCTTGCTGTGAGCCTGGCCCCTGCTGTCAGAGCAGCATTAACAGATTTCAGTTGGGGTGGTTACCCGCCAACTGGCCCTCAGACATGGAAGACCAAGGTCCTGAGTTCAACAGCTCCAGCTCGTACGGGGAAAGGCAGCACTGCCTGCCAGCACAGCCAGTCTGCACTGCCCAGCCAAGCCCTGCAGAGCTGCCTCCGGGGGATGAGGACCACTGCTTCCAAAGACACATCCCTGATGCCCATCTGCAAGGAAAAACAAGAAGGAATTTTCAAAGTTGTCAGTTTTCCAATGTAAAGTGCTGGCATCTGGGTATGAAAGAGCCAGTAGAGGGGAGGGAGCTAAGAGGGAGGTCTGAACAGCGAGGAGCTGCAAGCCACAGAGATGCACTCCATTACATTGAGGTAGCATCGAAGGCAGAGACAGCTTCCACCCCTCCACAGCTCCCCATGAGAGGAGTTCAGAGGAAGAAAGCAGAGCTCACTTTGTATCCTCTCTTTATGGTAACCACCTACCAAAACCAAGACAGAATCACAGGATCATTTTGGTTGGAAAAGACCTTTAAGACCATTGAGTCCAACCATAAACCTCACACTGCCAAGTCCACCACTAAACCATGTCCCTAAAGGCCACCTCTATACATCTTTTAAACACCTCCAGGGATGGGGACTCCACCACTTCCCTAGGCAGCCTTTTCCAATGCTTGACCACCTTTTCAGTGAATAAATTTCTCCTAATAATCTTGGTTTTCCAGGGTGGTGTCTAGAGAATAGTAAAAAAATAAGAGAACAGGTTAAAAGACCTCAAGAGCACAAGAAACCCAAGTGAGCATGGCCAGAGTGTGCTGCATTTGGGCTGCACTGTGCCCTCCCACCAGCCGCAGCTTCTCCCCTGCTTGGGTCCCTCCTGTGCTGCCTCCAGATGCACCAAACCTCAGCTCAGCTGCTGCAAGGACACAGCCCCAGCCACTTTTACCACCTAAATTCTGGGGTTCATCCAAAGGAAACCAGGTTGCTCAAAGCCTCATCCAACCTGGCCTTCAACACTTCCAGGGAGGAGCAGCCACAGCTTCTCTGGGCAACCTGGGCCAGTGTCTCACCACCCTCACAGTGATGAATTTCTTCTTCACATCTCATCTCAATCTCTCCTCTCCTCCAGTTCAAATACTGGTATGTTTCAATGTTTTTCTCACAACAAATCCCACAATGAAACCAAACCCCAGCACTGTTCTAGCTGCTAAAAAGAAACCCAGCTCTGTCCCACCTGAAAACCAGGACAATACACTTCCTCCTTCACTTCACCCATAGCTACTATATACCCCTTTGTCTCGGATCTCCCATTGCTAGTGGGAGTCAGGCCCCACAAATTTCAGACACTATTAGAAGTTAGCACATGTCCAGGCCAGGAAAGGAGTTGATGGCACTTTATCCTCTGATCCCAGCATAGAACCACTCAAGATTAAATCAGTTTTGTCGCCTAGATTACCTCTGACTCCTATTCTTATTGAGGCCAAGGACACTGGCTGGTCTTTAATACTGGGTCACATACTTTTAGGACTGATGCATCCGTGTCAGCTTTCAGAATTTCTGCAGGACACTGTGCATGCTTATCATACTTTTAATAAAAAACATGATGTAATGTTTCCCAGAGCAGTTGCAGACCTCCTGCCAAGGCCCCACAGAGAAGCAGTGCTCTGCCTGTGCTTATGCCATTTCAGTTCCACTAATCTCATATTTTCAGCAATATTAAGTTCATAAGAAACTAGATGATCAGGTTCTTCCCCAGCTATGATTATCACTGAAGTCCTTGAAACTCCAAACAAATAGAAGCCCATCTCCTGGTCTGATTAATTAGTATTTCTTCTGTGTAAAATGATGACAACCTGCACAGTATAGGGGTTTTGTTTGTTTGTGTTTAATTAAAGACTGAAATGGCCATTGGTTACACTTCTGTCAGCCACCCAGGATTCAAGGGATGTATCAGCCTCTCCAGCACTCTGCAGAACAGGGAGGTGTGTCAGCCAGGTCTGCATCCAGCCCTGCAGCTCCCCAGGCTGGGCAGAGCCACCAGCACCAAATCCTGCTCTACTTCAGCCACTTCAGAAGTTTCTTTTTGCTTCAGGATCTACTGCTAAAGCTCCTCCTTACAGTCCTGCTACGCTCACATCTCTTCCAGTAAGATTCCAAAGTCTTGCACTATATGAAAGGAGTATATCAAGTACACAAAAGTACATTTGCAATACAAAATTTATATTATACAAGCATCTGTATTACACAAACACCATGATCTTGGTGCCAAATAGATCCCTCTAATTTCTAGCATCTGCAATGGCCAAGTTTGGCTCCTCTTTACCAACTGCACCTCCTTCCAAATCTCCAATTAGTTACGGGAGGTCCTGCCCATGCCCCTCTTTTGTCTGCTCTGCTCACAGAAGCGTTTCAGGAAGTTTGAACAAATCACTGCCATGGCAGCGGGAAGCTGTCAACATAACCACAAGGCTCCTCTGTTTATGAAAGGGATGTGCTGGAAAATAGCTGCGGCAACAAGGCGTCACACCACAGAGCATGGCTCTGTACAGCCCGGGACACAGTGCTCCTCAGGACTTCTAAGAAGAAGGACTGAAAAAAGTAATTATTAATTATAAAGTCAAGCCCATCTATTACCAGTTAGCATTCAAGAAACTGATACAGACTATGAGGAAGAAAAAACCACTCCAAAGTGTTCTGAAAAAGGAATTAAAAAGCTTTTGAGCTTGTAACTTAGGAGAGATTTGAGAATTGGAATATCTAAAACAGTTTGGTTTAGCCACCTAATAATCTTAACTAAACATTGTCAAAAAGCTCCATTTTAGCCAGGAAGGGTATAAGCAGCACAGCAAACATTGTGGGCTAAACCTGCCTTACAAAAAAGCCACCTCTGCCCTGCTGCTGCTCGGGAGCTGCAGGAACGGGGACAGCACCTCCACACCTCCCTGCCACAGGCGAGACACAGGCAGGGATGCCAAGGACCACAGGTACAAGGGCCACACACACACATCGCCTCAGGCACATGCTAGAAGAGATGCCCTTGAAAAAGTTAAATTATTAAGAATAAAGCTAGAGGAAACAGGTAATAAAACTATTACAGAGGCAGTAAATTAAGAGAG
This sequence comes from Caprimulgus europaeus, assembly GCA_907165065.1. Next base: position 3,862,738 of record OU015543.1, on the reverse strand, counting down.
GATTCTCCCTCTTCTTTTAATTTTATTTTTAAAAAGTTTTTTTCCTCTTTGGAAAAAGAGCAGGAATGTCATTCTCTTCTGCAAGATGTTTTAATTCACATTATCATCCCGACATTTCATTCACAGGCCCACCAAAACAACCCAAGGAAAAGGTCAGACACTGTGTAATAGCTATACATTAAGCAGCAATGAAAACCAAGAAACATCCCACGCTGAGGACACACTAATGGCTCTTTCGAGTCAACACATACCTAATTCACTTTTTGAGACTTTAAGTTGCAAATTTTTATTCAGCTTTCACAGCACAAATAGCCACAAGAAAGTTACCCAAAACCCCAATTTGCCAAGTCAGGATTATTTGATATGAAGGTCACTTCCTCCAGCCCTGGGCAAACTGCTTTAAACCCTTCAACAGACAGAAGGAAAAAGTACAAGGAATACTTTCATTGATTTTTAGGATATGAGACACAGGTCAAAGACTGAATGCACAAAAATAATTCACACTTCTAGAGAAACATAAAAGCACTAAATACTCCAAAATGCCCTGTGCTGGCATTAGTGGGGTGCAACAGTTAATTTATTATGGCAGATTAATGCACCCACAAAACGTACAGCATTAAAGCAATTCTGACCTCTCTGGATTGGCTGCCAATATGATATAGGTCCAAAAGAAATTACCCTTTTCTGCTGCGACAGAACAATAAATTGGCTTCCTTGAATACAGTGGTTAAAGAATCCAAGTTCCTGACCCTGAATGTTTTACTAGTAGTATGCGATGCTGTAGGGAACAATCAGGATGACATTTGCTGAAATGTGTGGGATTTATGATATAATAGGTTGCACATACGTGCCAAAAGAGAAAAAAAAAACCCTCTTAAATCCAAGCAAATCAAGATTAATTAGCTATTAAAGCAGCAGCTAAGAGAACACAGTGCAGTACAGGTGGTACAATGAACCATCCTACTTTCTGTACACGGCGACTCTTTCTGAGGTCACACTGTATGCGTAGCTTCGATCGCACTCTCACTGGGAAAAGCAAAAATTGCTGCTCCTTTGTCAACTCCTGCTCTTTGTAATTCTCTAGGTTTGCACTTTCATAAACAAACGTTACGTGGTCCTTTTATAGGAAGTCCCACTAAGCCCACAGGAAAATCCTGTATTGTCTGGCTTTGATCATCAAGACAGAGTGAAAATTAACTCTGGTATTTTTACAACGATCCCCATATTAAGGGAGAGGACACGCTGCACACATTCACCTCTCCACCCCAGCAGTTTGAATCACTCTTTTTCCCCTCCTTCATCCAGCCCAGTGACTTTTTGTTTTACTGCTGCTAATTGCAATTACAGGTGTTCAGAAATCAACAGCCTGACAGATGCCTCATACCTTAAATGCCATCCCCACAGCCCAGTGCTTGGCTGTGGATCATGTCTCTGCAGCAGACTTTGGGATCACAAAACAAGCATTTTTCTAAAATCATAGCAGCCAAACTTCCTTTTTTTTTCTTCTGACTGCCCCAGGAATGCAAACAAGTTGTTAATACCCTGCAATCTGCTCGGTTTCCCTCTTAATCCTCACTTTAACCAAGCCTCTCCTTGCAGGAGATCATATCAATATGTCCCTCGCTGTCAAACAATGTGGAAAAGAGCCAATGTTATTGTGAGCCTGAGGTGGAACAACTCGATTCCCAGCAGGAGATCAATTTGTACAAGGAACCAGCGAGTTCTTCTCTAGCAGGGGTAACCACTTCAAATGAGCCAGACTCCCTGTGACAACAAATATCCTCGCTGGGACACGGTCAGCTCGCACAAGCTCTCATACCAACCCTGCCAATCCCTTTCTGCAGGTCAGGAGAGCGAGGTGTGCACATCACCCCTCCTCCTGTGCAGGTCTGCCACCAACACACCTTGACACAGCTTTTCACATCCCACAGGTGTCTCAACTCTGATGGGCTAGCCCAGTGAAACCACCACATCAGGAATGAGGTTGTGGGAAAAGATGTCTTGCAGCCGTGGTCTCTGTCCACATTAACCCACCACCTGGCAATCTGAACTGCCTCCTCCCAGGCACCTTCACTCCAAGCCCACTATTCTGCAACACAGTGAACTACCCATGACATTTGTTTTCAGTAATTTTCAGCAGCTCTCAGTTCCCCATAGACTACACAGTTAAATTCAGAGACATTTCCAGCTCTGACAGCAGCACTTCCCCAGGGCTGCGCTCCCTCTGCTTTGCTGTACACAGCCCAACTGCAGCATCCAAGAAAACCAACAGACACCAACTCACTGACGTTGCCTGCCTGCATTTCCCACAGCACCCTTTTGTAACAATGCCCCATCCTGGGAAAACTGAAGTTATTGACAGATAAAATAATTAACATGAAAATAATTATAGAGCAGACTGATGTGCTGAAGAGGAAAGAGGACCCAGGGACACTTGGGTACCAAATCAGTAAAACCTGAGCAAGAGAAAGTCCCTCCTCTCCAGGCTTTTGGAAGTCTCCTTCAATACTCACTTAACTCTTTTCACTCAGCTGTTTACAGGATATTTGAGCTATTTGTTAAAGACTCAACATCTTCCACCACTTAACCAGAGAGTGGAAAAACTCCTTTATCCACTCTTCTAAGTACCAAAATGCCACTCTGAGCAAAGCAGGACTTGATTTACACGAGAAAACAGCTGCTCAGCAAAACCCTCCCACATGAACACCCTGATCCCAGCTAAGAATACTGACAGACAAAATTAGCACGGAAAAAAAACTTTAAATCCTCACTAAAACTGATTTTTGTAAAGGCTTCCCTGTTCAGGGAAATGCAAAAAGGATGCAGTCAAATCAAACACCACTCCATCACCTGAATATTTTCAAAACTCATTCCCTTTGCTTTTCATTTTCCAAAAATACAACCAGAAAGCGAGGGACAATTCTCATGACTCAGTGTGACTGGTGAAGAGGCTGCTGGAGAGCAGCGATCCAGCGGCACCTCTACACTGGGATTATGGCCTTGTTACTTTCAGAATTGACAGACATATTAATTGGAGACAGCTGCAAGGAAAAATATCCTAACGACATGATTCATTAGTTTTCATAGATAATTACATCTGCTCATGGCCTCACAGTGAATCATTCATTTAGGGAATTTTTGGGGTATTAAATTTAAATGCAGTAATCAGATTTGTTAACCTGTGGGACAAGGCAAACCAAACAACATTTTATTCACAGAATTGTTTATCCTTTCAACATTGACATTAATTCAGCAGCAGGAAAAAATTAGCAGCATAATGCACGCTCATGTAAGTGAAAAATTATTAATGGTAACGTTCTTCACTCCCCCCAGTGCCTGTAGTGAGACTGCACAGATTTCTTCAAGGTTGCCTGGACTGCAGGTTTTTTTCTCAGATGTATCTTTGTGCATTACACAATCCAGTGGCTTTTTTGAAATACATTGGTTTTTCGATATAATTAAAGAATTAAAGTAATTTATACTTCCTTGTGCTGCTCTATAGACTCAAAATACAGTTGGTCTTTCACTGTTATTGTATTATACCTTTAAACAATAAGTTTTAAACATGGTTTAGCTGGCTTTATCACTCTGAAGTAGCAGCATGTATTCTCAGATAGAAACCCTAGAAAAAGTTGCAGATCCAGGCCAGTTCTCTTCCTACCAAGTCAGAAACGCTTTAGTAAACTGAACTGCACCTTAAAAACAGATAATTTTTGTCCATTTCTTCTCCTGGAAGCCAGTCTGGAATTTCCTATCTCTCAGTTTAAAAAAAAAGTAGTAATTTTCTTGTCTGTACTGTTTATGGTCAATTTATTCTCTTTTTTCTGTGAACCAATATTCTTCTTCAGCTTCAATCATTTTCTCTTTCCCCAATATTTTACTGCCAAAACACGAACAGAAATCAAACCATATCTCCTACCCATCCACATCTGGCCAGACTACACAACCAAAACACCAGAGCCTCTCTCTGTGCTAGTCCATTGCCCTTCACAGCCTTCACCACTTCTCTGGGACTACTTCTCCTCAAATTCATTCTTCTGGAGCAAGAGCCTGAAAATTAAGAGAGATTTTTTCACAAAGCTGTATCCAACTGCTGTGGCAGCCCCAAGCACACTTCTCACCTGCTCCACGTTACTCTGATTCTCTCCTAATCAAACCAGAAAATAGTTGTTTGGATTTGAACCACACTGAAGAACATACGAAGAATCAGGTAAGAGGTAGCTCGTGGTGGATCAAAGAATCCCACAGGCTTTTAGCAAACTTCTTCATACAGCTTCCAGAGAAAGTAGCTAAGGTTCACAAACACTGTAATAGGGGAAATACTGGTTTTGGGGGGGGTCAAGAAACAAAGAGAAAGGTAGAGCTTCCTGCCCAAAGACACAGACTGAGTCCTTGGGCAAGCCAAGAATGAAAGCCCCAAGTTCCAACCACCAGATCACAACTATTCAACAGCAGAGTTGTTCCTAGGTGTATAGGAGAGAGCACGTTTGATAACACAGCTAGGGCTTCTCTAAATCCATGTGCTACTGCTGAGAATCAGAAATTAATGTGCAACTTGATATCTCCTGCTTTGGAGAAGCTGCACCTACGCAGTCATATTTTTCCTCGTTGAGGCTTGGGGGACAGGGGTTGCTCCATGGAAGATGGAACAAATTAATATTTCCCTGAGAATTATTATTTTAAGAGAAAGAATCAGTAGAAGTTAAAAGGTAAGCCAACATCTTCTATTTTCTTTTAGTTAAGCATCTGACAACACACAGTATATTTTGTTCAGGACCTAGGCCCAAACACCATACGGCGATGAGCTCCTCATTAAGCACAGGCTGTTACTGGAAAGCATCCCAAGCTCTGCAATAACATCCCCATTTTTGCAATACCTATATGCTTAACGCCCATGTCACAGCCGTGACTTCGAGAAAGACCTTTCCCAAAGAGCAGCATCTGAGGTCTCCACTCACCTCTCCCAAAAACATGCTGTTCAGCTTTAGCTAGTGCAGCACCACTTGTTTGTGTAACTGGAGAAGTGTCAAGCCTTCTCTTCCAGTGATTTAAACTCCTCCAGTGTTAGAAGGAAAACAAAGAACAAAGATGCTGAGATATCCATCATCTTGCACAGCGCCCATGGGGAATAGCTAGAGGAATGCAGCATGCCGTGATCCACTGGCCTCGCTTCCCGGTTACCGCCTGCTCGGCACACGCAGACTCCCTTTCCTGTGTATACGGAGAGGACTCGGGAAAGAATTCACCTCAGCAGTTCTTCCAGACCATCCGGGGCTCAGCACCCCCAAGAGAAGGTGCCTGACCTGAAGGTATCATGGGCTGCTTGATGCCAGTACCACACCTGGTGCCGTACGACCACAGCAGGGTCCCGGATCCTCAGCCTGCAGGCTGCACTGGCAGCTTGGGCAGAGCCGTGCCTGTATTATTCCTGTATCGAATTCAACAACTTGAACACAGCAAACCAAGAGCCAGAGCTGTGTGCTAAGAAGGGCTTTGGTTACTAAATGCAGAAACCCACGCAAAACATTTTTCTCTTGTTCTCTGAATTTGGAGACCATACACACATATTTTATTAATATCACCAACTACACAAATGCCAAGAAGGGAACTCGCTTCCAGTGAAAATTAAGATACCAACTTCCCCTCTCGCTTACTGAGAAAAGGAAGTACAAGTGGGGAGATAACTAAAATAAACTAGATAAATTCAAGAGAAACAGGGCAGTAAACACACTAAGCAGAGCCAAACAGGGGGACTGTCCTTGGTAAATGCAGCATGGAAGGGCCATGCTCAGCACAGACACAGTTTTAGGACGGCTGCTTCAAGAAAATGCAAGCACGATCACCCGGTGCTGAGCATCCCTGCCTGAAAAGGCAGGAAAGGACTGCACACCTCTTGGTCAACCACTTTGATTCCCCATCACTAGAGTCACACTGAGTTGAGAGAAGTTTAAACAAGAAGACATGGATGCAGAACATCAGTCTGCCCTGATTTATTTGATTGCAAAATAAACCACTCGGAGCTGTTTTCAGGAGCGTGAGAATCAAATGAGCAGAGTCACGCTTCTGGAGGAGCTGAGGCACAGTGTTTGGGAGAGACACAAGCATTACAGTGATGCAAAAAACTTGGCTCAGCGCTGGGCAGAACACACCCAAGGTGCTTTAAGTGCATTTCATCACTGAGATGGAGAAAGAGACCCAGGAGACAGGTGCCCAGGGTAGGACCAGAGGGGAGAGACTCTTCACTGCCCATGTCCTCAACCTGCTGAAGCCTCTCTGCCATGCAGCACTGCAGCTGGGAAGGAACACTTCATCCCCTCCGCCCCTTCAGACAGCACATTTGTTTTTTTAAGCAGTTGGGCAATTCTTTTAAGGAGAAACCTAGGAGGGGAAAAACACATTCCTCTGAAACAGCATCACTGCCAGGCACAAGACTGCAGGATCATCAAACCTGTGGCCACTTGCTGACCCCCTGCTTAAAAAGCACCTCAGAAATACCATGTACACATTATTTCAGGCAATATTGAGAGCAAGAAAAGTGGTGCCTTCTTTTTACAAGAGATAAAATACACCTTTTGATTTCTAACTCTCCTCTTTAAACAGTTTATTCTGTGCTTCTCTCCCACATGGAAAGGATGAAGAATTATTGGGGATGGTAGTGGTTCAGGACAGTTTTAAGTGTGCATGAAATGGCTGCTCACTCTCAGCACACCACTTGTACTCTATCAAGATTGCCACAAACCCATGACACCGCTCATTTGTTCAACAACGTTTCATGAATTCCAGCTGGAGACTCCTTTTTTCTTCCCCCAGGGCCAAAGGGAAACTTACTGATATTTTTTCATGTTTAGGATGTGGGAAAAGGCACACAGGAATATTGAAACATATTAAATTGTTGGATTTCTCTTCCCCCACTCCTCCCCCTTTTTTTCCAGAAGGAAGTCTTCCAATACCTAAAGCAGATCAAAAAAGCAGACTGCACAAGAATAGCCCCAGTGAGCACTGAATTCATCTACCCCTCTGAATCCCCCTCCACCACAGAAGAGTTACAACACACCCACAGCAATCACTAGCTCAACTCCCAACTCCTTCAGGTGGCATTAAAAAAAGATTTAACCTGAAGGTACAAGAACAAGAGCAACCTTTGCAGAAAGAAACACAACACTGGACTGACACACGAGTGATCACTACAGCACTCGTGACAGATTTAGGCTGTCTGTGTTACCAGCTAAGTGGTTTTCAGCTTCAGGTAGAAAAAGTAGCAGCATCTGACAGCCACTGCCAGCAATGACACATCTTCCTAATTTACCTAGGATCTTTTGAGCAAGGCTAAATTTGGAAATTTCAGTGGTTACCACCACCTCTTTGATCTGGAAACTCCAAAGGATCTCATGGGAAGGTCAGTGGAGCAGAGATGAACAACCCGAGTTCCTGAGGATGGTTGGGCAGGACTACACTGTGCAGTGTCTGCAGCTCATTTTCATACAATAACTGTTAGTGAGAACTATTGGAAAGCTTCCTCCCTTTCAAAAAAACAAATCTCTTGCTAAATTCAATAGTGCCACAGAGTTTAGGAAATGTTTTTACCCCACAGCTGAAGAACGGCTTTTCTGCTGCACTTGTGTTTTGGTGACGTCAGTACGTCCGGATGACTTTAGGCAGACAATATCTGCTGCTTTTAATGCCCAGCTGCTCATTTAATCCTTGTTAAGACTGGTTTTCCCCTTCAAATTTCTTTAAATATTGTTTTGGGAGATCAGTTTAAGCCATACTCCTTATAAAGGCTCTTGGCAGCTCTGAAATGAGAGTGTTTTTCTTGATTTTCCTACTACCTTCAGAGGATGAACTGTTCAGCTGTCACAATATAACAGCATGGACTATGTTAACAAGTTAGTTGGATGAGAAGCCAGGCCACAAAACTCCTGAGGTCCCACACCACTTCCCTCTGTTTTTATTTAAACAAGGTCTCCTGACATGCTCTGATAGACCAAGTGTCCCCAAGTCCTGCAGAACAGCTGAGCATCTTCAGTCCAACAGCCAGCCAGCAAATATTTACTAATTCATATCTACTAATTAAGGTCCTCTTAATGAAGTAGATGGTGTTAGCAAATGTCCACCAGGACTTGTAGAGTAGAACAGAAAACAGTTCTTGGATGTTTTCTGCATGAAACTACCATCCAATAGAGATGGTTCCTGCAGCTGTCTGACAGCGAGGGTCAGGCTCACACCTGCATTTTGCCTTTGCAGACAAGAACGTTGATCATCCTTCAATTCAATTTCACATCACACACATAAAGGTTTTTATGATCAAAATAAACATAACCACCTTTAAAAAATATTAAACAGGCAAAACTCCACACACCTCCTCAATGATCTAAATTTCACTCAGGGGAAATGATGCTTGACCAATCTGGTAGCCTTCTATGATGGCATCGAGAAGGTATCACCAGCTGGGTAGATGAGGGGAAGGCAGTGGATGTTGTCTACCTTGATTTCAGCAAGGCTTTTGATGCCATATCCCACAGCATCCTTGTAGCAAAGTTTAGAAGGTGTGGGATAGATGAGTGGACAGTGAGGTGGATTGGGAACTGGCTGACTGGCAGAGCTCAGAAGGTTGTGAGCAGTGGTGCAGAATCTAGTTGGAGGTCTGTAAATAGCGAGGGCTTCCCAGGGTCTGGTCTTGTTTGACATCTTCATCAATGACATGGATGTAGGGATAGAGTCCACCCTCAGCAAGTTTGCTGATGATACAAAGTTGGGAGATGTGGCTGGCACACCAGAAGGCTGTGCTGCCATTCAGTGAGACCAGGACACACTGGAGAGTTGGGCAGAAAGGAACCTGATGAGGTTCAACAAGAGCAAGTGCAGAGTCCTTCACCTGGGGAGGAATAACCACATGCACCAGTACAGGTTGGGGGCTGACCTGCTGGAGAGGAGGTCTGTGGAAAAGGACCTGGGTGTGCTGGTGGACAGCAGGTTGGCCATGAGCCAGCAGGGTGTCCTGTGGCCAGGAAGGCCAACAGTGTCCTGGGGTGCATTGAAAAGAGTGTGGTCAGCAGGTCGAGGGAGGTTCTCCTCCCCCTCTACTCTGCCCTGGTGAGGCCACATCTGGAATATTGTGTCCAGTTCTGGGCTCCTCAGTTCAAGAGGGACAGGGATCTTCTGGAGAGAGTCCAGCAGAGGCCACAAAGATGAGGAGGGGCCTGGAGCATCTCCTGTGTGAGGAGAGGCTGAGAGAGCTGGGACTGTTCAGCCTGGAGAAGAGCAACTGAGAGGGGATCTGATCAATGTCTATAAATACCTGAAATGTGGGGGCCAATGGATGGGGCCGGGCTCGTTTCGGTGGTGCCCAGTGACAGGACAAGGGGCAATGGGCACAAACTGGAACACCAGAAGTTCCACATGAACTTCAGGAAAAACTTCTTCACTGTGAGGGTGCTGGAGCCCTGGGACAGGCTGCCCAGAGAGGTTGTGGAGTCTCCATCTCTGGGGATGTTCAAAACCCACCTGGACACTTTCCTGTGCAACCTGGTGTAGGGAACCTGCTTTGGCAGGGGGGTTGAACTAGATGATCTCCTGAGGTCACTTCCAACCCCACCACGCTGGGATTCTGTAAATTAGTTTGTTACCAAGCTGAAAACAGCGTGGAGCAGAGCAAGTCCGGCAGCCGCTGTCTTCAAAAGGTTTTTTCCCCCCTATGTTAATGTTTTTTCTCCCATTATTGACAAAAAACAGAAAGCTTCTCTTTCAGCAGGGATGGATGAACAATTATTATCTCCAGAATAAAACATCTGGAGACACAGATACTCAGAATAGCTGTTGGCTGTCACTGATCTGCAGCCTGAGCACCACACCAGGAGCGAGAGAAGACAGGAAAGTTGAGAAACTCTGGTCTGAGGCTGAGCAAGACGTATGTCCTCCTGAAACAGTGAATTAGCACAGTCATTCTGAGAATGGATAATTGCAGTTTCTCATAGGCTGACACATCACTTCTCCTACACAAACAGCCTATTATAAGGAGATCCTTCAGCCTTGAAGATTCTGTTTGAAATGCCATCACATCTGCACTCTGACTACTCAACAGTAGACAGTGAGAAATTTGCCTTATGCTTAGAATAAAGCACTAAGATTTCTTCTAAATCAGCTTTGATTCTTATTGATGTTTCCTTCCAAGGGGTGCAACCTTCCACCACTTCACAAAACCTCTCCTGCCATTCTCTTCCAACGTGAATTGCAGTGTGATATAGAGATGGGTAAGAAGCATACAGCAGATTTGGGTTTTATTTTCATTTCAAAGAGCTCCCTTATGCTAGAAGTGAAACAGGAACGTGCCTCTTCAACATCCAACTGACAAGTGGGGAGACAGATCACACAGTACTCCACCCCCAACACTGACACAGGTCAGTGCAAAAGTCCACTAAGTACACTGGTTTCCTTTCTCCAGCTCTTTGCTTGAAAGATAAAAATCTGTTTCAAGTGTTAAGGGAAGGTGGAATTGGTCCCCGAGTCAGATGTTAGTGGCTTTTAGTCTTCTGTTTTTTTTTAAATAGCCTTCCAGGTGAGAAAGGATGCAGCATTAGAATATAAAACTGACCCCCAAATTCTCTGAGACTGTTTATGGTCCTGTAGTTAGTGGGATTCAGAGGTCATTTGCTGTTTAGTGGCCAGAAGCAGTAATGCCACACTTGTAACTCTCAAGCTTTAATTATTATTACCACTGCTAAAATGCTGTAACAGAACTAGTGAATAAAATCATTCACAAAATGAGATGAGAAAGGATAAGAGAAGCCCAAACTGCCATCAGTCCCCCCAGCAGCATTCCTAATCATACTTTTGGAAAATACAAAGAGTAAAGATACAGCATCAAGTAGCCCTTTCCCCAGAGAAGGCTGGAGACCCCAGAAGACCAAAGACAGCACCTGCAAACAAGAGCATCCTTGCACACCTTCAGCTCTGCTTCTCAGAGGCAAGTGATTAAGGGTTCTTTGTGCCTCATTACACAAGTGGCTCCAAGGTGAGGGAAATGAGCTTATTTTCTGTCAGTAGCACTGCAGGGGCACAGCAAGCCCAACAGGTTGAGTGCCATGCTAGAAGTCCCAGCAACCTCCTGCTTGCCACCAGCCAAGATGCAACAAGCAGCACCAGACCACTCTTCCTAACAGACATTACCATGCACCTCACAGCCACCCACCCCATCCAAGTCCTTCACATCTACACATCAGCAACCTCAGGTTTCAACAAATGGATGCTGAGTAAAGACCCTACAACAACCCAGCCTGCCCTAGAGGGAGGAATACAGAGCATGGAATACAGTATGGAAAATCAATGATCAGGTTAGATCTGTTGTCTCTGGTTCTGGTCTAGCACAAGAAAACTTTGAAAATAAGTATCAGAAAGAAGAGAACAGAACTGGAGGGGAGGGGTTAGACAAGCCTCTGCAATGACAGTGAACTCAGGAGGAACAGGAGGGTACTAAGAGTCATTTACTAAAAGTAATTTTCAGTCCACACAACACCCAGATGTGAAGAACTTCTCCTATCAGTGCTCTTCCACCTCTTTTAAGCTCAACATCACTGAATATTCAACCTCTTTGCTTTAAGAGTAAGCACCAGCATTGTGGGTGAAGGTACAGCCCTGTAACAAAAAGGAGGAATACACTGATTTGACATGCAAACCTTCACACCTCCCCTTACAAAGTGCTGTGGTCTCCAACTATGAAAGCAATTCTCCTTTCATTGAAAACACACCACCCACATTACCCACAAGCAAAACTATTCCAGTTCCTGTTGTAACAAAGCATCAAATGGAGTTTTTCCCTAAGAAGTGAAGTCACAAGAGCTTCACTAGTGGAAAGTACTACACTTAGGCTAAATAGGCTCTATTCAAGTTTAAGTACCACTACAATTACCTATGATTAGTGAAGTACCATAAAACAGTGGGAAAAAAACAACTGGTCAGCACTGACCCCAGCTGCCACACAGATGCACTAGTACCAGGAAATGCATAATCCAGCCCAAATTTTCACAAGCTCTTTGATTATTAGCACATGAATATGTACCATGCTACAGTCCTCCCTCTATCCACAGGCTGGTGCTCTGAGGCAGCTAGGTCCCAATAATAATTTCCAAGTGAAAATACTTATTTATAATGGGAACTATTACATAAAAAGTAGTCTATGTCCTAAGCTTGACCAGGAGGAAGCTTTCCTCCCTGCTTATCTGATTTTCTATTCATTTAAAATATCATGTTTTGGAAGCCCACTTGAGAGTTCAATTCACACTGCTAATTTTCTTTGGCAAAACCCCACGTTATCTACAAACACTGGTTGGAAAGGCAATTACAGTAATGTGATATCCACACCCTGTTGCATAGGAACTGGATAACACAGGGATACGGAAAACGCTGATATTCCAATCAGCAGGTACCCAAGCTACTTCCTAACTGCAAGCAGAGTTACATCAGTCAGATGCCCAGGTGGGATGCAAGAGTTCAAGAGGCCAGGAACACCAAAATTAAGAGGTGCCACCCTATTCCCCCAGCTTGCTTGGGGCACTGTCCCAGACACCCTGGTTGGAACTACCCCTCCCTCTGAGGCTGTCCTGGCTCACACCTCATTCCTGCTGAATGTCACAGTGCCAATGGGCATCTCCTGCTTTCTCTCCACTACACCAGCCTCTGAACAAAGGTAAAGTTCTACTTCCCCCTGCAAGCCCAAGGCAAAGCTTGCTCAGGGAAATGTTAGCTGGAGAAAAGGACATGGACAAGTGAGTAAGTCTCTATTAGAGCATCATCACAGAGATCTCAGAGCTCAGCAAAGTCCTGATGGATTTTTCCTCAAACTGAGGACCACCTCAGAGGCTAGCATCAGTCCCTTCCCAGCACAACATATCTGTGCTACAGCAGGATCTAGGCCTCTGCAATACAAAAGCAATTATACGAGTTTCAACATAGTAAAACAGATAATTCCCAAGTTTCTTCACAAAAATCTCAATTTTTTCCACTATAATTCTCTTGCACAAAAAAGAAAAAATAAGTCCATGACAAACAACCAGTAAGGAACAAAGCTCTTCTCTTCACCCCCAAAATAAGACTTTGCTCTGCAGTCTTTGCAAAGGGAGGAACTGGACAGGGATGGCCTCTCCCCAGCGCTGCTGCAGGGCATCACAACCTTGTGCATCTGCAACGAGGCAGCAACACCACGACTGGCCTGGCTTTGTCGATGGCAGCTGGTTGTCTCACAGTGCTCTTCTCTCTAGTTGTGACACAACACTATAAACATAAAAGATCAGAATTATATAGAAAAAAACATTTTAGGAGTTTATGCCAATTGTTATCTTGTTTTAACGTGGGGTCTGCCCAAAACAGACAAAAACCAGCCTTTCAAAATCTCTGGCAGTACTTGAAACCAATATTCTATTCAGCATTTTTTCAGGACCTTTTCAGGACCTTATTAATGTTTATAAATATTTGAAGGGTAATTGTCAGGAGGATGGAGCCAGGCTCTTCTCAGTGGTGTCCAGTGATAGGACAAGGGGCAGTGGGTGTGAGCTGGAACACAGGAGGTTCTGCTTGGATTTGAGAAGAAACTTCTTTCCTGTGAGGGTGACAGAGCCCTGGGACAGGCTGCCCAGGGAGGCTGTGGAGTCTCCTTCTCTGGAGACATTCAAGACCCACCTGAACACCTTCCTGTGTGATCTCATCTGGGTGTTCCTGCTCCAGCAGGGGGTTGGACTGGATGATCTTTCGAGGTCCCTTCCAATCCCTGACATTCTGTGCTTCTGTGATTTCTGCTAACACCAAGGGCAGATGGATGCAGCAGGTTCAGCTGAGTGGCCACTCAGAACCCTGGAGTCTCTGGTTCCCAGGTCAATCCATTGGGCATCTTGCTTCAGAACTGGGAACCCCACGGCCACGCTAGCCCAGGGCCAAATCCATCACTTTATCACAGACAAAGGTACCTCTTCAGTCCCTACCCCGAGCTTGGAGAAAGGCCAGCAGGCCCAGATGTTTCAGCCTAAAGATTCTGGACTCAAACCAAAATTTTTCATCAAAACTTTGTTCTATGAGAAAATTTTCAACAAAATTGAGATCAAACACCAGTGGAGTTATTTCAGAACAATGCAATCTATGGAGCCAAAAGACATCCTTGACAGTGCCCCTGTACTTGGATGCCAGCTGGTGCACACTGCGGAATCTTTTTTCATGTATGTGATTTACTTCCTTCACACACTGAAGCGTTTCTTACAAAACTTAAAGAGGAATCTTGTCTGCTTCCACATCCAAGACCTGTACTACTGCCATACTGGAGGATTACTCCAGCTTTTGATGTCTAACAACAAACTCAGTTCACTGGGGGCAACAAGCACAGCACATCCACACCCAGAGGCCACTGCAGCAACAGAAAAGGGCTGGAGTCAGGCAGTGAGACAGAGTTATTTTTCACAATACATGGCACAAGTAGGATAATACCTACATCATTTATTTTGGGATGCATAGGGACAAAATATATCTTAATATGTCAACAATTAAAAAAAAGGTTATGCTTATAAGATTTATCCACCTGAGCCTGCAAGGAAGTTACTTTACTACTTTACTTTGTATTTATAATAGTAATAATTATAGGACAATTATTTTACCTGTTTTTAACTGACCTCAGGATGCTTTAAGATATCAACTTCAGCATTTTAAAAGCATCCCATGTTTATGTCACATTAATTATGTTTATGAGTGAAATGCAGCTTGGAGCAAGCAACCATTCCCAGCACTCTTTTTTCTGCTTCCATCAAGTTGCAATGAACTATGTAACAGGGAACCTATAAACAGGGGAAGCTGTGGGGCTGATTTCAGTGTCTGAGTGTAGCCAAGCATTACCTGCTATTTCCAGGCAGGATCTAACAGCAGATTTTACAAATATCTAAGCAGTATTTCAACAAGCAAGAAAGCCACATTTCCCATTCAAAGACTGCACAGCAGAGATCCATCTGCATGCAAGCACTTAGAGCAACCAGCTTCATCCTGCTTTCTGTTCTTGCTACAGTCAGAACATTGCAAGATGTTGCATTTAAATTCCTGGTTCTGAGAGGTGCTGATTACCAAAGTGATGCCATATGTTCTGTTTCTTTATTGCAGAACAGATCAGCAAAGAACTGAAACTGCCTGGCAACTGATGAACATGATGGGGTCTATTAATTTTCAATGCAGATGCCACAAGTAGATCTGTGTTTCAGGAGTGCTTGGTAAGAGAGCAGGGCTGCAGTGGCCTCAGCACCACTCTGGAAGTGATCTTCCCCAGAACTGCTGGAGTAGATGGCACCAGCCTCCTTGCTGCATCCATCCAGGCTCTCACCTGCTGCTGCACACACTGGACATTTCACTGCACACCAAGTGTAATCCCTCCAGGCTACAGGAAGGCTTGCCCTGATCTCAACCCATCCCCAACTCAAAACTTGAGCTCTGATAATTAACAGTATACCTTGCTCTACTACCTCACCTCAACTCCATCCTACTGTATCCAAATTCCTTTTCACACCATGTCTATCTGGCATTAAAGGTCTAACACAAAAGACACTAAAATCCCTCCATAAAAACCCAGTTCTCACAAACCCTGTAAGCACTTAGAACTCTCTTAAAAACCCAACATCCAACACTGAAAAAATAAATCACAAGACAAATGTGCCCACAGTGCCTCACCTACAAACTGTGACCAACTTCTTTGGGAGCAACAATCGCTGCTTGGTATTTTGAGTTGTGGTGGGCACCAGTCTAACGCTGAACAAGTCAGCACCAGTGATTTTGGGCACAATAAGCCATCATCACCAGAGGATGCCACAACATAAGCATTAGAGAACCTATATATTCTACTCAGTGTCTAGAACAGGAGGAACAGGATAGTTTCTCCATGCAAAAATAGGAGGAGAGATGAGCTGGAAGCACACTTGGAGGTGATGGGAAAACCAGGAGAATCTGCAAGAGAGCGCTCACCAACCCGCTCGGTGGTGAGTAAATCCAGTTCAAAGCACTCTTGGAATTCCAGCAATACCTCAAGATAATAACGTGCCCAGAAACATGGGTTTCCTATTCTCTCTTGTGTTGTAACTGTTCAGGTTTCGACCCTACAAGTTTTCTGGGAAATCTGTTAAAAGCCTATTAAGCACCCAACAGCCCTGTCACAGAAATCACCGTGACGCAAGAGCAGATGGTTCCTACCAAGCATGACTTGCTTTTAAGCCCCACTATCACCTTCTTTCCAACAATGCCTAGTCAAGCAAGTTATCTGATCAAGTGATGTGGGACAAAGCAGTCACTCACTTCCTCCCCCTCATAAATCCTCAAAAAATCCCCTGAAAAGACAAAGGGACAGTGGAAGCACTGAAGTTAGTGTCCTTTAAGGTATAAACTGGAGTATAAACTCTCAAGCTGCATTTCATTGCCACAAATAGCAAATATTTAAAAATAAAACATTATTTTTAGCCTAAGTGGTGCTTAACAATTTGAGAATAAAATATTGCCCAGAGACAGTGATATGTCATCATCTGAAAATGCTGAAGCAGACCCATCCTGTTCACACTGAACACCAGCTTACAGGGAGAAGGTGTTTGGGCCTCTGTCTCTAACAGGCAATTAAAACCTTCCCTGATTCAGCCCAAAAACAGAGGGATGGTATGGAAAGAGAATGAGCCAGATACAATACCTTGGTACTATCTATGAGGGTAAAATAAATAAAAGTACACAGAAACTCCCATAACAGTTCCTAGATCTTCTAGCAAAGGCTGTTCTGCACAGGACAACTTATTTCCTGCCTTTCTCTTCCACGAGCAGTGGCTGTAAGGTCAGGGTACACAATTTCAGCTGCTCACAGACAGGTATGAGATGTGCCAAAAAGGGGCTGTAAAGGAGAACAGGCTGGGTTTGTGCCTTCCTGCTTCTTTACAATGCATGACATTTACCTTAAGAAAGTAGGAAAGCAGGCTAGGAAAATAAATCCCCTCTCTATGGTCTCAATCTGAGATTTCTGATCAGGGGGAAAAGCTAAATTAACACAGAAAAAAATCATCAGTGTGTTGAAATATCTACAATTACAGCTAGGTTTTGCTTTCTTATTAAACAGTTTAAATCAAATGGCTGAAGAACCAGATGGGAAAAAAGAACTCTCTTTTGCTAGAAGTTGAGGCTTATATCCCTAACTAGAGCTGTCCATAAGCCCTACTAGAAAACTAAAGAAGAGATTTAAAAATGAAGATGTTTAAGATCACAATTCATATCAAGAAATCCTGAACAGCTTAAAAAAAAGTTAGAAACTAATTATTTTTTCAGCAGTAATTTCTGATCACCGTGAAGACAGACGAAGGAAGACAGCTTTCCCCCTCCCCACCGCGGTGTGGGTGAGGTAGGGATTGACTAACTGTGGAAAAATCCACATAATTGAGAAGACAAATGTTGAGCAGTTATTTTACAGCTTGAACTATTCAAGGAAAAACGGTAACGGTGCCAAGAGGCCAGCCAGGCTCGTGGTGTGTAAGTGTGAGTGTGCAGGAGCCCAGTCAGATTTCAGAAGAGCAAGGCTTTTATCCTCATCCAGGTTGTGCCTTGTTGGTTTATCTGTTTCTGGGAGCACTGTGTCTAGCTGTAAAAAAAAATACCAAAAGAAAAAGCATCTCCTCCCAGTATTCTGTGTACTGAGAGCGTAACAAAAATACACACACCGGCTCGGCAGCGTGACCTGCTGTTAAGGCCATTTGTTGCTTCCCATGAGAAGCCCTTTTTTTCAGTTGCTTAAAACAATTAAAGACTTTAACGACTCAGGCTCAACTTGGATGTCTGTTTCCAGATGAATTAAAAAAAAAAAATTTAAAAAATTAAATTTTCAGCCAAAATATCTCAGCCATTTCAGAACAATTCTGGTTTTTCCACGTTAAGACTCTCTAGTGGCCTCAGGAGCTACAGCACCCCAATGCTTTCACATTAAGTTAGAGGGAGATGGAAAAAGACTCAGAAAGGGAACTAGTCGAGCAAGAACACTGGAATACTGAGAGGCTGTTTCAAAAGTAAGGATCAGACATTCAGAAGAGGAGACTAAAGATCAACTCAACAAAAGCAGCAGCATGAGAAGTCTGAAGGAAGCCAAGCTGTAGAAGAGATAGGAAAGAAAGAGCTAAAGAAGGTCACAACAGAAAACAAGAAGTGTCTAGTCCACCTCCTGCTATAACTCAGCTCAAGCTGTCAGGAACAATACATGTCCTTAAAGACATCCCACACCAGTGACTTCCCAGCCTCCTGACACAGGCCACTTCACTGCTGTTGGAAGGATTTTCCTGCTCCTTTTGACCTCGGCTCAATCCCACCACCAACAGCCTTCTCCCTCCCCTCTCAAACCAGCTTGTTTCCTTCTTCAGGAACCTTGTGTTCCCATCTCAGCCTTCTCTTCTTTAAACTCAGCTACCCCAGCAGTTCAACTTTCCTGGCAGGTCACGCCTCACTGTTCAAGCCACACTTCTGCCCACCCTCTGGGCCCTGTCCCCAGGTCCACGTTACCTTGGAAGAGTTCTGGCCCAAAACATGTGCTGTCCCTTCCTCGGTGCCAAATGTAATGAAGGATCACAAATTCTCCAAACAACACTGGCTTGTACAAAGCCTTTTCTACAGTATTATACTATTTGTTCATGTGTAAGAGTTGACCAGGTACACTATACTCATCTTTAATCTGATTAAACCTTACAGAAGGGTCATCCTTTGCAGGTAGCCTGACTGATTTTCACTCTAGTTTCTCTAGACCATTTGAAGGAGTTCTAGCATTGCTCCCAACATAGCTGCAGTCTTTCCCACCTTTGTATGGTGCAGCAGTTGAGTAAGCACACTGTGTACTCCATCATCCCTGTCCTTAACAACAATGCTGAACAGAATCAGACAGACCTACAGCGCCCAACTCAACACATCCCTCTATTCCGACTATGAGCAGCTGGTTCCTAATTTCTGAGTATAATTATCCAATCAGTGTCATATCTATGGAAGATCACTCATTTAAACCTGTGCTTTCATAGGCTACTTACAAGAAAGTCTCATGAGATAGCATCAAAGCCATTCTTAAGTCAAAATGACACCTAATTCTTTTCCTGTACTCATAAGGCTCTTCCACAGAGTAAGTCCAAACTCACTGGACTCAACTGACTCTTCACAAGGCCTTACATGAGAGCCACTGCAGACCTGTCATCTCATCAAGACTGTAACAGTAGTAAATATATAATAGTTTGTTTTGCTTTACCAGAGTTCTCCCAGAGGAGTTTGACTGTTAGAAACCCATCCTGCTGGAGCCTGGAAGGGAGCACAAATATGCTTACACCCTATTCTTACCTCTGCTGTCAGCAACCGTCCATGAAGCCCACAGGCAAGACATCTCACACCTCTCTCATGCTGCTCCACATCATCCAACACCAGTAAAATTAACCTGTCAGCCTATGTTACAGAGGTCCCTGTGTAGGTGTTCTCATCTGGCTGCTAACCAAGGCCTGGAGACAGAGCCACACCGCAGTGACTTCCCTGTTTTTCAGTTTTCTTTTTAATTGTACCAGGAAATTTTACAGATAAACATACTTTGGAAACACTGAAGCAGCAAAGATATACACTTTAAAAGTTAGAAAATGTCATAAATAATAATATTTTGTGTAGATATGCTTTTACAATTGAATGCAAAGTCAGTGTAACCTTGGTTTTCATTACACAGCTCCTTCAGCAGGCAGTACAGGCAGGGCTTACTTCCTTGACAGATACCAAATATTTTGTTTTATCCTCATTATCCAGCACAAGGCTCCATTCCTTATGGACTGCATGCAACTCCAACACTGCTCTGAATAGTTAAAAGCCTCCTCCCAGACCTTCCAACGATGGCTCTCCTGACAGCAAGTACGAGTGTATTTTGATTTTGAGAGCTTCCTTGGGACATGAAGCTCCATCATCCCCAAGTCAGAAGAAAAAATAAGAAAATTAATAGCTAGGGTTTATTTTGGATGTTCAGCAAAAGAGGGTTTGAACCTCTTTTTAAAAAGCCACATATAAACCAAACTGTATCTGTCCTTCCAAGCAGTACTTCATCAGTTTGCATATATTTCAGGAACACAGTTTAGTGGTGGACTTGGCAGGGTCAGGTTTACAGTTGGACTCAATGATCTTAAAGTTCTTTTCCAACCTAAATGACTCTATGATTCTATATTCCCCACTACTTCATGGGGGGTGAACTAGATGATCCCTAAAGGTCCCTTCCAACCCAAACCATTCCATGATTCACTACACCCAGATCACAGCCCGCGCCCACTGCTGTTAAGTGCCAACGCTCAAAGCCTCTGCAAGCCAGCCCCTACAACGCCGAGTCAGACACACAGGAGGGAATCACTTCTGAAAAAGCTTGGTTCAGATGGGTTAACCACCCTCACACAGAGCTCCTGGGCTAGAGCAGAGATAGTTTTATGCTCTCAAGCATAACATTTATCTGCTACTGCTGCTGCCACAAGAACCACTTACAACCTTTGCCTTATTCACTCAACATTTTCCCACACCTGGAAGAAAATGAGACAGAGACTTTGCAAATAGTTTTTGTCACCACTTATGCTCAATTCAACCCCAGAAGAGACTGAGCCCTATGCACAAAACATGGCAGGACCCATAGAAAACAGGGCACAGTTGTTTTAAGCCTAGAAATACACACAAGAAATTCCAGCTAATCTCAATTTTGGCATTCCTCAACTTCTGGGTGTTCATATTGAGATTAAGTATTCCACTACTTAGCTCACTCATGACAAAAAGCAATGTTTTAACACAGCTGTTAATTTTTCCCTTAAGAAGGGTTAACTCCAACTAAACAGCATGCAATAAAGGACAGAACATTTCCCCAACAAAACTGAAGTTGTTTCTATTCCATGCAATAAGCTCAGGAAACAAAGTAAAAATCTATCTGTGTAGTATGAGGTCAGTCAGGCTATGGATGATTATTTTACATCTGAATATTAAAAACACATGCTTCTCTGTAGAGGTTTTTAGAAAACCTGAACCTGCTGGTGCTTAGCCTTTCTCAAGGAATGCTGAACACCTCAAATCCCAGCGACCAGAGGACTTGAGCCATCTCAGAAGCAGGACTGTAACTCTATATGATGAAAACATATGTTGTTTAGGCAAGATGATGAACATTTTTTTTAAATTTAAACTTTAATCTTTAATCATTTTTATTTACAAACTAATCCTAACAATGAGGTAATATATCCACAGCCCCACTGGTTTTTATCTCATAACTCATACATATTCCATACACAATGTTAATTAGTTTGTATTACAGCAAAAATATTCTTAAACAGAAATGTGAAACAACTTCAGGGCTCCTTTTTTGATTATGCAATAGCCATGTAAAATAATGTTTAGGAGAAGCATTCTACTGTACATATACTGACTGGGTGATCTGCACCCAAAGCAATGGGCTTGTGGCTGAACACTGCCCCAGGAGAGGTGAATCACATCCCTCCTCTGCTGCACGACAACTTCTGATGCTGTTTTCAACAAATCTCTGCATCAGCAAGACAACTTTCACTCACTGTCTCTGATTTTACAAGAATACTTCTTTATGTGTTTAAAAAGCAACAGGTAGAACAGGGCTCTGGTCTCAGGTGCTGTCTCTAAACTGCATTTTGACAGAGCATGTCAGGTTAACAATAAAATGTACACTAGGCAAGCCACAGGCTTTGACCATTGGACTGGTACCAAAGAGCTGAGTCCACCCCAGAGGCTTGTGTGCCACCCACTGTGACACACACACACACAAAAAAAAGGTAAAAATAGATAAAGCTTCATTTTTTGGTTGGTTTCAGAAATTTTACTTTGAAAGAAATTAAAAATGCTACATAAGCTTCATTATAACAGATTTTTTTACTTAAAGCAATCCATTTTGGTTAAGAACATCCTGGATATTCACTCTGCACACAGCATTAACTTGACTAGTAAAAGGATGCAAACAATGGTCTGGTTTTGCAGCTTAACCATTTATGAACATATTTGTGCTCTGACATAGATTTTAAAGGAGCTGGAAGCAAAAGAATCCATCCTCAATGGTGTATATCAAAAGGAGAGCAACATGGTAAAAATGCTAAACACCACAAATTTTGCAAGCTACCAATATTTACCATCCAACACAGAGTACTATATTATCATGCAAGCATGCCACAATGAGAAAACATCATCTCTATAAGGGTAAAACAAACAGTACTCTGAATTTCTGAAAGCATTCATGATTGCACTAGATTAGATTGCCTCATCAACAGGGCTAGAGGCCATTTACACTATTTTCTTTCCTTCCTTTTTTTTTATGTAACAGATGAAAGGATTACAGAAAGTTTTCTGGGGCCAAATTTGGAATTAATGATGGGAAAATTCTTTTGCTAATCCCCCATCTCTCCCACTGCTAGCAGACTCCTGAGGCTGGAAAAAACTAATGTTTCCTGGTACCCTGCTTCTATTTTGCTCATCAGTACAAAACACTATGCTCAGGAGGTCTGAAAGGGACCCTCAGCTTTGAGCAGAGCCATAAAACCTCAAGGACAGAGCTATACTGAAAATGTGAGTAAAGAATGACATGGGATTCCAATTAAAACTTGGATGCATCGTAATGAAATCAAAAGCTGGGACCCATCTGCTCAGGGCAGATGTCTGCCAAGCAGCCACCTCCACCGAGCCCAGGCTCACTTCAGGATCCATGGGGAAAAATGGACTTTTCTGGGACATGCTGTGCCCTGCCCCAAGGTGGATGTGTTGGGCAGGCTGGAGCCTCCACCTGAGCAATCCCTGCTGACCACTGAGAGCCCAACTCGGAGCAATGGGCTGGGAGATGGGTGCTGTAGGGACAGGGAGCTAAGCGAGGCTGGAGTCACCCAGCCTGCCCAAGGAGAAGGATCAGCTCTTCTGGGGAGCACAGCAACACCACAGTCGGGCCTGTTTGCAGGATGCCCTCTTATAAACCTCCAAAGTTCCTCCTCCTCACTGCCTGTCAGCCCAAAAGTGATGTAAAGATACTGCCAAGTCACTACCCTTCTAAAAGCAAAGTGTAACCATTTTTCAGCCATTTAACAAACACAAAAGAATTTACACACATAATTAATCGAGATGCCTCCAATACTTGTGCATCTGCAAATGCACAGCTACACCAACTGGCACCCAAGGGAAAATGCCTGGGGCCACCTCAAAGAGCTGGGAAGGGCAAATATCTCAGCTGAACAGAGAGCCCGAGCTGTTGGAGAAGGCAAGAAGCAGATCTGAATAACAGGTTGTCTGGAAAATAAGTACAGTTACCCAGCTCCCTAAAGTCTGTTTCATTAACTATCAGACATTATCAGCTACTTCTGAATTAAAGCATATTTTATCATAACACCAGAACAAGCTAAAGGTACTTAATTAGTTGCAGAAGGTGAGAACATGCAAAGCAGGTCAGGGAATTGGAAGGGAAGCTCCCCGCAGAAACGGGTAATTTGATGGAAAACTTGACTCGAATAAAAAGAAACACTGACACAGCACTTGATGCAGATGAACTTCCTCTGCCTTCCCACAACACAGACGATGCCATTATCACTTAGCACTAGGAAGGAAAGAGATTCCAAGTCAGGGGAAATTACAGGGCAGTTATCCTCATCAACCTGACCGTGTAACAGTGACACAAGATTGGCAGAGCGCCTGAGAAAAGTCTGTAGATAGTTAAGCACAGGGCATAAAAATAAGATGTGCAAAGGGAAAGTAGCCACTGGAAAATATTGCTATGGATTTCAGCTTTTGCAGTGTGCCAGTGGCAGTGAAACACCCAACCATATCCCCCTGTACCCACAAAACCTACCAACGATGCACGCTACACGGCTGCCAGGATTTACTCTCATGATTCTAGGACAGTGAGAAGCAGAGGCAAGTCAGCGTTCTCCCTTCCCCCAGGATCCAGCCCACAGGCAGCAACAGGCAATCCTCACCACTTTTTATGCTGAGCACTCAGGAAAGTTTCCATCATTTGGGAAAGAGTTGCCCATAGCTCACAAAAGAGCTCACATGAAAACATTAAGATTCTTGCTCTAGGTTTTGTAATTATCTGTAAGACAAGCAAGTCAAAACTGGCACTATTTGTAAAAAGGAGGGTTAAATGCATTCCCTATTTCGCAGAAGTTTCAAGGCTTCATTGCTAGAAAGAGTCTGGCATGGTCAAGCAGAAATGAGATGGTACACATTACCTTCAGCATCCCAAAAACCAGAACCTCTCTCTACCCCCAACAGGGGAAAATGGGACACAGATCATATATTTTCCTGATGAGAAACCAAAGTTTCACAGAGAATTAGTAAACATACTCATGCTTCCCACCTGTTTTCTATTTAGAGCAAAAAAAGCAATTAATCTGACTTTTTAAACAACGGTTAATAGAAGAAACTTAGGAAACAGAGATTTCTAATTGAAAATGTCTTTACTCACATGAGGCAGAGGATCAAAATATGACAAGACCACTAAGGATAGTTTCTCCCAGCTGCACAAACCATTTCTTAACAATCTTAAGATTCATAAACAAAGACATATTCTAGACATTTCCTATCCCTCCTGGATTTATGCACAGCAAACATGGGAAAGCCGTCCTCTTACTTCATTCTCGGCTGGAGCAGAGCTCCCGAGCAGCACTTCACGTTACGTGACTGTTAATATGGGAACCCCCACACTCTGAGCAGACATGCAGAGAAAAACAAGGGGAAAAACATACAGGTCCAGGAAGAAATTGATTTAAGCATATCATTTATTAGCAAGTCAAAGGATATTTACCTTCTCGGTGGTTAAGTCCAACACAACCCAAGGATAAACCATATGGGCTCAAGCTTTTGTGCAAGGGAGCAAGCTGGCAGGGTTCCAAAGCTCTAATTGAACTATTACTATATCATAAGAAATTAAAAAGTCAGAAAGACTGGAGGATCTGCTCTCCTAGGGACAGTTTATGTCACACAAACAATTAAGTAACAAAGCCTATTTAACAGGAGAGTAATTCCTCCATTTGGATACTGGCTCATTTTAAAGAAAATAGGTACTCTTCTAGTTCAATATTGCACTTAATTTGATCCCACATTCAATGCCATCCAAATGATTTGTAGGAAACAATACAATGCTGCTTTAATCACTGATTCAAGACTTTTCTGTTTAGTTAATAAGGAAAGACACAATAAGAATGCTCAAGTAAAACCCAGCAACACATAAAAGCTTACCATAAAAACTGTCATAAAACTGAAAAATGCAAAAGATCTGGTAGTAAATTAATTTTGTACTTTGTACAAATGCTCACCAATCTTTTCTTTCAAAAGGCAGGCTTGATAAAAACAAACCAAGTGTTATACATTGTACACACACAACAGGGTACGTGGTGAAACACAACAGAACAACCAGGTCGTGAACAGACAGAACCTGCAGTGGTTGTTCTTACATAAACCTTTACAGCACTGTCTTGTAACTTTGTGGGCAAAAAGCAGTGCAGTTGTCTGAGGGGTTAAGAAAAATAAATCAAAATCTTCCATAAACATGAGGCAAAATGAGTCTTTATGAAGCTTGTTCTTACCATTCTGTTCATCCAGCTCATTGCCAATTTCCTGCCCCATTTGCTTTTGCCGGGATATGATTGAAGAAAGAGCATCGAGTCCAGCATCTTGCTCTGCACCAGGAAAATACAATAAATTACATGAAAAAAAGTGCTGATGTGCCAGGCTATGTACCATAAAAGACACAGCAGTGAAGAAAGATCTACTCTGTCTTTACAAAGTTAAAATGTATTAAGAAAAATACATCAACAAAACATGAAAACGAATCTTTGTAACAACAGCACTTTTAAAATAATGTGAATGATGCTCAATCAATTTGTCTGCTCTGGGACTTTTAGCTGGGTGCCCCCCCAAACAAAAAAAAAACCCAAAAAACCCCAAAAAACAAAAACAAGAATTCAACATTTCAACATTCAGCTGTTACTCAATCATAAATGCAGGAGATTTTCTGGCACACACATGGAGATCCCTGATTAGCCTTTTTAAATTTTCCAAGAAACTTTTAACATGAATAAAAGACAAACAGGTGATGCAAACAGCAAAGAATTCAAAAAGATTTTTAAAGCTGCAATAGGACAGAGTGCGTGGAAGAGAGCCTGGGACAGAGGGGACATGGGGGGACAGCTGAAGTTTGATGTGCTCCCCCCGGCTCTGCAGAGATTCCCTTATTAAGAACCGTATCACCGCTGCTATTCCCATTTGCAGGTACCACACAGTCCTTAGTAACCAACACATGCAGCTCTCCTTGCCCACAGCTGTCAGGAAGTAGTACAAGAAGAGATGCTGGAGGCTGGACTCTCAGTGCTCTGACAAACTGCAAAGCCACGATGTTGCACAGAACAAGACTGCCAGCCAGCTGCAGTCCACGAGCCAAAAGCTGTACAGGATGGCCAGAACCCACTGCCCTTCAACAGGGTGAAGGTCTGGCCCCCAACACCTCCCTCAGCCTCCCTGGGGGATACCCATGGTATAACCAAAAACTGGAGCTTGAGGTTCCTCCTGGATCATCCAGAGCTCATGCCATTCTCCTGAACTGTAGCTATCCATGTTGTTCACATGCAGACTGAAGTGGGCCTTATCTGGAGACTCATTTCATTTGATCACTCCCAATACTTTAATTGCACAGAAATTACCTCATTAATCACCTGATGTCCTCAGGCTGAGGTTTTCTAACACTTCCAAAGTTAGAGATTCCTTATGAAGGTTGAGGGCCAACATCTAAAGACCCTTTTTAGATTAGTTAATTCTTACCTTGTTCCAATTCAACACTACATCTAATGCACCCCAGCCTGAAGCACAGCAGTAATATCGTTACACTCAGTGCAATTAAGGAGATCTCCACTGCAAACCAAAACCATGAATACACTCAAAATCAGGAATGCCATAGAAGGTCTTTGAAAATTTGATTTAAGATGATGCTTCCAGTTAAGAATACTGCAAGCACAGTACTGCTCCTGCACATACAGAAAACAACCATCTGGAACTATTAGGTCTGACATCTCCAGATAATAACATTTCAGCACAGGTTATTTTATTGACTCTCTAATAAGGGCTTCCCTCAGAGTCCTAGCAATGCTTATAAAAACCAGAAAGACTCTTGTACCTTCTATGATCCTGCGCTGCTGCTGCCTGAGATCGTCAAAGCCAAGCCCTCTGGTTTCCTCAGGTTCTTCCAAGAGCCAGGGGTTGGTTACGCCTCGTTTGACCCCTCCCGTCATTAGGCTGGATCTGAAAATAACTTCAGTAAATAATTTTCAGCACAAAACCTGCTCATTGTATAAATTGCACTTGCAAGACCAGCTGACAGAGAAGTGCAGGTATTTGTGGTGCTCCATGTGATTCTCTGCAATCACAGAAGAAATTAGCCAAAAAGAATCCCACCATCTCCAATAACAAATACATCTTGCAGGCTCCATCACACTGCCTGGAAGTGGGAAAGCAGGGAGAGAATTAATTTTGCATCAAACAATTAAGCTACGTGATAAAATGTGTACTATATATTGTATAATATATTCATATTAAATATTGTTTGCATGTAGAACAAAAAAACTGCTACAAAAAGAGTTGGATTACTGGGAATACTCATATTGATGTATTTGCTAAATAATCAAAACACAAACTTGGAAAAACCCTGAGGTACAGCCTGAAAGCTTCCAACAGTAAAAGGATCAACATATTAATACAGATGCAAATCCAATGAGACTACCAATTTCCTGCAATTCTGACCCAAGCTAAAGGAGAGCATTTCTGCATTTCAAATCCTGTAGCTGGAAGTTACACAGTGACTTTCCTGCACTTCCTAATGTGGCAGCAACAAGACTAAGAAGCCAGGCACACACACTCTTAAAGTGTAATCAAGTTAAGGGTTTTCTTTTAAAAGAATTATGACTTGAGGTTGTTCACATTATAGAGACTTCCCTGGTTACAGCGGAAAACAAGTTTTCCAAGTCCAGGGCACATAAATTCAAGTCATAAAACGAAACGACACTGAAACATTTCTCTCAATACCAGATTTCTGGTTTCCGCCTTTCAGCTTTCCATTGGTTTCTCCTACAAGAAAAACATTATGTGAGACAGAAAACAGAATGGGAGGCACCTGAACCCCAAACTGCAACCCCAGATTTGGGGTAAGAGTCATCATAAGATCAGTTCCTCAACAGCAGAACAGGATTAAGAGTTTTTGCTTTCCACTTTGCTTTTTTTAAAAGTCTCTATTTTATTCTCATTTTACCTTTGCTCTGTTTTTCCCCCCAAAGCATTTCCACAAACTAAGCAAGAATAGAGAGCATTGTCAGGATCTTGCAAATTCTCAACATTTTTTAATTACACTAAGACCTAATTATTTTTCAATTTTTTTATTATTATTTTTTATTTTTTTTAATTGAATCCAGGTCCCTTCTCAGTGAGAAACACTGAAACACAGAACACTGCACACATATGCTCAAAATAATTTTGTGGTCAAAACCCTGTATCAAAAGAAATAAACTGCACAAGTATCAGTGGAGCCAGGAGGAGTCAGGGCACGACGCCGACACCGGGTCCAGCTCTGCGGAGCGATGACTGAGGCTTTACAGCAAAGGTATTCCAACAAAATCCAGAACTTGTGTCTAGGAGCTCCTTGAGGAATTATGGTGAACTAGAGACATCTCCTGGCCATGGGATGAATTAAAACTGCTGAACAATTCATCTCCACCACAGGACTTCTGGGGCACCCATAACTCCCAGGGACAAACGCCCTCGTCCGTGTGCAGCACACCTCGCGCTTCGCGTCGCATTCACTGCCAGTTAAATTAGGGAGCACTCGACTTCTTCTCACTTAAAATTTTAACATATTCATTCCATTTCATCTCAAAGTAATTAATTTGTCAAAATTTAAATAAATCAATTTTTTTTTTTTTTTTTTTTTTTTTTTTTTTTTTTTTTTTTTTTTTTGCTACAGGACTAAAAAGAGAGACCTGGACAGGCTGGAGAGCTGGGCAGGGAAACACTTAATGAAATATAACAAGGGCAGTGTTGGGTGTTGCATCTGGGCAGGAACAACCCCAGGTTCCAGTATAGGTTGGGAGATGATCTACTAGAGAGCAGTGTAGGGGAAAGGGATCTGGGAGTCCTGGGGGACAGCAGGATGACCATGAGCCAGCACTGTGCCCTTGTGGCCAGGAAGGCCAATGGCATCCTGGGGGGGCATTAGAAGGGCTGTGGTCAGTAGGTCAAGAGAGGTTCTCCTTCCCCTCCACTCTGCCCTGGTGAGGCCACATCTGGAATATTGTGTCCAGTTCTGGGCCCCACAGTTCAAGAAGGACAGGGAACTGCTTGAGAGAGTCCAGCACAGAGCCACCAAGATGATGAAGGGAGTGGAGCATCTCCCTGATGAGGAAAGGCTGAGGGAGCTGGGGCTCTTGAGCTTGGAGAAGAGGAGGCTGAGGGGGGACCTCATTAATGTTTATAAATATATGAAGGGTGAGTGTCAGGAGGATGGAGCCAGGCTCTTCACAGTGGTGTCCAGTGATAGGACAAGGCATAATGGGTGTGAGCTGGAACACAGGAGGTTCTGCTTAAGCTTGAGAAGAAACTTCTTTACTGTGGGGGTAACAGAGCACTGGGACAGGCTGCCCAGGGAGGGTGTGGAGTCTCCTTCTCTGGAGACATTCAAGACCCACCTGGACACCTTCCTGTGTGATCTCATCCAGGTGTTCCTGCTCCGGCAGGGGGGTTGGACTGGATGAGCTTTCGAGGTCCCTTCCAATCCCTGACACTCTGTGATTCTGTGTGAAAAGTGCTTCTTGCAAATCACAACATCTCACTTAACCACCCTGATGATGCTGGAACATCACTCCAGAGCAAAACCCAGAGTGCCCCGCTGCGCCAACAACCAGCTGGCTGTCACGGGCAACATCTGAAACTGAGGAGCTGGGATTCTTCTGTATTCCTGTCCTCTGCCCCTCCATTAAAACATGTATTTATCGAGGTAGGGAACCAGGCTACAGGTCCACACCCTGGAAACAGTTTTACACATTATCTAGATTGCTCTGGGGGATTAAACACACTCTTGTATCTTCTAGTGTCACAGTGATTGCTACCAGGCTCACAAACCTCAACACAATGGAAGCCTTACACATCTAAAGATGCAAAGATCATTGCAGTCCACCCAGTCTGGCAGTTTAATTAGCAAGCACACAAAATCTACAGTTTACAACACCTGACAAAACTATTTAAATAAAGCAAAGCTCTTTGCTCACTAAAAAGAGCACAACTATTTCTGCCTGTTAAAAAAAAGCCAAGGCAAGCAAATCTGAAATAATTTGCACCGCTCGCTCTCCCCCTCCTCTAATAACCTGCCCTATTCTTGCAGGTTGGGTCCTGACAACTGGTCTGTTCATTACAATAATCTTTTTGACATGTTTGGTAACTACCTTCCCACACAACACAGCAGAACTTCCTACTTCCTCTTATCTTCCCATGTTTCGCTTTGGTGGTGTGAAGATTAAAGCTTATCCAATTAGCCACCCACTGCCTCCGCCAAGTTAATCACATAAATCTTTGAAACCGTCACAGAGCAGTGGAGTGTGCAGATACCTTTTGATTATAGGAGCAGATTTAACTAATTACAAGGCTTAGCAATGTGCCCAAGTATAAAAGATGATGGGGTTTAAAATCAGGGAGCTATGTCACTGCTTAACAAGGGAGGGCTTATCTTCCAGAAGGCATTGTTTCACTGGTAATTCTTAGAAAACTTCCCAAGTAACTTAGATTAGTCAACCAGCACTTACTTTAGACCAAGGCCACACATTAAGGCTTATGGCTTTAGAAGAAGGATCAGCAAGACTGAGTTTGAAACAAAACCTGGGTCATATGACAATTGGTTGCATGATCACTTGAACATCCTCTTAACGATACAGTTATACCGTGGGGCTCTTTGAAGTGCCCTGAGCACCTCAGCTTGGCTCCACAGGTCAACCTCCAAGGAAATGGTGAAGAAGCAGGGGTATCCCCTCACTTACAATTTAATGGCTCACACTGGCAGGCAGGATATTTTAGGAAGCAACAAGCTAGTCAGTAAAACAAGGATAATTTTAACATACAAAACCAAAGCTTTCTTCCCCTCCAAAAAACCCAGGAGAAGCCACACGAGCACAAGTGTTTCCAAATCCAGTCCAGGTACCTTCCCAGGTGGAGACTTCCCCACAAGAATGGCTCCTGATGGGAAGCCTTCAGAAGGGGCAGCATCTCCTGCAGCTGGCAGACCTCACAGGAAGAGCAGCACACCTCATGTTCAAGAAAACACCATGTTGCTCTTGCCAGCATTTACCTGCTATCTGGTTAACTGGTCCCACTGGTTTCAGTGACTGATAGCTGCACAACCCAGCTGCCACCCAGGATGCTGGACAGTTGATTTGCAGATCTCAGCTACTTTGCAGCATCTCCAGGATCAGCAAGTCCTGCCCACAGCTCCCGCGCTCGCACCGCAGAACAAGCATCTCCCAACCACCTCGTTCTTGTGCAGGACAGCAAGTGTCTACAGAAGACCAGCACAAAGCAACCAACAAGCTGGAAGTGTATCTGCACAGTTGTACAGGCACATTTATCTTGGAATAACATGTCCACTTGAAATCCTGAGTGTCTGGGTGAGGAGGTTGTGGCAAGAAACTACACAGAGGAGACAGCCTACACCAGGCTGAGTGTCCCCAGGGAAAGGTGCCTTTCTAACAGTGTTTACACTCACACCTTATTCACAGCAGCTCCCCTTCCTCTGCAAACTCTCAAAATACACACTGCAGTAAACATTTTCACCAGAGATTAATCTTGCTATCAAATACTACCATCTTCTTCCTACACCATCCTTACTTTCTATACAACATAGCACAACAGAAAATGTCTTATAAACCAGGTTCTCATCAAAACAATCTTGCCCCTACAGCCCACTTACACTCCTCAGAAATGAGATAATTATAAGAAAGGAGAATTCTCTCTAGAAAGACACTCCACCTTGTATAATTGCACACAGAGAAAAGGTGAAGGGACAAATCCACTCCAGTGAGACTATTTGTCCTGTTCACAAAACGATCAACAACTCCACCATCTGCAACTCACATCTCTGCCCTCCTGTGATGGACTCCCCCCTCGGTACCATTCAGGGGCTACTGTTGGGGCAAGACACAACACTAAGTTAACACCTGGACCTCTGCTCTATGTGCAGCAGCTGAAGTCTGCCTGACCACAAGCAACAGGAACACCAGGCTCTGAGCAGGTCTCAGCTTGGCATTCTTCTCAGGACAGACCCAGCACACCCAGGCCAGAACAACACAGTGACACAGTGGCACACAACCAACCTTGGGCAGGAAACTTTGGGTAGTTTTGAGCAAACTTAGGCAAAACATAAAGCACAGAGCTCAGCCTTGAAAGCTGCCCTCCTACTGACACTTTTTCCTGAGGTTAATGAGTAATGAGCTTTAGTAACAGGCATGCAAGGCACAATCTGAAGCACAGTGCCTAAAATTACACAGTTTGACTTACTTTTCTCTGTTGTGCTTAAATATCCATTCTTTGCTATTCCTTATAAATGAGAATATATGCAGTTTTCTCATAACCTCAGTCCTGACATCAGTGAGGTCCTTCAGGAACCTCTGGTATGCTCTGAAGGAAGAGAGATGCAAACTGTCCCTTGAACACAGACCAACCTGAGGAGACTTCCCTACCTTACCGGAATCCTCCTTAAGTTTGGGGTGAGCACACCAGCACTCAGGTTTTAGCAGGTGCTGTCCCTGCTGCTTGTGTAAGGGCACACTCAGGTCTGCCCACGCTGTAGCCTACAGAATGCTTCCAGGTGACAAATGGCACGATGGAGAGGACTCAAGTACAGAGGTGGTTTATTGGATGAGGAGGGTGTTGAGACAGTTACAACCATGCTGTCTCAACACTGCCCAGACACATTAAACCTGGAAAATGCTGCCCCAGCCCCTGGATTTGATCTCACGACTCAAGCCTCAGACATTCTCGAGCATGGGTTTCCAGATGGACAATTCAGCTCCTCTTCTACCCTTTCCATCAATCTCCTAGACACAAGGCTAACTGCACCCAACATCAGAACACCGTAGCTGCAGCCAGAGGGCTTCCATCAGTAACTGGTAGGGAGGAAGGAAAGCAGAAAGGAGTTTTACAGGCATCTAAATAACTATTTTTAATCCTGTTTTCCAAAGGGCATTTCCTCTTCCATAAACAACAGCCAGATCCACAAAAGCATTTAACCACCTAATGGCTTATTGATTGAAGTCAGGCACTCAATGCCTATTTAGCATTACACAAAATGCCTGTTTGGAATAAAACCTAAATGCCCTCCATCTGACAGAAAAGTATTTAAACAGAAAAAAATGGTAACCTACATTGAAAAAAAAAAAAGAAAGAAAAAAAAGAGAATATGTACTCTTCTAAAAGTCACCTAGGGTGGTGATTATGTCAGGTGTTTTGTGTCCCACAGCTATCAAAAGTTTTCTGCATTTCTGAGAAATTCAAAGAGCAACCAAGGAAGACATGTTAAAGTACACAATTTATTTATTCACTGATGACCAACATATACTTCTCCATACTGACCACCTTATCAGGTAGAAGGAGGAATGTTCTTGATTCCTTTGCCTCCACAACATTTTTATATTATGATTTCCAGAAACTCAACATTTCTACTTGCTTTTTGCACTTACTGCTTTCAAACAGTGTGAAGACATGGGGATTTCTAATCCATTAAAGTCTGTTAAAATAACTGCACAGATCTCTTTCCAAGGAGAAAAGAGAGAAGATCCTGAAATTGCCTACTGAAGACCAGTTAAAGAGACTTTAACTGACCCTACTCAAGTAGAGTCATGTAAACAGCACAACCTTTCCCCTGGAAAATTCCAGCTGCATCTTAATTAAGGCTGACAACGCCGGAAGGTAAACTAAAGCTATACCAGAGTAATGCAGTGCCCTGTGTTCTGGCCCAAGTTGTCAGTTAGGATAAATACTCAGAGCATTAAGGCCACTGTACTTCACAACCAGAAATAGCTTTACAGCAGTTTTCAAAGGATGTAAAACTCACTGAATGGTGACCAAATATAAACGAAGATTAATTCCAGTGAAACCTTCACAGTTACAGGCCATAGGGACCATAAATATGTGATCAGTGGTGCAAGAAGGTTAATGAAAGGAATGACTGCTGGAAAGAAAAAGACTCCTGAAAATGTGTGCTGTCACATCAGAGATGGATTAGTTATAGAAAACCAATACAAAACCAGAGAAAAGTGTCACTGCTAGAACTAAATCAAACAACATGTGCTGATTTTTCTAATGCAGTGGAAAAAGCTGACTTTCAGACTTCAGACTCACTGAAGAGTGGCCTTTGCCACCTACTAAAAGTCAAAGCAGTCTGTTCCAGAAGGCTGCAACAATTTCAGAGAAACCCCAGTGCTGTAAATAGCAGCTTAACCCCACCAGAAGCTGTCAGCAGGGGAGGCAGGGGAGCCAGGCTCCTTCCCGACCAACCTACCTGCGGGCCAGCCTCAGGGGAGAAAGGTTTGACTTACTGGCAGAAGATTCAGGCCCTGGCTACATCTCTGCCTGCACCACTGAAAACAAGACCTATGAGGGGTGTGAATTTACCAGGCAGAGAATAGCTGGCGTAGTTTTATCCATTTTTAATTAAAGAAGTTAAAAGAGAACTATAAAACTTCAAGGCTTGCAACACTAGCAAATAAACACTGTCTCTGATGTTATCTTGTGCTGGAAAATACTGGTTTCCCTGATCATTTCTAACAGAGCTTGAAATTATCATGGGATTTTTATATTTTCCTCCTGCCTGCCTTGACACCTTCACACCAGGGCAGCTCTAAGTTGAATCTTCACCCTCCATCTGCTCCACAGCAGTACCATGCCCACGCTGTCCAGAAGGTCAGACCAGTTTATGGACTGCTCAGAGCAGGAGACACACAAGAGCTTTCTCACACCATCAGGCACTGCAGACATTTTGCCTACTTGCTGTTTCACATGTGGCAGCTGACTCACCAAGAGATGTAAAAGCCAGCACCAATGCATCAACTGGATTTGCACTGTGCTGTGGAGAACTGGAGCTGGGCCTCTTCAGCTTGGAGAAGAGGAGGCTGAGGGGGGACCTCATTAATGTTTATAAATATTTGAAGGGTGAGTGTCAGGAGGATGGGGCCAGGCTCTTCACAGTGGTGTCCAATGATAGGACAAGGGGCAATGGGTGTGAGCTGGAACACAGGAGGTTCTGCTTAAATTTGAGAGGGAACTTCTTTCCTGTGAGGGTGACAGAGCCCTGGGACAGGCTGCCCAGGGAGGGTGTGGAGTCTCCTTCTCTGGAGACATTCAAGACCCACCTGGACACCTTCCTGTGTGATCTCATCTAGGTGTTCCTGCTCTGGCAGGAGGATTGGACTGGATGAGCTTTCGAGGTCCCTTCCAACCCCTGACACTCTGTGATTCTGTGAACACCAAACCTAGAACATTACTGGATTTAGTCAAAGTCCACAGTGGCACCATCCACAGCAGGTGTTGCACTGACAGCGTCTGGGCACGGAGAGGTGACAATCCACAAAGTGAAACGTGTGCTTGGACTGTCCCAAACGCTGCCTCGGAGAACAAAAGTAAGCAGAAACCAACCTCCACACCATGGTAATGAACAGATCCTCACAAAACATTAATATACACCTGAATACAGAAAACTATCAGTTGAACTTTGAGTAACTCTCATACTTGCTCCAAAACACACAAAGTAAACAAGATAGGGGGAAAAAATAAATCTTATTTTTGACAGTTATGGTAGGGCAAAACGCTCACATTGGTACCCAAATGTTACCTGACAATGGCATCAAAACTGCCTCTGCCTTTTTCAAGAGCAGAGCACTGAAAAAATGCTGGTTCTCAAAGAACATCAGCACAAAGGCTCCCAGATTTCTTGAGAAGTGTAAGCAGCTAAAGGTATATGAAGTTTTGTTCTGTTTAAGACTGAGAGCTAACATACTGCAAGAAGGTTAGAAACCTTCTCAGGAGGGTTCAAACCCTCTCCCTCCTCCAAGTAACCTTCCACGTGCATGTATAAAATGCAACGCTGTGCACTTGCTACAGAAAAGGCCTAGCAAATACAGAGCATTAGAAAATGCCAGCCACTTAGAAGTACAACCTAAAATTCTTTAAAAATATATGTATTTCTATCGCATGCCCACACTGGAGAAGCACAGTTGGACTCTTCAGAGGCAGATCTCGCTGCACCATGGGTCAGCAGAGGCGAGGGAGCTCTGCTCAGCCACACTGTCTGACCCAGACCACACGTGCAGCACCGTGCAGGGCTCACAGGGCACAGCACAGCCCCTTGCATGACCCACAGTCGGCCTAACAAGTCTGTGCCTGCTGCACTAAAGCTTCCCACACAGCAACAAAATAGGTGCCTGGGCCCAACAGCCCTGATTGACATAAAACTTCTGAGGATGTATGTTCACTTTTTTAAAATATGAGGTTTTAAAACAAAGCTTTCCCAGTTACAGGCTACACTCGAGGGTAATTTCATTGACCAAGGAAACACAGCAAGCTCTGCAAACTCAGGCTGCAGCTCTGCTTCTCTTCTGCACTGTTTTGCAGGACAGAAGATTACTTAAATTGGCCAAGAAAAAATTAGGAAGAGCAAATTCTATTACCTATGCAGGAATTTAGCCAAAAAGGTAACTCTCACACAGAGCAGTATTTGTTGAGCTGCATGGGGTAAGGAGATAGGGAAGTCATACTCCTGGGTAACAGGGCTTTTCATTTTTTGCATTAATGTTGGCTCAGGGCTTGTAGAGATCAAGGTACATCACCCAGTGAATCATGAGGATGCTTCTGCAGTTGTCCCTCAACACATGCCACTTCACTCCTGAGGTATCACAGCCCTAATCCTGTGCTAAGGTGGCAGATCTACTACCCATTTGCTGGCAGAGGAAGGAGGAAATGGCAGTTTCATTTTGTTGTCTGCAGCCTGGCTACCAGCTTAGGAAAAAGGCTTCTTTATTGCTACTTTTTCTCCTCTCTCTCCTCCAGCAATTAATTCTCATTAGGCAACTTAAACACATTGAAATAAAAAGAAGTCTCAAAGAAAAATCAACTTTTACAACATGGATGAAGAGGCAGAAGAGACAGAGCCTCACTATCAGAGCCTTTAGACCACCTGTAGCATGTGTAGAGCTTCAGGCTGAACCCAGGATATCCTCTCAACAGCAGGGACGTCACTGAGAACAAGGGGAAAGAGGAGGAACAAGGGGAAAAGGGAGGGCAGGTTACACTGTTTGAAATGGGAAAGAGAAGTGTAACAAATCCACAGTAATCTCTCAATTCTGCTGCTCAGCAAGCATTTTTAACTTGGTATTTTAACAAGATGTAAAAGCTCCTGGATGTAAAGTAGCTGCACAGAGCTCCTCAGCAAAACACATGCATGCTCAGACAGAAACTGAAGCTACCAAAAACTCTGAAGCACAGCCAAGGGGAACAAATGCTCATGAGTGCACTTCCATAGGCAAAAGCTAGTGCTGACCTAACTGAAAACAGAAACAATTCAGAAGGCCATTAACAGAGCACTAGGAACAGCCCATCCTTCCTCATGCCACCATACACTGAGTTTGCAGGACTGCAACATCTGCAGTAAAAAAATGTCTTTTTATATAATTATATACCAAGTTTAACCCTAATATGCTCTGTATGTAGTGGACACAGCACCTGTGTGACTCCCACCAAACCCAATTTATGCACTTTTAATAATTTATTAGTTATAATTATTATTAATAATTAAATAATTATTTCACACTTCAGGAAAAGGCTCTGCCTTTCCTCCTGATCAGACAGAGACCACCAGGGATGGATTCTAATAACCTGCTAGACATGACAAATACAACTCCTTCCACTAGAAAGGGGCTATATGATGACTGCATCATAAGGAGAGCACAATTTGCAAGCTATTAATCACAATTATTTTTCTCAGCTGTGAAGAACACACAAAAATGGAAATTAAAATGTATTCCATTTGCTGACTGCTGCACAACACAATCACTGGGGACTGTCTGAAGCTTAAGCTTCATCCTGACAGTTTTCCTTCCAACAATTCACGTAGACCTTGTACAGTGGCACCCATCAGTCCAACTCAGTGACTGATTCTACCAGATCACTCAGGTATCACCTCTCCATTCCCCCATCCTAGCCAGCTTTGTAGATATATATGCCAGTCACTAAAAAAGCATATGATTTCTAAGCAAATCAAACAGCAGTTTGCTACATGTAGAGGTAAATGAGTCCAGTGGATGCATTTAACATTATCTCCAGACATACTCAAAGCACAAATCACACTGTTCATTTGAGGTGACAATGCCATACCTTATCACATCTGGTTCTGTGCCTTCATTCTTATAAGATGCCTGAAGTTGTTTCTGTCTTGTGAGAAGGTCATCCACCAAATTCTGCCTCCTGTCTCCCTCCAGCTGTGTGCTGATGATACTTGGTTAAGGACCCAACTTAAAAACTTATAATTTTAGTACATAAAATACCCATCATACATTCTTAAAATAAATCAGACCTTCTGATTAACTAGAGTAACTATTTTAACTCAAGAAAAGGCTGTAACACCAAAGAGAAGGAGAGATCACACATTTCTGAATGAAATCTGCTGTTTCTGAAGTTCACATATCTCCAAGAAAGTTTCATACAGTGACCACAGAGTGATCTTCATCTCAAAGAGAACTGAGAGACTAATTAGCAAGTATTAAGAACAGTACTTCCTCCTCCAAAATCCAACATAATTCTTCTTTCATTTATTACTGAGAAGTCTTACTATGCAGTTGATCTTGTCTGTAACACTGATAATGCCTAACAGTACTGCAGGGGTTAAGCTCAGGGAAGAACAAGTCTTCTTAAAAGAGCTCTGACTTATACTGTTAATGATATAAATAAGGCAGGCCCAAACAGAACAGAGCTTTTAAAAAAATCAGCAGGGTCTTTCACATCTTATTGCACTGGAAGCTCATAACACAGACCAGGTGAGTATCTCCCAGCCAAGTGATCAGCAAACACTCAAAAATTGACTTTGAGCACCTGTTTCCATTTGCAATTCATCAGCACAACACCCCAACAGCCACTGGTGCAGCAGAAAAACAATTCATACAGTATCTGAAAGACAAGACACAGCTGAAAGACAAGATGCCCTGAAGTGCTGTGGCTTCCATGGGGAACATGTGTTTGCTTTTTTTAATTAATCTTAGTGACATTGTGAAGGGCTACTAACTCTCTTCCAAGTACTGCTGAGTAGAGAATGCAGTGTCAGGACAGCAAGACAATGGCAGCTCTAGGAGCATCCAGACCATCTTGTCAAGCTCCCCTCGGACACAAACTCAGCCAAGCCAGCCTCGTGCTCACCACACCTGAGATGCCCAAGCTCCCAACTCTTCCTGCACTACAGCTGCAATGAAAACATCAAACAGCAGCACGGAAAAAGTTCTAGTGACAAAGTCTTCTAAAAATGGAATGAGGGAAAAACCCTAATTGCACGGCAGAGCAATTATAGCGTATTTTTCCACTGTGTCACAGAATAGAGAAAGGTCAGTGAGGTGATGTTTACACAGATACATCTGGTGTGTTGATACAGCCCGGAGCAGTAAGTCCTTCAGCTGATCAATCTTCTCTCCGAGGCTCTGCAGCGACGATCTGATAACCACGTTGAGCTGAGGGGGAAGAAAGAGGGTCGGGGGTTTTTTTGGTTTCAGTTATGTTTGCATAAAATGTAATATTACTACATGCAGACAACAATATATTTAACTTCAGCTATACTGGTGTGAAGGACTCAGTTTTAAACCAAGAAAGACTGCCTCAGAGCCACAAAGGGAATGGAAGAGTTAACTGGTTTGGACTGCTTACAAAATAATGAGATAAATAGCACTGGTTTCGCAAACACAATTCTAATGCATTAGTGCTGTTTAATAACGGAGAACTTGCTTTCAAGTCTTTATAAACACACTCCTTTATATGGGCAAAATATTTCAGCACATTTTAATATTTTCCAGTTAGTTTTCCAGTTCTTTCCTCTGATTTTTAACACAAATAGATGCGCCAGCTTCTTCTGCCACCAGGTTTCTTTCCCAGCGCCCAGGATTAGAGGGAAGGTTGCTACAGGTTCAGACATTCCCTCCACTGAACTCCTCTAGACTTCAAACTATAAAGATCCCAAAGAAATTCAGATTTACCTCCATTTCCCTTCTCAGCAGCACCTATGACTCTCTCACAACAGACCTGCCCAAGATTCAGATGTGTCTGTTCTTACTAAAAATGTAGTTAAGTTGTTCACATTTTTCCCTGCTGCAAGCAAGCCCGAGGTTTGTGGGAATCCTCCTCTCACCCCACCCCTTCCCAAGTTAGGCTGACATTATCCTCTGGGGTTTTTCTCCTTAAATGTTATATGTTTTCATTCCAGTTACGTAGAATATAATAGGAAAAAACAGTGTAACTGCAATTAACTACACAAGTCATCCTAATTAAGATTTTATGTGCTTCTTGTTTACAAGACATTAGCCCCGCTTGGGTTGCAATCGTTAGCAGCTTCAGATGCTCTGTGTGATGAACTAGTAACAGAGAAGGAATTTTTGACTTTCCTTCCTGTGTTGTTGAAGACACAGAGGCAGCAGTCAGACACCAACACCTCGCTGAACGGTCACTGTGCTGCTTAGCACTGCACTCTGCATCTGCACAGGGATGGAGCAGGAGTTCCCAAAAAACCCCACCTGAGAGCATCAGAAGTTTAAATCTCTCTGACTCAGTGAGATGTGTTCTCAAACACTACCAAATACAACAACAGAAAGCACATGCAACAACGCTGAAGCAGTCTTGAGAGTACACAGCTGAGCAGAGAGCTGCAAAATCCACCTTCAGACCCAAATCAGCCGAATACGACGGCATCAGTTCCAAAGCCAGGGTGGGGTATAAAAGGAAAGTTCAAGCCACTGCATACCCTCTAGTTCTGCAATCAGGTAATAAAAGGTCTTTACATTTCACACATATGTTTCCTGCACTCGTGTCTAGGTGGAGAATGCTGCATTAAATCAGCCCAGAACAGCAAAGTAACGTTAAGGTACCCACATCCAAGAAAGTCATCTAACATACAGACTCACTCTGCTCCTCTGCCCAGAAACTGTGGTGCTGCCACAAAACATTTCCCTTCCATCAAAGAAAAAAAAAAGAAACCAATGGAAGTTTTAAGATCAGGTCAACAGAGCAGAGTTCACAGATGGTGCTAGCTTGAAACTTTTCCCTACAGGCTTTTTTTTTTTCTTCCTATTTTAAATTGTACACTCTATTTTTTGCTCAGCAATAACCAGTAAGTTTATTTAGCCATGCTAATGGCAAAATACTATAAAAATAAAACACTTGTTTACATTCTCCATACCAGGTAAATATTGTACAAAGACTTTTTCTCCATTAAAACATTCAGGAGTCATAGAATATATGACTGCTCGGACGTGGATTTCTCAACATGCACTTCTGTTATGAAAACAACTCTCTCATTGTTGGAAACTTGTTTATAGTAGAATCAAACACTGCCAAATATTAATCTTTAATTGTTAATGGATTAAAGGGAAACTGTTCTTGGAAAACACAGGGCATGGAACAAATGATTTTATGAAGAAATAAGTCAACTGAGTAATGTTTCCATAAAACACAACCTAGGAGAGTTACCGTACAAGAAAAGCTTCAAACACCAGTAATACAACATTTTGTTGGGGTTTTTTGGAACACCTCACAGACTGCAGCAATGCCAACAGAGAACTTTGTCCTCTATAAATACAGATGGATTAAACAGCAATCTGCTTATTAGTCTTCTATTACTTGAATATATATCTATACAATTGCTAATACTTCATCATCTTGAAAGCACAGAGTTTAATCCACCACATCTACACACTCCTCTCAGTTCTACAGCTAGAGAAAATATTTCTCTCAAATCCCACTTATTGGGGCCTTCTGAAACCTCTTTTCAATTCATGCCAAATTTGAGTCACCCAATAAAATCACTGTAAAAAGCCTACAAAGTTTTCTTCAAAGGCAACATTTCAAAACCAACATTTTATTTTAAAAAGCTATCAGCAAAGAGACCAGCAGAAGATTCAGTGACACACATCACGTCACAACCCCGGTATAAAGAGGGGCAGAGTCTACAAAAGAAATCATTCAGTGTTGTTGGGTTTTTTTTTTTTAATTATGCAAATTATTACAGAAGACTAACTCAAGGGCTTGCACACATTTTCATCTTAACACATCAAGGGAGAAGTTAATGCTGCTATCCCCGAGGTGTGCGATAAAGGAGGCTCCTATGCTTCCTGAAGAGGATTAGGCTTTTAGTCCTAAAGAAAGCAGCGCTCTGTGGGAACCCTTTCATTTTTTTTAAGCAAGTGTGAAGACCATAATATTCCTGGGTAAGCTCTAATTTCTACTTCTCATTCATATTTAACTCTTTGTCTTATATTTTGTTAGCAACATAGCTAAAAAAGGCCACAAAATTAATATTTCATCTGATCTACAGCCACTACAGAAAGGAAGCAAGC
Organism: Caprimulgus europaeus; assembly: GCA_907165065.1. The sequence continues at coordinate 3,820,076 of OU015543.1, read as the reverse complement.
CAGCTTTGTGGGGAAGAAAATATCTATTCAATATTTACACAGAAAGGTGTGCAGAGAAGCTGGCATGCATCCCAACACCTCTTAGATTCAGGATCTCTGAAAACAGTTGTGTTCCTGGCAGTGACAGCCCTGGACAGTCAGCAGCGTGTGCCCAACACACCCACAGCTTCTCCTTTTCTCTCTCTGTAAAGCCAGCGTTATTGCACGCATAAAAGACTCATTTCTGGTAAATCCCAGATTATTTCTGTGACTCTGCAAAGCCAGCGTCCATTTAGAGACCGTATTCTTCTTTTTTTTATGGAAATATTAAAGAATGTACCATTGATATTAAGTCTTTGCTATGAAACATAACTTTAAGCTGCAGGCAGCCGGCTGGCAGCACTGATGACCTGGCACAGCCTGGTCCCCGGACAGACACGGGCAGTGGAGTGTCACCCCCGTCACGTCACTTGCTCACGCCCGCTCCCAGGCAGCGTCCACGGCCCCCTGCGGCTGCAGAGGCGGGAAACCCGCGGCTTACAGCTTCCGAGACACACCCGACTCTGCCAACGCGAGGCCCGACTGGTATTTCCAGCGGTTAAAAGCAAAATCGTGTTAAAAATACCCCCGGCCACAGCCCGCGGAGCTGCTGGCGGAGGATACCTTGGCTGAACTCTCCCCGTTCCTTTGGTACCGGTTGCGCTCCTGGATTTTCTCGGCGATGTCCTGGGCGACCTGGCAAGTGGCATCGTACAGCGAGAGCCTGCGGGGGAGAGGCGGCGGCTGAGCCCACATCCCCCTCCCACCCTTCACTCCCCCAGTTCGGCCTTGCCTCGCCGGGAACTGCGTGTGTCGGGTCACAGCGCGGGATAAGGCGGCAGCGCACAAACACCGGCACTTCAGATTTACCTCAAAGCCCCTTTTGGGGGGAAAAAAAAGCACTCTGGAGGGAAAGGGTACCCCCCGCCCCGACGGGCACCGCCAGCCCGGGCCCCGCCACTCGCAGCCGGGCTGCTGACGGGTCTCCCGAGGCCGCCAACCAGCACTGCTCCCCGCACACCGGCCCCGGCCCGCGCACCGGCGGCCCCGCACGCCCCCGAACACGGCGAGGCTCGGGCTCGGCTCGCAGCGCCCGCGCCCCCTGGGACGGGCCCGGCAGCCGCCGGGCGGGAGGTGGAAGGGCGGCGGCAGCGCGCCCAGCCCGGGGGAGCCGCGGCCGGAACCGCCCCGGCCCAGCGCTCACCAGGGCTCCGGAGCCATCGCCGCCGCCCGCAACAGCCGCGCGCTTCCGGTCGGGTCAGCTGACAACGGCGCCCGCCGAGGCCCAAACCCCGCTGGGCGCAGGCGCCGAGTGTTGCCGCGCGACCCCCGGCGGGGCGGCGGTCGGGGGCGGCACAGCGGAGAGACACGGGGTGCGGGGCGTGCGGTGCAGAGCGCCGTGGGGGCAGGAGTATTGGCTGTGCGGGAGAAGGTGAGGGATGCGGGGTGCAGAGGTGCGGGGTGAGAGGTGCGGGGTGCAGGGTGTGGGGCGCAGGGGTGAGAGGTGCAGGGGTGAGGTGCAGAGGTGCGGGGTGCAGAGGTGCGGGGTGCAGGGGTGAGAGGTGCGGGGTGCAGAGGTACAGGGGTGAGAGGTGCAGGGGTGCGGGGCCGTGCCTGTCCCCAGCTGTGCCCTGGCCCCCCGCTGTGTCTGCCCGGTGGGCTCTCTCGGTGCTGCCCGTCGGGGTAGCAGAGACGGGGCTGCCAGCCCCGAGGTGCCCGCTCCGCTGGGGTGCTGGGCCTGTGGGTCACGGCCAGCGAAGGCCAGGAATCGTAGAATCACAGAATCATGAGGGTTGGAAAAGACCTCCAAGGTCAGCAAGTCCAACTGTCGACCCAGCACCACCGTGCCCAGCCAGGTCCCTCAGCACCACATCTACTGATCTGTTAAATCCCTCCAGGGATGGGGTCTCCACCACTGCCCTGAGCAGCCTGAGAACCTTTTCAGTGAATAAATTTTTCTACTGTCCAATCTAAACCTGAGGCCGTTTCCTCTTCTCCTGTCGCTTGTTACCTAGAGGAAGACACTGACCCCCACCTCTCTACACCCTCCTTTCAGGCAGAAGGAGGGCTAGAGCCCTCACAAGCATGGGGCAACTGAAACCTCTCATCTCTCCTTGACATCTCATTTAATCTGCAGCCAGAGGCCCCTCAGAAACCTTTGCAATCTCTTGGGGTGCTGCTGGGACCCCCACAGCATTCAGTGCTCTTCCTAATGCCCATGGGGAATTTGGGATTTCTGCAGTGTGCGCTTGGCGATGCTGCTGCACAGGGCAGGACAAAGGCTCCTGCGTCAAGGCCAGACCCGGAGCGTCACACATCTCTGACCTTTGCTGCTGAGGAAGAAACAAATCCTTTATGTTTTCAACTTTGCATGTCGGCAGTGAGCTCTGAAAGCAGCAGCTCCTCGGGGCACTGATAGTCTCTCGCATGCAGCTTGCACCCTGCTGGGGTGCCTTGATGCCATCGGGGCACCTGTATATTGCTATTACAGTCATAATATTATGATCTGGATTAAAATGTACAGCTATAAGCACCCTTGATAGACAGCAGTGAGGGAATCTTCAACCCAGTCTGTGCTACGGGAGCTTTGGTGCAGCAGGCTGGAGAAGAACTGGAGCAGAGAAAGCCAGGAGGCAGAGAAAGTGTGGGGACACAGCCAGTGTGACCCAGGCCTGGGTGTCCCCATGCCCTCAGGGACCTGGGAGTGGCAGAAAGATGCCTGGGTCAGGACCAAAACTGCGTCCAAGCCCATTGCTTCTTCCTGATTTTTCAGGAAGCCCTTTTTCATCTTCCAGAGAAGCACAAAATACATGGAAAGATGCAAAGATCCAGCCTAATGAAAGGACCAGCTGCTCAGTGCTTAGGCAATTATTCTGGCCTCTCTAATTCTGTGAAATAACAGGTCTGAGTGTCAGAGCAGTTTAATTCTGAGTGGTGAAGTCTGGAGGGACCAGACGAGCACTGGGAAGTGGGAATCAATACTCTGCATCCCAATAGCGTTACTGCACGCCAGGATGCAGTGTGGTGATTTCCAGGTTAAGAAAGGAGTGGACTCATGGAAAAAGTTGCATTTTTGTTTGTTTCACAGTTTTTGCATCAGCATTAAATACCAGTGTAACAGGGGGGGACGAGGAGCCCCCACACCTGACACCCCAGCGGGGTCACTCCTGGGGCCAAGCCCTGGTTCACCCCATCCAGCACCGCGAGGGACATGTCCTGGCGCTGCATCTTCCCAGAGGACTGTCTGCCCTGGTTAGCACCTCCCTGCAGCACACCTGCCCTCTTCCTCCTTCCTCGGTCAATCCTTCCTTCTCTCTTCTTCCTCCCTCCTTCTTTTTTCCATCTTTCCTTCCTCCCTACTCCCTCTTTTCTTCCTGCTTCCATACCCCCTCCTCCTTCTCTTCCTCTCCTGTTCTTCCATCCGTCCTCCCTCCTTCTCTTCCCTTCCTTTTCTCTCCCTCCTCTCTCCTTCCTCCCTTCTTCCTCTATCTGTCCTCCTCCCTTTCTCTCTCCTTCCTCTGTTCTTCCTCTGTCTTCCCTCTTTCCTCTCTTCTTCCATCCTGCTTACTCTCCTTCCTCCTTTCTTCCTTCCCTCCTTCCTCCCTCCCCTCCCTGCAGCCACATGAACCCCAGGCCGAGCAGTCACCCTGTCCATTTCTCACCCTGAGCTGCAGCATCTCACCTTCAAGGGTCACTTCAAAACACCTCCACGGTGCCACCTGCACCCCTGACACCTCCCCACGCTGGGTCAGGCTGTCCCCCTGGGGCAGGGCTCCTCCAGCCCCCTGGCTCCCCGTGGCCTTTGCTCCCTGGCTTCCTGCCTTCCCCTTCTCCCGCATTCCCCTTCCTTCAGGCAGCTGCGCTTTCCCTCTCCAGACCCTCAGCCCCATCCCCTGTCCCTGCCCATCCCCAAATGGCCGTTTCTGCCTGCCCTGCCCTGCCCTTCCCTGCCCTCGCAGATGTCCCTGTCCCCCTCCTCCCTGTGCCCCGGCCAGCAGCAGCAGCAGGGCTGGGCTGCCAGGAAGCGGCCGGTGTTGACATTGTCAATATTTTGGCTGCGGAGGCTGCGCAGGGCTCTGCAGTCACCGGCCAGTGGGCGCGGGCGCTGCCTTTTGCTCCATCCCAGCCCAAAGAGCCTTTCCCATGCCCAGGATGTGGCCTCTCCTCCTTCTTGGGGTGTCACTGGTGACGCAAATCAGTGCAGATATGAACATGAGTACGGGTGCCCGAGAAGCAGCAGTGAGACACTGATAGTGATGTTTTGTAGCCCTCATAACGTGGGGCTGCTAGCGCACTGCTGTGGTGTGCCACAATAGTGAGTGCACCCTTGGCAGCGTATTTCCAGGCGGCTGCAGCTCCGGCTGTGCTCCAGGTGAGTGCTTGGACTTGGCAGCAAAGCCCCTGGGCTGGAGTGGCCTTCAAGAGAGGAGGAAGAGGATCCACATGTGCAGTGGGGAGCAAGGGCTGCCGGAGCAAGTGTCACCCTGGGGATGGTTTGAGGAGGTGCTGAGCACCCCCAGGCACCACCTCATTTCACATTTGCTCTCCCCAGTGACTGGGCAGAGATGGGGGACATGGTGGGGTAGGGAGTGGGGATACATCCCCCTCCTGCCACAGAGGGACTCAGACCAACGCTCTCAAGGTGGGCGCTTGGGATTTTGATGCCACGGCTGAGGAGAACCCACATGCCAGGAGTGTCCTGGGCACCAAGAAAAGCTGTGTGGGGTGGCTCAGGGGGTCCCACCAGCCCTGGCAGCCCCGCAGGTATGAGCTCCATCCCTGGGTGGAGGGGAAGGGTGAAGCTCTTCTCACCAGCCCTCTTTGCACATCTGAATCAGGCTGGCGGCTCTTGCAAACAGTCAGCACGAAACATTTATGGCCTCCAGCTGCGTGGCTCATCCAGAGCCAGCACAGACTCTACATATTGAATTTTTTTGCCTTTAAAAACACAAGAAGCAATGATCCATTTTGCACCCTCCCTAATTCACTTTCATCTCCTGTCTGGGCACGGAGCGGAGCATCTGCCGGGGAGGAGGCAGATGGGTGCTGGGGCTGCGGGGGGATTCAGAGCTGCTTCAGTCTGGCAGGGGGAGGCGTCCACTGCCCTAGAAAAAACAAACAAGGAAAAGGCGGCCAGCAAGGTCCTGGGGAAGGCAGCAGGACCTGCAGCTGTAAGAGCCTGGGCAAAAGGGTTTGAGTTGGAGAGAGAATAAATGACTCCCCGGCACCGGGAACCAGAGCGGTGTGCGACGTGGGGACCCACGGGAGCTGGGGCCCATCACCCCCCACTTTGGGCACAGCACACGGAGCAGAGCCGCCCACCGAGCACACAGACAGGCTCTGGGTGCAGAGCAGGAGCCTCCCGCTGGGAAATAGCCCCTCACCTCCCACCCACCCAGCACAGCACCCAGGGATCGTTCGCTGACACAGCCCCTTACCCCCGCTTCCTTGGGCTCCCAGCTTGGCAGGAGGAGAGGGATGACAGTGGCTCCCATCAGGTTTTGGCACCTCATGCCAGAGGTGTTTGATCCAGAAAGGAGGGGGTTTGCAGAGGGACCGCTCCTGCTTGGCAACAGATGGCCCAAGGCCACTGGTGCCAGCGGATGCTTCAGGGATGCAGTGCAGGCACAGGAAGGGAGGCAAGGCAGCAACAACCCGCAGTGGCTGTTATCACAAGAGAAAAAGTCCAATTCTTTAAGAGAAAAAAAAAATTCTTCAAAAATTTTAAGTTACCTATAAAAATGTCTGGTTTTAAGTGCAGCCTGAGCTGCGAGTTCTCCAGGTCACAGCGTCTGATTGGCATGATACTGCTGGGAGCATCTCTCAGCTGTTGGACGGTACTTTTCCTTCAACTCAGCTCTTTTGCCTCTAAGTACAACAGCCAGTTTGTCATTCTCCAATGTATTTCGAGATAAAAGTCAATCAATAACAACCATTTCAAAGGGGGACAGAATGGAAATATTGAAGCACCAGAACTGCACCTGCAACGATCCCATTTTGTGCTCTTGCTGAGCAACTGCGTACACAGGTGGCATGGGGTGCTGCAGGGTGCACGTCTGCATCACCCCAAATTTCCCTGGGTGTTTTTGCCAACCAGTGCTGAAGAAATGCCACAAACATGGCCAGCACATCCCCCACACACCCAGCCACAAAAAACATCCCTAAGGGTGCACAAGGCGGTTGCAGAAGGGTGTCACTTAGTCCTCCTGGCCCCAATGTCTCCCTTGGTTCCTGGCACTTGCTGCGCATGTGCTTCTCTTTGCAACTCCCCCGAGACCATCCAGTGGGAAGCAGTTGCAAACCCAGTGGCTGTGTTGATGTTTCCTTCATTCAAGGACAGGTGATGGCCATGGCAGCCCCAGCCCTCCCTCACCCCTGTGGCACCCTCCCTGTCCCGTGATGCTGGTGAAGGTAGTGAACCCTAGAGCAGGAAAATTAAGGTTATCCTTGGGAAAAATAGATGATTATGTTTAATGGTCATGTTACCGGTTTGATGGCTATCTCATCCCACGTGGTGTTTACGTCCCGCTCCCTGGCCTTGGCCTTGGCACAGAACTGTGTCAGGAAGGGACGACGCAGGCACAGGAGCTGCTCCACCCCTCATCCTATTTACACCAAATAAACCTCCTGTGCCAGCAGGCTGGCACTCGCATTAAAAGTCAGGACAGGTGACGGGGACAGAGGGACCCGGGCAGCGAGGTGCACTGGAGCCTGGGCACATGCTGCAGGTGGGGCTCAGCCTGCCCCACTCCCCCAGGGGAGCGGCCGGCGGCTTCCCCATGGCCAAGCCGGACGAGGATGATAACACGGGCACTGGGCAAGGTGAGTGAGCTGCAGCCGGGGACACGTCTCGTGCCGGGGAAGATGCAGGAAGCTCTTGCTGGCCCTGCTCATGCCAGGGCCAAATCCAGCAGAGGAGAGGGGCTGGACCCACATTTCCTTTCCCAACACCCCCAGCATGGCCCAGGGTGGGCAGAGCTGGATCCACCAGCCAGCACCCTGAGCTGGGGCACTGGCAGCCAAGTGGGCTCTAGTTGATGCTCCTCAGTACTTCGGGCAGGGCAGCACCCTCATGATGTGTCCAGCCACAAGGGCAAGGTGAATTTGGGGACTGTGGCAGTGCAAACAGCCCCACTTCAACCCCAGTGTTGGTTTTAGCCTGGTTTCTATGGCGAGAATCCTGCATGACTGTACTCAGGGTGTCTTCAAAGCAGGGAGTCAGGCTGAGCAGCAACCAGGGAAAACTGCTGCCCTTTCCCCAAACCAGAACCGAACCTGATCTGCTGGTTTGACTGAACTGGGGCAGGGGCCAAACTGAACTGGAGAGCTGGAGCCAGAGCCACACCCAGCCTGAGAGCAGCCCAGGGGCCTGGACTCCCTCAATGTGCTACTGTGTGCTGCCCACATGTGGCACACAGGGCCAGGACCATGCTGTCCTCTCTTGTCCCCTTAGGGCCAGAGCAGAGGAGATTTGGCTCAGTGCCAATCCATCCCAGACTCCCCAACCCAACTGAACATGTCCAAGATAAACATATCAGGGGATTAATGTGTGAGCTGATCGACCTTATCCTTGACAATCGATCACCACACAGCAGAACTCACCCATGCAGAGACCGTGGAGACCGACTCGTCTCCTTGTGCAGGGTTTGGAGCTGAGCTCTCTTGCAATCCTGAGAAAAATGCTGCTCACTTCTCTCTAGGAGGAGCTCAAACTCTGCTCTTCCAAGAACAGGGCTGGCTGCTTCCACCGTGCTGTGTGCAGGAGCCTCCCCTGAGGATTGCTCCCAGGACCTTCTGTCTCCAAGGGGCTTCCCAGATGCTGGCCAGCCCCTGCGTGTGGTCCCCTGGACGGGGTCTTTCCAGGTGCATGGGGCCATGCAGGAAACGGGGACCCTTTGGCACCCTGCAGACCATCCCCACACCCTTGGGTGAGCCTCTCTTGCTGCAGCACCTTCTCCTTGCACCTTCCCTCTGGCACTCGAGCAGCTGGAGGGGTCAAGACACTTTTGTAGGAGACTTTGGCAGGAGGCAGTAAGAGGGAGGGCAAATGCCCAAGGCCAGCTTTGCCTGTTCCATCTGGGCTCGTAGCAGCCCAGTCCTGGGCTGCCAGACTCAGACAGGACACTGCCTCCTGCCCCGCTCTGTCCTTGGGAGGGGACACGATGCAAATGGTCCCTCTTGGCCTCAGCATCGCAGAGCTGGGCTGCGATGGAGCTGTTTGTTATCCTCAGTGGTGTAAGGCTGCTGTCCCATGGTCATCCCTGGCAGACAGGGACTGTGTCCCTGCTCTCTGCACCTCCCTCTGGCTGGGAAGTCAGGAGCTTTTTGCAGTGTGCAAAGCCCCTCACAGCATGGAGAAGCAGGTCTGACACCCAGCTGGTACCTGGCCCTACAGTTCCCTGAGCCCCAGGACAGCGGTTTCACCAGGGGCCTGAGCTGATGTGAGCAGGTGAGGGCAAAGCAAGCAGTTCCAGTCAGGCAAAGCCTCCTGAAAGCCTTCCCTTTGCAGCGGGGACAATAACTATTGAAGTCTTGTATGATGTTGCTGTAAGACTTCAAAGCAGCATCAGCCAGGGTGAAATGCTGTCAGCTGGGACAGTGAAGCGTGCTGAATAACCGTCTTTGTCCTACAGAGATGTTTGGCTCATCTCCAGTCACCATCATGATTACGTCCGAGGCTGACACTTGGGACATCGACGCCTCCTCTTCTCTGGGCTGTGGACAGTTTGTGGACTGGGACAGGATGCCAGATCCAGAGCAAGAGGCGCCTATCCCCCAAGACATCCTCAGCAAGCCCCCGAAGGAGCTGAAGAAGCTGGCTAGAGGAGGCTACTGGGCAGTGAGCCGTGCTCTGAGAGCTCAGGTCTACCACCAGCTCATCCAGCAGGTCGCCTGCCGGCTTGTCACTCCAGATGCTCTTGTCTACAGGGATGTGGCAAGTCGGCTCTTCGGGGAGCTGAGTGTGAGCTCCCACCCTTTGCCTGAGTTCCTGGAAGGATGCTCCATGCCCACGTACTGCCTCAACCTGGAAGGTGTCACTGCCTTGAAGAAGATCCTCATCTGTGTTGGCAACCTTTTCCCTGACATAACCTACAGCCCAATCCTCCCCTCTCTGGTGGCTCTGCTGCTGCACTACAGCGAAGATGAAGCTCAGTGCTTTGAGAACATCTCTCGCCTCATTGCCAGCAACACTTCCCACACCAGCTACATTGACCAGTCCTTTCTGGCCCACCAGGCCTCCTGCATGACTTTTGGGGATCTGGCCAACAAGCACTGCCCAGCAGCTCACAAACTCATAGCCAGCACCTCTGAGAACATCTTTGAGGTCTACTCCGAATGGTTATCATGGCTCTTTCATGATCTCCCTTTCAATTATGCCATCCGCATCTTCGATGTCTACCTGATGGAGGGACAGAAGGTCCTCTACCGCATTGCTCTGGCCTTGCTGAAGCAGTACAGGCTTTCTGTGACCTCCACTGAGCTGGAAGGGACCAACATCAAGGCAGACCTGCAGGCTTTTGTGAAGAACATTGCTGAGCATGTGACTGTTGACAAACTCCTAGAGAGAGCCTTTGGCATCCGGCTGTTCTCCCGCAAGGAAATCTGGCTCCTCCAGATGGCCAACAGGAAGGCATTAATGGAGAGGGGCATAACCATGGTGCAGAGCAGGTAAGGAGACCTCTCTGTTTGCCAGCTCTTGGGGCTGAGCAGTCAGAAGATGAGTTACAGTGCAGACACAACATGGAGGGAGCTTCAGGTATCTCCCAAAGCTTTGGCTACGTTGGGTGCCTGACAGCCCCTCATAGGGGACCTTGTTACGAGGCATTGTACAGTTAGCACTAGTGATGTTAACAGAAAGCTCATGATGCAAAAAGCATGACAAAACCTGATGTATGGGGGCTGCAACCCTAAAAGCAGATGGGCACCCCAGTTTGGCAGTAATAGACATCCTCCCTCATGCAGGCAGTCCTTCCACCTGGCTGTGGACATCCAGAACTTCAGCTCCAGCATTGTAACGGCTCAGGAGATGCGCATCATCTGGTCCTGGATCCCTGAGCGCTTCTCCCTCTTCCCTCCACTGCTTCTCTTCTCCACCTCAGAAGACGGGTGCAGCCTGCAGAGGTAAAGCATCATCTGCCTGTCGGGTCAGCTCGGGTCAGGTGGGCCAGGCACAAAACTGGGTAGAGGTTGGTGCTGTAGAGAGGAGTCATGTGTGGTGTCCATGGGGTACATCTGAGGTTTCCTGAGGACTCTCATGGCCTTGATGTGTCTTGAGTGTGCTGTGGGCCAGCGCCGGCTGTAGGGGACAGGGCTGAGGCTCAGTCAGATGGCAATCAGCAACTCGGCACTGCAAGGGGAACATCAAGCCTTGCAGATGTGCTGTGCAGGGGGACATCCCCATGTGCCATGCCATGCTGGGCATGCTACAATTGGCCAGGCCCAGCCAGCAAGCCAGCCCCAGGTCTCCAGCTCCCTCCCAGTGGCACAGAGCACGGGGTAGCTGCTGCACGCTGCAGTCAGTGTTGTGTCTTGAAACTGAGCTGGAAAACACGTTTGCCATTGACTTCCCAAGCTGTGATGCATCAAAAGCTTTCCAGTGGGCTAAGGCTGCCTTTGCATGAATGTTTTCAGTCAGGAAACCCAAACCTGCTCCTCTGTAGGAGCACGTTCAGCTGCGAGGTTGCACTTGCAGAGCAAGCAGAGCTCAGGGCAGGGGCAGACAGTACGTGGGTACATCCTGTGATAGTGGAGACATCAAACCCTCTAAACACAAGTTAACAGAGCCCAAATGTCATGACCAATGCCCAAAATTGCAATAGAAAGAGCCCAGTGGCTGCCACAGCCATGGAGCGAAGGGTGCGGTGGGAAGCAGGGACATCCCTGCAACGCTCAGTGCCAAGGTGTGACTCCGCTGACACTCACTGCTGCTCATGCTGGCTCGGTTCTCAGGGTGGTGTCAAAAGGTGGGGCTGATGGTGGTGCCTCTGTTAACACCATGAGCCCAGCCCCTGCGCGGCAAGTGGGTGCCCCATGGCACAGTGGTGCAGCCCCATCCTGGGAAGCACAGCCCTGCACCTTTCCAAGGCAGCAACGGGGTGCAGAGCCCAGATTACAAAACACATCCAGATTAAAAGCAAGCTTGTTTGGTTTTATGCTCCCTCCATGAAGCATCATCCCCTCCAGCCTGGTCCCTGAGGGTAGGGTGGGAGAATTTAGTGTTTGGATTTATCTGAGCTGTTACTTGCTCCACCGAGCAAAAACGATGACTTGAGAAGTCCCATAAACCAACTTCCCCTCCCAGTTCCTGCACAAACACTGAAGCTGCTTGAGCGACATGATGACGAATTTCTGCTGCTGTCCTTCCAGGAGCTCCCTCGGGCCAGCTGCCAGCACGGCAATAGGCTGAGAAGAGCAGCCACCACTCTCCACTGTCCTTTACAGCCTCATGCTCACCACACACCCAGGCTCTCTGCGTGGCATGCTGCTCCTGGGTCTCAGACTCCCACCAACCCACCCTCCTTGTTCATCTCTGCAGGTTTTACACGTGCTGTGAAGGTTATGAACCGACAGTGCTGCTCATAAGAACAACAGAGGGGGAGGTAAGCATTTCCCAAACAGAGCAATGGGCTGCACTGGTGCCAGTGTGGGGAAGGGGACAGCATGGTGACCCCACCAGCACTTCTGGAGCAGCTGCAGGGCTATGGTCCCTCTCCTGCCCTGTCCAGCGATCTGTCCCAGCTCCCAGAGAAGAACAAACTGCACCTCCCAGCACCAAGAGCCACCTTAGACACATACTGGTCTACAGAAGGGAAACAGAGGAGTCAGTGAGGTGGAGAGAGGCCATAAGTGATACTCTTTTATTGAAAATACAGACTAAATCATGAAGTCCTGACTAAGCAAACTTTCCTGAAGTCAGCAGATGCTTTGCCTGAGCCAGGACTGACTTTCAATGCATTAAAAGCAGGGATCTCTCTCTGATTGCAAGAGCAGCCACACAAGGGAAATGGAAGAGGAGTAAGGACAGCTTCTGCAATATTTGAAAGTCATGAAATAATTGCAAAACCCCTGAGCCAGGCCTCTTCCTGGAGACTCTGAGAGTGGCTCCTAAACCCAGATTTTACCTCTTCACTCTTCATCAAACAGCAGAGGCAAGTTCTATAAATTTTTCAGGCATCCCAAAGATTTATTGACCTACCCATCCTGATTTCCCAAGCCTGACAATTCGCATGGTGCAGAGATAGACATCCTGCCACCCCCTAGGACCTTGTGCAGACAAGAGAAGGTGACACATAAAATCCTGTTTCCTACACATTTTAGCTCATTTTGTTCCTTAGCTAGTACCCAGGACAGGCAAGAATTCCCACCTCTCAGCAGGTCCCCTCCAGCCACCAGCAAGTCAAGCACATCCACACCAGGGCCAGCCTGACCACAAATGGAAGAAGCCCTGGGACTGGTTAAAAGCCCTGTAGGTAGAAAAACCATCTTACCCGAGTCTTTGCCATTTGAAAACACATTTTATCTAAAGACTCATAAAACAAGCAACCACCTTGCCACTGCCCAGGAGCCAGCTGAGGATAAAGGACTCCTAGACCCACGTCCACAGCGTGCTGCAATACTGGTCACATAAGGCTTTGAGCCACACAGTTATTCCTTGCCATTGGTGGGAGCTGCCCTGGGCTCAGAGGGGGAGGCACAGATCCTGCTCCCAAGCCTGGGCCAGGGAACGCATCAGCACAGCTGGACCAGCTCCATCAACCAGCACAGAGCTGCAAAAGAGCAACCCCCCCAAACCTCCCAGAGCCCCCACTTAGGCACTGAAGCTGAGTGGATTGATATCCAGAGTCCCAGTGACTTGTCAGCACAGGATTTAGCTGGCATAACAGAATCTGGCTCCTTGATTGCCTCAGGGGACATCACAGAGCCCTTGCCCTCCTGAAGGCACATGTGATGAGTAGTGTTTCTGGGGCTTGCTCTGGTCCCAGCCGCCTCTCCTGCTGACAGCTCCTGTGCTCTCTCCCAAAGGTGTGTGGAGCGTTCCTCTCCTCTGACTGGAGTGAAAGGAAGAAGAGCGGGGCAACATCAGGGTTTTTTGGGACAGGGGAGTGCTTTGTTTTCACTGTAAGTCACATTTTATTTCTGGGTTTCTGCTTATAGATTTGTTTGTTAATTACTTTTTCCCCTACCAGTCTAACAACTAAGGGCATGGTGGCACCAAGCTGCTTCCTTGCCACAGTCCCACTGCTGTCCCTTAGCTCTGGCAGGAGGCAGCAGCACAGAAATTGCTGTGCTGGATCAGAGCAAAGGGAGAACAAACTTCTACTCTGGGTGAGCTGGCCTGCCTCGAGCCCCCAAGGCAAAGCGCAATAAACCCAGGTGGGTCTTGGAGCATCCTCCCAGGATGATGGCAGGACAGCATGCGTGGCAGGGCAGGTTTCTGCCCTGTTTGCTTGGGGCAGCTCCTGGATGGAGCATTCCCAAACCAGCCCTGGGTTCCCTGCAGAAGGTGCAGGCTGGGTTGGTCCAAGATGTCCTGGAGGCAAAGTCCAGCATCCATCTGGTATCCCACCTGCATCCATCCAGCATCCACCCAGCAATGTGGGCAGTGAAGGTTTGCCCATCTTGGCCAGTGACTGGTGAAGACAAAACCAATTTCTCACCCACAGCCACCTCCAGAGCAGCCCTGGCACTGCCAGGACACCTTATCCCTTCCCTGCCCCGGGTCTGGATGTGGCACATGGCATTTGGCCCCTGATCTGCCTGGCCAGATAGTGCCATCTTCCCCAGCCCCAGCAATGGAGAGATGCTCCAAAGGACAGGGCTCATCACATTTCTCCTGCTTTTTCCAGGTACGCCCCGAGACAGAGAGGTATGAGTGGGTGTTCATCAAGAAGCCGGAGCTGGCCAAAGCTGTGCCGCGCTCACGCCAGCGGTCACCTTCCCCCTCTCCTGCATCCCTCCTCAGCTCCTCCCCGGATGGCTGCGGCACGAGCTCGAACCATCTCACCGTGCCCACGCTGCAGAGGAAAGGCCGTCTCTCCCCATTTCTGGCCATCAGGCACTTCCTCCTGCCTTCCAAAACAGCCTCCATGTTCATGTCCGGCTCACGGGAAGGGATCGTTGTAGGTAATCACTGACCGGTGGGCACCCCCTGACTGACACACGCTGCTGAAAAGGGCTCTGCTCCAGGGTAAAGTCTCAGCTGCCTGGAGAGGCAAAGACCTTCTGGTTTAGGATATGAACTTAAAGTCAGGGGAGAGGAAGTCATTCCTCTCTTCCTCAAATTAGCAGGCACAAGGGCAAGGACACTCCTGAGAGCCCCAGAAGGGTTCTGCCAGCTGAGGTGGAGCACCACAGCCCAAACCTCCTGGCGAGGTTTGCACCCTTCGGGCTGGTGTGTCCTTTCCCAGCCCTTCCCCTTGCCTTGTGCGAGAAGGAAAGGAGATGCAGGTGGGGATCAGCCCAAGGAAGGGCTGGGCTTAGTCACCTGGAGCAGACATGCCAGCTGCCTGCCCGTGCTGGCCAGGTCAGGCTTGGGCACGGTGTGGCCCACCACTGCCGGGGTGGGTTCCATGCAAGTCAGAAACATCTGCAGCACCGACAGCTGGCTCTGCCTCCCTTCCAGACCCCGGGGTCAAGGCAAGCCTGGCTATGGGGATGCAAGGAGCTTTCCTTGTTCTCCAGCTCTCCAAGCAGTTTAAGAAGTCAGCTGGTGCTGCAAGAGCAACCTCTCCCACTGGCTGCTGTGTGCCAGCTGCCCTGCAGGGAGCTCTCCAGGAGCTCTGCCCCCAGGCTAACATCCCAATTAGCAGAGAAGGCAGCTCAGGGCATCCCCAGCCCAGCTCTGTGCTGTGGCCAAAGGACAGACAGCTGAGAGGTGGGTGCAGTCCTGAGAGACCTCATCGGCTGGGAGAGCATCCGTGCTGCAGCAGCGATGGGGAGAGAGCAGATCCTGACCATCTTGCTTGCCTTTGCAGGTGGAGGGGGAGGCCAAGCTCTGTCCCTCGATGCCAACCTGCTCCTGGGGCGCACAGAGCACTGCGAAACCTTTGACAACCCTCCGCTCTGCCAGGAGAACTTCAAGGTGCAGCTCTTGGAAGCGTGGGGCTTTCAAAATGCCTAGGTTCCATGGGGAACAGCCCCTCACCATGCTGCCCAGGGGGAAGGGGACACCTCACCACACCAGCTACCTCCCCAGCCTGCCCACTGTGGGCTCTGCTGGCACTGCCACAGGCAGCTCAACTCACCATCCTCCCCTCCACGGTCAGCTGTCATGGTGGCATGGAGAAAGGGCAATGCAGTGCCAGCAAAGGGACAGCGGATGCTGCCTTCGGGAACGCCTGAGCTCCCCTCCTGCAGTTTAGACCCAGCCCACTCACAGAATCCCAGAAGGGTTTGGGTTGGGAGGGACCTTCAAGCTCATCCAGTTCCAACCCCCCTGCCAGCAGCAGGGACACCTTCCACTAGACCAGGTTGCTCAAAGCCTCATCCAACCTGGCCGAGAACACTTCCAGGGAGGAGCAGCCACAGCTTCTCTGGCCAACCTGTTCCAGTGTCTCACCACCCTCACAGAGAAGAATTTAGTCCTCAGATCTCATCTCCATCTCCCCTCTTCCAGCTTAAAGCCATCACCCCTTGTTCTGTCACTCCTTGCCCTTGTAAAAAGTCCCTCCCCAGCCTTCCTGAAGCCCCTTCAGGTACTGGGAGGCCACTGGAAGGTCTCCCCAGAGCCTTCTCTTCTCCAGGCTGAACAGCCCCAACTCTCTCAGCCTGTCCTCACAGCAGAGCTGCTCCAGCCCTTGGATCATCCTCGCAGCCTCCTCTGGACTCGTTCTAACTGGTCCATGTCTCTCTTGTGTTGGGGGCTCCAGCACTGGAGGCAGCACTGCAGGTGGGGTCTCAGGAGAGTGGAGCAGAGGGGCAGAATCCCCTCCCTGGCCCTGCTGCCCACGCTGCTCTGGGTGCAGCCCAGGACACGGTTATTGGCTCTGTGCTGTGAAAGCACATTGCCGGCTCATGTTGAACTTCTCATCCACCACCACCCCCAAGTCCTTCTCTTCGGAGCTGGCCTCAAGCCACTCATTGCCCAGCCTGTATTTATGTTTGAGATTGCCCTGACCCAGGTGCAGGACCTTGCTCTTGGCCCTGTTGAACTTCATGAGGTTAGCACAGGCCCACCTCTCAAGCCTGTCTAGGTCCCTCTGGATGGCATCCCGTCCCTCCAGCATGTCAACCACACCACTCAGCTTGGTGTCATCAGCAAATGTGCTGAGAGTGCACTTTACAAAGATGTTAAACAGCACCGGCCCCAGTACCGCCTCCTGAGGGACACCACTTGTCACCAGTCTCCACTTGGACATTGAACCATTGACAGCAACACTTTGGGTGTGACCATCCAGCCAATTCCTTATCCATTGAGTGGTCCATCCTTCCAGTCCATGTCTCTCCAACTTACAGACAAGGATGTCGTGTGGGACAGTGTCAAATACCTTGCACAAGTCCAGGTAGATGACATCAGTTGCTCTTCCCTTATCCACCAACACTGTAACCCCATCACAGAAGGCCACCAAATTGGTCAGCCACGCTTTACCCTTGGTGAAGCCATGTTGGCTGTCACCAATCACCTCCTCAGTTCCCATGTGCCTCAGCATAGTTTCCAGGAGGATCTGCTCCACGACCTTGCCAGACACAAAGGTAAGACTGAGCGGTCTGTAGTTCCCTGGATCTTCCTTGCTCCCTTTTATAAAAATGGGGGTTATGTTTCCCCTTTTCCAGTCCATGGGAACTTCCTCAGACTGTGATGACTTCTCAGATATGATGGAGAGTGGCTTGGCGCTCCATTCAGTCTGTTCCAGTTCAGGATGCTGGAAGGGAGGTGAACCAGTTCACTGGCCACTCACCAACACTGAGGTACAAATTTCACCACAAACTCCCTCAGATCCCAGCTCCCTGTGGTCCCAAGCTCAGTGCCACGCTTCAAGCCACACACAGAATTTTGTAGCGTCTGAGGTTACCAGGATTCCCCTGGGATCATGCACTGATCACCATCCAGCACAGTGTGAGAGACTCTTTGTCAGCGGCTGAAGCTACCTGGGGTCAGGTAAACATGAAATGTGAGCGAGCACATGTAGCTTGGTCAGACAAGGCAACCCTCTCGGGAGGGTTGTAGACCATAGAGACATAATTCTGGCTGCAGGATGAGAACCTCTCCTACATTCAAATACACTTTCCACTGGTGGTTTTCTCTTTCACATGTGCCACTGCCCACGCTATTCAGAGCAAGAGCTATCATTGCCTTGGTGTGTGCTTCTAGCAATTGCAGGAGGACACAGGCAGGAGCAGGTGAAGGCAGTGAGCTCGCACAGTCCCCCTCATGAGGCAGACCTGTATAAAACCAGGTATAAAATGTGTATAAAATGATTTTATGTGTATAAAATGTTATGAGAATACATTCACCTTGTTCTGTTCAAGGGTGTATTGCCAGGTGTCTGGCCTTGGTCAGAAGTGGTCAAAGTTGGGTAGATAAAGAAACTCCCTTGGTTCATCCTTGGGCCCTGGCCAGGCTCCAGGCAGAAGCCAAGGGAAGAAAGTTACCAAAATAGCAACTATAGTGGCTATTCTGGTGAATGTGAAAAGAAAGCAGCTCTTGATTTTCTCTATCCCGGTTAAAGCTGTGCAAATGCTTGGAGAACAGGATGAAGCGCTCGCTCCCTCTCCTGGAGATGCACAGTGCCACCATTGCATTGGGAATGAAACAGCAGAGCAGGCTGGCTGGCCCGTGGGGTTTCTGCCAGGCGGTGTGTGACTGAAAGCCCTTATCTCTGCATAAATTCCAGATGGAAGGGCTGGGCAGGTGCTACTGCCAGGAGAAAGCCTGCATCTCCAACGGCACTTGCTGCTTCCAACAGGAGATCTCTGCTCAGCTGCACCTGAAGAGCTGAGTGAGCACAGGGATGTGACTCTGCAGGTGTAGCTGCGCTAACACTCCCAAAAGCATGTGCCAGCTTAGAAAGCAGGAAGGGGGCGAGGGTTTGGTGCGTATAGAAAGGCCATCTGCTCACACCAGAGAGGGTGTGCTTGCTTGCAAGGTTGCACGTGTTAAGTGCACACACCGAATCTGTGTGTGTGTCCACACTTGCGCTTGTGTGAGAGCAGACAGCAGAGCTACGCTGAAAACCGGTGGAGAAGGTGCTTGGTGTGAGCCTAACACCTCATTAGACACCAGGCACCTGCTTCTTGGCCACCTTGTCAAGTCAGCCACCTCCGATAGAAAGACAAGAAGCCAAATTTGCCTACCTGTCCTTGCCCCCAGCTGGACAAGAGTTACGTTTCTGTCTGGAGAAGATTCTCACCTTGCCTTGAGCACAGCTCAGAGACTTGGTTCAGCCAGCCTGAACGCTATATAAACCAGAATGTGTTCCACTTCCTTAGAGATTTCTATTCTTTAGGGTTCAAAAAACCCATGCCTCCTGTAAAGAATCACCCATCAGAGCCATCTCTTCCTCTTACCAATATGCAGTCAGAGGAGCAGTCTAATTGACATCTCAAACACAATTCTACCCAAAGCAGGTATGTACTGCAGCAAAGCCTTAAGGCAGCTGTTCTTCACCACACTTTGTCACTTGGCACAGCTCACTATTGATGACAGTTTCTCTTTTCTGCTCATCCCACCCAGCTGAAAGAGGACCCTCTCTTAGATGCCACAATCTACTATAAAGCTGTGAGCAAGGTCCCGTTTCTGGACCTTTAAACAGCCTAACTTCGTGGCAATTAGCTTTCCAACTTTCCATACACTGGAGTGACAATTTCAATACACAAACAGCTGTTGTGAAGACCAGTACTCCTGTGGACTTTGCTCTGAGTAGGTACTAAATTACAGCCCATAGTGCCAGATGATTTTCTCTTCCCTTTCTGACAGACCGGGCACTAAATATACAGTATCTGTCGATAAATCGGTGTTTGACCAGTAACAGCTTCGCTTTCCTGATGAACTCACAGCTCTGAATGGAGTATTTGACTCCTCAGCTTGCCCAGTTCATACTTCTGTATGACAACACGTCAAGACATAAAAGAAAAGAACAATGATTTGTACAGATGTGTTCCTCTAGATCAAGAGACTTAGAGGTGGCTAAAAAAGCACAGCAAGCTCAAACCAAACTTATTTGGTGTATTGCATTTGAGGTGATCCTTAAATAAAACCAGCATGGCAAACACTAGCCCATGTCAAGTATTTTGTGTAACTATTGCATTCGATTCATCTTTTCAGGCTCCTATTAAACAGAATTCAGAGGAGCTGAGTAAAATGGGATACAAATAAAACTTGTAAAGTTAGCCAGTTTCTACTCTTCATCCCATTTTCCATTCTTGTTTAGCTCCCAGAACAAAACCAAATTTACAGCAATCTGTAAATAGAATTTAACCAGCCTACAGGATAAAACTTAATCCTGGCACAGGCAAACACAATTCTGGTTAGGTCAAAGCACCTTAAAAGGACTCCATTACCTCGAAGTCTGGCCACTTTTCTGAATAACTTGGACTTTGTCTTTCATGTTGCACACCTGTCTGGGAGCCTCATGGTCATTTTGGTTTTTTGTCACTTTGCAGGACAAAGTTCTGTTAAGGGGGCAGCTGAGGGACCTTTGTACAGAGCAATGGATGGGCAGGAGGGACTGCCACTGCTTGGACTGAAGTCTCTCTGTCCCCATGTAAGGTGGGAGCAGTTTGTGTGCATCTCTGAGCAGTGACCTGCAAGCCTGGTGTTGCCTTATAGCAAGGTCTTTTTTCCCATTCAGGTCTGTAAATGATCCAGAGTGTGTTGGTTCACGGGATCCAGCCTTTGAAGTGGTTTCCTCATGGTCTTGTCTGAAATCTCTTCTCTCCTTAGAACTCCCTTTTCCAGCTGCTGCAGGGTGTGAACTTCGGCCACTCACACAGAGTCATACACAGGGGCTTGAAACCCCAGAACTCGCTCATTAACGACGCAGGAGTAATCAAGCTGGCTGCTTTTGGACTGGCAGGAACTTTCAGAGTTCCCCTGTGCACACACACTCACGAGGTAGCGTTGAGACTCCCTGCCACCTGAGAGAGGGGTACAACACAGTCCATAGTGGATAGTGGACAACAGCAGCAGCACAAGTTACTCATCCATAGCTGAGGAGCCCTGAGGAGCGACGTGCGCCGCAGAGACACCGCACATGAGAAGACACAGCCCTCCCCACGCACTTACACCTCTGGGTAGTGGTGCAGATCTGCCTTTGGGCACTTAGCAGGGGGCTGGAGGGGAACATTCATGCATTTAGAGACTCTCAACCTGTTGCTGAGGGAAAGTTTGTCTGGGTTACAGCCTGTGGAGCTGTTTGAAGAGGTCATGTGCAAAAGGGTGGGGGGTGTTTATCGGCATAAAACACTGACCTGTAGATGAGAGAGCATCTTTCAGAGGTTGGTCCTTGCATCAGTCACAGAGCAAAGGTGACACACAGTGATTTCTGACTCTCCAGCACTGGAGCATCCCCACGTGTGTTGGTGGCAGTTTCTGACACCAGGGCGTGCTGGAGCTCCACTTTGGGTAGGGGAGTGCATCTCTGCTCAGCCCTTTGCTGCCGTTTTCTGACTAGGCTAGTCAGCATTAGACAAGTTGTTTAGTCTGAGCTGTTTGACAGAGCTGACATTCTGCTGTTTCACAAGCTGAAGAGCACTGTCAGGCATCTTAATTTGTGTCTTAGCTGGGACTGAGAAGCCAAAAGCTCTGGTTAGCGTGAAGCACTTGTTGCATGTGGCTGGAAGCAGTAAGAGCTTCAGCTTCCCATCATTTGTCCACATGTAATGCTGTTTCCTTTGCTTTATTGTCTTGGAAATGTTTTTGCTGTTCACATGTGTGGAGACTTGTCAGAAACTTTTGGTCTGGTTTTGACATCTTCCTTTTTTGCCTTTCAGAAAAAAATAAAGGCTTGTCATTTGTTCAGAACCCTTGGTGTTTATTGTTTGGCTCAGCCCATCAGGCCAGGGACGCAGGACAGTCGAGCTGGTCCTTTTTTCCACAGAGCTGCTTTCCCTTCGTCATCTCCTGTGCTTTCTTTTATCCTTTCCAGCCCAAACCCCTGGCAGGTGCACAGATGTGCTTTTGATTCTGTTGTGGAACAAGGGGCTGAGGATTCTGCAGCCCAGTGCTGTCTTGGTATGGCAAGGTGGCCTTGCTTTCCATCAGAGGTTGGCACAAACACCTCAGAGTTCTATTCTGCTTACCTGAATACTCCTAGGACAGAGCAGGTGACTCTGCTTAATTCCTGACATCAAAAAGACCTTTGTCCTCCCTATTGCAGCAGCTGCATCTCCTGACAGTAGCACCCTGGGACCTGTTGCTCACCTCCCTCCAGGCCCTGCCATGCCGCTGGGCTGTACTTCCCCTGCAGGCTGAGAAGCCACCAGGAGCTGAGGAGCTCGCTCACCCCTGCAGTTTGCACTTTGTTCTTTTTCCTCGTTGTGTGGATGGGAGTTGCTTTGCTCCTGAAGGTGTTGGTAGGAGTCACACCGGAGTGGCTGCCTGGAGTAAGCTGGCCTGCTCATGTTTGGGAGGGGTGGTTTAATGACTGAGCAGGGGAGAGCAGGCAGCTGGGCTCACGCTGCAGCATCGAGAGCCGGGTGGCTGGAAAAACAAAGCCCTGCTGTGCTCCTACAGCAGCTCATGGCCTCTGTATGTTAACACCCAGCTTGCAAGGGCACACGTGTAAGACATGGATGAATTCTGTTATGGGAATCATTTCCCTGCCTTTGCAGAGATGTTTTAAAGTCAATTCATTTTGTACAGACAACGCTCTGGTGTTTGCTCCCTGCAAACAAATGCTTGTGTGGTACCAGGCGAACTGTTTGCAAAGAGTTGTTTTCTTTTAAAAAGAGCTGCATTAGAAACAAAT
This sequence comes from Caprimulgus europaeus, assembly GCA_907165065.1. Next base: position 3,798,150 of record OU015543.1, on the reverse strand, counting down.
CCCAAGGACTTGCAGTCAGTCCAGAAACATAAATAAAAATACTACAGCTCATCTAGCCCAACAAAATGAAGCACCAACCTGAATTTCAAACATTTCATAGAATCATGGAATGGTTTGGGTTGGGAGGGACCTTAAAGCTCATCCAGTTCCAACCCCCCTGCCAGCAGCAGGGACACCTTCCACTAGACCAGGTTGCTCAAAGCTTCATCCAACCTGGCCGAGAACACTTCCAGGGAGGAGCAGCCACAGCTTCTCTGGGCAACCTGGGCCAGTGTCTCACCACCCTCACAGGGAAGAATTTCTTCCTAATATCTCATATAAACCTCCCCTCTTCCAGTTTAAAGCCATTTCACCTTGTTCTGTCACTCCCTGCCCTTGTAAAAAGTCCCTCCCCAGCCTTCCTGGAGCCCCTTCAGGTACTGGGAGGCCGCTAGAACTCCAAGTCCCTTAGTTACGGAGAATTCCCCAAAACTATTTAATCAGCACTTCAGGGAAGAGTCACCACGTGAACACCACACTGCTTTAAAACAAACACGGTTTATACCTCATTTGCATGGGAGCAGCCTTGATGAAAGGAGCCCTAGAGCCCAGCACCCTGCCCCATGGAGCCAGGTGAGGGGAAGGCTGACAGCAAACTCACCTGTCAGCAGAGCCAAGCTGCAGGAAAGGCAACAGCCCCATTGCTGATGGATCCTCTCTGCTTTCAGCCAGCCAAGGGGAGCAAAGCCAAAGCACAGCAAGGCTGATCCCAGCAGCTTTGAAGAGGTGGGACTTGGGGACTGCTGGGAACCACACTGGTCCAGGGCTTCTTGGTTGCACTGGGACATGATTCTTACCTGGCTGACCTTGTCCCACCAAGTTGTTGGGTTTGCCAGGCCAGGGTTTCTCTCCTGATGTGTCCCCTGGTCCATCACAGCCCAGCTCCAGCCCTTGCTGCTGGTCCAGCCTAGCCAGGAGGAGGTTGCACAGCACCCCATGTGCCAGCACTGCCCTACCAAGAGGAAACAGCCTGGCAACGGATGCTCTAGGGTGTGTGGAACAGTTTTTTCCCATTGTAAACCAACAAATTGCCCTGTATTGATCATGGCAGCTGAGACAGAGCACAGACACCAGCCACAGGCCTGACAGTGTACACAGAACCTGCAGAGCATGGGACAGGGCCTGGGCAGATCTTGGACTGGAAACTTGGTGTTTCCATAGCTGGACACAGATTGTTAATGCTGAGGACTACCTACCAGCAGGGAGGTGAGGGCAGCTGGGATTGTGCTGAGCTCACCAACATGGGAAGGATTTCTTCTTGGAGCCCAGACTTCAAATCCTAGCTAGGATGTATGGAAATAGAGGCTATGCTGCTGCTCTGATGGAGGACGAGGGGGGAGAACCTCTGCCCTTATGGATTATTTTGAGGGTGCTGAGTTTCTCAAGCAGCAGCAGCAGCTAAAAGAACCCTTGAGAGAGGGGGAAGAGCAGCTCATGTCAATGGAAAGTAATTTTTCTCATCCCACAAAGGCAAGGTACTATCCAGAATAAGGAAGAGACCAGGGAAGAACATTTCATCTTGTCTCAACAGGGACATGTGGGAGTTGGGACTTGCTCATTTCAGCAAGGGCTGAGCACTGGGACTAACACAGAGGAGTGACAGCTTGCCTGAAGAAATAGCAAGTGCAGATTTTCAGGTACCACTGGGTGGATCCTGCAACCAAGGCCAAGGGCTGTAGAAAGGAGTTTCACATCACCCTTGACTGCAGGCATCATCAATCTGCTACTGAAGGTCATCCCTTCCCTTGCAGCACACCTGCCTCTGTACAGCTAGAGGACAAGCCCCCCAAATCATCTCCTTCAACAGGGTTTGGTTTGGTTTTACTTGGGCACTAGCTTCCTCTGCCAGCAGCTCAGTGAAGTGATCCAAGTCATCCTACAGCCAACACAGTCACTGGTCTGCAGCCAGAGAGGCACCAGGGACAGGCAGCTGGAGGGGGCAGGGGAGCTGCTCTGTTGGGGAGCTGCCTGCACATAGACTGGATCAAACATAACGTGGAACTGCACTTTGGCAACCTTGCAGAGGTGTCCAAATAACCAGGGAGCAAGGTCTCATTAGTTTTCAGTTTTAAAGACAAATACAATAAAATCTTTACAAACACAGACTCACATGCAGAAAGAAATTGAGAGGGTTCAGTGCTGGGAGATCAGGGGCAGCAGAGTCTGCAAAGCCTTTGTAGATTGGGCTGCAGGGCACAGATTGCCCAGGGGGAGGACTGGCCATGCTTGGGCCACTTTGCAGCCTCCTCCTGCAGAGACAACACAGCCACAGGGATGCACCTTTGGTGTTTATTGCATGCAGAAGAATGACCCAGCTGGAAAACACTCTGGGCTCTCCCCACTTTCTGGACATAGCCACGTTTTACTGCCAGCAGAGTTCTCACAACCAACCCCCTTTTGCTGTGGCAGCAGCACCCAGGGGACCCCTGTGTGTCAGGTCCTTACACGCTCACAATCACGCTTTCTTCCTTGCACGACCAAGCTGCCTTGGGGAGCAGACGTAGCTGAGAGAGAAGAGTTTGCAGCCCTAAATGCTGGACGCTGTGCTCCTGGGATTGCTGCTGCCTCGGTGGGGAGAGGTGTTTTGAAGGGATGAACTCCTGAAGGAACCAGATCCAGTACCTGCCTGAACTCACTCAGGGCCTGAACCGGGAGAGCCTGGGGGAACGGCTCGCCTGCTGGTACCGCTGATACCCCTCGGACGTGGCTGGGAGCAGCAAGAGGCTGCTCAGAGAATCCTTCTGGCAGAGGGCCATGGCCTCCTTGTAATTTATCTTCTCTTTAGTGACAGGGTCAATGAGATCTTTTTCATAGTTGGACTCATCCTGGAGCCTGTTGGCCAGGTCACCTGTTATCATCCCTGTCTGGGCAGCTTCCAGCACAGGGATGCGACCGGTTTTCTTGGGATCGATGAGCCCTCCGGTTAGGTGCTGGACCTCGAGATAAGGGAAAGCGCTGTCTTTGGTCATCCATCCCTTCTGAACTGCTTCCCCCACAGACAGCCTTCGCTTGGTCACTGGGTCCTCAATCCCTGTGAAAGCCTTCTGGGCATTGAGCAGTCTCTGCATGTAGGTCCTGTCAATCAGCCCCCTCTCAATCGCCTTGTGGACTGAGAAACGGTCCCGAGAAATGAGATCTATGATGCCCCCCGTGGCAGCCTGGGCTTCCAGAAGCTTCTGAGCTGTCATGGGATCAAGCAGCTTCTTTGTAACAGCAGTCTTGATGTTGTACTTGGTGTCAGTGGTGGTGTCATACACCCCAGCTATGGGGGATGCGTCATCACAGAAGACCTTCTGCGAGGCTGGCGGGAAGAAGCTTTGGGTTTGGTGGGTGGTGGGTGATGAGATGGGGGATTTGGAGATGATGGAGCCAATGGAGAGAGATGGAGGAGGCTTGGATTCCCCAGCCACCAGCAAGGCAAACTCAGAGATGGGAATCTTTCCATCCCGGTACAGCTGGTACTCCTCCTTGGTGATCCTCCGCAGCTTTAGTGCGTCATCGATGGAGTACTGCTTCCCACTCTTCTTGTCCAGGAGAACTGAGACTTCCCCGTTTGGGCCCAGGGTGGTGATCTCCTCCCAGTCACACTCCAGCTCTTGCAGCTGGATGTACTGGCCTCTGTCTATGATACCTCTTTTATAGGCCTCGTAAGGGGACATATCTTTCCCTGTCTCAGGGTCCAATATAGAGATCTTGGTGGAGAGGTTTGTCTCTCTCATCTGGGTCTCATGATTGATTTCTTCCCGGTTGATCTTTGACTGGAGATCTCGAATGAACCTCTCCTTGTTGTAGATCTGGTCCTTCTCCCTAAGGATGTCTGCCTCCAGCAGGGAAAACTCGTGCTCCAGCTGCTTCTTCTTCTGCCTGTCGTTCTCAGTCCGTTGGTTGAGCAGTTTGGATTCCTCCCGAAGGAAGAGGACTTTCTGCTGCTTCTGCCTCTCCAGCTCCCGCAGTTCGCTCTCCAAGTTGGCTCTCTCCTGGAGGGCCAGGTTCCTGGCCTTCTGCAGCTCCATCTCTTCACGAGCCCACGTCCTCTTCATGCCTTCAGCTCTCTCGATCTTCTCCCTGAGCCGCCGCACCTCCTCTTCTGCCTTTTGTTTGGCCCCTCTCTCCCTGTTCAGCAGCTCCCAGATGCGTGCACGTTCACTCTCCAGCGCTCTGTCCTTTTCCACTCGAATCACCTCCTTGTAGATGGTCTTCTCCTGGGATTTTGTTTTCTGCAGGACATCAACTTGCATTTGCAGGTTCTTGCATTCTCTCTGCAAGTTCAGCACCTCCATCTTCTCATGGTCCAGCTCCAAGCGCAGGTTGCTGGCAGACTGTTCAAGGACTGGATCCTTCTCCAACTTGACCACTTCTTCCATAATGATCTTTTCTTGCACTGGGGCGGGGCTCTCCTCCAGCTCCTTTATTCTCAACGTCATTTGTCTCATCTCCTTCTCCAGTGCAAGCCTCTTGCTTCGATCCTCCTGAAAATCGAGCAACTTCTCTTGCTCTTCTACCAGCGCACGAACCTGCTGCACGTCACGTTCCAGGCGCCGCCTGTTGCTCACCTCCTCGTCCAGACTCCGCCTCAGCCTGTTGTGCTCATCTCGGAGCTTCGGATCCTTTTGAGTCAGGATCACCTCTTGGACAATGACCTTCTCCTCTGGCTTTCTCCTCTCCAGTAACATGTATTTGTTCTGCAGGTCATAGATTGCATCCTCTGCCGCTCTCCTCTTCTGAGACATGTTTCGCACCTCTTGGCGGAGGCGATCAGCTTCTTTTTCCAAGAGCGGATCGTTCTCATATCGGATGACTTCCTTGTTGACCAGCTTGGTTTCCACCTTGGATCTCTCCCTCTTCCATTCATCCCTTTCACCCTGCAGCCTAATGAGCTGCTCTTGGGTCCTGCCATTGGTGTTCACCAGTTCATTGAGCTGTTGTTTCAACCTGTCAATTTCTCTAAGAATCTCTGGACTCTTCTCATGTTTTACCACCTCCTCTATAACCTCCTTAAGCTCCACCACTGGTTTCTGTGACCTGAGGACATTGAGCTCTGCTAAGGCCTCTTCCACTTCACTGTCAATCTTTGTCCTTTTCAGAGTAACTTCCTGCAGCTCCCTTTTCAGGTGTGCAATTTGCTGCTCCGTTTCAGGATCCACCAAGAAAATCTCATTGACCCTCTCTTTAACCTCTATCCTTGGCTTTTGCTTCTCTGCAATACTATACTGGCTCTGCAGCTCTCCCAGCTCACCTGTAAGCATCAAGTTCTTGTTCTTTTCTTCTTCAATCAGAGCCTTAAGCTTGGAAGACTCTCTCAATAACTCTGGGTCCTGCTCCACCTGCTTCACCTCCTTAACAATGATTTTGGGTTCTGCTGTTTCAATTAGTCTTTCCACCTCCTCAATCTTGTTCTTTACCTTCACTATTGCTTCTTCTGCAGACTTCCTCTTGAAAGATTCCTCATCAATTTGTAGCTGCAGAGTCCTAACGGACTTCAGCATTTCTGGGTTCTTCTCCAGTTTGATCAGCTCCTTCACCACCACTTTCTCTCGGATTTTGGGCTGCTTTTGCTCAAGCAGGTGCAGCTCCCTCTTATGCTGCTCGAGTTCGGAAGCAGCGGCCAGGCTTTCCTCCCGGAGACGTTTGATTTCCTGACGAAGACTGGCTGCTTGGCTGTCCAGGCTGGGATCTCTCTCAATTTTTGTGATCTCTTTGGTGAGCAGTTGGGCAGGAATGACCTTCTTCTCACTCTCCATCTGGGCAAGCTTCCGGCTCATCACTTCAATGTTTTCTTGCAGGCTCTGCCTCTTTTTGCCTTCCTCTTCAATCTGCTGTGCCAGCTTAGACAGGCTGCTCTCCAGCTGTGGGTCTCTGTAGTATTCTATCACCTCCTTTTCTTCCACTCTTTCAATTGGTTTCTGAGTCTTCAACATGAGCAGCTTGTTTCTGTGTTCCTCCAGATCCTCTTCAATCTTGGCCACTTTCCTCCTCTCCTCCTCCACCTGTGATCTCAACCCCTCAGATTCCCTCTTTGTTGTGGCTTTGTTTTCAGCTTGCCGGGCTTGCTCACATACAGCTTCAATGTCCTCATGCACTTCCTTCTACAGAGGAAAAAAAACAAAAGAGAATATTAACAAACAGCAGGGAAACCAAATCACTCTGAATCTGGTGCAGAGGCCTCTCCATGACGAGGAAAGGAGACAGAACTGATACAGAATCCCCAGGGAGCCTTCAAATAAGGCTGCTTGTAAACAGCAAATGAGGACACATTCCCACCACCTCAAACAACTGACTTGGTGTGTCTTCCCCCTGTCAGGGAGGTGCTGCAGCAGCCCACAAAGGTACTTTGTGCTGCCTTGTTGCATCTGCAGCTGAGGGAGGGCAACATGGTCAGTCCCCACAGCGCAGCCGGTTCACGGTAGCATCACAGAGCACCCCAGTTTAATCTCTTATCCTTCCTGCACATGCTGAAAGTCATCCAGAGACCTTTCCTACAGGTGAATCAAGCCCTAAAAAGGCATGGAAGTCTTTTGAAGTGTTTCCAGAAGGTTGAGAGCACTAAATTTCAACCACATCCACAGATGCACCTGAAATCATGAGTCTGTCAATGTTGATTAGATAGACCTGAGAACAGGACTTAAAAGTCCTAATCTTATTTTCTAACATAAACTACAGCTTCAGTAAAGAGTTGAGGGCCCACAGAGCTGATGAATGGCAAAGTCACTGAAACTGTGGTGACTCGTGGTCTTTTTCTCACAGGGGTTTCCATTCCTGTCCTTCCTCACACCTGGATGTGGAGATGTGGGGCTGGGTGGGGGGGATCCCAGGCTCAGCAGATTGCTGACAGCTTTGGAAAGATTATTTCAGAGCTCAGTCTGGAGTACCCCAGTCTTGCCACGAGCCGTTAGCTGGTACCTTCTCAACAATCTTCTTGGCAAACTCCAGCCGGCTGAGCTGCTGTTTATTTTCTGCTGCCAACTCCATGTAGAGCTTGGTTACATCGTTTTCCTGAAAAATAAACAGCAGTGAGAGCCTTGTCCCCCTCACCCTACCACAGCTCTGTTGGATTGCACACTCTCCCACCCCTGCTTTCACCTGGATGCACTTTGTGTACTGCACTATTCCAAGGATTAGTGTCTTCACATCTGACTTTCAAGAGAAACTGAGACACAGAGTCTAAACACCCATGTAGGAGATCCTGTCCCCTTAATTTGAATGCTTGTTAGTTGCCTACTAGCCTACACAGGCTCCAAACTTCCCAATTCCCCTTGGGCCACACATGGATGGCAGTTGGCAAACAGCCCAAGGTGATGCGAGGGAACTGGGGTGTAATTAGGACTGGCACACAGGAGCTCTGGCTCAGTCCTCTCCCCAGTACCTGCTCACATGTTCTGCTCAGGTAGATGGAAGTCAGTCTTTAATGCACTACTAAAACAGGTCCTGAAATCTGGAGAGAGTGTGACACAACAAACCCCATCCAGCAGTAATTCTCAGAAATGTGGAAAATGAGCCACTCCTTGCCATGCTTCTGCAGGGCTGAGACAAAGGTCTGAAGGCCTCCTCTAAACCCACTCCTAGAAAATAACATTGGATTCTTCTGGAAATAGAGCTGTTTCTACACAGATACCTGGTTTATATTTAAATACCAAGTCATACTCAAGTGTCAAGGGAGATCTGGCAAAACAGTAACAATCTCCATTATTATTGTTGATGGCAAATGCAGAAAATGCATAAATGAAAGGGTTTGGAGGAGGACATCAAATCCACCTACATCAAGGGATGCCTGTGCAAGCCCACACACCTACTCTGTAAGTTTTTTTCTTCACACACAATATAGTAAGGAAGTATCATCAGAAATCTCAACCCAAGGTACCAGACACAACCCTAATCTGGATCTCACGAGCTGCTCTGCCCCATAGGCAAAGAGATTCCAGGTGACATTTGTCCTTCGGATTAGGACTGTGATCAGCTCTGGCTGTAAATGTGGATTAAGCCCTTGCAGAGCACTTGGGGCTTGGGTAAGGAGTTGGACAACAGTTTCCATTCCTTCATCCAATCATTTTTACCTGGGCCTGGATGCTTTCCTGTAGAGGGGTCACACGCAGCCTCTTTGCAGCAGAGTCAGTCAGGGTGGGGTCCAGAGAGGAGCTGTATTTGCCTGCTTGGAGTTCATAGTCCTGTTCAGAGCAGAAACAGAAGAATCACTTGGGATCTCTTGAAGGAGATACGAAGGGAGTGCTACATGGGAAAACCCAGACATACATTGAGCGTGGACTGCACGTTCCGGGACAGTCTGACCACTGCGTTCTTCTCGGGTTCCTTGCTTTTGATCTCCTCCACCAGCCTCTGCAGGAGAGACACATGATGTTAGGAACAGACTGAGATACAGCAATCCATTGATACTCTTGCAGGCAAGAGTGGTACTGAAGGAAAGATGGGAAAAGGAGGACATGGAGGAAAGCCTCCTGGGCTTTAGAGGATCTCAGCAGCACTCTTACTGGCCCAGGACCTGCCTCACTGATTTGTCATGAGATAAATACCAGCCAACACAGAGACCTTTGCATCTCATCATCTGACCTAGTCAGCTTAGGATCTGCTCAAGAAGAGAAAGATGGAGGGAACAGACTCAACATCTCAGCCCAAGGTGCAATCTTTCAGGATCTGGGTGTGTCCTCTCCATGGAGAAGATATCAACCTAGGGTTGACTAGTATAGATGAGGAGACCAGCACTGCAGATGAACACAGCAGGGCAAGATATGTCATCTGTAGGCTGCAATCCATTGTCTCCTTGTTCTGGTTCGTTCACTGTGATGGGTGAAGCACACCCCAGGAGCTGCTTGGAAATCTTTTGCACACCATTCATGAGGAAATTGCCCCATCCCTGTGATGTTACAGGTTATGAGCTTGCTCCCAAATTCACCTTCTGCGCTTGCAGCTTGTAATTGATCTGGCTTGGCCCATCAGTGGTCTTCACTTGGTGCTTGGGTAGGTTGTTCATCCAGAACATCAGGTTCTCATTGGAGTTTTGGAACTGCTGGTAGGTAAGGCTGGTATTTCTGAGAGTCTTCTCTCTGCACAGCACAAAGATGAACAGGGATGTTAAGGAGAAGGGCAAAGATTCACGTGCAAGTTCCCCAGAAGACACTATAGTGAGAACGCCACCACAACAAACACCAAGATAACACAAATAAGAAGGTGACATCTGGTCCCTGAGTGTAGAGCACAACTCTGTGCACATCAGGTTTGCTACCACATCATGAACACAACTTGGGAGATGAGAGAAGGCAAAAGGCAGGGAACCAGCAGCAGTGCCTCTGAGAAGTGTTAAGCACCAGGGTGTGTCTGGGTGGGGACACTGGGTCAGGCAGGGGCCAGCACTCAGCTACTCGGTGCCTTCTGGCAGCTGTCTGGGAGCTCAAAGCCTGTGCTGGGCATAGGGAGGTTGCAATGGCATAGCAGGACAGACCTGGCCCCAGTAGTACAGCAGAGTGGTCAGGATCAGGGTCCTGCAATGAAGCACATACTCTTGGGACTCTGCCTAATGCTGGCCCACGTTAGCTAAGAGGAGCAGAGATGATACCACAGCTCCTCACCGCTGATCCAGCTGGTCCGCGATGGCATGGTAGCGGTCATTGAGGAGCTGCACCTCCCGCTTCTGCCGGCTCAGGTCAGGGCAGTACTCCTGGAAGTTGTTCTGCACGGCACTGCAGCTGTGCTCAGCATCCTTGAGTCCCCGGTTCAGCTTCAGCACACAGTCCTCTTGGGCCACCAGGTCCCGCTTCAGCTTCTGCAGGGGAAAAAAAGACACCTCCAGGTTTGCACTGGCCAGAAATACCCTTTATAATGCTGTCAGTAACTGAGCAGCACCTGGGGGCTGGTCAGGCTCCCCAGAATAGACACGCACTGTGGAAGAGAGGTACCAGTGAGACCTGCTCAGTAAAGAAGGTGGGAAGCAAGGTGGGTACATGGAGCAGACAAGAGAAGTCTTGGGGAAGGCAAAAAGAGGTCACTGTGACTCAAGGGTGAGAGTTGATAATGGGGCAGGGAGAATGGGAGCAGGAAAGAGCAGAGGTAGGTGCGTGGCAGAGCAATGGAGGTTGGATGCTAAGAGGTTCATCATATACTTTAGGGACCCCAAAGGTAGTCTGGGAGGGACAGAGCTTTTTGCTAGGTAGTGAGGTCAGGTCAGCCTGCAACAGCAATGTAAAGCCTTCAAGGAACAAGTTCTCAGAAAGGCTTCATCTCTGGTGCCTCAGAGTGCTCAAATAAGCAAAGCCCAGCTCTGCCCAGCATTGCCATCTGAGCTCAGAGATCTCCCTTCCCTAGCAAATTGCCTGATGTTGTCCTACCAGCAGATCATTGGCCCGATCCTGCAGGGCATTGGGGGATGCAGGAATGATGCTATCCTGAGCCAGCTTGGCCTCAAACGTGCTGATGATCTTGTCTGTGTTCTCAATCTGAGTCTCCAGGTTCAGGGCAGCTTTAGCCCTGGGGAAGGGAAAAACGACAGGACAAGGTTAGCTACAGAAGACCCCATTCTTCTCCTTTCTCCCTCTAATTTTGCATGTCTAAGCTTATTTAACACCAGAACTTCCACACCATGGCAGAGAACAAGCAACATGCACTCACAGCCCTGTCATGCTGCCCAGAAGTCAGATGTTTTGCGTTTCACTGCACACAGCACAGCTGGGACACACACCCATTGCAGTGGACTTCCCACAGTGGGGGGATATGACCAGAGATTACATACAAGAACTCCTTCAAAGGTGCCTTTGATGATAGATGGAAGGTTTCCAACCTGCCCTGGGTCTAGATGGACCACAATCGATGCCCACACATAGACCACACACATTTTCACTCATGCTTTTGTGTTGACACCTCTGTGCAAGGACTTCCCTCATCAGGTCTTGGCATCATCACTCACTTCTCGTTGTACAGGCTGGAGAGCATATTGACATCATTGTATTTGCTCCTGAGGGCATTCAACGTGACAGGGAGCTGGGAAGCCGAGGTGCTGGTGGGTTTCTTGGAAAGGTAGGTCTCACACTCCTTCTGCAAGGCATCCTTGGCTGCCCCCAGGTTCTGAAGTTTCTTTGTTGTTTCCTGGCACAGCAGATGGGAGCAGAGTCACCCAACACAGTCATAACAGTGCTGTTGCAAAAGCATGTTTCCCTCAGGGGCAGATTTTGCTGTGGGGCTAAGGGTGTGGTAGCCCTCTCAGAAGGTGTTGGCCCTTGGGGCATAGCCCCATCCAGACTGTGGCTGTCTGGCAATGGCAGGATGTGGGAAAGAGACCAGAACAGACAAGGATGGAAGAAACCTTCCTGCCTGAGTCCAGCCTTCTGCCAGGGCCAGATAAACACCCACAAATGAAGACGTAACAACCTGAACCACTACAGGTCCAGACCTTATCCCAGAGGAAAGGAGCAGGTCTCCAGGGCACTGCTGCTTTTCCTGTTCCCCTCGCATCTACCAGTCTGTACTCCCCAGCAGGTGAGCCAAAGCCGGTCCTTGGATTAATTCCCTCTGTCTCGTTATCTTTTATACCACAGACATCAGAGTGAGGGGTGACAGCACCCCCACAACAAGGCTAAGGACTCCCCAAGACTGAGGAGTGTCTGGTCCACAGCTCCTGAACAAGTGGACCATCTTCCTACAGAGCTGAGACGAGGGGAGAGCCCATTTTTCTCTAGGGTTTGGCTTAATCAGTCGCATTTCAAGGGATCAAGCCAGCCTGAAACCCTTGCAACTGCAGCACAGGTTTCTCCTTTGAAGCACTGGCTGTCATCTCCTTTGTAATTCCTGTGTCAGTTCTGCTTTGGACCAAGGACACAGTGCTACCAAACTCATCCTGGTCCAACCTGCCCACAGCAGTACCCACCTGCTGGTGTTTGATCCTCTTGGCAAGGTCTTCTGTGGGGTCACTGTAGTTCACTGGAGACCTCACTCGGTTCAAGACCTCCTTCTCTACCTGGACCAGGTCCTTGCCCACACGATCCAGGCTACTGAGAAGCTTGTCAGCTTGGGGATCATCCTGGACTGTGGGGGTGCTCCTGGACAGAGCTGCAGTGAGACACAGCTTAGGTTAAGCTCCAGTTCTCATCTGCCATCCCAGTTTTCTCCAAGCTCTCCAAGGTCCCTAAAGCTCCAACTCTCTCTCATGACAGCCCTGCTGCAAAGCTCTGCCCTTTATAGCACAGAGGCTTCTCCTGAGCTTGGGGTTTTGATGCAACCATAAGCAATTCAGTTAACATTTCTGATCCACAGAGCACCATGCACAGGTGTAGCACCATGCACAGGCGTGTGCCTATCCATGGCCAAGGCTTAGGGAAATGGTTTTAGCTCTGCCTTGGCCATCCAGAGCTCAAGTCCAAAGGAGGGACAGAGGTAACCATGTGCTGCCATGCAGACACATCCCTGCTCAGCTTTGCTGGGCACTTTTGGAACTACAGCTGTGGCAGTGACACAGCTAGCCAAGGGTTGGGATTTAGCCATGGCTACCTGGTTATTCCACAGCCCCCAGCGAGGGAAGAGAACTGCAAGGAGCTCGAATCCCAAAGAAGCTTTAGTTCAGGCTTCTGGATAGGCACATCCCTCTGCAACCCTAAATACTCTGCGGCTGTTGATGGAGCTGGAGGTCAACATCAGAGGTTTGAGAAGGGCAGAGTTGAAGTGAATTGCCCAAGATCATGCACCCAGCCGCAGGTACCTCTGCCTGCCTGGGTGGGTGCTCTGCTTCCAGCCAGGTCTGGGAGCTCTGCAAGGGAGGTGCATGGGCCTGCTTTGGAGAGGGTTTGACCAACCAGCTGATGTACCTTGTTGGCTGGGTTGGATCTGCTCCCTGTGGCTGCGTCTCAGCATGCTCTGAACTGACGCTCGCTTCTGCTTCACAGTGTCCAGTTCCCCTTCCAGCCTGTGAGCAGAGAGAACCAGCATCAACCATCAGGGTGAGGAAACCACTGTGCTGAGCAAGCTTCAGCAGAGCCCAGCCCAGGAGCAGCTTTGTGCCTCTGCCAGGGAAGGTGCTCCCAAAGGCAGGGGCAGCCTGGGATCTGGCAGCCTGTTGTAACTCAGAGATGTCCCTTAGGAAAGGGGACACAGCAAGAGCTAGTTGGTTTGAGCAGCTGCTTTCTCCCAGTGGAGCCAGCGTTTCCCAGCTCTCGACAGATGCTAACAGAGCTGGGAATTTATTTCATATCACTGCAGCACTTCATAGGAAGTGAGGACAAGTAGCTGCTTCTGTGGCTGCAGCCCTGGAAACACCAACTCTCATTTGTTCACAGAATCACAGAGTGTCAGGGGTTGGAAGGGACCTCGAAAGCTCATCCAGTCCAACCCCCCTGCTGGAGCAGGAACACCCAGATGAGATCACACAGGAAGGTGTCCAGGTGGGTCTTGAATGTCTCCAGAGAAGGAGACTCCACACCCTCCCTGGGCAGCCTGTCCCAGGGCTCTGTTACTCTCCCAGTAAAGTTTCTTCTCAAGTTTAAGCAGAACCTCCTGTGTTCCAGCTCACACCCATTGCCCCTTGTCCTATCATTGGACACCACTGAGAAGAGCCTGGCTCCATCCTCCTGACTCTCACCCTTCAAATATTTATAAACATTAATGAGGTCCCCCCTCAGCCTCCTCTTCTGCAAGCTAAAGAGCCCCAGCTCCCTCAGCCTTTCGTCATCAGGGAGATGCTCCACTCCCTTCATCATCTTGGTGGCTCTGTGCTGGACTCTCTCCAGCAGTTCCCTGTCCTTCTTGAACTGTGGGGCCCAGAACTGGACACAATATTCCAGATGTGGCCTCACCAGGGCAGAGTAGAGGGGAAGGAGAACCTCTCCTGATCTACTAACCACACCCCTTCTAATGAAACTAGAGCTGAAAGGACCAAAAGTAATCTCTGAGTGGGAAAAGACTGATGGAACCAGAGAGGGGAGGCCTCTGAAAGACCAGGCTAGTTCACAGCCCTGCTATGGACTACTCCACCTAAACACCCTGCTCCAAAACCAGCAAGTCTCAGCTTGCCTGGCTGCTGTCAGCCAAGGGCTGACCCTCTGCAGGGCCAGGACATAGCTCCATGCAGAGGGACTGAATGGTGGGACACGATGGGAAATAAAACAAAGACAAATATCTGGCATGTAGGAAGGGCAGCAACCACTAGGAAATGAAACAAACTGCCAGATGTGGCCTCAAAAGGGGAAGAGTTTTTCAGGCAACACCTGCAGAGCTGTTACCCAGGAGGAGGTGACAAACTTTTTTTCTGTTTTAAAACAAACATGAAACCCCTAAATCCAAAGGATTCAGTAATGTGGGACGTATGAAGCAGGATACACACTCAGAAAGACCAACACAGTGGAGTGATCCCGCCTGTGTGACTGGGGCTCCCACCAGACATGCCCAAGTGGCTCTGAACCTGGGCTGTGGGCTTTTCCACAGCACTGGAGCAGCACTCATTTATCCAAACACCCGGGGAGATGATTGAAAAGGTAATGCCAGAGCTCCCTGCACCACTGCCCCATCCTGGGGGAACCACAGGAGCTGGCTGAGCAAACAGCAGGAGACTACACGGTGGTTCAAGGAACGTTTCTCAGTCTCCAGCTGGGACTGGCGGAGAGGAGATACCACAGATAACTCTGTCCTGTTTGGCAAGTCCCAAGCTCCAGACTGATTCTGCAATGAATTTAGTCAAACCTATGCAAGTCACATGTTTGGGTGAAGAAATCAAGCCTGACTGCCAGAAAACTCTTTAACAGGAAGGTCCATGCAGCATGCAGTGCTGTCGAGGAACAGCAGGAACCAGGACAAGATACTTGGGTGCAGGGAACAATCCCACTCCAGGGTGGATTTCGTACTGAACAGTCAAGAGGTCTGTTCCCAGCTGCTATTTCTCTGCAGTTGAGGCAGTCCTGCTGCCTATGACCTAAGAGCAAGTCTGAACATCTCTCTGGGTCAAGATCTCCACTGCAGACTCACCTGTTGACCTTGTCTATGGACTCGGGGTCTGGTGGAGGGATGGAGAAGCAAGCAGAAGGTGCCTCTTGGACCACACCAGTGCTGCTCTGCACCACCCACATCTCTGGGTTGCTGTTGTCCTTCAGAGTGTACTTGTCACCTCTTGTCAGCTGCACCTGGGGACAAAGACACAAAATCCAGTGAAAGGCTTGGCTTCCCAGTAGCAGGCCAGCTCCTCCCACCATGGAGCCAAGAACTGGAGCAAAGAAGACTCCAGCTGCCTGCCTCTTCTGAGGGTACTGCTGGTCAAGCTCTCACCTCTCCAGCATCCCAGTCACAGAGGGTGTCCAAGCTGAGGGGCTGGGAGGGACGCATCCTGCGCAGTTTCAGTGGGCTGATCTCTTTGCTCCTTCTCTTCAGGTCACTGATGCTCTTCTCTGCCTGCTTCACCATCTTCTCCTCACTCTAGACAAAACAGGGAAGACAGTGGTGAGCAGGCTTGGATGAGATGGAAGGGGGAGGCCACACTACAGTGGGTACACTGGTGCCAGTTGTCCATCCTGTGGTCACTGCTGGGATGGAGTTACCTCTGCAGGATTCAGCTCAGATTCTTTTAACTAATCTGTTCTCCAGTCCCTTTCTGGAATGATTTGTCTCAGCCTAAGACTGGTGTCAGAGCCCTTGGGAAGTCATCAGCTTCTCAGCACAAGGTATTTTGAGAGCCATGGGAGCCAGCCTAGGGCGCTGAAGTCAGGAGAAGTGAATTTCATCCTTTGTTTTTATTCTGTTTCCTTATTAACACTGAGAGAGACGCTGGGGGTACCCAGCCATCACCATGGGAACGGGCACACTGCAGGTATCTTTGGGAAACATGGATAACAAAATCCAACAAGGTGTTGGTGCTGAAGTAATGAATTATGGAATCATAGAACATCTCCAGTTGCAGAAGTGTCTCCATTCTTGACCTCTTCATGTCCCTTTTTCCCCTTTTTGTTATCAACATTCTTCTCGGTTTCCTTCTCTCACAGCAGATCTGCCCTTGAAGGCACAGCCTGAATTAACCTTAGGTGATCCCACACTGTCATATTAAATCTCCTGGAGAAGTTTTTCATCTCAGAATTGGAACCTGCCAAGAGGTGGCCACATTCCAGTGTCAGAAGGTACCAAGATCCTAGCACCCCTTGGGAACTGTATGTGTTGCCTGCATGGGAAGATACTGTGTTCAAAACGTCCCCTCCTTCTCTCCCAGGCAAATGTTCCTTTCCTATCTGCATCTTGCCCCTGAGGTCAGGTTTCTTTATTCCCTCCCTCGCCCTTGGCTCATGAGAGTGCTGAGGAGGTGGGAGGACTTTTCCCTGCTGCTTGGATGACAGCAGCTCACACTCTCTGTGAGCCCTCTAATCAGAGTGTCTCATGCTTAGGACAACATGCAGCTCCTCTCTGCGCTTCTCCTTTACTCTGATGGTGACCTGAGGCCTGGCTGTGTGTCACTGATGGGGAACAGTGCCTTCCCATGGGTCACTGCCCCACGGTGTGAGCAGCGTGGGCCTTCTGGGGCTAGAGGGACTCAGCACCCAGAGCACAACATTGCCATGGGCTTCCCTCTCCCTAGCATGGAGCTGGGATGTGCTGTCCTGGTAGGATTATTTACCACCTCTTCCCCATCCCCACTGTTATTTATTGGGAGGTTGTCACATTTGGTCTGTCCCTTAGGTCTGGCCAGTGCCACTGGCCCTTGAACACCTCACCTCCAGCTGAAGCAGCAGATCTGACACCACCCCAGGGCTGTCTTTGTTGAATTTGCTGTATTTGGTGTCCAGGTCAGAGTTCATCTTCTTCAGAGAGCGGCTCACAGCCTCAGCATCATCCTGGAACTGGAGGTGTGGGTAGGAAAACAAGGATGGGAGGACATTGCTATCTCCAAGTCCAGTGGGGTTTCTCAGTTCCCAGCACCTCTCCCACAACCTGTCTGGGGCTCACAAGACCCTACAGATGACCCTCAGAGCCTGTGCTTGGACAAGGACTCTCTATTGCTTGAGCCACAGGCAAATAATCGCCATCAGCAGACAAGTCCCAGGTAAGGACAGTGAGCAAACCCTCCCCTTCTCCAGGCCAGCGTGCTGACAGGGCTGATGAGATGAGCTGGGAGCCAGTCCTTCACCACAGCACTAAAGGACTGTGTTTTGAGGGGTGTTCCTCCAAAATACCCTGACTAGGTGCAAGCAAAGGACCTCTCATCCCTCACCTCTTTGCTGTCTCTCTTCCCAGCCTGCCCCTGCAGCCCCATGGCCCGTGCTCTGCTCTTTGCTTTTTACCTTCTTATAGCTCTCCACGCTTTTCAGCTGACTCTCCTGGCAAATGCAGAGATTCAGGAAATTCTGCCACTCATTCTTCAAGGCTTCCTGGTGAGCCTGTGGTGGGACAGAGAATGACTCAGTGGGCTCCAGATAGTTCTACCTCCCTCACCAGCAGTCTCCTTTCCTGAGAAGTCCCAAAGATCAGAGGAAGGGTAAAGACTTCCTAAAGGTTGGGCAGAGGCAAAACTATTGCCTGATGCTGAGCCTGAGCAAGCATTCTGCTCCACAAGGACCTGCCTCATACAGAGCAAACACTGTTCTCAAGAGGTCTCAGCTTCAGTGGTGTGGGTGGCTGTGAGCCCACCTCAGCTTGCCACTGCATCTGCAGACTTGGAAATACAACCTTGGAGGTTGGGAGCTGGTTTCACCTGGAAGAAGTCATGCTGTGTCATAGCTGGAATTTCACAGCAGCATGAACGTGGCTGCATTGACCACACATCTGAGCACCAGACTGGGAGGTGGTCCTAGCACACAGGTGTTAGCCACTATCTCCTGGAGATTTCTGAAGGGGTGAAAACCCTGCACTGCCTCCAGCCTCCACACAGGGCTGGAACAGGCAGAAAGATGCTGCAGTACAGTTGGTGCAGTGTGGGAGGAAAGAGTAACACAGCAGCTCTGCAGAAGAGGTGAAAAAGTCTCTTCCAACCTTTCTCCTGGTTCTTGATCCATAAATTATGGAAATCATTCTCTCCAAGGGTTTAGGAGGAAACCCCCTTTCCCTACCTGGATAGGCTTGACAGCTGGGTGCTTTAGCTCAATCATCCTGTCCCCATCATCCTGAAGATTGTTCACAAGCTCCTCCTGGCTGAGCAGCTCTTTGGACTTGAAGTCCTGAAGGGGAAGAGAAACTTCACGTCAATGGGAGCAGGCAGGGAGCACAGAGCAGTCTCCTGGGGCACCAGACCCCACGTGGCAGAGGACAGGCTCCCAAAGCAGAGACATCCTTGTTTGTTTGTTTTTAAACAAGGAGGGGCTAGGTAAAGCTAAAACAAATCAGACACGCTTGGGCCTCAGAGAGCATCAGGACATGTGTTCAAAGAGCATTTTCCTAAGCAATTATCCCTCTCCTTCCTGGTCCCAGCACACAGCACTCACTGGGTATTGTACTTTGGACGTTGAGGCTGACGTGATGCTGAGCCCTTCCCTCCCCTCTGATCCCTGAGCCTCACTGACAGCTCTGCAATGTATGGTCCCACGTGCCAGCTCAGTGGACAGGAGGGGGCACACAGAGTGGCTCATCCTCAACTCCAGCGTGGACCCAGAGTGTCTCTTCCACCTCTGTTTCTGCACCCAGCGCTATCAGACTGCCCTGGGAAAGCACCAGGCTTAGGGAATAGTGGTGGATGTCTAGGAGGCTGGGATCCATCCTGCAGATCTCCTGCCTCGATGGCAGGACAAGCAGCCACCCCCAAGAGCTCACCTCGTACTCCCGACGCACGCTCTGGACGTCCATCATTTGGTCACTCCAGTCCTGCTTCAGGATCCTGGTCTGCTGGTCTGTCAGGTGGCCCAGCTCCTTGGTGCAGCCCTGGAGGTGGTGGTACAGGCTGCCCAGGCTCTGCCCTCGCCAGATGGAAGCTTTCTGCCCATGCACACAGGAGAGAGACAGCCTTGGTGCTCAGGCTGAGGAGCCCCTTTCCCCTCCCCTCCTCCTCCCCAGGACCCCGCTCACGTTGCACATCCACCAGGAGATTCCCAGAGACCTTGGTGAGACATGTGCTGCTGCTTGCTCTTATCTGATGGGGCTGCCTTTCCCTTTCCCTCCTCCACAGACAGGATATGTTTGTCTAACCAGAATCTCAGGTGTGGGCTGGTGCCCCGGGCAGGCTGAGAGCTGGCCCAGCTCTGCTGTATTTCTCACCAGTGCCATTTGTGAGAGCTTCCCTAGGCTAGCTACTAAAAAGAAACCCAGCTCTGTTCCAGCTAGAAACCAGGACACCATTCTTCAGCAGTAACCTTTACAAGCCCAGCTGGCTAAACCCAGGACCTTCTTCCTGGTCACCTTGTTTTCTCCAGCTGCTCATTTCCCCTCTGGAGCCCTTGTGTTAGGGATCAGTGCAAGGCTCAGTATTTGCAATCCTGATTTGGAGCAGCCATGAGCTGGGACAGGGATTGCTGCTGCTGCTGCATCTGTGACCCTGTGCTCACCAACACACCAGCAACTCCAGGTCAGTGATCCACAAAGAGGAGAGATGCAGATCTCACCCTCAGCATTCCCTTGAGTGCTCTCATTTTTCACCCATACCAAAGTGGGGAGGAAATGGGGAAATAAAATGAGAGACACAACTTCACTGTGCAAGGCCAGAGTAGCTCTTGCCCTGAGCTGGGCATTCCCTGTCAATCAGGGAAGATGTTACTCTGCTGTATGATCCCATCTGTCCACAAAACCACAGAGAAGCTTACCAGCAAGTCCTTGTATTGGCTCTTTAAATCTGCCACATCCTGTGTTAGAACACGGCCAAGACCAAGGGGAGGGAAAAAAAAAAGAAAGAAAAAAAGAAAAGATAAAGCTGTTATCAAAACACCATCGGTGGGAGATGCTGATGAGCTGTTTATGGAAGATGCTTTAGAAAACATTCAGGAACCTCCTCTCTGGGCCCTGCATGGCTTGATCTACCCTAGATCTCCCCTGTGCAGAACCTGCTCCCCTGTGTATTCACCGTGAGGAGGAGCAGATGGGACACACAGCCACACAGTGAGCAGAGCCCGCAGGGTCTCAAGCGAAGGAACAAGGAGGAGATGGAAGGTGCCTTACCCCCGAGCGGAGATTCTTGATCTGGAGGCCATAGGCTTCAATCTCCTTCTGGAGGATGTTGTGCTCAGCTATTTGCTTCTCCAGCTCTGACATGCCGGGGCCGTACTGTCCCTCACTGACTTGTTTCTGTGCACAGGGAGTTAGGCAGAGAGTAAAGCAGAATACTTCAGTTCAGGGAGAAACCCCAGTGAGTGCTGGCAGGGTATGAAGAGATCTGGTGTCTGACACCAGTGAGGAGGAAGTGAAGGGATCTTGTTGTTGGTCACTGTGATTGCCACTGGTTGCCATTTCCCCAGCCATAGACAGGGGCAAAGATATCCAGGACATATGACCCTGGTGTACAAACCTAAGCTGAACCAGCCACCCTTCCCACAGTGACATGCACTGGTTGCACATAGCTACCACCCAACCTTCAAGGCAATCCAAGTTGACTCTAAACTGAGCACTCCACATACCCAAGACCTTGTAGGGTGAAACCCTATGATGTGGGGTTGTAAAGTCTTTGAAGTCACCACCTTCTCCATCCCTTCATCCCACAGCAGGGCATCTCTACCTGATCCCTCTTTGGTAGCTCTTAATTTGAAGGGGTCAATCAAGAGGGTCCTCCAGATGGTTTTAAGAGGTGGGAGGAGAATCCTTCTCCTACCCAGAGTTACTTCCACCACCCACAATGTCCCTGCATGATGCTGAGCACACAATGGCTAGCAAAGCCCTACAGCCAATAGCAGACACTATCTGGCCTTGTAGGAGTTGGGAGAAACTTCTAAAAACCAGCTGCTGTTACCATCTTTTGGTCCAGGATCTTGGCCCAGTCTACCCTGGGCCCCACATCAGGGATGTTCAGTTGTTCATAGAGAGCCCGGTACTCTGCACACAGCTGTGTCACACGGTCGTGGAGCTGCTGAATGCTGCCAAGGAGAAAAGGCACACATCTGTGTGTGAGCTTGGAAGCAGGAAAACCAAGGTGGGGTTTGTGGAGCCCAGATTTCACTTGTAAGACCCAGGCTATTTTGTTGTCCTTTGTGACACTGGCCTCCTTCAGCAGTGGAGACACTTGTCCTGATGCTTTCCATCTCCAGGGATGACTTGGGAATTACAACCCAAGAGGAAGCTGCAGGGAGATCAGGGCTGTCCCTTCCCAGCTAGGAAACAAGTCTTCCCTCCTGATTTCCATCTGGAAGGGCTGGAGAGCCAAGGGGAGCAAAGCACCAGAGGCCAACTGAAGCTCTTCTCCCACCCCTGGCTCTGTGCTTGCCTGGACAACAGGCATTAATTTTAGGAAAGGAAAAGGGGATTTCCCTGGGAGTGGGGCCACACTTTAGCACTGCCATTTTTCTGGGACCTTTTACAAGAGCTCCCAAATAAGACTGGGGACTCTTGGGTGGTCACTGTGGCAGCTGCCCTGCACTCCGCTCTCTTCACAATATACTGACAGAAGCCCTGATTTTAAAGCTAAAGTCCATGAGAAGAAGGGTGAATCTCTACCTCTCATGGCAACGACTGGGGCTCAGCCTAGATCCTGGGGGGTTTCCCAATTGCTCAGTGTCCCTGTCACACCAGTTCCCCCTGCTGTACTCACTCCTTCTCTATCTCAATAGCCTGAGGGTGTTTCAGCCGCTTGGCACGGTCCACATCCAGGAAGAGGTCCTTCAGCAGGGTCTCTGCTTCCTTCAGGTTCCTGGCATTCTCTGGTTGGAACTCAAAAGCCTTGTTCTTCTGATGATTGCTGGCATCCTGGAGACCAGGAATGACAAAGAATAAAAGCCTGGTTGGACCACACAGACCTCACAAAACTCTCCTTGGCAAACACAGAGGACCTGGATGCTCAACACACCAACCACAGAGGAACCCCAGTGCCAGGGTGCAGCTGGGAAGCATATGCCCAGCCAAGCTGCCTGCTTCAGCATCTCTGCCACCCAGGGGACCAGTATGGGTCAGGCTGGCTGGTGCCTCCAGAGTTGCTGGGAGGCACAGGGTTGTGAGATGAGACAGCCTTGGCTGTGGGGAGCATGAGACACTGAGCAGAAAGCACTGAGGGCAGAATCTGGGAGGCCCTGGTGTGCAGCTCCAGGGGTTGGGAGGCTCTGCAGGGTACTTTGTTCCTCCCCAGCCTCAAGGCAGCCCCCAAACCTGCACCAGCAAGCTGATGCACAGAGCAGATACCTGACCTGTTATCCTAGACACTGCATTTCTAGGCAAAGCCTTTCACCTTCCCACCACCCTGTGCCACAACTCACCTGCTTGAGTCTGGACTGTGTCTCCAGGATGTCCTTCTCCACCTGGTCGGCATTTGCCTGCATGCGGGAGATGAGCACGGCCAGCTCATTTGTTGAGGACCTGAGAGAGGGAGAAGCAAAGCAGAGGGGTGGGTGAAGGCAATTCTCACTCTTTTCATTACTGACCAAGCCCTGACACAGGTGTGGTTCTTCAGGCTTTTCCCCATGTCCTCCTGGGTCTCCAGAGAAAGCATCTAAGCTGTGGCCAAGAGCAAGGATGCATACACGTGCAGGTAAGAGGTGGCACGTTCAGAAGGAGCAGGTGGTGGCACAACTCCTTGCTGCAGGACACAGCAGATGCTCAAAAGTTTGTGTGGATACAAAAAGCATTGGAAGGAAAAAAAAAATTGCTTTAGGGCTCCCAACTGCACTGTCACCACATCTGGGTTGGGAAGACCCAATGCCACAGATGGCTGGAGGCCAGGAGGGCACCCTGCAGAGGCAGAACAAGATGCTTGCCCTGTTTGGAGGCGCTTCCCTGGGTGTCTGCCCTTGGCAGGGGTGGGTAAGATGGCCCTTCAGCCTGATCCAGAACTGCCATCCTGTGGTCTTGTTTCATGTGAAGTGCTCTGCAAGTTCAGCTCCTTGAGGTGCTGGAAAGACCAGTGCCACCCCAGGACCAGGCAGAAGTGGACAAGGACTTGCTACACAGACTACAACCCCTCTGGGTACTGTGGGCTCTTGCAGTCGTGCTGCTTTCAGGGCTTGGGGGCAAATTTCCCAAGGCCATAGTGCAACTACAGCCTTCCTTGCCCCAGTGAAGATTCACTGGAGTCTCCATCAGGCCATTGTCTATTGCCTCTCACCTCAGTGCCATCACACAACTGATGGGTACCATCACACAACTGATGGGTACCATCACAGCCCTTACACCATCACCACTGTTGTGAATGAGCACCCAGAGTCCTGTCAAAACAGCTGGATCCAGAACCCACAGCAAGGCATGGAGAGGTTCCCACAGCTGCAGCCCCAAAGCTCCTGTGGACAAGGAAGCACAAGCCTTGGTGCCACCTTTGTCCTCATGTCCTGTGGCTTTTAATAGCATCCAGCCCTGGGGATGGAGTCAGCCCTACCAGGATGTGGGCCAGCAGAGGTGGGAGGGTGGGGGCTGATAGCATCAACCAGGGACTGGAGCCCTTGGATGACTGCTGGTGGGACAAAGTTCAGCAGAGGCTCAGCTTGGTTACATGTCAACTCTGGAGTCTGAGAACAGAAGGGAAGAGCTTGAGCAGCAACAATGGGACATTGCATGGGGCTCTGTTGGTACAACCTGTCCTTTGTGCCTTTGGTGGAGGAAGAAGGTAGGAGAAAGGTGATGTCCTGCAGCAGAGCCACCCACATTCACCCTCCAGCCACATGATTTCCTTCCTAGCCCCTGAATCCAGCAAGGGACAGGTGAAAGCAGTTCCCTTAATGGCTCTGTCATTGCTCCAGTTGCTCATCATGGCTCCAGCTATTCCATGGTTTATACCAAAGGCTGGAGCAGATGCTGGGATGTTCATTTATTACCGCCCCAAGTGCCTGTAAAATGCCAGCGAGTGTCACGCTCACCCCAAGCCAAGCACTGGGATGCCACAGACGAGCTCATGTTTTAAGTCAGCTCAGCCCACGTGGAGCTCTGGAGGAGGAGCAGCCCCAGCTCTCCTGCTCACAGCATCCTCCTTTCCCCTTGCTCTGATTCCTCCCTTGCTTTTGATTTCCCAAGAGGGCAGCGTGGGCCTGCGACAGCAGCTCCCAGCTCCCTCAGAGGCTTTGGGTTGGCAGCGTCTCCTGGCTGTGCCTCAGCTTCCCTGCCTGCAAAATGCATGTCAGCAAAGTAACCGCTGTGCTCTGGCAGTGTCCTCTTCTACAGGGTCCAATTCCAGGGACCACAGAGCCCCAGAGCCCCAGCAGGGCATTAGCCTTCATCATCATCCTCATCGAAACATCACTGGCTGCCACAACATGTCCTTTATATCCCGTTAAACATCCCTCCTACCCCATCTGTGCCCCATGGATGCCTTTCTTAGGGTAAGCTGCACTGCTCAGGGAGATGAAAGGTGGTTCTAAGTCCCACCACAACAGGGTAGGTGAGAGCAGTGCAAAGCCAGGACTCAGTCTTTGTGAGCCTGAGGCACACTGGAAGCTCTAGGAGGTCCCCCCCTATCCCCAGGAGGTTACACAATCTCCTACTCATCCCTGACACACCTGGAATGAGGTGGTGTCCCATGAGCAAATACTTGAGCACCACCCAAATTTCCTGCCTGGGCTCTCTGTGCAGGGAGGAGAGAGTGAGTCACGGGCTGGCTGCTGTCCCAGGGGATGGACGCTCTCCCCATGCACCAAGGAGAGCACCATCCACCCCAGAGGTTGGGCTGAACTCAGCTCTCACCTGGGAAGAGTGTGAATGGGGTGTTCAGTTTGAGATCCCTTGTGATGTGACTACAGATACTTCCGTGCAGCTCCAAGAGGGGAGAAGTGAGGATCTGTCCTTCCCAGGGAGGGTCGATTGCCAATAAAATCCTGCTTATTCCTTGTGGTATTCCCTTCCTGGCTGAAGGAAACACTAGGACACCCCATCTCTTGGTTCACAAGGCTGGATACACAAACCAGCTTTGTTTAGGCCAAGCCACAACAGAACTGTGGACTGAAAAGACCTCGACAGCCTCCTGGTCACAGGGTCTCTGTCTTGCCCATCCCCAGCCTGCACTGCACGGGGCACCTGAGGTTAGAAACGAGGATGTTGTTGCAAACAACCTGATCTTCAGGGAACAAGTGATGCTTCCTGGAGAGCATTGTCTCAGAAGCAGAAGTGGCCTCCCCTGCATGTCCTGGAGTGGAAAGCCAGGAGGTATCCATGCTGGTCAAGGGGGGAAGCTTGGTAGAGGAGGAGACTGAGACCTTGTAGGAGGAAAGGGGCTTGTCCAGTCCTGCAAGCAGCCAAACCACTTCAGTCTGCAAAAGAACAGTCTGAATGTTTGAGGGGTGCTGGAACCAGGTAGGGGATGTTCCAGGAGGGAAAGGGTGTCTACATGGTGTCCTGGCAGCTCGAGGAAGGCCCAGTGCATGTGTGGAGAAGCCATTTGTCCTCAGCTGAGCCTCCAACCCTCACCATGCTCCTTGGTCAAGGTGGGAGTGATGCTGAGGAACCTGCTTGGTCTGTGCACACTTGGAGAAGGGCCCAAACCATCACAGACCCTCCTGCCCCAGCCACAGACCATGCAGAAAAGAGCACAAGCTTCTCCTGTCCATGACAACACCCATCCACACAACCTGCAGTGACACAGACACATCACCATCTTCCCTTGGGGCTGCCCCTCCTGCCCCATCCCTGCAGCCCCCAGAAGAAGCCCTCACTCAACAAGAGCTGACCACAGCCAGACTGCACATTCCAGAGTGAAGACACTGACACTTGGGCTGCAGAGACACAGCCTGGCATCAGCTGGGGTACGAGGAGCCACAGGCTGACCCATGCTCACGCTGGGCATCCCTCAGGTCCAGGTCCAACTCCACGTACAATGCTGTGTACAGCTGCAGCCCCAGGCTGGCCAAGGTGGCCAAGACCAAGGCTTGGCAGAGCTCCTCCTGCTCCTCCACCTCAAAGGCAGGGCAGGTCTCCTCCCTAGGGCTACCTCATGCCTAGAAGAGGCAGAGCACTATTATTATCCTTATTAATTGGTTCATTTCTCATACCACTTTCTGCCTCCTAGACAGTCCAACTGCACGCAAGGGACAGTGTCTCTTAGCAGGAGCAGGACCGTCCCCCACTCCTGCCAGAGCATGTTTGGGCAGGGTCACAGCACCCACCCTCTTCAGATCCCAACCTGCTCCATCCCTTCCTTCCAGGGGACTTTGCTTTATGGCCACAGGGCAGACCCCACAGCTGGGCCTGTTCTCCCTGACATGCAGAAGTCCTCACACACTCTGATCTGCCAGCCCAAGCTGCTCACAGACCACCACCAACCCCCCACCAGCACTGAGTCAGTCCCCTGAGCCCGTGCCTGTCCCCCTGGGACCACGCTGCTTTAGACTGATCGGGGAGAAGCAGAGGGGGGCGGTGGCAGAAGCAGCAATGCCAGAAGATTATTAAAACCAGGAGATGACTTACCAACCACCTCCAAAACCACCCACAGCCTTTGTCAAGATCATACCCAGGCAGCCAGTCCAGCCAGATCTGATTCAGTTCCACCTTCTCATGAATGTTTCCCTGTCAGCCCCACAGTGTGCCTCCTCCTAGAGCAGGGCACAGTGAGGATGCTCCCTGGGGACAAACCTGCACTTGCTACTGCCTCCCTGGGATGCATCCATGGAGCAGGGACAGCAAAGGGCCCTGCAAGCTAGGATGCTCAGCACCATGGTTTCAAGGTCTGAGATGAGGTACCTCTCTAGGGGTCCGTGCCAGCAGCAGCACCCGCTAATGGGGAACCCCCAGAGGGAGGGAACCTTGACTGCTGCCGAGGTTCTGGCCTCAGGGTGACCAGGAGCAGCTATGGGCCACCAGCATTTTCTTGGGGCTATCTGCAGAGCATGTGCTGGCAGCTGGTCCTGAGACAACTCATTCACCTTCATTTTCTCAGCTAATACGGGCACTGACCAAGCACCAGGCCATGGCCAAAACAATTAGCCCTTGTCTGATGGTTGGTGCCTCCTAAAACAAGCACAACTAGCTCAGTAATTGCCACACTTTCAGCTCCAGCTTCCATCCCGCACAAGGAAGATGTGTGAGGTCTCACCAGGATGTGACTCCAGTTATCCTGAGAGCCTCACGCTGGGGGAGAACCACCCAGCCCAAACCCTTCCATGTCATCACAAGGCTGCAGTGAGCTGTCCCAGGAAGCCTCCTGCAAAATCCCCAGCCCAGGTTTGGAAGCCAGAGTGCAGCCCAGGCTGGGGAAGTGGATAGGTTGCATTAAGACTAAGAACAGAAGCTGACACAGCTCCAGGGCCTTCTGGGGAGGTGTCTCACTGCAATCAGGCCCCAACAAAGGCTTGGTGTTCAGAGAAGCCCCAAATCTGTCTTCCTGATGACTTTGTGAGAGCTCAGCTCTGCTGAGGCAGAAGCTGCCTATGGCAGGGTGGTGGGCCAGCTCCCAGCACCCACACAGGAAGCCTCAGCCTCTGTGGGAGCCCACTTCTCCTCAGGTCCCACAGCCCTGCCTGGCAGCACCCGGCCACCACCCTCCCCAGTGGCTGTTTGCTAATGTTGGGTTTGACCCCCATAAGCGGAACAGTTGGGTGCCAGCGCTGTGCTGTGTCCACCCAGGGCTGCTGCTGCTGGTGGCCCCAAGTGATGGGACCAGCACCCCCCTTCTCCCTGCAGGTCCCCTCCTCTTCAAAACAAACCCCTTGGCAAAATCCTCACCCTCTAAGCCTGGCTGGGGACAGGGATTCCTGCAGGATCAGTCCCCTAACACAGTGAAATGCAAAATTGCTGAGGGAAGGTGGAAAATAATCCTGAGTTGGCAACTGCAGCTCTCCCTGTGGGAGCACCCCCTCCCACAGAAGCACCCCGGTCCCATCACACATCTTGCTCCTCAGAATTTAGGGAATCTCTTCAGAGGACAGCATGATTGATGCTTTTGGTGCTGCCTCAGACAGGTCTAAAAGAGGCAACCTCAGTTTTTTGACGTGCAGAGATCCAGCCTGTCACCAGGACAGAGTAAACAGTCACCAGCAAACCCACTCCTCACCCACCTTCACCACCTGAGCAGCACCAGACTGAGCATTCCTCTCCTTCCCAGGGCAGCATCACACCAACCTCACAAATCCAGGGATCTCACATCCAGGCTGGTCTCTGCAGCAGCATCAAGCAGACCTTGCTCCACCCAAGCAGAGAGGCTGCAAAGATTCTCCCTACCCCTACCTGCCCAAAAGGGGCTTTGCACCTCCCTGCCCCACACTGCTCTGAGCACATCTTCAGGCACAGCACAGCCCAGGGGCTGGGGCACAAAGCCCACCAGGGACAAGGACAACAGCTGGGGCAGCTCCCAGCAAGCCCCAACTTTCTGACTGCTCCACAAAGAGGGACGGTTCTTAGGGTGGGTTCTTCCCCCAGGGTCTCCAGGACAGCTTAGAGAGAGGGGAGCAGAGTTGCACTTACTTGCTAGGTTTGACAGGGGAACTTCTGTTGGGGGAACTTCTGCTCGGGGAGCCTTTGCCCACCCCCTTGAACATGTTGATGAGGTCCCAGCTGGTCTCCTGGAGTCTGCAGAGCTCTCGTGGGCGCTGGCTTTCTGCTGCGGTCTGTCGGGATGGGACGGGGAGACTCGGCGAGGGCAGGTCGGCAGCGGCTAAAGAGCAGCTTCTGGGAGGCTCCTCCCCAAGCGCAGGTGAGCAGCAGCAGAGACTGAGGCACATATGAAAAAATTACTCGAAAAACCAGTTTGGAATGGCAAGAGCAAAGCCCCAGAGGGAGAATGGGAGACCTCACCCTGGCTTCGAGGGTGTTTTGGCACACACAGCCACCACCGTGCAGCAGTTCCCCAGCGGAGGGGCAGGGAGCACGGCCTTGGCAGGGGACAGATGTCTGCAAAGGTGACTTTGAGGGGGTGCACTGCAACTTCTGAAACACATTGTAAAGCATCTTCTTGCATGAGATGTTTAAAATGTTAGAGAAGCAACAGAAGCCCTATGGATGAAGCCAACCAAGAGTTGTCCAAGGCAGCAGCAGCAGTTTGGGAACCACCAGCTCACAGAACATGATGTTATTTTGCAGTTCAGTAAACTTTTGGCCCAGGTTCAGCACAAGTTGGCCCTGGCTCCTAGCAAAACACCAAGGGCTTGTGGCAAAACTAAGGTCAGCAGCTCCAGCACAGCGTTACAGGAGCCTCATCCAGTGGGATGCAGGCTCTGGGACACACTTGGGTACCAAAGTCCCAAAGACCTGGGTATTGGGGGGGATGAGGGGGGTGGGTCTACGTAGACTCTCTGTCTACACAAGACCTTAGAGCAGGCTTTGCCTCTGGGCAACTCTTTCCCCTATGGAGCAAAGGTTGAGAGTCCCAGCTGATTCCCAGTACAGCCCAACAACTGGCATCTCCATGTCTCCTGGGAATGCCCATCCAGGCCGTGCTGCACAGTGGGGATGCCCAGCCCCACAGCTCTCCTGAACCACAGCAAGGGCCAGCTGCTGTCTCCATCCTCTCGGTTTCGGATGAAGCAAAGTTCAAAGTTTCCCACAAACCAGGAGCCTTTTGTTTCAGGCTGATCCAGCATCGATCCCACAGGGATATGGGATCTTTATCCAGTGCAGGACCAGGGAGGGAGGGCAGAGGATGGAGGAGGAAGGGGGCAGGAATAGGTGGGGACCACAGCCCCCATGTAAGCACCAGCCACCTCTGATGCTGACACAGGTTTGTGGGTGTTCTCTTTAAATTGGCACAAAACAAATCACACTTGTCTCACAAGAGAGGGAGACACACACATGGGGCGAGGCTCCTTTGCAAGGGGCTTGATTTCTGCTATGGTTTTGCTCTTCTACAAGCTGCAAAGCCCTACCTCTTCATGGCAGTGTTGTAATTTTGGCCTTGTTTGTCACACCAGGATCTCAGAAGCATGAAGGCAGGAGGTCCCCAGAGCTCAAAGCACTGGGAGGCAGCTGGTGTGGACCTTAGGAGGAGTAGTGACCTCTCCTCCAAGGAGTCCAGAGTTAACAGAGACCTGCTTCAGGGCCTGTCTTTGCTGTGAGGTCTACAGAGTGGACCACTCCTTTGCTATTAACATCAACTGACCAACGACAGTAACGATGCTCCAGAGCTGCTGGTGATCCCGAGGGAGAAGGAACCAGCAGAGCATATCTCCTGCAGGACCAGACCCTGCTGCATTTGCATTCAGAGGCTTAAAGCAAGCCAAAGCCTTGCCAGGGAGAAGAGTTGAGAGCATTTAAGGCCAAGTAGACCTCAGTTTGTACCCACGCAAAACAGGAACATGCAGGAGCCCATGGCCGCGTGGGACAAGCCCTTCTCCACAGGGCTGTTTGCACAAGCCAGGAGAGGATCACATCCCCTGTGCACTCAAAGGAAACTAAACTGAAGGAGATTGACTGGCTGTAATCCCCTGGAACACAACGTGCTGGCACGTGGAGGAAGTTCCAAACCAAGCACATACCAACCCCCCCGACAGCCTGCCTCCCAAGCCATCCATCACCCCCAGCCTGGAGCTCCTCACCTGCAAAGCTTCAAAACAAGCACCTTCCTCTCCTCTGTTTAACAAGACAGAGGTGTGCTCCTTCCCTCAGCCAAGTCCCCACCTGGCACAGATCCCTTGGAAAGACAGAGACTGGTCTTTGATCTGGCCCCTGTGCACACACAGCCGCGCGCCCTGGCAGGCAGCAGAGGGGACGGACAAACACAGGGCTGATCCCAGGGCTGATGGAGCAGAGGCAGCGTCCTTGGCAGAGGAGCACCCGTCCCTCTGCAGGCAGTGTCAGACACGAGCTGGAGAGCTGGGCCAGATCCTGCCTGCCTTTGAGCCCTGGCCCAGGAGCGATGCTGAGCATCCAGCCTGCTGAACTGCGGTGAAGGGACCTGCCTCTTCCTCACTCAGGCAGACGTGGTGGGAGAAGAGGAAGACCCAGCCCACTCACCCCACACAGATCCCACGCAAGGGACCAGCTCTTTGCTGGAGGAGCAGGGCTCGCCCAGCCCTCAGCAAAGCCCCAAGGGGTCTGTCACCATCCCAGCCTCAGGAAAGAAGAATGGCAGAGAGAACCATAGACAGATTCAAGGATGGCTCCAGGGTGACAGGTCTTACCATGCCAGCACCCTTGCCACCACATCCAGCCCAGAATGAGTTCCTGCTGCAGCCCAACACCTGCTGCCAGGGGAGGGATGCTCTGCCTGCTGCCAGCCCAGCCTCCCCCGCTCTGCGATGACCACCACAACCTGCACAGGTGAAGGGGATGCTGCTACAAGAGTCCTCAGGGGAACACTTGTGACAGGCACTGCGTGCTCACCTGCCAGGGCTTCAGCCCAGGTCACTTTCAGATCCCCAGTGGATTTTGTTCAGACCAGCCCCAACCATGCCAGGGCAGAGTACGATGGTTAACCAAGGCCCTGCAAGAAGCAACAGGCAAGGAGACTAGTTCAGCCAGTTCTCCACCACAGCCACCCACACAACTGTGCCTGGCACTTGGATCTGAACCCAAAACCCTGTGCAGGACTGCCTCATCCTTCCTCCTCTACAGCTGGAAACCTAAGCACAAGTCTCCAAGGAGACCATCCAAAACAGCATTACCAAGGAGCTCCCAGCCGCCCCTTGATCCCAGGCAGGCACCCCCCACCCCACCCAGCTGTATTCCCAATGTGATTGCTCTGCAGTGCAAGAGCTGCCTTGCCCAGGTGAGATCATCTGTGGGGAGGTCAGGGGTAGGCTGCCTTCCTTGCATTCCAGGTGGACCAGCCTTAAAATCTTGCCTTTGATGTAGAGAGAAAGCCAATGCAAGAGAAGGTGGTGTCTTGCCCAGGCAGATCCCCAGCCAGGCTACAGCTCACTTTGGGGGCTGAGACCTGTCTCCTGGGGGTATAGACCTGGGGGTGCTCTGGCAGAGCTCCAGACACAATCAGAGATGCTATGGGAAGTCACATCATAGTAATTTTATTCACTTTCCAGAACCAGATCTGGGGGTTCATGCCAGGAGCCTGGAGCTGTGCCAGGGTGCAGATGCCTGGTTTCACAGAGCAGTCACACAACCAAGTGCTTCTCCCTGCTCGTACGGATGAGTCGGTCGCCTGCAGGGACAGATAGCAGGCACGGCTGTGTAGAGGACCTTGGTGAGCAGGTAACATTTCAGGGAAGGAAAGACTTCAGGAACAATCCTGGACTAATCTTTCACACAGATCTTGCCAAGAACTGGCCAGAGGAGGGGTTTAGATCAGTCAGGCCTCTCGAGTTTTTACAGAGATGATGGCTTAATACAACCCATAAATGATTCACCTGCTAAGACCACTTGCCCTCTGGATGACACGCTTGACTTTTCTGTGTCTCTCCTCTCCCCTCCTGATCACCCTCTGCACACCAGTCCTTTGGCTGAGTTTCCTTCCCACTTCACCTCCTTGCTTTTGAATCTCTTCATTCTCAAAATCATTCTCCTGGGAAGCAACAACCAAAGCAAGGAGCAGAGGCCTGACACTGCACAAGCCTCCCACACCATACCACCAGCAGCTGCTCCTGGCCAGACACCCTGGGGAAAACTCCAGCCTTAAAGTCTTAAACGTCCATGTAGGAGTGGTGGGTGCCTACAGCTGAGCAACAGAAGGACCTTTATAACAAACTGAATGGTTGGGAAATAGGAGGAAAAAAGCAGGAACCACCAGTGAGCACAGATGGACGAGGGTGGTTGGGGTTTAGCCTTTGATATACCTGAAAACAGCCTTGATTTATCCATAGAACACCACCTATGGAGGAGCACAATGCATCTCCTCACCCATGTAAAGCACCTGCTAATGATTCATCCCTATTTCCACCAGGGAAAACTGTCTCACCCACTGCCCTGCCCAGCACCCACCACCACGTCCACAGTGACAAAAAAAAATAAGAATTTCACAGCGGTGTGGTCAGACAGGCAGAGCCCAGCAGCTGGAGAAAGGTTCCCATCTCTCTCATCTCACCTCTCATCTTCACTCCCATGAAAAAGCAGAGGTGAGGTGACAGCCTCTCCTGCCCACGCTCAGCATCCCATTTTTATTTCTAATAGTGTTGAAGAGATGCAGGAGGCTCTGTCACAGTGACAGATGCTGTACTAGGCAGAGATGCTGATTGTTTGGCAACAGGACCAGCCCAGACCAAGACTTGTTGCAAAGGACACATGATCTTTGCTACTGGAGACAAAGACTGTAAGACTTGTGCTGTCCTCAGTGAGTGGGAAACCCTCCTCAGAGTCTCCAAAGCCATGGAGAACAGGGGAGCATGAAGAGCAAGGCATGAAGAGCAGCCATGGGAGTCAGGAGACACAGGCCCCTGGATGCTCACCATCTTGGGAGGTATCAGAGCAGGTTCCCACCATGCACAAGTCAGCCTCCTTTTCCCCTGCAGATACCAGGGGCAACACCTTTTCGTATCTTCTTTTCCCCAGCCCTTTTTCCTCTTCGTGAAGCAGCTCTCATACAAGCCAAAATGAAACTCCAGAGTCTCAGAATAGCCCACCTACTTTAAAAAATTGCTGCCCCACTGAAAAAATAGGACACTTGATTTTCCTCAAGTCTAAAATTACTCAGTCCTCAAACCTCATTTTGCTTTGCTTTATCTTTACCAATTGATAAGCAGAGGGGAAGTGCAAGGGCCCCTGCACTTCTCCCTGCAGGCTTGATTAAGACCCATGAAAAAGCTTCCTGGGATGGGGCTGGGCTCAGCTGAGGTAGAGCAGGGTTTGGCTTCAGAGCAGCTCAGCTCCAGGGACCTTTCCCCAGAAGAGACCAAATCCAGCACAGCTCCTCCTCCCAGATGGAAAATCCTGGTCCTGCTCCTTTGTATTTCTCTAAACTTGCACCACACCATCACATTAACAGCTCAGTCCCAAGGCTTTTTATGGACTGCTCATCCCTAGACCCTTCAGACATCAAAAGGACCTGCCTGCTTCCCACCCCATCACCTCTCCACGCTCATTACAGCATCCAGCATCTTCTTCTGAGTTGAAGCCCTAGAGCTAACGAGCAGGACACCACGGCAGTTCCCTACAGCAGCTCATGTGTTGGCCTAATTTTCCTCTCCCCAGAGGATTAGCAAGGCTGTAATAGCACTGAACGCATTCACTGATGGCAGATTCTCAAGACACTTTGTCTGGAAAACTTGTTTATAACTTACAGGATGCAGCCTGCAAATTTGGCTTTATTATCCAGTGACACTGCTGAAGGGAGCTGCTCCCCAAACACAGTGATCAGATCTGAACAAGATGTGTCCTAGATCATTAACCAGACAAGGAGGGGTAATTAAACACCTGCCTGGAAAGGCAACCTTCACACACACCGCACCGCTGGAGAAGCACCTTGTGAAATCAGGGTGGGAGATCACAGTTTTTGGGGCAGATTTCTTTCAAGCTTCCCAAAAAAGCTGCTTTGCTCAAACAGCAGCACCCTGGAGAAGGGACCATCCCCTACAAACGCTGAGCTGAAGCACAAGGCAATCAGCTCCTGTTGGGATGATGGAAAGTGAACTGTGAGGACAGGTTGGCTCCCTTCTTGTGCATCCACACTCAACTGCAAAGCAAAGGCCCCGTAATGTGCAAAAATACCTGCAGGATGTTGTGTCCATGGCCAGCTGCAACACGTACACCTGGAACAGCTCAAAGGTGTGTACCTGCTTGGGAGAAAAACTCCTGGCCCTGATACAAAGAGCTGAATGAAGGAGAAGGCATTCAGGAGAGAGAGGTTCAGGCTGGAGCACTCCATTTGGCAAGAGGTGCCGGGCCTTAGGAAGGAGGATGCTCACACACCTTGGCACAGATCAGACTCTCAGGCTCCCTCCAAACCAAACCAAGCCCATGGAAGGGCCCCACATGCAGTGCAGGGCTAATGGGGAGAGGAGACAAACCCCTCCTGGGTGACCAAGGCCGGGAGCAGGAGGCAGAGAGCAGTGACAGCCCCTGCAAACCACCTCCCAGGGGGGAGGGCAGCGCCGGAGCCCCATTTTTGGGGGTAGAAGGTGCATTGCGGAGCTGGGATGGCTCACACCCCCAAACCACAGCCTGCCAGCCCCAAGTGCTCTTCAATTGGACATGAATCTCCTGCAAAGCTCCATTTTTGAGCTGTTATTGCCTGATCCAGTGGCAAGTGCTTCTGTGTCACAGGCAGGGAGCAGAGCAGGATGAATCTCTGTCACAACTAATTCTGCGTGGCCAGACTTTGCCTTCCCCGACTTAATTTGCTGCTCTGAGAAAATTAGATGTTCTCCTGCTTCTGTGGAAAAAGTCAAGCACTGAAGGTAATTCAGAGCCTTTGATGCTGCTCTTTAGTCATTCGGGCACCACAGCCACAGCATCGCTCCCTGGACTGACCAGGGGCTGGGGATGAGAGTCACTAATCCTCATCACAGCGTGTGAGCCTCGGGCAAACCGCATCCACCACCATCCTGCAGCTCAGCATGGGAGAGGCAAGAAGACTATTTCCAGAGCAAGAATTTTATCTTTCATAACCTCAATACTACCAGTGCCCAGCAATGGAGGAGTTTGCCAAAGATCAGAGTACAGCAGTGCCCAGAAATGCTGAGTACACACTAGGACCTGGGTCTGAATTTGAATTCAATGGCACTGGAGAACATGAAAGCTACGCCCAAGGCCACGTGCACACAACAGACATGCAAACTACACCCTTTGAAATTGGTTTTAAACCTCCCCCTCTGAGACATTACTGTTTTTTAGGCCAGAGGTGGGGAGGTTTTCACCCCAGTTGAGTCGCAGCAGCTCAGAGATGAGCTGGGGATGTGGAGGGGGAGATGGACACAGCCGCCTCCCTCGCACACAGGAGTTTGTACTCGGGTTTAGCTCCAACCCCAACATTGTAATCTGGCACTCAGCACCGAGCTGTGCACGAATCATTCATTCCCCAGTGCAAAAAAGTAAATCCCCAATGCAAACAAAAACAGAGAGAGGACACTCAGGTAGCTTGCACTGGATGCTCAGGAACAAGGACCCCCCAGCTCTGTCCCCACCCCCATTCCACTGTGCTGCGCTTCCACCAGAAATGGGATTTGTGCAGCACCAGCAGCAGTGACCTGACTGGCAGTTGAGGTGACTTAGTAGCAGGATAGCAAAGGATGGAGCCTCTCCTCCTCAGACACAAAGCAGCACACTCAGGCCAAGGAGACCCCACCCAGAAGGAGAGGGTGAGGGAGCGGCTGCATTTCACAAACCTGTTCACCCTGGGCACGCTTTGGGTGAGCCCGCGGAGCCGGAGCCCAGCACCCACCTTTGCTGTAGGTGTGTCCTCCAAAGCGCTGTGTGATCAGCTCCCAGGGCACGGAATCGCTCCACACCAAATCCTCCGAGTGCCAGGGACAGAGCAGTGACCAGGGCAGGTCCCAGGACGAAGAGGAACTCGAGCAGTGACCTGAGTTTCTGATCTGGGCTGGAGAAGCAGCCACAGCCCACAGCACTGCCCAGCACTTCCTCAATCCAGAGCAGGGGAGGGAGGAGAAGGCAAAGCAGCCACGAGAGCTGCTGCTGCTCCTGCCTCAGCCCCAGGAAAGCTCAGAGCACACAGCCTGCTGCCAGCCCACCTCTGCCCAGCAGCTTTCAGGATCATTGTCTGCCTCCCCTTCCATTACATCCTTCCAGGGCACCACCGTGCATTCCTCCCACACAGAGCAGAAAGGGCTCTTCTCTGGCAGGAAAACTGACCCCCAGCTGTTCTTATTGCAAATAGCAATCCCATCCTGAAGACAAAGAGGAGCAGCCATACACAGTCAAGATCACATCAAATCACTCCTTTAAGTGAGAAAGCTCCCAGTGCCCAGCCGAACCCGACGGGCTATTGGTGTTGGTAGCTCTAACAGGGCAGTTGACAAGCTATGCAGGAGCACAGACACCTCTCAGCAGCATCTTCTCCCAAGAAATGGTTCTACGCACTCCTGCTGTAGTTGGACAAGGACCTCCCACACCTAAACTCCAGGGACTGCAGCCCTTCACTGCCAGGCTACCAGCTGAGCCTGCAACCAGCTCATCCCAAGACATCGCAGCCACAGAGGCCCCAGAGAACCCCCTGCCAGTGCTCCCTTGGGATGCTTCTAGCTGAAGACAGCAATGATTTTCTCCAGTAACCGAGGACCTTCAGTTTAAAACACCTCCAATTCCTTCTTTAAAGGAGGCAGAGACTGTTATTTAGCAGCTCCCAGGACAGACTATTACTAATCCCACATGTGACCTCTCATTTCTCTCTTTAAACTGCCTGGTTTGTCTCATGCTAACAATTTCTCACACGTTCCATTAGTCCCTCAAGACCCATCCATGGTCACTAGACCCCTCAGAGCAAGAAGTGAACAAGGCCCAGGACACAGATGTATCACTGACAGCGGGGCCAAGGGCCATGATACACATCTCATTCCTGTTTTAATTGATGCCATGGTACCAGGCATGGCTAGCTCAGCCTATAATTAAAATTCCAGTACTAAACCCAAAGATACTCCATAGGAAAAGCTGATTGAAGGCAATAATCTTGACCATCCTGCTGGAGCTCCCTGTTTGAGGGCAATCATGTGGCCTACTTGCCAATTACTTAATGGAAAGAGAGCAAACACTTTAAAGCAAACAGTACAACTTAATGAAAGAGCAGAGCAGTAAGGAAGCAGGTTTCCAGGCACCATAAACCACTGCTCTGCATCTTGCTCTGGTTGTTTCAGGCACAACCAACACCTGCCAGTTCCAGGGGAATGGCTTGGTTCCATGTGTCACACCAGACACTCCACTTGCCTACGCTGTGCCCTGGTAACTGCTGCTGTCCAAGCCTCACCTTTGCCACTCCGAGCTCCACTGCAGGGCTAAAAACCTCAATAAATGTTATGAGTCTGGTTTTCATCACACAGGTGACTTGAATAACAGTATTACTTCCCCCTCCCCTCCTCTTTTCTCATTTCTAGGGCCTCATCAGTGCTTTCCACATAATTTAAGTTACAACACAGCTTACAAACCCCGCTCTACTCACTTTCCATTAACATTACACCAAAACAAATAAGCCAAGTTAGGCTGAGAGCAGCACATGTTGTTATCTGAGCCTTCAGGCAGAAGATCCTCCTCCACAACTAAGTGGCCATTCTCCAGGGGTTAAGTAGCCCCAGGTGATGGTGTGACCTTGATCCTCTGAATACTTCAGAGGCAAAGAGTGCTCGGTGTTCTCAATGCTCAACATAAACTACACGCCTCAGAGGTCAGGAATAAAACTTTATTGTTTTCAGATTTCTTATCTGCGTTCAACTAATCAGTTACCTGTCAAAAGATGTTTAACATAAAGAGGCCAATTGCTCTTAGCTTTTTGGAACAGTAACCAATTAGAAAGTGGCTGCAGTACAAGTTTCACTGGAATCAATCCAGGCACCACATAGATTTGTGGTAGGAAAGCAGAAAGGAGTTTGGTTTGGTTTGCAAAGTGAAACAGAACAGTTCTCAAAGTGATTTGATAGAAAAGCTGAAAAGGAGAGAGCAGCTCAGGTTAACGTCCACAGAAAGAGGTACCATGAAGCAGATCCACCAGCTGATGCCTGTGCTGGCTGCTGCATGACCTTTCCTTGACTAAAAGAGGCTTTATGGGGAGGAGAAATCTGCCATTCAAGATCAAGTTTTCTAGAAATGGTCATCTGATGAATAAATAGTGTTCCACGCTTTTTTCAGCTCTACACTTTCCCTTTCTCTTGTAAAATCCTCCTGGCATCCAGAAGCAAAAGTAATTAGTTAAAATTAAACACAAACAAGAAGTGCCTCCTCCCCCTCTTAACTCTTTCTGAGCAGAGTCCTCTTGAAAGCTGTTTTGTACTTTGAGGACTCACAGATGAACTTGGAACAGAGAAGCAAACATTTATATTAAAATAATGGGAATTGTTAATTCCTCCCATTCATCTGACATGCACCTTGCATGGAAAATTCCCATGACAACAACAATCCAAACTTTTTAAAACAGTTCCTCTGTTTCCATCCCTATTAACTCCAATGCCTAAAAATGGAGAAACAACACAAAGCCAAGAGAATTGGTGCAGAAGACTTAAGGCAGATAAAACAAACTGCTGTCCCACCTGCCAGCTACAGGCTGAGCAAGAACCCAAAGGCTGCTGGTGGAAACTTCCAAATACTTTATTTAGGAACAGTTCTGCCCATGTCCTGTGTTTTTTTTCCTGTTTAAATGAACACTATTATGAAATTACTCACATTTTGAAAGTGCCTATCACCACAGCACCTGGGTGCTTTGTGAAATAAGCTGTCTGGCATGACAGAGATCTATCACTCAAGAACCCACTAGTCTCCTGTTGCTTATTCCTCATTTCAGGTGTATCTACTGACCAAGGATGAGGAAAAAAGCAACAGATGAACTCCAAGAAAAGATCATTGTATTTTCAGGCAAGATTTCAATCACAGACAAAATGACCATTGAGAGACCCAACTTCCCATGAAGAGCAAGTAGCTATTTCTAAAGCCACCCATGAAGCTAGTTTCCCAGGAAAAGCCTTGTAGGAATAGGTTCTAGACTGTATTTAGGTATTTAACAAAACATCTGTCAATAAAGAAGGATCCCATTGGCCCAGAGTACAAATTCAGGCTGTACTTCAGCACAGCTGGGGTGAACATTAACATCTGGTATTTCCCATCCTTCTCCATAAGGAAAGAGGCTCCATTTTGTTATTTTTGAACATTACATTTTTAAAAATAGCCACACTTCTGGGAGTCAGAAGGGAAGGAGAAGTCAGCCCCCTTGGTTACTGTTTCATAGCCTTCACCTTGCTGGTTTAGTTCTGCAACCACTTTTGCTTCTGTTTCCCCATCACACCCAGATTTCTATCTCAAAATACCAAATTATAGAGTCAAATAATGAGACTGAGGGATGAATCAAATTCTATCTATGCCCTGGTCCATGGTAAGTAGATGTGTACCAGCACTGAACAGGCCTCTGGTCATAAAGCAAGCTTCACCTTCTCCAAGCAGTATGGAATTTCTCTGTGCTCCAGTTATTTTCAGCTATTTCTAGTGTTTGTATGTTTCTGAATAGATTGTTTGTCTTTAATACACTGGGGGAGAAGGTAAGTGCACAGACAAATACACAGAACACAGGGAAGAAGATGGTAAAACTTCCCTCTTTCAGTTTCAGGTGAAGATATTTTGTGTCCTAGAACTTCCTGGAGCTTTTCCTTCAATACAGAATAAAACCTCTGTTCCTCAGGGGGTCCTGGTTAACTTTTGAATCCAAAGATGCCCTTTATATATCCTGTGAGGCCACTCTTGGCCTTCTGCTCCACCTTGTCCTCCAGAGGTGGGAAAGCAACATGATTAAGGGCCAGGTCAAAGAAGAGGGGTTTGCATGGAATGGGCTGGAAGCCTGGAGGGAAGTGCACAAGGCTGACTTGCTTGCTGACAAGAGAAGGATCCAGACAGAAAGTCTCAAACCGTTCTGAGAGTGGCTGAAAGAAACCAATGCAGAAACACCAATTAAAACACATGTCAAATCAAAGCTGACAAAGGTCAGACAAGCAAAAAGGATTAAGCAGCAACTGAGACAAAAGAAGCTGAAGTTCCCTTGGGTGACATCCCAGGCCCTTGAAAATTATTTGAACCCCTGTCAAAGCATCACTGCTGGATCTCTGGAAAACCTTCCCACGTGCAGGGAGAAAGCTACATTTAAAAAAGTGAAGATGCCACACTAGAAGCTGTAAGCAGCAGCCTACTTTCTACCCAAGGAACCCCAGTGTTAGCCACCTTCAGGACTTGCAGAAGGAAACCAAGACTAATAAAATCTCTTAAATAAAGCAGTCATGCCCAAACTCCAATCAGCATGACATTCCTTGAGTTGTAAGAGACATTCAGCTAACAGGTTAAATTAATAACATTCATTAAGAACACTACTGGAATTTGCCTGAGATCTCAGCTCTTACCTTGCCATCCTTGACCTGAGATGGAGACTCAGTCTCATGAGTATCACTTGCATCTGCAAAATTGAAGAAAAAGTGGTAAAGTAACATGCTAGATCTTGTCATGAAGTAAGACTGCCTCAGGAGTCAGCTGTCCTCTCAGCTCAGTCATGAACCTGGCTCTCCAGGACACACAAGACAGTACTTTCAGTAGAATCAACTTGCTTTCTAGACTGAGATGATCACCCACACTCATCTACAGCCAACACAGCTCTACAGCAACCGAGAGCTTCTCCTTCATGTTGTGAGAAGCTCCTGAAAGAAGTACAGATTTTGAGTTAAGCACAAAGCAGCAGATGATGAGAAGACCCCAGCAGGGTCTGTTAAAGCAGGATTAAGGCAATAAAAGACAAGGCAATCCATTACTTATCTTGGGTTTCCAGCAGCAGGCACAGCAAAAACAGCAGCCCAAGAAACCACAAAGTTCATCCATTCCCTCAAAGTTCCTTTAATGTGGTTGACACTGACAAAGAGCAGAACATCACTGCTCTCCCCTTCCTCAGTAGTTCTCCCAGCTCAGCAAAACTGGGCTGAGTAAGGTCAACTTGTTTGCAGAAAAAAAACCCCAAACCAAACACTAAACAGTGTTCTGTGCAGGTTACTACAAGAGGTGCACATCCTCATTGTCTTTGCACCTCTGGCAGGGAGCAAGATGCCAAATGTCTAGTCACTGGTTGCCTGGCTGCACTACATACAGCTCGAAGAAGCTGGAAGTGGAGGGGGAAAAAAAAACATTTCTAGAGTCTACATAGATCAGAGCAAAGTGGAAAAACATTTGGGACTTCAGAAATGGAACAAAAGGAATTAAACAGCTGCAGAGGAATTATTCAAGAGATGTGACAGCTCTAGTACAACCGTGCAACTCACCTAATATAGCTGCTGCTTGCAAGGAGTATTTCTCTGCATTGACTTGAGTGATCAGATCCTGAACATCAGGCAGCTCCTAGGTCATTGAAGAAAGTGATTTGAGAGCTTGAAATGTGCCAGTTTAAGAGGTAGGGTAAAGGCAAAACCTGACAAAGAACTAAGAAATTTAGTCCTAGTGCTGATAAGCCTTCTCAGAAGAGAAAAAACTACAGTACAGTCCTTCAGGCACTACAGAAGCTGTAAACAGAAAACACACATGTGAGAAAAAGTGGTAAATTGTTATGGAGTTGTTACAGCAAGTCTGCCCCTTCTCCAAAGCAAGTGGCCAGCTAAAGCATTTCCACATCACTAGAAAGTCTCTACTACAATGTGTCAAGGAGTCACATTTGTATTGCTCTTCTCCCTGCTTAAAGATCAGTCTTGAACTGTAAAGGCCTAGCACCTAATTGACAACTAGGACAGAGCTTTCTCATAAACTTCAGCTCCTTTCTACACACAGGACTGGGTTCCTACCTTCAAGCTGTTGGTATAAGCTCCAGCTCCTGACTGAACCTCACGGGCGTATTTCAGCACTCTCTCATATAACACCAGAGCTTCACTCCATTTCTTCACCAGGACATAGGACTGTGCAATGAAGAAACACCTGCAACAGTGAAGAGTGGATCCTTGACATATTTGTTATCTTGTGCCAACTCAAATGACTGACAACAGTAGATATTATTAAGTAGCACAGGCCAGTTTCCTCCTAGTATCCAGTCTCCACTTCACAAAAGGGCAGAGGAAACTACATCAAAGTCCTGCACAGCCCACAGAGCTTTGGAACAATAACCTTTGAAGATGTCATGCTTGCTAAAGAAAACCTGGCTGCTTCTCAGTCACCTGTAAGCTTTGTACACAAGTGTCTTCAATCCAATCTCTTTTTGGAAGTTCTTGTCCTCTTCCAGGCCAGGAAGTTGCGTCAGTTCCACGAGGTTCTGTGCAAAAGAGAGTCAGAGTAACAAATGCAGGTGTTGTTTGCCTCTGGAATCTGCTGGAGTAGGAGAAAGCTGCCCCTTTGAACAAGTGAACAGTAC
This sequence comes from Caprimulgus europaeus, assembly GCA_907165065.1. Next base: position 3,755,282 of record OU015543.1, on the reverse strand, counting down.
ACTCCCATGGAAATAGTTTCCAGATTTCTAATGATCAGATGCTAGCCTTATGAAGGACACTCACTGACACTTGTGCAAGTCTGCCTTCAGGACAGATTTCCTGACATAAACAGGAATTAGGACAAAGTCTCCTCAGACTTCACATGAAGTAATTCTTTCATAAGACATTTCCCTTTCCTATTCACAATTGCTTCAGCCACAGGCTCCCACAGTTCAGAGAAAATTTATGTGAGAAAATGCTTATGAAGAACAAATACATTTTAAGTATTTTTAGCTGCTACTTTCTCTGGCCAGCAGAAACTGAGGCAGCTACCAGAGTGCTGCATAAAATAGTCAGAAAAACTACTTTAAAACTGCATTAGAGTGTACAACCAAGGGCACCCATTCCAGCAGCATTTTCTGTTCACAATGAGAAGGGGTTTTTTGTGTTTCAGGTAGATGCTGAACATCTTCAACAAGGTACCTGTAAGTACTCAGTTGCTCTTCAGACTTCCCAGGCAGTTCACTTGCACTGCTCTATTTTCTACAGTAACTTTTTGTACTAAAGTTCTCCAGTCAACATGAAGAATCAGATTTGTTTTCCCAGCATTACCTGCAAAATGATATCATAAAGGCGGATGAGGTCCTGGGGCCGTGCTGAGCGCTTGCCATCCTCCTCTGCCCGCTGCTGCTGCAGCAGAGCCTTCTGCAGAGACTTGGCCATGCTCTCGTTGCGCTTGATGGCTGTTGACAGTTTGATGTAAGTCAAATAACTAAAAAGATAAAAGATAAAATGCCATTAGAAGACTGTCAGGACTACTCAGACATTACTCTTTGTTCTGAAAACACTCCTCCCTCCAGTCTAAGCTGATACTAGTAGGGGAAAAAAACAGCTGAAAGATCAACATGAAAGTCTTAAATAAAATGTTTTCAAAGCTGCATGAATCAGATCCTTATCCATACAGTCATCCTTTGAGATCTGAGAGGCCCAGAACAAAAACCCCATAAAACAAAACCAAACAAAAATAAAATCTTGACATAAGAATATGACTTCTTCACCTCAGTACAGACAGCAATGTTTGCCCATTACCTGTGTAAGTACTGGATGTTGGACACCTTCCCAGAATCATTTTCCAGAGAGTGTTCCCGCTGCTTCTGCAAAATTAAGGACAAAACACTGCATCATTTACTTAAAACTGACAGCCAAGGGAAGAAAACATCAGAAACAACTCAAGGTTTGGGTAAACCAGGGAAGTTAGACTTCCAGGCAAAAGACTGAGGGCTTCTATATTGCTATTCACCCTCTCCAGCTCTGAAGAGAATAAAATCAACGGTGACAGGCTCTTTTGCAGCTTTTTATTAAAGAAATTCCAGCCACTTTTACTATTAAACAGGTTTAACAATAACAAATCAGTCCCAAAGAAATGCTATGTTGCTGAAAATAGAAACACTGCCATTTGCTGCTTACCTGGTCTGGTTTCAGATCTTCCCGAACAGCCTGAATGGCATCTCTGCACTCACTGAGTAGAGACTCAAACAGACGTTCCTTGGTCTCCTCATTTTCTGCCTAAGTGCCAAGGAGAGTTAAGACACATATCTATTAGAAACATTTGTATTTTGCATCCCATGATGCAAGAATTAACTGAGGAGATTAAATAAAGTTTCTCCCCAGTTATGGCTTTAAGATCCATGAGTACCTACGACTCCAGTCTGCACCTGTCTGTGTATGTTCCAGGGGACAGACTGACAGAAATTATGGGGAATGTGGTCAGAGCTGAGAATCTAGCAGCACTGAAGGCCTAGCACACACAGCTCTGGTCATGATCATCTCATCCCTGCAACAGCTACACTCCCAGCAACTCACAGAGTGTCAGGGATTGGAAGGGACCTCGAAAGATCATCCAGTCCAACCCCCCTTCTGGAGCAGGAACACCTAGATGAGATCACACAGGAAGGTGTCCAGGTGGGTCTTGAATGTCTCCAGAGAAGGAGACTCCACACCATCCCTGGGCAGCCTGTCCCAGGGCTCTGTCACCCTCACTGTAAAGAAGTGTCTTTCTCAAGTTTAAGCAGAACCTCCTGTGTTCCAGCTCACAGCCATTGCCCCTTGTCCTATCACTGGACACCACTGAGAAGAGCCTGGCCCCATTCTCCTGACACTCACCCTTCAAATATTTATAAGCATTAATAAGATCCCCCCTCAGTCTCCTCCAAGCTAAAGAGCCCCAGCTCCCTCAGCCTTTCCTCATCAGGGAGATGCTCCACTCTCTTCATCATCTTGGTGGCTCTGTGCTGGACTCTCTCCAGCAGTTCCCTGTCCTTCTTGAACTGTGGGGCCCAGAACTGGACACAATATTCCAGATGTGGCCTCACCAGGGCAGAGTAGAGGGGGAGGAGAACCTCTCTTGACCTACTGACCACACCCCTTCCCTTCCACACCACCACACCAGCAACTCCCTTCCCTTCCAGGATGGCACTCACACTGCTCTGAGAACAGCTGAGGTTGGACTGCACTGTGGGAAAGGCCCAGCAACAGGAGCACTGAGCATTAGTGAGCTGGCAAACTACCAACACAGACTGCTCTTGTTATGCTGATTTAACTTTTCTCATGTGGTAAGAACATGTAGATGATTATCTTTTCTACACTCCCATTCTAGTAATGCTCACAGTGGCAATAATTAGCTTGTTTGAAGCATTTTTTTTAAAGTAACCCTGTATTTTACTAGCAGGTATGACTGAGTGCTTTTCTGCTGTCATGACAAGTTTTGTCAAGAAAATGAAGGAGCTTTTTTAGCCTTCTGCCTCAAAACCAAAATTTGAAAACAACTTTAAAAAAAAAAAAAAAACAAGTTGAAGCCTGATCTCTGCCTAATGGACTGGATATCATGTACCTCGTTAAACACCATGCAGCCAAAACCAAACTCAACTTCATTCAGGTGACTGAGAAGGTAACCAGATGGGGATCACAAAACTCCCTGATTCAGTAAGAGAGAACTGCCCAGAAACAAACCCCAACCTTAGCAATCAGAGGAGGGATTAAAGGGTATCAGCACTGTGTTACACCACTCCCATGTCACCTAACAGCACAAGATCAACTTTGCTGCAACAAATTTGCAATTCTCCAAATGAATAAAAAACTGTTTAAAAACATGCTCATTTGTTTATCTTGGGTAGAGCTGCACAGTCTCTGCCTCTCCTCTTCTCAGGTTTGCACACCCATTAAGGAATGTTATTCTCACTCCCCCACAAAGCCTCAGGTGTCTCAACCCTGAGATGAAGGCATTTTGGGGAGGTTTGTTGGGTTTTTTTTTCTTTTCTTTTTGAGATTTGCTGCAAGAATTTTTAAGGTGGGACTAACTCCTGAGAATAACCAGGGACGAGTCTGGCAGCATTCTCAACCTCACCCAGAGGAGCACAGCAATTTCACTGTATGCACTAAAATGAAAACAGACATTGTTAGATCATCAGTCAAACACAAACAGGGAAAGGGCTGGGCCATGCAATGAAACAAAGGCTTTCCATTCTAAGTAAAAACTACTAAGGTTAAACTGATTCTATGTATAAATACGTGTATGTTCTGATCTGGGAGATATCAGATAATAAAACTGAGATACAAGTGCTATGGCTGGTGACTCAGGTGCCCTGATAGAACAGCACAGGTTCATCTTAAAGGGATCCAGGGAACTGAACCCACTTCTGAAAGTCAAGGTGGGTTCTAGCTAAAGGGAAAATTAGCTCACTTCTAATTTTTCCCTTTGTTCTAAGAGATTATGTATCATCTCTGAAAGTTACTACCACCCATTTTTGCTACAATCCTGGTTACCAGTGATGACCACAGAATCCTTGAGGCAACACCGGATAGGAGCACACTTCCCTGACTCTGTTCTTTAACCTTCTCACTTCTACCTGGTTAGAGTCAATGGGCCCTTGAAGTCATGCATTCAACTCCACAAAAGGGCTGACATGAGTAATTTTGAACTTATGTCAAGAAATATGAACTTGGATTGATATTTCAGTTTAGCTTATTCTGTTTCTCCCATTACCAATAAGACACTGAAGGCAATGGTGTAATTGTATTGAGAATCTCCATTTTTTACACAAAACACACATTTGTGTTTGCTCCTGATCAAACCATGAAGAGCACTGTGATGTTAGGGTTTCAACTCAGCAGAAAGGTGCCAAAGATCCCAGGAACCACACATTTAGCTGATGCTGGACTGCCCATCACAGCTGACACAGCAACTGCAGAACTGCTTTCAAAAGGCCAAGTTTTAGCCTCCTGGGAATGTAAATATTGTTGCTGTGAGCTCAGCTCTCACCATCACTAGTTGCAAACTGTAACACTCCTCTGTTCAGTCAGAACTTCCAAGGAACACAAAGCAAGATGAAAACAAATTCAGATCACTGTTCTGCCACAACTTTATGGAACAAAGAGGGCAATGAAACTGAAAAGATCCAACTGCTAGCCTGGCAGGATGGAAATTAAATGAGGGAACATGGAACTCTAAGCTGCACTTCCCTCTGCTGGTCATACCAACACACTACCTATCAAATAACAGCAACATACAATTCACAACATTATGACCAGGCTGGTTAACACTAATGTTTCCTACCCAGCCATATCTTGTTTATCTTACACTCTCTCCTTAATGCTCCCTCCTGCTCTTGCCCACTTGCCTCATACCTTTGTAGGGTCTTCATTTTATCATTTCAATTTATCATCATTATTCTTCTGGTGAGAAATGGCTTTTGATGCTGCAAAAAGTCCATCTTTAGTGGCAACAATGGTACTAAAGATCCTTTTAAAACAACACAGGTGCTGTATGCTGCCATTGGGAAGCAGCATATGCCATCTGGGCATCATTCTGAAGGAAAAAGCTCCATGTGGAAAAATATGCTGCAATACTAAAGACATGCATAGTATGTGCCACTGCAAGTGTTTCAGAACTGTGACATTTGAAATTGATTTACTGAAATCCTGATATTTAGTAATCCTCTTCCTGTTTTTCACAACTTTCATAAGTCAAAAAGATAATGCTACAAATTTCATACCACCTGCTTCACCTAGCAAATTGCTTTTTGTTGCTGAAAAGATGTGATCAATAATTATCTTTTTCCTTTTGGTTGCTCTGAAGTTGGAGCATTTGAGCAAGATATTTAAAAGAAATTAGAACAGCAATTCAAAACCAGCTACTCTTAAAATTGTAACCTGTATTTCCAAGTGATTTACAAATAATAATGGTTATCACCCTGCTACTGAATGGTAGCACTGCTGGGCAGCACAGAGTGTTCAAAAGAGCAGTAATACTCAGAACAGATCTCCCAGACTACCACTGAATAGATTGTGGGAGCTATCCTCAACTGACACTTCAGCTTTGGGTTACAGGCACTATTCCCACTTTTACTTTCAGCCTTTCAATCCCAAGTTTGAGAAGAAGATTATTCAAAAGCTTTTAGTTCAGATATCTTGCACACTGAAGGAAAGAGGACAGTTAGAACACCAGCACCTGAGATGGCTTCTAGGTTACCTGAACAATTGCTGCTTCATTGTCTGCCAGCCCCAGCAAGAAGATCCTCACTTTGTCTATCTTCACTGGAACAGTTCTTCCCCTCCACTCCACCTCACTCATCGTGGCAGCCTGCTTTGCTCGGGTTTGAGTTATCAGCGCCTGTACAGAACAGACTGAACTTAGGAGCTTGAACTTTTAAGGTATCCAAAACTGAACCTTTCAAATTCACATTACACCTGGCTGTTTTGAAATCAAAGGGCTTTTTAGGAAAGTATAGTTTCCAATAGAGGCCAGGCTTGCTTGCTCTCTTCTGATATTGTTTCTGCTCTGACAGTGTGCTGCAGCAGTATTTATGGTCAACAGAGTGATAGTGAATGTTTCAGCTTGAAGCATGTAAATAAGTTACCTCCAGTTTTTCTGCAAGAAGACCTTCAGTGCCACCAGACCTCAGTCTCATCTGCATCAACTCATTCATAGCAGACTGGTCACCTGAGACAAGTCACAAATTGAGATCACATTTCCATGAGTTCACAAATCATTTTAATACAGAACAGCTAATCCATAGATTTGATACTGGCAATCTGGGGACAAAGGGGATACATTTGCAATTTCATTCTGACTTCTTAAGCAAGCTACTACAAACTTATTTTGCCTTTCTACACAAAACCACATGCACAGCTGCAAAAGGAGTTTGCAGTGTATTTCTCCACTGCTAAACTGACACAGAGTGTGTGCAGAATTTGCCAAAAATATTATGGATTTACTCCATATCACTTTGACTGGCATTTAACTAGCAAGTCAATATTCCTTTCCTGTGAACAAGCCCTCCCCTCTGTTGGAGATGAGGTACCTCCTGCTTTCCTTACCAATGTTATAGGCACAGTAGCGAATGTTGGGCGAGATCTCTTCCACACGCTGGTTATACAGCACAGCTTGCTCCTCTGTGAAAGCATTGGCCAGCTTTTCATAGATGGTCCTACAGCACAGAAAAGAATATTAACACTGTGGGAAGAGTCTGTGTCGCTACTCTGGAGGATATTTCTTCAGTAGTACTTCCCAGTTAAGTCCACAATTAACTAAATTAACTCACATTGCTGCTGGACATCCAGTGCAGATACTGACCCAACACTATTTACTAAACCAAGCTGGTGAAGGGGGGGAACTCACTTGCATTTGTTGAAAGCCTCCATCGCTGCCTTCCACTCCTGGTGTTCAAAACGCAGCATTCCTGTGAGGTAAGCCATGTATGCCTGCAGGCAATGCAAAGCCAAGTTAATTTCCCCAAAACCCACAGCCTAGTTTGTACACCCTTTAGTATGAAGGCTGCTGTGACACCTACAGTCACTGAGCAAGCCTTGCCCTTTGCATTTGTGCCCTTCCCACAGAAGACAGCTGATTTGGATTTCAGGTTACTAACTACCTACCTTTTTTTTTCTAAGGAGCTGAAAGCAAAGGTGTTTCTTGCCTGATAGGCAAGCAACATAGTTCACTGAGGTCACAAAACATCTTTTTTCCCCAGCAATAAGCTACAAAACGGCAGTTTTAATTAACCAAGTAATGCTGCAGCCTCTTGCTCAGAGGCTAGTGTCACAACACAGTGGCTTTCCATGTTCCAGGAACCCAAGCCACAAGTCTTGTGTCCTAGGTGGCTACTTTAGGCCATTTAACAAACAGGTAACTCAATAGATAAGCAGAGTTTCTTTGGCTCTGCTGTGTCATCTTAGTGCCTCTCAATTATTTTTACTTTTATTGAATGCACTGCACTTCAAAGCAAGGACAATCATTGGATACACTTAATCAGCTTCTAAAGACCAGGTCCTCATCTTGGCTGGTGCCACTGGTTCTTTCTGCAATTCCAGCAGCTGCATTAACAGCAAGTCCAAGATATTCAAAGGGAGACATTATCCAGTGCCCTGGTTTTGCCTGGACAGAATCATAGAATTAATTCTCTGACAGAAAAGCTGCATTTTAAGACTGCAGCACCCCATCTGGTGAGAACAAAGTTGATAAGACACTTTGTTTTGGGCCGTGGCCAGCCATGGTATGTGGGTTCCCATAGTGATCAAGGTGTTTAAACTTAAGCCATGTGCTAAGGTGAGGAGGAGCAAAAGCCAGGGTAGCTGACCCAAGCTGGCCAAAAGTATTCCATACTGTAACCTCATGCTCACTATAAATTGGGAAGTTTGCTGGGGATGACTCCTCTTCCTTAGTGGCCACCATCCCTGGAGGGTCTCGCCTGCCATTCTGCTCCCGATGCCCACTCTCCTGCTTGTTGTCACCATCCTGCTTTCACTGGCCGAGTATAACTTGGTGTATTTTATATTAGTATTGCTATTAGATTTTATTATTAATATTTCATTAAATCTGTTTCCATTTCAACCCATGGGCTTCCTTTCCTTTTCACAATTCCCTTTCCTTGGCAGGGATAGAACAACTGACTAAACAAAGACATCCAGTTCGAGAATCAGTCAATTTTTATTATCTATTGCTAGATGAGAATAATCTCTTTACCCAAAATCCAAAAGTTTTTTGTCCAGCTTTTGCAGTAAAACAAGATGAAAGGATCAGTAGTTACCTGAGCCTCCAGCTTGGTTTTGGCATCCACACGGTTACTGTCACACAGCCGCTCCAGCTCCTCAGCGTGCTTCACAGCTTTGCGCAGGCGAGACAGCAAGTGAAATCGCTTGCGAGGCTCCGTGTTGGCTTCCTGCTTCAGCTGCATGGCATAACTCCAGGCTCTCTCTGCATCCATCAGAATCAACAGTAAATACCTAGAGGGCAGAGGAAGATTAATGAAAACATAATGACATTCCAACAAGCATTTTCATATCACCACTAGTTCTTTGCCATGCAATCTGCAAAGTTTGGTAACAAAAGTTGTTTCATTAATAAGAGGGAGATGCTTTTCCTTCTCAACACTGTAAGCACACAAAGCTCTATTATTCCTAATATGGTTAATTCCTAACACAGTTTTCTACTGTATTTCTTGCTACAGAAATGTAATTACCCAATTCAGGAGAAGGATTTGGTATCCTTCTGCAGCATCACAGACATTGCAAAAACAAGGGATTTAGGATTTTAGGTCACTCTTCAGACTGGGGGAAACACAGTTAAAAACTCTTTTCCCACCAGTTAGTGCCATAATGCATCTGAATAAGCATTTCCTCTTTAATATCCAAGTAATTTACTGATCATGAAAAGAACCCATTTTAGCAACTATGAGGGAAGAGAAGGAACTGTTGCTGTTCCCTTTTCTCCCACGTGTTCACACGATGAAGCAGGATCTGAGCAATGCCTCTTCCCCCTGTGCTGCAGCCTGACCTTTCATCTTTTATTAAATGTTAATTAAAATTAATTAATCTCTGAAAAGAAACATTCCTGAGTATATGGTACAGAACAGTTTTCCACCACACCTCTAGGAAAATAAATTACTGAAATGCAAAAGAACTCTTCACTAACACACTGCATGCTCGATTCCACCCCGTGGCTGTACCTGTTGTCTGAGAGAATCTCCTCGGTTACTTTCTTCCCCGTGAACTTGTGCCTATTTCCCATCTTGAAGTTCAGAGTTTTTCGGAGCCTCCTTAGCCTACGGGAGCAATAACCCCTAGAGAAAAGACAACCACAGTCAGTTTGGCCAAAAAACAACTTTGTTTCTGTTTACTGCTCTCCCCAACCAGAAAAAAAAGATCAAAGGCTGAGACAGACAATGTTTTAACAACTAAGAACTCTGTGTAACACACAGCAAGGGGTAGTTCAGAAACTACCTGTAAACCAGCAGTAAACAGAACACAAGAAAGGTAAGAAGACATGTAATAAGATAAGAAGACATCATCTTGAAAATCAGAATGAGGTTCTCCTCACTGTGGATTTGTTTTATGTCTGTTTAGTGAACACTCAGTTCTGGCAGAGTCATCAGTGAGATGTTAATAAACAAGCTCTTAGAGGGCAACTGAGAAACAAGAGCCAGTCTGTATCCTCCTCAACACAGGTGATACAAGTGCATTTTGCTTCACATGAAGCAACCTCTCAAGGGGTATTTATTTGGTTTTTGTTGCCAGCTGCTGTGAATTTACATTTGAAATAAAGTAAACCCAGCCACACTGACAACTCCAACATCCACACTGCTTACTAACCTGTACCTCTGGAAGTCTCCGTGGCGTAAACCGTGCTGCTGCTGAGACTCCTTCACAATCTGAAGGACTGTGATTTGTGTTAAGGCAGATTGACAGGACAGGCTGTGATCAGATCTTTCTCCTACCCCCAAAATAACAGAAGGGAATTCAACAGGTTCCATTGAGCAAATGCACTTTGAACAGAGGGGTACCCAAAAACCTCCTAAAAACAAACAGCTCAGAGAACTGAGGGTCCTAAGAGACCTCATGACTCCACTGCTTACTTCAGAGCTCTGACTGTCACCAAGGCCAGCACTAAGACGTGCCACAAGCACCTTCTCTCAGGAAAAGGACAGAAGGACACTGAGCCTTTCTAACACAGCTCCCACAAACAAACTGCTTTCTGAAGAGAGAACCTCAGCAAAAGAGCCTTTGGGAAGCACTCAGGGGGCTTATTTTCTACTGCATTCTTCACCACATTTCTAGTCTTGCTTTGTATCCCCAGAACAAGAACTCTGTGACAGAATGCACTGGCCTGTGACTTGCAACAGCAAAGCTCCACCACTTCCATCCAGTCTCTGCATTCTTCAGCATATTTGCCAATTTCTGTGCATCCTGTACTTACTTTATTCACACAGTTACACTACCCAACACAACCATGCTCTATTCCAGTAAATTTGCTGACATTATTCCTTCTGTTTACAAGGCAGGTTATTTTCTGAAATAAAATCTCCATCATTTCTCCAAGAAATCTCCATGCTGTAAGTATTTATGTCCCAAAATCTCCCTTTTAGGCTTTACCAATAACCACAAAACTAAACCAGACTATACAATTATGTCATCAAAAGAAACACAATTACTGTAGCTAGAGAAAAAGAAACTACAAGGCTTTTTAAAGTGTAAAATGACAGACGTCTACCAAAGTGTGTTCTTGGAATGACACCTGAAATAAAGTTTCCTTAGTTTAGGTATTAAAAAACTGCATCAACAGTTACTACATTGAATTAATTTGCATTTGTAGAACAAAACAAAACTACCCTGGGCAGTAACTCACTGAATTCATATCCCCTCTGTTACTGACTTTTTCATTAACTTAGATATTCCCAACATTACCAGAGCCATTACTCTGTCCACAACTTTCTTAACAGTTACCAACTTTACACACCTGCCACATAGTAAATGGAAAACTGCCACCTTATTTCACCTGGGGCTTCCTCTTACCCGGCAGATAAAACTCAGCTCTGTCACAGCTGTGCAGCTGGACTACTTTCACATCAAAGTTTCACCTACAAAAATGCCACAAGCTTTACATGCCACATCAGATTTTAGACGTGCTAAATCTGGAGAAGCTGGTTGACCACCTCTGTGTAGCTGTTAAGATTTATTTCATCCACTACTGCCTGCTTCCAGCATTTACCTTACTGCCAGCAGATTACTGACAGCCTGCTCTTATCCAAAGCACACGGCCGAGCACACAGTTCTGCTCTGCAGCCCGACCACAGCTTCCACCCGGCTGGGAAGGAGAAGCCGCGCAGGTAAAGAATAAACCCACAGTTCAGAGATGCAAAGCTGACGCTTCCTTTCATCCAAATCAACCCCTCACGCCAGGGACGGCGCGGGTCAGCCTAGGCCGCCGCACCGACACGCTCAGGCCACCATCGCCCGGTACCTCCGGGCCCCGATCACAGGGCTCCCAGCCCGGCTCCCGCCCCACGTACGGTCCGTGCTGCCTGACCGGCCCCGCCGCCCTCAACGCCGCCTCCGCCGCTGGGAAGCAGAGCCGGCCGTGCTCGCCCGCCCGGGGCCTGTGAGCCCCCGCGCTCTCTACAGCGGCCGCCACGTCCCCCCGCCGCCCACGGGGCCGGGCCTGCCACGTCCCCCCGCCGCAGCGCAGGATGCTCTCAAGGCCCAGGCTGTCGCCGAGGCTGCCGGCCTGCGGTCCCGCCGGCCTCTCGTTCTCCTTGTTCTCCTCCGCGTTGCTGCCGGCGCTGCTGCTGCCGCCGCTGCCTCCTCCTCCGCTGCCTCCCGCCCCACCGCGCCCGCCGCCAGCTCCCTGCCGCTCCGCCGCCATCTTGCGCCCGGGCCGCCGCCGCCGCGCTGCATCATGGGACGGGGGAGGACAGGCCCGCGCCGAGACCACGGGATAGGGGAGGAGCGGGGGGACGGGGGCTTCCATCCCTCCCCCGGCCCCGCGGGTGCATCGGACCCTCCGAGCCTTGCCCCCTCACCCGCCCCGGGGTCCCCTCCCCAGCCCCGACCCCCTCACCCGCCCCGGGGTCACCCCCCAGCCCCGACCCCCTCACCCGCCCCGGGTCCCCCCCCAACCCCGACCCCCTCACCCGCCCCGAGTCACCCCCCAGCCCCGACCCCCTCATCCGCCCCGGGGTGTCCTCCAGCCCCCAGCTCAGCCCCCAGGATCAGCTCCTCCCGAGCAGCTACAGCAAGCTGCCATTGTGGCTCCTCTTCCCTTCAGAGGGCTCAGCTTTGAGCTCTTACTTCTGGTTTCACAGCTCTCTTGTGGACATAAAAGCTCAAAGGGGAAAAAGAAAACCCAAGTCCTCAAGCTGCAGCTTTCCATTGCAAATCTTTTACACCGTTTCTGTCTGCTCTGGGTTTACACTGTGCATCCCAGGGATCCATTCCCTACCTCAGCTACACTTTGTGTCAGAGTGATGCTTGATCAACATCCACTGCAGCCAGTTCTACCAGTGACTGCTCCTCTCGTGGCCGTGGTGGCTCAGACAGGCTGGGCTGAGGTTGGCACTGCAGCACCCCCGTTCAAATGCACGTCACGCACCAAGGGATCCGCTCCAAGGGCAGAACAGCCGTCGGGTTTAGCACAGGCACGTTCTGCCATGCCACCTTCCTCTTATGCTGGCACCAAGCTTTGCTGCTCCTCTGGAGTCTGTAAGCAGGAGAATAAAACTGTCAGCTGCTGGCTTAGTGTGCGGATTCCTGCTGCAGGGCTGGCTTTCCTCCTCCCCCAGGGCAGAGGGACAGGACAACACCACAAACCTGTGACACCACATCGAGCAGAGCCTCTGGTGAGAGCCTTGCAGCGGAGGCAAGGGGACCTGAGCTGCCTTCGGTGTTGCAGGGAGAACTGCAGAGAATAAATCCACTGAGGGTTACCAGCTCCAGAGACTCACACCATTCCTGTGCCACCAGCTGCTGCAGCCTGGGAGGGCTGGTAGCCTTACTACCGTGCCTTTTCCTTTCACTTTCAGCCACCCTTGGAGGTCAGATCCCCAGCCTGCTGCACCCCTGCCCAAATAACACACCTATTTCTTGGGCCAGGAATTGATTCTGCAGTTTCTGGATGGGGGACCCTGCTACTGATCTTTGCGTACAAGGCTGTGGGTTGCACTCCTGTTTGGGAGGAAATTGGGTGTTTCCCCTCATCTTGTTCAAGTCTCACTCTGCAGCGTGAAGATAGATGTGGGCTCTCTGTGAGCTGACCACAGCTCAAGGGAGACCAAACGCACCACCAGTCTGAATAAACCCAAATGCCAGTGCCCTGCTGTGGGTGTTTGAGGGTGCAGGGAGTGAGGGCAGCTCCCGAAAGGTGAAAGCTCCCTGGGGCTGGGCTTTCCTCACAAACCCTGCAACCTCCACGGTGGCTGAGGATGTTGCCTGGGATTTGGGACAGGAAGGCAGAGCTGTGCCTGTGCCCTGCGGGATGGCTGTCTTTCCTCTGCACTGCTCCTGATTACCTGATTTTTCATGCGAGAGAATGTCAGGAACAGAGCATCCTCACACCAAAGTGGTCTATTCGCTTCCCCACACACCTCATCTGAGTAGCTGAACAGGAGCCAGTTTGGCAGAGCTTCTCATGGGCTGCTGAGGGTGAAAAGGGCTCCGTGTCCCATGGCGGCAATGTCACAGGGCTGTGACTGTCCCCAGACCTCCCAGCACTCCTGGCAGGCTTAGATCTGGATGTCTGTTAAGATGACTGAGAATCTGTACACTGGGTTAGTTATAGGAATGATTGATACATTAAATATTTCTCTCTCTGCAGGAATAAAACAAGGCAGCCTCGGGGCCAGGTGAAGTGTCCTTGGAGCTGATTGCACCGACCAGTCCTGAGACTTCCATCTGTGAAGGCTCTGAAGAAACAAAACAGGCAATTTTGCAGTCAGGAAGAGAAATGGGAAAAAGATTTGTTCTCGCTGCAGTGATCCCCTACCCCGATCCCCCACCCTTGGGGAGAAATACAGATTCTCTGCAAACCCGAGCTCCCCTCTGGGGTGTTTTGGTGCAAGGATTTAGCTGCGTGCAGGACAGTTTGGACACATCCACAGTCCGAGAGGATTCCCACACCTAAAACCCCCAACCCCTGGGGTTAGACGAGCCCTCTCCCAGTGCTTGCTGCAGGGGTGAGCAATAAGGGAAACCCCTCGGACCCCCCATTTTGTGTGTCCAGCTCCCTCTGGGGTGATCAGCCGGGGAACCTCAGCCCCTTCCCAGGGGGTCCTGGCACTGAAGGACATTTTGCCCCACCGGATTTAGTCCCCCCGGAGCAAACTGGCCCCGGGCCAAGCCTCTCTGCCCGCCCCTGCCGGGGGTGGGTCCTGCGGCCACCGAGGGACGGTATTTATCACCGCGCGGGCCGGGCTCCCCCCTCCCGTGGCCGCGGCGGAGCGGGCTCGGAGCGCGATGCGCGGGGCCGGGCGGGGGCCGCCACCCCGGAGCCCCCTCGATCCGCCGGCGGGAGGGAGAGCGCCGAGCCGTGCCGTGCCGCATCGCCGGAGCCCCCGCCGAGCCAGAGGAGGTGAAGGATACTCGGGTCCCGTGCACCCCGCCCTCACCCCCAGGCATCCCCCCCTGTAACCCTGCTCGGCTCTCCGTGCGCCCCGGCGGGTCCTCCTGCATCCCCGGGCATCCCCGGTGCGTTCCCCGCTCCTTCTCCGTGCTCCCCCTTTCCCGTGCATCCCCGGTGCGCTCCCCGCTGTGCTCTCTGTGCTCCCCCTTTCCCGTGCACCCCCTCTCACCCCCAGTGCATTCTCCACGCGTGCTCCTCCGTCCAGCCCCGCTGCACGCTCCGTGCACACCCGGCCATGAACAGCTCAGCGCTGGGCTCCACAGTGGGCTGGCAGCCCGAGTTGGTGATCATCCCACTGGTGTACCTCATCATCTTCCTCGTGGGCACGGTGGGCAACTGCCTGGTCCTGGCCGTACTGCTGCGCAACGGGCAGGTGAAGAACACCACCAACCTCTTCATCCTCAACCTGGGGGTGGCCGACCTCTGCTTCATCCTCTTCTGCATCCCCTTCCAAGCCACCATCTACACCTTGGAGGGCTGGGTGTTCGGGTCCTTCATGTGCAAGGCTGTGCACTTCTTCATCTACCTCACCATGTACGCCAGCAGCTTCACTCTGGCCGCCGTCTCCCTTGACAGGTAGGAAAGGGGATGGGGAGGCTCCCCGTACCCTGAAGCTTCCCCTTCTCTGGATCCTTTCTGGGCAGGAGATGGGACAGGGTCCTCTGGAGCTGGGCCCCAGTTGCTGCGACCTCCTGGGGCTCCCAGGGGAATCCAGGAGCATTTCCCTGTTCATGTGTGCCAGAGAAAACTCGCCCATGTCCAGCTGGAAGAAGCTTTCAGACCCCAAAGCTGTGGAACTAGGATTTATCCACAGGCTCTGGCAGCTGAATGAGGGGATAGAAAACTGTAGAGAAGCAAAGCTCAGTCCCTGCGCAGCCTTGACTCTTCCTGGGATGTGGGGAGGGAGCTCCTGCTCTCCAAACAGCCCCTGGCAAAGTGGGCAAACCTCAAGAAAGAGAAGACACTGGGATGTTTGAGCTGGGACACCACTTTTCTTATCCTCCTCATTTATCAGCAAAAAATCCCTCTGAGTCCCAGCCTGGCCCTGGGTGGGTTTTATCTGGGAAGCTCTGTCGAAGGCAGCCTGTTGCTCCTGACAGCTTTACCCCGAGCTGGCTCAGCCCCTGGCTCCACAGGGGATGGCGAGTTACTAATGTGCAGCAGGTGAGAGGCAAGGAGCTCCTGGTGCTGCTCTGCTCAGTGCTCGAAACTGATGAGATGGTGGGGTGTGGAAAGTCCTTGTGAAAGTCCCCTGGGGAGAGCCACAGCAGCTCCAGCGCAGGGCTGGATGAGTGCTGCTATCCCGTCCCAGCTGCCAGGACAGCACCCCAGGAGCTAAAACGCAGGCAGGGTGTGCCTCTCCTCCTGCATCCCACAGAGCTGGGATCAATGGAGGTGTCGAGCAAGCAGGGGCTTGCATGAGCCCCTAGACCTGGGTGTAATTAAGGAACAAGCTAATTGCGGAACTGAGAATGGGTGACGTGCTTTTGCGTGTGCCAGCGTGAGCAACACGGTGTCCAGGGATCCTGGGGGCTCGCTCCTGCCTTTGTGTCCTCACTGCTGCTATCACTTGTGCCAGACAGACTGCTGATCAAGTGAGGATCTAATGGGTTAGGGAGAGGGAGGAAGGGGACTGGCCCTGTCTTCCCCGTGAGCACTGCTGGGAGGCAAGAGGGTGATGGGACAGGGTCGGGGCAGAGGATCCTCCTCACCCCTCGGGAACACTGAGAAGCGCCAGAGAAGCAGCTGTGGGACTAGTTGCCCTGGAAAACTCAAATCCATCACTTTTGCCCTTCCTCCAATCTGCTCCTGGAGCAGCTCTCCGTGCCCTCCCCAGGGCTGCAGTTGTGTCCCTTTCCCTCTCCTGTGCAGGTATTTGGCCATACGATACCCGCTGCACTCAAGGGAGCTGAGGACGCCCAGGAATGCCCTCACAGCCATCTGCTTCATCTGGGGGCTGTCCTGCATCTTCTCGGGCCCTTATCTCAGCTACTACCAGGAATTCCAGCTGGCCAACCTGACTGTCTGCCACCCCATCTGGGAGATCTCCCAGCGCAAGGTCATGGACATCTGCACTTTCATCTTCAGCTACATCATCCCAGTGCTGATCCTGAGCCTCACTTATGTGCGGACCATTCACTACCTGTGGAGGTCCGTGGATCCTCTCCAAGACATGTCAGAGTCCAAGAAGGCCAAGCGGAAGGTCACCAGGATGATCATCATTGTAGCTGTCCTGTTCTGCCTCTGTTGGCTGCCCCATCACCTGGTCATCCTCTGTGTCTGGTTCGGTTACTTCCCCCTCAATCACGCCACGTACGTGCTCCGCATCCTCTCGCATCTCATCTCCTACGCCAACTCCTGTGTGAACCCCATTGTCTACGCCCTGGTCTCCAAACACTTCCGCAAGGGCTTCAAGAAGATTTTCATCTGCCTCTTGCACAAGAAGGCAGCCAACAAGGTGCACGTGGCCCAAGGGATGAACACCATCAGCACGCTGGAGGCAGAGCTCAGCGAGGTGACCCACATCAGCAAAGCCCTGCCTGCGTGCTCCTCCCTGCGCTGCAAGGTCCCAGCCGAGCCCTGGGGGGAGGCAGAGCTGGTGGGACATCAGCAGAAAGCAGATGGCTCCTTCATCACCTTCAACGTCACCTAGCAGAGCTTCTTCGCACCCCATGGCTTTACAGTCTCCTGCAGCATCACAGGCCTGGGGATGGGCTATATTTTGGGTTGAAATGCCTCAAATTTACCCTTTTTCATTCAAATGCACCCAGATACCGTAACTGTTAAAGCGATGCTGCTGACCACGGACTCAGCCAAGCGACCGACGGAGGATCCAAGGGCAGGGTTTGCTTCCACCAAGCACCTGCTGAGAGCAGAGAGATGAAACCCTCAAATCAACTCCCATGTGTAATCACCCATTCCTCTGTCACAGACAGACTTACACCCTGTTGCATCTATACCTGGAGCCCCCTGAAAGCTCTGGTCCCTCCAACCAACGCAGCTGGAGTTAGTGGGGTGCATTTTTAGGGACATTCGCAAAGTCTTGATTCGTTTGTGTCTCATTTCAGAGGCTGTGTCCCACAGCAGCGCTGGCCACAGCCACATGGGCACAAACCTGGCTCAGGTAGAAAAATCCAGAAGAGAAGCATAGAAATCAGTAGACAAACCTTCCTGGCACAGCCAGTGCTGGCTGGGTTTCACATCTCCCCGGGACTTGTGGCTCAGGGAAGGTTTCTTGGAGATGGGGCATGGTTGGAAGCAGCGTCCATAGCCATGATGTGCACCGTAGCCCAAATACAGGACTGCTGATGGCACAGGGAAGTGCTCTGTGCTGCTGATCATGGCTCATCCCTGCCATTTCAGTGCATATTAAGCTCTGCAGAGCATCTGGAGGTCACCAAGGACTAAGGCCTGGTGGGGATGGAGGGTTTTTTCCAGGGGAGCACAGCTGTGGCCCCATGGGAGAGGTTGTGCTGCCAGCACAACCTCAGCCGGTCAGTGCTGGGGAAATATTTTAATGCTTTCAATCAGCTTGGGCATAGCTCAGCATCTCAGCCCAGGTGAGGTGCTTGTGGAGAAGAGCAAAGCAGAGCACTGGCACTGCTCTCCTGCAGCCACGGTGTGAGGCCAGCCAGCGAGGGCTGCCAGGGGACCTCAGCCCCTTGGGGAAGCTGCAATAAACTCCTTCATCCCACATCCCGTGTCCTGCTCCCTTGAGACACTCTGATGTCCACAGCAGAGGAGAGGTGGGTGCTGGAGGGGTGGTGGGACCCATGGGAAGCAGCAGGCAGCGAGGGGGTGGAGGATGTAGGTTATGTCTGCAGATGTCCATCGAGGTGGGGACCACTGTGGTGTGAGGAGTGGCACTGTGCTCCCCTTAACGCAGCCATACCCGCACACAGGGGCCGGTGGGACTAACGCTGCAAAGGCTCCATGAGCAGCTGAGCCCTGTGACCACCAGTAGCCAAGGGCTTTATTTAAAAGCCCATCATTTTCTGTACCAGAAGAGCATCACTGGAATAGGATCAGTTAACTCTTTAGAAAAGGCTGCAGCAGAGCACAGCCAGAGGAGGTGATGAACGAGTCCAGGAGCTGGGACAGGCTGCACTGAGCATCCCCACAATGCCCAGGTCTGTACCCCAACAGCACTGAGCACCCCTGAAGATCAGGTCTCTATAAAGTGCCAGTACAGAGGGTGTAAATCTGTCTGCACAGATTTCCCTCCTTGCAACAGCCCCATGGCAGAACCGGGATGCCTTGTAGGACCAGGACCCTGGCTCTCCCCAGGTGTCTGCTCCAGGGTCCGGGTCCCAGCGTAGCCCTCCTCCCCACTGCGCTGCCCTCCACCCCTCCCCAGCACTTGGCCTTTCTTCCTGGGAAGCTTTTGGCTATCAAACGTTTGTTTTCCCCTGCTGAGCATTATTATAACCAGATCTTCCTGTCCCCATGCAGAGGGCCATAAATCAGCCACAGCCTCATATCAATAACCATTCTATTTAGTCTAGGCCTGCTTACAGCTTAAATCACAGAGAACAAGCGTATAAACAGCTCCATTACTTATATCTACATTTATTTCCCCTGCTCAACCCTTCCCAGCCAGGGAAAACAGTGGATCAGCCATGCAAGCATGACTGAAAGCCTTATCTTCCCCCTGCCCTCATCCACCTCTGCTCAGACAGCTGCAGGATCTGGTTCTGTTGGATCCTCTCTGCACTGAGGGGCTCAACCCATTCTCCTGGACAGTTATCCACTTGGATAACCTGGGAGTGGAGATGGTGTCCCACCCGCTCTGCACTCCCCAAGGACAAAGGTCCTTGCACTGGCGTGGCTGGGGGTGCAACATCACTGTCTCTGTGTGCCATTGCTGACCCTGCTCCCCTCCCTCTCACCCCCCTAGACCTGTTTTCCATCCATGCCCAGCTGCACCCACAGATCTCAACCCGAGATGCTCCAGGGCATCCCAGTGCCAGTCCCTGTGTCACACTGCAGGAAGCCCCACAGAGGCACCGCTCGCTTTCAAGCCCAGGTTGTTCCCCTTCACACACCACACTCCCCTCCTGAGTTCCCAGAAAGGACATTTTTATTTATTCATTTTAATTATAGTGTTCACAAGACAATAAAAATACCCAGCTCACAGATGTAGAAGCCAACCAGCAAACCACGATCCCTGCGTCATGCCCCAGCAAGGGGCTCGATTCCACCCAGAAAGAGCTTGGGGGTGGGTGGCAAAGGAGCTGGGCTGGTGCCTGGGTATCTCATCCTCACCCTGGGATGAGAGCTGGGGTGTCAGGGAGAAGGACCCAAGAGGAGGAGCAAACCCCTGGGGCTGCTGCTGCTCTTGCTATTGGTGCTCACCATGACCCAACACAGAGGGCCCAGCCCAGGGGACCCACAGGGAGCAGGGCCAGGCAGAGGGCAGCTGGCTGTGCCCCAAACTCCTCACCCAGGCCTGGGGATGCCCCTGGTTCCACCCCTGAGCCAGTCCTGGGAACAGCCCAGACCACCTCATGGCCACCAACCTCTCCAACACCCAGCCCCAAGCTGGCCCCAGGCTGGGGGATGACTCTGAGCAGCAAAGCGAGGTCTCTGGGGACCCACTTCTCACAGCCACGTTCTGGGGACCCACTTCTCACAGCCACGTTCTGGGGACCCACTTCTCACAGCCACGTTCTGGGGACCCACTTCTCACAGCCACGTTGGATCCTTTGGCAGCAGCGTGGCCACCACGAAACAGCCAAAGAAGAGGGAGATGACTGATGGGTGACAGCACGCTGGCTGCCCAGGCTGTGAATCCCACAGTCCCAGCCTGGAAAAAACAGGCTCACAGCAACCAGCAAGAAAAAAGTGTTAAATTACTGGGGATTTTGTAAACTCAGTTTGTTTCCCGAGTATTTTGGCACTACATAGGAAAGAAGGCTCAAAATTGCTTTAGCAGCTCAGAGGTGTGACTACTGGCCAGAGAAGGAAAGGGGACAGGACACCTCCTCAAAAAAGTTCATCAAAACTTGTGGCAGCATCACTGCTAATTGCTCCCTCTTGGCCTGGCTTTGCTGCAGGTGGCTGCTCATTTTGCAGCTTTGGGTCTTTTTGAAGAGTCCCAACATTGCCATAACAGTAGCACAGCAAGCAGAGTACTGGCATGCAGCTGCTCTGACATCCAGCCCTGGCAAAAATGTACTTTCAAATTATTATTATTATTTTTTATTATTATTATTATTAAGAATAAATAGGGAAAGGGGTGATTTTTGCAAAGCTCAGGGGCAGGGCTCAGGCTGTGGGGCACAGGGCCAGCTTCACAAACAAGCTGCCGACTGCTGTAGGTACAACACAGCTGGAGCATCCCAGAGCCTTTTTGTCACCTGCATCCCACAGTAGCAACCTGGATACTGGGAAAAGGTGCAAAGGACGAGTAACTGTGCAAGAACAAACTAGCACCAATGCAAGAGCCTGCCCATGGTGCCTCCTGCCCTAAATTACACAGAAACCATCTCCTGCACTGTCCCAGGGGACACTCAGCCCTGGGCATCCTCCTAAGCATACCAGCCATGTGTCCACCACTGTACCCCATGATCTGCCAGCATCTTCCCAAGCAAGGGCAAGGTGAGAAGGCACAATGAGAGGGAAGCAAAGCAGTAAAGCCTTCACCAAAGCTTGGCAGAGATGATTCCCCAAAGGATAGACTTGGGAACAGTCTTCAGCTGGAGAGACATGAAAGCAGCGCTGCGATGCTGGAGTTGAACACACAGAATCAATGCAAGCGCACGTGTACATGTGGATATGCAAAAGAGCCCAGCAAAGAAAGGAAAAGCCTTTTTTTTTGGTATCACAAGGACAGTGATTTGCAGAGACTTCCAGCACAACCCTTCAAAAAATCAACTTCATTGACTCGACTGTCCTTACACACAGAGGGTCTGTAAGGCAGAGCCAGGGAGGATGTCACTGCCTTCCACCCACAGACATTTCCCCATGTGCCGCTCATGTTGGGGCTCAGCAGAGCCCAGGCACTGAATGGGGACAGCAGAAAGCTTCCTGCAGAGGAAGGAGTTCGGAAGCACAGCTCCAGTCTGTGCAAAGCTGCCCCAGCCTTTACAAAAGCCTCCCAAACCCATGGCTGAGCCCAGCTCTGCTGTGTAACTGCCCTAGAGCAGGCTCTGCACAGCACCTAGCACCTCACTCCTACCTCCAGCACCCCAGAATCCCCTCCAACACACACTGCAGCTCACACAGCTGCTCTCACCCTCGTGCAGGAGGAACAAAGCTCTGTTTGATATTCAACAGCAAGGTCCAGGCTTTTGTGAGTCTCCGTGGTGTGGCACAGCCAAGCTGCCCCACTCACCTCATGGATCCTCACCCATCGACTGGTATTTGCTCATTTACAGGCAGCGAGAGTGAAGCCTGTGCCAGCTGCTGGATCATGATGTCACTTACAGGATGCTACAGAAACAGAGAAAAGGAAGAAAGAAAAAAAAAAAAGGAGCCTCTGGTTTATCTGCCATTGCCCCTGCTCGTCTGAGGATGAAACCATCTCCCTCCAGCCTGGCCGGTGTCTTGACGAGCCCTTCAAGGGCAAGCACAAAGTTTTGCTGCCAGCACAAAACCGTGGTGGGAAGCAACTTCACCTCAAACACCAGAGGTTTTGAGCCTCTGGAAAGGCCCAAACCAGCCTTTGGGTTTCCAGCCAAAAAGGAAACCAGCCCAGCTGGAAAAGACAAGAACAAGGCGACCTGCCACTGCTCAGCATCCTCCCAGCTCAGTGGGGACAGGCTGCCTGTGTGTCCCCTTGGGAGGTTTTATCTGAAGTTAACCCTGCTGCAAGTCCTGGTCTTCCAGTTAAAGTTTAATAAATCAAATTCAACTGGGAGTGGAAAATAATGAGGCTAAACTCAGCTCCCATCAAGTCCAGTGGTGGGAAGGGAGATGAGGAGCACTGGGCTGAAACCTCAGGTGAGTGTGTTTTCCAGAGCACGGATTTATCACTGAGGCTGAAGCAGTTGGTGTGGTTTGGGGTTTTGTTTTGTTTTCTTTTCAAACACTGACAAATTTGCTCCCCAGTACAATGAGACAGCCAAGGGGGTGAAGGCTGAGGCTTTTGAGCCTCCCACCCCCATCTCTGCTGTATGTAGGTCCTCAGACTGTACCAGCAGCAACCCTGGAGCTGGTCCCCATCCCAGCAGGGTCTGACAAACCCCTTTTGCTGCCCCAAAATAACAGTCAGTGCCAAGAAAGCCATGAGAGCAGGTAGCACACCCAGACCATGACACATCCCCCCAGCCTGGCCCACAGCAGCAAAAAAATCCCAGAAAAATGGAACTTCAGCCCCAAAACCCTGGGAATCAGAGATGTGTCCCCCAGCCTGGCCCTGCCTGTGTCAGGGGATTCACTGGCAGCCAGAACAGAACAGGAGGACGTTAAAACCCCACAGGAGCCTTGGAGGAAGCAAAGGGGGCGGCAGAGGGGGCTCAGCCCCGGTGCCGTGGGGCAGCCCCAGGTTGGGTCCATGGGCCCTTCCCACGGTCTGAGCATCACTCACGGCTCCACACCCAGCTCTCAGTGAGGAGTGTGAAGGGCTCAGCTGTGAGTGTTGGGAACAGTGCTGGCTGCCATGATTGCTCTTAATTAACGTGTTGCTAAGACATTCCTTACCATAAAAAGCCAAGGAGCATGTGGAGCCGCTTTCCAGTGCGGCGTTGGACGCGACTCAGACACTTGAGGTCAGCCCGGAGGGGGTGAGCAGCTCCCCCCGCTCCCACCCCAAGGAAGGGATGGCTCTGGCTGGAGGGTGCTGCTGCTCCAAAAGCAGGTCTGGCTGCCTCTGTGGCTGCTCAGCAGGGCCAGGAGCCTGCCCACATCTCCACATTCGTTCCCTGTGCAGGGTGGAGGCAGGTGGTGTGGGAACAGTTAGAACCAGGGTGAGTGGGAGGCTGGATTTAGGAAACAGGGACCATGTGGTTCAGCTTTCCCTTTAGCTCAGGGAAAACAAGGGTCTTGGACTCCCACGTAGGAGCCACACAGCCAGGAGCAGCAGAAGCCACCTCTTACCCCAGATACTCACCACCCCCAGCTCCTCCTCACGGCACAGCTACCACTGAACCAAGTCCTCAGCCCCCAGCAGCCTCTCACCCCGCTTTCTTCCTCCAGATGTGGCCAGGGCATCCTTAGGGTAGAACACAACCCAGCCAACTTCTGTTGCTGGCAGTGGAGAGACCAGGAGGGAGCAAGACATTTTGCATCCCATTCTGTGACTGCATCTCCCCACCTCTGAGCTGAGCTGGACCAGCTCCTCATCAGCCCCAGAGTGGTACAGCTTTCCTGGGAAACAGCCTGACAGCAAAGCCCAGAAATGCCTCTTTCAGTGCAGGCCATGCAGAGGCCTTCCCAAAGCCTCCAGAAAACATGATGTGGTCCCATCCCAGACCCTAAGGGATCTCATATTTTCTTTGGGCACTGGTTAACACAAGAGCAACAGCACAGGCAGGATAGCAGCTCCCACACTGAAGCTCAGATGCTCCACAAAGGCTGCAATCAAAGCTTCCCCATTCCTTCCCCTGGCTTTGCCTACAGCTATTCCAGGTGAATCTCCTCACCCTGGGATTGGCTGCAATAAAACATGTTTTACAGCCTCAGGCTGAGCACAACAAATTCCATACACTCTCCAGGAGAAAGCATTTCAGATTAAACCATTGCTGTGGTAGAAACAGATCCAGAAAGATGGAGTCCAGCTCCTTCTGGTGAATGTCAGCATGTGAATCCAGCAGGCTCAATGCCACATATAATACAAGCCAGCAGCACGTTGCTTATGCTTAAAAACACTCTGTCAGCTGTCTGCCAGCCTTCAGAGGCTCTTGGAACCAGCAGAGTAAAAAACATCTAGCACTGAAGTCTAAGGTTTCCTTAAGCATTTGAGATCCAAGAGGAGGAGGGAAGGTCCTTGCTGGGGTTCTTGGGTCAGTACTAAGAGGCTGCATGGCCAGACACATGAAAAACAGCTGGGCAGGTGTGACCAAGATTTGAACCCTCACAGTGGTCCAGCTCTGGGCTGGACAAGCCTGTCAAATCTGCTGTTTTTCAGGCATTTGCTACACCACTGAGAGCAGGTAGTATTTCAGACCATGCCCAGGTCCAGGCTGAGGAAGATGAGGTCAGGGGTTCAGAAAGGCCAGGAGTTACCCAAAAAACAGCCATCTGTGGAGGGAGCAGCCCAGGCAAGCAGCTGGGTCTGCCACAAAGATCTGTGGTCTCATCCAGGCTCCAACATTCAGCTTCTGTGGGACATGGGCTGAGATGGGTCATCACCTCTCTGCCCTTTGCTACTTGGCCTCTCTTATCCACTGGCACCATAACTGTCCAGGGCAGCCTTTTCCCAGGGTGCACAACCCTGACTCCCCCAGGGAACCAGCCCACCTCTCCCAGCTGTGACACTCACTGCACAGAGCAGCCTCCCCTGCTAGGGAAAGAGAAGGCAGGGTGGGTAGATGCACAACAGCAGAAGGGTTAAAATGCAGCTCTTCACCTTTCCACCATCCATTCTCACTCCTGGTTCCATGCTGAGCTCTGCCTCACCCTCTCCACCTCCTCATGCTCTGTTTGCAGCACCCCAGGCAGTGACACAGCTCTTCCACTGCTGGGCTAATTAGACACCAGCATCCATTCACTCCTATAAACACAGGCTCAGGTGAATAAAGATTTGCTCCAAATTGCAAAGCAGCAGCTATTGTGAGTGCTCCCAGCTCTATGGAAACCCTGTATTTCAAGTGTTACCATAGGCAGATAATGGAAAAGATCCCACAATACAGCAAGCAGCAGGAGCTGAGTGAGGTGGGAGCACAAGGTACCTGGTCAGAGACAACACAGGTGCTCCAAAGCTCTGAAAGGCCTTGGTATGAAGACAGCAGAGTCCAGCTCCTGTACCAAAGCCTGACAGTACCACCCCACAGCACGTGGAAGAGCAGCACTTGTTTCTCATGGGTTAAATGAAGGGAACAGACTTGGTTGCTTGCAGGGAAGAGATGCATCAGATATAACAGGACAGGAGACAAAACGGGGATGAGAAGAAGGTGCTCTGCAGAAATCAGTATGGGAACACTTCTACACATGCTCAGCCTCAGGTCAGTGAGGAGCAGCAACCAGTCAGAGTGCCACAGAGCTCCCTCTGGTTCTCACTGCTCTGTCATGACTCCAGCCTGACAGCACTGTGTCTACCACCACCTCACACAGAACAGAGAACAGCTACTGGGATAGTCATGAAACATCCCCTGTATGTAACTAGACTGCAGGCCTGCCAGGGACCCCCACAGCCAGGCACCCCCACAGCCAGGGAACCCCCCACAGCCAGGGACCACCACAGCACAGAATCAGCATCTTGTGCCATCACTGAACTAAACAATAGTTAAGAGTAACAACATGAAAATCCTTTGAGATCCTTCAGAACTGAGATTCCCAAAACACATCAGGGAAGCAGGCAGCACCAACTGGAGCTTACAGCCTCCTGCACTTACCAGGACTGTACTCATAAGGTTTTGTGTTTGGAGTTTTTATGGGAGTTTTTTTGTTTGTTTGCTTTTTTAAAAACCTCACTCATCATGTCTGCTGCACATCAAAGAATTAACATTTATACCCAGGCCTGAAGATGTGCAAAGATAAGATCTCACACAGCAGTCTCTGCTCTCCATCTGCAGAAGAAGGCAAAGTCAGTCAGGAGGTAGTGTTTCCACAGGTTTATAAATCTGAAATACAAGTATAACACCCTGCCCACCACAATGGGGCAGGGGAGAAGGGAAGGGAAGCCCAAAGGTTGCTGAGAGAGTGCTGATTTGTACTTGGCAGCTGGAGAGTACACAACAGCTGGAGATTTATGCTGATGTGTCAAACAGCTTGTCTATCATCTCCCCCACTTGGTCGACCTGGTATTTGATGTACTTCTCAGGGTTCTTGGTGAAGGGCACATTGCCATATCTGCAAAGGAAGACAATCCTCAGGTGACAAATGACTGGAACACAGCAAAGAGACCCACTGGCTCCTCCTCTGTCACACATCAGCTCCACTCCAGCAGGTCCCACTTGAACCTGACAGGGTATCTTGTAGCGAGGAAGTGACCTGGTTCCAACTGGTCTCCCAAGTTTTACATGAATCACCCAGGGTGGCTCAGAGCTTTGTGCAAGCCAGAACATCTGCACTTGCTCTGACCAAGGAATCAGGGTGAGAGCAGATGTTCACAACTAGCAGTGTTCAGCTTGGGGATGTTTTAGTGTGCAAAGTAGAGAAGCTAAGACAGGACAACAGGAATGTGCCTCAGCTCAGGCTACTCTAGGCCCCAAAGACCTCAGGAAATCCAAAGAAGAGAGGAATGTTGCAAGAGGTTGTCACCTGTTCAAGAAGGCACCATAGGTCTCTTTCACAATGGTTTTCTGTGCCCAGCGGATTTTGTCCCGTTGCTCCACGTCTGGGATTGCCCAGGCCTTCTGGATCTTGCACAGCTCCTCCAGCCCGTCATTAAAACCCTGCCCAAAGCAAAGCTCAGTGAGTGGCCTGTCTGCAGTCACAGCTCTGTACTGAGCCTGATGTTCTTCCCCTCCACTGCTGACCACCAACATAAAGGTCTCCTCCTCAGGCAGATCTTTGGTCTGTTTGTCCCAATCAACCAGGGATGCTCTTATGCCATCTAACACCTCCTTACCTTAAAGCGCTCCTTTATCATCTGCCTCTCCTTATCCTTGAGCTGCAACAAGGAGGGAAAGGATTTATTTAATCTCCAGAAATAAAGTTTCCAACATCAGTGTTTGCCCACAACTCCCCATCCAATCTAAGTAATATTCTACCTGTTTGGCTTGAATTCCCTCTCTTACAGCAGGGAAGAGGGAAAATGCAGCGAGCAGCACACCCTACATCCACCCACTATCATCTGAAGTAGGTTTAACAAGGGTAATTTTCAGCCAGAACAGACATAAAAATAGATTTTTTTATACTTCCAGCCCTTTCTAATGGAAGGTCTCAGGGTTTTGCAAATCTAAGAGAAGCATCTGCTCAGGTGAAGATGTAAGAATGGAGGCAGAGATTAAAAGCCTTGTATGAATCTGGGGCAGGTGAGATTAGAAGGCAGTGCTGCTCTCCATCTCATCCCAGCCACAATATTCACCCTGCAGAGCAACACTGGCATGAGATATAAAGAAGCTTTCTGGGAATTCTCTTAATATGATAAAGAAGATGTTTCCAGCAATTTCTATCATCTCAAAACCATCCTTGCCCATCCTCTCACCTTCACTCCAGGTTGAAAAACAGGCAGGTTTCTCTCTGAGATGTACTCTGTCACCTTCAACCAGCTGCAGGTGAAATGAGACAGGAAAGAGGCAAAGAGGAGTTACTCATGCCTCACCAGAACATCTATGTCTTCACTCATGACCCTAAGGCTACTCCAGACAATACACACCCCAAAACTTTCCACAGTGACCCCACTCCAATTCAGATTAATCACTTAGAAACCAAAATATTTGGCTTTGGTTTTAGACAAGTTTCTGGTTTAGGCTGATCTCTCCCACTGCTCCAGCAGCACTGGCTCCCAAGGAGCTCTCAGACTGACAAAACTAAGGGAGAGCAGAAGATGCCACCTGACCTGCGCTGGTAGGTCTGGATCTGCTGCTCAATCAGCTCCCGGTAAGACCTCTCGGCTGTCTTCTGTGTTACAGCTACCAACTGGATCAGCTCAGACCTGAAAGAACAGAAAACCTGAGGAAGCACATGAGCCAGCTACTCTCAGGACTGCCAGCAGGATGACAACATTTCAAGCCTCTATCAACAAGTTCTTTTCTTCCCTTTTACAATAAAAAGGACCTTGAAATGCACATACTGGGAGACAGAAGCTACTCCAAGTTACTTTCCAAAGCCATGTCCTCAGTCCTCCCAAGATCAGAAGATTCTCTACAACCTAAGGCATATCTGATGCTCTTATCTTCCACTCTCATGTAACACAATGTTTATAATAGCACAAAACTTTCAAAAGGGCAGTTCAAGAATGGAAGAAAGAATAGGGATGAGACAGGTTGGCAAGTAAATGTGCTCAATGCAGAGCTCTACCCCAGAACCATGCTTAGAATCAGCCTGGCTTTGAGGGAGATTTACCCAGACACACACTTACTTTTCCAGAGATTTCAGAATGTAGTTGTAGTTGTTGTGCAGAAAAATGGCACTCAAAGCTGAGTCTTCATAAACCTTGGATTTACTTAGAAGGTTAAGCTGCAAGTTGCCCAGCACTTTGCCTTAAAGAGGGGAAAAACAGAGAACAAAAAGGTTTGCACTGAAGCTTCTCACGACTGACAATCCAAACTGCAGACTCTGTGCTGTCACCGTGGGCCCGCAGTAAAGCGAACAGCACAGCCCCGACTGCACCTGCAGACCAGGGTACAATCCTGTGCTTAATCCTACAAGCCTTACACAGATCCTCCCTCAGCCAGTCACCAACACCTCTCTGAACTGCTGCCTTTCTGGCAACTAGCAATACAGCTGTCCTCTGTGTTCAGAATAAGTCTCAGGACCAGCATGGGCGATCAGACAAAGCCTGACCATGATGGGAGGCTCAGATCTCAAAGAAGCTGATTCCCATTGTAACAGATCATCACAAGGTAGTACTGTGAACTCATCTCACTATCTTACTCTTAAACACAGGATCAAGAATTTACAGATCCCCTTTGGCAGCTGGGAACCCCTCTGTGGGGTTGAAGGTGCAAAGCACCAGGTGAGAATGGTTTGAGGCAACTGATAACAAAAGCTCTGCAGCACAGCAAGCTCCTGCACTGTGCTTTGTCCCATCTAACTGTCTGAAACTCCCAGTTTGACCCTTTTTTCCATCCCTCCCATCAGACTCCAGCTCAAACATGGAAAGATCACATGGAGCAGGAGACACAGCCTGTGCTCTTCACCCAAGAGGGAGCTAAGTGAAGGGCAGCTGAGGGGGCAGACACAGGACGGTGCGCAGGGTACTCACAGATGTAGGTGCTCAGCAGCCGCCTGCTGAACTCTGAACTGTAACTACTGGCTGAGGAGCTTGTCTCTGAAAAGAAAAAGAGTCTTAAGCCAGTTAACATGCCATGGGGAAGTGCAGTATGTGGTCAGTCTGCCTCTATTCAAACAAGCCTCATCTCTGTTGCTATGGAATTAGTGCAGAGCTCCCATCGACAGTGAAATTAGCTCCCTGCTTCAGTGCTGACTGTCAGCAGCTTATCCAGGTGGAAGAGCTTTGCACCCCTCAATCCTTGTATCTGCATCAAGTGCTGAGCACCCCAGCAGAAATATCTCCTTTTCTTCCTAGTGCTCAGAGGACATCCTCTTGATCAGAAATAGAATCACTAAACATACTCCCCATCCTTCTCCCACTATCTGAAAAGGGCTTGTAAGCTCCAGAAATTGGCAATCGGAGAACAAATGAGATGGAGCTGTTAACAGCAGGCACACAGCAGTAATTGAAACAAGCAGAAGGGCTCTGGAAAGCTTCAGCCATCCCCATGGCTGCTCATAGGGCCTGCTTGGCTCTGTACAAGGGACTGTGCCAGCATGGGAGCCTGCCCTTACAAGCAATGACTCTGGGCTGGCACAAGTTCCTCTGTCTATGCATAAGAGATGGCTTTCTGCCCTCAAGAGCTTGTGGGCATGTGTCCCAAGGGACACGTGGGGTAGCTATCTCCTCCTCCCTCCCCCACAGAGTTTGGCAGCCAGACCTAGCTCGGGTGGTCTGAGTTTAGAAGCACCCCATGGGAAAGGCCTTGAGGCTCCTGTTGCTGGGAGTTGGACAATGCGGAGCCGAGCGCACACGGCACCAAGCATGATACCAGCTGGGCCAATCTGCTACCCGTGCCAAAGAGGTTCAGTGCCATGAGAGCATCTTTAGCCTGTTCCAGCTCATGTGGCATCCCCCATTGTCTGCTGGTGACAAGCCCTCCCTATTCTCTTCAGCTCACTGGCAAGAATTCCTTACCCTCCCCTTTTTTCCCTTTTCAACTATGTGTTAATTTATTTACCACTCCTGGAGGATAAAGAATTAACATACATCACCAGAGTCCAAGGCAACATGAACAGGTACTTGTGGGTAAGTCTGCTTACCTCTGGGATCTAAAGGAATATTGTATGTGTCCCCAAGAACTACAAAGATTAGGCAGAGCAGAGAGAAAAGGGGAGGGAAGAGAGAAAAAGAAACGCAAAGTGCAAAAAGACAGGTTAGAGACCACCATCCCTCTGAGAACAAAGCAGATATTAACACAGAGCAGCCACAGCTACACAGGAGAGCAGGCAGAGTCCCTCCAAGGCCACAGAGTGGAGATCACAGGGGAAAGGCAGAGTCCAACCTCCTTCCCCTGCCAGAGACATTGTTTGTATTGTTATTGTTTGTATTCAGCAAGACATCTCATTCCAGATCAGTTCAAACTCACTTTCAAGGCAATGGAAAGCTTCCCCTCATGCCAGCAGCAGTTTACTGGTTCTTGAAATGAACCACACAGCCCAAATAACCTTCCCAAGGATCTGAGCAAAGCCATCCCACCCTCACTGTGCACATTAGCTTCCCTGCATGGCTATACAGGGCCCTACAGAGCCATTCAGTGGGCAAGAGCAAGGGATTGGCATCACCACACCTAAATCATCAACTTTGCTTTTGCTACCACTTGAGGGAAACAGCATAGAAAAATATGGATGTATTTCCCACCACCTGGGATCACTGTGGGAGTTATCTAACCCAACTCCAACAGCCACACCTGACCTAGTGACTGGAAACTGTCATTACAGAGGCACCCTTGAGGGCAAGTCACTATCCCAAAGCAGATGCCCTCTGTTCACAGAAGCAATTCTCCCCTTGAACTCCACTGACATGATCTGATGATGTCAGGTCTAGCTTTTGGAGCAAGCTGCAGAGCTGTTTCTGCAGGAGAACAATGCTGGCAGAACACAGGGAGCATCTGGCAGCAGGTGGTCCCTAAGGCCTGACTGCAGACAGAGAGAACACCATTTACAATATCTGGATTGTGGGTCATCTCATGCATGGCTCTGAAGTACCACATGTCAGCCCAAGTTACCAGATCTGATAGTTACACTGATTTCAAGCTTTAATAATTGAGGAGACCACAAAGAGGTTCATGAAAGAGCTGGGAACTGCTGCTCTGCACAGAACCAAGAATCATGCTCTATCTGATAGGTTACAGGAGGCAGCAGCTCTCAGCTTCTGATCTATGTATTTCTTTCTGGAATTAGTCTCTTTAGCACCCTACAGAGCAGAGCTAAAACTTGTCCCTCTGTTAGGACACATGAATGGCTCAGGAGTGCCAGTTTGATCACGGCTAGATGCTGCTGCTGTTATACTCTGACCAGAGGATATGGCAGAGAAAGGCAGCAATTCATCAACACACAGCCTAGCTAAAGCTAACTCAGCTGGACCAACCACCCTCCCTCCAGTACAGTCACAGAGGACCAGCCCAGTGCCAGATTTGAAGCTAAATGACTAAGGCATCCTCTCTTGATACCACAAAGCACATCAGCAATAAACACCATCCCAAGAGTACCTGATAGCAGCAAATGTGGAAGGCCAGGAGGGAAACTCTGCATCCCTTGGAGTTCTCCAGATAACCAACTATACGGTCATGGCAGATCAGAGGACAAGACATACCACAGGGTGAAGGACAGGAGGAGAACAAGCTCACAGCACATGCTGAGGTTTGATTTTTTTGGGAAGATGTCCAGACAATTTGGGGAAGGAACTGCATGCCCCAACAAGCCCCATGCACAGACGTACCTTGCGATGCCAGCATAGCACCTGCTGTCTCCTGGAAATCCAACAACTGCTGTAGGAAAAGGATGGCCTGGAAGCAAGGGAGGGAAGTTATGAGCAATCAACACTACATCTCCTATTCTCTGCTGTTAAGGATCATGAAGGACCACTAATCTCCCCACACTTAAAAGCCTTCAAGAAACACCCATCTGAGTTGCTGGGTTTTACCCACACAGTCACACCATGGCTTAGCAAAGGTAATTAGCTCATCTCTGCCAGTTAATTGCCCTTCCAATACCAAGACAGGTTAACTTAAGAAATTTCTCTCCTGCCCTTTAAAAAACCTCCTCAGAAGTTGTTTTTCCACAAAGGATGGTTCAAAACATCATCACATACGTTGCTGGTGAGTTCGTGAACTGTCCCATCTTTTGGCATGTTATATTCCTTGTCTGGATCATTCTAAGAAGGGAAGAGAGAGAGACACAAGGTCAGCATGTCAGAAACTTGAAGGCATCTACAATACAACTGCTGATGCAAGTGAACTGTAGGCTGTTTATCCAGCCTCTCTCCACATCCTCAGACCCATCCCTTGCAGTGCCATCTCCTGGTGCTGAGAAACCACAGCTCCTCTACACCAGCAGCTCAGAACCACCAGGATTTGTTCAGCATGTGATTGTGAAATGTTCAGCTCACCTACCAGGCAGGGCATTCACCAAGCCCACCTTACACAGGAACAGTTTAACATGAGTCCTCAGAAACTATTCCAGACAGCAATTTTCCTCTTTTTAAATAGGATTAAATCCTGAGATTGACTTCATAGCTGCAGAGGCCTGGAAGCTCACATCAAATTACTTGCAGTACGCCTGTTTGAAATCAGTACCAAGCATTGAGTATTTGCAGCTGACTGTCCAAAGTGATGCAGCAAGCTCCTGCTTTAGAGTCAGAAATTATGTGGTCTCATGGAAAGCTGAAAGCTAAACTAGGGATTCTGCTCAGAAAACCCCTCTTCCAAGCCTGCTGGTCTTGCCA
Source organism: Caprimulgus europaeus (assembly GCA_907165065.1). Next base: position 3,722,087 of record OU015543.1, on the reverse strand, counting down.
GAGAGAACATTGAGGAGAATCCTACCTTAATGTTGTCTGCAAACTCTTCCAGTGCCTTCGCACCAGTGGTCTCCATGGAAGTGATCAGCCCTGGCAGTTTGTTCTTAGTGCCTGCTGCAGTTCCCTGGAATAGTTCCATAACAGATCAGAGAAGGAACACATGAACTTTCATCCAGCACCTACCCTCACTGAGCCCCCATCCCAGCATTTCATTCTCAATTCCCCATGTGCCAGGGGAGTATTTACAGCACCATCCTGCATTCTTCTGTCAGCCAGAAACAGAAGATGTGACCAGGATTCGCTGTCTCTCACGTTTGCTCTTACATAGTGCCTGATACAGGAGGTTGGTGCATCACAGTCACTAGCTGGAAGAAGATGGAAAGGACCCTTGCTAAACCTGAATGCCATATTTGATACCTGGAGAACCTTGTGGCATGGTTTGAGCAGGGTCTCCTAGAGCAGCCCATCCTCCGGATGTCTCTGAGCAGAGTCTAAACTAAGCTCAACAGTATCAGAGATGAAACACCTCAGAGGCCATGTATACAGCAGAATAATGTAGATGATCCATCAGTGGAGCATGACTTGAACTCAAAAGAACTGCTGTGGAGAGATGCTGAGTTGCTGCTTCACCATCACAGAAAGCAGAAAGCTGCATTTATGTCACCTCCCATCCAGGCTGGAGGACAGAAGCAGCATAGCTTTGTTCAAAGTCACTGTGATAATCCCTTTCAAAAAGTTCTCCAGACAACCCAAGCCACAGGACCTTCTCCAATCCTACCATGCTTACCTGCAAGACCTGATCAAACTCTGGCTTCATCTGCTTAAGATGCTTAAGGATGGGGAAGATTGTGAGTACAGCCGAATAGTCGTGTCGGATGATGGCTTTCCGGGCAGCGGAGACAATGTTATCCCCCTCCATGATCAGGTTATCCAGTGACTCCTGCAACAAAGCCAGACAGTCAGGAGAAAGCAGCTTGACTTTTGCCCAGGCAGCACAAGGGGCTCGATGCAGGATACCTTTTAAGGATGCCAATTTAGCTGATTTGTGGTAACCAGTGAGTGACACTGAGCACATGTTCTCTACAAGGTCTGTGCAGGCCTTGGTTCCCTAAACAGGTCCTGGAGGGCAACACTGGCAGTGGTGGTGCTCTTGGGCACCCACAGCGGGTAGTGGAATTCACATCCTCACAATGAAGAGGAAGGGAAAAGGACTCTGCATGTGTCCTTTACAAGAGAAGCCAAGCAGAGAGGCTCGACTAACCTGGATGAGAGAATCAAAGGTCTTCTTCTGGTGGTGCTCTGGGACAATTTCTGTCAGGAGCTGGTACTCGCTCTGGGCCAGTTTGACAAAGGCACTCACGCAGTGGATGTAGGCGTCGATCTCGATGTCAAAGACGTCATCCCTCCCTGGAAGGACAAGAGGGCTTTCAGGGAGAACTAAACTTACACTGAGCTTCCAGCTCACTCCTGCTCACTCCAAGGCCTTGGTTTACACAAGGAGCACAAGATTCTTCTGGAAAAGGTGATTCTGGCTTTGCACCCACCCTTGTGCGAGAACAAGAGCCAGCTTTTCACCAAACCTGCCCCCTGGGTTTGCGCATGGGAAGCTACACATGCCCTTCAGGAGGCACATCAGGACACCAGCTCTTTCCAGCCTCATGACAGAAGGCAAGTTTGGAGCTCTTCTGGGACACAGACTAAACTTAATCAAGGGCTTGAACACAGAGTACTAAACTCAGGAAGGTCTGAGGTGAATTATTCAACATCTCTGCTTGTATTGTTAGAATTCCTTATCTCCATCCGTCCCGCAGATGAAGAACTGCCATTTTGCATCAATGTTTCTGGGAAATTAAGGCTGTTCTAGAAGGCAGCCTCCTCCCACAGGCAGAAACAGAAGATAAAAACCAGGCAGATGAATATTTCAATCCTATGAAGCAGGAACATCAGCACAGCTGTGAGCTACCTGCCACACAATGCTGCATACAAATGCAAATATTTGAGTCCCAGCATATTAATGTCTCCAAGATCCACCAAAGAACCCATATGGCAGGCATGAGAAGTGGCAGTACGATACAAGGGCCCACACCAACTCATGCCAGCTGCTAGCTGGATGTGTCAGCAGGACAGACACAAACAGACTTGCACCATCCTGCATCACTCAGACTCCTGTAGTAGTCACTACAGGATGGTAAGATTATAGAGAAAGGTCTTCTCTAAGCTATGGGCTGCTGCTTCTCTCCTCCCAGCAACATCTGAAACTTTTGATGGAGAAAGAACCAATTCTTCCCTACACTGACAGGTCCCTCAGGTTGATCTTTTAAAAGTAATGGTCAGCAGGGGACACAGAAATGGGATGCAGTTTTACAGACTGCCTACAGTGGAGCGGCCCACCGTACTGCACGCTGCGTGTGATCCCTCTCCTGTTTGCTTCACTCCAGCACTGAACAAGCCAGTAGCCACCTATAGGAAAGTGCCCCACAGCATGGTGGCCACCAGTGTTTGCTTGGACAAATTTGGGGTTCCCTGTTTGAGGGCTTGGGGTTTGTGTGATTAGTAGGAGTGAATTCTACTGAGAAGAGCCAGAGCTTCTTAGCCAGACAAGGCCCATGCTCCAGGACTGTCCACGTAGATGAACAGCCACTGGCCACAAAACTCTTGTGACACATGCTGCAAAGAAGGGATGTTACCCAGCTGGTTATGAAGTGACAACACGGTACTTACCAGCAGCCGGCCCATGCTTGTCGCTCAGGGTATCGGCAAGGTGTTTAACTCGTAAGTCATGCTCATGACCTAGTGAGATGGCAGCCGGCACAAACAGAAGGCGCAATTTATCCAGGGTGGTTACAGCATGGATGCTCACACTGGCTGGAACCTGCTTCAAGCTTGGCTTATTTGATCTGATGGACATGGGTTTTTTTTCCCTACACAGTCCCAGGAAGCTACCTGACCAAATCCCTTTGCTGGGCTATGTAGCAGCAGCAACCCTTTGAAACCTGATGAGAAGTGTGAGCTAAGTCATCTCTTGGGCCACAGGAGTGCCTTGAACCTCCTGCCATAAGTTCTGAATGGGACAGCAGGCACCAGAAGTCCAATTTGTACCCACAACCATCACAAATCCAAATTCAAAGCCCATCCCTTGCTCAGCATGAGAATTTTTTTCCCATCAAATGAGTGATTTTAGTCACCATCTGGGATTTAGTAGACTACAATGTAGATGCTGAAGAGATCTACCTCAGATGTAGACAAATCAGGAGGCAGAAAGGTCTTACAGATGCTTTGAAGCAAGTAACCTCTTCTCTCTTATCTGCTGCACCCTCTATGAGCAGAGGAGATCAGAATATGGAAGACTACCATTTAGGTAGGTCTCCACAGAGAAGATGTACAGGCATGATGTGCTGAGCTAGCTGTTGTCTGCCACTTCAGCATCAGGTTTGGAAAGGTCACTAGGAAATGGAATGTCTCAAAGTCCAGGCAAAAAGAAAATGAGAACAGAAACACCACAAGCAGATGTCATCAGAGCAGAGCTTCCATTAGCCATGTGGCTATGGTGGGTCAGCTGCTTTAAGGTAACATTCCTCTTCACCTGTACTCATGTTTACAAAGACTTTGAAATTCAGACACTAAATTCAGACTTGGTTCCCCAAGGACAGCTGTACCTCTCCAGTGCTGTCCACCAAGCACTAGGCTAATGGAAGTTCCACCTGGAAAAGCAAAGCTGATAGACAGAGAAAGTAAAGGGTGAAGTAGATAGAGCTGTGATTACCTTCCAGAGGAATGAGGTTAGAGGCCCCCTTTTTCCCATCTAGACCATGCTGAGAGTACTGTTTCAGAAGGTTCTGAGCCTTACGGATCGTGCCTGTCACCAGAGCCAGAGAGAAGAGACAAGAAGACCTAGAAAATGAGTGAAAGAAAACAAACCCAGAACACCAGCCCTCCACCAGCAAGTCACCTCGGCCCAGCAAGAGGATGCTGGGCACCAATGAGCATGCTCAGTACGGGAACGTGAGCCCCAAACTCACGTCCAAGTGTCCCCAGACAATGACATTTCCAGACTGTTTCCCTGCTGTGAGGGTGGGGAATGAATTCCAGACAGGGTTACAGAATCAGGGAGTGCTCAAATGAGTTTGGTGAGGTGGCTGGGTGAGAAAACAGCTCAGAGAAGGGAAGCAGTGGAACACCCTTCCCTGTGAGGAGTTTCTTCTTTAAGCCAGTACTCTCCACCCAAGCATTCCACATTTGTTGCTTTTCCTCAGCTGTGGAAGCAGGGCTTTGCAGTGCGGACAACTCCTGCCCAGCAACACGTGGCTGCTCCCCAGAACCACAATCACAGCTGCCTGCTTAAACCTGCACAAAGAGGTGCCTTTCTGAGGGGTATTCTCTGAGCATGCTCAACACAGACCCATCAGGAGCCCCACAGCCAAGACAAGGAATGATCTCTGGTGTTACAGGAAGCGACAAAAGGGTGACAACCTCTGGGCTCAAGAGAGCAATTGCAGCAGCAATTCCCACCACAGGAATCACAGAATAATGGAGGCTGCCCACCCATGTCTAACTTGCATTAAGTCACCCTAATCCCCAAGACACTTCTCTTCTAAGGAACTACAAATCAATTAAAACCATGGAAAAGAAAATAACATTGGGTTAAAAGATTTATACTTAACACACACAAAAAAACCAGACAACTGAACAAAAGCCAATGCTGGATATACAGCTAGAAAGCACAAAACAAAGCATTAATGTGACAACTGAAGACTAAACACTGTTTCCATATTAAAAGGTTAGTCATCATGCAACAAGCTACAATTATCACAAGCACATGGACACCCTCTCACAGCACAGCTTTGCTGTTGCCTGCACAACAGGAAGCAGAAAGTTTTGGGAAGGTAGAAGGAGTTTCTATAGGAGACTCAGATGAAACAAAACTGGGCTGAGTAAATGAAGAAGAATCCAAGAAATAAAAATGCTGTTGCCAAAATTAAAACTTGTCTTTCTGTTTTAAAGTAATAAACACTTCAAACATGCAGAAAATCCCTACTTCCACTAGTAACTGTACACCACAGTGCAGCCTGGAAATGAGTGTTGGATGCCCAAATGCTGAGGATCGCTCTCCTGAGGGGAAGCCCAAGTACCCACTGCTGCAGAACAGCATCCTGGTGTGCAGGACAGCTGCATCCCATAAAGGGATCTATGGCAGGGGGAAAGAAACTTCAAGGCCCCCAGGCAGTGCATCTCTAATGGGGGAAAACAAGAGAGAGAAGTTCCCACTGAATTACCAAGTTGCCTTAACCTGGTGCAATTACTAAATAACAGAACGTGGTTCCTAAAGCGTAAATGTTTCACTGGTAAAATTCTTCTTCTACCAGTTCAGAGTGTTCTCAACCATTTAGGAAAGGAAAAACTAAACAAAACAGAACATTCTTCTAGCAGGAAACTTCTCCCCTCTAGATCTACACCAGGGAGGTGGGAAGACTTACACCCTTGCTGTGCTGAGGCACTTGCTCCTAGCTTCTCCCATAGGATCAAAGGAGAGGGCTATGCCTCTTCTTCCAGGCTTCCCGATGCTCTTCACACCCAACACTTCCACTTTATTCTTAGCTACTTCCAGAAACCTTCAGAGCTTGGGCACAACAGCAAGTTCCTGTGAGCAAGCAAGGCTGTAGCAAGCTCTGGAGATAAACACTGAGTTGTTCCTTAGTGCTGTTATCATGGCCCAGCTGATGCAGAGCAGCTCACCCCAGGTACTGCTCTAGCAGTTCTTTCATCTTTCCCACTTTCAGGCATCCAGGGAGAAGGGGGGGGGAAGAATTAAAAAATACGGTAAATTGGTGTGAAAACCAAGCAGCCAGCACAACTGGTGCTGCTGTCAATAGGATGGCACTTCACAGGTATGCAGTGCATGTCTCCATAGCCCACCCCTGATAGTTTCTTCTCAGCTGAGAGCTGAAATGCCTCCACTGCATTTCATTTGCATAAGCACAATTACCTGTGTTTACACTGACACACACTGAGTGCTCACTGTCCATGGGCATCACTTCAGTGTTGCTGTATCCCTCTTACTTAGCAGTGTAATTAGGCTTTAATGGATTCTAGTGGAAGCCAAATGCTTTTGTTCCATGATTGTTTTCCCCTATTAGGCAGCTCCAAACCAAATGGGACTGCATTCCAGCTACTAATGGAAACATCACATTCAAGCTAGGGAGTGATCAAGATGGGAAGCAGGAACAGGCTCTTTATTCTGCCAGGTAGCACCTCACTGCTAGGTAAGCTGGAACATTAACTAAACTGGAAAAGGGCTCTCCTGTAACTTGAAAGAGACCCAAAAAGTCAAAAATATACCTGAAACCTTTGCTCCTGTGGCCCAACTGTTAAATAAAGTGACTTTTGGGCATATATGAGGCACAGTTTTCCAAGTGCACATTGTTCTCCTGTTTCTCTCTTCCATCAGGCAGTCTTCTAACCAAGCAGAAGGGCAACACATTCTCTTTTTTTAAGCATCAGCTGCATAAGTCTGTATAGAACTGGCTAAAGCTCTCTGGCTTTTGCTTGTAGGCAGCCAGGCTGGGTGCTCCTACCAGCATCTTCTGGGCCTATCCTCCCCTGGCAATGCAGAGCTTCCAAGCTACCTGCTGCTCACAAGCCTACAAAAGAGCACTGGGTCTGCAGGCATCACACAGAAGCAATATTTTATATGCATATGTTTGCAGCAAGATGATTTGGGAATGTGAATACACTTGCCCTCTGAGACAGACTGCTGACATTTCAAACACCACAGCTGAAAAAAAAAACAACAAAGCCCACAGATTGCTTCATCAGTTCAACAACTTGACTTGGCAGGTTTCATTTAAGAGGAGACAATTCTGCTTTACAAGCATCTCCAGCAGTCAGATTTTCAACTGCACACTGTAACATCAGGAGATAGCACAGGGTAAATCAGCAAACAAAGCACTAAGAGAGATGAAGACCCTCAGAAACAACACATGGATATGGAGCATCTTCTTCAGAACCCAGCATAGTACCCGGGGCAGAGGGCAGGTCTCTGCCTTGTTACCCTGTCCCTAATATCTCACCTTCCCTTTAGCTGGAGCCTCTCTTGCACTTTACTTTGTGGGTAAATAAGTTATAGCACATCAGATTTAGTTTGTTATTGATCCCTTGCAACAGGTTGAAGTGTGCATTGGGGTGTGCACTGGGATATTCTTCCTTAAGGGCTAAGGAATTTAACTCACTTGTTGGAACCATTTAAAAAAAACCCTTGTCTGAAACCCAAATTGGTAGAACTTGACTTTACTTACTGAAGCAATAGCACAGAAAAAAAATGTCTTTATCCATAATTGAAAAAAGGCTAAAACTAGGGGAATCAAACACCTCCAGATGAATATTGCTACGAAGAGCACCACTGTGCCAGTGCAAAGAGGGTATAAGACCTCCACATCAAGAGCTGTCCTTGAAAGCTGATGGAACTGCAGAAAAAATGGTGATTCTCTGCTTAAAGACTATTTTTTTCCTCCATTTTAAATTTCATTTAAGTATAGTTTAGCAGCCATAAGAGATGGCTAGTGTATGAGGTTTAACCACCTCTGTCCCTCAAGAGCTACAATCTGGTTCTCTGTCCTTGTTCACTGAAGACTGGAGACAAATTAGCCACTATTTTTTCTTGAGATTAAGAATACCCCAATAGATAATTTGAAATGCTCTTTCCTTCACACACTGGCAGCTCTGACTGTGCACTCTACATTCTACCTGGCCCATCTCACCAACTCCAATTAAACTAGACAAAAAGACATGAAAAGCTCCTGACAAACTACAGCCAAGACATTCATCATGACAAGCAATTTTGGATGCCCAAATGCATCCATTTTGGAGGAGCCCTGTTTGTAGAGAACAAATGCTTGTGCTCTCAGAGGTGTGGGCTCCTTTCTGTGCTCTCTACATGAGCATCCAAGATCTGAGATTCTATCTGCCCATGAAAAAAATAAATCTCCTCCATCTCTATTTACCTAGAGCACAAGGGAGATGTTACCATTTTGCAGGCTGCTCAGAAACATTTGCTGACTTCACAGCAACCAAAACCCAGGAATCTTTTCAGTATCAGGTGATAACTGAGAACTGTGGACCAAGTCTGAAGCATCAGCAAACCAAGTTCCACACAGCTCAACTACAGATTCCCATCTGGCATCCTTCCAGTAGAGAGATTCTGGACAATACAGAAATATTTTTTACCTATTGTAATTAAGCTCTTAGGCAGGAGTCACTGTTCAGGAGCTGAACATAAATGACTGCCAACATGCTTAAAAGCAATTTTATATGCTGTTTTTTCTGCCATCTGCAACATTGCTAGTTCCCCTCAGCAGGAGAATATTGTCCTCTACAGGTCTCCCAAGAGTGGGGGCAAATTCTTATGCAAATAACTACCAGCAAAACTCCAGAAGAAAACCAAGTGTGGGGTGATTTTCAAGGAAAAATCCACTGAAATTTGCAGACTGCATTCACCAACTGCACCTTGCACATCAGCTTTCAGGAACAGCACCAGGGCACAGCAGCAATGGCACAGATTGACTTTTTAAAGAGACCAGAGGGGTGACCTCTGGATGTCACAGCCTTCCCCAGGTAGCTCTCCCTCTCCAAATATTCCAGGCACACCCCCTGCTTTAGCGAGAGGCGGCCCAGCAAAGCTTCTCCACACACAGAAGTGAACAGAGTGAGCAGCAGGGCCAGCACACACAGATGCACATTACCTGGGATGAGGACTGCATTCACATCAGGATTATAAAAATAAACACAACAAAATTAAAATGGGTATTTCTTTTTCTCCCTTTCCCCATCCCATCCATTCCCAGTCCCTACCCACATTTTGCATTATTTTCCTGAACTCAGTAAGAATATTTGGACAACACAGGAAAAAACACTAGGGTGGGAGAGTATTGGTGGTGATGTAAACACAGAGAAATATGAACTTTTCTGACTTTCATCATTACTACAGAGGAGACAATAGGGTGCTGTGACACACAGAGGGACAATATCACTGTGCTGCTGGGGAAGGTACGTGCTAGCTGCTGCTGGCCCTCCTCCTGGCTGTGTTCCCACTAGATGGCACATCTCAGAGACTCCAGGAACTCTCAGGAACTCCAGCTCTGCACTCAAAACTCTCATTGTAAGTAGAGGTGGAAGAACCCACCAGCCACATCCATAGCTCATCCAGACAGGCTGAGGCAAAAGCTTTAACAGCCCTTCAAAGACTCAGACAGCTTTGGATCTCATTTCTGTAGACACCTACCTAGCTCTCATCTCAAATCCTGACTAATTCTTGATTTCCTAGGACAATAATAATTTATTCATAACTAATTATTAAAGTGACCTGTTTTATTGGATCTGATTCTATTTTGCTGTGGCACAGTCTATATTCCATAACAGAAGGGATAGGTAAAAATAGACCTGAGAGGGCTATAAAAGGATATGATCTGAGAACACCTCTCCTCAGCCTATATGGAATATAGACTGTGCCCCAGCTAGGCCTTTTCTCTCCCCGTACACAGGACCCTTCTCCTCCATTTACATCACCCAGAGAACAGACTCAATGTCTTGGCAGAGTGTCTGTAACCTCAGTGCTGAATCCAGGGCAGAGAAGAGGTGCTTCTCTCTGAAATCTCACCCCTCCCCTGTCCTAAAAGTACATCTTTGACACAGAGGCCACCTCAGCAGTGAGGAGGCCTGCAGATCCGTGCCTGACACCCAGATAAGAGGATACACATTACAGTGATCTCCCCCTTGAGGGACTGACCTGGTCTCTTGATTGGCTTTTTGGTGGGGGTGTCCTTCCTTTTGTTCTGAATGGCAGGGGAATAGGGCACGCCGGCGGAGGAGCTGTTCTTGCGGAAATGGTCTTTCAGCCCCTTGAGCGAGCGGTCGAGCTGGACAGAGCGGATTTGGAAGTAAACAGTCATGAAATCTAAGGAGACAGAGTAGAAACAAGATTAGAAGCAAACAGGGAACACTATATGGTAAAACAAACCTTTCCTGAAACACTCTGTGCCCCTAAGGGAACTTACTTGGGGTCCTACATCAATGCTAGTGTTTTTCCCTCCCAGAGCCTCTCCTTTTTTCTTCAAAAACTTCCTCTTCTTCCTTCCCCTGCAGAATTCATTCCAGCCCTTCCACCACACACAACATTAAGTCTGTGCACCACTACCAAGAGCACATCAGTTGTGGAATTGATTGGAGACATTTGTGCAAGACAATGTCAATTCAAGTGGTCAGTTTCTAGCACGAGAGACTTGACACACTCCTCAGGATTCAGGGCACTCAGGAACTAAATGAGGTGTTCATCATTTGAAAGCAGAATACAAACTGACTCACAAAATATGCTTGAGTCGCCTTTGATCATTCAAAAACTCTTAAGAAGCTTTCAGAGATGTTTGTCATACTTGGTGAGCACTCAGAAGTAAATCAGTGAGGCGGGGGGTGATGCTAGTAGCAATCTGTATGTGAAAGCACAGGTTTCCTGTAGCAAGTCAACCAAGTCATTCACTCCCAGAGGAAAAGTTAATACAGGAGTAGAAAGCATTAGATGGATTTTGGTGCTGCAGAACAGGAAAGGAGAGACATGTACTGGCTGAAGAAAGTCTTTGGTGCTGCTTTCCTGCCACCTTTGGTCATATTTAATGCAAAATCTCTGTTTGTAAATAGTTCCCAACTGGGAATAAGTGACCAGTGTCTTGCACATTTATAACACCTAAGCACTGGATATTGCAGCTCCATCAGAAGGTATCACAGATCCAAGTTAAATGGATTTCTGCTACAGGACAGACTATGCATTAATATGTGCTTTATTTACACAGCTCTTTCTTTCATCATATCCACCAACAAAGCATTCTGCTCAATTAACAAGCCATCACTTCAGTCTCACTAAAAACACTGGAAAAAAGAAGCAGGATCTTAAAGTGACTGAAAGGAGACTGAACTACTCACCTAAAAGGTGCCACTAAGGCAGTCACTCGTTCTGCTTGTGCTACCAACAGCAGCCTGACTCATGGTTTGTTACCCACAGCTGAGCAGAGGTTCATGGCTGAAGGTGTGTGATCTACAAGCCAAGCTGTGCAGTGCTACACACATCCCTCAACACCCTACTTCTGGTCCCAACCACCCATGGTAAGTAGTTGGGAGAGCACTCATCTGATAGAGAACAACAAGGGAACAAGACACAGCACTACCAACCTTGATTCCTGCCATTTTCCACCAGCCAGCCAGAAATGCGGATGATATCATGCAGGACACTCTCTGGGAGGTGCTCCAGAGACATCTCCTCCTGCGTCTCCATCTCATCATCCGCACTGATCAGGTCCAGGATGAGGATGGGTGGGACTGGCTTGGTGTGTCGTGTCATCAAGCTGCGGAACTCTGACTCCAGGGACTCTTTGCCCCTCTCAAAAAGGGATTTCTGGCACAAAACAGCAGGACAGAAGCAGCACAGAGCTTCTGTAATCAGTCATTCACGAGTATTTCTGCATAAGAAGACATTTTGTGCAGCATTTCTAACCACTGTCAAATACCTCATCCTTCAAACTCCAACACCACCTGGAACTAAGAGATTTTTAAAGTGAATTCAATTTTTAAAATGCTTAGGAGTTGCTCAGTCTTCAAGAGTGATTTAAACAGATCTCCCACTCTGCTCAAGCAGTTGAAGGACTGACAAGAGCTACTCAGGAGGAGGTTCTACAGCTCCACCACACGTGCAAGACATGCTTTCAGAAGTCCTACTGGCACACTGCATAGAGCATGCAAAACACCACAAGCAGAAATGCTGCTGAGTGCAGACTTAAACAGAAGCCAAAACAATCATTTCTTCAGCTGTACTCAAGCACCTTCTTCATCAGGCAGCAAGCCTGTCATCCTCTCACAGCACGAGGAAAATCAGCAGGGCCACCTCTGTTTCCCTCTCACCCATACCAAGGTCCAGACCCATGACCTAGGACCTACCACACGGTTCAGCTCTGGGCTGTCTGGATTGTTGTCCTGGAAGTATTCTACTGCCTTCTGGATTTTGTCCATGCAATTCAAGTATTCCTCCAGTCTCCCAGTGGGGCTGAAAATAAACCAAAAAATAAAAAGCAGTGCCCCAAGAAGCAAAGAAAGAAGATACCAAGAAAGCACCAGACCAAACTCAGGATAAAAATAACAAGGGAAATTTCAATTCCCTTTTCTTCAACTAGGAGGAGATCATGGGATTCCCTTCTGGCTCCAGTCAATGCCCCAGCAGAACACCCAATCCACGCAGCAAGTGCTGAAGTACTGATGACTGAGCAGCACACAGCTCTCATCGCCTTCCTCTCCCAGTCAGGCCCAGATGGGAAAGCAGAGGAAGCTGCACACCCCACCCCTGAGAAATGGCCATCACAACACCCTCCTGGAGACTGAAAACGGGCTCCACAGCAGCAGAGCAGGAAGAACCTTTGGGAAAAGGGCAGAGGAAGCCACCAATGCTCATGAGATTCATACAGTAACACGTCTGCAAAACCTGGAGAGACACCAGTGCAGAATTTGAGCTGACTTTGCCCTCTGGGGATTGCTGAAGGTCAAGTCAGGGTACAGGGAACATGATGATGAGTATGTGGAGTGAGCTCCTCTACCTCTAACCCACAAGCTCAGTAGGATGAAGCTTCCCAGCAAGGTCTAGCTGCTCAACTCACCCTTCCTTTATGATCTTCTCTGTGTCCTTAGCCACATGGTAGTAACTGATGACGTGATCCAAGCAGGACAGAGTCTTCTCCACATTCTCCTGCAAGCGCTGCAGGTTCTCTGTCTGTTTATGGACAGGGATGATCGAATTCTCCAGCTTCATCAAACGACTTTCAAAGGAGGAGAGGATAGAGACCTACACACCAGAAGTAAAACAGAGAGCTGAGGATGTCCTTCCACATGGATCCATACAGCAGGGTAGCAGTTAGAGCAGGGTGATCAGGGACCTTCTGGTCCTAGCTTCCCTTTTTGGGCTTTGCTACTAATTTGACATGACTCCTGAGGTGGGCTCTTTAATCCCTCTATGTCCTCATTCCTATTAATAACCACCAAACAGATCACTTGCCATGCAGAGAAGGGCCAATCTTGAATAAACTGCCTGTAAAGTGTGAAAATAATGTTCCAAGACAGTAATAAGGAAGAACAAAATTTTATTTGAGAGCAGAAAATAAATATACAAGAACTGCCTGGAGGTGCCCAAGGTAAAAAGAGCAAGAAAAGCATAAACCAGCAGCCACTTTGCTCTGTACCACTAAGACCCAAACATGAGATGCACAACACGAAGGCACAGGACCAGTATAGTGTGAACCTTCTTTTCCACCACAGATATTTGGTTTTTAAACCAAAATGGACTGTGATATTGCTTCTGAAAGGTGGAAAACCTTAGTAAGCTCACAAAGAATGCCTTAATGTCATCTTTTACAGGCCACAATGTAATTCTTTCAAGATTCACTCCTATGTTCTGTTTTCCATACTTCTCCTGTGGTACCCCTATGACTTTCTCAAAACACCAAGTGCAAAACTGGACATAAGATACTAGCTGAGGGCTTATGAGCAATTAGAGCACAATAATTACTTCCTATCTCCTAAACAGAACACTCCCAAAATAAACTCCAAACAAGATCTAACTTTATGAAGCAACAACATGATGCTGTTGCACAGACTAGTCTGAGGTCTGTTAATACCTCCTCATGAGAGGAAGGGCAAAGAAGCAAGGCCAACAGCTCACTTGAGCCTTCATGTCCCCAGGAGGGAGGCTTTGGACTGAAACATCCATCAGTCTTCCCCTCTGACCAGGCACTGAAGTGTAAAACACAGGCACAGAGCAAGTGGTTTATTACGCTGCATTCCTCAGATGGGCACAGTGACAGCCTTGAAAATAAATTCTCCTAAGAAAAAGTAAACCCAGGCCCAACATCAGGACTGAACTTCAAGGAATCTCCTCACCATGTTCTTGGTAAGCTGCTCACTCTTGTCAAGGCTCTCTTTGATAAAGGACAGAGTTTCTTCTTCCTGTCAGCAGGATGAAAAAACAGTCTTCAATTCTGAGCACTAAGCATTTAAGTCACTAAACATTACATGCAGGTTTTTACAAGTTCTGCTAAACACTGAAGCAAACCATGTTTGGTCTGTTTGGCCACATTTTAATAAGCCACCTCTTAAAGGAAATCAGGAAAATTGACCCAAGGCGAGATGCACATAACGAAACAAGTGAGTTTTTTATGGATTTTATGGATACCATTTCCTTCTGACACCTCAAGCCCACGAGCCTTAGCACACTAAAGTCACAGCATGCTATAAAATTAACACCTTTACCACGGAGGCCCACTGACTGAGCACACGTTTCCCTGCCACAGCACAACACAGGTGTTGCACTGGCACGACCCAAATCCCACACACTGGGAACTCAAGTAGCCAACAAAAAGAAACTATCAAGGGCTGTTTCCAAGTCACCAAAGCCCACAGACAGAGGGGGAATAGCAGCCTGCAAGGGCTGGCCCCACAGGCTGGATCTGAGGACCTGAAGGGAGAGCCCCCAGAACCTACCAGGCCCAAAGTGAGGGGCAGAGACACCTCTTCACCCCGAAAACCAGGGTCCTAGGCCCTGAAAGGCTGCTGGGGGTGCTGCCAGGCCCGGAGCGTGGTGACCAGGCACTCAGGAGGTCCCGGGACGCCCCCAGGCCCGGCGGGGACCTCCAAGCCAGCTCCCAGCCCCGTCTTCTAGGCAACGCGCTGGGGCTGCGGGCACAGGCCCCGGCAGGGCCCACAGCATGTCGCTAGCCCAGCCCCACCTGCTTGAGCTTGTCCTCGACCTCCCGCCTGCGGGCCGACACCTCCTCGGTGGGGACCATCCTGCCGCGGGGAGCCAGAGCCGCGCTCCGCCGTTCGGTGCCGCCGCTGACACCCACCCTCCTCCGCCCCCGTCACCGCCGCAGCGCCATCTTAGGAGTGGCAGAGCGCACTGCGCATGCGCAACACCACCCCCCGCCATATTTGGCGTGGCCTCCGCCGAAGGAGGGGGCCGATCGGCGCCGGTCGCGATGCGCATGCGCCCTTGCCCCAGAGGCACGCGGGTAGCGCGCACTGTCCGTCGGCGCAGGCAGCTCGGGGGTGGCTGGCAGGCGGCGCCGCCAGGGTGGGAGCGGCGTGGCGGGGCCGGGGGTTGTGCCCCGTTTCTCTCAGGGCAGGCCGGGCTCCCCAAGCCCGTCGTCCCTTCTGCGGCTTGGCCGAACCCCTCCAACCCCAATATCAGCGAAGTCCCCACAGGTCCTGAGGGGTGTCCAAGGCCACCCAGCTTCCTGCCAGACAAGCTGTTGAGGTGGCCATGGCCAAGCCCAAGCCAGTTCTACCACACACCTGAGGGGAGAAACAAGGTGTGGCAGAAGATTACAGGGCTTCGGCCCCAGGGAAGTGAAGTGATATAAATTTTAATATGAATTACAGAAATGTAGGCACTGGCAGGAGCGCAGGTCACTCCACCCGTCTTGCATCCATCTTCCAGAAGAAAAGGCTACGGGTCGCCTCCCTCCTGCAGGATAGGCGGGGATGGCGGGGGTTTATCACACCCTGAGGCAGTTACAGGGCTCTGTGTCCTCATAAACCACGTCCAGCCTGGAGCAGGGAGCTGGTTTTATCAGCACAGACAGTCCCAGCCTCTTGCCACCTTGTGCTGCTCTGAGGTAAGGCTTCTGCTGGGCAAAGGGACCGGCATGTTCCCATCCATCTCGCCCTTGT
The DNA here is from genome assembly GCA_907165065.1 of Caprimulgus europaeus. The sequence continues at coordinate 3,706,340 of OU015543.1, read as the reverse complement.
CATGCCATCTCGGGCTCTGGAAAAGAGCTGAAACAAACTGACTGGCCTCTTTTGTTCCACAACTTCAGCGTGTTTCACAACCCATCTTATCATGCTGCAAACAGCTGTGCCTGGGCCCTGGCTGCTGTGAGGGGCGATGCAGAGCCAGGGCGCTCTGTTTTCTGTGTGTAACGTGGCCCAGCCAGGACTGCCTGCCCGTGTTTTATGGGGACACCTGCTAGAGGGGATCTTGTCCTGTGGATATCAGAGAAGATCCCTGTCCGGAGTCAGCACCCAGCACCTCTTGTGCTTTTCCCCACTGGGCTGGTGTGATTGGGAAAGGTTTTTTTCCTCTACAGCAAAGCCATCTCTTTTTTAAAAAAAATATTTTATTTTTAATAGCAATTCATGGTCTTTCTGCTAACACCCACCCCCTTATTCAAACGGCAGCCAGAGCCAAAAGGAAATGTCCCCTCACTGAGGCAGTGTGTGCTGCCCTGAAGAGTGTTGTGTATCTGCTCCTGAAAAATCAGTGACAAGGCTCCCTCAGCCCCTCGTGGGGTGATTGAGCCCTCAGAGCAAAGGGGGAGCTGGGATAGAGGCATCTCTGGGGATGTTCAAAACCCACCTGGACACTTTCCTGTGCAACCTGGTGTAGGGAACCTGCTTTAGCAGGGGGGTTGGACTGGATGATCTCCTGAGGTCCCTTCCAACCCCATCACCATTGTGGGATTCTGTGATCTAGCCCATGTCCCAGCTGGGGTGTAAAGGGTGAATAAACGTACAGAAAGTCAGTTTGCCAATAAATCATGTAAAAACAGCCAGAATCTGTGCAAATGTGAGGTGCAACGCCACATCCAACGGGAGGCAGCAGAAAAAACCTAGCTTGCTGCTAAAACACAAAGAATCAAAGCAGCAGGGGTTATTTCTGGTAAAATGACAAAGAAAGGGTAAAAACGCTGCAGTTTGTGTCAAAACACAGTGCAAAAGGGCACGAAGCACACCTGGGATCTTCAGGATGTAAAAACCCTCCCAGCTCACTGCTGGCTGTTTCTGCAGCAGCGGGTGCAGCCGGTGGAACGGCAACTCTGAGACAATCCCCGCGCCGCCGTGTTCCCGCCGCCGCGCCGCGGCCGCGCCGCTCTTCCCGCCCTACAAACCGCCAGCCACCGGGACCCCGCGGGCCCGGGGGGAATCGCTCTCCGCACCAAAGCTGCCGCGGCAGATGAAAGGCAATGTGGTGACTCAGCAGCGACCGTGCAGGAATGCTGAGCTGCCCTTTGCCTCCCCCTCTATGAGATGGAACAAGGAGAAAACGCCCCTTGTTCTTGCTTGGAGAAGGGATCTTCATCCAAGTGGATGCGTTCACTATCAGCATGGGGGCATGAGGCGGAAAACACAGCCAACACGGCTGAATAAGGATTACATCCTCAGTGCCATGTGCAGCTGGGGCTTCAGTGCACTCCCAAGAGCACCAATGAGTCCCTTTTGCTGCATTTGTCAGGCAAAGCTGGACGCAGTGCTCTGAAACCCAAGACACAGATCAGATCACACCACTGGGGTGTTGGAGACCACAGGGTTCAAGCAACGTCACGGCCCTCTTGGTCAGCAATGTGAGTTTTCACCACCACAGGCATGAGGAAGTGGCTCCCGCTCGTGGGGACGTGATAGTTGTTTCTCTCCAAGGACAAGGTGTTCAGGGTGTTGGTCACCCAAAATGCTGCAGAAAAGAATATCAACTTGATTTGCAAGTGGGGAAACTGAGGCAGGGAGGGGCTTTGCTTTGCCTGCTCAGGGCTTGGCTCCAAGTCATTGGAAAGACCTAGATATCCCCTAAATCCACATTTCTATTCTCTGCCTTTATGGTGGTGAAGGTCATTGCACAAAAAGTGTAATCTTGACAAGATTCAGATAAATTCAATTAATAGTAGCTCTCAAAGCAGGGACTTTCTGTCCCCTGCATTGTGGCTCGGTACTGCTCACCCCAAGAACAGTTCTGATTCAGAAATAGTCATTTTATTGCAAAAAATGAATTATCATCGAAAGGTTTGGGCTGGAAAGGACCTTAAAGATCATCCAGTTCCATTATGCCTGTTCTTGCCTCCCACTGGCGGGGTTAATCATGCTCCTGCATGGAGGGGACAGCGGGAACACGACTGGAGAGCAGCGCTCCCCGAGCCATGGGAGCTGCCTGTGAAGCACACTGCACACAGCAGTGAGGGCAAAACAAGATCAATACAGCCAGGAGCCTGCAAAGGGGCTTTGCATTTGATGTGGGAGAGGAAAGAGATCAGAGTATGGAGGAGCTGGGATTAACATAAAATTACAAACTTTCATTATGGGCTGCAGGGCCATCCCGGGCTGCGAGCCCCCGTTGTGTGACCTGTTGGTGCCCCAGGCTGCGAGAGCGCGTGAGAACACCATCGCTGGTGGCACTGCCCTCTCCTCCTGCCCAGACACAACCTCTTCCATCTCCCCTTGAGCTGGATAGAAAAGGCAATTAATCGTTAGCTAGATTAATCTTCAGCCAGAAAAAACTGAGAGCTCTGAGCTGGCTGAGAAGTCCCCAACTTTCCCTTCCAGGTGGGGTGAAATGGGGAGAGCCCCTGAAAGAGGGAATCAGGGTGCAGAGAGAGGGCACGGGATGTGCCCAGACATGCACCCTGCACCCTGCTGTTACCGTGCCCGTGAACTTGAAGGGATGAGACAGGAACCAAACCCACCAAAGGACTTTGCCTCCCTGGTAACACATCCAAGCCCCATCAGCTTCGCTTTGATCCTGACCTGTGTCCAGAGTATCACGAGGTACTATGGAGATAGACAGTGCTCCCAGAAAACCAGCTCCATTTGGGGCAAGGGTTGTAATTTGGGCTCCTGCAGCTTCCCAATCCTTCCCATGCAGCACTGGGAAGTACCACGCCAGCCTGGCTGCTCCAGGGAAAGGTTGTGGCACAGCAGCAATTGCACTGAGACAGCATCCGAGCAGTCACCCAGCAGGGAATCCCTCACCAACTCTCCACTCCTTGCAGAAAGGGGGTTTGTAGGGATCAGCCCCTTGAAGGGTGGCCCCAAAAGTCCCCTCAAGCCCCCATCCATTGCAGACACAAGCTGTGCTTTCCCTTACTCAGATTTATTTGCAGAGGGAATTAAGGTCCTGCTGGGAAAACCTCCCCTGTGCTCTGATAACTGCGGGTGTAGCCAACTCTAAATGGCTTTTTGTAAATGAACGAGGAGGATTAACGAGGTTCCCCTCCTCACTGCTTACTTAGTGCTCCACCAGAGTGGGGAGAACAGGGCACAGACCCCATCCTGCAGCCGAGCCCCTTGGGCCACTGAGGAGCTGGCACATGCTGAGGACCAACACCCTGCCACCCAGCCTGTGACCAACTCCCTCCTCTCTTCCCTAGAGCAGCAGCTGAGGCTCCCAGCAGGGTTCAGGGTGGGTGGGATGTGTGTGCACACTCTGGGAGTGTCAGTCCTGGGGACAGTGGAACCACAGGGCACCATATTTTGTGATGCTCATTTTCATTCTATGCTGTGTTGCTGGGGAAGGAAGGGGGGTGTTTGCCACATGGGTCAGTGTTGGGTGTGCATTCCCCCATGTGACAGGAACGGGTGAGGCCACACAGGGCTGCATCTGGCTCTGTCCCCCTGGCAGCAATGTGCTCAGTGACCCCAAGGCCAGCAAGAAGCCACCCAGCGAGGCCACAGGGTCTGCCGAGGGGTGCAGGCCCGCCCTGCACCTGCTTGCCCTCATTCTGCCTTTACTGCCTGCAGCAGCACCCATGGGTGAGTTGGGTCCACTGGGTGCAGAGCCCACAGCCTGCCGCTGCTTGCAGTTTTTTGGGGGGGTTGAAGGCCCATCCTCTGGAGTCAGACACTAAAGTAAGTTTCTCACTGTCCTTCTGGCAGTGAAAAAAAAAAAAACAAAACCACAAAACTATCTCGGGACGTGGGATGGCCGTAACGCTCCAAACCTGGAAATAAGTCACCTGAAAAAACAGCCTTTGCAAAGAACTCCCCATGGCTCCAGTGCTTGTTTGCAAACCAGCCAAGTTTCAACCTCGGTGTGACGTGGTTTCCCAAAGAAGGAGGCGATGCTGGCACTGCTCCTGCAGCTCAGCCCCTCTGCTGTGGGGGCTGGATGCGCCCCCCCACGCCCCCCATCCCACAGGGACCACTTTCTGTGGCTTGGCTTGGGCTGGAGGAGCAAGAGCCTTGCAGGGCTGCAGCCCCCCACCTTGGCATGCGTCAGGGGCGTGAGGAGGAGGAAGGGACAGCATGCCAACCATCTCTTCGTGATGGCATTTACGCAGAGGCTGTTGTATTGTGGCTTGGGCAAGTGGCTGCTGGCACTCCCCCCACCGCAGGGCAAGCCCCAGCCTGCCGGCGTATTGTGCCGGCCACACCACCGGGAACGGCCACTGGCAACGGCCCACTGACCCGTCCCGGGGCTCCCTGGGGCGCGGAGGGAGGCAGGTACTGGAGGGGAGCTTTGCTAGATGGGCTCCCCGGGGCCAGTGGGTGTATTCCCTGTGCATGGCCCAAAAACACGAGTGTACAGGCACGCTCCCAAAGTGCTGCCCAGGTAATCAGGTTCTGGCCCACCTCAGACCACCACCTTGCCCTACCTCAGTTTCCCCATCAGGTTGCTGTAAGCCATCCAAGCTGCACAAGTGCCGCAGGTCCCACTGGGCTCTGTGAGCAGTGCAAGGTCACTCACTGCTGGAAAAGCAGAAAAGGGGCTTTGCCCCCTCTCTGTACTCAAAGCCACCTTTCCCAGAGCTCCTGTGACCCCACAGAAAGATGTTTACATCCAGCCTGATCCCTCCAGGAAAGGACATCGGGGTCCAGCCCTGGGGCCCATCACAGCCTGGCTGGGGTTTGCTATGGCACCTCCCTCCCCTCAGACATAAAACCCCCAGTGTCGCAGGGGCAGGGAGTCCCCGAGCTATCCCCCCCCAAACTCTGCCCCTCATCGCAGGGCTGAGGGCCAGGCTGCCCCAATGCCATCCCCATCCCTCGCAGGGACCTGCTGTACCCAGAGCTCCCTGCCTAGCCTTGGTTCCCATGGGATTTCTCACCCACCTGAACTCCTGAATGCACATTTGGGAACCTGTTTTTTCCCCATACTTTGGAGGTTCTTTCATTGCTATGCAAGGCAAGTCCATTCCCTACCCTCCTCCATCTTGTCTCCCCCTTCTCCTCCCCACCACTCTGGCTGTCCCAGCCTGAAACAGTCTGAATTTTTCACGATGAGGGGAGAAGAGAAAAAAAATTTTTTTTAAAAAAAGAGAAAAATCTGGGGGTGGAGGGAGAACCCATGAGCTGTGACCTCCTCCAAACCACAGCACCAAATCCACGCAAAGAAAACAAAAGACAGCAAGATTAGCATTTCCAAACAGAGTAGAGATGGCCCCAATCTTGGAGCTGTTTATTCTAGGCGTTGATTTTCAATATTTAGGATGATTAGCAAGTGAAAGCAGGCTGTTGCCAGAATGGCTCCGTGCCAGCCCCGCACTCAATGGAGGGGAAAAAAAGACATGGCAAGAAAAGGAGAGAAAAGAAGGGCTTGTGTGTATATTTCCCCCCACTCTGTGAACGGGAGATTGGTTTGAGGTGTCAGTGTCTGCCCATCAGCGAGGGATGATGGATGAGGGGACGGCTGCATGGAATAGCAGAAATAAATAATAAGGCAATAATTGCCATGTGCTTAATAACCAGCTGGGGAAGGACCTGGGTAGGGCTGCGAAGGCTGAATTTGCAGGGAGTTTTTGGAGCTGGGCACTTCCCAAACCCACTTTGGTAGGTGCTGATGGTAGGATGCCCCAAAACACAGATGGCTTTGGGCTGCAGTGCTCTGGGTTTTCATTGCACAATGCCCACACGTAGAGCAGGAGAGGACACCACCAGCCTGGGGGTCCCCAACCCATCACCACCCTGTGCCAGGTGAGCCAGGGCAGCCCATGGAGCTGGACCAGCCCCAGGCTGCAGCCCCACTGCTACCAGCAAGCCCAGGCAGGCCTGGTCCCCATGTCCCTCCTGGCACCGTGCTTCACCCTGAGCACACACGGGCTTTGTGCAGGCAGCAGCACGGTGTCCTACCTACCTCCACGCCCACGGGAAGCCATGCTCCCACCCCACAGCACCCCCACTCGTGTACCTCCTGGCTGCTGCTTAAAAAATAACCACCCCCTTACCAAACCATCTCACTGAAAGAAAGAAAAAAAAAAATCACATCCAAGTTGGTTTTGTTGCTTTCAGGAGCTGAACAAAACGAGGTTGTTTCAGGCCTCGCCTGGTGCCTCCTTTATATTCACCCTTTCTCACTTTAAAACTCTCAACTGGCTCCAGCCAGCTGGAATATTTTTTCCTGGCAAAGTTGTTTTTCTCAGTCCCCTGGCAGGGTGGGGGTGCTGGGGGCTACTCTTTTTCCAGGGGGTTTAAAAACAGAAACTACACAAGTGTGGCTGGCAAAACAAAGTAAAGAAGTGAACCCAGGAGCTGCCAGCTTTCTGCAGCTCTGCTGCTGCCACCACTACTGGGGGGAAGCAGAAGCCAGAACAGGGATTCCCCATTGCCTTTTAGGGTTCACAGTCCCCAAACTGCAAGTAGAGCCCAGATCTGCCCCCAAAAGCCCCCCCAGACACATCAAAGCCATCCCCTATAGGGATAATCCTACCTCATCCCAAGGGCTGCAGCCTGCCCTCCCAGCACAAGGCACGCACAAGGCCAGACCAGCCCCTGCCGTGAGCCCAGCCTTTGTTTTGGGTTGAGATTGGCTGGATTTGGAGCAGCTGTGACCAATGCAGGGCAAACAGGCAGCTCTGGGGCCGAGTGCTGCAGTGTCTGGTCCTGATGGGATCCAGTAGATCGCCGGGGAGGTGATAGGGTGCTCCTCACATGCTGGGGAGACGGGAAGAGCTGTGTCCCCGTGCAATGGGACATCCTGGAGTGGGTCCCTCCAAGGCACCAAGCTGGACAGCAAGGCACCAGGCTGGGTCCAGACAGGGATCCCTGTTCCTGGTGATGCTCAGAAATGATGGAGGGAGACTGGGCAGCCACTGACCGGGGGCCAGACCACCCCTTTCCATATTCCCCTTCCAGCCCCCATCTCCCACCATCCCAAGTGGCAGCTGTGCCCCATCGCTGTGGGCACAGAGAGATACCCACAGCCTGGCCACAGCCAGCCTCACACCCAGCCTGGCATCCCTGAGCCAACCTGCCCTCCCCATGGGGCTCCCCAAACCCGCAGCCCCCCAAGGTGCCACCCCCCGCCCTGCCTGTGCCAGCAGCTGAGCGCCCAACTGCTCCTTGGCGTAATTGGCCTCGCGAGGGCTCGGCTGCTCCTGCGCCTCTTGTGCAGCGCCTCTCGCCGCCCTGTGCCCCGGGGGGATGCGAAGCCACTTGAGTTTCTCAGGACATCTACAGGGCTGGGTGGGGACATGATATAAGCAGAGGGACAGGGCCAGGCACGCACACCATGCCACCCCCAGGAGCTCCCCACAGGGGCAGGGAAGGATGCTCCAGGGATTGGGAGCAGCTCCCAGACCAAGGCCACTCTTGTGCCACAGATGGTGCATAACCATTGCCACGTGGGTGGTGTTTGTGCCTCAGTTTCCTCACAGGGAATCACTGTGCTGCCACAGAAGGGGGTGATAGCACCCAAGTACCAGGGCTGGGTAGGTGAGATGTCTCATGCCTCCCGGGAAGAGGGTCAGACAGAGCCAGGGGGCTGGAGAGAAACAAGGAGACAAAAGGGTTTCTTCTTCTCAATTTTTTCTTTTTTTTTCTTTTAAATTTGTAAATAACTGTCCATGGAAAAGGTTACATTGCACACATAACTGCAATTCTTCAACATCAATATAAAGACCCCAAACCAGGAAAATGTAACAAAAACAGCAAATAAAAAGAAGCATTGCCAAGACAGATGTATACGGCTGTACCAACTCCAAAGCCTCCCGCTCCCCCCCGAGGCGTGGCCTGTGCTCTGGGCCTGGGACACTGTCCCCAGCCATCCTGGGGTATCCCAGGGGACTTCAGACGCTGGCACCTGGGCACAGCGGCGGCCCCGGCCCCAGCTTTGCTGCTTGCATGAGCTGAAGGTGTTTGTTCTCAGCCTGCCACGCGCTTTACCGGAGGGATGCGAGACTTGTGCTCCCAGCTCTGTGGCTCCAACTCTTTCCCCAAACTTGGGTGGAAATTACTCCAAGAGTCATTTATATTTTTTTTTAAAGGCTTGTTTCTCGATGCTTACACTACAACTGTACTCTTGTTAAATTATAGTGCTCACTTTAAAAGTCCTAAGTGCTTTTGTAACCAAAAAAAACCCTCTTTACTTTTGGCAAGTCTATGACACACTACTGAAACTACAGCTTCTATTTACTCCTACTCAATGCCTACTCTACCTCTAACGACCTACAGCAAAGGAGAGGTGAAGAATCCAGTTCTCAAGAGCTTCAAGTCAAGTTTCAGCACAATTCGGCTCCACTCTGGAAATGTTTCTGAGCTACTTTGCAGAGACCCTGCCACGCTCTCTACACACCGAGCCGAAAGGCCAAAGCTTCTGCTCGTGTCAGTCCCGGTGGCTCTCCTGGCTGACAAGCAGCTCCCAGCTGGATGGTGATAAGGCTGCAGAAATGACAGAGCCCCATTTCTTCTGCCTTCCCTGCAAGCTGGTGGAGATGCTAACAGAGCATCTGCAAGATCAGAGGGCCTTCATCTCTGCTGCCATCCTCAGAGCCTGGTGCACGCACAGTCTTTGGCTTGAGGCTCCTGGACGGAGCCTGGATGCAGATTTTTTTCCTCCTCAGTCCTACCTGTGGACTCCACTCAATGTGGAGTGACCCCATTGCTGCCAGCTGATGGCCATGCCATGGTGTTTTCCTTACAGCTCCCCCAAAAGCACATCCTTAACTGGGGTCCTGCACTGCCCTGGCAGCTGCTTGGAGCCTGATGGATGAGCAAAAGAAGTGGAGAGCAGCAGTCTCAGACCAAGAAAATTGAGAGGGACTATGTCAGCTGGTGAAAGACAGAGAGGGTTTATGGTGGTCTAGACCCTTTGGCAACCATTGCAAGGATTTTGGGTATGAAAAATATAAAAGCTAGTTCTGGGAGCACCCGGTCCCCGCTGCTCCTCTCCTGCGGGGGACAAGTCCTGGATCCTTAATGAAACCTGTTGCTGCTGCTGCAGGAATCCTCTCTTGCATGGTCTTGGTTTACAGAATAAACATAAGCCTTTAAACTGCGAAAATATAAAACAACTCCCAAACTGCATTTCCCCTATCCCCCCACTATTAAGAAATTCTAATGCTAAAAATATAGATTTCTTTGAATATATAATATATAATAGATTATATAAAAACATCTACAGAGGCAGACTTGCTGAATTTATAGACCTTTTCTTCTTCCCTAGGCAGAAGTCAGGGGGGAGGTTGAACTCAGAGAATCCAGAAGGGACCTCTATTTACCTGCTAGCTAATGATCACACTACAGCTACCAACTACCCTAGACAGAAAAAGGAAAGAGAAATGGAGAGACAAAGGGGTGAGGAAATTGCACTTATGTCTATCAAGTCCTAAGCCACCAGGAATCTCCTGTCTTGGATGGGATTTAGCAGGTGCTCTCCTTTAGCCCTGAAGGAACATATACTGTGTCCATTTCCATGGGAGGAAAAAAAAATATTAAAAAAGAAAAAGAAATAAAAGATAATTCACATTTCTTCCTTTAAAAGTAAAAAAATAAGTAGTGTTACGTTTCTTCTCTTGAGGAAATTCATGGACTAGAGACTTCTGATGTGTCCTTTGAAAAGATACCAAGCAGTTCCTGTGGTGCTGTTTTCTTCTCCCCCTGGTGCTCCTGTGGATAATCATACGATGGAGCTGGTAAAAGTCACTGTGGATGTCTCTGTCTCTAGAAAATCTTGTCCCTTGTAAATCCCAGCAGCATGGGGGGAGCATCCTGTTAAAGTCTGTGGCCTTTGAATGGCGTCTGGCCTTTTATAAGAGGGATGCCAGGTTGTTCGAGTCGCTCACATCCGCTGGCAGAGAGGTACCGTTGAAGTCAAACAACTGGTCTATGTTGATGCAGTTGGAGAGGCAATCGTTGGTCCCTTCGTCCCAGGAGTGCTTCAGGAAAGCAGTGGCCATGGCGGTTTCATCAAAGCCCCAGTTGTTCTCGTTGCATTCAGCGAGGACCCGCTCCTGCTCCTGCCCCTGGGGACAGTCGATCTGGTACCCTTGTACCATCAAGTCCAGGTCGCGTGTTATGGGGCTGATTGGAGGCACGAGGTCCAGCTCTGCAAAAATGGAGGCGTCTTCGTTCAGGGCGCTGTTGAAGATGGCTTCCCAGTCAAAGTCACCTTTCAGGGAGCCCAGCTCGGTCTGCTCTTCCTGGGTCAGCAAGGCAGAGTCGCAGAGCCGAGCCACCTTGGCCGTTCGCTCGGGCGGGGGCTGCTTGCGCTTGTGCCCCGCCTTGCCATCCTCTGCATCCCAGTTCTGCCTCCCGGTGATCTCTTCAAACTCCTTCAGCAGCTGCTGCGACTCCGTGTCGATGCTGAGGGTGTCATGGGAGGTGCAAGCTGAAGCAGCTGTGCTGGTGACGCACCGTGCTTCTTGCTGGGCTCTTGTGGTGGAGGTCGGGCAGATCTGCACCGGGGACACCCTCCGCTTCTTGACGGCGCCGCTCTTGAGCCGCTCGGCGTATTGGGGGTCCAGCTTCCAAAACCCGCCTTTCCCGGGCTCCCCCTTCTCCCGAGGGACCTTGATGAAGGACTTGTTCAGGGAGAGGTTGTGCCGGATGGAGTTCTAGACCCAAAAGAGAGAAAAAAACCAAACCAAGGTTGAACGCTCGTGTGCTGCTGCAGCACCTGCCTGCGCGGGGAGGCTGGTGGAAAAGCACATTTTCAGCACAGACCTTTATAAAAAGAAATCAGAAATGTTGCCAGGGCATCCCGGGCTATGTGCCTGTCCACGTTTAGCCCATATCCAGGGCTGAACTCTAGCAGTTGCTCTGTCACCCAGGGACCCCTCCCCAGCTGAGAAGGGGAATTGGGAAAAGGAAGGGAGACCGGTGGGTTGAAATGAAAACAGATGTAATGAAACAAATGTCTATAAAGTCATAGTTAGCCTAGTGAAAGTCTGGCAGTTACAACAAAGGGCAAAGCAGTCATCAGGAGCAGAATGATAAGTGAGCCCCTCCAGGGATGGCAGCCCTTGAGAGGAGAAGGAGGAGAAGCCCCTCCATCCTCAGTATACTTCTCCCTTTATAATGAGTGTGATGTTTATGGTGTGGGATACCCCTGTGAGCCAGCTCAGGTCAGCTGCCCTGGCTTTTGCCCCTCCTAGCTCAGGCACCTAGCTGACTCAAAGCTGGTCCCAGCCTGCATGGCTGGCCTGTGATTCTATCCCAGCAAAATCAGGACAGTGCCCAGAAGAAACTCCCCTGCCCCAAGTCACCATCACAGTTTTCCTGCCTCCTGTCTAATCCAGCCAGAGGTGGCAGGAGCCACGAGCTTCCAGCTGGGACTTGCCAACCAACATGAAGCTTTTGGGCTACTCTCCTTGGCTGCAAAGAGGAACCATGGGGCCTCAGATCACGCAGAGCACTGGGAGAAACCATCCAGACTTGCTCTAGGAATGGAACTAGGCTGGAGGAGGTCAGGTCCTCCTTGGTGGCTAAGGAGGACGAGGAAGGTCTTTAAACCGATGTGGCCATGGCCCCATTACAAGTGGCAACACACGGCAGCACTGTAGGGGATGGCATCATCAGGGCCCTCCTTGTATCTCCCAGTGCATCTGTGCTTATTGCTAGTGTGGAGGGGAAAATATTTGGCCCAAAAATAGGGACCATGGCTCCCTGCAGCCAGGCTGACACAAACCATGCAGGCAAAACAGGAGAGACACGTGGGCTGTTCCACTGCAGCCCTGTGTGTCCCCAGCAGTGCCTCCTGGCCTGGGGAAGCTCAGTGTGAAATCACTGTGCCTTCATCAGCCACCATTCAAATAAGCTGTGGGAGGGTAAAAAAAAAAAAAGAAAAAAAGAAAAAAAGAAAAGAAAGAAAAAAAAGAAAAAAAGAAAAAAAAAAACAAAAAAGGAAAGAAAAGGAAAAAGGAAAAAAAGGAAAAAAAAGAAAAAAAGGAAAAAGGGGAAAAAAAAATAGAAAAAATAAAAAAAAAGAAGGAAAAAAAAGAGGAGTTTCTGCTCCTGTCGAGCTGTTCTGAAACCCTGAATGTGCCTGGAGTGATGTGAATAATCAGAAAGGAAACTCAGTTATTGAGTAAATAACCCAGCGTTGGACTCCACAAAGCCAAGACTGTATTAAGAGATTGGATATGGTAGAGGTTGGGGTTTTTTTGTTGGTTTTTTTTTAATGTTGCCTGGGTATCTTTATGCTTATTCATCCATAATCCATAGTGCCAAATAGGAAAAACAAGGCTTGAATGCTTAAAGCTGTTGAAAAACACACACACCCACCCCCCACAAAACTCTCCTCTAGGTTGAAGCTCCTTGGATGTGCTGGCTCCTCTCCAAAGCACTCAGCTCCCACAGGAATATATCCATCTCCCCCCCAGAGTAGGGGTGGCATGACCTTTCCAGGCTGTCTTCATGTACGGGAACTGGGATAGGGGATGAGAACACAGCCTCGTAAAGAAGGAAGAAAAAAAAGGAAAGAAAAAAAAAGGAAGAAAGAAAAGAAAAAAAAAAGGAAGAAAGAAAAAAAAAAGGAAGAAAGAAAAAAAAAGGAAGAAAGAAAAAAAAAGGAAGAAAGAAAAAAAAAAGGAAGAAAGAAAAAAAAAGGAAGAAAGAAAAAAAAGGAAGAAAGAAAAAAAAAGGAAGAAAGAAAAAAAAAAGGAAGAAAGAAAAAAAAAGGAAGAAAGAAAAAAAAAGGAAGAAAGAAAAAAAAAGGAAGAAAGAAAAAAAAAGGAAGAAAGAAAAAAAAAGGAAGAAAGAAAAAAAAAGGAAGAAAGAAAAAAAAGGAAGAAAGAAAAAAAAAGGAAGAAAGAAAAAAAGGAAGAAAGAAAAAAAGGAAGAAAGAAAAAAAGGAAGAAAGAAAAAAAGGGAAAGGAAGAAAAAGGGAAAGAAAGAAAAAGGGAGGAAAAAAGAAGGGAGGAAAAAAGAAGGGAGGAAAAAAGAAGGGAGGAAAAAAGAAGGAAAGAAAAAGGAAAGGAAAAAAGGAAAGGAAAAAAGGAAAAGAAGAAAGGAAAAGAAAAAAGGAAAAGAAAAAAGGAAAAGAAAAAAGGAAAAGAAAAAAAGGAAAAGAAAAAAAGGAAAAGAAAGAAGCAGCAGGAACACAGATATCCCTGCAAATAATCCAGGCTGTAGTAACTCCAGATTTACAGTTTAACAAAATTTTACACAGGTTGGAGACTTGCAGGCTGAGTTCTCTGCTCCCCACCTCCCCTCCCCACCCCAGCTTCATTCAGCCTGGGCTGCCTGCGTTATTACCCGCCCGGTTAACATAGTTATCATTCCTGCCTGCAGCACTCCTGTGAGCCCCCTGCATCTCTGCCGAGAGGGATTGAAAACCTTCTTTCTTTTTTTAATAAACACATTTAATTAAAAACCTGGTGATTATCCAGCTGTGAATTTTCAGGAGCAAGTCAACACGCTGGCACACAGCTCCTCCTCCCTAATCGCTCCCGGAGGTCCCCACAGCACAGGGGACACTGGGGGGGACCCAGGTGGCCCTGGAGAGGGGTGGGGGGATTTCCTTCCCCGTGATGGGCTTCAAGAGGTGCTGGAGAAGAGAAGGTGGGCAACGCCTGGGCAGGGGGTCTGCAGCAGTTTGCCCAGCCCTGCCTGGGTGAGCATTGCCACCGGGATTGCTGGCACACTGCAGATTTGGGCTGGGAATAACCTGAGCCACACAGGTCCCTCCTGCTCTGAAATATCCTAGAGAGCCTCACGTGCCAGAGGTCCCCTCACGTGATGGAGGAGGGCAGCGAGCCAAGGTGGCTGGGAAAAGCCCCTGTGCTTCAGGCTGTCCCCTACCCCCCAGGGACATGCTCTGCTCGTGCTAGCTGGGGACAACAGCCCAATTTGACCTCTCTCAGGCTTCCCTCTGAGGCCTCATCAGCTCATCACAGCAATGGAGCCTCCTTTGCCTGTCCAAGGGGACAGGAGACCTGCTTGGAAAGCAGCAGCATTTCTTTTCTGAACCGCCTACACAAGGGATTTGTCCGACAAGCGGCATTTCCCCAGGGGTCCTCTCCGTCCTTCTCCTATGCCTGGTCCTCAGCACCCAGGGATGCTCACCCTGGTGATTTCATGTGTGCTCAGCCCTGAGGGACTCAGGACTCCAGGAAAGCTCTAGAAAGGTGGAGCTGGGGACAAAGATGGCTTCGCCCTGAAGTTGAGAGGAGCCACGGGGACCTCCCAGCTCCCAAAATGGCCCTGAGCTCTCCTCAATAACGGTTCCTTCCCTCTGCTGCCCTCAAGGCCATGGCATTTCTGCACACCCAAGCTCTTTCCTGTTACTGCCCTTCCCTGCCAGTTGCTGGTGCCACTCTCCCGGTGGGATCCAGCATCACTGCAGGACTTTGCCTTGTACAGTGGAGGCTGTGGAAAACTCTCCCAGCCCTGTGGGGAGAGGGGACAAGGAAGAAGTCTCCCAATGTCCTACCTGCCAGGTGGGATCAGCGTGTCGGAAGTAGCAGAAATTGTCGGTAATCCACTTGTAGATGGCAGAGAGGGTGATTTTGGGCTCCTTGGCGGCTTCCATCGCCATGCAGATGAGGGTGGCATAGGAGTAGGGTGGCTTGACATGCGGGTTGGTCTTGTAGTTGATGTCCTCTGTGAGCTGAGTGGGCATGGCCGTGGCATGCTGCGGTGTCCTCAAGGTGGAGGAGGAGATGGGCTTGCAAGGAGCGTGGGGCATGTCCATGCACGCTGGGTCAGCGGCCAGGGGCGAGCACGGGGCATCAAAGCTGGGGATCCTGTAACAGTTGGGGGGGTCTGGGCCACTGGGACAGCAGGAGGACTTGATGATTGAGAAGTCCTTCAGCCACATGAGGCTGGTCAGGCTGTCGTCCAGCTCGACCAATTGCTTCATGGTGCCCTTCTTCTGCCCTTCATACTCTACAGGCTTCAGGTAGCTTGGCCACTCTTTCTTCTGCCCTTCTTCCTTCCCAGGCTGCAGGTAGCTCATCCATTCCTTCTGCCCTCCACCTTTTCCAGCCTGTGGGTAGCTTGGCCACTCGTTCTTCTGTTCTCCATCCTTTCCATGCTGCGGGTAGTTCAGCCACCCCTTCTGCCCTCCATCCTTTCTGGCCTGCAGGTAGCTGGGCCACCCCTTCTGCCTTTCATCCTTTCCAGGCTGCAGGTAGCTCAGCCACTCCTTCTGCCCTTCATACTCTCCAGGCTGCAGGTAGCTGGGCCACCCCTCAGCCATCCCTCCGTGCGTCAGCAGCTCTCGCGCTCACAAGGTGCACGTGAAGGGGATCGAGGGGACAGGGCAGATCCTGCAATGACAACAGGGAGAAGAGTGAGGTTCCCCAAGACACAGCCACCCTCTGGCACCCGGGCAGGGTGGGCCTGGGTGCTCCCGGTGCTGCTGGGCCAGACCCACCCCCGGGGTGCTGCGCGCCGCAGCTGCAGTGCCTCCCCCGGGGTGCTTTAGCAGCCGGAACCTGAGGGAAATGCCCTCAAACCCTCACGCCCTGGTGTCCCCCAGACTCCGGTGGGCCGGTGCTGCCCAGCCAGCCTTCGCCTGAAGAAAGACATTTTTAAAAGGCAACAAAACCCCCTCAAACGACCGCAATCCGGCCCTGCCGTCCCACGGAGCCGGGGTGTTTCTCCCACCTGCCTCAATCAGGATAAAATCTCAGGGTCTCACACCTCGACAAAACAGTTTAAAGATCCCCCCGCTGCCAGCTCCCCTCGGTTCGTGCTATTTCTGCTCCTCCCTTCACCTGCCGCCCCTAAACCCACCCGGGGCGGGTAGCGTGGACCGGCCCCCCAAGCACACCCGCACTCCGAGCGAGCCGGCACATTCCAACTCCCGTTATTCCCGGGCTGGGGAAGCGTTGTCTGGCTTCTTCGCTGGGCTGTAAACCTGAAATCCGGTGATTTGGGGCGAGAAGAGAACCCATGGGCCGTGCGGGAAGGAGGAGCCGAGTCCCGGTTGCGGCGGCCGCGGGGCCGGGCTGGAGGCTCCGCCGCTGGAACGATGCGGTTCTCAATGGCCGCCGGGGCACGAGGAGGGGATGGGGTGCGGGGGGGGGGCATGCGGAACGACCTGCCCCGGGCCCACAAAACCGGCTTTTTCCCTCAAAATAAAGCTCAGGGCAGGGACAGGTTGTTCAGATGCTCGATCCCCGGTGTCAGCACCCAGCCCCTGGGAACTCCTGTGCCCGCTGGAACGGAAATCCCTGGAGCGCTCGCTGCGGGGGTCGGGGCGGGGGGACGGCTAAGAATAAAAATTGAAGTAAAAATTAAAAATAAACACCCTCCTGTGCAAACTGACCGCCGGCTGAGCCCCAGCAGCCCGGCTGAGCCCTCAGCAGTGCTGTCCCGGGGGCCCGTCCCACCGCCTTCCCCAGCGAGTCCCCCGCTCCCCGCTGCTTCCAGCCACCGCCGCTGTTCATTACCCCGTCCCGCCGACGTCCCCCAACTTCCAAAGTTCACGAGAGAGCAAGAAGCTTCTGGAAAAATACAGGAAGGGGGGAAAAAAGCGGAAAAAAAATCCCAACCCAAGGGCAAAAAAAAAAGAAAAGCGCCCCAAAGCCTCGTCCCTGGGGGTCCCGGGGGAGGGGGGGTCTGTGCTGTCTCCTCCGGTGAGCACTGCCCCGCGGAGCCGGGCCCTGCCCGCCGAGCCGCCGTGATTTGCCGTCGGCCGGAGCTGCCTTTAGCTGCCGCTCCGAGAGGCTTCACGCGTTGCCATGGCGACGCTCCGCCCGTTAAACAGCTTCGGGCGCTGCCATTGGCTGTGGCGTTGCCATGGGGAGCCGGCGGGTACCCGCCGCTTTCCGCCCAGACTTGGTAATTTGGGGACGGTCCCTGGCATGGGGCTGCGTGAAAAATCGTGGTGGTGGGACCCCACCGGGGTCAAACCCAGCCCCAGCAAACCCACAACACGTGTCCTGCCCCCCTTCCCCTCCGGGGGCCTGGCACAGGCGCGACCCCAACCCTTTTCCTCCTGCCTGTGCCCCCATCTGGCTTCTGAGCCCCGAGGAGCCCACAGTGATGAGGGCAAAGCTGAACGGGGGGCTGGCAGACCCCTAAATTAAAGTGTAGGGTCTGCTTTACTTATTTAAAAGGATGACAGCCATATGATTCTATAAGAAATCCCAGCCCACCCAACTGCCAGCCCAAGGGCTTTAACAGGGACCAGTGAGGGACTCGCACCTTGATGCCAAAAAAGCCGGTAAGAAGAAACTCTGTAAGAGTCATTTTGGCATTTTAGAAAGCAGCATTCTTTATTCCCAGGCTGGATTCCCAGGGGATCACTCCACCCATCGTGCATACCCACTGGTCTCTCTATAAAAGCTTTCTACTATCAAAACATGCATATTCATTGCCTTTCTAAGAAACTGTTAACATATTCATCACACTTCTAGGAATTCATTAGTACATTTAAATGTCCTTTTTGCATGTGTACTGGTCATCTTCTTGGTCTTCCGGAGTCCTCTGGTGGTCGTTGAAACTTTTGTCACTCTGCCCTTGAGTGGAAGTTTTCTTTTCCACATGCTCAGTTCATCTCATGGCCTGTTCACAACAGTGCTGGCTCCACAAAACCGGTTCATTCTGACATCACTACCTCACATCTACCCTGCTGCAAAGTTTCGAGGCCCCAGGTCTCCCTCTTACCTGTTTTAGACTATAAACCTGACCAGGCCTGGCTGATAGGGAACTAACTTTCAATGTCCCCTTGTTGAAGCAGAAGGGGATGTTCTCTCAGGATGGTATCACCCTCCCCAACCAAAGGGGCTGAGAGCAGCCATGAAACCCAAGGAAAGCCCGTTTGCTTTCACCCCACAGCGCAAGGCCAGCCCTTTGGGGGAGTGGGGGCCTTCAAGGCGTCTTGGGGAGGTTTAAACTCCAAGCACTCTTGTGTGTGTCCCACAGGGGAAGGACATTTGAGAGCAAGGGGCAGAGGAGTGGCCAGATCCACTCTGGAAGGTCGCTGCTGCCTGGTGTGTGCAATAAGGGATTTTTTTCCTGCCAGGATCCCCAGGGATATGGGCAAGACAAGTGTGTGGGGGGTCAAACCCTCTCCTCAGCACACAGGCAGGTGCCCCTTTGCTCGTGCCCATCCCCAGTGCACCTTCTCCATCTCGGCAGGATTTGGGATGATTGGGTAATGCAGGTTGGAAGGGACCTTGGGAAGTATTTTAGGAGATTTGAAGCAGCTAGGCTGGTTTTGGAGAGGTGCCTGGGTGATGGGTGGATGCTCCCAGACAAAAATGGTTTCTACCCACCAAGCCCCCAAGACCCCAGCTGCTCTCACCTTGTAATCATGAAATGACTCTGGATGCTTTGTTGACTTAAGATACCCTTTATTAAACATACTCTTGAAATCCAAAACATGCTCAAAGCAAAGTCGTAAGCAGCAATCTGGTTTCCTTCCTTAATTCTCTGATGGGTGGATCACTAGAACAAGGGGCTGGTGCTGGCATCAGAGGCTCCTGCCCACCCCTTGTCCCTTCTGGGTGGCCGTGGACAGTGCTGGTGTCACCCATGCTAAAATCCCATCTCTCCTGTGCCATAGCAGAGGATGCTCATTTCTGCCTGCACACAGCCAGCTCAGTCTGCAGCCACCCTGTGAGCTTGCGTGGCTGCTTCTGCAGCCTTGGGGACACACAGCTTGGAGCAGCTGGAAAACACTCCTGTCACCTGGGATCCTCCTGAGCAAGGACCTGCCTGTTCCACCCTGACCTGCCACAAGCACTGTCGCAGCCCTACACCAGAGTGCCTGGCCAGGCCAGCCCCTGGAGGGCTCTGGTCATCCCCTTTGGCATGCTTTGGCAGACAAGCCACCCTTGGAGCATCAGCCTGATTTTCTCTCTCCTGGTCATGCCCAAGGGTGTGGGAACAGCCGGCCTCCTGCAGCCCCCTTGGTTTTCTCAGCTCGGTATAACGGTGAACCCCCAGCGTTCTCCATGTGCCCAACACGGTGCTGCTGGCTCCTTGGGGCCAGGACACCCAAACCTGTGGGTAGCCCCACCATGGCAGCATGTCCCTGAGCAGGGGACAAGGCTAGTCCCCTGCCCTCTCTGCTGTTAGCAGCTCCCATCCCCACAGGATGGCAGTTTGGAGATGTCACCTCCCATCAAGTGCCCAGCCCCAGGTCCTCAGGGAGAAATTTGGGAGCTACTGAGCTGACAAGAGACACAGTGAGCTGGAGGGAGACCAGAGGAGGGAACAGTGGGGTGGCTGACACTGACTCCCTCCTCTGGCAAGACCCACACCAGGGCCACAGAGTGAGCAGGTACCACAGCCCCAGCTACAAGCCAAGCAGAGAAAACACCCCCTGGCCCCAAAAAGGGCTTTATCTCCTTTTAGAAGCCATTGCCAACAGCATAGCCTGTGCTCCACAGAGGGGATGGGCAGAGGGGACCTGTCCCCACACGCACCCCACAGCCCCTGCAAGACATTGCTTTCACTGCATGAACACCTCTGTCCTAAAATAGTTCTGAAATGTGTTTTTCTCCTGCAAGGAAGAGGTGGCCTTTGCTATTGTGTCTGCACTGGGGGGTCACCCCCGGCTCATGCTGCTGAGAAAACCAAGTGGGAGAAAAGAGGGGGCTCAGCCTCCTGTCCCAGGCTGCTGCAAACAGCTCCAGAGCTCACTAGGTTGGGATGTTGGGTCTGATACTCCCCAAAACAGCTTCTGACTGTCCCCAAGGTCTGTAGCTCTGTCCCTAACCCATCAGTGTCCCCTCAAGCCTGTCCCCTGGAGTAAAACCCACTGTGCTGTCAGCCCAGCACTGACCCGAGAGCAGGGGACAGAAGGATGGGGATGGAGGAGTGGGGGGCAGATCCTGCACCCTCCTCCACCCCCTGCTACAAAGTGCGATGGAGGGGGCAGGGCAGTGGGATGGGGGTACATTTTTGGCACTTGTTCCAAGAGAGAGGGCAGAGCCCCAAGCTCACAGTGGGGTGGAAGACAGTGAGGTTGAATTAGTGATGCCTCTGTGGCTGGTGACTGGTGGGGGGGGACCAGATCCCCTGCCCATCCAGCACCATTCCCTGGGGAAAAGCAACTGTGCAGCCCTGGCCTAAGAGCCCCTGTGCTGCCCAGGAGGAGAGGAACAGGGAGCTGGAGAGGGCACCATCACCACCAGTGCATTAATGGGCATGGGGACATCCCACAGCATGGCAGGGGCACATGCCAGCAAACATGGTACAGGTTGGCCTCCCCATGAAGGTCACTGGCTCATGCTCCAAGGATGCCAATGCCAACACTCGTCCTTAACCCACACCCCTGGGCATCTTCATCCCATTGTGCCCCTCTGACTACATCCCAGGAACCCCATTGTGGGGTGACCCTGTCCCATCCCACTGGGTGCTGCTCTGCACAGTGGAGGAGAGGAACCCAGGGGTGTGAGATGGACAGGGGGAGGAGGGAACCCCAGCTTATGGCCCATCGGGACCATAGGGTGTGAAGGTGCTGATGGGGAGCTCTGAAGTGACACAGCTCTTGGCCCCCCTCTGTACTGGGGAGCGGGAGGAAAAGTTGATGTTACCAGCTATTTCTTTCAAAAATCAGTCCTGCTACAGCCAAGGGTTGGAGGTGGTGATGCCCACGGTGCCTGGACACCAGGCTCCCTCTGGGTGGGCAGGGGGACACATGCCCCCGCCGAGGCTGAGCCCTCACACGGGCAGGGTGGCCACTGCCTGTTCCAGGTCTTGGGTGCCAGGGGGACAGCGGGGCCTGGGTTCCTGCCGTGGGAGCCGCACGAGGTTGGTGGCTGCTGCCAGGCCTGGGGGAGAAAACAGGGAGTTAGGGCTGTGGGGAGGTGGCTCGGGGCCAAGCACTCAGAGCTGCACCCCAAAACCCTCAAGAGAGTGGGATCCTCCATGCAGGGGGACATGGTGCTGTTGATTGGGACCCTGGAAAGCCTGAATTTCTGCACACTCAGCTCAGGTTTTGGCTCAGCCCCAACCTGCAGCAACCCACCGCACTGCTGTGGCATCCTGAGCCCAGGGACAAGGGTCCTTGGGGGCTTCAGCAGGGAAGGGAAATGGGGACAACAGAACCAGCGCTTCCCTTGGCTGCCCACATGCCACCACTGTCCCCACCACAGAGCCTTGCATTGCCATGCCATGGCACTCGCTGGGGCCCGTCCATGCCAACCAGCTGGCACAGACACCCACGGAGCTCATGCCCCCAAACCCACCGGTGTGCTCAGCTCTCCTTTCCATGGGAGATGCAATTTAGTCCCCCCAGGTAACATCCCCCCGGTTTGGGTTTTGGCTGCAGCAGGGGCTGGTGAGCACCTGCACTTACCTGTCCAGGCTGGGGGAACCCCTTAAACCCTCAATTTCTGGGGAATGCCAAGAGGCAAATGGAAAGCACTGCAGCTGGGTTTTAATGACAAAAATAGAAGGGGGCTTCCCCTACCCCCCCATTCCCAGGGACAGGGCAGATGTGGATGTACTGCAGGAGCTGCAGACCAAGCACTAAGGGACATCACCTTGGCTAGGACAGCAAGGGGACCCCCAGTAACACCGAGGCAAGGGGCACCAACCCAGCACTAACCCTCCCCACAAGGTGACGGGGCGCGAGGCGGGTGCAGGCTCGGGGGGTCTCATACCTATTCCTCAATGTTAATGGGGCAGGAGTCCGGCACAGCGGCTGCATGGCAGGAGAAACCAGAAGGCACATGGTGAAGGTGGGAGCAGAGGCAGCGTGGGGACATGCACACGAGTGAGCAAACGGGGTGACTGTGGTGGGGGGGGTCAGGAGGGCTCACCACCTGCAAACAGATCTGGGACAAGGGTGGGGAGCCACTACCACCACCAGGGATGGTGTGAGGGGGCCGTTGTGTGTGGGGTCCCCCACGGGGTTTTATGCTGAGGAGAACCAAGGGGTAGGCATGCTTGTGGCAGGGGGAAACCGAGTCCCTGCACACCTCCCCTCCAGCTGTGGGCTCCCAGTTCAGGCAGCAGCCTGCAGCCAGGTGCCAGGCAGAGCTGGGGGCTGCTTCCACTTTTCATTGTCACGTTACCACCACCCAAAGGAGCAGAGGCTACGTGGTACCCTTAGGAAGGGGGTACACCCCTAAAGCAGAGTAGCTGCACCCACCAGTGAGGCTAAGCCCTGTGCCCAGGGGTGGGGGCAACTCTGACCTGGGGGGGAAGTGCAGGGGGGGCATGTGAGGGCACCCCAAGGCCGAGGGCAAGCACTGAAGCTTCCTTGGAGAGGGAGCAACAAAAAACCGCTGCCTGCTGATTTATGGGAGGTGACAGCTACCGTTTCAACTGGCTTTTTATGGCGAGCTCAGGCTGGAGAGCGAGGCACGTTAAGTCTGCAGATCCCAGAGGGAATGCAGAATTAAACAGGATCACACGTACACACACCCCCCAAAATCCCCTTAAGAGCTTGGTATTGCTTAAGTCACTGCAGGGACTGGTGCAGAGACCCAGCTCAGCTCAGTGCACCCATGCTGAGGAGCAGGACTGAAGGCACCAGGCACCAGGACACTGTCCAGCCCCACAGCAGGGACCTGGCCCTGTGCCCACCTGCATCTTCTCCCCTTGGGCTGCAGGAGGTGGATCCCCCCAAGCCACTTGCAACCATCAGACCTGCCCTGAGCAGACCAGCTCCCAGAGAGCACAGCGGCAAAACTCAACCTGCTCACTGTGATATCGCTTACAGCTGGGATCATCTGCGGGTTTGAACCAGCAAAACCCCTCAGGGGATTTCAGCTCTTCTGCTGCTTCTGACACAGCAGCTCCCCAAGCCTCCCCATCTTGCTGCCAACCTTCCCCCAGTCTCTATTTCCAACACCACCCTGTCCCTGGCCAAGGCTGTGGCCACGGCCAGAGGATGCTCTGACCCATGGGTTGCCCCTGCAACCTGCTGCACATCCTGGGGCTCTGCAGGATCCATTCCAGGATGCTGGTTTTATTTAAGCCTTGTATCATAAAATCCCCGGGATGTGGCCTTTGAACTCCTCCCAAAGCCCTTTCCCACCAGTTGGAAATCTGCAGAGATTTCACAGCAGTGTTGGCCATGAGCAAACCTTTCTGCTTTGAGGAACCACATCTTGTGCCTTCATCCATAACAGAGAGAGCAAAAACCAACCTGGGGGTCTGATCACAGCAAAACCTCCCCATGAGAGAAATTAAGGGAATAATAATAATAATAATAATAATAATAATAATAATAATAATAATAATAATAATAATAATAATAATAATAATAATAATAATAATAATAATAATAATAATAATATCATCTTTGGTCAAGGTGATTTTCTTTTAAGCTTTCAAGAAAACACCACCTGTTTCCAAAGTAAGAGTCTACACTGTTCTTGCTGGCCCCGTGGATGCTTTTACATCCAAACCTGCAAGAAACTTCTGCTGAAAAGGACTTTTTCAGCGCATGCAGACCCGCCCTGTGATTGCAATCCAGCACCACCAGTATTAAATCGTGCCTCAAATTGTCTGCACTGCAAAGTGGCCAAGTCCTGACAGCAGATGCTCAGGGAAGGAAGGAGCTGCCCTGAGTCTAACGAACAAAACCAAAGTTGCAAAACACCGATTGCAACCAGGAAACACCACCCAGCTGTGACAGCCCCAGGGGCAGCTGCTCCCCCTCACCGCCCCGGCTCCCCGAGCTCTCCCTGGTACCCCAGGACACCCCAGGGCAATCCTCCTCCAACCCCTTTAGGGCAGAGCTCTGCATCCCTGGAGCCATTCCCCCCGGCCCCTCTGCCATCCCCAGGGCACCGTGGGCAGCCCCAAAGCCCCCGCTCTGCCCCCAGCCCTGGTGCCAACAGCAGCCCCCCGCTTTTCCCAGCAATGCCGCCCCGGATCGCCCCCTCATGCAGCTCCCTGCCAAGGGCTCCAAGCAGCACAGCCACTGGACACAGGGACAGACGTGGTGGCTGAAGGATGGAGAGCACATCCTTGGCTGGGCTCGGCCCAGGGGCCAGATGCTGCCCAGGAGGGGGATGAAGCCATCGCGGTTCTTGCAGCAGAGCAAGAATTTGGCCCCGTGCTGGGGTTGTTTGGGTTGCAAAGTCCTCCCCTTCCTCATCCTCCCCCTGGTACAACCAAGGGGGACGCAGGCAGGGATGGCTTTGTCCAGTGGCATAGCAGGGGGGTGCTTTGCCAGGACCCCCAGCAAAGGCAAAGGGCTGCTGGGATGCCCCCAGCCCCCTCCCCAGCCCCTTCGGGCTGGCAGAGCTCAGTCAGCTGCTGCCAGAGGGGACACAGGGCATTTGTGGCAGGTTCCTGTTCCTCCCCAAGAGCCTCAGCCATGTTTCTCTAGCACAGAAACCACCAGGAAGAGGCGAGGCAGTGGGAGAGAAAGCTTTCCCAGAGGAGAAGGGGAAGGGTGGACTTTCACCTCCCAGGGGAGTGGGGCTGGTTTCACCCAACCTCCCGGCTCTCCAGGTCCCAGCTGCGGGTCTGGGACCTGCCACAAATTGAGCCGAAGGGGCAAGGCAGGGGCAGAGTTGCTCTCAGCTTGTCCACAAATGTATTGATGAAGACCTGGACCCTCAGAGGGCTTCATCTTGGCTTTCCCCCGCTCTGTTTTTCCCACCCTGGGCTGATGCAGAGGAGCCTGCAGTGCTGGGCAGGTTGCCCAGCCCACTGCCCCCTTAGCCCACATGGGGACCGGGGTTCACCAATACATTTGTCACCTTTTGGCAACTCTGGACAGGGAGGGGACAAAAGCGTGGGTTGAGAAAACCGTGTTGGCACAGAGTGAACATGAACTTTCACGCAGATGGGGGAGCCTGGGAGGAAGAAAGAAGAGAAAAAAGGGATGGAGAAAAGGAATGAGGAAACAGAAGAAAAGTGGAAGAAGGGTGAGAGAGAAAGTGTGGAGGAATGGAAAAGGAAGATGAACTTGAGGGCTCTGCAGAAGGACAACTTGACCTCATGTGCCCCATCTCCCCAGCCCTGGAGAAAGAGCAGGAGGAGGCAGGCAGCCTCACATCCCAACCCAAAACACCACTGCACCCTCCACAAGCCTGGGCCAGGCCACTGTTGTGTCACACAACCACCTTCACAGGGAGGGCTAGTGCACCCCAGGGTGTCAGCAGCCCCCTGGCCAAGGGACAAAACCTCCCAGCAAAGCAAGGCTATAACCCCCTGGGGACATCCCAGTGGGGACAGGTCACCCTGACCTATGGCTGCTGGGTGGTGACGTGGCTGCTGCTGAGCCTCGCAGCAAGATGTGTGGTGGGTGCAGTGAGGACAACATGGTGGGGATGAGGATGGTGGTGGGATGAGGAAGGATGGATGCAAAGGGCTGGGGTGATGCAGGGAAGAATACAACTGTCCCCTCCCACCCCAAGTTCATGTTCAGCAGACGGCCACTCACCAGGTAAGCAGGCCTCAGAGCACAGTTTATTGTCCAGCGCTTTCACGTGTGCGATGCCCAAGTCATTGTTATTGTCACACCTCAGACCGAGGAACGCGCCTGTCCTCGGGCCTGGAAGGGAGTTAAGGCAGTTAACGCCGCAGCTGGGCGCTGGGGCTTCCCATTGCCTCGTTAGCAATGGGGTGGGGGATTTCTGGGTCTTTTCCTCTCCCCTCCCCACTCTCTTTCAAAAAAAAAAGAAAGAAAAAAGATGTATCTAGATGGGAGGGGGTGAACATTGGACAATAACGCCTGGGCACGGTCTGAGCTGCTCCTTTCCTTGCACCAGCCGCGTGGGAGGGCGGCGAAACAGAGATGATGCAGCGATGGGCATCGGCACGTGTGAACCTGCTCCCCCCCTGCCAGCCTCGTGTTCAGCCAAACCTTCCCTCCAGCACGGCTGAGAGGTCCCTGACACCCCTCACCTCCCACCAGAGCCTCTCCAGCACCATCAATGTGTGCATGAGAGCTGCGGGGATGCTAGGAGGAGGCAGCAACCAGATGCGTGGGGCAAAAGAAGCTGTAGCCAAGCTTTGCAGGGGGGATGGAGGCTTTCGGGGCTGGGGGAGGTAACTCTGCTGCTTAGCATCACCTGGAGGAGACATCAGCCCCCAGGTTGTTACCTGCATCCATCAGATGCAGGTGACTAAACCTCAAGGGGGATGTTCCCAGATAAACCAGTAGCCCTGTTAAGAACAGGAGCTGGACCATGTCCTAAGGAGAAAGGTCATCCTGCTCCTGGAACTGTTGGGATGTCCACCACAGCCCCCAGTTGCTCCCCAGTTGTTATATTTGAGCCTCCCCATCAACAAGAGCCTCCCCAGAGGGCAAAGGCCATGATCTGGGGATGGGTGTTCCTGCTTTCCAGCTTGGCTGTGCATCTAGGTCAGACAGGGGAACGGTTTTGGCCTATTTTTGCTAAGCAGAGACTTGCAAACATGGGATGGGGCACACTGGGGACCTTCCTGTTGCCCAAAAGGAATCCAAGGTAGCTGGTGGCCCATGGCACGGGGGTGATCACATCTTTCCTTGGCTGTTTGAGCGCAAGGGTGGAGGCAAGAGGAGCCCTCAATGCACTTGTCTTGGTTTGCAAAAGCACATTGAGGACAGGACCAAAAAAAAAAACCAAAACCCCAAAATTAGGAGAACATCTGCAAGGGAACGGTTTTGCAGCCCCATCCTAGGGGAACCAGCCCAGACAGGGGTCCCTAAGCGGGAGACTTTCAGAGGTGTGAGGAAAGACCTTCTTGGTGAGGGGAAAAACCTCAGAGAAGCCTCTTTCCCACATGGCCTGTTGGAAACACCACTGGATCCTGCACACCAGCCATCACCTGCTCCTCACCCCGTGCTGTGCTTGCTGGGGTCCCCGTGGCCAGTTAGCTCCCCCCCACCCACTGGTGTTCAACCCACCCATGGGTGGCCCCGTTGTGACGGATGCTTTCCCAGCCCCAGTGCCTGCAGAGTCACCCAGGGATCTCTCTGATGGCAGCCAGCAGGCAGCAGAGTTGGGGACAGCACAGCATCTGCCACTCACTTGGCTGCCCACCGGTGACAGCAAACTGAAAGTGAGGGGACAACAATGACCCGGGGCCTTTTACCGTCTTCCTGCGTGGGAGAGGTGTCCTCATCCTCCAGCACATCATTGCCCTGTGGCACAGGCGAGAGGCAGCGAGTGTTAGCAGCCCCATGGCATCCCAACACCGTGCCAAGGGCTGTCCCCAGGTCCCTTTTGGGGGAACGTCCCTGGACTGAAGGGTTTTTGTGTGAACCAGGAAGATGATCCTGAACATGGGGAACAGCCCCACTGCCCCATCCATCCCCAGGGCAGCCCCGCAGGGACACAGATGCTTGAGCAGCCCCTTCCCCAGCCCAGCCCCAGGGGAATGTGGTGCCAGCCACCCAGCTTCCCCCTCCAACGGGCACAACCAGGGTCCCCTCGCCATGCCAGGTGGCACCAGGGCTCCCAGCCCTGCACGAGGCAGTTCGGTTACCTCGGCATCACGCTCCTCGGCTGAGATGCTGACAAAGTTTATATCTGGGGACTCCACAGGCGTCAGCTGTGGGAAGAAGGTGGGAAAGATGGAAGGAGGAGGAAAAAAAAACAACAAAAAAACCCCCAACCAAACCAAAACACACAAAAACCCCAAACAAACAAACAAAAAACCCAACCATGAGTCTGGTGCCAGTTGGTTTGGAGAAGTTACAGCCCATGGGGAAGCTCTCAAACTCAAAGGCAATGGGCACCATCAACAATCCCCCCAGCCCCTACCTCTCCATCAGAGGCTGTGACACTGGCAGCTGCGGGCGAGGGGAGCATGTCCCCATCTTCTTCCTCTTCTTCCTCCTCCTCTGTGCCGGGAGCAACGTAGGAGCCAGACATGGAGGACACGGTGTCGGTGCTGAGCTGGGAGTGCTGGCTCTGGGAGGAGGCCATGGACATGACGGACTGAGCCAGGCTGCTGCTGACGGGCTCTGGGGGAGAGCAGGAGCTCAGCAGGGTCGCTGGACCACACAGCCCCCCACAGATGAGAGTCACAGCACAGCACCAGCTAATTAAAAAGGAAGCTAATGAGGAGGAGCGGGGCATGGAGCAGAGATCCACCCTATGCCACGGAGGAGTGATGGGTGGAAGGCTGCCAGCACCAGGGCCCCAGGGCTCACAGCCCCTGCTCTCTGCGTGTATGGGGTGATGACACAGGAGCAATCGGTACCCCCACACCCCCCATCTTCAGGGTCTATGGGTGTCAAAGCAGAGGTGATGCCCTGGGGCTTTGCACAACGTCCATGGCAGGTATGAAGGAGTCATGCAAACCCCCTCCCCATCCCCCTGCACCGGGACAGACCCAAGACTGCCAACGCCACTCTCCTGCCGTGCCAATGCCTGCAACCCCACCATGCCATACCTTCTGGGGATGAGATGGTGGAGGAGAGGGGGGTCCCTGTGCACGAGGACTGGTCAATGGCTCCCGATGATGACAGGGTGAGGTTTTCACTCTCTGGCGTTGCACCACACTCCTGGAAGAAGAGCCCGTGGGGAGGACGAGATGAGGGATATTCAGCAGGGACGGAGCCGTCTCCCCTGGGTATGGATGGAGGAAGAGCCAAGAGGGGCAAACCCCAGCCAGACCCTCTGGTCCCAAACACCCCCCAAACCTGCCACCCTCCCAGTGCCTCAGCTCATCACCAGCACGTCTCAGAGGGTGCTCACCTCCTCACACCGGGCAGGGGATCTCCTCCTGGAGACCCTCAGCTCTGACTCGGTGCACGACTTCTCATCCTCCTCTTCAGGCAGGATGGAGGAGTTCTGTGAGATGGACCTGCCCAGAGGGGGCAAAGCAAAGGGCTTCACCCCTGCCCACAGCCCCCAGACCCTCTGACCCCACGCCACACCCACCCTGGTACTCACTTGGAGAGGCTCTTCTTCAGCTTGAGCCCCGGGGGGCCGCAGTTGGGGAGACGTTCAAGGGGTGACAGGGCCCGCAGGGAGGGTGGGGGTCCATCGCTGCCATAGGAGGGCAGGGTCCCCGCACCCGGGGGGTCCCCCAGCGCTCGCAGTGGCTGGGCAGCCGGGGAGGGTGTCAGTGGCCCGTTGAGGGCCTCCAGCAGTGACACCACCTCGTAGCCCGGGGGGATATTCTCCGAGGACTGGAGGGAAGGGGGAGATGGGGTGAGGGTTCCCCACAGGTTGTTTAGTTGAACCCCACCCCCGGCTCACCCCCCTACTCCTGGTGGCATCAGGATGTCCCAGGAAGAAACTAAACCACAGAGAACATGCAAACTTCCTGCACAAACAAAAGCCCTAAATCTGTGGCCTTTCCACCCAACCAAATCTACTTTTTTGCAACATCATCAACCTTGCTTTTTTTGGAAGATCAATTTGCTTTTAAAAAATAAACCCATTAAACAAATAAACCCATTAAACAAATAAACATTTGGGAAGCATGTGCACCCCAAAAACCTCCGTGGCCCGGCCCCAGTGGGGTGGAGGGGTCTGGGGTCCCACAGCCACCTGGGTGGTCCAGGCTCAGCTGGGCACTGACCGAGTGCTCCTCAGAGTCGGAGGTCTGCGAGGCGATGATGGGGTTGAAGCTGGTGGGCGAGAGAGGACCCAGCTTTTTCCTCATGGCTCGGATTTGGAGCAAGGCTCGGAAAGCTGTGGCAGCAGGGACAAAAGGTGGAGTGCTGAGAGGAGACCCCCCCCCCCTCCAAAATGCCACCCCTATTTCCCAGGAGGGGCACCCCAGCATTGCACAGCATTGCTGCACGCAGGGCTGGAGGGAGCCAAAAGCCTGAGGATGGGAGACCCCAGCCACCCCATCTGAGACATCAGCCACCCCATCATCACCTGAGATGTCAGCCACCCCCTGCCCAAGGTGCCAGCCCCCTTGGCCCTTACGCAGCCTGCAGATGGGGCAGTTGTTGGCCTGGTAGCGCAGGGTGTCGGCGCAGGTGTTGCAGAGGCAGAGGTGGCGGCAGGGCAGGATGAGGGTGTCACGGACATCCGAGAGGCAGACGACACACTCGGCACTGTTATCACTCACCTCGTCCTCGGCCACCTGCCCCATGGGAGAGACAAGAGACACCTGGCTTTGGGATCCCCAACCCGTGTGGCACAAAGGTGGGTGCCCTAAAATACCATCTGGGTGCCCCGAGAGCTCACTGTGGGGTCCTGCCTGCTCTTGAAATACAACCCTGGGACATCATCCCTCCCCTCCTGGAGGCTGGGAGATGGGGCCAGAGGCATCAGACACCCCACAGAGGGATGCATCCTTCACCCCAACTTTTACATATATACATATACAATGACAGAATCATTTTTGGTTGGAAAAGACCTTTAAGATCAAGTCCATAAACCTAACACTGAGATATAGATAGATATAGATGATATAGATATAGATATAGATATAGATATAGATATAGATATAGATATAGATATAGATATAGATATAGATATAGATATAGATATAGATATAGATATAGATATGTATCAGAGAGGGAGGCACGTCCCACACTTTGAGCCTCACAATCCCTTTCTAAGATCCAGCCACCACCCTCCCAAAGGACCACAAAGGATGGGGGGAAAAAAGGCTCAGTCCTTCAGCTTTCTGCCTCCAGGCACTGCAGTGCCAACCAACACAAAACACTTGCACTGCTCTGGTCGGCTCCACGCTGTGCTGCAAACCCTCACCCCGTGTGTGTTTTAGCTGCTGGACCTGTGCTAGGGGAAGGGGCGAAGGGATGAGGGAAGACCAGCAGGATGGAGGCTGCAGGATGGAGGCACCTACCTTGGAGTCCTGTGTGTTGTACTTGTTCTCGATGCCGTAGATCTCCTGCAGAAGGTAACTCACGCCATCCACCTGCAACCCCCGTGGGGAACGGGTGAGGAGCAGAGACACAGCCCCCCACCAGCCACCACAGCTCCCAGCCCCCTCCTTGGGCCAGCCCCCCTTGCCCCAGCGTCTGTGATTTCTCTTTGCATCAATGCACTTGAAATTGCCAGTGGTCCCCAAGCTCCCTGGGGAGGCAGGAGCAGGGCAGGGCCAGGCTGCTCCCCAAAATCCCTTCACCACCTTCCCCGCAGGGGTGGACAAGGCAGTAGCTGCCACTGCCTCAGGGACACTCAGATACTCACCACTTGCTTCTGCTTGAGGGGCTTCACGCAGAAGGTGCCATCACTGTGCTGGAGGGAGGAGAACACACGAGTGGGCACCAGGGCTGAGCACCCCAGGGACCGCTGTGCTCAAGCACCCACCCACCCCATAGCTGTTATCTCTTCCTCCTTGCTCCCAACCAACCTGTTTTGCAGCAATTCTGCTTTTACCTGACACCCTGGTACCAGGCAGGTGTGGGATGCCACATGCACTGCAAGGCTGGAGACTTATTGGAGCAAGAAAGGTGGAGTTGAGAACAAATGCCTCAAAAGTGGGCGCTTAAAATTAGGGGATAGTCCCAGAATATTGAGAGCAGCCCCCAAATAGCCCAGCAGCACCATCCCAAGCCCCGTGGGGTTTCTCCAGGCTCTCACAGCCAGTGGGCAAGAGGGTAGGAGGGGGAAATACAGCCTCAGCTCGGCTCTTACCTTCTCAAAGGTGGCCAGCAGCACGTGGCAGTGCCCGGTGTGCTCTGCAAGACACAAAGGGACGGGCAGGGCTCAGGGGAAGGGCAAGACCACTGGGGCAGCAAGGAGAAGCAGGAGGCTCTGCCTGGTTGGTGCAAGGGTTGGCATCACAGTGCCAGCAACTGGGAAAGCCCAACCCAACAAGGAACCCCCTCCTCACCCTCTCCTTCATCCACCACCGCGTGTACCACCATGGGGTACACCTCCCGGTCCAGGTCGAAGCCCAGCTGGAGAGAGACAGGAGGAGAGATGGTGAGATGGAGCAGTGATAGAGGCTTCATCCCACATCCATAACCACACCCAACCCCGTGGTCGATGCCACTGGCCAGTGGGACCCACCTCCTCCTCGCTCCACTCAGAGGGGTCCACGGTGTGGGAGGGCACGCAGAACTGCTGGCACACCCCCCGCTTGTAGTGCACCGTCTCCGACTGCAGGCTGTTGTCTCTGGGGATGTAGCTGTCCCATGGAGAGAGGACAGTCAGGGGCACCATGGGTGTCCCCACACTCCTCCCAGTCCCCCCAGCTCATGGGGATGCAGGGTAGATGGGACAGAGGAGGGTCACTCCACCCCACCCCTCCCCTCCTAGACCCCTCTTGAGGCTGACTAAGAAGTCCTAAAAAGGGGCTAAAATAATCCATGGGGCTAAAATAACCCCAGAGCAGGAGGGGACAAGGGACAACTCTGCAGCCAACCTGGTGGGGACTGGGAGGAGCAATGATTTCTCCTGGTCTCAGCACTGACCTGGAGGTAAAAAGAGGGAGCAGAACAGGATGGGGAAGGAGATGGCAGAGGCTGGCAGGGACCTGGTGGTGGCACCCAGGGGACATGAGGAACCCCCCTCCCTCCTCAGCACTGCTGGCAGCTGCCTTGTGCCCCAAGGAGTGGAGATGTTCCAGGGAGGAGATGCTCCATGTTCATTAGCAGAGCCTCACACCCTGGCCAGAGGAACACATCAGGCTTCGGGGGGGACACAGGCCAGGCTGGGGCTCCTCACCTCGCCACCCCATTGTGAAACTCTTCGCTCGCCTGGTAGTAGATGGTTATGGCCACACAGGCATCCGTGTCGAAGGTGAACTCCACGTTGTAGTGCACCTTGGCCTTGCTGACTTCTTCCCCTGGGGTCTTCACCTCCTCCGAGCATCTGGAGAGCACAGAGGGTTTGGGAGATGGGCACCCCTTGGGGACAGCTTGGGGTGCCCCAGGACTGATCCCCTGGCACACGGTTGCCCTCGGTACGGATGGCCCCCAGAAGGGGCTGCCCCTCTCCACCAGGGAAGCTGTGCCAGGCTGGGAGGGCTTGGCATGCCCAGGGGTAAGTCTGCAGCCTGAGAAGTGTCATCATCCTGAACCTCCCACCCCAGCCATAATCCCTGGCCCCCCTCCAGGAAAGCCTTCGGAAGGTGGGGGAGGAAGAAAAAGCAAAGCACTTCAAAGGCAGCACCAAACTCCAATCCCACGGTGCAGCCCACAGGGGGAAAAGGGGCACATCTGGACAGTGGTGGCTCGTCCCCCTCCCTCCAGCTGTGCCAAGATGAGAGCACCCCCATGCTCAGCATCACCTGGGAGCATCCAGCTGGACTCTTCTCTCCCCATGGCTCAGGGCTGTGGGGGGCCCTGTCCCATCTTCCCCCCCGCCCACCCAGGACTCACTTGACGAGGCGCAGGGTGTCCTTGCGGATGTTGATTAAACTCCTGAGGGTCTTCACGGGTTCCTGAGGAGGTGGAGCAGCATAAGGGAACTAGGATGAGAGAGACACTGGTGAAGGCAGACGCACGCCGGGGGGTTACAGCAGCCATGGACCTTGTCCCTGGTCCCCTCAGTGACCCAGCCCCAACCTGAAACCCCATATGATGCAGGGACCTGGGGTGGGCTGTGCATCCAGATGGGTGCTGAGCACCTGCAGCACTTGGGTACCAGGCATCCTGATGATGGGGACATCCCTCTGCAAAAAGCAAGACCAAAAGCCCTTGCAGGGGGCAGTTTCAGCAGGGGGGACACACAGAGAGGGGCTGTCCCTTGTCCCATTGGCTGGAGGCTGGGCGGATGTGGGGGACACAGCAGGTAGCCACTGACCTATTTTCAGGTGGCTGATGCAGCACAGAGCTGCTGGATGAGGCTGGGTGGGGAAGGCTGGAGCTCCCACCCTGCCCACCAGCCAAGGAACAGACACAAATGTCCCTGTTTTCTCCTGAGGATGGATGGGATTTGGATGATGAGATCTCTGCCAGCCCCAGTGGGGCAGCTGGGCAGGACCAGGCAGGCAGCAGCACTATGAAGGAGAGGTGTTGAGCCATCCTTCAAGGTGACCTTGTCCTTCCTGGTCCTTCCTGTCCACCTGCACAGGGACTACAGGGCTTGCTGGAGGGAGAGGACATGGTGGCAGCTGGGGGACACTCTCTCCTTGGCACTGCAGCCACCCAAGGGAGACCAAAGGCACTGGGGAAGGGATGTGGGACATCTCCCCCCTCCATCTCTCAGGTATTTTGAGCCCCAGGAAGGGATCGGCCCCCCAGGGGGATGACACAAACGTGGGAGAGACAGAGGCTTATGCTGAGTGATCTGTCACCGTATGCCAGGGGACAGCCAGAGCCAGGAGGGTGTCAGGTGCCATCAGGGATGGCAGATGCTCATGAGAGCCAAAGGGCTCAGTCACTGCCTTGGGAGAGGGAACAGGTACCCAAGCCAGGCTGCTTGGGTCCCTTTGTCCCCCAACGATGCCCCCAGCCTGGATGGGGGGGCTTGGGGACAGTGAGGTGCCTGCTGCACCCCAATAGCCAGGGGACAAGATTGAATAGCAGATGGCACTTAGGGATGCCCCATGGGGAGCCAGGTGCCTGTTTCCCATGTCCCTGGCGCCCTCATGTGGGAAAGCCACCATCACCTTCCCCATCGTCATGGTCACCTTCCCCATCCCCAAAGCCCTGCAGAGCAGGATGGATGGGGCCGGGGCACCCATGCTGGGACAGGACAGGCAGCTCGCAGGACCAGGCAGCACAGGCACAGGCCTGACCCATCACCTTCCAGGTCCCACCATCCCACAGCTCTGGCCCACTGGTGGCACTGAAAGGCAGGTTAAAGCCTGGGCCAGACCCAGGGGGCTTTGAAGATGAATCCACAGCATCCTGGAATCGCCAAGCCCTCCGGGAAGGGAAAAGAACAGCTGAGTCATTAATCTGCTGTTAATGAGCTTTTTAACAAGTCACCAGCACTAAACAGGCACCTGTAGAGTCACCCACTGGAGCTCAGCCATGTCACCACATGCCCTGCCATGGTCCATCCTCTGCTATTCAGATTAACGAAGCAATCCAATCTGGCTCATTTGCACCTTGCCCAGCCCCAGCCATACCCAAACCAACCTGTGCTAAGCAGCAAAGCTCTCCCCAGCAGGGACAGCACCCCGGGGTGCAAGCCCCCTCCCACCGCAGCACCCAGGGGTGGGCGATGGAGGAGGAAAGGGGCAGCTGGGTCCCCGGGGCAGGATGGGGAAGCACCACAGGCAAATTTCTTGCTGCAAGAAGCCTCTGCCATGGCTCTTGGGCTCTCTCACACCCACCTGTGGGCTCTTTTTTGGGGGGGATCTCTTTTTTTTTTAAATGAAATTTTGCAAGCCAGATTTGCATATCAGAAAGGGGCTGTTTAAGACACTTTTGGCATCTCCTGAATTTAAATCAAGCTGAAAAACAACAGAAAAAAACCCCAAACCTCACTGGCACCGTTACCCATTTTAAAACACCATCCATGCATCTCTAGCAACATTTGGTCCAGACCAACTTCTGTCAAAGTGAAAATAAAAACCTTCAAAGAAAAAAATCTTTCTACAATGTTTTTGGGTTTTGTTTTGTGGTGGGTTTTTTTTTCTGCAAGATTTTTATACAGTCAGACTCAGGCTGGTTTGCGTGGGTAGGGAAACCCAACAGCAGGTTTCAACAGTCCCCAGCTCCCCCAAAACACCCCATGCTCTCCAGGTGCCACAGCTTCTCCACTCCTCAGCCCCTGCAGAGGTGGCCCAGCACAGTGGCAGCTACTTAAACCTGCAACGCCCTTCCCAGCCCCTTGGGAACCTGTCCCGAGCTGGAAAATCCAGATTATCCTGTATTCCTGGAGAGTCTGCACAGCCTTTGGGTGCTCTGCACGCCCCCGGGGCAGCACCGCTGTTAACAGCTCAGCCAAGGCGCTCGGCTCAGAAACTATTTGGGACACAATTTTTCCAAGATCTCCTGGACCTGGATACCCAGAAAACACAAAATAAATCCCCCACAAAAAAAAGCATCAGCTATTTCCAATGTTTCCAGCCAGTCAGGGCTCTCACAGCAACCCAGAACACGAAAGCATCGCAGCCACGAGACATCAGGACAGGTCTTGGAGGTGGCATCAGAGATGCCCAAATAGTGCCTGGACACAGGCTTGGACCAGAAACAACACAGCTCCTCCTCAACCACCCCCCTTTGAGCCCCCAAAACTGACCTGACCCAAAAGCCCAGCCCAAAACCACCCCGCACTCCCCAGAGGTGTGACCTCAGTCACAGCTCTGCAGCCCAGGGCTGTCGGTAATTAAGCAGGAGCAACACAATTTAGTTTACGACGCTATATTAATTCTTTCTGCTGTTTCCAAGCTGTTCTTTTACCTTCCCTGCTGCTTCTGCTGTCGGGGTTTCTGACTCAGGAACTGCTCACTGGGCAGTTTAGAGGCTTTTACTGTAATCAAGAGGATTTCTCAGCGCTCACTGCTGGAGAGAGAACACAAGTGCTGACTTTTCATTTCCTGGGGAAGCGCAGAGGATGGAGAGAAAGGCGCTGGCTTTGCCCACCCAACACTCACAGGTTTGGGGAGTGCTCCTGCCCTTGGCTCTAATGGGATCCCCACTCTGGCACAGCCCTGGGCTGGGCTCTTCCCTGCCAAAGGACCAGACAACGCTGCCAAACGCTGGCAAAGCCCATTTCTAGGAAGAAACACAAATGGGGACGGCAGCAGCCTCACCAGCTCAACACAGGGCAGGCAGCATTGAAGAGCTGAGACATTACCACCAGGTAAGTTTATCTTGACTCAACAGAAAAGCTTTGGTGCCTTTAATTCCTCACTTTGATTTTGGTTTTTTGGGGTTTTTTTAATACTTGACCCCTGCACTGCTCTGGCTGATGCTGGCCAGCCACTTTGCTGAGATGCACTTGGAGAAGTGGGGGGCATTCACCCCTGCAGTGGGGATGGCCCTTGGTCTCATTTCCTCCTTTTCCAAAGGCAGAGAGGAGAAGAACCAGCTCTGGGATCATGGGGCCCAGGGACCTTCCCTGCAGCCAGATTTCCCCATTCCCTGGGACCAGCTGGTGCTGGCAGCACCCATCACCACAAAACCCATCAGTGCTGCCCACTGCCCCCATCACTCCCCCCACCCTTTTTTTGCTAGGGCTTGGGGAACACTTCCTCCTGCTCCTGTCCAAGCTACTCTGCCCAGCACCACACCAGCACTGCTCCCAGCACGTCCCCCATCCTGTGCCATCTGAGCTAGGAGATGGCTCCTGGCTGAGCTGGAAGGGACAAGAAAAACAGCAGCTCTTGGAGAGGAAGCAAGAAAGGAGGAGTTGGGCTAAATCAGCCCACTACCCCTCACTGTCTTCACCAGCTGATGGGTTTGTGCGTGCAAGCAGCCCTTGCAGGTCAGAAAATACACGCGGCTTCGATGACCCGCAACATGTGAACTGCAGAGAGCAGCACCCAAAGGCAGATGTCACACAGTCACCCTGTCCATTCCCAACCACCTCCAAACCTATTCACCTCTTGCAACTCAAGTTTGGCAGCGAGGCAAGAGATATAGCAATAATACCTGGTCTAGTGGAAGGTGTCCCTGCTGATGGCAGGGGCATTGGAATTGGATGAGCTTTAAGGTTCCTTCCAACCCAAACCAGTCTGGGATTGTATGATAACATTATGTTGCTGCAGAGCACGTGGACATGGGCAGACAGGCTGAGAGGGGACCCAGGTTAGTTCCCAAGGGAGGACAGGCTGCAGCAAGTAGCCAACCCTTATATCAGACATCAGAGAATCCACTTGGGCCACCCCAGGTGTGCTTGGCTGGCTGTGCCCTTGGGAGGTGACAGTCAGCAGCCTTACACCACGCATCTCCATCACACACACAGAGTCAGCACTGTTTTGGGAAGGGGCACACCAGGCCCCGCTCCCCCCGGTACCCACCACCACGGGCCGGTTCCCCAGGAAGTTGAGGTCACTGTTCTCGCCGAAGAGGTAACCCTCGGGGTGCGTGGAGTCAAACTTCTCGCCACCCATGATGAAGTGGTTGGCAAAGTAGCTCCCTGGAAAGAAAACACAGACTGCCTGAGTGGAGCATGAGGACAGGGCTTCAACCAGGCAATGGAGCAGCACAGAGCCACCGAATCAATGGCTCAGAGGTGGCTTTGTCCCCAAGGTCACCTTGCTGGGAGCCCCCTCTCCCTGCCTGCAGCCCCCAACTGCCAGCAACCCTATCCCTGCCCAGTCACCTTGCTGGGAGCCCCTCTCCCTGCCTGCAGCCCCCAACTCCCAGCAACCCTGTCCCTGCCCGGCCACTGCCACGGCTGAAGCCTGGGCAGAGAGAGCCAGGATGGGAGAGGCTGGTGCAGGGGTCCAGCCCCATGGCAGTGCCCAGTCTGGGCGCTGCTCCACCCAGTGGGATTAAACAAGGGCAGATTCACACGGGGGACCGCCTGCCACCCGCTCCGTGCCAGGGAAATCCCTGCGAGCCCCGGCCCGCTTGGAGCCACCAAGGTTGCCCCGACCTTCAACCATCCCCGTGCTGGCAAGAGCAGCCAAATCCTGGTCTGTGAGCAAGAAGGGGAGATGGCTCCTGCGGCAGTAGAGCGGGAGAACAGTGCTAATCCTTTGCATAAACACCAGCTAATTTCCTGAGGAGACAGGAGAGCCAGCGGTCACAGCCCGTCCTGCCACAGCAGCACATCTCCCAAAGCCTGGGGAGCTCCTACACCCCCCCCAACGCTGCTGGGAAGGGGCAGCACAGGCCAGGCATGCAGCCCTCAAAACAAGCTGGGATGCTCCTGCCCAAAGCCCAGCATCACGGACCTCAGGTACCATTTGAGGCAATGTGCCTGCAGCCAGACACCCACCTGGGTTTGCTGCAGCTGTCACTGGGGAAATGAGCAAAGCACAACTGAAGTGAGTTCTGCCAGTTCTCAGCCTGCAGCCTTCCCTCCCTCCAGGAGCTCAGCAACCCCTCCAGAAAGTGCCCCATGCTGCCCTGATGAACACCAGGCCATGACCAGTGTCCCTTCTTCCATCACAGGGCAAAGCACGGAGCCAAAACACTGGTGTGTCCCATCCTCCAGGCTGGGAGCAGCCCCCAGCTCAGGCACTTCTCAGCGAGAAGAGTTTTCCTCCCAGTCTGACCAGGAGCTGACTGGTGCCTGCTCCTTATCCAAGAGATCCAGGCTGCAGCTGCCTGGGGAAAGCGCACTGTGACATGGGATGGGAGGGTCAGGACTTCTTAGAAGTGGGAAAAGGAAGGGAAAGGGGAAGGTGAACAGGGATGGCGAGGGGTGAGCAGAAGCACTGGGAGTCAGGAGAGGCAATGCATGGAAGACACAACATCCTTCATCCCACTGGCCATGGGGACAGGGTGTGGCTTGCAAAATCCCCAACCCCAATGGCACAGAGCCATCCATAGCCCCCTGGGGGACATCCCAAAACTAAACCTTTGGGGTCTGCAGATCAAAGGAGCTGAAGCTCTGCTCGTGGGGTCTCAAGTCAGAGCTTGAGGTGGCTCTCAGCAGATGCAGTGACTGCCCAGGGCTGGATCAGGCCTTAATATCATAATTAAAAACTAAAACCGAGCCCAGAGCTCACAGGGGAGGAGGAGAGGGGACCTAAGGCTGGGGCAGGAGGGACAAACAGGGCTGTGCAGCTTCACCCAAAGGCCCTGTGGCACAGGGATGCCCGGATGCAGTGCGCCCATTAGCAAACATCAACCATCAATTATTGATGCCTGCTGCTTTCTGGTCCCATTTTCCACGTACATAATTTATAGGCAGCTCCTATAGGACACAGCCATGCGAAAAAAAAAAAAGCCAAGAGTGAAGTGGCTTCAGAGCTGCCTGCAGCAGCATGGCTGGGGGAGAATGGGGCTGTCTAGAGCTTTTCCTGGCACTGACTTGGGGCAAAAGCAGGACATAGAAAAAAAAAATAATATATTTAAACCTGCAGAAAAGCCTCCCCAGCACTGGGGAAAAGCTGGAAAATGGATCACAGGCTCTCTGCAATGGCCCCAGCTGGGACTTGGTGGGTGCTGGGGGCTCCCATAGGGTGGGCAGAGCAGGTGAGGACCACGCTGCCATCACTCCATCACTCAGCCTCTCTGCCAGGGGCTGGGAGGTGCTGCAGGCTCCCAGCACACACTGTGCATGACCCAGGGGCTTCAGCTCCCCCTTTGCAGCGGGCTGCACTGGCCCTGCACTGCCTCCCAGGGAGGGTCCTCCAAAAACCTCACCATTAAACAGGAGCCTCGAGCCGTGCCGGGCTCTGCCAGGGAAGCACCAGCACGGGAAAGCCCGGGGCATCGGCAGGAGTGTGCCAGCCTGACTGGGTGCCTGTGACCCCATGGGCATGACTGGGTGGGAAGCATCTTTCCAGCCACAGCCGCTTTATTGCCAGCTAATTATAAATCCTTAA
The DNA here is from genome assembly GCA_907165065.1 of Caprimulgus europaeus. The sequence continues at coordinate 3,666,026 of OU015543.1, read as the reverse complement.
CCAACGCCTGCTCCTGGGGAAGGAAAGCCCGTCAAGGACGGTCACATCACCAAGGGAAAGTCAGGTTTTAATGAGATCTTCAACTTCAGAGGTCTGGTGAGTGTGCAGGAAGGGCTGAACAGAGCAGCTGCTGGAAAGGAGGAATAAACCAAAATTGCCTCTTGTTCCCAGCAAACAGTGTCCTGTGTGGCCGCCAGCACCAGCACACAAGAGGTACCCAGCACCCAGCTGGTGCCAATGACACTGTCAGCCCCTTTTCTCCGTGAGCACCAGGGATGTCACCTTGACCAGGTACCCCATGACAGGTGAGGAACCCGCAGGGACAGACCCTGGTGCATGCTGTGGCCATGCCCATGACTCTGGCACATAGTGGCACACATCCTGTATTGTCCCCAGAGCCACCGCTGCCCTGCTGGGCTCTGGCTCAGAGGTGGTAACGCAGCTTCTGGCTCCTGAACGTCAGAGCCTGGATGTTTCAGCAGGGTCACAGCCCAGCTCTCCCTCCGAGGAGGACAAAATAGAACAGCTCATTTTCAGCCCATGCACACGCTCCCAGGGAAGGTAGCGCCAGGTTTTCCACAGCCTGGGGTTGTCCTGGTGGCTGTGGCATGGTGCTGGCACATCCCACAGCAGTGGGTGCTGGCACAGGCTGCTGCTGTGGGCACGGCACTGCCTGGGCGGATTAAAAGGCACCGGGTGCTTCTGCCCCAGGGCATCCCATCGAGCTGGCACACTGTGATTATTTAATTCAGTGCTCTAAAGCAGGCAGCCAGAGGCAAAGCCAAACCCCAGCTGTGGCACTTGCTGCATCAGCCCTCACCCGCTGCAGCCCCAGGAACCCCCCGAGCCTGCTCCCTGTGCCATGGCAGTGCCACCACTGTGGGGCTGTGCCCCTGGGATTAGGGGTGTCACTGCCTGGGTGACCCCTTTCCGCCTGTTCCCAGACAGAACCCTGCTCATGGTCTCTGCTCCTGATTGCCTCGGGGGAGCTCAGTGCTGGCCTCTGCCAGGGACAGGGACACTTGCCCCAACAGCCATCCCACTAGCCAGGCAGTGGGCTCCATAAACAGCCCCCACTTGCTTTCCCTCCCATCACCTTTACCAGTGCGAGATTAGAGCCCCTGAAGTAAATCCCAGCCTTTACTTGAAAACCTTGGTTTAACTAATCCCATTTGCACCCTGCCTGGAGGGGATGGGACCCCCAGGATGAGGAGGGGAGATGCTTGACTGGGACAAGACACAGATGTCCTATTCCCACAGGCTGTACCAGCCATCCTGAGTGAACCTGCAGCTGAGGAGCCAAAATTACATCCGCAGAGAGAGGGAAGTGCCCTGGGGTCCCATGAGACTTCTCCCCAAGGCCACCTTTCCAAAGCCAGTGGCTGTTTCCAGGTGACATTCGAGGTGACAGAAGCTCTGCTGCCACAGAGGAATCGGCTCGGCTGCCTGGCACGTCCTCCCCTGCCTCCCTCCCAGCAGTGCTGAAGGCAAATCCCTCTCGGATAAAAGCAAACCAGCCATAATCTCCCACAGTCACCAGCCTGTCCTCGTCCCAGCACAGATGGCTGTGTCACCTGAGCACCTCCTGCCCCTCTCTTCAAGGACCCCAGACAGCACTGGGACTGTCCCCCTCCAGCTCTGCCCAGGCCCCATCGGTGGGACCAGCCCAGCTGAACACACCTGAAAGCCCCAGTTTCTCCCTGAAAGCCAGTTAAGCATCATCCTGGTGTCCTCTGCCAGCTGAGATGAGTTTGGAAGTGCTCAGCTGGGTACACTTGCTCCCCCAGAGCAGGGCAGAGGACTGGCACCCTCCACCCCTTCATGCCCAGATATTTCAAGAGCCTCTAAACAAGAAGCAGTATCAAGACAAAAGCCCTTAATGCACAGAGCCATGGTGTCTGCAGAGAGCAAACCCACGGATGAGGTGGTCCAGCTTCAGCTGGCATCAAGGTGACAAAGGCCTTGAAACAGCATAAAAGAGGGAGCTGGGGGAGCCCCAGGGGAGGACAGGCTGCTGAGGATCCACCATCTCCACCCTGCAGTGTCCTAGTTAACCCCCCACCATCGCAGATGTGCTGGCCAGCTGTGCAACTGATTTTAGATTAAAATTTTTTAAAACCCCCCAAAAAAACAAAACCAAACCAAAAAAAACCAAAACAAAAAGCTCAGGACAAGAGTAGGGCTTGTGTTGGCTGTAATTCTTCCTAAGGAGGTCTTTATTTGTAATTAGCTAGTAATTTGTCACAGCACTAACGATCCAAGCATTTACCTTATCCTATTAACTACCAAAATAGTTACCTATTAATAATATTCCGTGCAAGGATCCTGTGGCAATCCCCACGCACACGCGTGGTGCTCCCGGGCATCAGCCGCTGAAACCGGGATTTTTGTGGCTCTGAAGCAACATCCACCCAAGGACTGGACTCCATCACCTCTCCCCACCGTGACCCCCACATCAGCCCCCCCTGGACACCCGCTCAGCCCAGCTCTTTGCAGGGAAAACCGAGGCACAGAAAGGAGGGACAAATTTTCCAAGGTCACGCACAAGGTTTGAGACAGGGCTGGATTCGGGAGCAGGAGAGACAGCACCGCCGAGCCTGGAGACAGGGCAAGGGGCTGGCAAAGGCAGAAACCGGAGTGCTGCTATGGGGAAGAGCCCTGGGAAGGAGGGATCCGCTCCAATCCCAGCTTCCCTCATCCTGCTGGGAATTTAAACCCAGGCTTTTCCAGAGCAGCTGCCACCAGAGAGACCAGCTGGAAGAAAAGCCCCAGCCTTCCCAGCCCGGTGCTGCAGCCCAGGGCACTACTGCTGCTAATTAATAATAATAACAACAATAGTAATATCATTGAAGTCGCATCAACTCAGACAAGTTTGGGAGCCAGGTTTAGCTGGCAAAGAGGTCACCCCCGGGTCTGCAGGCGGGGTGACCCCATCGTTGTCCCGCCGCACGGGGCCGGGGTGCGCAGCCCTGCTCGCTCCCCCCCCGGCAGCAGCACCGGGACGTGGGACCCACCCCGGGGGACTCACCGGATTTCGGGGGGTATCTGTAGACGGAATTAGCGGGGATATCCACTTCCTCCACTCCTGCGTTCTGGCGGCTGGTCAGAGCCCCCATGGCCGGGCCGGGGCTCAGCGAGCGGGATGCGGCGGGGAGCCCTCCCGCCCGGGACCGGCACCGTCCCCGTCCCCCGCCCGCATCATCCTCCGCTCTGCGCCGCGCCCGGCACCGCCTCCGCGCCAGCGCCGGGGCTGCGCCAATGCGGGGTTGGACCGGGCCGCCCCCCCGCCCCGCCCCCCGCCCCGGCTCGGGGACACCGCGGGGCTGGGGGACAAGGCACTCCCCCGGATCACCCCGCCCCGGTGTCCCCCACCTGCACCACAGGACCCCAACCCCTTCAGGTGCCACTTACCTGACACTGTCCGCCTCCTCCCCCCCTCCCCGGCAGTGCCACACTCGTGTCCTCAGTGCCACCCACCTGCCACCACTAGGGCCACCCAGCTGCCTCCAGTACTGCTCACCGGTCCCCCTTGCCATCACCTGCCCCCCCTCCCCCCCATCCCATCCCAGTGCTCCCTGCTCACCCCGGTACCACCCTCCCTCTGCCACTGTCCCCACCTGTATCACCCTCCTCCCATCCTTGTCCCCAGCCGGGTCGCACCAAGCAGCAACCCCACCCCAGAGACCCCCACCCCAGAGACCCCCACCCCAGAGACAGTTCCCTCTGTCACCATACCCCCCAGCCACCGGGGTGTCCCCTGGGAGAAGGCCAAGCCCCCCGCTTTTCCCAGCATGTCACTTGGTGCAGGGAGGAGACGAAGCAGCCGTTGGCACAGCAGCTGAGCCCCTCCAGCAGCAACCCAGGGCTGCACAGCACTGGGGTGGGGGGGGTCAGGTTAAACCCCCCGCAGTGCACACCTCCATCTTCTCCATCCTGCCTTCCCAGCTCTGCTCCACACCAGGAGCAGCTGCATCTGCTGGATGCAGCCTCCGGAGACAGGGAGCTAGCTAGCTGGCTGGCTCGCTGGCTGTCTGCTCCAGTGCACCCCAGTACACCCCGACATACCCCCAGTCCCCCAGCATTAAACTACTGGGTAGCACTGGGCATCTTCACATGTTCTCCTTGGGGATGAAGGTGAAGGACCACTCACTTAAAAACCTGGTCATTAATTAGTCTGGCGGTGCAAGTTAGTGGAGCATCACATGATTTTGATTTGAGTTGATAACACCAGTGCTATAAATATCAAACGGGAGCCGTGCAGAGAGGCGGATCAGCTGCACTGATGTCCTCGGCTACTCAGCGGTGACGAGCAAAGGCTGTCCCCGGGGCTCCCTGCTTCGTGCCCTCCCTGCACACACGCTTCTCCTTCCCCCTTTGCTTTCTACCCACACAGCCCCAAGGGAGGCTAAGAAAAGCCAAACCAAAGCCAAACCAAAAAGCAGCCACTGCCATGGCAAGCCCAAATCAGCTTGGTACCCTGTCTGTCAGCCTGCCACTGTCACACCTTGACCCACGGCCTCGGCAGTGACACTGTGTCCGCACTGCGGGGTGTCACACCCAGGCTGGGTGCCAACGGGGCAAGAGGAGCCGAGGGTGACATCAACACTGGCAGCCTGCTCCGGCTCTTGGTGCTGGCACCCAGCTGGGAGCCCTGAGACCCCAGAGGCTGCACCCTACTCGCCCCAACACACATTTTAAGGAGCCTGTTCTGCACACAGAGCATTTAAAAACCCAGCACAGCCCATCACTGCTGAGCTCCCAGCACGGCCCCGCTCCCCTGCCTCACTCCAACCCGCAACGGCAGCGAGAAACTCCAGCCTGGGAGAGCGAGCCAGCACGTTTCATTACCAGCACACAACAGACTGCAGGGTTTTAGTGCAGATAATAATTCAAAGTTCTCCCCGTGCAGATCCATAACCCAGCAGTCATTACACGCTGAGCTGCTCTGTGCATGCATGGCTTTTTGTTGGGTTTTTTTTTCCTCCCAGGAATTACTGCAGCAGAGGATTTTGTAGGACAGTGCCGCAGTGGAGCGCGGGAGCACAGGCAGGAGCTGGGTGATGATACAGCTTCGAGGGCATGTTCCCTCCCAAGCCTGCCCAGCCACATCCATGACAGACCCCTGCACATGTAAAACCAAGACAAACCCCAGCAGGGCAGTGGGAAGGGGGAATCCAATGCACAGAGAAAAAGCAATGTTTAACCCCAAAATGCACCTGCTGCTCAGCAAGATGAAAGTCTGGAGCGCTTGTGCTGCCCAGATGTGGGATTTGGTGTGTGTATTTGGCAGGGAAAGGGGATCCCTCTCCTCTCTCCTTGTGCCAAGAGGGAAACTGAGGCACAGGAGGGCACAGCAGTTTGCTTGAAGGTTAAACAGGAAAGCGAGCGGCTCATTCACAGCAGCAAATGTTGGCCAATATACCCAGTACCCCAAGTCGTCTCCCATTTGCCAATATACCCAGTATTCCCAGTCCACTCCCAGCTCCTCCAGCAGTCACCGGCATGTGCTGCAGAGCCAACAGCCCACCCTGGGCTGGCTCTGGTCCTGGCTGTGTGCAGCCCTGCAGGTGGCAATGGCTGGGGAGAGGACGGCCCCTTCGTCAGCAGGTGCTGAGCGCCGTGTCCTTAGCCACCCAGACTGGTCCCCACAGCAGCTCCTGGCTGGGAAGGTGGAGTGAGGTGCTGGGAGCCCACACACTGGCCAGAGGGGTGACGCCCCCACCCCTTCTGCCCTGGTGTTTAGCTGGACCAGAGCTGGGTTTCTTTTTCAGTAGCCAGAATTGTGCTGGGTTTTGCTTTTCAGCCTGGGACTTGTTATGAGAGAGACACTGAGAACATCCCAGTGTTGGCATTTTTGTCGCTGGCAGTGAAGGACTTTGTGTTCTGTTCGTCCACAAGCACAAGATCTAACGGGGTGAGGAGTATTTAAATTAATAAACTTAATTGACAGTCAGATATGCCAGTGGGGTACTCCATGTCATATCACATCATGCCCAGTGTATCAGTGAGGGGCTCTTCCTCTCTGGCTCTCTCTGGCTCTCTCTGGCTCTGGCTCTCCCGGGATTGCGGTTTCGGGTCGGGATTGTCGCTGCTCCGGGATCGTTCTCTGGGAACGGGCCAGGCTGGGTCAGTGGGTGCTGAGCAATGGCACTGGGGGTCACTCATTTGCATATTTTGTTACTGTTATCATTATCACAACTATTTTAATATTAGTACTATTTTAAGTTTTCTCTCTATTATTAAACTGTTCTTATCTCAACCTACGAGTCTCCTTACCCTTGCCCCCCCAATCCTCTCCCCTGTCCCCTGGGGTTGGGGGGCAGTGGGTGAACGGCTGTGCTGGCTGCTGGCCAAGGGCTACCCCAATGAAACTACCACACCTTAGAGGTCTCAGTGGGGTGGCAGGGCAGTGTGCCCCATGGGAGGATGGAAAAGCACCTCAGGCAGGATCACGTCATGGAGGGTCGATGGTGGATCCTGCTCTCACTGCAAATCCTGCCCCAAAAAGGGGATTTTTCCATCAGCGAGCTGGTGCAGTGGGAAAAGCTGAGGTGTTCACACAGCCAGGCTAGGCACAGATTTGCATTTTGAAGGACTGAAGGTCCTGCCCACTCTTCCAAAAGTCACCAACTCTACGTTTTATCACAGCCTGAGACACTCGTTGCCTGCGTGAGCCCTGCTGGTTTGTGAGCAAGGGCTGACCAGCAGCGTTTCCACGGGTCTCACAGGCAGGCACTCCCCGTGGCCAGTTGCTCACAGCCCTGCTGGCTCAGCTAGAAGCCGCGCTGTGCACACAGGCGGGTGTTCCTGGCAAGCGGGAGGTCCCGAGCACTCTCCTGGGCTGCACACACCAGGCAGGATCAGGGTCCCAGCTTCTCCTGGAACTGCTCCTTTCACACCTCCACCCGCCTTAGGGCTGGTTTTGCTCCAGGAGGATGAAGCCGACAAAATCTTAGCTGGGTAAAGAGGAATCTCCACACAGCCACTGCTGCACCCCAATAAGTGGGATCCCCCCCCCCGAGCACCCCAGGGTGACACCCAGCACTGCCACTGCTTCTCCACGGCACTGGGCAGCCGAGCTGGGGCGGGGGGGGAGCAGCACCATGTGCTCGCTGGACCCATTGCCACGGAACCACCGGGACTGTGCAGAAGCCCCACGTGGACCCCCGCACCTCCACTCCGGGGGGTAACAGGTTGCAGGCGCCGCTTCCCAAATCTCCATCCCTCTGCTGCTGCAGTCTCCCTCCCTCCCTCAGGTCGGCTGGGCACCACTGCCACATCCAAACTTCCAACGGCTCTTTTCAGCTGAATCTATTTTCACGCCACCCATTCGCCAACTCCTCGGTTTATTCGTGGCGGGTTTAAATGCCACTTTTCCCTTTATTTTTTAATTAAAGGCTTCCAGGTGTGCACCGCACCGACCTCCAAGCCCGGTGGAGGGGGACGCGTCGGAGGGCGGCTCACCCCGTACAGGAGCTCAGAGTCACCAGGATTTTAAACGTTATATTACAAAAAAAAAAAACCCCAAACAAAACCAAAAACCCCTGAAATGACCCCAAACCGGGAGCTCCCGCTGAGTCCCCGCGCCCCTCCCGCCGACACCTCCCGGAGGTGGGGGGGACAGGGGCGGGCCCAGGCCGGGTCTCCCCTCCTGGCAGCGGTAAGGACAGGCCTGGCCTGGAGCGGCGGCCCCGGCCGCGAGGTGCCCGCGGGGTGCGGGTGCCGGTACCGGACCCAACCCCCTCCCGCGCGTCTCAACGAACCTCTTCAATGAACATGACGTCACCAACGCCTTCCGCAAAAACCCTCCCAGCACCCAATCAGCGATCGGGCCGCTCCTTCAGCCGCCCGCCTAGCCCCGCCCTCCCTGGGGTTTAATGACCAATAGCAACGTTACCTGCAGCCAAAACACAACCGTCGACCAATAGGAAAGCGGAGGGGCGGGGCGCGGCGCGGGGGCAGCTGGAAGATTCGAACCGAACGGCAGCCGGGGCGGGCGGTGCGGCGTGGGCCAATCAGAGCTCGGGGGCGGGACCTTCCCCGTGTGCCCCCTCCCCCCCACACACACCCTCCCGGTGCCCCCCCCGCCGCCCCACCACCCTCCGCCGCCCCCCGCTGTCGGCGCGGCGCGGGGCGCGCTCCGGGCGGCGCTCGGCGGGGCCGCCCCCGCCATGTCGGTGAACATGGAGGAGCTGCGGCACCAGGTGATGATCAACCAGTTCGTGCTGGCGGCCGGTTGCGCCGCCGACCAGGCCAAGCAGCTGCTGCAGGCGGCCCACTGGCAGTTCGAGGTACGGGCAGGGACCCCCCTTTCCCCCCGCAAACCGGGACACCCCAAATCGGGAGCCCTCGGCACCCCCCTGCCCGCAGAGCCACGGGGCGGAAGGAGGAGGGAGGCCGGTCCAGCTGCGCCCCACCGACACGCGTGGCCGGGCCGCTGGGTTCCCCCCCCAGCACCTACACCGAGGGGGGGGGGAACCGGCTCTGACCTCCCCCCCGGTCTATTTATACCCGGGCCGTAACCCGAGCTGCGGCCCAGCGCCCGACGCCGGGGGGGGCGGGCCCAGTCCCCCCGCACCCCACCCCCGGGCTGGGGGCGGGGGGCCGTGGGTGGGCCCACGGGAGGGGGCTTTTGTGTAAACAAGGGGGGTGGGCTGTCCCCTCCTGCCTGGGGAGCTCTGACACGACACGAAGGTGGGGGACACGATCCCGAGTGCGTCGGGTGAAGGGCAGCACCGGGCTCCCCCTGCCTTAGGCCTGGCGGGGGTGGGGGGCACCCATGGGTGTCCCCCGGGGTGGTCTTATGGGGATGGAGGCGAGCCGGGGGGCTGCGGGGCGGGCAAAAGGAGGTGGGGGGGCGTGTTTTGCTTCCCCCTTTGTCTCGGGTGGGCCAGGGCTGACAGCTTGTCCCCGCAGACAGCCCTGAGCACCTTCTTCCAGGAGACCAACATTCCCAGCAGCCACCACCCCCCCCAGATGGTAAGTGGGACCCGCACCCCACCCCCCCCCCCAGCCCTCCATCCTCTCCCCACCCCCCCTCATTCCCAAAACCCTCTTTAAACCCACCCTACCAACTTCCAACCACCCCCAAACCCCAACACCCACAACCATCACCCAGCTCAGGACACCCCCCCACACTTCTCCCAAGCCATCTTTCCCCCCGGGGGGGTCCACAGCCCCCCAGCCCCTGACCTGGGAAGCTGTCAGCTCCCCTGCCAGCCATATTGCTCAGCGCCCGGAGGAGCAGGCAGCCGGTGAATGTAAACACGAGCTAAAATGTCTGCCAGGAAATAGTTGGGCTCTGCAAGCATCGCGCCGGGGACCGGGGAGGGGGCCACCACCAGCCCCCCCATTTCCCCAAACACCACTTGACCTTGGCCGAGGGCAGGTCCCCTTGGCCGAAGGGAGGAAGTTATTCCCCCTCCGGGTGGTTTTTGTTGTGTTTTTGCTTTGGTTTTTGTTTTGTTTTTTATTTCTTTCATCTCTTTTTTGTTTTGTTTTGGTTTTTTTTTCCTGTTGAGGGAACTAAACGGTGCCACACGCACTGGGGCAGGAACAGACCCGGGCTAAGCTGATTTTTCCCCCCCCTTCCTCCCTTTTCTCCCACCGTCAGGAATCACCAGCCAGCCCAGCATTGCTGGCAGCAAGCACTCACTATTGGAGAAAATAATTTTGCTGGCTGTTTCCCATTTATAAACCCCTCTTATTATTTTAATTCCTCCTCTTCCTGTGCATTTTTCTTGCCCACCTCGGGGACCTCGCAGAGGGAGGGCTCATGGAAACCCCTCTTTCCCCGTGGGAGAGGGGACGGGGGAGCAGGTGGAAGCTGCCAACTGGATCCAGGCCTCGCTGTGTTTTCACACCGAAAGCCTCGCTGGGGCAGCTGGGTCGGGCAGTGCCAGGCAGCTGCCAGAAGCAGGATGTGAAGTGGCTCTGATGAGACCCATCCCGCTCCCCAGGGACAAGCGGGACCCACCGAGCACCACAGCCACCCCACTGTCCCCACCGAGACCGGCACGGAGGGTCCACAGCTGAGCAGCTCTGCCTCTCTCTGTGGTGTATTCCTAGCACCGTGTGCTCCATCTGCTGATAAAACACCTTTCACACTCACACCAAATATTCCCACCTCACTTTTTTTTTTCCTTTTTTTTTTCCTTTTTTTTTTCCTTTTTTTTTTCCTTTTTTTTTTCCTTTTTTTTTCCTTTTTTTTTCCTTTTTTTTCCTTTTTTTTTTCCTTTTTTTTTCCTTTTTTTTTTCCTTTTTTTTTTCCGGCGCTTTTTTTTGGCGCTTTTTTTTGCCTCTTTTTTTTTTTTTTCTCCTTTTTTTTGCCCCCTTTTTTTTTTTCCTGCTGTCCCCACCACCATATCCTGATTTCTGTGGCTTAAAATGCCCCACAGTGCTCAGGGTTGCAGTTTCTATTTCTTTATTTCTTTTTCAAGTGGTGGAGAACAAAGGTGTGAGCACGGCGTGGGGCACTGTGTCACCTTCACCCCCGCGGAGAGGGGGGCTCCCTGCACCCAGCCAAAGCCCTGCAGGTCCTGGCCTTGGGGAGGGGACTTGCCAGAGCTGTTTGGTGTGTGGGTGAGGCAGCCTGTGCTGGGATGGACCCTCTGACAGCCAGGCAGCTCCTTAACAAAAACGTGGCAGAGGAGGAAGGCAATAATTACACAGCAATTTTTTTTTTAATTAATTTTTTTAAATGAATCTGGCAGCCACTCTCCCAGAAGCTCAGAGCCAGGTGTCCCCTCCAGCGTGGCCTCTGACCTCAGGCCAGGGCTGGTGGTTGGCTCTTCTCTGTGTGTGTGTTTATGGCTGAGATATTGTTTTTATCAAAACACAGTCACTTTAAGTTGTTTTTGCTTTGTTTTGTTTTGTTTTTGCAACAAGTATATTTTCAAATACTGCCAAATTTATAGGCTATTTAAAAAAAAAAAAACCCAAAAACTGCCTTACCACCACTTCAGAGCTTTGAGGTGAGCTCTGAAGTTAAGTTCTCCCCAACTCTGCATGCAGCCAGGAAGGAAGGTCCCCAGCTCGTCACCCATTCAGTGCCAGCCTGGCTGTGGTTGTATTTTTGGGTGTCCCAGTGCTGCACTCATCCATCCCACTGCTGGCTGCTGCTTCCTCCAGGCCAGGAGAGCCTGAGGGAGCACCTTGTCTTTGGAGGGGTCCTCTGGGACCTGTCTGGCTGGGGTTTAGCCACAGCGAGGGGAGCAGAGAGCTCCTGCAGCGTGCCCAGCTGCTCCTCTGATCCCAGCGATCACTGAGGGGGGCTGGGGTGGGGGTGAAGAGGAACCTGGAAGAGGGATCCAGGGGTTTGTGTGTGCTGGGGAGCAGCTGGGGCAAATCCTGGGGTAACTCTGGGAAGGGGGAGATGCAGCAGCTATTCCCTTGGCACCACTTGACAGCCCACAGCAGCGAGATGCTCAGCTGTGCCCCAGGTGCCACAAGGGCAGCAGGGATACGGGGGGGATTTAACCCCGAAGGGTGAAGCCCCCCCAGGCACACACCACCTCCGTGTCCGTGCATCCCCCTGCCCACACATGTACCCCATCTGTGTACCCCTTCCCTGTGCACCCCATGCATCTTGCAGAGTTTGGCTTGATGGGTCCAGCAGGAAGGAAGTGCCCCCCAAGACTGTTCCCTGCCTCCCCCCCACCCCAGTGACCAGGCTGGACAAAGTCCTGCTATTTCAACCCCCCCCTCCCCAATGCTGCTCCCTGCCAGCCAACCCCCCCTCTGGAGATAAAAAAGGGGGTAGGGGGCATTAGGGCAAGTGCCCACCCTATTTTGCACTGCTGGGGTGAAGACACCCACACAACACATCCCCTTTGGAAGAGGCTGATCACCCCCCATCACCACCACCATATACCCTGCTGAATCAGGGCCCCGGGGGTCTCCAGCCCCTGAGCCCCAGCACAGGGCTGGGCCCTCCCACTGGATTTTCCCCTGCCAGTGAGACTGGCTGCAAAAAGGGCCGTGTCCATAACAGGCTGGGCGGGAGGTGGGGAGGGCGCTAAATTTAGACAGGTACATAGAAATCGGGGGCCACATCCCGGGGGGGGTCCTGCCTTCCTTTCACTCTCTCTACCCTAACAGGGTGTGAAGGGGAGGGGAGTCCTGCAGGGTCAGGCGGGACCCCAAGATGCTCCCCACCCATCATGCCAAACCCCCTGCTGCAGCAGCCCCATCCCATGGGGCAGCTGACATCAGTGCAGTGTCCCCTCCTCAGACCTGCAGCCCCTCATCACTTTGAGCACCCTGGGTGGTCCAAAATATCTTCTTCTCAGCCCAGGCTGGCCCTGGCTCAGCTGAGACCCTCCACAGGACGCTCCACACCTTTGGGGGACCCCAGTGCCAGGCAGAACCAGGCTCTTGGTTCTGGGGCTGGGGTATTGTGGGTGTGGGATGCAGTCAGGATCCCCAGTGATGGGTCCCCCTCCTGTGGGTGGGTTGGGAACCCCCAAAACCTCTGTGACCCATCTGACACCCACCCTCTCTTCTCCCCAACAGATGTGCACCCCCAGCAACACGCCGGCCACGCCGCCCAACTTCCCGGACGCTCTGGCCATGTTCTCCAAGCTGCGGACCGCTGAGAGCCTGCAGAGCAGCAACAGCCCCATCCCCTCCATGGCCTGTTCCCCCCCGGGGAGCTTCAGCCCCTTCTGGGCCTCCTCGCCCCCCAGCCACCAGCCTGCCTGGCTGCCCCCCTCTTCACCCACCGCTCATGGCCTCCACCACCACCTGCACCACCCGCAGCCTGCCTGGCCCCAAGCCCCCCCACCCACCGCCCCCCCACAGAAAGCCGTGGCCACCATGGACAGCCAGAGATAAGACTGGGTTGGCAGAGGCAGGGGGGAAATGGGGAGGGGTCTGGCCCAGGGCCTTGGGAGTGGGGGCTCCCCAGAAACGCACTGGAATGATTTTCTAGGTTTTATTATTTGTAGGGGGTGGGGGGGACACACTGCTGGGGGGGACAGCGGCCCATGAGAGCCTCTAGCTGGTCTTTTCTCCCCCCATTTTTTTTTTAAATATATAAAATATATAAATATATGTAATGTATATAAATGCAGAGAGGAGGAAGCAGCAGCACGGAGGCGCTGCCAGGCTGGGGTTTTCCCTACGCTTCCCAAATTCAGCCTGGCTTCTTGCCCAGACCCCCCCCCAGACACCCCCTCACCCCATCTCCCCTCTCCCTCTGCAGCCCTCCAGGGCCAGGGGAAAATAGAACTGTGGGCTGCAGTTGAGTGAGGTGATGCCCCCCTGTCCCTGTGACTGCCCCTCATGGCCCTTCCCCGGGCAGGGGGGAACTGGGGGGGGGGGTTTCTTAGTTTTCAAATCAATCTTGCTTAAAAAAAAAAAAAAAAGAAAAAGAAAAAAAAGAAAAAACAGGTTAAGGTTTTTTATTAAAAATAATAACAAAACAAAATGGGACTTAGCACTGCTGGCCAGAGCCACACTCCCCTGCTTGGCCACGGTTGCTCCCCAAGCCTGAGGTCAGGCTGAGACCAGACACAACTCATCTCATGCAGCTTCAGCATCCCCGAGGGGGGGCTGTGGAATCCTACGGACCCGGAGCAAGTACAGCTGACCCACCGCGGCACATCTGTGTTCCCCTGCCCAGCCCCTACCCCCCGGACCCCTCCGCCCCCACCCGAGGAAGAGCTCTCCCTCGCCGGGGCTGGGGCTGGGCCACCCCGCACCCAAGGGGCCGGGTCCCCGCGTCTCTTACCTGTGCCTGTCTAGGTCGGGCCGGGGTCCCTCGGCGAGGTGAGGGATTAATGGTGGCAAAATCGGGTCGCGATGTGCCTGGGGAGGGCAGGAGCCACGTGTGGGTGACGGGGGAGGCAAACGACCCGCCCCGGATCGCGGCAGCACCCCAAAACTCATGGGCTTGTACCCCATGGCAGACCCCCGCCCGCTGCCCCCAGGGAGGGGTCCCCGTCCCCCTGCTGCTGCGGAGGGGCTCGGCAGGGTCGCACGCCCCCGGCAGACACCCAAACCCCCGTGCCGGGCACAGCGGGGCATCGCCAGCACCCATCCCCCCCCGCCCCGTCCTACCCGCGGTGCGGGGGCTACTCACGGGCCAGGCACCGGCACATTGAGGGGCCTGTCGCAGCACAGGCAGTGGCAGTGTGACAGCAGCTGTCTGGAGAGGGGAGAAAGGGCTGGGTGAGCTCCCGGGGGGGAGGACGCAGCCCTGCCTGCACGCCGGCCGGCAGCTCTCAGGCAGCAGCTGGGATAGCCGGAGGGAACGGGGCGAGCGCTGGCCCCGAAGCCACCACCGTCCCCACCACCACCACCGTCCCCACCACACTCACTTCTTCATCGCAGCCGCACTGTCGGCCACTGCTGGCCTTGTTGCCTCCCTTAGCTCATCCCTGAGCTCCTTCCAGCGCTGCTCCAGTTTCTGCTGGAAACGCCCCAGCTCCTGGTCCAGCTGTGGATGGACACACACCCTCAGCCAGCTGCCCCGGCGATGGGACATCGCAGTGCCCCGGGGGGGACAGCTGGGAGGGGGCACCCTCGGAGGGATGCTGCCTTGGGCTGCCAAGCCCTGGAGGTGCCAGTTTTGCAGGCAGGGACGAGCCACCCCTCACCTTGGCATCCAGCTTTTGATTCAGCTCTTCCTGGAGCTGGTGCAACCCCTGCTCCTTGCCCATCATCAGCTGCTCCATGTGCTGCACCCGCTGGATCTGTTGGCCCATGGTGGCATCAAACTGGGCCCGAGTGACTTTGCCGGCCAGAGCGATTTCCTAGCAATGGGAAGGAAAGGAGAGAGGTCAGGAAAGGATGGAGGCAGGGGGGGCAGGGCCAGCTTGTGTCAGGGCAGAGGGAGAAGTGGCTACGTGGTTCCCCCTTGCCCCATCACCCCTGTGGGGTCAGTCCCATCGGCCAGAGGGACCCGCAGCTGCTCTGGAAATCCTCCCTCCCCAGGCCAGTTCTGACACCCAGCACCCACGGGACAAGGGGCCTTTGCCACCCTGCCCAGGACCCCCTTGGCTGGCACCAGGGCACCTCCAGGCCATACTGTGTCACTCCACCACATGACGTCTTTGTCAGCTTTGTCCATCTCCAGCCTGTCCAGCCCTTGAACCAGAACCTTCCAACACAGAAAGCATCCCGTGATGCCGTGGCAGGGTGGGAGCCAGCTGAGCACCCCCCACCTCCCTGCCCCTGCCCAAAACCTCCGGGAAAGGCATTTGGAACCTCCACGGCAGGTTGGCAGGGGGACAGATCCCTTGTGGTCCCCAGTGTGAGCTCTGCCTGGAGGATGCTCCAAGCCCGCAGGGCTTTCAGCCACCGACCTCCATGTCTTCCTGACATGGAAGTTGATCCAGCCAGGAGCTGCTCGTGGTCATCTTCCAGACACACTATTCTGGCCTGGGTCCATTTCAGCTCCTCGTCCTGCTTCAGGGAGGAAGGTGACAAGGTGTTGTTGTGCAAGGACACACTGGGCTTACTCGGCCAGTGGCCGCGGGCTATTGGTGCCAGCAGGACATTTGCATCAAGGCTTTCGTTTCTGTCCACCCTGTACAAGCCAGTCTGGGGGTGGCGAGGGGCTCCCCCATGTTACAGCGGGGTACAACCAGTCAGGGGGGTCCCCGCAGCCCCCTCCCAAGCCCCCCACACCACCATCTCCCTACCTGGCTGCTCTTCAGCAGCAGCTTCACCACCTTCATCACCGCCTGCCCCGCCTTGAGCATCTCCAAATCCTCCTGAAGTTCCTCACAACACTGGAGGAGCTGCCCCAGGAGCGCGGCGATGCCCGGGCTGCAGGAGGGGAACGCTGCCTGCCCCTCGGCCTGCTCTGTCCCTGTGCCCTCCACCCACTGCTTCTCCAGCTGTGGAAGGGGACAAGGCCACCCCACTGCCAAGGGACGCGCCCCACTGCCAACCCCGGGGCTCTCTGTCCCCAGAGCACCGGCAGCAGCTTCACTGGGGGCATGCTGAGCGCCGGGAAGGCTGAGCTCCAGGCAGGACAGGCTTGGGAAAAGCCCTGCTTCTCCTTGGGTGAATGGAGGGACCAGCTGTGTCCCCCAGGTGGTGGGCTGGCTGCTGGGGGACACTGTCTGTGTCCCCGTGGTGGGGAGCTGGCTGCCGGGGGTCCCTGGCTTTGTCCCTGCAGTGGGGGACTGTGTGCCTGGGGACTCAGGCTTTGTCCCCGTGGTGGGGGACTGGGTGTCCCTGGTATCCTTTACCTCAGTGGTGACCTGGTGGCTCTGGCAGTCCCCTGCAGCGGGTCCTTCTCCTGCAGCCGCTGCCCCGTGCCCTGGGCGCTGTCCCCCTCTGTCTCCGGGCCGGGCTGTGCCCCCAGGCTCTGCCCCAGCTCCCAGGCAGCCTGGTGCCTCCAGCCCAGGAGGTTCAGGGTTGACTGAAATGTGCAAGCAACAGCATTTTTGGGCACAGCTGGTTCACAGCTGCATTAGGACTGGGAGGGAGAAGTGCAGTGAGTAGCAAACCCCAAACTGGCATTTGGATGTGCCAGTGAGATATTCCAGATCTCATCCCGTCACGTTCAGTCTGTTAACCAGGGCTCTGGGATCGCTGGCTGGGGACAGGCTGGGCAGTGATTGGTCAGTGGTCATCAGTTATTATCATTTTATTTTAATTAGTAAATTGTTTTTATCTCAACCCGTGAGTCTCCTTGCCCTTTTCCTTCCAATTCTCTCCTGAGGGGAGGGGGCAGGGGGAGAGTAAAGAGAGCAGGCTGGGTTTGTTGGCCTCAAAAGGGGGAAGATCAGAGGCTGGGAATTTATTTTTGTATCCTCCTGGAGACAAAGCCCTTCACAAGCACCTTGTGTGACTTTCTCAAGTGTCCCTTCCAGCCAAGTATTAGTATCATTCAAGTAAGGAGCAAGCAGCAAGTCCTGCTTCCCCATGGAAGAAGGCTGCAAGCTGCCACGTGAGCCTGGTTACAGCAACAGCCCCATGGTACAGACACAGCAGCTGTTCAGAGGGCACAGGATGCACAGGAAGCACCAGCAATGAAAAATCCTATGCTTTTTATTGCAGGTTCAGCGTTAGTGTTTTGGAGAGCACAGCTGCATTACAGTCACACAGTGTTCTAACTTCCCTTCCCCATGAGCCTGCCACAACTCCTCAGCCCCTGGCACCTCCAGAAATCACACCTGGTTCTGCAGCGCAGACCAGTGTTCAAGTGAGGACCCAGATCCTCACTGACTCATCACTGAGGACCAATAATGATCCATGGCTCACAAAACGAGAAGGCCAGCACGTTAACTGCACCCCTTGCCCTGCTGCGAGACACGTGAGCTTCTTCCCAGCACCCTGGCACAAGGATGGGAGCAGCCCTGTGAACGGGTTGCCTGAAGCTGCCCTTTCCAGATGTTCCACTAACTTAGTTTTGATGAAAGTTCCTGCTGTGCTGTGTGAGGCCACTCAGTTGTCCAGGAGCTGCTCTGCTGATCAGCTCTGCCAGAAGCAAGCCATCCTGCCCAGACGCCAGAATGAAGCACTCCCTTCTGCACTCTGAGGTCAGTCACAGTCTGAAGCAGAAACCCAAGTCTCCTCTTGCTGCCCACACACGGCCACGAGCACTCTCCATTCCCTTCTCATAAGCTGACAGCTACTTCTTTTTTGCTTTTCTTCCTTCTTTACAGGGCAAGAGATAACACACTTTTAAAAAACAAAATAATTAAAGGAACTTAAAAATTCAACACCACCTCATTTCTCCATCTCTCTTATTTAATATGGAATCCTCCCCATTGCTAGTGGCCTCTTCTATACACCTGTAAAGTGCTGCTCAGGTTGATTTTCTTCTATTAGATCTCATGGCTCAAGACCCTGAACACCTTCACATTCCTACAAGAATAAACAGTTGTGTTATGCCTATAGTTTATGGTAGTGCCTTTTCATGCATATTTCCTTCTCTTGTGGAAGCCAGGACAGGGGCAAGGCCAGGTTTAGTCATCAACAGTGATGTTACGGAAGAGATAGGCCATGGACTCGCCGTTGTGGATTCGCCGGATGGCTTCGGAGAGAATCAAACTGATATCCACAGTCTTTATCTTGGGGCACTGCAGCTTCTGGACCTCGTGAGGAACTGTGTTGGTTACCACCACCTGTGGAGTGCCAGAAAGAAAAACAAGACCATGAGTTGTGCTGCTGATAGGCTTGCTCTCACCCAAGATTAACTCCACAAGTGGTGGGACCTGCTGTTTCACAGCTCAAGGGGAGAAATCTTTATGTGTTAGAAAAAAAAAAAGACCAAAAAAAGACAAAAAAAAAATGTTCTCCTCCATGTGACAGTCAGTCTGCTGTGGGGACCAGCACAACCAGCACTCTACACCAGCCACCTCCACACAGGCTGATGGGTCCATTCAGATCTCAGGATCTGACACGTTTATTACTAAGGGTGAGGTTTGAAATCTTACCCTCTTCATGTACCCAAGAGCCCGTCATCAGCTGGGGCAGAGGGACTGGTAGGTGGTCTGTAAAGGGAGAAAGCAGCCATATGCACCCACTGTGGCAGGGTCTGGGCAGGGATGACTACTGATAGTGCATTAGGGAGAAAACACACAGATAAGCAGATCTGATCTGAACAAGTGTTAATCACAGATGCACCTTTCCCCCTCGCCCCCGCTGCTACCTGCACACCTCTGATGAAACCAGTAATTCAGTAATTTCAGAGATGAGCTGCATGGCACAGGAAGAACATCAGTTTGTGGGTTTTAGTGCCTTAAATCAACTCAGCCCCCAGAGCCAGCCCTTCCTCCACAGCCCAGAAAGTAGAAGCACCTCATCGATGGAGGATTCCTCTATGAGACGAGGGGCATCTGCTGACAGCAGCCCATGAGTAGCCATCACAAAAATCTTGTAGGCTCCACGCTCTTTCAGGATCTCTGCAGCAGCTACAAAGCTTTCCACATCATCAATGATGTCATCCTGAGAAGAAACAGAAGTAACATCAAAACCAGAAGTTGAGCCTGTCTGCAGGGCAGAAGTGGATCTGCAAGGTTCTGCAGCTTTGGCCATGCACATGGCTGAAAAAAAGGAATCCCTGGTGCTTCAGCTGCTGATGAGATGCAGACAGCCATGGGCACGACTTCACTTTGCCAAGGCCAGTTCCCTCACTTACAGACCCTTTGCTAGCATGCAAAACAAATACTGTGTCTTGGAAACAAAAGAGTCCCTGCACATGCACACATGCAGAGCTTATCTTCAGCGAGGTATTTCTGTTCATGGTGCTGGTAGCTGCGTATTAACTACGCTGCAGCATGGCACAAGTAGAAGAAGCTCAGCAAGGTTTGTTGGTTGGTTGGTTTGTTTGGGGTTTTTTTTAAAACATTGAAGATTTCTCTGCATATCCTGGATTTGTTGGTTATTGGTTGACATCTGACGTTTGTAGATTCAAGGAAGCAAGGAGACTTCTTAAAGTGTTCAAGTATGGGGGGTTTTCAATAGAAATAACTAAAGCCACCAGCAAAACTGGAGAAAATAGTGTTAACAATCACTTTCCCACCCTTACAGCAGCAGTCCCTCCTCCCTTCTGGGATAAAGCAGCTGAAGAGAAGATGCTAAGAGGAAGCCACCCCTGCCTCCCTCCCCTCCATCACACTCATACCACAATGATGGCAATTCTTCCTCCAACGTCTCCAACCACAGTTATTGGCGGTTTCTCCTTGGCCATCATCACTAAAGGAGGGGAAAAAAAAAAAGCCAGGTCAGTTAGCCTTGAGTCAAACCACAAGAGCTCCACCACACAAGAAGCCCAGCCCTTAACTGTGTCTTCTGTTGGTGCACAGATACAGACATGTGCTTTACATTATCCTGACACCTGCCTAAGTGGGTAACCACTGGTTTAACCATTGCTTTCCTCCTTAAATGAATAGTACTGTCATGTAAAAATGAAACTCTCAGTTTCTGTGGGGACCTGGTGCTGACCTCAGAGACAATAAGCAAATCCACATTATCTAAGAGCTCTATGCAAAGAGAGCTACAAAGCAGCACCTAGCTCATGGGAAATGTCAGTGGCTTGCTTTGTGCTCCAGAACAGGACTTGAAAAAAGGGATCTCTCATGACTGGGAACAAATGGATCTCTCCAAGCAACACCTCTCAAAGGCCAAATGCTTTACAAGGTGCAATTTTTCACCTGCTGGACTCACTAATTCATCTGAAGGACCTGAGACTCACACTGCAGCTCGCTTGCTTCCTCTCATATCACCAAACACACAAGGCTCTTTCAGAGGGTGTAAGGACCTTAATAATACATGCTCAGGCAAAGAAAGCTTAAGGAAGTTTACAGAAGCAAATTTACTGCTTTGGTTTGTTTGTTTGTTTGTTTTTTAAAGTGGATTAATGGAAAGAGCAGGACAAAAAGCAGTTCAGACTCAGTTCTACCAGCTCAGTGCAACTAGTGACTGGAAGCAAAATGATACATGGCTGAGCTGTCCTGACACACTGTGAAGAGATATAATGGGAAATAAGGTTCCACTCCCTCCTGACTCTACTTTTGCACTGACACAGTTCATGCCAAAACTACATGTGTAACAGGTTTTATCCTTTATCCTGAAAAACTTCCATCAGCAGTATAAAAAAATAACAGAGATATGAACTAGGATGCACTGCATGTCCAGATGTACCAAAGTCTTCAGGCTTGTACCAAACAGCCATCAGCCTCTCGTACTGGCCAGGGACTCGCTGGCCATAAGCCAAACCTCTTACTTGCCACAGGGTGCTGGCTTATACAGTAAAAGTAATTAAAAACCTCCCAGCACAGAAAGGACATGGTGGTGGGCATGCAGGTGTCATCTGGGCTGATCTAACCACCGAAGCAAAGAGGAACAGCCAGTATTTGGTAACACCCAGCCCAGCTGCACCCACACACATTTTACACTTTCCATGGGGAATGCAGCAAAGTCTCCTACCAAGGCACTTTGTACCCCTCCTGTTCCTAAGATCAGGTCTTGCCAGGATTCTGGCCACAAAAGCCTTCTGAAGTGCTGAGGAGTTTTAGTCAGCCTAGATAGCAAGTTTTTTCTCCTTTAAGATAACCTACTTCAATATAATACCTGAGTAGGATGAGAACACAAGCCATTGCCCATCAAAAAGCCTGTCTGAACATTGATTTCTGCCCTCCTGGGTCAAAAAAGTCCTACACAAAACTCCCCACCCTGCACAGCAAGCTGATCCAGTACTATTTCCACAACTCATCAGTGCCTGGGAACGCTCTGAGTGCAAGCACAACTGGGTGAGTGAGTCAGACTGAGGGATGGCAATGAAAGCAATTCTAAGGTCCACAGCTACAAAGATTCATGTGTAGAGCTGCTTCTTCGTATACATAACCCACCTCACAGACTGGTTTCCCATAAGCCCACCAAAACTGTGAAAGAGGTGTTCAGTGGTTCTGTTTTGGACCAAAGTTATGTTGCTCATCACTAGGTTTTGCAGTCAAAGTCACAGCTACCTTGGATTTCAGAGTGTATTGCTCTTTGGAGCACAGATTCCCCAGCCTCCCTTGCATTATTACTTTGCATTGAGTCTCCTATCAAATGCAAAGTCACATCTAAATCCTGGAGGGGAAATATTCTTATGAGATGGAAGAGTACTTGTAATGAACCAGGATTAAGCATTACAAGAGATAAGTAGACCACAAATTTCAATTACTACCTACCTGCTTAGACTAGTTACTAGTTTGGACAGTAACAGAACTCCTGGTGGGAGCTTTACCAAAAGGATTCCATCTGGCTGCCATCCCATCCTTCATGTGCATTCAGAGGTGAGTGTGGATTCCTGTTTACAACAGCCAGGCTAGAGCAAACTTTTTTCTAAGCAATGGTGAACAGACTTTAGGAAGCTGAAATTCAGCTCTATTTTACTGACAAACACATGAAGTTTCAGCAAATCAGTCTCCTCCCATAAAAGAAGCAGACACATTCCTTGCTGTGCTCAAAGGCTAACACAGGAGCTAGCAACATTAGCAGTGCTTTGCATCTCTCCTCTGGTTTTAAGTGCTGTATTTCAAGTTTGCTTTATTTTTCAAGTATGGTAGGCAACCTGTTGACCTACCCGGATCCTAAAGAGATGTTCTCCCTTTTTCTTGTTCAATTTTCTCTGCAAAGAAAAGAAAAAAATCGCCAGCCAAAGATCTACCCACAACCACACCAAATCACAAGAGAATTCTGATTGCTCCAATGCAAGGAGAGCTTACCCAAGGGTTACTGGGGTCAGTTTATCTTTCTGCAAAATCTTTGGACATATCAAGACACACAAGTCAGAACTGCTGTAGGAAGGTGACTTGAACAATGACTCAAATCATAAAGAAACTTTTCCTCCTAGACACAAACCTTCTATTTGTATGGAGACAAAAGAAGGCAACAGAAGGCAGCCACAGCTGTACTTCTGCCTGGTGTAACCCCTTGGATTAAGTATGAGTTTACATTAAAAGAGCTGCTGCTTTTTTCTGGAGAGTAAGAAAAGATGCTTGTGATATCTGTAGCTTCTGATGGGAAACAAATAAAGAAAAGAGGAAAAAGAAAAAAACAACCACTATTTTTATAAAACAATAATATCAAAGAACATTGAGGGGTGGTGGGGAAGTAAGTTCACCAGCTAAAGTTATCCCATGTTAAAGGTGAGATGATCACTGGCACAAAGAAACTGCACTCCCAGGTGCATAAACCTGTTGCTTTAATTAAGTGATCATAAAAGGCTTAAGGAATGCTAAAACTAATTCTGTTTGGAGCTGACTGTGTGCATTAAAGCAATAATCACCAAGTAAAATCATGCTGCATTTACAACAGAGTCTGTGAGCAAAGGACTGCTCAAGAAGGACCTGATTTGTTCAGAGAGACCTGGAAGGACAACACAGCAAAGAGATGGGGGTAGGGAAGTAGCAGCAGACACAGTCACTCCAGTTTTTCACCCAAACTCCCTTCCTGGCAGCGTGCTGGGCTCTGGGTTTGAAGCAGACCATTCACTATGTGTATAAAGTACTGAACTTCCAAGCCACTGAAATGATTTAACAGATGGTGCTCCACTGCTTTTCTTGAGGATGAAGAAACATGCAAAGAGTCCACATGCATTTGTTAAAGCACAGCCCCAAGCCAGCTGCAAGCTTTGAGACACAGAGTATGCAACCAAAGAGAATAACCTCAGTGTCATCCTGCCTCAAAGGCTCTGATTTCTGGGGTTTGAGTGATGTGAGCCGTTGCTGCCCCTTTAGTGCAGCACTTTAAGTGCAATTGGAAGCACTGTTGGCATTTTTCTGTGCCACCAAAGCAGAGTGTATCATCAGGCCACACTCTCAGGACAATAAATAAGCCATTATGCTGCTTAACCCTTGTTAAAGGCACATGCTTTCTGCTAGAATAGGGAGGAAAGGTCTCTGCCAGGACACAGGAGCCCAGCCAGTTCACCAGGAAGCCCATGAAGAGTGGCATAAAGTGTAAGTCATCACTGTGACTCTGGGGCTGCTCCCAGTCACGGGTTTCACATCTCTTCTGGCTGTAATGGGACCCTCAACTGCAGAGAGGGAGGAGAGGATGCTCCACACCGTTCTGGTCATATCCCTGTGCTACCTGAGCCAAGCAGATCTGGAGACTGGTTTTGTTTCAACAACTGGAGGTTTTTCCAGCCAGTTCTGGTGTAAGGAAGCATACAGCATGTGTCTTACCTTTCAAAACCAACAACACAGGGACACAACTGGACCCTGCTTCATTCTGCCACCAGACCTTACACCACCAGGATTGCTGGTGATAGTAAGCACAGCAAGAAAAGCTGATCAAGCTTTTGTCTGACATGCCACTTGAGGTGGGAAGACACTTTTCAAATTGCTGAATTGGACAAGAAAGGAGGCTCAGCAGAGAGGGTGAGTACAGACTCACAGCACTTGCATCCCTAACCCTAGTGGCTTTTCCACCTCTGTCTGGCAGAGCGTGGATCCATGGCAGAGGCTGCAGCACAACCAGGATGCACTGGAAGCTTACAGGTTGCTTTTAGACAGATATTAACCCTGGTATTCTGCACCTCCAGTAACAGAGCCCAGCTCACTCAAAGCTCACTCAAACCCAGGTATCTATTAAGATTAGAAAACTGGAGAGAAAAGCAACTTCCTACTGAGAGCTCTGGACAAGCTCACCCCAGAACCCACCCCACATTTCACCCTTGACAGACAGCCACCAAGCCACAGCTTGTTGTACATTTGTGCCTTAGGCACACAGGAATGGAAGGTCATTAGTCAATCACTGAGTTTCTGCAGGAGGTAAAATAGGAAAGTGGTGATATACAGCAAAACAGTTGATGTTTGGATAGCTGGGGACTGAAAAGATTTTTCCACTGGAATCATAACTAAATTGGACAACACCACATTTCTGTACAAGCTACCATTTATGGGGCTCTCCAGCAGCACAAGCTCCTACAGTTGAGCTTCCCTGAAGAGAGAGCTGGAAATAAAAACACAGTTGCATCAATGCCTGGGTAGCACACAAATGTCAGCTGGTGATATTTTGGTGGACAGCATCCTCTTCAGAGTAGGAGGAGAAGGAAAAGGCCAAGAGTAACCATGCAAATTCCTGTTTTGTTGGCAGCACATGAAAAAAAATCCCCTCATCAGAAAGGGGATAATCAAGATGAAGTCCCAAACTTCATTGCCAAACCCCACCTGTCCCCCAGGGCCCAAGAGGAGTTTCACCAGCAGCATAAGCATTGTTTAACTGATTGTATTATGGCAAGCAATGACTGGAGTAATGTAAAATGCCTGCAGTCTTACTTGCCCACAAACTGGTTGGATGTTCTCCTTAAACTTCAAAAGGCAAGAGGAGACACTTATCAGTAGCCCTAGCCACTGCCAGTATAATTACCTTTGGCTGTATGATGGATAGCTCCTTACCACATAGAGCACACACAGCCTTTCCCACAGTCAGTTCTCAGCCACATTCACTGCACTCATCATTTCCACCTACCTAAAGAGCTAAAATCCTCCCAAAAGGGAGCTGGATTTTGATTGTACTGGTGTCACTTTGCTGCTGTTGCAGGCATACAAGCAATCCTAAGAGGACAGCATTTCCCAAAATACAGACTTCCTCCTTTTTCCTTTGCTCTGGCTCCCAAATCAGCAGCTTAGCAATCGATGGCAAGAGCACACAAAGAAGCTCAGCCATGCTCTTGGAGAACTTCTTGACCCCAGCCACATAAACCTCAAAACCTTGTCAAAACAGACATTGGAACATGATCACCTGGCTGGCAAGATGAAGATCATTTCCAGCAGTAACAATGGCTGCAGTGGGAGGGGAAGACAAAGGCCAGCCCTCCCCTCCACACTGGTGACACCAGCCTGTCTTAGTTGCTGCTCCCATGTTAATTACACTTCTGCATTTCTTTTCTGCTTCATTAGCTCAATTAGTTTTGCTGCTGAGCACTGTAAAAGCACCACCTTTATCACAGGTTTGTCACCACGACACTGTTGAGTGGGCACAGCCAAAGGGAGCAATGGTGATGCTCTGCATGGCCAGAAAGAGTTAAACAAAACCCTTCCCCTGTACCTTCTCCTACAGCTTTCTGATATCAACCTTTCCAAGAAAAAAATTCCACTGGTGGAACTGCCATTAATTATATCCACACAGCTTAACCAACAGCTATTTCCCACCAAACTTTTCTTCTTTTGCCCAAAGATAAGGAGAAAAGCTTAATCTTACATGGCAGCTCCAGACCAGGATGCACAGTTGCATTTTTGACCATGGGAGGGGAGTGACGTCCGTCATCCATGTCCTGCTCCGTGCACTGAGCCTCCCCGTGGATCACTGCTAGCCCCAGCCGCAGCCTCTCGGCGTAAGACTGAGCCCTGCAGGACAACCACAGCGTGTCAGGAACATGTCAGAGTGACACAGCTTCACAGCCCAGTGCAGCAGGCCTCTCCCAACCCAGGAGGGCCAGCAAAGACTGCACTTCTGTGGCTGTTTCTCAGGAAGGAACTTTACTGGAAGGGACTTTTAATTCCTCCCTGATATCCCAAAGCCCACCCTACTCCCTGGCTCCACCACGTGGGTCTCCTGCTGCTCCCCCATATGCTAAATGTTTTCTGAAGTGGTCAGGCACTGCTGAAACTCACACAGCGAGTCTGATCCTAGCCCAGATGAACCACCCAGCTCTGCAGCAACAGAGTTTACTCCCACAGGGTTGGGACTGCAAAATCCAGCTGCACCACTGCAGACAGCTATCCGGTTTCTAGCCACAGAGGACTTATGAACCAGACTGCTGATCCATTTGCAACCCTCCTGTATTTTCTCTGGTGTATTTCCCTTCAGCCCAGACTTTTTCCAAGTTACTTTTAACCAGTTAGTAAGTAATTTGTTTACCTTTTAGCTGCATCAGGAGATTTGGCTACAATAACTGCATTTCTGTAATCTGGAATCTGGAGGTGATAAAAAAGTTATTTAAATAAAGATCATCTTGGTAGCAAGTAACTGATTTGATGATACTTGGCTGAATAATTGTGCTCACTCTCCTTCCCCAGACCCAAATCTTCATTCTGTGGCAAGAAACTAGAGAGGCAATTGTGCTCATTTTCAACACCAGTATTTGTGTGTTCTGCCCCATATGCACCACAAGTAAGTTTGGCACAGGCAACACTGCAGGTCCTGCTGTGCCCGTGACTGCAGCTCCATGTCTGTGTCCCTCCTGGTGCCCACAGGTCTGTGGTGTCAAGCACAGCATCTGAGACCAGGGAAGGTGGAGTGATGGGCCCTTGGGACCAGACATATCAACCCTGGCTCTCAGGAGGATGATGATGTGGAGCCCCAGCAGCCACGCATTGGCCTTGCATCCAACCCAGGCAAAGGTGGGAACATCCACTGGGTGTAACCTACCCTGCATGGACCAGCTGCAGCTACTCCTGTCCACAGGGGAAGCTCTGAAACCAGGGCCTGCTCTCTCCCCATATGGAGAAGTCTTGCTCTCATTGTGTGGGCATAAATCATCATCTTTTGCACATGGAAAATAAAACCTTCACACCCTGCCCCCAGCCCCACTGTGCTCAGCAATCCTAGGCTCAGCCCAAGCCAAAGTCTATCAATAATTCAGAGCAGGCAGATATCCAGTGCACAACAAAGGGTGAGGGGAGACAATTTAACAGGATTTAAAATGTGATTACAGGCAAGAGCATAAATAGTATCTCTCAAGTGGCACTAACTCTACAGAGAGTGAGCTCATCTGCTCATGGTCAAGAGTTCAATTTGGATCCAAGCACAATCATACAATATAACATTTTCCCACTTTCCTAAGAAACAGGTACCCCCTGAGAAAGAATTAATGAACAGAACAACTGACCAAGCTCAACAACACAATCTCTGCATAAGCAGAGGCCCAACACTGCTACCACATTAAGACAAGTTAATCCAAGTTGATATGTATAGAACTAGAGTAACCTCACTTCTTCCTGTATATACTGAAGCAAGAAAGGGGATGCTCTCAGGTTGTCTACTGGGAAGCTGAAGAAACCTTGAATTTCCTTTTGATGAAGGTCCATAGTGATAATGTGTGTTAAACCTAAGGAAAAAAACCAAACAAACCAACAATTCATTGAGACATCTCCCACACAGCTGGAGCTCCTCAAACATCTCAGTTTTTCAGACTATTTTAGCTATTACTTACACTACTATGCTTATAAAATAAGCATAAACAGGCTAACAGAGAAAGTTCCAAAGACATAATAACAAACTGGTGTGCAGTCAGTCCCAGCACTAGGCTGGCAGTGTATTTCAACATGACATTTCCCCAGGTGTGAGATACAAAGACATAAAATTAAACTGAAGAAAATTAATTCCCCCAAAGTGGCTCAAGGGCTCAGCAGCACATCCCCACATCAAATGGGAGAAGGAGAGAAGGACAGATGCCCCCTGGGATGTCCAGCAGATGGATGCACTGCAGCATGCAAGCCTGCCACGCTGCTGTGCCCTGGGACACTCACCTGCCTTGGCCAGCATTGAAGCCAGGAGCTTGCAGACTATGGAGCCCCTCTTCCTCATTTTGCTCTGTTTGCTGTAGGGGAAGTAAGGGATGACCCCAATGATGTTCCTGGCACAGGATGTCTTCAGTGCATATGCCATGATCAGCAGCTCCATGACAGCAGTATTCACATCTCTAAGAGAGTTGAAAACCATTCCAAATATTAGCAGATGTTTTTCCAATGCAGCTCCTTTTCCTTTTATATCCATACCTCTCCTTGCCAAATTTCCAGGCAAACAGTGCTACATCTCATGCTAATGTATGCAAGACTTGAATTGTAACCACACAGCTTCTTCCATCATGCCACAGCACATTACAGTGACTGCTGTATGTACAGGACAGCTCCAGCACTCAAGAGCTATGGACTGGAATTTGATTTCATACTCTAACATGAGGTGTATGATTATTTCCCTCCATCATCACAACCAAAAAAGACATTTTTTCATTTATGTTGGAACAAGTGTCACTTCATCCAGTGTATTTTGAAATAAGAGACTCTTCTGAAGAAACAGCACACACGAGTTCATCCAGACTGGATTTTTTTTCCAGAGGTAGAATCACCTCTGATTTGCCATAAGAAAGATCAAGATCAGACCTAGAATCACATCACTTTCTTTTTTCCCCACTCAGACATTGTAAAACATTCCTTTAGTAAGGAAGGTAAGAGGAAGTCTTTACTGTTAGCAGTTCTGAAATGTAAAAGGGATTGGTGTGATACAGACAGTTTCAAAGTTCACAGGATAAGGCTGGTACCACATCTTCTGCCCAAGTGCCAGTAAAACCAACCTTTTCCTGAATTGTACAGTTTGTTCAGCTGTGCTCCTTGGGGGGAGAGGTTTGAGTAGCCTATTAAAACAATTTACAAGGCTTGCTATATTTGCTTCAAGCCAGAAGGTAACACTTTTGTGGTATTCCTGAAGGAAACTCACAAAGTAGCTCAATCATGTTTAAAATAGTTGTCAATTGCCTGTATGAATTAAAACAACTTGGCCAAATTCACTGCTGAGTTACAATGAACCAAGGCAACCTGAGGCTGCTGGCTGATAAAGCTCAAATATAACTGAAGGGAAAATCTGGCTTATTCTTCCTGCCTTTAGAAATACTGTATTCTGGAGCAGCAGAAAGTCCAGACCCATCCCTTTGGTGGGTGTCAGTATCTCCATGCTATCTTGCTCACCTAGAAATGTAAGGAACAACACAGTAAATGCTAAATGACTGTTTCTTGAAAGAAAAACCAGAAAAGCAACATAGGCAGAACATATCTGTAGACTATAGCAAGGAATATACATAAAACCCCATTTTCAGTTAGCTTCACTGTGATGGCTGGCATGGCCCAGCAGGAATGTATTAATCTGCATCTGAATTGATTTTGGAAAGGAAAAAAAGCCAAGTCCTCCAAACCAAGACCAAGGGACTCTGCCTGCATTGCCACAAACTGACTTGAGATCATTTGGGAACTGAGGAACATGCTCTTCAGAGAAGACAGAGGCACAGGCAAACCTCCTACAACACACAGACCCTTGCTTGGGGGTTTTCAGCAGGGACAGCCTCAAATGACACAGCACTTCCCCAGACAGGTCCCCAGGAGGGCAATGCTGGGGGTGGCTCAGAAACAGAGCCCATGCTGACAGGGCAGGGGCTGACCAGGCCATGATTCCATGCAGCAGCAGAGGAATAAACAGCACAGAACAGCTGAAACCTCTGCAGAGCTTTTTGGACATTACCCAGACACTGCTTGAAAACCTGTTTTCCTCCTGAGCACTGGGGATGTCTTCCCCAAGAGCTCAGAGACACCATTTCCTGAGCCTCTGTGTGTGTGTGACCCGTGACAAACCTCAAACCATTTCTCCATCACCCTCCCTCCCTTCAGGAGTTAACCTCTGTTTGTGCCTCTTCATTTGGGAGCGCTCTGGGTTCCTGCTCCTGTGCTGGCCCCACCAGTCCTTGTGCACGACGTTGTTTGCACACAAGAAAGCTTTGTTAGCTTGGAAGCACCCAGCCAAGAATTACATAAAACACAGCCCCCTGCCACGTAGGATAACAAGCAAACAAAGAACTGTTTCTTCCCTTTGGTGTTTTAGCTGTGCCAGCGGGGCCATGAGAGGAGAAAAAGATGCTACTATCAGTGTTGTATAAAAACAAAATGGCCAAGTTTAAGCCTATTTAAAGTTCATCCCAGAAATTAAATGTTTTCCATCATTATTTTTCAAATTCTTGATTTTTTAAAAATATATATTCACATGGAAAGCAGATAGACAAGACTGCTCCTGGGAGAAAGGGTTACCACTGACTTCAAAAGGCACCAGCAGTCCCGGTGCTGCTGTCAGACACTAGTAGCCATATCGATGGAGAAATTACTCAAGGAGGAGCACCTCTCTCAATATTCAAGCAGGGCCTCAGGCTGGACTCTGGGAAGTTCCTGCAGACCAGCTGGCACAGGCACTAGGCAGGAGTGGATGCATCCATCCCTCCAGCAGTGCCCAGGGCTGGAGGGCTGGAGGGCTCACTGAGGCGAAGGAGCACCCTCCTGAATGCTTTGTGCCACACTGATCTGCTCCTCTGCACAGGGCACTGACCCCAACCAAGGGCCCTGCTCAGGAAGGGGAATAATTGTGGGAAATAATGTCTGCAGTGGAATCCCAGCCACAGCATCTCCAAAACAGGTACCCAGGAGAACATCCCAGTCTCCTTGCTGCCCTCCCCACTTCCTGCCTTGAAGTCATGTTCCCAGTTCCTGCTGGAAAGCCTGAGCCACCACCACACACAGGGACTGTCAGCTCAAGACCAGGACATTTAGAGCCAGCTCAGCCATCTCCTGTATCCTACATGAAGCCTCCCTCACGCCTCCCCATTCCCGCTGAGCTGTCCCTGGAGATCCCTGTTCTCGGGGCTGAGCTTATGTGAAGCTGCCAATCAACTCTGCAACAACCAGCACCAACCCTCAGCACTAGAAGACTCCTTTTGCTTTTAGTGTATCACTAAACCACCAACTCTCCCATTTTTCTACAGTCTAAACACAAGCTACTTGGTCTTCCTTCGTATGAATGCTGGTCCACACACCCAGAGCCTTGGATGATACCTGTCTTACTGTTTAAATTCTGCTATATGCTTTTTGGACAGGCAGCCTGTAGCAAATACTCAGCTCTTTCTGCTCTCTCTCTTAAGATGCAGACTGTGAATTCACACTGCAGCATAACAAGGTTGTTTCCTTTTCTACTCCTTTCCTACTAAGTCTTAACATTTTGTTTGCTTTTGAAACCACTACTGAGTGCAGATGTTCTATTCTTAGATTATTCAACACAGTTGTTTTTACTTTCCTGAAAAGCTCCCTGAAACCCACTGCAAAACTGAGATGCCCTTGAACCTGTCCTTTCAAGCAATGCAGCAAAGCACAGCTGCATTGGAAGAATAAAAGATGACTTGGCTGCACAACAGCAGCTCCTCACCTGGAGGGCCTTGAATGTTTTGACTAAAAAAGACTCATTTCTTGGCCTGTAACATTGAATTCAGTTTATGGAAAAACAAGGGTACCAACAACTTACAAGCAGGGAAGCTTTTCCCCTCCCAAATCTATTGCTGTCCTTAATGATCTGAGTTAGCTCTCTCTGAACACTTTATCTGTTTCACATTTTCACAGCTCTCAGTTACAAGTTATTTCAGAGAACTCTCTCAGGAGGGACAGATCATCACTATTCACCTGAAACATAATCCTGCATCGATGGATTTTCATCTTGCAGACATTTAGTTGCTCCCTGAGGGACAAAACACTTGGAGCATCTCTCTGGAGAGATGAGCTCCAGGAAAATGTCTCAGTCTGCAAGAGGATCCCTAGAAGTAAGCACTTTGACCTTGCAGTCCTATCAATTTCTTTAACAACAGGCCAAGCATTACAAAGAGGTAATGAACTTGAATTTTCACTGGGCTCTATTTCTTTGGCAAGCAGGAAAAATTCTGTTTCAAAGGTATTCTGCTACCTACTTGAGCTCTGGTACTTACTAGTTCTTCTGATCTCCAAAATCTGAGCAGAATTTGGTAACTTAGAGAAAGCTATCACAGCAGAAATATCCTTGTTTTACTAATTGTACAAAAGGCATCCTATCAATACCTTATCTCTGAAAACAGCACTTCCCCTACTCACAGTTGGTCATTTTGCAGTTATCATTTGTTCACAGGTTCCCTTCCCACCATCCCAGTGCTATCTTGCTACACTCTTCCTCAGCCAGCAAGCAGCAAGGTTCCTGAGTTAGCAACTGGTTTTCTAGGCCCCTGGTTACTTTCAGGACTTTGTTTTCCTCTTACTCCAAGGCAAGAACAGCCCAAAATAAAAACCAAACAGGCTCACTTAAGAAAAGACCCAACATCATTGAGAACTGTAAGAGTACAGGAGGGAAGCTACAGGCTTCCACCTGAGTTCTATTTCACATCACTACAGTGGAAGGAGAAGAGTAATCCAGCCTGTAACAAAAGCCATAACTGCTGTTTGTTACTGGCTCTGCTGCTTGGCAGTTGGAAGGCAGAGGAAATGCCACATCCTGAAATGGAAATGCCAGTCAGAAAGCACCAAGCCACTGAGCCTGCAAGGACACCAGCACATAGACCAGGGATGTTTCACTTGAAGCCATCAGTCACACTTGTTCCTGCCCCAAGTGACACACTTCAGCTATTTGATGGGAAGCTTCTCAGTTTGCTGTGGCAGAAGTGGTCCTCTGGGAATTTTAACAGCTTAACACTATGTGGTGTCTTAAACAGAAGTCAAAGCAATGACAACACTGGAAAGAGACTGGTTATCATGCTGGCTAACAGTGAGCAAACCCATTGAACAATCTAAACTCAAAGCATATCACAGCTGCAAAACTGAGCCACAAGTCCCTTACCTGGGGATTGTCTGGATAATGAAGATATCCTGTCCCCGGACAGATTCTTTTATTTCAACTCTTGTTTCTGAAAAGGATTGAAAACACAGTCAGTTTTGTTTCCAAACAGAAGGTTTACAGTGATAACACACCATGTTTTAGTAGCAACTTCGCCCACTGCTCAGGGCAGATGAGGACTTGCTCATTTGCCCTCTGGCTGCACACATCCATTGCACACACACAGTTGAGCCAAGTGGATTTTCCAGAGGCTGGTCTCGGGAAGCAAAGGGCTGGCAGGATGTACCAGTGAGCTGGTTGTATTTACACTGCACAACCAGGCTGAACAGATGTTCTCTTCCATGCAGAGGACAACTCCCTAACTCTCAGTGAGAGTTCCTTCTCACTTCTCCATGCTGAGTGCTGAAAGCTGTCAGTACCACATTCATTAGTGAACAACGAAGCACCCAAAGCAGAACCAGCTTTAGTACTTACCAAGAAGGTAACTCAGCTCTTTTGCAGCTTACCATGGGCTCAGCTCCATACAAGCTGGACAGCCCAAGGCAACACCAGCAGCAGAGGGTTCAGAGGGAGAACTCCCCAATTTCACTATCAAGGTCAAGACATTTCAACACTGACATGAGCTGGAAACCCAGGTCTCTGCTGAACACAATTCCTACAGTCCCAGGCTCAAATGCAAAAGCTGAGCCCAAAAGCAGCTCTGCAAAGCCAAAGCAATGACACCAGGTTTCCCAAGGTGCCTGTCTCAGCTACTCATTTCCCACACAGTTGTGAACTAGAGGGCAGGAATAAGCAAAAGGAGAGAAACATCCACCAAGCTACTAAATTCAAAGTCTAATTGCCTGGGCACTGGCAGTAACCTTAAGGGACTCTGCTGAAAGCAAACTGATTTGCTGTGGAGTGATGAAGAACAACTTCAGATCTTGTAGCAAGTGACCTGATTTAAAACTAACCCCAAAGGGCAGTGAGCTCTCACTAGCACAGATTTAACAGCCAACCCAACCATAACCACAACAGCTTAGACACCACGTGGCCTATCCTGGCTGTAAGAGCAGCAGCACTATCAGAAATCCTCACACCGAGCCAGCACCATTTTCACCCCCTCCTCTCACCTGTAGCAACTCTCTCAGGTTCCAGTCTCTCTTGCAAATAAGATAACAGAGACCTTGAAATAGTAAATGACTCTTAGCCAATATCCTTGGGTTTTAGCCCAGCATCTGAGAATGGACACCTTGCT
Organism: Caprimulgus europaeus; assembly: GCA_907165065.1. The sequence goes on along the minus strand of OU015543.1, from coordinate 3,631,951 downwards.
ACCTTTAACGAGATGAAAGCAAGCTCCAAGAGGCACAGCCCTGAATTTGCACTTTTCAAAGCAAGAGGACAGGCTGAATTCAGTTTATGGAAAAACAAGGGTATCAACAACTTACAAGCAGGGAAGCTTCTCCCCTCCCAAAACTATTGCTGTCCTTAATGACCTGAGTTAGCTCTCTCTGAACACTTTATCTGTTTCACATTTTCACAGCTCTCAGTTACAAGTTATTTCAGAGAGCTCTCTCAGGAGGGAGAGAGTGGCAGGGGAGGGCTGGAAGAAGGAGGTAGTTTATAAGTTTACAAAGCAGGCTCTTAGAAAGCAGGCCATTACTTTTAAAGGTGTGAGATGTTTTGCTAAGCACATGAGCATTTAAGATTTTGTAGCAGTAACACCTGGGGTAGGACTCCTTTAGACAAGAGTTAGCTGATGGGCAGACAAACAAGGTAACAGGGGAAAACAAGGAACAAGTTTAATTGCTTTGTCCAAAGCCAGACACAGAGGCTCAGCACTGCCAGGAGCAGCAGTCACATCCCAGCTGAATCACTGCACTTCAGACAGGTTTGGCTGATGGAGTTACCCAGTATCTCTAAGATTACCTCAAAACAGATGCAAACAATAAAGATTTCTCTCACCTCCATTGGTTTCCTGGTACACCACAGATTTCCCCAGCTCAGCACCAAGACGCCTGGAGAGAAAAAAAAAGGAAATTAAAAATGGAAGAACCCAGCAATTTGTGACCCAAACATTACACAGCACTGCCTCACAGGGAGCTGAGTGTGCCAGCCAGGCTGCAGAACTGCGTGCCCTCCCCTTTCCTGGGGTTCTCCTTCCCTCTGATGTCCCTGGGGAGGACCCTGGGACACATCACTGCAGCAGTTCAACATCACACCTGAAGAGCCAGTCCTTGCACGACTGAGCAGAGGCTGTGTCTCCTGATGGCAAAGGTCATCTTGCTGGCCTCTGCAATGCCAGCAGGTGGATCTGTTGCAGAACTAAACATTAATAATTTACTCAGATTTTATTAATGGCAATTGAATAACTTTTTTGACTCCCATGTCTTTTTCTTTTTCTCTCCCCCTCAAATCTTCCTTCTGAAAAAACTCAGATGATTGGAGAGATTTTAACTTTTTTTTTTAAGTTTTCTGATTTTTTTCAAATTCCTCCTTTCTCCTATCAAATGACAAACCCATGGCATTCACCACCACAAAGACTGCAGTCACCCCCTTTTTTTTTTAGCATTTCTTTCTTATATAAGAAAGATTAATTTTGAAGAGCATTTTAAAAGGCTCCAAAAAGGCAGACAGGTCCCTCAGGTGACACTTCTGTATTTAACTGTGCTGACAAGTAATCCATTAGTAAGTATTTAGAGGCACATGTGCTTTAACTGTGAGCCTCAGGTGAGAGACCCTGCACCAGCAAGATGCTTGGGATGGGTGTGCTGCTGCAACTCAGCTGGCTGGAGCACAGGGCAAGTCACTCCTCTCTTCTCAGGTCTGCTTGGTGGCCATGCCACATGCTGGATTAGGAAATAATTTATGCTTGAAAAATACCTTTGTTCAATGCATTGATTACAGTGGTGGTTTCCTACCTGCACATACACTGTATTTACCTGGACACACACCAAAGTTGCATGAATTGGGACTAAGCCTAAATAAAGAGCCCACACCTCATGCTGGCTTTTCCCTGGTCCACCACTTTCAGCAGTTGGTCTCTCCATCTCCTTAGACAGAGAATCAACCTGGTACTTGAACTGCCACAAGGATATGATTTTTCAGAAGTCATTAAATGAGACAGCCTGACACCAGCACACTGCTGGGCCACCAGCAACTGCTGGACTCAGCTCTGAGCCCCCAAGCTGGAGATCTCAGCTAGGAGCTGGCCTGGAAAGCGTGCCCAAGGCAGCTGCAGTAACAGATACTTGGATGCAATGTGATCTATTTGTTTAGCTGGCCACAAAGCGTGTATCTGGCACACACATGTTCCTCATCACGTGTCTGGCAGCACGTTCTGCCACGGCTGGGGCTAGTGAGTAAACTCCCACATGGAGAATCGTGCATGTGAGATTGTGACCAGTCTGGCTTGGGGACTGACTGCAGCATCACCTGGGGACCATGCAGTCCAGAACAGGCAAGCCACTAAAACCTCTAATTTGGTTTCTCTCATGAGTCCTGCAGAGTTAAAACTTCCATCTGCAATATAAAGGCATGCTTAGTACCTTCAGTATCTTCCAAAAAGAGCTGGCAGCTGGTCAAGCCAAGGTATGCCTGGGGACCTCAGGGACAGACACACAGTAAAGGTGACTTTTGCAGGTGGGATCCAGTGAGATCACACTTGCTTTCCAATGACAGTCAGGCATTTGCAACCACTAAGCTTTGGCCTAATCACTGCCAAGGCAGCCAAGTCAAAACAAGCTCAAGAATCACACACACACACACAAATCAAACCAGTATGTGGGGGAAAAAGTTTCATGACTCACACTGGCTCCTCCACAACTGCATGGCAAGTCTTGCAAGCTCCCTTTGGAGACACGTGTGCCCTGACTTCACTGCAGGCAGCACGTTCCTACCTCACTACTGGAAAAAAGCCTCTCCATTAATGAGACTGTGGAAGTGCTCTTAGTCAACCCTGCACCTCATGGTAGGAAGGAAAGCTTCCCAAACAGTCCTGCCAGACAAATCTCAGCAAAACAGCCCCTGAAAAGTGGCACTTTCAATGCTAAGCAGTGGCAAACAAACACAGCAGAGGTTTGTGGTGTTCTGCGAGGATGTAGCTGGCAAGAAGAGACCAGAGCCCAGTGCTCTCCTGTTCAGATTGTACAGCAGCAATGCAGTTTCTGTCCTGCTGAAACAAGAAATCAGAAATATAAGTGTGGAAAGAGGATGGGAACAGGGACACTGAAACAGCACAGCTTGTCAAACCTGGGTGCAGACAGCAGCAGAAGAGACAGTAAGTAAACAGCTACCAACTTAAATGAAGGAGCAGTAAGCAGACTGTTCTGGGCAGACAATAAATCCCATCTCTGCTCCAACTGGTGACTGCAAGTAAACAAGAGGGTTGACAATGGGAAGGGTACAAGATAAAACTGCCTGTAAAAGTCATACATCAAAGCCTCCTTCAGCATTCTGCAGTCCTGCAAGCTGCAGGCACGGCAGAGGGACCAAGAGGCAGCTCCACCAAAGCAGCTCAGGTATGTTTACCCCAGGGGCACACCTTCCACTAAATCCCCTTCTGAAGGCTTTGCATAAGCTGAGACTTCAGCCAGTGAAGGAGTCTAATAAAACCTTGATTTAGCCAAGGCTACTAAAGGGAGCACTGTTTGTGCAGCTCCTGTTGTAAAACACCAAATTCCACAGGATTTGTGACAAAAGGGAGATCTGCACTGAAGTCAAGGGCAGAGCACAGCCTCAGCCACCACACAGCCTGGGAGCAACCATCTGTAACAGTTCAAAGATAAATTCCCTCTTCCCATCACCTCTCCCTTTTTCCTCTCCATCCTCAGCTCTTTTCTCTCCAAATCCCCTCTGGAGAAGCTCCACTCAGTTGTTGCTTCAGGCCATAGAGGAACTGACAGCAAGTACTTTGTTTGCATTGGGTTTCAGGACTAACAGCATAACCACATGAACAGGGGCTATCACAAAAACTGGATCACTTGTCTGCAGACACAGGCAGATCTACATCAGGAAAGAAAAAGCTGCCACTACAGGTAACTCAGGGCACACATCCCCACAGAGAGATACAGCTTCTTCTGGCAAAAGTAATACTTTAGGTCTTGTAGCTAAATCACATCTCCAAGCAAAATGAGCTCCACTGACAAAAGCCCCACTGTGTGGTGCAGTATTTGGCTACGGGGCTTTTGCTGAAACTGAAGTGTTTAAGACTGGAGAACAGTCACGTTGATTTGACAGTATTTGCAGAAATCTCCCTTGTTAACCAGTGCCAGGCAGACATCAGAGCAGGAGCTCACTTCTGGAGGCTCCTCTCCATCCAAGAGAGACAGAAATTCAGTTTGGTGTTGGCTTTAGTTTTTAACAGCAGCAGTCTTCAGAACTGGGATCTGTTAAAAATGCACACACAGTCCTCCCAAGCTCAGTGCAGAGGGATCAAGGCATTACTACTCCAGGCTGCTCCCAGCTCTTCAGATTTTAATACCACCTCAGTGTAAGCTTTCCCTGTGTGATCACTCACTGCTCCTGATGGGGAAAGCCCTACTGCCTTGGTCTGCTCTGCCATCCTTAGCACCACCTCTGTCACTAACCAACTCCTCAGAGACCTGATAGCATCTAAGAGAAAAACCTGTCTTTGTGGCTTTAAAAATCCTACTCACAGCAACAGGCCAGTATAAAAAAAAATAAAAGTATTGATCTGGAATATTCCTTTCTGTAAACACTGCCTAGGAAAGATGATGATCTAACTTTCTGTAGTCTCAACACATGCCAAGAGGATATTAAACTGTGAATACAAGAGTGTTTATAAAATCTGTCTTAAATTCACAGCCTAAATGTGAGCAGCTCACAAGTCACCTACAGCTTAATGAGGAAATCACACACTGCAGTATTTTAGGAAATGCCACAAGGTTGTACTAGACTGTACTTTAAAATGCTCCTCTGAAGACTGTCAAAAGCCACCATACCAGGCTCTTGAGACAAAGGACAGTCAGTTAAGAGACTTGACATTTAGCCAAATCCAAATTCAAGAGGCAAGTGCCCTTGCAGTATCTCATGGCATCACAGCTGGGAAGGGCTCTCGGCCCGGGCTGCATTTCCTTCTCCCGCTCTGTGACAAGTACCTCGAAGACACCAGCAAAGTTATCTCTGAAGGAAGCTCCCAGCCAGCTCACAGTGCAAATGTTCCATTTGAAACGTTCCAATCTGCACACAAAGCCCCTGACTGTGATATGGTTTTATTTTGGCAATATCCTCCTCATCACAAACCCTTCCACTGGTCTGAGCTCTGCAAATACCCGACTCTCCCCACACGTGCAGACTCCACAAACCGCTACAGACTGCAGAAGGAGCTCGAGCTGACAGCAGAGGATCTCTCTGTGCTTCACCATGGTCAAAGCAAGTCACAGTCTGACTCTGAATTGTTCTTCAAACTCCAGCAAACCTTCAAATAAATATCAGTCAACTGGTCTGGCTAGCACAGTGGTAGCTCTATGGTGAACTTCCTGATCTCCCACTTCAAGAACAAGCCAGGAAAGGGAAAGGAAACAGCAACTTCCTGGGTATAAGGCAATTTCCTTGTTTAAACATCCTTGTAACTACCTGAGCTCTCCTTTATCTCTCTCCATTCACCTGGCACAACTGGATCCTTGAAGAACAGTCCCTGCTGCTTCCCTGCCACTTGCACCCAGCACTACTCAGCACTTGCATCACCAGTTTCAGCCATGCCAAAGCTGTGCAGCTGAACCACCAGCAAACACCACGTGGATTTCCCTCCAGCCCTACCAGTCTGCTCCTCCTGAAGAAACTTCTCCTAAACCTGGCACTGCCCAGCATGGAAAGCTTCCACACAAAGCCAATCTGCTCAGACACATTACATGCTCCATCTAAACTGCACAGGAAATCTCAAAGCTCAACTGCTCCATGCTCACCCTACTCCACCACCATCCCCACCTGTAACCCCCTCCAACTACGCTACTTTTTAGTGGGTTATTCTTTTCCCTTTCCAAAATCCTCTGATGCAGTTTCACCCTGTAACCTCTGTTAGCCTCTTGCCACAGCATTGCATTTATTTTCCAAGATGGAAAGGAGTTGGTTCCACTTCTTCTCCTCCCATAGCACCACACAAGAACTCTTTCCAGAAGGCAAGAACAGGGTTTGGAGGTGGGGGGAGAGCAGCATCACGAGGTTTCTGTGATCTGACTCCCCTGTGCCATCCTCTCACATGCTGGCAAGATGACCTAATGAGGAAGGCTGACATTACTCTTCCTCCATCCCATCAGAAACTCACCTTGAGCTGCAGGAGGTTGCTGCAAGTCCTCCCAACACACTGTCCATCCCAAAAGCAGGTCTCACCTCCCGCTCATTCACAGAAAACACCACCCTGGTTTCAGTGCTGTGTACCCAGCTCCCTAGGACCAGGGATCAGAACACAAGTGTCTCTATCTTTTCCTCATTCCAGTTGTTTAGGTTCACAGCCTTGCTTTTTTCACCAGCATCTTCTGTGCTGCAAACCAAATGAATGTCTAGAACACCCACATCCACAGCCTGCAGTGAGTTTACCACAGTATCACATCATGCAGGAGCACTGGGGAGGCACTAGCAAGCTTCAATCAGCAATCTCCTTCAACTCAAACACCCAAGCAGGGAGTGGAATGTCACACTTGTACCTGCTGTGCCAAACACTGCAGTCAGAGGGAGAACTAAATGCATCTCTTTGACTCTGGAGGTTAAAAAGACTTGCTAGACCTCCCTCCCTGAAGCAGCACACAGGCCCATGAGGGATCAGCACTGGCCACAGAATCTTTCACTGCTGCAAATGCAGCTTGTAATCAGGTGCCAAGTGTCCTAATTACAGCAAGACTTTTCATCTGGGAAAGAATTTTAGAAAAAAAAATAAAATCATCCTCTCAATTTATAAGCCATAAATAAATATATAATTTTATTTATGTGTCAGTGGTCCTGAACCCAAGGAGGATCTTTATTACCCAAAGTTTCACAAGCTATTTGGTTCTTATAAGCCAGCACCATCTCCTCTCCCTGGCAGATGCTAACATAAACAAAAGCTCTGAAAACTCAAAGTGAAAATTAGACTAACTACTGAGTCACTCATCCTACAACCAGACAAGAACACACAATGGGAAACTCTAAAGATTGGAAGCGTGCCAGAATGCCATGCTCAGAGCCTGAATCAAAACCCAACTCTGGAAGTTGTGTGTGAAATGAAGCAAGGAGACTGAACAGCTCTCAGGTGTCTGGTTTATGTCACACTGCTCCTCCCCAGGCTTGAGATCTTAAAAAAAAGGATAAGCCAGGACTCCTCAATTTTTAATCTTAACAACAGACCTCCAGGCAAAGAGCAACAGAGCCTAGGTGCACAAGTGTCTCAAGGGGCCCCACTCCCAATATTGCGTGTTGTTTTAAAGTTCTTTTACTGCTTCTACTAAAGGTCATAAAAAAACTTTAAAAAGAACGCACAATATTAGAGGACAGACTCACCCTGATCAGACTGCTCCAACGCCATTAAAAGGCACAACTGAGCTCCCCAGCCAAGTACAGGCTGGGATGTGACACAGGGGGGAAAGCCAGCAGTCACGCATCTTTTGCAACCTGGAAGAACAAGGGATGTATTACAAACATGTTGGAACAGCCCCTGAGCTCCTGAGGGAAGTCAAGTGCAAAACCATGGCACAAGATGCTGGAAATGCCTTTATTTATGGGAGACTTTTTACTGTGGGCAAATCCATAGGATGAATGGTTCCAGATTTGGCACCCCCTTCCAACAAAACCTCATCTGCATATAATGCTTCACACCTCTCCACTTCAGAGCAGTCACTACTCCCACTTTAGAGATGGTAAAGCTGCATGTCCTTAGGTCTCAGTCCAAGCAGTAGCTGTGTATCACACTGCTGTGTTTGCACCCCCACCATCTTCCATCCATCTTCCTCACTGATGTTAAGAGCCAAGGCAACAAGCCCACAATGCCTGTATTAAAAGTTCCCTTTGAGAAGGACAGTCAGGAGGTCACACTCTGCATCCTGCTGTCATCCAGCCTCAGAGCATCACTGGGAGCCCTGCAGAGGGTTACAGCAGCACATCACACAGCCAGCTCTGTGTGCCACCATCCAGGGAAGCTTGTTCCATGTCTCTTCTCATTACAACTTTAAAAAAATAAAAATAAAAAGTGAGTTATTTTTAAAACAAAGAGCAGAGAATAAAGATTGCCCACTTGCTCTCTCAGTCCTGAGAACTTGGAGCTTGTCCCCAGGGGACTTGTGTTCTGTGTTCATGCAACAGGAGAAGCCTTATAAAAACATGTCCCATCTGTTGCACCAAAACTTACTTTTTTTTATATAGAGACTTTATTTTCAGAGTTGTATCAGTGAAGGGAAAGTGATACAAAACTGACCATACATAGCAAAAATACATGAACCAAAAAACCCCCCCTTTCCACTCTCAAACACAAGGATTTCCCTCTCCACCTCAAACCCAAAGAGGTCCATCACCACTATCCAGTACACCTCACATCAACACCAGTGATCCCAGACAAACAGCCAGGTCAGCTCCGTAGAGATAATCCGTGCTAAGGATTGAACACACTGTTTATTAAGCTAGCTGGACAAACAGAAAAATTCTTGCTGTTTAAGGTGGCAACACACCTGTATTTAGTAATGTTTTCAATGTAAGCATACCCTTGGAGACAGGAACGGGCCAGCAGCTGCCTAAGGGGTAGCCAAGATGCTATCTGCTGTGGCAGTCAAACAGGCACTGAGCCCCTTCGATTTTGGGAGCAGCTTCCTATCAACTGTAGCTGAGAAGCAGCAGAAAAGAACCCCAAATCCTGCTGTAGGATGACAGCTCCCCAATTCACAGATGCCTGCCTTAGAAAAAACCTTAAAGCTGGCAACACCCCAGTATGAACCAAACGAACTAAAATCAAAAGATCAAGTGTTGGGGTAAACTCAGCGCTCCTCTGTGCAGCCAGAGCACCATTAGGGAGCCAGATGCCACACACCTCCTTCAGCAGGACCCAGAGCATCCATCCCTGACAAGTCAAGGTCAAACTCTGCCCAAATTGATGGGCTGGAAAAAAAAAAGGGGAGGGGGGAGGGGGCACACTTCTAACCCTAAAATAAACTCTCTTTTGTTAGCATGTGCTGCCCAGGAGAACTGCTGCTCTCCTACCAAAATGCAGATTCACTAATCCACTTTGGTTAGTGCAACTGCTGGTGTTGCACCAAGGTCCACACAGGCAATGCTCCCTGTGCCCCAAGCAGTGAAGCTGTTGAGCACACAAGCTCATTAGCCTGTCCCCTTGAAAAGCAGCAGAGAAAGTTTTGGGTATCTTCCAAACCAGTTAAAATACTTTCTGAGGTTTGTTCAACCAAGTTTCACCTTTTCCCTTCCCAAAAGTAACAGGCTTTGCTGCAACCTGGCCTTTCCAGCGTTGAAATGGATGTCAGAGATGCAAGAGGCAGAAAGCAGTCGGTTCATTTTCGTCCCTGAGTCAAACTGAGTTATTGGGAGGGATAAGCCGGCACCGAGGAGGAGAAGGGCAAGAGCTGCTAAACACTCTCAGTGCAAAACCTCTGCAACAAAGGTGTTCGCAGCAGATCCCTTTGGCTTGGGAAGGCAGGAGGACGCCAAAAGGCTCTCCAGCCGCTCTGAAGAAAGCCTGCCTTCTCGGAGTGTGGAGGGGGGGAAAGAAACTTGAAAGAGAAGGAACTTACTCCGTGATCCTCTTCGCCAGCTCGGTGCAGGCTGCCGTGGAGTTGGCCGAGAAGACCCGGTAGCCACTTCTGGCTGCGTTCATCGCCAAAGAGTCATGCAACCCCCGTGGAGCTCGAAAGTGAGAAAAAACAGATTTATAAGGCAACAACAGCTTCCGTGGCATCCTCTTCTTCCTCTCCGCCACGATCACCGCCCCTTAAGGGGTGGAGAGGAGGAGGAGGGGAAGCTTATGGTCTTGCTGGTCCACTCCTGCGGCAAAGTATAGAAAGGGGCGGTGGAAAATATGACAATATGACTAGTAAAATAAAATGGAGCAGCCTGGGAAGGGGCGGGGGGGGACACACAGCGCTGCTGCCTGCAGAACAACTCCCCCCCCTCCCCCGACCCCCCAGGAGCCAGGCCGGGGGTAACCCCAACCTAAATCCGCCCCACGCTCACCCTGAGGCACCTCATGCACCAGGGGAGGGAAGACCCCCAAAATGGGGGGGAGTAGCAAGGCAGAGAGGGGTTCCCTTGGCTGAGGAACGGGGTGGGGGGGGGAAGGTGAGCTGAGGGAGGCGCGGGAAGGTTGGAAGGAGAGCGGCTGGGGGTGTTCCTTGTGAGGCAGCGAGGCTGGACGGAGGGGTCCCCAAGAAGCTGGAGGGAGGATAGGGGGGCGGGGGTCCCCTCCCGCTCTCCCCACTCTGACAACCGAGTTCCCTCACCCAGCCAGAGCGCCGCTCCCCCCCGCGGCCATCTTCTCCGCGGGGAGAGACCGCCCCCGCTGCCATCTTAGGTGAGGGCACGGCGGCCGCGCTCTCCCCTCACAGCGGGAGGGGGATATCAGCTGGCGCCCGGACAGCGCCGGTACCTGAAGAGAAGGTATGAGAACGGCGTAACTTTCCGTCCTCACGGGAGGGTGCACCGCCCTTTTACCGAGCGCGGTTAATAATGCGGCCGCCTCCTTCTTCTGCCCGGCACTGCGAGACACGGCCTGCAACGCCGCAGCTTCACTGCCCGCGCCTAAGATGGCAGCCGCTACGGCGGCCCGGCGGAAGCGCTGCGGCGGCGCTCTAGCCTTGCTCTATGGCAGGTGGGGCGGGAGGCCTCGGGCCTGAGCCCGGTGATGGCGGGGAGGGTTCAGGCCCGAGCCCGGTGATGGCGGGGACGGTTCAGGCCCGGGCCCGGTGATGGCGGGGACGGTTCAGGCCCGAAGCCTCCCGCCCCGTGAGGTTTAAGCCTGAACCCTCCCGGAGCCCCACAGTGTTGAGCCAGCCAGGCCCCAGCCCCATGGGGGACTCGGCCGCAGTCTGGGCCCGGTGCTCCCCTCAGCACCTCAGTGCTGTGATGGCGGCAGGCTGGCAGCCCTGAGGAGGTGCTGCCCGAGCTAAACCTGCACCATTTCCCAAGGGAACGCTCACTATCAGGCTCTCCAAGGTCCTTCGGGCTCCTTGGATGTGAGGACAAAGTTCCTCGTGGGCACAGGCACTAAATGACTTACCTAAGCAGAAAATGACTGCTCCAGCCTGTCTGGCAGAGCTCTCTGCTGACCTTTCCTGGCCCAAGGGCTGTGTTTTATATCACAGGGAAGGCAAACTGCATTAATTTAATCACCAGGATCACCCTGCATCGCTCTGTTGGAGGGAGAGGTTTTTCCTGGCAGTTGCTGTGTAAGGTCATCATCCTTTGGCCTGTTTTCACAGAATCACTAAGGTTGGAAAAGACCTCTAATCACCACCACCATCACCATCGTGCCCACTAAACCGTGCCGCTGAGTGCTACATCGACACGTTTCTTGAACACCTCCAGGGATGGTGATTCCACCACTTCCCTGGGCAGCCTGTTCCAATGTCTGATCACTCTTATGGAGAATAAATTGTTCCTAATATCCAACCTGAACCTCCCCTCGTGCAACTTGAGGACATTTCCTCTTGTTCTATCGCTGGTTACTTGAGAGACCAACCCCCACCTCGCTATAACCTCTTTTCAGATAGTTGTAGAGAGCAAGAAGGTCTCCCCTCAGCCTCCTGCAGGTTAAACAATCCCAGTTCTCTCAGTCACTCCTCATCCCATTTGTGCTTCAGACCCTTCACTAGCTTCATTGCCCTTCTCTGGACACGCTCCAGCACCTCCATGGCCTTGGAGTGAGAGTAAGAGGAGAGATGTCACAGTGGGCTTCGTTCAGGACGTGGAGCTTGTGGAGCTCTGTTGTTATTCAGCAGCATCTCTCCCCACTGCCAGGCTGCTCTGGTGTGTGTTCTGAGCCCCACAGTTCAAGAGGGACAGGGAGCTGCTTGAGAGAGTCCAGCACAGAGCCACCAAAATGATGGAGTGGAGCATCTCCCTGATGAGGAAAGGCTGAGGGAGCTGGGGCTCTTTAGCTTGGAGAAGAGGAGGCTGAGGGGGGACCTCATTAATGTTTATAAATATTTGAAGGGTGAGTGTCAGGAAGATGGAGCCAGGCTCTTCTCAGTCCAATGATAGGACAAGGGGCAATGGGTGTGAGCTGGAACACAGGAGGTTCTGCTTAAACTTGAGAGGGAACTTCTTTACTGTGAGGGTGCCAGAGTCCTGGGACAGGCTGCCCAGGGAGGTTGTGGAGTCTCCTTCTCTGGAGACATTCAAGACCCACCTGGATGCCTTCCTGTGTGATCTCATCTGGGTGTTCCTGCTCTGGCAGGGGGATTGGACTGGATGAGCTTTCGAGGTCCCTTCCAACCCCTGACACTCTGTGATTCTGTGTGCCAACCTCTCGGCATCGGGTTCGTGACAGCGGTGGTGCCTCCGGCCACAGCTCCCATCAGAAACATTTAATGTTTAGCTGGGAGCTGCAGCATCGCCGCTGTGCAGCAGAAAATGGAATTTTCTACCAAGCTGGGTCCTGTTTCACAACTGGCCCATTGTCTTCAGCCTGTGCAAGCCCAGCTACTTTGTATAAACTCTGCAGGCCTTACTAACAACTGTCCTTGAAGAGGAGCTACAAGATTGATAAAAGGAAAACATTTTATCAAAAGCCAGATGATCTCCTGAGAAGGGTGAAGTCAGCAAGAATCTGCAGTAACTGGGGAAAGAGGCAAATGCAGCAAGGGGAGATGATGACCACCACCTCAATTAGAGGCTGAACAGATTTATCCCCCCGTAGTAGAGCATGCACTGTGAATTTTGTGTGTACTGTACTCCTAAAAGGTAAGTGAGAGAAGTTTGAGCCGACCATACAATAGCAATGCATGTGTGTAGTGGGTGGAACAAGCTCATTCAGTATGTGTAAATGGGTGAAGTTTTGTAATCTCAGCGTGCTGGCTTTGTGGAATGCCACCTAGCACCCATATCTGCACAAATAAATCAATAAAGTACCTCAGTTCTGTGTGTTGGTTGGTGGCTGCACACAGGGTAAATGACCCCACTTTGGGACAACACTGTTGTCAGTGCCCTTCTGCCAAACACTTTGTTAAGGTTGTCTCTCTCCAACCTTTCTTAAGATGCAGCATCCTCAGTGCAAACAAGATACAAATGCATCGTGTCCCCTCTGTGTGCCACTGCTGCCCCACCGGAGCACCAGGATTAATTGGTCTCCCTTCCCCATGGCTGATGACATGTATTTGCTCCTGTGGTGTGGTTCCATCCCCACCTCTCCCTCCACAATCACTCGAGACCAACCCCACAGTTACTTACCTGGTGCACAAGTCAGGAGAGTCCCCTTTCACCTCACCAGCCACCTCGGTTTGCTCCGGATACAGGATCAGGCCGCCAGGCTCGGTGCAGATCCCCCTCACAGCCACAGCCCTGCCTGGGCTGGCCAGGAGCACAGGGAAATGGGCTGCAGCTGGAGGGGCCAGGGGAGCTGGGGCACAGCCATCACCCCTGTGCCTGCTGCAGGTGATCCAATGTGGCACCAGACATCTTTCCCCTCATTTGCTGCCACCAAAGCCACATGGCATCCCTGCTGGGTTGCTGGTGCCTCTCCAGGTCCCCTCTGTCCCCTGCAGGCCCTTCATCCCTGCCTTGTCACAGCAGGGGCTCTTCCACCTCGACTTCCACATCCCCACTAGTTCCCCAACGGCAGTGCAAGGTGAGGTGAGAGCTGACAGCATCAGCTGCCTGGATTCACTGCGAGAAGGCAGCACAGCCGGGCATGCCACACTAATCCAACCTCCAGGCTGGTGATAACCCTGCAGCTTGGGATGAACCAGCAGCATCCATTCACCAGGCAGCCCAGATCCCTCCTCAGGGGCACCCCCAGCCAAGGCTCTCCCTCAGCCACATGTGCTGGTGTGTGTTCAGTGACAGCCACTGCTGCCCTGCAAGGCACATTTGTTCAACAGCAGTCACAGCATCCACGCTGCAACCCTTCACTTGTCACAAGTCACTGGCTTTGTCCTTCAAAAGGGAGAAGCTGGGGAAAAAATGTGGGGGCAAAGACTATTTTTGGGATGTATGAAGTTGGCTGCTTCCTGAGGTTCCTCCTGCACCCACCAGAGAAATGGCAGCTCCCAGTAGAGCAGAGACACCTCAAGGGATGGGGACAGCAGGGACAGGCTCCTGGAGGACATGCTGTCAAAGGCAGCACCCAGGAAGGGGAAAGCAAGGGGGGGATGTGCCCTGAGGGTGGGGTGGGAGACTCAGTGCCAGGGCACAGCACTTCTTCAGCATACTGAGCCTCCCACCAGCTTCTTCCCAGGCCCCTGGGGAAAGTGCTTGCTGCTGCCTTCCTCTTTTAAAGCCCTTCCCTCCTGGCTTGCCATGCAGTTCAGGTGTGCTGGAGAAAGCAGGGCTGTTTAACCCCTTCCCCCCTGGCAGCCTTGGCACACCAGCCTGGGGCTGATGCAGTGGCCTCTTCGAGTGCCCTCTGCCTCTGCTTTGTCCCTCAAGTCCCCCAGCACCATCCTCCAGTCCTCATTCCTGCATGGTGGCCAGAGCCATGCTGGCTGCAGGGGACAGATCCTGCCTGTGTTGTCACCTCCCCTCGCTTTCCCAGCTGCTGAGGCTGAGATGCAACGAATTTGTGTGTTCTGCTGCAGGGCAGCCACTGGCACAGCAGACCCCAGGTGGCACCTCTGCACAAAGTCACCTCAGAGGTGTGACAACACATCCTGCCCCAAACACACCTCACTCTTGTGTTTTTGAGATTTTGCCCCAGTGTCCCCAGCTTTATCCTTCCGGGGAGAGGCCCAGCAGCCTCGCTGGGATGGCTCCATGGGTCTCGCTGGGATGGCTCTGTGGGTCTCACTGGGATGGCTCCATGGGTCTCGCTGGGATGGCTCCACGGGTCTCGCTGGGGTGGCTCCACGGGTCTCGCTGGGGTGGCTCCATGGGTCTCACCGGGATGGCTCTGTGGGTCTCGCTGGGATGGCTCCGTGGGTCTCACTAGGATGGCTGGTGGAGCTGCGGGGTTCAGGGCAGCAGGCAGAGGTCATGGGCTGTTATCACTGCAACAACCAACCTTTCTCCTGGAAAAGGGAGCAATCAGGAGATTGCTCTGCTCTGCGGGCTGAGGGCACACCTGGTTTTACAGCCAGGCAAAGGAGAAGAAAGAAGCCATTCTGTTTGCTTAGGGAGTCATTAATATCCCAGCTCCTGGCATGCTCAGAGGCAGCAGGAGCCTCCCCCACAGCACAAGGAGAGCAAAGCTTCACAGCCCTTTATTATTTCATTATCAACCAAGGAGGATTAGGAGGGCGGGTCAGGGAACAGCGCCGGCTTTAAGCAGGTTTAGCTCCTTTGCAAAGGCTTATCCGGGCTCAGTCTCACTCGCGGGGTGCCGTGCAGTTATTTGCTGAGTAGAGGGGTTTAAAGTTGGGGGACATCGTGCATTTTTAATAGCAAAAAATGGTAAAGCCCAGCAGGGAAGACCTGGGAGGTTCCTTTACCAGGAACTAACTTTATTTGTTGATTTTCCAGCCACTCAGAAGGGGCAGTTTCTCAGCTCTGCCAAGACCTACATGTCTGCCTGGAGAAAATCAGAGCCTCTGTGCTGCCCTGTGTGTGCCAGGGGAGGCTTTAAAGCACTTTCTTGCATGGGGCTGACACGGCACCATGGTGGGACAGCCATTGCAGGCAGCTTCCTGCAGAGATGGATGAAGTTTTGCCCTTTCTCCTTTACCAAGTTTCTCCCAGGAGCCTGGGTGGGGTGGTTGGAGCATGCCAATCCCAGCCCAGCAAAGAAAGAGGAGCCGTGGGAACTGTGGCAGCAAATGCCTCTTCTCCTTACCCAGACCAGAAGCAGCGGGCTGTGGTGGGACGCTCTGTCCCCAAGGAGTAATTCTGCCCCGGGGATGCCACTTGCCCTGGGATTGGGTTTGGGATGGAGATCAAAATCCCAGCCCAGCCAGGTGGTTCTCATTGCAGCCTCTGACTCACCTCCCAAAAATGCCTGTGCTCACATCATGGCAGGAAACTGCCACTGGGAAATGGTGAAAACCCTGCAATGGCCTGAAATTTGGCTTCCCCCAGCAGAGGGTGAGATCAAACCACAGCACTTCGGCTTCAGTCCCTCTGACGCCAGCACTAGTCATCGTGGGGTGGCTTTTTGGCTGAGCTGAGCGGTGCGGGTGGTTACTCCAGACTCAGCAGCTTCTCATGGGGCGTTTGGGAGTGTTTCCCCTGCGGAGGCTTGACCTCAGAAATATTTCTGAATATATTGTCAGCTGGAAGGAATGATCCCAGCTTGCTGGCATTGCTCAGGGCTTCCTGGAGAGCCCTGTGGTCCTGGGTTGTGCTGGTGGCCACTCAGCTGAGGGTCCGGGCTGGGTAGGAGCCCATGGTGGGTTGCAGAGCCTGGCTGTGATTTGGGAGCTTCCATAACCTCTGGCTCCTCAAGGCTGAGAAACCTGTTGGGTCAAGCCCTGGGCACCGTGTGAAGCCAGGACTGTGGGTGATACCTGCTGCCCGTGGGTCACAGAGGCAGAGACCAAGGGTGCAGTCACTTGCCAGAGTCCTGCAGTGAATTGATGGCAGACGGATGCGATCCCAATCGCTCTCCTCCAGGAGACACCTCTGCTATTTCTGTCTCCTCCTGCTCCGTGCTGGTCCCCTGTGTCAGCACCAGCATCTCGCCAGGGAGCTGCAGGGTGACAGCTCCCTGTGAGCCCCCGCGGCTGGGGGCTGAGAGGGGCTGAGCTACAGTCCCTGGGCTGGATCTGCCCCAAAATGGTTGTGTCTCTGCACCGGCCGCTCCCGCAGGCACTGACTGGAAAGTTCCCAGTGCTGCAGTCGGTGCCTGTCCCCCTGCCAAACCCTGCAGCCCTGCCAGTCCCGATGCAGCGCAGAGCCGCGCTATTTCTGGCTCCACCTTGAGACATGTACCTTCAGCAGTGGGAACGATGCTAAAAGAGATGGAGCCAGGATGAGCACATCCCTTCCCTGTTCCTGTCCCTGGGCAGCTGCTGGCAGACGCAGCAGAGCAGGCAGGGATCTGGAGAAGCCTCGTGCCTCAAAGCGAAACGCTGCGGTTGATCCTGCAGCAGAGCCACGTCCTCTGCACGCCTCCTCCGGGGCTGCTGGCTGCTGCTGGGAGCAGGAGCCTGAAATCCAGGCCTGCCCTGGCTTGGAGGGTCTCAGGGCTGCACTGCAGCTGGGATGCATCAGCCAGGGTGAAAAGGGTTATGGCAGGCTCGGGAAGCCCCCAGCCTCTCTGCTTTCTTCCCCCAGGACATGCTCTCTGAGGGGACCAGCTCCTCTAGCAGTTGAGGGCAGGAGCAGGAAGAGCCTGGGGGCAGGAGGGAGCTGAGGGGGTGTTTATTGCCATATTTGAACCTTGGCTTCTTGCACAACTCAAGGCAAACCTTGTCTGCTGCTTCTGCCTCAGTTTCCCCAAACACAGAGCATCTATCACCTTCTCCAGCGAGCCTGGGGCACGGTGCTCCGAATGTCCAAGTGTTTTCCCTCAAATTATGTCTGTGGGTCTGGGGTACCCCATGATCCCTCCCAGGACAAGAGTTTGAGGGGTCTTTGCTCTTGAAGGCAGCCTGGTGGCCTCTGTGGTCACATCTGGACCAGACACCCTGTGCCTTGGGGGAGACCCCTTTGCAATGAGAAAGGAGATGGGGGTATTCACCACTGGCTGTCCCCACCAGCATGCCACATCCCCACGCCACATCCCCACGCCATGTCCCCATGCTGCCCTCCCACACGTGTGGCCTCTGCGGCGCCGGGCAGGTGGGAATGGAGCCGATCAGGACAAACCCGATGGGCAGATGCCTCCCCACAATGCGGGAGCTCAGGCTGCTGAGCACCCTTCGGGCTGCTGGTCGGGTCAGGGGAGCTCGGTAAGGCTCTCGTAATTAAAATAGCTCCAAACGACTGTTTATCAGCACTGAGTGGTGGCGGAAGCAATCCCACTTCCGCATTAGACATCACAGCTGGAGGCAAACAAGTGGTGTCTGTGCAGAACGGAGTTGAATCAACCCACGGCTGTGGAGAGCAAAGGAACCCACGTGGGGCTGGTGGTGGGCACTGGGCTGGTCATGGCACAAAGTGGGCATCTGCCAAGGGTGGCACAGCATCAAGGTGTGCCCAAGTGAAGTCCCCATAGACCAGCACCAACGTGGAAAAGCCCCAGCCAGCCATCCAAGTCCTCTTTAAAGCACAGGCAGGCAGGGTGATGGGGATCCCTGCAGTACAGACCCATGGATGGACGTAGCACAGTGAGGACAGAGCCCAAAGCAGACCCACTGCCCCATGGCACCTGCCAGCAGCAGTGTGACAGCTGCTCTCACATCCTCCCACCACGTCTCGTGCCTTCCTGAACGGAAATTGGGAGTGAGTTAGTCACCAAGAAGGGTGAGGGGCAGGTCAGGAGGCTGCATTCCCCAGCATCCAGCTATTTCCTCCCATGACACCTTCCCCAGGACCTGTTTACAAACACTGGACCGCAGCGCAACAGCGGCCGGGGAAGTGGCTGTGCCCAAATCTCACCCAGAATCAGCTGTGGGTGCTGTGGTTCTCCAGCTCAAAGCATCAGTCAGCAGATGGCTGGGAGTGGGTTTTGCCCCTCTAAGCATCTCTTTGAACCCATGGTGCTTTCTGGAAAGCGTGATGCTCCAAATCATGGCCCCTCTCCTCTTGTTTGAGATCACACTGGGAAAACAAGACCTAACTGCGTCATCCACCCAGCTGGTCATCCCAGGTCCCTCCTGCAATTTTTGGCCAGTTCCAGAGGGTTTGAGTGGGGACAGAGGGCTGAGGGCTAATTAAACTGCTGTTCAGTGTGAAGAGCGATGCCTCCCCGAGGTGCCAGCTCAAGGTTACGGGGTCTCAGGCTGCTGCCAGCCCAGCAGCACGTGGTGTGTGAAACCTGGGGGAGCGTTACCACAAAGAGTGGTCTGAGGGATGAGGAAGGGGCAAGGAAGCCCCTGGGGAGGTGGAGGGAGGGACTGGGGCACCTCTCTGCCCACCCTTCCATTCCCACAGCACTTGTCCCAGTCCTTATTTCCCACTTCTCCAGGCAGGTCCGCTGGGCTCTGTCCCCAGCACTCTGTGCCCTGAGGTGGGGTTCACAGCACAGTCCACCTCCCTCCACGGGGCTCCATGCCCATGGCAAGCCACCAGTGACAGGCAGGACATTGTCCCCCTCCATCCTCCCTCCTGGAGGTGTCCCTCGCCAGCTGCCCGCTGTCCTCCTCAGCCCTTGTCGTGCCTTGGTTTCTCCAGGCACCAGCTCTGCTCCCCTCGCCCTGTTCTGGCTGGAGAGATGCAGAAATGGTGTGAGATGCTGTTTGGCCCAGCGTGGGGCTCGAGGGACAGGGGCAGGCGTGGGTCACCCTGCCAGCCCCACTCCGTGCCTCACTGGACACCACGCACAGGAACTGGGTCTGGCGTGGCTGCCCGGTGCTTGGCCACTGCTCTCCCGGTGTGAATGTGGGTCGGTACCGTGCCAGTCCCGGGACCCTCGGAGCACCCATGGGGGACAAGCACCCGGGCAGGGCAGAGTCGCCCACGGCAAACCCACGGCGTCCTGTGTCTGCAGAGCCTGGCTCCAGCCGGACAGGCCGGGCCGCCCCCATCCCTGCCCGTGGGGAGCTGCCGGCCGGGGCCCTGCCCGGAGCGCGGGGCGGCGCTTGGGGAAACTGAGGCAGGCTGCGGGGAGGGGAGTGGGGTCGGGGCGGCCCCGGGACGGGCCCCCTCGGCGGGAAAGGGGGTGTGTGGGGTGGGTGGGTGGGTTAAATTTTTATGAATGGGGCCGCCCCGGCTGCCATTGCCGGGCGGCGCGGCGGGTGTCAGCAGCGAGCAGCGGCGGGCGGTGCTCCCCGGTGCGTCCCGCTCCCGTTCCGCCGCCGATGGCCGCCGGCCGCCGCGCTCCCCCGGAGCCCGGTGGGGATCCGGTATTACTTCAAGGCATCTTCGGTGCAGGACCGAGTCCCGGTGCTGCCGCCTGCTCCTTGACTCTGACGGCCCGGGAGCTGCAGGTGCGGCGTCCCGGTTGCTCCTCCGGGGGCTCGGCCGGTCCCGACACCGCGCTCCGCCTGACTGACTGCGTGGGCTCCTCCGCCTTCCCCGCCGCCGCCGCCGCCGCCTGCTTCTCCCTGGTCTGTTACCCGCTCCGCGGGCCGCGCTGGGGCTCGCCCGCCCGCCAGCGCCTGGAGCGGACCTTCCGCGTCTCCCAGGGACCCGACCCCGAGGGCAACCTCGGCATCGCCCAGGCCTGGAGCCGGCGGATCCGCGAGCTCTCGGTGCCCGCCCTGCCCACACAGGACGGTGAGTACCGAGCCGAGGAGGGGGGCGGAGGGGAGGGACCCCGTCCTCGCTCCACCGCAGGTCCCGACGGAGCGAGGCCCGGGACCGGGCGGGGACGGTGGGTTGTGCCGGGATCGGGGCCAGCAGCCGCCCAAGGGCGTGGGGTGCGGGACGCGGGGTCCGCAGCTTCCCGTCGCCCGTCCTCATGCGGGACGGCTGTCCCCGAGGGGCGGCGTGGGGACGCGGCTGGCAGCGGACGCCGAGCCGGGAGCGCTGCGCGGTGGTCGGGCCCCAAAGGAACACGTCGGGGTCGGGACGGGCGGGGGGCGATCCGCATCCTCGCAGAGTCACCAGGGTTCCCCTCGGCCCCGAGCCTGGGAGGGACGAAGACATCCCTGTGCGCAGCCCTGGGACCGGGGGTGGCTTCTCCCCCCTTTCGCCTTTAAATTCAAGGGGCAGCAGGGATGTCGTCGCACCACGGGGGCTCTTTGCATGTTCCCCTCTCCTCCTATCGCCTCGATTGAATAGCTAGCAGAGCTCCAAAGGGCAGCAGAAAAGTCGTCGTTGCTGACGCAGGCAGGACGGGAGCCAGGCACTGTCCCCGTTAGGTGCCATCCTTCACCTGGGAGCGGGTAAATCCCCGCGGGATCCCCCCAGGACGGCACGGAGGGGTGGGGGTCTCAGTGCCGAGCGGCTGGCTCGGGGGTCCAGTCCCCAGCTCCTGCAGTCAGGGCAGGGCAGGCTGGTGTATATTTGAACATCGGAGCAGAGATTCAATTATATGCACTGCTTCATTTATTTAGCTGTCCAGTCGCACTGATCAGACTTGGAAATTAAGAGGCATGTGGTTAGAGGGATCCTGTCAAATCCTATTTAGCCCAGCTTTTCCCTGCTCCCATTTTAAAATTTAGCTTTTTTACATGACCTGCAGCTACAAAACAACTTTTCTGCTCCTCTTCCTAAAGAATAACAAAAATTCCAGTGGAACAGGGTGAGGGCAAAACCAGTTCCTCGGCTTCTATTTCCAGCCTGAACTCTGCAGCTGTAAGTCTCCCAGCATTTTAAAACCCTCGCCCTGTTCTCAGACGGTGCGAGGGTGCTGGGGCATGAGCAGCTCAACACACAGCGGGGGCCTCGGGGGAGCCCGAGGAAGGAGGACGGGAGAAGACGGTGCGGGATTTTGCAGTTATTTTTCTAGCTGAGGGCCAGCAGGATTTGCAAACCTCCTCCCCCAGTTTGGGACAGAGCTAAAAATGCCTCTCGCCACACCCTGCGATCGCACGCACCCTCACGTGCCGGCGTGTGCAGGACAGATAAGGCCGCACTGGGAAGCTGCGTGTGAGTCTGTGAGGAGCAATCCTGCCACCCCATCCCCACGGGGAGGGGACTCGAGGAGCCACCAACCATCCCATCCCAGTGTTGGCTCAGCTCCAGCATCCTCTGGGGTAAGCCCTGCTGAGAGCTGCAGCAGGGGTGAAGCGTCCCCCTCCTTATTTCACCCCAAGGGGGAAAAAAAGTCTCTCAGCAGTGAGTAACCCAAAGCTGGGGCTGCCTGGAAATGTCCCACCCTGCAGCCAGCCAGGAGGGAGTGAACCATCCCCGAGCTTGTGTCCTGGTGGGGAAATCAAGCCTTGGCCATGGCAGGAAGCTGCCATCGAGCTACTGGTAATGGCCACAGTGTGTCAGCAGCACTGCTGGCAGCCAGCGGGACCTGGCCCTGCTGCAAGACCATTTTGGGGGACACCTGGCCATGCAGAGGTGACACTGTGGAGATGGGAGGCAGCAGGCATGCCCCAGTCTGTCCCAGCCTCACACCAGCTGGGTCACTGGGCAGGACAGCCCTGTTCCCCACCAGCCTGGCACACTTGTTCCTTGTGCCCAGAGAGTTTCCAGAAGGATGCGGTGACACAGCGGAGCAGCTGGGGCTGTTGCTGGCGGGGCCGCGGCAGCGTGGTCCCTGCCTGAGCATGGCCGGGATGTGTGGCCCGTGGCGGGGGAGACGTGGGTGGAGAGGGAAGAGCAGAGTTTGTGCACAGGCAGCAGCTGGAGCCCCTTCCTCCTGCTGACTCAGTGTCTGCTCTGCTCGGGTTTGAGGTTGAAAGCAACCGCGCTGTGCCGGGAAGTGACTGAGCCTCGTGAGATGCCGGGACCCAGCCGGTGTTGCGCAAGGGAAAGGGATGCTGCTGAAATCTGCCCCTCTGCCTGAGCATCCCCGCTGCTGGGCTCCAGCACCCTCCACTCCCACCATGGGAGCCTGGTGCTGATGGTGTCACTGGTCCTTTGCTGGGATCGTGTCCCCATCCCTATTCACACCCTGGTATCAGCAATCTGGTCCCTGGTGATGGAGCTGCAGCATCCCTCCATGCTCTGAGCAGGGTTTGCCTTTCCCTCTCCAGCCAAGGAGCAGGTCCTCAGGGTCCTGGCCATATCCCACTGCCCAGCAGCTGCAGGTCCAGGCAGGAGTTTCAGGCAAGACTCCCTGCAGCTCTGTGGACGTGTCAGAAATGAGGTGGCTGACAAGAAACATTGTGGGTTTAAAAACTGTGTTTAGGCTCTTGAAGTACCTCGTGCTCTCACTCTGCATCCTCAGGAGTGGGAGGGAGGAAAAGGAGAGAAAAGCCTCCCATCACCTACCTCTGACAGCTGGGGCTTGAGCATGAACCCCCTGTCCTGGGGGCTCGGCTGTGTCGCTCAGGTGGGGGTTTTAGTGCTAGCAGTGCCTGGGGGGGCTCCGGAGGGAAGGGAGCTGGGACAGCCCAGTCCCTGACCTGAGCTGGGGCAGCCTCTGCTCCTGGTGCTTCACCCCTGTCCCCGAGGGCAGCTGGTCACCTCATGTCTGGCACCCACTGATAAGGGACCAGGGAGGGTGGGGGACAGCCAGTGGCTTCCTCTGGCCTGGGGTGGCAGCGGGGAGAACCAGCCCAGAGCCAGCACCCAGCCACAGGCTCAGCCCTGGCTCACGGGTGGACCTTGCTGTGGACTCGGTAGCAGGTTCCAAACAGCTGGCATAGGGACAAGGAGGTGTCTCAAAGGGTGACAGTCTCACCGAGTCGTTCCCCAGGGTGGAAAGTTAACATGATGGCACCGAAGTCAGCAGAGCTCTGTGTGCTCCTGGGGCTGGGATGGGTCAGGAGATGGGATGCTCCAGGTGCATCTCCCCACAGGGCAGCTTGAGGAGCTCTGCCCACCTGTGGGGAAACCCTGGTGTGTAGCTGCAACTGGTGTGATGTCAGGTGTCACCCCAAGGACATGGCATCCACAGGGACCTCCATTGCCCCAGGCTCCCCTCTCTCTACCTCCATCCCCAGCATGGGTGGCAGGAGGGGTTTTAGCTGTAACAGCTCAACTCAAAGTGTGTGGATGAGGCAGGGGGGCAGGCAGCTGGGCCCCTGACCCCCTGACCCTGCTTAGATGGGGGGGTCCCGGCCCGGGGCAGTGCCAGGAATCGCTGTCTGTGTTGGTGACTCAGCTCCTGACGGAGCAGCTCTTTCTGCTGAGTCAGCAGGCGCAGCCCCCGCACTGACCCGCAGAGCCCACGCGCCCTGGCAGGAGCCCACCACCCCCCCGGGGGCCACGTCATGGCTTAGGGGGCCCAGAGCTGTAGAAACACTTCCTCACCCCTCCTCCCCCCCAAAAAACCAACCCCCTGACTTCACCCTGCATGTCCGGGGCTTTCTGGAGGTGCTGTGGGAGCTCAAGGCATGCTGCCCCACTCATTTTGGGGTTTGGGGTGCCCAAGCAGGCTCTCAGGCACGTTGCCACCCGCTCCCTGGGGTGCCATCGTGTCACTCGTCCTCCCTGTGCTTCCCTCGCAGGGCAGCTGCAGCCCAGGCTCACCCCCGGGGGGCGTTGTGGGGCTCGGGCAGGGGGGCAGAGGGATGCAGACCCCTGCCAGGGTTGTAATTACAGCCCGAGCGGGGCCCTCGCACAGGAAACCTGAGCCCCGCGGGGAGCAGGGGAAGCAGAAGCGTCCGTCTGCCGGCGCAGGTGTCTGTCCTGGCCCTGCTCCATCTGGGATGGACGCGGGGAATCGGGATCTGGAGTCCCTCCGGCCCTTGTCCCCCTGTCCCTGCCTTGCTGTGCGCTGAGAAGCGAGGCTGAGCAGGGAGAACTCACAGCCAAGGTGCTGGGGGCGGGGAGCCCCTGGGGAGGTTGGGTTTCAACCCTCCCCTTTGCTCCCACCTTTCCTTCCTCGGCGTGTCCAGGATCGCAGCCAGCAGCACCCCGCGGCCCTGGGAAGCACAGAGATGCTTGGGACAGCTCTGCAGAGCCCTGGCTCTGCTGCGGGGCTCCAACATGGGTGTAAAACATCCCCAGTGATTGTGGGAGAGCTCAAGAGTCACCCCTGCAGAACCCCGTGTCCCCCTCTCTGCCACCTCCCCTGCTCTCCTGGCATCCCTGCTCACCTCCCATCGCCTCTGGGTAGGGTGCAGCCCAGGGAGCTTGTGGGGATCAGGGGGGGGCAGCTCCCCTTCCACCTCACAAAGCCCTCCCTGGGTGGCACCATGGTCCCACCACCCTGAGCCCCCCTCTCCCCCCCACCCAGGTGACAGCTATGGGGTGCTGCCCCGGCCCTGCCGCGCGCTGGTGCTGCTGAACCCGCAGAGCGGCGCCGGCCGCGCGCTCGAGGACTTCGAGGTGGTGGTGCAGCCCATGCTGGCCGACGCCGACATCGCCACCACCGTCTTCATCACTGGTGAGTCTGCGAGCAGCTTCCTCACCTCCTCCTCCTCCTCCCCCCTTCCTGGGGTCCTACCTGAGTGCTGCCACCCTGGGACGGGCTCACACCTCCCGCCTCACCGTGGCTCTGGCTCCTGTGGGACTGGTTTGGACAACATGATGGGTGGGCTGTCACAGGTGGTGGTGGCAAAGAGTGCAAAGGGACACGGTTGCCCTCAATAGGGGTAACTGCCTCTCCTCCTGCACCCCTGCTTGGGACCCTCAGGGGGACAGTGGGGTCACCATCTGGGTGACAGCAGGAGGGGCAGAAGGACAGAGGGCAACACTCAACTCTCTCCACTTTCCCCCACAGAGAGACCCCACCACGCACATGAGAAGGTGCGGGATGAGGACCTGTCGCAGTGGGACACGTTGGTGGTCATGGCAGGGGATGGGCTGCTGTATGAGGTGAGGAGCACCATGGGGCATCCCCCTGGCCAGGCTGGGCAGAGGGCTGGGAGAAGAGGGGTGCTTGGGGCAGGAGCCAAGCTTTGAGACACGAAGGTGGGCAGGGAATGGTAAAGGAGCGATGGCACCTAGCTTGGAGCAAAGTGGGGCATCCATGGCCTTGGTCCTGCCCTGGCCAGGGGCACTGCAGGCTCTGCTCCCCCCGACTGGGGTCCTTGCCCAGTCCCAGGTGCCACCAGCTCCCTCCATCCCCGCAGGTGGTGAATGGGCTGATGGAGCGGCCGGACTGGGAGGACACCATGAAGAAGCCGCTGTGCATCCTGCCAGGGGGCTCTGGGAATGCCCTGGCTGCCTCCATCAACTACTACGCAGGGTGAGCCCCCATCCCATGGAGGGACCTGCTGCCAGCACCGTGCCGGGGGGGGGATGAGGGGAGCAACAGGCTATGCATGGCTCCAGCCCAGGGGAAGGGTGCTGGGGTGCCCAGCACAGGGGTGTCCACCTGGGTGCCTTCATCCCCAGCTCCCCCCACTCCCTTTCTCCTCTCCAGGCTCTGAGTCTGGCAAAGCTTTACCTTAAAGGAATCAAACTGGGGCACAGCCGATCCCGCTGCAGGGTGAGGGGACCGGGACTGCCCTGGCCCAGCAGTCCCAGCACAGTTCCCTCTTTCAGGAGCTGGTTTATCCTTCCCAACCCCAGCAGAACCTCTCCCAGCAGCTGTCCCTGAGGGACACCACCACCCAGAGGGGATATGTCCCACTCATGACACAGGGGCAGGGGTTGTACATGGATGCTGGGAGAGCAGGAGAGTTCCTAAGCTGGGTCCAGCCCAAACTCACCCTCTGCATCCCTTGCAGTAATGATCACGTCGCCAAGAAGAAGCTGCTGATGAACTGCACCTTCATCCTGTGCAAGGGGCTGCACACACAGATGGACCTGGTCTCGCTGAGCACGGCCTCGGGCAAACGCCTCTTCTCCTTCCTGGGCTTTGGCTGGGGCTTCATCTCGGATGTGGACATCGACAGTGAGAAGTACCGCCGGCTGGGCAACGCCCGCTTCACCCTGGGCACCCTCCAGTGCCTGGCCAAGCTGCGGGTGTACCAGGGCCGCCTGTCCTACCTGCCCGCAGTCCCCGAGCAGGGCAGCCCCCCGGCATCCAGGGACCCCCACGCCCCCGTCACCAACGGCCAGGCTGGCTGCATCCTGCCGCCGGCGGGGACAGAGGCAGCCGGGGCTCTGCCCGCCGACTCGCTGCTGGTGCCGCTGGGCCAGCCGGTGCCAGCACACTGGACGGTGGTCCCCGAGGAGGAGTTTGTCTCTGTCTATGCCATCTACCAGTCCCACCTGGGCACCAACCTGCTGATGGCACCGGCAGCCCAGCTGCATGACGGCTGCATCCACCTCTTCTACCTGAGGGCCGGTATCAGCCGCATGGCGCTGCTGAAGATCTTCCTGGCCATGGCCAGGGGGACCCACCTGGACTTGAACTGTCCCCACCTGCACTACGTCCCCGTCCGGGCTTTCCGCCTGGAGCCGCGGGCGGCCGCGGGCATCATGACGGTGGATGGCGAGGCGCTGGCCTGCGAGCCCGTGCAAGGCCAGATCCACGGCCGCCTCTGCCGCGTCCTCAGCGGCTCCTGAGCAGCCAGGGTCAGCCCCTCACAGCGCTGAGCTGCCGGCACGGCCCAGCACGAGGGCAGCAGAGCCTTCTTCCCACTCAGGAACCTCCTCTTCCTCCCATTGCAATAGCTCCTGGGGGCCATGGGCACTCATCCCCTTTCTTGCCCTCATGCTTAGCTTTACTCCCTTGAGACTGTCCCAAAAATGAGCCATGAGCCCCATCAGGTACTCTCTGCTGGCAAGACACCAGCATGATTTATCCTGGTACGAGGTCCCAGCCCCGGGTGGCCGTGCCGGCACAGCCCCGTCCCCTCCTTGGCTGGGACACACACATCACTCATGTCCTGGCTGCAGAGCCAGTGCCACCCCCCAGGGATGATCAGGACCAATATATCTAACAGAAGAAATCAACTTTTTTAAGATTGTTTCTACCCAAAGCTTCATGTAGAAGCAGAGTTTATTCTTGTGAGAAATGCAATAAATATTTAGTGTTTGCAAAAAAAACCAAACCCATCCCCCCTGGGTTTTAAATCTGAGCTCATGGATGCGGTCAGGGGCTGTGGTGCTGTCACCTCGCTGGGCTCACAGGTTTAGCTCTTTGCTCCCCAGTGTCCTGCCTGCGCTGCCAGACCACTGTCACCTCGGGGCCAGGACCAGCATGGAGTGATGGCGCTGGGAGATGCTCCCAGGGGAGGTGCCTCAGAGGCAGGACACGGGGCACTGCTGCCACCAACCCCTGAATTTTGGGGTGTGCCGGTGCCTCCCTGCTGAGCTTCATGCTGGGGCTGGTGGTATCCAGAGAGCTCAGCCCTGCAGTGACGCTTGGGGACATCCTGGGGAAGGTTCAGTGCCTCTGAGCAAGGGCAGGGAAGGGGTTGTGGAAGAGGTTCCAGGAGAGGCTCGTTGGCTTTCTACTGGGCTCTACAAAGAGCTGGTGTCCCCTTTCCTGGGCAGCCCAGGGACCAGCTGGAGCCCTGCAACAGGTCCCTGCCCGGGGGCTTGCCTGGAGGGGAGATTACTCAGCCTGTTTGGTATAAAAATTGCAGTAATTAAACCTCATTTACAGTGCTCAAGTACAAAGCAGAAGAGTAAACAGTGGTGGCTGTTTGCATTTATTCATCTGCAAACTATGCAATTAGGATTGCAGAGCCGGGAAAGAAGAGACCGATTGTTCCCCCCACCCCACCATGGCCCCACTGGCTTGTGGGGAGCTGAGCTGCTGTTCCCAGGCCATCGAGGCAGGCAGCAGCTAGGAACCACCTCCCCAAATAATTTCTCCCATGGCTTTAGGCCAGGTGTAAAAACAGGCTCAGGGATGCTTCGCTGAACACGTGAACCATGTTGAACAGCCGCTGCTGCGGGGCGAGCCCAGGGCAGAGGATGCACTCAGAGCTCTTGGCTGCCTCCACCAAGTGAGATGGTTCACCAGAGCAGAGCCCTTTGGGTTTGTAGCACCCAAAATGCTTCTTGGAATCTCTCTGCTGGGTCTCTCATACAGCAGGTTGGTTGGGATCTCCCTCTCCCTCCCTTTCCCAGGTTTGGCTGCACAAATCTCTTCCTTGACCCAACTGCTTCCAAAACCTGCCAGCCAGCAGCCCTGGGCTCTTCCAGGGGAGCCCCTGACAGCCCCTCGCTCCCAAGAGAGGTGGCAGCAGCTGCCATGCACCGAGAGAGAGAGAGAAGCAGATGCTTTCTGGCTTTGAACAACTCCAGCAAAGCCCCAAGTCTCAAAACATCGCCATCGCTGCCCATCTCTGCCTGCACTCGCCCCCTCCGAGCCCCTCCTTGCAGAGGGAGGGCAGGCGTGGGGTGAACATCGCTGAGGGTTTGTGACAGTTTAACTTTGCTGGCAGCCAAACAAGACACAGCCACTTGCAGCCCCCCTGCTCCCACCCAGGGAATCGGGGAGAGAATTGGAGGGGTAAAGGTGAGGAGACTTGTAGGTTGAGATAAGAACAATTTAATAATTAGAGTAAAAATAAAATAAAAATAATAATTTTTATATATATATATATATATCTATGAGTGATGCACAGTACAATTGCTCACCACCCCCTGATAACGATCCTGGAGGAGCAAAAAGGAACCCTGAAACCCAAATCACGATCCTGGAAAAGTGAGCCCGAGTGATTCCTGAGAGAATCCCCCCCTTTCTGGTCAGCCCTGGCTGATATACTGAACATGACAGGATATGCTATGGAACATCTCACTGGCACATCCACCTGGCAATGCTGGGTTTTAGTAGCTACTCCACTTCTCTTCTCCACTCCCCCCTCCAGTCCTCTGCTCTTGCACACTGCCCAGGCAGGTGTCCTTGTAGTTACCAACACTGTTCTCCTAACAATCCTCACTGAAACCAAAACACAGCGCTTGCTAGCTACTAAGAAGAAAATTAACCCTATCCTAGCCAAAACCAGGACAGGGTTGAGCACCCCACCAGCACCCAGGAGGTGCAGAGGTCTCTTGGCCACAGCAGCCTGAACACGGCTGCGTTTGTGTCTCATCCCGCCCTTACCTGTGCAAGGTGAGGGGCTGGGCAGGCAGCACCAGGGCAGCGCTGCCAGGGCACCTGAGCTGTCCCCACTGCTGGGTCTGCAAAGAGTTTTGCTTCTCCCTGAGCAAATTCTGACCAGTTTTGCAGCAGCCAGTTTTGCTGCCAGCCGTGCTGCGGCACACGGCGAGCTGCCCGCCAGCCTGCGCACACCCCACGCCAGCAGAGAGCCCGGGAAATAAAAAGCCTGACAGATGCCCCGTGGATCAGGGTTCTGGGGATCCAGTTTATCCAGAGCCACGGGGGCAGTCCCTCGCTGCCAGATCTGCCTGGCTCCCTCCAGACTTGCTGCCATCACCTCCAGCCAGCAGGACCCCATCCAGCCCAGACCCTGGCACGGGGATGCTCGTCAGAGACAGAGCAAGTGCCAAAAGCGTGGCAGGGGGGGAAAGAAAGAGACAACAGTCAGAACTACTCACAGAGGCAAAATTTAATGGCAAGTCATCTTCCCTCCTTTATTACACCTTGGTTAGCCAAACAAACAAACAAAAAAATTCTGCAGGTAAAACAAAAAAAGTTTTAATGGTCACACAGCACTTTATACATATATCGTAAGCAACCAAGCATCCACATCTGCACGTGAACAACACACCTCTAAGCATGGCCTCAAAAGTCAGGTCTTCTTTTTTTTGTCTTTTTTTTTTTTTTTCATTAAATACTGTACAGAATTCAAGGCTACAAACTGATTTTGTAATGCTTCTTCCCCACCCCAGCACTTAAAACAGTTACAGGCTGCTCTCGTTTGTACATCACACAGTCGTGTAGCCAGTTTTAAGGCTAACAATATGCATCATGCTTTGGCTTTTTTTTTTTTGTGTGTTTTAATTTTTTTTTTTTTAAGGTTTTAGCCTTTTAAATTTTGTTACCCTTAAATATTACATACATACACAAAAAATTACATAGCTGCAGTGTGCTCACCACCAACCTCATCACCCAGGAACTTCACATTATCAAAAGCTTTAGAAAATCTGTAAACCTCTGTGCACGCTCCACTTTGGGACAGCCAGGTACAGAGAGGGAGCGGTGTCAGGGCTAGTGGCAGCTGGGGAGCAGCGTCCCCTTCCAGAAGGCCAATACACACCTCCTTGGTAGGAAGCCCCAGGAACCTGTGCAAAAGCTCTTGCTTTACAATTAGAAGAAACAAAAAGACTTCTTGGGCAAAGTGGAGGACTGGGATGGCACCAATAGCCTGTCCTCCTCCCCAGGCTGGCAGACAGCCTGCCCAGCCCCTGCCAACCACCTTCCCATGAGATGAAAGCTGCAGAGAATAAAGGGTGGGCAAAGCAGGGAACTCCAGAGCTCCTCTGTCCCTCCAACCCCAGCCACGGCTCAGCCCTCAAGAGCTTTCTCCCTCCCTGCCTGGCGGGCCGAGGACAGCCACAGCCTGGCGAAGGGGACAGAGGAAGTTGGTGTCTGTAGATCACCGACTGCAATTTTGTCTGGTGAGTAAGAGGTTTAATCATTTGTGGAACAAGCCTCTCTGCCTGCCCTTCCCCTGCCCTGCAGCAACAGCCTCACCCCCCTGCCCCAGTCGGCTCTTTGTGTTTTGGGGACACTCTTGCTCCTCGCTCAAAGCCATTCATTTAGCGCCAGCCGCAGCCAGAAAGGGGCTGGGAGTTACACGTGGAGGTGGCACAGTCCTGCCTGTGGCTCAAAGCATCTCTCTGCACCCTGGATGGGGGTCTGCAGCACTGCCAGACCTCCTGTCTGCTCAGCAGAGAGGGATCCTGGTGCCACAGCAGGACCAGAGCTGCTGCATGTCAGATCCACCCGCAGAGCAGTGCTTTGAGAGCTCTGCAGCCCCAGGCTCAGGTTCACAGCCAAGCTCTGCTTCCTCCAGTGCACCAGGAGCAGGATGAACCTTCCAAAATCCCAGCAGTGGATGCTGACACAAGAAAGGCTTTGTCCAGCCAGCTCCCTTGCTCTGGAGCATCATGGGGCAGCTGGAAACAGCAGGTACAGGGGGGATTTGGGCCAGTGGGTGCAGACTCTGCTGCTTCGAGGAGCTGACAGCACGGTGCTGAGATTGACCTGCTGTTCTCCATTTCAAACTGAGAAGGACAGATCCTGGCCCAGGGGGGGGGAAGGGACACAGCCATATTGAGCAAGAGCAAAGAAGAGTTTTGTCTCCATCCTTACTTCCAACAGAGCCATCTGCTCAGCCCCACTCCTCCCTGGGAAGCCTGGCACTGCGGGCTCCCTGTGCTGGCTGGAAGGACCGACAGACTGCCTGCCAGACTGTGCTCCACGTGGATGCTAAGTGGGTGCTTCTTCAATGCCTAAACAGTGGGCAAATGCAGTAGTGCTGGAGTGTGATCTCCCAGCTCCAGAAGTGAAAATAAGTGCATGCACACACAGAGAGGCTTCAGGAAGGTGTCTTGACCAGAAGACTCTGGCAAGTCACTGCTTCAAAGTGCTCATGGTCACCAGCTCAGCTCTCTGCAGCCAAAACATGGGCTGATCCCACCAGCCATTTCCCAGAGCAGCACAGCAGCTGCTGCCGTGGGGACGAGGGACAGCACGTGCTGTGTCCACAACACTGCCGGCCACAGCAGACCCAGGCCACCACGGGAAATGGCTGGCAAGGGAAGGAACTGATAACAGTCCACACCAATGTCTGATGTGCTCCAGTTGCTGGCTGAGTAACAGCACAGAACAGTCACAAACTGCTGCTGCTACAACAGGATCTCATCACAACACAACAGCTCCTTTCCCTTGGGTGACCCTGGCTCAAACAGCTTCAAAATACCCATCTACAGCCAAACAAAGGAGAAGCAGCAGCCATGCCAGGTTCACCATCCAGACTAGCTGCTAGATCTGCAATACACCCCAAGAGCACTCACTGCTGCCTGCCTAAGCAAGGCTGAGGTCCAGGGGTAGGTGTAGTGCTGTGTGACAGCCAGGATGGCTGGGAACGAAAGATGAAGGTACCTAAGCAAGTAACAAGGGCAGAACCCTGAATCCCATGGGTTTTTAGAAGACAGGCATGCATGGTGGGAAAAGGAAGTTTGCCTTACCCTGGAGAAAAAGAAGTGGGGATGGTTAGAATTGCTTCCAGAAGACCAATCAGAAGTTGCAGAACTGGATGGAAACCCTACAGCAATACCAGGACAGCACAAGTGCTGGGGCAGAGCTCTGGTTCTGCCTACCAAGTCCTGATCAGAAGAACCTCAGAGCTATCAGTGAACAACTAAGACTAGAGGAACTCTGTGTGGTGTAGACAACTTCCATGCAAACATAACCCAATGTCTAAGTACGCATAAGCTCGGGTAGAGTTCATAAAACCCATGATAATGCAGAGAAAAATGAAAAGACTGGGAGGGCATCGCCCTTCACTTCCAGATACTACAGCAACCACTTCTCCTGGCTTGGACCCCACCAGAACAAACTGCTGGGTGTAGCACTGGGTGGGAAGAGTCCTTGTGTGGAAAGGTGCCCCAAGATGAAAGTGCAGAGGGAACGTGGCTGCAAGACTGCTTCTGTGCAGGTCTCAAATCTTACCATTGCAGGGTCAAGCTCGCAAGAGGAGCGTGTACACGGGACAGGGAGAAGGAAGGAGGGCTGGGGGCGAAGAGTTATTCATGCTTAGACAACCTTTCCTCAGAGGAGCAATCAGGCCTACCACCTTCTTTGTAACAAACCAAGCTGAGGCAGAAAAGCTGGAAGGAGAAGCCAGTTTACTGGTAACAGCATTTGCCAACTTCCTTTTTGCCACTTCCCTTCTCCCCTGCACCTGCCTGTCCCTACCCCGACGGTTTATTTGTCCTCTGTCCACTCTGGGATGTTGGCCCCCGCTAAGGCAGCCCGGTACTGCTGCAAGACACCACGGATGCTTTTAATGAACCCCTTGGACAAAGGGAAGAGGGGGAACCCAATATCAGGGTAACCACTCTTCTCTGGAAGGAAACTCCTGTAGCTCTTTCTCCTTTTCTTTGGTTTCACGCTCGGCTGCGCGGCAGAGTCCTGGGCAGCCTTCCCCTCGTCCGTTCGGTCTCTGGCCAGGTCTGACCCCCTGGCTTGGCCTGTGCTCTCCGAGTCTGAGTCCTGTTGGAGATCACCAGCGCTGGGCATCGAGGTTGTGAATTCAGACTCATCCAGCTCCTCCTTCCCGTCGAGCACAGAGTCAGAAAGCTCGGCGGCTGCGCCCTGCTCCGAGCTGCTGCCGCCGTACTCCCCCAGCGACCCCGCGTTGTCTCCTGGGCTCTCGGCCAGGGCGCCGCAGGCAGAGAGAAGGGAGGCAGAATCCGCCCCGTTGGCCTGCTCGTGGCTGCGCTCCACCAGCTCGTTCGTCTCCAGCCAGGACTCGATGCGGGACACCAGGCGCCAGCCGTGGCAGCGGAAGTGCTCGCGGATTTCATGCTCAAAGACCTCCACCGGCCTGTGCAGCAGCTGCATCATGGACTGCACCACCCGGATCAGCGTCATCTCGTTGTAGCAGCGACTGTTCTCGTAACCCTCCTGGAGGCCCCGGTCGCTGTCAAAGCCGGCTTCGTTGTAGTAGGGTTCATTCACCAGGATGAGACCTGCCAAGAGAAAGGGAGACCAAGGAGTTACAGGAGGAACTTGACTGTGAATTGTCATCCGAGGCAGACACTGCTGGGCCCTGATTTCCACCGAGGTGGTTGAGGTTTGAGGGTCCCAGCACTGCCTTGCTGAGGCATCACCCACAGCCACACCAACAGAGGCGGTGCAGGGGAGGGACTGCAGGAGACCATGGTGCAGGGAAGCCAAGCTTCGACTTCAAGCAAGTAGCAGGGGCCAGGTTGGACAACGAGGAACTTGCAGGACACCGTGGACTGGTGTCACAAGGGAAGCACTTGTGTGAATGGGTCTGTGGCCTTCTGCTAAGGTGGCAGGGGTCTCAAACACTACTGAGAGTGGCATTCAAAGATCCCTGGCTGGCAAGAATAGTCTTCTACCAGTGTGGTGCAGAGAGCACACAACAGCAGAGTAGGTCAAAAGAGCAAAAGGGGAAAGGTTTCACAGCTCCTTTCCCTCCCCCCAGCAAAAAAACCACAGACACACCCAAAGCTTTTTTTTTTTCTCCTTAAAGCTTTTTTGTTTTTTTTTCTTCCCCCTCTTAATCAGACCAAAGGCCAATCTTCACTAACAGGCTTTGAGCTGGCCAGGTTGTCCTGGTTTTTAGCTGGAACAGAGCTGGGTTTCTTTTTAGTAACTAGAATAGTGCTGGGTTTTGCTTTCAGCCTGGGACTTGTTATGAGAGAGACACTGAGAACATCCCAGTGTTGTCATTTTTGTCACTGAAGTGAAGGACTTTGTGTTTTGTTAGTCTGCAAGCACAAGATCTAATGGGGTGAGGAGTATTTAAATCATTAGCTGGGAACAGGGCGTGCTTGGTCAGCGGGTGGTGAGCAACTGTGCTGTGTATCGCTCATTTGCATACTTTGTTACTGTTATTATCACTACTATTTTAATATTAGTAGTATTTTAAGCTTTTTTATTTCTATTATTAAATTGTTCTTATCTCAACCTACGAGTCTCCTTACCCTTGCCCCCCAGATCTGCTCCCCTGTCCCCTGGGGTGGGGGGGCAGTGGGTGAATGGCTGTGCTGGCTGCTGGCCAAGGGCTACCCCAGTGAAACTGTCACAGTCATTTTGGTGCCCAACGAGGGGCCTGAAGGGTTGAGATCAGGGCAGTTTCAGACAGTGCTTTAATAAAATGATTCCAATGTTGCTACATTTCATCACAGGGTTGAGATCAGAACCATGGGATATGAGTCTTTACCTGCTTTTTACTGCACTGCTTATTGGCTATAAAAATGGGATTAAGGGGTTTTACCATCTGCTCTGTCTGCCAGTGACTGTGAGAACAGCCCAGTTTTTGTATGTGCTGTTTCCACCATCCAAACTCTGGACTGATAATGCAACTGGGGGGAAAAAAAGCCACAAACCCTCAGCCTCTGGAGACAACTTCTGTCAGGTGTGAAGGAGAGGTATCCCATCAAGGATGATATTGTAGTGCAACCAAGGGTAGGCAAATGGACTACCATGGAAAAAGGTATCCAGCTTTTGAGGGAACTGGCTGTGCTCAAACTGCTTCATGATGATCCAGACAATGTGCAGTTACCTGCAGATCCAGATGAAGTCTGATAGCACTTGGCCAGCAGCCAACACAGCCGTGGATGGAACCCTTTTTGAAAGCCAGGACACAGGTCCAGCATAGTCCCATCAGAGAGTGAACACTGTGACCCACACCAAGCTTTGCTCTGCTTGCTTCTGAGCTAATGTAATGACATGTATGTACCAATGGCACTAGTACCTCCAGCCTGCTGGCAGCCTGCCACAAACTGCATTAGAGCTGCTGGAGGTGAGATCATGAGTCTCTCAAAGCCCAGGCAGCAGGAGGGAGAGAGGACGTTTTTCAGTAGCACCAAGTTGCTCCACTAAAACATTTAGTATTTCATTTTCTAAATTTGGATCTTCAGCTTCATAAATGAGAAAAGGCTTTTCTCATGGTGCCATTCCCCCACAGGATGATGCAGGTGGACTGTGAGACTTCAGAGGAGCAGAAGTTGCCTACAGACTCAAGGCAGGAACCCTTGCTCTGTGTCAAAGGTTTCTCAAGTCACATGCCTGGACTCCCTGCACAGAAAGTTGGCCTTGAGGAAGAGATTTGATTTAGTCTGTCTGCTTGCAGACTAGCTATGGCAGGGCAAAGCCCTATGGCAGGAAGCCCTGGGGCTGGTCTAGACACACCCCTGATTATTCTCTGCTTCAGAAGGAGCATAAACACCATCGTGTGCAAAAATATGCCCAGTGTAGGATGGGTGGGTGACTCAGCAGGGCTGAAAAACAGTCCTGTAAATGAAACCCAGTTTAGCAACTTCAACTAACTTTGGTAACTGGCTGAGGGCAAAGCAGTTCACCTTTGTCAGTCAGCTCAAGAATAACAAGCAAAACAACTCTGTGCTTAAGCTGCTGCAGTGAGAAGAAGAGGAAGCATTGTGTCAGAGACCTGGGATGCAGCCAAAAATCAGAGCACGAGAAAAGCTTGCACCTGCTTCAACTGCTGAACTGGAGAGATAAGGATACTGCTTTGTCCAGCAAGGTGAGAGCAAAAGGCAGCACTAACCCAGCTGGGGTGACAGATCCCAACTGTGCACCCCTCTAAGGCTGCATCCCCTCTGCCTTTTCCTGTCCCACAGGTTCTGCAGGAGCACTTACCTTGGATGGAGATGAGTACTTGAAGGAGGCTGGATTTACTGGTCCACCTTTCTGTCCCCTGAAATGCACATACAAATGTGTTAAAGGGCTGAAGCACCATCAGTGTGCTCTGTGATAGCTGTTAGATAAAGCAAGGCCCCAGCTTCTCTGCCTTCTACTGCTAAGGTCCTGTGGCTCACAGCAGGAACAAGGGACTGACCTGACAAGCACCTGACATGCTCGTGTCCTGTTGTACCAATTCATCCCTCCATTACCTTTTGCCAGCACTGCACCTCATCAGGCCAGTTCTGCCTGGAATGCTGTAACCCTACACAGCAGACACCAGTTCCAACCCCTCCCCAGCTGCCCTGTCCATCTACCTGCCCAAAACACAGCATTTCCCTAGCTCTGCTCATTCCAAGTTTCCAGTGGGACTTTGTGATTTGCCTGCAGTGTGGGAGACAGGCATCCAAACCACCCAAGCTGGTGTTGGCATCTCTGCTCTGTCTGACCATGACACAGCCTGGCTGGTCTGACCACATGCTTCTCATCAAGGAAGGATGGACAAGAGCCAAATGCAGGCCCAGAAGAAGCCAAACTACACCAGTTACCTGCTCCAGACATCTAAAACAGAGCCCAAAGCCAGAGCTATCCCCAGCTCAAGCATCACCTGAAACCAGAAACCACCCAGGACTCTTGGTCTAGTAGAAAGTGACTTGTTCCCCAAAAGCAGGCTGGCACAATCCCTGCTCCCCATGGACAGGAGGATGAAAGTGTTACCTTGCCTATCCATGTCCCCAGGAGGCTGACACACACTTTGCCGTTATCGTACAGGTTCGGGTTCAGTCTCCCACTGCACTGGGAGAGGTAGCGGAAGAGAGGTGGGACAGCAGGGTAGATGTTGGGGAGCTGGATGTCGAAGAGAAAGAGGCCATCTTCATAGGGAGTGCGTGTGGGCCCTTTTATAAGTGCTGAGAAGAGATCCTGTGGAGAGAGGCAACACAAGCCAGGCACTGTGAGGCATCCTCTTACCTTGGTAGGGTTGTATTTACACAGAGGGAGAGAGGGGATGGGATTAACTTGGTCCTTGCAAGAGTCAGCTCAAGCAACACATCTCAGGGCACCTCTTTGCTAGAAGCTGTGCTTCTACTACAGCCTGTCATCAGACCAAGCTTTTGGGTCTGAAGCAAGGCTTCAGGGGGACAGCCAGCAATCCCCAAGCTACACCAGCTACACTGGTTACACCAGCCCCTTGCTGATTGCCCACCTAACTTTTCTGCTCGGTGGGACAGGCAGCTCAGTGGGCAAAGCACCCAAAGGAGGTTTGCTGCAGTGAGGTGCTCCCCATTGCTTGCCACCCTGACTCAGGGAGTGTGAAAGCAGCCGTGGATGGTGATCAGAGCCATATTTCACAGGCTGCACACATTCCTGCAGCTCTCATGCAAAGGATTAAGGCTAAGCAGGGAATTCCAAAGAAAGCAATTGGGATGCTGAGTCCAGCACTAACACAGAGGCATTTGGGAGCAGACACTTGCCATTCGATCCTCAAAGGTTTTAACCATGATTCCATCAGGGAGGGAGGTGGCCAGGAGAGCCATCTCCTTCCGCACAGTGCTAAAGAACTTCTTGGCTTCTGGGGGCTGGAATTCCATTTTCTTGAAGGCATGAGTATCTGTGGGACAAGGAGGAGAATGGGATTAAAGCCTGCCTTTGGAAACTGCCACAGGTTCCTTGTGAAGGCAAATCTACCCATGTGTTAAACCTGTCATTTGGAAGAGCTGACTTGCTCTGGTGCTGAGCCAAGAGGCAGCCTAGAAATTATTTGATTTTTCCCATGCTGTAACAGCAGCCACAACCTGCACCTCCTGTTCTCACGGTCCCAGAAAGCACTGTCCCTGTAGCCCACAAGGAGCCCTGTCCCACAGCCAGGACAATGAAGCATTATCACACAAACTGATGATCTTTTCTCTGCAAAACCTGAACACAGCTCTCCATCTTTATTTATACACACCTGCGGGTTCAGAGCAGTTTGGCCACCTTTCCTTCTCACGTCTGGCCTGGCTCACCGAGCACCTTGGGCTCCACTGTCACCAACCTTCCACACAACCAGCTGCTCTTCATTATTTTTGGCTGATTAACATTGGCACAAGTGAACAAGGACACTCACCCACCAAGGACACCCAGCACAAGAACACCAGCTGTTCCTGCTCTGCTCCTCAACCAATCCATCCCTGCAAGAAAGCTTGAACAAACCCTGTAGCTTTCAAGAAAGTATCTACAATGGAAAGCAATCAACCTTCATAGCCCTCTGAAGTTACCAACCTAGACGAAGGGAAGCCCACTTCTGTGGCTTGAGAAATTATGGTAGTGCCTAGAGATGCCATCTAAAAGCCAGGTTTAAGTCCCAGAACAGATTGTGCTATAGGAGCTGTCTTAATTTCTCTTCCCCAGTTAATGAGCTGTGAGAAGGACTAGGACTAGAGGACACCCAATCTGAAAGGCCTAGAAGCAAAGGTTTTGGAGAAAGAAACACTTCAGAACAGCAATGAAGGGCAGAGTATCCCACACTGGCTTGACCTGAAACACTCACCTGGAGCATACTCCAACACCGAGAAGACTTCTCCCTTGGCACTAGTGAAGGTGACACCAGGCTTGCCTCCACTCTGCTGGCAGAGCACTGGTGTCTCACTGGGCCACTCTGACCTCACTGGTGTCTGTGCCTCTGCTTTTTCTTCTTTCTTCTCCGTCTCCACCATGGCTTCCATCTTTTCCTCCTCTGCAATAGCCACATTATCCAAGGTCTTCTTTAGATTTTCCTGCAGCTTTTTAATATCATCCAAGAACTTCTTCTCTCGAGTAGGTTTTTCCAGCTCCACAGTTGGGGAAGTAGGAGAACCAGTCAGCAGCTGCTCCACAGTCATATTTTTCAGGCTTTCCAAGATCTTGATGGCCTCCTTTAGTTC
Source organism: Caprimulgus europaeus (assembly GCA_907165065.1). The sequence goes on along the minus strand of OU015543.1, from coordinate 3,592,484 downwards.
CCGGAAGCTCTTTGGGGCTCCGTCCTTGCCAGCTTTCTCTGCAGCAAGATCTGCAACTGCCATAGCCACAGCTCCCTGGACTTGTTCCTCTACTTTTTTTACCTCCTCTACTGCTGGCTCCTCAGGCTCCAACTCCTCAATTTTTGGGTGGTCGTCTTCCATGAGGCCATTGTCTGTCTCCCAGCTGTCGCTTTCATCCTCCCACTCAGAGGAAGCCCCGCTGGTGCTGCCGTCAACAGAATCGTAGTCTGACTCCTCAATTTCTGACTCAATATTGTATAAGTGCTAAAGGAGAGCAGAGTTACAAGAGACTTAGGCTGAAACACATATTTTTTTTGTTGTTTTCAAAAGTTAGTTCTCCCCATGAAAGGGGAGCTTCCACCTAGGATTGGCTGGGCTGTTCCAACCCTGTATCTATACAGAGTGGACCGTGTTTGATCCAAGTGACACGCTTATCAATGCCCAGTACAGATTAGGAATCAGCATAACCCCACCCTCCATCTTGCAAAGTAGGGCATTGGGGGAAAACAAAGGCAAGTTTTAGGTGTGCTGCAGCCATCCCAGTGGCTGGGACCCAGCCAAGGAGAGCATGCAGGCACCAAACATCTACCTGGATGCCCTGGGGCTTCTGAACGCTGAGCTAGTTCAGGCAGTATTAGGTATCATGTGTGGAGTTTGTATTTCTGGTCCTGCTTTTGCACCAGCAATTGTGTTGGCACAGAGCCCTGGTTTGGCTGCCTCCACACTCCATCCTTCCACAGAGACAATGCTGGAACCAGGAAAACATTCCCACACCAGCTTTCTTCTGTGGCACACAATGCTGCTTTAGCTGTTGTATGTCATTACTGCTTAAAATTCAGCTGGGACAATTAAGCCTAACCCAAGTTGATGAATAAGCTCTTACATAAAACCTCTTCCCCTTCACTACTGGAAGCTGAACCCATCCACACTCTGTCTAGCCTCACCTGTTACAATCATGCTTTTGCACATGCTACATCTCTCACGAGGTTTCCCTGCAGAGGCTTACAGGCACACTCTAGCTACGAGCTCCAACGAAGATGCAGGGGAGCAAGAATAACTTTGTAAGGCTGTGTTAGGAGTTTCAAGACAGAGCATTTTATCCACAGGCTTCTGACACTTGAATGATGGCCCAAGAATCCTCTTAATCTTGCAAGATATGACCACAGAGGCCAAAGTGCATTGACACTCAGTCATCTTGTCAGAGCCTTGAACTGAACCAGCGCTGTTCAGTCAGTCAGTCCTGTGCCACCCAGAGACAGGCAGCCAGCAGGGGTTAGTTGGGTTCAACACAAGTGACTGCAGGCAGGAAAAGCCATCAAAACTCACTGCCCTCCAAGCTAATCCAAATCTGAGTTGGAAAGTTAATTAGCCAGTTATGCCATCTTTATTTTTAGAGCTGAGAAAAAGCACCCAGACAGCTCATCTCTGGACACACGGACAAGCACTGATAAATCACAGTTTTACCAACTGATAATTCACTCTCCTGACATTTCCCCAGCTCCCATAATCAAGCAGAATCGAAGGGACTGGCGTGACACAGCAGGAGCTGCTGCAGAGCCCCTGCACCACAGTGTGAGAACAGCCCTTTGTGGAGCACACATCAGACCTCTGATTGTGCCTGTGATCCAAGCACATGTGACAACAGGGGGCAGGGAGACAGCAGCCTGCTTTGTAATGCTCTAGTCCACTGCCATAGTGCAGGCATTGACTATTCTACTGTAATTAATGCAGAGCTGCTTGGTTTAAAAAGAAATCTTGATCAAGTGCTTTCTACTTGCAAACGCATCTCTGCAGTGGAGGTAGTGGTGTTCTCTGTCACAGTGACAGAGATGGGACCCTACAGAAGCAGGTCTTTCCTTATCTTTAGGCTGTCTGCCTTAATTTGAGACAACAAGGAGAAGAGACATGGGATGAAACTGTACGTGGAGTAGTGAATAAGATTACAAGGCAGTACAACAAAACCTTAGAACAATGCAGAAGATAAATCAAGGGGGTTAAGTGGATTAGCATGGCTATGTCTTGTCCTGGTATTTTTAAGTTTGCACTCAACTCCTTTCCCTTCCTGCCCTGGGAAGAGATTTGGGTCTGATCCCTAGGTTAGCTAAGGTCACAGCTTGTGGCTCTGGTCCAACTTCTGAGGGAGCCTTTTTAGCCAAAGAAAACATTATGGTGCCATTTCATAAGCAAGACAGAACAAGCAATCATCCTTCAGCAGTGCCTCAGTTGGGCAATGCAGTGAACTTGGGCTCAAGTCAGAACTGATGATCCCTGAGCTCTGCAACCCCCTTTGCAAAGCAGCAGATGCTGGAGGCCTGGAGCAGAGTTGTGATCAGAGCTGTGAATGTGCAGTGCAGCAAGTGAAGGGTGCAGCAGTCTGTCCAGACTGTATTCACAGGGAATGACAACCAATTAGCTGCCCAGTCCTCCTGACAAAGGAAGGATTTTCACATGCTAACAGAAGAGGGAAGCCACTCCATTATATGGGAAGACAGCAATAAATAGAGCAAAATTTCCTTACACAGTGAACCTCTGCACCCAGGATTTAAAACCAAGACTTATCACTTAGTTAAGGACTAGAGATATCATGAGCTGGAACAGCACCTCACCTGAGGCAGAATGATAGTCTTGGAGTTATCAGCCCACACCACTTCCACTTTACTGCTGACATCCACACGAGCCACCTGTCCAACTGAAGGCTGTGGAAACAAGAGCAGTTTGTCAGTCCCTCATCTTCCCAAGTATTTCAGTACAGAGCCAGGAAGGTTTTGAGAAACAGATATTCCCCAGGTTTAAGACACAAATAAAGCAATGTTTGCAGCCCAGAGCAGAAGTGGCAGGAGTCCTGGGATCTCATGCCAAGGGGGACAAAAATCCTACAGACAGTGTTTCCATGAGAAACCCCACAACACTGCCACAGAGATGGGGAAAATTCCCACCCTGCAAAGAGGAGAGGACCAGGGCCATTGCAGGGCTGTGGCCTTTTGTCATGCAGCACCGCTGGGGTTGTGCCAGCAAGGGGACAGGACCTTCCCCTGCACCGGGCTGCCCTCTAGTGAGGTGACAACAGCTGGGCCACCAGCATCAGGGGCTGACAGCAGCTTCTCCCAGCAGAGAGACTGCTGCAGGCGTGAACAGACAAGTCTCAGTCGGCACAGGGTGTGCACAGTAAGTAGCATCTTGCAGTGGAAGAAGGTTATTTAGGTCAGCTGAGCAAGCTCGGATGTGTTTCATGCTGCTGAAACTAGAACCACAGTAAGAGCCATACTATACCTTTTAACCCTTTTTTAGGGCAGCAGTGTCAAAAGCTGGAGGTCTCCCCCACACAGTAAGGAAGCCTGTTTCCTAGCAAATAGTGTATCCTCTACCATACAAATCATTCCCTCTTCCTCCCCAGATCAGGCCAACAAAATTAACATGTACATAATAACTCAGATGAAAACCAGAACCCCAGTCTTCTGTTGCCAAGTGAAACTGGTTTCATGACAAATCCACCTTCACTCTTGCTCAGGAGCCCACAGAATATCCTCATACTAGAAGTTACTCTGAGATCCTAAGCAAGAGTTTTATTAAAAACCCTCAGGCATATGTTCAGTTCTTGTCTCAACTTCGTTCTTGCTCATGTTACTCATGACAACAGGGGACACTGGTACAGAACTAGCAAGCTAGGGAGTTTAGGATGCCCACATGGAGCCTAAGGCCCTCCTATTGACTCTTTCAAATATCTCCACTAATACCTGGTGACAATGCAGTTGCATAACTGTGCCCAGAACCTACCTCATCTTCTTTAGCTGTGGCTCCATCCGAGTTGCCAATGCGAATCACAATGTCAGTGGTGCGGAAGCGAAAGTCTGGGTGATCAGCGATATCGTACACGCTCACATCCTCCTCCTCCCCCATCAGCTGCATTGGGGACAGAATGCCAACACGTGAGCCCCAGGATGCTGCACTCACCTTCAGAGTATGTCTTCAGCACTCAAAAGTACTTTGTGTTATATTTTGGCAATTTTCATATTTCAGCCTCCAAGTAGCTGCTAATGTCCCTTCTTGTCACCTCACCCTGCAGCACGTCAAGCAAGGCACAGCAATGAAAGGAAGCAGATATTCTGTCTCATCTGCTCACCCTCACCTTTACTTCAGGTTCCACATTGCTACAATCACAAGACATGCAAGAACAACATTTTATTCCCTTCTGAACACTCAGATTTCTCAATGCAGTTCTTTAGGGCCCAAAGGGTTAGAGTTTACTTTTGAAATAATCCAAGGGAACAGGAAGTGTCTGACAAAAATCTTGTCAATTAGTGGGAAGCATCTTTCCTTTGATTTCTCCTGGAGGAAGAGAGCTATGAGCCCACAGATAATGAGAAACAGGTGAAGTGGAACATAACCCCAGGCTAGACTGATGTTCTGCTTCTGGATGTAAAGGGCTCTGCTCAGCTATGGCCACACGCTGTCTCCCATCCTAAGGAAGAAAGCAGTACACCAGATTTGCATGGTTCAGGTCCCCCTCATCTCCAATTAGACTGTAGTCTTATCAAGACACTGCAAAATACCTACAAGTGTACCTACAAGCCTTGAGAAAAAGGTATCAGGCTGACTGTAGGCAACAGTGCCTGGCAGAGACAAGCAGGACAATGTGCAATAGATTGATTCTCTTTCCATGAACTAGCAAAGACATGGGAAGGAAAAATTCTTACAGTGAACTCAAATAAACTGTTTGTGACAACTTCAGTAAAAAATCTTCACCCATACTAGAGCCTGATGTTGACTATGGGATGTAAACTGTCAGCTTGGTCTTTGCTGCCTTGCAGGCATCTGCAAATACGAAGCAACATCACTTCTAGCTAAGCCACTCAGGCCTAAAAGCACATTACTGTTCCCATCCTCAAGGACAAACTCCACCACAGAGCTGAATCCCAGGCTTATCTGTGTTTATCTGTGAAGCTTGTGCTGGTTTGTGGCTGCTTTATCTTAGCTGTTTCCAACAGGCAGTAGCTCCTGCACTTACCTCCACATCATCTCCACTGGATTTCAGCTTGAACCACTTCACCACACAGGTACGGCCAATATGGTCACCAGACTGCACAACTCCATATAACCCAGGATCCTGGCAGCTCTGGGCTTTTGGTCACAATGGTAGGGAAGAAAAGAGACAAGTTAAGTGTAGGAACACAGAGGCTGTCAGCTCCCAAGCTCTCACAGCTGAAGCCTTCCATTTGTGAACAGCATGAAGAAAAACTGTTCTTCCTGCTAACGAGTTGCATTTTAATGGAGCATGGAGCAATGATAAAGTAAGATTATGTTGCACTGGACTCGGTAAACACATTCACTTTGGGACCACTTCTGAGCTCCATCACCAAGAGAAAACACTTCATCACCTTAGTGCTCTGCTCTCCAAACCAGCTCTACATCAAGACTGTCAGAGTTTTTTGGACAGGCTGGCCAAGAGCTCCCTGAAAGCAGCTCTGGCTGCTAAGCTCTTAATCTAGAAACATGTGCCACCCACAACAGTTTTGCTCCTCTGGAAAAATGGACTAGACAGCAAAGGTGGAAGGCAGGCAGGGTGCAGGCAGGTACACATGTGCACATGCACGCATTGGGGATCAACAGCATCAGAGCTGGGCCTGGACTGTTATCCTGCACACTAGTATCCAAATTTCTTTCAGATTTATCTGGCTGACAAGGATCCACTTCCCAGCATCCTTAGGAGGGGGACACAAAGAACTGTGGGCATCCCAGAATGCTTGGGGAGTATGTTTGACACACAGAGGAATTCATATTCCCAGAGGCCAGACTAGAATGGTAGAGCTGGAGCTGATGGATAACACAAACTACATTTAACCCACAAGATCAGTCAGACTCTTACTTATCACAAATTAAAATTACTCATCAAAACAGCTTTTTTTTGGCTAAGCCAGCTCTCACTCTTCCCAATCTGACAATATCTTTTGCTCCCCACTGTTGGGGGTCTCCCCCTGCTAGAAAAGAAGAGGAGCTGAGAGCCAGATAATGTACATTAATATTTCATATCCAAAAGCTGTAAGTCTCCTTGAACTTGTCCTGTGACCCTCACTAGCGTCACCAACTGGTTTGGTGAAGAAAAGAGATGCAAGAAGATGCCTCTGGATCTCAAAACCCTCCAAGAAAAAAAATGGAGGGTCATGATAGACAAGCCATACAGAGAAAGCAACCTGAGGTGAGCTGTTCATTTCTCCCCTGCATCATCGTTCTGCAGGACAGCTCAGAGCCATTCACTTCAGAGAGAAGGTGGCCACCTGTACTCTACAGAAATGCTGAGAATCCCAGCTTTACTCCTCAGGATTTATTCCTTCCACATTTTGCCTGTTGTCATAGTTCAGCTTTGGTATTTAAATAATGGTTCTCTGTTGACATCCATGTTAAGTCAGCTCAATCACTGTCTGTCCCTTCTTAGGCTCTTATGCCTACCTCAAGTGAGTACTACTAACAGCTACCATAAAAAGGGCTACAACATACATCAGGAGATCCAGATTGAAGAATATTTTGCAATTAAGAGCATGTTTGTCCCCTCAGGAGAACATTGTTTTGACACCCAATACCTCTTTTGTCCACCACAAAATCCCCAGGGCAGAACTCGTTGTTGTCCAGATGATGGACTGGAATCAGCTCATTGGAGCGAATGTTTGTCTCCACGGTGCCATCCTGCCACATCACATCAGCTGAAGTCATCGTGGTCACCACTTCTACAGCAACCCTGGGAACACAGAAAGGCAGTGAGTTACCAGAGGGAACGTGCATGAGCACAACCAGAACGTGATGCTGCCAACATCAGGAATCAAGATGGATTTCAGCAACACAAGAGGACACATCAGCAGGCTGGGAATCGAGTCAGGAAACCCCATCTAGTTTCAGTGGAAGCAGCTACACAGCAGGCTTTGTTGTGAGAGGTTCTCAATCACTGCAGATGTTACACTGCAAGTCTATATTGCAGGGGGACTTACTTTCCAGGGAGCTGATGCTGAGATCAGTTTTATTCCTAGTGGAGCAAATTAACATCTACTAGCACCCACTTTCTACCCCTGGCAGAGGCAAGACAGAAGCTTCAAATACTTTAAAACTTAAGATCTTCTTCACTGAAGCACCTTCTAGCCTGGCAGCTCTGAGGAGTCTTTGAAGCCAGGAGCACAGGAGACTGGAAAGGAAAGAAAGCAGCATCCATCTCAGCCCTTCCAGAAAGGAAAAAAAAGGAGGCAACACATTGAATGTGGGTATAGCAAAATGATTTTGTTTAATAAAAGCCTCCTTCCCAGCTGTTCAAACACATACATGTGTGTCTCTGCAGCTCAGAAATGAAACTCAAACATGCAACAATGGACCACATGCTGGTACTCTGCTGTGGAGCTTGGCAGAGTTGCTTGAGGAGGCAAGTTGCTTAGGGGCAGGAGGAACAGAGCTGCAGTCTAGCTGGACAGACTCTTCTAATGAGCCCTCCACCATTTTCATCTCTCCTACAGCACAGAACAAATAGAATCCCATGCTGATTTTAAATCTTGTCTTTATTTTGCTGGACAAGCCTTCCAGACATAACACAAGTGCTGCATTTATATTGGTTTCAAGTCAAACCATAAAGAAGAAACAATAGGCCAACACAACTGTCTTCCCTCCAGCCCTGTTTTTTATGAATGTCAGAGAAATAATTTTAAGTAGAAATAATATGAAGTTTCTAGTAGAGTCAGCATTCAACAACAGCAACTATCAGAGAAGGAAATCTGTAACAGGTCAAGTGTGGGGGGTGACATGCCAAGAGGTGGTTCCTTGGGGGAAGTAGGGGCATGCACAGCTGAGGATGGGAGAGTGGAAAGTCAGGCCACCCAAGGAAATTACACAGTCCAGTTTGCAGCACAATTTATGCTGCTTCACAAACAAAATACCATCTTGGCATTAGTAAAAATCCCTGTATTTCCTCACTGAAAAAATAACCAGAGGTCTATGTGCTGCCCAGATTGCTGCAGCAGGTCATTAAAGGATGGTAAAGCCACATGCTGAGTTGGCCCCTGCAGTCAGAGATGCCCATGAGCTGACACATCAGATCTGGTGACCAACTGCAGCAAGCCCATCCACTCTGCATTTCTCAGCAGTGCTTGGCAGCATACCTACCCATGGTCTCACCAGCTTCAGCTGAGTATTCAAACAGTGAAGACCCCTGGTACTGAGCTGTGACCAGTTGCCACATACACCCTTTAAAGTATCTGCTGGGGTTTCACATTCCATGCTGAAAAAAACCCACTATTTCTTATTTTCTATGACATGGTCATCTCTGAAAAGTGTCCCATCATCTGATCTCTGCATCCCCTTGTACAGAGCTGCCCACACCCAGGACAGGAATCTCTTGGTGTTGTCCCAGGGATTGCTCCCCACTGCCTGTACAGTGCAGAAAGCTGCCAGGTTTACTAGCTAAGCTCTCCTTAACAAAACCTTTAGTGAAGTGGAGGCAGAGACACTCAGCAGGGGGGTGAGAAGTGAAAAGTAAACAAAGAATCAGTTCCCAGGGACTCTATCATGTACTCCCATTTCTTCTTTCACTTGAATACTGCTCTGCTGAGGTTTGTGACCTTCAAATCTAATTTCTCCAAACCCCACAAGGACTAAAGGAACAGCCCTCCTTGCATACAGGCAAAGCTAAAATACCTAGACAAGTTGTGAATGAAGTTCATGGCATTTTCAAACTACTGGATCCCTTGAATCCTGATAATGTCACTTTTCTGGGAGGATTCTCACATATTATCTTGCACTAGTTCATTTCTGATGCAGGATCTATATATAACTAAGTAGCCCAGGGAAGCCAGCAAGTCAAGTTAGCCTGTTGTCAGATGTCTTTGCAACCCCTAAAAACAGTTTAAACATTCTGAAGTTAGGTAAAAGGTAAAAGCTGCTGAAATCCAGTTTTATCTAGAAATGTGCAGATATATGCAGTGTCCCATCCACCTCTCCAGCTACTGAAATCAATTCCTCCAAGGTTCAAGGAGTGCATTTTGTTTATTGAAAAACCAATTAAAAAAAAATATATACTGCTGGCAAAAGTTGCAGGTGTCTCTCCAGGGCAGGGTAAGGATAACAGACCACTGCAGTGTGAAGCTCTGCCAGCACAGACCTCCACGCTGATCTGGAGACAGCTCTCTCGGGATAAGCTGTCCAGTCCTGCCAGTATGGCCTAACCTCAGCCTCTCTGCAGAAGCTGCCAGTGAGGTAACCAATTAGTGTCATGTTTAAGCTGTATGATCTTTATTCACCTGTCTATTTGTGCACAGATATTCTGTCAATGCCCTGAGGCATAGCTGAGATAGAACAGCATCACTGTCAGGCCACAGTTTCATCAGAAGCTGGACTAAGACCAAGCTCATCACAAGATAATCACTGTTGGTAACTACCAAGCAGTGCCCACACCATCATCCTCCACACAAGCTGAGGACATGGTTTACATCTGAGAACTTTGATAAGGGAGATTTTGGCAAGTATACTTGGGTTTGGAAATCCAACTCACCTGTCCCCTGGCTTAAACTCTCGTGAAATCTTGGTCTTCTTCTTCTTGTGCTTCCGTTTCAAGTTTTTGATGGAAAGAGGGATGCTCTTCTTACGGCCAGTGCCGCTGCCACTCTGGGACGAGGCAGTGGAGCTAGCAGAAGAGGTGACAGAGCTAGTGTCATCAGTGTCATCAGCTGCTTCATCATCAGCATCTTGCTCTACTGACTGAAGTCGGTAGTCGGACGACCCTTCGTCTTTCAGCAGAAAGGGAGGCTGCTGCTGTCGTGCTCCCCCTTTCTCCTTCCCTGTTTCCTCAAGCTGCTCCTCCTTTCTCTCCCCAGGACTCAGGGTACTGTTGGAAGTGTCATCTAGCTCACACTTTGATCCAGGCTTAAACTCTTCTGATTTTTGTTCAGCAGCTGCAGCAGACTCTTTGTCAGGGGCTTCACTGGTACCCTGAGACTCCGGGGAGCATGACATGATCTTCACGATCTGCTTCTTCAGCAGCCGCCTCACCTAGAGAAAGCAGAGCTGGGTCAGAATGTGCCTGTACACTCAGCAAGCTGCCAGTCAGCCTGGGGGATGGTTAGCTTTGCACACAGAGGAAAACAGCAGCCCATGGGCCTCTGCACACTTCACCTGCACCAGAGGATTCTGCAAACCAGCATCTCACCACTGCTCTACTCAGGAGCAGCACTGGACTAGTCCAAGGAAAGTGAGCTTTGCTCCTCAGGGCTATTTTAAGCATGTTCTGAACTTTTTGTTATGGAAGGTCTCAAGAGGCTGCAAAAGTTAATCTATTTAACAGACACAGCTAGCAGGGAGGTCACCATCCACACTGATGATATCCTGTTATTCCAGGAACACCGCTGCTCTACAGCAAGCATGTAGAAACTATAGCATGACTCATCTGGCCTAGGAAGTAAAGGCTTTCTTGTCTCACTGTAGCAAGGATTTAACCCAACAGTTCAGCTCTGAGAAACCTGAGGTCAGGCTAATGAAAATGACATGTGTTTAACAGTCCTGGCTGCCAGAGCACACCAGCTCTGACACAGCTTGACCTCTGCAAGGTGACACCTCTATGTTCGAGGTCCATGTTCTGTCATGGCATTAGCTGCATGCTTCACTCAGTGCAGTCACACTACTGTAGAAGGTGACTTCGCTGCTGGCAACAACAAGCCATTACTTTTTACAACAACCACTTCAGGAGTCACATTTCAGGACCACCTGACTACCAGGAAGATTTCTGCTTTAAAAGCCAGAGCGACCAGAAATGCTTAGAGAAGTCAATACCTCCTCTCAACCCCTCAACTCACCTTTTTGGCAACTGATCCTTCACCCAGGACACAGTTCCTTTCAGGGCATTCACAGGTGATTTTTGCAGGTTCCACTTTGTCTGGGAACACATAGAGGCACCTTTCCCCAAGCTGCCTTTGGGCATGGTCAAAGCACCCCAGACGCTTTACCCTGGTAGAACAGGACAACAGCCATGAGCAAAGTGCAAAAGCAGTAACAGAACCTAGCAGTGACCAAGGCCTTCACCAGGCTGGCATGACCTCATGCCAACGGCACTTCTGGGGTGGCAGAAGCTAACACCACACCAAATCTTTTCCAGGCACACAATTCTAAAGGAGGAGTGGGAATCTCACCAGGGACTGGGTGGAGATACAAAGAGTCTGGGTGGGACACCAGTCACTCCTCTAGCTCCCCCTCCCAAAGACAGCTGCCAATAGACATTTGAAGTTGGCACTGCTTTTTTTGCTGTCATCTCAGAGCTCCTCTACTCTAGCTTCCTTGGGAGCTCCAGGCAGGAACCACACTGCATTGTGCTATTACTCATCCAATTTTTCTTTCCCAGTTTTGTCCAGCCCATTTTTGCAGCTGCAGCCTGCAGATGGCACCAGATGCTCCCTCAGCACCAGCCCAGGTCCAGAGCAGGACACCTTCCCTGCCTCCTGCACACACAGTTAAAAGATGCAGCCTGCTCCAGGCACAAGTGGAAGTACAAGGGAAAAAGTGAGTTGTTGCCAGACACAGCTCTCCTCTATGCATTTGTCAGCAGGAGAGTACTTGGAGAGGACTGGTGGGATGCTAGCCCACATATTGGTAACTTAAGTGTTGGGTAAAGTAATTTGGAAGCTATTCTCTCACATTTTTGAAGCTCTGGATTATACAGGCATACAACAAGGAGAAAAATCCACTGAGGACAGCAGTATTGTGTCTAATCAGTTGGCAGGTATGTCACCCATAGTCTGTGCAGGTCCTGGGTGTTGGGAGTGAAAAGGAGTTTTCAACTGATCTCACCTAGACAGGTTCTCCTGGCTGATGACTGAGGGAGGAGGGCTGACACTGTCAGTACCTCCAGGACAGAAGCTTTTAGTGATCCAAGTAACCTTTAGTTCTACCACCTGTACCTACAAAGTAAAGAAAGAAAAAGCCATTTAATTTTTCATCAGCTTTCCTAAACCAGTGCCTAGGATCTGAACACACAGGAAAGCAACAAACCTGCTTTTATCATTTAAGATGACCAAGTGCAGTTTCATCACATCCAGAACCACTACAGTGCTCCCATAGCATGGCTCTCGGCAGCACCAAGAGCTGCTACAGTTTTTAACTTCAAGAAAGACAACATCTGGCTTAGGAAGGAAGCTATAGAACATACAACTCAGCAGTCCACTGTCAAAAAGAGACATGCTAATAGGAGCATCTTCAAGGAGTCAGCAATGTTTCTCCTTTTTTGGATAACATGCAACGTTAAGTTTCAATAGAAGAGGTGCTTCTACTACCCCAATGATCAGCAGTACTGGTTTCTAAGTGAATTGGCACATGATCACCTCACAGGGTGCTGACAGGGACCCTTGGGAGTAAAAGTCAAGCCACACTTAAAAGTTCTGTCAGTCCACAATGAAGAATTTGTCACCTCAGAAGAACAAAGCCACTGTGCATTTGCTCTTTGAAGGTCACTATGGCAAGCTGACTCTGCTCCAAAATGCCAGCCAGGGACCATTCTGTGCAGAAGGTGGCCATGTGTCAGCTTGTCAGTCCTTACCTCTTCCACCACCACTCTGAACTTGCTCTTTGTGCTCAGAACAGGCTTCACACCCGAGAGCCACTGCACACTGGAGAAGACTTTAGAAGGCCCAATGAGGACTTGCCCAGGATAAAATCCATATGAATTATCAAAGAAGAGACCCTGTGGGGGAAAGGGAGGGGAAAAAACAGCATAAGGACTCTTGCTCTGAAGATTTCAACATTTATCTTCTTTCGTTTATAATCAGTAAGATTAACCATTAAGGAAAAGTCTGCAAGCTGCCCATCTCTTAAAGTTCATTCCTCTCCTAAAGGTGGCCCAGCAGTTCCTATAGCAACCCACTCTGTCACACACCCATATGGGCCTATTACTCAGTGGGGGAGAAGCAAAGGTACTTGGAAACAAAAGATGTGGATTTGCACACAAATGTTTTCAGTAACAGGTAGCCAAGATGAGCTGAGTCCTGGGCAAAGACATCTCTCTCTCTTCCATGCTCTAATTCAAGCACTTACAGCTTTCAGAGCCAGACAATGCCTGCCTTCACTCCTCTGCTTGTCAAAGTTTTAAAGTATTACTCCTGTCTTAAGTGGATTAATTAAATTTGACAGTTCTTTGAAAACAAAACATGGTAGGAAACAACAATTGCTGTCCTAGAGCTCTTTCCTACTGCTATTTAGAGTGACTTGATGAGACAAAGATTCAGAATGTGGGGGCAGACAGTAGTTTAAGGTAGATAAAATACTGAGCATAAAATTGTATCAAGTCTTGTAATTTGTCAGAAAGGATAAGAGCAGTGTGACAAGATCTAAGCCAGGTAATTCTGAGTACAAGATCAAGAATAACACTGGAGACAACTCAGGTTTCAGACCAAACTGCAAGTCTCCAGAGGACTACGTACAATTTAAAGGCAGCCTGACTCAAAACAAGGTATCTCAAAATTGGATGCTGCTGCAGCATCCATTTAGCAAGCAGAAAACATACTGCACAATCCAAAGTAGCAGAGACTAAGATACCAGTGAATATCGAACAAAGGACCACACCTTTTCTGTGCAAAACAAGAAAACCACAGCAGCACATCCTATTAAACAGATATTCCATTTACTCTTTGAGAAACAGGCAGCAAATTTTAACAGAAGCGCAGTTTTAGATCAAAGAGACCTTTGCTTTGAAAGCTGGGAAGGATAAGGGCTGACTGCATTGCTAGTGCCTGAGAATTACATGTCATTCTCAGTCAATTCCCAATACCACTGCCAGGAGTGCAGCAAGGCCCTCCTGATGCTGTCTGGAAGAACAAGCAAGCTGTTGTCCGCCTTTGAAGGTGAGAGGTTGGACCCCATCATCACACAGGGAACTCTGTGTTTTACCAAAAAGCTAGCAAAAACCTTCCTCACCACGTGATTTGGAAAATGCCAGTATGGTGGCAGGTCTCCATTCAGAGAATGTGATGGATGACAATAGCAAGAGACAGTATTTTACATGATCTGGAAACGTGCTTCTAGCAGAACACCTTTTAAACAATATGCCCTTTTCCAGAAGAGGAACAATTTTGAAAGCATTAAATGGAGAAGAGCCTTTTCAAGCACATACAGATATAATGAGCAGGCAGTGAACTGCCTTGACATCAGCCATCTGACTGCATATTATGCAAGTTGTTTGCAAAGAAAGCAGTTGGATATATTAATTGTAATGCCACCTCAAAACCTGCTCATTACTAACATTACCTTTAAGCTACATCCTGTTACACTTAATTCAAAGAAGATCTAGCAAAGTGGTTTTCAACTGTGATGCAGCATTTAATTTTTAGCAGTAGTAAGTGCCTATGGCTGTGCCTTCCCCCTCCCTTTGGCACAAAAAGCTTACAAGGTGAATTTGATCAAAAAGACTCAGGAGAACCAGAAGCTCACCGAGTCACTGACGTGAGGACAAACGTCATACAGCTTGGCTCCATCTTCTATGCTCATAGAACACCTGGAAAACAGACAAGAGCCACAGTTGCATTTCCAGGCTTACCCATCTCAAAAGCAAACAGCATTGAGTTAGCTGACACTGCCTGAGCAGCTCTGTCCATGTGCCCAGCAGTGGATCACTGAGCCTTTATGGTCCACAGCAAAACTGGTTGTAGACAAGCTATGAAAGCACTGCCTGGTATGTAAAGATTCCCTTCAGCATGTAAAAAAATAAATAATTAAGTTATATGCAGGGTGCTGGACAAGATTTGTCTGCTGCAAAAGTCCCATTTGTTATTCACACCAACACTGGAATCTAAAGGCAATTTTGGTGTGCTTGCTTCAGTAATAGCTTCATTTCCAGAGTGAGTTCTGGTGAGATTTCAAATGATTCATTAGAAAGAGATTTTGAGAACAGTTACCTCATTTCACATAGCTATGAATGAGCTGGTAACAGAAACCAAGCAAGGCTTTAAATTGCACCAGGCATTACAGATAGAGAAGTGCAGCTATTTTTCACTCCCAGTTTAACATCTGTGTAAGAGCCTTTCAGTCTGGGTTAACTGAAAGCTAAAACAATTAAAATCAGACGCATTCACCCATCATCTGTTACAGCTCTTGCATTACTCACTTCTCTTAGAAAGACTCAGAGCTGGCTGCAGGGTTGTGGGTTTGGTTTTCTTTTAAACTTCAATGTCAACACTCAATTTACAAGACAGATGGGTTATCCCCCAGCTGCCAGGCCCATGAGCCTCTTGGCCCTCCACTCCTTCCTTCCTTTTCAATAAAAGAGCTTGTTGGACAAGACAGGCCTCAGTAACAGAGTGAACATAGTGAGTTCAGACAGTTTTAGTTCTCAAGTAACTGTCTGATGTGCACAAGGAATGGAATTTGGACTCTTCTGCTGGCTTTGCAGAAAAAATTAACCAGCTATTTCTTTCAATATCTCTGGTTAAATCTCTTGAGAGTTGTGACTTTGGATTATGCCTTCATTGAAAAAACCATTCCTAATAACAGTGAAAATAAAGCAATGCTGTTCAGTCTTGGGTTGCTTTTCATGTTTGATGAAAGCCATGAGCTTGTAGGTTTCTGCACTTTCACAGATTTTTTATTTTTTAAGGTAAGAATTGTCCCTCCCTGCATCTCAGTGAAGGTATGCTCTCCTACTGAGGAAAAGTCTGGCATATGCAATCCATCTTAAAGAGTGACTTTTCCAGGGCAGAAGTGCAGCTTAAAAACCAACATACTTTAGTTCTGGAGAATTGATCTGCTGGGATTAAAAAAAAAAAATAATAAAAATTGTCACCTTTCAGACAACAGCTTTTGTAGAGGGTGACCAATGAACCTCTATGCTTTCAGAGAAAGATATATTCTTACTTTATATCTGAAGATAATGCAAGCAGATGATTTATCAATATGCAAATGAGAAGCCCAGCCTGTTCCCAGTTTTCTCAAAACAGATCAGGATCCTGAAACCCAAGGACAGTCTTCAACAGAAAGTACCTGGCTCCATTGGAAAGCTTGAGGATGACTTGGTTCTTCAAATCATAGACCTTGCCCAGCCAGCAGTCATAGGCTATGAAGTCACCATACATGAAAGGCTATGAAGAAAACAGGAAACAAGTCTTATAAACATCAACCCTTGTACTTTGAGCCATCAAGTGAGTCCTCAGACAATGCAGACCAGATAGCCATCTCAAAGGGATTTATGACAATACCTGCAGATCTTGCAGAATAAATGTACATTGAAGGGTTTGCTTGACAGCCAGCACACAGCCTGGATTCTCCAGTTGATCAGCTCAGGCTTTCTAGGATCTTCTCCTTAAACCCACTAAGTTGCACTTGCCTTCAGCCAATGTTAACAATTAATTTTTATTACTAATATTCCATCTCAAGCAGAGATCCAGTGGGATCCCTGTATCCCACTGCCTTTCCACAAGCTATTTTTTGACAAGGGTTGTGACATTCCTGCTCTTCTTTCCCAAATTATCTTTTTCTCAGAGGAAAAAGAATGATTAAATCCTATTGCACCTGGTCTTTGGAAACCATCCACCCACTCAAGAGGGAGAACCAGGTATGTTTCAGATGGTTCCAGCTCAACAGAAAGATACTTGACTCCTCTTAGCATTTTTTATAGCCTGTTTAAACACCAATACTGCAGCTCAGAAGCTCTGTGCCACTGACATGAGGCTGCCCCATCAGGTCACTGCACCAGCCCATCTCAGTGCAGAAGTACTCACATAATTTAATGTCAGCCTAGCCCTTCAAATCTATTTGGTTTCAGCAGTGTGATCAGAAACACAGAACAGATGGGGAGATGAGGTGATGCTGCTTCATCTTCTTCCAGGGAGGATGCTTTCAGTAAGTTTAAAATAAAACCAAACCACAGATGCATCTTGCACAATGTGGATGCCTCCCTTGCATGTGTTACTTGGAATAAAGCAGCATCCCTCCAAACCACCAAGCTCTGGCTCCCACGTGTGTTTTGGCTGTGTTCTCACCCAGATATGTTGCAGGTCTTTGCTGTTGACAGGGTAGAGGATGCAGTTGGTTCCTACCAGCTTCACAGCACACTCTATGTTGACATCAATTACAGTCCCACACTGGCTGTCCTGAAAACACAATAGGAAAAGGGTTTATCACCTTGGGAAGGTCCTACATGCACATGTGTGTGCTCTGTGCACACATGGGAAGTGCAGATAAGTTTCAAGAGTAAATCCCCTTCTCAGCCCTCAGACTCTTGTACTGAAGGGGCATTTCACATGACCCCATGACAACTCAGAAGGCGAGATCACTATTAAAGACCTGCAGTGTTTTCTTCCCAGTTAAAATTTACAATGGCTGCTCATGCAGCAGCCCAGAGACTCCTGTACCTGGTCAAATAAGACCACACTATGTCAGGTCATTAACATCTATCTGCTTTAAAATCAGCCTGGCTCCTTGGTCTATTCAACTGAACAGATCTCTGCAACACCATAGGACCATCCTGCAGGTATTGCCCTGAGCTGGCAAATGCAGAGATAGATGATCAACCCCAGAACACAAGAGAAAACCTTTAAAGCTATCTGTGACTTCTCATGTAAAGCTTGATTTTGCAGGACATTATAAATGGTCTCCACTTGCTGCCATACTAAAAAAAAAATCCAGTACCTTTCATCAGATGTCAAGGTTTCAAGCCAGATAATTTATGGTTGTTCCAATTATGAGATGGTTGTCATTATCTCTCTCACTTTTTAGCAAAGTTTTAATCTTTTTTTGTCCCCAAGAAAATAATGCATGCTGTCAAGAGCCTTCTGGGGATAGTTTGGCAAGGAGCACACAATATGCATGTTGCTCACACATATGGCAGAGGCCTGCAAGGAAGGGCTGCTAACCCAAATACTGTCAAATGCAGCAGCTGCCCTGGCCTCCTGACAGCTGGGATAATCAATACTCTTATTTATTAAAGACCACAAGTCCGTTATAAAAGCTGACTGAGGGCTAGCATGACAAATGCTCTGGTATCAGCAACTTCTGAAGCTGTCCTTATCTCAGACATCAAGGTCCCTGCTCCAACAGGACTGGAGCCTAACACTCGAAGGGCTCACACCCTGTGAAAGTGCATCTGTTTGCTCAGGCCACTTACAAACACGTTAAATATTTATTCAAGGCTTTCACTCAGAGCCCTGGGCAGCCCTTTTGGGAGTTCAGGAGTTTGCTGGTGCTCAACTCATCCCATCTCACCTTGAGGACTGATAGTTAAAGCAAAGACACCCCACAGACACCCACACTTCAGGATAATTCCTGGACAAATTGCTCAGGCCATTTGGCTGATTTGCTTTCTACCTGTCTGCTGCAAGTCCTCTTCCTCACATCCCACAAACCCTGAGCTCCTCAGCACCCCGGCTCCCAAGGAGGCAGTGATGAGGAGAGTGGGTCCTGCCCTGCAAGTCAGTCATGAATGGATGTTCCAGGATGGCCAGGAGGTCTGGGAGAGTCCAAAGCAGTAAGAGCTTGTTCCCTCCAGCTGCTCCACATATCACTCCCATTTCTTTTACTAGAAAGGGAAGCAAGAGGGAGCCTTTCCCAGTTATAGCTCCGTTATGACAGACAGCAGCTAAGCCTGATGTAGCTCACAGGCTGCCAGGAAAGAGCCCAACAGAGCTGTTCTGTAACTCTCACCTGAAAAAGGTTTGCCAGAACTATGCCAGATTCATGACAGCTGCTGCCAGCATGGCTGGAGCTGTAGGATGAGCAAGGCCTGCTCAGAAGTTGCACCTGCTCAACCAACCCACAGCTTCTGAAGGCCAGAACACAGCCACCTACCCTGCTTTTCCTCCAGATTAAGCTAAAATAATTACGCCCAGTCCATCCTCTGCCCATGCTTTGCAGATCAGGCCCTGTGTTTTAGATTTCTTAGTAGTCAGGACCAAAAAAATACCCTCAAGGAATCAAATCCCTTTCCCTACATTGAGCATTTCAGAATTAATTTTTCCTTTATCAGCAGCCAACATGACAGCAGCTCTGAGACACAACACAATCCAACACCTGCAATTTCTGTGGATCATTTCATCTCCAGACCTAAATGGTCTCTTTTATTGATGGTGAAAGAATAACAAGTGATAAAACCAGGACTGCAGCAACTGACACGCCAATACCCTCTGCTCATTCTCTAAGTGACAGTTTCCCCATGGAGAAGGTGCCTGCACCACCCTACAATCCTGTGTCCCACCTAACACAGTTGGGTGCCACCTACTCATGGGCAAGAGCACTGGGCTGTGTTCAGCTTGCTTCTCCTTCACTTGCAAAATGCTTGAGCAAGCACAGAGCTCTGTCTGTGGCTAAGAAAGCAGAGATCAATATTGTGAACAGCCCCAGAAGCTACAGGGCTGTTGAGTCACAGCTCTGCTCCCTCACCTGCCACCAAACCTTTGTTTATTATGAGTTTATTTATTTCACTGTCACACGAAGCGTTAGCCTGCGACAGGAGATGCAGATTTGCAGGCTGCAGGGCTCTGCTGAATCACTCTGTGAGATGATAGCAGTGCTCAGCAATGCAGTCCCTGGGCAAGAAGTCACCAACTTGTCTCTTGTCTTCCAGGGCAGGTCTACAGCCAGAGCACAGCTCCCCATCATCCTGCCCAAATACAACTGTCCTGTCCATTAGATGCTCCCATTAAAGAAGCAGCCAAATGAAATGAGTCAACATTTCACAGTTCTGTTACAAACATCAATTTTAGAACTGGAAAAGGGAGGTAACTGATCTTGGTTAGAAGAGTTGATGGGTTCAAGCCCTACTCACACCAGATTTAAGTGCCCTCCCTACACTTTCTTCCTGCTGCTTCTGGTACCCTGACAGCATGCACCACACTGGAGAAACCGAGTACTTGAGCAGTAAATGGATGAAGTGACTCTTTTCCTTCCCTATCAGAGACAAGGTTTTAAGGAAGACCAGCAAACTCCTATCTGAGAGAAAAGCAGCTCAGCAAGTGTAGGCTGCAGTCCCACATCTTCCACCGCCCATCCTTCTCCTCTTTCCCTCAAAGCTCTCTTTTCTATTAAGGGGATCTTTACACCACCCTCTTATTCCTTTATTTATAAGGGACAGCATAAGCCACCATCCCTTTGAAGCAACAAAACCCAGATGTCTGACAGATCACAGACCTACTTCTAATCTTTCCCCCAAATTAGCCTATCACCTGGAAAAACAAACTCTGCCACTCTCACCCCCTTCTCATCCAGCTGGATTAGACTTACAGTCCTAACTGCATTCAGAGAAGATGATCTCATTTTATGCATTACCCCCTGAAGCAGGTTTTCCCCACACTCAGTGCTAGATGGGAAGCACAGGAATTTGAGTCACCTTGCTTCTCTTGGGGAACAGAGAATTTTGAGTCCATCCTGCTCAAGGTTAAAAACAAGCCCTAAGAGAGTGTGGTGAATACAGAATAAGTTCCACATTGTGCACTTGCCAGGCCAACTGGTGCAGGGCAACCATCCCACATTCTGAATTTGGCAGGCTGACACTTGCAGATTTTCTATTTTAAATGCTCTTGTAATTTTTGGAATACATCTGATTACAACTGAAGGTTTTCTTTGTGATAGAAAGGGTTTGTTTCCTTTACCAGTGACATTTAAAGCACACTTGAGGGTAAGGTGAAGTAAAGTGATCTTCAGATTTGATATGCTTTTGAATACAGAGAAGAAATTGAGTTATGCTCTCACCATTCTGCTAATTAAAAAGAAGAAGTTATCAGCCTCTAGTACAAATGATCAAGCAAAAGCCAGTGTTTAAACATGCAAACAGTCAATAAATGAGTGTGCAAAACAACTGCTGGGTAATGTATCTACCAATACACACACAACAAGACACAGAAGCCAATTTCTGCTCAGATGAGTATGAAAATTGCAAACAAAAGCAGCCCATCCATGTTTGGCAAGAGAAGAACAACTTACCATCCTGAAAGCTTAAAATGACTTTAAGAAGCACTGAAGAACAAACAGTTGAGTGGCAGGACTCAAAGCATCTCTCTGAGTGAGCAGAAAACCCTACAGAGTCCTTTTGTGTCAGGTTCAACTCTGAACAGCTGATATCTCAATTTGCTAGATTGAAATGCTTCCATAAAGCTGCAGTTTTAGTAAGGTATGTTGACTCCCAATTTCCATTTCAAACAACAATTACATTTCTTAAGGAAATAATTTGTTTCAGCATTTTTCAAATTACCCTTCAAGTTTTGGTTTTTTTCCCTTTTCTTCTCTATGGAGCATTGTGTGAAAAAGGGTGGGTTTACTTTTTTGTTTAAATTGATAAAACCTGTTTTATTTTAAAAAAACAAAACACCCAGGTCAAACAATGGCCTTCTCCATCCCTGAACCAGGCTGCACACCATGTGGTGCAACTGCAGCAGTTAGTGGCCAGCTGCCTGCTTCATCACAACCTTGGTAGCCACAAATTGCTGGAAGCAAGTCAAGAGAAGACACAGGCGTGCACAAGGCAGGCCAGATGGCTCAGGGTTATAGGTTAGATGTGAGCAACAGCAAGAAATTGCCAACCTAGCTAACCTCCTAAAGAGACTTCATCTCATCTGACAATTGATACTGAACAATGTTCCCAGTATTTCCTACACAAAAACCCAAGTCCACACATCTCCAATAAGCACAAATGCTGTACAACTAGAACAGAATGACAAGGACTTAAAATGGTATCCAGAAAGAGTAAAGGCAACAACCATAGGCTGCTGATTAAGAACCAGCTTCCTTTCTGTCAACCTAGCTGTGTCAGATGCTTCAGTGTGGGGATTTGCTGTATTTCTAGGACAAACTGGACAAGATGGTGCCTACTGTAGATTGAGAGGTCTCCCTGAAAATATTTCCTCCAAATGCTCTACCATAGCACACCAAAAGGCATGCAGCAGGAATGTGATCTGCCTCCACTCCAGCCTCCCCATTAGGTCCAGGAGAGCAGGTCCACACTCTCCATATCACAGAATGGATTGATTTAAAACTTAAAGGATGGCAGTTGAGACAAGCTTCTTGTCTCATTACCTGACATTATCAGGCTCATTTGCTCAGGAGACCTTTGCAGATATGCACCAGCCTTATCAACATTTCATTTTCAAAGGATGCTGCTAGGTCTATCAAACTCACTAAAAATAGAACATGCTCAAAGCATTACTCTTCAGTTCCATTCAAACAATTTGGCAAGACATAGAAATCCATGCAGTGGTATCACAGTGAAAAAAGGAGAAAGAAAAAAGCACTTACGCTGGAGCTCATGTGTCTGACCACATCTCGAGGGACCACAGAGCGATCCTCAAGCTTCAGCTAAGGGGAGAGAGAGACACACTGAATTTAGTGACCCCAGATGATACTTAGCCAGAAATAACATGACAAATACAAATGCAGAGTATCCCAATCCTCCAGACTGAGAAGGTTTTCAGCAGAGGACACTGAGGTACTTCCATATACAGAGTTAACCCCTTGGCACATTTGCCAAATCCAGCTGGCAGATCTGAAACACAGCAACCAGGTGATCCATCCACAACTGTGCTCTAAGTCAGCAGACACATCAAAAAGGATGCAGACCTTCTGACTTGTTCATCACTTTAAGTCTCCCTCTCCTCTTCCTCCATCTGCATCACATATCATTTCCTACTCACATCCAGTCTATGTACTAGAGAAGACAGAAGATGCAGGAGGAAGCACATCACATCACAGTTCTGTGCCTCATCCTGCACGCTTTTCAGTCAAGATACCCCCAAATATCTGTGGAAATCCTGTTTGGCCTGGAACATTTTAAGCAAGGTACTGTACAGTGAGAAGTCTTAGCTGGCAGGGGAATTGGTGCCAAATTCACTGCAGCAAGCACTTGCCTCGGGGGAAAAAAGAAAAGAAATGGCTGTCACTGCACTCAGGAGCCCCCAGGTCCATGCAGGTAACACACAACATGGGTAAGAGCACAGATAAAGTCAAAGCACTGCTAAAGCACTTGCTGGCAAAGAGCTAGTGCTGGCTACAAAAGATGTGGCTGGACCATCATTACATATTCTGCATCAGTTCACAGAGTTGTGGCACCAGGAGTCATTACTGGTAAGGGGAGGTATCACTTGATGAATCTGCAGTGACTACTGGTCAGTTAAATAGGTTATGCCCTTCCAAAAGTGGTTGTTCATCAAGCTGTTTGAGGCATCTGAAGACAACCTGCAGGCTATTTCATTGTTATCAACAAGCTCAACACTACAAATGCAGTTGACATCAAATACACTAACACTAGAATGCTACATGAGGGATAATCAATAGAGAGGCCCCAAGACTGAACTCCAGTTTCAGGCTTGCTCAGCCTCAGTAAGTCAGTTCAGATTTCCTTCTGCTGAGCAGGGAAAGGTCTTATCTGCATTTCAGTGGTCAAGAACACATTTGCATTGGTACCTAATTCTGAGCCCTGCAAATACATTAATTACACACTAGGTGTTTTGGGAAGCACCATGTGAACGCAGTTTCAGAGACAGAGCCTCTTTCACCTCTCACCTTCAGAATCCACCTCTCCACTCCTGCTGCATTCGTTGCTTTTCCTTGTTGATCCCCGGCTCAAATCCTGTGCTTTGTCAGCATTTCACCCTAACCCACGCCCTGGCTTACAGCCTGCTTTACTAAATTAGACATAAATCTATAATCCAAGGACAGGATCTGGAATCAAACCAAAGTACCTGAGCATTTATTGCCTTCTTGATTGTGTTTTTCACTAAGAGAGGAAGAGAGCCAGCCAGCTAGGCTTTTAGACCCAACTTCTGGAGTCAGAACTCCACCAGAGTGGGAAACCTGAAGCCCATTTCCAGATTGTGGAAGTGTTTTCATTGCCTCCCACATCCCATCAGGGTATATAGATAGACATCACTTTTTATACAGCTTTCTAAAATTATTTGTTAACATAAGTACTGGATAGATAGCCTCTCAACATCCAGAACCAGGCAGTAACACTGACATTCCAGTAAGCAGTCATGCACGAGCAGCAGTTTGGATATTTTATCTGGAGTCCTCTTGCTGCAGAGCTCCAAGTGTATAATGATACTTTCATTTCAATGTACATTAGGGTAATTTAATCTCTGACACGTGGTGTTTGAATTGATGCATTATGTTTCAACATATCACTGAACCATCCCACTCTGTTCTGTATTAAACAGTATCTGAGGAACCCAGACTGACAAGATGATCTGATGCTACCTGGCAGTGGCAGTATTTGTGTGTTAGTTAACTCTGGTAAATCATAAAAAATGTAAATTAGTAGCTTTCCCATTTTGTGACCCTTCCTGAAGGATATAATCACACAAATTCTTCCCAGAGCAAAGCATAAAACTTTCTCTGCAGGGGGACTACATTTAACCTATTTTCACATTTCTTCCTTTTTAAAGGCAGCCCAGCTATTTTCAGCTTCATGTGCGAGACCCACCTGCCTCAGTTGCTAGGATAAGCAAGCCAAGTAGTAGGCAGAATGCCAGCATCAACAATAAATACTTAGCAGATCTGTCATCACACAAAAGACTGTCAAAACCCAGAAGAAACCCGACCAGAGGAAGCCAGGATGGCTGTTGATGAACACAGTTCAGTCATTCCTCCTCACCTGTAATACTCAGCACGATGTGACTGTCAGCCAAAGGTCAGGCCCCTCACTCAGTAGTGAGGGAACTCAATATTGGAGAAGCATTTTTAAAATAGGTACTTACAGCTCAGTTGCTATATTTACCTCCATGAAAGTCAGAATTAACAGGACTAGTTTTATACTCTAGCCATGTGCCTTGATGATAGCCCCAAGAATGGGAAATACCCATTTCCCAGAGATGCTCTCAGCTAACCCTGCACCCCTGTATGCCAACCTGAGCTCAACACCCTCCAAACACCTCAAATGCAAGGCATGGTTTGTGTTGCTTTAAAAAAAAATAATTAAATTTACATTTATATACATCAAATAAGGCAAACCAAAGATGCTCATTGCTGCACACACATTTTACCCAGGCAAAAAGGGACGACCAACACACACCAGGAATCAGTTAGGTTGGTGAGCACACCATCTGCAAAAAGAAGTGGCAGAACAGCTCTGGCACCCACTTATTTCCTCTGCTATTCAGATGCTCTCTTGGTGCTCAGCACTGAATCGATGCCTGAGCTCTGCAGCAGACCTACCAGTCAAAAGGCACCAGCTGCAATCTGGAGATACTTCACCAGGTCACATACCCAGACAGCAGGAGGGGTACAGACAACTTTGACTTTTACACAGAGAATAAAAACCAACAAGAGCATGTTCCCCTTCTCAGCTGAGTCATCTCACCTCAAAAGAAATAAGGGAGCTATCACAGCTCCCACCTGAAACTGGGTAGACTAGGAGAGAAGGACAGACATTTCTGCCTAGCTGCTGAGCATTAACTCGTTAAGTTATAGTAGCTTAATTGCTTTGAACCATTTGTCTAATTTCTTATCACAAACTTGTAATGTGAAGCAAAATATTTGTGGTGGTTTTTTGTTTGGTTGGTTTGGGTTTTTTTTAATTAACTGCAGAGGTTGGTAGATATGTCTGTGACAGTAAACTGGATTCTTGCTTTAGCAATCAATTCAGCAGCTGAGTGTAAGCATCCTCACCCTGTAACTCTCTGGGTTTAACCTCTCAACTTCCATAAAGCAAATGGGAGACATGGGGCCAATTTTCCTCTCCAATAGCTACCTGCTGACAAGAGATCAAAACCAGAGCAATTTATTTTGATGATCTGGACTAGCCACCAGTACCAAGTATTGTGGTGGGTAAATAGGTAGCAATCACTTCTGAAATTTAGTGACAAATAATAGAGGAGTTGCTGAGATTGATATAGGGACAAGAAGCCCTGGTTGGTGTGTATCCAGACAAAATCAGTACTGGAAGTACTCAGTAGTGGCATAAATCCCTGGTCACTATCTGCATATTTAAAAGCAGAGTTTAAATTCCTTAGCTGCTCAGGTTTGCTTGTACCCAACAGTGGACAAAGACACCTCTACACAGGCTCCAGCTACCAGTGGCACCCACCCCTATAGTGTTTTATCCAACAAAGGGGAAAAGACAACACACACACGCTTACAGCCAGCACAGCTCTTCCTGCCCCATTGCCTGACAGTCTCTTTTCTGCACAGGGCAGGAGTCTTGATATTTTACTTCAGGAGAAATCAAAGAAGGCAACTCTGCCTGCAAATAGCAGCATTTTGTTTTGCTAGTGCCACACTTGACTCCAAGTGGGAAATGTCACAGGAGATCACAGAATCCCAGACTGGTGGGGTTGGAAGGGACCTCAGGAGATCATCCAGTCCAACCCCCCTGCCAAAGCAGGTTCCCTACACCAGGTTGCACAGGAAAGTGTCCAGGTGGGTTTGAACATCTCCAGAGATGGAGACTCCACACCCTCTCTGGGCAGCCTGGCCCAGGGCTCCGGCACCCTCACAGGGAAGAAGTTTCTCCTTAAGTTTGTCTGGAACTTCTGGTGTCCCAGTTTGTGCCCATTGCCCCTTGTCCTGTCACTGGGCACCATCAGAAAGAGCCCGGCCCCATCCATTGGCCCCCACACTTCAGGTATTTACAGACATTGATCAGATCCCCTCTCAGGCTGCTCTTCTCCAGGCTGAACAGTCCCAGCTCTCTCAGCCTCTCCTCACACAGGAGATGCTCCAGCCCTTCCTCATCTTTGTGTCCCTCCCCTGGACTCTCTCCAGAAGATCCCTGTCCCTCTTGAACTGAGGAGCCCAGAACTGGACACAGACAATTCTGAACAAACTGTCCCCTGCTCTGAACAACAAGAAGGTGGGGGACAAGCTTAAATGCAGAAAGCAACCACAATTTTAAAGGCTCCACACAGTCATTGGTTGTTCAGCCTCAAATACACCAGCACACATCAGTTTTCAGAGGAGCTGACTACTCAGTAGACCCATGCTTGCACATAGGAAGGTCAGGAGATCTTGTCCCTATGACTCATCATTGCCCAAGGCTGGGGTTCAGATCACAGTTCCTTGATCTTCGACACCCAGCAACACACAGACTTGCAAGCACACCTTTCACCTGGATCAAATGCAGGGTCCTGCACCTGGGTCAGGGCAATCCCAAACATAAATACAGGCTGGGTAATGAGTGGATTGAGACCAGCTCTGAGAGGACTTGGGGATGGTGGTGGATGAGAAGCTTAACATGAGCTGGCAACATGCACTTGCGGCCAGAGGCCAATAACCATGTCCTGGGCTGCACCCAGAGCAGCATGGGCAGCAGGGACAGGGAGGGGATTCTCCCTCTGTACTCTGCTCTCGTAAGGCTCCACCTGGAGTGCTGTGTGCAGTTCTGGAGCCCCCAACACAAGAGAGACATGGACCAGTTAGAACGAGTCCAGAGGAGGCTGCGAGGATGATGCCAGGGCTGGAGCAGCTCTGCTGTGAGGACAGGCTGAGAGAGTTGGGGCTATTCAGCCTGGAGAAGAGAAAGCTCCAGGGAGACCTTCTAGTGGCCTTCCAGTACCTGAAGGGGCTTCAGGAAGGCTGGGGAGGGACTTGGGACAAAGGCAGGGAGTGACAGAACAAGGGGTGATGGCTTTAAACTGGAAGAGGGGAGATGGAGATGAGGTGTGAGGAAGAAAATCTTTGGTGTGAGGGTGGTGAGACCCTGGCCCAGGTTGCCTGGAGAAGCTGTGGCTGCTCCTCCCTGGAAGTGTTCAAGGCCAGGTTGGATGAGGCTTTGAGCAACCTGGTCTAGTGGAAGGTGTCCCTGCTGCTGGCAGGGGGGTTGGGACTGGATGAGTTTTAAGGTCCCTCCCAACCCAAACCAGTCTGGGATTCTAGGATCAGCCATGGTTTTAGAACAGCGTTTCTGCTCAGCTACCCAGCAATACAGAGTGCACACTGGCTACAGAAGAGGACACTGATCCAGTATAAAGCTTGCCAATACCAACTTAAACTGTTCAAGTTCATGCCTGGTCAGTGCTGTCTCATATAACTGCAATGTCTGACCAGTAAAGAATAAAAATTGCTTGAGGGTGCTAGTGTGACGCCACAGCCTCTACCTCCAACACAGTCACTGTGGTGAGAACATCAGTTTCTATTCCAGACACATTCCAGATTTTATCCTCCAAAACAAGAGCCCTGGGAATAAGCACATAAGGATGGAGGAGAAAAAGCAGCACACACCCACCCTCCTTTAACTGCTTACAAAAATGGGAATACAAGGCACTGCAAAGAAATGGAGGCAAGCACAATGCTGGAGATGAAACTCTGTACATTTACTTAAAGTACCACATGATGGTTGAGATGTTTATCCAACTAAGAGCCAGAAGTGAACTATCTGTTATGGAAGTTGCTTCTGCCATTTGAGTTAAGCAAGGACTTGGCCAGCAGTGGTCACCACCACGAGGGCAGGGAAGCCAGGCTTCGACCTGCACAGACCTGCCACCGCTGCTCACTCTGGACTATGTCTCCATCTCACATGTCCCTGCACTCTCCTCATGCATCTCGTGTGACTGATCTCATTTCAGCCACTGTTCCCAGGCTCTCCTCCTACCTTTGCAAATAAAAAATGACTTGCAGTTTTACAAAGCTTTTCTTGTAATAGTGATGGTGAGTTCTCTCCATGGGACTAAGAGAAACTGTGAGGGAGGGGGGAAAAAAAAAAATCAATGCCTTTTAGATGTATTACCATTCTATGGTCACCTTTTTAGTCAAGCCAAGGTATTATACACAGAAAACATGTCACTTTTTTTTTGCCAATGGACAAATGTCATCATGGAGGAGAGATGAACCAGATATCTGATTTCTGTTCAAGTTTAACAGTTAGGATTTTAGTCTCACATGTATCAAGGGGTTTTTTTAACCTGCATTGGAGGTGGCTCCCAACAAGTCAACTGGTTGAATCTGTTCTGGAGTTAAAAATTAATCCCCTCCCTGGGACATCCCTCCAGGTCACCAACTCCAACTGCCAGTGTTGTACAAAACAAAACCACTAACATGGGGATTGAAGGGACAGCACCTATGGGTTAGCTCAGAAGCTGTAATGGAAACTTGTAGCATCAATGCTCAGAGGAAAAAGGAAAAAACACAGGTTAAGAGCAAACCATAGGGAAAGCAGCCTGCTGCAGCAACAGGCAACAAGGCACCACAGAGCTCTCCAAACCTCAGCACACACTCAGAGGATGCTCCATAGTCAGTTAAAACTAAATCCAAGTGCCTGATGCTGGGGAAAAAAAAAATACAACCTTGCTTTATTCAGCTGAGAAACAGGCTCCTCACAGGTTTTTTGAATGACCTGGCCTTTCAGCACCTGGAAGTCCACATGAAGCAGGACATGGTGTACCATGTTTCCATGCCTGGTTTTTAAACCTGAAAGCAATTTCTCCAAAGGTGAAGCTGTGATTTGGAAATCTACACTAGGCAGCACTGGTTCATGACTGGGACCACTGCAGGGCTCTTACTGGAGGTTAAGGGTGAAGCTTCCTTATTACATGAAGCAGCTCCTGGGCACCACCAGCTCCAGTCCCAGGCACTAAGAGAAACAGAAAAAATAAAGAAATAAATAAAAAAAGGTGCCAAGTGATGCTATGGCCAGCAGTAACCTGGACAGCTCCACAGCTGCCTCGGTGCAGGGGTGGCTGTGGGATGGGTGTTCATGGAGAGGGGACAGGAGGGAGCACGGCTGGCAACAGGCTTGGCTGCAACCAACCAAGTCAGCATACCCCTCCTCCCTTTTTATTTAAACTCTAAAATCTGATTACACACCCAAATTCACTTCAGCTAAAACAGTAGTGTGGCAATCATCTCAACACAAGCTGTTTTTATCTAAATCCAAATGAAGTGTCTAAAATAGCAAGTCAGCTGTCCAAATATAGCATGGATTCCTAGAGTTAGATGACAAAGGTTCAGAAATTCAAAGACCCAGAAGATCTGAAGCCAAGATATTTATGATATCATTTCAGTATCAACACATTACCAGTGGCATCACACAGTATTCTTGGGAAAATATGTTCCACATATGAAGTTCACTTCCCTTGAAAGACTTCTGTCACACTGATCATATCGCATCGCACACGAGTTGTCTAAAAAACACGAGGAGAAAAAAAGACTACTAGAAACTTCAGATCCCCAAAAACCAGAATTCTACTACCCAGAAGAGCTGAACAATGAACTAGACAATACAAAGGGTTTTAAAAACAGCCCTTGAGGGATGCAGCTGCAAAATAACAGGAATAAATCATCTGCACTGACTGGCATAGGAGTTCTGCCTGGGACAGCTCTTGGCTACTCCTGCATGGCACACACATGTAGTCTGTGGCTCTGCCAGACAAATCTTCTTGAGACATGAGGTTGTGGCAACTCCTCTATTACTTACAGAAGATCTATGATCTTCTGGGACAAGGTCTAGGCCTTGGTATGTGGCTCCTAACACCCTACCATAGAAAAGAACCAGTCACTGCTCTGCCACATAACTGATGCCTTTAGATCCATTTAGGTTTTTAGCCATTTTGCCTTTTAACATCATTCTGCATTTCCTTAAAGTCTTGATATCACTTGTCATCTCAAAGGACTCAGAATTGCAGAAGGAGAAAATATTTAGAGTTACTTTGGAATTGCATCAGGAGATTAAAAAGCCCCATTGTTCAACATGGCCTGCATTAAACTAACTCTCAAAACCTTGAGTGATTCAGGAACATGCAGTTCCCCATTTGGATTGGTCAAAGCAGGGGAAAGACAGTGAGGCAGGATCTTTGTTTCCTATATTTAGTGCAAAAGAATCCAAAAGCTTGTTCATGAGGCTGTTCTGGGCATTCTGCAAAAGGTCAAGTTGATGATTAACTTCAGCTACAGGAAGAACAAACCAGGGATAGACAGGGAGATGCTAAAACACACCCCAAAACTGAAATAAATGCTTCAAAGGACTTCAGAGAAGCTAAGATGAAATCAAAGCAGCTTTGCATCACATGCAGCACTACCTGCAGGCAGGCAACTGATAACATATTAAAATTCTTTTGTTCATGCAACTAGCAGGTCTGAATCTGCCAATCATCCAACATTCACAACTAGCAGCACAAGTGAAGATTCACCGCTGCACCTACCCCAGGCAGTGCCTGTTACCAGCAAACTACTGTGGATTTAATGATGTGGACACAACAATTGTTCAGAAAACAAGCAAAAGGCTTGACCTAAAGTAGGATTTCCTAATTTAGCTCACAAAGATCTCATTGCTGGTAGAGATGAACACAGCAGCTTCCAGCCCCAGGCCATCACACACTGCTCTAACATAAACTTGCTTGTCACCAACTGAATGTCTACACCAGCTTTAAAGCCCCTGTACTAAGGGGACATGAATTGTTATCAAATTACAAACCAATTGTTTACCAGACTGCCAGAGACAGGCAGCACCTGAGATCTTCCAAAGAGTCATTGAGGAAACACCCAGCAGGTGAGTGTGTGGAAGGCAGCAGAGGAGGAAAGGCTTTGCAACACCCACAGGGGATCAGGCAATGTGAAAAATGAGAATTGAATAACTGGCTCTGCATTGCTGTTCCCTTTCAACACTGCAAGCAGTGCAGGAAGGTTTGTTACACAGGCAGCTTTCAAATCCAGCTGTGTCATTAGTTCTTATAATCTCCCAGCACTGCGAGCCTCCCCAGGGACCTGCAGCTCTTGTGAGACAAACTGACAGCTCTTTAATTTGTCTTTATGACACATCATGGAGATGTAAAAACCTGAAGTTGTGCCACTCAGTTGAGTTCCTTCCAGCCTCAGGCTGAAGTTTCCTGAGCCTCCCCCTATTTACACACCTACCTACAGTGGACCTGTAGCTACTTTTGCCCCTGTCTACATTCCTGACCATCCTACCTGTTGGGTTTTTTACCCTCCCCATTATTTTTGGGGAGTAAAGTTATTTGGCAGCAGAAAAATCTTTGCATCCTAAGTACAAAACTCCTTCCACAGCACAGTTCTGGTCCTTCACTCACAGCCATACGCTGCAACATCTTCCCTCCCCAACAAATCCCACCTTTGAGCCTTGTGGCAGAAAGACACTGAAAAGCTCTACTTTTCCAATAAATTTAATTTGGATAAAATGTCTGAACAAATCATTGGATGCAACAAAAGTTCAGTTTAATTATAACATGGTTAAATGCTGTGCTTTAAAGCAGAGGAATCTGGCTTTAACAGATCTTTTGCTTAGCAAAAAGTAAATCTCTTACTTGGATTTCCCTGGATTTCCCAAGACTGTCAAGCATTATTTATTATACTGGCAACAAATCACTTCTGTAGCTCTGCAAATTTACATGACATTTTGGAAAACACTGCAAGACAGATTCCCTGGCCTGGTGAATGCACCCATCTGAAAATGAAGACAAAGTACAAGGCAATAATTCAAGGGAAAGAAGACAACAGGAAAGCTTCTGGGTTATTATCTAAAGGAAAATTAGTAGGTTGGGGAACATTTCCCAGCAGAGGCAGCTGGGAGAGAGGATAATCCTGGAAGTAAAACATGGAGAGCTGCACAAAGCCACCTTACTCCCCACTTCACTGGGAAGGTGAATCCCACCCCTAACCAGCAACAGCAACTCTCAGCTTTTCAGCATCCTTAGTCTCACATTTCTATCACATGTGTCAAAGTTGAGCACCACCACTCACCACAAAAGGGCTGCAGCAAAGGGAACCCACTCACATGTGAGCCTGGATGAGATGTCTGAAGAAGAAGTAAAGTAGCAAAGACAGCCTGGCACCCTAAGCATCAGCTGTGGCTTGAAGGAAGAGGGCTTCAACAACCTACTGAGCTTTCTAGCCTCAACAGGCAAGAATGATCTTCAGTGCAACTGGGAAAAGAGTTACAGAAAAGTAAGATTTTGTCCAACCTTGTCATCAAGTGCTGTTGAACTATTTTTTCCAAAGGCTTACATCCCATATACTCATATCAACCAATAATCAATCTTTCCATCTGGGAATGCAAAGTGAACCTTGTGTGTGCAAAAAGGTTTACAAAACCTTAGAAGAGACCTGAAATATAATTCAGAAAGAATGAACACAATGATGCTCAGCATAAAGACACAGAAGGCTGAAGTTTAAAAATAGATTTCTGGGACTACAAAATATGGAAAGATCTTGCAAGAAAAGATTTACTTGCTAGCAAGTCTAGCAGTAAGCCACTTAGAGACCTAGGGGGAATCTTTCAAAGATGTCCCAAACTACAGGATTTAATCTAAACATAGGATTTTTCTTCTCAGCAGTAGTTTATAGTAAAAGATCTGATGCCTCTTCTCTGTTTTTATACTTCTTGCTTCATCTACCCAGTATTCTAGGTATAACAGCTCTTGGAGAATCAGTTGCTTAACAGAAAAGACAAGATAGGCCTAAAGGATCTTCTCCAGGTGCAATGTCCCAACAGCACAGATTATTACAGGACACCTCTCCTCCCATTTTCTTACAGTAAGATGGCTGATTAAAAGCAATACTGTCCTACTAGCTCTGCCTAAGAATTTGAGAAAAGCTCGATGAAGAGCAGTGCTCTAGCACCAGATGGCACTGTTACCTGAAAAAACCCACACGAGACCAGAGGAGAAGCTCGTTGGAAGCAGTAAGCAGAAAAGTAGACAACATTTTGCTTATACATCAGGCAACACTTCTCACAGACAGGCTGTCTCAACACTCCCTCAGTAAAGCCTCCTCTGAAACACAGGTCAGAGCTAGCAATCCCCATCAAGAAGAAAACCGTTGTGAAGAGCATAGCACCTCCACAGACACTCCAGCTCAGCTTGTCAATAGATGTCCAGTTCAAACAGGACCTAAGGGGATGGTTGTGGAAACCCTGGTGAATACCAAACTATCCAGGGTGAAAGTTGTGCTGATCTTTTTGTCAGTATCTAACAAGGTCTAAGTGAGATGCATTTGACTGCTACAAGAGATTCCCTTAAGGAGAAGCTCACCTAGATGCTAACACCGACCAGTGTGACAGGAGGAAGCAGCAGCCCATTTCAGCCACCAGTCTAGATTCCTGGGATTCCCAACAGCCCACTGATTTAGCTTGCCAATTAAGCTGTGTTCCTCCTTGTGTATAAAAAGAATCTGTCCAGTAGCTCTTTCATTTACCTAAAGCAAAAGGATTCCTCAAATTGTTACCTTGGGAAGGAGATGGCAGTGATTGTGCAACAGGTTTTCCACTTTCTAGCTGGACCATGCTTGGGTTGCCATCTGGGCAGCATCAATGGTGCAGAAATGAGCCACTCGCCACTCTGAGTGGCATTGGGGCACACTGCCAGGCCTGGAGGAAAGAGTGGGGCTGCTCAAACCACCATCTGCCTTTCCAGAGGATAGAAAGGATGCTGCGAGGAAATCCGCATGACTATTGCTGACCCATCTGCTCGTGAGGCACAATGAGTGTACCGCACGTTTTTACATCTTTGGGAGTCAGAATAAAGAGTGTATCCATGAAAAATAATCCTTTGGTCCATTCCTGGAGTAAACCAGGGAAGGCTTTTCTGCTGAACCAAAATTGGACGCTGCTAGATTGTTGGTCACTGTGTGTTAGGGAATGAAACATCTCCTCTCCCCTTGCAATCAGGTCAGCAGCGTGCAGGAGGAACTCATTAATAGCCCGCAGCAAAAATCCACCTTGCAAAAACTGCCAGGAAACAACAAGAGGGAGACACATCGACAGAAAATCACCCTGTCTGCTTTCCAGCTGGTTAGCTCATCTGCTGCTGCTGAGAATACAAACCAGCCATTTAAATTAGCTTTTAATTGTTCACAATTATTCAGAGACAGCATAACCTGCAAGCAGCTCTAAGACGATAGGCATGTAGGAGAGAAAGAATGGTTTAAAGATGCTTTCACAAGATTCCTGTATTCCTGCTTTGCAAATCTCCCAGCCTGCAACCTCCAGCAATGCTGCCTCTCCAACAGACACCCCCTCCATGCAGAGGAAGATAACTCATGGGTGTTTCTATACTTTAGGTTTCCCCTCTTTCTTACTCCAGTTTTTGGCCCAGTTCAAAAATTAAACTAATAATATTTTGGTCTACCCCAGTCATTCACAGTCTCTGCACACATAGGCAGTTTGAGCAACACTTTTTATAAAGCTGCTTAAAATTCTGGACACAGCCAGAGCTCTTTGATAGGATGTCAGCCATGCAGCACCCAAACGTAGGAGGTTGACACAGGATGGTTAGTGTAATACAGCCCACTCTTCTTGCCCTTTCTTTCACCCAGAGACAGCCCACCACCCTCACAGGAGTCCCTTCCCCCAAACACACACAGCAATGGTTCACAATTGCTGCAATTTTCTCTCCTAGGAGAGAGGGAAGATATTAGCCTAGAAGATAAATCCCTAGCGTGCCAGTTTCAGTTCACACATAAGACCCAACCCAAGTCCAGTTTGCAGGACAAATCGCTTTAGGGGACTGAATCCAGGTGTACCTTGACAACAAAATTCCCTCACATTCAGTCATGTTTGGATCCAGAGGTACAACACTGCCTCAGAGCCAAAACACTCATCTAGGTCTAGGAATTGTAGCAAATTTAATAAACTTAAGCAGGATTATTTTATCAAGTATAGAATCTCCTAGAGGAGACACAATAACACTGAAAAGCAATATATAAATAGCTGCAGCTGAAAGCACAGCAAATGCTGTGTCATGCTACGCTCCCAAGTCAGTCCTGGGCAGCAAGTGCACAGAGCTGACCGGTCTCTCTTGTAGCTTCTCAGAACTTCATGCCTGCTCTGAAATGAGAGCATTCCCCTGGAGATGTAGTCTTGGTTGATCCTACATGCAGAACACACTCCCTAAACACACTGCAGTGCCTCACTGCTCTGCTACACATGAGGAATGCTGCATGGACAGACAGACAGGCTGTCTGAAGCCCAAGGAGAAGAGGCAGAGCAGTGAATTCAATGAAGCAGAGCAGGGGCTGGGTAAATCTGCGAGCTTAGCTGGGAAATACAGGATGCTCAGGCTGGGGGTAGCTTCCATGCCTAGTGATTAAGTGTGCTCAGGGGAAACTCAAATTTATCTCACAAGGAAACCAGTATCACTGCCTCCTCAGCACAGCACAGCCAGGGCAGAGGTCTAGGGCCATCTCTCCAGTCCCTCCTTGCACAGGGTGAAGGCAAACACTGTTTTAAGAGGTACAATGGCTAACGCTATCTGCAAGACATAGCAAGCCTCCTGCAATGGCTTTCTGTTAAACAACATGCTCCTGAACCAGCTGTACCCACAATAAAGTCAGATATTGGTTAAAAAAAATAGTAATCAAAGCCTTTACAACCAGTTCAAGTGACGTCTGGAATGCTACAGAGAATCCACCCAAAATTCAGTGACAGCGTGGGTACCCCGTGCATGCATTTATTTCTGATAAACAGCAAAGCCACTCCCCCAGCTCACACTGCAGAAGAGTGTGTGAATGCTTCTGGGACAATGCAGCACAATTGCATCATTGCCCAAAAAACCTCAGCTGCATTTTCTATTCACTGAAAGAGTTTCAATTATCCTCCCCATACATAAACGCTGTATTGGCCATTACAAAAAGAAGGAACAGCCCCTACTGAATCCATACACCAGGCTACAGAGGCCCAGTTATTTACCAACTGAATTTCTGCAACCCTTGCACTGTTATATGCCTTTTGATTCAAGAGGTGAATTCACTGCTTGTAGAATCACTGACAGAAGCCTAAAACATCTCCCAGCCAGAGCAGGTTTAATTCATTGCCTCCTGTTTGTGCATCCTGTAATACAAAAGCAAGCAACCTTCAATTCCCTTCAATAACTCTGAGAAAATCTCACCAGGACTGGTGACAGCAATGATGCAATAGGGACAAAAAGTGTAAAAACCCTTCAGAGTCTGACTTAATACTCCTGGAGCAAAGCATTGTTTCACTCTCTTGCACAAGGAAGTCTAGAGGACTGACTTTCTCTTCCTCACCATCTCAGCCAGAGCACAAAGCTTTCAACATCACATTTAAAACCCATCAATGCAAATCATACAGCACTACTACATCATTTTGCCTTCAGGTATTTTCTAGGCTGACTCCTAAACCATTTATCATAAGCTCTCCACATTTGTGCCAGCAACCCAAGACAACACAGCATCTGCCCAGCAGAACAACCAAGCTCTGCATGGAAACACCACCCTCCTCTCCACATTACTCCACAGGTACCCATTCAGTTATTCAGCAGCACATTTGACATGATAATAATTAAAGATTATAGCTCAGGGAATCTTATTTTCTCCCCCTGTCCCTTCCTTGGCAACTGAGCAACCAAAAAGCACATATATAGATGGTTCACAGAAGTCACTGAGCCACTGATAGAAGTAAACACTTAGAGCAATGGCACAGAAACCAGAGGAGCAATAAAGCCAGATGGTCCCTGAGTTTGTATGAAACACACACAGTTCCCATTCTAAACCTGCTGAAGTTAGATTAGTACCTCTCTGTGCACAGGTTTTAAGGGTAAAATCCTTTATACCTGCATTAATCCTTGCCAGCCTGGTTTTCCTCTGTTACAGACAACAGTAAACTTCTTGCAGGAGTAATGCTTTATGCTCCTCAAACTCCACACATGCTCTACAGCACAACAGCCCAACAGCAGTGCAGCAATCACAAATTACTGGGAAAAAATATTAAATCTTTCCCCAGATACTGAAATCCAGTTTTCAAGAATGACTTAGCTGTTTAGTAGACTCAGCATCAGAAGAGTCCCCAGAGGAGTAACACACTTCTAGGCCATCCAGTAAACTGTGAAATCTTCCATTTTTAATGAGAGAAGTGTCTCAGAGAAACCTGGAACTGTCCCTTCACTAGAAACTTGTCCCTTCACTAAAAGGTCACCTCTCACAGGCAAGCAAGGGGAGATTAACTGTTCACAGAGCTCACCTCAGAGCTGACTACCTTCCCACAAACATCAAAAACTAAAGTCTCAGAATCTTCCTAACTGTATTTCAAAAGCTGTTTTAAGGGATATTTTTCTGCATTCCTCACATCTGCATACAGATCAGCAGGGTGCTCCAAGCAGGTTTTTTAAAAAGTCTTATCTGAATCTGTACATCTTCAGCAGGAACACATCTCTATCCCCTTCCTGCCCTAATATGACAAACATCAGACAGTAACAACACCTCTAGGATGTTTCAATACCAATCTGGTTAGAAAAGATGCTAAAATGGCATTGGGGGATGTCACATTTGACTCAGCAGCTCTGTCAAATATTGCATGCACTTACAAATTGCATTTGTTCCCCTCCTATGCTTCCCAACCCCCTCCAGACCTGCTAGCTCAGCCTAAGGTCTGAGATGTGCTGAGGTCTTTCATCTTAAGCATCTTCCCTGCCTCCATGGACTCTCTCAGGTGTAACCTGACTGCATGTAAGTAGCTCTGCTGAGGATGCCCTTAGAGGAATAAGTACCCACTCCAGACACCATGAGCTAAAAGCAGTAAAAGCCTGTTTGCCTGAAGTCAGCAGTTCTGCCTCCAAACAGACACACAGCTAGGCAGCAAGAGGTTTCTTCTTCCCTCCCACCTCCTCCCCCTTTAAAAAAGCATTCACCTTTCAGAGCTGAAAGGCACCAGATTCCTAGCACAGATGCAATACTGAGTCTTGAATTGTACCTGTGCTAACAGCCTCTTGGGAATATCTTAACCAAGAAGAAAAAACACTAAGGACAAATGATGCAGCTAACCAACTACAAAGCTGCTGATCCCTGTCCCTGCCATGGCATGACTCCAAATGTATGCTCTGTACATCTGATACCTTGGCATCTACACACCAAGGAATAAAAACAGTCTGGAGAACAACTAATCAATAGACCTGTCTGCAAAAGACATTTCACCTTCTTAAACCAAGTCAGTTATCCTTGACAGAGAGCCCCATATTTCCTGGAACTGTAATTCACCTGATGCCTACTTCCCAAAATGACCTTTTTTGAGGATATATTGCTATGCACATACTCAGCAGGAAAGTGTGTATATTGCTTTAACACCAGACTTTGTTATGTGCCATACACATAACGTGTTCTTTGCTTTAATGACTTCTGTTATAATAGAGGGATTTCAGCCCATTACAACCCCAGTGAAACACTGAGCCATAAACACAGTTAGAGCAGGTTTGCAAACACTATAAAAATGCCCTTGCAAGACAACTTGGAGAGTTCTGCACCTGCTTCCAGCAAAATGGAGGTTAACTGAACTATGCCTCTTCTGAGTGCTGCCAAAACATCATGGACTGCCCTGCAAACCCTTGAAAGGGGGACAAAGCTGCAGATCTGTGACTGTGGAAAGTAACAATTGGACAGCAAATTTCAGAGTCACTGAAAAGCCATGAAAACATAACCATGGCTGTAAGCAGAACTGCTCCAAGGTGCTGACCCTGTTCTGGGCAGGGTCTGGGGGCTGATAAACCTTAGGTTGCATCATAGGGGCTGTTGTTCCTAACTAGACATACAAACAAGGTTCTCCCTTAAACCTGCACCTACTCAGTAACTGCCACTGTACACTCTTCAGATTTGGCAGCCTCTCAAATAGGATGTGTAACCTCCAGCAGCAACTCAAGTCAGACCAGCCACTACCAGGAGTCTCCTACACTTACAACAGTGATTTTCACTGGAAAAGATTCCCCAGCTTTGCAAGCTATGCACGTGCAAAGGCACCGTGTCATCAGCCACTGACATACAGCTAGCACTGGAGTGGAACATGGTAGCTATGAAAAAGCAGGTGCACTGTTAAATAGCAGACAATAATAAGCCAACAGCATGGCATTTCTCCATTTGAGGGTTTACACTCTGCATATACTCAAGTATATACTCAAATACTCATGATACTGTCAAGATTAAAATGTTGAGAGTACAAAAAAAGTGGCAAAAGGGGCACTTTTGCTGTGAATATGAACAGACACTGTGTTCTTACCACTAACTAAAAAACCCAGAAAGCACCTGATGCAGCAGAATCAACCATCAACATCTGCATAACATAACTACCAGCCTCAGGCTCGCTGCTGACAGGCATTTGTTGTCTTTCTGTCAGATTTTTTTCATATACCCCTTATCAGGCGTGTGTTAGATCTGCTCTGTGTTATGACAAGCGTCTCTGCAACAGATTCACGCAGCGAACACAGAGCACCCCCTTCTCTGTGCACAGCCAGCTTCCATCCCACTTAATTCATCTGTCCAGATTAATTTCTCTTTACCCCAGAGCTCCCTGCCTGGCTTAGATGGCCATATATGCAACATTACCTTCATCCTATCAGGTACTTAATGGTGCTTCACACCTCACTGCTTTCCTTCTTTATCCTTGCCTTGGGCACCGAAGGCTGAGAACACCAGTTTGGATAGAGAAAACACAGCAGAGAGGAGGATGCACT
The DNA here is from genome assembly GCA_907165065.1 of Caprimulgus europaeus. The sequence goes on along the minus strand of OU015543.1, from coordinate 3,552,150 downwards.
GGTCAGGATGCCAGCCCTAGAGCCTTAAGGATCATCACATTGCATTTAGTAGGGCCAAAGCTGCTACTTAATTAGGTCTGCTTAATGAGTCATACTAAATAGCATATATGTAAGAACAGGTTTTCCATTAGTGTGAGGACCTCCCTGGATTATCTAGGTGAGATGCTGCTGTTACAATGGAGTCTTTTTTCATTTGATATACTTAACCATGACCTACATTCCTTTGCTCAAAGGAGACCCATCTCCAGGGGGAATGTGCCTGTTTAATCAGCTCCAGTATGTTTTCAGGGTTCAGCAGGGATGGATGGAGCAACCTCACATCTCTTCAGATAACACACAGCTGACAGAAGCTCCAAGAGAGAGTGGTAGAAAAGCCATCAAGTTCAAATCAGGGCAGGCAGTATCTGCAGCCTGATCTGATCAGCACCCTCCACTCCAGAGACTACTGGGATGGACAAACACCAAAGCCTCCACATGCCCCAGTGAGCCTGGCCAGCTGCTTTACCTTATTGCACAATGGGTTGTCTCCTGGTGAAACTGCCATCAGGATCAGGTTTGAGGAGGAAGACAAAACCAGGAGAAGTTTTTGGGGTGGTCAGCAACCTTAACTCTTGTCTCCACAGGAAATGAGCCATTAGCAAAGAGAAGGTATAGACAAGCAGACTCACTGGCTGCAATAGAAAAAGGGAGCAGCAACTCACAAGTAAGGATTATCACCTTCAACTTGTTTCCTGAAAGCTTCTCCCATGTTGAAGGAAGTAACTTCAAATTGCTCCCAAGATACAGGAAAAGACAACCCAATAAAACAGCCCCTCCCTCACCCCCCCAAACCAGAAAGGCTCAAAAGAGAAAGAATTTGTGCAAAGCTGTCCTGGGGCAGCATGTCCAGGGCACCAGGCCCATCCCTCAGGGTTCTACCTGAGCTGCTCAGGGCTCCCAGCCAGCACAGCATGGACACAGTCTGCCTGTCGGGCAACAGGCTATGGGGACAACAGCCAAGGGGGTCAGGGTTGCACCAGGAACTGAGAAGGGCTAGAAAAAGCAGTGACAGAGTACACACCTCACTGCCACAGCCTTGGGAAAACACTGATTTGATCAATGCATTCTCCCCATCAGGAAGCGTTTCAGATTTACACTTTTTCAATTTTATAACAATTTTAGAGAGTTAAAAAAACCCAACAGTTTGTACAAGCTGACCCACGATGTTTCTGCCCTCTACATCACTACCAGCAATGAAGGTCCTCGATAGCTCCGAAGGCCATTAGCTTTGTTGATGCAGAACAGGATACACCCAACACTGCAAAGCTCAACAACACTGACAGGAGTAAAAGGAGCTCCTGCTTCAGCACACTGAGCAGTTAAGATCAGGAGGTGCACAGACAAAGTGCCTACAATAAACTGTCACCAAATGACAAGGACTATGTTGCATGGAAATAAGTCTGAGATTTAAACAGATACGAGATCAGCAGAGGTGTGGTGGGAAAGTCACAGATGAAGAAAATCCCATGATTTTTCCCTTTTGTTCACATCACTCCAAACAGAACAAACTAAGGAGAGATCATGGTTAAAGTTCCCTCCAGTGGGAAGGAAAGCAGCATGCCCACTCTTTTGTTACCATATAATCTCTTTTCGTTCACAAGTGCAGCTCCTCCACCGAGGCACAGGCTGGTGGATGTTAGTGCAAAGGCCCTTGTGCCAGACCTGGGAAAATAAAACAAAGATCCCAAACCCAGCTGGGTGTAGGCATGCTCTCACCAGGGCATGACTGTCTTGTCAAGGAGGCAAGGGAAGAAGTGAAGTCTGCTTGTCCTCCCCCCTCTCCTCACACAGCCCTTTGCACAACTGCCATATATCTCCCTTGCCATTTTTAAGTGTTTTGTTTTCAAATCTCAGCCAGACAAACATAACCTGAGAGTACAAAGCCATTAACTACTTCTAGCCTGAAATCCAATCAACTAGAGGAGGTAGAATGAGATTTTCCAAAGGCTTCAACCTATGAGGAGCTACCTGCCCACAGAGCCACTACTCTACACAACAAGAAATAACCAACCTTGCTGCAAATCCATACAGAAGGGTTTATGGAGCCTGTGTGACATCCTCAAGGGCCACTGAACATACTAATGACACTGTAAACTGATCTCATTTCTTTACTTGTGTCAATGTTCAGAGTTTAGAACAAGGTAAGATTATTTTCACAATTACCTAAAAATATTAGGAGCCCACAGTGGAACAGTTATCTGTTTAGAAGCAAAGTTTAGCACTAAATTTTTAGGGGAACTTAAGCTAACATTTACATTTAACCTGAAACATAACAAGAAGGGTCTCCCCTTCTGTGTACCTTATCAGCAGTAACACAAACCATTTGTTGCAAAGTCCCAGCAGAAATATAAATCACCTTTGAAAGCATCCCCTGCCTGCAAGGGTTGTGCTGACAGATGATTTGTACTGAAGTACTGCAATAATTAGAACCATACAGTTCAATCATAAATCTGCATTTTCAACCTGAGAGAAGAGGCAAACACCACCTTTCTGGGTGAAAAGATTTTAAGGAAACTCCTCTTAACACCCTGATTTCTGCACCCCTCAGGATGGAGCCTCCAACTATATTCTTACAGCACTCATCTCAGCCTCCAATTCAGAGTCCTCCTTGCTCTCAGTGTGGTCAACAAGCCAGGCTGAGATGGCAGCACAAAAATGGGAATTACTAATGATCATTTATACAATGCCATGGTACCTGCTTGAGTCTTCTGCCACAGCCACATTTCCAAACCTTTTCAGGATTATGTTGTCCTGCAATTACATCACCCACAGACCTCAGCACTAAACCTCCTTGACAGCCACAAGCAGGAAAATGCAGATAACTTCCACAGGCTTTGGGTATTAAGAGATTTTTACCAATACCTGACCAGCTTCCTTAATAAAGCAACAATGGTAACTGCAAAAAGGCACTCCCCAGTCAGGTTCTCAGTCTAACCACCTGAAGCTTCTAAGCACCTCAAAGTATTTAAGTGTTGAACACCTTTTGAACAGGAACAGCTCAAAGATTAGAAGTTGGCTTAAAAGTTAAAGATATAGTTCAGAAGTCACAGATTTATTTAATCTAGAAAGGATTATTCTGACACAGTAGGGTTAAAAATGACACCAATGAAGTTTAAAAAGCAGCTGCTGCTCTCATCTCAAGAGTGATCAGTAGAGTTCATATCTCAGAAAGTGATCATGATAACACTTCAGGGTTGAATGGATCAAGACAAATTGCAATTTTCCCTTTGCAGAAGACCTCAGCATCAGAAGCCCGGTCCCACAGCAATATTACTCCTTCAGAGGACAATTATAAAAAGGGAATTGTGAAGATACTTGAACACTGCACCAAAAAGCATATTGCTAGATGTCACCAACAGTCTGGGCACTCAAACAACACTTCTTTTCATAATAATGGAAAAAAACCCACCACAACAACAAAGCCTTGTGATGTGCACAGGAAAGTAGGGAACAAAGTGTAGAGTTTCCTGAAAAAACCCAAACCCTACAGTGGGGGAGTAGGATAGGATTGAAACAACACACATCTATCAGTGTGACATTTTAACAACAGAAACATTTGTGAATGGAGTACTGAGACGATTCAAGAAAATATTAGTTTCCAAACACTTCAGAGAGAAGCTCTGATAAATAAGCTCTCACCATCACAGCATCTCTTGGCAGAGATGTGCAGCTTTCGATACATCTGACAAAGCAAGACAAAGCCTCTCTCTGCTCAGAGATATGTATTCACCACATCACTCAGATTTCACCCAAGTGACATTTCAGTAGCACCTATCCCCACTTACAATAGCTATTCATAGGAAGGTGGGTGTCAAGAAGGGTAATTTCACCCATTACTTGAGGCCCGGGTGCAAATCACAGACCTCATGCTGTCAGTTATGATTAAAAGTTCTTCCTCCTCCTGGTCTCTAATGGAGATTTGCCACTTTGCTAAATCACAGCACAGCTGAAGGTGACAGGTGCCTTCTTTTCCTGAAAGCACAAGATAAAAGAAATGTTTGGATGAGGCTAAGCCAGAAGCAGCAGTACTAGCTATGCACATAGCACATACCAACCTTGCAGTGTTCCCACCAGAGCCTCATTTCCACACGGAAACACAATGAACATCCTTTGTTTTACTCTTCTTCAGAACACAGATAATCTTAACTGCCTTATTTCAAGTATCCTAAAGCAATTTAGTGAAATAAATAAATAAATAAATAAAAGCCCTTTTAGCTCACATACCAGTGTCATTCATTAGCAGGAAAACCTAAAAACCCAGCTCAGCATCACTCCTCAGTTCAGATGGAACACTCCCAGCAGAGCAGGTCATACTGAACCAATTAAGCATTTTGAGAACATCCAGGGATTTTTTTCTGATGAAACTGGAAAAACAAGAGGGCAAGAGCATGCCCTGCTAGCCAAGGAGGTAAATCATCAGACAGGTCTGCCATCATCCACAACAGGGCAGGACCACTCTCTGAAGGGCAACGACCATGCTACTGCCCTGAATAACTTAACTCCCAGAGAAAAAAGGACACTAGCAAAGCTAAGGGATGTGAGGATAAATGGGTGGGAAGAAAGGGTTTTTGAGGCACCAGAGATCCTGGTGTGGGGAGAAAACGAAACCTAATCAAAGAGCACGAACACTTAAGGGCCTCTGAAGCAGCAAAATGGTATAAAAATGCAAAAAAGAGCTATGAAAAAAAGACCTGCTACCACAACAAACTTTTGTCTACAGCAGCAGTAACACATCTGATCCTCTTACAGCACAGCAGGAACCAGCTGAGCTAAGAGCCAAGCTAGCATATACCTAAGAACTGCAATTTGGTGTCTTTTCTGCCATGCTCAGTAGTAAATACAGGTTGGATAATGATGCTGTGAATGTCATTCTGTCTAATCCTTGATCTTTTGTTTTAAGCCTTCATTCAAGCATTGCCAGCACTGTAGATCAGAGGCAGGCAATCTGAACTGAATGGGAGCTGAGCTAAGTTAGCAGCACTAACAAGACCAGCTTTTCACCAAGATTTCTTAGGCTGCTTTCCAGAATAAGTATCACAGACTCTCCAGTTCCTGGGGTGTTCGGTTCACTGCCATCATCACATCAACATAATTCTTTCAGCACCAAGGAGATGCAGGCAGGAGCTGCACAGTAGACTTCTAAGATTGCTCATAAATGCTTCTACAAAATGGCTTGCTAGCCCAAGTGGTACTGAGATCCAAGCTCTGGAAAGCAAGAGCTCTCCACCCTGAGTTTGTTGCCCCCCTCCACACACTCAGCCTTAGCAGCATAAGAGCACAACAGTCATTTAAAGAAGCAGGTACAGGATGACAGGGACAGGAATCTGCCCTACAAAGACCACCTTCAAAAGCTCATCTCTTCAGTCCCTTTTCATCAGCGCTCTCCTGACAGCAAACACTTATCAATGCCAGATTAGAAGAGATTAATTAAGTTATCACAGGAGAAAGTTAAGGTTCACATCAGTCACCACAGGCAGTGAAGTACACACAATAGTATCAGAGGCAGGGTGGGAGATGAGACCAGTCTGTCCCACTGACTATGGTCAAGAAGGTCAAATGTAGTTTGTCAGGGTTCACCATCAGTTTCCAGCCATCTCTGTAACCACTAAAGGGAGGAAAAAAAAAGCTTTTGCAGCAAGAATATGCCAGCTATGGGAGTTCTCAGATAAAGAATATTTTCTCTACAAAACTGCCTTGCTTGCAGGGTTGTACATATGCTAATCAAAGACTGCCCTAATCTGAAGAGAAAGCAACTGTGTGGGGCAGAAACAGAAGCAGCCAAAGCATCACTGTGAGAGAGACACCCTTAGGTGTGAATACACATCCTGTGTTAGCACCTGAATGCCAGTTAAACAGAACACACAGGATTAGTGCAACACACCCTCAGGCCACATTCACTACCCTAACATAAGACATAATTCAATTCTCAATTATTTTAATCATTGTGCAAGAGCAGATAGATTCCAAATGGTAACCAGGACCTATGGATGGCAATCTGGCACTAAATTATGTTAGTGAGAATAGAAAAAAAAACCCAACAAAACAAAACAAAACAGCATGATGAAGAGGAAGCCAGGAATTTAGCCTGGATTTCTTCCAAAGCTCAAAGTGTCAACATTGGAAAAAAACAGAAAGACTCCTCCAAACAAAGATTTCACACATGTATTACATTGACCACACCAATTACCACATTTGTGATATTTATTTCCCATCAATTATTAATCTTTCCCCAAGATCCCCAACAAAACAAGAAATACAAGAACTGATCATATCATATTCTGGTGAAATACAAGGAGTTCCTGATATGGGAAGTGTTAAATTTTCACCTAACACTTGATCTCAGACAAAAGCAGCCTGAGGAAAGGCACATTAATACCATTCAACAAGGTACTCAGGCTGATCAGGGCAGCCAGAGCCAATTCTGAGCAAGAAAAGCCAGTGGGAGCTGGAGTAGGTGCATACAGGGGCTGTGAGGTGAGCAGGGGAAGAGCCTGTCCAGCAAGAAAGTTAGTGATACAGTGTGAGGGTGAAAAGGGAGAAAGTGATTGTGCTTCACCACATAATAGCACATTTATAAAGACAAGAAGCTATTTAGGAGCCAGGTTTGCTTTTTACAAGAAGAGATGAGTGTAAACTGCTTGCACATTAAATGACAAATTTTCTCATCAAGATTGGGACAGCTTCCTAGTTCAAGAAATCAAAACAAACAACTCTTGATGACAGACCTTCCCTGATGGGTACACAAGCAGGCTGCCCTGGCTAGTGCCAGCCTGGAGTGCTCCCGAGGAATCCCAGGGAGTTCCTGCTCTGCACACATTTTATTAAAGTCACCCTGTACTTAGCACTTTGCTTTATCATTACAGGGCAGGTTTTGTTTGTGAACCAAATGAGACATTTCTTTGTCATGTACCAGCACAATCTCCAACAATACTCAAAATGAAATAGAGGAAGTTTCTAGTCTGAGAGTCAAAAGGGCAAATCAGCCAATTCAGCTACACAGGTCAGATGTTCTGGGTCAAAAGGCAGTTACTGAGCCAGTAACACACTCTGAACCTGACTGTCTAATTTTTACATAGAAAGTGAGATCTCAAAACACTGACAGCTGGCACATTAGGATAAAAACATCTAATGTATTTTAAAAAGCCCTTAAGTTTCTTCCTAATCTAAGAAGCCAGGAATTCTGGTATTTCCTATGCAGTGTCACCTTTGCTGCTGTGCAATTCTGCAAGGTGCTCTCTTCTTTCTTATATTTCAGCAATATCCAGAGGTGCACAGTCATTATGCATCTTGCTTCACCCTGTGAAGTTTGCTCCAGTTCAGAAAGCTTCCATGGTCAGGATAATTCAGGTCTATGTCTGTCCATCAATCACAAGCTGCATTAAATATTACCCAAGGAGGAAATATGATATATTACTACACCACCTTAGGAAGAGCTTCCCAAGCTCTTTGGACTACACTGGTCAGCACACCTCTTACAGGAAAAAACCCAAACAAAACCAGAAGTCTTCCAGGAAAGATGGAGATTCCTCCCTCTTCCCTGCTCCCACTTTCTGCTTTAAACTGAAGCCCACAGACAATTCACTAACACGAGGTTGTATTTCAGCACGGGAAACCAGAGCAACTCTTAAAACCTGTGGCACAAGGTTCTTATTTTGTGGCACAGGTTCTTGTTTTGGAGAATAAGTCTTAGAAGGAGCAGCTGAGGGAGCTGGGGTTGTTCAGTCTGGAGAAGAGGAGGCTGAGGGGAGACCTTCTCACTCCCTACAACTCCCTGAAAGGAGGGTGGAGAGAGGTGGGTGTTGGTCTCTTCTCCCAGGTAATGGGTGACAGAATGAGAGGAAATGGCCTCAAGTTGCACCAAGGGAGGTTTAGGTTAGATATTAGGAAAAACTTCTTCACAGAAAGGGCAGTCAAGCATTGGAACAGGCTGCCCAGGGAGGTGGTGGAGTCACCATCCCTGGCAGTATTTAAAAGACGGGCAGATGAGGTGCTTAGGGACAGGGTTTGGAGACAGGATCGGTACCGTTGGGTTAATAGTTGGACTTGATGATCTTAAAGGTCTTTTCCAACCATTATGATTCTGTGACATAGAAAAGGCTCCTGCCAGAAGCTGCATATGGTAAGGACAAAACAATAAACACGAAGAGGCAGTTCATGACCGTTCCCAGCCAGTTACACCACTGTGTGTAACAAATTCACAACATGCAGGTATTTTGTCTCAAGACTGATGCTGTTCCAAGGAACTTGGGCTGAGACCCTGAAACAGAAGCATGAATATTTCTTGCAATAGTCATGAGAATTATTCACTTGGATTAGATACTTAACCCACCTTCCAAGGAAAAAAAAAACAAACAACAAACCAACAACTTTCATCTCCAAAAGCAGACAGAAGGGCAAAGTTAAAGGACAAATATGGCCTTGCTGGAAACCCAGTCAACTCTGAACAAAAATATTAAAGTGGTGCTCCATGCACACTCACTTCAAAGGTGTGAGGGTAGCAGCAGCACCAGCCACTCAAGGCAGGGAACAGCAGGAAGGGCAGGAAAGCCCCACACTGCAGGGGCTGAGACCTCCCACCCCCCTCCAGCAGCAGGCAAAGCAAAAATGGCCATTTTATCAGCATGTGGAATAAAGCTGGCTGAAGGAAAATCCAAAGGCTCCTTGGTGATCACAGTGCTACTCAAGCCCCAACTGTGTTTCAGTGTAGCTGCTGCCAACAATTTCACTGAGGACTGAGATTTAGGACCAGTTATTTAATAGCACATCTTGAGCCAAGAGGTTTGAAACACCCACTCGATTCTAGAAACACCACTATTACCACCACATAACACCACCAAGTTAACAGCCCACATCTAGGATGCACTTCACTGACTACATTGCTTTCTAATCCCACCTGAAACTCACAGCTCACTAGATTTATACCTAAACTAACTTTTTTAAATGTTGGGTTACTCAGTTTAGTTATGTGTGTGAGTAAAACAAAATCAAACCTGAGTCCCTCAACAGCAAGAGATACAGGATGCCACCTAGTTTCCAAGCATCCCATTTTACATGTGTTGAATAACCAATGTATTATGGTTCAGAGTGAGAATAATTTGCCCAGATGAAAGTCTCTAGCTATAACAGCTCTGAGGAATGTCAGAAGTTTTTCCCACCATCCAGACAGCTCATGCTCTCCAGCCTTGATCAGAAAGGGTCAAATAGAGAAGGTACTGAGCAGCTACCAAAACCAACACCAGGGCCTGGCAGCAGTGATGCAGGCTGTCTTACCCAGAGCCACCTGAGAGGGAAAGTTTTTGTCACCTTTCCAACACTCAGACAAAGAGGTACTGCCACATCAGAGCCTGAAAAAACACTTTGAAGATGAGAAGTGCTACTTACTTGCTAAGTATCCTTATCAGCAGAGAAGCAGCACTTTTTCTTAAAACAAAAATGATTAACATGCAAAATTCTTTTATTCTCCAAGAAGTTATATCCTTTCAAAAGTAGGTAAAAAAAATTAATCAGTCATGATGGAACTAATTCCAGCTCTCCCAGTATTAGCCTATTTCACTAAGCAGAAAGCTCACTGTCCACTGACAAATGAAAACTGTACCCACTCACTTCAACAGGAATGATGCACCAGGAACTCACAGCTTTGGGCTAAGAAGCATTAAGCTCCTCATCTTTTCAGCTGGTGATTAAATAGCCCTCTTCACCTGGCAGTCTCCAGACCCCTCTCTCCCAAGCAGAAAAGCTAATAGCTTTACAGGCAGGGGTAATAGCAAACCACCAAGGCTGTGGTTGATGCCTGCAGAACCACATGGTACCACTGCTGGGATTTTATGGTACAAAATGAACCTGCTTAATGGACCAAGGGCTGGCCACCTCGTTTCTCTTCAGCTCTGGAAACTGTAACCAGAGGCTGTGAAGTGATACCCCTGCAAATGCAAGTTGAACAGAGTTTTTCTTGTTTGAAATCTATTCCTGTGAATTAATATATTTTTTCCTAGCCTGGAAGTTGCAGAAAAGCCTGTTTTCCTCAAGTGCTTGGTCTCACCTCCTACCAACAGTCTTCACACTGCCCATTTGCTTCAAAGAGCTAGATCACAAGCTGCTGAGGAAAGAAACAGAGGTCATTATTTTAAAGACAATAGCAAAAGCAGGAAAGAAATGCAGCTTTGCAATCAAAGAAGCCTAACTGCCTACCCAGAGCATCCAACATATCTCTGTAGCAGGGAGCTACCTTTTGAAACTCTAGGGAAATGATTTAAGATGTAGCTTGATGTATCCCACTTTCAAGATCTCAGCGTATATGCACAAGAAAACATTTTATATCTTGGCTTCCACCCCCTCCCCTTATATACGAAATCAACCTTCTACCCCAAGCCACAAGCTAATAGAGCAAGTCAAAAAAACCCACCCAAATTACAGTCTGGTCAAGAAACTGTTCTTGACACCACTTCCACATATCTCTTCACTTGTTAAAGTTGAGATCAGGAGGCTGGTGCATGCTCTAAGTTCACAGCACACAGGCATCAATGCTATTTGGCTTAAATCTTCCCCATAACCTGAACTGCACCACAACCCCTCCACTCTCACAGGGCTTCTCTGGTACAACATGCACCTGACTGATGGAGAAGGATGAATGAAGCATAAAGGTGATGTCATTTCTTTCAAAAACAAACTGAAAAGCAGATTTCTTAGTCTTAAAATCTGACCCCCCTAAACCTGTGTTTTCAGCCTCGATGTACATGTCATTCTGTAAGAGGGAGGACTTCCAGCTGCAGGTGCTTATTGGATCTCTCTCCCCATTAAGTTGCTTTAAACCCTACACAATTAAAGGCAGAAGACAAATGTAACATATCCTTTACTTTCCCTTACCTCTCCTGCACAAGCACATATCCAAGATACAGTTATTAAGTCCACATCCACCGTCAATATATTTGTTTCCACCTCCACCAGACTCTGGAGATTTCAGCCCAGTAAATGTTGGGCCTTTCTCATAGCCTGGTCCAAGCACTCCCCAAAGGCTGGGACAGAGAGCACAGCAGAGGTGGCTCCACATGCACAGTGAAATGCACAAGGTAGGTGAGAATAACCCCAAAAAGCACAGTAAGAGATGCTCTCCAAGAAACGCAGCCGAGCCCACAACACGTGGAACTGCACAGAGCTGGGCTGCACGTGCTCTGGCTGAGCACTGCAGCGTGGGATCTCCCATGCAATCCAGCCAGCACAGACCAGAAAGAGAAATAAAACTGAGAGGACACCTGTCAACTTGAAATCTAGGCACATCTGAAAGCTGCAGCTATTAGTTATCAGTAATCCCTACCACCTCTACTGCCAAAGCTGCCACATTTGTTATAGTATTTGATGTTTCTGATCACTACTTGCAATCATTATTGCTCCACCCCCCACATAGTCTCCTGCATCCTTCACAGGAGCTCTTAACATTCAGGAAGAAAAAAAATCTTATCAATATCTGAAGAAGGTAAATTCCCCACCCAGTCCCAGGACTTTGCCATTAAGAGAAACTGACTTTTGCTGAAGTTGGGTAACTTAAAAAATTCAAGTTAGAATGTTTTGGTTGCAGACACAAACACGCAGTCATCTATTTAGCAGCCTAACAGCCAATAGTAAATGGAAAAAAACCCCCAAACATTACAGTGAAGTCTCCCTAAGGTTTGTGTTGTTGTTCCAGAAGATGGAGTTAGCATTCTCCTAACTTGCCACAGGTCTAAAGGTCTCAGACATGGGACAAGGCAGCTATGTAAGGTAGAGCCTGAACTGAGTTACAGGTCAAGTGCTCCAGAGCACAACATAAAAAGAAATCCAAGCCATCATCTCACATCTCTCAGTTCCAGGAAACTCAGGACTGACAACCTCAAAAGCAAGTGCAAAGATTTTAGATGAAAGTATCAGCTCCTGTGCTTACAATGACCCATTTGGGCAAAACCCCAGCCCATGGTGGGAGGTAACAGTACAGTGGAAACAATGAGGTAGGTTTTTCCTAAGTAGCATTTAGGAAGGTGTCATCACCTCCTGAGCCTTTGAAATCCCCCAAGTAATTAAACAGTCAAGCAGTCAAAGGAGAGGAGGCTTTTAGCTTTGCAATCGACAATTATTTCCCAGCACCAACAAAGATGATGAACACAGAAGATGGTGTCTGTTCTCTGAAGAGAGGAGAGGAGCTGAGGACAGCTGCCATAAGCAAGACCTTGCCCCAAGTAAAGCATCTGTCAAAGCTTCTGCCATTTAACTTCAATGAAAAATCTTCAGCCAAAAAAGCAAATTTAGAAAACTGCTTGAAGCTGCTTCTTTGCACAAGTCTGTGTTGGAGCTGCAGCACATCAGCCAAGGAAGGACTTGTATGAGAAAGTTCCTCACTCACACAGGTATTTCAAAGCCTGTCACAGGCTTTGATTGATTCCTTCTGAAGCTTTTAGTGCACATTAGTTTGTTTACTAGTCCTAACAGCATTACTAATTTAGCCTTTTTTTTTTAAGCCATGCCAGCACATTAAAAGCAAGTGCAGCTTGGAAGAGAGTGCACCACAAACACTGCTTGCTCAGGGAGAGATTTTGTCCATTTAACAATAACACACCTGTCTAGATTTGGAACAGTTATAATTAATTGCTTAGCCCAGGTGGCCACTTGCATCTCCTGAATTATCAATTCACTCTGCACACTGTACACAAACCAATTCTCCATCCAGTAATAGTGAATACTATTTAGCACTCCTGAGATTTCCATACTTCAAGTTGTGTGGGATTCCACTTTTGCAGTAAAATATTAATGATGATCCCCAAGACTACACTGCAAGAGCCAAACAAATCAAAGGAAAATGAGGAATTGACTCAAAGGTACATAAACTTGCAATGGATACTTGCAGGATGGAAAGGTCACCAATTAAAGTGGTTCTATTTTACACAGAACTGCAAAAATTCCAGTAAGCCTTTTTTATTCTCCTGTCTCTAATGGCTACAAACATCAGGTGGTTTCAAAGAACCCCCCTGGGAGACTAACTGAAATGTCAGATACAAGAAGAGGGTTAGATACAGCTTCCTCATGCAATAAAACCCAGTATTAATAGTTTATGGGCATTGAATTTGTGTGCTGCAATGAAACTGTTGCAGCACACAAATTGGAGAAGGATGAATGAAGCATAAAGGTGATGTCATTTCTTTAAAAAACAAACTGAAAAGCAGATTTCTTAGTTTTAAAATCTGACCACCCTTACAATCTGACCATCCTTCTCAGTTCTGCACTGAGACCAGCATTTCCTCACAGCTCCTGAAAAGGACCCTGTGCATGCCAGGCAGAGTTACCCCTCTTCAGCTGCTGCAATGTACCTAACACTGCATGGCTGCACTTCCAGATGGCAAATCCCTTGCCAGGTTTGAAGATAGAAGATTTTTAAGGCCCTCTGTTTTCATCCCTCCATTGCAAATAGGTTCCACAGAGTCACTAGCCAAGATTAACAGCTGAAGAGTGCACACTGGTGGGCTGGAATCCCAGCAGTGAGGGCTGAGAGTGGCTGTAAAGGAACAGAGAGGGAAAATGCAGACCTTCCGTAAAAGGAAATATTTCCTTCTCCTATAGGAAAAAGCACAGAGAGATCACAACTTAAAAGTTTAGGTCACAGCAGTAACTACACGACAGAATTCAGACAAGGAATAAAATAGTCATTAAAATCTTGAAATGATGTGAGTATAATCTCTTCAGAAACTTCTGCAACCTTATAACTCAGTACTTGAGGTCAAGAGATTATAGCAGTGGAGGGTGGGAAGGAACAGAAGGGTTGTGTGGGATGAAGCAGAGTTGAATTCATAGAGGGACTTGTGGAGAAACATTAGATAATTTCCAGCTAACAAGCTGATCAGCCACTGGATTATGCCCAAGGAGCCCTGGTAGTTTGAATCTGTTTCCAAAGCAAAGCTGAATGCACTAATGCCACCCAAACCAAGTTGTATTCTGGACCTTAGAAAACAAAAGGGTGCTAAAAACTAAAAAAAAAAAAAAAAAAGACAAACCAAACAAAAACCCTAAAAAAAGAGGCACCTTGACTCTTACAGCAATCTTAGGGCCCTGCAGAGTCCCTTACACATAAATCAATCAGCACCACGCTTGCATTCCACAGCATCACACCAAGACACCAGCGCAAGCATTTGCTTGAGGCAGACAGAGCAGGAGGCAGGGAATGGAGACGCTGAAGGCCTTCAGATAAAGTGCTGAAACACAACACCTGCACTTTCCATTTCCCCCAGCTGCCTTGCACAGGCTTTGTGAAAATTAAAGGTGGCAGAGAGGTCTGAGGCTTGCAGGTGAGAGGCAAGAGGAAGGGCAGCAGCATTTTAAAGCACCCTACAAGCCTTACTAATATCTAATACGTTCAAACATTTTTGTAAAGTTCCCAAAGGCAGCTCAAGTGTGCAGCAGGAATGCTCACCTGCAGCTGAGAAACCCTGAAATTAAAATTCAGCTGGGTCTCAAGTACTTTTGATAGAAAAAGCATCAAGTGCTCACACCAGTTCACGGGACTTTCACAACCTCAGCTGCAAATTACATCTAGCATTCAAAGGGTACCATGAAGACAAAGAGGTGACTTGAGCCATAGAAGAGGAAATATTCTTCAGGTTTGTTGGGTCAGGCAAGACATGGATGGCAAACGTATTGGGAAAGGAAAGCTTTCTTCTTCCAGGACTGCTTGAGTTTTACAGTATTCAGCAACAATGATTTCCCAGTGTTTTGAATGGGGAAAGTGGTCACGGAAGGCAGGAAAGGAACACAAGGAGTGAGAGGGTAAGAAATCCTGGCTCTTATATTCACATCATTGTAATGATACTGCTAATGACCATCAACACAGGCATTGAAGGCAGGAATGTGCTCAGATAAACTACTTTGTTCCAGGAGCTAGCAGGGCTTTGTACCAAAACACTACCTCTATTTCAAGAGAAAAGTTTCTATTACTTGTTAACATCAGTAATCATGTGCTTGGGTTTTCAGTCTCAGTCTCCTACCACTTCCAACAGGACAGAGCAACAGCAAGGGTGGAACTTCTAAAAGCAACAGTAGAAGTGATTAGCCTACCTATTGCCTAGCTGAAAAAAAAAAACCCCAACACTTTAACTCCTCAAAGCTTAAAGACAGAGAAGCTGGGTCATAATTGGGTACAGAAAACTGCTTTTGACCTTTGCACTGGGAGCTGAAGGTGCTTGTTTCACTAGCCTCAAAATTTGCAACATTATTTCCCACCTTCCTCAGTGACAACACTGGCTTTATCCCATACACACACCAGGGTTCATACATCTGAAGTGTCCAACAAACAGGAGACAAGCAGGCAGGCAGCCTTCCACACCAAAGTGGGATCTGACACACAAAACAGGAACATGATGGCACAAGATGGGGCTAGTGAAAGCTCTGACCCCAGGGACACCTTTACCCTCTGCCCACTGCAGAATTAACTGCTCAGGGAAATAAAAGCTAATAAAAGGGTGCAACAAGCACCCCCTTTAATCCACAGTTTGCCTGCAAGCAGGTCAAGTTAACACTTTTAAGGATGACAAACAAGAATCTCAGAGTCAAAGATGCCAGGCAGAGTCACAGGCAAAAGATGTATGTGCAGGTAACAGCAGGCAACAGCACCCAAACCCCAACCAACTTTAGGACCAGGACAAGCACATGGTGCTGATGGTTTGTGTCCTCCCAGCATGGACAATGACAAGCACATTAGGATGACCTGGCTGGTTCTCACACACCAGTGTAACCCAAAAAGGGCTGAGGTCAGCAGACAGCTAAAAAAAAGCTGATTATAACCACAACATGGTAAGTCCCACATGTTTCCTATCGTGTGAGATTTGGTTTTAGCAACCTCGATCTGCAGCACAGATCTTACACAATGCCTCTCAATTTTGTTAGTGGGCAGCTTTTCAAATGGAAAAATCAATATAAAAAGTACACCTAAATTCCTCCAGCACTTAGGACACTTCTCTCCAGGGTCTATTAACCAAGTGGTAAAGATGCCTAGACCAGAGAAGGATCACAAAAAGGTGAGACAGACAGACCAATCATATATTTACATAACTGTCTGATTTCTGATCCTCCCCAGTCTAGCTTTTTCTAACACTGCAAAGGGTACAGTTACCAAGCGACTAAAGTCAGAGCTAGCACTTCTGGATTTGGGAACTCAATAACAACTCCTAAATCCATGTTTATTCACCCAAATTGAGGCAGCTTTGCTTAGATGCTGAAAACCACACTTAACTTGGGACAAATTTTTTCCTGCAAAAGCACACCATTTTATTGGAAGGCTGCAGTGATTGAACTGTGGTTCTTTAGAGAAAGATGGCTTTTTTTTTTAGGTAGAAATTATGATGTGGCAGTATCTTTTCTGAATACCTGTTTTCATTTTCCTTATCTCCAACCGGTCACGTGTTTAATGACACTAGCACCTAAATTTAGCTCATTCTGCTAGCACTTGCAATCCTACCGATGCCTGTAGGACTGCAACACACCTTCCTTCCTCTCAGTCTCTCCTCTCTCCTTCAGCATACAGGGCCCATTTCTGAAACAGCAAAGCAGACAGCACACCAGAAGCCTCCTGCTTTCATTTGCCACCCCAGAAAAGCACTCAGACCCACTCTGCTGCAAGGACAGGGGCAGGCCGCCTGTTTTGTTCAGCACAACGCCCATTCCTCGCAGCCCCTTTGTGCTATATTACAGTGCCCCCTCGCTCGCTTTTGTCTCTGTACTGTCAGTCAATGTGTGCAAAAACCCCACACCGGATGAACTTTGGGAAGTGGGAATATTTTAGTGCAGACCTGCACCTCGTGGCTCTTCAGATATAATTATGAGGTCATAGATTTACGTATGCCTCATCAGCATGAGGGTAAATGCTCATGTAAACATGGTCAGATCCGAATTGTGGTTACCAGCTGCTGAAATCTCCATCTAGCTGAGGTTTCCCTATTTGGCTGTTGACTCCCCTCAAAAAGGCGATGATGACACTGTCCAATAAAGGCAGATACCAGCCCACATCCCCAGTAAAAGGGGTCTGGGAGCTGGCTCAGATCACCTCCACAGCTGGGCCTCTCCTCATGCCATCAAATCCCAGCACAACAGCCGGGCTCTCCCACCAGCAGCATCTGCGCTGGGCTTCCAGAAGGAGCGTGACGAAGGCAGGGAAAGGGATTTCAGCCTCTGTAGGACACCGTCCACCTTCGCCATGCTCAGGCTGCTGCAGGCTGCCAGCGGCGGGCAAGGACGGGGGTAACACGGGCAAAGGAGCAACAACCCCCTTCTCGGGAGCCTCCCGAGCAGCCAAACCCCACAGCCCGCGGTGAGAGGGGGAGACGGCCGGCAGCCCCCTGTCCCGGGAGGCCTCCAAGGCGGAGCCCCGGCCCTACAGCCGGAGCCAGGCCCCCCCAGACACACATACACGGCCGCAGAGGCCGGGCCGGGCCGCGGGCAGCCGCCCGAGGCCGCGGCGGTTACCTTGGTCTCCTTGACGTGCTGCTTGATGCCCTCCGGGTACCACTGCACCCGCACGTAGCCCCGCCGCAGCGGGCTGGCGCGGCCCTCCTCCGCGCCGCCGGCCCCGGGGCCTCCCGACTCGGAGCCCCCCGAGCTGGCGGCGCCGCCGCCGGCGGTCCCGCGTCCGCCCTCCTCCGAGTCCGAATCCGAGTCCTCGCCGTGGATGAGGCGCACCAGGCCGAAGCGCACCGAGCCGCGGTAACGGCCCGACACCAGGTCGTGGGAGAAGAGGAGGCGCTGGGAACCGCCCGGCGGGGCCGGCAGGGGCAGGGCGGCGGGGGGGGCCGGGGCGGCGGGGGCCGGGGCCGCCTCAGCGGGCTGGTCCGCCATGGCGCCGGGCAGAACGGGAGAGCGCGCGGCCGCCGGCGCAGGCTGGGGGAGGGGTGGGGCGGTGCGGGCCGCGCGCAAGTAACGGCCCGGGGGCGGGGCCTGTCGGGGCCACGCCCACCTCCGAGACACGCCCGCCGCGCGGGAGGGGCGGGGGGTGACGGGTGCGAACCCGGACTGCGTGGAGCTGTGGGGTGCACCGCGTCATCCCGGGGCCCCAGTCATGGGAGTCCGCATGGCATTGTCCCCAGGTCCCAAGTCACTGGGGACTGCCCTGCATCGTCGGCGGGTCCCCAGTCATGGGGGGCTGCACCACGTTACCCCCGGTACCCCGACAAAGGGGTCTGCATGACATTGTCACCTGGTCCCCAACCACTAGGGGTTGCCCTGCATCGTCGGCGGGTCCCCAGTCATGGGGGGCTGCACAGCATTGTCCCCAGGTTCCCAATCACTGGAGGCCACACTGCATTGTCATCAGGTCTCCAAGTTGTGGGGGGCTTCACCATGTCACCTCGGGTACCCTGATATGAAGGGGATACAGGGCGTCACTCCAGGTACCCAGTCTCGTCAGGCTGCACCATGTCACCCCGGGGTACCTGGTCATGGGGGGCTGCACCATGTCACCCTGGGGCCCCAGTCAGGGGGATCCGCACCACATCACCCTGGGTACCCCGACACAGGGGTCTGCATGGCATTGTCCCCAGGTCCCCAATCACTGGGGGCTGCACTGCATCGTCGTCGGGTCCCTGAGGTGTGGGCAGCAGGGCAGGAGGATGCTCTACATGATGGTGAGGTGCAAATATTCCCGTCTTGCCTCCAGATCAGAGAGCTGCAGGAGATGATGTGTTGATGTCATTCCCTGCTGGAATGTTTCTCGGCATCAACCCCAGGGATAAGGAACGGAATAGAGGTAAAAGGGACCGTTGGGTGGGACAAGAGCATCACACCCTTGGGGAAAGACAGTTTAAATCTATCTGTGCCACATGGTTATAGAGCCATCCACAGGGCTTCTGGGAGGACAGACCTCTGTCCGAAAGCCATGACCTCTGTAAAGTGGAGGAGGCAGAGAGCAGAAAGGCAGTGCTCAGCATGTGCTGAGCACGTGAAGAGCATTTCACCCTCCGACCATCGCTATGCTGGAGCAGGGAGTACAGCACATCTCCCCAGGACATTCAGCCACCTGGAGCTGGGGATGAGGTGCTGGCCTCCCTCCCTCTGAAACCAGGGAGAGCTGTGCCTTTGTGGGAACAGGATCAGGCCTTTGGGAGGGGAGAAGGTGCCCTCTGGCTCCATTTGGAATTGGCATCATGTTCTTCTCAAGGTTTTGAAGCCCAGCTTTATACAGCGTGATGTTGCTTCTCATCATCTCCTTAATGTATATTATAACAGCCACTTAAATAAAATACAGGTACAGGTAACGGGCAGAAGCGTGTGTATAGATGGAAACTGTCCCTCTTCAAAGCAATCACACACTCAAGAGCAGTGGTGGGGTTTCAGGGAGCCACAAACAGCCATGAAAACCATGTCCTTGTACAACCATCCAGGCTGACAGCGGGGGGATTTTAATGGGGAGAAGTCAGGGCTGTTTCCTCGTTAGCAGGAGTTGAGCCGGGTGTGGTTTCTGCACTGTGATCCCAGCTGGGGCTCTGATGTGCATCCATTGAGAAGTGGCACTGAAGAAGGTCTCATGACTTTTTTAGGACACAACAGCCCAGATCTGGATTGCTACATCACTGATGTTCTTCAGGCACGTTATGGTCTCTGGGTGTCGAAAGGAGCAGCTCCCGTTCAACACACCAGGCTGTTTGGATCTCTGCTGAGGGACCTCAGCAAGTCAGACCACCCTGCAAAATACTGAAGCAAAATCAAGAAACATTCTTTTCCATGCATGATTTTTTTAATTTTGGGGTTTTTTTTTGAGAATGAGACTGATTCAGCAGGAGGTCTGAACACACAGGACTTCTGCAAAGTGACACACATCAAGCAGCTTCCCCCTCTGCTTAGGGACAATTCATGGTGTCAGGTTGTTACTCTGCCTGCAGGAGTAAACATCCTGCCTGCAAGCAAGCTGCTCGTGTGATCTAACTGCCTTACCTGCCTCTGCACCAGGTTACTGGTGACAAGCAAGACCAGTTCTCCCTCCCTGGGACCCCGCTGGTGCTGGGGGCACCTCTCAGGGGGCTTCTTTGCATGGGCCTTGTGGGGGTTAAGGGGCAGATACTGTGATGGCTGCAGGGTATCTGGATGCCCACCAGTTCCTGGGGATCAGTGCAGGGTTCCAGGGTGCCCACAAGGTGCTGGGATGCCCGCCAGGCACTGGGATGCTTGCAGGGTACTGGGGATACCTGCAAGGTGCTGGGATGCCGACAAGGTGCCAGGGTGCCCATGGGGTACTGGGATGTCCCAAGGGTGCTGGGTGTCCAGAGTGCCAAGTCATCCAGTGGGTACTCGGATGCCTGGTGGGTGCTGGGTGCCTTCAGGGTGCTGTGGATGCTCCAAGGGTGCTGGGGTGGCTGGAGGGTACCGGGTGCCTGGTGAGTTTCAGGGATGCCTGCAGTGTGCAAGGTACTCTGACGGTGCCAATATGCCTGGAGAGTGATGGGATGCCCACAGGGTGCCGGGATGCCCTGAGGGTGCTGCGGATGCTCGCAGGGTGCCGGGGATACCCACAGGGAGCTGGGATGCTCGCAGGATGCCGGGATGCTTGGTGGGTGCCAGGTGCCCACAGGGTGCCCGGGATGCCTGGAAGATGCCGAATGGCCGGTGGGTGCCGGGTGTCCGGTGGGTACCGGATGCCTGGAAGGTACACTGCGATGCCCGGTGGGTGCCGGGTGCCCGGGCTCGGCGGGGCTCTGGTGCCACCTCGTGGGCTGCCGCCTCCCGCCGCCGCGCAGGGCCCGGCCCAGCGGCTCTCGGTCGGTCAGTCGGTCGGTCAGTCGGTCGGGGACGGTACAGGTTTGCTGTCGCAGAGCAGGAGAAGCTCTTCCTGGCTGCCCGGGGCCCGCAGGCGGGGTCTGCCCGCTGGCGAAGCCCCTCGTCCCGGGGCAGGAGAGCTGCCAGCACCCTCTGCTCTGCCGTGCAGCTCCTCCTTGCCCAATCCTGCTGCTATTTCCTTCTTTTGCTGCTTCCAGGAGGCACCTGTGTCCCTGTGCCACCCCTACCAGGTGCTGGGAAGAGCTGATGCCTTCAGAACGGGGGCAGAACTTACACCTGGGTCGCAGGGAATGGCTCCAGACCCTCCCATGGGGACAGACTGGGATTTTATCGCCATCGTGCAAACGGCTCAGCGGGAATCGCTGTGTCACAGGATCCCAGAATTGTCTAGGTTGGAAAAGACCTTTCAGATCATCGAGTCCAATCATTAACCTCACACTGACAAGTCCTTGACTAAACCATGTCCCTCAGCGCTACGTCTACAGTGTCCTGATCACATCAGGAAACAGAAATATTAACAAGTGATGCAGCATATGGAAGCCTTTCATCCCATCTTGGTGAGCTCAGTAAATCTCCCAAGGCTGGGCAGGCAGGGAAGAGGGGCTCCTAGCAGTGCCCAGTGCCCCCATCCTCACAGGATCACCTGGCCCTTCCCTCCTTACTTGGGCTGCCTGTACCAAACATCTCTGTCCCTGCCCACAAACGGCCTCAGAGTGGTGTCACCTTGTATTTGTGTAACTTTATGCAAGCACAATCCTCCTCCACTCTCTCTCATCCTCTTCACTGAGACCAAAACCTTTCAAATCCCCTGTCCAGGCCCAGCCTTGCTCTGGGATGCAGGGTTTGGCTTTTCCACAGATGGCATCTGGCCCTCAGCCATCTCCTTGGGGTCACCCTGGCTCCCACCAGCAGTGTGCCAGGGGCTGGACCGAGGCAGGGGAAGCTCCTGCAGAGCTGTGCAAAGCAGGATGCTCCAGCAACAATCACTCAACTGCCACCTCCCAAAGTCAGAACTGGATCTAAACTGCCAGCAGGTCTGGGACTAGAGGATGGGCGCTGCCTCTGCTGAGCCCCTTCCCACCTGCCCATCCCACTCCTCCCAGAGGAGCCCCTGCAGCCTCCCTTGAACCCCATCCTCCTTCCTCCCAGGAATTGTGTCATGGGTGGCTGTGACCTAGTTACAAACTACCACAGCCCTGCAGAGAGGGGGAAAGGAGGCTAATCACCATCAGTGCCTGTGCTAGGGAGGGATAAGAGAGGTCCTGGCCTCCCACCTCCTGCTTTTGGCTAAGGTTGCCATGGCCAAGCAGATATGGGTGAAACTCCCCCCCAAACTGTTTGTACTCTTTCCTCAAAGACCCATGTAGAGGAGTAACAAGATACACCCACCCTGCAAAGGCACGTGTTGATCTAGTGCAGGTTAAAGTCAGAGTTCAAAGCCTGTTTCCCTGACCATCGCTGGGATCCCAGATAAGCTGGGTAGTGGTATCCCTTCATCTCTTCATCCCTTCCCCAGCTCCCTGGGACTGGCTGTGGAGAGGGTCATCCCTGTGCCCTCACAGGAGAGGCATCAGCTGCACTGATGGGACAAAAGGAATATGCCATATTATATAAAAATATAAATATAAATATATATATATATAAATATATATATATATATATACACTTCAGCCCCTGCTATGTCTATGTAGAGCCTGGGGCTGGGGTCTGGCCATGGTCTGTAGGAGCCCCCTGTTGCTATTTCAAAGGGACATCAGCTGATGGGCTCCTAAGCAGCACTGAATGTCCCGCTCCAGCTGAGAGGCTGGAGGCATGTTGGCTTCACAGGACCTGCTGGTGATTTTGAGCTGCTCTTGGCAAGACAAGAGGGGAGGACTGGGGGATAAAAGCAGCAGGTAGCCATCCTGGCAAGGGCTGAGAAGAATGAGTATGTCCAAAGAGCCACATCCTGTGCTGAAGTTACAGCGATGACGAGCGCTCACACACCGCCAGTCTGCAGCAGCTGATGAAAAGGCAGGAGGTAAGGGGGAATGAAATCAGAGCTTGTGGCTGACCTTGCAGCGATGCCAAACTGCAGAGCCCTGGTGCCACCCCTGTTATGCCATTGCCAGGAGGAAAGCATCACCCTCCTGGGGCCGTGGGTCCCCATGGCTAAGCCAGGGGAAGGTGTAAAGCAGGGATGTAGCGGGGTGTCCATGTAATTACATGAGTTTGGGAGAGAAATCTCCATGGATCATGTCACATGGGGGAGGACCCTGATGCCACCTGTGTCCCCTGTGATGGCAGACCCTGCTCCTTGAGGCCAAGGGACTGTGAAGGCTGCAGCCACCAAAACCAGCTTAATCCCCCCGAGCACCTGATAACCAGGTGGGGATGGAAGGCAGAGCATGGCATAGCTGAGGAGCCCCTGGGCTGTGTGTGTGTCACTTCACTCCCAAGTCCTGGCAGAGGGGGGAACAAGTAGTGATTCATCCACTGCCACCTCCCACGTGTCATCCCTCACTGCAAATCCTCCCCAGAGATAATTGCCATCTTCCTGAGCCGGCACCCCAACGGAGGGACCAGCCTGGCTGCGGGGCTGGAGTGACAGCTCAGGGCTCTTTGAAGATACTGAGACAACTGCTAAATATGTAAATCTCAGCATGCTGCTGTGGCTCTTATTTAATGGTGTTTTTGACTGTCTGCAGCTCTGTAGGAGCAGGGAGAGATGGACCCAGCTAAAATCACCAAGAGCAGCATCCCTGCTTGACTGTTCCAGCCACGGGCCAATCTCTGCTCTGCTGGACTCAGTTTTAATGGCTGGGAGTTGCTCTGAGATGCCATTTCTGAAGAGCAGAAATCTACTGGGTCATATTTTTGTTTCAGTTCCTCAAAAAAAACCTTAAAAGAGGGAGATAAAGGTGTAGCCCTAGGTCATTTTGCCCATAGCTGGAAACTAAAACAGGTCCTGAGCATTGCTGGAAATGTCTCTGCTGGAGCAAAGCCAGCTCTGCCTCCTGCTCGGGGCTTCTTTCAGGGCTGCATCTGGTTCTTGATGATAATGATGATGCTAACATTTATAAATTATTATTTTTGCTGACCTTCCCAGTCATTTCCTTCCTAGGAGCTCACGCCTGAGATAATCCCTCTTTTATTGCACATGTCCTGATGGGGACAAATATTGCCAGCTTTGCCTATCCAGATTCTTATGTAATAGTTCCCAGGGACCCTGGGCTGTGTGGAGGAGATGCTTGGTCTTTGGAGTAAACTCTTTGGGGCAGAAACCTTAGGTCTGGCCCCTCATCCTACAAGAAGCCAACTGGTTCTCCTGAAAAACCCCCTGCTGCCCAATTCCTGGGGACAATTACACCTGGCATGGCCAGCAGCTTCCCCATCCTGAGCACAAAGGAAGCGCATCCACGCTCGGCAGGGCTTCCTTCAGCTTCCTATGGGCTCCTGATGCCATCAGAGAGGTCTGGATCAGACACAGGACATTGCTCTCCTTTCCTAGCTAAGTCCTCTGCTTTCCCTGCCTGGCCCACAGCAGGGACTCAGCGCAGAGCAATCAGCTAAATGCTTTATCCCTCTGCAGGCAGTCACTCCGGGGGAGGGGGGGAAATAAAAGCCTGATGGGATCCTTTTGCTGGCCTGTCACCTTAAAGCTCTCACCTCTCCCTGTCTTTCATCAGGGTTATAAACTCCTTAGGATGTCACCACGTGCTTCATAAATAACAAATATATAAGCAAGGGCTGGGGAGGGTGAGGCAGACAAAGAGGAGAGGAGGCAAAACCCTGGGTCCTTCTCTCCTACCACCTGCGAGGCAGCAGCACCGGAGCCAGCTGGGCAGAGGAGCGGCGCGGGGTCCCCGTCCGGTAAGCACCCCCGTTTCTGTTGCATCCCAGCGGTACTGACAGCCTTGGGGACAGCTGGTGGTCCCCAGGCCACTGTGACTTGTCAGGCTCAATATCCCAGGATACGGGGAATTGCCCCAGAGGGGAGGGAGGTTGGTGCATGGAGCTTAGCTTGCCTGAAAAATGACTTTGGTGGAGGTAAGAATGTGACTCTCGTCACAGCCCCTGTCCCATGCCTACACTTCCAACACATGCTATCAAAACCTGGGTGTAGTAGAGACTCTTCTCATTGAAACCCTCCATGTTTGGGGTGTGGGAAATATGAAGCTCTTTTGCAAGGAATATTTGGCTTTAAAACTGAGTGAATAAATCCTTACTACCAACTCATTTCAGAATTCAAGCTCCGAATCCAGGCAGACATTTGTAACATAAGGAGAAGATGGTGTTAGGGGGGTTCTGTGGACTTGCCTGTTTATTTACACTTGAGCATCTCTATGTACTATCTGGATACTTTGATCTCTAGAGTACAAACAGAAAAAAAATCTGCAGAGCAAGCTTTTGGTACACTGCTATGTACACACAAATGTATTGGGCTTGTCTCAGGCAGATCAGGTAAGGAGCTGCAGCCCAAAATTTAGCCTGGGATATGACTTGGACAATATGCAGGAGGCTGTGTTGGAGCACGGAAGACAGAAGTCTTGAGCCAGGGAGAGATTTTCCTCCTCACTCTGATTCTCACTTACTCTGTGACCTGGGGAGAGTTCCCTTCACCTCCACAGGTCAGATGCTTCTCAGGTGTAACAGCACTGCTGGTACCCCCATGGCCATGCAGGGTCCAGGGTCAGTTCCAGGGACTGGCTGGGGAGGGTGGCTGGTTCCTCTGTGCTCTGCAGGCTCTGTGTATCCTCCCCACAGAAGATTTTTTGCATTTGCAAGGAGCTGAGAAGCAAAGCAAAAAGTTCATTTCCAGCAAATAAACACAAATAGATCAGCCCTCCAGCTGAATAACCTGGGGTGCCAGGAATAAAATGTCAGAGGGGAAAAAATACACTGAAAGCAAGCTAAGGACTTGCTTTTCCTCATCATCAGCTTCTGTTCTGGGCTGTTGGTGGTTGAGGTCTCAGGAAATTTCTAAAAACAGCTGAAGGGACCTGAATCCCCTTTCCCAGCCATCTCTGATGGGAGCTGAGCAGCCATTCACTCAAGCTGGCCTGAACCCCCCCACCAGCTCTGGGGATGGTCCCACAGCCTTTCCCATACCCAGTCCTCCACAGCCTCTGTGTGCTCTGGGATAAGGACTCGCTCTTGGACAGTGACCCGACTAATGAGGGCTGTTGGTGAGCAAACCTCCCCCTTCATCGTTCCTACAGCAGCTGAAACCCCAGCCCTGCAGGTGGCTGTTCCCAGCTGGCTGCTCTGCCCTGGCATCCCTGCACACCCAGCAGCATCCCCAGAACCTGCCCCAGGCACTCAGCACCACCCAGGATCAAAGTGACGTTGCATTTTCTAGGTGCCCAGAGCCCACCCTTTTGCCTGCTCTGGGATTTATCCAGGTGGATCAGCCCCTAATCCAATTAGCAGGATGAGGAGTTCCAGAAGATTTGATAATAAGCTCTATGAACACTACAACTGCCCCAGCACCCTGCTCTCCCCTCCAGCTCGGCCACCTCTTCACTTGCCTCCTACCGGAGCAGGAACCACCCATTCAGTCAGTCCTTGGTGACTAGAACTGGCATTGGGGATGCCTAATAATTCCCCCACCAAAGAAACCCCCTCTCCCTGGTGGACCCCAATCCCTTTGATACATATGCACTGCCAAACCAACAAATAATTGAAAATAAATCACAACACCACCCCGTCCCACCTCAGACCGGATAAAACAGGCGTTTCAAGCACCCGGCCCTCGGCATTTCAGCATGGAAAATTCCCAGCTTGTGCTGGTTCTGCCCTGTGCAATGTTTGTGCTGGTAATGCTTTTGTTTCTATAAATCCTATTAGCTGGAGGCAAGCCTATAATTAGCAGGGAAAGCTGGCACCTCTCAAACAATAATCAAAAATGACCTGGCTTTGCTGCACATTGTTTGAACATCGGGCTGAGCAGGGATGGATGGGTGGGTGGGTGGATGGATGGGCGGCTCAGGATGCTCTTCCCACTATTTCTGCCTGTGGGATGCACGTGCTTAGCAATTATTCGCTCAGTTTGTGGTTCTCTCTGGATTTATTAACTTGGTTTGCTTGCACATGAAACAGGAGGCAGATTGAAGCTACAGGCTCTGATCCAGGTCGAGGGATTTGGCTGAGCTGTGCAGGATGGGTGCTGCCGGGTGAACTCGGGGGCCAATGACCCTCCTGGATGAATCAAGCGATCTGGGGTCCTGTGTTGCAGGTGACACATCCTGGGGCTGGCTGTGCCTGGTGGGATCACACTGCCCAAAGCTCCCAGGACTGGGGCCAAAGCGTGGGGGCACCTCACCCAGGCGGGATGCCCGAGGCTTGTGGCAGCAGGCACCCACTCCTCCTGCCACAGACCCATCTCAGCTGTGTCTGTGAGCGGGGCTGTGACCTAAGAGCCCAGCAGGGACTAAGCTGTGTCACTTACCCACTGAGTGAGCCGGAAAAGGGGGCAAATCCCAGCAGCTCAGGCTGTCTCCCACGCTGGGACACCATGGTGTGCCTACAGTGGCCCGGCCCTGACCTCTCACTCATGTCCAACCATGCAGCACCGCATGGAGCTTTCACCCAGAAATGTCCAACCATGCAGCACCGCATGGAGCTTTCACCTAGAAATGTCCAACCATGCAGCACCGCATGGAGCTTTCACCCAGAAATGTTTATTTTGCAGCCTCTCAGATTCTTGCAGCCACATCCCACCCTGCCTGTCCCCAGGGCAGGTTGGACTTACAGCACACAGTGACAGCAGACTGGCAATAGGGTCACTGTGGGCAGGTATTTGTTTTATAGATATTTTTATATGTATACACACACACACGTAGAGGAAAAGGGCAGCAAGCAGCCTAATCCTGTGTGTGACCAACAGGCATTTTGGCAGCTCAGTGCGCTGGAGATCGGCTGAACTAAAGGGTTCTGTGACATTGCTGGGGCCGGGAGCCGGCAGAGGCTGCCCCGAATAGAGGGAGCAGTGGGAAGCCAGGGAGGAGGAGAAGGAGGAGGAAGAGGATGCCAGCACTCGGCGCGTTGCCTTTCCTGAAGCCAGTTCACCTGAGGTCCCCTGGAAGCTCGCCCCAGGGCCAGCGCCGCTACACGTTGCCCGCCAGCGAGTTTCGCTGCCTCAGCCCCGAGGATGCTGTCAGCGTGTTCGAGATCGAGCGGGAAGGTAAGGGGCTGCCCTGGGGAGGTCCTGCCTGGTAGACACCATGCTCAGCCTCCTGCATGGGAGCACTTTGAGATGCATCTCCAACAACCTCCTCCCTCCCCTCCTTCCAGAGAAGCCAAGCTGCTCCCTGGAGCCATCCGTATCCCTTAGAGCTCCTTTAGACCACACAGGCACCAGGGCACATGCCATCTCTCCCCATCACATCTCCCCTACCCCCTGGCACTGATGTAGGGTTCCTCACTGTGCTCGCTGCTGTCCCTCTCCAGCCTTCATATCTGTCTCTGGAGACTGTCCCCTCCACCTCGACGAGATCCGCCACTTCCTGAACCTGTGCCCGGAGCTGTCCCTCGGCTGGTTTGAGGAGGGGCGGCTGGTGGCTTTCATCATCGGCTCCCTCTGGGACCAGGACAGGCTCAGCCAGGTAAGAGCCCCACCTCGTTCTTCCCAGCTTGTGTGCTGGGAGAGGCATCTCCAGAGCCTGGGGATGAGGAGAAGCCCCCCAGGACCCTGAGGCTACTCACCAAATCTTTTCCTAAGTCTAATCAGGGCTGCTCTGGTAGAAATTAACTTTCTCATTAATTAATTTTACTGATGCTGTTAAAAAAAAAAAATGCTCAGAATTTCCCTACAGTATTCATTTTAAAATTAAAAAGCCTGCAGGGATGATGGGGAGAGGTGAAGGTGGGTGACACCTCCAGGACCCTTCTCCCTTTAGGGGAAGGTGTGGACCCTATTTCATTGGGGTGGGGAACCAAGACACAGGCAGGATGGGACCCCCTGGTGACACTAACCCCCGCTCCCACGTTGCCAGGCGGCGCTGACCCTGCACAAGCCGCGGGGCACGGTGGTCCACATCCACGTGCTGGCCGTGCACCGCACCTTCCGGCAGCAGGGCAAGGGCTCCATCCTCATGTGGCGATACCTGCAGTACCTGCGGTGCCTGCCCTTCGTCCGGCGCGCCCTGCTCATGTGCGAAGATTTCCTTGTGCCCTTCTACCAGAAGTGCGGTTTTGAGGCGCTGGGTCCCTGCGAGGTGACGGTGGGAGAGCTGGCCTTCATCGAGATGCAGCACCCCGTGCGGGGACACGCCTTCATGCGCAGGAACAGCGGCTGCTGAGCCCCCTCCGCTCTGGTCCTGCCCAGGGGGGTGGGCTGGAGAGAGGCTGGGGCAGGGGCATAAGACCCTGCCATCCCTCTCCATCCCCACCACCGTTGTATATCTTTTCCAGCCAGCTGCTCCCTCTGCCACATCTGCCTTTCAGCCAGGAGATCAGCCTGGTCCCATCTCCAGCCTGGCCCCACTGGGGGCACTGACCCCTCAGTCTCCACTCTAACCGGGGCTGTGCCAGTGAGCCTGGGTGGGCTGCAGGGCCACCTGCCCCCCGGGGCTGGAAAGGCACAGCCCTGGGAGCAGCTGGGGGGGCTCTGCTGATGTAAGACCCCTCACAGCCACATTTTGCTGAGACACCCAGCAGTGCTCACACATACATATGCCCCCAGCCCTGCACTCCCTCCCACTGCCAACACCAACACCACCAGTGAAGCAGCACACCATGGCCAAGCCCTCCCCCAGCAGCCCCAAGATCAGGCAGGGGTCCCAGCAGCCATCCCCCCTGCCCACAGACACCTTTCCAAACCCCTTGGAGCACCCACAGACACCTTTCCAAACCCCTTGGAGCACCCACAGCCACTCCTAGCTGCATATTGCAGAGCATCCCTGGGGGCCAGTCCAAACTGGTCCCCTCCCAGACTCACAGTGATCCCAGGACAAGCCTTCTGCAAACACCCCAGGCTGTTGCAAAGCAGCAAATAAAGATGTGGTGGTGGTTTTCTACGTGGTGGTGCTTTTCTATGCTGCCCGTGTGTGTTCCTGCCTCGCACCAACCATCACCTCACCCTGACAGCTGGAAAGAGGGCACCAGCCGTCACGACAGGAGCCATCCACCACCCCTTGGGACATCTCAGCTATGGGGAAGATGGGCCAAATCCAGCCCCAGGTCATTCCATGAAGGGTAGGACACAGGCAGGGTCAGAAGGCTCCACAGGTCTTTTTGCTCCAGGTATTTGGCTTCCCCTTCTGCTCGAGACCCTCCAAACCCTGTCCCAGGGAGGAGTTTCAAGGGGTACTGAGGGGGACAGTGCATCCCTGCACATCAGGGCACTCCCAGCCCTCCCACACCAACCATCATCAAAACAACCAGAACCTCCTAGAAGTGGCACAACCCCCCTGGCAGAGAAGGGAGAAGAGGCCTCGTGCATGTAATTAAATACAAGTAGAAATTTATTAACAAGGGAAAAAAACCCACAACTTTCTTTTAAAGTATCAAACAGATAAACAAGGAAACGAGGTGAAGTGTCTGGAGCAGCAACCAGAGGGACAGAGTGGGGCTGAAAACTGGCCTGTGGTGGAGGGAGGGATGCAGGGAGGGACACAGGTGCCATAATGCTCCTGGGCTCACCCAGAGATGTTATGGACAGAGGGAGCTGAGCTCCCAGCCCTTGAATACTCATCCCAGTACATCCCAGCTTGGGGATTCCCACCTCCCCCCATTTAACAGCGCTGAGACTCACCAGCACCAGAGCAACACACACCAGGAGAGAGAGAGCCCAGCACCAGCCCAGAGGAACCACCCGGACCCCAGGAAGGACCTGCCTTTGACACAGCGGGTGGGGAGGAGGAGGAGATGCTGGGGAGCAGCAGCCCAGGGCTGGGGGCAGGTGGGGACATGCAGCCTTGGGCGGGGAAGGGGGGAGGTGACAGCCCCTGTCCTGCACTTCTCTGTCCAGCACCACTCGACACAGGGAGGGTTACATGGGTCCCTATGCTTTGAAAATGGTTAAGAAGTAAGAGCAGGGACTCCAGGCAGAAGTAAAAGGTGGGAGCACTGATGGCTTCTCAAGGGGTCTGTGGGCATCAGAAGCAGCCACACAAGCCCACCCAAGGTTTGTCTCCGTGCCTCCCTCCCAGCATGGCACTATAAAGGCAGTACATGCCCCTTCTCTGAGGCACATAGTGGGGGAACGCTGAAAAAGGGAATTTAACTGAAACAAGGTGAAAAGAAGTGCCCTCTACCCTGAGTCCTGACTCTCCATCCCATGAGAAGGCCAGGTGGGGAAGCACAAGCTTCCTTCCACAGCCTCAGGAGAGTGTCAGATGCAAGAGTGGGACTGAAAAATACCTTCAAAGCTCAGCTCTGAACACCTCGGAGCCCCAGGGAGTCCAAAGCAGGCAAAGCCCCCAGGCTAAAGAGCTGCAGATAAAAAAAGTGGCCCTGCAAAAGAGGGGGTTGTGTTCACAGTATGAGCTGCAGCACCAGGGGGCACTGAGGTGGGGTGGGGTCCCAGGTGGGCAGGGGCACAGGCAGGCAGGAGAGCTCAGGAGCTTCAGCCCTGGGGCTGGGAGCCAAGCTTGGCCATGGACAACCCCAAAACCATGCTTCACTCAGCCCCTTCCCCACACAGGCACCAGCTGGGGTCCTGGGTTGGTCCCCAAACCAGTTATGGCTTTTCAGCACCAGGAGGGAGCCCCAAAGGGGTGCAATGCAAGGTGGTCCCAGTCCCACTTCTCACTGCATCCCCAGTGTCTAACTGGGGGGAGTCCAAACCTGCCAACCCTGGGGATGAAGCTGTGCCTGGGGTCTGCCCCATCCCAGAGCAGCCACCATCTCCTACAGGCTGGTGAAGACCCACCCCATGGAAAGCATCACCAGCAGCTCTCCCAGCCCTGTCCCCGCCGGCGGGGTCAGTGCAGGACCTGCTCCAGGTCGTACTTCTCACAGAAGTTGCTGGTGAAGGGCAGGCAGGTGAGATACTCCACCCAGCACCAGTTCACGGGGTAGACATAGAGCCAGGTGACCAGCGAAGTGAAGAGCCCCACGAAGACCAGCAAGGAGATGATGATCATGGCTCGCTTGCGGTACTTGTCCACCGTGCCAAAGGTGATGTAGGGCAGGAAGGCAAAGGAGAGGAGGAGGCCACTGAGGAAACCAAAGAGGTGAGCGATGTTATCGATCCACGGCAAGAGGCCGCAGATGAAGAGGAAGAGGACGATGCCGAAGAGGTTGAAGAAGGCTTTCCAGGGTTTCTCCAGCACTTGCCAGCTCTGGAAGAGCTCCACAAAGAGGCAGGCCAGCAAGCCAAACTGGGACCCAGCAGGGCCCACCTGCGGGGATGGAGGAAGCCACGGTCAGACCCTGTGCAAGTCACCTTGGATATGTCCCTGTGTCCCCAGGGACCATCTCCTCCCCTTGCAAAATGCATCTGGCTCCTGCACCCCTCCGAGGGCTGCGCTGCCACGGGCGGCCCTGCCCACACCGGCACAGGGTGGGAGCCCTGGCACGGCAGGAAGAGGGGAGCACGCCAGCACCGTTTTGGCAGAGCTGGTGCTTTTGGTGACTCAGCAGCCAGGCAGCATCACCCCCTCCCAGGCCACAGCCCCCCCATCCCGACACACCCCCGGGGGGATTAGGGTGCTGGGCGTGATCTCATTTAGAGCCCGGCAGGTTTCGTGGCCAGCAGATTAGCCATCTGCCCACCCGGGGACCCCGCACGCACACTGACATGTGGTGACACGTGATCCATGGGACATGTGTGAACTCCACACGTGGGGCAGAGCCCCCCCTCCCCGTCACAGGGGCACCAGCCTCCCACCTCCCCTACAGCAAATCCTTCCAGGGGCTGAGAGCTCTGTGCTGCAGCCAGCAGCCCCTTCCCCAAAGCCCCGGCCAGGGGCAGGCAGGGGTGCTGTTTGGTCCCTGGGGAGTGGGTTAGGTTTGGGGTGATGTGGGCAGAGCCCCCCCAGCCCTCACCTCGGCCCGGTATGGCAGGAAGATGGCACTGGCCAGATTGCCTGTGATGCCGCTGAGGATGAAGATGATGGAGATGCGATGCCAGCCTGCCAGCTTCTCCAGGTCCCTCAGCACTGTCATCTGGAAAGTCACCGACACCAGGCAGTGGATGATGCTGGGGGAAAGACCCTGTGTTAGAGACCCTTGCCCTGCCAGAGCCCCCGCCCAGCCTTCCCACCCTCTGCATCTTACAAAACACCCTCCACCAACGGCATACGATGCTGTAGTCTGGGGGTGTCCTCCCCTCTTCTCTCCCAACCCATTGGGGGTCACAGACCATCCTGATGGATACTCCAGTCCCAATCACCCCCACGGTCCCCTGGGAGTGTGGGGGGCCACGGCTCACCCAGCATGCAGGAACAGGGACAGCCACAGGCGGTAGAACTGGTCGGGGACCTCCGGGTTGAGGAAGGGCAGGAGGCCACAGACCTTGTCCAGGCAGTGTACCTGCAAAGACAGGCAGGGTTGGGGGTGATGGGGGCTCAGCCCACACCCCAGAGCCACAGGAAGCAAGGGAGGGGTCACAGGGACGTGTGGCTGGTGATGCCATGTGTCAGTCATGGGGGAGACCCTGGGTGGTATGGGGCATCTGCATTGCCCAGGTGCTGGGGAGGGAGCAATGGAGCATCCCCAGTGCCCCAGGAGATGCTTGAAGGGCCACTTTCCTGCCCAGGATGTACCTTTCTGAAGGACACTGGTGCTGCCTGGGTGAGGCTGGCTCAAGCCCACATTTCTCCAGCCCCACCCCAGCAAAGTGGGCAAGCAGCAGCAGCAGGAATCCAGCCGATAGCTGGGAAAGACCCTGCACTTTGCATTGCCCCTGCTCACACCCATCCCAACCACCTCCCATTCCTGGCAGGACACCATAAACCCCTTTGGCATCAGCAGGGCAACGTGTGACTGCTGCCAGCACTGCATCCCATGTCCCCTGACGCCTCGTGGCCCCGCTCACCTGCGAGCAGAGAGTTGCCTCCTCATGGAAGTAGCCGTGCATGAACTCGCAGTACTCCCGCGTCGTGATCTCGCAGCTGGGCAGAGGGCAGGCAGCGGGCTCGCTCGGGGCAGGGCTCGCTCCCCTGAGCATCCCCCTCTGCTCCCGGCAGCCTGTCCTGCTGCCACCATACTTCCCACCCCGCCAAGGCTCCGGAATGTCCCTCTCCCCCTGGCACAGGACATTGATGGGGCAAAAAGAGGCAGTGGGGCAGAGGGAGGAGCAGAGCCTAGGCTGAGTGCCCCCATCGCTGCGACCCACCTGCCCTTGGTGCCGATGCAGCAGGGCCTGCCCATGATCTGGCAGTCCATGTGGGCAAAGCCTGTGTGGTTGGTTTTGGTCTCGTAGGTGCAGATCTACAAGTGGGAAGGAGAGGAGTTGTGTTTGGGGTCCGACCCCAGGCTCCCCCCTGCAGCCCACACCCGGCTCGTCACCCGCTGTGCCTCCCACAGATGCTGCCACCATGGTGTCACCCAGCTGGTGGTGGCATCAGGCTCTTACCGGCCACTTGGTGATGTCATCTGGCCACACATGGGGTGGGTTGGATGCTGGCTCCTCGCACGTCCTGGTGGGAAGAGGTGAGTTGGGGGTCAGTACAGGTCCACTCCCAACACATCCCTTCCTGCAGACCAGTAACCCGCCTTGGGCACAGAGAGCCCCAGGACCTGCCCCTTTCCCTGGCTTGGGAGGGATCCTGCACATCAGTGTCACACAGCAGCACCTTCTGCAGGCAAACCCCATGGCACTCGCATCTGACAGACGACCCCATCGATGTCCCTTCTCAGCATCACCCACCCCAGCTCACCCCCCTCGGAGCAGGGTGGGCAGGGGACAGTGCAAGACAATGGCAGCACCCATTGCTACCCACATTTAGGACAGACCCCACCTCAGTTCTCCCACTGATTCCCTCTTCCTTATCACCCTCCTATGCTGTGTAAGAGCCACTGGCCCCTCAAACAAGGCAGTTCATAGAATCATGGAATGGTTTGGGTTGGAAGGGACCTTTAAGCTCATCCAGTTCCAACCCCCCTGCCAGCAGCAGGGACACCTTCCACTAGACCAGGTTGCTCAAAGCCTCATCCAACCTGGCCGAGAACACTTCCAGGGAGGAGCAGCCACAGCTTCTCTGGGCAACCTGGGCCAGTGTCTCACCACCCTCACAGCAAAGAATTTCTTCCTCACACCTCATCTCAATCTCCCCTCTTCCAGTTTCAAGCCATCACCCCTTGTTCTATCACTCCCTGCCCTTGTCCAAAGTCCCTCTTCAGCCTTTCTGTAGCCCCTTCAGGTACTGGGAGGCCGCTGGAAGTTCTCCTGGAGCCTTCTTTTCTCCAGGCTGAACAGCCCCAACTCTCTCAGCCTGTCCTCATTCAAGGCATTCAAGTTGGAAACGCAGCCCCATGCAGCACCTCCGCTGTGCCCCACGTACAGCCAGGTGACTGTGCCACCTCGTCCCAGCTGTCACTCCTACCTGGGGTCCTGGTGACACACAGCACCTGATGTCCGCTTCCCACCCGAGCCCATGACCGGTGCGTTGCTGCCTGGCCACTTGATGAACGTCGCCAGCGTCCCCTGGGGAGGATGAAGAGACTGAGGATGCGGCAGCAAACGCCCCGCTCTGACCCTGCACACACCCTGCCCTGGTGCTGAGCAGGACAGAGATGGTTTCCCCCTTGTTCCTCCAGGGATCCCTGGCACTCCCCGGTGCTGGCAGCACGCACCGAGCAGTCCCGTGGCAGGGTCTGGATGCAGCCCGACTTGTCGTTCTGGACACAGCAGCCGGAGCTGCGTTCCCGGTCCCGCTCGCGCTGGATGAGCTTTTCCACCTGCCGATCCTTCCGGATGCAGGGGGAGAACTTGGCTCCCAGGTGGATCAGGTCGATCTGGGAAGGAGATGCCAGTCCAGGAGATGCTCCGTGGCCCACCTGCACCTCCCCTCCCTCCCGCTGCCACTGGAGAGAGGTCAGCAGGACAGGGGTCCCCACAGGTGACAGCCCCGAGTCTCCATTTCCCCAGTGTGGGGAAGGCGGGTGGGAAGGGGACGGGGTCTCTCCTGAGCATCCCATCACGATGCTGCAGCTCTGGGAAGCGCTGCTGAGCCTCCAGCCCATGCTGCAGGTCCCAGAGGGATGGAGGCACTGAGGGTCCAGGGTAGCAGGCTGGGATGAGGGGG
The DNA here is from genome assembly GCA_907165065.1 of Caprimulgus europaeus. Next base: position 3,516,163 of record OU015543.1, on the reverse strand, counting down.
GACAGGAGCAACCCAGGTACCCCTCTTGGTCAGGGCAGAGCCTCAGGCCGGTGGGTGTTGGGTCAGCAGAGCCCTTACCGAGCTGGGCCCGATCCAGAAGTTTTCCTGCTGGATGTACTTGACGCTCTCGTAGACGCCCTTGTTCCTCAGCACCTGCCGAGCCAGGGCAGGGTCAGGTCCCGTCAAGGGGACTGTTTGGGTGCAGCCCCCTCTCCCTCTGCTTATAGGGGGCTGAGCAGCCCCCTTCATCTGAGGGGAAGGGCTGCTGGGTCCCACCAATGATGCACGAGGGAGAGGGAGGGCAGCTCTGCTGCCACGCTGGCATGCTCTGTGCCAGCACGCTGCTGCTCATCCAGCAGACACGGACCCTCTGCACCAGCTACTTCATGGGTGCTCTCCAATAGCAGTAGCCAGCAGCACCCCAAGGTGCTCCCAGCCTTAGCAGGAAGCAGGACAGCAGGAGACACTGGTGGTCACTGTCCCCCCAGGAAGACAGATGCCTGCTCTCCCCTCCAGCCCAGGTGCTGGGGAAGCAATGCAGCCGGCCACAGGTTACCAGGGTTAACCCCAGCAGGAGGATCCCTGTTCCAGAGTGTTCAAAGCACCCCTGGACACCAGTCCGGCTTCCTTTGGCACTAGCTGGTTGCCATTTCAGAGCCAGACATGTCACCAGAGAGCCAGGAGGGGACAACCCTGGCCAGTAGCTCTTAAACTTACTAACTCTCTCGTCACATGCTGGGCGAAGCCGATGGGCGCGATGCCGTAGGTGCTGATGACCAGCAAGGTGATGATGATGTGGACAAAGGTGACCCAGTATGTGAAATACGGCCTGCAGAGGAAAGGACCCAGAATTTGTGCATCAAAAGGATGGCTGGGCACAGGGACACTGCAGTCCCTCAAGCCCTGATCCAAAAGCATCGAGGGGGACACATATCTGAGTTACAGCTGGGGAGCCCCGAGGAGCCCCGTGCCCATCCCTGTCCCATCAGTCCCCCTCACCGGTGGCTGTCGGTGATTTCCAGCTGCAACTGCACGGTGCTGCTCAGGCTGCGGCGGTAGGTCCTGTTCAGCCACTGCCCCACCACCCCCAGCCCGTAGTAGCGTTTCTTGCGGCCGAAGGCAAAGTGTCTCACTGTGGAAGCGATGCGCCTGCCTCGCCGGGGAGCTGGGCCAACACTGGTGGAGGCTGAAGGGAGGTGGACACTTTCCTGCCTGCAGAGAGAGAGGAGAAACCCATCACACCTGACTGAAGGGGCCAGCTGAGAAATCCCCCACGTGCAACGCCATGGCCGCAGTCCAGAGCTGGGGACAGCCAGGGGATGCCTGCGATCAAGGCAAGGAGCACTGCTTGGCTTCATCCTCCTAGGAGCATGCCAAAAGTGCCCAGTGCCCCATGGCAGGGACAGCTGAGGACATTGTCCTGACTGCAGCAGGAGACATGGGTGGCTTTGGGAGCAGCACCCCTCAAGAGCTGGTACTCACGGAGTGGGCTGCTCCACCTCAGGGGACACCTTGGCATCCTCCCCCACCTGGCGCATGCGCAAACACGTGGCTGATAATGGTGGTGACTCGAAGACATCATCGGGCATGGAGCATGTCTCGTCGTGCACGTCCATCTGGAGGAGGACAGAGATGTGTTCTTGGATGTGAGCAATGGGCAAGAAACCTCTCTCTGCACGAGCATGCCCATCACCAGGGCAGTCTGTCTCCACCTGGCTGTAGAGCCTGGGGAAGAGGGTGATCCCCACTGACATCCCAACTAACTGCAGGTCACAGGGTGTGTAACATGCCCACAATGGCACGTGGTGGCTCCCCACTGCCTCCAAGGAGCATCACCAAGACTGGGGCTCCACAGCATCAGGCACAACGGGCACCGATTCCCCCACCACTGGGGCAGGGCAAAGCACCGACGTGGAGGTCCCTGCCACAGCCCCACTCCACACCCAGCCCCTGTGCAGGGGCACCGGGGCCCCTCCTTGCTCCGAGGGCCAGCATGGAACAGTGCTTGCCTTACTGAAGAAGGACGAGTCCAGGGTATCGGCTGTATCCACCACATCCTCGTCCATGAAGCTGGGGTACATGAAACTCCTCTTGTTGTCCATCTGCTTGGGAGCCAGCGTCTCCAGGACAGAGCGTCCCTTTGGCAGGGGAAGCAAATGAGGGGTAAGCACCAAAAGGTTTCTTGTAGCCTCCCTCCACAAAGCCAAGCAGCAAAGGTTAAATCCCAAGTGGCCACCATATCTTCTCCCAGCACGAGAAGGGCAGGAGCTGGCAGGAGATGCTGCCTTTAGCTCCCGAGAGCCAGAGTTGGACCGTGACCGTGTTAGTCAGCACAACAAGTGAACACTAAATCCCCTGTTTGGTATCAGTCCCACAAACCCAACTCCAATGCTTGCCCAGGGCTCCCCCAGGGACTAGAAAGCCTGCTGCCCCTGCAGCAAAAGGTCTCCTGGTGCCACAGCAGTGAAACCCAGAAGCTGCTTTTTTCTAGGGATGCCATGGACAGTTCCACTCTGAAGGTCCAGTTTTCACTGAAACTTCTCTATTTAAGCAGAGCACAGGTTAAAAACCACCAACGTCCCCCCTCAAAGCTGCCCTGGAGAGAGAGTGATCTCTGTGCAAAGCAAAAAGCCAAGAAGCAAAGATGATGGGGGAGGGACAGGGCTGAAACTTGAGTCAGGAAGAAGATGACCCCCTCCAGCTCCCCACAACTCACGCGGAGAAGAGCTGCAGCTGCCTTGAAGCTCATGTAGGCGACAGACTCCCTCTTCCTGCGTGGCAGGCAGCCGTGGCCGGAGCGGATGCTGTTGAAGGACACCGAAGAGACAACGCCGGGGGTGAGCGGGGGCAGGACATGGTGGGGAGTATGGGGACGGTCAGTCTCATCGGGACGGCGGAAGGGACGGCCCCTGGCCAGTGGATCCACAATCTGGAGGAGGGAAGAAGTGTCAGTGCCAGGAGAACAAGGCTGGGAGCCGGAGCCAGACCCATGCCCCGAGCTCTACCTTGGGCATCTTGGCGGCCTTGGGCGACTCAGTGCCTTGGAAGGAGGGCACCTCCTGGCTGGGCAGCTCCATGTCATGGTAGGCAGGCTTCAACTTGCCGTATCTCATGCTGCAATGCTGCAAGCTCTTGCGTTGCCACTGCTGCCGCTTCCCCTCCCAGTCGCTGCTGACACCAAACCATTGTGCCGTGCCCCTGGACACACGATGGATGGGTACATTTGTCACCCAGCTGGTCCCCGCACCCCAGGTACTGCCAACCCACCCAGGCATCCCCTCCAGGAGGTGATTTGGGTTGGGATGTCTCAGCTCAGCCCACAGCAGGGAAAGTTTTGACCTGGCTATGGATTGGGGAAGGGGGCAGGATGCTGCAGAGGGGTCACTGGCCTTTGGGTCTCTCTGGAGAGGTAATTCCATTGAGACTTGCACCTTGCATGGGACAGTGCATCAGCTCTGGGCTGCAGCAGACATCCAGCTCAAGGTGCTTTTGAAGGTCCTACATAAACAGGGCAGAGAAAGTTTCCCAGTGGTTTGAATTAATACTAAAGAAGCCTGCTGTGGGATTATCCCCAGGCAGATACCAGCGTGTCAAAGCAGAGCTGCATGAAACCCTCCAAGCTATTTCCTTCTGAGCCTCAACTCTCCATCCCCATCCCAAGTCCTCTGCTGGTACCCACAGCCACAACACCCCAACAGGGACCAAGGGACCCCTCTGGTGACACAGCTGCTACCAGAGCCCACGCAGCCCTCACTTGCGGATGCTCTGGGACAGGGATGTCTGCCGGCGGAAGCTGGGCTGGTGCTCCAAGCGAGGCTCCTGCAGGCTCTTGCTCTTGCGGAAGATGGGGACCTTGGAGGGCTGGAAGGCAGAACAGGGTGTTAGGGACAGGATGGCACAGGGGGGGTCCCCAGCAACCCCCCAATCCCAAGGTGGGATGGACGCAGCTCCCTGCTGCTCACCTCCTTGTGGGCGTCATCTTCCTCTGTCTCCCGGGGGGGGATGATGATGGAGAGGTTGGGGGGCTTCTTGCTCTGCAGGCGGCTGCTGCTGGAGCGGCTGCCCCCGTTCTTGTCGCCAGCTGACATCTTGGGCCGGCGGCGGTTGGCAGGCTGGGAGGGTGTAAAGAGTCAGCAAGAAGGGAATATCTCACGTGTGGGGAAAGGCTGGGTCCCAGTGGGAGATGGGGCCTCACCAGCTGGATCTCACCAGCCCCATCCCCCTGTGACTCTGGCCATGCTGCTGAGACCTGATCACTGTCAGTCCAGCTGCTCTGTCCCCAAAACCCGCACCCCCTCCCCAGGTTTGGGTGGACAGGGACACTTGGGACACTTGCTCTCAGTCCCCCAGGACCACCAGCACCACCTCTTCACCTGCTGGGAGCAGAGCAAGGGACAGCAGGAGTGACAGGGTCAGAGCATCTCCATCACCATGGCATGTGCCCATGGGACACCCAGGTTTAACTCCCCATCAGGATGTGCCTGACCAACTCGGCACGTGCATGGGAGACAGTGGGCATTCCTGAAGCACAGAGCACACAGCTGCAGCTCTCAGACAGGGGGGCACTGGTCCCCATGGTTCAGGACAGCAAAGGAGCCAAGGGGGGATTGCAGGTGCTCCTGAGGGGCCTGCAAAAAGCTCATCTTGCCCGTGCAGGGCTGGGTGGGAAGGGAGGGGACACAGCCAGGCAGGAGACATGCAAAGCCAATTCACATCCCCATCTGGGGGGTGGCTCCTGCTGTGTGAGAGGGGCTGGGGCAGCCCCTGCCACCTCCGGCCATGGAGCCAGGACCTTCCATGTGTCAGGGTGTCCCATGGGAAGGGAGATGCAGGATGTTCCCCTCCAGCACGTGTATGCACACACCAGGATGGGAGACTGAACCCTTCCCGGTACCACGTGGAGGTGGTTAATTCCTCGAGCAATCCCCTCCCAAGGGACCCAGCAGCCTGGCTGTACCAGGCAGGACCTCACAGGAAAGGTAATTCCATCCAAGCACAAGGGAGCGAACCCCAGATCCTATTAGGGGCTATGGGGGCTCTTGAAGGGAGGCACACCCCTCTCTGGCGTCTTTCCATCCCCCCCTCACCATCCAAGTGCCAGTGCCTGGGGGATTTGCACAGGTCCTATGAGTGTCCCTCACCCCCCCGGCACAGCCGTGGCCACAGGGATGGTGCTGCCTGCCACTCTCACCCTGAGCTGTGGAATCAAACCTTACAACTCAGAGAGAGTTTCCCACCTAACACAGAGACAAAACAAACTTAAAGTCATTTTCCAAAATCTAACTCTTAATACAGACAAAATGAACTTAAACTCATTTTCTAAAATTTAACTATATTTTATATGTTCACTTATCAACCCTACGTGGTGTGCACAGAGCCCTGCTCAGGGCCAGCCAAGGACCAGCATCCCCATGGGATCCCCCTTGGGTGCTGCTGGTGGCTCAGCTGCTGCCTCACCCCTCATTGCCGTTAAGCACCAAAGTTGGGAGCAGCCAACCCCTAAATTTCTCCTGGGGGCTCAGCCAGTGCTGGTCCCTGCCAGGGTCTCTTTACCTCATAAGAGTGGCAGGGATCCCACGCAGCGTGTCGTGACAGCAAACACCCGTGACAGCCTTCCTCTTCCTCTGTCCTTCACCCACAGGAGTACCAGGGCACAGCCAAACTCCTCCTGCCTTGCCTGGTGAGGAGAAAGGCTGCAATGCAAATCCATGTGAAGGAAAGCAGAGGGCTGCAGGAGCATCCCAGGCAGGGAGAGAGCCGAGCTCAATGCTCCTCAGGCCCTGGGGACAGGGCTGCTGGTGACCAGACACAGGGGACATGGACCAGCTGTTGGCACAGGGTGGCAGAAGGAGGAAGAGCCACTGTTTGCAGTGGTGCACCTTGCTCGGTGGCAGGGGAACCATGCAGGACAGGCAGGGAGGTTTCACCGGCTGCTGCCAAGCAGAGCTCTGGGGAAACATGGAGGGCGGGCAGGGAAGGCGAGTGCCTCGCCGTGGTATTTGATAGCTGCCACGCTGGGACAACGCCAGCCAGGCAGTCCAGTCCCACAAGCAGAACTTTCCATCCCACTGGTGAGCTGGAGACGCTGTTTGTTTTCCTCCCAGGGCAGCCAGCAATGAGCTCAAGATGCCAGCTGCTCCGGAGAGCTGGGAACACACCAGGCTCAGAGCAAACCCTGGGACACCCTCATCCTCCTCCAGCTCTGGGGAATGGCCTTCAGTGGTGGGAGGTGACACTGACAGGAGCACAGAAATTGGAGCCAGACGGCATCGTTCAGAGGTGTGAGAGGACACAGTGCTCCTGCACAGTGCTGCTCTTCCACCCCTATCCCAAAATCCCATCCCCATCCGCTCCCATCACACCCCAGGCAGTGCTCGGCAAGGATCTCCAGTGCTTCCTGGACAAGCAGATTTGCAGCACATTTAACACCCAGTCCCACTCCCCCCGCAGCACGGGTACAGGCAGGGACCAGGCCTCCCCCGAGCCGCAGGGGAGGTGACGCTGCTCCAGGGGGAGCTGGCACAGCCCGGCGGGCACCTGCCGTCCCCGTCACGCGGCCGGAGCGGTTTTCACGGCTCTGCACATTAACGTGATGTTTATCACGGAGAGAGCGGGAGGAGGAAGGGACCAGCCCCTGAGGGATGAAGTCCCCTTGGCCATGTGAGCTGGTGGCCGCAGCCACCCCCGAGTGCTGATCCTGACCCACAAGAAGTTTTACCCCACGTCAGCCGGCAAAATCCCCCTGGGATGGTGCTGGGAAGGCATTTTCCAGCTCCCCACGTGTTTGGCGCTGGCACCCAACCCCACCGGCGCCGGCACCCACCGGCACTGGCACCCAACCCCTCCGGCGCTGGCACCCAACCCCTCCGGCGCCGGCACCGCTCTCACCCAGTGCACTCGGTGTGAGAACAAGTGAGTCAGCACCACCATCCAGAGCAAGCCCACCATGAGCTCAGCCCTTCGCCCACCCTGTGCCACCAGGAGCATCGTGCTCTGCCCGGCAGCCCTGGCACCAGCAGCCCCATCCGCAGGGCACAACCCAGCTGCCCCTTGGTGCTGGCACCTGCGGGTCCCCAGGGAGCCTCAGCCTGGTCCCCAGGCGCTTGGGGTGGACACGGTGGCCCTGCTCTGGGGACAGGAAAGGGAAGTGAGAGGCGACACACTGAGCTGGCACGGGGGGAGACGACTGTGCAAACGCTCTGCTGTGGGGACGAGGCGGGTGACAGCAGCGAGGAGGTGACAGAGATGGGTCTCAGCACCCATGGCCTTGGTAGGAGGAAGAAGGTTCCTGGGGGCAGCACGGTGTCACTTCAGGCTGGAAAAGATGTCCAGGGAGAAAGAAAAATACACTGGGGACATTGCTACCACCCACAGGGCAGCAACAAATGGGTGAGAGAGTAACCTGGTCTGGTTAATAAGATCTCCCACCATCACCATCTACCCTCTCAAAGCCACCTCGTCCACTGAAGCTCACCAAAGCCTGACACTGCTCTTGCCCCAGCAACAAAGCAGTGAAGCCTCATCCCCTCCCAAGGAGGCAGGCGTGCATGGGACACTGGTGAGCAACTGGGATGAGCTAAACTTTAGTCTTTAAACGGGTGATGCATAGGGAGAGCTACCAGGGCTGGATCCCAGCACCAGCCCTGGGGTGAATCACGACAGATGCTGACCCAAGGAAGCACGCCCAGGGAAGAAAGTGATGGAAAAAGTGATGTGGTTTGTACCAAGCATCACCATGGGACATGCTGGGATGCTCTGAACAACGCAAAGGGGACTGGCAGCAAGGCCAAGCAGCAACCTGCAGAGCAGAGCTGGGGACAACCAAGCACAACCATCACATGAGACACTGGAGACAACCCTGCAGAGCAGCCCTGGTTGGAAGGGGATGTGTGCAGCACACAGCAGGTGCAGAGAGGCTCAGAGAAGGATTGGGATCAAGACTGAAGGATCAGGATGGGAGGATCGGGATCGCTCTCCCCGAGCCTGTTGGCATGGGGGGAGGCAGCGTTACCGGCACTGGAATAAAAGCGCATCAGGCTGGTGCAATTAAACTGGGAGGAGAAAGCAGCTCTGAGCCACCCAAGGGTGTGAGGACAAGAGCAGGACTCCCATGAGCACGACAAGCCACTGCTCTTCTCTCTTCATCTCTGTAGGGGATTAAGAAAGGGGTCAGCAATGATGTGGAGCCCCCAAAACCCCTCCCCAGCCATCACCAACGCTCAGTCGCACCCAGGAGTCCATTAGGCAGAGCCTGCCACGGCTGCGTGCTGACGGCTGCCCATAAATGATTCACGAGTGTGTTAAAGACCTCTCTCAAGTCTGGAGCCTTGTTAAAAGGTGCTCCTGATTATTAAGAGCCCTGGATAGAAAAGTCAATCGGTCCAATCACTCTGAGAATCAAGCCCCTGCAGATTTGCACCCGAGCAGAGGACCCCAAGAGGCCACTCGGCACCTTCCCCCACTTCTGCTCCCTTTCTAAAAGCTTTTTACTGTTTTCCAGTCTCAAGTTTCAGATCTGAGAGAGGCAGCCCAGTACAAACAGCTCTTAAAATGAAAAGAGCTTTCTTCTTCGAAAGCCTGACCCGTGTGTGGATCAGTCCCTTGTGGACCCACTGAAATGGGGAGACCCAGAGACCACCGACCCCCAAGCTGAGGAGCAGCCATGCTCTTTCTGCTGCCTCCCTCCTCTCAACCTCCACTTATTTTTTGCTCTTTGAGTATTTAGGCTTTTTTTCAAAAGGACAAAATACACTTTATAGCACCACTGCAGGAACCCTCCTGTCCATGAGGGACTTCATCTCCCTGTACAGCTCCATGTGCACAGCACAGAAACCACCCCCAGCCCACACACAACCATTTCACACCCCAGCACCATGACATCAAGCTGATTTTTTTTTTTATCTCCCCTGTCCACAGAGAAGGCAACTCCATCATTTCCCCACGTGTGTCAACCCCACCTCAATGGGACTGGATGGCAAACCTGCAAGATGCAAGGTTTTACTCGGAGCCTTGAGAGAGGGCTGCTGTGTTTCAGGGGGTATTTTAAGCTGCCCTCAGGGGCTTTAACCCCCAACTCCAGCACGGCTGTTGGGGTAGTGAGATGGGGTAGGGATGCCTGATGGGTGACAAGAGCCTGGCCAGTTCCCAGGGTGCACAGGCAGCTGGCACACACCTCGCCCACGCTGCCATTAGGAAATCCTCTCCCATTTTCTACGTCGGCAACGTAGGGTGTTGGGCAACTGCAGCGGGTTTGTTCAGCCTGGACGAGCTTGAAGAGCGCGGCACGCCCTGGAAGGAAGCAAAGCTACCAGGGGAGATAGAGCGTGAGGGCTGGGGGGCTGTGCTGGACACTGCTGATAAAGGAGCGATGGGCAGAGCCCTGCCTGCCTGTGGGGAAAGGGAGCCGTGGCCGGGGAGGGGGCTCGGTGGCCGGGGAGGGGGCTCGGCTGCTCCCATGGTTGCACAGGGCAAACACTTCCCTGCTGCACAGGCTTGATCACCAGGAGAGTGTACAGCCCTGGTCTCTCTGGCAGTTCTGGGTGACACCACTGATACCTGCATGGAAAGGGAAGGATTCACCCCTGGGATCTGGGAGAGGATGGAAAAGCCATGCAGAAGATTTGCCACATCCCAGCCACGGCCCGTTTCCCCCCACCCCTGGCAGAGCGAGTGCCAGCACCCACAGGCTTCCCAACCCACTGGGGTGGGCAGCGAATCCTGGTGAGCCCAGCTCCCTCAGCACCACTGCCCACCCACCCAGCACCTCCCCACGCCCCCTTCCCATGGGGGACCATGCACCCTCACAGCAAAATAACCCCAAACAGGCAGCACCACACAAACCCACTCTGCTTCCCACCATCGAGACACACTGGTTGGGGCCATGGGTGTTCCTGGAGGGGCCCCCAGCCCATCAGCCCTTTCCTTGTGCTGGAGCCCAAGCTGAGCAGGAGACACACACATGGTGGTTTTGAGCCACCCCAACAGCTTTGGAAGGAGCAAAGAGTGAAAGTCCCCGTGGCAGCGAGGGGAGCAAGGGCAGCTCCGTGGTGACAGCGTGGAGGGGTGGGCTGCTCCCTGGCAGTGCTGCAGGCAGGCTTGCAGCACTCTCCAGACCCAAGGAAAGCTCTTTTCCAGGCACCACATGGATTCCTCAGGCTACCAGGATTGGTTTAACTTGGTTTTATCCAAGAGCTGAGTAATTACTCAGAACTACTCCAATTCCTTGATAATTTGGCTGAAGCATGGGGTGTATGAACACGATGGTGTGAGCACTCCTGCCCTGGCTGCACCTTCTGGAAGAGGCTGAGGGGTCCCAGGTCATTAATTCCCCAAGGCAAGGGGAGGGCAGCCTGCCTGCAGGCCATCTGTCTGCAATCCTCACGCCACAGGTCATTACTGTGTTCATTTTCACTTCCCTCTTTGAAGCAAAACTCTTGGTGCAAGAGCACAATGGGGATGGGAGGACATTTCTTCCTCTGGTTCTTCTGCAATACTCTCATTTTAACAGTAACTCTTGGTGTGAGGGCTCAGGCTGGACTTGCAGACTCCCCCAATCCTCTGTTGCCCATTTCAGAGAGCATCGAGCCAGCCAGAGCAGTTCTGGGCTGGGAGAAGCACCCCGTATTTACAGAGGGTCCCCTCGCCGTGAGCTCTGAGCATCCCTGCACCATGTGGGACGCAGCAGCAGGAGGTGGTGCTCAGCCCCACACACAAATTCAGCTCATCCCAGGACCAAGATAAGCCCTGGGCTGGCAGCAGGACGATTCTCCCCTCAGCTAAAGCTCCCTATCTCCAAGAACAGGCTCCTTATCTCAGTGTAGTCATTTCAAGGCTCATGCAATGTGGCTGCACACCCCACCATGTGAAGGGAGAGGCTTGGGTGGACACCAGCAGCCTCCTTTGTTCCCCCCCGGGGGCCAGCAGCTCCCTGAGGAGGGGGGAAAAGGACTTTACAGTGTCCCTTTGTGCAGTGGATGAAGGTGGCATCTCTGCTGGCAGTGAGCTCGAGGCTACCCCTTGGACATCCCATTTCACTGCCCTCCAGCCACCCCTGCAAAGGGGCCGTGTCCCCTGGGGATAGAAAAACCAGAGGCTAACCCCCCCAAAAGCCTCAGTGCTCCCCTGGCCCTGCTGCAACTGGGGGGCTGCTGCTCCCATGACCACCCCTCCCTTCTCCCAAGCACCAGCAGTCAATTGTGGGCCACTCCTTGGCCTCGTTCCCTTCATTCCCAATTGCCATAAGGCCAGAAACATCCAGGTCCTCATGCCATGGAGGAGAGCTCAACCAGGAGCAGCTCACCCCCATCCAACACAGTGCAAGCCCAGCACGAGGGTTCCTACACTCACCAGTGACTACAGAAACCGTGTGATGCTCTCCCCTCGCCACAGCATCACCGTGGACCTGTGCCAGCAACGCACTTTGCAGCCTCTTGACTGCCAAGAGCTGCTCGTGGGGTCTCCCCCACCATCCTCATCCTCTCTCCTGCCCACCATCCCATGAGGGAAGCCACACAGCTCACTGCAGGGGCTGGAGATGCTGATTTTTAAAGAGCCATCTCCATGCTTTCCCCAGGAGTGCTGGGACTGGGTTAAGCCATCACATGCATGAGCCAACCTCACCCCAGTTACAGCATCAGCCGTGGAAAAACCCTGTGCCAGCACCATGGTGCTGGTCCTGGCAAGGCTCTCACGCTGCCAAGGAACCAGGGAAAGACCAGCACACACCATGGAGCGTTGGGGGTTCACTCCAGCTGCCTGTGAGTACAGAGTGGAGTCTTTGGACTTACACGTACCAGGAGGTCACTGCCAGCCCTGCCCCGGCGTTCAGGGATAACCACGTCAAATCCCTGGCACAAGCTGCTGCATGACGCACGGGGAGCGAGGCAGCCCCGTGGTGTGGGAGAGGGGCACCAGCACATCAGGCATCTCAGGAGGCATCAGCCACACCTGCCCTGGCCCAAGTAGGAGGAATACATCAGGAATTATTAAGCAAAAGACCAATTAAACCCGTTCCCCCCGAGACTGCTGGAGGGAGGGGACCATCACCCTGGGAGCTGCAGCATCTGCAGATGGGAACGGAGAGCAGGAGCATCCCACCCAGGAGTGGCCCATCTGAGTGGGTCACCACAGAGACCACATCCCTCCTGCACTGACTGGTTTCTCCTTCCCACCTGATGGCAACAGCCTTGGAAAAGGCCAAGGAGCATCTCTGGGCACTTGCCCTGCTCCCCCCCTGCCCCCGCGCCCTACTGCTGCCGCCGGCACTGTGGGTGTCGAGCGAGTCAGTTTGCACCCGCGCTCCCCCCTCTCAGGCTGTGGCCACGGCAGCGAGTCCTGCTGGTGGCTGCTCAAACTCCCCTCGAGGTGATAAGCAGTGGGTTTCACAGGAGACCTTCACACTGACTAATTTCTGGCATTTCACAGGTGGGGAAACTGAGGCAGTGCAATACAAGACTCCCTGTCTTCCCACCCCTCCCCTGCCCCAGCGGGCAGGGAGCTGGTTCCCTCCCCAGGAAGCCTGTGAGGACTTCAATAAAGTCTTTACAATTCCCTCAGCTTCAAATTACTGAAGGATGAAGGAGAAGGAGGGTACAGGGGACCTGTGCAGTGGCCAAGCAGAAGGCAGGGTTGGTCTTGGGGCCACCCAGCATGTGGACCTTCCCCAAAGCATCCTCCCTGGGTCCACTCCCCATCCCAAGCACCTCATTAAAAGAGCAACCACCAACCAGCTGCTTTTGGTTTTGTTTTTTAAGAAAGGAGGATTAAGTATGAAAAAGGGTACCAGTGCCAAGGGTTTCTTCCATACTCAGGGGCACACACACAGCTTTCGTGCTCACTCGGAGGCCAGGAAATAACCACAATCCACAGCACTGCATGCTCCCCAACGACCACAACTCCTGGATCCTCATAATCCAAAGGCACTGTGCCCATCCCCACGCTGTCCCCATCCCCACCTGGGGCCCATCATGTCACCAGACATCTCCCAGCCTGGCAAGACAGCAGGGACCAGAGGTTATTAGATAAAAAGCTCTTCAAGAAGAAAAGAGTTTATGATCCCATCACTTGTGGGCTTATATAGATTTAAGTAATTAGTTTTTAGCCTTCACTAATTGATTTCTTTGGTGCAGAGCCCCTGTCAGCACCAAGGCCACACTCACACCCCTGGGCTCAGGTCCTTGCAGGGCTCCCAGTGCCTGTGGGAATGTGGAAGTGTCCCAGTAGCCCCGTGGCGACCTGGGCAGCTCCTGCACAGCAGGCAAGGGACAGCGGGAGAAGGACAAGCCCCCTCCTCGCAGAGCGTGGCATGCTGCCACGGGTGCTTTAGGATGTGGGACCAGGGTTCCCACCCCCACTCCAACCTCCCCACCAGCCAGTTCTCCATCACCCATCCCCGCTTTCTCTGGTGATGAGCTCTTTTGACCCCTTGCTCATCCTGAGGGTAGTTTTTGCATTGAGACCAACAACCCAAGAGGAACAAGGATTAATTTGGGGGTTCCCTCAGGTTCACTGTAAGACTTAAACAGAAGCAGTGTCACTGGCAAAAAGATCTGGAACCAGAAGAGCCATGTGCTCGGTGCAGCCAAACAATGCAAACGTCACCCGAGTTCCCCAGCTCCCCCAGCACATCCCAAGGAATACAGCTTCCCCAATTAGAGACCAGCCAGCCAGCCCATTTCCCCACCAGATTCACACCCCCACTCTCTGCATCCCCAGCCTCTGAGCTGCTCTCCCAGCACCCACCAGCACCTATTGTTCCACGGACACGCTCCGGCAGCCCCGCTCTCCCGGAACGCACAAAGCTCACCAAGCGCTCACGCGTGCCCCTGAGAGCGACACCGGGCTCGGCCCTGTCTCTCAGAATTTGTACTGGGGCAGCTGTTTGGGTGTCAAACCTCGCCCCCCCACTGTGGTCTATCTTTTCTCACCCCGGGGTTTGCAGTACCTCCAGGTGCACTTTCCAGTGCAGCTGCAGCAGTGCCAAAGAACCCCAAACTGGGGGAAGCAGGGAGGCCGCCGAGGCTTGCTTCAGTCACCAGCAAACAGGAGCAAAACAGGTAGAAGCTGACCTCCAAATGAGCAAGCAGCAATAGGTGTTGATTGCCCTGTTAATTGCAAAGGACCTCGGAACAGCAGAGCTCAGGCACAGCAGCTGTGGAGCCCAGGAAGCCACTTGTGAAGCTGGCTGTGGTGCAGAGCCCATAGCACCTGGGGCAGAGCAGGCAAAGGTGACCCTGGTTTCTCCAAGGCATGGCTGCAGTTGAAGACTCCAGTTCATTTTGGAGGTGGGGTGTTTTCAAGCTGTAGGAGGTTTTCCACTTGGAAAATTGGCAGGAGCCAAAGGATGCTCGTTCAGAGGGCACGATGGAGTGAGCTGAGCCAGGTGACATTTCCCCACTTGGGACAGCCATGAGACAGTGGTGGGTTGTGCTCCCAAACCCTCCAGCCAGGCCAAAGTGCTGCAAGCCCAGGGCAGTGGTGACACAATGAGCTCACCCTGGAGATCCCTGGGAGTGATGAGCCAGGACCCAGGCACATGCAGGCAGGCGAATGTCCCAGCTCCCCATGGCGGGAAGGGTGACGCCATGCTAAGGAAGAGGGCAGGCACTTCCTCTTGCCACAGGGACCCAGTGCTGACAACGCAGCCTCTCGGGTCCCCTTTGGCTTGCGGAGCTGAGAGGTATCGGGGGGGAAAGCAGAGCCCTTGGCCCACTGTGGCCACTGCTGTGGGCAAGCCTGGCGGGACAGCGTCTGCCTGGTCCAGCCAGCCTGATACCTGTGTCCCAAAAGCACTGAGAGCCAACAGCAAAATAACCAACTGAGGGAAACAGCCCCACCGGGCATCCCCGTGCTCCCCGCGGGGCGCGTGGATGGCTGCAGGATGCCCGGACCCTCCTGATCCCGAAGGCTTTGCTTTGGCTGGCGGCAGCACTTAACCACTGCAGGCAGCATGTGCGAGCGTGCAGAGCCGTTAAAACAAACCAACTGGTAAAGGGCACCGGCACCGGTCAGCAGGAGGGGCGGGGAACGGTGCTCTCGCGTGGGGACCCGGACACCCCCGCGGGTGGCTCCTGGGCTGCTGCCGTTACCGGCCCCGCTCGCCTGGGACAGAGAAAAACCTACAAAACAAAACCAAAACCGCACTCCCGCTCGTTTATCGGGCCATCGCCGCCAGAAAGTAGGTTAGGGCTTTCCTCCCGGCCCGGGCAGGGCAGCGGCACCGGAGCAGGCAGGGTCCCCTCGCCCCGCGGTTTCCCTTCCGCACAGCCGGGTCACCCCGCTGGGACACGCACCCACTTCCCCCCGTGATGAAGATGAGGAAGAGGAGACCCCTCGCTCCTCCCCATCCGTCCGGGCTGCTCGCCCCGGGGGCGCGGGGCACGGCCAGAGCCCGGGCAGAGAGACAGGGTCTCCCCCTCCGCCCCCAGCAAAGAACCCCCGGGGAGCATGGGCAGGCGCTCACCTCTGGCGGGGCCGGTACGGGCCGGGCGGGAGGCGCGGGGCGGAGGAGGAAGCTGGCGGGACACGGCTGGTCACAAAGCACCAACAAACCGGGCGGTCACGAAGCGAAAGCGGCGCGAAGACACCAGGACCCTCCATCCCGCTCCCACCCCCGGCCCCGCTCACCTCGGCACGGGCACGGTCCCGCCCTCACTCCCGGTCCCGCCGGTACTGGCCACCGCCTCCACCTGGGCCGGGCGGGGCCTGAGGGGCGGCACGGGGGTGGAACGGGGGCGGAACAGGGGCGGGACGGGGCCGGGCCTCCTGGGGCGTGGCCTCGCCTCGGGGGCGTGGCCTCCGCCCATGGGTCCGCCCCGCAGAGCGCCCGCCCCTCGCGTCACGGATGGGTGGTCCCGCGGGTCCCCGTCCCGCCCAGTCGGCCCCGCCGCGCCGGGTGGGTCCGACCACCGCGGGACTCAGCCCGTGCGACACCCGCGGCGCTCTGCACTGGGACCGAGCTGGGCACCGCCGGCACCGGGCGCTGCCAGGGCAGGGCACGGTTATGGCTGGGTACCAGCAGGACTGGGCACTGTTAGGACCAGTCACCATTAGGACCAGTCACCACTGGGACTGATCACTATTAGGACTGGTCACAATTAAGACTGGTAACTCTTAGGACCGGTCATTATTAGGACCGATCACCATTAAGACCAGCTGCAATTGAGACTGGTCACAATTAGGACTGGCCACTATTAAGACTGGTCACTATTAGGACCAATCACCATTAGAACCAGCTGCTATTAGGACCAGTTACCATTAGAACCACCTACTATTAGGACAGGTCACAATTAGGACTGGTCACAAGACTGGTCACTATTAGGGCTGGTCACTATTAGGACCCCAGGGCATGCCCCCCCTCCCACTTCCAAGCCATGGGGACTGTGCTGTGCCAGGCAGTGTGGTGGGCACGATGCCAGCTGGCACACCTCAGTGGGCATCATGGGCCCGGGCACGTCCCGCCGGTGGGGCTGGATCCAGGTGGCACACGGCGAGGCCAGGGCAGCGGGCAGTAGCTGTGGAGCCGCTCCCCTTGATTTTGGCAGCAGTGACTCACCCAGAGCTGCCCCTGCACCCACCACCCTTTGCACCCGGTCAATCTTCTTCCACCACAGCCTCATCTTTAGCTTCCTCCCATCTGTGGATGCCAGCAGGACTTGGGGGGCTGAGGAGAGACCTTTACAGCTTGGATTGGCCATGGCTGTATCGCTGGGGCTTTTATATGGGGAAACATGCCCTGGATTTGGCCACAAAATAAATAATTGAGTCACACCTCAGGACCAGGTAGGACCAGGAATCAACTTTCCCTCTCTATTCACAACTGTGTTTTTCCTTTATTTTTGTGTTGCCTGCACAGAGATGCTTCGAGCAAGCCCACTGCACTACAAGGGCTTGTGCTAAAACTGCCCCTGGGTGTTGCAGCCCAGGTCCAGCCTGGATTCCCTGACGTTTAGTAGGGTGTTGGCCCCACTTCCACTTCCATGGGTCTTGCTCAGCAAATCTGCTCCCGGTTCCTGGTAGAAAAAAGGGTGGAAAAAGCTTTCAGTTCCTCCCAGCTCCTTTGAAGTTGTGTTTTGGAGTGGGTGGAGAAGGGGAGAGCCTGCTAGGTGCCGGGGTGCATGGCTGGGCATGGACACCCCAATGCAGGCTGTGCCGTGGGGTGGGTGGGTGCTCCCTGCCCGTGACTCAGGGGTGAGGGAGGAGTGGGGTGGGGGTATCCCCAGCTGCAAGCTGGGGCAGGTGGCAAGCAGGAACTTGTGCCAAGATGCCAGGCACTGACTTCTCCCTGCGTCTGGGTAGGGACAAATCAACCTGTCTTGGTCTGGGACACGCAATAGCCAAAATACTCATCAGAGCTGTGGCCCTGCCTGCATCCCGTGACAAGGCTTGGACCTGTGGGGATATGTCCTTCTGTGGAGGAGCTATGCCGGCTGGTGAGGGCTGTGAAACGACAGGAAGGACAGTGACTGCCACCTGTGCAAGCCCAGGGAGTGTTGGACAATGAGGAAGTGAGACAAATGACCAAAAAATCCCCAACTCGGCAGCAACTCAGGACATTGTGTCAGTGTGCAGGGGAGATGCTTTGCAGAACATTTCCCTCTACGGTGCAAACCACTCCACAACCCGGCCAGAAATATCCCCCTGGCCTCTCAGGACTTAGATTGGATATTAGGAAAAATTTATTCACTGAAAGGGTTGTCAAGCATCAGAACAGGCTGCCCAAGGAAGTGGTGGAGTCACCTTCCCTGGTGGGATTTAAAAGACAGGTAGATGTGGCACTTGGGGACAGGGTTTAGTGGTGGAACTGGCAGTGTTGGGTTTGTGACAGATGATCTTCAAGGTCCTTTCCAACCAAAATGATTGTATCAGTCTGACACAACTTGGGGACAAAGCCCCTCACGGAGGGGACACATCTTGCCACCCGTTTGGACCCCCCTATGTCCCACTGTCATTCTGTCTCATCTCCCTCAGGGTTAAAAACCGCCTGTCCCTGATGCCCCTGTCACCTCTGCCCGCTGCACAGCCCCTGGGCAGGCAGCTGCCTGCTGTGCCATCCGGGAAGCAGCCCGGTCCCGGAGCTGGCTGCCTGCAGCGCTGCCGTTCCCGGTGCGAACGGCAGAGGCCAGGCCGCGGCCGCGCTCGGCGCTGCTGGCAGCGGGGTGGAAGCTGTTCCCAGCCGCGGCAGAGGATGCTCGGCCTCTGCCATCGCTCAGCGCTCCCTTCCCTCTCATCTCCATCTCACCAGCGTCTGCTGCCCCGCTGCCCCATCCCCATCCGTGCCATGCCCGGTCCATCCCCATCAGTGCCATGCCCGGGTGTCACGGCTGTCACCCCTGCCACCCGTGAGGGACACGGGGCACCCTGGGACCATGCAAAGACAGGGACGTTTTTCCTGTCCAGCAAACTGGGAACCCAGGTCTGGTTCTGCCAGGATGGTGCAGATGGAAAAGCCCCCCTCGTCCCCCCCAATCTTTCCCGCTGGTGTCACAGCACTGCTGGCAGTGGTGCCACTCGGCTGTGCACCAGATAGAGCTTGTCACAGTGTCCTCACCTGCCTGTCCCCCCACTGCTCCCCTGCCCCAGCCATCGAGGGGCTCGGAGATGGGGATCAGCACCCATCGCCCACCCGTGCTGTGCTGTGCGGCTGCCCCAGGCTCAGCCACCCTTGCAAACATGGGCATGGTCCTGCTCACCCCCGAGTTCAGTCTGGGGAGCTGGGGGACCCCAGCTCCTGTCCTTAGAGGCACTGTCACCCCTAGATCCTGAGCGAGCCACCCCAGCAGCACACAGACCTCTCCAGACACAGATATTAATGGGAAATTTGTATTTTTAGCCCCTTCAAGCGCTGTTTCCTCCCACCCTCCCTCCGTTGGCCAGTCTGTGGTGGGAATTAAGAAATAAACCAATATCAACCACAATCAAAGGCAGGCTGGTGGGAGTTTGTCTTTTGAGGTTTCCTTCTCTTTTATTCCTTTCCCAAAGAATAAACATTTGGGAGGGCTCTGGGGTAACTTAGTGGAGCAGGAAAGGGCAGGAGGCTGGGAGCTGACTGCTCCCTTCAGCAAATCTTGTAGGATGATGGTCCAAGCTTGGGGATTTTCCTTCCAGCAGAAATGACTGCCCAGTCAGATGATAAAGCTGGGAATAGCCTGGTTTATTGGGAGGCTGCTTCACCCCCCAGCACTGGGGCTGGGGTCAGCTGGAGCTGCTGGGACAGAGGCTGGGGCAGAGGATGCTGCGTGGGGAGAAGGAGGAGGGAATGAAGTGGGTGAACTCACAGGAGCACCGAGGAAGCTGTGACCTTTGAGAAGCAATATCTTTCTCACTCACTGCTATTCATCCAGCCTTCCCAGCGGCTCCTTCTGCTGAGCCCAATCCTGTATGCACAGGCCAGGCTGGGATGTGCTGGGAGATGCTGGGCTGCTCTGGTGCTGTCTCCTGTCCAGGGGTGGTTCTGGTTTGTGGGGCTGAATGCAACGTCTACTGCTGGAAGATCAGCTCTGGAAGGGGACAAGCCTTCCTGTCTGCTGGGTGTCCTTGGGCAGGTGAGCTGGGAGGAGAAGCCACCTGTTTGTCCCCAGGCATCCCCTTTGCCTTGCCCATATCCCCCCCGCCGCTGCTTGGGCTGTGGGATGAGCTGTGCCCGGGCTCAGCGTGTCTGTGCCTGGCTGAGCAGAGGCTGCAGTGTGATGTTTACCTGCACAGCCATCTGCATTCACCTTCGGAGATGTGACCTGCCTGCTGCTGGAGCTGAGCCAAGCTGCATCCAGCAGCCAGGCTGGAGCAGGGAGCAGAGCTCTGACCCACCAAGCACCACAGTCCTCTGTCAGCCCTGACCCCTCTTAGCCAGGCAAGGACAGGGACCAGAGAGGGAATTCAGCTTCCCTCCATGCAGGACCCCAGGGCAGGTGGGTGCTTGGCAGAGAGCAAGGCTGGACTGCCAGAACAGTGGCTTCCCCAATGCATCCTTGTCAGCACCCACATCTCTGCTGGCACCCTGTCTCTCCACAGGCACCCCATGTCTGTAGGCACAACACCTCTGCAGACACCCCTCTCTGCTGTCACCCCAACCCCTCTGCCAGCCTCTGGTCCAAAAGTGGACGGTGGCATGGGTGGGTTTGCATGGAGGAGGGGACAGCCACTCTCTCACTGACCCCCTGCCCAGCTGTCATCACCAGGATTATTTTTTAAATCAGGTTCCCAAAGCTGACGGGACAATTTCCAGGACCTGCTCCCTGCCTTTTGCACCCCCTCGTCACCCACAGCGCTGGTGCAGATGTCACCCGGTGCCCTGGCAGACTCGGGCCAGGGACACTGTCACAAGGGACAGAAAGCAGCTCAGGGGAAAACGCTCGGCCACATCCTGGCAGCAGGCAGGGCATGGGCAGGACACGGGCAGGACACGGGCAGGACACGGGCAGGGCATGGGCAGGACATGGGCAGGACACGGGCAGGACACGGGCAGGGCATGGGCAGGCAGCCAGCCCTGGCACTGGGGAAGGGCAGCAGCACCATCAGACCCACGTAGCCCACAGACCTCAAAACAGGTCTATAGGACTGCATCATGTGTAGGTAGATATAAAATATATTGTTAAATCCTGAGTGTAATCGTACTTTGCTGGTAGCAGAGCCCCAGAGGATGCACAGCCCTCGGCAGGCAGATGAGAGGTGGTTTAAAATAAACCAGTTTACCTGCCCATGTACCTCTGGCTTTTCCATCCAGCCAATTTTTTCCTCTACCAAGAAAACAATAAAACCAAGAGAACTATGTGTAGTTATTTACTGAGATATCTAAAATAAATGAAAATCACACTATTGCTTAAAAAAAGTATCCCCAAACCAAATCTTTCTGCTCCCTGAATATAAAACCACAACAATGTGGCATAGCCCAATGATTATTTTATTTCAGGAGCTGTTTGGAACATCAGTCTCAAAACTGATCGAACACACAAACAACAGCGTCCACAGGGTGGTTTTCTGAAGCTTTCTCTTAAAGCAAATATACTTGTCAATTAATAAAAAGGGGACAGCAATAAATGTTCTATGAAAAAAATCATTTATAATAAACAATGATAGATGTCCTATGGAAAAAAAAAAAGGGTTTGGACTAAACAGTGATAAATGTCCCATGAAAAAAAGGATTGGGAATAAACAGCAATAGATGTCCCATCTGCATGAGGATGGGGATCCTCCCAGCAGCAAAGCTGTCTGGTTTGGGTGATCTCGAGGGGTTTAATGAGCTGAGCCATGGGAATGTGCTTTTTGCTGGTTTGTTTCCCAAAGGGAAGGTGCTCGTTAGCGTGGGGATGGCAACTGTCCCCGAGGTCCTGGGCTAACGTGGTGGACCCAGCAGCGAGCAGAAAGCAGAGGGAGGCTCCTCTTGGGCACGATGCTGGATGTCCAGGTTCAGGTGTCTGGGAGCACCTCGGTGCCTTCGGTGCTGCTGCCGGCACCCGCCGGGTCCTGCAAAACCAGAGGGCGATTTGGCTGGGCTGGGGGCTGCAGGGTGTGTGTCCCACCCCCACACCCCAGCTCCCTGGCAATGGGGCCAAGCGCTTTTGGGCACCAGAGGGCCAGCTCCTGCACATGGGGCAAGTGTGGTTTTCCAGTCATCCTCACTCCCGTGGGTCCTAGAGGGGAGGAAGAGGAGGAGGAGGCAACCTGCCCCCCCCAGGAGCCATCCTCCTCCATCCTCCCTCTGCCCTCAGCTCTGCTCTCTCTCAAAAAAGCCTGGGAGGAGAGAAACCTGGCTATAAATTAGCCAGGAGGATTTTTCAATTTGAGATGTGCACTTCCCACCGCCCCAGCACTGTTATTTCATCTCTCAGCTGCTGAACTCCTGGGAATTAATCCCGGCTGGCGCTGACAGCGTTTACATTCAGCGCGGCTCAGATAAACCATATCAGCCGGCGCAGCTGAAGAGGAGCCGAGCACGGAAGGAAGGGCCGGCTCCTGCTCAGTGTCAGCCCCACCAGGGTGAAATGATCTTTTTTGCTATTTTTTTTCCCATCCCCAAGGGCTTTGCTCTGAGCAAGGAGCTGCCAAAAACCCCACACTCATGAGGGTGGCTGTAGGGTGGTTGCTACAGCAAAGCCTGGAGCTCCTGGCTCTTATCTCAGTGCAGATAATGGAGAAGAAGAAGAAGAAGAAGAAGGGACCTGTCCTTCAAGCTGGTGGGAGCCAGCAAGATCCATCTCCTGAGGCTTTTTGCCCTCTGCCACCCAGGACACAAGGGAGGACTTCTCCTCACCGCCAGCTCCCACAGGCTGGGTTTTAACAGGTATTTGTGCAGCGCAGTTAGTGCACATTCTCTTTTTCAATCTCCCCTTCTTAGATGTATTTCTGTCTGCCCCTTGCTGTAACCTCCTGCCTCTCCCCTTGGCTGTCACTGGGCACCGGTGGGAGATGGACACATGGTGATTTGCCACCTCTGTGCCACATCTGCAGCAGGTTTGTGAAGCCCCAGTTCCTCTGGCACGTGGCAGGGGCAGGGAGCACTGAACCCCATGGCCAGCAGTGTGGGGCAGAGGGGCTTTTCTGGGGCTGGAGCATGTGCCGTGACACCCTGTGCCATGACTTAGCTATTGAATTCCCTGCTCCTTCCACTACCCAGCCTGTAAAACATCCCTGGGGCCACCGAGGTGGTGTCTAAGGGCTTCATCTCCTCTGGCTCCCTCGGGCAATGGGTACCTCCTGGAAAGCAGCATCCTCAGTTCTGACACTTGGAAACTAGATGAGTTTAACTGCCCCTGGGCAAAGGGAAGCAGGAGGGTGTGAGCCCATCACCCAGGCACCTGGGCCAATTTTCCAGTGTGCTTCAAGCTTCATCGTCCCATCCCACCTCCTTTTCCACCAGCACGTGCAGAGCACCCTTGCAGGTGTGGCTGCAGGGTCCAGGTCACAGCATGATCGTCACAGCCACCCCAAAGTGACCAGATCTGGGGGTAAATGTTAGTTCAAAGCAGAGGGCTGGGTACATTTTTTCTCCCTGCAAGGTAATGCTGAAATCCCCCTGCTCCTTTTCAACAAGCCATTGGAAAAACCAGCCCCGTGTCAGCACCCTCCGGCCACTGCTGGGTCTGGCTTGTCTCAGCCCAGCGTGCAAAGGTCTAAGAGCTTCAGGTCCCCATGGCAAGCTCCCCACTCCTGAGCTGGCCACTTCTTTTGCTGGTGGTTTCCAAGCCAATATTTCCCATCTGGAGCATAGCACCAGGGCTTTGTGATCGTTCGCTTCTGCCTGGAAGTGTACACAGGATGTGGTGGAGACTTTGAGGTTGGCTAATTAATTGCATTAACAGCACCAAGTGGTTTCCCTCTCCACACTCCCCCCTCCCCCCAAAAAAACCAAGATGCAGCAGGAAAAGACAGATTGAACCAGGCAGTTATTCCCCTCCCCATGTAGGTTGGTCTTTGGTTCACTTCTCCATGGCTGTGCCTGGTTGGGCTTGGTTTGGCTAAGCTGTAGGGGAAAAAATAGGCTCCTCTAATATGGCCACCCCAGTCCATGTAGCTTGGAGACTTCAGACCTGCAGACTTCAAGTGCCTTCCCATACAAAAGCCATCCCACCATGTGCAGGGCTAGAGCACCTCATTGTTGCCCTTAGCCCAGCAGGAGACAAGCCAGCATCAAGCTCCCTAAGATGGTGGGAAGCCTCCAAGGCACCGATCTCTGCCCTTCTCCCTCTCAGACCCCACTGAGGCTCCTTCAGCCTAAGCTGGGATTGATCCCCTTAAAATTGCTCATGACTGGGTGCTGGTGGTTTCTACCACCCTAGTGGGACGAGCTTTACCTTCCCTGAAAGCCCATTCTGACTGGTGCTGAGGTACTTGGCATCAGTATAGAGGAGCACAACAAAAAACATTGCTTAGATTCCTTTTCCAAGCCTTGTATCCAGAGGAAATGGGGCTTTTGGGACCATAACACACATCTGTCTGTCTATCTGTCCATCCATCCTCTGCCACTAACTTTGGGAAGGTTGGCCAGCATCAACCAAATTTGACAGAGATCTCAAATACATCACGGGCCTGTTTTGTGAAGGAGGGAGCTGGAAAGACCCATAGAGGGGAACCACGGTGTGACCCAACCGTGCTGGGACCCACCCCACTGCAGCATCAGTCGGTGGCAGCAGGGACAGAAACACTGAAATCTTGGCTTCTGCTGCTCAGGGAGCCTTTTGTTATTTTTTAAAGGCTGGGAACTCTCTCACAGTCCTTGGAGGCTGTGGTTGCTGCATCTCGTGGCCATCATCCCCACAGGTTTCACATCCAGCTCTGTCCCGCTGCCTCCCACAGTGGAGAGGAGCCTTTGTCTTGGTCCCTGCCTGGATTCACGTGCCATGGAGGCTGCGTATCAGCCTTAGGACATCTGTTAGGGAAAGTCCCTGGCCAGACCCATGCAGCTCATCCTCCCTGCAAGCAGTCTGGGCTTGCTGGGATGGCTAAGGCAGGGGAACAGCTCCTGATTCAGGGAGAGAACCTGGAGGTTGGCACAACGTACCTGGAAGCCAAGCAAAGAGCCTGGAGGAGGAGCAGACCTTCCCCTTGTCACCGGAGCCCATCAGTAAAACATTCCTGGCCACCTCTCCCACCCTTGGGTGATGAAGGACACATCTCCTCCCTTTGCTGCTGCTTTCCAGCCATGAAGCTCCCTCACCAGTGCCTTGGAGCCAGCAGGCAACCCACAGACATGCCTGGCCATAGGGCAGCCGTCCCCCCTCTCCCCCCCCAACCATCCCCTCATATCCCCCCAGCCTCACAGCAACCCCACCAGAAAGAAACCAAGAAGAGCTGGAGTGGTTTGATTGATTTATCCACTGAAGATACAAGTTTCGGTTTAATAACACCATTCTGTCTGGTTACAAACATACTAAAAACCTACAAAAAGAAAAACAAGTTACACCCATCGTACACAGAACAGCATCTACCCAACCAGCACTGAGGAACACCAACAGGAACAGGATCCGCAGTGGTCACAGGAGAGACACGGAGCTACATCAGACCCCGCCGGCTCACGTCCGCGGGTCACGGTGGGACTGGTTAGGACATACTAACAATTAGAGACAACTTCAGCTATGGAAAATAACGAGTGGAGCAGTCTGTGACATGGGTCAGACCCAGTTGTATCCCTCCCTTTTGGATAAGTTGGTCCAAGGTGAGCTCGTGGGTTTCCCTTTCCACCCATCTGTGTGGCATGGCTGGTGCTGGCCCCGAGCAGTCCTGGCACTGACATCAGCACGGCTTCCCCGTGGCAAGGGGCAGGGAAGGCTGAGCGCTGGCACCAGCCAGCTGGAATCTGGTCCCCACTGAAGTCGCTGGGCACGTCCCCAGGGAGCAGGGAGATGCTGGGATCCCCTTTACTGGGACAAACTGGAGCAAAGTGGCAGAGGTGCAATAAGATTCCCCCGGGAGAGCCTGCAGCTTGGCTGCCTTGGCCATGGGGATTTGTCTTGCTGTAAGAGGTGACAAGGGTGGTGGCACAAGGTCCTTAGGGGTTCCTCGTCCAAACAACTCTGGTGGCGTTGGGGTGACTCTCTAGTTGGCTGTGAGTTGAGTGCTGGCCATAAGGACGGGGGGGACAGGTTGGGTGGGATCTGTGTCCCATCCCTACCTCATGCTTCCCATTCCCTCCAGCACTAAGCTCCCTCTGACCAAAAGCAGCATTGAACTTGGGGTGGGGAGACACAAGAGGGTGTCCCCAAAGGGAGTCAGGACAAGGTGCTCAGGGGGAACCCTACCTTGGGGACACCAAATCCCCTCCTTACTCAGTACTTATCTGCTGCTGGCAGGGGGCACAAGGACTTGCCTACCTGGGTCAGGGGACCAAGCCCAGCCCCGATGCTAATGCAGAGATGCTGGCTGTGCCAGGGGCCTGATCCTGCCCCAGTGACAGGTGGCAGCTCTGAGCTGACCTCATGGCCATCAGGGAGGAGCAGAGCGAGCAAGAGAAATCTGGCAGCACCCCTGGGGGAGGCAAATGGGGTGGGGGACACAGGGGTCCTCAGCATGTGCCAACACCGTGCCCCAAACCCACCCCTAGCTGGGAATTTTGGGGGAACAATTTTGCAAGTCAGTCCCTCCCTGTTACTGTTAAGGAGAGCAAAGCTGAGCCCAAAGTGCACATGGGCAGCACCCTTACCCCAGCCCAAGCCTGCCAGGAGGTGGAATATTGAGCCCCAGTGAGCAGGGTCTGAAGGGAAAGGAGGACAAGACTGTCCCCAGCCAGCTAAGGTGGGTTCAGAGGGGCGATGGGGTTGGTGGTAACAGGGAGCAGCTGTGCAGGCATGTGCTCAGAGCCAAGGCCCAGCCTCCCTTTCTGTTCTTCCACATGGGATTTATCAGCCCTGACACTCTGGAATGGTTTTTCCTTTTTCTCTTCATTTTCATCTCTCCCCAGATGAGAATTCTCCTTGATTTAAGCAATGCCTCCTCTGCTGCGGGTGGAGGAGAGGGGGCGTTTGCTTTATCTCTATCTCTTCCCCTTGCAAATTCTGCCCTGGCCACCCTCCCTGCTTCACTTCCTACAGAGCTGGTAAAAATAAACATGTTTTTGTTTGCATATATTGGACTGGCCTGCAATTTGGCTGATGGGGGGGCTCCTCGAGGGACAGCAGCTGCACACATCTGGATTTGCTTTAGAAAAATGTGCCTGGAAAAGAAAAAACCCAACCAAGCCCAACACACACACGAGTGGGTGCACAAGGTCATGGGTTAGGTTTTTTCCTAAGGATGCAAAAAAACCAACCCACAAGAAGAAACTAAGCCCAGTTCAAAGGCAAGGGCAGGGGGGACCTCACTGCTGCTCCCCTAAAGCCAAGGCACTCGGGTGGGTTGGGCATGAACACAGGGACTTTTCAGCCACCCCAAAATCACTTTCCTGCTGATCACAACTGAGCCCAGTTTTGGTTGTGGGAAGGGAGAGGAAGGGTTTGCATTGAAAAATAAAATTCCCACCTGGAGGATATGAACCTCAGAGGTGAATGTGTGAACTTTGTCTGAAGATGAAACATCCCTGTACGGAAACATCCCTGGCCCAGCATCTGCAGAGCACGGGGAGGACATGAACTCATCAAAAAATACGCACTGCTGGCCCTGAGGTTTTGGCAGAAATTGGTGGAGCTGTGCTCATGAGCATCCTGTGACACACACACACAAAATAGCCAAGAGTCTTGCTCCAAGCAACGCTCTCCAGTCCTGCACTGGAGCAAAGTTCCTGCCTGAACAGGTCTTTTCCCTATTCCTGACCCCAGCCAGCAGCTGCTGTTTGAGTGGTACCTCTGCCAACTCTGCAAGGGACAAGCAGCTGCTTTGACATTCAAATGTGAGCCAGAGGCATCAGCTGCTGGCACCTTCACAGGAGCAGGCTGGGGGGCTGAATTTCAGGGGTGCTGACCCTAAATGACAACCTGTCCCATCAGTTAAGCTGCATCACTTGTCACCTCATGCCTGTCCCTTCCTTTCATAAACCCCTTGACCTTGTGCTGTCATGCCAAGGACAACTGTATTCTGAGCAGTTATTTCCACCCAGTTCTCTATACACACCCAAGATGTGCCATCACTTCTGGCTCCATCACTCCCGGCCCCATCACTCCTCTCCACCTATTTTATGGTGGGACATAGGGAGGAAAAAGCTGCAAGGCCAGAGGGAGGGTCTGTAGTGGCATTAGTGGAGTCCTGGGACTATTTTGGGACTGACCCTGGTCCCAGGGCTCTGCAGAAAGGTGAGGAAGCACTGGGGAATACAACCAAGAGGTTTAGGGCCCTCCCCACATCCCCCCTTGCCCATAGCCAGGGCACCAGGTGATGGTACAAACTCTGAGCTGCATCTAAGCCAGCCCAGAGGAACAGAAGATGGTGTCCCCCAAGTCCACCTCCCCTGCAGCTTTGGGCAGTGATCTTCTGGGGCCTACAGGAAGGCTGGGGAGCGACTTTTGACAAGGGCAGGGAGTGACAGAACAAGGGGAAATGGCTTTAAACTGGAAGAGGGGAAGTTTAGATTAGATATTAGGAAGAAATTCTTGGCTGTGAGGGTGGTGAGACACTGGCCCAGGCTGCCCAGAGAAGCTGTGGCTGCTCTTCCCTGGAAGTGTTCTCGGCCAGGTTGGATGAGGCTTTGAGCAACCTGGTCTAGTGGAAGGTGTCCCTGCTGATGGCAGGGGGGTTGGAACTGGATGAGCTTGAAGGTCCCTTCCAGCCCAAACCTATGATTCTATGATCTCCAGGGTTGCTGACCAGCTGTGGGCTGTGCCAGTATTTTGGCATGAGTGATGGAAGGAACAGGGCTGGGGTTTGGGGGTTAACCTCGCATGGACCCTGAGCAGAAACCTGCTGTTGTACTTGGCAGAGGAGAGAGGAAAACCCCACTGAAAGGTTTTCTGGGAGTGGGCACCGAGTCTTGTCCACCCCTTCAATAGTGCCAGGGCTGGAGGGCAGCGGAGCCCCTTGGCATGGAAACAAAACACCAGAGACAGGAAAAAGTCCCATTCCCTTGGGATGATTCAAAGCACAGATGAACTGGCTGCGGGTGAGCAAAGCAGGAGTATCTGGCTGGCTGCTCTGGAGGAGGGAGGTCAGCCCTGGGGAGGGTTACTGCTGTCCCCTCCAGCAGTGTCCCTGCAGCCAGGGGGGATGTCCCCAGAGCAGCTGTGGGGATCCCATCCAGGGACTGTGGGCTTGCTGCCTATCAATCTGACATCCAGGAGAGGAGCTGGTCTCCCTGGGAGAGCTGCCAGCTCCCAAGGGCAGGAGTGGAGTGAGGCCAGAGGAAACCTCAGAAGGGAACCCCCATCCCACTTCAGTAGGTAACATTGCCCTTAATATTAGAGCTTTAAAACACCAGAGACATTTTGGGAAATAACTGAGTGGCAAGGCTGCCAAAGCTCCCTAGCACACCTGATGCTTCACCCCACTCCTTTGGGAATCAGCCCCCAGAGCATGCTGTAAATCCAAGCACATGTGTGCAGGAGGCAATGGAGCTGCTCCTCCTCCCTTTTTTGTAACCAAAGAGAAAACTGAGGCAGAAATCAAGCAGACTCACCCACAGCTTCAGGAGAAGTTGGGATTGGAGGCAGGATGAGTGCTGCCATGTCTTGTTTTGCAGGGGAAGAGCCCTTTGCCAGCCCCGAGGAGGGACACGGCTCCTGCACGGGCTCATTTCTACCAGGCACTTTGTTTGAGGGAGCCCAATTTCACCAAGAGGGCAGGAATATGCTCTATGTAACAACGTATTTATTAATTTTAATACATCAGAGATCTTTCTTCACACCCAGAAATCCCTCCTGCTATGTCTACTTCATCTTTTCCTCCTCCTGATCACAGCCTGAACCCCCTTCTCACCGAGCGGGACAGATCTGCCCCAGCCCCACATCCCTGCACCACCCCGCTGCTGGACAGACAGACCTACACACACTGGCTCCCAGGGGAGTGGCACAAGGTGTGCCACCCATACCCATCCTCCTGCACATCCCTGCTGCCCATGGGAGCTGAAGGGAGGCTGGTGGGCTCACCAGCTCCCTGCATCTGGCATGCAGCCGTCAGCTGCTGTCGACATGGGGAAGCCACCTCCACACCATGCTCTGAGCCCCGAAGGGAGGCAGCTCAAAGGCATCCCTCTCCTTCCCCACTCCTCATGCTGGAGAGCACATTCTCTCCAGCCCCAGGAGGGTTTGCAACAGCCAAGGAGAGGGACTGTGGATGACGGGAGAGGCGAGGGCTGCTGCCCGCCTGCGGTGCAGGGTGATGGAGAGCCGAGAGTGGCTCTGGCCACAGCCAGCAGCCTTGCCACCCTGCCAGGTGAGTAGAGAAAGTGCAAAGCAAAGTGTTTTTGGTGCCAGCTGGGCAGCTGGCAGTCCTCATAAGCAGCACACCCCCAAAAGCAAGGAGCCAGGTTGACCTGGGGACTTTGCACGGAAAACGAGGGTTGTTTTGTTCATCAGCGAACGAGGCTGCACGTCACTGCTGCATAGCAGAGCTTGTGCAAGGGACTTGCTGAGATGGCACAAGTGAGGTGCAGGATGTGGGAAGTGGTGATGGACAGGCCAGAACAATAAGATGGAGCCAACAACCAACACTCTCCCCTGGTGCTCTGCATCCCCTTTCAGCATCCCCTGGAACTGCTTCACCCCCACCCACCCACACCCTTCGTGGTTCGATTTGTTTTGGCTTTACTTTGTTTTTAAACCCCATGGAGATCAAATTGTGACTTGGCAGCTAACAGAGCTGACCCTACCGGGCTCCCCAGACTGAGTGAAGATCTTGAGAAGAGACCAGAGTGAAGTCCTGGGGTGAGTGAAGCCCTCCCTGCCCCTCGCCTGGCCCCGCTGGCCGCTCACAGGGTGGCAGTGGGGTACTGCGCCCAGCCCACCTCCTTGTACGCCGCCGTCACGTGGGTGTAGATGAGGGTCTTCATCTTGGTCCAGGCTCCATGAGCCTCTGGGGTGAAGTCATTGGCGTATTCTTCAGCGATGACCTCCAGCATGACACCAGTGAGTTTCTGGAGGGAGGCGGACAGCAAAGGCTTAATAACTCTCCAGCAAACAGCAAGTTTAGCTTTTTCTTACAATATCAATTTAATCCTGTTGCTGAATTCTGGGAATGACAACCTCCTGTGGGACAGACAGATGTTCAGGAGGTCTGTCAACACCCCAGGGGTCAGAGGGGGCAGGGAACTAGCCTGCCCAGGCAGAGGGGAGGCTGAGACCCAGGCACGACAGGGTGCTGCTTGCAGGTTCAATCATCTCCCTAATTTAGGCACCTCAAATTACTGAGTCCCTTCTATCTTGCTTGATTTCTAAAAGAAGGGATGTACAGCCTCAACCACACCAGAGGACCTGCAGGAATTGGGTTTCCCTGGGCAGGGGGAGGTACTTGATGTTCCAGCATTGGCTGCGTTTGGGAACCTCCTCCAGGTGAGGACAGGCAGCACTGGCTCCCCACAGCTCCCTCTCTCCTGCCCTCTTCCTAATTACTAAAGCATCCCAGAGATTCTTCTTTTTTTTGCTCCCATCCTTTACCTTAAAGTAGATGGGCTCCACTTTGTGCTTGAGGGCATGGGCCTTGCCCACCAGGGCCAGAACAGAGGAGACCTTTTCGGAGTCGTTGAGGTTCTCCACCACAGTGTTAATGGCACCCATGACCCGCCGGGCGTGCTTACGCAGTTGCAAGCTCCTCTCCATCTCCAGCGGGTCCTCCATGTGCTTGAACTGGCTGAAGTACTGCTTGGCCGATGGGAAGTTGACAAAAAACCTTCAAGAAAGAATAGACATGAAGTACCATCAGGAGGGTGAGAGCAGGCGGAGAAGTTAAAGCAAAGCATGGAGTGGTGGAGATGTTAGAAACCACCCACTCACATCTAACACAGCAGGGCTGCTTTTCTCCTTGAATTCCCCAGGAGCTGTGGCATTCAACTGCCTAAAAATCAGCAGGTTAATGCCTTTCTCCTCAACCTTCCCTATCTGCTACAAGGGCATTGCAGCTGGATATTCATCCACAAAGCAGAGGCAAGACTAAGTTCTCAATACTCAGAGACTCCAGCTCAGGTATGGCAGATGCTGTCCCAGAGAGCTGGAGATGAGCATAAAAACCTCTCTTTATCCCAGCCAGCCTCTCTGCCCCTCTTCCCAGCAGCAGCTTCCTCACCCCATGAGCTTTATTCCTGCGTCACTACTTAAAATGGTCTCCCACTGCCCAGGATGTCCCCAACTTCCACAGATCACCCTACCAGAGTCTCCAGAAAGATCTCAGCCCTAAGCTCACATCACTGCTCCACTATGCCAGGAGCCATTTCCCCCAGCACAAAGAGCCCCTGCAGACCTCCTTTTCTGCAGGATTAAATCAACCCCAACAAAACACAGTTGGAGCAAATGAAGCTGCTGTTGTAGCTGGTGTGCTGAGCTCCCTGGAGAGTTGAGGGCTGTGGGGGGTTTGAAAAGCGTGAGGTGATGGGGTTCAGGGCTGAGGCCACCAATGGCAGGACCATGGATGCCAGCACTGCAGCTGGTCACTCTCAGCAGCCAGGGCTGACACTCAAGTCACGTTATCTGCCCCCTTCCACCCGATTTACACAGGAGAGAACCACAGCAGCATCTGCTCCCCGCTTTCACCCAGCTCCTTCCCTCCACGGGGGCCTCTCCCTGCCTCCTCTTGGGCCCCTCTTTGCCTGAACAGGAGCCAGTGAATGATGCTCAGGAGGTAGCAGATGGCTCCCAGGGCTGTCCCACATTGTCCCCAGCTCCAGACAGACACCAGGCTGCCTTCTCCCCTCTGCCAGCCTGCTGTAACCCCCACTCCAAGCACCATCCCAAACCATGTGAACTCATTCCACCTCTTTTCCCAACCATCCCTACCTCCCTCCAGGACCAGGTGGGATCCTCTTCCCCTCTCACCACTCCACAGATAATCACAATCGTGAGGACCAGACTCATTTACCATTTTGTTCTTCTCCTTTCCCTGCCCCCCACCCTTCCTTCCCCCGCTCTGTTGGCTTGTGAAAGCTTGGGGGCACTGCCAAGGAAGCGGTGTGAAGCAGCGCCTGGAGTGCTCCACCACTTCTGCTGCTTCCCCGAGGCATCTGGGATTCATCAGATGGCTCAAAATAGGTTTTGGAGGTGTGAAGAGTGCGTGGCGGAAAGGGTGGGGGAGGAAGGAAGGTGGAAGGGGGAGACAAGGTGTTGCTTTTAAAAGCTGGGAGGGGACCCGTGACAAAACTGCTCTTGTTATTGTGCAGCCTCTCCTCTGGCAAAGCTCCTCCTGACACATCTGGTCCCTGTCGGGAGAAATTCCCAGGCCTGGCTGTCTCCAGCTCCTGTCACCACAGAGATGCTCAGTCCATATTCTTCAGCTCAGAGCTGTCAGAGAGGCTGTTGGAGTGAGGGCTGGGTGGGGATGGACACTGGTCCCCTGGTTGGGGATGGACACTGGTCCCATGGCTGGGGGACAGAGCCAGCCAAGGACATGCAGACAGCACCATTCCCAGGATTCAAGACTTCTGCACCAAGCATTTCCCAACAGAAGGATAAATGTTCCTCTGTGTTTTAGTGGGACTATTTTTTCCATCCAGCCCCAACATCCTTCTCCCCCCATCCTGTCCCTCTCCACTTCTGCACAAGCTGCTGCAGCCGCGAGCCCACAGCTCCAGCCAGCCCTTGAGATCAACGTCCTCCAGCTATCAACAGCTAACACCCTGCCAAGGTGGGAGCCAAGGCTTTGCCATCCTTGCTAGTGGATCTTTTCCCTCCCTACCCTCCAGCCCTGGCAGGCACCTCCCCAGGCACTGGGAGCAGGGGGGGTGCTCCTGGAAGTGGGACCTGCTCCCACAGACCACCCCGACGCAGGGAATGGAGGCTGCTGGCTGGTCAGTGCTTACCTAAGCCTCTGAATCCCAAACCATTGGAAGTTCCCTGAAAAGCTCAATTTGATCTCAGCTCAAGGGAATGACGTTGTGAAGACCCAGGGAATGAGCTGGGAAAAATTCCTGGTCTGAGCCAGGCTTTTTCAGTAGAACGGGTCCAGCAAGGGGGTCCAACCCCTGCATCGCCAGGAACTGCAGCATTCTCCCCCCAAGAGAAGGACCAAAAGGAGCTGCTGGGGCTGATGCCCTTCAGGAGCAGAAGGAAGAGAAGAGGCTTCATGCCTTTCTCACGGCATCAACTCCACCTCTTGGTCATTCAGCCAGCTACACCAGGAGCAAAGATTGATTAAAGCCCCAAAAGTCCCCAATCTGGGTGAGAATAGGTCAGTGAAGGATCCAGATATCTGGTTTCCAACCTTTCACCACTTTGCAGACTCTCAGGGTGATGCCCCTGTGGGGGCTGAGCCCAGCAGCTTTCCTAAGGGACCTGCAAGAGGGACGGCAGTGGTGCTGGAGGGATGCAAAACCAGTAAACCCCAGTTCAAAACCATGTGCTGTTTGCTTGCTGTAGAATCACAGAATAGTTTGGGTGGGAAGGGACCTTTAAAGCTCATCCAGTCCAACCCCCCCACAGTGACAGGGACATCTGCAACCAGATCAGGTTGCTCAGAGCCCTGTCCAGCCTGCCTGGAATGTTCCCAGGGATGGGGCTTCTCCCACCTCTCTGGGCAACCTGGGCCAGGGTTTCACGATGAAGAACTGAACCAAGGGAGCCCAAATCATCTTCGTGTCAAGTTCAAAAGCAAATCTGTGGCCAGCCAGAGACCTGCAGCCGTCATTCCTTGGCCAGTGCCTCTCTGCAGGGCTGGAGAAATGCAGGCGCCTCCAGCAAGAACTCCTGGCCTGGAGCAAATATTTGAGTTGTCAAACCAAGAACAAGAGGGAAGGAGGCTCGCTCAGTGGTAGTTGTTAATAAACAGAGAAGATTAATTGAACACAAAGGTTAAATATAACCAGAGTAAAAGAGAGAGAAAAAAAAAAGAAGGAAGAAATAAAATAACTCAAACAATAGCGAATTAGAAGAGGTGTCAGTCGGGGTTTTTCCATCTGCAGAACATTTTGAGACTTCAAACATCTCAGGCTCTGGAATTTTGTTGGCTCATTACATGCGTGCATGTTTTGGGCTCTTTTTCTTCATCAGAGTCATTAAAAGGATGATATTTCCCATTGCATATCACACAAGATGATGATTGATAGAAACCAGATGCCTGCATACCGATCTCATTCAATTTCTCTTTAAGCGCTTCCATTCCGCACCCGCTGATTTGTCCTCGGCGAGATGCAGCTGGGCCCAGCGGACAGGATGTCAGGATTGCTTTTCCTCTCTCTTTTGCCCTTTTTAACAACTTTAAGGACAGAACCATTCCCAGTAGCAGAGCCAAAGGAAATAATTAAGGTGCAAAACCACTGCAGCCATGGGGAAGCTGTTTTCTGTTCAAGAGGAGAGATGTCACTTCTCCTCTCATCTCCCTCATCTTCCTCCTTCTCCCCAGGGAATCTTCAAGCCTTTAGGGTTACAAGGACATGCAGACAGCACCATTCCCAGGATTCAAGACTTCTGCACCAAGCATTTCCCAACAGAAGGATAAATGTTCCTCTGTGTTTTAGTGGGACTATTTTTTCCATCTGGCCCCAACATCCTTCTCCCCCCATCCTGTCTCTCTCCACTTCTGCACAAGCTGCTGCAGCCGCGAGCCCACAGCTCCAGCCAGCCCTTGAGATCAATGTCCTCCAGCTATCGACAGCTGACACCCTGCCAAGGTGGGAGCAAACCTCACACCCAGGAAATCTTCAAGCCCAGCCATCTCCTTCCTTTCCCAGCTGGAAAGGGGAAGGAAGCTGCTCACTTGGTCCTCCTGACCATCTAAAACTGTGATGTTTCATTTACCCTGTTTGCAAACTGCAGGGACAATCTGCTAGTGAGCCCTCCACGCTGCTGGGAGGCTTCAGCTGAACCCCCAGCCAGCACTTAGAGACATTTTTGCTAGATTTTCCTACCTGTGCTTTCATGTTTTCTCTCACCTCATCCCTCTACGTGGGAGAAACTTTCTCTAACACAGCCTGGAGTCTCTTCACATCCCTTTTCAAACCTCTCCTTCCAACTCCTTTCTGCTTGGGTGCCTACAAAGCACCTGATAACAGGTAGGCAGGTGGTGTGTGGTGCTGCTATTTATTATGCTGAGGGATGTCTCACCGCTTTGCTTGTGTGTTCCCCCTGCTCCTCACAGCCACCTGTAGCCTATCATCCTATTTTCAGGCTGGGACAGGGGTGCTGAGTGCTGCCTGGGTTGGCAGCTCCCAGGTTGAGGTGAGGAAGGTCTCAGCCATGTCAATGCCACCACCCAGCAAGAGAGAAAAAGGCAAATCTAATTGGAGTAAGAGGAGGATGGTGCCTGCTTACCCTCACAGCACTGCTCTGCCTGTGTCCTCTCTACAAGGGGTCACAGGCTGGTGGAGATGGTGGTAGCCAGCATCTCCAGCTCCAGCGCCAGAGGGCTGGAAGGAAAAGGGCCAAGTCCCTGGTTCACACACTGATGCTAAATTCAACTTCTCCTACAGCTGAGGGAGAAGAGGTGTAGCTGGCCTTCCTCCAGGTGAAGCCCACGTCCCGCTGCAAACCTGAGGAGCAGACCCCAGCCCGACGCTGAGCTGTGCTCAGAGGCTGCAACACCCTGGGCACTGCAGAGCAGAGAGGCCAGGACACCCCAGGGAGGCTGGGACAGGACCCAGCAGCAAAGATGCAGCCAAATATATTTGGGCACCAGCAGAAACCCCTGGGGACACGTCCTGCTCACTTGTGTGTGCACAACTCACACCTCCAAGTCCTCATTGCTGTTGTCTTCCCCTACCACATCCATGGATTCAGCCCAAAGCCTTTGGGCTGCGTAGATGAACCTTTAGGCTAGAGGGAAGGACAGCTTTCATCAGATAAATTAATTAACAGCACCAAAGTGGCTTTCCCACACTCCTCCTGTTTCCTACAACTCTTGCAATCCCCTTCACTCAGTGCCTTCATCCGCAGCATCATCCTCAGCCCCTCCACATTTGTGTTCCTGCCTCTCCCCCACTGCCCAGCTGCTGTCACTGCCTGCTGGGCACAAGTGGCATGTGGGGACGGCCACATCAGTCCCATTCACCACATCAACAGCATCTCCCTCTGCACCAGGCACCTTTCCTACAGCTCTGCCAAGCAAGGTCAGCGGGGCCCAGCATGGTCCATGGTCAGTAGGAAATGCTAAAACATGACTCTTGCCTCCAACCAGCACTGAAGCTCTGCAGGCAGGCACTCACCAGGCCACAGTTGGAGACAGAGCCCTGCTCCGCTGCAGCAGCCTCGTTAACAGAGCTGGTCAGCAGAGCAGAGCTCCAGGGGAGGGATTTTCAGAGCTGGCACCAACACACCCAGCATGTCCTCAGCCCCAGCCAAGGAAACCATCTGGGGATGGTGTTCAACCCCCCTGTGCCTTTGCTTCCCCTGGACAGGGATGTCCTTGCAGCTCTTGGGGTGTTGAGTGGGATCTTTCTAGCCCCACAGGGCTCACAAGTGATGCTGGGGCAGCCCTGGGACAGAGGACATGGGAAAGGTTCTTCTTCGGTCACCCTGAGAGTTGCTGAGAGCCCCGAGGCCATGGCTGGTGTGGGATGTGCTGCAGGGATGCCCACGCAGCCACCCTGGCCATGAAGCAGCTGAAAGGGCTGGTTCCAGGTGCTGTGATCAGAGAGAAAACGCAGCCGTACGGACAGGGGCTGCTCCCAGACAGGGCTTATTCGACCCACACTCACCCCCTTCCCTGCTCATGGAGGGGCTTCTTGGTTTGGAAAATATTCCCTGTGCGTGTCCTCGTCAGCAGAGCAGAGCTCTTGGGCTC
Source organism: Caprimulgus europaeus (assembly GCA_907165065.1). The sequence goes on along the minus strand of OU015543.1, from coordinate 3,478,894 downwards.
TTCTTGTCTTCAGAAAACCATCTCTCCAGCTTGACCACAGTGATTCACGAGTGTGTGACAAGCCAAGGGACAAGCCGTGGCCACACAGAACGGTCGATCTTTTCATTGGGCCCTTTTCAAAGCGAGATATCGCAGCAGGGGGAATCTCTCTGAGCTGCTTTGCCCTGAAATTTACCTGTCAACAGCCAGGAATGAATCCCTTCCCTACGGACACCTCCACAAAACCTGTAGGCTTTGGGGGTAGCTGCAAAATAATTTCTTTAAATGCCATTTTTTTAGGTGGATTCAACACATTTTTTTTAGATTCAGCTGGAAAAGGTTTTCTACATTGCCAGACTCATTACTCAGGCTCTTTGCTATTTTAACCTAAAACTTACAATAACATCTGGAATCCAAGGAGCTCTTTTATATTTCAAAGCTCTTTGCAAACTGTCTGAACCCAGGTGTGTTAGCTCAGACTCAGAAGCTATCAAAATCCAGGGGCCTGATTCTGCATTGGCAATCCTTTCACTTCCCTTCCTACACCTCCTGAGAGGGAAAAAGCACACCAGGAGTGATGGAGAAGGTAATAATTTGGGAAATTTGGAAAGCTGATGGGTCTGGAGTGGAGGTGGAGGGAACGGTGATGGAGAAACCCCAGGGACACAGCGGCACAGCCTGCGGTGACTGTGGCAGGTTGTGTTGCCTGAGCTTGGCACAGCGTTAACGCTTGGTCCAGCTTTGCCTAGGAGCTGATAGAAACTATTCCTGGGTTTTATCCTCTGGTGGGATCTGTAAAAGTTTTGTGGTCCCACATCTGTCAGCGTGGTCCATGTGTGTGGGTGTGGGAGCCAACGCCTGTGACAGTCAGGACAGGCTGCAAAGCAGCGAGGATCCCGCTCGTCCCTGCTCACCCGGGTGCTCTCGGCCCCTGTGGAGGGTGGGCAGCGGGAGGGTTGAGCTGCCCAGGTGCTTGCACCCCCCAGCACAGCCTCAGAGTGTGGGGTACTGGTAATCATCCATTTTTGGAGAAAGGAGGATGCTTGGGGAGTGATGAATGTGTGCTCAAAGGGTCCTGTGCAGCACGGGTGGGGTAAGGCAGTGCCAGGGCTGCTGGAAGCTGCCCTGCTCCCCTGGCACACCTGGGCTCTCCTGCTGTGAGCTCCCTAGTGAGAGGTGTTTTTCAAAAAGGAATGATTCCTAAAGGAATTGCAGATGGGGAAACTGAGGCACACCAATGAGCCCAGGGACATATTGAGGCTACAGGTGGCTGCAGCCCAGGGCTACCAGCCATGCTGGCCAGCATACCTGCTTGGGAGCAACTCAGCCCAAACACACAGCCCCAAATGTGCAAGTCAAGGCTCCAGCTCCAGCTCCCAAGGGTTAAGGTGGTGGCTATGAGATGGAGCCTGCAGAGGCCCCTGAGCTCTGGAGGAGGAAGATGAGCATGGCAGGAGACTGGGCTTCCTCCAGTGCGAGGCTCCCCCACCGAGGAAATTGTCAATTAGCGACATAGTTTTAACCACACAGTGCAGATTCCCATGGTCCAGTGGCTGCTCAGCCAGAAGTCCCCATTATTTGTGTTTATGTCCCCTGGGAGCCCAGAGGCCCTGCGTGATCAGGACCCCACCATGCTGCTGGCAGGACTGCGGGGGTTTGCTATGGCTTCAAGCACTAACAGCAGCCACGAGGGCTGGGAACATGATGCCCAGCTCTGTGCCTCAGTTTCCTCATCTGCAAAGCATGGAGAGGCTGGGGCTGGAGGAGGAGGTTGCTGGGCAGGGGCTGGAGGAGGGCAGAGGGAGCTGGACTGGGTTCCTGTGGGACACCAGCACTGCAGCCCTCCCCATCGCTGCCTCCCTGCCTCCACCCTCGGGGAACGGGATCAGGCCCCAGATTAATTTCAACCCTTTATGTCCAAAGGTGCTGCAAACCCCCAGCCCTTCCCACAGGGGAAAAAGTCATTCCCTGTCCTCAGCAGCTCCAAAGGGATGGAGAGGGGACAGAGCAGGAAAGCATGGAGAGACCCTCAGCTGCCAGACACGGGCAATGACCCAGTCACAAGCCTGATGACAGAACTGTGACTACTAACAGGTTTTGGTTTTACTGCTCTGCACAGCGGGGTTGCACCAAATGGGAGCCCACAGCCCTGCATCCCCCTTCCCTCTCTCCCCAGCCACCCCTGTGCACATCACTTTCTGCCTCAGTTTCCCTAAAGAACAACACCAGCCCTGCACCAGTAAAGCATGGAGCGTGGCTGGGGCAGCTCTCAGCCCCCGGCACACTGCGTGTGGGTGCACCCAAAAGTGTGCTGGGCAGGTCAGCCCCCACCACCCCAACAGTCACCCACCACCCCCTCTCCAGACTTGACCTCTGGAGCTGCTGAATCATGTCTTGGGGAGCAGCTGCCGCCAGCCCGGGCTCCCGGCGGCCTCCACGCCTGACCCACTTCTGCCGGTGGCTGATGCCAGCTGGGAAACGCAGCCGGGAGAGCGGCGGGTGCCGATGCTCCCAACGCCGGCCAGGGCTGTCCTGCTTCCCTGGGGAGCTTGGTGGGAGCTCATTGGGAGAGCCAGGCTCAGGGCAGCAGCACGAAGCCCTTTTTGGGGACAGGGTTTGCTGCCAGGGGGACAGCTGGGCCACCAGAGCCGTGGCACAGGGATGCAGGCAGGGGCATTGCTCCAGCTGGTGCTGCTGGAGGGGACAGCAACCCTCCCAAATTACACCACCATCCCCAGGGACATGCACCAAAACTCTACACCTCACTTTGAGCACCCCAGGGAAGCTCTGGCTGATGGGTTTAGCTGGAGTGTATCATGGCACATGCCATGGCCATGCATGCAAAGATTCCCAAGGAGCCCAGGGTCACCCTAGCAGCCAGCTCAGTCCTGCCCTGTTGGCACAACGGGGTGAAATCCCTCACCATGGTGCCACAAATCTCCCTGGAAAAATAAAACCAAAACCAAAACCAACCAACCAAACAAAAACTTGGACCAGAAACTTCTACTGTGAAAGTTTGAGTTAGGACCAGAGCCTGGCCACATGGTCCCCACTGCCACACCTCGCTGCCCCTCATCCCCAGTCCTGCTCCAAGCCTCATGACTGCACCCAGTGACACCAAAAGCAATGAGTTGCCCTGGGTGAATCCCCCACGAGTCCCTCAGCACCAGCTGCAGGCACCCAGCCATCCTCCCTGTGCTCATGGGCAGGGGGACACTCGGCTGCACTCACAGACAGGGCCATGGCATGACCTGAGATGGGGCCATGGCATGACCTGGGTGCTGGGCAAAGAGCTGGCCATGCACAACTGCTGGCCAAGCCCCATACCAAAGCTCACAGGATGGAGAAAAGGGGAATTTTGCATCCCCCAGACCTCTGTCATATGTGGGCTTCAAACCCAGCCCAAGTGGGTTTAGTGTCCCCAGCTGAGGGGCTGTCACACCTCCTGACCAGCCTGGTTGGCTACATGGAGTGAGGGGACCTCAGGGGAATGGGCTCAGCCATCAGCTGGCTCTGGGAGAAGGAAATGTTTGAGAAGGAGGTGGAGAGGGGACTCAAATGTCATTTTAGATTCTCTGCAGAGGGGTCTTGCTAGGAAAATCCCATTGCAGTGCTGGCAGCGAGCCTGGAGGGGAACCAGCTCTGCTCACCAGCGTGTCCGGGGAGCCTCTGCTCTCTGCAGACCCTGTGCGCTCCGGGCGTTAGCTCCCAGCCTCTTGGAAAACTTTTGGGTGATTATTAATAACCACAGTACATCCATCCAAGGGGTGCCCTGAGTGCCCACAGTCCCCTGCTACAGGAGGAAAACGGGAAGGACACAACCCCATCTCCTGTCTCCCATCTGGGGTGCCAGGGTCCAGGCAGGAGCCTGACCGGGGAGATCCTTGTCCGTGGGATGGGCGGTGGGAGCTCTGTCTTCCTGGAGAGCATCTTTGCTGTTTGCCCACAGATCTGTGTGGGCATCTCGCCTGCTCCCCTCCTCACCCTGCCTGTCCTCCTCTCCCCTCTTCAATAAGGGAAACGCCCTGCACCCCACTGACACCCCAAACTCTGGTGCCTGTGGGACCCTGTGGGATTCACACTCTGTGCCTCCCTGGGGTACTCGGACCAGGGCTGCACACCCAGACAACACCAGAACACCCCCCTGCCTCTATCCACCCCCCCAAAAGCATCTCCCTTGTTTTGGGGGTTTGTGAGCTGCCCGTGTCTGCCCTGCACCCCACTCCCAGGGTGGCTGCCTGCCTGTCCCCCCAGCTGCCCCCCTCTCCTGCCTGTACCCCCCGCACCCCGCTTTCCATCGCCAACTTCAGCGCTCTCCTTCCCGCCGACGCTGCTGCCGGAGGGACAGATGGTGCCCTCGGAGACACACCTGCTTGGGTTTTATCTTGGCTCCCAACTTGCATTATTTCACCCGCCAGCCTGCTATGTACCGATGCCATCCGCACGCAGCTAACTAGGGGGGGGGGGGGGGGGTGGTAAAAAAAAATACCCCCCAACCCACCCAAACCCGGCACCCCCCACTCTGCCACCCCCCAGCTCTGTCCCCGGGCTAAGGTGACCTTTGCAATGCAAGCAGCTTCCCCCAAAGTCCCCGGTAAGGCTCCCCCCGCCGCCGCACCCGGCTCCAAGGTGTGGAAATCAGAGGAGTGCTGTGAAACCCTGCCTGCTCCCAGGCAGCGAATACACCCAGCCAGCTCCCCACTCGCTGTCATTCATCTCCCTTCAGTTATAAATATTGTTCTGCCTCTCTCTCAGCTAGAAAGAGATTTAGTTGGATTTGCTGCTTCCTTGTTTTTGGGGGGTTTTTTGGGGGATTTTTTTTAAATACCTGATGAGTATGGAGACCCCAACGTCCTCGCAGTTTGCATAGACTCTGCTCCATGTCTCTTGAATCACCTTTTTTTCTGCGTCTGAAATCTCTTCACTTCTTTCCCATCTCTCAATCTCCATTTCTCCCTGGACTTTCTCCATGGAAAACAGCCAGCAGGATCCTCCGGGAAGCCAGGGAGGAGATAAAGAGAGATGTTGTGTGAGTGGGGTATATCCTGTGAGAAGAGACAAGGTGTTTGCTCAGCGGCCGTGCGGGTGCTGGCGGCTCTGCCGGCGGCGTGTGGATGTGGATGTGTGGATGTGTGGTGTGTGAGAGCAGCTGCCTACCGACGTGTTTCTATATGGAATTTAAAAAAAAAAATAATAAAATAAAAATATCCCGGAGGTATGATGCATGTGATTAGATTTCAGATCTCCTAGTGCTGTCCATGGATGTGGTGAGCTTCAGCTCGGCTCGGATGTGTGCAGCTGACTGATGGGGAACTGCCTAAAAGTAAAATATTCAAAGGCATTGCAAGACCAGCCTCTTCACCAACGTGTGAACGTGAGCTCACTTTCTCCCTCTCTCCTCCTCTCTCCCACTCCTCCCTCTTTCCCTTTTTTTTTTCTCTCCCTGAAAGGGAGGGATGAGGGAGATGTTCTGGGCAACATCAGGACGGTGCTGGGGGGAGGAAGTAGGGCTGGAAGTTGTTGTTTTTTTTTTCCCCAGCCCTTGTAAACAGTTCAGAGGATATTCAGAATCCAAAGAGTGGAGTTAAAGTTGTCCTGACTGCTGGCTGCGCTGAGCTCTGCCTCGGCTCTGCCCCTGGCACTCCCCTGTTTTGCAGGAGGTTGTGTTTTGAAGGACGGACCCTCACTCGCCTCTGATATCTGAGCTGCACTGAGAGTCGGGGCGAGAGGGGAGTGTGAGGAACCCCATCCACGGGCATCTCATGCCACCCAAAGCAAATCATGGTCTGTCCCACAGGCACTTTTTTAATGACAAGAATTTACTCTCCCTTCTCGTGGCAGGACCCAGCTGTACAGAGATCCAGAGTTAAGGCACTCGGGAAATGAATATATTGTTGTTCTGCGATTGCATCGCTCCTGGTGGCATCTTGGCAGGGACGAGGAGCATGAGGACACCTCCACGCCAGGCTTCCCGCTGCCTTTATGTGTCTGCTTTTGGGCTGTTTGTTTTTTTTTTTACCCAAATGCCATTTCCAGCTCCCAGAAAATCCGGAATATTAAACCCACAGCACAGTCCATTTGCACAGAGAGGAGGAAAATCCTACAGAGACTTGTAATAACCGACAATCCCCCAGAGGGGGATCAGAGACAAGAGAAGCAGCCTGGTGTGCACAGCTGCCTCCCGCACCCGCTGCACTCCCTCGCAGGGTGGACAGACAGACAGACACAAATGGACAGGCTGAGGGTGCAGCTCGGACACCCAGGCAGGCAGGGGCTGGGGTGGCTGAGCCCCTTTTGGGGCTGGAGCTTTGTTATTGCAGATCTGTGGAGGCAAAAAGCTGTTATTTCTCAAAACCAGCCTGGGTTAACAGCAGCCAGACTGGTGGTGTCAGCAAATTGGCTCTTGCAGATCTAATGAGAGCTGGTGGAGAAGATGCTCCCCATGGGTCCTCCACTCTGGGTCCCCCACTGAGTTTGTGCTGGGACAGAGTGGGAGCCCCACACATCCATGAACCCCCCAGCTCAGGGGACACAAAGCTCAGCTCAGCTGGGAGCTGCCAAACCCATCAGCCTGCAAACACAGCAGTGTGGCCAACCTACCCAGCTGGAGGTCAAGCATCATTCAAGTCACCAATAACACCACCACCCACTTCCAAATCTTCAGATTTTCAGCAGCCAGCTGAAAGTTTGGATTTGCCTCCTGTCCAGTAGCCACTGGGATTAGCATCCATGAGTCTGAGCTCAAACATTAACTACAATGTCCCCAGGTGGCCACCACGCAGCAGAGAAACTTCTCTGGACCCAGGATGGCAAGGCCAAGATTATCACCCTCCCTTAAACATAGAGGGGAAGAGGTGCTGTGCTTAGACCCAGCTTAAAGCCAGAGCAAAACTGCAACTGCTAGTGCTTCCAAAAAGGGAAAAACTCAAATGCTGACAAGTGTGAACGCTCAGGTGATGACCAAGGTGGAGCATTGGTTATTACTTGTTATGTGTTTAAAGAAAAGGACTCTTGGAAGCTTTCATGCCTTGCTTAGTCAATACTGGGCTCCCAGCCTGGTACCTGTTACATGGTGAGCCTGGCTGCAGCCAGCGCTTTGCCTCACTCCCCAGCACCAGGATGGAAGGATCTTGGCTCAAAAGTCTCCATTTAGAAAAATTAGAATATTAGAAAAGTTAAGTGAGAAATTCCCCCAGGCTTCATCAGGTTTCTGCCTCCCTCTTTGGGGACATCACACCTGGCCCTAGCGGGAGCTCAGCCCTGTTCCCATGCACCATCCTGCTCCACAAACAAAAGGTGAGTAAAGCAGCAGTGATGCTCCACTGCCCCAAAATCCCAAACACACCCCAACAGCCCTGAACTTCTGTGTCTTGTCCCAAATGTGGCACATAAATCAGGGGCAGGAGCACTGGCACATGCTGCCTATTTCCATGGCTTCCCATGACTATTGCTCTTGAGGGCTCAGGGTTAGGAGGTGTCTTGTTCCAGAAGAAGAAAGATGCTGCGTTGACACCATTGCTGCAAAACCCCAGCTGGAGTTTGCACAGGCAGGCAGCATCACCCTGTGACACCTGTATGGCCCCGTTGTCACTTGGGTGACCCCCTGGTCCCTTTGGTACAAGGTGCTGTGTGGAGGGAGGTGACAGCCTGAGGGCAGGGGTGGCATTTGCTTGCCCTGCCCAGCCCAAGCTGCCTGTGGCTGCTGCCCGCTGTCCCAGAGGGGAGCTCAGCACAGTGCCCATCACCCTGGCAGGGTGGCTCAGGCTCATGGGGCTTGGGGATGGGGACAGAGGACATGGTCCCCACAGCCAGTGGGAAGGCTGAGATGGGATCAGCCTGGGTAATCTGTATGGAAGAAATCACTCCATGTCTCTCAGATCCCAATTAATTTCAACCCCCTGATCCCTCTCCCCTCTCCAGTTGAGCATTGCAGCTCTCCTGCTTTCCACCTCCTTCCCATGGACCTGTCCCCGTGATGGATGGCACCGCGGTGCCAGCCCTGTCAGCCGGACCCTGTCCCTGCCAAGCCCCAGACTGCTCCTCCCGCAGCTTCCACACAGCAGGGAGACCAGTGCCTGTGCAAACTGTCCCCTGGTGCTCAGACACAGAGTGGGGACGGCTTTCCAGGCCTCCCAAGCTTCTGCTCACAGCGTTCTGGGTTCCTGCGGGGTTTGCACCCTCCTGCCAACGGCTTCTCCTGCTCCCCCCGTGCCCTCCCACATTGCCTCTCCTCCTCCCCCTGCGCTGGGTGCAATGAGAAATGTACTTGGCTCCAGATCCTCGAGTGGGAGGTGAAGGCAAAAAAACCTGAGACTTCAGCTCCACGGCGTGTGGGATGTAGATGATGGCAGATCCCCACCCCTGACTCCTCCACTGTCTCTGGGGCGAAGGCGGAAACCCCAAATCCAGACCCTTGGGGCTGAGCCCACCTTCTCTTGTGCATGGGGACAGCCTCGTTGTTCAGTTCCTGGAGAAAAGCAGGAGACTTCTTGTGTCCCCTGCAAAGTCAGCTCCCTGGGACCTTCTGACAAACACCATTAGGGGGAAGAAACCCCACGAGCTCCCTCAGGGAGCGCTTTGGGAAGGAGCTGCTGGAGCTGCCCCAAGCCCTTGGTGCTGGTGGAATGCCAGGAGCCCAGCAAGGACCCCTTCTCCAGACCCTCAAGACACCAACCTGGCCACAACAGGAGCAATCCTGGGATTTTAAGTGAAATTCAGTGTGGTAAAGCTCAAGGCATCCAGAAGAACAGCCTTGACTCTGCCCTTTTTTCCATCAGAGCTGGACAGGGTGGGAGGGGGAAGATCCTGATATGGCTCTTGATCATTTTTGCTTGCATTGATGGGGCCTAGGGTTGTTGTGGGGCATGTGTGGGTGCCAGGTTGGGTGTTCCTCCTTCATCCTCCCTGGCAGCTGTCTCACTGCTCCAGGCTCCTGTGCTATCTCACCCGGAGATGTTGGACGTGTCACTGCTGCAATGCAGCCCCATGTTGCCAGCCCGGCTCACCCAGCATTGCCCCCTCTCTCTCTCCTCCTTCCTAATCCAGTCCAGCTGCCAACTGCAAAGTCCTGGCCTGAAAAGGAATATCAAGACTTTAGGAAACAGCTTTGCAGTGTCTGCTGCTCGGGGGGGCGGCATGGGGGGGAGGATTTAGCCTGAAGCCTGTATAAATGCTCTGTGCTTATTGCAGGTTTCCTTCCCCCAGCTCCTCTGATCCCAGGAGACCCGTGCGCAATCCCGATGCCCCAGCTCTGCGCCAGCAGCGTCCCTGGCCTGAGCCATCAGCCGTGCTGCTGCAGGAATGGGCTGGAGGAAAACATGCTGGGGGGCTAAAAAGGGCTAAAAGACCCTCCAGATCCAGCTGGGGTTACACCACAGCCTGTATCTCCACCATGGGGGGGTGAGCCCCCGCGGGATGTTGCAGGATCCCAGTTGAATTGCGCAGCCGCTGTCTGCGTCGCTGGCACGCTCAGGCACTCATTTACTCATAAAGACCAGGAGTGTCAAGTCACTGGGATTCCCCCAGTTTCATGTCCTCAACATGACTGGGAAGAGCTGGGCCAGGGAGGTGACAGCGTGGGGAGCTGGTGGTGTCATGGGAGCCCTGAGCAGCCATAGGGAAGTGAAACCCAGGCTGCTCGCGCAGGGCAAAGCCAGGGACAGACGTTCCTCCTCTGACTGAAACCAGACCTCAGGCGGTACCGAACCAGCCCACACACTCCATCTTACATGGAAACAGGGTTCCTCTGCTCTGGGGTCGAAGTCCAACAGATGTGGCTTTGTGCAGAGACCGAGGTCTGCAGTGCCACCAAAGCAAGCCCCGCACTGGGACCCTGTCCTGAGCCCCCAGTGCCCACCCTGCTCTTGCTCAGCTCCCAGAGGGGACCCAACCCCTGGGTCCACTCTGACCTCCAGCCAGCCACCCCCATGCATGGAAGCAGGATGATGTGAGATGCTGGGGATGCTGGCTTGAGGACCAGCACGGCAGCAGGGCTGGGGTGATGCCTGGGATGGAAGGATGGGATGAAGACACCCAGGCAGGACCCTTGGGAGCAGTGGGCAGAAATGAGGTGGGTGGGTGAGACAGGGACAGCGCAGCCTCCCCGTGACTTTCTCAAACCTTGTGTCATCTTTCCACCTCCCTCCCCAAAAAATCCCTGTCAACCCCCACAATCTGAAGAAAAAAATTCCACGGATTAGGAAATCCAGGGGAACAAAAGGAAGTGGAGAGGGGCCCTGGGATCAGGGCTGGGTGCTGCCAGGTGCTTGCAGGCAGGGCAGGGTAGGGAGAGAAGGTGACAGCTCTGGAGAGCGCTTCCCACCCAGACCAACCTGGTTGGGGCCTGGGAACTCTTGCAAAAACTCCAATCCCACCCTAGAATTTGAGGAAATTGAAACCTTGTGATGCAACTGGGAGAGATGAAGCAAGAGACACTCACTCAGGAAGCAGATGACAGCTCCAGTCCCGTGGGGCTGCACAGGCAAGGCATCAGCCGGCTGCTAAACTTCCTCAGACCCTGAACAGCCTCCGGTGTCACCACCTTCCCCCTCATCCCCCTGTGCCAAGCTCCCCCCCCGGCAGGAACCGGCCATCCCCCGGGAGCACAGCCCCTGTCACAGCCGGACCCTTCAGCGGTGAGCAGGGATGACAGGGTGATTGGGAAACAAGCCGACACTTCCAAACAGATTCTCTTTGCTGCTCTTTTCCTTCCTGAAGCTGGTCTGAGCATGGCAGGGGTGGCTCAGGAAAGCCAGCAAGCTAATATATTCATGTCATCTTGCATTTGGTGCCAGGACATGAAGTAAACACCGTCAGGGACCTCGCTCCGGTTCAAAGACAAGCCCTGTTTCTTATTCCGATCACATTATCCACGCTCCCCCTACAGCTTCATTGATTCTTATCTTAAAAAGAAAAGCCTTCAGAAGCCATTAACTCTGCCTCTCCGTTCCAGCCCTGCTCTCAGGGGCTAGGGCAAGAAGCATTAACTACTCTGCTCACATTACCTTGCCTTGGAACTGAGCATCGCTTGGAGTCAGTCAAGGGGTTTTGGAAGTGCTGTGCTCCCGCGCGGGGCCAATTTCAACCGCTGAGGTCACCCAATGTCAAGCAAGCAGAGGGATTGGCACCCTGTGCCAGGCTCCCTTTGGCACCCGAGGGTCAGCCAGGGCTTGTGCTCTTGGAGGAGTGGTGGAACAGCCCAAGTTATGGTCCTCTGGTTCTGGAGGACTGTATGGTCATAAACAAGCCATGAAGGAGCAAGCTCCTGTGGTTGCTCTTTCTCAGGGCCTCAGACAGCATCTGGGGCACGAGAGCAGGGACCTTCCTGGTGTCAGCCCGGCGGGGTCTCAGCAAGGGGAGAAGGGTTTGCAAGCAGCAATGTCTTCCCAGGGATTATGAAAACTATGCTGCCTATTGCCAGGGAAAAGAAGGTCCTTCCAGCCTCTTGGGCTCCAGCTCAGCCAGCAGCCGCTGTTTATCTGGCTTCAACAACTTCACAGCATACCAAAACGTGCTCCTGGGAGCCCAGCGTGCTCCAGCGTGCCTGGCCAGGACATCGGGCTGGGCCACCCCACACACTCTCTGGCGCCTTGTGTAAGGCAGCTCCACACCCTCTGGCCTGACTTCCACTCGGGGAGAGATTATTCACTCTCCTTTCCATCTGGCTGGAGAAGATGCTTGGGACATTTCTTCCACCGCTCTTCCGAAGGCTTCCCATCCCACTGTTGCCAGCAGCCAGGCTGGATCTGTCCCCTCTGCCCCTGGCCGATCCCCAGGTTCAGGGACGAGGACCATTTACTGGATGAGTTTAGAGGGACTTGATTTTACTGACATTTCAAGTGCTACTCGTGACTGTTGTTTTTAGGGTTTGGAGGACTTTGAGAGGATGTGTCCACCAAGAGGGGATTAACCACAACTGTTCCAGGCCCCTGCCATGGCTGGACTTGGGGGGCATCTCTGGCCCCAGCTGGCTTTGGATGGAAAGACAGGCTTCGTGGAAAGCTCAGCTTTGCCTTCTCTTTCAGACCCAACCAGTCACTGAGCCTAGATTGCTTGGATTCAGTTCTGGTTTCAAAATCCTTTTGCAGGGGGAAGCTGTTTTCCAGCTGTGTTACGGGAATGCCCAGCTTGGGGCTTTTCCTGGCTGTCTGGCTGCAGCCAGCACCCATCCCACGTCAGCCCCATCTCAGCTCCAGGGCCAGACCCGAGCCGGGACGTGGCGTAAGAGGGAGAAACCTGCAGGGTTGTGTGTGGGCCTGGGCACGGCCCCAAAAAGAGACACATCCCAAGTTTATGTTGGATATTAGGAAGAATTTCTTTGCTGAAAGGGTTCTGAGGCATTGGAAGGGGTTGCCCAGGGCAGTGGTGGAGTCCTCATCCCTGGAGGGATTGAAAAGTCGTGTACACGGTGCTGAGGGACAGGGGTTAGTCAGGGACTTGGCAGTGTTGGGTTCATGATTGGATTCAATGATCTTAAAGGGCTTTTCCAATCTGGGCAATTCTAGGATCCTGTGAAACTGTGACTTTGGTGAGCACCAGCATTAGACCCCCTGAGGGTCTCTGTGACTTGAGCCTGCTGCTGTGGTGTTGGTGTAGAACAGGCAGTACTGGGATTATGGGCAGTGGAGAGTGTTCACCTGAGGTCCTCATGGCAACACCTCACCTCGGGGCAAAAATCCATGGGGGCTCCAACCCACAGCTGCCTGGGAAGCCAGTGTCTGCAGCTCCCTGCCTGCTCTGGGGCTTCTTCTCCAAGTCAGGAACTTCATGCCCCTTTAAACCCTACGTGTGTGCATTCATGGGCACCCATGTGCACACACACAGCTGTCTTCCCCTCGCCCTCTCTCTTACAGAGGTTTCTTTCCTATTTATTCTCCTTAACTTAAATCCACAAAGTCACTCAGCTCCAAAAGACGTGTTTTGCATTCCAAAGGGCTGAGCTGGGACAAGGTGTGTGGAGGCACTTCACTGCTGGTGGATGGGGACATCTAAGTAGCTTATAGAGGAGGGAAAGACTTCCCTGATGAGACACCAGAAAGGGGCACAGAGGTCTCAGGGGTGACTCCAGGGCCAGAGTCTTGTGATGGGGAGAGGTGTGCGTGCTGCTGAGCGATGAGAGAGTGGGGAGGAGGAGGAAATCCCAGCCCAGGCAAGGGGAGGATGCAAACAAGGTCTTGGGATCAGCTGCGTGAGACATGTCCAAGGGGAATTACAGGCAGGCCTGAGCCTGTCAGATTACTGGAGCCAGGAAGGGGGAGCGGGTTGAGGCAGATCTGGCAGGAGGAGGGATATGGGAGCCAGAGAGAAAGGAGCGGGGGGAAGGTGGGCAAAGAGGGGAGGGAGGCACATGGGAAAGGGGGGAGCAGAGGGGAGTACCCAGCCCTGGTGGTGATGGGACTGGAGGGGGCAGGAAGACAGGCTGGGGGGGGCCATGGGGTGGATGGGGTGGGAATGGGCTTGGTCCATCCGAAGAGTGGGGCAGGGGCCATCCAGGGTGGGAGCACTGCATGTCAATACCAATTAAGTGCTCAAGGGGTCACGGACCAGTCACTCAGCTCTGTCCTGTCCGAAGGTCAGAGGACAGTGTCCTCATTTGTCACCTCTTAATTACATCTGATCCTGCTCTAATTCCTCCTAAAACCAGCCCTGAGAGCCTTCAGGTGGCTGCCAGGGAGAGGTGCCCAGAGCCAGGGTGACAGTCGAGCCAGGCACAGGTGACAGCCCCGGGCTGAGCGGTGTCTCCGGGAGGGAGGCGAGGGGCCGGCGGTGCTGCGTGGTGATGGAGGAAGCGCCATGTGCACCACCATCCTCCTCGGCACGCTGGTCATGATGCTGCGGCGCCGCTTCTTCAACAAAGTCAAACCGTACGTCCTCCCCTGCCCCCTTCCCACCCCCTGGGGACCCCGGGGCTGGGGATGGGAGGGTGAAGGGTGGTTGCACTGTGCCCACGGACACGCTCACACTTGCAGGCCATGGCAGGGAGCAGATGGGCAGGGACTGGCTGCAGTCCCACATCAAGGTGATGACAAAGCTGCGACCGGAGCGTCGGGTCAGTTCCTGCTCGGTGCATCCCCGTCGTGCCACAGGCACTGCACCAGTGGTTTCCATGACCTGCAGCTCCCCATGTCTTTTGGGAGGGAATTTTGTTCCTGTTCAGCATTTGCTTGGCTTCAGCTCAGCGGCAGTGGGGCCACGCTGACATCGCCCTCGCTCGCTGTGCAGCCGCCTGCTCCAACACCAGGCTCGGCTCGAGGAGGTTTTCTCTGGGGATGCACAAATCTATTTACCAGTGGAGACTGGAGACATCTGAAAGTGAGGAGGTCAAATTGGCACTTAATGAGCCAATTAAGTCAGGGGAGGGAGAAACAAGACTGGAAGCAGGGAAGGCAACTCCTGGCCTGCGTGCCCCTGGCCCCCCCTCTGCTACCTGCAGCACCGGCTGAATTAAAGACTCATTAAGTGCAAACACGCGCTCGCTGCATAGGTTGGGGGCTGTCTCTGGGCGGGGGGTATGGGGGTGGCTGGTGAGGCTAGCAGAGCTGGCAGCCTGCAGGTCCATCCCTTGGGAAGCTGCAGGGTGAGCAGGCAGCACTGCCTGCACACAGGACAGGCAGGTGGCTGGGGAACAGGTCACCTGGAGCGATGGCACCAGTGCTGGCAGCGAGCAGGCAGCTGGGAGCCCCAGCCCCAGGGAGGTAGATCCAGCCACAGCACAAGCCCTGCCCATGGGAGCAGGCTGAGCTGCCTTCAGGGTGTCCAGGGCAGGGGTGCAGGGCAGCTTTGCAGGTGGCTCAGCACCCTGTTAGGAGCGAGCAAAGAGTGCAGGTGTGGGAGAGGTGTCAGGGCTTGTGGCTCAGGCACCAGGTCCTTGCTGTTGGGAGCAAGCAGTGGGAAAGCACAAAACGTTGCGGGAGGAGGTAGGACGGAGCCTGGAGCTGAAAAACCTGGGGATAGGAGAGACTCTGGGGCTACCTCCACTCATGGCAGGATCAGCACCCCTTCCACCACGCCTAGTCAGCCTGGTCAGACCTCACACCTGCCTGCCATCATCACCACCATCATCATCAATGTGTGGCCGGTGAGACAGCACCGCAGCGCGGGGAGGGAGTGTGCCTGGCACCAGCACCAGCAGCTCAAGGGAGGCTGGACTCAGCACAAGGGCTCCCCAGCACGGCGAGGGGTCACAGCTGGATGTCCAGGAGAAGCTTCCTCCGAGCCCTGCTGCAGCTTTCAGACAGGCACCTGGTCTGGATGCAAAGACACCAGCCGATAGAGAATCCATACGCCGCTAGATTAGTTCTTTTGGTGATTAATTGCTCTCACCATTAAAGATGAATGGCTATTAACAGGTTTTCTACTTGCTCTATTTTGGACATTCATGCATTGACCTTGCTTTGTGCTGGCATAAATCAGAGCAGTTCCACTGACAGCTTTATACCAGGAGAGAATTTGTCTCCAGCATTTCGTATTTGGGAAAAGAGAAGTAGCAGAAGGAAGAGAAAAAAGTGCTGCCAGCCAGGGACTGGGGAGAATTGGTACAGGTTACCAAGGCAGAACGGACCAAGGCTTCAGATGGGCATGGTGGAGGTCAGGCAGCATCCTCCAGCTCATGAACAGACCCAAGGCACCAGAGCCCCAGTCCAGTTTTGATCCAACTGGATTTTGGTGAGTTAGAAGATGAGGCTCAGGCTGGGCTGGCACCAGGACCCCAGACAGCAACAAAGACCAGAATTTTCCAGATGTGCACTGGTCTGGATGATCCCTGGATTAAAGATATCCCTGAAAACCAGCACACAGTGAAGAAAAAGACAGAAGACCACATGTTCCCCAGGATAAAGCTGCCTGGGCACAGGAACGTCCCTCTGGCTCTGACGTCTCCGTGGGCGAAGCAGAGCGTGCGTCCTGGGCAAAGGACACAAATGAACAGCACAGACAAGATCAGATTATCTGAAATCCTCTGCTCACTTGACCTCCTTCACGTCCCATCTTCTATTTATATGCCTTGGGGCTGCTAGGGACAGCCTGGGTTGTCCTTGGACCACACTTGCAGGGTTGGGGGGCTCAGCCATGGGTCCGTGGGGTTATAGTTGGCCGCTGGAGCTGGCTGCCACCATCTCAGAAGGAGAGGCTGGAAGGTTTCCTCCTCACAGCCCCTCGCTGGAGGTGAAAAGCAAACTGAAACACCACCCTGGACCAACCTTATCAAGGGACAGGAAGGTCAAGATGGACTCCTTGGGCTTTGGTGCTTAGGTTTCCTCAACAAGCAGTGTTTTATTCTTTGTTTTATGCAATATTTAATGAGAAGGTCCTGGCTGGGGGCCAGGGCTGGTTGCAGATGTCTGCTCTGTTTGTCTTTCTCATGTTCTTCCCCTCTGGTCCCTCCCTGGTGGGAGCTGCTCACTGTCTGTTCCTGAGACATATGTGGGTTTGGGGAGGTAGATATGCTGCTGACCCAAAGCCTGAGTCTTGGTCTTGGTGCTGGTCCAGTGTGGGGGGATGCAAGGCAGTGAGCACCCAAGGGAGCACAGGAGCACCCAAAGGGGTCTGCTGGGAAGAGCCAGGTCTGTGAAGAGAGACATCCTCCATGGAGAGATCTTGGAGAGGATCAGGTCAGCGGCTTGGTGAGGCAGGGCTGGACTATGGCAAAGCAAAGGAAATGCTTTGGGGAAGTGAAACGTGGATTTGCCTTTTCTGCTGCTTTCTCAGCCCCCTCACAACAGGCTGGACACAAATCCCCCAGGTGCCAGAGGAGTTATCTTCCTAGGAGGGGGACCCAGGGCCATGGAGAGGGGGAGCATTTGCTGCCTGTGCTGATCTCTCTTCCCATGAGGACACCTTCATCCCACCCCACACACTGTGCTGCAAGGCAAGAACAGACCCTCTGCACCTCAGTCTGGAGAAACCAGAGCCGGTAGCTTGGCATCATCTGGATTTAACCTTCTAGCTTAGTCTCCTCTGGGAAGCAGGACGTGACCTCCTCATTTCCACCGCCCAGACATGACTGGCAGCCGGCAGCGGCGGCACGCAGCTCTGCATCTCCGGGCTGGAGCAATCAGTGCGCAGCAGGCATGCACAGACAAGTGTCAGCTGAATTTCTGTACGACTTTAAATACATTAGCAAGGCCACAAACACAGCTCCAAAGTGCTGCAGGCACAGCTGAGCCAATAAATAACCCCCAAACACACCAGAAAGAAAATAACCCCCCTCTTTCCGCAGGAGACAAGGATTAGCATCGCTTTCTCCCTTATATCTGTATAGCAACTCGAGCAGATCCACTCTCTACCTTGCTGTGTTTGAATCCAGTACCAAAAGGGTCGATTCTGTGCCACTTCTGCGGAGTCATTATCCTGTTGGTTATATAAATGTCTGGGCATGCACAAAAGGCACTGCTGATACAGTCACTCTGACACCAACTCTCTCCAACACCTGCTTTTCAGCTGGAGAGAAAGCCGAGCACAAGAACATCTCGAGAGCTGTCACACAGAAGGCTGCTGTCTTTCAAGCTGAATGGAGGTCTAAATAGCTCTCACTTCTCCTTTAGAATCTCATTTCTAAATGCAATTAATACTGGCACATGCATAATGAGAGACTGACGAGTGAATACAGACTCCAGCAGTAAAGAAGCCAGCCCCAAGTGCTATGTAAATATTACAAATCCTCACCAGAAGCTGACCCGGGGAAGATAGCTTTCTGATGATTAAACCCAAGTGACAATACCACTGGATTCCTACATCTGTCACAATACTACCTGCTGATACATAATGAGCTACGCTAAAAGAACTAGCTCTGGCTGCTCTTCAATGCAGATAAAATGTCTATTTGTAGAATGTAATTAATCTCTTCTTCAAAATCAGGAACCTTAGTGTCCTTGGTAACAACATGCCAATGACTCAGAGAGCGTCTCCAGCTTTTTCTTCTGATTTTTGAGTGAGTTATTGAAAGTGACCCCGAATTCTAGCACTGAAAAGGAGCTCTGTTTCAGAAGTGGAGAAGCCAGCTGGGTATCTGGAGGTGGGGATCAGTTTTATCCACATCTCTGGTCTCTGCACAGCTCCTCTGGCAGCTTAAGGAGGTTCCTGGCCTTGTTTCAGACACATTCTCTATGATGAGATGAACTCTCAAGACCTGGTCCCCAACCCATTGAGCTCAATTTCCCTTTTACCATCAGGTGTAACCTGAAAGAGTGAGAATCACAGGATGAAGCTGCTCCCTCCTTTGCCTGGTTTCCACAGGCAAAAAGCGCTGTGTGATGGCGCTGTGTGTGCATGTACACACACACACGCCCGTGGCTGCTCCCCCAGATGGCTTTTGAACCTGCTGGCTTATTTCAGCCAAGTTTGGCAAGGGATAGATGTTGAAAGGCATCCAGTCCCTACCAGGTAGCAAAGATGCAAAGCCATGAGCTGACGTGGCAGAGGGATGCAGTGCAGTGTTGCTGGCAGAGCCCCTGGTCCCTTTGAGGGTTATGCTTGGGCATCACCAGCTCTTCCAGCCACCCTGTGCCAGGCTGGCTGAGATGGGTGCTGACAAGGCAAAGCTGGACCACTAAAAGCTCCCAGAGGCTGTATCTGCTTTCTATGAATTTCAGTGGGAAGCAACCACTGCTGGATGTCACTCATCAACCCGGTTCCAAAGCCCAGGGGAAAGATGGGCCGTGCTAAAGGGACAGTTGGTTGGAGGGAGTGGGTGAGGGAAGACTTGCATGATTTCTTTATTTCCTGGCAAAAGAAATGAAAAAAAAAAAAGAATTATTGGATAAAAATCAGCATATTCCAGGCTAAACTGTGCCACAGCAATTCCCTGTGGGACTTGAGCTGAGACGCTTGGTCCCCCTGCAAGGGACATTCACCCCCGTATGGCTGCTTTGCCCCCAGGGGGACATGGGGAAAGGGAGGTTTTTGTTGTTACTGAAGGCTCAGCTCCTTCGATGCAAAGCTGCCCTGTCTTGCAGCAAGTTACCACTTTCCTCTAGAAGGGGCTGCAGTCAGCACCACTGCCCACTGCTCACCCCATCTCCTCTGTCTCCAGGCATCCCGAGGGAGAGGAAGAGACCAGGAGAGAAGCTGGCTCTGAACCTTGCACCACGTAACACCACTCCGGAATAAAAGCCAGGTAGGATGCAGCAGTTATCTGGGATAGGTGTAGCTTTCAGGAAATCGTGCAAAGAAAGTGCTAGCTTGGGGCAAAAAGCCTCTTTTTTGCCTTTCTGTCCTGCTCACAAACCCCTCAGGTGTTCTAATGGTGGTTTCTTCCTGTTTCACCCAGGATTTATAGGTCTCTCTGCCTACTGGTGAGCAGCTCACTCTGGGGAAAGGAAATTAGAGCCTGAAATGCCCAGATTGGCAGAGAAAAATCCATTTCTCCAGCACTTTCAATAGCAGCTCAGTACCCAGGTGAGGGCACATCCAGCCCTTCCTCTGTGGCCTCCCACCTCCTCCTGGGTGCCAGGAACATCTCATAGGGACAGAAAAGGCAGCAGAGCCAGTGGTGGTTCAGCTGGTGTGGGCATGGGGTGTGTGGGACATGGGGATTTGGGACTGATGTGGCTTTGTGTCCTGCACAGTGACCCCAGGGAGTAAGGCTGACTCCAGGGGTCCATCTGCAGCTCTCAGCAAAGGCAGGACAACTCACACCAGGAGGAAAACTTTGGTGTGGAGGGTGAGGGGATGCTGGCCTGGGCTGGGGCATGTGTGTGGGGTTTGAGGAGGAATTGAGGCCATGGTTGTCTTTCCTAATCCCCCCCAGCCTACAAAGCACTGCTGAATACCCACAGGCAGACCAGGGACTCTCCCTTCCCTGCCTTCCCTTCAGCAGATCCCCCAGATCTCATAACCTAGTCTGTCCCAGCACTCAGCAAACAATTAACCATGACTTCTTCTCCTCCCACAGCTCCCTTGTGCCCTGCAGCCAACACTCAGCACATCCCAGCCTCAGCACATGCCGAAGCCCCCAGCAAAACAACCTACAACACCAACCCGCACGCTGACGAACCCACATCACCCAGCTCCCCTCCCACAACTCAGGGAGGGACAAGGCACTGGGTTAAATGCTGGGGCAGGGAAAAAAATTGCCAGTGTGTAAGGCTGAGCCCTGTGGGGTGGCTGGCAGCCCCACAGCAATGCCCTCTGCAAGCCATAATGCAGCCCGCGGGTATGGGGCGAGTGGGCATCCTGCTCCCGGCAGTGGGGTTCACACACCCTCTGCAGCTTTCCCATCTAAATAAATATGTTAATAAAAGATCAGTTTGCAGACACAGCTCGCTGTAGATGACAGCATTAGAGGCACAGCTGTTTCTGCTAAGCACTAGTCTCGTGCTGGGTTTATTTGGTCCGTTTGTGGCAGGGAAGAGTTGCTTTCGGCATTCAGAGATGTCTCGTGTCTGGGAGAAGTAGGGGGGTGTGGGGGGGAGATATATTTTTGGCTCTATTTAGCCACAAAAATTTGGTTTTAGAATAAAGAAAAAGATTCCTGTTTTCTGTTTGCTGCCAAACTGAGGCAGACAGTTTCTTGTGCAAGCCTTCGTTTGTTTGAGAACTTGCTGTCCTGTTGGAAAAATAAATGTTCTGAAGGGAAAAGTCTATCAGCATGTATTGATCAGTCATCGGTGGATTTGCAAGCACCAGCTTCACCCTGCCTGAAAAAGCCATTCCAAAAGCTTTTGCCAATATGTGTGAGGCAGAAGGAGACAGGTCTTTGCCTTTTTGGTGGGTGAAGTAGTTCCAGAGCACAATCCTTTCTGCCAGCATGGTTGCACTCACCTCACCAGAGCTGGCATGAATTTTCAGTGCTGAATACCCCCCATCTGCACCCAGAACAGGCTGTTTGCTCCTGTCTGAGGGCCAACCACCGCTGGTGGCCACGAGCAGGATGCAGTGATGGGGGAAGGAGAGCAGCTGACCAGCGATGGTGGGGAAGAAGCCTGGGATGTGACTCCTGCCCAGGATGCTCCTGGCTGACAGCAGCACCATCTCCCCATCCTGGGGCTATAACATCACCTCCCCAACAGCGAGGTAAGGCCAGACACACAGACAAGAGCTCCCAGTGGCTTGGTTCTCCTCAGTGAGAATTTCACAAGTGCCTACAAAGTTTTCCTAATAGATTTTTTTTCCCCCCCCTGAAGCTTTTTAATTAAGCCTTTACAACCTCAACTCACTTTTTAAACATATTTTTCTTCTTCATTTTGGTAAGGGATATATTAAGATCAGGAAGACTAAAACTGCTGTTTTACCTGGAGCAACCTTCATTTTATAGCAGGTGAAAAGCAAGATGGAGAGTCAATAATGCCAGGAAGGGTTGGGGTCAGGGGATGAATAAAATGTATATGTGCTGAAAGCAGTGCAGAAGAGATTGGGCGCTGGATTGAAGCCTTGGAAGCAGAATCAGCTCCTCAGATGACATAAATCACATAGACTCCCCTGAGGAGCTGGTAGTGCTGTAGCACAGCTTTTATATATTGATTTAAGAGAAGATAAAGGTTAGGGGCTTAGCTGTAGAGGAGGCACCAGGGCTGAGGCTGTTCAGCTCTGGGTGGGCAAGTGATGAACAACAAGGAGGATCTGCAAGTTCAGAAAAGAGGATGGAGAGGAGCCCAAGAAAGATGTGCATATGCTGGGGCTACGATAACCCCAAAGAGCAGGAGCAGAGCCTAGTGTAACCCGCTGAGAGTAGCTGACTGGAACCCACATTGGCAGGGTTAGCCCAGGCACAGTCATCCTGGGCTTAGGGAAAATCCAGATTTCAGTCTAGATCTTAGCATCAGTAACTCTGACCTTTCTCCCCATCTGGACTAGTACATAGAAAATCCCAGAAAGGACAACATGGGGCCATCTGGAAACAGTGCCTGCAAATGTCACGGTGCTGCTGGGAAAAGGGTCGCTGCACTGCAAACCTGGGTGTGCAAACACCGCTTGCTAAATCGACTGCACGGGGTTGGTGTAGATTTGGGGGATAAAGGTTTCCTGAGCTGTGGTGGAAAGGCCAGCTCTCCGCCTGGGGACCTCTGAGAGGGTGGATTTCATGAGAAATGTTCTTTATTTACTCAACCAACCGCAGCCAGCAGCTTAGCTAAGAGCGGGCGAGTCTGCCTGTAGCGAGTGGCTGCATGAGGGCTGCTGGCCGTGACGAGGTGTTTGCTGTCTGCACGGAGATTTGTGATGGTCCCAGAAGGCCCTTGGTGGGTGGGAGTAGGAACTCACTTAACCTTGTTAACTGCATCCTCTCTGCTGGCCAAAACCACCCTCTGCTTTATGAGAAACATAGAATTGGTAGCGACAGCCCTCGTGGGTCAGGCACAGCGTCACCGGTGATTCTCCGAGGAACGGGATGCTCATGGTCTCCTCAGGGCAAGGAGATTGAAGGATGTGGTCCCACCATCATGGTCCTGCTGTTGTGGTCCTGCTGAAGAGGTGCCATTTGTTTGAGGAGGAAGGAAGGATTGTGACATCTCTGCTCTTCTTCTTTCTATCTCTATCCCCACTAAAATACACTTGGAAAAAACAAAAGGGAAATGAAGCGGCGAGTGGGCTACACCCAGCTGGGGGGTGGTGGAGATGGTGTGGGACCAGCAGTCCCACAGACCCTGGAGGAGGGGGTGAAGCTGTGGGGCCTTGCCGAGCCCAGCTCCCTGGGGCTTATCTGACTATCTGTTTTCATCATTTCTCAGTGAGAAGGGAAAAAGACCACACAGCAGCAGAAAGTCCTGGAAATCTGTAAGGGAGAGCATTCCCAGCACCCTCTCCTCTGCCATCACCCCTGTAGACAATTGGCTGTGGAGGACCTATAGCTCTGTATAGGCTCCAACTCAGTGAGATAATGCCTCACACTTAAATTCCTAATTACAGCCAGCAAGTGCTCTTTCCCAGCTCTGACCCTTCTGTCTCAGCTGCACACGTGGTCTCTCTGGTGGACCAAGTGGACCAGGGCTGGTGTCACCCTTGACAGGGCTGTCTGCTCTATCCCCTCCATATCAGACACTGCTGTCTCTCCTCTGCTCCCACTTCTGAGGCATCCTAAAGCTGCTTGGGTTCTGTAACTTTTCCTTTTCTCAGAAAAAAACAAACAAAAAAAACCCAACAAAAAACCCCCAAGAACTGCAGGAGAAGCAGGAGGAGGAAATTGCTTCAAGTTTCTTAACTATCTCATGGAACAAAAATGCTTCTTAAGTCTGTTGAGGGAAAGAGAGGGTCAAATGTCCCTCATTAACGCTGATTTACTGAGAGGGCTGGGAAGTGGAAGAGGGAGACAGCCCAGCTGCCTGTCTCAGTGCACAAGGAGCCCAGACTGGGATCCAGTCTGGGAGGTGAGGGCTGGTTCCCCCAGCATGAGATCAGAGTGGTGGGCTTACCAGCAGAAGATGCAGGGAGGTACAAGCTGCTGTGCTCCCACGCTGGGCTGCCTGCACCCCAGAGCAGACCTGACCTGCACTGACATGGCAGAGAGGGAGGGCAGAGCTCTCTTGGCTCTGAGCAGCAGTATGAAAAAATTGGTGACTTTCTGAAGAAAAGAGCAGAAGTTGAGTCCTTTGCAGGGTGGCTGGTGCTGGGTCAGAGCAGTTTTCTTGCCCCAACTACAGCCTGTGATGCCCTTTGCTGGGCGACCTCCAGCTGGAGCCTGGCAGAGAGGAAAGGGAGAAGGCTGGCCCAGATTTGAGGGTGTAAATCAGCAGGGTTCCCCTCCAGAGAGAGCTCAATTACATTGATTTACACTTGCTGCGGATTTGGTCCATTCAACCCAATTAAAACTCCAGAGGAAGTGCAGAGAGGCAGGATGTAATTACCCGCGCTGGAATCCCAGTTCAGAACAGGAGGCAGAGCTCTCCGGATCAAATTAATCCCTGGTGTAACTCTGCTGAAGTTACACCAGGGCTATAATTGGCCTGAAACATTTTAACTATCTCATTTAATGTTATTCATGCTCTGCTGGAGATGAGAATGTTTATCCTAAATGAGATACTCTAATGCTCTGTAGCAATAATAGAGTGTGAGGCTTATGCGGTTTCTCATTTACGAGGACGCTGGGCAGGCCAGATTGTCACGGAAGATGCGGCAGATCTGGACTCCCCAAATCTTTAACCATTTCCATGGTTCCTGTGGTGGCTGGTTGTCCCATTGCCCTTCCTTCAGTGTGCCCACCCTCCTCATTCCCAAGCTGCTTTTCCATCTCTTGAAGATGTTGGGGGCTTATAGCCCAGACCCAGCCAGGGGCAGAAGTAGGAGGAGATGTAAAGAGGTAGAAGAGGGACTGGGAAGCACTGAGAGGCCTCTAAAAGATTAAAGCTCCTATAAATCAGCAGAAGTCAGATTTCCCAGCAATAGATTTGCCTCCCCAGTGATGCTAAAAATGGGATTTCCATCACTGAGAGCCAGTTCCATGGCCTTTCCCTGAGCCAGCCCAGGGAAGCAGCCCCCAGGCTCCTGCAGAAGTGCTGCAGGTAGTTCAGCAAGCACACACAGCGCCATGGTCCCCGTTGCCATCCAGACACCCTCACGGACAGTATTTCCAGCTGCCAGCCCTGGGTTAGCCAGGAGGCTCAGAGGATGATCCCACACTCATTCGAGCTGGGAGCCCAGAGGAGGCCACAGTGGCAGGCAGCAAGGCACTGTCACCTTCCGTGGGGAATCATGATCCATCCCGTTCCCCTTCCCCTGGCAATGCCATGGGCCAGCCCCAGCATGCAGCCTGCCGCTTTGCAAGCAAAGCCTGTGGGTTCCATTCCTCCCTGTCACAGCTGTACTCTGGCTGGTGGCACCCTGCCAGGGATGCACTTTGGCCCCAAACCTCAGCTGTGTTCCCTGCATCCTCCCCGAGCCAGCCCGGGCAGGTACCACTCACTGCATCGGCATTACCAGCCTTCTGGAGGGTTGTGATTATCTGTCATTAAATCGTACTGCCACTCCCTAGGCTGTTTTTAAGACAGACCCCTGGTCTTTCCCTCTGCCCTCATGCCAGTGGAAACCACAGGAAAGGTGGATCTGTTTGTTCCAAACCAATTTTTAATGCTCTGTAGCTTGGTAGAGACTCGACCATTACAATTCATTCTGGCTCCTCTCTGTTCCTCAGAGAATATTAGATCCTTCTCTTGATACTTCCTCACTCTTTGTAGATGTTACCCTAGTTTAAATTTTCAGGGCTTCCAGACTGTTTTTAACAATGCTGAGCTTTCAACTTGATTCCTTCAAACTTTCTCCAGCCATGCTTTCCCAGAGCCTAAATAGCTTTGATTATTCCCAGATGTTTTTAGTTTCTTAACCCCAAAGCAGTATTGTGTAATGGCTTGGAAAGAAGACCAGTAGCAGGCGTCCTGTATTCTATTTCCTGGTCTACCAAGTTACTTCCTGAGCAGAACACCTATGGGATTTCTCCTACAGAAGCAATGCCATCAGCACCAGGTTATCTTGCTACAGAGAACAGGACCAGAGGTGACTGAAATCCTTTTGCTGATAAAGATAACGCTCTGACAGCACGGGTCATTTTCTCCACCCAGTTCCTTCTTATCCTTTCTACTGAGATTTCTAAGCAGGATGACACATGGAGGCAAGAAGTCCACATGGAAGCCTTTGAGCAGGAATCACTGAGGCTGCCAGGCAGCACCTGATGGAAAAGACCTTGTTCACCTCCAGCCCAGGCTGGATTCAAGCTGTGGCCATCCCTACCTACCAGCCACCCAGCCAACAGCACAACAGCAGCTCTGCTCGGGCCAGGCTTTCCTTGGCCTGGGAGGATGCATGTGTATATCCTGACAGGCCAGTGTGTGGGGAGTAAGGAGTTTTACACAACTGTCTGAGCTCCTAACAAATCTCTGCGGCCCTCCTGACCCCGGCAATCCTGCTGCTCTCATGCTTAAGCCATTGCATTGATAAACACACATTAAAAAATATCCTCATTCCCACTATCAGAGAATCAGGGTGTAGCCAAGCTGGCAGGAGATGTGGTTCCTTTCAACCATCCATAAATCTTTCCAAGATCACCCCAAATACCCCATATTTCTTGGTGCCTCCACCCACCCTGCTGGATCCTTCCATTTCCATTTCTCAGCCAAGTGCTCAGCCCCACAAAGTCCAAGGTTACTGGGACAGATGTGAGGATATCACACAGCATCTCCCTCCCATACGCAGAGGATCACGCCTGGGCAGGGTAAGGAACAACCATGAGGAAAACAAGCTGGGAAAAGGGAAAAAAAGCATCAAGAGAGAATATTTTTTAGCAGAGGGCTAAGCTAAGGGACAAACCAACCCATCCTGGCATGGCCCCATGATTGCAGCAGGTAAGAAGCAATCCAGCAGCATCAAGCCCTTGTACAGTCAAAGCAACCTGCAGTACGAAGACCCTACCCCAAGAAAAACATCTGTGCCTCTGCCTGGGACATGGAGCATCCCCAGCACCAGCCCCACCATAACAGGGTGCAGAGTAGTGCTGAGCAGATGTGCCTCGGGCCAGCTCTGTCTGAGCTGGTCAGACCAGGGCTGCACTGAGAGGTGCTCAGGAGAACAGGGAGGAGGCTGAGGGAGGAGGATCAGAAAGCCAAGCTGTGAGTGAAGAGTGTCAGTGCTTGGAAAGCGCAACCAATTTGCTTTTAGTACAGTTCATGCCTCTCCACCAGTGCCTAGAATAACAAATTCCTTCCACCCTCCAAGCCTGAATGCTGGAGGAAGCTGCTGAGAAACTTAATTGATTAGCTGGCTGCGTGCACAGAAAAAAATTGCCCAGCATTAAGGGAGTCACTGTCTTGACAGTTAATGCAGACACTGGTGGGATATTAGAGACACCAGCTGCAGTTTTTTATCACACAACCCCTTCTTTTAGTCTGGGAACAAGGCAAGGTCTGTTTTGATGGAGTGACCCATTTTGCAGTGGCATCAAGGGGCTGGTGTGTAAGGGCTGAGTCCACACTGTGCTCCCCACCCACCCAGGGCTGGCTGGGCAGGCACGACCTGATCCTCAGTCCCAGCACCTTCAACTGGTGAAGGGTGTGGAGGCAGGCTCCTCTCAGCCCCCATTCTCCAGCCCCAGAGGCCACATCAGCCCCTGAGCAGGACAAGAGATGCCCTGAGAGCAACTTCAGCAGCCAGGGTGCAGTGGATGGAGCCGAGCACACTGGAGGAGCTGAGTTTCCAGATGCTTCACAGCATCCTTGCCAGAAAAGATGGCCATTGCCACCCCCCGCAGCCCAGCCCATGCCTGGGCTTTCTGCTTTGCTTTCAGCATCTCTAGCTCTGTCCTGCCTGCCACAGGGTCACCGCCTGTGACTCTGTCACTGCACAGGATTGCTTTCCCTGTTTGGCAAAAGAAAACAAGAAGTCAAAGGCCTGCAGGGGCTGTGAACTCGCCTGTCATGTTCCTTGACAGTACCAAAACCTTTCACTGCTTGTGTTTTTCCTGAACTGTCACCACTCGTCACACCCCTTGTTTATATCTCTGATCCTGAAAGCTTCCCTGAGCCCTCTGCAAAACAAATGGGGAGAGCATGGTCTGTTCTCCAAGGAGATCGGACACGGCCACCAAAGCAACGGGGCTGACAATGCCAGAGCTCCCCAGACCAGGTACAGGCAGAACCAAGCATGCCTGCCCGTGCTGTGTGCCTGCCAGAGGTGAGAGGCAGGCAGCCTGCTAACCCCCAGCTTCCCAATCTCCCTCAAACTGCTCAGATCCTGCTTTTGGGCTCTGGGAAGGATGGAAAGGAAAGGAATGGGCTTGGCCCTCCTGTTTGCTCTCTGCTGAGCAGCGCTGCTCTCCTGCCCCCCGTTTCCCGTATTGCTGCTATTTGCTGTTTGACCTGAGCAGCCCAGAGGAATTTTAGTCACGGTGCATTCCTAGCACAGCATCTGTTTTCTAGAGCAAAACGAGAACAGCTGCCAAGAAACAAATCTTCCCCTGATGCCTGGCACTTCTCATGGATGGAATGAAACTTCTTGAAACCCCAGGGGAAAAACCACCAGAGCTCAGCTGCAGCAAAACCCATCCCACTTCAGCCCGTCCCCTCCAGGGATTTTTGCAGCGTGAGGGGGCTCAGGCAGAGACTAATGAACATCATGATTGCATCCATACGGTACCACTTTGAAAGCTTTGAGGGAAAGAGGAGCTAAAGAGACATCTCTTCTTTAGCCACAGGCAGAGTGCTGTGGGAAAGAGTGCACTGTGCCTGAACCCCCCCAGCCCCAGCATCCAAGTCCAACTGTGCCCAGTGTCCTCCTACCTGTCCACACCTGTTGTAACTGATCAGGACAGAGGCAGGTGGATGGAGCTGAAATGGGACACTCTGAGTTCACACATGGCTTGCTGTGAAAGAGCTTTTGAGGCTTGTCAGGGCTCAGTGAGGTTTGTCCCCAGGAGCTGTGAGAAAGCCTGGTGCTATCAGAGTCAGAGTAGCGAGGAGGGATGCACACAGGGGTTGCATGGGCTGAGCTGCCCTCAGATTCCAGGTGGAAGTGTCTATGTCCCTGGGGTTGCTGTGTGCTTGAATAGCAGAGCTGTCAGATGTACATAACCCCTTCCCCCTGAAGGTCAGTAGCTCCCTCAGGTATTAACCAAATGTGGGACAGAGCCTGCAACAGTCTCTCTGCCATGCTCCTCTATTTCTTCTCAGATTGCTGTGGCTGAGCAGGGTTTTCAGTGGAGGTTAAAGGCTGATGTACAGTTCTTGGTTACTGGGAGAAGGAAGGAGCAGAGCAGCTCAGGTAGCTGGTGCAATCAGGCAGAGCTCCAGCATTACTTGGGAACAGAGAGGTGGTCAGAAAGAGCCAGAGGGGAAGTGAGGAAGGACTTTCTGCAGGCCTGGGACCAGCTGAGACACACAAGTGGCCTCAGAGCACATAGTTTCTTGGCCCTTCCAACTGAAGGAACACTTGCTCTGGTTCTCTCACCTCTTGAATGCAATAGGTAGAAGAAGGTCAGAAATATTGGTAACCCAGTTTCTTGGAGGGCTGATACCAGCTGACACCTGGTTTTTGCTGGTAAGCAGGTTCTACCCTCAGTCACAGTGCAGAAGGCAGCCTTCAGGCAATATCAAAGCAATATGCTTTTTCTTGTGCACCTTAATTGAGACTGAGGTTTATCTTGAAAGTACCCACTGCAATCAGTGCTTAGCAGTCTCAGTCTGACAGTCATGGGCCTGACAGAGGTTCAGCTTCACCTTCTCAGTGCATCATTTTAGCAGAATATGCTGGAACAGGCTCCATCAGCAGCGGCACCAGCCAATAACTTACACCGCCTCAGTGGTTCACTCAAGTAGGACATTGTTTCTCCAACCGTGAGGATTTTTAGTCATGAAGCATGTAGAGTTCACAGCTAGGACAGATGTAGCACTGATCTGCTAAAGCCTAAGGCAGTGACACCAGGTTAACCCCAGTTAAGATGCATTTAGGTTTCCTGTGAAGGTAACATGAAGTTCACATTGCAACACGCATCACATCCTCAGTCATTGAGAGCCCTGGGAGGTTGCTGTGAATGCTGCAGAGTGATGAGAGCTCCTGACTGCAGGCAAGTCATGACAGCACTCTAGCTTGCAAGTTGAAGATGGCAGAAAAGTCTTATCCTTGAAAAAGCAATAGTTCCTTTGTGATCCAGGCTTTCAGGTCAGGTTTACATAGCAAGCCAGTCTCAGCAAGACCAGACTGCAGCTTCTCCCTCTGTTTCATGGCTAGACCAGGCCATTCTGTTATAACAACACAAGCAAAGTCCACTGTTGCAAACACCATCTGCTGAAAAGGAGGAAGGTTTCACACTCTGTCAGTCTCTTTTATCTCAGTGTAGGTTCTGCACAGGAGCTGGCTGAAGTTGGAAAAGCAAAGGATACACCAGCAACAGCTTTCCTTGGTGCTATCTGTGGGCAGTTACTGATCTGACTGGACTAGGACTTCAGAGAGGCAGGACAGCACATAAGCTGGCCAGTCCCTCACATCACTCTCCAGGCTTTGGTTGAAAGTACTATCAGGCTTTTCCCTCACCCAACTGCCTGAAGCCCCAGGCAACAGAAGCAGCCCTGCTCAAGAGCTAAGCCAGCCCACCTGAACTCAGTCTTTCTGCTTTGGACCAGGTCACTGCAGCAACAGAAGCAGCAACAGCCAGGCTGGGACTGGCTCTGTGAGGAGCCACTGCTTACATCTTCCCTCCTGTATCTGCACAGAGGTACAGCCAAGTCAGCAGCAGCAAGGTCAGCTTCTTAAACTACCCAACAGGTACTCAAGCTTCTCTGGAAACACCATCTTCATACAACAGCTCAGCAGCACTGCCAGACTGAGCAGCCAAAGCAGGAACATAACTCTGGAGGCTGTAGAGCAAATACAGCAGATCAGAGCACATTTCTCTAGCAATACAGGCTGCACACACCAGCCAGAGCAGCTGACAGCAGAACCATCTCACAGCAGAGAGCAGCTACCCAGCTATGGTCCTGAAGTGATATATACCCCACAGCTCGGTGTGGGGCTGAGCAGGATTGGGCCAGAGGGACACCAGGGCAAACACAAGACTGGGCTGGAGCACAAGCCCTTTCCTTGGCTGGGCAGGAGCAGAACAGGTGGGACTGGGCAGAAATAAGCCCTGATTGAGGGCTGGTGACCAGCTAAGACCTCAGGCAGGTTGGTGGGGAGTACAGTCCTCCTCTGCTCCCCAGGGACCTCATTCTCATATGTCCTCTTCATGGATGCACGCTCATTTTCCCAGCACAAAGTCTCCCCCATACTGAGAGGGATGTCCCTCTTCCCCTGAGATCCCACATAGATGATGGTCCTGCACCAGGGCTCGGGACCTGGGACCCAGAGTGTCAGATCTGCACAGAGGCTGGAGAGCAGCTGCTCATCTCCAGCAGCCTGTGATACCCAGGGCTTCAGCTCAAGTCCCCTCTCAGCCTGAAGCCAAACCAGGATACAGCTCCAGCTCTTCAACAGCAAAAAGCTGAATTAGTTCAAGTCATGGTGCCAGCTGTGTATTTAAACAGGAATTATGTAGGGTTTGTGCTGAGGAAATGCACCAGGTGCTGGCAGTGCTATGGAGGCAGATGAGGAAGGAGGGGCAATGGGCTGGGAAATGGGAGCCCCCATCTCCTGGGAGAGGTGCTCAGGGGAAAGAGGGGTTCCTGATTCCTGCCCTGCTCACAGGCAGGCAAGGTACCCCAGCAGTCAGCCAGCCCACAGCACCTTACTCCTTTGAGCTCCCTGGCTCCTAATGAGCTTTGACCACCATCAACCTTGGGTCTGTGAAAGAAAAACATTGTCAGGAACACTCACAGCCACTGACCTCTAGCATAGATGCCCTGGCCATGAACTGGGATCCTACAGCACAAGGTGCTGGCCAAAGGCAGACATCAAAGGTGGTGCCTGTGCCAAACTGCAGCCTCTTGGAGAAAGATGTTAGGGAAGCGATTACGAATTTGGAGCCTCCCAAAGCGTGTTGGCAGCTGGATCCTCTGGATGAATAAAGCCCTGCCAAAAATTCAGATCTGTTTCTGTGAAGCTGAAGCAGCAAACTTGTTTGTCTTTCCTCCTTCCCCTTCCAACCACGCTGTTGTTTTAAACATTTACAAAGATCTTCATACTGTTTAACTAATGATTTGGGAGTGGGGGGGAGAGGGATTGTTTTCATGTTTTTGCCAGCTGCTCCAAGTCAGCAGAAACTTCACACACAACTTCTGGTAAATCAGGTGCTGTGCTTTGAGACATTACCACCCACGCTGTCCTGGTTACCCCTCTCTCAGTTTGCCTGCCCCACAACTGGCCTGACAGATGGAACCCCCATGTCCCCCACTAAGCCTCAGTCATGCCCCCACCAGCTGCCAGGGAAGGGGGTTACCCTGAGACCAGCGAGCTGCAGCAGCTCCATCTCCTCTGCAGGCTCTGCCTTGTGTCTGTGCAGGAGAAGTGCCAGCAAGTGCAGCCCCTGCTTTGCTAGATAAAGGAGTGTATGTCCCACTGCCACCACACAGCCCCTCCAAACCCCCCAGCAGCACTCCCCAAGCCACAGAGCTCGCACACTGGTGCTGGTGCACACATATGTGCCAGGGGGCCATGGTGGGGCTCTCTCCCCCTGACATGGTGAGGAGAGGTGGAGGAGGACGCCGCTGCAGCTGAGCTCTCCCATCCCCGAGCACAAGTGCTACAGAGGATCAGCCATCTCCCGCGGTGCGTGTTCTCCCGCCCACCTCCTTCAGCAGCAAGGCTGCTCGAGATGACAGCTGAAGGGAGAAAGGAGAGAGCTTGAAATGTGCAGGGGGAGAGATTGCTGAAGACAGAGTGACCTTCGTGCAACAGCAGAAGCATTAAGTCAACAGCTAAGTACAAGTTGGTAGTTAAATCAGAAAGAAAGACATGTGAGTCTCTCCAGTGTGGGCACGTCCCCAAAAATCTGGGGGTTGTGTTGGGCTGATTGAGTTTTATTTGTGACCTGGCAGAGGTTGGGGGGAAAGGGAATGAGGAAGGCTGTCAAGGAGACCTGAAGGCTTTTTGCAGGATGTTTGGACTGAGTGAAAGGACAGAGAAGCGAGTACGAGACATGCTGTGGAAGCAGGATGTGGGATAGAGAAAATGTTTATACAGTCAACCGTGGGCTAATCCATGGGAGGCTTTAGAGACCACAAAAGCCATCTGCAAGTGAATAGATCACATTCTGTAGGAAACTAGTGGTTTAAAACAATGCTACCCCCGCTCTTTGATCTGTTCTGAAGAAATCAGAGTTGGGAGCCTGGAGAAAAGGGAAGGATAAGTAGATCCATAAGTTCTGCCCACACAGGCAGTGTGGGTAGGAAGGACCATTCACAGTCTCTTCCTGTACAAGAACTCGGGGGCATCAAGCAAAACTATCAGGAGCCAGACAGAGCAAAGGAAAGGTCTGACCTGTGCAAGTCCTCCCTGCTGGAGGAAACAGCTGTCACAGGCTCACAGGGGGACTGGGCAAGTTCACAGAAAAGGAAGTCACCAACATCTCCATTGCAGAGAAAGCCTGTTAGTAGATGCACTGAACTGACATGTGGCTCTCAAAGTTCACACCCCTCAAGTGGCTGGTAGGATACTGGGAGATGTATCATATGGAATCACCCTGCTCTTGCACTTTCCTAAGCACCCATTTTTGGGCATCTCTTGGACACAGGACACTAGTCTGGATGTCTGGATGGCCCTTGGTCCGATGCCCTGCAGCAGGGCTCCCTCAAGGAGATGTGACTCAGAGGCTGCCCTCAATAGATCTTCTTACAAATAGCAGGAGGAACAACTGCAGGCGTTTAACTGCCTGCCCTCTGTAATCTGGTGAGACCTCAGTTCACCACTTTGAACTTGGTCAAATGAGATAGGCATTTGTCCCTGTATAAGGGCAAGAAAAATGACCTAACAGAACCTGAAATAATGTGACCTTTCATCATTTAAACATGGACTTTCCCACTAAGCAATGAAAGTAGCAGAGATGTTATGCTTAAAAGTACCTCAAAACAATTATCTCCTTCCTCTGGTATAAACGATGGGGAGCAAGAGGTGAGGCAGAAATGTGGCATTTGCAATTCTCCATTTTCAGTCTTCAGGAGGAAGAAATGTGGGTGATTTGTATTGTGCTTCAACACAACTGCTTGACCTTAGTGCAGCTTATGCTAATTACTTGCAAGAATATGCTTGTTTGCTCTGTGTGTGCCCAGCATATTTCTTCTGTCTAAGCTTGATAGATGAAATATTGCTTATATGACAGTGCAGAGTGGGTTGACTGAATCAATGGCTGGTTGTCAGAGTCATCCAGGCAAACAGAAACACTGTTTGTGATAAAAGAGGACCTGAGAAGTTCCTCATTAATACTGCCTAGATATTTTTATACCAACTCATTCCCTTTTTGCTTACTATGCCTTTAGTCTCTCAGGCTGACACAGAAAATAGAGAGGATCCATCTCTTTGCCCAAAGCAAGGTCAACTCTCAGTTCCTAGTAATTTTTTACCCAGTTTGGCCTTAAGGACAAGACCACCTGTGATGGAAATCTCACTCAGTGTTAAGTTTTTCCTACTATCTTTGAGTGCATTTGTGTAGCTGCACCCATCTTCCATCTCTGGGTATGCTCTGAGGATATATATTTTAATTAAACATATTCATCCATGAAGAAGCTGGATTCCTACTGCTATTGTTCAACAAGTGCATATGTCTGGCCCCAGGATGTCTCCATGCATGCACCGCAATCGGAACAATTTGTTGTGTGCTCTCTGTTCTGATCAGCTCCTCCAAGGAACGAAGCTGTGAAGGCAATCTGGCAATCAGCTTTGACAAGATGGTCACTTTGCCTAGCTGGGACATCAGACTTGAAGCCATCAAGTGAAGGTGCCATTTCTTTTGCTGTTCAACACTGTCAGGAGGAGAAAAGGAAACCTTTCCTGTTCTCCACCTGCAGGAATCCAAACCATAGCCCTGCCTGCAGATACCACTGTGCTCCCAGAAAAGCCATCCCTGTGTTGCATGGGTATGGTGCCTCTCAATATTCTCTGAAGATAAAGCTCTTGTTACCCAGTGTACAAGGTTCAGCCTTTAGACAGGACTCGGTTAGAGAAGAGCATTTCTGAGCCTGCTAAAATTCTCCACAAGCACACAGGACATGCTGAGAAGGAATGGGTTTAAGTGGAAGCTTAAGAGCTTTGCTACTGGGAGAAGGGAAGGATGTTTTGTTTGCAGCGTGCCCTGTCCTGTGTGGAAGGATGTTGCTTGTCTGCTACTGAGCTCCAAAGGACCTTTCTGGTATTGCCTGGGCCTGACTTGAAGCAGCAGACACCAGGATGTGGGACCTCATGGCAGGCTTTCTTTAACACTACAGATCCTTTCTCACAGGAGTCTGGCACCTGAAATACCAGCAAGCAATCTCCAGCCATACCCCAGGGGACTGTTTGTGCACTGCTGTGCACACAGCATATATAACAGAGACAAACATCAGTCCAGCTACTCCCTGCACCTCGGTGTCTCCTCCTGCGTTGTACACTCAAGCCATGCAGGGGGCTGGTGCCTGACTGATGCAGTTAGTGATGGGGGAACTCACTTCTTAATGTGTTCAAATACCCTGGTTGCTTCCCTCAGCCATATGCTGAAGATGAGAACCACAGCAGGGCATCTCTGAACGAACGGATGCTTTGATTCTCCAGGCTTTGTGGAACCCTGTCTGCAGGGTGGGACTGGGACAGGCAGAGGGGGAAAGCAAGAGGAAATCAAACTGCTGTCAGTAAGCATGGAGAGTTTCTCCCTGGAGGGACTTACAGGCAGCCATGAGGGGAAATGGGTGGGAAATTGGGAGGAGAACTTGTCCTTCAGTTCAAGCGTGGGATCAAAGCCCTGCTGAAGTTGAAGAGGTTCTGTCACTGATTTCCATTTAGTTGTCTTTCTGCCTTTCCCTTCTCTGTCACATATTCTGCATATTCCCCTGTTTTCTGCTCTAGGGATAACCAAACACCCCACAGTAGAGCTCAGAGTTCTTCACAGAGGGTAAATGCTGTGGCTTTGCAGGACAGATACTGAAACACCTTGAGAAAACAGAAAGATGGGGGCTTAACATAGCATATGATTTGCTGGGAGAAGCAACCCCCTCCAGATCCTCTGCTGGGAAGTTTAGAGCAGCCCCAAAACATTTGCACGTAGAAGATCACCAAGCCCTTTTAATAGCTTTCCCTATTATTTGCTGGACACAAACACAAGTCCTTCCAAAGACTGGAGCAGGAAAATACCATAACTGATGGAGATTGGCCACAGGAAATCGATCAGAATTATGCCCAAATTGCCTTTGGGAGCAGCACTGCTACTGCCCGAGGAGGCAGCCTATGTTCAACTCGAGCTGTTCAAACCAGACTCGAACTCCCTTCGCATCCCTAGGAAGGTTCCCAGACTCTTCAGAAGAGCCACCACGTTCTGCTGACCTCTGGGAGGCTTTGCCTTGTACTGCAGCTCCCGGGCGAAGCTCGCACACGGGAGATGTGTGGGACATGGACGCCCTCTAAAGGGAAGAGCTGAGAAAATTTCAGATTAAATCCCACATAGGCGAAATCGCAGAGATTGAGAGCACAGGCATGGGTGAGGCAATAACCATCTCTCTTCATCCAGAGGCTTTGTTCTGCCCCTAAAATATGCTTGAAAACATTATCTATGCACTGCAAACATGAATAATTACAGTCAGACTGCTGTGCCCTTAGCTCATGCCGTCCCCCTGAGCTTTTAACTGTTGAGTCAGTACAGTACTTAGTACCTGGCAGAGTTTATCAATCTACAGGCACAAGCAGACAGCTTCTCTACGGTCTGAGCAGCTTCCACCCAAAAATCCAGACAGTGGCAAATCCCTCAGCACATCCAAGTCTCTGTTTTCTCTCTTTCTGGGATCTGAACTCTGCACAATGGGGGACTGTGCAGTTGTTTTGTTTTATTTTAAAAACCTTCTGTCCCTCGGGGACTTAAAGGGCTTTTAAGTCATTTTAAGTCCTTAAAAACCCCTGTAGAGTTTTATGTATGTGCTTATTTGGAAAGCTAAAAGTAGTCAGGCAGATTGTCAGCCACATCTTCATAGAGCAAAGGCCACTGCAATGAGGACTGTGTTAATTACTGCCACTCTGCATCATCATCTGCCTTCCCACCAAGCCAAACACCCATGCAACAGGCTCCTACGGGGCAGGAAGCTGCTGAAGCTCTCTCATGTCCCACACCAGAGCATGGGCTGCTGCATCCAGGCTCCTGCCCAAGCTGCCAGAGCAGCCTGATAGGTTTTCTGCAGCTAGTGGAGGGCACAGAGGGCTGGGGAAGACCTGGTAGTCAGCTACTTATGTTGGAGGCAGCTTATTTTTAACAGCACGTTGGAATCTCTTTACAGCCTTCTTGCACCACTGTAAGGGCAGGGGGAAGTGCCTCTTGCCATGTGTTGACTTTTTAAGAGAGACTTTTAAGAAACAACATGGGCCATTCTGGAGAGTAAAGGACTCACAAGTCAGGTTATGCTCTGGAAAAAAAGAAAAAAATAAATAAAATCTATCTCTAAAATAGGAACAAGGCCAGGAGGATCCAGGCACTAAAAATAAACATGAAGTCACACTGCCTTTCCCTGGGAACGTGACTGCCTTGCCCAGAGGGGCCTCCCAGAGCGCAGGGCCCACCAGTGTGGGCAGCAGCGTGGAGCCATCTCCTTGCCTTCGGAGGGAATCCAGGAGCAGAGTGCTTGGAATCCTTATCATCACTTCCCTCCAGCTCATGGGATCCTGCTCTATAGGATAACACAAGGTGGTGTTTTCACAGGCTTGGCAGTTCAGATGAGCTGGCCATGCCATGCAATGCCAGTGTAGGATGCTTTTGCTATTGCTGTGTAGAACCAGGCAACCTTCCATGAGCACATCTTCAGTTCAAATGTCCCCAGGGACTGTGAATCCCTGACTTCTCCCAAGACATTTCACATGTGACACTTGTTAAATATGGGTCATTCATCTGTACCTGGATTTCTCTGCTTTCAGGCTCAGGTTTGTCTGCTTTCCATTTCATCACTGGAGCTTTCCACCACAAGGGTGGATAAAGCTGTGAGGCAAGAAAGTGGATATCGGCTATTCCTGTGTGTGATACTTTCACTGGAGCAGCCCTTGGCCAGCAGCCAGCACAGCCATTCACCCACTGCCCCCCAACCCCAGGGGACAGGGGAGAGGACTGGGGGGGCAAGGGTAAGGAGACTCGTAGGTTGAGATAAGAACAGTTTAATAATAGAGAGAAAACTTAAAATAATACTAATATTAAAATAGTAGTGATAACACTAACAATAAAATATGCAAATGAGTGACACCCAGTGCCATTGCTCAGCACCCACCGACCCAGCCCGGCCGTGCCCAGAGAACGATCCCGGAGCAGCGACAATCCCGACCTGAAACCGCAATCCCAGGAGAGCGAGAGCCAGAGAGGAAGAGCCCCTCATGGATCTCCTGCCCATGGGGGACAGGAGATGGAACAGCCCCTTGGCAGAGCCCAGTGCCAATTTAGCTTATTAATTTAAATACTCCTCACCCCATTAGATCTTGTGCTTGTGGACGAACAGAACACAAAGTCCTTCACTGCCAGTGACAAAAATGCCAACACTGGGATGTTCTCAGTGTCTCTCTCATAACAAGTCCCAGGCTGAAAAGCAAAACACAGCACTATTCTAACTACTGAAAAAGAAACCCAGCTCTGGTCCAGCTAAACACCAGGACACTAATTTTCCTCCCTTTCATTCCACTTACACTTTGTTATTGTTCATAAACTAAACAAGATCCTATAGATTTCATGACAATTTTTTAACAGTGAAGGACAATCACTGTACATACTGGAAGCATCATATATTCAAAGCATGGCTCACACATTTACTAACTAATCTCTGACTAATCCCCAGTCTCCAGCTAATTAGTCTTTTTGAAGTGTGCCCCTTCCTACATGAGCTAATGCTTGTTCAGCCTTTTGAAGCATTTAGCGTGCTAAGCACAATCACGTCTCCCCAGCAAGCAGGGCACATGAAGAATGAATAAATGTAATTAGTGAGCAGCATGACAGTGCAGAAACCCCACATGTGTGATACCAGGAACTTAAACAATTCAGTCATAAAAAGAACAGACCCCCAAGTTGTGTACAGCTAAGAGAAATGAACCCACAGACCAGAGATAAGCAAGTCTACTAGAGAACAGTGCTGTCAGGGAAACGGGGGGATTCTCACGGCCAGCTCAGTGCAGCCTGACTTGAGTTACAAAGACAGGGTTAATTACAGCGGCCTCCCAGTACCTGCAAGAAAGCTGGGGAGGGACTTTTGACAAGGGCAGGGAGTGACAGAACAAGGGGAAATGGCTTTAAACTGGAAGAGGGCAGGTTTAGATGAGATATTAGGAAGAAATTCTTCACTGTGAGGGTGGTGAGACACTGGCCCAGGCTGGCCAGAGAAGCTGTGGCTGCTCCTCCCTGGCAGTGTTCAGGGCCAGGTTGGATGAGGCTTTGAGCAACCTGGTCTAGTGGAAGGTGTCCCTGCTGCTGGCAGGGGGGTTGGAACTGGATGAGCTTTAAGGTCCCTTCCAACCCAAATCATTCCATGATTCTATAAACAACCTGTGCATGAGATTTACCAAAATAGGTGGGCGTTGTATGCATATTCATACATCTGATGTATAGAATGAACATGCTCTTGTCTTTTAGCGTGCATGTTTGGAAAAGAGAGCTGCAGGCAGCGCTGTAATGAACCCATCTCAGCTCTCTTAGCAATGGTGGGGTTCGGAGAGTTTTCTTGGTTACCCTTTTCGGTCACACGTGGAGCCCAGGCCCAGCTCTGAGCTGCCCAGCCCCGTCCCGCTGAGGCTGACCCTATCCAGCCCCACGGCTCCCCGAGGCCGCTGGGCCCTTAGCCAAGGTCAGGGCTGCAGAAGGAGCCTCTGCCCTCTCCCTGGGGCTAACGACCCGCTCAGGTCTTTGTTTTTCTCTCAGATCTCCACCCCAGCAGACACAGCGGGGCTGAGGGAGCCAACCCCGTCCCCCGGACACCCGGGCGGGGCGGGAGATGGGGCCGCTCCCGGCGCTGAGGGCCGGGCCGGGCCGGGCCGGGCCGGGCCGGGCCGGGACTGCCCTTCCCGTCAGCCCCCGCGCCTCCCGCTTGCCTTGGTGCGCGCGCAGCCCGCCCTCCGCCCTCTCCGCGACAACATGGCGGCCAGGCCTCCGGTGGTGAGTAGGGCGCGTCGCTATCGGCAGCCATCCGCGGCCATGGCGGCACCGAGGGGCGCGGAGATAGCGGGAGGAGGAGCGGGGCACTCTTGGGCGCCATCAGGGCTGTGTATAGGGGTGCGGCGAGAGTTCGATGTCTGTCTGTGGGGAGGTAATGGTGCTTCCCCCCCGCCGCCATGGTGGGTGGAGGGAGGCGAGGCTGGGCTGCGCTGGGCCACGCGGCTCCTGCTCGTCTCCTGGACGGGCCTCCGGCCGTGTCCGTGCGGGGGGTGCTTCTGGCTGCACGGCCTGGCCCGGGCGGTGCTCGGCTCGCAGATTTTCACAGAATGGTGGGGGTTGGAAGGGACCTCTGGAGATCATCCAGTCCAACCCCCCTGCCAGAGCAGGATCACCCAGGAGCACGTCCAGGCAGGTTCTGCACATCTCCAGAGAAGGAGACTCCACACCCTCTCTGGGCAGCCTGTCCCAGGGCTCTGGCACCCTCACAGGAAAGAAGTTTTTCCTTATGTTTAGGTTGAACCTCCTGTTTTCCAGTTTGTGACTATTGCCCCTTGAGTCTGGCTCCATCCTCCTGACACTCACCCTTTAGATATTTATAAACATTGATGAGTTCCCCCCCCCTCAGCCTCTTTTTCTCCAAGCTAAACAGTCCCAGCTCTCAGCCTTTCCTCATGTGGTAGATGCTCTAGTCCTGTCATCATCTTAGTGGGCCTGTGCTGGACTCTCTCCAGTAGTTCCTTGTCCTTGAACTGGGGAGCCCAGAACTGGACACAGTATTCCAGATGTGACCTCACCAGGGCAGAGGAGGAGAACCTCCCTTGACCTGTTGGCCACACTCTTCTGTATGCATCCCAGGATGCCATTTACCTTCTTGGCCATGAAGAAGGGTTGGTTTATGGTCAGCCTGTTGTCCACCAGCTTGTGGACTGTGCTTTTTGACTACACTTGTATTGATTCTTGCCTGTGGGAGAGCATTTAGTACAGCAGCTGGTATAGCTCAACCTGAGCATTGCTATCAGCACAGTGGCAGGGGCTTGTCTTCAAGCAAGGGGTGGTGGGCTAAGCCCACCTTACCCATCACATTTGCTGAGTGCCCAGGCAGAAGGAGGTCAGTGGAGGGAGTCATACCCACCTGGGGTTGTTGCCACCTGGGCAAGGAGCACATTAACCATAGAGCCAAGAACAGGCTTGAGTTCTTGGGATGACCCTGTGTGGTCTGGGTTTTGGTTGCTGTGGAAGCTGAGCTAGTGATGATAAAAGTTATCCCTGTCTGAAATGAATCTTTCCTCTGTGGAATCACGAATCTGAGGCTCAGCATTAAAGACACAAAGGTAAAAAAAAATTTGTTTGTTCCATGAAATAACTGTCTGTCCCCTTTCTCTTTTTCAGAGCACAGCATGGCATCAAGCAAGGATAAAAACACCTTTTACACTCACTTGCCTGGGAAGCTGATTCATTCACTGGACTGACAGTGAACCTGCACGATGGTGAGAAACA
Organism: Caprimulgus europaeus; assembly: GCA_907165065.1. The sequence continues at coordinate 3,437,790 of OU015543.1, read as the reverse complement.
TCAGCATCTGCCTTGTCACAGTCTAATTTTCTTCTGCTGCTGGACTATGGAAGCAGGACTCATCCTGCTGTGTCAGGTGATGGCCTTCTGGGGCTACTGGGAGTAGATATAAAAGCCTAATGGCTTGATTAGTGTAATTAAGCCAATCAAGGCTGTAGCTTTGTTGCAGCTGCCACCTGAGTGCGCAGCCCTTTGCTGCCATGGAGCACGAGTTGAAAGGCAGCACGGAACAAATGGGGATTTTCCTGTTGTAGGTGCCCAGCAGAGCAGCTGCCTGTCAGCATGGTCAGAGATGAGCAGAGCAGATTAGACATAGGAGGGATTGGATGACAGCCCGTTATGGAGACACTTGACACAGCTCATCTCATAACTGTGTTTGTCACATAAATAGATGTAGTGAAAGAGTAATTGGTCTGTGTGCTTACCTGGAGGTGCACTGGGACAGTTTCAAACTTGCATCAGGTTGCTGGGGGTGAGGAGGTGCAGTTTGTGTCCACTGAAGGGTCATCCTAGGAAGGACACAACACCCTGAAAAATCCTCCCCAGAAGGGATGTTTCTGTCTTAGATCTGCTTGAATGCATTTCTCAAGATAAACCCATAGACAGTTTACATCATGGATGCATGGATTATCCTTGTGTGCAAGGAGAGAGTTGCATTAAGATGTTTCTTTATGATGATGAGGAGGATGTCTGCTTGAAACAGCTAAAAAAGAGTCCAAACCACCAAAGTCTCAGAGCTGGCAGGTTGTGGGGTTTTTTTTCCCTAAGCAAGGATTTAAATAGCATCCACCTCCCAAAGTTTCTTTTCTCTGAGTGAGACAACTAACTGGCAGACATGCTCTTTTGTCTTAAGTTTGTGTGACAAAAATTGCTTCTCTCTGAGTGGAAAGCTTCCTCTTTAATTCTTGCTCTGTGACCCAGTGCTGTTTTTTATCAGAAGGGGTGGACAAGAAGTGAGCAGACAGATGATTTGAAGGACGGTTGCTAACGGTGTTCAATGCAACCTGTGTTTAGGAGGAAGCTGTCCTGCTGAATCCAGGGGTTGTACCATCTCCCCCAGACAGCTTTGGCAAGAGGGCAGCTGCCAAGTTGGGCTTCAAGCTGGTAAGAGAGTGCTGGAGTCTTGCATGCTGCTCGTTTGGAATTTATTAATTGCATGGCAGGTCCGTAGGCGGCGTGACTCATCTAATGAGCGGAATGCCTGGTCTTTGAAGGCTCACCAGGAAAAACACTAGTCATCAGGAAGAACACTGGTCACTGGCATGTCAGTGTCTGGCTGTCTTGGCTGTATGTAGTTTTGTACAACTTGAGGAGTTTCTATAGCCAAGGGCAGGAGAGAAACTGAGCCTGTGATGTGCTGTTATCCCTGTCTGACAACTCAGCTGTGAGGGAGAAACAATTGTCCACTGAGGCTTACGTATCTCCCCCACGTGGCTCTCCTACTCTTGCAGACACTCAGATGACACCAGTGGCACCAGCAGCCTCTGTCCCCTTTTCTCCTGCCCCTGTGATGTGCCACTGCAGCACTGTCCCATGGCACAGGCTGTTCAGCAGCCGGCTCTCCAGAGCTCAGCACAGGGACTGTGAGCGCTGCCTGCTGCTGTCATCCCACAGGTGAGGGCTGTGAGGAGCTTTGAAGTTTCCTGTCCCAAGAGTGAGGCACAGTGGCAGGTTGAAGGGCAGATAAGAAATGCATTTTGATCTCACCTGACATACAGTCACTGAACACACACATTCTAACAGCACTTTGTCTTCAGGTAGCTGACAGCTGCATTCTGCTCAATAGTGTAAGGCTTTATTTAACAGAATTTGTATTTATTTGCAGAAGATCAGTAATACTCACTGACAGGCTGAACCTGCAACCTTGGCAACGTTGGACTTCAGAAAGCCAGGTTGGTGTGCTAAAGGGGGGAGGATGGTACTACAGAGCAGCAGTCAGATTGGCTGCTCTGTCCATGCAGCTGTGTTCTGAGTCGTTCTGGGAAGGGCACCCGAGGCTTTTGGCTTCCAAGGAGTAAGGGGGAAAAAGTGAGGAGGCAGCCTGGTGATAAATAGGAAGAGTAAAAACTACTCAGTGCTTTGGAGAATAGAGCAGGGCAGGAACTGTTTCAGAGCAAACTTGTTGAGGAAAAGCCATTACAGCACTGCTTTGTGGTGTCTCCCAGCTCTAGAGGGTTGATGGGGAGTGGGTCCTGCCGATGGCCACTGATGTGTGGTTTGGAACGGTGTCAAATGGGCACCGGTGCGTAACCGCCGGCTCCTCCGCGCTGCTCCCGGCTGCTGCACCACATTCATCCCACACCCTTGGGAAGGTTGCAGTAAAGCCAAAGAGGATTTGGTGCTACTGCATTGGCTTGGGTGGGAGCAAGTTTTTGTCTCCTGAGACCTGCACTCTTGAGTAAATAGTGCAAACCAGGAGCTTTTCAGCTGACAGTTGCTTTGCTCTGATGTTGTGGGGTTTTTTTCTACTAGGACCTGATCTACAGCTGGCTGGAGAAAAAAAGTGGATCCCTGCTGTCTTCTGTTTCACAATAAAATAAGTTATGGAAAATCCTGGGAGTTGAAGTTGGTTTGGTTTTTTGTGTTTGTTTGGTTGTTGTTTTGTGGGTTTGTTGTTGTGTTGTTTGGGTTTTTTTGTAAAGGTTATCTACTTAGACAGAAATGGTTTTGAGCAGGTAAAAAGGATTTTGAGTTAAAACACTTTCTGAAATTCAAGCAGTTGTGAACTTACCCTTCATAGCAAAACCAGATCCTCCTGACATGTGAAATCTTCAGTGTAAGTGTTTAACTCCAGGGCTGGGCTACACCCCCGGCCAGAAAACCTCCCTTTGAGATGGGAAAGGAGGGTGTGCACAGCAGCTCCTGATCTGCACAGACAGCTCTGCCTGTGAGAGCTGGACGTGGTTCCTGGCAGGATGCTGCACCATGACAGCACTTGTTTTTAAAACCTGTTCTTTTTGTGCAGTGCATGTCAGGGTGCTGCTGGTTGCCGTGTTCAGAGTCACCTGAGCCTTGGCCAGGGCTGGTTCAAGGAGGTTTTGATGCCATCCTGGTCAGGTGATGTGAGGATCAGGCTTGTTCTTGCCCTAGAAATGGTTTTGCTGAGTGCTTCTGAATAAAAAACAGGCCTAACAGGCTGCCTTGGCACCATTGTAAGGTGGCTCTGATGTGAACAAAGGTTAATTTGAGACCTGGGAACACAAGATGGGCTCCAAGCTAGAGATTACATCTGAAACAGGCTTAGAGAGTAATGGTCCCAAGTGCTCCTTTGAGCTGGCCAAAAGCCAGGAGCTTGAGGGGGTTTTGAGGTTCCCTGGCTGACAGCCAGGCTCTCTCTCACCATCTCTGTCTTCACCCTGCTCCTCCCCAGCTGCCATCCAGCAAACAGCATCCCGAGTGGAAAAGCTGCTCCCAGAGATCCGCCCCGAGCCTCCCTGCCAGCCCAGCTCTGCACGGTGGGGCCGTTCCCTGGTTGAAGGCTCCCTCTACTATGGTCTTACCCCACCCCACACCCCATTCACCAAAACAACAGACACAGGCATAAAAGAAAACAATCATTCAACATTTCTGTAATTACACAAAGTGGGGAAGTGTCTCAGGTGACATCGCTCCCACTGCTGTGTCCCTCTGGCCACCACCAGCTGGAGTTACCCTGCCAGCAGGTCTTGTCAGTGCTGGCTTACACGGGGTGGCTGAAGGGTTCAAGACCTTCACCCCCCTCGTTTTCCTGAGTAGGGGGGAAGTGTGACCATCACTTAAACTCACCCAACAAGCTAGAAGGTTCCCTAACCCACCTGGCATGAGGCTTCCTTCTCAAAGCACTTAAGCAGGCACCACATGGTCCCCATGCAAGAACCTAAACAGACCCAAACTCTCATCTCCAGGCTGCTCAAAGGCCAGCCACGTTTCTGATGTCCCAGCTGAGCTGCAGTACCCCTGCTCTTAGCTGATGGCTTTCAAGACCCTTGTTTGAAAACATGATCTAGAGAAGAGGAAAATGACAGGGCACAGTGTGTGTCTGTCACAGGAGAGGGCAGCCAAGCCGCTGGCTTTCCTGCTCATCACAAAGGCAAACAGATCCTTCTGGAAAGTGGCACATGTCAAATCAGAGCTGGCTGGAGCTCAGGCTTTCTGCAGTCCGGGAAGGAGGTGATCTCCAAACTCACCATCTTCCTGTGAGCTGGATGATCTTGTGTTCAGCCCCTCCAGTCCAAGAATTCATCATACCTGTGGTGGTCCCACCACAGTGACAAGCATTTAAGCTGGAGTGCGACAGCAAGGTGAAGGGCACCTTCCAGCCAGAGGCTGTCACATCCCCAGCATCCTCTTCCAGCATCACCCTGCCCCTCCTGTGCTTCCCAGCTGTGTTCTTGGGGCTGGGAGGTCACAGCCACATGCCATGGTGCTTCTTGGTGCCCCAAAGGCCTTATTCAATCATGCTGAACCATGAAACAAATTGCCAGAGATCTCCAAGGAAATGCAGCATTTCCATATCCAGCTTCAGCTTGCCCCTTACTACCACCTCTGCCGGCTGTGGTGCAGAGGGTCTGCTCCTTGGGCAGGCTGGGAGAGCCCTTGGGAGGGAGAAGGTGGCCTTCAGGAAAGAGAAGAGCCTCAGAAGTCCTCGGACTTGCCCCCGTGGACCACTATCCGGCCTCACCGCTGGTAGAGGGTCATGATTCCTGCTCGGTGCAGGCTCCTCCACAGCGCTGCCTCCAGCATCATGTCATGGTTGGCGTAGAACACCAGCGGCTTCTTCTCCAGCTCATAGTAGTGGTCTGAGAACTGCTCATAGTTGGTGGTGATGAACCCATAGGCACTAACCTGCAGGGAGGGAAGTGGGACAAAGGATGGGGGTTAGCTCAGCCTAAGGTGCTCCATGCACCACCACCCCTCCAGGGACAGGGTGTGACATGTGTAGGACAGCCACCAGGACAGGCTGGTCCCCACCAACAGCCTTACAGCAGCTAGTCACAACCCACCAGAAGCCAAAAGGTGGTGTGGGGGGGAGTTCCCCAGGGAGAAGGTGGCCCAGTGGCCTCTTACCTGGTCGCAGGTGTGGAGTGCAGTGAGGAGCATGAGGGCCCCGGTGCTGGGCATGTAGAGCGAGCCGTACTGCGTGCTCAGGAGCTCCGAGCGCAGGAACCTGCCGACACGGGAGCTCACTGGGGCTCAGCACCACAGCCCCCAGCACCAGACCCAGCAGCACCCAGCCCCTCTCCAGCCCCCACCACGCACTCGGCGACAGCGGTACCCAGCAAGGCAGGAGCACCGAGCAAAACACAGTGCTTGTGTGGATTCTCTGATGGCTGCTACTAAGGTTCAGCTCATTCGCTGCAGGTTGCTGAAAGGCACCTCCCTGGTGTTTGAAATCACCCCAACCCAGGTGCCTACTGTCATGAAAGGTAGGAAAGGACAATCCCCTTGGGTCCCACCTCTGCTCTTGTTAGCCTAGGTCAATATTTCATTGATTTGGGGAAATGGGAGGGGAGGTAGGCGTGGGGAGGCCGTGGGAGTCTCCCTGCCAGGAGGGGTCGTGAGCTGTGACAGGAACAGGGGACAAATCTCTGTTTTATCTGCAGAGAGCAGGACAGAGGTGGTTCCAGTGCCTGGAGAGGACTGGGACTGTACTTTGATGCTGGGCAGCCACTGGTCTATACTGGAGAGGGCAGTGGTGGGAGGCAGGTAGTCTGAGCCCAGCCTGGAAAGCAGCCATGGTCCTTGTCATCCTCACCTCGTTGTCAGGTACTGCAGGAAATCAGGATGGAGCAGCTTGAACTTCTCTGCAGATGCTTCTGGTCCAAAATACCTCTGTGGCCTGCAGTGGGGCAAGGAGAAGGGCAGAATTTGTGTCATGGGAGTCTTGGGGCTACTTGGGGTTCATCCTACCAGGGACAGATGTGGGGTGAGGGCAGATAAGTCATGGTCCCTCCAGTGCATCACTGAAGGTGCTTGGGGGATCTTGGGGGGCTACTCACTCATCCCCCTTGTCCGAGCCCTCGGTGACTGGGCTGCCCTGGATGGCTGACTTCAGCATCACGTAGTCACGGAGGTCCGAGGGGATGAAGATGTACCTCAGGTCCTGCAGCGGGGACACAGACATGGTGCTTGGGGGGGCTTTGGGGCACTGCCCACACCAGCGGGGTGAGGGCTGAGGGCTCCTGAAATCAGGAGAAGGTTTTGGGGGGCAACTCCAGCCTCAGGGGACAGTTTGGGGTCACCTCCCCAACAAGCTCCTGGGTTCTCACCTTGGCCTGGGGTATCTGAGTGAAGCCATACTCCTCGTAGGCAATGAGGGAGTTCTTCATGGTGTTCACCGTGAAGCCGTAGAAGGAGATCTTGGTCCCAACATCCTCCTCGAAGCCTTTGATCACAGCACCATTGAGCCTGCAGGAGAAGGGCAGGATGTACCTCCAGGGCCAGCCACTCCCCAGTACCCACAGTCTCATCCTACCTGGGACCCATCCTCACCTGAAAACCAGGTCGTGAGCATCGATTGCCTTGCCCTGCCGCGAGCCGTTGAGGATGCCGCCGTTGCCCACCACGGCACAGCGGACACAGCCCCTGGGGAAGGTGTCCCTGTTGAAGAGGTGCCTGTTGGCAGAGGTGTTGAGGAGCCGCAGGGTGCTGCCCACCACTGGAACAGAGCAGGGTGCAGCCGGTCAGTGGGGAGAAGGTCTGTGTGGGTTCACATAAGCATTTGGGTGTGCAACAGCACAAGCTTGTGCAAGATCATGTCCACGAGCAGCCCACAAGAAAGTTCACACCATCCTCATGCAGGAAAGAGGTCCACAAGTGGGATGGGGGGACACCAGACAGGTCTTCCTCTCCCAGGGTTAACATCAGCCCCGTCACAGCCCCCCATGTACCCGAACCCATCCCAAACAAGCCGTGCAAGGGGGCACATCCAGACACCTCCAGCCCCTGCCCTGCCCCTCCTGACAAAGTCTCCTTCCAAGTGCCACCAGTTCCCAGCCCTGCACCATCCCCAGCACTTCCCAGCCCAGGGGTTGAAGCTGGCAGCTGCGGGGGAGAGCAGAGAGTGGCTTTGGGGTAGGAAGGGAAACAATCTCCATCCACCACAATGGGGAGAGTTGTCCGAGCTCCTCCGGCCCCAGTTAATAATCACACACACACTGGAGCTTTGTTACAGGGAAAATGTCACAAGATGCAGCGAGTGACATTTGCAAAGCCATCTCCTCTGCCCCACGCCCTGGGAGGCAGAGTGGGGAGAGATCAAAGTCCCCAGCTCCTCTGCAGGACCTCTCTGCCTGCCCTATGTCTGCAGTCCCTTCTGCGGGGCTCCCTGGCCCCTCGAGCTGCCCCACACCCCCCATCACCCCCTTTGCTGCCACCCCCATGCCAGCTGGGTCTGTACCGGAATGGGACAAGCCTTGCCAGCCATAGGGGACGTGTCGTGTCTTCAGCCTGGCCCAGGTCTCCGGGGTGAAGTGCTGGTCCCACATCAGCACGGGGGTGTCAAAGCGGAAGATCTCCCCAAACTTGGGGTCTGCCTTTGCTCTGGCTGTCACTGAGCGGAGGCACCTGCTGGGCTGTGGGGAGAGGAAGACCCTGGTTCAGTCTCCAGCCTGGGTCTGCCTTCCATGCAGCATCTCCACCCCTCAGCAGGCACCAAGGAGAGGACAAATCCAGGGACAGAAATACTTCTTGTCCATCACGTCTTCTGCTGGGTCACCCAGGCAGGGCACTGCCTCGTGCCTCAGTTTCCCCATGTGGTACACACACACACACACACACAAACACAAACAAAACCCCTTCCTGATGCTGCTGCTCCTCCTCAGCTTCCTCACACAGACCTTGGACCGACAAAACCCAGCAAGGAGGGAGCACGGGGGACCTTCACCATATTGTGCTAGTGATTACCTGCCTTCTGCTGGGCTTGGCCTCCTCCAGCTCGGCAGAAGGCTTGAAGGACATCCCGCTGGAGAGGAGGAAACACATAGCAGAGTTAAAGATCCACCACTTGGGCACCAGGGAGCCATGCAGTGGGCAGGGGGGTCTCAGCTCATGCCAGGACCCCTGCACACACCTTCCCCCTCACCTCTCTAAGCTGCCTTCAAGGGTCCATCTGTGGCTGCTGGCTTGGTGCGATGTCCCCAGTGGAGCCAGGACCAGCTGCTCCGGCTGCAGCAGACTGGGAAAAGAAATCAGTGGGGGCTCAGCCAGGGAGCTGACACAGAATAGCAGCACCCCAATACCTTTCTACCCCTGAGAGCAACAGGGCAGGACCATCTCACCTCCACTCAGCCCCCTCCACTGCTGCCTGTGCCCATCCAACCCCACCCGTGCCTGTTTCTGCAAGCAGAGAGCCCATGGGTTTGCCAAATACTGGGTTTGTGCAGAAAGCAGCTGCTGTCTCCTGGTGGGTTCCACCTCCAGGACCCCCATGTACCAAAAACCGCACCCAGCACAGCCTATAGCCTTGGGGGAACCCTGCTGAGTCCTTCCCAGCTCTTCCCACCATCACACCCTTTCCAAGCTCAAGCAGGAGGAGAGGGACATAGCTGGGATGAGGCAGCCAGCCCAGTAGGACAGACACTGGAGAAGCAATCAGCAACTGGGATCTGGAGGCTTTTGGGTGTGTACAGGATCCCCTGTGCCATGGGGCTGGCTGGGGTGTGCCCTGATCCCCCACTAGTGCTGGGGATGGAGGCAGATGTGTCCCTGCCCTGAGCATCTCGGGGTGCCCTGAGCCCCACAGCAGCCAGGCAGAGCAGAGCCAGCACCCAGGGCAGGGAGGGGCACAGGGCAGGGGGCGGGCAGGGTCGCAGCCTGGCAAACAGGAGGTGGGAGCCCACCGGAGGGGAACAGGCTTCCATTCATCCCCGCACAGAAGGGCCCTTCAGAGCCCCCCGGCGCCGCCTCCAGCCCAGCCGGCAGGTGCTCAGGCCAGAAGGGGGGACTGTGGAGGAGACAAGGGCCCCTTGTTATGGGATCTCTGCTTGGGAGCCCTGGGGACAGGTAGAGGCAGGTGGGGAGGGGAGCTCTGCCTCCCTCCTGGCGTGACACTGCCCGGCACAATGGGCATCGGGTTTCCACTGAGCCCTCCCCGCTGTCCCCTGCCACAGGGGACACCTTTTCCCATTGCCACCACAGCCCCCATCAACACCAGCAGCACCCACAGCCCTGCCCAGGGGCAGATCCAGACCCATTTGCCACCAAAACTTTGTTCAGTGCCACCTCGGGGGTATGGCATGACATGGGGGGACAGCCCAGGGCCTTGCCTGGGTGCTGGCACCAGGGGCTGGAGCATCTCCCCGGGTGTGGATGGGGAGTCAGGGCAGCATGGGCTTCAGTCCCAGCTCCCTCCTCGCTCCATCCCAGCACTGCCAGGTCCGGGCAGGGGCTGCTGAGGGCAGGGGCTGCTGAGGGCAGGGGCTCAGCACCACCAGCAGAGCAGGGCATTATTTTAAATGGAGCCAATGCATCTTGCCTCAGTGTCCCATCAAAAGGCAGCTCCCCAGCACAAGCTGCTGCCCTGCAGAGCCCTCACCACTCAAAACACACAAGCTCCAGCACAGGGGCAAGTTCCCCAGCTCAGCCCTGACCTGTGGCCATGTCCTGCTACCAAACAAAGAGCAAAGAGCAAACTCGCTGCCTACGGGAGTGCTGACACCAGGGCTGGCTCCCTCCCAGGGCAGGGAGAGGGGTTGGGGACAGTGCTGCCCCCATGTCCCCTTGCAGCCACCAGCTGGTCCCTGAGGCTCATCCCTGGAGCTGCAGAGATGGCAGAGAGGAGAGATGGCAAAGCTCTGAGCAAGTCCACCAAGGCGGGACGGAGCCATCGCAGGAGATGCTGGAGCTGCAGCTTTCTGCAGCGTCCTTCTGATGTTATCACTGCCAGCATCTAAACAAACCCAGCCTGACCAAACTCACCTGTTCCCTCTGTCTGTGGCCAGGTGTGGAGCTGCCCTGGCAGGGTCTCTGTACAGCCAACTGGGAAAGACCATCCCAAGGCTGTCCCAGACCCCACAGTCACGCTGGAGGCTGCTCTTTCAGCCCATCTCTGCCAGGTACAGCAGCACAGGCCGGTCAGAGCAGAGCTTTCCCGTGCAGGACTCTCACCACAGCTACAAGGAGAGCTCTGCCTGTGGAGTCAGCTTAGCTGCAACCAAAACACCATGGGATGCCTGCTCATGGCAGGGGGGTTGGAACTGGATGATCTTTAAGGTCCCTTCCAACCCAAACCAGCCTGTGATGCTCAGGGAACTCACCCTCAGCGAACCACCCCAGCCCTGCTTTGCTTCCTCCATCCCCTGACACAGGAGATCCCCACGTGCCTCGTGAGCAGGAGCTTATCTACATCACCAGCACCTGAACAACAGACCAGGGACTGAAGAAACCTCCCTGCTCCAAACCCAGAGCCAGAACCAGCTCCTGCAAAGCACCCAGCTCCCCAGAGCAGCACACCCCCCTGCACCCAAAGCCCCTGCTTTGGCCATCCACCCTTTTTCTGGCCACAGAGGCTCAACCCACCACCAAACCCCAAAAGCTGTCACACACCGTGCCCAGGCTCGTGCTGCCCAGGAGCTGCACACAAACAGCCTCTCCCAGCCCTTCCTCATCAGACTCATGAGCCCCAGCTGCACGCCTCTGCCCACCCAGCCCCTCCCCAGCTCTCCAACCTCTCCCACTCTGGTTTCTTGGTACAGACCCTTCCCTTTCCCTTCCCTGGCTCATCCCAGCGACCGCAGCACAAGGCAGAGACCCAGGCCCTGGCAGCGGGAAGGTGCTGTGCTACTTTCTGAACAGCCAGGGATGCTGCGGGAGCACCCAGGGCAGTGTGGGGGGCTCAGACCCTGCTCAGGCTGCCTGGAGTGAGATGGGTGCAGGCAGGTTGGCTCCTGCCAACGTTCAACAGGAGCTGGGACCTACCTGTGCCCATGGCCAGACATGGTGTGTGGCACTTGCTCATCACTTGTGCTGACTGGATTTATCAATCCAACCCCTGTGTCAGCAGCCCCCTACTCTGACATCCCAGCCGTGGGTGCTGGAGCCACCTCCCCAGCATCGTGGCAGCCATCCTGGCTGTGGCTGCTGCCCAAGCCCTGCTGGGGAGGGCGTGGGGTGGCCGGGTCCCCACACCAGCCGGCGGTTCAGCGGCACGTCAGAGAGCCAAACGCTTTGACGTCACCTGCCAGGATGTGGCGAAGCACCTCGTGATGCTTGGTTGACTCAGAAGACGGCAACGCTCCCCAGGACCAGCTGATGCACAATGGGGCTCCAGGGAAGGAGTGGCCTGTGGCTGCCCAGGCACCAGCTGTGGCAGCAGAGCCAGCCCAGCCGGGGTACGCTCTCTCACCGCTCTGGCATTTACAAATATGACGTTGCTAGTCCATGGCCACCCCCCATTTCCGCACGATAACGCCGTGTACGAGGGTTGTGAGCACACACTCCGGCCTTATCTTCAGCAAACACTCCCAGGGCCCTGCAGAGCTGTTTGAGGAGCCGAAGCAGCAACACAAACCTGCTCACCAAAGACATTTGCTTCATCCCACCACGAAGGGCCGAGCTCCAGAGAGCATCTTTCCCTGACAGAGAGCCAGAGTGGCACAGCGAGGCTGGGCAGAGCTCTGTGCCTTAATAATAAAGCCCTGAGCAGTGCCAGCAGCTCGCTGGTGGGGTCTCAGAGAGATGGCCAGGCAAGGAGTGGGAGGGGGCTGTGCCCAACCGAACCCCAGGCTCTCCAGGGATTGGGATCCCTGCAGCCCCCCGGATTGCAGGGTGACTGGCTCTGTGGACACAGCAGCATTTCACTCATCTCCATAGAGACCTCACCACTGCCACCAGCTTTGTGCTGAGCTGGAGGGGGACTCGGCATTGCCATGGGTATCTGGCCCACAGGTGATGTGGTGTTGGCAGCAGCCAGCATCAACTGGAGGCTCAGCTTCCTCCTGGCCCTCTTCATCCTCCTGTAAGACACTGCCCACACAAACCTCCCTGCCAAAACCTGTCCACCCGCACTGACACATGAGCACCTCAACCCGGCGGCAGGCAGAGCGAGAGCGGGCAGCCAGCGCTCCGTGGTGGCTCCTCAGCTCTGAGAGACACCGGCCGGCCCGGTGTCACCGCCAGGCTCAGCCCCATCAGCAGGGCAGCGCCGGTTCCCCCGGGGGCACAGCTCAGGCTGGACAAGCAGCGATCAGGGGCCAGTGTGTTTGTAAACACGGGGAATGGGAGCAAAGAGGACTTGCTCCGGTTTGAGTCTAGCTTTAGCGGTTGGATTAAAGCCAAGAGGAAAAGTCCAGGAGAGCTTTGGAGCGCAGGGTCAGCTCCCCGTTACCTCCCCCTGGGCTCCTCTCTGGGACCTTTGGTCCCATCGGTCATGAGGCTGCAGCCCAGTCTGGCTCTGTGGTGGGGGGAGCCAGGGCTGGGGCAGGTCCAGGCAGGGTCAGGCAGTGGCTGGGTGACTTGCAGCCTACCATGTGGTGGGGGGAACCCACTCCTGGCTCCTGTCCCATGGGTCTCCTCTGCACTCTGCTCCAGGGATGTCACGGACCCTGTGCCAGGGCATGGCTGGTTTCCATTCCCAGCTCCAGTGTGGTCCTTGGGCATGTCCTGCTGCCTTTGTGGGCCTCAATTTCCTCTCTCCTGACATCAAGCTCCTTGTGGGGAGCTGCTCCCCACCTGCCCTGAGGACGGAGCAGTACGGGCTAATGCTGGGTAACACCGCTGCCACCGGCACCGCTGCTCACCCAGCACAGCCAAGGCTGCTGGGGATACTTCTGCTCTGCAAGCCCAGCAGGAGTGGGGATCTCTGCCCTGGGCAGGACAGGATGGGGCAAGGAGAGCCCCTGGCTCCCAGCTGGGGAAGAGAGAGCATCTGGACCCCAGGGCAGCCCAGCCAGCTGCATCCCAGCAACTCCCAGCACCGGTCTGGCACATTACCTGATGCTGGCAGGAGAGGAGGGCTGGTCCTGCAGGACAATGCTGTGCAGGCCACCTCACACCCTGCCCGCTCAGCCACGCTCCCCGGGGGTCCCCCGCACCCTCACCCAGCTGGCACTGGGGAGATTCAGGAGGGTGCTTGGCAGGGGTTGGAGGAGGCAGGGAAGGCAGATGTGACTGCAAAGGGGGAGATGCAAATTGCTGGAGTTTGGGAAACACTACAGCCCCTGGGAGTTTGCAAGGGTGGGGGAGCAGCCCCGGGGGTGGGAGTGGACTGTGGGCAACCGTGTCCTGCCCCTGCAGTGGGGGGTCAGTGCAGATCCATGGGGGCCAAACCTCCTCCCAGGGCAACCAGCTGGCTCTGATCCTAAATCATCCCAATGGGGACACACGGGGCTCACAGAGGGGCTGGCAGCTGCTCTGGGTGGATCCTGCCGGGGGGTGAGCACCCCCAGCAATGGTTTCTTTGCACTGTGATGGGCTGAACCCAAGTGGGGACCCCTGCAGCCCCCCAGGACCTGGTGGTCCCACTCTGGGTACCCCTGGGCTGAGCTGGTGGCTGTTGGCAGGACATGGTGCCCAGGACACCTCGGAGGGAGCAGAGCCTGCTGCAAGCACATCGCTCAAACCAGCCAACAACTGGGGGCACAGCTGGTATAACGTGCACTAAGGGGCCCACACCAGCACCCCACTTCCCCCTCCCCATCCCAGTGCACGGTACCTCACGCTGGGTTCACACATCCCTGCCTCCCCCCCGCCTCCCCATCCCCCCTTTACCTGGCTATGATCCTCTGGCTGGTGGGTGACTCCACCGTCGCGTAGTAGTGACCGTAGAGGAGCAGGGAGGACGTTAAACCTGCCAGGAGCAAAAGGCAGAGCCGCTTCCAGGGCGGGGACCCCATCCCAGGCACTTCAACCGCTGGAGCAGCGCAGGCAAGTGGGAATGTGGGAGCCCACGGCAGCCCTGCCTGCACCCAGCACCCTGCTATCCCGCTGCCTGCACCCAGCACCCTGCTATCCCCCTGCCTGCACCCAGCACCCTGCTATCCTGCTGCCTGCACCCAGCACCCCGCCGTCCCGCTGCCTGCACTCAGCACCCCGCCGTCCCGCTGCCTGCGAGGGCTCCTGCAAACTTCCCAGCCCTTCTCCTTCTCCTTCTCCTTCTCCTTCTCCTTCTCCTTCTCCTTCTCCCTCTCCTCTCCCTGGGTGCCCAGCTGCACCTTGGAGCAGGCTGGGATATTCCTCCGGAGCAGAGCGGTGGGAGGGAGGGTGTGAGCCGGAGGGAGGAGGCACCAGGCTGACTGGTTCAGACTTGCTGAGAAAAAAAGCACTTTTGAGCTTCTTTTTTTTTTTTCTCTTTTTTTTTTTTTTCCCCTCTGAGCTGGGGATTAAACATTTACTCAGACCCGCAGGGAAATGCACTTTTTTTTTTGCCTTTTTTTTTTTTGCTTTCCCTCCTTTTCATGCCACCCACTTTCCAGCACACAAAGCACCGAGGTTTCCTCTTTTCTATAACTTTCTTGTTCAGCTCAGACATGTGCTTTCACCAGCGGCTGCTTCCCGAGCGGCAGCAGGCACAGCCCACGCCAACACCCGGTGACTCCACGCTGCAGCCACCGCCGCGCGTGGCCGGAGCCATCTGCTCTTTATTAGAAGTTGATCAGAAATTCCAGGCACCGAAGTGAAACCGGATTCCAACCCCGGGGTACCCGATAGCACCGCAGCACCTACCCGCACCGAGCTGCTCGCAGGCAAACCCACCGGCACCGGAGTAAATTTGGTGTAAAAAGGGGTGAAGTGGGGGGACACGGGTGGGGAGCTGCCTCTGGATCCCTGGCTGCTTTCTGGCTGGACAGATTGTTCCCCCACAAAGTGATTTTGAAGCAAACAAAACCGTTTGGGGCTTTGTGCTGAATTGGACAAATAGTTTGGGCTGAGGGAAAGGACAAAGGGGTTTGGGGGGAGGGGGTGGGGTGTTTTGGGGAAATCCAAATGAGGCATTTTGACATTTTCGGAAGGGAAGTGCTTCAGTTTCTTTTTTTTGAAAGAATATTTCAACATGACTCTAGTGAAAGTCATCTAAAGGAAGAAAGCAGCCCCGCGAACTAAAGGACATGCATACCAAAAGGCTTGTTACAGGGGGGAGGGACTCAGCAAGGAAAACAAGCGTTTTCAGTCGATCTGCAGTGATTTCGAGGGGGGGGGGGGGGGGGGGGGGGGGGGGGGTGGATTTTTAGGAAGCCACCAGACTTGGAAAGTGGCAACATGGTGAGCCCTGCTCTATCCAAACCCTCATCCCTGTGCCTGTGGCTCCCTGAGCACCCATGACATGTCACCCCAGGGTGTCACCCACCTTCAGCCCCTCTCCAAATACCCACTGTTGTTACTCAGACCCGGGAACCTGGGGCCAAACCCCATCCCTGCTCCCGAGTCCCACCCACACACCCCCAGGCCAGTGTCTTCACAGCTCTATTTTCCCCAACTCCTCTTTTATCCCCGGATCCAACCACCCTCCACTTCCATTCTTCCCACACAGATGCTTTTCCAAGGATGCTGCTCATTTAAAGGAAGATAAAAGCAAAAATAATTTCATGAGACTGCTTCAGTCCCCATTTGGCTTGTATGACCACGAGTCCCTCCACTGCCAGCCCTGGTCCCCTGGGAATCTTGGCTGTGCGGTGGTGGCACCGCACCAGCACCCGCAAAGTGCCCGGGGTGCATTGGTGGCAATGTCCTGGTGTGAAGATGGGAGCAGGACCACCAAGGCTGGCAGTGCTGGTCTCATCCCCCTGGGAGAGAGGACCTTGGAGCTGGGTCACAACAAGGGGATGGTGGCCAGGTTGATTTTGGAGAAAACTCAGAGGGAAGAAGCCCTCTTGTTGCACAGGGGCTGGGCATGGAACTGGTCTCGGGGAAGAAGAGAGAAAGCAAGAAGCAGGAAGGACAGGACAGAGCATCATTGCTTGGATGTACAGGGATGAAATCAGGTCTAAAGCTCACCTGGAGCTCAAACTACAAAAGAAGGGCAGGAAGAGGGAGGTGAGACCTACCCTAGTAGCAAAAGGCAGCCCAGAGAAGATGTGGGTGCACTGATGGAAGAATGTGATGCTTTTTTTGCCTCTTGTGTCCACCAGCAAAGCCTGTTCCCAGCCCCTGGGGGTACCAGCATGGTGTGGCTCAGGGCCAGCGGAGGGGGTACAAGAGTCTGGGGTCCTGCTGAAAGATCCCCCAGCCTGGAGCCTGTCCCCACCCGGTGTGACTCGGGGATTGCCCTTGTTTACTCTGACCTCTGGCTTTGCTCCCTGCAACCCAGCTCCTCGTCTCATGCGCTCTTGACTCTGGCCCTTCGTTAATCACAGCTAATTATTACCAACTGTTCTAGTAAGTCACAGGGGACATAGCAAGGCTTGGCCCTGGAGGTGGACAACCAATGGTCCAGAGCGAGTGGCCTGGGGAAAGTCAGGAATTTGCCATTTGGAGACATTTATGGCCCAATTATGCAAAGGCTGGTGGAGGGGCGGCCTTGGTGCCCAGAAGGATGGAGGAGCTGGTTTCTTCACGTCACTCTCATCAGTCTGTTCCCATGATATATGGTTTTCTACTGTTGGGTTGTTGTTTTTTTTTCAAAGGAGTGAAAATGAGATGCACAGTTCTTCATCTGCTCTACTTGTTCTGTGCTACAATGCATTCTGGCCAGTGCCCCAAAATTAAACAGGGCTTAATTTAGAAGTTAAATAAGTATGAAAACCTTTTAGGATGATAGTTGCCAAATAAAGATTAGGAAAAGAACACAAAAGAAATTGCAATGAAAAGCAGCAAGTATCATTTTTAGCCTGTGTTTTTTATCCCAATAATTACTTCTTGGAAACAAAACCCAAGCCATCCACATGGCTAGAGAGGGGGAGAGGAAAATGAGCACATTTTGCACCAGCTGGCTGTTGGCCATGGGTTGGTGGAGGAAAGTCTTGTGGTCTTTGCCATGATGTACTGTCCAGCTGGGAGAAAGAGATCTCCAGAAATCTCCTGGATGATTTATATATCCCAATTTGTTCAGCACAGGTCAAAGGTGCATTTAAGAACGTGCCAAAAATCTGCTCAGAAGAAAATGCCTCTGAAATTCAAAGCCTGGACCTAGGAACGCGTTGGTGTGTCAGCCTCACAGGAGAACGTGGGGCCATATGGCTGCCTGTGGAGGCAAGGCCATGGCATCATGACAGATTTGGCAGCAGATGTCTCGGGAGGCTGACGCACGGCCCTTTCCCCACAGGGCGGGGAGGGCACTCGGCCAAAGCTCCTCTCGCCAGGTCCCCCGCGGAGACGGGGTCAGGCACAGCCCCTGCCTGCACCGACGCTGCCTGGGCGCTGCTCTGGATGCTCCCAGATGGTCTTCACTTGGATTTTTAGGTGTTACTGCAAGCAAAGCCAGGAGGTGAACAGGGAAGTGACCACACAGAGGATGCTTGGACATCGGGACGCCAGCAGCGCGGTGGCACCATGCAGCTGTGGGACCAGAGGTGCTCAGGGCTGTGATCAGTGTCAGCCCATGGCAACTGCAGCTCTGAGCCATGGGCTCTGCCTTTCTGCCTTGGGAACAAGCCCAGGTCATGGGGAGGGAAAGGGCTCGGGGATGCAACTCATGGCTTAGACAGGTGGACTCTTCACTGGGTAAGAACCTAGAATCATAGAATCACAAGCTGGTCTGGGTTGGAAGGGACCTTAAAGCTCATCCAGTCCCAACCCCCCTGCCAGCAGCAGGGACACCTTCCACTAGACCAGGTTGCTCAAAGCCTCATCCAACCTGGCCTTGAACATTTCCAGGGAGGAGCAGCCACAGCTTCTCTGGGCAACCTGGGACAGTGTCTCACCACCCCCACAGCAAAGAATTTCTTCCTAATAGCTCATCTAAACCTCCCCTCTTCCAGTTTAAAGCCATTTCCCCTTGTTCTGTCACTCCCTGCCTTTATAAAAAGTCCCTCCCCAGCCTTCCTGGAGCCCCTTCAGGTACTGGAAGGCCACTAGAAGGTCTCCCCAGAGCCTTCTCTTCTCCAGGCTGAACAGCCCCAACTCTCTCAGCCTGTCCTCACAGCAGAGCTGCTCCAGCCCTGGCATCATCCTCATGGCCTCCTCTGGACTCGTTCCAACTGGTCCATGTCTCTCTTGTGTTGGGGGCTCCAGAACTGGACACAGGACTCCAAGTGGGGTCTTACAAAAGCAGAGTAGAGGGGGAGAATCCCCTCCCTTGACCTGCTGGCCACAGGTTGTAAATTGGCTGCATGGCCAAGCCCAGAGAGTTGTGGTGAATGGAGCTAAATCCAGTTGGTGGCCCAGCACCAGCAGTGCTCCCTAGGGCTGTTTGGGGGCCAATCTTGTTTGATATCTTCATCAATGATTTGGACAAGGGGATATTAGGAAAAATGTATTTACTGAAAGGGTTGTCAAGCATTGGAACAGGCTGCTCAGGGAAGTGGTGGAGTCACCTTCCCTGGAGGTATGTAAAAGATGTGGCACTTAGGGACATGGGTGAGTGGGCATGGTGGCCATGAGTTGATGACTGGATGATCTTAGAGGATGTGGCCCATCAGGAAAACACACTCTTCAGTCCCCACCTGCTCCTCCCAAAAGCAAGAAGGTTGCAGGGACAAACCATGGGCTGAGGTGACTGCACAGGCAGTGGCAGTATGTGGCTTAGGGTGGCTTGCTCCCCTCGGTGCTGCTGGCACCCAGCCCGGCTCTTATCGCAGAGACGTCTGTGCATGGCAGAGCTGTCGGTCAGCCCCCGACTGCTGACCAGGGCTGAGATAAGCTGGGCACACGGTCCGAAGGCCATCCCTTCTCCACCGGCATGAGGCACCCTGTGAGGCTCTGGGCTACAGCCTGGAGGGGTGCAGAGCTGGGGAACACCTTTGAGGAATCAGTGTGACAATGCAAACTGCTGCCTTCCCCTTTCTTGCCAGCTCTGGAGTGGGCAGAGCAGATGTGGACTGATCCTGCCCGGTTCTTGGCAGCATAAACAGTCCCTGAAGCCTGCTGGACCGACGGCTGCCACACCTGATGCTGTATGGCTGCGGTGGAAGGGATGGAGCGAGCCATGGGATGTCCTCAGGACTCAGCAAGTGTCTTTCCAGGATTGACCACCCCAGGGGCTGGGTCAGGCCAAGCTGGGAAAGCCCTGCAGCACCCAGGGTGCTGCTGCCCAGCCTGGCAGAGGAGCCCTGACTACCACAGCCCCTCGGCATGGGAACAGGTCCTGCTGCACCCCCAGGAGCTCTTTGCCTGCAGGGCTCTAGCCCAGCGCCTGGAGATGAGGGCTCACTGCAGGGGACCTGCTCAGAGCTCATCGGTGCTTTCTGCACAACAAAGCCCCAGCTGCTCCTTTACCTCGTTCTCCCTCCCCTGTTATCGATAGCTTTTCTGGTCCGACTGGATTTCCCTGCTGCCACATCCCAACAAAGGGAGAAGGTCCACAGAGCAGAGTTGAGAGGGTGAACCCCCCACCCCTGCCTGCCCCAAACCTCTCTGCAATTGGGGAACATGAACAGTGTCTGGTAAGTCACCAGCACAGGGGTTTTTGTGCTGACCTGCAGCAGGCACAGGCCCCTGCTACACTTCCATGGCACCTGGTCAGCCCCAGCTGCTCAAGAGCAACACACCCAGAAGGAGCACCCACTCCATGCTGGGAGACAGGAGTGACAATCCAGATGTGCCACCATGGGACAAGGCTGCCTTGGAGCTGTGTATGGCACATGCACTGGGTCCCTCCAGCACCTGGTTGGGTTTGGCTGTGGCTGTCAGCACTAGCAGGCACCTCAAACCCCAGGACATGGTGTGTCCATCTTGTCCCCACTCCTGGTCAGCCCTAGCAGGCACCTCAAACCCCAGGACATGGTGTGTCCATCCTGTCCCCACTCCTGGTCAGCCCTGGTTTGTCTCCAAGGCCCATCCCTGTCCCCCAGCCCAGCAAGTCCCCATCTGCTTCCTCCTGCTGTGGCCACAGCTGCAGCCGAGGAGCTGTGTGTCTGTGACCATGCAGCAGGACATGGTCCCTGCTTCTGCTAGACAGGTGAGCAGTCACACCACAAAAAGGGAAGAGGTGGAAACCAAACAAAAAATTGGAAGCCCTGCCAGGAAGGTGACACTGCAAGAGCTCCTGGGTGACAAGTGGATTTGTCTCTCGCAGCCTGGCAGGGAGTATCTAGAGGCTGTTGACTTCTGGGGAGTCCAGGGAGGAGTTTGGCACTCGTGGTACTCACTGACCACTTCACAGAAGAGCAGGGCTGACACCACAGCAGCTCCTGGAGATGCTAAAGCACAGTTATGTGTTTCTTTCCCAAATCAGACATCTCCAGGCAGTCCCTGGAGCTCCTGGCTGGCAGCAGGGAAAGACACTGCTGGTTGGTGGCACTGTGTATGGTGTCAGTGCACGAGGAGGGGTTGCTGTGGCTGAGGCATATCCCAGGATGCCAGACCCGATCCCACCGTTGGTCCCTCTGCTTGTGCTGCCTGTCACTGCATAAGCCAAGGCCACACCTTTGCAGCTGCAAGAGTGGCACTCATGGGTACCAAACCTCTTCTATGTGTGTCCCTACCTAACCCAAGGAGCTCCCGGGCCATAAACTCTCCAGGCAGGTGTTACAAAGTGAAGGACACTGGGGGACAACAGTCTGACGCAGCGTGAGCACTGCAGGGCTGTGCACGGCCCTGGGACACAGCCTGTGCCAAACCTGGATGTGCCAGACATGGCACCATGCTGACAGGTCCCTGAATAGGAGCTGCCACCTGGTGGCACTGGGACAATCCTGCTGGCCTGCCAGCTGCCAGGATCTGGATGGGAACATTTGGGGTGGCCCTGCAGCATGGCACCAACTGTTCAGCTGAGCTGGGGACCTGGGGCTGCTCCAGCACAGCCTGGCATTGCCAGTCCTGCCCTGGGATACACACCCAGGTGGAGAACTCACCCAAGCCCTGGACCCTGGCTCTTGCCAAGGCTGCTCCAGTTGTAGCTGCTCTCCACAGGTTTTGCCACACCAGTTTGTGTCAGGGTAGAAGTTGGCTGGTAAATGCCACCTCCAAACGCCGTCCACTTCCTGGGGCTGCTCCAGATCTGATGCCACAAAGTCAGGCAGCTCTGGTGAGACACAGCTGGACTTGTGCTCCAGGCAACACGTCCCAGTTTGTGCCAAACCTCGGCCAGCCCACGGTGGGATGGGACACGTTGGGGCCAGAAGCACAGTGAGCAGGCGAAGGGGACCATCGGGTCTGAGAGGATGTGGTTTAGAGCTTGCTGGGAAACTCCAGACCACAGCAAAGTGCCTCCTCCAGCCAAGATTATCCCTGATAACACCAAACTGTGCCTACCACGCTGAGCAGAGAGCCTGGAGGAAACAGGCTGTGCTCCTGAATAAAGTCTCCCAGGAAGTTTCCTTCCCTTGACTCTGGGAAGCCTCAGACAGAAAGAAGAGCTGGGCACCAGGGGAAGATGTGGGCTGGGGGCCACCAGCCTGTCCCCACGGCCTCCTCGCCCACCATGGCTCCCTCGCTCAGTAGGACTCGGCCCCATCCTGCTTCCCAGAGAAGAGGAAAACAAAAGAGGAGGAGGGGGAAGGGAAGGATCTAAGAGAAACTTCTTCCAACTTCTTGGGAAGAGAAAAGCTCTATTCAGGCAGGAAAAATACCCGTGCGGTGCCGGTCACCAAGCAACCCACAGCGATTTGGTACAGCCTGACGCACGGGCAAGGAACAAAGCTGCCTCGCTGCCCACTGAGAGTCCAGCCAAGTGAGTGCCAGGCATGGACAGCCTGCAGGGCCTGGGGACAGGGGACACCAGCCACCATAAAGGGCAGAGACACCCAGCAGGGTCCAGAGCTCCCGAGTGCAGGAGTTTGTCCTTGGCAGGCTCTGGAGGGTAACTAACCTCCACTGGGCTCCCCCTTCATGGAGAGGGCATTTGCTGCTCAGGATTTCTGCTCTGCTGCAAAGCCCGTGGCTCTCCATGGGTCTGGTGTCCATGTGGGGCCACGTTCACCATTGCCAGCAGAAGCACAGTGCATTTCAGACAACTCCCTGCTCCCTGGGACACTGCGGGGCTTGCACAGGCAGCACAGCCGAACGCAGGCGACGCCCTCCCCAGATAAGCTGAATTCTTCACTGAGGTTATCAAACTGGGGGGTGTCCTTTGCAAACAAGGCTGGTGAGACATGAGAAACTGCTCGGCCTCTCTGCAGCACAAGGAAAAAAGGGACAAAGGAAAATCAGGCCTGACAAACCCTGCTGCCAATCCGTGCTGAAATGCCTCCCTCAGAGCCCAGGGGGGACCAGAGATGCTGCTTTGCCCAACAGAAATGCTGCACAAAAGAAAAACCACTCACAGCCAGAGCAGGTCCACTGGGACCAGTCAGTGAGAAGCTGGCCCCCAACCCAGCATCTGATGAGCCCAGGGAGATGCCTGGACACTGGAAGTGGCTTTTTGCCTGCATGGTGTCATGGGGGAAACATCCAGCCCTTCATGCATTTGTCTCCAGCACCTGGTATACTTGGAGAGCAGCTGCTGGGACAAGGACAAACTCGCCAGGTGTTCACCCACTGCCTCAGGGAGGTGTTTGGCCAGCTCTGATCCCTGTCCTGCCATAGCAAGGTGATCAAGTGGAGGTGTTTGGCCAGCTCTGATCTCTGTCCTGCCATAGCAAGGTGATCAAGTGGGGATGTTCAGGTGTGTCCACACAAGCTGTAGAGCACCTGCAGATGAAGATATTCTCATTAACATTACATCCTGCCCTTTCCTGGCTTCCTTGCCCACTGTCTCAGCCTTTAAGCAGCTGCTTTGGACACACACTAAATAACCACATCCCACAGGGCTGCAGAGAAAAATCAGCTTGGCCAGGGCACTGCCATTTATTTTGCTTGCAAAACCTCTTTCAGGAGGCAAACGTGCTGCAGGCCTGCTGGCTGCAACTGGGCCCCTCAGCACAATATGGCACAGGCACTCCAGTCAGCAGCAAGGACAGGTAGCATCCATCCCTGGATTTGGAGAGCTCCTACCTCCCCTGGCAAGAGGGCAAACCCAGTGCTCCTGGCACAGCTGGGAGCCAAGCTTGCCAAAGTCCAGCTAAACAGGGACTTGGCACTTGGAACCACGACACAACATTCATGTGTCCTGCAGCCAGGGGAGCCCCAGAGCAACAGGCACCAAGTCTGGCTTGCTTGCTGCACCATGGAGAGCATTGGCCTGCCCTTGAGCTGATGGTGGTGTTCCGTCAGAGGTGTCATGATGAGGCCACACTGGGAAGCAGAAGTGAGATTCATCCTTTCTTAAATTAGTCACCTGGAAATGTCCAGTCCATCCTTTTTATCTGCAGGGAGGAGAGAGAGAGCAGCATCTCCAGGAATTAAGTCAGCCTGAGACAGGATCTCTGTGTCCACCTCCATCCACTGGCTGCAGAGGGAGCTTGCTTAGACAAGACACCCAACTCCAAAATGGGCACCACTAATGGAGAGGATCCACCCAAAACAGAAGTAGCCCCAACCTGAGGAGCATCTCCTTGCAAAGAGAGAAAACCTGGATGAAGATGCAGGACACTGGACCATATGCTACCCAGATCCACCCAGGATTCTTCTCTCCCAGTACCAGTGTCTACAACCATCAACAGTCTTGCAGCATAGCCAGATGGGACTTCTTTGTTGGTGTGCTGCATTTTCTTGCTGTGTTCCTCCTGGTCTGTAGCATTTGTACATTTGTAGAAACATTGTTAGAGAAGAGAACTGCTGAAGGAGGGAAATATCTTTGTGGGGATGAAATGTGCCTGGAAGTCCAGAGCTAAGCTTGGCTCTGGCAGTCCTTCTCTGTTCCCAGTGAGGTGTTGTTGAGATTTCCCAGGCAATGGCTCTTGCCACACAATCAGGATCTCTGGTAAAGCTTCATGATATTCTCATCATGAAGCTTTTTCCACACCTGCTTTTCCAGGTTGAAGTCATGGTTAGTATAGAAAACCAGACGTTTCCAGACCTTGTCATAGTAGTGATCCGAGTACTTCTCGTGACCCTCCGTGATGTAGCCATAGGCACTCACCTGGCAAAGAAGGAAGCCTCACTGGGGAGAGGTACTGAGGAGGGAGCCAAGTGAAATACAGGGGACAGTTCCCAAATAGGGAGGAAGCACAGGACAGGGATGCCAGTCAGGGCTCCTCCAGGTGACCCTGCATGGGGGTCCAGACAGACCAGGCTATGAACACTGGCTCCAGAGAGCCTGCTCTTCTCTCACCACCTCCCTGGGAGGGCAGGGTGGCTCTAAGGCCACAGCAGGCTTCACAACCTCTATGTGAACTATTCTGGGCCTGTTTCTCTGACAAAAACCCAGAGGAACCCTCAAAGCAGATGGTAGGCAGGGTTGGAGCCACCCCTGCTCTGCCCTGTTATCCTGTCCCCCTTCCAGACAGTGCTGTGAGCAAGAACCATCGTGCCCTTACCCGGTCACAGAGATGGAGGGCAGTCAGCAGCAGGAAGGCCCCCGTTGTGGGTCTGTACAGTCGCCAGTAGGGCTTTTCCAGACTTTTAGACTTTAAAAACCTGCAGCAGGAGAGAAGAAAGCACAGAGCAGTTGCTGGGTGTGGTGGTTCAAGCTGGACACACCTTGCCACCCTGTGGCCTGTGTGGCACCTTCCCTCCTTACAGCAGTTTGTTGCCATCCGAGGCATTTCAGCCAAACCATGAGTTATGCCCACGTGTGAGGACTGCTGCGTGCTCAGTAAAGCACAAGGCCAGCCCAGATGCTCCATCACCTGCACTGCAACCTAAGTCCAGCTCTGCCCCAGCTTTATGGAAGTGGTAGGTCTTGAGGCAGTGGGGGTAAAGAGGGGGTGGATTAAAGGATCTAGTACATTAAAGCCCACTCTTCAATCTGTCCTTTGCCTTGCAGTGCAGAAATGGCTTTAAAGCTCCCTGGTATATGGTGCTCCCCACCCACATTTAGGAGTGAAACAAGATGTAGGAAAGGTGCAGAGGAGGGTCACAAAACCCGCTGGGAGCTGCAGAGTTTTGTGCCAGCAGTTGTTAGGAAGGTAGGAGTCCACACCAGGAAAAAAAATAAAAAGCATTCAAGCCCTCTTGGCCTTGGAAAGGACCCAAGTCAGAGAGGAGACAACAGAACAAGCAGGGAGGTGCAGGCCATCTGGCACTGCATTTGCCTTCTCTCAGAGAAGGCATAACTGAGCTCTCAAGGAGACTGAAGGGTAAATGCAGCCAAAGCAAGGCACAACAGGAGCTCTTCTTCCTACCTCTCCTGGTCACGTGTGGCCCACGATTGGCAGATCTTACAGGGACAGTGTCCAGCAGGCTTGTGAAAAGTGTTAGAGAGGCAAAGAAGAGCAGCCAGGCCAGGCAAATGGGATACTGCAGAAGTGCCTGTTACTGTGTTTGAGGGCACAATGTCCTGAGTCAAGAAGGGATCTCAGCAGAGAAGGGCTGTTACAGAGCTTTCTTCCAAGGTGCTCAGCAATGGGGAACATGGAAGGTTGGTCCCAAACTACATCATTCTGGCACTTCAGCAACACTCTTCCCACATCTAAAGCTGTCATTTGCCCAGGACTTCTTCTGGATGCAGAAAGCCAAACTGTCTGACAGCTGTTGCTTCTCTAGCTCACAAATACTGGGTGTGTACCCACCACTAACAGCCCACTGCAGCACCAAAGAGAATTTTAACTGACTGCACACTGATGCAGCTTACCCCCAGTTTGCTGGTGTGACTAAACTGCAGTTACACTGGAGTGAGCTGAGATGAGAGAGCCCAGAGACACAGAGAGATAGTGCTGGCCAGCAAAAGTAAGCTGGTTAGAGCACATAACCCCCAGCTCACCTGTTCTTCATGTATCTGAGGAAATCAGGGTGAACCACCAGGTATTTGTCCATCGTGAAATCTTCGTCGAATCTCTCTCGGGGCCTCTGCCTAAAGACAGGAATGGGGAAATTCAGGACAAGCACCTCTATTTCATCACAGCTGCAGAGCATCAGCCCTGATACACTTGGTGATAAGAGAACCACAAACACTGTTCAGTCATTCTGCAACATTTCCCAGATTATGACAAAGCCTCCATAACCTGTGTGCACTGCAGAGGAAAAGATCAGGGAGGAGAGGCAACAACAGGAGACAGGAATATCAAAAGCATGTGTGTGTATAGACAAGAATTGGTGAAACCAGGCCTTCATCCATGAGTAACCCACCCTGTACAGACACCAGACCAGAAAACAGCATGTGTCCATCCCAAAGGACCACAAAGCCTTCTCCAAGCTGTGGCTGCACATCACTGAAATCAGCTACAGCTACTTGTGGGAAGGAGGTGTGTTGGTTACAGCAGTGCTCAGAGCTGGGGAGGAAATAAGGTATTTCTCCAGAGAAATCTGCAAGGGGAGGGAGGCTTTAACCTGGCTTCACCCTGGCCTGCACCTCAGCAGGGCTGGGCACTGTGGAAAGGAAGAGGGCACAGCAGAGAGCTCCAAACCAAAGAGTGTAGAGGTGGGGCCAGTTTGTTTTACCCGTAATGGTTCAAGAATCCTTTCCTGATGTTCTTGTTCAGCAGAAGAGCCTTCAGCCACTCATAGTCTCTAGCTCCTTCCAGGAAGTGAATGTATCTGACATGCTAAGAAAAGTGAGCATTAATGAACAGCACAAGAGAGACATATCCTTTAAAAACAAAAAGGAAGCAGGCATCTAGGCTGAGTTTCTCAGACACACATCTTCAGTGTGCAGCTTTTAACTACTCCACAGAAGCACAATGGAGGTAATATCCAATGTGCAGCTACTTCTACATGCCAAAGGGCTGGGCTAGCACTGCCACAGCTTGCCACTGCAAATGCTCACACCAAGCCAGTGCAGGTTCCTTCACTAAGGGTAATGCTAAAATCTGAGCTCAGCCCCTTTGCTTCTCATGCACAGCAAGATCAGAACTGAAAGCCACAGACTAACAGCATCCCATCAGAGTTGTGCACACAAACAGCATGGACCTGACTTACTTTTCCCCGTGGGATGTTGCTGAACCCTCTGTGTCCCAAGATCTGGAGAGAGGACACAAGGGAGAAGGCTGTGAATCCATAAAAGGAGGTTTTTGTTCCCACATCTTTTTCATAATCTTTGATTACAGCTCCACTCACCCTGGCCATGGAAATCAAACAGAGGAGCAGAGTTAGCAGGTGACCACCAAAAACCCTCATATCCATGTTTATAACAGGGAAAGACAGCATTAGTCTGGAGGAAGGGAAGATGAGGCCCATATGAGCTACACCTCTTGTTCTGCAGGAGAGCCACTTCCCCCTGCTCTGGAGGTGGCTCTATATGGCTCATCTGTGAGCCCAGGCTCTTCCTGGGTGTGGAGGAATGTTCCTTTTTGTATTTTCATCTCCTCCAGCCATCAGTCATTTGGGCACTTTGGAATCAGTGCAATACTAAAAGAGGTGAAGTTATCCAGCTGTAATTATCTGCTAGCCAGAACAAACTAGCTGTGTATCTTCTAAGAAGGAAGCCTGCCTTACCGGAAGACATAGTCATGGGAGTCAATCTCCTGGCCCATCCCAGAGTTATTCAGTATTCCTCCATTCCCTACAACAGCACAGCTGATGCATGTTGGCACGCTGCTGTTGCTGTTGGCCAGGAGCAGCTGCTGGTGGGGATTTGGGGGCAGCAGGGACATGACCTCCTTCACCACTGTGAAGCAAAGATAGTGGAGAGTTAGCATCAAGAGCCTGCAGGATGGACACAGTGAAACCACCACAGTTTCTGCCATGAGATCCACCTAGTCTGATGCCTGTGACATGGGGATGCTGCAAACCTCCACCTATTTGGTGGTTTCTGTTGGGAGTTGACATGCCCTGAGGGACTCACGTGAATAATTCAGCTCCATGAAGCCATATGGAGGTGCAAAGTGCTCCAGGCGGTTCCACTCACTGTCACTGAAGTATCTCTTGTCTGTGAAGAGCGTGATGTTGGGCAGGAAAAGATCTCGCAGCCAGTCAGACTTGGCAGCTTTGGCCTTCACTGATTCAGAGCAGGTCTTGAAAAACAAAAAGAAAATGGTACAGGCTGATTAGCAGGGAGCTGATAAACCTGAGTGTCAGTGCTTGTGTGCCTGTGTATAAGAGTATTGGAAAGAAAGACAGAAACTCCAGTGGTACCTCATCCATTCCCCTCAGTGTCCTCACCACCACAAACACGAGGCATAATTTCAGCATCACATCAATAACCAGCTAGTGGAAAGTCACCTACAAGGGAGCCAGGGTGATTCCATGTCTCTAAGACTTTCCTCTTCAGAACAACAGGCTTGCCATGCTCACATGTTTTACTAGCTTTGGGCCTCATTAACTGATGCAAATTAATATCTATAATAGGTCTAACCTGAACATATCAAATAAGGCCAGCAGTCCCTGTTGGCAACACACCTCACAAGGTCACGGCCTCAGAGTGCACGTGAACAAACACATTGAGGACATGTGAGATCAGATCACCATTATCACTCCCTTTAAAGACAATAAAAATCAGGCAAACAACTTGTTCAACATCATAAATTAATCATAGAGAAGTGTGTGGCTGAGAAGGGAATCCAAGCCAGTTTATCCTAACAAGAGGAGTCTCATTGCAGCTAGCAGGAGTTAGGCTGGGTGTGCAGATGGAGAGCAAACAACTCCACAGTGCTGGACTTTCCACTCAGTTAATCTGGGCTCTACTTTCTTAGACATCTTCCCCAGACACCTACTGCAAGACAAAACAAGAGACTGAGTGGACCCTCCTGCCCAGCTCAAATCCCCAGCAATGACCAGACTGCACTGCCAAAGCCTTGCTGTGTGCTCCACAGCTGAGCTGGGTTCTCTGCTGTGGGTGACAATAACAATCTGGTCACAGCCTGAGGAGACAGCCCTCATTCTGCCTGTCATAACAGGAGTGCAACGAGAAGAACATTGGTGAGGGATTCACCTTGGCATCATTTCACTTGCAGCACATTTCATGTCCAGCAACAGGCACGTTCCCTCCCTGCTCAGGCTGTACTTTGTCCTGTCCAAGGCTTGGTACTTCTTGTGCTACCCTGGATCAACACCAGAGGAACCAGGGAAAAGTCTGATCACGTAGGACATGAAGGAGGTGGGTGTGCTTCTAGTCACTCCCTCTCTCTGCAGAATCAGAGATCAGGTTTGAGGGTGAGACCCAACACATGATATCTGGATGCACATCTTCACTAAAGACCCTTCTGCACACATTTTCTCCTCTTTTGCCTACTGAGGAAGGGCTTTTCCTACTGTCTCAGCTGTTCTGCAAAGCCAGATGCTCTGCAGCCTCAGTTGCAGTGGAGAATGTTCTCAGCTTCCTGCTGTGAACTGTTGTCTCACATTTCTCTGTCAGCTCCTGCTCTGCACTTCTGAGATAGCTGCATGTGCTCTGCAGCTCATCAGGTGAGAAGATGAGAGCATCTGGCAGTCGATGAGCAGGATTCTGGTGACCTAACCCTCTCGTGTCTACAGGCAGTAACAGTGGGCAGGAGGAGCGAGGTACTGACTCATGTGGCACACGTACTCTTAGCCATGTAATTCACCCACTCCCATTTGTATTCTGGGTGCCCTGAGACCATAGGGAGCCCAGGAAGGAGGATGCACATCCTGCACCACAGACTGGATCATCTGCCTGGCCCTTCTGCTGTGACTCAGTACAGCTGGGCCAGTGCACGAGCTCAAGTGTTTAAGAGCCAAGTTCCACGTTTCATAGTCACAGATCTTTGGATAACAGAGCTGTCTCTGGAGCCAGCTGCTCCTCTAAGTGGCTCAATGCCACACTGAAGAGAACGTCCAGTCACCAAAAGAATGGCTTGCACAGCCAAAAGGGCAACGAGGAACAACATCAAAGTACCACATGGGAGTGAGAACATTAAAAATCTCCTAAGTTGTTTTTTTTTTATCAGCCCAGTTCCTCTACCTCTGCTCCCTGCACATCCCTCAGGGCATCCTGGGAACCCTGGGGGTGGGGAATGGGATTAAAGTTTTCAAAAGTAGCCCCTGCTCCACTGGGAGAGGTCTGAGCAGAATGACATGGTGCCTGCAACCCTGACAGTCCCCTGGAGCAACATCTACATTCACCCTAAGGCCACCAAAACGACACATGGCAATGGTGGAAGATTGTGGCATTGAGACTTTAAAAGGGAAAATGGCTCATTTAAGACCACCAAGCTAGAACAGGCGCTCCTGTCCTCTGCTCACCTGCCTACACCCTCCCTGAGCATATCAGCAGTGTGGAAAGGCCGCTCACACCCATGTATAAAGACCTTCCTCACTCTAGAGAGCATTACCTGCCTGTCCAAGCCTCCCAGCAACAGCAGTGCCAGGGAAAACTGCTCTGGGTAAGCTTTTACAAAGAGTTTATTAGCATAAGATGGGAGACAGAGACAGTATTGTGCACCACAACCTGCCCCATTTGTGTACTGAGAACTTTACTGTAGTTTACAACTTTCCCAAAGGCCTTGTTCCTGGACTTGAGTAATTAATTATGAGATGCTCAAATTTAATTTTAAATTAGTTCCAAATCCTCATAGCTACAAAGGAAATGTCAAAAATATGGTCAGAACACGAGTTCAGTGCAAAACAGAAAAGAAAAAGACAGGTTTTCAATTCCATGGGTGTTAAGACAACCTGATGGTGGGCACTAGACTTACCATTTTGGAAGAGCACGTCAGTAATATGACCTAGAGAGGCAGAGGAGATAGCAAGAACTAACCTACAGAACAACACTCCCAAGCAGGATCTGGAAGAAAACTTGGAAGCTGTAGCTGTGCAAATGCTACTGCCTTGACAGGTACAACTGTATCACTTGAGATTCTCATCTTCACCTTTACCAAAATACCTGTGCTGGCCAGGCCTGCAGTTGTTTGTATTTAACAAAGAGGAACAAAGCAGGACTTGTCCAATGCCAGATCTGTTAGGAATTATTTATTTGCTCTGCTGTGATGGTGGTTCAATGCATAGCAAGCAAATCCTAGACAGCAACCCAGCATGCTGGGACCATGAGAGCCATGGAGCTCTGAATGGGTAAAGAATTTGCTTGCTCACTACGGGTGTCTACATACAGGGTGGAAAAGAGAATTGGCAACATCTGGTAAAGACTCTCCTCTTGTTGATAATAAACCACAACAACAGTAAAAAAAGTCACTTTTTAACCATCATTTCTCCAATAGGGCACACATACACATAGCTGAGTTCTTGCCAATACTGACAGAAAACCTTAAAGATGGGAATGGTCCCCAGCCTACTGTCTCCAAAGCAGGCAGGTACCTGCTTATCAATCCTCATCTAACCCTTTTTCTTGGCCTTTATTTTGACTTTAATACAAGTAACTAACAAAGTCTCTGTTCCTGTGCACTGAGACCCTCCTCACCATCACTGCCAGCATCACTCTCACAGCCTAGCACAGCACAGGCATCACTGCTGCCCCACGGCTGCCAAAGCTTTTCACTTGCTTTGGTACCTACGTGCTGGAGTGAACAGGCACGTGGAAGCACTCCTCTTCATGTTCCCTCACCATGACCCTGGGCTCCACAAAACAAAGATCAAAGCAAACCTGGGGATTGCAAACCCAGGTCTTCATAGGAATGCAGATGTGCAGTTCCCCAAGAGATTGGGTGAGAAATGGGACAGAAAATTGTCATGTAGTGCCAGACAGCTAATGCCTGCCCATAGGCATCTGTGGTGGGTTAACCCTGGCTAGAAGCCAGATGCCCACCAAAGCCCACTCTACCACTCCCCCTCCTCAAATGGGCAGGGGGAGAAAATTATAACGAAAAGCTCATGGGTGGAGATGAGGGCAGAGAGAGATCACTCACCAGTGACTGGCACGGGCAAAACAGACTCAACTTGGGGGAAAAAAACAAATTTACTTTATTCTTCTCACTCCTCTCTCCAGCTGCAAAGTGTGCAGCTTTTTTTTCTTCCCTCTCTTCCTTTTTTTTCTTAATTCTGTTATCACAGAGGTGTTACTGATGGGCTCAGCCTTGGCCAGCAGCGGGTCCGTTCTTGTAGCCAGCTGGCATTGGCTGTGTCGGGTCGGACATGGGGGAAGCTTCTGGCAGCTTCTCTCACAGAAGCCACCCCATGTCCCCTCCCCCACTGCTACCAAAAACCTTGCCACACAAACCCAGTACAGCATCACACAACTAAGTGGGACCCAACTTACCTTAGGGGAATGTATATGCTGCCTTGTCTACCTAAAGTCCTCTATGCAATATACCAAGCCACCTAAGAGTGGGACCACCTTGTAGCACATCTAAAAGGAGAGATATTTTCCCCAGCTTCTGATGCACCTGAGCTCCAGAAAGGGCTGCTTGGGCTGACTCTCAAAGGAACCCATGGAAATGAGTGCAACTGCAGTTAAGTTCCCATCCTGGAGCATGGTGGAGGACTGGTCAGGCTAATTCAGCTGTACATACAGGTCTACCTCTCTGGGTCCCAGCAGCATCTGCATATACCAGTGAGTTGACCTACCAGCTTGGAGATCATCCTTGACTGCAAAGAGGACGCATGCTCAGGGGACAGCAGACAAGGAGGTCAACAGAGAGGCATCATTCTTGGCAAACACACACAGCCATCACACCTACCGATGGTGGAGATGATTTATCCAGCAGGTACTTGTCCTCAAAATCCCACCGTGGCTCAGACTTGAAGTCAGCAGCTCTCAGTTTCTTCCTTTCTGTCACTGCAGCATCCTGAGCAATAGGTCTTACAGTTTCCAGTGATGCAGGAGGCTCTTTTGGCTTGGTTTGGTCTTTAGATATGTTGTTTTCAGGAGCTTCCTTCACCCCAGAGGATGGTTTCACTGTTGCCTTCTGCTTGGCTCCTTCCACCTGAGGAAGTGATTTCACTGTTGTCTTTTCCTTGGCTTCTTCCACCCCTGGGGCTGGTCTCACTGTTGTTTTCTTCTTGATTCCCTGCACCCCAGGAGCTGTTTTCACTGTTGTCATCTTGATTCCCTCCAACCTGGGGGGTGGTTTCACAGTCATGTTCTCCTTGGCTTCCTCCACCCTGGCAACTGGTTTTGTCACTTTCTTCTGCTCCTCCTTTCCTTCCCGTCTTGGTGTCCTTTCAACCATAACTTGTTCACGTCTTTTGATGTCTCTTCCCAAAGTCACCTTCAAAAAGCTCCTTGAATTCTCATTATCAGAATAGTTTAAACCCTGTTGCTCTTGGTTGTCCACTTGTAGCACATCTCGGGCATGTTGGAAAAAGCTCAATTGCCTGAATCCAATTAAAAAAAACCAAACAAACACATCACACACACTTTCCACTTAACACTGAACACCTTCCAGCCCATTTCTAGTGCTCTTGACTCTGAGCCCATCTCCCAACCACGCATATGACCACCACACTCAGAGGACTTGCCTTGGCAACTGCCACTGAGTTTCTGCAGGACGTTGTATGAATTCAATTTAATTTTAAACTTCATCCTCAAAGTATTATCCAACTTCCCACACCATCCTGGCCTGAATACCACTGATCTCCTCTTCAGTACTTGGCTCATGAAACATCTACACTGGCAGTAACTGCAAACCAGCACAGAACAGCTTTGCCCTGCACTGGCCAGGTCCCCTGGCAGTGTCCCCAGAGCACTGCAGGACTGTTTTGGAGATCCTGAGTTCAGGACACGGCACACATCATGAAGGCAGCCATCTGGCTCTCTGCTTTGCCAGCAGAGCCAAGTGCTTCAGTGACAGAGCATGAAGATCTTCCAGAATTCAGTCAGGGAGGTCTAATAAGAAGTGAAACTCATGCCTTTACCATACATCACTCCTTGAGCATTTGGGGCCACAAGGCACTTTCTTCTCTCTTCCTCCCCCTTAGCCAGGTAATGCAATGGCATCACACAGCACTTGCCAGGTACACATCTTCAGACAGGCACTTTGAAGCTATTAAAATACACTCTGAAGTGTAAAAATGTAAAACCTCTGCATTTTCAGCAATCACCTCTAATATTGCAGCTGCCCTATTGCCTGATTCAGAGGCACAGGCAGGTACAAGGGTATCGTAGGAGGATACAGCTGCCAACAGCAGAAGAGCCACCTGCAACAAGACTGGGCTGAAACCCAGCAAAAAAAATCAGGGCAGAAGTGGTGGGGTTTTTTATCCCAAACACTCATTCTTGTCTGCACACAGCTGGAGAGTGGAAGAGGAAAAAAGAAGGTGAAAAATTTCTGCAGCTGCACTTTTATGCAAGAAGCAAACCTCTCCAGGATAAACCAGCATAGTTGTGGCAGTCTGATTTCACACCCACATTCACTCTTTGCATGACACTTTTGTTTCAGAGAGCTGTGGATTGCTTCTGAGATGATAAATGGGAAGAAAAGCACCTCTGCAGATAGCAGGCTGGAGATCACAGTCCAATTGCTGCTGAAGCTTCAGAGGGGTATGGCATTCATTAAAGGGATCAGGAAATTATCAACTAAGGAGGCTTTTAAAAATAATTTTACATCAGATAAATACTTGAACCTTTCCAACACTGTTTTTAAGAAAAAGAGGTTGTGGTAAATGGCCTATCAGCTCTTCCTCTACCTGCCCTCATGATCATTAGCCAGCTTCAAGCAAGTATGCAGCAGTTGTGTTCTGAGTGCTTCATGTACAAACTTGTGTTAGTGTTTGCTGTCTAAGGAGAGGAAAGATTTTATATATACACTCAGTGTAAAGAGAAATTTGGTAAGGTAGCTCAGGTACATCTTAAATCCCTGAATGTTTTCTGTTGTATTTTTAAGATGACATTTTAAAGTTTGGAATTAAAGGGGAGAGAACAAATGAAGCAGGACAGTGTGACAAACCACCCCCTACCCAAGACTTTCTGTACTTGCTGTCTCACAGGGCACAGATTCCACCCCAGCTCTATTACACTTTAATTTCAACTTCTGTGCCAAACATACAGAGACCAAAGTGTAAAACCAAGGGCCCTTCACATCCAAAACTTTGCTCCCTGCAGTCAGACCCACATGGCCAAGCACTCGTGCCTACACAGGACCTTGCTCTCCTGACCAGCATTTTAAATCCAGACAACTGGTCAAAGCAGCTCATCAAATTTCAGGCTCTAGAGTCCAGCTGGCAAACAAGTGCAGAAAACCAATGACATTTACTGTCATTTTCCTCTCCATTTACAAAGCCCTAGGACAAATAGAGGATAAAGCCATGAAAATGCTGCTTTGTGTATTTTACGTGGCATATAAAGGTACTGAAATAGAACTGGCACACAGATAACCACATCCAGCTCATGCCTAGTTGTGTTTTGCTTAAATTGCAAAAATATGGACATTTCCATTATCTGAAACTACAACAGAATGAAATGGCTTCAAGCAACTGGGCATGGAGAGCCAATTATTGTGCCAGCTCTGCCACTGGTGGGCTCTGTGATCAAGGACAACTCACTTCACTCCTCTACACCTTCTCCATCTCCCTTGTGCAGATTCCAACCGCTCCTAATTGATAGCTGTCCTCAAGTCACTGGGGCTGAGCTACGCTCATGCCATCTCCAGAAGAGATGTAGGTGTTCCTAGCCTCACCCCTCCTGCCTGTCCCCATGGCATCAGCCTTGAGAGGTCTAGCTGAAAATTAACCCCACCAGGTCCAAGCTCTCATATGGGAGAGCTGGGACCATATGAGGGCTGATGGGGAGACTGGGGAGCAGTGCTTCCCACACATAATACAGGGCACCAACATGTCACAGAGCCATGGTTGTAGTGGGAAAGGCTCAAATATCAGCAGTCTACATTGCAATTCCCTCCACACCCATTCTTGTAGGATTTACTGGACCATTTATATAAAAAAATTATATAGATATAGATATAGATAATGTCTGCATGCCATTGGTCTCCCAGTATGCAGCATATTTGTATTAGGAAACAGATATTGAGCACAATATAAATTTGAAGGTATCCCACCAAATTCATTGTCTAGCAACACAATCAGGACTAGGGCAAAGTGGTCATCTAATTCAGATTAGAAGTGCAAATTTCAGGGTAAAAAGACACAGAGAGAGAAAGACAGAAAGTGAGCACAAGCAACACTGTCCAGACAGTGCTTATCAGGTCTCTTACCTGAAAATCCTTGTCTTTGACAAGCCAAACAAGGAGCCAAAATTAGCAATGAAGATGCAAAGGTGTGTTAAAACAATGAGCCAAATGAGGGCTCTAGGAATTTTAGGAAGCCTTCTCCTGAAAAACCACATGGTGAAATGCCTGAGAGCAACAGAGGCTCTGCTGCTGCTGCCCAGAGGTGCTCACGAGGCAGGGCTTTCTAAAGGTGTGCTGAATGAGTGGGCTGGTCTTCTCTCTGGGATTTCCCTACAGGAGCAGGCACACTCTCTCTCCCAATGTTCCCAGGCACTCTGCACACAGATCCAATTTCTCTTTGCACTGCTCCCATCCTATCACTCTAAGCTTATTGCAACACAGAGTGGGGAAAGAAACACCTTTTACTGCAAACAATGGAAGTTTTCTGTATTTTCCTTAATGAGGTTAGTCATTAAGGTGTAAGCAGGAAACCCTTTACCTCTAATCTGGGAGAAGCATCACTGAGAACATTTGTGTGAATTATGGAAGGAGCCATAGTTACAGCCAAGGAAATTAGCTTTCAGACCACCACCTGCCCAAGGGCTCAGGTAAGATTCTAGGCATAACCATAATCAGATCTTTATTTTCTTCTTCATAGTTCTTGTTTAATTAAGCAAGATTAATCTAGAATTAATCCCTGCACCCAAAAGCTGATGGACAGATATACATCCCTTTTACCTTGTGATTGCTCTGAAACAAGCCAAAGCAAGACTCCTTGCAAATCCACCACAGAACAGAAGAGTTTGTGTTTAAAGGAAGATTAGTGCTTGGGTAAAGCATTAGAAGACATGAGACAGTCCCCTCCCACTCTAATAAAGCTGACCTGCCTTTAGAACAACTAGAAAAGCTTCAGTCCAGCATTTCACTTGTCTGAAAGGTGCCAACTCCATCACTATCTAACCCTGCTATTGCTGACAAACGAGTTACACAGGCCTGTCTGCAGCTCAGGTTCCCAAGCTGGCTCATGAGTGTGCCACTTCAGCTTGTACAGATAACAGCACGTGCTCTTCAGCTGCTCTTCTCTGTGAGCTCTCAGTCTAACTTCCTCCAGCACCAGCTCTAGGACTGGTTTTTCACTTTTGCCTTTTGAATTCTTGTTGTTTCACTTCACAGGGAGTGGCCAGGAAATGATAGCTGTGTCAGTTCATCACTAAAACAGGACATGGATGGATTTGGGTCTGTGGCTAGTTGTACAATGTAAAAGAAGTAGATGACCCTGGTGACCCCTGCAGTACAGCACCTTGAAATTCATCTGGTTTCAAAGAAGCATCTAACATATATGAATTTTTATTCCACATAACACTAAAATCTATTTCAAGTTTCTTGTATCTGGGAATCATGCCATCATGGACAGACAACTGCCTTCTACACTACTGCCCTTAGTGAGACCCTGGTCATTTGGGTACCATACAGTACAACCAGGCTTTGCTCATCAACACTGTCAGCTAAACCAAAGCTTCACTCATGTCATGTGCACACAAAACACTCCTGCTGCAGCCCTAGGGGTTTGCACTGCACTTGATTTGAGCCATGAGCACATTCAGACCTGGGATACACTGCTTCTCACTGATAGCAGCACGTGGCAATCTCCCTCCCCATCACAAGCTCCACAATACATCTCATCCTCTCCTCTGATGACAATCAGTGGTCTGCCTGGAGATGGATCTTTGTCAGTCCAGACTACTTCTCCCCACCAGTAGAGGGAAAGATTAGCAGAGATGAACACCACAGCCAGAGAAATGCTCACCTGTACCAGAGATGTAGTTTTACAGCTACAGCAAAGGACTGCTTTAACTCCTGGGGAGCTGTTAAATATTAACCCTGAGAGTTCAAGGGGAGATGGTCATACTGCTTCTTACGACATAGGCTGCTTTTGCACAGCTCTTATCAAAAATTAAGCTCAGATATAAAAAAGCTTTTGTTGACAATATCACAAACCTCAGAAGCTAGCACTGTCACTGAATACACAGAGAACTGAAGATGTTTGCCCTAAGTTACAGGAAAATTAGTCAGTAGGTTTCACACCTACCTTGTACCCCTCCACACAGCAGAGCAAAAAGCTGCAAGGATTCCCTGTAGAAGGCTCAGCAGTAGCTGCATTTCTTTATTGTCCACATTTCCTGACAAGTTATTCTCTCTGGATTTAAGTGCAAGACATCAGTTATCAGAAGATCTATGAGAGAAAAATGAAACAATAACACAGGTTTGAAAAGCCCTTGAAGAAACACAAGGGAGGTTGTTAGTCCAGGGTACAACCCTGTCTCCAGCTACAGCAAAACATTTCACTATTGCCCAAACTAAGCCTAGAATCAAAGGAGATCTGTTGAACAGGCACTGAGAAAGGGATCAGCCAAGGTACTGTCATATTCCTGGGCAGCCCTCATCAGCTCCAGGCAGTCCTAGAGAGGTGGGTGACAAGTCTGGGTATGCAACAGGCAAGTAGCAACTCTGTGCCCACAAGATATCCCAACAGGACATTCCTACAGGAACAAGGATCAGTCCTGAAGCACTGATATGCAGCATAACATTGCAGTGGCTTCATTTTAGCCTTCCTCCCTCAAGCCCTATGCACCTCCAGGCATACTGCTTGGAAGAAGCTGCTTGTGTGCAACTACCAGGCCTTTTTTTTTGTTGATAGGGTCCTAAAGGGAAATTCTGGAGGCAGCAAACATTTTCCTTCAACCTCCTCCATCTAACTGCACTGCAAAACCATGAGCCACAAGGGCTAGCAAGATTCCTTCAACCTGAAAAGACAGTTTGCTTTGCTTTTAAGGAACTGTGCTGGCAATTGTGGAGAACATGTCTGTAGTACTCCATGTTCAGGAGAGATTGTGCTTGGGGGAATATCCAAATCTCTGGCAAGCACATTAGCCAAAAGTAGGCTTGCTATGCAAAACAGTTTTTCACCTTGGTGAAAGAAAACCTAATAAAACCTATTAAGAGTACTGTCTTTCACTTCCTTGGAGTATTATTTCATTATCCTCCACCCCCACTGCTGAAATCAGTCTGTCAGAGCTCAGGCAGCAAGGCTGGTTAGTTCAAATGTGAATTCAGACTGGGAAATGGGGATGTATTGTAACTCAGGGATGGCCTGGTGAAAAATGAGGCCAAGAGCAGAGCTTGTAAAGCTCTGTAAGAAGCATGATTCCTGGGATACACAGAGGTCCCAGCCCACAGACAAGGAGATAATAAGTGAAGACTGAACCTTACACCAGGGCTGGCACCCTCTCAAGGGGCCACAGGCCAGACACCAGCCTCCTTTTCCAAATGAGAGGCTTGGAATGTTTCCCTGGATGTCCTATCAGCAATCTCAGAAGAGGCTCCTTCTCTCATGATGCAGAATCTCCAAGCCCAGCACTGCTGCTCCATGTTCAGTGTGTTCAGCTACCAAATCAATGCCCACACCAGAAGTTCTTCCATTCTTTAGTGCTGTGAAAACAAGACTTTTTTTTTTTTTTTAAGCAAACTCCACCTGGGAGCATCAAGTGAAGATGGTTATCTGTTAGCCTTTTTCCATCTCCAACAGTCCATTTAATTCCACATCCACTTAACTACATCCTTAGTAACATCCTGGACAGATAAAAGGCAGGATGTTTTTTCATAAACAAACTTTACCTCCATTAGATCTTAAGCTGTGTGTGTTGTGGGTGTCAGCTAGTCTCTCAACTATGCCAACAATTTATCTGTGTGCACATTCTCCAGCAGGCTGTGTATCAAATTGTGCTTACTTGCCTGTGCCCTGTGTGCTTCCCACCTTCCCATGGCTCTGGGCTAGGAACAGGGCATCACAAGATGTGCTTTAAGGACCACGCTGTTCTATGAATTCCCCTCTACTCTGCCCTGGTGAGGCCATATCTGGAATATTGTGTCCAGTTCTGGGCCCCACAGTTCAAGAAGGACAGGGAACTGCTGGAGAGAGTCCAGCACAGAGCCACCAAGATGATTAAGGGAGTGAAGCATCTCCCTGATGAGGAAAGGCTGAGGGAGCTGGGCCTCTTTAGCTTGGAGAAGAGGAGGCTGAGGGGGGACCTTATTAATGTTTATAAATATTTGAAGGGTGAGTGTCAGGAGGATGGGGCCAGGCTCTTCACAGTAGTGTCCAGTGATAGGACAAGGGGCAATGGGTGTGAGCTGGAACACAGGAGGTTCTGCTTAAACTTGAGAAGACACTTCTTTACAGTGAGGGTGCCAGAGCCCTGGGACAGGCTGCCCAGGGAGGGTGTGGAGTCTCCTTCTCTGGAGACATTCAAGACCCGCCTGGACACCTTCCTGTGTGATCTCATCTGGGTGTTCCTGCTCTGGCAGGGGGATTGGACTGGATGAGCTTTCGAGGTCCCTTCCAACCCCTGACATTCTGTGATTCTGTAATTGACCAAGCTTCACTGTAGGACAAACTTGTCTTTCAGTGATGTCCACAACGTACCAAAACCAGAGCTTGTGGAATAAGGACCTGCTAATGAAGCTGAGGATGTTTAGACCTGTTCTCAGTATTACTTGATGATAAAAGAACTGAATGAGTTATAACTGAAGAGAGAAAAAGAATGACATTGCCTGCAGCATGCCACTGCTCAGTGGTCATGCCTGTGAGTTAGCAAAGGCTTGGGTTGGAAACGTTAGGTTCTTGTTTTCCCCTCCCAGTTCAGTAGTCATCTTCAGAAGCACATGATTTCAGGCTGGGAATCCAGAGGGGAAATAAATTACAAGAGCAAACTCTGCACAGCTATTTATCTTGCTTTCACCAAACAAAGCTGATAGCCCAACAACTCCCAAGCTTGCCTTAATTCTACACTCACTGGCCTTTTTCCAGCAAGTCCCTTCTCTTCTGCACCAAACCTTCCCTCAAAAACCCTGAACAAACACCTAAAGAGAACAGCATCTATTGAGGCAAAGCCTCCACCTCTTTTCCTAAGAACTGAGTGAGGAGGTGGGAACAGCTTAGTGAGCCAACTGGTCTGTGTTCTCCATGGGCTGAAACGCCCCCAGAAAGAAACAGACAGTGGCTTTCACAGTGCAATGCTAGCAAGCACCTCCTCAGTGTCCACACAGCAGAGCTGCAGAGAATGGAAAACTTGGGGGTTTTTTTATTAGTGCTATTTTGTCTGTTTGGTATCCAGCCCCACCCAGCTAATGCCCCAGTAAAGAAACTGCCTTGAATCTATGTTGTAACAGCAGATTATATGGGTCCAAGCTGGAATATTTCCTCCTCTCCCACACAGTAACAGGAACATAGGTAGACTCCTCCAGCCAGCTTCCATGCACTAGGGAAAGTCCTTGCCTGGAGCAATCACTAGGAGATGGGCTATAAATACTCTGAATTTGCCCATATTACAGCTTCTGGTCACTGGATCTTGTTTTAGTTCTTTCTGTAAGCACAGTGACTACTGAGCTACTATGGCCACAGCTGTAGGTGTCAACCCTTCTGTACTGAGGGAAGCAGACCAAGTCTTCCATCACACTGCTTTTCTGCTTCTTGAGCTCTTCACCATTCACCCCATCCCACTTAAGCTGCAACACTGAAATAGCTCTGGTCCTGGCATTCCTTTCTCAGATACACAAAGCTGAGAAGACTGATGAGCCACTTCATCCCAGAGAGTTAAAAAAATCAACCAAACAAACAAATAAACAAAAAAAAACCCAGAAAAATATATTCCCAGTAACAATGGCTGGAAAAGTCAGCTGGAGTTACACAGGCTGGAAAGAACTAGGCTTCTTTATCCAAATGCCTCCCTCAACAGCCTTTTGTCTGTGCCATCCCAGCAGGAAGCCTAACATATCACCCAGGAGCTGACAGACAGAGAGACAAAACTGACACCACTTCAGGGCTGATTTGGGTTATGGGGTTTTTTTCCCTTTAAATTCTATTTGATGGAAAGGAAGAAAATATTCTGTTCCTTGACTGGGAATCTCTCAGAGAGCTGATCCCTCAAGAAGCAGGACAGTGTTGCAGACAGGTGAGAAGGCAATTTATTAAACTCATAGCTAGTTGGCTCCCCATCAGAAAAACAGCCTCTCCAGCTCCTGTCCCCGATAGCTGCCAGGACCAGGAGCACTTCAGGACTCTCAACTGCTTCAGAGAGAGAAACACAGGAATCACAAAGCTCAAATCCCTCTCTGAACCCTTGGCAAAAAATGTAGGCATATTATCTTAGCACTTCACATCTGGCTGCAAAAAATCAGGCCCTGCACAGATATGAATTACAGAATCACATCTGTGCAGGGGTCTACTAATTTTAGAGCCAGAAGTGAAATATTTCTTGCTAAAGGTTTTTCCCATACTCTTCCCACTGACTTAACATCAGAAACCATCCCTCTTAACATCTGGCAGGACAAATGTGCCATTTGGCATCCTTTGGGGTGAAAAGTGCTACAGGAATGCAAGATGTAAGCGTGCTTCTTGAGTGGTATAAATCATCCTGTCCCTGACTTAACACTTGGAAAAAATGTGGCCTCACAGTGCCCTCCTCTCCATTCCTGACTGACAGATGCATCAGAGAAGTGTGGTCACATTCTTAGCTGCAAGAGTAGCACAGCCGTGGGGACCCAAGAGAAGAAAAATGGGTTTACTGTTGGAAATCACATGTTTCCCTTCTCTGTCTTTTATCTATTATCTTCTGTTTAACAGTTTTTCTCCTGCTTTATTTAGATACCTAGAGGGGCCTGTGCTGCTTATCTCCACCTTCCTCCTATTAACTTGAGGCTTTTGCCAGGCACAGAGAGAAAGTAATTCTTTGCCACCCCATTTGCACAACACCTATTAACTTCATACTGAGAAAACCCCAGGCAAAGTAATTGCTGGGCAGGAGAGCAGCACAGTGTGTTATTGTAGTGGAAATGTGAGATTCTTGTGCTCAGGAAGGGCACACCATTCTCCTCTGGTTCCCTGGGAGCTGCTCAGCATCTGTTCAATTGAGGTTTGTCTCCCCAGTCTTAGATCTCTGGGAAGGACTCTCCTGCTGCACAGTCTCAGCTGGGGCCAAGAGGATCAGTCAATGCTGAGCAATGACATTATTCACCTCCTCCTGGGAGCTGCACTTCCTAAAGATGAGTGTCACTAGTGAAAAGCATGGCAAGGAGAAGTCAGGCAGGACAGACATGGAGTGTGTTTGCTCCCAGCTCTGCAGCTTGTATCTCAAGTCTTGTGTCCCCATTTTAGTTATCAAATAAGAATGATCAGGCTTACAACAGGAATAGTCTAAGCTGTGTTGTTAACTCATTTCTAGAATGAGTTACACTGCAGAGCCACAGCAACAAAGGCTGGAAGAGACATCTTGAAAGGTCATCTCAAGCAGCACCAAGCTTCAGTGATATCTAAACCAACCCTGTGACTCCAAGCAGATGCTGGCTGGGGCTTGTCTATCAGCATTTGAGGTTTCCCTCCCTAAGCAATCTGTGTCATACTCCACTGACTGTCATCTGGGGCATCCGCTCTGCTCCACCCCACCTTGCAGCTTGGCCAATGTTTGAGTTCACATTTACCCCTTGATATTGTAACTGTAAGTAAACACAAGCCCAGTTAACTAAAATAATTAATATCTTAAGAGTAAATGCACAAAACAATCAAAGAGCAAAAGAACACCAAGAACTCCTTAGAAAAAGAAGGACTGTGGAAAATTAACTACATGTGCTATTCTGTGAATGTGGTAAAGCACTCTGAGAATCCAACAGCAAATAAGAAGCCTTTGGGTTTATAAACTTAATGTAAGTTACCCTAAAGCACTTATAAATTACCTGTGTTTCCTTCAACTGACACTGAAAGGCAGTCATTGCTGAGAGGAATATGAGGAGCCATGCTACAGCATCACACTTCTCCAGACAGAAGGTCTCTGAAACAAACAGAAAGGAGGCAGAGTGGTAAAAGGCAGTTAATCACATGAGAATTTAACCAGGATGATGCCAACACTCCTGCTTTTGCCCAGAGCTCCATGGATATCTATCTTTTCAGCTTCATCTAGGCACTGGTGGCTCCACCACAATGTCCTCAGAACCCTGATGGCTGAAGCCTCAATGCTCCAGCAGCTCACATGTCTCAGGTGGGCTATTTGTTTTGCCACTGCCAAAGTATTTCACTGTTGTTCAGGAGGTCCATCTATTAAAAACATTTGGATATGTCAAGTGCCCCACAAACACATTAAAATAACTACACTGTTTCATGGGTGGAAGTCCAGGTCCTCCCTAAAATACAATCTGATTTGAGAATTAGTTTT
Organism: Caprimulgus europaeus; assembly: GCA_907165065.1. Next base: position 3,393,584 of record OU015543.1, on the reverse strand, counting down.
ATCTCACTCATAACTTGCATCTAAAAATGCACACTGTGTATTTCAAGATAAAGAAGTGGTATTTTACTTGCAGAATTTCACATGGTTTGCTATCTAATCTATCCAGGAGGTAAAAAAAAAAATCCTGTCTTGTCATGTGGTTAGACTTTGGGTTCTCTGGTATCCTGTAAAACAATGTATTGCCTAAGGACTGCAGCTGAATTGCAAGACTTTTTCTAGAAAGCCAGTTCCTTCAGTTGGTTCCTGCAGAACACTGTACTCAGCCAGCCTCTCACTTCCCTTCATATCACCATTTGACAAGGTCTGGCCTTACAACTTCAAGAAAAGCAGGAGACTTCAGTTCCATTTCTGCATAAATAAATAGTGCATGCTTAACTGAAAAGCCATTCACTGTACAAACCCAGGCACGAGTTCATCTGCTACAGACTCTGCAGGGCACCACTAGCATGGAAAGTCAACAGAAATGGTATCTTAAGGCTCCCTGGTGTTGTGCTGGGGACCCTGGGTTAGATCTGCTCAGCCACAGACATCTGTTCCACTTGCCTGCTCTGCTAACTGCACCCCAAATGCCAAAATCAGGACAGGCTCAGGAGTCACCGACACCACCAGGATTTTCCGGCCGGCCGAACTGAGTCACACTTAGTCACCAACTTTATAAACCCAACTGGACTTGGAGCAGAGTCCAGGTGATCAAATTCTGTTTCAACACAGCAACTGGAATTGATGCATGGAGAAGAGATGAGCAGAACTGGCAAACAACAGATCATCCTCACACCATCCTTTCTTATGTGCACCAAAACATGACTTTAATTGTCAATACCATCAGCTAAGTGACCTGAGGAGATGCTTTCAGTACCCCAGCCACCTCTTCCTCCAAAACTAGCTGTGCACATGGCTATCTTGTCATATTCTGTGCTCACAAAGAAGCAAAAAGAATGAAGAACACAAGACAGGCAGCTAATGCAGAGTGTCCTGCCCTCTGGTAGATTTGTTTAGAGAGAGAAAGAAGGTTTGTACAAGGGGGGTCTGGGATCACAGCTCTGCTATCCCACCATGTGCTGATGACCCTCTAGGTTGAGGGGACAGAACCCTGCTTGTCCTAAGGTGGTGGATCAGTCTTGGGCTCCCAGATCCTCACCCAAAGTGCCTGCATGTATGTTCCCCCATAGACACTGAAAGTTGCTTTTGCTCATCTGGGGGTGGTCAGGGGGTTGCTATAACTGCAGAGGGCAAGATAAACCTCATCATATTTGGATGCAATTAGCAAGAAGCTGCCTGCCTCATCTCTTGTAGCAGAAAAGAAAACAGGGACATCAACACCATCGTCACGGGCTTGTGAGGATAAATATTACCAAACTGTCAAGCACGATACAGATCACTCCTGGGTACAGGATATCCGTGTACAAACAAGGATAACCCACCCTTTACCAAGAGATCATTTGCCACAAAAGGTTGTAGGAGGAGCTGTCAAAAAAGGATGGTGGGAGCCAGAGAGTGCAGGTGATGCTCCCACAGCTCCATGGGATCCCACCCAGGCAGACAGCATCGCTCAGCTGCAAAGACAGACCTTTGTCACGAAGGAGTTTGGGAATGGAGGGGCCTCCCGAGCCAGCACTTCTGCTGGGAACCAGTAGAAAGGTACTGGATGCAGGTCCCTCATCTTTCTCACCTCTGCACCCAAAGTTTTGCAGTGATAAAGATGCCACTCCCCACCAGTACCACCAGTGGAGCAGCCCAGCACAGATCAAGGGGCTTCTCTGCTGAGATGACTGCTGAGCTGCAGGTGAAACAGCAAAGTGCAAGAGGAGGGGGACCATCCAAATTTTGTCTGCATGAATTCTCAGTCCTCAGAGCAGGAAACCACTTGCTAACACCACAGTTAGCAGGATCTTCACAGCCACAACCACACTGTGTCCCAGGGAGAACATTTCAGTGGTGAAAGCTTCCAAGGAGGCATTTCCTCAAGGCCAATGCACAGGTCCAAGAGCCACTGGTGCAGGGTTTTGTTTTTATGACTTTGTATCACACAGGAATTCCTCTCTGCTGCAATAAGTTATATTCTCAGTTACACTGACATCAGATTTTCTCCCCTAGTTTTGCTCTCTGATGTGGACCTGTGAGAACAGACAGAGGGGAGAAGGGACAGCTTGGGAGCAGAGTCCCTTGCAGATCTCAGGGGTGGCACAAAGGACTCTGCATCTCCCAGTGCTGTGTGAAATCAAACAGACAAACAGAAAATTTCCCACCTCAATGGTGCTGACAGGAGGGCTTTTAAAAAAAAAACAAACAAACAAGGGAGGTGTGTGTGACAGTGTGCAACTTCCTCAGGACATTTTAGTGACCCATCTCATCAATCTACTTGCAGCACTGCCAACTGAACAGTACAACTGCAGCGTTGTTGAAACTGTCACAGTCAACACACAAAGTGAGAGTGGAGGACTGAGGCCCAATGCTCTTGGGCAGCTTGAGAATAGCTGCAAGATCAAATCTTGCCAGAAAAACAAGTTTTCAGAATGCCTCTGCTCCTATCTCAAGGTTGCTGGGTTCATACACAGTGGTACTCCCCTTCTTCACTAAGGTCACAGAGCTCTCTCCTGCCACAAGGACAGTGGGTGAGACACCAGGATCCTTTACTGCAGGACAAAGAAACACAGCCCACACAGGAGACAGAACTGGCAGCACCCAACCAACAGTGTTCCTGCAGTGCTGCCTGAAATGGAAGTCTTCTTACTCATGCCAAAAGTCAGACTTCACCACTACAAAGCTGATTTAAGTGTGTGGAGGTGTAGATTTCAGCATAGTCTGTACAGAGAAAAACTGGGGTTACTATTTTTTCCACCTGGTTTCCACTGCTCTTTTTATTGCTAATATGCAGGTAACACCCTGTGTAACTCATCTGATGGCTTCACATGACAGGGGAAAAACAAACAAAACAGAGACACAGAAAAGGCACAGACAACAGCTACCCAGGCTGATCAAAACTGAAGTGCATTAACACACAGGGAGGAGATCTTTTAACAAAAAGCCAAAACAAACAGAAAGTTCAGTGATCAGCAGGTGTGAGTCTCTCCCCCAGCCACTCTGATCACACACAGATCACATCTTAGCAGCATCCAGAAACTGTAACTCCTTTTTTTTGCAGAAGACATAGCTCTGCCTCTTAGGACAAACATCAGATGCTGGGACAAGTCTGGCTGGTCAGTCATTTCACCTCCCTGCAAATCTGTTTCCCCAGGCAGCCCTGGTTTATCCATCCAGTCACATTTTCAGTAAGTCCCTCTTCCCTCAAAAGGTCATGGTCATTCCCATTAGCTGTTGAGCCATGTTTTTCCTCAAAAATGAAACAGCTGGGTCTTTAAATTGTCCTTGCTGACATGAAAGGACACACTCCACACAAATGGAGTGGCAGCTAAAGGGAATTCAAGGTGACACAAGAGATCAGATCCTGTGCTTCAGTGGGAACCACCAGCCTGAGTCCAAACAGCTTAGAGTAAGATGAGAAATTAAGGCAGGAAGGTGATGCTGTTCCTCATCTGAAGTCAGAACCTGCTTCATGTATGAACCACCAGCACCCTCAAAGTAAGACACTATCTCTTCTGACCTCTGCTTTCCTCCCTCATCTTCTCTAGCCCCTGGCTAGTCACACCCATGCCAGCATCCCACCAGATCAGCTCAGACACAGCTGCTGCAGGAACACAGGCACCAACAAAAGCCTGGCCAGTGACAAAAACATAACACTGCACCAAACCAGTGCCACCACACAAGGGTTTTCTACCTGTGCTCCACACACGAGCAATGGTCCTCAGAAACATCTACTGCCAGCAGACTGCAGTTTCTCTGCAAAGTTCTCCTCTGCCACCAGAACTCGGGGTATCTGGAAACTGAAAGAAGCTGATAGTCAGACCTCTGACACTTAATGGCACTAAAAATTCAAAGTATCACCCTTCAGAAGAGCTACTGAACCAGTGCAGCCATCTTCACTCAATACTTCCACTGCTTCCTTTCCCACCCTCCCACCAGCATCTTGAGTTAATTTCTACTTCCATCAATTATCAGTAGCACAACTCCAACAACTGAGTCATGGGCAGAGCTTGCAAAAACAATTTCTCACACCACAAGGGCTACTATTCTTTGTTTCCTTTCTAATAAAAGGCTGTAACAGCGTTGACAAGGAAGACAAATGACAGAGGCAATGATCCGCAAAGTCCTCTCCTTGTAAGGATCCCGGTTATATCTTTAAAAGAGAGTTATAAAACAATACAATCAAAAGTTACAAGGACATTAGAACAATGTTAAATAAGTTGCAAATACCCACTTCAGATCTTATCTGATACTGTGCCAGCTGATGCAGGGGAAAAAAAAATAAATCAAACTCAAATGCTGGCCTCTGGAAAGGTCTTTTCAGCAGAGGAAAGTGTCTTTGCCCCCACAATGAAGTACAACCACCTCTGAAAACAAGCTGCTCCTCCAGTGACCCCCAGCCAGCTTATTGCACCTGACTGAGCCAACAAATACTCATCCTGCAGGTGAAACAAAGCTTAACTCTTGAGGGAAGTTGGAAATTAGATTTTTTTTTTTTAAAGAAAAACTCTGGTCTTGATGAGGAGGAATTGCTTGGAAAATGGGAGTTTTCCCATCTGCAGTCGTTAGCCAAGTTTAGGCAGTTCTTGGGAATGCTGGATAACAGACAAATCACAACGTGCAGGATTGGTGAGCAATGTGCTAAGGAGAAAAGGACTCTGCACATCCTTCTCAACTCTCTGAAGCCAAGCAGGACTTGAAGCCTTGGCAGGACCCCTCCGCTGTGTGTGTAAAACAACAGCTCCATCCAGCGGCCCAACAGCACCCGCGTTTCCTCCCCACCACCTCACGCTCACTGACATTTACCTGCAGAAAATGCAGTATATAACATTTCTTCCGACTGTGAGCACTTTAGGGCTGCATTTGCATGAGCCTTGGGTAAGAAAACAGCTCAGAAAAGAACCCCACTTTCTAACAGCCAGACAGCTCTGTGCACACAGCATCACCTCTCTCCAAGCGTCACCTTCCCGCCCACCACGACTGCAATCTCCCAACCACTGCAGAGCAGGACAAACCGCTGCCAGGGGAGGACAAACCGCTGCCAGGGGAGGTGAGGACTCCTCACACCACACCCTCAGAAACAACCTCCCAGCCAGCCGTGCTGCAGTGAGCCCACGTGTGCCCACCACAGGGGGGAGGCACAGAACCTCCCCTGCCACCCCTGCCCGGCTCCCACTGCCGGTTTGGGAGATGTGTGGAGGCTGCTCAGGGTTCCCCAGGGTGATGTCAGTTGGCTGTTTCATCTCTTTCCACAGCGGCATCCCTAACAATTCATCTTAACACATCAAAACAGTCACAAAGCAAAGAGAAGACATGCCACTACCCCCTCGTGGAAAACAAGATCAATTATCCCCTTTCTTTGAGACAAATGAAGAACAAAACAAGCCATGTAACACCTCCTCTCCCTCAGTTTATTGTTCCCAACACAATTCAGCAGTACACAGCATTCCCAACAGCTGAGCCCACCATGACTCACTCACTACACATCCCCACCTCGGTGACTGCATTCCTGACCTACTTTGGGAATTCAGAAAGCATTTCAGGCAAGAGATTTTTCCTTTTTGTTTAGAAAAAAAAGGAGTGTCCCCCAGTTATTCCAGAGCTGTTGGCTGGGATCCAGCAATCGATGTGTTTGCTGCACAACAGATTGATTCAACACATTGATTAACACAAAGTTAAAATAAAAATAAAGCACACACATCTATGTTTTGCTGCATTCCCATCCTAGCAGAAAGCCAGATTCATACCCATGGTACTACCCCTCCATCCTCACCTCCTGAGCTTACCTTTAGGAAATCTTACCACTTAGTGCTCCTTCCATAACTCTGACCATAACCCCACAGATCAGAATCTCTGCTGCTTCACTTGACATTCTGAGAGGACTCACAAGAAAGATCATAGTCCTGGAACATGTCAAAATCCCTATAAAAACTCACTTTAGTCATATTACAGAGAAAAAGGAATAAAACCAAATACCATTCATTTGCCACGAACAGAAGGTAGCACACACAACTGTTTGTTTTCCTCTCAGGTTATGTTGGTCAGACAACTTCCAGAGAAATAGAGGTAAAAAAGGCTGCAATACCAAGGGGTTTATAGAGAATTGTCTCTTGGCCCCTTTTAATATAGTCCTTCCATCAAAATGTGATTCACCAACAAAAGTGTGGGTGATAATAAAGGTGAGGCTGCCTTCTTAAAACAGGAGATGCTTATGCTACACATGCACTGCTCAATGACTACATAAATTCCTTATATTACTGCACATTTCAGAACTGGTTATTTCACTCTTCAGAGGAAATGACATTCTCTAAATGGACTGTTATCTATACCATCATTTCTGGAACTTTGTTCCCATCATTCTTATGGGACAAACCAGACTATTATAATTTCAGAGTCTATAGATTTAATTCCCTGTTAAATGCATGTAGCCTGGATACAGGGATTAAGAGACATGAGGGACTGGGGGGTAGAAAAGGAGTGGGGTTTTTTAAAGTGTTATGGTAACTCCAAAGCTGGTCTGAAAACTCCTACTTGTTCTCCTCTGGTAGATATTAATGAGGACTTTTGCCTTTGATTCATTCTGAGAAATGCCCCTGAGGAATTTATTCAAAATATTTGACATAGTTTGCAAAAAATCCCGTTAACTTCCCTGAACAGTGCAGAAGGCAACACAAGATGGAAAATAACCTCGTAGATGCAAAAAAGCAGAGGGTTTAGAGCGGGTATGGGGCCACACTCTTTCCCATCTATAACTATTCCCATTTCCTTCAAAGGAAAGGACAGTGGAAATCCTTCTCTTCACTATCAGATATTCTTGATGAGTTCACTGGCACAGTTCCTCACCCTGCTGGTCCAGCCATCCACTTTGTCCACACTGCAGCAGGTGTGAAGTGCAAAGCAGATGCTATTACATCACACAGCGTAAGGTTTACCAACTGCAGAGGAAACCTATGCAAAAAAAAAAAGCCTAATTTAAAATATCTGTTGAGAAAGTCTCCAAACCTGAAATCCCTATCAAAGCTACCTAGAGGCAGAGGAGAGGAATTCTGCTTTCTCTTTTCCCACCTTCACCTTCCCCACCTAAAGCTCCTAAACTAAATTGATACAGACTTGTTTTAAACCTGGATCTCTGGTGCTCAAAGACTGCCCGAGCTGGAATGAGCAATGAAACATGTCCAGGAACACCGAGGATGTGGAACAAAATGCTCTCATTCTGTGATCTACCCAAGATTAGATAAAACAACACAATCTAGTCCTTATCTGCAGGATCTAGTCACACCACTAGATCACACTAAAGGAGGCTGAGTGGGATGTGAGGAACACATAGAAAAGAGCATCAGAAAAAAACGTGGCTACAAAATATCTTAGCAGAGATCTTGGCTGAACCCTTCTTTCCAGCCATGCTGGGGGCGAGCAGCAGACCCTTCACATTGCTCTGGGCACCTTCAGGAAGGACAGGAGATTCACTTCCCAAGGTGCCAGCACAGCCACATCCCAAGAGCATCACTGAACATGGATTTATTAAAGAACAGCTTAGACCGTGGTCACCTCGACTCTTCTCCCTGCGCTCCCACTTCCAAACCCCCTGAAACCAACGTCCTGACCACTTCATCCATCAGACTCCACCCGCTGAAACGACCAGCGCGCAGGCGGGTCAATCCGGATGCCTCACGCTGACGGTCGGCTGGCGAAGGGGCGGCGGGTGAGGCCCAACCCCCGCCTCCCGCACACGGCAGCGCACACCGCAGGCACCCAAACGACTTCCCCGGGCGGCCCGGGGCGCTGCCGCACACCAGACATCCATGGAAGAGGTTCCCCGCCGCTGAGGGAAGCCTCGGCTCGGCTCGGCTCGGCTCGGCCCGGCCCGGCCTGACCGATCCAACCACGCCCCGCCCCGCCTGCAGCCGCCGCCATCTTACGGTGAGGCGCGAGGAGCGGCCCCGCCCCGCCCCGCCCCGCTCATGCGCGCTCGGCCCCGCCGCAGCCAGCGGGCGCCGGCACGAACCCCGTGGCGCCTGACGCCCCAGCAGTGCGCATGCGCACGAGAAGAGTCCCGCCCCCTTCCCGCGCTGCCCCTCCCTTGCTTGTGGCGGGTGACGGTGGCCGAGCAGGGACAACCCAGTTGCGGTTCGCGTTGCCCTACGGGTGCCAAGTGGGGACACGTGTCCCCACACCGCGAGCGGGGCCGGGCCGCCATCCTCTTGTCTCCCGGTGTTTCGGCGACAGCCACGGGCAGGAGCTGCTCACGGCGGGGGAGGTGGGGGGCTGGCCCCGCCGAGGCGGTGGCTGAGAGGGGCGCAGACCTGAAGGGCCGTGAGCCCCTCAGTACCAGCGCGGATTCCTGACCCTCCCACCGTGTTGGCGACCCCAGAGCTTGTCAGAGGTTTCCCCGGGGGCCCTCGCAGCGTGAGCCCGTCACGCGCTCCCGCCGTGTATCCCGCGGGCACGGTTGTACCCTACAGCCCGGCCTGTTGCATCCTACAGCCCTGCCAGAGGCCGAGGGCGAGCAGCCGGTGTTCTGTGAAGGACAACACCGGACAACACCCAACGGGGAGATCCTGCCGGGGCCACGGGTGACGTTTCCTCTATAAATACCGATGAGCCCCGAGGGAAAAAGAAACGAGAAGCCGGGCAGCCGGTGGCCTGGAGCCCAACGTCACCTCCCCACCACCATCCGCAGACTCACGGACCCGTCCAGTGGTGAAAGAGTAAAACCTGAGGAATTAGGAACTTAAAAAGGTTTATAGTTCCCTTCGTTGCTTAGATATCACCCAGCAGCTGTAACAGCCTGTGAATAAAATCACTGGTAACCATAGAATGAGCATTTATCACCTCGCTGTTGGATATTTACATATGCTAAAAGGCTCTGAATGAAATTCCTCACAAATTCCTGATAACATTAGGACCTCTTGCAAATGTTAGTAGAAGGGCTTCAGCCTGAGGAAGGACCAAACATCCTCAAGGAATGCTGTCCCAAGCATGTAGAAGAGATACCACTGCTGAGAAGCAAAGAGGAGTCCAATCAGCCATGAAGACCACCGACTCATTTCACTGTGCAAGCCTGAAGGACATTTACACATGCTAAATGTTTATGGGAAATGTTTTGAATATGTAGATAATTTCTCAAGTTCAATGAATATACATGGATTAAGTCAATGTAACATGTGCTGGAACAAAGATGGACACACACACAGCTTGGGGGAGCGATCTCCATGTGTGTCCAGCACTGCAATAAACAATTCCTGCTCTCTACAACTCCAAAACGAGTCTTGGAGAGTTTCTCTGACCAGTTTTCTCGGCATCAGTGGGCTCCATTATTACAGCCTCGTACCCCACGCAGAGAAAATGTACCTTTTAAAACCCATGGGCTTTACACCTAGACATCCCTGTGTTTCATATCTTGGGTAAAGTCTTTTTTACTTCATGTCATAGCTTTCTTAGATTGGGGTCTAGTAAATGACAGATGTTTTACTGCTGTCCTGTCATCAACAACATTTTGGTGACACTGCTCTGAGTTGGTAGGGGCAGGACAGGTTTAATGCCAGCTGCTCTTCCATATCTTCACTGGCATAATGTCAAGCAGAGGAGTTTGAGGAATTTATTTCTTTTTCCCAGTAGTGTTCCTATTCAGAGAAGGCCCAAATGTAAAAGAAGAAATATTTCTTAAATATTCAGTGAAGTCTACAAAGACTAAAAATCAACTAAACCTTAACCCTGCTTTGCTTGCTTACAAGAAGAGCTTTGGGAAAGATCCTGCTTTCAGTTTTGAACTGGAGAGAAGTCCCACATACAAATTTCCTGCATTTCTCCCCTTGCACAGTTTGACAAAGGAAACTGTGGCCCAGGGACACAACAAAGTAGCATGATGTTTCACATCCTGAGACTCCTTTTCCTACTTAATTCCTTCATGTTGAATAAGAAGAGATAATTTTCAGGCATTAAATTTAGATTAAGTCATGACTTGGTAGTAAAACCAACTTGATTTCCTAAAGAATATGCCTTCACCTAAGTGAAAACAATTAGAAGATAAAATGATCCTTAGAAGTCAAATAGTACAGTGTTACAGAATATCCTATAGTGGGAAACAGTGTCCAGATAATGAGATATTTGGTTTCCCAGGCTCAAAAGGATTACACAAAATAAAGCAAACCTAATCTTTAAAGAGATCCTTCCCTAAAGCCATGTCAGAAAATGTTGCCTCCCCTTGTTGGCAGTTATTAAAACTGAGAAAATCCTTCCTGATAATAAAGTATTTAACAGGATTTCATAGGTGAGGGAAGTTCACCTGAAGATACTCAGTTAAAATTAGGAATGCTCATTGATTTACTCTATCCAAACTAGCAAGAGTTGGTCAAAACTGTGCAAAATACTTGATAAATTCAAGAGCTTTGCCAAGTATGTAATTCCCCCACATTTTATTATTATATTATTATTATTTGGGGAGAACAGGATCTGAATGGGACACAATCATCCTTGTAGAAATGCAGGTACCTTTCTGTACTACTTTTACCAGTGCCAAGAAGCAAAGGGGTTTGTGGTTCCAGGCTGAAGTCAGGTGCTGTTTTCTCAGGCATGAAGATGAGCTCAGCGGGGTCAGCCGGAACCGACTCGGATTTGTTTCAGAAAGCCAGCATGAGGGAGGATGAAGTGTTCCATCCAGGGAGATGAGAGGCAGCTCACCTCTAATCAGCACACTAATGCCTTGCCTTTGGCCATTCATTTTCTAACTGTAGGCTTGGAAGCCTCTCTGCCAAGAGAGGTTGTGCAGTTTCCATCTTAGGAGGTTTTTCAAGACCCAGCAGGATAAAGCCCTGAGTGACCTGGCTTGATCTCATACTTGATGCTGCTTTGAGTAGGAGGTTGGACTACAGACCTCCTTAGGTCCCTTCCAACCTGAGTTATGCTAGGATTCTATTATTTGCATCCATTTTACATCTATAATCTTTGGCTTTCTTCAGATATCAAACTGATAAAAGACTAGGTTTGAAAATTCATTTTTATAAAGCACAGTTTAACTACTTTGTGTGACTGAGACATCTGACCCAGCCAGAAAGAGGCAAAAATCTCTGTACAAGATGAAAATAACATAATAACTCTTCAAGAAAAAATTATTAAAAGGGTGAGAAATTACAAGTCTTTCAAAATATATATCACAGGCCTATATATGCATTTGCAAAACAAACTGGAACTGCAAAATAACTACCAAAATACATTTCTAACACTATATTTTCCAGTGTGCTGCATAATAAGGGCCAAGATGACTTTTGGGGATAGTCTCCACTGGCTGCAAGGTTATATATCATACAGTCTAAGCTGCTCCTTCATGTCTCCTTCAGACATCTCTCCAAATGTGTCACTTTTTTCCTTCATGAGCCTGAAGATGGCAGCCAGCTGCTCTCTCTGAACCCTGTCAAGAAGAAAAGGAGAAGTAGGAATAGCCAGTCCCCAGAAGGCACTTTCAGCAAGAACACCATGGTCAAAGGAAACACGAAGCCAAACACAGGTCATTTGACAAGCCCTACTGGCTGCAGGAAATCTGCCCATGGGAGATTAGAAAGAGAGAGCCTCTGGTTCTCCTTCCTCCACCTTCCCATCTATTCAATCATCCTGCACATCTCTCTGCAGTTCTTTAAATATAGAAATAAACCAGACTGCCTTACCACCACCTTTGGAATTTCTTATCTATGCTCAAAGTTTCAGGATAACTCGACATGTGGAATTTCCTAAGACCAACACATCACAATTTATCAGACACCATAATGAAACTGGGTTAAGCTTCATCAGCACAGTGTCCTTTCAGTCTGTAATGAGAGCATGTAGAGAATAATTCAGGAATAGCTATTAAATTTTAAATGCATGCACTACCTTACAGCTAGAGACTAGACTGCCTTCCAGTGTGGGCATGGCTTTAATCAGCCACTGGAAGATAAGATCACAAATCTGCTTGATTTGAGAGTTCATCTGCCAATGCCAAATGGTGAGATGGACTCATGTAGCTCTTCCAGCAACAAGATGACCCCTGTGTGGACAGAGGCTGACTAGTGGACCACCTAGCTCAGATTTCCAGCCCTAGAAAGTCCCATAGTAGATTATTAACATCCTTCTCCCCACAACAGATGATATCCTGATTTTTTTCCCTAACCTGAAGCAGTTAACCATTGTTTTATGTCCTGCAGCACAAAGATTGGTATCTGTCATGGTGCTTTGTTTGGAAAAGCTGTCTAGGAGGGCTTATATTGGTCATACATCAACTGACCATCACTCAGGGATACAGAAGGATGGGCAGCACAGGAGTGTCACTTGTTCACAAGTAGCTCATGAACCGATGCAACAGATTTTAATGTCTACAAAATCCTCTTTTAAGGAAAAATTAAGGTACATCTTGGCTCCAGTCAGGGCTGGCTGTGGGCTGGTTCTCAGTGCTGGACTCCTACCTGATTGGGATCAGATTGCAGCATTGCCTAGCACACTTCATCCCTGACTCTCCTGGGTGAGATTAAAAGAACTAACGAGGTTATGGTGCTTTATGGCTGGGAGAAGCAGTTTCTGTTACTTCAAGGCTCATTTTGCCCCTATGTGACTGTGGGGCCAGAATTCAGTGATAGCCCAGCAGCTCAGAGCACAGATCTGCTGCAATCTCAGCTCCTCCTGCTTGTTTAGCATCTTTAGACCTACTCAGAGCTAGAAAGACAGCATCTGGCTTTTACTTCCACATTGTCACCCTGTCAAGAGTCCTCTTTCCCCATCAGAGTGAGCTTTCTGCATGAGGCTTTAATACACTGTAATTAATCCATTTAAATGCACACCATTAGTTAACTGGGGGTAGTCTTCCTGCAAGTCCTTTGTGGACAAGGTATTAGCTGTTCCAGTAACAAGGGGGGTAGAAATATCTACTGCTAGGCAAATCTAGCACACAATCTTTGCTTGAAAGAAGAGAGGACAGCAGCAACACATCAGAAGCAACCACACCATGAACAAGATCAATGGAAGGAGACACTTGGGAGTAAGCAGAGGAGCCTTCTCATGCTGAGCTCCTGCTGAGTAGGGCTCTGCATTTTCCCCTCTCCTGGGCTCAGCCCCAGCAGAAGCAGGAACAGCAGGCTGTCCTCCCAGCACCACTGCAGCAGGGAGGGCAGGAAAAAAGCAGATCCTGGCAAAAAGCAAGCTCACTTGCCAATTCTTTTCTATTGCAATTAAATGCAATTGTCCTAAGGCCAAACATATCCTGGCAATGATGTGGGATCTTTTGGTTATGAAAGCTCTGGCCACAGGCTATCAAGCATCTGGATTTGTCTGGCTCTGCTGGAATTTTTGATGCTCACATGAATAGCATCCAACTGCCCTTTGCAGAGGAGAGGAAGGGAAGCATGGTCAATAGTGATCAATATTTTATTTCTGATCACCACTGGGCACCAGAGGACACATTTCCAGTCTGCTGTGAGGAAATTCAATACATAGCTTTGCCTCACATGTCTGAAATGCATGCCAGCTTGGGAGTGCTCCACACAGGTCTGCATCCCTCATTTGTTATTTCACAGACAGTAACACTGCTGAAACCTCCCCAAAGACCCATTTCCTTGTCTCCAAACCTCCACAATATCAAGATCACAGACAATATTAACTCTGGGGGTTTTTTTAAGTGCAACATCAATGCATTTTGGCTTTTGCCTCAACTTCAAATATCATGACTGTGCATTTTAAAAACAGAAATAAAAAAGAGCTGTTGCTGCTGTTACTTCTCTGTGCTACATAAACTACAACAAAGGGAGAGCAAAACAAAGATAAAGAGAAAAGAGTGTGGGAAGGAAGAGTAAGGCACCAAAAACATGAAACTGATTTCAAAAAGGAGCTTCTCCTATCACAGGTAACCTTGTAAAACAGTTTTGTGCTGCTCCAGGTTGTTGTTTTATTATTATTATTTCAGATCAAACCTACCCCATTCACAAGTAAAATCATTCTCTCTTCCCATAAGTGTTATCCTCAAAACTACTTGGATTCAGGAGGTCAAACAGGATTTTACTTATTGCTGACAAAATAGATTAATTAAGGCTTTTCAAAGCAGCCTAATTCTTCTTGATAGGCAATTGAATTTGCATACTTAACTCCCTTAGGCTCTTTTCAGACATTGCAGTCCAAGAATTTTACAATTAACTGGAGGTTTGGGGCAGTGAGCCATAAGTATGTTAAAGGAGATCTGTTTCAGGAACTGCTAGGCACCCATGTTCAGAGCAGCTGAAATCCTGGGCACAGCTCTGCAGTGGTAACAGTGCTAATTGCAGCCAAACAAGACCAGGATCCTGCTGCAACACAGCATTGCTCCAGCAGAAATAAGGGAAAATCCCTGACTTTTGCCACTGGTTTGACTCTATTGTTAAGGAAGCCAGTGGAATCATTTCTGGGGTAAAAGGCTTAGGAGAGCAGACTGTACCTCTAACTTAAAACCCAGATTTTCAACACAAATCTCTTGAGGAAGAAGTTGCAAGTTGCTGGAGGCAGGGAGAACAAGCACAAACCAAATAAACTATTCAAAGGTTTATTGGACCAAACAAAGGCAATTTTTTTTTACAGATTCAAGCCACTAGAATGACAGTCCTTTGTATAAGAGCCACCATCAGATACAAAACAAACAAATGAAACAAACAAAAGTAAAAAATACCCAGACAGCCATTTGAGTTGAAGAAATAGTTTGACTCTCTGCCACTAGCAAAAATCTGGACTCAACTATAGACTTTGCTCGATGTACATCTTGCCATGTAACTGAAACACAATGAATATAAGGCATTCTTTGCATAGTTGGGTGCTCAGGGACACAGTCAGCCAGCCAGCACCAAGGGGAGACAGCAGCTGTACCAGCAGGGTGTTGAAGCAGAGGGTCCAGATGTGCCTAAATTCATATGCAAACCACTGAACACACTTGCAGTTGTCAGCTGGGAAAGAGCAGCCCAGCCTCTTCTAAAGCTGAAGCCTCCTGCTGTTCTTTAAATGAGCCCTTTTATGAAGAGTTTGCCAACCCCAGGCGCTGGAAAGGACAACTGTGTACAAGGTTTCAAGTATTGTCTGCATAGGAATTCAAAAGGAGGGGAAAAACTGAAGCAGCCTGTTGGGTTTCTGATATGTTTGCAGTGTTAGCCAAGAGGCAGTTGTCCTGCAGTGAGAGCAATGAGGGACACATCCCCACCCAGCCTGGTGTTCCTACAGCTTCACTAGAGGACATGAGCCCTCTTCTCACTCTGGCCAACCAGCTGGGTTTGATTTCAAACCTGCTGTGTCTGAAGCAGGTACACACACCCAGCTGAATTCATCTTCTATATGTGACAGAGCTGAGGAGCAATGCTAAGCTCTGGCTCCAGTGGACAGGCTGCAGGGCTAGCAAGAGAAGAGGGCACTGGAACAGCAAGCAGGCAGAGGAATGGGGAGAGTGTCTCTGCCAGGACCCCCACTATCTCATCCTGAGCCAGAGGGAACCCCTTGGGATGCCAGTTACCTCCTTGGGTCTCTCCTCTTGGAAACCAGAATAGGGAAAAGTGAGAATCCAGATATTAACAGCAGCCAAAGTGTGGTCTTCTAAACCTCCACCACAGGCAGAACAGCTAAACTATCAATCTTCATCACTTCTCAAGTCTTCTGTCTACCTACAGAATCAGCTCTCTGCTAAAATAACTACAGAAGCAAGATTTGAGTCGGTCCAGCTACCATCTGCCAAACCTCACGTGGACCCCACTTTGTCCCTCCACCCCTCAGAATAAAGCAGCGTTGTACAACATCTGAAATCACAGGCAGTTCCCACCCACCCAGCAATAAAGAAGCGTTTGGCCCCAAGGAAGAAACTGGATAGTCTGGAATAAGGTCCAGGCTGGTCTGGGAGAAGAGCTATGGTTCACCTACCCCAAGAAAGGAACAGCACAGATTTCATGGCAGGCCTAATACATGGTAATGAACACAACTAAAGACTCGCTGCATATTTAGTGTCCCATTAGGGTTCTGTTTGGGGGAGAGGGAGGAAGGTTCATCCCAGCTCCCCAAACACAACTCAAGTCACTGCTTGGGCCCAGCCCCAGTCCATGGAGCCACATAACAGGATCTCCTCAAACTTGATACCACAGGAGTTTTTGAAGAACTCAACGTCAGACCAAGAGGGGATCCCAAGTTTTGAGGGTTTATGGGTTTCTCTTATGGGTGTGTTTGGTTGGTTTTGATATTTCTCTCAAGCCTTTAAAGATGCCAAGGGATGCCTTTAGGAGGAGGCTAGGGACAACTTCATATAATCTTCAGTTCTGCAAAGAGAAACAGGGAGAAAAGAGAAATCATTTCAGTCATTCCACCCCTCAGATTGGTTCATTATTATTCACATAAATGAGCAGGGGGAAAACTCAGTACGGGGAAGGGGGGGAAGGAAGGCAAGGCAACTTCCCACCTAAGGGCAGAACAAGCTGCTGTTTGCAAACCTCATGCCTCTAAGGAGGAGGCACTTTGCTTCATCAGCTGCAGCAGGATAGTCGAAACCAAATCAGAAGTGTCAATCTTCTTGTCTGGAACCAAATCTAAGTTCCAACCCTTCTGACCTAGTGATGAGAGCTGGAAAAGCCCAATTAATTGGAAGCCTTTATTAGTGCCAGGGGTTACTGCCTCACTGTCCTGGGCTGTTGGCACCCTTGTCCAGCCCAGATTCCTCCTTCCACCTGCAGCCAGATGAGCCAGGAAGAAGTCCTGGTTTCACAGGGCAGGGTGCCTGAATAGGTCAACTTTTCTAAATCTTCCTACAGATGTGTCTGTTCAAGGGAAGAAGGCAAAAAACCACGACACTCTACAGGTCACAAGGCTTCCTTTTGATGGGAAGCTCTGCCAATGTTCCAGGGAAGGAGGGTGAGATGATGTGTTTTATGGATGGCAAATCCAGGCACTCCCTGAGGTCTTGCAGCAAGTTTTTAGCAGAGCCAGAGCTAAAACATGTGGTCCCTTGATTTCAGATTGAACCCTTTGAACGCTCTGCCCTTACTGCCCCAGCATCTCTCATGGCCCACCATCCCAAATGGGAAACACCTGACAGGAGGCTGGGCAGCTGCCCACGGACAGAGACCTGCACTGAGGCAGACTGAAGCTCCAACACACATCTGGGCACTTGCAAACACACACAGATGCACCCCAGTCCAACTCCTCCTGAATTCCATAGGGTTCACCATCCTTAACACTTGAAGGCCACTTGGAAGTCCCCTGCTCCTGCTAGCCACAGCATGAAGGCAAGTCACAGCCTCATCTCTTCCTCACTCTTCTGCAAAAGGTTGCCTTCTCCAGCAGCCTCACAAGTGCAGCCAGAGACCCGGATCCCGGATGGGAGATCCAGGGTGAAGCATCGTGTGGGAGCAGGGTCACTGAAGCAACGCTGCGGAGGCCGAGTGGCCGCCCCGTTAGGAGAAAGAATGGAGATTCTCTGGAGGAGATAACTGCTCTGTGGGATTCACAGCGCTGAGGATCAGATCATCCCGCTCCAGTCACGCAGGCATAATCAGATTTCACGCCTGAAGTCGTCAGCTCGTTGCCATGGGGGCCCAGAAGGAGAGGTCCCCTCCAGCGTGCCGCAGTTGGAGCGGAGAGGGAAGGAGGACGTCAGGGAGGGTGGATGAGGCTCAGGGATGCAGCCCCTCACAGGGATACTCACCTCCAGGACAGGACCAGGCTAACAGCTGGGGTGAGAAGATCTTAAACCAAGTGTGAACCTAATGGAGGATGTCTGTCAGGGACATTAATTCCCCTTCTGCACCACAGAGATATACCTTACTGCTCCTGGAGCAAGCTGTGAGGGGGTTTAGACTGAAGAGCATGAGAGAGTCCATCACTGACTACATCGGGGGCCATATAACTCCCCAGGCTGAGAAGCTCTGGCATTGCTGCCATGGAGCCCTCAGAGCTTTAATCAGCCTGGGATAGAGGCTGTGAGCCACCGCTTATCCTTGGTTCTTCCTTCCTTCCCATTCGCCTTGGACACTGAAATCAACCTGATCAATGTGCTTTCCCTCAGCAGCACGTCAATCACACCAAGTTAGGGTCTTCTTTTGCTGGAAGCCTTTTGCTGGAAGCAGATTATCCAAATATCTCTGTTCTGACCCCAGCTGAGGCCCAAGTCAGTGAACTGTACAATATGTCAGCTGGACATGGTTCTGTGCAAGGAACCACTGGGTAACGAGGAGCTCAGACAACAGCAGGTCCTGGATTATAAGGGAGGCTCAGGTACTGAAGGTCTCGAAAGACTATGCTTCTCCTGATGCATGGAAACTGGGTGTCCTTCTGATGGCCTCAGAAACAATCCCCTCACTCCAACTTGGCCATGGCATCAGCACAAGGGCATTGGCTTCTTGCTTCTGAGAGCAGACAGCATCCCAGCACTGACAAATGGGGTGGACTGGTGGCATTCCCATGTGTGTTTATCCCTCATGCAGGCAAATTCCACAGCAGGAGGTCAGAAAATCATGTAGCCCATCCATAGACTATGGCTTTCCAAAGGAGTCCTGGCCCACTCCACAGTGATCCCAGAACACCTTGCTGTAACCACCTCTGGTAATCACTTGTGTCCTTTTCAGGAATAACTTCACTCAGAAAGCTGGGTTTCAGAAGTGCAGAGCATTCCCAGCTCCTTCCCCTTGCAGAAGCTCCTCAGGAACATCAGTCCTCTGGTCTGAAATCCTGGCAAGGAGGGCAGATAGCAATCTGTCTCCAGGCTCTTCTCAATCCAGACAGGCTAGAATTGACCCTTGAGGGTCAAGAGCAGTGAGAAAAGGTCCTGGGCGTTGGGCAGACTTGGCAACGAGTGGTTAAGCTCACCCCAGGCCGTTCCCTCCTGTCTGACTGCTGGATGGTCCCATCATCATTGTTTCCCATTTCTCCACCACAGGGACAGCTACCATCTCATTTCTGGTAGTGACTAGAACCCAGCCTTGTCCAGGATTCTTGTAGGAAGAATATGAAGAAGGACATCCTAAATCTAAGTTCTCTCAGTGGTCCCAAAAGTCTGGGCCAGTTGCTTCAGCCAATGAGTAAAACAGAGAGAGAGGGAGAGAGGACTTAAATGCAAACCAGGGAGAGACAGTCAGTGCTTAGAAAAGAGAATGGCAGGAGAGAGGTACCAGAGGGAGCTTCTAGCAACACAAATTCCTCCTGTGGGAAAGAAAAGTCAAAAGATGCACACAACCTCTGCAATACCTACTGCTCCTCAGAACACCAGGGAAGTAGTCCAGGCTGCCAGAGCCTGAGTAACCAGGGAGCACAAGTCCCATTGCCTCTAGAATAGGGGTCTGAGGAGTCAGTGGGGTTGGGGACTGTGTCACCCCCAAGATGACCTTGCCCACCGCTGTTTCAATAAGAAGACTCCCATGTTCACCAGCCACAGCAGTGACAGCCAAAAAGGCCAGAGCACAGCCAGGAAGGTGGCTCAAACTCCCAGCCAGCTCAGCTGAGAGGCCATGATCACCTCCTTCAGTTGTGTGGCCATCCTCTCCCAATGCTCCTGACCCACCAGCCAACGCCACAGCAGTGGGGAAAGCCATGGATGGGCCAGCCTGCCCTCTTCCATCACTCAGTGTTTGCACTCCTAGCTCACTGCCAGCCAGTTGGCATCCAGCCTGGTGTGATGCCCCGGTTCCCCGCAGCCCTTGTTCTCCCCTGGCTGCAGGGGAGGCAGAGCCAGGAGCCCAGAGAGTCAGCAGATCGAGAACAGCAAGCTGCCCATGCTGCACAGGATTAAGCAGAAGCAGATAAAGACAAGTTGTGAGCGTTGGGTGAGGGAGACAAGGAGAAGCAGCCACAAGCTAGGACAATTCAGGACCTGAGCCAAAAGAAAAAACCCAGGAGCTCAAGCAGAGTTGCTGTCTGCTCTGAAATCCCATGCCAGGGCAGAGTCAGAGACTCACACCCTGCAGAGACTACAGGGGAAGCTTGCAGAAGTTTCCTCTCTGGGACAGGAGAGGAGGAGATGGGGAAGTGGCTTCTCTGTCTCCCCTTCCCTGAGTTTCTGAGGGAGCATCCTGAGTTGCTCAGTTTTTAAAGCTTCTGGGTTCTCATGACTCAATCAGATGCTCTATAAATAGGGACAGAGCTCAAGTCCACTGATATCTCCTAGGTCAGAGATTTCCCCCAGGGATATGGTGGAGGCAGGGAACAGCAATGGGCCACCAGGAGAACCCCTCCTCATACAAGCAGAGTCTGATACCTACAGAAAGGGCTTCAGAGCAGGGGGAGCTCAGCAGGGACCCCCAAACACACAGTGTCCCTTTCCTACCAAGGGGCAGGTGGGAAGGAAACATGCTGCGTGCACTGAGTGTTTTGTGGCTGAAAGCAGCCTTGCCCATGGTCTGTGCCACCCCCGTGGCTGGTGGCCGCAGTGAGGCAATGGCCAGCTTGACCTGAAGAGTCCCATGGCCCTAGGCTTTGCAGTCCCTTGCTGCTGCTACTTCTCCCTCAGCCCAGGATGACTATCGTGCTGCAGAAGATGAGAAGCAAACAAATAATAAAACCCCAAAGAAAGCCCAAACTTACCAGCTTCCCTCATCCCAAAGAAGCACTGTGCTGGACAGGACAGCAAAGCTGCTGGGTTGGAGATGAAGGTTAGCAAAAGAGAAGGGAGGAGAAAGAGGCCCAGGTCCCATGCTATACAGAGGGGGAAGCAAGCAAGCGAGCCAGGGCTGTGTGATGGCAATGCAGGGGGTGGACAGGACAGATGCTGATGGAGAGCTTTCCCAAAATGCAACCTCCCCCAGCCCAGTCCACCCACTTATTTTTGGAGGGCCAATAGTGATGTCTGACTTAGGTCAAGGTCTGTCAACATGGTGGTTAAATCCCTGCAGCTGCTTCCTGCCCTTGCCTGCTCCAGAGCTGTCACCACGAGCGTTGTCTCGTTCAAAACCAAACTGCAGCACGGTTCTCCCTCAAGACACAGCTGCATCCCCACTTCCATCTGGGGTGCCTGGCAGGGCAGGGAAAGGTCTCTTCTCTCTACCATTCCTTAGAGCCAGGGTCCATTCAGGGCACCCTGCCTTGCTGAAACTCCAGAGTCCAAGTCCAGTTTTATCTAGTACCTTCTAACCACGAGGTACTCTGAACCCAGCTGGAGAGGAGACGGGTTTCCATTGTTAAATTACCATGAAGAAAAGGACTAAGCATGAGATCTACAGCCAACCAATTCCCCTTGCATGAATTCCAACTTGCAGTTGAGCCCTAGGCTTAAATCTAGTCTGGATTCAAGCAGTGTCTCCTCAACCCATCCTTGGCTGGTCAGGAGATGAGAGGATTGAAGGGCAGGAGGACAATTTGCTCCTAGAATGAGTCACTTGGGTCTCGGAACTGAGCCCATTACCCAAGGAAACTAGGCAGCCATCCCTTCCTTCTCCTCACTCTTACAGAGACTGGACTGTGGTCTGGGTGATCACCTGCTCCAGCCATGAGTGCACCTGTCTGAGCTGTTTGATGCCATTCACTTGGACCCTGCTGAAGGGATCTGCAAGGGTGCCCTAGCTGAGGCCCAATGGGGTGGCTTCTGGCTCTCCAGCCCCTCCTCTTCCTTAAATCCCAGAAACAGAGAGGACTGTGAGGAGAGACTTTTCCACAGACTATCAGATGGGATGTGCTCTCCTTTCTCCATCCAGTAAACCTAACAAAGAGTGGCAAGGACAGAGCACAGACAGCTCAACCCCTTGGCATCACTGAGGCCAACCAAGACTTGGCTGGGATCTGCTCTGCCTCATGGAAAGAGCAAGCTGAAAGCAGAGACCCAAGGGAGTCGTTCCTCCTGGTTGTTTTTTCTTTTACTATGAATGGAGCCTTGTTGCAGCTGTCAGTGCTCAACAGGGTCTTGGTCACACTCTTTTCTAACTGCAAAAAAATCCCCGCTAACCTCTTTCCACCTCGGGGGAGGTTTGAAGAGCAGCTGACAGAGACCACTTCAATCCATCTATGAGAGCCAGGACCTGAAGGCACATTGGGGAACCCTTCCTCTTCTTCCCTCATCTGCAGGAGGTGCCCAGCCAGGACAGCAACATCTCACAGTCAGCCCTCGTGGGCTGTGCCTCTTGCCTACACAACTCAGCCTGGTCTGAACGGGGGAAAGCTGTGCCACTACGAGTCCTATTTCTGAGCCTGAACTACTGCTTGGCACCATGGCAGCTACAGTTGGCAACAGATGGCCAAAAGCTTCAGGTGCAGAAGAGAAAGATTTGGGAAACAGGCTGTGCTGCTTTGACTAAGGGCTGCATCCTTCCTCTGCACTCTTCCCCTTCCTGCCCCAACTATTTTTCCCCCCCAGGAGAGCAAACACCATGTGCTTCTGTTCTAGAAGTACCAGTGACCACCAGGTGTGATCAAGCACAGCCACCACACGAGTAGATGTATTTGGCAATTAGATTTACTGTCCTCCTCCCTCACTGAGAAGTCCCTCTATTTTTTAAGACTGAAGTAACCAGGAGTAGGAAGTTGCATCACTCAGTAAAGGTCACATTCCTTCCCCTTTTAGTCCAGATTTAGCACCAGTTTGAAGCCACAAGATTCAAGTGAATACTAGGCAAGATAACCACAACTTCTGGAGTGATGCAGGTTAGAGCAGAAGTGGGTTTTTGGTTAAATAACCCAATCTACTGCATGCCTGTTTTCTCCTGTCTGAAGTCCTATAGCTCTTCCTGGAAAAGGCAAGTAATTCATTCAGTGGCACCTCCAAAATCAGGGGTCCCCAAATTAAGACTTTAATTTGTCTTAAGTAGCCTCAAGTGGGTCTGGGGGACTCACCTGCATTGTTGGGGATGTTGTTTACAGGCTGCTTCAGACAGAAACCTGTCAGTTGATGGGAAGACTGGAGGGCTGACAGGGCTGAAAGTAAAGGCTGAGCCTGTCTCAACTTTGGCAACACACTTTAGGACTAACCACCCCCTCACTCAACAGCCCTCATTTTCCAAATCAGGAAACAGAAGTGGTGGTGGTGGTGGGAGCTCCCATTCCCCTCAGACTGCTCATGGAAAGTGAGATGGAGACAGAGGGGAGCAGACTCATTAATCTATTATGAGGAGAGAGGGGAAGGGAGATGGTGGGGAAGGTAGGACAGGCTCAGAAACAAACCCTCCCCCAGAAAAGGAAGCCCAACATAAAAATAAATAAATAAAAACCCCAAAAACCCACATGAGCAGATGTTATCAGTGGTGCTACTACTTCTAAGAAACAGCGTGTCCTTACCAAAAAGATTTGCAAGAATGTTTGTGGCCGAGGACCTAAGGTACTTGCTACAGAGATGTGAGATCAGAGGTCAGCTCAATCCTGCAACATAAAGGTGGCAAACCTGGGTCACAGCAGATCAGCAGCACAGTCAGGGTGCGTGGAGTCAGGGAAAGGGATGGGACTGCCGAGGGAGATGGGTGCAGGACTGGGCTGAGCTGCTACGCTCAGCTCGCCCAGGAGCTTACCTGGCAGCAGCCCTGCCCCCTTACACCACCTGCAAGGCCTGAAATGAAAAGCTGCTGATGCTGCAGTGAAGATTTGAGGGGGGGAAAAAAAAAAGTAAGCCAGCAACAAAGCAAGACAAAAAAAAATAAAATTCACAAAGCTGCCTTAAAGAAATGAACAACAGAAACATGGGAGAGGCGAAAAGAAAGGAGCAGTAGGAAAAGAGACATCTGCCAATGGCCCTCAGTGTGGAAGGCTGCTGAGAGCCTCCAAGGGACCCAGTGCCCAGGCACTGTCCATCAGTCTTAGGTGCACTGTCCTGCCCTGGGACTGCTCCAGGTGGACACGATCCAGTGATGCCTGGGAGGTCCTACATGACCAGGAAAGGTCCCCCACCCTTTGGAGCTGGTCCTACAGTCCTGAGTACAAAACCCCCATCCAACCGCTGTCTGTAAGGAATGTCCCCTCCGTGTCCCCAGGTGACAGCAGCAGCATTTATTGCCACACAGGAACCAGCCTGAGGCCCTACAGAACTCCTGGCCCTGAAAACCAGCATTGGCTTAGCTGGTTTGGATGGAGTTGCTGGTGCAAAGGGTTTGAGTTTGCCTGCTGCAAGTAGACTTTGGCATCAGTTCTTAGCAGAATCCTGAAAAGCAATTCCCACTGAGCCCCACAGGTTTCACTCACATGCCCACAATTCATTCTGCTCTCCCCAAGTGAAAAACACACTGACACTAACAGACCAGCTTAGTGTGTTACAGGCTGGGGGCTCCAGGCACAATAAAGATAACAAAAGGAAGAAAGCAAACAACATTTTCCCCAATGCCAGCAATGCAGAATCAACTCAGTGCCAGAGGAAACCAGAGGCCATTTCTGTTGCTGACCTCCCAGCCCCTGCAGATCTTTGTCTCTAGCAGTGCTGGGGAAGCCCAAGATCTGAGGATAACTGGGAGCCCAGAAGCAAAGAGGGAAAGGGAAGACATCTCTTGTTGGGAAGGTCAGGTCTGATGTGGAGGGAATGGCTGTGGCTGCAGGTTTGGCTAGTGAAGGCAGCCTGCACGGAGCTTTATGTGCCACCTGAGTTTCCCCCAGGACCAGAGTGAGGACAGGACAGTGCCAGCCCCTGGGCAGGTCTCTGGATTTACGCTGTTTACCAGTGTCCTGCTCATGCCGTGGAGAGAAAGCCTGGCCAGCCCAGCTGCCAGCAACATGAGGATGTTGCTCAGGGGCGTTGAGGCAAGGCTTGCCAGCAGGATCACACCTGATCCAGGGGCAAGGTGTGATCCCTCCTTCCTTGCCTTCCCTGCTGTGCTCAAGTTTCCACTTAGCTCATGTCAGGCCTTTATAGCATGGCAGTTGTGGTGGCACCCAAACCACAGCATCACAGGCAAGGGGTGACAAATTCCCCCAAATCATCCCAGTGGGTGTACACCACTGGGTAGAGAATTGAGTCCCACAGCCCTTGGGACAGCAACAGAGAGAACATCTCCCAGGCTTGCCTTGAGCCACCACTGGGAAATCAGTTCCCTGCAGCTCGCCCAAGAGGGAAGGGGTACGAGCTGCACACATGTGCTGGGGAGCAGCCTGCCACAGAGCCTGCTTGTAGGACAAAGCCCTTGGCTGTGGGGTTCAACATCTCTGGTTTAGCACAGGCTCTGGGTGCCTATGGGCTGGAGGACTCCTTCCACACATGGGCAGAGACTTCACACTCACAGCACAGACTTCAGACAGGACTTTGCAGCTTGAGGTGCAAGGTTGGGTTTGATTTCCCTTGTATTGGCTGGGAAATCCTGAGCTAGAAAGTTTATTTTCAGTAACAGGACAGGCTCTTCCTTTCTTCAGGCAGGGCTCAAGCTCAGGAGGAAACTTTAGCAAAAAGTGCAAGATGAACAATTCTCCTTCTCGACCAGGGCCACTACATGGCAAATCCCCACCATCACTTACAGCTGAGGAGCCAGCCCTAGGTATGGACATTCCCAGTCTTAGCCCCATCAGAGTGAACATTAAAGCTCCACACTCACTCAGTTTGTTCCAGTATTTCTGAGCTATGCCCATGTCCTCAGTTTGGAGGCCATCCACAGGGTAAACGAAGGGGAAGTAGCTAGAGCTGCGGTCCTCAACAGATGTAAATCAACATGGTCCTAATGGGATCAGGGGAACTACACCAGCTTGCATCAGCTGGGAAATTTGGTCTAAGCACTAAAAGATAGGGCTTGAACAGCTCCAAGGGGGTATAGGGCCACAGTGTCTCCATCTCCTAAATCAGTGTGACTTCAGTTGTTCTCTTTCCTAGGTAGGAGGTCTGCACCATGGTGCAATGAGACACTGAGCCCAGGGCTACCAAGGTAGTTTGGGGAGAGAGAGGTCTGAACACACCCAGCTTGCTGCACGAGAATGCCAACCAGATGGTCCTGGGCAAGAAGAAAAAGGAAACTCAGCTTACCTTTGTTCTTCCTCGAGTTCTTCTTTGGTCATCATTGACTTGTACTGGTTTCCCCTCAGCTTTCCAGGACTGTATTTAAAAGAGAACGTCTCATCTGCAGCTGGAGAGTGGGAGAGTGAGAGACAAAGAAGAGCAAGAGCTTGTGTGAGCCAGAGACCTCCCAAGAGCAACGATCAACAGCAGCGGGCTCGTTCCCTTGAGCTCTGTGCTGACCCCTGCACCCATGCACGCACCCTAAACGCTATGGCCACCCCAAAACACCCTTCCACAGTCAGCTCCAGCCTCCAGGAAGCCTGAGCAGTGCTGGGGAAGCTGTGTGGACTGCAGTGGAGAGCCAAGGTGTTGCTGGCCAGGGGAAAGCAGGAGTCCCAGCTGCTGGAAGCAGCGAGGACTGCCGAGAGCGAGCAGCCCTGCTTGGAAGCAGACACAAGTAAATCCTAGAGCACAGGAACCACATGCTATTGCTCTCTCTGCATCCAAAGCCTTGCAGGCCCATCTTGGCTTATCAAGACATGCTAATCCTGCCCTGATTAGCTCACCACATTTTCTGCTTCTCCCCTCCAGACTTGCATTCCTCCTCTCTCCCTCTCCTTGTCCAGGGGCCCTTTCCCATGCTTGGGGCTCACAGATGGTGCCATGAGCAGAGCTGTCCCTGGCCCCACAGCCCAACAGCTCTTCTGCAGCCCTTGGCAAAGCTTGTGAAAAAAGGAGGTGCCACACTGCAAACCCCAGGGATGCAAACAGAGCTGAGCCAAGGCAGCCCCAGGAGCACAACACAGCTGGCTCCAGGTGCCTCTGTCACCAGGAACAGACCTGGAGAGGACACAGAGGTCTCCTCCAGGACTGGATGCTCTCCTACCCACCTCACCAGCCTCAGCCCTGTGCTAATTAGAGCACCGAAGCTCTCAGACTCTGAGCCAAAGCCAATCCCTTTCCAATCGGATTTTGTTCCAGCACTATTTGCTTTTAAAAATCTCTCTCCTGTGCTATCTTCCCACAGATGGGAGAAAACAACAGGAGTGGAGGTCAATCCAAAGGGCAGCCCAGGAAGAGCGGCTGCTTCGGGCAGTTGCCTTTATTGGTTATCTGTGAGCTGTTTATCTGTGAGCCTTTATCTCCCAAGGACTGCAGGACTCTGCTGCCTCACATCAAGCCATCCAGCATTGCTGTTTCCACATCCACCCAGAAACATCTGCGGTTTCCACCAACCCTCAGAGCCCTGGGGATACTTCTAAGGGGTTCACAGAAAGATGATGTTACTGTATTACCTGCATGGCCCTGAAAAATTGCAGATTATCCACAAACCAAATATCCAGGATGATACCTCTCAGCACCAGGAAAACCTCAAGAGTAGTGGAACTCCTCTGTCTTCTGTGGCAGGAGAGAAAGCCCCAACTTCTACATAACCTATTCCCTGTCCCCAGCTACCTGGGAAGCCCACTGCAGTCCTCACCACTGCTCCTGCAGGCACCACATTCATAACAGTATCTCCTCCTCCACCTGCCCAAACAAAAAACCACCCCACAGCCCCTCTCCTCCCTTCCTCACACCCAGAAGGATTCAGCATCAGCAGCTTCCCTTTATTTTCCAGTCAATACTCCTCTTAAGGATTTTCTCCCCCTGTCCAAGGTCACCTGCTTGATTTAGCGATTTCTCCAGCACTCAGCTGCTGCCAGAGCTCTGGCAGACCTTGGGGACCCCACAGAGCCTCATTTTGTAGGGGTAACCAGAGCTCTCAAAAACAAGCTGCACAAGGCTGCAGGGGCAGGTATGGGACCAAGCTCACTGGTGTGGGGAGTGTGCCTGGAGCAACAGAAACCTCCTCCCTGCAGACATCCACATCTCCTCTCCTCTATGTCCCTGATCTTGGGGAGCTTCCCTGGGAAGTCCTGGTGGATTACTGCTCAGTTACTGATCCAGAGTGTTTCTCTAATCTCAAAACACAGTTGGGGCTCCCAGAGGAACAATGAGGCAAACCCTTTCCCCAGTGTCTTCACAAGTGTCCAAACATGAGCATCCCCATGCTCTGACCCTGCAGCCCCAAACATTCAGCTCAGCCTTATCCCACTTCCCTCAATGGGAGAACCCTCCAAACCAGCAGACAAGCAGGTCTGGCCAGCTGGAAATAAGTAGTAATGCTGTGGCTTATCAGCCCTTTGGTGACTGTAAAAGTGTGTGGAAAGAAAATTCAGCTGGGAGATGTTAAGAGAAAGAAAAAAAAAAAAAAGTAAAAAAAAAAGAGGGTGTAACATCCTGTTTCTTACCCTGATGCAGAGCAGGAGCCATTGCATTACCTTTGTATAGCTTGCCTGATTTCAAGGACAATTAAGATCATTTCCCTCACATCTTTTTTTGCCAAGTAAATTGAGATTTGGGATTTTGCCTGTCCCAAAAAGGGCAGTTTAATTGCCACCCTGCCAGAAAATAAGGAAAGCAGGAGGTGAGGAGGCCACCCATCTCCCTGCCCACATGTTGTGGTTAAAAAGGAGCCAGTGTGTGGCTCTGGAAACCACTGGATGTTTTCTGAGCTCAGGAACTTTCTTTGCAGGCTGAAAACAAACTCCAGGAAACACACGGGAAGGGGAGGCCGGGTTTTCACGTGGACATTACAGAAATATGAGGTGACCTACTTACTCAGAGCCTCTGTGAGTTCACATTAAAGAAAACATTTGTCTTTCATCTCTCTGTCCTGGCGTTGCCAGCGCTGTGAGCCTGGGCTCGCAGGGTGCACGCGGCCCCTCGAGTGCAGCTCTGCTCCAAACACGCTCGCTCCAGCCTTCCCTGTGCACCCAGCCAGCTGGGAAAGGGCTGCTCCACTGGTTTTGGCCACCACAGCAGCATCCCAGGCTGGTGACAGACTGCTCATGCCATCCCCAAGTGCCCAAGGGCAATCTCTGCTCACAGGCTGGCTGGGCAGCAGCTCAGTGGCTTGAGTTTGGCCAGGACCAAAGCAATGTGCAAGAGAAACAGTGAAGGAAGGAGTGAGGTTGCTCCCCAGCAAAGCCAGGGCACCGTGGCTATTCCCAGCTGCACACTGCTCCACTCCTCATCATCAGGTTGAGCTTTACCCAGCCCCATTATAAAAGACCTCAGAAATGGTGTCAATAATTCAGGAGAGGAGTCAGTGGCTGTCTGCAGGAGATGCTTAAGGATGCTGGGCTAGTGATGACCCATGGCCAGGGCTTGTCATCACCTGATCCTGAGCCTCAGGTGCTTTGGGGTGATGCACAGTGATGCTGGAGCAGCCCTGAGACAGGGCTGAACCAAAGGAGGCAGACCCTGGCAGAGCAGCGTTACTGAGCATCCATCTGGCAGGATACATCCATCATTCCTCAAACCAGTGCTGTGAGGAAGCCTAACGGGGTGGAATGTGTGTCTTCTGGGAATCCCATCTCCAAAGGCGCTTCCTGCACCTTGTGGGCACAGCCCTGGGATTAAAATTAGATTCTCTGTAGTATTAGGCATAATCCTCCCGAGCCAGGGGATTGCCACATAGCGCCTTGAAAAGGGCAAGCAGAAAGTGGGGCAGGGAAGGGGGAACACCCCAAGCTCTCCTGCTGCCCCAGCTGCCCACAGCCACCCTGGGCAGGGGTTCCTGGGGACATCCCAACATCTCCAGAGCTGCTCGGGAGAGCAGAGTCCCCTTCAGACACACACTCATGCTTGGCACCATCTGTTTCATTTTCTTATGAGCACAGCAGTTGTCACCCAAATTAGTCAATTAATCATTTTCCAATCAACTAATTTGCTATCAGTTAAACACATCTCTGACTAAAACTCCTGGAGATTCTCCTGGATGGGAGGAAGGAGGTTTTGGGGCAGCTGCATCACAAACCTACCCCAAGGCATACAGCCCAAGGGCACCTGGGGAAACAAATAGGGGCTGCTGCCGGGGCAGGAATCTCCTCTGCATTTCCCAGAGGAATGAGTCCATCCCCAGCACTCAGTGTTTCAGCCCCTTGGACCCATCCATACCCTCCTCACAGGGTGCTGGCTTGCTTGGCACTCACCATCCTCATCCTCTGGCTCTTTCACCACCAGCTTCTCATTTTCTGAGTCTGGATCTTCCTCCTGGAAGTGTTAAAAACAAAGCAGCTGTGAGGAGAAGGTGCTAAATAACTCATGCTTGGCCAGGGCACCAGAGCCTGCAGGGCAGAGGGCCAGAGATGGGAGCTCAGGAGGCAAAGGCTGGGTACCCCTTCCCTGACACCTTCATGGAATAGGCCAAAAGGATGCTTGCTAATGAGCAAGGTTCATTAGGCTGCTTTCTTTTCACTCATCATTGGGGGAGATTTGGCCTTGCTGACTGCAGTCCCCCCCAAAGGCTGTGAACTGCAAGTGCCTCCCCATAACTGAGGAGATATTAAGGTTTTTAAGAAGTATCTGCTAGCCCAGCATCCCCAGGTCCAGTCTTGTGCCCAAGCACCCTTCTAGGCAGGCACCCCCCCACCAGCACCCACTGCACCCCCCACCCTGCCCAGGGACCTGCAGGGGACAGAGCCAGGAGCCTTGGGGACTGCTCCCACATGCCCTGGGGGCAGGTGGAGGTGGATCACTCCAGCACTAGGAGGAGGTGGGTCCCCAGCACTAGGAGGAGGTGGGTCCCCAGCAAAAGTCACCTTGTAGTCACCAGCCAAGCAGCTGCTCCAACACACAGGAGCACTCGCCATCTGGGACCAGTGGCTGAAGCCAGTGCTGGGGCAGGGGGATCATGCTGGGACCTCACCAGAAGCCCTCCCAGAAACCCCCCACCCCGAGACACTGCTGGCTCCTGCCCACTGACCTTGTTTCCCCAAGACATGCCTGCCCACACGCACCATGGTGCGTGGCTGATCTCGGGGGCACAGACAGGAGCAGCTATTAAACAGCACTTTTTTGTTTGGTTTTGGGTTGGTTTTTTTTGGGTTTTTTGTTTGTTTTTTTGGTAAATGCAAAGCAATTTGGGGAGTTTTGGGGGTTGCCTCCTACAAGCTACAACAAGCTTTATCAAGCCCAGATTCCTTCTGCTTGCAGTACACACAGCAGAGAGTCACGCAAACGGCAAGCAGGGAGGGAGAGGAGTGTTCCAGCTCTGGAGATAGGACAAGGACACATGGCAATGCCCCCGTGTACATGCACAGCACCCAGCACCCTGGCTGCAAACCCCTGCAAGCTGAGCCCAGAGGTCAACAGCAGCCTGGAGCACAGCTCCTCCTGCATCCTCCCCAGCCCCTTGCATCCCGTTTGGGGTGACGGGGCTGGCATGCAAAGGGCAAAGCACACGGGGAGGAGGGGAAGGAGCACGGAGGGAGCCTGGCAAGATGCCCCACTGCTGAGCACATGGGGAAAGTTGGGGTGAAGGAGACCTGAGAGATATAAAGACAGTCTGGGAAGGACCTTGGGCAGAGCTGAGGCTTGGTGACACACAGCTTTAGATAAACTGCTGGAGCGCGGTATGCAGCTCCGACCCAGAACCGGGTTAGTTTGTCATCGCTGAGGAATGTGCATTATTCACAGCCATGTGGCTTCTCCTCGCCACCCTGCTCTCGGGCTCCCCACAAGGACACCTCGCCAGGACCCCCGCCCCCCGCAGCCACCGCTATTTTGGGCCATGCTTCCAAACATGGGCACTTCCCACCGGACACCCAGGCTTCCCCCGAGGATGGCTGGGAGCAAGGCAGCACCCAAAGGAGAGGCCTCAGGGAGAGTGCAGGGAGGGGATGCTCAGCCCTGGCTCCAGGGACTCAGCCATGAGCCCAGAGCAGCAGTTTCCCATCACATCCATCTCCCTGCCAGTGGGGATGCCCCTGGGGAGACCCGACCCCCCAGGAGCCAGCACAAGAAGGGACACTATAGCCTGTCCCCTGCCCTGCAACTGAACATTTCTGAGCATGTCCCAGTGGAAGCAAGAAGGAAATTTGGGTGCCAATCCTCCAAGGAAGGAAAATATCTCTACTCCAACCCAGAGGAGAAAATGTTTGATGGGAACAGAGAGGGAGCAGGGGGCGATGCCAGGCTGGCAACAGCAACATGCCACGGCCATGACTGTGCTGGGAACCCCCAGCTTGTGGCAGCCAGTAGCTCGCTGCAGCCCAACATTTTTCTGCTTGGATGGCTTAAAGGCAGATGCCAGCACCTCCCTTCCCCCCATGCTGCAGCCCTGGCCTCAACATCTCCATCTGTCCACCTTGCTGAGGCCACTTACTGCCTCACAGCCATCTCTGTGCCACCAGCAGAGCCACCCAGATTGCCTTAGTGTGACCCCACTCGCTGTCCCCCAGCAGTAGGCACATCCAAGCAGCACATTTGCACCTGAAGCACTGTTTTAATCTGCTTTCAATGGGTCAAGCCATTAAAGGCCCACCAAACCCCCCCAGGGGAGTGCAGTGGGCAGGCTTTGCCCCGTCCATGGCCACTGCTACCCCAGGATGATGTCCCATCTATGCAGGGACACCAGCACACTGGTCATTGTGCCACCCTTCCCATGCCAGCTGTCCATCCCACGCACCTCTGCCTTGCTGGAAAGCGCTGCAGAGCCACACTCATCCTCTGCCTGTCCCACGTGCTCGAGGCTGGACCCAGGTGAGGCACCCAAAGGTGGTATCTGGAAAGAGGCAAAAGCTTTTGAGCACAAACAGCCTTGAGCCCTCCTTGTGCTTAACCAACCAGCCCCAGCAGCACCAGCACACGCAGACAAATCTCTGGACAGGGCCAGCAGCCCACCTTGCCCTGGTGCCCAAGCTCATGCTGCCTCCAATCCATGTGCCAAGCCATGGCATGGCTCCTGGAGCAAGGAACACCAGAGACCTTCAGTGCCCAGCCCTGGAGCCAGGGTTTGGAGCTTGTGAGCTGCCCTCCACAGCAGCCCCATCCCACAGGACCAGGACCCTTGCAAGGAGCCATCGGTGAGGGGGAGCAGCTCAGCCAGCACTGGGCTCAGCTGCCTGGGAGTCCTGGCAGAGCTGGAGGCAGCTGCCTGGGATGCTGATGCAGCAGATTGGGGCTAGCAGGAGGGGAGAGGAGGGAAAGGACATGGTGCATTCAGTTCATTAACACTTGCAGGGCCTGCTCTGCCTTCTCCATCACCGAGTCATACCTCCTTGAAACCCTCTCATCCCTCCACTGCAATCCCAGAGCTGGGGCTTCCCTGCCTGCTCAGCCCCACCTCAGCTGTGGAAACAGAATGGCCTCAATCCCTGTGCAAAACCTTCCTTCCCCTGACCTCTCCCAGCCTCTTCTCAGCTGAACCCTTCCTCTCTGTGCCGGGAAGGTGGCCACGGAGGAGGATACGTGTGGGCAGGGAGTGGGGACACCACGTCCGTTGGCCTTGCACTGAAATACCAGTGCTGGGCTGGGAGCAGCCTCTGGGACGGCTTGAAAAATGGCTGGCAGGGACAAAACCCCCACTCTGAGCCTGGCTGTGCCTGCAGCCCCTGCCAGCCGGGGCACAGGGGACATCCCTCCCTACCCAGAGCACCCTGACACCCCCAGGGAGCCTATCCCAAATTGGGGGGCTCTTCAGCCCTGCTGTGGCTGGTGGGTGCTGCTGTGATGGTTTTCCCTCACAGACGTGGGACAAGAGCAGCTGAGCTGGGGGCTGCTGTGCCCCAGGCATGGGATGCTCTGTGAGAGCAGGGCAGTGTCCTGCAGCCAAAAAATGGAGGTGGAAGGTGTTGGGGCAACACTGGGAGAGCTGACAACCAAAAAGAACACTTTGGCACCCTGGGCACGGCTCTTCTACATGAAGCACAGCCCAGGGGCAATACAGTGAGACTGTTTCGAGTGGTGGGGAACAAGGGAAGCATGGACTAGGGCCAGGTGGCAGGAGGAGCTGCTGGAGGTGCAAGGACCTGAGTGCTCTGGCCACCAGCACCTCTCCACAGTTGCACACCAACCAAGAACCTCCCCGCAGGAAAAAAAATATATATAAATAAATATAAAAGGGGAAAAAGGGAAAGAAAAAAAAAGAAGGGTGACAAGAAGCACTGCAGGGTGACTGCACACGTCATTATCTGGGAGCATCTGGAGGAGACGTGCCACGGCCGCCCAGGGCAGCTGCTGCAGCAAACAAAGATCACATTGCTGCCGGCATCGGCAAGGGGACGCGCTCGGCAGCAGCTGCCTGGCCCTGAGGCCACACGGGGCTGGAAACCTGCCCCACGCTCCCTGCCTGTGGGCAAGATGGACCCAGCCCACTCCACAGCACATCCTGTGCCCAGGGACATCTGAATCATCCCTTTGCACAGCTTGCCAGGGCCTTTGGAAAGGCCAGAGCCCACCACCGCAGGGTTAAAATCCAACACGTCATTTACCTTCAATAACACTGCAGCAATGCATCTGCCTTGGCTTTTGGCAGCTCTTGGCTTTAGAGCTGAAGTATTTGTCAGATCATCAGAAACACACTTTGGCCCTTCACCTTCCACGGCCAACAAGCGAGATGCCCACGTGTGAAGCTGACTCCAGCAGCAAAGGCTTTGGTCCAAAGCAGGAGCAAGGACAAGACCTCCAGGGACATTTGGGCATAGGCAGCTTGGTGGTGTCCCCCCAGAATTCCTCCCCCCATGGCTTTGCCAGCATGTGAACCCTCCACGGGAGGTGGAGGCCAGGCTCCCCAGCACAGCATCATCTGGTTTTCAGCTCATTTCTGGCCACTTCCTCCCCACTTCCTCCCCTCTGAGCAATGGGTTTCCCTTCTCTGAGAGGACACAAGGAGGCTGTGGGGTTGGTGTGTTCCTGTCCTTGGTCATAGGGACAGCCCTGGCACCTATGGGCAGGATGGGGCAAATGAGCTCCAGGAAAAGGGAAGATCCCAGGCTGCAAAGCTGGGGAAGAAAATTTTCTTGGATTAAACTCCCAGGCCCTGCACGTTGCCATTTATGGCTGCACTTTCTGCTCCAAGCCTGATGCAAGACATTGCAAGAGAGAAAGAAAGCAGACAGGAGCCAGCCAGACAGAAAGAGAAAAGCCAGGAGGAAAAGGGGAAGAAGCCTTTAAAAAAAAGAAGAAATCATAATGTCGGGCAGAGTTTAGCAAAACAAAGCAGCTGCTAGGTTGGCAGCTCCCTTTCAGCCCACTGCTGGGGCTCTGTCCTCCCACCAGCCAGCCAGAGAAGCAGCTGCTACAGAACAAGAGCAGTTTTCCAGCCCCAGGGTGATGGTCCTGCCAGCCCCAGGGTGATGGTCCTGCCAGCCCCAGGGTGATGGTCCTGCCAGCCCCAGGGTGTCTGATGGGGGACATGTCTTGTGCAGAGGTAGCACTTCACAGGTCTGATCCCCCCCAAAGTGTGGGGAGCATCTGCTCCCACCAGTCCCCCCCATCACCACTGTGAGCAAAGATGAGCCATGGAGCAACCAGAGCCCCATCAAAGCTCTGGGGCCACCCAGCCCCCAGCAAGGGGTCAGGCAGTGCCAGGTCTGATTAGGAAAACACTGTCACATCCCACGGTAGGGTGAGGAGTCCCGGCTCAACTGTGCCTGTCCCTGCAGGCACCATCACCCCTGGGTGCAGCACCCTCAGCATTGCACCCAGCCAGCTCATCTGCTGCTCCTCCCTGTTTGCTCTGGCCTCTGTCAAGCAAACTCCACAGGTGCCAACACCAGGACACCTCTTGCTGCCACGGATGGGCCAGATGGCATCCTTGGGCAGGGAGCCTGTCCTCGCCTCCGAGGCCCACCCAGCAGCCGTTTGCATGGGTGGGCACTTCAGAAAGCAATGAGTCCTTGTGGTCTCTGCTCCAGAGGCTCTGTGGGGGCTCCCGGGGCCGTATCCAGCCCAGAAGGGACCAAGCAGCAGCCCAGCATCCCAGAGGGGACACCATGGAAAGCCCCAACACAACCCTGCCCCACACCATGTCCCAGCACCAGCCCTGTGCTCTGAACCCACAGCTGGGATGGGGGGAAGGGCACGACACCCACACAGGCTCCCTAAAGGGGGGACACACGTCCTGCCTCGCTTCCCAGTTTGCAGCCACTGCAAGAGACGTGTTAATTAGCAGCACAGACTGCACCGGGTGACAGCCAGGGCACATCCAAGCAGCTATGGGTCCGGCAGGAGAGCCCCACATCCTGCTGGCAGGGGCCCGTGCTGCTGACAAGGCTGTGACAAGGGGTGTGACATCCCTCCCCACTGCGCTGGGGGATGGTGGAGCTCCTGCTCCAGCCCTGTGGCAGTGTGGAGGCTGCCTGCACAGCTGCCAATTAATGCCAGACTAATTAAGCACCCTCTCCCCTCCGGCACAGGGAAGGCAGGCAGTTGGTGGTAGAGGTGGAGATGCTGACTTCTTAAATTTAAAGAGAGTCCCTGCTGGGAGCTGGGTGGTTTGTGCTTCTGCTGCCTGGTGTGTCCAGGGGCACTGGGAGCCCCCAGGAAGGCACAGATGGGGTAAGGGACACAGGGGAAAGGTGCTGGGACCTTTGCAGAAGAGGCAGGTGACATCCCCTTTGCACCTTTGCTATCCAGGTGACAGTGTGGCACAGCACGCTGTCCTGAGCAGGCAGAGTTTGCATGACTTTCCCTGGCCAGGACAGCTGGGCACCTCCAAGTGCAAGGCCCTCCCTTGCTGGATCACCTCCAGAGCTGTCCCCTCTGTCACCCACTTGACCCTACTCTCTCCAAAGTCACCAGCTGTGGTTAACCCTTGGCAAACCAGACAGGTTGCTGTCACTGGCAGAGAGCCTGGCACTTCCCGCTCACCCTCCCCATCTCCAGAGCATCCTGGTCCATCTGGACAACCATGGAGAGCCCTACCCCTGTCCCTGCCATCTGCCATGTCCTGGACAGAAATACTCATCACAGAATTGAAGTTTTTTGACCATTTCTCACAAGAACCAGACTCAGCAGCCCCAGCAATGCTGCAGTTCCCACCCAGCAGCTTTTCATTAGGGGACTGCTTTGACAGCGCTGCCTCATCCGTTAACAAGCTGGGGATGGGGATGAGAACAGACAGTGACACACTAATTAACTTTTCTTCCAGTGATTGGAGCCAGCAGAGACAAGGGGAACCACTACCAGCAGTTAATGCAAACAAGGACTCCTGGGCTCCTTCCCTGCTTTGCCCACTGTTTCATCTTACAGCTGTGGACACGGTGCTGCAACTGTCTGTCCCTCCCAGAGAGGGGCAGGGAAGCCTCGACCCACACTGATGTACCAGCCGGTTTCACACCGCAGGCTGCCCTGGCAGGAGGGGGCAGAGCCACGCAGCTGCCCCAGCAGATCCTGGTTTGCAGAGACAGGGAGGAGGGGAGGAAGGAGGCAGCAGGGCACACAGCTCCAGCCAGCCATTAAACACGCCAAGGCTGCTGTCCCTGAGCAGGTTCATTCATCAGCATTTTAGTCGAGTGGTTAATGACTTCAGTGGATCTGAACCAGCCCAGCGCAGTGGATGTTAAGCCAACAGGAGGAGAGAGAGGGGGGGAAGAAAAAAAGAACAAGCAAGCAAGCTCTCCAAGTGCTGAGCACAGCCCTCTGCTTGCTGATGGACCCAGTCAAACAAGAAACCCTGAGCCCGCAGCAGCCCCGGTGCTGCCAGGAGCCCACAGCCCAGTGGACAGTGTCTGGGAGCTTCATCTGCTGAGTCACATCAGGGGACTGCAGCGCTCAGCTGAGCCAAGATGGGTTTGATAGAGCACATTTCCACCAGCAGCCCCTTGCAAAGCACTCACTGCTCTGCCCAAGGCCAGTCCCATCCATACCTGTAACATCTGCTGGGCTTTGACCTAAGCAAGGCTGGAGGAGGAGGATGAAGCAACTTGAGGATGTTTGCAGGGAGCAACTCGGAAAAACAGGGAACCTGGGGGAGACTGCAGACCAGAGATGGTCTCCTCCCCTCTACTCACAGGACTGACCCCCCCAGGCCAGCAGCCTGGGCTCTGCTCCCTGCTCACATGTATGCAGTGCCTGCTGGAAACGCACGTACTCCCTCGGCCGTGCCACCCAGCACCACGGGACCGCCAGCCCTGGCCAGGCAGCCTGTGCCGAGCGGTGCTGGCAGCCGTCAGATCACGCGCAGACCAGCGCTCCCAAACACTTACTCAGCAGTGGGAAGCATCCCTCCCCCTTCCCACTGCTCTCCACCACCACCCAGATCACAGACACCGCCTGGTCCCTGTCCTTCCAGAGGAGATGCTGCTCAGGACCAGGGTGACTTATTCTGCCTTGCTCCTACAGTGAGGTAACCATTGCCAGGAGGAAAAACCAGCCAGGACCCTACTCAGCTCCAGTGTCCCCTTTGCTGTGCTGTAAGAGGGGCTGAGGACAGTACAGCAGAGACCTGGTCCCACAGAGCCCAGCCAGGCTTCTGGAGGACACAAGGCTCCCTGTGCCTTGAGGAAGGGCTCACCTCCAGGCACACAAAACCCCATTGTCACACCTGTGCCCCATCTCTGAAGGCAGTAGGCTTTGCAGCAGTGCCTGTTTAAAGAAATGGGGACTGACAAGCAGCCAGAAGGGAGGAGAAACATTCCCGAGAAGCCTCAAGCTATCCAGACAGCAGAGGAACCCATGAGCTCTGGCAGCACTGGAACGCATCAGCTCTGGCACTGTCTGTCCCAGCAGGGTGCTGCACTTCATCAGAGAGCGCTGGGTGCGCCCCAGGCCCCGCAGCAGCTCTGGCCGGGTGGCCAGCTCTGGTGCTGAGCTAGCCCAGCCAGGACCCAGCTGGCTAATGGTGGCCCAGGGGCTCTCCAGCTTGACAAAGACCCCAGTACTCAAAGGCACCAATAAATTACATGGCAGAGGGACAGATGTGGCTTCCAGGACAACAGGAGGAGGCTGCTTGAGAGTCATACCCATGGCCAGAGGGTGCTGGGAAGGGGAGAGGGAGAGCTCTGGGGCTCAGAAACAAGGGGAGGTGAGGAGGAGCACGGGGAACGGGACCTATGTCCCAGCCCCAAGAGCGGTCAGGGCTTTTACCCTGGCTGCTGCAGAGTGTCCCGGTACAGAGGGGGCTGTGCAGCCCCCTGGGACCTGCCCAGTGAGTCAGTGGTGATGCTTTCCAAGGCCAGGGCTGGCTGCACACTGCCCAGCAGCCTGGATACAGTCACCGAGGATTACAAATGCTGCTAATAATAACGGGCAGGCGCCTGGGCCTCGGGCCTGCGCTCCCCAGCCCAAACACGCTGCCAGCACATGGACCACGCATCGCTCCTGGGCTTCTGAGCCACCCCACCTACTCACGCCCCTCCACTGGGGCAAGGGGCTGCCCTGGCAGAAAGCCACCAACGCCACAAGTTCAGGCCCCTCGGGTTGTCACTGAGTCCCAGCCGAGCTGGGCAAGAGCAGAGCAAGCTCATGCTGGGTCGCTCTTTTATTTTTAAACGAGATCTAGTGCCGGAGGAGGATTTACCAGGGGTTTATAGGGATCGCTGCCCCCCCTTCGAGCTCCCCCAGTTCAGCCAGGGGTCAGACCTCGGGGCCAGCGTCCTGCTAGGGTTGGGAGGGAAGGGGAAACCAGTGGGCAGGGACAGCCAGCCGGGGACACTTTGCAGCAGCCCGCAGAGAGAGGATGCGGAGCAAACCCAGCCACAGCTCCCGGCACCTGGCTGGGCTCAGGGAAGAGGGGAAAAATCCCGGGGGCTGGATGTGCAGCCAGGAGAGGCTCCCACAGAGGAACGCTGCTCTTCCCTTAAATCTTCACTATCGTTTTTAAGAGGATACTTTGGAAAAGGGGTGGGAATGTGTGGAAAGGGGCCCGAAACACACGCCCCCCCCTTCCCTCCGCCCCGCTGTCGCACTCGGGAACAACGGGCTTGTCTCCACCCGAGGGCAAACCCCGGTTTTTCCCGGGACCTGCCTTGTTTTAGGAGAAAACCCGGGCGCTCCGCTCCCGCCCCGCCAGCCACGGGTGCCGGCCCCTCCCGCGGGGACGGGGGCAGCGGGAAGGGGCACTGCGAAGGACGTGGGGGTCGTACACCGGATTCGGGGACCCCAGCGGCCCCGGGGACGGGGAGAGGCTCTGCAGGGAGCCGGCCTTACCTTGCTCTCCGCATCCTCCCGGGGCTCGGGCTCCCGGCGCTCGGCGGGCGGCTGCGCGGGGATGCTCTCGGTCGCCGCGGGGCTGGGCTCGGTCGCGGGGCCCGGCTCCGCCGCCTCCACCCGCTGCTCGCCAGCCGCCTCCTTCCCCTCCTCGCCCGCCCCGACCTCCTCCACCGGCACCCGGGCCCCCGCTTCCTCCGGCTGCTCGGCTGCGGCCGGTCCCGCTCCCGGTCCCGCTCCCTCCGCCGCCGCTTCGCCGCCGGGGCCCTCCCGGGCCGGCTCAGCCGCTGCCGCCTCCCCGGGCTGCTCGGCCACCCGCTCCCCGTCGCCTCCCCGCAGCCTCACGAAGACAGAGGCGAGGATGAGGGCCAGCACGGTGAAGAGCAGCGGGATGGCCAGGTACAGGTCCATGGCCACGTCCATCCTGCCCGGCTGCCGGAGCCCACCCGACCCGAGTGCGTGGCCGCGGAGGGTGTGCGGGCAGCCCGCTCGGCCTGCGGCGGGGCTGGGCAGGATCTCGGCCGGGGCTGGGCAGGCTCTCTGCCGGCTTTACCCGGCGTCATCTGCCCGGGCCCTGCCCACAGTCCCGGCCCCCCCCGCCCCAGCACCCACCTCCCGCACGGAGCCGACAGCCAGAGCCACCACCCCACCCCCACATGCGGGGATACCTACCCGCACTCACTCACAGCCCCTCGGGATGTGGGCGAGGAAGGCTGCCTGCAAGCAGCCCGGCTCTGCCTGATGCCAGTATCCAGCTCTGGACAGGAGAGTCTTTCATTAAACGCCCTCAGACCACTCTGCACCATCGCTTGCATCATTCCTGACTGTTCGCCTTGAAAAGGTCTCTGTCTCCCGGGACTCGCTGCGGGCAGAGGCACCCACAGCCTGGTGAGCTCTGTCTGTGCAGGTTGTGGTGTCAGCTGGCCTCCATGTAACACCTAATGAGCATTTGCACCTTGTTAGCCCTTGCCTGGGTGGTGGGGGAGCTGGTAGGGCAAGGGAAAGCTGTCCTGACCCTCCTCAGTGAGGACCATCTGGCAGCACATCTTCACAAAGCTTCAGAGCATCACTTCACCTTCCCCAAACATCGCTGTGGGCGTGTTTGTGCCATAAACTCCTGTGGCACCCACCAGGGAAGTGGGTGCTGAGAGCAGCTGAGCTGTGAGAGCCTCCCCCTAAGCACTTGCTTCTAGGGTGTCTGCAAAACAGGAGGCTCAAAAAACAGGATGTGCCCAAAAGTCATCACAAGCTGGCAAGGAGAGTAGCCAAGGGGTTGTCAGATCCTTCCAGACACTGCCACCAAGGATTTCCTGCCTCTTGAGATTGCTGGGAGGATTAGCCAGCCTTTTACAAAGCAGGCTGAAATTAGAAGGCCTAAGCTATTCCTGCTAGAGTAAAACCAGCACAGAGTTTTCTCCCAGCTGTGTGCGAGGGGAGCAGACATGGGAATCTGCTCCCGAAGCTTCCTCCAGGGAAAAAGCTTTGGAGATATCTCTGGGAGCAGAGATTTTTATTGACTGGTTAAAAACAAAACATGAACAAAGACGAGATTAAATCCCCAGGGCTGGAGGAAGGAAGTGAAGCCATGATCCTCACTGCGGTTTGTCTTTATTGGTAATCCTATCAGGCCAGCAATCGTTAGTGTATGGATAATTGTATTCTTAGTAACAACCAGCCATGGTACTTACCTTCCCTTCTCCTGCATAGCTTTGCATTTCCTGGGCCCTGACCATCAGAGCTGCTCTAGAGCTCAGCCAGCACATCCAGACATGGTATCATCACAGCTCTGGCTGGTGCAGCATGTTTTTTGATGTATATTTGGTTCCTTCTTCTCCCTTCCCGTCCAAATCCACTCTTTAGCTTGGTAAAGGTACCAGCTTCCAAAAGTTTGACTCACTAGATGGAAGTAGTGAAAAAACATGAGGGATGTGACAGTCAGGACTGCTCCACCAGGTCAATACAAAGGGGTATAAATAGGTCTGGAGTACAGTGAGACTGAAATTCCCTCTCAAGCAGCTTCTGGAAGACCCTTCCTGGGGTAGAAGGAACAAAGAGCCTCAAGGGGTTTAAGGTAGAGCCTGTCTGACAGGACAGGGTGATTAGGGTCTGGCACAGGCTGGGGTACTGCTACATGGCTGTGTGTTTCAGGAGGCAGTCTGGGAATTGGCAGTTAATCAGGTTTGTTTGTATTTCTTTTGTTTTTAAGTAACCTTGGAGTTGAGCTGAGCACCTGGAGTAGCCACAAAAGCATCATCTGGAATCCAATGCATCCCTTGCTTTCAGAGACTCCCCCAGATCCCTGGAAATTGCTCACAGCTGGAGAGAAAAACAGGATGGGGAAACTCCCGGGACTGGGACTTTGCTCCTGTGCTCACACAGACTGTCAGATTTGGGGACAAAGAGGAATTCTAGGCAAGATGGCCAGAAACTGGCTGCTGTGACCTGCTAGGAGGGTGATTTGGGGTGTTTTTGCCTTAGACACCGCTGTACACATTTGCAGATGTCACCGTGCCCTCAATTGCTGCCGACACCCAGGACATCTCCTGCTCTTTTTCCCTGGCACCGCACATTTTCCGTGGCTCTGGGTTGGAAGTGTGTTAGAGGGTGTTTGCCCGTGCAGGAATGCAGCAGCAGCGGCTCGTGTTAACCCAGCACAGAGGCTGAGCACTTGGGTGAGTGCCCTCCCAAGCAGGATTTATCCACCACCTTAAAATAAGAGGTGCTGGCCCTCACAGCTTCTTCTGAATCAGGCTCAGGGATGGGGAAACCAGACAGGAGCTACAGCCAGAGACACACCATTAGTGGCTTCTGCCTTTGGACCTGCAGCGATGCCCTATCAGGTCACTGGCACCTGCTGCACTGGTGGGAGTTGTGAGAACTGCCAGGCTCAGACATCTCTGAAAAACAACACTTGGTGCTGAGAGCAACAGCCAGGAGCACCAAGGACACATCTGCGAGGGCAGCTGCTCTGACTGAGGGGACTTCACACAGCAACGAGGCAGCCAAATCAGCCACAGGGCTCAGCTCCCTGCATCCGGACCTGCACTGAGAGCTGGACTCTCCTGCAGAGTATGATGGGATGGGGATGAAGTTCCAAGCAGGAACCAGGCCCAGCAGGTCCTGTGTGATACCACTTGTCCCTTCCATGGCTCTCCAGAGGCAACTGGATGGAGTAAAGGTGCCCTGGTGCAGCAAGGCTCCCACCGGGAGGCACAGAGGGTATCTCTATGGTTCCCCTATCAATTTGCAAGGCAAGATTAATGCCTCCAGCTCCTGCCACGCAGCCGCCCAGCTCCGGATCCAGGTGCCGGGTCAGCCCCGCAGGCTCCCAGCCGGGGATCTCTCCTGCTCCGGGGCTGTCGCAGCCTCCGCACAGGACTCGCTTGGGGAGGGCAATCCCCCGGGATGCAGCATCCCCATCCCAGGGCGGGTCCGGCGGCTCCCCGGGGGTGCCAGCCCCGCCGTGGGCATCTCGGCGCCGGGAAGCCGAACGCGCACGGTGCCCTCTCCCGGGAGGAGAACGGCTCTGCACCGGCTGCGGCCGCGGAAGAGGCTGGCGGGGAGCGCCCCGGCCCCGCACAAAAGCTTCTTGTACAGGGGCTGGCAGCTCCGGGCTGCGGCGGGGGGCAAAGGGCAGAGTCACAGTTGAAGAGCTTTACCAACAGAGCAGGATTCAGGGGAGCTGCGGTGACAACTGCTCCGGGAAACATCCCCTGCCATCGAAAATGACGTGCTGCAAATCTGCCTGCAAGAGGGATTTAGCTGGGATGGCTCCCTGCAGCCCAGCACCGCTCCCCGTCCCCTGGGTGTAAGTGCTGAACAGCCAGGAGACCTTCTGCAGGCACAAGACAGACCAGACTTACCAGGTGCACCCTCCTACTGTCTCTTCCAGCACATGAACTGTGCAGGCAGTGGCTCCACCAAGGTCCTCTGCTAACACAGATGCATCCCTCCCACCCAAAAGGCTGAAGCAAGCTGAGTTTCCACAGCCCCCTCTCCTCCTCCACAGCTGTAACCCACACGCGGGTCTACAAGACCCTGAGAAGTGAGGTGAGCAGATACACACTGGTTTCTAGCCAGGAAAGCAGCAGCTGCTGGTTTGCAGAGACCTCAGTGACTTGGGACAGTGTCTGTTCCAGACAGATGATTCTCTGTTCCCAGATCCTCCACAAACCCATTTTCCCTCAAATAAAGCTGCAACACAGACTAGTCCTCCAGGCCAAACTCAAGAGTATTTCTGCAAGCCCCAGTCACACTCCCAGTCACCAACACCGCTTTTCCTTGCCAAGAACAGCAATGTCCTCTCTGCTTTCATGCCAGAAATTAGAAGCTATGTCAGGAAATGTCACTGTACTTGCCCTGTTCTTCAGCTGACACAGGCTCGAGGTCACTGACCTGTCTGGCTGACTCCTGTTCTTCATTTGCTGTCCCACACCCAGCAGTGTGCCAGCTCTGAGCTGCAGTGATGCTCAGAGAGCTCGTTCAATTCACAAGTGGCCAAAGACTAAACACTACAAGAAGATTTCGGCTCAACCAAGAGGTTCAAGCCAGCACAAGGGTGGGGAAGGACACACCTTGGTCCCACTGAAAGGAATGACCTTACCAACAAGCTCTCTTGTGAGTGCTTGTTTCTATACCTGGGAATACATATACAATAGACAATATATACCTTTTTTCTATACCTAAGCTCCCACCACTAGCCCCTCTGCTTGCCAGGCCTCTGGTCTCACCCAGCACAGCTCTCCTTCCATCATGTTAAAACACATTTTCCATTTTATTCCCTGAGCTATGGCAGGTTCTGAACTGTTGTTGATGGTGTTCAGAGTTTGGAAGCAGCTGTACAATCAGCCTTGCCCTCGAAGGCAGGCTGATAGTCCTACCATGAACCAAAATCTCATGGACTCTGGCAGTTCTGATTGCAGCAGAACATCTGAGAAAAGACACAGTCTTGGGTCTAAACAAGGCAAGTGCTGTATCAGAAAAGCAATTCTGAAATTCCAAAGGCATTCTCAGGTGTGACTTCCCTGCCAGCACAGCTGGGACACAGCTGGACCAGCTGCTGCTCCTCCAGCTGCCC
Source organism: Caprimulgus europaeus (assembly GCA_907165065.1). The sequence continues at coordinate 3,348,621 of OU015543.1, read as the reverse complement.
TCATCCTCCTCTTCCTCTGGCAGGCTGCACAGACACTCACTGCCATGGCAGCCCCCCAGTTTTGGGTCCCTCTGTTGAAGGAGAGGACACACCACGGTTACAGGCATCACATACAGGTGTGAGGCACAGCTCTCAAACCAGAAGGGACACAGAATGATTATTTCTTTTTAAACACATTTCCAGTCAGCTCTTCCTGCCTCAATTTACACTTCTCCAGCAGCAGAGGAGGTGCAGTCCCATGGAGTGCCTTGAAAAAAAAATAAATATGAGATTCTGCACGTGTATTAGTTTAATCCCAAACTCATCTTAAAACACATAGCTAATTAGTGCCATGGCTAACACTTAAGTGGGAATGCAGCCCTGTCCCCTTTGTGACTTGCTTTCAACTGCCACAAAAGAACTACCAGTAGTTGTTTGCTTTTCTATCAAACTGGAGGAGAGGAGCAAGAACACCAGCAAGGGTGCAGAACAGACAACCCAACCTCCACATTCCCACTCAGGTAAAACTTGTCCTGTTGTCTCCCTGACAGCAATTAAAAACTCAGTATGCTGTCCTCAGTGTTGAAATGAGGCATGATGTTGCAATTGTAACAAAAAAAGAAGGTAAATAGGTTAATCAGAGGAATAAAACTCAATCAAGTCCAGATCACAAGGCCAGTGGCACTGAAGGAGGTACCAGCAAAACAGGAAGAACAATGGGATTATCTTGAAGCTGGGAGCACACAAATCACCTCTCCTGGGAGTGAAAAGCAGGAGTTATGTTATGGAAGCATTTTGACAATGGCTCTACATCGCTTTCAGCCACAATTTGGACCATTTTTCTGGAACTGGGTCTTGTTGAATGTCAAACCCCGACGTGCCTGGGGTGCCCACGCAGAGAGCAGGGGCTCATTGCTAATTGTGCTGCCTTGGTGCATGGAACTCGGCAGCACCTACAGAGGGTGTGAACAGGGCACGGGGAGAGATCTTCTGAAAGCAACTGGAAAGGAGGAAAGGAAAGAAAGTGGTTTTACAGGCAACAGTAGAGTGTTTGCATCAGTGTTTGGGACAGGAAGGACAGAGGTTTATGCAGAAATCAGCAAACTTGCTGCCTCAAAACCATTTCCTCCTCAAGGTGTTTCATTTTACAACACTTTGATATAAACATTTCAAAAGCCTCCAGGCTGCTGCCCCACTCTGCTTCATTTACCCACCCTTACTGGTTTCCACAAAGCTCAATAACAAAGCCCATGAGCTTTTCCACTTCCCAATCCTTGTTCCACTACACAGCCCAGCACCCAAGAGGCAGCTTCACACTGAGGGGAGCACTTTTGGAGGGGACTCTCCTCAAATCCCTGGGTATGGGGGGTAGGTCTATCAGGTCTCTGCTTGGGGTCCAGCCCTTCCCCACCCACTCTCTGCACTGTGCACCTGACCTAGAAGTGAAGGGGAAAGCAGTATGGGACACTGGGCAGGTGAAACCCCCTCTCACCTGTAAAAGCTGCAACACAAGGCTTCTTGTAGAACAGCCTGGGGAGGACAGACAAGGGGCAAAAGCACATGTTGTGCTCTGGTAACAAAGCTACTGACATAAACCTTCTGCCAGAGCCACCACAACCCCACCATACTTCCAAAACACACCCCACCATACAGACACACCACTGACCACAGCTACAGAAAGTCCCCCAAGCACCCCCATAGCTATTACCTGAGTACCACTTAGCACACTGCAGTACTTGGGGAAACAAGAGGTGGACATCTGTAGGCTTTTTTCAGATCAAAATATGAAAAAAAAAAAAGTGACTAGCCAACAGGATAATGCAAAATAATTGATTTTATTTAAAATAAAAAGCAAAAACACAATCATCCAAACAAGACAATTAAAGAGTATCCCAGCTCTGCTGGATGGGGTGATAAAAGCAGCTAACAGCAGTGGCAGGGCTCAGAGCTGACAGTGTGACTGTCAAACACATCAATAAGCTCTTTCCTCCCCCCACTTTGCAAGGGGGATGCCAAAACCTGCCCGTTACACTCAGCCCACACAGGCATTTCAGATTTGATTCACTCAAGTCTTGCTTCCTGCCCCACGATGGCTGGTGATTCAGGGAGGAAAAGGCTCTAGGTTAATTATGAAAGAGGTTACTGTCTTTCTTCTAAGCATCTGGAGAGGTTTAATGTAACCAAGAAGACCAAGTGGAGCCAGTGATCCTGAGCTGGAGAGGGGAGGAAGATACCCCAGTGCCTCCTCCGTGTCACCTGCTCCCAGAGCACTTGTGCAGAGAGCAGGTGCCGAGAGCAGCGCCTGCTGTTCACATCTACAGCTCTGACAGGGTGTTGATTCACTTTGCCCCTGAACTGTCATAACAGACACACTTGCATGGGTTACCAGACTCAAAAGCACAGCCAGAGTTCACAAATCCCTTCACCTTTTGCCAGAGCAGGCAGGACAATGACACCAATACACACGGGACGATGGGGAAGCCCACAGTCCAAACCCAGCACACCAGCCTGTCCCTGGGGAACCCCCCATGGCTGAGGCAGAGCAGTGCTGCTGCTTTGGGGCTCAAGGAAACGAGGGGCCCACAGCCACCTGCTACATCCAGGGCTCTACAGCACACAAAAGCAGTGGGGTCAGAACAAGAGACATGGATGCCCCAAGAAGCACAAGCCTGGAGAAGTGACAGCACAAAGCCCACTCTCCCCAGTCAGCCTCCCACAAACATGGAGCCAGGCAGAAGGAGAGCAGAGTTTTTAACTTTACTCCTCATCCACCCAGCCTGGAACAAGGGCTTGGGAAGCTCCAGCTCCCCCACTTCCTGGAAAGCCAGGGAAACTGACTCCCTGATGAGAGAGAATTTAATCTAGTCCTATTTAAAAAAACCCCAATAAATCCCAACCTGGCAGGACCTCCTGTTTAGAGCAGGCCATGAAATGCCAACAGTGAAGCTCGGGTGAAAACAAAAAGCCTTGTTCTGCTACAATTTATGTACCACACAGCAATTCTGGAAGGGCCACCACAGAACACCACGTGGCCACGAGTGCTGAACAACATCCCCAACGTTTTGGGCTCAAAGCTAACACCAGGTCAGTCAGTCTCAGGTTGCTTAGGATGCCTGCAATGCTTTTTGTGGGAGGACTTCAAAGCATCTTGCACAGGAATTATGTTTCAGCCTCCCAGCACCCCTGTGAGGCAGGTATTTCCTCCATCTACTAAAAGAAAGACAGAAGCTCACCAAGTTGGCTGAGGCAAGAGCCTGTAAGCAGAAGAACAGAGATCCCAGGAGTCCTGACTCCCAGGTAGCCTGGGAATAGAGACAGACTTTTGTTGCCTATCAGAAAACGCCTCGTGGAGAAGTCAGTACAGCACTGCTGGTATCACCATGCCTGCAGTCCACAGCAAACACACAGCTTTTCTGGGAGGGATGTTAAATGAACACAGGCTTCAATCCAAAATTGATTTATTCCATACCACAGAAGAGTTGACAGGCACAGAAGAATATTCTGCACTCTGGATCTTCCCACTGTGCTCCTGGTGGTACAGGTGGGACTGGCCCAGCACAGTGATCAGGTTTTCACACACATGTAAGGTTTTAAGACTGTGAAACTGAACTGTGCATGGTAAATGCAATTGCAAGCTACAGCATAAGCCATCAGGCCACCAAAGAGGGCAGTGGATAGACCTCTAAGGACTCCCCTCACTGTGACAGAGCTGAGACTTCTGAGCTTTCACCTCTCCAGGCCCCCACATTCTTCCAAAAGGCAGCAAGCTGCAGCCTGCTCTGCCTGAAAAGAAATAGAGACCATGCAGGCTCCCAGGCTGTTCAACTGGGCAGGAAAAGAGACAACCTTGTCCAGAAAGGCCAGGAGTTTGAAAAGTGATTTCCTAAATGAGTCATCTTGTGGAAGAATCTGCAGTTTACAGAGTAAGCATCTCACATCTGGCTGTCACAGGGAATTCAGGAGCCTGGACAGCTAAGGAGTGTACCAATGTACCTTCCATTTTTTCACCACCACGCTGTTCCCACACAAAGTGACTGGCACAGAAGATGCAGAAACAGAGATCCTGACAAATGTATTTAGGATTCCCTTGTACAACAGGATCTGGCCTGGTCTCCAAGAAGGGAGAGAATGTTTAAAATAGTTTAAATAGGAAGAGACAAGATTTTTTTTAAAAAAAAGATCATAAAACCTAGACAAGGAATGTTCTGGGTTCCATCAAATGCAATGTGTGCAATGCACGTAGTGAGTCCTCTCCCAATGATCTTTCAATGCTCTTGGGAATCTGCAGAGGTTCCAGTTGACTGGAAACTGGCAAATGTCCCAATCTTCAAAAAGGGCAACAGGAAAGTCTCTGGTAACTACAGGCCTGTCCATCTCACTTCTATGCCTGGCAAAATTATGGAGATAATTCTGAGAGTTATTGAAAAACACCTGGAAGACAATGCAGTCATTGGCTCCAGCCAACATGGGTTCATGGGAGGAAAGTCCTGCTTCACACACCCCATTTCTTTCTATGATAAGGTTACCCAGCTACTTGACCAAGGGAAGCCAGTGGTTGTGATCTTTTTGGACTTCAGGAAAGCTCTGATACCATCTCTCACAGTATCCCCCTGGATAAAACATCCAGCACCCAACTAAACACTGCTATGGGTGAGCAGCTGGTTGACAGGTCAGGCTCAAAGGGTTCTAGTCAGTGGGGTGACATCAAGGCTGGTGACCTGTCACTAGTGGAGTCCTGCAGGGATCCACCCTGGGGCCGGTGCTCTTCATCAATGATAGATACAGGGCTTGAAGAACTGATAACCAAGTTTGCAGATGACACCAAACTGGGAGGTCCTGTGGACACTCTTGAGAGCAGAGAGGCCCTGCAGAGAGATCTGGATAAATTAGAGATGGGCAATCACCAACTGTATGAATTTTAGTAAGGGCAAGTGCCAGATTTCACACCTGGGACACCCTGGACACACACACAGCCTGGGGAATGAGAGGCTGGAGAGGAGCCCTGCAGAGAGGGACCTGGGGGTTCTGGTCCATGGCAAGTTGAACATGAGCCAACAGAGTGTCCTGGCAGCCAAGAGGGACCCCCGTGTCCTGGGGGCACCCAGCCCTGCACTGCGAGCCGGGCCAGGGAGGGGATCGTCCCGCTCTGCTCTGCACTGGGGCGGCCTCACCTCCAGCACTGGGGGCAGCTTGGGCACCAGGGGAGAAAAAGGATCTAAAGCTGCTGGAGAGTGTCCAGAGGAGGGACACAACATTGGGGAAGGGTGTGAGGAGAGGCTGAAGTCACTTGGTCTGTTCAGCCTGGAGGAGACTGAGAGGAGATCTCATTGCAGTCTAGAACTTCCTCCCCAGAGGAAGAAGAGGGGCAGGCACTGAGCTCTTCTCTCTGATGACCAGTGACAGGACCAAGGGAAGTGGCAGGAAGATGTGCCAGGGGAAGGTGAGGTTGAACATTAAGAAAAGGTTCATTATAACTTGATTTATGAATAGAGGAGGAGAAATGCTTCTTCCTTCAGCTGTCCTGGAGATGTGCTGGAACAGTTGTGACATGTGGAACTGAGTGCTCCTCCTTCCTGTTTCCCCAAGGGCTTTGTTGGACTCCAAAACATAAGAGGATCTATTAAATATATTTAGAATCCATTTTAATTGCTTCTTATCTAGTCAATTCTTCCTGTGCCTTAACATGTGTGAACGCTGCAGTTACTGCTGTGACTACAACTTGTGAAGCCCAGCAGCCTTAAAGTGCCAATATTTGAGATTTCTTTTAGTCTGACTGCAGCAAAATCTAAGTCAGCATGAAAAAAGGGAAATTGTTCTGATGTGTAATGTTACACAGCTGTTTGAAGAGAGCAATCTGGTCAGTTTTAATTCACCTTCAAGTGTAAGTAACTTTCATTGAAGAAAATGGGATTAAATGAAGAAGTGAAAAACAGATGGGAGAAACTGGGTCACAGAAGATCTGAGAGCTGCAAGTCAAGAGATGATTGCAGCATTCACAAGCACTGGATGAATGTGCACTTTCCCTGTAGAATTTGTCCCTATTTTGTCATGAAAGTTAGGACCTGGACTTAGCTTTCAGGAAATCAAACCAGAAAAACTGTAGTAGGGGCCCTACTAGCCACTGCCAGATTAGTTTGGAGTGGATGAGTCTGACTTGGACTTTTTGATACAGCTAGGAAAGGAATTTATTGTTGTTACCGTGCAAGTCAGACTTGTATCAGTTGTTGCCTAGTGCTAAACATCACACCTGCACCTCAAGGGTTGTAATTACTGACAAATGTTGACTTTTTCCCCAGTTTTTGCTGTGCAAGAAACTCCAGGATTCTCCTGCTCCATCAAGCTTCCTATCACAAGGTGCTAGGGCATCTTTGTTATCAGTCATCGTAACGGACACAGAGCAAAAGGAAACGGACTGCTGCTGGTTAAGGTGTTGCACCTTAGATGTACACACGTAGATTAAGACCACAAAAGATGCTTCAGGTTGGTGGTCACCTCTGCTGAAGTTGCTTCAGTGTTTGGAGCATTGATACCACCTTCCCTTCCTGACATTCTGGTGGGAGATCCGCTGGCCAAAGGGGCTGGTGTTCCTCTCCTCAAGTGTACAGGACAACATGTAAACATAGGACAGTGTCAGAGCAAGGCAGGCGTTCAGATTTCACCTGCTGGCTTTAAAAAGTGTTCTTTAAAAACTGACCGTTGTCTTCCTTGCCAGTGAGGTGAACCATTAAATACTTGGCATGTCCTTACCCAAAGCTGGGTTCTTAGTGCACTCACTTGGGGCGCAGAGGGGACAAAGCATTGCACAAGAACGGAGAGTCGGGGCGTTCCCCCTAGAAGTTATTAAGGAGCCAACCTTCAACAGCACATAATGAAGACAGATGTCTGGATCAAGGAGAGTGACAAAAACTTAAGGACTGTGGAAAAACAGAAGCAGAAGGGGGTAGAACAGAGCTGGCTGGCTGCTAACAGAGCTTCGATCGGCAGCTGCCTCTAGGCGGGTGTTGTTATCTCTCAAGGGTAGCTGCGGCCTCCACAAGATTCCCTAATCCTGTCAAAAAAAGTACAACTGCCTGTCAACAACCATAGCATCTCCCCTCATGTCAGGACATAAGATTGCAGCATGCAGGTTAATAGTATGCTTATTCTTCCTAAAGAACCAAGATTTGATGTTTGGAACTGTTTCTATCACATAATCCATCACACAGCTGGAGTCGAAAGCCCACCCATCGGCAATCAAACATACAGAAGGAAGAACAGTGAAACCTGGAAAGCAAATGTTCCAGGCAATGGGCTCATTTTTAATATTTAAGGTATTAATTTCAAAATTTGAAGTGCAAACAACTTAATAATGCACAGGATTTTCAGAGGAACAGATCTGAACACGTGCTCTGCATTTTTACAACTTGCTTTTTTATAATAAAACAAAACCAGGGCCTGCAGAAAGGTTTATTATCTCCTGCTGCTCATTCCCTGCCTCAAGTCACAACCAGCTGCTGACATGGGATTTGACAATGTCATAACAAAGAAATTGTTAAAACCTCCAGGGCAAAATAAACAGTTAGTACAGCTCTCTCCAACTGTGTAATGGTGCTCTGTGCTTGTAACTCAAGTGTAGTCAGTTATGAGCACCTGAAAACAAGAGAGCAATCAATCACAGCGAGATAAACAGCAACATGTACAGGAGCAAACAGGTCTTTGAGCAGTACCCTGCACTGGGAAATCAGGCATGATACTGGGAATCCAAGATTCCTCAGGTCAGTTACTATTGCACACCTTCTTTAGCAGGCCACACAGTAAGTCACCACAGCACCTGCATCCATGCCAAACCTGGAGCATCCAACGGCTCGGGAACTGGACAGCACCTAATGCAGGCAGGCAGCTAATACAGCAGCACTGATTAACCAAACTGCAAGGAGTTTGCCTAAGAATTTTGGCAAGTCTCTGCTATATGAGAAAAATGCTTCATTTCACAGTTCCTCCCTGCAGGATACTCCCAGATTCCCAGTGTTTCACTGGTTCTAACCTGGTAAATCCAGAGAACTTCCTTCCTCGACAATTTTACACTAAGCAGTATCTAGCCTTGGTTCTGCAATATTAATGTTCCCTCCCTCCAGACCGACTAGAAACTTGGGTTTTGTTTGGGGGTTTTTGTTTAATAGGTAAACACAGATATTTGGGATGAATTTTGCCTTTAACAGGTAAAACAGTGGGCCAAATTAATCCAGGCAATGATAAGAGAAACCATACAACTACCTGAAGGTTTTCCATTCGGACAAGATGGCATTGAAATCTGAGTCTTGCCTGATCATTCCTCATCTTTAACTGTTCACCACTCATTTGTGCTCTCTGAAGAGCACAGTTACAATATCCCACCTCTCCCATTAAAAATTAAAATACTTCCTCTATTAAAAGAGACAACTAGGAAAAGTAACAAAACTGTTTATTTAATAAATTAAATTTTCTTAAAAAAAAATCAAGAATCTTAGTTTTCAGTTTGAAGCAATTAAAATAATTCACAGAGGGAATATCACCACTGGCCAACTGCTTTACATTCTGTAAGGGACCCCTTGCTCTCCATCCCTCTGTCCTGATGAATCCTGATCTTAACTCTGCCAGCTCTGCCTTGTACTTGTTTAAAAACAACAGTTGTCATCAAGTCACCTGGAGGAGCTGCGCTCTTTGCTCACACAGTCGTCCTGGGAAGTTGTATCACCGTTACCCATCATGCTGCACGTTCTCCTCTTTTTCCTCCGGTGCATCATCCCCTCTGTCTCAGAGCCAGAGTCACACTAAAGCACAGAGACATGAAACCAGAATTCAGAAAAGCCTAATAAACTGCTTGTGCTGTGGAAGTTATTGTAAGAACTACCTCAGCAACCCCAAGTAATCAACATTCAAAGAACATGCTATTTCAGATTAGACACATGAAAATGAATTTTAAACTAAGTGTTTACAAAAAAAACCAAGGAACAGGTAATGTTCTTAGATTTCATCACTGACTAAGCAGGTTTGGGGAAAGACAACTGATGTGTTCATTTTGGCTCCCAGAAGGACCCAATTTTCACAGAATCACAGAATATTAGGGATTGGAAGGGACCTCGAAAGCTCATCCAGTCCAACCCCCCTGCCAGAGCAGGAACACCTGGATGAGATCACACAGGAAGGCGTTCAGGTGGGTCTTGAATGTCTCCAGAGAAGGAGACTCCACACCCTCCCTGGGCAGCCTGTCCCAGGCCTCTGTCACCCTCACAGTAAAGAAGCTCCCTCTCAAATTTAAGCGGAACCTCCTGTGTTCCAGCTCACACCCATTGCCCCTTGTCCTATCACTGGTCATCACTGCAAAGAGCCTGGCTCCATCCTCCTGACACTCACCCTTCAAATATTTAAAAACATTAATCAGGTCCCCCCTCCAGGATTAGATTTCCAAGAGCAGGCTCAGTGCTTTCTGAGAAAAGGCCTAGAAAAGCCCCCTGTGAGAACTGACCGTCTTGGTTTTGGATCCTGTTCCCCCTCTCCATTTTTAAAACACCCATTCTGCAGCCATCTTACACAAGTGTGGCTTAGCTAATTGAGTGACAGGTTTATACACAATATAAACACAGATCAAACAAAACAAATTCATTTGGAAATATAAAGAGAGGCTTCAGCAAACAGAACCTGCTAAGACCACAGGCTCCTCCAACCACGTGGATTTATTTAGTTGCTTTCTATTGATTTCTTGCAAGACATGAATATTAGGATGAGGACACATGATCAGGTATGGAAAAAAACAATATAATTACAGGATATTGATCACTTACTGTAGTAAAAAGCATTACCTCTGAATCTGAGTCTGAGGAGCTGGAACTTGAGGAACTGGAAGAATCACTAGAACTATCAGAAGCAATACCAGTAGATTCCTGCAGGTCAACTGAATCAGCCAAGGCTGCCAAGTCAGGATGTTCCTGCTTTAGGATCCTAAATACAGTTGAAATTTCAGAGTTAGCCTTTGAAGTAACACTGCAGTTAATGAACAGGGTATTTCTGATTTTTGTTTTAAACAGAGAATATGAAAGGGAAGCTACTACATCCCTTACCTGTACCATTTCCGTGACAGTTTGGGTCTCCCTCTTACTGTCTTGTGCCACACCACAGGGAAGTTGGTACAGCTGGCAAAGTTCTGTGTGATGGCAATGGTCGTGTCAAGATTGAGAACTACATGCCACCAGCCACCTATAAACACAACACCAATGACCATTTCTGGTTACACAGCAAAAGGCAAGTTCAAGAACAGCCATGAATACTTTTCCCATAGCACAGGTGGGAACTGGACCTTATCTCCCAAACCCAGGTGAGTCTGCCTCTGTGTCACCTTTCCTCACTCTTATTTCATCATCTGCTCCAACCCTTTACAGACTGTTGTTATGGGAGGCTGCTCAATGCTCTGACCAAAGTATCCAGCTCAAAAATGGGACTGAAGATTTGATTTGACAGCAACACACTGGCTGCTGATGGCTTATTTAATAGCAAGAGCCATTGTAACCCAGACAACACAGAGACCCTTCTCTGTTAAGCTGGAGAGCACTTTCCATGCTGATTTAGTAAGGTTCTTATGACTACAGACTAACCTTTCATTTAAAAATAGATGCAAAAAATGTTTCCCCACACAGGATAAAAATAGACAGTGGTGTCCTTACAACCCACTTAGAACCTCATAGACTAAAGGAAGCAGTTTAATGGAACCTGACAGCTACAGAATCTTAACAGAAGGTACACTGAGGAGCCACCAACAGGTGCCAAGACAATCACAAGGCACTCTTCAAACATGAAGTCAGCTGTATGGTAGAGATGAGCAATGTGGATAGACTCTATGGGCCACACTGCACAAAAATGATGCAAAATGTAGAGGTTAGAATTTGGCACTGCTTTATCCACCTCTCCTCCCTGTTATAATGGGCACACAGTGTGCAGCCACTGAGAGAACAGCATCTTTATCAGATCTTTCTTTTGCTTTTCATTTTGAAATACAAGACTAAGCATAACCACATACAGATGGGTGGAAAGTGTCAGTGCCTTTAAGTAGTTCTTTTCCCACGGCTAAGAAAAATTAATGTGCAGTCAGAGTACTCAGGCTACAAAATTCAGTCCAGAATTTACTACACTATATATAAACTAAGAATTTTTTTGTCTAAGAGTTAGGAGTACTCAAACACCTCTATTATTTTTATGCCCTGACAGTTTCCTATTACTGCAGTTTAGTTCAGGATCACATTCCTGTGATGCTGCAACTCAAGTCCCACTTGTTTTGCCATCTGTACCACACACAAACCTATGCTACAGGCCACAGGTGTTGCAGGACATTCAGAAAATAACTAAATAGTCTCAAAAAAGTGCCTTGCAATGCCTTTTGAAACAGGTCAGAATAATTTCTTTTGTAAGAGCTTGGACATATAAGAAAGCTGAAATATTCTCTTCATCTCTACTACAGACAAATGTTAAAAACATGCTTTAATCTCCCAGATCTCCCTGCTGGAGAGATTTGTACGTACCTGGCACAAAAACTGTCTCCCCTGGTTTCTGTAAGATTTCCAGGGGTTTGAATTCAGGGGGCCAGGTGGGCAGCTGTGTCCTAGGGTAGATGACATTGAACCAAGTGATGGCCTCATCCTGCTGGTTCCCTCCCTCTTCTCGTGTCACTTTGATCAGCTCTCGAGGAGTGCTGGTAGGGAACAGGCACCAACGCTTATGTCCCTGGACTAAGGCATTCCATGCACTAGTTCCCAAGGGATCGATGTGAATTCCTGTTCCAGAACGAGGTGGACCCATCACAAACCATCTGCATGAGAGGAAAAAATCCTTTGGTCACAGAGCAAGCAATAGCTACCTTCTCTTCTCTTCACATTGAACAGAAAATTACAGCTGTTAATTTCACATACAGTTAGAAATCAAGGTAGTTATAGTTCCTTCATTTACCTTCTTGAGATTATTAGGCTCACACTACAGCAAGAGATACAACATGGATTTAACCTAAAAAACAACATGATTTGGGACAGGAACGACTCTAGGACAAGAAAGTGAAGATAGCTTTTTAAACCAAAATATAGCTACAGAATAGAAACAGTTCTTCAACAAAATAGGCACTTATCTCGGGGTTTATGAATGTGATCAAGTCACAACATCCTGCATTAGGATTGTTACTATGCAAGGGGATTCTCCTAATCCTAAGTTTTTCTACAATTCTCTACTCATAAATGGATGCAGAGCTGCAGAACAACGAGGAACAAAAGGCAACAGAGTAAGGAACAAAGTTACGCAACCCTGGCCTCCCTCTACGCCTCTGTTCACTTACAACAGGCTTTTCATTCTCACATTTAACCACTTGGAGCTTATTCTCCAGTGACCATTCAGACTTTGGTGTGTGTATATTCTCATTCCACATTTGCAAAGTTTATTTCTCCCTATGGAGAACTTTACCTGCTACACACATTTACCAGCAACAGCACCTTCAGTTGTTCATTTCCCCTGTAACAGAACAGCAAGATCCACCACACCAGATAAAGCTGTGTAAGGGATGTGACTTCTTATCAGGCATCAAGAGGCAAAACACAGCAATAATTGTTTAAGGGGCAGTGGAGAAGGTAGAAACTAAAGCACCAACAAGACCCCTCCACTGTGTGGCTGACAGGCAGCTGACACACAGCAAGAGTTCAAAGGTTCAGAAGATACCCAAAGCCAGCAAGCTCTCCATCTCCTCTTTCCACTGCAGGTGTAAGTTAAACTGGTTTCCAAGCATCACTTGCTAGCATCAGTTGTAGGGCTGCAAGTTTGGTTATCAAGCTGTGCTCTTCCTACTTCACAAAGGAGCCATAAAAAAGCAGGTATTTGTCACTTCTATTGTCAATTCACTCTTTAGATTCCTATTAATTAGCCTTGGAGAGCTAATTAAACCACAAGCAGAACAGTCAAAGTTTTTATTAAGAAGTCAGAAGATATTAAGCACAAGGATCTGTCTGGTGCACAGACACACTGTTCAATACTATTTTTCTGACTATAATCTGAATCTACACACACAAAAGATTTTAAAGTCCTTATTTAGCAATACTATCATTTACCAGCAGTTTCCTCCAGGCATTTAATTTACAATGAATGTAACCCAGTTTGCCATAAGACATCAAATACACCATTAACAACTTCATCTCCTGCAACTTCAACTTGAAAGCAAAAAAAAACCAAACCCCAGCCTCCCTCCAAACTCAAATAGCTGCTTCAGCAAATGGCTTCCAAAAATTACTGCCCTTGTTTTGAAAAGGAACAACTCTAATAAAGATGTTTGAAACAGCACAAGTTCTTACTTTAAGATCTATACACTACCACCTCTCAATCCAGAGGTCAATCTGCACAGTGATCAGGTGATTAAAAAGCACCACTTCCTCCTGGATTTGCATAATTATGCTCTTAAACTACTGGATACACTTCACCCGTTCCTGTAGGCAGATGAAGCCCCAAACTCATTAGTGGGCATCATCAGAGGCATCAGGGTGCGCTCTTGCAGCACTCATCTCTCAAAAACATGATAAGAGCCTCAAACAAACTCACTTCTTCCAGAACAAAGTACAAAAATGTGAATACCAAGAAGCTCAGCATGTGCCTGCAGGTGGGGAGGGTGTGGGGGAGAGAGATATCAATATAAGTGAGTCACAACCAGATTGTCTAGTTTACCTATAACTTGGATAAACGATTCCCAGTTCTGAAGTGCATTCAGTTTCTGTTAGAGACTGCACCTGGTGTGCTCCTGCATTTGATCACAGCACTGGATGTTTTGCTTAGAAGCAAATTATAAAGAGAGTCTGTTATAACACTGTAAAAACACCTACTTCAATGACCTTAAGTAGAATTATTTCCACACCACTCCTGCAAAAGCAGGATTACAGACACGTGGAAGATTGCAGAGAAGAGCACTGTTAGTCATTCCTTGTTCTACTTTATTAAAAAACCCCTGAAACAATAAAAAAACCACATCACAGCCTCATGTCACTCAAAGGACAAGGCATTCTCTGACAATTATAATGTGGCTGTAAAGACTTTAATCACTTGGGAGCATTCAGCTTACACTCACACTGCTATGAAGTGCTATATTAACATACATAGAAGTCCCTTTTGTATCTAGCAGCCCAAATGCAAGGTTGTTGCATTTGAATTCAGGAATGAAGTGCCATTTCAATCCTTTCCCAACCAGATGCAAAAAGCTGAAAAGACTATAAAGATGTGAAATGTTGTTCTCTCTCAGAATCATCTGAAGGGGCGCCAAGAATTAATCTCCACACTTCATATTAGTCTAGCTTAAGAACTTTACCTTAAAAGGACTGACTCATAATTAAGAAAAATCCCACCATGTGCATAAGCCACTGGTGCAAAACCCAGGAGCTAGTCCTGAGGTGCTGAAAATTTGAAAGCTAGAAGGCACACAGAGAAAGAAATTAATCTTCATAACTTTCTGTAGCTATGTAATTTTTTTTTTAATCCAAGAAGTGAGGTAAATTTGCTTAAAAAAAAAGAAAAAAGCATAAACTTTTAGCAAGGTTGGCAGCAGAACCAGCAATTGTGATACACAAACCTGCCCTTCCCTCCCTCTGGGTTACAGATGCACACTCATTTCAAAATAGCAGACATAAAGCCAACACTTTGTTTTATACAAGACTCTTTAGCTTGGAGAAGAGGAGACTGAGGGGGGACCTGATTAATGTTTATAAATATTTGAATGGTGAGTGTGAGGAGGATGGAGCCAGGCTCTTCACAGTGGTGACCGATGATAGGACAAGGGGCAATGGGTGTGAGCTGGAACACAGGAGGTTCTGCTTAAATTTGAGAAAGAACTTCTTTCCTGTGAGGGTGACAGAGCCCTGGGCCAGGCTGCCCAGGGAGGGTGTGGAGTCTCCTTCTCTGGAGACATTCAAGACCCGCCTGGGCGCCTTCCTGTGCGAACTCATCTGGGTGTTCCTGCTCCAGCAGGGGGTTGGACTGGATGAGCTTTCGAGGTCCCTTCCAATCCCTAATATTCTGTGATTCTGTGATTCTGTAATCATACCTACTTAGGAATAGCTAATGAGATGGAAAATACCTACTTTTACCCTGCTGCCACTGTACTATACCTGTAAGGCGGCCTCCTTTTCTCCCCTGCATACTGAAACAGATCATCAGTGAAGAATTTGGGTACTTTGTAGTCCTCCAGGAGTTTCCTGCGCTTGGGATGCTCTCCGTAACTGCTGTCAAAGATGTAGAGTGGGCTGTCATCACGTGTGGTTTCCATGTACTCTATGTAGTATTTCATCTTCATCTTGACAGAATAACCGTCGTTGTCCTCCCCACATTTGAACTTCTGGTTCCTGTACTTGCGTTTCAGGCGTTCCATAGTCCACTTCTCCTGGGCAGACCAGCCCACCTGAGCGTTCAGCAACACGACAGGCTTGTAAGGTTTTTCATAACGCTCAACAAATTCCTCCACCGTTAACTGGAGTGCATCTGCCCTCTCCACATTATCCTGTGAAACCAAGAGAGGAATACAAAACAGATTGTTCAGTCTGCAGAGAAAAAAAAGGCTTTGGGGAACCTTATAGCAACCTTCCAGTTCCTGAAGGAAGGCTGAGGAAGGACTTTTTACAGGGGCAGGTAGTCAAAGAACAAGGGTAATGGCTTTAAACTGGAAGAGGGGAGATTTAGATGAGATAGGAGGAAGAAACTCTTTCCTGTGAGGGTGGTGAGACACTGGCCCAGGTTGCCCAGAGAAGCTGTGGCTGCTCCTCCCTGGAAGTGTTCTCAGCCAGGCTGGATGAGGCTTTGAGCAACCTGGTCTAGTGGAAGGTGTCCCTGCTGCTGGCAGGGGGGTTGGGACTGGATGAGCTGTGCTTTCTAAGTCAGTGTGGGGGAGCTTCACACTCATACTTTGTTCCACACACCACGAGGGTATCAAGCTGCCTACGTGTTATTTTAAGCTCCCCGAGGCTGCAGTCCTACTTCTCATGCCTGGCTCCTTGCAGACATCAGTAGCCCCCGCTGGCTGAAGCCGTTTGGCAGCCCTCCCTACCCTGAGGTGACTCCCCAGGTGGACGGGCCACCCCGGCCCTCTCGGCTAGCACATCCCCTGCTGCATTTCACCCTCCCCGGGGAAGGCACCTGGGAATTTCCCATCCCACCCCCACGGAGCCCTGACCTCCCCCACCCATCGCCACGTGGAAGGAAGAAAAAAACGCGGGTGCTGATCGACCCCACTCTGACCCCGTCCCTCAGGGTCCCCGCCCCGGCACCCCCGGGGAGCCCCCACCAGCTCCGAGGCAACCCTGGCCCTAAGGAAGTGCCCTCTCCCCGCTGCCATCTCACTTCCCCCGGCCCCCTCTTTCCCCTCAGGATGCTCTCAATCCCCCGCCCTGTTCCCCTCAGGTCCTTCGCCCTCCCCGCAGCCCCCCGCTCCCCTCCGGCGCGGCGGGGCGCACCTTGCAGGCGGCGGGGCTGAGGGGGAAGGTCTCGCAGTAGTTGTGGCGGGTCCAGTCCAGCGAGTCCTTCAGCTCGGGCCGGGCGCTGCGCTTCGCCTCACGGATCCGCTTCTTGCTTTTATGATTCATAGCGGCGGCGGCGTTAGCGGCAGCGCCGGGGGCCCTCACCATCCGCCGCCGCCGCCGGTGTGCCCCGGGCCCGTCCCGGCTCACACCGCCGCAGCCGCCGCACCTTCGAGAAATTTCACCCCCGTGCCGCCGCTGTCGCCGAGGCCCCGCCCCCGCCTCTCTCCCATTGGCTGGCTCTGCCGCCGTCTTCCGCCACGCCTCGCCCGCCCTCCGGTGCTGATTGGCCGAGACGGGGAAGCGGCGCGGTACGGCCGCCATGTTGGGAAGGAGGGTGTAACGGGAGAGAGGAAGGAGGCGCGCGCACCGGTCACCCCTGGCCGCGCTGCCTCGCGCTCGCTCTCCGGCGAGGCCGCCCCGGGAACCCCTCCGCCCTTCCCCTCGCAGGGCTGGACTCCGCTCTACTGCAACTAGAGCGGCGAGCCGGCCGCATGTCACCCGGTTCGTGCGGCACTGGGCGGTGCCCCTCACGGCACCGACCCGCGAGGGCAGCGGCGCGGGCAGGAGCTCCCGCTCTAGACTCGGTTTAAGCGGGACACCGGCGGAAGGCGCGCGCCGAGCTCCCGGCCGCCCACGGCGGCGCTCTGCGTGACGCCACCCGCGGAGAAGGCAGCGATTGGTCCGCGCGGCCCGGTGCAATACGTGGCCGCCCGCCATTGGGCGGCGCAGCGCGGCGCGGCCATGGGGGAGCCGAGGCGGCGGCGGGGCGGTGCGCGGCGGTACCGCTTCACGGACGGGCCAGCGGCGCTGGCGCTGCGCATCCCCGAGGTACCGCCCGGGGCGGGGCGGGGGGAAACGGAACAGCGGTACAACCGGGACGTCGGTGCGACCGTCTCGGCGGCAGTGCGCGGGGGCGGCCTTCCCAGCGCCGCGGCCGGTGCGTCTCTCAGGTGCTGCACGGTTCGGGTGGGAAGGGACCTTTCACAGCCACCGAGGCCAACCTCCCCGCAGCGACAGGGACATCTGCAACCAGATCGGGTTGCTCGGAGCCCCGTCCAGCCTGACTTGGGGTGTTTCCAGGGACGGGGCTTCTGCCACCTCTCTGGGCAACCTGGGCCAGGGCTTCACCACCCTCGGTGTGACAAATTTCCTCCTTCTATCCAGTCTGACTCTCCCCTCTTCAGTTTAAAGTCGTCACCCCTTGTCCTGTCGCTACAGAGTCTGTCCCCAGCTTTCTTATTGGTCCCCTTTAAGCACTGAAAAGTTGCTACAAGATCTCTCCAGAGCCTTCTCTTCTCCAGGCTGAACAGCCCCAACTCTCTCAGCCTGTCCTCACAGCAGAGCTGCTCCAGCCCTCGTGGATCATTGTTGTGGCTCTGTGTTCCAGGTGCTGGACTCCCAGTATGGCATGTACGTGTGGCCCTGCGCCGTGGTCCTGGCCCAGTACCTCTGGGCACACAGGAGGAGCCTGCCTGGCAGGCGTGTGCTGGAGGTACTGCTGGCACCCCCCCCCCCCCACTTCAGCCACAGGGGTGGCATCCCCCCCCCTTTCACCCCCATGAACGCACTGTGGTTTCAGATTGGTGCCGGTGTGAGTCTCCCTGGTGTGGTGGCTGCCAAGTGTGGTGCTGAGGTGATCCTGTCTGACTGTGAGGAGCTGCCCCAGTGCCTGCAGAACTGCCAGAGGAGCTGCCTGATGAACAACCTGCCCCACATACCTGTTATGGGGCTCACCTGGGGGCGGGTGTCTCCACAGCTGCTCTCTCTTGCTCCTGTAGACATTATTTTAGGATCAGATGTCTTCTTTGACCCGAAAGGTATGTTAGCACTCTCAGGTATCTTTGATTTGTGACAACTACAAGGACTTCATGTCCAAGGAATACTGGGAACACTGTCAAGAGATCAGGTGACAGCCTTTATGGCAATGCTGTGCTACTGAACTTGTTATTTCTGGGGTAATTCTAGCATTAAGCTAATCTTAAATACCACTGGAGGGTGGCTGAATAGAAAACAGAGTAGATTAACTAACTGCTTACTTAAGGCTGTGCTTCTTGGGTCTCTCATACAGATGCAGTCAGTCTGATACTGATTTTTAATTGCCATTTCATGTAATCAGGCATATTTAATTGTATCTAGAATCCAGAGACTAACCAAGACTGCTTCATCTCCCCAAACTACACAGACTTTGAAGATATTTTAACTACAATTTACTTCTTGCTGGAAAAGAATCCACATGCTCAATTCTGGACTACTTACCAAGTGCGAAGGTAAACTCTGTTACATATTTAAGACTCAAATCTTAATTCCTGTTTTAGCTCTTACAGAGCATTAACTTCTCAGAGGCACCACTGTGCTGATTCCAGACAAGCTCCTCATGGACTGGGAATCAGGCTGGTATTAACCAAGTAAATCCTAGGAGTATGAGACAAAAGCAGCCAAACCAGAAAATAATTAAAGAAGCACAAATTTACTGTTGACTAGAAAACTTGTTACAAACTCAGGTTATGGCAGTTGTGGCATTTAAGCTTGGTGACAGTCTCCTACAACTGCTACACAAGTTATAAACCCGGATTAAATTCTCACACACTGGTACTTCCTCCCCTCAGTGCTGACTGGTCTATTGAAGCTTTGCTCTGCAAATGGAAACTGAAGAACACCCACATTCCCTTACATTCCTTCGGTGCAGACAAAGAGCACTTGGCCAGCTCTGCTCTACCAGGAAGACATACAATTGAAATGATGATCATCTCACTAGCACAATCAGATGGTACTTAAGTTTATTCCACTTGTTGGTTCCAGTACAAGATGATACTTAACTGTTCACTGTAGCATGGATCTGCAGGAAACAGTCCTGTTTACAGCCAGCTTCAGGCATATTTTTGGGAAGCAGATCCCCTTTTAGCAGTAATTTTTTAAAACATGCATTGTTAACAATAAAGCTGTTCAGTTGTTTAGCTATGGCTTCTGAGAAATTTGTGCTCCTCCCCAAAGCCCACACAATAGTTCAAAGACTCAATTCCATTAAGTGAGCCACTACACAACATAGCTGAACAACCTGACAGTCCACAAGATCCAGCTTCAATTCACAACTTCAGCTATGAAGAAAAGTGAACTGCACTCTCTCAAGATAAAAAAATATGTTTCCCAGGACTGAAGCTCTTTCCCAAAGATTCACATACAAAAGCCAGTCCCTTTTGTTTTTAAATGCATCTGGGTAGACTGCCACTAGCCATGCAGTCCCAGAACATACAAACCCCTCAAGTTTGTAGAAAAGTACTTTTAATCCTCAATCAGGCCAGACTGCAAGTATCAGATGTTTCCATTCCCATTTAACATACATGCATAAAGTTAACAAAGCATTACAATAACCCTTGACACACGATGGTTGAAGTTACAATCCATTTGTTATCCAAATCAAGAGAAAAAAAAAATCATCACTAAGATTAGCTACCATCAAGCAACAGCCTGTTGAGTCAGGGCAAGCAGACAGCAAATGCAATTAGTACTCCTCAGTGTGTATCTTGATTAACAATGTCCAACAGACCTGTCTGATTCTGTGTTTATAGGCTGGTGTGCAAGGCTCACCGTATATAACATTTGGGTTAGTCACAATACAAGTTTGCCCATGGTAATTTAAAAGCAACCCCAGTGGATAAAAATTGTAAGCAGTAGAATGCATTCAGTTACTATACAGAAGTTAAACATTGACAGTGTAATTGCAGAAATCTTTTCAAGCTAAAAATAAGCTGACTCAGACATTAAGTTGAGAAAAGTTAACACAGAAAAATGTTTAATATTAACTACAGAGACAGTGGGTATAGTACAGCATGTCTTAAGCAAAAGATACACCAATCAGTACTTACAAAGGAATGAACCATTTCTGTTTTTAAACATTACATTTCTCATATGTAAGTTCATATAGGTAGGTTGGTAAGTTTTTACCATTCTGGAAAAAATAAGGTGTGTATATCATCAGCTAGATGTGCTCACTGTATGCTCCGTTATTTTTACGCAAGGCCCGGGTGACTGGAAGTGCAGTTGTCAGGCATTTTAATTAACTGGACAGCCATTTGTTTCTGCACGACAAGGCATCGTTACACAGGAGCAATCAGGAGAAAACAGGAAACAGCCAAGCACTCTGCACTGCAACACGCCACCTTAACAGCTAACCAGCATTACTCAACTGCTACACAACTGCGCCTAGTGCACAAAAATACATAAGAGAAGAGATTAGAATTGAGGCTGATAAAACAATCCTTTCAAATATCAACTGTTACCTGAAAAGATTTCTACCAATTTGAATTTGAAGGTACTATTTGAATTTAAAGTTTTTTTTAAAAAAAAAGCATTTACAGTACATTTCAAACTGAAGGTTTGCAGAATTTTATTTAAAGAATAAAGACAAAATTGAGATTAATTTTTGACAGTTAGCTACTCAGCATATCATGTCTGCATGGTTCCTCAGTATGAAACTGGAGGCAGCAAGTTACCATTGATTTTAATTTCAAATAGAAGTCAGCACTATATAAACAAAAATGAAGTTTTACCTCAAATATCCAAGCCAATAATGAAATCGGTAGTCGTTCACTTCACTAAATTACAAGAAATTTCAATAACAGCAACAAAATGGCACATAAACTGTAAAATCTGCCACTTGAGGCGCAACTTAAACAAGTAAAAAGTTAGACAAAATGGTACAAAATAACCTTTTCAACAGCTGGTTGCTCTGCCAGGGGTCTCTCCAATGGACTGAAGACTCAAGCGATCCTTTCCCCCCAAAGGCGTCCTTTATGGAGATTCTCATTTATGTGATGCATCTAGGTTTGAAAAAAGAAAAGTTCAGCCAGGTTTCTACCTTGTCTCTTTTGGTTGTGTGGGTAACTTCAGGTAAACTTCTAGTTGTGCTTCAACTGGCTTTGCCTAATTTAGTTAAGTTTTAGGAATTTCCATAGTGTTCCACCTCCCCCCATGTGTTGCTTTACTTCAGAGGCCATATGAAAAGTTCTGTCAAAGTATTTAGTTACAAAGAAGAATAAGCATCAGGCTGTAGATCAAGCCACCATTAACTTCAATTCAGCCTGTTCAACAATAAATTATTAAAAGTTATATAAAAGTTATAAAACTAATACTTCTTCATAAAAGACTTAACTCTTAATTAGCATTCAAAACAAAAAGTGTGACTAATTTTGCTACAAATTATCTAACTTCAGAGCTAGCTTAGGCCCTTTCCTTTTAAAAATAGGACCAAACAGTTTGAAGGGTTAAAGACACACTATCCTTTCCCCACCCGGTGTATCCTTAGATGCCTCTTCAAGATGTCGACTTGAGGAAAAAATAGTTTCCATGGTTTTCTTGTTGCAAGGAATTTGCCACTTTTCTAGAACAGTTATTACCTCCAGTCAGTATAACGGCCACTGAATCGATCTTCCATTATAAAAGGATAGTGTATCTTTAACATTTAAAGACAAACCTGCTCCAATACACGCCCACAGAAACTGGTCCCTGGAGGATCAGCCAAATCAGCTAAAATCTGCAATACTGGCCAATATTCTTTTAGCAAACAGGAGACCGCAGCTTTAAAGGGGAAAATGCAGATGTTGGATAAATACAGTAAGAAATAGTCATTTTCATCACAGGTTGCGTCTCATACAATATTTTATTAAAACCAAGCCATTAATCTCTCAATAAAACATTTTCTCTGTAAAAAAAATTTCTCCGTAGAAAGCCCTTCAGTATTACTTTCCCTAAACCAATAACCAAAAAGGCACTGTTCAATTAAAAAAAAAAAAAACAACTAAGAACAAACAATGTGCCCCATTAGGATTCACTTGGTTCAAGGCTATTAATGCTCTAAGAACTACCCAACACCCCACCTAAGTGCTAGAATAAAGTACCATGCAACATGTGCTGATCCCGAGGTACATTACCATGTTCCTAGGAGGAGACAGCTCCTTCTTCTTCTGGAGACTTGGGAGGACTCTTAGACCTGGATCTAGAGTTGGATTCCCTCTTTGAGGCAGGGGGAGGGCTTCTAGATCTGGACCTGGATCTTGACCTGGACCGAGATCTGGAGACAGATGAGGACTTTGACTTGGATCTCCTGGCAGACCTGGACTTCGAGGTGGAGCGAGACCGAGAGCGTGTGCGAGACCGGGATTTGGATCGACTGTAACGGGACCGGCTGCGGGATCTAGAGCGGCTCCTGCTTCTAGATCGGCTGCGGCGGCGTCTCCTAGGGCTAAAACATACACGGACGTAAAAAGAAAGAAGGAAAAAAAGAGAAAAAAAGGGGTTAAAAGTTGAACACGGGCGGTGCAAGACTTCAGCGACTGCTTCGGGACAGGGAGGGCGGAACGGGACCCACGTGGGCAAGAAAATGAGCGTTAAGAGGGCGCCATTGTTCAGAGTGAGTGGCCGGGGGCTAAAATTACTACAGGGAGAAACCCTGCCGCTCCGAGGGAACTCCACGTGCCTTTGCTACTAAACCCCTACCCCCTCCTTCCGCCGCGAAACTCGCTCGGGAAAGGAAACGAAACCAAGCGGCCCCCGCTGTACGGGCACATGCCTAAGCCCCGTTTATCTGCCTCATTCCTGACACTCCGCTGCCCCCCCTGTCCCGTTCCAGGCACTCACCTGCGGCTGCGGCGGCCGTAGCCACTGCTCCCGTAGCGGCGGGGCGGCGGGCCGCGCCGGCTGTGGTGTGAATCGGGAGGGCGGCCGTAGCGGGCCATCTGCACGCGGAGCTCCCGGCCATCCAGCACGGCCCCATCCATGGCGTCCATCGCGTCCTCGGCATCGCGTTTGTCGTGGAAACGGACGAAGGCGAAGCCACGGCTCTCTTTAGTGTAGCGGTCTCGGGGGATGTAGACGTCGCCCACGCGGCCGTACTTCTCGAAGACCCTCCGGAGCGTGTCCGGGGACGTACGGTAGGTCAGGTTGTCCACCTTGAGGGACGTCATGCCCTCCACGTCCGGCGGAGGGCGCCCGTAGCTCATGGCGGGCAGTAGCCCCCGAGGGGCGGTGGTATCCCAAGAGAAGAAACCTGGGGGGACGGGAGGAGGGAGTCAGGAGGCAGCGCGGCCCTGAGGGGGAAGCGCCTCACACCGGAGGGGAAGCGCCGGAGCGGCGGCCCAACAGAGTCCAGAAAGGAGAAGAGTTACAGGGCATAAGGAAACGCTGCGGGGTCCTCAGCGAAGAGGGAGGAGCAGGCACCCACCTCTGGGGTCCGGGGCTGAGGCGGCCTAAGGCCGGAGCAGAGACGAAGCGGCAGCACCAGCACGCCCTGCCCGCCGCGGCGAGGAAATGAGCGGGGCGCCGCCCGCGCGCGCCTACTTAACGCCACAAAATGGCCGACGGCGACCCGGAAGCCAAAGTACCGCCAGGCGCGCGCGCTGCCCCGCCCGCCCCGCTCCCGGCCGTCTCTCTTCCCCCCCCATCCCCTCCCCACCTTACCGACCGCGGATCGCGGGGCGACTTTGGAAAGCGCACGGAAAATGGTGATCTAAATTAATAACTCGCCTGCCGCGGAGAGTGACCGTTAAGGCAGCTCCGCCGTGACCCGGAAGGACTCATCGGAGGCGGGGAAATTTTGAACAATGTGTGCCGAAAACGGGAAAAAAAAAAACAAACAAAAAAAATAACGGAAATCAGGCGAGGCCGGTCTTCGCTGGGGGAGGAGGGGCGGGAAAGCTCCGCTGTATTAAAAAATAATAATTTTTTAAAAAGGCGTTAACGAACGGGAGCGCCTCGCGGGGGCGGGGAGGTGGCGGTTTAAAATGGCGGATGGGGAGGGAAGGCGGCTGTGAGGGGAGCGGGGTTCCTGGGGTGGCTGCTGCTGCTGTAGGAGCTCTATCTGCTTCGCGCTCCCGCTGCAGCCCGATGCCTTCCCCGGTCGCCGCTGTGAGGGCCCTGGCAGGCCGGCGTGGGCGCTCCGCCGGCTCCTTCCCCTTCTGCCGGTAGCGGAGCGTGGTGAAGCCGCCTCGGTCCGTGTAGTGCCGCCCTCAGGCCGCACGCTGCCGGCGCGGCGATCGGTGCCTGTGGGAGAGCTGGGGGCTGAGAAATGTGTCAGCAATCCGGCCCTGCGCCCGGGGCTCTCTGCGAGCTGGCGCTTTGGCGGCGTGTCCGGTGGAACGGGAACCAGGGCGAGGGTTAGGACAGCCCTGGGGTGAGGACGGCAAGCGGGTTCCCTTAGTTTTGTCTAGAAAAATGGTTCAAAACCGCTTCCCCCACCGCCAAAATTGTTGCTTTGTCGTTTCAGGCACTTGAATAAAAAGTCCAGACTCCCAAGAGTGAATTATAATACCTAGTTCTCATCTTAGAACAATGATAAACGTTTCTACCCATCTGTTTCATAATACCATGTTTAAAAATAAAGGACTAAAAACAAGGAAGACACAGTTCTTAAGGCAGTGGCTATTGATAAGAGAAAGCAAGGTCAGTATTAGAATTTAAGTCTTTATTCTTACTGTAGTTGTTTACTATCGTTTTCCACTGAAGAAGTATAAAAATAAATGATGATACCAATACAAACCTAGAAGCAACAGGGTTGGGTTTTTTTGCTACAAAAGTCTTAAAGCCAATACTAGTTTATTTGATTTCTTAAGACTTTTGTTTTGCTTTGTGCTATGTTGTTTCTTTGCCTAGAGAATTTTGATTAAAATTTTTCTGATTCATCTGCTGAAACCCTTTCTCTAAGGAGACATTTGGAGTTTATCTTGACAATAATCTCCCTAAAATGATGGAGTTTTCTTGTGTCCCTTGTTCACTAGTTTCACAGTCCCTTCAAATCAATACAAGCTGCTGCCAAAAGAATTGGTCCAGCACACCAGGCCATGCAGCTAAATAAATGCTTATGTTAGCACAAGGGGAAGGAGGTGTAAGTGGGACACAGTGCCTAGAGGATCTTAAAAATCTGCTTATATACCTTTGTAATATAGAAAAGGGAGAAGAGAGCTTTGGTTGTGTTAAAATACCTCCTTGATACTCTAATTGGGTCCTTGTAAAGCAGCCTATAAATAATCATACTGACTTTCTTCCACAAGTAAAGAAGAAATAGTTGGAAAAAACCTTACCTTTTTTTTTTTTAGAAAATACAACTCATTAATTAAAATAGTATTAAAAATGTAATGGTAGCTGGGATACTATAAGTCTTTTACTGGAGATAACGAAGGTAAAAATTGGTGATTTGTCATTTACTTAAATTGATTCTGGATTTTCTTCCACTTTCTCTTTGGCCAGCAGTTAAGTAGAGCTGATTTATCTGAATGCTCCAATCCTGACTTGGAGAACCAACAGAAGGGACAGAAGATAATAACAGTAAAAAGCAGCCATTCTGCCAGTACAGGGTGTGCAACCCTGTTTCAGTTTTGCTGATGTTTTAACAGAGATCTTCAAAACTTAAAGATCAATTGATCTTAAATTTAGTGTTTTAAAAATACTATGAAGTAAAATATTAAGAGTATGTAATTGCTAAAACCAAACTTCCCTGAGACAAAGCAGTGAAAGATTATGAAGGCTCTTTCCTCTCCTGAGTCACTGAGACAATGAAAGGCAGAAGCACTGTGCAGAGCATGTGTGTTGCTGGCACTGAGATAGGTAGGTTATTCCAGGTGGGAATCATTTTCCTTTTGGAATGATTTTGTGTGTGTTTGAATTCAGCTAATTACACATTTTTCTTCAATGACTTTCTAAGACTTTTTAAATCTTGCCAGGTTTTATTTAGTGGGGAGAAATTATAATTCTTGAAAACTAGTACAAATCTTTATTTTAAGGATTAGATTTCCACCCCTTTAAGTAGAAAAAGTGTACTTTCATAAAACTGCATTTCCCATAGTGCACAAGGGCTCTCTGGGCTGGGTCAGCTGATCCAGGTTGTGAAATGTTCCTTATTTCCTGTCCAACGTGCATGGAAATGAGTCGTGTGTGCAAATGTCTCATCTTTCCTTTGTCAGGTGATTTACAGGCTGTGGACCAGAATTCTGATTTAGAACAACTGTAAGAAACTAGGCTAATTAACTAGCCTGATATTTGGAAAACTGCTTCATTTGGGTGGAAAAAAGATGTCCTGAAGAAGGAACATGCTGCAGTCTGCCCTGTTAACTTCATGGGAAAAGGTAGAGAGAGACTCTTGATCTTTACCTTTTGTACCAGACCTTTATCTTTGGGGTGGCTGGGTTTGGGTTGGTTTTTTTTTTCAAGTTATTGATTTTGCAGTACATTGTGTAAGAGAGTCAGCAGGTTTCTTGGTTAGTTGATGTTTATGTCCTAGCAACTAATAAATAGCTTTAAGTAATTGTAATTTGTAAAGCTTTCCTTCTTGTTTTATTGTTTTTGTTTTTAACAGAGGATAAGAGGAAACTTTTAAAAGAAAATAAGAGTTTTTCCAGACCAAAGCTGAGGACTTGTCAAGAAAACACAAAATGTCTCCTGAATCAAAAAAACTTTTCAACATCCTTATTTTGGGAGTTTCCTTTATGTTTATATTCACTGCTTTCCAAACATGTGGAAATATTGCGGTAGGTGTCAATTTCAAACCATGTCATATTTCTATCACAATTATTCATTGTTTCTTGTATTTTGTGTTCTCTAATCTAAGAGTTGCTTTACTTGGGATTTTTTACATGCAAGACACCTTGACATTTTGCCTCCTTGCTTTTGGTTTAGTGTTAATGAAATTAAGTTGGTTAACAGGATAATTAAGCATTTTTTTTGTTAAGATAGCATAGCTACATCTGTAACTGTATCTAATTGTTTAGAAAGTAGAAAATTAATGAATCCTGTCAGATGTTTGAACTTTAAAATAGTGTCTGTTTTGACACTTGCAACATTTAACAATTGATTGACAAGGGACCTTCCATATTTCTGATTATTCTATACAGTCCCTTTCAAAATATTTGCCTAAGTTGATGTTATTAACCATGGCCTTAGTTTTTCCTAATCTTAACATATTTTTCTGATCTAACAAACTAGACACTGAGGGGGAGTATGAGGATAACATCTGACAAGTAGTCAGACTTCCACAATTGCTAGAACTGCCAAGTCACCTTCCATGGATAAATAATTTACTGCTTTAGTATCGTGATCTCTTTGCATGCTGAAGCAAAGTTTGGTATAACATAATTCAAATTCACTATTGAAAGGAGATTATACTCTTACTACTTAAATTTTTAGAATTCTACTACTGATCCACTTAGCCTAGATCCTTTAACTTACTGAGTTGTTGACATTGCTTTCAATATTAGTTACATGCTTGAAGGACAGTTAGATTTCAACATACCTCTTAAGTCTACGAGTCTGAGAGCTTCTCTTTTCTTGCATGCAAGAAAAATCCTTTGTGAGTTCAGACATATAACTGTCCTTCACTGCCTTATAGAAATAATTACTTAGAATAGTTTTTTGTAGAAGTCATAGTGCAGTGGGATACTGTACAAGAGTACATAAGTACAGCCCAGTCATCTTGGAAGGTCTGCAATAAATCACAGCACCTCACTGAATTGGACCTAGTGACCATGCAGTCATGTAATTTATTGTCATTAAAGTCATTCCAAGTGACTTTCAATCAGATCTGCCTGCCAGTCCAACTAATTACCTGGTCTCATGATCACTAAAGCTGATTCAAGGGGAAAAAAAACAAGGAACAGGGAAGTAATGGGAAGCTGAAAAGAACAGAAGCTGTTACCAGAAACTCATAGTTAGGTCAAATTAAGAGTATTTAGAAACTTCTCCTTTTTTTCCCACTTGTTAAATTAAGATAGTCACACATATCTGCCTAAGAGAGATGTTAGGTGAAACAAAAGTTTTGTGAAATATTTTAAGGTCTCTGATGAAATAATGATATAATCCTAAAGTACTAATTACTCCTTCAAACAGATATTTCCCTGCCAAATATCTCCTTCACCTTCATCGTGGAGGTGTTGTGACTTGTAATTAACACTTTAAGTACTTTGTAGAGTCTATTAATGATTAATTTTAAGATATGACACTGACTTCAAACTGATGCAAGTGTTTGCAAACTACAAGATATATTCTAGCATATTACAGTGTATCATTTTCTCCTCACAGCAAACTGTTATCACAAATTTAAACAACACGGATTTTCATGGCAGTGGCTACACAAGGTAATTTACCCAAATCTTCTTACTACTTTGCTCCTTGTGAGGTGAAGTGAGTTATAATTCCATCTGATATGTGCTCTCCAGAGATTGTAGCATTCTGCTGACTTCACAATTTAATAACTTAATTAAAGCAGTGTAAAGCATAGGCTTCTCACGTGCACTCTAGCTCTGCTTTGAATTATCTCTAGTTGAACTACAGATCTGTTTTGCATGTTTTCTTTGTAGGGAGAAAAAACCACCGTACAGTCATCACATTCTCAGCATTTTATCTTAGGAGATGAAGAATATGGCATTTTTAAAGGAAATAAAATTGCTAACTAAGGCCATTGTTGTTTGCCTTTGTACACCTGTGTGTGTTTGTGTAGGACAGATGGTGTTGATCAACTTCCAGGAAGTACTGCAGCATAAATGTTAAAGTAACAGTCAGAAAGACCAGCAGCAAAGCCACAGAAAGCTCTTCTGTTTGTTTATTGCACTGGCATAGCCAAACTCACCAAGCATGATCAGGGACCTTTTGTAGGCCAAATTAATCTGTCACATAGGAAAACCCAGTGGCTGCTTTGAAGAGTTTACTGTCTTAATTTAAACTAAAAATACAACTGGCACAAAATATACCTATAAAATTTCTGTGGTGTGTTTGGCAGAAAATGAAAACCTCCCTGGTAGACTAATGAGGCTCTGGAACATTCTCTAGAAGTGCTGGGCACAAAATGCAGTAACTGTTGTTGAGGCACAGTTTGACAGATGGGTGTTGTAAATCAGAAGACGTGCTTGCCTGCAATAGTTTGGGACTCTATTCAGCAATCTAGGAAACACTGACACTCCTGTACTCCCACAGAGAGTGCAGTGGCATCCTGGGGTGCATTAGAAGGGCTGTGGTTAGTAGATCAGGAGAGGTTCTTCTTCCCCTCTACTCTGCCCTGGTGAGGCCACATCTGGAATATTGTGTCCAGTTCTGGGCCCCACAGTTCAAGAAGGACAGGGAGCTGCTTGAGAGAGTCCAGCACAGAGCCACCAAGGTGATGAAGGGAGTGGAGCATCTCCCTGATGAGGAAAGGCTGAGGGAGCTGGGGCTCTTTAGCTTGGAGGAGGCTGAGGGGTGACCTTATTAATGTTTATAAATATATGAAGGGTGAGTGTCAGGGGATGGGGCCAGGCTCTTCTCAGTGGTGTCCAATGATAGGGCAAGGGGCAATGGGTGTGAGCTGGAGCACAGGAGGTTCTGCTTAAATTTGAGAAGGAACTTCTTTCCTGTGAGGGTGACAGAGCCCTGGGACAGGCTGCCCAGGGAGGGTGTGGAGTCTCCTTCTCTGGAGACATTCCAGACCCACCTGGACACCTTCCTGTGTGATCTCATCTGGGTGTTCCTGCTCCTGCAGGGGGGTTGGACTGGATGAGCTTTGGAGGTCCCTTCCAATCCCTGACACTCTGTGATTCTGTGATTCTGTAATGGGTGAAGGTAACAGAAGAAAGGAAGGAAATGTTTGACCATGAAAGTTATGCAGTTACTTAAGTTGTGTATGCATTTGTTATTTTGGAATTGACTGAACATTCTTTAAGTAGTTGCACTTATACCCTATGTTTTATTTTAATTACTTAATCATCTTTGTTGTTTATTTGTGTAGCATGTCCATTATTTATGGAGTATTCTCTGCATCAAATCTTATCTCACCTTCAGTTGTTGCAATAGTAGGACCTCAACTCTCCATGGTTGTTAGTGGCATATTTTATAGGTAAGTATTAATTTTGAATTTTTGTCTTCTTCTTTTGAAATCTTTCTTTCATTTTTTCATACCTAAGGCTACCATGCCATACATGAAATTGGCTGAGGAAGGCATCTTGCAGAGATCCTCTTTGTATCAGTAGATGTGTAACTGCAGAGTACTTCAGCCTACTGGAAAAAGAGTGTATTTTTTTCCACAGCATTTCCAGACTTTGCTGATTGTGGAGTTGAGGTTGTGGTCTCATTTTAATGACTTTATTTAAAAAAAAAAAAAAATTCTCCATGCTTAGTGGAGTAAAAGGATTACTCTTTTCACATATGATCTAAACTATTTTCTAATGTCATGTAGGAGAGAGTAGCTGATTTAGAAGCAGCTAAGCAAGATATCTGATTGTTGAAGAGCATTGTCCACTTGAAGTCTATATTCAATTAACCCATCTGTTCTATTCTAGCCTATACATTGCAGTTTTTATCCAGCCTGCTACCTGGGCTTTCTACACTGCTTCTGTTTTTATTGGCATTGCAGCTGCTGGTAAGCATTGTTCTTACCCTGCTTACTATTCTTTGGTACATTTGAATAAACTTCTAAAGTATTTTTATTTCCTGAGCAATATATTCTGTATATTTCAGTGCTGTGGACAGCACAGGGAAGTTGCTTGACTGTAAATTCTGATGAAAACACCATTGGAAGGAACAGTGGAATATTTTGGGCTCTCTTACAGTCCAGGTAAGCTTTATTTATTTATTTATTTATTTTTCAGTTGTGCACACATTCTACTTTTTACATTTTTTGATGAGTGTGAGACTGCATCAAAATATTCTGCTGGTACCTTGCAGTCACTGAAGTGGGAGGGAATGCTGGAAACAAAATTTCTGTTGCTAGTGTGCACTATAGAAGATGAATTAAAGTTAACATACTGCAAGCCTCTGCTCTGGACATGCTCCAAAGATACATTTCTGTTAGGGAAGCATTTGACATACATAACAGAAACCTTGGTCATTATGGAGGGCTGTGCTAATTTGTGGCAGGCTCCTGAGTGCACTGATAAGCCCTAATGGTCCTGAACAACCTCACCTGGGACCTTCACCACACCCTTCCCATCTGCCTCGGCCCAGGAGCCCCCAGTTAAACTCAGCCCTGAGTCTTTATTCCTTCTGGAGCTGCATTGGAGCAGTGCTGGTCTCCAGCTCAGCCCCAGCCATGCAGGTAGGATTTATACCTCCCAGTAGAGTGTAATGTAATTCAGGTATAGGGGAAAATAGCAAAGATGTTCAAGAGGATAGAGCTGCTGACTTGAAAAGAGATTAAAAAGACTGGGACTCTTCTTTTTGGGGAAAAAAATAAAGTGTCTGAGGAGGATTATACTGATGGACTGCTAAAACAAGAAGGCAGCAGATGAGCTGAATGTAGAACTGTTGCTCACCAAATGGTGCTGTACTAGAATTCAAATCACTTGGTGAAACCAGAAGAGGGTTGGTTTGAAACAGATAAAGTGCTTCTTTACACAATGCATGATTAAACTTCGGGAATTTGGTGCCACAGGAAGGTGTGGAGTTGGATGGTGTCAGCAGGATCAAAAAGAGATCAAATAAATTTATTGTCAATAGGTCTGTAAATGATTCCTGAAGAGAGATAGCTTTTACCACCTTTAATACAGCAATTCTGGATATTGGGAAATAGAGAGGGGAAGGAATTGCAGAAAGTGCTCAGGCTGGTGAGCCTGCACGAGCTGCCATTGCTAATGCTGCTGTGGGGACAGAATACTGGATTAGCAGAACCTCAGGCTGAGCCAGTGCTTGTGTACTTCTTGTGTTTCTTAAGCTTCAGGTTCCAGAATGAACATCTCAGTATGTTATCAGAGTAGCAATTTCCACAAACCCAACTAATCATGTTTTACAGTGAGTAAAATGCCTGGCTTTGTATGAGGAAACTTGACTCTAAGGCTGTTCTGACTCACTGTTCATTCAGAATTACTATATTGCTAGAAACTGTAGGTAGGAACACAGAATTTCCCTTGAGCTGTTAATAACCCATTTAGCATTGCTGGGGCAATACTTCAGACAAGATATGTGGTTCTTCTAAGGAAGTATTACAAAATAATCTCCATAGGTGTCAGCTTTCTAACCTATATCCTTCCAAAATTAGAGAGAGGCAACTTAAATGCGGATTTCCTCATTTTTGCTACTGCTTTATGTTTTGATTGCTGTATGGGGAAGAATCCTCTACTGTTTTTGAAGCTTTATATAGAATAAGCAGTTGGTGTGGAGAGTGACTAGTGTCTTTATTTCTTTCACAATTACACAGGACTATTTTTTGCATAGAATAATATTACTGTGATGCTATAACCTTCATCTTACCACAAAAAGTGGTGTTCACCTTCATTGTCCTTTTTGTTTACAGCTTGTTTTTTGGAAACCTCTATATATACTTTGCTTGGCAAGGAAAAACTCGCATATCAGGTGTGTATTGCTTGTTTATATGTACATATTCCCTTTAAAATATGGTAGCATGAATAAACAGGGTAAATAATGAACTGGAAAGTGTCAAGAAACTTAAACAGTAGCAGAGAATTTTATTCCAATTTCTTGTTAGATAGACTCTTATTTTGGGAGTATGTTTTTGATTCAGTGTTCCATAGTACTCATGGCCCTTCTATTATGTATCTTTTCCTGCATGCAATGCACTTTGAATACCTTCTTTTAAAATATTGTCTCTGAAACAATGAATGCTAGTTAGGAACAAGGTTTTCCACAGCAGCTAGTCTGGGATTTTCCCTGTGCAGACAAGCTTATGCCAAAATATGTGTATTTGGAGGGAAAGGTGTTCTGGAAGGGCTGTATGTTTAATATACAATCTATCCCATTACAAAGTAAGTTCTTGGTGTAGATGTCCTTCCATATCAGATTGGAGACTGATTAAGCTATGAAATAGAGGAAAAGAAAGAAAAACCATCCTAGTTGCCTTCATAGCTGCACTCATCGCTGTGCTGGCACAAAGCAGTAGCAAGACAGAGGTTGAGATGTGCAGCTGGAGTGAGAGAATCACAGAATCACAGAATGCCAGGGATTGGAAGGGACCTCGAAAGCTCATCCAGTCCAATCCTCCTGCCAGAGCAGGAACACCTGGATGAGATCACACAGGAAGGTGTCCAGGTGGGTCTTGAATGTCTCCAGAGAAGGAGACTCCACACCCTCCCTGGACAGCCTGTCCCAGGGCTCTGTCACCCTCACAGTAAAGAAGTTCCCTCTCAAATTTAAGCAGAACCTCCTGTGTTCCAGCTCACACCCATTGCCCCTTGTCCTATCATTGGACACCACTGAGAAGAGCCTGGCTCCATCCTCCTGACACTCACCCTTCAGATATTTATAAACATTAATGAGGTCCCCCCTCAGCCTCCTCTTCTCCAAGCTAAAGAGGCCCAGCTCCCTCAGCCTTTCCTCATCAGGGAGATGCTCCACTCCCTTCATCACCTTGGTGGCTCTGTGCTGGCCTCTCTCCAGCAGTTCCCTGTCCTTCTTGAGCTGTGGGGCCCAGAACTGGACACAATATTCCAGCCCAGAGAGCGGGCTGCGGCTGCTGCTTAAACTCACAGCGTTGCTGGAAGAGTGTGTAAAGGACTCAGTCTTCCTCTCTTGGCATAGTTTATGAAGATTAGCTTCCTGATGGGTTTGTAATTAATACTATAATTATTTTTTTTTAATTTGACATTTTGCTAGACTGGTGGAGAGCAGGAATTTGAGAACAGTGGACTTTATTCATATTCTTAAGAATCTGGATACTGGTTGAGACTGGGTGGTTTTAAAGCAGAGATTTCTGGCAACTGTTTTAAGTAAGCAAGGCAAGGTACGTGGAGATAGCGACTAAGAAAACTGCAAGGGTGAAAATAGAGCAAAATCTTAAGATTTTAATTATAAAATCTAAGCATTGCTGGAAAAACAACATTTGGTAAACAATTAGGGTTGATTGTCCTGTTCATATTGTGAGAACTTTCCTTATTGTAGTCTTAAACTAAATTATCTACTAGAATGGTCAATTCTTTTAGTGTTTAAAAGATGAAGATACTTCTAGTGTAGTCAATCAGGAATAAGATCTTGAGTTTTAAATGATAATTATCAGGCTTCAGAAATACTGCCATGTTGAGATGAATAGTCTACTTCAGGCTGCTTTTCATATTCTCTATAGACATGGGCTTGGTAGCACAGCATGGGTTAATTTTTAAAAGTCATCTTGTACGTTCCTCACCTTTAACACAAAGCTTTAACTGTTATTGGAAGTATTGGAGACACTTTGAACCTGGTGGGCCTGAAATTCTGTGCATTTGAAATTTCATTGCTCTTGCTCACCACAGACTAGAGCAATTAGCTATAAAGGAGTTCTGATGTTCCATTTCCCTCCCCTCTTTAATGTCTTGAGACTCCTCTTTATTAAAAATATTGTTATTGGTAGATATAACAGCATTCAAAAAATAAGTTCTTCCTTCCTTTTACTGCTATAAAATTATTACAGGCATTTCAAGGTGAAGCACACATTCTCTTTTTGATCTGTAGTTCTACACAGGTTATTTTTAATTGATGCAGAACAATTTTACACTTACCTTTAAGCTAAAGTAAATAGAAGTGTAGGCGATATGTTCAGAATCATACACTAGTTCACACAACATATTCAACATCATACACAACTATTAGCTGTTTCTTGTCTTTTTTTCTCTGCTTAATATTTGTAAATATTAAATATTAATGCAGTGACTTCTGTATTAGACTTGCCTGTGCCAGACAAGTCAGTCAGTGCAGCAGAGCTGGTGTAGGGCAGCAGTCACCTTCCTCCAGCAGCATGTTGGATGCTGTGGCAGTTGGTGAGGTTTCAGTGGTTTTAAGGCCTTTGTAGTTTACAAGCCTACCACTTTATGATGTTACAGCACTCATATTTCTGATGCTGGTAAAGATCTCTTTTTTTTTTAGAAATCTGAAGGGTTTTGGGGGTAGTTTGCTATGTCCACTCTAAATTATAGAAGTCTTCAAAGATGAAATTTCTTCTGTTAATGATTGATGCACTTTGTGTTAATTGGCTGCTCCTTGGTCATAGCCTTTGCATGGCAGATGTGAGTGACACTCTTTAATATGCTGATATTTTATTAGCATCATAAAACTGAGACAGGAATTTGCCAGCAGCTGGGTACCTTTTGCTCCATGTGGAAGGTAAGTTAGACAATTAGTTTGTTTTAGACACTCAGTAGTGTGTCTGTATTGGTTCTTTGAAGGTAGATGAATTGGTTTGAGTTGCTTTTGCACATTTAGTTATGACTCCTCTTTGTTTTTCCACAGAGAGTGATCGCAGAACTGTCTTCATTGCTCTGACTGTTATCAGTCTTGTGGGCACAGTTCTGTTCTTTCTGATTAGGAAACAAGAGGACACAAAAGCTCCAGGGGAAGAAGATTCTGCTAATGAAATCCTGGGGGACAGCTCGTAAGTGCTTATGGCAATAATATGTTGTCATGTGTATTTGTTTATGCTCTTACTCCTCAGTGGAACATTGTGTGTTCACTTCATCCTCTACACTGGGAACATGAATGATACAGACAACCTGTAGAATTTACAGATTTAATAGAAAAGTGTCTGTACTTTAACAAGTGAGAGTGTTCTTTATATGACACGTTTTCAAGGGTGGAATGCAGTACTGTGCATTAACTTTTTTTGTTAATAAGTGGCTTTGGAAAGATATCTTTTACCTCTTTTCTCCACTGATTATTATTAAACACATGTCTGCCTTTCATAATCTGTCTTGCCCTCATCAACTCAGTTTAAAGACTCAATAAGCAGAAATTACTCCCTTTTTACCAACTTTCTTCTACATACTGAAAATGTTTTTCATATCTTCTCTAAATAACTATATATGCCACCCTGATAAACACATTAGAAATGCATAGGTACACAGATATATAAATTCAGTACAGTTTTGCCCAAGGCATCAATTTAAATTTTTTTGCTTTATTTAAAGAACAGTGAAAATGTTAGAAAAACATCAGTAAG
Organism: Caprimulgus europaeus; assembly: GCA_907165065.1. The sequence continues at coordinate 3,312,246 of OU015543.1, read as the reverse complement.
TATACCAGTGAAAAAGATTCAAAGCTATAAATGCTCAGAGGAAAGATTCTGTTAAGCAGGCTGATTTTTGAACAACTCTCACTAGGGCAGAAAGCAAATACATTTTGTGGTTAGTAGTTTAGATTCTCAGAAAATTGAACAGCATACTCTAGTGTATAGTACTGGGCTAGAAAATGTACAGAAAGTTTGAAAAATGAAGCTGTCTTTCACTACAGTGACACAGTTTGGTTATTTGTGTTCCATTTTGACTGAGTCATTTACTTACCCAGGTCTGCACAAACCAAAATGACGAGAGCAGTGTCTGCCTTCAGTAAGTATTGTTTCACATAAGAGGTACTTAAAAAAATACTGGCATATCCTTTCCATCTCTCTCTGATTCTGTTGATAATGTGATCATGTGCAAGTCACTTAAAACAAAACATTTGTGATTTGAATTAAGATTTTAAGAACTCATTTCAGTTATTCCACTTTGAATGTGAACCTTCAGGGATGGCCTGCTTGGAAAAATGACTGCCACATGGCATGGTTTTCAGACCAGAGATGGCAGTTCATAGGGACACAGGACTGATGAGTGTTGAGCCTGACAGGAATTCAGTTGTCTTTATGAGCATTTGTGATTTTGAGCCTAGTCAAAATGGAGCTTGCAGCTGGAAAAGCTTGGGAACCACTGAACTAACGTGTGAGCAAATTACTCTTGATGGTGTGATTGATGTGAGCTGGCTGGCTGCACTTCAGAACTGCTCCTTTATGTGATGGAGAGATTCAGAGGGATGTGTCTTTGATGTAGTTTCAGATCCAAGCTACTTTACAAGAGCTTCCTTATATAGATGACCTCAAAAAGAACAGGTTACCACTTGGGAAAGCTAGTGCATGTAAGTTGAAAAACAAAACAAAAAAACCCCAACCAAAACCAAAACAAAACCCCCCTGCTGACATAACAAGCTAAAGAAGTTATATGGTTTATTTTGTCACCAAATGATACCAGTTAAAAACAACAGTTTTAAACTGAAACATCTGCAGTTCCCATTGAAGTTTGATGTGGTCTGCCCATGACTGTTAAGTTTGTTTTGAGAACAAGGAGATCTTCACTGAGACTTTATTTGTCCTTTTAGGAGACAATTGCCATGAACTGAGAGAGGGTACAGAAATACAATGAGCAGAAAATTGTGTGCTAATTCAAAACTGTGTCCTCTCTTTAATATTTCCCCTCTTGTGTTTCTTGCAAAAAAAGGATTTTGAGTAACAGCATTTCTTTCAAAGGACAAGTCAGGGTTGGTTTGTTTAGTCCTGTGTTTACTGTAATAAAATCACAGCATGCATAATCTTAACCCATTTTTGCAAAGAGCAAAAGAAAGTGTAGATGATCTTAATAGTGTCATCAGTTATATTAATTTCCATTATTATGTCTTTACAGAAAAATCTATAAAGCTGAGCTTCACCAAAGAGATTCTGCTGCTCAGTGTTACAACAGCCTACACAGGTATGAAGCAAGCAGAGTGTATAATCATGTAGCAGTGTCAGGGTATTGCTTGGAATTTTAACCCCAGAGCAGGATTGCAATTCCAATTGCAATAGACTGCAACATTGCTTGAATATTTCAGTTAACTTTGAATGAGTTAGTTAGGACATTTCTATATCTGGAAAGTGTTTCTGCATGATAGGAGGGGTGTGCCTAAATCTGCAAATACTCACTGATGTGGTGATGTTTGGTTCAGTACAGCTTTAGGTCACTCAAATTGAGGGTCAGGCAAAACTCATTTTTTAGTTTTTAGGTGATTTGGTATTACACTGTCAATATCTTGTGGGTTGTTTAATGCAATTGTGTTGTATTTGAATTAAAATTATTTTTATAAAATTCACTGTCAGTGTTCCCTTCATTGAGGTGTGGGAGACTACAAACAGTCTTCATTTTAGTCTTGGTTCTACTGGGGAAAGGCCATTTCCAACTATTTTTGTCACTAGTATTTGCTGTGGCAGGAGCTCTCTTTTTATCAACTTTGGTTAAATCTGGTCTGCCATTGTTAAATCAAGGTGTGAGTTGTAAAATTAAAATACATTTTTCTCATATACTCATATTTTTCTCATATGATAAAGTGATTCTGCCACAAAAATCCTATAAAATGTTCAAAATATTACTGAGATCCTTTAACAAGTTTTTTGGGGGGTTCACATGTAGTTCTGTTCATGATCAAATTAAATTTTAGGAAGAACAGATGCATTTTCAGAACCTCAGCTCTGAGTCACCATTATGAAAAATTGTTGTTAGCTCTTGTAGGTGAAAAGAAAAACTTAGATGTGAATAAACTATAACCAATGTCATAACATCTGCTGAAGCTTGCAGTCAGCTTCTGGTAGAGAAATAGCACTAGTAGCTATGAAATCAGTTTGCACCAGCCACTAATCTGAGTTACAAGCTGTTTCACAGCAGCTCCAGCATTGTGACAACCCAACTTAGGTGTTCAGTGCAATGGGAATGTGAAGCAAGATAACAAGGGAAGGGAGTCACTCAGGTTTTGGCTGATTAATCTGAAATTTGCTTTTAGTGCTAGCAGAAAAAAATAAATAAATTAGTCCAGCTTGGAAAAAAAATAGCTGCTGCCATCTGGTGACTGTTGGTCCATATTGCCACTTTAGGAAAATACAAAATCCCTTAAAGCCAACAAAAGCTTTTTTTTGTTTTTCCAAAATTGATGGTTGGATTCTTAAGACTGCTCAAAGTTCACCCCTGTTTGAGGCTGTGCAGTTCAGTAGCCTGCTACACATAGACCAGGATATGGTGTACCATATTTTTGCAGTAGCAAAGGGCAAAGGAGGTAAATTAGAAACAATTCTATTTTTGAACTGTTTTTCTTTATTTAGGCATTTTTTTGCATTGTTTTAAATATCCTTCTTATTAAGGAACTGGTATTTTTACAGTGATGGCTTCTAATCATGTTAGTTGGACTCTGCTACCTTTCCTCACAGTAATGGCAGAGGAAAGAAATAAGAGTTTTAAATAAAGAGTAGTTGTTCTTTCTCAGTTTTATATCTTTATATATAGAAAAGTAGCAGTCCACTTTAGAAATCTTAACTCTTTTGGTATTTGGGGGTGCAGGGAGTCTTTCTGAGGAATGCCATAACTTGAGTAGAGGGGAACCTACCCCATGAAATCCCAAAGTTCTTGAAAAGCAGAAATATAAACTGTATGTAGAGATTGTGTCAACAGAAGTGTGTGACACTAATTAGTGGCACAGTGTTTTTTCTAATGTAGGTTTTGTAAACTGACATAGGAGAATATAATAATTACATAGTTTAAAATTCCCTAATTGCTTCTGTTACACAGATGTCATTTAAATATGTGTATTTGAAAGGTACTTTGGGGAAAAACAGCCTTTAGACATAAAGAATTTTTTATTAACTGTTGTAATAGTTCATCTGTCAGTTTTGTTTGGTTTCTTTCAAAGGTTTGGAATTAACATTCTTTTCTGGAGTATATGGAACATGTATTGGTGCTGTGAATAGGTTTGGCAGTGAAGAAAAAAGCCTTATTGGTCTCTCTGGTATTTTTATTGGTGTTGGAGAAATTTTAGGTGAGTCTAAATTTACTGCCTTACAGACAAAAAAGGATTAAGATTATGTAGTTACTCAAAATAGGGTTGTTTTTAACTGAATAATGTCTTTCAAGCTTACAGTAATAGTTGTGTAAACAAAAAAAGAAATATTAGAAATAAAGTTGTCAAACAGTTCCTGATTGCACTGTGGATTATACATTACACCATGTAAAGTGAATGCAGACTAGGATGTGAAATGCTGATGAGTAGGAATCCTAAGATTTTGCATTCTTTTGGGGTTAGTGCAAAGAAATACATAAGGCTGATAATGAGAGAAGCACCAGGCTACCATGGTATTAGGGAATTTTCAGCATCTTGATATTCTGCTTTTTAAATAGTCTTCTCTTAACATTTTTATTATTTTTTAAGTGAGATCATAACTACTTTAAATTTATTTTAAAAGTATTGCACTAAAGATTTATTTCTTAAAAAAAAAAGTTATCTGGTGTTAAATGAGATCTGATATTTGAATAAAATTGAATACAGGTAATGTTCACCAGCAACTTGGACCTCTAGAGAAATGCATGGCTTTGCAATTAAAAGAGCTAGTATTATTTATTCACTTAGTATTGTTGCAGTACTGGAGGAAATAGTGACTGCTGGGAAAATACTTGTGGGGGGAAAAAAAAAGATGAAGTGTCTTTAGTGGCAATTATCTGATAAATCTGCTGCCTGCATTTCACAGCCATCTCTAGTGACCCAAAGGTTATAGCATCTGGCAAATGGGGCTGACAGGTCTGGCAGACTCTTTGGGACTGTTTTAATGTCTGTCAATCTTTGTTATTCAATATGGGGAAGTTTATAATCTAATATTTTATTTTATATTTTATTTTATATTTTATTTTATATTTTATTTTATATTTTATTTTATATTTTATTTTATATTTTATTTTATATTTTATTTTATATTTTATTTTATATTTTATTTTATATTTTATTTTATATTTTATTTTATATTTTATTTTATATTTTATTTTATATTTTATTTTATATTTTATTTTATATTTTATTTTATATTTTATTTTATATTTTATTTTATATTTTATTTTATTTTATTTTATTTTATTTTATTTTATTTTATTTTATTTTATTTTATTTTATTTTATTTTATTTTATTTTATTTTATTTTTCTTTCCTTTTGCAGTATTTTAAGCTTGGTTTTTATTCTTTCCATCTTCAGGTCTGATTTAATTATCCAATCTTTTCTACTTACACAGGTGGAGGAATTTTTGGTTTACTGAGCAAGAATAATCGCTTTGGCAGGAACCCTGTTGTGATGCTGGGCATCGTTGTCCATTTCATAGCCTTTTATTTAATTTTTTTCAACATGCCAAATAATGCCCCTATTGCTCCTATGGAAGGAACAGATGATGTTGCTTATATGATTCCAAGGTATGTAAACATTTTCTTTTGACTGGTGTAACTCAAGATGTATATAAAGAGCTTGTTCCTGTGATAGAAAACTCCTTGAAGCTACTTTTCTCTGTAGTAAGTAACTCGACAGAAAAGGATTTCAGGAATTCTGTTTTCATTGAAGGCAGATATCCTGTTTCCATCCAATTTAGGAATTGAAATGACATAGGAATAAAAAGCATGAGGATATTTGGTAGCACTTCTGTCATTGACATTCCTGATGTCTAGTACAACAGTGAGACCAGGAACTATTGTACTTGATGTCAGGAATTCCATTTATTAAACCAGTGTTGGGTTCAGTTTCACCACAGCATGGAGCACCAGCCTTGCACTGTTGCACTGGTTTCCAAGTTCTTTGAATGCTTGTTGTCAAAGTCCCCTTGGTCTGACTGGAACCATGCTATGCCTGTCTCTTACACTGCTCCATGTCAGGGCAAGGATATAGGGAGCTTTCTTACCATTGCAACTCTTTTTTGGGGTGTATTTTTGCCAATTTGTGTGAAAATACAGCATTGTCACTGGTGCAGATACAGCTGCTGACTTCCAATTATAAGCGTTTTTACCTGCACTAGTGACTATTGTTTATTTAACTGGAGTATTTTTCTGCAAAATAAATTGATATTTCTCTAATATTCCTGCAGTTTTATGAATTCACCATGTGTGTCTCAGCTTTTAATCACTGCCTTGTGGGTTTGTGGCTCCAAGCACCAAAATGAGTTCTAGCAGTTCTAATTCAGTGTATAATTGCCTGCAGGTAACAGTAACAGAAGTCTTATAATTCAAGAAATTACAATCTGATGAAACTATTCTTTTTTCCAAGCCAAGCATTCCCAGTTCTTTACCAGTGAAATTTAAAGCTTGATAACTTTCTTCCATTCTCACTTTCCAATTAAGTCTGCCAAAAATAGTTTATAGATGTGTAAGCTGTTTAAATGAATGAATGAATGGCTTTTAAATGTTATTCACTTTGTCCTTCAGCAAAGAGGTGGCCTTATTGTGCAGCTTTCTGTTGGGCCTGGGGGACAGCTGCTTTAACACCCAGCTCCTCAGTATTTTGGGGTTCCTGTATTCAGAAGACAGTGCTCCTGCCTTTGCCATCTTTAAGTTTGTTCAGGTATTGTATGACACAGGCTTTTGAAAGTATGACTGTTGGAATGTTGTTGAAAGTCTGGACTGGGTTTTTTTAATGAGGGAGGAAAAATTATGTTGTTTCTGCAAAGGATTTCAGCCTTTTTTTTTCTTTAACAGGAGAGAAAGTAGTTTTTAGGTAGGAGTAGCTTGATTATAGCTTGTGATTATATAGTTGCACTGCTATTACAAGTTTTGAGGGAAGTTAGAAGTGTTGGGAATTGAAGTTTAAAGTCAAAAGGCTAGTACCATTAAACAGGCTTGGATTTTATTTAAATAATCATTTTCTGAATTTATTTACTCAAAGTCTTTGGCAGAGGGGTGTGAATTAAAAGCAAACAAGTTGTATAAATAATAGTTGAAGAGTTTGTCGATGTTGTACTGTATCACTGGGAATTACCAGGTGGGGATGCAGACAAAAGAAGATTTGAGTAATGTTTATCTGTCCTTAAATTGTCAGAATGCAAAAATAAATGCATCCCAGCTAGCTGGAGCCTCAATGAAAAGTCTTCAATACAACATGACTACAAGTCTTGTGTGGATAGATCACTTCACTCACAGACATTAATCTTGTTTGGTACTGAACTTTCCAGCTCAAAGTCTGTGATAATCAGAGATATTGGTAGAAAAACAGTGGTGCAAAGCACTGAAACTGTTCATTTGTGGTCACACCACTAGCAAGCCAGGGCTGGGAGCAGAGGTTGGGGTGTGTCTAGTTTAGAAGATGGGAGCTGCTTGCTTCAAAAAGACTTTTTTTTTTCTCCTTGTGCACAGCTCCATTTTGATACAATTCTCAGTGGTATGTGAGAATTTGATAGATGTGGAATATAAAGATTCTTTATATGAGCTCAATGAAAATTTTACCTTTAAAAAGGATAGACTGTAAGCAAACAACACTGTCAAAGCCTTTAGCTATTTTGATATGGAATAGCTTGTGATGCTGTAAAACTGGAAATGGTTTTCTGGATTTCTTCTGAAAGCCTTGGCAGTGTTGTTTCCAGACAAATACCAAAGAACTGCACTTGTGATGCTACAAACACTGCTGAGTTTGGTGTTCATTTTCTACAGTGAACACTATTTAACTAACAAGTAAAAACTAAATCTGTTGTGTGTCACATCAAGACATATGTTGAGGTATAATGAATTTTCAAGATTATGTATCTTCTAGAGAAGCACATTACTGAGTGTTGCACGTTAGACTGTGTGAGTGTCAGTTTGATAATCCTTGTGTAGTAATACTGGCCTGGATATCTCCACTGATAATCTTTTTCCACTGTGTTTTTTCTTGCAGTCCATCTGTGCTGCAGTTGCATATTTCTACAGCAACTACTTCCTTCTACAGTGGCAACTTCTGATCATGGTGGTTGTGGGCTTCTTTGGAACAATCACCTTCTTCACAGTGGAGTGGGAAGCAGCAGCAGCTCTTGTTGCCCGTGGCTCAGACTACAGCAGCATTTGATCCAGATCCCATGCCTGGTTCAACATTAGGCAAAACACAGGCACTTTTATTGTGAAGCGATGAGAGAAGGTGAAAAGATCAAGTTGCTGCAGAGGTTAAGATGAAGGAAACTACTGCTAAATCACCATCAATCTAACAGAATGTGAGGGGGGAAAAAAGCTAAATTTGAAAGGGTTTTTTTCCTTGCTTTAATCAACTGAGCATGGTATGTGTGCTCTTTAAAATCCTGTATTAGAAATGGAAAGAAATGCAGAGATCTGTGTATTGAACTCTTCTGTTCTGAGATGGACCTTTCAGCATGGAATTGCCTAATTTCACTCCACTGTGCACTACAGAATTACAGTTTCATTTTCCCCCCTAAATTATTTTTCCTATATTCTAGTTTTGCAGACACTTGAATTCTTGTATTGAATGAGTGATATTGTTACAAGGTACATTATAGCACAGGATTTGTCTGCACAACTGGGAAATCCATGCCTGTCACTGACTTTTTCAACAATTAGATACACAGAAGTATTTCTGTGGGAAACGTTGCCTTGTTATTCTGCATCACCCAGTTCCTTATTTCCCAACCTTTTGTTTCTTAATCTATTTCCTGTGCTTAAATGTTACCAGATGCAGGTTTGGGTTTTCTTGTTTTGTTTGTTTGTTTTTGAGAAAGTGAATCAGGTTGTAGTGTGACATAAAACACTTTACAAGAATTTGAAGAAGTTACCCTTAGCCATCTTAAGGATGTGATCCTGAGATCTGTGAAGTATTGATAATTGGAAACAGTCTCTTGGTTCATCATCTCAGAATGGAACTGTCTTGGGATCTCTGCCAGAACTTTCTCAGGGTAGTGCTATATGAAGGACCATCAGACATGACTTCCCTTACAGACTCCTAAATAGTTCTTTTGAGTTTGAGGAAAGTTTCATCATAGTTTGTGATGGGAGCATTGTCTAAGATGACTTTTAAAAGTAGAAATGGACTCAGAATGTGAACTGTAAGAATCATCTTGCAGTTTTTAGTCTTCTGTGTGGTTTAAAAGTACCTGAAACACTGGATGTAAGTTGTTTCATTCAGAATATTTAGGGAAGACTGTAGTGTAATCTTATTTTGCCAAACGTGAAAACAAGGATACTAACATATTAACTGGGTTTTAATCCAAAATTGTTAGAGATGATATAATACAGGCAGTGAATGCAACTCACCTTGATTTTATCTGTCTGCTTGACTCTGCAGTACTTGCAGGTATGTTTCTGTCTGGTGTGCAAACAAGGTGCAGCTGTGAGCAGGTATGGAACACCGAGAAGGTGTTTTTAGACACTCCAGAGCTATTTTTAGAAAAGTACTATTTGCCAGACTTTTTTAATGCATAGGCAGAATGTTAATCTCTTCTCTTTAGCAAAAGTCAACTCAGCATAAACCATAGAATGGTTTGGGTTAGAAAGGACTTTAAAAAGTCATCCAGTCCAACCCCCACCCTGCAGTGACAGGGACATCTTCAACCAGATCAGGTTGCTCAGAGCCCTGTCCAGCCTGACCTTCAGTGTTTCCCAGGACGAGGCATCTACCACCTCTCTGGGCAACCTGGGCAAGGGTTTCACCACCCACATCATAAAAATGTCTTCTTTGTATCTAGTCTGAATCTCCCCTCTTTTAGTTTAAAGCCATCACCCCTTGTCCTGTCACTACAGGTCCTGCTAAAGAGTCTGTCCCCAGCTTTCTTAATGAACCATAGAATGGTTTGGGTTGGAAGGGACCTTAAAGATCATCCAGTTCCAACCCCACTATGTGGATGTGTTGGGGTGTATGTGTCATACTCCATAGGTGCACCCATGGTTAAACTTGTTGAGGGAGTGTGGTATCTCCTGTGACATTTGCTGTCACTTTTGCTCTCACAGGGCATGTAACACACAACCTCCATGAAACACAACCCTCTCCATGCACAGCAAACCAGCAGAGGGGGGATTATTTTCTAGGTATATGGAAAGGGATTTTTTAAATTCACTGCAGGTTTTTCCTGTGAGATCAGTAGGGTGTTAATGGGAAGATGAGAGGGCACCTGAACATTTGGCAAGCAAAGAAATCTGTGAGGACAGCCAGGAAAGAAAGCCTTGTGTATTCCCCAGAGATTTAATGAATGATGTAAAAGAAAATGACACAGAACACACATTTGAGCAAGGGGTTACTGAAGCCATTCCAATTTGTCAGACAAACTGAAAAAGCATGCAGTATTCAATCAATATACAAGATTAATGTGAGTAGCAGCACTCTAATGCCTCTCTCTTATCCACTCCTGTTATCCTGTAATTTGAAGTGTACTATTTTTATGTACAGAGCACCATAAAAGGCATAGATGGTAGGATGCTGCCAGTGATTAGAATTCTCTTGTTGCTACACATTTGTGTGTTCTCCCAAGTACTGAAAGAGATAAAGAGCTTTTTTTTAAGATAGAGAATTACTGACTTTAGCCTCTGATCTCTTCCTGGGACCTGTTTTCCCCTACATGTCAATGAGAAAAGGAAGACTTAGAAGCTGACAAGGAACAATTTTGTCCTGCAGTACATGGAGGGGGATGGGGAAAGGATTTTTGGGTCTTGTGGTGATGAGTAACTTATAAATGCTTTTAAAATAATGCCATTTAATTGTAGCTAGGTTACAGCTCTCATGAGATTGCATTTTAAATTGATCCCTTTTAATTACGAATTTCTGTGTTGTTCATCTGCCATATAAGAATTATATATATTATTTTATTAGAAATTAAAGAAAATTGATAAGTTTCTGTAGTTTCAAAAAGCATTTTGAGACCCACTTTTGGGGATACAAATGAACTGGGACTTGTGGATTTTCAGTACCTCTGTGAATCTGATGCTTGTTTTTGTTTTTCTCTCTGTTTTGCTTGATCTGACTCAATATCAAATAATGTTACAAGGCTGTTCAGAACTATTTATTGGGTCATTAAAGGGAATAATTATTGGTCTGTGACAAATCTTACAAGAAATAATGAAATTCTCAAAACTGCATCACAGCCTTTTTTTTAATATTAACTATAATTATTGCTTTTGACATTTGATCCTAAGAGACAGTTCTCAGTCAAGCAGAGGATGACACATGATTGCTTTTTACTTATTCATATTTCTTTGATTTGTCAGGAGGTCAAAAATCCACCCAGCTGTACACAATTGTTAGTTTGGTCAAAATTTTTTGGTATAGCAATATAAAGAGTAATGCTGGCATCCATTTATGATTCCATCTCTTAATCTTTTTATCAACATTTCCAAGCCCCCAGACTGTACCCCATTCATTTCACCTCCTTGGCCTTTGAGCAATTTCATGTTTAATCTGAATTGGGAGCTTCCTGTTAAATTGAGATTTGAAAAAAAAAAAGCTTTTGCTGTATTTGTGATGTTGTGGGTTTGTTTTATATTGGGGATTTTATCTTTATAAGCAAAATCACACATTCAGTTGCTTGGGTTTATTGAAAATAAGTCTTTCATTTGTGTGGGTTTTTTTTCCCTCCTCTTATCCTTTTAGGTTATTACTAAGGTTTAATATCTTGACATATCACATCCACAAGCTTTTGAAACAAATGGTAAAGAGGAAATGAAAACTGATATTGTTGACATTTAAGTGCCAAAGAAGCTGCTGCAAATGAGTCTTTAATGCCTATCATATAAGCATATCTATATTTTTGTCTTGCCAGTTGGTTTTAATTTTGATGTATGAATGTATGGAAAGAGAAGATGTCTTGTTCATAATGTAAGTGATGTGCTTTACTTTTGTTGTGTTAATTTCATTATGTACAATCTGTATTAGCAAGTTGAGATAAGAAAGAGAGCCATTTATAAGATATTCTTTATAAATAATTTTAATCTATAAATTTCTGCAGTTACAGGTAAACTCATAAGAGATATTAAAAAAAGTTTTTAAAAATCATCATTTTTACTGAGTTCCTTATCTTAGCAGAAACCCTCTGGTACAGTTACTAAAACGAGTCTTTTGCTTGTATAGTTCTTTCAATTTTAATGACCATTTTAAGCTATACTGGAAGGAGAACTTCCTGGTGGATTTTGCTGGTATAACTTTATAGAAACATAATTTAAGTGTAGAAAACCATAAATTCAGTACTGTGTGTCAGTTAACCAGACTGGGAAAGCTCCATTTGACTCTTTCAGCTCCACAAGTTTACTTTAGCTGAGGAATGTGGTTCCCTGGACATCAGCCTATCTAAGTGCTGGTAATTAAGGCTACAGAGGATGCCTAGCAGCTTACCTTTGTTTGAAGAGTAGATATGTATGAAGAGAGCCTCAAAGATTGTTTTCTAGGGTGATTATTAATTGTTTGTCAGTATAAATAGGAACCACTACCTTCACCATCATGCCAGTAGACACAATACTCAACTTTGATTTGAATTGTGCAAGTGTGTTAGTTAAGGCAGGATCTTGCAATCATGACCATTAATTTTTCTAGCAAAATGTGTTTTTTGAAGATTTTATCCACACCACTGTTTTCCTTGGAAGTCTTGTAGCTCCACTTAATGCTGATTGAATGGCAGCAGTAATTAATATCACGTTTTCCTTGTTCCCTGGTAGGTCTTCTAACATGCTGGCAGAAATATTAACAGATAGGAGAATGTGAAGGTGGAGATGAAGTTGAGAAGTTAGCTGCTTCACAAGGTAATGCCATTCTGACTTGACCACACTGGGTCAGAAGCAAGGCTGAGACACTGTTGTAATTTTCATGGATAAATTCAAAAGGATGCTTTGATAAGTTTAACATCAGAGGTGGTGTTAGTGTCACAGAGGAGGCACTAATGAGAGTGGGGAAAAAAACCCTCCTTTGAGTGCAATAGAGAGCAAATCTGGCACTGAGAATAATTCTCAGTGGGCATGTGAAGGGGGTGCTTTGTTCAGTTGAATTTGGGCATTTAGTTGCTTCTGGCATTGACTCAATTTCTATTTGTTTCATACTCTGTTATCTTAGTTATTTCAGCTGCTGACATCTCCTCCTCCAAGCTATCCTTTCTCTTTTGTTTACATTCTGACACTGCAGAAGTCTAGTCTAAATGATTGAAACTTTTTTTTTTACTTCAATAAAAGGTGTCTTTGGGTTAGAATTGGTGATAATTGAGAACAGGCTCACACAATGATTATCCTAATGAAAATGCTGATTTCAAGTGAGTGTACCTGACTCCTGACTATATTTCTTTTCATGGTCACAGCCATGCAAATAAAAGTGAATCACAGACAATGTGTTTGTTCAATATGCTTGTTAAGCTGTCAGAATTGCTCTTGTCACTGGTTTAAACAGTTATGCCAGGGGCTTTGGAAAAGGGAGACAATCTGAACTGATGGATTTGGGAAGTGCTTTGTGCCACCTGTAAGGGCCTGCTTTGAAAAATGAAAATGTTTTCTTTAATGCTAAGTACCCCTTTTGAACCACTTAATTCTTGTTATGGCAAATGGCTTAGGGAAATTGGGGTGGTTGCTTCAGTCCTGGCCTGTTTGAGAGCCCATCTTAAGAAAACTGACCCCCTTGCTGAGAAAAAAATGTGTCTAATGCTGTTTTGAGTTTTTTCATAGGTTCTTCCACTATCCCACAACTTTGATTATATTTCTCCTAACTCGAGTGTTGTATTGTCAGAAAGACTCCACAAAATTCATCAGAATTATGGAGTATTTGGGTCCTGTTTATCTAAAATTAAATGTAGGTGTGGAGGGCTATTGTCCAGTCAGAAACTGTGTGGCTAAAAGGCATGCTTCACTCCTGGCTTCCCACTGTGATCAGTGGGCACGGAGGGAGCAGCAGGGAACAGCTTTGGCTGTTGTTTGGCTGGATTGTGCGTGAGAGAATATGATTGTGGAGATGATGATGCTGAGGGAAGGTAGCAAGTGCCTCATGTGAGGAGACCAGGACAAACAAATTTTGCCTGCTGCATTTCTCTCTCTGGATTCAGTAATTTGTGGGTTTGTCAAAACTCCCTGTGGTTCCACAAGTGTGATCTTCGCTGGCCTTGGTGTTCTGGCTTCTGAGAGCAAGAATCTGTATTCAATAGCTGGCTGTAAAACCCTTTATGTGAACAAATAAAGAACCTCACAGGTTAGCTTTTACTGCACACAGCCCTTTGAATCTTTGGATAAAAGGACATTTAGGAGTTTGTGCTTCAAAGTTAGATCATGAAGGGGGGATGAAAAAATAGAAAGTTTGTACCTTAAATGAAAAAAAATGCATTCTGTCATATGAAAGGGAAATTGCTATTTGTTAAGGTCACTTAGTTAAATTAGCTTCAATTAAGCATCCTGACTAAATGCAGTGGTGACTGCTTATTGTCAGAGCCACTCATCTTGTGGTAATGCCTGACCTGTGGAGTTTATGATTATTAATCCTTGTAAAAAAAACCAATTACACAGATAATAACCCATTGAAAAGGGCCTCACCACCGTACATCATTATTTGTTTCGTGCTCACAGGAGTGTAACTGTGGTACAGAGCATTTCACAGCTCCAGTGCTGAATGATTGTGCTAAGGAAGGAAAACATTTCCTTTGTAGGAACAGAACAGCAGCAGATGCTCAGGGCTCGGTGCTCTGCTCCTTTGCTGTGGGATGGAGAGCGTGGTGCTAAAAGAGAGTGGGCAAGAATCGCAAGGTGCCAGAGCACCCAGAATTATTGATGGAGGACAGAAGTGAGTGCTCAGCCTTTTCCCTTGCTGAAATTCCCCCACAGTGCTCATCTAAAACTTGCAGACTAAATTTCTAACTTTCTTCCCATTATACAGATGTCTGTAAAATGCCTGTCTAGGCTATAAATGACCACTGTCAGGTATTGCCCTGCTCAGCTTGCACAGGGTAAAACCAACACATTCTTCAGCTGGCACTTCCATTGAGATGGTTATTTTTTCTGTGTAGGTGACCCAGCCTTGCAGCAGGATGGTAACTGCTCTTCCTCTCTGCAGGGCTGGGATTCCTGCTCTGCCTTCAGAAGCAGCAGGCTAATGGTGTGGGTGTGAGGCTGATGTTCTCTGTTGGTGTGTTGGGGCACACAACGGGCAGTGCTAAACTGAGCAGTCTAATGGGCACTTGTGCTGTCATTTGAAGTTTGGAACCAAAAACAGCATGAGTGAAGCTGAAAAAGCAGTGTTCCAGTGCTCACATTGATATGCCATCCTTCCCTCATTGCAAAGTGAAACAGAGCAGCAATCACGGGCAGATCTCAATGACATTTATGAATAATTATTATAATTATACTTAGTAAGAGCTTAATTCTGCCAATTCTCAGCTGTGTGGGTAAGACACGAAGCGCTGCCCTTCTGCAGGCAGTGGCAGAGGACAGGGCTCGGTGCCTCTGCGGGTGTTCAGCAGGATCAGCGTGGAACAGCGCTTGCCTCTGCTTCGTGCTTTCATGCTACCGCTGCTGTGATTCGATACACACATCAGAAATGACTGTAGGGGAAGGAAAGGGCATTATGCACACTGGGTTTCATTTCATGCAGAAAGCAATTGGATTTAAAAGCTTGCTAGCTGGTAAAAATATTTATGATGTTCTGCAGCAAACAAATAAACCACCAGTCCCAGGGATTGGGAGGGGAGGATGAGCTTGAAATGCTGCAGCGCTGGGAGCTTCGTGTTCGAGCCGTGCTCCCCGGGTAAGACACCTTTGTAGTGAGGGAGGTCCAGGTGTGGTGTGTAATGCTCTTGGTGAAGGGAAGTGCCTGTCAGACTGTGGTGGAGAAGGGCCAGTGAGGGTAGATGGCCTCGTGGTGCTCACAGGGACTTTCTCCCCTGCGGGCTACAAGCACACTTGCCCACGGCCAGCTCCACAGCCTGCCTGGCTGCCTTGCTCTGACCCCCTGGTCCCCTCCAGAGCTGTGTTGGAGCTCAGGTCTTTGCTCTTGGACCTTGTTTAAGCTGCAGAGTAGGTTCATGCCCGTGCCTGACCTCTTACTGTGTTGGTTCTGACTGTATCTTGCTGATGTGACTTGCTCACTTAGCTTTGGACCTGCCTTGCCTATTGATCACTGGCTGTGGCTACCACTGGCTACCATGGCTGGACCTTGTTTGGGTACTGCGGGTCCGTGCCCTTGCTGGTGACAGCGCTCTCTTGGCTTGCCTTGCAGAGCTGTCACGTCTGCTGCTCCTGGGTGTTAAGCAGCTTGACCTGACTTGATAACTGTGGGTGCTCAGGGAACCTGGTGGGTCTGTTGCAGATGGAGCTCTGGGTTGATGGATGGATTCCTGGGACTGTCACAAGGCTGTGGACTATCAGACCTTGTTTCTTAGCCACTATGGGCATTTTTTATTCACCAGGCAAGTCTAGCATTGCTTGGCACCCATGGCAGGGCTGGGGAAGGGTCCTTAGGGCATAAGCTGGTTCTGCTTGGGTGGGTTTACACACCCCAGACTGAACTCTTGGGGGAAAATAAATAAATAAGAGTCTCATTCTATTTTCCAACACCAGTTCATCACCACCATGGATCTGGATTCACTACAGGATCAAAACAAAAGATTTCAGTTTGTGAGGGAGCCAAAGGCTGTAGGCCACTTGTACATGTGGCCAGGTGAGATGCAGAGGAGAGTGCTTAAATATGTAGAAGGAAAACAAGGGAATTCTTTTTGATATTTAGGCTACTGGGAGCTATGATGATGTGTTGATAACCAGCAATGAGGGGTCAGCAAAGCTCAGTTTCTATTTGCCCATGAAGCTGAAGCTGTGAGTCAGGTTTGTGAAGAGCCCAGAGAGAGCTCTCTGTCTTCCCACAGCATGCTGTGGTGTGGTTTGCTTTTCCTCTGTGTGTGTGTGTGTACCTGTGTTGCTTTGAGAGGAATGAAGGGTCATGTTGCACCATTAAAAATTAAACTTCTTTGCAGATGGTGACAAAGTCTTGAGGTGGTGGTGGCTTAGGCTCAGAGCAAAGGAGCAGGAGTACCCTGGTAAACTCTAAGCAGCTGAAAGCACAGTTTGGTGCAGTGTGATGGTAAATATTTTCATGGTGGGCTGTATTTAGTGACAATGAAAATGTTCCTGGATCAGTGACTGAAACTCTCAAATGAACTTGTTTTGTCTCTGGTGGAATTAAAGGCTTAGGATATTGGTAATATGTAGACGTGGAGACTGCTTGATATTTTCTACTGCAAAGTACTGCTGTGAAAGATTTGATTTGGGTTTCCTCTGCCAATAAATTGCTCCCCAAAAAACTTCATACAGGAGACAAATACTGCAAACCAGGAGAATTTTGAAATGGAAAGTGAAGTGGTATGGCCAAGGTGATGGGCAGATTCAGTGGTGGAGCTGGGATTAACTGGTGGTTGCTCCCAGCCAACCCAGTTTGCAAATCCCCAGAGAGCGGTGCTGTCCTGGGAGCTGCTTGTGGCTGTGAGCAGCTCGTCCCTCTCCAGGGCATAAAATACTGTCCAAAAACTTAACACAAGCCTTGCTGTCTGCCCTGGATTTCAGCTGGGCCAGAGCTGGTTTCTGTTCAGCAGTCAGAACAGCACTGGGGGTTGGGTTCAGCTGGGATTTGGTAGGAGAGAAACGCTGAGAACATCCCCATGTTGGCATTTGTGTCCCTGGCACTGAAGGACTTTGTGTTTGTCCCTCTGCAAGCGCCAGATCTCAGGGGTGAGGAATATTGACATGGATCAGCTCCATGGGCATTGGGCTCTGCCAAGGGGCTGTTCCAGCTCCTGTCCCCCATGGGCAGGAGATCCATGAGGGGCTCTTCCTCTCTGGCTCTCTCTGGCTCTCGCTCGGGCTCTGGCTCTCCCGGGATTGCGGTTTTGGGTCGGGATTGTCGCTGCTCCGGGATCGTTCTCTGGGAACGGGCCGGGCTGGGTCGGCGGGTGGTGAGCAGTGGCCCTGGGTGTCACTCATTGGCATATTTGATTACTATTATTATTATTACTTTAAATACAATATAAAGTAATATTTATATTTTAAATTTAAATGATAAAATTGTTCTTCTCTCACCCTCTGAGTCTCCTTAGCCTTGCCCCCCTGTTCTCTCCCCTGTACCCTGGGGAGGGGAGTGAGCGAGCGGCTGTGTTTGGCTGCCAGCCCAGTGCTGGCCCAGTGAAACCACCACACTGTCTGAGGCTGGGAAGAGTGAAATGTTTATGGGGTGATTAACAGGGACAGGTTGTGAGTGCTGGAGGGACTTGCTGGTTTGTGAAGCTGTTCCAGGTGCTGCAGCAACAGAGCCTGGGGGAGACACCCACTCGTCCTTCTCTGACCCCCATCTGGGTTTTGCTGTCCTGGCTGCTGATGGAAAGGGTGTTCGGTCTGAGCGGAGGAAGCTCTGCAGTTTGGGAGAGCAAAGAGAAATGCACTGTGTCTGCTCTGAGCTTGGCAGTGCATTGGGAGAACCTCTGGGGAGAAACACCTTGCAGTGGGCTTTTGTGTCTGGCTGCTGTGAGACCTTTGGGTCTCACTGCCTCGACACGGGTGCTCTCGGTGCCACGTCTGTAACGAGCGGTGCGTTTCCCTGCGCTGTTCCCTGCCCAAGGCTCAGGACATGCTGAGAGCAAAGCTACAGGCTGGGTCCAATTGAACAGGCAGGAGTTGAGGGAAGCAGCCCAGGGCTCTCCAACCTAAGTCTGAAGAACCCAGACTCTCCAAACCCAGGATCTGGCTCTCCTCAGCATAGCTGCAGAGGGTGCTCACTGCTCGCGCTGCTCCCGGCTGCTCCTGTCTCCCCAGGGTGCCCTTTCAAATCTCCCTCCCACCACCAGCAACTGACTTTCAATTAAATCCAGCTCAGGTCAGCTCTTGACAAGCAGCCTCCCTTGTAACTTAGGAGGTTACCAGCCAGCAGATTCTTCAAATGCATCTTAAAAAGAGACAGGCTTGGGCTGGGAGCCAAGATAATTTTTTTTTCCCTTTCCCTTTTCTGTAGCAACTCTTCTTGCAGAGCTGTGACTCAGATGGGAGGTTGTGGGGACTGAGAGGTGATAGGATACACATAATGTTAATTACCTGTTGTACCTGCAGCACTTTCAGCATGTAAAACCCTCATACTCAGTTGTAATTAATAACCACAGAAGTAGCAGAAGGGCTCTTAGACCTTGTGGTGGGGGATTTAAGCCAATTTCTAAGCACTAGAAACTTAGGAAGAGATATGAGTGAGAGCAGGTTGTCCCATATGTTTACAAAGAGTTTCTTGCATCCTCCAGAAGCAGCCAGAACATGATGCTCCATGGCTCAGATGTGGGATACAGCTGCTTACAAATAAGAGCTCTTCTGATGGTGTTTCTGCATTCACCACTGCGTGAAGAATTGTCATGGTCTTCCATTAATGAGAAGGTGCTGGGTGCTGTACAGCACAGATGGAAGAGGTGGGTTTATTTTTATTATTCAGGCCTCTGTAGTGTATTTTGTAGGGAGCAAAAGGGAAGGAATGAAATGACATTTGCTTTGAGGCACTAAATGTGAGCAGCCCCGTTCTCCTGCTGTCACACAGCATAAACCAGCAATGGCTGATGGGTGAGAGATGAGCTGAGCCCTCTGTGATGAGCAAACCAGCAAATTTAGTTGCATCAGCACCCAGGTGTAAAGGTAACTCATGTTCCAGCTAAGAGTCAGCAGGAGCTGCTGTCCCTGCATGAAGGGGGCTGCAGGTCCTGGGTTTGGGGTCAGCTTGGCTGAGAAACCAGTGATCCAGAGGAACTGGGAGAGATGTGGGGCTGACCTCCTCTCCACTGGGAAGAGCTTAGATTTTGGAGCAAATCCTCCTAGCTGTGGTGGAGAGAGGTTGGGAGAGAGGGGAGCATAAGAGGGACACAGGATGGGCTGGAGAGATGATGGATTGGTGGGAAATTCATGGCCAGCTGGTCAGGGACTGGTGGACAGGATACTGGGCTGGATGTGCACTTGAGGATAAGGTTGATCCTGGAAACTTCCCCGGCTCTTTGTGGGGTGGCAGCTCCATCCTATTGATTCAGGAAGATGAGTAAGAGCCTCTGGTATTTTCCCCTAAGGATATTGTGTGGAATAGGAGGCATTTGGGGGTATTTTTGCATTCAATGTGATTCATGGGAAGCCTGGCTGGGGCGGGGGGGTTGTGTGTGACCTTGATAGCACCTTCACCCTCCCAGAGGGACTGCACAGGCGGCCTCAGAGCAGTGAAGCCACAGAGTCTGCAGGGCCTTGGGTGCAGGAGGTGAGGTCCCACCTCCCTGCCCTGCTCTGGGTGGGGATGTGTCACAGCTGCTTGGTGGGAACTGGTCCTGTCCCTGTGGCTGCTGGCTGACCATGGGGCACAGTGCCTCCGCAAAGCTCCTGACCTCCTTTGCAAAGCACCTGCAGGTGAGTGGGTGGAAATAAGCAGCTGCTAAGAGCCCCAGGGAGCAGAGGAAGCCTCTTCTAGCTGGCAATAAAGTCCTGAATGTGCAGCATCTCTCCCCAAGGCATCATTTTTCCACCCACCAAGCTGGAGCTGGGGCAGCCCGTGGCTGGGGTGAGCTGAGCACACCACGCTCGTGTCATCCCTGCTAGGGCTGGTTTGTAGCGGCACTCGCTGGCAGAGTTTATTGCTCTGTTGGGCACGTACAGCTGCTGACCTGCATTTGGCTTCCCTGTTATCTAGTGGAGAGACAATTCCAGCCTCTGTAATTAATGACTCTCTCCTGCCAGGGTCTTGGGTGAAGCATCAACACAGGAAATTGGCCAGGCTAAGTGGTGGCTACGCTCAGATCCCGGCTGCAAAGGCAGACCTTAGGCAGCTGAGATGAATTGTGGCTGGTCTGCTGAATTCATTTTTCATCCTTGGGTCTGAAAGCAGACATGACAACAGCTCCTCCTCTGCCTGGGGCCTCATTTACTGCAAATATCCCACACGTTGATGCAGGAAGAACAAGACTGGTAGGTCTGTATCCCTGGGGGTTACCTGTTGTCCTGGTTTTTAGCTGGGCCAGAGCTGGTTTCTGTCCAGCAGCTGGAACAGCGCTGGGGTTTGGGTTCAGCTGGGATTTGTTAGGAGAGAAACGCTGAGAACATCCCCATGTTGGCATTTGTGTCCCTGGCACTGAAGGACTTTGTGTTTGTCCGTCTGCAAGTGCAAGAGCTCAGGGGTGAGGAATGTTGACATGGATCAGCTCCATGGGCATTGGGCTCTGCCAAGGGGCTGTTCCATCTCCTGTCCCCCATGGGCAGGAGATCCATGAGGGGCTCTTCCTCTCTGGCTCTCTCTGGCTCTCTCGGGCTCTGGCTCTCCCGGGATTGCGGTTTCGGGTCGGGATTGTCGCTGCTCCGGGATCGTTCTCTGGGAACGGGCCGGGCTGGGTCGGTGGGTGAGCAATGGCACTGGGTGTCACTTATTTGCATATTTAATTAACATTATTATTATCATTACTATTTTAATATAATTATTATTTTAAATTGTATTTAATTTAAATTATTAACTTGTTCTTCTCTCGCCCTCTGAGTCTCCTTAGCCCTGCCCCCCTGTTCTCTCCCCTTTACCCTGGGGAGGGGAGTGAGTGAGCAGCTGTGTTTGGCTGCCAGCCCAGTGCTGGCCCAGTACAACCACCATAGTCTTATGGTTTTGCAATGTCATTTGATGACCAGACAGTCCAACACCACTCCCTAGGGAGATAAGGTTACAAGATAGGGGGTTAATTCTCAGTGAGCGAGCAGGCTGGTCGAAGGCAACATAACCACTCTGATCTGAGCTGGGGTTTGGTTAATCTCAACAGCTCACCCCAGATGTTGGGTTTGAGATGCTGTCAGGCTCCCAGGCACAGTGACAGTGTGCACCATGGTGGTTGTTTCAGAGAAAAAGCAATTTAGTTTGTAGTGAAGCATAAGATGGCACGTGCAGCAAGCTGCTTATTGTTTAAAGGAGACTCCTGTTCCCACAGCCCTGTGCTCACCTATTGCAGCCTTTTGTAGGGATATGGATTCTGGCTGAATCCTCTCCACTGCCTTTGGGCTCAACTGTGAACCCCTGTGTTTGCTTTGGGGGGGAGCGGGGATAAAGAGTGTTGGCTGGGCTGGGGCACCCCGGGTTGTAGCAGGCAGCTCAGGACGTGGCTCTCTTGCCAAATTCATTGCTGTAGGCAAAGCTGATGCATGGCCAGTCTACTGTCCCCTTCCTGCTGCTGCTCCAGGAGGGGCTCTGGGAGATCCTGAGGTGTGGAGGGACTGGTTTAGGTTTCCTTTTTTCTCCCCAAATACCCTCCAAAATGCTGTGCACAGTCCAGCCTGAGGTCCAACTCCAGTCTGGCTGGCAGCACGGGCCGTGCGTGGCTGCACCGCTCTGCTTGAGTCCAACACCAGTAACACCAGGGCAGCCCTCTTCCCGGGCAGCAGAAAGCAGCAGTGGAGGCTTGTGCTTGTAGGGAAAACAAGCACAAACTCCCACAGTGGACTCTGTGCAGGTTACCTCTCTGCTTTCCCCTCTCTCCTTTACTTTCCCTGCTTCTCATCTGCCTCCCCTGTCACTTTATCTCTCCCCCCCACCACCTCCCGTTGCTCCTTCCTTCTCCTGTAGCTCTGCTTAGTAGGTATCTGTGGTCACATCTGTCTCAAAGGTTCAGCAGTGTGGCACAGATGTGCCATGTGTGGTACAGATGAGACAGTCTAGTGAGCTGAGCTTTGAGATCTGAGTTTCTAATCCTGGCTCTTTTGCTGGTCTGAGGTGCCTTAGAGCAGGTCTTGGCTTCCTGATCTGCAGGATGGGACTGTTGCTATAAAACCCCATTTCTGGGGTTCAAGGTGAATCAGGTTCAAGGAAAAACACTTGAAAATGAATTATTCAGATTTGCTGGCCAGCAAGGTGCAGCTTCAGTAGCTAGCTCTTCCCTGGGCTGCGGGAACATGCAACGCTACAGGCTTGGGGAGGAATGGCTGGAGAGCTGCCCAGCAGCAAAGGACCTGGGGGTGTTGGTTGACAGCAGCTGAACATGAGTCAGCAGAGTGCCCAGGTGTCCAAAAAGGCCATTGGCATCCTGGCTTGTATCAGAAACAGTGTGGCCAGCAGGACCAGGGAAGTCATCCTTCCCCTGTACTCAGCCTTGGTGAGGCTGCACCTTGAATACTCTGTCCAGTTTTGGGGGTATCATTCCAAGAAGGACATTGAGGCACTGGAGCATGTCCAGAAAAGGACAACGCAGCTGGGGAAGGGGCTGGAGAATGAGTCTTATGAGGAGAGGCTGAGGGAACTGGGGTTGTTTAGTCTAGAGAAGAGGAGGCTGACGGGTGACCTTATCACTGTCTACAACTACCTGAAAGGAGCGTGTAGCGAGGCAGGGGTGTGTCTTTTCTCCCAGGTAACCAGTGATAGGACAAGAGGCCCTGGCCTTAACACCAAGGGAGGACAGGTTAGACATACTTCTTCGCTGAAAGGGTTCTCAGCCCTGGGCTGAATGGGAGGTGGGCTGAATCTCAGAATGGGCTGCCCAGGGAGGTGGCCGAGTCCCCATCCCTGGAGGTGTTTAAAAGATGGCTACATGGGGTGCTCAGGGACCTGGGTTAGTAGTGGACACATATGGTTGGACTTCATCATCTCGGAGGTCTTTTCCAAGCAGGTGATTCTATGATTCTATGAACAGCCCTGCTTTGGGGCTGTGGTTGGACAAACTGCAGGCAAGCGAGGCTTCCAGATGTGATGCCTTCCTTGAGGCAGCCCAAACAACCCACCTTGCACCCAGGAAGGGACTGGGTGTCGGGGGGCAGCCGGGGGCAGGTGATGCTGCTGGAAGTGCTTGGTTGTTTTTGGAGGCTGGGTGAGGTCAGTGGGGAGCATCTGCCTTCCCTGCAGAAGCTGAGCTGAGAGGCTGGCCTGCCAGTCAGGCCCAGCTCCTGAAAACCCGGGGATGTTAAAGCCAATCCTCTGCCTTACTGGGACATCTTTGGAGGTGCTGCCTGTTCCCAGCCCCAGGAAGATCTGGGCTCCCACGCCCTGTTGCAAGAGCAGCTGAGAGGAGTTTGTCACTGGGGAAAGGCTGTGACAGTGCTGGGGATATGGGGACATAGCTGTCCCTCTACCTACAGCTTCTGCCCTAGGTGCCTAACTTTTAAGGTCCTTATGTTGGCAAACAAGGACATTTTGGATGCTCTTGGATGGCTGGGCAAGAACAGCAGCAACTTCCCATCGCATCAGTGAAGCTCTGCCAACCCACTGCAGGGGAAGGAGCAGATCTGCTCAAGCCCCCTGAGGAGGAAACATGTTGAGTGTGTTCAAACAGGGAGAAGGTTTAAGCCTGTGCCTGTGTGAGAGGGAAAGTACATTTTGCAGAAGTAGCTTTTCCTGGCATTGCAGTTCATCTTGTTAATACATCTCTTGTAACATGTCCCTGCAGAGCCCCTTCAGAAGTCAGCTAACCAGGAGAAAGTGGAGATCAGAGATAAGCCTCCTAATCCATTATCAGCAGATGCAATCAGACTGTCCATCTGCTACCAAAGGTCCCTGCCACTGGGAGCCAGCCATCCACTGCACAGATGCTCAGGCACTGCTGTGCCTTTGCTGCCTCTCTGTTCAGCTGAGTGTCACCTCAGATGAGTGGGCTTGTGTTCAAAGCCTCTTGGAAAGAGCCAGGTGAAGGTGATGGGCTGAAAAACAAGCACTGGGTGGTTTATAGAGCCATGTTCAATTTAGTGCTGTGTGCTCTGGAAATAAAAGCTCTCTCTTGGCCAGGATTGCTTTTGAGAGTGTCTGCAGAAGGAGGAGACAGAGAAACTCTGGTGTTGGGCATTTATTAATGACATGGGTGGGAGTGCTTGGTGTCCTTTCCCTCTCCCTCTGTGTTTGAGCTCTGAGCTGTTTGGCAGGGAGAGCAGGCAGCCTGGCAGTGTCTGGAGAGCCCTAGGTGTGTGGCTCCAGCATGTCAGGTCTCTGTAGATGCTCACCAAAGGGATAGTCCAGCCTCAGAGGAACTGGTGGTCCAGCTGAGGACCCTATTTTGCAGGTAGGGGGCAAAGATGTTGTGTGACTTCTCAATGGCACCTGAGCACAGAGCTGAGATTTGCAGGCAGGGCTGTAGAGCACAAGACCATCTTTCCTGACCTCCTGCTCCTCAGCTTGGTCATCACAGAATCCCAGACTGCCTGAGGCTGGAAAAGGATGACTGGAGGTCATCTGGTCTAACTGCCTGCTTAAGCAGGGCCACCCACAGCAGGTTGCCTGGGACTATGTCCAATAGGTTTTGGACATCTCCAGGGATGGAAGCTCTACCAGCTCTGTCATTCTCAGGTGATCAGCATGGTCTGTGGCTGACTCCATGAACAGCATCACAGTCTTGCTCAGGGGGGCTGATTTAGTTGAAGATGTCCCTGCTCACTGCAGGGGGGTTGGACTAGATGACCTTTAAAGGTCCCTTCCTACCCAAACCATTCTGTGACTCCTTGTGTCCAACCTGCAGAGGCTTTGCCTCCACTGGTGGCCCTCATGTGTCTTGGTGGTAGTGATGGAGTAGCAGTGGGACAATTTGCTGGAGATCTGTCATCAGTGCACCAGGTGTGGAGCCACATGGACACGTTTTGGTCTGTTCCAGCCACATCACACTTTTCCCACCAGCCACATATTAAGCTTTGGGGACCTGCTAACACTTCCCACTTTTCTTCTTTCTCTATTCCTATTTCATTTGAAATGCTCATTATTGAGAATAAAAATCTATCCCAGGTAATTTCAGGATTCAACTTGCTGCACAAAATGAGCAAAAATAACAGCAGGTAAAGAATGGTTTAATTTAGTAACTCATCTTCTATAAAGTAATTATTTCTTTAAAAACCTGGGATTTGCTAAAAGTATCACAATTACTTTTTTCATTATGGCTACAGAATGAAGTGTTTGTTTAATTAGTAAACATTTGGCATGCCTTTAAATAGGATTTTAATTACATTAAAAAGGACATTGTCCAAGTGTCTTTCATCATTTTTAATAGACCTGGATTTTTATTTTTCTCCTCACAGTTGGATGCAACTTTGGGTTTGATTGGCTGCTCCAGACAAAAACTACACAAGCTGTTTCTCTAGAAAAGATTAAAAAAAAAGAAAAAAAGGGGAAAAAAAAAGGAAAAGGCTGGTTTGTAGGTTTGGAGCTGAGATGTGGTTGCTGTGCCTCCTGTTTCTCCACTTGCTGGCATTGTGCACCAGGTGTAGAGCTGTGTGGACACGTTTTGGTCTGTTCCAACCACATCACACTTCTCCCACCAGCCACATATTAAGCTTTGGGGACCTGCTAACACTTCCTGCTTTTCTTCTTGCTCTATTCCTATTTCATTTGAAATGCTCATTATTCAGAATAAAAATCTATCCCAGGTAATTTCAGGATTCAGGTGGGGATGTCCCTGTCCCTAAGCACTGCCACCCCCCATGGCTCATCACCCAAGGATCCTTTGGGTCCTGCCCCAGCCAGCCCTGAGGGTCACCCCAAGCTGCACAGTCTGTGCTAAAACAGCATTTTTTGCCCCATAAATCACCCTGTGCTGTTTGTGACCCCTCCCTGGTGAAGCTGATGCTGGTGCTACAGCCTTACTGCTGGCAGCTGCTCCAGGGAGTAACTCTCCTCATAGATCACTCGTGCTCTAAGTGAGCTTGATGTCAGCTCCCAGAGGAGCTCCAGCTCTGGGTCAGTCTCCAGCCTTCTGCCTGGAGTCTCCTGCTCCTTTCCCAGGCTCTGAGGTGGTGTTGGCAGGAGCCAAACCTGCCTGGCCCATGGTGGGGGAGGCTGGGCATGCTGGTGGTGTGGGTAAATGATAAATGAGGTTTTGGGGAAGGCTCTCTCGTTGGAGTAGATGGTGGCTGCTGCAGCCTGGCTGGAGCGAAGGCTTCCTGGGCTGCTCCTGAAGGGAGAGAAAGAACAGCAAAAACCCGAGTGTGGTGCTGGGGTGGCAGTGCTGGTGGCACTTCCCAGCCCTGTGGGGCTGTGTGACACGGGGTGGGGGGGCTGGGACTGGTTGGGGACATGAGCAGGTCCTTTCTGCCCTCCTTGGGGCTGTGCCTCTGCTCTGCTCCTCGTGCCCTGTACAGGCTGAACAACCAGACCGAGATGCCTCTGGTTTAATTTCTGTCTGCACTGCTGTCCTCTGAGGAGCAGGAGCCCCAGAGAATTAAAATATCCAGTGTCTTTGCTTTAATATCGTTGACTTTCTGCTCTGCTGTGTGCTGGCAGGCTTCCCTGCGGCCACATCCTCCTCCAGCACAGTCTGAGCACCTCCTCTTGGGTTCCTCAGATTCTCTTCTTACTCCCATCTTTTCTCCTCCATCCCATCCACCACCCACCCCTTCCTGCTCCCTCTCAGCTCCCCATAAATTCCTTTGCTGCTCATGCAGTGACCATCACCCTCCCACGTGGCCTCAAGCCAAGACACTGATAATTCCTGACCCCATAGCAGCTGGAGATGTGGAGCAATGGGAAGATGCAGGGATGGCTCATGCTGGTCCATGGCCTCGGGGAGCCCTGGTTGGGAAAGGTCCTGCCCACCACACCTCGAGCTGGACAACAGAGGAGCCATGGCCTTTCATCCATCCCCCTTGTTGGAAGGAATTGCTGTGAAGCTTGGCCACCCACCTTTCTGAAAGGGAAGCTGTGCCCCTTCCTGCCTTCAGCTCCAGTTTCCAGGGAGACAGCCGCTGGGAAGGTGGTGGAAGCACTGGAGCTGGCAGGATTGCACAGCTCAACATTAGGGAGTGGGTGCTCCAGGGTCCCCTCTGCCCCAACCTGTATCTCACCCTTCAAGGGGTCTTCTCTCCCACAAGCAGCTCTTGTCCCTTTGTCTTGCTCTGTGTGACAGTTTCACAGAATCCCTGAATTGCCCAAATTGGAAAAGCCCTTTAAGATCATCAAGTCCAACCATTAACCCCACCCTGACCAGTCCCTGACTGACCCCTGTCCCTCAGCACTGTGTCTACACGACTCTTCAATCCCCCCAGGGATGGGGACTCCACCACTGCCCTGGGCAACCCCTTCCAATGCCTCAGAACCCTTTCAGCAAAGAATTTCTTCCTGATTTCCTGGTGCTGTACCCTTCCTGGGCCAGGGAGGGCTGTGAGGTGACGGGTGCGGGAGTGGGGCCGTGGTGGGAGCTGTGCTTGCTGCACTGTGTCCATGACTATCAGTGTCTCCTGTCCTCTCTGTCCTGGAGTGCCTGTCCTCTGGGGGTACTGTGGGGGTGGATGCTGGGATGGAGGGGTCAAACCCAGCCTGTGCTGGTGCCCTGGGGATGTGGCTGCACTGGTGCTGCTCTGTGCCCTACCCCCAGTGTTGTAGTGAGCCGAGGTCCTTGAGGTGTGACCTGCACACCAGCTTCATCCCTACACCCACCACTGATGGAGAAATGGAGCAAACAGTTATGAATAACCATGATCACAGCTTTGCTAGACTTCCATAAAATATGAATGCAGGATAACATCTGCATAAGTTGTTCAAGATAATCAGCACAGGGGATATTTCCCTGGCAATTTCATGTGGGCTCCTGGAGCTTGATTGTCCCGCCCGCTGGGTGTGCAGCAGAAAGGGAAGGTCCTGGGTATCCCAGGTCTCCTCCAGTCTCTCTCCTTAGATTGCAAACTGTTCTCCCTCCTGCCTCGATTCACTTTCCCCCAGCTCCCAGCCCTATTAACACTTCTAATTAGAGCTGCTTCTTGATGTACTGCTGTTTGTCTGAGTGCAGCTGCTGAAGGCAGAGAGCCATCCAGCCGAAGTGAGTCGCAGCTCCCTGCCTGGCAGTGCAGCAGCCTGCACATCCAACGTGGTGCTTCTCAGCCCCAGGTCTGGGGGAACAAGGAGAAAAACCAGCCAGGAAAGAAAGAGCCAACCAAGTACGTGCTGCCAGGCAGCCCTGGCCATGCCCTGTCTGTGCAAGCAGCTCCAGCTAATATTGGTGTATCCCTCGGGAGAAAGGTGTCCCTGTGCCTGCCAGTGTCCAGAGCTGCCCCATCAGGAATGCCTTGTGTCAGGAAAAAAGCCACCAGTGCAGTGGGTGCTCCAAGGAGGAGGTGTTCTCTTCTGAGTGTTACAGAAACACCTTCCCTGTAGAGAGCAGACCCAGCACCCAGAGATGGATGGATGGGTGCTCACTGCAGGAGAGCTATGAACACAGTGGGGTTGTGGGCATGAGTGTGGGGGCAGGATCCAAACATGCAACCACAGACTGGTTTGGGTTGGAAGGGACCTTAAAGCTCATCCAGTCCCAACCCCCCTGCCAGCAGCAGGGACACCTTCCACTAGACCAGGTTGCTCAAAGCCTCATCCAACCTGGCCCAGAACACTTCCAGGGAGGAGCAGCCACAGCTTCTCTGGGCAACCTGGGCCAGGGTCTCACCACCCTCACACCTAAACCCTCAAAAGCTGCTGGGCAGGGGGGTCTCCCCCCACAGCTGAGGTGCTGGAGAACACCATCCTGCTCTCTCCTCCCAGCACAGGTTACCTGGGAGTGCCCGGGTGTTTGCATCTCTGTCATACCACCCCCAGGCGAGAGCAATTCCTGGTGCTGAGGCAGTGGTCTGAGGATGTGGCTGTTACTGGTGTAACTGGTGCAGTGAGAGAGAAAGGAAGGATGAGTGTAGCACCATGAGAATCTGTGTTTGGGCTCTGGCTCCTGCTGGTGGCTGGGCAAGACTCTGTGCAAGGACCTGCATGTGCTGAGGCAGCTTTCCAGATCTCCTCATCTTGCTTTGAACCCAGCAGCTCCACCTGCACCACGAATGCTGAAGGTGGCACTTGGCTGCAGGGCCAAGCGACCAGGCACTGCAGGAGGAAGGATGCTGGCTGTCCCTAAAGCATGGGCAACCCCCCAGCACCTCTAACCATTGGCCATCCCAGGGACAAGGTGGAGGTGGAGAGGGTGATGTGCTCCAGAGGAAGCTTTTCCCTTCCATCTTGCCATCGAGTTTTATTAATTCCTCACGCAGTGAAGTCTCTATTAATAATGGCTCTGGATCTGGCTGGTGAGCTGGGTAATGAGATTCTCTACCTGCTGTTCCTGTGCTGCTGTGATTGTGTTTGGAGGACAAAATTCTATGTGGATTAATTAAAATGAAAAAACAAAAGTAAAAAAAACACAAAAAGAAAAGGGGGGAGTTGTTTGAATTATTTACTAGTTTCCAGGAGACAAAGCAGTAATTGCAAGTGTCTTATTGCAGGTGTTTGGAGGGGGGATGCTCTCTCCTCTGAGCAAAGAGTGAAGTCTGGTTATTTACTGGTGTTGGAGGAGATTTATCAATCCTCATGAATGCCAAGCACAGCTCCAATTGCTCCTCAATTTGCTGATTCCGATTTTCTCCTCTTGGTTTTGGGAATTCAGAAGAGATGGGCTCTGAGACAGCTGGGACGCGTGGAAACGCAGGAACACAGGCTCTGCTGGGAGGATGTTCCTCAGAGAATCACAGAATGTCAGGGATTGGAAGGGACCTCGAGAGATCATCCAGTCCAATCCCCCTGCCGGAGCAGGAACACCCAGATGAGTTCACACAGGAAGGTGTCCAGGTGGGTCTTGAATGTCTCCAGAGAAGGAGACTCCACACCCTCCCTGGGCAGCCTGTCCCAGGGCTCTGGCACCCTCACAGTAAAGAAGTTCCTTCTCAAATTTAAGCAGAACCTCCTGTGTTCCAGCTCACACCCATTGCCCCTTGTCCTATCACTGGACACCACTGTGAAGAGCCTGGCCCCATCCTCCTGACACTCACCCTTCAAATATTTATAGACATTAATGAGGTCCCCCCTCAGCCTCCTCTTCTCCAAGCTAAAGAGCCCCAGCTCCCTCAGCCTTTCCTCATCAGGGAGATGCTCCACTCCCTTCATCATTTTGGTGGCTCTTCCCTCGTGTGTAAGTAAATGTAAGGGAAAAACCCAAACCACCGTGTCCTGAGGAACTGCCTGCTCTCAGTCAGCTTTCCATCCCTGCCAGTGCTCCTCTGGGACACACCACTGCCACCACCAGTTCCTCAGGGTCTCCCTTTCTGGGTATCCACCATGCTGGGGGATCCTGAGCCTGAAGCAAGGGCAATCCCCCCCAGATGGGGACAAGAGCCCTCTGGGGCTGGCTCAGGTCTCGTCCCCAGTGGACACGACTGGGTGCCAGCCCATGGCTGGATGCAATCCCAGGAAAAGCCCCCCATGTGCTGTGTCACAGCCGTCCCACCGTATCAGGGTCCTGTGACCAGGGTGGCTTCAGTTGCGTGTCCCTGCCATGCTCTGCTGGGTGGGGATGGAGGGCAGGTGTAAAATCAGGTGTTGAGACCCTGCCTTCCTTCACAGACCCTCCTACCTCGTGGGTCAGCAGCATTTGAGGGAAGTGCTCTGTGCTTTTACTACTCCTTTACTCAACTGCTTCTCCCCCTGATTGCCTCCCTCTGTCTCCTTTCTCCCAAGGTCCTTGGGAGCTGCCCAACTGACTGCAAAGGGAACAAGACTTGCTTGAAATGGAGTTTTGCATTCCTCTCAGCCTCCCTGACAAGAGTGCCTGGTGACCCCATCTCCAGCTCCTGCAGCAGTTCACCTTCACTGGTTCATCTCCAGGAGAAGAAAAATAGAAAGAAAGCAAAATGAAAGAAAATGGTGCCAAAAAATCCGTTCAGTAATACACAGTGTGATCAATATTCCTTTGTCTCCATATCCAAATTATGAATCCTGCTGAGGAGAAACAAGTGGAGCTGCCTCGTTGGAGATAAGAAGTTAATCTTTAAAGCCAATAAAGATTTAGGACAGTGTAATTGCTTTAAGATTTGATACTTCAGACTATTCAAACTTTCAGTTTTTAACCCAACGACCCAGATCCTTGGCAATGGAGGAGGCTCAAGATGATGAGCAGTGACACCTTGGCATCCTGGGGAGAACCCGTGGTGATGCTGTGCACCTTGGGATGTGGACCCTTGGGATTGCTCACAGCTCAGTGGTGGCAGGGGACAGATGGGGAACGTGTCAGAGCTGGGTACTGCCTGTCCCCAAATGAACAGAGTGAATAGAGAAGGTGAAGAAGGGTGGGATGGGAAAGGATATAAGGGGAGGGGAAGGACAACACACACCTGACATGGTAGGACAGGATTTGGCCAGGAGTTGGTGTTCATGAGGGTGGTTTTTGGCAGGTCCAGGTTGTGGCTGTGATGCAGGTGTGACAGCTTTGGGAGCTCCCCTTTGCCTCTCTCCCAGTTGGCGACGCTGCCATCCACTGCCCTGTGCATCTGTCCCTGCTGAGCACCTCCTGCTTTGGACCCCACGATTGCGGGTGGTGGGAGCGTGGGGGGTCGTCTCCTCTCACAGCCTCTGCTGGATGGCAGACCCACCCCAGGACACTGAGGATGGAGGAGGCAGAAGCACCCTTCCCTCTTCTCAGTTGTCCCCACTGGGCAAAGGGGCAGGAGGCCACCCTGAGAGTCAGCCACACACCGAAGTACAACAAACGAAGTAGCTAATTACAGGTTATTATTCACCAAGGAGATGACTGGGGCTGGGAGCTGGGTTAGAAGACAGCTGCAACAGCTCCACATCCTTCACAGCAAGCTCAGCCCGAGCTCTGGGACATATGCAAGGACTGGTCCCCTCGGGTGGCAGGGACAGGGGGAGAGGCACGCAGGGAAACATCCCAGGGGACCAGATATCCAACATCCTGGGGGATCAAATATCCTTTCCCACCAGCGGTTATCTCCTGGGAACACAAGCCCTGCCAGGCTGCTGCCCATGCTCCAGGCAGATGGAGATCACCCCGTGCCTCCCCAGTTGTGCCCACGAGGTTGTTCTTGTGATGGGCACCCCAAGATGCTCAGCGGGGGTGAAAGCCGCCCCGTCTGCAGCCCAGGCTAAGGCAGACACGTTCTTGCTGTGGATGCAAAGAGCTGCATCTTGCTCTGGGTGCTCTCCAGGAGAAGGTGGATCAGCCCTAACGGGGGTGGGCAAAACACAGCACCCCTTTTCCTTCCCTGCTGGGAGAGGGGCAGAATTATACCCCAGTCATTTCTGCTGCTGTGATTTTACAGTGTTTATGTGGGCAAGGAGCATATTAGCAACAAGGTAGATCATTATGTGCTTCTATTATCAGCAGTAAAGCAAAGTTGCTTTTCATTCCTAATTCCATTGTCTGACACATTTCTTGGTGAGTTTTCTATTCATCCATATTTTTTTTTCCCTGGGTCTCCACTAATAGAAATTGCTTTGTTGTTAAACTCAATTTCACTCTTGACTGGATTGAAATACACTTCTTTCCCTTCTAAAATAATAATAATAATAAAAATGTAAAATTATTCCCACTCATGGTATATGAAAAGTGAACGTTTTCCTTCAGCTGGCCCATGGGGTTTGAATGTCTGAGGGTTTCAGAGGTTTATTTTTTAATGATCTAATTGCACGATCTCAGCCGATAGCTGGGGGCTTTCCAACTGTTGCTTTGTAGATTGGAGTAAGTCAGGACAATAGATGATTTCCTGGGTGATTTTGAATTCTTTTGGCAGAGATGGGGCTGCAAAGTGAGATTTTTCCTGGTTTCTCTCAACAGTGGAGGCAGTACGATGCCTCCCATCATGGCAGCCTTCAGCATGGCTAGGGCTGGTGGGTACCCAAAGAAATCACCCTGAGCATCCTCCCCGTGCTGCCCAGAGTGGTCAGTGGGCTGATGCCCCCTCCTCAGCATCACCAGCTCCTGGGGCCGTTCCCTTTGCCTGGAGCTGACCTCACCTTCTGGGTTGTTCAATGGATTCATCAGTGACCTGGATGGAGGGATGGAGAGTACCCTCAGCCAGTTTGCTGGGAGGAGTGGGCAATACCCTGGAGGGCTGCACATCCATTCAGTGAGACCTGGACAGGCTGGAGATCTGGGTGGAAAGGAACATAATGAAGTTCAACAAAGGCAAATGTCCCACCTGGGGAGGGACAACCCCAGGCACCAGGACAGGTTGGGGAGTGACCTGCTGGAAAGCAGCTCTACAGAGAAGGAGCTGGGAGTGCTGGTGGGCAGCAAGTTAACCATGAGCCAGCGATGGGCCCTCGTGGCCAAGAAGGCCAATGGTCTCCTGGGGTGCATTCAGAGTGAGGCCAGCAGGTCAAGGAAAGTTCTCTTCCCTTTCTGCTGTGCCCTGGTGAAGGTATGTCTGGAGTGCTGTGTCCCATTCTGGGCTCCCCAGTTAGAGAAAGACCAGGAACTACTGGAGAGAGGCCAGTGGAGGGCTACAAAGATGATGAGGGGACTGGAGCATCTCTCTTGTGAGGAAAGGCTGAGAGAGCTGGGTCTGTTTAGCCTGGAGAAGACTGAGAGGGGACCTTATCTATGCTTATCAGTACCTAAAGGGCAGGTGTCAAGAGGATGTGGACAAACTCTTTTCAGTGGAGCTCAGTGGCAGGAGAAGGGGCAATGGGCACAAGCTGAAACACAGGAAGTTCCATCTGAAGATGAGGAAAAACAACTCTGAGGGTGCCAGAGCCCTGGGACAGACTGCTCAGAGAGGTTGTGGAGTCTCCTGCTCTGGAGATATTAAAAACCCACCTGGATGCAGTCCTGTGCAACTTGCTCTAGGTGAACTTGCTTTGGTTGGACCAGGTGATCTCCAGAGGTCCTTTCCAACCCCCACCATTCTGTGATTCTGTGATGGGGTTAAGAGGGTGAGGAAGGTGCTGGTGGATCCCAGGGTCTACCAGGTGCTTTGTGGTAGGAGAGAGGCTTGGTAACAAAAGCTGCCTGTGCCCAATATCTGTATCTGCCTTCATCAGTGCTGGGCTGGAACCCTGCTGCAGTGAGTTTTGGGGCTGTTGGGGTGCAGCAGCTTGGCTGAGCCCTGTGAGAGATGGGCCTGGGCAGCATCCAGAGCCTGGGAGGGCATCTGTTCCTCTGGTTACTGAAGGGGTGACTGGAAGGAAAGCTCAGCAGGAGATAGGGTCCCTCAAACCCAGCTGGAGGCTCCCAATGTCCTCACTGCAATGAGGGCACCCCAGGGAGCCTCAGCCCATGCTGGACTCTCCTGCTTTCCCCCTTCCACCAGCTGTGTGCAAAACAGGACAGCGTAGGACCCTGATTGGGGTCTGATCCTGCCATTCTCAGTCCCCAGGACAGAGCTGTGCCAAGTGTCTCCAAAATGCTTCTCTCCCAGTGAGATGAGGCTCAGGTCATTACTGGAGTGAAGCGCTGACGTTCCTGCTTGGCTCTGACATGGTCAGTCCATCGTCTCCTCCACCTCCTCCTGCCAGCCCCCAGGGACCAACAGCAGCAACAGCTGAGCCCTTCTCCTCGTTATCTGTGAGAAATGGGAGATAAGGGGAGCGAGATGCCGGGGTCAGGGTTGTGGAGATGCCGTGTGTGAATGCTCCGCACGGATAACGGATGTGTGGTCATGAGCATCGCAGGAGCCTGTGGAGCCCCCGCTGCCAGCGGGGCTGTGTCACCTCCCCAGTTATAATGGTGTGAGCTCTAGACACCCCCTGCTACGTCCCTGGGGATAGACAGGGTGAGAGGAGTGGGAGCTGCCATGGGGCATCCCCGTGCTGCATCCCTCCAGCCTGGCTGGAACACAAGCAGTCGGGGTGCAGAGCCAGGGCTTTGTTAGCCCTGGGATAAGCGAGGGAGCGGGGTGGGTTTATGGGATGTGAAGTGAAGATGTGTGGATCTCACTGCAGGGGATGTGCTCACTGTCTGGCTGCAGAGCCATGCTTGTGTGTCACCAGGAGAAGCGTTTTTCCTGGGGTACAGCAGCATTTGGGGGAGCTTTGGGGGCTGCCTTGGCTGGGACACTGGCACTTCTCTCTGATGGGGTGCAAGGGACGGGATGGGGACATGCACCCGCAGCTCCTCTCTGGGTGCTTGGGCCAGGGACACCGTGCAGGTGGGGCAGAGACAGCAAACTCCTTGCAAACCCCAGCAGGAAGAGCTGCTGCAGCGGCGACTGCTCCTGCAGTAATTAAAAGGCTGCAGAGTTCTTGCTCTCCTAACCCCTGACTTTATTATCTTTAATTACAGCTGGAGCTCGACATAGCTTGTCCCTTTTCATTTTCCTAATGCTGGTGCACGCTAACTGTGGTGACTCCTGGCTCTGGCACTCCCCAGACGTGTTGCAGGGGGTGTGAGTGTCCTGTCCAGGCTCCCGGGCTCACTTTGGGCTGTCAATATGAGCCCAGGGCCCCTGTGTAGGTCCATACACACGTGGGAGGCTGTCATGGGGGGTTGTAAGCTCTTCCTTCTTCCCAACCCCGTGGTGCACCATTTTCCATCCTCCTCCTTTCTTGAGCTCCAATGCTTCTCCAAGTTGTGCACATTGATGCCACCAGGTCAGTGAGCTTGTTTGGCTGAGCCTGGGGGCCATGGGGGAGATCAGATCCTCATCTGGGGGGCACTGGTGGCCCCTGGACACCCCCGTCTGGGGAGGCAGCACTTGCTGCAGGGGCTCAGTGCTAATAAGCCTGGGAGGTTGCTCCAGCCTATTTTTCTTGTGGTCTCCCCTGCACGATGTCTTTTTGATGCAAATTCAATGTCTGAGTGCTGGAGTGTCCTCCCAGGACCATGCCGGGCTGGAAAATACTGCTCAGCTGAGTGTGACAGCGAGACAGAGGAGGAGGCAAACTGGAACTGGCAGCTCTGAGAAGTCTGCCTGACAAAGGGACACATCCAGCCCTTGGGTCTGATTTTTTTGGTTTGTTTTTGGAGGTGTCTGCATCCAACCTGGAATGTGTTGCCTTGTCCCCTTCCTGGCAGAGGCTCTCTGAGGGGTTCAGCCTCAAATACCCTCACCCAAAGGGAGGATGCTCTCTTGCCCTTGGGAGCTGTGGTTCAGCATCTCCCATCCACCCTCCCCTGCTCCTCTCATTTACCCTGGCTTTGGTCCCACCTTTATTTCCCTTTCTCTCCCTGGACTGGAGCGGGGCAGAGCTGCCCACGGCTGTCACAGCTCTGGGTGACTCTGCTCCCCCTGAGGGGATCCACAGCCCTGTAATGCACCGCAGCCACATAAACACATCTTGGTCATCTGCTCTACAGCTCTCCCGTTCTCTTTAATTTTTAATTGCTGCTCTTGTTTCCTCTGGGCATCTCTCTTTGCTGCAGGGCAGTCACGAAACCTTTCTGACCAATAAAGCTGGTTCAGGCTTTTCTTTCACCTTTTGTGTTTTCTTCTTGCTGAAGCTGGGATCATCGCTGGTTTCAATTAACACTGTAAGAAAAATGCACTCATTTCTTTCAGCAAGAAGAGAAAGGGAAATTCAGCTTCCTTTCTGCTCTCAAAACATATAATCCTGTTGGGAGCTGAGGAGTGATCCTTACCTCTGTTATTTTCCTCTGCTGTCAGTGAATTAGCAGCTAATGGAGGTGAAGGATTCCCTGTGCTGACAGGCTTGCAAGGGCAAGAGCTTCCCAAACTCCTCCTGTGAGGCTGTGCTGACACTGCCCTGCGCTGCCAGCAGCTGCAGCATCCCATGTTTTACACCTCCAGCAGGTACCCAAGCACCAGAGCTGGATGTCTTGGGCCATGTTCCCAGCTCTTCTGGATTTGGGCTTTGGGACTGTCTGTGCCCCGGGATCACTGGCTGGGGACAGGCTGGGCATCGGTCGGCGGGTGGTGAGCAACTGCACTGGGCATCACTCATTGGTATATTCTGTTATTACTGTTATTATCATCATCATGTTATTTCAAATAGTAAATTGTTTTTATCTCAACCCACAAGTTTTCTCACTTTTACCTTTCCAATCCTCTCCCCTACTCCCTGGGGGGATAGAGTGAGCGAGTGGCTGTGTTTGGCTGCAGCCAAAGGAGTGAAACCAGCACACCACCACCCCCCCCCCCCACCCCCAAACACTCCTCCCTTCTCTCATCCTCCCAACTTTCAATTTTTCCCCCTCTCCAAATGACCCACTTGCCAAGGGCCGGATCCTGCCCAGGCTGGGGGACATGACATCCCGCCCCCCTCCCGTGGGTGCTGACTGCACCCTTAGCAGTTTTGCTCTGCTTTGGGGATGGGATGTTGCTGTTTCTCTGCCTGGCTGGGGATTAATAGGGAATGGGCCCCATCTTTTCTAAGAAAATATCGACCCAGAGTTTTAATGGCTTTCCACTAACGAGCCACAGTGAGTGGCACTGGGCATCACTGCCTGAGCTGATAAGAAAGGAACGCTCAGCCCCACAGCTTTGAAAGGGATTTTCACACCCTCCTCCAAGTCCTTTCTGTGGGAAAAAAAGGAAGAAGAAAAAGAAAAAGAAGGGGAAAAAAAAGGGCACAAGATTTCACTGCTCTTTTCACTCAGTAAAGCTGAGGAGAGATTTTCAACTTGCTAATTTTCTTTATGGCTCTGGCTTGTTAAAGAAGCGGGGCGGGGGAGATAATAAAAAGAAAAAAGCATAACACCAGGGAGACAGAACTGAATTAAAGCAAGACCTTGAAACACATGACCAGCAGTCCTGAGCAGGGTCCATTAGATGTCCCTGTCAGGCAGCGCTGCCGGAGGCTGGGTGGCAGCTGCATCCATCACCTGGGGAAATAACCGCCGGCGCCGACATCTTCAGCAGCAACTTGATCCAGCGATAAACCCGTTAGGGGAAATTAATGAGTTTCTCTTGCCTGGACTGTCCACACCATGGGTGCAATTTGCCATCTTACCTGGCTGCTGCTCAGCGAGGGCTGGGGAGGGAAAAGCCGCTGAAGGATTTCCCCATAAAGCCCCGATAAGAGCGGGGCAGCGCGATTGCTGATTTACAGCCCCGATTGCGGCTCCGGG
Organism: Caprimulgus europaeus; assembly: GCA_907165065.1. The sequence continues at coordinate 3,274,058 of OU015543.1, read as the reverse complement.
AGCCAAGAGCAGCTCAGCTTCTGCAGGGGAAGGTGCTGGTGGGGAAGAGGTGCCCGCTGGCACCGGGGTGCTGCCAGGGCACACCAGGCTGGGACCACCCGCCCTCTTGCCAGAGCCCACTCATGCACTGGTAAGGGAAGGTTTTGATGCCAACCATGTGCAAAATGGGAAAATAACAAAATCCAGAAAGTTCTGAGTGGGATTAGTAAGAAGAGCAAGGCTCAGAAAAAAAATTGCCCCTGGGTCCATTTCTAGGTATAGAAAATGGATTTCCAGAACAATATCATTCTTTTGACATGCCTGTCCTGGTTTCACAGCTGCCAAAAGAGGAAAACATGTTAAAAAAAACCCAAAAAGCAGCTTCCAGGAGGCTCTGCCTGCTCTAGTACCACCAGCGATGCCATCAAACTGTCCAAACCCCCCACCAACCCAAGGAATCACCAGGCACACGCTCTGGTTGTTAAATAAACTGTCCCATCCACCCTGTGGTGGGTTGACCCTGGCTAGAGACCGGATGCCCACCAAAGCCCACTCTATCACTCCCCCTCCTCAAATGGGCAGGGGGAGAAAATTATAACGAAAAGCTCGTGGGTGGAGATAAGGACGGAGAGAGATCACTCAGCAATTACTGGCACGGGCAAAACAGACTCGACTTGGGGGAAAAAAAAACCAAATTTACTTTATTACAAATCAAAATCAGAGGAGAATGAGAAGTAAAACCAAATCTTAAAACACCTCCCCCATCCCTCCCTTCTTCCCGGGCTTAATCTCTTTCCCGATTTTCCACCTCCTCCCCCCAGCAGCACAGGGGACAGGGAATGGGGTTGGGGTCAGTTCATAACACGTTGTTTCTGCTGCTGCTTCCTCCTCAGGGGGAGGACTCCTTCCCCCGCACCAGCGTGGGGTCCCTCTCACGGGAGACAGTCCTCCACGACCTTCTCCAACGTGAGTCCTTCCCATGACTGACAGTTCTTCACGAACTGCTTTAGCATGGGTCCATTCCATGGTGTGCAGTCCTTCAGGAAGGGACTGCTCCAGCGCGAGTCCCCCACGGGGTCACAAGTCCTGCCAGCAAACCTGCTCCGGCGTGGGCTCCTCTCTCCACGGGCTACAGGTCCTGACAGGAACCTGCTCCAGCGCGGGCTTCCCGCGGGGTCACAGCCTCCTTCGGGCATCCACCTGCTCCGGCGTGGGGTCCTCCACGGGCTACAGGTGGTCATCTGCTCCACCATGGAACTCCATGGGCTGCAGGGGGACAGCCTGCCTCACCATGGTCTTTCTCCACAGGCTGCGGGGAATCGCTGCTCCGGCGCCAGAGCCCATCCTCCCCCTCCTTCTTCACTGACCTTGGTGTCTGCGAAGTTGTTTGCTCTTACATCTTCTCACTCCTCTCTCTCGCTGCAAAGTGTGCAGCTTTTTTTTCTCCCTTCCTTTTTTTTTTCTTAATTATGTTATCACAGAGGCGTTACTGATTGGCTCGGCCTTGGCCAGCGGCGGGTCCCTTCTTGTAGCCGGCTGGCATTGGCTGTGTCGGGTCGGACATGGGGGAAGCTTCTGGCAGCTTCTCTCACAGAAGCCACCCCATGTCCCCTCCCCCACTGCTACCAAAAACCTTGCCACGCAAACCCAATACATTCCACCCCTCGCCTCTGTGAATCACATATTTAAGAATCATCACTAAAATCCACATTCATCACACAATCTTCACAAACTTCTACTCACATCAACAGAAAATAATTCCCCACACCAAAATCAAAATAACTTCATCACAACACCAGACAAAGTGGACAATTTACACACACAATCCACCCCTTGTCTCTTCACCACAATTAAATCGATAAAATCCCCCATAATTGTCCTACTCATCACTCTTTAGCCATGTTCAGTCTATGTTTTGCCCGTTACCTCTCCTCTCTCCGTTAATAACCTTATCTCCAATCTCTCATGCCCCACGTTGGGCGCCAAAAAAGACTGTGGTGGGTTGACCCTGGCTAGAGACCGGATGCCCACCAAAGCCCACTCTATCACTCCCCCTCCTCAAATGGGCAGGGGGAGAAAATTATAACGAAAAGCTCGTGGGTGGAGATAAGGACGGAGAGAGATCACTCAGCAATTACTGGCACGGGCAAAACAGACTCGACTTGGGGGAAAAAAAAACCAAATTTACTTTATTACAAATCAAAATCAGAGGAGAATGAGAAGTAAAACCAAATCTTAAAACACCTCCCCCATCCCTCCCTTCTTCCCGGGCTTAATCTCTTTCCCGATTTTCCACCTCCTCCCCCCAGCAGCACAGGGGACAGGGAATGGGGTTGGGGTCAGTTCATAACACGTTGTTTCTGCTGCTGCTTCCTCCTCAGGGGGAGGACTCCTTCCCCCGCACCAGCGTGGGGTCCCTCTCACGGGAGACAGTCCTCCACGACCTTCTCCAACGTGAGTCCTTCCCATGACTGACAGTTCTTCACGAACTGCTTTAGCATGGGTCCATTCCATGGTGTGCAGTCCTTCAGGAAGGGACTGCTCCAGCGCGAGTCCCCCACGGGGTCACAAGTCCTGCCAGCAAACCTGCTCCGGCGTGGGCTCCTCTCTCCACGGGCTACAGGTCCTGACAGGAACCTGCTCCAGCGCGGGCTTCCCGCGGGGTCACAGCCTCCTTCGGGCATCCACCTGCTCCGGCGTGGGGTCCTCCACGGGCTACAGGTGGTCATCTGCTCCACCATGGAACTCCATGGGCTGCAGGGGGACAGCCTGCCTCACCATGGTCTTTCTCCACAGGCTGCGGGGAATCGCTGCTCCGGCGCCAGAGCCCATCCTCCCCCTCCTTCTTCACTGACCTTGGTGTCTGCGAAGTTGTTTGCTCTTACATCTTCTCACTCCTCTCTCTCGCTGCAAAGTGTGCAGCTTTTTTTTCTCCCTTCCTTTTTTTTTTCTTAATTATGTTATCACAGAGGCGTTACTGATTGGCTCGGCCTTGGCCAGCGGCGGGTCCCTTCTTGTAGCCGGCTGGCATTGGCTGTGTCGGGTCGGACATGGGGGAAGCTTCTGGCAGCTTCTCTCACAGAAGCCACCCCATGTCCCCTCCCCCACTGCTACCAAAAACCTTGCCACGCAAACCCAATACACACCCATAGTTGGAAGGTGTAGCTGACGGCTCCTCCTTTGATTTTTAATTGTTTGATTTTATTCAATAGTTTTGACACTGTTTCCCGCTCTCCCTCAACTCCCAGCTGGGGATTTATGCTTTGCAATTAGCTGTGGTAATTAAAATCTCTTTTATATGTCAGTGCCTCAGCTTCCCTTTAAATCTCCTCTATGCTCCCACTTAATAAAAAGTGAATTTAGCATCTGTATCATCCTCAGATCTCCCATCCAGATGGAAACGTGTCCTGGCTCCCTGAGATCTTGTGCTTGCAGACTGACAAAACACAAAGTCCTTCAACTTCCAGTGACAAAAAATGCCAACATGGGGACGTTCTCAACGTTTCTTTCCTAACAAATCCCAGCTGAAACCAAACCCCAGCGCTGTTCCAGCTACCAGAAAGAAACCAGCTCTTTCCCAGCTGAAAACCAGAATGGTTTTTCCAAAGCCAGTGGGTGAGTCTTCAGTGTCTTCAGTGCTTTGGCAGCAGCAAAGGACATCCTTGCTGCTGGAGATGTCTCATCAGCCATGGCCCCTCCCAGTTTCTCTTGGTCCTGGTGCCCTCTCCAAACACTGACCTGTCAGCAAATTTAGGGCTGTTTTTGCGACCCCGGGAATAGGCAGGAAGGCTGGATGCACTGCGGGGGTGGAGCAGGGCTGCCTGGATGGGCACCGCAGCCCTACGGTGCCTCCAGGAGCCCCGGCGCAGTGGCAGCACACGGCGGCGCTGGCGGCTCAGTGCCGGCGGAGCGGCTGGGGGTGCTCACCGGTGCGGCAGATCGGTACCAGGCTCAAAGCCTTTCCACCTTGTTGCTCCAGAGATGGACAGAGGCTTGAATGCAGTAATTGAGGCTGAGCCAGTGATGGGGCTAAGTTGTTTTATATCAATAAAGAGAGCCTTGTACGCAGCAATGTCGCTTGAGGGGGATGGAGAAGTTACTGTGATGAAGTGACCTTATGCCCGAAGCATTTGGGCATTGCAGCTCCTGCACTCAAATTATATTTCTCATCTCAAGGGCAAAATTGTGTGCAGGGAGAACTTGAGAAAGTAGCTTGTCATAGCACATTACAACTCGGTGGTTTGCTGTGGTTCTCCTTCTCCATGGTCGTTAGTTTTCCATGAAGATCCGGTCGCTTGAGGCTTGAGAGGACGCTCCAAGAAGAAACATGAGCAGAGTCTGAGCCCAAGGCTTTGGAAAGCATTGAAGAGCGGTCCTGGGCCGGAGTGGGGACTCTCTGGAGGGTCCTGGGGTACCTTTGGAGCCCTGGCAGCACTCAAGCATCCCTTAGCAAAAGCCAACATAAACACTGTCACTGATTTGTCTGGAGGTGCCCATGGCTGTGCTGCCTGCAGTGATGACTATCAGTCCATGTCCTTTACTGGGATGTAGGAGTTCAGGCTTCACCTACAGAGGCTCACAGCCCACCTTGCAGTTATAATCCCTTTTCTCCAGTTATGGTGCTCTAAACCATCATGTTCTGCCCAGCAATGGCTGGGTGCCAGACCTCTGGGGCCCAGGGTAACCCGGTTGCTCAAGATCAATTGAAAATTCCTGAGGTTTTTTGCTGGTCCAGTGGCACAGGGTGAGTCCTGCCTGCCAGAGGATGCTCTGGTGTCAGCGCTGGAGCTGTGGCTCTGTGCCAGGTGACAGGCAGGATGGCAGGGTTGGCTGTCTGGAGCCTGGACTGGAGATGCTCCATGTCTGCCTCTGGCTGGGCAGCAGCTCTAACTGGTGGAAAGCTGGTTTCTTTAGTACCAGCTGGCTGCTGAGCTGGTTCTCTCCATTCCCTCCTGCTGCCTCATTTGGAATAATAACAAATGCACACGTGTGTGTGTGTGTATAACTTCAGCATATTGATTTTTGGAAGCACTGCTTCTCAGCTGCCGAAGAAGATAATTCACCACTTTATTACCATCCTTGGATTTTAGATTTATCCCTCTAAACAGACAGCAAATGGATAGTTAATTAAGCTTTTCTTTCAAGCAGCAGCACCGGGAAGGGACTGTCTACTGCAGTGCTTCTCCTGGGGGACAATGGCCCCATGGGGACAGGGAATGCCATGTTCTTGCCTGTGGGGTGACAGATCCTGCACACGACAGTGCTGGTGGGAGTTGAGGGTGGCAATTGCTGCTCCCTGCTGATCCCAGCACCCTCCCACTCAAAAGAAACCCAGCTCTGTCCCAGCTAAAAACCAGGACAAACTAATATCCTAAAGGAGATGTTTTTTCTTCTCACTTCTCCTTGGCACAAAGTGCTGTTTCATGGGGACAAAGTGCTGTTTTGTGGGAAATTTCCAGCTAGACAGCTCTGAGCTGTCTCTGAGCTCACCTGTGGCTGATGCTGTCACAGCACATGCTGCCTGGAGCAATGCTGACCAAAGCCACCCCTGCTTTACATCAGGGAGAAGGAAACGGAGTGAGTGCCTGGGATCCCTATGGAAATTGGAATTAAGGTATCACAACAATCATAGTACGGCATTTCCTCCTCATCAGCCTCATGGGGAAAGGCTGGGATTCTGCACAAGCCAAAGAGCCCACCACCAGTTTATAACAGAGGGGGTGGTTGGCTGCTTGGTGCTGGGAGGGGGTTGTAGTAATTGCACAGACCTCACGGAGCAGATGGTTAAGCTGTGCTGGGTCGTGGGGCTTGGAAGAATATTTCTCCATGGGAAGTGAGCAGGATGGCCAAGGGCTGGGAGAGTGCAGGAGGAGAGTGTCCAGCTGTGGGGCACACCAAGGGGCAGCTTTGTCCCAATGTCACCCTGTGCTTTATGGTGCCCATAGTGGTATCAAGTGCAGAGAGGGATGGGCAGCCATAGGGCCAGCATGGCATGACAAGGGCCTGTTTGCACCACAGTCCACCAGGACAAGAGCTTGATCCTGTCCCAGAGCCTGGCCAAACATGCACACCGAGGACAACAGTCTCCTTCCAGCTCTCTGTCACCTTGTGCTCACCCTGCGGGGTGACGCATCCCGTCCCTCACCGCTGGCGGGGTGCACCCATGCTGGCCAAGCACCCATGAGTCAGGGGCTGGGAATGGGGTCCCTCTGGGCTCCGTTGCACGTTCAACCCCTTTAAGCCCAAGGTACTGGGAGGATTTTTGTGCTGGTCACCTCTCATGTGTGAGCCGGGGACATCTCTGCTGAGCTCAGCAGCTGCTTCCCCTACCTCAGCTCTCACGGCCCCTTCTTTCTCCTCCCAAGGGTGCCACCCTGCTCCTTTCAGCAGCACCCAGGGTGCCTGGGGACACTGAGAAGCCACATCACAGGCCATGGCTGTGACCCCCAGAAAGAACACAGGGTGATGGGGAAGCAAAGCTGCAGGCTGGTGCTGTCAGAGCCAGACCCCAGGCCCCGATGTGCCCCAGAAACGGGGCTCACCCTGCTTCTCCCACCCCCCAAAAGCAAACAGCACCCGCGGGGGCTGCGCGGTGGCGTTTCTGATTTAACCCCGCCCGCTTCCTATCAAGGGCCACTCCTGGCTCCCGAAGCCACCACGCTGTCACCTGCCCCGGGTGCTGCTGCCCGCCCCGAAACGGCCATTCTGCCCCAAAACTGCCTGTGTCCCCCCCGCCTCCGTTGGGTACGGCACCCGCCGCCCTCGGGCACCCCCCGCCCCCGGGCACCCCCCGGCACTCTCGCTCCGCAGCGGCTGCCGCTAGATGGCGCGCGGGGCCCGGCGCAGCCTCCGCGGGGCGGGGCGGAGCGGAACTGGCTCCGCGGGGCTGCGCGGGGCGGGGCGGGGAGCGGAGCTCTGCATGGGCTGTGCGGAGCGGAGCGGCCCAGTAATGGGCTCGGCCGGCAGCGGTTAGGGGTAGGGCGGGCGGGGAGGTGCCCCGCGCCCCACTCCGCACCCTGCCATGCGCCCCCGCGGAGCCCCGCGCTCCGCTCGTTGAGCCCCGCTCGCTGCCTCGGGGGGTGGCTGGGTGAGGGGGGGTGCGGGGGCCGAGCCCTCCCCGCTCCCCCCGCAACTTTGAACGATGATCACAGTCAACGCGGATGGGAAGATAATGGTCAGGAGATGCCTCGTCACCTTGAGACCCTTTAGGTAAAGTTGTCGTTTTTCGTGCCCTCCCCCCGCTTTGCTGGGTCCCTGCAGGGTGGGACGCGGTTGTCGGAGCACATTTTGCGGGGTGGGGTGGAGGGGCTCAATCCCCAGATGAGGATGTCAGGGATCCGGGCAGGTTTGCCCGCAGGTCAGCGTGCTGGTCCCGCAGCGCTCGCTGGCTGCTGGCTCCCGATTCACTTGTCATGCCCAGAGCTCTCGGGGTTCATTGTAGGGCTGTTGGCCGCTGGCTTGTTTATACCTTTCTCAGAGACGTTGGTCCCCACAGGGGAACTGGTCCCTATGGTTTAAATCCACTCCTGCTGATGGGGATTTCGGAACCCACCCTGGACTGGCAGCAGGGCTGGGGTTGGTACCCAAGCCTGAAACCCTCCGGCTCCAGCACGCCCGTGACCACCTATTGCTTTTTCCCCCTTGGTGCAACTCTTCCCCTTTTTTGTCTCCATGCATCCACTTCCCCTCTCCAGCCCCTGCTCTCCAGCATCCTTATTTCACCGGAGATGTGTTTTGGTTGCTCCCTGGCTTGAGACGCATGGGAGATGCTGGTAATGGCTTGGTTTTTCTGTGGGGAGTGGGACCAAAAACCCACAGAAGGGGAAAGTGCTGGGGGTGAAGCACAGGGTGGGGTGAGCCTGGCCTGGCAGCTGCCAGCATCCCCTGCTGTGTTTGGGGACCTGGGATCACTGGAGGGATCTGCCTGCTGCCTTTTTGCTTAGCCCAGGCCACTGGCTGGAGCTGGGAAGGAGGACGGAGCTGTGGTTGTGTCGCTTCCTTGTGCTCAGGTTTGCAGATGTTGTCTGCCTCTCCCTGGGAGCTGCCTGGCTCTGTGCTGCTTGCCAGGAGGGATTCTTGCTGCTGGATCCTGCAGGAATGCCCAGGGGCTGGGGGACTTGGCCAAGGGGATGTTGGAAGGTGCTGGTGGAGCAGGGGCATGAGGGTCCCCATGGCTCGGGCTTGCTCTGATCGTGCGGCGGGGAATGGCAGTGAGAGAGGTGGGAAGGATGCACACACCCCAGGGGTATGCTCTTTGCTTGGCTCTTTGCTTTCTTAAGTGGGTTTGAAGTCTGTAGCAAGGAGGTGACTGGCCTGAGCATCCCTCTCCCCATGTCCTGAGCATCATCTCTGGGCAGGGGCAGCCCATCTTCAGCAGTGAACCGAGATCAGGCTGGGGGGTGCAGGGAGTGAGTTGCAAGGTGGTCACAGTGTCCCATTAGAGATGATGTGTATGGACGAGGGGTTTGTGATGGCAGGAGAGCACCAGGGTGGAGAGTCCCTGGTGTCCAAAGCAGAGCAGAACACCTGCATGGTCCTGTCTGCCTGCCCTGGACTGGTTTGTGCTCTCAAACCAGTGCAGACCACTAAGGGTGCCACTGGAACCAGCGGAGTTACCCTGTTGTTAACCAGTCAGGCTGTCCCTGTGTAAGAGGAGAATTCTATTCCCAAGACACTCTCCTAGCTGTACTGCAATGTCCAGCTCTGCACCTCCTCCACGGTGGTGTCACGCTGAGCCTGACTCCTCCACATCACAGTCCTGTGTCCCTTGGTCCCAGCCCAGCATGGGCAAGCGTTGGCACTGCCCAGCACCAGCCATAACCTGGTGCAAATCAGCACTGCTCCCCTAAAATCCACACCCCACATTCTCAACTGATGTGAATCAGGGATGACATGCAGGAGCAGGAGAACACACTGGCAGTCAGGATGGGCCCTGTAATTCGGGGGCTGGTTGCTGGCTGGGCAAAGCCTTGCTGCTCTAGGGAAGCCCATGGTGAGATCCCCTGCCTGGTGTGGTGCCATCAGCACACAGGAAACCTGACCCTTTGCACCAAAACATCTCCTTTATTGTGCTCCAGACACGCTGAGCAAAGCAATGCAAAGCCCTGAGCTGTGACAGCCAGTGGGAAGGGGAAAGAGAGCAAATAGGTGTAGAAATGTCCAAGGATGGCTCCAACTTCATTGTGGCAGCAGGGAGTGTTTCATTTGTGACTGCTGGATTCGGGCGAGAAATCGCCGTGGTCCAGCTCAGCTAGCTTTTGGTTTTGCAGAACGTGGGGAGTTCAGGCAAGTTTGTCAGCTGGAAACCAAAGCCAGGCCTTCCATGTGTCTATAACGTTGGTCAGTAGGAGAATTCACTGTGGACCCCTTTGTGGAGGAAGATTCTTGTGGCTGAGCATCATTTTGACAGCGCTGTGACGGTGTTGGGCTCTGAGCAAAACAAGGTTTGCGGGAGAGGGAGCATCATTTATGAGGCTGACTGCAGCTGCTGGTAGAAATTGTGGCTCAGTTTTTGGGCTCAAGAGACTTGGGTGTTGAAAACTTGTCTAATAAAAGATGCTACCTGGCTCTGTAGCCCTTGGTTTCCCTGTGCACCTGTGTAATCTTCTCCCTAAGGGTCCCAGCTGGGTGATGCAGCACTGTGGACAGACGGTCCCAGTGTCACAGCCCCATCCCACTGGGTGCTGCTGGCTTTCCTCCCCCCATGACCTCCCAACCCATTGCTCAGACCCTCCTGGACACATCCAGCATTCAGTTCCATTGGCTGAAATCTGCAGTGACTGGGGAATGAACCCAAATTTTCACTAAAGACTCAGAGAATTTTGTTTCCTTCTCTTTTGGGCACCAAAGCAGGACCCAGAACTATGAACACTTCATTTTGGGGAGGATGTGGAGAGGGACTTGGCACCAGAACCATGCCCAGGCGATGAGTTAAACATGACTTGGAATGACAGGCAAAGCCAGCATGCAGAGCAGATATCACTTGGTCATTGGAGCTCCAGGGTCTTCAGTGAGTCAGGCCTGATTTTGGGGGCAGAGGACCCAGTGCATTTGATAGGCAATTTGGAAGGTCTGGGGTCTGGTATGTTTTACCTATTTCATGGTATTTATTTTCTGCCTAAGGAGTTTCTGCTCAGTTAAGGCTGGGCCAAACATTTTTCTTCACCTGGAGAAGATCAGCACAAAGTTAGAGATGGGATCCTCAGGCTGAGAGCCCATCCCTGCAACCTCTCTGCTCCCTGGAGCACTGCTGCTGCCTGGATCCGCTTCCCTCCTGAGCACATCAGTTCCAGTCGGGCTTTGATCATTTGTTTTTTTAGGGAAAAAGCATCCTGCATCTTCCCTACTCTCTCTGTAATCCAGTTAAAATGAAAAAGATTTTGTCTCCTAATGAGATGCTAAAGCATAGATCACCTTTGTCCCTCTCCCCGTCCCTCTCCCCATCCCTCTCCCCGTCCCTCTCCCCCCGGTGTTTAACCATCACTCCATGCCAGAGTATAATTACAAAGATTAAAATGCATAAACAAGGTCTTGCATAACGATGAAGATGTCAATAGGAGGGGTGAGAACGAAGAGCAGGATCAGATCTGATTATTTCATCAGGTGATGCTTCGTTAAAAGGCCCCTTGGGGCAGGGGGCAGCTGGCAGGAGGATGGGGTCTTTGGGGGGGTTTTGTACCATGATGTGCTCACAGGGAGGGTGCTCGGTCATGGGGCATGGATGGGCTTTGTCCTTCTCCAGCTTGTGCCTTCCCCACTGTGCTGCTGTCCTCTCCTGCCAGGGAGGTGCCACGGCAGACAGCATCCCCATCTCCTGCTCTAAGGGCAAATTTAGCCCCCTGAGGCCAAGCTGGGTGCTACAGTCCCCTCCATCATGCTCCTGAGAGCCTCTTCCAGAGCCAGTGCTGCACTGCATGGCTGGGCACAGGGTGTGGTAATGGGAATGGACTCATGTCCTCAAATCACCCCTTTCCTGAGCAATTTATGGGACACCATGCTGCTTCTCAGCATCAGGGATGCTCTGCTGCCTCAGCAGTCACCTCCCTGCTGGAGCTGGACCACAGCTTTCTAGAAACCCTTCTCCAAGGTCTGCTCTGGGAGATGGGCTGAGGTCTGTAGTCATCTCCACGTGCAGATACCACAGCTGGGTGGTTCATCAGCATCTGCTGGGGAGGGGGTGGCTGTGCTCTGCCTATAGACGGGGCTTTAGGGACGGGAGCCTGGGTTAGCTGAGTGCAGGATGATTTTATAGCTTGTTTAAACTGCTTCCCACCCCCCAGGGCAGGCTCCTGCAGAAATAAAAGGGCCTTGAGCTGCTTCTCTGCTGGAGTGCCTGCACAGGGATATCAGGTAGTTTTACTGATGCACTTGAGTGTCGCCTCTCCCAGGTGGGTCACCTCTCCTGGTGCCTGGCTGCAAGTCTCCAAAAGGCTTAGTGAGTGTTTGCACTGGGTTGAGTGCTGCTCTCCGAGCTCATTAATGCTAATGAGCCCAGGGTGCTGCTTTTTCTCTTGATTAGGCAGGAGGTGAGAAGGAGATCAGGAGCTGCAGGTGCTGCTTGTCCAGAGCCCTTGGCCAGGTGACCTTGATCTGCTGCAGGAGGTGGTTGAGGATGGAGCAGAGGGCTGGATGGGGTTAGATGCCTGTTTGCAGTGGGCAGATCCTCCTTGTATCAGGCAGAGGAAACCCTTTGCTCTTGAGCTGCCTGATGCTGAGCACAAAGCTGCCCTGGGTCTGGGGCTCACATGTGTGATGGCTGGGTGAGGGCATCATTGGAGCTGATGGGATGGAGGTGGGGAGCTTGTGGGGTTCTGTGAAGGTGCTGTGTCTTGCCCAGGAGCTTCTCCAGGCAGGGCAAGCCTGGCCATGCTGTGCTGGGACAGTAGGGACCTGCCCTTGGAGCTTCTCCAGCAGGTCTCCCTGGGGAAGCCCAGTCCTTGAGCTGCTTGACACTGTAATTCAGCTCTCCACAGCATCTCCTGTAGCTAATGAGTATTCTGAAGCAAGTGACTTCATTTGCCAGCGCTTTCCAGCAACAGATAATTGCAATGCCAGTGTGTTGTAGTGCAGAGTTGATGGCTGGCTCCGACACAGTAATGGTTAGATGGAAGGCTGTGGTGTTCCTTCTCTGGAAAAGCCTGGTTTTGGTGTTGGGTGGCTGCACTGTTTCTGTGTGTGGCTCCTGAGCCCTGTGGGTAACACTGTGAACTTCTAAAGGAGAGTTACAGGTTCTTGTCCTCGGTGGTTTGCTTCCCTTTGGCTCAGGGCTGCTGAGAGGCAGAAATGCCAGTGGGCACCCCTCAGGGGTTGCTCATCTCCCTCTCCCACGTAAGATTTATCTATTTGAAGACAAACCTGGTGTTTCACAAAGCAGTTGTCTTTTCTCCTTCCTCTCCTTCAAATTTCCCTTGGGTTTGGCTGGCGGAGATCCTTGGTATGGCCATGGCCCTGGGAGCTGTTGCACGTGGCTGTGGCTCTGCTGGGGCTTTGCCAGGGTGTGTGGTGGAGGATGCTGCACCTCCATGGAGGTTTGGAGGCAGCAGAAGCATCTCTGAGCCATGGAAGGCAGCCAGGTGTCTGTCACTCGGCACAGCGTGCTCTGCTTGCATGCCAGGGAGATGGGAAGGCTTGGCATCCCTGGCACACAAACCCTCCTGCTGACACAGAGCTCCTGCCTTCAGCCTTTTCACTCCCAAAAAAGTTACTGGCCTGGATTTGGCCTGAATAGGAGCAGCACTGAGAGCTCCCTCCTCTCTCTCAGCCAGCGGTGACCATGAGCTCAGCTGGGAGTGATGTGCAGGTTGGCACCTGCCTGGCACGTCCCTGTGGGAGCTGCTTTCCTGCCAACCCCTCCCATGGTCTGGATGAACAAAGTGGTGATGGGATGGTCCCAGGCCACCACATGAGCCGCCAGCATGGGTCCCTCCTCGTCCTGCTGTGCACAGGGCTGTCCACGCAGGCGGTGCCAGACAGTGGCAGATACTGGTGGCCCAGTTACAGGGGAACAAAAGACTTTAAAAAAACCCAAACCCTTTAAAAAAATACAAAGGTTATTTAGAAGAAAAAAGGGTATTTTTTTTAGATCCTTTGGGAGGAAGAGAAGGCACAAAGTCTCTCTTCCCCGAACTCTCCCTGGAGGAAGATGGGAATTGTTTATTGTAGTGGTTCCTGCGATCTGCAGGGGCTCTTGGGTCTAGTAGAGCATCACAAGGGCAGTCATGGTCTGGCTCAGCTTTCCTACCTACAGTGCAAGTCCTTTGCTTCCTCTCGAGCTGAGCCCCTAGGAGCAGGCTGTGGGGACTTTGGAGGGTGTTGGTGCCAGGTTTTGGGCAGAATCACCTTGGGGCTCTTAATGAAGTGTGTGTGTGTGGGGGGGAGGTACTGGTGTGCTCTCATGGGGCTGGGGCAGCAGGGATACCCCTTCCCTGGGCTGGAGAAGCTGAGCTATGAGGATGGGGCAGTTGGGAAGGAGGCAGGGATTGTCCTGGCTGCCAGATGTCTCAAAGAAGATGTGTCTTGTACTGCTATGCCAAGGGGATGAAGAGTGATGGGGCTGTCCCGAGAGGCGAGCCGTTTCCTCATCACACCTCGCCACAGCTTTCTAGAAACCCTTCTCCAAGGTCTGCTCTGGGAGATGGGCTGAGGTCTGTAGTCATCTCCATGTGCAGATACCACAGCTGGGTGGTTCATCAGCATCTGCTGGGGAGGGGGTGGCTGTGCTCTGCCTATAGACGGGGCTTTAGGGACGGGAGCCTGGGTTAGCTGAGTGCATGATGATTTTATAGCTTGTTTAAGCTGCTTCCCACCCCCCAGGGCAGGCTCCTGCAGAAATAAAAGGGCCTTGAGCTGCTTCTCTGCTGGAGTGCCTGCACAGGGATATCAGGTAGTTTTACTGATGCACTTGAGTGTCGCCTCTCCCAGGTGGGTCACCTCTCCTGGTGCCTGGCTGCAAGTCTCCAAAAGGCTTAGTGAGTGTTTGCTTTCCCTCCCGCAGGATATTCGTGCTGGGCATTGGATTTTTCACCCTGTGCTTCCTCATGACATCCCTGGGAGGACAGTTCTCAGCCAAGCGCCTGGGGGACTCGCCCTTCACCATCCGGACCGAAGGTGAGCGCAGCTCCGTGCCCGTCCTGTCCTGTGTGATGCCCGGTGACACCCATGCACGTGGTCCAGCTGAGCTGATGAGCACCAGGGATGCAGGGAGGATGGTGCTCAGGTGCCTCCATTCCCAAGGCTCTCTCCTGACCCCTTTCAGGGACATCAGGATGGCTCTGGGTGCTGTTGGCCCTCCTTGCTGTGGCACAGGGCACTTTGCAGCCGTGTGGCTATAACCTGGCTGTGTTCACACCCAGAGGTGTCTGGGCACAGGGTGGGTGCTGACCCTGGCTCGCAGCAGAGGGATGGGAGAACACCCAGTGACTGGGGCTGACAGGATCAGACCTTCAGCTGCTGGTGGGGTGGGGGGGGTTGCACCCCCTCTGATGTGCTGAGGGTTTGACTTGGGTGCTTGGAGGACTCTGTGGTTTGGGGCAGATTTGGTCTGCAGGAGTGGAAATTGTTCCTTAGGGATGGGAAAATAAAAGGCCTTTGTGATTTCATGGAGGTACTGGAATGGAGAAGAGAAATACTCTGATTTCTTAGCAAGTTTGCTTTCTGTTATATTTTTTTAAAACACCTTTTTTCATGAGCTGTGCAGTCAGCTCAGAAGACAGCTTCCATGATGGGAGGGTCATGTCCTGCCCTTGCTCTGGGAGGACACTGCTGTGCTGAACTGAGCTTTGCCCTGACTTTTCCTCTGTGGTCCCAGCCTGGGACAGCACAACTCAATTGCACAGAGGAAAATGCCCAGCTTGAACTCCAGTGAGCAAGTCAGGCTTGGTCAGGCCAGTGTGGTTTTCTCCTCCTCCATACCAAAGCCCTGGAGGGACTTGAGCTCCCCAGCCTCACCTGGAATGTGATGTTTGGGCATTAAATCCTTTCCTTGAGGTGCCAGAAGAAATGATAGTTGCTTTCCTACAGAAGGGGAGGACTAAAGTGGTGGTTTCCAGAAATCAGATGGTGCTTGGGAACTGCTTGGTTGACTTTCAGAGAGATTCATGCACAGCCTGTGGCAGCTGCCTCTGCTTTCTCCCCTGTGGATGGAGCTCACAGCAGCTTGGGTTTCTCCCCCCATGTTCCCCTAATTGGTCCCATCACCAACTCCATTAAGACACTTCTCCAAGGAACCAGTGCAGAGCTGACCCCAGCCACAGCAGGTTGCAGGATTGGTACCTTTTGATATTTCCTGTGTGTTTTACCATGGTCAGGGTCCCTGCCCCTGTGTGCAGTGTGTCTCTATGCCAAGCTCCCAGGACAGCTGGTGAGTTAAACCTAGTTATAGGGGATTTCTTCCTGCTCAGGATGAGAAGCAGCATGTGAGAGAGGTGGGCAGAAGCCCCTGGACCATCACCTCCTCCAAACTTGGCTTTTGAGGAGATGGGTCCTGAAAAGATGTCTGAGTTAGGAATAAAAGGTGTCACTTGATACAGGTGCCCTCTGTCCCAGGAGAGCCCCAACATCCCCAGGGAGTTAGCCAAGAACAAGAGGAAAGACAATGAGGATCTGTTCAACTGTGGGACCAGCTCAAGCTGTGAGGTGGCATGGGTCATGCTGCAAACAGCAGCAAAGGTTTCCAGAAACCTGCAGAAGCCCCTGGTCCCACCCCAGAGGACTCTCAAAAACTGTGGTGAAATGATGGCAAAAAGGTACTTCTTCAGCCTCTTTATCCCCTTTCTGGATGCCTTGGAGTGGAATAGCTTCTTCCATCCTTATTCTTGTCATCAATTTAACCCAAATCTGAGTCCACTGATTCCCATCCTTGTATGTCTCTTGTTTCCAGGCACAATGTCAGCTCAGTCTTGGAGCTGGATCAAAAGAAACTTCCTTTTCCAGGCTCTCACACCTCGAGTCCTCCACACTTACTGCTTTAGGTGATTAAATCAAGGTGTGGAAACGCATCTTCCTGCCTCTGAGTCATGGTGGGCCCCCTCAGCTCTGCTAGGAGGTGTGTTCTGCCTTGCCAGTCGGGACAGATGTCTGCTGCTTTGCTCCAAGGGTCTGGATGTTGGTTCTGGTGATGGCTGGTTACATCTTATTTAAAGAGGAAAAAAAGGTTCATGACCTGGTTCCTCTAATCTTTCAAGCTTTTGGCTTCTGAGGTCTGTAAGCAGCTGAGGCAAGTCCTGCTTCGTTAGAAAGCTCAGACATCCCATGTAAAACTATTTTAGTTTATTTTATTTTCCTTTATTGGATGGATTTGCCATGCAAGGTATTGCTTCCAGGTGAATCGCTGCAGATTTGGCTGTTGTTGTGTTTCTTGTTGGGGAAGGTTTGTTTTGTTCATGATCTCACACACTGTTTTGAAGCACTAAGTGTCCTTTCTGCTGTTTCTGGAGGAAGGATGCTGTTTTGGAAGAGGGTTATATTCTTTGTCCCCAGGACTTGGCAGGCACAACCTGAGAGGCTTTTTCTAGGTCTTTAACACCAGATTCAGGCTGTTGGGATTCAACCTTTCCTGTGACACCAGTATGTAAGGACTGGCCATCCCACATGACTCCCTGCCCACAGCTGCACAGGGTGAGAAAACCCAAAAGCAGAGTGGGATCAAGAGTTTGGGGCATGGCAAGGCTGGGGCTGGGCAGGAGCCAGCCAATGTCACTCTCTGTCACCTTTGAAGGTTGTGGCAGTTGGGGGAGGCTCTGATGGCTGGAAAAACCAACTGTCACAGCCATCTTCCAAAAAGGTGGGAGGGATGATGCACACGGGGCAACCTCACCAGTGCCACTGGGAAATGGGGAGTCAAAGCCCCTGGGAAGCTGGTGAGATGGGGTAACTCTACCCCTGGAGACTTTCAAAACACATCTGGATGATGTGAGGCTGTGGGAAACTCGATCAGACCCCAGATCTGCTCTGCATGGAGCACGAGGTTGGGGAAGGGTCTCCAGAGGTCCCACCTGGTTGGGGTGATGCTGAGCTCACATGGAGGAGCACCAGATGCATGTCATAGTCAGTGTGGGTTGATGGGAACAGAAATGCATTTTTATGACTGCTGCAAAGTCCCAGTAGGTCTGTTTGAATAACAAACTGGCATTTAATTAACACACGTTATGGATCCCAAGGAAACCCAAGAAATATGGCCGGTTGTTATCGCTGCTGTTAAGTGCACGATGCTGAAGATGAGCTCAAAGGAGCAGGTTAATTTTGCTGGTCTGATTAGCTCTTGGTGTGAGTAGTGGTGGGAACTGGGCCAGCAGAAACCTCCTGGACAGGTTCAGGGCCATTGGCCTCAGAGGAGTCGTTGGGCTGCTGTGTGGCGAAGCCCAGGCTTGGATATCTCCTGCCACTGGGTTCCCAGTGTGCAACCTTCTGGAGTGCACTGGTGGTCCCAGCTGGGGAAGGAGCCTGGTTCCTGCTGCTGCTCTCCTTTCTACATGGGCTCATCAAAGCGTTGGGTTTCATGAGCCCTGTTGCACATTATTCATTAATTGATTAAGTTTGTACTGCAAGCTGGCAGCATCCGTCCCCGTGCGCTCTGGGTGGGGCTGCTCCACCAGCACAGCCGGTGTGTTTAGCTGGGTATGTTTGTGGCTAGTGAGTGTCTGCTCCTGCTGCCCTTCCTGGAGGTGATCCTGGCTTTTCACAGGATCACAGAATTGCCCAGGTTGGAAAAGCCCTTTAAGATCATCGAGTCCAACCATAAACCTCACACTGACCAGTCCCCACTAACCCATGTCCCTCAGCACTGTATCTACACGACTCTTCAATCCCTCCAGGGATGGGGACTCCACCACTGCCCTGGGCAACCCCTTCCAATGCCTCAGAACCCTTTCAGGAAAGAAATTCTTCCTCACATCCAATCTCAACTGTCCTTGGTGCAACTTGAGGCCATTTCCTCTTGTCCTGTCCCTTGGTCCTTGGTTGAACAGACCAAATTTGTGGCTGTTTGCTCTGGTCCTTGTTTCCACACGTCCTTCCCGGCTCAGCAGTGATGCTCTGCAGGTCAAGCTGCCCATGCACTGAGATGCCTGTGGTGTTGGGGGGGCTGCAAAGAGCCAAGGTGTCAAGTCCAGCACTTGAGCACTTAAAAATAATTTGCATCAGAGAAATAAGTGGTAAAACCCACAGGTCATGGTCTGGGCTATACTGGGGCTGTTCCTATTTCTCCCTGAGTGTCCTGACTGGCTCAGCACTGAACCTCAGATATTGCAGTCCAAGGGGAAGCTTATGAAAATACCTCAGACTTGTCCAGAGCTTTCTTGGCTTCTGAACTGTGTCAGCAGCCGATTAAAACCAAAATGAAGATAGATGTGAGGCAGGAGCATGGAAAGGAGAAATGGATAATGTCACAGTCCAAAAGTTAATCCCATTTTTAATTTTGGCTCAGTGATTTCATGCAGCAAAGGCTTCACAATAAATAAAAGTAACCTTCTGAAATGCAATTTATTTTTTTCCTAATCCTGTCAAGTAAACACAGACAAAGGTTCCTTTATTTTGAAATGGCCACTGAGAGAATTTGTTCTACAAACAAAGATCTAGATAAAAAAAAGAAAACAGACAAGTCTATAAATTTTAAATGTGAGAGACACTTTGGGAAGGGCTCTAGACTCGAGAGATTGAGTTTTCTGTGCCCTCTTCTTCTCTTTAGAATGTAAAATGTTTGTTTGCTTGTTTTCCCAAACGTCTTTCTTTTGGTTTTGTTTTCCTGTCACAGTCAAGGTGTCTTGGGGCAGGGGGCTGATCCTGAAAAAGCACCAAGCTGTGGAGCTGTGGTGCTGCTGGGGAGGGATTTGGCAGCGGTTCCTCTGCCCGTGGCTGTGCCCCAGCCTGGTTTCGGTGCTGATGTACATCCTGCTGGTGCAGCTTGCTGCTGCTGCAGGGGATTAGCGGAGGAAAATCTGTTATTAAGTGTTAAAATATGATTAGACGTGGCTGGAATATTGCCTGCAAGTGCTTGTAGCTAGTTTATAAAAATGGGGAGGTTTTGATTTCTCCTGCTGTTGATTCTTACCTGGTAGGGTGTGAGGTGGTGGAGGAATTTGCTGCAGGTCCAGATGTGTAGGACAGGTCCTGATGTCTCAGAGCGGCTGGAGCTGAGCTCTGCCCTTGCTGTGAGCTGTTGATTGTTGCAAGAATTTTTGGTTTAATTTCAGTTGACCTTGGTGGTACTTTGATACAAGTGCTGTGAGTGGCTCACATAGATATCTCAGTGCTTGGGGTCTGTGTGCTGCAACAGCAGTTCTTGTGCTGAGGTCCTTGAATCTCGGTGCCTTTGGGAAGTGGTGGTTTGCTGAGCACTGGAGTTGTGTGTTTACTGTTTCCATAACTGTCTTTTCATCCGGTTTTCAAGTGTTTCCTGCTTGGATTGGTACTCAATTTGAGATCTCAACATCTGTCTTTTTCTACCCCAAAATGAGCTCTCAGCAGCATCTCCATCTGGTTTTCTGGTGGTGATCACAATCTGGACTCTCTGTTGTTTCCTAAACTGCACTGGAAACAAGATCAGTGGGGACAGGGGACAAAAGAAGGACAAGGATGGGGGAAGGCTGATTTTAGACCACAAGCTGGAAAATGCAGGCGAGCAGGGATGAAGAGCATCCTCTACAAGGCTGTTGCACCTTGTCCTGGGTTGCTAAGATGTGTTTTGGGGTATGATCTCCTTGGGGCTGCAGGGTATGGACCCTAATGGGATATTAAACAGCTTGTGGACTGAGGCAGAGGGTTTCCCAGTCCTACACCACTGGGTTTTTCTGCAACTGAGAGATGGTAACTGGAATCTGTCTGGAGGTGGGCAGTGCACCAGCACCTGCAGGGACTGTCCTTTGTCTGTGTCACAGTGGAAGTGCAGGTGGCCAGAGAACAGCTTCTGCTGCAAAAGCCTCTGAGATTTAGTCATTCACTTTCATTTTGCAGGGAAAGAAGAATAAAGTGGAAACGTTATGGAGAAAACCTGCTGGCCAAGCCCCCCTTGCTGGCTTGGGATGTCTTGTCCTGGATGCAGGCTGTGTGTAAAGCTGGGCACTATTGCTTTCTTGGGGTGTCAGAATGGCTCTGGTTTGCTGGTTTGGGGTACAGGACTCTTGGGAGAGGTCCAACAGCCAAGGGACGTTGCACTGGCAGTAGTGTTTAACATCCCCTGGCAGAAATCCTGCCCTGCTCTCCCCAGACCCAGCATCCCTCCTGTGTTCCAGCTCCTGGAGGGCTCTGCCTCTCCTGTGGCTGTTGCTTGCTCCAGTTCCTGGAGTCTCACCTGCTTAAAGCAGTTTCTTCCATCAATGAGCACAGGAGAGCAGAGAGAGGGAAATTGTTTAGGGCTGTGCAGCACAGCTGAATACTTTGGTCTTTGTGGATTCTGTTTCTCTTCAGAGCAGGGATGTTGGTGGAGGGGTGGGAATTGTGCTGCAGAAGATAATGTTGAAGGTTGCTCGGGGTTTTGTAGGGCATCTTCACCATTCCAGAGTCGTCGTACCGTGAAGTGATGGGATCTTATGTTATTTCAGTCCTTTGAATTGCTCCCCAAGGAGTGGAGCAAAGAGGCCAAATAGAACTGTGAGAACCTACGTGATCTCGGAGGGGTCCTTTGCTCCTGCTCCATCTCTGCTGATTTTCCTTCTGCTCCAACAGCATTCCAGCGGGATGAGCATGGCCAGGTACCATCCTCCTTTGTTCTCACAGAAGACACAGAAAGGTCAAGCTCAGCTTTGCTAATGATCAGAGTGAGCTTGAATAACTCTGTCATCCTCCCTTGCAGTCAGCTGTGCTGGGAGGGGAGGAGGAGGAGAAGGTCTGTGTGCTTGATCCTGACCTGCTGCATACCCTCTGTGTGTGGCTTATTGTGAGGGAGGACAGCAAAGGAAGGGATGGCTTGGTTGGGCTCTGCCTGCGAGGTCCTGGCTGCAGTGAGATGCTGCTCAGCCTGAAGGAGCTTTAAAGCAAAACCCAGACTTGTCCATCTTCACATCGCAGCTCCCTCCCTTGGGAAAGGGAATTTCTGGACCCGTTTGCAAACTGGGGTCGCTGCTACTTGTGACAGGCCCCAATCTGCTCCTCAATTATTTATTCTCAGCAGAACACACAGTTCTTCTGAGAGGAGCTTGAGTTGGGCAGAATACCCAAAAGTTGCTTTGTGGCTTTGACAATCCCTTTTCTTACCTGACCTCGCTGGAGGGAGCACCTGGGAGCGAGGGCTCCGTGAGATGCACAGACCTACAGTTCCAGGGATGCTCGTGTTCCCTTTGCTTTCAAAAAGCCATGCCAGTTACAAATTGACCTTGCTGCCTTCAGTGCACGGTGAAGGCACCAGGAGAACCAGTTGCAAAGACTCATGTAACCAAGTGGTGGTGATGGGGGCACATGGGCAGACTCTGCTGTGCAAACTCAGCGCTTAATTAATCTCAGTGTCTTCTCCAGTGAGTTATAACCCTCTCCTGGGCTGCTTGGGTTGTGTTTCGATGTTGCCTGCTGAGCAGCTCTGGATAACTGTCCTCAGGATGTGTCTCAGCAGCCGGGGCGCGTGTCCATGTGGAGGGATGAGGCTGTTCTCGTGCTCTGAATCCAGATTTTACTTCTGGATCCAGAATCCCCTCTGGAAAGGCAGCTGGAGGTTTCCCTCTCTGATCCCTTCTTCCTGCAGTGCCTGTGGGGCTGTTATCTGGAGTGTGTCCCCAGGTCCCCATGGACAGGGTGTGGGTAGGTGGGTGTGTGTCACCCCCCTGGGACATGCAGATCCTGCGTGTCCCCAAGGCTGAATTCTTCTGCTGCTGCATCCAGAGTCTCCTGGAGCCTGTGGGCTGCTGGAGGGGTGGCAGAGCTGTGGGGAGGAGTGTGCTGTGCAGCTCTTCACTGCCTGGGGCTCATTTCCAGCTGCGCTGCTGTTAGAGAAATTTCTTTGCCCCAGGATTCCCACAGCGGAGTCTCAAAGCCAGATTCAGGAAAATAAATAATTTGAGTGGTGAGGCTGTAGGAGCAGCTCGAGCAGGATGGCTCCAGAGAGGGACCCAGAAGAAAGCAATCCCTGGACACTGATACCCTTACAGCCCATGCACTCGTTCTTCATTGACTGCTCACGAGCCTGGCACACGCCTCTTGGTCCAACAGTAATTTCTGGTCTGGGGTCTCCTTGTTCCTCGTTGGATTCCTTCTCTGTCCCCAGACGAGCTGCCCTTGCTATTCTTATCTGGACAAGTTGCAGCTTCTGCTGACAGTTGTAGCCTCCTTATCTCCCAATTTGCACTGGTTTGGGGGTTTTCCTTCACCTGACTGAGCAACAGTTCAAGGTAAATTCAACTTTTCTAGATGAACTTTGGCAGTTTGCAGCCTAATGCTTCAGTAAATCTGGTTCCTCGTGCTAAGTTATGCTAAATACACAGCATGTTAAATTGCACAGCAATTAATTCTATTTAAAACTTACTTATTTAAGCTAAATGACCTGTATCCCTTAACAGTCACATCTGTCCCATCCAAGCTGCTCCAAGCAGCCTTGGGGTCTGGAGTAGCCAGCTGGTGCTGTAAGAAGTTGCCTGGTTGGTGCCAAACTGAACTGGTTGGTACTGGGAGCATCTCCTTGGTGAGGAGATGTGCTGGGGAAGATTGATTTGATTTGAAGATTCTATTTTTCTTCCCCTAGAGCAATGCTGGGTGGTGGGACCGGCCCTCCAGCTGGCCCAGAGATGCTCTGCTCTGGCAGCTCCTGCTGATCCAGACCGTTCTCTCACTTACTCATTGTCCAAGCATCAGGGAGGAGAAGGGGCTTAATGGAGACCCCAAAGCAAGGCAGAGCCCAGAGGCAGGCTGAGGGCTTTCTGCCTCAGTTGCTGCCTTCCACTCCCTGCCAGCTCCTGCCAGAAGCTCGGTTGCTCCAGGAGCTCTTTTAAGCGGGTAACACCGCATGTGGCAGCGAGAACAACTTCTTCTGCTCTTCCTCTTGAGTAGGGGGAGGCCGCTTTAACTCTGGGTGAAAGTGGTGCTCTGTGCTGAGGAATGGCTGTTGGCAGTGGTGGTGGGTGCTGCTGACACCCACAGTCACTCCCAGCAGCACCCTGGGGTGCAAGTGCTGTTGGCTCCACCATGCCATGGTGAGAGGCTGGTGCCGGGGTTGTACCCCCATGGGTGGCACAGGGGTGTCCTTAATCTGCATTGCTTTGCCCAGCTGGAGAAAGCATGGGTTGGTTAAAGGTGTGTGTCCTCTCCTGTGCCTGCCTCTTCTGGTGTCCCCATGGGCTGACCCAGTTTGGTCCCAGAGCGCTGCATCCCTCGTTGGGTTGGTGAACGTGCATCGTGCTCCCACCTCCAGCCCATGCTTGGAAAGGGAGTTTAAATGGGAATGTAAAACTTCACTGCTCTTATTAAACTGTTGTGCAGGCAGGGAAACGAGTGCTATTAAAATAAGGAAAATAAAGGCATCACTGGGGGTTGCTGCCCACTTCTGCAGGGATGTGCTGGGGCTGTGAAATGCAGCTCGGTGCTTTGCAGGGCACAGAGGGGTTGGCAGAAGCGTAGGGACTGCTGTAGTAGCAGTTAGGGCTCAATCCAGCCTGGGAACACATCTCTAACTGAAGACATGCCCGTTTGATACCATTGCAGCTCAGAACTGGATGCCTGCAGGCTTAAAAAGAAAAATAAATAAATAAAAAAAATAATGCCACTAAACTTATGGGAAGGTGGCAGTGTGAATGGGTGGGTATTAAACTGGTGGGGCAGATGAGGGTCTCGGTGCAGTGATGTGTGATGGCCCCTTCCCTGTGGCCACAGGGTTGGAGGAGGGAGGAGCAGCGTCCTGCTGGCCCCCACACTCTGTTATCTCCATAAGCAGAATGATTAAATCAATTAATTGATTCTCTATAGCTCATAAGGAACTCAAATGGCATTTCCATCAACGTGTGATGAGCAAACACCCCACCACGACCAGGAGGAATGTTAATGGCTCTTTATGCTTTTATTACTCCTTTTCATTCCTAAATCAAAATTCATCCTGAGTCTGAGAGGCAGCAGGTTCTTCAGAAAATAAAACCAGCACAGTGGGAACCACAGCAGCCTCTCAAAGCTGGGTTTTTCCACTGATTTATTTGTTTCCCTGGCCTAAATGAGAGACCAGGGCTGGGTTCAGCTCGGGCAGTGATGAGCTGAGGCTCGTCCCGTGGCTCTGCCAACGCTCCCCGGCTCCCGTGGGCTCTGCTTTGGGCTGCTGCCCAGCTCTGCTGCTGCTGGAAGGACCTGGCTGCCAGGCTCAGCGGAGGCTGATGGGTTTGAAGGAATGGGATGATTTATTCACCCCCTGGAAACAGAGTGGCAGGATGCCTGGCATTGTTTGGCCAATATTTTTAACTGAAGGAAAAATGGTAATAATTTTGGAGATGTTAAATTGGTGAGTTGTGCTGTTTCTGAAACAGAACATTTTGGGGCAGCTGTAAATAAGGCTGCGGGCTCGAGTGTGGAGCCAGAGGAGTGATGGTGATGCTGAGCTTTCCAAAGCCTTCCTCCAGCTGCTCATGCCAGGTCGAATCCTTCCTCTGCCTGAGGGTCTTGGGCTGATTTCCTGCAATCCTTGGGGCATCATAAAGTTTCCTGGGTCAGTGATGGGGGCCGTTAGGAGAACAGGTAGTTGAGTGAAATGCTGATGCCCTTGGAGAGAGGCCTCTCTTGCAAAGAGTGAGCACCAAAAGGAGGGGTGGTGGTGAAGGGGGTCCCTGGCTCATGGGTCCATGGAGCTGCTCTGGGGCTGTCCCTGTGCCATGGGACCAGTGTGCTGCTTATTACCTGGAACTGGGGATCCTGGATGCAAAACTGGGATCCAGCTTTGCCCCCAATGCCGACAGCATCCAGCCCGGCATGGGGTCCAGCCGTGCCCTGGGACCCCCCCCTGTCCTCTGGGCTTTGCTACCTGCAGCTGCCCTTGAGCCAGCCCTGCGCTGGAGTTCTTGTGTTTTAGGAAACAATTTAAAATCGATGTTAATCTTGTAGTTTGCAAGCCTGGCCTGCAGCGTGAGGTGTTTGGAGCACTGCAGAGCAGCTGAAAATGCAATTTAAAATAGTGCTGGCTGGCAGGAGAGGAGCAACTAAAAATACCCTGCTGGCACTTTTTTTTTTTCTAAAAAAAAAAAAAGTGAAAAGGGGATGAGAAGGGGGAAAACTATGGGTTAAAAAAAAATAAAATAAAAGCTGAAGTGCAGCTTGTGCTGGGGTTGTGTGTTTGTCTCCCCTTCCTCAGCTACCTGCCTCCTCCAGCCCATCTCTGGAAACAGCTGGGAAAAGGAGATGACTGAGCTCATTGTGCCTACAGAGTGGTGGTTTGTGGCAGGACTTGCTGTCCCCATGTCCCACAGGAGGAAGGGACAGTAAGGAGGGAGAGAAGCTGGGGAGAAGAGCCCTGTGCTCTCCCTTGGTGTAGTGAAACGCTCCAGCCTGTGACTGTTGGTGTCTGTTTGGATTGCTCAGCTTTCTGCTTTTTCTTATTTATATGGAAATCGGGAGCGACCATGTGTTAGGGTGGAGATGGAGAGCTGTAGTCTGCTCTTACTGGTGTTCCCTGTTTGGGGGGGACAGGTTCAGGGGGAGCCCCTTCTGCAGGCCCAGCTCGGGGTCCCGCAGCTGAAGGGCTGCCCTGAGGGAGGGAGCGACCCCAGACCCCAGTGGGGTTGGTCTGGGGGTGCTGGGCTGACCCCTACCTCCATGCTCTGTGTAGCAGCAGGCTGGAGGAGGACTGGTGGGACCTTGGGTGGAGGTTGAGGTTTGCTCAGAACCTCTTGGTGGCCTCTCTCTAACCAACCTCCTCCGTGAGACCTAATGGGGCATCACCCTCCTGGGGGAGGACCTGCAGCGTGCTGGGGTGTGGGCCAGCAGAAGGACAGTGGAGTCATGGCTCATGAAGCTCTCTACCTGAGAGGAGGGTGTAGCGAGGTGTGGGTTGGGGGGTTGGTCTCTTTGCCCAGGTAACCAGTGATAGAACAAGAAGCAGCGACTGGCTGGGTGCCCATGCTGCTGGGTGGATGCCCTTGAGGGGGCCAGCCATGGACCTCATCCATCCCTGGAGCAGCTGCCCCCCAGGGTGGGTGTCCTGGTTTTGCTAGGATAATTTTCCTCTTAGTAGCTAGAAGCCGTGTTTGGGTTTCAGTGTGGGATTTGTTATGAGGAGAATGTTGACAACATACCGGTGTTGTCAGTTGCTGCTGGAGGTCCAAGGACTTTGTGTTTTGCCAGTCTGCAAGTGCAAAGGACTGGGGTGGGGCTGGGGGGAAGTGTAGCAAGTAGCAAACCCCAAACTGGCATTGGGATGTCCCAGTGAGATATCCCAGATCTCATCCCGTCACGCTCAGTCTGTTCACCAGGGCTGCCCAGGAGCCGGGGGGATTCTCTCAGGGATCGCTCGGGCTCTCGCTCTTCTGGATTTGGGCTTTGGGACTGTCTGTGCCCCGGGATCGCTGGCTGGGGACAGGCTGGGCATTGGTCAGCGGGTGGTGAGCAACTGCACTGGGCATCACTTATCTGTATATTCTGTTATTACTGTTATTATCATTATCATGTTATTTCAAATAGTCAATTGTTTTTATCTCAACCCACAAGTTTTCTCACTTTTACCTTTCCAATCCTCTCCCCTATTTCCTGTGTGGGGTGGGGGGACAATGAGTGAGTGGCTGTGTTGGCAGCCAAAGGAGTGAAACCTCCACAGTGGATGCCAAAGGGATGGGGACAGAGGTGGCCATTGCTGCCAGCCTGAGCCTGACCTTGTGCTTTCTTGTTACCACTTAGTGCTGGGTCTCTGGGCTGTGATTGTAATGGATTATCTGTCAGGATTAGCTGGAGCTCTTGGCTAGTTTGGTCTTTTAATCTGCTTGAATCAAAATCAATAGTGAAAGTAAATAGAGGAGCGTGGAAGAGGGAGAGAAGTGAAGGGCTGGTCCTTTGCTTCCCAGGAATCAGGGAGGTGCTGGGATGGGTGCCCTCCCGGGAGGGTGGGGTTCCCAGGACAGCCCTGGGTACCAGCCACCTGAGGAGCCGTGCAGTGAGGTCTGGGTCTGGCTGAACCACATTGGGGATCCTCCAGTTTCTTCTCCAAAATATCCTTCAAGAGTACGTTGTCCTTTTGGGGGGTTTAAGTAGCCTGGAGTTGTCCTTTAAAGGAGAAAAACAAAGCAAAGCAAATGATGCTTTAAAATGCAGTTAATTCAGTTGATATTTTCAGTGGACATGATATCTTACCATCTCGGAGCAAATTCCCTTCTTGTACTGGAGTGTTCAGCTGTTGTGAGCCAGCCAGGCAGGGATATGACTTATGTCAGAGAAAGAAGGGGGGAATCAGCACCAAATCAGCCACGTTATGAACAGCAAAGATACATTGTGGAATTGCATTTTAAATGTTGGCAATGTTTCGGTGCTGTTCAGGCTGGTCTATGGAGATGTGGCTCGAGGCTGTGCCTTGATCTGCCCTTGAAACTGGATTTTGGGTGGAAAAACTCCCTGTAAGCAAAGGAGGTGGGGTGTCACCTCTGCACCCAGGGGGTGGCAGCGGGGTCCTGCACCCACTGGGAGGAACACACAAGGGATGTGTTGCACTGGGCACCAGTGTGTGGCTCAAACACCATTTCCCCTTCTTATTTTTCCTTTTTCATCTTCTCAGTGTGAAGCTGATGCTGAGCAGCCTGAGACTCCCCCACCCCCCCGACCCCGAGCAAGATGGGGCTGAGTGACCCAGGGATGGGGAGCTGTGATCTGGCAGCAGCTACGCAGGGCAAGGAGGTTTGAATCCATCCAAGTGGTTAAAGGGAATGTGCCCTCAAAATGTGAATTTTTTCTCCTAAAGGTTTTCAATTCCTTTTGAAAACCTCAACTGGAGCATCCCAGAGCCATAGGGAAACCTGTCTGATGGGGTGACATCCTGCGTGCTCCCCCTGAGCTTGTGAAGTGCTGGATGGAGGTGGCTCCAGTGTGGGCAGTGGTGGGGCAACATGGGGAGGATGCTCAGGATCCCAAAATACGATGCCTGAGCAAGGAAACTCCTTCCCATCCACTCCATCCCCAGAGGCACAACCTGGGCTTTGCCAGCACCACTCCACACATCTCCAGTGGTCCCAGCCCCACACAGGGCTGCCTGGCTGGGAGTCCCCCACGCCGTGGCAGTGCTGGAGATGTGAAATGCTGCTTTCTCAGCTGCTCTCTGCTCCTGTGTGGTGGCCCCGAGGTGGCTGGCATTGAACTTCACCTTGGTGCCCAGGGCTGTCTGCACACGCAGCAGAACTCGCCCGCGCCTCCGTCCTGGCTCCTGTTCCTGGAGGTGTCGGTGGCAGGTGATGACACGGGGTGGGACGCCTGCCCAGGGCTGCCTTCGCTCCAAGAAGGTATTTTAAAGACAAGTGTGTCATTAGTGAATTCCCCAGGGTTTCGACCCATCCAAATCTGAGCATATTGGCTGTTGGCTCTTCCCCTGGTTTCGCAGAGAAACTATTTCTGGTTTTCACTCGACATCCCCTTAGGGGATGCTTTCCTTTTTTCCCCTGATTTCATCCAATTACTTAGCTGTATGCTCTTCTGAAACACCATAAATAATTCTCCTCCCTCCGCTGTGTTTACCGGCATGTCTCATGAAATCCAGTAAGATATGATTGATTGCCATCATTATTTCCTAGTGCTGCTATGAAAACCTCTGTCAGGTTCAGTGATTGCCTTTAAAGAGTGGCTGCCACTCAGGAAAACTGTCAAAAACCTGTCATACTTTAGCAAACTCCAATTAATCTGTTGAGCAGTTTTACTTGTGTTTTCTTTCCCATCGTTGCTGATTATCAAGGACAATTAGAATATTTCTCCTTTGTAATTAGCAGCTTGCTTTGCTTATTTAAAAAGGTGGCTTGGAGGACTGTTTCACTGGGTTTTCATGCTATTGAGTTGGGTTTTGGTTTAAACTGTCTGACCTGTTTGAGGGTGTCTCAGGGATCTTTGTTGCTGGTTTAAGGGGAGAAGCTGGGGGTACCGGCCGGGCTCACCCCTGTCCCCCGCACACGCGCGGTCAGGCAGCCGAGCAGCCGTTTGGTGGGTGTCTGGGTCTCTGCTTCAGGTTCATAAATCAATCCTGTCTCTTGCATTTTGAAAAGAGTCGCTTCAGCACTTTTCCTCCTTTCTTTTGGTTTTTAATGAGACACACTTTCCAAGAGATGTAATAATCGTTGCCAAAAATGTCAAGTCGTTCTTGTTATCCTCCTTAAGCTTCTGGAACAACAACAACAACAACAAGAAAAAGACCAGGATCAGAAAAAGAGAGGTGTTGATGAGGAAGGGCTTTGACTTCATCTCCTGGAGCCAGGGGAGGGCTGGGGGGAGATGTACCTCATGACAGCTCTGCTTTCTGGCAGAGTGCCCGAAAAGATAAACCCACTGAAGGCTGAGATTATTTTTTTTTTATTACTATTTTTACTCTAGGACTTGGAGTGGGTTTTTTTTATTTCTTTATTAGAGCAGGAATATCTCTGTTCACTGTTGACAACTTTGCTGTTGAAAAGCATCCTGGAATCGCTCAGAATCAGCTGGGAAATTGGATGGCAGCAGCGACACGAGGGGAAATCTCCACAAAGCCAGTGGGAGAGCCGGGGGGGCCAGGCTGGAGCTGGGGGCTCGGCTGTGGGGCTCAGGCTCACAGCTCCGCTCACTGCTGGCTCCTCTGAGATCTGCTCCTGCTCCTGCTTAAGCATGGGGTGATCCTGAGGAGCCTTGCCCACATGGTGGGACACAGATCTGAGCACCCCTGGGCGCTGGGCACAGACATCAGCTCCCTACTAGAAACATGAGCCCTGTGCAGCTTTGTGCCTCAGTTTCCCTTGTCCTCCTGCACAGGGCAGGATTGGGCTCCTTTAGCGGGGCTGGAGACCCATCCCAAGCCACTCAGAAAGGGCTTTTCCCAGGTCTCCTCTATGGGGACAAGCTCTGTACGTGCGTCTGGGTTTTAATCAGGGGCCAGAGCTGTTTCTGTGCTCGGGCTTTGCGAGCAGCCATTTAAATTTCAAATGAGCTGCACCACTGAACAGGCCTTCATAATTAAACAGACACAGCCTGGCTACAAATCGGGGTGACAGCCCAGCCCTGCGTGGCAAAGGCAGCAGCGGCTCTCAATCACCTCGATTACCTTCCCAGCCATGATCCTTGCATCTACCTGGTCAACCAAAGTGACCTGACCCCCCTCCAGTACAAGCTGGGATCCCAATCCTTGGGCCAGGGGTACCCCTCCATCCATGGAAGCGTGCTCAGTGTGGTTTAAGCCCTTCTCAGCAGCTGCAGTGCTTCTGTCGGGTCCTTTTCCTGTCCTCCAGACTCCAGCCAGCCAGGAGTGTGCAAGAAGGATGCACAGTCTCCATCTCACTCAAAAACTGAGTTTGGAGTGGAAGCTCTGACCCACCAGCAGTGCTGAGATGTTGGAGCAGGAGCAAATCTGGAGCAAAAATCCCTGTTTGGGGGTTGGTTGGTCAGTCCTGGGAGACACCTGGGGCAGGTGGATGGAGGGTGCTGGGGGCTGTGAGCTGTGAACACAGCCCAGGGTGGTGAGGATGTCACTGGGGTGGGTGTGAAAGACTGTGGGGAAATAACTAAGGTGGATTTTGTGACTTAAGCCCATCTCGGAGCTTTTCTGTTTTCCTTGGCTGTGTCTTTGCCTGGTTTGCTCAGCTGTGTTGGGGGAGTGCCCTGTACAAACTCAGCTCCAAATTTCCACTTTTTTCCCCCCATAGCATCTTTTAATTGCAAATTCATGAGCACTTCTGCCCTGTAATGGGACAGGCTGTGTCTTGTGTCCCACCCAGGGGATTGGGAGACCTTCTTGGTGGGATGGGCAAAGGTAGCTGCTGCAATCCCAGACCCAGGCAGGGAGGTGTGGGGCTGTGCAAGACCTTGGGCACCCACCAGTTCAAGCAGAAGTCATTGACTTCTTGCCATGGGAGTGCAGGGAGCATTAGGGGAAGAACCTGGTTTCAATCCTTGTTAATGGTTGGGGTTTGGGTTGTTTTTTTTTTTGAAGGATTGATTTTGTTCTCAATTTTTCTTCTGTTTTGTTAGATAGCATCAGGAAAAACAATGTGTTGCTGATAACCTCAGCCAAGCGTGGCTGACAGCCCTTGGTGAGGTCTCTGGCTGGCCTGGTGTCAGCTTCTCAGAGGGGTTAAGGGTTGGCTTGTAACGGTGTGTTCGTGTGCCACATGTCCCACAGCAACAGACAGCCACAGCGATGTGATGCTTTTGTGGTGGGGGACGTGGCAGTGCTGAAGCCCCTGGATGGGTGGTGGGTGGTGCTGGTGCCACCCTCCTCCATCAGAGCTGGAGAGCTGATCCCCAGCAGGCAGAGCTGCAGCATCTGGAGCTGGAGTGATGTACTGGGGGAGCTGGGAGGGAGCTGGGGCTCCATCCCCACGGCAGCAGGAGCTGTTGTGGTGAGCTGGTTCCCACCACAACCATACACACCATCATCTGAATAGCAAAACCATCCAGACCTCCCATTCCAGCCAGTCTCCGTGCTCTTTGATGTGCACAGCAGCTTGGGGCAGCTCCTGCAGCAATGAGGAGCCCATGCCAGTGCTGTCCCCAGCACAAAATGCTGCTGGGATGCCCCATCCATCCCAGTGCTGGGGCTGAGCTGGGTGCAGGGTGCTGTGGGGGGGGTGAGGACCCCAGGGGATGCACCAGCACAGCCACCCTTTGGCTTTGCAAGAGCTGGTTTTGCATCTCTTTGGTGATGCATGAGATGTCCCAAAGTGCCAATAGCCACCCTGGGGTGTCCAGCAGCTGCTTGCCCAGCTCCTGCTGCTCCCTAAATTAAATATGTGCTGCTCTTGAGAAGCTGGTGTGAGTGGGACCGTGGAGATAAGCGAAACGGGAGAAGTTCAGGGGATTATGCGCTGATTAAGTTATTACTAACGTGAAATGAGCCGCGCTGAGATGAAACAGGAGCTTTATTTTCTGTTCCCTGCCTTTGGGCTTGGGTCTGCCTGTCACCAGGCAGCAGATCAAACTGGGACCGGCAGCTCGTGTATCTGCCGGCGCTTGGTGCAAACCTGTAAGAAGCAGAGTGTTAAGTGGGGCTGGGAACTGGGGACCTTCCCTGCCTGGGGGGGTTCACTTGAGACAGAGCTATTTCCAGTGTTGGGGAACCCACCTGGTAGCAGATTTGGGTAAAAAATAATTTTTTCTCTGCAACAGGAAAATCCGGTGCTGCTGGGAGGATATGTTGGGGGAGGACCAGCTCTGTGCAATGTGTCCCATGCTTTTCCTCAAGCATCCCCTGCAGGCTGCTGTCAAAGGCAGGATGCTGGGCTAGGTGGGACTTGGAGAGTGAAAAATAGAAGTGCAAAATAAAGGTTGGTTTGGTTAGAGTTTAAGAATAAAATCAGTTTCCTGTCAGTGCTCAGGACAGGCTGGATCCGGGTGGACAAGTCAGGAGTTTATGCCTGGAGAGGCAGGTGAGGAAGCTGGATCCAGGGCTGGTGTAACCACTGGCTATGGGGAGCTGCAGCAGCACAGCTGGGTTTGGGCACAGGCAGGGATTAACCCATGGTTGGTGTGGTGGTTTAACCTGGCCAGCAGCCAAACACCAGACAGCAGCTTGCTCTCTCTATGGCCTCAGGGAACAGGGGAGAGAATTGGAGGGGTGAGGGTAAGGAGACTCCTAGATTGAGATAAGAACAATTTAATAATTGGAATAAAATAAAACCTAATAATGACAATAATAATGGTAATAGTAGAAAATACAAATGAGTGATACACAGTGCAATTGCTCATCACCTGCCAACCAAGCCTGGCCTGTTCCTGGATAACAAACCCAGAAGAGCAATAATCCCAAAGCTGCAATCCTGGAAGAGAGAGAGCCAGAGCATGAAAAAAACGAGCATTCTGGTCAACCCTCATTAATATACTGACCATGACGTTATATGATGTGGAATATCTAATTGGCAGAGCCAAATGCCAGTCTGGGTTTACTAATTTTGCTATCCACCTCCCTAGTCCTTTGCACCTACAACTGGGGAAGTTGGAAAGTCCTTCAAGTTCCAGTGACAACTGAAACCATTGGTATGTTACCAATGTTCTTCTCATATCAAATCCCTGCTGAGACCAAAACCCAGCGCTGTTCTAGCTGCTAAAAAGAAAATTCTCTCTGTCCCAGCTGAAAACCAGGAACCTTGGGCAGGACAATGGGGCTGTGGGGCTGATGGCAGAGCCAGGGAGGGGATATCAGAGACTCAGCAGAGCACTGACATGGTCCATAAAGCACCATTGGTGGGTCTGGGGAGCTCAGGACCATGGGCAGCTCAGGACCATGGGCAGCTTTGGGGTGAGGCCGTGGGGAGGGGGATTTTCTCTGGTCTGACACGGCAGCCCCCAGCCCGTGCCCGTGTCTCACTTGCTCTTTGTGTGCCTGCAGTGATGGGCGCGCTGGAGTCCCGAGGTGTGCTGCGGAGAATGAGCGACATGCTGGAGATGCTGATGAAGAGGATGGACATCCTGGCCAGGCTGGAGAATAGCACTGACTTCCACAAGGGGGATGAAGCACGATTCCCTCTGGACAGGTCAGTCGGCCGCACCGATGCCCCGTGCAGACCCCGTGGAGCAGCACCAGGCTCGGGGGGTTTGTGGGAGTGAAAAACCCCGATGTGCTCTGTGGTGTCGGGCTGAGCTGCTGCCTGGGGCTGGTGGAGCCCACCAGGGCATGGGACTTGGGCACATCTTCTGTGGTTTTGTTGTTGGCCATTTCAGGAACCTTTTTCTTTTGTGATTTCTGAAATTACTGTGATTTTGGGGTTTCCTGTGGCACCTGTCCCAGCTGCTGGTGGTGTGGTGTGGGAGGGGGTCTCTTCACTGCCACGCTGTGGTGGGACTTGCCCATAGTTGGAGCAGTACCTGGTCTGTGGGCTGTGCTCTCTCTGCCATGAAATCCCAGAGGGAGCTCAGGCTGGTTTCTTTGTGCCCATATTCCTCATGTAGGTGTGGAAATGATTGTTGTTTGAAATCCAGGGCTGATATATTCAGTCCTGGAGTTGAGCAAGGCTTAAAATGAAATAGGAGCAAATTGTTGGACCCCGAAACGCTCAGGGCATAGAGTTGGCATCCAGGCTCCCTGGGATGCATGTACCACATGCAGCTTGAGAGATGGCATCAGACCTTCCTATCCTGACATGCTGATTTACTGAAGAGATGTTTCCCTTTGCTTTGAGAGCCTTTATACATTTATTAATACCAATTTGACTGTTGTGGCAAGACCTGGGAAAATGGTATCTAACATGCCTTGGATGTGGAGGGGCAGAGATGAAACAACTGAGGGGCAGAGCTTGGGACAAGCTTTGCAAGGCAAAAAAAAAGCCAATGTAGGTCTCACTCAGGTGGAGTCACGGGTGGCAGGGATGTGACATGCAGTGGTCTGCACTGCCTTGTGCCGTGCCACCAGAGCCAGCACGGGAGCTGTGGTGCATCCCTGCATCTCCCACCTGGCATTCCCACCTCTGCCTCCTGCCATGGCCATGTTCTGCAGCCAGCAGGGCTTCACATGCCTCCCTGGTTTCCATCATCGTTTCCATTTCTCTCCCTCACTTCCCTTCCGAGTCCCTTTTGCACCTCTAATGGCAAACAGAGGAAATGAGCCTGTAATTAGCGGCTGTGCTGAGCCGTTCTGCGGGCGCACGTGGGTTCTCGCTGCACAGGCAGGGCATGGCCTTGCCTTTTAAGTAGCACAATTTCAACCACTGAAAAATATAATTTTCCTCAGTAATGGCAGGTGCTGGGGATTGTGTCGTTACGGGGCTGGCTGGTACTCAAGCGTATGAGGAGGACAACAGTAATCCCCGAGAGGAATAGGCAGGACTATTACAGCCAGGCACTCGCTCACAGTTGATGATTTCCTTGGCTGATCACATTTTAAAAGAACCAGGACTTTCAGGTGATGGTAATTTCTGTATACCAGCAGCCAAGGGATAAACATAAAAGCATTGGTGTGAACTGGCAGCAGTTGCTGCGGATGGGGATCTCACGTTTCAGGTCTGCTATGTGGCTGGTGACTCCAGGGCCATCACTTGGAGAGACCAGAGAGGATGGGAACTTACAGACCCAGCACATCAAAACAGCCACGGTGTTGTGTATGGGCTGAGATGGGTTTGAGCAGTTGAGATTACAGATGTCTTAATTGCCAGGAATAGAAAATCATGGATAACTAGTTTATTGCCTTTTGCGGATTATAAATTATAAATTACCCCTTAAGTGCATTCTGGTCCCTTCAATTAGTCCTGTATTAAAACCTATCTGTGTCATCTCCTTGTTCTCACCTACCTGCTGAAGATCAGGGTTTGGTCATGGGGCAGAGCATCTCGAGATGAAGGAACCATCATGGGGCGGGGGTGGGTGTTTCTTGTGGGTGGATTTTTAGCCATGATGGTCTGTAATGAAGCACTGGCAGCATTTGCAAACACTTGTGAAGCATTTCTCCTCCTTCCCTGCAGCCCCTGGGTTTGCCTAAGGTCTGTGCTCAGAGACGTGTTGGAAGTGTTACAGCTCTGCTGGGTTTCAGTGGGTTTGAGCGGCTCCATCTCTGCTCCCTCACCTGTAGTGTCCTTTTTTGGCTTGTCCCAGTCCCTGCCCTCCTTTGTGGGGTGCACAAGGCAGCAGGAAGGGTGCAGGGCCAATACACCCCTTCTGCCACCCTGCTCTGAGCAGAGCCTGGCTCCAGGCTGACCCCACTGCTCTGATGGATGCTCTCCAGAGCTGCCTGGAGCATCCCTGGGGGGAATGAACAGCAGCTGGTGCAAAACCTGGGCTGAGACCCTGTGGAGTGAGGGTGCTGAGATCCCCATCCCTTTGGGGGTAACCAGCTGCAGCCCCTGGGGACCCCCTGTGCTGAGGGGGAACAGGCAGCACCGGCTGCACCAGGACTGAGCGGTGGCTCCTGAACCCAGATCAGCCCCATGGCCACGGAGACGCCTGGTGCTGCTCGTTATGAGGATGCTGGGACTCCACCAAGGGCTTGTTTCCGCCTTCCCTCCCTGTCTCTGTCTCTTTGATCTCCAGTGACCGACTTGAAGCCGTCAGCGAAAGATAATACAATTAAAGGGTGCTAATTTCAAAGGGATTTTATTCTTTAAAGCAGCTCTGGTTAGCGTGGCAGATGCCTTCATCTCCTCCCATGTTCAGCAAAGCCACGAGCGTGGGCTTTGCAATTCCACCTGCACAGAAGTGGATTAATTCTTGCTTTTACAAAGTGCTCTCCTGCTTAACGCAGGATTTCTGATGAAGTTGGCAGGGCCTGGGTTTGTTTGCAGAGCCCCAATGAAGAAGAAGGAGATGAAAGCTTTGGTGGGCTTTATGGAATAGCCTGTGAGCACTGTCCCCCTTCAGCACAGCTCCAAGGAGGGTAGAGGTGGCTTTTCCCCTTGGAAAGTGCCAAGTGGAACTGGCACATATACTCAATATATGGGGTGTAATTAATGACCTGCCTTGGAAAACCTCCCAGCTGCCAAAGCAGGTATCTTTATGTGGCCAGAGGTTGCTCCAAGATCTTTCTTGTTCCATAGGTGCTGTTTGATTGAATATTCTACAGATTCATAGAATCATAGAATGGTTTGGGTTGGAAGGGACCTTAAAGCTCATCCAGTTCCAACCCCACTGCCAGCAGCAGGGACACCTTCCACTAGACCAGGTTGCTCAAAGCCTCATCCAACCTGGCCGAGAACACTTCCAGGGAGGAGCAGCCACAGCTTCTCTGGCCAACCTGGGCCAGTGTCTCATCACCCTCACAGCAAAGAATTTCTTCCTAATATCTCATCTAAACCTCCCCTCTTCCAGTTTAGAGCCATTTCCCCTTGTTCTGTCACTAACCACCTTTATAAAAAGTCTCTCCCCAGCCTTCCTGGAGCCCCTTCAGGTACTGGAAGGCCACTGGAAGGTCTCCCTGGAGCCTTCTCTTCTCCAGGCTGAACAGCCCCAACTCTCTCAGCCTGTCCTCACAGCAGAGCTGCTCCAGCCCTCAGATCATCCTTGTGACCTCCTCTGGACTCATTATAACTATATACTTTATATATATATAGCATTGCAACTATATATAGTTATATACAGCCCCTTGCAATGCTTTAGATAAAACTCTTGGAAAACCCAGATGTCCAATGTCCTCCTCAGAAGAGCTGCCCAGGGCTTTTGTGGGAAGTCACACTGGAGTAAGGGGACAAAAGCTGCACCCATGAACCAGCCTGCTGTGCCCCTGGATCCCTCCCCCTGCCCGTGCTGGGAAGGTAAGCGATGGGTTCCCTAAGGAGGGCGAGCAGTCTGCCAGCCAGCTGCAGGAAAATCAATACAGCTCTTAATTGAATGCAACCCTCATAAATCAGCAGAGGGGAAGGAAATTAGAAGTACTTATGGAAACCTCCTGGAGAGCTATTTACTGGGCAAGGGAAATATTAGTTTGCAGTGGAAGTGTTGATTCCCTGCTGGAAAGCGCGTGGGAGGGAGGAAAGGGGCTGAAGTGGCTGACCCAAGCTGGCACCATAACCCAACAGTGTCAGGGCTTGGAGAAGCCCTTGTCCAGGAGCTGGGCTGCCCCTGCCCACCCCAAGCCCATGGGATGGGGGCAGGGGGAAGGCTGGGCTCTGCAGCGCTGGCATCCCGGTCGTCCTTCTTCCCTCCATAGCAGTTAGCCTGCAAAGGGTATTATTTGCTAACGACTGATTACTCTTCAAGCTTAATTACTGCCAAGGCTCAGTTAATTTCCACACACTTTTAAGTATTTGTTCTTGTAATCGTTACATGACTCCATATTCCCCCAGTAATTAAAAGTCTCACAATATGACACTAAATGGGTGATGTTCCTGCATCCTGCCAGCCTGGCTCTGTTAATTCCTGAATTGTTGCCGTTGATAAGGTGGCTTCAGTGAAATCACTGCCAGATCCCATGGTCCCCCGCTATCCAGGTGAGCCCGGAGTGGCCTTGGACCCCTCTGTGCATCATCTCCCTGGCACGCTGCAGGGCTCAGTGAGGGCATCTGCAAGGTGAGGCTGGTGCTACCTGGTGTGAAAGCTGTCTGGAGTGGGCAGAGCCCCACAGCAGCCCGCAGGGAAGGTCAGACCTGTCCTGCCCTCCAGCCCAGCTTTGCTGGGTGGGTGTTTTGCTGTGCAGAGCTCAGCCCTGGGAGCAGCATCAGGGATGTGGCAGGCAGGAGAGCCCAGCACCCTGGAGTCTTCTTCCTCTGTGCTCTCCTTCCTCATGGGTCCCACACGCTGTTTCATCCCAGCAGAGGTGATGAGCTGTTTCTTGCTGGCTCCTGAGGACACCTCTAGCCTGGTCCTGGGTACTTTCAGTGTTAGCTTGGAGAGGATGGGTACAGTGCAGGGCATCGTGAGGACCCCTCACTTCTGGGGTCCTCATCAGGGTCAAGGGAGGAGATGCAGGGAGAAATTAATTCCCAGAACCTGAGATAAATGGCTTTTCCCTCTAAGGCAGAGCGGAGAGGTGGCTGAGTACCACTAGCAGGGTGGCCAGGGGAGCAGCAGCCATCCATGTGCCCTCACCTTGCCCGAGGGGCTCTGTTCTCCTTGGGAGAGCCCTGCAGCTGGAGGGTGATGGGCATCAGCAACGTGGTGGGGGTAGAGGTGCCCATGTGTGCCCAAGTCGCTCATGCCCTCCTGCTCCCAGGCTTGTGCCTCTCCCAGCACCTCCAGCTCAATTTACTGAACCTAATTCTGTGATAGGCTTTGCTTTCTGTTTATTTTGTGCCTTTCCAGCCCAAAACATTGATCAGCCGGGGGCTGTTTTATCACAGGGCTTTGCAAATGGGGCTTCTTGATGCGTTAACCCGTGGAGGCAGAGTGCTGTGGCTGGTGTTTCTGTGCCAGGATTGTTTGTGTCATCTGGGGTGACTTGCTGAGGGAAAGCCCTCATCACCCAGTGCCCACAGAGCCCAGGGCTTCGGAGCAGCGCCGGGGGCTGGCAGTGGTGCTGGGGGGTGGGCAGGAGCATGGCACCAGGGTGCCTTTGCTCAGGTTGTGTGTGTGATTTACCTTGTGAGGAAAACCAGATCCCATTGACCTTCTGTCCATTGTCCCTGATTTGGGAGCAAGCAGTCTGCTCCAGAGGGATGGGCTCGGGGGGCTTCACAGCTGGGGGTAAGGGCACGATGGAGGGAGGTGTTGTTGGGGGGGAGGTCGTGCTGATGGTGGAATCACAGGTTGCCAATATAACCCGTCCAAAAGGTAGTGGAGCAATGCTGTCAAAGCAAATGTGAGGCTGAGGGCTGTAGAAAAGCACGGGCTGAGGAGAGCATCTCACCCAGGACATCTCCTGCCCCGGGGATCGTGGTCCAAACTTGGTATTTTTGGTGTCACTTTTGGGCTGACCCCTCTCAGTCGAAACTGCCGAGGTTGACACTGGCTCTGTGGTCCCTGAAAATGCCTTCTCACGTCAGGCTGCTCCAGCACGCGGGTAAATAGATGCGGTTTATGCCCCGGTCGAGTGAAGATGACCGTACATCAACGTGACTGATCCCATAACCCTCCTGTCTGTCACCCCTCGTGTTCTCATAAATAAAGCCCGCTGCTGCCTGGGCATATGGCTCAGCTCAGCACTGTGCTGGGAGTCAGGAGGAAAGCAAAGGTTTGGGCTTGTGGCTTCAGCTCCGTGTGCTGCTTGGGAAGGAGCTCGGAGCACTTTATAGCATTCATAAAATATTTTAATTACCAGTCTTGGTTATGCTTTGCTGGCAAGTTCTCCTGATATTGGTGAGATACTGGCTCTGATTGGAAAGTTGGTTGTCTCTTTACTGTGAGGGTGACAGAGCTCTGGGACAGGCTGCCCAGGGAGGGTGTGGAGTCTCCTTCTCTGGAGACATTCAAGACCCACCTGGACACCTTCCTGTGTGATCTCATGTAGGTGTTCCTGCTCCAGCAGGGGGGTTGGACTGGATGAGCTTTCGAGGTCCCTTCCAACCCCTGACACTCTGTGATTCTGTGTAAATTTATTGGCAGCTCTTTAAAGTGGCAGCGTCCTCCCCTGAGGTGTGCAGCCACGGGGTTTGGGTTAGCTCAGGGTCTGGTCCTCTAAATGCATTTGTGTGAGAAACTTCACCCCCAGTAAACTGAAATTAAAATAAATGGAAGTGCTTCAGTGGGTGAAATGCTCTGGTACTTCTGCCGTGATTTATGGCGTAAGCTGGAGGAGTTCAGGCAGGGCTCTGCCCGTGCATCATCCCTGTTTGCTTTGGAGGAGCTTCCAAGGAACGTTCCCCTCTTGAAACACATCCTCTGGGATATTTAAGCCCAGGGTGAGTTCCCCATGAGTGCAAACGTGGCCAGAGTGAGCTCAGGTCTTTATTCAGGTGTTCTTAGAGGGGAGACCGAGCTGTTTGTCTCAGCCCTGAGAAGTAATGGAAAAGATTGCAGTATGCAGAGGTACCAAGAATTATATTGGAAGCATGTGCTGGTCTATGATTTTTTTTTTTAATATTGTTATTTCTTTTACAATTTTTATTCAGTTGACTGGCTGGAGCTGCCCAAGCATAAACCCACTCATCAGTGGTGTGGGTCTTCTCGTGCGTGGCTCCTGGGGAGGCTGCAAAGGCAGATCCAGTGTCTCTGTCCTTGTTTGATGTCGGGAATGGCACCGAGGAGCTGAATGACCTGGCACTGTCTGTGCTGGGAGTAGCAAAGCAGTGGGACCCATCCCTCAGCCCCAGAACTCTTTTTTTCCCCTTAATGTTGCTAGAGATTTCTACCAAGCTGGGAGCAACCAGGGTTTTGGGCTCTTGCTCTGCTCCCTGGGGCTCTGAGCCTTTCCACGCTCCCCACCACAGCACCCGAGGGGGGCTCAGCTCTTCTCCTGCCTCCCACCACTGCACGGACCATGAGCTCAAACCAAGCCAAGGCTGTTTATCCAGGCTTAGGGTAATAGCTCCAGCACCAGAGTTAGGAGGATTAAAACCAGGATTACAAGTCAAATAAACACAGAACATGTAGCAGAGCCTGAACAGCGGGGCACCCTCCAGCCACCGCTGTCTCTCCCGCTGCTCCCCCCGTTGTGAGCCTTGGTGTCAGGAGACAGTCACCCAAATTTTAGGGAGAGTGTCAGCTGCCTGGTAACCCCCTCATGTCTGTGTTCCTGTCCTTGCTCTCTTTCAGGTGCAAGCCACCTCCTTGGAGGGGATGTGGGGATGCACACAAGGGCACAGACCCCTAAAGAAAGGGGTTTACCTGGATTCTCTTAAGCCAAAGGAGCAAAGTTCTTAATTGCTCTGTCTTCTTGGTGATTTAATTCTCCTTTTTTCAGTTGCCCAGCACTTGGACAAGGGCTTTCCCCCATGTCCTTGAGGACTCCTCAACTTGTTCCCTGCTGATTGTTGAGTGACCCTGACTTGTCCCACTGGGGTGGGTGGATGGCGAGAGAGGAGCCTGAGCCCATGGGGTGAGATGCCCTAGAGTTGGTTTCTCCAGGAGATATCCCAACTATTTGAATGGGCAGCAGCTCAAAAGCTGCAGCAGGAGCCAGGAGGACAGGAAGGCCCTTTTCCCCTTGCTGGGAAGGGTTATTCATCAGTGCCACCTCTGGGATTTTGGTTCCCTGTCCTGGAGAACGAGGCTGTCATGGGGCTGGACGTTGGGGGTTAATTTGTGTCCCTGGAATGGGGAAGCAGTAAGAGCCCAGCACCAGCCCTGGGCACCCTTCTCAGCTGCTTTCTGCTTTGCCTTGGGTCTTTGGGGAAAAAAATAATAATAATTAAAAAAAAATAATCCTTAAAGATGCAAAGGGCAGCACAGCCATTGTGATGAGTAAGTTCAAATCCTTTGGTAAACTGCTCTGTGCCAATGTTGCATTTGTTGATGTATTATCTTCAAAACATCTGCTTTTCTCCATCTGTATCGATCTTCCCAACGTCACTGCTTTCACCAGTTAATAGCAAGAAATATCGAATGAGCAAGCAAATATGTTTAGGGCTTGTATTATGAAGACAACACACAAATAGAAAGAGATTCATCTTTTCATAATGCCACTTTTATAAAAGGCAATAAAAATCCAGTGCCTTGTAAAGGGATAAACAGGCTGAATCTGAGCTGCTGCTGCGGGGTTGGGGACAAGAGACAAAGTGAAGGCAACCAAATTAATGCATAAAAAAGTAAAGGGAAACGCAACCTCCGGCTATATTATATGGCAAATGATCTGCCAGTGGGGAAAAATACATCTTAATAGCAGTTTTTGAAAGGAGATGAATACTGTATACAGTGCATTATAAGGCACAGTGTGATCTGAATCTTAATCAACATGGGGAAATATAAATCTGAAAATAATAAAGACAAAATCAATATTGATGGTTAGAAGTAAAAGTACTGTATTTGCTGTAGTAAACAGTTTTAAGATCCCAGGGAAAAATTTCTTCTAGAAAACCCATAGTAATTTACTATAGTTTCAATAGCTGGCACAGCCCCAGCACATTTTGGTGGCATTTATATTGTCACTATAGAGAAATTTAAAAAGCAACAAAGAGAGGAAAGAAAAAAAAAAAAAAGAGGGGAAAAAAAAAAGCCCTTTTCTGCTCCCTGTGCAGTGGTGGCTCTGGAAGTGAGTTCCTCATTCTGCTGGGCTGGTGGGAGCTGTGCTGGTGTCCTAGCTGGGCTGGAGTTACTCCCCCTCTGCTTAGCTGTCACTGCGCAGAATGTGCCACTTACCTTCTCCTTCCCCGTGTCTCCAGGTAGTAAGAATAAGGCAACAAATTCTGTTGAGCTCCAGAAAACCTTTTTACATTTGAGGTTTTGCTTTTAAATGTCTTATTTTCTTGTCCTCTGCCCAGGTGACAAATCACTCTAATGACAGGTGCTGTCACTTAGGCTTCACCTTCTTGTCATCTCTTTAATAGGGTGAATGAAGTTTGCTGCTCAGGTGATGATAGCCTTGTTGCCCAGCAGATAAACACACTGGGGTGGCTGACTCAGCACTGCCCAGGTTCGTGCCAACACCGGGGCCGGTGGGTGCTCCTGCCGTGGAGCACAGCTCTTCACCCCGAGCGCGAGATCCCTCGCTCAAAGTCACAGGGATTTGGAGAAAACTCATTTGACAAGTAAGAGTGATTAGCCTGCAAGTGATGGGACATTTCAGCCTGGTTCCTTATTTTGGAAGGACATTTTCTACCATTTTTCTGTCTTAATATATGCCAAGAACCATGGTGGACGTTTTTTGTGGCTCTCTGTGTTTCAGGGGAAGCCTCGTGGAGCCCGTGCGACGTGGCTGTCTTGTTTGTGAGCACTGGAAGCGCTGTCTGAGTGTGATGGTCAGACACACATTTCACATCAAAGGGCTTTGAGTTGAAGTCTTTGTGTTTGAGGAGCAGCTGTAGCTTACAGGAGCTGAGCAAGCTGGCATAGGTGCCATCACCTGGTGGAAACTGCCGCGGTGGCTTGAGCTCCAGCAGGACTTGAGCTGGCTGTGGGGCTGGAAGCCATTGATGTAGGATAACAATCCTAATTTTTGTGAGAACATGTTTGTGGGTGCCCTGTGCTCAGCTCTGGCTGAGCTGAGGTATGGAGGTCATCAGAGAGGAGGTGGGGACTGAGGTTGCTGTTGACTTTTGAGATGTGCCGAGTTACTTGGGTGTTTGGTAGCGGGTTCAGACCCAGGTGAGAACTGGGGTAACTTCTGGGAGGAGGCAAAAGTTGGAGCGTGGGCTAATCTGGGCGCTGCCAAGTGTGAGAACAGGGCAACCTCAGCTGTGCTTGTCCTCTCTCCTTGCGATGGGTGATGGAGAAACCTGAGGAGCATCTTCACCAAGCCAATGTTCCTCTCTTGTTGGAGCAGGAGGCTAGGCTTCTGGCTCTAAATTCACTGCATCCATGTGAGGTTTGCTCCTAAACTGCCCATCCCAGCTGTTCCCTTTTTACTGAGCCTTTGTGTGTCACCTGCGTGGTCTGATGACTGCTTGCTGATGGAAAAAGGGTTGCAGAACTGGGGGGTTTGTGAGCTTTCAGAGCTGTCTGAGCTGTGCAGCCCTCAAACCAGGAGCATTTTATCTCCTTGGAGCTGTGCTGACAAACTGAGCTCACCACAGGTCATTTTTGTGCCCATATTTTGCCAGGGCCTCATGAGCAACCCCCCCACTGTGGTGGTTACAGTAGCTGGCAGGATCCCTGGGGTTTATTCTCTGCAAAGGTTGAAAGTTACTTGGGGGCAATGGTGTCCTCTGTATTTAATTATTATTTCTTAAAAGCCTAAGATATGTGGCTCCCTGTGGAGGTGTGCAGGCTGAATATTGATGGTCATAAACCATGCCAGAAGGAATAAATGCGGGCTGCTCACTGCTAGTGAATGGACTTAAAATCAACAACCGAAGCAGTATCGGTTCATAAAACCAGGATTTTTTTTAGCCTTGAGGACACAGGTACTTTAAATCCCAGCCTTTGGGTTCACTGATCTGCTGGAGAACAAACATAAAGCTTCTCCAGGAAGGACCTGACATCAGCACGTATTTTTTGTGCCAAGAGTATTCAAGGCAGCTCTTTTGGTTTTACTCCCTGCTTATGACATTTCCTTGTATTCTAATGATCTCAGCAGCAACAGGAGGAAAAACTGATGACCCAGATGCTGCAGAAGGAGAAATTATTGACTGCGCTAACCGCGCTCCTCGAGACGCGGTGGCTGTTTGCGGTGGAAATGGCAGGCGAGGTGTTGGAGATGGAGAGCTTGCTCCTCGTCAAGCCTGACAGAGCACTGCTGCTGATGGATTGAGTTCTCTTGCCCTTTCATATATTACACAGGTTTTAATTGACACCGACCTCTTTACAGTGCTCCGCTGCTCCCTCTACCCCATGTGTTATGTAGATGAGTTGAGCGGTGCTGGTTGCCCAGGGCGGTATTGATTGCCCGGTTGCAGTCGATAGACAGTGTAGGCAGCTGTTCAAACTGGTGGAATCTGACCTCAGGCCTTGGTGGGAAGGTGCCTGTGGGCTTTGTTGGGTCTGTGATACCCAGCTCACCCCCGGCATCCTATCCCCACA
The DNA here is from genome assembly GCA_907165065.1 of Caprimulgus europaeus. The sequence continues at coordinate 3,229,079 of OU015543.1, read as the reverse complement.
CAGCCCTCACTGGGGAACCACTCACCTCAATCTTTGGTGGATGAGCTGACTCAGGGCATCCACGTGTCCTGTGTGTTTTGCAGCTGTCTGCAGTCTGCTCCAGGCCCACAAGCTTCCTCAGCCCTCCTCTGGTTTTTCCTTCTTTTCTCTGTTCTCTGTATTTTTAATTTTTTTCTCCTTTTTTTTTTCCCCAGCACAGCTTGCTACATGCACTGCAAGGCCAATAATCACAGCGGAGGATTTTCAAACATAGCACATCTGAGTTAAGAAAAACAATATTTTCCAGCCTATTTAATATTTCCCCATGTCAAATGTGCAGATGTAGCCGTGTTTATCAGCACACTGGGAAAAATGGCAAAATACTGATTTACACAGCTTCTTAATCAACCCTCTTGGAAGGCACTGAGCTCTTTACCTGGTGCACACTGGACCAAGTGTTCCCATGTTGCATCCTGGAGCTAACTTCAACCTGTTGGCAGTTTTCAAGGATGCTGAGTTCACTATAAGCACCCCTGGGTGCCACCACTGAGGGACATCAAGTTTTCAGGGTTTGTTTGGGTTTTTTTCCCAGGTTCCAGCCAGCAGCTGGGTTGATGGAGAGGATCCAAGCTATAGCCCAGAACGTCTCAGACATCGCAATAAAAGTAGATCAGATTCTCCGGAACAGCATCCTGAATGGGAAAGGTGAGTGTCCACCCCTTCCCTGGAGGTTCCCATGCTCCAAACCTTCTATGTGTTATGCAGTTGCAGGAGGGAGATCCAGCCAAGCCTAGCATGGAAAGTTTGGTAAAAATGCAGAGGAATGGATAATGGTTTGGGATTACCCAACTCAGTCCTGTCTGCAGGGCCAAGTAGGGCACCTGAAGCTTTTTGGTAGACCTCCTAGGGCTGTTTGTGTCCAACTCTGTGTGGATGCAGCACATGGTCAGACCATCTCTTTGAGGGAGAGGAAATCCTGAGTGTGGTCTGAGCCTTCTCAGGGATTTCCAGAGCTCTCACCTTTCTATTATGGCCAGAAAAAGGAGATCTATAGAATCAGAGAATTGTTTTGGTTGGAAAAGACCTTTAAGATCATCAGGTCAAATCATTAACCTCACAATGACAAGTCCCCACTAACCCCTGTCCCTCAGCACTGTGTCTACACGACTCTTCAATCCCTCCAGGGATGGGGACTCCACCACTGCCCTGGGCAACCCCTTCCAGTGCCTCAGAACCCTTTCAGCAAAGAAATTCTTCCTCACATCCCATCTCAACTGCCCTTGGTGCAACTGGAGGCCATTTCCTCTTGTCCTGTCCCTTGGTCCTTGGTTGAACAGACCCACCCCCACCTCTCTCCACCCTCCTTGCAGGGACTTGGACAGAGCCAGAAGGTCTCCCCTCAGCCTCCTTTTCTCCAGGCTCAACACCCCCAGTTCCCTCAGCCAGGAACTCAGCACACTTGTGCTCCAGACCCTTCCCCAGCTCTGTTGCCCTTCTCTGGACACACTCCAGCACCTCCGTGTCTATGCAGGAGGCTGTATGGGGAACCACCCTCTGTGGCCTCTGACAGCATTAATGTTCTCCTAAAAGCCTTGCCTCACTTGGCCCAGGAGGACTTGAGAGGTGGGGAGATCAGTCTGCAGAGGAGCAAGACCTGGGAAACTCATGCCTGCAAGGAGGACGAATGGTGACATGTGTGAATTGCTGTCAGAAATAAATGCCACAGAATTAAATGTGGAATTAAAGATGAGGAGCAGTGCCAGCTCAAACACCTGGATAGAAAAATGGGGCAGTTTGGATCCAAAGCCCAGGGGCTGGGATCCAGTGCCAGGAGGGACATTGCCATCCCAAGCTGGCAGCGCTGAGAGGGCAGCTGGGCTCTCCAGATGTTTCTCCACATGGCTGCATGTTCCTGGGCTTTGGGCTGACATCACCAATTAGAAGATGCTTCTGTTGCCTCTTCCACCTCATACTCTTTCAGCTATAGGCAAAGGAGGGCTTGTGGGAGGGGTGATGTCTTTCATTAATCCAGCCACAGAGGAAGAAAAGATCCTGTTACCTTTTTAGCCACCTTTGTGCCTTATTCTGGGGCTGATCCCAGGGGCTGAGTCTTCTCTCAGCAGCCCAGCAGGACTATTTTTGTTGCGAGTTTGCAGTGTAAAGGCTGTGTCAGGTGCTACCTAGATCCTGCAGTGTGCTTATGGCTGATTAACAGGAGCTTGGATAGATGGGACCTGGGGTCTGGACCAGGCTGAGGGCAGCAGGGAGGTGCTACAAAGAGACCTGCTGAGGTTTAGGAAAGGGGAACACTCTCTTGGCATTGAAGCAGGGCTGGGGGGTTTCCTCTGTTTCCTCCCTGACCTTGGGGAAGATGCTTCACATCTTGGTGTCCTGCTCCATCAAGTGGGATGGGGCTGTTGGCTGGCCCAGTCGTGGTGCCGATGAACGTGCTCAGGGGCTGGAAACCCCATCCCATCCACTCCCAGCATTTCTAACTGTTGTGCCAGCATGTCTCATCTCTCCCCATACCCAAATTGTCTCTCTGCAGTGGTGGAAGGCAGGAGGGACCAGTGTGAGGTGCCCAGGGACCCCAAGTACCCTGACTGCGCTGGCAAAGTGGAGGTGAGTCGGGGTTCCTTGTCTGGGAGAGGATCTCGACCTGGGGTGGAAAAAGCAACAACCCTGGGGGTTGAGCTGGGAAGGGCAGTGGGGAGGGGGATGCTCTCCAGAATAAACCTGTTTGCTTTAAAACATGAAAGGTGCAGTCTGTTGCAGAAGGAGGAGCAGAGCCAAAGATGTGGGAAGCCAAGCACGGCCATGCTACGAGGAGAAAACACCAGGGAGGTGTCTGACCTCCTCTGGGAGCCTTTGCTATATGAATGTGACCATTTCCCCCCAGTAATGAGGCGCAAACCTTCAGTTTTAGTCGAGCGCAGCACTGAAGCCGCGGTGCCCAGAGGTGTGCAGGCAGCAGCAGGATCAGCTCCCTGCACCCACCTCTGCCCGCAGCCCTCCCTGCCTGCAGCTTCTGTGTCTGATGGCAGAAGCGTGGTGAGGAGAAAGCACTGTCACATCGTCTTTAAATACCTGGAGCATCAGCTCGTGTCTGGGGAATAATCTCAGCATCTCACAGAAGAGCATCTTGTTAAGGTGGCCAGGACCTCCATCTCAAACAGGATGTCCTGCCTGACCCAGCCTGCTCTTTATGCCTGAATGCAGCCTGGCATTTGGCCTGGAGCACGATTGCTTTGTCAGAGAGCATATTTACATGAACTAATTAAAAACATCTCCCTCTTCCCTCCCCTTCCCAGCCTTCTGCTTCAAGCTCAGGCTTCTGCAGGGCCAAACCTCCCTGAAAAGATGTTGAAGGGTATATAAAAATTATAGCAGGGGGTTGTATATTCCTCTTCCCCTGGTGCTAAGCATCCTTTCCTTCCACCATTTGAGTAAATTCAGAGTGTAATTTAATTGTGGAAGGCTATAATTTGATCTCCTGTCCAGGTGATTGCTGTGTTTTACATATTGGACACAGCGACCTGTCTCCTGAGTAGGTTTGTTTTTGTAGTTGAATTAGGAAGAGGCTGGCAAGAGCTGTTGTGAGGGATGATAAATTGGTGCTCCAGTCACTGGTTATTCTCCTTCATTGGAATTCATCCTCAGGAACTGCTGGTGGATCTGTCTCCTTGCCCTGCTGTGCCCGGGGGCAATGAGATCAGCAGCTCAGCTCCTTCCCCAGCACAGTAAACAACAAGAGAGCCCTGTAGCGTATCATTTCCCAGGGATTAATGGCTGTGTCCCCAGGGAGGGCATGTCTTGGTGCTGGGACCCTGATAGAAACCTAGGGAGCCTCCAGCAAACCCTCATGGCTCTTCCTCTGCCCCGTGTGCCCTGGAGGCACTGGGTGGGTGACCATTGGCACTGGTGCTGGGTGCACCCTGCTTCACAGCCCTTTATCCACCCCAGCCCTTTATTTTAGCTCCCAGCTAGAGAAGGGTGATGGAGAGCAGAGGTTGCCCATAGCAGAGGCAGCTCGTGGGGCTGCCACATCCCCTCCTGGCTGGAGAAGGAGCCCCACGTGTTTCTTTCCCCCCCCCGCCCCAGTGGATGAGGGCCAGGTGGACCTCCGACCCCTGCTATGCGTTCTTTGGCGTGGACGGCACCGAGTGCTCATTCCTCATCTACCTCAGCGAAGTCGAGTGGTTCTGTCCTCCCCTGGCATGGCGAAACCGGACGGTGGCTGTGCCTTCCCCCCCGCCGCTGCCCCGGGTGCAGGTAAGGGGGGAGCAGCCTGTGTCCTGCTGGGCTCGGGGTCGGGGGGATGATGGCTTCAAGGCTGCTGGAAATACGTGTTCCTAGAGCCAGCCGTGTCAGCAGGGCCATGATGCCACATGTGGGTTTTCATAGAATCACAGACTGGTTTGGGTGGGAAGGGACCTTTCAGGGTCACCCAGTCCAACCCCCCTGCAGCGACAGGGACATCTGCAACCAGATCAGGTTGCTCAGAGCCCCGTCCAGCCTGACCTGGAGTGTTCCCAGGGATGGGGCTTCTGCCACCTCTCTGGGCAACCTGGGCCAGGGTCTCACCACCCTCAGTGTGACAAATTTCCTCCTTCTATCCCCTCTTTTAGTTTAAAGCCATCACCCCTTGTCCTATCGCTACAGGCCCTGCTAAAAAGTGTGTCCCCAGCTTTCTTATTGGCCCCCTTTAAGCCCAGAAAGGCCACTAGAAGGTCTCCCCAGAACCTTCTCTTCTCCAGGCTGAACAGCCCTAACTCTCTCAGCCTGTCCTCACAGCAGAGCTGCTCCAGCCCTCTGATAATTTTTGTGGCCTCCTCTGGACCTGCTCCAACAGGTCCATGTCTTTCCTGTGCTGAGGAATCCAGGATGTCACAAGATGCTCTGGGTACCACAGGGCCCCTGGGATTTGGTGCATTAAGTGGAGGAGCCCTGGTGTCAGGTCTGGTGGCACCAGGGGAAGGTGTCCATCCAGGAAGGACCCGCAGCACCTCGGCTGTGATGGGCAAACCTCTGCCAGCCCAGGAGCTCCTCTCACGGCCGGTTCCTCTACACTCAAAACGCAGAGTGTGCTCCTTTCCTAGGCAGCTTTCCAGAATGACCTGGCTCACCTCCTGGAGCTGATCGGCACGGGCAAGGAGTCCCTCAGCTTCATGAAGAAGAGGATCCGGCACCTGGCCCAGCAGTGGCTGCGGGCGGCGCGGCGCCTCGAGCAGAAGCTGAAGGGCCAGCAAAGGGACCAGAAACACGTACGGGCACATTGCACAGGGGGGGGCCTGGTGAGGAGGTGGAAAAGCTGAGCCCTTGGGGACGGGGAGCAGAGACAGCTGGGATGTGAGGGGGCTGGGAGGAGAATTCATTTATGGAAGGACGTGGGTCGTGGGCTTGGTCTGTGGGCGTGATGCTGCACGCGCTCAGGACATTGCAGGGCTGGGGTTGCTGAATGATGGGGTGAATTTGGGAGACAGGTCCTGGTGGGTGGGAGGCAGCGGCTTGTTGGCAGCAGTCAGGGAGGTTGGCACATCTCTTCCATGGAGGTGCTGAGGTTGCTGGCCTTCCTGTTCACATTTTTGTGGTGCCCTGCCCTTTGATCCCCGTGTGCTGGGAGATCTGGCTCTGGTCCATGGCATGGACCACGAAGTACATCAGGAACGTGAACGTGGTCCCAGGGTACAGAGCACCAGTGGATGGGGGCTGGTAGCCTTGGACTGTTAGGTCTTTGCTAGTTGAACATTGATCACTTGTCTTTACACCCGAGTGATTTCCCTGAGTAATTACAGCCTGCAAAAGGAGCTGGAGGGAGTCAGGGACCATAAGTCATTTTGGGTTGGAAAACCCAAATTATCCCTTTCCCACAGCACCACCCATCCCAGCACTGACCCATCTTCTTGTCTTTCCAGATCTTGATCCATATCGGCTTCCTGACGGAGGAGTCGGGGGATGTTTTCAGTCCGCGGGTGCTGAAGGGGGGACCGCTGGGCGAGATGGTGCAGTGGGCTGACATCCTGGCTGCCCTCTTCCTCCTGGGACACAGCCTGAGGGTCACGGTCTCCCTGAAGGAGCTGCAAAGGTGGGTGCTGTGGGTGCACAGTCCCCCTCCCCCTGAGAGGGTCTGCCTGCTGTGTGTGTGGGTTGCATCGAGGTTTTGCGTGAAAGCAAAGATCTGCAAAGGCTTTGGGATGGCTTTTCCCCCCACTTTCACCTTGGGCAGCACTGGTGCAAGTGTTGGGTGGGTGCAGACCACCAGCATCATGGCTGGGAGCAATCCCACCCTTTCTGCACCCCAGGAAAGTGAAGAGGGCTATGGCTTTGCAGCAGGGCTTTGCGTGGGGCTGATGTGGAGATGCCTGGGGCAGGGCTCTGCCCTGTGGTCCTGGTGCTGGATCTGGGCAGCGTTAGTCCCTTGCTGTCAGCACACAGCATCACCTGTGTCCCCTGACACCTGCCTGGGGCTGGATGTGGGAAAGGCTCCCTTTTACCCCCTGTTGTTCCCCAGGGATGCTCTGTGGGGCTGGTGGCCATGTGGCTGCAGGATGCAGGTGTCCTGCAGGTCACAGGCTCTTCCAACTGTGCACGGCTGTGCTCAACCCATGTGGCTTCGCCTGTGTTGTTTGAGCAGTGACTATTCTCCCTTCCTTCCTTCCTTCCCTCCCTCCCTTCCTGCTCTGCAGCGAGGCAGGCAGCTGCCAAAAATAACCTGTGTCCTTTGCAGGGGGGTGGCAGCCACCAAGGAGTCCCTCCTCCGGAGGTGCTGGAGGTGGCTTCAAGACCTCTGGCTTGGACAGGCTTTTTCTGCTGTGGGTTATGGGGCGGTGCAGGGTGAGAGTGTGCAAATCGCTACACCAGGTCACCCTACAAGCATGTCAAGGCAGCACTCTGGCTCCCAGAGGCACCAATATTTGATGGAAAAAGTAAGAGGAAGAAGGTAGTGGTGTGCTGTGTTCCTCTCTGCTGATGCACTTCTGTTATTACTGGGCTGCCACTGCTGCCACCTGCAACCTCACAAGGTTTCTATATCTCCTATGAGATAGCTCGAGTTGGAGGGCAAGTGCTAGGGAAAATGGGAATTAGGGTGGGTTATAAATCGAGAAAAGCCTGAAGCTGCCTCAGAGACTGGGCAGGTTTTGGGGTGATGCTAAGCCAGCATCGGCCACATAATGAGCCATGCTGAAAAGGGAGTGAAAAAACCCAACAATCCTCAAAAAAAAAAACCCAAACCAAAACAAAAACCAACCAAACCCAACTCAGCCCCTGTGGCATTCAGAATTAATGAACGGAATTAGCTCTTGACTAATTAACTCAAAAAAATAATCCTGGTCCTAATGTAAAAGGCAGCAGCAGCTTCTCAAAGAGGCAGGCGTGCATCAGAGCGATCTCTGGATCTCTGCATAGTGTGCTGAGCTAAGCTGATGGGCTAAATAGTGTCTGTGTGCTTAAGGATGAAAGAGGTTAATGGCTGGGAGGGTTCTGGTGGTGTTGTGTGGTTCTTGTTTGTGCTTCTTAATGAGGAGCCTCGTGGTGGTCATTCAACGAGGGGAAGGAGCTGGCTGAGTCTTACTGGGGATTTTGCAGCATCCGTTTCCCTCTGTGAATAACTGGAGAGCTGTGGTGCTGCCTGTACTGTTTCCCCTTTCTTGGAGGTGTAGGAGCTTTGGCATCGATTGGCAGTGATGAGATCTCCTCTTCTGACAGGGACTTGGGTGTGTCCTCTGGGATGCCTGGGAACAGCAGCTCCAACTCTTCCCCTTCATAGCTGTGATGGGGAGCAAGCGAGTTGGGCTGGGGCTGCATGTCTTGCATCTCTCTCTGTCCCAGTGGTAGGAACCATCCCCACCTCCCTGAGCGTGTGTCCTGTGCCTGGCTTTGATGACATTTTAAGTGCTGGACACCCACATTGTGGATCCACCTCCATGTGATGGGGCTGAGGCTGTAGCCAGGTCCTCCTTGTCCCTTTGGAGACCCCATCCAGTGTTCGCTGGGACCCTCCTGCTGCCCATCAGGAGTTGGGTTAACATGGGTGTTGGAGGAGGGGAGGGACAAGCAGTGCAGACAATCCTGCTTGTGCTTGTAGATCTCTCAGGGAGGGCTGGGGCGGTATTAGCAGTGGGAGATAAGCCTTTGCCTTATCACGAGCAAGCGGGAGGCTTAGCAGAACACATGTAGTTAATAATGAGGCGGGCTAATAGTTAATCTCTGGAACTTTGTGAAAGCCTGGAGGAGACTTTTCCTGTAGCCACAGCTTTGGGCTGGGGGTTGGTGGGCAGACAGCCGGGGAATGTGCAAAGGGCTGGGGCTGGGATGAGGCAAAGCCGAAGCCGTGTCGCTGTGGAAGGGCCAGCCAAGGTGATTGCTTATCCCTCCTGCCCCCATGTAACCTCCTGAAGCAGCAAAGCTTGGCTCTGCTGTAGGCTGGGGCTCAACTTGTCCTCTCCCATCCCGAGCATCTCTTGGGTTTGGGGATGTTTTTCTCCAGCAGTGTGAAATGTTGAGTCCACTTCTCGTTGACTTTTCTTTGGCACCCCCTGCTCCTTCCACAGGTCAGAGCTGTAGCTGCTCCTGCCCAGCACAGCCTTCACAGAGCAAAGGCTGGTGCCCATCAATTATTCAGCATGAAATAACCTCTCTCCTGGTTTGTTTTTTGACTCTTCAAATTTCTGAGCTGATTTTTCTGCATGTTATTGATCATTGGCAAGGGATTCCTGGAAGGTCTGCGTGCTGGTAGTTATCTGAGAGCTGCTCATTATTAGCATCTCAATTGATTGCAATGCAGCAGTGCCTGGAGGTGGTGGTCAGGATTGGGTCTGAAATGCTGAGGATCAGGCAAATGAGGCGGAAAAGTAAGTTCCTGGTTCAAAAAGCTGGTGATGGAGGGCTGGGTGTGAGAACAGGTCAGCAGCAGGGGAGAGGAGGAGAGCAGCAGATGCCAAGCGGTGAATAGCAGGGGTGTCAGATGGGTCTTTCCCCAGTTTGGGGGACCAGTGCTAATCTGGAACGAAGCCAGGGAGCTCTGGGGATCTGCAGGCTTGTTCCATGACTGGGCTGGGCACTGTCCAAGTGCCCCTGTGAGGTCTGAGATCGGTGTCACTGAGCTCAGCCCTGCTTTTCCAGGACTAGCTTATCTAGCTAGCTTTGGCCCACTGGAGACCTTAAAGACCTGTGAATTCCACTGCTGTGTCCTACCAGAGGCTGATTTTTCTCCTGTAGCCAAACTAAGTGCAGGTGTTTGTCCTCCTTTGCATTTCCCCATGAACTTGAGCTTCTTCTGCTGTGTCTTGAGAGGCAAGGGGTGAAACCCAGGGTTATCTGGGGGCTGGTGCAAAGCATCGCTGGGCACGTGCAGCTCCCTGGGAGGAAAGGAAAGCATCCAGCTGGAACAGGGAGTCAGGAGCTGTTTTACATCAGATCTTTGTTCTGGGTGGGCAGGGGCAGTGGAGGGAGCTGGCAGCTGCCGAACTGGAAGAGGGGAGATTGAGATGAGATGTGAGGAAGAAATTCTTTGCTGTGAGGGTGGTGAGACACTGGCCCAGGTTGGCCAGAGAAGCTGTGGCTGCCCCCTCCCTGGAAGTGTTCAAGGCCAGGTTGGATGAGGCTTTGAGCAACCTGGTCTAGTGGAAGGTGTCCCTGCTGATGGCAGGAGGGTTGGAACTGGATGAGCTTTAAGGTTCTTTCCAACCTATAACATTCCGTGGTTCTGTGATTTTGAGCCCTGCCCTGAAGCAGGAAGGGAGGAAAAATCCCAAATCTGAATGCAAACACTTGATTCTTGCTGAAGACCCCCTGTGCTGGTATCTAACATGTACTGTCAGGGAAGTGAGACCCAAGTCTGTGTGTGTGTTGCTTGGTAGGGCAGGATTGGGAAGTGCCTGAAAGACCTGAGCTGGGTTGTTAATGAGGCACCTTAGAAGTAGATGTTGGAAAATTACAAGCAGCGCCTTCAGAGTGATGGCTGTGCCAGTGTGTCCTGGTTTCTCTAGGATAGAGTTGATTTTCTTCCTATTAGAATAGCTGTGGTTTAGTTTCAGTATGGGATTAGTTAGGAGAAGAATGTTGATAAGGTACTGATGTTATCAGTTGCTGCTGGAGCCCAGGGTCATCGTGTTTGGCTGGTTCACAGCTGCATTAGGACTGGGAGGGAGAAGTGCAGTGAGTAGCAAACCCCAAACTGGCATTTGGATGTGCCAATGAGATATTGCAGATCCCATCCCCTCATGCTCAGTCTGTTCACCAGGGCTGCCCAGGAGCCGGGGGGATTCTCTCAGGGATCGCTCGGGCTCTCGCTCTTCTGGATTTGGGCTTTGGGACTGGCTGTGCCCCGGGATCGCTGGCTGGGGACAGGCTGGGCATTGGTTGGCGGGTGGTGAGCAACTGCACTGGGCATCACTCATTGGTATATTCTGTTATTACTGTTATTATCATTACATGTTATTTCAAATAGTCAGTTGTTTTTATCTCAACCCACAAGTTTTCTCACTTTTACCTTTCCAATCCTCTCCCCTACTCCCTGGGGGGATAGAGTGAGCGAGTGGCAAAAGCCACAATAAGCTGAGACTCTTCCTCTGGAGCACCTGTGCCCCAGGGCAGGTGAGGAAGGATGTGCTCAGCCTTTCCCCCCAGAAGAAGGGGCACAATGGTGGCTATTAGGACCTCCAGTTCCTACCCTTGTCCTTAGGTCATGGCAATGGTCACGTTGACATCTCCAGCTGCTTTTGTGGGGCCCAGGGAGACGGGGCTGCGGTGCTGCGAGCTGCTGGAGCCCCGGGGAGCATTGATCTTGACGGTGCTGAAAGGTGCTTTTTGCAGTGGTCCCCTTGCAATGAACTGCTCATAAGGCAGGACAGAAAGTCAAAGAAAACAGAATTTGATGCCCCGTGGGTCAGGGCTTTACAAAGTGTTCTTGGAGCTGAATTGCTCTGGTGTCACGTTCTGGACTCCTAATATCAGCCCTGGCAAAGCACTTCATTTTAAGCACGTGCTTGTTTCCCCTTTCCCTGCTGAGCAGAGCTGTGGCCAGTGTGTGGTTTGGGCCACGAGCCGCTCTCTGTGTGCCAGGGCAGTGTGGACGGGCTATGGCAGGGCCAGCACTGCAGCGGGATGAGGCTCAGCTCCCACTGCCACCACTCTCCTCTCATTGCCTGGCACATTCTTAATTATAGTTGCTCTTTTCCTGTGCTTTCCAGGGGCACCAAAGTATAGTCAGGCTGCAGAAAGGGCCCTTCAAATGGAAACACGGTGTCCAGATGAAAGCATTTCTAGTCATTATCTGGCAGATAAAAGGCATCTTTCTGTCTTGCATCTATTCACATGAAAACCTACGTGATGCCCAGGCTCCAGGCTTCACCTTCCCTCGCCAGTTGGCAAATCCAGTGCGGATGTTGTGTGGGCGAGCCAGGAATTGCTCATGGAAATAGAAGTGACCGGTTGCATACGGTCCTGATGGAGCTGTGTGGTGTGGCCGTGGGGTTTATCAGCCCCACTCTGATGGAGAGGAAACCTTGGCCTTTAATGTAGCATCAGCTGTTCATGTTACTGAGGTCAAGTGTTTCTGGAAGCTGTTAGGGCTACTGGCTTGTCCTTTTTCTGGCCAGGCTTTGGTATATGTGCTGGGACATGGGTGCATACGGGATGCTGCAGGCTTGGGAAAGGCTGGATGTTTGGTTACAGGTCTGAGTGGGAGCTGGAGATGATGGCCCCAGTTGTGGGTCCTTGACCTCTGCAAACCCGTGTGAAGACAGAGAACCCAGGGGTTACCCCAGTGCTGGGCACACCACTGCTTGTCTGAGCTTCACTGGGGGCTCCAGTCTGCAGTTTAATTGGGGCACGTTTCCAGCAGACACATCTTAGGTGATGGGGTAGGTGGGGTTTGGGATGGTAGTGGGTACAAATCAGCTTTGCTCTAAGTGGTGTCCAGGAAGATTTGGCTAAAATTGTCCCTTTACTTTGAGCTGCTGGAGCAGTTGGGACAGCAGAGGACAGCCCATCCGTCTGAGGGTCTGTCCAGGTGCCATGAGCACACAAGTGCTCAGCTTCTGCTGCTACCCAGGGGAGCTCAAACATTGATTCCCCTTTCATGGGAAATTTCTTCATTATTTACTGAATTTCTGACCAGAAATCATTGTTTGCTCTGGCACCTGCCTGTGCTTTCCCAGGATCTCTACCTGGCTGGGAGGGTGGTGAATCCATCACCTCCCCTCCTTCTCCTCCCCTCTTCAGCCGGGTACAGCTTCTTGCAGAGCTGCAGCCGTGTAGCTCTGCAATTAAAAGCCAGGTACATTGAAATGAGACTGCAAAAGCTGCTCCCTTTAATCACAGCAGCTTGCCAGCACCTCTGAGGAGCAGGGATGAGCTGCCCTGCCATGGTGAGGAGTGGCTGGGAGGGATTTCTTCTGCCTTTGAGGGCTTCATTTTGTAGAAGCGGAAGGTGCATAAATTAGCAGGAATTACCGAGCTGTTCAGTTGCTCTCCTTCCTGAAATGCTGTTTATTCTGTAGCCAAATGATGACTCCCTCGCTGGCTACTTTGCCATTGCAGAAACCTGTGCTTTGTCACATAAAAGTTGTCATAACTTTATTAATCGCTGGGTAATTTACAGAGGATTGATCCTCCCTGTGGGGCCCAGTGCCCCTCTGGGCTGGCAAGGATGGGGGTTTGAGTACACCCAGAGATGGTCCAGCTGGGAGCTCCTGGATCAAACCCAGCCTCCAGCCCAGCAGGACTGTTCCCTCCCAGTTTCTGGGGGCTGTCAATCACCTTATAAGAAGCAAAACATCCAGCAGTCCTCACTCCTCATGGCTTATCTTTGCAGCTCACAAAAAAATGCCTTCCTGGGGATCTCCTGATGGATCTCTGCCTGGACCCACTGGAGCTGCTACTCAGACCAGCAGCAAAATCTCAGCAAAATCAGTTTTCTTCTGGGGTTGTGCTGCAAGGGTTTCCAGCCAGTGCTGCGTCCTGCCTTGATGGGCACACAGGGTTTGGTTGAACCTCAGAAATAAAGAAATTGATTGCTGAACCTCACCTCCCAGGTGGGTAGGGCTGTGTCACACGGGATCAGTGATGGGCCAGAGAAACAGTCCACATGTGCGTTGCAAAAGTAAAACCATTGCAGGCAGCTTAAAAGGCATACTGTAATTGCTTGAAGAAACTCAGTTTTGAGGTCATTGTGTCCTTTCTAGCAGGAGGAAGAGCTGGGAGCAGAGGCCATGCAATGGGGTGTTCATCTGTGGGCTTTGGTTTGCACTTTAAATTGCTCGTGACAGGTTTATCACGGATCCCAGGGAGCTGCTCAGGCTCAGCTCCAGCACCTTTCATCCCCCAGATACCAGCCCTGTGCTTGCTGGGCTCTTGTAGACAGGGAGAAGCTGAGGGAGCAGGAAATTCTTCCATTTCCCCTGCTGCACTGCGCCTTGCTGATGACAGCAGATGGGGGCAGAGAAGATGCAATTAGATATAATATAGGATATTGGCCCAGCCTGCCAGCAGATGCCCATGAGATCCATTTAGTGCTGGGCTCGTCAGCCCCAGGAGTGATAACGTGGAAGGAACCATTGGGTTAATTTGAAAATAGGTCAATGGAATGTAAAGATAACCCTACAGTCATCTGATTTCACAGAGCCCACACCACACTCGGGCAGGGAACACGTCCCCTGGTTGATTAAAGTACCTACAAGGGGAAAATAGGAGGACAAGAAGCTGCTGGAGATTTATTCTGGAGCAGGCACAGCTGGGGAAGGCAGCTGGCAGAGAGGCGAGCTCAGCGCTGGCATCTGCGTGGATTGAAGCCTCTTTGGCTGCTCGCTCCCAAAGAGGAGTGAGGGCTGAGCTGATGCACTGGTCCTGGGGACCAGGACAAGCCACCAGGTCACCTACGGGGGCTCCAGAGCTGCTGAGCCCAGGTACTCCCTGTCCTTGGCTGATCTGGGAGGGAAGGTTTCTCCAGGATGTGGGATCAAGTGGTTTTCAAAAACAAATCTGTTGGCTGCGCTGGCTGGAAAAGTGGCATTTGTGCTCATCAGTTTTATTTGTGTAATTTCAAGCACCATTAATAGGACATGGCATGAGGAAAAACCAGTGAAATTTCACTCCAACCATGAGTAAAATTGGGTTTAGTAGAAAATTAGTTGACTTAACAAGCAAATGATGAAAGCTTGAATAAAGAATGTTGAAAAGAGGAGGAATTAAAAAAAAAAAATCCCCCTCACCTCAGAGGTGCAGCCTGGATTTGTGTGATTGGAATATTAAAATCAGTGCTTATGAAGTGTTTAGAAAGGATGGGGAGGTGGAAGGGGGGTAAATGACAGAGAGATGCTCTGCTTCAAAGACACTGGTCCTGCTTTTAGATCTCTTCCTGCCTGGCAGCCTTGGCACTGGGAGTATAAATGGATGTGGCAAGTCCTGAGCACCAGAGAGGGGACACGTGGCAGATCGCGGTGACGAGGGGGAGCAGTGGGAGCCAAACCTGCTCTGCCTAAAGGGTGGAAAGTTTTTGGAGGCTTCACAGTGAGATACACTAATTGCTGTCTCCTGCAGCCCCTTGTCAAACTTAGAGAGGGCTTTTTAAAATTACAGCTGATTTTGTACCACGGTGGCTTGTGTGATGCCTGCCAGCAAGAGGATGGGGTGTGCTGCAAGAGAAGCGTGACAGTTTGGGGATTTTTAGTTAAATACAAGGTTTATGGATTAGCTTTAATCAAAGGTTCAGGAGTGTTTTGAGCTGCAGCCAGAGGAGCAGAGCATTAGGTGCTGCTTGGGGCGTTGGCATTGCCACACTCAGCCTCCAGCAGCGAAGGTGTGGTAGCTGTTGCATGCACCTTCCTGGTGACTGAGGAGAAAGCAGTACGTGTGCTAGCAGGTGGGATATTTAGCACTGCATCGCTGTAAAATCCTCAGGGGTTTTACTGACTTAAAAATTCCCCTTCTGCTTCAGCCTCCCCAGGAGGGCTGGGTCTCCTTGTCACCCTATTTATCATACTGAGGTGTGTTGGAGGTGAGAGCCTCTCTGTTCCTGCCATCTTCCCAGTCAGCCACGTTGTGTAAAATTGTGTATAAAAGTGATAAAACTGCTGCCTGTTTCCCCTGCAGCTGACCTGGCCAAGCTGCCCTGAGCTGTTGCTGATATTCCTTCTGACAAGAGCAATGAAGCAGCTGCAAATGCAGCTCTTCCTTTGCCTTAAATTGAAATTCTGTGGTTTTCCTGGCTTTGGTGAGTGATGTGACTCCACCTTCACTCTCTTGAGTCACGGTCATGGTCAGGAGTTTGAGATGATGATTCACCAGTCTAAGGTTGGGATGAGGCTGGAAGGATCTTGGTGCCCAATGCTGAAGGGTTTGCAAATCATATCAGAAAAAGAGGGAGATACTGGCCAGGAGCAGATCAAGAGCCCTTTATCATAGCTATAGTAGTCAGCCAGTTTCACTGGCTTCATATGATCCTTCTGGTGGTGTTGGTGAAGACAAGTGAGAGACTGGAGAGCAAATGCTTGTGATAACTGTATAATTTGGCTGTTCTTTGGGTGGGAGAGCCATCAATTTCCTCTGCAAACAGCCATGGGATCGATAAATGAAATGCTGTGTGTGTAGTCATAGGTGTGGGCAAGGGCTGAGGACCTTATGGAAGTGCTCCTCAGAGGATGGACCCTTGAACTGCGGGTCCATTCAAGCTTCAGATGAGCAACAGGTAAAACCCAGGTATGGATGGAAAGAGGATTCGTGGGTTCAGAGGGGGAAATGCAGAGAAATTAAGAGAATCAATAAGAGAGGTCACATAAAGTGAAGGCTTGAAAGCCTGGAAATGTAAAACCTGGCTGGACTTTTTGTTCCTAAGAAAGAGAAAATATTTATAGGGATAGCTGGGATAAAGTCCCGTCTCCAAATAGGTGTGAGGAGTAAGTGAAGAGCCCAGAGGAAAACACAGACAGATATCTTGGCAGGCAGGAGCTAAGGGTGAGACTTCACACTGTCTGAGCTCAGACTTGCAAAATGAAACATAAATTCCTCAGCCCTTTTAGAAGGACCGAGAAAGAAACAGGGTGACTGTGTGGTGGGAGTGGGGCAGAGCCTGGGTGGACCAAAGGAGCTCAATGTTTTGCTTTTCCATGAGGATGTTGCTGTTGCTCTTTGGGTGCAGGTGGGTTTATAGGGGAGGGGATGAGGAATTATTGCCTTTAGGAGGACAAAAAAATATAAGATCCTTGAAGCTGAGGGATGGATCTTTTGTATTTCTGAGCAGACTGGTGCCCAGAATTCACACGTATATGCAACAAGGATTTTTGAGAACCCTGCTGAAGCTGGAAGGTGTCACAGCTGGATTTTTGGTTTTGTTTTGTTTTGTTTTTTTCTGAGAAGGAGGAAACGTGGTCCAGATGAGCAGATGGGCTGTCAGGCTGACATCAGTGGTACACTTAGTGGAACAGCTTTGGAATGAGGGATTTATCAGTTCACAGGGGTAATTGAAAAGGGAAGGAGACATGCTGCAAGGTTTACCAGCCTTGTATCGTGCCAGATTAATCACATGTCACCTTGGCAGCAAGGTAACTGATGATCTTGCTAAAGAGCTTGCAGTCCATCTTGTTCATCTGGGTTTCCATAATGCATTTTTTCTGCTGGAGGAGGGAAGAGGGGCTGAGTAGAACTGTTCTAAGGAACTGTCTGAACACCCACTGAGCGAGACCCAGGGTCTGCTTGCTCTGGCTTGATGGAACTATTTCATAAATGGGACAAAAAGTGGGAAATATTAATGACATGTGGACAACACCCATGGATGGGCAGTGCCATCAGAGTCAAGAAGCTGAGGGTGCTCCAGGATGTGATGGGTGCCTGTAAGGACTGGAGTAAGAGAAATGGTGCGTGGTGTGTGCTGGGAGGTTATGGAGCTGGGAATAGGGAGATTTAGGCTGAGCTGGAGCCTTGCAGGTAGGGAGGAGGGGAAAGAGGTGGGTCTGCAAGTCTGGAGCTGGTGTGATTGCAATGAAAGCAGATTAAATCTGGTGTCTTCAACAAGAGAGATCAAGGAGAGTGCGTATGTGCTGGTGAGCCCTGGCTGGGAATGCTGCGCAAAAGCCTCATCATCCACGTGTGAGGAGCAGGAACTCAGCTGGAGCAGGTGCAAAGATGAGGAGTGACCAGGACTCCCCAAAACCTCAGATTTTTGGCCCAAGATATAAAGGCTAAAGAGTGGAGAAGCATCTGCCTCCCCTTCCATCAACTAGGGAGCTGGATGATGGTCTCTGTTAAACACCTGGCAGGGAAATGAAGGTTTGTGCTTTTGTTGTGCTGGGGGGCTGACCAGTCCCTCCTGCTTCTCCCCAGTCACTTAGGGGTGCCTCCAGGACGGGGAAACTGCCCCTTGACCAGTCCTTTGCCTTTCGACCTGATTTACACCGACTACCACGGTCTCCAACAGATGAAGCAGCACATGGGGCTCTCCTTTAAGAAATACAGGTAAGCAAAGCCACTCCCTCCTCTTACTCAATGTTTCATTAATTAGCAAGCAATGACAAATGCTAATGACCTCGAAGGACACCCCCACATCCCAGGAGCCAGACCCTTTGATTGCAGCTTTGATTTTTGCTCAGCTTTGGCCGCTGCTGCCGTACTGTGTCCCCTTGCTGCCGCGACACGACTCGCCCCAGAGCCTCACTTATTTAAGACAAAACCTCATGAGAAGAGGCTGAACTGGAAAAAAATAACCAAACCCCTGTGTGTACCTGGGGTGTGTGTGTGCTTCCAGGTACTGTGCCTGCAGCCAGGGTTGGCCATGCCTCAGAGGGAAGTGCCAGCCTTTTCTATTTGCAAGAAGCAGAGTCCTGTCCCTGGTTCCTTCATCATCAAGACAAATGTCACCATCCCCTGGTACATCACCAGCCAGGAGAATATGTGATTTAATTTAGTGCTGATAGTCCTGCTATTTATTGTGTTTTCTCCCATCTCTTCCACTATCCTACACAATTTTATTAGAGAGAAAAATGACAAGCGGTGTTATTGCTTTTATTATGAATGCATCTGCTCTCGCATTCAGCTTGTTTTGCTCTTTCCTTGCTTGCTGCTCCCCTTGTCTCCTTGGTCCTGTGCTGGTAATGCCTGCCTCAGCATTCCCAGGGTATTGGGAAAAGCATTAACAAGCCTTCAGGAGATACATCATTCTCACAACCGTCAGGGAGGTGAAAGCCCCGCGAGGGGAAATCGCTCCTTCCAGGAGGGAGCAGTGGGTTGGGAAGAGCTGCATGGGATGTTCCTGCACCCTCTGCCCAGGGAGCAGACAAGGGACAAGCTGCCTGGGGACACCAGATGTCCCTGGCAGTGGGACTTTCTCAAACCGAGGTCCTTGGGTTCTGTCTCCAATCCCAGGTGCCGTGTCCGGGTCATCGATACCTTTGGGACAGAGCCGGCGTATAACCACGAGGAGTATGCCACGCTGCGCGGCTACCGCACCAACTGGGGCTACTGGAACCTGCAGCCCACCCAGTTCATGACCATGTTCCGTAGGTGGGGGATGGGGGCACAGCAGGGTGGTTTTAGGGGCTTGCAGGCACCACAGGAGCGGGTCTCTCGTCCTTTAGCAGGTGATGCCTGGGCAGAGCCATCCTCCCCGGCTCCTCTCCTGCTTCCTGCTGCCTGCAAGGAGCTCCTGAACCTGCTTGGCCATTTCTTGGGCTATAAAAATGTTCCAGGCACAGAGACCTGGCTCCTTCTTCTGTGATGGGTTGCTGGCTCCAGCACAGCCTGGGCCAAACACAGGACACAGCCAGGAGCTTCTGGCTCCCAAGATGGGAAGCACAGGTGGTTTTGGTTGCAAAACAGGTGGTTTTGGTTGCAAAGCCTGGTTTTATTTCAGCTGGGCTTCTAAAGGTGAGAGACTTTAGAACCTCAGTGATTCAGTTTTGCCTGAGTCATGGAAAGGAGATGTGCTTGTCTGAAAGGAGGACGGTGACCCGTTGGGTGCTGGGTAACTCAAATGTTGCTTTGTCCTGGCTGGATAGAGCACATTTGTCAGTCTTAAAAATGCCTTTTTTTTTTTTTTTTAAAGAGCCACTCGAGCAGGTTGCAAAGCCTGTGTTTTATGAGCTGCTTGGATGAGGATTCATGCCATTTTTCCTCCAAGCTCCAGCAAGGCTCTGGAGCTGGGCTCGTCTCAATCCCCATGCTGTGATGAGGCTGCAACCTCAACACTGATGAGGTCCCAGAAAACATCTATCCAGCCACATGTAAAACATCTATCCAGCCACATGTCTTCTCCCTTTGGTGTCTGCAGCTCACACCCCTGACAACTCCTTCATGGGCTTCGTGTCAGAGGAGCTCAACAAGACGGAGAGGGAATTCATCAAGTCCCACAAAGTGAGCACCATGGCGGTGGTGTATGGGAAGGAGGCCAGCATCTGGAAGGTGGGTGTCCTCGGTGCTGTGGGGAGCAGCCAGGCCTCTGGCTCTTATCCCGAGCTCTTGAGGCACAGATCTTGGTGTGTTTGTAGAGAAACATCCTTGTCCACTTCATAGAGGGGCAGCTGAGGCTGCTGCAGTGATGTGACATGTCCAGTGCCTTGGAGCAAAGCAGGCAGAGGCTGGTCAGACCTGTCCCCTGCTCTTTGCTGCAAGGGACACTTCCTCCCAACAGGCTGCTTAGAGTGAGGGTTTCACAGCGATGATTTTATGTATTAATTACAGTGTTTGCATTAGGTGATTCCCTGGGTTATGATGGGGATGGTTTGTCTGTGCTGTCAAGTACCCTGTGAAAGGGGAACGTGCTGCCCTCCTGCCTGCCCACACTGGTCAGTCTGGAGGGAGAAGGTGGGCAGTGACATGGGGACTCTTGCTCCATCCTTGGTGGTGGCCAGTGCTGGTCCTTCCTGGGACCTTGCACTCAGCCACGTTTGGTGCATCCTGGCTGATGCACCCCTACACCAGCAGATGTGGGGTAAACCCCTTTGCTCTCTTTCCCCAGCCCTAAACTGCTCTGCCAGTGAGCAAAAAGACCAACAAAACCCCCTGGTCCCCCAAAGCATCTCCCCATATCTCCTACAGTGGCCTACATGTGGGCTCCCCTCTCTTATCCAGAGCAAGCCAGCTGCTTTTCCTTCCAGGGCTTAAAAAAAGGGAGATAATTCTCATTGTCTCTTGATTTATTTCTTTTTTCTTTTTTTTTTTTTCCCCTTTATGCACCACCTGGGGCTGTTCCAGTTGCAGGTACTGTACCTCACCAGCCACTGCTGGGCTTTACCTCTGCACATCTTCTGCAAGAGAAAGACTTTGCTGCAGTTGACTTTTGCCTCGTCGTGAGCTCGCTCTTCCCGTGCTGCTGGGATCAGTGGGGGTTGATGCAGCTGGAGGCTGGATCCCCTCCCTGATTTAGTCCCCTGCAGTGGGCCGGGATCTGACCACACCACCTCCTCCTGTTCATGGGTGTTTGTGTCTTTTCCATCATCCCCTACATCTAAGATCAAACCCCTCAGCATCTGTGTAGCTTGAAGGCTCCCTAAAAACCCACTGAAACACACTAATTTTAGGGCACCTATAACATCTTTTCCTCCCATCCCCCCACCCTTTCATACCCAGAGGTTTCATTTGAGCTTAGTTAGGTTAATTTGTGAAGGCACTAAAGAGAGTTAAAACCTCAGAACAGACATTCTTCTCCACTCTTAGTGCTACCAACGTTTGCTCCTTTTAGCCAGAACTCACAAATAGCATAATTTCCCCCGAAACTGCATATTTGGAGTAATTTATTACTGGGTGAAGGGGCTGGAACTGGTTTTTACTGGTGGCTGTTCCTCAAGACCATGCTGCCAGGGCATTGCTTCATGTCTTGTGCCACCCCATGTGGCATAAAAGCTCCATAAAATATGGGGAAAATAAGCTTTTCCTTATTTGAGTGATTTTGAGGTCTAGGAAGGAAAAGAGCACCTCCATCTTCTGGAACCAGTTGCTTATTTACAAGCCTTGGACCAAGCACCGTCTCCAGAGCAGAATCTTTTTGACATTTAGAAACATTTTATTAAACCTGCCTTCCTGTTATTTCTCATTTCCTACCACTCTGAACTTCTCGCCTCCAGCTCGCAACAGAAGCTGAAGTTTGAATCGGGTGGGAAAGGCCATTTTCATCAGGCTGCTGCCTGATTTCTGTGGGTGGAAGCTGATCACAGTGCTCAGAAGGAGCGCTGGAGGGGGTCTCCCATGCCAGCACCCCCACCATGCAGGGGGATTTGGGGATAGGTCCCTCCCCAATGATGCTCAGTGACCCCCGGCGCTACCCAGGGACTATAAGCTGTGTTTCACTCCCATCTCCTCAAGCCCTTTGCATTAGGGAATAGCTATCAAAACAGTGCTGATTTGGGTTTTACTGGCCCCCTGCAGCTTCATCCCACCAAACCCACTTGTTTTTAGCCTTAGAGAAGTCCAGACATGTGTGGCTGAGGGTAGAAATAGTGTTTGGAGAAGCTTTAAGGCAACATATGGAGTTTTCTCAAATTCCCCATTTCTACCTCTTTATTCCCTCCCAGTCTCTGCTCTTTTGGGGGTATTGCAGCACTGGGACAAGCTTAAAATACAGCATCCAAAGGATGGTCCCTGTGTGGCTTTTCCAAGCAAAAAAATCTGCAGGAGAGCAATTGTTGAAATGGAAGGCTGCTTTGGAGAGCAAAAGGAGGAAAGTCTCCAAAAGATGGAAACTGATGACCCCCTTGATTTTTTTTCCAGGTAGTAAAACAGGATTAAACCTGAGTGAGAAAATCCTGGGGACTTCTTACTTGGAATAAGAGGCCATTAGCAAGCTCTGGCCTTTGCAAACTTTCCCCTGAATCCCCTGAAACCTTTAATTCAGCAGCTCCAGAGTGGAAGTTGCCCATGGAGGTGGCAGGGAAGGCTGGGGCTTGAGGTTCTGATGTTCAGGGTGCTGTATCCTGCAGCTGTCTGTGCTCACTGGCAGCCTGGGGTGGTCCAGGGTGTGTGTCCCAGGGCTGCAGAGGGGAGGGTGCAGGTTTTACACTGCTGTGGGGTGGGCTGAAGCATCGCAGGAGCTCCAGGCAGGACAGCAGTCTGAGTGTTAAATCTCAAACTGGGGATCAGTCCCATCTCCTGGTGCTGTTCACACCTTTGCCTTCCTCCCTAGGGCAAGGAGAAGTTCCTGGCCATCCTCAACAGGTACATGGAGATCCATGGCACGGTGTATTACGAGACGCAGCGCCCGCCCGAGGTCCCGGCGTTCGTGAAGAACCACGGGCTGCTCCCACAGCACGAGTTCCAGCAGCTGCTGAGGAAGGCAAAGGTGGGCGAGAGCCAGCAGGGGTGTCTGTGGGACCCTGTCCCCCATTAACTAGCCAGCAGTGAGGACAGAAATAAAACCTAATTAAAGGAGGGGACGAGGGGAGAGGGTGTTATCTGCACTCCTCCCAGGCTTGCAGAGCTATCAGCAGGGCTAATTAGCTGGGAGTTGAGCAGAGGACAGCGTTTCAAATCAAGATGTGTCTGATGAGTTTCTCCTTGCAGACTGGCTGCAGACGGAGCACAAAGTTTCCTGATTAAATCATTTATTGCTAAGTAGAGTGGGGTTTTTTCTTCCCTATGGCCATGATAAAAATAAACAGGATTCTGGGAGCGAGTGTGTGGGGCGCGGGCACATCCCAGCTGGTGTCTGGGGGAAATGCCCTTGGTTCTCCAGCCCGAGTGGCTCTGGCAGACCAGGATTTCTCCATACAGAACCCATATGATGGTGGTAGCCATCACCCCATTGCTTTGCACGAGAGGGGTTGTGAGCCATGGAGCAGGGGAGTTTTTAGCACATTTAAGCTATGGGGTGTTGAACAGCGTGGAGCTGCCTTTAGAGGCTCAGTGTGCAGGACCAGAGCAGCAGAGAGGGATGTTGGCGTGTCATTTGGGAGACTTTCCTATGGGGTTGGCCATGTTCACTCACCAGGAAGTGGGTTTGCTCCCTTGCAGCTCTTCATTGGCTTTGGGTTCCCCTACGAGGGTCCTGCCCCGCTGGAGGCCATTGCCAATGGCTGTGTGTTCCTGCAGGCGCGTTTCAACCCCCCCCACAGCTCCCTCAACCACGAGTTCTTCCGCGGGAAGCCCACGTCGAGAGAGGTGAGTCTGGCAGGAGGTGAGTGGGTGGGCTGGAAGGAGCCACCCCCTCTACACTGTGGTTTGGGTTGATATAGGGAAGAGCAGTTGCTAAACTGAGGTTTTGGTTGGTTGTTTGGTTTTGGTTTGGTTTGGTTTGGTTTTTTTGTCAGGACTTCCTCCAAACGCAGAAATGCAGATACCGACAGATGAGGTCCCCTCTCCCATCCTTGCATCTTCTCCATGTGGAGCACTTGGATGCAAGGGGCCCTGCTGTGGGTTTGGGGTTGTAAAGGAGAAGGTGGTGCAGGAGATTTCTGCAGACCACAAACCCCAGCTCCTGCCCCATCAGCACAGATCTATGCACACCCCCTGCCTTGCTCCCAAACCAGGGCTGATGCTCCCCTGTCCATCCTTCTTTACACCCAGAGAAATGCTGGGACCTCTGTGGTCTTGCAGGAGTGCAAAATCCCTCCCAGGCTTGCCCATCACTGGGAATTCAATATGAGTGAAGCAGGAACTCTTTAAAAGTTAAAGGCTTGAGAAAATTGCCTCTTTTATTATTAATAAAGTGGATAATGCAGTGCAACGCTCACTCCCGCTGAGAAGGGCTTTGTTGGGTGGCTGTGCTGGCTCAGCCCTGCTGCAGCCCAGCTCAGTGGCACCCAGCCGGGGTTTGGGGGGCAGGGCTGTCCTGCACCCCAGTGTCTGCCCCATTCACCCCCTCATTAGGTGCCGACGTTAGCACCCATCCTGACTGGGTGCTGTGGTTGCGCTTCAGGGGAGGGCAGCGGGGGATGAGGGCTGTGAAATGCCCCAGGGTGTTTATACACTGGAGGGGAAGGAGTTGGCCAATCTGTCAGGAAAAAATGAGGAAGGACAGCAAAGCTGGAGAATAAAACACAGAGCATGTGCTGCTCTCCTGCTCCAGCCAGTGGGTTTTCAGGCTCCTCTGCAACACTTTGTGGTGCCCTCGAGACACCTCCTCTGCTCAGCATCTTCTCTCTTCCCTTCCTGAGAGGAGAATCCCCAAAAATTGCCTGGTGAGAGGCGGGTGGCTGCGGGGTACCAGTGCATGGGCTGCCTGTGGCATTGGGATGACACAGGTTCCAGCATGGCTTTCTCTGGGTGCCAGACTTCCCCAGCCTTTGGAGGTGGTGGATTTTCTCTCTGCCTTGTTTTTGGTGTTGGCAAACCAGAGAGACATGGTGCTGCCCAGAGCTTTGCTGTTTTGCTCTGTTTTTACCACTCCAGACCTGCAAATGGTTGAGGTCAAGGTTAGGTTTTACCCGTGCTATGGAGATGAGGACATTCAGGGCTGCAGAGGCCATTTTGGTGTTGATGGGAATGGTGCTTCCCAACCAAGCAGGAATTTTTGAGCTTCATCAGCCTGATGTCAGGGGGCAGCTGTGCTCAGAGGAAACTTTTTTTTTCCAGCACATCTCTATGTGCAGTGGAAAAAAAAAGTGGAGTGGACTGTGCCCAAGCCTGCTGCTCCTCCCTGCCCTGATAGCACAGAACCAGCTCACACTGCTCACTCTGTTTTCAGGTGTCCTCCCAACACCCATATGCTGAAGACTTCATCGGGAAGCCGCATGTGTGGACTGTTGACTACAATAACTCCGAGGAGTTTGAAGCTGCTATCAAAACCATCATGAGGACCCAGGTACAGCTCAGAGAGGGTGATGGGGCAGTCTCCCCACTGCTGGGTTTGCAGGGATGGATATCTGTGGCAGTTGTTGGTGACTGGGAGCTGCTGGAGAGAGTCCAGCACAGAGCCACCAAGATGATGAAGGGAGTGGAGCATCTCCCTGATGAGGAAAGGCTGAGGGAGCTGGGGCTCTTTAGCTTGGAGAAGAGGAGGCTGAGGGGTGACCTTATTAATGTTTATAAATATATGAAGGGTGAGTGTCAGGAGGATGGAGCCAGGCTCTTCACAGTGGTGTCCAGTGATAGGACAAGGGGTAATGGGTGTGAGCTGGAACACAGGAGGTTCCACTTAAATTTGAGAGGGAACTTCTTTACAGTGAGGGTAACAGAGCCCTGGGACAGGCTGCCCAGGGAGGGTGTGGAGTCTCCTTCTCTGGAGACACCCAAGACCCACCTGGTCACCTTCCTGTGTGATCTCATGTAGGTGTTCCTGCTCTGGCAGGGGGATTGGACTAGATGATCTTTTGAGGTCCCTTCTAATCCCTGACATTCTGTGATTCTGAGACTGATTCTCACTTTTGAGCATTAATTGCTTTTCCTTCCTTACTTCCCTTGGAGATTATTTGTATGTGCAGAGCAGAAATCCTCCTCTCCTGCAGCTTCAGGGGAACTCATGCTCTCACCTGTGGTACCTAGTGTCAGAAGCATTTCCCCAGGACAGCATCGTGCCTTTGAGGGATCCCCTGGGAATCCTCTGGGCAGAGCCAGAGCAAGGGAAAGCTGAGATAAGGGAGATGAGGTCTGGGACCAGGAGACCGAGGTGGCTGGAGATGCGCGGCAGTGCTGGGACCTGGCGTGAAGCAAAGATAAACCCAGGGAGCATCTCCCTGCGAATACCCTGAGAGCTGCCGGCCTCTGCGCCTGCTGTTCCCCCATTTCCTTGTTCATCATTACAACTCAGATCGAGCAAATCGATAGGAATAGCCCCAGGAGTTGCCTCTGTGAAGGATGAAGGGCTGGGAGGAAGGGGGGATGCAGGTCCTCCCCATGAAGACAGCCCTCCTGCTGCACCTGCAAACACTCCCTCATGAATATTTACCTCCTCCCGTGGCAGGAGCCTTTCAAGTTGTCCAAATTATTAAAGTCAGTTTTCCTGGAGGGGAGAAAAGTGCTGATCTCCATGTTGCTTACAATTTGCTTCACTTGGGATGAGCCCTCCCCTCGTGAGGAGAGTGATGTGCTGCGGGACCAGGGTGCCATGTCAGGGTGCGGGGGTCTGGGGTTCACAGTGGGGGGTGAGATTTTGGGGGGACAGGCAGGATGCTGGCCAGAGAGATGTCATCCTTGCTTTTGCCCACATTCAAGGCTGCAGAGGTGGGTGTCTGTGGCAGTCTGGGGACATTGTTCAGCTGTCTGCCTGGGTCTTGCACCTTCTCATGGGTGATTGCCGCAGCTTGTCACCGCACACTGATTTTTTCTATGAGTTTGCAAAGACTGAACGAACCTGACTTACAAAACCAGTTGTTGTTTTGCACATTCATTCTGGTATCTCAATTAAAATGATATTAAAAATAATTACATCCCTGCTGCTGTGCTGCCAGGCCAACTGTCAGTCCTTGACCCTCCACCATCTGGGCTGAAGAGATGACCCAAAGGGACGACAACACCGTGGGCGGGTGGCTGGGAGCTGCAGGTCTCTATTTCAGGAGAGAGAAGGAAATTTTCAGTGTTTCCAGAAAGGACAAAGAAATTAATGAAGCCTGGTGCTGTGGTTCTATTAAAAGAATTTAAAAAATCAGTTGGAGAATTAAGGAGGGGGAAAGGGCTCTGCTGGCCCCTGAGCAGCTGTGTTGCACTGCAATGGTGACTGGATGTGCACCGGGTCATTTCGATGATGATGGTTTAGGTGATAATTAAATGATGCTTAATGATAATTCTAGTTTAAGAAAAAAAAAAAGAAAAAAAAAAAGAAAAAAAGGGATTTTTAGGAAAGAGTCAGGTGGAGTGATAGGCACCAGGCAGGAGGACTTGGTGTGGGGACCTGCTCTCTATGGCACCAGGGGCTCAGCAGAGTGTGCTGTGCTGTGCCGATCCCTATTTTGCCCAAAGATGAGCTCCTGTCTCCACTTTTCTCCCTGTTCTTACTCTTCATGTAAATGCAGTTGCAGTGCAGTCACGTGTCCTGCCTCCCTCTCTTAATTAACGTTTCTTCCATTGCTAATTGGCTGATGGAGGGCAGTGGAGCTGGATGAAGAAACAGAAAAGACAAAGACAGACATGGACCTGTTGGAGTGAGTCCAGAGGAGATCTCAGAAATTATCTGGGGGCTGGAGCAGCTCTGCTGTGAGGACAGGCTGAGAGAGTTGGGGCCGTTCAGCCTGGAGAAGTGAAGGTTCTGGGGAGACCTTCTAGTGGCCTTTCTGGGCTTAAAGGGGGCCAATAAGAAAGCTGGGAACAGACTTTTTAGCAGGGCCTGTAGCGACAGGACAAGGGGTGATGGTTCTAAACTAAAAGAGGGGAGAGTCAGACTGGAGAGAAGGAAGGAATTTGTTGTGCTGAGGGTGGTGAGACCCTGGCCCAGGTTGCCCAGAGAGGTGGCAGAAGCCCCGTCCCTGGGAACATTCCAGGTCAGGCTGGACGGGGCTCTGAGCAACCCGATCTGGTTGCAGATGTCCCTGTCACTGCGGGGAGGGTTGGACTGGGTGACCCTGAAAGGTCCCTTCAACCCAAACCCTTCTGTGACAAGAAGGGTGTCTGTAACGCCGCAGGGCGTGCGGGCGCTGCCGGGGGGACGGGCAGCCATGGCCGGGCATCCCCGATCGGCTTCTCCCCGCGTTCCACCCCAGCACGACGCCGTGTGCAGCCGGATGAACGCGTGTCTCCTGTGGGACCATGGGGCAGCTAAAGCCCCCTCTCAAAAGCTTTATTTTGGAGGGGTCTGGCTGCACCCATCTCTGCAGGACCAGGGATCCCCACCCCAAGCTCCCCTCCCATGAAGCATCCCGTGCCCTGTCATTGCTCTCGACTGCTGGGAGGCTGAAGCCCTGAATTTGCTTTGAATTAATAAAATCAGGTGCTGGCATCCCGCTTGCATTGAGAACGTGCAGTTGCTCTGGAGAGATGTTATTCCTCCCCATCAGGAAGCACACTGGGTTAATCCCACCACTCACCTCTCTGGGTTTTTTTAATGATATTATATAAATCCTCCTGAAGCAGAGTGAGTGTGAATAACTTACAGCAACTTCTTTTTTTTCCTCTTCTTCTTTTTCCCTTTTTGTCTTCTAAATAGAAAGGTCTGCTTTATTAGAGATGCTGTCAAAGCAATTAAGCCTAAGAATTGACCTACCTTACAGGTTTAAAAGCCTTATTATGGGCTCTGGCTTCAGGAATCCCTTGCTATCTTGTCTTTAAAATACTGTTTGTTACAGCAGGAATTGAAAACAGGTATTAGCAGGAGGAGCTGGTGGCCTGGCACTTCAGTGTTGCTGTTCCCAGCTCGGTACTGGAGCTTGGAGACACTATTTTCCTGACTCCTTTTTTTTAATTGAAGGTGAAATGTGGTGTTTTGTTATCAGAATATTTAACAAATTTGTTTGTGTTTCACAATAACCACCATCAATTTATCTTTTCACTCAAAACATTTCATTCCCACATTACTGGAATGAAATAACATATTTTTGTTTCCCATCTGCCTGCCTTTGTGCAAAAATCCTCTGCTAGTTTATGGAAAGGAGAGCTCGTATCTGAAATGATGCATTTCCCTTTGATTCACCAACCCAGACTGCTGAACCTGAAACACAGAATTTCTCCTCTCCTTGATGGGTGGAAATGTTAGAAATTGAAAACTGACACAAAATTGATTTTGTTTTTGTTGTTGTTGTATGTCTGAAAAATCTCTTATTCCACAACTTCAGTTTTGCATCTTCCAGATAAACCTCAGTAAAACATTTTGGGGGGACATGGGATGTTGTGGGAAGCTGTTAGATGTCTTTTTTTGCTCTGCCTCTGCCATCAGCTTTTCCTGGTGACAGCCAAGCTGTCCCAGGGTTCGGGAACCAGGGTGCTGGGAACTCTTTGAGGGCTTTGGGAGCTGGTTTTGTCAACCTGGTCATCATTCTGATATGGTCAAGCTGACAAAAGCTCACCCTGGTTTAGAGCATCATCTCTCTGGAGGATTTCATAGAGTCACAGACTGGTTTGGGTGGGAAGGGACAATTAAGATCATTCCATTCCAACCCCCTGCCATCATCAGGGACACCTTCCACTAGACCAGGTTGCTCAAATCCTCATCCAACCTGGCACTGAACACTTCCAGGGAGGAGCAGCCACAGCTTCTCTGGGCAACCTGGGCCAGTGTCTCACCACCCTCACAGTAAAGCATGGTCTATATATGCTTCAGCAATATTTCAGGGTTACTTTGTGGGTGCCCCAGCTTGCCTGTGGCTCTCCAGCCAGGCCATGGCCACCATGGCTGTACAGCCATCTGGATTTGTATTGCAGACAGACAGAGCTGCAGCTCGGGGTGGGATGTGGATGTGCCATCCTTGCAGCTACAGCCCTGCCCTGGCCCCAGGCTGGCAGAGCTTCCTGGGGTGTGCTGGGAGCTGGCCGGGTCTGCTGGCAGGGCTGGCTGCCATGTGTGCAACTAAAAGAGTTGAGATGCAGCCGGCATCCTTCACAAACCTCGATTTGCTTGAGAGAAACCTCTTCCTTCTGGAGAGAGACCAGAATTGTGGCTTGGTTTTGCAATATGTTTGCTATGTCCCCCCCCACCCTGAGAAAAACCCTTGTCCTCCCCTCCCTCAGTCCTTTTGGAGGTGGCTTCTGCTTCAGGTCACCCTGCAACTGCTGGGGAAGGTTTTTGGCAAGCAGTGCCTCTGCCATTCACCACCCCCCCCTCCTTGGAGTGGTTTTGGGTTTGCTTGATGGTTCTCATCCTTGACTTTATAAGGAAAACTGAAATCATGGAAGCACCAAACCCTTCTACACTAGAGGTCAAATTCTGGCACAGTCACACAGGGTCAAGAGACAAATTGTGTCCTCCTGGAAAAGGTGATGCCAGGAGGATTGTCCTGGTGATTAATTACAGCTGTTACCCAGAGGTTAGAGGCTGAGGAAGGAGAGGGGTTTGCAGGCACCACCATTTTCTTGGCCTTCAGCTTTTTCTGTTGTCAAAAATAGTCCTCGCACAAGCAATTTAATAGAGCCAATATTCTGGTGTAGTGAAGGGAGAAGGCTTCATTATATTAATGTCAAACATACAGGAATATAATGGCAAATTATACATTTCAGACTATGCTTGAGAGAGTGGCGTATTAAACAGCACAGCGAAAATAGCTGGTTAAAGTGTTCCCAGCCTGCTGTTACGTGCTGGCAGAGAATTGCATTATTTTTCTACTTATTTGTGTGGTGAAGTTTAGATTCTTTTCCTTTCTTTTCCATTTGAGAGAGGGAGATGTATTGCTCTCTTCAGCTTTGGGGTTCCTGCTGAAGACTATAAATCTAGTGCTCTCATGGTGGTATCCCTATGGGGCACCAATAAATCCCCATCTGGCTGCTGAGGAACACTGGGGTTGGATTGCTCTGAGGAGAAAGATGGCAAAATCCATCTTCACTGACCCCCCGCTCCCTCCTGTGCAGTGGGATGGGGTTGTCCCCACCTTGGAGGCCCCCTCCTCCCTCCCAGCTCTCCGGGGAGATCCTGAGCGGGGAGCAGCAGTAACGATGCTGCTGTCAAGAAGGAGCCCAAACCTTTCAGATTTTAATTAAACAATTACCTGCCTGAAATTTGCATTTTCTATCAGTCCTGGGTGCACAAGCTGAATCCTAAGGAGAGCAGGGGGAAAATGAGAGCCTTTGAGGGAGAGGAGCACAGGGGGTGTGGGGGCTGCAAGCCGCCCTCCCGATGCCCTTGGACTCAAGCTGGGAGCCTGGGGGCAAGGGGGCTGCACCCACAGCAGCACCCTTGGGCTCACATGCAGGTGCAGGGAGGTTTTCTGCCTCCACCCTTCTGTGGATGTGCTTCACCCCACTGTGTTTTTGGGGGAAAAAAGCTGTTTTGCAGAATTCCACCTGCACGGTGCCTGGAGTAATGGGGTCCTGGGAAAAGACCTCCCAGCATTGTGACTGTGAACACCATGGTAAGAAGAGACCAAGCGCTGGTGATGCTTCCTGGCTGAGCAAGGGTGGGTTTGTCTCCCACCAGTGGGTGCCAGACAGCACCCAGCAGCCAGCCTGGCTCAGGCTTTGTGTGACTGACACAGCTAGCTTTGCTTTGTGGAGAACTCTGCCCTGGTTAGCCCAGCACCCATCAGTAGTTGTGAGGCAGGATCAGTGCTCGTTGTGGTGTCAGCCCTGATTAGCACATACATCTGTAATTAGACACAGCAGCTGTGATTTCCAGCCCTGCTGAGATCTCAGGTGGGATATTTATGGCAGGGAGATGCTTAGAGGGATCTTCTCAGTAGACTGAGCTTTTGAGCTTGGATTTGACAGGTACTTCAAAAGGAGGTAGCTATTTTGGAGGTGCAGAGCTTAGGAAATAGAAGAAACTGTGTTTTCTAGATTAATTAACTTTGGAGTATTTTTGCTTATAATCCTTATTTTACATAACACTCTGCAGAGATTCATGGGGGAAAGGGTGATCCCAGGACCAGCCCCTTCCATGCACCAATATCCTGTGGCTCCTCTAACATCTCTCTGGAAAAATAAGAGAGCATGGAAAAATCTATCTTCCCAGGGCAACAAGTTCCTTAAAAAACAATTTATTCCAGAGGGAAGGGCTGCATCAATGACACAGCCCCTGTGGTGATGCTCTTCCCAGGGGGGAAATCACCACTGACCATGGGGCAGTGGCCCTGGAGGGCAGTGAGCCAAGCTGCCTGCTGCTGCCTGCTCACCCAAGGACACACTTGTCTGGGGGAAGCTGCTGAGCCGCTGTGCAGAGGAGGGGACCCGAGGGTGACTCTTGGGACAGAGAGATGTGATGTTGGGAGGCAAGTGCAGGCAGAAGTCTCCCAAAGACCGGCAGCATTTTGTAACCCACACTAAAAATACCCTGTGGTTTAAGGGCTGCTGGCTCTGTGTAAATAACAGACACCCACGTGGGGTGCAGCGACAGCACCGGCATCAACACGGGCATCAGCGTCCGCTCGGTCCCGGTGTGCAGGTGGCTGCTGCCTCCCTGCCACGTCCCAGCCCGTGCTGGCAGCAGCAGGAGCACTGAGGAGGAGGAACACCAGCTTCTCCCATCACAGCCATCCGTGCTGGGCAGTGAACCCTCTGAGAAGTGACAGTGGGAAGAGAGAGATTTTTTTGCCTGTGTTGTGCACAGCCAGTCCCAGCCCTGGGCTGTTCACCGGCCGGTTTGGTGGGTCGTAGCGCTGGGACAGTGTGAAGCCTGGACCTTCCTCTCTGAGTGGGAAGAACTGTGCCAAGGTCAGAGTGTGCAGGAGCAGAGGGTGTTAGACCAGACCCAGGGCACCACCAGGATCACCTTGGCACCTTGACCAGTCCTACCTCCTCCTCTCAATTTTAAAATTACTCCCTCACCTTGCCTGCAGCTGCGGCGTGTTTCTTGGGCTGAAATGTTCATACTTTAATTGGAAGTGACCTATTGGATGACAACTAATTTTATTTTATAACTTGCCAAAAATGAAGAAAAGTGAGACTAAAATGGAACAGAATGACTTCATTTACACCAAGACATGGGTTGAACCCATATTCATCCTTCACCCTCTTTAGCACTTTATAGCTTGTGAAGATTTTTCCAGTCCTAGTTTTCTGCCCTGCTTGCTTTGGTAGACAGACACAAGCTGTGGGCTTCAGTGGGTGGGGAGAGCCATTGCCCAGGGCACTGCTGTCCTGGCCACTGGGCCAAGGGGAAGGGCAAGGCTGTCCCTGCTTGCTGCCTGCACTCTGCTCTTCCCCCTTCACAGGTGGACCCTTACCTGCCTTATGAGTACACCTGCGAGGGG
Organism: Caprimulgus europaeus; assembly: GCA_907165065.1. Next base: position 3,196,416 of record OU015543.1, on the reverse strand, counting down.
ATGCTGGAGCGGATCCATGCCTACATTCAGCACCAGGTTGGGGACCATCCCTGTTCTCCCTGGTCACCCATCCCTGTTCTCCCTGGTCACCCATCCCTGTTCTCCTGGTCACCCATCCCTGTTCTCCTGGTCACCCATCTCTGTTCTCCCTGGAGAACCATCCCTGTTCTCCGATGGGTCTGTTCCTGTTCCTCTGGGTAAGCAACCGCTGACCCAGTGCAGGTCCCAGCCCTGTGCAGCTGGTGGCCTAATTGCAGGGAGCACCAGGAGTTGGGGGCTGGGGGAGGTTTGTCATGGAGCAAAGCTGCTGGAGGGGTGGTGGAGGGTGGCTGGGGGTACTGGGGCTGGGCCTTTCTGGGCCTTTCAAGGCCTTTCTGCTGCAGAAAATAAGGTAGCATTTCGAGAAGACGTGGCCGTTGCCTTCATCTCCCACTGCAGGAGATGCCATCTATGCATGCAGGTGACCTCAACCTGAGGAGCAAACTCAACAGCCCAAATGTCCTCATGTCCCACCAGCAGCCTCCCTTCCCTATCCAGTGTCTTGCCCTGTCCCTCCAGGCACTGACCCATTGTCTTCTCTCCCACTAGGATTTCTGCACCATGTCGTCTCCTCCTCTGCCTCCCAAGGCCAAGAGTCCTGCTATGCAAAGCCCTCCGAGCCCACTGACCCTGTCCCCCAACACCACTCACCTGGTGTGGTCCCCCAGCGCCAGCCGGGACCCCCGTGCCTGGCCCCCGGTGGACTCGCTGCAGGTGTGGGTGTCGGAGACCCAGCACTCCTGCACCGAGACGTGCCGGCGACGTGGGCTGGTCTGCGAGCCCACCTTCTTCAGGTTCCTCAACAAGAAGGAGGTGTTTCTCCAGTGAGTTGTGACCTTCTCAGCGAGGTGGTGGTGGGGGCCATCAGCCAGATGATATTCCCTTTGCTCCCCTCATCCCTGGAACCCATTTTCCTCATGTCCATCCTCCCAAAATCCCATTGAGATGCCTTCATGCCTAAGGAGATTGTAGGCAGGGAGCTGCCTGCACAGCAGCCCATTGCTTGCACTTGTTGGCCTTGACCAGCTTCACACTTCAGAAGGCAACAACAGCCTTTCCAGGCACGTTTCTGCCTCTGTCCTACACTGTTCCTCTCGACCTCATCCATGCTCTCTCCCTTTCTCTCTCTTTTTTTTTTATGTCTTTATAAAACTCCATTTTGAGCACACAGTGGTGAAGTTTTAATAGAGTATAAATCTGCCAGCGGGCTGCTTGCTGCTCTGCGGGCAATTAAAGCACGAGCGTTGCCATTGCTCTCACGCTGGCCAGGCAGGCGCTGGGAAGTCCCACTGACATTTTTATACGATAAATTAGAGCTGGGGCTTGGATTTCATTCTCTCCCCTCCATGTTCCCCTCCAGACCTGAAACCAAGCTGGCTCAGGGGATCAGAGGCATTGGTGGGAGGGTGATGCCGGTGCTGCTGCTCCATCTGCAGACATGGGCAGGGGTGGGAGGAGAGGGATTCTGAGATCTGCACCGGGCATTTCTGCTGCTCCTTGGGGCATTTGCTGATGCCCACCCTGCTTTTGCGGGCTAATCCTGGCTAGCAGGGGACATGTGGGCACCACTGAACCACTGATCCATTATGGGGACAGACTCTGTAGCAGGGCCTGTAGCAATAGGACAAGGGGTGATGACTTTAAACTAAAAGAGGGGAGATTCAGACTGGATAGAAGGAGGAAATTTGTCACACTGAGGGTGGTGAGACCCTGGCCCAGGTTGCCCAGAGAGGTGGCAGAAGCCCAATCCCTGGGAACATTCCAGGTCAGGCTGGACAGGGCTCTGAGCAGCCTGATCTGGTTGCAGATGTCCCTGTCACTGCAGGGGGGTTGGGCTGGGTGACCCTGAAAGGTCCCTTCAACCCAAACCCTGCTGCGATTCTGATTCCAGGGGACATCAGCTGCTTGGGAGGTGTCCACTGAGAAAGAACAGATCTGTTGGTCAGCGGGGGATAGAAAAGATTTGGGTGGATTTTTGTGCCTGTGCTATCTGTGGCCCACACAAGGGTTGAGGGTGGTCTCTGGGCTGCAGGGTTGAGTCGCCAGGGTCACCTCTTCTGCATTCACCTTTATCCAAGGGGTGCCAGACGTAGGGCTTACAGTTCCTGGTGCAACCACCAAAGGTCTGGGCCAGTGCTTAGTGAAGGAACCTCCCTGGGAAGGACAGAATAGCACTAAAAACCTTTCAGTGAAACCCTCGGCTGCCTCCTCACCTGAACCTGTCTTTGTTCCCAGGCTCAGCATCACCTGTGACAGCACAGAGTATGAGATGAACCATCTTTACCCAGCGGTGGCTGAGAACGTCCATGAGTGCTACCTCCAGAAGGAGCCACTGCTCTTCAGCTGTGCGGGCTACAACACCAAGTACCGGCGCCTCTGCCCCTGCCGTGACTACCACAAAGGACAAGTGGCTCTGTGCAGGGACTGCTTGTGACTTGGTGTGTCCTCCCACTCCGTGTTTGCGACACGCAACGTGCAACAAGTGGCTTTTTCTCAAAGCATCTGCAATAGCCAAGGGAGGTGGGACAGGTTCCTCCTCACCCAGGGCCGGTGAGCCGAGGGTGTCATACTCTGGGGGTTGTTTCACCCACCAGTCAACTGTGAATGACCATGTCCTCACCTTTGGTTTCATTTTCTTCTTGAGGAGCATCGTCCAACCACATCAGAACCCACCTGGACCTGGTGGTGCTGGAACAGGGTGGTAGGGAGAGCAGGGACAGGGACACCCTTCCCTTCCTCTGGCAACGGGACAAGCCACCAGCAGACTGCACTTTCAGGGTTTTCATCCTCTTCAAGCATCCTAGGTTGTTTTATTTATTGATTTTTTTTTTAACCCCCCCCCCCACCCAACAAGTGGTAAATTAAAGGGGAAGCAACACCCAGCCCTTCTGCAGGAGTCCTTGGGCAGAGCTGTGTTGGGGGGTACAGGGGTGCTGCCAGTGCCTGCCTTGGCTATGGAGCTGGGGAAGGACACAGCCCAGGGAGAGAGGCTGGGTTGGATGGACACAGCGGGGTCTGCACCCACGGCACCTCCAGGAAGAGCTGGGGGAGCTGGACAGCTCCCAGCCTGTCCCTGGGTGGGGAGGGCTCCTGGGAAGGGTGCTGGTCCCTAGGCAATGCTGCTGGTGGGGTGGAGGTGCCCGAAGCGAGTCCCCCCCAGCCTCTGGGCTGCTCTCCATCCCGCTGTGCCGTGCGCGGAGCCGTACGTCCCTCCAGGGACTGAGGCATCGGAGCTGGTGGCGGGGGCACGGGGGCTGCTCGGGGTTGGAATGAGGGGGCAGGAGGGAAGAGGTGCTGCATCAGCCAAACCAAAGTGCTGATGGGCACGGAGTGGGGCCAGGGGAGAAGGGGCAGCTCGGCCACTGCAGAAGCAGCGTCGTGTCTCGGCGTGCCCCAGATGTTGCAGCTGCGGGAGGAGGTGAGCTCCAAGCAACCGTCTTCCATGTGCTGTCTTCACTTCTTTAGCTGTTTTTTGTACCATTCACCTCACTTCAGGGGAGTTTCAGTGCTGCTGGTGTTTCCCCTCCCGGCGTGTCCCCTCGCTGGGTCCATGCTGGCTGGGGTGGCTCGTTGGTTTTTGTAGGGTCACTCGCTGGAGCAAGGCTGCAGGTGGTTTGCTGGGCTTGGAAGTGTTCAGCAGTGAAGTTCCTGCATCCCATAAAACACGTGGCTGGGAAGTTCTGGGCTGCTCACCAGAGCTGTGCCAGGCGGCCCTGGCACCTCCAGCCCATCATCTCCATGATTCAGTGGCTCACAGCCAGGTTTTGGGGGTCTGAGGGGGTGGATCCCACCCATTGAGCTGTGCAGAGCATTGGGCAGACCCCGGTTTCCCCCAGCTCCCCTCACCATCCCCCTGATCTGGCCCTGGGAAGGGGGATGCTGCACAGTGCTCGTGTCCTCTGGGCATCACTTTGGGCAAGCTGGTGAGACTGGCACCACCCTGAGCTGGGTGAAGTGGGAGCTGGAGATGCTGCCATTATCCTGGAGCCATTTGTCATCTTCAGCACAAAACAGCACAGGCAGCCCCATCCCGCCTGCCACCCCAGGCCAGGGGAAGGGTTGATTAAGTAATTCTTGTGTCTTGCAGCCAGCATGTGTGTAAATAAAAGCGATGCAGAGCTCTCTTTGTAGAGCTAAACAGCAATTCCTTGGGCCTTTCTATGGCACCTTTCATCTCCATCCCAAAGCATTGCCTGGCAAAGGCTCCTGCACCTGCGAGCGCCGGGCGGGCAGGAGCCGGCCCGAGAGGCACGAGGGATTTGCAAGCATAAACCACCAGAGATTCACTTCCTAGGGCTGTTAAAGCCCAAATCAAACCTGGGTTTAGAGGAGATCTAAGCGAGCTTTAAAGACCAAGAGGCTGGGGATGCCTCTGGAGGCAGCGCTTGTCACACATCAGCTCCCCGAGCAGCTTTCCTCGCCGGTTCTGCTCAGCTGCCTTTACAACAGCCTTCACCTTTCACAGCCCAGCGCCTGCCTCCCGCCCCAGACAGGCACAATTATCCCCTGGCTGGAGCATTTTTCTCCTGGCTGAAATAAAAGGTGGCTGGCTCACCTTCACCACTGTCATGGGAAATAACGATCTGTCTGGAACCTGGTCGAGTCTCTGGCCAGCCTGTAAATTTGGGTGATGGGGCTGAGGAATGCTCTGGTATCACCCATCTGCCCCATCCATTGGCACCCAGTCCTGCTCTCAGTGCTGCCCAGAGGGTGGATGCTCCCTGGGGAAAAGCTGCTCTTGGTCTGTCTGTGATCACACATCGCTCCTGGATGCTGGAGGTAATGGGGACCGGAGCGTGGGTCCTCGGGGCAGCCCCTCCTGCCTCGTCCCCTGTGGAGCCCCAGCTGCTGGGAGCAGGAGGATGGAGCTCCTGCAGTGCTGCTGGTTCTGGGCACCCCGACATGGAGGTTGGGGTGCCAGGACACGTTTCCATCTGGATGGGAGATCTGAGCATGATACAGCTGCTAAATTCACTTTTTATTAAGTAGGAGCATAGAGGAGATTTAAAGGGAAGCTGAGGCACTGACATATAAAAGAGATTTTAATTACCACAGCTAATTGCAAAGCATAAATCCCCAGCTGGGAGGTGGGGGAGAGCGGGAAACAGTGTCAAAACTATTGAATAAAATCAAACAATTAAAAATCAAAGGAGGAGCCGTCAGCTACACCTTCCAACTATGGGTGGATGGGACAGTTTATTTAACAACCAGAGCGTGTGCCTGGTGATTCCTTGGGTTGGTGGGGGGTTTGGATGTTTTGATGGCATCGCTGGTGGTACTAGAGCAGGCAGAGCCTCCTGGAAGCTGCTTTTTGGGGTTTTTTTAATGTGTTTTCCTCTTTTGGCAGCTGTGAAACCAGGACAGGCATGTCAAAAGAATGATATTGTTCTGGAAATCCATTTTCTATACCTAGAAATGGACCCAGGGGCAATTTTTCTTTCTGAGCTTTGCTCTTCTTACTAATCCCACTCAGAACTTGCTGGATTTTGTTATTTTCCCATTTTGCACATGGATGGCATCAAAACCTTCCCTTACCAGTGCATGAGTGGGGTCTGGCAAGAGGGTGGGTGGTCCCAGCCTGGTGTGCCCTGGCAGCACCGCGGTGCCAGCGGGCACCTCTCCCCCACCAGCACCTTCCCCTGCAGAAGCTGAGCTGCTCTTGGCTCCCGGAGCCGCAATTGGGGCTGTAAATCAGCAATCGCGCTGCCCCGCTCTTATCGGGGCTTTATGGGGAAATCCTTCAGCGGCTTTTCCCTCCCCATCCCGTGCTGAGCAGCAGCCAGGTAAGATGGCAAATTGCACCCATGATGTGGACAGTCCAGGCAAGAGAAACTCATTAATTTCCCCTAACGGGTTTATCGCTGGATCAAGTTGCTGCTGAAGATGTCGGCGCCGGCAGTTATTTCCCCAGGTGATGGATGCAGCTGCCACCCAGCCTCCGGCAGCGCTGCCTGACAGGGACATCTGATGGACCCCGCTCAGGACTGCTGGTCATGTGTTTCAAGGTCTTGCTTTAATTCAGTTCTGTCTCCCTGGTGTCATGCTTTTTTTCTCTTTATTATCTACCCCCCCCCCCCTTCTTTAACAAGCCAGAGCCATAAAGAAAATTAGCAAGTTGAAAATCTCTCCTCAGCTTTACTGAGTGAAAAGAGCACTGAAATCTTGTGCCATTTTTCTTTCTTCTTTTCCTTTTTTCTTCTTTCTTTTTTTCCCACAGAAAGCACTTGGAGGAGGGTGTGAAAATCCCTTTCAAGGCTGTGGGGCTGAGCGTTCCTTTCTTATCAGCTCAGGCAGTGATGCCCAGTGCCACTCACTGTGGCTCGTTAGTGGAAAGCCTGGGTTGATATTTTCTTAGAAAAGATGGGGCCCATTCCCTATTAATCCCCAGCCAGGCAGAGAAACAGCAACATCCCATCCCCAAAGCAGAGCAAAAGTGCTAAGGGTGCAGTCAGCACCCACGGGAGGGGGGTGGGATGTCATGTCCCCCAGCCTGGGCAGGATCCGGCCCTTGGCACGTGGGTCATTTGGAGAGGGGGAAAAATTGAAAGCTGGGAGGATGAGAGAAGGGAGGAGTGTTTGGGGGTGGTGGGGTGGTGGTGGTGTGCTGGTTTCACTCCTTTGGCTGCAGCCAAACACAGCTGCTTGCTCACTCTATCACAGAATCACAGAATGTCAGGGATTGGAAGGGACCTCGAAAGATCATCCAGTCCAACCCCCTCCTTTAGCAGGAACACCTAGATGAGATCACACAGGAAGGCATCCAGGTGGGTCTTGAATGTCTCCAGAGAAGGAGACTCCACAACCTCCCTGGGCAGCCTGTTCCAGTGTTCTGTTACCCTCACCGTAATGTGTCTTCTCAAGTTCAAGCAGAACCTCCTGTGTTCCAGCTCACACCCATTACCCCTTGTCCTACCACTGGACACCACTGAGAAGAGCCTGGCTCCATCCTCCTGGCATTCGCCCTTTACATATTTATAGACATTAATGAGGTCCCCCCTCAGCCTCCTCTTCTCCAAGCTAAAGAGCCCCAGCTCCCTCAGCCTTTCCTCATAAGGGAGGTGCTCCACTCCCTTAGTCATCTTGGTGGCTCTGTGCCCAGGGAGTAGGGGAGAGGATTGGAAAGGTAAAAGTAAGAAAACTTGTGGGTTGAGATAAAAACAATTGACTATTTGAAATAACATGATAATGATAATAACAGTAATAACAGAATATCCAAATGAGTGATGCCCAGTGCAGTTGCTCACCACCCGCTGACCGATGCCCAGCCTGTCCCCAGCAGGAACAGGGACAGTTTGGGACCTCGAGGTTGGCTCAGTGAGTTGATATCCCTACCCCTGTGCCCTGCTGGGAGGGTTGGGGAGTGTTGGCAGGAACATGGGTGATGGTCTGGGAGCTGTCAGGGGTCCCCCCATCCTGAGACAGGCAGCCTGAGCCTCAGGAATCAGGCTGAGCTGGGCTGGGCTTCTGGCTGGGACCTCCAGGTTTGGGGGTCCTGTAACTGCTGATCCCCAAAACCTGCTCTCTGTGGCAGGGGGTGTGGAGAGGCTGTGTCCCCCCACTGCTGGGCTGGTGCCCCAGACCTTGGGTTCCTCTGACCTGGGGATGAGCCCAGCTCTTGCACCGACTGCAACCTCAAGAAGCCCTTTAATTTTTAATGCTCCAATAAAACAGTAATTACAAACACTGCAATTTGAGCTTTTAAGCAGAAAGTATTTGCTTCCCAGGGTTTAATTATTCAAGAGAGATTAATGAAAGCGGGGCTGGATCCTGCTGGTTATCTGGGCTTTCCCAGCTGGGCCGGCATCGCTCTGCTTTGCAGGGAGGAGGGCTGGGGGGAGATGGAGCCCATCCTGGGTGCCCTGGGGATGATGGAAAGACTGGGTGCCCTTAGCAGCCAGGGGGGAGGTTTAGGGGAGCCTGGCTGGGGAGTACCAGCATTCTGGGCTGGATCAGGGTGAGGAGATGTCCAAAGGGGGCAGTGAGACCCCCCCAGAAATGGCTCTTTCTCTGCTCCCTCAGGATTTCCAGCCCAGAAGGTGCAGGATCCTGGCTGTGGGGTGCAGCTCTCTCTGGGGGGTCAGTGACTGCTGTGATCTGGATCAATGCCGTGGGAGACTGTGCATTAACCAGAGTGGGAATACTGAGGCAGGTGACACCCCAGGAGGGAGCGAGACCCTGTGGCTGCTCCGCTGTGGCTCCCGCCAGCACCTCCACGTGTCCCCTGCCCAGAAGGGGACTCAGGAGCTCTGAGACTGGTGTCTGGAGCTTTGGGCAGCCTGAATTGTGCTCAGAGCTCCCTGGGCAGATTTCAGGATTGCTTTTAATTACTTTGCTGTGGCAAGATGGAGTTCAAGAGCACCTTTGCTGGGGAATGGGTCTGGTGAGAACAGGAGTGCTCCCGGGACCCTTTAAATCATGGCAGTTATGAGCTGTTGAATGACTCAGGACAAGGGAAGATTGCCCAATGTCTTTCAAACCAGGCTTTATTTACCTCAGTGGATATTGTACCTATGTTCACTAGCAGAAGTAGAACTGTGGTTAGATCTTAAAACCAAGCAAAACCAAAAACAAACACCAAAAAAACCCCCCACAGCACAAAAACTCTCCAAAAAAACCCAAAACACCAAAAAAAACCTGTTCATTGTTTGCTAGATGTTGTCAGCTATTGTAGAGCTATTGCTACTGTACTTATGTTTGTTAGATATTGTAGAACTGTTGTTGGATCATCAGTGGTCAAACTAACCAGCTCCCAACAGCCCACACAAGCCAGTTAGAAGGGGAACATCTGGGTATGGTTCCTCTTGGGTAATAATGATAGTGTGTTGGGATGAATGTGGACTAGCAAACATGATGTGTCACCTTTTCCTAATTAGGGTATTTACCACAGATTTTACATAAGTGGACAGGCCACCTTTGCTTAACCTGGAAAAGAAACAATTTGTATGTTTATTGTGTAGCAAAAGAGTTGGTGTCTTGGCAAAGCTTGTGGATTTGGGCTGGCTGGTGTTGGACCCCCACCCCATACAGGGTAGCAATGGGGTTAGGAAAGCCTTGATAGAGGAAAGCAAGGGATGGGAAAACAGGAGGCTAAAAAAAATCCCTTCCAGGAGTGGGCAGTGGGGGTGCAGGAGTGGTGAGATGGGACCTGTTGGGGCTCTCCAGCTTATTGCAGCTCAGACCTCAGCCCTTTTCCCACATCCACAAAGTCTCTTTTCCACATGGGCACCAGCCTGTTGCAGCAGCACATCTAAATGGTGATGGCCTTCAGCAATTATCATCAGATAAGGTGTTGGGAGAACCATGTCTGCTAGAAAACCAAGTTGTTGTGGTTGTTATTAAGTGTCATAACTTTGTTAATAAGCAAACCTGCTGGAACAACCATCTGCAACAAGACAGTAAGGACATGACAGCAGTCAGGGCTCCTGGTAAAATGGAAACGGCTGCTGTCGGGGCTGAAGTGAGTGGAGGAGGCGGTGGTGAAGTCTGGTGGGGAGTGGGGTGGAGATGACGGCTCTGCTGATGAGGTGCTGGGGATGGGGAAGGAATGGGGGCCTCATTTGCAAGGCAAATGAAATTATCACCTGCTTCATCTGCAGTCCTCGTGCAGCAGAGCCTGATGAGCTGAGCAGGGAGGGTGCTGGAGCGGGTGGCCCTGGGAGCACCCAGCACGCCAGCGTGGGAGTGCAGCCTGCTTGGGTGCCCTCCCCATGGGAGCAGGTTCTCAGGCTGATAGGGCTGTTGATCTGCTGCCCATGGGGAGGGCTTGTATCTCCTTCACCACCTCCCTCTTCATCAAAGCCTTGTCTTGCATCATTAGGGCTGTATTTAGAGAAGGTCACAGCAAGGAATGTTGGTCAGTCACCCCTGAAATAGGAGTGGTGGGGTAAGGAGAGGAGATGATGCTGATCAGGTTGAGATGGACGTGCAGGAGTGAGTCCAGAGGAGGGCCATGATCTGAGGGCTGGAGCAGCTCTGCTGTGAAGACAGGCTGAGAGAGTTGGGGCTGTCCAGCCTGGAGAAGAGAAGGCACCGGGGAGACCTTCCAGTGGCCTTCCAGTACCTGAAGGGGCTCCAGGAAGGCTGGGGAGGGACTTTGGACAAGGGCAGTGAGTGACAGAACAAGGGGTGATGGCTTGAAACTGGAAGAGGGGAGATGGAGATGAGACCTGAGGAAGAAATTCTTTGCTGTGAGGGTGGTGAGACCCTGGCCCAGGTTGCCCAGAGAAGCTGTGGCTGCTCCTCCCTGGAAGGGTTCTTGGCCAGGTTGGATGAGGCTCTGAGCAACCTGGTCTAGTGGAAGGTGTCCCTGCTGCTGGCAGGGGGGTTGGGACTGGATGAGCTTTAAGGTTCCTTCCAACCCAAACCAGTCTGTGGTGAATCCTTGTGCTGTCACCCAGATTCATGTCTCTTAAGTGGCTCTCATCACATGTGGGATGACATTTTTGGCCCATTTGTGTGTGATGGGATGGTGGGGGCTTTGCAGGCAGCTTCTGCCTGTGGCTGGGCAGTGTCTCTGTCCCTGGGGGGCCTACAGCCCATGTTAAGGACGGGGTATAACCAGCCCTGTCCCTGTGCTGGGGATGCTCCTCTGCTGTAACATGAATTTTTTCTCATTCCTGTTGCATAAACTGGGCATCAGTGGTTTCCCAGATGGGAACACAAATCCCTGCTCCCTGTCCCTCGGGGTGATGTCTTCTGGGCTGGAAATATAGAGGAATTGGGCTTAAATGAGGAGCAACGGTGAGACAAGGAGTGATTTAGCTGCCCCAGTTAATCAGCAGTGGCAGTGCTGGTCTGGGTGAGAGACCCTGCTGCTCCCTGCAGGCTCTGTGGGGAGAGTTCACAGAGCTCTGTCACCAGTCAATCCAGGTGTTTTATTTGGGTTTTAACTTTGATTTAACTCCAGAAGATTATAAAGAAAAAAAAAAATATATTCCAAGGTGCTTTATTGGAGGGGATCCAAAATGGGGTGATTTGAAGTTGTCAAAATGATTTTTCTACTCCTTCAAAATAATCTCACTAAAGTGACCCAGATTTTACAAGGCACTGTGGTCTTCAGAGAGCTGCAGAAGAAGAGTCTGTAAAATATATATATATTTATATATATACACACACTTTTTTTTTTCCCCTTAGTAGTTTTACAAAACCTGTGCCTGTGGGATCTGTAAGGGCACGGTGCTTTGTGGGACACACAATCCAGCCTTGGAGCTCATCCTGGAGCAGTAAAGCTGCTGTGATGCTCCCAGGAGCGAGTGAGATGTTTTGGGGAGAGGCTATGGTGTGTCTCCATGGGTCAGAAGAAGGGAGGACCCAGGTCACAGGGTGCCCTGCCTGGTGAGACACTCAGCACCTTGCCCCAGCACCATATGGAGCAACCTGCCCTTGGTTTTGAGAATGAAGGTCGCTGTTGCCTTCATTCGTTGATCCAAGATTAAGAGAGATCACCATCTAGAGGGACCTTGACAGGCTTGAGAGGTGGGTCTGTGCAAACCTCCTGTTACAGGCTGAGAGGCACTGGGCCAAGCAAAGCTCCTCAGGTCTGCTTTCACTTAGAAGGCATCCACTGGTTCCTTGCAAACCGCTGCAAGACCTTCTCCCTGAAGGCAATGAAAACCCGGGGGTTATTTGGGGCTGGGAATCAGCGTGGACATCACCAGGCTGTGTCCCATGTTGATCAAAACCCATCTGGGAAGCAGCTTTATACCAAAGTGATGCATCCACCAGGTCCATTTCAGCGAGGGCAGTGGGCTGGGAACCCCAGAACAGACAGGATGCTGGAGCAGGGCAGAGGATGAAAGATTATGGCTGATTTTGTGCCCTCAAGCTGTCTGGAGTGGCAGGGAAATCTGTTGGCTTTCATTCAAGGGAGGATTGCTAGCAGGGTGCTGGAGATGCCAAAGCTGGGTTAGCTGCTGTTTCCTTGTTTCTTTAGTTAATTGGTTGGGTGGTGGAGAAGGAAAAGGCAACCCTGAGCTGCCTAGCCAGAAAAAAGAGCAGGGCTGGCAGGCACTGTGCTCCTGGCCGTTGGCCAATGGATCCATGCTACCCACTGGCTCACCTTGCTGTGGTTCTCCATGTTTTCTGAAAGCAACCATGAGTTTATGATGATCATTAATAAATCTTGCTGGTTGTCCAGGGATCTTACCAGCTGCAGGGGCTGAAGATGGGGACAGATACATGAGCCATTGCTATAGCTCCAGTACTTGGATGCCCAGGGTAGATGAGTGGGGAGAAGAGTGCTTGGATCAGCAGGATCCCATGCCCGTGGGAAGCCTGGGGTGCTGTTTGGGGCTGTTCCTGCCAGATCTGGGTTTGTGTGTGGTGAACAGCAATTCTGGCTTTAAATCCTGGTTGTGGGATGCTTGTGGTCCCTACAGGAGAGGACCAGCTGTGATGGTTGAAGGTGGGTTTGCTCAGACAATGCCTCCAATGAACACCCCCCCAGGACACGCACCAGGAGCTGGTCCTGTGCTGAGCAGAGGGGAGCAGCACCCAGACAGGGCTCTTCATGCTCTGCAGAGCCCTCATCCTCTCTTATTTCTCATTCTCCAGAGCTGAGCCACACATGAGCTGTCAATGAGAGAAACTAGATTTGAATCTGGGATTTTTTTTTTTTTAACTTAATTTTTCATCTGATCTGACGAGAGTGCTGTTCATGCTGGCTGTGTTGTGTTTTGTTTATTTATTTCAGCAGCATCCCAGCACTGATCCTGTCCTTTGTGTGGGTCAGACCTTGCTCTCATTGTCTTTAAAACCTATGATGGTCTGAGCCCTATTTTTATTACAAGTGTAGGTGAGGGAATTCTGTGTTACTGCCTTGCAAAAAGCACCAAGCTCAGGACGGTGTCTGCAAAGGTGCTGAGGGCCAAAAGCTGCATGGAGGGATGATACCTTTGTTGGTTTATTGTTGGGGTGAGGGAAAGAAAAAGAAAGGTCAGGTCCAGGCAGGAGAAGTGCCAGTTCCAGGTGACACTGGCTTACAGCTGTGCCAGGAGCTGAAGGAAGATGCTCACAGCGTTACTTTTGCCTGCCAAGGGGGAAAAGAGCAAAAGGGAAGCGCTGGGACATTGCCTCTCCAGGACCCTCCTGACCCTCCTTCTCTGTAGCTCTGGGGTAGGACACCCTAAATGGTGCACCCATGCCAGGGCCCACTCGAGGGGAGAGTGAGCAGCACTCACCTTCTGAGCACCCAAAAACATAGGAGAGAGAAATGGGGTGACAGGCCATGCTCATGGCATGGTGGGGGGGTCTCCCCAAATCCACAGCTACTCTGTCCAGAGCCTGTGCAACTGGGAAGAGGCAGGAGATCTGGTTTAGCCACTGTTTTGGGGTGTTAGAGCTTCTGCTATCAAAATACATCATTATTATTTTTTTCCACTGAAGCATTATGAGGAAAAATATTTGCTGCTTCCTTAGATGGATGATTAATGATGAGGCAGAATGGTCTGGCTGCTCCTCACATCGTGGTGCTGACAACCAGGGCTTTGCTCCAAGTGAGAGCCTGTGTGAAGAGAGCTGGTAGGGCTGCTCCAAAGCATGGGGGGTGGGGAAAAAAAGAACATCTTCAATTTGTATTAATTCTTCCTTCTCAGAGCCTATCAGCTTTGTAATCTACCAAATATAAAAGCATCCTTACAGTTTCCTTAGCTGGCCAGGCAAAGAAAATGACCCAAGGAACAAGGTGGGTAGTCTTGGTGTCTGTCTGCCTGACAAAAACTCTGAGCTCATTTGTTATGGACATTGTCCTGGATTTCAGCTGGGCCAGAGCTGGTTTCTGTTCAGCAGCCAGAACAGCGCTGGGGTTTGGGTTCAGCTGGGATTTGTGAGGAGAGAAACGCTGAGAACATCCCCATGTTGGCATTTGTGTCCCTGGCACTGAAGCACTTTGTGTTTGTCCGTCTGCAAGCGCAAGAGCTCAGGGTGAGGAATATTGACATGGATCAGCTCCATGGGCATTGGGCTCTGCCAAGGGGCTGTTCCAGCTCCTGTCCCCCATGGGCAGGAGATCCATGAGGGGCTCTTCCTCTCTGGCTCTCTCTGGCTCTCTCTGGCTCTGGCTCTCCCGGGATTGCGGTTTCGGGTCGGGATTGTCGCTGCTCCGGGATCGTTCTCTGGGAACGGGCCGGGCTGGGTGGGTGGGTGCTGAGCAATGACACTGGGTGTCACTCATTGGCATATTTTATTGCCATTATTATTTTAATTTGTATTTAATTTCAGTGATAAAATTGTTCTTCTCTCACCCTCTGAGTCTCCTTATCCTTGCCCCCCTGTTCTCTCCCCTTTACCCTGGGGAGGGCAGTGAGTGAGCGGCTGTGTTTGGCTGCCAGCCCAGTGCTGGCCCAGTGCAACCACCACAGACATCCACACTTTATCTGAGGCTCTACATCTAAACAGCACAGTTTGGACTGGGAACATGATGCCCATGGGCACATGGTGAAAAAAGCCTAGAACTAAACGAGCATGATAAGGGCTTTGGGTGCATCTCACAGGCTGCAGCAGCTCTGTGCACCACGCTTGTCTGCCTTGGCTGTGCCCTGGTGATGCTAACATGGGTTCACCTGAGCACCAGCCAGGTGTGTTCCCTCGGTGGGAGATGGAGCCCAGGGGTATCAAGGGGCTCTTCTGCCTTTAGCAAAAACAAGATGCATGGCTATTGCCAAGCAAGGATGCTCTAGGCAGGCTGCCTGCAAAGTAGGCAGCTACCTTCCAAAAATGGGAAGGTGGGGGAGAGAGGAAGAGAAAAAGCAGCCAGATTAAAGCAAGAACTGTGCCAGAAGTACCTTCTATTTATGATTTCACAAGATCAACAATAATCCCCACAGCTACAAGTGCATAAAAATGGATTCTTTCCTGAAGAGATTGATGAATTTGTGGTCAGGGCATTTTCTCTGATCCTGCTGCCCTCTGGACATTGAAATTTATGGACATCCTGCACACTTCTCTGTAGAGAGCAAACACTTGCAATTCAGACCTGGGATCCTGGGAAGTTGCTGTAAAGAAGGGAAGTGTTTCCTCCAGCTGCTGGGCTGTATTTCCACAGGTGAGCAGCGGGGCTGATGCTCACCCCATGGCACAAACCCCTCTGCTCCTGCAGACATCCCACCCCCCTGGCACTCAGGCAGTCATCTCCCACCCAAGCCCAGGCTGTGCTGAGAAGCAAGGTGGTGAGGCACAGACCCCGTGAGGATGAAGGCTCTTCCCTTTTGTCCTAATGTTTCCATGGGAGGAAAGAAGGGATGAGCACTTCTAAAGAATCCAACTCCTTCCCAAACAAGCTCATCTCACTGCTCAGATGTCAGCTGGAAATCTCCTTTGAATTTATTTTTTTTTTTAATTTATCTTATTTTAAAAATACCCGTCTTTAAAGTCCCAGCATTTGAAACCACTTTACTTTCCACAAGTGGCAGGAAGCCACCAAACAAAGCCCATTTATTTTTCAGAGCTTCATCCCCACAGCTATTAAATCCTCAGCTCTATTGAATTCTGGAGAAGTCTGCCGGGTACCGATGGGGCTGTGCACAAGCAGCACACAGGAGCCACAATGTCCCAGTGAGTAGTTTGTGCTCTTTGTATCTCTCTTCTGGTTAACAAGCAGCTTTAGCTGTGCTCAAAAGACATTTCCACAAGTCCTGCTGCATTGCTTCATCCTATGGAGTGCATTATATAAAATGCTGCCACACAAAGGGATCCTAGTGATGGAGAAGTGGCGAGTTTGGGAGGCTGGGGAGGGATGGGCTGGTGGGGATGTGCGAGGAGAATCGATGCTGGGCTTTTTAACAGCCACGTGTGTATTGAACAAAGCTTTTCAAAAGCCTTTCAGAAGCAGTGGGCTCCCTCCTTATAATATGCCGGGGTTTATCGTGCCAGAAATAGGGACGTGTGGAAGTGATGTGTTCAGAGAGTGCTTGGTGTTTGTCCTTTCCATGTCGGTGGTGATTCTCCAAATCACACCATGAGGGGTTTGCTTGTGGCACCAGCAAATCTGCTCTCATCTGGGGCCAAACAACCCACCATCCCCACTAGTGGCTCTGCCGTGGTCATGGAGGGACCTGGGGGTTTCCTTCACCTCTGGTGTCCGTGTGCCTCCAGCCATCCCCCTGCATTGCTGAAGAGAGATGCATGTCCCACCTCCTTGGTGAAACGATGGGGTAGGGCAGGTGGGAAACAGGAAGGGGAGCCCAACTTCATGAGGTTTGCACAGGCCCACCTCTCAAGCCTGTCAAGGTCTCTCTGGAGAGCATCCCTTTGGTATAAAGCCGCTTCCTGGAGGGTTTTGATTGACATTGGACACAGCCTGGTGATGTCCACTCTGATACCCAGCACAACAAACCCCCCCATGGTTTGAATGCTTTCAGGGAGAAGCTCTTGCAGCGGTGAGCAGAGGTCATGAACGTGGCTTTGCACTCCCTGCCAGGCTGGCAAACCAGCTCTTGGTCCCCATTTAACCTCCTCCTCCTTCCTACAAGTGGGTAAACAGAAAACAGCTGTTTTCTCCTTCACCTCCAGCCCCAGCCCCCTGGACTCTGCCTGCCAGATGGCAGCGACCAAAGGTTTTTCCTCCTGTCCCTCCTGCCAGCGTGTCACCAGCACGTGGCTGCGGACGGAGGAGCAGCAGCTCTTTCCCATCCACCTCCCAGTCCCTTTGTGCCATCTGCAGCAGGAACCTGTGGGGCTCAGCCAGTCACTCCAGGCACTGCCTGAATCAGCAGCATCTCCTGTAAGTGTGAAATGAGAAACCAGGAGCGTGGGATGGAGGGCGATGGGTGTGAGCGAGGAGTGCCGGACCGAGGGCGGTGGGTGGGTGTAACCGTGCTGCCTCCCCTGCTACGCAGCCAGGGTGCATCTCTGCACTGTTGCTGCTTTTGTTCATCCCCCTTTGCTTTTTTTGGCGTCTTTTGATGGGTGTTAAAAGCAGCCTGGCCTCAGAAGACACGCTGCACGTAGCTTTTCTAGGTGGCTAGAAGTTATCTGCTGGAGGAGCACTGATGTGGCTGTTTGCTGCCTGCAAATGCTCTTTTTCTCATTTTCTCTGAGGCTGTTGCAGCTTCACGGTATTTTGATGGAGTAGGGAAAGCTCAGCCTGGGCCAGAGAGCTGCTGTGAGGCAGCTTCTGGCCCCAACACCACTGCCCTCGGTAGGGAAGAGGGGACACGGGGTCCTGGTGGCCATCTCCCTTTCAGGGCTGAGCCTGCTGGGATGCTTGTGTGTGCTGTCACCTCAACCTGCACGGGGACATCGAGTCAGAAACTGCAGTGAACACCCAGGGTGGGGAAATCTGTAACCCCTTGGGTTATATCCAGAAGGAAATAATCTGATTTTCCCTCTGGGGCAAGGTCAGAGCCTGCTGGAATAACTTCCATAGAATGCTGTGAGTTGGAAGGGACCCACAAGGATCATCGAGTCCAACTCAGTTTTATTCTCAGTTTTTATCCAACTCAGTAGTTTTATTTACTTTACTTTTGAACATTTATTTTCAAACTGGAAAATGAGGGAAGACCATCCTGCTGTGTGAGGGGTGACTAACAGAGCCCAGGCCAGGGGATGCTTTGGAAATACCCTGTATATTGTGGTGACATCTGAAAGCTGTCACACCTGAGCTTAGCTCAGGCTCAAAAAGCAGCAGAGGAGCTGATCCTCACGCTGCAGAGAGGAGGAGGGGCCCTTCCACACTGTTTTACCATTTTTTGGTGAAAGCTGGTATGCTCCAGGAGCCAGGGATGGTGCTGGTGGCTGTAAGCAAGGTGCTGGTCAGGCAAATCCCACAGAATCCCCAGCCTGAGGGCAGGGACCCATCACAGAAGGAAAAACAAAACCGTGTCTGTGTCAAAAACAAGAGCTACAACTGCTTTGCTGATTTCCCAGGTGAGATCTCTGCCAGCTTCAAAAGGATAAATGAGATGACCTGGATAATTACAGGCCTGTCAGCTCCACTTCGATCCTGGGCAAACTGATGGAGTGGCTGATGTGGGAATTGATTAATAAAGAATTAAAAGAGGATAACGTCAGTAAATGAAAGTAAAGGTGTTAATGTCTATCAACAGGTCAAAGGCAGCAGAATCTGCAGAAGCAGCTTTTTGTGGTGAAGATGGCTGGTTTGGAGAGGGCAGGTTTGTGCCAGATATTTTACTTGGAGGAGAAACAGAGGAAGGAACCGGAGCAGGACCAGCCCAGCCAGGCACAGGATTTTGTGTCACCCAGCAGGATGTCACCACAGGGCGCATGTCCCATCGCTTGCTGAGTGCCTGTTGTCTCCATCCCACCCCAGCTTCAAGCACAGCACCCTGTGCCCCTCCATGCCAAGCAAAGCTCCATCCAGCATCCCAGCAGAGCTGTGTCCTCCTGGCCACGCATGGACCCAGCCTGGAGCTGCTACGAGGTGCCCAGAGAACAGCAAACACCAGGGGGATGTGCTTCTGCCCCACTCATCCCAGCACCACGTGTCCCTCCGTGTTCTTCTGGCCTCCTCCCAGCCAGGAGCAGGGTGTCAGCATCCGTGCAGGATCTGTCCCCATGCTGGCTGCAGCGCTTTGCCTTTTTTTTATCCCAGTTGCCATAGGAACAGACGAAGGCCTCTAAAGCATCGCAGTGGGGTGCACGTCTAGGTCATGCTGTGGAGCAGGCAACCATTTTATAGTGATAATAAATTCAGGGAATTGGGAATTTGGCTGAGGTAGCATGCAAGGAAAAGACTTGAAAAGGCAGAATGGAGATAAATGAACAAAAATAATTCTATGACAAATGACCATTGTGAAATCCTTCTCTGGAGTTCAGGTGAAAGGGTCCAGGAACACGGATTGGGAGAAATTATTTGTCCCTGAAGCATGAAGATAGAAAGGCAGAGGCAGCACCTGAAAGTGTTTAGGGACTATTGGATTTCAAAAACCTTCATTATCTTCAGTCCTCATGATGTCTAGATGTGATTTACTGCTGGCCAAAGATTTACCATCCCTCCATTTGCATGACAGGAACCAGAGAGGCACCAGATCATCAGAGATGAGAGCTGGACAAGCAGAGACAAACCTTTGAAGGTCATTGAAAGTCTGCTGGAAACAGGGGATGGAGGTAGGTGGTTTGGTGGATTTCTGCAGATCCAGGCTGATGTGGAGAACCCAAATGTCTCCTAAAGCAGCATCGGGCTGGGGGGTCTGGCAGCTCTCCCAGGACCTCAGGGAGCTCCTGGGTCAGCTGGTGTTGGCAGAAGGTTGATTTCTAGAGCTCTCACCCATGTGCTCGTGCTTGGCTGATCCTCTCCTGCATCGTGGCGTGGAGATGCTCTCCTGCTCCAGCAGCTGAGGACACCAACCCAAAATGCTTCTTGGGTGCTCCTCACCAACACAACAAACTCCCTTTGCTTATGGCCACTCCTGTGCACTGTGCAGCATCTTTCTTCCTCGTTTTTCCCTTGTCTGGTGAAGCAGAAACAGAACAAACTCTTTGCTGAAGCACACTTTGCTGACAGAGGCCATGCTGGGGGAGCCCATGGGCCTTAGCACCGGCTTTAACGCAGTGAGTTTCTACAGCAAGAGTTTGGTGACAGGAAACACGTGAGCAGTAGGTGTGGGAGATGGTGGCAGAACCCTGACTGGAGCTGGCACCCGTGGCAGCTGTGTCCTCACATGCCCTCATGGGTTTAGGAGGGGACGGCAAATGGGTGAAATCAGGCAGATTATGCAATCTTGGTGTCTCCCCAGTGCTCTAGCAAAGGAGACAGGGCTGTGAGTCAATGCAGACCCCATGTTCACTGCTGCAGCAAGTTCAGTGAAGCCCACATGGACATCACCCTCCCCAAACAGCGCTCCATCCTTTTCCTGACTGTGCTGAGATGTGAAACGCAATTTATCTCACCACGTCCTGTTGGCTTCAAGAAGCAGAATTTCTCCTGCTGATTTAATCACCTCATTATGTCAGACAAGTTGGAGTTATTTTGTGGATGGCAATAGCTGCCAATTCAGACCCCCTGGCAGCGCGAGGCCCCTGCGTAGCCTTAGCGCTTGTTTTTTGGTGAGACAAAGAAAGCCTCGAGCTGGTGCTTCTTACAGGAGATGAGGCTCACCCAGGACCTGGGACATCTGGTGCTGGTGCTTTGCAAACACTTTCCTTGCCATGGCATGCTTTCTGCTGATGCCTGGTTTGGTTTAACAAGGCGGTGGTAGGAACTTGGGAATTACTGAGCTGAGATGTGGCCAGAGCTGAAGTCAGGCAGGCACCACAGGTTGCATTGGCTCGGTCCCTGCTGCTGGCTCCTCGGGCAGGGAACTGGCCACAGGGTCTGTGCCCTCCAGGGGCTGGGCCCTTGTCAAAGCTGAGTGGTGCAAAGGTGCCTCTCACCCCTTCCCTGAGACCAAACCTCTGCTTACATGCTCCAGCAGAAGGAATTACACTGCCCTGGTCCTTCCATTGTCCCATCCCCAGCAAAGAGCATCTCCCAGCTACAGGGCAGCTTCCCCGGAGCTCCTCTCTCTTCTGGAGGCAGGAGGTGATGGGTGGAGGGGATGAAGGCCTGCAGTGTTTGATGAAGAGTATGAAGCTCAGATGCTCAGGTCTCATTTTGGAGGCGTGGCAAGGAACTGATGGTGGGGACCAGGCAGGTGCAGCTCAACGTGGTCCCACCTGTGGTCAGTGGGCTTCAAACAGGGGCTCCACACCGGCCATGGCATTGCTGCCTCCCCTGCACAGCACTCTATGGGCGAGCAGTGGCTCCCGTGGGGATGGGTGGCCCTGTCCCTCTTGCAGTCCCAAGGCAGGGAGGGTCTGGTGTGGTGCAGCCTGGTGTGCTCCTCCTGTACCAGCCACGTACAGCAGATGCTCATCTCCTGGAGCCAGCCTGGCTATGGGTGTGTGGGTGATTGACCCAGAGGAGACGGTGGCACCTTTAGCATTTCCCTCTCTAGCAAGGGCTCAGAGGGAGCCCCTGAGTGACATCCTCAGGGATTGCTTCTCCTTCAGACCCAGCACTCTGCCAATGGTCTCACTCCAAAACCATCCATCAGCTGCTGGATGGTTCTGAGCACCCGTGGGACCACAGGGCACTGCACAGCGGTCCCCTGCTGATGTGAGAGGTGTCTGTTCTGTGGATGGAGTAATCAATGCCAAGACACGAGGCTGGGCAACGTGTTGGTAGAGGAGCAGAAGCAAACCCAGCTTCCAAAGGAGATGTGACCTTGTAGTCCCGACCCCAGGGTGTCATAGCTGGTTGGTGATGATTGATGCCTCTTTGAAGCCCACCTTCCACCTCTTCCAAGCATGTGCTGCCAGCTATTCCAAACCAAGGAAAACCATAAGGTGTTTCATGCTGCTCACACCCAAGCCCTTTCCTTGGGATGGGATTGGGGAAGGGGAATGTCTGCTCTAGTCCAGGTTTTGTTTTGTTCCGGAAAGCTTCTCCCGCTGCACAGAAAGTCTGCTGCTATTTTGAGGTCCCTTTCCTTCCCCGCCATCCCCAGAGGCTCCTTGCTGAGCAGTGGAATAGAAAATGACAGATTATTGCTACATCTTGCTGAGCCTCTCTCTTTCATATGAAAAAAGGAGGGTCTGGTTCGCGTGGGAGCGGGGGTGGCTTTGGAAGCGAGTCAGAGTGGAAGAAGCCAGGAAGGAATTCGATGTTTTTCTGAGTATCTTCCCAGGTTGCTGCCATAGCCAGTGGGGAGCTGCACCACAATGTCCCTGCATGTCCTCTGGGCTGCCCCAGGCCCTGCTAAAATCCAAAATCATCTCCTCAGACATCTCCCCATCTCTTCCAAAAAGACTGTGCTTCCTCAGGAGCTGTGTGAAGCACCACAGGAGCCTGACGTGGAGGGATGTGAAGCTCTCGCTGCTCCCCAGTGGTGGGAAACCCATGGGTGGTGGCATGGCCATGCATGGTCAGGAGTCCTGGCATGGGTGCTGCTGTAGGGCTTTGTGAGCACAGTGCATCCTGGGGCTCCCCACAGCACCCTAACAGTGATGACAGCAGCAAGGTGCTGCCCATCTCCCATCTGGTGGGATGGGTTAGCAGATGGGACACTGCCATGGGGCTGGTGTGTGTCTGCTGCCCCTTCCCACCCTGGCCAGGTTGTAAGACACCTACCTGGGAGGATCCCTGTTAACACTTTCCTATAAAACTTGCCTATCCCACTCATATAAAACTTGGGAGGGGATGGATTCAGTGGCTGCAGGCTATCAGGACCTGTCTCCCCGCTCTGCAGCTCTGGGCCACCCATCCCATCCTGAACACCATGGGATGTGCATCAAAGAGGAGCATCAACCATCACCCTGCTTCTTTTCTAATACCCCTGGCTCTCCCCAAATCCCCATCTTGTTTCCTTGACCCTGGGCAGCTCTTGGCACTTGGAATTTAAGTTTTTCAGTCCCTGAGAGCTCAGCACCAGCCTGACAGCTGCGGGTGGGGTGAGACTGGACAGATCCCCCACCACCATCCCACCGTGTCCCACCACACGCCAGGGATGTCCCCCACCCTTCCCCAGCCCTTCCCGGGGTGGAAGGAGCTTTGAAGCTGAAGACTTCTGAGACTATTGATTTCAGCCACCTGTTTTAATCATTGTTTCAATTAGCAAAGCAGAAAGCTTGTTTTAAATACTCAGCTTTAATCTTGTTTCTCATTTGTACATTTTATTTATGTTCTTAACTCTGTTCTTCTTGGTTGGTAATGGTTAATGTGCAGGTCTGCTTCTTTTACAACTCTTTTTTTTTTGCTAAACAGAAGCAAACACTCTATGTATGTGAGGTTACTTATGTAATTATGTAGCTTAATCTATATTTATGGCAATTCTTTGTGTTTGCATTTTATTATGTTATAATACAGGGAATGAGGCATTTCCTTTTTATGAGGTGATTATTAATTTTGGACTCGCAATATGTGCCATGGTCTATTCGGATGGAAATTGGTTTTCAATTTAAGACACCCAAAAAACAGCATCAAAAATGGTTTTTATTAGTCAAACAAAACCATATAAAATGTGCTAGCTGCAGACAAAAAAAAAAAATAAGCTTATCTGAGCATGCATTTAAAACTGATTTCCTAAACAAGATAAGTACTGTCTGCAATGAGGGAGCTGAGTGCTTTGTTCCCAATTTTCATACTCTTTATGGTTTTAAAATCCATATATTGCTTAGGCTTTATTCACAGGCAGGAAAAGGAAAATAAGCTTTTCCATTTTTCATCATTCCAAATTCCTCGTCTTTGCAATGACTAAATTAGGGGGAAATGTTGCTGCAGAGAGGTATTTATTTTGCTTGTGCTTTTGGAGGGCAGCAATGCTGGCAGGCACTGGATCTGGCCCTTCAGCCGGAGCCTTCTGCTGCTTCGGTGGTGGGTAGAGCTTCTCCATGGAGCTGACAGCAGCTCTGTGCTGCTGAGTGGTTTTGTACAAGCTACTTAAATTACAGTAGGTTTGGTCTCAATTATACACTCCTCTATTTGTGTTAGAAAAGTATACTTAAGGTAAAGAGAAACTAGAAGCTGGAAATGCTCTAAAAATAAAGGTGGGAACCCAACGCGGTACAGCGATAGTTACAGCTGGGAGGTGGGCAGGGAGCACTTCAGCCCTGAATCTTTCCAGATGCAGAAATTATGATGATTATTTTTATTTGCCTTGCTGCAGCACCGAGTCCAGTCCATAACTTCTCTTTCTCCTTCCTCAAAAAGGGCATTTTTCCCTATTTGCAGGTAGGAGCTGACAGTAATTGGCCACCGCTGCCTGGCTGGTGTTTTCACTTTAACAATACTGCACAAAATAAATGGCCCCTTGTTGTTATCAACAGTTTTCTGCACACTGGGGTCAGCGTGGGATATGCTGTCTTGTGGAAAAGCATTCTGCAGAGTGCACGTAAAGAGAGTGCCACCCTAATAAAAATAAGGGGTTATTAGCATCGTGCTAATAGAAGTGTCCTCTGGAAGGGTGAGCTCTCATCTTTTTGGAGAGGCTGGATCAGTTTTCTGGGCATGTCCTGTAGCTTTGATCCTAAAGGGCAGCAATGCTGGAATGGAGCTCTCCGTGCTGTGGCTCCATTGGGCACCCTGGGTGCAAAGGAATTATTTGGCCTTTCCAGGGACCACGGCTCCTGCGAGCTCAGGGATGCCAGAGGACCAAGCCCCGGTTCCCATCTCCACCTGGGGATGTTTTGGGAGCTCCTCATGGGCCTGGCTGCAGATGCACCATCTGCCTTCATCTCCAGGCTTTGCTCACACTGCAAAAAAATTAATAATAAAACAGGCAAAAGAAAGAAAACAGGAAAACAAGGCAGTTCTGTGCTTTCCATTCTCCAGCAATTGGCAGCAGTTTAATGTGTGTATATCACTGACGCTGTTTTATGTGCTCCAGTCCCACTGGCACAATTCTTTAAAAATCCCTTTTCTAGTGTAATTGCTGTTTGTTTTGTCATTTCTCAGTGGACAATTACAGTTCAAAACCAGGAGTGCCTTTGAAGAGGGCAAGTGGCGTATGCAGACTTCATTAATACGCTATTAATACACTATCGAAATGCACTTGAACTCTGGCTGCCCGAGGCCTGAGACATAAAAATCTGGCTTTGCAAAGCAATCATTATTTGATCTATTTAAAATACTCCCAGTATTAGCCTGGTCTCCTGGGTACATTTCAACATCAGCAGTTTGGGAGGCTGAAATATCTCTCATAGGTTTGTTCCATTACTTGGTCATTCAAAAACACTCAATGCTGCAAAGAAGAATCCTGTTTTTTGGGTTTTCTTCTGGAGGAGGGAAAGGGAGAGATAAAGCTGTGTGACACCTTGCCCAGCTTGTCCCAGGACAGGAGGCTTGTCCTGTGTCTGATAGTGGGAATAAAGTTTTGGGAACAAGCAGCTCTGCAGCCAAGAGCGGCTGGGGTCACCCTGGCAGGCAATGCCTTTAGGAGGGTGGTGGGAGACTTTCCAAGCCCTGCAGGTGGAAAGATGACAAAAGTAAGAAGAGCTGTTAAAAAAAAGGAAGAAAAAAAGCAAATTTCCTGGCTAGCTTGGTTTTGTCATTTCTGCTGTGAGAGAGTGTTTGCTCAGGTAAAGCTGGGCTTCATGGTGCTCAGCATCCATCCATCCATCCATCCATCCATCCACTTGAGGCTCATTTAGGTGATTAATTGTTCATCAGGAATGTTCTTCCTTAATTAATAGAAATGAGTCATTTGTGAATAAACCTATTGTCTGAGAGTTAGTGCTCGGGGCTACTGCAAGAGCTCCTGCCCTCTGTATCCTGTCCTGCTGATCTCATCCCTCTTCCTCCTGTTCTGCTGTGTTGTGTCTTCCCACATCCCATCCCTCTGATCCCATCTCACTGAGCCCATCCCATTGTATCCCATCCTGCTGATCCAATCCTGCTGCATTGTATCCCACTGCATCCCATCCCATTGACCCTATCCCACTGCATCCCATCATGCTGATCCCATCCTGCTGGATCCCTTCCCACTGTGTTCCACTGCACTGTGTCCCATCCCACTGATCCCATCCCACTGATCCCATCCCACTGTATCTCATCCTGCTGATCCAATCCTGCTGCATTGTATCCCACTGCATCCCACCCCACTGCATCCCATCCCATTGACCCTATCCCACTGCTTCCCATCATGCTGATCCCATCCTGCTGGATCCCTTCCCACTGTGTTCCACTGCACTGTATCCCATCCCACTGATCCCATCCCACTGTATCCCATCCTGCTGATCCAATCCTGCTGCATTGCATCCCACTGCATCCCTTCCCGCTGCATCCCACCCCACTGCATCCCATCCCATTGACCCTATCCCACTGCATCCCATCATGCTGATCCCATCCTGCTGGATCCCCTCCCACTGTGTTCCACTGCACTGTGTCCCACCCCACTAATCCCATCCCACTGATCCCATCCCACTGATCTCATCCTCCTGCATCCCATCCCGCTGCAGCCTGTCCCATCCTGCATGCCAGCTGCCCTGGGGCTGGAGGAGGTGGAGGTGCCTGGAGCAGGGATTGGTGGGCAGTGGGACAGCCCTGGGCACTCTGCTCTCTCCTTTGTCAATTCTGCAGGTTGAGGAGTTCAGAAATGCAGGAGCTGTCCCAGGCACCCTGAACTCTGCACTAACAGCTCCAGCCCACAGTTTGCTGTATTCCTTAATATATTAAAGAGATGTGCTTTTGGGGAGGAGATCTCCAGCAGCGAGTGCACAGGTTTGCAGGCAGAGGAGCTGCTGGTGCTCACTAAAGGTCCATCATTTCCTTCAGCCTCCAGCCCCTCAGGGAAGCAGCGGTACTCTCTGTGCTGGGATCTGTTGGGAGCACAAGGGCTGGCTCAGCCTCTTGGCCAAATTTGGGTGTTTTTCCTTTAGTTTTAGAGCACCTGTTTCTCACAACCACAGCATTTCCTCCATCCCACGCCACGAGCATGTCAGACAAGCTGGGCTCTACTCCAGCTCCATGCAAAGCTTGAAGAAGCACTTACTGCTTTTGAAATTCACTTTTTAAAGGGAGAAAAACAGACATATCTTGGGAAGCTTTTGTTCAAACAGCTCCAAATGGGGCCCCCAACATCGTCCACTACTCGCTTGGGGTATAGAAAAGGTCAGGACGAGCTGATACTCCTCCAATAACAAGATTTAAACTGAAACCCACTGTTTGAACCTCTACTGTTGCCATGCAGAACTCCAGCCTTGACTGGGTGCTTGGAGGGCAAAAATCGCTTGTCCTAAAGAGGCAAACAGGCCCTGGACTTGTGTCCCAGGGCAAAAGGCTTTTCCCAAAGGGAAGAAAGGATTTTTCCTCCTGCTTTGCAAGCAGGGTAGATGGTTCTGGAGCAGGAAGGAGTTTGCCTGGAGCCATCAGAGCAGGTGGTGATGGAGGGACCAAGCAGACGAGGTGGGAGCAGGGCTGGTGATGGGCTGCACCCTGGGAGATGCTGGGCTGGGGTTTGGGTTCAGCTGGGATTTGGTATGAGAACAATGTTGATAACATTCTGAAGTTTTCATTTTTGTCACTGGAAGTCAAAGGACTTTGTGTTTTGCTGGTCTGCAAGTGCAAGATCTCAGGGGTGAGGAATATTGACATGGATCAGCTCCATGGGCATTGGGCTCTGCCAAGGGGCTGTTCCATCTCCTGTCCCCCATGGGCAGGAGATCCATGAGGGGCTCTTCCTCTCTGGCTCTCGCTCGGGCTCTGGCTCTCCCGGGATTGCGGTTTCGGGTCGGGATTGTCGCTGCTCCGGGATCGTTCTCTGGGAACGGGCTGGGCTGGGTCGGCGGGTGGTGAGCAATGGCACTGGGTGTCACTCATTTGCATATTTTATTGCCATTATTATTATTTTAATATAAATGTTATTTAAAAGTTATTGTTCTTATCTCAACCTACAAATTTCTTTACCCTTGCCCCCAAGTTTTCTCCTCTTTTCCCTGTGGGTGGGCAGAGTGAGCAAGGAGCTGCAGCCAAAGTGAAACCACCACGAGATACAAGTGTCTTATTTCCAAGACACTCTTGTTGCATTGGTACATCCCTGGAGCCCCAGCAACCCTGTCCTTCACCACCCAGCATTGCTGGGCAGGGCGAGGAGATTGCAGTGGACGACTGGAAAGGCTGGATGGAAATGGAGAAGGAAAAGGGAGCTGCTGGAAACTGCTGCCATTGAGCCTTTCTTTTAAAGCTAAAAAAGCTTCCTCCAGTCAAGCTGATGAGGCTGAGGAGACTGTGTCTAGCAGAGAGGCAAGCAGCCTTGGAGTTACGGTGCAGTAATTGCTTGGTACTTAAAGTCCAGGTCTAGAAGATCTCCAAGTAATAACTCATTGGAAAGATATCGAGCTCTCATCACAAAGAGGAAATATGGTCTCTAAACAGGCAGCTAATGGCATGCAATTTATCTGATGGCAAATCACCCACGTTCATTACTCTCTGCAGCACAGCCGGACACAGAAATACAAAATTAGCTGCAGGAGAGAGGGAGGGAGGGAAGGACACATTTCTTTCCAGTGTTTCTCCAAGAGTGGATCCTGAAATCCAGGATGACCCAGCCAGGAAAAACCACTATATGTGCATCTTCCTCCCTGGAGACAAGAAAAATGTTTTCCATTATTATTTTCACACCATTCAGAGTTCTTGTTGAGGAAATCCTTAATGTTCATCAAGGAAAACCTAGGACTGGTGGAAGTTTTATTGTTCTTACTCATCTTTGCCAGAGCCCTGGCTCCAGGGGTGAACAAAGACCAGAGGCTCTTTTATTCCTTTCCAGCTCCTGAGCGTCGCCATACTGAGGCTTGGAATGCCTGACAGCTTCCTCTTCTTTATAGCTTCCTTCCTCTCCGCTTCTTTTGCTCTCTTCCAGGTATTTCTGGTAGAGGAAATGGCTTCCTGGTTGCTCCAGGCTTTTTCTAAGGGATGGGCAATGTTTTCCAAACAAAGAGTGAGGTGGGTGCCCAGCAGGTGGACTGCTCTGCAGGAGATTGCTGGGCAAGGAACACCCCAACTGAGCACCCCAAGAAAACAACTACAGTCTTTCTATCTGTCATCCTTGATATAAATATAAATCTCATTTCCCACCTGTTATTTCATAATAACTGCATTTTTCCTTTGCAGTTCTGAGACACAGTAAAGTGTCTGAAGCAGATGGGGCGGAGGGGGAACCTGCAGGACCTTTAAAAGCCATCAGTGATGGGGACAGCAGGACTGACAGATCATGAACATATCTCCTTCTGCCTCAGGGTGATGCTTTGAGTTGAAATGTAGCTAAACTCGCTGTCTGATTCTGAAAAACCCTTATTTGTGTCACCAGCTGCTGTTGAAAGGCCTGAAGAACTGACCCCTGCTCAACACCTCTAAATGATCCAGCCCCAGGCACAGCAGCCTCCGAGGATTGCTGAGTGTTCACAGGTTGTGCACGCTGAGAGAAATAAACCTGCTCATTACAGACTGCATTTCCTTGCCAAGTGGAGTAAATGCCTTCATAGAAAGAGGCTCCTTCATCAATTAATGATCCTTCACCTCGGAGTTGCAGAGGAAGACTGGGAAAAGCAGGAGCTCTTCTTAATGCTTAATTTGCCTTTTCTAGGAAATCAGAGGAACATAGTGGATTGGGGTGTATTTGATTGAGGTTGCTCTTGGTTTTGCCTCCTGTTTTCTGATGGCCAATGGGAAGTTATAAAACTTTGCAATAACCTTGGTTTTCTTGGGGGGGATGCTTTGCTTCAAAGAGTACCGTTTCCTTTCAGCACGAGCACAAGAATGGTCTAGAAATAATGTGAAACCTTATTTCCTGTTAGTCATGGACAAACCACTTCCAAGTCATCGTTTTGAGCTTGCCACAAGTTGGAAATTTGTCATTTTAATGTGACTGGAGATCCTGATGCAGTCCTGAGCCATCACAGACCTGGGGCCAAATCCCCCCTGGGACATTCCCCCAGTGGTGGCTCAACCCCGGGCCTCTTTGTCACCCTGCAATTCATCTAATTGTGTGCCTGGAAGAAAACCAAACTGCTCAAGGCAGGGAGGGGAGACACTTTTTTCTTCCTTTGCTTGGCTGCTAGCTATTTTTGGAAAGTGGCTCAGCAGCATTGCTGGTATTTGCTGCTTTTCATCACCTCTTCTCAGCTTCCCAAACAACTGCCACCTCCTTCCCCTGGGACAGATGCATTTTAGGGATGTCCTTGGAGTCCAGAGATGGGAATTAATAAATTAGGTTAAATTTAGGGGCAGTGTCAGCAGTTTTGTTCTTAGACACCTTCCTAACAAGGCTGGTTGCTGGCAGAAGTCCTGCCTGACTTGGGTCACCACCAGATGTGTCCATGAAGATCTGAACACCATCAGATGGGCCAAGGTGCCCCAACGACTTCATCAACCCACAGCACAGACCTACAAGTTTCATCCCAACCTCAAAATTTCCTGCAACAATTTTTGACCATCTAGGGCTGCCCATGGCTGGAGCTTGACAGGCATCAGCAAGGGGTGATGCTCCAGCCTCGTGTGGGGCAGTGGGACAGCCCAGAGCCCTGGGACCCCCGGGGAAGGCAGAGGGATGCTGGCATCTGCAGTGGCTGTGTCCCCTCTGCCCAGCTGTTGAGACGAGCTGGACTCACCATGGGAGAAATAATTTGCAGAGCGTGTGCCAAGCCAGGAGCATCAAGGATAAATCACTTATAACTGGGAAGACGATAATAACAGAAGCCTCCGGGGAAATCTCTGCTGCTGAACAGTGGATTCTTTTTTTTTTTTCTTTTTTTTTTTCACTTGAAATCACTTAATAAACTCTCACGTTGAAATCTTCAGAAAGACTCACCTTGGGGGTATTGGGAAATAGTGATAAATAGTACTTGGCACTTCTGAAGCGCTCAGCGAGTGGCACAAACATTGTCACAGCAGTTGGACTGGGTGTCTCTGTGTTTTACCCACCCCGTGGCTCTTCCCACCTGCATGGTCTGGCAAGAGGTCAGCGTCCCCCAGCCCATCCCTCTGCCCTGCATCCCCCTGCTCCCCTTGCCAGAGCCTAGTCCCTGAGGAAGGGGCTTTCAGCTCAGCAGGAAGATGTATTTAATCCAAAACTTTCCCAAGAAGCAATATATTAACTGTAAAGCAGCTTCCACACTTTATTTGCTGGTAATTTACAGCCCACACTGCGAGACAGGGTAATATTTGCAAGCAATTAAACAGAGGATGACTCAACAACAGCCACCTCGGGTCAGATTTTCAAGTGTTCATCGTTCAGAATTAAGAAGGGATTTGGGAAACTGGTGGCTGCTGCCCCACTTCCCTGGCACTTCTCTGCCCCAGAGCTCCTGCATTGGTCCCCAGGGATATATTATAGATAATGATTAAAGAGGAGGAAGAGTCTGAAGGAGCTGTAAGCAAAAGTGCCTGCTCATCAGGGACAGGGAGGTCTGTGGGTGCTCTCTGGGGCAGTTGAGCCAAGCCTTGCAAGATGCAAGATATCAGATTGGATGTCACTGAAAGGGTTATCGGGCACTGGAACAGGCTGCCCAGGGAGGTGGTTGAGTCCCCATCTCTGGAGGGATTTAAAAGATGAGGTGCTCAGAGATATGGTTTAATAGTGGACAGGTACTGTTGGACTCAATGATCTCAAAGGTCTTTTCCCACCAGCCCATTCTATGATGATTCTGATTCTCTGCAGCCCCTCATGCCGTGGGTAACGGGCTGTGCTGGGTCTGACAAGAGGGTGATTAATGTAGAGGGAGGTTTTCATTCGGGAGATGCCCTCTTCCAGCAGCCTGTCACCCCCACCCATCCCGCTCGCTGCCTCCCATCCCAGACGACCCGGCCAGGCTCAGCTGTGGGCAGTACAGGAAAGTGAGGAGGGTTTTTTTAAACCTGGCTTAACACTGAGCAGAGCCCATGTGTGCAAACCCCTGGATTTCAGCCTCACCATGGGTGAAATCAGGATGCTCTGGCATGAGGCAGGACCGGGGAGCCGGCTCTAAGCACACAGCACCCGGTGCTTGCGAGCGAGACCTTGCGGTCTACAGACCGGTCAGCCTCACCTCCATCCCTGGAAAGGTGATGGAACGACTTATCCTAGGTGCCATCTCTAGGCATATCAAGGATAAGAGGGTCATTAGGGGCAGTCAGCACGGCTTCACCAAGGGGAAGTCGTGCTTGACCAACCTTCTAGACTTTTATGAAAACACGACGAGGTGGCTGGATGATGGTAGAGCAGTGGATGTGGTCTATCTTGATTTCAGTAAAGCATTTGACACGGTCTCCCACAGCATCCTCGCTGATAAATTGAGGAAGTGCGGATTAGATGAGCCGGTAGTGAGATGGATTATTAACTGGCTGGTGGGAAGAAGCCAGAGAGTGGTGGTCAATGGGGCGGAGTCGAGTTGGAGACCTGTGTCTAGTGGAGTCCCTCAGGGGTCAGTACTAGGACCAGTATTATTCAATATATTCATAAATGACCTGGATGAGGGAATTGAGTGCACTGTCAGCAAGTTTGCTGATGATACCAAGCTGGGAGGAGTGGCTGACACTCCAGCAGGCTGTGCTGCCATCCAGAGAGACCTGGACAGGCTGGAGAGCTGGGCAGGGAAAAACTTGATGAAATATAATAAGGGCAAGTGTAGGGTGTTGCACCTGGGCAGGAACAATCCCAGGTTCCAGTATAGGTTAGGAAATGATCTCCTAGAGAGCAGTGAAGGGGAAAGGGATCTGGGAGTCCTGGTGGACAGCAGGATGACCATGAGCCAGCACTGTGCCCTTGTGGCCAGGAAGGCCAATGGCATCCTGGGGTGCATTAGAAGGGGTGTAGTCAGTAGGTCAAGAGAGGTTCTTCTTCCCCTTTACTCTGCCCTGGTGAGGCCACATCTGGAATATTGTGTCCAGTTCTGGGCCCCACAGTTCAAGAAGGACAGGGAGCTGCTTGAGAGAGTCCAGCGAAGAGCCACCAAAATGATTAAGGGAGTGGAACATCTCCCTTATGAGGAAAGGCTGAGGGAGCTGGGGCTCTTTAGCTTGGAGAAGAGGAGGCTGAGGGGGGACCTGATTAATGTTTATAAATATTTGAATGGTGAGTGTCAGGAGGATGGGGCCAGGCTCTTTGCAGTGATGACCAATGATAGGACAAGGGGCAATGGGTGTAAGCTGGAACACAGGAGGTTCCGCTTAAATTTGAGGAAGAACTTCTTTACAGTAAGGGTGACAGAGCACTGGAACAGGCTGCCCAGGGAGGTTGTGGAGTCTCCTTCTCTGGAGACATTCAAGACCCGCCTGGACGCCTTCCTGTGCGAACTCATCTAGGTGTTCCTGCTCCGGCAGGGGGATTGGACTAGATGATCTTTCGAGGTCCCTTCCAATCCCTAATATTCTGTGATTCTGTGATTCTGTGATTCTGTGAGACGCTGCTGCTGCCAGCTGAGGTCCTGCAGCCGGAGCTAATTACTGTCTGATCCTCCCAAGAGAGGTGGAGAAGCGTTTGACTCGGATTTGCATCTCCCCACAGAGATTCTCGGCGTACTTTGGATGTGACATGTCACTACTGACACTGCTGAGAACTGAGCTTAGCCTTGGGGTACAAGTTGGGAAACTGAGGCACGGCACTTAAGTGGTGACGTAGCGTCACCCAACAGCGCCCGTGGCAGTCCCGGCAGCATCCCGGGATGTCACCCAGGCTGGGGCCAGCCCAAGCTTCCTGACACACCAGTTTGGCAGTTGGACAATATCATTCCAGTGGGGTGGAGTGACCTGAGTAGTGCTGCAGGGCTGGAAAGGGAAGAAATGGGATGGGATCAGCCCTCCCTATGATGTCCCTGTGCTGCCAGCCCAGGGGACAGCCAGGTTACAGCCAAGAGCCTGCGGGCAGGGAAGGGTTAATGGTCCCTCCCTGGCTCAAGGTGCTATAAAAGGGAAGGAAAGGGAGAAAGAGGGTTTGCATCCCTTCCCTTTCTTGGGGAGGGAGGACGCCAAAGGGCGGTGCAGCTTGTGAGCAGCCCCAGCTGGGCAGGGCTGGCTGCCCCACGGCTCTCCTTCCTGCCCCACGGCTCCCCTCAGCCCCACATGCTAGAGGAGCTGTAATGCTGCTGGGAGCATCCTGGTGCCTTCACTCTGGAGCCACCGCTGTCCCCATTGCTCTGAGGTAAGTGGCACGTGTCTGTCTCTAGAAATGGGGGAAGATCAGAGCCTCAGGTGTTACTGGATGATCTTCAGGGTCCCTTCCAACCCACAGGGTTCTATGGTGCTATGTCCACTTCTTGGCTCTGGTGGGAGCTGCCTTCTCTCTTCCTGGCTGCTGAGATTGTCCTTTAGCCTGTGTTGGGCCCAAGCCAGGCTGCTGGTGGCTAAACCCAGAGCTGTTTTGGGAGCAGGGGTGGGGTGGGATGGGATGGTGTGAGCAGACACCCCACCTCTGCCAGGGGGACGTGAGGGCAGGAGGTATTTACTGGCTGACAGCAGCACCCAACGTCGTTGAGCTGGCTGTAGGTGATGGAGAAGGGAGGGGAGCCTTTGCAGATGTGGTACTAACAGGAGAAATGTGCCCAGCATTACTGAACCTGAGGGAGGGGGAAAGCCCTTCCTGGCCCTCCAGGGACAGGCAGCAGGGCTGGGGTCCCCTCCCTTGGCTGGCAGGTCTGGGGTCCCCTGGGGGATGTGCACCCTGGATCCAGCAGTGCTGGGTGAGACGATGCTCCTGCCTGTGGCTTGGGCATCACTGCCCCGTCCTGTCCTGCACGTGGGATAAAACAAACACAGGCAGAAACAATCCCACAGCTCAGCCCTGCTGTGCACAGAGCAGGATCTCACAGCCAGGGCTGATACTGGAACAAAACCACCTGCCACAGCTGTGGGAGCGGGCACAGCTCCCTGGCCACAGCGGGACTGCAGGGACACCGTGGGCTCACCAGAGCTGTCACCCCTCGAGGTGACCTTATGCCATTCCCCTCCTGGGGACCCCTGCTTTTCAACTGGCCAGTGGTCCATGACACCTTGCCTAGCAATTTCCAATGATTAAAGGAAACCACGGGGCCGGTTTGTACAATAGCTGCTGAATTCTCATTTTTGCCATAAACCATTATTCATGATCTGTGTTTTGCTGGATAACCTGGACCCTGTTGAAAAAGTGCTATTTCTTCTGCAGTCAGCTGTATTTTAATAAGTTACATTATGGGTAAAACATCCCCAAGAGAAAAATCCAAGCATCATTCCATTTATCAGCCATGCAAAGTTCAGAATAAAAATATTCCAAGGTGAGGTAATGTACTGTGACATGGTGCAAGTTAATTTATAAAAGAATTAACTGTGTTTAGCACAGTAGGAGAGAGGAAGAAACTGCTTTCTCTAGCCAGCTGGTGTTGGAGTAGCCCTGAAATGAAAAGTACTGATAGAAAAACTTTTCTTCCTTAAAAGATGGAGTGTTTGGGGGTTTTTATTGACAAGTTCAGGTGCTAAAAGTCCAATGAGTAAAAAAAACCAGAGTTGAAGTGGAAATGGAGATCCCTGGGCAAGTCAACCCAGGGGAGTGTTGGTGTTGGGTAATTCCCATCAGCTGGAGCACTGCTACACTGCCTGGTGTCCTTGTGACTGTTAATTAAGTACTGGTGTCTTTGTGACTGTTAATTAAGTGCTGTTAAGGAGAGCTCTGGGATGACAGAGGCTTTCAAAGACTTGCCTGTGCTATGGCATCCCTGTGGGGCTGCCTGGGGAGACTCAGAGCAGCCCCAGGAGCAGGGGAACCACCAACACTGGGGCATCTCAGAGCTTCAGGCTTCTTCCAGCCAAAGCTCCGTGGCCATCACGAGCACCCCACATGCTGTGATGTCCCTGAGTGAGGAGGGGACACAAGCATTGCTGTGTGTCCTCTGACACCCAAGGGTGCTGCAAGCTGTGGTTGCCAGCAGGAAAAGGCCTGGAATGCAATTATCCTGGGACATTTCTGTGGCTGTGCTTCCCTGGGTGCCTTCAGGACATGGGATCTCTTCTGGGTGAGCCACGGCACCTCCTCGAGCTCCTCTCCCCTCCCTGGTGCAGATCCCGCTCCTGCTGTACACAGACAGAGATGCAGACGCATCCCAGGGGGAATCTGCGATGCCTGCGTGGGGACAGGCATTGGGACAGGCTCTGTGGCACCTCCTGCACTGGCCACGTCCCCTGTGCTTTGGGTCCAGGAGTGAGGTGGGTGTTGGTCTCTTCTCCCAAGTAACAAGTGATAGGACGAGAGGAAATGGCCTCAAGTTGCACCAGGAGAGGTTTAGGTTGGATATTAGGAACAATTTATTCTCTGGTCAAGCATGGGAACAGGCTGCCCAGGGCAGTGGTGGAGTCACCATCCCTGGAGGTGTTCAAGAAACATGTAGGCATGGCACTTGAGGACATGGTCTGGTGGGCATGGTGGTGTTGGGTTGATGGTTGGACTGGATGATCTTAGAGGTCTCTTCCAACCTTCATGATTCTGTGACTCACAGATCCTGCTGCTGGCAAGGGCTGATGGAGGGACCCTCCTGGGCCTTTATTCCAATGAATGTCTGCAAACATTTCTTCTCCCTTATCTGGCAGCTTTCACCTCTGCTTCACAAAAGCAGTGAGGAGTCTTGGTTCAGTAGCTATTTTTCAACATAATGATTTATAAAAGATCAAGAAAATGAAGCTGCTGGAGGAAGAGAGGACCCAGTTTGGGTGCTTGGATGGTCTAATGAAGTCCCATCAAAGTTCCCATTTGCTGTCAGCTATTAATTCTCAGACTGAATCTCTCTGATTCAGTCCCCAAATTACTTTCCCTGGAACTGAATCTAAATATGAAAATCAATTAAGAAGAGAACAAGGAGCTACATCTGGGAGAGGGGAGAGGAGGCAAATATGACAAACCACTCGGTTCCTTTTGAGCACGCAAATTAACATTTAGAGTGCATTTTGAGGAAGGGGAACTTGGAAATACTGCTTCACAGAAACCACCAGATCAATTTTCCAAGCCTGAGTGCGAGAGATTCTTCAAAGTTACTGAGGGCTCTGTCTCAGGATAAAAATATAAAAAAGACAAGAAATCAATGCTGATAATTAATTTAACAGAATCTATTCGTTCTTTCTCCTTCCAGTCAATGCAAAGAAAAAAATAAAACCCAAACATGCAGGAGCTGAATTTTACATTTCCACAGAGATTGGGCTGGGACAAAATGAATAAATGCTCATAAATTACTTCAAAAGCTCTGCTGTGTTGTTGGAGTGGGGCTTTTTAATTAACTGGAGGAATTTGTCATCACTTTCCCCCACTGCCTTTGTAAGAGAAAGTGATTGCCATCCAGCGTGCTCAGGCAGCCCAGCCCTTTGGAGATGATGCAGCTCCAGGCCAGAATGTGGAAGAGCTTTAAGCTGGAAAATATCAGTTCTGCAGCTCCCTTTTTAGGGGGATTTGTTTGGGGTTTTTTTTAAGTCTGGCTTAATGTGCAGCTGGTACATGGCAAAGCCCAGTGCCCGTCCTGGGAGCTCATAGCCCAGCCAGGATCCTGCATGTCCTGTGAATGGGAGCTGGGTGGGGTTTTGTAGGGTTACTCTACTGGGGACAGACTTTTTAGCAGAACCTGTAGTGATAGGAGAAGAAGTGATGGCTTTAAACTAAAGGAGGGAGATTCAGACTGGATAGAAGGAAGGAATTTGTTATGCTGAGGGTGGTGAGACCCTGGCCCAGGTTGCCCAGAGAGGTGGTAGAAGCCCTGTCCCTGGAAACATTCCAGGTCAGGCTGGACGGGGCTCTGAGCAACCTGATCTGGTTGCAGATGTCCCTGTCACTGTAGGGGGGTTGGACTGGGTGACCCTGAAAGATCCCTTCCCACCCAAACCCCTCTGTGATTCTATAAATAGTTTGGGAATTTGTAGGGTTCCTAAATAGTTAAGGGGCTTTGTAGGGTTCCTAAGGTCCCACACAGTTTAGGGTTTTTTACAGGGTTACTAAATAATTTGGGAGTTTTGTTGGGTTACTCCACCATGCTGGGCTCAGACCCTGGAGCAGCAGCACAACCTTTGCTCCATCCAGGGCAGGCAGGCAGAGAGGAGATGGCTTTTAATTATTCAGACCTCATCTTCCCTCCTGTTAGAAACAAATGGGAAGCGGATGGATTTTGGTAATGAATCCCCAGTAGAGTACTTGGGTTTGAAGTGAAACCTGTCCAGTTAAATGTATCCTGTGGAAATGGATTTGATTGCTCTAATCTTCCAGCTTCAATGTGGTGGCAGTGTTAGCATATTGCCAGACAGAAGGGCTGTGCAAAGAATATGAAAGGTAGAAAATAAGAAAGAAAAATGGGCTTAGGCAGGTTCTGCCTTTGGTCTCTGGTGCAGGTGGGTGCTGAGGGGTGAGAGAAGCTGGGGACCCTCTCTGGGTTTGCCTCCTCCTGCCGAACAGGGATTGCTCCTAGAAGATCCAAATTGCTTTTTCAGACCTATTTGGTGTATAATTTGCTGTGGCCTAAACCACGCTGGGGTGAGAGGAGGGATGTGTCTGTGCAGTGCAGACATGAAGGAAAGACCAGGGTGCTGGTGGGAAAGGGGCTGCCCAAAACCCAGGGCTGCTGAGAGGAGTTTGCTCATACTGCAGACATTTGGCCCCTTGCTCCATCTGCAAGTTGTTCATGAACTGAGTTATTTCCACAAAAACACCCTATATTTCTTGATTAATGCATGGGATTTGCTGTCTGGGGAGTTTCATGACCCATCCCAGTCACCAGCTGCCCCAGGAACCCCAAGAGCTGATGTCCTCAGGACACTGGCCCACACCCCCAACAAATCATGAGTTTTTCTCAGCCTCCAAGGGGCAGAAACACAGGATTTTGCTCATGTGCAAACAAAACTTGTGGTTTTCATACCGTTTGTGTACGAACACAGCAATTTTTTCCCCTCAGGTGCAGCCTAGGGATCGTGGGATTGTGCTCCTGGATCCCAGCTCACTGGTTACCCTGAGAACATCTGTGAAAAATTAGTACACCATATGAAAATCTAAAGCATCTGGAGCCAAGTCCAGAGGATGCCACTTGGAAACACACAAACCCTTTGAAATGCCCCCAAAACAGTGATGGGTGCAGTCCCTTTTTTAGCCTCAATGGCCCAGTGAGAAGCAGCAGCTGTCTGCCCCGTGTGCTCACAAATTTCCATCCTTCAGGAGGACCCAGCCCCTGAGATCAGACCCAGGTGCTTTGCTCCAAGCTGGGGAAAAAAAAAATGTTGTGCCAGGCAACCAAATCTGCTCAGGATTGCAAAGAAGAAAAAAAATTCACCTGACACTTTAGAGTAAGGGATGGTTTCTGGAACAGGAAGGGCAGCTGAGGAAATGTTGCATTTATTATCCTCATCATGTCTTTTATTAGCAAAATTACATTATAGGCATTTTTCTCTTTCTGCTTTCTCATTGTTTTTCCTTGGGAGCAGCCAGGCTGCTCCCCACCAGTTGGGTAATGAGGGGGCAGGGTGCAGACCCTGTTAATTAGAGCTGGAGGACGGGATCTGAGATATCACCTAACCACCCTCTTTTACTCCATCACCCCAGATCAAGCCACCATCCCCAGCTCAGCATGAGCCCAAGCCTTCCTGGGGTGGGTTCAGGTGCCCTCTGATCCCACTTCACTTGGTGCAAACCCACACGAGCTCCAGGGCTGGGTTTTGCAGCAGCAGCCCAGCATCACTCGCAGCAGAACTCAGCCTTGTGTGGGCTTTCTTTTTTTTCTGCCCTCATTAACAAATAAATCTCCTGGCAGATGAGGTTTATGTGATGGATATTGGCTGTGATCCCAGTAGGGCAGGTGATCATGTTCAATTATTTTATTAGCCAGACAAGGCTCATCAGGGTGACTCCACGTGCTGGCTCCGGGCGGGATGCGCAGGTTGGTGCTCACGGTGGGGTTGGATGCTGCTCAGCTTGGTGGAACAGCCAGGCTGGTCCTGTCCTCCCTCCCTAGGGCATCTGAACTGATCTGCCCTCACTGCTGGGCTGGGCCATGTGGCTGCTGCCTAAAATGAAGGTAGTTCTAATTTCTTTATGTCAAAAAAAAAAAAAAATCATTTCTATAACAAACTAGAGGATGATGAAGGGTTAAACTTGTTATTGGACAGTGCAGTTGCTGTGTCTGTATTTGGAGTTTTTGTCGAGTTCCTGCCCCCAGTTTTATGATTACCAAGCCCCAGCACGTTTGTCAGATGGGAGGAGAACATCAACTGACATTTTCAGGCCAGGGACAAACCCATCTCTTGCCAGGCAGCTGCGCAGCCGCCTCCGGGCATTCGCCAGGGAAGATGGTGGGGACGTTCCCAGCCCAGGTTGGCCTGTCCCTGTGTCCAGGGAGGGTGGTGGGGAATAATCTGGTCCCACGCTGCTTCCCATCCTGTCTGCCCCCAACCTCCTGTCTTGTTGGTGTTTAAGCACATCTTGCCCAGGCAAACCCCCCAGGCAGCTCCTGCAGAAGCAGCCCCAGCAGCCCCAGGGGGTTATCAAGCATGAATTTCACCAGCCTGGGGGGTATTTGGTCCCTTCCTTGGGGGATGCTGCTGGACTCTGTGGGGAGAGGCACGTGCCAAGCTGCTTGGAGGCTTTGCATGCTCTGCACAGCCCCGGCAGCAATGGAGACACGTGTCTGGAGGTGGAGTGAGCTCACGCTTTGCTTCCTCTGCACACAAAGCCAAGGCAAAGATGAAACCCATGAGGGGCTGTGTCACTTGGGCTGGCTGGACCCACTGGGACATTGCACAGGAGGAGGCAGGACCACCCCTCCACCCCTAGTTTGTCCTTTTTTTCCTACATCATCCATCCTGGAGGGCTCATACAAAGCAATTTGAGTTAGTTGCCACCCTTGAATAAACCCAAGATACCGCTGAGCCTCCTTGGAGGTCCTGCTACCCCCATCCTGCAGCTGAGGAAAGGAAAATCAGCCACTGCCTGCGTGGACCCAAGCAGGGAAGGGAGCACACGTGGTCCTTACCACTGCTCAGTAGCACGGAGGTGGGGAAGGTGGAGATGAAACACCCCGTTAGCAGCCGAAGTATTACACAGCAGGCCGTGCTGCACCCTGAAAAACAGAATTTAATCAAAATGATGTTGTCAGGCTGAATAGCATCAGCAGAAGAGACACCAGGGCTTGGTGTCTGGGTGGTGGCAGCGAAGCCTCTCCAGCTGCCCTTGTCTTCACTTGGGTTTTGGCAGGTTGGTCCCCAGTGGTTTTGGGGTCAATGAAGGAGTATTTTGTCGCAGGGTGCCGGGGTGC
The DNA here is from genome assembly GCA_907165065.1 of Caprimulgus europaeus. The sequence continues at coordinate 3,155,736 of OU015543.1, read as the reverse complement.
CACAGCCCTGCAGCCTGGCTGGGACAGCTTCTTCCTCGTGCTGTAGAAGGTGGCAGCTCTGGGATTTGTCCCCAGGTGTGTGACTTGTCCATACTCTGTGGTGACAGTGTGGAGGTAGAGAGTGTTATTTGCATGCATGAAAGCAGCTGTTTGGAAGATGAGAATTGTGGAGAGGCTTTGTGAGAGGTCAGCCCTGGGGTGAACCCTCGTCTCTCCCTCAGTCATCCCTCTGCTCAAGCCCTGGGGTGAAGCTCCTGCTGCAGCCAGCCAGCCCCTGGCCTGACCTGGGGTGACCCCAGCCCAGGGCTGCCCGTGCCCCCTTCCCTGGCTGTTACCCCCAGCAATCCCAGCACTTCTTGGTGCCAGCAAAGATGCTCCGAGGGGGATCTTCCCCCCATCTTTGCTCTGCCACCCTCACCCCCTGCCAGCCCTCTCCCTGTGCCTGCTGGGGTTGGAATTGTTCATCCCTCCCCTATCTTTAGGCTCTGTAAGAGGAAAATCAGTTGATGGCTTTGTCCTCAGCTGAGTGACCCTGTGCTGATGGCACAAGCGGTTTTATTTGCCATCAGGACACGAGGTCAGGTGGGAGCACTGACCTATGGGATCATTATCTCTGCGTAAAGATATCTCTGCATGACCTTTCAGGTGAGCAGGGCTCCGTGTCTCCTTCCTTTTCTGTTTCACTTGAGTGTTGCTCTTGACTCTTCCACTGTCCAATGTCCCCTTACGCCTGGGAAAACCAGCAGTGTTCCCCACTCCGACCCCAAGATGCTGTGGGGGTTCGGGCAGCACCAGCATCCAGCCTGGACGCTGCCAATGGGGCTTCAGGAACATTTTATAGAGGTTTTTCTCTGCTGCAGGCAGCCCTCAGCCCACTGCCCACTTTTTTGGGGCACAAAGGGCTCTCAACAGTGGGAGAGATATGAAGGGGGTGCAGAGAGAAGAGCAGGAGGGTCTTGGGGGTCACAGGCAGAGCCGGTGCTGGCTGCCTCATCCAGAGCAAATGCTCAGGGCCATGAGTATTTACTTGTGCCTTTTTCAAGTGTGTTTGACCCAGATGTCTTTGCACATCTCCTTTGAACTGGTGTTTGGGGAAACATCCCTGGCAAATAGGGCTGTTGGGGAGCGGCACTGGCTGGAATTGCCCTTTGAGATGGGGCACCTGGGACGTTGTGTGGGACGTAAGGACTCAGCTTCCCTGTCCAGGGCTGTGAAGCCAAGGTGAGCAGGGGCTGTGGGTATCCTGGGCCCTGGGGGAAGTTCCCTTTCTGTCCCCCCATGCCACAAGCCATCCACACCTACGTGCACAGTGGGACTTTGTTCCCCAAGTACCTGGGTGTAGCAAGGACCCTGTATGACCTACAGCACCCACAACCACCCAGGAACCCAGGGTGCTCCCAGAGCAGCTGGGCAAGGAGGAATGACCTCACAGCTGCTGAAACCTCCCTGAAAGAGCTCTGCAAGCTCCAAAATATGAGATTTGTCCAATTAATAACTGCACATAGTGACTGTATTTGCTCAGCTGTGCCTGCATTCCCGGTACTTCATGGATTCAGAGGCAGTGAGGGGTTTTTTCCGAGCTCAGGCAAGCAGCCGCTGCTGCTGGGGGGCTGCTCGCTCGCACCGAGGGTGGGATCTGCAGCTCTGTCAGTGCAAACCCCATCATGGGTGATGCTTTCCCTGAAGTTCCCCAGCCAGGACCCCTGGATCCCCCTGAGACCCCCCCAAGAGGGGCCACCTCCCCAGACCGAGGGTGTCAAAGCCCACCCTGGTGTGCACGAGCTCCTTCTCCCTTGGGAAGAGCTGTCTTGCAGGGAGGGGGTGAGAAGGCTCCACTCAGTGGGATGCTGGGGTATGATGATGTTTTCCTCTTCTCCCCATCCCCCTGTGACCCACCCCTTCCCCCACACACACTTAGCTGTGGCCTGAGACCCTCCTTAGGGTTCAGGGAGCTGCCCCTAGCAGGGCTGGGGTGATGGTTCCCATTTCAGGTGCAGGGTTTGGCTCCATAGTGAAGCTGGATCCTGCTGGGAGAACTGGAGATGGGTAAACCTGATCTGCAGAGACCCCCCGGGACAGGGGCTTTGCTAACACCGATGGGGTTCAAAGCTCTGCTTAACACTTCTGACTGTAAAATCCCAGCTGAAGTGGCCCACGTTGGCATCTGGCATCTTACTGCCCACACAGCATCTGTTGATGTGCTGCAAAATATCTGCTTCCAGCCTGGCCGGTGAAAACCCTCCTGGGACTCGCTGGACCCCGCTGGGATCCTGCACCCACCCCCTGCCCCAGCCCAGGGGCTGCCCTGGTTGTTTGTCCTGCCTTCAGCCCGGGTTTAACTCGGGAAGTGCAGGGGGAGGCAGCGATGCTGTGACCCCCTCTGAGCATGTCTGTGGGTGGGCGAGTGTCCTGCATCTGAGCCAGAAATTCCTCCTTCTCCTGCTCTCAGTACCATATGTGTGTGTATATATATGCAGGAATGTATGTGTATATACAGATATAAAAATAGGCAGATTTGCCTTTTGATATCCAATCATGCACTGTCAAAAAGAGAAGTGTGATTTTTACAGTTGGGGAAACTGAGGCACAAGCTGGCTGCCTTGTACCTGGAGTCACTGGGTGAAGAAATGAGGGTTCCTCACCTTTATTCCATGACCCCAGTGAAAGCTCAGCTCCCCCCAGCCACCCCTGTGCCAGCCCTGCCCGCTTCATCCCCGTTGCCCCTCGGTCAGGCTGGGCTGTAGCAAATGCTTTCAGGTCACAAACCTGCACCGGGTGTGTGAGGGTGCTCAGGGGGTCACTGCTCTCTCAAACCGAGCTTTGGAGCCACTGACAGTGGTTTGGGTCATTTAATCTTTATTTCCAAGTCCGTTTGCAGGCGGTGGTTATGGGGCAGTTTATTCTCTGCTTGGGCTCATCTGTCTCGTTGGGTGCAGCGTGAGTTCAACTGCACAGAGCAAACCTCACGCAGACAGGAGAGAGAGCATCTCTTATTTGCCAGGTGTGTGTCTTTGTCCAATATGAGATCAAAAATGATATCTGCATTGGACTCTCGTGGGGATAAAAGGTACCAGCGTGAATTGGATTAGGGTGTTGGTTTGGGTTGGGGTTTTTTTTGCCTTTTCCTTTTTTCCACAAGGAATGAAAGCAATAGCAGCCCAGCCACAAAGGCAAGGCTTTCCTGGAGAAGATACAGGCTGGTTTGACACTGACAAAAAAAAAACCCAACCCAAAAAACCAACCAACCAAACAAACAAAACAGAAAGAAAGAAATTCCAGCAGCCACTGCTCCTGCCCTGGCATTGTGGCATTGCTAATCCAACAGCTGAAGGTTTATTTGTACTGACTAAGCTGAAGTGAGCAACTTAATTCCCTTTTAATTCTCCCCAGAAAGCTTCAGAAAGCCCCAGAGCTGCTCTCCTGCACGCAGTGAGCTCAAAGGCAGCCCCCAGCCTTCCCGGGTTTGGTGGCGGTGGCTGGGATTTCATTACTGCTTCCCAATAACGAGTGAGCCCAGGAGCAGGACTCGTGGAGCTGCTGGAGATGGAGCTGTTCTGTCCTGGGCACTTTATTGTGTTATTCAGGCAGCAGTGGCAGGGTGGCTGCCCGGGGGTGGCCTCGCTCTGTCCCCCACAGGAACGGTGTCACCCCGCCACGTGCCATGAGGCCACCCTGAAATTTGTCAGCTAGGGCTCAGCCAAATGCACCTTTTTGGAGGTTCCTCCAGCCCCTGTGGCTACAAAAGGCATCTCAGGAGGGTTTAGTACGCTGTAAATTTGAGTTTACATCATCTCCATGAGCATCTCCAGGCTTGCTGTGGACATGGCAAAGTTGCTCAGTGCTGGCTTTTCTCTGACAGCCTGGTCTGCAGAGCCACTGAGCCCCTCACATCCCTGAAGGTGCCACCTAAAATCTGGGGAAGTCTGCCAGAGCATCCCACCTCACCCTGTCCCAGTTGTTATAGGTTATTCCAGCCCACCAAACCAAACTCCATCCAGCCCTGGTGGGTGCAAGGCAATTTTTTTTCTACAAGAATGCCTTGAGCAAATAGACTATTTAAAAATAACCTGCAAAAAATCAAATGAAAGCAAAAGAAAAACCAAAGAAAAAAGAAATAACACCCCCACCTCCCCCACCCCCCCCAAACCCCATAGTATTTTGTGGTAAAAAACAAGTGTCTTTTAGTCTTTCATGTGGATTTCTGGGTGTGGGTCCTGCAGAGCAGGGATTGCTTCTCTGCAGCTCTCTGGAACTTGGAGGACATTGGTAAGAATAGAAATGGGGTTGGAAATTGCACTTTTTGTATTTGAAGGATGGGGCACACAGCGGCTTGGTGCTGGGATTGGAAACAGGGAGGACAAAGGGAGCCCCCAAATATGCATTGAGGAAGGCTGGCAGGAGACTGGGGTTGGCAGGAGAATCTGTGAACCTCCAGTCCACAACTAGAGTTGAGAATTTGATGTAAAGTGGGGGGTTTTTTAATAGAAAATGGTAATTCCAGGGGATGTTTAGAGGGAAAAGGATTGGTCTTGATGGGTTTTGGTGGAGAATGCTGGGGAGTTGTTTCTAACTCTGCCTAAATAATCATCCACTGGTGGTGGGAAACAGCTTCTCACTGGGAGGTTGAAGCCAATGTCCTGTGACACAACAGCCAAAGTCCCTGTGCTGGGCACTGGTGAGGCTGCACCTCAAGTGCTGGGGTCAGTGTTGGGCCCCTGACTCCAAGAAGGACCTGGAGGTGCTGGAGCGTGTCCAGAGAAGGGAACGGAGCTGGGGAAGGGTCTGGAGCACAAGTGTGCTGAGTTCCCGGCTGAGGGAACTGGGGGTGTTGAGCCTGGAGAAAAGGAGGCTGAGGGGAGATCTTCTGGCTCTGTCCAAGTTCCTGCAAGGAGGGTGGAGAGAGGTGGGGGTGGCTCTGTTCAACCAAGGACCAAGGGACAGGACAAGAGGAAATGGCCTCCAGTTGTGGCCAGGGCAGTTGAGATTGGATGTGAGGAAGAATTTCTTTGCTGAAAGGGTTCTGAGGCATTGGAAGGGGTTGCCCAGGGCAGTGGTGGAGTCCCCATCTCTGGAGGGATTGAAGAGTCGTGTAGACACAGTGCTGAGGGACAGGGGTCAGTCGGGGACTGGTCAGTGCTGGGTTCATGATTGGACTGGATGTTCTTAATGGTCTTTTCCAATCCAGGCAATTCTGTGATGCTGTAATTCAGTAAGTGCAAAATCGAATTGCTCTGCTTGGATTGGTGACATCACTGCTCCCCACTTTCCCTGGAAATAAGGCATTTGTTATTTATTTGTTACATTTCCATGCTGTCAGTGAGCCCAGCTCGTTGGAGAGGGAGCTGCTCCCATGTGGACATTGCAGCTGGGGGCAGCAGCAAAGCCCTGGACCTCTGGAGCTGGAGGATGTGGGTTCAGCTGGGTCAGAGGAGCTGAGCTGGGGGCTTCCCTCTTCCCTGCCCACCCCCTGAGCATCCCACCTTGGCTCGGGGCTGCAATGTGGCCCATCCCCAGTGAGAAACCAAAACAGCCCTTTGTGCTCTGGGCAAAACCTGTTGCCAATGGGAAAGCCAAGGACCTGGCAAGCTTCAGGAAGGAGAGGATGCATTTAGGGGGATGTTAAACAGCTGACTTGGGAAGAGGCAGATGCCTGCACACAAACAACCTGCTTGTAGCACATCCCTCACAGAAACTGCTCAATTTCTTTCCCTTGCTGCTTTTCACACAGTGCTTATTGCCTAACGAGGAGCAGTTGCCTGCTTGGCTCTGGACTCCTGATATCCTTGGTCATAACGTTTGGAGGTTTCCCCCATGGGAAAGCCTGACTGGGGGAAAGCCTCTGAACCAATGCCTAGAGGTGGCAGGTCACACTAGGTGCTCATACCCAAGGACTCTGTTTTTCTTCCCCAGCACCGCTGCCAGGATCAGTCCTTCCCAAGCCAAGCCCCATCTCCAGTCTTCACTGACATCTAGTGGCAGTGGGGACACAGAGCTGGCAAGGGGGTGGCTGCTCAGGAGTCAAAAAGCAGTGTACAGCCTTTCCTGCAGGTCCCCATCCCTGGTGGGATGTCACCTTCTTGGAGAAAGCCACCCCTTTGCTGCACACACCAGGCAGGGACCTTGCAAATAGTGTCCTTGTCACTACCTTGGCCCTACAGATGGGGAGACTAAAGCAATGAGAAGTTCTGGCAAGAGGGGCTAGCCTGGGTCAGCACTGACCTGCTCAAATTGAGCTAAAACCTGCAAAAGCCAGGGGGGAAGGGAATGGAGTGTGAAAAGTGGAGGATGTCGAGGCAGGAGGGGCAGGGCTGTGCCTAGTTCCATGGAGATGGATTTCTCTTGATGGAGATGGGTGAGATGCTGCCTGGTCTTGTCACCTCACTGAGGACTGTGGATGATGTTGTTCTGCACTTGCAAATCCAGTTTGTAAAACCTGAGCCAGTGCAACCCATCCCTCAGCACTGCCCACCGGCGGGGCAGCTCTTGGGGCTGGAGCTCATCCTTGGTGCCTGGATTAATTTTACCTCCTCCACCAAAAACCCCATACCTGGTTCACTTTGTTGCAGTGCAAACATAGTTTTATGGCTTTTTTAACCTCCACAGTTCTGCAGTTCTCTCTCAAAGTGTGACAGAGCTCAGCTCAGCCCCCCCTCAGTCCCGTTCCCAACCCCAGGACAGGAGGAGCAGAGCAAGGGGAGCCCAACACAGCTCCAAAGGGGAAGGTGAAACCCTTGAGGAGCTGAGACCCCACCACCACCCCTTCCATGCCCATGACCCCTGATCTACAGGGGTACCTAGTCTAAATTGCTGGTTTTCAAGCTAATTACCTCCAGGGCAAGTCTGAAGCCAAGTAAGTGGCTCTGCTAAAAAAAATCTGCAGTAAGAGAAGAGGAAAGAGTTTGCCAAGGAGGTGGGAGCCAGCAGCAGCTGGCAGACAGATATTCCCATTGCTCATTGCAGCCAGAGCCCAGCATCATGAGGGCCAAGGTGCTCGAAGCTAAATGCTTTTTTACTGGGATAAGGTAGCTGTGATATTTATTTGAGGCTCATGCTTTGCATGCAGGATGGCTTTTGTCCCTATTTCTCTTTTCTTTTTTTTTTCTTTGCCACTGGGAAAAAAAGAAAATAAAAGCCTGTAATCTCCAGCTGGCAGGCACAGAGGAGATAAGCTTCAGGTGACTCCCAGAGCTCGTGGAGTTTTGTTCTCCCACCTTATCTCCACCTCCAGGTCACATCATCTCTGGGCTTGGGTGAGCACAGAGCGCTGCTGTCCCTGTGCCAGGCAGGGGGTTGGAGGGTGGGCTGTGGTCCCAGCAATGTGACTGGGGGGTTGGAGGGTGGGCTGTGGTCCCAGCAATGCCACTGTGGGGTTGGAGGGTGGGCTGTGGTCCCAGCAATGCCACTGGGGGGTTGGAGGGTGGGCTGTGGTCCCAGCAATGCCACTGGGGGGTTGGGGGGTGGGCTGTGGTCCCAGCAATGCCACTGGGGGGTTGGAGGGTGGGCTGTGGTCCCAGCAATGTCACTGGGGGGTTGGAGGGTGGGCTGTGGTCCCAGCAATGTCACTGGGGGGTTGGAGGGTGGGCTGTGGTCCCAGCAATGTGACTGGGGGGTTGGAGGGTGGGCTGTGGTCCCAGCAATGTGACTGGGGGGTTGGAGGGTGGGCTGTGGTCCCAGCAATGTGACTGGGGGGTTGGAGGGTGGGCTGTGGTCCCAGCAATGCGACTGGCAGTGCGTTTCCCGACAAGAACCCTTACCCAGCCTGGCGTGGCTCAGCCACGATGCTGCTGGCGACGATGAGAGCGCCTGGACCATAAACCCAGCCTGGCACAAGCACCCTGGAAGGACTTCATGAGCATGAAGAAAGCAGTTTTCCTCATCTCTTCAGGTGTTGTAGCTTTCAGTGCTCATTATTGTGTGTTTAACTTCATCCATAACTGAGATGATCTTCAAAGCTTCAATGTCTTGCTCTAATGTTCACAGATTTTTATCCCTTTTTCCCTTTGAACTCCTGCAAGAGAGCCTCTTGCTTTATGTTTGCTTTTAATCAGCTTGCTTTTCTGCACCAAAACAAAGACAAATAATACTGCAACCCTTTCTCCTTGGAAATTTCTCCATGCTGAGAAGAAGAGGAGGAAGCATGACTTGTTAAAAACTGAGTTTCTTGATGTCTTTCCTCCTTTTTATCTGCTTTACTGTGAGACAAACCACTCTCTCAATTTAGCTGAGGAATTGAAGGCTGCCCTTCAGCAGGACTCCAGCCAGCTGGCTGCCTGGGGAACCACAGCACGTGGCTACGGTGAAAATAAGGTGATGGGGTGTCACATCCCATCTGATGCTGCAGGATTGCCAAGCTGGGGAGTCCGGTTCTTGTGCCTGCTCAGCATCATGGCAAGAGCAGAGCTAGTCCTGGTGTGGTGAAAGACCTCTGGTAGATGCTGGGAGGTTGGTTTGTGCTGCTCCAAGGTGGAGATGGTTGTGTTGGGTTGAGGTGGTGGTAAGAGAGGGGAGAGCATCTGTGGTGCTCATGGGTGCCATTCCTGGCTGGCTGCATCTAGGGTAGCACTGAATTTCCTCGGATTTCCAGTGACAAGAGGTATCCCTCAGGGGTTGGTGTGGGGACCAATGCTGTTTGACATCTTTGTTGGTGACATGGACAGTGGGATCAAGTGCACCCACAGCAAGTTTGCCAATAACACCAAGCTGAGTGGTGTGGTTGACACACTGGAGGGATGGGATGCCATCCAGAGGGGACCTTGACAGGCTTGAGAGGTGGGACTGTGCCAACATCATGAAGTTCAACAAGGCCAAGTGCAAGATCCTGCACCTGGGTCAGGAAACCCCAAGGTTGGATGAGGCTTTGAGCAACCTGGTCTAGTGGAAGGTGTCCCTGCTGCTGGCAGGGGGGTTGGGACTGGATGAGCTTTAAGGCCCCTTCCAACCCAAACCAGTCTGTGTAATTCCAGAAGATGGGTTTGTTGGCTGAAAGCACAAATCCTGCCTCTGTGGAGGCCCCAGACATGAGGACCTCACTGTGTAGATGCCTCATTTCAATGGTGAGCGTAAGGAGTGGCTGGTGCATACACCCTGCCACCACCCAGATGGCTCCACACGGCTCCTGGGGTGCCATCCCCACCCCCTGCCCCTGCCACAGCTCTGGGGTGCAAAACCTCGTCACTCTGCAGCCCAGGTGGGCTCTGGAAGGACAGAGGCTCATATGGACATGGACCAAAGGCAATGATGCAAGGAGAAGCTGGAGGCAGCGTGCCAGCTGTCCAGGCAGCAGTGGTTCGTGCTGCTCCCCTCCTTCCAGAGAAGCCAAGTGGAAAGTTTGGGGTCATTTTTCTGCTTTTCTCATATTTGCTCCCTGCTGGAGCTGATTTATCCCTGTGGCTTGCAGAGCTACAGCCGAGAGGGACGTGTTTTGCCTTTGTAGGACATGAGATTGCTATAAATTCTGAGCTTCTTTGCGTCAAGCAGAGCCCGACACGGCCCATAAAACTTTCTGGCTGTGTTATTGCACTTGAGCGTGGCACCAGGCTGCTGGCAGCGAGCTGGCCCTGGCCCAGAGGAAGAGGTTACCAGCTCAAAGGATGTGTTTTTCTCCAATGTGACACCCCCACCCTTGTTCCTAAAATCACTCATGGACTTCAGGGGTCCATGGAGCCTCGGGGGGACGAGCTCTGTCCTCGCTGTCACTTGTGTCTCCAGGTAGCCACCACTTGGGCAGGTACCACGGCCACCCCTCCGCTGCGAACGGGCAGGCAAAGCACCCCACACCCTGGGTCTGCGAGCCTGCCAGGTGGGAAAATTATCAGTATTGCTGGTTTTGGTATTAATAATAATAATAACAATAATTAACCCTGAGCACAGAACCAGTGAGATTAAAAATGAGCAGTCTCGGGGTGAGATTGCAGCGTGTTCAATGTATTATCTGTAAGTGATGTGCGCAGGGGGGCAGAGCGGGAGGCGAAGGGGATCTCACCAGAGCCACAAAAACTGGACTTTTAATTTAAAACCATCCTTCACCGACTTGAGCAGGTCCATTTTTTATTTCCCCCTGTGCAGCAGTAATCAGGAGGTACCGAGGGAGCAAGGGAAAGGGATTGTCTGGCAGCTCTATCTGCCCAATTTCAGTGCTGTAAATTATAGATATATATGGTACAAAGGAGTGCTGGGGTATTAATTTCTGTTGTTGAAAATCACAGACCCTCTGCTTTAATTCACTGCTAAATAATAAAGGACTTTTTTAAGATACTCAGCAAAGATAAATACACCCTGGTAAATCAAAGAGCTCATAAGTACTTATGGATCAGTCTATCTTGTATGTGTACTTCAGTGGTTTATATTGTTCTTGCAAAGCCGAAATAAGCAGGGGTTGAAGTGATGCCATCTGCCAAAATAAAGGATGAACCCGGGAAGCAAATGGTTTCCTGCAAATCTTCATTTGCATTTGCAGGATTAAACAAAAAGTGGTGCTTTAGGGATTCTGAAACATTTAAATACAAGTCCAGACTGTGCCCCACAGGAGGAAACGGATGAGTCAGTGGGGCTGTCACAGAGAGCAGCAGGTGGGTTTATTTGGGGTTTATATAGGGTCTATATAAGGGTTTATTTGGGGTTTATATAGGGTCTGTATTAGGGTTTATTTGGGGTTTTTATAGGATCTGTATTAGGGTTTATATAGGGTCTACATTAGGGTTTATTTGGGGTTTTTATAGGGTCTATATTAGGGTTTATATGGGGTCTATATTAGGGTTTATATGGGGTTTATATAGGGTCTGTATTAGGGTTTATTTGGGGTTTATATAGGGTCTGTATTAGGGTTTACTTGGGGTTTGTCCACAGCTCAGCAGGAGGAGGAACAGAGCACATGGGTAACTCTGGAGGAGACCAGGGTTTGGAGCTTTCTCTCCTCACCCCTCGCTCTGCATCTGCAGAAACACCCTGAGAGCATCTGTGCAAGAAGGGTGACACCAGGAACCCGGCTCTGCAGTGTGGATCTGCAACGGAGTGCCAGACCTCCAGCTGCTCCTGCCTCAGTTTCCCTCTTGGCATGCAGGAGAAGCCATCTGCCTCCCCGGGCTGCCGGGCAGGTCTGTCTCTTGTCTCAAGATGTATTTTTCTCTCCTCCTTGGACTCATTTGTGCCAGGCAGCAGCGGCAGAGCTGCTAATTGCATGTGCAGACAAGGCAGGAGCTCTTGGGCAGCGCTAAGTGAGATGGATGTCGGGCTCTCGAAGCACAGCCCTGGGGATCCAGGAAGGTGACAGCCCGGTGTGTCAGGCTCCAGCTATTTGCAAAGGTGAGTTAGAGTCAAAATGATGTAATTAGAGAGTCTGGAGTGAAAATAAGAAATGGATGTGGCTGATCTTAACATTTATATCCCATGTTTGTTATGCAGATTGGCCAAACTCTACGGGAATGCAACAGAAGGAGATTGCAAAGGGCAGCAACTCACCCCAGGTGCCTGCATTGGAAGTGTCCCCTGTGTGGCTGTGGCCACGTAGAACAGCTCCTTGGGGCGGTGGGGAGGTGGTGGGGGGCTCTCACCACAGTGGTGCCTGGCTGGGGAGTGGGGATGGTTGGGACTCTGGGTTTTGCAGAGCAAGAGGGTGTCAGCACTGGTCCCCAGATGCAACACGGAGGAGTTTCCTTGGGATAATTTCAGTGCCTGGGGGTCTGGGTGAGCCTCTGGCTGCTGCTTTGCTGCTGTGACTTGACCTCACTGGCAGGGAGCTCCTGGGTAGAAAAGGACCAAGTGCTCTGGAGGGTTTCAAAGGCATTTCAGAGCGTGCTGCCCAGCCTTCCTCCTGCATGGACAAGGGTCTGCTGTGGGTAGGGATGGTTGTTACCCCAATGTCTGCAGGCATGCTAAACACCCTGCTGCCAGCCCTTGTCCCACAGTTTTCATGGCAGGAGCAGAGGAATAACTGCTGGTGTGAGTGCTGCCCTGCAGGCATGCACACAGCCAAGAGACCTCATCTCTGAGATCCAGCTGTGCTGGTGGAAGGAGTTTCCATCCTGCAGCAGCCTCTGGCATGGACACCACTACCCTTACAGATGTGCTGGTTGGGCAGTTTAGGGAGGACTCACTGTCCCATTTTGGGGTTTGTTTGAGGTCTATGAAGGGGATGCTGTTCTGCAGGCATTAATTTAGGCACACAATGCTGAGCCACCAGGTAGCAAAGAGGAGCTCAGGGCTGGGCACAGTTAGTCTGTGCTTGGGAAGTCAGTCAAGCTCCATGACATACTGCTTGGCAGCTTGATGCTGTTTGCTGACGGATAAATCATACCTGGTACAGCGAATGTGAGGGAAGCACAGCCACACCATACTGGATCCAGCAGAAATTTTGCTCCAATGAGTTATTCTTCCAGAAAGCCCCAGCAGGTGGGCAGCAGCAGTGTGGACGTGCTGCAATCAGCAGTGTGCCCAGCCACCGCAGTGCTGCTCATTGGAGCACTCCTCATCAGATTTATCCTCTTCAGAGTAGAGGACACCAGCCCAGCTGGTTCTGTCTGAATTGTGCACACAAAGTGCCCTGCTGGCAGGTTGATGGGAGAGAAACCTCCAGCTGGGGACAGTGACAAGTGCCTGAGAGAGAAAACATCTATCCCCAGCACAGCTGGAGTGGGTTGAGGATGTTTCTCTACAGGTGAGCGGGTTTGAACAGCGATTCATTAGCTACAGGAACCTCTGCAGCCCTCTCTGCAGCAGGGACTGGGAACAGGGGCGAGGCTGATGGCAGTAATTATAGAAACAACAGAGCTCTGTGGAGTAGGACATGTTCACTTTGTATTTCAGGTTAAGCCAGAGACCCTCCAGGTTTCAGCTCAGCAGCACTGCAGCCCCATGGCAGGACAGACACACAAGCTTCCAGCTCCGTGGGCTCCAGTGTCCAGGTGACCAGCTGGGACACTCCCCATCCAAGGGGGACACCTGCATTTTGATCTCTGCTGGCCACATTTGCCAAGCATGAGATGGGTGAGGGTAGCCCCGCTCACGGCCCGTTTCAGAGGCAGCAGGAGCTGGAGGATCAGCAGAGCCCCTTGGTGCAAGAAGCCCTGGCAGCAGCAGTGTGTGTGTGTGTGGTGGAGTGGGCTGAGACCACGTACAGAGCCAGGCTCTCACATCACTTTACCAAAGTACAAACTGATGCATGGAACAAGGGCTCAGCTTTATATTTCACACTCTCTGAGTGCTTTTACTCTTCTAACTCAATGCCTGGACATGTAAGCAACCAACTTACTGGCACAACTGCCCATCAGCACCCTGCAGAGTGGGGTACCACCCTCAGCATTTCTGATCTCACCAACTGGAGAGCACAGGAGAGGCCAAAAGGGACTTTAAAGCACTCTCAGGACTTGGTGCACTGAAACGTTTCTCCTCTTTGCAGATCATCTGGAAAACCTCTGCTGGCAACAAAGCCTCTGGTCTGCACCTTCTCCCCATGTGAGTGTGGAGCCGAGAGATGAGCTGCAAACCCTCAAGCTGATGGTGCTTCCCACCCTCTGCTCCCAAGGAGGCAGGAACCCTCAACTCCTGCGCTCAGGCACCGCGTGCTCCTCACCATGGAACCAACATCCACGCATCCCACGGGATGATCTGCGTGGGGGTGATGGAGCAGCCGTGGTAGCCAGTGTCCCCATCACCAGGAATCACAGCGCTGTGGTCTGGCACGTTTCACACCGCAGGAGGGTCCCACCCTGGCACAATCAGGTTGTTTTGTAAATGCTGTTGAAAGACAGGGCAGCTCCAATCTGCCCAGAGCTGCTCAGTTGTAACGTGGCACCGTGGGGAAGGGCTGCACAGAAAACCACATTTGACAGTGAAAGCGTTTTGCTGGAGCGCAGCACGAGAAACACAAATTACTACGGGATAAGCGAGCAAATCCATCATCAGCGGGAAGAGGAGGAGAAAATTGGTTTAAGGATCCACATCTGAGACTGTGACAGCCCTTTATATATATAACGGCCCTTTAAATGTCAAGGGGGATGAGCATGGTTTAAAAGCAACAGGAATGCTGACAAGCTGGGCAATGTGTAACAAAGCAGATAGATCTACTTATTATCTGCTCCCTGGAAAAAGAGGGAGATAATTCAGGTTCATGCTTGATCTAGTGTGTAAATCTCAGCGAGGTAATGTTTTCTTTTATCAAGAAGGAAAAAAAAAATCAATGAGTTTGGTTTCAGAGCTGGCCCTGCCATCAGCCAGACAGCATAGGTTCAGCTGCACAAATGAGGTATCTAACATTTAAAGCTGCTGCAGCCCTGGAAGTACCACACCAAGGGAAAATGAAACCCTGGGGTGTGTGGCAGCCCATCAGTCTGGGCAGCAGATGAAGGGGAGCGACAAAAGAGGGTGTGTGAGGGGACAGGGACACGGCCAGGGCATGCAGCAGGTTGTGTGAGGGGACGGGGACACGGGCAGTGTTGTAGATCACTAGAGATATTGTACAATCAGAGGCCGCAGTAGCCAGCTTAGGCCCTTGACATGAGTCAGGGTAAATTAACAGAAGTCTGCAGGATACTTACTTGTCCTTGGGACTTCAAAGAACTTCAGACAAACAACTTTAACTAAGCTGGGAAAAAGAAGGGAGTAGCTGGGAACTGGTAACCGTAAAGTAAGGAGTATCCTGTTGACGTCCTTGGGACGTGAACAGAGCAATACCACCTGTTATAACAAAGAGAAAGTTCCCAGGAAAATTAATGAGCCAATCAGTGTGGGTCTTTGGGAATATGCATGGGCTTGATTAACCACTGTATATAAGGAGCACAGATGTAACCAATAAATCGGAAGCTTGCTGATCATCTCATATTGAGCGTCCGGGTTCTCCCTCCGTCGCGACAGGTCACTTCCAAAGAAATCCAAGATCTAATCCTAAACTCAACTAAGTCAGTAAAGTCTTGTCAGTTTAAGCAGTCAGTCTGTTCTCCATCTGGAGATGGATAAACCTTTGAAATTACATCCCTTATTTTCTCCATCACGGCAGCAGTCCCCTGGAGAAGCAGCAACAAGCCTCGTTCAAGCCACAATGCCCAGTCTTTGCTGATCTGCAGGACACAGCACTTAACAGGTTATACTGGTGTGGACATCACACTTTCTCCATCAGCCATCACTGCAGCAGTGGTGACACCCCGATACAGCTGGTTTTCTCCTCGCAGTCCCTACCCGAAGGGTATCACAGGTAAAACAGGGGCAATGGGTCGGTGCTGACGGACACTCGTGCCTCCGTAGCATCTTCACGGCCCCTCGCAGCTGCCAAGGCACGGAGAGGGTCTGGGTCCATTTCAGGAAGGACTCGAGGGCTGAGGGGACAAAAGCGACGGCAGCGCTGCCCTGGTTTGGGGGGGGTCTCTCCCACCCGCCTCACCCGGGACCTCAATCTCCACGTTCGCGCCCCCAAAGGGCTCCCTGGGCTGGGGGAGCGCGGACCCGCCAGCCGGGGCGGGAGCAGACGCCTCGCAAGGTCACGATAGTCCCGACAGAGGCACGGCGACAGCCCCGCCTGGGGGCACCCGCGACCGCGCACGGACCCGCCCCGAGCCCGATCCGCTCCCGCTGGGCTCCCCGCAGCGCCGGCGCTTTTGCCGCCCCCTTCGCCGCGTTCCCCCGCGGCTGACACCCCCGGCGCGGCCGCGACGGCCGCGGCTCAGCCCGGGCCCTTCTCGGCGGCGGTGACGTGCCCGGAGGCGCCGGGACTGCCCGTGGCACGGCCGCGGCGCGGGGCGCAGCCTCCCGTCCCTCAGCCCGTACCTGCCGCCGGCACCGCCGCCAGCAGCAGCCACAGCCCCGTCACGGCCCCGCGCGGCCCCATTCCCCCGGCAGCTCCCAGCGCTCGCGCTCTCACACGCTCGAGGACCGGACCGGCTTGGCTCGGCTCGGCCCCGCCCCTCCCGCAGGGGGCGAGACCGAGGCTCGCGCACCGCCCGCCGTTTTTGTTCCACGCGCGGTGCCGTTGCCCTCCCGCCTTCTCCCCCAAAGATGGCGGCGGCCGCCGGTAGCGGCCCGGTGCGGGTGCGGTTGCAGTTCGACTACCCGCCGCCAGGCAACCCGGGCTGCGCGCTGTGCTGGCTGCTGCTGGAGCCCGGCCAGGTGCGCCTCGTTACCGACCTCCTCAGCCTCATCCGACACAGGTTCGGCTTCAGCCGCCGGGCCCGCCTCAGCCTCTTTCTGGAGGGAGCGCTGCTGCCGCCTACCGAGAGCGCCCGCCTCGTGCGGGACGACGACTCGCTGCGGTACGGGCCGGGCTGGGCTGGGCTGGGCTGGGCCGGGCCGGGCCGGGAGAGTGGTTCCTCGGAGCCCTGGGGCAGCGCGGCACCGGTGTGGGGCAGGTCCTTACCGGGGCTGAGCGGCAGCTCCCGCTGCGGGACACGGGCGGGGCCTGGCGGTGCCTTCCCTGGGGAACCAGAGGGGCCCCCTCGGCCCTTCGCGCGGCTGCCCGTGAGGGGTGGAGCAGGAGCCGGGTGCTCCTAGGCACCGTTTCCCCAAGCCCACGGAGCCCGAGAAGCCCCGGGATGTTGGAAAGTGGCTGGAGAGAGCCGAGGGGTTGGACATCTCGGGGATGGAAAGAGCCCGGGGCTCCTGCGACCTGCCCCGGTCGCCTGCGCCGCTTCAGCGGGCTCGTTAAGAAACACCGGGCAGCAGCCGTGAGGGTTGAGGCTGGGAGCCTTGGTTTGGGATAACAACCCCCGTGCTCTGCGGGCTGCTCTCTAACAGGCAGAGCATCCCCACTCCCAAGAGACAACCTGTGCTGAGCTACTAACAGCAAAAAGGGGTAATTTATGCTGAGCAGTGGCTTTTGATTGGGGTTTGGTTTTTTTTTTGGACAGAGTAAAATTGGAAGAGATAGCAGATGATTATGAAGAGACAGATGATGACTTCTCTTATACACCAGAAGAAAACAAAAAAAGGCATAGACAAAAGCATGAAGAGGAAGAATTCTTGAGAAATGAAGAAGATAGTCATAAAAGGGAAAAGAAAAAGAAAACGCATAATCCAGAGTACTCCTCTTGTAGGCAAGAGACCTCTGTAGAAATTTGGGACTCTCAAAAAGGTACAAGAACAGAAAAAGAAAGGAAGAAGTTAGTGGAAGAAATAAACTCGCTGAAGGCGAGGAAGAGAGCTCTACTGACCAGTATAAAAAGCATAAAAAAACCAAAGAGGAAGAAACAGTTGGCAACAAAAAAGAAGGTTGCAAAGAAGACAAAGGCTGCTGCAGCAAAGATGGCTTTAGAACAGACAAATGAGAGCTTTTCTCTAAATTCTGGTAAAAATCACACCAAAAAAATCGCAACACAGGCCAGAAAAAAGAGGGTGGGATCTTCAGATTCCTCCAGCACATCATCTGACAGTGACAGCAGCGAATTAAATGTAAAGGAAGACAAATCTTCCCATAAACCTACAGTGGCAACGCTTCCCAAAGACAAATCCCAAGCTGCTGCAAATTCTGATGTGAAAACTGTTGTTTCTAATAAAGTGACAGTAAAGGATAACTTCTGGAGAGGACCTAGGGGCCATGGGGTTCATGGGATGATGAAGGGCCAAGGCCGTGGGAGACGAGCAAACCCTGGCTTCTTCTATAACTACAGCAGTGAAGGCCAGAAACAGAGGCAGTTAAATAAAGCTGTGACAAACACTTCTGTTCTTGTCCAGGTGAGCGACTCCTGCAGTCATAGGTCACCATTCTCTTGCAGCTTTAACTATACAAAAAAACTTGGGTATAGGATGAGAGTAATTTGTAAAAGCAGAAAACATTAGTAGGATAAAAGTTGATCTTAGTGAGTCTGATATTTACTGTATCTCCATTTAGCCACCTGAGGAAGTATTTATTAAATGATAATTTAAGTGATTGTATTATATATCTCAAAACAAAACACTCCAATATCTACCTTACTCTTCTCAGAACTTACAATCCATACAACATAATAATTGTCTTCTGTTTTTGTTAATACAGTAATTAAGTCAAGAGGTTTACTGTTTGTTTCACAGAATCCTGTGGAGGTTCCCAAGAGAGACTACAGTGTGTTACCTTTTTTAGCTGCTCCACTGCAAGTGGGACAAAGAATTGCCTTTAAGGTAAAGAACAGAAGGTCAAATACTGGATGTTAGCGGGCTAGAATTGTTTTGTTTGGGCCACTGTAAGTTTTGCAGGACACACTACAGATAGCATGGTCCTGGCAACCAAAAGCTTACACTGAAGAACTTGAACTCACATTGTTCTGGG
This sequence comes from Caprimulgus europaeus, assembly GCA_907165065.1. The sequence continues at coordinate 3,137,513 of OU015543.1, read as the reverse complement.
ACCATTATCCTAGAAGTATAAGAGTTGGGAAGTACTCTTCATCCTACTTGTTTGTCCTTTAAACTTAAGCAAATGGTTCAGCACCTAAAATGTCTCATGTCTAATGTTTTTAGGCATCTCTGAAAGTATTTGCTCCTCTCTTGCTGTCTTTCTAGTAGTCTCCCATGCAACAGAAACCATAACAGTTGGCTCTAAAAAAACTTTGTTATAAAGTCTGACTTCTTATTTTTACAGCTTTTTAAAATTTGTACCTTCCCAAAGTGTCTCTCTCTAGCGTGGGCATATTTTCAAGGTTTATGTTAGTATAAGAATACCAGAAAGAAGCATGATCCCTCTTTCCAACATGCAATAAGTCAGCATTAAAATTAGATGCTATAAAAAGAAAAAAACAACCAAACAAAACCCTCTATGTTATTTCTGTCTATAGCACTGCTACAATATTACTGCAAATCTTACCATACAAATAACTGCATTTCACTGCAAAATAAAAAAGTAAATTAAAATGAAACCACAGGAGTTGAGGAAACTGGGATCAATCTCCTTGATCTACTGTCAGTCTGACCTGAACAGAAATCCTTTGGAGCAGCAACTCCTGAAAGACTAACTGGGACTGTGGTTGGCGTCAGGATCTAGCAGTGGGAGACTTGGTTCTTGCTGAAACTTTCCTCTTGCTGAAGAAATCGTGTCTGGGTTGCATCATAAAGGATCTCAAAAAACTGTAATTTGTTATTTGTATTTCTCCCAACAGTGCTTGGAACTCACTGCAAATTACAGTCCTGAAGTTTCAGACTATAAGGTACTGCTTTTCTTTCCTCCCTTAATTCACTCAGAAAGCTATTATAGGTGAGGAACAGCTTAAGCATTTTGAGGTTGTGCAGTATTTTTCTCCTTGTCCAGTTGCCTCTGTAGGCTGTTCCTGGTGCAGCACTAAAAATGAAAACTGTAGAACTCAAAACTAATTGAAAATTTGAAGGGTGTAGCAGCTGTTTAAAAAAAAAAAAGGCAAGCATTATTAATGATCATTAATATTTTAGAGATCACAAAAAAAGCAGAGCTTCAGGTAGGAAATTCAAATCTACTGCTGTTTGAAGTCAAGGCCAATTCTAGAAACTGGTGCAAGTAACATTTTGTAGCTACTTCAAATAACTTGGTTTCTGGATAAGTCCTGATTTAAACTATAAGGATGGTGACATTGAATAACTTTGGTTTATTGATACCAGTAACTGCAAATTGCTCAGCTTTTAATACTTTGCAGTTTTTATATAGAGAGATAGAAAAAATTGACAGGCACATACATTTTCTCTTAACTGTGATCAAGTACCACAGTGGCTGTAAATAGGGAATAGTTATCCAGTGCTGAAGTATATCTTACCTGATTCTTTTCTTGTTGCTTTATGAGGAGGGGAAAATAATCAGTTGGAATGCTGATAAAAACCAGATTGAACTTGAGATCCTTTCATCACCAGCAGGACAATGTATGTACCCCAGGACACCAAATGCTTGTTGGCGTGCGTGTTACTTAGAAAACAGCTAGTCCAAGGCACACTTCATGTTTCACTTCCCTCAGGTTCCTTCTCCACAGACCCCTCCCTAAAAAGTCTAATTCAGTGAAGAAGTACTAACACTTGCTAGTTGTATTGAATTTGCTCCTAGGTACTTACAAAATAAATTTTGTCCCGTCAGTAGGAGTAGTCAGTAACTCATCTCTAGAACAGTTTAATTTCCTGAAAAAAATTACAATTATCATATGGTATTATGGAGAAAATTTGAGATCATGATGCCATCCTTTGCGGTGTCAGTGAAGCCACTGGCTTCAGTGGATGTGGAACAGAATCCCTGCAAACTCCACTTTAGACACCTGAAACTATGAGTGTCTCTTAAACCAAAAGTGTATCCTGCAGTTACCATTCAAGCCAGAATTAATAAATCATCACCATATGAGCATTTTCCTCAAATTTAGGCAGCATATTGTTGACTTCTTAATGCATATAGTTATAGTAGATAATTCCCTTTTATTTTGGTGTGTAGCATTGAGTTTCAGATTTTTCTTGTTACAATTACAAACCCAAACACGCAACCCAAAACCCCCTGGGTTTGACTGGCTTTCTAAATATGGTAAACATTTAACTTTTGCATTTATAGTTAATGGATTGTTTCTTTGTTTGTTTGTTTGTGTTTAAGTTGCTAAAGAGCCAGGGAAATTTGACCTGGTTTACCAGTCTGAAGATGGAGCAGAACTGATAGAGTATGCTGTTCCTCAGGATACCAAGGTATGCAGGTGTCCTGTTTTGAAGCCTGTTATCAGTTCTGCATCGCTGATACATTCCTCCTTTATGACTCCATTCATCTCAGTGACATTCCATTTATAATAATGCATCTGATTAAAATAAATGGAAGCAAAAATAATTATTCCTTTCTAGCAAGAATGTGCATGATTACAAGACAAGAATCACTTCTCACATGTTATTCAATTAACTAGAATCAGAAACAATCATCAAACTGTGTAACTTCTTGTTTTGGCTAAGAAAATAAATAGTCTGGTGTGTAGATAGAGGATCTGTTCATGCAAGGTTATTCATTCCATACACTGTTTTTCTCAGCTGCATCTTCCCTTACCCAGGATATCAGGCAGGTTGAGAGTCCTCAAGAAGATTGATGAATCACAGGAAGGATCTGTGGTCTTTGCTCAGTAGTGCTGCTGTTCAGGTCTAGACAAAGCATAATGTAGGAGAAACTGCATCTGCCTGTATGGCTTGTGCATGCTAAGTGTTGTCTGTGTTTTGTTTGCAGATAACTGAAAGTTGGGATACACTGATAGAGCCCAGACCGATTGTTGAGCCTCCAGTTAACGGATCCAGCACTGAAAATGCAACAATCCAAGATGTGAACAAATGCAAATAATTGTATGGACTTGCTTTGTGAAATGCTGCCCTCGAGCTCTGAGGGCAGCAGATGCACTGGTGGATATTGTTGATAAATGGTTTTAAAAAGAAGTTATGCCAAAAGAAAAAGAAATATTTTTTCTTAGGATATGTTTTTATGTAATACAGGAGTACCTTGTGTATTATAGGAAGTCTTTAATATAGATCTTTAAGGTTTTTTTCCTAGTAGACACTTAATAACAATTTTTATATCCTACTGCTGTGAGCTGCAGAACTGGAATGGTTTGATCAAGAAAATAAAATACAACCTTGTACCATCAGTAACTCCATTTAAATATCTAGGTCTGGCTAGAGACATGTAACAGGTACATACAGAGGTAGCTTGCTGTAAGGATAATTAAAAACGACATTTAAAAATGAAATATAAATATTGGTGAAGTGCAGGTCTCTTCCTCTGCAGAGCACGATACAAATTCCGTGACCTCACAGTTGTTTACAGGGTTCATCATGTCAAGCAAAGCTTGTGAATTTTAAGCTTCTGTAATCTGGAGAGGCAGATCAATAGTATTGGGAACTGTCAACTTTGCCTAGAACGAGTGGAATGTAACTTGAATCCCTGGCAAAATTGTGTCCTACTGTGTTAATCTGTAGGCTCTGAAAACCTGTTTCTTTGTTTTAAAGTAAACCCTTTTGCCCTTTAAGTGCTAAAGAGTCTGTGCTGTCTTTCTTCTTTCCTTCCTAATAGCAGGATGGGTCACCAGGTGGTGTCTGTGCACCTCACTGACATCTCTGCCCATGAGCACTGAGGTAGCACCTCTACCCAGGCAGTGCTTGCATCTTGGCAAATCTTACCATTTAAGATGATCTCTGTCCTGGGAAGTTGACTCATAAAGAGCAGACATGAGGAAACAAAAACCAACCAACCAAAAACAAACCAACCCAAAACCCTAGATACAAACAAACACCTGGAAAAATAATTGTACATCATGGTTTAGCTAACACATTTTCTGACTAGTGCATGGTGACATAAAAATATTGCAGACCTTTGCATTATCCCTCTTAAAATGTCTTGTTTGTGAAGGAATCATTTTTACATGAGTAAAACTAATTTGTGTATTGTGGTTCTCTTTAGTTGCCATTATTTTTTGTTAAAATTTGCTTTTTTAGAGAAATGGACAGTTGGATTGATTGTGGATATTCTTGCAAACTAGACAAAAAGAGAATTCCAGACGCTCTAGCATAGTCATGCTGAGACAATTGGGACTAATGGAAATATTTTTTCCTAAAGGAAATTGTTAGTTTTGAATTATTGTAAAATGGCAAAAGCTAAACCCAAGTATTTCACAGCATTTTAGAGCAGGATTCTTCTCTTGTTCTGTTGCCTACAGTGCATTGTGGCTGCAAATTAAATGCATACAGAGTCCCTCTGGCTGTGACAAACAGGGGATGGTTGAAAACAAATACACCCCAGAGAGAGGATGTTTTGAAGACCTAATCTTGGGTTTTGTTTACCCATTGTTACCAAGTTTGGGATCAAACTACTGTTTGAATGCACAATTTAAATCAAATCAAGTAAATGCAGTCTGGCAGAGCTGGCTGTCTGTCCTCCCTTGTCACACCTACACCCCTTCTCTTGACAGAGCCGCACACAAGGTTCTTTGGGGCACTAAATGGGTGAGCAATGCGGAACGGGGCAGAGTGTGCACGTGAATCCCAGAGGGAGCTGCTGATGCTCTGAGCAAACCCTTTTTACTTGCTTTCTGTCCCTACAGTTTTGGGGCCTCTTGCAAGCCTTTTTGCTGGGGCAGCCCCAGCTGCCAGTCATGGGGGCTCCTTGCCACCCTCCTCTATGGAATTTAGCATTATGGGTTTGTTAAAAAAAAACGTATTATAATTTTTAAACACATTTCGATCTCATGACTCCATGTGGCTACAGTCACACGTGCACAACACACAATAGGCCTACAGATGTGATGAGCACCTGCAGCTAGAGGCTGTCAGACAGAACCTGCTGAACAGAGCTTAAAGACCTGGAAGTTTGCTGGTGTGACTAAAGACCTTGCAAAAATACACCAAGTAGGGTGTCAGCTCTTTAGGAATTCAGGGTTATTTGTAATTTTGATGGGAAAATCAGACCTACTTGCACCACTTTGAATATTAAAGCCAAGAAAGTAAGAGAGTATCAGAACACCCCGTCTCGATGTTGGCTCAGCTGCATGTACACAAGGAACAATCTATTCTGCTGTGCTTCTAATTTCCTGCTGGGAGCCTGAGTGGCACTTTGAATCTGCGATATCTGGGCAAAGGGTTGGATTTAGTTCAGAACAGCATGAAGAAGTTTTCAAGTCATTGCAAGGAAGCAAAGAGAGTAGTAACTTCAGTAGCTATTTAAATGGTAAAATTCTTCAGCAATTTTAATGTTAAACTAGTGGTTTTTAGACAACAGGAGTGGTTGGGCTTACTCAAAACAGGGGTGATAGCGGCAGTCTTTATGGCAGGTTATGCAGGAGCCTTTCAGTGTTGTTTTGTCTGGTACTACTGTGGCAGTCTAGCCTGTTTGGAAGTTCTCCCATATTCTCTTTTTGAAATAAATCCAAGTGTTAAGAAGCTACTTCTGTTACTTCCACTGAGCGCTTGACACATGGTCTTTTCAATTCACAAGTCCTGGCTGTGGAGCACTCAACAGGGTGTGTTGTGGATTACTGGAGTTGAATGAACTTGTAGCTCCTGTTGCTGTAGCAGAAGATCTGTTGTAAAAAGAGAAGGAATAGTCAGTGTGCCTCATGGGAACAGACTTATTACCACTTGCCTTAGCACACTGCATCCTGAAGGAGAGATTAAGTTCCTTCCAGGCTTATGAGCCTATGAAATAGGAAGCAAATAGTATGTTGTGCTTCATGTGTAGCTTTCCAGTATGGGTGGAAATATCTGTACATGCCTTCAGCTTTATCTACCGCTGCTGCTCCAGAAGAGCCATGATGAAGGCGTCAGTCGTGGCGTAGTCTGTAAGTGGGTTTTCAGTCTCAGAGGAACTCACAGTTTTTTGGGGTTTTTTTCCTCCAGAGGAGAAAAAGCAGCCTGCTAAAGTTGGTGAGTCCAAACTTCCAGCATACTTAGATTCTAATTTTGATTGATTGCTCTTGATAAGTAGATGGTCACTAGTGTTGGTTATTAAGCTCTGAGAAGGCTCTGACTAGTCACTGTGAGAGCAATCAAGCACTGAAAGAGGTTGCCCAGAGGCAACAGGGGATTTTCAAAACTTGACAAGACTGTGGTCAACCTGAGCTAATATTGAAGTTAAGCCTGCTTGGAGCAGGAGGCTAAACCAGGTAACCTCTACAGGTCCACTCCAACCTGAGGGTGCCCGTGACTGTGTGTTAGGCATGCAGGGTTTCTTCCTAACTGGCCAAACTCTCTTTTCTCTGTTGACACAGCAGCAACCACGGGAACACTGAATGCCGCAGCTGCCGCTGCAACTAAAGATCTTATTAGCAGCTTCCTGAAGAAATCCAGAGAGGAGCTTTTGCAGTGTAAGACACCCAATGTTACACTACTTAAAGATGAACTTTCTGCACTTACTGCATTGGTGTTGTGTGCCCTCTGTAGTTTTCTGACAAAAATACTTTTGGGGGGGATTAGTTAGTTTAGTAGGTTATCAAGTGGTTGTCACAAGTGAAGGAAATTTTTGGAGGAAGAGGGCGCAGGAGGTTTCTAAGTGGTTCTTTTGCCAGGTAAATCAAATTTATTTTGGGTATTCATTTAGCTCTGTGAAGGTGAATTAAGTTTTGTCAGTAATGAACACAGGAGGTTCCGCTTAAATTTGAGAAAGAACTTCTTTACTGTGAGGGTGCCAGAGCCCTGGGACAGGCTGCCCAGGGAGGGTGTGGAGTCTCCTTCTCTGGAGACATTCAAGACCCGCCTGGACGCCTTCCTGTGCGAACTCATCTGGGTGTTCCTGCTCCTGCAGGGGGGTTGGACTGGATGAGCTTTCGAGGTCCCTTCCAATCCCTCCCATTCTGTGATTCTGTTTTCCCCCAGAATGACTGCATTAAGGTAGCCTAGAAATAGGATGTAATGCACTGGATTTTTCTTTGAAATGAAATGCAGGCTTTTATGTGAGCCCATGAGGGCTTGCTTCAGATGCTGTATACAATAAGGTGTACAGCTGTATACAATACCTTTCACTGCCAGATCAGTCAATCCCCTTCTTCTCCCAGCATACATTTGGGTGGTGAAGGAATCCCATGGGGATGCAGGAAGGAAGGAAGGAAGGAAACTTGCCCTCCATTTGCCTGCTGTGTAACACAGAGCTGCAGTTGAACCCAGCAGCTATTACTGTGGCCCTAAGAACTGCCTGCCCAGTGGAGGAAAGCTGAGCAGGGAGACAAAGACACATAGGAACAAGTGCCTAGACAGGATGGTATAAATCAAAGTGCTTTGCTCTTCAGTACCTTCAGACAATTCATGTCATTGCAGATGCTGCTAACATCACGCTGGATTACAACACAGCTCACAACAAAGTGATTCTGTCTGAGAGATGTACCAGGATGTCTGTCTCTGACACCCCCCTGAATTATAACCATTGCCCTCAGCGCTTCACCGATTGCTTCCAAGTGCTGGGGTTCCAGTGCTTCAAGAGAGGCATCCACTACTGGGAAGTGGAACTGCAGCAGAACAACTTCTGTGGCATTGGCATCTGCGATGGCAGCATGGTGCGGCAGGGGCCAGAGAGCCGCCTGGGGAGGAACAGCAGTTCTTGGTGTAGTGAGTGGTTTAATTCCAAGATATCATCCTGGCATAACGATGTTGGAAAGTGCTTACCCAATGTGAAGGCTACCAAGATCGGTGTGCTGCTCCACTGCGAGGGAGGGCTTGTGATTTTCATGGCTCTTGGGGAGAAGCATCACTTGATCTATAAATTCAAAACCCAGTTTACCAAAGCCTTGTACCCTGCCTTCTGGTTATTTTCCAGTGGCGCTGTTCTCTCTCTCTGCCAAATGCAACCGCAGGGTCTCGTATCTTAATTTAGTTTGCCTAAGTACTGACATGCAGATAACCGGTCCTGTAGCAACACTTTGTGTGTCTTAGTCTAAAATGTCTTGAAGATTGTTTGTTGGAGATGAAAATCATTAGCTCTTTTAAGCAGCTTGGGAAATCTGCTGATTCTTTGGTCTGAATTGCTAAAGTCTTTAGATAGTGATTTAGTAAAACGTTGATAAAACTACGATGAAAGCTTTTGCAAAGACCTTGATTGTCTTTCTAAAAGCAAAGTTATGATGTGAACCATTGTTAAATGTCTTCCACAGCCTCTGTGGCTTCTGTGGTTTGCTGTAAAGGATACCCAGAATTAATTTCCAGGTCTAAATGTGTTTCATGGATAGCAATAGCCCCTTTGAGAAAGAAACAGGGAGAATTCCTTGACAAATTCACGTTCCAGGCTTTGAGGTAGGTCTCGGTGTTGCCTTTTTCTCTATGCACAGACCATTGTCCATAATCAGGATTTGCAATACACGTGTTCTCAGTGTCTGACTCCATGAGATGGTACAGAGTGGACTATTAAAATCAGTAAGTTCAGGTCTTATGAGGCTAAGTTATAAAAGCCAGTATGACAAATCTCATCAGAATGGAAATGCAGCCTTGTAGAGTTGATGGATAAGAAATGCTGTCAGAATCACCAGGAAATAAATGACATTGACTCAGAGAAAACACCAGAGTCTTCAGGAAGACATCCTGCAGAGCAGTAGTGTGCACCCTGTAATAATACAGTTTGTGGGATGAAGCGTTGTGTCTCATGTTCTGACCCAGAACATGCTTCACATCTTCACACTGAAGGCTCTTCAGTGGTTTTTTTGCGTGCTGGGCAGTCCAGGGAGTGAATTTTGGCATTGTGTAGGGAGCATAAGCACGCTGTTCACTTAAATCAGGGTCTCCTTTCATAAGGCTTTTCCTCTTTGTGCGGTGGGATGTTCTCTGCTGATGGATCTTTAGTTTCTCAGGTGGTAGAAACTGGGTTTCCTACGTGTTATTTGAACTCAGATTTGAGAAGTCTCAAGGCAGCGTGGACAGTGCATAGAAAACGCTGTCTCCTCTCTGCATGAAGCCTGCAGGCAGACAGGTGAGCCTTTTGAAACATACAGGGAATTAGCACAAAGGAGAATATATTTCCATTCCTACTGGAATGGGTTTTTCATTCTCCTTGTGTTCTTTGCTTTGGGTTGTGGGATGTCTTCAGAAGTCCTCGCCATGTACAGAGGCATCTGTACCTCTTCATTTCTTACTTAAAACTTTAAACCAATCAGTAGGAAATCAAGGTATGAGGATCTCATAGTCGTTGGGCCTGTATCTTGTTGATGCCTCTGGACTTAACTATGCTAGCTCTTCTTGTAGCAGCTCATGAAGGCCAGGGAAGCTCACAGGAGACTTTCCCGGACTTTGATTTGTAAAACTTCCCCTTGTGGGACTTGGTGAAATAAAACACAAAGTTGGTGCAGGCAGTTTGGAAGGGAATTCTCAGAAGGCTCAAAGGAACCTCTGTGGCTACATTTTGCATTAGGCAAAATGCTCTAGAGGTTTAGAGAGAGAGTTGCAGGAATTCAGGCTTGGTGTTTCTATTTTCACTTGGTTTGTAAACTCTTAGTACTTTGTCAAGGATAGCATAAGTCTGATGAAGACGCTTCCGTTTCTTTGTGCAGAATAGGATATGGAATTGATGGTGGACCTAAAAGTGCCATGGCTGTCTTTGGAGCAGTTGTGCTATCTCAAGGGTCTCAGCTTTCCAAAGCACAGTCAGCACTAAAACTTCCAAACTAAGCAGAACACTTCAAAAGGAGCAACAACGAATGCAGGTTTTTTGTTTTGGTTTGGTTTTTTTCCCTGCACTTCCAGTTTTTCAGCAGTTAGGGACAAGAGCAGTTTCCTCTGAGAAATCCTGTCCCTTTAGCTGCTTGGCTGTGCCACAGGGCTGCAGATCCACTCAGCAGGATCAGTGCTGAAGGAGTACTGTGCCCCCTTGTTCACGGGGAAAAATACACTCCAGTGGTTTGTGCAGTGGAGAAAATGCAGGTTTCTGCATTTTCTGTTGCTTGCTTCTTGACTTTAAAGGCGTGTTAGTATTAATCTCTAAGTCTGTGGGCTTCTTTGGCCATAGTCTGGAGTGATACTCAAGCAAAGTGAAGAAGAGGTCTTACCCTGCCTCGTTGGACCAGGTTGCATCCTTTAAATGCAGCACTGGTGTATGATCAACAGTATATAACACATAAAGTGTTCTGGATTCCCACAGGCAGTCAAATAAGGCTGCCACTGTATTCCTGATTCCCTTTTTCTTGTTTGTTTTCTTTTGTGCTATGAATGACTAGAAATGATAGGATGAGTTTCTACTGTTACTCTGGGTAGCTTCAGGTAGCTTGGAAATATTGAAACACTGGGGTGATACAACATTAGAAACAAAATACTAGTTACAGCATGACAAATAATGGTTCAAGAGCCTCTCCAACACAACTGAAGTGTTTTTACTTGACCAGTAACTATCAAAGCTGTACTGATTTAAAACAAAATGTAGAAAATAAGCAAGTGTTTTAGTTATACTTCTCTTTTTAGTACCATAAATAACCCAACTTATCCAGTCTAGAAAAAGAACTAATTCTGGTGTTAATCAAGCTATTGGGATGTGGAATGATTTGCATATCAGTGTACAAGTGAGAACAAATGGAGAAACATTCACCCACTAAAAAGATACTAACCTGTTTAAATTTAATCTTTTCTTCAATGAAACACATCAGTTAAATACTGCAGTTAGAAAAATAAATGCTTACACAATTATAAACCTGTTGATTTTACTGCTATATCAGCCATGCACTTCAGTATGCATACTGTAAGTTATCTCATATAGATGTGTCAGCTAGACATCCTTGTCAGAGCAACAGACAGATTTTATGGCATCTGTTTTATGACTGTGCCTGTAACTGTTTTGGAAGTTGACAGTTGTTGGTCTTTTCAGCTGTAAAATGAACTAGTTGTGGCATTCTGAATTCAATAAACATTCATGGTAAACCCCAACTCTAAATGTCTTGTTCTGTGCTCAGAGTCGAAGCAAGCAGTAAGGAAGGCAGAAATAAAGATGCTATAGTGTACAAATACCAGGTTTTTCACTGTGTAACTCAGTTACACAAGAACTGGGGAGAAGAGAAAAGGAGAGCTGCGTAGTCTGTGGTGTAATCTGGGCTGTCAAATGCCGTCCTAAACTACCCCCTTCACCTGAGCTATGCACCCTTTACCAGTAACACTGCATTTGAGCCAGTAAATGAAACCAGAGACCTTTTCAGGTAAGCAAAAACGTGGTCATCAGCTGGAGGAAGATGAATGACTAAGGACTCCGCACGCGCAATGGGATTGCTTAAGAAAGCCTTAGGTGATGTCCAGCATCTGCCAGCTTAAGTTACATCTGGAAGCAGGAATCGGTGATGATTCCTAATACTACTCAGTGAAATCAAACTAAAGGGCTTGTGGATTGCAAGCTGCTGTCTCCCCATGTGGCCAGGGGAAAGCAGCTCAACAGAGACCGGCTTTAGTGGCTCCAAAGACTTTTAAAAAGTAGCTGTGGTGGGTTGACCCTGGCTGGATGCCAGATGCCCACCAAAGCCCACTCTATCACCCCCCTCCTCAGCAGGATGGGGAGGGGAGAAGATAAGATGGAACACAAGAAAACCCCAAACTTGTGGGTTGAGACAAAGGCAGTTTAATAGCAGCAAATCAAAGCTGCGTGCACAGAAGCAAAAGAACAAAATATTTATTCTCTACTTCCCATCAGCAGGCGATGTCTGGCCACGTCCCAGGAAGCGGGGCTTCATACGCATTGCTGTTCCCAGAGGACAAAGGGAAGTAACGAATGCCTCCGTTCTCCTTGCTTTATTTCTGAGCAGACATCGTAGGGTATGGAATATCCCTTTGGTCAGTTTGTGTGGGCTGTCCTGGCTATATCCCCTCCCAAGACCTTCCCCACCCCCAGCCTGCTGGGGAGGGGCAGAGGGAAATGTTGGAGTGACAGCCTTGATGCTGTGGGAGCACTGCTCAGCAAGAACCAAACCACCAGTGTGTTATCAACACCTTTCTAGCTCCTCATACAAAACACAGCGCTCTGAGGGCTGCTGTGGGGAAAATCAGCTCCATCTCAGCCAGACCCAATACAGAGGTGATTTACAGCAACCTGAATGACGAGCAGTTACCCAAAGACTCAGAGGAAGTCCCGTGCACACAAGGCACGTGGCGGAACGTCCTACGGAACGCACCATCATTGTGTGCCAAACCATCAGCAGTGCTGACCTTCAGAGCTGGAGAGGAGCCAGAGGTAGGTGAAACAGCTCGCCAGCTCTGGACCTACGGACACACTCCCTCCTCCTCCCTCATCTCAGCTGTAGAGAAACTGACCCAGCAGTTCCAGGAATTCATGTCCGACTCCTCTGCACGTGCCAAGGTCTCAGCGGGTAAGAGCAAGCGTTCCTCTGCCCAAGAGAAACGGCACACGCCACGGGGCACGCTGCGGTTTGAACTGTGTGACCATGGAGAGGACGTGAGGAAGCGCGATGGCAAACTCAGTCCAGCAAGTCCTCAGTCCTCCTTGCTTCCTTTTGCAAAGAAAAGCAAACGCAGAAGGGGGTTGTGCCGAGAAAGTTGCTCCGGTTTCCAGTGGGCAGCTCTCCAGACAGCGTAGATGGGCTCCGCATCCCCATTTACAAGACACAAATGAAGAGAAGAGGGCTCCAGCCTGATACCATTCCGAAAGAGCATCTCCTTCTGCTTCAACAAGGGGACATTGAAAGTTAGTTCCTTATCAGCCAGGCCCAGTCAAGTTTATAGTCTAAAACAGGTAAGGGGGAGACTTGGGGCCTCGAAACTTTGCAGCAGGGTAGATGTGAGGTAGTGATGCCAGAATAAACCGGTTTTGTGGAGACAGCAGTGATGAACTGAGCACACAGAAAAGAAAACTTCCATTGAAGGGCAGAGTGACAAAAGTTTCAACGGCCACCAGAGGACTCCGGGTGATGAGCAGTGCACATGTGAAAAGTCCATTTACATCTATTAATGGGTCATTGGAAATGTAATGAATATGTTACATAAATCATTCTTGGAAAAGTAATGAATATGGATGTTTTGACAGCATAAAGCTTTTGTAGAGGGACAAGCAGGTGTGCACGACAGGTGGAACGACCCCCCGTGCATCTGGCATCGCAGTAAAGAACGCCTGCTTCTTAGGACAGCATTGGTGTTACGAAGTTTATTGCAGGCCCTTATTGACCGTCCCTCACGGCCCTTCCCCGGGCAGGGCGGAGCTGGGGGGAAGAACTGGAAAACGAGAGCAGCTGGTCCTGGGTCTCTTCTGGCCGAGCGGTTGCTGGCCTTCAGCGTTGCCGGCCGGAGCGGCCCGCTCGGCTTCTGGGCGGCTGGGTCTCACGGGGTCTGATCGGGGTCCCGCAGTCCCGCTTGGGTGCTGGAGCGACTTTTGCGCGGTTCCGGAGCCGCGCGAGCAGGCTGGGGCGCTTGGCCGCCTTGCGCTGCGGGGAGGCGGTGCGGTCCGGGGCCGAGGGGCTGGGGGGAGCACCGGCCGTACCCTCCTCCTTCTCCTCCGGGTGCCTTCTCTCCCACCAGGACAGGAGGATGTGGTGGAGGCGCGGGGGCCGCTGCTGCAGGTACTTGACGGGGGTGTTCAGGCCCCAGCTCTGCCGTGGCACGTGGCGGGGGCACTTGGCGTCCCACTCCCTGTGGGATGGGAAACGGGGGTGCTCAGTGCCTGGCACCGCAGCACCCCACGCCAGGGTGCTCCCTGGTGAGTGCATCCCTCCTGGCTCCCCTCCCACTGCTGCGGGAGACCCCCACCCATCCAGTCCTGCTGGGTCTCTCTCCCCAGGGGCCCAGGGAGCTGCCTGTGGCTGCGGCAGGTCCCCGCACCCCGACGCGAGGGACAGCGGGAGGCAGGAGCTGGGCTGTCGCAGCTGCAGGGCTTCACTTCAGGGCGACTTCTTTCACAGGAGGCCCCTGACCACCCCCCGAACCCGAGGTCAGGCTGAGACCAGACACAACCCATCTCATGTAGCTTCAGCGCCACCGAGACCAAGAGCGGGGCCAGACGGGGCAGCGTGCGGGGGCTGTGGAACCCCACAAGTTCAGCTGACCCACCGCGGCACATCTGTGTTCCCCTGCCCCGGCCCCGCCCCCGGACCCCTCCGCCCCCACCCGGGGAAGAGCTCTCCCTCGCTGGGACTGGGGCCGGGCCACCCCGCACCCAAGGGGCCAGGCCCCCGTGTCCCCTACCTGTGGCCCTTCAGGTTGGGACAATTACACTTGTTGTGTTCCGGGATCCAGCCGGGAAGTGTAGGGAGCGTCGTAATGGGCCTGGGAAGGGCAGGAGACCCGTGTGGGTGATGGGGGAGACAAATGACCCGCCCCGGCTCGGGGCAGCACCCCAAAACTCATGGGCTTGTACCCCATGGCAGCCTCCCACCTGCTGCCCCTGGGGAGGGGTCCCCGTCCCCCTGCTGCTGGACGGGGTTGTGGAGGGGCTCGGCCAGTTCGCACGCCCCCGGCAGACACCCAAACCCCCGTGCTGGGCACAGCAGGGCATCGCCAGCACCCATCGCCCCCCGCCCCGTCCTACCCGCGGTGCGGGGGCTACTCACGGGCCAGGCACCGGCACGTTCAGGGGCGCGTCACAACACAGACAGTGGCAGTGTGACAGCAGCTGTCTGGAGAGGGGAGAAAGGGCTGGGTGAGCTCCCGGGGCGGGACGCAGCCCTGCCTGCACGCCGGCCGGCAGCTCTCAGGCAGCAGCTGGGATAGGCGGAGGGAACGGGGCGAGCGCTGGCCCCGAAGCCACCACCGTCCCCACCACACTCACTTCTTCATCGCAGCCGCACTGTCGGCCACTGCTGGCCTTGTTGCCTCCCTTAGCTCATCTGTGAGCTCCTTCCAGCGCTGCTCCAGTTTCTGCTGGAAACGCCCCAGCTCCTGGTCCAGCTGTGGATGGACACACACCCTCAGCCAGCTGCCCCGGCGATGGGACATCGCAGTGCCCCGGGGGGGACAGCTGGGAGGGGGGACCCTCGGAGGGATGCTGCCTTGGGCTGACAAGCCCTGGAGGTGTCACCTTGGCATCCAGCTCTTTCTGGAACTGGTAGAATCGCTGCTCCCAGCCTGCCTCCTGCTGCTGCTGCTGCTGCTGCTGCTGCTGCTGCTGCTGCAGCTGTTCCAGCCTCTTGTTCTGTTGGGCCACGGTGCTGTTAAACTGGGCCTCAAACTGACAAATTTTGCTATCCAGAGCGACTTCCTAGCAATGGGGAGGAAAGGAGAGAGGTCAGGAAAGGATGGAAGCAGGTGCAGCAGGGCCAGCTCGTGTCGGGGGCAGAGGGAGAAGTGGCTATGTGGCCCCACCTTGACCCATCACTCGCGTGGGGTCGGTCCCACCAGCCAGAGGGACCCAGCGAGGAACCCGCAGCTGCTCTGGAAATCCTCCCTCCCCAGGCCAGTTCTGACACCCAGCACCCAAGGAACAAGGGGCCTTTGCCACCCTGCCCAGGACCCCCTTGGCTGGCGCCAGGGCACCTCGAGGCCATACCATGTGTCTCTGCAGCAAAATATCAGCCTTTGCCATCTCCAGCTTCTCCACCCTCTGGACCAGAACCTTCCAAGACAGAAAGCATCCCGTGATGCCACGGCACGGTGTGAGCCAGCTGAGCACCTCTCTGCCCAAAACCTCCGGGAAAGGCATTTGGAACCTCCACGGCAGGTTGGCAGGGGGACAGATCCCTTGTGGTCCCCAGCCTGGGCTCTGCCTGGAGGATGCTCCGAGCCTGCAAGGTTTTCAGCCACCTACCTCCGTGTCTTCATTCGTCTTGGAATGAAGGAGCTGCTCATAGCGCTCTTCCATGGACCTGACTCTGGCCTCCATCCGTTTCAGGTCCTCGTCCTGCTTCAGGGAGGAAGGTGACAAGGCGTTGTTTGCAAAGACACGCCGGGCTTACTCGGCCAGTGGCCGTGGGCTATTGGTTCCAGCAGGACATTTGCATCAAGGCTTTCGTTTCTGTCCGTGCTGTACAAGCCAGTCTGGGGGTGGCAAGGGGCTCTCCCGCATTACAGCGGGGCACAACCAGCCAGAAGGGTCCCGCCAGCCCCCTCCCAAGCCCCCCACACCACCATCTCCCTACCTGGCTGTTCTTTTGTGGCAGTTTCACCACCTTGACCACCGCCTGTTTCTCTTTCAGCGTCTCAACCTCCGCCTGAAGTTCCTCACAGCGACGGAAAAGCTCCCCCACGAGAGCGACAAGGCCGGGGTGGCAGAAGGGACAGGTTGCCTGCCCCTTGATCTCCTCCAGCCCCGCGCCCGCCGCCTGCAACCCGCTCCCATCCCTGGGACTTGCTGTCCCCGGAGCATCGGCGGCGGCTACACCGCCGACGCTGTGAGTGAGGGGAAAGCTGATGGGGCAGGAGGAGGTTCGGCGAAGCCCTGCTACCGTCTGGGTGCATGTAGAGACGGTCTTGGTTCCCAGGGTGATGGGCTGGCTGCCGGAGGACACAAGCTTCGTCCCCGCAGTGGAGGACTGGCCGTCAGGGAACCTGGGCTTCGTCCCCGCTGGGAGGGACTGGCCGCCCAGGGACCCAGGCTTCGTCCCCACGGAGGGGGACTGGCCGTCGGGGGACCTGGGCTTAGTCCCCGCGGTGGAGGACTGGCCGCTGGGGAAACCGGACTTGGTTCCCACAGACGGGGACTGGTCGCCGGGGGACACGAACTTCGTCCCCGCGGTGGGGGACTGGCTGTCGGGGGACCCGGGCTTAGTCTCCACAGAGCGGGACTGGCCGCTGGGGGAGCCGGGCTTAGTCCCCGCGGTGAGGGACTGGCCGTCGGGGGACCTGGGCTTAGTCCCCGCGGAGGGGGACTGGCCGTCGGGGGAGCCGGGCTTAGTCCCCGCAGTGGAGGACTGGCCGCCGGGGGAACCGGGTTTGGTTCCCGCGGAGGGGGACTGGCCGTCGGGGGACCTGGGCTTAGTCCCCGCAGTGGATGACTGGCCGCCGGGGGAACCGGGTTTGGTTCCCGCGGAGGGGGACTGGCCGCCGGGGGAGCCGGGCTTAGTCCCCGCAGTGGAGGACTGGCCGCCGGGGGAACCGGGCTTTGTCCCCGCGGTGAGGGACTGGCCGCCGGGGGAACTGGGCTTAGTCCCCGCAGTGGAGGACTGGCCGCCGGGGGAGCCGGGCTTAGTCCCCGCAGTGGAGGACTGGCCGCCGGGGGAACCGGGCTTAGTCCCCGCAGTGGAGGACTGGCCGCCGGGGGAACCGGGCTTAGTCCTCGCAGTGGAGGACTGGCCGCCGGGGGAACCGGGCTTAGTCCCCGCAGTGGAGGACTGGCCGCCGGGGGAACCGGGCTTAGTCCTCGCAGTGGAGGACTGGCCGTCGGGGGAACCGGGCTTAGTCCCCGCGGTAAGGGACTGGCCGCCGGGGGAACCGGGCTTGGTTCCCGCGGAGGGGGACTGGCCGCCGGGGGAACCGGGCTTAGTCTCCGCGGTGGGGGACTGGCCGCCGGGGGAACCGGGCTTAGTCCCCGCAGTGGAGGACTGGCCGCCGGGGGAACCGGGCTTAGTCTCCGCGGTGGGGGACTGGCCGCCGGGGGAACCTGGCTTAGTCTCCGCGGTGGGGGACTGGGTGTCCCTGGTTTTCGTCCTTTTCTCTGCAGCTTGGCTGCTCTTCAAGTCCTCCTAGGAGAGAGGGGTGGGGGGTGAGCACCAAGGGAGGGTCCCTGGGGACCGCAGCCCGGCCGGGGAGGGCAGAAGCGACCGCCGCTAACGAGGCGGGGAGCGATGTAGCAGGGAGGGGATCAGCCAGGGGAGTGGCAGAGCCGCTGCCTTGGAGCTGCCGCTCTCTGCCATCTCCTTTACCTCGGCCGCGGCGGCGACCTGGGGGCTGCTGGCGGTATCTTGCAGCCGATCCTCCTGGGCGCTGTCCAACTTGTTCTCCGGTCCGGCAGGTGCCCCCAGGCTCTGCCCCGGCTCCTGGGCAGCCTGGGGTCTCGTCTCCAGGAGGGCCTCAATAGCATCTATGTTGGAGCTCATGGCATTCACGTTTGTGATCACCGTCTCTGGTTTGCTCATGATACCCGTCAGCTCGAAGAGCCGTTTGACTAGATCCATGGCCTCGAGCTGATGCAGAGACCGTTTGTGTTTAGGAATGCGGTGGCTGGCAGTCTTCCTCCTGCTGCTTTAGCTGCCGCTCCTCTTTCTTCTTCCTCTCTTCTTCCTCGTCTTCCTTCTTCCTCCTCCTCTCCAGACGAGGTGATCACACCTTCCCTCTCCTCCCTTAAATACCCCCTGTCGCTACCCCCCTGCCCCAAATCCCCTTGTGAGGGCACAATGCGGCGTCCCCCGTTGCTCGGCAGCGGTTCCCGGGGCGCCGCCGCCCCCGGGATGAAGGCAGTGCCTGGGAATGGACCCGGCCGGGCAGGGTGAGCTTTCCCTGCAAAGGACTGAGCCGTGGGGAGAGGGGATACCTGCCGCTCCCACAGGGAGCCTGGGCCCCTCAGGAGCTCCCCAGCAGGAGGCCAGTCCTGGCAGGGAAGCACCTCGAGTCCCGCTTTTGTCCCCGGAGGTGTGGCAAGCAGGAGAGATGTCACCCTCTGCCCTAGACGTGGCAATGCTGGAAGGGTGCTGCTGGCAGCAGCCGCATGCGCAGGTCTGGCGTCGCGCTCCGAAGCGAGGAGCCGTGGCAGCAGGGAGAAGGAAACGCAGAGAAACACGAGCTTCCAGGCAGCCCGAGGAAGCCTTGAAGCGCTGGGAAAAGATTTGCAACTCAGCGATCCGTCACACAAGCACTTCCAAAAATAATCAACAAGAACTTCTTTTCCCTAGAAGCCTCCAGGTGCGGCCGTCACGCAGTCACAGCACCGACACAGATTCCCGTTTTCAGGCATTAAAACCAAAGCTGATGGATCTGCTCTGGGGGTGTGTTTTTCTTCTCCAGGCTGGGGTGATCCCAAGAAGAAACAGAAATAACATCATACCAGAAGCTGACGCTGCCTGCAGGGCAGGAGTGGATCTGCCAGGTAGTGCAGCTTTGGCCGCCCAGGCAGCTGAAACAAGGTGATCTTTGGCTACTTCAGCTGCTGCTGAGGGGCAAGGACAGCCACGTGCTCGGCTGCACTTTGTGAAGGCCAGTTCCCTGTTTCACGGACCCGTTTGCTAGTGTGTTTGTTTCTGTCTTTGTACGAATCTAGTTTTATAGTGGTTTGCCTCTACTAAATTTTCTCTTTGTATCTGGGAATGACTCAGAGTTGTAGGGTTTTTTCAGCAGCCCAGTCCTCGGGGTTAGCGGTGATGCACCTCGGTGCAGAGACCTGCCGAATTTATTTTAACGGGACGTGAAGAGTGCGCATTTCCTCTAGAGATGACCCCTGTCCCTCAGCTCCCTGCGGACTGCGCTTTAGCACATGCTCCGCAGTATTGGGAAGGGAGGGCATTTGGCTTTGCGTGCCTGTACCGTCAGGCTGGGCGACAGGACGAGGAGGCAATCTCGGTCTCGTCTCCGTGCTGTACAAAGACACAGCACCTCTGGAACGCGGACAGCGCGAGGGCAAAGCCACCGCCGCTGGTGCGGAAAAAGAGCAGGTCTGTTGCGGCCGGGAATGTCCGAAAAGCCCGGCTAAAGCGAGAGCTCACGGAGAGAGCTAAGCCAGGCTCCCGCCGTGCAGAGTGAGCGACTTCCGAGGTGCGTCGCTGCGGCAATTGCTGCCACCCCTCCACTGCTCTGGGCTTTCCAATGAGGCAGATGCTTAGCAGTTGCTACTGGTGCTAGAAATGGCAGAAACCATGTAACAAGTCAAATCAGTTCATAGAGAAAACAATTTTTAATTCATAGTCCTGCAGTGCAATTATCCTTCAAAAATTTTATGTTTTAAATCTCTTTGCCTTATAAAGTTTAAAGCTCGTTTTACTCTATTAATCGGCAAATACAACACAGAAGTAAAATCGATTTGCTAATACTGCTGTGAAAGTTTCTGACTGCTACCTGTTGAATCTGTGAATGCAAATGTTGGCGTGCAAGAAGCCAGGAAATGACAGAAACGGAGTGATTTGTAGTAGAGATGAAG
Source organism: Caprimulgus europaeus (assembly GCA_907165065.1). The sequence continues at coordinate 3,117,512 of OU015543.1, read as the reverse complement.
AGCTTGTTTCACTGGCTGCTTTGCTCCCTGTGTTACGGTAGGAACACTACCAAAAAAGGAATTAATCTCTTGTGCTATGTAATAAAAGCATTCAGTTGTGTCATCACCCCCCCTCCCGTGTCTGTTCTGGAGGAGACATTGGTGATGGTTGTGTACAAGTGAGTTGTCTTGAGACTGAAGCCTGGAGATTGGTGCATTGGGCAATGGTGCACTGATCTCTGGGCAAGAAATTATCCCGATTTGTACCTGGGGGAACATTTCCCGGGGCTGTGCCTCCATACCGAATTTCAGAGAATTAGTGCCTTGCGGTTGTAACTTACGGAATTTACATTTCTGTAAATTGGGCTCACATTTTGTTTGTCTCAGATAACATCTTGTGTGTGACAAATGCCATTTCAGTGGTCGAGTGTGGTGCACATTTCAGAAGAAGCACAAATGAAGCATCTCTCCTCTTTGCCTCTTGCTGTAAGGAGAGCCGACTCGGCTGGCAACTGGTGCCTTGCCATAACTTCTGCTTGGTAATTTTATGTCTGTTCTTTATTCCAGACCTGGCCTTCTAAACTCCTTTCCTTGTGGAAAAGGAGGTGGGTAAGGCTTCCTTTTCTGTGTCTGCTTACCATGTCAGAGGGTTTTAAACCTATTTTTTGTTTACAGAGAGGGAGGTTATCAAAGATTATCAGGGACCTCTTCATGCAGCAGCACATAGCAACACTCTGCTGGATGCTCAGCTCTTGCCTGGGCTTGTCTCCAACACTGCTGTCTACCTTGTCCCAAGGAGTTGGCTCAACACCTTCTCTTGTCACATCCCAGTGATGAGAAAAACAGAGTCTTAATGCTTTTATGAACATTAAGGTAATCAATTTCAATTTCTGAATATCTAAGATGAAGATACATTGTTCTTAACTCCAGGACTAAGTTAAGGATTACAACAGGCCTGGGACTTCCCAGTCTCTTCTTGGTGAGGTTTCTGTCACCACCTAGTTCAAAGCTAACAATCCTAACTCATACGTTATGCTCTACAATTTTCTACCTTTTAAAATCAAACTCATCAAGTCTTCTATATAATCAAATCTTGATTATGTTATCAGAGTACTTGCAACAGGGCTGTCAACTTGCCAGCGCTGCGCCGCCTGCTGTGGGCCACGCTCGGGCTCCTGGGCCTGCAGGACCTGGCTGCCGGCACAGCCCAACCCCTTCCCAGGCAGAGACCCGCCCGTTGTCCCAAAAACTGGCTCCGTCACCCGCTGGGCAAAGAGCAGAGCCACACACAGCGCAGTGTCTCCTTTTATTTCACACACGTGCCATGGAACAATTTCCACATCAGCTAATGGCTTTAACTTTACATCACCCCCCCTTGAGACTTACAGAAATTCTGTTTTTCAGCAAGTCTCACCTCCACTTTATACAACATAGAGAACTGAGACTTTTGCCTGTCGATCAGATTCTTCAGGCATCCAAACACAATACAATCACTACAATTATTAAAAAAATATACACAATGACTGTAAGTATTTAAAAAATAATTTTGCAGCAAGCTTTGTAGCCAACCTGTCCGGGAGAATCCTGGGCCACACCAAGTGCAAATGCAGGCCAGGTCTCCCGGCTGAGAGGGACGGACGGGGGTATCCAATGGCAACAGTGTGCTCTGATTCAAATACCTATATAAAGAAGATAAATGGTCTTCGCTTCTTGTCCTGTAACACACATTTGACCCACTTTTATTGTGAATGCATTAGTAGGCTATGAAATCCCGCTCTAGGATTCCTTCTTCCTCCTCCCCTCCCCGCTTGGGAGATAGATATTCATGTCAGGCACCCCTCCAGGTTCCTGAGTTACTCCTTCCTTAGCTTTTTCTGTAGCTCTTCTCCTTTCCTCTGTAGTAAACAAGTACTCCAACAAAGCTTGAATGTACTCATCACAGTGTTTCACAGCTTGTACAACAAGGATCACTGTTTTTCTTTTCAACCAAATAAATACACCTTTTTGATGTTTAAAATCCACCAATCCACATTTCTTTCTAACTTCTCAGTTATTTTGTGAAGCAAAAACCAAACCAACATAAGGCATTTCATCCCATTTTTCAGTCCTTCTACAAAGTAACATTAACTGCAACACAGTATTGTAATTAATAAATCCATTTTCAGGCCATTTTTCACCTTCATCCAACTCGTACTGTGGCCACCACTGATTACAATACTCTTTTAATTTCTCTTTTGTCATGGGGCCACCTCCAAACTTACTCCAATTTTTCAGGATGCATCCTACAGGAGAGCAAAGGGGAGGCCTCCTGAGAAGTAGCACTGCCCACATGGGTACCCCAGAATGTAATCCAGTGTTTTGCACACAAATGCAAAGCAAGGGACATATCCCGTCCTTAAAACAACGTGTGGAAACACAATTATTATGCTACTGCTGTGTATCTACTCACAATGCATCTTCTGCAGAGCCCAAATAGGACAAAAATGCCTGCAAATGCTTGCTACTCCCCAAAAGGCCTTTCCCTTTGCTCTTACTTATCTAGCAGAAAATACCTCTTTTCCAGTAGCGTTGCACCGTTGGGTCACTCGCCGCCCGACTGCAGAAGAGGAGCCAGTGGAGTCCCCGGTCAACAGCGTGGTGTGTGCTGGAGTCCGCCCAGTTCTCCCTTCCAGGCAGGTACAGCAAGATGAGGCTGTCAGCACTGTCCCATCTGGGGTGCCAAAAACTGTCCTCCCAAAATCTGGGCCCATCACCCGGTGTGCAAAGAGCCAATCCCCACACCGGGTGGAGTCACTGCCTTTTCCTGCACACAGGTGCACGTAGGGGTGCCTGTCCCAGGGCAGCACACCAAACCTCCACATCCACAGGTACGGACACACAAAGCACTGATGGACCCAGCCTCCTCCTACACAGACCTCGTTATCTCAGTAACTGACTGGTTACAATCCGTCCCCCAGCGTGTACATTAGTGCGCACGCTCAGCCTTATTACTCCACCTGTTTCTGTGCAGTCGGTGGCATGACTTGAGTCGAGGGTCTGCGAGTCGCTGCTCTCACTCTCGCCCTGCCGGAATTCACTTTAAGGTCACAGTCTTTTGGCAATTCAAAGCAGTTCTTCAGGGCTGGCTGAGTGAGCAATTCACCAGTTCTACTTCTGCTTTTTGATGGCTACAGCCTACCCATGGGACAAAGGGAAACTGTTTACACTGTAGATCTTTAACTACCAGTTTTCCCATCTATAGTTCCCATATGGATGGGACTATACAATGGAGATGTCCAACACCACACCTGCTCAGTTCAATGTGAATGTTACTATAACAGTTTCTAATGGGTTCAACTTTACCCTTTAATTAATATCTCAACACCACACCTGGCTAACCCCCCAGTCCCTCTCGCCCAGGATCTCCTGGAGGAAACCAGCGGAATGCAAGTGGCCCAGTCCCAGATGGCACAGGACATGCGGAGGGAGGCTCCCGAAGGTGCTGGGCTAGCTGAGCTGCTGCCGGTGCACCACGAGGGAGCCGGGCCCATGTCCCCTCCCTGCCCCCCTCCCCATCACCCTGCCACCCCAGCCACTGTCCCTGCCCCACAGCCATCAGTGTCCCCCATCATGAAGGATGTCCCAAGCTGGGAGCAGGGGAGCTCAGCCCACCCTGTCTGGAACCCCCACCTGCCAGCACTGCCCCGGGGAGGGCAGAACCCGGCACAGCTGCCGGCATGCCAGGCCGGGGGGAGAGGTAACAGCGTGCGTCAACCAAAGTGATGTTGAGGCACTTTTTAACTCAATGGCCACAAAAAAGGGAACACAGGTGCTGGGAAGGAGGCGAGATCAAAATCTGCCTGCGCAGTACAGCACAGCCCAGCCCAGTGTCCCTCTGTCTCATGCCCATATTAATTGGCAGATGCTCCTTTGAAATCCTGCTCCAGCACCCTCACTGCCGCCCCTCTCCTCGCCCCGCTCCAGGGGAAACAACCAGACATCAGGCAGTGACGTGAGATGTCCGTGCTCTGCTGCTTGGCAGCCAGGGAAGTTCTTGATTATTTTGTAAGTACTTGGCTGACAGCGCTTCAATGCGAGTGACGGAGGAAACTATGCGAGCCGACTCAAGGTGAGTGATAAGGCAGAGTTGACTTTATTGCTCTCATTAAGTCATATTTATACAGGCTACGATAATTATCCCTACTCATCCTTTGCTAATTGGCTTAAGCTCTAAACATTACATTTACATGGTTCTCCTACTTGCGGTTTGACAGTAAAGCATTCTCTACATTTTTCACACACTCACGTTCCCAAGGTTGTTTACCAGATTGAGATAAAGTCACAGTGTCAGTATTCGGCACTTTTCCACTGCGGCCTGCTGACTGTTAGAGCAGACTTCTGCTTGTACAACCATTCTGCCTTGCTCTCTGAGCCATTCCCTAACACTCCAAGGCTTCCTCGGGCTGTCTGGAAGCTCGTGTTTCTCTGCGTTTCCTTCTCCCTGCTGCCACGGCTCCTCACTTCGGACCGTGACGCCAGACCCCTGCGCGTGCGGCTGCTGCCAGCAGCACCCTTGCAGCATTGCCACGTCTAGGGCAGAGGGTGACATCTGTCCTGCTTGCCACACCTCCAGGGACAAAAGCGAGACTCGAGGTGCTTCCCTGCCAGGACTGGCCTCCTGCTGGGGAGCTCCTGAGGGGCCCAGGCTCCCTGTGGGAGTGGCAGGTATCCCCTTTCCCCACGGCTCAGACCTTGCAGGGAAAGCTCACCCTGCCCGGCCGGGTCCATACCCAGGCACTGCCTTCATCCCGCGGGCGGCGGCGCCCCGGGGGCCACTGCCGAGCAGTGGGGGGACGCCGCGTTGTGCCCTCAGAATGGGCAGGGGGGGCGGCGGGGCGTATTTAAGAGAGGAGAGGGAAGGTGTGATCACCTCGTGTGGAGAGGAGGAGGAAGAAGGAAGAGAAGGAAGAGAGAAGAATAGGAGCAAGAGGAAGACTGCCAGCCACGCCTCTCCAAAAACAAAGCCTCACTGCATCCTAGGAGACCATGGATGTACCCAGCCCGGTCCGCGAGCTGGAGCGTCACCTGGCCGACCCCAAGATGAAGATCACAGACAGGGCTGCTTTCAGGGCCTACATACGTGCTGCTGAGGCCTTAGTGGTGAAGATGCGCCAGGCTGCCCAGGAGCCGGGGCAGAGCCTGGGGACACAGGCCGGCCGGGAGAGAGAGGGGGACAGCGCCCAGGAGGACCCGCTGAAGGGAAGCCCCAGCCCCACCCCTCTCTCCTAGGAGGACTCAAAGAAAAGCCAAGTTGCAAAGAGGATGGAAACCAGGGACACCGAGGCCACCACCGCGGGGACAAACCAAGGAACCCCTGGCAGCCAGTCACCCACCATGGGGACCAAGCCCAGGTCACGCGGCAGCCAGTCCCCCACCGCAGGGACCAAGCCCAGGTCACGCGGCAGCCAGTCACGCACCGCGAGGGAAGAAGAAAGGAAGAAGAGAGGAAGAAGAAAGAGAGGAAGAAGAAAGAGAGGAAGAGGAGCAGGAACTGGAGGAGCAGGAGGAAGGCTGCTGATCCTTGCCAGCAGCAGACAGACTGGGACCAGAAGTTGTGCCAGCTCCAGGAAGAACGACTCCCTGCTCTTCCTTCCCGGACACCTGGCCGCTTTCAACTCAAGGACCGCAGGTAGGGGACACAGGGGCCCGGACGGAGATCTCTTCCCCAGATGTGGGTGGAGGGGTCCGGGGGTGGGGGCTGGGCGGGGCAGGGGAACACAGATGTGCCACAGTGGGTCAGCTGTACTTGCTCCAGGTCCATAGGGTTCCACAGCTCCCCCCGCCCCACGCTGCCCAGCCAGGAGAGATGCACCCACAGGGGAGTACCCTGGTGTTGGGTGCTGTGGTGCCAGGCACTGAGCACCCCCGTGTCCCATCCCACAGGGTGTGGGACGCCGAGTACCCCCATGTGCCGCGGCAGTGCTGGAGCCCGAACACCCCCTGCCCTGTGGTGGGTGGGGCAGCTCCCCCCTGCCCCGAGCACCGCCGCCTCCCCACAGCACAGGCCGGCCTCGCAGCCCGGCGCCTTCTTCAGCCCGTGAAGGACCCGCTCGGCTTCCCAGCGCAGTGGCTGGAAGTGGGAGCCCACATGCCCCGGCTGCCAAGGAGGGGAGAGAGCGGCTCTGGCCAGCAGCGCTAGCTCCCGTTTCGTTATTATTTGCTTTTTTTTTTTTATAAGCATTTTTTTGAAGGAGGCTACGGCCGGCCGAGGGGAGCCGCCTCGCACACCGCAGGGCAAGCACCGGCCGTAGCCTCCTTCTTCTCTGGGTGCCTTCTGTCCCCCCTCACCCCGCCTCCTCCCTCTCTCCCCCTGCAGCCCGCCAGGGCCAGGGGGAGCAGAACTGGGGGCCGCCATTCAGCGAGGTGATGCCCCCTGTCCCTGTCACTGCCCCTCATGGCCCTTCCGCAGGCAGGGGGCAGCTGGGGGGTTTCTTGGTTATCAAATGACTTATAGTCATTGTGTATATTTTTTTAATAATTGTAGTGATTGTATCATGTTTGGATGCCTGAAGAATCTGATCGACAGGCAAAATCTCAGTTCTCTATGTTGTATAAAGTGGAGGTGAGACTTGCTGAAAAACAGAATTTCTGTAAGTCTCAAGGGGGGGTGATGTAAAGTTAAAGCCATTAGCTGATGTGGAAATTGTTCCATGGCACGTGTGTGAAATAAAAGGAGACACTGCGCTCTGTGTGGCTCTGCTCTTTGCCCAGCGGGTGACGGAGCCAGTTTTTGGGGCAACGGGCGGGTCTCTGCCTGGGAAGGGGTTGGGCTGTGCCGGCAGCCAGGTCCTGCAGGCCCAGGAGCCCGAGCGTGGCCCACAGCAGGCGGCGCAGCGCTGGCAAGTTGACAGCCCTGTTGCAAGTACTCTGATAACATTTGATTATATAGGAGACTTGATGAGTTTGATTTAAAAAGGTAGAAAATTGTAGAGCATAAAGTCTAAGTTAGGATTGTTAGCTTTGAACTAGGTGATCACAGAAACCTCACCAAGAAGAGACTGTGAAGTCCCAGGCCTGTTGTAATCCTTAACTTAGTCCTGGAGTTAAGAACAATGTATCTTCATATTAGATATTCAGAAATTGAAATTGATTACCTTAATGTTCATAAAAGCATTAAGACTCTGTTTTTCTCATCACTGGGATGTGACAAGAGAAGGTGTTGAGCCAACTCCTTGGGACAAGGTAGACAGCAGTGTTGGAGACAAGCCCAGGCAAGAGCTGAGCATCCAGCAGAGTGTCGCTATGTGCTGCTGCATGAAGAGGTCCCTGATAATCTTTGATAACCTCCCTCTCTGTAAACAAAAAATAGGTTTAAAACCCTCTGACATGGTAAGCAGACACAGAAAAGGAAGCCTTACCCACCTCCTTTTCCACAAGGAAAGGAGTTTAGAAGACCAGGTCTGGAATAAAGAACAGACATAAAATTACCAAGCAGAAGTTATTGCAAGGCACCAGTTGCCAGCCGAGTCGGCTCTCCTTACAGCAAGAGGCAAAGAGGAGAGATGCTTCATTTGTGCTTCTTCTGAAATGTGCACCACACTCGACCACTGAAATGGCATTTGTCACACACAAGATGTTACCTGAGACAAACAAAATGTGAGCCCAATTTACAGGAATGTAAATTCCGTAAGTTACAACCGCAAGGCACTAATTCTCTGAAATTCGGTATGGAGGCACAGCCCCGGGAAATGTTCCCCCAGGTACAAACCGGGATAATTTCTTGCCCAGAGATCAGTGCACCATTGCCCAATGCACCAATCTCCAGGCTTCAGTCTCAAGACAACTCACTTGTACACAACCATCACCAATGTCTCCTCCAGAACAGACACGGGAGGGGGGGTGATGACACAACTGAATGCTTTTATTACATAGCACAAGAGATTAATTCCTTTTTTGGTAGTGTTCCTACCGTAACACAGGGAGCAAAGCAGCCAGTGAAACAAGCTCTTCATCTCTACTACAGATCACTCCGTTTCTGTCATTTCCTGGCTTCTTGCACGCCAACATTTGCATTCACAGATTCAACAGGTAGCAGTCAGAAACTTTCACAGCAGTATTAGCAAATCGATTTTACTTCTGTGTTGTATTTGCCGATTAATAGAGTAAAACGAGCTTTAAACTTTATAAGGCAAAGAGATTTAAAACATAAAATTTTTGAAGGATAATTGCACTGCAGGACTATGAATTAAAAATTGTTTTCTCTATGAACTGATTTGACTTGTTACATGGTTTATGCTATTTCTAGCAGCTGTAGCAACTGCTAAGCATCTGCCTCATTGGAAAGCCCAGAGCAGTGGAGGGGTGGCAGCAATTGCCGCAGCGACGCACCTCGGAAGTCGCTCACTCTGCACGGCGGGAGCCTGGCTTAGCTCTCTCCGTGAGCTCTCGCTTTAGCCGGGCTTTTCGGACATTCCCGGCTGGAGCAGACCTGCTCTTTTTCCGCACCAGCGGCGGTGGCTTTGCCCTCGCGCTGTCCGCGTTCCAGAGGTGCTGTGTCTTTGTACAGCACGGAGACGAGACCGAGATTGCCTCCTCGTCCTGTCGCCCAGCCTGACGGTACAGGCACGCAAAGCCAAATGCCCTCCCTTCCCAATACTGCGGAGCATGTGCTAAAGCGCAGTCCGCAGGGAGCTGAGGGACAGGGGTCATCTCTAGAGGAAATGCGCACTCTTCATGTCCCGTTAAAATAAATTCGGCAGGTCTCTGCACCGAGGTGCATCACCGCTAACCCCGAGTACTGGGCTGCTGAAAAAACCCTACAACTCTGAGTCATTCCCAGATACAAAGAGAAAATTTAGTAGAGGCAAACCACTATAAAACTAGATTCGTACAAAGACAGAAACAAACACACTAGCAAACGGGTCCCTGAAACAGGGAACTGGCCTTCACAAAGTGCAGCCGAGCACGTGGCTGTCCTTGCCCCTCAGCAGCAGCTGAAGTAGCCAGAGATCACCTTGTTTCAGCTGCCTGGGCGGCCAAAGCTGCACTACCTGGCAGATCCACTCCTGCCCTGCAGGCAGCGTCAGCTTCTGGTATGATGTTATTCCTGTTTCTTCTTGGGATCACCCCAGCCTGGAGAAGAAAAACACACCCCCAGAGCAGATCCATCAGCTTTGGTTTTAATGCCTGAAAACGGGAATCTGTGTCGGTGCTGTGACTGCGTGACAGCCGCACCTGGAGGCTTCTAGGGAAAATAAGTTCTTGTTGATTATTTTTGGAAGTGCTTGTGTGACGGATCGCTGAGGTGCAAAGCTTTTCCCAGCGCTTCAAGGCTTCCTCGGGCTGTCTGGAAGCTCGTGTTTCTCTGCGTTTCCTTCTCCCTGCTGCCACGGCTCCTCGCTTCGGAGCGCGACGCCAGACCTGCGCGTGCGGCTGCTGCCAGCAGCACCCTTCCAGCATTGCCACGTCTAGGGCAGAGGGTGACATCTGTCCTGCTTGCCACAACTCCAGGGACAAAAGCGAGACTCGAGGTGCTTCCCTGCCAGGACTGGCCTCCTGCTGGGGAGCTCCTGAGGGGCCCAGGCTCCCTGTGGGAGCGGCAGGTATCCCCTCTCCCCACGGCTCAGTCCTTTGCAGGGAAAGCTCACCCTGCCCGGCCGGGTCCATTCCCAGGCACTGCCTTCATCCCGGGGGCGGCGGCGCCCCGGGAACCGCTGCCGAGCAACGGGGGACGCCGCATTGTGCCCTCACAAGGGGATTTGGGGCAGGGGGGTAGCGACAGGGGGTATTTAAGGGAGGAGAGGGAAGGTGTGATCACCTCGTCTGGAGAGGAGGAGAAAGAAGGAAGACGAGGAAGAAGAGCTGAAGCAGCAGGAGGAAAACTGCCAGCCACCGCATTCCTAAACACAAACGGTCTCTGCATCAGCTCGAGGCCATGGATCTAGTCAAACGGCTCTTCGAGCTGACGGGTATCATGAGCAAACCAGAGACGGTGATCACAAACATGAGTGCCATGAGCTCCAACATAGATGCTATTGAGGCCCTCCTGGAGACGAGACCCCAGGCTGCCCAGGAGCCGGGGCAGAGCCTGGGGGCACCTGCCGGACCGGAGAACAAGTTGGACAGCGCCCAGGAGGATCGGCTGCAAGATACCGCCAGCAGCCCCCAGGTTGCCGCCGCGGCCGAGGTAAAGGAGGTGGCAGAGAGCGGCAGCTCCAAGGCAGCGGCTCTGCCACTCCCCTGGCAGATCCCCTCCCTGCTACATCGCTCCCCGCCTCGTTAGCGGCGGTCGCTTCTGCCCTCCCCGGCCGGGCTGCGGTCCCCAGGGACCCTCCCTTGGTGCTCACCCCCCACCCCTCTCTCCTAGGAGGACTTGAAGAGCAGCCAAGCTGCAGAGAAAAGGACGAAAACCAGGGACACCCAGTCCCCCACCGCGGAGACTAAGCCAGGTTCCCCCGGCGGCCAGTCCCCCACCGCGGAGACTAAGCCCGGTTCCCCCGGCGGCCAGTCCTCCACTGCGGGGACTAAGCCCGGTTCCCCCGGCGGCCAGTCCCCCACCGCGGAGACTAAGCCCGGTTCCCCCGGCGGCCAGTCCCCCTCCGCGGGAACCAAGCCCGGTTCCCCCGGCGGCCAGTCCCCCTCCGCGGGAACCAAGCCCGGTTCCCCCGGCGGCCAGTCCCCCTCCGCGGGAACCAAGACCGGTTCCCCCGGCGGCCAGTCCCCCACCGCGGAGACTAAGCCCGGTTCCCCCGGCGGCCAGTCCCCCTCCGCGGGAACCAAGCCCGGTTCCCCCGGCGGCCAGTCCCCCTCCGCGGGAACCAAGCCCGGTTCCCCCGGCGGCCAGTCCCCCTCCGCGGGAACCAAGCCCGGTTCCCCCGGCGGCCAGTCCTCCACCGCGGGGACTAAGCCCGGTTCCCCCGGCGGCCAGTCCCCCTCCGCGGGGACTAAGCCCAGGTCCCCCGACGGCCAGTCCCCCACCGCGGGGACTAAGCCCGGTTCCCCCGGCGGCCAGTCCCCCACCGCGGAGACTAAGCCCGGTTACCCCGGCGGCCAGTCCCCCACCGCGGAGACTAAGCCCGGTTCCCCCGGCGGCCAGTCCCCCACCGCGGAGACTAAGCCCGGTTCCCCCGGCGGCCAGTCCCCCTCCGCGGGGACTAAGCCCAGGTCACCCGACGGCCAGTCCCCCACCGCGGGGACTAAGCCCGGTTCCCCCGGCGGCCAGTCCTCCACTGCGGGGACTAAGCCCGGTTCCCCCGGCGGCCAGTCCCCCTCCGCGGGAACCAAGCCCGGGTCCCCCGGCGGCCAGTCCCCCACCGCGGTAACCAAGCCCGGTTCCCCCGGCGGCCAGTCCCCCTCCGCGGGAACCAAGCCCGGTTCCCCCGGCGGCCAGTCCTCCACCGCGGGGACTAAGCCCAGTTCCCCCGGCGGCCAGTCCTCCACTGCGGGGACTAAGCCCGGTTCCCCCGGCGGCCAGTCCCCCACCGCGGAGACTAAGCCCGGTTCCCCCGGCGGCCAGTCCTCCACCGCGGGGACAAAGCCCGGTTCCCCCGGCGGCCAGTCCCCCACCGCGGAGACTAAGCCCGGTTCCACCGGCGGCCAGTCCCCCACCGCGGAGACTAAGCCCGGTTACCCCGGCGGCCAGTCCCCCACCGCGGAGACTAAGCCCAGGTCCCCCGACGGCCAGTCCCCCACCGCGGAGACTAAGCCCGGTTCCCCCGGCGGCCAGTCCCCCTCCGCGGGGACTAAGCCCAGGTCCCCCGACGGCCAGTCCCCCACCGCGGGGACTAAGCCCGGTTCCCCCGGCGGCCAGTCCCCCTCCGCGGAGACTAAGCCCAGGTCCCCCGACGGCCAGTCCTCCACTGCGAGGACTAAGCCCGGTTCCCCCGGCGGCCAGTCCTCCACTGCGGGGACAAAGCCTGGTTCCCCCGGCGGCCAGTCCCCCACCGCGGTAACCAAGCCCGGTTCCCCCGACGGCCAGTCCCCCTCCGCGGGAAGCAAGCCCGGTTCCCCCGGCGGCCAGTCCCTCACCGCGGGAACCAAGCCCGGTTCCCCCGACGGCCAGTCCCCCTCCGCGGGAACCAAGCCCGGTTCCCCCGACGGCCAGTCCCTCACCGCGGGGACAAAGCCCGGTTCCCCCGGCGGCCAGTCCCCCACCGCGGGGACTAAGCCCGGCTCCCGGGGCGGCCAGTCCCCCACCGCGGTAACCAAGCCCGGTTCCCCCGGCGGCCTGTCCCCCTCCGCGGGAACCAAGCCCGGTTCCCCCGGCGGCCAGTCCCCCACCGCAGGGACTAAGCCCGGTTCCCCCGGCGGCCAGTCCCCCACCGCAGGGACTAAACCCGGTTCCCCCGGCGGCCAATCCCCCACCGCGGGGACTAAGCCCGGTTCCCCCGGCGGACAGTCCTCCACCGTGGGGACGAAGCCCGGGACCCTGGGCGGCCAGTCCCTCTCCGCGGGGACGAAGCCCGGGTCCCTGGGCGGCCAGTCCCTCTCCGCGGGAACCAAGCCCGGTTCCCTCAACGGCCAGTCCTCCGCCGCGGGGACGAAGTTCGTGTCCCCCGGCGGACAGTCCTCCACCGCGGGGACGAAGTTCGCGTCCCCCGGCGGACAGTCCTCCACCGCGGGGACTAAGCACGGTTCCCCCGGCGGCCAGTCCCCCACCGTGGGGACTAAGCCCGGTTCCCCCGGCGGCCAGTCTCCCTCCGTGGGAACCAAGCCCGGTTCCCTGGGCGGCCAGTCCCCCTCCGCGGGGACTAAGCCCGGTTCCCCCGACGGCCAGTCCCCCTCCGCGGGGACAAAGCTCGTGTCCCCCGGCGGACAGTCCTCCACCGTGGGGACGAAGCCCGGGTCCATCAACGGCCAGTCCCCCACCGCGGGGACTAAGCCCGGGTCCCTGGGCGGCCAGTCCTCCGCCGCGGGGACGAAGTTCGCGTCCCCCAGCAGACAGTCCTCCACCGCGGGAACGAAGTTCGCGTCCCCCAGCAGACAGTCCTCCACCGCGGGGACGAAGTTCGCGTCCCCCGGCGGACAGTCCTCCACCGTGGGGACGAAGTTCGCGTCCCCCGGCGGACAGTCCTCCACCGCGGGGACGAAGTTCGCGTCCCCCGGCGGACAGTCCTCCACCGCGGGGACCAAGTTCGCGTCCCCCGGCGGACAGTCCTCCACCGCGGGGACGAAGCTCGTGTCCTCCAGCAGCCAGCCCACCACGCTGGGGACCGAGACCATCCCTATATGCGCCCAGAGGCTAGCAAGGCTTCGCCCAAGTATCTCGAGCCCCACCAGCTTTCCCCTCACTCTCAGTGTCCGCGGTGTAGCCGCCGCCGATGCTGCGGGGACAGCAAGTCCCAGGGATGGGAGCGGGTTGCAGGTGGCGGGCGCGGGGCTGGAGCAGATCGAGGGGCAGGCAACCTGTCCCTTCTGCCACCCCGGCCTTGTCGCTCTCGTCGGGGAGCTTTTCCGTCGCTGTGAGGAACTTCAGGAAGAGGTGGAGAAGCTAAAGGAGAAACAGGCGGTGGTCAAGGTGGTCAAGCTGCCAAAAAAGAACAGCCAGGTAGGGAGATGGTGGCGTGGGGGGCTTGGGAGGGGGCTGGCGGGACCCTTCTGGCTGGTTGTGCCCCGCTGTAATGTGGGAGAGCCCCTTGCCACCCCCAGACTGGCTTGTACAGCACGGACAGAAACTAAAGCCTTGATGCAAATGTCCTGCTGGCACCAATAGCCCGCGGCCACTGGCCGAGTAAGCCCGGTGTGTCCTTGGAAACAACGCCTTGTCACCTTCCTCCCTGAAGCAGGACGAGGAGCTGAAACTGGTGGAGGCCAGAGTCAGGTCCATGGAAGAACACTATGAGCAGCTCCTGGCTTCCAAGATGAATGAAGACATGGAGGTAGGTGGCTGAAAGCCCCGCGGGCTCGGAGCATCCTCCAGGCAGAGCCCAGGCTGGGGACCACAAGGGATCTGTCCCCCTGCCAACCTGCCGTGGAGGTTCCAAATGCCTTTCCCGGAGGTTTTGGGCAGAGAGGTGCTCAGCTGGCTCACACCGTGCCGTGGCATCACGGGATGCTTTCTGTCTTGGAAGGTTCTGGTCCAGAGGGTGGAGAAGCTGGAGATGGCAAAGGCTGATATTTTGCTGCAGAGACACATGGTATGGCCTCGAGGTGCCCCGGCGCCAGCCAAGGGGGTCCTGGGCAGGGTGGCAAAGGCCCCTTGTTCCTTGGGTGCTGGGTGTCAGAACTGGCCTGGGGAGGGAGGATTTCCAGAGCAGCTGCGGGTTCCTCGCTGGGTCCCTCTGGCTGGTGGGACCGACCCCACGCGGGTGATGGGTCAAGGTGGGGCCACGTAGCCACTTCTCCCTCTGCCCCTGACACAAGCTGGCCCTGCTGCACCTGCTTCCATCCTTCCCTGACCTCTCTCCTTTCTTCCCCATTGCTAGGAAATCGCTCTGGATAGCAAAATTTGTCAGTTTGAGGCCCAGTTTTACAGCACCGTGGCCCAACAGAACAAGAGGCTGGAGCAGCAACAGCAGCAGCAGCAGCAGCAGCAGCAGCAGCAGCAGCAGCAGCAGGAGGCAGGCTGGGAGCAGCGATTCTGCCAGTTCCAGAAAGAGCTGGATCAAAAGCTGGATGTCAAGGTGGCACCTCCGGGGCTTGTCAGCCCAAGGCAGCATCCCTCCGAGGGTCCCCCCTCCCAGCTGTCCCCCCCAGGGCACTGCGATGTCCCATCGCCGGGGCAGCCGGCTGAGGGTGTGTGTCCATCCACAGCTGGACCAGGAGCTGGGGCGTTTCCAGCAGAAACTGGAGCAGCGCTGGAAGGAGCTCACAGATGAGCTAAAGGAGGCAACAAGGCCAGCAGTGGCCGACAGTGCGGCTGCGATGAAGAAGTGAGTGCGGTGGGGACGGTGGTGGCTTCGGGGCCAGCGCTCGCCCCGTTCCCTCCGGCTATCCCAGCTGCTGCCTGCGAGCTGCCGGCCGGCGTGCAGGCAGGGCTGCGTCCTCTGCCCGGGAGCTCACCCAGCCCTTTCTCCCCTCTCCAGACAGCTGCTGTCACACTGCCACTGCCTGTGTTGTGACGCGCCCCTGAACGTGCCGGTGCCTGGCCCGTGAGTAGCCCCTGCACCGCGGGTAGGACGGGGCGGGGGGGGATGGGTGCTGGCGATGCCCCGCTGTGCCCGGCACGGGGGTTTGGGTGTCTGCCGCGGGGGTGTGACCCGGCTGACCCCCCTCCACAACCCCATCTAGCAGCAGGGGGACGGGGACCCCTCCCCAGGGGCAGCAGGTGGGAGGCTGCCATGGGGTACAAGCCCATGAGTTTTGGGGTGCTGCCCCGAGCCGGGGCGGGTCATTTGTCTCCCCCGTCACCCACACGGGTCTCCTGCCCTCCCCAGGCCCATTACGACGCTCCCTACACTTCCCGGCTGGATCCCGGAACACAACAAGTGTCATTGTCCCAACCTGAAGGGCCACAGGTAGGGGACACGGGGGCCTGGCCCCCTGGGTGCGGGGTGGCCCGGCCCCAGTCCCAGCGAGGGAGAGCTCTTCCCCGGGTGGGGGCGGAGGGGTCCGGGGGCGGGGCCGGGGCAGGGGAACACAGATGTGCCGCGGTGGGTCAGCTGAACTTGTGGGGTTCCACAGCCCCCCCACGCTGCCCCGTCTGGCCCCGCTCTTGGTCTCGGTGGCGCTGAAGCTACATGAGATGGGTTGTGTCTGGTCTCAGCCTGACCTCAGGTTCGGGGGGTGGTCAGGGGCCTCCTGTGAAAGAAGTCGCCCTGAAGTGAAGCCCTGCAGCTGCGACAGCCCAGCTCCTGCCTCCCGCTGTCCCTCGCGTCGGGGTGCGGGGACCTGCCGCAGCCACAGGCAGCTCCCTGGGCCCCTGGGGAGAGAGACCCAGCAGGACTGGATGGGTGGGGGTCTCCCGCAGCAGTGGGAGGGGAGCCAGGAGGGATGCACTCACCAGGGAGCACCCTGGCGTGGGGTGCTGCGGTGCCAGGCACTGAGCACCCCCGTTTCCCATCCCACAGGGAGCGGGACGCCAAGTGCCCCCCACACGTGCCGCGGCAGTGCTGGGGCCTGAACACCCCCGTCAAGCACCTGCAGCAGCGGCCCCCGCGCCTCCACCGCCTCCTCCTGTCCTGGTGGGAGAGAAGGCACCCGGAGGAGAAGGAGGAGGGTACGGCCGGTGCTCCCCCCAGCCCCTCGGCCCCGGACCGCACCGCCTCCCCGCAGCACAAGGCGGCCAAGCGCCCCAGCCTGCTCGCGCGGCTCCGGAACCGCGCAAAAGTCGCTCTGGAACCCAAGCGGGACTGCGGGACCCCGATCAGACCCCGCGAGACTCAGCCACCCAGAAGCCGAGTGGGCCGCTCCGGCCAGCAACGCTGAAGGCCAGCAACCGCTCGGCCAGAAGAGACCCAGGACCAGCTGCTCTCGACCAGGCAGTTTTCCAGTTCTTCCCCCCAGCTCCGCCCTGCCCGGGGAAGGGCCGTGAGGGACGGTCAATAAGGGCCTGCAATAAACTTCGTAACACCAATGCTGTCCTAAGAAGCAGGTGTCGCGGGCAATTCCGAGTGAGCGAGAAAAGAGTGACTCACACATCCACGGGATGCAACTCAATTCCTTTTTGTTCTCAGAAAGCTACGTGTTATACACCCTTTTAAGTTCCGCATACGTTTTGACACATTACGAAGCTAATTATGATTGGTTTATAGCACTAATTACACTTTGACCTCTCAGTCTCACTGGTTTGCTCTTATCTCAGTTCAGGTTCACTTCCCTGCCGTAACTTCCCTGCTGGAATCCATCTTGTCAACATTGTTTATAGTTCTGTACGTTTTCTGTGCGTAGATGCATTCTTTTTGTCAGCTTATCTCTTTTTTAGCACGCAGTTGAAAAGCGGCCTAAGTGAGGCCTATCTGGGCCTAACTGGGGCCTAGCTAGTATTATAGTCCTGTAATACCACTAAGGCCCCAACAAGCAGGCGTTCTTTATTGCGATGCCAGATGCACGGGGGGTCGTTCCACCTGTCGTGCACACCTGCTTGTCCCTCTACAAAAGCTTTATGCTGTCAAAACATCCATATTCATTACTTTTCCAAGAATGATTTATGTAACATATTCATTACATTTCCAATGACCCATTAATAGATGTAAATGTCCTTTTCACATGTGCACTGCTCATCACCCGGAGTCCTCTGGTGGCCGTTGAAACTTTTGTCACTCTGCCCTTCAATGGAAGTTTTCTTTCCCGCGTGCTCAGTTCACCTCGTGGCCTGTTCACAACAGTGCTAGCTCCACAAAGCCGGTTCATTCTGGCATCACTACCTCACATCTACCCTGCTGCTGGTTGTGCCCCGCTGTAATGTGGGAAAGGCGGCCAGTCCCACACCGCGGGAACCAAGCCCGGTTCCCCCAACGGCCAGTCCCGCTCCGTGGGAACCAAGCCCGGTTCCCCCGACGGCCAGTCCCCCTCCGCGGGGACAAAGCTCGTGTCCCCCGGCGGCCAGTCCTCCACCTTGGGGACGAAGCCCGGGTCCCTCGACGGCCAGTCCCCCACCGCGGGGACGAAGTTCGCGTCCCTCGACGGCCAGTACTCCACCGTGGGGACGAAGCTCGTGTTCCCCGGCGGAGAGTCCTCCACCGCGGGGACGAAGCTCGTGTCCTCCGGCAGCCAGCACACCACCCTGGGAACCGAGACCGTCCCTTTATGCACCCACACAGTAGCAGGGCTTCGCCGAAGCTCCTCCTGCCCCACCAGCTTTCCCCTCACTCACAGTGTCCGCGGTGTAGCCGCCGCCGATGCTGCGGGGACAGCAAGTCCCAGGGATGGGAGCGGGTTGCGGGCGGCGGGCGCGGGGCTGGAGCAGATCGAGGGGCAGGCAACCTGTCCCTTCTGCCACCCCGGCCTTGTCGCTCTCGTGGGGGAGCTCTTCCGACGTTGTGAGGAACTTCAGGAAGAGGTTGAGAAGCTGAAGGAGAAACAGGCGGTGGTCAAGGTGGTGAAGCTGCCACAAAGGAAGAGCCAGGTAGGGAGATGGTGGCGTGGGGGGCTTGGGAGGGGGCTGGCGGGATCCTTCTGGCTGGTTGTGCCCCGCTGTAATGTGGGAGAGCCCCTTGCCACCCACAGACTGGCTTGTACAGCACGGACAGAAACTAAAGCCTTGATGCAAATGTCCTGCTGGCACCAATAGCCCGCGGCCACTGGCCGAGTAAGCCCGGTGTGTCCTTGGAAACAACGCCTTGTCACCTTCCTCCCTGAAGCAGGACGAGGAGCTGAAACTGGTGGAGGCCAGAGTCAGGTCCATGGAAGAACACTATGAGCAGCTCCTGGCTTCCAAGAGGAATGAAGACATGGAGGTAGGTGGCTGAAAGCCCCGCGGGCTCGGAGCATCCTCCAGGCAGAGCCCAGGCTGGGGACCACAAGGGATCTGTCCCCCTGCCAAGCTGCCGTGGAGGTTCCAAATGCCTTTCCCGGAGGTTTTGGGCAGAGAGGTGCTCAGCTGGCTCACACCGTGCCGTGGCATCACGGGATGCTTTCTGTCTTGGAAGGTTCTGGTCCAGAGGGTGGAGAAGCTGGAGATGGCAAAGGCTGATATTTTGCTGCAGAGACACATGGTATGGCCTCGAGGTGCCCCGGCGCCAGCCAAGGGGGTCCTGGGCAGGGTGGCAAAGGCCCCTTGTCCCGTGGGTGCTGGGTGTCAGAACTGGCCTGGGGAGGGAGGATTTCCAGAGCAGCTGCGGGTCCCTCAGGCCTGTGGGACCGACCCCACGCTGGTGATAGGTCAAGGTGGGGCCACGTAGCCACTTCTCCCTCTGCCCCCGACACGAGCTGGCCCTGCTGCACCTGCTTCCATCCTTTCCTGACCTCTCTCCTTTCTTCCCCATTGCTAGGAAATCGCGCTGGATAGCAAAATTTGTCAGTTTGAGGCCCAGTTTTACAGCACCGTGGCCCAACAGAACAAGAGGCTGGAGCAGCAACAGCAGCAGCAGCAGCAGCAGGAGGCAGGCTGGGAGCAGCGATTCTGCCAGTTCCAGAAAGAGCTGGATCAAAAGCTGGATGCCAAGGTGGCACCTCCGGGGCTTGTCAGCCCAAGGCAGCATCCCTCCGAGGGTCCCCCCTCCCAGCTGTCCCCCCCGGGGCACTGCGATGTCCCATGGCCGGGGCAGCCGGCTGAGGGTGTGTGTCCATCCACAGCTGGACCAGGAGCTGGGGCGTTTCCAGCAGAAACTGGAGCAGCGCTGGAAGGAGCTCAGGGATGAGCTAAAGGAGGCAACAAGGCCAGCAGTGGCCGACAGTGCGGCTGCGATGAAGAAGTGAGTGCGGTGGGGACGGTGGTGGTGGTGGGGACGGTGGTGGTGGTGGCGACGGTGGTGGTGGTGGCGACGGTGGTGGCTTCGGGGCCAGCGCTCGCCCCGTTCCCTCCGCCTATCCCAGCTGCTGCCTGAGAGCTGCCGGCCGGCGTGCAGGCAGGGCTGCGTCCCCCACCCCGGGAACTCACCCAGCCCTTTCTCCCCTCTCCAGACAGCTGCTGACACACTGCCACTGCCTGTCCTGTGACGCGCCCCTGAACGTGCCGGTGCCTGGCCCGTGAGTAGCCCCCGCACCGCGGGTAGGACGGGGCGGGGGGGGGGGGGGGGTGCTGGCGATGCCCCGCTGTGCCCGGCACGGGGGTTTGGGTGTCTGCCAGGGGGGTGTGACCCGGCTGACCCCCCTCCACAACCCCGTCCAGCAGCAGGGGGACGGGGACCCCTCCCCAGGGGCAGCAGGTGGGAGGCTGCCATGGGGTACAAGCCCATGAGTTTTGGGGTGCTGCCCCGAGCCGGGGCGGGTCATTTGTCTCCCCCATCACCCACACGGGTCTCCTGCCCTCCCCAGGCCCATTACGACGCTCCCTACACTTCCTGGTTGGATCCCGGAACACAACAAGTGTCATTGTCCCAACCTGAAGGGTCACAGGTAGGGGACACGGGGGCCTGGCCCCCTGGGTGCGGGGTGGCCCGGCCCCAGTCCCAGCGAGGGAGAGCTCTTCCCCGGGTGGGGGCGGAGGGGTCCGGGGGCGGGGCCGGGGCAGGGGAACACAGATGTGCCGCGGTGGGTCAGCTGAACTTGTGGGGTCCACAGCCCCCCCACGCTGCCCCGTCTGGCCCCGCTCTTGGTCTCGGTGGCGCTGAAGCTACATGAGATGGGTTGTGTCTGGTCTCAGCCTGACCTCGGGTTCAGGGGGTGGTCAGGGGCCTCCTGTGAAAGAAGTCGCCCTGAAGTGAAGCCCTGCAGCTGGAACAGCCCAGCTCCTGCCTCTCGCTGTCCCTCGCGTCGGGGTGCGGGGACCTGCCGCAGCCACAGGCAGCTCCCTGGGCCCCTGGGGAGAGAGACCCAGCAGGACTGGATGGGTGGGGGTCTCCCGCAGCAGTGGGAGGGGAGCCAGGAGGGATGCACTCACCAGGGAGCACCCTGGCGTGGGGTGCTGCGGTGCCAGGCACTGAGCACCCCCGTTTCCCATCCCACAGGGAGCGGGACGCCAAGTGCCCCCCACACGTGCCGCGGCAGTGCTGGGGCCTGAACACCCCCGTCAAGCACCTGCAGCAGCGGCCCCCGCGCCTCCACCGCCTCCTCCTGTCCTGGTGGGAGAGAAGGCACCCGCAGGAGAAGGAGGAGGGTACGGCCGGTGCCTACCCTGCGGTGGGCGAGGCGGTTCCCCCCAGCCCCTCGGCCCCGGACCGCACGGTGGCCAAGCGCCCCAGCCTGCTCGCGCGGCTCCGGAACCGCGCAAAACTCGCTCCAGCACCCAAGCAGGACTGCGGGACCCCGATCAGACCCCGCGAGACCCAGCCGCCCAGAAGCCGAGTGGGCCGCTCCGGCCAGCAACGCTGAAGGCCAGCAACCGCTCGGCCAGAAGAGACCCAGGACCAGCTGCCCTCGACCAGGCAGTTTTCCAGTTCTTCCCCCCAGCTCCGCCCTGCCCGGGGAAGGGCCGTGAGGGACGGTCAATAAGGGCCTGCAATAAACTTCGTAACACCAATGCTGTCCTAAGAAGCAGGTGTCGCGGGCAATTCCGAGTGAGCGAGAAAAGAGTGACTCACACATCCACGGGATGCAACTCAATTCCCAGTAAGCCCGGTGTGTCCTTGGAATCAAGGCCTTGTCACCTTCCTCCCTGAAGCAGGACGAGGAGCTGAAACGGATGGAGGCCAGAATCAGGCCAATGCTTTCTTTGTTGGAAGGTTCTGGTCCAGAAGGTGGACAAGCTGGAGCTGACAAAGGCTGATGAAGTTCCCCTGACGGCCAGTCCCTCTCCGCGGGAACCAAGCCCGGTTCCCTTGACGGCCAGTCCTCCACCGCGGGGACGAAGCTCGTGTCCTCCGGCAGCCAGCCCACCACCCTGGGAACCGAGACCGTCCCTTTATGCACCCACACAGTAGCAGGGCTTCGCCGAAGCTCCTCCTGCCCCACCAGCTTTCCCCTCACTCACAGTGTCCGCGGTGTAGCCGCCGCCGATGCTGCGGGGACAGCAAGTCCCAGGGATGGGAGCGGGTTGCGGGCGGCGGGCGCGGGGCTGGAGCAGATCGAGGGGCAGGCAACCTGTCCCTTCTGCCACCCCGGCCTTGTCGCTCTCGTGGGGGAGCTCTTCCGACGTTGTGAGGAACTTCAGGAAGAGGTTGAGAAGCTGAAGGAGAAACAGGCGGTGGTCAAGGTGGTGAAGCTGCCACAAAGGAAGAGCCAGGTAGGGAGATGGTGGCGTGGGGGGCTTGGGAGGGGGCTGGCGGGATCCTTCTGGCTGGTTGTGCCCCGCTGTAATGTGGGAGAGCCCCTTGCCACCCACAGACTGGCTTGTACAGCACGGACAGAAACTAAAGCCTTGATGCAAATGTCCTGCTGGCACCAATAGCCCGCGGCCACTGGCCGAGTAAGCCTGGTGTGTCCTTGGAAACAACGCCTTGTCACCTTCCTCCCTGAAGCAGGACGAGGAGCTGAAACTGGTGGAGGCCAGAGTCAGGTCCATGGAAGAACACTATGAGCAGCTCCTGGCTTCCAAGATGAATGAAGACAAAGAAGTAGGTGGCTGAAAGCCCCGCGGGCTCGGAGCATCCTCCAGGCAGAGCCCAGGCTGGGGACCACAAGGGATCTGTCCCCCTGCCAAGCTGCCGTGGAGGTTCCAAATGCCTTTCCCGGAGGTTTTGGGCAGAGAGGTGCTCAGCTGGCTCACACCGTGCCGTGGCATCACGGGATGCTTTCTGTCTTGGAAGGTTCTGGTCCAGAGGGTGGAGAAGCTGGAGATGGCAAAGGCTGATATTTTGCTGCAGAGACACATGGTATGGCCTCGAGGTGCCCCGGCGCCAGCCAAGGGGGTCCTGGGCAGGGTGGCAAAGGCCCCTTGTCCCGTGGGTGCTGGGTGTCAGAACTGGCCTGGGGAGGGAGGATTTCCAGAGCAGCTGCGGGTCCCTCAGGCCTGTGGGACCGACCCCACGCTGGTGATAGGTCAAGGTGGGGCCACGTAGCCACTTCTCCCTCTGCCCCCGACACGAGCTGGCCCTGCTGCACCTGCTTCCATCCTTTCCTGACCTCTCTCCTTTCTTCCCCATTGCTAGGAAATCGCGCTGGATAGCAAAATTTGTCAGTTTGAGGCCCAGTTTTACAGCACCGTGGCCCAACAGAACAAGAGGCTGGAGCAGCAACAGCAGCAGCAGCAGCAGCAGGAGGCAGGCTGGGAGCAGCGATTCTGCCAGTTCCAGAAAGAGCTGGATCAAAAGCTGGATGCCAAGGTGGCACCTCCGGGGCTTGTCAGCCCAAGGCAGCATCCCTCCGAGGGTCCCCCCTCCCAGCTGTCCCCCCCGGGGCACTGCGATGTCCCATGGCCGGGGCAGCCGGCTGAGGGTGTGTGTCCATCCACAGCTGGACCAGGAGCTGGGGCGTTTCCAGCAGAAACTGGAGCAGCGCTGGAAGGAGCTCAGGGATGAGCTAAAGGAGGCAACAAGGCCAGCAGTGGCCGACAGTGCGGCTGCGATGAAGAAGTGAGTGCGGTGGGGACGGTGGTGGTGGTGGGGACGGTGGTGGTGGTGGGGACGGTGGTGGCGGTGGGGACGGTGGTGGTGGTGGGGACGGTGGTGGCTTCGGGGCCAGCGCTCGCCCCGTTCCCTCCGGCTATCCCAGCTGCTGCCTGCGAGCTGCCGGCCGGCGTGCAGGCAGGGCTGCGTCCCCCACCCCGGGAACTCACCCAGCCCTTTCTCCCCTCTCCAGACAGCTGCTGACACACTGCCACTGCCTGTCCTGTGACGCGCCCCTGAACGTGCCGGTGCCTGGCCCGTGAGTAGCCCCCGCACCGCGGGTAGGACGGGGCGGGGGGGGGGATGGGTGCTGGCGATGCCCCGCTGTGCCCGGCACGGGGGTTTGGGTGTCTGCCAGGGGGGTGTGACCCGGCTGACCCCCCTCCACAACCCCGTCCAGCAGCAGGGGGACGGGGACCCCTCCCCAGGGGCAGCAGGTGGGAGGCTGCCATGGGGTACAAGCCCATGAGTTTTGGGGTGCTGCCCCGAGCCGGGGCGGGTCATTTGTCTCCCCCATCACCCACACGGGTCTCCTGCCCTCCCCAGGCCCATTACGACGCTCCCTACACTTCCTGGTTGGATCCCGGAACACAACAAGTGTCATTGTCCCAACCTGAAGGGTCACAGGTAGGGGACACGGGGGCCTGGCCCCCTGGGTGCGGGGTGGCCCGGCCCCAGTCCCAGCGAGGGAGAGCTCTTCCCCGGGTGGGGGCGGAGGGGTCCGGGGGCGGGGCCGGGGCAGGGGAACACAGATGTGCCGCGGTGGGTCAGCTGAACTTGTGGGGTCCACAGCCCCCCCACGCTGCCCCGTCTGGCCCCGCTCTTGGTCTCGGTGGCGCTGAAGCTACATGAGATGGGTTGTGTCTGGTCTCAGCCTGACCTCGGGTTCAGGGGGTGGTCAGGGGCCTCCTGTGAAAGAAGTCGCCCTGAAGTGAAGCCCTGCAGCTGGAACAGCCCAGCTCCTGCCTCTCGCTGTCCCTCGCGTCGGGGTGCGGGGACCTGCCGCAGCCACAGGCAGCTCCCTGGGCCCCTGGGGAGAGAGACCCAGCAGGACTGGATGGGTGGGAGTCTCCCGCAGCAGTGGGAGGGGAGCCAGGAGGGATGCACTCACCAGGGAGCACCCTGGCGTGGGGTGCTGCGGTGCCAGGCACTGAGCACCCCCGTTTCCCATCCCACAGGGAGCGGGACGCCAAGTGCCCCCCACACGTGCCGCGGCAGTGCTGGGGCCTGAACACCCCCGTCAAGCACCTGCAGCAGCGGCCCCCGCGCCTCCACCGCCTCCTCCTGTCCTGGTGGGAGAGAAGGCACCCGCAGGAGAAGGAGGAGGGTACGGCCGGTGCCTACCCTGCGGTGGGCGAGGCGGTTCCCCCCAGCCCCTCGGCCCCGGACCGCACGGTGGCCAAGCGCCCCAGCCTGCTCGCGCGGCTCCGGAACCGCGCAAAACTCGCTCCAGCACCCAAGCAGGACTGCGGGACCCCGATCAGACCCCGCGAGACCCAGCCGCCCAGAAGCCGAGTGGGCCGCTCCGGCCAGCAACGCTGAAGGCCAGCAACCGCTCGGCCAGAAGAGACCCAGGACCAGCTGCCCTCGACCAGGCAGTTTTCCAGTTCTTCCCCCCAGCTCCGCCCTGCCCGGGGAAGGGCCGTGAGGGACGGTCAATAAGGGCCTGCAATAAACTTCGTAACACCAATGCTGTCCTAAGAAGCAGGTGTCGCGGGCAATTCCGAGTGAGCGAGAAAAGAGTGACTCACACATCCACGGGATGCAACTCAATTCCCAGTAAGCCCGGTGTGTCCTTGGAATCAAGGCCTTGTCACCTTCCTCCCTGAAGCAGGACGAGGAGCTGAAACGGATGGAGGCCAGAATCAGGCCAATGCTTTCTTTGTTGGAAGGTTCTGGTCCAGAAGGTGGACAAGCTGGAGCTGACAAAGGCTGATGAAGTTCCCCTGACGGCCAGTCCCTCTCCGCGGGAACCAAGCCCGGTTCCCTTGACGGCCAGTCCTCCACCGCGGGGACGAAGCTCGTGTCCTCCGGCAGCCAGCCCACCACCCTGGGAACCGAGACCGTCCCTTTATGCACCCACACAGTAGCAGGGCTTCGCCGAAGCTCCTCCTGCCCCACCAGCTTTCCCCTCACTCACAGTGTCCGCGGTGTAGCCGCCGCCGATGCTGCGGGGACAGCAAGTCCCAGGGATGGGAGCGGGTTGCGGGCGGCGGGCGCGGGGCTGGAGCAGATCGAGGGGCAGGCAACCTGTCCCTTCTGCCACCCCGGCCTTGTCGCTCTCGTGGGGGAGCTCTTCTGACGTTGTGAGGAACTTCAGGAAGAGGTTGAGAAGCTGAAGGAGAAACAGGCGGTGGTCAAGGTGGTGAAGCTGCCACAAAGGAAGAGCCAGGTAGGGAGATGGTGGCGTGGGGGGCTTGGGAGGGGGCTGGCGGGATCCTTCTGGCTGGTTGTGCCCCGCTGTAATGTGGGAGAGCCCCTTGCCACCCCCAGACTGGCTTGTACAGCACGGACAGAAACGAAAGCCTTGATGCAAATGTCCTGCTGGCACCAATAGCCCGCGGCCACTGGCCGAGTAAGCCCGGTGTGTCCTTGGAAACAACGCCTTGTCACCTTCCTCCCTGAAGCAGGACGAGGAGCTGAAACTGGTGGAGGCCAGAGTCAGGTCCATGGAAGAACACTATGAGCAGCTCCTGGCTTCCAAGAGGAATGAAGACATGGAGGTAGGTGGCTGAAAGCCCCGCGGGCTCGGAGCATCCTCCAGGCAGAGCCCAGGCTGGGGACCACAAGGGATCTGTCCCCCTGCCAAGCTGCCGTGGAGGTTCCAAATGCCTTTCCCGGAGGTTTTGGGCAGAGAGGTGCTCAGCTGGCTCACACCCTGCCGCGGCATCACGGGATGCTTTCTGTCTTGGAAGGTTCTGGTCCAGAGGGTGGAGAAGCTGGAGATGGCAAAGGCGGATGAAGTCCTCCTGCAGAGACACATGGTATGGCCTCGAGGTGCCCCGGCGCCAGCCAAGGGGGTCCTGGGCAGAGTGGCAAAGGCCCCTTGTCCCGTGGGTGCTGGGTGTCAGAACTGGCCTGGGGAGGGAGGATTTCCAGAGCAGCTGCGGGTCCCTCAGGCCTGTGGGACCGACCCCACGCTGGTGATAGGTCAAGGTGGGGCCACGTAGCCACTTCTCCCTCTGCCCCCGACACGAGCTGGCCCTGCTGCACCTGCTTCCATCCTTTCCTGACCTCTCTCCTTTCTTCCCCATTGCTAGGAAATCGCGCTGGATAGCAAAATTTGTCAGTTTGAGGCCCAGTTTTACAGCACCGTGGCCCAACAGAACAAGAGGCTGGAACAGCAACAGCAGCAGCAGCAGCAGCAGGAGGCAGGCTGGGAGCAGCGATTCTGCCAGTTCCAGAAAGAGCTGGATCAAAAGCTGGATGCCAAGGTGGCACCTCCGGGGCTCGTCAGCCCAAGGCAGCATCCCTCCGAGGGTCCCCCCTCCCAGCTGTCCCCCCCGGGGCACTGCGATGTCCCATCGGCGGGGCAGCCGGCTGAGGGTGTGTGTCCATCCACAGCTGGACCAGGAGCTGGGGCGTTTCCAGCAGAAACTGGAGCAGCGCTGGAAGGAGCTCACAGATGAGCTAAAGGAGGCAACAAGGCCAGCAGTGGCCGACAGTGCGGCTGCGATGAAGAAGTGAGTGTGGTGGGGACGGTGGTGGTGGTGGGGACGGTGGTGGTGGTGGGGACGGTGGTGGCTTCGGGGCCAGCGCTCGCCCCGTTCCCTCCGGCTATCCCAGCTGCTGCCTGCGAGCTGCCGGCCGGCGTGCAGGCAGGGCTGCGTCCTCCCCCCCGGGAGCTCACCCAGCCCTTTCTCCCCTCTCCAGACAGCTGCTGACACACTGCCACTGCCTGTCTTGTGACGCGCCCCTGAACGTGCCGGTGCCTGGCCCGTGAGTAGCCCCCGCACCGCGGGTAGGACGGGGCGGGGGGGGATGGGTGCTGGCGATGCCCCGCTGTGCCCGGCACGGGGGTTTGGGTGTCTGCCGGGGGGGTGTGACCCGGCTGACCCCCCTCCACAACCCCGTCCAGCAGCAGGGAGACGGGGACCCCTCCCCAGGGGCAGCAGGTGGGAGGCTGCCATGGGGTACAAGCCCATGAGTTTTGGGGTGCTGCCCCGAGCCGGGGCGGGTCATTTGTCTCCCCCATCACCCACACGGGTCTCCTGCCCTCCCCAGGCCCATTACGACGCTCCCTACACTTCCCGGTTGGATCCCGGAACACAACAAGTGTCATTGTCCCAACCTGAAGGGCCACAGGTAGGGGACACGGGGGCCTGGCCCCCTGGGTGCGGGGTGGCCCGGCCCCAGTCCCAGCGAGGGAGAGCTCTTCCCCGGGTGGGGGCGGAGGGGTCCGGGGGCGGGGCCGGGGCAGGGGAACACAGATGTGCCGCGGTGGGTCAGCTGAACTTGTGGGGTTCCACAGCCCCCCCACGCTGCCCCGTCTGGCCCCGCTCTTGGTCTCGGTGGCGCTGAAGCTACATGAGATGGGTTGTGTCTGGTCTCAGCCTGACCTCAGATTCGGGGGGTGGTCAGGGGCCTCCTGTGAAAGAAGTCGCCCTGAAGTGAAGCCCTGCAGTTGGAACAGCCCAGCTCCTGCCTCTCGCTGTCCCTCGCGTCGGGGTGCGGGGACCTGCCGCAGCCACAGGCAGCTCCCTGGGCCCCTGGGGAGAGAGACCCAGCAGGACTGGATGGGTGGGGGTCTCCCGCAGCAGTGGGAGGGGAGCCAGGAGGGATGCACTCACCAGGGAGCACCCTGGCGTGGGGTGCTGCAGTGCCAGGCACTGAGCACCCCCGTTTCCCATCCCACAGGGAGCGGGACGCCAAGTGCCCCCCACACGTGCCGCGGCAGTGCTGGGGCCTGAACACCCCCGTCAAGCACCTGCAGCAGCGGCCCCCGCGCCTCCACCGCCTCCTCCTGTCCTGGTGGGAGAGAAGGCACCCGCAGGAGAAGGAGGAGGGTACGGCCGGTGCTCCCCCCAGCCCCTCGGCCCCGGACCGCACCGCCTCCCCGCAGCGCAAGGCGGCCAAGCGCCCCAGCCTGCTCGCGCGGCTCCGGAACCGCGCAAAAGTCGCTCCAGCACCCAAGCGGGACTGCGGGACCCCGATCAGACCCCGCGAGACCCAGCCGCCCAGAAGCCGAGTGGGCCGCTCCGGCCAGCAACGCTGAAGGCCAGCAACCGCTCGGCCAGAAGAGACCCAGGACCAGCTGCCCTCGACCAGGCAGTTTTCCAGTTCTTCCCCCCAGCTCCGCCCTGCCCGGGGAAGGGCCGTGAGGGACGGTCAATAAGGGCCTGCAATAAACTTCGTAACACCAATGCTGTCCTAAGAAGCAGGTGTCGCGGGCAATTCCGAGTGAGCGAGAAAAGAGTGACTCACGCATCCACGGGATGCAACTCAATTCCCAGTAAGCCCGGTGTGTCCTTGGAATCAAGGCCTTGTCACCTTCCTCCCTGAAGCAGGACGAGGAGCTGAAACGGATGGAGGCCAGAATCAGGCCAATGCTTTCTTTGTTGGAAGGTTCTGGTCCAGAAGGTGGACAAGCTGGAGCTGACAAAGGCTGATGAAGTTCCCCTGACGGCCAGTCCCTCTCCGCGGGAACCAAGCCCGGTTCCCTTGACGGCCAGTCCTCCACCGCGGGGACGAAGCTCGTGTCCTCCGGCAGCCAGCACACCACCCTGGGAACCGAGACCGTCCCTTTATGCACCCAGACAGTAGCAGGGCTTCGCCGAAGCTCCTCCTGCCCCACCAGCTTTCCCCTCACTCACAGTGTCCGCGGTGTAGCCGCCGCCGATGCTGCGGGGACAGCAAGTCCCAGGGATGGGAGCGGGTTGCGGGCGGCGGGCGCGGGGCTGGAGCAGATCGAGGGGCAGGCAACCTGTCCCTTCTGCCACCCCGGCCTTGTCGCTCTCGTGGGGGAGCTCTTCCGACGTTGTGAGGAACTTCAGGAAGAGGTTGAGAAGCTGAAGGAGAAACAGGCGGTGGTCAAGGTGGTGAAGCTGCCACAAAGGAAGAGCCAGGTAGGGAGATGGTGGCGTGGGGGGCTTGGGAGGGGGCTGGCGGGATCCTTCTGGCTGGTTGTGCCCCGCTGTAATGTGGGAGAGCCCCTTGCCACCCCCAGACTGGCTTGTACAGCACGGACAGAAACGAAAGCCTTGATGCAAATGTCCTGCTGGCACCAATAGCCCGCGGCCACTGGCCGAGTAAGCCCGGTGTGTCCTTGGAAACAACGCCTTGTCACCTTCCTCCCTGAAGCAGGACGAGGAGCTGAAACTGGTGGAGGCCAGAGTCAGGTCCATGGAAGAACACTATGAGCAGCTCCTGGCTTCCAAGAGGAATGAAGACATGGAGGTAGGTGGCTGAAAGCCCCGCGGGCTCGGAGCATCCTCCAGGCAGAGCCCAGGCTGGGGACCACAAGGGATCTGTCCCCCTGCCAAGCTGCCGTGGAGGTTCCAAATGCCTTTCCCGGAGGTTTTGGGCAGAGAGGTGCTCAGCTGGCTCACACCCTGCCGCGGCATCACGGGATGCTTTCTGTCTTGGAAGGTTCTGGTCCAGAGGGTGGAGAAGCTGGAGATGGCAAAGGCGGATGAAGTCCTCCTGCAGAGACACATGGTATGGCCTCGAGGTGCCCCGGCGCCAGCCAAGGGGGTCCTGGGCAGAGTGGCAAAGGCCCCTTGTCCCGTGGGTGCTGGGTGTCAGAACTGGCCTGGGGAGGGAGGATTTCCAGAGCAGCTGCGGGTCCCTCAGGCCTGTGGGACCGACCCCACGCTGGTGATAGGTCAAGGTGGGGCCACGTAGCCACTTCTCCCTCTGCCCCCGACACGAGCTGGCCCTGCTGCACCTGCTTCCATCCTTTCCTGACCTCTCTCCTTTCTTCCCCATTGCTAGGAAATCGCGCTGGATAGCAAAATTTGTCAGTTTGAGGCCCAGTTTTACAGCACGGTGGCCCAACAGAACAAGAGGCTGGAACAGCAACAGCAGCAGCAGCAGCAGCAGGAGGCAGGCTGGGAGCAGCGATTCTGCCAGTTCCAGAAAGAGCTGGATCAAAAGCTGGATGCCAAGGTGGCACCTCCGGGGCTTGTCAGCCCAAGGCAGCATCCCTCCGAGGGTCCCCCCTCCCAGCTGTCCCCCCCGGGGCACTGCGATGTCCCATCGGCGGGGCAGCCGGCTGAGGGTGTGTGTCCATCCACAGCTGGACCAGGAGCTGGGGCGTTTCCAGCAGAAACTGGAGCAGCGCTGGAAGGAGCTCAGGGATGAGCTAAAGGAGGCAACAAGGCCAGCAGTGGCCGACAGTACGGCTGCGATGAAGAAGTGAGTGTGGTGGGGACGGTGGTGGTGGTGGGGACGGTGGTGGTGGTGGGGACGGTGGTGGTGGTGGGGACGGTGGTGGCTTCGGGGCCAGCGCTCGCCCCGTTCCCTCCGGCTATCCCAGCTGCTGCCTGCGAGCTGCCGGCCGGCGTGCAGGCAGGGCTGCGTCCTCCCCCCCGGGAGCTCACCCAGCCCTTTCTCCCCTCTCCAGACAGCTGCTGACACACTGCCACTGCCTGTCTTGTGACGCGCCCCTGAACGTGCCGGTGCCTGGCCCGTGAGTAGCCCCCGCACCGCGGGTAGGACGGGGCGGGGGGGGATGGGTGCTGGCGATGCCCCGCTGTGCCCGGCACGGGGGTTTGGGTGTCTGCCGGGGGGGTGTGACCCGGCTGACCCCCCTCCACAACCCCGTCCAGCAGCAGGGAGACGGGGACCCCTCCCCAGGGGCAGCAGGTGGGAGGCTGCCATGGGGTACAAGCCCATGAGTTTTGGGGTGCTGCCCCGAGCCGGGGCGGGTCATTTGTCTCCCCCATCACCCACACGGGTCTCCTGCCCTCCCCAGGCCCATTACGACGCTCCCTACACTTCCCGGTTGGATCCCGGAACACAACAAGTGTCATTGTCCCAACCTGAAGGGCCACAGGTAGGGGACACGGGGGCCTGGCCCCCTGGGTGCGGGGTGGCCCGGCCCCAGTCCCAGCGAGGGAGAGCTCTTCCCCGGGTGGGGGCGGAGGGGTCCGGGGGCGGGGCCGGGGCAGGGGAACACAGATGTGCCGCGGTGGGTCAGCTGAACTTGTGGGGTTCCACAGCCCCCCCACGCTGCCCCGTCTGGCCCCGCTCTTGGTCTCGGTGGCGCTGAAGCTACATGAGATGGGTTGTGTCTGGTCTCAGCCTGACCTCAGATTCGGGGGGTGGTCAGGGGCCTCCTGTGAAAGAAGTCGCCCTGAAGTGAAGCCCTGCAGTTGGAACAGCCCAGCTCCTGCCTCTCGCTGTCCCTCGCGTCGGGGTGCGGGGACCTGCCGCAGCCACAGGCAGCTCCCTGGGCCCCTGGGGAGAGAGACCCAGCAGGACTGGATGGGTGGGGGTCTCCCGCAGCAGTGGGAGGGGAGCCAGGAGGGATGCACTCACCAGGGAGCACCCTGGCGTGGGGTGCTGCAGTGCCAGGCACTGAGCACCCCCGTTTCCCATCCCACAGGGAGCGGGACGCCAAGTGCCCCCCACACGTGCCGCGGCAGTGCTGGGGCCTGAACACCCCCGTCAAGCACCTGCAGCAGCGGCCCCCGCGCCTCCACCGCCTCCTCCTGTCCTGGTGGGAGAGAAGGCACCCGCAGGAGAAGGAGGAGGGTACGGCCGGTGCTCCCCCCAGCCCCTCGGCCCCGGACCGCACCGCCTCCCCGCAGCGCAAGGCGGCCAAGCGCCCCAGCCTGCTCGCGCGGCTCCGGAACCGCGCAAAAGTCGCTCCAGCACCCAAGCGGGACTGCGGGACCCCGATCAGACCCCGCGAGACCCAGCCGCCCAGAAGCCGAGTGGGCCGCTCCGGCCAGCAACGCTGAAGGCCAGCAACCGCTCGGCCAGAAGAGACCCAGGACCAGCTGCCCTCGACCAGGCAGTTTTCCAGTTCTTCCCCCCAGCTCCGCCCTGCCCGGGGAAGGGCCGTGAGGGACGGTCAATAAGGGCCTGCAATAAACTTCGTAACACCAATGCTGTCCTAAGAAGCAGGTGTCGCGGGCAATTCCGAGTGAGCGAGAAAAGAGTGACTCACGCATCCACGGGATGCAACTCAATTCCCAGTAAGCCCGGTGTGTCCTTGGAATCAAGGCCTTGTCACCTTCCTCCCTGAAGCAGGACGAGGAGCTGAAACGGATGGAGGCCAGAATCAGGCCAATGCTTTCTTTGTTGGAAGGTTCTGGTCCAGAAGGTGGACAAGCTGGAGCTGACAAAGGCTGATGAAGTTCCCCTGACGGCCAGTCCCTCTCCGCGGGAACCAAGCCCGGTTCCCTTGACGGCCAGTCCTCCACCGCGGGGACGAAGCTCGTGTCCTCCGGCAGCCAGCACACCACCCTGGGAACCGAGACCGTCCCTTTATGCACCCAGACAGTAGCAGGGCTTCGCCGAAGCTCCTCCTGCCCCACCAGCTTTCCCCTCACTCACAGTGTCCGCGGTGTAGCCGCCGCCGATGCTGCGGGGACAGCAAGTCCCAGGGATGGGAGCGGGTTGCGGGCGGCGGGCGCGGGGCTGGAGCAGATCGAGGGGCAGGCAACCTGTCCCTTCTGCCACCCCGGCCTTGTCGCTCTCGTGGGGGAGCTCTTCCGACGTTGTGAGGAACTTCAGGAAGAGGTTGAGAAGCTGAAGGAGAAACAGGCGGTGGTCAAGGTGGTGAAGCTGCCACAAAGGAAGAGCCAGGTAGGGAGATGGTGGCGTGGGGGGCTTGGGAGGGGGCTGGCGGGATCCTTCTGGCTGGTTGTGCCCCGCTGTAATGTGGGAGAGCCCCTTGCCACCCCCAGACTGGCTTGTACAGCACGGACAGAAACGAAAGCCTTGATGCAAATGTCCTGCTGGCACCAATAGCCCGCGGCCACTGGCCGAGTAAGCCCGGTGTGTCCTTGGAAACAACGCCTTGTCACCTTCCTCCCTGAAGCAGGACGAGGAGCTGAAACTGGTGGAGGCCAGAGTCAGGTCCATGGAAGAACACTATGAGCAGCTCCTGGCTTCCAAGAGGAATGAAGACATGGAGGTAGGTGGCTGAAAGCCCCGCGGGCTCGGAGCATCCTCCAGGCAGAGCCCAGGCTGGGGACCACAAGGGATCTGTCCCCCTGCCAAGCTGCCGTGGAGGTTCCAAATGCCTTTCCCGGAGGTTTTGGGCAGAGAGGTGCTCAGCTGGCTCACACCCTGCCGCGGCATCACGGGATGCTTTCTGTCTTGGAAGGTTCTGGTCCAGAGGGTGGAGAAGCTGGAGATGGCAAAGGCGGATGAAGTCCTCCTGCAGAGACACATGGTATGGCCTCGAGGTGCCCCGGCGCCAGCCAAGGGGGTCCTGGGCAGGGTGGCAAAGGCCCCTTGTCCCGTGGGTGCTGGGTGTCAGAACTGGCCTGGGGAGGGAGGATTTCCAGAGCAGCTGCGGGTCCCTCAGGCCTGTGGGACCGACCCCACGCTGGTGATAGGTCAAGGTGGGGCCACGTAGCCACTTCTCCCTCTGCCCCCGACACGAGCTGGCCCTGCTGCACCTGCTTCCATCCTTTCCTGACCTCTCTCCTTTCTTCCCCATTGCTAGGAAATCGCGCTGGATAGCAAAATTTGTCAGTTTGAGGCCCAGTTTTACAGCACGGTGGCCCAACAGAACAAGAGGCTGGAACAGCAACAGCAGCAGCAGCAGGAGGCAGGCTGGGAGCAGCGATTCTGCCAGTTCCAGAAAGAGCTGGATCAAAAGCTGGATGCCAAGGTGGCACCTCCGGGGCTTGTCAGCCCAAGGCAGCATCCCTCCGAGGGTCCCCCCTCCCAGCTGTCCCCCCCGGGGCACTGCGATGTCCCATCGGCGGGGCAGCCGGCTGAGGGTGTGTGTCCATCCACAGCTGGACCAGGAGCTGGGGCGTTTCCAGCAGAAACTGGAGCAGCGCTGGAAGGAGCTCACAGATGAGCTAAAGGAGGCAACAAGGCCAGCAGTGGCCGACAGTACGGCTGCGATGAAGAAGTGAGTGTGGTGGGGACGGTGGTGGTGGTGGGGACGGTGGTGGTGGTGGGGACGGTGGTGGCTTCGGGGCCAGCGCTCGCCCCGTTCCCTCCGGCTATCCCAGCTGCTGCCTGCGAGCTGCCGGCCGGCGTGCAGGCAGGGCTGCGTCCTCCCCCCCCGGGAGCTCACCCAGCCCTTTCTCCCCTCTCCAGACAGCTGCTGACACACTGCCACTGCCTGTCTTGTGACGCGCCCCTGAACGTGCCGGTGCCTGGCCCGTGAGTAGCCCCCGCACCGCGGGTAGGACGGGGCGGGGGGGGATGGGTGCTGGCGATGCCCCGCTGTGCCCGGCACGGGGGTTTGGGTGTCTGCCGGGGGGGTGTGACCCGGCTGACCCCCCTCCACAACCCCATCCAGCAGCAGGGGGACAGGGACCCCTCCCCAGGGGCAGCAGGTGGGAGGCTGCCATGGGGTACAAGCCCATGAGTTTTGGGGTGCTGCCCCGAGCCGGGGCGGGTCATTTGTCTCTCCCATCACCAACACGGGTCTCCTGCCCTCCCCAGGCCCATTACGACGCTCCCTACACTTCCCGGTTGGATCCCGGAACACAACAAGTGTCATTGTCCCAACCTGAAGGGTCACAGGTAGGGGACACGGGGGCCTGGCCCCCTGGGTGCGGGGTGGCCCGGCCCCAGTCCCAGCGAGGGAGAGCTCTTCCCCGGGTGGGGGCGGAGGGGTCCGGGGGCGGGGCCGGGGCAGGGGAACACAGATGTGCCGCGGTGGGTCAGCTGAACTTGTGGGGTTCCACAGCCCCCCCACGCTGCCCCGTCTGGCCCCGCTCTTGGTCTCGGTGGCGCTGAAGCTACATGAGATGGGTTGTGTCTGGTCTCAGCCTGACCTCGGGTTCGGGGGGTGGTCAGGGGCCTCCTGTGAAAGAAGTCGCCCTGAAGTGAAGCCCTGCAGCTGGAACAGCCCAGCTCCTGCCTCTCGCTGTCCCTCGCGTCGGGGTGCGGGGACCTGCCGCAGCCACAGGCAGCTCCCTGGGCCCCTGGGGAGAGAGACCCAGCAGGACTGGATGGGTGGGGGTCTCCCGCAGCAGTGGGAGGGGAGCCAGGAGGGATGCACTCACCAGGGAGCACCCTGGCATGGGGTGCTGCAGTGCCAGGCACTGAGCACCCCCGTTTCCCATCCCACAGGGAGCGGGACGCCAAGTGCCCCCCACACGTGCCGCGGCAGTGCTGGGGCCTGAACACCCCCGTCAAGCACCTGCAGCAGCGGCCCCCGCGCCTCCACCGCCTCCTCCTGTCCTGGTGGGAGAGAAGGCACCCGCAGGAGAAGGAGGAGGGTACGGCCGGTGCCTACCCTGCGGTGGGCGAGGCGGTTCCCCCCAGCCCCTCGGCCCCGGACCGCACGGTGGCCAAGCGCCCCAGCATGCTCGCGCGGCTCCGGAACCGCGCAAAAGTCGCTCTGGAACCCAAGCGGGACTGCGGGACCCCGATCAGACCCCGCGAGACCCAGCCGCCCAGAAGCCGAGTGGGCCGCTCCGGCCAGCAACACTGAAGGGCTCGGCCAGAAGAGACCCAGGACCAGCTGCTCTCGACCAGGCAGTTTTCCAGTTCTTCCCCCCAGCTCCGCCCTGCCCGGGGAAGGGCCGTGAGGGACGGTCAATAAGGGCCTGCAATAAACTTCGTAACACCAATGCTGTCCTAAGAAGCAGGTGTCGCGGGCAATTCCGAGTGAGCGAGAAAAGAGTGACTCACGCATCCACGGGATGCAACTCAATTCCCAGTAAGCCCGGTGTGTCCTTGGAATCAAGGCCTTGTCACCTTCCTCCCTGAAGCAGGACGAGGAGCTGAAACGGATGGAGGCCAGAGTCAGGCCAATGCTTTCTTTGTTGGAAGGTTCTGGTCCAGAAGGTGGACAAGCTGGAGCTGACAAAGGCTGATGAAGTTCCCCTGACGGCCAGTCCCTCTCCGCGGGAACCAAGCCCGGTTCCCTTGACGGCCAGTCCTCCACCGCGGGGACGAAGCTCGTGTCCTCCGGCAGCCAGCCCACCACCCTGGGAACCGAGACCGTCCCTTTATGCACCCAGACAGTAGCAGGGCTTCGCCGAAGCTCCTCCTGCCCCACCAGCTTTCCCCTCACTCACAGTGTCCGCGGTGTAGCCGCCGCCGATGCTGCGGGGACAGCAAGTCCCAGGGATGGGAGCGGGTTGCGGGCGGCGGGCGCGGAGCTGGAGCAGACCGAGGAGCAGACAGCCTGTCTTTTCTGCCACCCCGGCCTTGCCGCTCTAGTGGGGGAGCTCTTCCAACGTTGTGAGGAACTTCAGGAAGAGGTTGAGAAGCTGAAGGAGAAACAGGCGGTGGTCAAGGTGGTGAAGCTGCCACAAAGGAAGAGCCAGGTAGGGAGATGGTGGCGTGGGGGGCTTGGGAGGGGGCTGGCGGGACCCTTCTGGCTGGGACTGAGCAGCTCAACTGCTCTTCAAGTCCTCCTAGGAGAGAGGGGTGGGGGGTGAGCACCAAGCGAGGGTCCCTGCGGACCGCAGCCCGGTCAGAGAGGGCAGCAGTAACGGCCGCTAACAGGGCGGGGAGCGATGGAGCAGGGAGGGGATCACCCAGGGGTGCAGCAGAGCCGCTGCCTTGGAGCTGCCGGTCTCTGCCGCCTCCTTTACCTCGGCCGCGGCTCTACCAGGTGGTAGCTGTTGCTTCCCTTCAGCGGGTCCTCCTGTGCACTGTCCCTCTCTTTCTCACGGCCAGCCTGTGCCCCCAGGCTCTGCCCCAGCTCCTGGGCAGCCTGGCGATTCATCACCAGGAAGGCCGGAGCGGCAGCTAGGCACAAACTGAGAGCTGGCATGTTGGTGAACTCTGTCTCCAGGTCGGCCAGGAATGCTATCCAGATCCATTTCCTAGCAATGGGGAGGAGAGAGGTCAGGAAAGAACGGAAGCAGGAGCGGCAGGGCCAGCTCGTGTCGGGGGCAGAGGGAGGCTACGTGGCCCCACCTTGACCCGCGGGGGACAGCTGGGAGGGGGATCCTCGGAGGGATGCTGCCTTGGGCTGCCAAGCCCCGAAGGTGCCAGTTTTACATGGTGGGGACGAGCCACCCTTCACCTTGGCGTCCAGCTTTTGATTCAGCTCTTTCTGGAGCGGGCACAACCGCTGCTCCCAGCCTGTCTCCTGCTGCCAACCAAGCGGCACGGGCAGGGGGGCTCTCACGGCGGGGCTCCCCGCCTCCCCCGCCGCACGCTGTCGGCAGTCTCGCACAGCTGCCCCCGCCCGAGCAAGGGGCGGACGGGTTATCCCGCAGAGCCGCACTGGCACTGCCAGACGACGGCTAAAGGAAAAGCCCTCACAATGCCTTAGGGATCTTGGCTTAGGAGGAAAAAAAACTGCCCACGTTGCTGCGTGCTGCAGCCAGCGGCCTCGCTCTTTCTACTGCCTAGAGATCAAGTTACGTCCCGCCCTCCGCCTCCCGGGACAGGCCGCCCGAGCCCCCCCCCACGCCGCCGTCTCGCCATTTCGCTCCTCCCCGACAGCTGTCTCACAACCTCCCTCACTGCCTGTCGCGACACGAGGGACTCCCTCTGCTCCCGCAGCTTCTCGGAGCTCTGGAGGAGCTGCCCCACCCGCGCGCCGGTGCCGCTGCCCACGGCGCACCCTGCCTGCGCCTTCGCCTGCTCCGGCCCCGCGCTCTCCGCATTCGCCCGCGGCTTGTCCGGCTGCGGCAACGGGAGGAGGAGTCACCTCCCAGGCAGGGACATACATGGCCAACAAGGCCGGGTGCCGTGGAAGTTCTGTGGCTGTCGCGGAGCTACAGCGAAATGACGCCATGCAGATAATCAATTCAAGCAAACTCACAGAAACCCAACAGTCGAAACCAACGAGGGTGACCGAAACACCACTCCGGTCACATTTCACAACTTACAGCTTCGCTACAGCACTCGGGAATGTCTTTACCACACGACAACCCACGAGAGCGATGACCCCAAGGCGTGCACACTCTCCCTCACAACAGGGACACCCACAAGATAGAACCGCTCAGCCACACGGACGAGAGATCGCTCAAGGGTACATTCAGAAGAAAGAGGCACTCACCGAGAGAAGGAGGCGGGGGCACTCAGGCCCGGGAAGGGTCCTTGGGCGGCGCCCTAACCCCACACCGACACCTCCCAACGGCACAACCGCTGCTCTAAGGGAGCGCCTGGGCAGGGACGGCGCTTTTATACCCGGCGAGCTGCGCTCTCTGCTCAGCTATTGGTCGGAGGTCCAGAAGCGCCTCTAGGCCGAGGAGTTCCATTGGCTGCGAGCCCTGTCTGTTCAGCGAGCCGTCCCGCCTCCCGGGGGAGCATGCGCTGACCGCCGCGCGAGCAGGGTGCGTACGTGACAGCGGCCACGATGGGAGGCCTGAGGCGCGAAAAAAGGGCGGGAAAGAGCCGGCGGCCGCCATCTTAAAAGCCCTGGCCGTTACTGGGGAGAGCGGTGGGGGGGCTCCCGCCCCACTGTTCAGATGGGCCATGAGTTAAAGATTTGTGAGTGCGTTCCAGCTCACTACTGCTGTATGAAGAATTGTCACCCAAACTGAATAAACCTCTTAACCCCAATGCAGTCTTAATTAGCCGGCGTTCTTTGTCGCGCGCTGGGTGCTAGGGGTGTATCACCACACAGCGAGCACGCCGAGTCTGCAGAACTTCATGCGTGTGAACATCATTGATGAGCTTGTCCCCCCGCTATACATATGCATTCCTATTCTACTTTAGGATTGGCTTAAACGTGCCTTGCTTGCCTTTTAAGAGTACAGTACACAACAGCTGCACAGCGCGTGCTCTAATACCGGGGTGGGGGGGGGTGATATTCCTGCTTGTACAATGTACATTATTTTAAAAGAGCTTAGCCCTTCCTTAGTTCTGGGCTTAGTTCTAATTCTTAGGAGTGACAGGGGTAACGACTGGGGCCAAGGCAAACCAGCTTCTTGACCCAATTTCACAATTTGCAGCTTATGTAGGCGGTTCATCTTTTTCTACTTGACCACTTGATTGTGGGTTATATGGTGTGTGCAGTTGCCAATCTATCCCCAAAAGCCTACTAACTTGTTGGGCTATTTTTGCAACAAAGTGCGGCCCTCGATCTGATGAGATTACCACGGGAAGCCCAAATCTTGGTGTTATTTCTTGTAAGAGTATCTTGGTTACCTCCCTAGCTTTATTAGTTGGGCAAGGGAAAGCTTCTGGCCACCCCGGAAAGGTATCTGTCAAGACTAACAGGTATCAAAACCCCCCTTTTCTGGGAAGTTCTGAGAAATCAATTTGCCTCTCTTGCCCGGGATAATTTCCTGTCCCTATCTGTCCAGGCTTGGCTCTAGCTCCTGTTTTGGGATTGTGTGAGGCAAACAAACCTCACACTGCTTTGTTACCTGCTCAATAGTGGTGTACAAATTCCGGGCCACTATTAGCCGGCTCAAATACTTACACAAGGCCTCTGTTCCCCAATGGGATTTTCTATGCTCTGCCATGACTACGGCCCATAATAATGCAAATGGTATGATTTTTTTACCTTGTGGAGTTTTTACCCATTTACGTTTCTCTATTTTTCCCCCCTAGGTCTTCTATTAATTTCTGATCTTCCTCAGAATACCTGGGTTCACAATCCAAGATGTATTTTACTGCCTGGGACGAAAGACTGCACTTCCGGATTGTTTTCCTCAGCTGCTCTTTTGGCCTCCCACTCCGCCACAGCGTTGCCCAGTTCTTGAGCGGTGTTTCCTTTCTGATGAGCTTTACAATGCATAATAGCTCCCTTCTGCGGCAGCTGCGCTGCTTCCGGGAGTTTAAGGATTTCTTCGGTGTGTTTCATATGTTTACCTTGGGCAGATAAGAGTCCTCTCTCTTTCCATACAGCTCCATGAGCACGGACTACCCCAAAAGCATAGTTAGAATCAGTCCAGATATTAATTCTCTTGCCTTTGGCCAGCTCCAATGCTCGAGTTAGAGCTGTTATTTCTGCCTTTTGTGCCGAGGTATTTGTGGCAAGGGCTTTGGACTCTATTACCTGATCTGCAGTACTTACCGCCTATCCTGCTTTGCAGATGCCTTGTCGGACAAAGCTGCTTCCCTCCGTATACCCGGAATCCTCAGCGTCTCCCAGCGCCTTTTCCTTTAGGTCAGGTCGGCTGGAATAAACTGCTTCGATAGTCTGCAGGCAGTCATGTAATACTGGTTCCCCTGTGGTTCCACTTAGAAAAGGTGCTGGATTGACAATGTTAGAAACCACTATTTCACATCATCCTGCCCCAACTGGGACAGCTCGATATTTAAGGAACCTTTGTGGGCAAAGCCAGTGCCCGCCCTTTATCTCCAATACCGCTGATATGGTGTGAGATACCAATACTGTAATTTTCTGGCTTAGTGTGAACTCACGTGCTTCTTGAATATTTATTACCACCACTGCTACTGCTCTCAGGCAGCTAGGCCCAGCTTTACTTACTTCATCAAGTTGTTTGGAGAAGTATGCCGCTGCCCTCCGGTATGGTCCCAGATTTTGGCCTAGAATTCAACTTAAAGAAAGATAAAATTATCCGTCCATCACAGAGTCCACCAAAATACCGTACAAGAAATGGCTGTAAAATTTCTTAAGCCCTCAGTGGGAAAAGGAACCTGGATGGAATCCCCTCATGTGAAGCATTGAACACCAGGAGTCCTTGTCCAGTGGTTGGGCGTGCTCTACGTATGTATCACACTACATAGAGCAAAATAAGAACATTCTTATTTTAAAGCTTGCTCACTACAGTCATGCTGCTTTGGAAGGAATGACATGCTCAGTGCAACTGAAAAGATGTGACATTTTGCTGTTGGATTTCCTTACTGCATTTTAGTTTCTGATGTGCACGATGCCCTTGTTTTTACTGGTAGAGGTGTTTTCCTATGGAGGATAATTATATTCAGTTCTTAACTCCATGCAACCTGGAAAGTGACTTACTGCGTAATTGTTTAAAATCCTGTCTTTTTGCAAACTATTAAAAAAAATACAAAAATGAGTCATGGGTTTGCATATTCAGGCAGAGGTTTTTAAATGCAATGTATTGTAGACACTGTTAAGTTGACAAATTCTAGTAATGCTGCAATTGTGTATTTGGATATTGTTTTTAAAGCTTCCTTAATAACTTTGAAGCACTAACTTGACTAAGCTAAAAATGTATATATAATTATTATGCACATACACAATAAGGTTTTGTCCCATTAGTGTATGTAAGAGATTTGATAAAGTTTTTGGTATGTTATTTAATACTTTGGGGGTTTAATTTGTGGTTTAAATACTTATTTTTCTGTAAAAAAAAACGCAAAACAAACCATACCACTCTACAAGAAAGTTCTAGGAGGAGAATGCCAAAGACACTGTGGTAAGGGGACCATGACTTGAAGAGCTGCTTTGTAAAGAACAGTATTTTAAAAATAAATAAATGTTTCTGGAAAATAACTCCTATTATACTTTCCTTATCTGGGAGAGGTTGTCTTTATCTTCCTTTAGAATAATTTAATTTGAAGAACAATATACCTGGACACCAGGCATGTGAAGTCATCCTAAAAGCATCATGTAATGCTTTTGATACAACGTCTGTCTTCAAGACTGTAAACTGAAATGGGGAAGAATAACACCTCGTGTGACTTGTTCTCCTGAGCAGTGATGATCCCTGAAGGTGATGGTGTAGCTTCATCCCAGTTTCTTTGAGGTGTCTTTGCTATTGTGAGATACCATCACAAGTTGCCTGTCTGTAATCCTCCTTCTGGATCAGCATCGATGTCCACAGCCTCTCTTGGTGAACCAGGACCCAGCCCAATCAATGCATCACTAAAAAAACGTGCAGTCAAGAACAAACCTTCTCATACTTCAAGACTAAATGGCCAAACGAAGGGTGGTGAAAGGAATTCCTGCCGGATGGCTCCCTCGGTGATGAGCAGTCTCCATCTGCTGGTCTGCCTCTCAGCGAGCTGCAGAGAAATGCTGTAAGCATGCCTAGCTGGAGAGAGCATTCATATGGATGTGTTTGTCCTCGAGGTCGAACTCTCTATTCTTCCTGCCAGCCAGTATAAAGACATGGCAAGGAGAGGCTGGAGCAGCACTCTTCCCTTCTGGTAACACCTGCAGCAATCCCACATGGAGTAAGTAAAGCCTGAGCCTGTAGTTGGAAAGAGGAAGACTTTTAAAAAAGCAAAGAAGTGCTTGTTATTTCAGGTACCAAGTCTCCTGACTGCCTGAAGAGACAAAATCTTGTAAAGATGCAATGTGATTATTTTTTTTAATATATATGAGTGCACAAAGAATAATGTACCAGCTGGTCATTGCAGATAGCTCGACTGCAATCAGCCACTGTAAACTGAAAAGCTGTAATGATTTCCAAACAAAAGTCAGCACCAGAGAAGAGTGAGGCCCAATTCTGAAATACAGCATCAAGCTATTGACCTGGCAGGCACAGAGCAAGTACAGAAAAGAAAGTGAATGCATACAAAGGACGGGGAATAGCTGGCATTTGTGTGAGCACTCACAAATGAAATCCTTTGAATGAAATATCTTCATTAAATAATTCAGGTTGGAAGGAGCCTCAGCAAGCTATCAAGTCCATCATCTTGCTTAAAATAAATTCACTACTGAACTCACTTCAAGTCAGGTTGCTCAGGGTCTTGGGTGTTGAAAGCTTCCACCTTTTCAAGATGTGGGTGTGTTTGATTTTGTTGTTGTTTTTTTTCTTCCCTTCCCTCTTTTAGCATATTCTAACTGTACTTCTTCTCTTCTTACTAGTTTGAGGCTCAGCATGCGCTTGCTGTGAGAGCTTTCTAGCACATGGTCCTTTAGAGTCGGGAGGGCGCCCAGGGGCTGCACTGTCCCGTGCTGTGGTGCCCCTGGACTGGAACCTGCTGGCAGCTCAGGCTTTACCAGGCCTGGGTCACCCATCCCAGCTCCAAGGCCAACAGCCCTGAAGCCTGAGGTGATTCTTCTGTGAGGAACAGGGGATCCCCACCGGTCTGCCCGGCCCATGCAGGCTTCGAGGGGGTAAAGCTACCGGCCCGCGCTCCACAGGAGCGCACCCACCGGCGCAAGGGTGAGCGGCTGGCCCCCTCCCCAAATCCTCCCCGCAGGGGGGCCCTGTGCGCCACCCTCCGGGAATATCCTCTGCGAAGCAGCCCCCTGAGAAAATCCTTCTTCCTCAGAGCCGCATCTAGCCGGAGCGGACCCTCCTCTCCTGCCCAGCGGCGCATCCCCCCCGCCAAGGGCCCGCTCAGAGCCAGCCGCGCCCGCCGCCATTGCCCGCCCGGCCGCAGGGGCGTGGCGCGGTGCCGCTCGATTGCTCGGCGCTCCTCACCTTGCCGGGTGGATGGCCTTGCGCTCGGCAGCGCTGCCTGGCAGGCTCGGAAGTAGCCGCCGGCCTGTCCGCCGCGGCTCGGCTCGGCTCGGCTCGGGCGGGCTCCCGCGGCGGGGCTGAGGCGGGCGGCTGCCGCCATGGTTTAAAGGGCGGCGGGCGGACGCGAACGGGCAGGAGCCATGAACCTGCTTCCGGCTAACCCGCACGGCAATGGGCTGCTCTATGCCGGCTTCAACCAGGACCACGGTGAGGTGGCCGGGCCGTGGCGGGGGGAGCGGGAGGGCAGGCGGGCCGGCCGGCCGGCCCCTGAGGGGAGCGGACCCCGCCCGGCGCGGTGCCCGGGGGCTGCCCGGCCCGAGGCGAGGGCAGGGCTCCTGTCTCCCAGGCCCGGGCCTGGGGAGCCGGTTTGTGCCGGCAAGAGGGGTGGCGGTTCGCGGGTGGGGACCCGGCGGAGGTCACCGCCCGGAGGCGGTGAGGGGAGCGCGGTGCCCGCGCTGGGCCTGGGCCTGCCGCGGTTCCCGGCAGCGGCGAGAAACCAGGGCCGGGGATCCCGTCCCTCGAGGCGGGGGCCGGCGGGGGGGGCGCGACCTCTCTCGCTGTGTCTCCCTGTTCGCTGCCAGGTGCCCGCGCTCTGGTCGCTGTCGTGGCTGTGGGGGGACATTAAGTCCCGGGAAGGCTGATTGCAGAGCTGTGGCTTCACCGCCCTCGTGTTTCCGCGCTGAG
This sequence comes from Caprimulgus europaeus, assembly GCA_907165065.1. The sequence continues at coordinate 3,073,441 of OU015543.1, read as the reverse complement.
GAACGCGGTGGGGTGTGCTAGTGCGTGTGCCCAGCCGCTTCGGAGAGAGTTGGCTGGGTGGCGTGGGGGGAGAGGGGCAGAAACAGGCGTGTTTACTGTGGATCTTCACCTACAGCTGCTGCTCGGGGCGGGGGGGTCGGTACTGGCTGCGGCCGGGCTGGGCTCCCTGGTGCAGTCCTGTCAGTCTGGCTTAAGTCTTGTGCTGAAAGGGCTGTACTTTTGGAACTGTGTTACTGGAAAGGTAACTCACAAAATGGCACTTTGTCAGTGTAAGTACTTTGCATTCAAAATCGGCGGTGTAACTTTTTTTTTTTTGCCTGATTTCTATTTTAAAAACAGGGATTAAAACTACTTGTATTAAAGTTGTATTGACAGACAAGTAAAGCTACGTGGATCACTGAAAAGCTTCAGACCTGTGTGCTTGGTTTGTTTTTTTTCTTTGTTAGAAAGGGGAAGGCCTTTTCTAGAAAGGGGTGTGTATATGTCCAGTCTTGCTTTTGCAAAATAAAAATAGCACCAGTCTTACTCATAAGGGTAATTTTTGTGGAGTAAGGAGTAGAAGGTCAGCATTTGGTAACATCCCGGTGTCTCAACAAATAGTACTCTTGCCTAAGACAGTCTTGCAACTTCTGTCATTGTGGACTGTGGTTCATCTACCTGTTGCTGATGTTGAAGTTGTGTGTAAACCCAAATTATTCTGTAGATTCTGGTCTAACATCTCTGATGACATTTTGTCAGTAGTGTATCAAGCCATTAATGAAGTGAGCTCCTTGGTAGCCTCTTCATGCTATCACATTGAATTGACTGACAACAGGGGAATAGTCTGTTTTTCAGCAACCCTGCACTTGTTTTCACCTTGTGGTTGCAACAATGGTGGAAAAAAGAGGTTTGTGGGGATGAGCTTCATCTCAGATCTGCAGGGATCTGTAATGAAGCAGTAATATTTGATGCTGGGCCTGTGATGGGCTGGGTTATAAAGAGAACTGTGTAAGAAGCTAAGTTTCTCTTTTACTACAGAATGCCTTTAGACTATCTTTTTAGCATGTAAAACTTATTCTTTTTTGCAAGGACTTCCTTAAATTCTGTAACAGTAAATGCAACATAAACACTTGAATGATGTCACATCCAAAGTACATTCAGGTATTTCTGCTGGGAATCTGTAAGCTGACAAGTTTATTCCTACCACTATTCCAGTCCCATCCTACCTAGCCTGGCCAGCCAAGTGAATAACAACAAAAAACTTGAACAAAAACCGTGCTTGGCTTTCATTTGCAGGCTCCTGGAGCTCTTCCTTCTTAGGAATGATGATTTTTTTTCAACTGTAGGTAGCATGCAAACTTTCTAAAAAAGGCCCTAAAGTAGTAAAGCGTTAAAGGAAAGGTAATTCTTTGTCTGCTTAGAGAAGAGATGAGAAAAAGCTCACTTCTTCCTCATTGCTTCTACCAAAAATAAAAATATGAGTCACTTGAGTGCTGAAGCTTGGTAGGGTGGGTGTTTGCATATATTGTCACAATAACCTAATTTTGTAGTAATTTAAGAGTAGCCAATCCCGTGAGGCTGGGAAGATGGGAGGAATGCTCTCATAAGTCTCTAAGTCTTGACTCCCAGGACTGACCAGTGAGTGATAAAGCTGGCACCTGCAGTTTTTTCTGAAATGTGCTTCCCTTGCCCTGTTTTGAGTGATACTGTGTTTTTCTGTGGGGTGCCTTTGCCACTCAGTCACTTCCCTAGGCTCTGCTGCTGCAGTTTCTGGGACTTAGGCCCCAAAGCCTGCAGATTTCTTTATGCCAGCGTGCCCCCTTCAGCTGGTGGCATCTTCTAGGGTAGTCATTAATTTGACTCTTCCTTTTTCTTTGGTTTTAGAAAAACAAAATCCCTCGTAGCCTCACTGGGACTGTTGGCAAATAGTACTTTTCCTTGTAGGAGCAAGCACAGCTGTGGGTTAGGGTAATAATTCTGTGGAGATTCAGTTTTCCCTAGCATCTGAATTAATTTAGGTTTGGGTATGTTTTGGGGGTTTTGTTTGTTTGTTTTTAAAGTATCTGAGTTATCTTCTGTCAGTGGCTCTTTGACAGCACCGTGTCCCTTCTTCAAGTGAGATGTGAACTTCTAATGGAAGGCAGCATATGTGTTATTGCATCAATTCCCTTTTGTGGCAGCTCCTCCCCAGCTCTCTCGTAGGGAAGAGTTTCCAAGCTGTAGCTGAACTGTTGAATTTGTGTTCCCACTGGTAAGTGCTGGGATCAGTCAGATGGAAACCCTGGGCTCCAAAGCTGTTCCTGTAACCTGGAACTGAATGAGGAGCAGGAATCTTCCTGTATGGTGATTTTTTTTCCTCTTGTTTGCCATGACTGAGAACAACATATCTCTGTCAGTAATGATTGATTTGGGGTTGATCCGACACGGGCAGCGTTACCGTTACTCACGTTCCCCGAGTTCCCGTGTATTGTCTCCAGTTAAAAATGTAGATGTTCCCAAGACACTAAAAGCAGCCCATGTCTTAGTCCTGAGGTTAGCCCTGCAGAAAAGCTGTAGCAGTGCTACAGGAAATGTAATGTCTGCATTTTATTGCACTGGGAATGCTCAGTTTGAGTTTGTTATAAGCTGCTGATATGAACACAAGGAAAACTTTCCAGTGCTCTTTTACTGTAGAACAGCTCAGCATCCCTCTGTGTCTCTCCTGGAAAAACAGTATTGTGTTATAAAACTGTCACTGGAAAAATAACTGTATGCCTATGCACTGCATCTACCAGAAACAGAATAGTTCTCATCCTGCACAGTGTTGTTTTGTGTAGAGAGAGAAATGTTTCCCTTGTAATTTGCTTTCCAGTTATCCCAGTGTACTGCACCAGGTGGCTCTCTATTGGCGCTGGCGTTTCAACGCAGCGCACTCTCAGCTGACAAATTCAAGAATGATGCACTGAGAAGGGAGGAGGTAAAATGAAGATAGTTAATTTAAAAGCATCTGTTTCAGTTGGTTTACTAACCTTTCTATAATTCTTATGGTGTTAACCACTCTCTAGGTGTGTTCACATATGTAAACAAGAACTTTTGGCATTTTAATTTGTTACAAAATCTTGGGCACGGTGAAGTTGTGCTTGTGAGTGTTTTGGGTTGGGGGAGTAGGTTTTTTTGTGTGGTTTGTGTTCTTTGCTGTTTAGCTAACTGCTGTACTGTTAGAGCAGTATATTGGGTATATTAGTTGGTATATTAGTATATTAGTGCGGTATATTGGGTCTGTGACTCTGCTGTTAGCGACTGTTTGCGAAATGAGAGGGTTCACTGGTTTCCTTTCTACACTGGAGGGTGTAGGGATGGATCTTGTGGTCGTTTTTCCTTTGTGTGTGTGAGCTCAGTGAAGAGGAACCCTAAGGATGCTGCCAAACATACACCCCCATACCTCATAAGATACTGGTCTGTAAAACAGAGTGGGGCAGGGGGTGATGCCTTTTTTTTGTTGCTGGTGGGATTTTGTGTTTGGTTGGGAGTTTTTGTGTTTTGTTATTATTTTTTTTAATTATAAAAAGGAACCTTAAATTATCTGCATTATGTTTCCCAAACTGTAGAGTTTTTAAACTAGTATACTGTTATCAACATCAAGTTTATGACATGTTTGTGTATTGTTAGGTGAGACCCCTGAGTGTGCTGTGTGTGGTGGATTTCCTTTCGAACAGCTACCGTTGTGACGTGGGTTGGGGCAGATGTCGCCAGCTGTGTTGTTTCTGCTGATGCCTGGACTTGCATCAGGACATGAGCAGTGGGAGGCATGTCCTGAATGTGGCTCACCTGCTCTCCAGTGAGCCTGTGCAGTTTTTTTACTCGAGGTTACATTAAGGTAGTTGCCTGCAAAGCACAAAGAGAGTTGCCTGTGTTGTGAGGCCCGATGCCAACTGTTTGTGAGCCAGGAATACCTGAAACCACCTCTTGCAGTCTGAGCTTTTTTTTGCCATTTTCTGAGCCATTGCTCCACAGCAAACCAGTCCAGTCTTGTGTGGAGGAAATTGTGGGTCACCTGGCTGTGAGCAAATGGTTTGGAGACCTTATGTTAAAAACAAACACTTCCTTCCCTCCTTCCCCCACCTATCCTGTGAATTTTGAGTATCGAGTTTGGGGAAGGGTGGATTTAGATGCAGCTCCTTGAATTATTTATTTATTTTAATTTGGTGGGTCCAAATTGTTGCAGTCACTGCAGTGTGTAAGAATAAAACCAAGCTAATTTGAACATCTCTGTTCCAGTACCTTGGGGACTTTAACTGGGTTTTTGATGATATAGTGCATATATTGTGTAGCAACTAATCTTCTGTCAGTCTACCTCCAGCAACGGTAGCTGCTTCTAACTTCACGCTTGCACTTCTTTATAGTAGCAACTGCATTCCCTCATTAGCAAGTAAAACAGCAGGACAGGACACTGGTAGTTTAATGGATTCCCCTAAAAAGGCACGTGCATAATTCTGTACAAAAATGCAACTAAAATAATTTTCCAGAGTATTTTAATCTGGCTTCTAATCATTCCTTGGTCTAGACTTAAACTATTGGCGTATAATTATTGGCATCTGCCTCAGTAGGCTCTCAGAGCATTCTTAAAAACTATGTTTGAGAAGCTCTCTTATGTGGAAACGTGAACAATGGGTCATATTTTGTATAGTTATAATCACGGTGTAAATTCATATTTAATAAGAAAGGAGGGGTTTTGCTTCGTAATGACCAGGAAAGTTAAAATGGGGGTTTCCTTCCCTCTGTAGCGCATGGCACAGGACACAGATGGGTTGGGAACTGCTCTCCTTTCCTTCTGTTGTTTTCTCACCTGTCTACAAAGAACATTGGGAACTTTCCCCTCTCAGGAGAGGCCAGCAGAGAGGACAACTTCTCTGAACAGTTTTCACTTGCGATCACTGGCAAAGCCTGCAAGAGGTCTTCAGCTCGAGTTTAACAATGCCGTTATCCAGGGATGCTCTCCTAACCCTCTGTCTCCTGCTTAGTGCCTGGGTGCATCTCACAGTTACCATATATGTGTGTATATAGATGTGCTTTTTACTACAGGGTGCTTTGCATGTGGAATGGAAAACGGATTCCGAGTTTATAATGCAGATCCACTCAAAGAAAAAGAGAAACAAGGTAAAATGCTTACTTGTTATACCCTACTAGCTTTGTGTTTCTGTAAGGTTCTTGCTTAGCTTTCACCATTCCATCACTGGGAGGCTTTGAGTAAAGCCTTAAGAAAGGAAGTCCATGCTGGTCCCAAAGGGACTCTGGCTTTTGCCACTGCCTGGTCAGTTGCTGAGGTGCTGTTAATCCACATGAAGCTGTCTGATGATGCCTTTGTCTCACCTTCTCGCAGAGGCTGAATGCTGTTAGCTGTCCTAACGTGTTTAGTCCTGAATAGGAGACCAATTGCCTGGTTATTCACACCTGGAGAAGAGTTGCTGGCTGCAATGGTATTATGCACCATCAAGAGAAGTTGTTCTGTTCTGGTGCAGTAATCTGGATGATCTAATACAGCAGTGAAACTAATCCCTTTCACTGGAGATCTGAACGTTCACGCTTCTCATCCTTGCTTAGAGTGTTGCTTGCGAGAGTGCAGTGAGCTCAGACCTCTAATATTCTAAATTTTATATTCTCTGTATGCTTAAAAATTTGAGGAGGACCTTAAGGTGGTAAACCTAGTATGATGTCTTAACAGAAATTAGTAGATAAGTTATGTTAACAGGTAGTGGGGCTTTTTATCAGAAAATAAACATAACTGAGTCAAAGGAAGGGAAAACAAAACCTAGCCATGTGATTCTAACCCTAACTATAGGAAGAAAGCTGTCATGCTGAACAGATTTCCCAGCACTTCCAGCCTGTGGTGATAGAAAAGATTTAATAAGAGGGGAAATGTATTTAAAATAGCAATTCCTATGAAACCAGGCATGCTTTAGCTTTTAGTGCTGTAAGAGATTTCAGTCACTGCTTATGTGGCTGAGGCCAAGACAAACTGTTTTCTGTTCTTAATACTAAATTATTCCTTAATCAACATGTCTTGGGATTATCATCAGCAATAGTGAGCTGAAAGGATCAGAGCTCAGGTTGAAGTCCTGTTGTGTTCCTTGACAAAACTCTCCCTGTCAGTAGCTCTGGACATACCCCAGCACTCCTGGTGTGAAATGTTTCTGAGGAGTCAGGCATTTCGGAGTCAGATCGCTTTTCCCCTGTGGACTCTGAGATCAGACTGTGCTGGTTGCATAGGTACACAAAGAAATCTTGTTCATTGTTCATGTATATTTAAATCCACCTGAGCTAGACAAGTTCCCTCCAGGACTTTTTGATTGATTTTCTGTAACCCAGTATGAAACCAAGTCTGACCTGTTACACCCTGGCTTGTGTCTTATATCCAGGAGTTCCATGAAGTTCCCCACCCAGCATCACCTCTCAGAACTGTAGAGATAAAGTGTCTGTTCTAACAAAAATTCAGAACACGTTGCACATCCTTAAATTGTCTTGGGTTTTAATTTGTAAATATTTAAAGACTTTTTGTTGCAGTTACAGTACCCCTTCATGACAAAAGCTGCTGTCATGCCTTAAATACTCGAATGGAGTTAAGAGGAGGATCTGGTGCAGAAGGGGGCAGTGTCCAAACAGAGCAGTTCAGGAAGGAAATGGGCCAGTCAAAAGTGATATTGAAGAAACCACAAGGATTTGTATGAAACCCAAGACTTCACTGCTCCAGTGTGGATAGCTTTCCAGGCATCTACCTTCAGCACTGTGTAGTTAGGTCCCAACATGGATTCCTCATCCAGGTGTACTGCAGCGCTTCCTAATGTCTTCCTGTATCCCCCTTGTCCTGGCCTTCATCCATATACCACGTGCATCTTTCCATGGCAGTGCTTCCTCCCAGCTCCTCTGCCATCTTTGCTGTTTTCTCCCATCCCTGTTTCTGACAGTAGGTCTCTGAAGTCCCTGTGAAATTTCAACTTTTCTTCTAGTTTTGAAGTTGTTTCCTAGTTTTCTCTGCCTTTCCTGCCCCACCGTGCCAGCGTGCCGAGGGGTCGGACAGGCTTTTCAAGTAAAAGTTTGGTTTTAACGCTGCTCACCTACCTTGAAAGCCACAGTTACAGCCTTTTCTCATGACAGTTCAGCTCCCTCTCCCCAGTGGAATGCCAAGCATCCCTCTAAGCTATGTAAACAAAGCCAAGCCCCCACTCAACTGTCATCAAATAGAAAAAGTATTATCAAATCCCCTGGTTGATATTTTGTTCCTCCACTTGCACCATAAGCATGGCATCTTACTCTACCTCTTCTGCAGTTGAGATTCATAAAAAAACCCCCTTTTCCTTGCACTATAAATGAGGAGCTGTCAGCACCAGCTGATCTGTCTCCCTGCATCACTGAGTGGAGGCTTGCTGGAGCCGCGCCGTGCTCCTCACCTATCCCAGCAGCATCCAGAGAACAGCACCAGAGAGCCTCCTTCAGTTACACAGATGTGAGCTTTGCCACCTCTCCTCAAATCCACCACAAAGACAGATCCCCCTGCAGGTAAAAAGGTTCATGGCTAATGAAAACCACTGGTGTTTTTCTAAATGCATGGTATTAGCATAATAGAGCAACACCAGACTGGAAATGAGTGTGTGAGGGAAATAAACTGGGGCTAACTGGACAGTCACCCACCATGCAATCAAAGTGATCAAGCTGCCATGATGACATTGCTTGATCTCCTCTCCTGCAGCATGTTTAAATATCACTCTAAAACCTGGCTCTGTTTTTTCTATGTATGACACTGAGGCCTGTCCCAACTGTGTGACAACAGTGGTGATCTTCATTGCTATGAAAGATAAAGCAAGTTTGCAGAGAGTCCTAATTTTAAACAAGCACAAAAAATAAAACAAATAAAAACCCTACACCCTTTTAGTTAAGATTTCTTGTCTGTCACCCCTACTACTAGAGGATTTTCTGCTTTATTAAAACATTTCAGCAGGAGTAGGAAAATACTGTTCTTATCAGGTGCCTGAGAGAACTGCAGATAACACAAGCTTTTCTTATAACAGTGGTAAAAATCAGATGGTGTTTTAACAAGTTCTCACACTTTTAAATAAAATACCCTTGTCTTCCAGAATTTTTAGAGGGCGGTGTTGGCCATGTCGAAATGTTGTTTCGTTGCAACTATTTGGCACTAGTAGGTGGAGGAAAAAAGCCAAAGTACCCACCTAACAAAGGTGAGTCTCAAGGAAGAGATCTTGTCCATGTTTGCTTTGCTGTCTTGGTAGAAGTGCCCCAAGAACTCCCAAAGCACGTGCCTGGAGCTGGGGTCTGCTCTCCTGGGGGCTGGATGGAGGGGACGTTGCAGCAGGTTTAAGTAAATGTGGTGAATTAAGTTGCATCACTGCTGTTGCAGCGTTAACAGGCAGTTACCTGCAATCACCAGGCTCTGAGACCTGGTGACAAAGTCTCTGCTTCTCACAGGTAACTTTGTGAAGAAACTCTGGCTGAGTTCCCTGAGGGGGAAAAGGCCCCTGGCTGGCAAGCATGGGAGGAAAATATGCTGCTTTGCTTCTTTTTTTTGCCCCCTCCTCCCCCCCTTTTTTGTTTGTTTGGTTTTTTTTGACTGCTGCTTTATTTCTTTGGTAACCCTGAGAACAAAACAAAAAAGCTGATTGTCTTTAGAGAAATGTATTTTTATTGTCAGCTTTTGTGGGGAGAGTTTACCAGCTCCCAGTCATAGCATGAAAGAGTGGGTTGATCTGTAGTAGCTAAATACCTTCTGGTTAGCAGGGTACCAGTCTGTTAACTGCTGAGCTCTTGGATGCTCCTCTGGATTAGCCTTCTCAGAAGCTAGAAGTTGTTATACTGGAGACACAGATGTGGATCTTTGGATGTGCCTTGATGATCTAAATGCAATCTCTGCCCTGTTCTAGTCATGATCTGGGATGACCTGAAGAAGAAAACTGTCATCGAGATAGAGTTTTCCACAGAAGTCAAAGCAGTTAAGCTCCGGAGAGATAGGTAGGTACAACAAACCAAGGGCACAGCCTGGCTTTGTGTGCTGGTCTTACTCATTTGTGGCTGTTTGTAGAAAGAAAAAGATCCTGCTTGAACACCTAGATAAACACCACCAGCAAGGAAAGGTCAAACAGGCTTTTGTGAGCAAGCATTAGGTGTTAACAGATCACAGCTCAAGTAAACTGGTATCTGAAACCTTGGTGAAAAGCCTGTAGGACTTTCTGGTCCCCTGATGTAGGGAAATGTTCTCATGTGGCTACTGCTGACTTTCTCTAGGTGTGGAGGAGTGTGGAGGGAATTCAAGCAGATCTCTAAAGCAAGAGTATCTGTGAACAGCTGGTGTCTGTGTATGTGTGGGCAGAGGGGTTCTGCTGGCACAGCTTTGGATAAAAGAAGTGCTTTTCAGGCTGATAGTTTCATGGTTTTTTGCAAGGCTGTAAGTCTGTTGGGGGGGTGGGGGGGGAATATAGCCATTAAATCAGCTGAAAGCCTTTGCAGCTCTGAATTAATATGTATGTCCCTGTTTTACCCACCCCAAGTCATAGGAACTTCTTGTCTGTTTCAGAATTGTGGTAGTCTTGGACTCGATGATTAAAGTTTTCACATTCACACACAATCCCCACCAGTTGCACGTCTTTGAAACCTGCTACAACCCTAAAGGTTAGTTGTGTCTGTGGGTTGGGGAATGGAAGCAAGTTTATTCTGTTCTTGATGTGCTACTTCTCTTTAGCTGCCTGAATCAGTAAGTCATTAAAGCATTTCCTTACTGCACTATAGTCATGCCCTTTCCAGCTGCTTTTGTGTTTATAAAATAGTTATTGAAACCTATTAAGACTGGGCACAGAAAAACTTTTTCATGTACTCTTGTTGTTACAGATTTGATTTCTGCAAGAGCTGTGTGCTTTCTTCTGTGAAGAACCTGTAAACTTGATGTGTTTTGTACTGAAAGCTCAATTATCAACACAAACTCTGTTTAAGAAAGTGCTTCATTCCTCTTTTCCAGTAGAGCTATAACTGTCTAGCAAACTATTCTCTACAGTATCAAAAAGAGCCTAATTAGCCAACTGATACTGTTCTTTCTAAATAGCAAGGTATGGCTTTGTCCTTTGTTGAAAGGAGCAGGAGATATCCTGAGCTGAGCATTAGTGCCACAGGCCAAGTATTATCTCGAGCAGCGATGCCCGCTCGAGGCGGGCGTGGGAGGGATGGGGCTTGGGTTTGACCTAAGGAAAGGGTTTCGTTGCAGTTGGCTTTATTGAAAAAGGGAGTCTGGAAGGAGAGCCTTGAGCTCAGAGAGATGAGTGTCCTCCCACTCATGCTTGAAGGTCTGCAGCTGAGGGGTGTAATGGCAGCTGTGTGAGTACCTGCTGTGGGGATGGTCAGGGCCCAAAGCACAAGGCCCGCGCAGGGAGCTGGGCTTGTTCACTCATGCAAAAAGGAGACTGCAAAGGGCTCTCTGCAGCTGGTGCCTTACAGCTGCTTGACAGACAGTTACAGAAATGATGGAGCCAAACTCTTTTTGGTAGTGCCAAGAAGAGTTCTTGGTGTTGGCCACGTGCAGCAGCTTGGGAGGATCAGCTTGGACAGCAGGAAGATGTTTTCTCCACCAGGCGGTTGTGTAGGCTTGGAGTCCCCATCTTGGGAGGTTCTCAAGCCTGTGGGAAGCAAACCCAGATTTGGGGGCTGTGCTCAGGGCAGCACAGCCTAACTGCAGATGGGGCATGCTGACTTACAGGCTGGTGGGCGTACGCTGCACGAGGCAGTTCGAGTCCCAGCGCTCTGCTGGCTGTGGACTGGGTTTGCAGGGATGTACCTGGTATCAGAGAACCCCTGGGAGAAATGTGATTTACCTTAAATCGTCCTTAAAAGGTTATGAAGAAAAAAAACCCAACAGTTCAAGTGCCATAAGAACCAAGATCAAACATGAATTAATAATAATCAGTTCTACTGACAGAGGAGAAACTGCAAATATCACCTGTTATAAACTCTTACCCTTTCTGAGCTGCTAAGGAGATTTAATAGCTTTGCTGTAGCAGATTGATGGAGCTGATCTCTGAAAACATCCAGATTTTGGATAAGCACAACTAGATTACTTTGAAATAAAGTGATGAGAGCAAGTTAAAATCAAGCTATTCCCCTATTTCTCTGTGCTCTGCACTTATGGATGGATCATGTTTTGGGATACAGCAATAGCCATTAAAATGAAATTCTGATGTACTACATGCATGGTTTGTTTTAGTCTGAAATTACTGATATTTTAGAAACTCTTCTTTGAAGACCATTAGGTTATGGCAACTACACAGTTATTCTCTCTCTCTTTCTCTCTCTCTCCTTTTTAGGTCTCTGTGTCCTTTGTCCAAATAGTAATAATTCTCTTCTTGCATTTCCTGGGACACACACTGGGCACGTGCAGATAGTGGATCTGGCCAGTACAGAAAAGCCTCCTGTGGACATACCGGCGCATGAGGGAGTCTTGAGCTGCATAGCTTTAAACCTGCAGGGAACAAGGATTGCAACAGCATCAGAAAAAGTAAGAGTAATCTCCTCCTACCTCTGATTGCCTCTGTGTTCTAGTGTGTAAGAAGTCCTTCTAAATTAGGAACCTGCCTCCTTTTGTAGGAAAGACATAGAAAAAACTGGAAAACTCGTCATTGAACTCTGCATCCTCAGTCTTTCTTTACTGCTCCTTTAGGATACCCAAACAGCAATCCAAATGCTGTGCCTGAGGTAGCATTTTTGTCTTGGCTGACTGTAGCAGTGATTTTTATTTTTTTTTTAATGACATTTGAATGAGATGTGGCCCAGGCTGTTCACCTTTAATGTGTTTTTCAATAAATACTATTAATTTTAAAAATAAAGGGGGCAGGGGGAAGCTTATTTGCATTCTTTATTATTTCCTGCTTAAATTCACTTTAAAACCACTGGCTAAAGAAATACTTGCAAATCAGTCTGTCATACAGGAGGACTTAGTTCTGCTTCTGGCTTAACTCCTGTTACAGCCCAGGAGGGAGGTGCACTGCCACCATCACTCTGACACACACTGCAGATGTTTTCATACAGAGTGTACATGACAAAATGGTTCTTGGAATATTTACCAAATTGTGTGTGGCTGTATGTTATGTGGAGCTAAAGAATGCAATATGCTGACAAAAACCTGAAGTTGCTGCATAGCACAAACCCCTTGGGGCTGGGCTGATGCAGAGATGTAGGAAGAATGCAAAGCAAGTTACAGACCTGCCTTCTCTGTGGGAACTTTGGTGGAGTCTGCTGGTGAGCTTCATCTCCCAAAGGATGCTTCCAAAGTGTCCCAGGGAATGGCAGGTAGATGGGTGTGAGGCAAGCTGAGTACTCACTGCCTTCTTCCACTCAACTGAAATTAGTTTCTCAAGGACAAGCTAAATTAATCCAAGTCTCTGTTTAGAATAGTTTCTACTGCACAGCCTAGCCTGGCTCAAAAAGCTTAAAAAAAAAAAATGCAGTCATAGTCTCTCTTAACTAAGTTTAATTACTGTAGATCTTCTAAACAAAGCTCTTAAAACAGCCAATTCCATTCCTAAATGAAACAATAATCTGCTACATCTGTATTGAGACATTCCTTTTTTTTGCAAAGAGAAAAAGTTCCAACAGTTGTCAGACTGAAAGAGGAGTATGGGCAAACTGCCAGACTGCACACAAACATCTCAAGCCTGTGTCTTAAATCAAAACCAAGCTGATATTTACCTGCATCTTTCTCTGCTGGGCTCTGGTCTTTGCTGGTGTGTGACTGGAGAGATGCATTTGTTCACCAGCATTTGTAGGTGACAAGGTATAGCTGCTCTTCATCAGGGGGAAGTACTCCTGAGTTGTTGATCACTTTATTTGGGATACACAGACTTGTTTTGCAGCTCTGGTGTCAGGCTGAGTTTGCTCTCATGAGGTGCAGTTTTCCAGTGCAGTGTTGTGGCTGTAACCTGACTGACTGGGGTCTCTCAGATTTGGTCTCAGATTTGGAGCCATACAGACAATGAGCATGTGACAGGTAACGAGTTCTTCTAGATTACTTCAACCAAACTAATTATAAGGCCAGACCAGCCACAGCCTGATTATACTTAGTGGCAGGGGGGAAAAAACCCAAACAAAACTGCACAGTAGGAACCAAAACAGTTCAGACTATGGGAAGCAAGACACAAGTGCCTGGCAGAACCTGGGCACAACAGGCTGTACACAAATCTAATGTTTGCAAACTAATGGCAAGGCTGCACTAACACTTTAGAATGTAGCTGGGATCAAACTTAATTAGTTGAGTAGCTGAGTAACGAGATTGTATACCAAAGCACTGTAACGTTGTGGTGATGGTGTATGGGGGGAAGGGGGAAATCAATATTCTTCCCAAATATTGACATTAAGAGAGGTTCTCTCAGATCTACTGAGATGAAAAACCTTGTGGTGTATGTAGGGGCATGCTGGTCAGCTAGAACTGCAGGATGCACTCACAGGCATCTGTCTCTCCTAATATAATGCTTGATTCCTTTTCAAGGGGACCCTTGTAAGAATATTTGATACTTCATCAGGGCATTTAATCCAGGAGCTACGAAGAGGATCACAGGCAGCCAATATATACTGGTAGGTTTAATTGCTTCTGCTTTGTCTTCTTGTGGGTGTTGTGCTGAGACAGTGGTGAATGGCACCTGTGGCATCTTCAAAAAACAAAGCAGAGTTAAACTATCAGGGGCACAAGGCAGAACTCTCCTGGCAGCCAGAGGGCCCAGGGTTGGACTGGGCCTGTGTGGTGAGGAGAGAGCAGGAGCTGGCAGGTGTGTGGAGCCTGGCCCAGGTTACAGGGGCTGGGACAAAACCATGGATATTTTTATTCCCATCTCTGCATTGAATAGATGGTATCTGGGGGGGATGCTCTGACCTCACTCTGACATAGAGGGAATGCAGTGGTGCAGTCTAACACTTCCCAGGGGCTGGGGTGAGTGAGTGGAGTGTTTATCACAACACAGTGCTGCCCCGCACGCAAGAGCCCAGGGCAGACATTTGACTAATGCAGTGCTGGAAGCACTCTCGCAGGAGCAGGGAAACTCATTCTCCTGCTGAGCACCACTCTGGGGCAGGAGTGTTGCATGTTTTATCCAATTCCTGCTTACACCTCAGAGCAGAGCTCGTGCGTTTTCTTCCAGCAGAAGTGGCAGAGTGGCCCACCCTGACCCGGTCCGTGTCAGGGCAGCCTGTTGCACGGCTGCTCCTGATCAAACCCCAGCAGCTGTGGGCATGTTCCAGTAGATACTGCAACTGTCTGTGTTCTCTGCAGTATTAACTTCAATCAGGATGCTTCCCTAATCTGTGTATCCAGCGACCACGGCACAGTACACATTTTTGCTGCGGAAGATCCTAAAAGAAATAAGCAGTCAAGGTAGGGCTGGAGCCATTCTGAAGCCTTTGTGGGGGCTGGGGTGGGGTGGAGGCGTTGCCCTTCTCACAGTTTAAAACACTGGTCCTGTCAAGCAGTAGGGAATACCTGCACTACTGGAGGGGTAAGATTAATCTGTTGTTTGAGTGAAGTTGCAGATTTAGGATTAGCAGCAACTACCAAGTTTCTGCTGTCCTTTGTGGAGCTGTGGAGTTCCAGCAGAAGGGTAGGGTGGGTTCTTTTAGTGGCTGTCTCCCAGCATGAACAACATACTTTGTAGACACTTCATATAAAGCAATCTCTACTAGAATTAATCCTTGTGGCAGCTTTTGCAGTCACTTAAAAACAAAGTCAGAAAGGTAGTTGCTTGTTCTCCCTTCCCTAGAAGGGGAATTGTACATATTAACTGGTATTTAGTAAAAGAAAATAAAAAGCCAATTGAAAACAGCAGCTAGGGTGAACTCTGACTTGTTCAAATGTGCCTGCAGTTCTGAATCAACTCCAGTCAACACCTTACTAAGTTGTTATGTTTTTTTCTCTCTCTCTCCTCCACTCTCTTTCAGTTTGGCCTCTGCCAGCTTTCTCCCCAAATACTTCAGTTCCAAATGGAGTTTTTCCAAGTTTCAGGTTCCCTCAGGCTCTCCGTGCATTTGTGCCTTTGGAACAGAGCCAAATGCTGTCATAGGTGAGTACTGGAGGCTGCCCCAGGGTGGAGAACCAGGTTTTGAACCACACAACACTGCACGTCCCCATCACAACAGGAGCTCCCCCTGCTCAGTACTGTGAGGGACTGAGACCAGTGCCCAGGGGCTCAGCACTGGGCTGACAGAGGGTGCACAAGGACAGACTTGCCTTCAGGTTCCTCCAGCTTCACTCTGTGTGTTGTGTGGGCTTGGAAGGTCAGTTCAAGCTGTAGCTGAAGGAACAGAACAGCACCTCTGGAACAGCTGAACTGAACATGACTTTGTTTTTGTTTCAGCAATATGTGCAGATGGCAGCTACTACAAGTTCTTATTCAACCAAAAAGGGGAATGCTCAAGGGATGTCTATGCTCAGTTTCTAGAAATGACGGATGACAAGCTTTGACTGAGGGAGTGCATGAGTCAAAGTACTGCCTTGGCTATTCCACATCTGAATGTCCACTAATGATCAAGAAGTTAAGCAGACCTCAGTGAGAAGCCTGGCCCAACATGATCAGAACAAGCTCTGAAGTAGTGGACTACATGTTTATTCTCATTTCTGCAAGTATTCATTAAAATTGCTTTGGGTTACTGTCATCAACTCAAGTTTCCAAGATGTGGCTTTCAGCAAGCTTGTGCCTATTGGGTTTCTCTTAACCTGAACTGTGAAATGACTTTAGATGAAACATGAGTGCCTGCCACACTCTGAGCTGCAGGGGGCTGTACAAATGTACAACTAGCCTTGGAAAAAGGGATGTGAAAAGAGAAGATTTTAGGCATTGCTTTATGTCCACTGAATGGCTGGCACTGGGGGGAATATGATGGCTCATGCCACTAAAACTCCACCAGCTTGGCTAGGAGCGGGAACACTGCCTTCCCCCCTCCCCTGAGCACATCTTAGACTAGAGGAGAAGAGAGGGCAAGAGTGTAGCCACAGATGAGGGTAGCCTGAGCCATGCTTGTCCTCTGAGCTGGCTGAGGGGGGAGGTGGTCCTGTGGCCACCGATTGCTGCTCACCTACCTCTGCTGCTGGTGGTCGAGTGATCAGTGCTGACTGTCAAAGGTGCCAAACTGTACATAGTAGCTGAAGGCACATCTAGGCACTGGCTGACCCAACTCACCTCTCCTTGGGGCATGGAGCAAGCAGCCAGGGCACACAGAGCTCCTGTATTTCTAGAGGTGATTCCTTCTGCAACAAAACAGCCATTCCAGGTTTAAAAAAGCCATCCTTGGTACTGGTGTGACAGCTGTGACAACTGCTGACAGGCCACTTCCTGAGCAGACAGGCCACTTCCACCTCCAGCACAATCAGTGAAGGAGGTGGCATGAAGTACACATCTCTGCAATGACTTTAAACTTGCAAACTCTTCTTTTTGTATTTGAGATGTTGCATACTCAATACTGTTGGCCTCGGGATGGTTAGGTTAGTTAGGCTAAACTCTTTCCCCAGATTGTTATATGGCAATTAGTATTTACTGCTCAACTAAGGCACTAGAAACTGAAATAGACACAAGCTCTCTGTTCATAGCACTAAACACCCTGGGGAGGGAAGTTTTGCTCTTCTGAAATTTACCTTCACAGATGCTTCAAATCCAACCTGCCCATTCACTCTACAATTGTTTAGCTGCAAACTCTAACTCTGACAAGTTTCTTTTAGTGTCACCTAACATTCTAAGGACTAACTTCTACACAGATTTTGATGTCAAGGTTGCATGTTGCTTTTATGTGTATTTAATCACAGAAATATTGTTTTGCACACTTATTTGTACTATGTTATTTCTTTTAAATAAAAGTGACTAATTTTGCTGTATTGACTGATGCTCACAGCCAAAGTTTCTCGTGCTGTAGGTTTTGGGGAACAAATATGTAACTGAGGAAGGGGTGGTGGCTGGTGAAGGAGAGAAATGGAATCATGTAAATACAGGACAGGAAGGACATGAATTACAGCCTAGGACTTGTACCTGGGTATTTATGCAAAACCAAGTCCAAGTTCCAGTGCAAACCAGTTCTTTTTCAACACTGTTCACCACTCTGTTCACCAGAGCTGCTGTCCTGAAGCTTCTTACCTTGTAACAGCTGTATTTGTAGAATGACAGCTGGAAACCATCTCTCTGGAGAAGTATGAGCACAGGAAAGCATTAGAAACCATTCTCAAGGATGATTTAAATCCCTTCTCTGGTGCAGCTGTATGATCCAGTCAGCTGTGCTCACTTTAAAGAGCAAGAAAACTACTTTAAAACATTAAGCCTTCTGCACAGTGTATGAAGGTTTTACATATCTTAATCTGCTGTCCTCCCAGTAAAGTTATCCTGTAGCTGGCCAGACTATGAGTGTATTTCTTGGTTGATTAGAACTCTACTGAATCTGTAAAACTTCCCTGAAACATCTGTTCTAGGACAACAGTAAGAATGAAAATAACACTCACTGCACATGCAGACAGTAGTGCTGTACTACTGCTGGGAACCATTAATACATACCTGAACACACTTAATCTCCAGTTCCTCCTCCTTGTACTACTTGCAATCCTTCTCTTGAAGTATAGAGGCCAGTTTACAGGGATCAAAAATTAGATAAAACAGTGACTCTTCCCACCTGGGGTTGGCTCCAAGTTGCTCTGCCAGTACTTCATCACCTTGCTTTCTGCTGTGCTGTGTCATGGAGGCAATTTTAACCAAAATTTGCATTAAGTGGGACAGTGGATAAACACCTCTACAGAAAAATGGAATAGTATTTCAGTAAATTTTATAAAAATCAATAGTACTTTAAGTATTTGATAGACCACGAACCCACCACGTTGATTTATTTCTGATCCTGCGTGGCTGTAGTGTCCACTCAGGCTGTGAAGCTCAGAACTGAGACTGCCTTGTGGGGTAAGACAGAACACTCACCCACGTTTTGGGCCTTAGACCAAGCCTGTTGTCCTGGGTGGGATGTTAAAGAATCACTTTCCTCAGGGAGGGGCTTTTACTTCAGAAGACAAGTCATAAAAGCCCAGAATAAGCAACCAGTCACCTTTCAAACCATACCCCTGCTCTGTGTGAGGCTTGTGGAGGAAAAGGGGGGCAAGGCAAGCTGTCAGAAGTCTTCTGTATGTGACAGAAGAGGATTAAATAGATTTTGAAGTGTCAAGTTGTTAGCTGAAGATGAGCAGTATAGTCCAGAGGTCCAACAGCATTTATTCCTTCAAGTACAGTTGTCTTAACGCTTCTCTGGAAGCCCCGCTCAGCAGAGCCCTGCTGCCTGCAGGGGCAACAGGCCAGTGGTGCAGACTGCATTATGGCAGAAGTGGGACAGTAAGTCTAAAATATTACTGAAAAATCAATGTATTTTCACCAGCATCAGCTAGTTCATTATACAGATTAATAATTTCTTTTGTATTTAAAAATAACTACCTATTTTGCTGTCTCTTGCTCCCACACCTGTGTCACAGCTCCAAATCATGAAAGGAAAAGGGAAAGATTAGCCAGTGCCATAAATTCAATGGTAATTCCAGGTATTTTCCAGCAGGAGCCACAGAATAAGAGTATTTCCTTCAGAATCTTTAAGCACTCACATTAAAGCAGGAAACACAAGATTAACTGGTAAAATTAGAGAATGCAAGACCCAGAAGGGCTGTGGCAGCCGCTGCCGACCCAAACCCACAGGCTCCAGCACAAGGTGTGCTTCAGCCAGGCTGGCTTGGGAGTCACACTCTGGTGAATCTACCTTTTCCTTATTGAGTCCTTTCAATGCCCACATTTTACTGCATTTTTTTCCCCAAAGGTTGTATTTGTTTCAACAAGCTGACGACTCTGGTCTGGTCTGTAAGAGATGCTGTGGGATTTCACACGAGTCCATTAACAGCTGATGCTCTTTCAGCTTCAAATATTGCAGCTCGTGACCTTTGCAGCCCTCCTTTCTGATTTCTCCCCAGCACTCAGAACTATTGACATGAAAACCAGACCCAGCTTTCTGGTATTTTTCTAGTACTTTAGACAAAAGCATTTCCCCAACTCTGATGAGAAACAAAAAGAATGTAACTAATGCATAAGAAGATCAGAAACCAAACCACCATTAATGAAAATTATTCCATTAAGTACATGTCTCATTAAACTTATTTAAAAAAAATATATTAATCTATCTGTTAGTATGGGAGCCTGTGGCAAATTAATACAGTTGTGGCCAACATTTTTTTTTTTCAAGTCAAATCACTGAGCTAATGCAAATCCTTGGCTGTGTACCTGAAATCAGCCCCAAATACAAGCACGAGTTCTACAAGAATGAGAGTCTTCAATTAAAAAAAAATAAATAAATTCTTAATTCCAAGTCTGGCTTGATTAATAGTCAGGAAAGAAAACAAGCAGAAGGAGAAACAGGAGCAAAACTTGTTTTCAACAGCCAGTCCAGAAATCAGCTCAAGGAGAACCTGATGGTTAAAAGCAACCCATGTACTTACTAACTTCAGACATTCTGTTTATCATTTAATTTTGTGTCAGACACAGTGTAGGATTCTTAGTATGAATGTTCAACTGTGTAGTTATGACAGGTGTGTAGAGAGGGGTCAGTCAGGTTAGTAAAAAGCAGCACTCAATTTAGTATAAATTATCTATATATAAATTATAGACTTTAGATTAATATCTATCACACACACACATATATATATATAAAATTACAACTCAACCTGCATTAATGACCACTAACCACTCCAAATTTACCATTTGGGGGAAATTAAGATACAAAACAGAGCTGAACAGAGAATGTTGAAACCTCAAGTTCCACTTTTGGATTTAAGTAATTATAAAAAACCAACACTTTAAAATGAACCTGGACTGTAACAACCATACAAGTAACGGCAAAGGTTTCCCAGCTTTGCCTCCTGTACAGCAATTTGTACTGGGAAGTGGTTTTTGAAGCTGAAGTGCCTTTGTGGGTATCTTTTGGGATTAGCATGGGGGAGGTATTTCCCTAAATCAGCACAATTACAAGTGGTGTCACACAGATGCCACCGCTGCGGTCAAGGCGCTGCCGCCTGGGAGGCGGAGGCAGCAGCTCAGAACCGAGACTAACGTTGATCAAAAAGAACTGAGTCTCCCACAGCTCCCTGTGTACAAGGGGCAGGGTCACTTTGCTGGATGGTGAAATACCCCACAGCTGCTCTTACTGCCAGCACTGCTGTCTCCAAAGGCAGGAATATCCCACTGTCCAGGAGACGCTGCTGCCGCCTGGGCCGCTGCCACACGCAGCCGGATCACAAACAAAGCCGGTCCAAGGACAGGGAGAGGGACCTCATGCGAGGAGGAGAGAACACACTGGCACTGGAGAGGAACACTTCTGTCACTAGAAGCAAACACATGCTTCGGTCTCCCGTGGGTTTGAATTCTGAGTCTGTTTCAACATCATTTTAGAGATGACACAAAAGCTGATTTAACAGAACCAGCACTGAACAGGCAGCCTAAAGGCACCGAGGAGCACCAAAGGCAGCAATCCCATGCACCACAAAACACAACAGGAAACTGGAAAGGTTCCATCAATTCCTAAAGACAGGTCAGATCTCTATGTACCTGGAACTTGTGAAGAAATCTTCCAGGTGGCACTGCCTGTGGGAGTCCAGGAGCACGGGCATGTAACACCAGTTTCAGAAAGGTCACGAGCATCCCCTCGGGAGCAGCAGCGTGACAGGAGCCTCACCCCGCCTGCGCTACTGTGCGGTAACCATCGCTGCCTGAGTAGCGGGAGGCACATCAACAGGCAGACAAAGCAGGAGACAGTTTTGTTTCAATTACCCAACGAGTCAGTTTAGCAAGGCCTGACAGGTAAGACAGAGAAGCCTGCAGGAGCCAGAGGCAGCGGAGATGATCCCGTACGAGCGCTCCTCGGCGCTGCCACCCGCGGGTGTTACCTGTATGCAAGACCGTGAGCAGTCTGCTCGCACCGCACAGCCTTCTCACGGGGTTTCTCTCTGTTGTCTGAACAAAGGTGTGCTCCTGTGCCAAATTCCACAGGCACCACAAGGTGTAACACAGCACCATGTGAGAGAACCAGGACCCAGACCACGTCCTCATCTCCCCCTCTGCCCAGGAGGACATCCCACGTTCAGCGTGCCTACCGCTAACAGATCATAAGCATCACCTTGGCTTGTTTGGTCCAATACCATTTCCTGTGGCACTGCCAACATAAATTGGATTAATCACCCCCAAATATACATAAATATTTCAAACACGTTGAGTAATTTCAACTTAAGTTAATTTGCTGAATAAAATTTAATTTTATTTAAAAAAATCTTATACACTATTATTCATCTAGCCCTAGTCGTGAACAGATTCTCACTTCTGAAAATAAACCACATTCTAGTCAATTCATTCAACACCAAATTAAATTACTAGTACTGGATTTTTTTTTCTTAAAAAAAGTATGTTAAAACTTTACTTTTTTATTTTTAAAACCTCTAAAGAAAATGTTGCAATTTTACAGAAATGTTTCTTTTCAGGTTATGCTTTTTTTTAAATGCCTCTTATAAATTCAGCTTGTGTAGAGGTTTTTTTTTTTCATAGTTTTTTAATATGTATTATCTGCAGAGACATTGTAACAGTTCCATCTTGTGGATGAACACAAAACTTGTACAGATTTCTCATCATATTTGGTCTTTAGGTAAATAGTTCCCAAAAGCTGCCTAAATAAACCATTCCAAACTGTTCAGTCCATCATGAAAATACAGTTTTTCCTTTTTTAGTGGGAAAGCAAATATAAATAATGCATCATTATTACAGGAAATGACAAAAATCAGATTCAAATTAAGCCAACTATCTAGCTTTCACTCACCTTACTGCATGAGGAAGTAAGACATTATGTGAATCAAAGACTGAACAGCAGCCTTCTGTTTAAATCTAATTTTGAAATGTAAAGTGGAATCTATTACCACAATTAAAGTGAGAAATTACCAATACATTTTAAAATGTTCAACTGCAGAACACACACTTAAAAAAAAATAAATCATAATAATAATAATAATATGGTAGCCACTGTTAGAAAACTACAACAGCTACTCTCAATGGCGACCTTAAAAGGTCAGTGTATGACATCAAAAGTGTTAAGGAGAAACTGGTCAGATTAATTTCTACTGATGGGTGCTTAAGCTTAAAAATATTGAATATATCTCTGAGATGATAATTTTACTCTCTTTTTAAAAGGACTTGTGATAAAGAATTTCATCTTTCTAAATGAAGAACAGTCTGTTATCTTAAACATACACAATATTAAGCGAGACTCTTGTTTTACTTTAGACTGGAAAAATATGCCAGGGACAGTCAAAGTCAACACAAAATAACAAACAGCAAAAGGTAGCAGAAAGAGAAACAGGTAAGTGCAGCTCTGGTCAAATTCATAGCAGTTCTTTACGTCAGTTAACGGCTCATTTACACTGTAATTTCTAATCAGTTACATGCAAGCCCAAAGAAGCATTTGATCACTACACATGGTAATAAAATTTGATTAAATTTATCAGGCAACTGCTAAAATATGAAAATTTGCAGATGTAATAAAGTAGCTTTATCTGAACTTTAACAGGACAGACAAAAGTAAATCATTCCATTGGTTAAAAAAAACCCTACATTCAGTTTTTTTACCAAACAAAATTTCACATGAAAAGTTATTGTGTGATTCCAAAGTTTCCGGAGTAGAAATGGAGTGATTTGAAATGTCAAAGACCCCATTATTTTTGCAAAGAAATGAAAATACACCTCAAAAATTTCTAATTCCACATGTGAACAACAAAATACTGCATTATCTACCAACAACTGCATCGGGTAGGTCATTATGAAAGGCTAGCTGCCAAGATGTAGGAAATGGCTCCTTGCCTCTGTTCCCTTTAAGGAATTTACAATCGTTTGAAACCAGTTCACACGAAGCGCTTATCATGCTGCCGTTACACTGAGATACTCAGTCCTTAAAATAATCTGATCAAGATCTGTCCTTGTTAAAGCTGCAGCCCTCCCCAACACTGTATTTCTCAGCGTACACAGTTCAGTAGGGGGCAGGGAGGAACGGGGGTCACAGCCTCTGGAACAAGATGTTTTGCAGTTTAACTTTAAATTACCAAGTTTTAAGGCCACCTGTGTTGGGTTTTTTTGTTGTTTTTGTTGTTTTTTCAGTGCTGAAAGTTGAAGTCTGATCACAGGGCCCCTTTCCCCACTGCGTGAGAACATGTTCCAACGTTTTAGGTGTTATATTTAAGTGTCTCCTTTTGGCACCATGGAGTTTATTTATTTATTTATTAAAAAAAAAAAAAAAGAAAGAAAAAACAACTCCCCTAAGTTTCTAGTTCTGGCTGCCTTTATCACTCACTGCCACTGATGGGGTGTCCACGTTAACAGCTATGACTATGCTCTCTCCATCCTCTGTTTTGATACGTTTGAGTTCCTGCTGTTCTGACTGGTCTCCGTTCTGGCGCTTCGTTGGAAGAGATGCTGATGCGGATGCGTGGGTTGCTAACATATGCAAAGGACTTGCAGCAGCTGTAAAAAGATAATAAACACTTCAGTATCCTAAATCCTTGTCAAAACAGATGATTCTGAAAGCAAACTTGCATCTTCATTAAAATGGTTAATTCCTGTATTGGTACTACGCGGGGTATTAGCAATCCCAGTTCAGATTTCAGCTTCAATGGTTTAATCTTTGCACAAACCTGAAGGATGTTTTCCCAAATCACTCAACATTCATGCAGATTTGGACAAAGGTGGGAGAACAGGGAAGTATCTCCATTGTGTCAATGGAGAGCTGAAGGCAGAGAAGGATTAACTGACTGGAAGCCAATCTACAGCATAATTTGTGACAGAACTGGGAAGGAAATTTTAAAATCCCCTTTCAGGAGGTTCTGGCCATGTCTGTGGATCACTGCAGAAGACAGTGTTTGGCCTGGAAGAGCAGCATCTCCACAAGATACTCGTCTGTGGCCATGAGTTAGTTAAGCAAAGAAATGATGCATTTGATTAGATTCAACTGCACAATTTAATTAGATCAACAGAAATAGTTATCACTCAAACACTATATACAAGATTTTAATCTTTCTTGTGCCATGGAAGAGAGAGTACAAGCTACCATTAACAGGTGAGTACAGAGCTTTCAAACTTCCAAGACACCCAAAGGCTCCTTCCCTCTACTTGTTAGCAGTCTGGTTCTCAATATTGACCCTGACTTCATGACACCAACAACTCAAATGTCTTTGCAAATAATGCAAAATATATATTTACTGTTCAGTGCATTTCAGGAAAATTTCTCTAGACACTATCAAATAATCTGCCTTTGTTTGTTTGTTTTTTACACACAAGCTCTCTTTCTTCAGCACCACTGCTTGCTGACATGATTACAGCATCCCCTGCTAGTGGAGCTTAAACATGAAGTCCATAAGGAATTCTTACTTGCTAAACTTGTTATATTTGCTATCCTAGAGAATACCTGGAATATCACCTCTGCATATAACCAAACTGTTTTGTACTTAGTATTTACTGGTATAACAAGTATTTCAGAAAATATTTACCTGATGCAAAAAGCTTCACTGCAACTGTAAAATGATTTGTTCTTGTACCTCAACAGTCATCCAGCTTCTATTAGAAAAGCTATTCCTTGTACAGTTTCTGAACAGATGCCACAGAGATAGTTACTTCTGTATAAAATGCCTTACTGCAAGTTTATTGTTGCCTAAATAAAAACAAGCAGTTTACCCCTCATCTTCAAACATACATTAAGACTATGACTGCATTATTCACTCCAGGGTCTGTTTGGCTGCAGCCACAACCGATAGTGGAAGTATGAAATACACAAAAGAACAATGATGTTTGAAATCTACACTGGAAGTCAAAATAAAAGAGTATCTAGCTACATAATTTTATTCTGCAATAAGAGACCTGAATGTATTTTGGACTTCACAGCTTTCAGTTAGACTGACAGGTAGTAAAAAACCCTGCCAGAATGGTTTTGCTGAGAGTAAGATGTGAAAGCACCTTCTTACTACAAACAGAAGATGTTAGCAGAACAGTAGCAGCTCTGGATTGCTTAGCTTTCAGATTGCACAGATCTTCTTTCTCCAAAGGCAGAGATAAACACACACACACACAAATGTGTGAATACAGATGTATGCATGTGAACACAAATGTAGAGAGAGACCAGGACATGGAACACACCTCACTTGCTGTTCAAAATATGAACATCTCATGAGGCATTTAAGCCAAGGAATCTCAAGAGTGAACATTCCCATCACTGCAAGCACACCCTGAAATAGTGAGAGGCACCACAATTCCACGCCTGCTTTCAGCCACATTTCTTACATGTGCCTAACAGCCATTAGGCTTCTCTACCAAGGAAAACATGCTGAAATCAGTTGAGTTTTCAGAGTCCAGGAAAAAGAAAAAAAAGGATTATTTCTTACTTTTAAAAATAACTTTTCAGTATATTTGACTGACAAAAAACATGCATATGAAGTCTGACAGTGATTGCTTTTGCTTTACTTAAGCTGGAAATGATGTGGAAGCAGACAGAACCCTAACCTATAAATGTCAGTGATAGCAGAAGAGTAAAAAGGAAACAAAGCAGATAATTCACTCCATTAGTAAGACTTTAGAGTAGAAATGCAGGTAATAAATTGATGTAAGACAGCCTAAACCAATTTCTGTAAACATATTTTATGACAAGAAAGTTCTTTCAGTGTCAGATAATATCTCAAAGTGAAACTGTTAGAACAAGCTGTATGCACCTGCAAAGCAAAACAAAACTGAGCATTCTGTGAATAAGTGTGAATATATGAAAATTATGAAAAAGTACTGCTACCCACTCAGACTGCTGAGCCTGAGAGGGGAAGGATGGTATTCAGACAAGAAGAACCTAAAATTGTTACAGAATTTTTGTCATTTTTAATACAGGTTCATTAAAAACTGAATAAAAAGTAACAGTTCAAAAAGCCAACCCACAAGCAAGTTCTGTCTTGTTTTCCTGTTGGTTGGTTCTTGACAAATCATCTGAGGAGCAGCTACCATTTTAATGGCACTGTTTTACAGGAACTTCTTTTAAAACTTGTTTATATCCTGGGTTTAATGAGGAGGGAGGATGGGTTGTCACCACTAAGAACATCCCTATAATAATCACAAAGAGAATGAATAGCTCTTCAGGTCACAGTCAATGCAAAGAAACACTTGTTTTTAGCAACAGGGAGGGAACAACCCCTTACAAGGCTGCAATCTCTATTTTTTTGGTAGAACATAGTTTTCAGTACAACCACAAAAGACACTGAGGTGTTACCATGTACAAAGCAAGAGAACACGTTGACACAACACGTACCAGCGTTGCCCTGTCCCTGGATGGCAGTGGTGATGGGCACTATGTGCGTCCCGTTCTGTGTTACAGTTTTTATAGGTAGCTGGTGTTGCCCCAGAGGTGCCTGTTGCACTATAGTAACTGTCTGTAAGGGTGTGGTCTGAGATGTCTGGATGATACGACTAGCAGCTCCTATTGCAGCATGACTGATAGCAGGTATAGGCTCCACTTTAACTGAAAAACAGAAGATAGAACCATTTGTTTTTACTCAATCAACCCTAGCTCCAACATATATAACAAATTATGATGCAACATCTTCAGTTTTACCCAAACATTTTATGCATTCATCTGGATGTAAGTTTCAAATAGTAATACTTCTTTGTAAAGAGCTATCAAAACAACTAACCCCACAGATTCTCTCACCTTTTACTTCCTTGTGGTCTCCATTCTCTTGAGGTTCTACCTTGGGCTGGGTTACCATTGCAGCTTGCGTGACTACTGCCTGTCCAGCTACAGTGTAAGTGTTTGCTGGTGCTAATCCAGTCACATTTGTGACAGACACAGCTGGTATCTGGTGGACAACATGCACTGTCTGAACTACAGGCTGCTGGGATGTTGATGTTGTCACAGGAGTTGCAACAGTGTAGGTGACGGGTTTAATAGTTGGTGGTAGCTGCCGTTGTACAGTAATTAAAACTGGTTGGCTAGATAGAGGTGATCCTATCAAGAAAGAGACAAAAATTAGGCTGCCAATTTTAATTATTTCTTTTAAGCCAGTCTTTCTTTTAAACGTAACTCTAAAGCCTCAGAGGATTAACAACCTTTTTCACTAATGTCTGAACAATCCAAAAGATAAAGACTGGACAATGAAGACTATGACACACAGCTATTCCAAGCCACCCAGTCAAGGTCAGTGCTGTAAGTGCTGCTCAGTAAGACCCACACACCATTTGGGCAAAAGCACCCCCCACCTCCCCCCAAATACAGCTATACCACCAAAGCTATGTTTGATACTCATTTAGTAAAACTCCTTTCCACAGATGGGAACATATACAGGCTTCAGGTGTTGTGTGGAGCACATTGCATTGGCAAAGCTCTCAGCTTCCTAGGCTGCAGAATGCCTGGTGTCCCTGCTTAGGACCATGTTTGCCTTTGCCACAGAATGGTCACTGGCACCTGTAGTACTAGAATATCACCAAGAAAACGGATGGCAAAAGTATATGAGCTAAAGTAATTAAACAATTACATCCTTATCTCATCATGCCTTATACCCTTTCTTTTTTTTTTTAATAGGAAAATTCCTATCATGCAAATTTTTTCTTTCTCTCTTTTCAATCATTTCAATTCTTTATCCCCACCTTTGAAAGGATGACAGGACCATAGACATGTGCAAGACATTTGCTTATTTCTTATAACCCATGTAACCTAAAGTTCTTGAGTTTTCCTCTAAACCAGAAAGAATATGTATTGAAAGGAAGTGACAACTGTTACTAGACAGTACAGTCCTAAACAGGACTGAAGCAAAATATCTGCTTAGTAACAAAGTGATCACTTTGGTGATCACCTGGGTGCTGGAAGAGCACACAGGTAACAGCCTGGAAGTGTGCAAACCGAATTCACCTGGCACACTTATGTATTTACCAAAGATCTGCTCTAAATGTGAAGAGGTTAAATATTTACCTTTATTTTTTTGTGTGTATGTGTGCATGTGAAGTCTTGGTAGTATTTCTACATTAGCCCTCTCCCACCTCCAACCCCCAAACGCTTACTTCAGGATTCCTCACCTGGGGCACTCTGTGCAAATCGTGCTTCTTGTATTACCGCTAGTTTTGGCTGGACAGCACCAGGCTCAGGTTCCATTGGGACTGGAGATCCTTCCCTGGACAGACTCTCGGGGGTCTGGACTCCACTGGAGTGTGCAGACAACACTCCAGAGTGATTAGGAGAAGCTGGGGCACTTCTGTATTTAAAAATGAAAGCAGTAGCTGATGTGTTTTAACTTCTGAAGTGTGAAAGACAGTGACCTTCTTCTAAAGAGACCATAACAGACACTGCCCACAGGAGGGCACCTCTGCCTTCCAGCAGGGACAGGTACAACCCAAAGCAGCTCTGATGATCTTTTATAGAGCTTCTGTTAAATACAGACAGAGTTTAAAAGCAAACTCCAGGGATAGTTAATGGAGAAGAAGTGGCTGGATGCCTTCTTGGGGAGTTTCTCTAAATAATCTGTGAAACATGAACGTTTCTTCTCGTGGAGAAGAATGATGAGAAAATCTTGGTCTACGTGGCAAGTAATAAGAGATCTGCACCAGCAGAAAGGCCATAACTTTACAGAGGGAGTAATTTTAAACCCACTTATTTCCCCATAATGAATTCTGCTTGAATATTATCAAACTAAACACATAATTGTCAGCTCTAAGTTCAATAAAATGGTAGCCGGTATTTGACAATTTCCTTTGCAAACGACTTTAAAATGCAGTAGATGGCAGTTAGACATTAAAATTGTAATTCTGTTAAGAAAAAAAACCCAAAAAAACCCAAAAAGCAACACACCAAAGGTACAGCAAGACTTGCTTACATTAACAGTCTGACAGTTAGTTGGGCAAACTGTGTCAATTCTTTAACACTAAAAACAAGCAATAAAAACAAGCCTGGTGTATGGGGCAGCCTCCTACTAAATGATATAGAATTCAAATACTGAGTCTGGATGAAATGAAATTACTGAACTTGTGACTGTATCCAAAACTATCAAGTCTGTATCAGCCTGAAGATTAAACAACAGCCATAGTCTGTTTTTTTTCATCTGTTTTTCCTTACCTAGAAGAGAGTGGTCCCAGAGGGGTTCTAAAGCAAGGTACTCCCCTAGGCCGCCTTTTCCTAAAAGCCTGCTCTATTAATTTGCTTTCAGAGGCAGGGTCTATCCTCCAGAATGAGCCTTTGCCTGGTTCTTCCTGGGAACGTGGTACTTTGATGAAATAACGATTCAGAGAGAGATTGTGGCGTATTGAATTCTATGGAACATAAAAAAATATGTAGATTTCATATAACTTTTCCAAGTCAGAATGTGGCCTACTGCAGCAGTTTTCAGGGTTCAGCTCCAATTCCTTCATTCAACAGAACTCAAGAGCACTACAAAGGCAGTGCTGTAAACCTGAAAGGACTCTTGCATTTTTCAAATCTTTCCCAACAATTAAAAAAACCAGTATGCTAATGCAGCAATAACAGGAATCCCATTTAATTCTTTAATGAGAAACACAGTGATTGCAACAAACTGTTAGAACACTACAAATACATGAGAATAATGCAGTGTTAAAAAGAAAAAAAAAAAGAAAAATTATCAGTCTCCATACACCACCCTTCCCCAGGTGTCAAAGGAAATGTCAGTTCATTCTAGGAGGGCCAGTAAAATACAGCTTGTACTGATTCTGATCTTGCAGGATAATCCTGTTACTATTCCACAGTACAGAAAGAAAAGGTTAAATTACACAAGTTCCAAATGCAGCTAGATTGTTGGGAGTTCACTCACAGTCCAGTCTGTCTCAACAAAGGAGACAAGGATTTAGTGTGTCTAGAAAAACAACAAATGGCAGTAGGTCCTAAAACAGCTCTTCAGTAAGACCTTCATTACTGCACTCCAGTTTGCACATTGCTTTATGCTCCCTTCGCTGTAACACACAGAACTGTCTGATCAGAGAGGTGCAGAAAACTATCACCCTGAAGTGGGTGTATCTGTGCTTGGCTTTGCATACTTTTTGGGGGGTTTTTTTAAGATGTATAAACCCAAAATGTCTCTAAATATTATCACTGAACAAGGAGAAAATGAAGACAAGCATATATACTGAAATACTTGTGGGGAACACGGTAAAAATGGAGAAAAAGCTTTACATTAACAAAAGCTCTTCAAAAATTTGCAAAATCAAATGCAAATCCTGCTCAAATGTCTAAGTTCATGGCCCTGATGGCAAGTTTGGAAAACTTAAAGCAATGATAACCATGTATGGTTTCTTAAATCCAAACTGCTGAAACCAGAAATGGTTTTCCCTGCCAAAAAATTGAAACAGAACTAGAAAGATGCCAAGAACATGTTTATAAATTGTATTTTTTTCTCCATATGCTAGAATAAAAGAGTAGATCTGAAAGTACCTGTTAAAATAAGTTCATGAAGAGGAGCATTCAAGTCCTCAACAAAATGAGACTTTTATAATAAAGGATATAAATACCTCAATACTACTTCTTAAGGTATAGGATTTGGATACTATATACATGTATGGACTCTGTGTTTTGAATAAGTGCATATATAGCCTCTAATGTCATTTAAAACATCTGTAAGTCACCCTAACTGTAATCTAATACCTGACTGACAAAAACTAACAGAGCAATTCATACACAAGGTACACCTGTTAGTGTTACAGCAGTGCTTGATGTGACTAATGACTGAGCAGCATCTGATTTTCCAATTATTTTTACAAATAGGTGCTAATCAATTATTCCAGAACATACTGTGTCTATCACCTTGGTTTTGTGAAGTATTATACACCTAAATACATACACTGTCCTGAGGCAGAATACTTGAACCATGCACTACAATGTATGCAGGTTTGGTTCCATGATGCTTACATAAAGAAGCATTATGCATACAGATATTCAAGGTATTTCAGAATAGGAAGCAAAAAGCACACCAACAGCACCTTGTTGCTAAAACAGATCTGTCAGTATGACTGCAGTCACGATTCTCTATTGCTTATGCATGAAAGGGAAACAAAAGAGACTTCCTAGCCACAACAGTTAAGTCCTTTACTGCCCAAATATTATGCAAAAAGCTAAGAGCAGTTACACTCCCCACTAACTCTAAGAGTGATTCAACTTTCATACAGCCTTTATGACAAATAACTATGTGATTAATGTTTTAAAATCTATTCTTCTACTGAGAAGGCACGTATTCTCAAGTATTCTCCTTGTAGAGCAAGTAGAGTATTAACACTTCCTCACTTTTCCCCTCCCCCAGTCTCTCCAAATTTTACTTCCCTGAAAATAACTTCTGAGCATGCCTCTGCTGCAGATCATGACTGCACTCAGCAGCAACACAGTGAAACTGATACTCCATGATGGACAGTGCAGTCTGAACGTTACATGGGCAAACTGGCCAGTCCTGCTAATTGTGCTCTTCTGTCCTTTGCTGAAACTAAAAACAGCAGCAAAGGCACTGAACCTTTATGTGTATCTGGCAAGACTATGCCAGACTGATTCACACTCAGTTCATAATCCTGGCAAATGCTGAGGCTGGTCTCTTGAAAAATGAAAAGAAAGCAGAAATTAATTCTACAGAATTGAAGGGTCTAGCTCAGTACAGAAACAACTGAGCTCACAAACAGACTATGCTGCACAAATAAAAAAGGGCACATAACAGTGCAAGATAATGGCAGGTAACACACACTTGTTCCTTCACTGTATTGCATGGTCAAGATCAGTGTTTTCAAACAAAACTGAACTTGTAACATTTAATATCTGAATTTTATCTCAAGATAACAATATGGATGTTTACACAAGTTACAGAACACAACTACACTCCTAGATAGCATATGTATATTTAAAATCCACAGGGCCAACTCTACTTTTCTTCCCCAAAAGTCTGTATGTATCCCTCCTAGAGGTTTAGAGAACACCATTCCATGAATAAAGCCATGTTTCAAATACTAAATAATGTAAATTGCCTACTTTTTTGGAGAACTTAATCAGGAAAAAAGATAACACACTCATTTAACAAGTTGTATTTATGAAGAGCTGCTAGGCTCACCAACTGACTTCTTATGACCATTTACAGCTGCCAGTATTACTCACAACTTAAAAAAAAACCATTCCAGAAATCAAATTTACCTGCCAGCCCTTGTCTGCTGTCCTGTAGTAGGGATAATTTTTAGTTATGTGCGTATAAATTCCGTTTAGTGTAAGCTGCTTATCAGGTGCCATTGTAATTGCTTGGACTATTAACTGTGCATAGGAGTAAGGTGGCTTAGAGTCGTCCTGTACAAGAAAAAGAAAAGTCTGCATCAATAATAAACTCCAAAGCTATACACACACCTCTTCTGAAATCAGAAGTTACAAAACACAACTTAAATTTAGGCATTTTTGGATGACTAAAATCTTGGGGAAAAAAAATGAACTAAGACAGTTTTGCTCTTCTGATTAGCAGATTTTAAGGTAACATTAATAATGTGAAGAAACATACAACAGTAAAGAATTTTCAGTAGCCTATAAACACATTTATAACTGAAAATGCATATAGACTCTCTCCCAAAGGGAAGAGATATAAATAAACAAATAAACAAACAAATCAATCTCACATTTAATCACAAAAAACCCTACAAATTGTTTTTGAAGTCTGTAATGTTAAATTATCACTTAGTGCATACACTTTAGCAAACCAAATTTCAGAAGTCTGACATTCACTTAAGACATAACTGATGGAATTGATTTCAAACAATGTTTACCTTTGGGCTATCTCCGCCTGATGCTTCCTTGTCATTTTCTGACTGTGAATTGTCAGCCATTAAATGTAGGTCAGATGGTATTACACGACTCATTTTGTACCCTGAAGAGCCTGCACCACGGGGGCTAGATGGGCAGGAATTTGCAGCACTGTAGAGCATAAAAGAAGATCCTACTATTTTGTTATACAGTATATCACCACATTACACCTCATCAAAAAGCTGCTCTTGCAGAAAAACCCCACTACCAGAGCTTCTAGACTACAGTTAAGGGTCTGTCAGTATTTCCATTATAAACCCTAGCTTCCAAGCCTTTCTAACTCAGCCATGGGAATTAAAATCACTGCAGGAAGAAACCTGTCAAATGAAGCTCAGGCTTTCCTCTTCAAATAAAAAAAGGATTAACTGATTTATTATGTTGTACTGTATATGTAAGATTTGCCAACAGAAAAGTCCACTTTAACTACATAAGCAACCACAAATTTTAAGACACTTATTTGAAACAAGAAATACATCTTGCATGAAATTTCTGCCATATGCTTGCATTCAATCTGCTCAAAAAAGATCATCTCTCCTGTGCATTATTTTTGCATATTTGAGAAAATATAGCAAGCAACGAGGAAAAAAAGTTTTGATTCTTATTTAAAACTAAACCAACATTATTTTAAGTGCTTACAGGTATGTGCACATATATTCACTTATATATATATGTATAGATATCATAAATTTATCTATAATTAGAATGCATCTGCACCAATTCATTTAATGTAATGAGGTATTAGGCCAACAGAGCAGATACACTGCTACAAAGCAAAAGATAGTGCCAAACAAAGAAGTGTCTTTTGATACCTCACATTTTGCTATCCATCACAGAAAAACAAAGATAAAATTGTATGTAATTCCACTGTAACATCTTTCTAATGGTTGTCCCCCTGCCTTGCACAGTCCACAAGAACCACAGCTGCAGAAAGCCAGTTTTCTTCTTCAAATTCCATTTAGCTGACAGGAAAGAAACAGTCAGTGGGTTATGATTGTTCCCTTCCCCAAAAAGAATTTTGTCAGTTCTCTCCAAGGATGCACATATCTCAGCAATTCATACTGTAACTGATTTCAACATAGTCTTTGGAAATTCCAAAGAAGTTAACTAAAAATTAGAATAACAAAGCCTGCTGCGCCCCCAGAACCAGTCTTATCACCAAAGACAATCTTTAACCTAACTTTAATCTATGATTGGAAACACTGAGTAACAAATAAAGCCAGAGAGTGTTATTTAGATTGTATAAAGCTTTAACAAATTTACATGTCAAGTTTAGTTTGTCTGTCTGACCTCTCAATTTTTTTTTGCTACCTCCCTTTTTATGTACAGAAAAAAGGCAGGCACTGTAGATTGGGCAATATATATAAAAGAAATATCATTTAAATTTCACATTATGAGAAATCCATCAACAACTTGCTACCAGTAATTGATATACAAAGGCTTAAATTATAAGCCCTAAATTAAAGTTGACTTTTGAGTGAACTTCCCAACCTGTACCATAGCAGCATGAAATGCGACCATGAGATTCTTTTCCCAACCTGTATCACATCAGCATGAAGTAAGACCATGAGGCTTTTCCTCCTACAGCCCAAAGCCAGGTGCAGAACACCAAAACAGCAGCTTCTTGGACAAATCTCAGATCCTGGCCAAATCCAGGATGTGCCTGTGTGAAGTGAACCTCACCCACCAGATGTTCCTGTGCCTTTCTGGCTGCGTAATGTGTAATAAAAGCAGGGCCCTCTCCCAGCGAGGATGGAGCCCTCGCCCACGAGTGGACACACTGTGTAGGACTTCCCAACTGCTGGGAAAGGTTCTCCAAAGCCTTCACTGTGACAGGGCTCCCCAGCTGATGCACAGGATGATGATAAGTACTGGGGCAACTGGTTGATGTTTCTCTCTTAATCACTATGCTTTTTCTTATGTAGTAATGATTAGGTGCATTACCCGGTTTAACTCTGTACATTGATTATTCTTCTTTTTTCCCTGCTTTAGATCAGAGTAAAATAGGTTTTGTTTTTAGAATTAAGTTGGTGTCTGTGTCCTTTTTGCCAGCCCTGTCAGTTGGCAAAACAGTGATACACCCTACAAGGAAGACTGGATTTTTAAAGTGTTATATGGAAGAATGCTTGATTAGAGACAAAACATGTAACTAATTGATTTTTTTAAATATAGGTCACTGCTGCTCTATGTTTTTACATATCAGCTGACAACATCCCTCTACTGTGCTCACTTTAGCACATATTGACAAAGCAACACATATGGTATAATCACAGCAAGTTTACAAGTCTTCTACAAAACAGGATGATTTGAAGAGAAACTGTCAAGCTTTGCTCTCAAAATAGACTCAAAACTGTTTTGGTTTTTTTTTAATAATAAACTATATTCAACAGGTGCATGAAAGCCCTGATGAGAATTACCAAATTCATAGTGAGGCAAAGACTGTGGTGATACATGTGATATTATCTGAAATATTTCTGAGCTGTTCTGTCATTTCTTGGGCAAGGTATGTTTTTGCTGCATTTTAACAAGAAAGCAAACCTGTTAGACAGCCAAGACTACATCTCTCTTCTCTTTCCTTCCACCATTTATATAGATCTCATTAAACATTACAATATTGAGATCAAGATCCTGGCAAGCATTACAGAAGTCAATTATCCTTTCATTCAAATTTCATGAACAAGATCTACATTTAAAAAAATCAAGCATTAACAGTCTTTCACTCAAGTGAAGATACAAGAAGTGAGAGGGCAAGAAAAAACTTTCAAAAGCACGTATATGTCTTTGAAATACAACTTTTAGTGCCTTTAAATGAAATTTTTGCTTCTGAACTTTCTATGAATTTTAAAAATTGTATCTAAATTAATGTTACCAGTTTGCAAGGACAGCTTGCTTATGTTAATTTAGTCTGTTAATGTTAATTGAGTCTGGTCCCAAAAAAACAATGGCTACAATTATTAAGCAGCACAGCAAGTAAAGAACTCGGATTAACCTCCCCTGCAGAAGACTTCTCTACACTAAACTCTGCACCTTACACTGCATTTTAAGTAAAACACCTATTTACTTCCAGCAATGACTAATCCATAACAAATCTTCTGGAGTAAGAGATCAATCTACTTTCCACACTAATGCCAATTATAAACTTCAAGGGGACAGTGACTATCAGAATGTTTAAAAATGGTATAATTTAGACTTACCTCATTTAAAAGTGTTGCCATAAGCATGCAAGAGTAAAAAACAATCTAAATAATCTGGAAAGCAAGACAAAGGTATGTTCCTTTGCTGTTCTAAGAATGTCAGGCTCCTGAGCAAACTGTTACACATTTAACATGTTAAACTTTAATATTAAAGGCTGTTTATGCAACTATCTTCAACTAAACTTTTACCACAAAAAAAAACCCCAAAACAAACCTTAAAATGAATGAGAGAGTTGTCTGAAGTCTATATCAAATCTGCAGGGTTTAAATACCTGATAGTTCCTGTGGGAGAAGGGAGAGGGCTGATCAGGTGAGCCATGTTGTCTGGAATGTTTATTGTTAAGGGAGAGATCTGGGGTTGCACAGGCTTCACTGGGGACTCCGGGGCCTCCTGTTTTTCTCTCTTTTCATTGGACAGAGCTGTGAATGTTATCTTGATGTTTGTGCTGGGAAACCTGAAAGTACAGCTGAAAAGTAAAAAAACCAAATATATAAGCCACTTGTGTACAGAATGTAAGGTTTTCTGTATAACTTGCACATATCATCTAACCTTATTTAAAGCCAAAAAGGTACAGTATCTTATTTAATTACCTGTAGCTATCTTGGTTTTACAGATCATACAGAAAGATCAATGTGACTAGAAAAAGATCACCAAGTAAGCAGCTTTAAAATTTGGAAATAAATATAAATAAGCAAATGCAATTCTTGGTAACAAGGGCAGTTTATGTGTTGTCTCTAAATTTCTTAAGGTTCATCCTGATCTTGCAACTACCCCTAAAAGAAGGACTGTTTTGGAGACAAAAGGCTATTTTATGATGCCAAAGAATGTCTTTGGCAAATGAACAAGTAGATCCATGATATCAAAATTAATCAGGAGTGTAAATGTTGGCCAGTTTGAGGTCTACCCAGTTTCACAGACTGGTCTTAGATTTGGTTTCTTTTCTCTTATTAAATGAAACACATATCAATCCTAATTCTCATCATTTCCATAATTTTTCATTATATCACTACATTCAAATATCTTTTTTTCAGAGCTGAATTTAAGAGCCCATTTCAGTCAGTTGTCCATTTTCATATATTTCCAAAGACTGCATGCCCAAATTTAAAGACTAATGATAAATGAGCAATGTGCAATTGTTTAAAAATTTGGAAAATAAAATATAATTAACACACTTTTGAGTATTTTCCTTTCTACAGTTCTGTATATAGCATTTAGAAGTTAAACCAATTACATAGAACAGGCTATTTGTAAATTCTCAATAAACAAACACATTGAGCAAACAAGAAACTTAATTTTCTCTCAACAAAAGCATCTATAAAAACACAGTTCAAATAACTTTACTATCTTAAACTGTTAGACTACACTCAGCACTAAACCCACATATTTACACACCTCTTTCACAGGGTAAAAAGGACTTTCCAATGACACAATACCCAGAAATAAACCTTAGAAAATGTTGAGGTTTTTTTAAGTGATTCTAGGTAGATCTAATTTTATAAAGAAAGGAAACACCACGCTGGAACAGGCCTCAGAAACGCAGCTATGAATGCAAGATACGGACTGCAAACAGAAGTGATCACTTAGCTGGAAAATATATTAAACATAAAAGTGATGTAAGAATTGGAAGGAACACTCAGCTGTGGTGTAGCTTTAAAAACAGGAGCTCTTGTGTTTCGGTTTTTGTATCTTAAAATTAATCCAAGGGTGTTTATAGAACAAAGGCAACACTTGCTTTTCACTACGCTTCGATTCTTTTTTCCCTACAATACACACCCAAGGAGAGGGGAAAAGAGAAAGAACTGACAGTGACCTTCCTTTTCCCTCAGTCTTACTTCTCAGTATGGACCATGTCTGAATTTAACAGACGACCTATTTCTGAAACATGCTTAATGTACTAAATCAGGAACAGAATCTATGCCAAAAAACTGCAAGAAAGTTAAATGGACCAATTTCTGGGTTGGCTTGCTGGGTTTTTTTAATATCTTCAGTAAAAACTCCCTTATTTGCTTTTTCCACTAGCGAGTATTTTTTGCCCATATTGTTTTAGTGACAATTGACAGAGGTCTCAGCTGTTTTGCTAATAAAAATGTTTTCTAAACATTTTGGTTGAGCAGCAATAATAACAACACTACTCCTCAAGTGTATGCAAAGAGGGTAGCCAAAGGCAACCTTTGTGCTAAAGATTAAATAAAAATCCCTGTGAGAAAGTGAACAACAACATCTGTCTGACACAGAGACAGGCTGAAATTTTAGTCACCTAAAGAGGCTATTCCATACCTGCAAATTTAAC
Source organism: Caprimulgus europaeus (assembly GCA_907165065.1). The sequence continues at coordinate 3,035,109 of OU015543.1, read as the reverse complement.
TTAATGCTTTTCAGACCAAATGTGTTTCAACTTAAGACAGACATGGGAACAACCATTATTTTTATAAGGGCAGCTTACTCAGATAAGACAAAAACACAGATTTCAAAGCACAGCAGAGACATGGTGCTCTCAAAGCCACTCAAGTTCAGAAAACAAACAAACCACTCCCAAAACAGGAGCTTTGATTTATCAGAAGTACTGTATAGGTTATAAATGTGCCAGACAAACTCAGAACTTATAGTCAGGAACTATATTAAAACCTAAAGGTGTTACTGTGATAGTTCACAACATCTCACATGCTGAGCTTGAGACACAATATACTTACAAATCACTCTCTGGTGAGAACATGCACCTGCATATCATCAAAAGACCACAACTGTCAATTGATTCATATTTGGAAACAGTTTTTTAATAGAATTAAATAGAATAATGTATTTTTTTATAGCTGGAATTCAGCTTAAAAAAGCAGAATAGTGCCTATTAAGGAACAGAGTTCCTGAATAAATTGCATTAACGTAAATCTATTACATTTACTTCCAAAATCAAAGTAAGGAATGTGTTCTAATTTGATCAGAATGAAGTTGTTTTTGGCTTATTCTTTAGTTATACAATAAACTAAACAAAAACCACAGCACACCCAGAGGGAGAGACCTGGTCAAACATTTAACCTACAGCAAGCTGAATTTTATTTTACTCACTGTTTAAGGTGTTTACAATAGTTTCATGATGTGCTACCACAGGATGATTGCTATAGAAGAAACTTATCTATACAATCCACTTAAAAAAAGGAAGAAAAAGAGTAGTTTTGCAGGCTGCCACTCTGTACCTCATCTACTCAACTCCCTACCACTCTTCTTTTCTAGGGTGACACCATTCAGAGTAGGAAATCAAACAGAGACACCAAGATCGATCCAACAGATTCCTAAAAACAAACATTTACAAAATAGCCATGTTTATGAACAGTTCTATGATGAAAAGTGTGTTAGGTATCTAAGTGATTGAAAACAAATATCACTATTTAGCTGATGTGCTGGCATTGTATTTCATTTATTTCAAACAACTCTTCACAGCACCCACACTGCAATAATTTTGTACATTTATTCACTATGACAAGCACTTGCCTTGTGCTTTCTACAGAGCATCACAAGGGAGGGCAGGCTGTGGAAACTGCAGCAGAGGTGTCACAACTAAATGCAACTCATGACCCTAATTATTCTTTTTTTTAAATAAAAAATAACCAAAACATTCTGGGTTGACTACTGGAAAACAGACAAGAAGCATCAAGTCATTTCAAATGATTCCCTACAAAACTCTTAGTAAGCCTATAGCTCCCAGCAAGGGGGATGTGCTGATTTAAGTGCTCTCTCTACAGCATTTAGCATCTTTGTAGGGTGCCAGGTAAGTGTCTTGTGGGAAAATGTGCAAAGTTTAGTTTTGTTACATCTGTATTTCTAATATTTTTTCACTTCCTCTCAGTGATTCTGTCTGTACTGCAGGGAAAAGCTAATTATACACTTACAATTCTGCCTATATGAAAATACTATCTGATTGAAAATGAGGAATTCCACCCTGTCTCCACCTGGGGAATCAAAACACAGAAGTAGAAATTCAGTTTCCTCCTGGTACGTAAACCCTGCTATGATGCTCAGTGCCTCGGTATCCTCAGAATCATTCTGTTTTCATTGCCTTTTAAGAAGCAGGACAGAAATTGGACAGAAGCTGCCATCCTACTGTTCTTTTATGAGCACTCCAGATTTTACATTCAAATAGATTATAGAGGTTCAGCCCTAACAGCCCCCTAAGTCATGGGAGTTAAAGCTGTATAGTTAAATTCTTCTACACTGACTAGGACACTGAACACCAGTTAACTTAAGGATCTCCTTACATTTTAAACAGATCTAAGAGAATAACAAGGGGAGAGTTCTCAAACTCTTCTTGATTCACTGAGAGACAAGAATAGCTTCAACTTTTTAGATTAAAAAGCTCAGACCCACAAAAAAAGAACCCAGTCAGCATCTGGGAGATTGCTTTTGTTGATTTTTTACCTCAAATATTTTAAATGCAAGCGTGGGCTACAGTGTAACTCACCTCAGAGAAACAACACCTGTACCACTAAACAGACCTTTTTCAGCTTAGGTTTTCTCTGACAGTACAGTAGGTCGAGATGATGCTATTTGTACTTCATTCTCCTTCCCTGTTTTGATCAGTGAACTAACAAAAAACCATGGAAATCACTGTACTTCTAGATCTGGTCTCCCTTCTGTGGAAGGGAGATCTGAAACTAATCCCTTTTCTAATTCCTCTTACCTATCTACTTATGACTCACCTCCCAGTTGGTCTTTCCTCATCACTGCAGTAAAAATGATCCTCATAGACAATTAATTTATTGATACTTCTGGTAGAAGATATGCACACTGTGAAGCCTAAGTCACCAGTAAGACACTACAGTGCACATTTCCAGGCCCACTTTTGATTCAATTGCATTTTAAAAGTCAAGCAAAAATTGTTTTACATCATTCAGATACAACCACAGAGAAGCTAAGTTTGGAAGGGACCTCTGAAGGTCTCTAACCCAATCTCCTGCTCAAAGCAGGACGAACTCCCAAGTTAGATCAAGTTGCTTAGTTAGGGGCTCATCTAATCAAATTCTGAAGCCTTCCAAGGGCACATTTGGGCAACTCATTCCTGCAGTTAGCCAATTAACAGTGAAGGGTTTCTCTCATTTGTCCAGGTATAATTCCTCAGTTGCAACTTGTTACAGCTGCTCATCCTCAAACTTTAGCCTCTCAGCACAGTCCAGCTCCATCTTTTCTATAACCACCCTTTTGGTAGAGAAGGATTGCAATTAGACCCACCTATGAACTTCCCCAGGGGAAAAAACCAACAACAACATCAACAAAGATTGAGATCCTTTAGCCCCTCATATGCCATACATGCCAGCTCCCTAAGCATCTCAGCAGCCCTCCCCTCACCTCTCCAGTCTGTCATCGGTTTTGCTTGTGTGGGGGCCCCAAAACCAGACACGATTACTGCCCAGCAGGAGGCCAGCCTCCAGCATCACAAGGGTGCACTGCTGAAACACCTACAGCCTCCTCTTCCCCAGGACCCCCAGCCCCCCTCTGCAGAGCTGCTCCCCAATCAGTCATTCCCAGATGCAGGATTTATAATTTGCCTTTGCTGAAGTTCACAAGGTTCCTGTCAGTCCGTTCCTCCAGCGTGTCAGTGTCCCTCTGGATGACAGCTCTGCCCTCCAGCACATTAACCACTCCCCAGCCCCAATTCAGCATCACCTCCAGCCTCCTCTGGGTCCTCCCTGTCCCACATCCCAGGGCACTGACAGTCACAGCAGTGAGCCCAACTCTGCAAGGTGAGAAAGCCACACAAGGTCCTCTGGGTCATTCTGACTAACAGCTGTAAAAGAAACCTAAGGCCAGCATGGCACAACTGGGCAGCATCCAAGCATCCACAGGAACAATGTGCTTGGAAATTACAGTTTGTGTGACTTTCTGCTAAATTTCAGTGTGAAAGCACAAGGACCACAATTTCACCTTTTCTCCATTTGCTGCTTCATTTATTATTGAATTCATTGCAACAGATTATTATTATTAATTAAACTAGATCTTGCTATTGTTTTTAACCAACTTTTAAATAAGCAAGACTTAAAAAATGAGTCTTTACAGAAACAACTAGAAATACCATGGAGGTTTTCAAGGACTTGAAGTATGATTACATATAATTTCAGTCTTTGTAAATTCTGTGTATTGGTGTCCTGAGAAAAAGGTGCATCTCTAAAGAAAGCCAAGTTGGGTTCCTCAGATCAAACTGACACAAAACACCAGGAAACCTGTGAGAAGAGATGAAACCCTGACCCAGAGACACCTGAAAGAAACTTCTGTTAACCTGGAGAAAAGCAACAGTTGGCATACCAAGGAGAAAGGGGCTGCTTCACTCAGCCCACCCTTTTCCAAAAGAAACTTAATTACATTTCCTAACTTCCTCTTCCAATTTTACACTGAAGGATTTCTGACTGTTCAGCACCAAGAGCAGGCATACTAAATTATTCAGATCCAGAATTTATTTTTAAGACTTTGGTCTGTGTTTAATTGAACTGAAAGTCAATAGTGCAGTCCATTTCCAGAATAAAATCATCATTTTTAGACCTAAACTGAATCAACAAAACCAAAACTTACTAAAAAGACAAATTGAATTGAGCTGCTTCAAAGTAGAATAAAAATTTTAAGATAATCTTGAAGTTAAAAAAATAGTTTAAAAAATCTGGGTTTCCAAACTAATAATGAAGGTAGATATATAAATCCAGCCAAATAGTCACAATATTAAATAGCCACCTAAAAACTCTGATTATTAATAAAGTAGAAAAAAATAATTACAATTTTTTTGTAGTAAGCTTTTCCTTGACTCTTTAAAAACAAATAACTGTTCACAGATGTTTTACAAAGTCTTTTCTAGGATTACATTAAAAAGTGCTGCTGTAAAACTTATTCATAATAAGAAAAATGCTACAAGTATAGGAAATCTTTTAACAGACACATTGAAAAAGGGTGATCCAGTATATTATAATACTAATCAATTATTATTATTTTCTTACTGTCTGAAACAGAGAGAACTTTCTCGATGGGCAATTTTTTATGTAGTTGTTTGTTCACCTACATAAGGTGAACAAACCTTTTGCTCCTATCTGAAATTTTAGCTTTAACACTACACTTGTAAAACTTTCTACAATGCTGGCAATAGAAGAAAGGAGCATTCACATTTCCCTCCTGGCAACTTCTTTTCTTTCTTTTTTTTTTTTTTGGGGGGGGGGCAAATTAATAATTTATTCTTTAATATAATTATTACTTCTAATAATTATATTAAAGAAACATAAAGCTCTACTCCTCTATTAGGTTTTTAAAAGGAAGCTTTTAATGCTCTTCTGCTTGCAGTTGACCACACCCTGTGCAGCAATGTGAGAAACCACCCCAGCAGGAGCACATGTACACATCCACCTTGTGTCAGGATGGATTCCCCCTCCCTGCCTCCCCCCTTTTAAACTAAGGCTTGATTTTGCTAATTTACCATAAATTTATATACAATTAGGTCTGGCCATTACTAGTCAGGACACTTCTAGAGGTCATCCAAAAAGCAAGTGACCTTTAGAAAGTGGCAGCTTTTTCCTCTGGGGAGTGAATCATGACCTCATGCGTGTTTCCCTTAATTCTCTGTATCCTTTGCCATTGATTTCTGTTGACCAAAGATCAATAGTTGCAAAGCATGTCCTCCACAAACAGAAAAATGTCAGGGTTCTATGGCAAGCTCGACCTCCAATACCATAAGGAACAAAACACTCTCCGATTTTTAACCTTTTTTTAACTGACTTTTTATTCTGGGCATGCTTTTCACAAGTATTTGTGTGTTTTCTCATGCATGCCATCACTGTCTACACAGTGACATAAAGCAGTACGAAAAAACACCCTAAAGAAAAAGAGCACAGATTTTTCTATACACTCAAGATGTCTTAAAATTCAAAAGCAAAAATCCATGCATCATCAGAAGTGATGAAAGCACTGTAGCCACACGTTAATTCAAGCTGGCCAATAAAACATTTTTACCAAATACTAAGCAAAGGTTGGAAATATGATCCAGTTGTAAATGAATGGCTCCCAAAAGGAAACCTTTTGGGTTACATACTTCCCCACTCCTGTTTTGGCAAGTGCCAGAGAAGTATATAAAGTTGTTGGTATTCATTACAGGAATGGTGCTAACCCGCTTTCAGAAGGATCTGGAACAAGCCTGTCTGCGTCAAAAAATGATCCTGTGACAACAGAATATCGATGACGACAACAGGAACATTCCTCAGTCACCAGCAGCAAACACAAACTGAGTCATAAACACACGTTCTTGCTTGAAATGCTCTCTCATTCTTCTTTCCCAGTTAGAAAGCTAACTTCAGAAGAAACAATGCATTTTTAACCCTATGTTCACAACGATTTCTCTAAGGGTATTTAAGAGCCTGAAAAAGACCTGTTCTGAAGTTGTTCAACTACAGCAAATTTTGCTGCAAATGCAAATGACTCTGTTAACGACTTAAAGCTGACCTCCCTGCTCCCCTGCATTGTTACCCGACAGAAAGAAGCATTAACGCGTTGCAAATTGTCCAAGGTTCTTGTTTCAGCAGTGAGACATTTAATCTTCTTTATATACCAACCACACAAACATTGGTATTGATCATCAGCAACAATATTTAGGTTATCCTGCAGTCATGGAAAAGTGCTAGGGTTAATTAAAAATACATATCTTAAAATCACAAACTCCCACTTGCATTCTCCTCTTTTCTTAAAGGGTAAAATATTTAAATGAGCATTGGCGGGAGGGGGGTAAAAAAACCCAAAACAACCCCAAAAAAACAACAACACGAAAACCTAAAGAAATTAAATACAGTAGCCCTGCACGAACAGGCTGCAGGAACTGAGAAAAAATTGGCCTGCAGGCAAGAATGTAGGCAGCAGTTACTGTAGAAACCAAGCTCTTCGCTGCTTTTCTCTAAGCAAAAGAAAGACACAAAAGGGCTGGAAAACAGCGATCGATGGGAAGCAGCTTATAAAGCTGCTTGTCACATCTGCTGCAGGAAAGCCAGACACTAATTCATTAAAACTGCTCATGTAATGCCTCTGGAATTTGAGGCTCCCCAGCCTGTGAATACAAAAGAAACTCCGCCTATGGAAACACTGCATTTTGGGGTATTTAGCATCTCTGTACACAAAAGCCATAGGCAGAGTCAGGTTGTGTGGTCTCTATCTCTACATTTCATTCTAAACTATAAACACAAATGAAAATATGTCCAAAAGATTGTATGCCTCTACCTTTGCCAAATTTTAAACATCTATTTTGAGTCCCAGCAGGGCATACGTAACTCTGTAAGATAATAGCTTCCTGTTTGAAAAACAGAAACAAACCCTTGCAACAGGAAAGTAAAAATCAGTTATCATTTCATCTTCCTTCCAGATAACTGCATTTAACAATGGCTTCCTATTATCAAATAGGCAAGCTCAAACTTTCACCGTGACAGTAAATTCCATTCAAAAACTTTTCATAAAGCATATGATTTACAGTCATAGCTGAGCTGCAGTTGACAAAGCAAAACCACTACATCCTTTATTATGAAGTGAGCTAAGTTACCAAAGCACCTGGCATTTCACCCTCGGTTGTGGGGTACCCATGGGGATGCAACAGTTCACATGGAAACATTAAAGTTATAATAATATTATTCAGTGCTAAATAAAAAGCTATCAGCAAACCAAACTGCTTAGAGCCAAACATACAGCACTTGGCATTTTACTGCTCCTTACAATTAAAACAGCAGGGGGAGGTACAGTAACAAGTGCTGTCATGATGTGTTCTGACGCAAGCATAACAATAAAGCACTTATGACTCGCACATTACTTTGGTAACAAAAGACTTCATTTATTACCTCATCAGAGACCTGCATTTTATTGCAAAATTATGCCAGAACTCCCTAATCATTACCAAAAGAACAGCTATCCACAGAGGCAAGGCTGCACAGAAAAAAAAAAAAAGATTATTCCTGAATGAAGGAAGCAAAGTTTATTTTAGAAGGGCTTTTCAAGACAGAACTCTGCTTGCAAGAGCAGAACAGTGCTTTATTTCACACAGAAATCCATGACTAACTCAGGTCATTGAAGAATGACAAAAACTGCTTCCTACCAACTCCAGTTCTGAGTAGCCAGCAGTGTTTAATTTCCCCTTAAATCTGCCTGTCTGGTCAGAGAACAGACTTTTTTCAGAATTCTCTCACCAAACTATGGACATTAATTACATTTCACAATTACCAACTTAAAGATGTTTGACCTCCAAGGGACATTCCATACCTGCTTCACTTTGGTGATACTGCTGGGCTGGGTATCTCAATGGAAATCAAGATTTTATATTATATTCAGAGATCTTTTTTTCAACCAACTGCACTGTGTAAAATGTTTGTTCAAATCTTTTCCATTTTTCTTCTATTTTGCAAATTCCTAGAACTTTTCTAGTGAATGTGCAGACCCTCTAGAAATTTTATAAGCATGGACATGCTGCTCAAAGCATAAACTTACCTTCCTTAATCACTTGTGTGGGCACTCAAGAACCAACCAAGACTCCAAAGATTCTGAAAGGCCGCAAAGCAAAGAAACTATTTAATCCATAACAAACACAGTATTACTGGAAAATATTCCTCAAGAAAATATTGGAAAATATTGGAAAATATTGGAAAATATTGGAAAATATTGGAAAATATTGGAAAATATTGGAAAATATTGGAAAATATTGGAAAATATTGGAAAATATTGGAAAATATTGGAAAATATTGGAAAATATTCCTCAAGACCATGCCAAGTTATCAAATCATGGGCTGCTGCAAGGGGCAGCAGGAAAGTGTAGAAGGATAAAAATGAATACAAATTACAGACATGATTTAACAAGTCCAATAGTGATGGAAGTGGAAAGCTGACCAGGAATTAAAAAAATAGACTAAATCAGGAATATATGTCACTGTACTGACAAAGGAACAACAGTAGAGAGAAGGAAAGGGTATAGCATGCAAACATGAAGCATGGGATTAATTTCTCCAAGTGTAAACCTGTACCTGTGTTAGTCATCTGTCTTTGCAGTGAGTGAAAATGAACAGGCCACAGAAGGGAAAAGTCTAAATTGGTTTGGAGAAATCAGGCCTAGGGATGCCTATTTTCATTGATTTTAAAGGGAGTCTAGGTGCAGACACACATACACTCTCACTCACTGGCACACCCCCCCAGTATTAAGCAAAATGAAACCCACTCTGAACAACAACTAGTAAAATAATGAAAAATAAAAGACAAGATTCCTGAAGCACAGGTACCAACAACCAGGGTCTCAGCAATAAAAGCTTGATCTTGGGGATGGTTTCATGGGACACAGGGATGTAACAGCTCAGCACTGCCAAATGGGGCAGGCTCTTCCCTGCCTCTTGCACCAGGTGCTGTTCCTAGACACAAAATTACTCCACTCACCCACTATCAGGAGCCACTGGTATCTTCAGCTAATTTACTAACATAGAAGTTTGCTGATGTTTTAGTAAGTTTAAGTCATCTCACAGTCTAATCTTTCTTCAAAGAGGTGAAATAAAACCATCATGATGCCTTAATTTAAAAGCTGTATTGTACTGACTCCATAAGAAAACCTTTATGATGCAACTGTTCTAACCCTTCCCTCTGAAAGGTTGAAATTTGAACTAATATGGAAAAAATAAGCTTCTAGAAGTTACTAGTCATAAAAGGAAGTGCAGAATCTTGTTTGTAAACAAGGGTGAATATTCAATGCTTTTCAACAGAATAGTTTGGTTAACTTGGGACCTTTTAGCTTCACCAAGAAAGCCAGTATTTTGATTGCAGATACTGTTGACAGAATGGACTATGACCACTTAAGTCAGGCAGTCCTCACAACATTTCTGCCACTGTAGATGTACACGTACTAGAAACTACACTAGGAATAAAACTTGTCAGAGCAATGGTAATTATGCATCATCTATTAGTAACTAAGGCATTTATGTGTTCCCATATATACTACTTTCAAGGTCCCAACTATAATAAAATAAACATAGTGCTCTGCACTCTGATTCTGTAATATCTTTCATTAGAAAACACTGAAGTATTGAACACACATCAGCATTAGATCCAGTGTTCTTTGCACTCCTAGGCACACCATAGTTTAGGGACAGCAGCATTCACACACAAACAGTGTGTGTAAGAAAGCCTGGAGCACTGGCAAAACCAGAACCAACAGTCCTCAAAAACAGGGAGAGGGGAGGCAAGTCAGAAAGGGGGAGAACCAGGGTGTTTGCACTGCAGACAAAGGAAGCCACTTCAAAACCTAAGGAATTAATTTTAAAAGGCAAGGCATAGCTCTTGATAAGAAGTGCTAGAAAAGAGCACTGAAATTTCATCATCCCCCCCCTGCCTCCACCCATGAAGTATTATCCTCATTTTTAAAAACAGATTAAACAGATTTGTGACTTGGCCAAGTCCTTTTGGCAAGCGTGCAACAGAGTTGGGAACAGAACACATTTTCCCCCAACACCCAATCTTTGTTTAAACCACTGGATCATCCCTTAAGTCTTCCTCCTCTTTAAGAGGCAAAACACCAGGTGAAACACACACCTTCAATAACAGGGATGTTTAATTCAGTATTTCAACCAGAGTTTGTTGCACAGGAGTAGCTGCTTAAGGAGCAAAAAAAGTACTGGCTGTGAAGTCTACATTGTAAAAAGTAAAACATGCACATATATCTTAAGCAATATATCACATCCTCCCCAAAAGAGCTAAAAGAATTTTCATTTCACCAGTCCTTTACTATTACATCGTGAAAAATGCACATTAAATGCATATATTTAAAATTAAAATCTACATAGTTACATACTGAAGAATTTGAAGATGTTAAGCTCCACAAACCTAATTTCCTATGTATCTTTGAGAAGCAGCTTTTCATTTTTTTTTCCAGAAACAGTATTTCAAGTAATATAAAAACAAAAATAAAGCAGAAAAAGCTAAAATTCATATCCTAAATATTGAAAATATCTGGGGAAAAAGGACTCTCCACTTGCTTTCCTTTAGTAAAAAACAAGAGTTCCTCATTCAAGCTGACCAAAAGGTACTAGAACTGTTACTCAGTCCTGTCTCTTCTCTGTGTCAGTGCAAAAGAAGCCACAAAGGTTGCAGCAGCACACGGCTGGAGGTGCTGAACAGTGACAGCACGTCCCACTCACCTGCAGTTCTGAAGGGTTTGCTGCAATTTATATCTGCTATTTTTAATTAAAATCATAGTCATTGCCCCATACCAATGTAATGAAACAGCAGAAACTTTCACTGGCCAAAAAAAGCCAAATTACTAATTTTTTTTTGCAATAACTGGACTGTTTTGGAGAGGGAAATATATGGCAAGTACTATCTCCACTTTTCTTTTTATTTCTTGTTCTATTTAAATAAATAGCACTGCTGTACACTATTCAACTTGGTTTTATTTTACCTGTGTTCCAACAAATGGGCAGCTGAGTCACAATAACTGGATCAATCCCATACAGCAAAGAATACTCTATGGGAGGGTAACAGCAAAAAGTGTGTAGTTTGGTTGTGTAAACCAAACCCAATCTGAGGTTTTCTGATACTAAAATAACCATGTATTGAGAGTGGTTTCTCTTGGTTTAGCTTCAAATTCCAGACCTTTTTTTTTTAATTATTATTCTATGATGTAGCTTTGCCAGAGCATTAAATTTTCTAAAAAAACCCAAAACAAAACACCAAGAACATCAAAATGGAAAAAAATTGATGCACTATTTCACTATACATCACTCTGCTTTAAACTCTGGGCCTTCTTCGAGATACACTAGAACCAAAAGAACTTTAGTAGGTAGTAACTCACACAATACTAGTTAAATTCTTCCAGAATAAAAATTGAGTGCAGTCTTCTCTTCCTCTTGTGCAGACAAATTGATATAGTTAAGTTTATAAAATGCTCTGAAATGCTGCAAAAAGCAAGCTGCAATCAACTCCAAAGATGATGTTGTACAGCTACAGAGAGGAACATTCTGCTGAATTTGCCCAAACAGTTCAACTTCCCTCAACAAGCAGAAATTTGCAAAGCTTTCCTAGTTATATCTATATATAAATATAGATATAGGTGTCTTACTTTCACCCCCTCAAAAGGAAAGTTTTGTTCAAGTCAGGCTTCCCCAGCACATCAGCTGAGCATCATTCTCCCCTGAACAGCTCTGCCAAAACTGGCAGGTAAAAAACCCCTCCAAATTGTTGATTAAAGAATCCCCACATATCTACCTGCTGGATCCTACCTGCATCAGACTGTTTGCTGTTATTGTTTAATTTCTGTCATGCACAAATATTGCTTGCTATAAAATCATCAATTTCTGTAGTGAAATTTGAATGTAGAATTGCATTTTTAAGAGCGATTTCATCAGTCACATGATATTTTCTGAATTCCACTGCAGAATCCACTTGTATAGCAAAGCTGAAAAGATGCAAATTAGTTCCATGCATTAAAAAAAAAAAAAATAATCTGCAAACACTAATTTTTACAGTACTTAAATTAACATGTGGGATAGGACAACATGTTTCCACTTAGACTTGAAAACCAACCAATATTTGAAAGATTCAGATTTTCAGAAAGATGTGCTATGTTGAAATGAAATGTTAATTCCTAGCTAAAAAAAGTTTCCTAATTTCCATATATGTTTAAGGCATTATATTATACTTCCTTCAATAATGACAAAAAACCTGAGACTATATATATATATATATATATATTTCAAATCCATATGTTAGTACAGAAAGGACCACAAAACAATATGGCATTTACCACAATATCCAAGGTGGCTCCTAAGTTAAAGTTATCATAAATACAGAAGCAGCAACAAATACTACTACATATTTGGAGCCCATTTCCCTTACTTTTCATTCATATATCAAATTATCTTATGATCTCAGAAACACTCATCTGGAAAAGTAAAAGACTAACATTTCTGGTTTAAAATTCTATTTAAAAATAAAGCAAAAATTGAGAAGATAATAAGGATAAAAATATGAAGATCTAAGAGACCTTTTAATAATTCTGGAGGGCACAACCATACCCTGTATTCTAATAACATGTACACTTTTCCAGTATATAGAGAACAATGTAAAGGCTTTAAGTTAAAAAAGCTAAAAACTAAAATAACAGACACCTTAGATGATTAAAAACAATCTGTATAAAACAATGGTTTTTAACATCACCCCTGGGAAAAAAAAATAAAAATAAAAATCAAGATTCTTTTTATCCCACATATTACAAGTTTTTAATTAAATGTTAACTTTAATGCACAAGTTTGTCATGGTTTTTAGAAAGAGTCTAAAAGGTTCACTAGATATTCTGAAACTACCTCTCTTCTAATCATCATCAGCAACCACATCATGAAGACTTTAAGAGCACTAATTAGTTTAGTTACAAAATTATATCTATCAGTTTTGGTCTCTCTCCTGAGAAAACAACAGTCAGTTTATATGAAAGCATCACAAGAATCTGTGACTTTTCCATAAGAACTGTAAAAGCAATGAGACAGGACACAAGCAGTTATCCAGTAACTGTGTTTGAAGATATTTCTGTGGTGAAGTGCAAAACAGGACCATCAATCACACAAACATTTTGGAAACTGTTAAAAATAGTACAAGCATACATATAAAAATAGTACAAGCACACTTTTGTTGCTTTTCTCGTTCAATTTCACTGTCCATAGTGACCACCATTTATTTTTTTTCCCTTCTTGAGGTGTGTGGATACTTACACTCCTCACAGAAGCAGTGGCCAGAAACATGATGTAGCTTTTTTGGCTGTGGAGTAGAAGGCCAGAGACTTCCTTGCCAAGTGCAGGGCTTGTCAGGTCCCTCGGTGAGCTAATTCAACTCACTAATGCAGCATCAACTAACCCAGCAAAATCAAGTTTTTTAAGAGGAAAACAGTGTTCCCTGTGGCTAGTGAGAGAAATGGCTAACAAGGGACCTAGTGGTGCCAGAGCCAGTGTAAGGGGGTGGCTGGACCCTGGAGCCAGGATCAGGAATTAGAAAAGAACAAGCAAAAGCTTTCAAGAGCAGAGAACCTTTAGAGGAGCTCGACCGCTGATAAAACTGCTACCTAAGACACTGTGAAGACACTTTATCAATCTTATTAATTTCTTCTCATCTGGTAATGGAAAAAACTGCACTGCTGACTGGACAGAAAACTAATCCTGAGCCTGCCTGTCTCCTTCTCTTCCAAGGGATTGTTTTTCAGGCCTACCAGTAAACTAATCTGACTTGAGCACACAGTGTGAACACCAGAGCTCACACACGGACAGAACAGCAATAACTCCCAATGAGCTTGTTTTAACTAACCTTGAAACAAAGGGTTAGTTACACTTTATCTTCACAGCCTGAATCTTATACACAGGTATGCTTAAAACAAGGTTGAAGTGCTGTTTGTGTGTAATAAAACTGTACTACTGTACATATCTAATGGGAAGATTAAAAAAAAATCCCTTTTAAAAACAGCAACAAGAAAGATACCTTCAATTACTGCAAATACTTGAAAAATAGTTTACCAATATACTTAACATGAGAAGCAAAAGCCTTCTGTAACAGGGTATTTTTTAATGCAAAGCACTGTCTCAGGAGAAAACTGAATTTAAGAGAATAATCTATATAAAGAAGTATGCAATGTTAAACACGTTACCTACAGCACACACAAATAATTAGAGGTGATGCATTTGGAAAAGCTCACCAAGACAAATTAATTTTGTGTCAAGCCTGACCCAATCAGAGAGGTAAATACTCCCAAAAAATGTTATAAAACACACTTCAAAGATGCAAAATATTTGTATGTACCTTAAGGTTTTATTTACTGTTGCTCCCCTGTGCTTCCCAGACTGTCAGTCTGGGTCAGTGCTCACTCAGATGTTTTCTGAATCCACAGCACAAAGTTGCTGCAACAGAAGAGTCACAAGCAGTCTGTGAACTTGAGCTGTGATCAGAAATGCTTTTAAGGATCAGAACAGGCCTATGGAGTGTATGTTTAACACCACAGATGAGAAGGGATGAGGGGAAAACCTGGCATTTCACAAGTGTTAAATAAAATGGTAAAAAATTTACACAAGGAAGAGGTATCACAGCTAACTAATGAATATAGGCCAAGTCCCAAAAGATTAAGTATAAGGTCATTTTAGCTCTCAATTTCAAGTTGAAAATACTCAGATTGGTCTCCACAGTTTCAATGACACTACCACCTGAGATACCAAGGACTGTATCCTGAAAGAACTGGCTCAAAATAGGGGTGGCAGTGGTGCTAAACACAGTAGAAAAATTCAGAAATACAGAATCAATAGCAACAGTAGAAAAGAAGAGGGGGGGTAAGAAACAAAAGGCTCAGTGCTTGACATTGTGACAGAGGGGAAAAAAACCCTCTCAAAAATAAACAGCTTGGAACACAAACTAAATAATTCATGGTCTGTGCTGGAGAGGGGGCATATGCTGGTCATATGTTCAGCGTATGTTACTGGCACCAGTCACCAGCATGTTCCATGTTGTAATAGCTTAAACATTTAAATGTGAAATGCGCTGCCTTCAGGGACGACATGATCTGGGCAGCCCTGACGAAACACACACCACTCAAAATTAAGACATGCTAATTTTGGCTTCCAGGTTTTTTCTCCATACTCCAAACAATGCTTTGCTTGGCACTAACTCACTTGAAAAAGCTTATATTAAATATAACTAGTGGTAGTGTGAAGAAATTTTTAGACTCAGTTTATGGAAGGTTATATAAAATGGCTATTGTAGTATCTGTGATTCTTAGAGGCAGCTTTCTGCTTGGATTCATGCTACAGATTATATGTACATGCATTTAAATGCAATGGTGTAGTTTTAAGTCTTCAAAACATAGCAGGGGGGAGAACCAAATTCAGTTGGAGTTCAAACATGCAACTTCAAATACCTGCTTTCTGTAACAGCCAGCTCTGCCTCCCCACCCTACAGTCATTTCCATTTCTGTGACAGTTATACTAAGAAAGTTGCTTCTAGTGGTGACAGAGATATTTGAGAAAGGACCAGCACCTCACTACTCTACACTAATTTATGAGCATATCAACCCTTTCTGCATTCAAACCAGTGGCTATGATTAGATCTATTTACTTCCTTTTAAATACCCATCCTGTAGTATTTTAATTTTAAATCCCCTAGAGCTATTTCTCTTTCCTTTGTATTTTTGTGTTAAATCATTACCTGCACAAGTCAAATCCTGTCTCCATTTAGAACATCTTTAAGAGGGTTATTCTAATGACTTAAGGATGGTGTAAACCATCACAATACAAGTATCTAAGGACCTTTCAGATTTAAAAATAAAAGTCTCCTTCACTCTGTGAAGAACTTTATCAGCTCAACTTCTTACTCCCTCTGTATCAGACACTGTCAGTAGGTTCTCAGTCAGCAATTTATTTACCACAAAATGTCCCTATAAAAACATAGGGCAGATATCTATATTCCCATTTTTAAATTCCTTGGGGAAAGCTTGAACAAGCAGCTACCACAAAGACAAAACAGTCCTAAGTAGGACAAAATTGCATTAGTGTAACACATCCAGTAACCAACACTGCCTTAATCAGAGCCCAGGGATCTCCAAGTTGAAACGCAATGTCACTGCAACAGGCACTCAACACCTCGGGTACTCACCTCTATTTATCTGAAAGTAATTAACCCTAAACTACACAGACCTTCAAGATAATAAATTTAACTGGAAGAACAAGAATACCACCTAACTCTACTAATATCAAATGTTGTCACAAAAAGAAAAAGCTGTAGACACAATATTTCCCTTGGCGATAAGGCACGTAAACACATTTCAGTACAGGAATGGAATCACAGGAAGTATTATGAAAAATACCAAAAATACATCCTGCCTTCTCACATCTCCTCAAACAAGAGGAGACTTGGGCCACACATCTCTACACTGCCATTTCCCATGTTCACTTCCACAACCACAGGGGTTTTTTTCCTTAATTTCAAAAACTGTAGAGAAGCCCAATTTTCACAACCAACATTTCTGATTACCAAATTCGATTCCTCAGAAACCCCTTCCTCAGTCTCTTCTCCCTGACAGCTATCCTGTTATTTCTCCAAGTAGTCAAAAACCACACTCTCACATTATGGTTATTTTGTATTCTATATAACCATGCTTTTTAGCTTTTCAGATGAAGTTCAATTATTCTTTGGCACATTTCTCAGCCACATTCCAGCTAACACAAAGAACACACACGCACAAATACAAGTAATGTTTTCTTCAGCTACTAGAAAGCCCAAATAACTTTAAAATACTAACCCCAAACTTAACACTTTTATAGAATTTTATTTTATCCTTCTGACTGAGGACTGAATTATTTACATTCACATGCTTTTTTTTTTTTGTTTTGCATGGTTTGCATGCTTCTTTTCTTTAAAGGCTTAAAACCACCCATTCTGCTGATAACCTTAAATAATAGTGAATAACCTCACATAAGAATCTGGTGTACTTACTAGCCCACAGCAGACCAAACTTATTTATAGCTAAATAGCAAGCTGGGGTTAGTGATCTCTTCCAGGCTCAACAATCTTCCAACCTCAGAATAACCACACCATAAAACAAGCAGGGTTATTTCACTACTGACAGAAAAGTAAACATTTGTGTACTAGGGTGTGCTTGCAGATGATTGCTCTGGCTGCCTGCACTGCAGCAGACAGTAAAAGTTATTCACAACAGGCCAAAAACTCAGGAAAGAAATTTAAAATCTTGATCACAAAGTGCTTTCAGAATTTAACTTGAATCTTTGAAACAGAGACAGGTGCAAAGATCTGAATTCTTCTCCCAACTGTGAATGAGGTTTCCCATTTCATCTTTGGATAAGTTTATTTAATATTTAATTAGTGACAAATTTTTCTACCTGAAACAGGTAATACTCCCTCTATTCTATGATGCAGATAAGGAAAACTGACTACATCAGAAAACAGCCCACAAAAAAAGCTTCAAAAGGGAAAACAGCTAAGAAAACTAAATTTTTTTTTAAGTTCTAACAGAATTGTGGTAGAATCTCAGTTATAATGAAGAAAGTTTTGTTACAGAAAGCCTGGACATTCATTGAACTGGATAGTCAAGCAAAGACAAGTAAAAATGAAACACTTCCAGAAAAGCCTGTTTTGTTGTCAGCTTGCTGCTCACTGTTCCCTTCATCTCACCCCATCCTCTGCCTAACCACTCACAAGAAGCTGTACAGTTCAGTCAGCTCACAAGAACTTCTGAAGTCACTGTGTCCTCTGCTCCAACAGCAGCGCTCCTGTGAGGCCAGCAGTCCTTCAGGAGGAAAAGAAGAGAGAGAAGGGATGCAGCTAGTCAAGAAGTAAGTAATGAAATAGGCAAGACATGATACAGCTTTGTACCATTCACTGCAGAAGGTTGCTTTGTCTTGCCAGGCTCAGGAGGCATTTGAGCACCATTTGGAATTTGCTGATAATACAGACTAGTTGCATTTCTCAGCTTTATGGACAGATCAGTACCAAGAAAAAGTTTTAAAAACAAAGGCTTGAATTTCAATTCAAGAGGATCAACAACTGAAGTTCTACTGTGGTTTTTACCTATTGCATCTCTTTCCTGTGTTGCTAAATGTGCCCATCATCTGAACATTTCAACTGACACACACACACCGTGGTTTCCAGGTTCGAGATGTTTGTAGCCGATTATCAATATCTAGAAAGCTGAATGAATAATATTATAATCAATTGCAAACTGTGGAGCCCACTCTAAGCTCAGAATTCAGTTCTGCATTCATTTCAGAACCCACCTTCACAGCAGAGGGTAACCACCCTGAACTGCTGCATTTATTCTTTACCTCGGTGATGGAGCTACAAAAGTGCTGCCAGGAACACAGCTGTACTCTGACTCTTGATGGTATCACTGGAAGTCAGGCTGAGGATGAATCTCATCACTCTAGGAGAATCTTATTACCCAATCTAGTCATTTAAATAAAGTTACTTCAGAATAGACTGCACACTCTTCAAAGCAATGCTTTTGTATCATTTGAACAACATAACAGTTCACCCTTTGGCTTCCAGCCCCTAATGCTACTAAAAGTGAATACACTTAGTAAGATGAAAAGGCAGAAAGAACCAAAGCCACCAACCCCTGCTACCCACTAAAAGAATATCCTGGCTCAGATCTTCACACACACACCCCAAAGTGCTTCAGTTGGTTACTCCAAAACAAGCATATCAACCAATGACCATATAAGACAGAACAGGCAGAATACCTGGTAGAAATCTTCTCTGAACCTAACCCAGCCACACCCAGAATATTCACATGTTTAAAGAAAGGAAATAACTTGCTTCCTTTAACACATCTTTGCTCAATACGCTATATAATGCTTAATATAGAAGTTACAAATTATTATCAATCAAAATCCTGTTTATGTAATTCACTCCCACTAATTTTTGTCAGCATCCAAGTCCACTGAACATGGCACTGGAAATGAAGGACACTTTTTGTTATCATCTGCTCCTCCTCCAAATGATTGTTTTTCTTAATCATTTCACCTCATCCCCTCTGAAGAAAGTCTCAGAGTGACAGTGAGAAGACAATTCAATCAGACCAGGGAGTTATTTTCAAGCCTGCTACTACTAAGCAGTTTTGTAAGGCTGGATCAACAAAACTCATTTCTTGACTACTAACACATTTGTCTTACATTGCAGACTAGTTTTACTTCCCTGCGTAAAGAAGGGAAATCAAATGCTTTCACTCAAATTACAACTTTATTTTTGAGATGTTTCTGCATCCTATCAAGCAGAGGCTCTCAAAAGACAACAAAGGAAATCCAAATCTGATCTAGCTGCATAGGCAACTTCAGTAGATGTACATATTTCCTGAAAAAATACTGTGGATATATAATGCAGCCCCTGCAATAAAGAACACGTAAAAAACAAAGGTTTTTACAATTTTCTCCAAAATAATTTTTTCTTTCAGGCAGATGACAGAATGCTATATAAACTCTTGTCAGTCTTACAGATAGAGAAGTCTGCTTTCCAAGATAAAAGGGCTTTTGCGGGGGGGGGACGACAGAGATGACTACAAACAAAAAAGAACACATAAAAATTTTTAAAAGGACCATTTACCTCCACTATATCCTTAATGTTCAACTTTCCCTAGAGACTGGGACTTCCCAAGTTTACCACATACTGCAGCCACCAACTGGACTGACGACCCATGGAGCAGAGTCTACCTTAAAGGAGATCACTCAGCATACGGAATGAAGACCATTAATTCTGTCCTCTGCTATGAAGCGATCCACAGCCAAGGAACTTGTACCCCTTTTCCTCTAGTGGTTTTCTCTATGTATTTACATTTATGCAGAGGGTCAGAAAGCACAGATTCATGAAAGGTATGACACAGCTGACTCATCTCAGCACCCAGTCTACTTAGATTAATTTTTTAAAATTTGTTTTTTTTACCTTAAATACTTAGCACATCCCTTTATCAAAAAGCATGCTGTCTCGAGAGCTTTTAGGATTTAAACATTTTTATATTACATTGCAAGTGCTTTTTTAATACACTAAAATTATTTTTGGTCTTTCTTCTACTTTCTTTTAATTTCCATTTTTATTCCATAGTGCATTACAGCTCTTAGAACTGCAGTTCCTTAATGTCTGAGTCCAGAAGACACAGCGAGCTGACTGCTCTGCTGAATGTCTGTGCAGACCCACCACATACTTCATGCCAGCTCTACTGCTTGCCAGACCTCTCTGTAAGCCACTTCAATGCAACAGAAAACCACCCAAAAATAGCCAAAAAAAAAGCAGACATCAGCAGCTTATGGAACATCTGATGAGCTTCAAGGCCAGCACAACCTGCAGTTGGAGCACTGCAGAAAACAAGACCTTCCCCTCCCGTGCTCGGCTTCGGCAGCGGTGAAACACCAGATCGGTGCAGATGCTCAGGAAAGCAGAGCCTGTGTTTCCAAAAAGCAAGGCCCCAGAATCACATTTCCCAAACTAAATATCAAAGTCAGAACCCTCCTGACATTCTTTAAGGATAACAATTATATTACTTCTCAGCCTCAGCTCTTAAACTTGAGATGATCTTCAACTTTTTCCAATCTTTTTCCAAGCCTCCTAGCAAACCCTTTCATTTCTCCTCACATAACAACTACAAACCCCACTAAAATCCTACTCGTATCCTAAAGCAAAACACACTGGCCTACGTCCTCACCCTTCCCATGTAGTAGCTGAATTCTCCTCTTCCACTTCTCTTAATCTATACATGGCACGATGCTAAAATCATCCTCTTTATGATTATTTATAGTGTTTTTATGCTTGCTTAAATAATCAGCTTGTTCTGGTTCAAACTGGAACCTATCCCCACACAGAATTTTGCAGGAGTACATTCACCCCTCTCCTGTCCAAGCCTTACACTCTTTTTAATCTTATTTAAGTCTTTCCCCTCATTGCTACACAGGCTTTCTTCACCCACTTAGTAAGACCAGAAGATAGCAGTATCACCTAAGCAGGGAAATTGTTTTCTTTCAGCTTCCACTGTTGATACTTTCCAACCACTTTCCTTGTGTGTTCACTGGACTGATATTGTAACCAACAAGCCTGCCTACTACTAGAGTATAGAAACTGTGTGTAAATGCCTTGTCTGCTCAAATTACATTCTGCTTAGAAAACCCCAAATATGCCCACAGGACAATATAAAGTGATAAATAATTTTTTTTCACATATTCTCAGTCTTAAAGAAAAAGCACAACCAAAAAAATTGAAACAAACAAAAAAACAAATAATGATGTGTTTGTATTTTCATAAATAAATCAGACATCCTACACATGGTAAAACAATATAGCATATACTGTGCTAAGACATTAACATTTCAGGTGTACTTTTTTGAGGAAATTGATGCTTCAATGAAAGTTCAAGTATTTTTTCTTAGCTGTGACAGGAAAAAAAAAGGAAGAAAAAAAAAGAAAAAAAGGAGTAAGCAAATCTGCTCCCATCCTGCAACATGTCAGTAAGAATCAGAATTTAAAAGCAACCTCTAATCAATATAAGAACCAAGAGGCTCATACCCCATGAGCTATTTCTAAGACTTATTTGAAGAACAAGAATTTTCGAAGAATCACTTTACAGTGCACTCCAATACAAAGACTGGGATGATAATGAAGAAAAGTACAAAAAAATCATTTGTATATGAGAACACTGTTGGCAAATGTCAACAAACAAATACCCATCTAGATGTCTGATGCTTTAGAAGAAAGTTTAATTAAAAAACAAGCCAAGTACTGACTCTCTGTTAAAACATATAATAAAAAAGTGTTGCTATAACCCAATGGGAGATTATTAAAAATGAACTTGCAGAGGAAGTAGAGGCTGAACACCTAAGAAGCTTCACCTACTTGTACCTCTTCTAGCTCTAAGCCATGAGATTTCATCCAACCATACCTGTACTGCACCTAATCACCAGGTCTGACTAGAGCAGGGTTTAATTTTTTGTTTAAAGTATCTTTTCCAATATACACCACTTTTCTTAGCTGTTCCCACACTGCTAAAAGATGCACACACTTCAAACCCTGAGAGTTTATTTTACAGCCTCTGAGTTTTTATACCTGTGTATGATCCATCAGCAAACCTTTCAGTACTCTAATTCACCCCCATAAAAATGTATATACAGCGACCCAGCCACCTTGGACTCCTTTTGTTAAGACAGACATACTGAACTCCTTCAGTCCCTCACTATTTGGCATTTCCTCCAGACTTCAATTCTTTTTTAGCAATCATTGCCTTAAACCCTTGCAGTTTTGCATGATTCTTTAACACCAATTTTGACTCCAGAACCACGTGAAGTTCCAGCACCTCTCCATACTCCCTGACACAGCTCCCCCATTTCCACACCATCACCACATCACTCTGCTCTGACACATTAACTCAGTGCAGGCATCTAATGATTTCTCCTCAGTCAGGACTTTCAAATGCACTCTACTACTACTTTTCAGAACAGTTCCCTGCTCTGCAAATGTGGCCTTCATACCTTTTGAGATGGTTTGGGTTTTTTTGTTCATTGTGGTTTGGTTTTTTTTGTCCTCCCCCATTAAATGGATTGCCCAAGTCTACTTCTTGTCCTCATTATTTGTGAGGACAATATTTACCAACATTGATATAATCTGTAAATATTTATCAGCAATTGCATTTACTTCAGATCACCAATAGCAGTATCAAGCAGTAATATGAAGTAGTGATCAAGTAGGGCTTTTTATCTGATTTAGCACTAAGCTGCACATTATGCTAACCAGCCTGCCTATTCCAAAATCCTGCTCCTGGAAATAACAAATAGTATTTTTTTTCAATAGGGGGCTGTAGTTATGCAAAGCATTTTATAGTTATCTCCATCCTTAGTGATGCTCAGAATTCAAATGGACAAGGTGCTGAGCAGTCTGATCTAATGTTGAAGTCATTTCTGCTTTCAGCAGGAGTTTGGCTGGAGGTCCCTTCCATAATTCTTAATATAATACCTTAGATCAGCACTGAATTGAAATCAAGTCCAGTCAACTTTATACTAACTTTGATATGCTTCATGAAGCTATAATAATGGCTTTTTCACTTTACAGCTCTGATTCCACAAATACTCAATTCCATATGCATCTTTATCCACATGAGCTGTCTTGCTGAAGCCCACAGGAACGTTTCCAGTTTAGCATGGACATAACTGTTTGTCACGTTTTTCAGTTTATTTGGTGCACCCAGACAAACAAAAAGGTGATGTGTTCATATAAATATTCATTAAGACATTCTGAAACTTTGCATATTGAAAATTTTACTCCCCCAAAATACTCAGCTGTACAGCATACATGAGGATGATGTGGAAGTTTAGGGTTCGCAGTACTGATGAGGACAGAACAGCACAGGAGCACGTGCAGTAGCTGCAGCAGAATCACACAAGCACATGCCAAGAAACAAAGGCTCCAATAGCACACAGACCTTCTTTAGCTCTATAAAAAATGTTATATTATAAAATTACAAAGATTTGCACTAACTCTTCAAGTAGCCTAAAGCCTCAGCACCTTTCAGTGATAAAACAGTAGTGATGAAATCTTAACTGAAGAAGGTAACGTTTATTTTCTAAGCCATCCAATGTGGAATAGCTGCAGAATAAATATGGTTCCCCCCCACACTCAGACTGCTTTATCTAGGTCAAAAAACTCCTTAAAGGCAGGAAGTCGCAGGAAACAAATGTCACTACACATCAACTTTTTATCATTTAAACAAGCAAGACAGTAGATGAAACTACCACCTTCCCAATATTTCAGCAGGAAGTTCCATGAAAGATATCAGCTTATTAGTAAACACTGCTGTGAAAACTCGTTACAGGCAATAGAGGTGGCCTCGCCATACCACGTGCTTAATTCGTCATTTTCTTTAATTTTTTTTTTCCCAGGGTTTTACAAAATTTTACAGAAGGTAACAGGATTTGAGAGGTCTTGAAGGCACTGCTGTATTTACTGAAAATTACAGTTAGATGCACAATCATCTTATTTTGCATAGTTTAGGCATGACTGTGAGAAAATGTTTTGTGCTGCGCATGAGAATTACAGATGCTCAAGAAAAAACAAAAAAAAACCCCAAACCAGCAGCAGCAGAACTCCTCCACAGCAGAACTATTCTCTAAAACACATCCACCTTCACGAAGGCCAAGACAGTGTTATTTCCTAATTATAAGCTAATTAACTATACACATTTCTTTTGAAAAACAAGGGTGAAAGATTAACTTATTTTATTAACATATTTAACTTATCTGACAGCAAAAGTAGTCTCTTCCTACTCAAACATAGTGCTTTTCACAACCAAAGATCAGTATCACATTTTCATTTAATCAAGGCAAAGCAAAAAATGATTTAATTTACATATCCCTTACCTCATTATTATAACTGAAGGTAAGAATCTCAAAACTCTCTTTCAGCTACAGAACCTTGGAACACAGTTTTCATTCTGACTTTACATCTCTAAACCAAAGCAACACTAATCTTGCTTTAGTCATAGAACTGAAATTTACCAGATGATAAAAAATCATCAATTTTTAAGATGATTTCTCAGTTTACAGTATTTCAGATAACTATAGAAATAATGTACTTACTCCTATAGTTAACTACAGACATAAGAACATTTGTAAGGTCAGTAAAAGTGTAGAACTGGGTAAGGAAGTTTCATATACATATCAATCATAGAAAAAGCAAGGCAAGTATGAATTAATCCAAATATAAAACTGTTTCAAGCTTTACCTCAACTCCCCAATTGGTGTATGACAATTAGCAGAGCTGTTTCAGTAATTAAAAAAAAATCACTCATAAGGTGTGTGCAGTTGAGAGGGAAATATGAAAAAAACAAGATGATAGAAACAACTGTAACCCAGATGATAACTATAGAAACTTCACACTCATCTTCCTATTTTCTTTTCAAATAATACATGCTCTACCTTCTTCCTCCCACACTCCTCTTCAATCAGATCTGCTTAAGGGAGAACACTACTGCTACTGAGCTTGGCATTTGCAAATCCTACTTTAAAGTAGCCAAAAACACACCTATAAACATAACCCAGTTAACCTGATTAGTCTGTATGGTATGGGACACAGTGTCTGCTAAAGAAGGTAAATAAAAGTTTCTGGAGTCTGATTCATAAGTCACAGCTAAGTCCAACATTTCTTCATTTTATGCTTAGCAATAATTTGTAAGTAATTCATAGCTTTGATACAACCAGTAGGGAACTCCCAAATATTCCCCTGAACACAAATCAATCATAAGGTCTCAAAAACATTTCAGCCAGCTGTCTTCCTTGTGAACAACTGTATCTAGCAAAGGTGTAGTCAGGAAAGGGGAAGAGCAGGTGCCTCTCCAGCCTGAGGTATTAATCTATACTACAAATATATTCCTTGAAAAAACTGTTTTGTTTGATTTCTTAAAGTACCTAACACATATTCATAAATAAAACCTTTAAAACATAAACCATAAGCCAAAACCAAACAAAGAACTTTCTTCCTCAGCTAGCAAGTAACACTACCTAAGGAGATGTTATGATCCATTCACCTCAACTGTTAAGCCAAATCCGAGTTGTTTCCAGGCAGAAATTGTCATTGAGCTCTAACTCACACAGCACTCATAACTTTGCATATAATTTAAGTACAATAAGATCACACAAAAAAGTGCACTGATACCCTAGAGGTTCTCTACAATCTGTTGTGCTATTTCCTGCTCAGGTAATGAACACAAGAACCTTTTCAAAGGAATTAACTTAGTGAACAGATATACTTGATCCTTGTTCAGAATCTACTGGTGTTCATCAACAGGAAAGCTTCTACCGCTTAAAAGGCAGCAACAACCCCACTTTGTAGATCTAGATGACAAGACCACAGTAAAAATATTGGTTCACCCCCTCTGTATACTAGGAAGAAAAGCAGGAGAACACAAACAAATACACTTTTAGTCTGCAGTCATATAGGCTTGATTTAGGATTAGTTAGTAGTTGTTAAGCTAAAGTAAAATGTACTTGACATGGATTCCTGTAAAAGCTTCCATACTTAGTAATGTAAAAAAGTCTACAAAATGAAGAATGGGAGAATCATTTACCATCTCATATTATACTAACTTAAGTTGCATCAAATGAAATTACCAGGTGCCAAGTTAAAAAAAACTCAGCAGAAAGAGGTATTTTCCCCAACATGGGCTCCAACTACATCACCAAACTCACTGCCATAGGATGGGGTGGATACAAGGTTTTACAGGAATTTGAAAAAACCTCAAACAATTATTTATTTTTTTTAAAGAGCAAAAAAATGCAAATACTAAATAGTTTTAACTCAAAAAGAAATGAACTCTGACTTTGGGATCCAAAAGAAAAAACAAGGGAAACACAACCATTTGCTTTCATCTGTTTTTATGCTCCTCCCTAGGCTACTGACTACTCCTGGAGGCAGGTAAAGGACCTGATGCATCTCTGCTCTCACTCAGAAACGCTGTATCTTGTTTGTGATTCCCCAGTCTACTTCCACAAAACCAAAAGGAATGACCAAAATACCAAATATATGGTTTTGTCAAAAAGAACAATAGATCATCTTAGAACAGTCAAGCTCAAGATGTCAGGAACTGTGTGAATTCAAATGCTAATGCACAAAGTACATCCAAGACACCTACAAATAAAAACAAAACAAAACAAACCAAACTTATTCAGAGCTGAGCTGTACCCAGAAGTCAGTCTTTTTCCAGCTGTATCAGTTACATCTGTCTGGAATCCTGCCTCTCCAAGAGCTCTGTCAACAATTGCTGCTGTGCCCAGCACAAAAGATATTTTTCAAGCCAAGTACTTCAAAAGTCAAATATTAATGTTATTACTTACCCAGCAATATATCCTAACAATGGTTTCAGTGGAGTTGGGGGAAATTTGACAAGCATCAATTAAAAACCATAAGCTTTATGAACTGGAGAGTGATAATCTGTGCATCTTAAAGATAGCTGAAAAAGACTAATTAAACTACTTTGATTTGTGTGTTATTTAACAGGAGAGTCTAAAACCATTTTCATCCCATGCTCCTGTGTGCTACAACACTGACAGGAGAGCTACTTACTGGATGTGAACCAAAAAATTGCTATTTTTCCCTTTCCCCCCAGCCCCTATTTGATTCCTCTAACAAGATGACAGCTGGTTTGTATATACACAAGTATGTATGCGAGTCTGTCAAGAACTGCAAAAACAAAAACACACTTCCCACTGCTATTACCTCCTGCTTGATAACTTAAATATTTGAATTGTGAGCAAGGCTTCCAGGGAAGCATTAAAAATAGCAACCAGAACAGTTATCTTAACCCACAGTAATTCCATGTTTCATAGTATTTATATCAATAGAAAGATGCCTTTATTACAGGTAAAAGTGTACTCTAACATTAATAATTTAATTTCACCAGATGTTAAAAATGTGTGTTTTGCAGGAGAGACTGCAAAGTTGGATTTCTGTTTTTCCCTTTCAAAACCAGTAACATTATTAATGCAATCATATCTAAACACTGTGCTGAAATTAAAAAAAGGCCAAGGACACTGGAACTACACACAATTATTAGTGATAATTAAATAAGACATTTGAAGTCTGTAATAATATTTTACTTGGAGTTATCTGTAGAGTCACTAATAATTAAGAGAAAACAGAGATAGACCCTCCATTCTTGGTGTCCAAGTTCACTTAAAAACAAACAGAAGGAAGTGGCTGCCTTGATTTTTGTAAAATTCACCTGTCATTAAAATTTGAAAAGATTGTGTAGTCATAGGCAAAGCACATTACTGGCAACATAGTAGGATTAAACAACAACAAAAATAGATATAGTGATTACTTGAGCTGGAGGTTAGCAACCGGCAATCTTGAACTCACACCAAAACTGCTTTCTTTCCAATCACGTTTCAACTGTTAATTAATGTTGAAGTTATAGTGAGGTAACTAAGTTTGATTCTCCAAATCCAGATCATCTTCAGCGTGACCAGTTAAGTCTACAATGAAACTCAGGAACAGGGCTACAAACACTATTAGTCATCAGTAATTCACAGTAATGACTTGCTATAAGCAGATAACATAACGGCTGCTTTGAATTTGCCTGAAGAGTCCTGTGTTTAAAAGAAAAAAAAGCTTTGCAAATAATGAAACTATTTCCCTACACAACACCAGTAAGATTTTCCTGCTATAAA
This sequence comes from Caprimulgus europaeus, assembly GCA_907165065.1. The sequence continues at coordinate 3,006,780 of OU015543.1, read as the reverse complement.
TAAACTTATTTAAAAAAAAAAAAGCAATAAAGCAGCATTTGATCTTAATCACCAATCTAACCATGACCCTGTAGATTCTGCCTGCCCTTCAAGATAAAACTCATCCCTATGCCTGTTGACTAAAGAAATCCCAGTTCACCCAGTGTACACACTGCTGCATTGTTTCCAGCCAGGGCTGAAGGTTTGCCACCTTTCATTTACAAGACTGGATGGAAGATCCCACCTACATTTTGTAACCAGGAGAATACCACTTCAACCAGCTTACAGATCTGGAAACTGAAGGTTACCAGTGTGCAGCCTCAGAAATGGTGTCATCACCGAATGCAGCCGGTTCCAAGCAAATGTTAGTTTCTGTAACACCACCCACAGACACTCGTGAAGAAATTTTAACTGCACAGAAGTTTTCACCATTGTTCAATAAAAAAGTGACACACAAAAAATCCTTCAGAATTTTCTTTCCCCTTAAAAAGCAACACTAATAGAAAGAGCTAAAACAAATTACAAGTTAATAATTACACGGACAGCACGAAGAAGCAGTGCTTTTTTTTTTCCTGAGGTCTTAAACATTTAACAGAATGCTACTGACTAAATTACTCAAACTAATTCTAGACTGTTTGCAAACAACATACATAATGCACAATGACTTGCTGGCAATTAGTGTATTATACCCAACTTTGTTTACAAAGAAAAAAGTATTTGATCTATATTTCATAAATGTGTTAGATTAAAATATATCTTAACCACAAGCCAAATGATTATTAGTATTAAAAAGCAGAAACCAAAAACAGAAGTTACAGTTAAAGGTCAAACAAGTCATCCAACTGTATTCATGATTATACAACTCTGCACATACTGGCACTGTTCAACCCCTTCAGAATGAGCATTTCCTAGAAAGCAGAAAGGTAAGACAATTTGATTTTCACAGAAGAAACAGGTGGGGAAACTAACACTAAAATGTCAAAGTGGAAAATATAGACCATCAACGTCCTAAAGACAGTTTAAAAACTTGTAAGGCGTTCAGATGGTGTTGCTAATGCCATACACTTTATAAAGGTAAAACACTGATAACCTTCCAGGCATTTCTTAGTCAAGACTGCTAAAACGTACTAAACCAAAACACTTTCACTTTTCCTACATGTGACTACTCAAAACACAGGTTACTTATTAACAGTCTAACGTATCCTTAAACATGGTAGGCCTCACATACTCCCCTAGAAAATTATTTTGCAAAGACAGTTAATGTTTGGTAATGATAAAGGAATGCATTACCATTTAAAAACTCATGATACATCTGTTGTCATGTAAGGAAACATATTTTAAAACACTAAGACTAGCAAAAGTATTTCATGGGGATGATCCACTTCACTCATAAAAAATAAACGTTACAATTAGGTCAGAAAGGACCACAAAATCAGAAGGCAATCACACACACAAAACAACCCCTCCACCTTCTGCAAAGGCACTAAGGGTGTTACAAGATTTACTCATTTACTCAGCCTCGATCTTAAATTCAGAAATCCCAGATATGCGGATAACCACTTGACTGGTTTCCTTTGAAGCACGTAAACAATACTCAGGGGTGTATCCAATTCTATTTGCTAATTACAATACCTCCAAGCACTGCTGCAGACGAATTTGCCCCCGAACTCACAACAGATACTGCTACGGAGGGGGGTGACCATTTGTCAACCTCCAGCCCCGGCGCTGTCGAGGTCTCACGCTTCCCACCTGTACCCCCGGCTACGACGGGCGGATGTGCCGGCAGGGCCCGGGCCACCGGAGGAAGGACACCTCCGAGGGCAGCAGGCGGAGGCGCCGGTGCCCGGCTGGCGGAGAAGGAGGCCTAGGGCACCGCTCGCGTGTGCCGCCAGGACGGGGTCGGGTCCCCGCCTGTCACGCACCATGTGCCAGGCAAACGGCACCGGGGACAACCGGTGCGGATGAGCAGCGGCACCACCCGCGCCGCGGCTGCCACTCAGTCCTCCCGGGAAGGACGAGGCGGCGAGGCGCTGACGGGTGGGCCCGTGCCGGCCCCGCGGGCCGCGGTGTGACGGGGGAGAACAGCAGGCCCGGCCCTCGCTTTACTCACACTCGGGGCAGCTGCAGCGGCGGCGCCCCCCGCCTCTGGAACACGCCGTCCACGAAGACGCCGTTCTTGCCGAGGCAGCGCAGGTAGAAGTCCCCGCTGGCAGCTGCGGGGTCCCCCTGAGGCGGCGGCCCGTCCGCACCGGCCGGTGGCGGCGGCGGGGGAGCGGCGGTAAAGATCTCCAGGTGGCGCCGGGAGATGAAGCTGGAGTGGCCCATGCTCACGTCCACCGAGCCCTGCGACGAGTTGCGGCCGATGGTCACCGAGCGCTTCTTCATGAGGTACTCGAACTCCCGGCCCTCCAGCCGCGCCACGGCCGCCGCCGCCGCCGCCATCTTAGCGAGCGAGGGAGCGGGCCGCCCTCCGCTGCGCCCCTCCGCCCGCACCGGCCCCGCAGCCGCCGCCAGACACAGGCAGGGAAGGGGACGCCGCTCAACCCAACCTGACGCAGTCCGCCGCTGGCTGATGGACGGCGGCGCCGGGCCAATGCGCGGCCCGCACGCCCATGGGGCTATGGCGGCGCGGCCAATGGCGAGCGGCGCCGAGGCCAGCGCCGCGCAGCACGTTCAAGTGTCGGGGCCCGAGAACACGGGAAAGGCCCGGAAAACACGGAGCAGATCCGCGCGCGGGGGAGCGGAGCGACCCTTGTCCCCCGCCCCAGGCGGGGGCAGCCGCACCGGGAGAAGGGCTGCGCCGAACCCCGGTCCCTGCCGCGCCGCTGGCGGCCCGAGGGAGCGGTGGGGCAGCCCCTCCCCGGGCCGGCCGGGAGGGGAGGCAGGGCAGGGCGGCGCGCAGCGCGCTGGCTCAGCCCGGCGGGGCCGGCCTGCCTGCCATCTTCCTGCCCGGAGCCGCTTCCCTTCCCCAGGGCCGGGGCGGCGGCGGGGCCCCGGGCCTCTGGCACCTGCGGAAGGCCCGGCGGCCGCCGCCCGCTCCTCGCAGCCCCTCCAGCGGGGGACAGCGCCCGCGCTGGGCCCCTGAGCAAGGCCGCCGGCACATCCCGCAGCCCACGTACGTGTTTTTCACCCGGCAGACAGGGCACCCCCCGCCAGCAATGCCTTCAGAGACAGCACTAAGGGTGGGAGGGGGAGAAGAGGGGAAAATAAAATAACTACAAATACCCAAACACTGCTAGAGGGTGCGCTGCCACCTGGAAAGTAGTTTGTAACTCCGCAAATTTAGCCTCGAAAATGCACACTAAAAAAAAAAAAAAAAAAAAAAAAAAAAGGGGGGGGGAGGGGGGAACTGAACTGTGGTTTGATCATACACATCTGATGATCTTTTAAAGGTTCAGTTAAAACCAGAGGGATCTAGAGTTCTTGGAGTTTTGTAACAGCTATGTAAAACAAGTGCAGCGCTTTGAAAGTTGCAGGTAAGTCAGTCCATGTATTCGTGCACACACCTCACTTGGCTTAGTCCTAGTTTTTTCATAGGAACTAGGGCACAAAAAAGCAAGCAAGCAATCCGACGCGACAAAACAGAATTAGACACCCCAGTGCTGTAGCAGCCTGTCACTCCTCCCGAAGGGTCGCAGTACACGGGAGAGAAAATGTCACAAGTAACAGCATGGGGAAACTGATTGAGAACCCACAGCGGTGGTTTTGACTTTAAAATATTACAGACTACCAAAAAGATTATGTTAATTGTACTGAGTTTGTCAAACATAGCATCTGGATTGAGAATTATTTACCTGATCAAAACCATCTAGAAATGTTTGCATGCTCCTCCCTAAAGGCTACAGGGACCAGGCACTCTGTCAGCATGGGCTATAAACTGTGAAGAGGTGTTAAAACATACTTCTGTCTATATACAAATGCAACCACTGCAAACACTTCATTAGAACAGCCCCAATAGCCTTACAACATTTTCAAGCACTTTTTGTTTAGAAGGGTTTTTTTTGTTGTCTGTTTGGGCTTTTTTACAGTCCTGAAATTAATTGTTATTTATTAATTCAGGAAAACATTTAAATACTTTCATCAGTGGCACACATGTGCTCTGCAGGAATTTAAAATAATCTTTAAAAACGATTTTATGATCCGGACAAAAACCAATCAACTTGCTAACATACATCGAGTAGTAAATTTGAAATTCAATTTCTGTTTTTGCACATTTGAGTCAACAGATCTTTAACTGTAGAAATATTTTATGTACACTTAGGAATGGAACACAGTGCCTGCAAAGTTACCACAAACGTTATTTTCACCCTTGGGATTGTATCAGCACTTGTTTGAAGCAGCTACAACACAATTCCATCCTGGTTAAGTCCATTTATAATGATCACGTACGCACATCAGATGCAGTAAAATATAGCAACAGTTTAGAGCTTTGGTTTCTTTTACAAAAAACTTTAGTTAAATCTTGCCCACACTTTGGTATTTAGAATCAGTTTCTTCTATACCAACATATGTTTGGCACAGAAAATGTGGAGCATCAGAGAGCCAGTTATGACTCCCTGATTCTCAGCTTTTTTTTTTATCCCTTGGCTCTGCTGTGACTATAGAAATGTTGTGCCTGCTTTGGTAACGATCAGTTAGGGATCCTGAGGGGTATGCTGGCTGAAAATTAACAATGGATTTCCACCTCCTCACACATCCCCACACCCGCAGAGAAAACAGGTGGATTGGGAGAGCAGCCAGGTGAATTCCCATCAGGCCAGCAGCACTTTCTACCACTCTTCCAGTTGCTCAGTTTGCAAAATTAAAGGCATTAATGCTATTTTAACGTTTTCCATTATGTGAATTGCAACTTTGTTAATTTGTGTTAATTTATTAATAACATCTGGTACTAAATTCACAAAGCTGAAATACCTTCCTGTTCTTTTCATAATGGAACAGCACAGGGAACACAGCTATTGATGTAGAATGCTGAACAGTTTTGTAATATACACTAAAATTACTTTTCAAGCATCCAGTGACCAGTATGCTACTCTATAAAAGTGACTGAACACCACCAGATGATCTGTTTACTTTTGTATTACTAACACTGTAGAGCAAACAACAAATGCCATCATCAGAAGCTGTATTCATTTTAAGAGGCCAGCTGAGATCTTTCTGCCCCTATTTTTTCTAAATGTGTGCAGATTTAGTCACTTTCTCTGTGACCATTGAAAATTGCACAGCTATAGGTCATTCCAACCTGCCCACTTGCAGTTCTGTTCTCTGGTGTATGAAGCAGGAAACGGATCAGCTAGATGTGGTGGAACAACTCTCCAGTGCTGTTCTGGGTATCTGGGTTCCCCAGAAATCCACTCCTTGAACATAACCTGGTCCTGATGTTGGAGCTGCATAGCACTTCACATACTATTCCACACATTTTATTTTTCCTTGCCAGTTGAGTGTAAGCAAAAGACATTCTTGTTCTCTGTCTACTTTGCATCCACCTTAACTATTCAGGACAGAACTAGGTCTCCAAGTTAATAACCAAAATTTAATCTTCTGAGGCACCAAGTCACTGCAATTGCCACTGACACTAAACAAGGTCTCAAAGCACTCGCTGCCCTCCTGCACTTCTGGCCCTTTGTGCCAAGCAGCCCAGTGTTATCCACTCCCCACTGAATTATGCAGCAGCACCTGATTGCATCACAGAAATTAAGAATCACCAGACCGTATCTGCATCCTCTAACCTTAAAACAATCTCACCTGAGTTTAATAGAAACGTGTAAGTACGGTCTAAGAACTAATCTATTAATACTATTTCATTTGACCAAACTTCCCTTAAATGACTATGTATTTTAGATGTCTTCTTTTGAAGCTCATGCTATAGCAACACAAGGGCGTTCATTTACAGACTGCTTGTGCCAACTGTCATATAATCAATTTTTTATTTCTTCAGTGTTCTTATGACCTATGCATGCTCTGTACTGAGGGCTATGTAGTGGTGAACCAGCCTTCTCAAGATACACATTTCCACAGATCCAAAAGCAGGAAATACTACTAGAGGAACTTGGTGAATAATCAAGTAGATTAAGTGACCCTAATTGCTTACTTTGACACAACCAGCACTAAACAGCTTTTAAAAGCCATTAGGAGCTATCCATAATCTTTTTATTACAGCAAGTGTCACAAGCTTCCAGTGAGATTTTATTTTTGTTAAACAAAACCCCGCAGTTAATTTGCAAAACCACTTCTCAGTAACATTCATATGCGATTTAACAAGATAAGCACCTCAAATACCAAAACCTGCACAACCCAATGAAGAAAGATTTCATATATTGATATCCCTGCACCTGACCAACACACATTTTTTTCTATTTACTAGGTGAGAAGTCCCTTGTAAGCAGTAACAACTCCCTCAGAAACTGCTGCCATATGCAACCACATTTTTAAGTAATCCCGATAACCCTACCGGAGCTCTTTACATGCTTAAATTTAACGACGTGTGTAAAACTTAGTAGGACTCGTGCTGCGATTTAGTAATTTTCTCACGAACGAATTTTGGTCAAGGGGAAAAGTGTTAAAAAAGCATCATGTAATTACTATAAAAAAAAAAATATTAAAAATAGCAAATGATCAAGATGGTGTGAAGCTCCTTAGTTACATACCCAGCCAATTCCTGAAATTACTTCAAAATGAATTGGAGAAAATAAAGAGCTATACCTCAAAAAAAAGTTACTTTTATAGGCTTTTTTTTTCCCACCCTTTAAGGACGTATTTCAGATCTCATTAAGAAATAAAGACTAATACTCTTAAAAATGCTCAGGAGACCCAGATGAACATGCCGGGGGGAGGTGGCAAAACCAGGTCTTTAACCTCGGCCAGTCACTTGTTACAGTACTATTGACCTCGGAGAGAAAGGAAATCAGTGCTGTACGGCCAAAGCTGCCCAGCTGCTGCCCGGCTCGGGGAGTTTTACCGGTGACAACGCTGCCGGGCGCAGCGGGGCCGGTGACGGCCGCCCCGCCCGACGGGCAACCCGCGCTCCCCTCAGCCCGCCGCCGCCGCGCGCTTCCCGCCCTTCTACCCAGCGTGCCCCGCGCCCCCAGCGCCTCATGGCGGCCGCGGCCCAGGGCGGAGGGCTCTGCGGGGAGCCGCCCGCAATGCCGCCCGGGGATGCGGGCGGAGCTGAGCTCCGCTTGCCGCTGACGCGTGTTTGTAAACACTGCGAGGCCGTGGGCGGAGCGGGGCGGAGGGAGCCGCGCTCCCGGCACCGCCCCAGTGTCTCCTGTGAAGAAAAGCGGATCCGGGCAAAGGCGCTCAGCGGGGTGTTTCCTCAGGATTATGTCACGCTTTCCGCACCCTCCCCGCGTCGCTGTTGACGGCTGAGGTTAACGCACGTTTTCTTGGGTTGTAAAAGTAGTTTTGTGAGGCGAGACCTTCACCCTCAGGCGGTTCTGGGGGGGACGAGTGGTCGATTGGCCCCAAACTAAAATGGAGTAAACTGAATTAGTGACTAAAAATAAGAAGCGTCCAGCCCTAACGGCTCGGTTTGATGCAAGCAACAGCAGAGAACGAAAATTCAAATGCATGCCTTAAACTGAAAGCATCCTATCCACCCTCAGAGGATAATTATTCCTAAAGCAGCTCTAAATCCCGACACCACAAAAGGATTTTGAAAAGCCGCAGCAGCATTACTCTGTGCTCACTGGAAACGCGAAACCCCATTACATGGCAATTCAGCCTTGCGTGACACATGAGCTCTGCTAAATAAACAGCTCATTACTCCTCCCGCTGCTATTTTACTTTTAAAATTTTAACACCTCAAGAAAAAAAAAAAATTGAACCTAATTGCAACACTTACTGTATTTAATGATTAGTTGCTGCTATTAGTTATGACCCTATTTAAGTGCAATGCTGCTGTCAGATTTTTCAAGTTAATCTGCCCCTTTTTTGCCGTTGTATCCTATCTCTTTGCTTGATCAAGAAATGTATAACTACTCTGTTTTAGGTAAACACTTAGAAGTACTTGTGAAAACATACCCGAGACCAAAATGACAACTCTTCCATTTTTGCTGTCAGAATAGGTCAGTCCTGCAACATTCCACATCTGTGGATGGCTTTTTAATTCTTTGAGAGCTCAGATTGTATAGAATATTTTTTATGCATACACACCTGTATGTATTTGAATAAAAAGATGTAATCTTCCATGAAAAACTAAGGCTGGCACTTCCTTTTAGATTAACTGCTCTACTAGAATACATCGAGTCTCTTCACCCAGACAGATGAATTTTTACTCTTACTTAAGTTTGAACTGCATTATTTTTCAGTCTCCTTTTAGCATTCCCATGTCACATACCTTTATGATATGGTACCATAAACAAACTAAATCCTGGGGGTAAAAAAATAAATACAAATAAATAAATAAAGCAGATTAAACTGCCAAGGTCTAGCTTATCTAGAAGAGATGTTTCAGGCATCTGAAGGAGGTGACTGCAGCAGTACCACTATTATACATGGCAGATGCAAGTTCTACAAAAACAGGAACAGAAAGTGTAGTTTGGTTGGCAGAAAAAAGCAGGTGAGTGGGAGTGGAAAGTGTTAAGTCAAATAAGTAAATTATACAATGATTTAGCATTCATCAAAACCAGACAGGAATTATAGAAATGTGAATAAGCTAAATGAAATAGATAGCCAGAGGCAAATTAAAACCAAGTGTAAACTAATAAGCATCAATAACAAAAATGCACTTCAAAATATTCTTAAATATTCTTTTAATGACAGAGCGTTCTAAGGAAAAGAATAGTGAAAAGAAGAGACTTATTTTTCTTTATGTCTGTCTTCTCTGAAATACTCCTTACTCTGTGGATAACTACAGAACTAAACAAAGTTCAGAGAAGAATTACTGAGATGATGAGGTATGAAAACACTCTTAGATAAAAGTTAAGGAATTACAACTGTTTACAGTAGAGAAGAGACAAATGTTATCGAAATAACGTGACAAAGCAAAAGCACAGTGAGAACAACCTCACGTTCCATAAACAGGTGCTGTAAGATTCCTGTAAGACAGAAAATAATCTGTTTTCAAAGCACACAAAAAGAGATTCTACAAGGAATATTATAGCAGCAGCATTTTTCATATCCATATAAAGTATTTAGCATTATTATTTTTAATTGCAGAGCTAAAGCCTGAACAACTTCAAACTGTAAATTTCCCATCCCTAGTAGAAGTCCTACAACACAAGGACTCTTCTCTCCGTTTATATAAAACCTAGCAAGAATTGATCTTGCCCACAATTGCATTTGTAACACTGACATAAGATGGAGCTGCTTGTGAATATTTTTCCTGAATACAGAAACAAGATGCTAAAGTACATAATCCTCGGGTCTGGCCCAATGGATTTTATTATGTTCTGAATAAATCTCAAAATATTCAGAATGGTTATCATATTTAACTGCTTTTTCTGAGAAACTTACTTAAGTTTACACCTGATCTTCAAAACATAAATCAAAGCGTTTAAAACTGTGATAGACAAGAGAGAAAAAGCCACACTATGAACTTGTTTTTGGGAAGGGGAACATTGGGGAAAAAAAAAACCCCAAATAACCCCCCAAAACCACTCCACAATAATAAATAATACTATAAAAATAAATGTAAAACTTTTCTGAGGACAGACTATAGTACTAGAGAAAAAAACTCTTCACATGCATCAGCCACATAGAATAGCATATTCCATCGCATCAAGTACAGGAATTTTTTGGTCTTATCATAAGCTGTTTATGCAACCTGAAACTTGCTGAGTACAAAAGCTTTACAGTTTACTACTAAGAATACAAAATGCTAATACAGCAACCATAAAACCTAAATATGATGAAAAAAAATCTAGCCATTTTCTAGCAGGATCCTAAGGTATAAACAAAACTAATAACTATGAGAAGTAGAGCTGAAATATTTGTAGGCTGCAGCTAAAGCACACGTATTTCCCTCTCTCCCAAGGGAGAGGGAAATTTAAAACTGAAACCAGTCATCTTTCACATATCACCATTAACTTTTCTAATCCAAAACGCTTCTCCCCATAAGAATATTAATTACATAACACGTCTGTAAATAGAACTGCTACACAAGTCCTACACTGCAGACTGCTTTCATTTCCTTGTGGCTGGTCAGTGCTGGTAGATGACTTGAAAAGTTCAACTAATACAAAGCCAGCAACTCAGTGGTTTAATTAATGTGTTGGCAGGCTCCATGGATTCAACTGAATTTTTAACTTCTCTTCTAATTACCTTCAAAGGACTATTTGTATTTTCCCCCATCACATCCCTAATGGCACTTTTCATTAATTTTCAAATTGCCTTTATTTTGTTTAAAAAAGCTTTTTTTCTCCACACTCCCCACAAAACACTTAGTAAGAAGCTATTTACAGGACTCAAACTGGTTACTGATGTAAACACAATTATGCAAACTGCCCTGTGACAAGGAACTGAATGTATTTACTTTGTCATATGCTGTTACAGAGCTCTCCAGTAACTTTCATTTGTGAATCTGGGAGTCAGGGAAGGTCTTCCTGAATGATTGAACACGGGTCATTTTGGTTTTCTGTGTTTTACTTCCTCTAGCTTTTAATATAAATGTTGATCAATATAAAAGCATCTTTTTTAATTTCAAAGAGGGGAACTTTGTCCCGCTCTCAAGCTTTGAAGGCAGCATTATGAATTTAGTTTGTGCCAGTATGAGAATACCCTTAAGTACTGCATTTGGTAACATATTACCTCAGAGGCTTTTTAAGTCTCTTATTCTAACAGCCCCTGTACAACCACAGCAGGTTTCTGTAACATCACATGATTTATACATGCTTATTCTTTCATTTCTCCTCTGTTTTGATTAAACAAAAAAGCAAACAAATACCTATAAGAATACCAGATAACACTAGTTATATTCTTCAATTATTTCTATAGATACTATTTTCCATTCAGAGATTTTATTTTTTTTCCTGAAAAGCAGACTTCTGTGATTCTGTGTGTGATTTACACAAACCTAAAAATGTAAATGCAGCTGAAAATCTCACTCCATTAACGTTCTTCCTTTGCAAGAAAAGACTGAAAGGCTATTATTTCCAATATCAGAGCTAAAGTAATTCCTGACTCATGGCTTTAGTAGACAAGAGGGGGAGAAAAACATGTACCAAATGTACCACCATACAGATGCATACAGTGTTCCATTCATCACCCAGAAACCATAACTGAATAAATCAAGATTAGAAGCAGGACAGGAGAAAGAATCACCAGATATCCAAAACAGGAACACATTTGTATCTGATTTTTTTTTTCCCCTGCTTTTTTTCTCCAATTCCTCTTTGAGGAACTCATGGTTTCACTACACCATTAAAATGCATCAACACTGCATTGCATGTTGGAACTAATCTTTGCCATTTTACACAATAAAAGAGACCTGATATCAAAGAGTAATCAGAATTTGAAATAAGTTTATATAAAACATATACTAAGGCTGTGGGTTTGTTGGGGTTTTTTTTCATTTTAGGAAGGGATGAGGCAAAGTGGGCAAATTAAGAAAAAAGTGCTTAAAAACAGCATTCTGGAAGTTCATAATTTTAAGTTAAACTCTTTGTATCCTATTTCTAACGCTCAACAGGCTTTTAATTTGTCACTGAAAGTAGGTATTATTCACCTAAAATCCCAGAATAATTTGACAAAGCAGTTTAAGTAATTGGATTAGCTTTTTCCTCAATGCTTTTATGAATGACTGCAAGGTTCAAAGGTATTCACGTCACAGATAAATAAATTAGCCAAGAGTTCAATAGCAAGCTTGCAATGGTAGCGTTGTTCCCTGTGCTCACCGCTGGTTCCCATTCTTACAGCACCTCCCGTTGTGCCAGCAGATGTTTGTACAACTAAGGGACAAACCAGATTAAGGGAATGACAGCAATGAAGAAAAATGACACCACCACTTGGAGGGTGAATTTTTGTTGCCAGGTGAGTTCCCGTATCCCGTTTACCACGTGGACTCACCAAGTGGTGTGCTATCAGAGGGTGAGACCTAAATAAACTGCCAGGGAGAGGCGAGGAGCGTAGCAGCTGTCAGCAGTGCTGGTGAAAGGCGAGCCCTGGCCTCCCCTTACAGACACACACCAGGCTCCCCTGTATCCCCGCTGCCCTGAACAGACAACCTTGCAGCAAGCACGCAGCCCTGGTATGAAAAGCTTACAAGAACACTGTGCCTGCTCACTAGAGCATTTTTAGACTTTGATTAGGGATCTTCTGGCTGTGACTTTTGGAAGCTATCTTAAAAGAAAAAGTACCTTATTCCCATAGGTATATTTGCAACAAACCCATCTATCTTGAAATAAAGTTCTGCAAATCTTTATCTTATGATCAGACTTTAAAAAAAAAAAAAAAGCTGATTTAGGACTACTTTAGGTATAGGTAGTCAACAGCTACAGGAATTAGAGGAACAGTTATGTTTTCTACACATACATTAAAACACACCTCCTGCTACCTCCACAGCTGTCTTAATATATATCAAAGTTCACAACCAAAGTGCAATCTGTTTAGCTATTTGTGCTCAAATCTTGTCCAAGCTCACAGCTGTGAGACCACACTAACATACCGAAGCAGAAGTTTCAGAATGTTAAAAGATAAGAAACATTTTCATTTATGAGAATCACCTACTGCAACCTGTACTTTCAGCTGCCTTTTTGGAAGAGAAAAAGAAAGAAGCCATTGGGATATAGTAAATATGTTGCACTCTATTAACCACAAGTAGTTTTGTCTAATTTATGATAAAAAACAGCATGAAAAGCATCAGAGCTGCTCTGTAAACTTTCAGTTTAAGTCATCCCAGATCATCAGCTGAATCACAAGGTAACACTGCTGTACTATATTCAAAGCCAGGTTGCATTTATAATATTATGAATTTCTTAAACTACAATGAAATCCTACTACAATAGGATATCATTTTATTTTTTGCTACTGAAGGCAGTACCTCTTAGTGTTACAGAACATTTTCATTTGAAAAATAGGTCACTTCAAGAACTGTTCTGAAATGATTGTTTAAACAAAAGTTACAGAATAAAATTCTTCTGCTGGAATGTCTTCTAATGACTGTAATAAGACTGACCATCCAAGAAGGAGTATAATTAATACATATGTATATTATATATATAAGCATTCTTTCATAAATTATAGCAAATAAATTTGTGAACAGAACAACGAAGAGTGAGAAAAAAAAAATACTTAAAAGCACCAGAAGCTTCTCCAGTGGTTTAAACGCCATTGAACCTTTGTTCTCTCCTTTGCTCTTCCCTCCTCTATTTTGCCCTGGAACACAAATGACTCTGAGGGGGGCAGACATCTGTCAAGAATAACTAACTCACAGGTGACCTTGGTTGCTCAAACACACACAGAATAGTTGGCCATTTATGACACAAAGGTAAGTCTTAATAATGATGCACATACTAAGTTGGGTCTGTCAAAAGGCATTTTAAGAAAATTGTATCCATCATTACTTCTTTAGTTAGTTTTAAAATACATAAAAACACTTTTTCTGGCAAGATACACATATATAGTTTTCACTTAACCTGTTATAAGCCAAAGAATCAATGCAACTAAATTAAGTAAGATCATATCTTGATACGAGTACCCTGATTTTTCAGTGTCTCTACCTACTGCATATTCAGAGCATACTCACCACATGGGGGTTTTTTGGTGATTACAATCACCATAGATAACAGTAATCATATAAGAAAGAATACTTAACACAGTATCTGTGGTCATCTCACTTCAGTGCAAGATTAATCTTATGTTCTGGATCTTATGATCTATTAAACAACATTTCAAAATTCTATAAAATACTTGGAGGTTTTCAGAAGTCAGCTAGCCAAGGCCTCGAGTAGCCTGATCCAAACCTGAATTCAGCCCTGCTTTGAGCAGAGGTTGATGAGATGACCTCCAGAGGTCCCTTTCAATCCATGCTGGTTCATGATTTCATAAAATCAAATGGAGAGAGGGAGTGTGTTTGTGTACACATACACACTTGCCCTCTTTCTTCTAGATACCCTAGCCAGTCTATAGATAAAACTACACTGAATACTGCATGTAAAGCAAGATTACAAAAAACACTGAGTGGCAGACTGATTCTGGTATCTTAAATACACATTAATTTACATTTATACACAAGAAGTACAGAAGAAAGTATTGCTCTCTGACCTACAGGAGGTGGCGAAGATGTAAGACTTCTCACACTTATCAGCTCTATCTGATCTCAGAAATGTCCAATTTATCTGTTGAATCCTCAGCTTTATGAAAACACAATCCTTACTACCACTGGTGAGGAATCTCTTTGGAATTATAAAGGGACAAAACATTAATTGCTTCTGCTGAGACATCAGAAAAGAGAGGAAGCAGGCTTGTCCTAAGACAGGTAACCACTCAAACCACTAAACACATTTAGGTTCACCATTCCTCCCTAACCCACATTTCATTTACACATCTCAAACTGAAACTCCACTACTCCTACCTTCGGAATTCCTCCTCTGATGCATTTTCCCCTTCTGCCATCCACTGATCAGTATTCTCAGCAGTGACTCATGAGAATGTGCTTAACATGACACACTGCTGAAACTTGTTTGGGGTGCCTTGATTTAAAAGTCCAAAAGACATGTCACTAACAACAGACACAGGACATGAACATTTCTTGAAAAAGGAATGATAAATAATCATATTTATGATAATATTTCATACAATTAAATCTTTCTTACAGACAAGCAATCATGCCTTCTAAAAGTTACATTTGGAATGAACTCTTATTTTACCACAAGATAAAACAGGAAAAAGAAACAACTTGAACAAGATGATCTACTAAGCCTGAAGAATTTGGAATAAAACCAGATTCCTGCATTCCTATTATATTCTTAAATAATGTGTCTAGGTGCAGCATTCTATTTCCTCCTGAACTCCTGACTGTGTAACCAAACCAGGCATTCAGGATGAGAAGAGATTTGCAGAATTAAGCAGCCATTCAAAATGGTAAGAAAACAAGGCACTGAAACACAATTATTTTCTAGAGTAACCTACTCCAGTCTTGCCTCAGTTCTGCTCCCCAAGTGATGTCTGTGGAAAAAAGTAGTTTTGTACATCAGCACAAAGAAAGCTGCAAGAGCTGCCTTAAATAATTGTTTTCTCAAGCTTTGTAGGCTTTTTACTACAAAAGTAAATGACAATATAGAACAGATCACCTTTTCCCAATGAAACATGTGAAGTTTTCATGTCATACTAAGTTAACTGAGCTAACAGCACAGAAAATTACTTATTGTAAAGGCAAAATAATAGAATACAAAGTTAGTAGTATGAAAATTAGTGCGTTGTAACTTAAGTTTTTTAGCTAGTAGTTGGAAATTTAAGTTCCAACACAGAACGTGACCTTAAGATGGAAGTTTCCCAGTTCACATCCTTAAATACTCACATCTCAGAAGATTAGATCCACAGTTCTAAAAAAAAACAACTGGGACAGTAAAGCCACATTACAAACACAAACAACACAATTTTCTGGGTTTTTTACAGCCAATGTTTGTCTTTCACTATAAACTCATATAAAGTCACACTAATTGGGTCAGAACCTATACACAGTATTGCCAAGAACACAACCAACTATGCTGCTTAGAGTGATTCTTCTGTGTGTATATTCTTAATGTATGATTGAAACAACAGTGTAAACAATTATTACAGATTTAGTTCTGACATTTGAATATATTCAAGTTCAGCAATTCCCAGACCCATAGGTGCAGAAAAACTTATTCAGCAGTTCTGGCAAAAGCAGAGCCATAGCTCTTGTCACCCTCTTGGCAGAAGCAAGAATCTTGTTTCAGAATCATTCTCACTCACCCTTCTTCAAAATTTACTGGAAAATAGTAATGATAATATTCTGCTCTATAGAGGTCAGAGATTCAAAAGCCAATGTTGATATAACAACTCAAAATATATCATCCATGTATATTATAACATTACAAAAGGAAATTTTTAAGAGTCTACTTGACTTTTCTTCAGTATGAAGTGCTAGTCTAAAGGGAGGTTTTGGGGAAAACACATTGGTATGGGCTGAATCATACTATATTCAAGTACTATGCCCCAGAATATTCATTCTACCAGTAATTTTATATAGTGATTGCACCTCAAAACATCATGCAGTATCAGTATACTTCCACAATAATAAATAAGTCATTAAATAATATAAATATTTTCAGTGCCATATTTATAAAGGCACAAGAATTGGGCTGAACAGGCTGACAAGATAGTGCCCAAAAACCACAGAAGAGCAGAACTCCTTACTGAAATAAGCTACTGGAGTTGCAGATTCTTCTGATCTTAGTAGACTTAGGAGGAAAATGTAATTGATGACCCTGAAGGCTGAGCCCTCTGATGACACTGACAACAGAAAATCTGAGAGCACAGAAAGACACTTCACTGAGAACTAGAGCCACTAGTCATACTTTTTCTCTGAGCCAAACTGACTCATTTACATGAATGACTACTTGGTAGTAAAAGAAAAATTTGACAGGTACAGAGCAAAGAGGAAACACAAAGACATGGGAAGTGGTGTTTTCATTCTGAGAAATCTTCAACAAATGATCTGCTCTGATAAAAGCACCATCTGCATAACATTTGGCAAAAGACACATTGTGTTGAATTTTTATACTTCAAAAGCAACAAAAGAATATTTAATAGCAGCAGTTTCTTCTAGCAGGGGAAGTGAAATAGCTCATTAAAAAAAAAAAAAGAAGAATGTTGAGTGTAATGAACTAATTAGGGGAATTTCTCCATAGAGAGAGGCTGTTCTAATGTAAGTTGATGGGAAAACCCAGCTGGCTTGAATACTGTAAGATCAAGACCTCAGTGCTTATGAAAGTGTGCAGTTAAAGAAAAAAAAAAAGGAATCAGAAGGCTGGGAGTTTATGTCCTTCTGACAAACATATACTGAATACAATCATACTAATTTCACCATTTCTTAGTTAAAAACTTGCCAGGATTACTCATACTTACTAAGTACAAAACAAATCCTGAACTGTCAGTGCTATTCTGTTGAACTTCAGTTACTGAAAGCACTCCACACTTATTTCATCTTTCTAGAGAAGAAAATAATTGAGGCATCCTGTTCTCAGTATCAAAAGCCAAAGCAAGGGATCAAATGATTAAATAACAAAATATATTTATATGAATGACATAGAATCTGAGCTTGATTACTCATTTTTTAGAAGGCACTAACACAACACACTATGTAGCCCAGTATTTTTACCCATCATTTTTAAGTGCATCAGTGACCTGCAAGAATACCTTCCAGTATCTGGGATTTGTTTAATTTGTTCCCTAAGAAAAAGCATTCCAAGAAACACATTCAGGATGGAAGCATGCTTGATGCTGCAACTCCTACTAGAATGTTGTTTCTTTTTTAACTCTTTGAGTTTTAAATTAAATGTAACTTTTTCATTAACACAACCTACAGAGAGTTAATACATTCTGAGTAAGCTTGAGCAATACCTATCAGCATTTTGGTTTCTTGTTTCTGGTTGCCCCTCAGAGAACTGTGTACAGACCCTCACAGTGAAATAATCCACTCCACACACTTTATTAATGTTAACATAAGACAATAAAACTTTAGGTAATTGAGTTTAATGTGCTGTTCAACAAGTAACAAGGAATTTAATACTGCAACTTACAGTAATTCTTTATAGTTCACAACACCCTCACAGCAAAATCAAAAGGGACCAAAAACTGCCCCAGTACTGTTATGCAAGAGCTTGATTTTCTTCTGGCTGGTCACCCTGAAAGGTAACACAATGATAATAGTTACAGTGTGATATTCAAACATCTAAACATTAAATATGTTTGCATTGTTTCACAAAGTATGTCTAGGCACATACATTCCCCAAATATAACTTTGAAATAAAGGAAAATATTACAATCATTCAATTTCTGCTTTTGTATGTGCAATACATATAATCAGACCCATATCTTAGGTTTTATGATGTATATACATAAGTTTCACTATAGTGATATACACATCAACATTTAGCATTAAAACAAATTATTTAATAGTCTTAGACTAACCACTCAAGTCTTAATTTTTGTGTAAGGAAGAGCAGTGTTACATATTCACTTTCAAGTTACAAGAGTGAAACAACCACAGATTGTGGTTTGTCAGGGTTAGTTGGTTTTTTTTCTAATTAAAAACAAACTATGAACACTAAAGACCAAAACCAACACAAGCAGAGTCTTTTAGTTCAATTAAGAATTGTTATTTTTACACTTTGTCCAGACTTAGAGAGTCTGAATGCAGACTAGTGAAAACAAAGCATCAAAAATACATTTGTTGTTAGAGCACAGGAAGCTGTCCTGCTAAGCAGGTTATTTTATCAGGTTTTTTGTTTATGTGTTTTTTTGTTGTGTGGTTTGGGTTTTTTTTTTCCCCCCTTTTAAATGTAATTTAAGTTTTATTCTGCTGCTTGCTAAGAAACTTCTCAGCTGTTCCCACTGGTGTCATGGGAAGTCTTCAGCATTAAGAACTTGCTGGACTTTTCCTCAAGATTGTTTATTTTCTTTCCAAGTTAGGGAATTTCACTTGTCTGGACAGTAATTGTATAACTTTTCAGACAACAGATTACTTAAGATAAAGAGATGTTCTGCAATACAGACTCTTCCAAAATCCCATGACTGTGAGAAAAGTTAAATAGCAAAAATAGTTGTAAAAGGAGTTGCCACTACCATTTTAAGAGAGAGAGGAACTAAAGCTGAAGCCTCCCTTCAAGGTAGGGGCTTCCCAACTAATCCTTCACTAATGACTGACACCAACTCATCCCACAGGTTTCAGTCTCCCTCAACAAACTGCTCTCACACTTCTGAGTAGATATTTTGTTGTATTCTGTTTAATTTCTCAGTGAATCAAGGCAAAAAAAAAAATCCATAATAAAATCCTAGAAAGTCAGTTCTGTCATGAGAATCTGTCTCATTAATAAAGGTCAAGGTAAAGGAGTTTCTGAACTCTATCACTCAAATATTACAAGAGTAAAAGAATCCCAAATCCCCCAAAGCTTCCTCAAAAAAAACCTATTCAACTACTTTGACTCATCAGTCTTCGCAATGTCAGAGTAAATAACAAACATTAGAGAGAAAAATAAGTTGTTTATTATCTGCTTTGACAGTTTTGAACTGGCTACATGAACTAGACACAGTTCAGTAACATCTCCCTTTGGCTATGCCCTGCTGACCATACTTTAAATTGGATTTCCATTCCTTCTTTTCTTCCCATCTTATTTCACCATTCCAACTCTTGACAATAGCCATAACTCAAAAATCCCATACCATTTCACCTGGCAAGAAACTCAAACTCCCTGCTACTTGACTCCCTCACTGTTTCTCCATCAACTTAATTCTCTACAACAATAGCAAGCTCTGAACACTAACATCAGCAGGCAAGACTGCAAAAACAAGACAGAAACCAAACATTAAAGCCACTGATGAAGCAGGTGAGTTGAAGTGTTCTTGCTCCATTATTTTTGGTATTTCCAGTTCTTTTAACAGTTAGTGTTTAGCCAACCTAAAACTAGACTAGATAATAAAAAGCCTGGAACACAAGAGCTGCTTTATGACTATTAATTCAGAATTTGTTCATAAGGCACCTTCAACAAGACCTTTTTCTTTTCCTGGCCCTTATACAGCAGCACAGAATGAAAAGACATATTCTGTAAGGCTCAAAACAATAACAGCAACAGGAAAACATGACACCCAAATGCCTGGAAAGCAGGAAATACCTGCCCTCATCTCCACCCTTCAATAGGAAGTGCAGTACCACACCTTTAAAAACAAAGAAAAAAAAAGTATACATTAACATAACCACTGTTCCTTTCCAAAGGAAAACCACTATTTTCTGGAGCAATTAAGAATTTTGCCCATCCATCTAAAAACACCATGTTTAATCTTACTTTTAAGACCCAAGTTCAGCCACTAACATGATTTTGGGTGAATCACTTGACCACTGTATGGATTTCCTACAACCAATAAGAATCCCTCAATAACATCATCACTCTACCTCACTGCTATACTGTGAATGAAAAACAAACCCAAAAGCATTACCAATGATGTGGTGTTCAGACACTGAAACACAAACAATTACTTTCCTCAGTGACAGGCTATACAACTACTACTGGTAGTTAAATATTCCCTAGAGTAACAGATATCTGTCCCATAAAACTCTTCTTATTTTTTAATCTCTTTATTCTTAGACAGCTGTCATTTCTTAGCTTTATACAATTATCACTGCATACATGCCTGGTTTGTGGTTTTAATCCAGCTGTCAGCCAAGCACTGCTGCATTTTACATATTCAGTGTGATTTAGCATGTTCACATAGATATCATGAGACTGTGACAAAGCACCACATACCTCTCCTTTTAGGGTAACAGGAAGTTTTTCCTCCTACCAAACAACTTGTCACAATATTTCTCAAATCTCAGAAAGCTGAAGTAAGCAATCAACTAAGAACAAACTCTGTCTCACCTGTATCAAATCAGTCCCAGGAATTCAATTATTGCTGCACTCCAAATTAAAATTGTATTGCCAGAGAACAATGCTATTGTGAAGAATGTACTCGAATTCCTCAGCTTCAGCAGCACTGGTATTTATTTTCTCCTGATCTAGCTTCCAAGAATTCTTCTGTATCACATAAGTGCTTTCAGAACCCCAACTTGTTCACCTACTAAAATCAAAAGAATTAGGTAAGTCACAAGAAAAAACACAGTAGAAAACAAGACTCAGGCAAAAATGCTACATGCATTACATACCTCACTGTATTAGCGAGGGGTTTGGACACACCGTGCAACGCCGCTGTAATGCCCTAGGTTCTCAGTGTCCCCCTGCACATATTAAAAGATATATCTTTTTAAAGGCCAGATAACCAAGACATGGATGAAACTACAATTATTCAGTAACACTGCTGTGGATAATTGAAACCTAAACAAACAGTAACAGACAAGCATACCTATTTGAGGCTCCTCTGATCTCAACTGTGAATGCCTCAGCTACTGATGACACTGCAGTAAAAGAAATAAGCGGTCGACTGATGCCGTGGTTGCCTCATTGAGCACGGCACTATTTTTAGTTAAGCTAACACATCACTTTGTATATAACATCACTCTCAGCAATGAAACATTTTTTTCTTTTGAGAAAGGTAAAGCATGCACAATTGCACTTGCCTGGAGACTGTACTACTGTAAAAACCTAACTGCTTACTAAAGTGAGTAGGATACCAGCTGTTTTCTTGTTGCACTCATAAATCTTGTATACAATTAAGGAAGGCAGTCACTGAACAAGCAGGTTTGATGTATGTACTGTAGGAGTCTTATAACTATTCCAAAGTCTCTCTCAGATTCTTGCCTCAGAAGGACTGGATGAACCATTACGTATCAAGATGTTTTTAGATAACGCATCAGAGCATGAGTGACGTGAGTTTCTAATAAACAAAATTAAAAGTGATAATAAAAACAATACAAAATATTTTCAAATGCAAAAAAACCATAGTAGCACTAACGTGTCATTTGTCTCTGTTGACAAGTAGTCACGTGGCATCTCTTTCTCTTCTTTCACAGTTACAATTCTCACATCTCCAAGTTCAGAACAAGCAGATTCTTTAAACAACTGGCCATCGTCGTCATACCTGCAAATGCAACCCAAATTGTTAATTGAAACAGTTCTTCTGCAAAAAAGTTTTATTTCTATTTCACCTGGGCAAGTATTATGTGCTCAACAGTACAAACAACAAAACAAATACATAAGCTGTTCTAAAAAGGATATTAAAAATCTTCCATTTTAATAAAACTAGTTGTATACTTTCTTCTTTCTTATATAAACACTGCCCTACTTTTTTTAAACTGTCAGCTACGGTTTTTTATGTACTGTCAAGAAAAATATTCCACCCACCTTTCACATACAAAGAGAGTATACCACTAACCTTCCATCAGCTGCTATGAAAGAAGCGCTGCCTGACAATGCTCGTTCTTCTTTCACTGTGATTCTTCCCACAGCCTCAGAGAGGGAACAGACCGGAGCTTTTGACAACGGGTCACAGCTGTCATACCTAGAAAGAAAATACCCAGTTGGTATTAAGAGCGAGAATTATTTCATTGGTATTAGGAAACAGAGGAGTATTGTAACTGTCTACTTACAAGTCCAGTAAGAACCCTGCAACTTCTGCATCATTTCTGAAATCCAGTGTCTCCTTAAGTGTCAACCATCGGTCGATATGATTTCCCACATAAATCCTTGTTTTCCCCCTTCTCCGATCAAGACTCTGCTTTCTCTTTTTCTTTTCCAGAAAAGACAACACTGGGGGCCTCCCACATCTCTTCGCTGGCAGTGACATCGCCTGGAAATGCAGGAACGACGACTCAGCGGAACCGAGCTCAGAGCAACAGCTCACGGCTCAGCGCTCTGAACCGCCACCGCAGCGCCCGGCTGCCCAACACCGCACACCGCCTCCTCCCGGCGAGCTAACAACCGGAACAACTCAAAGCGGTTCAACAGCCGCCGCTCCGCCGATTAAAGCGCTCAGAGCCCGCCGGCCCCGCACGGACGTTCCCAGCCCCTCCGGGCTGACGGAAAAGCGCGGCGGCACCGGCGGTACCTGCCCCCGCCCCGGGAGGCCCGCCCGCTCCCGCCCCGCCTCTCCGAGGGGACCGCCCGGAACGCAGCCGTTCCCAGTCGGGCCGCGGGGGCAGCCCCCTCCCGAGCCCGCAGCTCCGCCCCGCTCCCCGCCGCCCCCTCACCCGCCGACCGGGGATGCTGCTCGCGCCACCGGCGGAGATAAACACGGGGCACGTGACCGAAGGGGCGGCGCGCACTGATGACGCCCGGCTCACGGGAACGAGCGGGTCCCCCCCCTTTCCCCGCCCACCGGGAGCCCCCGGCCGCGCCGTTCCTGGGGTGCACCCACCCGCCCCCCCCGCGGCGGGAGCTGGGGAGACGCGGTTCCGGCCACAGCCTGCGCGGGGGGGCGGCCGCCCGCATCTCACCATCGAGCGCTCACGGGGTTAACGGGCATCGCCCGCCCCTCACGCCGCCTGAGTGCGCGGAGCCGTCCCACGCTCCTTCTTCTCGTGTGTCACAGGCGGCGAGCAGCGCTCGGCGGCCGAGGCCAAGCAGCGGTTTTAGGGACACTGGGTAAAAGCCTTTTTTAAACGTTAAAAGTCCGTCACAGCGGCTGAAAGAAGATCTCAGCTGGTTATCTGCAAGTCACTGGAGCCGGGAGGAGGCAGGTAACACAATATATTATTGAATAATCACTCAGTAACAGATGTCATCCTTACAAACAAAAAACACACTGTTTTCACAAGCAGCAATTCCCAGGATGAGTTACAAAAATATCACTTCACCTTCTGAAAGGCCAGATTCGGAGACAAAACTAGAACCTTCCTCTGAAGAGCAGAAAAAGTTTATGACTTACCTGTTGAAAGGGAAATAGTAAATCAGTGACAGAAGGAAAAAGAAAATGCAGTGTAAATTTGGGATCCATGTTGTCACGGTGTATTATAACAAGGACACTGTACACAGGATGCACTTGACCAGTCTCTTGGCACCTCTACTTACATATACTGCATTTTCAAATACATAACTAATAACACAGGCCAAGGTAGCTACCAATATTTATGGATAATTTTATCTAAACAATGAGAGGGACAATCATACCTACCAACTGATTTTTTTGTTTAATTATTTCTACAGTCAGTTGTGGTAGACTCAGAGTAACAAGTCAAACAAGATAGCTCAGGAATGTGAGAAATGAGAATGTTGTCTTTGCAGCCAGGAGGGCTCAGCTCCTGCAAGGTAAGGATGACATGGCAGGAGCAAAGACCCCTGTGGCTGGAGAGAAGGAGGTGCTGCTGAGTAACAACCTGGCATCAGATTGTTAAAAAGAGAATTAAAAAGGGGGGCAAAAACATTAAAAGGGAGTGGGAAATTAAAATAGAATGGCGGGAAATTTAAACTATGCAGGACTTCATAGGCGTATGGGATGGGCTGTAAACCTTAAAGTACCTCCCCAACAGGGAAATAAGGGAGGGACCTTGCAGCTGGGAACAGGGTGTAAAAATGTGTGTGTCACTCCGACAAGAGTCTGGCCAGAGCCCTTTAAAGCGACCGACTGCTCGTGTCTCACAGGAACTAGTAGATGACTGAAGGCTTACAGACACATCTGTCTGCATCTGCTGAATCAGCTGAACAACTTGACCAAAACAAAATCTTTAGTTTGGTTTTTATCCAACATTTACATAACTTGAAAGTAAAGAACTGAAGAAAAAAAAAAAAGCCAACATGTCCTTAACTATATTTCACTATCTTTTATCACTTACAACAACGGTACATGAGCAGATTTTCATGAAGCATCTTAGTGAGTTAATAAAGAAGTAAGTTTTGAAAGAATTATCGTAGCATAGTTACAGGTTCTCTCAAAACATCACAAATCCTCAGTGATAATCCCTTGTATTTTAACCTTTTCATCTAAAATATAATTCCTCTATCACCATTATTTCTGTAAAATACATACTTGGTGATACTGTTTCCAAGTAAATATGACCACTTAAGAGGTTTTTCATACTAATTTATTCTGATTGCCTTCACATGGTTATGGCCTGTTTCACATTCCAAATAATGGAACTGGATTAACCACTAGAAGCTGTTGTACACTTCTACATTCCTGTTTATGAAATCACAAGATTGCTGGGAGAAGCAAGGGGGTACCAACAACATTTACTTTGACTAAGTAATTTTGAAACAAAAGCAAATATGCAGCAACTCTGCTTTTATGCTAAGTTAAGCGAGCTACTGCTTTTATGCACGCTTGTAAAGTCAAAAATAGCCTTAAAAATAAAGGTGCACGTCTGTGTTCTCAATAATGAATGGACAGGAAAAAAATAAAAGCTTTTATTTTAATGTATCTTGCCATATTTGTGTTTTTTTCCTGTTCCTCTCATTAAGGATATAAATATTAGTGGCATTAAAAGCATTCCCTTGCTCTGTCTGTCACACAGCCATAATCAGCTGACAGACAGAGCAAGGGAATGCTTTTAATCCCACTAATATTTATA
This sequence comes from Caprimulgus europaeus, assembly GCA_907165065.1. The sequence goes on along the minus strand of OU015543.1, from coordinate 2,981,684 downwards.
TTAATGTTGATTTTACCACTTGGATGTCCATGTCACTAGGGTTAATATTTTGCCCCTGAACTCTTTCACCCAAGTCCTTTAATAAACATGCATTCCTAGTACAATGAAGTGTATGTTATAAAGCAGCAGCAGCAGCAGCTGCTATTTAGGAATGAAATTTCAAAGCCAATACCCCAGGCTCAGCAAAGGTTAAGGTTCATTTTCCTCCCCAGCAATGCAAACCAAATCTAACTGAGGGCACCAGGTGCAGCACACTGCCTCCTCCTGAACCCCAACTGCAGCCATGCAGGAAGAAATTCCAGAGGTTTATATAGCTCACAGCAGTCTCTCTGCTATATTACTTCAACTCACTCTCTCCTCTTACCATCAACTTCTCACTGAAAATCCTGGTTATACTATCACCTTTCTAAGGATAAATATTTTACTATGCTTCATTAGTTCCCAGGGCAAACATCTCATCTTTGAGCTCCTGCATACTTAGCTTCCAAATGGAAGCACAGCAATCATGTACCTTACAAACTTCTGAAGCCCACTGTCTCCTAAAGCATGTAATTTTCAACATAAAATGCTTTATGGTGCTACAAGAGCAATCAGTAAATCCAGCAATATGTTTAAACACCCCATCTGTTTCATGTTTTATATATATATTTGTGAAACAGGATTGGGAAACTGCTCCCTGGAAATGCTAATGCAAATTTCTCCATATAGTAAATTATCTACATAATTGAATAAAAACCACACAGAGACCAAGTTTATCCAGCCACATAGCCTGTTTCCAGAATACACAGGGATGCCTGATCCTTTATCTGCTGTATTCTCCCAGTTTCCACTTACCAGTGCTTTAAGGACTTTGAAGACAAAAAGGTGAATCCAAACCATTATATGAAGCAGGCATGGAAAGACTTACACACCATGAACTTAATCCTTTTTAGCCTCAACTGAATATTTTGGGCTTCATAATATTCTACTGGAGTTTCTTCACTTTGCTTTTTGAGCCATTTTTTACAAAAGTGCTACTCCCAGACAAAAATTGATTTATGACACTAGCACAAAGTCAACTATTTCCATGTTCCAGTGCAATACTGATACCCCATTAAAAAATACAGCACAGCATTGATATTAATTAGTCCCTTAAAAAGACCAGCTCTCTCATAACCAATAGCTTTAACCAGTGTTTCCCTTCTAAACTGGAACAGAATCAATGGCAACTATTTAATAAAGAAAACTGAGAATAAAGTTGAAAACCACAAGGTTCATCACCACACAATTAATTCCAGCAAGAGTCTTTGCTGGCCTTAAAATCCTTATTGCTTTCAGAACGACCCAAATTATTAACATATACAAAAGAAAGACTGAGACAGAGGTTTAAGGTGTAGACTTCCAGAAAGCATGCTCATTTCCAAAACTGAGTTCCCAGTCATTTGGGCCTTCATGATACAAAACAGGAGCAATTATATTCCAAGAGATTTTAAGAAAAAATAGCTGTACAGAAGTCTAGCAAGACCTACATTCTCATCACATCTTGATCTGTGTAAACTAAGTAACATAAAAGTAGAATTTCTTACATTTATTGATCACTGCTGAGGATGATTCATCATATTTAAATTCTTTCACACAAGCTTCATATCTTCAGTGTATCATTTAAGTTATCATCATATCTGCAAAGAATAATAATTTTTATATTAAAAAGCAACTCAGTTATGCTGTGGAGTACCTAACAAGCAATAAAAACTTCCATGCAGAAAATATGAAGTTAAAAAAAAAGTTGAAAGAGCAGTCAAACAAGCAGAGTAATCAAATTAATAAGCTAGTGTATTTTCACTAGAGAAAAACATATATTTGCTTCATGTTTCCTATTTTTACTTTCTTCCCTTCACCATCTGCTTCTGTTCTGCTTTTTCTTCCAAAAAGCATCCACCTTGTTTAGCTTCACTCACCCATCACAGAATTCAGACTGAATAGAAACAAAATTCCCAATGCCAAAGCAAGAAAGCACTATTTATAAAAGGCCTTCTAAAAATAACTGTCTTTTTTCTTATAATTATTCTAGATCTTCAAGAGAAACAGCCCATATTGACTGAATGCTTTGCTACACACATCCTCTAGACAAAGGAAGTTGAATTTTTTGGCCACCAGTACCTTTAGATTTTACCTCTGCTTTCAGTGCTGCCATTTTTGCCAAATCTTCCCATTCTTTTGGTAGCCAGTATTGAATTCCACAAGTGAGATGCTGTGATGTGGAGAAAGAGGATGAATTACAGAACACACAAGAATTTCAGCTACCTTCAGTGATCTTCAGCACAAGAAAGAACTACTCCTTCCATCACAGAAGCCACCTAAGCAATGCTCACATGGATTTCTGTTTCTCTAGGAAAATTCAGAATACAAGAGCTCCTCAGGAGTCAGCAAGACCCGTGGCACAGCTCTTTGAGGGTCTCCATCCTCCCTGGGAGGCTGCAGCCGATGAGCATTACTGATCCAGCGACACAAGGCTCTCAAGCAGCTCTGCTCACGAGGATGGGGAGCTCCGAGAGCCTCAGCTGAGGGGACAATCTGGGCCCAGTGCAACCTTCCACTCAGGACAAGCAGCGTCAGTTCATCCATCTGCAAGCAGCTAAAGTAACAAGGACACTTTTTTTGCTGTTTTTATAGCAATTCTAATTAAATGTAAAAGTACAATTTACTGCACCACGACAAACTTCCACGTTTTGATACCGAGAAAGCCGGTCAGAGAAACTCTCCAAGACTCATTTTGGAGTTGTAGAGAGCAGGAATTGTTTATTGCAGTGCTGGACACACACAGAGATCGCTCCCCAAGGTGTGTGTGTGTCCATCTTTGTTCCAGCACACGTTATATTGACCTAATCCATGTATATTCATTGAATTTCTGAGAAATTATCTACATATTCAAAACGTTTCTCGGAACTAAGGGAACTACAAATCGTTTAGTTTCTATTTTTTCAGGGTTTACTCTTTCATTTTCAATGCTGACACACTGCTAGCATGATGGAGCAGAGTTCCACCTCTGTCAAAACGTGAGATTACTTGGTTAACTGCACTGAACTAGCACTGCTGGTGAAAGATTTAAGACAGGAAGAAAAATTTAAGACAGGAAAACTGTTTGTTTTGCACGAAAATAAAGACATTTAGGGAAGAAAATCCTCCCAAGGCCCCTCAGCAGGGGCCGAGGAGGCCGCAGCTCCGCCAGTGGAACCCCGCAAACCCCATGGGGCGGCGGCCTCGCACTGAGACCCGCGAGACCTACCGCAGGGCCCGCCACAGCGGTGAGGGGAGCCCCGGGCCGGCGGCAGCACAACTCTCCCCACCCCACCTCCGGGCCGCCGCTTCCCGCGCTCACGGGGCCGCCACCACGTGACCCGGAAGCGGACGCAGCGCTGATGACGCTACAGAGCCGCTCCCCGCCCAGAGCGCTGCCGGAGGCGGGAGCGGCCGTTCGCGCCCGACGGGGCTGAGGCGGCGGCGGCGGCGGCGGCGGGCGGTGCAGGCGGCTGCTCTTCCCGGGACGGGCCCTGCTCCTGCCCCGCCCAGGCTGCGCCGCTGGGACAAGGCGTTCCCTCAGGGCGGAGCGTCCGTCCGCTCCCGAAACAGATCTCCCGGGCAGGGCTCCTCGTTCCCAGGGCAGCGGGATCAGGGAGGGAGCAGCAGAGATGCCGCCGCAGGCGGGGCAGGAAGGACTGACATGAATTTTGCGGGTGTTTGTAAGAAATGCACCGATCTGCCAAGATAATTCAGCAGTGGGAGTGTGTGTTCCTACTCTCCGGACTCACTCAGTGAGGCAGATGGGAAAAGGCCTTCCATTATTTACAAGAAGTATCACGAGAAATAAAACGGAGCCTGTGTGCGAAGTTGATGTGGTGACACAGGTTTTGTCACTGACAGCGTGAGCCGAGTCAGAGCTGAGTCCAGCAGTGGGCTGGAATGAGTGGGAAATGGAGAGATAATGCTGCTCGTTTAAATGCATGACATCCAGTGATGCAGAAAGCCTTTTCAGTGCCAGAACCCACACGATACAATGTCCAGAGAAAACAAGAGATAATGTGGAGAGCAGATGAAACATGGGAAGGAAAACTTGAGAAGATAAAATTTTAAAAAAAGGTACTGGCCAGTGTCAACACTATAAGGCATGAGGCAAGACCCTGAAGGGCCAAAAACCTTGTGATGGACTTTGTCATTTTGCAAGTCATTTCTCTGCAGCAACTGTAGTAAATTTGATAAACAGTGTTACAGTCAGTGCCTGTGCTAAAGGAAAAGTTACAGCCCCAGCTTCTGTGTAGAACCCTGCGCCTCTGGAGCTCAGGGAGAGGAGAACAAGCCCCATGCAGAGTCCAGGAAGGAGTTGGAGCCAGGTAAGACCTCCTTGCAAGGGCACTCAGACCTCACTCCCCATCCTTATGCCTTCAAGGTCAGGAGGCACCTTGACAGGTGAGACCGTGAAAGGAATAAGCCATCAATTGGAGGTTGTCCCTGTCAGGGGTATCAGGGGTGTGGGGGTGTTCCAGGGCTAGAGAAGGGGGGAGAAAAAATATGGAACGCTTCACGAATTTGCGTGTCATCCTTGCGCAGGGGCCATGCTAATCTTCTCTGTATCGTTCCAATTTTAGTATATGTGCTGCCGAAGCGAGCACGAGTGCTCGTTCCCGCACTCAGCCATTTCTAGCCCCGGGATTTGCGCTCGGCGAGGATAGGGTGAGCGGCCTGTCTGAAAAGTAGCGACTGTCTGTTAGAGTAAACTGTGCACAGCCCCTCTCGCCTCACGCCGGTGCTGGGGCTATGCGGGGGGCGGCGGAGGTGGGGGGCGAAATGGCGCGGCGGGCGCTCGGTCATATGCAAATACACGCAAAGCACTCTGGGAGTGGCGGCGGCGGTTCGCGCGCCCTGGTTCCCGTGGCTGCGGTCGCTTCCGCGGCGAGTGGCGCAGCTCTGGGGCTGTCGCGGGTGTCCCGGGAGCGTGGCACTGCAGGGGCCTCGTCACGGGCCGGTTCGTACAAACGCCTTGGGAGGACTAAGGGCAGCAGCATGCCGCTTTTCGCAGCTCGTAATATGACTATTTCTGCGGTAATGTGTCGGTAATTGTAACTTAAATCAGTTTCGTATCCGTTCTCTGTGGCAATAGACCGGTAACTGAATTCATTCGGTGTTATTTCAAACACCCTTCGAGCGCACAGGAGCTGTGATAGGGGAACGTTATTTGTAGGGAACGCTGAGAGGGAACGTGTTCTCAGCGGCGCAGGGAAAGGGCTGCCGGTTCCGTCCGGGGCGGGATCTCCGCGGCCGGAGCTGTGCCGGGGCCCGGCGCGGTGTTTCGGCGGAGCAGGCGGTGTCAGTCCGCTCTAAGTCCGGGCGAGAAAAGGTGGTAGTACAAGCAGCAGAGTGGCGCAGCGGAAGCGTGCTGGGCCCATAACCCAGAGGTCGATGGATCGAAACCATCCTCTGCTAGTAGCGTTTTGCTTTTTCGGTGCTGCCAGGACCCGGCCCTCGGCGGGGGCTGTTAGTCCTTGTTCCGTGGCCGTCACGGGACGCAGCGGCCGACGGCTCTGTCTGCGCAGGTGTTTTGTTTATTTAGGGGTGCGGAGTTGGTTGGTGTTGTCAGGGGAGTTGTTTTTCCTCAACAGGTCTTGACAAGGTGTGCTATAGTGAGTGAGAGTAGAGAAGGGACAGAACACACCGTGCTATGATGCTTCAACCTTTTGTTCTAGTGCAATTTGATGATTTAATAAAATCATAGAAGGGACCTTTAGAGACCACCTAGTCCAACCCCCCCTGCAGCGACAGGGACATCTGCAACCAGATCAGGTTGCTCAGAGCCCCGTCCAGCCTGACCTGGAGTGTTCCCAGGGATGGGGCTTCTACCACCTCTCTGGGCAACCTGGGCCAGGGTTTCACCATCCCCATAATACAAAAATTATTCCTTATATCCAGTCTAAATACCCCTTCTTTTAATTTAGAACCATCACCCCTTGTCCTATCGCTATAGACCTTGCTACAAAGTCTGTCCCCATCTTTCTTATCAGCCCCCTTTAAGCACTGGGAGGCCACTAGAAGGTCTCTCTCCCTGGACTCTTCTCCAGGCTGAACAGCCCCAACTCTCTCAGCCTGTCCTCACAGCAGAGCTGCTCCATCCCCCTGATCATCCCTTTGAACCTGCTCCAACATGTCCGTGTCTTTAATTACACACAAAAAGCTTGTTGCATATGTTTGTAGTTTTTCCGTGGCTCTCCTGTTTAAATGAAACATTCCCATACCTGTACACGGGCCAGTTCATACCGAGAGAGGAAGAAACGCAGCAAACTAAAACACTAAACCACCGCAGACAATGATTCCTGCTTCTTCTCCAGTCCAACAAGCCAATACTCAGCCCAAAATGCACGAAGGCAAAACAAAAACACAAATGTGAAGCAAAAGCCAGTGCACATGGTACTGAAAGTCCGTGTTCAGTCTTTAAATCACAGGGTCTGAAAAATGGCTTAGTGATCTTTATTAATGCTAAGGTGCTTCTGAATGTGCGTTATTTTCAGTGCTGTAAAATGTTGTGATAAATGGACAGTGGAATTCTTACATAGAATTAATACGTGCGGAATACATGGAAGAGAAACAATCAAAGATTGTATTTATAGACAGAAAATGAATTGGTCTTTTTTCCCTCTAGGATTCCCTCAATAGGAGCGGTTCGGGAGGTGCCCATAAGCGGTTCCATGGTGTAATGGTTAGCACTCTGGACTCTGAATCCAGCGATCCGAGTTCAAATCTCGGTGGAACCTTCACCTTTTTTCTGCCCATCAGCAGAATTTTTTTTTTGCTGCCCATAATGATGAGTTTAAGGGAAACTTAGTGTTTTTCATGGGCTTTTGGAATGCCTTAAACTACTGACGTGCCCTGCTACCTGAAAAATGTGTTTAAAGTAAAAGAGAAAGAAACAAACCATAGAATTTCCCTGATTACTTCCCCCCCCCCCCTTATTTATTATTTGTGGCAGCTGGGTTGGTATGTTCTTACACAAATGATCAGAAAAATTTCAGACATGACTTAGTATAGTGACATGTAAGTAATTATTTTTATTTCTATAGTTTGAACGACCTGCATGGAACCACAGTTCTAATTTAGGGGTCAGAAGAGCTCGGGGCAGGCAGCGCACACGTGAGGATCGGGTTTACATATCCGAGAGATGTTCTCGCACTACTTGATGTTGTACATCGCCTTTTCTGATGTTGTCTCTTTGGGATCGTTATACCTCGAAGACAACGAATATTGCAGAGAGGCAGAATAAATATGAACATTTCGGTGGCATTAAATCGCCGGCCAGTGGTGAGATGGGGAAGAGGAAGGACGCGGGGGGAGTTTCCCAGCGGGGTTTGTTTGCTCTGGATTTATCCCCCGGCCTGGCGTGGCGAGTGGCACCGCCCGGTTCTATGGTGTAATGGTTAGCACTCTGGACTTTGAATCCAGCGATCCGAGTTCAAATCTCGGTAGAACCTAAAGCATCAACTTTCCCTTTTTATCCTCTCAGCGTTAGTTTCTGTATCCCACTATTCCCAATTTTCTTTGATTAAAGGAACAGCTATACACTTGACAATAACATCAAACAACACTTTAATGTCTAAATAGTCCTTACTACAGTTTAATTAGCTATTTCATTATATTATATATATATATATATATTTTTTTTTTAAGGGAAAAATTTCACACTGAAGAAACTCTGATTTCCAGTACATAAATGTGCAGAGTTTGGAACTAATTTTTCAGGTGCGCCCAACTATACACTTGGGCGATAATCACAGAAATGCAATGATTTCAGAGTAGGTACAATCTCACAGACTGAACTCTGCACCATTTAAATGGATATTACCTCTGCATTGCTGACACAAATCCTCACTATTTATTTTTCATTTCAAGAATAGCTAAGGACATCTTAACATCTTGGCTCCCCTCCTCAAAACCTGTCCTTAGGAGTTCTTTGTTTACACAATAACAGAAACTTCTCATCTGTTCTGTGCCAAACTGAAGATCAGCTCCTCCTTTTCCTCTGGCCAGGTAACCACCCCTCACTGTTCCCTGCAACACACGTGGAACACCTTCTGGTCTAGGTCCAGTTATTATTTTGTGGAAGTTAGGGTTTTAACTTTTCACAGGAATTTATGAAAACGTTCAATAAATTTGTTAAATAAGTTTTTGCACAACTTATTTTTGAAAAAAAATATCCCCCTCTTTTATGTCAGGGCTGATTTTCACCCCTTCCTCCTCCTCTGTTTACTAAGCATTGGGCTACACACAAATAAGTATCTTTACTGTTCCTTGTGCACCAGTGTTTTAAATAACTATATATAGTAAACTTCAGCATAACCAGTTGACCCCCATAGACTGGCTTCATGCAGCAACATCACTCTTCCCAGGTAAGAGCTTTAAAGCCACTAGATTGTCTGCCTCGAAACAATTCATTATTTTACAATTCTAGACAGCAAATTATCATTTCTTTTTGCTATCCAGCAACTTCCTCCTTCCATGTACCACAGTGTGAAGTGTAGCTGTAACCCAGAATACTCAAACAGCTGATGCAGTATTACTGTTACTACTAAGCATTCATGCTAAATTCCCCATACAAGCAGGTATATTAAAGTGTACTTAAAGAGTTAAGTTTTTATATGGAATGAGACAGAATCAGTACATAATCCAGTATCAAGATTTATTTTGGACAATTCATGGTCATGCTCCATTTGAATACAAAGCACCAAAGTTGAGGGAACAGAACACCATGTAAATATAACCCAGCTGAGACCGCTGCGTACGGATATATCTGTTACTGTAAGTGATAGCACAGCCCAGGCCTGTCCACGTTCATTAACTACAGCAGATAAACACAAGGTGCCATGGCTGAGGCAAACTTAGGGGAGAAGGCAGAGCAAAACACCTCACAACACCTATCCCTTGTAGCAGTCTCAGCATAAAGTGCTATAACCCAAGATATCCAGCACTCAAAGTCAATAATACCCCCCAAGACAATTTCCAAATTAATGTAACATTTCCAGTTACTTTCCCCCAATCCAATTCAGGCTTTTCTAAAAATCCCCTAGAAATAAGAGAACTAAAGCACTATGGCTGTGACCACACCAGGAACCTTCCCCACTGCTGAAAAGGCAGTAGCAATGAAAATTATTAAGTTGCCAAAATCGTATCAGAGAACTAAATAATGCTGTAGTTTCAGAACACGTGGTTAGAAAGATGTGTTGTCAAAAATCACAGACTTCCCAATTGCAGATTTAAAAGCCAGAATAAAATCTTAGGCAAGTTTTTCACTATATATGAAGTTGCAACAAACTCTTTTGATACATGTTAAAATTTTCAGTGAAAGAAGGTGGAAAGGGAAACGCTATTAAAGGAATTTATTATTTTTTTTTAACTGGCACTTTACAGAAAAGAGCTTTAAAAAACTTACAATCAGTTTAACTCCAAGAAACATTATAAAATAAAAGCTGACCAAAAAAAAAAAGACAAGTATTAATCATTATAAGTCACTAGTTATAATACATACATCCCACCTAGCCACTAAAAGCTGCCCCCAGTTAAATGCCTCACTCATCTTTAAAAATAATCCTGTGGCAGCCAATCTACTCGATTTTTACATTGCTACTATCTCAATAGGTTAAAACACTTGAGTAGGTGCAAGAAATGGTGGATTCAACTGAAAAAAAAGTTTATTTTATGCACTGAGCCACCCATTTCTGTTGTAGTGAGAGCACAGGGTGGTATATTGTAGACACATTTGTCTCACCACTGGACAATTCCCAGCCTCCCACCAGCATGGGAAGTGCAGCAGGCAAGCACAATGGCAAAAGGGAACATGTACAGCAGTGCCACCTATACAAGAGGAATATTTTCCAAGTTTTACAAACAGTTTAAGGGTATCTTTTCAGACCAGCAAGGCAGCTCTTGTGTAGTTTAAGTGAAGATTTCATCAGGAAACAACTTTTTCTTACCATTTCATCCAGTATATGCACATAAAAAAAAATAAGTGTACTATACAACAAACTGAAGCAATATAATTTAAACATGCCATCAAGCTATAAACCATATATACATAGAAACATAGGCCTATACAAGCAGAACAAGACCACTTTATTACAAGGTAATTCTGTTGAAGTTTTGGGATGAAATCATGACAGAGAAAGAAAAATCAGACCAAAGGAGTTGAATGTTGCTTCTAAAAGGAATTTGTTCAGAAATTCCATGCAACACCACAATCTTTCTTCAGCAGATGTGTAGTGAAGTGTCAGCTACACACAGGTCTTCCCACAGTTTCTGGGCTCTCTTCCTGTACAGAGGTAGATTTCTGTAGATGTTCTGATATTGCACCATGTACTTATAATGTTTTTATTACAACAAGGAACAACTTACAAAGGCCAATATCTGGGTATCATCTCATTGTGTGCATTCAGGTAGCACAGTCAGCAAATTCATTTGCACTTGAAAGAAAATATGCCTCAAATGTTTTGTTATTTAGCTTTTGGTCCAATCAAAAGCTGCAATTCTAGTAATAGCTTCACTTTAAGAGAACTATCCCTTGTCAACACCACACTTAAGTCTGTCCCACTCCTTTTGACCCTCTGTTGTTTAGCCAATGCAAGAACTTAAGCATTGATTTCACTGATGCCTTTATCCCATCCACTGTGTTCAAGTTAAATGTGGGTTTCAAATACAGACAGGTTTTGCAGTATTAGATGTTACTCTCACAAGTGGTTGTAATATTAAGAAATTTACAAAGAGATTCATTCAAACATTGCCTGAAGTAACTAAAAAAGGCCATCCACACTTTCAGATTGGAAAAGGAAAGCTGAAACTTTGCTAGCTTTAAACAGCCATTAATCATGAACAAATCTGATGCTACTAGGAAATTCTGAAGAAGTCTGGCCATAGTTTCTTTTGTTGTTGTTGTTGTTGTTGTCCATCACAGTCTTGAGTAACTCTCTGACAACTCAGGAAGCTGCAGAAAAGCTTGCATGCAAATACCACTTTAAGATGTCTAGTAAATGAAACCTCTACAGAATACTTAAATAAGTGCCCCAAAATTAATGATGCCAATGTATAATAACTATGGTGAGCTCCCAAGCATTGCCAAGTATTTCTTTTTCAGAGGCACTCCATGAATTTATTTTTACAGAAGTCTGTCAGCATGGAGATCAATGAAAGAACAATCTGGTATTCTGTGTACTGAAACATGAGAATGAAAGTGCTGTGGGTTTGGCTCAGCAAATCCAGCCAAGCTGTAGCACACACACGCCCGTGTGACAGCACTTGTGCGTGCTTCACGCTCATAAAGGAGCCAGACAGAGGAAGCAGCACCACTCTTCCTAGCTCCAACTTTCTCAGAAAGCTTACAAGGAAAGGAAAGTTCTCTTTTTGTACCAACCACTCTATTTGGAACTATTTTTAATGAAGGATTGTGTTATTAACCATTTAGCATTAGTTTTCCAGGTTCAGTTTATATGAAGCATCCTTTTCCTTACAGATTATTATATCAGTAAGGAATGGTGACTAGTTTGGAGCTGAATTTTTGTTAAAATCTGGATAGAAGGCGTACATAAATTCATTTTACTCCTTCAGACACACTTGTCACTCTAAAGGGTTTTTTGTTAACAAGGCAAGTAAATCCCAAGTTACTTTACAACAACATTGAAATTAATGATGACTTTTTTCCCCATCATGAAAGGGACTGCATACCTAGGAGTAGGAGTAAAATAACCTCACCTTCTTAGGGGAGCCCATTTTGTGAAGTGAACCCTTCACTTCAGGGAGTAACTTTTACACTCCCTGCCACAGGCAGACAGTGCTTATGTACCTCGCAAGATGACATTTTTGAGTAAAGAAATCCCTTATATGCAGGAGATGACACACAGTAGAAGTTAAATGACAATGGCAGGAACCAGGGCTTTCAGACACTTTTTGTTTTTAAAGAGCAAGGGTTCTTCACAAACAATAATCTGCAATTAGGAAGCGTCTCATTCGTACACTCGGCTACTGCATAGCATCTGCGATTGCATAGAACGATTCCAGTGCTGACTCTGTAACTAACCTAAGCAAATCTTCTGCTAGTTTGATTTATTACCACTTAATATCCAAATTGCTTGCTGTTTGATTTACTCCACTGTATTTGGTGTGCAAAGTTTCCTGGACCTTCTTAGAGTCCATGCCTTCCAGCCAGTCCTGGTACATCTTTTGTACATGCACGTTGGTTTCTGGAAGTCTAACGGGTATTGCAGCATACACTTCTTCCATCTGGTGAAGCAGAGCTTTATCTGGTTTTCCATCTTCAGTTTGTGCCTGACCTTTTCCATTTAGGCATCCTTAAAGGGGGGAAAAAAAGAAAAAAAAGCCACAAGGGTAATGAAGATTTGATATGAAGAGAAAGGTTTATGTTAACTTGGAATTCTTATTTATACTTCTCTAGAGACAAAAAAAGTTGTCTCTTCACATAAACTACCTCCCATGCTGTTACAATTTGTATTTACTTAAAGTGACTCCAATATCAACATCATCTTAATGTAAATGAGGTTGCCATATCAACAATCTTTCTCTGCCTTCTCCATGGTTTTATGATGTTAATTATGATCCTTGTCTTCTCTTGCCCTTGACAACCACCATGTTCAGATTATTTCCTCTGAGATTTGAGATAATCATAAAAGCCATGCTGCCACTTATTTATAGGTCACAAGAGAGCAAATAACATTGTGGTTAATTTTAGAAAAAACAATCAATTTCTGAGCTAACCCTGCATGTGTAATTGGTGTTATGGATTGTTCCTTAAATAGTAAGCATTTTAGATTATTAAGAAGAGAATTAAGAGGGAATGAAATTAAGTGCCTGCCTCTAAGACAACTTTCCTTGTGCAGAACAACTTGTGCATTCCAGATATGTCTGTGGATTATTCTTACCTCCTGGGCAGGCAAGGACTTCTACAAAATGGTATAAAAACTTCCCTTTTTTCAACTTCAGAACCATGTTTTGGATATTTCTAAAGCCATAAGCTGCTGCAAAACGCAGCACTGTCTCACCATCCTTTTCAAGGGTAACTTCTTGGAAGTCCTTGTTCCTGTAACAACAGAACGTTTTAAGGCCCTGCATCCAGCTGTGTCAGTTTGTATTCAGATGCTCTGAAGAGAGCAGAACAAGTGTCCCAGCAAGATTAAGGCAGTTTCTCCACTGAGTTAAGCAGAAATTGGGGTTTAATTTTCAGAACAGAATTATACTTAATTTTTAAGGACAAGTAAGTTATTAATAAAATGAAAGCTAATAGGAGCTACTTTACAGCAACAAATTCACAAGTTTATCATGTGTAACTGCCTATCAGTTAAAGAGCTGGGTTGGCAATAACTACATTAGGGTTTGCTGTAGCACTAACTAAACCAGGGGAGGTTTAGACTGGACATCAGAACCATTTCTTCACCAAGAGGGTGGTCAAACCCCAAAACAGGCTTCCTGGGCAGCTGGTCAATGGCCCAAGCCTGTCAGTGTTTAAAAGGCATTTGGACAATGCCCTTAATAACATGCTCTAACTTTTGCTCAGCCCTGAAGTAGCCAGGCAGTCAGACTAGATGATCATGTTAGGTCCTTTCCAACTGAAAATATTGTATTCTAACTAGCCCGTCCTACATAACAAGGATACAAAACTCTTAACTTACTTTAATGCTTTGTAGGTGATTTCCTTGACATCCATGCCAAAAAGCTCCTTTGCAGCATGTTTAAAAATGTGCTCCAGGTAACCATCTGATCTCTTCCCATCATGCCTTACCACATCTCCCTCCTTTATTTCATCAAACCTTAGAAAACAACAGAAAAAAAGATCAAGTCCAAAATTTAATTCCTTCGTTTCAATAAAGCTGTATGATTTTTTCTCCTTCTCCATCTCCCCTCAAAAAAGATAACACATTAACATTTTTATTTATTAGAGCTTAAAAAATGTAAAGTATTCAGGATGGAAGTAAGATGACAGGGGAAAAAAGATGCAGGGCTTTATGTTCAGAAACCTTGAACAAGGGCAATTTATAAAAATGCACATTCAGCACAGCCTAAAGACTTGGTTAACAGCAATTCACTGCTCAGTAGATATTTTTTTTGGGGAAAAAAAAATAAAATCATTGTTAGCCTGTGAAAATATCAAAGTACTTCACAAGTCACAAGCCTTTGCTCACAAACAATTCTCCTGCTCCAGAAACTGTTTGTCACAGTCTGTAACACTGCACCACTAAACCAACACCAAATCAGTGTGGTTACAGCCAGGCTAGAACACTGCCCCTTTCAGGTTAAGGTGCTAAGAAAATTAGTGAGATCATATCCAATGGCCACAGCATTCACCTGGTGGTTCACCTGCACCTCAAGTGAAAACAGAGCACTGAAGAGCACAAGGGGCTGCGGTATAAACCGTACCGGGATGCGCGCTGGTGATCGCCAAAACTGCAGCTCTACAGGCTCATGTTCCTCTCTGGCAAAGCAGAAATCAAAAGGGGTGTGTGGTAACACTGATTTCAGGAAGAGATATTAATCAATCTTCAGATTAACAAATGGACAGATGATGTCCTTTGCTCTTACATGTGAAAGCCTCTCTAGATAATTGTCTAATTACGTTCTTCCCAAAACAACCTGACATGACCTTTCCCAAAACACCCTGATGTGACCTTTTTCCTGGCCTCCACTGCTGGCTCTTGCCTGAGCAGCAGTCAACCACAAAACCAAAGTGAAAATTACCACAGCAAATACCTTATTAAGAAAAAAATGCTGAAGTTTTAGTAATCACAGAGAAATAATCACTGCAGTTTACAAGTTTAGTGTGTCTGTCCCCTCTACACCATGCCACTGCATCTGCTTAAGAACTGCTGCAACTTTCATGGTTTTTAATTTAATAACCCTAAGGGATTGTTTCATGTCTCCTAATTTTAGGCAACTGCTATTTGTTAGCATTCTCTAGCTACAAAAGTGAGTTGAGAACTCAAAGACAAGTTACTGTGTTCACACCACTTTTTTAATACCAAGCACTTTACCACAAATTGCTGCTGTACTAGGATTTGTTTTAAAAAGGAGTTTGTTATATACATATTTTTATGAAAAATCTTCTTTAAAGATCCCAGAAGAGCAAAAATTTATGTCATCAGGTCTCACAGCTTGAACCAGTATTATCAGATTAGTCCTTTTAAAAATTAACATTATTTTCCAACATAAACTGATTCAATAAAACAGGTAAATTCTGACTAAGAGCTTGCTCTTTCATTGGACAAGCTGATTTAGAAATAAATTACCATCTCTATGGGATTATGTCTGTAAGAACTTTATTTATGTAATTCTCATTCTGTGTAGCAATAATTGTAGGAGCTCCACTACAAACACAGCTCTGAAAATGGTACCACTGTACCACTTAAATGGCTCCAGTCTAGACAAGGTCCAAACAGGATACTAACTGAAAAACAGTATTAAAAATGTCCAGAGCTTTATTTTGTGCAAGAAAGCACATTTATTGCTCCACTAGCACCACTTTGGAAAGATACCAAGTAACATCTGTCACACTTGACCAAAGATCAGTGAACAGAGCCTGAGAATTAAAACAATATGCATGCTGCTTTCTGAGCCATACACTAAGTAAACAACTTCTCCTCAGTGCTTTGTGTGATTCTCATCTAAAGCATGTTTCAGTTTTATCTAATCTTGAAAAATTAAATGTATTAAAAAAAAAAATATTACATTTTCCTGGAAGGGTTTTAATTCTATCAATTCTGCAGGCACATATTAGAGGAAGTGGGAATTTACTGTCAAGATATTGCTCTGAAGCTGAGGGGAGCACAGAACAGATGGTCAACACCACAACTGCATCCCAGCATCTTTGTGTGAGGCCAGAGAGCTGCAGGGGGGGCAGATGAGATTGTTCAGCTTTACACAAGCTCAGGCACAGGAGAGTTCTGAATGGGGTCAGCACCCTGAGACAGTCACACTTACCTAGCAAGTCATGAACTTGATACAGTCAAATTTAATATTACTGCATTAAAATATAAATAAGGAGCTACACAAATCTTCAAAAATCATTAATTTGATAAAAGCCACTAGATAGGGGTTATTACCTTAAATTATCTGCTTTGTATTCAGACAGTATAAACAGTTTTATATTATCTGTTTGGTATTTCTTTTCCATATAGCAATGAACACCTAAGAGAATACTTTGGGGGTTTCTGGCCACTACATAAAGGACAAGGCTTTAGTATACTCAGGCTTTGATGCAGGCTTTTTTTTAATAAGAAAAAAACATTGTTTTGAGAAGTTTTACATTTATTTTGAATAGGCTCAAAGGTGTCATCATTTGTCATCAAAATAAGGAAGCAATCCACAACAAAACTACTTACAAACTATCTACAGCTACTTCAGTCACATCTTTCAGAGACACATTTTTCTGTTCCATTATTTGGACAATTTCACCTGTAGGAAAACATATGACATTTTACTTTCAACACAAAGCAAAATGCACATGCTGTGCCTCTGGTTAAGAGATCAATATCCCAACACCTATATGTTCTCCAGCTATTGGAGAATAAATCACATTCTCCAATTCTTACTAAAGTCAGTTCCCTCTAGTAACTGGGAAGCCTGACACTTCCAGCCCTGAAGAAAAGGGTCTTCAGCTTGCTCCAAACTTTGCATAATGCTATCTGTTAGGTAAAGTTTGAAAGATGTTTCTACACTGCAGGGGGGATAAAAGGAGGACACATAGTTTGGATAAGAAGCCTAAAGACAAGAGCCATGCCAAAAAGCCCCTGGGGCCATGCATTTGGGATGTTATTAATAATTCCAGTGGAGGTTAAATAATGACCATAGACAAGCAAGACAATGATTTTAAACGTGGATTTGCATAACTCTTACCTTTCTCAACAGGCTGACAAAAATCAATACTTTAATCTTGTTCTCAGATTAATATAAACTGGGAAGGAAAGTATTTTTTGGTTTCCCTTCCCTATACAATGCCTATACTACCAGCAGCACAAAAATGCATACTTATTTTTAAAGCAGGAAAAAGCCAACCTTACAACTAAAGCAGACTGGAAAAAAGCAAAGCGTGGCACAAAGGCTGTTCTAACAATGGTGATTCACTTCTGTCTTTATAAATAGTAAGTTTAAAGAAGATTTAACCTGATGTCAGAACACAATCAACTTCTTGTGAATTATACAAGGCCGTGTAGAAATCTTCCCGCAAGGCTTCCAGTTTTTTGTCATAACAAGGCGCCACAATAACATGGAAAATTTTATCAGGAGACAAGTTCTGTGAAACACAGAAGAGAGCACAATGGGAACTCCATGAAGAGCAAAAGACAGCTTGCAGGACAGCAAGGACAAAAATAGCATAATAAACTCTCTGCAGGTGATACTAGCAATCAATCCCTAGCAATTACATTTAAAGATTGCTGAAGTGATTTGCCAGAAGTCACAAAGCATCAGCAGCAAACATCCAAAGTCAGTCTGGCAGTAAAAGTTTCTGGCTGAAACTTTTACTTATTCCTTCAGGCCACATCTTCTGCAGCTTTTGATTGCATTAGAAAGTGAATGCAAGTCAGGACTTCAGAATTCTGATTTCTAGCTGTCACTCATTCACTTCCACCCCCAGCAAGTCCATCAAGATTTCTCCATGTGGAAATAGCAATACTTTCCTACACAACGTGGATGCAGTCAAATTTAAGTATGACACGTAAAAAGAATAGCAACTTTTTCAACATACAACATGGAGAATATAAAAAGCTTAGTTTCTAGGATACAATGCTGCTTTTGGTCCCAGATAACAGGGCAATTTCTACATTATTCTCCTCTGCTTCTGCTTTGGCTATGCTATAGAACTACACAGGCAGCATTTAACAAGAACCTCTTTATCTACCCTGAATTTAATTTTATCCATAAATATCTAAATCCACGTTGCACTGGGAGCACAAGGATTATTGCCAGCCTACACTCACACATGAAATTAGGTTCTTTGTAAATTCTTCTAATGGGCACTTGCATAGCAGCAGAGCACCATTTATTCTTCAAGTAAGGACAAATAATTCATATTATTTATAAATTATTATTATTATTAATAAAGATGTGTTTTCACTTTATAATACACCCAGATCTATATTTCAGCATTAAAACCTACTAGCCCATCTTTATAGAAGAGTATAATGGTAAAAATAAATCAGAATGACTTACCTGCTGCCTGGCAAAGTAGCCCTTCACCAGAGAGCCCATGATCTGCTGTGGAGACTTTGCAGTGCAAATGTGAGAGGTCACAAGATTGGTAAGGACCCTTTCAGCATAGCGGATCCAACCTAGGATGACAGAAAGTGATGGTTAGATAGCAAACTGGCAGCAGGTGTAGAACAGCTCTTACAACTGGAGACACCTTCACAGCAGGTAGGACATTTCTGAGTAGGCTGGAAGCCCCATCTTGGGAACTGTAGGAAACCTCAGGGCTCTGTTAATAGTGCTTTACAGTTGGCTATCAATAATTCACTGTGTTATTAATTTGAGACCTGGAAGCCACTGTGAACTTCTGTCACACCCTTTCTAATGCACAGATTTCACAAAGCAGTTAACCAGAAGTTGACTTTCTAGATCTCAGCCCTTGGATCACCAGATACTACAACAAATGTACTCTGTTCAGCTCCTTAACTGTCACCTTCTGCTTCCTGAGATTGAATGTCAATGCACCCAGCTTGCCCCCTCTAGAACAGAAGTCGCATGAAAGCATTATCACAAGAGGTAGACAGATTAAGCCTGGAAAAAAAGGGCTTATTTGACTATTGCTGGAGTAACCAGACCTTCTTTAGAAACACCCTCCCCTCACAGCAATCAACTGAATCTCTGTGTAGAACATTGTCTTAGTTACTCAAGAGTCCCCTTCCTTTCACCAGACTACCTCAGCATTTCAGCTATGACAGGCTATGGATATTCACACCATTGCCAATATCCAGAGCAGTTCTATTATTTCACACCTTCCACAACAGGGACTGACAAAGAAGCTGATTAAGATATTTAGGCTGTGTGATTCTTTCTTAGGCACTGCAGCTTTTACTGAAAACAACCATCCAGCATCTTTCACAGCAAGGATTCAGAAGTTTTTGCTTCACTTACATGAACTGAGAACCAGACAGAAGTGTTAGGCCCAGCCTTTCTAGGGAAGTGTGTTGCTTTTGGTGCTAAAATATCACATTTAAGTCTTTTATCTTCCAAAAGATTGGTGTTTTCATAAAAAAGAAAAATTGCTGTGAAGTACATGCTGCCCAGGAAAGGTAAAACCTGTAGGTTAATTCTTAAGCTTGAAATTAAAACATTACCAGGTGTTTATACATATATCTGTATTTGTTTATATATCTGTAACTTATATTATTTGTTTATATATCTGTAACTTGGAACACTGCCACAAAGGCCAACAACAGCACAAAACTAGAATCCAAGTGGTGTTCAGACAGTTTGTCTGTCTGTGGCAGAGAAGTGGTTCTCCCAGTGTCATTAAATTTTACTGATGAAAATGAGAAAGTATAAGTGTTAGGGAAATATGAGGGTCCTCCAGGAGTTTAAATCTTCTCAATTCTTGTTTAAGTACAGACTTCAAGATTAACATATACTGGTCTCCATGGAAAATCCCAAAGACATACCTGACCTTCAACAAGCATTCAATTCTGTTGTAGAAAAAGCTAGAGACTAAAGATTTACGTGTCAGGACTGTGCTCAATTGCTAGACCCTGAATAGGAAGTTTGTTTAATGTCCAACTTCAGCTGGGACTTTAAGTCCAAGATATTACCTGCAACACAGGACTTAACTTCTGGGTGCTTGGTAGAAAGGCCATACTAGCATATTCTGCATGAGGTGTATATTCTATTTCTTAAATGGCTTTAGTCTCAAGTGCTGTTCAAAGTGAACAAAAACTGCTTCAAACAAAAATAAAGACAGTTTTTAAAAACCATTCTGCCCTGTACTTCAGCAGCATTTCTGGAAGGTCCTTCCCTTACACTGTGACTATGATTACCTGTAATCACCACACCACTCCTGCCATGAGGCTAGTTTTCAGAATTTGAACATTTTAGATACTGTAGTCACAAACTGTAAGGAAATTTCACTAAATCCTAAGAGGCTTCTGGCAGCCCAAAGCAATTCCTTAAATTGTTTCTTTTCTTGCAGTAGGCAGAACAAGTGCCTAGTAGTTCCAGCTCCACAATGACCATTAGTCACTGGTTAATTATACCAGCAGCCTTGGTGAATGAGCAACAGGAGCATTTATCTGCACTTCACATACACTCAAGCTGTTCCTGCCTACTCATCAACAGGGCTGAGCTCCAGAGCCACAGCTACAGGAAGCCTCAGAGACCCAGATCTCCTATCAGTGTACACCTGTACCTGTACAGACCTATATCCTTCATAAATTCATTCAGATTCTCAGTCATTTGTTGGGCTTGTGTTAGCATCAAAGAATAAGAAACCCCTACAAATCACTGTATAAATTCTTGCAAATGTACTTCAGAACATGTTATTTTTAGTAGTTTATCATGAGTAGATCAAAGATGCATGCTACAAATATCTATGCATCAGTGTAAAGTGCAGAAAAACTAAGAAAACTCTCACTACTGGAAAACCTCATGCCAGTAAAAAGAAAATAGTTTAGTTGACTGAGACAAAAGCAATTGAATCCTCAGTAGTTATGTTCTTCTTCCTTATGCTGCCCTCTTGACCTGTTCTAAGAGTTCCCAGAGGTTGGCAATGCATTAGAAATGCTGGCTGGTTCCCAGAGCAAGTGCTTCACGTTGCTTACCAGTCTGGTAAATTAAGGAAGGGAACTGACTACTTCTGAGGTATTACATATACATACAATCAGTAGTGACACTGCTGTGCTTTCAGTGGGAAACAACAAAAATTAATATTTATCTCACTTTCTTTTAAGAGAGCAGCAGGAGGAGGTAGGAACAATTAAGAGAGAATTAAGACTAAAATGCTCCTTTCTCAGGTTCTGGGACTCCAGGGGCTATGCTCTTTTGCTCATGGTAGATTTTACACTACAGATCACTCCTGCAGAGGGTGGTATTTCTGTGGAAAGTTACACCCAGAGATAAAGTAGTTATACTTGATTTCACATTGACCTTATATCTACAGAGTTATGTAAAAAACACTGTGATAAACACACCCAGTAAACAACATTTCTGGAACAAATTTATGTTATCTAGGGTAGAGAGAGAAAGGAGAATGAGGAACAGAAAATGCACCCAAAGTCAGGAAACACAGTGAACAACCTTACTTTAAAGATGACTGATCATGATTCTTGTTTTCCTGTAACTGCTGTCAGTGGGAATGAAATAACACATCCTTTCAGAAGGGGTTTACAGTGACATTTCAGTTCAGTTTTACAGAAGTGGAAAGCAACCATGCTTCTGCTAACATCTACACCACAGCAGACAGCTAACACCATAACTAGCACTGGAAAGATAAAATCTTTTGTAGAAGTGCTCCATCAACTATCTGAAGTACTTCCAATGAGACTGTCTGGTAATCTGAGCTCTGTTTCAAGATAAAGAAAACAAAAATTTTCTCCGAAATTCTCAAAGAAATCCTCAGGGTTTGAATTTTAAATAAACCATGTACACTAAGACAAAGATAAGTAATAGGGGGTGGTTTCCACTTCAAAGGTTTCACATGGAAAAAAGCAACGTACAGTATGCCTGCTCCTGAAGATAGGAAATAACACCAAGATTAACAGTAACAGAAGAAATAGAGACTTTTCACTTTAATACATATATGTAGTTCCTAAAGCATAACCCAGATACTGCCACTACAGAACACAAAGAACAAAATATATACAAAGTGTAAAAATAATACAAAATTAAACAAAGTATAATTCAAATGGCAGTATTTAATCAATGACAACAGCAGATTCTAGGGATCACCAAACACACTAACTCACTGCTTCTAACTGTAACATTGCTTTAAAGAATGCAATCCACCTCAGTTATTTCAAAGCTAGAAAGAAATATTTTTGTATTTTATTAGCCTTTTGAAAAGCAATACCATAAACTTCCTAGGGTGTAGTTGAGGGGGGATAAATGAAGGACTCAGCTTTTCCCCCCTTTTTGATACTTCTTTTTTTAGGAATGTGACTTATACTTAAATTAAAATGGCAGTGTACTAACAAATGGAAAATGTAAACAATGACTCAACGTTCTACATCTTTTCATCTTGTTGTGTTAAGTGCAGGTTCTGTTCATAAGAAAACAAGTTCTCAGGTGCAAAATTTTCAGAAGTGAGACATTTAGTGAGTCAAGTCTATGACAGCTCAAGTAGGAACTATTTTCCCAGTGTTAGACATAATAATCTCACCATGATTAAGAGTAATGTCACTTGCTACTTTGCCCTAGGCTCAAATGGCAAGTTCAAAACTTTGCTTAAGATAATGGAGGCTGTGGTTTAATTATATCAGTTAGCAAAGTTCCTTGAAGATTCTTTTCAATGAGGAATCACCATGTTCAGTTTTGTGGTCTGGACACACAAGCAGCAGCCACTAACTCCTCAATTCCAGCTGTGATTAATTTCTCCTAAGGTCTTACACAAAGCACTAAAAACCTCAGTGCTCTGTACCTCAGTTTCATTATCCAGAGATTTATATGCAATACATGCTTCTTTTATAGAAGTGATGGGAAATACAAATGAATTTGCATGTAAATATATCCTATTTAAACACTAGCACAGGAAATGAGGAGTTTGGTTCTTTGTGTTATCAGAGGCTGTGGCCTAAAGCAAGGTTCTTTTTTTTTTTGAAGGGCAACAATAGAATTCACACTCCTCACCTTTCACAGAGCTGCAACAGAAGACAACTGTAAGATGCAGATAGGGAATTTATTGCAACCTTTTGTATCTGACTGCCTAAGGCCCTGTGCTGAATTAGCACAGCACAATCACATCCCTTCCTTGTCTGCATCATTCACATTTATCTGAACTCCACTCACACATGGGAAAGCTGATGATGCATCTTGGAAACAAACTCTGCTCTCCCAACAGCCCAGGATAAACAGGCCCATCTAACAACACAATAAGGATGATCAGTGCTACTGCTAACCAGTACTGGGTATCTCTCAAAAGCAAATACAAAATGCTCCATGTTTTGTAAGGCTCCCAATGATTCCACCTTTCCTTAGCTCCTTGGTAGTTCCCATGAGATTAGGTGGAAGTACAGGAAGGTTGGAAAAATCAGTTCTCACCAGGGCAAGCAGAGGCAAACATTGGTAAGGCATGCTCCTCCTGGTTCCTCCGTTGATACCGCTGCACAAATTCCCTCTGGCTCTCCAGGATACTGAAATCAGCAGCTATAGTGGTGTCAAACACATAATGCACCCCTACAAAAGAAAGCAGTAATGGAACATTAATTACTATAACGTTTTCCATCTCACAGGCTTGTTCCAAGTTTGAGGTCTATAGAAAATCTTGGGAGGATTAACAGGTTTATATTCCTTCCTCTTTCCAAATTCTCACAAATAGTAGAGTCAAAAATAAAAGCCATACATTGAAAAGCTACCTTCTATGTCATGATTTTAAAAGGACCACCAACTGGCTAATGTTTACTAGCAACACCTCAAATAGTTGTCTGCTTCCTTATGAGGAGCTTGTCATCCAGCATGTATTTGCTTTTTGTTTATTCAATGGGATTTCACAACTCCTGGGCTATATACAATGACTCTGGAAAAGGAGTGGGTTTTTCAAGACATGCTGAAGTCACATATTATCCACAAAAATATATCCAGCTGAGGCATATCTGCCATGGCTGAAGTTGTCTGCAAAGGTACAGGAGCCTATCACTAACACAGCAGAGACCTTCTGCCTGCCTGTTTGGTAACACACTCCCTACACACCTACCTAACACTGAGCACGTCCCTGCAGCAAGTGAGGCAAAGATAATTCATGTGTTCCAAGAAAACTGGGGCCCACCAGAACTTAGAATTCCTTTGAGATTAATTAAATATACTGGGTACAGAGATCATAAAAACTATGAAAAATGAAGAAAATAGAAAAGTAAGGGAGGAAGCAGTTTATAGGTTTATTACTGTCCTTTTCCTTCCTCCTTCAAGTACATTAAAAAACCCCAAACCTACAGGCAAAGTGTTTTTTGTTTTTTAAATAAAACTTTGTATATATAGTATAAAGAGCAAAGGAAATATAGATTTAACATAAAATAGGCAGATAAAACAGTTTTTGCATGTAATTTCAAGTTAGAGGAAAAAAGCAGACTGAGGCTCTTATACAGGTAGAATGTGTCAAAAGGACTGGAAGGCATCTAGGATAAGAATTCCCTCCTCCCTCAAATTACAAAACATGGGGAAAATCTTACTGAAGCTCATGAACAAATCCTCCCCAATTTCTTGGTAGGGAAGCTTTTGAAGACAGCTCTATAATGTCCTTTTATTCTGTGACCTTTACTATCAACATGGCAATGCCTCCACCTCTGAAACTGGTGTATGTCATACTTGTGGCACTGCCATTAATATCATAGAGTCCAGATGTCTTAAACCAGACTGTGCAATGGCACTTCAGGACTGCATAACACAGAATTCTGCTGAGGAAGCAAAAACCTAAAGTAATCTCCCCTTTGTTACCATCATAACAAACCCAAACTTACCAAGACTTTTGAGGAAACCACAGAGTCTCTTGGCTGCATCATTCACAGAGAGATTGAATTTAGCAGCAAAATAAGGCAATGACTGAGGGCATATAGACACTGCCAACACTTTGTGTTTTGAGGTATCACATTTCTGGTAAAAAAACACAGAAAACAAGGTATGTAATTACAACAGGGTAAGGCTCCCAACTTCCCCTCCCTTTTTCACTCCTGGAGTTATTCCTCAGCAACCTGTGCTTCAAGTGGGCTATATCATTAAATCCTCTATGAAACAAATATCAAGTTTCTTGAGGGCAGGACATGATCTTTCTCTGTTCCTGTCACTGTTCATCTCTAATCATCTGTAGATGTTTCTCAGGGAAATCCATCCCTCTTCAGGCAATTGTGGCTGGTCTCCTAATGCCATAAGAAAAGTTAAGAGACATTCAGCACCTATAACATTCAAGCAGTGTGAAACATTCTAGCAAGTATGAAAAAAGCTGTATGTCTAAACATAAATAAATAGATAAACTAATGTTTACAGGAGCATGGGCATTTGAAGTTACAAATCCAACCCAGCAAATTACAGATCTGATGCTTTGTTAAAGCTCCTGTGTCTCTATCACTCAAGCTGCTGAGGGAAATTGCCAAGATAGGACCCTCAACAAACCAGTGTTTGTAGGCACTGAGGAACCCTTTGAAAATACCTAAGATGGTGTGCAGCTGTACAGTTCTGATGAGCGTGACATTTATTTGAAGATGAATCTTGTGGTTTAGTTGGGACTTTTTCCAAACCCCTGGAACCCTTGGAAGACAAATCAGGACTATGCTGCAGACAAGTCTCACCCTAAGTTTATGCTTACATACCCTAAATGCTGTGTAATGATCCTTCAAGTAGAGCTTGTGACTGCCTGGAAAGTCTCCCTCTTGCTCACTGTCCTCTTTTTGACCACTGAAGTTCTGATCAAGGTACTGGGCTGCCTCCCTATTGCAGACTTGAGGCTCTCTTAATAGGACCCAGGTGACCCCAAAGATTTCCCCACCACCCTCTCTTCTCTTTTTTTTTTTTTCCATGTACAACATCATACTGTATGGAGAGTTCAACCAGTTCTACAAAAACTGAATCATTATGTAATGAATCCTCTTCTTTATGACTCTCATGATTAAGAAAAAGCATCAATCCTGGCAGCTTTCGCATACCAAGCAAGGACACAGTTCTGGAGCAGAACTGAAATCATTAATTCAGTATAACAATCTAAAGATCTGAGCACCATATATAACAACTAGCTTCCAGGAAATCCAGATCTCAGCAGAAAATAAAGACAGCAACAGAATGCTTTTAGAAGTTTTGCTAAGAATTTGGATGAAAAATTCTGTTCCAAATACAGTCTGCTCGAATATATATATTAAAACCAATTCTACTTTCAAAAACTTGCCTTGATGACATCATATTATGTGGATGCATTGATACCAGAAACACTCAGAACAGCCCTAGTAACAAAGGCATGAGTATTTATAAACACCAAATCACAAACTGATTTGTTATTACAGTAATGAGGTAGTTATATTTCTCAGGGGCAGTACCTCTCCTCTAGCACTTAGGTTACGTGCTGTGATTGTGCACCTCTAGTACAATATTATTTTAAGTACTTTAATGTTCATCTTGCCTGAAGTTTTCACTTCCTCTTTGGAAAAGAATATCCTGACAAATCTTCACATTATCTGCCTTGGGAAACCAAGCTGCTTAGTCATCCTGTAATTTCCTCCTCCTCCTCGCAGAAAGCAGGGTGTTTGTTATTGTTTGTGTCACCTTACCTTATTAAGGTTAAGAATACGAAAGAGCTCCTTCTGATTCTGCTGGAAAACTCTGGCTCCTTCTTCTGAGGTCATACAATTGTCACAAGCTAGGCAGTCGCTAAGGAGTATTTTAGCATTAGCCAACGTATGAAACTCATTTTTCTGGAGGGGGAGGAAAAAAGTAAACAAGTATTTAATAACAATTGACCAATTTTCAAGACCTCTGCAATAAGCCAGCTGAGGAGCAAACATGCTGTTGCTGTTTTGTTTAAAACAAAACAAAAAAATCCATGAGACTTGCATGACATCCAAGATTATTTAGAAGTAATCAAAGTTATTTGTTCCATCCTCCTCTATGGCTCTGTTCCTATTATTACTCTGAAACTACAAAATGTTTAAGCATAAACACAGAATTAAATTTAACCCTCTAGTCCATGTTCCAGTAACTTGATTTGTATTTTATTTCAGAGCTGACAGTCCCCATCAACTTACCAAGCAACTGAGAAAACTTTTATTTGAACTATTAAACCTCTTTAATAGCCAGATGCATGCCTAACAGCAGGATGGCTTTGGTTTTTTAGCATGAAGTCAAACAAACAGAATGCAGTCCCACAATCACACTGACCATATACTGTAAGATCAGGTTTCAGGCTTCTGGCTACAATACTACTGGCAGCTCATCTGTAGGAAGAAGGAATACTTGGATAGAAGGTGCAAAAAACCTGAACAAAACCCCCTCAATTCAGAACTAATTTCCAGGGAAACTATTATCTGCTGAAGCAGAGTGTGATCTGTAAGTTTGTCTGATATAAAAAATAAGAAGATATTTTGTGAACTTGCACTGTCAAAATCCCTCTTATCTTCCTACAATCTGTCTCTGTTTTGAAAACTTGATATAAGATTTTTGACACTCACATTTTTTTAGGACTTCTATTTCTGTTTTGTGTTTGCATAGAAACGAGGTTTTTTTAATTTAATCTTTTTTAAAGATTCTAGGTTCCCATTGTCATGAGCTGTCAGAAGTGCTCATAATTGCTTACAACTGCTTGTTGATTAGTGTTCTATTTAGTACTTGAAAGTTCTCTACTTATAACCTCTTTTGGGGTACACAAAAAAGAACACAAAGAAGACTGTATTACAATTTTTAGCAGGAACATTACCTCTTCAAATCCATCATGTGAACTCAGTGCATCAACGGATGTACTTTGCGTATCATCGTTTTTCTGTTTTTTGCTGCATTCCTGAAATGAAATATAAAATAGATATATCACGCAAAATATGTTCACCGTTCAATAAGAACATCTTTGCAGAGCTGTTCATTAAACAGGATAGCATTAAAAACGAACCTAGTTCTCGCACAGTTTGTGCCAGTGTTAGATGTACATCTACACACAACGCTTTGTTTTCAAAGTGCGTTTGCTGCGGTGCAAAGAATTCCTCAGAAATTCACTTGCTCCATCAGTTTTACACTTCGGAGCGGTCTGGTTTGTTTGGGGTTTTAAGCCCGATGGGATGATTAAACCGAGCACGGGAGCAGCTCTGGGCACATACGTGACGGCTCCGAGCGGGGCCAACAGCCGCAGCCCGGCGATAACGCCTCTCGGTCCCTTCCCGGGAGCTCCCGCCGCCCCGGCGCGATCACCGCCGCTCCGCGGATGGGGACACGGGCGCGGGGCTGCGCTTCAGGTACCGGAGAGGCCGGTGACCTTGGAGCCGGCAACCGAACGCCGCTCCGCCTCCCGGGGCAAACCGGGACACCGCCACCTCCCGGGGGGGGGGGGGGGGGGGGTGTGTGGGGGGTGACCTCCACCGGCCGCCCCCCTCCCCATCACGAGGGGACGGCCCCCGTTGAGGGGCGCGGGCAGGGCCCAGCCGGCCGCGCCGCCGCACTCACCTTTTTGGTGCAGTTCTCGCACTTCATTTGCGATCCCGCCGGCGCAGCCCGGCCCTGGCGCGGCTGCCGAGCGCTCCTCGCCGCCGGGGCTGCAGGACGGGAGCAGAGCGGGACGGGCAGGTCAGCCCCCGCGCACCAGCTGCGCTCTCCCGTCCCGTCCCCACCGCCCTTTGTTGCCGTGCCCGCCTCCTGCCCCGCTTATCGCCCCCGCCGCCGAGGCGGGCCGCCCGCCCGCAGCCAATACGGCCCCCGGGGCGGGGGCGGCCTCGCCGCGCCCCTCACGTGCTCCGCAATTTACCAGCCTGTAATTAACCAACAAACGCCGCCGTCCGTGCCCCGCAGGCCCTCATCGCCGCAGCCCGTTACGTGGGACAGACACGGGATGGAAATCGCTTGATAGCAACAAGCCCCCGCGAGGACAGGTGCCCCCGGAGAGCGCGGGGGCGGCTCCGCAGCGCGGCCCCGTTTCCGCAAGCACAGCGGGGCACCCCCGCCCACAGCGCGGCCCCCTCCCCGCCGACACGGAGGCGATGGGAGAGCGGGTGGGCGGCCACAAGCCGGGGGGGGGGGGGGGAAGAGGGAACCAAAACTAAACCCACACAAAACACCCCAACCCCAAAAAACCCCAAAACAACCCAAAAAACGGGGGTGGGGGGACGAAGAACCGGGCGCCGTACCTCGGCGCCGCGGTGAGCTGCGTGCCCGGCAGGCGGGGGCGGGCAGCGCGTGCCGCCGAGACTGGCCGCAGCGGCGGGCGGGGCGGGCAGCGCCTCACACGCCGCCGCCTTGTCACCGGCAGGTTCCCGCCTGGGCCCGCCGCCTCCCCGCCCCCCCCGCGCGGCGGAGCCCATTGTGGACCTGAGCGTCGTCACGTAGCCGCCGCCGGCAGCGCGCCGCCGCGCGTCCCCGCCGCGGGGCGGGTAGGGAGGGACCCTACGACGAGCCCGCCCCGCCCCGCGTGTCCGCGTCAACCCAACCCCGACGGGGACCGCCGTGAAATCCGCCCCGGTTAGGGAAAGGGGAGCGGGGGCGTTGTTATCCGTCAGTCTCTGTTAGACTGAGTAACACTGTGGAAGTCGCTAAATACACCGTTACCGCTGGGTTTAACCAACGCGCTCCGATTCCCGTCCCTGTAACAAAATCGGCGATGCTGTTCCCAGGCAAGCATCACAAATCCTAATGTAGAGCATTATCAAATACACATACCAGCCTTCCGCATTATTAAATACAAATACCAGCCTTCCACAACCTCACAGGCCTCAAAATATCAACTAAGATTCTTATGTCAGAGCGGTTGCCTTTCTAAACCTCAGGTTGTAACATTTAAGCCCACGTTGAGCTCCTCTTTTAACCCCCCACCCATCTGAACAGACAGGTCTACAGCTGCACAGAGAATTTGTTTCAAGTATAAAATGACATTTTAGAAATCAAACCACAGAACTTTCCAACAAACATGCAATTTCCTCTTTAAACTGCAACTTTATCAAGTGTATCCCCTCCTGTTACAAGTAAGGTTTAATGCTTTAACCCACCGACAACGTTTTTGTTCAGCACAAACGGCGATGCTGTACCACAAGGAGAAGCAGTCACAGCTGCAGAAGTTTGTCACCCAAGGACATAACTCCCTGAATGCTTGTTTCCCTCCAACTGTCTGTAAAAAAAACATTACAATCCACAGAAGCAAATGTTTGTGGATTTGGCTGTTAAAAGATTTCACAACCAAATTAATTTGTGTTTTAAAGATAACCCCAAAGCAGAACGTAAAACTAAAGCTTTTTTTTTTTTTAAATTTACAGACTATCAGTGGGTTATAATTGAAGTCAAAGAAATCAGGAATTCCTTAGCTTCATGATGATGAAAGCAAATAGAAACACTTTCTTGCTGCCCATTTGAAGAAAAATAAGCTGATATTGTTTTACATACACATCAGAAAAACACCACTAATCCTAGCGTGAGGTAAAAGTTGTAATAGCTTTGGTAACAATTTTCTGTGCTTTGGCTATCTTCATTCAAATTGCTTTCACATTTCACATTAGCATAATAACGCCAGGTTTTTAAAAGCACTACAACCCCTCTAGAGCAATCCCTTCACAACTTCAGAATTTGAGTTTTTCCTCCAGAATCGCTGGAAAGCAGCATTCGCTGACATC
Organism: Caprimulgus europaeus; assembly: GCA_907165065.1. Next base: position 2,951,199 of record OU015543.1, on the reverse strand, counting down.
TTGGTCCCTGGTCCTTTGTACAAATATTTTCATACTAAAAAACTGTGCCAATCTTGCAACTTATTCCACAAGGATACAACAGCCATAGCTGCATTGACAACTACAGTGATAGCACAAAGGAAAGTTCTAAATTAGGAATGTGTTGAGATTTGTGCTTAAAGACATAGCTAAAATCTTCCTGTTTCACACTTTGATGATTACACTCACATTTATTATCTAAAATTGACACAGTGATTCTTCAAAAAATGTGACAGTTTTGGATATTTCTGTAACTCTGCACAGATAATATTTGAAATATTTTTAATTTCCCCCCTTATTTCTTTATATTCACAATGAAAAACAGATAATTACATGAAAAAGGAAATATGTGCAGAAAAACTGAGGACATCTTAAGTACTCACCTTAAGTACACCTACGTCATCCTCTGGCTTAGGAATACCTGGACTGAATTAATTTCAACTTAAGAATTCAAACAAAACAAAAAAAGAGCAAAAACCTTGTACAAACTGAAGAGTGTGCAAAGAATCAATGTTTCAATGCACTGTGTAAGATGATACTTGTGTAATCATTAGATAATTAGATGTCCCATTTATTTTATCACCAAGAGCCATTTCTGCTTGCCATTAGCTCTTTATGCCATTTCCCCACAGAACTCCAATGACTATCAGCACTGTGCCTGACAACCTGAGAAAGGAAAGCACCACCCTGTTTGAATCAGCCCCTGGGGAGGTAACAAGGCTACTTCCAAAAAACCTCACAATATAAAAGCTTTTGTTTGTCAACCGTAGGTAGCACTTCAGAGCATTACCTGCTTTTATGGCCTCTCTTGATGTATTTGGCCTCCCTTGCTACATTTAACATTTATACCTGCACCTAAAGCATTTACACCAAGAATTAAATAGAAAACTAAGTATTTCTCTGTGAAAACAGTACACTGCAAACAACTTCAGAAAGCTTTAAAGGTTACACATCAGTCTTGCAAGTCACTGCAAGCTGTAAACGCCTCACACACGTTAGTGACAGCATATGCCACTGAACAGCTGTCAAAATCCTAATTACAGCTGGTGAACACGTATTTCCACCAAACCAGTGCTCCCCAGGGTTCATACACGCTGCTCCCACAGAGGTCAGTGGGGCACAGGCAGAGCTCAGTGGGATGATCTCATTTATAACAGGGGTGTACACCCAATTCAGCCCAGCCGCAGGACAGCGCCCGTTTGGTGACTGTTTCCAACCAACTGTTTGAAATTAGGCACTTTAGGAATTTTATCCTGGCATGCTAATAAGATCACATGCTTATTGCACAGCTGAATTTCTAAGCTGAAGACCTCGAGGGGAAAAAAAAAAAGTCTAAGAAGCTAGAAAATAATATTTATGAAAATGGCCAGAAATTAGGAAAAAGATCAGAAATATAGGTAGTGTCAAACTAATGCAAAATAAAGGCCATTTCTGTTATAACTGCATGTTCTTGGTTTTAGATCAGTGACTTTAAAGTTACATAATGCCTTACAAAAATAGATTTTTATGTTATTGAGCAAGAAGTGTACAAATAGTCAATTATGTATTTTTTAATATTTCTTCTGGCAAATAGTTTTTGTTTCTGCAGCAACATGTTTTGGAACTCATGCTGGTCTTTAAGTCCAAAATCAGGCATTTAAAATGTGTTTCTTCTTCCTTTTTTATTGGTAGGTATAAGGTCACTTATCCACTTCAAAGTGCTGGTACAAAATCCCCAGATGACTGCAGTAAAAAAATGTTGTAAGAATCATTAATCAATACCAGAAGCTTACAAGGATCCTTGCCATATTCCAGTCTGACAAGTGCTCAATATTGTGTGTGTGTGCCACTTCCCACAGTTTAAATAATTTCTAACTTCATAATTAAGTCATGCTAGGCTATTCTCCCCTGGTCTTTGCAGAACTACAGAAGTAGATAGTTGCTAATATTTTCACAAATCGTAACATAAGAATAAAACAGAGTCATACACTGTATGGTTTATATGGAGAGGAGGGGACAGATGAGTTTCTTATTTCTATCTCTAGACACAAGACATCTCTAATATGATTCAAAATGGCTCAACATTTGGTTTCTGGAGAAATTGGTTGCTTATGAAAGCTGACTGACAACTGCTTATACATAAATTTCTTCCCAAAAGACTCAGTCAGCTGCTTGTTTGGGTTGGGAACACGTGATACTTACTACTTCCTATTTTTCATCCAAATCCAGCAGCTGATACCTGATGACTCGCAAGCATGCCAGTTCATTCTTGCAGTTCCTCACAGCCTTTTCCCATTAAGACAGTTACACAAAAACTGCAGATCAGTTTGTATTTTCTGCTACTTACAGTTAGTTAAGTCTATACCGTGGAGTCTGAGTTTTTTTCCCCCAATCTTCAAATAGTTCACTCTGTGAACTGTTATGAAAAACACTGTCTGATCAAAAACTCAGTTACTGTTCACCACCAATGATGTTCAGGAGCAGCTGAACAAACTTCTACCGTGTTATGGTCTTGAGCAAGCACCCTGGAATATCTGGATTCATGTTAAGAAAAAAGCCAAAAATTGAGTATGTCATTCAGGAAGGACCACATTCCTGTGCAACTGAGAAAGAACCAAAAAAAAGGAAGTTATGCATTGTCTTAAATAAAGGGAATTCAAGAAGTGATACTACAGATGTCTGCATTTTACCCATTTTGTCCCAAAGATGACATGAGCAGTTGCTCTAATGGATTGAACAGGAACAGCTTTCACATAATAATTGCATTCAATGATTATAAACTATTGTAGCTACCAATGCTGAATGCTAAAGCTTAAAAAATATGAAGTATTACAAAACTTGTGATTAAAAAAAAAAAAATAAACTGGCAACACTGATGTAGTTTACTACTAGCAAAAAAACCCCAAACCCAGCAGCAAAACCCCTCACAAATGTCAGGAATCCTATTTGGAAGAATGGGAAACTTAAATAAGTCAGCTCTTTGCACAAGTGTAGTTATTCACAGAGGCATATACCCATAAATAGAGACACACATACACAAAAACACACCCAGCACAGCGAGGAAACGGCTTTTAGCTGCTGCAACAGGGAACCAAGGTCCCAGCAGCAGGGCTTCTCTTGGCAGCCGTCTTGAAGACAACTTTGTGACACTGAGAAATCACTCACAAACCTCACACTGGCGCAGCTGCCCGCCCGTTCTGCGCAGACATGGAGTCCTGGTGAGTAACATCTACCGCACAGCGCAAAGGCTCTGCGGCAGCCGGTGCCGCCGGTGCGAGGTACACACTGGCTGCCATCGAGAGCCGGGAGATTCATCAGCCTCCGCGGCTGCCATAAGCACCAGGGCTGGCCAGGCACGGGGGCAGCTGGCAGAGGCTCTCCCTGCCCTCCCTGGCCCCTCAGCAGCGGGCAGCCCTGCCAGGCCCTCCTGTGCAAGGGCCATGATGTCCCCCTGACCCAGAGCACGTCTAGCAAACCCCCACCAGCTGTGCCCAGCAAAGTTCTTCCACGCGCTCACCCTACAGCGCTTCACCTCCCTCCTCAGCCAACACGTGAGGTTTTCTCCTCTTTTAAAATACAGTTAAAGCCATAAAACCTCGGGAAACCTCAACGCGCTTAGGTAGAAAGCGCCCACAAGCCTAACCACCCCCCTGGAGATGGCCAGAGCGCCGCCATCTTGGGCGAGGCCCTTGACTCCTCACACACCGAGCCCCGGCACCGCGGCGCGGGGAGGGCGGGGTTGTTTGCCCGCTCCTTTGCCCTCACTCAAAATGGCCGCTGCCGCATCCCATCCTTCTTAAGCCGGGCGTGGCGCCGGCGCGCCCCCGCGGCCGCGCTTTATAGTGCGGGGCGGGGGGGCTGCAGGAAGCGGAGGTGCTCGGGTGTCTCATTCAAAGCGTATCGGTGCGGGTGTGCGCCCGGGCAGGTACCGCTGCGGCGGGGCTGAGGGGGTAACGGTCCGTCCCGTGGCGGCGGGGGTGGGTCGGTCAGGGGGAAGATGCGGTGCGGGCCCGGCGAGCAGGGACTGCCCGCGCTCGGAGATGCGCCTGAGGAGCGGCCCACGGGCGGCCTGGCAGGAGTGCGGCGGGGCCGGTAGGGCCGGGTCCCCGCTACAGGCCTCGTGTTCCCCACAGGTCGGGGGAGAGCAGCTGAGTTAGGTGTTAATTTTGGCAGCTTCGGCCCCTGTCGCTGGCTGAGTGCTCGGTGAGGGGGGCCCGTTGGTACCTGGGTCTCGGTGGGGGGAGGCAGGTGCAGGATGGGGAGGTAAAGAAAATTCATCTGGCTGCGTGGTCCTGCCTTGAGAGATGCTTGTTCGGAAACTTTCCGGGTGTTTGTCTGGACAGCTCTTGCTGGCTCACCCTCCCCGGAGAGCTTGGGAGAGGTGTGCAAGTGTTTATTTTGTTGCTGAAGATCAGTTTAATGTCAAACACAACAAATTCAAGCAAAATGCACAGCTAGGAAAAAACCCTCCCCCTGTAATCGTAACATTGTCATAGGAAAACTTCTGTGTTCACTTAAAGGTGTGTTTCTGAACTTTTTAAAGTGTAACTTTAAGAAGCTGCTTTGGTGTTTGGTTTTTTTTGCTTAAGGCACCTATCTTGGAAGCAGCAGCCTCGGAGAGAGATGGTTCTATTGACTTTGGGTGTCCAACATTAAGCTGCCCATGGCATTTGCATGATTGGACTTAACTGAATATAGAGGGGAGAGATGTGAAAGTTCACATTGATGGATTTAACTGTCATATATGGATTGTGTTTTTTGTAATAACAATGTGCATCTCTGCCACTTTGTGCAAGAGAAGCAGTAAGCAGCCTGTCCTGTCTCTGGTGACAATACTGAAAAGATCAGCTGGGTCCTTCATTTGCCTCTTGCATCTAATGCCAATCGGTCTTTATGCTTGTGCTGGTAGAATTAGGGTAAGTTGGTTTGGTTTTTTTTGTGCTGATGCTCACAATTACACCAGAGTTCAAACAATTTTATGCTGTAAATAGTAAAAACTGGCTGAAAATGCTGCCTGAGATTGCCCAGCTCAGACTGTTTTTAATTAGTATTTGTTTTATTAATCTCTCCTGTTACTTTCTGTCTAGGTTGAAGGCATGGTCTCATTGGGGAGAGACAAACATACTTGTTGTTGGAAACTCCTGCTTTTATTTTTGAGTTGGCTTGGAAGATGGGAATGCCAGATACAGCATTGTGTGACACTGGCACTGCTGGGCTGAGGCTGTAACCCTTGCTGCTCTGCTCTCAGGAACGAGGGGCCCAAAGTCTGTGTTGCAGAAAGCTGCATTGTCCTGCTTCAGCTGCCAGGCTGGTCCATCATGGCAGCCTGTGCAGTTAGCAGGGGAAAAGCTGTCAAAGAACTTTCCATTGCTCTTGCTCTTTTATTTGTTTGAAGTGCTGCATGAATTAGCAACAACATTGTTCCAGGTTCTTGTTTTTCACATTTTTTTTCTGGAATCTGGTTGTGGTAGAAAGGAAGAGACTTTTATCCCCCAAAATGAGAAATTTCTTGAAGAGTTCAAGTTCCTTTTGTTATTGTGCAAGTCTCCATGTGACAGTTTTTCCTTGCAGTTTCAGTGTGTATATTGCTCTTCCTGTGAGAAAAAGACTGTTCTTACCCTGGACATCTCTTATAGTCTAGGTTAAGACTTGATAAGTCCTGACAAATGGTAGGATGGGATAGTGTTGGAGTCAGCAATGATTGTAAGTTCTTGCTTATCTTTTTTTGTCCAGTGAGGTTTCATGAGTCAGAGTGGGCTGTTGGGAGTTCCTTCTGAAGATGTACATGTTGGTTGAAAACCGTACAAGTTCCCACCTTCATCTGAAGAGGTCACCTGGCATCCGATCTTGGTCTCTCTTTGTGGGTAAGAGCATAATATTTATTTCAGAGTTTGCTTTGAGGAAAGGAGGGTCACAGAATAAATTCCTGACAGAGCCTCTAACAAGAGATGACTGTCTTTCAGGCATTTTTCTTTCAAGAAGAGGAATCATCATGCTTTGAACTTCTTTTGCATAGCCACTAAATGGGTCTGAAGTCTTCTCCTCAGTGTGGTAGTTTCTCTGTGAAACTGATAATTTTTCAGTCTATCATCTGCAGAACCTCAGAGGTTCATGGACAGAATTTTAAGGGAGTCCTGAAAGATCAAAATAAAGGTTATTATATGCCATATAGCAATATAAATGTGAAGCTTCTGAAGGGGTTGTATACTTCTATTGAAAAACACCTAGGTTTTCAGAAACCTAGAGCAATGCTGGGGTCAGATGCAGTGTGTGCATGATAGTGAACTCTTTAACAGCACTGTGTCTATGAAATAGGAAGTCATACAGGATGTTCTGAAAGGTTTCTATTTTTAAACACTACTGAATATGCAGAAAAAAAATAGAGTGGTACTTAGGACCACACTGAGAGAGCTGGTGAGGAAAATGTGTCAGATCCTGCTTCCCAGCTGAGTAGATCCCATTGCAGTAACACTACAACACTGTCACTGCTTTCAGTGGTGTCGTCTTGTCCAACTCTCATCGAGACAAGATCGTTGCACTGGTGCTCTGGGGCACGAGGCTCTTTTCTACTGTTTCCTCCTCAATGGGAGAAAGGAGCTGGCAGCTTCTGACACAACTTTATTGCAGAAGTTTTCCTCTGGTTCCACAGAACACTTAGAGGGGAAAAATAACCACTGTAGCTTTAGCATGCTCAGAGCAGTACTGAGCTCGAGAGGAAGTATGGTGTAATGGTTAAATTGAGAGTCTCTCTGCAGTTCTGTTCCTGATTCTCTCCCAACCTTTTATTTCTGACCTCACCTCAGACTCTGTGCTCTTTAGTGTCTTTGCATAATGGGAGGGGGTTTTTTATACTGAATTCTGAGAAAAATAATGGGCTCTTTAATATATTGATCAATGTTGCAATCACATTTGTCCCTGTTTTGAAAAGTGATGGACTTGTGAATATTCACATGTTTTTCATCAGGGAATTTTAAATGGTTTGAGCTGCTTGTTTGTCCTAATTCTCTCCCCTCTTATCCTAGGAATAGCCTCCATAGGTTTGGCTGCTGCTTATTATAGTGCAGGTAATGGCCTATCTTTTCTTGAAGAATTGTTTATTTCCTGTTGATCTGTTTTTCATGCTGATGACTCCTCTCTGCAGCTTCTGTCTGGCCTTAAAAAGGCAGTTGAGGTACCTATCACACTTTGTGGTATGAATATTAAAATCCAATAATAATTGTTGCTTGTGTATGACTTACTGTGCTTTAATGCTCTGTTTCTTGCTCAGCCTCCCTTTCAATTTGCAAGAGTATTTTTAATAATGATATTTAGTTCTCTGTGTCATTTTGTACTTTCAGTGTGTTTAATAAATGTGATTAGCTGGTCCTCACAGCTCTCCTGGGAAGACATGATTGTTTGCTACCACAATGAAATTATTACCTTGCCTTTGCTGGAAGTGCTCTGTTTCTCTGGAAACTGTTAAATCACCACTGGCAGAGATTGCTCATAAAACATCTTTAGAGAACAGACAGTTACTGCTGCTTCCTGCTCCCTCTGCAATAGAGCAGACTGCACCAAATGCCAGGTATCCTTCCACCTATGGAATTTATCCTGCAGGCTGTCCTGTGATTCTCTTGCTGCATCCTGTTAACATCAAATTTTAAAACTTAATAGTGTGTAGGAATATGCTACCAATATAATCAATGTATTTTTATTTTAAGAGCAAAGTCCAGTGAAAGCTGCTTGAGACACACCAGCTATATCAACCTTTTTTTTCCCTTAAGACATTGCCACAGTTTTCTGAAACAATACTGAGCACAGTTCCACTCTGCCTTCAGTAAAAACCTGAGTAAGCACATTGCATGGGCTGCTGTATGCAAACATTTACAGGACATAAAATGCAAATGTTTGTTTGTCACGAGAGCTGACTGCTTCCTTTTATGAAGAAACATGTTTGCTTCAGTGAATTTCCATTGTCCCTTGCCCTTGTCCTCTGCAGCACAAATATTTGGTGGTTGAGAGCAGGTTGAGAGTTTTGTGGATACCTTTTAAGATGCTTTTGCTTTTAGAGCAGAGAAAGATGTGTAGTGATGTTACAACCTTGCCAATAATACATATACTTATACTTCTGCATGGTTTGGAGCAGAATGTAGATGGAGTCTTTGAAAAATAAGTGTGTTTTTTATCCTGGGAGAGAGCTGTAAAATAGCTTGTGTTACAACTAAAGGCTAAAATGTTGCATCACAGAAACCTTTTTTCCTTTTGTTGCCTTGAAAGGGCACATGTTACTTTTAAAACTAACAATTTGACTACCAAAGAAGGAAAAAACCCTCTGAATTTGTGCATTTTTTGTGTTGTTCAGACAGCTTGGCATGGAAGCTTTTCTACATGGCTGGGTGTTTCTTTGTGGCAGCGCAGAATCTGGAGCAGTGGGAGGTAAGATGCTGAACTTGGGAAATGAGGTTGTGCTAGTTAGGAACAGTTGGCAGGTGCTGATTTCAGCAGCCTCATGTCCTTGCTCAGTCCAAACAGACAAGTTATGCTTTTGGTTTTGAGGAAACCCTTTGGGGTTGTTATACTAGGACTAGAATTAGAGCAAGAATTCTTTCCCTACACAAGCATGAAAACATGAAACTAAGTGTTTTTTAAGGGGAATTTTTCCCAAACTGTTTTGTGGCCTTTTTTTTCCTCTTAAATAGAAGAGGGAGAAAGAATTGTACATTCAGCTGCTTACAACATAATTTTGTACTTACTGTTCCAACTAATGACAGAATGACCATTAAATAGGGTAGCTCTAACCTTCCATGTTACTCAGCTGCTTTCCACTGGGAAAAGTGGTGTTTGTGAAGCTGGTTTATAATCTTCTGGATGTTGATTTGTTGGGAGTTGGAGAGCACTAACCCATTATATAGGCTTGTCACCTTACTGACCTGAGTTGTTATTAGAATAAGCAACCTACACAAGACATCCTCTTTTCATCAGCTGTCAGAGGTATTTTAAATCTAGTGTAAGCCTGGCCACAACACTGGAATTGTGGTGGAGTTAGTGAAAAGTGTGACTAGAACTTGATGTTCACTGTGTGCTTATACTGTAGGCCAAAATCATACACCAAAAGTGAAATTACAAGAGCTCCAAGTTAGTGTTCTAAGTTGATACCAGGCAAAGTTTTTATTACATGAAGAATGTGACAAGAGATAGAATGAAACCTGGTTTAACTTCCTTCTAGAAGTAGTAACACAGAAGGTATGGTTAAAGCCAAGAGCAAGATTGTGATTTTTGCAGTCTTGTAATGGAGGAGTGTCTCTAGAATAGCTATTTATTTTTCTGTGTTATCAATATTATTTTCCTATATAACTGCTTTTATTTTACTTTGAATCATAGCTACTGATGGTGTTTTTAAGAAAAATCTTGACTTTTATTTTTCAATTCTACAGGAAGCTGTATTTGATAAGAACAAGGGAACAGTCTGCCTAAAAACATTCAATCTTTACAAAAAAATACTGACCTTCTCAAAGGGAGGCAATGAACAAGGTGAGACAGCAGTATCTGTGATGAGCAGACAGAAGTGCATACATGCCCATTTAATAAGCTTCTCTGGAGTTCTGTACTCAAGTTTGTGACATTTGTTTCTGGATCTCCTTTGTTCCCAAGCAGCAGAAGTAATAATCTGCCTCTCAGGACCCAAATGCTTTTTCAGGTTAGGATGCTGAATGCATCTTGTTAGTTATTTTAATCCCAGGTAACTAGGTTTACATATTGCTTTCCGTAACAGTCTTTGCTATTCCTTCAGGATGTTGATGTGCAGGTTTGTATTTCCCTTGGCTAGCTTGCTTTGCAGGTGGGACTGGTGAAAAACTTACAATTTGGGATCCAGGTGTTGAGATTTCTGTAATCTCATCTGTTTTTGGTAGCAGGCAAATCTTCAGACATCATATGTAAGCAGATGTGTTGTATCTTGCAGATATATCATATGCATTTGAAAGAGCACGTTCAGTAGTCTCAGCTTAGTGCAATATCTCATTTTTTCTTCTGTTACTTTCTTGTCGGAGTAACAGAAGCTGGCTGAGTCACTGTGAGACAGGATCTCCACTGGAAACTAAAATAGGATCCTCTTCAATGTCACTTTTAAAAAAAATTCTACTTTCTAGTCTAAATCAAACCAAATCTCAATACACTTAGAAAACTGACAAAATTTGGAACATCCTTAAGCTGAATTGTTTTTTAAACAGTTCATTTTGGAGATGGAAGATGAGAGCTGTATAGAGAAGGATGTTTAATGTTTCTAAACTTTTCTTTAGGATGTGTTTATATCTTGGAGAGCTGAGCAGATCTCTTCCTGAGAGGTTATTTGGCAATATCTGTTTCAAGTACTGCTCATGTGGGGATGCAGAGATCAGCAGATGCTCTGAACAGTTAAATCTTCCAGTGTTTGATCAGTCTTGGTAAACTTAACACCTATTTACTTACTCTGTACAGAAAAATAGTTAAAACTGACATTAAAGTGGGAAACATAAGTAATAAACTAATGGTCCCTAGTTCCTGGGAGGCAGTCTGTCTTGTTTCTTAGGGCCTTTACCAGCTAATATGTGCTGCAGCCTCTCGGTGTTTGTTTTGCCTGAACAGCTCAGGGATTGCTATGGCAGGACTAGCCTGAGTGTAAGGGACAAGAGCAATTGTACTCAAGCATAGAGTCCCAGTCATGCAATCACTGGTGGCACTGCTGAGGGTTTGCTGTATGCTAATGGACTATTTATTTTCCACATGTGTTCACAGTAGTGGCTCTGCTGCAGGAGATCCGAGATGTGAACGTGGAGGAGGAGATGGTGCGCTATTTCGGGAGGGGTTATCTGATCGTGCTGCGATTTGCCACTGGGTTTTCACACCCGCTGACTCAGAGTGCAGTGCTGGGCTGTAGAAGGTGCAGTGTGAATTTCTTTGTCATTAGAATCTGTAAGGTGGGAAATGCCAGTCACATGGGTCAGTGATTGCCAACTATTGAGACTCATCTGAGCTCTATTTTCATACTTGCTGATATGACCTTGTGTTACTCAATTTAACTTTAAACACTTTAATGCTTTCAGTTGCAGATGTTTGGGTAACACCATGTCCCATCAGGAGAAGTGATCATATTTAGATACCCAAGATCCCTTCAGTGCTGCATATCTGCTGTAGTTCCCTTCACTAGCTCAGCTGTGCAATGGCAGAGGGGATTAATTCTATTTTGCAAACATGCAGTGTATTTATCAGTTAACAGGATTTATTTTAAGCATCCATAATAAGGAATCTTGCAGTAGGAACTGTGGGAAAAGGATTGATTTGTTCTCATGTGGAAGTAATGGCTTGGCTTGATCCACCTTCACAAGTAGGATGCTGCCAGTCATACTCTATGCCATGTGTTGACTGGCCCTTCAAACAGTTATTCTCAAGAATTGCTGTGCCTGTTCTTGTCTTGTTGACACCACAGTTCTGTTAATTCTTCCATTGTTTTTTCCTTTTCACAGTGATGTGGAAGCAGTTGCCAAACTTGTTACTAGTTTTCTGGAACTGGACAGAGTAGAGAACCCAGAAGATCTCTCTCAGAGCAGTGAAACAGAGGCTAGTGATGCAGATGAACCACAGGATAAGTACTAATAGTCACCATGAACTGAATAAAGCAGAGCCTTTTAAACATCTGGAAAATATACTGATTATTCTTCAGAAAAAGAAATCCCCCACAGTCTTGACCTGGGCATTTCTCCACGTGTGCATTTACAATGGGAGGAATCTGTCTTAGGGCACCTTTTTCAGTGCTGAACTGCTTCAAGATCCCTGCTCACAGTATTGCTGTTGTAGAGTCCAAAACAAATTGTTTTATTTGCTCCTTTGACTTCGTTCCTGCAAAAGCCATTCTGGCTTTTGAATTTTGTCAGCTCATCAAACTTATCTAGGAATAGTTTTTATTAATTAATTGGTCTGAAATAATTGTTTTCCCATTAAGGAAGTGGAGATGGAGATGTAAACTTCCACTTACTGCAAATGTCTGCAGGTACAGTGTATGAAATGTAGAAGACCTGAATTTGTCACTCCTAAACACAATGCTTTGAGGCTTTTCTTGAAATGTTATAAATGACTGAATATATTGCTAAATTGGTTATATATGCAGTGAGGTGATGCAGGATAGTGGCACTTTTACATTCTCTGCTACTGACTTGCCATCAGATTCCAGTGGAAATTAATGTTTGGGTGAGTGTCTGGAATTGTAAACATCAGGTTGATCAACTTGTTATATTGTCTTACTTCTCTTGGACTTGCCAAGGAGACATAAATAGTAAAAAGAAAAAAAAGATCATGTTGATGATTCAACATCTTTGGGGTGTTCTAACTTAATCCTGTTCTGCTTAACTTCTGGGCATAGACTACCCCAAGATAAATAACTTTTTTTTAATAGACCTCAATATTTGCTATTTTACCTGTGTATTTAGAAAATAACACAATTGTTACTTTAAGTAGGGAAAAGACTGATGTCAAACATGGCAGCCTAGATTTGTTTAGTATTTTCTCACTTGAAATCATACCTAAGTGCTAAATAATAACTTTTTTAAGACAGCTGGGATAGATCCAATATTTGACTTGCACTCATGTTTTACTCCAGGTGTGTGTAGTGTCCTCAGTTCTGACCAATGGTTTCACAAATGCTTAAAATATGAACTTCCCAAGATTTTTTTTAAGTAAAAGCTACCTCTGTTAGTCAACATATTCTATCTAGAACTAAAACTCCATCATGCCTGCATCAACTTGTCAGTACAAGAAAGAAGTTGTAAAGAACTGAAAGTTCCTTTAACATGCTAAAACTGCTTGTCTTAAAGTTCACTGGGTTTTATTTAGGAATTGTATGGTGTTAAGACCTGAATTAGAAAATATTTACACAGTTCCTTTTAGGAGATCTGAATGGGGCACACATAACTGTGTGTGCTCTGCTTTCATGTTTGCCCAGCAGCAAATGTCTTCTGGCAGCACTTTCTTGGGGACTTAAAAAACCTGCATTCTTGTTTCAAAGCACTCTACCTCTACAGAAGAGAAAGCTCTGAAAAGATTTCAGCAGGACACATCTGGTTGTGTGTTCAAGCTGTATCTGAGCAAAGAACAGGTTGTACCAGGATTTCACTTCCAGCCATTTAGACCCAGTATGAGAGCTGTGAGACAAAGCTGCTCTAACTGTTAGATTGAAAGGGTAATCACAGTGTAATAGGATTGTAGCTGCCTGACTGCAGGGCAGAAGTGAGCCTATTGCTATTAAATAAGGAAAGAAACTTGTAATCACATCAGGTATCAAAGCAGACCTCTGCCAACAGACATGCTTGTGAAGTCCTCTCGAGTGGTGGGCTAATCGTGTGGCTTCCAATCTCCATCCCACATAACTGGACCTGGCAAGCTGCTATGCACAAATGTGGGAATTCACTAAATTTGGCCTTTATTAAGAATAATTATCAAACCAATTTAAAAAAAATATTGCAGGATGTAATGCTTTGGTGAGTTCTTCATTTAAATCCACTCTAACATATATCCTAGGAGACACTCATTTTGGCGAGAGAATTAAGATTGGGAATTTGGAGAATTCCCTTTCTGCTGCCTGCACTGAATAAAATGAAAATGTGAAGTGTTCTAAGGACTTCTAGTAAGAAATACTGAAAAAAAAAAATAGAGTATTTAATAGTATAATGCAAGCAAAAGAGCTCAACCTGCAGCTAACTGCAGTTTTTTAGCAAGGATATTCAGAGGGAGTATGTGATATGGACGTGCATTACACTTAATATTCTGAGCCCACAGATTTGGCCATGGGTTAAATGGACAAAACTACCTCCATTCAATGTTAACTACACTGGGTTTCTTTTGTATTTCCATGAGTCCTACCATTCTGTGGAAGATAGAAACCACAATGTAGTTTTCCAGTTAAAAATCAGTTTTGGAAAGGTACATCTATCGATCTACGCTGCATTGTGTGCCCTGCTTCTGCTGAGCTCTTCTGTGCATGTAGCTTGCTGTACATCCTTGATGTTAGTAAGGTTTATACTTACAGACTAGGCAATATCATTATACAAAGACTAAAACCATGTAAGGAAAATTCAGAATCCCTAGGAGGGGAATGACCTATAGTAAGCTATAACATCTGTGAAGTTAGTTGCATTTTGAGCTGATGTCCAATGAGCATCTCTTTAAAGATGTAGTGTCCCCCTCACTCCTCGGTGTCCTACTGATGACAGGCTGGGGAGGGGTGACTGCTGGCATGCTCTGTCAGTGTAGGAGGAATATTTTTGACTCCTCAGCCTTTCACTTGTAACAGCTGGTGTAATCCTCTCTTGTACCATTTCCATGGTGCATTTGGCAGCTCTGTGGCCATACTGGGAACCTGACTTGTGCAGACTGAGCTAATGTAAAAGGGGATGGAGTAAATTCTTTGAATGCTGTGGGTTCTGCCTGTGGGCTGTCTATCAGGCACTGCTGGCTGGTCAGTGCCACTGGGAACTGACTGGGATGCTGACCCACAGTGCAGGTAAAGGACTTGGATGCTGTACACCAATGTGTATCGCAGGCTGATGTGTACTTCTCTTGATCCAGGTTTTGAGCTTCCTATCTTCAAAAAATGTTTGTCTTTTGTCCTTGGAAGACAGGACAAAAGACAAACATTGATGGAGCCAGGCTCTTCACAGTAATGACCAATGATAGGACAAGGGGCAATGGGTGTGAGCTGGAACACAGGAGGTTCTGCTTGGATTTCAGGAGGAACTTCTTTCCTGTGAGGGTGACAGAGCCCTGGGACAGGCTGCCCAGGGAGGGTGTGGAGTCTCCTCTGGAGACATTCAAGACCCACCTGGACGCCTTCCTGTGTGATCTCATGTAGGTGCTCCTGATCTGGCAGGGGGTTGGACTGGATGAGCTTTCGAGGTCCCTTCCAATCCCTGACACTCTGTGATTCTGTGACAGCCAGATTTTCAGGTTTTGCAGTAATTATGTGCATGGAAAATTAACTTTCAAATTGCAGCTAACGTGGATTTGGTTACGGTAATGTCTGTGGGCACCTCAGTGATGTGATGTAGCTTGAAGGAACCATTTAGAAGAGCAGGTGCTAACTCAGGACAGGTTCCAGTAGTCCTCTCTCTGATCCTCTCTGCTTGCTGCTTGTCACCATTTTGCTGAAGGCTTTTTTGGGATGGTTTTCCTCACTTCTCTTGGGCCTAGCAGAGTGAAAGGCCCAGCAAACGCAGCCTGTGTGTCCCTGATGTAAAGTGCCTCGTACTAAAAGCAATGATGTGAGACTCGTTTTGGTTAGGAAGTTAGGTACTAGTAGAAGAGTATTACAAGAGATTTAAAAAAACAAAAGTCCACTGATAAAATCAACTTTGATAACTTGTTTTGTGTCATTGTAGTCTTTTTTTACTGATTTCAATTAAAATGTATTAAAATATTGATGGCACTCTAAATTACCAACTGGACAGACCCACTGAAGGAGTTAATGGGGAGGAGGACAGAGTACAGGAAGCCCAAATACCTTGTTCCTTACTGACTCTGCTTTCACTTTTACAGCAGTCCAGCTTTCACTTTCAAATAAGTTAATATAACCAACTCTCCCCTGGTAAATATATTTGCATTTTCCTCCTCTTTAAACCAAAACAACAAGCCACATGTGAGAAGAAAAAAAAAAGGCATGTTTCCATGAATGCACAAACATTTTGAGTATTAAAGGATTTATTAAAGTAAAATAAATTAAGATCTTGTTTAGTCCAAGGTATATGACTTCTGGAATTAAGATATACATAGCAATTGCTTCTTTTTAGATAAAAATCTGCATGTGGACCTAACTCCTGTAGCTCTCATTAAATAAGTTAAAGATTTGTCTTATGCTGTACTTTCTGTATCTAGAGCTACACTAATTTTATAAAAGATTGTTCCAAGATTTCAATACCTCTGCTTCAAAAATAAGACTTTCAAGAAAGCAATAAATGAAGCAAACAAGTAAAGCACACTCTGAATATTCATGGTAGTGTACCTAACTACCAGACTTTTCCATTGTTTTCCCTCGTGTTGATTTTATTGTAATGCTCCAGTTAAGTCCACAAAAATATATTGCTATACATTATTAGAAGTTCAACATTAAAACAGAATAAAACTTAGCATTTCACCCTTATA
This sequence comes from Caprimulgus europaeus, assembly GCA_907165065.1. The sequence goes on along the minus strand of OU015543.1, from coordinate 2,935,059 downwards.
TTCAGTAGATTTCAGTCAGGCTTCCAGTTTGGATGAACCTGCAGCCTCAGGTTTTTACATACTTTTGGTTTTTTTAAGTGACTGGGATGGTGCTTTTCTGTGGGGATGAGACTATGCTTAGCTTAGATGATGCTTTGGTAAAAACTCGTGTGTTAAGGCAGTTTTCCCTCAAAATCCAAGTGTCATCTTCACTATTGGCACCAAGCCCCTTTTCCACAGCTCCCTCCTGCTCTGTACTGTGGTGGTTTGTGTTCTTTCACACATCTGCTGGAACCTGGTGAGCATCCAGACAGCAGTTCCTTGCACAGAGTGCTGCAAAACCCTGGATGTTAATTTCCTGATTTCAGGCTAATCAAAGCTGTATTTAAGACCAATGGTTTTATCTATATCAAAGACTGAAAAAGTCCCAAACAAAATTTGGAGCAAATTAACTGCTGTATGCTGGGGAAGGGTTTGTCACCTCTGAACATAGCTGAAAGGAGGAAGAGTCACAGTACAGATCATAAGGACCTCAAGCATGTTTAAAGTATCCTAAATCTTTCTTTTTATGGAAAGTGCAAAGGGAGAACATGCTGGCTACTGACTAAAGTAGAACTTGTGGAACATTTTCAGGTCATTCTTACATAAAAAAGTCTATTACTACAAATACTGAATGTGGAAGAAACTGGCTTTTTTTTCCTGCATTGGAAGAAAGCTGAGTCCTGACTCACTTCTGCATTCTCTTATGCAAAGGGAGCAAATCTGACTTACAGGGTGGGTGATTTAAGGCTCAGCAATGCATGAAGACAGGAAAATTAAGACAGAGTTGAAGTTTAATAATACTAATAAATTTATACCTTCAGGTCACTTCTGTTTAATTGCAGTTTTTGCTTCAACAATTAAGATGACAAACTAGCTCTATGACTAGTTGCAGATTTCCATGTTTTCCCATGTAATAAGACAGCCCAATTGAATGGAAAGGCACCTAATTTTGTGCTTTTATTGCTTTATCCAAATCATCCACCACTTCCTGCAGCTTCTGTAGGCTGGGGTGGACGTTCTCTTCCATCCACTCCTCTACAGTACACTTGTAGAAAACTTGCTCCATGGCTGCCTGGAGGTCTTGCACCACAGCATTCCACTTGGAGAGAAGACTAAGCACAAATTGGAAGGAAGAAACAGTCACATTCACAGCTGAGCTCTGCCTCGAAGGAGGGTTAGCTTAGGGAGCCTTTTAAAGGGAGCACAGTCCTTAAAATGACTTTGCAGGAAAAGAAGCATCTATTACAAAAGCTCAATTACTTGATTTTGTGCAGATGGCGAAAGGTTGATGCTGTTTGTGTTTCAGTACCATTACTCTTGGCACTTTTCTTATGCAATGACTTTTAAAGTACAGAAATATGAGTTCAAAAAACCAGTATATACACTGTAACTGAAACCCACTGGGAGACTTGCTGGGAATTTAATTGTGTTTTTTATCAGCCAGAATGGATGCAGTTGGATGTTCACTTTATCATAGCAAAAAATGTATATAAATTAGCCATTTAGTATGAACTGGCATCATCTTTAGGACAAGTTCTGAAAAGCACATGCAGTGACAAGGAGTTGGGGAAAGGGGTCTGGTTTTATTCCAAGCCCTGCCTGGAAGCTGGCCCATGGTGAGCTCCTACACTGAGGCTAAGAACTTTTTGTAATATGCTCCAGGTTTGTAATATATATATATATAAAATAATATATATACTAATAAATATATGGAGGAGTAACTCTATACACAAAGAAGAGTTTTCCAGACACCAATTTTGTACTAGTACTCTGTTCAACAGAAGGCAGACAAAGATAAACATGCTCTTCTGTTTAAAACTATATTATGAATACTTCATATAATTTGATTTCCACTGATGCTTTGAAGTAACTTTAAAAAGAGGTAAAGACTCAAAACTCTATGTACTTAAGTGCCCAAAAGATGACAGACTTTTATTTCCATGATAATGCAAAATAAATGGTGTTACCTCACTGCATCTGGCTGAAAGTGATGCATTATTATAGGATGAATAATCTTCCTTTTTCTGTGGTAGGGGCTAAACCAGCCTGTGACGTATCTGAAAACGAATGTCAGTGTGAGCAGTTTTTGAAACAGCAGTGACTGATGTGTCTGTAAGCTGCCAGGGAGGTTACAGGGCTTTAGCTGAACTTTTCCTGCACAAATAGAAATAATGCTTAAGGAATAAGAAAATTGAAGTCTGCATATGTTTGGAACTAGCTTATAAAAGACTGGTTTTGGCAGATGAGAATAACTGATCATCTGTTACAATTTAAGTTGCATTTCAAGCTGCTTTTATTTTGGTAACCATACCATTAAAAAAAATCATTTTAACTTTAAATAACAGTAAAATTTAATTCAGGAAAGAACTTGATTCTTTAAATAAGGCAGCACATAGTGTTGAGGAATTCTGCTGAAATACTTTGAATTTGCACCTAAGTATGATGTTCTGCTGAGGTGTCAATATGTAGCGATGTGATGCCTGAAATGTAGAGCTGGATGTTTAAATCACTTTAATTGGAGTTATGCTCCAAATTGAGATGATGCAGCTCCCACACTCCTGCAGACAGCCAGAGAATCAACATAAATCTTATTACCTGTTCCTTTCAAGAAGTTCATCCACTGATGACTTGAGGTAGAAACTAACTTGTGTCACAAGTGTAAGGATGTTGCTCCCAGGAAAGGTTCCCAAACTCGTGCTGTCCAAAGAGGATCTGTTAGTTTCTGAACTTACCACACAGTGACAAACATTTGAATCCCACAGCTGGAATTTTACCTCATGAAAGTATCAGTTTCCAGGTTGGACATTCCTAGGAGCTTTTCCACATTTTCTTTAATCTTTTCAGAATAGCCACCTGGCAGAAGACAGTGGAAATAAGTAAAAGGAGCCTAAATAACCATCATGTTCATAAAAGAGCATTCTTCTGGAGTACTTTGCATTGGCTTAGTAGTTCTCCTTGGATTAAGATTTTTTTTAAAAGGTAAAATGGAAATAGAACAAGGAAAAAAAACTTGGTGGTGGGAGGAGTACACTGTCTTTCACACAATTGTCTTGTGCTAGGTAAAGCACTTCCTAGCTATAAAGCTTTCCATTCAGCGTGCTGAATATTTTTAGTGGTTGGTTAAAAAAAAGTAAGTTGTGGGATTTTTATTTTGAAAATAAGAAATGCAGAAAGTAAAAAATAAAAATTCTATTGGCAATTGCCTGTAAAGAAACCAGAAACTACAGGAAGTATTTTACCAGTCTACTACCTAGATCAATTTTAAGAAAATTGATTACTTAAAACAACTTTTACATGTAGACAAGATTTAAATCTGAATGAAACATCTCATTTATATACTAGCAGTGTTTCAAACCAGTTTCAAAAGCAATTCAGCTAGATATATTTTTTTTTTTAGTATAAGCATGAAGCTTGTGACCATTTACAGGTTAAAACATAAGAAATTATTAGCATACTGTGGCTGTTTTTAAAAGGCCAAGAGGCTTCTCTGCTCCTGTATTGCAAACATGTGCAATATGTATAATTTATAGTTCATAACTCAGACCATGATCAGATAGTCAAACCACCTCAAAATATAATAAGCCTGTGCCAACCTTAGGGCAAGGTCACTTCACTCTTGTGCTAGGCATGAACTGAGAGAGAATAAAGTTGTCATTGTACCATTCTTTAGTGCCTGCAGACATACAGCCAGTGATGGAATTGCCACAGGGAGAAGCTCACACAAAACAGAGAAGTGATCATACCTAAGGAAAGAATTATTCATTAATTAGACATTTTAGTGTCAGAACATACTAAAACAGGGGGAAGTCTTAATGTTTCCATCACTACAAATCAAAGAGCTTTAGAATTCTCAGTTTCTGACTCAGAGAAAGGACCTTCCATCTCTGAAACACTAAGTATTCCTGTTTCACTGAAGAGAACAGATAATCAAACAAATTCCTTCCTCAAGCCAGTTAAGGTCAGATATTAGAAGTCAGCTCTGGTATTCCCTTAGACCTCCTGACTTGCATGAAAACCTTTTACTCCTTCATTATTACATTAACAAACTCTTCTCTCTTATGCTACTTCATTCTATTTGAATTCACATTAGACACTCCAGATACACACCACGCATTGTGTTAACCATGCCTCCTGTAAGCACTTCAAGGTGGCACAAAGTATGTTCAAGCCTTCAAATCCAATCTGCTATTGTTGGTGTCTGCCAAAGCAATTGCTCCTGCTGCTTAAGGCTGCAGCAGTTCACTGGAACTCTGAAATCCACCCTTCACAGGCAGTAGGTGAGGCCCAGCAGGAAGGATTGCAGAGTTGCAAAGTTCCCTTCTCAATCCCCATTGTACCTCTTGGGGAGTTTTTGGGTGGAAGTTTTCTCCCATGTCTGTTCCTCAGAAGCATTTAAAATGATGTTCCTTACCTTTGCCAGCCGGTCAGAGCGATACCTTCAAGGACACCAGCGGGGCTAGTGCTTGCCACTTTCAGCCACTGAAGGTGGTTTTTTAAGTGGTGGCCGATAAGCGTCAGAGACTGATTCACTCCAGTAGCTCCTTTAAAAGCACTAGCAAACCACACCTTGGAGAAGCCACATCTATGATACTTCTCTACGAGATGCACTGAAATAAGACACAAAAGAACACTTACAGGACAAGTTTCTCTCTATTTTCAGCCTTGACTGTAATGCCCCAATTAATGGGGCAGTTACAACAGGCTGCTGAGCCTTGTCCCATCAAGTTCTGACATCAGCAAGGATGGGGGATTTGACACGCTCGCTGAGCAACCTCTCCAGTGACTGCCCTCCTCTTTTCACATGCCCAGTTACTCTATTCCATTCCCTTGAATTGCTAAATTGCTTCAGTGCTAAGAGCTGAGGGTATGTAACAAGCATGCACAGCATCTGACAACTGATTCTTCTTTCAACAAAGAAAAATTCATATGCATGTCAGATGCCCAATTGATTCTCTTATGGGAGCCTTCAGGAGTTTTTCCTTTGAAATGTATGAAGCCTTGAAGTTTCTTTGCAGAGATTCAATCACAGAATCACAGAATGGTTGAGGTTGGAAGGGACCTCTGAAGGTCACATCTAGTCCAAGCACCCTGCTCAAGCAGGGACTCCTAGAGCACATCAACCAGGATTTTGTCCAGGTGGGTTTTGAACATCTCCAGGGAGGGAGGTTCCACAACCTCTCTGGGCAGCCTGTTCCAGTGCTCAGTTCAGTGTTCAATATGGAGCTATCTGCTTGTGAGAAACCTCTCCATCTCCCAACAGGGATTCCATAGCCCTGTTGAAAAGAATAAAGCAGCAGGCAATGCAAGTCCTTCATAGGAGAAGCATAAATAGAAAAATAAACAGCAACTATTATGTGAGATCAACCATGGGCCACGTTAGTGCTACCAAAGCAATAAAAAGCAATTTAACAAAAATAGATTTTTTTGGTGTCCAACTAAGGTATGTTTTAATCATACTATTGTTTTGTCTATTTTGCTTATGAAGTAACAAAGCTCTTTACTCCTAAGCAGCTCAGCAGAGAAGTACAAACCTTTGCCCTCCACATCGAGGTCCGCTGCGTAGTCCCAGATCATTGGCTGCACAAGCTGGGGGACCCCAGACTCTGAAAGGAACAGAGTTCTCTGAGTAATGGGAAACAGCCAGTTAAAAGTGAGAACTAAGCACATATTACTGGTGCAGTAGCACATGACTAGAACTACCTATGGCTTGTCACTAGAATTCTTCAGGTGCAGTACAAGTGCCCACAGGTATTGTCAGCCTGGCCAGGGCTTTGAACATGAGTTCACATGTCAGAGGCCACTAAGTCCTTACACATCTTGAAACCACTAATATGGATCAGCAGTGACAATTCATGGGAGATCCCATTCATCCCAAACCCATCTCCTTAGTTTGAATCTATCAGTATAACCTGCTGGCTTGAACTGGTGGAGCTGCAAACTGTACCTGCAAGATTTCAGCTAAATCAGGTTTCACTTCAAATCCCTTTATAATCAACTTCCTGACTCATTTTAAACACAAAAAACTGACCCCTGGAGAAAGTGCAGTAAATCACACAGAAATTCAGTATTTTAACTGCATCACATTTTGATTTGTTTAGTCTGTTACTGCCTGTGGCAGTACAGTGCACTCAGCCAGATGCTGCTGTGCTGCTTTTGTGGAAACTGCATGGTTCCTATCGGCATTTTTTGGATGATTTCCCACTATTGAAGCCATGAATAGGTCAGTCACTGCTGCAGGAGCTGCACACCTCTTCATGGTACTGTCTAAATCTGTTGAGAGCAGGAACATAAGGTAGCTCTGAAAATGCTGGAACTCAAATTTTACTATTTTACTCTTTATACTATGACTACTCAAATTTTAGCAGTGGATTAATATTTTTCAACAAAGAAGACTCATGACTTCCAGGTCTTGGATCATTCCCACAATTCAGTATCAGAGTTCTTCATGATGGGCACGGTGATCACCTGTACTGACAAAGATGGTCACAGCTTCTCCTTGTGATCCTGCACCACTGGAAGCTCATACTGCACAGAGCAACAGCTGACATTAAAAATGGTGAAAGTCATAGAAATTTAGGCTAAGACCACAAATGACAATGGGCTTTTTTTTTAATGTGTAAAGAACGTAGGGTTGATGGCAACCACTGCATGATAACTGTTTTGTTTGTCACTCTGTGTTACCAGATGGAAAAACTAAAGTCTATGTGTTGAGACTTGCCCACATCCATACAGAAAGTCTGTGACAGCCAAGGACTAAATGTCTCTGCTCTCTAGTCTAATGGATCGTACCTGAACTGTTCTCAGATTTCTTGTTTGCATTATTTTCATCTGCTAACAAATCTGTTCTAACTGGTTGTGTAAATGTCCTGGGTTTTAGAGCTGGGTTTCTTTTTTCAGTAGTTAGAATAGTGCTGGGTTTTGCTTTCAGCCTGGGATTTGCTATGAGAGAGACACTGAGAACATCCCAGTGTTGGCATTTTTGTCACTGGCAGTGAAGGACTTTGTGTTCTGTTCGTCCACAAGCACAAGATTTAAGGGGGTGAGGAATACTGAAATTAATAAGCTAAATTGGCATTTGGCTCTGCCAAGGGGCTGTTCCATCTCCTGTCCCCCATGGGCAGGAGATCCATGAGGGGCTCTTCCTCTCTGGCTCTCTCTGGCTCTCTCTGGCTCTCGCTCTCCCAGGATTGCGGTTTCGGGTCGGGATTGTCGCTCCTCCGGGATCGTTCTCTGGGCACGGGCCGGGCTGGGTCGGTGGGTGCTGAGCAATGGCCCTGGGTGTCACTCATCTGCATATTTTGTTATTGTTATTGTTATCACTATGATTTTTAATATTAGTATTATTTTAAGTCTTCTTTTATTTCTATTATTAAACTGTTCTTATCTCAACCTACAAAACTCTTAATTCTTGCCCCCAATCCTCTCCCCTACCCCCTGGGGGCGTGGGGGGCAGTGGGTGAACGGCTGTGTTGGCTGCTGACCAAGGGCCAGCCCAGTGAAACTATCACAGTAAACTTTTTTGTATGCTACAAAATATGACTCACCCCAGCACTGGTCACACACCTGCCAATATTTCCTCACTTATCCCTCTGAGCATATCATCCCACACGATGGGTGTCACAGTTGGGTAAGATGAGGCCACACAACTTGCAACTGCTTTTATGTGGGATAAGCACAGCTTCTCTGGAGTGTTGTCTTGTTGCTGCAGCCACTGCTTTGACTCCTCTCCTTCTCCAAGGTAGTAGACCTGAAGCATCAAGCAAATAATCCTGACTTCTTGTACAGGAACAAGAGGAATGAGTTTGACACAGTATTATGAACTCATACAATATTCAAAACCTCTTGCACAGATGTGACACACTGAGTGGACATATTTAAAAGCACCTCTCAGTGTTGAAGTCACTGCAAGCATTTCTGTCAGTTAGAGGAGACTGTAGCCATGACTGAATGTACCACGTAAGGGAATTCTCCTATAGAAACTAAATATCTGAAGAATAATTAAAGCATGCTGTATTTGTCTTTGGAAGGTTTGTGTTTGGAAGCAGCTCTCACCAGTTTTACTTAGTTCAAATCCAGCAGCACATAAGGTCCTGAACTATATAAAATGAGGTTCCTGTCTTGGGGAAGGAGATCATTTGTACATGAATCTAGAAGTGACGTGGGGGCACGTCCAAGAGTGGCCCCAGGGTACCGCGTCCTGTGCAGAGAGTGGACGTGGGCCGTTAAGCTGGACATGCACTGTTTTAGAATCAGTTTTATCTAAAACATGTGTATTCTACATGAAAAGTATTTGCTTTATAAAAGTTTGCAGGTCCCTATCTAACCTTGCCATTAATTCCCACATAACAGGGTACAAAATGCTAAACTAATATCAGTACAGTTAAGTGATCATCATGAATTTCTGGGATCTGTGTGCCATAAGGATGGCTTTAAGAAACTCTGAGAAAGGAGAAAACTCAAAAGTTTTCCTCTTGAAGGAGACAGAGAAAAAAAACCCCACTTCCCACCACAAATGAGCTTCCTTTGAACAATTCAGCCAGAACAATGAGCCAGTATCTTACATCAGAACACACATGATTCTAAATTAATATCTCCAATTGATACCTCACTTTAAATTCTCATTTGACATAAAATCAAGTGCCAAGTTAGCTTTAAGAAACTGCTTTTAATATTTTGGGTATTGCAGGCAGATCAATAGAAATGACACCCAGTGCTAATGGAGTAATTTACTGTTGAAAAGCCTTTTCTATACTGGCTTGAATTGGTGTTTTCTGTCACTCAGACATGGCCTGGGCACCACTGAAATGCAGAAGCCTCAGCCCTTACCATCATTCCTCACAAAAAATAATTTCCTGGCTCAAGAGAAGTCCCACCTCATCACATCCGATGTGAAACCATTTTAAGTCCTCATGTAGTGCCATGACCTGGTCAATCATGGCTTTGACCAGCGCCAGCGACTCCTCCTTGTGCGGATTGAGGGCGTTGGGAAACACCTTCACCTCCCGGAGATGAGCAAACTCTTTGTGCTTCAGCACAAACTGCAAGAGAAAGGAAAGCTTGGGGGACAACTGCAAAATGAGGGGGGACAGCAGTGTCCTGTGTCACCACAGCTCTGCTACCAGTTACGCTGCTAAAACCTGGGTTTTGGCTGTGTGTGAGCGCAGGGACTGCACGAGGCCGAGGGCTGTACGGAGCTGGCACAGGCAGGAGGGGCACAGCCGCTGCTCCGCGCTGCAGCGAGGGTCCCCGAGCACAAAGCACCTCATGGGGTGAGGGAAACGGGGCAGCCAGTGCGGTGCCCCCCTGGTGTCCCCAGTGTACAGCTGGCAGGAGCTGGATAACCGGAGCGGACCGACAACGACAACCAACAAAGCCACCACCCCCACACCGCCCCCCAGCTCCCCCAACCCAGCGCTCCCAGGCCTCGAAGGCGCGATGCCGCCCGCCGGCCGCTCACCTCCATGTGCCCGAAGGTCTGCACCAGCGGCACCACCTCCAGCCCCTCCGCCCTGGCCTGGCTCAGCACCGCCCTCACCTCTCCAGGGCTGCGGGGGAGACCGACACGTCAGGGCCCGGACAGGCAGCGCAGCCTCCCCCGGCCCCTCCCCGGGCGCTACCTGTAGGCGTGCGGGGCCCGCAGCGGCTCCAGCGGCCCCACATAGGGGAAGGTGTCCTCGTACTCCAGCAGCAGCCCGGTGGCGCCCAGGGCGCGAAGCAGCGGCAGCACCTGAGGGAGCGGAGGGGACAGCGGGCGGGTGGGGTGGGGCCGGGCCGAGGTGCCCCCGCCGCCCCTTTCGCCCCCGCTTACCTCCGCCAGGTAGGAGGCACGAGGCGGGGCGCCCTTCAGGTCCAGGTGCACCAGGCGCCGCCGCGGCCCGCCCGCCACCGCGCCCGCCTCCATGCCCGCCGCATGCCGCCGCTCCGGCCTCGATTGCTCTAGACTGCGCGCTCCAGGCTGGCCAAGGCACGGCCAATCCGCATCGATTGCTTTGGCCTGCCGCCGCCGCGATACCCCGGCATAAAGCGCTTGACCGCGTCCCTGTGCCCTGGTTCCGGTGTCTCGGTGCTGTCCGGCCGCCCCCTCCTCTCTGCCTCGGGGAGGCCCCTGCGCTGCTCTCGGCTCTGTAATAGAGTTCCGCCCCCTTGTCTGAAGCGCTTCTGCTCGGCGGCCGATTGCTTTCCCCTGACAGGCGGGAGCGGCGAGCCGAGCGCATCGCTCTGTGGCGGCGGCCGCGATGGCTCCGCAGCGGCGGGCGGCGCCGCGCGGCCCTGAGAGCGGCGGGACGGCGGCGGGTCCGGACCGCGGGGGCCGCCGTCACAGCAGGTACCCGGTGGGGGCTGGGCTGTGGGGATGCGGGGCTGCGGTTAGCGGCTGGCACCGCTCACCACCACCAGCAGCAGCGGCGGCCACTGTCCCCGAGGGTGGCGGTGCCCAGGCCCGGCGGCTGAGGAGAGCGGCAGCGCCGGCGGGAGCTCCTGTCGGAAGGCGGCCTGTCACCTCCGGGCATGAAAGAGGGATAAAAGTGTGTACAAAGATGCGTGCGTGAGGCGTGTGAGCTCTAAACGAGGGGTCGGTCGGGGTGCCGGTACCGGCCCTTGGCCGGGTCTCTCCGGTACCGGGCGGGGTAGCGGCCCGAGCGGTTCCTCACCGGTGCGGGAGCGCGTCGTTCGCTTACGTGGGGCTGTCGCTGTGTTTCCTCCTCAGTGCCAAGAAGAGCCGAGGCCAGCAGGAGTCCCGGTGGCGTTGGGTGAAGGCCGCGCTCCTCCTCTCCTCTGCGGCCGTCGGTGGCCTCCTGAGCTGGGGCTGCCTGAGCGCCGAGGATGGGGTCACCGAGGTGCTGGCTCATCGCAGGGAGAGCCTGCACGACAAGTTCATCGAGGTCCCCTGCTCTGAGGACTACAACAGCCAGAAAAGATTTGAAGGTATTTGGATAGGGTGGTCTGAAGGGGGATGAAGCCTCTAGAGGAATGTAACAGGCTGGCTGCTCTCTAGACCTGTTAAACTGGATTTGTGCTTCAAAACTCCTGTGTTTCCTGAAAACATCTGGTCACTGTGTGTTGTTCAAATTCCCAAATGTTCATGCCTCTTGGGCCAGACCAGAAATTATTTGTTCCAAGAAATTTTTTCTATCATAATTCTCTTCTGAAGCTGCTTTGCATAGGCTGTGTGAAATAAACCTTTTGCTAAAAGCTGGGGCTGTTCAACCTGGAGAAGAGAAGGCTCCAGGGAGACCTTCTAGGGGCCTTCCAGTACCTGAAGGGGCTCCAGGAAGGCTGGGGAGGACTTTAGACAAGGGCAGGGAGTGACAGAACAAGGGGTGATGGCTTGAAACTGGAAGAGGGCAGTTTGGGAAGAAATTTATGATGAGATGAGATGATGAGGAAGATCATAATTGATGATGAGATATTAGGAAGAAATTCTTGGCTGTGAGGGTGGTGAGACACTGGCCCAGGTTGCCCAGAGAAGCTGTGGCTGCTCCTCCCTGGAAGTGTTCTCGGCCAGGTTGGATGAGGCTTTGAGCAACCTGGTCTAGTGGAAGGTGTCCCTGCTGCTGGCAGGGGGGTTGGGACTGGATGAGCTTTAAGGTCCCTCCCAACCCAACCCAGTCTGGGATTCTATGAAATCTGTTTCCAGTGTCTCTTCATACTCTGTTGATTCTTGTAATAGGCTTGTGGGTGAATTTGTTACTGGTAAATACTCTACAGAGTATGGAATGGAACTGATTTAGGATATTGTCTGTGCTGCCAGCATGCAGTAATGGCACATATGCCAGCTTCTCATACACTTGTTCTGAGATGTGTGTGTGTGCCAGCAGCTTTTAATGTTGTCTGCAAAGCGCTTCTCTGTCTTTATATCTTCCAGCTGAGCCTGTTTTCTTTCAAACTGATATTTGTTTCCCCTGGCAGTTACTTCTTTGGAGTGTTGGTGTTGGGTCTTCCAGAGAAATGGAATAATTTAATCTTCTCTGAGGGAGAGCAGTGAGAGTCTAACTTCCAGTTTGCATGGATGAGCTATGCTCATGTTCTCTTTCAGACTTGTAAAGTGTATTTTGAGGGACTGCTTTTGGTTTTTGTCAGCCTACCTGCACGTCTGTCTCTGTGTTGACTGATGAGATATTGTGTCTAAAAATTTTTTTTCTGAGTTAGTTTTTAGCCAAATCAGTTGTCTGATCTGGTTTGTTATGTGGCTGATAAAACACTTGCTAACACAAATCTGGAGGCAATGTGGAGGCTGGAAGCTGCTTGGAGCTGAGGAAGAACACAGATGATCAAAGGGCTGGAGAACCTGACCTATGAAGAAAGACTGAAGGAGTTGAGTCTCTTTTCCCTGGAGAAGAAAAGGCTCAGGGGGAGCCACATCACATCATTCCAGGACTGAAAGGGCACCTACAAAGAGGAGAGAGGCTCTCCCTTCACAGGGAGCCACGTGGAGAAGACAAGGGGCAGTGAGTACAAGTTGCACTGGACAAGGTTTCATCTTGATATAAGAAAGAAATGTTTTACAGAGAGAACATGCAATCACTGGAACAACCTCCCCAGGGATGTAGTAGAGTCCCTGGAAGTTTTCAAGATGTGGTAATCTCATCTAGGCTCTCTTACTGCAGAAGGCTGGAGCAGGTGATCTTTTGAGGTCCCTGCCAACTTGGGCTGTTCTAAGATTTCTAGCTTTCTTCTGGTGCCAGTTCTGGTAGAAAGGGTTCAAACTGCAGCCTGGATGTGGTGTCCCAAAGACATGCAGGTAACTTCCCCTGTCCTCTCCAGGTGGCTGGTGCTGTTGGTTGAAAGGTTTGTAACATAACAAAAGCTTGTGTAGCCTGTGGTCAAAGAGTTCTTCCTCAGTGCTGCAGTGGTAGCATCTTGCTTGATAAGAGTTTTGGAGTGTTCATCCCAAATGTGACTGAGGCAAAGAAAACTGCTGTCAGGAAGCTACTAGCAAGAAAACTTCCTCAGTGGGGCTTTGTTGGGGTTTCTTTTGACTGAGCACATGAGAACACATGTTCTGTTTTAACTTTTAATAGTTACTAGAAGGAGAAACTGCTGCTGGCTTGATTTGCATAGTGCCAAGGCCAGAGAAAACTCTGTAGCCTGTGTTGCCACAGGTTTGGTAGCCACGACCGAGCTAAGGCTAAAGCTGTCTGCTTTCAGCTGCTAGGGCTTCTGCTTATCAGAAGAAACCCTCCAAACCAACAAAACCTTATTTTTTCTTTCCATGCTTTACAAGAGGAATTTTCTGAGCTGTGGACTTTTGGTCTTGGCAACCCTGTCAGTTATTCTTTCCATCATAAGGAATGCAGGAACTTGAAGGGTATCTGTCCTCTACCTGGGAAGAGGAATGAGTGAGTTCTCTACTCCTGTGATGTCCTGGGGAGCAGTCTCTGCCAGTGCTGACCACAGGGTGAGGTGTGACCTCTCCTGGCTTTGTGTGAGAGTGATTGACACATCTGGCATCAATACAGAGGGAACAACCAGGAGTCATCTTGTGTGAGTTTGGATTCTGCCTTTCTAATTAGATGTTTGCTTGCTGCTGTCTCTTAACTTGTGTGATAGATTTTGCTTTTTAGCAGGTGTTTTTACATGTGTTCACTTGTGTTATGCTTTCAGAAAGAGATCAATGGTATTAGGAATGTGTGAACATCTGTTTTGTTAAGTGGTTAATTGAAGGCTTGCTGTGATAACGACCTCTACTCTTGGGTTTGTTGGTTTTTTCCCCCCTTCTTGGTTTTGAACTCTTGTCTCCTGCTCGGTGCCCACAAGAGGGGAGTGATGAGCTGCTGAGCTTCGCTGTCCCGTCAAAGCTGGATCCTTGCTCTGCTCGTGTGTTCCTGATCGTTGAGGGGATTACAGTTCCCTGCCAAAGTGATTGAGCTCTGGAGCTTTAGTCACTTTACTGGAAGTGCCTTTCTGTCACTCAATAGCTTTTCATTCTCTGTCTTTACTCTGGTTTGATGTGCACAGCTGCTCTGTCAGAAGGAGGTACATTCCTATCATCACTTGGTCTTTGCTCAGCTCTAAAGTTTCCACAGCTGAGATGAGCTTCTTACTTGTGCACCTGTGCCTGTGTCAAACTAAACTATTGCAAGTTTAGTTTGCCTCAGATGAAATGGGAGTCAGTGTCACAGTGCAGAGGTTTCACTTCCATAGCACTGCCTGCCAGTAAACATGCTTCATACAGAAATAAGTGTGTCATTTTTCAAAGGCCAAGCACTTAACTTATTATATTTGCAGAAGATGGGGTGTTCTGTGAGCACAGTCTCATCTGTGTTCTGAACCCTGCCACCAGATCTTGGCTATTTCTGCTGTCTTGAGACATGGTTAACTGCTTAAAACTCCTGTGGCTACTAGAGTGGCAGATGAAACTCCTGCAGAGTCTTTTGTGTGTTGCCATACTGTGTCAGTGTACAAAGCATCCGTGATCACTGCCCAGGAAAGAGCTTTAAGATGCTTTTCCAGAGACTAGGTCAGTGGATGTGGAAAGCAGAGGAGTCTGTGAGCAGTGGAGGAACAGGTCCAGCACCTAGACTACTGGTGTGGTTATGGGGATGGCATCCAATCAATCTTTGTCTCCTCTTGTCCTGCTTTGAGGTGGATTGCATTAGGGGAGCATCATGATGGGGCTTTTTTCTCTTGAGAATCATCCTGATCTCAGCAGTGTATGGTGCTTGGCCAAGTACCACTTTAAGTAGAAGACAAAGCTGCAGCTTAGGTACTTGGAGCCCTGTGTTACAGTCTGTTTTCTGTGTGCTGAGTACACAGGTGTACACAGGTGTAGTTGTGTTTTTGCATGTTTTGGTATGTTCCTCCTTTACCTTGATTGAAAAAAATACAACTATTGGATCCAAAGCTCTGTGCCTTATGAGATAAGTGAATTCCTTGGTCTGTGAGGCACAAATCTGTGGGAGCCTCTGGGTACTTTGTAATACTAAACTGAATTTCTCCTGAGTGCAGTTTTTTTAGGTGTGCTTTTAACACTTCGGTGCTCCCATGTACCACGGTCTCTTAGACAAGGATGACACAATTCTTCATGCTACAATTGTTTTCAAACACTGTTCTGATTTTTCTGGAGCATTCATCCAGTGTGCCTTACTGCTGATACCTGACTGACTTTATGCTGGACTGTCTTCTCCTTGTTTTTCTCCTCAGTTTGGAAAAGCTTCTGCTGTTGCCTTTGGAACACCTCCTGCTTCCAGGACTGTCTTTAGCACCTCTTTGTCAGAGATCCCAGGCATGTAGCTGTTGTCCTAGGTAGTGCTGTAGCTTTGCCAAAGCTTGACTCTCCAGTACCAGCCTTTCCAAAAGGGTAAGGTCTGTGCTGGAAACAGGGAGCACAAATCTCTTCTGAAATCAGAAGTCTTTGCTAGTGTCCTTTCTGCAGAATGTTTTACAAATAAATCTCTATTTAGACAGGTTTGTCCCAGGGTATTGAAATTCTCCTTTGAATTTACTCTTTCCCATCCCCTCTTCCCTTGAACATCAGCTTTCCCTCATCTTTAAGACAATTTTCTTTGCCTTTCAAGCATTAAGGAGGCCTTTTCAATGGCAGAAGGAATTTGTTCCCCTTTTCTTGTCTGTATCAGCCAAGAGAGCTTCCTTTTTCTGTGTTCAGCTTTCTCCTAAACTCCTTAAAATCTCATTTTTCTATCAGCCTGTTGCCTCAGCCTTTTAAAATCCTGTTTTGTAAGAGGACTATAAAAAAGTGTACTGCCAATATCCAAACTTGTGCTTCATAGAATTGTTGACATCTTTATACCCACAGAATGTCTGGTGCAGTATGGAGTATGTGTTGTATGATCTGTGATTGATGATTATTGTTCTGCAAATCTTTCAGTGGCTCTTATGGTTACTATAACTAAATGTTGTAAGCTTGTTTTTTTAGTTCTGTGAATGCAAATTAGTTTTTCTTTGGCTGTTTCTTTTACATGCATCTCTGAGTTTAAAATAGGGTGCTGGAAGCTGTTACTGCCTCAGCCATCTGTCTCACTCTTTGGGTGAGTATTTGCTAGCCTGGAGGCAGAGATATCTCATTCCTGTCAATTGGCTTCTGAGATGCTCTTCAGCCTTGCATTCAGAAGTGAGTAACTGATTTTAATCTGCCACTGCTGAGTGTATGATGGAGCCTTTAAGGCACAGCAATGTAAGAGATGTATGTTTTTGTTAGGGCAGAGAAGAATTAGCGTGCAGTTCTTGCTGGCTACTACAGAACTTGCTTTTCAGAACTGCCAGGTTATATGCTCTGAAGGAATACAGCATTTCCAGAGCTTGCATTTTTATTGCAAGGTCTGCAGTGTTTAACTTGCAAAATTGTTGGCCCCTGGAATTGAGATGGAGAAATGCAAGAATTTCCACAAAAACTCTGCCTAGCCTTTCTGATTGGAGAGGAAATATCTACAATGTCCCTGAAACATGGCACAGAAGCTTCCCCTTCTCCATTCCCTCCTCTCTCAACTTTGTAACTTAGATCAAACAACTTTCTGCCTATAAAGCCTTTGTGGGTTTATGTTGATTTGAATTCTCTACCTTTGGGGCTGGTACTGTATTGCAAAGTGTTGTTCTTTAATATGCAAAGCACCTTTGGGTTGCTGACAGAAGTTTTAATTTTTTGGTGCCTTTTTTATATGAAGACACTCCATTTTCTGATGGATGGTGTAGTTTGATTCTGCTCCTTTCTTTAGCTCACAGGGTCAAGAGGAGAAAAGTGAGCTGGAGGAGCCATAGTCCTGGTTCATTCTTGTAACAGTGCTTAGGTTCTGTGCTGGCACTGATAAACAGATGCTTCAGAATGTAATCTGTAGCATTATTTTAGACTGCTTGTTTCCTAGGTCATCTTGAAATAACTTAATGTGCACTCCCTGGAATCTGAATCTCGAGCTGACTTCAGTGAATTGTTCCTGTGTAGTCAGAAAACACAATGAATTATCTGGGTTGTAATCCAATTAATTTCCTGACCTTGATTTGTGTTTAAACAGTCTGCTTGGTGTGGGTGCCTTTGACTTCAGTTTAAACATGTCATATAAGGAATTTCTCTTTTCCCAAGCTGTGTATAATTTGGTATGTTGCTGTCAGTGTTCAGCCTATTCACACACACATCCTTTCTCATTGCTCCTCTCTTCTTGAAATGCAGGTGTAACTGAGGGGCTTTGCAGTGCACACATAGCCAGGGTATGTCCAGTAAGATGCAGTGGAATTTCCTACAAAGCACTTGTGCTGTGGCAAAATTTCTCTTTTCTGGCTGTCATCATTGTTATCATTAGTTGCTTTTGATCAGAGCAGACTGATGCTTTTGGCTTGCATGAGTGAATTGATTGATTTCTTTCCAGGAGATTTTCCCCCTCCTTTTCTTGTGTTCTGATGAGCTAATAATCCTTGAAGAGGAGCTCAGTTCAGCAACAGTAAGTGTATTGGCAGATGTCAGAAAATGCCCTTATCCCAGCTTTTCTGTGGCTTTACATCTATGGATCTTCCCCAATAAAGTGCCACGTGTGACATCCCAAGGTCTCTGGTGGCTGAGAATTGATCTTATTTCTTCTTGCCTGAAGACTGTTGTGGACCAGACTTGCAATCTCATATGAACTTTCATATATTCTTCAGCTGAAACTCTTACTGCTGACTTTTCTCCATGAGCTGTTAAAATTTAATATTAGATTTCTAACATTAATTTAATGTTAGATTTCTTAGCAATGAATTTTAAGAGACTTTTCTCATATGTCCAAGCTGTGTGCTTCAAGACACTTTTGTGCAAAGTCTGACACAAAAAATTGCTCTTGAGGTATATTTGTATAGACACCCAATATGGAATGTTATTTGTTTCCTTTTTGACTCATGTGTTGGGGGAGAGGGGAAGGCTGAGCAAATCTGAAATATGCTGCTTTTATTCACCTGGCAGTGTGGTTGGAACATTCAAATTCACTGCTTTTTTATGTTACTCTTACTTTTCCAGTGACTTCCAGTGGACAAATACAATTGTTCTCAGTGCTCAACCACAGGAATCTCTGTTAATAAATTGCATGATTTAGGGTTGAATACAGAAACATGAGTTAAATTCAGTTCTCCATGTTAATACATGAACTAGCATGTATTGATTCTGCATAAAGTTCCTATACCTATTCAGGAATCGTTGTTACTAACAGTATCTTCTTTATGGCTTGAGCTGTTTGTATTCTAACCAATTTTTTCCATTTTTCTTTTGGCAAGTAGAGATTTCATTCCTGTCAGAGTGGCATTTCTCTTTTCTGTTATTAGCATGGTGGTGCTCTGGTGTTGTGTCCACTGCATCCAAGTATGTTGTTGTCTTCTCCATCTCATTTTTCTTCAGGACAATTGAGTTTCTTCATCCTGTTGAGACTGGCTTTGGGACAGAACTCTTCATGTTGTGTGTTGTGCCTAAGAGTGATGTGTACTGGACCTTAGAGTTGAAGACTTAACCTGGGCTGTAACAGAAAACATTTTGTATATGGACACATGGCATTAAAGGGGGTTTAGTTGCTGCAGATCTCGCCTGATTTTTTTGAACTGTCAGCCTGAGATGGAAGGATCCATGTGGCACTGCTGAGCTTTCCAATTCTTGCCCTGACTATCTGAAGGCTAGAATAGAGTGAGTAAGATTAAATCATCTAAGATCAAATTCCTTTCAGAGAGCAGTTATATGAACAGGAACTTTTGTTTTCACTACTGCACTTGGGAAGAGGAAGAATCACTGGATCTGTCTGTCTTGCTGCATGTACATTGAGATACAGATGCATCTCTTGTTACTGCCTAATTAAACAAAGGCCATCTTCTCTAGCTTGAAGTGGTAGATGTGCAAAGGACTGTCAGTTTTATTCCTAAAGCTTGTAACAAATTTAAAGTTTTAGATAATTATTTCCAGATCAACAAGAGAAGTAGTTTGTTTTTAAAGGCATGGCATTGCTGTGTATTTTGCTTAACCTAAAACACTGGAGGCTCTGGGTCATGCTTGATAGCCACATCTCCAGTGGCTGTGCTACTTTGTGGGTTGAGATTCATTCCTTTGACATCATCTCCATTGTGTTGAAGTGCATTATAGACATAGCAGGAAATAACTTGTCAGCTTAAATGGTGTATTTCAGGTGAATTACACCAATCAGCCATGGCAGGTGTAGGTTAGGTGAGTTCTGGGGACTTGAATCTGTGCAGAAGCAACAGTGACATTGACTGGCTTGTCTATGCAAAGCACATCAAAATGGAGATATAACTTTCTTGTAGTTTAAGTGATCTAAAAATTCAGATTGCCAATATACCTTCTGAATGTTGTGAGTCTCAGTAGGAGAATAAAACCAGTAGATATTTGTTTTGAATCTTTTTTTAAATATGACCTTTTTTTCCTCTTCCTCTTTGTGTTCCAGGGTGCACTCCTAGGAAGTGTGGAAGGGGTGTGACTGATGCAGTAATCACAAGGGAAGAAGCTGAAAGAATCCGCAGGTAACTCTTCTTTTAGCTCTTAACTTCTCTGAGCACTTACTTTAATGACAGTGTGCCAGTGTTTGAGGTGTAGCACAAAGCTCAGGAGCTGGAGGAGGATGGCTTAAACTGGTTAAAACACTAAACTTCTTTTAAAAGCCATTTTCCTTTTTTGCTATAGTGAAGGCAGTTCTCTTTCATAGAGAATCTGCCTAGCTCTGTGGAGCATGAGTGTTGTAGAGAAAAAAAGAAAATTAAACAAGTTTTAAAGGGTTTTTCACTTGGCCTTTTGTTCCATTGGCCTTTAAAACCAGAACAAAACAACATAAGCCTCCTTTCAGCTGAGTCTTTTTCTGGGTAATTATAAGCTACTGCTGACCCTTTAGTCCTCTATGAACATCAAGTGGTGATTTTAAATGAAATAGTAGGGGACACTGTCACATTAGGCAGTTAGAAAAGTTATCATCTGCTTTGTGGTTTGCACTTGATAATCATGTGAGAGAGGAATGTCACTGAACTGCTGGAAGTGATCTGCAGCTGGTGGAAGTGCTTTGTTCCTGGTGGGGCTGACCCCTCTGATTTCAAATTCACCTGGGCCTCTGATTTTGATAGAGCATTTCTGCATTGTACAGGTTTATTTATACTGCCCCAGAGAATCAAGATCTGGATTGTTTTATGTTTAATCTTTCTTAGAATGTATTTGAAAGATTTCTTTTTTTTTGGGGGGGGGGGAGATGTTTTGGGGATTTTTGGAAGGAGGCCACAAGCTCAGAAATGATTGCAACATAGATACTTTATTTTCATGACAGGCTGCATATTCAGTTTCAAATAAGTGGCAGCTTCTCTTCTCAGCTCAATTGGGTGACATCTGATGCATCAAATAACACTGAAGAGTTACATGTTGTAAATAATGACATTAAAGGACAAAGTAATCAGACTTCAGTTCTCATCTCAGGTTATTGTTTTGCCTGCAGAATAGCAGAGAGGGGACTGTCCTTGGGAGGATCTGATGGAGGGGTGAGCAGTGTCCTGTTACTTTTTACATTCCTTTACTGCCAAGGCAAGATTATAAATGCATTTTTGAGGCTAAAGGAGAGGAGACTGAACAGAAGGAAAAATTCTCAGACTTGGAAAAAAAATTGTGAAAGTTATTTTATCTTCCATAATACTTCTGCTAGCAGTATAATTTGTGACTTCTGCAATACAGTTGATGCTTCCTATTATTCAGTTTACTTGTTTCTAGCACATGTTTTGAATTGATTTTGCCTTCACCATCTGGAAACAGTGATGGTAGCAGAACTGCACTAGTTTGACTTCTGTAACTAAATTACAGTGCTTCACTGTGCCATGTAAAGATTGGTTTTGTGTAGTGACAAAAAAATCAATTTAATGTCTTAAGTAGACCTTTGAATAATCTTTAAAAATCCCAAACCACTTCTCTTTAACAAGCCCATTTATTTTAATTTCTTTCTCCCTGTCTTTGATCTCAGGATGCTTTTGTGCACAAACAGAAACTGTTTATTGAGTATTTGTAAACACAACCAATTCTCTAGGCCTCTGTTGAATTGGGGCATAAATTAGAAGAAAAGGAGAAAGGTTTCAATGAAAAAACAAAACCACCAAAACCCCCAAAACTTTATTGTCCTTGTGATTGCTGAGAAAGACCTGCAAAAATACAACCCAAGAAACTTAAGCAGGGCTGCCCATCTGAAGCAGTGTATTTAAGTGTGGTAGTTTCACTGGGCTGGCCCTTGGTCAGCAGCCAACACAACTGTTCACCCACTGCCCCCCAGCCCCAGGGACAGGGGAGAGGATTGGGGTAAGGGCAAGGAGACTCGTAGGGTGAGATAAGAACAATTTCATCATTGAAATAAAAGAAAACTTTAAATAATACTAATATTAAAATAGTAGTGATAATGATAACAATAACAAAATATGCAAATGAGTGACCCCCAGTGCCATTGCTCAGCACCCACCGACCCAGCCCGGCCCGTTCCCAGAGAACGATCCCGGAGCAGCGACAATCCCGACCCGAAACCGCAATCCCGGGAGAGCCAGAGCCCGAGCGAGAGCCAGAGAGGAAGAGCCCCTCATGGATCTCCTGCCCATGGGGGACAGGAGATGGAACAGCCCCTTGGCAGAGCCCAATGCCCATGGAGCTGATCCATGGCAATATTCCTCACCCCTGAGCTCTTGCGCTTGCAGAGGGACAAACACAAAGTCCTTCAGTGCCAGGGACACCAATGCCAACATGGGGATGTTCTCAGCGTTTCGCTCCTCACAAATCCCAGGCTGAAAGCAACATGCAGCACTATTGTAGTTACTAAAAAGAAACCCAGCTCTGCCCCAGCTAAAAACCAGGACAGAAAGCTTTAACATTCTCTACTCAGTTCTGTGAGGATCTCTTGGATTTTTTCAGTTCTGTGGTTGCATAATTTGCCACTTTGCCCTGATTACTGTGCCTGTTGGGACCTCTGGTTTAACTCCTGTAATCAGTGCTGTCAAGTGGGTTTCCTATCTTGTTCTTTCAGGACCTATATGTGGTTTTTTTCATTAGACTTCCACAAAGGGGGATTAGAAGGGCACTGCATGATACAGACAGCTTTGTGGATTTGGACCACAGAAAGCTGATGTCCAGCTTGGTGTCCAGGAATTGAGGAAAATGAGATGGAGAAAGCTTGGAAATGGCAGGAGGGGAGGGGACCTGAGCTGGCTCACTTGAACAACAAGCCAGAGTGTCAGACCAATATAAATCCATTATCTCCATAATTTTTTTGAATCATCATTGTGAGGTTTTTTTCTTTTAAAGGGGAGGGAAATAGGAGGGGAAAAGAAGATTCTATTGCTGCAATAAAATAAGTCTGTTACAGAATCTGATGTCCATGGAGAGGTCTGGGATCTGATCCAAGCCTTCTCGTGTTTCTCTCAATCTGTAAATGTGAGAAGCTCTTGTGTGCTGTTACTCCTTAGGGGAAGGTGCAGGAAGAAAGCTGTGCTGTATTGCACTGAGGCCTTATCCAGAATAGTGGATTAACACTGAAAGATGCTAAACCCAAAAGCTGACCAGTGTTTCCAGGAAAACATGTTTAGGAGAATCCTTTAAATACAGTCTCTTTACCTAGTTTCTTTTATGCCTCTTTCTCCCCTATTCTGCTGTTTTCCTCTTTTTTGATGTGTGTACTCATATTCCCTGTGTCTTGGAGTGAATATTTTTCCCTATAAGTGTTATCTTGGCTCACAAATGTCATTGAATGCTGATGATGTATATCTGAAACTGTCTTTGTTGATTTAAGCCTTTTGTCTTTTCAGATATCTTATTTATGTAGCATATAAAATGTTTCAGGTCTTACTTCATCTAGCTGCTTTGCCTGTATGCCTCTCAGGCTTCAAGCCTGTTGGGTTAGGTCTGGCTTTAGAGTGTTTGATTAATTCTGTCCAATTATGTCTGTTCTAAGACTAATTTATTCCTTAAAAATTCCTTAAATAACTTCTTGTTTCTGTTTAATTTTTTTTAATTCTTTCTTTAGCCACTTTGATCTCTTCACTATTCCAAATAAAACTTTTTCAGTTTTCCACTGGAGTGCAGACTGCATTTTCCTGCTCTCTTATTTCCTCTTAACTCCTTTTTAAGCAAGATGTCTGATTTTTCTTTTTTTGTCTGTCATACTACTTATATTTTGAATTCACAGGAGTGGATTTGTGTCTGTATCTGGTTATAATTTAATAATGTAAAGATCTAAACTTGCAGTTTGTGACTTTCAATTCTCCTCTCCCTTTGCCCTTTCTGCTTCCTTCAAGAACTGAAGTACAGCACAAAAACTTATTTCCCTTTTCATCCTTTTGTGTTGAGAAAGTCTTGGCAAACACCTGAATTATTAAAATCTCCCAGGACTCATGCCCCAGCTGTCATGCTGAGCTTTATCTTCCTTTGCAGTTTCTCCTAGGTTTATTTTTATTTACACACACACAGAGTGAGGCTAGAAGATGCCATTGTAACCTTCTAGTCTAACTTCCAAGCAGGAGCATCTTCTCCACCAGTATGCTGCTTTGCCTTGTACATCTGTGTCTCTGAAATAGTTTTATACTCTGCTTCTTATTCACAGAATGTGAATTGCATTAATTCTCTTGATGTTTGCCTCAGCTTAGGTTTTTTCTTTATAAAGATGACACTTCTTTCTTGCATACTACTTCTGCTTGCATTGCCACTTCAGTCATGACTCATTCATTCACGTCTTTGTGGCTGCTGCTGTCACAACATCTCTCGTGTAAATGAAACTACTCATTTATTATTAGATCTACTGGCATTTATTTAGAAGACCCAGAAAAGAAATCCCTTGGTGCAGCCTGTTTCCTGTGTTGCAGCAAATCTGACAGGAGTAGCCACCTTGACCCCCTTTTTGCAGGGGAAAATTAAATTTCTCAGTCACTGGGAGAAGCAAACAACCTGTGTAGCTGTGATGCCAAACAAGGGTTTCTGATGTGGACCCACCAACCTATGCATAGAACAGTGGTTCTGCAAACCATGTCTCTCCTTATTCTGCTTTCAGCCCTCCCAACCAAACTCTGTAGTCCTCAAAATGTTGTCAGCTCTGTGTTTTCCAGGGAGAAGATAAAGCCTCTGCACGCTACTTGTCCTAACTCATACCTCTACTATAGGACACATAATTTTCTTCCTTCCTAATGAGCCTCCTGATAGCACTTAGGCAACACATACTTGTCAGGAGTGAAGGACATACTTGGCAGTGTGTCTTTCACTTATGTGTTGGTGTGATTATCCAGACTTAACTCTAGGAAGCTGGAGAGGAACTGGTTGTGTCTACTCTATATTTAGTGTAAACTTGTACTGGACTCCATAGCCAAATATTGCCTTTAATTTCCACGACAGTAAAGTGTACCTCCAGCAATCTGGATGGTGTATAAATTCCATCAGTTATGCCTGTGGCTCATAATTAATCAGTGTAACTTTTAAGAGGCATTACCCTAAGAACATAACCCTTGTCCATCTACTCTCAAGATTCAAGGAGAGAAGGATATTTAAAGGTGGTATTGTTTTGAGAGTCTGTCTAAGACTGCTTGCAGTGACAGCAAGTGTGATGCTGCCCAGGAATTGTTGGCCATGTAGAACCTCCATTGCTCTTCCCTCTGCTCAGCTGGAGTGTGTGAGTGTTCCCACAGGAGGAGTGAGGAAGGTTTTAAGTGCTACCAGCAACTCTATAGACAAGTAAAATAATTTTGCATGTTTCTCTTTTGGGCAACGTGTCTGCTGTTTTCTTTAAAAGCATCCTTCAAACGTTTTAAAGAGTGAAGGAATTGCTGTAGAAGTGAATATATATATATATATATATATATATATATATATATATATATAAAAAAGTAAATATATATATATATATATATATGTTGGTTGGCAATCTCTTTTAGTGAGGATCAAAGGCAGGGCTTGTCATGCTTTACAAGATGTGGAAATTGATCCTTTTTGCCGTACACTGAGGAGTGGTGGTTACTTGCATGTTCACTTGAAATCCTTTTAGCAGTGAGAGAGTAGAGAATGTGGGACTAACAATACAAGGGCCAAAAGAACTTGTATTTGTGCTTTTTTTTCCTTTTTTTTTAAAAAAAGGAAGTTCAATTTCCTTTCTACAGAAGTTCTGTAAGCTGGGGTAGTTCTGTTAAACAGCCTCTTGGAAATAAGTGTGTGGGTATGTGTGTTTGCAATGTTCTTGCCATCTTCAGATAAACTTCATGGAGCTTTCAGCCTGGGAACACTGCCCTGAATTGCAGGCTGACCCTTGAGCAGATAGCTGAACCTGAAGTAGCAGGGTTGACACAGGCTTCCACCAAGGTATTCTCAGTGCAGGAAATGATGCTAAAAATGTTTAATGTTCTGAAATGGCAGAGGCCAAAATAAATGTATTTCATTTTCAAAGGTAGTTGTTAAACAAAAAGCTCTCTGCTCGTGAGTAATCAAGTCCCTGTCTGTGTTTGGCATTTGGTGGTTTTCCCCTGTCTGAAAGAACCCTGAAGAATATTCTTTCTTTTTCAGATTTCCTTTTCAGTCCTCATTGGCTTTTCTAGGCTTTATATTGTAGCTATTATCTTTTCAGCTATGAATACCTACCATTTTGGGGGTGTCTTTTATTGATTAATTTAGATATTTTTGGATCTTCCCAAATGTAATCATCTGGAGCTTGAAGAGTAAGAAGAAATGTGTACATTTGGAAAGCATGTTGAAAGTATTGGAAAGACAATTTGTTTTTAAATTAACTTCATCTTTTCAGATGTGTCCTGCTACTTCTCCTTATAATCTACTTTAGCATGATTACAAGCATATTTTTGGAGCTACACAGGAGCAGTTTTACTGCTTCTAGCTGTAGCTTAGATTATCCTACAGAACCAGAAACCAATAAATGAAAATGTTTTGCTTCTGAAGCTTGAGTGAAGCTTGTTACAAGAACTGCTCTTACATGACTCTGAGATTACTTGTTTCTCCAACAGCCCTCTGAGGCTTTTGGACAACTGTGGGAAAGGAAGGTCTGAAAAGCTCATGCTATGTCCACTTGAATAGCTCATTAAAATATATATCTTTAAAGGGGTAAATAAAATTATTTGAGTGTGTTTATTAAAGGAAGGTAGTTACTATCTCCTCTTAAAAGGAGACTTTAGTGAGGTTCTCCTGATTCAGCTATGAAGCTCAGAGTAATCGAGCCTACAGCAGTTTTCTTTTGCTGAGAGACTCATGGGTGTCTTCCAACATGATCCAGGGCAGGAGGGAGAAAAGTGCTTTGGGACTAGGGGTGAATGTGAAGCTGTTGCTGGCCTGGCACTGCAGCTCTGACACGCCTGTGGACTGATGATTTGCTGCTGCTCTTTCACCAGCCTGTCTGCATTTGAGTAAAGGCACAAAGTGGCTTCAAACAGTACTGTTCCAACCATGCCCAGACATTCTTGGTGCTGGTAAGATGGAAGTTATAATTCTTTCCATGCAGCTCACCCAGTGGTATTAATATTGTTTGGATTTTGTTAGAATAATGGGAATGGTATGTGGTGCATCAAGAAATGCCAAATTCCAACATGAGTGCTTTTGCCCAGATATTGTATAGCAAAGATGTCATTACTTTGGTGCCAGTCAGGTTAATTAACTGTTGCTACTTGATATTTCCAGTATAAAAAAAAAGACTGCTATTAAGAAGTCATATTTTTAAATACTATTTAACTGATGCAAAACAAGCATGTATTTTGTGGACAGCAAGGGACTTTATTCAATTTAGAGAAATAATTTAGAGTCCTGAGAGTTAGCTCTCTATCCTGGCAGATTGGAATACTAATCTTTTTAGCTTGGTCTGGAGCTCAGCAGAAGTGTTTGGCTTGAATTGGATGAAGAAATGAATTGAATTTTCATATGTAAAACTCTGTACTCTGGTTTTCTTTTACAGTGGTTTAGAAATTGAGGAAAAGAAAGTTTGGCTGTAGTAAGCCTTAGAATTATAATTGTTCTTTTAAACAGACTTTTATGTCCTTATTAAATATGAAAAGTACACAGGAACTCTTGGTGAAAGAGAAGTTTTAATAACAAATGTTGGGCAAGATAAATATTAGTGCTGCTATTTGAGTGCTTCACAAATACTGGAAAATTAGTCATCTTTGTGGGGAAAGGCAATGTCTTCAAGAAGAGATCTGGAAAAACAGTGTCTTACCCTTAGCCCGTGGAGGAAGACTCTGGCAATTCTGTATGTCAGATTGGAATCTCAGGAGGAGCAGTCCTAGGCTTTTTTTTCATAGTACCTTGATATTTTGTGCATCTATATAACAAACTGAGGGAGGTTTGTAGTTGTAAGCATTAATATTATGAACCCAAATGCTAGAAACTAATATTTTTACTTGGGAGGCTGTGGAAAGTGAGTGCCAACTTGGGACAGTTATTAAATGTCATAGTTAAATAATAAAACCTTTTCATGCTTATTTTTCCTACTTTTTTTTTGTTTCTTTTCCCAGGCATCGATTTTGGACTTGCACTCTGGAGCCCTTTCACTGGGGAGGCATTTTGTTAATCTGTACAGGTAAAATGGGACCGTGGCTTTGCTGCCTGTCTTGTCACCCTGCACCTTCAGTGCTCATTGCCTTTTCAGATGACTCAAGCCCTGTGGGCTGGGGCTGGTAATGACAAACTGTAGAAGTTGCTTAGGTTCACCACAGTTTCCATGACCTGTTAAAGAGCTTTTGTGGCATGAAAACTGATCTTTTGTTGAACTGGGCTCTTTGAAAGCTACCATTACCTCTATTTTCAGTGTTCTTCTTGTACCAGTAAATAATATTTTTTCATTTATAGTCCAGTTTGTCAGCAGTGGAAGAAATCAAGTAGTCTGAACTCTTAAAAATCCACATGATGTGGGAAGGGACTTTTTTTATCTGGGGAATTCCACTATCAATTGCTGCATCTTGATCCTTTATTCATTTAACACTTAATCTTTTAGTAATGCTTTTGGAAAGTCATGCTCAAAAGCACTTGTAGGATTGTTTTGTGTTGTGTTTTCACTTTTTGATTGTGGGTAAAGCACAGATAGGGGTGAGAATGCATCTTGGTGTTACTCAGGCAATCTGATTTGGCAACTTTTAGACTGTTGTTTAACTTTTCAGGTACTTTGGGGACAAAATTCGAGACGTCTTCACAGAAGAGGATTTTGCATTATATCGGTAAAGATTTTCAGTAACTGCTGAACTAATCACAAAACACAACTATTTTTTTGTAGAATCTGGGTATGGAGGGGATTTTCCTTAGGATTCAGGTATACAATTGATTTTGCAGCTCAAAATAGTTATCTCTGTGAGAATTAAGATGCATTGAGGAAAAGAAATAAAAGGACCTTTTGGTCACTTCCTGATAAATAACATAAAGTGGTCTGAACTTAGCTGCATTACCAGTGTCAGGACAGTACTGATGGTGTAAATGTAACCAGAATGATGGCAGCACCACACATTTCCCTTTCTGCATAAAGGGCTGATGCCAGCCCTGCAGGTAAGGAGAGCTGCTTCACCTGAGCTCTGTGGTTATTTGCTGGAACATTATAGCTGGGATGTAAAATCCTTCAGCATTAACTCTTTATTTGACACATGTTATCCTAGAGGTGTTGTGTTAGATGAAAAAGACAATCCTATACTATGATTACATTATAAACTTGGGTGAAGTGTAGTAGAACACTAAGTGGTAAAGCTGGAAGTGGAAGGACTTCAAATCACTAATGTTCTGGCTAGAGAAGCAGAGCATACTTCCCCCTAAGAAGCCAGAATATGCAATAGTGCTGTAATGTATTAGCTTTGGCATCTGATGCTTTTAGCTTTCCTGTAGACCTGCTCATCTAATTAACAAAGACACCAAAGATAACAAATTCATGTGTCTCTGAAGGTGTGTGGCCAAAGTTTAGGAACAAGCATTCTTTGTTGACTAGACACAGTAAATCTTTAGTTATGCAGTTCAGTTGCTTTCTCATAATTTAAAATGTACCTGGCTTGAACATTTTAACTCTTTTTTTTTTGTCTTGCCTTTGTGAAGGAATATGACTTCCCTCTAGTGGTAGAAGTAGTATTAAGTGGCCAAATAGGTTTATTAGTTTTATTATTATACTAATATTATTTGTCTTAATATATTAACCACTTAAAGCTTATCTCTATTCAACAACTATTTTTAGATACTGTTGTCTTTATAAATGAACCTCTTTAACATGTGTTTACTTCTGCCCCCAAAATCACAAAATTGAGATGCTTCCTTAATTATCATCAAACTTTGATTGTATAGAGAAATTATATAGTTTCTACCTCACCAAGGTAGTGGAGAATACATTGAAAATAGTCTTTGTTTTGCCTTCCATTCTGTAGAAGATCAAAGAATCTGTAGAAATGCCATGAGTGTATGGAGGGACTGTCTTACTAAAGAATATTTCTGTTTCACAGAAACATTCATTTTTTTTAATAATAATTATGAATTTCTGATCCTTACACTGAGATGAGACAGCTGCTAGGCAATATCAATTTTCCCTTAGTATTTCATTCCAGTGTAGGGGATGTTTCAGTCTGCTGGATATGAATTTAATACAAAATATATCATTAAATGCTTCTGTTTCTATTAATGGCAGTGTTTTAACATGGACTGTAGTACCTTATGTCCTTAATGAATTATTTTATGCTATTCTTGGGAGCATTTATCTTTATTACTTTCACTTAACTACTGAGGCCAGTTTAAAAATACACTCCTGGGAGAAATATCTAAATGTAATTCATGTCTAAGTATTACTGATTGCAACAATAACAAATCTGAGTAGGCATTCTGAGCCAGGAGCCTGGCTTCTGAGCTGTCTCTGTCAAAGTTATGTTGCTTCAGAATCAGTTATGGTTTCTAGGCTGATGCTTTAACCACCATCTGCCAAGCATATTGCAGCAATTCTTTCACATAATAGCATCTTTCTCCAGGAGAGACCTTTTAAATCTGCATGCTTGGTTTAAGGGCTGTGACTTCAGTAGAAAATGGCACTAGGAAAGATTTATTCCAAAATCTTACAGCTTACTAAGGTGAGACCTAGAAAGAGCAGAGGAAAAGCTGATATTTTGCTTTTTGCCTAGATTTGATCTGCATGTGTGACTTCTGATAAACCTTTCTGGCTGTAGAAGAGCATTGCTTTGCTTCTGCTGCCTTTGGTGCTTGTCACTGGGAACACAGCAGAGAGAGGTGCTGACAAGTGGGCTAGAGAAGCTGTGTAGTTTTGCAAAGCTTTGAGTGTTCCTGTCACTGTATTTGAATCACACTTTGCAGTGACTCCTAACTGCATTTTTTTTGCTCAGTCTGGCAGAGCTTGTATCTCTCAAACTTTTTTGTGGTGCTTTTAGTTGTTTCACTCAGTCTTTCATGCTGCTGCTGCTGCACTAAGCTGACAACTTTGCAGTCTAGTGAGCATCCTTTCACTTGAGTTGTATGTTCCTTAGACTTCTAGCTACTTTGGCTTTCCCCCCACCCCTTTCTCATCAAACTGACTCAAAATAGATTTCAGGAACTGCTTTTACAGAATGTGGTCATGTGCTCTTTTCAGGGAATTCTGTTCTGTCTTTCCCTGAGTGTGGGCTGTGCATT
Organism: Caprimulgus europaeus; assembly: GCA_907165065.1. The sequence continues at coordinate 2,904,509 of OU015543.1, read as the reverse complement.
TTGATATTATCCAGTGACTCAGTGCAAATGTACAAGGATTGCTGCTGCCAAATTATAGGAGGGATTCATTTGTTAGTTACCTTGTTGACTGGGTGCTGTACTTGTATATTTATTGCTACAGCAGAGCTCTGTTTAGTGCATCTGATCAGAGCCAGGGTACACCCTCAGCTGTTTGAATGGGTAGAATAGTTGCTGTGGTTTTGAAAATGAATGCTTGCATTCTCCAGCATAAAAAAGTATTTTCCTTGTAGTTATAGTACACCAAAGCTCTCCCAACAGTTTTTGATAAATGGGGGATATGGAGGAAGAGGTGTGAAGAATGAGTGGGCCAGGATCAAGAAGGAAGGGGAAGCTCCTGCCTGAGGCTCCTGCTTCTTCTGGGTGCATATGAGAAATAGCTGAGGGAACAATGTGGCTCTTACTGTACCAGCTCCAAGGTAGCCAGAATGTCTGGGCTCATTCATTCCTTCCTTAATAGCACCTTCTAAGGTGAAATTTGGATTATCTTGTCATGTCATTTACACATGAACTCCAACATGTTTGTCCTGATGTATTTTACCAATAGACTGTATTTACAATGGTCTGTGTCTGGAATAGCAAGGAAGGGAATGAAAAGAAAAACTTGCAGTCATGATACTGATAAATGTTGAAATGGCCTGGTCATTGGAAAGCAGGCTGCACAGAAGAGTTTTTATAGGCTGAAAAGTGACTTTATACTATTTTTTAAACAGCTACATGCTGTATTTGGCATGCAGTGGGCACAGAATGAGCTGAAGTACACAGATGCATGTGTTCAGATAGATGATTTACAGGATTCTAGGGAACACTTCATCTCTAAAGTCATGCCTGTGCACCTACTGCAGGGTAAACACTTGATTCCCATGTACAGTGTTTAATTTGCTCTCAAAGAAGGGCATAGGACACCTCACAGAGCTTGAAGCAGAGTTCATGTTTGCACTGACAAGTTTGTCAACCTCTTGATGACTTCTGCAGTCAGATAAATGTGGACAAAGGGCAACCAAGATTATCACAAAGCACCCCACAAAACTTACCTCCTGCAGCACACAGCACACAAGCTGAGATCTCCTTGTCATTAGTTACAACAGCACAATGCAGTGTTTTGTAGCAAGATTGGTGTTCTGCATCTTAATTCCCTCCCACTCTGTACATTAAGCATTAAGTTCTTTTATACTTTATGTGGCTTTCTTAAACTTATTTTGAACTGCAGCTACTTACATATGACAAAATGAGAAGTCCTGGTTGTTATTCACATGCATTGAGAAACAGTCTTTCCAATATTTGCCATTTTCCTCTCTAAATTAGTGCCTATGTATTTGATTTGACTGATGCCACATTATTAGAAAGTAGGTATTAAACACAATCTATGTGTAGAAATAATGTGTGCTGGCTCAAATAGGAATTTCATGGAGTTTCTGTAGTTTTTGAGCAGTATGGTACCTACTCAAAGAGGAAAAAGCATTTAGACACTCAAAGGTATTGCTTTTAAGAGCTTGCTTCAGCAAACCTTTGCCATATGGGTTATTCATTCAAACATCAGTGGAAATCTGCAGTTTATTCATGACTGATAAGCCTTCCTTTATTTTTTCTTGTTGATTCTCTGTAATTGAGTTTTTTTGCACTGCATTACAGTGCAGAAGTGTTGTGCCTATTTATAGGCACAGTTCTTCCAGTTTAATAGTTTGTATTAAATATAAACTGCTTGAGCATTTGCTGGAGGTATGTCAGATAATACTTTGTATATCAGGACAGTTTTTAATGCTTAAAAATCTGAGTATCCAGAGGATGTGAAGAAATAGGGAGGCTGAGGTGGCCTGTCACTCTTTGCTCCATCATATTACCAAGGTTTCTATTGTACTTCTTAAATTCAAGCCTCAACAGCTCTTCCATGAGACCAGAATAACACCTAAAGTCATGCTTTTAGACCTGTCACCTCAACTGCTTCATTACTTTGTCTTCCTGTTCACTACTTCCCCTGCCTACTCGATTTATAAATGGGGAAAAAGCAAACTTGTCTGCTGAAAAATATGCTTATTTTCTCTCTGCAGCATAATTAAACTGTTGAGATGATTTTCCTTTTCTTTTGATAACCCATTGGCCAGTCCAAACCAGGTAGACTTTTGATTGCTGTTTTTGTCTGTTGGGAAGAGTTGAGTAGAGCTTAGCTTCATGTTCATTTGCAAAAATGCAGTCTTGCCCAAAGCTATTGCACAAAAGTCTCCAAGAGAAGTGAAGCTCTGATGGAGCCTTTTAAACACCAGACAGCAAATCTCAATAAAACTTTTAAAAGTAGAAAAGGAATCAGCCTGAAAGAGGAAGCAGCACTGCTTAGGGAACAATACAACTACTGGAGATTTAAGGTTATGTCAAGACTATGGGCTGAGGACTTCAGAGTAGATATATGCCAGCTGGCTGATGCAAGTGGCCACCTGGTGTCAGAGCCAGGGAATCTGCTGCTTTAGTGTTTGTGTGTTAAGATATTAATTCTTGTGTTGGGTTGTTCAAAGTGCCAGCTGCCCTTAATTCATGATGAAGTGAAATGAATAATTACATTTAATGCTTTTTGGGAAACAGAAGGCAACCTCTGCTGAAGTCCTGTATCTTGGAAAGGAAACAGACAGGGAGATCAGGCTCCCAGAGGCATGAGAGGAAGGACCTGTAGATCCTTTCTTGATGTCAGTTTTACAAACTACCACTACATAGCTCTCAACTTGAAACCTCAGTTCATGCAGCCATGTAAATACCTGAAAATCTTGGCTCTGACTTCATTTAATGGTTTTGATATTTCTCATTTAAAACAGCTTGAATTGACTCCTAAACCTTAGACCCCTAAAAATGTAAAGTGAGACAGGTTAAAAATCAAATCTGTATGTGTTGGTTTTGGTTTTTATTTTGTTTTTAATTTTTATTTTTGGTGGGGACCCAGATGTGAACAGAATGAGTGTTTAGGATTTTTTTAGTACTTGTGGTAATAGTTTTTAGAGGTGACTTTTACAGGCTAACACTGTAGGTCTGGTTTTAGTTCTCTCACTTCTTTTTAGTCACTATTTAAGTTCCCTAGAGAAATACTAGGGGAAAAAACTTGCTTGAAAATTATGCTGAAGTTCAGTACTACCCAGTGGAGAAATGTCTGATGCAGAAAAGATGCAAAACTACTAATGTAATTCCATGCACAGCTTGAAGTGTATTTACTCAGAATATCTTGTTTATGTGCTGCTTTTGAAGCACTTAGGAAGGAAAAGGAAGCCTACTTCAATAACCAAGAATGTATTAAAATGGGGAGAAACAAATACAAAGGTTTTAAGAAGCATAGAGGATTACATCTTAAAACCCCAATGTCTTAATTTAATCTCATTGTGTTATTGCATTCTTTGCTGGTTTTTAAATTTCCTTGAAGTTAAATACTAGCTGCATGTGTTTACTGGTGGGATGTGCCAGGGGTATTCCTCACTAATCACAAATATTTTCTCTTTAAAAGTGTCACTGACTGACCTAAGGCTGGCAGTTCTAGGTGGCCCTGCACTAGCCTGGTGTGCATAGAGCTCTGTCCTGCAAAGTGGCTGTTGCTATATAAGCACTTCTGTGCACTGATGCATGTGTGATTATTAGTCTTCTATTTTCAATTTTATTTAATTTATTTATTAAGTTTATTCTTTATTAAGAATTAAGTTTAAAAATTAAAATCCTGTTCTTTTCTTCCCATCTCCCAGGAATTGCAGGTAGAAATAGTCTGGTTGAATGGCCTAGGTTGAAGTAGTTTGGTTGAATCTTTGAAATATTTGGGAGAGGTATCTTGCATTCACTTTTAAGGAAGATCTGGTTATGATACCAATGTGTATGTTGACTGAGAACCCTGAGTTTCATGGTGCCAGAGACTTAATTGGTTAGTTTAAAATTAGTGTAAAAACAATTGAAGGTGCTCTAGAGGCAACACTTTATGAAGACACAACTTTTTAGTTCTCTGCTTTAGATAAAGATATATGTGGAAGACTGATCTTTTCAGTATTTAATAAATGGTGAGATATGGAATTTTCCAGGAAAACAGTGTTTACACACAGAAATTTTAAAACCTAACCCATAGGAGAGATATTGTCTCTTTTTCTTGATATTCTGAGAGTTAAAAAAACCCCAACAAACCCCAACCCAAAACACTGGGGGGGTTCTCTTTTTTAATGTAGTTATCTCCTTTATTTAAGGCAAAATAAGGGAGAAAGAACAGGTATGTGTTCCCCGTGATTTATTAGCTAAGGAAGAAGCTCAGCTCTGAAGAAGCAGGACCAGTGAATGAAGAATATAGAAGAAGTAGGAGAGAGTTGTCACTTAGCATGCTGTGTTGTGTTCTCTGCAGTGATGTGAGACAGAGAACTCAACAAAGGATTGCTCAGGCGTTTGGTATCAGCTCTGCTTCCATGTACCTGACCAAGCCAACGTTCTTCTCCAGAATAAACAACACAGAAGCCAAGACGACACACGATGAATACTGGCACCCACATGTTGACAAGGTAAGTAGGAGGCTGAGATGGGATGCAAATGTTTCCTGTTATTATTAGATCACTTTAAAGTCATTTTGCATTAAACAATCAGTCAAAACATGTTGAAAGCTGATGCTTGTAGAAATCCTTTAGGGGATGAACCTAATGGAAGGTTAAGCAAGTTTTAGGAACATAGGCTAGTATATTCCTTTTAATTTTATTTCCTCTATTTTAGTTATACTAGAATTAATAAAATGTGTGAATGACTATTTGGGAATCTCTTTTCTCAGAAATGTTGATTAAATTGACCTGCACCTACAAAGTGTTTCAATTTCATCAAACCTGTGTTTCCAGTTAGGGTGTCACTCTTTCAGCCAGGTCTAGCAGGAGCTATTTCAAAGTGGTCAGTCACTGTTGTTAGCTGATCTGAGCCTTCTGAGAAATGCTTAACATCTGTATTTGAGTTATACATGAGTTGAGGCTTTTTTACAGATGTTTTTCTCTGGTGATATGGTACCTTCTTTTAATAATTTGATGTTTTGCTATTTTTAGAATGGAAGTATTTTGACCTTCTTTGAACTGCCTAATCTTCTATCTGTAGGTTCATAGCTTAATACTTTGCATTTCTCAATGGACTTGAATGATTTGGGATTGGTATTGAGTTTATTTCTGAATTTAACCGAGTTCAAAGGTTCTGTACAGCATAGAAGAATATAAACTAACAATGGAAGAATCAAATAGCCAAAACAAACAGAATACCCCCAAACAACCAGCCCCCCACCTCCCAAACTCCACAAACAAACAAAACTAACTTAAAAACCCCAGAATTCATGTCTTCAGGATTTAAGAGTCATGGATGACCCAAGATGGAACCAAATAAAACTTATTCCATCAAAATCTAAGCTACACCTCAGTGCTGGAGGCTGTCTGTAAGTAGTGTACCTTGAAGTCTATGACCTGAAACATCTAAGATGAAAAATCAAACTGAAATATACTTTGCCTTGAAAATATTTCCTGGGCAAAGTCAGTCTGAGGGAAGTATCCTGTCAGTTTTTGCTCACATTAGTGTAAGCTTCTGTGCCCTTTCTTGTCATGTAGGCACAAGCAGCTTAAGTTTTAGAAGTGAGGTGACAGTGATGATACCTGACACAGCCATGGTTTGAAAGAAGGAAGTCACACAGGGTGGGAATTAGTCACTGATATAACAAAGACAAAACCAGCTTTTGGATGCTTCTTGTTGGGGAAAAAAACCTGTGATGTAACCATTGAATAGGAGTGGACCTAGGACCAGAGGTGGCAGGGATGTGATGTAACCATTGAATAGGAGTGGACCTAGGACCAGAGGTGGTGGGGATGATTCTGAGGTGCAGGTTATCTTGACTGGTGCTGGTTGGAACTAGTTGTAGGCAGCCAGTTGTGCTGGTGGGGCTCACAGGAATCCCATCATGTGTTGTACTTGTTTCCAAGTGACACCAAATAAACCAGTGATTCTGGGTGTGTAAAGTGCAATAAATTCATAGGTTCCTCATAGTTTTTCCACACTTTCAGAGAATGTAATTTGGCTGCCACAAGGGAAGAGAAAGCAGTAAATTTCAATAGCTGATGGCTATTTTCTCTACTTTTTTCTTTCATCCCAAAAAAGTGTATTTTAGAACTACAGACTCTGATTTATTACTATAATGAGATTTGTGTCTGCACAAGCATGAGGCTTGCCAATATTCTCCTTTTTCTTTTCTGCATGTGTTTTGCATTAGTAAATGGATAACGTGGTTGGATAACCTCACAATTAAGTCTTTCTACCTAAATCTCTCCTATAATACACCAATTATTTTGTCGTTTAGAAGCAAATCTGTTCCTGTGAAGAGAATTTGTTTCCTTTGTAGGAGCTGTTAGGGCATTCTGACAGTGCCTGTACCTGATGGACAGCAGGCTAGATGCTTTGCTCTTTTTATTCATCTGTTTTGGCCACATTTTCTTTATCTTGCAGACTGTCTCTTCAGGGAGCAGTTACACCAATTGATTTGCCTTGACTTTTTCTAATGCACCCCCAGCTTCAAAAAATAACCCACCCCAAAACAAACACAAAATGTGGTCTCTTAAACTTGCTATGCATGACCTAAACCTTACTAGTTTCAATACTTAATAATTGGGTAGTCTGATTTATGGCAGCAGTAAAGAGATTCTTCTCTTGGTTGGGGCAGTTACCAAACACCTTGTCCATAATCATGTAGAATTTGTGCCCCCCCAACAGCATACCTGCTGTAAAATATGAAAATGTGACTTATGCTAAATGTCAAGGTATTTTCTGAGAGAAGTGTTGTTTAGATAACAGTGGGAGTTAAAAGTGTGGCTTGTCCTGTTTATTCTAGAGAAGTAGTTGGATGATTTTTTTACTCTGTAGCAGCTGACTTCTGCAGTAAGTTGTCTGTGTTGGGGAAGCTGAAGTGTACAAACCATTGAAGTGCTTTTTGTCTGTGCCTTAAACTTACATTCCAGGTTTGATCAACCAGAAAATATATTGTGGTTATAAAATATAATGTGGTTGTTTTAATTCTTGTTCAAGAGCATTTTCACAGTAAGGACTGCATGTGAACAAAACAAATTTGACAGCACCACTGCATGCTAAGCAGTGAGCCTTGTGTGGGTCAGTTCCCTTTCATTTTTTGGGGGAGCAGAACTTCCCTGGTCCCTAGCCACAGTGAAGGGGCTTTGGGTGTGCTGTGGAATAGAGACCTAGAGCAGACTTCTTGTAAAGTGCTTCTTGAGCTCATGGCTCAAGGGTCCATTTCTCCCTCTTTGGTCTTCCCATGGAGCAAATGCTGTTGCCAGTGCAGAGGGTGCTGAAGAGAGATGGACAAGCCATGATGGGCTGGGTGATAACTGTGGGAACTGCCCCAGCTCAGTGGTTCATCCCTTCTCTAGGATAAATGACTCCAGCTATTACCAGATAACACAACTCCTTCTGTGGTGATGAATGACAGCAGTTTGCATTGCCTGGTTGAAAATGGAGAGTTTGAACCAGGGTAATGATGCCTTACAGTAGTGTCTGGTAGAGATACATCCTTGATCCTGTTCACTTCATGTTCATTATGAAAGTCAACTTACATCATCACTGCTACTGGACACTGTCTGCCCTTGCTTCTGGTGCATCATTCACTTGAATTGGCATCAAAGGATTAATTTGAATCCTTTCCTTGCTGCACAAACAAGCCTTTAATTCCTCTCTCCTCTAACTTCTGTTTGTGCCTCAAAAGGTCTGGTATTATTTTCCCTGTAAGTGCAATTGGAACACAGCTATCTGGATGGAGCTTTCATGTGAGTGTTTGCCAGATCATGGCTTAAAGAAAATCTTACAGTATGTGTAGAGTATGTCTGCATAGGATTTCAGCCTACTGTAGGTGTTCATTATGTATATCTGTATCTATATCATTGTGTGTTTAGACAGAGGTAAAAATGTATTTATAGCTGATCAGGCTATGCAGGAGATTGAACTCAAATAGAAGGTAAGTAGGTCAGAAAATATTTCAGAGAAGGCTAAATGGAACAGACAAGTTGTGTAGCTTCACAGGTTGCCTTCAGTGAAGTCAGCCTGCCTTGTATTTTAATTTCTCCAACAAACTAAGCTTCACTAACTGCTTCCAGACTGCAGTTAAAAGCAAAGGAAAAAAACCCCATTGCTATTGATCTAAAGTAGGAATTGCTTCTCAGAGAATAGCAGTAGTATTCTTGTGGTCTCCAAAATAAGTGTGAATACTAGGGAGTTGAAGAAAGATCAATAACACTCATCATGTTAAATACTTTGCCAGTTTGTTGGATGCTTTTGCATTGTATAATTATTTATGCTTTCCCTTTGGAATAGGAGAAATCACTTTATGTATTTCTGCAAATAACTAACCAGTGAAGGTTGTTTCTAGAATACTTTAGGATTTTTTTCCCTGCTTCTTTCCAAAAGAAAGGGTAAAAATTAAGCCTTTGAAAAATGAATCTGACACATTTTTTTGTTTCCAAGTCTGACACTGTTGATTCAGAATGTAGGCTTCTTGGAGCATGTGAATATCCCTCTTGCCTCAAGTCTATTGCAATTGTATTTCTCTGTTTGAATATTCTTGGTTTGGAAGATTTTAACTGCATAATCTGTTGTGTCTGTATGAAGCTTTGTTTTTTTTCCTTAAAATTTATTTGATTTTTAGTTACACAGGAATTGGGAACCCTGAAATTGCTCACATGACTAATTTAATCTTGTTGAATTTATAAGCAACTAAATCAAATAAAGAGAGTGTTGGCTTAAGATGTGGAGTTTCATCTTGGATGGAATTTGTTTGGAGCTGAGCCTTTCAAATGTCTGATTTATAATGAAATTGCTGTGTATGCTCAACTCTCACAGCAGAGTAGTCTTAGTCTCTAAGAGACGTGATGCAGGACTTGAAGATTTCTGCAGTCCCTTGCCTGGATGAGGATCCTGTCATCCTTTACAGAATTGTCAGGCTCTGCCATAACATAATTTTTGGGTTCTTTTAGCTTGAATTTCTTCTATTGGAGCTATTTCAGGACTTCAGTGCAAATTTTTTTCTTTTTTATTTTCTCTTTTTTTTTTTTGGTGCCTAAGCTTGTTCATGATCATTTTATATAGCTATTTCCCCCCCACTTCCCCCCAGTTCAACCTCCTATCCCCATGTATTTACAGGTAGCAATTGTATCCCTTTTCACCTTTTCTCTTTAAGCTGAACAAGCCAAACCTCACCTGTGATGTGCTCTCCATCTCCCTAAGCCTTCCAGCAGCCCTCTCTGGCTCTGCAGGCTGTCACTGTGGCATCTGCTGGCTGCTGCAGCAGACTTTTCACTCTTCTTTTTCTTCCCCTCATGTTGCTAGAGATGGAACAGAATGCAGCAAAAGATCTTCCTTTTGCCTTAGGACAGCATCCTCTTTGAAATCTGAGGAAGTTTATTCTTGTGTCTGCTCAAACCTGTTACCTTGACTTACAGCCCCTTGTATTTCAGAGATGTGCTGTTTGGTGTCTTACATTGTCTATTTAATAGATACTGCCAATATATAGAATATTGGTAGTAGCTATCCCAGTGATTTCTGTGATTATCTGCACAAAGAGGTAGGTAGAGGCTTACAGGAAAAGAGCAGTTTTGATTCTCATATCTGCAAGACTTCTGCTGATTGGAAAGTGAATCCATGTTTTATTTTCTTCTGCAGTGGAAAGCAGAGGATGGTGTCCTGCATGTTTGTCTTAGTAACTGCAGGCCTGTTGCATATTCCTACAACTCTTTAGTTACACATAAATGTGACCCAAGGATGCCACACTGCAAAATGTGGCTGGCTAATTCTGGCAATTAGTTGTATTTATAATAATAGTCTTTAAAGAAGTATTATATAAATATCATCATGGGCATCTAGCATTAAATATTAGCTGTATTTGAGTTATTTGGGTAAAGGGAGGTCAAAAAGAGCACACTAACTGTATGAGGTATCAGGCTGAATGGAAATGCCTGCATTTTTTTCTATTGAATAAGGAGCTACAGAAATTAGATATGCTGCAGTGTGCCTGTATGGCTTATCACCTGGTTTTAATGACAGCTTTTCTCACATAGTTTGAAATTCTGGGTCAGTTATTAACCTTTCTGATATTGGAAATTATTACCAGGATAATAAATACATTTGATACACATGGGGGACTTCTAGCATTTTAAATAACTGAGTATAATTTAGGGCCTCCTTTCCATAGTGTTGCATTTCTCAGGCCTGGCTGCCTTCTGAAAATTGGTAATGAACAAGAACAGGAACAGAAAAGCCATTTTCCACTGCATCCTTGGTTTCTCAAATTAGTCATATATAGAAATCAGATGTGTTTAGGCTGAAATGGTTTGTAGTCAGCTCTGAATAGTTCAGAATGGGTAAAGCTGCCTTGGAGAGGATGGAGAATGCACTGATGGAGCAAAGAGCACTGCACCACTGAAGAGTTCCTAAAAACAATTTTAATGCATTAGACTTGCAAGCATGAGTTCAACTTCTCTTCTGAACTTCTTCACTCTGCTAATGCCTTTACTGGCTGGAAAACTTTCTTAGATGGACTGGAAGTTTATCAACAAATCAGTGAGGTTTAAAATAGCTTTCCAAAGCTGGTTGCATGAGGAGGGCTGTAGAATGGCTCTTTTGAGGTGCTAGAGTACCACAGGCTCGTTAAATCCAATTTATTGCCTTGTATTGCCACTAAGGTTTGGGTGGATGTGGGGAGAAGGGGATCACCAAAACATTTCTCTTGTGATTTGGACTGTGTAGTGCAGCATATCACCACATTTGGCTTTTTTTCTTTAAGACTTTATGATCAAAATAATAAAATGAGTAAGAATGAAGATCTCTTCCAATTCCATCTGCTGCTATGTTCTCTTTAGTCATTGCTTTTCCAGAATAATATGTACAACTGCTGTTGAGCCAAAATTTAACTGGCACTAATGAATGTAACTTAAAACAAAATTGAAAATATTTAGAAAACTTTTAAGTTTGGAAGTAGCACCTATCTCTAAAAGTCACCAGGTCAGTCAAAACACTCTACAAATGCTGTGTATTTGCACAGTACCACTGTGCTGCACATGTTGCTGTTTGACAGTGTTATGCAGGTTGAGTTGTGATGCACTGTAAAGAAATTGGAGAACACAGCCATTGATTTGAAGTGTATTTTTAATTGTTGGTGACATGTAGATATGAAAGGAAATATTTTCAGAATCAGCTGAACTCAGTGTTAAATATTTAGATAACTTCACCCTGAGTATTACTATGTACTATAATAATGGATGGATTTTCTCCATCTTCAATATATATATCAAGAAAAAACAATACTTTAAAAGGAAGGAAAATCACCTTGTTATACTTAAAAATTGAGTGTTTGGTCTGTGGGCTGAAAAGAAGCAGGGTCTTTGAAACAAAAACCTGTGTGGAAAAGAGTAAAAGTTCCTCCAAGAAATGTGTATTTCTGTGGAAGCTCTGATTCCTTGTTACCATGAAGCTCCTGCATGATAGCTGCTGGAAGAGTAAAAGGTGAAGTTTCCAGAAACCTATGAACATGATTAGATAATGGGTGGAATTAATTAGTCAAAGGCTGGTTTGGGGTCTCTAACCTTATAGTGCAATTTTATCTTGAAATAGCATAAATAGATATGAGCCCTTCCATACTTTTGATACAGTGCAGAGGTGTAACTTCTGCCACTGTTTTTTGCTGGCTGTTTAGTAGACTTAGGTTGGTAGAAATCCATAGGAGTACTTTGTAAATGATGGAAACTAAATAGTAGAAATAATAAACATAACATGCTAGTCTTGTATGTAGTGTGTGTAAATAGAATAGAATAGACTAATAAACATACATCTTTTCTAGAAAAGAATGTTCTCAGTTTTGAGACCTCTCATTAAATAAGTGAAAACTGGAAAAATAGAAAAACCCATCAGATTCATCTACTTAATTATTTGTGCTCTGCAGAGATAAGAGTAGAATTGGGTAATGTTTAATAATGTTGTCTTATTTCTAGGTGACTTATGGCTCTTTTGACTATACTTCACTGCTCTATCTCTCTGACTACGCTGAAGACTTTGGTGGTGGACGGTTTGTCTTTATGGATGCAGGTTCCAACAGGACCATAGAGCCCCGAGCAGGTAAGAGTCTTGGTTTGCCTGCACTGAGGCAGGCCAGATTGTGCCAGTTATTAACTGGGTGGGCTGGTGGATACAGTGGGACTTTGTTTTGTGTCAGCTGTAACTGTGGAATAATGAAGTATTTTATTTTCAGATTGATTACATAAAAAGCAAAGATTAAAAAAAGGTTAAAATGTAGTCCCAGGTTTGAAATATCTGGAGTTAAGCCACTCAAAGTGACTTTCTTGAAAGCTGTAGGGCTTAGAACTGCAATCCAGTTATGACAGCTTAGCAGGTTGCTGCAGTAAAGGTGACTGTGTGACTACAGCAAATCAATTTATTTTAGATAAATAAAGCAATATATTTTAGCAAAATAAAGCAATTTATTTTAGACTGGCCTGAAATTCCTTTGCTGTTCAGAGTTGGCCTTAACACTGTGTAATTGCTATGGGCTGGATGTGAAGGTGATTGATTACCAGAGCTCTGCTCACCTGCAGTGATATGATGAACCATGGTAACAGTTATAAGTCCATACTTGCTTTCAGTAGATCTGACAGGGATGAACATTCTGATGGCTGTCAGTTATACCTTTCCTTTAAGGCTAGTTGTAAGATTTTTCTAACAGTGGATCATTTGAAACTCAAATTACTTTGGGGCAGTATGCCTGGGAAGAAAGAGCTCAGCCTCAACTTGTCTGTCTGGCACGTGAGTACCAAGCTTCCAGCAGTGTAACCTTCTATAATGCAAGACCAGTCACACTTTTCCAGAAAAAAAAAGTAATCAAAGACAGTTTTACATTCCTACTGTGTTCTTTCTTTCTTTCTTTTTTTTTCCAAGAGAGAAAAGATGGAAATTTGCTCATTTAAAACAGCCTCAGTAATTGTCTGCTGACAGGCATTACCTTGAGCAGAACTGACTTCTGAGTATTGCTGCCTGCAAATGGGGATGGGTGTGGGGGTTTTTTGACTAGTAATCTAGTCAGTAAGCTAGTATCTAAGCAGTAATGCTAGTATCTAAGCCAGTAATGCTGGTTTAGATAAACTGTGAGATTATTTATGTTCTGGGTTTGGTATCAAGAACTGTATGTTTGATTATTTTGGCTTTTGTGGTTGGAAATAAACCCTAAACTGAAAGTATCATCTTTTTGCAAAGTGTTGCCACTAGTATTTTGAAAAGGAACACATTAAACTGTTTAATTTCCAGATGCAATTCTAAGATTAACATGTTTTTATAGCTTTAGAAATCATAGTTGAATTCTTAGGTTGCTGGGAGGACAGCTGGCTCCTTGGCACAGCACAGGGGCACTCAGTCTGGTTGCTGTATGCAATGTGCCCCTGACTTAATTTCAAAAAGCCTGCAACTGTGAAATTGCTTCCCTTCAGCCCCATCTGGTTAATTTTCAGGTTCTGCTGCAAGATACTGGTCCTTTATGTCATTTTTAGGGAGGAAGGGGGAACAAATGAAGATTTTAATTAATTTATTTATTTATTTTTGACCAGCACCTGGTTTTGGTCATTCCCTGTCACAGGTGGCTGTCCTGACTGTATGTGTGCCACAGAACTTGTTAAACACACCTTGTAAAACAAACCACTGCAAAGCTTGCACAGAATGGACCTTTTTGAAAGATCAGTTGTGCTACGTGTACACAACAGAAAAGTTTAATGCCAGTTCCACCTTTCTAACACTTCTCTGTCTAAACACAGTTGTCAGGGGTCCCATGGTTGTGTCACTACCTTTGGTGCAATCTGAAAACTACCAACATCCTGGAAGCAAAGGAGAAAAGCTTCAGAGGCAAAGCACAATGTGAAGGCAGTTGCACTTAGTTTTCCCCTCTCTGATAAAAGGCAGCTTGTGAGAGAATACAAATGAGGGCATGACCCCAGGGTGCTTTCTGTTGCTGGTACAAGTCCATGTATTTTTCATGTTCAGAATATCATGTTCAGAATATTCCTTTGTGGCTTTTTTCTCTCTCCTTCCCTCTTTGTGGTTTTTGGTTTTGTTTTATGTTTCTTCTGATACTTTGTGCCTCTCTTGTCACTCCAACCCAACTTCTAAAACCATGTGTTGATAAACTTTTTATGCTTCTTATTTAGGAGATTCAGGTTTTTAGACATGACTGTCATAATCACTGGTTCAGTTTAGTGCCTGACAGCTGATTTACCTTCCCTGTAAGGTAAATTTCCCTTCCCTTGCTCATGCCATTTCAGTTCTAAAACCTGGCACTTGTTAGTCTGCATTTTTGGGAACCTAGTACTGTGTGCCAAAATGAGCACATTCCTTTCTCTGCTAGCAGTAATTTGCTAAAGTGTCAGGCTTTACAGTAGGGGACAGCAAGGCATTGTTACTGATGCAGCAGAGCAGAAAAGCAGTCATTTGAAATACAAAAAAAAAGAGACAATTGAAAATAAACCACTGTGGGATTTCCTGTGTTTGGGAGTGCTCCCTGGGCAAGTCCCACTGCAGCTTCAGATGCTTTTGCAGCACTTGCTGTTGAAGGATCAGTCTTAGCCAGGCAGTCAGGGACAGGGTGAACTCCTCTGTTAGAAGTGGAGCCTAGCTTAAAATCCTTACCACTTAAGTACCCATCACTTAGGGATTGTGTAAGAAGTCTGTATGTCCTGGTTCTCAGATATTTGAGTGAAAGACTCTCAATATAATTTGCAGCATGTCCTATAATGTTGCTTAGTTTGATTATTAACCAACACCTCTAGCTTTAAGGAGTCATCATTTATTAACCTAGAGGCTCTTGAGATTTTCTCTTTAACGGATATGAACAAGTCACTACTGTGATGCCAATTCACTTGGACAGACCTTTGGTTAATTCATAACCAAATGTGGCATTAAAGAACACATCTTTCTTGTGCTCTGGGCTTCAGAAGTATATATGTGTGTTTTGACTTAAGTCAGGACCTCTGTCTGCTGCAAGAAACTCCCTGTACCATGAGTAAGAGAATTCTTAGTGCCAAGTGAAATACTACTTTGAAAAGAGAACTTTTTTTTTTCCACATAGAAGCAGTTCCAAAGTAGCATCGCTTGCTTTTAAATGTCTATGTGAACTCCATTTCCAAAATTGACATATTTGCATTATTTTTCCATCCTTTGCAGCAGGGGTAACTCTGTCAGGAAACTAGAAGGAATAGACTAACATTTAGAATGAGGTCCTTCAAAACAAAACCCATGGCCCTTTCAACATTAACTTTTGCTGTCTTGAGCCCTGTTTTAGTAATCTTCAATAGATACAGGAGGATTAAGAGTAAATGGCAGACATCAAGGCATTCCTTTTTCAGTGATAAAATTGGTATACTTCATGCTGCTACTAAATTTCAATGTTAACTGTATGTAAAATTTCATCATTTTGGAGAGTCTTGTGTGAATCTGGGGACTGGCAATATTAGAGAGGTCACAGAACAAAGTCTAGATGAAACCCTGCAGTTGGAATGAAATCTCAGTACCAGTTGTGTGTTCCTTATTTGCATGTACATTTCTTGATTTGAAGGTCAGCTTTGCTGCACTTATTTTCAACTCACAAGGGAGTTTGTTCTTCATACAAGTTGTTTATTTTATAAGGGTAGAAAGAAAGGTCACAATAAGTTCTTTTGTGTGTTTGTTGAAGAAAATAATCTATGGTGCAAAATGAATTCTGTGCATTGGAGAGTGAAATGTAACTCTTGAATATCAAACAGCATTATTTTCACAGCTGTCAGAAGTGTGTGTTCCTGAAAGTGTAAAAATATCTCAGCTGAAGGTATGAGCTATTTGGGAACCTGGGAAGTTTTATTATTCTTCATTTGGAATGGAAAAAAAAAGTGTATGCTCAAAGCTGTTGGTTTTTCTGATCAAGTAAGGAAAAAATACATTTAAGAATGCATACATAGCTTTATAGTGCAGGGATGGACTTCAGGGTGTCTGTGTGTACATTTACTGAGGTAAGTGTAGCTTTATTGCAGTGGTTAGATATCCCATGACTCAGACCCTCTGCTCATGATAGTAAGTGCAGCACTCCAAGGTAAGTGGTGGGAATTTGTTGTGTCTCTGTTGTGCTCTTTAAAAAATCTGTTTGCAGGAATTCCCTACTAAGGGCTGAGGGAAGGCAGCATAGAAAGTGCAATGACATGGAAAGTAAGACTTCCAAATTCAGAAGTCCCACAACAATATTAACACAAGGTGTGAAAACTGTGTTTAAGGCATATATTTAGTAATCAATCTTGTATCAGGGAACAGTGGATTTATTTCCCCCCATCCAAGTACAGGTGATCTGATCTTTCTATACATTCAATCTCCATCATCCAGATTCAGTCTAGATCATGACAATCTTCTGACATTCCTAGCTTCAGTTGTGCTCCAATCAGGAAAATGGGAGTGCATCTTGATGTTAAATCTGTGACAACTGGAAGCAGCTGTCAGTCCTGGAGAGGAGTAAATGGAGCCTGCATTAGCAGCTGCAGTGATAACCAGCTCAGCCAGGTTCCTGGCTTGGAGGACAGCAGTTCTTGCTGATCTGCAGCACTAATCACAAATTGCACCTGGGACTGGTAAGATTATTGCAGAGAGGAATGGCTGAAAAAGGAGGACCAGGACCTGTTGCAATTGTGACAGAAATATGTTGAAAATTGCTCAATAGCTCCTCATTTCTTTGTAGAACTCTGAAGATTTTCTTTTGCTTTCTGTTTTGTTTTCCATGGAAGCATAACTGTCTTCCAGACTCTGGTTTTGTATTCCAGTGGTGCTTGATGGTCGTTTATGATGGCATTAAGTGAAATAATCTTTTAATTGATTCCTAAGCTTTGAGTGTTAATGTCATGCACCAGAGGTCCTATCATGAAGTCTTTTTGTTTAAAGGCCATTTTTTTTAATAAGAAATGAGCAGCAGAAGTTTCTGTTGTGTTTATGATTCAGTGGTTACTAAATGTAAGGATGAATTCCTTTCCTAGCAGAAGTCCAAAACCTAAAACTCTGGCATCTGCATGATTTGAATCTTCTTGACCTTGCTAAACATGGCATAATTAGTAAAGTAAAATAGATGATCCAGAGGCTTTTCATATGACTGAAATTGCAACGCTTTTGTTCTTAAAGGCTTCTCTTGGTGAGAACTTTTTTGTAGGAGTCCAATTTAGGAACTTTCTGCAGCTGCCCAGAGTCCTCTAACATGGGAGATAACAAAGCAGCCTTGGCAGTATTGAGTGGGCGAGGTTGAGTACTGGAATGAAGAGCTGGAAGGCAGAGCAGAGGTGATAACCCTGTCCTTCTCTTGGCTGCAGGGAGAAGCAGTGGAGCCAAAAGGCCTTAGTGAGACTCAGTAACCATGATTTGGACAGAGCACAGTTAGGCAGTTTGCACTTCTAAAAGGTTCACTAGGTTGTCACACCTCCAGACATAACAGCAGAAAGCCCTGCTATTCTGAGCCACCAACTGTGCTGATAGGAGAGAAGCAGGCAGGGATTCTGTTGCAGTCTAAAAATGCTCATGTACTTTTAGTAGGAAATAATTAAGTTCACTTATTTTCTTTAAAAACTGTAATTTGGAAGTTTTCAGTCTAGGTGGTTCTGAATTGAAAATAGAAGCAAGTACTTTTAAAAGTATTGATAATATGTCTACAAATTACAAGCTGGCTGTGGGAGAGTTCACTCTGTGAATCAGTGATTTTTATTTGTAACAGCCAATAATTTCTCTGTCTACTAAATAAATCTGGGACAAGTTTGTAACTAGGCTGCATTAGATAGGTGTTGCAGTTTTGTTTTGTGTAGTGTGTGGGGTTTATTTTGTTTTGGTTTTTTAGACCATAAGGTTTCTTTATGCTTCTGTGCTTGGCATATATGTAGTGAAATTGTTTGAGAAGTTTGTGCCCTCTCTCTGGCACCCTCTCTAGCCTAGATATATATATATATATATAATATATATATATAAAAATATATATATATATAATATATATATTTTATTTATATATATATATATGCACTTGCAGATGCTGTTATTCCATATTACTTCTGTGGGGTTTAGGGAAGGACTCACTTAAAGCTTTCCCTGTTCAACATTTATTTATAAGTAGTTGAATATGTATATCTGTTAAATAGGTTTGTTTAATTACAGCAAAGGTTATTATCAGGTTATTTGTCTAATGATATTGTAGGGTTTTTTTGAGCACTTTACATGAGAATGAATTGGCAATTAATCCTAAACAGATGACAAGGAAGAGAACACAGTTGTGTTTGTGCAGTTTCCCCAGCAGTGCTTCTGTCTTGGTGACATTCAGCAGATGAGATACAGTTTTTCCTTCTTTCCTGAGTAACATTAAGAGCTGATAAATGTTAAGCAGACAGTCAAAGCTGTCAGTGCATAAGAGGAAAAGATGTTGAGTAGATCTGTAGTGCCAAATAAACTGTTCCTGCTTCCCTTTAATCAAGCAGATGAGTTGCTTCATTTCCTTCTGAGCAGCAGCTTGGTCTTTCCAGTGCCCCCAGCCAGCTGCCATGGCCAGTGGGTGGAGGTGAGACCTCTTACCTTCCCCCAGCCCTGCTTTGCATCCCTTCCCTGTAACCTCTGCCCTTCCCTTCTCCAACCCCAGTTCAAGCAGACCAAGGAGGAGAGTGAAGGGATAGTTATTATTCCCTTGCTTGCATGATTGAGAGTTGGTTGAGACAATCAAACATGTAATTTGTGATTTTTTTTCTCCCCTTGATGTTCTCAGGACCCAAGGAAATTTGGCAATGAATTAAACTAGAAGGGCCAGAAGGATGCTGCCAAGAAAGCAGAAGTAGTAGTCCCATGTGAAGGATGGGAGCATGGAGGGTCTTGGAGAATCCAGTGGCAAAACAGGAATGCTGGAAATAGAAAGTCAATGCCAAAGTTGATATTAATGTGAATGGCCTGTTCCATGTGTAATCAAAATAACTGAGACTGGAAGGGACCTCTGGAGGTCATCTGCTCCGTGCTCCCTGCTCAAAATTGAAGTACAAAAGACATGGGGGTAGCAGAATATGGGTGCCTGAGACAGACCTGGGAAATGTCAGTATCTGAGTGCTGCACTCACATGTGCCAGTGATATGACCCTGAGCAATGTGATGGAACTCAGAAGCTGGATATAATTTAGAAGATGGCCTCGATTTGAGCAAGGGAATTGGACCAGATGCCCTCCCAAGGTCTCTTCCAAACTAAGTTATGGAATTAATTTATAATATTACAGGCATAATAATCTTGTAGTATTTTTTCTTATGAGCATTCCAGTGTGTTAATTAATATTTGTATGGCTCTCAAAGTCCTTTCATTCCCTACATCTTGTTATAATTTAATCTGGCATGCCTTACTACATTTTTTTTTTATTCTTGGGCCAGAATAATAACAACAGAAGATATTATTTAATACTGCTTGTAAAACAGAATGTGTGTTAACTGCAAAGTATTGTAGTGGTGTTTACTAATTAATTTTCACAGTAACCCTTTTAGAAGAGGTCAGTACTAGCTTCATTTTAGGGACAAGGAAACAAATGAGAAGGTGGTTTGATTGAAGTCACAGTTACCTGTCAAGGGCAGAGCTGTAATTGAAAATCGTTGCCTTTGTCTGTTCCTCCAATCTGTATGACCTCACAGCACAGAGGGTAGGTAGGAAATTGCAGGCAGCTTGTTTGTGGATGTGCAACTGAATGTTAAAACTCAGTACAGATAAACATCTCCTGAAAGCAAGCCCTATGGGAATACTTCTGTTTTTACTGTGATGTATAGCTGAATGGATAATTCTTTCTCACCTGTGTGGTGCTTCTTGCAGTGGTTATATTTTCTGAGTACATCTAAAAAGAATGCATTGCTCAGGGGCAGTTATGGATGTCATTAAAACCTGGGAAAGCAGAGCAGGAAAAAGCAAAGGCTTATAGTTAATACAACTATTCCTATAGTGGTGGTGTTTGAGTAATTAAATGGGACATAACTGCTGCACAGTGACATATCCATTGGTTTTGCTGCTTGTTAAGTCTTATTTGTGAAAATAAGTGTTGCTTCATCTAAATTAGAATCCCATAAAACTCATAACAGTGGGGCTTGTGACTGGCACTTCTGTGTCTTAATAAATGATTCCTGTGGATCAGGGCAAAAACTGATCCTCAAAAAATCAGGAGAATAAGTGGTTACCTCTAATACAATCAAAATGTGCCTGTTTTTCTCAGCACAAGCCTTTCTCAGCCTGACAGCATTTAAGAGCTTGACTTGTGTCAGTGACACTAAAGACCAGGCTCAGTTTTGATGGCTGCTGTGGTGCTGAGCTTGTTAGCAGTGCCTTGTCCTGAGGCACTGTGAGAGTGGTGTGTTTAAATGAGTTTGCACCCGAGTTTTCCATGACATTAGTTCTTTCATCCCAATACAATTTATCCTTTGCTTACTCTAAGTTTTTAGAAGTTGTGGGGATGCTTAAAGGGCCACAGAAAGAAGGAACTGGAAAAGCAGCTCCACCTGGGGATGAAACTCTTGACAAATCTTGGTACAGAAGCAGAGCTGGAGGTGTATCTGTGAACTAGAAAGAGGAGCAACTGCATCACAGTAACACTTTCTGCAATCTGTGAGGAACAGAAACTCATCAGTTAAGCTTTAATTGGACCCAACTCTTATCTTGAAACACACTTTCTAGCACTTAATGCTGGAAAGTAGAGAAAATATGGAAAGGAAGAGAAAAGCTGTAGATGCAGGTATGGTCACATAGAGATCAAAGGCAAGGACTGATTACTTCTGTTCCTGTAGAGATATGCAGGCAAGTTAATAATTTAGAAACAGGCTCCTGCAGGTCTTGGGGTTACCACAAATATTTCTAATTGTTTGGTTTTTTGCTCTTGTAATAAGAAAGGTGAGAACAAGTGCATTTGTGAGGAAGGAACTTCCTCCAGTCCATTGTCACACTCTTCCATGGGAACAGCTATAAGGAGATTTTAAGTGTTTGTGGGCAGAAAAGAGCATGGATAGCAGTGCCTACAGAATGTATTTTCATCTAACATGGGGGCTGTATGTCCCAGTGTTAAAAGCACCCAATGCTCTGGTGTGCTGCACTAATTGCTGTGGTAATCTCTGCCTGATTGACTTCTCATGGAATGGAAAGTAGAGGTGAGGAGATGATCAGTAGTAGATGTGAGAGAGCAGCCCACGGTTCCTTGTAACTTAGGGTTTAAAACTCTTCCCTGAGTTTGAGGTACTGGTCAAAGCACCATGAAACTAAAGCAATAAGGGAGTTTTTGGCATCTTGCAGTGAAAGGGGAAAATGAGTCAAATATCTGCAGTTGGGATGAAACAGTTCTCAGACTATAGATTTATCTCAGTGGAAAATGTTGAATCCTTTGGTTTTTAGTCTTGGCATCACTTCTAACCCCAGGACACCTCTATTCCACCCTTCATCTTTCAGAACATAGCTCACAGACTGGTCTCTTTGTGAAAGCTTAGGATGGACCTCAAAACAGGAGCTGATCTTTGCTGTTTCTTCCTCTCCAAAAGTTCATTCCTTAAGGGCCAGGAAACACTTTCTCTTTTTTGGTGACATAATATACTATAAAATTGTATTGATTAGTAGCTTGTGATCTTAAAAAAGCTTACACTTTTAACAGTAAGTGTTCATAAATCAAAGTGAATTTATGTGCCAGGAGGTAACAGTCAAGATTTCTTTAGTGAAGCAGAAAAGCATGTTTGAAAGAAATCTGCACAGGCAGGTCAGAGGAAGGAAGAAGAAAATGAAAAGACTCATTTGAGGCTATTGTTAAATAATGAAAGAAAAGGAAATGGGATTAGAGTTTTACACACTTTCTCCTGAGCTTTTGTTGCTCCAAAAGGTTTCATCAGGAAATTCTATGTACCTATGTACTTTTATCTGCAATGCATAGTTGCAGAGCCATTCTTCAGCATCTGTAGTACAATACTAATCTCTTGTGAAGCTCAGCATTCACTCTGTCAGTATTTCATGGTCTGGAGAGCTTAGTGGAACTGTCCTCTGTATGTCTTCCTCACCATTCACATTGAGAGAAATCCTATCACAGCTACATTGCTTGTGGCAGTGTGTTAATGCTTTGGGAAAAAAAAGACACTTTAAACACTCTGAATGCAATCTCACAGCTGAAAACAGACCCATATTTGATATGATCCTACTGACTTGCTAATATGGTTCATAGTTTGGAACTTTTGGGTTTAAAATCTTAACTCAAAATGGATCAGAAATAGCTAGAACAGGACAGGTTATAAGCTAGGAGTAGGTCCATGCTTTCCTAAGGAGCTTGCTTAGTCCTCACCTGCTTGATTACTTGTAGTGAATTAATTTTTGAAGTGGTTTCCATACACTGTGTATTGAAGTAAGATTGTGAAGGGTCCAGTGTCAGTGTGCTTGGAAGTCCTAGAAGTCATCCTGTCCAGTAAAGGTACAGCTTTATTGTATCTTGACTCTTTCCCCAGGAGTCTCTGGATAGTGATGCTGCCATACATGCCTTGAGGGTTTTGTCAGATGAGCTGGGAATGAACCTTTTTCACCCTCTTTGTGAACATTTATATTATTAGAAATACTGTACCAGAGAGAGTGTGCTTCTGCTTTGAAATTTTGCAATGGAAGTTTAGCTTGAAAGAAATTCTTCCCAAGTGAGGAAGAAGTATCTTTGAAAACTGACTGTGGGCTTGTTCACTGAGTTGGAGACCCCAGTTGACAGATATGGGACCAGATGCACAAGGAGCTATAAGATACCACATATATGAAGGCATATTTATTAAAGAAAGGAATTAAGACATCCTGTATAGCAAAAAAAAATCCAGTTTAACTGGCTTAAACAATACACTGAAACTTGTCTAACTCTGAATTACTACTACTTCTAATAAGAGATCAAACAAAAAAGCCTGAAAATCAGTTTAAGGCTAAGCTTTGGGTGAATAGGTGAGGGACTGATAATGAAGTACTTGAATGATGTTGAAATGAGGTTTAAAAGGAAAGAAAAATTAATGGCACAGGGACTTTGTATGAAGTCCTTGAGGGTAGCACTGTTCATTGCAACACTCACAGGAGTACACTGCCTTCATTTAGTCTTTCATCCAGAAAAGTGGGGCACCAAGGTATAAATGAGCTATGCAGAAAATGGATTTATTTTAGATATATCTAGAGCTTTACCAATTATTGATGTACAGCCACAGGCAGAGAAAAGAGTATGATGAGACTCTGCTTGGCAGTTATGAAAGACTGAACTATGAAAGATCAAATGTGAACTGCAACTGAGTGTGCAAGGGACACAGAGGCTACTCAGAGATAAGTGGGTAAAATGAGCTCCATGAGGCCAGCCCAGCTTTGTTCCAATCTCCCACATGTGCTGTGTAGGGAATACACCAGCAAAATAACTTCTGGATCTTTTGGATCACTTTTAGTTAGAAGAGAAAGCCAACTATGCTGTGTGGTACCCATTTCTGCAGTGGAGATTGCATAAAGGTTGGAATAGTTGGTCTTGATTGCAAATTTTAAGTAGGCATGTAATGATTTCATTTGCCTGATAGTGAAGGAGTCCCAGGCAGAGTTAGATTGTCAATATGAGTCCCCTATGGTAAGCTTTTTAATAAACTTTAATCTAATTCAAACAGTGGGAGGGGAGGGGGAAAGCCTGAGTAGGAAAAATGGATGCTATTGGGATAAAACAACGGTGCATGAGTGTTACCAGCTTTCCCAGGAGATCTTGAGCAGTCCTAGAGTTGCATCAATTCTGAGGCTACTTGCTAAACATTGAACTCTTGTGTTCTCAGAATAATGTGAAAATGCAGAGGGCTCCATTCTGCTTTTTCATCAAATGGGATGCTAATATACCTCTGCTGTCATTATAAAATTAATTGCATTTCACCTTAATGCCACTCAAGGTCCAGAGAACCTCAAGGCAGGGTGGTGGTCAAAGCTTGGACAGGATGAAGCACAGGAGTAAGCATTTGCATCTATAAATCAATTTCCAAACTGATGCATTGATGGAGTGCTTTTTCTAAGGAAAATTAATTTGTATATGACTGATCCATAACTTTCTAACCTGGCTGAATAGGGAGTGATCAGACTCTGCACAAAAAGCTATACCAGATACTTGGTACAAGCTGATAAGCTGCTAGAGCTGCTTGTAAACCTGCTGAGCATTTTTTCACTGAAGACTTTTTGCCACCTTTGTAGTACTTCCTCCTTCTTTGGTCTAAAATTAGAGCCCAGACTAGAAGGGAAGCAGGGAGGAGATCAATACACTTTGATAGTCAATAGTGTTGCTTGCCTTTTTTTTGCCTTTTTTTTCTTTTTTCTTTTTTTGAGGCATCTAAGAACTGGCTTCAGATGTTCTTGGCCTCCTCCTGCCTTTTATAAACTATGAGATACGGTGGAATTCTGTCTCCAGCTTTGTAGCACAAAGGATTAATGTACATTTTAAACAGTACATAAAGCTGTCAAAGTGCCGCAGAAGCTCGTAACAGTTTGTCTTAGCAATGACCTGTGGGCTCTCAGGTAGCTAGGGAACAGTTGGACTGCAACAACAGCAAACTGTGTGGAGAGCTGACTGCTGAGTGGCAAACTCCATGTCACTGATCAGAGACTTTGTCTTTACAGGCCGGGTTTCCTTTTTCACATCTGGATCGGAGAACCTTCATCGGGTGGAAAAGGTTCAGTGGGGCACTCGCTATGCCATCACCATCTCCTTCACCTGTAACCCAGACCATGGCATTGGGGATCCAGTCCTGGTATGATTCTTCTGGGAATGGAACATGAGGTCAAATGGAATGAGAAGCCCTGCAAAAGGAGAGGAAAGAGGGAGATAACAGCTCTTGTAACCTCACATTCAATTACAGTTTCCCAGCTGTATTAATACATTTTGTTTTCACATATCCTTTTCCATTAATGTAGCAAACAGTGCCTTAAAGACCATCTTAAATTTGATGTATTCTGAAAATGGTTTTTCTTCATCTCCTAAAGGGACAGGCTGCAAAGAATGGACTTTTTTTTGTTGTTTTTTAAATTACAGAATCATAGAGTGTCAGGGATTGGAAGGGACCTTGAAAGCTCATCCAGTCCAACCCCCTGCCAGAGCAGGAACACCTGGATGAGATCACACAGGAAGGTGTCCAGGCGGGTCTTGAATGTCTCCAGAGAAGGAGACTCCACACCCTCCCTGGGCAGCCTGTCCCAGGGCTCTGGCACCCTCACAGTAAAGAAGTTCCTTCTCAAGTTCAAGCAGAACCTCCTGTGTTCCAGCTCACACCCATTGCCCCTTGTCCTATCACTGGACACCACTGAGAAGAGCCTGGCTCCATCCTCCTGACACTCTGGGCTATGTCTTGGTGTGACTCCCCATGCTGCTGTTACCTGTTCAGTTGTTTAGTCTCTTCAGTTACCAATGGGATGTAGGAAGCTTCACCTCAGCTAATAGAGCAAGATGAATGTTATTCTTGTGCATACACCTTCTGATGAGAGGAGAGTGTCCTCCTTAGCATGGGCATTGGTGGGCAATACACCTGTTGTTTGACTACTGGAATTTACCTGAACTTTTTATTTTTTAATTGAATTACTGCAAATATCTTCTGCTACAAATGGGGACTAGTTAAAACAAAGTCAGAAAAACAACTCTATGGTTAGCCAGAAAACTTATCACTTCTGGATTACAAATGCTTTGATGTGCTAGGGAATATCATGGCATCAGATCCCTCTGATCAGAATGAAGCATTCCCAGCTCACCTCATTTTCCCTGAGTCATAATGAAAATGATCAGGCTCCCTGTTGGAAGCCCAGTGCCACAGTTAAAGAGCTCCTTATGGACATGGCTTGACCACGTAACTGTGTACATTAAGTAAATACTGAAAAAGAGAGTTGGGCAGAGGTCACCAGACAGTCCTCTGGATTCATCTGAGCATTCATGGATGCCTCACTCCCAGGTAGGGCAGTAGGATTTGGGAGGGGAACAGCTGAGTCAGCTAGTTTTGGGGTGATTTTCTGCATGCCAGTTCTGGCCTCTTCAGACTCAATCCTGTAAACCTTGGCTGGCTGTGGGAAGGCTGGCTGACAAAACCACGTGGACCAGTGGACTGAGTGTGCTATGTGGGGTCTAAGGGAAACTGGTGACCACCTACATTTTAAATTGATGTGGTCTTGAGCTGGAGCTTGGTAATAAAACACTTTTAGACCCAATAAATATATATTTTCAATGTAATCTTAAGATCAAGTTGAAGGAAGCTTTTTTTAATTGGTGATGCAATGACAAATATTAAGTTGTGAAACACTGTTTTATCTTGTACAAAACAATGTTTTACCTGTTTCAGAAAGTTTCTCAATAGCTCTTTTTGGAATTCTCTTTTTCATTTTAGTATAAAGACTTTTTTTCTAGTCACTAGAACTATTGGTCTGTGGTATTCCTTGAATAATAAACTGCAAGGACTTCAGAGAAGAGGGGATGATTGCATTGCAGTACAGATAAAATAACTAACAAATGCATAATCTTGCCAACTACCTTGCTTTCTTAATACAATCAAAGACCTTTGTGGGTCAGCACGTTGATAAGTAAATGGAAGGATTTTTTTCTCAATCAGATTCTGAAAAAAACAATTTGTTTTATTAATAGTCTGTGTAATTTCTGTGAAACACTTTGAAAATCTGGAAATGTGCTTTGATTATTTTTTTTTAAATATTTTTTATTGTATGCATCCAGTTTTCACTTTTGTTTTAATCTACCCTTTTTATGGAAATAATAAGTATTGGGGGGGATTACACTGAAGATCAATATAAAGAGGAATGATGGCAGGACATTGGAACTTGTTTTATTGTAAAAAATTTCATTTGGCACACCAGCAAGATTAGTCTTTTCTAATTTCATTTCTTTGTTCTTAAACCTGAAAGTCTTCCTTGTCTGTGTTAACAAGGAAGAATTGTTAAAATGGCTGGATGCTAGGAAATAAAATCAGTTGGGTTCCTTATCTAAATACTTGTCTCAAAGCCTGTTAATTCCAGGAAATTTGCCTTGCACCCAAGCTGTAAGTCTATGTGAAGGCAGACCAAGATCACCAGCAACTGTTTTACTGGCTTAAAACTTATTCCTAATGTTACCTTGAGATTTAAGTGTAAATAAAAGTACCTGACAGCAGTGGAATCTAAATATGAATGCACCTGTGTGGATTTGGGTTGGGATTCTCCAGGTTGAGGTCCTATGTTCCAAAATTCTAAACTTAACTGTCCTGTCACTGCTCTGCACCACTCTCATAAATGACTTTGCCACTTGAAAAAGTGGGTGTTAGTTATTTCTGTCTGTCATGCAGGCTTTGAGCTGCAGTAAATTCAAATGGCACTTTCAGAGCTGCTCTCTATGAAATACTGCTTAACAAGGTCATGTTAGACCATGGGGGAAATCTTGGCTCATCTCCTCTTGGATTGTCATTTTTTGAAGATGCTGTGTGCTCTGGTATCTCCTGAACATGGCACATCTGTGCATCGACTGCCATTCAGAAATAAAATCAAGTTGGTATTTGTCTTTGGGAGTTTTTAAGCTTCAGTAATGTGTTCAGTATGATGACCAAACCTGTCAGATATAATTTGTAGAAAATAATGTGCTGTACCTGGTAAGAGAATTGATCTGAAAGAAGTACAATCATTCAATATGCTGTATGCTTCAGTACCAACCCAAGATTTTTCTATTTGAAGCTTGAATATCTGGACTACTAACTGCAGGATCTAGATCTGTGATGAAATTAAATAGCAAATGAGGAACTACAGTGCACTCTAAAAGATTCTGAACATAGCCTCCAGCAGGAAAACAGGAATTGCAGAAAGGCTGATGTTCCTGGGGCAGAAATGTGCACAATATAAGAAAGAAACTTGGCTTAATTTATTTTAGTCCACTTAAATACCCCAAATAACTTTTTACTAAGGGTATTTCTTCCCAGATCATAACAGATAATTCTGCATTTGAAATACTTTAATTACAATCTCTCCTTTTCCACGTTCAGCCTGTTGCTGCTGGGAAATGCAGTGCTCTGGGAACTCTGATTATGCTGAGGACAGGATTTGTTCTGTTCAACTTGCATAAATCTGATGCCAAGCTGCTGTGGACAAGTGCTCTTAATGGAACACAGAGATGGTGATGGCAGAGTTTGGCTTGATGTTTCCCAGCTGCATGAGAACCACTGTAAAGAGCCCTCATGGTTCAAACAAAGAAAGGTCAGGACGTGTTCAGTGTAAATTGGGGCTAAATCCTGACATTAAATTTACAGCCTGGTACCTGGAAGCATCCTGGTTCCAAGTATTTGGGAATGTTGATTTGTATTTTGAAATAAATTTTGAAAGAAAAGTATTGGTAAGGAAAGGCAAAGCCTGCTTGTGTGAAAAGTCCCAGGGTGAAACAGAAAATACAGCAGGAGAGAAGCCAGAGTTTAAATCCCTACCAAGAGACTGAGTGAAGCTTCCTGAGGACTTCTGTGAAATTGTACTACTTCTAAAATCATCTTTCCATTCAGAGGTCTTGGGGGATGTCAGAAACTTTTGTAAAATCAACAGGTATGTGATCAGATTCAGTTTTTGGTGTAAACCTAGCTTTCAGTCCTGTAAAATGCATTTCTATTTTTTATCCCCTATGATACGATTTCAGGAACTCTGAGTGAGCTTCTTGGCATCTCATGGATAAAATTTTTATTGTGTAAGCAGCTGTGGAATTGTGTTTTTTATTCCACATAAATTAGATGAAGGTTTGGAAAGGTAAATTTATGTTGAGATTTTCCTGAATATGTATTATCCACCTGAAATATTCTAAGCTGCATTTAAATTAATTTCAAGTCTAGAAGTGCTTACCAGGATACTCTATTTACAAAAAGATTTTAATTTGGATTTACAGCAGAAATTTAGCTTCATGTCTTACTTATTTTTAAGGTCAACATCTCAAGAGGGTACTTGCTGAGGCTGTAGCACATAGTGATGTGCACACTGAAATAAGAGTCTAGCTGAGATGTCATTGATAATGATGATGCTGTCAAGAAAATCTGGGTTTGTTTCTTCTTCAGTTGCAATACTCAGTACATTTAAATGTCTTCTTTATAGCTTTCCTTTCCCCAGTAAATAAAGATAGCTTTGTTTTTAATATAGAGTTCCCCACGTTCCTGCTAAATCCAGATAACCCTTACCCAGTGTTTACATGTGGTTTGGATCTCTCATGTGCTCTCAGGTATAGCTTTCTGCAATAGTTCTGCCTTGCCTAAATTCTAGGAATAAAACCAGGAAATGTTGCTGGAGGTCAGTGCTCTGAGGGGAAAAAATAAAACCCAACTGACAAGCCTCCTCCTTCTCCCTCCCCCAAGCCAAAAACCCAACAAAAAACCCCAACTCTTGTCTCTCCTTTTTGAGTCTCTAGTGCAGAAAGCCAACCAAGCATTCCAAGAAGAGCAGAAGAGTTTATTTCCTTCCTGAACCGCAGGTGGCTCTGGCACACACTGATCGTGGTACCTCAGTCAGAAAGGCTGGCTGCTCGGGCAGTCCAGCTGAGAGCCATGGGGAAGTGGTGAGTGACTGCTGCTCCCTGTGAAATACCATGGAGAACTACAGCGTGCTCTGCCCTAGCTCTGTGCTTGTGAACCTCCTCAGGAAGCTGAAAGCTTATTTTATGTCATGTTTGCTGAAACCTGCCAGTCAACTAGACTGTCATTAAGAGAGAATTATCCCTAATGTACCTGTGTAGGTACTTTGTTATCTTATACGAGTGTTGGTGACCTGAACTAAAGCTTTTCAGGAGGGACTGTCCAAGGAGAGTAACTCTGTCCTATTTCCAAACTGCACTTCTTTCTTTGATTCTCTAGCAAATCACTTATTTAATCTCTCAATTCTGTCCCAGCATACTGAAGCCTTTACCTGGAGCATGTATTGAAGAGGGTATATAAGCTCAGTCTGTTATTTATTCATGGACTGGCTTGCTAGAACTGAAGAGGAACCAGCTTTTTCCCTATAACCTTTTTAGCCCAGGCAGTGTAGTCATCTGTAAGAAGAATTTCTAACAGTAGTGGAACTGTCAAGTGTTGCTCAATTTTTGAGCTTTTTCATTCCTTAACATTCATTTTTCTCCAAATCCTCTCTGATTTTTCTTTGATTACAGGCATTGTCCATACTTGAAATATCACCCTTGATTTGAGAGATCCATATTTCCATCTTGTCTGTTTTCCTATGAGCTGAAACAATAACAAGGTAGGGATCAGTGTCACCTGCTGTTGAGCATTCTTGTCTTTCATGATAACTTGTGGACAGTGAGCACTGAATTTTGAAACAGGTACTAGAGAAACTTTTTTTTTTCTTCTTCTGTTCTTTGTCAGTGACTTTTGCATTAAGGAACTGCTGGTAGAGCTTCTCCTTTGTGAACTCTCATTGACTATAATAGGATGCTACATATGCAAATCAGACTGCAGGATCATAACAAGAAATGCCTTGCCTGGATAATTCTTAATTGTGAAATCAATAAAGCAGCCTGGAAATACCATCTGCTTTATTTTTGTAACCTTTAGATGCATCCAAACAAAGAAAAAACCTAAAAATATCTAGACTGACTGCTGACACTGTCCAGTGAGTCTAGACTGGTTCAATTCATAAGCTGCCAGGTTGGATATATTGTTAAAAATGAACTTACACTGAGACCTTCACCTGACACTTCAAGCTGAAGACTCAGTGGTGTGGAAGTAGAGAAGGAGCATGTGCCTGAAACCATAGTGCCTCGTTCTGAAGGAAATATTTTATGTATAGGGAGAAGCTGAGATTTATGGAGCATTCATGCTACTTGTTTCTGGAAATGTCCTGTAATAGAGCTCTAGTGTTCAAAAAGCTCATTTTAGAGATTGATACCCTTCCTATTCTTCTGTTAACAACACACACACACAAAACCCAACTAGGGTTACTGAGGCATGATTTTCCTGGACAGACACCTTGAGAATTGTTCTTATTCCTCAGTTCATACAATGATATTAAGTTGTTTATATAGATACCAGGACAGTTTGCTGACTCTCCAGAAAAAAATCTTGATGTTTTCTTTTAAGACTGCTTTTCACTGCCAGGGTAAGGTCTCTAGGTGGATTCACATGTTGGAGGTGACCTCCTCAGCATATTAACTTGCCAACCAGACCATTAAATCTGGGGGGGAATAAACAGTTGCAGGTCCTAATGGAGCAGTTCTGCATGTGTTGGCTCTGGATGGTAGTTTCTTCCCTTCCCTCTAGCAGGCAAATGTTTTTATTTCTGATTTATGTTACTGAAGAGGAGACATGTTCTGGGAGTCCTCTCTGCATAACAGGGCTTTAAATGTGACTCATTGAATAACCCCATAAAAAGAAGATGACATTTTACCAGGTGATTCAGAACTTAAAAGGCTGCTGTGAAACCAGGCAAACTCTGAGCCCATTCAGTCCTCGCACTTCTCGACACAAAAGAAGTGAGAAAAGTGATCTTGCACTTGGATTGTTACTACTTGACTATGACAGTTCTGTGGGCCATAAAATGTGTTTTTTCTCATTTGTTTATTTTCAAGGGAGCTAGAAATTAATTAGGAAGGCTTTCCTTTCCCCAGGGAGGAATAGGATGAAAATAAACTGCTGTTTACTAGTATGAAACAAGAAATACAACACAAGTAAGTTAAGCAGGGGGTAAGTCAAATTAAGATGATGTTAGGCACAGAGCAGCTACAGGAGATATCTCCCACCCTGCAATGTCTGTATCAATGTTGAACTGATGTTTTCCCTTCCTCTTCAATCTGCTTTATTGTTTCTTTAGAAGATCAGACAGAGAACTGGAAACTGTGAGCTTTCAGACAGCAAAGATCTTGCTGTTAAAACCCTTCCTAAAACTTTCAACTTCCTCAAAACCATCTACTTAAGCTATTTATCATGTCCATATTCTGTTTGAATTAATACTGAATGTTGTGTATGCTAAAATAAGTCATGCTGCATCCACCTTTTAAAGAAATACATGCAGAAGAAAGCTTAAAGCATTATCTTGTGTATCAGCTGGGCCTTTTTTTAGGTGATGGTGTTCTCCATGCATAGCATCTGTCTGTTGTACCTTTTCTGGTACTAGGCAGAATTTAGACCTATAAATAAGAAACAATCCAAGAAGAAATTAAGAAAGAATTAATAAATATACAGAAATATACAGAAATTTTCCCTGGGCGGGGTGGGGGGGAAGGGTTTGAAAAAATTTAGGGTTTTTGGAATCATCAGAAAGGACAAGGTTTTACTCATTTTCTAATCCTTTAGTTGAGGTGTAGGGGATATGCACCTGCTCCTCAGGACTCTCCACTGAGGTTCTACTCTGCTTTTTCATGCTGGCACCATATCTGGAACTCTAGTCCTCTCCCTGCTCGTTTTCTAGTTACACACATTTTGTTGGAGATCTTCATCCCTTTGGACCACATGCAGGCAGGAAGAATCTTGTTTCTCTGCCTCAGCACAGGCATGAAATAAATGCACGTGGATCTCTCAGGAAGGCTGCTCTCCTCTCCAGGAGTGCTGAGCTGGACACACACAGCTCAGGAGGTGGTGAGGGCAGGCACTCACGTCACACTCAGCCGTGCCAAGAGCCTTGGAGTCTCCCACCTTCGCAGCTGACCGCCTGCTACCTGTGAGCCTTGCTATTTCCATCTCAGCAACTGGGACTTGAGATCTCTTGACTTTGTTTTCTAAATGCTTTTAGCACCTCCAGATGGCTGTGAGTTAGTGAATTCCAGCGTGCTGTAGAAGTTATCACTCCCAATACAAGATAAGCATGTTTCACTCTGTAGCTAAGACTTGTATCTGGCTTTAGAGTAGGCCATTAAAACTTGTCCTCTTTGTAATCATTCTCCTTAAATTAAATGCTACAGCCATAAAGCATGTACAGACAGGCAATAATCAAAAGCCTTTCCCTAGCTGAATTGTACAGGGAGATACTTGAGATGTTCAGGTCTACATTAATTATTCTGTGCTCTGGTCAGGGTAGCTTTGTGACTTGCAGGATCCTGAGCAAGGCAGAAGTGAAGGTGTGGGACAGCAGCTGTGCTGTTGGGCTGATTCCCCTGGAGGGGGAAATTTCATAGCACTGTAACTGTGTGTACACTGATAAGGGCTTATACCTTGAAGTTCCAAACGTGGCAGGGTCATAGGGAGCAGTAATACCCTCTGATGAGCCCTCTTGACAGAACTGAAAAAAGCAGAAGGTTTTGAGCCTTAAAGCCTTGTTTTACTTAATGAAATGGAATTAATGAGTAAGTAGAGCAATTAACTTAAAAGAAAAAGTAAATGGCATTGTCTGCCTCTCCCCTGCCCACCAGCTGAACAGGGTTATTGAACCTTCCTTTTCTTTCCTTCTGGTTGTGGATGGGCGTGCAGGGGATGGATGTGCAGCAGGGGAGATGGTTCAGCTTGGTCAATAACCTGCCTCCTAAGGCTGCAGGCACTATGTGCTCCAGGCATCCACAGCTACATCCTGAGCACCAGTGAGGGCTTGTTTGTGGTAAGGAGAACGCAAAGGTGGGAATAGGAGTAGGATATTGCAAAATCTTTTTAAATGAGTAAGATTTTAGCCCTCTCATAGTGATGGTGTGCTTGCTGAATGCACTCTGAGTAGTAAAGCTGCACCAGGCTGTTACCACTGAGGAGACACCTATTTTCCAGTTGTGTTCAAGGCCCCCAAAAGGTGAGGACAGCATGTGTACATCTGAGCCAGCTTTATTCTTGGAGCATGCCAATGGTTCAGGTTCATTTCAGTGTGACAAATAAAATCTGTCTCTAAATTAGCTGCCTTGAAATTCAGAAATATTATTTTGTTGGGAAGAACACAGATGTGGAAAGAATGCTTGACTTAATGAGCTTATCTAATCTCAATCTCCTTCAGAAGTACTAGCCTGGCTATAAATATTAAAGTAAGTTCATTCTCGAGATAATAGCCAAGAATGTTTCCTCACCACATGAGGATTTACCATTCCTGAACAGCTAAAAAGATGCAACTAATCTGAAATGAGAAAACTCCATGAACCCCAGCATTTTGCAGCATTGGTGTATTGCAACTCAAAGCCAATCTTTGTATTTGGCTTAAACCAGCCCTGGGCAGGAGTTGGTGCAAGTGACTCGGTGAAGGTTGCCAGTCCTCTGTATTTCTGCAAAATAAGTTTAAGATTGTTATTATGGTACTTGAATTGACTGCAGACTTTTTTTCTAGTCTTAATCCTCTTTATGGACTGCTCCTGTTCATGTCTGATAGCAGGGGAAGGTTTCTGCTGGGGTGGTGCCACCAGCCTGCAGGCACCTCCCATAGCCCCGTGCAGCTCCCCAGCAGCAAGGGTCAGCTCAGCTGCGCCCTGCTCCTTTCAGGAGACGGCTCCTCTGAACAGTGGAGATGATGTTTATCCTCAAGGCCAGGACTCCATCAATTTGTCCAGTTTATCTTGAGAAGAGGCAGTAAAACTGATGCTTACAAGAATTCTGACTGCACACACTCCTGCATAGGAAGCCAAGAAAATCCCTGTGTCCCTTGGCCCCTCACAAGGTGGGCGGTAGGGACCACCCTGGGAGGAGGTTCAGGGTATGAGCGGGGCTGGATGATGTGCTCTGGCTGCCAAGTCCAAACTGCAGTCAGCAGCTGGGATGGAGAGGACACATCTGCCAGATCTGCAGACTCCAGGGAGGTGGTGGCAGCAGAACAGTCTGTGGGGGAATGGGAGATGATATCTGGGTGCTCCTGTGGGGACTCAGCAAGACGTTACAGGGGAGGGGAAGGGTGAGACCTCCTGCTGCTGAAGAAGGAGCACATGTTAAATCTGAGTCTTGGCAAATGCTGAATGGCAAGGTCTAACACCCAGTGGCACTTGATGGGGATTGATATCATGCAGATACACATGATGGGGAAAGATAAAACTGATGGCCCAGGGACTTCAGCAGTGTGGGGTTCTTCCCAAGAAGAGACTGAAATAGGGTTTTTAGAGACATTTCGCTTAGTATTGAGAGTTGAAATCAGTTTGCAGCACTTCTCCAGCCATCCTCTGCTGACAGAACCCTGTAGTTGTTGACTTTTTGTAGCTTTTTGGGTACCAGTAAGGAAAGGAGATTGACAGGAGAAGCAGAAAATTCATGCTGTCCTAGTGTGCTGCAGAAAGATGCTTTGACAGGGACACTGAACAGGAGGAAAAGATCCTGACACCATTGCTGTCGTCCTCTTCCCAGCACAGTACCTCCAAAATCAAGCAGAAAACTTATGGGAATGGAATCAGTGTGTAGCTGCCTCAGTGACATACAGCCACAGAAACCTGAGAGATAACCAGCAGGAAGGGGCAGAAAGCACAAAGGTGAGACTGAATGATTAAAACAGATTTAAAAAATATATATATATTTATTTTAATGTAAAGCTCCTCTGGAACTTGCTAAGCCAATTTGCAGAAAAGTTTTGCAGAAAACCTTTAAAGCAGGATGTTTCAGGGAGGATAGTTAGAAAAACTGTAGTTAAGGAATGGGGTTGATTAAATCCAACTTCTCGGCCAGAGCCGTAGGAGGATCGGAGCCGTGACTGGAGCCGTGCAGCGTCCCTGGGCTGAGCACTCCCATGGGATGGCAGCAGGAGCCGTCCCTGCTGCCTGTGGGTCACCTCCCTGCAGCAGGCAGGAGCTCAGCTGTGCCATGGGCTTCCTAAAAATCCCTGCCTTGGGAGTGGAAGTGGCCCCAACACACAGACATTAACCCTCCGTGAACCATACATGTAGGGCTGATGAAACTGAGGGTGAAGTCACTTGCCTGGTTTAAAGCAGCTACTTTATTGATGCACCATTTAATTGTTTTGCTAAAGTAGATGTCTCAGCCTTCTTAATTTAGAAGAAATTGCTAATTGAAATCACTAATTCTAGCCTATATTTTAACTTGGTTCTTTTTCCTTGGGGCAGGGAGGGAAAATCCCATAACACTTCTCTACTTGAAATCACAGAATCTCTTGAAAAGCTGCATTATGCCTTGCTGTTTTGTAAAAAAAATTAAAAAAAAATCCACTAGATCTCACCAGGAGCTTCTTTGTCCTCTCAGCAGCCCAGACCTGGAATGGATGAGGTCCATTAATTTGGAGCAGTTTGGCAAAATATTCAATTAAGGCCCCAGTGAGTACTCCAGTAGTTATCATTCCAGATCATTTGTTCTGCCTGTTTGAGAGTTACAACCCTGGACAGGTTTGGATTCCATTTCATTCAGTGATTTTGTAACCATGGGTAACTGCAGGAATGATGTGGCTTCGTGCTGCTGCAAGGAGCCTGTCAAGGCTGTCAGGTTTTAAAATCAACCTGCTTTGACGGCTCTTCTGTTTCTCAGAACTTACCTTGCAGAGTTTGCTCTGAAAAACCTGTTTAAAGATTATTTTCCCCTTTTGCAGAACTTGAACTAAAAGCAAAATACAAGAAGTTCATGGATGCCTTTGTAAAAGACTGATGTCTCCAGACACAGAAGATCTGGCTCATTCTAATGTCTTCTCCCTATCAGAAAGATAAGTTTACTTGGTTCTGAACATACTGTGGAGGATGAGGTCCAGTACAGACTCTTCCTCCTCTTTATTTTCTGTTCACTACAGACAGGAGCTCTTGGAGGCTCAAAATATTTTTCACTTTGGAAGTGCACAGGGGATAAAT
Source organism: Caprimulgus europaeus (assembly GCA_907165065.1). The sequence continues at coordinate 2,867,806 of OU015543.1, read as the reverse complement.
CTGCCTGTGGTCAGCAAGGCTTTCAAGGCTTTGCTTTTTCTTTTTTTTCCCCTCCTTTCTGAACATCTGCAGTTGACTTCCACGCTGGGAGGAGGATATCCTTTATCACTAGCATGTGCCAGCCAAATCCCATGGGCATATCTGTGGTGGTAGTTACACCTGACTGGTACTGTGCATGAAGAATATTATGTGTTAAATTAATCTAGGACAAAGGATAAAAGACAAAAGCAAAATAATTACTTAAATTCTGTTCACTAATTGTTTAAACTTAAGTTGTATTCATCTTGAGTCAAATGGTACTTCCCATTTAAGTCCTTTCCTCAAAACTCTCCCCAAAAGTCCTCAAATAAAATCCTTTCAGTTACAAGCCTGCCTGAATTCTTGTACAGATACTTGACACTCTTGGTACAACAGTAAAGACATAACAATAAGCTGTAAATGTTGTTTTTTTTCCCTTGAGCACTGCCTTGCAGACTTCCCAGAGCCCCTGGCAGTTAGTCCAGGCTTCAGAAAGCATCCTCTGCCTGATAAACTGAATTCCTAAACCTTAAATTATCAAAAACCTCAAACAGAATAAATGTGTGCCCAGCAACTGTGTTAGGTCAGCAGCAACAGGAGAATGACAAGGGCTTGAAAGCTCTTCTCCTGCTTGCATTTTCCAGGCTCTATTTAATGCTCATACTTTGCTATTCTCTCTGTAATGTCTTTTTTTTTTATTTCATCAGATGAGTATTTGGTCCCAAAAGTGCTGGAGCACTTACAGGTGAATTGTTTCTAATTAATAATCTCACTGGAGGCTGATGGCAGCTTCAGAGAGACCTCAGTGCCCATGAAGCCAAATGTGGGAGGGTCAGAGCGAGTAGGGAATAAGGACCGAGACCGTGACACCACGTGGCAAAGAGCAAGTGATGGCTGAAGTCACAGACTGGAGGGAAGCTGTTCCTGCTCCCCCTGGCAGTGTGGGTGAGCAGAGGTTTTCAAATGCAGAGCAGGTGAGCACTGTTTTATATGGCTAAATTTAGCAGTGATTAAACGAGCTCTTAATTAACCAAATATTACCCCTGCTTGCTTTTCCAAATTAGTCAATAACTGAACAATTATAACGAGCTCAGCAAGTAATTACTATCCATTCCATGCACTGCCCTCACCAACTGCAGCCTTTGAAACCACCAGCTGTTAATGTGCTGGGAAATGAAGGCCAGGAAGCATCAGTCAAATAATTGAAAACTGAACAGGAAAAAACCCCCCCGGGTTCCGAGGCAACGGGAGGAAAACTGCTCCCCCATGCAGAGTCCTGGAGGGTGCAGTCCCTTCCAGACTGAAGATCCATCATAAAAATTATTAGTGTAGATCAAAGCTGCAGTACAATGTGTTCATGGATACTCTGGCAATGATGTAAGGGTTCCTGGTGGTTATTCTGCCTTACAAAGCCTCCCTAGGGGTTAATGTGCATCTCTGGAGAGGGAAGCCACTGCCTTACTGACCAGAAAGGAGAAAACAGAACATAAAGCCCAAATTCTCTGAGAAAACCAGTCTTAAAGATATTTCTAGTTGCAGCAGGGTAAAAGTTGTTGGACTGTGAATTCAGCCATTCAGTGGTCTGAGCGATATTTTAGATAAGAACAAGCTCAGGTGCACTGGAGCTTTTCACCCATGATTTTTAAAACAGATTTGAAGATGTTGTTTCACAAATACTTCTTTTCACAGCCCACCAGTTGTATTGGTTTAGCTGCCTGGGGGTGGCCAGTGAATCTGATCAGGACAAGACATAATTATTTTTGGCTTGCTTGGAAATAAAGCCACTCAAACCCAATAAAGTAAAATGGCTTAATCTTTTAAAACCACAAGGCTAGAAAAACAGATGTACCAGCCTAAATGAGGGGGCAGAGGAGGTTGAAGCTGGAGCAACAGTAAAGGAAAAGCTTGTCAAATTATACTCCTAGCCATGCAGACACAACTTCTCTAATGTAGCTGAAGGATTATTAGAGCAATCACACTTGCAGAAACATGCCTGCTTTCTGATTAGGTTATGGAAATCAACAGGGACTTCTGCTTTCTCTGCAGGCAACCTGAAACAATAGATTTGGAATTCAAGAGGTATGAAATTTCCCCAAAGCCTTGAAACCCTCACTGGGGTATTACAGAATCTGATGGATGGTGGTTTTAGCAATGGAGCAAAGCAAGGGTGGAAAGAGAGTCCCTGAGAGAGGCTGCAACTTGTTGCTGAGCAGGAAGCAACGCAAAGGACAGAACATGTGGAGGCAGGAAAAAAAAATTAAGATTAGAGAAAGCCAAAGACAGCAACACAAGCTAAAAACAAGCATATATTTCTACTGAACAAATAGCCTAAACAGTCACACTGATCCATGATCTTTCTGCTAAAGCTCTCTTCAGTGTAGGCAGGAGAGCGATGGGGAGCGGTGGGAATGAGCATCATTAAGGCAGGTCCTGGGATAAGTCTGTAATTATACATTGACTTTCCATAGGCTGAGTCTGAAACCCACGCTGCAGAGCTCTCTTAGATAAACATTTACTGAAGAATGTGACATCCTAATAGATGCCTGTTAAGACTCTGCTTTGATACTTCTTTGAGATCCAAGCTAACGTGCTCGTGCCCGCGAGCTTCTCTACTTCTTTCCGTGCCCTGACACTGGAGCAGCAGAGTCGCTGCCTCGGGGACTCCTCACCCTGCAGCCTGGGGGCTCAGTGCTGGCAGCAGAGCTTGGAGGCTCCTGTACTGGCTTTGCTTGTGAGTGCAGTTACCAGGGCAAGAAGAGAGAAGGGCCCGCAGGGAAGTCAAGCTGGGACTTGGCTGCATCTTGAATGGGGCATGTGGCTGTCAGAGCAAATGCTGGTTCTGCACCGAGATCCTGACAGGGGTGAGGTTTCAAGAACCTGTAAGTCTCCAGCAGCTGCCAGTGCCTGGGCACCTGCTCTCCTCAGGAGCCCCCTCGGGTGCCGGTCTCTTCCCCATCCTATTTTCACACCAGGTGTAAAGGCTCATTATTAGAGGTAGTGTGATGCTGATGTAGTATTGCCTCCTCTCAGCCTAAAGCAATTTCTCTGTGCTGTCATTAAGATTAATGAATAATTCAGTGCCAAGCATCAACTATTTCTCTTACCCATTTTGCAGGTAGTGTAGTTGCCTGAGCTCTTCTCCCCCCTGGGGCTGGGAACATGAGGACCTGAGTTGTGAGGGACACAAAGGGTTTCCTCAGACTGTGCAGTTATAAAGTTTTTTTCTTGTCTTTTACTGGACTAAACCCAAGACTTCTTACAGGCTTTTTCTTCTGAATAACAGAGAGATACAAAAATACCCAGGGCAAAGAAAGTATTAACTTATGAGGGATTGGGGGGAAAAGACTAATTGATGCTCCAGCTCTGTCCCCATCCCTCCACTGTGCTCACCCTGATTTAATCCAGATCTGTGAGGAGCTTTTCTCCCAACACTGGGCACTGGAGGCTGTGGAGCTTTGCTTTCTCATCCTTGCCTAAGAGAAGCTGCTGCAAAGAGATGTTTGCTATAATAAACTCGCCTTTGTATTAAAACAAACAAACAAATGAGAAGAGCCAAGCCGAGATCCGGGGTTGCTGTTTCCTCTGCTTCTGTTGCTGGGAATGACTCGCGCTGTGCCTCAGGCAGGCGGAGGTTCCTCGACAGATTTAATCATTCTAAAAAAGATGCCAACAACAAACTGACAGGGAGGCTCTGCTGTGTTTAACAACCAGGGATGAGCAGTGGGATAATTCTTCCTGATTCTTTCTATTCAGCCGCCTCCGCACCGCGATCCCGCCCTTAGAGCAGGCTGCGGCGTGGGCTCTGCCCAGGAGGGATGTCCTGCCTTTACCTCCACTGACCCCAGTGCTCCCAACCCATCACGTGGGGAAGAAGAGGCTCCCAGGAGGTAAAGGAGAAAGATTTTGCTTCCCTGCTGTGTCTCCTGCTACTGTTTTTCACCCAAGGAGGGGCTTTAGAGAGGGTACTGATGCACTGAAATGATGATGCTTTTATCTGGAGATTAATTTTAGCTGTGTTTCCAGCGAAGCCAGCCAAGCACAACTGCCACTGCTGTGGGGTAAATGATCATCTTTGCCCACCAGCTGCCATGAATCAAAACCAAAGAAGTTCTGGTACAGAAACATTTCCTCCGTTCGACCATTAATAGTTAACCCCAACCCCAAGTTATCCCGACAAAGAGCGCTTTTCCCTTCTGAAGATGGCACCTCTCATCCAAGGATCTCAAAACATTTCATGCACATCAGTGATGTATTAAAACACTTCTCTGGATGATGGAAATAGCATCACTGTTTTCTAAGCAGTTAATGACCAGCAGCACAACAATAAGTGACTTCCCCAAGGTCACAGCGCAAGTCAGCGGTGATGTTGTACGAGAAGCCAGGACTTCTGACCTCCCCCCATTTCACAGAACCCCAGACTGGTTTGGGTTGGGAGGGACCTTAAAGCTCATCCAGTTCCAACCCCCCTGCCATCAGCAGGGACACCTTCCACCAGACCAGGTTGCTCAAAGCCTCATCCAACCTGGCCAAGAACACTTCCAGGGAGGAGCAGCCACAGCTTCTCTGGCCAACCTGGGCCAGGGTCTCCCCACCCTCACACCAAAGAATTTCTTCCTCAGATCTCATCTCCATCTCCCCTCTTCCAGTTTCAGGTCATCACCTCTTGTTCTGTCACTCCCTGCCCTTGGCCAAAGTCCCTCCCCAGCCTTCCTGGAGCCCCTTCGGGCACTGGGAGGCCCCTAGAAGGTCTCCCTGGAGCCTTCTCTTCTCCAGGCTGAACAGCCCCAACTCTCTCAGCCTGTCCTCACAGCAGAGCTGCTCCAGCCCTCTGACCATCCTCACAGCCCTCCTCTGCAGGTCCATGTCCATCCTTGTTCCAGTAGGTCTATTTCTTTCTTGTGTTGGTGGCTCCAGCACTGGAGGCAGCACTGCAGGGGGGGTCTCAGGAGAGCAGAGTAGAGGGGCAGAATCCCCTCCCTGGACCTGCTGCCCACGCTGCTCTGGGTGCAGCCCAGGACAGGGCTGGCTGTGATTTCAGATAATCTTTCTCTTCAGCTCTGATGGAGACCACTGCCTCCACAGGCATCTCCAACATCAAAACTGTTGTACGTATCTTCTGGATTTTATGAGCTATCTTGCTCTAAGCCTGCCTGGGTTACTTATCAACAGCACTGGTGCTTTTGGGTGAATGGCCTGTGAGTCCCCAGCAGCAGGTGATGTGAAGGAAGATACACAGATACACTTGAGCAGGATCAGATAAGTGCTGCTACTGGGAAGCACAAGGCAGAGAGTGCTGCAGGCTTCCCACGTCATCCTGCTGCCACTCCTTAATCTGAGTGGTGCCCAGGGGCAGAGAGCTGCTTTCAAAATGTGGTGGCTGGGGTGATAACCAGGGCTCCAGCTGATTTTATATTATAATAATGCCATTTCGGCATGATATTCCCTTCTGCAGCATTAAATGAAAGAAAAAAAACCCCAAACCTTTAACTAAAAAAAAAAAAAAGCAGGAAATCTATTGATAGTTCCTGGGATTTTGAGTAGTGTAATGCTGGGAGCTGGCTGTCAGCCTGTGCTCCCAGAACTGAGGATGCTGCAGGAGCTCAGCACCGGAGCTGGTGCTGCCTATTGCCATGCACAGCTCATCTGGTGGGACCTGCCTGTTCCAGGAGGTTTAGGTGTCCTCTCTCTACCTGTGTCTTCAAGAGTGCTGCTGTCTCTCCCCTTTTAGCATTATTACATTACAGTTAATTTACCTTCTCCATCCTTCCAGATTTGTGAAAGAGGAGTTCAAAGCAGCCTGAGAAGCAATTGCTGTGTAGTGCCTTTTCCTGGGAGGCTTCTTGCAAGAGCCAGACTTGTGGTTCTCAAATGGCAAGCTGATATTTAAAATGAACAGAAAAAAGGCACAGAAGTGTTGTGAATTTGCTGGCTGTCCCCAGTGAGGTCTGCAGGAGCACATCTATGAAGTGGTAACGGTCTCCAAAAGGCTGTGTTTATGGACACACCACATTTAGCTCCAGGAATCTCCCTTGCTTTGTTTGGATGAAATCATGTTTGGTTTTAGTTAAGAATTCAGGAGGTGAATTCAAGATCCTAACGGGAATGCACAAGGAAAGGCATCAGAGAGACACTGGCCTAAACAAGCTGAAACAAACAGGAGATTTTACTTCTCCAGCACTGGCACTGCTTTGGCTTTAGGACTGTGTCCTCTGCCAGGCACAGCTCGTATTGCTGGATGGTTTGATTTTGCACAAACTTATTTACTGCTTTCCCTCCAGCTGTCTTGGTGGAGGGGTTTGAGTGGGATCTTCTGCAATACTGGAATTCAGCCTTCTCTAATAAATTCAACGAATGCTTCTTAACTCTTCACCTCGATTCTCACTGTAGAAGCATTCCTAGTGCTTACAAAAATGTTTCATTTAAATTAAAATTTAAATTATAAATGGAGAGAACCAGAAAAGTAAAGCCCAAATGCCAAAGAATTCTTCAGGATTAATTTCTTCCTTTTCTCTTTTAATTGTCCCTTTCTTGGGTGAGGGGGGAAAAAAGGAAAATATTGCAGCAGTTTTGCTTTGGCATATCCCATTGGCAACCTTTTTTTGGGGATGAAAGGCTCTAGTTGGGACTGCAGATCACAAAGCTGAGTTGTGACTGAGCTAGGATGAAGTTAGTCTGCCCCATCGGTGACATACAGAATCACAGGATCACAGAATCACAGAGTGTCAGGGGTTGGAAGGGACCTCGAAAGCTCATCCAGTCCAATCCCCCTTCCAGAGCAGGAACACCCAGATGAGTTCACACAGGAAGGTGTCCAGGCAGGTCTTGAATGTCTCCAGAGAAGGAGACTCCACACCCTCCCTGGGCAGCCTGTTCCAGTGCTCTGTCACCCTCACTGTAAAGAAGTTCCTCCTCAAATCCAAGCAGAACCTCCTGTGTTCCAGCTCACACCCATTGCCCCTTGTCCTATCATTGGACACCACTGAGAAGAGCCTGGCCCCATCCTCCTGACACTCACCCTTCAGATATTGATCAACATTAATGAGGTCCCCCCTCAGCCTCCTCTTCTCCAAGCTAAAGAGCCCCAGCTCCCTCAGCCTCTCCTCATCAGGGAGATGCTCCACTCCCTTCATCATCTTGGTGGCTCTGTGCTGGACTCTCTCAAGCAGTTCCCTGTCCTTCTTGAACTGTGGGGCCCAGAACTGGACACAATATTCCAGATGTGGCCTCACCAGGGCAACAGAGACAGCACACGAGAGACTTGGTCTGGGCAGAAAGCTGGATTCCTGAGCAGAAATATTAATAGTTTTTAATAACTTTTCATGTATCTATTTAGGGTTTAAATAGACCTCAGTAAGTTCTTCCCATGTTGGGTATCTGACCAAAGCTCAGTGCATCCCAGAGGTTTGTCCGAGCGAGCTCCTCCTGCTTTCACAGAACTCAACCTGGGCCATCCAAACCCTTCGGATACTCTGCTACCAACTGACACATCCTTCCTCTCTGCTGTGCTTTAGCTACATTCCCAAACAAGGGCAAAAAAGCTTGTATAATAATAACAACAACTTTAAAGGGTACTTCTATCCTGTGAAGCTGCTGCTACAATTTTGAAGACAAAGCAATATATTTCTTATAAGCCACAGCAATTAACTCCATGTCCCTCCAGTTGTCAGAAAAACTTGAAACTAACAGTAAGAACCAGTATTTTAAGGGAAAAAAAAACCCCAGCTGGGCTAAACTGTTGTTAGTCACCAGCTCTGGGTGTTTCTGTGGGTGCTGGCAGTGAGGATGCTGTGCAAAATGAGAGGAATAAAGTTACTCTGGGTTCAGCATAGAAAGAAATGTGAGAGACGAAAGTTAGCACTCTGGAAGTGGGATTTCTCTTCCCAACAGACTTTTTCCTCTTCAGGTATTGTAGTAACATGATACTTGAAAGATTGATATGATATATTATTATATTATATTATATTATATTATATTATATTATATTATATTATGTTATGTTATGTTATGTTATGTTATGTTATGTTATGTTATGTTATGTTATGTTATGTTATGTTATATTATATTATATTATATTATATTATATTATATTATATTATATTATATTATATTATATTATATTATATTATATTATATTATATTATATTATATTATATTATATTATATTATATTATATTATATTATATTATATTGTTAGGTTGTGCCCTGAGTGTGTGCAACCACCATGTTTTAAAGCCTAAAATAAAAAACAATTTGTATTTTTTTTTTCCCTGAGACCTGAGGCTGGAAGATTGCTGCTGCCACCAGAGGGACTCAGAAATACGATGGTGAGAGCTGAACATCTCCAAACCGGCCACACTTTCCAGCAAAGACATCTGACTTTCTGGGGCTGCCTTGAGGATGTCTCAGGTGCTGAGTTATCTGCTCCCATGGTTTGAGGGCTGGGCTCAGATGTGAGGTTTATGCATTTTCTCCTCTCATCATGCTGATGGGGGAAACCTATTAAGAATTTTGTCATCCTACCTCTTGTCTTCAGTGAATGCAGCTGGGCAGGAAGCTGCGTTTGGCACCGTGCAAGGTACAGAGTGCTCATAAAATCACCTCTATTTCACTGCCTGCCGTGGTATTCACGTACTAAGCACCAAAAATGACAGCTAAAATAAGAGTTAAAACAGCCACAATTTGCCTCCATGCATGATTAAACTGTACTGTGGAGCTTTTGAGCATTTATTGCAGATTTGGCTTTAAAAAAGTGAGGAGAAAGATGATTAAAAAAAAAAAGTGTGAGTGTAGGTGAAATCTGCAAAAATTCTGTAAGGTTCAAATGGATTCTCCTGTGTCTGGGGAAAACAACCATTCTCACCTGTCCCACCAAGGACTGGTGTTTCCTCTTTTTGAGTGAAAGCAGAAAAAATGCCTTTGCTGCAGTAGCTACTACCTTCGACTAAAGGCAGGAAAGAACACTCAGGATGAAATTGCATTTCTTTCACAGTCTGGGTTTTGGGGTTTTTTTTTTTTGTCATAAATAGCTAAAACCCTAAGGGGTGTTGGAAAAGATTTTCTAGTGATAAAACTATTTTCTTTCTTGCAAAGCATGTATGGAGTTTTGCAGTGACAACCTCTGCTGCAACAACAAAAATGCTGTTGCCTTCTTTAAAATTGCCATTTCCCATTTTACTGAAGCACCACCTGTGCCACTAAACCTTCTGCAACATTTAATTTATAATAATATTTTTAAAAATTACATTAAAAACCACAGGATTACACTGATCTGGGTATGAGAAATGATTTCAGGGAACACATTGCTTGCATTCTTGGAATGTAGACTAGCTAAAGTGAAATTGTTTTCAAGGAAATCACCACATTTTGCTCAGTTAGAGCTTGACAGATGCTCCTGTTGGTACTTCAGCTCTGGCCTGAGATGCTTCAGATTTACCATAAGGGACAGGATAGGTAGAGTTTGCAAAGTCCCATTATGTGGAGTCTGGTTATGTCTCTATCTCAATTTTCATACACTTTTGTAGCCTCTGTGATTGTGGATAAAAGGTGTGGTTTTAATCTCATGATTTTGGGAGTCCCTTGTAGTGTTGAGGACAGGTAACCCCTCTTCCTCACATAGAAAATAGCCAGAGCTGCTTTCCAGCAGTTTTGCATGGCCTGCCCACAGGGAGATGTGCTTATGAATACTGAGATCCTACCAAACCCAAACCAACACCCTCCCCAAAATGCATCAGCTGCTGGCAAAGCTACCCCTTATGGGTAACTTAAAGGTTGTGCCAGCCCCAGAGGGGACTGTGCTACAGACAGGCAGCAGCAATCCCCTTCCAAAGCTGCCTACCAGATTAAGTTGTATTTGTTGTTAAAGGAAGATACATGAAGACTGTCTCCTCATTTCCAGAACACAAGCACACCCAGCAGAGTCAAGGCTTACCCAACTACAGACACAGGGAACTCGGTTAAAACATCTGCTCCTGTGGGATATTTATGAAGCCAGTCAAACCTACTGACTTTTGGCAGTTTAACTGGTCCGATGGGACAATGAGAGGGATGTTGTTTATGTAATTCATCTCTTAAACTGAGCTCTGATCCCTGGGAGTACGAGAAGCTCCCGAGGAGTCACGCTGGCAAAGGTCTACACCATGTCATGCTTCCTGCGCTGCTGAAGAGCCGCTGTTCATCACACACAGCAGCATCTTCTGACTGCTGGCCAGTTCTGCGTGTTCAGCAGGCTCTCCTCTGCCCCAGTGACGTGCTTTGTGGACGTCATCAGAGTTACTGGTTCTCTGGTTAGAGTAACCTTGTGCGGGGTCATCAGAGGCTGGTGGGAGAGAGGAACAGCGTGGGGATGGGACTGGGCTGGTTGAAAAACCCAGTATGTGACAAATATCCGATATTTCGCCTTTCATCTGGATGCTGTTCCATCAACCTTTGATGTTTAACGCTCTGATGATGTGGCACAGAAAGCACATTCCCTACACACCATTCGTGGTGCTGAGTAAAGGAGCAGAATCCCTTCTGGGGACTGATGGGACATCTTGGGAAGTGCACCCCAAATCAAAGCCTTCTGTGTGCTTGCCCTCACGTTAGGTTATGTAATCTCATCCGCTCTGCATTTCCATCTCTTTATTTTCTAGGCAGGGCTCCTTTTTAGCTTCCCCTTCTTATTAATAACTTATGTTTTTAGGCTGTTTGGCTTTAGATATTTTAAAACCTTGGTTTTTTTTAAAGCAGAAAGCGTCTTCCCTAATACTATTTTTGATACCTATGCAGGTCTTCCATCACCTGCTTCCCCTTACGTCCCTGTTAACAGATACACACTATGCCTTGCAACTTTCATACATAGTAATTATCCACCTTAGAGCAGCCTGTAAACACTGTGGTGGGTAAGTGGCCTTCCAAGGACCTTCTCCTCAGGCCAAGCAATGGAAATCAAGACACAATGGTACAGTGTCAGGTCAGGATCCAAATCTGGGTGGGTTTTTCCTTCTATAGCCATAAAGAAATGTATATTTTTTTTTGCTTAAAGGTGGGCAAATGGTGTGTGCAATGCCTGGAAGGGATGCAGCCATGCTGGGCTCTGAAAGGACATCTGTCTAGCTGTACCATTAAACGGTGCAGCACACCTCGCAGATGACGCGCGCGCTCCAGCCTTCCCACACCACCTTTGGAGTTAAGTTTTCTCTTTGTTATTCTTACATGGGAGTGACTTCCAGTCTTGGAAATGGTAAGCAAAGGAAAAGTAACAATGACTTCAGAATTCATAATTTAAAAATGAATTGTTGAAAATGAATTCCTGAAAAGTTGGTCCTAAAAACTGTTGAAGCCCACTCTCCCTGTCAGCTCCCAGCGTGACCTCTGTGTGAGTCCCCCTATGTCCTAAGGAAATGGGCACCATTAGGTCTGTTTGTACTGCCCAGCTTGGTAGCCTACATGATACTGGAACATGACAAAGTGATGACCAGTGTTTTGAAGACTGTCTCATGATTCAAAGCAATACAAGTGATTCTAAGGTGAATTAATAATTTCCCTCTCCCTGAAAAGCACCTCAATAACTGCATCTATAAGAATGCCTGACTCCCAGCACAGGAATGTGCTTCCCTGGTCTTCATCCAACACGTGCCCTGAAGGGTTTACTTCCCTGCTGTGAGTTGAGTGCATGTTGCTGTGCTGTGTCCTCTGCTCCCAATCCTTGGCTGTGGTGTCAGCACTTTGTGTCTCTGCTTTAGCACAAACATACCCTCAAGTCTGGTGTGTGACATGAGAGGATGACCCAAGGACACAGGAACCAGGTAACACAGCAGGGCTGGAGTGGGACTCCTCTTGAGCAGATGGAGGCAGAGTATGCCATAAGAAAGTGGAAATGACTGTTCCTTAAGCAACTGCCTGTTGTTTCAGAAGTCCCTGGGCATCGCTAGCTGCTGGCAAGGGTTTCTGCAACTCATACCCTTCTTTACTTATCCCCAGAGTCTGTCCCAGAATGAGAAAGAGGAATGTTGAACCCAACTCCATCCCCATGTGTGTGAACTCCAGAGAACAGCTGGGAATGGCAGCCTCTCCCCTGGTAAAGACACCCCCCTGAGCTGGGTGAAGAGACCAGGCGAGGGGAAACCAGATCATGGTCCACTTTTTAATCACTGTTTATTTTATAAACTGAGGTTTTACAATTGTTTAGATGCTTACAGGCATCTCTAGTATCTGTGGTGAAGGTTTACTCCGAAACACTAAGCAGTGAGGAAATGAGCAGAACACACTGAGGCAAAATGCTTTGGTGAAATGTCATGAATAATTTTTTCCCTTTTATGATGAGTGTCGTGATATAGGATTCAATCATTTTTCTTAGAGCCTCAGCTATTTGAGTGATAGGATTACAAGACTTTTTTTCTTTCTTTCCAAGGTAAATTTTTGTTTTTTCAAGCTCTGTTGACTGTTGAGAAAGGGACCCACTTTAAAAAAGAAAATTAGTGGCAAATTCAAATCATCTTAGGTAGAAACCTTAAAAAATTACAAGGGTTTTTTTAGGTAATCCTGTGGTTTCTGACAGCTTACCTTGTGGTTTTTGAATGCTTGGAGTTCGAAGTGCTGCTGCAATGAATTTTAAAATAGAGACTTTAAGCTTGATGAAACTGTGGTGCATTATAATGTACCAGGAAATAGGAAAAGGGGCTTTAAAGTCTCTTTACACACTCTAGAAAAAAGATAATGGTAATATATAGGGCAAACCCAAGGCTTGCAGCTGAATTACACAACACCAGGACAATTTCAGACTTTTGTGGACCTGACCCAGCTGTAGCCTGAGGATAACACTGAGAAACCACACAAGAGAAACGGTGCAGAGCTGGAGCTGGGCAAAACTCAGCAAAGCGTGGAAAGAGTTTGCGGCAGAACTGAACACAGCATCCACCTCATCTTCTGCACCCAAAACCCAGAAGGATTTGTCCTGAATGGTTGCTGGCTCCTGGCAGAACCCCCCCGACAGCCCTAAGTCAGATGGCAATTCAAACAAATCTCACAGCACTTGGGTTCACGCAACTTCTTGCCCTTAACTAGAGTGACCACCAGAAATGAGTTTTTAGGACCCTGCAGGGCTAAGGGGTCCCAAAGCCCTACCTTGGCCAGACGCTCTGCTGGTCCTGGTGTCTCCAAAGCGCCTCCTCTTCCTCACTTGTCCTTCAGCGTGGCCATGCCCAGGGCCTCCGAGCTGTAGTCGTACTGGTTGCTGGAGGACATGGACCGTCCCCAGGAGCACTGCAGGTTGGAGCCCCTCTTGCGAAAGGAGGATGTGAACCTGTAGAAGTTGCGGTGCCTGTTGCGCAGGTACTCCCGGTAGTTTTTGGTGAGCAGGGTGTAGAGGAAGGGGTTGATGCAGCTGTTGCTGTAGGTCAGGCAGGTCACCAGGTAGTTAATGCACTTTTGGGTTTGGGTGGTGAGCTGCAGGGAGTTGCTGTAGAGTCGCACTAGTTGCCAGATCCAAAAGGGCAGGAAGCAGGCCCAGAAGACCAGCACGATGCTGAAAATCATGATGAGGACCTTCTGCCGGGGGGATCTCTTGCTCTTCTCCTTGTGAGGGGGGTTCCTCTGGGACTCCAGGTAGGTCCTGGCCAGGCGTGTGTAGAGGAAGCCAATGATGATTCCTGGGGCCATGATGCTGGTGCTGAAGAGCACCGTCAGGTAGGTCCGGTAGGCGTCCACGCTCCAGGTGGGCGCACACATCCTCTTCACCTTGCCCTCTGCCTTGCCCCCCTCGGTCAGGGTGACCATCAGCATCATGGGCAGAGTAAGGAGCAGTGAGACCGACCAGACAGCCCCCGCCGTCACCTTCCGGTAGCCACGCGACCGTTTCAGGGTGTCCAGGGGCCGGGTAACAGCCAGGTAGCGCTCGGTGCACATGAGGGTGAGGGTGAAGATGCTGGCGTGCATGGTGAGCAGGTCCAGGCTGAGCAGGATGCGGCACCCCAGGTCCCCGAAGTACCAGTCCTGGGCCAGGTAGGTGCAGACGATGAAGGGGATGGTGGAGAGGTAGAGCAGGTCGGCCAGGGCCAGGCTGACGATGGAGCTGTACATGGGGGCGGCGCAGCGCGCCGAGTGGCACATCACCACCAGCGTGTAGACGTTCCCCGCCACCCCGGCCACGTACATCACCGACAGCACCGTCCCGAAGGCCGAGGGGATGAGCAGGGGGCCGCCCCCGGGGGCCCCGCCACCGCCACCCGCCGTCCCCGCCGCCGCCGAGGCGTTGCCCCCCGCCGCCGCCGTCCCGTTGGGCTCCATGGGCGGCGGCGGCGGCCCCGCGGCGTTCGCACCGGCCCCGGAGCTCCCGGCCCCGCCGGCGGCCGCTCCGCCCCCCCCCCCTTCCCCCCGCGGGAGAGGCAGGGCGGTGCCGGGCCGCCCGCGGGGCTGCCCCCGGGGGAAGGGCGGTTGCCGCCCGCCCCGAGCCCGGCGGGAGAGCGGGGACCCCCTGCGGCCTCCCGCCCGGAGCGCGGAGCGGAGCGAGCGGGCAGGTGCTGTCCCGGAGGAGGCGGCTCCGTGCGGGGACCCCGCGGGCGGGCGCGGCAGCTGGAGGCGGTGCGGAGCTGGGGGAGAGGCGGCGGCGTGCGGGTCCCGAGCGGGGAGAAACCGGTAGCGCGGCGAGTCCCCGCCGGAGCCAACCCGCCGGGCTCCCGGCAAAGTTTTCCGGCCGCTCCGCTGTCATTTGGGTTTTCCGTTTGGCGATCGGAACTCGAGGCGTCAGTCAGAGAAATCTCTGTGGGCGACAGCAGAGGCGGAGATACCGCGTGTGCCTCCGCAGACAGCGCAGAGCCCTTCAGATACATTCGGAGACAGACCTAGATAGAGATGGATACAAGCCTGGGGCTGAAATAGGCTCCTTTAATTCGTGGAAATAGTTTGTATGTTGAATTTTACTCTGAATAACGTGGCAATGTTGTAGTAAGGTTTAAATTTGAGCTTTAGTGACAGCGGATTCACCAGACGAGGGTGAAGTACAGAGCGTGATGAATGAGTTTTACAGAGGCAACTTCTCCAAAACAGTTAGGCAGGAAATCTGGGGACAGTTGCAAAATCAATGAGAGCTTTACATTTCGATTTTATTTTAGAGAAAGCAGAGATTAGGGCAATCCATAGTCAGAGGACAGCTTTCCAGGGGTACTGGAGTGCTGTGCTTCCTCAGCTCCCATTGATTTCCAATAGGAATTAACTGGCTTTTATGCCTTCAAACGTCTCTGCTTGCACCTGGAGTGCTAAAACGACTGCTATGTGTTTATTTGCTTGTTTTAGTCCCTCCTCAAGTTGCTTTTGTGCCAACCGACATCTAATTCTTTGTAACACGCTACAAAGTGGTGACGCTCTTGTTGACTTGTAGGATTCAGCCCTATAAAAATATTTTATTTAGTACTCGTTTGTAATTTGCTGCAAAGTTAATGCACACACACAGGTGTACCCCTGCTTTCCTACCCCATACCGCTCAGCAGTGCACGTGTCTCTTTCCAAAGCTCTCCGGATGCTTAAAGCGATATTCAATCAAGTAGCTGGCTCAAGCATGATCTGAATGCTGGTGAGGGAGAAGAATCTAAATTGAATTATTATCAGCCAGGGATTTGTTTTATCAGATTCAGCCACTGCACTGACAAAGTGTAGATCCAGGCACTGAGATTTTTTTTTTCACTGGAAGTTCAGACTCGGTCCCATGCCAGCGCCCTCGGCAGCCCCACATTCCTCCGTGGCAGCTGGACCCAGCAGCTGGGAATGCAGGCGGATACTTTAGTGGGGCCAAATCCTGCCTGCATGGCAGTCAAGGGGATTGGCTCTCACAGCCTTCAAGTGAGATCCGGGTTTGGCATAAATAGATCATCTCTGAGAATTAGGTTGCACGCAACTTTTGCAGTCCTGTCTCCTTTTTGTTTTGAAGCTGTTCTCTGTGCTCTTTTGTTGGTTTGTTGGGTTTTTTTCCCAGCCAGGACAGAGGGCCAAAAGAGAATAGAATAGCTATTTTGTTGTCTGCCATGATACCTGATTTGTTTTGGGATCACACAAGATGGTAGAGACAAGCAGAGTGATGTGTTCTTCTGAACAGATTACTTAATCTGTTTAGTAAATACCTAATTTCAACGTCCCTTGTTTCCTTCCAGTAGAAGAATATTTAATTGAGCAACAGTAAGCATTAGTGAGTCCACAAGACACTTGTTTTCTTAAACATGTAGGATACTTACATGTATCCATGGGAACTTGCTCCTATTAAACTCTTAAAAAATAGTTTGCTGCCTGAAGTCGTTCTGCAGCAGAGCAAAGCTTGTTCTCTGAGCAAGAGAACTTCTCTCCTCCAACGCTCGGCTACTGCCACGCACCAAGTCTCTCTGCACACCCGCAAGAATTGACATAGCACTCGATGCCTGGTGGAGTTGGGTCTGGAGAATATGACAACAGTGATCAATCAGAACTAGAAAGGGGAGGATGCAGGACTCTGGAATACTGATGTTTCTCGTTTGTCTGTGTACACAAGATACACATTTTTCAGCAGTGTGGGTGACAAACTCCCAGAAGAAGTGGTGAATTTTCCATTTCTCCAGATGTCTAAGTAAGGACTGCAAGTGCCTTTCTGGAAGATGTATTTTAATCAAAGAGAAATATGGAGATCAGAGCAGAATTACTGTCAAATAAGCCCTCAGGGACATATTGCACACAAAGCCAAGTCTTCAAGGATCAAATTGTCTTTTATGAACCTCAAAATCTGTTAACCCCCATGTGTTTTTTCTTGTAATAGCCTAAAAAGAATTGATATGAAAATGATTAATAATGTACTTCATGTGGAAAATTTCCCCTCTGGAGGCATTTGTGCTAATGCACAAAAACATATCCTGCCATTTTAAAATATAGCTCCATTTGGCATTTTATTGTCTGTTCTGAACAGGAAAATTTTTCAGGTGCTCAGTGCATAATTTTAGAATTTCCTAACAAAATTGTCTGCTTATTAGGAAATAGATAATAGCAGTCTACATGATGTGGGCTGTTTGAGTAGCTGTGTCCACTGTCTTTTTTATAAACCCCTTGGTTTATGCAGTGAATGGCTGGTTCTCCTTTGTTTGGTTATGAAGGTCAGAGTAGATATGGTGGGCAGCTGAAAGCGGTAGTCTTGGCAAATTGAAAGGCGGCTCTTGTTCCATTCAGTCGTGACAGGCTTCAAAACTAAGTGCTGGCCAGGCTAAAGGAAGGCACTGAGTGTTTGGAAGCCGAGGCTCTCCATTAGGGACGGTCATTGTAAGCTGTTGTCCTCCTGAAGCACCATCCAAGTGGAATTTTATTGTTGAGAGTGAATTTTGCAGTTCAGGGTAGGGAACATGTCAAATGCCACCTTTTCATCCTTAGCATCCATCAGCTCTGAGTGTACTGATGCCATGGTGCACGGATACAGATGTTGGATGGAATTGCTTTTAGTTGTACTAAAGGCGAGCACCGCTGTTTTTTGTGATGTTCTTGTGCTCTGTCACCACATGGCTGCTGCTTCTCCTGTTGATTCCTACTCAGCAGGAAGTGAGAAGACTTAACTGATCACTTGACAAAGCATCAGGAAAGTATTTAGCTTTTGCCAAGTTCAGAGAGGTCTTGATACAGCATCCATGTGGGAAAGGCTGAGACTGAGATGGCTCTGGAGAAGCCCAAGGGTGAGATTTCTTAGATCCCAAACACGTGCTGTCAGATGAGATCTGTACATTCATTTCTTAATCCTAAACTTAGAGGCTCACAGTTATCATCTGTTAGTTTAGAGCCTGTAAATGGAACGCAGTGTTGTAGTGGAAGTGGATGACAAAGAGGTATCGACAGCAACTGCTGCCGAATATCCCATGGGCTACCCAGAGACTGATTTGGCTGCGTGGCTTAACTCCATAGCGTACTCCATACAGAGCCTTTTCTCAAGTTACTAATGCACCAATATATAATCTCTGCAGTTTGGCAATTGAATCTCATTGAAACAATGTTTACGCTATGCACAGGTCTTCATCTGTCTCTGAAATTGTTTCTGAATGACAACAGTCACTGAGGTGCAAGGGATTGTTTAAAACCATGGACCGTGCACAGCATAACCCACTGATCTCAGCGGAGTCACTCCTGATTTGCAAAGCTATAAGCAGAAGTAAATTTGATCCACCACTTCTGCAAGCTTGTCATTAATGCTTGTGTTTACATCTGTTTTATGCAGGTGAACATGCTCTTAAATTTAAATTTACAGGTATACTTTAATTTAGAGTTAGAGCTGTCTCTGCCCACTCAGATGTTCAAGAGACAAGTGTCCTAGCACTGGAGGAGTCACTGGAGGGAATCTGAGCCCTCTCCAAGATCTCTAAAGAAGACTGCGTAACAGGTTTCGGGCAGCCTTATTTCAGGAATGTAATTGAGTGGGTTTTAAAAGCCCTCCCAGACATAAAGAACATAGGAGGGACTTGCTTTTGTACCTCTTAATCACAGTGCTCATGAGCAAGTGCATTGCTCTCTCATTCCTGCTGCCACATGTGAAGAGCAGAGACACCAGCAGTGTAAGGTCTGAGATGCCACAGGGATTTGCACCCACAGAGGATCCGGGTGGTGGTGCTGGCTACCTTTGGAGGCATCCTGTCAGCTTTCTATAGGGAGGCACCGTTGGGGTTGCTGAGTCCAAGTTCATGTAATTGCAAGCAACCATGTAATAGATTTGAGACCAGAAAATCTGCTCATCACCTCTTGTACATCCAAAGCCATCAAAGCTTCCTCAGAGTGCTGCAATAAGCCTGAGATCTTCAGGACAGAAGATTGTACCTGTGAGAGACTACAGTGGGCCATGAGAAAAGATGGGAGATCAAAGGCTTTGTCCTTAGTGTTTGCACTAGAAGAAGAGTGTAAATTGTGTGCTGTTACAGAGACTTTGAGCAGTAAGGGCTCTGGCAGGATGTTTAAGATCTTCTTGTGTTAGAGAATTTGACAAGAGATCATTTTACAATGGAAAAAATACATATTAATAACCCCAAGTCATTTCCTGTGGAAACTCAAACCACTGTTACCCTGAGATTTGAACTCTTTCTTCCCTACCTAAAAGAGAGAAGTGTACACTTTAAAAAAAATTTAAAAATTCCTTGTTCACCAGGCATGTGAGTACAAAGGAAACAGTCCTGGCTCCCAGAGAGGTTTTTCATTGTTATACAAGACAGCATCTGCAGAGCCCCGTGCACAGCAGTGATGGTGCCAAACAGCTGGCAGAGCTCTGACCCCAAGAGCGCGGGGCACTGCCAGGGAAAGCTGCGGGCTTGATTTGGCAGTCTGAACAATGTGCCCTCGTGGCCAAGAGGCCAATGGTCTCCTGGGGTGTACCTGCTTTGGCAGGGGGGTGGAATAGATGATCTCCAGAGGCCCCTTCCAATCCCCGTGATTCTGTGATTGAGTCACCGTTTACGTAGCTGAAGAAGCTCTGGAAGTTGCATGCTCAGTAAGCATCACTGCAACTCAACCTCTTTTTAATAAAAGGCTTCAGATACTGGAAGTGCTCTTTTATTTCCTGACTTCTGTAATATTTCTCTGTCCACACAGAAATGACCTTCAGGTGAATAGTCTGCATTTCCTAAGAGCAACGGGATGGGGAGCAGCTGGCTGCTGCGAGGACGGTGCACCCTGCACGGTGGAGAGGGAAACTCCTGCTCTGGTTTAGAGGAATGGTTAATAGCAAAATGGATATTTTTTCATCTTGGCTTTGTAAGAATTATCTCAAATCTCTTGACAGATGTAAGAAAAAGCTGGAAGCCCGAGGAATTGCTTTTTGCCAGAGAAACCATTCCCAGTCAAGCCTCATGCTTGGTGTCTGGGTCAGAGGTCACTTGAGTCAGCAGGAGCTTTTCCCTGGATTTCAGCGGGTTTTGGAAGAAGCCAGTGGTTAAAAACCAAATAAGAACTTGCATCCCCTCCTCTGAACAGAGGCTGAGACCAGAGCTGAGTCCAGCTTTGGGGGTATTTGAACTGTGTGGTGATTCTGCCTTGGAGGCTGGCAGCACAGCATCCTTTTTAGGGTGGATTATTTAAACCTCTTCCAGCAGTAACCACGCTTGGAGCATCGCAAAGCAGTGCCGAGAGCTCTGGGGTAGCGCTTTGACTTCTCCTGGCACAGCTCTCGGGTGAGGGTGATAGCTCTGTGACTCAAACCTGATCGCCTCCGCTTAGCAATTTATCTCCTCGTTATCTACCTCCTCCTATAGATTTCTTCCTCCTAAAGTCCTCAGAGAGACACTCTGTGCAGGTGTGTGTGTTACACTGCAGCAGCCCGGCAGCACCAGGCAGGGACTCTTTTTGCTGCCAGTTTTATCCATAATCTGACTTTTTCCTGCAGTTTTTAGTGCCTCTGGGGAAGCTGAGAACCATTCATTGTATTTTTATTCTAAAGTTTCTCTGGCTTAATTATTTGAGGGTATGTGTCAGAGTCTATCCCTGTCAGATGTTGCTGCTGAAAGGGGATTTCAGCCAGTGAAAACTCCAGCTGGGTGGGTACTTGCATAGGCTTTGGTGAGAGCAATGAAGTCCTCTTTGTTCCAGTTTTTCCATTGCCTTTGGAACAGACTTTGTCTCTCTTTAGATCTGTGTTAAACTTGATTTTAAAAGCCTTGACCAAAGAGAGCAGAGGATTTACTCCATGTGCTCTACTTCCAAACCTGAAATTATCTTCAAAACAGCATTACCCCAGTCATTTTTCCACCCAGGGCTGCTGCAGTGATGTTCTGTCTGAGCGCTAGCCGGGCTCCATGGGCAAAGGGGTTTGTTCAGACCAAGCCTGGAGAAGCTGCACAATGCCATGGTCGTTGCCACCAGCTGCTGCTGGCTCCTCTCTACATCGACTAGGAGAGGTTTGCTCCCCAGGGACTCTCTCCTGTGTGTCACTGTGCCAGCTGGTGGCTGATGGGGATAAACAGAAGCACCAGAGAGGAACAGTGATAAAGGAACCACAGGGATCTGTTTGTGTATTGGAGGGGGGTTTGGACCCATTTTTTTAAATTTCTTGGCAACTTGTAGACAATCAGCAAATCAGTGTTCAGAAACTCCAAGACTTAAGAACTAACCACAAGGAGCACAGATTTTTTCCCTGCAGGCTGCGGATAGCCAGGTACATACAATTCTTTACTAATCAGCCTGGGACTAGACCAGCATATTTATGTAAAAACACTAATACTTTTATTACTGAAGACAGCCCAGAACTCAGACCCCTGCAGTTTGTCTAGAAAACGGAATATTTGATTTTCCCCCAGTAATAGTATGTTTTTCTTGTCTCTTGGCAGTTTGCACAAAAGCTCTGAAGTACGTGACATATGGCAAAGAGAACATCAAAACCTGCTAAGCCATATGATCAGCTCACATTGCAGTGGGCATGTTCCTGGCTCCGCAAAGCTTCACAGCCATAAAACTATTTCTTGCTTCCTGATGGGAATTCATGCCTTTGCTTTAACTGTCTGCAATAATTCATACGTATTTGCTCTCAAAACATGCAATGTTAAAGTTTCCTTTAAATATAAAATTTGCCTAGGATTGGATTAGATTGGTTTTGGTAGTCCTGGGCATTGCTGTCATCTAGGCATCTCCAGAAGTGACACTTTGTTGATGCCTGCTTCCCCAGGTGGTGGGTTTGCTATGAAGAACATATCTCCAAAGGCAAGTCAGTATTGGCAGAGTCAGTTGCATTTGTGCAGCCATACCAAAATAGGGTGAAACCTCTTTTTTTTTCCCATTTGGGTGACTGGTATGGTACTAGTGTGGGACCCATAAAGATCTCTCCTACCTTCTGTCATCCTTCCCTTGGTCAATTTGCTACTGCTTGTGATGGTCAGGCATTTATTTTGTAATGACTGTCAGGATGACTCTGGCAGTGATGATACAGAGATGTGTGGCTGCATTGAACAAGCACAATCAAATGGGTCTTTCAAGCAATAAAAGAGACCAGATGATACAAGTGCAACTGTTTATAAACCAAAGACTTTATTATTTGCTGTAAATGATCAGCGAATCTTTGACTAAAAACTACTTCAATTAAAATTTAACATGTAAAAAAAGAAGGGATTTATCCTCAGTGGGATTTTCCTGCACTGAATTCAACAGGAGAAATGTAAGATAAACATCACTCTCGCAGGCAGAGGCTGGGGAGAGAAAGCGTGGTCAGTGCAGCTGAATAGCTTCAGGCTTTTTGTTCCTGATGGTGGGAAGTGGAGAGATCAGGATAAAGGGCTGCAGGAGCGTTGCTCAGCGGAGAGGAAGCTCTGCGTGGGGAGTCAGTGAACTCAGAGAAAATGCCGCATCTCAGGGTTGTTTTTGTCAGACTGACGAATGCAGCCTTTTTGCCCCATTAACTGCTGCTGTAGGATGCTCTGGGGTGCACCGAGGCTGGTGGCTCCGGTACCCTCTCCCTCTCACCGAGCTGCAAGCTCACACCTGGCAGCCAGGAGGTTGAAAGGAGCTTGTATGTCTTTGGGCTAAGGTACAGAAATTTGTTTTTGTAGGCTTCTAATTACAGACACAGAGAAGGTATTCATCTTCTTAAGAGATGTACCTGGAGTTGGAAGCGGGATTGTTACTTAGTCCTATAAAGTGTTGCAGGAGAAAGTTGCCCCTTGGCAAAAAAGGGGCCAGAAGCATGTGTATGTGAGGTGTGGGACTGTGGAAAGAACGGGTGGGAGGTGGTGTTGGAGTAAAGAATTGGATCTGAGGGTTGTTCCTCACAACCATCAATTAGGGGGCAGGTTTTTTTTGCTGGGGTGCAGAAAAGGGGCTGGGATTACTCTGCCTTCCTCAGCGCTCAGAGGGAGGACTTTACTCAGAGGAAGGAGATTTTACTGCTGAAAAAGAGCTGTACATTGTATCCCAAGTAGCTTGGGTGAGAGACCGGTAAATGATAGCTTCTCTGCCAGGGAGGATCGCCGCGGGCGATTTAAACGGCCCCCAGTGAGCGCGGCGACCAGGACGGGCAAACAGGGCCTGGCGCGGCCATTCGCGCGGGCAGGGCGAGCAGGAGAGGGCGCTGCTACCGTCAGGCTCTGCCATCAACCTCCAGAACCGAACCGGCCCCGCGGCAGTTCAGTAAAGCAAAAAAACCTCAGGTGCCACAGAAGTTTGAACCGTTAGTCACGCAGCCAAGAACAGCCATGGCTGTGACCCGGCCAAAAGCTGTAGGCAAAAGAAATATGGCGACCCAGACAGAGGCTCCATGTAAAGATGCAGCCGTCCAGGCCCCTGGCTGCAGGGAGTGCTGGAGCCTCTCACTTGGAATGGAGAGGGGCAGGGACAGCAGCTGTATTCGCTGTGAGCAGGTGAATAATCTGCTCAGCGTGGTGGCTGAACTGAAAGAGGAGGTGGAAAGGCTGAGAGCTGTAAGGGAGTGTGAGAGGAGATAGGCTGGTGGGCTCAGGCCCTCCCATCCCTGAGGCAAAGGCACCAGGCCCCACGTGAAGCACAGGATCCCCTCTCCTCTTGCCACCAAAAAGACAGCGGGGAATGGAAACAGACCCCTCCTCGGGGAGGCTGGGGAGGCAGGTGAGTCTCCTGCCAGCCTCCCTGATGCCCCCAGTTACTGCTGCACAACGGGGATGGGGCTTTGGAAATTGAGAGCCAGGAGAGTGAGGGTGGAAAGGCCAATCCACCTGGGAAGACATCCAGGGTGAGTCAGTCACCCCCACAGCTCAGGACTAGTTCAGTCATGAAAAAAAGGAGGGCAATTGTGGTAGGCGATTCCCTCCTGAGGGGAACTGAGGGCCCCACACGCCGACAAGATCCCTCCCACAGGGAAGTGTGCTGCCTCCCTGGGGCCCGGGTCAGGGATATCAGCAAGAACCTCCCTGGCCTGGTGCTGCCCTCAGACCACTCCCTGCTTGTGGGCATCCAGGCTGGTAGTGACGAGATCACAGAGAAAAGTCCAAAAGCAATTATGAAGGGCTTTAGGTCATTAGGGAGAGTGCTTGCAGGATCGGGAGCACAGGTAGTGTTTTCCTCAGTCCCTTTAGGGGCAGGGAGGTTTACTGATAGGAACAGGAAGATTCACCTGATCAACACATGGCTCAGAGGCTGGTGCCACAGGCAGAGTTTTGGTTTCTTTGATCGTGGGGAGGTTTACACAGCACTGGACCACTCGGTGGATAAGGAACTGGCTGGATGGTCGCACTCATAGAGTTGTGGTCAACTCAATGTCCGAGTGGAAACCGGTGATGAGGGTCGGTATTGGGGCTGGTGCTCTTCAACATCTTTGTTGGAGACATGGACAGTGGGATTGAGTGCACCCTCAGCAAGTTTGCTGATGACACCAAGCTGAGTGGTGTGGTTGGCACGCTGGAGGGACGGGATGCCATCCAGAGGGACCTTGACAGGCTTGAGAGGTGGGCCTGTGCTAACCTCATGAAGTTCAACAAGGCCACATGCAAGATCCTGCACCTGGATCAGGGCAATCCCAAACATAAATACAGGCTGGGCAGTGAGTGGCTTGAGGCCAGCTCCGAAGAGAAGGACTTGGGAGTGGTGGACGAGAAGCCCAACATGAGCCAGCAATGTGTGCTTGCAGCCCAGAAGGCCAACTGTATCCTGGGCTGCATCAAGAGCAGCATGGGCAGCAGGTCGAGGGAGGTGATTCTCCCCCTGTACTCTGCTCTCATAAAGCCCCACCTGGAGTACTGTGTCCAGTTCTGGAGCCCCCAACACAAAAGAGACATGGACCAGTTAGAACGTGTCCAGAGGAGGCCATGGGGATGATCCAAGGGCTGGAGCACCTGTGCTATGAGGAAAGGATGAGAGAATTGGAGCTGTTCAGCCTGGAGAAGAGAAGGCTCTGGGGAGATCTTATAGCGGCCTTCCAGTACCTGAAGAGGCTCCAGGAAGGCTGGGGAGGGACTTTTTATAAGGGCAGTTAATGATAAAACAAGGGGAAATGGTTTTAAACTAGAAGAAGAGAGGTTTAGATTAGATAATAGGAAGAATTCCTCACTGTGAGGGTGGTCAGACACTGGAACAGGTTGCCCAAGGAAGTTGTGGCTGCTCCTCCCTGGAAGTGTTCAAGGCCAGGTTGGATGAGGCTTTGAGCAACCTGGTCTAGTGGAAGGTGTCCCTGCTGATGGCAGGGGGGTTGGAACTGGATGAGCTTTAAGGTCCCTTCCAACCCAAACCATTCTATGATTCTATGATAATCAAGTTTTCTCTTTCAGGGTCCAGGCTGGTAAGCTGTGGGCTGGAGCATCTTCTCCAAGTGGGAAAAATAGCAGAAGACGTGTTGCTCTTCATTTCACAAAGAGCTCTCTGTTCCCCTCCACCCCTTCCTAACCTGTTCAGAATCTTCTCCCTCTTGGTAGCGTGAAGTTGAAGGAAGGTAGGAGAGTATCTGACAGAACCACTGGGATTGAGGGTGGGTTTTAGAGACTTTTCTTAGATATTGGTAAAATGATGAATGGAAGCACTGAGTGTTATTACTTGATTCAGTCTTTATGCTGCCAGGTGCCCTAAGGTTGTTCTCTGCTCTGCCACTTTGAATGAGCACACTGCCAAAAGGAAGGAGACTGTGTGAATATTTGTCTCCCAGAGAAGTGCTGAGACATTGGCCCATGTTTGATGGTTGTCCTAACACATAGTTTGAAGGTGCCACCTCTGCTCAGTCCTTGAGGTGTCAGCACTGTTACTCAGCTGAGATTCAAACATGCATCTCCAGACCCTCACATGTGGATTGAGCATTTGATAGAAGCAGCTGCTTTACAACTAGTGTAAGAAAGTTATATCTTAGTGAAGGGAAGAGCCTCTTCCAACCCCTGTGATGGTCCTCAGATAGGTAATTTCATTACTCATAGAAAGGGTGCTAATTTAAAAGTCTTTCCAAGCTGCCTAATGTGCTTTTAAAAGACTATATCTTATTTATTTAAAAGGAGATGTAGGATCATATATTTGATTGAAAATCACTGGGATTTCCAGACTGAAACAGCTTTGAGAGTCCAAGCTGTAAAACAAATGTAGAGCACAACCCTCCAGCATCCTTGTGCAGCTCCCAGCTCCTTGTTCAGTGCTCAGGTGCATTAGACAGCCTCCACATGGGTGGAGGTTTGGGTATGTATTGCAGAAGGTGGCTGAAAAAGGAGCTGTGTATGACAGGGAAGGAGAGGGGTTGAACATTACCGTAGTGATCTTGTCAGCGACAAGTCCTGACTTGTGGTAGTTCCTTCTGCTCAGGCTAGTCAGCTGTGAAACCCTTTGTTATTTGCCCTCAAAGCTAAATCTGCTGCGGGGGTCTCATGTCCCACTTTCCCATTGCTGTTATGAGGACCCAGAAGGGAGCAAGCAGAATGGCAAACCACCAGAGGAAGCGTTTGATCCAGGTGGGATGGATGGGCTGACCTGCCACGGGCTGCACGCGCTCACCTGGACGCTGCCGACAGGAGCACTGGGATGAGGAATCCCACCTTGGATCCTCATGGGAGCAGCTTGAGGTACGGCACTCACCAACTCCTTAGCTGTCTGGTGGTCTTACGTCTTCCATGTGCCAACCAGCAGGAACAAAAATTGTGTAGCAGGGTTTGAGAAAGGCAGTGGCACACAAAGTTTGCAGTCAAGCACTAGAAACCCTAAGAATTCTTGATTTAGACCCAAGTCCATTTTGAAAAGAGGATTTAAGCCTTTTTTAAACATTACTTTGTATGTGTTATATGCTGTTTTTCTCTGGCAAGGGAAGCTGTCTGCACTGCATTATGTATTAGGCTCTTCAAATCATAACTAGTTGTGTAATTATTAGAATTATATTTGCATTCACAACTAGGATGTATATAACTAGTATGGTAATGCATGCTAATTAAATACCAATTAATCATTTTAAAAAATGAGGGTTGAATCTATACAGCTATCACAGATGTAGTAAATACTCATTGCTTATGAAGAATAAATCAGGTGTTTTAATATGCAACCCTAGTCCTATATAAACACATAGTGCCAATTATTTAGAACAGATTTCATGTGTTCTTTATTCATACTGCACAGCTACTGCTGGCTGAGTGACAGTCATTATAATGTGTTTGACTACTTTTACATTATTGCACATCAATGCTCCCAGCTGTTCACACCAGGCTGGCTTGTGTTTCAACTGTCAGAAAATGTGCAAATTCATTAAGTTTTACCATGGAAGGTAGAGGGGTTTACTCATGTTTAATCCACCCAGGCAATCCAGATAGGCTGGTGAAAACTGGTTGTCTTTGTATAGTTTGAAGTTTTAAAGCTCTGGCAGGGTATCTTACATCACTTTATCTACAGGCTTCAGAAACAGGGACTAGGGCTGAGACACCCACCTGGGAATTTCCCCAAACTGCTCCCTAGGAGCATTCGTGATGTTGGGCTCTTGGTGCTCCTCTCCTGTCCCCAAAAGAAAGAAGGATGAAGCCAGCTGAGGTGCTGGGGACCAGAGCACACAAGAGGAAGAACAGGAGGAATGAGGGAGGTAACTAAGAACTGATGTGCTGTGCAGTTAGGAATGGGGCAATGAGCTCTGGGGTAGCATTAGTGCCTACTCCAACAGCTCCCAAAAAGGGTCTGTGGCTCCTGAGGCACGTTCAGCCCCAGTGTCTGGCTCCTGTTCCAGGACTCTGGAATCCCTGCCTTCGGCACTTGCCCATAAACAGCTTCATAACCCTCTGGAAAGGAGCCTCCCTAATTCCCCTTGGCTGGCTGGTGTGTGTGAGGATGGCAGCTGATGACTGCCTTCAGAGATGTGGTTAACCCTGGGCTATCAACCAGACCTTCCCTGGCTTGGGATGGGAGGGGCTGGGTCCTGCAGACAGCAGGTGTGGGGGTCCCTGTGGTGGATTGCCTACTTATTCTCCCCTCCTTTTTTCCCCCCTTTTTTTTTTTTAAGTTAAGAAATAATATAGCAAAAATCTGTTTTGTATGGATTCTGTGAGTTTCTAAGTCAAAATTCTGTCCCAAGGCAGAATTAAGGGATTTCCTGCACCCTCTGTTGTGTGTATGGACATTTCTTTAATACTGCTTTCATGTGGTTTCAGTAGTTACTAAGCCTTGACACATTTGCTCTCACTAGAAATGTCCCCAAACTCCATACAACCCACAACTGGGCTGAAACTTATTAGGAATATGCACATTAGTGCTTTGCTAAACTATCACCTTTTAAAAGTTACTTGTTTCGTCATGAAAGGGTTCCAGCATCAGGGTAGTTAGGGTTTAACTTCCCACTCTTCTACTTTGTTCATCCTCACTTTTAGGAATCAGACTCACTGATTTTCAGGGTCTTTACCTTTAATTTCTAGAGCTGGTGATGCCTTAAATGGATGATTTCAGCTAATTTGGTTTCATTCAGAAATGAATCAGCCCAAATCATTTTCAGTGGGAAGTAATGAAACTAAGTTCAAGCACTTCTCAAAGTGTTTTCCTGAGGTGCTTGTCTGAGCTCAAGCTGTGCTGCATTTATAGGACAATTAGGTCTGAAGCTCACTTGCAACTTCAACAACAAGGTAAGAGAGGGTTAGTAATTATTCTAATTTTTCAAGTCAAGACATTTGTTTGGCCAAATGGCTCTGTGCTTCCCTTAAAGTTACTGCAGCTCTTTTTTAAATTTTCTTTTTCATAATAACTAGGAATATGAAGGCTAGATATTCAGTTTGGTGTTATTTGCTCTCATGATCATGTTATTTCTCAACAGAGAAATACAAATTTGCTATTCCTAACAGCAAGATTTATTGATGTGTATTAACAAGAAAAAAAAGCTATTTTACTGAGTTCAATTTAGCTAGCCCTGAACAAAACCTAGTCTGGATGGTGGATTCAGGAGCAGCAAGTGTAACATCCACCTGTGCAACACCAATATAAAGATGATGGGCATGTTAAAATAGTTGACTGCTGTAGAAGCCAGTTCTGCATCCTCAGTAGGTTTTTGGCTTAGAGATGTTAAGCTGGCTGTTTGCATTCTGCCAGGCTAAGAAAATGTAGTGATGATGCAGTAAGAGAGTTATATTTTCATATGTGTCAAGTGGGCAGGTCTCCCTCTGACAGCACTGTCCTCCTCTCTCCCACCAAGGCATAACTGTGGCGTGGACCTGTATGGGGTTCTGCCAGCTCATAACACACATTAATCACTGCAAATTACATCATGGCAGCCCCTGTGTGGGTATGTGGGGAGAATCAGTGCAAAGCCTTTAATCTTTGAATCCCTTGTTCATGTGTGAACCCAGCTGATGTTAATCCTGAGTTAATTACTGTCCCCTGGCTCTCAGGTATAAGCTGTTGGTGGATCTCAAACTGGTTTCCAGAGAGCAACCAAGCATGATATCAAACCACCAAAGGCGAAGCTGATGGAGCTGGTCTGGGACTGAATTCATCACAGAGAACAAGCTTGAGGAAAACTTCTGAGTGAGTACATGGAATGTACTTATGCTGTTTCTTTCCAAAAGATAAATGGATGATTTTAAGTGTCATCACAGACTTCTATCATTAAGCTAAATTCACTTGAGAGTGCTTTTCTATTCAGAAGAATGTTATGTGGGCTAGAAAGTGCTCAGCCACAAAGCAAGCTCTAAAAAGGTTAATGATTTTAAGGCAAAGGTAGGTATAAGCACTGGTAACGTTACAAGTTGTGTTATTTCATTTTCTGTGGCCATGCACATCTGTTTCTTTCATTTCAGTGCAAGAAATCTTTTGTCTCATAACAGAGCTCTGAGTTTGGGAGGGGAGTACTTGACTCTACTTTTTTACTCTACACTTGAATACCCTGCAACTTGATACTAGCACTTGGGTGTTTAAGCTTTTACCTCCTAGCTTTGTTTTAGGGGTAATAATCAGCTTCAGTGATTCTTAAGTGGAATGAATGGGTACTTCTCACAAATTAAATAAAACAAATAAACCACCCCACCCCACCCAAAGAAAAAAAAACCCCACTAAAATCCTGATTCTGTCCCTTTCAGAGTCTGGGTTCAAAACAGTTCCCACTGCCTTTTCAGTCACTGTGTCCCAAGGGAGATGATGATAACTTATTATGTGTGGTTTGTATTGGGGGAACTGAGACAGAAGAAAGATGTGGGACTTTGTCACAGTTGTAAAGAAACCCAAGTTTAGGCTGGAGATCAGCCTCTAAACACAGCTCCTGTCACTCCATGTGTTGTGTGTTTTTCATGCTGCCCATTGAGATGAGTTATTTCAGGATAGGTGGTTCTATCAACAGGACAACTTGAAACTTGTTCAAGACTCCCAACAAAAGATGAGGTGATGGAGCTGTGGAGTTGGGTGATGGATGAGCCAGGACTGACGCTGGGGTTGCTCTGTTGTTGGTGGCTTTTTCTGGAGTAGGGAGTGCTGTGAGCAGGAAGGAAGTTTGCTGAGAATAAATTTAA
The DNA here is from genome assembly GCA_907165065.1 of Caprimulgus europaeus. The sequence goes on along the minus strand of OU015543.1, from coordinate 2,837,453 downwards.
CATGGTGGAACAAAGTGTTCCCCTTAAATGTGTTCTACAGCCAGAATAGCAGCAGCATTTCTGCCAAGTAAGGGGCCTGCTGCAGGAACAGTTTGGCAAGGGGAAAAAATATAGCCAAATTTGTGCTAAGCAGCCTGATAGTGGGTGGCTGGGTTATATCCTACTGATATTCAAAACTTATTATCTCTTGCAAAGTGTCTCTGAATGAAATGGAATGGTAGAGCAGATAATTCTTTTTTTTCTTTTTTTTTTTAATATTTTGTTTTCCTCCTTCCCTCCCTAACACCCTTCCAGAAATTGTGCATTTAAACATCTCCATTCAGATTCTTGAAACTTGAGAGGTAAGACTGGGAGGACAGAGCTTGTAATGAAACCCTCATCTGGAACCTGAGAGAAGGGTTAGAAAATGAGGTATTGCAATATCAGAAATTCTTGGATTTGTTGAAACTTGGTCCTGGAAGGGATAAGCCAGAAAGGAATCCTAAGAAAAAGAGGAAAAATGCTATATCCTTTCACTTCAGCATGCTCTTTTGTAAGTGTAGTAATTCTGGGAGAAGTATCAAGATTTACAGCTGGTTTCAACACTGCCATGTGGGATGAATGAGCTCCCATGAATGGCAGAATCATCATCCTGTAGAAATCAGTGTGGTTTTTGCCTTGGAACGAGGGGTGATAGTCAACAGTTGTGCTTGACTGCTTCTACTGGTTTGCTGTGTACAAGCAAGAATTGGCTTCTCATTGCCTGGGTTGCAAATTAAAGAAATGTGGCTGATTTATTCGCACTGGGAGAAACTTTGACCTCCCAAGGTTGAATTTTAATGTTAGTTAAGGTGTATTTAAGAACACATCTGTCTTGTCCCTCTTGTGGCCTTATTCTAGGAACAAGGGAGGATTCAGCTGGGGTTAGAGGTGCCACAAAGATGTCAGAGCTGAAAGAAAAAGGCTGTTGCTTGTAACACTCCCTTGTTGAATGAGTCGGTACATGCTGGAGCCCATGAGGGGTGATAAACAAAGGCAGCCCATGGAGACATCCTGCATTCTGGTGCTTTTCAAAGTACATCCCTTCTTTGAAGCAGGCTGTTCCCATGATTAGTACTGGAAATGTGGTCTAGCATGGAGCCAGAGGCTTGACTCTTCATGAACCAAGCTCAATAGTGATATCCAGAATAAAGAAACCTGCAAAGAAATGAGTAAGAGCAGTCCAGGTCTGAATGTCTTCTGTATTGCTGCCTCTGAGCATTACAGAGTCTGTGGACTAAAGGCTGCTATCACTGCACTTTGCCTCCTTGCCTTTCACTTTGGGATTTAAAACCATCTTGAAATTACTCTCCCAGCTTGCACAAGTGAATGAGTGGTTACAGATGAGGAAACGTGCGTGATACCACTACTACAACAGAGTCTGTCACTGCAAGTTTTGATGTGAAACAATCTTGTACAGAGTAAAAGAAACCACTTCTGGCTCCAGACCTGTGCTGAAGCTGGGTCCTTCTGGTGGCTGTTTTCAGAGAAGGGGAGCTATAAATGGTTGGAGCTGAGCATTCCTGGGTTTTGATCCTCTGACTTACTGTGTAAACTTGGACCAACTGCTTCCCCCTCCTGCGCTTCCCAGAGCAGTTCCTAAACAAAAGCACGCTTGCTATAAATTCCCAGTGCCATTTTGGCAACAAAATATTGAGTTTTTAATTTTCCTTCTCTGGATTTTGTTTCCTTTCACCTTTTAAGTTTCTTCCCTTTTCCTCAAGGGAGTGCTTCAGTTCTCTGATTAAAAACAGAAGTTTGTTCTGTTTTCCGTGAAGGTTAATTTATTTTAAAATATAGTTTTAGTATCATTTCAAATGGTATTTTCCATAAAAAAATATTTATTTTACTAAAACCACATCTTTCTGATGGAAAAATGTCTGGGCATTAAAAAAAGTCAACCACTGTCTAGTAGCTTCAGTATATAAATATTTCTGTGGTACAACTATGATTTTTATGGAGTAAAGCAATTAAAGATAACCAGTTAAGTTCTTAAAATTAACTAAAGTTAATTAATTATACCTCAGCTAAAAATAATCTTATAAAAGCTTCATGCACTAGAGCTTTTCTATGACCTTCTAAATCCTAGGAATGTTAATGTTTAAACTGTAAAACATTAATGTTTTCAGTTTTCTTACTGATGCAGTAAAGGAGAAGTGGAAACTGGGTAAAAGCTTGCTAAGGTTTTGTGGCAGACTGCCCCAAGATAGCTGAGCTGCAGTTTGTAGTTGCTTGTTATTAGATAACACATCTCTGTGGTGGTCCAGACTTGGAGAATTGTCAGCCTTGGGTCTCAGGAGCCAATCTTGCCATCACTGAAGCTTTCCAAAGTGCTGTCTGCAAATGGGCATAAAAAGCCTGTAGCAAAAGCTCTGAAGCCAGCCCGTTGGGTTGTGAGGTCCTTTCCACTCAAAATGCTTTGAGAAATATTTATTCTTTTTTTTAAAGAAAAAAATATATTTTTTTAAATGACTTTGTGTTATTTGGTGTTGAAGACAAGAGAGTGAGATGTGTTGTTAAGTGAGTACAAAGTCTCATCTCTTGGAGTCCATGCTGAAGACCAAATCCAATTGGAGTTGATAGCAGGTTGTTTTTATTACAGAGCTAGCAGTGTTTTAACCTCCCTCTCCTGGAAAAGCATTTGGAAATTGCCCCTTAAATTAGGGCTATTTTTTTATTTAAATTAGGCTATTAAATGCCACAGTTCCCTCAAACAAGGTTCCTTGTTTCAGGGCTCTATTAGCAAAAGCCAGACAACCCAGTAAAAGGCAAAATACTGCTGAGAGAGAGAAGATTAGAAAGTAAAAGAAATTATAACCATAAGTCTGAAGGAAACTCCTCTTCTCTCTTGGTGGTCTGGATATAGCTTGCTTCCTCCAGCACTCTCTGTGTCGTGGGGAGGGGTACCCCTTCCTCTTTTGCTCCTAGCTTTATCCCTTACAGCCACTGCTACACACAAAGAAGGTATTTACATGGTGCAGTGCTCTGTGACCAGCATGCAGAGTGTTCCTGCATGAGTGCAGGTCTTCTCCATTTCTGTGCCAAACCTGAGCATGACTGTGATGGCAGAGAGGTGGTGGGACCTTATAGAAGGTGGGGAAATGATTCTGAAGCTCATTTGGTGGCAGCACACAAAATTACACTTAAGTGCTGTGTATTTTGCATTTTTAAACAGCAGAACAGGTGAATAAACCAACACAGTGCAGCTGATTGTGAAACAACCAGATTATTCAAAATATATATATCTAAAGCATTGTCTGTGTTACTCCTCAGACACAGTGGCTGGTCTCTGGCAGTTTTACAAACCCATCAAAACAAGTGCAAGTCTGGAGTTTGCAGATCTTTCAAACTGATGTTATTCTATCCTGCACTGTGTAAAGTGATGAGGGGGAAAGTGGTTTTAATTAGACTGCATAGAGATCTCCAGCAAAATAGATTTTAACTTTTGAAAATCAATAGGTACAATCAATCTACAGTAAAGATAAAGTCTTCTACTGATTAAATATTGCTTCATCCTTCTTTGAGGACAAAATGTTTACCTCTTTAACTGCTTGAACTCTCAGAGAGACTTCCAGGGGGAAAGAAAAAACAGTGAAGAAAATCTGCATTTTCTTGTTATTGGTAAGGGATAATCCTATCATACCTCCTTCTACTCCCAGCTCTCCAGTGTATATTCTGATTAGAAAGCTCAGCTTTCCAGGTCTTTCTGGGTTTGTATAGATCATGAGGAAGAACATTAACTGGTGCTGGTTTTTTTAATGCTTTCTGGGTTGCCGTGATGTTTCCAAGCAGCTGTAGGCACAGAGGAGTTGTGGGTTGCACAGCAGTGTGAAAAGTCCTTCATCTCATGCGTTGCTTTTTGATATATGAGTATGAATATTCCCTCTTCTGCAGTGACAATATAGATTTTGCAGAAAACAATAGCAAGAGAGAGAAAATAAGAGGTTTTCTTCAAGGGCTGTGTCACCAAGGACCAGGCTAGAGCCTGAAGCATAGTTATGAAGTTATCAGCCTGTCTTTAACCTGTTGTTCCTGCCCCACTGTTCAATTTGGAGACCTTGTCACAGACAAAGTCTTGCTTGATGTCAAAGCTAGAACCAAAGAGCCTCTTTTGCACAGATCTTGTGCTCCCTTCCATAACCCATGCATAGCAGTCTGAAAGCAAGAAAAGCTTCCTAGTAGCACCAAGAGGAAAGTATCTGCTTTAGCACTGCAGAAGGCTTTCCTGCAGGGCTGCTCACAAACTTCTAGGTGGTGCAAAAAGCTTTATGCTAACCCATTTTTAATTGCAGCCCATGAGGAGTCTCCCAAAACTCAAGGTAGATCTCGAGCCAGATGCCATCCCCCTGGTGGTGCTGGAGAAAGGGCAGCAGAGGAAGGACAACTTCCCAGATGATGTGGCCCATCAAGCAGCAGCCACTCGTGATTGAAAGCTGCTCCTGACCGCCTCTCCTTGCAGAGGGCACCTGAGTGTCATGGGAAACACAGCAAAGAATACCTGGAAGTATAAAAACAACTTGAGCATCTCACTGATGCTGAAACCTGGTCCCTCCTTTCCTCTTCTGCAGGAGGTGATCTTGTCCACCCTGACCTTCTCCCTGCTCTCTGTCTGTGTTAATTAGCCCAGGCATTGAGGTGTAGTGCCTTTATGTTGGTGATGTTGGCATATAATTTCTAGTAATTTAGCCAATTGTTTTAAAAATTAACCTCTAGCACCATGAGGTCCTCTTACGGAGAAATAATGTCGATTCCTGATTAGCGCAGTGGAAAGCTGCTGGCAGCTGTTGCTGCAAGTTAGTTCTACCAGGCTGATGAATTTGGGGCATTTTTGTTTCTCTTGTGATTAAAATAGATGACCTGCAGTGTTGTTGCACCAGTAGCAGCAGCATGTAAATAAAGGTGTTGATGCAGCAGCTTAGCAAGCACCCTGAATTTCTTCTGGATTCAGGTTTCTTCCATCTGGCATGTATCTTGAAAAGGGAGCAATTAAAATGGGATCTGTAAAATCAGCATTTTGGGTTTTACCTTACCTTTCAGTGTAATAAAACTAAGACCTTGGCTCAGGGCTGTTGTGTTGTTTGTGGCTATTGAAAGCAGATAATGTGGACTGTTTGTTTAACTGAAGTGTGAGTTTATGATACTTCAGGTGTTATGTTGGTAGACAAGTTGTGGGCTTGGAACAGGTCGGTGTTTGCACTAGCAGGAAATTAAAACTGCCACTACAGGCTGATACCATGGGCTGGTGAGTCAAAATGTGATGACAATAGAAGCCATGTTTCAGAAACAAAACGTTAGCACTGATTATGTTTTTCCCTGTCAGCAAAAGAGGGTGCCAGTTGCTGAGAAATGTGATCCATTTTAGGTTAGAGCTCCTTATGAATATTTAAAACAAATATGATGAACATTTTCATGGTTAAAAGCCTATGTTAATTATTTTGAAGGTCTCCAGGGAGCTCTGCACTATCATTGCACAGTGGTGCACACAGATAGATGAGCTAGTACCCTATGTGGTTACCACCACTGATGCATCTGAAAGTGTCATCATGTTTAATTTGCTTAAAGTTATTATCTTTTAAATTCTCTGTCCTTGACATCTGTGTGCAACTGTGTGAATGTGCTGTGCTTGGAATTGGATGTTGGGTGTTCTGCTTCTAGACATGAAGAAATGTTAAGTGATCATAGAAGCGGGGATTTTTGGGGGGGGAGGATGATATATTGTGGTGGAACAGGAATATTTGTTTTTAATCTTTCCACTCTGGCTGTTATCACAGTAATTGGGGGGAAAAACAACAGAGAATTTCTCATCGTTGCTTCTTCTCTTTTTATTATGTGGAGTAATGAGAGGAACTGCCAGAGAAAGGTCACTGTCAGCAGCGCATCTATAGCAACCTGCAAGGACCAGATCCTCTCCGGCTTTATTTACTGCAGACAAGAAGTGTTCAGGGTGGATATGCTGATGGTACGGTTGCTCTGGTAGGAAATCTTGAAAGGGAGAGGTAAAAAAAAAAATAGTAATGCCAGGAGCATGTTAACTTTACCAGGAGTGAGGTTTGTTGGTGTAAGTGTCTGTGGGGAGCTGGAAGAGCAGAGGTTCTCGGCAGCAGCTGAAGGGAAGCAAACCCTCCCTGTGCCTGTGGCTGCAGTGGCAAAAATAACTTTGAGAGCCTGGCAGGTTTTATTTGGCACCCTGGTATAAGTCATAGCTTACTGCCATATGCTGTCTCTGCAGGAAGAGAGATTGCTCTATATTTAAGGAGCACTGGGAAAGCTTTTGTAATGCAGATGAGGCCAAGAATGAAATTTCAGGCTTTAGGCTGGATTGGGCCAGGTCCTTGGGTCTCCTGAGGATGTAAGGTGAGCTTGGGGCAAGGTGGCACCCCTATGGAGACCGTGGTTGTTTATGCTCACTAGTCCTTCACTAGGATGTGCTATAGAGCAACTTTCCTCAGCATGAAATTCACTGTAGGAAAAATTGAAATGACACATGTAATTCTCACTATTATTTAAAGCACTGCTTATTGTAGTGGGAATACTGCAAGCATAACATGCCAATACACTGTTCATCTCTTAAATCCAATTCTCTCTCTGACTTGATGTACCATTTTGGATGGGCATGTTCTTTTTTTAACTGTTGAAAGGGTCAAAATGGCTTCTTGTATTCCCATTCCAGGCAGTGAGTTACCTGGGAACTGTGTTAAATTGTCCCTTAACTGATCAGCTAAAGAGGGTGAATGGAGACAGAAATAGTGCAACATCATTGTTTTAATCTGGTTTTTAATATGTGAAGGAGTAGATTTAATAGTTTTGTTCATGTGAGAAGTCTATTCAGTTTACTTTTAATTCACACTTCAGACTTGTCTGGATTAGTCTTTTCACTGTGTAGCAGCTTAATATACTGACAGGATCAGTAAGAGAAGAAAGCTTGGTTTGTGCCACCGCCTGTCTGTGTGTATCAATGCCTAAAGGTAAGAAAACTTGTCTAGAGATTTCTGCATTCTTGTTTCTAGGTGGCAAATATGAAAGATCTTGAAAATCTGTTCACAAATTCACTGAAGAAGCTGTTTTGTTTTGGTTTTTTTATTAAATGCTTGCTCAGAAAAATCTAAGTGTTTTGCAGGAACACAAATTTTCAGAGTAATTAGTTTAGACAACATCATTATCATGTGATGTACTAGCAAGAAATCATGATATTAACACCAGAATTTCAAAGTAAAACTGTCTTTAGGAAAGTTTAAAATATTGCAATGTGTGTTGTGGTTTTTTTTGTTGTGGGTGGTTTTTTGTGTGGTTTTGGTGGTGTTTGTGTGGTTTTTGTTTGTTTTCATTTTTTAGTTTTTGTTTGCTTGTTTGTGTGTGTTTGTTTCCCTTCTACCAGTTCAGGGGAACCAATTGAAGTTGCCTAAGCCTGAAAGTCTGTATTTTTGGCTAGTCCAAATTTAAAGTGGTGTCATCAGAAAATGTGCAGCACTGACATTTAGAAATTCCTCATTTTAATAGGCATGTAGGGAGGATTGTCAGCAATAGCTAATGGTGGAAGCCAGCTGTTTTTGTTAACTACATCATTAGATTGTCTCTTAAATATCAGCAGGTGTCTGTGGTGCATTTTGAGGAGCTCCAATAGGATACCATTAACACAAGATTCTCTGTCTGGCCAGAGGAAGGAACTATAAATACCAATGCAAATAAGCACATATTTGCACCTGTGCTTTTTTTAAAAAAATAAAATAATTGTGCAAAGAGCCAGTGGAGTTTTCCCTGGGACAGCTTTGTGTTTCTTACCTGAAGACACTGTGATTGCCTTCATCTCCTGCAGTGTGCAGAACTGTCCCTTGTCCTTTGTTCCTGTGGAGTGTACGGTCTGTGCCTTAGGTTCTTTCTTTTCTTTTCTTTTAAAATTAATATTCTTTTTTTTCTTTTCCATGAGTTTTGGACTCCTGTTTGAGGAACAAAACATCTTTTAAAAATTACTCTGTTCTGGAGGGATCTTGGAGGGAAGCCAGCAGGAGTCACCTAGCTCAGTGCTTCACTCCTGCATTAAAAGTCACCCTGGAACTGGAGGAGAAGTACTTCATCCCTTTTTCTCTGCAGAAAGCCCAGAATCAGAGTGTGCTACTGTGGTGCCAGTGCTTTTCCCCTGGGAAACTTCAGTCCAGGCTCTGAGTAAAGACTCAGCCTGGTTTAGGGTAGGATAAAGGAGCAGGAGCACTGAGGTGTGGGAATAACACCTGCCCAAGCATGTAAAGTGCTCTGCAATCCCTCAGCTTATTCCTCATCTAAAATAAGACATCAGGTTTTGCCAAAATTGCTGTTTCCCCTTAACTCCTCCTGTTGCTACTGACACTGATGTGTGTCATGGGTGCTATATAAATATTCATCTATTAGTAATAAATGAGGCAACAAACTCCCACATTTCCTTGGTGTCTGAGTTGCTTGGAGCATAATTTTTATTCTTATGATGTTTTAGTATGAAAATATCTTACTAAAGAATATGGTGAGGTATCAGTAATTTTTTTTTTGGCTCTTTTAAGTTTTAAGATGGTCTATCACAGCCTGTGTTTCACTATTGCTGACAGTCCTGCTATAATTACAACTTTAAATTTACAGCTGGAATGGAGGGATGGGGGGAAGAGGAAAGAAGACTTTTCCATGAGAAATGGTGCAAGATAGAGATTTGTGTATTCTGGGAGAAGTAGAGAGATTCTGATTCCTTAAAAAAAAAAAGATAATAATAATAAAAAAAGATGTAATTCCTCTGGCAGCAGATGTTCCCAGGCTGCTGGCATGGGCAGGAGGCAGCACATCCAGAACAGATTACTCATTATCACAGTTTTCACTTTCTCTGTCTGAAGCTATCCAGACTTGCAGCCCAGAAGGAAAAGAACCAGAACGTAGGATATCAAAGTATTCTGATCATTAATGGTGTATCTCCTTGTTGAAATGACACATCCTCCCAACTGCCAGAAAAATAGCACACATTAGCCTTTTCTTATAAGAAATGAATCTCTTGCATTCATATGCTCCATGCACATCAGCCTTTCTGACAGTTTCCCCTGTAAATTTTGAGTGCCTTGGCTAATTTCAGCTAAAGCAAATAAAAATTTCAGAAATGCAAAATTTCTGAGAATGGGCAGCAGTTGAGGAAAGCCCAACTAGAGGACCCAGGGAGGGGAAGAAGGATTTTATTAAACTTGCAGGAATCTACAAAGGATGGAGGAAAAACTCCAGTAGGATTTGTTGCAGCAGGAGGCACAAAGAACTATATGGCACAAGGTAGGGACTTGCTTCTCTTTGGAGTCTCTGGTGTGTAGTAAGGAGGACCCTGAGACAGCAGCTGCAGCATAATTCTGTATAAATGCTCTCAGATATGATTCACAGGTCTGTTGCCCATGAGGATTTATAACTTTTGGAAACACTTGTTTACTCTAACAGTATAGGTAATTTATTTTCCAAATAATACTTCATTTTTCCCCCCTTTTTTCTTCCTGAGTCTTTTCTGCTGGTTTTAGGAATGCATTGCTTCCTTAGCCCTTCACTCATGCTGCTCCCAGTGCTCCTCCAGCTCACTAATTGCATTTCTTCCCGTGCTATTGCTTGGATCTTCTGTCTCAGCCTGAATCCAAGCTCTAGTTGTTTGAAATCAGAGCAGTGTAAGCATGTGCATGGGATTAAAGGCTTGCTCTAGCTCCTGATGACACTCAAAAATACTTGCCTATGTGCATTTCTATAACTTGTATGATGTGTGTTATAGCTGTGCACTGGACAGCTTGGCAGCTTTTTCTCTGTCTATGATTGTGTGAGCTGATTTGAGCCATGTTATCTCTAGCTGTAGTCTTCAATTCTTGCCCTGACTCTTGTGTGAGAGGAAAGAAAAATAGCTAGCATGAAACGGATCATGAAGAATGAAAATGGAGAGATCTCATATTAATAAAGTTCATGCTGGTTTTGGATTTACTGCTGTAGGATCTTGAGGAAATGGTGTCAAACTGATAATAATCTCCTTGTATGCATCCTCCAGAGTAAGAGAAAAAAACAAACCCCATGTACAGTGATCACAAGAAAGGGGGAGATGTGGACATGGGCAGTGTTGGCTCCTTACTGGCTTTTGGCCACATCATGCTGGGGCAAACTTCCCCAGTTTAATTACACAATTGTGGGTAGAAAGTATTTCCATGTCTTTGTTTAAAACCTGCTGCCTTGCAGTTTCACTTGATGTTCTCTAGTTCATGATTTGGAGGAAACAGTGAATAGTTGGGCAAGGTAGTGGTTAGTGGAAAAGCACTTATCCCATTGACATGAAGTTATCTTATCTAGTAGCCTTCACCTGTCTGCTTTAACATGTGAAAGCACACAGTCCTTAATGGAAGAAGTACTACTGAGCATCTTTTTAGCTCAGAAATGAACACAAGGTTCAGCTGATAGTGGATATTTGACCACTAGCCTTTTTTTTTTTTTTTTTTTTTTCAGATTTGGGTGGCTTTAGCCTGATGTCAGGCTGCAGAAAAGATTTGTCTCTTATCACCTACACAGCATCTTCTTCCCTGTGGGTGCTGGGTGGGATGTGAAGGCAGCAGCAGCAGGGAGTGGCTTTCTGGAATTTCTACTCAGTGCTATGTAATGGGATTTTCCCAACCTGTTTCCTTTGCACACTGCATGTCAGGGAATGGTCTGCCTTCCTGCAGGCATGCAGGTTTGTGAGGTGTGTTGAGGGATTATCTCTTCTCAGATGCTGGGTTTGCATTCTATAGAAACCATGCTAGTATTCTCTTACTGCAGTTGCAAAACACCCACAAGTCATAAGAAACTTGAATTTTATTCTAAATAGGATAGTGGTGATTAATGAAGTTCATACTGGTGCTGGTTCACAAGCAAGGAGCTCAATTTGCTCAGCTTTTGAAGTCTAGTGAAGTTTCTGTGGGTTTTGGTGGAAAAATTGGGACATTGAAATGTTGTTGTGACCTCAAGTCATTGATTTTTCTAATTGAGACCTTAATCAAAGAAAAATGAGGAAGCTTTAATTCACTTCTCGCCCTCACAAGAAATAAGGATGCTAACTGCCAGAAAAATGTTCTAATGATTGTATCGTGTGGGTCCTCTTAAAAGAGGCAAGTGCTTTAAATGGAATTATGATAATGATGTGATCATTGTCTGGGCTGGCTTAATGAGTTTAGCGTCTGTTGCAATATTAAATGCTTTGCACTCAAGAAAAATACCTCCTGTTCCATTCCAAAAAGATCAGAGAGAGCTGATAGAGCTTTTGCTATTGTGCTGGATAAATCACATGTAGTTCTGTATGCTGCCAAAATAACTGCTAGCTTGGATGCTGCAGTCCTCAGTGGATTTGGCAGCTTTGGTGTTTCAACATAAACACAAGAATGGGCTCTTGGAGGCTGTACTCTGACCTGATTAATAAATTATATGACAGTTTCACATATCAAAGAGGGTGAGAAAGTGGTTGGAGCGTGTATGGTATGCACGTATGTGTATAAAAATGTGAGTTGAGAGGATTCTGTGTCCGTCTTGAAAAATAAATCTGGGCATTGGGGGGGTGTTGCAAAGAGAAAATCAAGGTGCAGTGTGTAGGGAGGAAGGAAGGAGGCTCCATATGAGGCCCTGTCCCTGGTCTGGTTCTGTTAAGCCCTCTCCAGTTGCTCTGTTGGGTGGCAGAGACAGCCCCAAGGACACGTCCATCAGCGGTGCCAGTTTGCCTCCTCTTGGCAGTGCTGCCCTGGGGACTGAGGGATCTGGGAATAACTTGCTGTGTCTTGGCTGGTGTCCTGCATAGGTCAGGGAGAGGCAAATGGCAGATGGTGATGGAGAAAGCTGGCATGGCTTCACTGGAGAGCTCTTCCTGACAAGGCCCAGTCCAATTGAGCATCACAGGGTCCACTGAAAATGCCAGGAGAGGGTCAGAAAACACGTGTGTGCAAGAAAGTCCAATTTTAATGGAGTTTCTTGTTTGAGAACAAAATAATTACGTAACTCAGACTGTGGAAAGACTTTCTTCTTGCCTTGAATAGTTTTCAGCTAAAATTGTGAGGGCTCTCAGTTTCATGGATCATTACAACTTTAGGGCTCAAAGATGTGCTATCCTGCAGAATGGGGTATCTCCTGTTGTTGGACTGTTTTGAATGGGAGTGTTCAATTCATGTGCCTGACTGCTTGGGTCTTCTCTCCAGCACCAGTTTCCCTTTAAAACTGGACAATGTAAATGCTCCCACCCTCTGTTGTTTCAATGTAAAGGAGCCAGGTCAGGGCTGAAAATGGCATCTCTGAGAATTAATATATTTTTTTCTACTGGAAATCTGAAATTATTTTCCAGGCTGTTGAAATGTAATTAGGTTTACTGCTTAATAACCATGTATCTTCTGTTAATCCCTAACAAAAGTTAAATCCAACATCTGTGACTTCTGATGAGTGATGTGAGTAAATAAAGAGCTACTTAAAATTTCTGGGTCTGGTGAGAGAAGCAATAATTTTGCCCTCATCATTGGAAACTCAGTCACAGTCTCTGAAAATTTAGAATTAAAGAACACTTTGAGAGACTTGCCTAAAGTGTTAAAGATACTTGGAGTATTAGTACAGTAATATGCTCCATGCTGTAGTTTGCATGAGAAAGATATTAAAGGGTTAAGGAGTATGCAGAGATATGCAACAGATCATAACTGGGTTTAGAGAGTCCCACCAGTTAAATGACAGTGCTCTGATTCACAGCATGTGTCTGTCTAGTCACACACCCTTTTCTTCATGCCAGAAAAAAATGTCAGGTTTCATCAGTACCTGGGTAGATAAAAACTCCAACTACTCTGCAGAGGTTTGGCACAGAGGGTTTGTTGATATGTTCAGCTATTTATTCTTATCCTAATGTATATGCTTGGAAATATGGCAGGAGACACAGAAAGTAAGTACTTGTTCTGTGGAGCAAACGTTCTGCTTTTTTCATTTAGTCGATGAAGACGTTGTTTGTAAGTACAAAATGTTTGTTCTAGACAAACTGATCCATGAAGTCGAACTGGAGCTGTGTTATCCAGGAACAAACAGTCCCGTGGAATGCGTCCTCGCTGCTTGGAGCCAGGAGAAATGTCAAATGCAAGTAGATTTTGTAAAATCTCTCCAGTTTCTCTGTGTGAATATCAATGATGAAGGCTTGGTTTTGGTTTTGTTTTTTTTTTTTATGATAAACTCATTCAGCTATTAAATTACTGGAAAGAAATTCACCACTTCAGCAAAGGTGCCTGAATGAATCATGTGCATTTATAAATATAAAGGACGTCATTGTGATTGTGAAGTGGCTTTTTTTTTTTTAGGGTCAGAAACCAATTTCCTTGTGGTCTTTATTTAAAAACACATATCACTTTTTTTTTAACATAATAAATGAATAGCACTGATCTTAAAATTTTTGCCCATACAACTCTGAACCTCTGTTGCTTGTCTTAGAATAAAAGTCTACGGTAACTTTTTTGTGGTCCTTTTAGTGTATTGGAGGTTTTGGGGGGGTGTGTGTATATATATATATAGCTGAAGATAATAGTCTATACAAAGTAACTTCTTATGTAGGGCAATATCATATACAGTACCTTTTGTTTTCACCTGTACATAAAATTCTGGTAGCTAAACTCTGTGCAGCTCCTGAAATTATTTAAAGGCCTAATAAAAATATCCTGTAAACCCATCTTATTGGGAAGGCATCAGGGGGGAAAAAAATAAATAAATGGGATGGCTTCAGCAGTGCTGTTATGATAAATCCCTGAGGCTGGGAGAGAAATCCTGGGTTGGTGAGGTTTGGTTTTGTTTTGGGTTTTTTTTGGGTTTTGGTTGTTTTTTTTTCCTGGGTTCTTCTTCCAGAGTGTCACTTCACATGGTGGGTTAAGGGAGGTCCTCCCAGCTTGTTCCTGGTCCATTCCTGCTTACCCAGACAGGCTGCAGGTTTCCTTCTTCAAATGCATGACTCCAATTAAAATCCTCTAACCTCCAACTGTGGAGATCTCTCCTAAACCCACAGGTGCTCTAGTAGCTCATTTTTTTGGCTCTCTAGCCAGGACATGATTAAAAAAATCCTGTCTCTTTTTTTTTCTTTCTCCCATGAGCTTTCTGAAAATCAGTTTTAAACGCTGCTTTTTGAAACTCTCCAGGGGGATGTGAAAAAGAATGCTTAATTGGTATGAATAAAACAAGCTTTTTGAAAGGGAAGTGTTTTGGAAAAATGTGCTTTTCAGAGTAGCAAAGGGATGATTCCTGACAGTTTCAACTTAGTGTGACTCCTGGTGAGCTCCCTGGCTTGGGTAACATGGGAGGCCAAAGCAGATGAGCACAACAGCCCCTCGTCCTTTATAATCAGTGAAGGCAGAAGCAGTTTTGGCCGTGTTATGTGACATTTATAAAGTATGACACTATGTCATCTGCTGCTGATCTTGCCTGGAGGGAATTCAAGGGTGAGGTGTCCTGGCTTGAATGAGACTGATTTGTTTTGGTTTTGGATGAATACCAAATAATTTTTCATCATGACATTTAGCCCTTGGAGATCCTCCTCGAAATGACTGATGTAGGTTTGTCAATGCAGAGCTGGTCTGGGCTTGCAGCTGCCACGCGGGCACGGCTGAACCTGGACAGGCCAGTGCAGGGGAGATGCATGAGCAGAGTGGATGCCCCTTGCTCATTCCTTGCCAGCTGATGGCCAAGGTAAGGGCTGCAGATCTGCATTATTTTGAGTAAAGTATCTCTCTATAGCATGAGAGTTGTGGGATGTAGAGAGAAAACTAGGTGCAGGGAGGTCAAAGACTGAACAGTTATGGAGACCAAGTACCCTGAAGGTCAGCCCCATTGATGTTAAAACTGAAGTTTTTGGCTACTTATGCAGCTTCAACTGCCCTAATCATATAAGTCCATTTGCCTAGGGTACACTTCATAAGCCATGAATTAATTTGAAAGCACTGTGATTCCACATCAGTCCATCAGTAACAACAAAAAGACTTTGTGGGATGTTTTGGTCGGGTGCTCTGGGAGCCAGTGGTGATGTACCAGCAGCCAGCAGCAGTTTGCCTGAGAGGTGCTGAGGGTTTCCTCAGCCGGAGGTGCTGCGCCAGCTACGCTTTGTGCTTCCTGCTTGTCTGAGTAAATGAAATGACAAAACATCCCGGGGCAGCGAGGGGACATCACGTAGCTGCGTGGTTGGTCTTGCAGCAGCTGCTGGCTTGCTGTTGTTTTCGGCTCCTAGTAGTATTTAACAAAATAAACTTCATATATCTGACAAAGGCGGTGAACAGGAGCATGACACTGTCTTTTGAATTTTGACAAAGCAATAAAGTCATATGCCAACATGGCATGAAATTAGATTTCAGTGGGGTTTTTTGTTTGGTTGGTTTTTTTGTGGGGGGTGTTGTGTGGTGGTGGTTTTTGGTTGGGTTTGTATTTTTATTTTATTTTACTTTATTTTTAAATAAAATGCAAGTGTGCCATGCTAAATTCCCAGGAAACCTTGAAGGTAGTAAGGCAGGGGAGTGTAAATACAAAGTGCTCCATAGCCTGGAAGTTTATGAAGCATTAAAGTAGCACCTGAGGCCCTTTGGTGCCATATGAAGTGTTACATAAACACGTCTTCTTATGGCTTCGCTTATGGATGTAAATTCCCTCCAGGCTGATAACAGGACTGTGCCTCAGCCCAGAAATCTCTGCTATTTATTCATTTTACGGGTTTGGGGGCAATGAGAAAGCTTAGGTGTGTTTTAACTCTTCCTGTGTGTAGTGGTTGCTCTATAGCAAGAGCTGCCACTGTATTGGCCATAAAGCTGTGCTGAGCTTTGCTTCTGTGATAGTTGCACTGGGCTGGCCCTTGGTCAGCAGCCAACACAGCCCTTCACCCACTGCCCCCACAGCCAGGGGATAGGGGAGAGCATTGGGGGCAAGGATTAGGAGGCTTATAGGTTGGGATAAAACCAGTTTAATAATAGAAATAAAAGGAAACTTTAAAAAACCCCTAATATTAAAATAGTAGTGATAATGATAACAGTAATAAGATATGCAAATGAGTGATAACCCAGGACAACTGCTCACCACCTGCTGATAAGCCCAGCCCGTTCCCGGATAACGATCCCAGAGCAGTGACAATCCCGGGAGAGTGAGAGCATGAGTGAAAAAAAACCTGTGTGAATCCACCCCCCTTCTCTGGTCAGCCCCAGATAATACACTAGACATGATGTGACATGATCTGGAATATCTCATTAGCACATCCAAATGCCAGTTTTGAGCTTTGCTATTCACTGTGCTTCTCCCCCCCCAGTCCTTAATGCATCTGTGAACAGCCAAATACGATGGCCTTGAGCTCCAGCAACAGCTAATAACACCAGTACTGTTATCAATGATGTTCTCATAACAAGTCTGAACTGAAACCAAAACACAGCTCTTCTAACTACTGAGAAGAAAATTAACTCTATCCTAGCAAAACCAGGACAGCTTCCCTCCTGAGCCTTTACTTAAATGTACTTATAGTCTCAAATTGTTGATCCCACGAAGGATTTTTCTAGAAATTGTAAAAAATCTGGCACAAAATTCTTACAATATGATAAAAAGGGTGTCCAGGAATGATCAGTGTAGCCTTGGACCTGACAAAATCCTGGGGATGCTGCCAGTGTCTCTGGAGGGAGCAGAGCTGGGAAGTGTCTGTGGCAGCTGGCTGTGCTGCTGAATTTGGGTCAGCCTGGACTGCATCTTCAGTGTCCGGTCGGCCTCAATGCCCGAGTGAAATAATCATCCAGCAGCTGGAACCATTTGTGTGAACAGCTTTTTGCCTTGAATGGACTTAGAACAGTTTAATCAACATGATCCCAAGGAAAAAGTAAAGTGATACTTTACGGAGCTTCCTCTGCACTTCTGTATAGGCGTGAGAGCAGCCTTGGAGAGTTCAGAAATGTCTTGAAATAATCTTCATATCAAGCCAGTTCCCATATTCTGGCACGCTGTCTGGTGATGATGTTGGAGCAACTGAAACTCGGTGATGGCCAAGAGATGAGTCACTTGTTTGTCAGAGTCTCAGTGTTTCTGACTCCTCGGTGACACTGGCTGGCAGGATATCACCGCCATGCCTTGGGATGCTTTGGGTGAGTGGTATTTTGGGTTGATGTAAGCTCACAGTGCTCTGCTCAGCGTTGTGTTTACACTGCAAAACAAAGAACCCTGAACACTCAGAGGGCCTTGTGTGTCTGTGTACATATATTTTATTTTTTTTAATGGCCACATTGCTGAATATTTGCACTGAAGAAGAAAGACTGAAGAACAGTGGAGAAGAAGTTGGTGAAGTTTCTTTGTACCCATGGGGATGCTCTGGACCTTGGACAACTGCATGTCCTGCCTAGATGTGGTGTGACCCACGGTGAGGGCCATCTCCAGCCTATCTTTGTCACATGTTCCTTCCCAGTACATCACTGTGGGGAGGCAGCATGTGGCACTTACTCACCTGGATTAGGGCTGCTGATGCTTTCTGATGGAATGCTAGATTCCGTATTTTTAAAAATAATCCATATCCCCAAACCCTTCTAGCTTCTTCTCAGACAACAGAGAGCAACCTTTTCTTGGCCAAACATAGATGCTTTTCAACCAAACTCTACAAAAGTTCATTTCTGCTGCTTTATTTCTAAAAGTAACTTTGGCTGATAGGAACCAGAGGAATAAGATTTTCTTTCATCTATAGCAATCCCTCTTTTTGCTGTTGAAACTATTCATATGGAAAGGATACCTGTTGGATCAGATATGAAGGTTGAGGAGTTAGAGCTTGGATAAATACTTGCCGAGTTCTCTGTCTCAACAGAGATGACTTTGAGAGATGTATTCATTGTCTTGGTATTATTATTGCACAGGGAAATACACAGAGCTCTGGCACAAAGCTCTCACCTGGTAAAGTTTAAAGGCTTGCAGTGTCAATGTCTGCGTCAGTGTGACTGTTCAGACAACTTGCACTGAAAATAAGGGCAGAAAAAAAACACTTCTTGGACTTGATTCATCTCATTCTGAATAGGTCTGATGAAGATGTACATAAGTACTCCAGTTATTTAAAGCTAGCAGAATTGAATGTCACAAAGGGTAACTGAATAATACAAATCTTTCTTTTATTCCTCTTCCTTCCTGGTGTTTCAGTTTTCCTACTCACCCCTCAGTTATTTGATGTCATCAGATGATGCAGGGTTAGGTGTGGAGCCCTAAAGGGGCTGCAGGGAGGTTGGTGCAAATGCTGTTACTGGTTTTTTAGCAAGTTCTTTGCTGTCCCCTGGTCTCTCTGCTGTAAGCAGATTATGTTAATCACTGTTGTGAAGGGCTTTGTTTTCTAGAGGTAAAATGCTAGGAATAAATCCTTTTTATTATGCTTTTACACACTATGCCTTCCTTACCTCTTCACCCCCTGTAGTTCCTGTTTTGACGATCTCTTTATTTTCTGCTTGTCCTTTATTTTTCACTTGGATGTGATGCAAGATCTTAAGGTGCAGTTTCCAAACAGAATTCAGAAGGGAGGAGGTTAAATTGATATATTTTTGGGAAATAAATTTGGCTTCTGAAAATGGGGTGGGAAGGGAGAGAATTCCCACCCATGTCCTGGTTGTATGACCCCACAGGGTGTCTGGGCTCTGTGTTGTGCATCAGGGCTGGTGGGGGAAGAGATCAGGATATTTGGGAGTGTTGCTGCTTGTCTTGTTCAGGAAGCAACTCTGGTTTTGGTTGTAATCACCTGGCCAATGTGTAGGACCCAGATCTGGCACTATGGGTCTATCAACCAGCTGGGCACTATTATTGCAATCCACAGTGGAGGTAGCTGCCCTGGCAGCCTTCAGGTGTGGGCTGCAGTGTGGATAGTGCTTCAGCTCTGCAGGAGCTCCTTGCTATTGTGGATATTTGACTTATTTTTTTAAAGAAACCTTATGGGCTACCTGCACAAGAGCCTTCTGAGCTCGAGCCAGCCATTTGCTGGGTTATCTAAGCTGAACAAGACCTGAGTAACAAGCTTAACCTCTGACTGACCTTCATTTGCTTTCCAACAGCCTCCCAGGTCTTAATAAGTAAATACCATACACACTAATTTTCCTAGCAATGTGCACATGTAGTTGCCATTAATATTAATAGCAGCTATTACTTGCTAAATAGACTTCTTGGTTAACTGTGTATTTATTGTTGGTTGGTTGAATAAAGTCCAAGTGTGATAGCTGTTATGTAGTAGCTGCAGGCTTGAGGATGGGGGCAAGAGAAGAAATAATTAGTTGGCAGGTAGCCTATAATTACCTAGATAGCATGTTCTTGCTATGCAATTAAGTGCTCAGCACTTGCCATGTAAATAAAGTGACCTGCTTGGCTCATATATCCTATGTAATTGAGGCAGTAGGGTTATGTGCAGTGCATTTCCATCAGTGAATCTCTGTTAAAAGCTAAGTTCCTTCCTAAACTTAATTCCTGACTGGTATAAATCTTGCACAAGTCTTACAATGGAAGCTGAGTATTATGGGCAAAAGTCACACTTTGGGTCACTTTGCTGGCTTTCCTAGTTGATTAATCTGGCAAGGATTTATGTTAATGTGTTGGAGCTTTGTAAAATTGAGTCCTCTTGTTTTGGCAGCTGGAATAATTCTGAATTTGTAATTTAAATGTCTATTTAATAGTAAGAATTTTTTTGTCAGTGAATCTGATTAATATTTTATGGGAGGTAGGGTCTCCTATTTCTTTCATGCTTCTTTACACTGGAGCATTTTAATTTCCTTTTCCATCATTAGGATGGAAAATGGGTAAGAAGAGTTAGGATTAAGGCTGCTGTTTTCTAGGCTGCTATTCATCTTGGAGATGGAGCTAATTATAAAATGTCTTTACTCCAGGACAGGCCCAGTGGCTGTGAGGGCATGCAGTCTGCTTGTCAGTGCTGAACTGTGTTCGTTCATCCTGAGTATGTGCAACTTAGATGTGACTTCTTCAACCTCAGCCATTAATGGCTCTAAAACTCTGTCCTTAAGTGTGTTTGAGTGTTTTGGAGGTCTTGTTGTAGAGTAGATGGCACTTGGGATGTCCCTGTATGGTGACTCAAGGGTGCTCTGTGGCCAGGAGTTCCTGTGCTGGTTCAGCTCCCCTCCAAGTTATATGGACTGATGATGTGATGCTGGGGAAGTTGCTTAAATGATGGCTTTCCCAAATGGTTTTCAGTGGTATGTTCCTTAGTTTGTGTAATATTCTGGTCTCTTACTTGCTGATGTTCCTTCAGCAGTAGTCTGTGGTGGACATCCACAAATGCATTCTCGCAGTGGAGTCGGGGTAGTCCCTGAACCTGGCAATGGGAGGATGTGGGCATTGCATTCAAGGTGCCTAAATTGTGCTCAGAAGGTACAGTTCTGAGTGTAAAAAAAATCAGAACACTCAAAGGCAGATCTTATAATCAAGTTAGTATCATAATGTATACAAACTTGAGTTTTTGCATTTCCTGTCTTTGGAGTGTTTGACTTGGCAGCTGTAATAATGTTTAATGATAAGGTATATCTTCCTGAGGCTCTCACTGGAATGATGGAAAACACAGTTATGCCACAATGATAACAGAAAACACAAACCCCTGTGTAACACTTAAATTAATTTCCTTTCAAATAAATAGGATGGAAACCCTTTTCCTTTGTGGTGCATTAATATTCTAGTCCAAAGCAAAGTGAGCAATCTTAAATGAGCAGAACTGTTATTGTTACAAGGAGCAAAATACATGGTTTAAGATTCTGTCAGTGTATCTGTGCACTTAAAATTACACGTGCTCTACATTGTCAAATAATTTGAAATAATAATTCCTGCTTTTTTTGCATCTGCCTAAGATACAATCCAGAACTGATATATTGCAAAAAGTGTCAAACTGATTCCTGAAAAATAAGCAGCACAGCATTTTAGGGAAGAGGAGGATTATTTGGAGAAACAGATTCTAGGAAATACCGAATGTTACCGTGGCTGAAGTGTGATATCTCAGTACTTGTTTTTCTTTCAGCTCTGTATGGAATGCTGTAAATCAAATATTTAATTAATTGAAAGATGATTGTGTCTAGGTCAAAACTGAAAGGCATCGTCCCAGTGTGACTTGTATTGCTGGAGAGATGTACAGGGAGCTGTCAGGCCTTCTGATTAATGCCCTTTGAGAATGGATTCAAATTTTTCATCACTTATTTGTCCATGCACAGTAGTGTTTTCCTTCGATCTTCTTTCAGTTATCTATCAGGCTCCGACTTATCAGAACTGAAGCACAGATAAAAACTCTCTTGTGTCAAGAAAGCAACAGGACAAAGCTCCAGAGGCAGACTTTCAAGCTGTACTTTATGCTGTTGTTTTGCATCCATCCTTGGAGGGGAGGGAGGATAACAGAACACAAGTTTTACATTACAAATACCCAACTCTTCAGCTTGTGGTTTCGGTTTCTAGCTTAGCAGTGTGATTTGCTTTGACTGCATGTTCTCTGAATGTGCCTGGTTAATAATTTGATCTAGAGCTGCCTTTGTGTCCTCTGCTCTGCTTGGGTTTTTTTAATAGCCTGGATGTGGATTAATGGAAAATATTTCCCAGGTCACTGCACAAATTGGAAAAAAGATTATGGTTTTCTCTCACCTTCTTCTTAAGCCTTTTCCTTCTGTGATCTTTCTGTATAATCTGAGCCCTGTCTTAGGATCCTGAAACTCACGAAGGACACTTACTGTGTACTATATAATGAATGAACTGTTGGATGCTATAGCATGAGACTAGACTGCAGGGAATCCTCCTGGCCACTGAGTGTCATTGTTAACTTAGGAGAAATGGGGTGATGAGAAAAATCTTTAATTGGGGAAGAGGGGGAGTTGAATCCGTGTGGGGAGCTTGGGAGGGCATTGCAATCAGCAAAATGGTTTGCTGAATGTCAGAGTTAGTCTTCCTAAAAAGCTTTGTGTGCTCACAAGCATGCTGGAGGCTTGATGTGGTACAGACTTGCCAGGTACGCTACCGTGTTCCTAGGGACTTCTTGGCTGAGTGGAGTTTAATATTATGAGTTTCTGGGTCACTTCCATCTGGGCATCTAGGTTACTTTGTGTTGCCTCTGCTCATGTCCCACTCAACCCTTTTCAGAAGCCTCTGAGTTTTCCCCAAACTGCTGGCACTCCTCACATCTCTCTGGGCCATTTTCCTTGAGGCTTATGGCCACTGAAGTAATCTCTGTTGTGTGGGGTGGAAACCAGCACTTTTCTACCTCACATGGGCTCTAACTGGTGCAATGGGTGAGAGAGAAGGGGTGGTGCTTCTTTCAGCTCATAAAGCCTTGAAATGCAATAGTCCAGAAGAGAGACATCATCATCATCAGAGGCAAAACTATTTCCATAGAAGGAAAAATACTTTAAGAGAAATAGTTCAAATAGTGGTTTGTGCAGCTGTTTTCAAAGAGTGAGTGAGTTTTATTACCTGTAAGTATTGCCACTTTTCTTTATGGCCTCATGGGTTATATGAGCAGAGTGCAACTTCCTTGTATCTAAACTTGTGAATTAATACTCTTACTGAATGTATTATTCACAGAGGTGATTAGGAGCCTTGAAGTTCCCATGCTGTACAATGGACTACTTGCTATGCAGGGTAAATTCACCTTCATCATCATCAACAACACTGGAACTAAGACAAGAATTCTGTATCAGGAGTTTGGGCTTAAAAACATGCCCTGGGTTAGCCTTCATGTTAATAACATTGACTTCAATGATGTGAAGAGAAAAGGATGTGGCTGGAAGGAATGAGCATGGGGTTGAGAGGAGGAAACTATCACAGGTAGGAAGGAATGTGATTGCTGGGGTTGCCAAACAAGTAAGCGTTACTTTTCGCTCTTCTGAAAACCATCTCACTTTTATTCTTTGTGCTACCTCTCAAAGAGCATTTGCTCTGCAGGTTTGCTTTTAACTCTGGAAAATACAGAATCTCTTCTTTGCAGAATGGCAAATCTGTCTTAAAGCTCCTATATTATTGGAAATAACGTACTGGTGTTTTACTGACAAAGCAGGAGCAAAAACCCTCTCCAGCTGCCTTCGCTTCACTAGCATTTAACAGCAAGATTGCTATTGCCTGGTAGTTAGGTTGCCATGAAAACACTACCTTTCTGGCCTTAAAACCCCCTTAAACTGGGTGGCTTAGGCTAGAGCGGGGCAGCCAGGAGGAATTCCACAGTCTGCCCGTGTCTCGCTGTCTCAGTGAGAGCGGAGAGGGCTGGTGTGGAGGGAGAGGCTGGTGTGGAGGGAGAGGCTGATGCTTTTGCCAGAAACCACCTCCTTCCTTTGCTCTTTTCCTTCTGTAGCTCCATAGCTGTGGTTTAGCTCCTCACAATCCCAACGTTGTGGTGGTTCTCTCCTGTTCATGTTAAATCACTTTCTTTCTGGTGGATGTTGGTTCAAATAGTGGGAGAACTTTCTTCATTGAGTTTGAAGCTGTTGTTTTTGTTCCTGTGCTGTGGAGCTTCTGGGATTTCTGGGGGTCTCTAGTGCATTTGGTCTTAAATGCTCTCAAATGCTAGAGGAGCAGCTGAGAAGATTTTCTGTCCAAATGGCTTTGCTATAAACATGGGGTTTTTTTGTTTGGTTTTGCTCAAAATCACTTTTCTGCTGTGAGTGAAGATGTAATTTAACTCTGCTTTGATTTGTGACCATTCAGAGCCCTCTGGGAATTCAGGCATATTTTTGCTCCACTCTGAACAATTCCCTGCTGAATTGATTCAGAACTGCTTATCTGCAGTGTCTCTTGTGCAGCTTTAGTCAATACAGGCTGTGACGAGACCTTATCTGTTCTGGGCAAGGAGCAGCGTTAGCATCACACCAGCGTGTCCACACAGCTGCTGGGGGAAGCACCACATGGAGACTAAGTGGAAGGGGCACTAGGCCAGGAAAGGAAGACAATGTTGAAAAATGTATAGAAGCAATGTATTTTATGTTTCTGGTCACTGCTGGTTTTTATCCATAGACAGTTAAAATCCTTAATTGCTGCCTCTGTCTCTGTCAGCACCAGCTATTGATATCAGGCTGCAAGTGTCCCCTGACCTGTAAGCTGACTGCTTGCTCTCAGAAAAAAACCAAATAGACCTACTTGGACAGAGTAAATGTAAATAACATAAAATTACAACATCTGACCTGAAATCAGCATTGCTTCCAGGTTTGGATGTCTTGTTTCCTACAAAAATAATTCTAAAATGTCTTTAAATGTCCATCTTTCCTAGAAACCTTTGTTTTGAAACAAAAACCACTTGCTCTATAGCAGCTGCTTTCAAGGAATTAAACATTCTTTGGTCCATCTTTTTGGGGTAGTGCTGGGGGATGGTGTTATTTACTTTTAAAAGGCTTCTGCATCTTTCAGTGTTGCTTTGGCATCAGACATCAGTCAAATGCAGTAGCAGTTCTTTAATAAGAATGATCATCTCTATGCTGTGTCTGCTTTTGGACAGGTACTTGATTAAGAAGGACGTGAGTGGAGGAGAGACTTTATGCTCAGAGTTCTCAGCTGGGTGAGACGTGGTCGAGCCTTTCCTCAGAGTCTTGGCTCACAAAGTGCAGTGCTATAATGTGAGTGTTTCTGGAAGACTGGCCACAGCAGGTGCCCTCCCATTTTTAACTTTGCAGCAGCATCAGCTTCCTGCCTGTGTGCCCTTGTGAGGCTGGAAGCTCCTGGAAGATGAGGAGGTTCTTGCACGCTGCTTTGCTTCTCATTCAATTTGTTTCCTGACTGATGGTTAGCATGGAGCTTTTTAAATATAGTTTGTTTCAACATGTAAGAATGCAAAGCGTCACAATTCATCTGACATGAGGCAACTGGGCCAGTTTATGACTTAGTTGCAATTTGAAATAAATTATTAGTTCCTTAGTGAAATTTTTCTTGCATTAGAGAAGCTGGAAAAGAGGCTGTAAAATGTGCTTCAGGGTGAGGAGATGTTATCTGTTGATAATTTCTATTTGGAATCTGTCACTAATATTTAACTTTTTTCATTCTTTTTCCCAAATACTCCAAATGTCCAGATATTAGTGTATCTAGTCTAGGGGACAATTATTTGGTTTGCTGCTTTACTCTGTGCCCCAGGAGGGGTCAGGCAGAGTTTCCATGGGATCTTCCATCCCTCATCAGGCATGTGTATGGGCAGGACCAGCCTTGAAACTGAGACAGCAAGAATCAGGGATCATTTTTGCAGCCACTAAAGTCAGCCATGGTTGATTCTAGGAAAGGTGTCTGTGGACCAGGTGTAAAAGGTGACTTATGTTGGGTAAGACAGAATTGTCATCTCCCCATGCCTTCCAGAGCTGCTGCTGGTTAGTAAGGCTGTCTCCAATGTATAGTCACCAATGTACTGGATAGTAAAGGTCAGAAAAAGGCTGTCACTCAGCTGTACTTTTAAGTAGAAATGCATTTCTTAGTAGCAAAAAAAAAAAAGGGGGCATTAAATGAGAATACTGAAATTGCTATACTTAATTAAAATGAGTCATTCTATGGAAAGGCTCCTTTTTAGGCTGATGCAAAACATTCTGAGGAGATCACATTAGTCAATTAACTTTAAAGCAGGGCTTGGTGCACTGTCTCTATTTTTATTTGAATTCAATTCTGTCCTGATTCACAACAAAACCCACAAAAACCCCAAGGTAAATACATTTCCTCTAATGAAATGAAATATGCCACATCTTTGGACTTAGCACTTTGCTTTTTCTATATGAAATAGTGTTTGGGTGACCTTTGTGTTCGTGAGGCTGAAGGGGGCTAACAGCAGTGACTAAGACTTGGCAAGGCAAGGATCTGCTCTGCCAACTTTTTCCCCAGCAGTTGTGCCAGGGACCTGTGGAGAAGCTGCTTTCACAGACTTCTCTCCTTGGACTTGTGCTGGTGACTATTTGTGGTCTGCGAGTGACCACCTGAGGCCCAGGGCGTTCCCTTGGACTGAAACTCTTGAGTTTTCTCTGCTTGTTTCTAAAAGCATTGGGGTTAACACTTCCAGCATGAAGGTTTACGTGGCAATGTCTTATATTTGCATATATTTCCATCTTCCCCAAGTCTTTCTGCAATCAAAAGTTGCAATTTGTATGCATGTTTAGAGGCCAACAGATGAGGAGTCTGACCGAAAGCAGTGCTTGCAGAGCTTGCTGTGGCTCTGGTGCACTGCTGTGTGCCAGGGTGGTGCTCTCAGGAGGTATGTTGGCATCACCCCAAGCTGGAAGCAGACTAAAATATTGGCATACAGAGGATCTTTTATTTTCCACATTGATATTTCTGAAATCCCATTTCAACCTCCAAAAATATGCCTTTTTAGAAATAATTACATGCTTCCAAACTCTGTAGTGTTCAGCCTCAGAATAATTGTTGTGTTTTTCCTCCTGGTGTCCCTGTGTGAGAGGGCAGTGGCTTTTTTGTTTTCCATTTTACATTTGGGGAGCAAAGTGATGAAGTGACTCAATCAAAGCCTGAGCAGAAGTCACTGCTACACCAGATACTGAACTGATATCTGCATTCCTGGCTTGTGCCCTTCCCCTCGCAGCATCAGCCATGCATGTGCTCACTCTCTTTGGTATGTTTATTTTTGGACATACATCTGGCCACAGATCAGTTGTTATTTCACATCCAGGTGCCTTTTTGGGTATCCTGACCTGTGTCTACCCAAAACAAATCTCCTGTAGGAGGGGATAGCCCCAAGCAGCAGGGGCTTGGGCCAGTAGGCGCTAATTTGGTGTTAGGGCTTGGTCCTTGACCCTCTCTTGTTTAGCAGGACAGGTCTGAAGGCTGCAGCTCCCTTTAATCCCTTGGAGCCTTCAGGAGGTCTTGGTGCTGCAGTATTTTCTGAGGAGACAGCCTGCAGGAGCTGAGTGCTTGGGAGCAGGGGCCCTCCCATGCTTCTTCCTTGGCTCCAGTGATGTTAGGTCCAACACACAGTGCTCTGAATGGAGGCTGTGGTACACCCAAAATAAACACGTGATGCGATCGGAGAGAGCAACCCACAGTTTGCATGGGGTCAGCTGTCCTGGTGGCGATGGGAATGGGTACACCAGGTCCATCAGCTGCCTTTCTGTCTTGTTTTTAAAGCAGGTGAAAGAATGTGTCCTCTATTCTCCCTTTTGCCTCTGATCAGTTGGGAAGTTTTTGGTTGTCAGACCCTTTCTCTGGACAAGGCTCTGCTCTTGAACTCTAAAGAAACACAAAACCCAGCTGGGGTTTAACTTAGCAGGAGAGCTATAAATTCCAGCCTGCTGTGATAATGCTGGCACCTGTATGCCCAAGTAACTTGATAACCTGCTGAAAACATGAATTCTTCTCACCAGTCCCCTTCCTTAGTCAGGACTTCACAGAGGCAGAACAATAAAGCCCACAGGGAATGCTGTGGCAGCAGGACTGAAAACTGGCAATGCTGATTTGGAAAGGGACCATTAGTGTTGTGGGAAAGCATTTGTCCTTAATATGTCCTTGAGGAACTGAGTTGCTGATGGATGTTAGTAACACATGCACATACATGAAATGGCAGTGGGACCAGGGACCCTGCCCCACTTGGCTTCTCTTTCCCATCAGGGAGGAGTTAAATCCATTTCCCACCTGATATTTATGATTGCTTTGCAACACAAATTGAGGAGGACATTATTGGCACCCCAAGCTTTGCTGCTAGGTCTTAACTCTGAGTTAGAGGTCAATGACCATCTTCATCTGCTAACTTGCCTGGTTGGACTGCAGACAAACTACTGATGGTCTCTACTTATAACAGCTCCTGGTTCATAGCTGGCCATTAGAGATGGGGTGCAGCAGCACTTGCTTGCTTTGGAGGGTGTGTGGAGTGCATTCCTTGTAGCACATTGCCATGGTGCTGCTTGCTAAGAACTTTGTTTTACAGAAAAATGCATCCTGTTCCTGTGTGGAACTCACAAGCTGTCAGGGCATGAAAAGCTTGGGGCCTCCAATTTGCTTAGAAGAGGTAGTTATTAAAACATACAACAGTAATTGCAAGAGGAAATAGGAAGGTTTTTGGCAACCTGTTGGAGAGAATAATTAGTCAAAGTTTGGGAACAGTAAAGGATGAAAACATGTATTGGAGGAAAACAATGAGCCAGATTTTAGTTTCCTGTAAATGGGCTTTGAAGTCAGAGGAGCTGTTCTACACAGAGAATTTGCCTTGCTACACTTACTTTTTTAAATAAAACAATTAAAATACCCTCCCCTCACAAGGACTGGAAGTCTTTGAGTGATAGTCTAGTTCCTTAGTTGAGCTGAATTCCAGGCCTGAAGTCAGTCTGTTCAGGACTTCAGATGCTGGGGCCTCCAATCCTTCTTTCAATAGTGAAACAAAAAGAAAAAGCAACTCTGATAATTCAAACTGGCTTCCTTTCTTCTCTTGTTACTGGCTTCAATTTTAATGATTTAAACTCCTTTAAGGGACTAGTGTGACTTTATTACTTGAGCAGCTTATAGGTAATAAAAAGCTTAAGAGTCTAAAATGCCATATCTCCTTGTGAAGTGCCTTAATGTGTTTTGGAAAAGCTTTGCAAAATTCAACTAATGAACCTCCTAATGGCAACAGTCAGAATGGTAAAGGGCAACCAGATGTCTTCCAAATTTAGGCTGCTTTAAAGGGGGTGGAGAAAGGAGCAGGAGTATCCCCCATGGATCTCATACCACATTGGGCATCTCCATGTGGAAATGGATCCAGCTGCAGCTTCTGGGCACAGACCAAGTAAAACTTTGGACTTTTCACTTTTATCAGTAGTAGAAATAAGAGCAGGTTAACAGGGAGCTGCTGTGTGAGTCTGAGTCATGTGGTGGGGAAGAATAAGAAAATGCAAGTTTGGGAGAGGTGCCTGTCAATGTGAGACAGGAGCAAGGAAGAAGTTAAAAGCTCCAAGTGACCCCACCAGCTCCTTAAACAGAGTAGAGGAGTAACATAAAATGAGTAAATTCAAAAGAACTGCTGAAGCCCCATCCCTCTGATTGGAAAAGAGGAATAGACAGAGGAAACAGAAAATATTTTCATGCATAGAAAAATAAGAGATGTAGCAGAGCAGAAGAGGTTGACTTGTTAGAGTGAGTCTTGCCTAGTTACAGAGAGATAATCTTTCTAAGAGTAGGAAATGGCTCTGAATACTCTACAAAAAATTCAAGACAAACTTGAGGGATACATCCCCTTCAGACCTCTTCTTATATGGATATTGGCAAGCTTGCTAAATGCAGAAAATGATATTTAGCTTTGT
Source organism: Caprimulgus europaeus (assembly GCA_907165065.1). The sequence continues at coordinate 2,808,255 of OU015543.1, read as the reverse complement.
TTTAGAAATGAAGGAAACAGGTATGGAGCTCCTTGGTTGGGGGCTGTGTACCCAAAGTCTCTGGTGCTACAGCACACAAGGTCTTCTGGCTGCATCTCTGCTTGCTTGCAAACAGGCAGCCTCACAGCTTTACCCACTGGTTTCATTCCTGTGGAGGCACCCACCATGCAAAACTCTTCTTTTCCTCTCCTCTGCTCTTGTGTAGAAGCCCAAAGGCTCCTGCTGCAGCCTCTCAGGAAAAACCTTTCATTTATGTCCCTGAATGCCTCTGCTATCTATTTCTGGGCAGCCTCTCTGGGAAGGAGTTAATGATCTTGATGTCTGTGAATCACATGGCTTGGTTAGAAAGACCACTTGGAGAAGTGTCTGAGGAATGTTTAGATATTCCTTAAATAATTCTGGGGAATTTTTTTTCCTCCTCACTTCTGTAAAGATCACAGCCTGCATCTATGTAAGTAATGAAATTTTCCTCCTGATTAGACTCTAAACAATTGCTGCATCTCCTGATTCCTGATAGCTGGGCTGTTAAGAACAGAAGAGGCTCTATTAGGAGACAGGAACCTGACTGAGAGCATCACAGGTGATGTCATCTAATGCCCTCTCAAGTGTGCACCAGGAGTTCAGCCCCTATATGCCTAATTAATCACAGTGTGAGGCACCTGCAGCGTTGGGTTGGTGTTAATCAGGCCAGGCTGGGGACCAGCACACTGCCCTGGGCTGCAGATGTTGATGGGATGGATTTCTCAGCTGCAGAAGGGCGGGTGCTCATCTATTTATTAGCAGCAAGCTCATCACTCTACCCTGCCTTCCCTTTTTCCTGGTGCAGATTAACTAATAGACAAAAGGTTGCTTCTGACAGCTTTCTGGGCAGCTAATGTGGCCAAAAAAAGTCTCTGTGACAGCGTTTTGTTCTTCCAGAATAAATGATGTGGTGCTTTCTCTTCTTGTAACAACAAAACAAAGCGCTGCCAGCAGCCTGGTGTTTCTGAGGAGCCCTGCAGTAATGAATGGGAAAATGAAGCCCAGCTCTTGGGAGCAATTTTGTGTGTTAAATAACCAGAACAGCAAAATGTCGAGGCTATTAGGATGAACACATGTTTCTCATTGGTAAGAGGATAAAAATAGAGAATTGTTACCTTTGCTGTGTAGCAAACACCACCACCTCCCTCCCCCTGAGGCCCAAAGATGGCCCATGTTTGAATCCCCAACTCAGCTGGTTTTAAGGAAGGAGAATGGAGAAGAGAAGCTCAGCTCAATTTGTACAGCTTACCCCAGGGCTCTGCTGAGCAGCTCACCCACACACATCTCATTCCTTCTCTGGTTCTTCAGATCCCCTTGAACCTGCTCTCCAGGTATTGTTCCTCCTCCTGGGTCTGTGGTGCTCTTTGGTTTTAGTCCTGTAGCAACAAAATAGATGTGAAGGGCATGAAGAAGTGAGCAAAGAGGACAGAGGCTGTTAGCTGGGTATTTGCCTTTGGTCCATCATAGCCCAACTTTCTTAGCATTCAAAATATGCTTTCAAGTTCCCATTTTCCCCATATTCTGCAGGGAGAAGGATAAATATGTGTAATCTGGGTGATATTTCTTATGAGGTTTATAGTATGATGTTGATTGAGTTACTCTATCATAATTTTGTTTAATAAATATTTATGGTGGCACAGATATAGTCCTGTGCCACCAGATACTGGGGTAAGAGTGATGGGAGCCATCTAAACACATTAGAAAGGAAGTCTGGGGGTGACTTGATATGAAATTGTTGCTGATGGTTGGATTTCTTGTGGTCTGCAAACTGCTTTGAATTAGAGGGCTTCCATGAATGGAATAGATCATTAATCCTACAAGGGCTTGCAGTTTTTTTACAAAGTTAGTTAACACTGGAGTTTCTGGCATTGTTGGTGTATTCCTTCTTGTGCATTGATGCTTAATCTGTAATGGAGCTTTTTTCAGAGTCCTTTTTTCACATATATTGTATGATTTTCTTAAACTTTTCACTCTTAAATTAACCTTAGGGTGTGGAGGACTCTCTTTTCTTTTTTCTTTTCATTCTTGTGGTAATGTTCTGTTGCATTGCTCTCTTCTGTGTGTTTCATTAAAAAAAATAACCACTTTCTTCCAGCTGAGATTCATTACTGCAAAATGGATCCTGTTTACTCCCAGAATCAAGTTTCCTTATTCCCCTGGTGATGGTAGTTTACAGATATATCAAGTCCCAGCCTGTGCATTGAGGCTTTGCCACAATACAGGTAGCTCTGAGGTTTATTTTGGAGATCATCTGGCTCAGCAAAGCTGAGTGCCCAAGGGTCTTGCTGAAGTGTATTGAAAGAGTCTTGTTGACTTGAATGGGATGAGGAGTTTCCTCTGGAGATGCTCTGGAAAGAAAGTCACCTGGGACTGGAAAACAAATGGGAATTTATTGTAGTTTGCTGCTGTATTGGTTTCCTGTTGTCAAATATTTTGATTTCCTTTATTCCTCTAAAGGCTCTGGCTTTAATGAGGCTGTGGGTAAGATGCATTATCAGGTTAAAGCTCATGTTCCCAGAAGGAGAATCTAATCTATTAAGCCTCTCTGCCATCTAAACAATTCACTTTCTTTTTCAAGCCTCCTCCTTAGCTCTGCCAGGTATTTTTGTTAGTTCTTCTGTCAGGGTAGGTCTTCAGTCTCTTTTTCTTTTATTTTCTGGATTTCTTCCAATTTTTCATTACTTTTTTTTTCCTTTTTCCTTTATCTTCAAATATGACTTAAATCTACAATCCCTGGAGATTCCCTGCTGGGAGAACAAGATGGAAGCATTTGAAGTGTTATATTGTTCATTACTGAGGCTGAACTGTCTGCTAATTAGAGAACAGGATTATTGTCTGGCTACTGGGGAATAACCATAGAGGTGATGGGTTTTTCTTTTCCTCCTTATTCTGCATCTCTGCAGTAGCAGCTGCTTTACTTGCTATATGGTTCTTCCTTTTATGTCCCACGATGTGCAGATCTCTGTGCTTCCTTTCAGTGCTGGAATTGGCCAACCAAAGTACTTTTGTAATAACATGAAGGGTTTTTCAATGCTATCATATTGTGGTTATGCAGTTTCTGATACGAACTGGAATTCATCTTCTCTGTCTGGAACATGTATACTTTTTGTCTGGCTTTGGCTGCTCAAATGCTCTCTCTGTGCTCCATGATAAAATGTTGATACCATAAAATATGTAAAATACAAATCACATGGAAAAGGAATTAAGTATGAAATGATGGTGAAAGACTAATGCAATTTTTAGATGTGTGTTCAAAAAAATTGTGACTCCAACTTCTGTGGAACAGGACTGGGTTTGTAGCTGAAGATCTCCTACAGAGAGGACCTTTAGGATATATTACAGAAAGATGTTGATACTAACTTATTGACTTAAGTAGCTCTTTTCTTTGCTAAGGACTGGTGCCAGCAGCAGCCTGTGCTTGTCTCTCCAAACTTGCATAAGGGGAGGAGGAAAAAGAGGAGAAAGAGTGATTTGAAAAGAAAGTACTTTGGTTTTATTGATGGGGGACCAAGATCCCTCTGACAGTCGGGGCTTGTGAAGACTTGAGAATATGCCATGTATTTTTAACATCATGAGCTTCTCCTGCATAAGTAGGGAACTTTTCACTGTCAGTATTCCCTACGGGATGAGATGGCAAAGAGCAATTACAACCAGGAATCTTTTCAGCAGAGAGCTGCTAGGAAGAAAATATCTGAGCTGCTAGGAAGAAAATATCTGTGGCTTTGAGCTTTGAGCAAACCTATGGCAGCATCTTGTCCAAAGCACAGGGCTGTCCTCCAAAGCACTTGTGTATCTCGTCAGGCACTGGGAAAAGGTCCCTGTAAGAGCCACTCCTTTTCTCTTCCTCTGATGCTTTATCCTGCTGTTCTCAGTAAATCTTGGGGTGGGAGGTCTCTGGCAGCTTGAAGGGTGAAGCTTTTTCAGAACTCCAGGTAAAAATAGTTTCTCAGCTCCATCAACTCTTGCACGGCTGTTAACCTTCTGTGTGTACTTCAAGCAGTCATAAATACATTTCTCAATGTTATTGGCTAGTTATCACAAATCAACCTCTCAATTAAATGTACAGATATAATGCTTGGCCTGGACACTTCCAGAGGAAATATATATGTACAAATACATACATGTATGTATGTCCACAGATGTGCCTATGGTCACACACACTTAGATACAATTTTTGCTTTTATATTGCTGGAACACCTTAAATGTATTTGAGTAGTTCCAGTAACCAAATCTAAGACATAAGGGTTATCAATTATGCTGTGAGAGAAGCAGTAGTTTTGCAGATTGAAGGTCCCTCTGTGATTATGAATGCTTCTCTTGCACCTGCTTTCCCCTGATAAGGGACAGGAGTAATAAATTCTTCTAAGATTGCTTTTCCCTGGCTGAGTAGTCATGTAGATGAAAGACCTCAAGCTTCGATCTATAATGACACGTTTTGGGACATACATAGTGAGCAGCAGTTAGGAAAAGGGAAGAGGAAAATTTATAGAATCATAGACTTGGAGTAGAATTATGACTTTAAAAAAAACCAACCCAATCTGTCTGCAGAAATGGTCAGATAATTTAAAGATGGTCCTATCAGCAGTATGAGCTTCAAAAGCTATGTAACTGGCTAGGAGAGAGCCCAGACCCACAGACTGTGTTCCCCTCGCTGGTGTGAACACCAGGTGGTGTGTGACTATCAGCACATGCTGCTCCAAACACATTTGGAAAGGGTTTTTTTTCTCTTTTTCTGGTGAAGGTCTGGATTATGCCCTAAACTGCTCTGCAACATTTCCCCTAACTGCTGGGTCTGATGGGACATAGGGGAATGTGAACCACCTCCAAAGGTGGAAAAGTACCTTTTGGTTTTACAAGTGTTCAGTTTGTGTAAGCATTTCTGGAAATCTTCCTGGGTACCTGTTTGACTTGAATATGTCTATTCATTTGGTTGTTTGGCTTCCTGGGACAACTTTAAGAGTGGCTGCTCTAGCGCAGCATTCTTGTGGTCTGTGTCTGACTTCTCCTTTCTCTTATTCCATGGAAATGGCAATAAAAAAGGCAGGTTAATTCTGTGTGCTTTCCTTCTGCAGGTTTTCATAACAGCTGTCATACAGAAAGTCTGTAATAATGAATGGAAAGTTATTGGTGACTACAGTAGGATAATTAATCTGGCCAAGCTTTAAAGGAATTTTTACTTGGGAATAAGCTACACCCACAGACTTATTTTCTTTGTCCTTTGTATTTTATTTATCTGTCAGTTTTTCTGTCTTCTGTCTACAAAGTGCTTTTGGCAAAAGATGGGATTTGAAAGATGAAAAATTTCCATTCTTCAGAATCTGAAAGTGCAAATATTATTGCAAAATCTTTAAAATGAATTTCTACTGAATGGAAAGATTTGTTGGGGGAAAAAAAATCATAAGGCAGCAAAAGATACTGGTAACTGACAGCTGATATGAGAGCAGCTCTGTGGATGTAATACTTATTCATGGTGTAGGATCAAACCCTGTCTTTACAGAGCACTATAGCTGTGTTGCATGAAGGAGAGTGGCCCTGGTAAGTGATCAAAGAATAAAGTTTAGAAGAAAGAAAAATATCTTGTTAGTAATTCAGCTAAAATATTTGCTTAGGAGCCTTTTGGTCAACTGCTTAGATAACATGCCTTCTAATTTGCTGCTGCCAGTGAGTACCACTGGGTTGGTGCAGAATAGTAAATACCAGCTTCTGAGCAGCTACCACCCTCAAAAGCTGCATGCAGAGAGGGTGAGGTGGAGTTGATTACTCAAGTTGCATCTCCAAAGAGGAGTTGGAGACTGAAGCAGAGAGTCAGCAGCTAGAGAAGCTTTAGGTAGACTTGTCTTTTGGGGTAAGACTCTGATACCTGCCCTTTTCCTTCTGCATCCCTTGAGCATTGTGATTCTGACCCAACCAGGCACAGTTATGGAGCAGCATTAACAGTGCCAGGCACAGAAATATCTTAGAACTCAACAGGTATAGATAATTGAATGTGTTGGTTACTTGGGAATGATCTCACATCTGCAATATTATTGGAGGAGTTTTGGACCCGCCCATAACAGGGAGAGAAGCCTGTGAAGGTGTAAAAGTGCCCTGGACCTCATTATACCTTCTGCCTTCTGTGTGAGCTGCAAAGCTACAGCTGTCCAGGAGAACAGATGGCCTGTGGGGTGTCCACATGCCTGGCTGGTTTGTCAGTATGGCATGTCCCCCGCGGAAGAGCAAGTGCGAGCGCAGGGCTCACTGACTGGCAACCCGTGGCACAACACTTGGTGTTCCTGGGCTCAGCCTGGTATTGCAGATAAACAAATGCTCAGTTGGTAACACAGAATCATGGGATGGTTTCAGTTGAAAGGGACCTTTCAAGGTCACATAGTTCAGCCACCCTGCAGTGCCAGGAACATCTTCAACCAGATCAGGTTGCTCAGAGCGTCGTCCAACCTTGAATGTTCCCAGGGATGGGGCTTCTGCCACCTCTCTGGGCAGCCTGGGCCAGGATTTCACCACCCTCAGCGTAACAAACTTCTACCTTATGTCCAATCTAAACCTACTCTCTTTTAGATCTTCCCATCTTTGCAGAGTGTGCTACCCATGATCTGGAAACCCTACAAGTGTCCTGACAGCATTGTGCATCCATTGCATCCTCTCCTTGCAGTATTCTCCCAGGTGTGTTTCAGTCCAACCCTCAGCCATTCCCACTCATCCTGGCGAGCATGGGAAGAGGCTCCTGTCTGCAGCTGACAGCTTGTGAGCACCATGGCTGCTGTGGGCCAAGGAAGCTGGTCTTCTGAGAGGCTTTTTGAATAACTTTTCACTACTGCTTGTCAGATGTTCCTGAAGCTGACACAATGAAAACTAGGCTGATTAAACCATCAGATGCAGAGAAATACCTGATTATTAATTTTCCAGCTGTTTGCTTACAGACTTTTATTTCTGTGCTTTATTGCTGCTTGGAAAATAGCAGGAAGTGTTGACTTATTCCAAAAACCACAATGAGAAACCACAGTTTTTCAACCATGTGAAGGCATCTTTGTGAAAAAAATTCAACTGGATTCAAATCCAACTTTGTAGCAAAAGGCAGTTTTGCTAAAAAATGTGGGTAGTCTTATTTTCACTGAGATAGATGAAAGTTCTACTGAACTAAAGCCTAATGTCTAACACTGGGCAAAACTCTGTGGTGGAAATTTTGACTACATAAGGGCAGTGACAACTGGACTGTGTAAGGCTCCTTGTTCTGACTCTGCTTTTCAGCATGTAGCTCTAGCATTAGGTGTCATCTGCCAAATTTTTTAGATAAATAATTCCTTTCTTCCCCCTGAAATTACAAAAAGACAACTGCTTCTTCTCACCTAACACTGATTCAGCTGTGTTTTGTTCATAGCTAAGTTTAGACAGAATGAAGGTTTGTCTTGTTTTGCTGCTTCTCATTTTGGTTCCTGTTTCTAATTTGCAGTTTGTCCCCTTGTCCCAGTGGCCAGTCTGTGTGTACATTGATGGAAGTGGATGTTTCTCTCCATTTTAAAGTCCATGTGTCTAACATGTATGAGAGCTTTCTATGTTATTTCCCAAGACCTTGTGCATCTTGGGAAACATCAAAACGTGTGAGCTTGCAAAGCTTCTAGGTTGTTCTTGCCTCATTACTGATTAGTTGTGATGGAGACGTGAAATCTTTCTTCAGGTCAGTGGTTTCAGTGGGGGCAGAGCAATAGAAATGCAGCAGAAATCACAATTAATGACTTTTTAATGACTATTTAATAACTGAGAGATAGAGCTTGATTTCTGCCTTTGCGTCATATATCAGTGAGAAAGTTGCCCTGGTGCTGGGGAGGCTTTGATCCTGGGTGGGCCATGGGAGCATTTGGCTGTGTACAAATGCTGTTGGAAAATTCACAGGACAAATGCAGCCATTTCATGCACTGTTTCACAATTTTTATGCTTTTCTAATTTCTGCCTGATTAAAGTTTTCTACAAAACATGAAAATTGCTGTTGATTTTTTTTTTTCCCCTGATTGGAGCTGGTAAATAACTTATTTGAAGCTGGACTGTGTTGCAAAGTGTTTGCCTGTTTGAACAGTTTATCTTTTAATGACCTGCAATGATCCTTATTTTATTGCAGTCACCCTGGCTTAATGCCATGTCCATCTTATGGCAGCCTAGGAGTTCCCTGCTTGTCTCTGCTATAGTTTCTTTTGGATTGTTCCTGAAAGCACGTGTGTCCCTCTAGATGTTGCTTAGGAGATCAGGCCCAAAGCTTTAAATGGCAACTGAGGGTTTTTGATTCCTTTTGTATTATGGTATCACCTCTTATGGGCCTAGATGACTTTGTACCAAGTAACCTGGAATAGAAAAGGAGGGAATGTGAGTCTAACACTTCCCAGTTCTCGGCTTCTTGTCTGTACAGGTTCTTTAGATGTCTCTGCAGTGTCATTCTGAAGTTCCAGGGACATTAAGGTAGTGTTTATTGGAGCAGGCAGGGTGGAAGCACAATATTCAGACGGTTGCATTTCTGGGATTTGCACATGGTGGAGAGCATGAAGCAAAGGTGGCTCCAGCCACCAGGAGCATAAGCTATTGCAATCCCTCCACCTCTCAGAAAACTGACCAGGCAGTGGGGTTTCCTGAGCTCCTCCTTGCTTGTGGTAATCGCTGCTTCCCACTCATGGTTTGTTACGATGAACTGTCTGTCCTTCCTCCCCATCCTGCAATCCTGAAAGACATCTATACAAATCAGTTCCTCTTTGGTGGGATCTTTGATGGCACAAGCTCTTTGGAGGACCATGACAGTGCAGTTGCTCCCTGGAGTTATTCTCAAATGGTCTGGAGTTTGGAAATTATGGCACTGTGCTGTCAGCTGTGTCTGTTTTATCATAGCTTCCAGCAGTGCATTTGGTTCACTACACCTTTCAGAGAGCACTGATTTCAGATGGATGTTTCTTGTTTCAGATCAATATCTCCATTTCTATGTGATAAGGAAACTTATTTTTTTACTTATGAGATTATTTAGCATACATTCATTGCAGGGTAATTTCACTAATTCTCGTTGGGTACACTGACAGCACAATTATCATCTCACTTGACAGCTGTTCCCTTGAATTTTAAACATCTAAAACACATCCAGTGGCACTGGAGGAATTTGGTGGTATTGCTGTCTGTTGCTAAGAAGTGTTTAGCTTATTGGGAGGAGAAAGTATATTTCTGCAATCCCAGAGAAGCCATACCAAAATGTGTAGATGTCAGCTATCTGATGAGAAGTGATTTGGGAAATATTATCAGATTTAAGAATGAGAAGTACAACCAGTGAGTTACTGGAGGCAGCAATTATGATCAAACACTTGAGCAAAGGAGATAAAAGAGAAAAATAAGAAATACTCATTTGGTAGAATGTGGCAGCCTTTGACCCACTTTCCTGTAGACTGAGAGGGAGAAGCAGCTGCCTGTGATATCTGCTTTGACTTCCCTTCGCAGCGTGAGCTGGTTCTGCTGTGCGTTGTTCATTTCAAGTGTGATGTGGGAAAAGGAGCTGAAGTGTCCTGCTGGAGATCATCCAAGTGTTCCCAGTGACACTGATGTGTGTTGGACTTGGACCCCTGGAGCAAATCTTTCAGATACAAACAGTAACGTGAACAAGGAAAATGTCAGTTGGAAATTCCTCATCAGTAAATGAAAGCTGACTTTTGACAACCCAAACTCAGACGTGGGATCTTGGATTCATTGGAGTCTGGCTGTGTGCATTCACAGGAGGGGGCTGAATCCCTGACAGTGGGCAGATGGCAAGGGGTGAAACTTCAGCATCTCAAGAAGTTATTTCTCTGTTCTCAGTCAGTACTTTTCTCCCCCCTCTTGCTAGGATCCTGGTTAGTTTGTTCAGCTGAAAAGGAGGAAAAATGGTCAAAACTTTCAGAAAGAGCCACAGGTACAAATCTTACTCTTTTACTCATTTGAGCGCCCCTGAGATAGGACAGATTGAGAACTCAACCTCTGATGGTTTCTACAAGTCAAACTACTGAAATAGATGATGTAAGTATATAAAAAGTACTGAGAATTAATAGACAGGTATGAAAATCTTGATGCCTTATGGTGGCCCCTTCACTGTAGAACAAGATCCTGTGCCAGAGCTTCTGGGAGGAGAAGCTTGTGAATCCCTTCTTCACTGCTTGACATATTTCCTCATTCTGAATGGAGCAGAGGATTTCTTTTTCTGGTGGCTGTAGCATCTTCTGCATTAACTGTTGAAACAGTAAACCAGGAAATAAATGTTAATGAGATAATTTCATTTAACAGTGCTGAGGTCTGCCTCCTCGGTTTCCTTGGAGACCATAGAGCCGTTATCTGGCAGGGAAGGGAATAGGCTGTATAGGATTTGAGTGAAAAGGCCACTTGACCTTCTGTTCTGCACCTTTCAAGCAGCTTGTGTAGCTCCTGTTTTAGGAACAGAGCAGTGGTTCTCTGTGTCCTTCCTGCATCAGAAATAGGGATATATTTGTCAATAAACAGGTTTTCTTTTCTATTGATATTTGACTAAAAGCTGAGGTCAGAAATGGAGGTTCCCTCATAGTAGAAAATACAGTTTAAGATGCTGAAGCATGATGTCTTTTTAATTGCAGTGGTTTCAGATGGGTGCTTAGTGTAGAGTTCACCTTTCTGCAGAGCACCTGTATTTAAAGCCACAGTGACCTTGAACAGACTGGGTGGGATCCTGTGGTCCTTCCTGGGAGGTGTTCAGCAGCTGCAGTAATTAACACGTGTGCAGTGGAAATTCTGGCTATTCTGTGTTGCTGTGTGAAGAATCACTCTGTACAATTACAGACTTTGCCTTTTTATGCATTCTGTGGAGCACTTCTGCAGAAAGCACTGCTGGACAGCTTCAGTATTCAAGGACTCGACAGGATTAATTCATGTGAGCTTTCTAACCAGTATTCACCAAATTTGGCAACAGTTTCTCATCATTACCTAAAATTAATGTAATTTGCTCCTCATTTCTCTTGCCAAAGAATGAGCCTGTGTCCTGATCAGCCCTTCCAATTGCTTATTTGATATTCCCCCCCTCTCATTCTTGATAAAAAGGTGAACCTGCTAAGATCTATCACCTTCCTGCTTGGCTGAGTTAATGGCATTACTTTTGCTCTCAAATCCACCTTCTGCTCCCCAGTACATCTGCAGTTTTCCCAGGTCTCCTCTTGTGGACATTCTTGTCCTCATCTTCTGTAGTTGTTTCCATTTCCCCTCTGCTCCATCTTCCTTTTAGCAACATCTGTTGCTCCCTCTGCTTCTGGTGCTGCCTCCACAGCACGAGCTTAGAATAGTTTCCTAATGGATGCACATTAATACCTTTCCCTTTAGAACACAATCTTTTTTTGTAATATTATATTATTAACTACCACGATTGTTCAGGCCTGTGTTTGCCATTGTACATGTTGTGCTGATTGTGCTTTCAGTCTGTGTGATCAGCAGGATAGGGAAGGGATTCTTTGGCACCTTTGCTTAGTGATTAGTATTTGTATAGCACTTTGAAAGCTTAAAATGCTGTAAGAGGGATAAGTAGTATCATTAATAATGACATCCTCTTCTGTACAGAGTGGAGCTTATGTGTGTTTGTGGTGATAATCCCCAGTCTCCTCTCTAGCAGACACTGTTGTCGGTGTGATTTGCCTCTAGTTTATCTTCCCTGCACCTGTCAGAGTGCTTTGCAAACAACTTTTCTTCCTCCTCTGATTAAAGGTACAAGAGGTGGGCAGGGGGAAAGATTCCTCTTAACATGGAATTCAGCCTTCAGCTTTGGTGACCGTGCCCAGATGTGGTGGTCATGAAACTGTGTTCAGTTCTTTGATCTAATTGGTTTTGCACTAATCTCTGATTATCTGTTGCTGGTTTAAGATCTGCCATTCATTAAAACCCATTTGGTTTTCAGCAGCATCTGAGGTTTGATCTTACTAGGAGTGCTTCCCTGTGTCTGGGTAATGTTTCTTCTGTGCTTTTTACAAATTAATTTATGTTACTCCCTGTAGCTTCTCCTTGGAAGATCAGCTTTGTGGCCCAGGAGGAAATTGATATAGACCTGGAGCACGTATTAATCTTTTGTTCTCTTAATGATGCAGAGTTAATGTGAAGTTTTCCTCATCCATTTTCAAGTTGAAAAAACAGGTGAATTTTGTGTGTTTGCTCCTCAGCTGTATTTTTCTAATGCAGTGGGTTACTGCCAGGGCTTAGTGCAGGGAGAGCTGCAAAGTTCAGAGGAACTTTTGTGCTTGGGATTGCCCAGGCTGACTTGGTCAGACCTTTCTGGCCAGGACAGTGTGTGTTTTGACCTCTGGTTCTTGCACTGGTACAGTTCTTTCTGATGGTTTCCCAGACCCTGGAGCTCCAGCCCTGAGGGCAGCTTTCTGCCAAGCACTGAGACCTGCCTCTGCCTTAGGCTGTCAAGAGCAGCGCTTAACCCCTCTGCCACTGAAACCTTCAGGTTTTAAGCAGATGCCAAGACCCCTGTTCCTGACTGCTCTTAAGGTCATCACAAGGTGGTGATACCAGCTTCACTGTGTTCTTCTCTGGATTTAGTTAAAACTGCTTTTGAAACATTTGGCTTGGATGACAGCAGTGAGGTTGTCATCAGCAATTTTGTCTCTTCCAGGTTGAAGTGTGGCTTCCTTGTATACTTTTATGCTTGAATTTTGAGGAGGTTAAGGCAAGATGTCCAGGAGAGATGAGTTTTTTGGAGTCAGATGAGTCCTACACTTGCTAAGTGACTGTTGTTCCCTTTTGGCAGGACCTCTTTCAGCACAGAAAGTAACAGAAACATGAAAATAACTTTGTGGAATGTGCTGAATGGGAGAATTAGGCCTTCAGATGAAATTAATTTTTTATTTTTAGAAATATGTGATGACCAAAATCAAATTACCAAACCCTTGCCAATAAAAAAATCAAACATTAAAAAAAATCAACAATATTTGGTTGGTGCTTCTCTTTCAATTACCTGCAGCATGTTCAGAGACTTCAGTATAAACAGCAATTCAAAGCTGCCTACTGCAAAGAGACTTTAATTAACTCTAATGATAATTGCAGAGCATGTGTTGCCATTTTGGTCTACAATTACCCAGCTTATGAGGGGAATCTTGTGTGAGTGAAAAGTGATGGGGAAGGGGAAAAAATGTAGTAGCTGAATTTATATGCCTGGTGCTAACTCTTAGACTTTGTTAGATGGAGGAATATCCTTTCAGCCCTGAGAGAAAAATGCCCAGTCCTTGCTGTGTGCACTCCTGCTTTGCAAACTCAGAAGAAATGGAGCCTGGCTTAGTTTTTGTTTTGTTTTTGTTTTGTTTTTTTACTCTGAAGACAGAACTAATCTTTTTGTTTACCTCTCTGCATTTCAAGGATCTTTCCAAATGGGAACACAAAGATTGAGTTCTTCTCTAGAAGCATAGATGTTCTGAAAACTGGAGTGGATGTATGTTGTTGTTGAGAAATTGAGGCTATTTTGGGGGAGCTTATGCTAATAAGGTTGGCACCATGGGATTTAGGCTAAAAGCTTCCTTCAGCTGTCTTGGAAAGCCCAGCCTAAATGCAGCTGTTTTAAGAGTTTGACCAACCTCACTCTGTGAACATTCTTATATAGACTTTTTATTAATTTGGGAAGTTTTCTTGGATGCAAATGGGACATATCCTTGTGAACAAACATAATTCCACCAATAATCTCAAGAGACATTAGTAGCTTTCCTTAAATGCACCCTCTTCCTTCTCCTTTTCTATGACTCCATGATAATTAAAAGTGTGAAGCCTTGTAGTCTGTTAATCTCACCCTAGAAATGGAGTCCCAACTCCCTGGGGTTTCTGTTACTGTCCCTTGTTGTGGGGAAGTTGTTGTCACAAGTCACCTGCTTGGAAGCATTGCTTTTTAAAAGGTGAGCATTTCATTTTTATTTCAAGAAGTTGGAGACTAACTCAGTGGAAAAACTTGCTCAGTATTCACTTTTGTTTGTGGTGTCTTTTTCTTTCACTGAATGTGTTTGGTGGACTTTCTTTCAGAATGTTCTTATTTTTATGATGGGGGCTGTGAAGTGATCTCTAAATGCTGCATTCCACATTTTTCAACAATCTAAAGAGTAAAAAAGTGGATGAAAAGCCAGATTTTCTACTTTTGACTAGAAGAGGTTGAAATAGAACTAGTACTGTGAAGACACAAAAGAACCTCCCTTACAAAGACTGTTGTGAATGTGAAGCTGCATACATTTGAAAATTTTGAAATTTTGACATTTTGAAAACTAAGCTAATAGCCTTATTTCAAGAGTCAAAACAACACAGACAAAATGTTTGTTTTTCTCCTTCATATCAGATGGGCAAAATATTTTTGAGATAAAAATAAATTTTAGCAAATGCTTTGCTCCAAAGGATCAAAAGGGACAGTTGTATTAATTGTTTATAAACCCTAAGATGTACTTATTGCTTGGAAAGGATGAAAAAGAAACAAAGGGAAGAGAATCTTTAAAGAACATGTTAGAGATTCTGTAATTTGCAGAAACATTTCCTTAACCTGAAGAGACCATGAGGTGATTTAATAAATCTTTCCATATCTACACTGTGTCCTGATCTTAGATGGCATAAGCTTGATGGAGGGGAGGATTGCTTGTTTAATTCATACCTCTCTTACTAGTTTGGCCTTATTCCTTTAGCCTTAGGGCTCTTGCAGAGGTGCCTTCTAGTTCAACTAGCAATATCCCCCACTTGATCTGGTACCCTTTTGGGACTGTGATGGGTCATTACTGATAACTTGGGAGTGAGATGAAGGAGAAGCAGTAGAGCAAACACTGAACCAGTTACTATGCTACTATAGTGACAGTATTTTTGTCATTTTGAGTTCAGAATGAGGTAAGGACTCTTTTGGATATAGACTGAAGTTGCTGAGTGTCACCATAAATATATTTCTTGGTGACTGTTTCATGCTGAGGCTCACCGGAGCGTTCAAGCTGATAAAAGGTTGGCGAGTCCTGTTTTGCATCAACTCCAATCAGGCACTGATTCAACAATAAAAGGCCTGGAAATTACACCACCAGGTGATATATACTTGCAGAGTACGTACATGTGCTTGTGTGCATTGTCCATAGGAGGGGGGAAAAAATCCCCAGTAAACACTGAAAGCTGTGCTTTGTTGTCACTCAATTGTGAATTCTCCAACAGTGCTTATCTTCCTAGAATTTTAGGGAACCACTCTTGACTCTTATCATGACATAATATCTAGACCATATCTATCATGACCATATCTAGTCAAGAAGATGGTCAAACCTGGAAGGTAAAACTAGCTTTTGAGTTCTGCTAGCAATACTGACAGAGAACAGTGCTCCAAGTACTGCACTTTAAAGTAACACAACAAGGTGAACATTTCCCAAGGTTATAATAGATGTGGGAACTTTGTAATTATTCCAAGCTATTGTATGGTAATCAGAAGTGGAGACTTGCAAATGACTGTGCTACTGCTGTGCTTCAGCTATTTTTTCTCTCTCCAGTTCTGCCAGGAAAAGACCATTAATTAAAACTTCAATGCTCCAGCAACCCACCACTCCAGTCTCAAAAGCTGTATTTTCTTCTTCTTTTCTTTGTTCACATGAAAGTGAATCAGAATTGATTCACTTTCAAGATTGTAGATTTTGCACCTTGGAATAGTTCAGAGTCCAGTAATAATGTGAAGCTTGTAGGTCCCCACAGAATGGTCTTTCAGGAAAAATACCTGTTCACATGTCATGTTAACCTTTAGAGGTAAAATGTTTTCACTTCAGTACTTTTTACACTGTAAAATGACTGGATGAAGCTTGTCTGCATCAGTGGAGCCATTACAATAATTGTTTTTGTCATGCTGACCAGGGAAATTATGCTGGTGATATCGAAGGTGTGTTTTGGATCATGTTGCAGTGGGAAGGATATGACTTTTGGGGGTTTTGCTCATAAAACCAGAAACAGGAATCTGTTTTTCCTGGTTTGCAAGGTCAAGGTGCTGGTCTTGACAAAGAATGTGTCAAAATGATGTGAAGTTTAGCAGCAAATAAAAAAGGAAGGGGGGGAATAAAAGAAGAAAAAGAAATACAACAGTTCCTCCCTATCTTAAAGCAGTTGATACTATTGCACAGAAAGGCATAATGGAATCAGTATCTGTGTTTATCAGAATGGATTTTTTTAATGTAATAGGGGCAAAGAATGGAGCTTCCATTAGAGCACTGTGGGCACCATCTGTTTTCTCTGTTTAGCAGTTTTAGCATCTTTCACAAACAAATAGGTTCAGGGCTGGTGACTCCTGGGACTAGGTCATGCTAGGGGACTGCAGAAACATGTCAAGGTCTAGTGCTGCCCTGATCACCAGGGCTGGCAACAACCTGAGGTCTGACTTAAGATCCTGATCGTGAATCTGTATTCCAGTAGACATTAGCAGTAGTAGAACCAGTCCTAGCACAAGGCTGAACATGATCAGACTAGAAAACCCCAATGTGTTTCCCAGTCATCTGCTCTCTTGTCACCACTGACAGCTGAGATCCAGTCAGGAATCAAGCCTGTTTTTTCTTTCTTACTTTCTATCCACAGATCTGCAGGTGTTTGGTTTAATAACATGTCCTTCTTGAGGCCTTACTGATTCTGCCATCCTAAGGTGTGTGGTGGCTGGTGTAGTGTGAGGTTTTTTGGTTGTTTTGTTTTGTTTTTTTTTTTTTTTTTTAAATGCTCCTGAGTTCAGACTCTGCCTTTGGAGAGTTTCAGTGTTGCTGCTATCACAGTCTATGTCCCAGTTTCTTCTGACTTTTTTCTTTTTCTCTGAGCAGAACAGCTTTTGCAGTCCTCATTTGACTTCTCTGGCTTCATCTCCCTCCCCAGGTTGGTGACTCCACAGCCCTAGGCATGTACTTGAGCATCAGTGGTATCTACTCATATGCTGGTGCTTCACATGGAGGCAATTTCTTTGCCATGCTAGGTTGGCAGGCATTTGACTTTGAGGCATAATGGTGGTGGCAGGGGGACTTCCTCCACTGGTCTTGTTTTCTGACTGGGCTTGTGCAAGCACTGCTCTCAAATGATCCTGATGTTGTCTCTGTCTCCAATGACAGTAATGCTCCTGTTCTGGATAGGGATCCAGGTAGAACATATGTTTCATTTTCTGTTGCTCACCATTTTCTGTTGGTGCAATAAGTCCTCCTTGGTTTATGAGAATCTCGGTGTCTTGCAGTTTGTGGTGTGTCACACTCAGTTTGCCTCTTTGCTCTCATAGTAGGAAAACTAGACAACAAGGGACAAAAATCTGGGACAACAAAGGTCCCAGAACAAGGTCCTGTGTTTGTGCTAGAAAAATACATAGGCTGTGGAAGGAATGAAGGGTGACAGATGGGATCAGAGTTGACTGGAGTGCCTTTATTGGTAGCTGTTGGTGAGCATAGGCAGGATGTTGTCAGATCTCTATATAATAAACTCTTATGAATTAGGTTGCCATGCTATAACTTGTCTTGTCACTTCTTGTGCTAATTGTGAAGTATGGGGGTAGTCAAAGCTAGAGGTGACACCAGTACTTTGGACAATTTCATTAAGATATATGTAGAAAGAGGAACCTGAAGTCTGCAGTGAACTAAGAGTAAGCACTGGCACATGGGCTGTTCTGCTGCTCTGCACCTGCTAAGCCATCCTTTCTCCCAGCTCTGCTGTACAGCATTTCCCACCTTGTCCTTGCTCACATGTCTTTGAGGGTGTTAAACTGATGCTTCTCTCAGAGCCTAGTAACCAGGTTAACCAAAGCCATGACTGGCTTTTGCTTGAGCCTGTCTAAACTGCTGTTTACAGTGCACAAGAGACTCCCAAGTGTAAGCTATTGATTGCATTCACACTAAGTGGCTTCTTATGCCAGGGGTCTGCATTGCTGCTCTGCAAGAAGGTTGTGTGATGCTAATTGCTCTGACTCAAAGGCAAAGCAAACTTTAATTTATAAATTCATTATTGCACTGTGGCTATGGCCTTTATTGGCTTCTCACAGGTAATTGTATTGCTGGAAACTCCTCTGATCAGGAACAAAATTATTTATAAGATTTAATAGCAACTAATTTTAAAGAAATGGGGATCATTGTCAAACCCAGTGGAGCAAAAACTCTGCACACATTGGTAAGTGGAGTAATTAATGTAAACTCAAAAAAGACTAATCTCTCAGCACAGTACCCTGTAACAACAACAGTTGCAGCTGTGAGTCCAGAGAGAAACAGCTCAGATGCACACCTGGAAATAGGAGATAATGTCCTTTTTGGCAAAAGCTTCCTAGCCATGTTGTGACAGACACCCATCCTCATTCAGAGAATCCACCTGCAGATGTTCCAGATGTGCAAGGTTCATCCTACTTTGCTAGTTCTCTGGTTGGAACTTGGACCACTGAAACATTTCTGTGTTGGAACATCTGGAGACCTCAAGAACTTGATGAGTGTATCAGAACAGCTGAGCTGCCTGGATTGCCATTGCAAGGTACAGTTGCACAGTTGTGCTGCCACAGATGCCCAGCCAAATTCTTTGGAGTTTTAAATAGGATGCAGTTGAGCTACCTGGGCTACGCTGACACAGAAATAATAGTGAAGAATTTCTGGTTCAGAGAGAGAAACACAGGATTTTGTTCTCTTTAAAGACTTCATCTGCCCTTATTTGTAAGATTTAGGAATGTTTATTCAAGTACTTGTGTTCTAGTTGTGCACAGTGCCACAGCTCCTTTACAGCTGACTTGAGGGGCCTGAGCAGCCAGGACACCATTGCCTGCTGAAAATATTTTCTGACATAATTTCTGAAAGAACTACACTTTCCTATGGAAAGCACTTTCATACCCTTTTGACTAGCATTCATTTTATGCTAATATTGTGTAAAAGTCACATCTAGAGTCCCTAATTAGGATTTAGGATCCCATTAGTCAAGCTGATCTAATGACAATGAGACATCTGATAGTGATGAGACAGTGGAGAGGAAGCATTTCTTATTAAATAGCTCATTTATGTTTTCCAAATGGTCAACAAACACTAATGAACAAGTCCTCCCTAGGCCTTCTTTGAGGAAAATAACTCTGGGTAAAGTGCTGGGTGTTATCTGGCTGCTTCTTTCTGTGAGCTACAGCACTCCATTAGTGGCATCACAGCTGCTGCTGTATGTGGTGCACGCCTCCCAAAACTTTTGCTGTGCAGAGGCTCTACATTGAAACCTTTAACATTACAAGCAAAAAAAAGCAGGAAGCCCATCATGATTAACAGCTTCTATGTCCTGGAGACAGTCAGCCTCACTGGAGAAGTTTTTAGGTTTTTGGATGACACCTTGTGGGAGATGCAGTGGGAGGAAGCTGAGGCTCTTCAGTGAGGGGAGAAGAGCACACGTGGAAGAACTTCCTTCTTGTTGGTTGGGTCAGAAAGACTGGAGTCTTACAGGGAAGTGATGGGGAAACAGATTTGGGTGAATGAGGTGAGCTGTTAGCCTCTGTCAAGTGTAATCTGCAGCAGGCAATTAGCAGTGAGCTCACTAACCAAGCACCAGATGAGGATGGATCTGGACGAGGGCTGTGAATTTGCTGCTAATTCTTGTGCTTGTTATTTTCCTGGGGAAAGAGTGAGAGCTGAGCCTGTGCTCTCATGTCCACTCTTCCTAGCAGAGTGATTTTATTTCTTTCTTGTGAATATTTTTTAAAAGATATATCTTGAGGTGAGGGAGGAGACCTTTCTGCCAAAGGTCTGTTGTGGTGCCTTCATGAATTGCTGGACCTGAACTGGTGTCTGAGCATGGCTTCATTGCAGCTGGGGGGTGAGTGACAGCCCTGGCAAGAGGAGGTACCAGGTCGGTGCTGTCCTCAGAGACAAAGCAGACAGACCTAGGGAAAGTGCTAGGAATCAGAGGCTGAGAATTTCTGCTTTTCTTGTCCCAGGAATAAGGAACTGTACAGCAATCCATAAAAAAAGCAGTTGCAGGGAAAGGGCAGAGTTATCCTAACAGTCTGGGGGACACGAACCCCAAGCTGTGGATCAAGTATATCCCAGAAGTTGGGAAATTGAGAATTAGCTTTTATCTTCCTCTCTTGGAGGAACTTGGAGCCATTCAAGATCTTTGGAAAGTCACATACAGAACTGGACTGAACTTCAAGAATCACAGTTTGAGCAGATTTTGGTTAGAAAACAAACAAGTCGCAGATGGTGCAAGCTCCCTTTAATAATGGTGGTAAAGTCTTGTAGTGGCCCATGGCCCCTTTCAAAATGTTATCAGGGCCAGCCTGGAACTTGGCTCATCCCTTTCTCACTTTCAACCATGAAGATCAACTCTTTGCCCTTTAAACTAAGCTCTGATTTGGTCTATAATAAATAATTAATTACCTGGGGAAAGGCTGGCAATTCTTAATTTTTTCACAACCATTAATAAATCTGCCTTTCCAAACAAACAGAAGCAAGTTTCTTTTCCTTCTCTAATGAATCCCTGGAGGGAAGTGTGGATTCAGCATGTAAATGTGCTTTGTTGAGATTACCCATTTTAAAGTGTTGTTTTTTCTTTCCTCTCACTTATTGCTTGGTTCAGCAGCATGAACACTTTCCCTGCTTGCCAACTCTTCTGTAGCAAATCTCTGTGTGACTTTACCAGCCAAGCACAGGATGCACCCAGGTATTTAAAAGCCAAGCAAATAGCCCAGTTAAAAGCAGTCAGCAGGCGTCTGAGCAGAGATCAGCCCTGTGCCCTGCTTGTCTGAGGATCCCAGCTACAGAAAGTCTTGCTGTCAGCTTTCACTGCAGGAATGGCCATATCTGCTCCCACAAGGTCACTAACCCATGTGCTGCTTTATTCCACCCCCATCTCATTCTCCTCTTGCAGGCAGCTCTGGGGTGTCAGGGGGGAGGCAAACCACATGGGGACTTTAGATATCTCCACGTCCCTTATGGAAAGCTGGTGAGTCAGCTTGCTAAGGATTGTGAGGAGAATCTCCTGTGGTGACTCAAGCCATGTCTGATGTGGCTGTGTTTTTGAGATGTGGGCGGTTTCTTCTGGCTGCCCATTGCTCAGGTGGCCTTTGCAAGAGGTCCAGGTGTGACACTGTCCTTTCTCTGCCTGCACCCCCTTACCTGCAGTGAAACCCAGGGAGGGAGAAGGAGTTGCAGAGTGGATCTGCATGCTGATGTCTGGGCTGTGTTGGTGAGATCTGGGGAAAATCACCAGAAAACTGTAGGATCTTTTGTGTTTGTTTTCAAAAATAGCTGTGTGTCTTTAGACTTGCTTATTTTGTGCCTGTGTTCTGCTCTGTTTTTGTGGATTTTTGAGATCAGTAGAATGAGATTAGGAAAGGAATGATGATACTACTCTGTAGGAGGAATATAGAGTTTGGTCCTTATGTGGTTTTATGTGTAACTCCTCTAATCTATGCTATAGCTTTCTGCTGCTTACTAAATGTGGCTTCCAAACTGGAGCCTTTTAGGTGGTTTATGATTTTTCAAAAACAACAACAAAAACCTCCCCAACAAAAACTGAAATATGTTTTGTCAAATTTTATGGACAGCCTAGAGTTTGTTCTTTCTGGGAACAATGAGGTATTGGAGGTGATGTTACATGGGATAGGGGAATGAAGAGCACATGCTGCAAGCTGTTGTAAGCCCATTGCTTAAACCTGAATGTCTATCAGTGGTTGCTCAAGTGAACCATGAGGCTCTTCCCAGGATCATTTGCTGTGCACTTGAGAGTTTACTTCCATCAAAGTCAGTAGCAGTTTTAGCATCAGATCAATCAGTCCAGTGTGATTATACATGCTCTTATAAGACACTAATTGGATCATGGCATGTAAAATTACAAGCCAGAAATACTAGCCATGTTTTCTTTCTTGCTTGCAATAGTTACTGAACACTTAATGAGAGAACTACAGCGTGTCAGGTGCTGAGCAGTGGCCAGGTATTTGCTGGGTACCTTGTGTTTGCACACCCAGTGTTATCCATCCTGAGAGCAAGCTCAGTACTCATAGGTGCTGTTAACTCTGGGACTGTGATTCAAGTCCACTTCCAGTTATGTGTCAAGGTACTGCAGTCTGGATCTGATGTTGGTATCTGTGCTCTTCAGTAATTTGAAAAGCTGCACCTTCAAATGTATATTCAGAAATATATTTTAAGCTGTTGTATCCCAAGCTCTGATCTCTTATTATAGGAATGAGTTATTTTTTTTCACTTGTGTCCAGTGGAAATGCTGGATTTCCTAGCTTTCATTTATACCATTAGTGAGGTACAGTTTTGTACTAATAGACACCAACAGGCACTTGATCACACAAATTAAGATCTTTAAGGTCTAATATATGTGATTGACAGTGTTGGAGGGAGGGAAGCAGTAACAGCATGTCCCCTTCCAGTCCCAAAGTGTTCCTCTGGAAGGAGGGAGCAGCAGCCTGGGAATTATTGTGCTCTCTGCCTGCCTGAGCCTTTTCAGAGGTTTGAAAGATCTGACCTCAGGTCTGACCTGGTTTTGCACTGGGGGGAAGGAAAAGCTCAACTGTGGGTAATCTGAGACTCTGGAAGATATTGAACTATAGCCAAGTCATGTTTCTTGACTAATCTTTCTGAAATGCAGCAATATTCTCTGGCTTCAGGCTTCTTTTCATTATGTTTCATTGAAAGTCCATCCTCTGCCTGAGGCTGGAACCCCCTACAGACAACTTGGTGGTATCTTCATTTAGTTAAATGTTGAAGAATCATCCCTTATTGTGAGAAGAGATGATTGTTGCCAAGGAGTCCCAACAAATGTTGCACACCTTTATAAGAAACATCCCATTTTCTTGATATCAACAGCTCTGTATGGCTAAGCCCACATGGATAAGCCTGCTACTTCATTAGTGTGGTAGGAATCATTCCAGCAGTGCCTTCCCTATGCCATGTGGATCCCTAATGCACTGGCCCTGATAATGTGTTGACAAACAGCAGGTGCCACTGGATGGAAAGTGAGAGATTTGCAAAGCTTTCCTCCCAACAGTTGGACACATGTTAAATGGCTTTTGCAAGGTGGTTTTTGGAAGTGCAAAGTGGTTCAGATGGGAGTTTATGGTACTACCTGGGGTTAAGAGATGAGCAGGTTTTGTTTTCTTTCATTTAAGTTTGAATCCCTTCTAATCCTTTGCTTAGAAATAATTGAGGATTGCTGTGGCCATTCAGGTTATACAGAAATGTGACTCTTCTGTGTTCCCAGATGGTGGTGGTTCCTCACAGAGGGACTGCTGCCCCTGGGGGTGAGCTGTCCTTTCAGAAGAAGGAGCATCTCATTTGTTATCCATTTTAACAGAGTCAAAGGTTTTGAGGTGCTTCAGCCTGACTCTTACATTTCTACTGTCTGACCTAGGTTAGCAAATGCTGAAGGTGCAGTCCAGTTTTACACAACACAACCAGCCCCCTTGAGAGATGAAGATTGTTCATACACTACTCAGAACTAGCTGAGCTATAAGCCTGCAAAATGCTGGAGGTTATGTGGGTATGGAACACATTCAGCTGTCGCTGATGCTTAGCTGCTCAAAATTATCCAGAGGTGCACCCAGAGGAAGGAAATACAAGCTGTAGGTGTGTGTGGTCATTGGGAGGAAAGTAAGATATAGCAAAGAGTTCAATCTGTTGCTAATATTTGATGAATATCTTGCATGTATCTAGCCCCAAAATATCATGATGTTTGGCACATCAGTCTGAGGCACAAGCATGCATGGGAAAGTGGGCTGGTGTTGAGGCTGGATTTGTACTGATTTCTTTCCTCTTTAAATGAAACAGTGTTGGGCTGTGTGTAAGCTACTTCTATGATGGTTAGCTAGCCAAGCAAGGCACAGGCAATAATGTCACTCAGTGCCCTTTCTATCCAAACAGAGGAGGACTGTTGTGTTTGCTAATGGCTCTGGCTGAGCTGCAGAGGTTTGTTTCCTTCTTAGTCATTTATGGTGCTCATCCATCAACCCCACTAAGGCGCAGTTAAAGAATAGAGTTTATAAGCCATTTAATTCAGAGAGAGTCAGGAAGAGCATTAATGAGCCTGTCATAATGGATGCTTTTATAATAAGACAAAACATGGTTTAGTATTAATCACAAGAGGAAAGAAACCAAAGGCCAGATATCAGCAGTTTTGATTGTACAAATAAGAAATCTTCTTAAAAAGCCTTTGTGAGCTCCACAGAGCATGAGCCTGCAGGAAGGGCTGGGGAGGATTTGTTTTGTCCCAGAGTGGCACATTGTGAAGGGATTTGCTTTGATGGAGAAGAGCTTGGGATGCACCTACAGATAAGGAAGAAAATCAGTGAAATATAGTGGCTCTTTGTTTTACATGAGAAATTCACTACTCTGAGGGAAATCTTGGTTCTTGGTTTGGAGGAATGTCTGAGGCCAGTAGAAGAAGTAGAGGGATTTGTGGACTACATGGTCATAATACATAATAGGCAGGAATAGGAGGTGGATGTTATTTCTTTTTAGTCACTCAAATCCTTCCTGGTCCTTTTAAGAGCCATGAGATTAAAAATGCATTGGGTAATGTTGCTGTCAACAGCTATGCACTGTTGAAATGTTGGGTCTGATATAGGAAGTGGCAGTTCTGATACACAACTGTTTCTCCTGTGTGGAAAAACTGCAGCTAGTTGTCAGTGATGCTGCTAGAAATTTGTCCTTGTGGAAGGAATTGTCCATTAGGAATGGGCTTGAATAACTGGGACAACTGGAAGAAGAGAAAGATCTAGGAGTTGCTAGAAAAAAACATCCTTAGATGGACAGAAATGTTGACCCTATCTTAAATTGATTGAAATATTGAATCTGCAATTGTAAGCATTTTTACTTTTTTCTCTCTGTATTTTTGGATGATGGTTTTCCTGTATTGTGAGATACTGCTACCTTTGGGCAGTGTGTCCTCAGCTATCCAAATAAGCACTGCTGTCTGGGTCTGGGATACCAGGGAAACATTCACTGGGCAGGCAAGACATTATCCCACCTCATTGGCATTTAAGAAATCACTGACAGCTCTTGCAGGAACCCTGAGCTTGCCAGGTACGTGGTGTAACCTCAAGTAACATCCGCTGATCTCTGGGCATTTGAGATGCTGCTGACTCCTCTTGCCTTTCTGTCTGCTCCAAGGGAGTTCAGCTACTGTGTGGAAAAGAAAAGCCCTGCAGCAGCCTGGTTTCTCTGACTCTAGGGTGTATTACATAAGCTAAAATCCTCCACTCAAAACTTAATTTTTCATGGCCAAGTAGCTGTTCCCATGTGCGTATATACACACACAAAATGTGAATCTCCCTCTCT
This sequence comes from Caprimulgus europaeus, assembly GCA_907165065.1. The sequence goes on along the minus strand of OU015543.1, from coordinate 2,782,999 downwards.
TGGTACTGACTTTTGAGCCTTCTGTTCTTTGAACTGTTTTCCCTTACCATCTGCCTTTTACATGTGCAGCCACTCGGTGTATTCCTGTCAGGACATGTGGCAGCATCTCACTTTTTGTGTCATGCTGTTCATATATATAGCTGGGAAAAATCACATAATAAAATACCTTGGATTTAAGCAGCAAGTCAATATTGCTGGAGATCTGCCTGCTGCAAAAAGTAGGGAAGGGTTTAACATGGCACTTAGAGCCTGCAGCACCCAGGGATGTTAAATTATAATGTCAAGTGGTTTAAGTGTTGTGTTGGTTGTTTTTTTGTTTTGTTTTTTTTTGGGGGGGGGGAGGTTGGTTGGTTTCTTTTTCAGATAATTTTAAGCTGGGCATCATTAGCAGAAAGATAGAAGTCTCAGCCTGAGCTAGAGATCCCCCCAGCAGAGCTTAGCCTTCTACACAGCCTCCTATGCATTAGAGTTATGAACCAGCCCAAAGAGAAATAATGGAAGAAAGAGAGATTGTTGCAGAGTTTTAGATTGGATCCATCTCTGGAAAAGACCTTTGGTATCAGCCATTTCATCTGAGAGCTTGAGGTTGCTGGGCTGTGACAAGTTTAATAGCTCACTCCTGCCATTTAACTTAACTCAATTTTGTCTCCAACTTTTTCTATGAACTTGTGCCTGTTCATAACTGGTTACATCAAAATTCACTAAACTGTTCTAAGCTGAACTGGCATAAAATCCTGTGTGCAGAGAGCTGGGCCAGTTTGACCAGACTGACATCATATCCACACCTCCATGTGCACTTTATGGAGATGTGAACATGGACATCTCAATATGTGCATACAGAACAGTGCATATGTCCCCAGGTCACATGCACGTGCGCTCTGTTGTCCTCAGTGGTGGCAGTTAACACTTCAGCCCTGCTCCCAGACGTTTCTCAAACCCTCACAGGGCAGGAGGCTTCTGGTATCTCTAGATCTCTGTTTCTGCAGTCCTTGCCTGTCAGCAGCTCGTTGTTCTCCAGCTTACTTACTGTCCTTTGTAATTGTCTTTTTGCTAATGTATTTGGTTATCTCTTGGAATACAATAAATGAGAAAGATGAAGGTGACTTGGCATAATAATTCTTTGGTGGGTTAATGGAGTCCTTCAACAAGCACAGACTGATTATAAACATTAAGTCCAATTAGGAACATGGATAACAGTTCTGGGGAGAGATACACTTCTTTATTTTCTGAACTGTGATAGATTTCTTCCCTTGCAGAGCTCAGTGTGTTTAGGATTCTCCAGGAGGAGGGGGAGGAGTATATCAACCTCTAGGGAAGTGAAATGGAAGAAATAAAATAAAAAAGAATGACGAATTGAGAAATTTGCAAGGCTAAAAAAAGCAGAGGCATTAATAATGAAGGGCTCTGGAGGGGATGTGTAACAAGCAGCTGATTCACCAGCACAGGATGCTGAAACTTATTCCAAAGCCCCCAGCTCAGGCAATTGAGGTCAGTTCTAGCAGATCAAGAGGGAGGTGATAGCATGGGCTTTGGCTGGGGAGGTTTTGGAGAAGGCATGGTGCACAAAGAAGAGGGTCAGAATTGTCTTTTAAATGCTGATGGAACGTTACAGGGTTTATTAGTCATCAAGATTCCAGGAATCACACAGGATATGAGCCATATAGTCTATGTGGATTTACTGGGGAGCTCTATAGCCAGGAGATGGAGTCACCAGGAAAAGCCACACCGTGCACAGAGGTGAGGGCAGAAGGTGGCTCCAGCTGTGTTCCTGTGATGGCAGGTTGGAATGCTTTGCTTTATAGTCTAGTTATTGTAGCATTTAATAGCACACCTCTTAATGCAGAATGTAGAAGACTGGACTTCTCAGACTCTGAAAATCTGCAGGTCACTTTGCCTCTTTTAGTTTTATTGGCCCCATCCATAAAATCCTGCAGACTGCTCTGTATTGCTGGCTTATAAAGTGCTTGGATGTCTATAGGCAAAAACCACAAGACAGGAAGAGACTGAAAAATCTCCTCTGTACTTTATTTGCTATGAAATCACTATGAAAGTGATTATGTACTTCAGGTGGCAGAGCCTGTTATTGATGCAAAAGATTCACTGTCAGACATAAAATATTGTAAAAAGTATAAATCTAAGTACCATGTGAGTCTTTGATGTAAATAAGATGAAAAGGGCAGGGATGGGAAATGCACAGGGCGATATTCTGATAGTTTTGCGCAAAGCAGATGCTGCTGACAGTAAGTGAGGCAAGACAGAGCTGTAAGACAGCAACTGATTTGCCTGCCAGGTATTTGCTACCAAAAAAACCCCTCTTTTCTGTGCCAGACTGACCATGCTGAGGACATGGCTCCAGTTGCTTGGTTAAGTGCTCCCCTGCATAGTTCATTCATGTCACTTATGCAGCAAGGACTGAGGAAGTGCTGGGAGCCATGATGAGTCTGCTCAAGGCCATGATCATAACATGTGCCAAGGAAATTTAACAGTGTGCATGAAGAAGGGTCCCAGGGTGGGTGTTGGGAGGTGAACCACCAGGCAGCAGGTCATTTGCACAGGGAAAATGCCAAGCTCTGAAACAGTCTGAGAAAAATACACTCATGGGGCAGGGCCTCTTGCAAAAATAAGCCTGGGCTCCAAAGGAAATGACTGTGTGGTAGTGAGCCTAGAGCAGAGGCTGGGCTGGGCCCTGCCTGCCAGCTGCCTGCGGGGAGGAGGTATGAGGCAAGGTGGAGGGTTTGTGCCAAAGCCCTTGCTGGTTTCCTTTGGGAGGGGTGGATATGCTGTCTGCGTTGTTGCAAAGAAAGGGCTGAATCCTGAGTGGGAAAGGGAAGGAGAAGAGGGTCTGTAGGTGCAGAGGAGCTGGTGTGGACAGGCTGTGGTCCATAATCTAAGCTGGAGGTGAGCTGCCAAATGCAGCTCCAGGGTAGGTGGGCATTGTAAGGTTATGCTGCTCTAAGACCATCCCAACAGGAATACTCTGTGACACAGATTCAAAGGTCAAAGATGAAAAGTCTCCCCAGGGAAGGATAGGAAGGGGCACAAGCTCTCAGCTTTCATGCTGACAGGAAATTAATAGCAGTCTCTGTAGTCAGGGTTCTTCCATCTGCCATGGGATTGGCTTAGAGTAGTGATGCAGGAAGCAGTTGCAGAGCAGAAACAAGCTAGTGAAGTCCAAGCTACAAACTGGAGCAAAACAGACATCTAAAAAGTTTCTTAAAGACAAAAGAAGAACAAGGCAAGGAGTAGAAAGCAGAAAGAGTAGAGAGCAACAGGTGGGTAGAAGGTGGGAATTAAAGCAAAATGCTCAAGAGATGTTTGTCAGGCTCTGTCCCTGTACGGTGTCTTTGCTTAGCATACTCGCTGAAACCTCACTGCTAGGGGGAAAATGAAATTCCCTCTCCATCCGTTCCTCTTGTAATTAAACAATTTGAAAGAAGCCACCTGAAATCCCCAAACTATGTTGTGCTCAGCCTGTTCTCCTCCTGGACTGGTGGCATGTCAGAAGGGTTTCAGGACTTGGCCAGCTTTGCTGTGAGTTGTCTCTGATTCATATTTAATCAGAACTTGGACAGAAGACACTGAGTCTGAGCCCAAACCACTAACACTCAGTTGAGATTATAGTTTGGAAGGCTGTGCTCAGTCAGAGCTTGGGTACAGGTGGCTATATTTTTGCCAGTTTCCAGACTAATTATCTTTTATTAGTTGTCTTTGGTCTTGATGCCCTGTACCCAGAGTGGTCCACAGGAATGCAAATATGGGTTAGCTTGGCTTGAGCTCTCCTCCTGAAATGTTTCAGGTTAAGTCAAGTCACTCCCATTTTCCTTTTAATTACCCTCATTACTTTTATGCCTTGATTGTTGCCCATGCTGCTGCATCTGTCCCAGCACAGGAGTGGCACATGGTGGCTAAAGCTTCTCTGCCTATGTCTTGGCTGTGGGAGTGGAGTGTCCCACAGCTGAGAGAAGCTCTGGGTCTGCACAGGCTCTTCCAGCAGCGTTACCCTCAGCACTGCTGGGTAGTGGCTGGACTATTTCAATAGCAATAGCTATTTAACTCCATGTCCACACAGGGTGTCTACACATTAATAGTCTGAAATGAAGAGCTCTGTGTCCTATTTTTGGGTCCTTGTGCAGTACAGGGAAGGGAGGAGGTTTTTATTCCTTGGGGAACACCTATTCACTCATTTCAGATGTGATTCATTTTCCAACACGATAAATATTCTGTGGGATTTATACTGTAATCAAAGAGCTGAGAAGATAGCTGGGATCTGGTCCAACATCACGTTTGATCTGTGTGTGGTATCTCCACGCTGTCTGGGAACACTCACTCCAGGAGCTATTTAGAGAGAGACTGCAGCTGCCAGCGCTGGGGGCCGTGCAGCAAGCGCTGTGCACAGCCCAGGGGCTGGCATGCACAGGCTGCTGCTCTCCTGGCACCTCCATCCTGTGTCCCATCATGGCTGGTTAGAGAAGAGGTTTCATTTGAGCTTGTGGTGAGCTAATTCTGTACCGTCTGGAGTTCTGGTTATGTCATGAGTGATGACACTGTTCATCCTCCACTCTTCACAGTGTCACCAAATTATTTTTCATCCTTTTCTAGTCTTCATCTGGCAAGTCTTAAACTGTTGGGTTTTTTGTTTGTTTTTTTTAGTGCACACCACTTCCTAGACTGGGTTGATTCCTTGGATCTTGGTGATGTTGCATCAGGGCACAGAATAGCAACTGTGTTCACAGTAACCAAAATAAAAGTGACACAGGCTGTTAATCAAGAGAAGTCAACTGAGGTCAGAGAAGTGTTTCCAGCCATTTTGCATAAGTAAGATATGAGGTTTAAATCTTGCTATTAAACAAGATTAAATGCCCCTGTGGCCTTTTCCACCACAGGAATTCTGACATTGCTGTGTGAAAATGCCAAATGTTTTTCTCATGCCTTAATCATGTGAAGTGTGGCAGCCAAAGTCATTGGCCAAAAAGTTCTTGATTCATTTTATCTGGGGTCCAAACACACATGTCAGCCTGGACTTACCAGCATCTGAAACTGCTGCTTTGTCTCTAGTTCAGGAAGAGAGAGACAAGAACTTCCAGAGGACACTTCAGTCACCCTGAGATTTAACTTTTCTGTGATCAGCTCTGGCTTTCTTGAAGTGAGTCCCAGTGACTGTGGTCCAAAGCTATGTGCTGTAGCTTGGATCTTGGAGCTGAGCAGGATGAGAGTAGACCTATCTGTGATGCTCAGCAGCCCCTGCACAGCATACAGGTGGAAGCCAGAACTGAGGTGTATTAGCCAGAAGAGTAGCTTAAGATATTTTATCTAGTCTAGAACTGGAGCTTCAGCCTGGGATATCATGTCCCTTAAGGCAGCAATTCAAGAGGAAAAATATTGAAGGAAATTAAAAAGAATATATAGAATTTTAAAATGTTCTATACCATTGTATCATGCAGTCAGCAATGTGCATTTGTCATGCACCCAGCTGAAGGTGAGTGCTCTGTAGGCTCTTTGTCATTACAAGTTGGATTTTGAAAGTGGGCAGTTAGGTCTGTGTGAGGTTGTGCCTTGGTGGCTAAATACCAACAGCATCGGTGCAGTGATAGGGAGCTGTGCTGGGTGCAAGAGTGTGTGGCTGTGTGTAAAACATACAGGAGAATGAAATACTTCCCTTGATGTTACAGAGAGGTGTCTAAGGAATAGAGCTTGTAGGAAAAGGGAAGCTGTATGTAATGCAGGAAGCCCTACCAAGGGATGACCAACCAGAGTGGCTTCAGGAAAACACCAAAAGCAGTGAAACTTCCCAAGCCTACATCTGGAGTCACAGCAATAAAACACTGTTTTGGGCTGTCAGGACTGTCAGAAGGATGTGGGTCACAGACCCCAACTGTCATGGTTCTTCCTAGAGGGGTCTGTGCAATGTGGCACTTAGAGCCATTGGACTGAACCAGGGTAGGAGTTCCTGGGATGTGTCTTTATATCTCTCTCCAGTGCTATCAAAGCATCACATATCAGCACAAGTTTTTGAGCAGAGACCATTTGAATCTCTCTCTCCTCTCCTCCAGCATTTCCCTTGGCACTTCTGCTACTGATCACAGCTATATCTATCTTGTTTGACCAAGCAGTTCCTTGTCTGCTTTCTTTAGCTCTCTTCTCTTAGTCAAGTCATAAATCTGGATTTGTAGCTGCTACTGTTCCCAGGGAAGCAGACAGGGAAAGTGCAGACAGAGGGTTATGACTTCCCTGAGGGATGCAGTTGAGAGGAAGAATTGGCCTATCAAGTGGAATAGATGCAAAGTAGTAGTCTGAAAATAGTGGACAAGGGACCTAATCTGGAAGGAAATCACTCCTGGTTTAAGTACTGTCTTCATGGGAAAGCCTTTTAATCTCTGCATTTCCCCCCTCTGAGATCTCAGGCTGGTTTTGGGATTTGAATCATGTCAGCCATTTCATCATTTGTGGTGATTTCTTTGTTTGTTTTGTTGTTGTTGTTTTTTCCTGAGAGATTTTATTTTATGAAGTTGTGTATGAGACTGAATTACAAAAGGTGATTCCCCAGGGCTTGTCCTCACTGGGAGTGAAGTGGCTGCACAAACAGTTCTCAGAAATCCCACAGAGCCAGTGCAATGGCTTGTGAAAACCAAAAGCAAGAAGCGTGAATTTCTCATGCACCATCTGGGTTTGGCGTGTTTGGGATCTGGGGTACTGTTTAGCTCCTGTCTGCTGTGGTGTTGGTGAGGAGCAGCCTTAGGGATCAGCGGGGTAGCACTGCTATTTCCAGCTGCTGCAACCTGCTCTGGGGTTATCCCTGCCTTGCTCTGGGTGTTTGTTTCAGACAAGGGGTAGGTGAGGGAGCTCTGGGGGGAAATAAGGGTGTTTGATCACAGTAAGAGGCTATTTGTGTGCTTTTTAACAAATACTGAAAAAATCTTCCAATATAGCTCATTGCAAGATAATAATTCCACGTTGCATTTGGCTTTTCATTTGTGTGCATGAATGGGTTGTGTTCAATGGGATAGGGAGTATAGGCATGGGGATCTCTTCACATGGGGAGTATCTTGATCCATCATGCCAAGGGAGCAGAGAATCACAGACTGGTTTGGGTTGGAAGGGACCTTAAAGCTCATCCAGATCCAACCCCCCTGCCATCAGCAGGGACACCTTCCACTAGACCAGGTTGCTCAAAGCCTCATCCAACCTGGCCGAGAACACTTCCAGGGAGGAGCAGCAACAGCTTCTCTGGGCAGCCTGGGCCAGTGTCCCTCACAGTAAAGAATTTCTTCCTCATATCTAATCTAAACCTCCCCTCTTCCAGTTTAAAGCCATTTCCCCTTGTTCTATCACTACCTGCCTTTGTAAAAAGTCCCTCCTCAGCTTTCTTGTAAGCCCCATGGAATAACTTAATCTTTTGTCCTGCCATGATGTCCTCTGCCACCAGAAGCAAGTCATGGTGCTTCCCATCCTCACCTGGGCACACAACAACTTCCTTTCTTCTCCTCTCCAATGATGAATTCTCTTAGGGCAGCTACTGTCACCATCTCAGTCTAATTGAGCAGTGTGTGAACATACTGATGCTTCACAACTCTATTATTATATGAATGCCCATAATAAATGCTTTTATGCACATTGTTGGACTCCTATGATCTGTTTGGGATAGATAAACTGTGGATCAGTGAGACTGTCTTAGCTAAGATCCTGTAGTGAGCCTGCAGTAAAGCCATGATTAGCATGGACTGGTTCTGCTGTGTAGCCCTGTGCAGGAACTGCTGTAACTTCCAGGAATAAAATAGCTGGAGGAAGAGGATGGTTAAATCTGATTGATTAATCCTTCAAAATCTTTGGGCTCGATGCTATTTACTAAAAGGATCTTTTGACAGTTCTTGCAGCTGTAGGAACACTTATGTGCTGTATGGGGGCTGTGCTGTCAGCAGCAGAGCAGTCTGAGTTGATGAAATGAAACCTGGCAGCAACTTTAAAGACTGTTCAGTGTTCAGGATGGCAGGGAACAGCCACTGCAAACAGGCTCTGAGCTAGTGTCCCAGGGGAGCAGAGAGGGGAGATCCAGACCTCTCTTCTGGGGAGGGGGTCTTGAGTCTTTCCTCCCTGTACATGGTAGGTGTGTGTTAAATAAATTATCCTGCAGCTTGATGATTAATTAATAGATTCTATGTACAGACTAGTTTAATCACAGACATAAACAGACACATCTCCTTTAGCTCCAGTTGCACTGAGTGATGTCTTTGTCCCTTTTCCTTTAAATAAATGTGAATCATGATTCACAGTCCTCTAGCAGCAAGCTGGGCTCTGGTGTGGCTGCAGGGATTCCTTCCACTGCCCCTCCACAGTAGGTGATGGTCTCTTACCTGGAAAAGCCCCACAAATCCTGTTTCCTGAAAACTCTAGAGCCTCAGAAATGCTGGAGGTGGGAATTTGTTATGCTTCAGCAGCTGAAGGAGTCTCTGGGTATATGCAAAAATCAATCAATGCAAATTCAGAAAACCAAGTTGGCAAACTTAAAGTTGCAGATCAAGCCATTACCAGAGGGTTGTTTATTAGCTATCACATTTTGATAACTGTTATCACCATATATCAAAGCCCTTGGTTAATTCTAATTTTCCCACCCCCCAAATTAGGAACACTCAGTGCATTAAGGTCTGATCTAGTGGCAAACAGCAGCTGTACAGAATTTAGATGGAAAGTGGGTTAGTGTTGGGCAAAGCACTTGAGTAGGCTGGGAGCCCCAGGGAGAGAGGACATTCAGCAGCCCTTTGTACTCTGCAGTGGGGATGAGCACCAAGCCTCACTGTCACCACTGCAAGCCACCAGCTGCTCATCTTGCCTTGATTTCAGGAAAGAAAAGCTTTTCTGGTACAAACAAGAGATTTCTAAACTGTGGACTCTAAGCAATCTCTGACATCCCAGTAAGGAGGCTGCAGATCTACCTGGTGCTTGCACCACAGAGTGATCTGTGACAAGATCTGAGAGTAGCTCTTGGGTCAGAAGTATTTGGGAATTCATTGTTCTCCATGTTTGTATAAAAGATGTTACCACAACTAATGCTGTACTATAGGTGAGGCTGGGACTAATCCAGAGTGCAATTTGCCCCCTATCTAGTAGTTTTCATGACTTATAGTATGTTTGCAAACCCATGGGAGCAATTACCTTTGCCCAAAATTTATATGAGTTTTGCTTCATTGTAGTGGATTATCCATGAGCAATTTTAAATCTGATGACACTTGTATATAATTTAAAGTAGCTCTAACACTTGGATATAATTTAAAGTACTTCTGATACTTGTGTATAATTTAAAGTAGTTTACAAAATAATTTCTGGTTTATAAATTGGAGCAAACAGTGCAGGAGCACATATGCAAAACCAGAGTTTGGATCCCCGTTGGCTAGCACTGGCTGGCATTGCAGACACAGCCTGCTCTTTGTGCAGATTGGAATGCTGCCAGTTCAAACTTTTCATAGCAAAAAAGAATTCTCTAGAGCAGCTTTAAAATGAATGTCAAAAGATCCTTAGCTAGTATGTAAATAAATAAATTATCTCTAATAGGAAAGACTTTTTTTTTTCCCTACTGAAGAGTTGAAACTTTTGTCACTTAGAGCAGTCACATCTCCAGAAAATGCATGTGTTATTTGGCAAGCAAATAACAATCCAAATCTGATAATCTTGGCAATCTGTTGCTTTGAAATTCTCTGTTTTATAAGCTGGTGTTTGCAGAGTTGCTGTTGAAATCCCAGCTGAAGGAACTAACAGTCTCGTGGTTGCACTGCCCAATGAAACATATCAATGGAAGGAGGCAAACAGCTGGCAGGCTGAGCTGCAATCTGCTCCCAGCCACGCTGCTGAGCCTGTCCTCCCTGCCTCCTGAGGAGCTTTTCAGAGTATGAGGGATTTTGAATGGGGTTAGCTGGCAACTGGGAACATGGTCTTTGGCTATGCCTGGTAAACCCTTTCATCACAGAATCACAGAATATTAGGGATTGGAAGGGACCTCGAAAGATCATCTAGTCCAATCCCCCTGCCAGAGTCACTTTCATGGTGACTTTATCCTGCTGATGGGGACATCTATGTGATGGCAGTGGCCATACAAGCTGGGTGAGTTGTATCTGGAGCTGTAGGACTGGAGCATCAGCAGAGTCTGTGTATTCAGCAGCCTCAGCTAAGGATGGCCTCTTCTGCCTTTTCTCCAGCATTGGGGTCCTTTGAGAGCCCATGCCAGGGGAGAGCAGGACAGTGTCATGCTACAGAAAGCTGGGGTGCATTTCTGATCAGTTTGTCTCTGGACTTATTTGTGGTTCTCCTGCTCTTCACAGCCATGACATCAGCAGTATCTGCTCTGCTGAGAGCTGAGGTAAGACTCAGCCTATCTAATCCAGCCAGGTAAAGCCAGATTGGCATGTAAATCACAGAATGTTGTGAGTTGGAAGGGACCCACAAGGATCATCAAGTCCAACCCTTGCCCCAGCATAGCAAAATCCCAAGATTCAGACCATGTGTCTGAGGGCCTTGGCCAAATGCTTTTTGAATGGGACAGCTGGTGGACTCTGGAGCCAGTGAGGAGAGGCTGGCTCCTCTCTCTGGGTATCTAACTCAGGGTTGGGTGACTTGCCTTACACACTGGAGGACCAGTGCAGACTGGACACTTATTTTGAAGTGGTAGAAAAAAATGCTAGAAACAATATCTTATAAACGCAGTCATTGCCTCAGAGCTGTTTGGTATATTGGTAGCTAACACTACTGAAAGGCCACCAGATATCAGCACTGAGACCACTGGCACTTGTCCCTGATGTCCCCAGTAAATACTCTTCTAGTGAACTGATTAACATGCACTTGCTCTTTTCAGTCTTAATTTCTTTACAGACCAGGCAAAGAGTTGAGCCCCCGGGTTCATTTCTGGACTGAGTGCTGGTCCCAGCACAGGTGAACATCAGTGCCAGGCTCTCAGCCAGAGGCTTCCCCAGCACACAGCAGTGTCTCTGAAGCAGTCTTGAGCACTGTGAGACCTCGATGGCTTTGGTTTACTCTTCTGTTTGGTTCCCTGAGCTTGTTCTGCAACTGCACAACAAAAACCAGCTCTCTAAAGTCCCCCATCGCTTGGTGCAGGTGTTCCTGGTAATGGAGAACCTTTTGTAGGAGAGTGTAGGTCTGTGGTGGGGAAGATTTCACTGCCATTTCACTGCTGTAGAAGAAACTATTGGTAAAGTAATTCTCCAGACACCCTTTGCTTAGGTTACTCTTGCCTGCTGTATCCCAGTGCTCTGCTGTGCCTGCTCAAAGTCAGCACCAGTGGAAATCCTGACTCCACTGTATCTGCCTGGCGCTGCTGCGTGGCTGTTTACCTCCCCACGGCTGTTACTGAGGTTTGAGAACTTGGTTTGTTTAGTTCTTGTGTCTGCCCTCAGCTGTGGTGACGTCAAGAATTTCTCTGCACTCTGTAAAATTGCCCATTCAAGTAAATGCCTGGGAATGGTTTCCATGGGAATGGGGCACCCGGCTTGCTCCACGCCGGGAAGTGTGATCTGCATTTATGAATAAATATGAAACTTTGCTACCTCAGAGAGCCTGGGCTGGAAGAGAAGCAACTGCTGGCTAACAAATAGCATGTGAGGGGCAAGTGCAAGACCTGTGTCAGTGCAGCCAGCAGAAAGGTCAATGTTTGGGCAAGAAGAGGCTCAGACCTGAGCCCTTGGGCGTAGTCTGCTTGGAACAGGACTCTAGGTGATTTGAGAAGATTTGGAGTGTTCACTTTCTGACTGTGAGACTTGTCACAGGTGTTATTGTCACTTCAGTGTTAACTGGTGTGGTCTGTTGTAAGATGCTGGTCTTCTGTGTTGAGGGCACAAGGGTCTGAGATGAAGGTTTTTCAATTATTTGACAGTTCATAAAACCATCCTGTGACTCAAGAGAGAGCATGCTTTTGCAGGAGGTATGGAGATGGAGGGGGAAAATAGGCATGATGTCCTCTCAGAATGGAGGGAGGCAGCTGAAGAGCTTCCCTTGGAGCTGGAGCCCACACTGCCAATAAGAGCAATTTTTAAAGTATTTTTCTTAAGCTTTATGTTGGAGAGAATTTAATAGAGCAGTCAATCCTTCAGGGAGGCCTTGGTTTTTCTTTAGAGGATGGTGTCCATAAGAGGGTAAGAAGCACTTAAATTCAGGTGTCTTCATCCACACACCAACCAGGCAGCCCAACTAGCTGGCTCCTGGGCCCCTTTGCAGCCATCTGCATCCGTGACCTGGGTTAGGTGCAGTTATGGGGGTAACCTTGTCATGAGGATAAGCTGAGAGATGAATTTTCTCAACTCATTTTTACTTGCAAGTGTTTAACCATAACCTTAATGAACCACAAAGTAGACAGTAAGAATTTGATTAACCTTGAGTCTTTTCTGGTTGGCTGGATTTTTTTTGTGGTGTGTGTTGTAGGGTGGTTTTTTGGTTGTTTGTTGTTTTTTTTCTCTTTTGGGGGTGGGGTGGGTTTTTTTGGTTAAACTGAGCATTAGTATATCACAGAGACTTAGCTCAGTTAAGACTGGCAGTTAGAAGTTGTGCCCGTGTGGAGCTCTGCAGTGGGAAGTTTAATACCTACAGCTTAGCTGAGATCTTTAAAGTCCCCTTGGGATGAGTGGAATTAGAAAGATAGTTGTAAGTATAAATTAAAAGGCAGCTGGAAATGTACAGGACCAGCTCTCTCCGTGGGGTCTTCACGAAGACATGCCAGGGATTAGCTTTCCCTTCCTAGCTTATTTCTGTGCTCCCAGAGGATGGGCCTGAGAAACCACTTCAGAGCTGTCAAATTGACTGGAATTCTCACACTTTTCACTGTCACTTCCTGTGGTTTTATCTTCCTAGCAAATGATTCACTGCTACAGTTAAAAGTTTTGGTAGCTCCAGGGCATCCTGTTCTGTAAGTCAGGCGGAGTTGTAACCCCATGGTAGGGCTGCTGCTGCCTCCAAAGATGCCTTGAGAGTGTTGGTCACTGGGCATGGGACCTTTATTTTATCGTCACTTTTTAGGGCATTTTCATCCTCGGATTGTTAAGCACGTTCTCGGCCTCCTTCTCTGACTGTCTCACGTTTTCTCCATTTTCATCTTGCTCTTTTTTTCTCTCTCAGCTGAAAATCGTTTTTGTACTGCAGCTCTGTCTCAGTCTCCCTGCTTGCCCTGCCACGGGCTCTGTCTGAGCCTGTGTCAAGTCCATGGTGACTGCTAACATCTGAGACAAGTCAGCTAACCCTGCTCCCAGCTCTCAGACTTACATGGAGTCACCTTTTTTTCCTGGCTTTACTAGTTTCAGAGTGTGTTAAACTTGCAGATGAGGAAAACAAAGCTGAGGAACAAAGCACATGATAGGATATTTGTTACCAAGCATCCATCTTAAAGCAGGAGAAATGGTTGTGTACTATAACTTTGCTACTTTTAATGAAATCTGATTTTGCAAAGGGGATGCTCCTTTGAGCAGGAGAGACGTGCAGAGGAGCACTCTGTGGTACGGTGAAGCAGCAGAGGCCAGCAGAGGGATCCCCTGGTCTGCTGCTTTCCTCCTTTGGGTTGTTCTTGCTTTGTTGAGAAATTCCAGATATGACTGGTAGAAATAAAAATGCAATGGGACAGCATCTGTTGTCTGTTGCTGTATCCAGGCTATTGGAAGCTGTCTGTGGATGATGCTCCCTGTCTGCCCCAACCAGCACCTCCTTGGTGCTCGGTGTGTTTGTGCCTCCTGATTCTCACTAGCAGGTCAAGCTGGAATTGATTTACCAGGAGGAGGAAAAGGCTCTCAAAGTCAAAGTGTCTATATCCTTGACCCTGTTAGAGCTGGTGTGGTGCCCACATGCCACGGATACCGTGCGAGTGTGGAGAGTGAGGATCAGTTCAGGAAAATGGAGTTTTATTTTCCATCTCTTCTCAATGCAGAAGAATTGCAGTAACATGAGTCCTTCCAAGTGACGGCATAGCCTTCTTATGTGCTTGTGGGCTGGCTACCAAGTTCCTGCTCTGGAGCTGTGTAAGGGCTGGAAATAGTGGGTGAAGGCACAAACTGTTCCCTCAGCTCTTTGTCTGCATCACAGTTTTTTGCAAAAGTCAGCACTGAGGTACCAACCCAATTCCCATCCTCTCAGCTGTGATCATCGCTGATGGCTTCGGGGGGGAGGCAGCACTGAGGCTCCCAGAGCAGGGTTGACTCACCAGTGTTATTTGAAGCTGGATCCTGCTGTTTTTCTTTGAATTCTCTTTCAGACAAGAACTTGCTCAGCTCCTCTCCCCTCATCTGTGGCTGCAGAGTGACCAAGCACCTTGCACGCTGTGCACCGGTGGGTTATGCTGGCACAGGTGGTGACACGCGTGCGTTGCCCGTGTCCCAAACGTCACACTGGAATGTTGGCTTTCCTGCTGTGTGCCACCCCGGGTGTGCTGCGGTTTTATGCTCACAGGGGTGAAGGGTTTGCTTTGGTGTAAGAGGTGCTTGAGAACAGCTGAAGGTCGCCACTCTCTGATGTTTAACTCTCAGTGCGAGGTCTCTTCAGTGCCATGTGCTCCTGACCCCAACACCACCTTGCTTCTCTGCCTTCCTTGCCCTTGGAGCTGCCTGTCAACTCAGAGATGCTGAATTTTTAATCCCAGGATACTATTTTTCACCAGTTTTCATAGTTTTATCCCTCTTTTTTTTTTTCCTGTGTTTCCTCCTGATTCCCCTTGTCCCCATGAGGAGAGGTCTGGGTAGTAGCTGCCGAAGCAGTGCTGCTGAAGCCAACTTCTACATGCAGCCTTGCATTTGCCCCCTTTGCCATTGAGATGTAACAGCTCTGGATGTTTTACATCACTTACACCCTTTTCAAGATGTCCATCTTAGAGTGAGTTTTGTAGAATAGCTCCACAAATCATGATTGCTATTGCCAAATGCTGTTCTCCTTTTGCAGCCCCATGGCTGTATCAGGAATGGCCTGCAAAACTCTGAAATGTCTCTTGAAAAGCCATCACCAAACAGTCTGTCTCACCCTGACATCCTGAAGACCACAGCCTGTTTAGCATTTGATACGTTTTGGCACCCTGACTAGTTTGTGGCCATTTTTGGTGTGTTATTTAAGATGCATTTTGGCAATGTGACTAGTTTGTGGCTGTTTTTCTATGTGTTATTTGAACTTGCAGGAAAATGCATGTGATCTATTACCAGCAAAGCCCAGAGACAGACTAATAGTACAATTTATTATCTCCTAGAACCAGAAAACAGCTTCTGTCTCTGTAAAGGCTTATCTCCTATCCAGTATTTTTAATTCTTCCATCTAATAATAATTAAAAATATTTTTGAGAACGTATTTTCTTTTATCTTAAAACTTCTGGCTTTTAAACCCTAGAGGATGATATAATACTTGGAGCAAAAGCTGCACAGCTCTAAAAGCACCAGGTCTGTGTTATTCAGAAGAGTTAATTTTTAAATATTAGGGCATGTTTTCAGGTTTCTCTGGCATAGAGGCATGTTCATTTAGGAACAGAGAACTGTCTAGCCATCTGAAGTATTTTTTAATTGATTTCTGTAAGGTAAAAAGATTAATCTGAGCCAATAGTAGATGAGGAGGCATTTAAAATCTTGTAGGACCAACTAAAGTGCATGTAACTACAGAGAGTGAATGATTTGTTATGGGTCTTTATAGCAGCTTCTTAAGGTTTCAGAAGAGCTGAGGTTTTATTCCTTAATTTCTCTTCTGTAGCTACATAGAGGCTTTGAGTCACTTTATCAATGACTGTTGCAGCAATCTGCTCTTGGTAGCATGGAAAAAAATATGTCCCAGTGGCCTTTCTTAGCTGTTTTTAAACATGCAGGCCAAATTTCCAAAGGTGAGTGCTTGTGTGCTTACTGACCAGGGCAAAGGCAGGTGGGGCAGCAGGGATGCAGCCCCCTGAGGGATGCTTCACCATGGGCCAGGGCGTGGGCCTGCTGCTGCTGGAATCTGGGGGGAATTTGGCCTGTTTTGCCCTGCTCTGCTGGTGAAGTGCTTTCCTGACTGTAGGAATGTTCCTGCTGAGCAATGTTGAGCAATGTAGAGCTGCTGCTGGGATGAATAATACATAGGGTGATCAGCCATGGCAGAAAACTTCCAACATTCAGATTTTATTTTATTTTTTTTTAATTTTATTTATTTTATTCAGGCTGTTGCTGACCTAATTTGTCTAGAGGATGAACTTAGCTGACCTGGACAGACAGGGATTAAATTAATCTTATAGACTACAGGTAATGATGTGCTAATGAAATATTAAACCCTTTTACAGCTTGATGCTGCTTCCCTTCCCAGCAAGGATGCATCCTGTGCTAACTGTCCCTGCCAGCCCTCTGGCACCCACTCGAACGTGTGGCTCACTGTGTGCAGTGTTGGACCAGGGTGCTCTGGATTGTGTTTCAGCTTCGCCATTGCCCTGTTGAGTGAACTTGATCAAGTTGCTTCACTTTTCTGTGCTGGTGCCACCGACTGCTGTGGGTTGCTTTGATGAGTAGAAAACACAAGAGCACCAGTTTGCTCTGCAAGCTCGGGCAGAGATCCCTGCAGTCAGGCTGTGCTCACGTGCTCTCGCTGGGGAGAGGTCTGCAGTGCTGGAAGTGTCACCTGCCTCTCACTGGAGAAAATATTGATGGTGCTTTTGTTATTCTTTGTGCCGCCGCTGGTGTTTTCGGCTGTTTTCAGCTGTTTGGATTTGTTTTCTTCCCTTGGTAGACTGGAATATGGCAAAGCATGTCCTGTTTCCAGAGCAGGAGGAAGGCTCTGAGGAATGAGGCGTTGTGTCAGAAATGATTGTGCAAACCTGTGGCTCAGGACGAGAAACCCCATCCTGTGATGGCCACGGGACCTCGCTCTTTGCTTGCTTTCTGCGTTTCCCTTGCCGTACATTTAACAGCTTTAATGTCACTCAGATTTTGTTAAACTACTAAATTGCTTTTGAATAAAACTACCTTTTATAAGACATAAAAGGAGACAACATGTATGACTCAAGGAGCTGCTGGACCTTTTCATACTTCAGACAAGACTCTTAAGACCATGGAAGCATCAGCAAGCGCCAGCAGTGAGCACAGCAAGCCACAGTCCCCTTTGCTTTCTGGAGCAGTATCAAGCTTTACCCTTGTTTGTGGCAGGTTGCTGCATGTTGTTTTTACTTTGAAAATAAACATGTTCTTTTGAAGAAATTAAAAGAAGCAGAGTTACTGAAAAACTCCTTTTTTTCATACAGTTGCAATGAGGACTGAGACGAAATCCCCCGTAGCTGGTAGCACGGTGGTTGCTAAGTACACTGGTTATTTTTTGATCTCAAATGTTAGTGCTTTTACTGACTGACTCTATTGGTTTGCTCTGGGGGTTTCTCTACATGACTTTCAGCCAGTATTGATAGTGCCTCTCACCACTGCTGGCATATGTTCTTATTCTGCACTTTATCTGGAGGTTCTGTGTGTTTCCTCGCTGCCCTGGCATATCCTTTTATCTCCTGCGATCCCTCGGGAGTCTGCGCTGGATGTGGGAATAGCTTCACTGCCACATCCACTCAAAGAAAAGTGATTTGCCTGTGCCCTGTGGATCACAGATATTCCTCCTCATAGCTCACAGTGGGTAGAATAAGCTTTGTAGACAGACACAAAACTTTTGCAGGCTGGCACTATTTTTTTTCCAGCCCCAGTAGCAGACCCCGCTGTACCCAGAGCGCTGCCCTCCAGCAGCCTGTGTTTCCCATTGACCCGTTCGCTGAGGTGCTGCTCAGCAAACAGCTCTTTGGCCTCAACTCATTAGATACTCCAAAATGCAAGATCAGGCTCACAGGAGAACAAGTAAAGATTTTAGTTAGTAAGATTAAAGCATGAACAACCTGAAGCTTTCACTGTAAACAAACAATTACAAGTACAATCAATCCTAGATAATTGGTTTTTAGTTGGTTTGGAATGTCCTCTCCAATTTAAGGCCTTGCTGAGCTGAACTGTGGACTGGAGGGGGGTTTGAGTGCTGCTTACCCTTGGAGTAGTGCCTGGGAGTCAAAGCATCTTTTTTTTTTTTCTTCTTTGGTGCAATGTCTGAGTAAAAGAGAATGGAATTCACCTTTCCTGTCACTGTTGTCTTTTAAATTACTTCTGCCTTGCTTTTGCTGAGGTGACTTAATCTGTATTCTGTGGTTTTTATTAGAATAACAGTCAATTTTGCATCATACAGCAGGAAAAAGAAGAGGTTAATTATGAATGCCTTCTGTGAAGCTTGTGAAATGCAATGCATTAATTACCAGTGCTCTGTGGAGAGTGCCCAGGACACCTTTGGGTACATCATTAACACAGTTAACAGGGTGCTTTGTCTGGGTAAGTCTCCAAGAGCAAACACATCCATCCCAGAGCTTATGCTGGGATCCTGTGTGCTGCTGTCTCCCAAATCTGGCAAGAATTGGTGTAGAAACAGAGATGGTGTGTGATGAAGAGTTTGCCTCAGCTGGGGACAGGAGGGCTGAGGGTTGTCTGTTCTGGCTGTGTCAGGAGAGGTGTGGAAGGGAAGACAGCTGGAGGTGACCTGGGAAGCCTGGTTAGCCTGCTTGGAGCAGATGGCTGAGGGAGCATCCCCTGGCCTGGGGAAGCAGAGACAGCAGATAGGATGGTGAAAAGCAGGAACAGGATGTTCATCCCCACTGAGCTCAGGGACAGGATTGTCTGAGCTGTGTATGTTACCAGGCCTTCTTCCTGGAAGTACAATCCCACATGAAGTTATTTTTACAATGGGAACAGTGTACAAAGGGTCACAGGATTTTGTCTGCCCTGGCTAAGCCAGCCTTGATCTAATGATAGCAGTCATTGGACTCCTCCTGAGATCATCATCGCAGAGGAATTCCTCACCCCAGGCTAACCTTAGCAGACCTTTACTTGCAAGGACAAGCAAAACTTAAGTGTCAGGTGAAACCTCTTGTCTTGCTACAGTACCTACTGCACCCTTAGGAAGCTACCCAAAAGGCTGCTATGACATCTAGCTGCCCTGGAGGACCAGGGTCTGGGACAGAAAGTCTGACCACTCTGAGCAAGGTCCTGCCTGCAGAGTGAGACCAACCACCTGTCTGGAGCTGTCACCTAACGAGGTGGGAGATGGGAGAGTCCCATGCTGTCCTGGACAGGGACATTGCTCACATGGCCATTGGTGAGGAGTTACAGCCTCAGGTCCTGTTGTGCCATTTCTCCTCCATGGGGTGGCCCATGGCATAGAGATGTGGTGAGTGAGGAGTAGGTGTGGGAAACTCTTGAGCCACCTCACCTGTTTAATGAATTTGTTTGAGTCCTTTTCCAGTTAGAAGCCAGAACTAATGGGAGAGGTAAAATTTGACTCATGCCATCTCTCATCGTCACATCAGAGGAGAAGGAAGAAAAATAAATGTGAGAGGATGCCTTGAGCTTTCATTAAAAGTGACTTTGATTGTTCCACTGAGCCAACATCCACACACTGATGCATTTCTGCACTCGTGCATTTGAGTCACGTTATGCTGGTGGATCAAAACTACCTCTGGTACTTCTGCTGTCCCCCTGAACAGGCTGATAAAATCTAGGAGAAAGCACAAGGCTGCTCAGTTTGCAATGCAAAATGTTACTGAGTTCAGCTTCTATGACCTGTGCTGAAGTCCTGCTTTATTTTTGTGCTTCTTGCTGCTCAGTGCAACTCAGCTGGCAATTGTACAAGTACCTGAATTTAACGTCAGTGTGACTACAGACAAGTCAACTGGCTGGATTCTTGTTGTGGAGGGGTGGAGGATCTGCTGAGGGTGAGCCTCAGCTATGAATTTGAACGTTTGCATATGGCTCCATGAGGAGCTTGTGCTCGCCCTGGGTTGCACAGCTGGACTGACTGGTACCTCCACAAGCTGAAGTTTCTCAGCATTGCATTGCAGCTGGCTGGTACCCAGCACTTCATGCTTGCTTTGGGTTCCCCATGAATATTCATGTCATTGCATGTTTTGTGTTGATGGTAAATGAGGTCTCTGTATCAGCTGTAGGTTCTGGGGAAAAGGGTAGACTTGGCTTTATTCCCTTTGGAGAAATTCTTGGTATTTCTTGTAAATCCCAAATCTCTGTGTGTGGCCTAGGTCCTGCTGAGCTTTAAGTTGCATTTTTAGGGCACTAACTACACTGTCCCAAAACTTTGTGAAACCAAACTAAACAGCAACTTTCCCCCTTGGCTTTCCGTGATGCTGCTACCATCACATCTCCAGTTCCAACACCCTCATGCCATGCCCTTTCATGTTGCAATTCCCAGCTGAGGGCAGTCCAAGGACCAGCAGAGTCTGGGGAGAGGAACACTGAGTACATGCTCAAAACCCATACCACATTTTGTAATTCCTCCTTCTTACTGAAGAGGTTTGAGGGTACTTTCAGAGCTATGGCCACTCTGAAGGTCTCTTTCGTACTGTGTAGCTGAGCACTTCTGCTGTACAAAAGAGCTCAAGTCTGCTCACAGCTTAACAGAAGACTTTATTTTTCACCCAAGTGTTGTAGGTCAGGCTGTGGAGCTGATTTCAGTGCTATGGGGCTTTATTTCAGTGAGGGCTAAGAAAAGTTAATTCCAGCAGCATCCTGGGAATGGTGGCTGATGTCTTTTGGAGTGACTGTAGCCCAGACAGGACACTGCAGAGTCTCAAAAAGGTGTCCCTGTATGTGCCAGGCAGTTCCTGTAGGTGTTCTAGATGGCACCCACAAGGCTGGTGGCATCCTTTGTCTACCAGACTTTGTCTACTGACCATATCTGGCACTGCTGTTACTTTTTTTTGTTAAGAAATTTTTTTTAAAGCTTTGGGTACCAGAGCCTTATGAATTGATCAACTTCCTGTGTGATCTTTCTTAGAAATCTCATTATTCCTTCTATACCTTCTTATCTTTATTATAGATCTCTGCATAGATCAGTGTAATTATTGATACAGAGGAGATCAAGCTGTGGTTGCAATTTGCTTCAAAAAGCTGTGAGCAACTCCTGTGATCTTCTGGTCAGTCAGAAACTTTCTAGCTGAAATCCATGTTTGGTCATACCATTAAAGTCCCTTTTAGTGGGTTACAAACTCCAGCTCAGCTGGAGGCAATTATTATATGATATGTACCCTGAGTAGAACATAATTATACTTGTCACTAAGTGGCACTGTGTAAATTACTCTTTAATTGCTACGCAGCACATCAGCAGCTACCCGGTCATTTTTCTGTGGAGATAGAGTTCCAGTATTAGCTTCAATGCTCTGGCATCTGCCTTCACCCAATTTCTCATTTGTTCTCTTTAGTGCTTAAGATGTAATTTTATGTGATGAAGCCTCTTTAACATATTTGGCATTTGTCCTGTAAATCCTCTGTTGGCCTTAAATATGGGAGTAGAGAGTTTAATGTTAAAAACACAGGGAGTAATGTAGAAGATCTGTCCTTCAAGTATTCCTGTCAAGATAATTAGTACATATCATCTAGGGCCAAAACCTCTGTTCTGACTGGTGTGTTGGTAGGACAGGGGCCATCACAGGAGCTGAGGAATGCAACCCTTTGTCATGATTTAGTTGGGCTGTGGTTTCTTTTTTGGCCTTACTATGGGGTAAATAACTGCATTTGAACACAATGTGGATACGCTTTAGCTCTCTTAATCCTTGATAAGTTAGTAGTGAGCAGAGGAGAGCTAAAATCTGATCACTGTGATGCAAAGCTGTTTATCTTACCTGGGAACATCTGAAGGCCAGGCCTTGGAGCAGACTGCTTCATGTGGCTGCATTCCCGTGCACTGGCCACGTTTGGGATGGATCAATGTGTGTCCTGCTTGTTCTGCTGCTGAGGCTGGGCAGGTAGGCTTGTGGTCCATGCACTGCCCTGCTCTTGGCTCCCAGGGAGCCTTCCCCAAACACACTCTGCAGCAGCAACTCTGAGTATTTCTCACCCAAAACAGTCTTTCGTGCTTTTGACCTCAAAGCTGATGGGTTGAGAAACTATTTCAAGAGGCCCAGTTGTGTGGAACTGGGGCAAAATCCAGATGGAGAGTGGAAATTTGAGGAGTGTCTACTGCAGCAGAATTGTTGGAGGACTTCTTTTGCCCCAAATAGGGGCTCTGTCCACCCCTCTTTTACAGCACAAAGCAGATGGTCCTGGTCAGTAGCATGGTGGCTGCTGGAGCAAGGTGTTTGCTTTTCTTTATGCTTCTTCCCCTCTTTCTATTGCTGACACCAGATACCCTTTGGCAAAGAAGCTGCCAGGAGCAGCCAGGGCCAGCAGCCAGCCTGCCTTGGTTTTACATTCCAGGGCTGTAATTTCTAAAGCAGTTTGTGCCATGAAGTGTGGACAGGCTGTCCAGAATAACAGAAGGAACATTTCCAGTTAGATAAAACCTCAGCAGTGTGCTTACATGAAGCCTTTTCACTCTCCTGCCTCGGGGAGCAAGGCTGACAGATGGATCAAACCTTCCTGTCCAGAGAAGGTGCTGCTGCCCTGGCCCAGAGCTCAGCTATTAAACTCAATGTTGTTTATTCCAAGTGTATGCACCTATATGTTATAATTAACAAATAGGTGCAGTTGAAAGCCAGCTTATCAAATTCCTTGCAGTCTGGGACCCTCCCATCACGGGGTTTTGATTTGGGTCTTTTCTGGTGGTAGTTTCTCCAAGAATTTGCTACCTTACTGAGGAACCACTGCATCAGGAAGACACCAGATGATCTTTTTAGTTTACTCTTTTTCATTACCTTGTTTCTTTTATCCTGCCCTTGTCTTTGGTACAAAGCTTTCTCAAGATGTATGTGCCGAGTCAGGGGTCAAGGGCAGGTAGTGAAAAAGTGGGTGCTGGGGAGCAGGAGCATCAGCCTTGAGCTGAGACAAGTCTGGCCTGGGTCTGGCTTAGGTATCACAAGATGGTATGAGAAAATAGACCAGGGTTTCTCTTTGTCTTCTTTTTTGTGTTTATGATCTAATCTGTGCAACCTGAGGGACTAGAATTTTATTTATTTATTTATTTATTTATTTTTAAAAGAAAGACAAAGTTTTATGGCAGTCCAGGGATTTCAGGAACCAGAGGGTTTGGGAAAAAAAAAAATCACTCTACATGTGAGACTTTAGCAGAAAACTGGGAGTTGGTGGCACAACGTCCTGTTGTAATCCTGATAGCGCAATGACAGGTCTGGTTTTAAAAGTCCTTGGTTTACATCTCTGTGGAATCATTATTTCTGCCCTGTGTATACACTGAGTAACATAGATGGACTTTGACACTTATTTTCCAGGTATTTGATTCCCTGAAATCTCAGCTGGAGTGCTATTTAAATGATGAACTTAATGTTATACGACACGGGAAATTCAGGGCTGTGGCTAGGACTCTGGTGGGTTATAGCTGCAGACGTTTACTCTACACACCCTACCCATAACTGAGACCTCACCACACTGTCTGCAATGCATCCAAACCATGGAAATCATTGCAGACTAACTTATAAATGGGCACCATTAATGAGAAGTCTGGGCAAACTCAGTGCCTTCGATAATGAGCTGGTTCTATCTGCTTTATGGCAATAAAACAAAATGTGGTGGCTGATTCTCAGCTCTGACAGCTTTTTCTGCACTCCAGGGTAATTTGTTGCCATGAGGCTCCTCCTGCAGTTTCTGCCTCCTCCAAGGGAGGGGTTGCTTTATTCTCACCAAACCAAACATTGAAGCTGGTCACTTTATTTACCTTGATCATACAATCTTTGTCCAAAGGTGGTATTACATTTTTCTTCTGTTGACTCCTCTGGGCCGAGAGCTCCAGGAGCTCTTACAGCTCCAGTAGTGAACCTCCTGGAGCTGTAAGAGACATAAATCTCTATAATTACATAAAACAATTTTCTCAGAGTACCCTTTGAAAGGGTTCTCACTGCCATCAGTGACAAGTACAAATCTATGAGCTGCCTCAGATGGGTGCCTTTCAAAACCTGCCACACTCTCCCTCCAGACTGCTGCCAGGGACTTGCTGACGAGTCAACACTTATTAAACATGGACTTTTGTAACCTACAGCTGGCAAAACTTGTCCTTAAGCTCTGCCTGGGAGCTTGACAGGGCTTTTAGTAGCTGGTTGCATGAGCTAGGTTTTATTCAAGGTAAATTTTGTTTCCCCAAGAGAATACTGACAATTTCCTTCCATTCAGGTTTTCTAAAGCAGACACGGATGCAAGGAGTATAATTACTGTGGGATGAGTGCCACGGAGGCTGGGTGCCATTTTTGGGTAAATATTTGTCAAATTAAATGTTGCATTTGCTTCTGCTGCTTTGTGACCTTCTTTGTGGTCAAATCCCCAAATACTTGAGCTAATGCATTTGCTGGCAGGAATGCCTTTGGGAAAAGCTACTGTGAGTGATTTTTTTTTTGCAGGAAGCAAATGTGTCAATTTGCAAGTGTGAAAATTTTCATCAGAAATCCAGATCTCTAGGTGTGTTTCATCCACTTGGGACCAGTAACAATCCCATCTGACACTGGTGTCCTGTGTGACAAAAATCAGAGTGTACTTTGAAGAAATACCTGCTTGAAATTGATCCAGTTGAGAAAATGATAGCAGGGTATTTTGCAAATCATAAAAGGTGAAGAAGGAAAATGCATGGAAAAAATTGTCTTTGCTTCACTCTTAGATGTGGCTATGGCCACCTTGCACTTGCTGATTATAGTTATTTTACATTATTATGATGACCACATATCTCTTCTGGATGCAAAAGAGCCGTGCCACAGGGTGGACAGTTGGGTTCAGGATGCAGTGAATAGCATCATGACAGATGTTTTTGTAGTCTGTTGTATTGCAGCAAATGAGGACTATTTCCATTGAATGAATTCTTGGGACTTGTCACTTCTAATAGACCATTAATACATCAGTTGCCCAGAGCGTGAAGGTGACTGCTGTCTCCATAGTGGTGCCAGTGAACTCTTCCCATATCTGTCCTTTTTTCTTCCCCATACTTATTAACTGAGGGGCAAAAAGTGTTGTGGGACAAATACATTATGCTGATAGTTTAATGAGTTTGTTGACTTCTGTTTCATTGTGCAGATGAATTGATTTAGAGAAGATGAGAGGGAGAAGTGTGCCTGGTGGCTTTAGTGCTTCAGCATAAGGTACAATTTCTTTCTTCTTTTCCAGGGAAGTTAATCCTACAGCCAGCCAGCCAAGTCTGTGGTGAGAAACACCGGTGGTGATTTCTCTTTACCTTTTGATCATTTCAAAAGTTACTCATCCCTGTACAACCATTTGATCTGTTTCAACCAGGAGTAGCAAAGGAAAAGCTGATCTTCAATAAATGCTGGATAAAAGAATATGAATGCCACTGGTTGGTTGTATTTATGTACCGTGGCTTGGGGGGTGAGTGTGTGTGTGTGTGTGTGTGTCTCTGCCACTTGTATTTCAAGCTGGTATGATATGAAATGCTTCCAATAGCTGCAGTATCAGAACTACTGGCACAGCCACGTTGTACAATAGTATCTTCCACTCATCTGATGCTTCAGGCTGTATCTGTTGGTGTCTCAGCTCTTCCCTTATAATGTTGGTGCTAAGCAGTGCTTGCTTCCCAAGTCCTTTGCAAAGAGGGAATTACTTTAGGATGACCAGATGTCTGGGTTTGGCTGGGGTAGCCACAGGATATGGGTCCCTGTTTTCCTGCCAAAGGTTTCTCCAGGATACACTTGTTCGTGATTTTGGTCTTGGCCACAGGATTTTCCCTGTCTTCCTGTCAGATTGACTTTAGAAATTTACCTATTCCCAACCTGTGGCACTAGACCAGGAGACCAGTGACACATGCTATTGGAAGACCTGGTTACAAGGTGTGTGCCTGTTGAGTATCCTCTGCCAGGCCCCGTGCAGAGTGCACACTTTGTACAGAGCCCTTTGTTCTAGGTTTAATTTCCTACATCATCTTAATGTTGGGGAAGAAGAGCTGGTAAGGCTTAAGGTAGAATTCACTGCTGTATCTAGAGTTCTAACTGGTACAGCTGTGGAATAACAGGAGTAGGAGTGCTCTTACTGATCCTGCAGAGTATTTTCTCCCAGCATCCCCAGCCCTGTCAGTGGTCCCACTCCATCCTGAAAGTAGGTGTGTTCTCTTTGAGGAGAAGGAGCTGATTAAAACTGTCTCTCTAGGTGGAGAAAAGCAGTGCCAGCCTCTGCAGCACACCATCCTGCTGGTATTAGAAATGCTGGCAGTGGCTCGTGCAGACGGTGCCTGTGTGCCCACCCTGTGCGAGCTGCACTCCCCACTGCTGCTCCCCACTGCCTTGAGGGTCCTGCTGCTGGAAACCAGCCTGCAGTGGGAGCATCTGGGCTTGTCTCTGCTGACACAGCTCTGGCCCAGCTGCACCGGTGATTGCACAGGCTGGGGCTGGGTACGGGGCTGGGGGAGGGCACAGGACAGATGCAATCAGGTCCCTGCTGCCCAAGGGGAGCCTGGCTCCAGCCCCAGTCTCTGCAGCATATCCCTAATTTTGCTGGGGTGGGGCTTGACATATGGAAGATGAGAAGGTGACAGCATCTCCTAGTGTCACTTGCTTCTGCCTTTTGATTTTTCTTTTCCTTACTGCTAAGCCTATAGCACATCCCTGCCCTTTACTTGTGAGCTCAGGCTTGCCCAGCACATCAGTGCTAGTGGACCATGTCCCTGCAGAGGGAGTGAGGAGGGGGCCTGAGCAATCCTGACCCTCTGCAGAGATACAAGGGGGTCCCTTTCTGTGTTACCCCATGAAGTCCTACCCTCGACTCAGGTCACCTCCTTGGGACAGGGATTTTGACCAGTAAAAATGATCTTTAAATTGCCATAAAACAGCTGGACAGCAAAAGTCCAGGAGACTTCACCTCATCCTATCCCTGCAGTGTGAGATATCAACCAGAGTTTGTTCCTCTTGGGCACATAGAGACCAGAATTCCTGAGCCTGAATTGTGCTGGAGTGCTTTGGATAGAGGCTGCTTCTGGGAGTAAATGATATCAAGACACTAAATTCTTTCAAATATCTATTCAGCATGACATCAGTGCTGGCACTGGAATGTCTGTGTGTTGTTTTTCCCACCTCTGTCTGCTTTTTCACTCTGCTTTTTGCAAAGCCACTAGTGTTGCTGCTGTTTGGAATAAAACAAAATACAGAGACTCAGGATCATTTTAGGGGGGAAAGAGAAAGAAAACAAAAACCTGGAATAGATTTCACTGCTTGTGGGAGATGAAACCAAGAGCCCTCTCCAGAGCAGGCGCTGTGTGAGTATGGGTTTCTCCCAGTCTCACTGCTGGGCCAAGTCCTCCTCTTCCTCACACTCCACAGGGATTTCAGTCCATGCTCTGTCTTGAGTGGAGAGACAAATTAAAAAGGGTGGTGACTTCCTAAGGTGGAAAAGTAGCCATTTGTGAGAAAGTTTAAACTACCAAGCTCTTCTGAAAGTATCTTATATTGGATACTAAGGTCACATTTCCATAAAATGTGACATTTCAGAACAAATCCTAGCTAAAAAATCAGGGATGATGATAGCCATTCCTCTAGGGAAGGATTCAGATTCCTTTCCTGGTTTATAGACATCTGTCTGCTTAATCTGTTCTCATTGCTGTAGTAGCACCAACAGCCAAAGCCTGATACCTGTCTCTTGATACCGTGCCTTGAAATGGTCACTTGTTCCTCAGGCCTCAAAAAAAAAAGGCAGATCCCAAATGCTTTCCTCACCCCAGTGTCCTGGGGCCAGCCTGTCCTGCTGGAGGTAGAGGACTGACTT
Organism: Caprimulgus europaeus; assembly: GCA_907165065.1. Next base: position 2,755,313 of record OU015543.1, on the reverse strand, counting down.
AATCCCCTGTGCTTCTAGCCCAGCACTGCTGAAGGATGTCTGGACCTGATGCAACAGCCCCAGCTCTGCAGGAACGTTGTCCTCAAAGTGTTTGCGGGGGTTTAACTGATCGGTGACAGTTTTGAAGGTTCTTCCTCATGTAAATACAGCTGTCCAAGGAAACAGAACACAATCCCCCTTCCTTTCCCTGCAGGCCATGCTGAAAAAACTTGGAGTTATTTTATAGGTTGTAAAATTAGAGGTTGATTTACAGCAGTTTTTGGATTGCTATAGTATGCTCCTCTGACTCTGGATGAGCTTCCACATCTTAAACGTGGTAAATCTTTTTGCTAGCTTCCTGAGGCAATCTTGTGCAGTTAAATACTTTGGTTTGATGAGAAGAGCAAGGGGCCAGGAATTGGGGCAGACAAGTGAATGTGTGTGTGACTGCAAAAAAAGAGCATGCTTTTGAGGATGGACCCAGCATTTTTGCACAAACTGCAGTGCTGAGGAAGAGGGAGGACAAGGGATGAGTTGGGTGTATGATTGTACAAACAGATCTCTGTGTTCTCAAAGTGCTGTGAGAGTGAACGAAAAATCTTCAGAGCAATGCACGTTGTACCCAGCACGGCTATGAGACAAAGCACATATTTCTGTTGTGCCTGTGTGAGCAGAATAGGCACCGTCAGTTCTGCCAGCTGTTAACGTGCCATTATCTAAGTAGCTTCAGATACAACATCATTATCTAATAATTAATTTTAAAGTGCTTATTTTAAAGCTTTCTCAGCCCTTAGCACCTGCTGTTTCTCTAGAGTAGCTTCTTTAATTTCTGATGTGTTGAATGCCATGGGGATTGTCACAGAAAATGTCACTAGTCAAGAGGAAAAAAAAATAAAATAAAATTAAAAAAAATGATTTGCTCTCTGTGTGCTGTCTCCTGTGTGTGCTGTCTCCTGTGTGTGCTGTCTCCTGTGTGTGCTGTCTCCTGTGTGTGCTGTCTCCTGTGTGTGCTGTCTCCTGTGTGTGCTGTCTCCTGTGTGTGCTGTCTCCTGTGTGTGCTGTCTCCTGTGTGTGCTGTCTCCTGTGTGTGCTGTCTCCTGTGTGTGCTGTCTCCTGTGTGTGCTGTCTCCTGCTTTCCCTGTCTGTATCTCGGCCAGAATGTGCAGCATTCATTTCACACCCAGGTGAGCTGGGGCTCTGTGAGACATACCTGTGTGCTGTAAAATGTGGGCAAGGACTTGAGACAGCAGGAAGGCACAGTCCTACGGGGCTGATCCAAAGCCTGCCATAGTCAGCAGGATGCTCTTCACCATCTCTGGTAGCCTTTGAACTGGTCTCATATTTATTGTGCTTCAAATAATAGTGATTTGCTGTGGAGCCCCGGCGCACTGAGCTGCAGAGTTATATCGAGCTCTTCTATTGTGGCTTGGTCCAGCAAGGTACAATTTCCTGTAGGATAACCACATACTCTCCAATGCCAATTATACTGATTTTCCTGTTGCTGGCAGGTACTGACTAATAGTTTTCAGGCTCTGCTAGTTACAGAGGGTGCATGCTGTTCCTGCGATTCTGGTCTTCAGAACCAGCCACGTTTTCTGTGACTCCTGTGCTGTCTGTAGGATTAGGAATCAGATCAAAGGATCAGACATGTTGATGTGATGACTCTGGTGTGATGCTGATCTATCCCAGAGCTGTGTGTGGAGGGTCTCCATTAGATCTAGCCCCTACTGAGAGGCAAGTCCTTCAGAAGAGGCATGGGGTGCACTTGCAGCATAGGCTGTAGGAGAGCATGGCCACTGAGCTCACCTGCTTGAGGCTGGGATGAGGTCTCATCCATCTGGCTGTTAACAGACTGAGCTTCTAGGCCCCATTGGATGTGGGCAGTTTTCACATCCATCTGTACATTCCCATCATTATAGGGGTAGCAAAGTGCTCACAAGTGATGCTTTCCCCGCTCCATACATGCAGAGCTGGCCTTGTGTCCTGCTCTGTGTCGTGTGCCGGGCTGGGTTTGCCCGTTGTAACAGTGCTTCTGACATACTGGTGCTGTTGAAGTTTTTACAATGTAATGGAGGTAGAGAACATAGAAATTTCTTTGTGTTACAGCAATGATGAAGGAGAAATTGTTCCTCCCTGTGGGGTTTTCAGGTGCTGTTATTACAAGGCTCTTGTGTTCCCCTGGTTTTGCTAAGCTGGTTTGGCACCTTGCAGCAGGAGATGCTTAGAGGCCGTGGGGGTGATGCTAAGCAGAGGTGATACAGGTCTCTAGGGAGAATCTTTGACAATTCCTTGGATGAAAATCAATGTGAGTGGCTCTTGATTGTCTCGCTGTGATCCTTTACTTAAAGCATACACTTGCTTTTTCCAGGACTGAAAGACAGCTCTGTTATCTTTGCTGCTGATCCACCAGGAATGTTAACAAAGCTGCCTCAGAGCAGGCTGGGAGGAATGCAGTGCTTTAGCTTGTGTGCACAGCCATATATGTGCACTGAACACTCACTCTCGTCTGCCTCTGTCCTGCACAGAAGGACTCGGTCTTCCAAACACTTCCACGCTGACACAACCACGTGGACGTGCCTACTGACATGCATCCACTCCCCTATGTGGTTACTCTGCTGCACACAGACAGTTCTTGGTTCCCCTATCAGTAGTTGTCACAAGTCCCTTCCACCCTCTGCCACACAGGCACACAGCCCTGAAAGAGAACTATAAATTCACAAGAAATACATAAATAAATAAAATGGAGACAGAGAAACTGCCACAAGAGGTTCTGCCTTGAATGGTGCCAGAACGATCCTGTTGTGCATCTCCTGCCAAAGAAACATCTGCCATTTAATTCAGCTCGGGTATAGTTTTCTTTCGTTTAAAAGAGTGCCCTTATAAACATCACTTCAGCTCAGGGGAGACGTGCCAAGGATAACTCAGTGTTGTCCTGCTTCTCGGTGAGCAGCAGCATGCTGAGCAGTGTTCAAGCTTTTCCTGAAGCTCACCCAGGTCCTGCAATGAGGAGGTGCTAAATCTTCTGGTGCTGAAGCTGTCTTGCACCATGCCAAGTAGACAGCTTCAGCTCAGCGTGGGCTTAGGCAGAGCTCTTGGGTTCCCTGGCTTGTACCCCAATGTTGCTTGCTCCCTTTCCCAACCAACCTAGCAGATCCTCTCTCTCCTTGAAAGCTCAGAAGTAAACATAGAACTATGTGTTAGTTTATTCTGAGAAGATCCAGGAAGTATACAGTGTGCTGTTGTTTTGTGCACTGATCTGAAAGGACTTCAGTAAGGAAAGCAAATACTGTGAGCTTTTCTTTAGTAACAAGGGTGTGGTGGTACTTGTTCAAGGTCCAGACCTGGGACAGGAGCTTGCCTTCCTGCAGGAGAGGCAGAGGGGACAACCTGGCACGCTGTTCCTCCTGTGCACAGCTAAGCAGTTTGAGATATATGCTTTTCTGGAGGAGTTTGCTAACCCATAGGAGACAAGTATCCACAGCCCTTCTCCATCCCTGTCTGGCAGATTGTTATCCAGAGCTGCAGAAGCCCTTTTCTCCATGCACCCCATCTCATCTTGCTGTTTCACAGCTGTGCTGGGAGGTTTGCTCTGGTCTGATATTCCCAGTTCCTCTCCCAGAGGAGAACTTCTGCAGCTTGCCAAGCTATGGCGAGCAGTAACCCATACAGATTCTTGCAGACTTGTGTGCAGAAGCCCTGTGAAAAGCAGTTTCTAAACCCTTCAAAGACAGTTTTCAGGTGTAGCTGGTAGTCTCAGGTTGGCTTTGGGCAGGTGCAGTGGGTGTTAGTGCAGCACTGGGCAGTGCTGTGGATACTTCAAGCTCCCAAAGCTTCAAATTGAGCTTGCTTCTCTAAGGAGAAACAGCTGCATTTAACTAATACTAGTGTCATCTGGCATGAGCCTGCTCTCCTTAGCCAGGATATGCAAAGTGATAGCTAATCCATTTGGGCAGCATTTTTACATGTCAGTGATGGATTTACCTGACCAGTCAGAGAAGCTCCAAATAGACCAATGCAGCTCTTCCATAAGCACATATCCAGAGATAACCCTTCTTTTCACAGCAGGGCAGAAAGGCTGCTTTATTATTCATTGGAAAAAGGATATTTACTGCAGGGACTCTGAAGGCAGCTGTATAACCTGGCTTGGGCAGGGCAGAGCTGTCCCACGGAGCTGCTAGCAAGAGTCATGCACAGAGCGAGGTCTCTCCTGCTGCTGAGGTATCTCCTGTTGCTTCCTCACTCGGGAACACAGGTGACCTGTGCTATCTGTGTATGGACAGCAGACACCATGGTACCAGCTCTGTACAGGATTAAAGCCTCTTTGTAGTAAATACCTTTGTTTACAACGTTAGCAGCTGAAACTTGTTGTCTGTGTCACCTTTGTGGCCCCACTGCATGACACCCCATCTACATGAGCTTTGCAAGAGGGGTTCACTGTCCTGGGAAGTTTATATCCCAAATAAGCAAGAAAGACAAAGATTGGTGGAAAGAAAGGGCAAATTAGTGACTAGAATCTTAAACACAAAACTTAATTGGCTGGCCTGGGGTCACATGAAATCTGTTTTGGAGCCACTTTAACTAAAATTTCTTCAATTTGAGCTAATTGTCTTCAACACATCCCCACTGTTCCCCTCTGTTCTGTGGGGACACACTGATTTCCCAGTGTGGACAGGTACAGGAACCACCTCCTGTCCCTGGGAAGGGTAATTTGTTGTTAAGGTGTGGGGATAGAGGCTGGGCTTTTGCTTTTCTCTACCAAGGCTTTGAGGTGTTTTTTTTCCTCCAAGGAAAATGTCTAAGGCAGGTATTTGTGATTCTTAAAACATCCAAGATAATCCTCAAGTGCTCCAAACCCAGGTATCAAAGTCTGAGTTTCTCTTTTCAGTCAAGGATTTTAAGAGTGTAGTGTTCCTGTAGCATGGGAGAACCTGTAGGTCTGTGCTGGCTGAGTACAGCTGCTTCATGCATTTCAGTCCAACTTTTTCCTTTAACCTGGACAGGGAGTCTTAGAGCAGCAGCTGCAGGGATGGGATGGAGCCTTCTCCCAGCTGGGCATGGGCATGGCCCTCACCTCCCAGCCCAGCCTCCCCAGGCAAGGGCAATCATAGAGAGCCACTACAATGGGGTCTGAGTGGCCAAAATCCTGTGGCTGGTCCTGCTGCATGGTGCCTTGGTGCCAGTTGGTTTTTCTTAGAGGTTATTTAGGTTTTAGCTCCTTTCATTGATCAGAGATAGACTAAATTAAAGCTCCTCTCTCGCTGTGGTGCAGATGTTTGCTTCAGGATCTATTCTGTTGCAGGTTTTCCCAAAAGCAGATCTTTTCAGACATAGATTTCAAATCAGGGAAGAATTTTTAGACAGCAGAAAGCAAATCAAGCTCCAGCAGCTTACAAAGATGTTTTCTTCTTTAATTAGCTAAACTAAATTGTAATCAACCCACCAGCTAGCACTGATTAATGAGGGATTGCTAAATGGGAAACTGCTCTTACTATTTTTGGTCCATCAAAAAAGCAAGCTGGGACATGATGTTTTAATGAAGCCAGATGGCCAAGGCTGCTGTACAGAAACCCAGCTATGAAGGGCTGGAACAGCACAGGAAGGTTCAGCACAGGCTGCCCTTAAAGAGAGGAAATGTACCATTTTCTGATACTCTAAGGACTGGAAAGCTCTGGAAATTCCACCTTATGTTGTATTGTTTTCTACTCTTTCTAGTGTGCCTTGGGGTAAACCTCCCATTTCACTATTGCAAGTCCTAGAAAATGGAGTACTTCATCATTCAGGAGATCATTTGGTCTTGACTGTTATTAATGTGGACAACTGAAATTCATGTTTAGTGGAGTCAAAAGGCCAAAAATGTTTTGGATGTGTTCTGGTGTGCGTTTGTTTCTTGGTTTGTTTGGATGGGGGGTTTGGGGGGTTTGTTTGGCTTTTTTTTTTTTTTAAATAGCATAAACTGGTACAACTGCATTGACTCCAGTGGAAATCAACCTATTTTTATTGTTTAGAGACTATGGTGTAGTATCATCATTCCTTTCCCAACCTCATTCAACTCATCTCAAAAGTCCACAAAAACAGAGCAGAACACAGCCACAAAATGAGCAAATCTGAGTATTTTGGCAATACACAAGACAAGGATGAAATCCATCAAACTCATTTTCCTCCCTCGACTTTGAGCTTCACTCATTTGAAGTTAGGGCCAGCATTTCCAAAGCAGGCTAGCTGGAGTGCTCTCCTGGGCCACCCCTGACCCCCTGGAGATGTTGTCCTGTGAGGGCAGCTGGGTCAGCGGCTGCTGGAGCCGCTGGGGCTCGTGGCACGCTGTGTCTTGCTGCTGTAGCCTGGTTGTCCTCATACTGAGCTTTTTCTAGTCTCTGTTCTGGACACAGAAGAGAAATTTGTCTCCAAGGGTATCAGAGTACCGGTGACTCACCAGCTTACACAGAGATTTTGGATGCAAAAATTCTGTTTGTAAAAGGCTTGCAGGTAATGAATTAATGATGTTACGCTCTCCTTTGAGCAGTAAGCCATAAACTAAACAAGTGAGCAGCAGGAGGCTGCCTGGGTGTGTTTTCCTTGGCATTTTGAATAAACAAACACAGGAAAAGCCAAACACCTTTGCTGCCCACATGTGCTCAGATCTGTGCACCAGATTTAATAATTGAAAGCAATCAAGATTTCTTGGAAAAGAAAACCCAGAAGGCCAACTGTATCCTGGGCTGCATCAAGAGAAGTGTGGCCAGCAGGTTGAGGGAGGGGATTCTCCCTCTGTACTCTGCTCTTGTAAGGCCCCACCAGGAGTGCTGTGTCCAGGTCTGGAGCCCCCAACACAAGAGAGACATGGACCTGTTAGAACGAGTCCAGAGGAGGCCACGAGGATGATCCGAGGGCTGGAGCAGCTCTGCTGTGAGGACAGGCTGAGAGAGTTGGGGCTGTTCAGCCTGGAGAAGAGAAGGCTCTGGGGAGATCTTATAGCGGCCTCCCAGTACCTGAAGGGGCTCCAGGAAGGCTGGGGAAGGACTTTTCATAAGGGCAGTTAATGACGGGACAAGGGGAAATGGCTTTAAACTGAAAGAGGGGAGGTTTAGATTAGATAATAGGAAGAAATTCTTTGCTGTGAGGGTGGTGAGACACTGGCCCAGGTTGCCCAGAGAAGCTGTGGCTGCTACTCCCTGGAAGTGTTCTCGGCCAGGTTGGATGAGGCTTTGAGCAACCTGGTCTAGTGGAAGGTGTCCCTGCTGCTGGCAGGGGGGTTGGAACTGGATGAGCTTTAAGGTCCCTTCCAAACCAAACCAGTCTGGGACTCTATGGAAACCTTGGAAGGAGTGTTGCTACACCGGTTCCCAAAGCATGTGGGTACCTGCTGCCACCAGGCTGGGGGTGAAACCTCCCTTATTTTTATTTTTTTCTTTTTAGTGGTGAAGAGTTGGAAATCTTTGTCATAATATTTGATCCTAATGTCTATGATGCTCCAAGAACTACCTTATTGATGCTCATTCTTTGGGATTTGCCTTTCTTTTTCTTGAGGATTAATTTATTTTGAGGATCAGTCCATCGGTGGGTGCACTACTTGTGCTGCCTTTGGCACATCTGAAAAGTCAGGTCTTGGATGATTTGTGGCTGGAGCTGCCAAGTGATACCCAAATCAGGCAGGATGGTAGTTAGTCAGGGGCAAATCCTATCTGGTCCTATGTCAATGGATGTTTCACTCTCTTATTGAGGCAGGTTCTTTCACTGATTTTTTTTTTTTTAAGTATATTTGCTCTTACTATGTTATTTTAACGTATTCCAAGACAGCTTTAACCTAGTAACAGCAGCTACTTGACATGTAATTAAATCTAATGACAGTTAAAATTATGTGTGCTTGAATGTTTTGGTCTTTGAAACTAAATTTATGATATTTGCACTTTCTCTTGTGGCAAAAGCATGAGCTCTCCTCACAGACAGATGGGTTTCCAGGTGATAAATGTTTGGGATTTAGCAGCAAGCCTGCAGTGTGCACATAAAACTCTGACATTTGGCTGGTGGACTCCTTGATCTCAAATTATGTTGATGGGGTGTTTGTTCCTTGGAAAGCAGAATAAACTAAACTTTCTCTTAAAATGATTACAGCCCCCATGGCATTTGGGGCACTGAGTGACCCAGAGATGGGAGGATTTAAGACTGCAGTTTGGCCTGGGGAGACTCGTGTGCGTTGCACGAGCGTGTTGGGTTTATGTGCTTTGCCCTGGAGCGCTCAGACCTGGAGCATTTTTGGTCGATAGCTGCTTGAAATTCACACACTAAGTGAAGTGGAGTAGCTTTGGTCACAGCATGTGACAGTCTGACGTTGTACTTGAGTAATGTGAGATGGGATAAACTGGGGAAGATCTCCCCAGTTTAAGCAAGAAGTGGCTGGACTGTGTTGAACCAGTTTTGCACAACTGGCGTGTTTGCTGCTTGCATTGCTGCTGAGCATGAAGCTGGTGACCTGTTATAGCTCTGAGGTCTCTTTCCTGAGTAATAGAAGTTAGAGAAGGGTCCATCACTGGAAAAATGAAATTATTTTCCTCATATGCATTTCTTTGTTCATATTCACAATGGATTTATCTGCTGTTTGGCACGCACTTAACAATGTGAGATTTTCTTTCCCCCCCTGCAATATTTGCAGTTAGCTTTCAGTTTTAATACACTGAAAAAAACAGAAGTTGGCACCAAATTGCATGCTTTTGCTCTGCCTCTCCTTTTCCAGCTCATTTTCAAACACACCTCTCTATTCTTGCAGTATAATTTGTTCTCTGCTATTGCATTACCTCCTTGATTATCTTGATTCCACCACATATCTGAAATGCCTGAATCAGTATCCTTAACTGCAAATCAGATGTACCAGGGTGTAAGCAGGACTTAACAGTTGAGATAGTGGATTTGGACAGGTAAAAGTGATCAGAATAGTTTAGAATTGATGTTTTTTTCCAGGATATGACAGCTCATGCAATAGATAGATGTCATAGATCCCCATGCAGAGCTGGCCCAGCCCCAGCTGTGCACAGGACAATGTTCAGAGTGCCTGGGTGTCACTTTGGAGCAAAGTCAGAGAAGAAGGAGAAGCTCTGATACTTTTCTTCCAATGAATTCTCCAGCCTTGCACTGGAGGCAGCTGGAGTTTGATCTGGAGAAAGAGTAATATCTGTGTCAGGGTCTCAGGAATTGATCATGGATTTTGAAAAGAAGGTGGTGGGGAAAAAAGCCACTCTGAGCAGGCACTGCAAGGAGGGAGGTCCCAGGCATGGCTGGGGCAGATAATTTTGGTGCAGGCATCCTGGTGTGGCAGTCATGGCAGATGCAGGTGGGACAGCACTGGCCAGAGTAATGGTTTTTTCTAGACAGTTCTGTCAAGGTGTGGATTTGCTCTCCCAGGTCTGTGCAACCTTTGGCCTCTCCTTTTGATGCCCTCAAGCAAACACTAAAATGAGAGGTTTCCTAGAAAGGACCCCACAGAAATGAAAGCAGATCACCTGCTGATCTGGAAATCCCACCCCTCACAATTTGGCCATGTACTGAACTAGTGACCTAGAGCTAAAAGGCTCCTTACATCCCTGCTCCTCACCCAGCCAGTCCTTGCCTGTCTCACAGCTGTAAGTGAAACAAACCTGTGCATATTGATTTATTGCCCAGATGCTGTGCCAAGCTGCTTCTGTCTGGTTAGGGGCAGGCTGAAGCATTGCTGGTCTGGTTATCTCCCAGGGAATGAGGTGGGACACCTGCATGGGAGAAAAGGGTGGCCCAGTCCAGTCTCTTCTCGTGCCCTTGCAGTCACTGGGTTGCAGGAACAAAGAAGGGGCTTGGACTGGACACGAGTTCTTGACCAGCTGAAGTCAGGCTCCACCAGTGGGCGAGGAGGAAGGTTTGTGCCTATGATTGCTGTGGCTCTGTGAGTGGGAATTGGGCAGAGGGTGGGTGCTGCACCACTCCCCACCATGGGTGCCCACCCTGTCCATGCAGGTTTTGGACAGAGGGATGCAGAGTGCAGTGAGCAGCTGCTCTCTGCTTTGCTACTTGAACTGTGAGACTTTTTGTAACAGTCCTGTGGTTTGAACAACGTGGACAGAGGACTTTTAAAATCAAGCAAACTGGTGAATAAAACTTCATCTTGAAGTGAGAAATTGTGTTGTTTTGCCTCCTAAAGGCTAAAATGAGACAATTCAATATTTGGAAAAAGAAAAACAAAATAAAAATCCAGAAGGATTCTTAAATTTCTGGGTGGATTTGCAAATAGTTTGGGTAAACACAAATGTCATCCTTTTCTGGCAAAGAAACCATCCAACTGCAAACACTGCCTGGCTCCAGCTGTGGTTTGCTGCCTGTTCCAGCCACCAGAGTGGGTGCCCGGCCTTCCCCAGCTGGTAGGAACACGCAGGGGCTGGCATCTCTGTCCTGGCCCTTTGTGACAACCTGCCATGGTGTATTTACTGCCAGACTTTCTCTGAGTTTTGAGGCATTGCTAAATGCTCCCTGGTTTAAATTACCAAAAGAATGGAGTTTTGACTTCTGCTACCTGGAGTTCAGCTTGTGAAATCCAGTCTGTGAGGCACTGAGTGCCCCAGAGATGGGAGGATTTTAGACTTCAGGATGATAAAAGAGCTCCTGATCTCATCCCACAGAGAAGAAAATGCTCACAAATAGGGTGCAGGTGTAGGGGCATGGTCTGAGGTATGCAAGTACATGGCCATGTGTCCACACAAATCCCTTTCACACTCATTTCAACTTTTGTTTAAGCAAAAATCAGCTCTTGGATCTTTGACACTAATGATAGGTTTCTGCAGGGAGGAATAAATCGAGTGCAATAATTATTGCAAGCAATTAATCTATGTTTTGGAGGGAGCAGTTCCTTCTTCAGACTGCACTGACTTCTCTGGTCCCCTCACTTATGTTCAGCAGGTTCTTGTAGTTGAGTTGCTGTCTGGTTTCAGGAAGAGGACAGCCATGTAATGTTTGGTATCTGAGTGTGGCTGATGTCCCATAAAGTTAGTTGTGGATGCAGAGCTGAGGCACGTGCTGCTTGTGAACTGCTCAGAGCCTCACTTTTACCTGTAGATTGTAATAATATTCCCTTACTGTTGCATGTGCTGAGTGGTGATGGATATGAGTGTTTAAAGGAGAAAAAAAAACAATCCCCAGCCTGGAGTGGAAATTGAAGGGCTTGAATGAAACATCTCATCCTTCAAAGATGATCCAGTATTGATGGAAATGTCATCTGCAATCATTCCCTGACTTGTGGGTGTCTTCTTTTGTCTTGGCTTTGTTGTGCTGATTTAACAAACACTTGCAAGCCCCTGCTGAGAGCACAGCACTGGCTTCAAAGGAGAAAGGAGGCCATGCAGCCCAGGGCTGAGGCTGCGTGTCCTCCTGGAAGGCAAGGACCCTCCTGCCCTGCACTGAGCCCAGCTCACCTCCCAGGCCATGGCAGGACCTCTGCAACAGCCACTCTTCCACAGCATGTTGCTCGTGCTGCTTGCAGGGTGCTTGGTGAATCTACAGAGCCATGGCAGAGCCTTTTGCAAATATCTCCTGTGAGATGCAGAGGGTGGACTGGGAGAAGTGAATCACAGCAGTACTGCTGGGGACAAAGGGGTTTGACTGATTAACTCTGGACATGGATCTGCTCCTGTGCCTTTCAGTAACTCTGCTGCACTGTCCTCATTGGTATGCAAAGCCTGGATGAATTGAGATTTGCAAACTGCCCTCTGATTTTCACTCTCTGATTTTAAAAAGATGGGCTGTGCTTTCTAAAGGCTTGACCCACAGTAGCTTTCCTTCACGAGAATGGAAACTGCTCATGCTGAGCTTGTCTTGAGCCTGTCTGGCTATTTCCGAGCAAGGAGAACTTAAAATTGCAATTTCCAAAAAAAAAAAGAGGCCAAACTTTACTTTCTGACCCATGATAAAGACCTGACTGTGTAAGTAGAAAATGGGTTAATGAATATTGTGAGCCTCTTCAGCTCTCATCCATTGGCTCCCTCTTCCTTACAGTGGGGTGAATGATGCTTTACTCCCTCTAATGGGCTTTGACCAGTGTGTCTGCAGCCTGAGGAGGGTCTAAAAACTAATGACTACTGTCAGTGTAGGAAATAGTCAAATAAAATGGTATTTCTGTCTCTCTGAAATCAGAAAGGGGCTAAAACTGAAGTAGGACTTGCTGGCCAGTGTAGTGCACTGCAGGGAGGGCGCAGGTAAAGTGCCCTGACCTGCAGGACTGCCGCATATGGTGTGCATGGAGGTGGTTGGGAACACAAAGGGAGGCTCTCCCCTCACTGTTTCTGCAACAGTTCATCATTACAACTGCACATATGAGAGTCCTCTTTCATGATATGCACAATCTTCCCCATACAGAACAAACTTTAAGCACATGCATGAAAGAGGCAATTTCTTTTCCAAGCGTGTCACCCAGCAAAGCTAGAAGTGAAGCTTTCACTGTCCCCATGAGCAATGACTATTTAAATGCCTATTTGAAGGGGAATAGATAGTTAAAACCTCAATTCAGTTGCTATGTAAGCAGAGTTCACTGCCAAATAGTGTATCACACTACAGTTCTGAATTTATTCCTAGGCATTAATTTGCTTCTAATTCTGTAACTTGGTTAGGGTTATGTTGGCATTGCGTCGCTGTATCCTTGCTAATGAGGTAACGGGGCTAATGCAAAGCAGAGGACTCCTGTACTGTTGGCAGCATCCCAGAGAAAGTACTTTTAGATTCACTGGAGAAGTGCCAGCCATCGTGGAGGATATATTTATACTAATGATGCTTTATCATCAGTGGAAGCCAGGACAGGCAAAGTGTTCTTGATGTAGGCAGGACTAGATTCAGTTTTTGTAGCAGTAATGCAAAATCATCTCCTGTGAAGGGAACAAGTGATCTCACTAATAGGGAACTAGAGCTTTTATAATTAAGAATATTAGAGACTTCAGATAGCATAGCTTTGTCCATTGGAAGTCACATCTCTTCACCCCCCTCCTCTCCCTGTGTCTGTTCCTCCTGGACTTGGTGGTGTAGGTCTGGTCCCTCTAGGCTGGGTGTTGCAGTTTGTTGATGGATGCCCTAAGAATAACAACATCAATTCCTCCTTGGAGGAGAGCAGAGGGCAGATACACTTGTCCAGACCAGATGATGGTCCCCTACATGGGTGCTCCTTTGAGGTCAGTGCATAAAGGGATGCGAGTGCTCCCTGACTGGCACTGTCATGGGGAGCCTGTCTTGCTAGCATGAACCATGATGTAACTCCATGACAGACACCTGTGTGAACAGAGAATCCAGCCCAGTGCATACACTTGAGTGTAGAATAAATGTGAATATGACCAAAACCAGAACAAACACCTCTGGATGTGCCTCATCCACAATGTCCAGTCCTACCTCAAATCAAACTGGATTGCATGTCACAAACATCAGCTGCTTTGTCTTTATTTCATTGTTTTCAGTCCTCATACAACTACAAATTTAGCATTACTGCTAAAGAGAAGAAAAGAAAGAGCAAACTACAGCCATTCATGGGATAACATAATTTTAAACTCTGGGAGACAGCTGATACTATGAAAAAATTTGGCCCTATGATAGGCTTTAGTTATTGATGGCTACTTGAGGGGACATACACTGTAAAATATAAAGATAAAAAGCGAAAGGCTATTTAGATGGATGTTCAGCTGAATGTTGCTAGCATCAAATCAGTGGCACTGAAGAAAATGAGAACAGACATGTGGCACAGCCCCTGGACTAGATGTGTGCATGTTATGGATCTGCTCAGGCTTTGCCTTCACAAGGTACACTTTAAATCAAAGCAACACTGAAGTCAATATTGATCGTTCTTGGAGATATATTTTACCTTCAGGCACTGCTGTTTCCCAAAGGAGCGTGAGCAAGAACATATGTCTCTGTGCAGTGCTGACTGCTTGTGGACAGGGATCTCCCTGAAATCCTCTGAAACCGGTTCCTCCTTTGGAAGTACCCACTGCTGCTGCTGAGGGACCGCTGCCTGTTCTTCAGGTACTCCCGGTAGTTTTTGGTGAGCAGAGTGTAGAGGAAGGGGTTGATACAGCTGTTGCTGTAGGTCAGACAGGTTGTCAGATAATTAATGTTCTTCATTACCTTGGGAGATAAAGAGAAGGATTCATAATACTGGAAGAGGAGCTGCCATATCCAGAAAGGCAAGAAGCAAGCCCAGAACACCAGCACTATAGTGAAGATTAAATAGAGCACCTTTTGATTCGGCAGCCGCTTGGTCTGCTTGAAGGAAGCTGTTTGGGACACCCAGTAAATCTTAGCTAAGCGGATGTAAAGGTAGCCAATGATCACCCCTGGACCCACGATGCTGGTACCAAAAAGGATGGTGAGATAGACTTTGTAGGACAGCTTGCTCCAAGTGGGCAGGCAGATGCTTTTGTTGTCCCTTTGTACTAGTTGGATCATGATGAGCATTGGGAGAGTGAGTAGCAGTGACACCAGCCAGATGACAACAGCAATGGCCTTTCGGTAACTCTTAGACCTCTTAACTGTGTCCAGGGGCTTCAGCACAGCAAAGTAGCGCTCTGTGCTCATGACTGTGAGGGTGAAGATGCTGGCATGCATGGTGAGGAAGTCCAGACTGAACAGGATACGACAGCCAATGTCCCCAAAGTACCATTTCTGAATGAAGTAGGTGCCAACGATGAAGGGGATGGTGAGAAGGTAGAGCAGGTCTGCCAGTGCAAGGTTGATGATGTAAATATACATGGAGGCAGATGATCGCAAGTAATGGCACATCACCAGCAGGGTGTACACATTGCCTGTCACCCCAATGACGCACATGAGGGAGAGGATTGTCCCAATGGTGCAGATAGCGACCATGTCCTCCATGGAACTAGTGGCTGATGTGCCATCCCCGGTACCATTGGTGGAGATGTTGGGTCTGATTCTGGACAGATTGCCCTCACTTGTGTCTGTCACCATGTAGGGGGTTGCAGAAAAGTGGCTCTCTAGCTCATCAATCAGGGACATCCTTCTGGCCTTTTAATGCCAGAGGCTTTTCTTCATGCCACTGGGGTCTGAAGATCAGTTCTTCCTGCTCTGAGAAATGCGACTGCTGGGAGAAGGTGAACCATTTCCTAGCGAGGTCTCATCCAAGGAAGGTCCGCACTTTCCGCTAGAGGAAAGACATCAGAAACCAATGTATTATAAATCAGCCAAAGCACCACAAATTATCATTTAGAAGTTACCATCCTTGAGTACATATCTGCTCTGTCTGCATGGAGGCTACTCATGTGTAATCTTCATGTCATCGCCACAAGAGCACAGCTTTGAGGAATGACATTTCTTAATGTGTCCATGGAAAAGAGACACGAGAATTTGTGCAGCTCGTTGGAACCACTTGCTGCAATCCTTACTGTTAGTCTGGAGTTGGGGAAAAGGAATGTCCTTCCAAAATTCATAACAGCAACTGACACACCTAGCAGCATGATTGCTCAAACCTCTTTGCTAAGCTCTTAACTCTGAAGGAGTAAAAGACCCCAGAAGAAGGAAAACAAACTTTGGATTTACGATCTGCAGCCAAACTGTCTATGTTGTGTAAGTGATGCTCTCCAAGTCCTGTCCAGCATTTCTGCAGTGTTTTTGTAGAGCAAATTCCCTTGAATAAGAAACGTGTGTTATATCCTGACCTGCAATTTCAAATTGTATTTGAATAATGGGGGAAAAAAACCCAAAACATTTTATATCTCGAGGGCAAGCTCTAGGTTTCAGTGTGGGTTTTATGTGACTGCAAACGCAGGGGTTTTTTCATGCTCTTTGTCAAATATGATCCCATGGATTTTCACGTGTCCATGCGTAGATCTATTTCAGACAGAGCTGTCTGTGAGCCTGTCTAAGCAGCCTTGTGCAGCGAGGTGTGAGATGGCTCTGTGGCATGTCAGGCAGGTAGTCACTCTTTGTACGCAGAAGCTTTTGCTTAGCTCAAGCTCAATGCTATACAGATGATGACTGTTGCTTTGAATTTATCCTGGCTCTGGGTGTAGGCAAAGGGAGATCTAACCTACCTGAGAAAAATACTGAAGAAGTAGCTAAAATAGCCCAATTTTAAGGCATATCAAAAGTCTGTGCCAACCTAAAGGTCAGTGCACACAGAAGTCTCTTTGCATTATGGATTTTACGGAGTTCAGGTTGTCTCTCTGGAAAATGCTGTGAGCGGAGGTGCTGGACTGCCTTGTCCTTGCAGGGCTCAACAGGCAGAGATGTCCCTCTGCCTCGCTCCACTGGGCAGGTTGGGTTTGTTTTATCCTGGGAACTTGCTAAGTTTTGCAGCTTTTCCTGGTGAGATTGGTGTCCCTTTGCCTCCTCCAACTGCTCTTGTGTCAAAGACCTTGACAGTGGCCTCTGGAGCACTTGAGGATGGACAATGTTCATCCTCTTCATGACTTGCCCTTACCTTTGCTGTTTCCCATTACCACCTGCTGCAGGTGATGGGTGCTATGGCAATGTCATGCAAAAACTCTGTATAAACAGAGGGCAGTCCAGTACAGAGCAAGATTTTTCCTTGTTTAACAATTGGGATAGAGTTGCAAAAAACAAACAAACAAACAAAAGAAACCCACAATACACAGAGCCCATCTCCCACCCGAGTCCCTTGGGTTACAGACACCCAAGGCAGAGAGCTGAAGCGTGGCTCTGCAGTGGCCAGTGCTCCTTGAGGATGTTGCTCCTCTGGGCTGGTCTCCAGAAGCTTCACCAGCATCTCACCTTTCCTGAACTTTGTAAACCCAAACCTGTTTCCTCCCTCCCTGCCATGTTCTGCAGTCCCCTCCTGCTTGGCTTTGGGCACATGTAGCCAGCCTGTCCATGCACTGACTTGCTCCCTCATCATCCAGTTCATTGATGTTCATGTACGAGTGGTGCCAGCAGCAGAAGTGTCAGGCGTGAAGGAGACACGGACGCTCGGGGAGCTCTGCTTGCTCCTCTGCCACACGATTGCCGGCACACTTGGTCAGAGACAAATGGCTCTGTGTGAGTTGCTCCAGCTAAACCTGGAGCTGGTCACACACTCAGCTATCAAGCTCAGTTGGATTTGTGGTAGCTTATTTTCAGGAGCTTATTTCCACGGCCCAGGTGCTGTCTTCTTGCAGCTGCCTCACTTTGTGTTCCGGGCACTTGTGGCAGATCCGTGCGGTGCTTGCGCACGTCTCTGCGGTTCCCTGGTGTGACGGCTCCTGAGCCCAGCACACTGCGTCTCCCCGCTCTGCTCCTCTTCCACTGACCCTGCCTTCTGCTTCATTCATAAAATTCCTACAGCGCAAATTCGATTTGGATGCTTCACCTGTTTCCAGATAGAGCCCACAGCGAGGCAAGTCCTCGCTCCTGGAGGAGGAAAATTGAGCAAACTGGGGAAACCTTGCATCATTTTCAAGTTACTGTCATTGCTGCACTTGTACATAAATACACACACATGCACACACACACACACAATAGAGAGCTTGTTATTTCAAGCAGCCATTCAAGCATCTTACGGTCTAAGCAATTTTCTCAGCCAATCCTGCCTTTCCCTCGATGTTATCATCACACAGGAGTACCATGCACATTCCAATAGCTACAAACAGAAATGAATTTCTCCTGCTCAAACCTTGCTTTTAAATCCAGCAGATGAAGTTTCCTATCAGGAATAAAATAAAAATGAATCTAGTAGTATCAAAGCTGAAACTTAAAGGAAAAAAAAATCAAGGAAAAAAAGAAAAAAACCCAAAGAGAATCCTTCTTCACAGGCAGACAGCGAGAGATCCCCGTGCTCTGTCGCATCTGGAAGGGCAGCAGCAGGCAGGGAGTGCGCTACCTAGCCAAGTATGTTTGAAATCTGTGCGCTCTTAATACTCTCATTCTCCTCCCTTCACTCACGCCTGCTATTTCTGTTCCTCAGTGACGTTAGCCATAGCGTGGTTTTGACTGCAGCCAGCAAAGAGCCTTTTTAAAGCAGCAGCATTTTGATAGCAGTGGTTTGTTGAGCCAGCCCCCTCCTGCCTGGCTCTGGGCCAGCTGGGGATGCGAGATGTCAAGGCTGTTTTCATCCCAGGACCAGTGATATGAAACGCCATCCCACCCCTCCTTACGCTGCACTGAGGAGTGCAAATGCCCAAAGCTGCCTGAGCAAAGCTGTTGTGTCAGGGGAGAGGGGTTGGGCCAGGGAGGGTTAAATTCCTGGGGGAAGGTCGGCTGCCCAGGGAAACGCACTGCTCCTGGATTTGGAGATCAATTGCAAAGTGAAGCCAAAGTTTATTTGGGTTGGACAGTGTTTTAACTGCTGAATCTGTGCGGTGATATCACGCACCACAGCATCTGAGATATTTTGGACTGGTGGTAACAAAATGTCCAGGTTGTTTGGGGTTCAGCTGGCTCCTCCCCCAGTGATACTCAAGGATGGTAAAGAGGGAGTGAGATCAGGCAAGTACCTAGAAAAAGCCATGTGTGAGGAACGGCTGGAGCTGAGAAATGCCGAAGCTCAACTCGGGATTATTTTGTTAGCAGCTGAATATTGTGCTGGTTGCTTGCACACAACGGGATTGCTCTTCCTCCTGGTTCCCTGCTGCAGCCCTGTGGGCTGCAGGGAATTGTTTCTGATTTATGCCAGTGGCAAGCGAGGAGCACCCACCTCTCCCGGGGTGTCTGCTCCTGGACACGGCTGTGGGGGAGGTGCCTGCCAGGCCCGTTGCTTGCTTCACTGGTTTGCATTTGGGTAATCACTGCAATTAGGTGATGCTTCCCAGCAAGGAGATCCTGGGAGGTGGCAGCACCTGGTGCATTAGCCAGTCCCAGCTCATCCATCCTGCATCATTCTTACCAGCTGAGAGCTGCTTCCTCCTCTAAATCCTTCTCTGGATACCTGTGTCATTGCTTCTCCCGACCCCCACCCCCCCCAACCTTTCACATTCTGCTATCCAGGTGTTTTCAGGTGCATCTTGTGTCTCAGGTCCTGTCCTCCTGACCGTGGTAGCACCTGGAAAGCTTGGTGAGCACCAGCTGTGGTTGTGGCCACAATGGGGCAGCGGGTGTGCAGAGCAAGGCTCCTCTGAGATATGTGCTTTTGAGTGTGGTGAGGACTCAGGGTGGGAGCAAATCCTTATGTGGAAGCTTAATTTTGCAATGAAAATAGATTTTACATTAGTAGCTCTAATAAGAGCTGGCTGAGCTCTAAAAGCCCAACCCAAGCAACCTCTAAATCTGCATTTTGTGGCTGGCCCCTAGACATCTTTGTAGAAGTGTGGGGTCTCTCATAGACACCTACACTGGAGCTGTCACACTCCTGTCACTTCTCTGTCACCAGGGTGTCAGTTGGGTTGTTATTGACCTGTGTCAGGGAAAGGAAGGGGGAATGGGATGGGGGAAGGCTTCTGGCCAACCCATCAGTTTCCTGGATCTGTTAGTCCTAACCTGGTACTTCATTTTTTTGATGTTTAAACCTTTTGAGAAACATTATATGAGTGTGTCTATCTGTCAGGAAATCTCAGTGCCCATGGGGCTGCCTTAGAGGAAGCTGGGCTCCCATACGGTCTGTGTCCTGCTGGAGTCGTTAGAGGAGATGTCTGGAGAGGCATTTGAGAGTGGCAAGGACAGTGTCAGGTTCACAGCCCTGGCTCCAAGGGTTGGTTGTGGTTGTAGTTTTGCTGCTTCTGTTCCCCTTATTTTCCTCATCAATAGAACAGATCTCATTGAGCTCACTCATCTGCAGGTGCCCTGAGTTTTGGGGTTGTTCATATTTGTCAGGGGCTGTTAGAGCTGCAGACAGGAGTTCCAGCCTGCGTGGTGTGTAACAGGACGAGGAACTGCACAGTCACTAATGGATGAAGGTAGGAGCCCTCTGAGATGTGAAATAGGTCTGTTTAATCATTCAAACAATATCCACTGCTACAGGGCTTGAGTTCTGCATAGGGGCCTTCTGAAGCTACTACAAAAGTGCAAACCATTATTATTCTCTTGAATACAGGGCAAAAAAGACAACTTTTCTCCTTTGAGAAAAGGATTTATTCCAATGCTCTGTGAATTTGATTGTGTTTGGTTATGAGTTCAAGCCTCAACTGAACGAGTCAAATCTCTTGTGTCTCTTGAACTGGGCTGTGCACCCTGCTGGTTGTGCACCCCACTGTGTGTGCACCTTACCAACTGCCTGCTGCCTCCCCTGCTCTGTGCAGGGTCTGTTTAGCATCTTCCACTTTTGCTGGAGCAGTTCTGAGACCAAGCTTGCCAGCAGCTATAGGCTCCCTTCTGCTCTGAACTGGAAGTCTGAGTTTGTCTGTGTATCACATTTTAAACATATATTAAAGTGCTGCTCCCTCTATGTAGGAAGAGCTACCTGAAAGGAGGTTGTAGTGAGGTGGGGCTTGGTCTCTTCTCCCACATAACCAGTGATAGAACAAGTAGTAATGGCTTCAAGTTGTGCCAGGGGAGGTTTAGGTTGGATATTGGGAAAAACTTCTTCTAAAAAAGAGTGGTCAGACATTGGAACAGGCTGCCCAGGGAAGTGGTGGAGTCCCCATCCCTGGAGGTGTTAGAGAAACATGTAGATGTAGCACTCAGGGATAGGGTTTAGTGGACACAGTGGTCATGAGTTGACAGTTGGGCTGGATGATTTTAGAGGTCTTTTCCAACCTTAAAGATTCTGTCTATGAATGCAGCCAAAACTGATAAAAGAAAAGAATCTCATGAATGTGTCTGCATTTTTGGTCTGGGTCAGGTCTAGAAACATGTGCAAACTCAGGGTAAGATGTGATTCCCACTCGTCTGACTTGGTTTACTCCTCTCCATGTGCAACCTCCTTTAATACCCAGCAGTAGTCATGATATAGCATACATCTTGTCTCTACTGCAGGTGTTATCATGGTTACAGAGAAATTCAAATGAGCTTGTGAGAAGCTGCCCTGACTTTGGGACCAGCCCAGAAGAGACCAAGCACTTGCAGCATCATGCTGAACTTGCATCCTCCCAGAGCCATGCTGACAGCTGGGACCACAGACAAATGGCAGCAGCTCCTGAGGAAAGAACATTGGTGAGGTGGTTGGGACTCACTGTGCAAGGCATGGCAGTCCCCTGGTCCCCTCTTGTTCCTAGGAAAGTCACATTTAAATCCCTCTGTTCTGGCACTCATGGTCTCAGACACATGCAAATGTGATATCCAAATTCCCAGCTGGTCCCCAACTGCTTTTTATCACTTTCTGCTGTCAGTCCCTGCCAGTGAAAGACCCACTCATACTTGCCCAACTCATTTGGAGACTTCACTGAGATATTTTTTTTTTGGCATTTTTGTCTCCTTTCTTCCTGTTTTTTTGCAATATGAAACTTCAGTTGTCCTTTCTGAACCGGTATGGCTTTGCTCTTGGCTGCTTTGTGTGAAAGTGAGACTCCAGGGGCTGATACCACCAGTTTGTTTTGGTCATCCAGGATCCCTTAAACAGACTCTGGGTTTATAGCTGCTCTGCTCGTGGTGGGCGTTCATCCCTCTCTGAGCTCTCTACCCAGGAGGATCTGTGTGTTGCTATCAGCTTTTTCCCCTGCACAGGGTTAAATTGCACAGACAGTTCAAGGAGTGGTGCCGAAAGGGGCCTGAGGTGCTGTCCTGGGGTGTTGTTAGCTACAGGCTCTGTGGTGGCTCTGGTCTAAATAGTGTCACTGTCCAGGGCAGGGGAAGCAGCCAGATGTTCCTCACTGGTGCCTTGAAGTTTGGGTGGGAAAGGGCAGAGCGCTCAAGCTCTGACTCCCTGGGGTTTGCAGGTAACACCTATGCTAGCTCCACCTCTGGAGCATGGTAAAGGCTGGTCCTGAAGGGATGGAAGGAGCAGAAGGGGACAGAGCTTCTTCCAGCTTTCCTCTTAGGTCTGCTCTTATGAAATGTTGCTTCTCACTCTCCTGAATTTCACCTTGTGTTTACAGCTTCAACTACCAGAATTACACTCTTCAAGATCACCTCTGTTCTCACAGAACAGTTAACATTTTTGATCTCCTATGGGGTCTAAAGCTTTGCTATATGGTTTTGGGAGACCAACAACCACTGCTCTCCCAGACTGAGGCTCTGGTCCCTGCATTCCCAGGGAGGTGTGAGTGATGTGGATGGATTTTGTGCCCATCAGGGATGAGGTGTGTTGGAGTGAGCAGGGTTGTTTTGTGCAGTGATGGTGGGGCAGGGGTGCAGAGTGGAGCAAGGCTGAGCTGCCTCAGTGCCCCCCAAGGCTCCACACACCCAGGAGGATGGGGTACTGTGGTTCTGCTACCCTTGTGCAGGGTACACAGTCAGCACAGGGAGATTTTCCCTGGGTTGCTCTCCTCTGCCCTGACTGTGCAGTCCCACTGAGGAGACTCTGGGCTGCTCTTTGGTCGGATATACTTTAGGAAGAAATGTTTTTCTGTCTCTGCAGCTGATCTGACTCTAGCCCAAGCTCTGGATGGCAGACAGGATGCTGTTCATTTTTCTGTGTGACATGTGTGAGTGGGATCATTTGGCCTTCATTTCAGCAGCCCCCAACATTCACAGACTGGTCTGAGTCTCTGGGGGACGTCCCAGCACCTGCCTTGGGGCTGGGAGTGCTCCCATGGCTGTGCCAGGGACCTGAGGTACTGGACACTTAGACTTAACATCTGGTGTTTGACATGTGAATGGGGATGATTTCTCCACACTTGAAGGATTTGTCTATTTGGGGTGAGCACAGGCACTGCTGGTCCCTCTGGGGCAATGGAGCTGGGGCTCCTCCATGGCTGCTCAGGGTCAGGAGAGCTTCTGAGGGAGTGAGCATCACTGTCTCCCGCGTGGATCCTCCTGCTCAATACCTCTTCCTATGCACTGGGGTTCAGGCTGTTCTCCAGGAGGAGGTCTCATGCCTACACAACCTGCAGAACATGCAAATCCTGCCTCCTGTCCCAGTCCCCTGGTAGGATGGCAGTATCCCACTGGCATCCCATGCACTCACCAGGCAGGCAGAAGTTGTCCCTTGTCTAACCTGCAAGGCACATTGCAGAGCTGTTAAACAGAGGTGACAGTGATTCTGTGTCACAGCCAGATCCCACCATGCTCTGCAAAGGTGGGAGGGGAGCCTCAACTACCAGGCATGACCCAGACCACCTTGATGGTGGGTGATAAGGGGGAGTTACAACTTCCTTAACTCTTTCTCTTCCTGCCCTCCAGAAAATCCACATCTGCATCCTAAAAACTGCAATTCAAAAAACTGTTACTATGTGCATTCCTCCATCCATCCATCCATCCTGCTGTGGGGCTGCCCTACTGGGATGTGGTAAGTTGGCCACCTCACGTAGATTCATCCTCCCTCCTGCTCCAGAGTCACTGGTGTTAAATGACCAAGTACTTCATTAAACTTTCCTGAGCATTTACAGTGGGCTAGGCTGAGGCTGGATTCATCACAGAGTGTTAGTGGTCATTCCAGATTCCTGGGTTTTCATTTTCCAGTCTCTTTGCAAACAGCTGAGATCCCTCTCAGGATACAGTTAGGGAAGGCAGTGGGTTTAGTGCTGGAGTTGTGTTTGTACAGCAGCTGTGACTGTGCAGCTCCCGCTGCTGGCAGGCAGGAGCTGCTGATCTTTCTGTACCTGGAAACAGCCTTGTGTGTCCCTCAGACTCAGTGAAGTGGTTCAGCTTAGTTGTTATTTCCCATATACAGAGACTGGATATTCATTGGGAAGTGAGTGTGCTGGTGGATCCTGGCTGGTTTGTATGCATTTCCTTGCTCTCTTATACCAACACACTCACCTTGCATGTGCCAGCTGGTTAGCCTGGTGAGAGACTGGCCTGAACCCTGCTTAGTTCCTGATTTTGGTAAATTAAAGGAGATCCTTACTGCATAGAAGCTGGATGTCTGAATGAGTCTGGAAGACAGGACAGCAGTACCCTGCAGCGTGGGGGTTGTGCTCAGGTGCAGCTCCCTCAGGCACAGCCCTCTGGGCGACTTCAGTCTGAAAAAAAATGTGGAAATCACCATTAGCACACCCCTATGGGGGCTTTTTCTGATGTAGAAGTCAGTGTTCAGTGTTATTACATCCAACTGGGGCTTGATCAAGTAGCACATCTGTGCATCAAAGTTTCTGCCAAGAGGGAGGCAGAGCAGCAGCCACATGTCATTGCTTGCATGTAAAACAAGTTTCTAACGTGCTCATTTGTGAGCAGTATCTAATGCCAAAAGGCCTTGGTATAAATGCAGGCAAGAACTTAAATATATTGATTTACAATTGATTTAGGCTTTACAAGTCTGCTTTGCTAAATCCATTTACCCCTCAGTGTATTCACACCTGCAAACCACAATAGTAGCAATAATTAGACCCAACCCATCTACTTTGATTTTCATCAGAGTACCAGGGATGTCGCACTGGAGCATGAGTTTTGGGAGGCTTTCCCCATAACTGATTACATTTATGTGCAAACTTTATAAATAATTTGTTCTGCCCTTCCCCCCCCACCACTTGCCCAAGCTCTTGGGTCTTCTGCCACCATTAGAAATTCTCCAGTAACTGCTTGTGTCCTGGATTTGAGATGTCTGGGAAAGACAAAGAATCCAGGACCTGCTGAGGAGCAATTTTCTTCACCTCTTTTCCACTGCTGCATCAAGGGTTGTTCTTTGGGGTACAGAGAACTGCACAGGACAGATATAAGGATACAAGCATAGAAAATAATGATTAGCTGTGAGTGGTTTTATATTTGACATCAGTGATTAATAGGGCTGCTCACAGATTTGTCTCAGTTGAACGTGTCCCTGCCCAGGAGCTGTTGTCTGCAGTGGGAGAGATGGGTCCTGCCTGCCGTGGCCTGTGCCATGTCATAGGCTTGTCTTAGCCTCAGTTCGTTTTTGGAGAGGTTTTAGCAGTGCTAAAGCTATTTTGGCAGTGCTTATAGCTGGGTGCTGCTAATTCAAATAAGCTGGTGACTTTGCTGTCAGCCTTTTGCACTATATAGTGCAGCCAATGTGTCACTTGCACAGCTGCCTCATTAAAACTTTTAAATCAAGCCATCCTCCCAGATCCTCCACGACTTTGTGAAGGCAGCCCCCCCTGCCCCCATTCTGCATGGCCCTATTTAAATTTTCTTTATCCTTTGACCTCCCCACCTCCTTTTCAATTTCTGGAATTGCTGCAGAGGGTTTGATTACTCAGAGGAAGGCAGGCAGGCAGGCTGTGGCAGGCAGAAGAGGTCATTGCTTTCCTCCAAATGCTGAGAAGAGCTTCCTTCTTACAAAAGCCTTTTGGGAGAACCTCTTCAGCACACAGGAGAGCGTTTGGCCTGGGTAATATTTCACATTTCCCTCCTCGCTGATTATAATCTGATCATCTTTTTGACAGCACTTTTTGGCAACTGGGATAGGGGGACACAGGCAAGTGTTACTGAATTCTCTTTATCAAGATTATTAACAACCAAAACTTGCAACAGAGTTCTCCTGGAAATCCTCCAAGTCATCATCAGAAAAGCCTTGGGGAGTACAGCCAAACTGAGAGAAGCACCTTCCATGGGCCAAAACCTGATGCTAGACTAGAGACAAAAGTTTCCTTGCCGTTACTTGCCCTTATTTATATTTTGTGGAGCACCTCCATGTTCAAGTCTGCAGGGCTGGGCTGACCACACCGCTGCTCTGCAGCCTGGTTCAGTGTCCTCAGTCATCTTCCCCTCCTCTCTAGCTGCCCTGTTCCCCCCTGGGAGGCTCTTCTGTATTTCTCAGCCCAGTTCTTTATAGGTGGGAATCAGAGGATTTAGCAAAGGGTTTTGGGGCCAGAAGACTTGTGGGGAAAAAAATCAGGCTCCCACCATTTCCAGCTGAAACTCTTGCTGCTGATCCCGGGTGTCTTCTCAGCACAGAGGACAGCACACATCCTCAGCTCTTGCTGCCTCTGCCTGGCAGCAAAGATTTCTGCTGGAGCTTTCAAAAACCTCTCACAAGATACACAAGATGAAGTGTGAAAGGGTGTCTGGCAGCATGCAAAGAGCAGCAAATGTCATCACATAGAGTTTATGCCACTGTGGACTCTGTGGTGGCATTTGCCATTCTGTACACGTGGGGGTAGAGCTGGAAGGACCTGGGGATGGTGACAGTTACTGACAGCTGGTGCTGGTGAGGGTCACCTCTCTGTAGCAGCAGATGTCAATTCAAATTCCCCTTTAAAAAGCTGCTTTTCTGTAATAAATTATACCCCCACATAATACATCTTCTTGCTTACTCTGATGTGAAACTTCTCACTGGTTATAACTCAGTGCTGACTTCTGGTGCCTCTCTCCACATTTTTGTGAAGACAGTAAAGGAGACAAGAGTCCTTCCCCCTGCCTTGTGACAGTGTCACCAAACTCTGAGCCAGAGTCCTCCAGATGCTCTCTCAGCCCCACTTGGGGCTGCTGCCCCTTTTCTGCCATGCACTGTCTTCCCTCAAGTCTTTTCAGTTTATCTCTTGACCAGAATCATCCAGCTTCTCCCAGCAGTGTGGTGGCAAAGCAGGAATTTGGGGGTCACCAAGCAGGGGCAGAGGCTCTGCACCCCTCTGGGAGCCATCCCCAGCTGCAGCACGGGCTGTACGGTGTGGATGCTCTGGGGTACAGGCAGCACCAGCTGAAACAGCTGCCTGGCACAAGGGCTTTGGCCCCGTGGTTCAGTCTGTGGCGTGTGGGGTGGTTGCAGTGGATGGAGTTGTGCTCTGCCATCCTCTGATGGTGGCAGTGATGGCACTGGGTACTGGTCTGCAGTTAGAGAGGGCTGCAGGACCAGCTGGGTCACCCAGCAGCTGGGTGATTTGAGTGAGATAAAAGCTTGCTTCTCCTCAAAATCCAGGAGTGGAGCATCTGGTTTGGGCAGCTGTGATGGACCCGGCAGAACACAGGGGAGATGGCTGTGTGGTGTTCATTGCTCTGTTGGCTTTTTGATGTAGGAACTGGCTGGAGGATGGTGGGTCAAGTGGGCAGTGGTTGTGGCACTTCCCCCTGAGCAGGGACCTCTTCCCTCAGGCCGTGGTTGCTTCCTTTCTTTCATTTCCCTTCTCCCAGGGTGCAGCACTCCTGTGCCTGCTGTCTCTTCCCACCACTGCTTGCTTCTGCATTTTATAAACCCTACCTGAGAAGGGTGCAACCATTGGCATTTTATGTCAGAGGGAAGTTCTCCTGGAAATGTCTTTAGATTAGAAAAAAAAGGCTTTATTTCCTGGTCAGAAGCAGTAGGAAGGCAGAGCAGGTGCCTGGTTTCACCATTTTATTATTTAAAAATACTTTTCTCTGGCTTGATTTGGTCCAAAGTAACACTTTGCTTAGTGGAGGCCTTCTAGTAGCAGGGTGCTGCACCGTGCAAAGGGAAGGGTCTGCACACAGCTAATGGTGGGGACTGAGGATGGGCTGTCCCCCAGCACTGATCCTGAATGAGAGGGGTGGTCTGCAAGGGGGTGCACAGGGAGGCCCACGCTGGGAAGGTGAACTGCCCATCTGCAGCCCCAGCAATGCCTCTCTGCCCTGTCAGAGTGACCAGTCTTGATGTAACTCAATTTACCTTGCATCCTTGTGGTGGCTGAGGCTGCTCCACACCGAGGGAAGCACTGTGTGCATGTGGGTTCATCCTGCCCTGGCTGAGCTTCTCCTGCTCCTACCCCCTGCCTGCACTTGACCATGCTGAGCCGCTCTGACAGTGCCCCCCAGCACTGTTAGATCATTTTCCTCTTATTCCTGGAGTACTTGGTACTCCTCAAAACTCCTCTCACCTCACCTAAACTCTGCATGATGCAGCATCTCTCCCAGCTCAGCCTCACTGCAAATATTTAATTTCATCTCCGCTGTTTTCCCCACAGAAGCTGAGCCCAGCTGTGCTGGATCACAGAAAAGCTTAAAAGCCACAAAAAAAACCACCACAAAGCTGCAGCATGAAATGCCCCAGTGGCTTCAGAACACTTTTATTGTACCGTGGCTGCACATTTGGAGGGCTTGTAAAATCTTTGTGCTTGAAGCAGACGGTTCCCAGGGGGCTGGGGAGCTGCCTTTGAAGTGTGCCGTGGCCTTTTGATGCTGTGTGTGGCTGGAGAGTGGGGTTTTTTTTCAGGTTGTAGAAGTGGTGTCAAAGCTACAGCTGTGTTATTGGAGAGTCAAAGGAGCAGCATCCCTGGCACATCCCTGGCACATCCCTGGCGCATCCCTGGCACATCCCTGGCACATCCCTGGCTTTTCAGACTGTAAATGCCAAAATATACAAACACCTGCATAACTGAATAAAAACCCCCAAACATAAAAAAAACTCTGAGTGCAGAAATCAGTAGCAGTGCTGCTCTTCTGTGTCTCCTGACCCTGAGCATGTCACCTCTTGATTCTCAGCAAGGTGATGTGGTTTGTGGCTACATGACTGAGCTGGGGGTGGCTGTTACCTACGCTGCCTCCTGTGTCATCCTCCTGTTTTGGATCCTGCTTCACTCTGCAGCATCCCAGGATGGTACAAAGGCAGAGCTGTGCAGGGAAAGGAAGTGCTTCATTTCACAAGCTTGTGGATCTTAGCT
Source organism: Caprimulgus europaeus (assembly GCA_907165065.1). The sequence goes on along the minus strand of OU015543.1, from coordinate 2,726,859 downwards.
GTGCATTTCTTATTCTTATTTCACTGTGAAGGCTGCTCCATGTGTGACAGGGAGAGAAGATTGTGTCTGCTCGGAGGTGCAGATGGGTTTCCCACGCGCCTTCTGGGCTCTGTGTGCTTCAAACTGGTCTGTGGTGCTGGTCTGGGTACCTAGCAGAAGGGAGCATCCCCTCCCCACTACCCCACTCTTCACAATTTCTTGTTAACCCACAGCCTACCTCTTCCCAGTTGCCAGCCTGTTTCCCTATCCTTAGCAGAATTATCATGAAAATCCACATTCATCACAGAGTCTTCACAAACATCACATCAACAAGAAAGAATTCCCCACACCAAAATAAAAAAAAAATAACATTATCACAGCACCAACATGGACAATTTACACACACCCCACCCCTCATCTCTTCACCACAATTAAACACCAGAAATCCCCCCCCAGTCATTCCACTTTTCACTCTCTAGCTGTGTTCAGTTGTGAATAAAATGGTTCTCTAGGCTGGAACACTGAAGGTCAGGAATAGAGACAGGCTCGTGGGGCTGGGGCTGCCAGGATGTTTTGAAGCAGTTACCAGTTTGCAAGTTATTTGTGTCCAACACAAATTAAAGATACTGGAAACCTACCCCGTGGGATGAGTGGTCGTTGCCCATCGTTGTTGTGAGCCTTTAAACACCTCAAGTGTTAACTGCAAGCAGAGCTCACTGCCATTAGTTATCCTACAACTTTTTGCAAAGAGGCTCTTAGTGACCTGTTCTGACCCTGTCTGAGTCCCAGTCCCCTTGGGACATTACCTAGTGTTGATCCAGGACTCTGTGTGCCCACAGCATCTGGCTGTGCCTTCTCCTTGCAGCAAAGCAAGAGCTCCTTATTTCTCAGCTGTGCACAGAAAGCAGGGGGAGCTGCCAGCAGGTCACTGGCTCAGAATAGAGAGGCAGCTTTTTGCCTTGCTACCCGTGGCAGCTCTTGCCACCAGTATCTACTGGTGAGGCTACACCTGGAGTGCTGTGTCCAGTTCTGGGCTCCTCAGGTCAAGAGGGACTGGGATCTTCTGGAGAGGGTCTAGAGGAGGCCACAAAAATGATGGGGGGCCTGGAGCATCTCCTGTGTGAGGAGAGGCTGAGCTGTCTTCAGCCTGGAGAAGAGCAGACTGAGATCAATGTCTATAAATATCTGAAGTGTGGGGGCCAAACGGATGGGGCCGGGCTCTTCTCAGTGGTGGCCAGTGACAGGACAAGGGGCAATGGGCACAAACTGGGACACCAGAAGTTCCAGACAAATTGAAGGAAAAACTTCTTCACTGTGAGGGTGCCAGAGCCCTGGGACAGGCTGCCCAGAGAGGGTGTGGAGTCTCCTTCTCAGGAGATGTTCAAACCCACCTGGACACTTTCCTGTGCAGCCTGGTGTAGGGACCCTGCTCTGGCAGGGGGTTGGACCCGGTGATCTCCTGAGGTCCCTTCCAACCCCTGCGTTCTGTGATCAGGCGTTTCCCTTTCCAACTCATTTACCTTTCCCTGGTAGCCCTTCCCATGAACAGCTCCTTGCTGCTGGCTGAGCCATGCCTGTGCCTCTGCAGCACCACAGTGCAGGGACCCACTTGACTGCTTTAATTGCCTCTAATTAATTACGTTGCAAAGGGCCCTCACAGTGTTTGTAAGTGTAGAGGAGTGTTTGCGGCTGCAGCCCTGTTATGCATGCAGACCTAGCTCTGAGTCTAAGATATTATTGGAATCAAGAGGCAAACAACTTTAATTTTTCAGTCAGATTTCATCTTTATTCTCCAGAATTACTTTGCATCATCAGCAAACTTTGTAATTTTCCTCTTCACTCCTTTTTTTCCAGCTGAGGGCTGGACACCCCAGATGACTCAGTTCACTCTGAAAATTGACCATATACTCCTACACTCTGTTTCTTATCTTTTAACCAATTATTTATTTGTATGATGACCTGTGCTCTCGTCTCCTGGAAGATTAGTTGCTGAAGGACCTTGCTGAATGCTTTCTGATAATCCCAGCGAACTGCAGTAATTGTATTTCCCCTTTTTATACCCTCATGGGCTCCTTCAGAGTGCTCAAATCTGTTTCTGAGGCAGAGCTGCTCTTTTAAAACACCAGTGCTGCCTTTTCCCCTGTATGCTTGTTCATGTGCCTGTTCACTGCCTTTTCTATTCTATTTTCTCATCATGCTGGCTGCTCTAGGGTCCCCCAGCTCGTCACTGAATTCTTTTTGGGGAAAAAACTGGCATCCCATTAACCACTTTCAGTCACCTGCTACACAGAAGCTTTCAGCAAGAAGTACCATGCCACGGTTAATGCTGAAGCTATTTCATCCCTGGACTTCTTTACAGCTTTTGGGTGAAGAGAGTTCTAAATCTGGCAACCTTGAAGTAAGTTCATACAGGAGGGGAGATCATAATCTGGTGTATTTATTTTACTTTGTTGGTTGTCTGGCCTTTAACTTGCTGTATAAAAAGAAATCTCTTTTTTAGGACATGTGGTGCCTTACACTGACTTAAGAATACTTGGGCTGGGAATGTTGCTGTTTAAAATTCATTTGAAGGTATCAAGTCTGGACTGCTGACCCCAGGTCCTTTCAGAAGGGATAAAGGAACTGTTAAATGTACCAGAGAGCATTCTTCAGCATCTGCAGCTTAACCCCTGGTGTTATCTGGGGGACTTTAGAAAGGAAAGGAACGATGAACAGGAAGAAAAATAATCATAATTTTTCTACTGTGCAGACCATATTTCCTGCTAGGACTGGTTGTTCCCAGTTCCAGGCTGCCTGCTTCACAGATCTTTGTTTTTTCTGTGATCATAAACCTTGTCAGGAATCTGAGTGCTTCTCTGTCTTTACACATTCTTCTTAGAAGCATTTGCTGTAAATTTTGCACATGTGAGTCTGGAAAAGAAATCCCTACAGAGGCTGTTAATGCAAATTGGCTGTGTTTCAGCTCAGTGATGCCTGTCACCTGTGATGAGAGGTGGGCTCCACATATCTGTTTCAGCTGTAATTAGGGCTTGAACCGTGGAGGAGTGGCACCAGTTTTGTTATTCCCAATGAAAGGTCTGGCTGTGGTTTGTGTTTATACCCAGTGGCAGGTGGGCAAGGGAGTAGCAGAAGTAACAGAAGGGCCTTATCCTTGTAATAAATTCAAAATGGGGTTGATGCTTGAACTGCTCGTGGGGTACAGGCAGTAATGTTCTAAAATCTGATCTCCTGCTTCATCTCTGCTGCAGAAATGCAGGTGCATAAGTAGCAGCTGCAATGTAAGGAATGTATGAGGTGCCTGTACATTCCCCTCCACCTTTCTTGAGTTCTAGAGAGGGTTAAGTCCTAAATCTGTTTTTCACTATTTATGCTACTAATACTTCCCTTGCACTTTACTTAAGTTTGAAACAGGAATGGCTAAAAGCTTTGGATTTTATGAGCTGTCTCAAATTATTCATTTGCCTTCCTATAAGGAGAATTGCTTTCCTTTCCTCTTGTGGTTGCCCATCCCTCCTACATGTCTGTTCTGACTGCATGGTTGTCCTTGCTGGGATGGCTGGTGGATAGGAAGCTACAGGCTGCAAAGAGAACCATTGCATTTGTTTTCTTTCCATGGGCAAGCAAGGGAGAGGGGCCTGCCATACCTGCCTGACTGCTTTTCTCTGAGTTGGGATGTCCCCAAAGAAGCTGGTTTGCTCTGTACCCATTGTGTGTATGTACTCCTGGGCTGTTTGGTGATGAAGAGGCAGTGAGGCAGCTCTAGGGTGTAAGAGGGGAAGGTAGAAAGGCACCTGGAGTGGAGTGGAATGAAGTGAAATGACCTCAGCTCCTTCTGGACCCTCAAAAGCAGAGTCTGAGCTGTGACAAAGAAAAGGTCTTTATGTTTGCTCAGACCTAAGAGCATCCAGTGTCCCACCAGTGTGTCAGACCTCTCCCTTTTCTCTTGTTTAGCAGTGTCCAGCTGGGTGGGAGGCAGGTGTCTGTTGCCAGCTCCAGTATGGCCCTTCAGCAAGTCCCTGTGCTGGGAAATCCTTCTTTGCCTCTCTGCAGGGAAGCCCACTGCTTCCTCTCAGGGTCCCAGTTTTGCACAAAGAAGCAATTTTATTATTTTTTTCCTTGCACAGTCCCTACCTGTCTCCAGGTGATTGCACTGTGGCAGGTGCAGTCTCCTGAGTGCTAACACACTCCAGCCCTTTCCCTTTTGAGTCATCCTTCTGCCTTGGATTTTCTGCATTTGTAATTTCTGCACATCACTATTTTTTGATTCTCTTCTTTCTGGGGTAAGATAAAGTTGACCCTATGGCTCTTCTTTTTATACATCTTGTGTAAAAGTGCAGCCCTCCAGCTCCTGCTGTCATGGCTCAGACTGATAAAGCAGATCAAAATGCAGATGATGATTTTTTTTGTCAGAGGTGCCTGAGAACTGGGATTTAAAGCTGGCATGCTGTTCATGCACTCGGTCTGACAGCAGACCTGCTGAGATACTGCCTCTCTGCTGACTCAGCTTCCTCCATGTTTGGGAGATGCTGAGCTGGGCAAGGCTCCTGTGGCTTCTTCTGAGGATCACTGTATTGTATTTCTCTTGACAACAATCTCTAAGTGGACAGTGTTTAAGTTAGTGGTGCTCCCTCTTCTTTGCTGCAGGTCCATGATACCAAACACTAGAGCTCCCTCAGTTGCAGTTCATTACTAAGTAGAGTGGGTGAAAGAACTTGGTGAGAAACCATGTCCTCTTGGACTAGAGCCAATACTCTCCTCTCCTCTCCTCTCCTCTCCTCTCCTCTCCTCTCCTCTCCTCTCCTCTCCTCTCCTCTCCTCTCCTCTCCTCTCCTCTCCTCTCCTCTCCTCTCCTCTCCTCTCCTCTCCTCTCCTCTCCTCTCCTCTCCTCTCCTCTCCTCTCCTCTCCTCTCCTCCCAGACAGATGAGGCTGGAACAAGCCACGTGCACAGACTTCTGTCTCTTTCCCACAAGAGCATCCTATGTGAATAGTTTTTCCAAAGCCAAAGGAACAAGTGAACTTGCAGAATCCCCACTGCTGGAACATTTCCCAAGAGCTGTGCTGGCTGTTCCCTGGAGCTGTAACCCAGCTGAGCACCACAGACCTTTTCCACCTGGGTGATTATCAAGACTTTGGAATACGTAAATGGGGGGAAAAAGGAAAGGGGGTTTCTCCCATTCTAACCAGAGCTCCTGGCCTTCTCTCTCAAAGTTGGTAGTATGTTGTCCAAAAGTGTCCCAGCTCTCACTGGCCAGCATTTCCTGACAAAGCTTCCTGTCAGGCCATCTGATGGGCTTTGCTGTGATTTCTACTGGTGTGTGCTAGCACCTGGGAGACAGCATTTCTCAAGCACTTCCATCTGCATCACTCGTTCCTCTCTCTCATGCCAGATCCCACCTCACCTGTTTATCTCTTGTCTTACACAACCCTTGCATCATGCCAGACTTAATCTCTCTCTGTCACTGCTCTTTTCTTCTCTGCCTGCATCCACACTCCCTTTGCTCCAGGTGAGGAAAACCCAAATGTACTGGTGTGAATGGGAGACTGGTAACTGGGCAGCACAGATGGCTTTTGATCCTTGGTGGCTTATCCTATGTCTGCATCCTTGGGGAGCTTGCTTCACTTTTTTGTGGGCTGCTCTGAGACTTGACCTTGCCGAGAACTGCTCTTCCTGACCCTGTGCTGATCTAATGGTCCATGTGTCTGTGACATTTTCAGTAGCAACAAAAATCTAGTGCCTTGGCAGGTGGCAAGTAGGACCCAGTGGCTTGTAGGAGACCATGGTAAAAGATGAGAGTACAGAGGAATGATAAAGTTTTAGAATGAGGAACAGGAGGGGAAGGAGAAAACTTGTCATGTTCTTCTTTGGATTGCTCCAGTTTGGAAAGTTGCTCAAATCTTGACTGGCTTCTCTAAAGGTTACAAAGCTCACCCAGACCTTGGTGAAACCTTGAAATGGTGCTGCTCACATAGCTGAGGATAAGCTGGGCAGACACGTTTAGTCTGTGGAGACCTTGGAGACTGGTTATGTGCGTGCATAGACCCACCTTGTGCTTCAAGCTTGAGGGTCAAGGGCAGGAGGAAAGATACTTGTCTGAACCAGTTAAACCAGATAGTCCTGGGCTGTTCCTGATGGTGGGTGGGTGGAAGGGGAACTCTATGTTGTTTCTTACAGAAGTGTCTGTTGGATGCACCCCTGCCTGTTGATGTGGCACCATTCTGTGGTGAGAATCAGGAGGGAGCTCTGAGCAAACTGATGTGTCTGGCTCTGTGCTGAGCTCCAGTCCTCAAAGCAGGACAAGCACACAAGTGTTGTGTGATGCCCATGCTAATTAGTCCTGCAGCTCATTACAGCTAGTTAATTTGGGTGCAGATCTCCACTGATGTGATTATGCTGTTTCTGGTCCCCAGGCAGGCTCATGTGCTCTGTGTGGCATCGCGGTGATTTTGTGGGGTTACAGAGCATTGAGCAAGGGAGGTCTGGGGGCTTTATGTAAAGAAAAGAGAAAGAAATCACAGGAGGGAGGAGACTGAAAGGAAAGGAGCCCCTGGGAGCAGTCACCCAGGGTGAGGAGCTGTTGGAATTGATGTTGTGTGTGCAGTGTGTGTGGAGTGATGAGATCGCTTTCGAGCAGGCTGGGCATCTCCCTGGAATGCCCTGGGGCTACTTGGTAGCCTGTGCTGTGCTGCTGCCGTGGGCAGGCTTCCCACGGGGGAAAAAACAGACAAGCTGAACAGTGTGATGCTTTGGCAATAACAGCTTGTGCACCATCAATTAGGAGATGACCTGCCCTTGTGACCGCAGTTTGGGCTTGCTCTGCTCTGAGCAGCGCGAGCTCCCGGCTGCAGGAAGGATCATCTCCCCAGATCCTCCTGCCGCCTCTCCTTCGGCCGTGTCGCGGCAGTGGCTGGGCCCTGCCGACATCTGCCATAACCTTCTCGTGTAGTTCAGGTTAATGAGCCCAGGGCTGAGCTGTGTGTGCACCCAGTAAGAGAATAACCACGGGCTAATTCTTTGCAGACAGCTCTGTTGCATTATTTATAGGTATGAAGTAACATACTGTCCATGAGGAGAATATCTGGACGCTTGGCTGTCAGCACATGGTACAACTTCTCTTCTGCTTGTCTGGCAGCAGCCTGTATGCAGGTATCTCTCTTTTTTTTTTTCCTCTCCTCTTTCCAGCAAAGTTGGCTAACAAATGCCAAAAGATAATCACAGAATCACAGAATGTCAGGGATTGGAAGGGACCTCGAAGATCATCCAGTCCAATCCCCCTGCCAGAGCAGGAACACATAGATGAGATCACACAGGAAGGTGTCTTGAATGTCTCCAGAGAAGGAGACTCCACACCCCCCCTGGGCAGCCTGTCCCAGGGCTCTGTCACCCTCACAGTAAAGAAGTTCCTCCTCAAATTTAAGCGGAACCTCCTGTGTTAATAAGCCAAAACGGTAGCTAGTAAGACTTTGACTTCAAAAAGACAAGCAGCTGTCCCACTGGTATTGACTCCCCAACTCACAGCCACCAACCATGCTATCAGTGTTACCTCAGTCTGAAATCCTTCCTGGAGTTACATTAAATCCCTTGAGCAGAGCAGTCCCCCCATATCTCATACTTGTCTTCTTGCCATACCCCCTACCTACAGATGATGTAAAGGTGACACAATTGTCCTGGTCAAATGTTGCTTTCCAGCTCTGAGATTCACAGCCCTCCAGCCAAGTTAATAATTAATTCATATACCTCCTCCAAAATCTCAACCCTCTCCCAAGCCCCTTAATAAAACAGATGTGAAATGTCAGAGTAAAGAGGCTTTTTTAATTGAAAAATGTGTTCCACTGGTATTTTCCACAGTAAAGATTTATTGAGACAATAACTTTTTAAAGCTTTTCTTCCTACTGCTTCATCTGAACCAAAAGGCTGTTTGGATTTAGCAAAATATTGTGTTTCTGTTGAAAAGAAACTTTCAATTTCAACCTTTCTCATCCAGGACTCCTTAATGTCTCATTTTCCAGTTCATGAGAGATCTCAGCAGTCCAGCTTTCCATTCTAGTTTGGAGTAGAAGGTAATTTACTCTTAACTTTATGAGGAAAATCATCTCTTAGCCCCCAAAAGTATTAAAACCAGGAAGAAAATATCTTGGTTATCTACTCACTCTTCTACTTGGTTTTAACTGGTGAGTGTGTGTAAGCATTTCTCTAATTTGAAGAAAATCAGTATCTACAAGAAAATTAATGTTCTTTCTTTTAATTTGTGCAGTGTAGGGATGTTTTAATTTCACTTAGCACCAGCTTCTGGCTCGTGCTTCCCAGTGTGAATTGTATGGGTGAGTCCAGTGGTTTTGTCAGCATTAGCTCTCATTTGGAGAATTCTCCCATAAAGGTAAATTGGTTTATTTAATTGTCTTAATTGTAGTTTTAGGTGTGTTGAGCCAAATACAAATGCTATCAAATATTGCTCTTTCTCCTGCACCTGGAGCCTGACTGATTGATTGTGTTTGAAAGCCTGGAGCTCCAAGCTGCCTGTTCAGATGCTGGGAGGTGAAATATCTGGGGTGGCACGTGTTTGGGAGTGGGTTGATGTACAGGGCAGCTTTTCTGTCTGGAACACGACCAGACAGAGTTGTGGAGACCCCAGTGCTTAGTAATGTCTGTGCTGTGCTTGATGGGAGCTGGTTTAGTGGCTGTGGAGGTTGTGGCTGCAGAGATCATCTGTTGATGGAGTGAGGGAATGGAGCAGTGAACTCAGGAACTGGAGGGACGTGGGTGGGATGCCTTTCCTGTGGTTCATCCATCCTTGTACCTGGCAGCACTGAGGGCAGCAGGATTGTGGTCAGATCCCTGGTCAGACCTTCTGAGGAGGAAATAATCACCCAGAGCTGCTTGTGAGCAAACAGAGCCACCTCTGTGCAAGGAGCACAGCTTTTCTGCACCTCCTTGTATTCTGAGGACTTGTGTATCTCAGTCCTGCTGGACAAAGACTCCAGATGCCTAAGTTCTGCTTGTTTCTAGAAGCAGCCTGGCAGGGTGGGATGGGGAGGGAGGCAGATAATATATTTGAGGCTGTCTTAGCTGGCTTTAGCAGAGGACAGTGTGATGGGATTAAAATAGCTGTAGCCTGCGGTCAGAGCCTTTCTATGGCAGCAGCGACAGCAATCCAGTCCCTGGTCTCAAATTCAGATTTGCAGGAGTCCTCCCTTTCCCCATTAGAAATTCTCTCTTTCCCATAGCCAGTTTTCCATGTGTACAGCACTCAATCCCCCAAGGCAGCACATATCCCCATAAAGCAGAAAGCTGTGAGGACCTCACTTCTGGGAACAGCTTCCCAAAAGCAGATGCTCCTGCCCAAGTCTGAGGCTCCAGCCTCCTCTGTGTATCTCTCGGGATGATTTCTGTGGCAGCAGTTGAACGGGCTCTCTGCCTGCTCCTCTGTGTTGGGCTGCACTCCATCCAGCTGCTTTTCTCTTTGAAGTACAGATGAGACCATGATCAAGTAAAGTTTTGGCTGGCTTCTATAGGGAAGGCATCTCAGACCTGACCCACGTCCAAGGGAACATGGAGAGATTATAAAAGTTTGTGCTCTGCAAGTCCTACTAGCAGACAAAGAAGGAAGAAAATGGGATTAAAAAAAAAATTCCCCCTATATTTCTAGTTTTATTCTGCTAACACATGTTGGACCCTGTTGTTGCTCAGAGCAGCAATTTATAAAGCATTGTTGTCTTGACCAAAGTTTTATCTCTCTGGGATGCCCAGCTCACCTGAATGTTCCTCCCATCTTGGCTCTGCTCTGTGTTAATGTTTTGAAAACTGCAGCTGCACCAAGCAGCAAAGACTTTTATCTCCTCTGGTAGCCAGGTCTGAGCCTGTGCTCTGAGGCTGAAGCAGTTTGTATTTTCCTTCTGAAGATGCTGGCACTGCTTGTCCAGGGGCTGGGAAGGCAGGAGACTGGAGGAGCTGCAATGGTGCAGGCCAGGCTGACTGCTCACAGCTCCCTCCTGGCAGCCCTGGGATCCTCTCAAAGGCTGTTCTTGGGTGTCAGTGCAGATATCAATATGTGGTGGTTGCACTGGGCCAGCACTGGGCTGGCAGCCAAGCACAGCCGCTCGCTCACTGTCCCCACCCGGGGTAAAGGGCAGAGAATTGGGGCGCAAGGCTAAGGAGGCTCAGAGGGTGAGAGAAGAACAATTTAATCATCGAAATAAAATAAAACTTAAAATAATACCAACATTAAAATAATAATGATAATAAGAATAGTAAAAAAACATGCAGATGAGTGACACCCAGTGCCATTGCTCACCACACACTGACCAAGCCCGGCCCGTTCCCAGAGAACGATCCCGGAGCAGCGACAATCCCGACCCGAAACCGCAATCCCGGGAGAGCCAGAGCCCGAGCGAGAGCCAGAGAGAGCCAGAGAGGAAGAGCCCCTCAGGAATCTCCTGCCCATCCCTCACCCCTGAGACCCTGCGCTTGCAGACTGACAAAACACGAAGTCCTGCAACTTCCAGTGACAAAATGCAAACGCTGGTGTGTGCTCAGTGTCTCTCTCCTCACAAATCCCAGCTGAAAACCAGAACGCAGTGTCAGAGGACAGCCACTATACACCACTGAGTGATTGCATCGTCTGTGCCTCACAGAGAGCAATTCAGAACTCAAATTCCATGATCTCTCTTAGAAGTCTTTCAGGATGGGAGTCCATACTCATTTGCATCGGTCCTGACAGCAGCACCTCATGGTGTTTCTCATCTGGTACCTCTTTGTCCTCTCCAAAAAGGCTGTGTTAGGTTGCACCAGTCTCTCCTTGCGTGTTCCTTACAGATATGTTGGCTTTGGTGCCAGCTGTTGGGATTGGAGGGTGTTGTTCCGATGGGGAATGCCAGGGAAGGAGAAGAGGAGGATGGCTGTTGCCTTGATTTAGGTTTTGGTGGTTTGGTTTGGTTTTTTTCTCTCCTAGGTTTCTCATGATGCTGGGGCTGGTGGAATGAACAGGGAGAGATTCAGCGTTGTGCAGGGCAGCTGTTCCTGCCGCAGGACACGAGGCTGGCTCTGGAGCCAGGCGCAGGTGAGGATGCCTGGTCTCCCTGCTTTCCAATTTCATAGTTCATTTAGATGCACAGACAGGAGAGGAGGATTACTGCAAAGCCAGCTCTCGCCTCTCCTGACTGCAGAATCAGGATGAGAAATGAAAATCTCTGAACCCTGAACTATCTCTCACAGAAACCTTCTCGGGGTGAAGGACCTGGAGGTATTCCCTGTTCTGGCTCTTCTGGGTTGAGCTCTTGAAGAGGGGATGTTTCTTTTATTTTGAGAAGATAAAGATTTTGAATATTATGCTGGGGATTTAGCTGCAGGCTGCATCTGGGTCTTAAATGTTTTTTGGGAGTAAGAGCTGACTTTATTTAGAGTGAGAATCTGGAATTTGAGCAGGTGCAGGAGGGGTGAAGTGTGGCCATCTCCCCAGCGGGGATTGGGGAAGCTTTGCTGGATTTATTCCATCTAGCAGAGCAGAGCCTGGGAGGAGCGCTGGGAGCTGCCTGTGCATGTGGCAGGGAGGTGAAGGCGAGGTAAGAGAAGAGCTGCTGAAACTGAAAGACTGTTCATAAATGAGTGAGTAGGTGACAGTTTGGGGCATTCCTGTCTGCCAGAGCAGCTGCTCCGAGGAGGCTGCAGGGACGATGCATGGGCCGTTCTCACGCCGGAGGCTGATGTATTTACAAAAGGGGTTGTGTGTGGCACAGTGTTTGCTCTGTTGTGTTCCCCCTGAAGTCCTGCTCAGGCGAGATGGCCTTGTTCTCCCCAGAGTGTCTGGGCTTTATCTTGGTCAGAACCTGTGCAGCATCCCCTGCCCTCTGCCAGGTCCCTGTAGGTGTGTGTCGAGCGCAGGTTCCTGGTTCACCCACAGCCTCCATGGGTCAGGCTGGGCTTAACCCAAGAATGAGTGTGCTCAGGGGTTGTGGAATCTTTATCTCTGCAGACAGAAGTTGTGCTATGATGCTTCAGTCCATGAGTACGTTCAGAGAAGATGCTGTCTCTTCCTATTGCAGATCACACACATGTTTTAGGTCAGTGACTAAGTCTTGCTCTGAAGAACCAAATGGCTGCAAACGAGAGCAGCTCCATGGGTGGGTTTGTAGCCTCTGTGCTGTATCATGTCGTGCATCACTCCACAACCCTGTACTTAGCATCACAAGCTCTCCCTGTACTGGGTGTAACTTCCATGAGCAAGGAGCAATCACAGCCATTCTCATATCTCCAAAAGACAGAGCTTGGAAAGCTCTCCCTGTCTGGAGCTCGTCTCTGGCTCTGTGAATCTTGGCGCGTTTGACTGACTAATTCCCTTCCTAGGCTGGGAAACCTTAATCCAACAGGGCAGAGGAGTGTAGTGTGGTTTGGTATTTTTCTTTTTTAAGGCTTTTCTGTGTTATCAGCACATGCCCAGCAGTGGTACTTGCTTGGGCAGCTCCAATTTTCTCCTTGCTTCCAGGGTAAACATGCCTGGCATCCCAATGCTTGCTTTTGCCATTTCCCCTGAAGTAGGAGAGGCAACAGCTGTGAGGCATCCTGTGGCTTTGGGGGAAGATGGGAAGCTGTGAGTTGTCTCACCTGCTGGTTTTCCAGGATGACTTTTGATTTCCACCCTGCCTGAAGCATAGAGCAAAACAATGGAGCTGCTTCTTGCTGATGCTACGTGCACAAATTAACGCTGCTCCTTGATCACCATCCAAGGGCTAGAGGGAAGGATTTAGATGTCCCTCCAGGCTTGCTACTCCAGACAGATGATCCTCCCAGTCTCTTTTCTGACCATCTTGGGTCAAAGCAGGACTCATGTGGGTCCCACACAATTGCAACTGAGGCAGAAACTGATGAGGATAGTGCCTGTGAGCAGACACCTCCCTGCCACCACTGGAATGGAGCTGATGGGGACAAGCACCAGTGGCCTTATGCAGCCCTGCTCATACAGTGCTGGAAATGTGGTGCCTGCTCTGCTCTCCAGCATGCCCAACCCAACTGTGGGAAACTTCAGAGCAAGCAAGGAACGGGATGACAAAGATTTTGTCAGGAGGAAAAGTTTTTTTGGGAATGTTTAAACAAATATCCATATTTATGTTTTCCCATAGCTTGTTCAACCCCTGTTCTTGTTTAGGTCACTTCTCCTTTTGTCCATTACTCATTTCCTAAACTGTTTCTGTGTGCAAAAAAGAAAAAATAAAAAGAAAATTGCACTCCCAGAAATCACAAAAGAAACAAAACCCACCAAAATCCCTTACAACCCTAAAGCCACGTTGCTTTTTCCTATTCTATTATTAAACACAGTCTTGAGATTTTACTTCAAAGGGCAGAAGCAGAGAATAGAACAGGCATGAAAGCTTGCTAGAAATCTGTTTGCTATAGCAAGTGGTTCAAAATGCAGTGAAAAATCATCCTTTATCTTGGTGGACCTTTTGGTACAGGCTTGTGGCTCAATCAGACTTTTTTATGCATCTCTGCTACCTCTCCCAAGGTCAGGATTTACACTGATTAGTTTTTTAAAATTTTGTTTTTCTTTTCTTTTTTTTTCCCCTTTGGTAGATCTTTGTTTTTAAAAAGTCTTGCCCACAGGTTATAGCCAGTTTCACTTTGGAAGACAGTGGATTTGAAGCAGCAGACTGAAAACACCAAGATATTACTTTCCCCATTTCTATGCAACTGTGTGTTGTCAGCAAGCTCCAGAAATGTAACCCAGGCTGCTTCTCTTAGTGCTTGTGAGTGTCAAGACACAAAGATGCCCTGGTGCCAGCCCCAGATTGTCACCCAGCCCTGCCATCCTGGGGAATGGGCTGTGGTACCTCTCACTCATCTGGGTGAAGGTGTGTGTGGAAGAAAGCAAAAGGGCTGTTTGTGTTAGAGTTGCCCTTGGGATGCAGCGCTGTGGGCCAGGACTCTGTGACCATGCTTAGCAGAGAATTGTAAGGAGAGATTGAAATTACTCTCCTAGGTTTTGGAGGACTGACTTTATTTTTATATTTTGGTAATGCTTTGCAATAGCTGCTGTCCACCAAGCTTGGTGTAGCATGTCCAGAGTGGAAATGCACATGTGGCTGTGGCAGGAGTGTAGGAGACCAAAACAAGCTGAACAAATAGTTCTGGCACCATGGCTATCTTTTAATCCCCTGAAACAAAGGACTGTTCCCTAAAACATGTGGACAATGGCAGGAGACAAAACTGCATTAGGGAACAGGGAGGGGAGACCCTCTGAGCCTTTCTGAGAAATGTCTCCAACACTCACAAGAATGGTGGATGTAAAAGGGGAAAACAACTGCCAGAAAGTGGGAGAAAAAAGAAGGACAAGAAGAAGAAACAACTTCTGGGCAGGTGCTCCTACAGACCAGAGAACTCCCTTGTTGGTTGAACCAATGCTGAAACCTGGGCTGGTGATCTCTGTCGTTCTCTTTGTCTCTCTCTCTTACTCTTTCACTCTTTTACTTTCTTCCAGTAAGTAACTCAAGGCCTATGTCTCATACACGTGGCAAACTTAAACATTTCTGTCACCTAACTACTTACTGACAGGCCTAGTTGTGAAATAAAAGTCTCTGTTCACCCACAGACCTCGTGTGTCGTGCACACCTTATTCCAACCAAGAGAACTGGTGAATCTGAGTCATGTTACCCTCTCCTGCTATGGGAAAACTTAATGGACAGGAGTCCAGGTCAGGACACAGGAGCAAGGGCAGAGGAGCTGGTTGGAGGGACTGAGCAGGTTTTGATGCTGAGGGATGTGAGGGCTGTAGGGGCAGAGCGAGGCTGTCCCTGCCTCCTGCACACCCATCTACTGGGGGACGTGCTGTGCTCGCAGGCAGGGGATTTGTGTGTCACAGTTTATATTGAACCTCATCTCCCTGCTCAGAGCAGCTGGCATCTGAAGCTGGTGCGCTTCAGCTGTCGAAGTTTGAATCGCAGGTAAGCAACACTCTCCTGGGTAACTTGAAGTTACCTCAACAGTGACTCTGGATGCTCAAACAACATTGTTAGTCCTGGTCTGAAGTGTGTTCTGAGATATCCCTAAATAGCAGAGATGAAGATGACTGATTTCATTAATGCCTCTACCAGTTTTGGGTTAGTCCAGCCATCAGCCTTACCTTGCCTGACCTCAATTTCAGTGCTGCTGATATGAGTGGCTCTGTTCCTCTAACTCTGCCTCTCTTGCAGTCTCTTCTATTAAATAATCCAGCATCAGGGAGGGGAGGAAAAAAGTTTTAAAATGGAATATTATTATTTTTTCAAATAGATATAGGAAACACTTGCTCACGAGTGTCTGGTTTTTTTGTCTCTTGCAGTGGAGTGCAATTTGTGCAATTTGTGTGGCCCTGTGCAGTGGTGAAAATCCCCTCAGGTTCAGTGTTTCCCTTGCAACATTGCCAACGTTTCTATCTGCTAAAATAGATTTGACTCGACTGATGAAAATTTCATAACTGTGTTGGAGAGTGAGCTGAGGCAAGGGAGCAATCTGTAATCAAATCCTTGGGGATTAGTTCCACGTTCATGGTGTGTGCACTCTTTTCATTACTGTTATTACTTCTTTATTTTTATGATGACTTCCTGCTGTGTCCGCAGGGAGAGCGTGAGGTTGCTGGTGTGGATGAGGCACCGAGTAGAGGCTAGGGAGGTTTGTGTGCAGCTCCCAGCTCTCATAATCCTTTTGTGCATAGCCCTGCACGAGCCATATTAGAAGGGATTTATCTCCTTTAAATTATCTGTGTGAAAGCTACAGGTCTAGTTGGACCCAGTCCTTCAGACTTTGTGTGTGAGCTACTGTGGAGATGGAGCAAAGCTTAAACACCTAACTGAGGAACCAACAGGCAATATGTTTTAAAAACCTCAAGTCAGCCACATGTGGCTTGGAGGCAGCTGAGCAGTGATGGGACTCACATTTCTTACTCCAGCTAGAAGATCACCCTGGCTCTGGGGTGGTGATTCATGCTTCAACCCTGACCCAGCTGTTTCCATATCTACAGCCCCCCAAAAGCTCTGTCCCTGACTCTTTGACCCATATGGCTGATGATTTCTGTGTGGGGGGCATTGCTTGCAGGATGGCTGCCTTGTCTGACAGCTAAACTGCAGCAGAGTCACTTGGGAACAGAGTGTGTGCTATAAAGGGGTTTAAGTTGTGAGATTCAATATGAAAGTTGCAGCAATAAATAAAATCCAGTGAAAAATAAAGTGGTGGCCTTCCCAGCAAAAACAAATCCACCTGGACACCTTCCTGTGTGATCTCATCTGGGTGTTCCTGCTCTGGCAGGGGGTTGGACTGGATGAGCTTTCGA
This sequence comes from Caprimulgus europaeus, assembly GCA_907165065.1. The sequence goes on along the minus strand of OU015543.1, from coordinate 2,710,587 downwards.
GGTCCCTTCCAATCCCTGACACTCTGTGATTCTATGACACTATACTTGTCTGGAGAAGATAATGATGCTTATGTTCAATATACACCAACTGCAATTGTTGAAACATTTTTGAGGACCAGTCAAGAATTAGGGTGCTTGTACTGTCCCTTCTCCATTACAGGTATTTATAAGGTGTGTGTAGTTCTGTGTGTGTATGTACATAAAATCCTTTGGTGGTTTCATACCCATGATGACTCATGTTTGCTGAAGTTTTGAGGAGAGATCAAATACATTCTTGCCTTCTATAGAAACCCTAAAGACCAGTGAAGTGGAGTCCTCAAGAAAGTCCTCAATGCTGAGTGCATGGGATGTGTTATACTTTTGGATTCATGACTGTCCTCTGAGCAGGTCAACCCATTTTTCCTGATCTCTTTAAAGTCCTTCCTATTCATTATGGTCTCTCTTAAAGCATTTGTTTGGTATTCCTGCCCCTCATGGGGGTGTTGAGTTGTGCTATTTATGCTTTCGATAACTTGCTACTCAGTTCTTCGTCTCTTTTTCCCCCTAGCCTCTGAATTCTGAGTGAAACACATCTTTCAAACGTTTTGTGGTTAAGAAAAAGAGTTTGTCTCCATCGATTCACCTGTTTCTTCCACAGTCTAAGCTTTGGTCCAGAGAAAACATGCTGCTGATAGACCACCAGACATGGGCAGAGCACTTGTCAGCTGCAGTTGCCTCTTCAGCTGCTGTGATTTTGATTTGTGTAATTTTGGGACAGCTGTCACCTGTGTTTAGATCCTTCATGTTTTTAGTGTCCCTGCTGGTGTATTGACTGAGCTGGCCCCATAACTCTTCTCATGGTTACAGCCATGAAAGCCTAGGGCCTGGTTTGAGCTTGAACATGGCACAAAAGGGATATGTGACTAGAGAGAGAGATGATGGCTGTCTGTAAGGACCAAGACACGGGAAGTCTGCTGGAAGAAGCCTTTCACCCTGTGGTTGGATGTGGTTGAACTAAAACCAAGCAGAAAATGGGAACAGGCTGTGGGAATTGAGCGTTGTTCTGCCTGCATTGCCTCTCTGCTGTTGTCCTGACTCTTTGCTTATGTTTACTCAGTAAGGACTGAAGTTGTGATTTTCTTTGGAAAGTGATCTGATAAGGGGTGGTTTTTAAAATCTTTCCTCGAAGTAGTAATTGCCTTGTTCCTTGCAGGAGATTTGCAGATTAATGTTTGCAAAGTCGTAATGCAAAGCAGTGATTTTGATCTCTTGTGACTTATGTGCTGGTTTTTTATTTCCATGATTTAGTACAAACAATGATGCTACACTACAAAGAATCACAAACCCAGGTGCCTCCCCTGCATCTCAGGGTGACAGCGAGGTTAATGTTGCATCTCCTGTCTGTGTCGCTTCCAGCATCTCCAGCTTTGCTCCCTGACCATTGTGTTATTTGGACTGAATGGTAACCAGACCTCTGGTTTCTCAGATGTTGTGGGGAGCAGCTTTTGGTGCTTCCAGAGCAAGGAAATGAAGTTAATTTTGTTTGGTGGTGGGAGGAGGAACAGTACAGCAAGGCAAATGATGTTCTGAATCCAGCCTCTTTGCTGAAGGACACATAACCTGTGTGAGGGGAAAAAACTCACCAAAGCCAAGCAACCCTATAATGAAATTTCTAAATCAGATGAGTGCAACTGCAGTGCCAGTTTCTAGACTGATTTTTCCTGGCTTTCTCTGCCAGTTGGTGAAGCCTGCGTGACTCTTCCTCCTCTTCTGCACCATTTACATGCGCACCTTGCTTTGACCCTGTTGCTGTGGAAGAGGTTGGGACAACAAGCTGGCGTCAGACTTGTCCTTCTGCATCATGCACTGTGGGTCTGCTTGCCACTGAGCCTGTCTGTTAGCCAAATGTCATTAACAGCTTTGGGTCTCAGAGCAGCATTGCCCTGGTCTCCCCTGATGGGTCTTGGCAGGTCCCTCTGGCAGTATTGACCTTGTCCTGCCTTGGCGTAGAACAGCGCGTTCTTTCAGCGGCGTTTCGGTGTGCTGTGCCCAGCAGAGCAGCTGTTTGTGGACATGGAGGCTGCTGCCTTGGTCAGCTCCTCAGGAATTCACTGTGACTTTGAAGTGCTGTATTTGAGAACTGGCAGGGTGGGTTTCTCCATTCCTTCCTGGCTCAGAGCAGTCATGGGCAGTGCTTTCATACAAGGCCTATGGTCTGCTGTGGTGACAGTTATCATAAAACTTCTTCACTTGCAAGCACTGCTTGGAAGGCCTTTGTATTAGCCTGTCACGGGGGGTTTAGAGGACAGCAAAGTCAATCTGCCAAACTCCAGTGTCCCATGGGATGAGTTTTCCTTCTGGCACATCAAATAGGGACAGTGTTGTTGACAATGGTGTTTCTTTTTCCATATGCTTTGAAAAATCCATGCTTGTAGCAGGGAAGATCTCCCTGCCCCATGCCCACCCACCCTTAGGCATTGCTCAGAGATGGTGACACAGCCTATTTCTTTCTTTTTTTTAAAAAAAACCCTTTTTTTTTTAATCTGCCTGGGTGGTTGTCAAAGGCCTCTTGAAACAGGGAAGGTGGCAGCACTTTCTCTCACGTGGAACAGTCTCTCCTTTGCTTGTTGTCTTTTCTCCCCTTTAATTTGTCACTGTCAATCAGAAATATTCCCTTGCACTCAGGCGAGGTCAGAAAGCAGAATTTCATAATAATGTTATGCTCAAAAATACCTCAAGTTGGAAAAGTTTCAATAGAACAATTGTGGTGTTTTAGAGCAACCAGCCTGAGGCAATGTTTCACCCAAAACCCTCAGCAAAAGAAGTCCAATATCAGGACTACTCATATAATAGGATACAAATACATTGGTAATGGAAAATAAAACACCACCGATGATCTTGACTTCTGTGGCATCGTTCCCTGAAATGTCTCCAGGTGTTTATGACAAAGTTCAAATTTCTTTGTTAACAGATGACAGTTTAAAATCTGATTCTGCCACAACTTCCTTTTGTGACCTAGGGCAAAAAAGTTTTTTAAACTCATCTGATGGCACCCTCTGTGCAGGCAGCGGGAGTCTGGGCTGGGTGAGAAGTTCCCTTGAGTTTCCCTACGAGGAGACATCTCCCCAGGGAGAGGAGGGAGGAGAAGGCTTTTGAAGCTGAGGGTGTTTGTGCCAAGCTGACAAACAATACCGAGGTGTTTTTAGTGCGTTGGAGTTACACTTCTCTGGAAGGCAAGTAGTGTACTGTGGTCTTGACTGTAGTCTTCAGGCACCTCATTTAATAACTGCTTAACAACTGCTATCCTCATAACGGGGTCAGGAGTTACCATTGTCAACAGACACGTCGGAAATTAAGTTTAGTCAACTGAATTCTTTTAACTGTGTTCTTTTGTCTGAATAGTTTTGCTTAGTGTGAGGAGCTAAAGTCACTGAAGCCTTAGGCTGCAAGCTGCAAACTTTCACCCAGAAACCTTGAACTTATTTTGAACTGTTGCTTAGTTACATGAAGGAAAACCCCCAAACCAGTGCAAATTGGGAGATAAAGAGGCTACAACTGTCAGCAGAAGCTGCAACTTGTCCAGATAAGAATACCAAGGGCAGCTCGTCTGGGGACAGAGAAGGAATCCAACAAGGAACAAGGAGACCCCAGACCAGAAATTACCGTTGGACCAAGAGGCGTGTGCCAGGCTCGTGAGCAGTCAATGAAGAACGAGTGCATGGACTGTAAGGATATCAGTGTCCAGGGATTGCTTTCTTCTGGGGCCCTCTCCAGAGGCACCCAGTTTGAGCTGCTCCTGTGGCTGCATCACTCAATTCAATTATTTATTTTCCCGAATCTGGCTTTGAGACTCTGCTGCGGGAATCCTGGGGCGAAGGAATTTCTTTAACACACATTATCCTGTATTTTGCTGATGAAAGGGAGCAGAGGGTGCTGGTGAGACTGCCAAGGTCAAGAAACCTCTCTGAAGGCCCCAGGCAGGATCCTTGCAGTCAAGCCTGGCTTATTGTGAGCTGGAGATGCTCCCTGTGAGCTTTGCTGGAAAAGCTCCGTGGTCCCAAGTGCCAGCAGTGCTACCGCAGAAATGAGTGGCATCTTCCCTGGCTGAGCAAGACAGCTGCTTTATTGAGACAAGCATTAGTTTTATGTTACATCCCTGCTCTCAGACTGTGGATTTTCTACCTGTGACTGCCAAAATATCAGTCTTTGAGGGGAACAGGGGGAGTGAGGAAAATGGCTCAAGTTTAAAAACCAAAGCAGCAAGTACAGAATCCCACTGAGCCTGGCTGGGGAAGCGTGTGCCTGTAAAGCCAGTGGGAAAACCTTTAGAAAGCACAACAAGGCAACAAAACAAATGCCCAAATAAACTGTTTTCTCCCCAGAGATAATCTAGCCACCCAAGAGGGGATTCTCCAGTTCAAAGAGTGACTCCCTAGGCTGGGGAGGTGCAGATAAAACCAAAGCTGGTTAGAACAGTGTGACTCATGTTTCCTCTAATGGGCGCTTCTAATTTCACCTCTTGTTTCCCCTGGAAAGCAAGTTGAACCTTGTTTCTTTTGGATATAATAGATTTGAGGGATGCCAAAACATTTTTCATTTCACAGTTTTCTATGGCACTTAAATGTGTGAGCAGCAGGGTTCCTCGGTGGGACAGGCTTCACCATCGCAGCTGCTGACCCAAGCCTGTGGGGCTGAACGTGGTTTGGTGGCATTTTTGGCTCTGCCATTGACTTGCACCCTGTGGTGAACTCGTGCATTGGGAAAAAATCTTGGATCAGGAATGAGCTGTGGAGCTGGAGGGAGACCCATGTGTTTGAGCACTGGGGTGGTGTGGACCAAGACCCAAGCTGTCATGGGCTGTGGTGTCATGAATGTTGGTGTGCTCCTCATCCAGTGTGGGCTCGTGGGTGTATCCCTCCTGAGCCGTGATGAATGATGCTCCACCAAGCCAAAAGCCTGCTAGTTTAAAGATAAGCTCTCAAAACTGTTATACCAGGCAAGCTCTCTGCATTTTAGGACCATGGTGTTTGGAAATGGTTCTGGGTTTTTCTGCATGGTCAAAATTGCAGTTTCTTTCACCTACTGGCAATTCTTCAGGTCACTGAATGGGGACAAGGGGAATAAGAAGCATGAGGCAAACTGCACCTGAAGGAGCTGGAAAGCTTCTTTGACCTGTCCTTTGCAAGAAGGAGGTCATTGGAGATGGAGGTGAGGCCCATGAGCCACGTGTCCTTCTAGCCCTTACTGGAGAGCAGAGCCCTTGGGGAAGTGGAGTGGTGATGGTGTTCAGCAGAGGTAGAAGCTCCTCCCTGAAATTCATTGATTTGGAAGTATATTGCTGTCCTACAATTGCTGTTTCATATTGAAATATTCCTCCTGCCTCCTGAACTGCCAAGGGAGTGATTGCATTGCTGTGAACCTCTGCTGGAGCCAGGGGAGTGATGAAATGATCTGATTCCCCCTTTGGCCTTTTCATATTCACTGTGCAATGAGCGAAGTGGAGCAAGAACGGCTTTAGCTGACTGTGTGCTCTGTGACTGCTGTTAGCTCCTTGTACTGATGCTGGATACATCTCCTAGATGAGGTGCTTTAAAGAATCACAGGATCACAGGATGTCAGGGATTGGAAGGGACCTCGAAAGCTCATCCAGTCCAATCCCCTGCCAGAGCAGGAACACCTGGATGAGATCACACAGGAAGGCATCCAGGTGGGTCTTGAATGTCTCCAGAGAAGGAGACTCCACACCCTCCCTGGGCAGCCTGTCCCAGGGCTCTGTCACCCTTACTGTAAAGAAGTTCCTCCTCAAATCCAAGCAGAACCTCCTGTGTTCCAGCTCACACCCATTACCCCTTGTCCTGTCATTGGACACCAATGTGAAGAGCCTGGCTCCATCCTCCTGACACTCACCCTTCAAATATGTATAAACATTAATGGGGTCCCCCCTCAGTTTCCTCTTCTCCAAGCTAAAGAGCCCCAGCTCCCTCAGCTGAGAAGCCTGTGCTGCTGAGGTTTTGCTGTATTGACACTGGGATAAAGATGAGAGCTAAACAGAAAAAGAAGGGGATGTATCTGGAATTCCCAAATAGCTTGTTTGCAGCCTGGTTAGCTGGAGCTTCCTGGAAATTGGGTTGTGCAGCAGAAAGCCTGTGGTTTTCACAGCAGAAGTACTGTGGTTTTAGGATCATGCTGCAGAAAGTCTTTAAGCAGGTGAAGCTGCTTCAATGTGTGCTTTTCCAGGGGAGAGATGTTCTCCAGTATCCAGGGGAGGGATGTTCTCCAGTATCCAGCAGAGCTTGTAACCCTTATCCCCTCTTTGTGCTGGTCACCCCAAACCTGCCTATTAAAACTGATCCTGCAGGTATACAACACTCTTAGCACCTTTCTGTCTCCAAAGCAGCACAGTTTTGGGGGGATGCTGCAACACACAGCATAGCTAGAACTTTGGCATGCCCAACTGGGACTGAAATGGATGTAGGCTCTGGACTGAGCATCTGCTTTGGAATTAAATGGATATTTTGCCTGGCTTGAGTCATCCATATAATGCTTGTTGTGGTTTATGGCTTGGTGATACATCTCTTACAGTATCATGTAGGACCAGGATCTCACAGATTTCATCTGTGGCAAGATGAAATGAGATCTAATCCTTCATTTGAGGCCACATGGGTCTTGCTGTGGTGAGACTTCTTGAGCAGAGTGTTTTGAGAGAGTGAATCACTTGGGAAAGGCTCCTGGGGGAAAAAAATCAAAGCAGGAAGACATAACACCAAACTCCTGGACAGTGGTGTGAGGGTGATGGCATCTCATTTAAAGACATTTCTGAAATGGCATCTCTCTGTGTGCACTGTCATCTCTTTGGTGTGCTTCTCGAGCAAGAACTGGTCCTTTGGAAAACTTACCCAAAAGAATGTCAGAATGAGTGACATGAGTTTTTTTAAATGAAGTTGTCTCGCCTCGCAGTATGCACAGGGGTGAAAGCATGGCTGGGCTTTGTTAAACACTGGTAGCTGGTTCCTGAGAAACATGAAAAAGATTCATTAAGCTGTAAGAATCTTGGAAACCATGAACCATTTAGTGAGTAGTTAAGAAACTCAAACTGTGAAGAAAAACTCAATTTTTCCTTTTTTTTCCCCCCACCATCCCTCTTCTTTTTAGTGAGACAGCCTGTACTTGTAAGAATAACTTCTGTCCCTTCCAAAATTCATAGCTTTAAAAAAATCTTTATTTTCATGAACCTTTTGGTAAGGTGTGTGAATATTTCACCTTTCCTGCTCAGCACGCTGTTGTGGGCACTTGCCTGGTGTGCCCTCTGGTTCACCCACCTGCAGCCATCTCCTCTCTGGGTGATGCACACATGGAACAAGAGGAACAACCACTGTGATTAAAGGAGCTCTCAGCACTTTAACATCACCAATGTGCTGTAGCACTCAACATGCTGCACAGGTTTTTAATTATGTCGTGGTGATTAGCAGTCCAGAAAATCCCATCAAACCAATTAAGTAATGTACACCTGGCTGCTTGCGGGTTCCAGGGGTTGCAAAGCCCCATCAGCCCCCGCAGGCTGAGGATTTGCCCTGGCCTGGGCAGCTCCCACCAAGGGGAGGAGAAGCCTTCAGCTTTTTGCACCATCCTTATCACTTGGATGAAGAAGAAAGGCAAAATGCTACAGATATTGGGTCTTATGGCTGATTTAGTTGTTTCACTGGTTTCAGTTGTTGAATGCATTTGCATTACACTTGGCCATATTAAAATTCTATTTAAGGATGAGCTCTTGGGCTAGTGGGGGACAAGCAGTGTGGGAAGGAGAAACCTACTGATTTTCACAGCTGCCCTGTCACTGTTCCCCCCTGGAAGGTGGTTAGTGAGAAGAAAGCTTCACTGCTCCAGTTCATATGACTGCAAGGACAGGGAAAACAAGGGTTTGGTTTCTCAGCAGAGCCTTGTTCAGGAACATCCACCTGGGTCAAATGGATATTCCAAAAATTAGTGCTATGTGAACGTGCAGCTGGGTTGAAAGAGCAGTCACAGATGACAGGGTTTTAAACAGGCACTTCTCCTGCTCTTTTATTTTGCAGGCTCCCTGTAAATGATTTATCTACTTCATTATTTTTCGGCTCAAACAATCATTGCTTTGTATGGATGTAGTAAAGATGCTATTAGTAGTAGCAGCAGCAATAATGCTTTCCCCTGTAAGTGCTCCCCCATCTCTGGGTTGAGGACCTAAAATGTTTGTGCTGTGTCTTTTCTGACTGCTGAATTATTGCACGTGCTGCTTCTACTGTTCTTATGCAGGAGGTACCACGAGGAACTGCCCAACCTCCCCTGGAGTAAATCAGCCACACAGCCCGGTCTGGCCTTGGGCAGTGGAGCAGCAGTTGATGATGCAGCTGAGGTTGCTACTAGTAAGTATCCAAAGTCATTAAATCTGGCTGGCTGCCTAAAAATGTTCTTATCTCCTGCCTGTAGTAAGGCTTTCAGAAAAGAGCCTGACAGTGGATCTTGGTGGTTATCTTCCCGTGTCAGTGCTGTGGGTACCTCACTGACCTTGTGAGCAACGGGGATGACCTCAGCGCTGCCAAAAAGTGTTACTCTGACTCAGTGTAGGCACACGTATTTTTTAGGCACCTTGTTGAGAAGATTCAAAGCCTCACTGTCCTCAGTGCTGCTCTTCGGTGAAGCAGGATGGCCATCAAGTGGCGAGTGCTGGGACTGGCACAGGAGCTCTTTTTTTTCTCTTTTTTTTCTTTCTTTTTTTTTCATTTTTTTTTTCTTTTTTTTTTTTTAATTTTAAAAAAATCGCTGTCCTGGTTTTTAGCTGAGATGGAGCTGGGTTTCTTTTTAGTAGCTAGACCAGCGCTGTGTGTGGTTTCAGCTGGGATTTGTTATGAGAGAAATGCTGATAACATACTGATGTTTTCAATTGTCGCTGGAAGTTGAAGGACTTCGTGTTTTGTTAGTCTGCAACTGCAAGATCTAAGGGGGTGAGGAATATTTCAATTAATAAGCTGGATTAGCTTTTGGATATACCAATGGGATATTCCATATCATATAATGTCATGGGCAGGATATTAACAAGGGGCTCTTCCTCTCTGGCTCGCTCGGGCTCTCGCTCGGGCTCTCGCTCTCCCGGGATTGCGGTTTCGGGTCGGGATTGTCGCTCCTCCGGGATCGTTCTCTGGGAATGGGCTGGGCTTGGTCAGCAAGTGGTGAGCAATTGCATTCATTTGCATATTTTATTAGTATTGTTATCATTATTATTTCAATATAATTATGCCAGGCCAGGGCCCTGCTGAGGCTCTGGCACACGTAGGGAGTTGAGCTCCTGAAATTTTCCAGCTCTGCTGTGGTTGCTGCTGGAGATGAGGAGCAAAGGTGCCCAGCTGGGGACTGCATTTAGAGGATGGCTCTTCAGATTTGACAAGCCTTGGTGCCTGTGCTGTTAGAGTTGTTAATGAGCTTTTCTCTTAGAGCAAAAGCTTGTGCTCTCTGCTCCTCCTTTCAAAATATTTGGTGTGATGCTCATAAACGTAACAAATTTTAAAATAATAAATTGCAATTGTGCAATAACTTGAAGTAGGAAGGTTTGAAGGATGTGACTTTTCTGCACCAGGATGGGTAATTTTGGATTGTTTTGAACTCTCTGAAAATAACATCTGATGTACAGCTGACACCTACCCAGGAGCCAGAGTGATAGAGGAAAGAAATGGGAGTTCAGGTAATTGTTTGTTTGAAATGTCTGGAGTTGGACTTGGAGCAAGGGAAATAACCTCAACACATCTGAGAGAAATCTAAACCTCATCTCTGCTTTGCTCAGCATGTGGCTCCTCCCTCCGCTGGCCTGGGCACTTCCTTTTGCACCATCAACCTCTTCCCTTCATTCCTCTTCTTACCTATGGGCTGGGACTGTGGGAGACCCCGAGAGCTGCTCCAGCCCTGCAGCTTTCACCCCAGTTTCTCCTCCTGGGGCTTTGGCAGAGGGAGGGTTGATCCTTTGCTCCTGGTTTTCCATGGGAACCGAGTGTGACTCCCTGATACCATGGAACAGCGTCAGCCATTGTTGGAGATTCAGGAATTCATGTTTTCCCATGTAATTTTGGAGACCTTATCATGTTAAAAAAAAAAAAAAAAAGTAAATAAATTTGTCCCTATTTTATCATGTCAAAATCTTTGGTTTATCTCTGCTTTTATTATTTTAAAATGAATGCCTGATGAAGTCAGGCAGCAGCCTGCTCTCCAGAGTCCCCTGCCAGCTCATACCCTGGTTGAGACGGAGCGTTTCGCTATTGCAGCTCTTGGCTTTATTACAGGACCATTGTTCTGTGGTGAGAACTCGGTCAGCTTCCTCTGGAGGGGAGGGAATTCTCCAGGGTGCATTTGCTTGCCTGGAAACTGCCATTGCTTGAGCCTTTGGAGGGTTTTTTACTTCATTTTTTTTTCCTCCCCCAACTCTCCAGTAAAGTTGGAAATCTTGCAGAAAAAGAATACAGTGATATTTCTTTCTTGAAATGGCCAAGCCCTGTATGGACATTTATTGTCTTTTATACCTGTGGCAGGTCTGGACTCAGTTGAACCCTAAATATTGCCAGCTCCTGCAAGGGTTGTCCTCAGAGAAGCGATGCCAGCAGGACCATGGAAGGAAGGTCCCTACCTGAGCTGCAGAATAGGTGTGGGGCCGGCTGCACTCACACGTGACGTGCTTGAGAAGCGGTGGCCTGGGAGCGAGAGTGGTGGCTGGGACCAAGGGCTTTCCATCCCAGGGACTTGAATTCATTGCAACTGAAAGGGCTCCAGTTTGTGGCCCTCGTGTCTGGATTTGTTCCCAGCAACTGTGAAGGAATTATTTCATGATCACCTGAAGGCAGTGCTTGGTGTCCCTCTGCATCCCTCCAGGTCTCCATGAGTTCATTTATCTTTGCAAGGAATGGCAGGAGAAGGACTAAGTGAGTAACTTTGCCTTTTTGGTTTCACAGACTGGTGAGAAGAAGTGGCATTTATTCCTGAGTGGAGTACAGAAGTGTTAAGCGTAGAGAAGGATGGCGTTTTGTTATTAAATTATTTCCCAGATTTTTATTTTGGAAAGCTTCCATGAAAAAACAAATCTTATCTGGGTAGTGTCTGCAGCAAGTCTGAGTGGTGTGAATGGAAGGGTGGTTCAAAGAAGCCCTCAGGAGCATGGTCTGACATAAAAGCACATACCCGTTTTGGGAATTAATCTAAAGGAAATGTGAGTTTTAGGGTCCTGGCTCACATCCTGGTTGAATGTTTATGTTGCCAGTGTTTTTCCTGCAGTTCCATGGTGTGAATTTCAATGACTTCTGGATTTGAACCAACTTTGTGTTGGACTAAATCAACTCTGCATGTAGTCTGGATGTTTTACAAGTGTGTTTAATAATGTGTACTACATAGTGTAATTACTTGTATGTGTTTTGATGTATGGAAAACCCAAATACAATGCCTCTTGGCTAACCCCATTCCCACCCACTCCTAATCCTTCAAAACCTTGGGGCTCTTTGGATTCAGTACCTGCTGCTTCATCCATTTCCCCCCCATGCTCTTCTGATCAGAAAAAGGAACCAAGTTAAACCTCCAAGCCCATTTATACCTGTTGACTTCAGAGACAAAGAACATCTTGACTTGGGACCTGCTGAGACCAGACCAGCTCTGCTGGCTTGGGCTGGATCCCAACATCTCATCTATAAGAGAAACCATCTATCTGCAAGTGCCTTGGCAGCCAGCATTCCTCTGGGATGCTCCTTAGCAGGGAGCAGTTGGAGACTCCCTGAGCTGGAGCTCACATTGAAGCTGTAGTGTTTAAAAGCTTCCATTTCTGCACCTTTCTTCCATAGATCTGTCTCATCCCAAATGAACTTTGTGCTGTAGTCTGTGCTCTCCAGTATCTCATGCTCAGATAGATTATGTCAGTAAAAGTCTTGTTTAAATATTTCCTCTGAATGCTTAGAAAAACTCAACAATCCCTTTGTCTGAATTTGATCATCTTTCCCAAGGAAACACATCCTTTATGCAGCTCCTGCATGTGATGCTTCTACCACATTCAAATACTATCAAGCAAGTCATGGGGAATGAAATCTCATTTTACTATGTGGAATACATTCAGTTTTAACTGCAGAGAGAATGGTTTTATCCATGTTGTATACAAAAGCAGACTCTTCTTGGGTTTATTTGTTTCCTTCCACCATAGGAAAGTTGGACTCAGAGGTGATTTCCCTTCGTGGCAGATGTGTGTTGACTGGCTCATGCACAGACCAGCACTTGGGAGCCTGGGCTGAAAACAAAGTCAAAGTGCCTTTTTAGGATCCCTTCTTCTACAGTTAATCCAGGCAGAAGGAAGTATTTTGAGAAGGAAATGTTCTGTAGAGATTTTTGTTGCCTCTTTGAGTCAAGACTCTCTTGACAGGTGGCATAAACCAGCTGCCATGGACCAGGAAATGTGCTCTGCTCGTTGCTTGCTCCCTTATAAACTCTGTCCTTATCTTTTTTAGCAATAAAAAAATAAACCAAAGTAGCTTTCCTGACATCTCTGCCAGAAGGTTGTTCAAAGGTAAGGACTGATTTTCCATATAAGAAGCATAAACAAATATTACTAAATGCCACATGACAAAGTTGATGACATGAGGCATCCTCATCCTGTTGTCTTGAAACATGAGCTGGGAGAAGCCTTAAACCTTATAAACTTCTATTTGGTGATGTTTCCAATAACTTTACTGACAAGTTTATGATTAAATAGGCAATGGATTCCCCTTGCTGGGTGAAAGATGGCACTGTGGAAGCTCCCTGAGGACTGTCTGGGCAGCAGCATGTTAGGGCCCCACAGCATGTGTTAGCTGGGAACCCACCTCAGTTTGGAAGTTCTCTGGTACACCTTGTTCAAGAGGCAGAGGTGGCCACGTAGTTACCTCACGTTCTGTGTGGTATTTGTGGGTACAGAGCATCCCTGTCTGTCAGCAGCCTTTGAATAAGCAACTGTGCTGTTTCAGGTTGGGGAATGACTCGCTGGTGACAGGTCTGCAGGAGTTGGGTGTTGTAAGAGATCCCAAACTGAACATGACTGTGATGAATTGAGTGGTTACTCCAGGCAGTGGGACCTCAGCTGGAACACAGTGTCCTCTTTCATGAGCTCTGAGGAAGATCTCCATGCTCCACTTCATCTAAATCATGGCACTTGTGGAGCCTGGTGGCAGGGGGATGGTGGCTGAGCACAAGCTGTCTGTTAACATTTTGTAGGAATAACATCTTAAGATGTAGCTGATCAGGAGCTAGCTTCCATGTTAGAGAAATACCATGTTGGTTTGGGTTTTTTTCTATAGATGAGAAAAATGAAACCACACAAAGCTGAAGGTTATCAAGAAAAGAGGAGACTCATGAGACCAATAAATCTGGGGTTGTGCTTAGTTTGTGAAGATGGAAGGATGTGTCCTCTTCCACCCTGGTGTGGCCTGCAGTGCCCAGAAGCTGTGTTGGGATGATGGCTATTTTTGGAATGATATTTCTTGTTGGGGAATTTGTGGCTCATGAACCATATCACAAACCATGTTGGGCCTCTTCTCCCCACTGCATCTCTCCATCGGGAGATTTCCTTGTGGTCCAACCTCGGTAGAGAAGGGGAATGTAATTCTTCTCTGAGGAGTTAAAAAATGTGGAGGAAATAATGAGACCTAGAGATCTGATAGGTGGTTAAGCTGGAAAACAGCTCTAGAGACAGCTCTTTGCTTGGGATGCTGCTAAGAGAGGTTCTGCTGTTGGCACAGCTGCCTCACTTTTGAAGCATGGGCAGTCTTTCGCTGAGATTTCCATCTCCCAGCCTGATAGCACTGAGATCTGCTCTGATGCTTCAGAAACAATGTTGGCATCTGTATGGTCATTACAAGATCCTTTTGCACCATGAGCTGAAATTGCTCCATAGCTGGAAGGGAAACTCCAACACCAGCTTGATCCAGGTGGGAGAGCTGGGGGCAAGCACTGCCCAGAGCACATCACAGAGGGAAACACAGTGTTGCAAAAGGAATTTCTCCATTTTTCTGCCTTGCCTGAAGTGGGGGAGCAACAAGCCTTGCTACAGAGAGTGTCTGTAGAGGACCTGTATTGGAGAGGATGTGTAAGTGTCAGGGGTATTCCCCACTTGACTCCCCATCTGCAACAGCCATCAAGGGGCTTGGGCTGCAGTGGGATTGACAGCTCCTGTCTCCTCAGTGTGCAGTAAATATGATAAAGTCAGAGGTTTCTGATTAAACCTCTCTAGATTCTTGGTGCCCATGCAGTCTCTATAGTATGGGAGTAGAAAACAAGCCCAGTGGTGTCAAAAATTCAGATGTCTATATCATTAAACCTATGTATATTTATCCTCTAAATATAGATATGGAAAGGGCAACATGAACTGGTTCTTCATTTCTTGCTGGAAGCAGTGACAATATCTCAGGGAAAAGTGAGAGTTCTTTGATCACTGGACTCCAGTGTGAGACGGGAGGTTGAGAAAGTAGCACAAAATCCCCTGTCTTTCATGCCAGGGCTGAAATAATTTCCTCTGAGAGTAAAAAACACATCACAAATAAACCCTCTTCTTATAAATGGCCAAATTAAGAGCAGTACTAGTATCATATGTGAAGTGTGAGTCATACAAGGAAGAATTCCAGAGGACGTGGCCTGTCTCCAGATTGTTTTTGCTAGCAGTGATTGAGTAAGATGTGTTCTGTCCAGGGATCTCTGGAGAGATATCTCAGGGCAGAGCAAGACATAAGGAGGCAAGAGCCCCTCTCAAACCCCATTTTTTCACCCCAAAGTGGCTATATGGCAATGGGCAAGCCTTAATCCCTGGTCAGAGTTGGTGGATCCAGAAGTCATGGCTTGTTCATGGGATGATCTTTTGTCTTAGCCACCTCCTGTGTTTTGCAACACATTTTTGACTGTTATTAGTTTAATTTCTTTTCCCCCTACACTGACCTGTGTGTACCTTTTTCTGGCTTTGCCTAGGAGGGCAGATGGTAGCATGGCAACAGTCTGGTTCAGCCTTACAAGATCCTGCAGACTACTTTGCTGTCTGTGATGCCAGTGATTGCCTTCTACTGCCCCTGCCTAATGTTGAAGACTTTAATTCCCACTGGCAGATTTGATTGGTGCTGCTGATCAACAAGCTTGGCTTTTTGCTACTGCACAGTAGGACACCTACAAGAAAGTATCTAAAAACTCTCAGTTCTTGTGTTGAATTGTGTTGTGAGAAATCATTTAACTTCTTATTTTCATACTGAGCTCCTGAGGTTGTGGCTTTGGCTTGTGAGCTGTTGCCCAAGCTGACCTGAGAGGTCAGTAGTGCTGGGACTAGGAAACTTGGAGACAACAGGCATAAAACTCTCTGTGTGGTCTTGGGATGGTGTGGCTGGCTTTGCTCTTTGAGGAGTGCTCCCTTCCCTTAGGGAGCAACCTGCCCCCCAGTGTAGTTTGTACCAGATGTATCTGAGAAAGGTTTTGCCTGCAATACTTGATGCCTTTTGGATTTTGTTATCCTCGGGGCAGTATCTGGATTTCAGCTCCTCAGAAGGCACACAATCTGCTCTGAGGCACCAAGGAGTGTGTGAGCTGGGTCATTGCCTTTTAAATATTCAGTTGCATTCTTCACTTTAGAGCAATAACACAACTGCTTGTTTGCATAAGGAGACTTGTTTTGCAATTCCATCGTTTTCTTTTTGAGATAGAAGTGTCCAAAGCTGTGGAATCTGTGTTCTATGGATGCAGACATAAATGTGAACAAGTGGCTTGGTTTCTAGAAAGGCGGTGGCTGAGTAGGCTGTGAAGTACTTGTCAAGCACACAGACCTAGAAGCAAGTTGTGGTCAGAGGTGTTTGTGCTTTTACAGAGGGTAAGCTGGAATACAGGAAGGGTAGGTTGCTCCAGATCATGGTGTGTGACCACCTGGGAGCTGAGATGTTGTGTTTGGTGGTCTTGACTTTTCAGCTTGCAGGTTTGTCACATAAGTGTATATTTGCTTATGAAAGTATGTTCATATTTTGAGCCTGCATATTTTCCAGGTCACTGACCCCCTCCTTGTCCAATAAATGTTCCCAAGGGAATTTATAGCTGTTTTTTTCCAACCTCTGTTCTGACCAAAAAAACCACCCCACGCAGCGAGGACTGGTGTTGCCAAGCCTGGAGTGAAGCGGAGCTGCTGCTGCAGTTCATCCTCCCAGATGTGCTCTTTGCCTTCTGGAAAACAGATGGGGGAAAGCTTGACAGGAGCATAAAGCTGATTTTGCTCTACTTCAGTATTTCCTCTCATGAAAGGGGAATCCCATCCTGCTGCTCCAGGCAGCATGATATTTGCTTGGCCTTTGGCAGGCAGGCTGATGTGCAGAGACAAGCAGTGATTTTTAGCTGGCAGAAGGTGAATGAATCCTCTTGTGCCTGGGGTTGAAAGGATTGCACCACTATTTTCTCAGACCTGTATGCTTATTGGTGAGATCTAGTGTCCTGTGGATACCAGCACATGTGGCTTAAAAAAAACCCCAAACCAAACATCTAAAGCTGGGGTATCAGTCATTAGGAGCTGCCTTCTCCTGTAGTCCTCATCCCGTCTCACACTGTGTAAGCGTCTGCTTTGGGGAACTGAAATCATTTGTTCATTCCTTAATGAGAGTCCCTTTCTCCCACAAACTGCTCGTGACTTGTCCTGGAAGTGCTTTCAGTTATGGTTCAAAATGCATGAGTCTAACTTTCCCAGAGAACAAAAAAGGATTTTTCAGCTGCTTTTGTGTGCCATCAGCAGTTCCTATCAGCTGGTGTAGCTCGTGGCAGCAATGCCCTTGTTTTTAGATCCCTTCTTGTGTTAGCTGGCTGGGATTCTACTTTATTTTGGCTGCATGTATTGCATCCATTCGTGGGGCAGTTGTAAAGCATGCACTTAATTACAACTTATCTATACAGCTCAGAAGAGAATAAAGAGATGAAGGAGTGTGAGACTGGTGGCAAATGTTCTTCAGTGGTGACTTTTCAAAGTAGTGCTCAAATAAGGCTGTTGAGCTTACAAGAAAAAAGCAGAGAGATTAAATTGTCCTCTTAGCAGGTGAAGAAAGAGGGTGCTTGTGGAAGTAGGAACAAGACTGGTCATGGAAGCAACTTCCTTGAATTGGGTGGGGAGAGGTGTGCAGCCTCCGGGCTCACGAGGGGGTGAGTCTGGGAAGATGAGATGCTTGCAGTGATACCCAGCGGTGGTCTTGGGCATGAGGAGGAACTCGCCTTCCCTGCACCCAGGTGCTGTGGCAACAACCCAGCCTGTAAATATTTGCTGCATCCATTAACTTGAAAATAACCTTGAACATTAGCTAAGTGGAAAGCAAAGAATGAGAAGAAAAATGACCTGGGTGGAAGGAGAGAAAATTCAGCAGGTGTTTGGTGTTTCTGGAGCACTCCTCGTCCCAGCAAGTCAGAGCTGCCACTGGTTGAGCTGTAACCCTGCTGCAGTGCCTGCTTCTCTGTTGACCACACTCCAATGTGGCTCTGCTGCCTGGTAGTGCAGCCAGCAGAAAGGCACGTTATCAGTTCCACCTCTGGCCTTGGACTGTGGGTTCTCACGATTTCTGTCTGCATGGCAAGATGCTGGAGCTGCCAAGTGCGTGTTTGGCCCCGTGCTCTTGGTTGCTGTCTGGGGTGGGCTGGCTATCTGCGAGTCCATCTGAATGCACTGGGTGAAGAAACAGGATGGCTTCTTTGGACTCTGGTGCATAAATCCTGGCAGACTTGCTGGTTATGGGGCAAATCTGCAAGCAAGTAATGCTTATCTTAAAGGGCATGAAGCTCCCTCTAAATATACATATGTTTTAGGTCAAGATAGTCAGGGAAATACCAAATGTCTTTAAAATTATTTTGAAGCAAGTTGTGTGTCCCCATTTAAAGGCAGCTTGGAGGATATAATTTTAAAAGTCTTAAGATGATTAGGTAATGCCAGACAAAGTGTCATTTTGTTGTTAATAATGAAGTTGTAGTGCTGGCAGTCAAAGCACTTAATAGAAAAATCAATATTTTGGCTGCCAAGGTATTTTACAGCCCACAGGATATCTCAATATGCCACTGGGGTTTTTAAGATGCTAAACCAAGACTTTCTGGGGGAGGGGGAGGCAGGGAAGGGAAAGAGTCTATTAAAACTTGAAATGTGTGTCACCAGTGAGGTACATGTGTAAGGATCATATACCAAGAGGGTACCTTGAAGGATGCATTGGGCAAGGGTTAGACATTCATCTCTCAGTCAGAAACCCTGGGTACCACATCTGCCAGGCAGTGGGAATCCCTGGCTGCAGGGAGCTGGGGAAGGCTTTTTGGCTTTCCCAAAAGTCAGTAGAAAAGCCTGAGCCAAAGCATCTAGGAATTTTGGCAAGAAGGCAGCAGCCTGGACTAAAGCTCAGAGTAGGAAGTAGATGTAAGAATGTGCTGAAGAGAGACACTAATTCAGTTTTGTGTGTGTGTTATTAGACAGGATCCCAGCCACGGCCAGCGTGCCTGCCAGAAAAAGACAGGGGACTGGGTTGGTTGGGGTTTTTTCTTTTTAAAGGGAACATCTTTAATGTAATGCCCTGAGACTGGAACGTGAGCATGTAATGGCAGATAAATTGGAGTGGTTTTGTAATACAGAAGCTGCAGCTCTGAACTGTGACTGTAAGAGCAAACCACATCATCCACAGATTCACCCCAGGGGCAGTGGTTGTTTTGCAGCACTGTGATTAAACTGAAGGCTGATCATCTCTGTGTGACGTCTGCTAAATGAGACCCTGAAATTGTGCCTCCCTAGGCTCATCATCCACCTCTTCAATTACTAATCTGGGGTGCATTAGAAGGGCTGTGGTCAGTAGGTTGAGAGAGGTTCTTCTTCCCCTCTACTCTGCCCTGGTGAGGCCACAGCTGGAATATTGTGTCCAGTTCTGGGCCCCACAGTTCAAGAAGGACAGGGAACTGCTTGAGAGAGTCCAGCACAGAGCCACCAAGATGATGGAGGGAGTGGAGCATCTCCCTGATGAGGCAAGGCTGAGGGAGCTGGGGCTCTTTGGCTTGGAGAGACTGAGGGGGGACCTCATTAATGTTTATAAATATCTGAAGGGTGAGTGTCAGGAGGATGGGGCCAGGCTCTTCTCAGTGGTGTCCAATGATAGGACAAGGGGCAGTGGGTGTGAGCTGGAACACAGGAGGTTCTGCTTAAACTTCAGAAGAAACTTCTTTACTGTGAGGGTGACAGAGCCCTGGGACAGGCTGCCCAGGGAGGGTGTGGAGTCTCCTTCTCTGGAGACATTCAAGACCCACCTGGATGCCTTCCTGTGTGATCTCATGTAGGTGTTCCTGCTCTGGCAGGGGGGTTGGACTGGATGAGCTTGTGAGGTCCCTTCCAATCCCTGACACTCTGTGATCCTGTGAGGGCTCAGTGTGCAGTGCTCAGGCAACACCAAGCACATAAATCCTTCCAGGAATGCTGCTTTGCTCTCAGAGCACAATTTGCAAATGCAGTCAACTTCTCTGGACCTTTCAGTCTGTGTATCATGGTATGAAAATGGGGACAAAGTGTAAATAAACACCAGCTTGAGCAAGAGTGTACTGTGGACTGGGAGATGATGCAGCCAAAGCTTGTAGCAGCTGGAACTGGGACTGCTGCAGGTCACACTGCCTGGGCTGGCTGTGCACTGCATGGCAATGGGGAGGGACCAGGGAAGGTGACTGCATGTCCCAAAAGGAATGGCCAAGTGAATGAAAAGAGCTTGGGTCTCTGTGGAGCTGCCTGGGCTTACAGGGAAGAGGGAAATGAGTGGGGTCAGCCACTCCCCGGGTCACTTTCCTGTTGTAACCTTGCACTGTGCCTGCTGATAGTTAAAAAGAACTTTAGGTAGTTTGATTTCCCTCCTTCCCACCCCCCAAAAAAATCTGAGAAGAAAGCAAGCAGTAGATTTTATCTTCACCTGTACCCTGTGCTTACAGGGCCTGGAGTTTTCCTCAGTAATAAATACAGTATAAATACAGTCTAATAAGGACCCTGATGGTGATGACCTCAGTAAAACAGAATACAACTGTCTGGGCTTCCTCCATCAAGGAAGTGGTCTGTAAGTTGGTTGGGCTTTGAGGATAAAATTGTGTCAAGAACTTGAAAATTTTGCCTGAAACAGAAAGTGGTGCATCCACAGGTGAGGGCTGATGGTCAGCTCTTACAGGTACTCAGGAGGTTTTGTGATCTTATTTCCAGAAGGTCTCTTGTCACATATAGCAAGACAAGAAAGTTCTGCAGCCCACAAAGGAAAATAAATTCCTAAAGCATATTTCTGGGTGAGTAAGAGAAAGGGAAATTCCTCGCTAAAGACATAATTAATACTATTTTTCTATTTATCACGTACTTAATTTATAGTCAAAGGATGCAGTGCAAGCTCACTCAATATAAACTTAAATAAACTGCTCAAAACAGTTGTTGGATACTGAAGTTTTTTGCCTTTTCCTGGAAATTTTAGTGTAGGGTTTCCCCAGGTTTCCGTTTCATGCTTGTGGAAAGCAGGGGTTTGAGGAACTGAGTATCACTGAAAATGAAACTGAACAATGAAAGTGAAAAAGCACATGAAAACAAGGCCAGGGGAGCTCAGCGCTGTGGCCCTTCGGAAGAGGCTCATCTGCAGCACCTCTTCCGTGGCTGGGTATTACCAAATCTTTATACTTGGCCACTGACTTTGTTTTCTGTGAAAAATGAAGGAAGGCAAAGAAAAATTACAATTTTGAGTCAGTTTCTCAGAATATTGATGTATTTTGCACTGACAGCTTGCACTGGAACTTGAACACAGCTGGCAATTGGATGGGCTGGATTTGAGTGAAGAGTTTAGTCCTGCTAGCAATTCCTCAAACCATTCCATCCTCCAGAGGTGCAAAAATCCCCAAAGTGCATCTTTGCTGCTATGGTCCTTGGCTACAACTTGTGCTATTTGCATCACACATTAAAACACGTTAAAACAGTGCTGGCCAACTCTTTCTCAGTGGCCCATTTGGCAAAGATGGAGAATTTGGAAATAACCACTCCCCAAAAAGAGAAAATAAATTATTCTTGTCTAGTTGGTTGAAGTGTTCAGTGTTCACCCTGAGTGCCTCACAGCTGGGGGATGCTGAGGGGCTGCTCTTGCTTGGAGCAGCCAAAGGCTTGAGAAAGCTCTGAGGTGCTGTCCAACCAGCGCTGTCACATGCACTCATCTTCCAGTTTCCATAAGGTCATCCCTGAGACAAGCAGCAGAGCACAACAGGGCACCTAGGTGAAACCTTATTGTTGAAACATGTGAAGATTGAGCTCAGAAGTAGTGAGCTGCAGTGCATTTCTCCTTCCCTTGTTCTGGCTGTTCTTTGAGACCACTTGCAACCTGGAAATGGGATCAAGAGATGATGTAGCAGAGCAAGAGGGTAAGTATGGATCATGGGGGGCAAAAGGCTTGTTTTCTCCCCATGGACACGCTGTGCCCTGCAGTACATGGGACTGAGGCTGTGTGTGGCAATAGCAGCAGCTCAAACTCATGTCACTGTCACAGTTCTGCCCATTCCTAGGTAGAGGTGCTGAGTCAGCAAGGTGTTACGAGGTGTTTTCTCCCTTATCTGCATGTCCAGAGCACATCTGGTGCCATGCACTCAGGGTGACCATCATGCACAGGGCTGCTTTCAGTTTCTTTATTAACTGTTTGACTTGAAGACTGCCCTTTCAGACCTGTTTTTCTTCTATAATGGCAAGTAATTTTGAACTGAGGAAATCCAGGTTGTTTCAGGTGGCAGTAAAAGGTGCAGCGTGTGATGGGTCAGCTCAGGGTGAGCTGAGCAACTCAGTCCTGCCAGCAGCAGCCAGTGACTGTTGGAGACATCTGCTGCCAGGGGTCTCAACTGAGCTCTTACCATACCCCATAATATGTGCATGTGTAATCCCACCCATGGTGAACTCTGGAGCCTTTCCTGTTGCCCTGGTTTTGGCTGAGGCAGAGCTAATTTTCTTCTCTCAGTAGCTGAATGCTGTGTTTTGGTTTCAGTATGGGATGTTGTAGGAGAAGAATGTTGATAACATACTGATGTTTTCAGTTGTGGCTGGAAAATCAAGGACTTTCCAGCTTCCCATGTTTTGCTAGTCTGCAGGTGCAGAAGAAGCTGGGGGAAGAGTGGTAGGTTCAAAGTGGCATTTGGATATGATATTCCATATCACATAATGTCATGGTCAGTATCTAAATGAGGGTGACTGGAGTGCTTACTCTCTCTTCTAGGACTGCAGTTTTGGTTTGGGGTTTTTCACTCCTCTGGGATCGCTATCCAGGAACGGGCTGGGCATTGGCTGGCAAGTGGTGAGCAGTTGCACTCATTTGTGTATTCTATTATTATTGTCATTATTATTGTGATGATTATTTAAAGTTTTATTTTAATTACATTTATTAAATTGTTCTTTTATCAACCTACGAGTTTCCTTACCTTTACCCCTCCAATTCTCCTTCCTGTTCCCTGGGATGGGGGGTAGAGTGAGCAAGCAGCTGTGTGGTGTTTGGCTGCTGGATGAGTTAAACTACAACACCTCTATAGGTGTGTTCTGACCATGGATTGAGCAGAGAAGATGCTTAGCCCTGTTCTGCTGGGGCAAGGAGGGGACTATGCCATCTCTGTCAGCCATGCTGAGAGCACTAGGGTGTTGAGCAGAGCAGCCCTGGACATCACCTTGCAGCAAACCTTGCTCCAGCTGCTTTCTTACTACAGGACTTGCTTTCTGAGAAATTATTTTGATAGGAAACGTTTCTGAGCAAGTGCAGAAATGAAAACCCTTCTCTGCATCCTGGACTTAAAAGAATGAAGAAGTGATGATGTGGTTGTTCATTATGAAAGTGGAGTTTTCTGTTTCCTCTTTTTGTCCAGGTCTGTTTATATAGATGTTGGGAACAAAGAGATAAGAATGATTCTCCCTGCAGCTACTTCTTAGTAGCAGGGGGCAGAGTAGGATTTTGGCCTGTCTCCTGACTGTTCCCTGGCTTTGAGGTGAGGCTCCCCACTTACCCTAACCCAGCAGCAGGTTTTGGTTATCAGACCCCAAACCAGCTCTATGGGGATCTCCTCCTGTGCTGTCAGTTCTGCCATGTACTCTGCATGTCACACCACTTCTTTGACTTTCCCTGGGTTTTTGAGACAAAAACTGATCAAAATCAGGCAAAATCCCAGCTTCCAGGACAAGCTGTATGACAGCAGGTGGAGATTTTGTGTGCACTAGAAGCTCTTCTTTGGTACTAGCTGTGTGTCCTATGGTATATAATTTCATCAGTTCAACACTTTTATCACCTTGCAGATATCTGCCCTTCACTTTCATTTCTAGTAGCTGCATTTAGTTCCCATGTAGCTGCATTTAGTTCTGCCATGCTGGGCAGGGTGGATGGTGTTCCTCCTAAAGACTGTCACAGCAGCTTATTTGGAGCTGCTTAGGGATGGGTAGCACTGCTACCCAGGAGCCAGAGACTCAGACTCCTAGATGAGGAAGTCTTTAACACGTGGGAAGCATGATCTGATGCTGCATGCTCTTCTCAGAGCATTGTGTTTTAGGAGGAACATGGAGGGCATTGTCTTTGAGGAAATGAAAGAAGAAAGTTCTCCAATAGAGCAGGGCTGGGACTGGTTTATTATAACAATATTGATCTTTGGACAGCTGGTTATCACTTACTGTTTCTAGAGAGCCACTGGCTTAACCTTCAGCCTCTTTTCTCTGCTGAACATGGTATGAGCTGCTCAGAAGGAGCAGAAAAGTCTTTGTTCTTTCTTCTAGTGGTGGTTTCTGACTACTTCAACACATTCATGGGTGTGGGAACCAAGTACTGATCTGAGAAAGATTTCTTTCTGAGTAGGCAGTCATGCCCAACATGATTTCTCATGCCACTGCAAGACCTAAAGTTCTGCCTGGAAAATTAACTATTTCAGAATGGCTAATTTTTCTTTTTTTTCTGGCTCTTTTATTTGTTTGAACCAGTCAGGAAGCTACCAGTGCAGAAGGATGCACAAATTTAGGTCTCCTAACAAAGCTGATGGAAGATACAACCCCTCTTGTCCCTTGCTGTCATTCAGATTAGCTTCTCATCTCTAATTTGTGGAGTATTGGTTACTTTGTTGGTTTATTCTCACAGTTACATTAAAAAAATCTCTTGATTTATGGTTAGTTAGTTCTCAAAATGCTTGTTTCAGTGTTGTTGTGGATAAAGCTTCTTGGGTCTTTATAATGCATTGGGAGTTCTCTGTTTTGCTGATTGGGATTGCATGATTTAAAGATGTTGGATGGAAAGTCTTCTCTCCTTGTCTCCTGTCTGTGATACAGTTCCTCAGAAGACAACATAAACCTGAACAGAAAGTTGTCTGAAGCCTACAGGGGTAGAACAATTCTATCCTTTCCTGGATTTAACTGTGGAGGACATTGTCATATTTCTCCTTACTTCTCTTTGGAAAGAGTTTGGCAGCAGAGGCTTAGGGATTATGCTGGAGCCAGCCACTTTTCCAACACACAGCAGAACTTATCTAGTGCTCTGCTCACAGCTTTTGAATAAGTCTATTGCATATTCACTGGTACATTTAGCCATCCACCTCTGTGCAATTTGATTACTGAAAACCTCCTTTTTTCCCCTAAAAAAAATCCCACCTATGCATTCACACTCTTCTCTCATCTTTAAAACATCTGGGAAAGAAGAACAGGTACTGCCAAGTGTCTGGGCACGTAGTGTGAAACACCATGAACAGGCTTGGTGTAAATGCTTGTCACATCAGAAAGGGAAAGGCTGTGTGGAACAACTGACCCGAGCCTGTGCAGACACAAACTGTGAGAGGCCAGGTAGACTCATCCCTGATGAAGGAAAACTGAAAATTAATCAGATGAGAGGAGGACTGGGCAAAGTACTGCTTCCAAAACTTGGGAGCAGGTAGATGAAAGGGAACATGGAGAGGAAATCTGTGCTGCTTTGAGGATGCTCTTGTGTAGCAGCTGTGCTGAGCCCCAGTCAGCTGGGACCTTCCTTTGCTGTTCCCTGAGCCTGTTTACTGGAGGATGTGCTCCCAGCTGCAGCCTGCCAGCAGATAGTGTGGGGGTAGAGAATGTTCCCTTTCCTCACCCTCCTCTTCACTGGGAATAGGGCACTCTCTGCAGAGAACACAGATGTCTTCTAGCATTGCAAAAAAGGAAAAAAAATACCAATTCCAAAACCAAAAAAAACCCCAAACAAAAAAAAGAAAAAAACATAGATAGGAAGACAGGCAACAAATGGCTGTGGCTAGCTTCAGGTAGTGGGGTTTTTTATCCTATTTTCTTTTAGTATGTGTGAATGTGACAGTCTGGACTATTTGCAAATGGCACAAATGTTTGTTTTTAACATAAGTTCACTGTGAATTCATTGTTAAAGAGACTGTGCTGAGAGCCTGGGTGTCAGAGTGGAATGAAAAAATTGCAGTCTTGGAACCTACTGAGGGAGTGGCTGCATCACCTTGTGTTTCATTCCTGGAAATGGCTGCATGCACCTCTTGACTTCATTATGTCAATATTTAACTTCTCCACAGATCTGAAAGCCTTGTATATGCAAGAGGTGATCCTTCCAGGTCAGCTTGAGCCCTACCTGAAGGAAGGGTACAAGACAAGGGAAATAAGGAAGGCACTGTTTAAAGAGGCCTCCTACCAGCCCTCTTAGTCCCTGCAGAGAAGATAAGCTGAAGCACAGCAGACCACAAGAGCACGTGAAGTACTTGCAGAGCAGGTCCTTGAAGCCTTCATTCCATGGTGAGAGCTGAGAAATAACGTTTCCTCTATTAAAAAGCAAATGTAAAAGTGACCCATTGAAAAATGAGTAAGTGCTTTGTCAAGGCAAATAAGCATTCTTCTACCTGAGTTGCAGAGTCTGGAAATGAGAGAGGTTCCTTTGATTTCCTGAGAGCTGTGCAAACTCTCTGCCCTCTCCCTGGTCCCACCTGCTCATGCCAGGTTATGGGATGGTGTGGTGGTGCAACCTCATGGGCCACTTCACGATCCTAGGTCAAGCCAACATTGTGTTCTTGTTTGGGTTCCAAGTGCAGTGAGCTGGGACGTTATGGCCCTTCCTTGGATACACGTGTGGTGAGTTGAGACAGTCATGTGCTGCCTGACTGTACCCAAAACTCCTGCTCCTTGGATTGTAGCCTGATCTGGCAGGTCCTAGAGTGTATAATCTGGAAAGTGCTGGAGTTGGATGGTTGCTGAGATACCAGAATAATTTAACACAAGTTGGGAGGTTAAAAAAAAAAAAAAGGTATGACCAAAGTAACTAATCTCACAGAGCTTTAAATGTGGGTCCCAAGGGAGGCCCTTTGGGCTCTGCTGGACCACAACAAGCTGCAACCAGCATCTCCCTGCGAGTGGGACGCCTCTCAGAGCTGGCAGACTCTCAGGTTTGTGGAACTGGAGGGCTGTCACCAGTGACCAATATCGGGACCTGGGCTGGAACCTCCCACCCCTTGAGGCTCAGCCCTCACCCGTGGGAAATACTGAGACATTTGAAGTGAATATGTCACGGAACTCGAGTGGAATTTTGAATAGGTATACCTTTATATTTGTGTTATCTACATTCATATCTGTATCTCTGTGTGTGTGCAATTTGATTGAAGAAACTTTGTTGAATCAGTCATTGATTATCAATGAATTTTGTTAGAAAATCATATAATCCAATCTTGTAATTTACTATAATAGTGTCAATGAGCCTCAAATTGTTGATATCTCAAAATCTACCTCAAAATCATATAAAACACATAATCACATGTCAGAGCACTACACTGAGATCCCTGCACCTAATCCCTTTAGCCATAAACCGTTGACCGAGTCTGGGACTAGGAGTGGATTCAGCTGCACCTAGACTCCTCTCTGCGAAGGATTTTAGAAAGCACAGGGGTCCACTCTGAACCTCATGACTCAGTGGGAGGGTTTCCCTTTTCTTCTTTCCCTAATCCCTGTAAAAATCACACCAACCCGATTCTGACTTGATTTTTCCTGATCCCTTGATTCATGTGTAAACCATCCTGACTCAATTCTAATTTCATTTCCCTGCTGTATGCTTTTTCCATGGAGTAAGTCATAGAGTGAACCTTGCCACTGAGCTCTGCTGATTCTTTAAATGACCTTAAGTTCTGCCATTTCAATCCATGACAGCCAGGCACAAATTCAGCCAAGGAGCAGAGCTGTCGCTGAAGCAGGGCTGTCCTTCAACAGTGACCCTGGCCAGGGAATAAGCTGAGCTCAGCTCAGCACTGCAGGCTCTCCAGTGCTGGGACTCTGCATGGCACAGTAGTAGCAGAGCCCAGAGCAGATCTCAAATCCAGTCCATTCACACCACTCTTGCAATATGCAGAGAGACAAATTTACTACAAATTTACTACAAATTTACTACACATTTCCAGGAAGGGATTTTTTTCTCCATGCTGTCCAGCTGCAGAGTCCCAAGCAGCAGCGTGGACTTACCTTGTCTGCAGTGCTCAGTGGTGCTGCTGCCCTGCGCTTGCTGAGAAGTGAAAGTGAAAATCCATTTGCTTTTTAAAGAAGGGAGAAGCCGGTGCTGTGCCTTTTCCTCTGGGATCCAAGTGCCTTCTGCACCTCCTGTGCAGGGCTCTGGAAGAGGAGCTGAATGAACTGGGAGCTGGAAAGGCTGCTCAGGCTCATGGAGAAGAGAAGGGAGGAGACACCAAGGCTTCCTCAGACACAAGCAACTTTGGAGGTACTCACACTGTCTTCTTTAAAGGGTCCTGTCTTACAGCCAGCCTTTTATCTTACAGATTGTTGCTGGTTCCTCTTTTTAAGTGGGCATTTAGAAACAGGCACTAAAAAACTCTGTGGCAGAAGGGGAATTATTAGTGTTTCACCTTTTCTCCATCAGGTTGACTGTGTGTTACTTGTGTGCATGATCTTGCTGTGTAAATAACACAGTTTTTTTACAGCCCAGACTGCCAACTTTCATGCTGTTCTGCCCTGCTTTCCCATTGCTGGTATGAATGTGAAAATCCAACAGCTTTATTAAGTGGTGCAATTGTATATATGTGTGAGTGACCACAGAAGTAATAGAATAAATCTGTTAGAGCTTTTTCATCTTCATGTACTTCTCAAATAATTTTTTCCCATACCCAATGAAGCTTCACCCCCACCCCATAGCTCCTTAATGTGTTTTGTTAATGTTTCCTTTTCCAAAACTGGCATCCTGTTATATTTGCAAATAAAGGATAATTTGCCTGCAGTAGAAATCTTTGCAGCTCTCCATTTTCTGGGAGAAGCTGTCACCCAAGCTGGAGCTGCTTGTGCATTGTTTTCCCTGTGGCTGCTGCTCCGCTCCCTAAAGGGACCTATGGGCACCCTTTAGGTGCCTCTGGGTTCAGAACAACAGAAAACAGAGAACCAAAACAGAAAGCATCAGTCAGTAAGAATATTGGTTTTAAAATAAAAGAAATTAAACCAGTGAAAGGCTTCATTCCACTTGCCTTAATGTGCTGCAAGCAGAAAATAAGAAGTTATTCGTGTTTTCTAACAGCTACTGTGGAAAGCATGTCTCAGCTGGAGCACGGTGTCCCACTGATTGCTCTCTGCACTGCCTTGTTGAAGCTGTAGGAACAAACTGCACTCACAGGCTTGCTCTGGAAATAGCTGTTTTATCTCTTACTGTCCTGGTTTTGCTAGGATAATTTTCTTCTTAGTAGTTAGAATAGGTGAATGCACCCAAACCACCACAGTCCTGATGATTTTGTTTATTTATTTGATTGTAAATTTTGTTGAGAGTGGTGTTTAGGAGATCAACAAAGTGAAACTAGTACTGAAACTAATACAAAAATTAGCTCTTCTGTAAATTCTACTCCTTTTCCAGGAAAGAACTTAGAGTGGAAAATAAAATCTGTAGGATCTTCTGCAAGTTTTTTGTTTTTTATTTTGTTGCTTCCCTACTTCCTTCAATAATAGTATTTTTTTCAAACTGTCTGAAACTTAAGTCCTCTCCATGGAATACTTAGGGTACCACATAAATATTTTCTGAAGATGTATTGCATTATTTCACCCAGGCAGTTCTACCTGACCATCTAAACCCTGCACTAAAATGCTCATAAAGCTATAGATCCCCAGGGTGCATGGCTGCAAGAGAGAGAAGGGGCAGGCAAATGCAGGTTTTACAGTTGGAGAACAGCGCTGGATCTCATGATGTTCTTGACTTGAAGTTCATGACTGCACTTCACAGTCAGTTGGAGAGGGAAGTACATCCAAAACCCAGGGCAGCAGCCCTGCTCTGCCATCTCCTATGTCTGACCTCGGGTGATCCCCGCCACTGCAGCCCTGTGCTTGTCACCATGGGGGTCCACACTGCAGTGGCAGCCTCAGCTGAGGTTGGTAAGTCTGAGGATGAAAGGCAGTGAGCTGGTTTAACTTGTGCTGCAGTAGGAAAATGCAGGTGTCTAAGCAGAATGTTCCAGGTTGTTAGCTTTTAACTTTGAGAGCAGACCTTTGCTCTGGTGGAAGTGATGCCGTTACTGACTTTCTTTCTTGTCTTGGTGAACATTGGAGTTGTTTGTTGTGTTGTGTTTGCTATGAAGTTACAGGAGGAGGAAAAGCAGGAGATCTTGAGGTATTGATTTTTACTCAAATAGATTCTTTCAAAAAGAAAACTAAAAGCCCTTGTTAGAGCCCCACAACTTTCTGTTCCTGGTGAAGCCGCTCCCTCCTGCCGGTGATCTCAGGTTGGCTTGTTCACGAGGTTGGGTCTGAACTGACATTCATCAGCTGGGTGTGAATGACTGGTGTTTGGTGAAGGAGTTCCAGATCCTCCTGGTTGTTACTTTATTCATCTGCTGCTTGCAGCTAATCCACTTTTAGGGTGTGACATTGCTTTGATAAAGCTGTGTATGCAGCTTCAGTTGCTCTGGAGAGTGCAGGTTTGTATTGCCTGGGAAAGAAAGGCAAACATGCAAAAAAGTTATTGGAAAACATTTTCTGTCCAGAGTGTGTTTCGTTTTAGATTTGAATGTTTTATTGTTAGTTTAAAACTGATGGCAGGAGGTGGCCAAGACAGCTGAAGACTGTCAGAAACCTGCCAAAAAAAGAGGATTGTAAGACAGACCAGTGGGAGGGGACAGAGATTTGCTGGACAGTGCTCTAGGTTTTAAAAATGAAGAGAAGATGGGGAGTAGGAAGGGCAAGGATGAGACAAGAAGACCACAAAAGAGAAGGGAAGCCAGAATGAACAAGGACAAAAGATACAAACCTCAGGCTGAAAACTACTATGAAAAAACCCCCATTTTTTGTCCTTAACCTCTGGGCAAATAACTCTGCCAGATGTGCTGCAGCTGGTCTGTGAGGACTGCATCAGGCTGGTGAACATGCTCAGAGGACAAGGAGGTGAAATACTCTGAAGGTATTGAAGATATGTAGCTGTGGTGCTAGGGATGTGGTTTAGTGGTGGACTGGGCAGTGTTGGGTTAATGGTTGGACGTGATGATCTTAGGGGTCTTTTCCAACCGAAATGATTCTGTGATTCAATGTTTCTAAGGGTGGTGACAGTTCCTTGGCACTCTGGTCACTTGCAGAGGAGGGAGGGACAAACATTGTTAACTGGTGCCTTGCAAAGCAGGAAATAGGATGAAGTGAATATGTGTGAAATGATACTGGTGGATCTGGTTTAGGAAAAAAAAACCCCAAAACAAACAAACACCCCCCCCCCCCCAAAAAAAAAAAAACCCACTCAAAAAGGTAGGAGCTATTTTTAGATGTATGGAAAGAGGATAAGAAAAGTTGTTGACCTCATTTGATGCACTGGGTGTTGTTAATACTTGGTGGGGCAAGAAGAAATTCTTGCCAGAGCGTGTAGGTGAGGAGCACTGGGCATGGAATGGAAGGATTGATCCCTGGTGTGGTGTGGAGTGGACAGCTCACACCTGTGTGGGTACATGTGGAGCAGCACTAGGACCTCGGCTCAGTCCGGCATCTCCTGGCTGTGGGTCCTGCATGGGGGTGTTGAGGGGCTGAGGGGGGCACTATAGGGGGGGGGCCAGGTTTTATTCCACAGGAATTTTTGCAATGGTCTCAAAAATTGCCTCCTGTGCCAGCTGGGAAGGGCTCATTTTGCGGGTTGTGTTCCTGCTGTCGAAGCCATTTCTGGGAAAGGGCAGCTCTAGGCTAGCACAGATCATGAGATGAGCAATTATTAACTTCTGCTGAGCAATCCATGCATAATTAGGCATTCATGCATAATTAATTTGGAAACTTCCTCAAGGTACTTCTCAGGTAGTGACATACCAAAAATAGTTATTAATGAAAGCTTCTAATGAAGAGCTCCTAGGGGCAAAGCAGTTTGTGTTTCCCAGAGCTAGGCTGGTGAAGAAAGAGAGAGGAATTTTCCAGAGTTTTTTTTGTCCTTTGGAAAGTAAAACTGAAAAAAATCTGGAAAATTAAATTAATAAAAAGAAACTTAGTATTTCTTTTCAAAAAATGTCTTTGATTTAGTCAGAAGTTCATCCTCAATTACTTCAATGAAGCTGTCATGAATTTCTGAAATATGTTTCAGTAAAAATGTTTATTAATTTAATTTGAAGAGATATTTCCCATCAGGTCTTCTAAATTAAAACTAAAATAAAATTCAGTTTGATAATAAATATTTCACCTTAGGTCAAGCAAAGCAGTCATTCAGCACAAAACATCTTCCTTGTCTAATATTTTGTGTGTTTGGGAAGTGATAGCAAGTCAGGACCTTATTTGTTGCATGTGCTACTCAGTGATGTGTGCAGGGCCACTGCCTTGAGCAGCCTGGAGGACCTGGACATGGAACCTCCTGCCCAGCAGGCTCAGGAGCGATTTCTCTTTCCCTGCACAAAGACCATGTGTCTTCTACTGCTGTGACTGACCCAGAGAGGGAAAGGGGTGAGTCTGGCTTTTGCAAAAGCCACCTCAGAGTGCAGCAGCAGCTGAGCAGCACAAGCATTTCTTTGCCTATATTCCAGTTATCTTGGCTAGAAGCAGCTTTGCATATTTGGCCTGGAATTTGTTTTCTTTTTGACTGGAGAAAGATAACAAGAAAAATAATGGGTGCTAAACACTATATTTAATATCCAAACAGGGAGATGACTGAGGGAGGAGCCTGGTGAGCCTGCCCTGGGATCGTGGAGGATCTAGGAGAGCATCCAACACTGCTGGAGCTGAGGACCCAGGGCAGCCTGATGGACCCTGCCCGCTTTACTGGGTTATGTTTCCTGCTTCTGACTGTTGCAGCTGCCCATCCAAGTGAGTCTCTTTGATCTCATTGCTTTTCACTGCACTTTAGTAGCCAGGAACTTTTAAACTGTTATTAGAAAGCTCAGTTGTGTCCAATTAAAACTAAGACCCGAAAACCACTAAGGTGGGAAAAGAAATGAAGAAGGTGGAGGTTGATCGATTTGACCTGTCGTGGTTACTTGGGAAGGGTAGCTTTTTGGATCTGTCTGAAGTCAGATGAGGTGGGTCCTCTCTCAAAGGACTGGCTCTTTACCAGGGAAGTCTGGATGAGTAAAACCCCTTTGTCAGCTCTCAGCTCCCAGCCCCAGCATACTCCAGCACTTCAGTCAGGCTACTGGCTTTAAAACTGGTACCTGCAGGAGAACCAAACTGAATCAGTGGCAGTGAGCTGGGACACCACATCCAGCTGTAGGTAGCCTTGCAGCTGAGCTGTGAGCTTCATTTGTCTGGGGATCTGGATGTCTGCTGGAGATATACCTGGTAGGATTGTGCCAAGGAGTTTTGGAAGGAAAGAAGATAAGAATGGATGATTCATCTGAGCCTGTCTGGGCAAAGGACCTCTTAGCTCAACCAGAGAGATGTCTTTCAACTGATGACCCAAGCTGCCAGCTTCCTAGTTAAAACCCCAGTGGCAGCAGTGGGGGAATTATGTTGTTTTTCTACCCCAAAAATTATTTTGGGGACTGATCCCAGTAGCCATATAAAAATTGCCCTTTGGCAGACGGTGTCTCCTAAGCCACAACTGAGTTTGTCCACCAGAACTCATCCCATTATCTAACACTAAAAGTCTGGGGAGAAAACTGGCAGGAAATAATTTTATTTTGTTTCTTCATTCAGATAGTGCCATGCCCAGTGAGAACCATCCTGAGGGGATGCAAGACTCTTCCTCTGTCAAAACAAACGTGACAGTCTACCACTGTAAAGACTGTGGGAGCAGCGCGTGCAAATCATCCAATTATGAAGACTTTGTCAAAATTGGTGAAACACAAAGTGAGACATTTTCAAATGAAATCATTCAGTTGGTGACACGTGAAACACACATCACTATGTGCATTCAGCAAGAGAATACTTTTCCTGAAGGAATTTATGCCATTGTCTGGGAGAAAGCCAGGGGAGTAGGAGACTCATGTGGCATCCTGGATTCTGGAGGTACGCTGTGCTGGGAGCCTGCCTGTCAACAGATGGAAAACATTTCTGGTTCTGGGCAGACAGTGAGGTTAATGAGTAAACTAACTTGTCAAAATGAGGGGTTTTTGTGAAAAAACTCATTCAGTCATCCACAAAAATCAATTAAATTCTCTCAGGTCAAACACTGCTTGAAACTACACCAGTAGAAATTCAGATAAATTCGTTTTACCCTGATTTATAAAGATTTCTTTTTCTTTTCTTTTTCTTTTTCTTTTTCTTTTTCTTTTTCCTTTTCCTTTTCTTTTCTTTTCTTTTCTTTTCTTTTCTTTTCTTTTCTTTTCTTTTCTTTTCTTTTCTTTTCTTTTCTTTTCTTTTCTTTTCTTTTCTTTTCTTTTCTTTTCTTTTCTTTTCTTTTCTTTTCTTTTCTTTTCTTTTCTTTTCTTTTCTTTTCTTTTCTTTTCTTTTCTTTTCTTTTCTTTTCTTTTCTTTTCTTTTCTTTTCTTTTCTTTTCTTTTCTTTTCTTTTCTTTTCCTTTCCTTTCCTTTCCTTTCCTTTCCTTTCCTTTCCTTTCCTTTCCTTTCCTTTCCTTTCCTTTCCTTTCCTTTCCTTTCCTTTCCTTTCCTTTCCTTTCCTTTCCTTTCCTTTCCTTTCCTTTCCTTTCCTTTCCTTTCCTTTCCTTTCCTTTCCTTTCCTTTCCTTTCCTTTCCTTTCCTTTCCTTTCCTTTCCTTTCCTTTCCTTTCCTTTCCTTTCCTTTCCTTTCCTTTCCTTTCCTTTCTTCATTTCCCACTGTGAGTCATAAATCTGTGCCAGTTTGCAATGGATGAATCCCATCTGCTTCAGTCAGCACCCACTAAAAGCCAGGTCTGGCCTAAAGAGCTGTTCTGTGTTGCTCTTCTGTTCAGTAAATAACCTCCCAGCTGGAGGTATCCTTCCAGCTTTCTCATGGAACTATCAAGCTCACAGATAAAAATGCCTGTCAGTGCTTGTAACAAGTGGCTCCAAGAGGGCAAAACTTCATGGTAGATCAGGCTGCACAGGTGTAATTCAGTTGAACTCCATCCAAGTCAATGACATTTCACCAGTTTACATCCACTTGAGTATATATTTGGCTTTGCCCTCGTGGCTGTAGACAATTCTCTGAAAGCAACTTTCATCATTTCTCTTCTTAGACTTAGAACATCCTTTCTGGTCTTATTGCTGACAGAAGAAAACAAGAAAAAAATTCTCAACCTACATATGCTTCTGGTCAGCCTGCCAATGCCTCATGGATTTGATTTCTGATCACTGTAAACCATTTCTCTTCTGGATTGATGCTTGGCACTGCAGAATATGTACGTGCTGTTACCAGTGTGTAAAGCTTGGAGGACACTAAAACATCCATAGTGAAAACTGGAAATTGCTGTAGACACAGATGCCTTTATGTCCTGGGAGAGTAAGAGATGGATGTGCTGAGGGTGGGGTGGGGTGGGTAGGCAGGAAGGAGTTTTCAGGATAATGGCCTTTACATTGCCCACCTCTTAGAAGAGGAATAAGCTATATAATGGTGCAGTGGCATGTGGGCTAGGTGGGAGATGCACTCCAATGTCTCTGAGATTGATACAGCTGCTGGCCTTGCTTGTTCCTCTTCTTTGGTTCCTGTGGGTAAATGTAAGGTGCAACATTTTGTCATAATTAGTATTCAAATAGAAGTTAAATGCAAAAAAGGTAATTGATAAGCTTTTTACAAATGTTTTGGTGTTCTTAATTTAATGTGAAATCTTTTTTGCCTTCTTCAAATTTGAAGATTTCCATTATTGGTTCATAAAACAGTTCATCAACTTTGGTGAGAAGAAAATCTAAATGATTGCTAGTTGATGGGAACAGTTGGTGAATTAAATATGATTGCAGCAATCTCCAATTTTTTGTGGTACATGAAGGATCTGCTTTTTTAACCTATTAACCTCCTTACCCTTTTTAATCCTTGATTGAAGATCTTAGAAATTATCCATATTTATAATTAAAACTTCTTTTATCTTTCAGCTTCTTCAGAAAATGTGAGGGGTAACATCGTTAAGATTTGCTGTGAAGTAGAGACAAACCCCTGGGTATCCAACCCTCCCCTGAAGTGCTACACTGACACATCAGATGGGAAAACAGCTGACATCACTGAAGAGGAAAATCCAGGTTAAGCTCTTCCCATGTTTGTTTGGCTTTTGCTTTGAGTAAGTTTTTCACAGAGAGCTTGATGTGAACAGAGTTTTACATGGACCAGGGCTGGATGTACTGTACACTCATACCATGGACTCACACATGCTGTAGCCATCCAAACTTATGACACTGCCCTAGCCCATGGAAATATATGTCCTGGAACTATATATCCTGGAACTATATATCCTGGAACTATATATCCTGGAAATATATATCCTGGAAATATATATCCAGAGGTACAGGTTTCTGTAACTGTAGCTGTAGAAACAGGGATGCCTGGGGGCATGCAACGAGTTTCCAAGTATTCTGCTTACCAGTAAATGATAAATGAGGCTTTACTTCCAGACTAAGAACATTTGTCACACAGAGTTATTTTTGATATCCAGTTTTCTTTCACTGTAGAAATCCCTGTCATCTCCCTTAGGTTATGGACAAACAGGACATCGTTGCTTGAGACAAGTAAACACTATTTATCCTTTTCTGGGGAGAGTCCTTGGTAGGGATATGGCTCTTTGCTTTTGGCTGTGTTGTTTGGTTTTGGTTTTGGTGGTGTTTTTTGTTTGTTTGTTTGTGTTTTTTTTGGTTGTTTGGGTTTTTTGTTTGTTTTTTTTGGGGGAGGGGGTTATTTGCTAATTTTTAAATGTGTGCTGGATAATTCTATTATTTCTCTTCCAAATTGCACAACTATTAAAATAACCTTTCTAGGTATTTATGTTGAAATTCTTGTGCATTGAGGTCTTTAAAAAATGGTCAAAATGGATTTCTTTAGTGGCCTGAATGCATCATTAAGGATGTATCACCTACCTGAATGCCTTGTCCTTACCAGGTCCATGTTTCTGAAATGCACGCTACCCAGACACCATCCAGAATGATACTGCCCTGAAAAAGCATTCTTCTAGCTTTTATTTTCTACTTATTGAATGTCTTGTTTTAGTAGAAAAACTGGGTAAAAACAGTAAGATCACTAAAAGACTTCACAGATTCTTCCATTTTCAGGATACAAGGTCTCGCACCTTTTGTTTTTCTGTTATTTACAGTGAGATAGATATTCAAAGGTACCTGTTGTGGTTGGGAGTCAAGGATTAGCTTCAGATGTTGATGGAGTCATATTTTGGTTACAGGTATCTTCACTAAGATATCCTAAGCCAGAGGCTATTTGTTTTCTCTTTCATCAGTTCCTTCTCTCATTATCAGCTTTTATGGGGCACATTGCAGAAGCGCCAGGCCCAGTTCTTCCTAAGTGGTGCTTATGAGGCAGGCTCTTCTCTTGGCTCACCTGTTTGATTCACTTGGACTCTTTGTTTTCTTCTCCTCTGCAGGTAATCTTCAATTTTCAGTTGGTGAAAAGAGCAGCATTGGCATCATCGCCCCGTTACTGATCGTTGGCGTCTGTGCAGCAGCGCTGGCGCTGTATTGTGTGCGGCACAGACGCAATGCCCAAGGTACAGTCAGAATAAATGTTCTGTTTCCTGTGGGTAACATGCCTCACACACTGTGCTGGAGTGGAAAAAGCACACAAGGTTTTCATTCTGGATCTTATTTCCATGACATTGTTTATGCTAAATGCTGTTCTCTGTGAAGAGGAGGCTGGGCTGGCAGCGGGTGTGAGCTCCACCTTTCATTTGGTGTCGTGGCAGAGTCCCCAGTCAGTGGTTTTGTTATGGAAAATAAGCACAGAATAAATTTCCTCCCTGTTACAATAATACAGCCAAGCAATTGCACTGCTCAGCCTGACCTCAGCGGGCTCCTGTGCCTTGGAGTAGTCTCAGCCTGCAACATTGCTGTGCAGCTTCCCCTGCAGGCAGCCCAGGACACTGCTGAACATCCTGGGCTGACAGGTCCTATATGTGCATGGTTCCCACTCACAGCTCTGCCTATTAAGCAGCCAGTTTTAATTTAAGAATATTTTCCTTAATATGTCAAAGGAGAGAGTTTTTGTAAACTAATAAGCATGGAAAGGGCTGGGATAGGTTCTATGGAGTGGATAGGGAGTCACATGAATAAAATCTTCTGGAAGTATCTGCCTTCCTCAATACCGCTCTCTCCTCTTCCTTCCTCCTTCACAACACAAGGACTGCAGTGTTCTTGAAGTGAGATAATATTAAACCACCTCTTACTTCAGAAATAGTTGTGTTACAACAGAGTACAGAGTTTGAGATGTAACTGTGCTGCCACATGGCAAAGTATCACACCTGGCAAGAGTGGTAGGGATTTGTGGACAAGACACAAGGCCTGTGGATCTGTTTGAGATGGATACCAGTGGGTTGCTCAGGAATTTCAGATAAAGTGGGGAAAAAAACAACTGCAAGTCTTTTAGTTTTGATCCTTCTAATTAAATCCTTGCTAATTCTGGTATTGTTTTGCTATTTTTTTTTCCTAGGACCTGTCATAGTGCTCCATCAGATTTTTAATGGTAATATTTGACTTTTGGGGGTTTAATCATGGTAAATTATGAAATCACATTGCTTACAATGGCAGGGGGGTGTTCAGTGAAGGACTGGATGTGCTCACTAGGACCATGTTCAGTAGATGCCCATTTCTTCCCTGCATCAAGTCTGAGTCAGTAGATTTTAGCCCCTACATGACTTTGCAGCAGTTCCAGTTCCAGACCCCCTTGACCCTCACATACACATTCCCACCTTTATCCTGTAGCAAACTTGGGTCCAGGATTTATGGGACCTTGTGTAATGCCAGAAGCTGAGACATCTCCTCTCAGTTACTCTGAACTAGTCCATCCTTTAGAAACAAATGTTGGCTGTTTCTTTCTAAGGGTCTTAGAATTAAATTTCTAAGTCTGAATTTGTTTAAGGTTAACTTGTTGGTTAGAATTAGTTAAAGCCCAAGATTTCTATCTTGTGCTGCCTTTCCAGTGAATGGAGAGAAATAGCTGTCTTGAGAAGATGATTCATCTCACCTTAAAATGGTTTTAAGATCCAACAGATGAATTAACTTGTGAAGGTACCCATTTCTCTCTGATAACCCCAAGGGAGTCCAATGGGAACAAGCTGAGATGTTTGAACATCTACAGTGAGGTAAAATGCAAGTCTATCTGTGAAAAATAGGTGTTGCACAAGTGCTTGCGAAACACACAACGCTAGTTTCACTGCAGTTGCTATATTAAGACATATTAATAGATATATTTGGGTCATAGTAAAAAAATTACCACTAGTGGCTCTCCTGAGGTCCTGCCCTGTGGTGTAACGCTTGGTGATGTTTCAGGCCTGTCCTAGAGCCCCTCCAAGGCGAAGGCTGATGGCCTATGGCAACCAGGACAGGGTTTCAGGAGAGATGCCGTGAACTTGCTGGGTAATGAAGTGGCAATCCTTTCACCTTGCAGAGCAAGAGGTGGTCCAGTAGCAGATGGACAGGGTAGCTGCCCTGAGGACTCCAGATTTCCAAGCCTAAATACAGGCAAGTGGATTATAATTCTTACTGGAATCAACCTGTGCCTTTGGTGGTCTCAGAGGTATTTTTCTTTAAATTCTGAAGCTGTTAGAAAAACCAGATGGGCTCCTGACATGTACAGCCTTGCAACTATTTGAAAAAGACCTACAAGTGAGAAAACCAGGCCTCTGTGCCAGCAGCAAACTCCTCAGTAGTGCCATGTGGTGTTCAGCTGAAGAAACACTCATTTTACACAAGACCTCATGGTAGTTTTCACAAATGTACCTTCATCAAATCCACGCATTCACTGAGGACTGTGCCTGCCCCAGCTGTCCAGCTCCAGGCCTTCATGAGCAACATGAGAAGCTCGCTGGATGTCCCATCCTTTCCTGGTGCTTGCTTCGCTGAGGACAGCAGTCATCACAAGGTGCTTGGCTGGCTGAGCAGCGCAGGTTTAAACCAGCTGAATTCTCTCCATCTGTTGATCCCTGAGGCAGATGCTCTCTGTATATCTCCCATTTTCTAGCACGATACCATGTCCATATATCTTTATTTCTTTAGCTTTTTTAGCAGGTGGTCTCTAAATCCCAAAAAGTACTTTGTGAAGGTGACTGGCTTGTTGAATTAGAGGAGTTTGGCCTTTTGAACAGACACTTGGTTTTGCAGCCACCTGCAGGTTGAGGACATCTCTGTGTGCTCGTTCCTGTGCAAGAGTGGATGGGAGGGCTGTATCCAGCTCCTTCAAAAATGGCACTGGGCTATGGAGCTCACAGCTGAACAGAAGTGTGATATCAATGTCCCTGGAAAACTAGGTGATAATACTGGCAATTTTAGCATAGGACACTTCCAGCAGTAACTTCAGTGGATGGGAGAGCTTATTGACATGCCCACTCTGTTTCCTTATCAGAAGAAGACTACAATATCTCTGCATCTGATGGCAGGTTTGGGTGTCCTGCATGCAGACAGTATGTGATGAACACTGCACTTCAGGGATGCCCATTTGGTCGTTCACAGGTGGTATGTCATCTTCAAATGATTCAGCATTCATGCTCAGTTCAAATAAATCCTCAAAAGCTGGCATTAGGCCTAATCTAGTATCAGGCTTTTGAGCAAAAATAATCAGCAGCACAACTGGAAAAGCAGATCTGTGAAGCAGGACGAATACTTGCTGAATCATTTTTGTGTGGTTTAATTACCCAGAAACCTGTAGCTGAAACTTCCATCAGGAAATCTCAAAGGATGTAGGATGTTGTGTGACTCTTTAGATTTGATTGTAGCAAATTTCAAGGGAAAAGTTCATAATGAAAGACAGCCAAAAATGTGTTATTAATTATTGTTAGAAATACAGAAAAGCCACTGTGCCTAAATTTGTCTTGTTTGGCACAGGAGAGTGGTGTTGTTATGGGTGGGGTTTTTTTTCTGTCCTCAGTGCTGGCTTTACACTCATGCTGATCTCAGATACCCTTTTAGCTGGGCTTATTTGTTGGATTTAGTCTTTTCAATTGTAATGTGGTAGAATGCAGTCACAACTTCATGAAGAGATGGCAATCCCCAGCTATTCAAAGGCTTTTAGGTGTTTACTGAGTATGTTATTTTGACTGATCCAGTTGTGAACTCTGTTATATCCTGATGAATGTTATATCTGTTTATTCAGTAATCCAAAGCTAAGGTTACCTGCAAAAAGCCCAGACTTTAGAGTTAGAGTTAGAGAGAGTTGGATTTAGAGTTAGAAGGAAAAAGACTTTTCCTCTTTATAACAGCACCTTAACACAGTTGCAGTTCATGTTTTTTTCCTAGAGCAGGACTGCTGTAAGCTCTCAACAGTGTACAGCTGCATCTAAAAGGAGTGAGGAAGAGGTTTGTTTTGGGATAAAAGCCAACTTTTTTGGAGGAAATAGTATATTTGCTGCTATGGCCTGGGAAAGGAGCACTCAAATCAGGTATGGGCCTTTCCCTTCTTGGCCCCACTGCAGCTGTCACAGGTGCTGCTTTTGGTTCCGTTTCCCTCTGCTGTAAGTCATTGCTGTGGGTGTCTTTGAGGAAGTGCCAAATGCTCCAGCTTACACAATCGAGCTGTGTACTCTGCTTCTGCAGATTTCTAATGGGGTGCACAGTATTTTCCTATACCTAGAAAATTACTGTCTTAAAATTGAAGGCCATGACAGTTCTTTTGTATGATCTTTTAATGAGAAAAGCAAATATTTCTGTGTAGATGTGTGGAAAAATCTGTGTGTGTGTGATCAAATCAATGGCTGACACTGGGTGGTTTTGGTATAAACTCAGATTTGCATTCTTTGGAAAAGGAACAACGTGATGTTTGAGAATTTACCTTGTATTAACTTGAAGGATTTGGGTTTAGTGATGTGCAGATTTAATTTCTCCTTTTTAACACCAGTGGGGGCCAGAGAGCTGGATGTGTTTTGAGAAGAAAGGTTGCATGGACACTTCTGCCAAGTGACAGTTGCTTGGCTAAATCAGGCACAAGACACAGACTGATCCTTATGGCTCACTCGAGCACACTTTCCTTTACATCTCTTCTTTCTATGATGGTTATAAAGATTATGATATTCAGATGCATTACTACCAACTGTTTCACTCTACCCCTCCTGAGTTGTGCTGGTGGACACCAATCATCCCACATCTCAGGAAAAACTGTTTTAAATAAAAAATAACTTTGAAGATCTACAGTGTTTGTTGTATGCAGCTGCATTGTGTTGTTTTGCAATATACAAATATAGGAAAATATTTGGTTTTGAAATGGAAAATTACTAAAGATACTATGTGGTCTGACTCACCAAACTGAGTTGTAATTTCATTTTAAGGATATTTTTTGTTTTATATTATTATCACAATAAAACATCAGCTTAAAAACTGGCTATTCATTGGTAACCCTGTGTTGATTGCATTGTTATTTGGTGTGTTAATCTCCTTTACAAAGCATCACCATCACACGATTCCCAGACTCATAAATCAGTGTTATTGTCATGGCTCACTTCTTAAACATTGTAAAAGCAAAGGCAGGGAGGTCAGAGGTGTCTCCTGACATCTGCTTTTGTATCTAGTAGTGAGCCTTTGTAGGGTTAATTGAAAGCTCATTTTGCAACCTGCCTGAACTCTGTTTTCTGTACAAGAATTCATGAAATCTCCAAGCTTTCAAGCATTCAGAAAACTCTTAGGGAGCACCCCCTTGCCCTGTGTGTTCACACAGGCAGCAGTGCCTGCAAGAAGAGCTTTTCATCACGTCAGCGCGGGAGCAGGAGCTACATGTGAACCGTGGGTGAGATTCCCTTTTGCTGGTGGTTGGCAGCTCTTGTGTCCTGCAGGCACCACAGAATGTGTTGTGAGATGTGAAGCCAGGAGGTACCTGAGAGGTACGTGCCGTGCTGGTGCTTGGAAATGATGCACATTGGCATTGCCAAGACGTAGATCAAACCTGGAGATTTGTGAGCAGGGTTTGTATGATAATTTCAGGTTTACCTGGAGTAATGGAGCATCTCTCATCTACTTGCTCCTTACAAAGCCAAGACTTTTGCATTTGCAGCCACCGACCAGGCAGCCTGCTAAGCCCATGGGAGCACTGACAGACTGAAGGGATCGTACCAAGCGCTTACATTTCCCGTAAGGCCACAAGTGGGAGATCACTGCCTGACTTTGGCACTGTGAAGAGCAACTTTAAGCCTACCTTTTCTCAGTTAACTGTAAAGGGAAGGTAGGTGTTCACCCCAGAGATTCTTTCTAATCCTGCCCTCAGGGTTGGGGGTACTTCAGTAGTAGGAAACCGTGGGCGTTTGAAGTGTGAAGTCAAACCCGAGGTACAGCTCCCAAGAGAAGTCTCGCTTTCCCCTCTCTGTCACGTTTGCTGCAATACTCAGGCAGAAGCAGCACGTCACTAACTTCTTTTAATAGACAGCTGATGTAGCTGGAAGGAAACAGGCCAGCTTGTAGCATACAACCCTTGCTTCAGGTCATCAGCCAGATAACGGAGAACAACTACAAAAACCTTTGAAAATGCTGCGGGCATCACATCTCCCCACTGCATCTCTTCTGCTTCTCCTGTGCTTCCCTGGCCAGAACGGTACGTACAACACGCTCTGACCCTTCACAAGTTTCAATATTTTCTTTCCTTATTTCCCCCCTCCCTCTTAGTCAGTTGTCTCAAACAGGTTCCTGACAAATTTACCGTT
Organism: Caprimulgus europaeus; assembly: GCA_907165065.1. Next base: position 2,667,482 of record OU015543.1, on the reverse strand, counting down.
AGCAAAACCAGGTGGAAGAGGTTGAAAAACATTCTCTGAAATTATAGAATGAATTTTTAGGAAAAAACCAATAAATTATTGTCATCACAACTTTTCTTTTCTAGACAGAAATTACTCTCTGTAGGAAGAGTGGAAGTTCTTTTCCCAGTAATTCAGCATGAACTGCATCTGTATCATTAAGGTTGACAAGGGGAGCCTGCTGCTGGATAGACACAAATATTGATATTTAATAAATGTTACTAGAGATACCCATTACAGAATCTTGTTCTATCTCTTGAGAGTACAAGCTGGAGGCACACTTGGGTAAAATGGTGAATGTCTGAAGAAAACAGGCTGAGGAAAAAGATGTCTCCAAACAGTCAGCCTTTTTTTACCCCATGTCAATTGACAATAACTGGAAAGGATAGTGCCTTGAGAAAAAAATATTGCCCATAAAGCAGCGTGTCTGAAAGGAAGATGCAGCAAAACTAGTGAGAATATTTATTTTGAATGTTTTTACCATTCTTTAATTAGTGTTTTTTTTGAGGAGTCAATACTGATTTCTGCAAATACAGTGTAACTCTTGAACTTCTACCCCAGTCTTTTGGAGAAAACAGTTGATGAGCTGTGGCTGCTTGTTCTTAGCGTCTTGGGTTCTTAGACCACGTCAGTGTGGGTCAGCTTAGAAATACTGATTTTACGCTGATGAAAGTTAGTTTCCTGGGCTTTCATTCTTCTCTTGTAAAGGCCACATGCTTTGTGCTTCTCCAACCTTCTCCATAATCCTCTTTCTCTGCTGCTTTGGAAGGTAATTGCTTACAACTCCTGGGCAGCCTTAATTACTTCTCTAAGTGCCGCAGAAGGAATGTCCTTGTGTCTGGTCAGGTTGGATTGACCATCGAAATTCCCAGTCTGGTCTTTCTGTGTTTGACTTCAGTGTTTGTTCCCTTATTAAAAGAAATTGTTTTAAGTATGTAAGGGTTCTTAATTTCTTGTAAACACTGAATAATTCTGTCCTTTCTGTACTATGTTTGTCCTAGATATGCAATACTCTATTTTTTTTCCCTGGCTTGTAGTGTAATTTCTTTTAGGTGTTTCCCGTTTGATCCCTCTATTCCTTCCTATTCATCACATAAGTACTTACTGTTCAGTTTCTTTTGATATTGAGTTCATTAGAGACCTCAGAGGGTCTCGTTATGTATTTTGTACCTTTGTTTCTTAGTATAGGCTGCAGTTACACCTTCTGCACTTCTCTTCCAAAAAGGCTACATTATCCATGTTGCTAAAGCCTCCTTTTAAAAAAGCGAAACCTGTAATTTTCTTAAGTTTTCTGCCATTTTTTGTTCCCTTTGAATTCCAGATTTCGATCCTCAGCCAGCTCCAGTTGTTGAGCTGAGTTCAATGAAGCTTCTGTTGTGATCACAAATAGGATCATAGTGGGGATCCCCAGGGCACACAACATTTTTTGCATGGGTGGCAGAAGCCACTTTTTGCCAAGGCCTTTTCAGATCTGGGGAGATGTTGAATTGCACAGGTCAATGGAATTAAATTCACTCTGGGTTTTGGGACAGCCAAGAGATGATATGTGCAGGATAGCAAGACTAAGGTCCAGTCTTACAGAGCTGTTCTGTTGACAGAGTAGTTGTTTTGGAAAACTACTTTGCTAATAGATAAAGAAGAACTCTGATATTATAATTTCAATTGCATTTCTTATTTTTAGGTGAAGAAAATGAACAGTCAACAGAAATTATCAGTATTTGGGAAGGAGATTCCATCAGCATAACTTGCTCAATGAAAGGTTCAGAAAATGAAGTGGGAACGTACTTGAAAACTATCATACAGCCAGTCAATGTGATATATGTTTCCAAGCAGAATACTTCATATATCCTTCCTGCTTTGGCTAATCGCATCAGGTATTCAAAAGAAGGAAGCGATCTCAGGATAACTGTGAGCAATGTGCAGGAATCTGATTCCAATATCTACCTGTGCACTAAGTTTATTAAAACCAAAGGCCATCACAAAAAGCTGGATGGGAAGACAACCATTGTAGTGGTGAAAGGTATTGCAATTCTGCCTTTTATGTTGTGAATTAATAAGTCCATGTATATATAGATATATATTTAAAAGCAAACACTGGAAGAAAGCATAATGGGAGGGAGAGGCTGAGAGAACTTTACCCGTGTCTGCTCAGGTAATGTACTGATTTGAAGGAAAGTGTGGGTCTGTTCTCTGAAAAGATGAAGAAACCACATTAGATAGAACAGTACCAAGAAAACCCCTAGAATATCAGTTCATGACTAATTTAACCCTAGCTACAGGGTTTCACATGAGTCATCGGTTACTGCAGCAGTTTAGTGAGGATCCATAGCTCTTTCCAAAACAGTCAGTCAAGTCTTTATGAATAACAAGCAAAGCAATGAGCAATTTTTTTGTAATGGTTTTCACAAATCTCTTTTTTTTTTTACTATTTAATCTTAAATGACAAATTTATAATAATTGGGAAGCTGGTGCCAGGCAGTTTGCTAGTTGGCATCTGTGGATAAAGAGATGTGATTTTTTTTCTCTTCTTAACAAGTAGTTGATAAATGGGCACAAGTGCTCCTTTGGGCAATTTTTTCTGCTTAGGGGAAGAATTTCTTTTTTTCTTTTTCTTTTTCTCTTTTTCTCTCTTTTTCTTTTTCTTTTTCTTTTTCTTTTTCTTTTTCTTTTTCTTTTTCTTTTTCTTTTTCTTTTTCTTTTTCTTTTTCTTTTTCTTTTTCTTTTTCTTTTTCTTTTTCTTTTTCTTTTTCTTTTTCTTTTTCTTTTTCTTTTTCTTTTTCTTTTTCTTTTTCTTTTTCTTTTTCTTTTTCTTTCTTTTTCCCCCCACTTTTCTGAGTCTAGACTTGAGTCTACAATATTCTTTGGCAGCATATTCCTCTATGTATCTACCCTTCTGCTTTGACCATGTAACCCAAAATACCTTTGCCAAAATGTACAGGGTTTTCTTCCTTTCCTGTCCCCAAGTAATGCAAAATCAAATTGATTGCTGGATCAGTAATAGTCATTTATACCTGTGAAGACTTATCACATCCTTCCTTAGGCTTCTCTTTAACTTCTTGACTGTTTTTTCAAATGAATTCCATCTTGTTGATTATGTACTCTTTCTTCAAATTATTTTGTTAATATCTCTTTTTAATTCTGCTCCTCTTCTCTAAAATGCTTGCAACCTTTCCAGAATTATCTTTGGTACAGATGTGATAAATTCTGTCTTTGTTCCCTCATCCATGTTAATGATCATGTCAAAAGGAACAGGGCATGTCCTTAGAGGAACTCAGTGAAATGTCTTCTCAGCTGGACAGAAAGGCAGTCAGAACTACTTTTTGAAGACCATTTTAAACATTGATGGTGCTCCTATTGTATGATTTCATCCAGACCAATAGTCTTCAGCTCTTTCTATGGCTTAATCTCACCTGAGAAAGCAGGCAACAGTCTGTGTCTCAAGGCAAGCTGATGAAGCTGTATTCCCTTAGATGAGTTCAGTGTATGTATACTTCTAGGTTGCTGCAGACCATTTACAACCAGGTGAACCTCTTTAGTCAGTCCTACTTTCAGATCCTGGGGCAGGAAAACATGACAGGCTGTACTGAAATATATCTTTCTTTTCAAGGCATGTGTAAAGGTGTAAATTATAAAAATAATTTTATCTAAATTTCTGTGGTCTAGTCTTTCTGTCTTTGACCTCTGTATTTGCTCCCTAGTTAAAATGCTCTCTGTTAACTACGTGGTAGCCATCAATCTCTCTTGGTTTTAGGTAAAACCAGTGGAGTTGTTGAACAGTCACCACTCTATGTCAATACTCAGCAAGGCCAGTCTATCAACATTACCTGTGCATTGAAAAGCTCCCATGAAGATGAAGGGATCTACTTGCTCAAGACTCACGTGCAGCCTGAAAGAGTGCTGTATGTTTCCAGTCAGAATGCTTCAACTGTTTTTCCTGCTTTTGCTAATCGCTTGGAGTATTCAAAGGAAGAAAAGAAAATAGTAATAACTCTACACAACCTGCAGAAAAACGACAGTGATATGTATGTATGTGCTGGGGTGTTGAAAAATTCCTCTTTCCTCTCAGTGCATAGAAGTGGCACCATGATGCTGGTTAAAGGTACTGACCTTTTGCTTGTTTAAGCATGAATAACTGTAGGCATGCTGTAATATAAAAGGTGGACTAAATCTTGCAGAACTTTAGTCAGGACAGGTAAAGCACTAATCCATGGCTAGATTTCTTCCAGTACCTGGGGTAGTTTGGAGTGCTCAGACTCCTCTGCCCCTGTTGTACTAGGACACAGAAATAGGCACTATGTTTCTCCCTGCCTTGTTCAACCAGAGGGGAATTATAAAAAAGAAAACTTGCTAGAATCCCACATCTTAAAAAACAAAACATAAAGGGCAAAATCAGACAACAAACACTGCAGTGTATCTGTGAATAATCTGTCAGTTTTAGGAAACAAATCAGTATTTTTAGCAAAAGTTCTTTGACTTCAATGTTACATAAATGCCTTTTAGAAACCATTCCCTATAGCAAGTCTTTGTATTTAAGAACAGGTCATACTGGGAAGTACAGAACAAGTCCTCAGGCATTTCCTTAAAGTGCCACAGATAAAGCAGAGATGATCTCACACACCCCTATAATACACTGAGCACACTGTGAGTGCATGCTCCAAAGACAGGGTTTTTTTCTGCAGAATGGTGGTGTAACCATTTGCTACGATGAAGACAAACCCAGCAATATAGTGCTTGATTTTGATCTTACTGGTGCAACTTAGCACTGTGCATTGGGCTTTGATTAGAGCTTTCAGTAATTAAAATAAGGTTTACACAGGCCCTAAGAGTTGCGAAGGATCTATCTGCAGTCTGCAAAAAAGTCTGTGGTCTCATTCTATGCCACGAGCCATAACTGGTGCAACAACTGAAATATTATTCAGATATGGATTAATTGAGGTTTAGGACAACTCTAACTCTTTATAGTGGCATGATTGTGCCTAGTGTAGATCCTTCTGCTCACAGTAGCCTCCTACTTCTGTGTGTACTGCTGGCAAACCTATCTGTTACACAATTCCTATATGCTCCTGGCCGAGCTCTCAGTAACACTGCAGCAAAACATTTTCTATTTCCATTATGAGTATGTGGTCCTGCTTCTGATCAGTGGTATGGAAGCCATCACCTCTTTAGAGTGCTCCTCCCTGACACTTTACATGCCACCTGGAGTAATCCCCAGCCTCTAGAACAGCACAGGGAATGCCAGTGAGATCCTCATGGGATGACAAATGTGGCTGGGTAGCATGCTGTTGATAGCTGATTTATTGCTGAACAGTAAATAATATTTTTCATAATAAAAAAAGGAATTATACCTCTTCTTATTTATAATAATAATAATGTAATTTCACATGCAGATGTGGAGCTGACAGGCTGCAGGAATAATTCCTGGGGCATCTATGGTCTTGTCGTGGTGGTGGTGCTGCTGTTTTCTGCACTGGTATGCTGCACTCTGTACCATGTCGATGTAAGTATGCCGGTACCGTGCCAAAGCAAAACCAAATCCTGGTTGAGTGAATAGGTGCCTTTGATATTATTTGTAAATAGTGACAGAGTCAAGCAAACATTTGATAAACAAAAGGAATCATACTTTTCTATTGTCTCCTTTTTGCCCTTGTTTAATATCTCCAAGCTCTAAATTCTTGACAATAAAGACTGTGTCTTCTTATGCCTCTGTGACTCTTACCAGATGAGATATTGTTTGCCTTTTGAAAACAAACCTTGCAATTAACAACACAGCCATGTGTTGTGTGTATTTCCCTGACCAGAGCACCTCACTATTCTCTTTTTTGATTTTTTATCAATTGGGAATGGAGCTGTCTATAACAATCTTGTAATAGATGTAAGAGAATGTTTGGAGGGGGACACAAGGACAACATAAAGTCATAAAATACCCTAATGTCCGAAAGGAACTGTAGGAGTACAATTTTGCCCTGTCCTAGGAAAAAAGGTGACCAAGAAATTTTTCCTTTACTAGGATTATTTAGATTCCTGTTCTGCAGAAGGTGCCCAGAAATTATTTATCACTGATAGATCCTCCTGCTCCATAAAGATTACTCAAAATTAACAGAGTATATTCACAGGTCAGGCTCTTATCTTGTCGCTCCACATGTGGCTGCAGTACTGCTAAAAACCAGTAGTGTAATCTCATTCTGGCAAAGCCAAGCATCCCTGTGGTCTCTTGTATTGTCCCTAACAAACTAAGGATAAGCCTTATTTTTGTTGGGGCCACAGTTACATCCAACTCTTGAAGGAACTTTTAGTGAAATTACATCAGACTGACAATAGAAAGTTAAATAGGTTGACAATTTCCACCTAATCCTCTAAGAACTCATTGGGTTATGAGAGGAATTTCAAAAGTACATTTCCACTTCAAACAGAATGACTGGTAAGATTTGAATTGACTCCTTGGCAAGGGTCTTTTCAAGCTCTGTTCTGAACAGCTGTTTGCTTTGTTTTGCAGATGAAGAAATATTTCCAGAAAAGAAAACCAAATGAAGTGTATGAAGATATGTCTTTCATTTCTAGGCACAACACCTTGATCAGAACCAACACTTACACTACTGACAATTAAGCTTCTGCTAGCTGGGACCATGCATGGTTCAACGATTCCTTTACAGCTCTCTCTAAAAGCTGCCTTAGCAACCTGATGCAGTAGCTGAACTGAAAATGTTATCACCTGCCTTCTTCAGTGGACACAAAAACCTGCCTCGTTTCCAAAGCTTTTTCTGCTTTTTTGATCGCTTGTAAATATATGTATATATGTGTTTTTAATGTATAGAAAATCTAGAGAAATGCAGGTACCCTGCACATGTGTTTGTAGTTTAGTATGGAAAAGAGTATTTTTGGACTATACAATCGGTGAGATGCAACCTAAGGGCTCTTTTCTTTGGTTGATAAATAACCCTTTCAAGGAAGATGGGGTAGATGGAGTGGCCTAGTTCTGATCTTTGGTAAGTGCTCAGGAAGACTATAACAGGGCTGGTTAGTAAGGTGCAGTGGATCCACACATGCATAGATTACAGTCCTCTCATGAATCCTCCTGCGTCTGCCCAAGAGCTCAGGTAGCTAAAACGACTCAAGACTTACAGCAAAGAAGAAGAGACTTCAGAAACGTTGTGGCAGAGTACATTACAAGTGAAGTGCTGGATATGTGTGGGCTTACCTATTCAAAAACCAAAATGGGCCAACAAAAATGCAGTCAAGTCTAGATTTTAAAGGACTACTTTTGTCAGAGATAATGGCATGACTGGTGGGGGTCTTGACATGCAAAATGACTAGACTGGGGCTATGATGGCTTTGTGGGACAGCAGACATATTTGTGACGTGCTGATGTCGTCTCAGACTCCAGACATCTTAAGACTACACAGCAGAATCTGTTTCTCCAGGTCAGTGAGTCTACATTGTACAGTACAAGGTGAACTAATCTGGGATAAAGCCAATGCCAGCATTCCAGCCTGGGTACGGGTGAGTGATCCAAAATCACTGTTAGCAAGGGAATTAATCAGAAACTCGCATCAGTCAGTTTGGTTTGGTAATGGCTTAGAACAGGTTGCTGGGATAAACTTAGCTTTCCCCTAGCTAAGGAAGGGCTACAGCTTCCTCCACGGGTGTTTTGGTTTGGCAGAGCTGGATCCACTGTGGAAAGTCAACGATCTTGCATGACCAGAGGAATATAAAATTGCCCTGTTATGAAGCAGGATGGACGGTGTTGGCTTGTAGATTGTGGGGATGGGCTGAGACTAGAGTTTTTCTTTATTAATGAATGTATTTAGCTTTTGCAGGATTAGGGCTGGTTTGCCGTTGAGGAGAGTGCGTAGCTGGAGCAGAGCCAGGCACAGAGGATCCTCCCTCTCTGGAGGTGAGCTCTGCTGAGCCCTGCTGAGATCTCAGCTTGCTGAACCAAGCCTGCCGCTCAGGAGAAACCATTTCCCTCCATAAGTCGCTTGTGAAATGCTGTGCACCAGACCTGAGGGAGAAATCTGCTCGCTTGGGTGGCCGGTGGAGGGATGGGTTAACGTTGTAAGCAGAGATGTCTGTTGATTTCAGATCCTGCAACCTTCCCATAGCTGTACCTGAATAAAATGATGTTTGCAACTGGGGCTTTGTACGGTTACTTTATATTTTTATAGATGTATTAAAGACTTTTTCATATATCTTGCAAATGAGCGCTAATTATTGAAAGGAATTTTTTCTTTTAGTGGTTTTGGTTTGTAGGGTTTTTTTAAGAATGATCCAAAGGCTGAAATGCAATATAACTTGCTCCTAACAGCACCTCAATAGACAACATAACTGGTTTCCCACTTCGTTCACATAATCTACATGTGTGTGGGGGGGTGTTTTAAAAGTAATCACTGCAGAAAACACCAAAGAACACTTCAGACAATGTATGTTCACGCAGTCCTTTCATAGCAGCTCAGATAAAATTCATGGAAAACTGACAATGTCACACAGAGGCGAGTGAGGAGCAGACGGCTCTGCGGAAGCTTGACCCGTCCTTTGAACAGCACCTTGCACCGGGTCGTGAGGGCTGAGGGCCACGGGGTTTGCTCAGTCTGGAGCAGGAGGTGACACCTCACCACAGCTGACCCTGTCCCCACGAGCATGTCCCCACAGCGGGGTCCCGCTTCCCCTCTCTCCATGCCCGGGGTGAGCACAGCCTGTGTCCCCTTGCCCGCCACCTGCGGCAGGCCCCGTTGCCATGGTAACGGGTGGCCCTGTGGGGCAGGCCGCAGGCTGGGCACCCAGGAAGCACCACCGAGCCCTCTGCCCCCTTCACTGCATGGGGCTTCCCCCCAGGAGATCCCTGGAGCAGGGATGGTGCCATCTGCTTTGGGGCCAGGTGGGAGGCCCTGTCTCAGAGGGGACTGGACTGGAGCAGACCCTGAGGGGTGGCGAAGGCTTTGCAGCCCCTTGTGAACAGAGGCGCCCCCCAGCACCCTCTCCTGCATGCCCCAAAGCTGCTCCCAGAGGACCCAGGGCCGCTGTTTGAGGAGGACCAGCTTTCCCCACAGGATGAATCAGGGAGGCCCTCCCACCAGAGCCTGCATGGTGCCTGAAGGCCCGGGGATGCACTGACCCACGGCAGGAGGGGTGGACAAGGGCAGCCGACTGCCATCTTGTCACCACAGCATCCCCTCCTGCTGGGGCAGGCCCTGGCCTGAAGCCACGGCCATGGAAGTCCCTGCCTGGACAAGGCAGCACTGCCCCTTCCCTGAGCACAGGGACAGCAGCAAGGCCAAGCAGACCGTGTCTGAATGTCCCCTGCAGCATTTAGACCATTTCTATCTTTGTCTCTGGACCAAGCCGAGCTCAGGGGCTTGTAGATGATGTAGAGCTGGGGAAGATGATCTAACAAATTAGATACTAAAGTGCCTATAGTCAATCACTTTTTGTCACATTTTCATTTTTGAAAAAAGGTGCAGATTTAGTAGAAAAAGGCAATACTCCCAGAGAGATGATGTACAGAGGTTTGAGATGAGTAAACTGGCATTTAACAGCAGTTCTCTGTAGCAATAGTACTGTGCAAACATAACCACAATTGTGAAAGAAAAACAAGCTGTGAAAAGAAACAGTAGTGGAGGTGGTTTCTTTGGCTTGGCATAATTTCTTATTTTTTTTAAATGGTAAAACCTAGCTGAGGAAAATGGCATATAGTGAGACATTTCATGAGTTGTGCTTGTGTAGAGGGGTAGAGAATCAACCCACAATTAATCCAAGCGGTGGTGAATGAACTGCTTGAAGAGAACTGCTGGGGAAACCAGCTCAAGAGTGTCGGAGGAAGGGGTTGGGTATTTGGTTGGTCAAGAGGGTTGGGGCAGGGGGGTCCTAAGATACAGAGTGGTCTCAGAGCTTCCCTGGAAAGCAGCCAAATGAATTTTTCATCTCCAGAGTTGAAGACAGAATTGCTCTGGGCTTATCCTGTTGTCTTTGCTGTTTTTCTGTCTCCTATCCCTGTACTGTGGAGGGACACAGATGTTCAAGGACATGTGGGAAGCGCAGGATAAGGCTCTGAGACAGGGGCAGAACCCATAGCGGTATGAATGGTATCAAGGTATTAGCAAGATCCCCTACTCTGTTTCAAGGGCTAAATATGTTAAGAAATACTAGTTGTTTAGCTTAAATCAGTAAGTTTTAAATAGAATGTTCTGCACTCAAAGTCATTCATTCAGCATTAGCATGAGTAGCTGGATTTGCTGAAGCCTTAGGCTGCAAGCTGCAGACTTTCACCTGGATCTGCTTTTGTCTGGAAGAGTTAATTTTCTTAGTAATTTTCCTAGTAGCTGGTACAGTGCTGTGTTTTGTCTTTAGTATGAGAATAATGTTGATAACACACTGATGTTTTAGTTGTTGCTAAGTAGTATTTATCCTAAGCCTAGGATTTTTTGTTTTCCTTGCTCTGCTAGAAAGAGGGTGCACAAGAAGCGCAAACCAGAAGAGAAAGAAGCTACAACAATCAGCAGAAGCTGCAACTCGACAAGATAAGGACAGTTAATGGCCTGCCTGGAGACACAGAAAGAAACCAAGAACATGTTAGAAGACCCCAGACCAAAAATCACCATTGGACTAAAAAGGTGAGTGAAGAATGCATGAGGGGCAGGTGCACGTAAGGATATGATTGCCCAGGGCTTTTTTTGTTTGGAGTCCCTCTATGGAGGCACCCAGCTCAAGCTGGGTTTTTTCCTGGCTCTACCATCTGATTAATATATATATATATATTTTTAAAATGAGATATGATGTGTGAGATGCTGCTATGGGAAACCTGGGGTTGAACCTGAAGGAAAAGGAAGCACCCAAGAGTGAGTGTGTGTGAGTGAGGAGTTGAGAGGGGCACCAGTGGGCTCACTGGAGTTGCCCACTCTGAAGGGACTCTGATTCCAGCAGTTAAAATCTCGGGGCGGGGGGCGTTGTGTGACTCCTTGCATGGTGAGTGAATGCTCAGGCAGTGGCTTCTCTGTTAACAGAGGCTGCAGCTGGGAGCAAAGCAGTCTCAGGTATGCAAGCAGAACTGCAGCTGCACTATCAGAGTTTACCCAACAGGGATGGAGAAAGGTGAGGTAGCCAGGCAAGGACAGTATGTCAGAAGCAGAGAAAACATGACAGGCAAGGTACAAGCCATGTCAGAAGTGACTCAGAGTGCTATGGAGTGGCCTGGGCCAAGCTCTTGGGAAGGGAAGAACTCATCAGAAAGAACATTTTGTTATTTGCAAAACTGGAGAGACCAGCCAGCACATGTAGATTACTGCTGCTGGAGCCCACAGACTCAGTGAAGTTTAACTGAGGAAAACACTTTAACCCTTTGACTATGGCACATCTGACAAGTACATGCTTGAACTCGGATGCCAAGGAAGATGATAAGCCCTGTTGAGCCACAAAACATTTTCCAGGAGGACTGTAATCAGATAGAAGTATGTTCTCTTGTGGCTTCTGATCTGTAGGACACTGGATTATTTCCAGTGACTGTCCTGCAAGCAAATGTTGATATGCTTCTAGCAGTTTTAAATGCTATGTGACATGTTTCTAAAGCTGCCATTGGTAGAGTTGCCTGGAGTTAGTTCCTTCCACCTGTCTGTCACTGGTTGCTGCTTGTAATCAATCTTTCATCCAATAACTCACATAAGATATCACCAAAATATGTCCAGCATCGCTGTTTCTGGTTAAGACAAGCTACTGACTGGTGATTTCTCAAGGTCCCCGTGTTAGCAAAAAAATTATTTCCATTCCCAGCACACACTCCTCTGTAAGCACTTGTTTTTCAACGCTTTTAGTTTCTTTTTGAATGTTTTGTAGCACTCTGCTTGCAATCCTGTATTAGCAATCAGCTTGACAGTCAAGCTGAAAACCTGCAGGTTTTTCTGGTAGTTCACAGATTTCGTTTTCAGATGTTTTAGAGCTCTGAAGTGCTGAAAATGCCTTCTTGGTGCCATGTTTTTTAATTTGCCATCTTTGATGAGTATGCTTCTGCTCTGGTTAATTCTTCTACTGTTTGACAGCCGAGTATTTGCGTTGCCATGTGTGATTTTGAATACTGTTTTGAACTCCTCAATAATAAGATACTGAGTGTGTGCAGCATGCAAGAAACCTTCCAAAGAAATCTTCCACTTAAAATCTCATCAGGTTTTAACTCAGTTTTTGGTAAATCACTGACAGTACAAAACTGATCTTACCTCTTTCATATAGCCAGAGCATCCTACCTTGTCTACAATATCCTCACATGCAGAGGCATGGCTTAACAGTAAGAGATCACAATTTTTTCATTCAAAAAGTGAATAGCCTAAATATTGATCAAAGTGAATAAAGCACTTTTCCCTACCATTAACATTTCAGTGTTGTTATCATCTATCTTGTACAAGTAGATTATGTGTCCAGCTTGAAGATGGGAGGGGACTCCATCATGTGTAAATAAACCACGAGTAGGGCTGAATGAACTCTCTGGATGGTGCTAATTCCTTCCTGTGCAACTATTTCACAATAACAATTATTTTGCTTTTGGGTGGTATTTGATTGCAACAACTGGATAGAATATTTCTGAAACCCTCCCCAGAGAACATGTCCACGTCCCCAGAGAAGAGATTAACCTGAGGTATTAGAAATGGTCTGCTATACTCTCGTGCTTCTGACTATAATGAGACTAATATCTAAACAACGCAGATGCCAAGTGGAAGATGGTCTCTCATTCTTTCTGGAAATTAGTAACAGCAATTAGTAACTCCTGGGAAAGCCTTTAAGTTCATTTCTCTCAGCAGTTCATGCCACCCAGAGACATTTAGTCCCTCTCCTCTTAAAACAGTGGAAAACTACATGTTTGTTTCCTCAAGTAATCTGGCTGAGCTCTGGGGTTCAGGAGCCACCAATCTGTTAAAACAGAAAATTATGCTGCCCTTTCCTCATACAAGCTGTAAAAGCTTACTCTGGGGCTACTTGTACAAGTAATGCTTTATCAATGGAAGGAATAATTTCATCCTCAGATAGCAGAATTTATTACTCTGCTCAGATACAACAGAAAAAAAAGAGAGCTTTGTTTTTTGGCAGCTCTTTCTCTATTGTCTCACAAATCTTAGACAAGCCTTCTGAGAAACCACAAAGGCCAGTTTACTGCTCATGATTTGCACCTGTGTGATATTATCTTTGATCAGAGACATAATTGACAGTGAGCTTGTGGGTGAATGACCTTTAGGGTATACAGCTACATTCTCATCTGGTTTTTAAGGGTAGATGGTGCTTTACCCAAATGCCCATGACTTCTGGGAAATAAACTTCTTTAAGAAACACGTTGTAACATCCCTGTGGATTTCGCTGTTGCTCTCATTCTCATCCACTGTCATGCTCATAACACAAGCTTTTGTAGAGAGTCTCTTGAAAGCAGTGGCAGTCAGTGACTAAATTGTCACACCTTTGGGACCTAAAACTCTTTCAAAAAAGAAAACCAATTCAAGGTTTCAAAAAGGCCATTAGCAAGAAGCTATGTGTGTACGTGTGTATGAGCTGTGGGTGAAGAAAGTAGAGTTTCTAACGGCTGTCAAGGCTAAAATTAAAGCCAGGCCTTCCTCAGAGAGCCATATGCTCCTCCTTTGCAGAGGCTGCTTTGAATAGATACATGCAGAAATACATAATTATATTTCTGTCTTAGCCAAAACAGGAAATAGAGGAGAGTTTCTAAGAGGTTTTCAGCTCACAGAGAAACTCAAATCAACAGTCCAAAGGGAGGCTTTGCAGCTTCCAGGGTTCTTCAGAATTAGGTGAACCAGGAGTGATCCATTCTCAAGAGGATGTCTGTTGTCCTCTTGGTCCTTTTGTTGGTAAATATCACCATTGTGATCGTGACAAGTTAGCAAATAGTCTTAGTGCATTTGGCTGGAGGCAGAGATGGGCTGCTCTTTCCATGCTAGTTATCCAATGGCAAGCTCTAACACTTGGACCTGAGGACACCACTTTGGTGGAACCAAAAAAGAGGCAGAAATAATCATAATAAAAGTAGTTACATTCATTAATAATGTGTTTTCTTCAGCTAGCTTCTCTTAGGCTGCTCTCATGACACCTCAAGAAAAAAAAATGTGGTCTTTGTGGTAAAGATACAGATGTCTGGCAGCTGGAGGGATGCTTGAGGTGTTATGTTTCTATCTGCCACTCAGCACTGCCACGGAGAGGGCTGCTCAGCGGGCTGCTTATTACCATTCTGAGATGGTCTGATGATAATGTTCTGGCAGAAGGCTGTGGCTCTTGTGTGCTAGAAGGGCTGTCACACCGCTTCTGCAGAGCAGAAAGACTCAGGTGCATCAGCTCAGTGAACACAGCCTCGCTAGTCCTTCTCTGAACTGTCATCAGCAAGTGGCCTGGCCTGCTGTCCCTCACTGTCACTCTCCCACGTTATGCTTTGCATTACAGCTGGCTGTGGCCATTGGGTCAGTAGTGGAAATAGTTCCTTGCTGGCTGAAGACCAGCCTACATCAACAATGTTCTCCTCGTGGTTTACTGATGTCAAGCTCAGGATTCAGAACTGTGTGAACACATGAGCGTGTCTCACAGGCTTACCATGGCCACGTTCAGCTCTGACAGCTCCTGGAATGTGGGCAGAGCTGCAGTCCTACTGGCAATGGCCAGTGTTTGAATAGGGCTTGACCTGCTCAGAGCACTGTACATTCACTAACTAACTCAATCTTCTGCTTTTTCCATTGGAGAGAAGAGGCACGAGATAGCTGGTGCCACTGGACCAAGGCCACACAGCAAGTCAAAGGCTGAGTCAGGCAGTAAAGCAATTTTCATACCTGCATATCATGCAAGCCCATCAACATAAACATGTCCTGCTTCTTTCTGTTGTGTTATTGTATGGAATGAAGCAGAGGAGGGTAATGTGACAATCAAATCTGTTCAGCTGTGAGCTGGCATCACTTTCATTGCTCACATTTAAAGGGTTTGACTTTTAATCTTTGATCTCAACTACTTCCTAGCACAAAGACCTAAGAGAAAGTGCTTCCTGATTTTATACCATGACAGTTGTTTGGTTTTGGGGGGTTTTGGGGGTATTTTGTTTGGTTTTTTCAGCAGAACTTTTGGCATATGCCAGTGGCACGTTGTATGTGGCTGGTCTCTGTGGCTGGTGACTGTCACATCTCTGTCACTGAAACATGTTATCAGGTGGTGACCTTGCTCTATCAGTCACGAACACTATGATTTGTCTCTTTTGATGTTTATCTCAAACAGCATCTCTGACACTGGAGTGGGGATTCAGCATGTGTTATTTATGACCACTTACACATCCTGCCGAGAGAAAGAGTCTTTCAGCTCACATGTTGCATCACTTTATTTGGACATTTCTGAATTATAATTTACGTCTCTCCTCTGTGTGTTGCTCATTCAGATATTAGCAGCAGCCTGGCTCTTGCAGCCCTAACTCCCTTCTGGGCTCAGATGCTCTGCCCACAGCTAGACCACTCCCAATACACTATTGTGCTTAGGGCTTGTCTGGGTATCGCACACAAGGTGTTATAGGGGACCTTGGTACCACAGCATGGAGTTCATGTAGACCCATTAATTAACAACACTCAACTTCTGGTGCAGCAGCACTGCCTTTCACAAGGCTTGGCATTGGTATACCTCCTGAATAAATCCACTGGCACCTGGGATGCACTGAGTCCCAGCATGCCCTGGCTGTGTTGTTATCAGTGCCTCAGCTTGCCTGGTGAAAGCCATGTGTCTCAGCTTCTGTGTAGGTGCACAAGTCTGACAAAGTGTGGAGAGGGAACCACCAGAGTCTGGGGTATTAACAAAGAAGCTGCTTAACAGACAGAGATTACACAAGAACTTTGGAGGAGTTGTTTTGTTTTGTTTGTTTGTTTTTTCCTTTTCTTTTGAGCAGAGCTATTTTAGTAATTGAAAACTGTTTGCTGGATGGGAAAAATCATGCTCCTATATGTATCTGTCTGCTAGGTTCAAAGACATTCAACAATTATGTTTGAAGGGTTATTGGGAAAGTAGAGGTATTAACTGCACTACTGGGCACTTTCAGGTATGAACTCAAGACTCAGTAGATCAATAATTTGAGATGGAAAATGTTATCCAATACTCAGTTCATTTAAAAGCTGTGCAATTATTTTTCTGCAGCTACACTTGTGCATTGATCTCCTGTGCTTTCTGCCTTTCAGCCCTGGACTTCTTTTGACACCAAACTGGACCAGTCACTATGAGCTGTGATGTGACACTCATGATCTGCTATTGAATTCTGTCAGCTGTGAGGTGACCCAGCTGGTTGATCATGCCAGGGGTCATTCTAATATGCTCATATGGAAGAGGTTCTTGGAATACTTTTCAACCTGAGTTATCTATTGTCCAATCTGCAGATTATTTGTATGTGCTTAGACAATATATTATCAGTTCTGAAAGGTTCTTTGCTGTTTGAAGTAACTATCTAATAGCATGTTTTAAGTATGCTCAGCTATCCATGTGTTCCCCTTTTAGTGACTCTGGTTTCCTTGCATTACACAGGTGGGCATAGAGGCCATTTCAGAGAGGCAGAAGGCAGGAAACTAATTCCCCACTTCAGGTTCCTTGCAGTTTAAACGGAGAGGTAATGAGGTGCAGCTGAGGCTGCCTTGGATGCACAGGGATTTGCAGTAGAAAACAGAAGAGCAGAAGGAGAGGAACCTGGTTTGTGTGAGCTGTCAGCCCTTGCTTTCAGGTAAGTGCTGTATTATTCTTGCTGGTTCTAGAGCTGTATTTTAGAAAAGGAAAACGCAGGAGATGTTCTCTAGCCCTGTTCTACATTTCCTTTCTTGGTTTTGTATGGCTTTCTGTTAATCATTAGTCCCACTGCTCTCGATTAGAAATGCTGACAGACAATAGCTGTTTTCTTGTTTCCTTGTGGCAGGCTGTGGTGGTTTGGGAAAGAACCTGATTAGAGGAATACATGAAGCACCATTGCTGTGCTCCAGCAGAAGCTTGGTCTCAGAGAAGTACTTCAGCTCTGTGTGCTAACCTACTGTGCTAAACATGTGAAACATGAGTGCATGGGGGCAGGTATACAATGAATTTTTGAAGCTGAATTGTGATAATTGTCAGTGCAAAGGCATCCTGGAAAAAGCAAATGAAGTTCATAGCTGCAGTCCCTGAGAACTTTGGAAAAGACAAGGAATGAAGGTGCCACACTGCTCTGAGGAAGGGGTACCAGGGTAGTGTTGGTTGGAATAAGATCTTGTACTTTCCCCTTGCCTCCAACAAGCTCAGCAGCCAGCATGGCTCTGAGCACGCATCGTGCTTACTCTGGTTGTGGTCTCAACCAAGCTAGCAAGTGAATGAGGTGACTTTATACCCTTTTGTAGCTCTGCTATGTCTTAGTTGCTGTCTTTGATGCAACAACTTCCACCTTACACGTTAGCTGTCATCCCCTCCCTGATAAAACACTTTCTCTGTTACTGTCCTTCGTCTAGCAGGTGTCTAAGTGAGCCTGTATGAATACTTTACTCTCTTCAAGTATGCTGTAAGGCTGTGATCAAAAAGGCAGAGAACTAGACACTGCATTGTGAATTTTTCCATAA
Source organism: Caprimulgus europaeus (assembly GCA_907165065.1). Next base: position 2,649,903 of record OU015543.1, on the reverse strand, counting down.
TGTTTGTGTTGGCCATGTATTTCCTCAGCAGTCAGTTCAGTTTATAAAAGTTGAGAGCTGTATTTTTATTCTTTGGTTTTCCCCTCCACACTTTTGTGTGTTACTCCTTTCCTTGGCAACAAAACAGGACATGTTTTTATGAACCACAAGAACAACAAGTATTAGCTCTGAGGTGCTTCAATTTCCTACAGCAAATTGCAGTTAAAGCTACTTTTAACACTGAAAAAGCTTGGTCAGTGGAGGAGAAAGTAAAGGGGCTGTTACTATGAGAGTCGCTGCAGCTAGAGGAAAAGGAAATACCAGAGGCTATTAGAAAGAAATCTGTACTTAATACTCTGTGGTCTCAAATGATTTTACTTTTTGCTTTTTTTTCCATATTTGTGAAAGCAGGTTTAAAAGACTTTAAATGGTGGATGTTATAGTAGGAGTTGGCATTAATACTTAACAGGAAAACCCTTGATCAGGAATTGGTGGTTTACGGTGTTATAGTATAAAGGTTTTTATTGGTATCTGTTCCCGTGCTTGGCTTGAGACACCCCTTGCCACCCCTCCAGGTATCCCCATTAATGAGGGAGGGAACCCTCTGAATTGTTAAAAATGTCCTTTTAAGAGAATGGAAAAGGACATAGGATGTTACTAAAGAATGGGAGGAGGCATCTTGAAGGATGCTAAAGAAGAAGTAATGGCTAGGGCCAGCAAAGAAGACTGGAGCTGACTGAAGTGTAAGGCTAGAGAAGACTCTGGTAGGTCATCTGGTCTGTGCCTCTACTACAAAAAATAATTAGCTTTATCTAGGTCTAGGCCATTCCAGGAGTTAAATCCTTGCCCAACCTGTTCCTGAGGGCTCTTTCTGGTGCCATAGTTCATTAAGCCTGTGCTAGAGCTTAATCTCCTTACAACTTGCCTGATGTTGAGCTGTGCTCAAAATACACCATGTAACTAGGAGTGTCAGGGAGACAAAACTACTCTGTTCCCTGAGCAATATCAGTGGTAGAGTTTGGACCAGACCAGGGGACCTTGGAGGTACTACTGCCTGAGGAGAGAGACTCATAACAAACCTTGTGTAGAGCTGGTAACAGCAAAAAAGGGTTATTAAGAGAGAGATTATTGATGTGCAACTTGCACTTAATAAGAAAACATAATTCCTAAAGCAGTTTGAGACAGAGCTGGGAGATGCATCGTGGGGAGAGGCTTGGTAAGCAAACAGGCTCAAGGGACAGATTGATTCACCTACCAGGGAACATCACAGCGAGGAGGAGGATGTGATCCCTGGCTGGGCAATGAGAACAGCAGCTGACAACTGTGCTCTTGCATGTCAACAGTGTCTGAGTCTCTAGAGCTTTCTGCATGTACATACAGACACATGTGGATGTGAAGGCATGCTTTCCACCTTCCATCCTGAGCCTATTAAATATTCATCAGAGGAAGATTTTCATCTGCACATTTTGCATTATTCAGGCTTAGAAGTATTTCAGTGACTTTCATGTTGCCTACAGGATTTAGATACCAGGGATAAAACAGAAGCCTCTAACTTTTCTACATTTAGGAATTCTGCTTCATTAAAAATCTTTTGACAATTAGTCTAATGACAGATCTTTAACTTGGAGTCTTCCTCCCAGGAAAAATAAGCTTGCAAGTGAAAACAGATGGACCCACTCTAGAGAAATCTCTGCAGTCTGACCATCAGCCAGGCATGGATCATGCAGGTAGCTGTGTATCTTTTCAACATTTGCCTTACCTTAAAGGGCTTGCAATAACCCCAGTGTGTAATAGATTGCTACTGCTTCCACAAACTCCCCCAGGATAAAAGGGTGAGAGTATTCTCCTTTGAATATTTTTTTCTGAGACACTGTAACAAAACAGACAATATTGAGCCATTTCAAATGGAGTTTTTAAATTAGTACTCAGTACTTGTTTTGCCATACACAATTCTGGTTTGACATGTTACAGTGCCTGATTTTTCAGAGACTGTGAAGCACCTGACTTGCTGCTTGGAGAGTTTAAGGATGCTTCCTATCCTCTGAAAGGAAAGTGTCCTATTTGCTGCCATAAAAGTTGGGTTTAGGGGTAGGCAACAGACAGCCCCAAATATATTGAGACTATGATGACACCATTATTTCTGATACTTTATAAAGGGCTATACAGAGTTCCTGAAGAGGTTAACTCACCTGTCATGCTTGATTACTCATTAGCAAACAAAGCAGGATGTTTGACTTGAAGAGAAACACTTATAGCATCCATATATATAAGCAGCTCAGATTTTGTTACCTCTCTTGTGCTCCTCTTTGTACCACAATGTGGTTGGAACAGTAGCTTTGGGGAGTGATGCACAGACTTGTGCACAGCTTCCTCTGTGCTGAGGTTGGTAGAGTAAGACTGGGTTGTATTAGGGTTGTTAGTACCTAAAATACCAAATGAGAGAAACAGCCTCTGTTCTGAGCACAGCTGGGGTGAGCTGGTTCCAGGGGACACAAGCTTTGGCTGGGACTGGTGCTTGACATCCTCCTTTTCAGATGTTTCTTTCCAAACATTCACCACTTCTATCTTCTAAAGGGGGGGGGAAAAACTTGAAGCACATAATTCTCTGATAGGAAACAGATAATTAAATGATGGTATTTTCAAAGATCACTTGCTGTGAGGAACCCCCTTGGGAAAGGCTGGCAGACTTGCTTTGCAGACTGCTCTGAGGAGCTCTTGGGTTGTTTCCTTAGCTCTCAGCAAAACATTTTTTAACTCTATCTGCTTTTGTTGGAGTCTGTGGCAATTGTGTCCTGCTGGTGTTGCATTAGCAAATCTTACTTCAATTGAGCAAATGCATCACAAGGGTATGAGCTAGCCATGTGCTTTTAGTATTAGGTAGTTATAGCAGGTTGAATATTTTGATCTGAAAAACATGAAAACTATCAAGCAGTGTTTATTGTAAACCATAAGCAAAAGACAGCAGCTTAGTAGACTAAACTACAAATCTTCCAATCTTAGACAACAACCAGAGTCAAAGAGCTGCTGAGCTTCAGCAGCTGTTGCTAAATCTCTCCTTATAATGTGCTACCCTTTGTGTATATTTGTTTGGGAGCTGGTGTTGTGAGGATGTGTATATATGTAGGGAGAGTTTGTCCACATTCTTTCCTTTCCATTTTCTGTAACTTTGTGGTAGCTTTTCAGTTTTCTGTAACTGTTTGTGATAGCTTTTCTGGTACAAGGGATCTTCACAAGAAAAAAAGAGTTGAATTCTCATATTTGGAGGAAAACAAACAGATCTTGGGCACACTGCAGAGATCTTAATTTTTGAGCAACATTTAGAGTTGCTGTACTGAGAGCTGAAACTAGTCTTGAGACACCTGATGTGGTCATGTCCAAAAGATGCCACAGCTTTTGCTTGCAGAGGGCTTCCTGCCATAGAAGAGTTAGAAAAGCTCCTTGCTTTTGTCTCTCTTGATCTATGATAACTGGACATGGGGAACAGCACACAACTGCTGCTTATGCCATGGGCCAAACAGTGACTAGATATAGCTTAACCTGGAATGTTTTGCCAACTTTTCAAGAAATAGATGAGAAACCAGAGAGTTCAGAAGACATGATTAAACAAGAGATATAAATATACTCTGGGCAGGCTTTGTTTGATGACCTACAGTTGCCTACAATGGAGAAGTGTACCTCTGAGGTTGTTTTTAGTGTCTGCAGAAGCAGCAGGATGCTTGCTGCAAAAAAATCCTGAGGAGCTGGATGTCTCCTATAGAAGAAAACACAGCACTCTGCTGGTGTCTATTCTCTCCATGGACTGTGACACTGACAGTCAGTTCAGATGCAGATGTCTGCATTGCAGTTAACAGTTTGGACTGGGGGATCCCAGCCCACGCAGTGAGTATCTTCTCAAAGCATTGGCAGTGGAGCTGGAAGCATCCCAGCAACACTGGCATGTGGGGGAGAAGGGTGAAAATAATGAAGCAGCTTCCAGTGATTCATTCCTATTAGGGCTTTCATGAAAGGACTTCAGTATGCTTTACACTGAGACTGGAAGAGACTGTTGTTAATTAAATAATTAGCTGTTTAAAATGTATTTATTAGGGTTTAACAGCCAGGCCACAGATATGCATCAATTACAGAGCCACGGTATCTGCAATAAATGTTTTTCACCCCATAATCAAATATGGCTTAATTAGGCAATGCTGGGAGAACAGTCATAATAAATAGAGTGAGACTTGCCTGTATAATTGAGATTTAATCAGCGAACTCTTGTATGTTCATTGAATAATTGATTATTCTACACATTTATCAAGGATTAAAAACTCAGTGATAGATATGCAAATCCCCTTGTATTATATAAATCTGAAATTCTCAAACACCATTTAATGCATATTAACATTCTGATTCAATCTAAATGACATACACATTGTAGAGCTCACTTCTGCAATAGGCTATTTTATTGCTATTTATCTTTTTCCACCCCCAAGGTAAACAGCTTGTGTGTTTGTTGCTTTGTAAGTAGTTGTAGGAGATGGACAGAAATAGACCAAGGGGAAGTAAAATGGAGATGGCACCTTGTGCATTCCTGGAATGGGCAAACTGTCCTGGATGGGATAGCAGGAAATATTTACACTGGCTGCTAATGACCAGACTAAACCAAATGAAACTGACAAACACTGGAAGATGTGGTAACTCTCCCTGAAGAGTTACTAGCATACTTGGAGCTATGTGTGGTAGAACAAACATGTAGAAACATCCATGGACAAAAAGAAAATAAAAAACTCCAAATGAAAAAGCAAAACCCACATGCAGAAGACTCTAATGATTGTGTGAGATATGGATGAACAGTGCTGGTGTTACCTAAGAACCAGCACAAGGTGTGTCCCACTACCTGGTTGCACTTGTTTCTGGAGGGACACCACCCCCTGCAAAGCCCATGAGGAGCAGCCCTGGGTCTGCTGGGGGAACGCTTGCTCAAGGGCAAACAGGTTTACCTGCCTCAGGTCATGCTGCAGACAGCCTTCTGCTAAGGGCTAAGGATGGAGTGAGAATTCATAGGAACATGACAGTTGTGGTTAGTGCTGACAGCTCATGTCTGAAGTGGGAGCTGAGTGGCAGATTCACATCCCAACTGAAGGTGAAAGCCCAACTTAAACCAAGGACAGGTCACAGGACTGCCCTTTGGCAAATCACCATTTGTATCTTGGGCAGCTTGTGCCCTGTCTCATGCAGCACTGGGAGCACAGAAAGTGTCTCTGCTTCTTGGAAGCAAAGCACAGAAGTGTCACAGGTTGGTGACACACCAAGCTAATAGATTCTGGTAAAAGTTAACTGTTTGTAGCAGAGCACAAGTAACAGCAAAGCTGTTGGTGTTTAATTTCTCTGCACTGATCCCTTCCTGCATGTGTGATTCGTGCTGGGCAGTCTGGTGGCAGGAGCAAGTGATCTCTCAGTGCTAGGCAAGCATGCAAAGTTAATTTCCATGTTATTTGACTTGTGTGAATTGGTGCCTTTCACCCTTTACAACTTGTAAACTCAAATATTTTCAACTGAGGCTGAAACTCTTAATTATTGAATTTAAACAGATATCAGTACTGCACATTCCATTGCTAACTTATGCAGATACTCTGGAGGACAGGTCCTCTCTCCCTCTTCTCTAAGCCCCTTGTCCACACTGAAGACCACTTCTTTAAATTCAAGAATAATGAGCCAAACAGCCCCTGTGCAGCTTTTTCCACATGGATGGCTTGCTTTATTTTCACTTCTGGAAGCATTTCTTGCTATTTTTAACTTGGACACAAGAGGGTAATATTTCCTCAGGAAATAATCTGCCAGTGTGTTGTAGGAGACTGCTCTGGAGAGAAAATAACCATGTTTTGTTTTGTTCTAATATGGTAGGGTTAGCCTTGCTCCTGCTTAACATTGTGGTCCAATACTGCAGGGTACTCTGGAGGTGGGTGGACACTAGGACACACTGCCCATCTCTGAGCAGACATTCTGCCTGGGAAACTGCAGAACTCTTTAATCTTTAATGACCAACAGCAATTATTCCAGAGTTTCCTCACATGACCAAGATGCTTGTGAAGGCCTCTTCCCTTAGCTATTTCCAGAGGTGTAAGCTGTCGCCATGTCTCTGTTGGATCCTAGTCATTCCTGCAGCATAGACATCTCTCACCTGTGGTGCACAAATGCCTGAATTCCCACTGCTGCCTGCACCACCTGTAAATACTTGACAAGCCCAAAGCAAAAGAAACTGATTCTGCCCCAGGCAGGGGTTATGATTCCTCATAGTCTATGGAGCACTGTTGAGAGGAGAGACATCTTCAGAATAAGCACATCCTGTTCCTGCACACCAGATCTTGCTTTGCCCAAGCCAGTCTCACCTGCAGTGTGCTGCTTCAGGGGTGTAAATCTTAGGGGTTGAGGGCAGGGATGTTTGTGCTTCTGAATTCCAGCCCATTTGTATTTTCAACTTAGAGGGCACGGGTCAGTCTAAGCAGCATCTGAATCACTGCTTCTTGGGAAGTGACTTATGCTTGGCTTTGGAGTGTTTGTTAAATCCTATCTGCTGTGATGAAGTATCCAGGAAGTGAATGCCAAACACTGCTGCTCCAACACCACCTGGTCTGCCATCCTGCCACCTCTCCCTGGCCTGCTCTCATGCCTTGGTGCACATCTACTCTGTGCTGGGTCACTGCAGGTGACTCTGCAAGACCATTGATCTGCTTTGGTCTAACAGGTCTAGCTCTATGCCTAGACTGGAGACACTGGTTGGCCCAGGAGCAGAAAGTCTTTTGGAAACAATGGTCAGATGTTCAGTTACAGAAAAACTTTGGCTCCTGTATAGGTGAACAAATGAAAAGAGCTGGATTCCTTAGGAAAGAGTGTCTGACATCAGTGACAGTCCCTTGTCTCCAACCATGTACTGCAACCTGATCTCTCCTCATAAACTAAAGGCAGTTAAAGAGCCTGAGTTGAAAATGTATTTTTGCCAGGTGTCTTTTTTGCCATTTTAAGGACTCTATGGTGACTCTACCACACCATGTCTCAGACTATGCCATAAAGTGCCCCTGACTGTGCCCTGTTCAGGGCATTCCATTTGGAAGACAGCAAGCAGGACTGCCAAGGGCCCTTGGTGTGCCCACAGCTTTGGTCCCCTCCGAGGACTGACTCTCTGACATGGATCTGGGACTGTCTCCCTGAGTTGCTGTTGAGCTCCTCTGACTCACAGTGGTGTCCTGGACCAGGTGGTCTCTCAACCTCTGGCAACAGCAGCATGATGAGTCAAATCTCCAAAATTCCAGGCTTTTATGGAGAGTGCCAGGAGCCTCCCTGGGTTTGTAAACCCTGCACTTGGAACCTGCATGAGACAATGCAAAGCCAGTTACTGCAGACTAAATATATGATCAAGATGTGTTGGAAATTGGCAGTGTAGCTGGCTGGGGTAGCCAGGCAGGGAGGAGAGAAGTGGTCAGCTTGCTCTCTTCATGTTGAACTGGATAATTCTTGGGATCCTTTAAAAGATTAGCATGGTTTTGGAAGGGAAGAGCTGGATAAGATTCAGCTCCAGAGAGCTGGATGAGGACTGAAGGGTGTGATGTGCCTAGGAGTTGTGAGAAGGAATCAGCAGCCACCTTTGAGAGAGGATGAATTTGCAAGCAGATAATCTTTCACAGCAGTTCAGAAGAGGGCTTGGGCACCTCCCTGTGAATCAGGAGAAGGACTACTGCTGTGATAGGTTCCATGACCCACTACTGCTTGTTGATCCTTTGCATGAGCTGTGCTGTTGGCACAGTTGGCAGCAGGTTCTCTGAGGCACTGTTTGTAGCCTTCCTAAAAGAACACAATGGAAGTGAAGATCAGTGTCTCGCCAGTTTTACTGTAACTAATGGCTGATGTTGTTACAGTGGAAGGAATGCTATAAAACTGAATTCGAGCTTTGTGCTTTAATTGACTTATTTTTGTATTTTACCTGGTTTGCTCAGTGAAATTAGAATGGACTTTGCTTACTTTTTCTGTTCAGAGTCACTTTCTGGCCCTTTGCCCAGACCAGAAGAGCCCCAAGCTCTCCAGTACTGAATGTTGATTAGAAGTGAGGCCAAACTCTACTGTAAAGCACTCTGCTTTGAATAAGGAGACAGTTGCAATGATGACTGTGACTTTTACTTTTATCTTCCTGCAAACTGGAAAATCCAACCTGATGGTGCTTGAAAATCCTAATTTTTTTGTTGCTGGGCCATGTTTGTTATTTTGAGTGTATTTAAAAGTTGAGAATTCTTGTTAGTGTTCTGAAAGACACATGCCCACCTCAACAGCTTGGTTCTGCAACATTTGAGGAGTGTGACATGTTGGATGGGGTCTAAAGGTTGAAGTGGCCTCTTCAGCTGAGCATCTTGCCTGTCAGCAGCACTCTGAGTCACACTGATTGTACCAATCTTTTTCCTGTAAAGTGATGAGAGTGCTTCAGCTCAAAACTTATCCAGGAAAGAAACCTGTGTTGGATCACCTTTGTCCTCACCCTGCAGGGAGAGTGATAGGTCAAGAGATCTTATTTTAGGGCTTCAGAGGTAACATGCAGCTTCTGGAGTGTTGCTCAGGCTGCCTAATAAATTCCCCACAAAGATCACTTTGCTTCCTAGGCATGCATACCTCCTGGGAAAAGGCATGGGGGACTCTCCACTCACTTGGATCCAGATCAACCACAGTCACAGCAACTCCTCTGATAAGAATTTTTTAGAAAGAGGGAGTAGGCAGCTCAATCACCCTCTACCTAGTGTAGGAAGGACATGGAAATGGCTGTGATTGCTTGACAGACAAACCTTAGTGACAGTCTTAAAATACAGGTACAAATACTGGCCAGCTGGTATAAATTGCCCCTTCTATCCCTAGAGCTGGGCGGGTTTCCATCACCTGAGGCTTGAGTTCTGTGTTTATTTGAAAAGTTCCCCAAGCTGACCCCGTTCTGGCTCTACTGCCAGCTGACCAGGATTTGTTTCTCAGGAGACTATGCTATCTCAAAATCAGTAGGCACATATGTTTCTTCTTGCTGCAGTTGGAGGACACTGTCACCTTCTGTGCCATCAGCTCTTCCAAAGCCTTCTCTGTGCCTCTATGGAGATGCAGATGGGACCTGGGGCAGAGAGGAACTTGTGTGCTGGTCAGCTGCTGATGAGACAGGGTTTGGACTGCGCTGGGAGGCACATGGCTCAGCAAGTAGGCAACCTGGAGCAGGCTGGGTGAAGTGTGCTGTAGGTGAGGTGATAATAGCCCAGAGAATGGAATGGTCCTTAAGTTGCAGCTTTCATTGGGCTATCAGTCAGTTTATCTATAGTTTTCTGTATCTGCTTGCTGGAATGTATTGAGTAACTAGTTATAAATTATAATCTTTGCTGTTGGCATTTCTGGTGTTGAAATCTTATGCTAGTGCTATTTTGCACATGTTGATGCATGTTTGCATATAGTTTGGTTTCCCCCACATAAGGTAAGCTTCTAAAGGAGGGACAACTCCTGTGTGTAAATATACACAGTACTTAAAATGAATGTGTTTTTACAGGTTATTACCTTTTCACAAGTGAACAGGACCATACTTGCAGGCATAAATAATTTAACACTTTTTGGTTTGCAATATCCCCATGTAGGACTAAATAGTAAATAGATATCAGAAGTTATCACCCTGAATGGCTAAGGGACAAGTCGACTTCAAAGCCATTTAAAGAATTGTAATGCTCTGGTCATATGAGTTACAGAATTGAATTCTGCCTAATGAGAGAGGGCACAGCCATGAGACTGACTACCCAGGGGATAATTCAGGGCTGGAAAAGCAAAAGAACTCTCCCAGGACAAAGGACATGGTGAAACCTGCAGCTTCCTGCAAATCTTAACTGGCTGTATAAAGCTGTTAAACAACAAGAGTCCTCCTTGTCCTTAGTGGTAGAGTACCTAGGCACACAAAGCAATTCCAGCTGCAGCCAGCAGTTTGGCATTTATAACATAGTTTACTGTTGTCTTTGCTGTTTCAGCTGACAGTGATGGATCAAATCAGGAAAACTAGGAGGGCAGGAGGAAGGGGGATTAAAATCTTAAACCCAGGGCAGGCTGGTGAGTCTTGTTCCCATGGGTAAGTGCTGATGAGTGTTCCCCATTTTGTTTCTTCACTGATTAAACTAAGAAACCAAACCAAAGGACACAGGAGAAAAGGGTTAAAGGATTAGGAGATGGTCTTTGAACTGCCATGTGGCAAGGTAATGAGGCATGAATTATTAAAGTGATTTAAATTATAACTGGCAGCCACATGCACTGCTTTTGCATTGGCTTTCTTCCTCTCTGTAAAAAGGTGTGTTTGCAAGTGCTCATGATTTCTTGGAAGATATATGCTCTTCCAGAAATGTTAATTGTATACACAGTGTAATTTGTTATTGGCCAAGCTGCTTTCATGGTTAGATAAGTTGAAGTGCCAATGAAATGGGCATGGCTCAGCAGCAAGACAAATTTGTTCCTTGAAAACCTAGAGGAATGGATTACTACCACGCTGCTGAAAGGACTGTGGGTATATTGGCAGCCTCTAGTACTTGAATCAGAGTGGTGAGCTATGAGGCACTGGACATATGCTGCTAGTAATAATTATTTTTAAAATGCTTTGGCTTTAATGGGAGAAGCAATATGTTTATACCACCTTCTTTTGCTTGTGCATAGCTTGAAGGTAGTGGCTCCAGAATTATTCTGCTCACAGATTTGTAGAGAATGATCAGAATGATTTAAGCTCAACCTCTGTAAAGACAGACACCACACTGCTAGCTGACTTTCCTGTATTTCTTCATTATCTAAATACCTGTAGAAATGGAAATATTATCAGGAATGGCTCCATCTGGTGATTGCTATAAAATTTGCACAGAAGCCTGTATTGTGGGTCAGAATGAGCAACTTTAGGTCTGACTCCTTGGGAAAACTCATGTGGCTGCAAAGACCAACCAGCACAAGTAAGACTTAGTGTTTGCTACAGCAGATGGCTGTGGATATACCCTGGTGAGATCAGAATTTGATTAATGCTTCAGAAAATTATTTACCTAACAGATTTTTTTCTTGCTATTCATGAATTGCCTGATGTGGGGGGGGAAGGAGAACTGAAGCCATTGAGGCTCCATCCATAGTGAGGTTTCCTGAAGCTGCATCTCTGAGCAGTTTAAACTATTCCTTTCCACTACTTTTTTTCATACTAAGAAAGCATTCATCATCATAATTCAGATGTACTTGGTTCCAAAGGTGGTAGCTAAAGGCCACTGCCAGGTGAATGCATCTCTAGTTACTTTCTGTACTTTTTATCTTAATAGGGAAAGGAAAGTGAGGGCAAAAAAGTAACATTTGTAGTTGATTTGATACGTGCACTTCCCTACACACAGAATGGCCTCATCAGAGGAGGAGCAGTGTGTAACACCAGCTGTAAGTTAAACAGGTTAAAGCTCTTACCCTGTTGTGCACAGTGACCACAGTATCTAGCTGGGATGGTGTTGGTGCGTCTGTCCATGGGAGAGCGTCTGATCTATGTGCCAACCACGAGAGGGCAAGGCAGAAACAAAAACCTGAGCAAAAATTAATCCATCAGGCAGAGAAACAATTGCATGAAGGCAGCTGCTGGGCCAGACTGCTGAGCCTGGGAGGAGAGCAGGGCTGTGGGCCAGGCTGGGAGCTCGCTGGGCGAGCAGTGAATGAGAAACCTCCACGGGGCCTGGCTGGTGCCATTGTTCACGATCACGGCAGGCAGCGCTCGGCCCTGCTCCTCTCGGAAATATGAGTTATGAAATGTAACAACAGCAGGAAGGCTTTTGCACTAGGGCTTATACAATATCCCTTTTATAGTTCCCGGTTTTTCCTGCTCCTTGGAGCAGAGCTGTTTTCCTTTGGCCATGGGTGAGAGGAGGGTTTGTTCCTGCCATGACCCTGCCAGCAGGTGACCACTTCTCCAGCCACTCTGCGGAGTTTCCCTTTGCAGCCTGTGTGAAGATGGAGGCCAGATCCCCCCGGGGGTTTCTGGATGACAACTGACTCTTCCCAATTCCTTCAGCCCAGCCTTGTCTTGGGAGCAGCCGAGAGGCGCGGGGGGGTGAGGAAGGAGAAAGCATTCCTTGCTGCTACATTCACATAGTTCCTGGCACCAGCCAGCTCAGCAAGCTCCTCCTGTAACCACTCCAGACTCTGAAATCATTTCTATTAGGAAACCATTCATGCTCTAGCTAGAGCCCTAGCTGTCTCTTTAAAGGCCCAAACCCCACTAACACACTGACAGTGGTCAGGAGCCTCTGCTGCTGCCTGGCTTGTTTTGGCAGGGCTGAGGGTCTGGGCTGCAATGGGACCCAAGTCCTCTGTTGCTCTCAGGTACCAGTTTCCCAATGTGATTCTGCACTTCCTGCTGGTTCATACAGAATTGGAATCAAACTCCAGCTCTATTTTCTTAGTTGCCTTTAATGCTCTCCTTGTCACTTTCTCAGTAAGAAGAAAGGCAGCTTTGCACAGCACGACTGCATTTACTCACTTTATTGCTGGTGCTGCCATTCCAGGAACTGCCTGTGAGGTGTGAGTGTCGGAGCTAAAACACTGCCACAGTTTGTAAAGCTTATGGCATTTTCAAGAAATGTGTAAAGTGAAAATACATATTCAGGCTCTGAGGCACTTCTGTGGCAGCAAGACTGGGATTGTCCCTGTGGGAAGTTGGAGGTTTCAGGCAGGACAAGCCTCTTGCTGACCATGGCTCTGAGACCTGCTCCCTCACCCTCCCTCCCCAGACAGTTTTTAAGTCCCTCTTTGAGCTGGGTATGTTTGCCCAATCATGCTGTTACCTGCTGAAGGGCAGCAGGCTTGTTTCAGTGTTTAAATTACCTCTTTGCTTGTCTCTTTCAAGTGATGATTCATTTTGATTGATCAGGTTTGAGCTGGGTGTGAAGGCAGCCCTGGCTACTTCATTACTGGCACTGCTGAGCTTTGGATGAAGCTGATTTTTACCTTTTAAAGCCACTGCTTCTTTCAGCTTCCCTGCCTGTTAGATTTATTCCTTTTGCTGTCAGTGGGAAAATCCCCTAGGCCTTTCTGGAGCTTTCAAAATTTTTTTGTACTCAACTTATTTGGAAATCTTTGACTTCTAGAACAAAACTTGGGATTTGTTCATATGAGTTGATTGGAAATGAGTGTATTGGTTTTGAGAAGCTGGTCTGTCTGCTGCCCTAAGTCTTATGCAAGTATTTCAGTTGCTGCTTGTTGATGGCAAAATCATCCTTTTAAATTCTGGAATAAATTATATAGAAGGAAGATAAAGCATAATGAAAAACAAAGCTGTGCCAGTGCAAGAAAAGAAAATAACAGTGGAATTATGTCCTTAGCAAGCGAGGTGGTGATGTAAGTGATGGCTAATGCTGGGTGACAGCATATCACAGATAAACCTGCATCAGGTTCCAGGGATACTGAGAGTTCTATGTATAATAATACTCCAGGACTATAACTCTAGATCTGTGTTAAACCAGCTGCTTTCTGTAGCTCTTCTGTGTCTCAGTTTCCCCACCTGTACAGTTGGATAATAGTAATTTCCTTCCAGAAGGGCTGCCAGTGCTGGCTAGAAAGCTGCACTTTGTTACAGCATTAAGGAAGTGGTGGCTATTATTAATCACTCCTCATATTTTTTCAACATTCTGCATAAATAAATTTTGTTTGTTTTGGTTTTTAAAACTTGGAATGGATGGCTGGACCAAATTAAAGCTGGAAGCTGAGAGGTAGAAGAAAAGACATCCAAAATGCTGTGGAGTTTGCTCTGTATAGGGCAGAACTGCTGAGGCTGCATCACTTGCAGCTCTTGAGCCTGGTGCCAGCACACAGAATTCCCTCCTTACAGCTTTTCCATTTCACGTGCCAAGTATCCAGCTCCTCAGTCTGTTATAAATCTTCCCTAATTCTGTAATTGCTTTGGTAGTGATTATAGGCAGACTCTTGTTGATCCTTCTGTGGTTTTCCTTTATCCACATCTTCTGTGGGCTCCTTTATTTTTGTTGATTCTTTTTTCCAGTTCCTTGCTCCCCTTTTCCAGTTCTAGCAGGCCCCATGGCTCCAGTCCAGTGTCTTCCCTCCAAGCTACAGGCAGAGCCCCCTCTGTATCTGGATCTGCCTTTCTGTCAAGAGCTGTTGGGGGAAGGGGCACCTTGTGCCTCTTACACACTTGCAAATATAGGAAGCAAACGTGTAACCACTGATATTTGAGAATATGCTCTAACTCACACTTGCAGGACTGGGAGTTGCATTCAGGGATGGATTTGGAAATCCTGGCAGGCAGACAGTTAAGCATAGCTGTAAGGATGAAAGTACTGTTCCCTAAGTACCCATGGATGTCTCTAAACATAAGCAGTTACAACAGCAGCAAAACTATCGTGCCTGGCTGTTGGTTTGGCACATGCTCAAGTCTGCAGCCAGGCTGGTTGCTGCTGCTGAGGAGTTGGAATAGGTGCTGTGTGCTCCTGCTCCTCTGCAACAGTTTAGTCCCACACTTTCTGTGCCTCCCTCCAGTGCAGCAGGACTGGTAAGCCTGGGTTTCCAGAGCTCCAGCACTCTGCTTCTCTTCCACCTTTTCTCCCTTCCCAGGGATGTATGCTCACTTCTCTAAGTTGTACTTGTGAAAATGTACCTGATAATCCAGTGTGACCAAGGGCAGGCACTGGGGTAAGCTGCTGCCCTGAGTCATGTATGGTGCTTGGATAAAAACCAGCAATACTCTTGCTTGGTGGCAAGTGAGATCCAGATCTCTCCTCTGCCACTTTGGAAGGACATGATTGATGCAAAGCTATGGTTGTTGCTTCATTCCTGTAGTTTCAACTAAAACTTGGACCATAAAAGCCATAAAACTGGGTTGTCTATTTGTGAAAAATGGATTAAGCTTTGAGGGGTTTGGGAGTTTGACTTTGACCTGGTTTTGTTTTTCAGACTTGCAGCTAGTTTCAGAAGTGCTCAGCTGGCACTTCCAAAATCAGCCCAAGGATTTTACAATGATTCTTAAGGGGGAGTACTCATGTGAGGCAGCTCATGAAGCACCTTGAAGAGGGTTTTGTTTTTGTTCTTGTTTTTGGGTTTTTTTTGGTTTTTTTTCAGAGACTGAGGCTATTCAGACTTTCCTTTCACTCAGGGATTTTCTTTTTATTGAATGGGCATTGACTACTGCCTTTAATTTGTATTTTATTGTCTAGTAACATACTCTTCAACTTTAATTTCAGGTTGAAGTATTCCCTTCCCTAACCATGGGAGAGGCTGTTCTGTGAAAATGGCCATCTGATGTACTTTGTGGTTGAGCAGATGTTATCTTGTTTGGTAATGAAATTCTGCCTTGAGTAATTGGACATTCTTCCTGGTTCCTCATAATTAAGGCAGAAGAAAAGAACAAAACCTGCTGATTTGATATGAGTAATTGCTTCATTAAGTTATTTGCTCCCTCACCATAACCATCAGCCCAAGAAGAGAACAGCATGACCATCAGACAATATATGATGGTACTGGAACCCTCTGGATCTTTGGTGCTGCGTTGTCAGATGCAATTACAGGGAAAGGAGTTAAGAAACACACTGCTAAATTATTTACCTCTTAACCATACACACTTAAGACCACAGTGAGTCTGGCTGTTGCTGCTGTGTCCTAACCAAGTGAATTAGTCCTCAGAAAAAACAGAACCAATGTATGAGGCTTTAGATCAACACAGCTGCCCTGCCTTCTGTATCTGAGCACTGTGACTTGATGCTGAGAGGCTGAACATCTGTGTTCTCCTCCTGCAGAGCAGGGAAGGGCAGAGCTGTGGTAAATCCTGGCAAGTGGCTTAGGACTGGAGTATGGCTCATCTTAGCTGTGGTGATGGCTCATGGCACTGCTGCTCTTTGTGTTTAGTCTTCCTGGGTTTGGCAAGCAGGCTCACACGTGCATTTGGGTACACAAGGACTCCTTGGTGAGTGCACTGTCCTCAGTGACACTGGGGACAGGTAAATGGGCCTTGTTCACTTGTTCAGTTACACAGACTTAACTGATACAACCATAATTTTAAGTAGGAGACTCTCCATCCACATGGATCTGAGCTCCTCCCATGCTCATCTGACTGCCCCATCTCCATGATTCAGTGGTTTTGGTGCTCATGAATAACAAGACACCCCAAATGCACCTGATAAACCTATCCCTTATTGCAAGCTTAAGAGCCAGGCTGTTGGGTTTGTGCCCTACTGACAAAGTCAGGGCTTGGAGGCTCCTTGGATATGAATTCTTCTGAATAATCCCCAAGTCCTGGGGGAAGCAGTTCCAGGTCACTGCTGATCAATCCTCCAGACCTCTGCATGCTATGATCTGCAAATCCTGTATTATCTGGGAATGTTATCAAAAACTTTGATCATCAAACTGATTTCTATCCCCCTCTCCAAGATCTGGGCAGGTATGGGTTTTTTATATGACATTGATTCCACTGACCTCAGAGTTGACAGGTCCAATATTCCTGCAGCTGTGAAGTTATGTAGTAAGAAGGTAGCCCTGAGTTTTAATCCCATCTTGGACAACCTTTTTCAGAGACAATAAAAATAAACACCTGTGTTTTCTGGGTTTTTTTTAAATTAAATGAGAAAAATGATGAAAAATAACCTGGATATTACAAGGAGTAACTAACTGTGGCACAACTAGTGTGTTGTGTGAGCAAGCACTCTGTTAGGGCTGCAGGGGAAAGGGAGCCAAGCAGGAAAGAGCCTACCAGTGCTGCAGGTGTCCAGCACTGGTTGATTTGGTCTTGTCCTTTCTCACAAGCATCTTGCTGTCCTGAGTACCAACACCAGGAATTGTGCATGGCAAAGAGTGCAGAGCAGGGACTGAACTTTGCCTTCAGCTGGGCTGCCAGCAGCCAGCCTGCTGCCATGGAGCTCCTCCAGCTGCTGTGGATGGATTTAGTGGGCTGACTGAATTGCCTGGCCCTTTCCTGCTGACTTAGCACATCTGGGCTCTTGGACTTACCAAAGTACACAGGGTCACTCAGGTCCTGCTGCTCATGCAGCAGCACTGAAAGCCACCCTTCGTGCCTGCCAGGGCAATCACAGGCTCTGGGCAGTGAGGGTAGCCCTTTCTTGGCCAAAAGCCACAAGGTCTCATCTTCTGTGTGGTCTCCTTCCCTTCTTACTTCCTTTCCCTTGAATCCAGGAGCTCTCTAAGCTGAGTTTTGCAGAGCTTTTGCAATGATCTCTCTGGCTGGGATGCAGTGCCACTGCCCACCTCCTGCCTGGATTGGCAGCTGCCTCCTGGTGCAAAGCAGGGTGGAAAACTTTGCATCCTCTCTCCAGCCTGGCAGACACTGAAGAGCAATTAGTCAGGGAAAAAGAGCTTGGAGCATCATATGTAAAACAACCAGAGCTGGAGAAGATGTGAGTGGCTTACAGTCCTGACACCTGAGTTTCTAACTCTGAATCAGAGATATTGTTCCCCCAAAAAAAGGCTCAGACCTGTTCTGCTGCTCCCTGGCTGGTTTTTGCAACATGAATTCCTGCTTATCCTTATTGCTGGTCACCTGGTGAGCTCTGCTGTCTGCCCTAACAGCAATTTTTGCCTACCAGGCAATGTCTTTCAGGCCCAGGGCAGCTCTGAGTGACACACTGCCTCCCCACACCTCCCTCTGGGAAAGCTCAACCTTCTTCCCCTTTTGCAAGAGGAGAAACTTGGTCTGAGGGGTTAAATGAGTCAGTTGGAGAGATGCAGTGACACAGCTCAGTATATCCTCATGTCTAGCTTAGTGCTAGGCCATGAGTGTGGGTTTTTTTTTTCCCTGGAGGTTCATCCTTTCCTTATTTCTGTATTTTCCTCCCAGCAGTATGTTACTTGGTGCTGTTGTCTCTCCCAGTCTCTCCCTCACCTCGATCCTTTCCTGAGCCTCTGCCTTCCTGCCCCAGCCCACTGCACATAGCTGGAGGTGCTCATCTCTTGGTCTTCTGATTGCTGTATTGAGTTTAGGTTAGGAGGTTGTGTATCTCTGTGCAGGGCCCCAACGTGCTGGGGAACGTGGTTGCCTGGAAGATGATGCTGCAGGAGAGACAGCACATACCACCTGCAGAAAATGCCTTTCATCCCTGCTATGAAACTATAACACGTGTTGCAGACCCAGCCATGGAGACCCAGCTGCTGAGGGCATCACAGCTGGGTCAGGCATAGCTGCTGCTTCAGGAGGTGCAGCATCTGCAGCCTTGGTGGGTGCAGGCACCACTGGGCTTGGAGGAGCCTGTCCATGCTCACCCCTTGGAAAAGATCACCACTGTCTGTGTGGAATTGGGTGTCATGAGATGGAGACAAGTGAGGTCAGCTCCACCCCTCTCCCAGCACTGCGCTGGCATGTGAGTGCCAGAGTGGGATGCCCTTGGCAGAGGGGATGGCCAGGGCTGGCGCAGGGTGGGTGCGTGCTGCAGGTCAGGTCTGCGCTGGTTTGGCAGGGCTCATGCAGTGCTTGCCTGTGCTGTGGTGGGGCTGAGCCAGCAGTCTGATTCCCTCACTTTCAGGAACAATAAATTCCCTCACTGATCTTACGAAAGAGGGGAAGAAAAAAAAAAAGAGAAAAACTATAAATGACTTACCTATTTGAAGCCTGTGGGCTCTGCATTGTATTAAACATTAACCTGCCCTTCTGAGCCAAACAACCAATTCTCTTGGTACTTCTGAGGCCAGGCAGCCAAAGAAAAGGAGTCTTTGTCAGAGAGTATTTCAGAAAAAAAAAGGAAAGAAAAAAAAATCCCTTCAGCCATTTTCTGTCTCATCATGTTTGTTTGGCCCTGTGGCAGAAAGCCTGCCCCACAATTTGCTGTTTGTATTTGTGCAGTGAAGCTGATCAGATGGCTGCATCCCAGCCATGGCTCCGAAAACACTGCTCACCAGCAGCCCTGCAAAGACTCACTTTGCCCAGGTGAACACATACAGACCCCTACACTTAATTGTGCACACGTAGTCATGTACTTAATCAGGCAAATCTGCATACAGCCATAAGTGAGAAGAACAGCAAGTTGTCTTCTGATCTTTTGTAAGGTGTATTCCTGTGAGTATTGAGTATTAAAAGTAGTTGTGCCCATCAGAGAGATGCAGGCAAGAGCAGAGGGGATGGATTAGCATTTGGGAGTGGGTTTTCCTCCTTACTTGGTGTCCAAAGGGAGGCAAGTCATTGTGCTATTGATTCTCTGCCATAAATTGTGACTAATGATTTCAAAAGCGCCTGTGGAAAGAGCAATATATTGTTGCTGTGGGCTTAGACACATGTTTACTTAAGCCCCAAAGCTTTGGTAGTTCAGAAGTTTTCTTGATGACGGAGGTTTTTGCTAAGATCTCTCTGCTGGAGACCACAGTGTAGCAGTAACACAGTGTAGTCATACAGCTGTGGGTAGAGTCGTTGCTGCTACAAACCTGGGAACGTGTGAGTGCTGCTGAGCTGTCTCAGTGCAAGGTCTGGCTGCTTAGCACTGAATCCCCCAGCGGTCTCAGCTAGCTCTTCAAAGTCTGCACTAAATGCCTGAGAGAAGCTCAGACAATCCTTTTAAAAATATCTGTTATAGCAGCAATAATCTCCACCTGAGAAACGGTCACAAATACTGATGGGACTGTGTTGTTCTAATCCAACTCATCTGTTCCCTTCCTCTGTCCCTGTGCAATGCCAGAGTTAGGTCTGGGGGGCAGAACTTTTTTTTTCCTACTGTGGAGAAGTTCAAAAGCAAACAGAAAGCTTTCTGCTGAAATCATGCCTTTGAGCTGGTGGAATTTTCTTATGTGGATGGGACTTGTGCTCCACACTTTTGTGCAGGTGACTCACCCAAGCAGGCTGTGGAAATCTTTCCAGTAACCAGCCCAGTCACAGAATCATTAAGGTTGGAAAAGACCTCCAAGATCAATTCCAAACATCCATCCAAAACCACCATGCCCACTAAACCATGTCCTGAAGTGCCATGTCTATGTGTTTTTTGAACACCTCCAAGGATGGTGACTCCACCACTGCCCTGGGCAGCCTGTTCCTATGCTTGACCACTCTTTAACTAAAGAAACGTTTCCTAATACCCAATCTAAACCTCCCCTGGTGCAACCTGAGGCCATTTCCTCTTCTCCTATCACTAGTTAGTTGAGAGAAGAGACCAACACCCACCTCTCTGCAGCTTCCTTTCAGGTAGGTGTAGAAAGTGAGGTGGTCTCCCCTCAACCTCCTTTTCTCCAGGCTAAACAACCCCAGTCCCCCCAGCTGCTCCTCATCATGCTTGTGCTCCAGACCCCTTCCCCAACTCCATTGTCCTTCTCTGGACCTTCCTCCAGCAGCTGTGGTTCCTGCAGTGCTGTGTGCCTTTAGTCAACACCAGTCATAATTTGCTCTCTCTTCTGTGTTAATAATGCCTGCAGTTTACTGCCTTTGCATAATTAATTGTCCAACGTGTGTTTCACAAGGTTGGTGATCAGGAGCATGTCTGTTCTCCTGGCAAACCCATGTGCTGAGGCATACAAGGAATAGCAAGATGGAGCCTCCTCTTCCCCAGTAACCTGTGGGAGATGCCAGATCCCAGTGCTTTGGGGAGCTGGTTATGGGGTACCTGGCTGTCGGCATCCCCCCAAGCAGTGAGTTACTGCTTGCACGCAGCTCTACCCGTGTCGTAAGCTTGCCCAAGCATTTCACTGAGCTTACAGCTTTGCACGAGTCCTTTACATGGAGGCTTGCAGAGGAAAGAGGTGTTTGCAGTGCCGAGTGCTGACAGGCCAGTAACGCACTTTGAACTAGAAACTGCCTGACTTGAGAGCGGTGCCAACCTGAGCCGCTCCGGCAGCAAACGGCTGTGGCAAAGCCGTGGGGTGCGCTGGGCTGGAGGCGTGAAATTCCCTCCTTCCCTTTGCTGCACCAGCGTAATCCCCTGGGATTTCCAGGGCTGGGAGTTGGCAGGAGGCACCTCCGGGAACCATTTGTTTTCCCAGGGGTTAATGCACAGCCGCCAGGAAGGCTGAGCCCTGCTCTACCCCTGCTAGGAGAGTTGGAACAGCCCAGAACTGTGTGTGAGATTAGGAAAGGTGTGTGCTAATTAATGGGAGCGCTGGGCTGCTCCTCGCTGGGAGCCGCGCGCGTGGATGCGGTGGCGGAGTGCGCGTCCCCTCCCCGTCCCTGCCTGCGCCAGCAAAAGGATTGCGCCCGCAGCCCCCCAGGAACTGCTCCTATGTCACAGCTCGAAGCGACGGCATGAAGAAATCCTCGTATTCAGGTGAGCAAGCGCCTGCCCTGCTGCTTCTTTCTCTCCTCACCTCTCTGCCTTTGTGTCTCTACCGGGGAAACAAAAATATGTTAAAAAAACCCCCAAAAGTACAACTTTCACAAGCCTTTCCTCCTCCAAGAGGCTCTGTAGTGCAGCAAGTGGCTATTTCACTGCATATACCCAAACCCTGTTGTCCTGGTTTGGTCTTCACCTGTTGATCAGTGGAAAAGGCTTAAAAAGCAAAACAAATCCAGGGAGGCAGCTTGTTCCAGGCAAAACTCAGTGCTGGTGGCATGGAGCTTGTTATTCAGAAGGTACCTGTGCCAGCACAGGGTGAGCTCCAGTGTTGAGCAGCAACTTGAAATTAAACCAGGACTGTGGCATTGTGTGTGGCACCAGCTGCCTGTGGGGCTGGAGGGGTTTCCAAATCGGGGCTGGAGGAGCTGGGATCCCCTGATGCTTCAGGACCCTCCTCTCCCTGCTCCCTATCCCGGCTTTCCCAGTCTTGCCCTGCAGGGGTGAGGGCTCTGTGCCTGCTGCTCTTGCAGACTCCTTCCTCCTCAGCTAACATGAAAGCAAGCAACCATGATAAAACTTCTCCAAGCCTTCTGTGAAGTCCTGCCAGCAGTCCCAAGAGCAGACACATCTATGAAAGGTCCATTGCTCACCCTGTAAACCTCAGGTGCCTCTGGCAGCTGCCCCAGCTGGAGGATTTTGCTCTGCAGCTGATTTCTGCTTGCTCCAGCTACCAGCCCCTGACCTCATGGTCTGGAAGCCCAGTTCTGTCCTTCTTCACTCTGGCTGCTGTAGGGACACAGTGTCACTGTGCTGGCCTCTTGCTAATGTCCTGAGTCACAAGTCCAGCAGCACCACAGGGGTGTTTGGGACAGCTGCCATGCTGCGAGTCACTGGAGCCACGTCATGGCCAACTGGGCTCTGCCTGAGCTCATCGGCCACGGGAGCTGGGGGTTTGTCTGCACCCAGAAAATTCCCTGGGCCATGCACTGCCCATTTATTCTTAAAATTAATTAGTAATGTTTCTCTCTTGCACATTTCTCTTCTCTCATTAGTGTCACTAAATAGACTGCCAAGGAGAGGTTTTATTAGGGCTTCTATGCCAGGAACCCGAGAAAGCCTAAGCATGATTATTAGCACGTTGTAATGGATTAAAGTGAGTATTAATGGTTGTGCATTGTGTGTGGGGAAACCTGTTATTTGTCCAGGCCTCCTGAGGTGCAGCTGGGGGCTAAAGCAGCCCTAGAGCAGACAGGAGCAGTGCAAGAACAGGTCTGGAGATAACTGGCTGTCATAAGAAAAAGCTGTCAGTATTGTGTGACCTGGTATTATGTCCTCTTACAGATGAGGCCAAGTGGTCCTTAATTGCTTTGCTTGCTTTGGGATGATTGTGCTGGAGTGGAGCTGTTGCAATGCAAAGCCCCTGAGGTGACTTGATATGTCTCTGGACAGCGTCCAAACCCACCTTTGCTTGGTGTTACAGCTGAGGGCGGTTGACATCTGGTCAGTACCTTTAATTCAAAGGGGAGTGCAGTTGTTTCAGGAACACTCTGCTTGCACTGAGATTTCCCTTGGTACTGCACAGGTATTTAAGGAAAAGCACAGAGAATTACACCAGCCAGGACACACTACACTGAAGTGACAGGATAATTGTGCTGTGACCACCACTGATCTTATAAAGAGGATAGGCAGCTCTTCTCCTTTGCATGTTGCAAAGGCTTCTCTTGTGGTGTTGCAGCTCCTGGCCGTGCTGGGGCCTTGTCTCTGGCTGATTCATCGGGCAGAAAGGCACTCCATGAATCACCCGCCGCGCTGGGGAGGGCCTTTGGAGAGCTGCCACCTCTGTGCGGGCAGAGCCAGCCCTCCTCCTCCTCCTCCTAGAAACCTGGTGGTTTTACAGATTGGGGAACAGCAATGGTGACTTGCTTTGGGGAACTTCACCAGGAATCCACAGTATTTATCCAAGGGGTAAGATGTGTGGTGTGCTGCTGAGCCTCTGAGCTTCCTAGAGAAACTGTTGAGGCGACAAAGTGACTTAGGTGCAAAGGCTGTGCTTCCCCAGCATGCTGCTGACAGCCCTTGACAGGCTGGAAACAGTGCCTGGCTGACAATCTCCCCAAAATAATGACAAAAGTATCTTCTAAATGCTTTTTGAGGTTAGGGAGCATCCCTTGCTGTCTTGTTTGCTCCTCTCCAATACATTCTGGATCTGTTCTGTGGACTGCATCCTGCTGAACCCAGCTGGAGGATCTTCCTCGACTTCACGAGCTGAAGCTCCAGCTCCATCCTCTTCTGTGAGCACAACAACGCTGCTGTAGTGCTGCTCCCCACCCCAGGCAAGATTTAACTTTTCTAAAGCACTTCAGCGGAAATCATTACCCATCTGCTATGACTTTTGAGCACATGCCATGTAGGTGTGGTTGGGATGAAGAGTTTGCCTTCAGATGCTTTACCTCTTACCAGCAGAGCGAGGCTCAGACCTTTGTGCCGTAGCCGCGGGCACGTGTAGCTCAGCCCAGTAGTGCGGTTTTTTTTCCTGGAACTTCCTGGCAGCAGCGGTAGGAGAAGGGGAGAGAGGAAAAAGGGGATTTTACACAGCAAATAACCCCTGTTGAAGCCAGCTTTTGCACGTTTACTTTAGGGATGGCTGTTATTTCAGATGCTTAAGGAAAGGAGAGGTTTTTTCTGAGTTGTTTTAGTTGTCCTGGAATACTGGGGTTTTTTTATTATTTTTAAAGGATTTTTTCAATTCTCATTTTCCATTACTCAAGCACAATTGCATTGCCAAAGCAGCAATAGACAGGATTCATTATATATGGCATGATGAGTTATAGGAATTTTCAAGGATGGTGCAAATTGTTTTGGGGAAGGACTGTTTGCAGTTTCAGGTTTATGTAAGATGTTGGCATACACGAAAATAAGGATTGCCTTAATTACAGTACCTCCAAAATTATCCGTACTGGACATGTGTGACCCACCCTTACCTAAGCTTTAGACTCCTAATTTATTGCTTAAGCACATAGGGAGAAATAACTCCTCAATAGGAGCTAAGGCTGTAGGAATAAAGGCAGGAGTAACAGAACTGTGGTCTGATCCACACATTAGGATTTGGGAACAATTTTTTTTTGTCATATTGTGACTTGCAAAATGATTCCTGTAAAATATGGGCAATAGAATATAAGTCCAGTTGGAGTTGTTGGTATTGTCTAGACTGGGAAGCTCTGGGGAAAGGACTCTGTCCTCTGATGGGTTGGTTTGTAGCATTTCGTAGCATTTTATTTATCTTTCCTGCCCCAGACCCATCAAGTTGCTTTGGTGCTGACACCACACAGCCTCCTGCAGATACTGAGCCCCCATGGCTCTGGTCCAAGGCAGCAGCAGGTACAGGGAGTAGGAGGGGGGCAAGTTGGGTTCACACCCCACCAAAGGGCTCCACATTTGTGCTCTGGTCTGTGAAGCCAGTGGAGAACAGAATCAGAACCTCAGAACTGCCTGGATTGGAAAAGCCCTTTAAGCTCACCGAGTCCAATCATGAACCCAACACTGCCAAGTCCCTGACTAACCCCTGTCCCTCAGCACTGTGTCTACACGACTCTTCAATCCCTCCAGGGATGGGGACTCCACCAACCCCTTCCAATGCCTCAGAACCCTTTCAGCAAAGAATTTCTTCCTCACATCCAATCTCAACTGCCCTTGGCACAACTTGAGGCCGTTTCCTCTTGTCCTATCAAGCAAGTGAGCTCTTGCTGGGTGTGAGCAAGAGCTGCAAAGTGCAGCTGTGGTAACACAGGGACACGCACGGCAGCAAGCACTGGTCTGACAGGAAACAATGGAGTTCATCAAAGTGTGATGAAGAAGCAGGGAGTAGACTTGATGCCCCCTAAACAAGCATCGAGGGCTGTGGCTGGGCGGGCGCTGCCTGCTGCGGGGTCTCGGACTCAGCTGCAGCCGGTTTTCTGGGATGGTCTGGAAAAAGTGAGCCTGAATCTTTTTTCAGGCTGATACTGTGTGAGGGAGGCCCAGTGCCATTCCCTTACTGAGGTTTTTAACCTCACTGTTGTAAAAGTTGCTGGGTGGGGCAAAGATGACCCCGTGTTTGCAGAGCCCCATTGTTCTCTCCTGACCTGGACCATGTCTCTTGTCAGCTAACTGGCATTGTGTTTGTCTACGCCATGGAAAAATGAACAGAGTTGTTCAGATTAATTTTGGTTTTATTTTTTAGTTCACTGGCTGAACAACAGTATCAAGGAAAAATATTGCTTGGATCCAACAAAAACATTCTATGATTCATTTAATTTTAGATTGTCATTTTGAACAGAAATTCAAAATATTTTGTTTTGAATTATGTAAAAATAAAAAGAGCTTTTTTTTTCTAGTTTAAACTCACAGCTACCCCTTACTCCCTAAAACCTGCATTGCAGGGCCAACAAGGTATCATTAAAAGAAATAAATGATTGTACTGAGGATTTTTAATCAACCACAAGAAGCTGGATCCTCACTCTGTGGCTGTTCAAACCTATTGCTCAAAACCTGAATTCAGTGCAAGCAATGCCTGCATTTCCACCTGTTATCTCAGTGTGAACCAGCCCTCCCTGTGCCTGATGTGCTGAAACATGTTCCTGGTGCCTCTGGTGCCAGTGAGTGTTTAGCTGCTGTGGATGGAGACCAAAGCACTTTGCAGCTCTGCAGTAACACAATAGTTAACACAGAGATGCAACAGCCTGTGGCCTGGCTGTGTAGTGCTTGTGCAAAATACACGATGTAGTAAGGGAACACACTGCTCTTCAGGAAGGCTTCTGCAGAACAGCAGGAGCAGAAAAAGCCCACTCTGCCTGGAAGTGTCTGCGTTTGTTTCATCCCATGTCCTCACTGCTTGGTGGGATAGAGCTACCAGTGGAGCGAGTGGTGGAGCGGCAGATCCCAGCATGCTGGTTATTGGGCTGATGCTTGTGTTTCTCTGCTTTTATTAGAGGCAAATGTTTCTGTGCTGGGTTGTTGTGGTATTTACAGTCAGCTCTTATCTCTCACCTGGCTCAGAGGATGCTATTTTGGCTCTCTTGCTGCCACCCATCCCTGCCTTTTCCCTCTTCCACATCTCTGTGCTTGAGCAGAGCAGTGAAACCTGGCCTGGGCTTCTTTTTCCCATTGGTGGCAGACCTAAAACATCTGTAATGTCAGTGCAAGTGTAGAGGATGTGAAATGGAAGGAAAAGTGTTAGGAGAGTATTTTGGAGGCCAGGAGTAGAGGAAGAGGAGGAATGGTAGTGCTTGTCAGTGCCATCATGGGATGAAGTGCCCCAGGAACACTGGTCTCTTGCCTGAGGCTGTGGAAGCTTTGCATGACCTGGTTTGGTGTTGGCATTGTGATACCTTGTGTTATTGGAGTAGCAGGAAGGAAAATAGCAAGGGCTACAAAATGAACTTGTTTCTTGATAATCCAAGAATAGCAGGAGGCTGGTGTGCAGACAAAGGGCTTTGTGTCTTATCTTCAGGATACTGAAAGTGCTGCAGGTTGACTTGGCCAGCTGTGTGGATGGTCTGCATCATTCAGATCCATGTGAAAGCTGATTGATATCAAATGTCCACAGCTCCCTGTCTTTACTTTAAACACCCAAAGAAAAGAGAGAACAAACACGATGTAGTTCCTGCATGGCACGTTCTTGCTCACTGTTTCAGACAACCACATCTCTCACTAGTTCATGGTTCACACTCACAGTCCCCAACACTGACCAGCAGCCATGGTGCCTGCTCACACTCACATATTGTCTCATGGGTTTTCTTCCCCAGCTCCCTAAATTTATGGGTTTTTTATCACTCCATCTATCACATCA
The DNA here is from genome assembly GCA_907165065.1 of Caprimulgus europaeus. The sequence goes on along the minus strand of OU015543.1, from coordinate 2,622,864 downwards.
TGCTGTTCCCTGCTCAGTCCCTGCCTGAGTCACCTCCCCATCGCTGCATGCACGGTTGGACATGGCCTTTGATGTTCCTGTTGGCTGCTGGCCCTGGTTTGTTGTTTGATCTATAACAGCATTTAGAGGTGGCCAGAGGGAACGGGTACCATTGCCCTGAGCACTGCAGGGTGGCAGGGTAAAAATAGGCATGTCCTTCCCTCCCCACACCTCCCAATTTCTCACTGACTGGTGTATGGTGAGCAGCAGAGGCAAAGGCTGTGTGAGGAGGGCAGTGTTGCAGACCGTGCTCCCAGGCTGATGCCATGGCTTGCACTATGTGGTTAACAGCTTAAAACCTCTAACAATTATTCTGATTATTTTTAAAATGAAAAAGTTATACTTTTAAAGAATTAAATTTTTTATGTACCTGTCCTCTCTTCTGGTAGTAAAGCCTGTAATTTCCCTAGAGTGCTACAAATTGTTGGAGTCTCTGATGGATGAAAGCACCCTGATCCTTGGACAGATTGTTCTCAGCTGCCTTCCAGGCCTCACAGCCTGTTTCTGTGGCTTAGCAGATATCAAGAGTTGCTGATGGCAGCTGGCATCAGTCCTGGCCAGCTTACCTCTGCGCTTCCTTGCTGCAGAAAATGAGGGGGGACTATGGGATATCCAATCAAAAAGCACAATGGTCGGATTTTACTTGCATGCTGACAGAATATATTGCCATAAATGTCAATGCAATCTGCCATCACATATTTCTGATGGCTCATGATGATCAATGCAATCTTGTTATGAAAAAAATTCTCCTATAGTGATGTCGTGCTGTGCTGGGGTGGCAGGATCAGCATGATGGGTTTGGCTGGGTGCTCTGCCCTTGCCAGATTTGGCTGGCGTGTGCAGGCAGTGTTAGAGCTTTGCTTCAGGTAGCAAAACATCCCAGCATCTGTTAGGAAATAATCTGGAGAGAAGCAAGAGAATCCAGCCTGTGGAGAAAGCCAAAAAAGAAACCACAACATGCAGAGACATATGCAGAAAATAACAAAAAAGCCATATGGAGCCCAACAGGGTGATTATCCACTTCCCCAAAACACTGATCGTCTTCCCGTGCCCACCTGGGCTGAGTAAGGAGCAGTGGTGCCATGTGGGCCAGGGAGATGTTGCCACAGAGAACTCACTGCGTGGTTGCTGTGAGGCAGGGAGATCCCTCCCCAAGCAGCACAGCTGGGTACCAGACAGCGAGCGGGGATTTCTGCGTGAGGGTAACCTGTCCTCTCTTTGAGAAGATTTGTTGTGGGTTTTGCAGCATAAGGTGGGATCCAAATCCAGGGTGAAGTCTGAAGAGGAGGAGAAGGCTTTGTATCACAGCGATCTGTGAAGATTTACCCTGGTGGTTAGATGTGCAAAGTCCCTGCTTGCTTTTTGTAAGCTCCCTGTTGGGCAGTGAGATCCACCTGTCCCTAGAGGTGATGCTAACTGGCCATACTGGTGTTTGACAACACACCAGGGAGTTTCCCTTCCTGCCTGGTCCCAGTGTCCTTGGGAAGAGCAGCCATGCTTGTGCAGCCCCCGTTCCCTATGGCAATCACACACTCAGAGCAGCAGCACACTCACTGGTGAGTCAGCCCGTTCCCACACTGGCCTGCGATGACTTACCGGTGACGAGGATGGCTTGATGCACCCTTTAAAGGGTTTATGTTTAAGAGGGGGGGGTCACCACTGCTTGGGAAGCTGCTTCCTTCTGTGTAACTCATTGTTCAGGTGATAGTGCAGGCTTTTCCTGCAGCTGCTGCGAGATGGGGCACCCCATCTATCACTGCTGGAGCCTGAAAGGGAATCCCAGCCTTGTGCTTGTAAGGCAGCTTCCACTGTCGTGTGCAAAACAGCCTCTTGTGGAGCTCAGTGGGATGCAGACATCTCTAGAGCAGAGGCCAGCATCAGTGTGGGATGGCAGCAGGAGGACAGGCCAGGAAAAGATCTGTCTAGTGATGCTACATTTGTAAAAATAGCTGGTTGTGCTGGGCAGAACGGGGTTTGTTGTGAAGTTCTTGCTCAAACTTTAACCCTGATCACTGCATTATGGCAGTCTGAACCATGATACAAGTTACCTCTTTGACCTGAACTTTTAATTTCAATGAGGGCAGGTTTGAATCTGATTCCCAGAGCATGTAACTGTCCCTTCCATTTCCCTCAGTGCTGCCTTCGAGGCTGCCAGGTCGAGCAGATGGAAGTTAAACTGGAGGGATGGCTGCAAGCTGGGACTAGCAGCAACAGAGGTTTTTTCTTTCCTTTTTTTTTTTTTTCCTTTGTCCATGCCAGATGAATATTATTTACAGGAAACACTTTGTGCAGCTCTGAGATTTGTTTAGAGAAGGAGTGTAGAGGGAGGAGACGGCTAAAGGCATAATGGAAATCAAAAAGGTCATGGTAATGGTCAAGAAAGTCCATCATTTCCTGGTGTGGGAGTATTGCTATTCTGGGGACCAAGGGAATAATGGAGCTCTTGCTCTGGTTCCCAGGGGAAGAGAGCTCTCACCAAAGGATGATCTGCAGAGGAACCAGCTCCCTTGGGAAAGAGCTCAGCACCCAGCAGCTCTTGCTGAGGCTTTGAGGGGCTGAACCCAAGCAGCTGCTGGGGACACAGAGGGTCCCAGACACTCAGTTGTTCCCTCAGCTCATCCAGAGTCACATCCCTTTGCAGGCTGAGGTGGTGATGCCAGGGAAACTCTGAGCTCCTGTACTTGGGGAGCAAGTTGAAGTTCTGAACCTCAAGAGCATCTCCTGGGTGCAAGTTTGCTTTGTTTGTTATCAAGGGAAATGGGGATTGCCTATAGCTTCATTTAATGGACAGAATAAACAAAGGAAACAGGACGAGATGCCCTCAGCAATTACTGCCAAGAGCTGTTATGAATGACTCAGTGGCAGGGTTGTAAGTGCCAGGACATGTACAAATAAAAGTTGCTGAGAAGAATAGCAGATCTTGGTGTGTTACAAGTCAGGACAAAGGACTTGCACATGATAAACCATGGGAGGTGGCTGGGGTTTGTTCGAGTGAGTTTAAGGTTGACGAAAAGCTGTGAGTTAAGAGGCTGGAGGCTTCAGTTTGCCTGTAGGAAAGGGACAGCTTTGAGCTGTAGAAGACCAAGTGTCAGCCACCAACTCAGCTGGTGGGGAGCTCCCAGCCTGCCCAGGTCTGTGACTGGGAGTGTGAGCCACCAGCACTCTACAGATGCTTTATTCTTCTAATACTAATTTTACATTTTCCTTCCAAGGTGACTCTCAATTAGTTTTTCAAATTAAAAGTAAAATAACATGTATTGTACAATCCTTAGGAATAAGGATGAAAACCAATTCACTGCTTGCATAGAATTTAATTTGAAGCATTAAAAGTTGATGTTGTCAGTCCAATCCTGAAATGCCATAATCCCCCTTGTCCTCTGGTTTGCTTCGGGGAAGGCTTCTGACTTTGCTGATTTCCAGTGTTCTAGTGATAAAAGGAGTCACGTGTGCTGTGTTGCTTTTATCTAAGGTCAATTACTAGAAGCCTCAGGAAATCCTTAAATTCAAACTTTTATTATGTGCTCTTACAGTGCTGTCTGCTGCATGAAGGGTTTTTTCCCCTTTGGTGTCCTGCCTTCACATGTTTAAGAGCTTGTTTTATCAAATTGGGCATAATACTGAGAAATGTGAGTTTGAGTTATGCCCAAAATGTACCAAACCCACCACATCCTTCCAGGGGATTTCAAATGCCTCTTTATAAAAAGATTTTTGTTAGCAGATAGCTTGTGCCTCTCAGAGCTGTTGAGTAGTTACAGTTCAGACTTAGGCAGCCTGAAGGACTAACATTACTGTAGCTAATTGCCCTTCCATGTTAATTGTCATTTAACTACATCTGCAGCTGTAAGCGCTTTCCCAATTTGCTGTAGTGACAAGTGAGATGCTTCAGTCCCACATCTGAGCACAGAAAGGCTCAGTGCTGTGGGTTGTCAGGGATTGTCATGGCTTGGGTGGTCTCTCCCATCCTGCTTGGCAGCTGCAGCACGAGGCTGTGATTTATTTCCCAGAGTGGGTTTTTGTCAGATAAACCTTCCAACAATGATGTGAAATAATCTGACAGCTGATGGCTGCAGTTAATGTTGGGAGTGATGAGTTACTCTTGGGAAAGATGAGCTCAGCCCTTGCGAGTTTGATCCATCTGTGGAGGCTTCCAACGTGCACCCGCAGCAGAGCTGCTCTGCTCCGTGTGCTCCTCCACTTACCAGCTGCTCTCTAGGAAATCAGCATCAGGCATTGATGTTTTAAAATACATGCCAGGCTTTTCAGACAGTGTGTGTGTGTGGTGGGGAGAGCAGAGGAGGATGTCTGTGGCTAAAGTTGGTGGGTATTTTTGTTGGGTTTTTTTTTGTTTGTTTGGCTTTGCTAAGTTTTGAAGCATCGTGGGAAAAATAAGAGCCCCACAGCTGAGCCTTAGTGGAGAGGGAATAGTAAAAAGTTTTTTATAATATGTGTCTGGATTAATGTTTGGATCTTACTGAGCCTTTTATGTCCTTTGGGCTGTGAATTTAAGTACAGGAGCCCTGGGAATGGATTTGTTAATTTACTGGGTGCTTATTATTCCAGGCATCTGTTAGACCCTTTTACAGACTGGACCCGATCCTTGGTGGACAGTTTGGCTGCTGTTGGTAGAGTTTGTAATGCAGAAGAATGGTTAGCAGCTCCAGACACTGGGAAACAAGGAGCTGGAAGGTTGGATGAGGGCATAGTCACACAGCCCCTGGTCAGCTAGGAGGAGTACCTGACCTTAGCCCTGGCAAAAATAAACGGTGTCCTCATTCCTAACTCTGTGGAGATACTTCTGTGACCAAAGCCCCTCCATCTGATGGACAGAGTGCTACTGAGTGAGGTAGCCAGGGTGAGAAGTGTTTCCTGCAGGTCAGGTGTATGCAGGAACTCGGGTCAGTGGATGGAAAAACAGAAGCCATGCTGGCAGAGCAGGCACACTGGTGGAGATTGGTGGGGGAAGCCCAGTGCAGGTGTGTGGGCACGCAGGAGCAAAGGCTGGGCCTGGAAGGGCAGGAGAGGAGGATGCAGACCTGGTGCACAGCTGTCCCCAGCTTGGGGAGGGGGCAGACATGCAATGAAGGAAGCAACTTCACTAGTGAACTGGGTGTGTTTCCTCCTCAGACACCCCAGGAGCAGGGTGTGAGCCAGGGCATGTTGGTCTTTGCCCTGGGATTTGAATGGAGGCAATTTATATCCCAGCACGAAAGGTGGGGAAGACAGAGACAGGAGGTGAACGAGGTTCCATGTGCTTCTGGGCCAAAGGTGGTCAATTCTAGGGAGAGAAGACTAGAAAGCATCAAACCTTGTCAGGATGCAAGGAAAAACATCAAGACAGCAAACAACTTATTCAGAGAGTTATGTGCTAGAATGAATTGGAATAGCCAGAATTTGTACTGGGGCATACTGGCATTGATACTGGAAGAGAGCTGTGACAGCCTCTGAGAAGGTAAGAGCTATACATGTAACACTTGCATTATTTTACAGTTGTCCTTCCTTGTTATAAATGTTGTTATAAATAGTCTGATGAAGTAGTATGAGTTCTCTTAAGTGCAGAAAGAAATTTTTTATTGATTTCTGCTCTGTGACCATTTCATGGCGAGGTTGGACATCTACACAAGGATTCACCTTTCCCATGAATAGCACAAGAGCCATAAAGAGTTTGTGACTTTGTCTTCAGAGCTTCCCTTGTGTAATCACAGCACAGGTAGAGGGCACAGGGCTCTCTTGGAGCTTTCAGGCAGCCCCCAGGCCCCTTCATGTCAGAATTGTGCCTTCTTTAGCACACTGTAGTATGTGTGGGGTTATAACCCTTCTAGCTGGACAGCAGACATGAAAACCACAGGGAAAAACCACCCAGGCTTCTTAGGTCAGGAGCATTCAGAATCAGAAGTTGCATACTCTTTTTAAATCTATGTGATCTGTTGCAAAAGGTGTGACTGGATGGAGAACAGTGGGTCAGAAAAGGAGGGGACACGGTGTTAAAAATACTTTGTGCTGAGTACAGCAATGAACTGTGACTGCATATGGAGAGCAGGCTGCTCAGATACCCTGCCAATGAGCTGTGGCTTTTCTCCTTCCTCACCACCTCCTCTCTGCTAACTGTGGACTGCCAGGGCTGCCTGAGGAGGCACTGGGGCAGCTGCTTTACCTGGGACTCTTCCATGCTCTCCTGCTTTCTGCCTGGAGATGACCTTGTTTGAATTTCTGGGAGAGCATGAAGCTTTCCAGGGTGGGTTTGTTTGCATTTCTCTCTAAGCAAATACCTGGCTGTCACGTGGAGCTGGAGCAGGCAGTCTGCAGCACCCTGTCCTGTTCCAAGGTACTCACAGTTTCAGGGCAAAATTATGGTTTATTAACACAGCCTGGAGGACCTCCAGTTAACCCGGTTGAGTGGGGGATCTCTGGGTGTTTCCACAAGGCTCTGCCACTCCTCTGCAGTTGTAGGGCTGCAGGGATGGGGACAGGCAGGGGAAGCAGTCAGCTGTGCAGATCTGAGGGGAGCAGCCTGCTTGCTGCAGGCCAGCAGGGAGCAAGGCTGGCCATGCATGGTCAGGTTTTCTGGCTCTCTTCATGTAGCCCATCTGTCCTGGCTTCTTACACAGGAGGGAATCCTAAGGGGGTGGTAGGACTTCAGGTAGACAAGCTGGTTAAGTGCAAACAGGCTCTTGAAGCAGAGCTGTTCTGCCTGGCACCTGGTGGCTTTTCACATTGAGGATCCAGTGCATAGTGTTTGCAAAGGGAAGTCTCTAACTCTGATTTGCAGCGAGCTGAACTTCTCCCAGGGCTAAGCCTGGATGCTGTCAGCCATCTCATTTCCAGGGCTATGGCAGTTTGCCTTCCACACCTCAGCTTGCAGTCACCTCCATCCCACCTTCCTGCAAGCATCTGCCTGGAGCCTGTCACCCTAAGCTGTTTCTGTGGTCAGTGATGATGGAATCTGGTGATTCAGCCCATGTAGGATATGAATCCTTCATAGGAACCTCTTGCCACCACTGCCTTGAGGGAGTCTAGTGTATAGATTAGACTTTTGCACTGGTCCTTGCTGAACCACCTTGCATCCTATTTGGGTTTTCTCTTTGTTGCCTATTTCCAGTGTATAAGGATTAATTTGGATTCTAATATTCTCTAACATACTGGCATTTCATCCCCACTTGGGATCATCTTCATCTTTTATAACTTCTCTATTTCCCATTTCTGATGGTTAATGAATAATGTAACTTTAGGTCAAAACACAGCTGGGAGATCAGGCTTTGGATTAAAAACTGCCTTGGCATAGTGCCTCAGAACATCCTGGAAGCATTCAAGCCCTCTTGCCTATAGATTATGGGCAAAATAAGAATATAAATCAAGTACAGACTTTTGCTTTGAGGGCTTAAGAGCCTCCTCTGCTTTTCAAATCATGTAATCATAATCTTTGCAAGATTAAACACTGTTTCATCTCCCTTTTTTTTTTTTCCAAATTTAACTTCCTTGTGGAATAAACCAATGGTGACAGATGCCCAAGAGCCCTGAAGGTCAGTGCTTTGTTTATGCACAGGAAACTTAGGGCTTGAGTGGTGACAATTCTCCCTGTAGAGGGACATGGCTGTTTCTCACCTTCTTCTGTGGACCATGGGGCTACCTGGCGGTGGCCTTGCTCTGTGCTGGTATCACCCAGCCCTACAGAGGGGCTTTAGGATCCCCCAGGGGATATGCTTAGTGAATAAACATCACCTTTTCTCCTGTGCTCCTACCTTCTCAAGTGTCCATGGGGAAGTCTCTGTGAAAGATGTGTGCTTGTGCCACTTTATTGCTGGGGAAACAGAGCTGCAAGGAAACAACCTCATTTATTCAGTTTGTGTGGCCAGGTTAAGGCATAATCAGATATCCTGACTCCTGCTCCTTGTCTGACTGTGCAGATAACCAAAGTGCTTCCTATTCCTGTGAGTGTCTTCTGTCTTTCAGACATTGATTTTTGAAGCTGAGAGAGAGCTAAGATCCTGTATGACAGAGGACTGAGGCCTGGAAAAAAACAAGGTGGAATTCAATTTTGCCTAAGTTGAGCCATCTAAAAGCATTTCTGTGAATCAGAGCTGGTCCCTGCAGCCTTTCTCCAGCCAGGGGCTGTCAGATGAATCAGCCTATCATCCCCTTACATCTGGGGACGGAGGTGACTCACTGGCTGCAGTGCCTATCTTGACTGACTGGGGAGGGTGTCTGGGCTCCTGCTCAGACTTTCAATGTGCAAACACTCAGGTGGGTGCTGCCCTGAGGCTTGTAGGTATCTGTGGCAGAGCAGAGTCAAATCCAGGCCTTAGGATGATATCCAGAGGTCTCCAAAATAGAGGGCATCCTTCCTTCACAGGTGCTAAAGCATGTAGGCACCAGTTTGGTGTACCAGCAGTTTTCAGAAGTGCAGCAACCCTCTGTGCAGCTGGGGCTGCTTCCCCTGACCTGCTCAGGACACAACTGGTTGAGGACAGGCACTATTTGCAGATCTGATGTCTCAGAAATAGTAAATACATTTAATCTGTGCCAAGGAACGTTCTTCTCTGGCTCCAAAGCTGCTCACAAAGAGGTGCTTTTGTGGAGAGGAAAAGGGATGCCAGGAGGAAGCTCGCTGAGACAACACAGAAACATTTTCTCCTGGTGATCTCAGCCTCTGGAGATAAGGCTGGAATTTCAACAGCCCCCAGAGCATCGTCCTTTGGCCCTTCCTTGATCCCAAAGCTCTGGACTGGGGAGGGAGGTTCTTGCCTGGGTGATGCTCCTGCAGAGGAAAGAAAGGTTTGGGGCTGGAGGGACACGGCAGTGTCACAGATCCCTTCTGGAGAAGAGTCTTGGAGTCCTCTGACTGCAAAAGATGCAATTCATGAAAGGTCAGCTTGTCTAATAAACTCTGACAGTGGTGTAGGGGTCATTAGAAGTGACCTGAGAAAAACCTTTCAGGGTTGGCAGCAGCTTGTGCATGTACCATGGCAGGTCACACACAATGTGGTTCATGACTTATGGTGTATGGTGCAAGTCCATAAGCTTCACCACACTGGGAACCTCCTCTTGCACCACTGTCTAGCACAGGGCAAGGTCTCCACAGTATTGGGGGTCCATGCATGGATGTTTGGGTCGCTCAGTGGCTGCGGGCTGAGCTTGGATCCACGCCAGCATAAAGCAGATCTCAGTCCTGTGCATGCAGGTTTGTTACAGAAATAGCAGCAATTGCCTGTTTTTGTGGTGAGGATTTTCACAGTGGAGGCTGAACACTTGTATTGCTGGGGTGAGTGACTCGAGGGACGGGCTCTGCATTGGGCTGGGACCTCCACTGCCCGGCTCTGTTACACTGGGCGTGCAATGTTCCACGTACAATGCTGCCTTTCAGCCAGACCTACAGAATAGGCTTTGTGTCTCCTTGTGTGAGCCCTTTTTGAAGAGAGAAAAGCTTCCTCAGAGCCTGCAGGCAGTGCTCAGAGACTTGAAATGGTTTTCACCTGTGCCAGGGGTGATTTCACCCTGCCTTTTGCCAGGGCTGAGCTGTTTGGTGGTGCCAGGTGCTTCACCTTCCCCTTGCTGGCAGCTGCAGAAACCCGTTAGAGGAAAGAGCTGAACTGGGACTGCTTGGTACCTGGGGAGAAGAGTGTGTAATTAGGGAGTAGTATCAACTAGAGGTAGTTCCTACAGCTGAGGCTTACTTAAATGAACCTATTCTTAATTTTCCTGCTGCCTCTCTGTAGATCTGACTGTTGGAGAACATGGCTTGGCAGAAAGGTAGGTGTTGGGTCTAGAATTATTTTGTCCCTTGCAAAGATTTAAAAGCATAAGTCAATAAGATATTAGCACTTATGTATTGATTCAACACCTTGTTTTTAAACTAATGTAGTGTTTTTGTGCTGGGTGCCTTACTCCTCTAATATGCAGGAGAAGGACTTGACATGTATTCTGGGGCTCAGCAGAGGTGATGGGTACTTCTGAGAGCCTAGTCCTCTTTTAAATGCCTTAAATACCTCTAAATGCTTCACAGGAGAGAGACTGGGAGGAGATGAGCTCACAGGGGATATAATCTCAATGTTGACTGCTGACCCCTCACTGATACAGCCTCAAGCCACTCCTGTAGCTGACTTTGGGACTGTGGTTGGTCTTTCTCTGAGCATCTGACTTGGAGATGGAAGAGAGAACTGTAAGTGCAGCATTGATGTTTTGAAGATGCATTTAGGCTCTCCCAAAGTAAAGAGGGAGTTATACTGCAGTTTGTAAAGGCACTTTTGCAAACTCCAGTGTAAGCTGAAAAAATTGACTGAAGTATTCAAATTTTCCTGCTACAGCCACTATTAAATATAATTGTAAGATACAAGGAAAAACATTCAAAGTTTGTTACTAGCTTATGAAACTAGGTTGCCTTGGCTACTTCTGGGGCACACTTAACAGAAGAAAACCCTCAATTGTATGGTTTTAGGGCTTCATTATAGTCTCAAGTTGTAACTTCCCTTCTTCCCTGATGTTTAAGGACAGTGGACATTGATTCAGGTGCTAGATATTCTTTACAGTACAGCTAAAATGTAAAAACATTAAATAACATAGCCCTCCTTGTCCTGTAAGCAGGGGAAGTGTTTGATGCCTCATTTTACAGGCAGAGAATAGGATATGTGGAGGAGGAAAGTTGTGTGCAGCAAGTTGTGGTAGTGCTGTGATGGCATCTGAGAGGTTCCTGACTCCTCTGTCTGCAGATGGCTTTGCCCCTGCAACCAGGCTAGTCCTCCCTGGCTGCCCACCTCAGTGTCTTCTTTGGGCAGGTTGTCCTTGAATGAGCAGAGAATCAGGATGTGACTGGTGTTGGAGTTGAAGATAAATGTCACAATGAGGATGTTTGGTGTCCCAAGGGAGCAACTGCAATTCTGAGCTTAAATTTCTTATGTAGGGCTGTGCAAGGAGCCAGTTTCTAAACCACAGCTTGGATCTTGGGCTTTCTGGCTTTCAGGCAATTCTGTGTAAAATCAGAGGATGGCAGAGCTCCTACTAAAGCAATCCCAACTTGTTGTATGAACACAATTGCAAGGTGTATGTGTTGAGGTTGCTGCTACACTAGGGATGCTTGGGTGAAAGGACTCCAGGAAGCGTTTATAGCGTAGATGTTCAATACAGAGAAATCTTAATCTCTGTTCTCAGAGAACATCAGTCTCAATCATGTGACCAGACAGTGGGTGAATTTTGATGCTGTGTATCTGAGTTTCTGGCTTGGGAGAGAATGGGATTTATTGGTCCCTTGCCTGCTTCTTTACCCATTGCTTGATCTCTCGTCCAGATGTTACGTGGCTGCAGTAGAGCATCTCTTGTGCTGCATGAAGGAGAAGGGGACTTTGTCACAAGTCTGGAGTGAGACTTGAACTTGCACATTTGCATCTAAGTAAAATCCCTGGCTGAGTCTTTCCCTTTGCAGTGGCTTCACGGTCAGACACTGGTTGCAAAACCAAAGGCTGCCCCTTATCTCCTCCAGCTGTGAGTGAGGAGTTGCTCACTTAGGCTGGGGAGTACCAAGTGGCACCGGGTCTGCTCTGGGTGTCCTGTTAGCTACAGGCACTGGCCCATCTCGGTGGGTCACCCTGGCTTAGGGGAACCCTTAACCTCTGCCCTTTGTCATTGGCAGCCCCTTGGCTAGTGAGCTGCTGCCTCTTTGTTCTCGGCTTTTCTCCTTTGTACACTCCCATCCCTCTCTGGGAAAAATCAACATTTGCCTTTCAGAGCCTGGCAAACAGAAGGGGTCTGTATTACATCCTGATGGCAGCCCCAGGCTCCCAGGGCTCCGATGATAAATCCAGTGGTGTTTGTTGCCAGGGGACCCTCTGCAACACAAGTTTGGGAGCTCTGTGTCTGAAACAAGAGCAGGGAAGCAGTGAGCAGCCACCGAGCAGAGGCTGGGGCTGGAAATAAAATTTGGATTGCATTGAGGTTACAAGAAGAAGGCAAGAAATAGATTTAAAATCCCAGTAAAGATGATTTTTATACTTTTTTTTTCTCTCCCTGAGGTAACACATTGCTGCTCAGTGTGCTAAAGCTGTGCAGGGTGTCAGAGAGCAGCACAGAGCCAGATGCTGGGCTGGGAAGTTTGCACCAGGAGCTCTCCTGTGTGGTCAGAGCCAGAGCGTTATGGGGCTGCGGGGAGTGGGGAGGAGAGCCACGGGGTGTCTTGGGAGTATTGGATCCATATGGAAATACCACATTGCAGTTTTAAAATTCCTTTTTACTCCTTTAAATCTGCCAGTGGTTTTCTCCCACTAAGCCACGGCCATTGCCAGATGAACCTGAGAAAGTTAGGTGCACCGGTGAGTCTGGATCTGGAAGTGTTTGGGGTTTTTGGAAGGCAAAGGATAAGCAGGGATGATTTGTTTTGTTCTTTGTTTGCACAGTGCTCTGCGTGCTAAGCCTTATCCCGTGTCCATTCAGGCTCCTGAAGTCTCTTGTGCTATTAATGTTAATCATTAACTAACACATTTCTAGCACGCTGAAGCTCTTGTGGCAGCTGGTTAATGTCAGAGTTGGATTATTTTACTCTTTGAGCAAGGCCACAGCGTGGCTGGGTTCAGACACCTTCCCTCTTTCTGCAGGTTTTGCAGAAATAAATGGGAGCAGGTCCAAGCTGCTATCACGATGGCTCTGCCAGCTCTGTGATGTATTCTTGCAAAACCCTCTTGGTTAGTGAAGATGCCATGAGGACACCATGAGTGTCAGGAGGATGGGGCCAGGCTCTTCACAGTGATGTCCAATGATAGGACAAGGGGCAATGGGTGTGAGCTGGAACACAGGAGGTTCTGCTTAAATTTGAGAGGGAACTTCTTTACTGTGAGGGTGCCAGAGCCCTGGGCCAGGCTGCCCAGGGAGGGTGTGGAGTCTCCTTCTCTGGAGACATTCAAGACCCACCTGGACACCTTCCTGTGTGATCTCATCCAGGTGTTCCTGCTCCAGCAGGGGGATTGGACTGGATGAGCTTTCGAGGTCCCTTCCAATCCCTGACAGTCTGTGATCCTGTGATTTTGTTGTAGCTCTTGGATCCTGCTGCTTCTCTCTTGGATTTCAGAAGCTGTAGACTGTGAGGAAATGAAGAGGGTGGTGAAGACAGGGTAGATTTAGAGGGACAAGATCTCGTTGGAAATCTGGTGAGCTTCAACAGTGGACTGGAAGTGAATTTCATACTTGACAGTAGTTAGTAAGTCCGTTCCCAATCAGCATAGCTTCACCAGAAAAGCTTTCCTTTATAAATCCTTTTTTTTCCCTCTTCTCCTGCCGCTAAGTAAAAGAATCACAGAACCCACCACAACTGACAGGACATGCAAAAGGCCTGGTTTTTTCCAGTCCCTTCCAATTTGTGTGGATACTTGTGTTATAAATACACATTTGTACAAGTCATCAGATGTGTCAGCGTGGTGACGTGGCACCCCCGCTGCTGCCTGGCCGCATCGCTGAAACGCTCTAACCAGAAGGATCACAGATGATGACTAACATGCTTTTTTGTATGAAAAACTGCTTATGCTAATTTTTTTTTCTTCTTCTTTTTTGTGCTTTCATGATTGTCCAGCATATCTCTGAATGACTATCAGCTGTGAGGAATTTGTGGGCAGTAAAGAACAGAGGATCACAAAGAGTGGTGAAATAATCTTGTTATTTCTATCAAGTGAATATCTGAGGATTGAGTTTGCTCACCTCAGAATAAAAGCACGGGGCAGAGCCTGTGGTCTCTACACTATTTGAAGGCCATTTTTAACTATTGAGCCTCTTGCCAAAGCACTTGGGGGTCACTCCAACATTTTAATCTTGACATTGAGACTGAGTGTTTCTGCAAAGCCAAGACTTCATTCAAGCATAAGCTTGAATTCAGGATGACTGGATAAAAATGGGTAGTGTGGGTTTTGCAGATCAGCAAGGCAATTTTCTTGCCTTTAGCTCTATGGATGTGTCAATGGATTTTCTGAGAATTACTGTGGTTTAATTTGAATTAAAATGTTGAATCAAAGCCTGAAGTTGAGCAGAGGTTAGAGTGCTGGCTCCCCTGTTGTCTTCCACAACCGCACGTAAGGCTGGTCCTTCTACATAACTCAGCTCTGCTGTGGGCAGGGCACTTGGTTTGGAGAAGCCTTTCTAACATGGTAAAAATTGAAGCTTAGTTCTTGCTGCCTCTGATTGTTAGCACAAGCTTTTGGAGCATTTTTTTAATCTTGGAATGTGTTTGGCACCTGCCAGCAATATAACATCGTGGTAGGAATATATACATCTTGCTGATGTCAGTTTTTCTGTGGTTTCCTTGAGTGTTATCTGTAACCAGCCTCTGGCTGGGTTCTTTCTATGTGTGAACTCATGGATCCACTTGTACTAATGGTGCTGTGCTAATTAGCAGCGTTGTTTGGCCCCAGCCTGATGACATCCAGCTCCCATGTATGTGAAATGGTTGGTGGTGGTTTAGGCTGTATGGTCTGTGCTTAGCCTTTGACCTAGGCACATCCAGCTTGTTGGTGCACCCATGTGGTGGTAGGTGTGTTGGAGAAGGCAGTGGTCTGCTTCTGAGTCTGTAATTGATGCCCCTTGGGAACAGCATCCCTCCATTCCATCAACATTCCTCCATCCCAGTGAAAGCTCAGTTTGCTGCCAGAGACATTTGATCCAGAATGAAACCATGCATATGGGTTGAAGGGGTTTTTTCTAGCTGTGCTCAGCTTCTTTGTAAAGAGTCTGTATTACACAGAATCTGGAAAAGTGTCTATTATTCTTCAGTGCATGTTTCTGATTAGTGCTGGAAATGAACATGAATTTTTTCCTCTTTTTTTTTAACATATTCCTTTTGAGGTTAATGTTGCAAGTGGATTTCAAGTTTAATGGAAGTGAAGTTGTAATTGTGTGGTTCATTGGACTCAGACTTGAAGTAATAGAAATTCTTCCTTTGCTACTCTGCAAACAGATGTCTCCCTTACAGTCCTCAGCTCCCCCAGAGCCCCTCTGTCCCCAGCTGGCTCCAGTGATACCCACAGCTCCATGGTCAGGGCTCTACCTCTGAAGGCAATGGCCTATGTCAGCATTAAAACTTTGCAGCTCAACCTCCAGCAGCTGGTCTGTGTGTTGGAGAAGCCACTGAGGCAGTGGTTGTGCAGTGTGGTTCTGTGTTGTGAGTCATCTTCTCCTCTATTAACAGCTCCAGGCCTTGTTACTGATGAAGTCTTCTCCAGCCATTTTATCTAAGATGCTTTTAGAGCTTGTCTGTGTGAAGCAGGATGAAATACAGCTGCCAGTGAAGGCAATTCTCTTGCTCACTGTCTGGGTGGTACCTGTGAGGTAGATAAAATGAGAGAAACTTCACACCCTGCATGGACCTGACCAGATGGTCCGAAGGGCACTGCAATGGATATGCACATCCTAAAAGGGAGTGGGAAACTGTTCCCAGCAGTTTGCACTGGTACCTGTACCAGCTCTGCATCCACTGCAGGGCAAATGTGGTGGTGTCCTTGCTGTCACCTCATATCCTCCCTGGCAGACAGCAGGGATGGCCTGAGGAGATAGCAAAGGGCAGGATGGATTGGAGGAGGTAGGGCTGGGTGCCTCTGCAGTGTGCAGATGGGTGCAGATCCTGCCCTGGAGGGAGACAGCTCTGAAGTGCTGGTGTTGTGTAGGTGCTGTAGATACCTCTGAACTGTTGTTCTACTGGGGGGGTTTCCCACCACCTCAGTGCCAGAACTGATGCAGTCTAGAGATGGCTCCATGACCTGACCCAGACCTGTACACCCCAGGAGACAGCTCTGGGGAGCTGGGAGTGTGGAAATGCCCATAGGAAGAAACTGGTCTTGAATGGAGACATGTCTCCTGTGCTGACTAGACACCCTGCTGTGTCTGTGCTGGGTGAAGGAGGAAGCTGAATTATCTGATCTCAGACCCACAAGTAAATACAGTTAACGGAAGCAAGGGTCGTGCTGGCTGCTCAGATGAGCTGGTGCCATTTTGCTGACTCCAGCGCAGTGTGGGATGTCTCCTGCTGGTTTTGGCCCATCCCTTTCCAACATGACCTTTATTTGGTTTGGGTTCTTCTGTTTGTTTGTTTTTTGTTTTTGCTGGACTGTGTAGAGAGAAGTTGTTCCTGGGTTACATCCTCCATTGTTTGTCTTCACCCTGTGGTTTCTCTTGATAATGGAAGTTGCTCATTTGTTCTTTTGATTTTTACATGGTATGAGTGTAGTGGCAGAGATCACTTACTGTGAGGAGAAAATAAATCTTGAGTGGCCTGTCTTGTTACTGTTATATGCACACATAAAAAGTTTGGGGTGTACCATGCAAAAACTCTGATGTGTTTTGGAGAGTGTACATGTCGACCATATTGGAGTTGAGCACCTCTGGGGGTTCCTGTGCTAGCACTGGGTTCACATTCACCAAAGTCAGCTGGAAAAGTCACACTGTGGCAAGGACAGTTTCTCCAGATGCTCTGGATTCAGTCTTCCTGCTGCCCTGCACCATGTCTGCATCCAGGCAAGTGTCTAGAAAATGCTCCTGTTGCAGTACTGGACTGCTTTACATCCATAGTGTGTTGTATCAGCAGCTGCAAGAAGCACCAGATAGTAGAATATTTGCCCCAGTGTTAGCTGGGGGGAGTGATTTAAACATGAGCCTGGCTGAGGTCTTGCTTGCACTGACACAACCCAGTTGGAGTGATTCTTGGCTTGGGCAGTGGCAAAGAAAACCCCAGTGAAGCCCAATGACCTTCAGTGCTGCTGCCTTTCTGCTGTGCCATGTGGTCCCAGCCTGTGGATCTGGAGAAGGATGAGTTCTTGATTATAAGACATGAAAAAATATTGCTCAGCCAGTGAGCCAAGGTGAGGCTGAGCTCTGCGAATATCAGAACTGTGTCCTGCTGCAGCACATCTGCTGGGTTGGATGAGCTGTTCTTGGGTTGACCCATTTTAACTGTTGGACTCTTTCACTTTGAAGCCATTCTGCTGGGGACGTGGGGAAGCATTCCGGATTTCAGCTAAATAAAACATATTTCATTATGTTTCTTAGTCTCGTGCACTACAATGAATTTACAGCATGGCCGGAGGGCATTTGAACTGTGTTAAGAGGGAAGATTCATAGACACTGTGTCTGGGGTGAAAGCCTTTGATTTCCATTTCCCAGCCCCACAGCCCGAAGCTGGGGCTCAGCCTGCTGCTTCCACGCTATAAATAGAGGTAACCCCAGAACGCGCCCAGCGCGCTGATGCTCTCTGCTCCTGCCCGCAGTGCCGGCTTCCTGGCAGAGTGTTCAGAGCAGCATATTTTTAGCTGTTGCTTTCTCTTTTTTCTCCTTTTTTTTTTTTCTTTTCTTCTTCTGGACAGATCTTCTCTTTTGTCTTGCTAGGCTGCCAGCTTTCTCTGCTGTTTATCTGCTTTCCAGGACTCTGTCTGGATCCTCCCTCAGTGGAGGGGTAGTGGGGCAACATCACTCCCTCCTCTGTCCAGATTTGCTGTTAAAGGTGTTGGACAGCTTGCACAAGTTGCTTGTTTGCTCCTTATTTTTCCTTTTGTTGAAAGGGGATTAACAGAATTATCATGTATTATTAATGTTAACAGGAGTTTAAGCAACAGCTGTCAGAAAAACTTCCTTCAAATGCTGTCTCCAATCAGAGCAAATCAAATTCAGCTCGTGTGCCTTTGGCTTTACCTATTTAAAAAGAGTGTGAATAGTTATTACAGAGCTCCAGAGAAAACCTTGGAGACAGGGCAGATAAGCAGCTTCTCAGAAGTGTTTGCATAAAAGGGACAGGCTCAGCCAGGACATGGATGCTCTGATGGCTCTGCTGCCTCGCATGCTCCAAGTCCTGTGTGTGTTTTTCCACTGGAGTCGTTGCTGAAGGGAATAAAGCCCATTTCCGACGTGTGATCCTGTCCAAGCTTGTAAGCTCCTCACCCTGCTTCCGTCCTGCTTTGCCACAGACTGAATGAAGTCTTTGAACATAAAAGGATGTATTTAACTAGCTCAGCATGGCTGCATATCTGTGTTCTTCAGCATGCCACCCATCAGGGACATTTCCCTCTGGTTTTTGAGCAATGCTGAAGCCAGATTTCACCCCGCACCTTGCCCCCGCGCTGCCACAGCAGAGGTGTTCGTCCCTGCAAGGAGCCGAGCCAGGACTCGAGTGCTCTTGCAGCTTGTCTGAAATGCTATTTAAAACTCTTGAGCAGAGGAAATATGCCTTTTCATTCTTGCTAGTGTCCAAAGAAGTGGTAGACATTTAGGGGGGAGAAAATTACTAAGAGAAAAATAATCAGGGACTGGATTTAATAGGAAAAAAAATAACATTTAGAATTTAGAGTGCACAAGCTCCTAGAAACTTCAGCCCTTCTCTCACTGTCAGTAATGGCAACTGCAGGCTGAGTGATGTGTGCAGCAGTGCATGGCCCTGTTGCAGGGCAGATCAACCTCTTGAGAAGACAGAGTGGGTGTTCACACATGCGTGGACAGTCCTGGCTCTATTTTTGGCCCATTGGCTGGCTGTGCTCTTTGTGGGGCAGAGCTGAGCTGGGTGGGATGGCCCTGGGTGGTGCTGGCCAGGGGCTATCCCTGTGCTGCTGTTTCCCTGGGACCAACCCTGTGGTTCACCCACATAACACTGTAGGCACAGAGGCTTTTTATGTTATAAAAGGAAAGGGAGAGAAAAAATGTACATACATATGCATATATATCAGCAGAGCCTTCTGAGTGTGAGACACTTTTTCCATGTAGAGTTGCCAGGCAGCTCTTTTCCCTTCCCTCCCTCCATTCCAGGGCTCATTGGTATGAAAACTTTCCTGCTTTCTATATATTTTCTTTATTTTCTTTTTTTTTAGATGCATTCTTCCAACTGATGAGGTTTGTAAGATTGTGGCTATGTTACAAATGACAGTTTAAGGATATTCTGTAACTTAAACTGGTGCTGTTTGAGTCCCTCTGCTTATCATCCAACAGATCTGGTAGATGGTGGAAAGATAGCTTAAGTAATATAATTAAGCAAGGTCACCCCAAAAATCTGGGAGTTTATTACCTGTTTGCAGGGTAATAATCCTGATTCAAAATATTGGTGTGCTCAGGCAGGGTTTCTGTTGAGTTGAGGAGCCTCTGTGGCTTTGTTTAGAGCTCAACAGCTCCAGCATTTGGTGTCTGAGGTGGTGGACACCATCCTGGAGCTACTGTTCCTCTAGTAGGACCCGTCAGGGACTGAGGAGCTTCCAGACCTTCTGGGAATCCCTGTATTGGGAAATCCTAGCATTTGGGATCGTTTCAGAGTGTAGCATCCCCCATGAGGTGGATCACTGCATTCGTTGTGTCCACTTTTCTTGTGCTAAGAAACTGAGGCACTAATTAATGTACAGTTTCTGTGTAAGGCCAGGTTTTAACTGAAGGCTTGGTAAGGTCACTCCTGTTCAGCATAGCTGGGAAATGAGCATTGAGGCAATCACCACTTTACAAATAGAGGCAGAGAAATTAAAGGAGTTGCTGGTGGATGAGAAATGTTGGCACAGCCAGCACGTCCCACTGTCCTGTCTGGAAAGGCAAGGAAGGTGTCTGGGAGTTACCCAGTACTTTTGAAATGGGTATGGGGGAAACAGGTGTGTTTGTGTTTTGTCTTTCAGAGTAATGGATGCTGTAGGGTGAGTTGAGCTGTCCACATATCTTCCTGCAGCACAGTGCATGGGAATTAGTGTGCTACCCCAATGAGTATGAGAAATAGCTTGTCATTAAAAAAGAGAGAGCAGAATTAGCCCAACACCTGTGTTCTGGCTTAGCACTTGCCTCGAGCACACAACATGTCCTGTGTTTCAGCCTGTCTAACCCCTGACAGGGTTCTCGATGTTCCCAGGATGCAGGGTGCAATCTGGGCAGACAGGGATCACCCCTTCCTTTCCTGTGATGCTGAAGGCAGGAGCCACTACTGTCCTTGTGGCTGAGAGGCTGGAGAAGCCAAGCTCCTCCAGGAAGCAGCTTCTTTGCAGGAGCTTCTTTGAGCTCTCTGCCAGTGCAGGGCATATGCTGGTCCTTAAATTCCTTTGTTTGCCTCTCTCAGCAAGGAAGCCCACCTCTGGAAGTGCTACACCTCTTCCTAGGGTAAAATATCATGAAACAAGAGGTGAAGGTGCATGTCCTACTCGATGATTTCAGAAGTTCTTTGGTGTTCCTGGAAGCCCTGAATACATCAGCTGGTTTGATATGTTTGAATAATAATGTTTGACATCTTTAGGGAAAGGTGGAGGTTTCTCCTCAGGTATTATTCTGTTTAAAAAAACCATATGATGTTCCTTTGATCATAGAGATGATTGTGCATAGCAGATTCCTGACAGAAAATGGGCCTCTCCAGATGCAGAAGCGTAGCAGGGAGATTGCTCCACGTATGCCACATTCACATGAATTCTTTTGGCCCACTCAAACCTTCTTCTTGCTTTAGGAATCACCCGGACCTCCAGTGGGAGACTTCGGAGACTCAGTGACCAGACAAGTCCAAGTAAGTTGCATGAATTCCTCTCTTTGAAACTTCCTCATCCAATTAAAAAAAATAAATACATAAAATAAAATTAAAAAGAGAATTTGCAAGGAGTAACTCTCAGAAGTTGCATCTCCTGCCTCCTGTCCACTGGCTGTGATTTGAAAGACAAAGCTGGCTGCTAAGAAATGCTGAGCTCTCTATGCTGTAGAGAGAGAGCTGTATATATATATATATATATATATATATAAAAAGACAGCAGCATATATACTAAAAAAAAAAAAGAGAGCAATATAAAATAAAACTTTAATAACTTACTGAATAATGGATCCACAGAGAATAATTAGAAAGCCCCCTCTCATTTCAAGGGGTCTAACACAGGGCAACAGAAAGCAGGAATGCCTGGATGTTGAAATACAGCTTTAGTAATTAGCAGCTCTTTTGTACTCTCCTTAGCTATTATTTTTTTATTGGATGTGGAGATTTATGGATTATATGTGCTTGTGACTAAATTTGCACTCCTAATTGCAGCTTAATGTTTCTGAGGCTGTTTCTGATTCAGAAGGAAGTAGGTGGGAGTGTTTCTTTCTCAAAAAAGGTGTTTTCCAGCCTCAGGAAAGCGGTAGCAGAGGTCTTGGTGCTTGTGAGTGCTCGAGCCTGTGCGCTCCACTTGTGTGTGTGTGACTCTGGTCAGGACTGTCCAGGGACAGAGACAAGTCCCTGGTGCTTACCTGCATCAGCCTGACCCAAGTTATCCCCTGTAAGTGGAAAATGTCGCTTTCCCCATCTAAAATACCCCAAAGGCAGCTGAGACAGCACATTTCTGGGTCTTTTTTTTAATGGGCCCTTTTGCTGGCTCTGCCTGCCCAAATGGACCTGTGCTGCTCCAAAGGTCCAGACCCTGTGGGAAGCATCTGTCTCCAGCATCAAGGTGCCTCATCCATCACAGACCTTCCTCTTTCTTAGCAGGTGCTTTGCTGCAATTGAAGTCTGCCTTCATGTTTGCTTCTTTGAGGTGTATGACCCCCCCTTTGGCATTGTTTTCTCTGGGATGTTGATGGTCATCTCTGCTTGCTGCAATCAGCCTGTTCCCCTAAGAACCCCACTCATCTCCTCGACACCCTGCTCTGGCCATGTGTGGTTCAGGGCTTTCATTTGCTCCTGTCCCCTCGGTCTGTCACTCACAGTTGTTCCCTCCAGGCTCAAGTTACTATTTCATCTTCTCAGCCCTCATATCCTGTCTCAGCTCCCAGATGTACTTATCAAAACAGTTGTTTTCAGCTTTTCCCCCTGTGTGGGTGGGAGGAGAAAGCCACCCTCGGGATGACTTCCTGGAGTGGTGACTTCAGCAGTTTTGCTGTGTCAAGGCATCAGTGCATGTGGAATGGGGATTAGTCACAAACATCCAGTTAAGCGTGCACTTAAATGCCCTGGGAGCTGTGACACTGCCTGGCCCTCATCACTGGTGATAAGCACAGGGACAAGTATTCACCTTATGGCACAGACAAGGGTGACAGGGGATATGGCACACTGTGATGCTGTCCTGCTGCTGGGACACACGCTGCTTTGCCTCTGGAGTTTCACAGCTGTACTCTGTCACCACCTCCAACCCTGATGTTATGATGTATCAGTGGAAGGATGCAGATATGGTCAGAGGAGGCCACTGCACCCCAAACTAATGTCAGATGGCAGGAAAAACGCCCTGGGTGACAATTTAGTGTGGAGTCACGGTGTTGGTCTGGGTGCTAATGCATCACAGCGGTGATCACAGAATGTCAGGGATTGGAAGGGACCTCGAAAGCTCATCCAGTCCAATCCCCCTGCCAGAGCAGGAACACCCAGATGAGATCACACAGGAAGGTGTCCAGGTGGGTCTTGAATGTCTCCAGAGAAGGAGACTCCACACCCTCCCTGGGCAGCCTGTCCCAGGGCTCTGTCACCCTCACTGTAAAGAAGTTCCTTCTGAAGTTCAAGCAGAACCTCCTGTGTTCCAGCTCACACCCATTGCCCCTTGTCCTATCATTGGACACCACTGAGAAGAGCCTGGCTCCATCCTCCTGACACTCACCCTTCAGATATTTATAAACATTAATAAGGTCCCCCCTCAGTCTCCTCTTCTCCAAGCTGAAGAGCCCCAGCTCCCTCAGCCGTTCCTCATCAGGGAGATGCTCCACTCCCTTCATCATCTTGGTGATCATTCAGTCCAGAAGAGCTGAGCTGTGTTTTAAAGCTGATGCTTCAAAACTCGCCCACCAGTGGAGAAGCTGGTAGTTCTGAACTGAAGTGCTTGTTTCTTTTGCATGTGCAAAACCAAAGCTGCAGTCTCAGCCCTGGCACTGCATGTTTACATATATTTATATATATATATGACTGAGGACAGAAAGGGGAATTGGAACAGCTCCAAAGGTAACTGGAGTGTAGAGACTCTAAATTGAAGGACACAGTGCATTTGTTTGAGCTTGTTTTCTTTAGACTCATAATTATATACTTTTCCACTTTTCTGGTGAGAGACTTTTAAAATTTGAATTTTTTTTTTTCAAGTGAAAATCAAATGAGCAGCTCAGTGCTACAGTTTACGTTGCAGTAAATATTTATGACTGCCTATAACTGCAGCTCAATTTCCCCTTGTTTCAGGTCCAAATTTTCCCCTCTTGCACATCTGGCCTTGCACCCAGAAGCTTTTATTCCTGTAAAAGATAAATTTGGCTTGGGATGACTGAGCAGTGCTTGCAAGTGAAGCATTGCAGAAGGGGGTTGCTTTGGGCTCTTTGCCACCCTAAACAAAGAAAGGGATGACATACATTTCCATAGCTGCCAACTCTTGGGATCTAGATACCTACAGAGGCATCCATACACCACATATTGCCCTGGGGCATGGAGTGATGGTAGGAGATCTGATGTTGTCCTCTTTTGGAATCTGTATTCTGTGACTCCTCTCCTTTTTCCTTGTCCCTTTGAAAGTGGTTGTGTGACATTAGCATCCAGCATTGCTCAGTGACCAGCAATTCCAGGGCTTTGGAGCTGCAGTTTTGATTTTGCACAGGCCTGCTGCACAGTCCCAGGTAAGCCAGTGAGCTGGGACTCGTCTAGGCTGGCCACTGGAGAGAGCTGGAGGCTGTCAGAAACTGAGAGCATTTACTCTAGAATGGGAGGAGTAAGCTTCTTGGAGGAACTCATATCCTCACAGGATTATAGGGGACCAGAATTTCTTTAGGTAGCTATGTTTAGGGATATATGAATCCTGTGTTTTGTCTCTGTTTTTCTTTGGCTGCAAAAGTGAAGTTTGTATCGTGTATACCTGAGGAATGCCCTGGGAAGGGGGAGAGGCCAGGTTAAGACAGCATTCAGGTATCTCCCAGTTGTAATGGGGATCTGGCTTCATGAAGAGATGCCACAATTACTGGTACAGAAGCAACTTGTGAGGTCCAGCTCCCTGGAGGTGCTGAGCTAAACCTGTACAGGACTCGTTCAGTGGAAGATGTGGAGCTGGGCTCCCTCTTTCCACAGCACTGCTAGTTGTACCAGTCCTCACCCCCTGCAGCTGGGTGGGGGGCTGGCTCAGGGCTGTGGCTCACCATGGACCATCCTGGGGTACAGCCTGGTAGCAGGAGCTGGGAGGATCTTGGCTCAAGGACTGGAAGGACAAGGAAGATGTCTGGGGCTTGGCACTGTCTCCCCTCAGTTAGGACATGGGACCATGCACATAAGGGTGAGTTTTGTGAGTGGTTTGAAGGCTCTGATCAACATGCAATTAGACACGAGCACAGGAAGAGGAGAGGAGTGGAGAGAGAAGATGACCTTTATAAAAGGCTCCATCAGAGTTCAGAATTGTGGCCCCTAAAATGCCACTGTCACCTGATGGCACGTAGCTTAGGGCAGTATTTTTGCAGAGTTAAGAACAGCCTGTTGGGGAAGTTACTCCCACTTAATTTTCCTACAACTGTACCTGATGAACTTGAGAGCAAGAAATATTTGCTGACATTTGCCATCCGGAGCAGCAGTGTGTTCCCAAGCTGGCCAGAACACAGCCCAGAGCAGCTGGAGTGGAAGAAATCGGCATCGTATTCCTCTGGGGCAGCCAGCTGTGTTCGGTACTTTGATTTGTTTCCAGCCTATGATTCAGGTTTTGCCAAAAGGAAGGAACTTCCTTGGTGGGGGTAATGCAGGAGGGTCCAGAAAAAAAAAAGTGGAGTTTACTAGTTTAGCTAAAACAGCTTGGTTTTTCTGTGCAGGTGAAGCAGGGAGGAGGATGCCTTGCAGTGGTGTTGCAGCAGAGCTGCTCCTGGAGCAATGCTGTTGGTGGGTCAGGTGCTTTGTTGGTGAGAGGTCCCAAAGGGGTGGGAGGGGAGCAGGTACCTCAGCTTTCCTGTTTCAGGCTTTGCCTGGCTGCATGGCTGCCTGGATCCGGGCAGAGCGGAGCAGGGGCAGGCTGCCAGGGCCAGCTGCAGACCAGGGCAGGCACAGCTTTTCCATCCAAAACAGACAGGGCGCTAGCGGTCCCGCTTCTGCATCATCAGCAGTTGGCTGTGGATCAACCACAACTTGTTTCAGTACTTTTTGGAAGGGTAGGGTATAATTCAGAGAGGCGTGGAGCTCGAGGCCAGCTGTCTGGGTTGCATTAGAAAGGGGCAGTCACTGATGTCATGAAACCTTAATCAGGGAAGTTTGTCTTGTGCTATCTTAATGCTTCTCTTGGGTGTAAAGCAGAGGGACTCCCATGGTAAGCATTTTTGTTTGCACCAGCTTGAGTCCCTTGTCCACTCTTTAGGCTGATGATGGTAGACAGAGCTGCCAGAAGCTGCAGTGGGTGAGCAAGCGTGGGCTGGAGGTGCAGGATGAATGAGATGGGTCAAAGGTGCTGGTCGTTGTGTGAGCTTGTGCTTGGGCCATGAGCTCTAGGACCCCACTGACCATGATGGCACTGCCCTGCCATGCTGCCCAGGGCACCCAGGAGGTCTCTGCAGGAGCTGGTAGCAGGGATTAATAAAAGTGAAGAGAATATAGTCTCCTATAGAATATAGTCTTTCAACAAGACATGCACAAACGTTGCTTTTCCCTGCCCAAGTCTTGCATTTTCTCTTTAATAGTTATTGATGTTCCCATTTCTTAGCTGGGGGAAATAAAACAGCAGAGAAAGGGAAAGCAGTGCTTTTTGCATTGCCTGTGAATCTGGGGATCCTTCCTCAGGGGCACTGAAATGGAAAGATGTGTGGCTGGGTGGGTGGGAGAGCTGAACCCCCATAGCTGTGGGCGAAGCTTAAATTGTCTTCGTCACTTCCACATCCAATTTCAGCAGGGTTCACTCATTTGGGATGCTCCAAATTCACACAGTGAGTTACAGGTAGATATAGCAACAGATCTTGCTGTTTCCATCTCTTGATTTAGCCCCTTGCCCTGAGGACCTTCCCCTCTGTGCCCACAGTCTGTAAGGGAACAACTTGAGAAATTGGTTGCAGGTGAACCAGAGTAGTGGAAATAAACAAAAAAAAAAGTCAAAAGCCAGGGGCTCCCCAGTGGAGCATACACAATTACCATTATGTAAGCTAATTCAGAGTGCTCTAAAAACCATTTGGGTTTTGGGTGTTTTTTTTATTTTTTCCTCAGGGAAAAAAGATGCCAGAACTGTCACACATCTCCTGCAGCTCAGACACGGGTACCCCCACCCTGCAGAGTAACCCTCTGCGTAACTGTGGTACCCAAGCAAACTCAGTTTGGAAATCCCTCCTGGAAACCTTGGTCCAGACCTTCAGATTACCCTGACACTTACTGCATCCTTCTTAAATTTCCCACTGCCATGCTGGGATCCAGGCTGTGAGCGCAGCCCTTCTGGTCTGGCTGGAAGACGTGGCGGTGCACAGCATCTCTTTGCAGCGTGATGTTTTTAGCCCAGACTGTGACTCTCACCTTGGTGGAGCAGCAGAGGGGTTAACTAGAGACTTGTGGTTGCAGCCTCATTGCTTTGGATGTGTCCTTAGATGAGGTCATGAGTTTCTTTGGGCAGCCTCTATTCCCCTTTGTTCGAAGCAGCACACTGGTCACCGCAGCTGCACGGATCTCCGTGCCAAAGAGATCCCTGTGCACATGCACCGCTCGCGCTCCCCGGCCTCCCGAGCGACAAGCCCTCATCTGACATGTGTCCTCTTGGTCTTTCTCATCACGAGGGCAAAGTAGCAGAGGGTGAAGCTTGGTCACCAGCCAGCCTGGAGTGTCCCTTCTGCAGCAGCACAGCTCCACGATTGAGGCTCTGCAGGAAATCTGAACGCAGGCAACAAGAAGTTAAAGCAGAAAGGCTGCTCTCAATTCAGGTGCTTGGTTTCCTGCAGGAACACACGAGGATGGCGCTTGCATAACGCAGACACGTGGACTCCAGGCTGGGAGAGGCCTGTGGGGCTCCCACGTGCTTCCAACAGAGATGTGCATTACTTACAGTGAGTGAGGGCACGTAGGCACTGGGGTGCACAGCTAAGAAATTAAGGAATAGTGAGAGGTGCTGTGGGGCGGTTTGCACTTGTGGGGATGTGCTGAGCACTGGCTTGATGTTCTGTTCCCTTGCAATACCCATGACTCATCTCCACTCTTATGTAAGTTCTTTTTTTAGTCCCAAAAGGCCACTGGACATTGCAGATGAGTAGGTAGATCTCTGGATGCTTTCTTCATACAGGACCTGGCACTATGGGCTCTGGTGTGAGGAAACCAGAGACAGTTAAATATAAATCAGTAGTTCAGGAATGACTGGGGATGGAATGCTCTGTAATGTTTGGAGGCTTTAGCTGCTGACTGTGTTTTAAGATAATAATTTTCCTCATTGGAATGTGATATGGGTTTGTTGATGAGTCCTGACAGGGATTCCCCAAGGAAAGGGGATGTAGAAGTGCAGAGTGAGGTTCTGTATCACCTTGGGACTATGCATCTCTGGAGTAAACTTCTAATGTCCTTTCAAGCCAACCTCACATCAGCTGCATCAGAGAGGAGGTAGGAGAACAGAGAAGGGGAATGGCACTGGAGTATGATTTTATCTCATTTCTCTCATCCTATTGTGAAGATGGAGTTAAAAAAAACCCAAAACAGCCCAGTCCTCTGGAGGAGAGCACTGTGCCCTGAGAGACAAAAATGTTTATCACCTCTGCCAACCCCAGCCCATGTCCTGTGAGGAGCATGTTCATGCTGGGACCTGCCTGACCCAAGGTGCCTGTGCAGGAGCTGATGGAGCAGGCAGGGAGGAGCCCTCCTGGGGCTGGGGAGGAAAAGGAAACGCTTCCAGACAAGGTGTCAATGGGCACTGGAGCAGTCGGACAGCTATGGAAGTGTGTGTGGGGTGCAGTGTCTGGCACCCATCCCCTTAGGAGCAGGTGAAAAATGAATCAGAGGAGGAAGGAGGGCTGGTGTGTCTTGACCCGGTCTGTGTGTGCCAGCTCATGCAGTGCTGGTTGCACAAGCAGCTGTGTGTGGTCACACCTCTCTCTGCTGGATACGTGCGTCTCTCCGTGGTCTTTATTTTCTTCATCTTTTTGTTGCTGAAATGTCAGTTTGCAAATTGTTCTTGGGCATGTTGGCAGACCACCTCGTGGCTGCTCAACTTTCCCTCTTCCCCTCAGAGTCTGGTGTCCCTCATCACGTGGGCAGAGGCAAATTCCCAAGTCCTGGCTGCCCACCACAGGCATCCTCTGAGCCTCTGAGGCCAGCACATCCGGCAGTGGCTAGTGTTTGCCAAACCCCCTAATTGTACCTTAGGCAGAGAGCACCGAGTTACTCCTTGCTATATTTATCTGGTGTCTAGGCTGCAGAAGAGATGGGAGTGCAGCCTTTCACACCCTTTGTTGCAGAGAGATGACTGGTTTGTAAGGCAGTTCTGTAGCTGGGCTAGGGGATGAAGCACTGTAGATGTTCAGGAAAGAAAAGGAGGATGAAAAGAGGTGGGAGTGGGTCTGTTCAAACAAGTAAAAAGTGACAGGACAAGAGGAGATGGCCTCAAGTTGCACTAAGGGCAGTTGAGATTGAATCTAAGGAGGAATTTCTTTGCTGAAAGGGTTCTGAGGCATTGGAAGGGGTTGCCCGGAGCAGTGGTGGAGTCCCCATCCCTGGAGGGATTGAAGAGTCGTGTAGACACAGTGCTGAGGGACATGGGTTAGTCGGGGACTGGTCAGTGTTGGGTTCATGATCTTAAAGGGGTTTTTTCAATCTAGGTAATTCTGTGATTCAGGGCTGCCCTGCAAGGTGTGCAGTCTCTCTGATGAAATGTTGGTAGCAGTGATGGATGCAAGAGGTCCAAGGAAAGCACCAGTAGCAAGAGGTGTTCCTGACTGATGGACTTGATGGAGCAGTCCCTCCTTGGATTGAATTTTTTGTAGTTTAATTTCTGGTCAAAAGCACGTTAGGATGTTCAGAGAAGTGTCAGGCCAGGATGATTCTGCTGTTAAATGAAAATAGGGTCTGCTGCCCAATTCTGGAGCATCTTCTCTCCTTCAGTAGACTGACCCTTCTTCAGCAGTGGGGACTTCAGACAAGGGAAGCCAATGGTGGTGTCCTCTGACTGCACCACACCAAGGCAGCATCGCTGTTGTTGTGTCGCAGCACAGTAACACAATCCATGCAGAGAGAGCCCCTTGCCTGTGACTGCCTCACAGACAGCAATACTTTGGAAATTCCTGTGTTTAGGGATTCACCTAAAAATGTGAAACAAAGATCTCAGGTGAGGTCTGTCCTCAGCACCAGAGGAACTGCTTCAACACATCAGAGCAGAGCATTGCTTCCCAGGAGCCTGTGCTGCCCGAGCATAACCTGCCCAGAAACTGTGCAGCTTTTCAGCTGGCTCTGGCACTGGTGATGTGCAGGGAGCTGGACTTGCTGTGCCATAGCTGGGGTGGCTCCAGGGCTTCTTGGGGAGCAGTGTGCAATGCAACCTGTGCCCTGCCTTATTAAGTAAGCCCGAGGGGGTGTGGGGGGTGTGGGGGGTGTGGGGTATGTAACTCCCGAAGGTGTTTGCAGGGCTTGGTGCAATCTTCCTTTAATCTGCCTGATTGTGAGACCCAGGTGGTAACTCTCTTGAAGACTTTGCTCCTTGATGGCTCCTTCTTCCAGGCAGGAGGTGTTGCAATGACCTGCCTGGGTGGCAGGAGTGTGCAGAGTAAACAGCTGGTGTTCAAAAGAAGAGCAAACACAGTAATAGCATGGGGAACCATCTTCCCCCCAGCAACTACTCAGTGGGGAATGACCACAGACCTTCAGGTATGAAGTAACCCCTATGTTTTAAGGACTCAAGTAGTGAGCTGGGGAAGAAGTGAGTGTTGAGAGGGTAAGACCAATGGTAGGGAGGAGTTTGAGAAGGAAAATGTAAGCCTCAGTGAGAACTGAATTGTGGAAGAGTTAGTATCTGAGACTTCCTGTGCTCTCCCGGGAGGGTGTGTGTCCAGTCCTCCTGCCTTGCCTTTCACTCTGCACTGCCAACTGCTATTAATACTTCAGCACATGAGTGTTAAAGTGTGAGCAGAAAGCCAGGGAGGAGATGCAAGGGATTTCCAGCAGTTTGAGACTTTCAGGCAGAGAAGTTGAGAGCCAGCATGGAGAAGAGCCCTAACAGGGACTCTTGTTAAAGATACATCCCTCCATGGAGGGACAGACAAGGAATTGCAAATAAGATCTACCTGAATCCCCTCCTGGCTGCCCACTGCTGTCCTGGGCTATGTGGCATGTCCATGGTTGGGGGTGAGCTTGTACTGTCTTCACAGCACCTTCCCTGCTTATCTATGTTTTGTGCACAAGAATCATAGAATGGTTTGGGTTGGAAGGGATCTTAAAGCTCATCCAGTTCCAACCCCCCTGCCAGCAGCAGGGACACCTTCCACTAGACCAGGTTGCTCAAAGCCTCATCCAACCTGGCCTTCAACACTTCCAGGGAGGAGCAGCCACAACTTCCTTGGGCAACCTGTTCCAGTGTCTGACCACCCTCACAGTGAATTGCTTAGAGAAGGGCTTGGCTGTTGCTGGGCTAGCCTAAGGAAGGTTTGAGAGAGAACATTCAGACTGAGCCTGGAGCAGGGCTTGGTTTACTTTCTTTCTTGTGATTTCCTTCCTAGCTTTCTCTTCACCTGGCAGTGCTTCCTGCTGGCTGCCACCCTTGGTAACATTTAAACTGGTGATGTAGGGCAAGAGAAAGCACACACCCATGTGCCAGCCTTGGCAAACGTGGGGCAGCGGTGGAGAAAGGCTTCTGCTTTGTTTCATCATCTCATTTGCAAATGGAAACTGGGTTTATCTTTATGGCAGATAGTGGTGGCTTCCTAAAAGTTGCTCCTGCTTCTTCCCTTTCCTTGTGGCTTTGCTGAAAGACAGCCCTGGGTGGGAGGGGCTTTGAACCCTGAAAAGACAGCCCCAGCCAGGGGAGAGTCTTCTCTGTCCCCTTCCCAAACCCTAGATGTGCTTGACTTCCCCTCACCCCTCCAACCCTTTTACCATGCAATATAGACCATCTTTATATAGACTGGTTCAATGCACAGACCACAAAACACCCTTTTAAACAGGCATGTAGTGAGCTTCTCAAAAGCCAAGGAGGGTGAGGACCCCCCGACATGTAACATGCAGGTCATTGGAACTGCACCTTTGAAGGGAGCAAACCCCCCAAAATCATGGTGGCCAAGCACCCCCCTCTCTCAAGCACAGACACCCCAGTGCCACTGCTCCCTGGGACAGTGGCAGGAGCGTGGTGTGAGTGCTGCTTCCAACAGAGACATGCAGCTGCAGCTTTAGAGTGAGTCCATCAAAACTTGCTTGAAGACTTGAAGTTTGAATCAGAGCACCTACCTGGAAGTGTTACAAATTTAAAGTTCAATTGCCTTGATCATCGTTTGGATTCGCTTCCCTGAGTGCCTCATGGTGATCTGCCCTTGGGGAAACAAGGCTTTTGCTTTGTCCTTCCTGATCACCTGGGGCTCGATGGGTTAAAGTCTACAGGGTTGTGTGTGTGCTGCCCTCATCCCTTCTTCCTTTCCATTCACCTTCTTCCTTTCTTGATGGTTCCCCTGAGCTTTTTCTCTTCCTCCCCAGCAGAACGAGCTTGGCAATCAAGGCTGCCCAGTGGAGGCAGTGGGGTGGGTTTTGTGCTGCGTGGGGCTGTGCAGCTCCCCTGGGTCTTCGCTTTGTCTTTGGCACCTTCGAAGTCTCAGGCAGGAAAGGTGTTTTCAGACTGTGCATGGGAAAACGTTGCTTATTGTCCCCTCTGGGATGCCTTAGGCACTGGCTGCAGGAACGTGCAGGGCTTTAATAGCAAATAACAAATGAACAGGAATTTGGGAAGGACTCTGAACCTCCCTGCCCAGGGAATAACCCACTGGGGATTGGAGAGAAACTTCCCTAAGGAGTGGGCTGTCCTGGGGCTGCCTCCCACCAGCTTTCTGCTCTCTGTTGTGCAGCGGTTGCTGCTGGCAGCTCTTGGCGTTGGCTGTGTTCCTCTGGTTTGGTGACACTGATACTCTGTCAGCTGCTGCATGGGGGGAACACACACTATTGAAAAGCAACGTGATATAGGGCCAGGCTGCCCCAGCAGTGCCTGTAACACCTGGAATCTTTCCTTAGACGTTTATTCATCCAGACAGGAAACAACACATCCTCCTGCGCTTGCTCTGGGGGGAAGGTGCCAGGCTCTGTCACACCTATCACACTGGGGATTTTCCATGTGAACTGTGAGCATTTGGGGACAGAAAGTGTCATGTGTATGGTGCTGAGCACACGAGGGTCCTGCCAGCACACCTGGTGTGTGTAGCAGCCATTCCTTCCCTACTGGTATCTGTCACCCCTGCCTCTGGGCTGTGGGGCTGTGGCTGGCTTGTTTGCCAGCTCTGGGACAGAGCCTGTGCCCTCGCATCTGGCTGGGTGACTCAGGCTCCGCACTGTCAATAGGGCTCGGCGGCGGGTGACACGGAGGGTGGCGTGGGGCGGTTTGGGCAGCGCTGTGCCCGCAGGCACAGTCTCAGCGGAGGTCCTAACCCTGCGTCCCTGCTGCCTACCCTGGCCGCTGGCCAAGTGGAAGTTTCCAAGCAGGCCAGCCCATGGCTGCAGCCACGCATCCCTCCATCCTGGCTGGGGAGAGGAGGATGTGGTGACAGGCTCTGCAGGGCTGCTCTGCTCCATCTGTACCCCTGTGCCCTGCCCAGGCATCACAGGGAAGGAAAACTGCTCTCATATCCCACCTCTGCTCTACCAGGGGACCGAGGAGAAGACCAAGAACTTCTCTCCAGGGCAGGGACTTTCACTATCGCTTTCGGGCTGGTTGCAGAAATCCTCCCCTTATCACTGCTTTGCAGTGGGGAGGAAGGCAAAGCCGGGGCTCGGTGCCAGGGCCGGTGGTGCAGCTCTCCAACGCGTTGCACAGGGCGAATAAACGTGTGAGGCGCTTGGATCCTGCCTGGTAGCAGCAGCAGCAGCCTGTGATGCTGTGTTTGGAATGAAGTCAGCCTTCATCAGCTGAATAGTTTATGCATGAATTGAAACTTCAGACCTGGCAGGGTGGGGGAACGCTGTGCAGGATCTCTGTGCTCTTTTAAAATGCTGGAGCTGAGGAAGGAGGAGGGGATAGAGGAATTAGCAGGAAAATAAGACTGGGGAAGCAGTGAGAGATTTGAGAAGCTGGATGAGTTGTTTGCTCTGTTATTGCAAGGAGCCAAGTTCCTTAAGCATCTCCTGGTGGAAGTTAAGAGGGAGCTGTGGAGGCTGGAGCGTTCCCCTGGACACTTGCATGCTGTAGCTTTAAGACTTTAACAGAGGACTCGGGATTTCCAGTTTTCCTGTGCCTGGTGGAGTATTTCGGGGAGTTACAGGATATTTCGGGTCATGCACCCCCTTTTTCTTTATTCTTCCTCCTTTCTCTTCCTCTCTTACTCTTCCTTTTCATTTCAAAGAGACAAAGCGACTTCAGTTTGGAGCACAAACATATGATCAGCACATGGAAATGTGGTAATTTGGATGCATTCATGATTGCAACAGATTGAAGAAATTAGACCAGACAAAGAGCTTTTTTTGGAAGAGGAGGAGGCAAGGCAAGGAGGGAGGGAGAGTGGGGGAAAGAAGGGGACGCCACCGAAAAAAGGGACGGCCGTGACACGCGGATGCTAAATATATCCCATAGTAATGGAGAGGGACCGGATTTCAGGTAGGCTATTGATCTTTTAGTATGTTATATTCCACCTCTGCTCTCCTACCTTTCCAGCAGCTTCTGCACTTTAAGAAGAGAAACAGCCATGCTCTGGGTGGATTTCAGCCGATTCCTTTATTTATTTCCTTTTTTTGCAACACTTCCTTTCTGCATTTCTTCTCCCCCCGCCACCCCCATCCTCCTGAGCCCTCCAGACAGAAGGTGGTTCCAGCAGAAGCCGGGAGGGCAAAGGGGGAAGCAGGGAGGGGGAGAAAGAAAGTGCTTTCTAGGTCTGGATTTCATTTGACTCTCTTTCTCCCCCCTGCTCTGCTCCCATGTGCTGCACGGCGCAGGGGGATGAATACTGAGCCTGTTAGCTCAGAGCTGCGAGCCGGGAAGAGGGAGGAAAATAGCCGAGCTCTTGGCATGGAGACGCATTTCTGCTCTGAAGGTTGGCTCCTGAGTCTGTGTGTGTGTCTGTGTGTGTGTGTGGTGGCTGAGCTTTCCCCGCTTGCCAAAGGATCTTCCCCCGGATTCTGCCCTCCCACCCTGGCTGGGCAGGAGCTGCCTGCGTGTCCCGCGGCCATTCCCTGTGAAATGCTGGAGCTGGTGGCCCGTGGCGTGTGCTCCACCTTGTTGGCCACGCGTCGGGGTGTTCGAGTGGGAGGGGGGATGGAGCGTGGTAAGGGGAGGAATGAATAACTTTATTTAATCCCCCAGCTTCCCTGCAAATCCTGCCTAATGGTGCATGTCTGAGTGGTTCCAAAAACTGCTCCTGGGTACGGCGGGCTGTCGGGGAGCGGTGTTGCAGTGAGCTGCTGCTGGGATGGCCGTGACTGTAATCATTTGCTTCCAGCAGCAGGGAACGGGGACAGGCAGCATGATGTCACCCACGAAGCTCTCCCTCTGTGTGCATGAGCAGGGTGGCCAGGATTGAAGGGGGAAAGCGAGGGGAGGGGGTGTCTGCCAAAGTTGTGCACGCTGCATCCCAACAGTGGGTCTCCCTTCTCCCATGCCCATGGCACAACAGCCCTGGGGAGGCACAAGACCTCTTCTCCTGGGCGTTCCCAGCTGGCTGCTGGGCATCGGCACTGGGAGGGAAACCACAGGGATGAGAAGAAACACTCAGGCCAGGGTGGAGTGAAACTGTGGCCAGAGAAAGCTTCTTCCATGGCTGGCACATACCAGACTTGCTGGGCCCTGACCGGGGCTGTGCTGAGAGCACCTGGTGCCCCTGGGTGAGGACTGACCTGCAGGAGCATCCTCTGCTCCCCACCGCTTCTGGAGAATGTGGATGGCACCTTCTCTCCATCTCTTGCTTGTGCTTCCTCCTCTGCTTTGAGACACATCAATGTATCCCCAAGAGCTGCTTGGAACTCAGAGCCTAGTGGGTGTTTCAGCAGCACGGGTCCTTGGGCTGGATGGCCTCTGCTGCTGTGTGCAGGCCTTGGCTAGGCAGGGATGTGGGGATGAGGAGGAGGTGGCAGGGGTGGTTTGGTCCCACCATGGTTTGGCCATTCACATCTCCCATTACATCCTTGGTTCAGTGCCAGGTCCCCTTCCTCCATGCAGGGGGCCTCTGCAGAGTGTTGCTAGTGAGAAAGGGGACTCCCTAGTGATGTGATCTGGGGCTCCTTGTTCCACAAGAGCATCAGAGGTTGGTTTCTCTCAGCCCTTGAGCTGCACATCATGTTCAGCTGCTGTGAGGATCACAGAGCCCTCATGCCTGGTCTGGCTGTCACCTGCTCCACCAGAGTGCAGCACCCAGGGACCCCACAGGCAGGAAGACCCCAGACGAGTGTCTTTGTGCAAGGGTACAAGAGTTCTTGCTAACCCCTGGGAGCACAAGTGATGTTTGCAAAACGCTCGTGTCTGAATGTGTAGGTGTTTCACTGACCTCTGAGGGAATGGCTTTTCTGTGGGTGGTTCAGGTGTGCCTGAGCTGCATGCAGCAGGTAGGGCATGGGGATGTGCTTGGTGGCCCAGGCCAGGTGTGAGGAAGCATGGTGTGTTCGTTCACCTGAGGGTGGCTTGGTGTGGGATGCTGAACATGGTGGCTCTGCACTTGCTCAAGCATGAGTGGGTCGTGTGCTGTGTGGGACCCCAGAGCTGTGTAGGCCATCTTGGTAGCACTTCTGATATGTGGCTCCAGCATGAAATATGGGATGGGGGAAGAGATGGGCTGGAGGGCTGGTCTTGGGTCTTCTCCACAGGTCCCTTCTTGAAGGGGTCAGCGCAGGCTTAACTGGGGCGGTGTTGGAGGGAAAGCTGAACCTATGCATGGGGTTAGAGGAAAACTGTGCTCAAGGAGATTCTGGGCACTAAAGGAACAACATCACCAGGTCCCACTGTTGGTTCCCAGGTCCATGGTGCAACATGGATTCATAGGGTGAGCTGCTTGGCTCACAGTGGTCCTGCCACTGCCAGCACATGAGCGAGCTGTGCTGGCTGATGTGATCTGAGGGTCTCAAGGAGCCCTGGGCTCTGACACCTTCATGCTCCTGGAAGAGAAGAGCAGGGAGCAGAGCTCAGCCTGCCTGGCTCACCGCAGCATGGCCATGCAGGCAGCAGGACAGCTGGGGCTCTGGCTTTGGTGACTAACCGAAAGCTGACTCAGATAAAAGCAGATCTGTGCAGTGCTGGGGGCCACGTCCCAGCTGCTGTTCTGGCCCTAAATGTGCTTTTAATTAATATTCTGCTGTGGGTGGGAATGGCTGATTTCTGAGCTGAGCGTGGGGCTGCTGGATGGGGTGAGGGCACCCCAGGGCAGGTGGGAATTGGACGTGGCCTCTACTTTGAGGGCAGTTTTCCCACAACTGCAGGAGCTCAGCATGTCCCATGGGGTATCTTCTGCCCAGGGATTGCTCAGGCTTTCTTGCATGCAGTGGTGTTCTCAATCCAGGATCCTGTCTCTGAGGATGACAAGCACCTCGTGCTTCAGGGGAAGGCATCAAAGGGCTGAGGTGATGCTGTAGATCTGCTCTGGGGCAGTAAGAGTGCTCCTCAGTCTCTGTAACAAGGTACCAGTCTCAGGTGGTGCCTGTGGGTACCAGTACAAGAAACATGATCTCCTCTAACCTGCTAGTCCCTTTGAATCTGGTTAAACTGTCTCTCTCACATTTCTGCAAGGTAATACTGCATGAAAAGCCTTGGCTCTAAATCAGTTTCTTTCCAGGCATCCTTCTCCAGTGGTTTTGGGGCCAGGGAGCTGTGCCCTGGAGCTGCTGTGTCCCTCACATCTGCCTCTTCTCTCTGCCTTGCCAAATTGCTTTGGTGGCAGCGGCCTGGAGATGGCTCTCCTGTCTTTCCCTAGCAGATGGCTCTTTTGACTAGTCCAGATCTTTCTACAAATCCTTAATTGTTGATGCTGTGGGGCCTCTGACCTCTCCTTAAAAGAAGAGGGATGGCCTGCAGCACCCTGAGCAGTGAGGTTTTGGTTACTGCAATAATGGGGTGACAGGATGGGTGCAGCCATGATGGGAAAGGAGGTCTGATCTCCCAGGTAAATTATTAGTGACACCTTTGACACGAAACTGTGAGAACTCATTTTAAGAGTTAACAAGTGATGTTGAGTAGGTGATGGTAACACCCAACTGGAATAGTGACATGTGTTAGGCAGAGCCCAGCAGCAGGCAGTGCTGTAGGTACCTGCCACCTGCTGAAGTCCAGCAAGAAGGATGAACTGTTTATTAACCCACTGGTGATCATTCTTAAATCTTTCAGTTATATATCCCCTCTGGATATGTTTGTATGTGCATATTCATAGAAGGTTTAACATGGTTTTATACATCATACTATGTACCTCAGTGATCTGATCAGCAAAGAGACAGCCCCAGTTTGCAGCATGCAGCTTGCAGAGGCTGTGCAGGCAGCAGCTCTCTAGATAAATGCAAGACAGAGCATCTTCAGAGCTCTTCAGAGCCACCTGGGAAGCACCACGTGCCTGAACTGAGCAGCAGGCAAGGAAAATAGTGACCCTGTATGTGAATGTTGGAGGTGTGAAGGGTTGTTGGTTAGGAATGTGCTTGTTTCTTCTTCTTTTTTTTTTTTTTAATAGAAGTTAGTTTTAAAAATGGATTTAGCAGGGCAGAGGGGTTGGGATTGCTTCTGGTCACTCTAGCTGTCCTTTCTGTCTCAGGTTTCTTGGTGTCCTTGTTATTCCTATGAAATGGCAGATAAAAGCCTGACATGTTTCTTTTAGTGGTCCTCTCACAGCTGTACACCTTCTTTTAACCAGATACTTTTCTTTTCCCTCTGGCTTGCAGCATGTCACACGCATGCCTACCAGACTGGGCATCTACAGTCTTAGATGGTTCTACCTCCTGTTAGATCCCACTGCATTCATCCAGCCCTGGCACCTAGGGACACCTTCCTGTCTGTCCTGCCTTTGCTGGTGGCTGTTGGTCTGTCCTTAGCAGTCTCTTCTGCTGTCAGCAACCCAATGATCACGTCCCTACCTGGTCCTACCCCGTGGTTTGCTGCAGTGTGGGATGTCCTGTCCCCTGAGGCTATGGGCTTGCATGAAAACTACCTGCAGCTTTTTTCATCCAAGGTTCTTGTTCAAGCATTTACCATCATCGTAGATGTTCTGCAGTAACCTGTTGTGACTGTGGCTTTCGACTCATTTAATAGTAGGTCCACGCAGGCCCTCTCTCAGGGAAGGGTTTGGAGGTGCCTCTGCACACGGCTGTGTTCCCAGCGCGCTCCAGGCTGCTCCCAGCCCGCTCTTGGCTGCCTGCTCCTGCCTGGCCAGCAGATACATTCCCACAGTTGTCTGAGGCATGTCAAGGTATGAAGCATTATCCATTTCCTGATGTCTGCTCTTAAATCTGCTGGAATTCCTGCTCATCTCCATTAAATACAATCCCATTCTGAGGCATAACTCGTCTCTTGCCTGACAGCACAGGTAATGCTTCTCTACACTTCTCTGTTGAACTTAGCTGACCTCGAGGCAGGAGCTTCTTTGCTGCCTGCTCTACTGCTTTGTGCTTTGCTGGATGACTTGGAGAACTCCCAGCAGAGTGATTCCCATGCTGCTGGGGTGAGGGAGGATGTTTCTCATGCAAGTCAGGGCGCTTCCAAGGTCCAGCATACCATAATGCTGAGTAGGAGCAAGTACGTAGTTAGGGAAGTATGTCTGTGTCACCACATGTCTTCTATTGCTTTAATGATCTCAGAAGCACAATATCTGTGTCCTGTTGGCTTCTCCATGCAGTACTTGCAGCTGTAACTAATGGACAGGATAACTTGTTAGAGAGCAGCAATGCCTCGTGCTGTGAGTGCTGTAGTCAGGCCCAGGGCTCTGTGGCCAGACTCTGGTGTTGTACAGGCTGTAGGAAAGCTCCTGATGGGCAGCAAGTTCTATTTTAGGAGCAGTCTTAAAACATAGGTGAAGCTTCTTGCTCTGCCCCAGATTTTCTGTAAGTCCTTGGGAAAAGGTATTTGTGCTCTCATTACCCTTTGATTTTGGGTAAGGATCTGGTGTTTGGGTCTCTGCGCTGAAGTTCTCTGTATGTGAAGGGGAGATGGCAGCAGTGCCTGCCTGCATGGGGGAGCTCAGAAGTGCAGCTGGAAACTCCAAAGCTGTTCTGACACAGCAGCAAAGGGAGTTGTGAGTGTCTAAAGTGGGATCTGAAGCTGTTCCATCCAGACTACTGATGCTTGATAGCTCCTCTGAAGAGTTGATGGAGACAATGTCGTTTCCACACATGCTTAACCAGTGTCCACAGACAACGTACCCTTACACTGAGTTTCTTGGGCTATGCCCACTGCTTCTTCCCAACACCTTCTCTCTGCAAGGGCAGCTTCCTTCCTAAGCACCAACACTGAAAATTAATTTCCCTTAGTTATATATAAATATAACTGCTGCAGTTATATTTATTTATCCTGTGCTGGCACCTGGGTACCGCATCCTTGGCACAGGAAAGCCGTGAGCCCTTGCTGCTGTTGGAGTGACAGATGAGGTGAAATAGCTCTTCAGGGAAACATTGAAAGAGTGATGGGATGTTGATGCCAAGAGTGTTGTTGGAGACTTATAAACAGCTCTGCTTTGTGACTTAGGGGAGAATGGGCGTGATTTTACAGGTGAATAAAATGCATTAGTTTTACAAGCAATAATCACACAATAAACCTGAAAGTGTGTTTTTTTCATAGAATCATAGAACAGCCCAGGTTGGAAGTGACCTCAAAAGATCATCTGGGGAGTCTAGATGAGATTATCTAGCACCATGTCCAATCACAACTTTAAAACCTCCAGTGACTGGGACTCTACCATGTCCCTGGGGAGTATGTCCCAGTCACTGATTGTTCTCACAGTAAAAAACACCTTTCTTGTATCAAAATGAAGGCTTTGTTGGGTTTTTTTCCCCTTGGCCTGCTTCACATCCATGTGAAGTTAGTGCTACATAAAAAGCCTGTATTGATTTTGTGATTCCATCATTAACAGATACCTTATAAACCACAGCAGTCATTCTTGAAGCAAATTCTGGTTTCTAGTGAAACCAATTTGGGGAGTGATAAGCATGACTGCTTGGATGCAGGATTTGTGAGGGAGCCTGCCATTATCTCTGCAACATCTCCAGGTTGCAGCTTTGGCCATGAACTGGTAGGGAGGTTGTAGCTTGAGGCTGTGGAAATACAGGATTTTTTTGTTTCACTCCTGGCTCTCTGATCTGGAAAATTAAACTGTATCATCAAGACAACCAAGTTTGATCCCTGGTGCACTGAAGCAGAAAACCACTCGTATTTTGGTTCTTTTGTTGTCTGAAATGTTGATTCTTCAAACTCCCATTGGTTTTGGAGAAGTGGGCTCAAGGCACAGAAGGGAGGGCACCCTGTGGTGTGGCTGCTAATGAGAGTTTTGGTCTATATATTCAGAAATTATTCTTTCCATGAGTCCCCCCATGCTGGGCGCTCTCTCCCCAGTTCCCAACCTGGGGCAATGTCTGTATGTGCCCATGGCACCCCCTTGCTGGCAGCCCACCCTCTGCCAGCTGCCTCTGCTTGTCTGCACACACCGTGCTCTCCTTTCCTCCCCGATGAGTGCAGGACATGCTCTTTTTTTATTAGTTTGAGATGCTCTCTCTTTCCAGGGCTTTGTGCTTCAAGTTCTCAGTCATGGTGCTGGAGCAGGGCCTTTGGTGATGTAGGCAAGACCTTGCTGATGAGGAGGAAGGCTGACAGGGTGGATCTGGGGACCAAGGGCATGTGCTTGGTAGGTGTTGGGTGTTTCCTGAGCATGTGATCCCTTACAGTGTCAAGGAGCACAGGGACAGAGAGACTCAGCGGCTGAGCATCTCTGATGAAGCCAGAGCCTTTGTCAGGGACAATGTGTGCTTGAGTCAGGGTGGTTTATAGGGACAAATGGAAAGACTTAAAATCTGGAATGCTTGGCAGGGATGCTTGCTTTGAGGGACACCTAGGAAGCTGGAAGGGAGTTGAGTAGTGTGAAACTGCAGGCTGAGAAGCCTGGATCAGGACTTGGACCCAGGCTTTGAGCCCAGGGCCTGTTTCTGCCTTCCCCCCAGACTGGTGGGAGCAGCCGCGCTGGGCAGAGCCGCACAGCAGTGTGTGTACGGCTGCTCTCAGTGCCTCGGCCTGGGATGTTGTCCCTGTGCTGCTGACTTGTGGGAGCTACAGCAAGTGATGTGCTCCCCCCATTTCGCTGTCCCTGAGATGTTCACTTGGACTTTGAGGTTTGGGCAGGTCCCTATTTGGGATCAGGGGAATAGACTGGTCCTGTGTGAAGGTCTGTATATCTGCACCTTCCTCAGAAACACCTGATGCTGACCAGTCCATGAGCTGTTGTCCCAGCTGGTCCCTGGCTCTACCTAGTCTATAAGCAAAGAGCTTTCAAGATCTTCTCTTCTAAGCAGTGCTGGAAATACAGAGCATTGTTCTGCTTGTACCCTGTTACCTGGTGGGAATCCTGGCTGGGGGAGCTTGTCTCAGACCATGGTGCTGCTTCCTCCTGACCACGAATGCTTTGTGTGGACTGCTCTGTTACTGATGTTGCTGTGACAGTGCTATAGGGGTCCCAGCTCTGGTCAGAGTTTTTGGATGATGACTGCAGAGTGTACCTGTTCCTTTGTTGAACAGACTCCCCCACACCTCTCTCCACCCTCCTTTCAGACCTGGACCCTGCTCCAGCTCTGAGCCAGAAGGTCTCCCCTCAGCCTCAACAACCCCAGTTCCCTCAGCTGCTCCTCATCATGCTTGTGCTCCAGACCCTTCCCCAGCACCATTGCCCTTCTCTGGACTCATCCCCACCCCCAGGGGTGCATCAGGGCTGGGGCTGAGGTGCCCATGGGCCAGACAGGGATAACGTACAGCTGACGGGGCCCCCTGGCCCCAGGACGGGGTGGGGATGCTCAGCCTCAGGAAGTGGCGATGCTGGGATGTTCATCGTGCTCCTTGCTGCGGCCGGGGGAGGGTGGGGGGGGGCTGAACGCCGGCACCCACCCCGGGCAGGGGGTGCGCTGGGTGCTGCCTCTTTCCCCGCCACAGCCCAGCTGGGGACCCGGTCCGGTGGGTGCCGTTAGGTGGCGGTGTCCGCTGCTTCCCGGCCGGCTGCCGCGGCGGAGCGGAGCCTCCGGGACTGGGGGGACAGAGGGGCTGCCGGCCTCCCCCTGCCCCAAACCCCCGCCTGCGATCGCGTCCCTCATCCCCTGCCCCGGCGCTTGCGAGTCCCCCGGGGGCTCCCCGCGCCCACCAGCCGCTGGCTTGAAGGTGACCCCCCAAGAGCAGGTGGTGGGCGGGTGTAAAAGGTAAATAACTGCTGAGTGTGACAGCAGAAGACAGTAAATTCTGATAGGTGTGCACACGGAGGGATTTTCTTTGAGGAAAATAGATAGCTGGTTCCCACTGCGTTGCTCAAAGCATCTGGGTGACCTTCTCCCAAGCAGCTCCGCTTTTTGGCACAGCTTTTATTTACCAGTGAGTCAGGATCTGGGCTGCGCTGGGAGGGAATGATCTCGTGGCAATGAGAAGCTGGGCTGCTGGAGTCCTTTTCCTGCCCTTCCACTCAATCGCCCTGTGTCCTTACGTAAATCAGTTAACACGTGTGCTCTAACTTCCCATGTGGAAAATGAGGTAGACACTTTCTGCCTTTCATAGGCACTTCAGGATCCTCTGCTAGACAGCTGTGAGGGATTTGTCATGATAAAGCTGGGAATTTGACCCCTTTGAGATGCCGGCACCCCTGTGCAGGGCAGGGATGAGGCTCCCTACGGGGTGGAGGCAATGGCTGGTGCTAATCTGAGATGTGGGGCTGGGGAGTAGCTGAACATCAGGCTGGAGACATGAATTGTTCTCACTGAATCCATCTCTGCTGAATGGCCTTAAGTTGCACCAAGGGCAGCTGAGATTGGATGTGAGGAAGAATTTCTTTGCTGAAAGGGTTCTGAGGCATTGGAAGGGGTTGCCCAGGGCAGTGGTGGAGTCCCCATCCCTGGAGGGATTGAAGAGTCGTGTAGACATAGTGCTGAGGGACATGGGTTAGTTGATGACCTGTAAGTGTGAGGTTAATGATTGGACTGGATGATCTTAATGGTCTTTTCCAATCTGGGCAATTGTGCAATTCTGCTGGGAAACATGGGCCAAAGACCAAGAATACACAATTCATTCATGGGCTGTGACATCCATCCCTTGGTCACCACAAGCACAGCAAGTACAGGCAGAGCTTCCTCTGGAGGGACTCTGGTGCTAAGCAGTGCAAAATCACCTGCCAGTGCCATGTTCAGAGCTATAGCTCCACCAAACACAAGCTTATGTGTCTCTTCTCTGCTCCACTCATTTGCAAGAGCCATCTCACTCTCCTCTGTTCACCAAGGAGATAGAAGGGGACATAAAGCTGTTCATCCTTCCATGCTGTCTTCTGCTAGTAACCTTCATCTGAAGTCTTTAAACATTGTCCCCTCTTTCCCTGGAGATGATGATCTGCTGCTGGTATGGGCCTGCCATTTCCCCCAGTTTGTCCCCCTGGCTCCCCCTCCCCAACCCTGAAGCATTTAGCAGGTTTTTTTTATTCCTTTCCTTCTCCCCTGTGGCTTGTCTTGGCTCTGTAAGGTCAATGGGATTTGGAGTGACAAGGCTGGAGCTGCCACTCCAGAAATGCTCTTCAGGAGAGCTTGTGTTTAAGTGTTCATTGATTTATCAGGTTAGAGGCA
The DNA here is from genome assembly GCA_907165065.1 of Caprimulgus europaeus. The sequence continues at coordinate 2,579,102 of OU015543.1, read as the reverse complement.
AAGCAGGCAACTTGAGAGCAGATGAACAGTTGGGCCAGGAGTGGGTGGTCTTCAGCACATAAAATATTTCCCATTTCTTTCCTATCTTGCATTCTTCACTCCACTCAAGCGGAGATCAGGTCAAACCCAACTTCAGTTGCCTAAAAAGGGCTGGTTGGCTTGTGTATTAATTAACAGCTGCTCTCCAGGAAAGGGGGCCCTGTTGGGAACTGCCATGATTGGTGAGCAGTTGGTTGGTTGTGTTTTGGGGTAGGTTTGTTTTGTTGTTTTTTGGGGGGTTGTTTTTTGGGGTTTTTTGGGTTTTTTTTTCAGAAAATGTGAAAGATTCCCAGTGGGTGGAGAGGGAAAGTGAACTGTGGAAATTGTGTCTCGTGCTCTCAGTCGAAACACACCCTGGGAAAGGCATATCCTCCGAAAGAGGAACAGCAATATTGGCTATGAACCAGGAAACCCTTCCCTCCCCACTCCCCTGTGCAGCAAGATCTGAGTGCTGTAGGCAGCATTTCCATCCAGAAGGGCTGTTCCTGATCCCTCTTCTCTTACCTCTTCACCCCTTGGGACACCCACTGGAGTAGCCTGTTGAAGAGCTGGTTGTGCTCTGGAGCTCTCTCCTTTGCTCATCATTTGATTCCAGCAGACTGGTGGTGCTGGGTTCTGTACCCAGGCTATTCACTGGTTGCACTGGGAGAACACGGAGGATGTTGCTGGATCTCGAGTAACGCCCTCAGTGTTGGGTGAGGTACATGGTTTGGTTTGGATGCCTGCTCCCAGCCTTGCTCCAAAATGATATGGCAAGTGCTATGTCATGGCATTGGTCTTTGTTTGCCTCACACATGTGCACCCAGGGCTGTACTGAAGCTGGGTTGGTAAACTGGCCTTTTACTGTAGAATCATGGAATGGTTTGGGTTGGAAGAGGCCTTAAAGCTCATCCAGTTCCAACCCCCCTGCTATCAGCAGGGACACCTTCCCCTAGACCAGGTTGCTCAAAGCCTCATCCAACCTGGCCGAGAACACTTCCAGGGAGGAGCAGCCACAGCTTCTCTGGGCAACCTGGGCCAGGGTCTCACCACCCTCACACCAAAGAATTTCTTCCTCACATCTCAGCTCCATCTCCCCTCTTCCAGCTTAAAGCCATCACCCCTTGTTCTGTCACTCCCTGCCCTTGGCCAAAGTCCCTCCCCAGCCTTCCTGGAGCCCCTTCAGGTACTGAAAGGCCACTAGAAGGTCTCCCTGGAGCCTTTTCTTCTCCAGGCTGAACAGCCCCAACTCTCTCAGCCTGTCCTCACAGCAGAGCTGCTCTGGCCCTGGCATCATCCTCGTGGCCTCCTCTGGGCTGGCTCCAGTAGCTCCATGTCCTTGTGCTGTTGGTGGCCCCAGCACTGGAGGCAGCACTGCAGGGGGGGTCTCAGGAGAGCGGAGCAGAGGGGCAGAATCCCCTCCCTGGCCCTGCTGCCCACGCTGCTCTGGGTGCAGCCCAGGACACGGTTATTGGCTCTGGGCTGGGAGCCGGTTTGCGACCCACATTTGTCTCGCAGTTCATCCCCAAATTGGTTAAGAGCCACCTCTGGTGTCCTCTGTTCACTTCTGCTGCTGCTTTTCTGTCTGGAGGCTACTCGGAGAGGGGGCCCCTTGCTGCAGCTGGAAAGGAAACAGTCTTGCTCTGTACAAAGGCCAGAAGGGGACAGCCAGCCAGCGGCGTGGGGGACCCAGGGGCAGAGGAAGGGGATGTGGAGCAGCAGCGATGCAGAGGTGGTTCAGTCGTAGGGGCTGAAAAGCTGTGGGGCAGCTGTGTGGATGGGAGCACTGCAGAGCTGGGGGAAGAAAAGATGGAGTGTTTTGGAGAAAAGGACCTGAGAGGCAGCAGGGGTGGGGACTTGGTCCGAGCTCTCTCTTTCTTGGCTTGATGCCTTTCTCCTCCTCCTCTCGCTGCGTATGCTGTTTCCTCTTGTAGGCCGGCAGAGACCTGGACCCTGCTCCAGCTCTGATAAAGCTCAGGCTTGCCTGCTCGCCCAAGCTTTGCTCATCTGCCAGACCCTGCGTGTAGCAAGAGGAGGTTTGTTTTGCTGCTGGTGACCTGCAGAGCGATGCAGATCCCTCTGTGAATCTCAGCAACAGTCAGACAGCGTGGTCTGTGTTTTTCTGCCTTGGAGGAGTTCATCAGACAGCACTAAGTAGCCATCAAAACCAAGCAACTTTTCTTTGATAAACTCCCTCTTGTACACGGCTGCATGGTGTCTCGGTGGCTGCCAGCACCCTGTTTCTGTTGGGAGCCCCTCTGTGCCCTGGCAGCAGCAAGCAGCGAGCATTGCACAACATAAATCATGGGAAATCCGGTTCTGCGTCCGATGGGCTGTTCAAAGGCACCTTGGTTGCTCTCAGGACGTTCTGCTGACAGATTTTCCCATGAAATAAGAAAGTGCTAGCTGTTGACATGCTAATGGATCTGAAGCATAAGCTTTTACCATCAACTTTCACTGCTGCTAGCATAAAATCTGGAGGGCATGGCAGTGTAAAAGCAAGGGCAGCTTTAGGGGGCAGAAGTTGTCTGAACTTTACCAAAAGTTCATGTGGTTTTTGGAGTTGAAAGTCAGGTTGCTGCTTCTCCCAGCTACAATGATACCTGCATCCCTTCAGGAGCCAAGGCAAGGTCCTGCCTGGCTGGGAAGGACGGGCAGAAGCCAGGACTCTTCCCTAATTGCCTCTGGCCGCCTGGGAGAAGTCGTTTGAGTTAATTGAACTGTCTCTCATGCTTCCTTCTCTGCTTAAACAGTAAATAGGAGTTGCATTAAACCGGGTAGGTCAGCAGTATCTGTGGGATGTATAGAGTGTGGCAATATGTGTGAGCATGGCTGAGATGGTGCATGAGGTTTGGAGGCATCATCTCCATCCAAAACCCATGTACTTCTGTTCCCACCTCTCTCTGTCCTGAGGTCCTCAGCTCCCAGTGACTGTCACGTGTGTCCCTCTGATTGCTTTAGCTCTTGACTCCCAGGTCCCTGACTTGCCTTTTTGTTGCCTCTTGGATGGTTTAAGTCTCTAATTTGCTTTCCTAAAGACAAGAAAACATCAAGAGCTGCTAACAGCTGTGAAGCTGCTCTCTGAGGTTGACTGTTGCTCACAAATGAGTATGAGATCATTTTTTTAATGCAGATATGTCAGATCCATCATCAAATAACCCATCAAAAATATCCCCTTCGTAGTCCTCTCATTCATATTACATTGACTTAAACAATAAGGGCAGGCTGGTTTTCAGTCTTTTTCCTGGCTTGGAAAAGAAACTGCTTTAAAAACAAACAGCAAACCTGGTGTTTTCCAGCAGAGATGCAGCATTAGCTCTGCAGGGAGCTGATCTCTCTCAGGAAGCACTGGAAGTGGCTGTTTGGATTTAATACCTTGCTCATCAGCTCTATCTGTTGTGAACAGGAATATTTTAGGTTGTGAGGACTTTGCTATTTTCCATTAAATTGGAAGTTGCTTTTTTAGTATTGAGAGTTAAGGGCAGATTCTCAACTGCCGTGGGCTGTCCGAGCTCCACCGACTCCAGCAGCTGTAAGTGCATTCCCTGGCAGTCCTGCTGTGCTTGGCGTTTTCCTGGGGTTTATATAAACATCCCTGGTTTATAGATGGGGCCAGGACATATGATCTGCAAATTGCTGACAGTCCCTTGCAAGATGCAGAGCTGTACCAGAAGCTTCGGCAGCTCCGTGACGCTGGGGACGGATGGGAGCCACCTCAGGCAGAGCAAAGCCATCAGGATCCCACTGTGGGGTGTGTGCTGGGGCTTTGGGTCAGCCCAGCACCTGCCACTGCTGAAGTTTGTAGATTCATAGAAGGGTTTGGGCTGGAAGGGACTTTAAAGATCATCTTGTTCCAACCCCCCTGCCATGAGCAGGGACAAGTTGTTGGGACCTCATTCAAACACAGCAAGAGGCTCAAGCCAGCAGGGCTGGGGTACCTGCACAGCAAATATCATCCTCAGGAGTCTTCATCTGCTTGTGGGGCTCCACCTGAAGTCACTCACCTCCTTGACAGGCTTGAGAGGTGGGACTGTGCAAACCTCATGAAGTTCAACAAGGCCAAGTGCAAGATCCTGCACCAGGGTCAGGAAACCCCAAGCACAAATCCAGGCTGGGTGGAGAATGGATGGAGAGCAGCCCTGAGGAGAAGGACTCGGGGTGCTGGTGGATGAGAAGCTCAACATGAGGCGGCACCGTGCGCTGGCAGCACAGAGCCAATAACCGTGTCCTGGGCTGCACCCAGAGCAGCGTGGGCAGCAGGGCCAGGGAGGGGATTCTGCCCCTCTGCTCCACTCTCCTGAGACCCCCCCTGCAGTGCTGCCTCCAGTGCTGGGGCCACCAACAGCACAAGGACATGAAGCTACTGGAGCCAGTGCAGAGGAGGCCACCAGGATGATTCCAGGGCTGGAGCAGCTCTGCTGTGAGGACAGGCTGAGAGAGTTGGAGCTGTTCAGCCTGGAGAAGAGAAGGCTCTGAGGAGACCTTCCAGTGGCCTCCCAGTACCTGAAGAGGCTCCAGGAAGGCTGGGGAGGGACTTTGGCCAAGGGCAGGGAGCAACAGAACAAGGGGTGATGGCTTAAAACTGGAAGAGGGGAGATGGAGATGAGATATGAGGAAGAAATTCTTTGGTGTGAGGGTGGTGAGACCCTGGCCCAGGTTGGCCAGAGAAGCTGTGGCTGCTCCTCCCTGGAAGTGTTCTCAGCCAGGTTGGATGAGGCTTTGAGCAACCTGGTCTAGTGGAAGGTGTCCCTGCTGCTGGCAGGGGGGTTGGAACTGGATGATTTTTAAGGCCCCTTCCAACCCAAGCCAGTCTGGGATTCCTTGTGCCTTCTGAAGCCCCTATTGCAGTTACAATTTTACATGGGTTTGGGATGCTACAGGAGCTGGACCTGCACACCTACAGTGCCATGATCAGTTTTTTCTCTCTGGGAAGGCATGGGAGTTGAGGTCTATGTCCGTGCTGGCAGGCAAAGGAGGATTTCATGCCTCTGGGAGCTTCTGGGGACTAGGTGGAGCGGGCAAGGGGAGAAGGACATGGGCTTTGAGGAGCTGCATTTCATGAGTTTGTCTTGAGTCCAGGGTACTTTGGGATTTCCAGGGGCCATGGGGAAGGAGAGTAGCAATAAATCTGGGTCATAAATAACAGCCCCTTGCCCTTCCAGTGGTTTCTGACATGCTGTGCTTTTTTGACAACCCATGCAGCAACAGGCTGTAATCCACAGGGGCTTGTCCTGGCTCTCAAGCTGAGACAGTGCTTGTTCCAAGCAGGGTTGACTTCAAGGAGCTTCCAGCTCTGGGTGTGAAGGTCAGAGGGGAAAGGAAGCAAAAGCACAGATAATGTGTTGTGGGGCTCTTACACTGCCAGGCTGGGAGATTTTGGTCTTGAAATTGAGCTCTGGGAAGCTTGAGGGATGATGCTGTGGCTGCTCCTATGGGACCCTCCAGTGCCAGAGCTCCAGGAAAGCTGCACAGCTCCCTCAGGGGAAGCACCTAAGGGTAGTACAGACCCAGTATATCCTGTAAATGCCTAACAGGTCTAACTGCTGGGGCTGGAAATTCACCCTTGAATGAGTAGTGTGGGCTGGGGAAATCCTTGTGATAGAAGACAGACAGATACCCAGTCTCTCTTTGGATGTGGTTGAGAGATAGAGTTATCATTGTGTAAAAGATCAGGAGTGGTAATAAGACACAAAGAGGTCCTTGTCTTTGGGATGGGGAGCTTTTCAGGAAGACCCAGACAGTGTGGGATGCTAGAACTCTGTCTGGCTTGGGATATTTCTCCCTGGAAGATGCCCAGTTCATCTCCTGTTAAACCATCCTTCCGCTGCATCTCGTAACAAACTGACCACTGTTTCCCCTTCCACTTCTGGTCAGACCTTCCCAGGCCAACTGGTGCTGTGGCTGGTTCCAGTTGCAGTTCCTTATAAGATGAAGTTTTTATTTCACTTTATTTCTTTGTATAGCCTTCCTCAAGTTTTGCCAACTCTTCCTTCTATTAGCTAGAAGACTGATAGACTTAGAAGGAAAACACCACATTAAAAATGCCTTTTTAATGCCTAATTTAGGAAAATAAAGAGAATTGTTTGGTAGAACCACTCTGCCTCAGAGAAACCCGCGTTGCTCGGGGTGTGCGGAGCGGGACTGCCTGGTTCTCGGGATGGGGAGGGGTTGTCTTCACATTCTCAAGTCTGTAGATGCTCGACATATCTGGCATGAGAGAACTGTGCTGGACTATTTGCCTTCTTTAGCAACTGGAAGCAATCCAGCCTGCCAGCTCCTGCAAGCTCCTCCTGTGGTTTAGTGGATAATACTGATCCTTGTTCAACTCCCACGCTCTTGTCTTTTGCAAGTGGGTAGGGAAGAGTTTGCAGACCTCGTCCAGTGCAAGAAGGCAGCGTGAATATTCATTGTGCTGTGCAGTGCTTGCTCCAGAGTTTTAATAAAATGTTTATTATTACACAGGAATGACTGTGAAAATCAGGGCAGGTCGTAGCTGCTCAGCATGTGTAAGTGATGTGGAGTGATAGCAATAACTGAGGAGGAAAGGTTGTTTCTTTGAACTCAGTGAAGTGTCTTCACAAGTGTACTTACAGGAGTTGAACTTCTGCTGACATTGTCTCCTTCTCTGCCAGGACAAGTGTGTGGTGTCCACGTTCTTGTGCAGTTGTGAAGTTGACTGTAGTCAGTACATGGTTGACTGAGCTCAGAGACCAGGCACTATGCAAACCTGCTTTTTCTCAAGCAATCAGCAAAGCTGCTGAGTGATGCACATCAAAGTGACAGCCAAGTCAAGACCAATTGGCTGGAGATGAGCCTGCAGGCTTTATTCTGGGGCTGCACCAACGTGACTAAAAGCAAACCTGAGTGTCCCAAACCTAATGTTGTCCTCAGCAGGCTAAGGACAATCTGATGCTGTTGCTGGTGAGTTCGTATCGCAGCTAGCGAGCAACTTGGTGTGGTTGGTGAGGCTGTTCCTTGTCCACAGAGCAGAGCTGGGACAACCCTTCTCTGAGAGGTGCAGAGGGGACGTGGTGTGCAGGAGGGTCTCTGTGAGCAAGAGGTGATGCTGGCTTTCAGTGCCAGGATGTTTCTCAGCCCCTCTGCCCTGAGAGACAGTGGGGTGCAGATGTGCCTGGATCTTCAAGGAGATCCAGAAGAAATGGATCTTCAAATCCAAGAGTTTGTTTCAGATGGGCCTCATTGAAGCCATAGGACAAGAGGTAATTGCCTCAAGTTGTACCAGGGCAGGTTCAGGCTGGATATTAGGAAAAATTTATTCTCCATAAGAGTGGTCAGACATTGGAACAGGCTGCCCAGGGAAGTGGTGGAGTCCCCATCCTTGGAGGTGTTAAAGAAACATGTAGATGTAGCACTCAGGGATACGGTTTAGTGGACACAGTGGTGATGAGTTGATGGTTGGACTGGATGATCTTAGAGGTCTTTTCCAACCTTAAAGATTCTGTGAAAGCTGTGAAACACTGAAGCTTGTAGCTGCGTCTGACATGAGGGTGCTGTGGCTTTGCAACACTGCTGGCCCCTGTGTGGGTGTTAAACTCGGCTTAAAGTGTTTAATGAAGACAGGGTGGAGATTTCACTGAAAAGCAGGACAGCACAGAACAGAGTGGAATTTGTGAGCAAGCCCTGCAATTCTGCCTGCGCTCCTGGCTCACCTAAATCTGTGGATATACAGAAGATAGATGAGGTGAGCAGATTTTAGCATGAACGTGGCTGGCAGCAGACACAGATCATGGATTAAACATGTGCATGGCAAGAAAGGGGCTTTCTTGAGGCAGACAGAGGCTTGCTGTTGCCGTGCAGCCCTATTCATCTCCAGCTCTGATGTGAACATCATTATCAACGTGTTTATATGAAGCTTGGCTGCAAAATGGCTCATCATCCTCAAGTTTTTCAAGCGAGTCTGTAGCTTTACTAAATACTCCTTTTATTGTGCTGCCAGGGGCTCTCCCAGAGGCTGGTAAAGGAGGTGGCCTGTTTGGCCACAGTGATATCTGGACCGGAGATTCAATTCCCATGTGTCTTAAATCTGTCTGCAGACTGGCAAGTGACCAAGTGGGCATCTCCTTCTCCAAGTAATTGACTGCTTATGTGCAAATCAGCCTCGAGCTGCTTCCACGATGCCTGGCTCACCAGCGTTGCACCAGAGTGTGCCTCTGCCGTCACGCCTGCAAACCTCGCTGAGTGCCTGGGCTGTGCAGGGGGTGGCGAGGATGGGGACAACCCAACCCAGCTTCTGCAGCGAGTTCCCATCCTTGGCTCCAAGCGAGCACCCAGAGCTGCTCTGGACTGTCTGCAGTGTATGAAATAGCTGTCCATCCTCCAGCTGGCAGGCAACGCTCCCCCAAGTTACGAGCAAGCGTTGTGGAGAAGACTTGTTTGGAAACCACCTACAGAAGTGGAGCTGGAGCTGCAGATGAGAAGTCCCTGGGAGGGGATGTGCAGACCTGCAGCCAGAGCTGCTGGACACAGTGTGCGTCTGCAGAGTGATTCAGGGTCCTTCTTGTGGGAAGGGGTTGATAAGTCAAGGCTTGTGTTTCTGCAGAGGAGCATTTTCCAGGGACCTGGGCACTGGATCGAGGCAGCAGGGCAGTTTTATTTGACTGTCAGGAATGTTGTCTGGTTGTTAAACCAAGCAAAAGGAGAGCACTGTGGTGCAGAGGGATTTTTCTGGAGGCTGGGGGGAGAAGGAAGGTACATAAAGCCAGAGCTCAGGTCTGGCAGCTTATTCCCTTGCATTAACATAAACACGGCTGTGTTGGCCTGTCCCATGATTACTTGTCTGGGAAAAACTATCTCTTGAGCTTATAGACACTGCCAGTCCCTGCTGAACGAGAATGGCTGGTGCTTAATGCACGCAGCACTTTCCTCCTGTCATTCCTTTATAAGGAAAAACATTTCAGATTTTGTTTCTACCTTATTTTAACTTCTCCTAAACAAGAGCATTTTAATTCGGTTGGTGGAACATCTAGTCCAGCGCTCCCTGACCTGGCGTGGTTATTATAGGCACTAGCACTGCACATTAAGATGAGGTATTTACAAATAGTCAGCATGGTGAGGCTGAGCTCACTGGGGAGCATGCAAGGTAGGGTGGCAAGTGGAGACATCCTGCCTGGACACTGGAGGTGGCAGAAGCTGTAACAGCAAGCGAGCACCGTATGAACTTCTCGTTGTGGCATGGCTTGGTGAGATGGCAGCGAGCACATCTCATCGGAAGGGGAATTTGTCCTGTTCCCCTTTCCCTGCTGGGCTTGGCCACAGGGGTTATGGGTACAAACAGGAGGGGCTGTGTGCCTGTGGAGATAACCCAGCTCTGTTCATTCAGGACATTTGGACTCTGCAGTCCTTGTTTAAAGCCAAAAGTGGCAGAGCTAATTGCTCGGCAGCAAGATGCTTTGTACAGCCACCCAGGGAAGGGCTGTGTCCTCTGCTGCTGATGGTAGCACAGGTGCTGCTGAAGTATTTGCCCTGTTCCAGGACCCCCAAACTCAGCCCATCTCTGGGGTTTTACTGTCTGTGAGTGTCAGGGGGGATTGCTGGTGGGGAGTTTCTCTCCCCCTCACACTGCTCACTGGAAATCTCCTCCTCTCCCGCCTGGCTTGGTGCCGTCTCTCTCCGTGGCTGGTGCTCTGCCCATAGTGTGCTCGTGGGCCCCTTTCCCATTTAGGGCAAATGCTGGATGGTCCCTGCTTTTGGCCCGCTTGCAGCACATCTCCCAGCTGACTTTTTTCTTTTTTTTTCTTTTTTTTCTTCTTTTTTTTTTTTGATCTTTGTTTCTGGAAGCTGAAATCCCCAGCGTTCCCCAGCTGCGTGTGCCAGCTGTGGCTGGTGCCGAGAGATAGCTCTTGGAAAGCCACACTGGGACAGGCGAGGATGGGGAGAAGCCCAAATGTTATCCTGCCCTGGATGAGGCTTGGTGTTGATGGTTTCTTCTTGAAGACAAGGTGGTGGTGACAGTGTCCAGCCCCTCCTGCATGATTTAGTCTCAGCAGAAACAAGTGCCCTGCAGCAGGGAGGCTGTAGGCACGGAGCTGTGCACGGACAAGAGTTGGCACGGGCAGAAGTGGCTGAGCAAGTGAAAGGGAGAGAAAAAGGCAATTCCCCTAAAAATCTGCCTGTTGAATCAGGGAGGGTTTTTTGATCCAGATTTTTAAATCAACTGTGCAAGTTGCACATATGTAGTAGAGGCTGAGTCTGTATTAGCAGTGCTGGGTATCTGAGAGATGTGGGAGGGGGAGCAAAGGCTGATGTGCTGGGAGCTGATGGGTGACCTGGTTAGAGGTGGCTTTACCATCCCCTTTGCCCTGCCCTGTTTTTCCAGCAGGAGAGGAGACTGGAATCCGAGCACCCGGGCTGCCTCTTGTATTTGCGGTAGATCCCTTGAACACGCAGCTTGGGGTTGCTGCTTTAGTGCTTCCCAGCACATCTCAGTTAGCTGGGACCCTGGAACCAGTGTGGTTATACTGGGATCTGGTTAGTGGGGGCTACCTTGGTTGTGTCTTTTGTGTAACCTTGATAGAGTTGTAGTAAACCTTTTGAGAGGACAATTTAATGAGATGTAAAACCCAAGGCAGACCCTGCTGAAGGCAGCTGGTCCCTCCTCGGGTCCAGGCTGGTCCATTCCTTTCCCATTTGCACTCCACAAGCCCAAGAGTTCGTTAATGGCACCAGTCTTGCCTAATTTTATGTATGTGCCTGTGTTGGACCTGCCAAGACCTCCTGGGCAGCAGCAGTGCAGGCAGTGGAGCTGAGGACATGATCTCCTGGCCAGACTGTCATAGGGTGATGTCAGTGGCTCTCCAATTGCCATCTGCATGGAGACAGGAGTGCATAGCCCATGGATTTTGGCAGTGAGGTCTGTCTACTTGTGCACCCTTCCCATAGCTGGGTGATGGAGCTGGAACAAAAGGGAAGCTGCTGGTGATGCTTGGTGCTTCATGGACACCAACCACCACAGCTTGGCATCACTGCTGGTGTGATGGCATTTACCAAAGCCTTTAAAAGGAAAGGAAAAATGTGTCTGTTCTTCCTCTCCTTCCTTTCCACCTGCCCTTGTGTCCTCCTCCCACCGTGTGGTGAGCTCCCGTGCTGTGTCTGTGCTGCCCAGAGGAAGCTGAGTGGGCGTGGGGCTGCGGCTCCATCTGGGAATCGTTTTTATCAAAATGGTTTCTGTCAAACAGGAATAATAATAATAAAAAAAAAATCTTTGGTAAGCAGGGAGATCAGGAGGTACAACTGCTCCCAAAGCCTGACCTGCAGCTCATGGAGCTTCCTGAGCCTTTATGGGGAGTTTTAGGGTCCTGGTGCTGTGGCAGATTTTGGTTTGTGCCTGTAATATCTGAGAGGAGACGGGAGGCTGGCGCGGGGAGTGCGAGCTGCTGGAAATGGCTCTCTGAGAAAGAGGGGAGAAGTATAAGAAAAGCAAGTTTCCTGCCATGAGCTGGTATATTTATGGCTGGAAAGTTTTGGGTTGAAAAGGTCATGAGCAGGCGGCTGAGAGAGCAGCAGAGACTGTAAAAGCTGCTTTCCCGGCTCACACCCCGCTCTGCAGCAGGGACGGGAGGGTCCTGCGTGGGGACAGTGGCCCCAGGAGATGGGAGAGGGATGGTGAGCACTGGAGGGGTGAAGGACAGAGCCCAAGGCAGCCGAGGTGTGTGTGGGGTGTAGGCTGTAGTGAGATTTGCATGTGAGGGGCTGCTGGAGGGGTGGGCTCAGTGTGGGACCCCATGCTGCATCTGCCTCCTCCCCTTGTTGTGTGGGGATGAAGTTTCCAGCCCTGCCTTGGACACCACGTGAAAATGAGATGTGCACATCTGGAAGCAGAGTGCATGCGTGTAGCACTGCCAGTTTATTTATTCCTGCAATTTCTCCCTAATTAGGGACTGCTGGGAAGTTTGCAGTAATGGAAATGGCCTTTTTCTGAGGGGTTCAGTGTATGGGCTGATCCTTGCCTCCCCTTTTTCCACAACTGGGGGGGGAGGTCTTCCCTACCTCGAGGTCCAGGCATTGTGGTTTCCTCTGGAGTGAGATGCACCCTCAGCCACAGAGGAGGGCTTTGCAGTGGAAACGTGCTGTGCCACGTGTGTGTTAAACTCGTTAGAGGATGAGTGAGGTTTCTGAAGCCTTTTGTTTCTATCAGAACATCTGTGCTGTCACGCAGTGCTGGGGTTTGTGCCTGTTTCGGTCTTAATATTAAAATGCAGTAATTAATAATTAATATGCTTTAAATAAAGTCATTAAGTTTTCTGCTTGGATCCCAAACTGCACCTCTCTGTTTCTTAGGAAAGTCTGACCTGAAACTAAACAAGAACAACAAGGGCATGAGACTGACTTTGTTTGAACTGTGTGAGGTTCAGGCAGATGCAGTTCCTGATCCTCTTTCCATTTCCTTCCCCTGCAAGTGTCCCCCGCCACTTAATCAACACCAGGGAGTTGTGCTTCCCTTCCCTTCCCAGGCACCGGGCTGCCAGCCTGCTCTGCCGGTGTGGTGGGGCCCTGCCTGGTACCCCTGCCCTCCTGGGAGCACTGGGATGGCTGGGTGTGTGCTGGGCTGGGACTGGGGCCATGTGCCTGGCTGGGGGCTGGGATGGTGATTCCCTTTCCGTGTTCTCGGCACACACAATAGCCGGAATTGCCATCTCGGCATGAAATGCTTCAAGCTGGGTCTGGCACCAGCGTGAGGTCGGTGGGGCCCACAGCGAGCTCATCCCGTGCATGTGGATCACCAGGCTAATGCTGGTTGGAGTTGATGAGGCTTGGAGTGCACCAGAGGGTGTTTGTGGGGGGCAGAGCTGTGCCCTCCCAGCCCAGCCATGTGCTGCTGGATCTGAGCATCCAAGCATGCCTGCACCTTTCCTGCTGGCAGGCAGTGGGACCGAGTGCCTGGCTTGAATCCCACCTTAGAACACAGGGCAACTTCATCGGTCCCCATCGAGGCAGGGGAGGTGCTGGGGACCACCAAGAACTTGCACACGTGGGGCACAGGAGAGACTCTGCTCTGCTTTCAGATTAACAAGGGGAGAGGATGGATGTTGGTCCCCTGCTTGCCTTGCTCTGTGCAACCACATGTGATGTATTCCTTTGTCCTGTTGGAAAACAAACCAGTATCAATTCTGCATGCTGACCTAAAAGAGTTAAACCGAAGATGAAGTTAAGCCTTGATCTTCCTCACAGCTCTCTCCTTGCTGGAGGTGGGGGAGAAGAGGCTGCATGGACCTTGTGCCTTGTGTCTGTGGTTGTTCCTCCACTTTACAGCTCTGATGGGGCCTCTTAGCTCCAGGGTTGTCCCAGAACACCATGTTTGCTGCTTCTCCTGTTTGTGCAGTGAATATCTGAGAAGCTGTAGGCTCAGGGACCATCTCCTTCTCCATGTCACATTGTATTTCCTATGCACAGCCGTACCCCACCTTGAAACTTATTTGGCTTTTTGCCCCCTTGATTTCACAGCAGTCCCTTTACATCCCCCATCACTAGCTGTTAAAATCTTCTCTCATTTCCAGCTCTTATTGACCTGTTTATACCATAACCACGTTTGGGTTTGGATTGGGGCTTTTCTTTTGTTCCCTTGGCAACAGTGATCTTTGCCCACAGCAGCTCTACCCTGTGACGCATCTGTGTGTGATGCTTCTAGCAGTCCCATCCCTTCTCCACCTTCATTTCTGCTCACTTTTACTGAGGCTGGGTAGCCAGGATGACTGGAAGATGCAGCACTAGTGATTTCTGCTTTGCTGAAATTGTTTCATTTATTATCTTTTAGAAGTGCACTCGCTTTAACTGCGTGGTGTTGGTGGCTCACGATCACTCTGGGACCCTCCGGTGCAGCAAGGTCCTTCTGGCTGATCCACTTTTCATGAGCAAAGACTTTATTAAAAGCCCTTTAGATACTGACCTTCTGTCATTCTTCCAGATTTCATCCTATTTCTGTTTTCCAGTCTTCAAAGTTACCTGACCCTTCCTGGGCAGTACCCTGGCTCTGTGTTTGTGACAGGGGCTGTGTAGCTCTGTGGCACTAAGGAATGCGATCTGGCTGTGTTGCCTTCATCAAGAAAATTAGTTAGTTGTGCAGAAATCTCAAATCAGCAAACCTGTTTTGATTTTTTTTATATATATATATTTTTCCCATGATCTGAGTTTCCTGCAAAGAAAGGGAAGTGTGACTAGCACTGAAATGCGGCCGCCCTTGCTGGATTTCCTACTCCTCTGGAAGCAGGAAGAGCCTGAAGTCTTGGGAAACAGCCTTTTTTCGTGACAATTCATGCGTAATCAGCAGGGCTGGACTCATGCCGTCATCTACATGAAAGTATGGGTGGAGGTGATGGGAACTGTGTGTCTGGTTTTCCTTCCAGAGTCCCCCCTGTCCCCAGCCAGTAACACTGGCACTTCCGAAAGGAGCTGGGGGCCAGATTCTGCTCACCACTGCAGCCAGCTCTGCTCTGATTACCTGCCAGCTCCCCACTTCTGAGTGATGGCTGTCACGTGCCTCAGTTTCCCCACTTGTAATTTGGAGACTGTTGCACCTCTTTCTGGTGGAATTGGAAGCAGAAATATTTCTTGGGCAGAAGCACAAGAACTCAGAAGGTGCAGGGAACAGAGAAGCATCAGGGAAGGTAATAGCAACAGCCTTTTTATTTATTTATTTTTTGGCTTAGAAAGAAGAAACGTGACTTACCATTCCTTCATCTTCAGAATCTGCCTTGTTATACATCTGTTTCTACCTGTTACCCTGTGCTGGTGCTGCCCAGTGCTTCAGCTCAAAGCAGTGCTGTGGGGATGCTGGACCCCTGCAGATGTTGGGGGTTGGTGTCACACGGTGCAAGAGCCTCCACCTACACGCTGCACCTACCTGGAAAGGCTGGGAAGGATGTTTTATCTGTGATCAGCAGCAAGAAAAGTTATTTAAACTCTGAGGAGAAACATTAGGTGGTTAATAATAATAGTTAGCTGCTCCAACATAGTCAGTCTCAAAGCATTTTATAGCACAGGCCAGAATCAATAAAGAGTTTTGTTTTCTAATTAAAATAGGAGGAGGAAAGGGAAGATGCTGTGGATTAATTACCTGCTTTTGTGTACGAGAGAATTTAAGCTTCAGGTAGCCACAATGACTCATGCCACCTAGTCTAACCCACCCTGACGCTCATGACTGCAGCAGATCATGAGACCGATAAGAGCTGCACAGGTTCAGAAAAACCTTGACTTGTGGGAGGAAGAAAGTCTGCCTGAAAAACTGCATTCTTAGCAGCTTGCAAGGAAACTGTAGGTGCTGTTGAAAATGCGTATGGAGAGGAAAGTCTCTTTTCTGCCTTAGCCTGTCTTGATAAGGGATCTTCTAATGCTGATACCTGCCATCTCCTTGAGTGTTTTTCTCTTGTGGTTTTTTTTTTCTCCTTGAAGTGACTTTCTAGGTCTGCTCTGCATCGTGGTCCCCCCACAATGCCTATGTCAGGGCAGAGGCAGTTACCAGCACTGGCTGCTTCTGGAGGAGGTTGTACTTGGATCTGGAGAAGCCCTTGAGGTACTCGCCGCCTGGAGGGCAGGAGAGCCCAGGAACAAGGTACCCAGGAGACAAGAGTCAGGGTTTCTTGTATTTGCCAGCTGTTATGGCATCAAGATAGTTTCAGCTTGGTATCTGTAACCAAGTGATCAGCAGATTTTACAGACTGCCTTTTCAGGGGCAGGAAATCACTTCTAGGCCAACAAAACAACTTTGCAGGAAACTTATTGCTCATCTGAAGAGCAGATGGTGATGAAGGAAAAAGGGCTGGGCAGTCAGTGCCCTCAGTGGCCTGGGTTGGTAAGGAAACAAGAAATATTTCCATTGTCATGTAATACAGCGAGGAAACTGAAAACCCTCTTGCAGCCAGTGGTTTGGAGAACAAGGATCGTGCCTTGGACAGTAGGTGCTGTGTAAGGTATACTGAAGGTCTCAGCTGACCAGGAGCCTGAGGGGAGTCCTCTGCTCCAATAAAACCCTTAGTGAGACCCTTGTTTGGGTAAGTAAGGGAAGCAGTAAGCACCACAAGAGTTGTGATCTGCTCTCTTTCTTCTGAAAAGTGATTTCTCTCTCTATTAAAATAAAAATCCAATGACAAACACTTGTGAAATGTTGGGAGGAAGGAGCCAGAAAGCCAGATAAGTGACTAAGGCATCGAAGAAAATACCTGACACAAAGAACAGAAGGAGCAGAACCTGATTAGTTTATCAAAGGGAATGTTGGTGACGTGATCAGTGTGGGAGATCTTTCATCAGGAGAAGGCTCAGGGTCCTTAATCTCCTCAATCTACCAGACAAGGACAAAGCAAAGCCTGTGCCGAAACTGCATTTGGATGAGGAGTAGGACACACACTTGTGCTGTGCTATCAGCGAGCCCCAGAAACAGATTCCAGGGGAGATGGTGGATTTTCTGTCCCTCTGGGATGGGTGCTTAGCTTCCCAGGGTTACCTGCCTTTATAGAAGATGTGTTTAGCTGAACACAAGCTGTTGGGTTGAGGGTACAGGTAGAAAACCAGATGAAATGGTGTTTAGTTGTTATGTGCAGACTGGACAAGTGAGTGATTATTATTTTTTAATGATCTGATGCTCTTGTAAAGCCATGCCTCTGGCCATGGCTAAATCAGATAGAGGTGCAAGAAAGTCTCCAGGAGAGAGAAGGATGGGCTCATCTCCCTGGAGGAAAGCTTGCTTCTCCTCTACTAGCAGGCTTTTGGGTTATGTGCTGTGGAGTGAGTTGTTTACATACCTTCCTGCTTCAAATATTTACTATTAGAGCTCTGCATATTCTTGTTATTCTTTAGTTGCTGTAATTTTCCATCTTCCTCTCCCCCTCTTAGTGCCTTAGGTGCACATGGGTGCAATATTAACCAGCTGGTTTTAATGAAAATGAACTCCTACTTATAGTCTGGATATTTTATTTCACACTTCTTGGGGCTCTCCTCTAGGCCTGTTGATTTGCTAAACCTTTAATAGATCCAGGATGATAAAATCATCTTTGCTTAGGAAATGCAGAGTGACCCAGGGAACTGGGATGTCAGACTCTTCTACTGAAAAGCTTTGAGCTTCTTCACCAGCTTCATGAGACCAGCAGAAATCATCATGACACCCACTACTTGGAATCCATCTAACACTAGGGTTTTTTCTAGTGGTTTACTTCTTTTCTCTGGTTGACCTCAAAAACAGAGTCCCCATCACAGTGCCACACTGATCACTGTGTGCCCTAGTTCAGACAGTGCCACCAAGCTCCAAGCAGTGAGTCGGACACTGAATCTTATGGGTTTTGCAAAGGGATGAGACTCTGAATATAAAAACACATTCTCGGTCCTTTCTCAGATTGACCCCAGTGGTTTTTAAAAATCTTTTTTCAATATTGATTTTTAGTTTCTCTTTCTTAGTTCATTTTTCTCTCCCATTAAACCCATTCTACAGTTTTGGGTTGAGAGCGTACCAGTGAGGTACAATGCTCAACAGACTTTGTAAAAGGCTAATCTAGATTCTACTCCTCCAGCAGAGGAGTTCTGGACAGTTTTTAACACAGCAGCTTTTTTCTCACTCAGTAACTAAAGTGAATTATTGACAGCTACATTTTTACCAGCTTGAGATGGATTGTGGATGCCACCAGTATCAGAGCACTAGAGAAAAATAAAGTCACTTCCTTTTGAAAGCCAATGCCAGGGATTGCAGGTCAGCCAGCACTCAATGCTGTGCCCTGTGGCAGTCACCACCGTTCCCTGCAGAGCACGTGTGGATGTGGGGATGGCAGGGACCCAACGCGAGAGCCGCAGGGCCACCTTCACTCCTGCTCTCCTCTAAGGCAACGGGAACAGGTAACAGCGCTCAGGCAGGGGGGCTGGCAGGGAGATGGTGGCTTTATGGATGGTGTATCATGTGGGGAGGTGTTTACATTTCCATACTGCCATTGCACAGCGGTGCAAAGCCTGCTCCTCCGCACTGGTGGGGTGGTTTCTGCTGTCACTATGAGTGGGAGAAATGAAAGAGCTGAGCGCTGCTGCCTGTGAAAGGGGAGGAAACCCACTGAATCTACCTTCAAATACCATCTTTCTATTTTAAAGATGTGTTCTCAAGGCTATTTAAGCAGTTCTTATGAAGTAAAGCCTTTCCTTGGATTAAAACCTCAAGCTATTAACAGGATGGAAAACCTGGAACTTAATGAGTCTGGGAAATTGGTGCTGTTGGTTTCATTTTCTGGTTCACGTACACTCTTGGGGAGTCTGCGGTGTTTGCAGACTTTGGAAGTGTAAAATTAAAAGTGTGACATAAGTGATGAAGCATGTACTTTCTGCAGTAACTGACAGTAACAGTACTACTGTTTTGCATATTTTTTCTTTATAGTTCACCCAAAGTGGACTAAAACCCCAGCCCATTAATTCTGCTTTTCCTGTCGATGTGCCTGGACCCGTTTCAGTGGGTATCATCACTTTTAAATGATGCTACTCAAACCCAGGGCAGGGAGGATAAAAGGAGTGTCAAAAGGGCAGGGTCTGAATCAACATGGGAAGGGAGAAACATCAGATAACGAGCAGAGAGATGCACAAACCGAGAGGGTGTGAGAGGTGGAGAGAAGGCAGCAGGGCCGTGGAAGGGGCTGGGGTTGATGCCTAGAGCTGGCACTTGGCTTTGGGGCAGGTTTTGCAGTGTCTTCTGCTGTTTCAGTGGTGGTTTTCCAGCAGTGGCTGGAGAAATGGCTTGGATTTGGTAGTGGTGGGTTAGCACTGGTTTGATTTGGAGAAATGACACAAATAGAGGGAGGGTGACCGAGTTGCGCCTTTCCAAACAAGGGCAGAATTGAAGTGACTGCGTTATCTGTGCTTGAGACCACCGGTGGTGTAACCCACCCGTGTGGGCTGGTGCCAGCCCTTTCGAGGGGCACCCTTGGGCTCCCACCCGAGGCTGTTACCGCTGAGCGGGCGGGGACGGAGGGCGGCGGGCCCCGGGCGCGGGGTTCAGCTCTCCCCGGGCTGGGGGCGCGGTGCGGGACAAGCTTTAAGATGCAAACAGCCCCTGGGGCGGTGCGGGCAGTGCCCGGGCTCCGCGGGTGCCCCTTTCACCCACCCTGGGGCGGTGCGGGGGTCCCCGCCCGCCTCTCCACGGAGGGTTGGGGGCGGGGGGGGGCGGTGTGACGGGCGTGGGGAGCAGCCAGTGCGCGGCGAGGGGCCGGGCCGGGTCGGGCTGGGCTGGGCCGGGCCGGGCCGGGCGGCATGGCAGGCTGCCCGCCGGGGCGGGGGGCGGCCGCAGCCGCTTACCCTCCGCCATTCATTCGGCCGCAGGAGGCGGCGGTTGCGCGTACCCGCCCGCCCGCGCCCCGCAGAGCCGGGGGGCAGCGCCCCGCGCCCCGCTATGGCCGACCCGGCCGTCAACGCCCACCTGGAGGGCATCATCTCCGACTTCGAAGGTGGGTGGCCCCAGGGACTTGTGAGGGCTTAGGTCATGGGGTTTGTGTGTATGTGGGGGGGTGCTGCTTTTGGGGCTAAACCGACGAAAAAACGGGAGCAGTTGCCGCCGTGGCGGGCTGGGCAGCGCGGAGCCGCCCGCTCCCCTCGCAGGCGCCGGGCTGGGGGGGACCGCGGCGGAGCCCCCACACACCCCCCCCGGGTCCCGTCTGTTCCCCCCGGCCTCTCCCCGCTGCTGCAGTCCCGGGGGTCCTGGCTTCTGCCGGGACCCCGCCCGGGTGGGGTGGGCAGGGAGCGGGGTGCCCGGGGGCGACGGGGGGCCTGCCCGCACCCCCCGGAGCCGGGGACCGGTGGTTGTCGGTGCCGGCGCCGGGCTGCGGGGTCTTTTGTTCGGAGCAGCGTTGCGCCCGGGCGTTATCTGCTCAGGCAGGACCTCACGGGATGTTTTTCCTTTGCTGCCTTTCCCAAGTTGGTTTATAGAGATTTTTAGCTGAAAACACACGTCTGACACGACTAAAAGTCCATGAAACCCCAAGTACCAGCCCTTCTGTCCACTCCCAGATTTCGGATGCAAACGCAGCCCTAGAATAGCTGGGAGGTGGATAATGATCCCAAGTTTTAAATATGTCCATAGCAGGAGCTGCCCTGCAAAGCTTTCCAGTTGTCCCATGGCAGAGCTCCAGTTGCCCGATAGCCTTGCTGTGCTCTGCGATGGAGTATCTCCTCGGGATAACTTCTCCCCAGGTGTCTGTGACTCTTGCCCAGCATTTT
The DNA here is from genome assembly GCA_907165065.1 of Caprimulgus europaeus. The sequence continues at coordinate 2,558,897 of OU015543.1, read as the reverse complement.
TCAGGCAAGAAAATAAATTAACAGAGAAGTGTGTCGCTGCCAGATGGGTATAAGAGTTAAAAAAGAGGGAGTGGAAGGGTGGGGGGTTACGTCTGAAGCAGGCGTTGAGAGATCTGCTCCAGGCAGCTCATCTTCCCCAGAAGAGTTTTGGAAGAGCAGCTCCATCCCTACGCACTCTCGCATGCTGGCAGCGACCCAAACTCAGCTTCGTGCAGCGGTTTCTAGAGAGGAAAAAAAAAAATCAAAACCCAAGAACTAGTGGAGATCTGGGGGCCACGGTGAAAGCTTATCCAGGGGCTGTGCGTGTAGCTATAGGCTGAGACAACTTCCCTGCCTCCTGGTGAATCCAGCCTTGCCTTCGGGAAGGAGGGCAGTGGTGCTTTTCCTGCTGGGAAGCTGAGAGCACAGGGGTTCCTCTTCCAGGTCAGGCAGGAAACGAGTGGCAGAGCTGGGGTCTCTGAAGCCCTGCTCATAACGTTTAGCCACATCCATGTCCTCTTTTTCCAATCCCTGAGCTTTCTTCAAGCGAAAATTGGGAGTGGAGGGCTTAGCAGGAAGCTGAGGGAAGTCACATCCCACAGGAAGAGTGGGAATAACGAGAGTTGGGAGACAGAGAGCGACCCGAATACACCATCAGTTTGGCACTTGGGGTTCAACAGTGCCTTTGTAACTGTCCCTCAGCAACTCTGAGCTTCCCCACCACAGGGCTCCGAGCGCTGATGTAATTACAGCCTTTCCTCTCGCCTGCCCCAATTGCCTTTAAATCTCTGCAGAATGAGTAATTCCCTACTTGGATATGCTAAAGGCTCTGCTGTGAGCCCGGGGGCTGCCTGTTGGGGCTGTGTGTGCTCCTTGGTGGCACCCAGCTGCTCTGCAGTGCGATTATTTTTATTATTTTTTTTTTTTTCCAGTCCATGGAGGGTTTTATAGTTCCTGCCTCTATAGAGGGAGAGGCTGGGGAAAAGCTCTGTGCATCTCCAGCCAAAAGGTCTGGCCTTGCCCTTGAGCAGGGATCCGGGCTACTGTTTCACAATTTAATTAGTTTTCTGGGTTGCATAGCAGCTTCCCAAAAACGAGGCAATTAATTTCTAGCCTGTAGGGCAGGAGATGCAGTGTTCTTGTCTGCTGGGTGGGTATCAGCTCCAGGCAGGCCGTGGCCAAGCAGGAAAGATCAGCCAAAAATACCATGGAGCAGAAACACCAGATCACCCAGCAGCCAGAGCCCTCTTTGTTCTTGCCGGTCACACATTGCCTGCCTTCCCAAATCACCCTGCTTGTTCCTGCCTGCTTTCCTCACAGTGTTGCTGCCTGCTTTCCTGGTAGCATCCATCCCCAGCATTGGACAGACAGGTTTCTTGTACCTGCTGGGTTGCAGAAGGCAGGGAATTGCAGGTTTATCCATGGGCTACTGGTGTGGGAGCAGCCAGCTTCTGTGAGCCCAAGGAGGATGCAAGAGCCCTTTGGGAGGGGGAAGGAGCATGAGATTCTCAATTCCAGTTTAGTTTCTAAATCAAAGCAACACGTGAGAAGGAAACACAGGACAGCAAACTGTGTTCTTCCTCATGCTCGATGATGCAATGAGGATGGGTGCATCTAGGAGTACGTGTGTCCACCTTGCACCGAGCCAGCAGGTCCTGCGGAGAGGACACTAATCCCATTTGTTCGACCAGCAAGAGCTTCCTGGTTTCTAATGGGGGAGAACATTGTTAGGTCTGTGGTTTGCCAGCATTTACAGAGCATAATAGTTTTGCCCCCGGTTTTATAGATTTTGTCAGGTTTTTGGAAGCGTGGCTGGTTCAGCCAAGGCTGTGGCAGCGCTTCCCAAGCTCACTTCAGCCTCGGAGAGAGCTGTGGGTCATTCAGCTCCCTGGAGTCTCAGACACAGACCCCTGAGCAGTGAGGAAGGGAACTTGTAGCAGTAAATCAACCCAGGTGGTGGGATGCTTGTGCAGTGTGTTACTCTTGTGTGAACCCCAAACCATCCTGGTCCTGTCCAGGCTGGTGATACAGAGTGTTGGTGTCTGTGATGTTTGACTGCAGAGAGGGCTGTATGCTCGTGCTCGCAGCTTTGGTTGGTTGTGATGATGCCAAAAGATAACTTTGCATCATGGTACTTGTCTTCCTGCAAAGGATTTAGAGCACTGTGCACTCATGAGCTACTGCCTGGTAGTAAGACAGAAGAGATCTGCTCTGGCCCCTCATCCCAGTGGGATGTGGCTGCTGCTGAGCAGAGTCCCAGGAGTAACCGAGGTGCATGTTTGCTGCCAGTCGCTGATGGTGAGTTGGCAGCAGCGATGCCGAGCGCTCTTTGCCTTTGCCAGTGCTGTCAGTCAGCACCAGATTCGCTTCCTTGTAATGTTGAAACACAAAATGTCATAGCGGGTGTAAGCTGTGAGTGACGATAAATGCCGAGGGGGGCAGGGTGGTGCAGTGGGGTTCAACGTGGTGTCCAGAGCTGGAGCCTTGGGGGGGACACAGGCTTGCAGCTTCACTCTGGCAGAAACTATGAGACAGCCCTTGCTGATGGTTGTTAACCCCTGATTTACCAGTTCCCTGTAGCCCAAGTCCCTTGAGCACAGCGTGCTCGCTGGTGGGTGAGCCTGGATAGTGCTAAGATCAGGGTGGTCGTGCGCTGCGTGGAGCTGGGCACCGAGGGCAGGGGGCCTCCGGCCCTGCCAGGACACATCAGTGCTGATAGGAAAGCTTCTCTGGTTATTTGATTTTTTTTCTTCCCCACTACTGGACACTTTCCTACAGACATGTACTTGCACCACCCGACACATGGTATTTCTGGTATTTCAGCCAAAGACTTTGTCTCAATGGGGTCCTGACTTTTGCTAAGTTATGTTGTGGTTTGAAAGGGTCATTAAAGAGAAAAAAAACCACCATCCAGGTTGTTTTCAGGAGGGAGCTGTATTAGAAACAGGCTTTTCTAGCTGCGTGAATCTCATGGGCTCATCCTTAAAATTTACTTGAGCAAATGTCCAGGATGTCTCTGGGACACGTGGCCACCATGTGTCCTCGCAGGCTGCTTGGGGCTGGCATGCCTGCTGCCACGGGGAGCAGCTGCTGCCCGTGTGCTGCGGCTGCGGGGACTCAATCCTGCTGCTAATATTAGCGCGGTGGTCGCGATGTTATGTGGGTGATGCGGCTTGAACTCGATATGGTGAAAAGCAGAGGAGAGGAGATGTGCTTTGTGTTTGTGTAAGCATCTCACTTGGATTCCAGGTCTCTCCTGTAAGCCCTGCCATGGGTTTGCAGGATGAGTGCTTGCCTGGGCTTACAGGGCACAGGACTGGGCTGGGAGTCTGGCTCTGTGACTGACGGCCCCACGCCTGCAGAGGTTCAATGCCTGGAAAAGGAAATGCAAAAAGATCTTTCAGATTGTATCTGGGATCATCTCAATTCTAGGAGCAAAGCAAAGCTCCTGAACATCAATTGTTGGATTTCCTGGGCTGTCCCTAAAAAAAACTGTATTGCAGCTAATCTCTTCTGCTACTCTTTATCGCCAGCCCAGCGGGAACAGAGCCAGCGCTGCTCTCCCCAGCTGATGGATGTAGCGTGCTGCTCTGAGACAGCAAGTCGCCTCTGATATCCTCAAAGATGAGCTTCACAGGTGCTTCGGAGAGTTTTCTCTCTTTTTCCACTCTTCCTATCTAAGTTTCTGAATCTGAGGCAAAAGAGTGGAGTGTATGGGAGTTTTCTGCCACATCAGAAGTGGTGGGAGAGGCAGGAGCCAGGGGAAGGTTCCTGTGGGAAGGCAGGAGTTGTGTCTTACCCAGCAGAAGTTCTGTCTTCCCCTATAGAACTGTCCTTTCATGCACAGAGTGGAAAAATCACATCTGCCTGGTTACAGCAGCAGTGACCTGCAGTTGGGGGTTGCTTTTTTTCCCCTATGTATATTTAGTTCCTTGGGAATAAAAAGGTTGTGAGGGAGCAGGAAAGGGAAGAACAGGACATGGATCTCTCCATCCATGTGAGCTGGGCTCTGGGGATTGCCTCTGGACCCGGTTAGGATGTAGGATCATCCAAAGGTCATTGTTTATAGTCATCTTATGCAAGGAGGGCTGGGCTGTATGTCCTTGGGGATGGGCAACCACTGCAGCATGGAGCAGAGTGTCCTTGGCTCTGCGTCAGCGTGGAGGGTTTCCAGTGTTGGCTGGTATGGACAAGCGGTCCATTTGAGATCAGGCTTGGGCAAAGTGAGCACAGCCTTGTGCTAATCATAAAAAAACCTTTCAAAGGCTTGATGGGACGGCACGGAGAAGAGGATGAGTGTTTACAGCAGGGCCAGGGCAGCTACTTTGGCCCTGTGAGCAGGTGCTTGGAGGTAAGTCAAGGTTTTGGAGTGTGTACACCATACCAGCTCTTCCATGTACTCACCAGTCTCTGGGGTCTTGGTGGCATCTTTCCCTTAGCAGCTCACCTAAAATATAATCATTCTCCAGCTTTACCCTTTGCTCGTTGCCTGGTGGTAGTTTACGGGAGTGGAGTGAGTAGGAAGCACCTCTAGAACATGCTGGGTTGTGCCTAATGTGTTTGAGTGACCAATGTGTACATTTCTTGGTCAATAAATGCCAGCAAACCTGCTGCAAAGTGTGAGTCCTGGCACCTCTGGGTGTCCTGTGACTGCACTGTCTGGGTGCTGGTTTAATTTCTGCTTTGCATGAAAGCTTGCATGGAGCTGCTCAGCCCATTTTCCCAGGAGCCAGGACCCAGACAGCAGCCGCAAAAGCCTGGACTGGGACTTGTCATAAATCCAAAGACAATAATGGAGACTTCAGAGCCCATAATCACTCCAGATATTTATGTTTCTAACTCTGATATTTGATATTTAGGGCAATGTCTTTCTGCAGGACCATTATGCAGGCTCTTTCCCTCTGCCAGCCCTCCTCCCTCCTCCTGCTGCAGTGAGCTCTGGCACCTTCTTGGTCTTTGGAGGTGGGACATGGAGGCAACAGGCCAAGTGATCCTAAATCCTGGTTAAGCTTGTTTGAAGCCTGTAAAATGAGTCAATGGGTCTGAGTCCAGTTCCTGATGGGGATGTGCCTGTTTGGTGGGGGTCAGGGTCCCTCAGGGGAACTCTTTGTGGCACAGGGGTGGGCTGTCATGCCCTTCAGCACAGGGCTGGGGTTGTGTCCTGGCAGCCTCTCATTTCATATCTGCAGGGCATCGTTTGGTCCTGGCACCCCTCTGCTTTACTCATGGAGGCATCAGCAGTGTGTACCCACCTGCTGTGGCAGTGCTGGTGTGGGAGAGCCCTCCTCCATCCCTTCCCTGTGCCACAAATGGCACTGGTGAGGAGCAGCCCTTGGGCAATGAAGGGGTTTACTGTTATCCCCAGTTCATTCTGAAACGCTGTGCTCAGATTAATGAGAGCTCTCATCTCCTGGTGGCTGTGACTCAGGTTTTTACCATGATTGCTTTGGCAAGGTTGCTGGAGGGAGCTCAGCACTTGAAGCTCTTGGGAACACCTTCAAAACAGGGACCTGAGTGCAGGATGTCTGATGTGATGCTGCTGCTCCTCAGATGGCTCTAAAGACATGTGCTGGCCTGGCTGGAGGTATCGCCAACATCTGGCATGATTGTAGGGCAGGGGACACTGTGACCACATGGGTCTGTGCTGCTGTCCTCCCAGCAGTAGAGGTGGCAGTTTGAGTAAGCATCACAAAATTGTGTGGCCCCTTGTTCCTGGTGAGTTGTGTCTTCTCCAGCTTGTCCCAGCCCCAGGAGTCTTGTCGGGGTTAGCAGTGGGGGCATTGGCATATGGCATCATGCTGGCACTGGCCACCTGCACTGGTCTGGGAGGGAAGGAGCATGGTGAGGACTGGGGCTGGGACTTGAGTCTTTCTTTCATCTGGTCCATGGAAATGCAAATATGGGGAAATGTGAAAAGGATGGTTTGGTTTGTGTTTTTTGGGTTTTTTTTAAGCATGTTTGGTTTACCAGGGAGGAGAAAGGAAGAGTGGTCTGCTCTCTGCCAGCCTTCAGGACGTTTGGACAAGTGCTTGCATTGTGGTGCTGGGTGTCCTCTCCAACAGAGACACCAGAGCTGGCTGCAGTGGCACAGGCAGCACTGCAGGTGGGAATGGCTCCTGGGTCCCTCCTGTAGCCACTTGCACTAATCTACCTTTTTCTGTAGCTTTTTAACCAGCATGTTGCAACTCCACCCATCAGAGCCTCTTCTCAAGTAGAGACTTAATCACTTAATGATTTAATCATCCAGTCCCCATCCCCAAGGCTGGTTGCCCACCTGAGTCACTCTTGATGTCACTCACCTGTGTGGGCGCTGGGACGTGTGACTCACGGGGACGGTGTCTGGGTGCTCACAGCTTCCTACACCCGGTGTGGTACCAGCTCTGAACCTGGTGACACAGGGCGGTCTGGAGTCTGCAGGACCTTCTGCATCATACTTTTGCCTTCTGGGTAATAATTTTAAAGTATTTTAGAAATATTAGTGAACCAAACCAAATCTGCAGTCCCTTGGGAGGGACAGAGAAGATTTATTTCTCTCCTTCCTCCTCCCCTTATGAAAGGAAACTGGAGGCAAAAGCTGCAGAGAGCCTGTGGCAGAGCCAGTAATGCAATCTGCTGGGCTGGACACCCTGTATTTTATGTAATTTTCTGTACAAGTATGAAATGAATATAAGGGATGTAAAATATACTGGGCTGATCTGGAAGCATTTTGCTGAGGGTTAATGATTATATAAACCAAAAGTGTAATGGAGAATCAAAGCTAAAACCTTTCTAGAACTGCATTAGAGGGACTGAAAAGCTGGATTTTGAATTAATCTGCATGTGGATTTTTTTTTTTTCCTATTCTTAGCCTTGACTTTGCTTTTGCATGTTCATTTCTGGGAAATGAAGGGTTTGCTGCATTGATCTCAGGGTGTTTTGTAGCTTACTGGGTGTGAGTGAAATGGTGCTTGAAAAGTTTTGGTTAATGTTAGAGCCCTGAACTTGCTTTTATCCCCAAATTTCCTCCATAACTCAGTCCTTGGTACCATTTGCACTCTTCAGGAAGGCACTGCATGTTGATTTGACAGCATGTTGTTATCTTCTACATGCAATTTGTGTCAGACTATGCAATCTATTCCAATTTCTTTTGAATGCTGTTTGTGAAGTCAGAAAAAGGATTTATTTGTGCATAAGCCATTCATAACCTGACCCAGGATAGTGGGAGAGTCACACCACACCAGCAGATTGCCAGTGTGGGTATATTTTATAGATGTGTCTATATGTATTGTATTGCAACAAGGTTGGTTTATTGGTGAAAGGAAGGAGTGAAACCTCCTGGTACAAGTGTGGGGATGGGAACCAGCAACTCGTGACTCCCTTCTCCTTCTCTCCCCTTCCCTTCCCCTTCTCTCCCCTTCCCTTCCCCTTCTCTCCCCTTCCCTTCCCCTTCTCTCCCCTTCCCTTCCCCTTCTCTCCCCTTCCCTTCCCCTTCTCTCCCCTTCCCTTCCCCTTCTCTCCCCTTCCCTTCCCCTTCTCTCCCTTTCCCTTCCCCGATGGATGACTGGTAGCTTCAGGAAAGCTGCCTTTAAATTTTCCTGCCTTCATTTCCCCAGAGGGAATTTCCCATCTCAGCCCCATGTTTTTGACCCCATGGACATGCTCAATGCAGTTGGGAGCATCTTGTTGTTGAGGATCCTGCTCTGGCCCTGCAGCAGGGCTGCAACTCCCTTCCCCTTCTGCTGCAGGACCTTTAGGTTTAACATACAGTGTATGTGCACCCTATAGATACGTGAGAACATCCTACTTGTCACCGAGTCTTTAGTTCACTAAGATGCACCTACCTCTGTTGTGGCTGGTGGCAGCTATTCAATGGCATCATGGATGGTCAGTTTGCAGAAGCCAGACCCAGGAGGTCCTGTGGTAACGTGAGTAAACCCACTCTGCACTCAAGTGCAACGTGTGCTGGCAGCCCAGAGGCCAATAACTGTGTCCTGGGCTGCACCCAGAGCAGCGTGGGCAGCAGGGCCAGGGAGGGGATTCTGCCCCTCTGCTCCGCTCTCCTGAGACCCCCCCTGCAGTGCTGCCTCCAGTGCTGGGGCCACCAACAGCACAAGGACATGGAGCTACTGGAGCCAGTGCAGAGGAGGCCATGAGGATGATGCCAGGGCTAGAGCAGCTCTGCTGTGAGGACAGGCTGAGAGAGTTGGGGCTGTTCAGCCTGGAGAAGGCTCCTGGGAGACCTTGTAGTGGCCTCCCAGTACCTGAAGGGGCTTCAGACAGAACAAGGGGTGATGGCTTTGAACTGGAAGAGGGGAGATGGAGCTGAGATCTGAGGAAGAAATTCTTTGGTGTGAGGGTGGTGAGACCCTGTCCCAGGTTGGCCAGAGAAGCTGTGGCTGCTCCTCCCTGGAAGTGTTCTCGGCCAGGTTGGATGAGGCTTTGAGCAAGCTGGTCTAGTGGAAGGTGTCCCTGCTGCTGGCATGGGGGTTGGGACTGAATGAGCTTTAAGGTCCTTCCCAACCTAAACCATTCTGTGATTTTATGATTCTATGATAAGTTGGGCCAGAAAACCACCATGAGCATCCTGCTGCCTGGTGACAGGGATCTGGGAAGCTTTAAGGGCTGTGAGTGGTTAATGCTGCATTGGGTTTCCAAGAGCTCCTTGAAAGATGAGACCTGCAGCCTCCCCCTCTTTCCTCCCCGGAACAGGAGGTGACCATCTGGTAGCAGTTTAGAGAAAGTCAGTGCTCTCAAACGGTACCATTGTATCGTGTGAAATAACAGGAGGGCTGGCAGCCCTGGTCCCATAAGCCTCTTATGTGTCAAAAAAACTCAAGAAAAGCTTTCTGTGCTGGAGCAAGCAAGCAAACGTAACCCTGGGGCTGCAGAGACGGCGCGAGGGGCTGGGGGCGTTTGATGGGAAGCAGTTGGGAGCTGCAGCCACGGCAGAGCCTGAGGCTCTGGTTGTGAAGCGGTTCCTGGAGGAGCCAGCATCCCTCGCTGTTTATTTGGGTCTCCTCCTGAGCTCTGTGCCTAGAGGTTTTCTTGTATGAAGCATCCCTGAAATGGTTACTTGGGTATTCTGTTTAAAAAGGGAAGAAAGGAGGAGCAGATGTTCCCTTGTTGACCCATCTTGGGTCCCACAGGGTGCCTGGAGCCGGGCTGCACAGTGGGATGAGCCATGGTGGATACCATGCTGTGTAACCCCCATGCTTCCCACCAGGAGATGTGGAGCCCTTGGGCAGGAGCCAGAGCCCTTTGTGGCATCTGGGTGCCCTTGGCTTGGCTGGGACCCCCAAGGAGGGACCCATCTTGTGGGAGGGGAGCGCGTAGATACGAGGTCCCGGCCATGCTGCTTGATTGCGACTTCTCCGGCAAAATCTTGGCTGTCGTATGAGCTACTGGAATTTGAACCAGACCTCTGCCCTCCCTTCCCAATTTGCAAGATCCCTAAAGAGCAGCTTTAACTGGTGGCGTGTGACCTGCTGGTGCCTGGCCGTGGGGTGACCGGGAGGATGCAACCGCTGTGCTGAGTGGACATCCCCAGCGCCACAGCACAAAACAGACACAGAAATATTTTGCTACTTCTCAGCGCCCTGTGCTTGCTTGAGGAGCGTTCAAGCTGGGGATGAAGACGTGCTTTTCCTGTCCAAAAGTGCCTGGCTGGCAGGGACCACACTTGGGTCAAGATTGTGGCTTTGCAGGAGCTGCTGCTGTTGTGCGCAGCCAGCGGAGCTGCCTGCAGCTGGTCCATCTCGGAAAGCCCACTCCTTTCCCATCTGTCCTTCCCCATCTGCTAATTAATAGTGGTGGTTTTTAAAGCTGGCCTTGCCTGGTTGGCCCTGCGGAGTGGAGCCACAACTTGGTGATGCTGAGCAAAACGCTGCTACCTCGGGAGCTTTGCAAAGGTCCTGTCCCCATAGGGTCACCATGGCGAGGGCTTCCCAGGATGGTGGTTGCAGGCAGAGGCTGGCAGGAGTGTGGGTTGCATCTGAAACAAAGTGCTTGGAAATCTCATTTTAGGGGATTTTGGGCTTTCCCTGCTGTGGGAAGGGAGCTGCTGCCTTCAGTGAAGGCAGATTGAGCTGGAGCTGCCCAAATTGGTTTGGAATTGGTTAAAAGGAAGCACATGTTGCTGGTAACACTGGTTTGTGCTCAGCCCCATGGCACAGGCACCTCCAGAGGAAGAGAAGGATTGGTGATGCTCCACACCTCCACCTCTTTCCCTGCCAGCTACCTCTGACACCGGCCAGCAGATCGGATGCTGCTGGTGGGGCCGGGGAGCCCCGGTAGCGCCCCAAATCCCCTGGAAAATATCATGGGGATAACCCTGCGGCATGGCCATCCCAGACCCTGCTCAGGACAGGGACACCTTGGCCCAGGGTGTTGGGGACATGTGGCCCCAGAGCCCCACGGGGACCTGGGGCATTAGCCATGGCTGCTGGCAGGGCACCCTGGCACCGGGCGGTGGGGACAGCGTGCGGGGCCCACGGTGCTGCCCGGCCCCCGGCTCCTGTTGTTGTCATGAATCCGCCAGCGTCCCGCAGGAAGCCGGGAGGAGGGTCAGCTGGAGCAGGGCTGTTTACTTTCCTTTCTTGGCTCCGGGCAGGACAGGCTATTTTTAAGCTTTTTCTCTTTTTTCGAGAGCTGTTTTGCTTCCTGAGGTCGTTTCTCTTCTCTGTGCAAGGAGCAGGAGAGAGGCGATGCTGAGCAGGGGAGCCGCAGCCGTGCTCAGCCATGCTGAGGACAACATCACTGGAGGTGGCATCCCTGAGAATCATGCTCATGGCACCAGGTTTCAGTCTTGAAGGTGGAAACACAAACCCTGTGGGTCACAGTCCCTCTCCTTTCTTGTGTATAGGATATTTGACCTTCTCCAGGCCATTCTGGACTCAGGGCAGTGGCCAAATGTGCCAGCAGGACAAGCTGGGTACCACAGTCCCTGTGTGACCAGAGGCATGAGATGGAAATCCCATCCTGCAGAAAGCCACGGGTGGGAAAGCTCTCAGGTTGTCCCCCGGCAAATCAGTGACAATGTTGGCTGGAAGACCTCTTGATTTTGCTGTCAGAAATTGTGCTGAGCCATTTCCAACCTTCTCTTGGGGTCACCGTTCCTTGCCCAGCCCCTCGGTACCCCCTTACTGCTCACTGGGGCCACAGCACTGGCACGGGAGACGTTATTTGGGTGGCTCAAGTCTCCTGTGGCTGTAGTGACGGTTTTGCAGCTCTTCCTCAGACTTTTTCAACCCCTTTGTGTCTGGGCTTTGACCTTTCTCTCTTTTTTGCAGCAGGGCTCAGAGTGACCTGGAGAAAAGCCATTTGTGGTTGGTTGTATTTAGTCTATCCCTTCAATGATGGCAGGGGATGACTGTGCTCCAGAAAGACTGTGATGGTGGTGTTGGGCCAGTTTATCCCTGACCTGGGGTACTTCAAGAGGTCTGAGGTCAAAAGAAAGGGCCAAGTGCAGCAGCTTCAGCATTCCCATCGAGTGACCCACCACCCAGTCACTGATGCCACCGTTTCTTTTGGCAGTAGCAAGTTTCAGGGGGACTCAAAGGAACTGAAATGATGGAGGTGGTTTGTGCAATGAACCCTGGAGGTCAGCAGGGCTCTTTGTATCCAAAGCTTTTTACTGTGTCAAAAAGAAATCCCCAAACCACTTGGTATTGAGAAATTTCCAGGGGGATGTTCATTAAGGAAACGCTCTCCAGTGTTTCCTTTGCTGTTGGGTTCCTTGAGAGCATTTGCTTTCAAACTGTTCCTCCAGACACATCTGTCGTGAGGTTCTCAGACTGCTTTATTGGAGGGAATAAGATGAGGCTGAGCTGGCTGGTGGGAGGAGTCACAAGCAGGTTTTAAAAGCCTGACATGAACAAAACTGAGAGCCCATCCATCGAGGAGGTGGCAGGGCCTGGCTGGGCCGTCTCCTCCGCTGCTGTCCCCTGCCCAGCTTTGCTCCAGGCCAGGGAAAGGCTCCCTGTCAGGTTGTCCCTTCCACTCCCTTTGTTTTCCTGCAAAATGCAAACTGGACTTGCTGGTTTAAACTTGGGATTTGGGGGAAAAGATAACTAAAATGATATTTTCTGAATTAAGGGTGTGATGGAGAAGGAAAATGATAGAGAAATCTGTGCTGGAGAGGCTGAGCTCCAGCTCGTTTTTGGAGAGCCGAGAGTTGTGGACATATGGGAACAGCTCTCAAGTGTGGGACTTTTTTGGGATTATTTGTTCTTGGGATGGTGAGACTTGGACACAGGCCTGCAGTGCAGGAGGTGTGCAAAGCACAGGCCATGGGGCAGAGAGCGTCTCACCTCCGCAAGCGAATGGTGACATGGCTGGGAGGGCTCTGTGGGATTCAGAAAACAGCAGAAAAAATGGAGGAGGAAAATATTTATTTTTCTTTACTGCCTCCCTCCCTCATTTTACCAATGTCTGAATATTTTTGAGATACAAGATGGAGTCTGACACCAGTATCCATCAGGTTTCCTTAGAATCACAGAATCACAGAGTGGTTTGGGTTGGAAGGGACCTTTCATGGCCATCCAGTCCAACCCCCCTGCAGTGACAGGGACATCTGCAACCAGATCAGGTTGCTTAGAGCCCTGTTCAACCTGACCTTGAATGTTTCCAGGGATGGGGCTTCTATCATCTCTCTGGGCAACCTGGGCCAGGGTCTCACCAAAACACAAAAGACCACTCCTGGCTCGGGGGTTTTGGGGATTTCATTCAATGCCCAGCCAGGGAGCTCTGTGTCCTGAGGGGGACCTGTGTGATGGGTAGAGCTGAACGATGGGCATTTGTCCAAGTGCCACTCCACTTGTGGGGGTGCCCTCTACTGCAGCTGAGAGCGTGGGGGCAGATCCAGTGCTGTGCTGGGGCTCGTTGAAGGCAGGACTGCTCCCTCTTCAAACATGAATCAGAACATCCAATCTGATGCTGCATCCATCTCTAACTTCCCCACTGGTAAAATGGGGATGACTGTGTTTGGATTTTAGGATGTCCCCAAGGCCTCTCAGTTGTCCCCTTCCTTGTATCGGTGTCTCACATCAATGTTTTCAAAGCACTTGTCTTTGGCTCAGGTGACCTCTTGGCTTGTTTTTGAGGATATGAACCTCTCTGGCAGCCACCTTTGGTGTTCTTGCTGTGTTTATATGGATTTGGTGCTCTCCTGGCACTGTTTTCCTGTTGCCAACTTGGATTTTGCTGGCAGCACTCACTGGGAAGCCTGTGTTTATCTGCACATCCTTTGGATGTGAGAAGGAAAGGGAAGTGTTTGGAGTTGGATTGCTGGCTGTCCCCGAGTCCGGTGCTGTGCTCGGCTCTGCCAGGCTGTGACAGGGCCCTCTGCTCCCCTCTGAGCACACGTGGGGTGTGGGTGGGATGGAGGGCAGCAAGGGGATGCTTTCTACTTTGGGGTTGAATTTCCTGGCTCTGGTTCTAGTTTTGTTACTGGGTTTGTAACTTGTCTGAAGAAGCAGAGTCTGCCCCTCAGTCCTCACCTGCTTTAAATGGGATTATGAACCCTCAGATGAAGGAGCAGAACGAGGGTTATGAGCCTCAGACAGTGTCTTTAAGCATCTCTTGAGATGCTCACGTGGATGGTAATTAAATTCTGAACTCCTTTTTGTGTTTTTCAGCTCTGAAAAGATCTTTTGAGGTCGAGGAGGTAGATCAGTCTTCAAATTCCTCCATCCCACAAAGGCGGACCCCAAACCCCCTCCTCAGGTCCACCGTGTCCAGCTCCACACAGAAGTTCCAGGAACTTGGCGCCAGGAATTCGGAGCCAGCAGCCCGACATGCAGACCCCACAGGCCAAAGATCACCCAAACCCTCTCTGAGGAGAGTGGAGCTCGCTGGACCCAAACTGCCCGAGCCGGTGTCCAGAAGAACAGAAATCTCCATTGACATCTCATCCAAGCAGGTGGAGAACTCCACCCCGGGGTTGTCGAGGTTTGGCCTCAAAAGAGCAGATGTACTGGGGCACAAACCCCCTGAACCCACCCCAAGGAGGACTGAGATCACCCTCGGCAAGCCCCAGGAGCCGGGTCTCCGGAGGGTGGAGGCGCCAGCATCAAAGATCCCTGAGATACCCCAGCGGAGAGCCGAGACGGCCAACGCTCCTCCACCCGACACGGCCACCAAGCGCGTGGAAATTCAGGTAGCCAAGGCTGCTGAGGTCCCAGCCCCACCGGCACGACAAGTGGAGAGCTCAGAGCCTCCCCTGGCCACCCAGCCTCCCCAGGCAGAGCCAAAGCCACAGCCAGTGCTGATGGAGAGCCCACCAAAGAGAGAAGAAGGTGAGTACAGCTCCGGGCAACTGCTTGGGTGAGACACTGGCTGATAGCTGCCCTCACCCCTTGCTGCGGGCTCAGAGCCCACACAGGGACGCCGAGCATTGTGTGCTGCCTTTCAAGGTTGGTCTTGGATCTGTGCTCAGATGTGTCTGTGTCCGTGGCTGTTATCCTTGGGTTTATCCTGGCTGAAAGAGCTGTCAGCTTGAATAAAAAAATCTCTTGAGCCTGTAAGAAATAAAAAAGAAAACGCCAAAAGCCTGAGTGCTTGCAGAAATTGATGGTTCTGCCCGCTCAGGCCCCGTGTGTGGACCCACCCACCTGTGCAGCAGCTAGAAAAGCCTCTGAGGTGCTGGTGAGGTGGTGGAACGCTGCTGTGATGGCTTGTTGTTTGGTGTTGTTGCTTATGGTTGTGGGGCAGAAACAGCCTTTTCATTAGCAAGAGTCAGGGTTTTTTTTTTGGTCTTGGAGCCAAAGTCTAATAACATCATGGACCAGAGCCACTATTAAACTGGAGCCCTGGCTTATATTAGCTCTATCTTGTTTTCGATGAATCCTGTACTAAAGCCAGCTTCCCTCCCCCGCCAGCCATCACTTGTTCTCCCTGATGTTTTGAAGATTTTCTTTTTTTCCTTTTTCTCTTCTGGCCTGTTCATTATTTTTCTGTTCCCCATCACCCACAAACTCACTCCTGCGAGGGATGCAGCGGTCGGTCAGAGGGCACCACCGCCCCAGCCCATCCTGTGCCTTTCCCCAGGGGCTGTGGGATGGTGTGTGGTGGCCAAGCCAGGACCTGGGAGGTCTATGCCTGGCCCCAGAGCTGGACCATGCACCCTTTTCTCTCCCCAACATGAGTTGGTCCCACGCTCCTTCTCCATCTCCTCTCTGTTGTGCAGCCCTGTGGTCACAGGGCAGTGATGGAGCCCGTGGAGAGGCCAGGTTTTGGGTTGTGTGCATGGTCTAAAATCAAATCAGGAGTCAGTAGTGGAGCTGATATCGCACCTGTAAGACTTGAGTGGGTTTCTCTCCCTGTGCATGTGTATGGCATAGGTGTGGCTTTTCTGAGCTGGGCTTTGAAGAGTGGGCAAAAGCCTCCAGCAGATAGCAGGTTGGTCCATCTCCAGCTGGGCATGGCTGAGCTCTAAGACCCAGCCCAATGATGGGTTTCAGCCTGGACCTCCCTTACAGGCTCTCTGTCCCCAGCCACTGTGTGCGTGGTGCCCGGGGCCCCATCTTCTTCTCCTGTGGGTGGGTGCTTGGCCTCATCCTCTTGGGTTTGAGCTGCTCTGAGCTTCCCAAGCTCTGAACTGTGGATGGTTGGGCACTTTAAAAGCAGAAGACCATCTAAGCTGCTGAATCCCCCAGCTGCCCAGTGGCATGAGGGGGAAAGAGGAGGGCCCTTTGCATCCAAAAGGACTCCAGAAGCCCAGGACAGCTGCTGGGGATGAGTTTTACAGGAGATCCCAGCTGTCTGGGGTCTGCCTTGCGGAGCGAGCCAGCCCTTGGTCCTGGTACAAAAGAGGCTTTCAGTGTAAATGCCTGCAAGAAGAGCCAGGAGATGAAGTTGTAGGGGTAGTGAGGGCTCTGGCTCCTTCTCCCTCTGTGTACAGCCCAGAGTTGCTGCCAGAGCCTGTGTCCCCATCCCAGTTGTCTCCAGCCTTCTCCATTGCCATGACTAGAGGTTGCCCTGGGCTGCTGTCATGCAGGACCCCATTTCAGAGTGTTCCTCCCTTTGGTCTACAACACCTACCCTGGGATGTTGCTGGGTGAGTGGATGGCATCTCTCCTTGTCTCTGGTGTAAGCACCTGCAGGAGTTTTGGGGAGGCTGCACAGGGACCCTCAGGGAGCCCTGCAGACGGGTGCAGGCTCATTGCCAATGCTCACCAGTTCCACTGCAGCTTTGGCCCCACCACAGTGCCCCAGGTAAAAATGTTGGCTCCCTGATATCTGCAGTAGAGACAACACATGGTGTGAAGTCCTGCTCCTTCTCGCTGCTCCCAGGATTTGGGGCACCCGAGAGATGCTCCCACAGCACTGGACACGACACCCCTTGATCCCATTGCTCCGTGGCTCTCCCAGCACAAACAGCTGAGCAGGGGATGCAGGCAGCTGCCTCCAGCTGCCCCCAGTCCTGTGCTGGGACTTGCCTTCCCCCAGCTGCTGGGGCTCAGCTGCCCGGCCCTTAACCCCTCATCCCGCTGCCGGAGGTATGCAGGAGAGCGTGCTGTGCAGGAAGAGGCCGGCCAGAGAAGGGCAGTCACAGGGAGCTCCGCAGTTCAGAGCACACCACAAAGGAAAGGAGTAATTATAGTGCTGAACTTCATCAGGGTGACGTGGCTGGTGATGTGGGCTGAGCCTGCTCCAGAGCCGTGGTTCTCAAGGTGGGAGGAGGGCAGGAGGTGTCCTCATGGGGCAGAAGAACAAGAAATATTTCTCCTCATCCATGTTCTCCCTCTCTGAGTCCTCACTCTCTCCTGCACTCCCTGGTGAGCATTGGCCCTTCTGTGGGTTCAGCGTTGAGTTGGGCTGTTGGTGGCAGGGTGATGGGACATGGGTGCACATCATGGGTGCCTCTGCACCAGCATCCTGGGCAAAGCTGGACTTTGTGTCCCTGAGGTGGCTGGTGCTCCCCAGCTGGCACAAGGAAAGGGGGTGGGATGACTGGGTGATGTGGATTGCTGTAGTTGGACATCAGGAGAGTGAAGCAGTTCAACTTTTCCACTCTTTTTTTTTTTTTCCAGCTGTGGACCCCTCTGGAAAGCTTTTTGTTTAGAGCTTCCAATTGTGGAGGCTCCCTTAGAGTTGAGGGGAAATAAAAAAGAAAAAAAAAAAAAACAAGAAAAAGAAAAAAAAGAGAGAGAACTTTCAGATCCACTGAGCTCCTTGTGAAGGCTGTATCCAAAACCAGGGGACCCATTGCTGTGTGCTTGGGAAAGCTGCAGTGGGGGCTGCAGCCCAGTGTTCCCCCAGCTTCTGTCCTGCTGTGGTCACCCAGGGATGGACAAGCAAAACCACCTGAACCTTGGGGCGACTTTTCTTGTGTGCTGTCCTGTGAGGGTGACACTGGGCGCAGGGCTGGGCTGCCTTGCTGGAGCTGGGGTTAGAAGGCTTTGGATGACTGGTAACACAGCGATGCTCCCTGCAGTGAGGAGGCCAGAGCTGAGTGGAGATGCAGTGAGTAATCATTTCCAGCTCCCCGAGCTGCAATTTAACTGTACAAAGAGATTAAAGCTGGAGGGAAACATTTCCTTCAAACCAGCTGACACGTTTGGGCTGGGTTACGGGGAGGCTGCTGCTGTTGTTGTTGTTATTTTTACTGGGAGAGTGCCTACAGCCTGAGATACCACATGGAAGGGCTGAGTGGGAAATACAGAGCCCCAGTTTGGGAACTCAGGTGCCAAAAATGAGATAATCTGGAAAAATGGAGACTTGCAGCGCCAGTGACTTGGCAGGGAGGAGCGGGAGCGTGTGCGGGGGAGACAATCGCGTCCCATCGCGGGGACGCTGCCTGGTCCGGGCCGCCACGTGCACGGCCTCCTGCCCACACAGGGAGGGCAGTGGGGAGGGGGGGGGCACTTTCTGCCTTCCCCTTCCCCCCGTGCGCTCTGTCCCTGGCTGTGCAGGGAGCAGCCAGCACCCTCCGTTCCTTTTGAGGTGCGTTTTGGGCACTGAGGGTGTCAGGAAGGAGGCCAGGTGACATAGGTGTGTCTGCTGCACACCTTTGCCCCCCAGGAATGCTATTCCTAAACTTGTTACATCATATTCAGCTCCGGTCACATTGGTATTTGCGTGTCCCCTTCTTTGCATCTGCTTGGACACAGTTTATGTGGATGCCCTTGTGATCCCACGTGGATGCTCCAGCCATGCAGGATACGGCCCCGTCTCCAGCGCCAGCAGCCAGACCCAGCTGTGATCCCACAGGGAATTAATTTGCTCTGTTGGAAGTCCCTGAGGGGCCCCTAGGAGAAGCAGTGATCTCCTCAGTGGAGTTTCATTATGGGATGGAAGTGTTTCCCATAGGAAACATTACAGTTCCCACTTCCCTTCCCTGCCTCTCGTCGTTTGAGACCAGGAGAGGGTGAACCTGTGGATGCTGAGCTGCAGAGTCCTCCTGGCACTGGGCTTAACAACCTGGCAGGTCCCTTCCATTGCTAGGTTGGCTCTGTGGGCAAGGTTGTGCATCAAGGTCATTGCTTCCTGAACCTTGCAGGAAACACTGAAGGCTGAATGTGTCTCTGTAGAGGTCAAAACCTCCTGTTCCAGGCAGGTGACCAACTGCACGGCACCTGGAGTGCTGGCTCTCTGTGGGCTCACAGGGTCTGTGCTGGTTGTGTTGGGGTGTGAGCCCTGGGCAGGTGCAGGACCCTCCTGGCTCTGCAGCTCCATGCAGGCAACGTGGGGCAGCCCCTGGGCAGAGAGGAGCCTTTGGTGTGCGGCTGAGCGCTCCAGCCTGCCGTCGGACTTGCGTACGGATCAGTGATGCTGGAAGGCGATGGGAGATGCAGCCCAGGCTGATGGTGGCGTGTGTGAGCCAGAGCCAAGAATTTCTGTTTGTCTTGTGGTATCTGCACGTCTGGAGCCCATGGCAGTCGTGCTGGGAAGCATTCTCCCCACCCAGCAACTCCTTTGGCATCTTCAAGCTTTCTCACATTTAGGTTAATCATCCTACAGGCTGATAAGGCAAATAAAATCTGTTATCTTGACCAAGATAAAACAAAGAGTTTGCTTTGATCTCCTGCAGTAATGCCTGGCCACTCGTTTTGTGACTTCTTTGCTGTCTGCTGAGGGAGGGAAGTGATGGCAATGGTGATGAACCTTCTGTAGTTAAGAAATAATTTTCTTCTAAACTATTTCTAGACCTCTGTCCCTGCCTGAGATGTTTCTCTTGGCCAGTAATTGAAGGGACACCATAGGCTGGGTATGGTGCCAACTCTATAAACTGTGTAAGAGGACTTGAGGAACTGAATTGAGATTATAGAGAGATAACTTTGTTTTGAGAAGATCAAACATTGTTGTGAGCAAAAAAGATAACTTGACAGCAAGCCAGTTGTGTTCTTTACTCCTCCAGCAAACAAACAGGCACGCAGATTGTATTGTCCAAGATGCTGCAATGAAGCTGGAGTGAATGTGGCTATAAATGGAAGAAGCAGCTGGTCTTGGATTGCAGCCTGTGCTCAGACTTCTTTGGGCCCAATTTTTCTTACATCTGTTATAGGTTTTAAAGGAGGGACTTGGGGAGAGGGCTGCTTTCTTTGGGTTAGTTGAATTTGGGCCATTCATTTCGTTGCTCTTCTGAACAGATCTCTGTGTAGAAGTTCCCTGGATTTCTGTAGGGTCACATGCATAAATATTTGACTCTTGAATTGTTTCGTTTTATCTTGGCATGAAGATAGCACTGGACATATTGAGAGACAAAGCTGGACTGAAGAGTATGGGCCAAAGCATTTTGCAAACAACAAAACTTTGCAGATGTTTGTGCATTTATGAAAAGCAGATAATTTTAACAAGCCATCCAAGGTTGCTGTGCCAGCTCAGGAGTGACAGCAGGGGGCTTTTTGGTTGCTTGACTCCTCCTTGACTTGTATTGTCTGCAGTTTCTTCTGTGTAAAAGCAGTGGGTTGGTTTTTGCATAGCACAGGCAATTAGTTCAACAGGGATGAAGAATGATTGAAACAAAGCATCTTTCAACACCTTGAAATTCAAACATTGTTGGTGCTGCAAGTATGAGCATAACCTTGGACTTATTTTTAGCTTGTCAGCACAAGATACGGTGTCCGAGTTGTGTGTGAGTTGGATGGTCCTACCAGCCCCTGGGTGTTCTCTGAATTCTGGGTCTGCAGAAGCTTTCCATGGAATACTTCTAGTATGGTCCCTGGCTAGTGTTTCCAAGGGGTCCAGGGTGTTTAGTAGGAGCTGAGCACCTCCCTCCTTTTGTCTCTTTGTGAATTCAGGCTCTGTCTGCTGAGACCTGTGCAGGGAATGCTCCCTGTGGATCCCACACACATGGCTTCATCCATACATACTGCATGGTGTTCACCCTGTTTCACTTGAGGTGTCTACACCTGAGCTAATCATCTGGATATCTCTCCTAGGCTGGTGTGAATTGTGTCCTCAAAGGGTTTATTTTTCTCTGCCCAGTGTAAAGAGAACCTACACCATCAGTTCAGCTGGAGATGTCTCCTTTTGGGCGAGACAATTTTGGTTCATTTTTTCCAGAGTCAAAGAGATGAACAAGGATATTGTAGCAGGACAGAACTATACAAGCCAATAATCCCTGTTATCAATAGTTCTTGACAGCCCCCCAGCAAACCTGGTCCCCTTTTGTCAGGTCATTCTGCAAACACATCTCTGTGGACAATCATTTACTTACGTGCCCGGATCAGACTGTCTTTGATGCTTATCGATAGGACTTTAACTTTTTATGATGGCTCTGTCTTCTCCCCTCTCCTCTCTTGCTGTGCATGGAGTGGGACAAACATTCCTTCCCTCTCTCAAAGAAAAGCTTAGTTTAGGGAGATCTCAGGCAGAGAAGATTAGATGGGAATCCAAAAGGGTATGGTGAGAGGGCAGTGATAAAAGTTAATGATGCATAAGCTCTTGAAAGGAGCTGTCTCAGTTACAGCCCTATGGTAGCTTACAACTCTTAACTTGTAGGGCACTGCTTTCAACTCCAGCATGAAGGCACCTGGGGCATATTTCATGTGTGATGGGTAGATCTGGAGGGACTTCACAGGTACTGCCCTACCCAGCTTGGGTTGGAGCCTCTGCCTGTGTTTGCTTCCCCTACATGTTATGAAACCAACACACTCTGGATGGGAATTTTTGTTTACTCTGCTTGTTAGTTGCTCTGATCTGGGAGGCTGTGCTGCTTTCTACTGATACATCAAAGTGGTGGTGTCCTCTGAACCCTTCTCTGTAGCTCTGCTACGTGGCAATACAGGATGTGTCCCTGGTTACAGTCTCTGAAGCTACAAATGCTCATGCTGTTATGGCACAGAGGTTACTGTCCCCCATCACATGTGTGATGTTCTTGGGGTGTTCACTGGCAGCTCCCTCTCATCTGTAGTGGAAATAAATTCAGGGACAGAGAGCCAGAAGAACACAGAGAAGATGACAAAAGGTTGGATGGTAGGAGAGCCTGGTCAGGATCCTGCCTTTGCTCTTCATTGTCCTGGGTGAATCCTTCTTCCCACTCCAGTTTCTCCCTTTGTAATGAAGGGCTGGTGAATGTAGCAAGATGCCTCCAGCTCAGTCCTTGCATTGAGTCCTTTCTTCTTTGAGGTTCAGCTGGTGGTAAGGAAATTGCTGGTCCTGATCACAGAGGTGCAGTGGTGTCGTGCAGGATGGTTCCCGAGAAGCTGCTCTGCCCAGCTTACTGGAGTGGCTCGACAGAGAGCTCCTCAGCTGTCCAGGAGGAGAGGGAGGGTATCAAAACCTTCTCCAGTCTACTCTGCTTTTCAGCCTGCTTTCTCCTAAATTTGAAAACCCCGTGGTTTGGAGGGGAAAAAGGGATTTGGAAGGCAAACTCTGGATGTGTGGGAAGCAGATGTGGGGATGGATGCTCCCTCCTGATTTATGAGCCATGGAGTCTGCTGACGCTGAGGGAGGTAGAGCAGGCACTGTCGGGTTGTTTGGATGCTCTTTGCCTCATGTCCTCCTCTCCTGCTTCCATCTTATGCAGATAGGAAGGAGAATGGAGATGACCTTGGAGTTGTCTAGATTTGTCCTGGGAGAGAAGAGCAGATCTGAACAGCTTTTCTGATAAAACATAATTGTTTAGAGAAACTCTGGCTGAACTCACTTCCTCCTGCAGCCCAACGAGCAGATAAAGGGAGTGGAAGTGGGAGGCCGAGTTCACAGGCTGACGAGGCCCTCCCTGAGGTCATACTGCCCTGGAGATCCCCTGTCCCCCCATTTTGGTCACCTTAGAGAAGTTGAGAGGATGCAGATGGGTGCTGAGGATGATGCCCAGACTTTAAGGTAGTTCAGTACTCTGAAGTGCAGAGGAGACCTTGATAACACAGCACATCAGTGCTGGGAGAAGGGAGATGCAGGTGGTGCCTGGGAGGCAACATTAGATCCATCATGGTTCATCTGCAGAGGATGGACCTCAGTTGTGTGTTGCTCTGTGGGATGTGGGAGGTGAATTTGCTCCAGCCATGCTTTCTCCAAACTTGGTAGTCTTGGGCACAGGGCAGAGCCATGCCTTAGAGAGATTCCTGTTTGGACTGGAAACAATGAGACAAGGAGGACTTGGGTGGCATGTGGCCACGGGAGAGGTGTTGTCATGTCGTGTTTGTCTCCTACTGAGGTCTCCAGGAGTTGCATTATGGAGTCAGATGAAATCTGAGATCCTCTGCTGATGTTCCTCCCATCATCCCTCAGGGAAACGGTCCTCCTTGCCCTACTTTGTGTAGTAAATAAAAGTTTATTTACAGCCCAGGAACGCACTCCCTGAGGTTGGGAGGTGAAGGGTTCCTGTGCAGCCCTGAAGCAGCTCTGGGGTTTCCTCTCTGCTTTGTGGCTTTGGTTCAGGGGCAGAAAAGTCTTGCAAAGGAGAAGCTCTGTGGATGGGAGCTCGGTGAAGCAGAGGTCTTTGCATGGGCCCTGAGGATTGGCTTTATTTCACATCACCTGGAGGAGATAAGCAGTGCTCACTGTGACATGTAGGCTGGAGCAGCCAGGGACAGCAGCAGGTGATGGGCTGCCATCTGCCTGCCACCCCCTTGGCCACCATCATCCAGCATCTCCCCAGAACCTGTGTTTGTGTTAGACCCCGGGGGGTTTGTTTTCTTTTCTTGTGTAGGGACTGAAGCTGGTCCTGGTGTCACCTGCAGCAGTGTATCCTGCTCTTCCTGCACCAGGGCTCTCCATCACCATCAGGCACCTCCCTGCTGTCCCCTCCCTGGTGACACCTGGGCACACCTCTGAAGCTCAGACAGTGCAGGAAAACCAGCTTCTTATTTAACTCCCTGTTTGGTCAGAAAGAAAAGCAGTAAGGAGCATGGGTTGTGAGGGAGAGGAGCAGAGAAGGAAGAAGGGAGAGGAGAGCCTGGCTCAGCTGTCCTCCTGGCCCCGTGGCTCCCAGCCTGGTTCATGCTGCATCTCCTCTGCAAAGCCGTTGCGGTAGCAGAGGGGATTCCCGGGCTTGTGCTCTTGGCTGTGTCTGTCCTCAGCTTCAGAGCAAGCAGAAGGGAGAGCTTTACCTCCCTCCTCTTCCAGGCTGCTCCTGCTCAGCACAGGCTCCATCCAGAAGTCTTCAGTCTTGATCCTGCTCTGTCCAAAAAGCCCTGGGCAGCATGGCCAGGGTCCTCCTCTCCTGAGAAGGGGCTCTCTGAGATGCTGCATAGGACTGGACCCTTCCTCTGCATGTGCGACCTTGGGCAGAGGGAGGAAGGATGGGGCTGAGTGGTGACCTGTCCTTGTGGAGAGGGTGATGTGGGGATGGGGCTGAGCTCCTCTGACCAGGGTCTGCAGGGGTTCCAGCTCTGCCCTGGCCCAGAATTGCTCTGCGGAGCTTCAGGCAATGTGCATTTGGCTTCTCTGCTCAGAGGAGCAGGAAGGGTCTCTTTGGGGTTATTTCAGCCCATTTCTGGGACAGACAGTTCATGGGATGGTCGTTTGAAGAGCAGGCAAAGCAGAGCAATCATTTGGGCTCCACTGAAAGAGCAAAGCTGGGAGAGCCTCAAATCCCAGGCTGCAGAGACAAGGAGGGGCATGGCTGTGACTTTCCTCTGGGGAACAGTGCTACAACCCTTGAGAGGGACACAGAGACCATTGTTTTGAGTTTCTGCTTTTCCTTCTCGTTTTTAGACATGCAGAATTAATTTTTCTCCTTTATTGCCTGCAGCAATATTTATTTTCCTGCTCTGCTGCAGCAGGGACTGGATAGGTTTCACAAACTTGAGTTTTCCCTCGACAAGCCCCTCCTCTGATTTCGCACTTCCAGCTGCCAGCCTTGGTTTTAAAACAGCTTGCACCGAGGCTGAAAATATTTGGAGGGCAGAGCAATGCCTTGCAGGAAATGGCTTAAGCTTCCTGCTCCCAAGATGGTGTGAGTGTTAAAACAGAACTGGAGAAATATTGGATATCATACATCCGGCACGGCAGAGGGGAGCGACCTGGGCTGGTGGGATGGAAAGTGTTTACTGTCCCCCCGCCCCTGCTGCCTGCACCCTGCTGGACAAGGGGCCCTGCCTGTGCCCCCCCCTGCACCCCTGACTCTGTAGGGGGAAAAATGGGCAAATTGTTTCCTGCTCCAGTGGGCTTTGCTGGGTTTTGGTTTTGTGTGAAATGTGTGGGGAGAGCTGGGCAAAGGGGGGGGAAGGGGGGCAAAGTATCAGCGGAGGGAATTTCCAGCAGAAAATGAGAGTTTTCTGGGGAAAGCACTGGTTTTGATTAAATGTTTGCTACCACTTTATCTGCCACCTTCCAGCCCAAAGTGAAAGGCAAAAGTCTAAAATAGAGGATCAGGATCTGTCGGTCCCGTTTGGTTGGGGTTGGACCTTTGGCATCTGTCAGTGGAAACCACGTTGAGGTATTTATTGGCTTAATCAGAGACAACTTGATTTTTCCAAATAATTCCCCACTTCATGCTGGCTGAGCACCATCTACCTGGCCAGGCAGGGAATAGCAGCTGGCTGTCTGTCCGGCCGTCCAGGACAGAGATGCACAAGGGGAGCAGAGAAATGGGAGTGTTTGTGTGCAGGCAGCGTGGGGAAGGGCAGGCAGTGAGGAGGGGAGGGCAGTGGTTCTGGGGAGCAGTTGGGTCCTCGCTGGAGCTCTCTGCTGGGTGTCACATCTTCAGATGTAATTCAGCTCGCTGGGGATTACTGCCCCGTTATGGGAAGCTGCTCCAAACCCCACTTTGTTGGCTGGAGCGTGGACATTTAGGTAATTTTATTCAAAATGTTATCAGTTGGCTGAAAGATACCTACACCACGTGGCTGGGAGCCCACGGCTGCAGTGGAGGAACAAGGTGGGAGCTGCAGGCAGAGCAAAGACGGTACAGTTCAGAGCTTTTCTCTGCAGCACCGTGGTCTAGTCTGAGCTTACTCACACTGACTTCCTCCTAATGGTCACTGAGAATCATAAAATTGCTCATAATGCAAGAGAAATTAGACCTCTTAGGCCTGTGCCGGGACCTGAGTCTCTTTGGGAGATGTTATTCCAGCTCCAGGAGCAGAAGCAGAGCATGTGGGTGCCCTCTCGGATGTGTTTACCGTGAATGGCACATTATGCTGTCCTCCAAACATCCTCCTCCTTGGTTTTCCTTCTTGACCCCTTCTTTTCCTGCACTGTTTCCCGTGGGGTGGTGGGAGCCCTGGCTGCTCTGCAGGAGCGAAGATCAGGAGGGGTAAGGACCCTCATCAGCAAGCAGCACTGTTCCTGGGAAGGTCGGTAACGGAGATTGCCCATGCTCGTCTTTCACCATAGAGTCATAGAATTGACCACCGCCCTGGTCAGCCTGTTCCAATGCTTGATGACACTTTCAGTAAATAATTATTTCTTAATATCCAATCTAAACCTCCCCTGGCACAACTTGAAGCTGTTTCCTCTTGTCCTGTCCCTTGTTCCTTGGTTGAACAGAGCAACCCCCCCTTCTCTCCACCCTCTTTTCAGGGACTTGGACAGAGCCAGAAGGTCTCCCCTCAGCCTCCTTTTCTCCAGGCTCAGCACCCCCAGTTCCCTCAGCTGGGAACTCATCACACTTGTGCTCCAGACCCTTCCCCAGCTCCATTGCTCCAGCACCTCAATGTCTTTCTTGTGGTGAGGGTTAGAACACAGCACATAAAGCCCATTAAGCCCCAGCAGCACAGCCCCTGGGGTAGGGATTTGCCTATGCACACCCTGTTTGTTTTCCCAGGTTTTTCCATGGAAGGCTTTTCTCCAGGAAAGCTTTGGCCAGTGAACTCGGGGGGAAGGGAAGATGAGGCTGGTTTAAATCCCCAAAGTAGTTACAGCTGGCTGAGAGCTGCGTGCACAGCCCTGCACTGCATCAGTGGTGCCCATGGCTCTTGCACAGCGTGCTGGGGCTGGTTAAAGCCTGGGCAGTGTGAGCCAGCCCTGGTCCTGGCATTGCTTCATGGGCTGGATGGGCTGCACTGGGGCTGCAGGACCGGAGGGGCAGATGCTGTGGTTGTTTTGGGGCAGAAATACAGTTATTTGCCTCAGAGCCATCCTCATTTGTCTACGTGGCTGCAACGCTGTGCAGGGACCAGGAGGGCGGTCACACAGGGTGGGGGGATGAAAAGGCTTTGCTGTCCCAAATGGGGCTGGGTTGAAGCCCACGGCTGCCCGGCTCACCCTGTCCTGGAGCAAAACCTCACGGAGGGAGCTGGTGAATCAGGTACCCACGCAGCATCCTCAGGTCCATGGTGCTCTGGGTGCCCTTGGGGAGAGCAGATGACAGGGAATTCATTGGAAAAAGGAACAACATCTTTCCACAGCAGTGGCCTGGAGCCTTTCAGATGATTCAGCTGTCCCCAGCTTCTGCTGAGCAGCTGTGGTGAAAATGTGGGTCTGCAGGAAGGAGACTGTGTAAATTGCTGCTTGGTTGATTTGTTTTTCTTCTTCTTGTTGGCTGACCCCCGGGGTCCCCCTCCCAGCCCTTCCCTCTGTGTGACTGCGGGCCAGCATGTCCCTGTGCGGGACGTGCCCTCCTTCCCACGGCTCCCTCGGCTGCAGCAGTGGGAGAGGCAGGGAAAGGTTTGGGAAGAGGTTTGGAAATGGCTCATTGAAAAGCTCCACACAGGGCAGAGGGCAGCACTCATCTCACCGGAACACAGGTCCCCAGGGAGGCCAAAGTTGATCACTCAGCTTGTGTTACATCTGAAATGAATGGGCAATTTGGGGCCTAAAGAGTGAGTTTTAGGAAGTCTCTGTGAGACCCTGGGAACACATCTGGCCCAGCTGTTGTGTGTGCTGCCCCACACAGGGAGCAGGGTGGGATGGGGACAGCAGGGATGTCCATCCTGCATCAGGTAGAGTGGGGCTGTGCTGGACCTGCCTGTGGACCCCGAGGGCTAAACCCAGCACCCAGCCTTTGCTCTCAGAAGGGCAAAAACTAAGAGAACTTGGCCTGGCTGAGCTGGCAGAAGTTGGCACTCCTTAGTCCTCAAACACAAAACCTGTGAGATGAAAAGAGAAGAAACAGCTATTTTCATGCCTTAATTTTGCATTCTTGTTTCTCATGCCTTAGGCTTTACCTGTTGCCTGGTCCTGGCAGCCTGGAGGGCTGTGGTTATTTTAAGGATGCTCCAGGGCCTATGTGCTGGGGCTCTAGGAAGAGTCTGATGGGACGTGGCTGCTGGTCCTTGTTCACCAGCATACAGGGCACAGGAGAGATGCTGAAGTCTGGAGGGTTTGAACTCTTCTGGTAGACACAGCAATACCTGGTGTGTAACTCTTACTCACAGGGATTGCTTGGTGGAGCTGAGGTGCTCCACACATTGCTTGGGTGGAGGTCTTGCCCCAAAAAATGAGTTATCAGGGTCATAGAAGACCACAGGAGCATTGCAGTGGCTTCTTCTCTCCAGCAGAGTTGTTTTCTAAAATTTCCTGCCCTTACATGATGGAGCTGATTTATAAGAGAGGTTGGAGGAGCTGGAGTTGTCCAGTGTCCTGGCAGGATGTGGTTTTTCTTGGGTAGAAGGCTTTGCCTTGGTGAGGTTGGAGGCACAGCTGTTTTCCCCATTGCTCTTCATCTAAAATAAATAAGTTTGCACCCCAGCCCTTGCTTGAATGATCCCAGACTCTGGATCCGGGGTCTGTTCTTGGAGCCCTCAGAGATGCTTTTCCTTCAGGACCAAAAATGTGACTGACAGTTGGTGCCCCAAGAGTGCTCCTGGTGCTGTGGGGATATGGGGGTCAGTGTGGGGACCTGGACCCCCAGAGACATGCTGAAGTTGGCAGCACTCTGCTCTCAGCTACAAGAGGATGTCACAAACAAGAACTGTATCCTGCAGAACCAAAAACCTCAAACCCAACGGGGCCTGTGACCTTTAAGAGGCTGCGAGCATCGCGTGGTGAAACCACTGCCTTTATCTGCAGGTTGCAGCCTGGGGAGGAGGGAGGCTCTGAGCAGCACATGGGTCACTATCGGGCTCTTCTGGTTTCATGGGGTGATGGGGCTCAGCTCAGCATCCTCTTTGTGCTGCCTGTGTTGAGGTGAGGGTTTGGGAGGCATGGCACCTGGTGTATCGGAGCCAGGGACACGTGTTGCTGTGGGTCAGCGGGTGCTGCCTCCCCTCCTCAGGTACCTGTGTGGGACTCAGTGGGGCTTGCAGTCTGGAACGTCCTCTAGCCATGTTCTCCAGTCCTTGTAGGAAATGGACACAAGGCTGGGAGGGACCCTTGTTGTGCTGCAGGTTTGTGTCCAGGAAAGTTGCTCTGAATACATACCATGAAAGGATCTTCTTCCACTGGACCAGCAAGTAGGATCTGCTGTTAGGATGTTGGGTCTATGGGTGCTGTAGAGAAGGGATTAGGTGTAACAGAGGCAAACAGGTACAGATGAACCCCAAAATCAAAACATGTGCCAAGCATGCATGGCAGGTCTGAAGAAATGTTTCCTTTATTCACACCTAAAGCCAAGCTCTGCTTTCTTAGAGGTGACTGACTCCCCCACAGCTCCTCTGATGGTGCCTGGTGATCCACTGGAGCTTATTCAATAGCAACTACTGATTTGAGTGTCTCCACTTCCCCAGCAAATGCAACCATCTGCCTTCCTGGCCTCCATCACATGTATGTGGACACCATGCTGCTGGTCTCAGTCTACGTGTATGTCATGCTGTGTAGGGTGGAGTGGTGATGGTGAGACCTGGGTGCTTCGTTCCTCACTTGGTATGATTGTGGTGCAGGTCTGCTCCAAAACACCTCTCAAATATTACTGCTTCTATAAATACACTGAAATCTCTTGGGGAGTGTTACAGACTAATTGCAATTAGGTGCCTAAATACCTTTTAGGATGTATGTCTTGGCTCTTCTGTGTCTCTCAACACAGCTCTGCCCCATCACCCTGATGATGGAAGAGCATCAAAACCCGAGATGTGTCCAGTCATGGGGAGTGGGATGATGGGAGCAGCCGGGGTGAGGGAGGAAGGGGCTGGATGCCATGGCTGAGGGCCTGGGAGCTCCAGCAGAGTTAAGTGGCATTATTAGTCTTTAGAGAGCCACAAGGCCTGTCTTTGTGTTGCTGGATGAAGATGCCCAGCACGAATGTTTTGAACCTGGAGTAGAAGCTTGCATTGTACATTCAACACCATCGGTGGCTGCACCCAAAACCCAGCTGAGCTTCAGCAGAGCTTGGCTTGCCACAGCTTGCCCAAGTCCTGCTGCTGCTGGGAGCACGCGAGGACCGGGCCAGGCACGTCCCCTCACTGCAGGGACAGGGGCAGAAACACCCGCTGGGGTGAGCCCTTTCCAGGAGAGGACCATGCATAGACTGTGGGCCATCATGAGTTTGTCCCCCTGGCCTGCTGCTTTTTAATGCCTCTAGGTATAAAAGCAAGGACTTGGAAATATTAGTGCAGCTTCTTTCATGCCATAATGGAGCCCGTCGCAGGCAGACCTCGTGTTACAGCTTAGCACGGCTGACTTGGTAGCTAATTTGCTGTAGAAATCTTCTGTGTTCAGCAGGAAGAGAGGTGTTTCTCCAAACAGCAGATTAGGAGGACATCTCAGCTCCACGTCTGCCATCCCACCCTTCCTATTTCTCTCTCCAGCGATTAGGCAGCTTGAATCCATCCAGCCCCTCATCCAGACTCCTCCTTGAGCCACAGGATGTCCTGTGAGATTACTGAGCACTTGAATGAGGGGCTTTTTTAGCTTGGCAGAGGCTGAGCAGACCCCAGAGTGCTCCGTGCCGGGGGAAGAGCCTGTTGCCAAGTCAGAGGAATTCCCACGTTCCCCTTCCTTCCTGCTGGCTGACAACCGCTCGTCCTGTCCACGAAAGCTGATGTATTTAGTTGAGTTTAACCTTTGCTCAAAGAAGTGAATAACAAAGATCTTTTACTTTTGGTTTCTGGGTGTAAATTCATGATTCAGTGATGGTTTTGTATGCACAACATGATTCTTTGGTGGGAAAAGCCAGGAGGAGAGACAGAGAAAGACTTCACTTGGGTAAATTCCTTTATAGTAGGAACTGGGAGCCTGCAGAGAGATGACCCTTCCTTCCTGCTCTAACGAACCCCCAAACCAGGCTTTATTTGTCAGCCAGACCTTACCATTTCAGCAGAAACAATGAGGCAGCCCTGTGGGATGTGGGATTTCTCACGCCCGTGGCCGCTGCAGGTCCTGCACACGCTCCCACGTTTTCCCTGCCAGCAGCAAGCGCGTCCGACTCCAGCAGCAGGGAGCGATGGATTTCAGGGAGGAGAAATGCTCTTTTTTGTTGCTTCTTTTCATGCCTGTGGCAGAAGGCACAGCTAGCATCATTTTTTTTTCTGCCCTGGACTCTTCTTTTTATCCTCTGGTTTGTCTCCTATGGTACAAGCCCTGGTGACACTGGTGCTAGTGGTTGTCATCAGTCACAGCAGCAGGAGCACCCAGCACTGTTGAAGTGGTGCATGAACCACAGCCTGGCTACCTCTGTGTGTTCAAGTATTAAGCACAGGGATGACCTCGTTTGAGGAACCTGAGGATGACCCAAACCTCAGCTCCAAGCTCCCAAACCCAGACAAAGAAGAAAAGAGAAAACCAGCAGGTCCTGGGACTGCCTGAATTCATTTTCTGAGCAGAGCAGAAACCATGCAAAGAGAAGACAGGTCTCAAGTCTGTGGTGAAGTTTTTGGGCATCACATAGTTCTACCAGGCTGAAGATGCTCCAGCAAATTTCCTCCTGACTGGGCCCTCAGTATTTTCCATTTGAGCCCCTCCATGCTCGCAGAGCTGCAGAGAGACTTTGCCACGAGTGCTTCTCCGTGGCCACTCCCTTTCCTAGAGCAAGCGTTCAGTTGTGTCACGCTGGCCACTGATCTCAGCTCCCTCACCTTGTGCCCAGCAGTGACCAAGGAGAAGTCACCCTGATCGAGGTCAGCTGTACGGCAGGGCAGTGCGTGGCCTCCAAAACGCTGGCATGATCCCATCTCCAATGTGATAGGATCTGGTTCTAATTAAACAGATGCCCCTGTAGGGCACCCCAGGGTGCTCTTCCCAGTGGGCAACCCCAAAGGGGTGGGAAGGAGCTGCTGATGGAGTGAGGTGCTTGTTCAAGGGGGGTTGCTTTGGAATGGGCTTGCAGTAGGACCCTGGGGAAGTGGCATGGAGAGGTCAAACCTTACAAGTGTTTGATGCTCCTGTACCAGCCATTCCCTGCTGGAGCTGAAGCTCTGGGAGAGCAGTGGGAGCAAAACTGAAGTCTTTTTTGCTATGAACATGTGGAAATCAGAGGCTTGTGAGCTACTGAAGACCAGTAGTAATTGCCTCCAAAATGACAGGCTGTTGATTATACGAAGTGCAGCCCATGGCATTGCAACCAGCCCAGGGGTTATCAGTGGTGCCATAACCCCACAGGCTTTTAAATTATTTATTTATTTATTGCCTATCTGTGTAAATCTCCGCTCTCCCATTAGTGCCTGCCCTCAGCACTCCCTGAAAATCACCCAAAAATTCCATCTTGGTGTAATTTAGGATACGCTCCAGCCTGCCCTGAGAACATCTGGTATCTGTGCATTGAGTGATATTAATCACAGTGTGAATGCGGCCAAGTGTTAAACGGCAGAGCCCTCCCACCTCCCCCCTGCAAATAAAGGTTGTTTCAATGTTCCAGCAATAAAATGAACCTAGCAGCCCGAGCAGGCGGTGATCTGGCAGAAACAACGGCTGTGTGGGATGAAGGGATGAAGAACGCTCTTAAATGGGCCAAGAAACCATGTGGTCCTATGACTTTTTGAAATCCCTGTGGTGGTTGAAGGTATTTTTCTAGTCCTCCTCATCTTCTGAAGCCACGGCCATTCCTGCTGCGTCTGCAACTGCTCCCTCTCCCCTGGTATTCTGTGCTGAGGCTGTTGTTGTTTTGGGTGTAAATGCTGCTCCCTGTTTCCAGGAAGGTGAACACCCCTCCCTCGCCCTGCTTTGCTGTAGAGATATCAAAGTGCTCTGCGAAGGGGGAGAGAGCTTGTTGCTGTTTGGCAGATGGAGGAACAGAATTGCGGAGGCTGATGAGAAATGCAAGTGAATCTGCTCGCTCAGAGGGTGCTTGTGTTTTTGCTCCACGACACTTAGTGGTTTCCTTTCATGTTGGGCAATGAGCAGACCAGACTAGCACAGGGTATATTTTTTTATTCCCCTTTTCCTCGGGTGACTGCATGCCAGACAGCGGGCAGACCCCCATCAGCACCCTGCTATTCACGTTGCCCCCAAAGGAGAGCCTGGCTCAGATTTGCCCCAAGTTCACCAGTTTGTGGCAGAGTTTTTTAAAAAAACAAACAAAACCCTCCCAAAAAACCAACAACCAAAAAAGAAAAAAATCAAAACTATGTCTCGAGTGCAGTCGGCGCCTTAACCAGGGGGGCTGCTGTGCTTTCAAGGGAGGCAGCCCCAGCGCTGCTGCATGGGAGGGACGGGGCGGGGGATAACTCTTGTGTGGTGCCTTTGATGTCGGAGGCTTTTACCCGCGTTACCCGGGGAGAAACTCGAGTGCTTTTCATGTCTGGTGGTGAGGGAGGCAGAGAGCCAGGAGGGATTTACTTTGTGAGACCTTTCTGAAGGGAATTGAGCACAACTTTTCAGAAGTTGGGGGGAGACTCACTGGGGCGGCAGCTGAAATAGGTGCTGAAGCATCCTTGGCTCCTGCAGACGCGGGCAGTGTGCTTTGTCATCATCGTAATCCTTGGCTGAGTAAGTCTCTCTGCTTGAGCTCTCCCTGGCCTCGGGGAATAAAAAGCTGTGGCCAGGGCTGTGCTGGGATCTCCACAGCCGTGCCAGCGGGGAGGGGTGGAGCAGGTGAGCGGGAGCCCTGGCCGTGCCGTGAGTGCAAGGGAGGCTGAAGGGTAAGGAGGGGAAAAACAGAGCAGAGGCTCAGCAAGGGGATGATCCCAGGGGCCTGGTGCAGGCATGGGCGCAGGGGAGCGCTTGGTCAGGGCCTGTGCTAAGGGAGGAGGCAGAGCTGGCTGAGCTGCCCACTTGGGTTCGCCGTGGGATGGGGATGTGCTGGACTGTGTCTTGGGGCTGGAGCAGGCAGGGAGCAGGAGAGGGGAGTCACAGCGGCTGGTACTGGGTCCTGGGGGTGAAACTGGGGGGTGGCAGCAACCCCAATGTGATCCATATGATGGGGGCTCCCTGGGGTGTCAGGTCCCAGCGGGCTGGGACCCCACTGCAGGCAGGCTGCCCTCACCCAGCTCCCGCAGCCCTGCAGTGAGAAGGGACCCTGGTTGCTGGCGATGCCAGGCAAGGGTGAGAGTGCTGCCCGTGAAAGGGTCCCCACTGAATTTGGGAGCCCTGCCCCAGCCAGAGGGGCCAGGTGTGGTTGTTGCCTCTGCGCAGGCAGGGGAAGGGGACCTGTGGGGCTGTATCAGCTTCGCTGGCTGCTTTGGAGATGCTCTTGCGTGACTTCCCCTGGGAAACATGTTTCTGTAGCATCACGGGGAGCATGTCATGTCTGGTGACGTAAGGGAGGGCTGACAGCACGTGGTCCGCGTGGTCAGCTCTCTCCTTGGTTTCTGCTCTGGAAGTTGGTTGTGAAGTGATGGGGAAGGAACCCCGTGGTGTTTGATGGCCCCTTCTCTGGATGAGCACTGGGGAAAACCCATCTCCCCAGCATCCTTGTGAGCACTGGTGGGTGATGCAGGGCGCAAGGCCAACGGGGTGGCAGGAAAATTCTCTCCCCGGCCCTTTTCTGTAGCTCTCAGTGCCCATGTGGGGAAGTGCTCTCCAAAAGCAGCCTCTCACCCATCCTGCCCCAGCACACACACATGGCAACCCCCCAACCTGAGCTGCAGGGTGCCTGTCCCCCACCTGGGTGGGGGGATGCACTGTGGGGTGTGCTGGGGGCACCCCGCAGCCCTAGGGACTCCCACCCCCCAAAACAAAGGCCAGGGGGATGGGGATACCCAGCTGCCTGCCAGGGGAGGTCTGATCCCTTCCGAGGGGGGAGATGTTCGGCGTAATACCCCCAGCCCCGCAGCAGGGCCCACGCGTGGGGCAGCCGACGAGGAGCGGGACTCGCCTCCCCCCGCCCCGACGGCGTCTCCCCCGGCTTTTCTCTTTAATTGGCTCTTTTGAACCAGCCCGGTCCAGCCCCCTCCCTCCCCCTGCCGCCGCCGCCTTCGGCCCCGGCCCCGCGCGGGAGCTGCGGCCGCTCGGGTGAGTGTGCGGGGATGGGGCTGGGGGTCCCCGGGGTTGGGGGTTCCCCGGGTGGGTGCAGGGGCCGGCGGTCCCCGCCCAGCCCCGCGGCGGGAGGAGAAGCGGCGGACGAACGGGCCGGGCCGGGGCCGGGGCTCCGGGAGCGGCAGCCGGGTCACGCCACGTTCCGGTCTGGCGTGGGGGTGCTGCCTGCGGACACCGCGGTCCCCACCCGCGGGTTTGTCCCGTGCTCTGTCGCCGCATCGGAACACTGTGGCGATGCAAACAGGGAACTTTACTTTTTTCTTTCTAGACTCCCCCTCCCCCCCTTTAAAAAAAAGAAAATAATAATAGCACCGCCTTATTCTTCTTTCGCCACTCGTGACGCCTGTTCGCACGCGTGTGTTTAAGTGAGCCAGTGGGAACCCTCCGGCCTCGCCAAGCACCCGGGTTTTCTGGCATGCCTGAGCCCAGCGGAGGCTGAGGGTGCTGGGCATGGCCAGCCCGGGCCTGGCCCGGTGTGTTCCCGCAGGAACAGCTCTCTTCCCCCCGCCATTCCCAGCTGACCCACTGTCACCCCGGAGTAGCCGGAGGGTTCTACTCCTGCCTGTGCTGTGACCCGTGGGTCCTGCCTGCAGGCAGCCTCTGGCCAGGAAAGGCTTCGTGCCAGAGGGCTTCTCCCAGGGCTTTTTATATCCATCCCTGGTGTCACCACACTTCGTTCAGGGAAGAAGCATCCGGGATGGATCTGGGCTGACGTGTTCGGGGCTGAGTC
Organism: Caprimulgus europaeus; assembly: GCA_907165065.1. Next base: position 2,523,592 of record OU015543.1, on the reverse strand, counting down.
TCTCGGGTTCTGCGAGGGCAGATTGGGGCCGGGGGAGCAGCTGGGGTCCAAGGGGCCCCTTAATGCTGCCCTGTCCTGCAGCTTCCAGCATGGGCTGAGCCGTCTGTGGAGGGTTTTGCAGAGAGTTCACAGTTTAGGGCCAGAGGGCACTGACAGAGCCTTGTGTCTGCCCTTCCATAAATCCCAGGTCATTACATCTTGTTCCCAGACTCTTGGAAGCCGCAGACATCCAGCCCTCTGTGAGCTGAGCAGCCACGTGCCCTGCACTGGGCTCGCTCTTGCTGCTTTCAAGGGTGAACTTGTACCAACACACGGACCAGAGGAGCAGAGAAACACCCTACTGCAGCGCCAGGCAAGTTTTGGGTTAAATGCCCCTTGTGTTAAGTGAGTTGCTTAATTTCATTGAATTCGTACTGCCACAGACGGAGGGTGCAGTGGATGGAGCAGACCGGTGGTGCAGCTCTAGGGTGGGAAGAGATTTGATGTCGCTGTTGGAGATGCACTGGCTGAGCGTCCTGGGCTCCCTGGCACTAACAACTGTCTTGACCAAATTCCCCTGCGAGATACCGGGGCCTGCGTTGGGTGATGGGAGATTTGGATGTGCAGGCAACGCTGGATGGAGCTTTGGTTTTTAGAGGAGTGGCAGCTCAATTATCACCCTGTAAGCAAAAAGCAAGAATTGCAATTACCTGTGAACCCTAAGTGCCATTACATCTAGGTGTGATTCCAGATTGTAGGATACAGCATCCAAGAGGAGTGCAGCCTTCCAGGGCGTGTGCCTCACTTACAGCCTGCTATCAGAGCATCCTGAATACAGTTAAGAACATTTCAGGATAGGAAAAAACTGGGAGCACATGGAGGGCTGCAGTAACCCTGGGAGCTGTGACCCCTTCAGTGCTTTTGTAGTTGCAGTCCGTGATTTTCCACGTGGAGAGCAGAATGCCTGTGTAGCTGTGGGGCTCGTGGGTAGCTTGATGGTGGTGTATTGAATGGATTTGACCTTATGGCCATTAAACAAGTACATTCTCACTAGTATACACTAGCCATAGCTCGAGGTATGCAGATGTGGAGGGGTCTAATGGTGTGGTGGCTAATAACCCGGCAGCAGCGGTTCCTGAACACCTCTCCACAGGGAATCCAGACTTCCCCTCTCTGAGCACAGTGGAATTTTTATAGCCTGTGGTTTTAAATGCTGTGATTTCCTTATGGCTGTGATGCTGCATCCAGCCCTGTCAAAGCTACTCTGGGGCTGAGGAAAACCCACGCTGGAGATGTTGATCCCTGGTGTAATGTGTCTGAGCTTTGCTCTGGTACGTGGCAGTGGGAAAGACAGCTCTCCTGAGAGTTACACCTGCTGGGTGCTGCGACTTTATGTCTGAATATAACTGTACTTTATTCCATTTATCTCTAAAATTTGGTAAGTACTTTGCAGAGAGGTATGTGGATATATCTAGCTTGTTCATTAAAAAATAATGATAAAAACTGGGCTGAAAGAGTTAATGTTGGAAATACAGCTCAGCAGCAACCTAGGAGTACCTGTCCACTCCATGTGGAGGGGGCACGTGGCATTTTAAGGTAAGAGGAGGATATGGAAGTGGGAAGGAGCCATGGCAAAGGGGCTGGGCTGGCAAACCCCATTTGCTGCAGGGGTGTAGCTGTTGGGGCCGCACTGTAACGCAGGGAGAGACACAGTGCCATGGGGTGTGTGCCTGGGTGTCAGCTGGGAGACAAAGGCAAAGATGGTTCATCTGAATCCACAGCATGTGAGCACTCTCTGCTTCCCAGCAGCGTCCCTGGCTTTGCTCCCCGAGGTCCCCATCCGAGTTGTGGGAAGAGGCAGAGCTCTGCCGTTAACACCCTGAAGCTCTCCAGCTTGTGCTGGCTCACCCTCATCATCCTGAAACGTGGTCCCCAAAATGCCAGGCAGTGTTGGGATGCTCACAGGTCCCTCCCTGTGCCCCCATTGCCATCAGTGATCTCTACATAAGGGTGCAGCCGAGCATCACCCGGCAGGAATTCGGCAGCGGTGCTTTCTCCAGTCCCTGGTGAATCACACGAGAACCAGTGCCAAGGTCTGGCCGCTCTGGGGGTGCTTTGGGGCCATCAGACCTTTCCAGGCTAAGACATCTGTGTCCCTGTGTCCTGCTGCAGGATCCAGCCACCTCCACGCAGCTCTCCCTTCTCACAAACTTGCAGAAAAGAGATTTCCCCTCCCGTTTTCCGGCCCCCTCGCAGGCTGGGCTCACACTTGCCGCGGAGGGGCCCAGCAGAGCGGGGCTGCAAAAGCCACATTTTCTTTGGGAATCGGATTAAAGCCTTTTCTTCTGTGCTGGGCGATGGGGTGACATGAAGTCTCTCTTTGTCCTGGATGGTATTTCTGGCCCAGCTGCAGAGGGTTAACCCTTTCTCATCTCACATGTTCCCGGTGATGAATGGCCCTTTGCTAAGCAACGGGGACCTTTTCCTGGGGTGGCTGTGGGTGGAAGCAGGGACACTGGGGACTGTGTCCTCCACCTGCGCAGCTGAAGTGGCAAAGCCTTGATGCCTGGGGAGGGGACCACGTTGGCTTGTACATGGGACAGGGACCTGCCCTAACACTGCTTTCTGCTGCCTTTCTTTGATATTTTTTCTCTCTCTTTATTCCCCCAGATGAACTAGTGGAAGGGGAGTTGCACACCAGTCCTGGACTGGGACCAGAGCTCTCTCTGTGCTGAGGTGGCCCCAGCCTGCCTGTAGCATGGAGGGACATGAGTGGGACAGAGAGGGGACAAAAGTCACAGTGAGCACAGAGGCTGGACCAGCTGGTGAGAGTGGGAGAGCTGCTCGTGTGCTCCTGGGAGAGCAGTTAGGGTGCCCCTGGTGTTCCCTGGGGTGCTGGTGCCCAACTGGGTGCCAGTGCACAGCCAAGGGCTGGCACTGGGCTGGGGGCAGGAGCATCCTTTTGTCAGGAGAGCTGGGGGACTTAATTACCAGCCTGCAGCAGGATGATTACAGGCAGAAAGCGCCTGTACAAGCCCCTGGCTCCTTTACCTGGGGTGTGAAGAGGTGGATTGGTTTGGTACTTGGTGCTTGGCTCTAGTCTGCCATGGCCTAGCAGCAGTGAAGGTGATCTCACTGCCATGCCTTGGGGACTGGTGGCATCTCATGCCACACACCCAGGGCTTGGGTCCCTTTTGTTTTTTTCGTCCACTGTCCTGCATTGCTGCATCACCTTGGATTCACCCACATTGCTCTCAGCCTCTGCTTGGCTCATTTATTTATTTATTCTTTTATCTTGGCTTATTTATTTTTTTTTTTTATTTAGGCAAAAGCCAAATTGCAGTAGGACCTGTTCCTTTCTGGTGTCCTGGCAGAGCTGGCTGAGGGCTGGCTCCCTGTGGTGTGCATCCTGTGCTGTTATCAGGGTGGCTCCTGATAAGAGCAGAGCAGGGATTTCCCTGCAGGGGTCCTGGACCACATCAAACCAGCCCCAGGAGGAGCTCGCCAGGTCTCCTGGCAGCAGTGGGCTTGCAGACCACAGCTCTGAATTCTCCCCATGCCCCTCTGCTCTGCTGAGTGTTAGGACATGATCGCCCCAAGGCTGATGGCTGGGTGCCACCATCTCCCAGATGTGACCCCAGGAGCAGATGGGGACTGAGCAGGACGCACTTATGGCGCCGGGAGCTGCTGGGAAGCAACGTATTTTTCTCCCACCCATCCTTCTCCTCCCCCTCATCCTCCTGACCTTTCCCCATCAAAATACAAAGCTCTATTATTCCTAGAGAAGCACCTCCATCAGAGGGGACAGCTGGTGCTGCAAGCAGCTTGAATGGAGCTGGAGCAAAGGAGTTTCCCATCTTTTCAAGGTTAGGGTGTCCTAAATTCTGTCTTCTTTACCTCCAAAGGGAGTTTATAGGTTTAAAAGGGGAAGCAGACAAAGGACAGAGAAAGCTGTGCCCTTTCTGCACAGCTTGCACAGACGTGTATCTGTCACACTGCTGGCGATGGGTGTATGTATGCAGGTCTGCAGGGACCCTTAGGACACCCCAGCACCCACTTTGCAGCTCAGTCTGTGCTGGGCAGATGCTGTGACCCCCAGGAATGTCACTGCCTGGGCAGCACCAGAGCATCCCTTTGCCGCTGCCTGGTCATCTCCCCATCTAGAGAGGAGATGCCACTTTGGGGCAAAACTGAGTTTAAACTACTTGAGCAAGTTTGCTTGAGCCGTGAGATGACCAGGCAGATAAATTTTCCACTCCATACTATTCCCTCTTGCAAAGGTGATGTATTTTTACCAAACTCATCCTTTGTCCCTGCTGCTGAGTCCGCTTTGGCCGTGCTGTTGGTGGTGAGAGAAACAGGGGGAGGGCTGGAGGAGCACTGGACCCCTGTGAGGTGACCCTTGGTGTGCGAGACCTGTGGAGGGTCCACCTGCCCCCCCTCTCTCTCTGCAGGGCAGGATATGGGGGTTTGGTAGAGTGAGACTCTGGGATGGGGAGTAAATCATGCTCTTGAGGAGGATGGAGGGGGATTGCTCCCTGAAAGGAGGGTGGAGAGAGGTGGGGGTGGGTCTGTTCAACCAAGGACCAAGGGACAGGACAAGAGGAATTGGCCTCCAGTTGTGCCCAGGGCAGTTGAGATTGGATGTGAGGAAGAATTTCTTTGCTGAAAGGGTTCTGAGGCATTGGAAGGGGTTGCCCAGGGCAGTGGTGGAGTCCCCATCCCTGGAGGGATTGAAGAGTCGTGTAGACACAGTGCTGAGGGACAGGGGTCAGTCGGGGACTGGTCAGTGTTGGGTTAATGCTTGGACTCCATGATCTTAAAGGGCTTTTCCAGTCTGGGCAGTTCTGGGATTCTGTGTGTTATCTCCATCAGGGCTGAGCTGTGCCATCTGCAGAGCTCTCCTGGTGACTCTCAAGCTGCCGTGTTTTGGTGCAGACAGGTCCCTGCTGAGCAAAACCTGTGCTCAGAGCTGCATTGTGGGGGGAGTTGCCTGGAAGGTGCTGAGTGTGTTTGCATCTGTCTGAACCAGCACAGCAATAGCCAAACTGGTGCCCCTTGCAAGGGGGAAGGATGTTGAGAGGAGTGGGTTTTTTCTTTTGTTTTCCAAATATTTGTGACCCTGGAGTGGCTTCCTAGCAAAGCTCATTCCCTTCTGGAAAATGATGGATTGGTCAAGCACAGCGAGGAGCCTCCTGCCTTCCCTGCTCAAGTGAGCAGATGCTGCAGGCCCTCTGCAGAAGAAATGTGCTGGAGGAAGGGACACTGCTGCAGGGACACTGCTGGGATGTGACACTGGGAAGTGAGGCAATGGCCTCCCTGGTGCGTGGGTGACTCACACCAAGGACACGGTGCCAGCTGTGTGCACTGGCTGATGGCAGCATGTGAAATAATTCCTTCCTTCCTTCCTTCCTTCCTGGAGAATGGGAGTGGGCTAGAGGTGTCTGGCTGGAGGAGCCCCCAGTTTTTGGTGCAGTGGGAGTGGGAATGGTCCTGGCACCGTGTGTAAAGACTTCAACAAAATGTCCACAGTTCGGTGATGCTGGCAGGCTTGGCTGCCTGCTCCTGGCCAAGGCATGGAGGGGTTGATGGTGGTTGCACCCTGTGCTGGCTCAGGACATTCCTGCTCTGGGTGATGGAACCTGCAGGGCCCCAAGATGCTCCTGGCAGCACCTGCACCCTGTGGTGCCTGCTGTGCTGCTGCTGTCGCTGTCTAGGGAGATTTAAGCCACCAAATAAGTCGTTTTATGAATAAATGGGTGTGACACCTGCACAGATGTCTTCTGACGTGGGCTGCTCAGAGAAGCCACTCACTGCCAAAAGCCAGGTAACTTGAAAGAAAAAAAGCATTATCTATAGACTTGGCAGTGCAGTATGACCAGAAGGGAGGAAACATCATTGCTCTTTGGGTCTTAAACCGTTACAGACCTTCTGGAGAGTTACCCTACACGTTCAGAAGGGACCACAGTGGCTACCTGCCAGAGCCCTTCCTGGCTGGTGACACCCACAGACCTGCAGCCAGGCTCTTTGAAAAGCGTTGGGGTTTGTTTAAGGTGTTCCTGGTGATGGGAGATCCTTTCTGCTCCTGCTAGAAGTGATGGGGACTCTTTCAGTGTTTAAAAAATTGAATTTTGGTTTTATGGTGTGCAAGCTAACGTCCTTTTCTCGGTCATGCTGCCTTCCACTGAGCTTGCTGGTGCTTTACCAAGGACTCTGGATGTGCTTTTCCTTCTGCTATTGATCTGAGATTATAAATATAGCTGGCAGGATTTCCAGCTATCCGTCAAAGTCATTGGGACTTGCAGGTGGTCAGCATTGCTGCACCATTCAGATAATAAAAATTATTTACTAAGCCCTAACAGTGCACTTTGAACTGAGGATCAGTGCAGTACAAGTTGGAAATGTCCCTTCAGCATTCCTGTGAGAAAAGATGTCCCACTCATGCTCCCCATGTTCAAGAGATTTGATGTTTTCTTAGTGTTGGGCAGCTTGGGGTGAAACATTTTTGTTGGCAGCCCTGCAGGTCTCCCTCGCAGGCTGGCTGGTCCTGGTGAATCACAGAATGGTTGAGGTTGGAAGGGACCTCTGAAGGTCACATCTAGTCCAAGCACCCTGCTCAAGCAGGGACTCCTAGAGCACATCAACCAGGATTTTGTCCAGGTGGGTTTTGAACATCTCCAGGGAGGGAGGTTCCACAACCTCTCTGGGCAGCCTGTCCCAGCGCTCAGTCACCCTCACAGGAAAGAAGTTCTTCTTTATGTTCAGGTTGAAGCTGTCTTTTGGTTTCAACTCTTGATTATTCCTCTACTCTGGGGATGTGTGGTTGGGGCTGGAGCATGTGCTGGCCAAGGGCAGAGCATTGTCTGGGGGAGGGAGAGCCGTGGCACTGCTGGGGTGGATGGAGCGGGGCTGCTGTGGCCGAGGAACAGCCCTGCTGTCGGGCAGTTTTCTGGTGCAAGGTAAAGGATGATGGTTGGGATTTTCCCCAAAACTCGGGTCCTATGGAAACTATTGCTGGTGATCTGCTCCTCCTGCTGCCTCCCTACCTTTCCTGAGCATCAGTGCTGGACCACCTGTGAACCACCACTTCCTACTAGCCCTGTGCTAACATGGATGCTCGTCCCCGCTGCCCTGTACAGTGTGGCTGTGACGTGGGGACCTGCTTTCACCTGCAGAGATGTCAGATAAAGTAGGCAGGACTGCATGAGCATAAGGCTGGCAGGAACCTTCCTTATTATTTTGGGTAAGTTTTAAGCTCAAAAACTGAATTTGTAGTTAGTTCATGTCCCTTGGTATGTCTTACAACAGCAAAATGGCCTTGCTAGAATTGCCTCTCACTCTGGTAATTTTTTTTTTTTTTTAAGAGAAGAACAATGACTTTGTGATTTTAAAACTCTGAATAGGGGATCTGGATCCAGTTCTTGACTCTATTCTAAGTTTTCTGCCTGACCCTGGGCAAGTCACTTAATCCTTCTGCTGTTCATCTGCACCGTAGGGGTAAGGAACATGCAGTGGGAGAAAAGTACGGCAGAGTCCTGCTCTCCTTTCTGGAATAGAGAGATGCTCCTCTAACAACAAATCCTGGAGGTGACTGTCACTCTGTGAGTGCCTCCTCTGCAAACAGCCCCAAAGCCACCCGAGAGCCTTCACAATGCCAAGCATGGTTAGCAAAGCCCAGTGTACTTATTTGCTTTGAGGCCAAAGATGCCACTTTATTGTTCTTCTGAGCTGCTCGCTCCCCCACCTCGGGTTGTTTCTGGGAAGGATGAGATTATGAGTTGAAACAAAATATTTTCTACAATTTAATCTGAAAAACAACTTGCACACAGTGTGAGTTCCCATTCTACTACAGATGTCTTTGCAGAGCTTCAGTGCCCAAGAGGGGAACTTTTCTGTGGGTTGGTTTCTTTTTTTCCCCCTTTACAGGCAAGACTAAAATATGTCCACAGTTTCAATGTGAAAAAAAAAATCCACCAAGAAGCGAGGCGTTGGTTCACGTGACCCAGCACCCTGGGCTCACCCCTCTGCTGCCAGTCTTGGTTTGGGCAGGTGAGCCCAGTGCTGGATGCTCAACACCTGCACAGCGTTACAGATGTGGTTGATGTAACAGCAGGGACGTGCAGAGTGGATCACATCTGGGGAGCCCACATGCACACGCCGTCCCCCCGCATTCCCTGTGCGAGTGCAGCACCTAAGCGAGCGTGGCAGGGCATTGCAGAGCCAGGCTGAGCTGCTTTCCAGCTCTGCTCCTGCCTTTTTCCAGCTAATGCAGGGCTGGACTGGCTTGCAAACAGATCCAGCTGCTAGTTGGGCAAGCCCAGTTTGGCATCTAGCATTGGATTTTCCTGGAGATTAGGGAGATTAAAACACTAATGCCCATTGATAGGGGTTAAAGCTTTATTAAATCATAAAAAGTGGTGTAATCCAGCTATGCACAGCTGCAGCATAAGCAGATTGAGGCTGGGTTTCCTGCCTGAGTGCTGGGGTGGAGGTTTCTCAGAAATTAGTATTTGTGGCACTTGTTGAAATGAGGGGATGTGGGTCTCACCCCACTGAGCACCCATCATTTCCAGGGCAGCCCATGGCAGCCTTGCTGGGCATTGTGGGGAGGGGATGCTGCCAGGCCAGCACACGCTGGGTGAAGAACCACCACTGGCAGTGGTCTGGAAGGGGAGGAGAAAGGTGACAGCCATGCCAGAGTCATGGGTGACTGGGCAAGGTGGCAGGAGCAGGAGTTTGACAGGGGGTGGTGATGCTGGTAACAGGTCAAAAAGGATGGACAAGCAGGAGCCCCTGGCTTGTGGGCTGTGCATGGGAAATGGAGTCCTTTGGGTACTGAGGACTGCAAATGTGCAGCAAATCTGTCTTAACCCTCTCATCGCCTGCAGGCCTTTCTCTGGGAATGCTGATCTTAGAACTGCAGGGAGCTGGGGGGAAAAATATCCCGAGGTCATAGGATAGGGCAGAGGAACAGAACCAGAGGTCCAGCAGAGGCAGGTTGGCTTTGCATCTTGTCTGTGCAAGGAGGGAAGAGCCCCTTCTGCTCCCATCGATTCAGGCGTTGCTGGGCTCTATGTGCCTGCTGCCCAGGGCTTCCCACCATCACCACCGAACAGCACTGAGGGGCTTCAGCCCACACCAGGACCAGGCAGGACCTTGTGGTGCCGGTGGGAGCAGGGCTGCTGGTGCAGCTCACCTGCACGTCACTGTCACTGAGAGGCCCTTCTTTCCGCTGGTGGGAGCGAGGTGGTGGTGGTGAAGCTCTGGTAATCAAGATACAAAGCAGGAAGGGCTTGTGGAGACAGATAAAATCTTTATTCAGCTTAATTGACATGATTTTTAGAAACCAGGCAGGCTGGTGGGTGTAGGCTGCTGTCCCGTCCCCGGCAGATGTGAGATGTGGCCCTGGGGTCTTCAAACAGCTGCCGAGCAAAGCGAGCCCAGGGCCGGCGGCGTTAACACCCACGGGAGACTGGGTTTGGTCTCAGCTGGGAGAATTTCGGGATGGTTGGAAGGAAATGGCCAATTTCAGCCCGGAACAGTGAGTGCGCGCCCAAGGGCTGTGCTCTGCACTGGGGATGGGGACGTGGCCCCTGTCCCTTCGTCCCTGGCGCAGTGGGATGGACCGTGGGGGACTGCGTGGGGGCTGCTCAGGGTGTCCCCGCCTCGCTGTCCCCGTGGGACCCCCAGCACTGACACCCCACTCCGCATCTCCTGCGTGGGGCCGGGAGTGACCGCGGGTGGAGGGTTGGGGTGGGACGTGCATCTCCCCCAGCCCCCTAAACCGCGCCGAACCCCCCCCGGCCCGGGACAGGCTGGCGGCAGCGGGGGGGATGGAAACCGCCCCGGGGAGAAACGAACTTCGCGGGAAGAGGCTCCATCCCCCCGGGTCGGGCTGGAGGAGGAGGAGGAGAAGAAGGAAGGGCGATGGGGGAGGAGGCGGAGGGCAGCGCGGGAGGAGGCGGGGAGCTGCCGGCTGCCGGAGCCGCCGCCGCCGCGGGTGAGTCGCCGGTGCCCGGGGGCGGGGGCTCCGCGGAGATGGGGGGGCTGCTGGGGCGGGGGGGGAGTGCTTTTTGGGGGTGAATTATTCTGGGGAAGGGCCTGAGAGCGCCCGGGGGAGGTCCCTCCGTTTCCCGCCAAGGGGCACGGACACCCGAGTGCGGTAGGGGGGTGCCGGGGTGGGGGTACCCGGGAGGGGGGGAGGGGGCCGGTCCCGCAGCCCTCGCCCGACCCCTCTCGCCCCTGCGCCCCACAAGAGGGACCGTTGTTCGGCGGCCGCCTGGCCGCGATGCCGGCATTGTGCGGGGCTGAATAGCAGCTGTGTCCGGGGGGGTCCCGGCGGCCCCGGCCGCGCCCCTCCTGCTCCTGCTGCCGCCCCCCATAAACGAGCGCTCGGGGTGTCTGGGATGTAGTTACCCGTAGTAAAAACAACCAAACAAACAAAATAACAAAAAAGAAACAAAAAGAACCCCCTCACCCCTCAAAGAATCAGAACAAAAAAGAGACAATTAAAAAAAGTAAAAAAGGTGGTGGGGAAAAAAAAGGAAAAAGAAAAAATGGGAAAAAAAAAGAAAAAAGGAAGAAAAAAGGGGAGGGGGGGGTGAGAGGAAAAAAAGCTAATCTGAAAACCCCAGGGTGTTAATCCCTCCTGAGCACTGGTTCCTCCCTTACCTCAGGGTGCTGGCAGCCTCTTTGTTTTCAAACCATAGAGCTCTGCAGAGAAGCGGTGACAGGGGTGAGAGGTGCTTTCTCTTGCCCAAGGCCTGGGAGGGGTCTCCATGACCCTCCCGTGCTGAACACCGTCACCCAAGGAGCACAGTGGGTTGGGAGGGGGCCCCTTCCCCAGACCCACCAGGGAACAAGCTTTGTGTGGGTCCTCTGACCGCCCTGGGCCAAGGGCTGCGCGGGGTTGGTTGATGGAGTAGCTTTTGCTGGCGTTGGTGTGCAGGAGAGTTCCCCTGTGACAGGGCTGTCCCCAGTGAGGCAGGGCTGGTCTTGGGGTGACCTCTCGCTGCAGCTCTGGGGGAAGCTGTTTATGAGTGGGAGACCAACGGGAGACCATTGGGGCTGCGTGGCCGGAGACCTCTGCATGCCTGAGGTCGTGGGCTCAGTTTGCAAGACTGGAGCAGGCAAGACTTGGTGTTGTTTCTGATCATCTTCCTATTAAACTTCTCTGGGCAAACAGAAGCAGAACAGCGTAACAACTCCTTGCAGGTCTCTGTTAAGTGGTTTAGAGCTGCTGCCTCACGTGGCTGGAGAAATGAGGATGTACGACTGCCGGCCGCGCTGCAAGGGCTGGCACGTGTCTGAGCCGGGGAAGGGTGGTGGTCGGCCTCACACCGTACGTGGGGCAGCACGGGGGCTTGTGCCTGAGCTTGAGATTGCATCCAGATAGAGCTGGCACCGTGGTTTGACCTCTGGGCCGAGCTCGCTGCATCCCAACCCAGAAACACGCACTTACCGGAGCTTGCGGCAGCTGGAGGGTTAAGGCGGGAAGCGAAACGGCGATGGGGAGCCCTGGAGCATCCATCTTTTGAGAGTGAAAGAGCAAGTGAGGGGTCGCTGCAGAGGGGTGAGCTGTGGAGGATGGTTTCCAGGGCAGGGAATGGGAAGCACGCATGGTGAGCAGGGTCAGCTTGACCTGTGCAGCTGCACATGGTGTGTGCCCATGGCTTGGCACTGTGGCCCTGCCTGATGGCTTACCAAAGTGTTTGCTCCAGAGCAGGAATCGCTGCCTCTGTTTTTGATCTCTGAAAATGGATTTATCCCTCCACTTGAGTAAAAGGCTCCAAGCCTGGAGCATCTTGCATGTTCAGGAGGCACCTCACCACCTCTCTGACAGCTCTCGGGTGGATTTGGTCTAACGAAGTGTAGTTAAGCATCCTTTGCTATTTCTAGGTCGTGTCTGTTGGCACCCGGGTGGAAATGCAAGCTGAGAAGGAAACATAACCAGTTGGTAGGTGGGCCTGGGCTGGCGGCCAGCCTGAAACCATAGCCTGGTGCCCAGGGATGCAAGGGACAGGCTCCAGCTTGGGCCTGGCTGTGCCAGCCGGGCACGGATGATTGCAATTGAATAATAGAAACATCCCTTAGTTACAGTTTGGTGCTGCAAGGTCTGTGGCGGTGGCTCTGCTGCCAGGCTGAGCCCTCCTCTGGGGTGCTGGCTGCCCCCCAGTCTCGGACCGAGCCATGTGCTGCGTTCCCTGGTATGGGACCAGCACACATCCCTGTGGGACCAGCACCAACCTGCTGTGTTCAGTGCTGGGGGATCCCGCGTTGGCTCTAACTGGGCAGCTGAAGCAAGCAGCAGTGCCTGGGCCACGCTGAGTTTGCATCCAGCCCCAGCTTTGCTGCTTTCCTCCCTCTCAACTCCTTCTGTCACCTTGGAAGGGAAAGCTGTGGCTTTGCCACCTCCTCCACAGGCTGGATCTGTTCCCGTAGCTTGTGGTCACCGGCTCGGGAGAGGCGCTGGAGGCTGTGCGTGCTGCAGTCCCACCGGTCGGCTAGAGTTAACCAGGAGCCATAAATTTACTCTTTGGTCCTAAAAACGTCTCTGTTACACCCTACAGGCACAATTTTGTAAGACTGCTGCTTCCAAAAAATTGAAAGCTTAGTTGGGCTGCACTGCTCCCTTGAAAACATCTGTGGATGCTCCGCTGCCTGGGCAGTGGTTGTGTTTTCATGCCCTGCTACACCACTGTCTGCTGCTGTGAATCCTCTCTCTGTGTTCGCCTCAACCCATCCAACAAATCTGGAAGCCCGTGGTGTCTCTGTGGTGAGGAGGGAAGGGGAGCTATTCCCACCACAGTGTCCTGATCTGGGTGCTTGTAGCTCTGCAGAACTGGCTGCAGAACCACCAAAGGATGGCAAATGCTTGGCGCTCCCTGCCTCTGAGGGGTGTTTCTTTGATTTACCCAGCGAGTTAGCATTTCCCCACTGGTTGTGTGTGCGTCCGTATAGCATGTGAGTGGTTTGAATCCGGCGGCAGTGGCAGCGGCGCAGCCTCCTGGCCTCTCCCCAGCAGCTCTGTGCAGCTGCTGAGCACCGGGATCCATGCAGGATCAGCTCTGGGATCACCAGCATCCCGCTCCCTGTGCATCGCTGGAGCAGAGCACGGAGCTGCTGGCTCAGGTTAGGAGCTGAGGTATGTGAGACATCCCCAGGTCAGCCTCTACAAGGGTTATTAACCTCTGTCTGTCTCCAGTGGAAACACCAGTCTCCTGCAGATCCCCTTCCCAAATCCTGGGTGAGGACTGCCAGCCCCAGGGTTCGGGGTTTCGGGTGAGCTCATGGTCTGTGTTTGCACCCCTGCCCAGCGCTGAGCCAGGTGGCATCTGTGTGACATTTCTAAGCCCTGGCTTTGCCGGCAGCCCCTCGCCAGCACCGGTTCGCAGAGCCCATCCCACGGCCGCCCGTGCGTGATGTCCAGCTGGCTGGAGGAGCGGGGGGCTCCCCGGGGCTCCCCTCCCCGCGGGTGCCTTTCATCTGCTGCTTTGCAGATGGTGGGTTTGGCTCATGCCTGATGTGCATCAATTACAGCGCAACAGCCCGGACTCTGGCAAAATCCACTTTGGAGCAACTGTCCTGAGTCAGCCAGGCACCCGGGCTGGAGCTGTGGGTCTGTTCCTGCTTGGGGCAGCGCTGCCCTGGTGGTCTTGACATCTCTATTGCCCATGTGGAGAGGGTGTCCCTGGCAAAGGAGGTCTAAATATGGCCCAAGCATGTGTTCCCACATGCTTCATGTTTATCCAGGAACAAGCTGGAGATCTGCAGGCTCTGGGGTCTCTGCCCCCATCAGCAAAGCGAGCAGCTCGTGTGCTTCCCCAGCCTGAGGGACAAGCAGACGTGTTACGGTGGCACTGGTGAAGCAGTGGTGCATGCAAGAAGTGCTTGCATGAGGTCTGGTCCTTCTCCTGCCCGGGACTTGGTGGCAATCAGGAATTTCTGATAGTATCAGGTGTTCATTAATCCATCCTCCTTGCAGTGCTCTGGGAGGGTCGGCTTGGTGATGCTGGCACCAGAAGTGCTGCAGGTTTGGCACCGTCCCTGCAGAGAGCACAACAGGTCAGACAGGTGTGGGATCTGCTCATGGCGCTTCTGCTCAAAGTTATTTCCTCGGATCTTTCTGTTATACACCTAAGTGTTTGCTGGGAGCACTCCCTGCCACCCCAGCATCCCCGTGTGCTCGTGCTCAGCTGCATCCTGCTTCTTCTGGTGCAAACCCCTTTGGAGCCAAGTGGGCTGCTGGAGTCCTTGCTAAGAAAAGACCAGCTCAGTGCTGGGAAGCTAAAAAGAACAGCCAAGGTCTGGGTTGCAGCATTTCCCTTGGCAGTGTGCTGGTGCCGCCGGGACATTTGTGTCTTTGCATCCCTGCTGTCCTGCAGACCCTTCTAGTTGCGATATATTCATTTTAATTTTCTTTTCTCAAACAGGAGCCAGGTGCTAGGAGAAAACAACCTTTACATCACTTTTTCCCTGCAGATGAGCCAAAGCAGCGTGGGCCACGCTGCCGACTGTGCTGCTCGAGCGCATCCCGGGCGGCAGCGCGCCTGCGTGCTCCGGTGACAAACCCTGGTGACAAACCGCCGTCTGCCATCGCCCCACACTTCCTGTGCCTTTTGTCCTGCTGGGGGCTGGGGAGTCCTGAGCCCTCCTCCTCACACTGAAGGCACCGTGCTGAGGCAGCAGGGCGAGTCTGCTCCCCGGGCTGGGGATGGGTTTGCCTGCACGTCCCCCTGCCCAGGGAGGGGTCAGCCCCTTCTGCACGCTGCTGCTTGCTCATTAGCGGAGCTTGGGGAGACGAGAGGCAGCAAGGCGGTGCTGGAGATGGCCCTGGCCTTTGTCACAAGTGGAGGGTGGCTTTCTGCTCCATTTGTTTCATTTCTGAATTTCTCTGTGTACGTTGCCGGGCCTTAGCTGCACCAATTTCCCAGGCCACCATCCTGTGCCACTGGGCCAGTGCACTTCAGGCTCTCTCCCGCGCACACAACTGGTGCTTGCAGGAGTTAAAACCACTGCGTGACCCAGCGCTGCTGCCGGTGACAGCATATTTTCCACGTGATATATTTGTTCTTTTATTTTTCCTAGTGGTATGTAGGGATTTTTTTTTTTTCCACTTTTAGCCTTGTCATTTGGAATGGGGCTAATTTGGTCTCTGAGGTGAGACCTCGGGCACGCCAGGCGGGTTGGCTTTGCACGGGGCAGCGTGGGAGCGTGTTGCCAGCTGTGCAAGAGCCCGAATCCACGTGCACTCGGTGCAGAGATGGGGAGGAGCATGTGGCTACCGTGTGTGTCGGCTACGGCGTGTTTGGTCTCTGGCAGCTCTGTGAGTAACTCTGGCCTGCACAGCCAGGGACTGAGGGTTGGAAAAAAAGTGTGTTCAAAGTGACCCAACAGCCTTTGAGATCAGTTCTGGGTGTGGTTTTTATTATTTTTATAGATTTTTTTTCTGCTTGACCTACATTTGCACGCGTGCAAGCGTGCTGTGCTCGCAGGAAACGAGCGTTTCCGCCTCGCACAGCTCGGCCAGCTCTGGTCTGACGCTGCTCCCGCAGCTCCTGCCCCTCAGCAGAGGAGAGGGGATGACGGGCTTGGGTTTGGAGGAGCCTCTTTGGACCAACCACATTCCTACAGACAAATCCCTTTGGAAGGAGGGAGAAAAAAAACCCAGGCAGCACCTCATCAAAGGCCAGAAATAACAGTGAGGTGAAGAGATGATTTAAGAGGCATATTCCAGTCTGAAGGAATGAGGATGAGGACTTTGCGATGTCCTTCACAAATAGTAATGTCTTTATTAATGATAGTGTAATAAATAATAAAAAATAATAAATAGCATTGCAAAAAGCTTAACAAAAATAAAATGCTTGCTTAAGTGGGTGGTTGCAGGGACTGGGGCATTGATCTGCTGATGCAGCCTGGGGTGGGGAGGGCCCTCAGAAGTGCATTTTCCTAAAACCTGCCTCTCCATACCTGCAGTAGCAGGGCTTGGCCCTGTGTGGCTGATACCCCCGGGAGCTTGCAAGGACCAAGCAGACCTTGTGTATGCTCTGCCTTTGGGATATTTGCTGTATCATCAACTGTGGGCAACGTGGAGTGCAGCTGGGGCAGGGTGGGAGCAGATTGCATCACCCGGCAGTGTGTCCAGGGCAGTCTGTCCTTCCCGGTGGCAGATGTTCCTGCCTTGGTGCCTGGGGGAGCAGATGCTTCCCTGGTTTTTGTTATGAAGATGTTAAATGAGGCAGTAGGTGCATGGTTGCTTCTCCTGAAGTGCTTTGCTAACCTGGAGCTGTCTCACAGGTGAGATGAGCATCTTGTCTCTGTGGAAGCCAAAGGGTTTGGGTTCCTCAGTCAGATATCGACAGAATTAGAGCAGGATCGTGAAAGCTTCGTGGCTGCGTGGGTGCTGGCTGGCACGACCCATTTGGATGCAGAAACATTGGGGTTTGGTTTTTCTGCGAGAAATGAAATGGGGGCAGCAGCCTCTGCACCACATCAGCTGGAGCTCAAGGAGGGCACGTCAGTAGATGCCAAGGGCTTTGCTGTGGCTGCAGAGCCATTCAGTTCCCCGAAACGTGGCCACGAGGCATTCCCACCAGCAATCTGCCTAGCACTGTAACTACAGTGGTACAGAGGAGCAGGCAGGCTGTGTGGGTCTGCAGGCCTTTAACAGCAGTGCCTGGGCACGGGGCCGTGCTGCTAAAAGCCTTCATCACTCACTAAATAAGCTCCTGGACTTGTGCCGAGGACTTTCTCCGTGCTAGGTCCTGCTCCGTGGTGATGGATCAGCTGCTCCTGGGACCTGGTGTGTCTGCTCCCCCTGTAGCAGCATCCCTTTGCTGTGCTGTGGTGATGGAGGCAGGGATCAAGGTGAATCCAGTAAGAAGGGGAATCCCAAATTTGGTGTAATTACAGGCAAAGGAAGATCTCATGTGCCTTCCCTCTCTTACCCTCCCAGCGTGCTGAGTCCCCGCTTGCCAGTGTTAGTAGTGGAGATGCAACACATATTTTGTTCCCGCTTCAGATGCAACAGGCAGCTCCTTTCCTTCCCTGCCCAGAGCAGCATCCTGGTGTGCTTGGCGCTGCCTGTCACCCCTGACCACCCTCTCTTTGCCTCCACAGGTCCAGAGGCAGTTCCCAGCCACACACCCAGCATGACGGACACTCCACGGGATGCTGGCCCCAAGCAGGCGGCACCGACGCGGCCGGAGAAGCCAGCTGCGGACTTTGGTTACGTGGGCATAGATGCCATCCTGGAGCAGATGAGACGGAAAGCCATGAAGCAGGGGTTTGAGTTCAATATCATGGTTGTGGGTGAGTTCTCCCCTCATGCCAGATGCCTGCAACGTGCTCGGCGAGTTGTTTTGTTCTTCTCTGACGATGTTTGTCCTCTCTGGAGCCTCCTTGGGAGCAGCAGCTTGGGCTCAGTGTTGGGGTCTTTGCCTTAGGAGTCAGCAACTCCTGCTCCCAGGGAGCTGGCTTCAGTTCAGCTGTTGTTAAAGCCAGTGATGAGATGCAGCCCACGGTCCCATGGACCTTCCAGCCTCTTGGGGTGTATTACCCATAGGCACATCCTGGAGGGGAACACCTTGAGGGGTGTTGGGGATCACCATCACCTTGCGGAGAGCTGCAGCAGCCTCCCTTGCCTGCTCTCCTGGGAGCCCAGCACTGATCTGAGCAGTCAGCATGTGGGGGCTCAGGGGCTTGTGCTGCTGCTCGTGTAGTAGAGCCCTGATCTTTGCTACCATTTCCAGCAACTTGGCCCAAAATTGGGCTTGTGAGTTTTCTTGTCTTTAAGAGATTGTGCTGAGCAGCTCAGACAGCAGAGGCAACCATGCTGCAAGTACCAGGGAAGAAATGCCACATGGGATTTACTGATGGGAATAAAGACCAGTAAGAGAGGTTTGCATAGCTGGGTCGTTCAGCTTAAACAGCTTCTGCTACTGGTGGCTCCTTTGTGAGACACCAGTGTGGCATGGAGGCAATGAGTGTCCCAGAGGGTGGCCACATGCAGAGAGGGAGGGCTGGAATGTTGTGTGTCCAAATCCCACTACCTTCAAGCTCCTGTTCATGAGCTTTCTGAGGCTGCAGGTGGGATGGGATGAAGGAGCTTTATTTCAGCTCGAGGCCACTGGCTGCATTGCCACTGCTCTGGCTGCAGTTTCTGCCCTGAAGATCTGCACTCCTGCAGCCCCTGGGCTCCCAGTGCCAGGGACTGCACCAGCCGCTTGCCAGCAAAATGCTGAGTATACTGGAAAGCTGGGCAGGCACCATGGGAGGCCATGCAAGGGTGGAAAAGGGAAAAGAAATTAGTCTTTTCTGCTTTTTTCCAGCTCTTGGTGACTGGCCTGGTCCCGTGGAGCCCCTCGTGTGAGCTGGGCTGTGCTCCCTGGGGCTGGGCTGTGCAGGGAGCAGCTCTCCCTGCCTGAATCTCCCAGGGGAGGTGGTGTGGGGGGTGGGGGCAGGTCTCAGTGGTGATGGGGGTCTCGCCATCCCGCTTCCTTCTGCAAGGAGTTGTGTAGGGCTGCAGGTTTGTGTGGGGATGCCCATGGGGTAGGAGCCCCCACAGCCCTGGGGGGCTTCCTGGGGTTATGGGAGATCCTGATCCAGAGTTTGCTAATTCTGTACAAAATATTGGTGTGCTGTTTCGCAGCGAGCTCGGATGATGCTCTGCCTGTCCCATTTTGATGTTTTCCTGCACAAATTGATCTATGGGGAGGGCTCCCCGGGTTGGGACATCACTGCAAACTCAGTCATTGCAGAACCAGTTCTTGCAAGGTTTTTTTTATCAAGCCCAGCTCATTGCTGCTGGTGGAGCAACACTCCCAGGACAGAGGGGTCCCAGCACTGATCCCAAGAGTTTGCAAATGAGATTACATGAGCTGAGCCCCCATTTCCTTGCCAGAAGAGGCACCCCTCCCTCCCCACAGCAAGCAGGCTGTGCCGGGGCAGCACCTCGGCTTTCTGCTCTGCAGCTGCGGGGGGATGCTCGGGAACGGGCCCGGCTTTGCCCTGGCAGCGCTGTGTGTGGTGTGAAAGCCCGTGCTGCGGCGCGGCTGGAAAACATTGTTCTTCCCTTGGCAGGCTCTGGGCTGACTGTTTACAGGCTGGGGAATTCGTGGCAGCATAAACAAGTCGAGCTCTGGCCCTCCCAGAAGATGCAGGGAGGGATGCGGGAGCAGCAGCACCTCGTGGGGTGTCCCTCGGGGAGGGGGGCTCTGCTGAGGCTGGGAGGCAGTGGCCAGCCCTTGTCCTGCTGCATTTCTCCAGGGGATGGTCGAGCTCCTAGGGATTAGCCTAGCTCTTTTATTCCCATCCAGTCTCAGCTATGGGTTTGTATTGAAGGAGGAGTCAGATGTGAGGAGGCAGACAACTTCTCCTGTGTGGGAGGTGGGAATTGAGCACTGCTGCTGGTGGGGGGGGCACTCTGCCCGCATCGTGTGCTTGTGGTCAGCCTTTTGGAAAATCCTGTACCCTCTGTACCCGAGTCTTTGTTCAAAAGGGTTTTGCCAGCCTAAGCAAAGCTCTGATTGTCTCAGAGCTTCGCTTCAGGCTGAGGTCAGCTTAGCCCTGTGTTGTCTAAGGCCGTGGAGATGAGAAAAAAAGTCTAAAAAAAACCCAAACCCAGAGCACATCTTTTGTGGTCAGTTTTTGGTGCAGAGCAGCTGGAAGGAGAGGAGAGCTGGCTAGGCACAGTGGGGCTCAGTGGCTCTTTCCACACCTGATTTCAGCTCAGGTGAAGGCACTGGGCTGCAAACCAGGGGAGGTGGGATCAGGTCTGCCCTGCACTCAGCCACCGGGTCCCCAGGGTGCAGCCGCGTCCCTTGCTTGGCAAGGTCACCCTGCGGCCGCAATGTGGAGACGCACTGGGGCTGCCGGCGGCACTTGCCTCTGGTCCCTTGCCAGGATGTCCAGCCCTGGCAGCTTGGACAGGCTGGAACACAGAGACTGACTGCCAGGAGCTCTAGCAGCGTGTCTCCCCGCTTTCCCCCTCTCCTCACGTGCTCTGTTTAATGATGAGCAGCGCAACACGAGCTTTGCTTTGGCTCTTTGCATTCGCAGCTCTGGACCTGTGCTTGGCCCCACGTGTTTTCAGGCAGTAGAGGACCGGGATCACCAGACCCCAGCCTGGTCAGCGTGTTTCTTCTGCAACCCAGCTGTGACAGTGGCTGGTGAATAGGGTTTTCCTGTGCTGGATTGCAGCGTGCCATGGGCAGCGTTGCAGGCTCAGCTCCCACTTGCTGTTTGATCTGGGGACAGGCTGGCCAGGAGGTGATGCCCGGTGCCAGTGTACTGGTTGATCCTACCACTGGGTTAGCGATGGGTGCCTTTGACAGCCTGGATGGGTCAGGGCTCTGGAGAACAGAGGTGAAATCCGTGCTGGCTTCATGCTTATTGATACTTGGTGGTGCCAGGGACATGCCAGTGGCAGTGCCACGATAGCTGGCTGCAGTGTGGCTCGGCAGAACGGGGCCGAAGGGGCTCCCACGGTGTGTGCAGGAGCTCTGCAATGATTGCAGGGGACTCAGGACATCTGCTCTGGAGACAAGTGTCTGCACCCTGGGTTTTGAGGAGTTGCTTTGTTTTCTTTGCTCTGGAAAAAATATTCTCTGAGCTGGTGGGACAACGGGTCTGGAGAGTTAAGAGCCGTTGGTGTCCTTTCTGCATGGATCAACCTCAGCTCCAGAATCTAAAGCATAAAAACACTTCTCTATAAAAGCTGTTTTTTCTGAAATTGTGGAATCTGATGTGCTTCCTGGGACATTGTCTGTGGGACTCAAAGGAGCTCCTGGCCTGGACCTGCCTAAAAGGTTCCCTGCAGCCAGCTGGTCTGATTGCAAAAGCAAGTCCAGCCAGGAAGCAGCTGTGGATGCTGGAGGACTGAGGTTTCCAAGGCTGTTGCTGCTGTTAATCCTGTCCGGCTAAGGGCTTGCCAGGCTGCTCCCAAGTCTGTGCGGAGCTGGAGGAGGGAGGCTGCAGGAGGGTAAAGGCACAGATTCTCCTTCCTGGGGTTCCTTGGTGCCCATAACCTTCTTCAGGAGTGCAGGGTGTCACTGCAGCCCTTAAAACAGCCCTGATGGTGTCTGCCTGTCCTTGGGGCTGCTGTGATTTTGGCTGGATGCAAGGAACTGGCTCTTGCCCTGTGTGCTCCCAGCAAGGCCGCCGTTTCAGAGCCAGGGAAGGCACTTGCTGCCCTCAGCATCCTCCTGCCCAGGATGGATTTGAGCGCCTGGAGCTGGGGAGGCTGCAGGGAACCAGCAGCACCTTTTACCTCCCTCCTGCAGATCAGGTGCAGGCTGAGTCCATCAGCAGCCCCATCCCCTGGCCTCTGAAAAAATAGCCTGGACACCAGTGAGTGCTGACTGTGGTTTATCCTGCTGTTTTCCAGGTCAGAGCGGCTTGGGGAAATCCACGTTAATCAACACCCTCTTCAAATCCAAAATCAGCCGGAAATCTGTACAGCCGACTTCTGAAGAGCGGATCCCCAAGACCATTGAAATCAAATCCATCACTCATGGTGAGGTTCTGCAGATCCCACCTAGTGCTTTAGCTTTTGGTCCTCCTCTGCCTTATGTCTCCAGGGGCTCTTGGGGTCATTGACCTCCACTAAACCTCGACTCCCTTCTGTCTGAGGGGGCTTTGCCCATCCAGAGATGCTTGCAGGGCTGAGAAAACATCTATTTTCTCTGTATCCACCAGCACTGACTTAACTGTGATGGAAGGGAACAAGAGAGGTGGCCATGGGGGTGTGACCCTTCAGGGCAGATGGGGTTCTGCATCTCTTTGGAGGGCTGATTTGTGCCTGTTAGTAGCTGTGAAGGTGCATTTCTCCCCTGGGGGCAGCTCCCCAGCTGATTTTAGGAGGGTGTCCTTGCCCAGAGCACTCATTGACACTCGCCTCATGCACTGACGTTCTGCATTTCAGAGATTGAAGAGAAGGGGGTTCGCATGAAGCTGACGGTCATCGACACCCCAGGCTTTGGAGACCACATCAACAACGAGAACTGGTGAGCTGGAGACCGGTGCAGAGGGAAGGCAGCTGCACCCCATCCTGACCCAGTGCTGGTGCTGAGGGCTGTAGCTTGGTCCTGTGCCACCCACGCTCTGTGGGGAGCAGGGGAGGGGGTTGTTGTGGGTGGCAGCGCGGTGTCACGCTCCCCAGGGCTGATCCTGGACCCTGTGAGAGCTCACAAACATCCTGCTGTTCCCACCATGAGACAACCTTTGTTTGTGGCTGGGAGCAGCTGTGTGCCAGTCCCCGGACATGGCTCATGTGGCTCTGAAGTCTGAACTCTGCCAGGAGTCCCTGGGACAGTGGCTGGCTGTGCAGGATGGCTCCCCCGGGCCAGGGCAGGGCTGGCCTGGCCTGCCTGGCTGGTGGCAGATACCTTCTCCTCACCATGAGCTGGGTTGGGCTTGGTGGGGTTTGATGCTGCTCTTGCTCCTGTGCTGTGACACGGTGCAGGGAGCTGAGGGACACTCCCAGTCCTGCCCTGCTCAGCAGCCAGCTCCTGAGGGAGAGAAGGGGGGACTTTTTAGGCACTTGTTTGTCTGAACTGGGCAGTAAATCCCCTCCAGCCGTGCGTGGGGAGTTGCCAGGCGGTGAACACGTGAGGTTTGTGATTTCCCTGCCACCCGCAGTTGCTGTGTGAATGGGAGTTGACAGGAACTAAAATGTTCTCCTGTGAGTGTGTTTTGGTTTTGTTTGTTTGTTTTATGGGATTCTGTAACATGCTGAGCATCCCTGGCTTGGAGAGCTCTGCTTCACGCAGTCAGGCCAGGTGGGAGGTTCAGGGTGGTGCAGATCCATCACACAAACCCATCATGGAATGGTCTGGGTTGGAAGGGACCTTAGATCATCCAGTTCCAACCCCCCTGCCAGCAGCAGGGACACCTTCCACTAGACCAGGTTGCTCAAAGCCTCATCCAACCTGGCCCAGAACACTTCCCGGGAGGAGCAGCCACAGCTTCTCTGGCCAACCTGGGCCAGTGTCTCACCACCCTCACAGTGAAGAATTTCTTCCTATTATCTAATCTAAACCTCCCCTCTTCCAGTTTAAAGCCATTTCCCCTTGTTCTATCACTACTTTACTACCTTTGTAAAAAGTCCCTCCCCAGCCTTCCTGGAGCCCCTTCAGGTACTGGGAGGCCACTGGAAGGTCTCCCCGGAGCCTTCTCTTCTCCAGGCTGAGCAGCCCCAGCTCTCTCAGCCTGTCCTCACAGCAGAGCTGCTCCAGCCCTCGCATCATCCTCGTGGCCTCCTCTGCACTGGCTCCAGTAGCTCCATGTCCTTGTGCTGTTGGTGGCCCCAGCACTGGAGGCAGCACTGCAGGGGGGGTCTCAGGAGAGCGGAGCAGAGGGGCAGAATCCCCTCCCTGGCCCTGCTGCCCACGCTGCTCTGGGTGCAGCCCAGGATGTGGTTGATGTTCTGGGCTGTGAGTGCATGTTGCTGGCTCATGTTGAGCTTCTCCTTTACCGGTACCCCCAAGTCCTTCTCCTCAGGGCTGCTCTCCATCCATCCAGCCTGGATTTGTGCTTGGGTTTGCCCTGACCCAGGTACAGGCACTTGGTCATGCCTTGTTGCTTTCTTTTTGCAGCTGGCAGCCCATCATGAAGTTCATCAATGACCAGTACGAGAAGTACCTGCAGGAGGAAATCAACATCAACCGGAAGAAGCGGATCCCCGACACGCGGGTGCACTGCTGTATCTACTTCATCCCGGCCACCGGCCACTCGTACGTACCCTGCCGCCCGCCCGGGCCCCGCGGCTTCCCTCTCCCACCTTCGGTCTCGGGCAGCTCAGACATCGCGCTCTCCCTTGGGATCCCTCCATGTTTTTGGGGACTTGAGGAGCTTGAGGACAGTGTGAATGAAGTTGTCCCTTCTAGGGCATCTGGAGCCCTTGTAATAACACAGGAGAGCTGCTGTACCCCAGAAAAACGTGGAATTTCCTCTTCCAAGGGACCACCAAAGCCTCCCTGAGCTCCAGTGAGCTGCTTGCTGTGCTTTAGTCACCTTGCTTGCCTGGCTGAGGGTGAATGCCAGCCGTTGAGCTCTCAGACGGGACGGAGGGGCTGCCTTTGCAAACAGAACAGGGATTTTCTTTGCTGTGCCCCTGCCTTTGTGAGGGGAGAAGCTGGTGTTCCTTGTGCCACCGAGGAGCGAGCACCTGCACCCTTTAGGGGTATTTTGTAGGTTATTTGACTCATCTGTGAGTGGGATGAGGTTTATTCAGCACAGAGCTCTCCTGGCTCTGGCACTTCTCAAGCAACAGCATCAAAGGCCCAGATCTCACTCTGTTGTTTTTTCTTTTTCTTTTTCTTTTTCTTTTTCTTTTTCTTTTTCTTTTTCTTTTTCTTTTTCTTTTTCTTTTTCTTTTTCTTTTTCTTTTTCTTTTTCTTTTTCTTTTTCTTTTTCTTTTTCTTTTTCTTTTTCTTTTTCTTTTTCTTTTTCTTTTTCTTTTTCTTTTTCTTTTTCTTTTTCTTTTTCTTTTTCTTTTTCTTTTTCTTTTTTCTTTTTTTTCCCCTTCCCCTTCCCCTTTCCCTTTTTGCCTTTGCCTTTGCCTTTCCCTTTTTCTTTTCTTTTTTTTCCTAGGCATGTAGCCTGCAGTGAAAATCTGGGGTGCTTAAAAATGCCTTGAAAAATGTGACTGAAAGTGTCACAACATAAAACAAGACCTAAATTTCCTTTTGATTTGTGTCAGCTCCTTCCACTTCTGGCTCTGTCTGCATGGGGATTTTTTTTTGTTCTGTTTTCAAAAGTAAACTGAAGCCACCAGTGCTGTATTAATGTCAGCCTTTCCCTCTTCCCCATGCAGAGATTTATTCCAATAGAAAAGACTTTGTTGTGCTTCTGTCAGTGGGCAGACCAAAAATGCATCCTTCACTGGAACAAAATGACTGCATGGGCCAGTTCTGCTCTTCTTGTGTAACCAGCCATCGATTGGGAGCAGAGAGGCCCAACAAAACGTTTCTGGTTTAATATGATAAAGCAGAAAACATTTCAAAGGGAGATGACATTTTTAGGCCAGACTGGTGTGTTGGTCCTGCTTATCTCGGCCCCGATCTGCAGACCCTGCCTCGGCAGGTCAGGGTGTTGCAGCATTAGCTATGCTGGAGCTTTTTCTCATTGCTTTGGGTGTTTAACCCTTAAAAGTGGGCTTGGATCCTTGGATCCTGCAGATACTGGACCTGCACAGAGGCTGCAGATTTTGGGTGGTGGTGGCTGTGTGGAGTCCCGTCCCCATATCCCCCGCCGGAGCCTCTCCAGCTCTGCGCTCTGGTTTCTCTCACCCGCCGGCTAACAGCAATTGTGTGGAAGTTCAGCTGCTTTTTTTCTTTCTCTCCAGTGAACATGTGTTTCCAATATCTGAGCAAGCCCAGTGGTTGGAGGCAGTTGTTGCTGAGCTCTGTGCTGATCCTCCTTCCCTGTAGCCTGATAGCCCGGCTGGGGCCAGCGCTCACTCCCTGGCCGTGGCTCAGGGGCTGCACTTCCCTGCCCCCGTGTCAGAGCCATTCTCTGGCTCCTCTGTCCCTTCCTGCCACGGGATGAAGATAAGCTGAGCAATGAGTGAAGTGGGACAAACTCCACCAGGAGGGAGAAGTCAGTGGGAAATTTTGCTTCTCCAAGAGCTCACACAGGCGTTGAGTTTCCTTTCTGCCCCCTTGTGAAGCTCAAGTTCTTATCATCATGGACAGCCCATCCCCAGCACTGCCTGTGGACACAAATGGATGGGACAGCCACCTCCCCATGGGTTGGAGCTGCTGCAGCAGAGCTGGTAACAGAAGTTTGTGCTCATTTTGGAGGACAGGGGCTTGGGAGGCCATGTCATGGGGCTGTCACACAATGTTGAATGCAGGTTTGTGCCTCCACCAAGACAGGTGGTCCATGGTCCCATGTGGAAGGGTATGGAAAGGGCATCACAGTCCTTGCTTTGTTGCTTCTGGCTTCACTGGGAGGTGATGGGGAGCATGGCTGGCAAGGGCAGTGGCTCATAGCGCTGCAGGGACCTGCCCTAAGGACAACCCCAGCCAGCTGTGGAGGACCCCACCCTGCGCACGTGGCACCATCCATGTGTTTCCCGTGCCGCTTGCCATCCCGGGATGCTTGGTGCCATTTTTCCTGGGATAGTGATTGCATGGGGCTTGTTTGTGTTGCCTTTGGGGAACTGCAGCCCTCGACATGTGGCACAGCCAAAGCAGTGATGACGTGTGTCTGTCTGTCCCTCCCTGCCTGCGTGGTCAGGCCCAGCATCCCTTCCCCAGCACGTGGCTGCTGCCGGCAGTCAGGGCTGAGCCTACTGGGTCATTGGGGAGAGCTTGCTGGTTTCTTAAATGAAAAGGGCAAGAGAGAGGAGGAAAAAAGCAAAGTTAACCAAGTGCACAGATGCAGAGGCTGGAGTGAAGGGTTGCTCAGCTCTGTTTCCATCTGGGCAGCTCAAGGGTTAATCAGGGGAGAAGTTTCCGCTGCTGTGTCCCTTTGCAGGGATTTTGGGGCAGGCTTTGCAACCCATCTAGCTCGCACACACCCTGTCCTTCTGGTAACACTCCTGTAAAACCATGTTTGTGAAGGCTCAGTAACGCGCTGGCAGGAGCTGTGGCTGCAGCTGCTCCAGCCCTGCTCTTTGCCACCCAATAAATATCTCAGCGCTGACCCCTGTGAAGCACCGCTCGCCTCTGAAACATCCACACAGCCTCAGCAACCCTTTTTCTGCCCAAACCAGAGCTCCTGGCTGAGGGGTTGCCACCCACTGCAACTTTGCTGGCTAGCTGCCCCTCTTGGGTCCCCACCAGGTCCCTCAAGCAGGCTGATGGGTCCTGGTGATGGGGCTGGGTGGCTCCTGAGTGCTCGCTGGTGTTTGCTTAACGCACGGCTCAAATTCTTGCTACTCATTTGATCTGGGGCACAACCAAAAGGAAATAACTTTGCAGCTCACCCTGAATTTTGATTCCTATAATGGCATTTCAAGGGAACCAGCAGGAATGAGCCTCTGTTCAGATCCCATCTGTGCGTGGAGGCTGCAGGCAATGCAGAAGTAGCGTGTGCCCAGCCATGAGAGCGTGTGCCCAGCTGCTCTGCTTTCCCCAGCCCCATAGCAAGAAGGGACCAGGGAGCAACCAGCACTGACTGGGGTGGGCTGGATCCTTTCCTGCAGCTCCTGCTCCAGCCCATCCACTCCCCTTACTGCTCCTCCAACGCCTTCCAGCAAAGCCCAAATCACATGTGTGTCTAGTTTGCAAGTTTATATTATCAGGAACCATTTTGGGAAGTGGAAGACAACAGATGCTTTTTCTTCTTGAGCTCTACCTTCTTTTTGTGATCTGCTTGGAGCACATCATGCACCCCTGAAATGAAAGAACTCGCTTTCTCTTGCTGTTTTTTGGGTTTGTATATCAAAGGGTTTCACTGCTAATCCTCTCCAAGTGCTGGTATCGATGCTTCATGGAGGTAAACCAAGTTCAAACAGGACTTGTCACAGGATGGTGGGGGTTAAACACCAAAACAGGTCCACCCCAGATACCAGCAGAAGTCCCTGCTGTCCTGGGCTGTGCCTCACAGCAGGAGTTTAGGAGGAATTAGGTCTGGGCTTGCCCCATCGTGACCTTGGCCATGCCTGCTTGGGTCTGGACAGGGGTATTGGAGCAAATCAGGCTCTCTGCACTCACGATTGCTTTAAGCTGTTCATTCTCCTTTGGTGTCTTCACATGAAGTCTAGTGACAGGTCTTGTTTCTAGTGAAAAGAATCACTTTCTTTGAAATACTTAAGGATTTTCAGGGCTACCCAGCAGGAGTTGGTAGAATATCTAGAAACTTGCAAAATACACCAAAAACCACAGAATTTGCCCTTCTGGGAGGCCCTTGGTGCAGGGAGGTGCCCATGGGAGGTGACCTCCATGGACGAGGCACTTTCAGGGGCACATCAGAGCAGAAACTTGTGTCAAAGGTGCCCTGGGCTCTTCTGGGTTTGAGCACAGAGAGGTGTAGGACAAACGTGCCTGTGTGGATGCTGGTGGACGTGGGCAGGGTGGTGGCCTGGCTCTGGCTCTGCCTCCTGCTCTCTGGCTTATGCCAGCATCCTCCCAGTATCGGTGAGGGCTCAGTAACGGGGCTCTCACGTGTCAGACGAGCTGAAACTCCAGTGTCTGGCTGATTGTGAGTTCATCTGCATCAGCTCTGCATGCATGCTGGTCTTCACTCAAAAAAAAAAGGTGATGAAAGAGGCAGGAACACAGGCTCAGTAGGGAAGAGGCTTTTAGAGGGGAAAAATTGTTTGAAAAATAGCAAAGAAAGAGGAGGGGAAGGAATTCTGCTGGGAAAGGAACATAACTGCATTACTTCCTTGGAGGTCTGGGAAATACATTATGCAGAGCTCCAAACAATGTTTGCCAGCAGCAAGCCTGCTTAGATGTGTCCATGGGGGTTTCCTTGTCTTTTTTTCTTCCTTTTTTTTTTTATTATTAGTCAAACTCTTTCTTTGCTGGGGCCCAGAGTGATCTGTGACTCCTGTGTCTGTATTAGGAGCTCATTTGTTTGCACACTAACAATGTGCTCTGGGCTATATGTGCCACCAGTCTGTGGGGAGAAGGTCCACCTGGCACAGTCCAGCCCCATCCCTGGAAGAGGAGTGGGTTTGGCCAGGGCTTGGCTGGGTCACTGGTGCTGGCTGTGCTGCAGCAGCCTCGAGCTGCCATTTTCAGATCAGCTGGAGCTGAGCAGGTCTCTCTGGGGCTGGATGTCCCTCCCTTGGTGCTGGATGTCCCTCCCTTGGTGCTGGAGCTGGGCAGGGGTGGTCTTGCAGAATGGGGACACTGCCTGGTGATGGCTGAGGAGCTGGATCTGCCCTTTCCCCTTTGACTTGTGTGACTCTTGCTGGGCTTGCAGGAGCTGTGCTGGGTCTGCAGGGGTCTCTGAGACCTTTGTAGGGCCTGAGAAGACCATGATGGCATTTGACACAGTATTTTGGCAGAAGGTGCTTTCTTGCCCATGTTCTTTTAAGTCAGTGTCCCATTTATTTTGGTTTCTTCCCTGGTGCCTTCTGGTTTGTGGCACAGGGTTGGTCTGCCCTCAGGGAGGTCTCTTCCTTGGCCCCAGCTCTGCTGCTGAAGCCTGTGGCTCCTCTAAAAGGTGGCTTCACCTCTCTCTGCCCCAGTTTCACCAAAGAAGAGCTGGGTCATGTCCTGCTGGCACATGTCACCACTGGAGGTCATGAGGATGTACATGTGGCAGAAGGGTCCCTTTGCTTCTGGGGCTCTGGCATTGACCTTCCTGCCCCTTCCCTGTGTGCTTTCAGCAAGGGCTCGTTTCCAACAGGCTCCTTAATGCATGTGCACCCCAAAGATGTCCCTGTACCCTGGTCTCCTGTGGGACCTTCAGGTTTCCTTTTTCAGGGCAACTTCTGCTGAACTGTCCTGCATGGCCTTATGTGTCCCCATTACCTCCAGAGCCACCAAGGGGGACCTGCAGCAGGTGGAGGTGTCCCAAGGAGGGCTTTCCTCTAGCGGGCTTGGGTACCCCCAGCATTAAAAATACCTTCAGAGAGGACTGAGGAGCGAGGGGGGGTCATGGCCAGGTGCCCTCATTGCCATCCACAGCTGGCCCGCAGCCCCTGGACACAGACCAGCGTGGCACTGGAGGTCACATCCGTGCTGTCAGCAGGAGCGTTTAGCAGGGGGGGATTTCTCAAGGGGCTGATCACTGGGGTTATGCAATTTCTGCAGTTTTCCTCTGCTGAGACTTTGACTGCAGAGGTTTTCTGACATTTTTGTCCTCTGGAACAAGCAACTTCTGTGTCCTGTGAGCCCCTTGGAGAATTAGCAGAGCCTTTTTTAATCCCAAGCAGTGGATGCAAGATGCAATCCTGGCTCGTGCACGACAGTGGGCTCCTTAGTGCAGGAGTGAGCGTGAGCAGCAATAGTGACCCGTGGCCAGTTCCATGTCGTGCTGTCCCTGGATGGTGGGTGACAGCTTGCATAGGGCTGGAGGAGGTTTCACACCGTGGTATCTCCCCAGCTTGGTTTGTGCATTGCAGGAGGGCTGGCCCCGCCGCCAGCATTGCCCGTGTTCTCATCCCAGCTTTGCCAAGGATTTGGTGTAGCTCTGGGCAAGTTCCTGCAGTGCTCTGTGGCCAAGCATCCGTGCAGAGATAAAAGCCCTCTCCCACCTGACGGGGCTTTGCGAGGGTTCGCGGGCGGTGGCGGCGCATTTTGAAAGGGAAACGTTTGCCTGCAGAGCGCCTCTGAGCTGGACACGTGCTGTTGTGCTTTAAGACAGTGTCTTTATGTCTTTATTTTTCCTCTGTGAATGAAAGTAATTCCCCCTCTGTGTCTGGTCTTTGAATGCCCCCTCTCCACCGGGGATTGCAGCAGCCCCCGCTTTGCTCTCAGTGCCCAAATCCTCTTTTTGCTGCTGCATTTTTCAGGCTCCGGCCACTCGACATCGAATTCATGAAGCGCCTGAGCAAAGTGGTCAACATCGTCCCCGTGATTGCGAAAGCCGACACGTTAACGCTGGAGGAGAGGGACTACTTCAAACAAAGGGTAAGGTGGTTCTTCTCCAGGCTCCCAGCTCTTGTCCCTCATCCCCTCCTGCCCCGTTTCCCCTCCCCAGTTCCCCTGGCAGGGCGGGGAGGGCGAGTGCCTGGCCCAGAGCCCAGCGCATTCCTCCGGCTGCAGCCCTGAGCGATCCCACGTGGCCGGAGGAAAGGCGTGCGCTCCAAGCAGTTCCTTCTGTTTCTCTTGGATCTTTGTCAGTGCAGGAGAAATTCTGAGCTCTAAGATTTGGGGCCTGTTTCTCTTGTCTCCTTTGTTATTGTTGTTATTTTCAGGCTTGTTTCTGTTATTTTGGGAGGTAGATGGTGTTGCACATAGAGGCTGGAAAACCCATCCTGTGCAGCAGCATCAGCTGCTGATATGGGAACCCGGTAAAAAAATGTGCGGGTTTGCTGAGCTCAGCTGTGCAAGATTTAGGATGGAAGCAAGGCATGAAATTCCCTTGGTTGGGAGCTGGAGGAGGGGAGCCAAGGAGGTAGCTGAATCTACAGCAAGACATTGGCTTTCCTCCGTGCATGCATGCTTAGTGCTGCTGAGAGGTGGAGATGCCCCACTTTGGGGTTCAGTAAGGGGCTGTAAATCCATTTGTGTAGCTGACAGATGTGGCTGCAGGCGTGGTGGCCTCAGTGTTCCCTGCAGATGTAAGCCAAGCCACCAAGCTCGCTCCATGAGTCAGAATTGCAGGGAAGTGAAGAGAAGGGAAAGGGGGTCTTGCCAAAAGGGCAGTTTTAGGGACCACCTCCACTGGTTATGGAGAGAACGGCACATTAGCCAGGGATTGCTTGCTGCCTCTGTGCAGGAGAGGATGAGCCACCCCTTCCCACACCAGGGTCTTCCCAGTTCTTGATGAGCAGCATCAGGCACTGAAATATCCAGTCTGGTTTTGGGGGCTGGTTCCAAACTCTGCAGGCAGTTCCCTTTGCAGTGAGCAAGAGGATGGCTAGAAATGGAGCTGGGAGCTAATCCAGGCTGGGCTTGATCAACGTGCCAGCCTGTTTGCACCGAGATCTGCGAGGGGCTGATGTGAGATGATGGGGATGTGAGTCCACGGTGCCACCTCTGCTCTCTGCAGGGGCTTTTGCAGGCTGCTGGCTCCCTTCAGAGGTTACAAGAGCACGTGTCCGGCTGTATGAGGGTGGCTGGCTGGCTCTGGGACAACAGTCAGTCTGGGGCCTCAGATGTCACCTGGGTGCTCTGGGCTGCTGATAACATCCTTCTGTAATGAAAGACCATGGGGAGACTGTCCAGCTCGCCAGCTCTGCACTGGCTTGGTGCAAGATGAGATTGGCCTATGTTTAATTACGTTTCTGATTATAACCAGACCCCCAAAATCCTTCCAGATGGAGAGGGAACATGTAGCCACGTGGCGTTTTTGCAGTGCCCCTTCTGCAAAGCGCTCACCCTCCTTACGCTCACGGCTCCAGATCTGCTGGTGCAAACGAGAGAGCCGGTCACCAGTCCAGGCAGGCAGAGGCTGGGACCTTTTCCCTTTGCTCCAGCACACCTGCCTGTGTGCTTCCAAAGAACAGAGCTCCATCTGCACCTGGGGGTGTAGCTGGTTCGGAGAGGTGATAGGTTTTTGGGTTTGGATTGGGACGGGCAGGTGATGGTGAAGCACCAGCCTGGCTGCAGGCTACCTAGGCTGACATCAGCGCTGCACTGAGGTAGTGGGATGGGCTCCGATGCTTTGCAGACTTGGCTTTGTTGGGTTGTGCCCCTAAAAGTAGTGTGTGGGTTTGGCTGGGGAGTGGGAGGCCGACTGGGGGGTTTCTCTGGGCTGGATCTGCTTCCTTTGCCAGCCTGCAGCGTAGGAGGTTTATTGCCATAGGAAGCGATGGGAGCAGGCGTGCGGGCTGGGTTTGGGTTTGCAGCCCTGTTGGAGAGGGCTGATCCTCCGTGCTCCCATGAGCTGAGCCTCCACCCAGGAATCAGATTTCGGCATCTCTTCCCCTTGCACAGCAGCAATAGCCTTAAGAGGCTGCTCTTCCAAGCTGTCTGTGCCCCTGTCCCCTTGGATCAGGCGCTGCTGTGGGTCCTTTTCCAAGGAGCTTAAGCAGACACCAGAAAGCGACTAACTAACTTGGGTTACGTGCCTAGTGGCTACATTCCCCGTTGCTTGATGCAGTTTGTATTGTCTTACTTTTTTAATCCCAAAGCAACACCCAGCTCATACAACTTCATCTCACTCTCAGCCTGAACTGTGTCTTGGCACCAGGTTCTTGCAGAGATTCCAGGGCAAGCGCTTGGTAGGTGTGCAGCAGTTAAACACAGGTCTCTCTCCCCAGGATGGACAGTGTTTAGGGTGGAGGGAGGAGATGTTGCTGCTGGGCATGGCTCATGAGAGCCTCTTGGGTCAGCTGGGAGCTGCTGCCGTGGTGGGAGTGCAGCTTCTCTGCCCATCTCCTTCACATATTCCTCTGCTCATCTCTCCTAGATAATGGCCGATCTTCTTGCCAACGGGATTGACGTGTATCCTCAGAAGGAGTTTGATGAAGACTCTGAAGATCGGCTCGTGAATGAGAAATTCAGGGTTAGTGCCTGGTGTTGCAGGTTGGATGTGTTTGGATGAGCCCTGCAGCTCTGGGTGCTGCTGATGTCCTGGGGGGTCTCTTGCAAAGTGCCTCTGTTTTCTTTTCAAAGCTGCTGTGCCCCTGTCCAGGGGGTCTGCACAGGACCTGGGGTTTGCCCAGGGCCAAGGATCCCACCAGACCTCAGAGCAGGGACAGAAAGAGGGTGAAGAAGGTAGCTGGGGAGGGTGTCCTGTCCCGTCCATGTCGCTGCTCCTTTTCCCCGGCCCCGTTCCTCAGAGGTGCCCTCAGTGAGCAGTGAGGTCCTGTGGCCCTTTGCCCTGCCCAGGGGCAGGGGGTGCTGGTGTCTGTCCATCTCTGGCCAGGATGCAGCTTCCCAGCACCTGGAGGTAATTTGCCCGTAGGCTGCTCGGCTTTCATGGCTGTCAGTTCCTTGCTATAGGAAGTAGCTAACAAATTTTTGGCTCAAAAGAGTGGATTGGACAAATTCAAGGAAGAAAAATGTCTTTTAGGGACTCTTAAGTACAAAGACACCGTGTGGGATCAGGAGATGACTGAGCCATAGGTTGCCAGATGCTGAGGGTAATTCCCAGGGAAGCATCATGGTACCTTGTCCTTGGCTGTGTGCTGGCGCCTGCCAATGAGGTGCTGGGATAGACTGGTTTTGGGCTGGCTTTAGACTGGTTTTTGCTGGGCACGTGTGTAAGAGACACTGCTGTCCAAGTCCTGGGCTGCCTGCCAGTGCTGCTCAGGAGCATCAGGGACAGATCAGCTCATTCCATTAAGCTCTCTCCTGAAAACAGCTTGACGTAGGGCTTTACTCACCAGCTTGGTTTCCTGGCCTGCTTTCAGGAGGAAAACGTAACCTTTTTTTTCCCCTTCCCTCAGGAAATGATCCCCTTTGCAGTGGTGGGCAGTGACCAAGAGTACCAAGTTAATGGAAGAAGAATCCTTGGAAGGAAGACCAAGTGGGGCACCATTGAAGGTACCTTGTTCTTGTTTCCTTACCTCTTGAGCTCATATCCCTGCCCTGACAGAACATGATGAGGTCCAATAGAAGTCGAGGTGTACATAGGGCTTCCCTGCCCCTCCAAAGAAAATCACTTCCCTGGTGTTTGGGGACCAAAAACTCCTCGGCCAGTGCTCCTGCACGGAGTTTCTGGGCCTTTTTTGGGCTGCTGAGTGCCAGAGGGGACACTTCTGGGTTTCTTGTGGCCTAGCTTCTGCTGGCTGCACAGTTTTGCAGTTGGATTTGAGGGCACACACCTGCAGTGTTGATATCTCTGTGTTTCGAGTCCAGGTTAGAGCCTTTCCCCTGGCACCTGTAGGTCTCTGCACCTTCCACCGTGCTTTTGGCTGTTGCCCTCATAGGATCTCTTCCTTACTCTGTCTTCATCCCATCAGCATCTTCCTTTTTTATCTCCCATTTTAAATCATAGTTTAAAGACTAAAAGAAGGCTCCTGGCTCCAGTGCATCTACACATTTCCCTGTCCCTGACAGCCAACTGGCACATCTCCAGTGCCACCCGTCTTTTCTTCCTCCCCTTCATTTCATAGGTTCCTCTCCTTTACGGGTCTTTTTAACAGGAATCCTGTGGTGAAGGATGCCAGGAAAATCAGAGTATTTTAAAGCTCTGCTGCCCTCTTGTGCTCTGTCCTTGGAAGTTCTGAGTTTAATAGGGCCTACTAAACCACTCACCTTCTGCTTGTGGCATCTGCCTTCAGCATAGGCAGACACCTGGGCCCAGCCAAGTCCACAGGCAGCCTCTGCAGAGCAGTTATTTGTTGTCTTGCCATTTCTGCATTGTGCCTACAAGAAAGCTGGGGAGGGACTTTACAAAGGTTGTAAAGTAGTGATAGAACAAGGGGTGATGGCTTGAAACTGGAAGAGGGGAGGTTTAGATTAGATAATAGGAAGAAATTCCTCACTGTGAGGGTGGTCAGACACTGGAACAGGTTGCCCAGAGAAGCTGTGGCTGCTCCTCCCTGGAAATGTTCTCGGCCAGGCTGGGTGAGGCTTTGAACAACCTGGTCTAGTGGAAGGTGTCCCTGCTGCTGGCAGGGGGTTGGGACTGGATGATCTTTAAGGTCCCTTCCAACCCAAACCAGTCTGGGATTCTATGTTCAAACCAGTTTGGGTGGGAAAAAAAAAAAATTAAAAGGGAGTTGATCCTCTAAATTCAAATGCCTGGTAAACTGCAAGCTGTCAGCCTAATTGTGGTGGAGCTATGCCCCTTGATTTTTCCCTCTTGCAGACACTCTTGCTTGCCCCAAGCCCTGTTCAGACAAGAGTAGCCTTAGTCAGCAAGAGATCCTGTCCTTCTGCAGCAGCAGCAGCCCGGGCAGCACAGTCACAGACATGCCTGAGATGTTGCAGGAAGCTCATGGTGAAGCTATAGATGAAACACTTATGTGGAACCATGCCCAGCGCTCATTGTAAAGCTCACCCTGTCCCTTTCCCTGCCTTGTTTGGAGCCTACTTAAGCTTGTGTTGGTCCAAAGAGGGGGTCACAGTTGGAGATGCTGCTGAGAGCTCCCTTGTTTGATGGGAGATGGTGGGAAGGGACTGGGAATGCTCAGTCAGACCTCACTGTCCAGTTGGTCATGCTGAGCTGGGGCAGGTACCTGAGTCAATCACTGGCTTTACAGCAGCAAAAAGGACTCTTGAGTCCTGTACCTTATAGCCCCTGAGGGTAAGTCCCCATCTCAGCCCTCCATACACTAGTGAAGCCCTCCAGGGTCCTTCTTAAACCAAGTGGTTGCCATACTCATGCTGTGGGTGCACACTTACGGGTTTCTCTCTCTTCCCACCAGTGGAGAACACAACACACTGTGAGTTCGCCTACCTGCGGGACCTCCTCATCAGGTCAGTAGGGCTGTTCCCAGGCCCTGGAGCCTTCAGTCACCAGGTGGCATCCAAAGAAAGGGGAGAGCCCTGCCCAGCTTGAAGCAATTGCTGCCTTGCTTTGCTCATCCATCCCTCTATTCCCTCCCAGCTTGCTGCAATGCTGCAGCCCCTCTGCGAGAGGTGGCCCCACTCGATGGGAGGTGGCTTCAGGGTGCTTTTCTCAGCTATGGTGCTGAGTTAAGGGAGGAGAGGAGCAGTGGATGGGGCAGGACAGTCTCCAAGATTGCTTGCAAGTGTGCAGCAGGGCTCCACCTCACCTGCAGGCAGCTGGGAAGGCTTTTGGCCTTAGTGGTCCCTCATCAGCCCCAGATCCTACCCCCAGTCCAAAGACATCACCCTCCTGCACCCCAGGATCATGCTGTTGGGGGGTCTGGGCGATCACTGGTCCCTCTTGGGAGAGGTGTACCTGCTGCACAGGAATGGGAGGTGGAGCCCCCATGGCTTGCTAGAGGGGGCATTGGGCTGGTCAGAAATTTGGCTGCAACATAAATTCTGCACATGCAAGCTGGTGCTGCCAGATGGTTGTGTGAGGCTACAACACCCAGGGACTTGCAGGACTGGGGTCTTCCTAGATGGGTGTTTTGCAGCCAGGGCTCCCACGTACCCAAGCACAGGCTGTTGGTACCAGTGAAGGCTTCTGGTCTTGGTTGCCCATAATTGCCTTTGCTTCCCTCTTGTGCTCTAAAGATACCATTAACCAGTAAAGCAGGAGGGGGAGTTTGGGCTGGAGGGTGTGTTTGGAAGCAGAGGTTGTGGGGTGCAAGGGTTGGGGTGGCAGAGGCTGGGCTGGAGGAACCTGTGCCCAGCGAGGTGCGATTGCCCCCGTCTCCCTCTCCCGCAGGACACACATGCAGAACATCAAGGATATTACCAGCAACATCCACTTCGAAGCCTACAGGGTCAAGAGGCTGAACGAGGGCCAGAGCTCGCTCTCCAACGGCGTGGCCGACAAAGAGCTGGTGGCTAACGAAATGTAACCGTCTCGCTCCGTAGCCAGGACCTTGCTCGCTCACGCTCGCTCTTTCTCCCCTCTTCCCCCTTTATTTTTATATAAATCCTCTGCCACTGTCCCCCTTCCCACCCCCCAACTCCCTGCCAATGTTAACTGACCAAATAACCAGACGCCGTTTCTGTCGTGTGGAGCGGGGCGGCCGCTCATCCCCCCCCCGCTTTGGGGGGTGGGTTTCCTTCCCAGCCCCCGGTCCTGCAGCCCTGGGCTGGGGACTGTCCCCTCGCAGAGGTCGGGTTCTCACTGGCCCCCAGCACTGGCCTGACAGCCGAGCTCAGGGGAGCAGATCAGTGGGGTTGGTGGGGTTGGGGTGGCCCCAGGAGCCCAGCCTGCCCCTCCATGCAGAGGCTTTTCTCCGTCCGTTGAAGGCAGGGGTTTCTCCGGTGCATGTAGCCGTTGGAAGCACGGTACGGTGGTGTGAAGACAACAAGACGGTGCCATCCTTGTCTCCTGCTGCCTCCTCCGAGCCCTCTGCAGCCCGTCGGGACCCACTAGCCCCCAACCCAACCCCTCTACCCTGCCTACATGCAATAAACTGGGAGTGTTTGGGTGTCACCTCGCCCGTCACCGACCCCCGGCCAGGCAGAGCAACCTGCTTTGGGAGAAGTGCCTTTTCAGACTGTTACCTTGCAATAGTTGGGAGAGGGGAGGGAGGGAGGGAGGGCTTGCCTTGTCTGTCTTTGCAGCCTGCAAAAGGCCTGCAACGCTTTGTAGAGACTCCTCTTCCTCCTCCCTTGGACCATAAATGTGGCTGATGTCCTGGGAACACTTGTATATTTATTTTTCATTCAGTTGAGTGGGTTTTTTTTCCACTGAAGGCTCCAAGTCTGTGTGTCCAAAGGGGGCTGAGAGTGGAACATCTCTGCAAAGCGGTGGTGGGAGGTGGAGAGTTGTCCTTTCTCATCCTGGTGATTCTGGGGCTTTTCCCTACGTCAGAGGAGGGTGTTAGATGGTTTTAATTTTTTTTTATTATTATTTTTTGGATCTCTGTGACATGTCTGTGTCTAACACGCTCCTCTGGTTTGCTGGTCCTTGTGCAAAGGGACCGTGCATGTGCGGTCCAAGCCCTGCAGCCGTGGGGAGGGCTGGGGTGGCGTTTGTGGGTGCTGCACCTTGTGGCCCCCCCCCTGCTTTACCCCCCCACTCCTCCTCTTTCAGTGAGTCTCCACAAAATACGACCCTGCAAGGGGGTCAGTGACATAACACCGTGGCACAGGAGTGGGTGGTCCTGGAGAAGAGCTCTGCAGCCCCCCTGCCCCAGCTCTGCTTGCCTCTCTGTTATCCATTCCATCAGTCTCCACATCCTCTCTAAGGGATGAAACTTTCTGCAAATCACCCCTTTTTTGGGGGGCACATAGTAAAATGGCAGCGTGTCCCATTCTCTAGCACTGGAAGGTGCCTGCAAAGCCCTCCCCATGGTCACCATGGGTAGCAGAGCCACTTTCTTCAGTGCAGGTGACCAGGAGGAAGGAGGAGGTTTCTCATCTCGGTGGGGATGCCCAGATAACGCTGCTCAGCAGAGGGTTTGCAGGGGGGTCCCCACACATGTCCCCCCCCACCCCAGCAGCCAAAGGGGTGCTTGTGGGCGAGTGCATCGCAAGGAGAATCCACTCTCCCCTTTAACTCATATGTTCCCCCTCCACAACAGCACAGCAGAGCTGTTGGGGAAGAACAATTATCTACTTGCTGACTTGCTACATTTTAGCAAAAACAAAACAAAACAAAAAAGTGTATTAACTGAAAAAATCTCTATATTTCAGGTGTTAAAAACAAAGACTA
Source organism: Caprimulgus europaeus (assembly GCA_907165065.1). Next base: position 2,484,844 of record OU015543.1, on the reverse strand, counting down.
TGAAAGGGGAGGAAAAAAAAAATCTCTTGTGTGAGGCACTTCTGCAAATGTCATCTTAAACTTTTTTTTTTTCCTCTAGTTGATATCTCAAGCTGGGCCAAGCAAGACACGCCGCTTTCTCCTTTGTAACCTGATTATTTTTTGGAAGAAAAAGAAAATAATACAATAATAAAAAAAAAAAACCAAAAAACTTCATCCAGATCTATTAAAATGGCCTTTTGGGGGTTATAAGCATTATGACAAATTTAGTCCATTTTTGTATAAATAATAGTGTTTAATATGTATTTCCCAAAATAAATGTTTCAAATGCAAATAGAAGGAGGTTTGTTTGGAAATGTCTGTTCCCAGCCACGGTGTGATCCTTACTGCTTGAACCCAGTGGGGCTGCAGGTGATGGGAGAGTCCAGCTCCAGAGCTGCTGTGCTCTGCTCACTTTGGGGTCAAGGTTTTATTTATTCCTAACCCCCTTGGCCCTTCCTACCTCAGATACCTGCCCCAGGTACTCTACAAAATGCTGGAGCTGCTGGTGCTGAGCGCCCTGGGGACCGAGCCAGCACAGCCGTGGTGTCCTTGCAAATCCCAAGGGAGGCAGGTGGGTCCTCTCCATCTGCTTTCATGGTGAAGCTGTTTCCACTGCAATTGCTGGTATTTTTATTAAGAAGTGGGTTGCACCTAGTTCAAGGCCAGACAGCAGCTTGCATGTCACAGCAATGTGGATTTAGCTTTGCAGGAAGATCTTCAGACCTTTCATGACTGCAGGGTTGGCCTTGGGATGCCCTTGGAAGCTGGCTTTGCTTTGAGGACCCACCTTCCTGAAAACCACGTTTCTCATTGGTGTTACAGATGAGACACTGTCCAGTCTGGTGTTTTAATCTGTCCTATGTGTCTATTGTATTTTTTTTCCCCCTCAAGCCAGTTGAACTCAAAAGCCATCTTGACTTGGGCCTGAGCAACCAGCTCTAGGTGACCCTGCTTTAGCAGAGGATTGGACCAGGTGACATCCAGAGGTCCTTTCCAGCCTCAACCCCTCTAGGATTCTGTGGTTCTGGCACTGTATGAAAATAAAACCAACAGGACAGAAGTTGGGTTGGGTTGGGTTCCTATGGGTGTGTGGAGCACAGGACAGGCTTATGTGCATTTTTCTTCTGTTTTGCACAGAGCAGTGAATCAGCTCATCTTGTACAGCATCCAGGGAGGTGGTGTGATAGCTTCACTGGGCTGGCCCTTGGCCAGCAGCCAGCACAGCCATTCACCCACTGCCCCCCAACCCCAGGGGATAGGGGAGAGGATTGGGGGGCAAGGGTAAGGAGACTCGTAGGTTGAGATAAGAACAGTTTAATAATAGAAAACTTAAAATAATACTAATATTAAAATAGTAGTGATAATGATAACAGTAACAAAATATACAAATGAGTGACCCCCAGTGCCATTGCTCAGCACCCACCGACCCAGCCCGGCCCGTTCCCAGAGAACGATCCCGGAGCAGCGACAATCCCGACCCGAAACCGCAATCCCGGGAGAGCGAGAGCCCGAGCGAGCCAGAGAGAGCCAGAGAGAGCCAGAGAGGAAGAGCCCCTCACTGATACACTGGGCATGGTGTGATATGACCTGGAATACCCCACTGGCATATCTGACTGTCAATTAAGTTTATTAATGTCAGTATTCCTCACCCCCTTAAATCTTGTGCTTGTGGACGAACAGAACACAAAGTCCTTCACTGCCAGCGACAAAAATGCCAACACTGGGATGTTCTCAGTGTCTCTCTCATAGCAAATCCCAGGCTGAAAGCAAAACCCAGCACAATTCTAGCTACTGAAAAAGGAACCCAGCTCTGGTCTAGCTAAAAACCAGGACAGGTGTGCAGTCACGTTTGCTGATGACTTTGCCCCAATGCTAAACCCATCTCTAGCAATACCCTTTTTTGTGTGCTGTACTGCAGTGTCCTGGTTGCTTTAGCTCAGACACTCCTCACCCCTGCAGGTCTTCTCTACTAAATGAGTCTGTTGGGGAGAAGCAGTGAGATCAAGGTGTTCTCGCTATTGTAACTGGAGCAAGACCCCAAGCAAAGGCTCTGAGGGACAAAAATCAACGTGTAGTATTTACAAACATGGACCATGGGCTTTGCTTCTGGACAAGTCTGCAGCAGCTTTCCCCCCCCGTTTGGTGTTTCTCTCTTGTGCTGGTGTCTGGTTTTTGCACCTTTCCTCAGTGCTGGCATCTGACCATGCCCATGGAGGGAGACCATAGAATCACAGAACGGTTTGGGTTGGAAGGGACCTTTAAAGGTCATCTAGTGCAACCCCCAAGAGATGGGGCAGAGGATGCTCCAGGGCTCTCCAGGCAGATGCTCTCCTGTTGACAGATTGAGAAACGGTTTGTGGCTGGGGCAAGGGGAAGGCAGACAAAATTCACGAGCTCAGCAATAAGGGCAGCTTTTGTTTAGCCCAGAGGAGGAGCTCAGCAGGTCAGAGTTCCATTCATGGGAATGGCTTCCAGATGTTACAAAGCTCCGGAGAGGTGGGCTTGGCGAATGGAGAGCAGCAATGCCAGATGCTCTGATAGAGCAGGGGTTTGTGTGACGCTATGGGAAAATCCCAGCTGGGGGAAGGGCTTCCCATTGCAAAATCCTCCCCCTGTTCTCCCCAGAGCCTTGGCTGAAGGGCAGGAGTGACCCAGGAGCAGGGTGGATGGGGAGGGTTTGGGCAGAGGAGGACGCAGGGAAGGGGCTTCTCCCCCTGCCCACACCCTCCTGAGCTGCCTCGGAGGGAAATTTGCCTAATGACGCTGGAGCTGACAGATAGGGCCTTGCACTAATGGCTTATTGAGTGGCCTCACTTGAACAAATGAGGGAAATGAAGATGAGTGAGAGTTTAATTACTGATCGGAGCAGGGCTTTCTGCAGGATGACAGGCACTGGCTCCCCTTTGCCTGGCTGTGGGAAGGAGAGGAGGAACCCCCAGCACAGCTGGGCTTTTGGGGTGTCTGGTGGCATGGGTGGCATTGGTGGAGATGGCTGCTTGGCCAGGCTGGGCTGGAGGTGGGTCATGGTTCCACCTGACCAGCCCAACCCAGAGAGCATCACCATCCAAAGAGGATGACTATAAATAATAAGAATAAAAGGGAGTATAAATAATTAAAGCAGCTCATAGTGAGTAGTTCCTGAAACGTCTGCCTGATTTAAAAACTAATTACTTGGAGGGTAATCACCACCAGAAGTGCATATATTTGCCCACAATGCTGCTCTTCCCTCCTCTTCCTTTCGCTTGCCCTCTCCTGATTGCTATCCCAGACTTATCACTCATCCACAGCACATAATAAACTGTGTTGTACTCGTCCATCTCCCTGATTAATAATGTCATTGGAGACCTGTTCAGGGAGGAATAAATCCTCTCTGGGTAGGAGGCCAGGTGCCAGCAGGAGGGGATGCCGTGGCTGTGCAGTATCTGCAGAGCCCGAGCCCTGGGAGTGTGCTTTGCCCCAGAGAGCCACCTCCTGCTCTTTGGATGAGCCTGTGCTACCCAAAAACCAGGACATCGCCGTCACTGCGAGCCAGGGAACGTGAGGAGGATGTGTCATCACCTGCTCAGTGTGAACTGCTGTTAAGAGACTTTTTTTGGATCATCTCTCTTACACACTGGGCCATAGTGCTCATCAAATCCTGAGTTCAGTGAGGTGGGACCTGTCCTCACGGGAAACATCTCCTTTTGATGTGCAAGGCGGGCTGCAGCAGGCACAGGGAGAACTGCCCATCTCAGTTTTAATTACTGGGAAGCTGCTGCACTGCAGTTGAAAGCCTGCGGGTTTTTTTGATCATCTTCACTGCGGCTCCAGCAGAAAGGAGGATTTGTGCCTCCATCCCCACCCCTCTGCCACCCCTCATGCCACCTCCATGGCACAGGGTGCTGGCCCCAGCCTGCCTGCCTCTTCTCAAAATCACAGCAAAAACCTCCCTTCCATGCCCACCACACGCTGAAGCTTGTGACTCTGGCCTACAGTTTACTTTGTATTTGTCTGGCTGAGCTTGTGTCTGGTGCTATACCAATTAATCAGTAATTCTCACCATCAGCCTGATTTAGGAGCAGTATTACACTGCATGGCACAGAATCATTTATTCCTAACTGATGGGATTCAGGAGACTTCCACCCGCAGCCCATGATGTTTTCTCATTAACATTACCGAGCTAAGCTAAAAACTGCAATTTCATAAGTCATGCTTCCTTCAAAGGCACATCACCAGCTTCCCAGGGACTCCAAAAGTTGACTGAAGCTTAGAGACATACCTCATAGCATGCAGTAATGTACCAAAGTCCCTCTGATTAATATTGAAACCATCTTTTCCACAAGTTTCCCTCCCCTGATCTATTCCCATCACAAATAACCCTGCAAGGATGGCACTGCCTGCCCCCTTGCCCGGGCATCCCAACCAAGCCCTCCAAACAGCAGCACCACACAACATCTTGGTCATTAGAACCAGCCCTGTGCTAATGAACCAATACACCAAACCAGAGCCAATTAGAGGGGTTCCCAGCAGCAAAATTTGTTGTAGATGTGTATGTTAGGAACTGTGTCCTGAAATAGCTTTGCAGAGGACAATGACAAGGAAGCAGAAAGAACCTTGTCCCTTTGTGTACATCCACACCACATTAAACGATGTTAGCCCTGGGCTTAAATTGCCAGGGGAGCAGAACAGCACTTGATGAGCATTGCCACCAGCGATCCACCTTCCCTGCCCTTCTCCTCTTCTGCCACCAGCCTCAGAAGAAAGTAAAGATTAAAATAATATTCCTACAGCAAAATTACACATTGGAGCCTCCACAGCCCTCCCGGGAGGATCAGGGCACTCCTCTATAAATATCTGTCTCGATATGTTTAATTTGCAGATGAAATTAAGCCTGGGAAGAAAGAGAAGGCTGCCTTTTCATGTGTGGGCTGTCCAGCTTTGCCTTGAATATCAAAGTGAGATGAGTTACAAAGCAACGACTCTCCGGGATTATCTAAGAAACCTTGTAGGTCCCAAGTGACAGCGGTTATGGGATCAAAAGGTGTAGTACTTATGCAGAAAGCCAGGAAAAGCCAACGTGGTTCTTAGATCAGCCCCAAAGAGCAAAAATCTCAGGTCAGGTTGCAGAGTTCAGGAGGCAGGTGAGGAAACAGGAGAGGCTGAGCCTTCACATGGACTTTGGATTAAATATTAACTTGCTGCAGTGGGTTATGAGGATAAATATTTTCATTAATCATGTATGGGCTCATTATGATGGTGAGAACAGACTGTTAGAGTTTCTTCTGCATGAGTATTTCAGTGCTAACTTCCCATTTGCTGCTCATTGCTTTCTGTAAATCATCATCTTTTATGCTTTCGCTCTGATTTAGAATTTTTTTTTCCCCACAAATATTTTTATTGGTTTCAGCATTTTATTGGTTAGACTTCAAAAACGTCAGCTGAAAAGATTTTTGCATCAGGATGAAGGAACAGGAGAAGAATTCACCTCCAGCCAATAAAACCAAGGGAAGTGAAGCAGAATGATGTTTCTGGGACAGCCCGTGGAGGTGGGAGCCTGATCTGGGGTGGGAAAACAGCTCTTGCTGAAGGGATCTGCTGCCACGTACCAGTGAGAACTCCTGGAGATGTTCAGTGTGGTGTGACAGCACTGGGGGAATCGGGAACAGAATATTCCTGTGAAGCACTTAGCCAGGGAGAACTGCGGGCCCAGTGTATCTGCACCACTGCGAAACAGGGCAGGATAGTGCAACAGGTCTGCGTCGTAATTACAGCCTGGTGGCATTTTTCATATCAAAAATACTTCGCTGAAAAAAGGTCTCTTTCATCATCAATTTCATTAAAAATTGGAATTTTTCCTTCTTTCCTTCAATTTTATTGAACTTTTCAATCAACATAACTTTTTTCAGCTTTCATTTCCTTCTGTTTTTAGCTGCTCCTTTCAATTATTTGGTGCTTTTCTTTTTATTACAGTAATTTTTTTATAAGGAATAGAAGGAAGAGGGAAGATGATAGATTAAAATTTATGCTAGGACAAAAAGTGGATGTATGGCCAAGAGTCTAAAACCCTATCATTTGCAATATTTAATAAGGAACAAAATTATTGAGCAAGCTGAGATGTCTGCAAATGACTTCTGAAACTCTCTGAAATGGAAGGGAGCTTATCTAGCAGAGGAGAAAGCCAACTGATGGGTGAAGAGACAAAGTGTTTGGAAAGAGGTTGAATGAGCATTTCTAATGACCATCCATCCTGCTATAAAGATTTATGGATGTTGAGCGTAGCTGCCCCCGAGGGACCCATCCATGGGTGAAGGTAAGGCCAGCGGTGGCACCTTGCAGGTGCTTTTTGCACCCAGAAACCCCTCTCCCGCTAGCACCCACCATGTCCCTCTGTCCTCCTTCCCCTGGGGCTGGCTCCCATGGCTTGTCTTGGCTTGTTTTCAGCCCTGTGGGGGAAAAGACATGGGGAAAATGTTTGATGGTTCCTTTTCTGAGCACTCCTGCGGGCTGGCGTGGAGGAGGAGCGGGCAGACCTGAGGTCACAGAATCACAGAATCACAGAATATTAGGGATTGGAAGGGACCTCGAAAGATCATCTAGTCCAATCCCCCTGCCGGAGCAGGAACACCTAGATGAGTTCGCACAGGAAGGCGTCCAGGCGGGTCTTGAATGTCTCCAGAGAAGGAGACTCCACAACCCCCCTGGGCAGCCTGTTCCAGTGCTCTGTCACCCTTACTGTAAAGAAGTTCTTTCTCAAATTTAAGCGGAACCTCCTGTGTTCCAGCTTACACCCATTGCCCCTTGTCCTATCATTGGTCATCACTGCAAAGAGCCTGGCCCCATCCTTCCTGCTGCTTTGGAGGCTCTGGTCTTGCCACCGAACCCTACCTCAGTCTGGCACCTTTGTTATTTTTAGCAGAGCACACCACACTCTTTGTGCTTCTTGCTAGCGGAGAAAGCTGCTTTAAACAGGGTTTTTTGGCTATTGTCAGCCAGGCCAGCGTGCTCGATGATGAACATCAGCTCTGGAGCACGTGCAATGGGGCCTTTGTAGGGCAAGAGAGCGAGTGCTGCTGCAGCTCCATAAGGCACCCTGGGCTGTGCAAAGGCTCCTGGAGAGACAAAGCACAAAAATAACAGTTGTGCTGTGGTAGAGGTGTCCAGGGACTCTTTCCATGAGCCTCCTGGGCTTGCAGGGCCATGGCAATGCCCCCCTGCTCCCGCTGCAGGCACGGGCAGGCCCGGCTGGGCAGGGAGGCACCTGTGGGTGCTGCCGCATGTGCCACCATCTCACTGTACCAGGGCAAGGACTGCGAAACTGGAGGTGGCCTTGCACAGTTGTCTCCCCTCCTGGTGCAAAATGAGCTTAATTGAAGAGCAGTAATTGCTATCAGCTGCTGGTGCAGGTGTTCCACTCCTGAACTCTCTGGCAGGCTTAAAAGCAGCAGCTGCTCGCTTTCAGGAGTGACGGGCTTGAGAGCGTGTTGGGTGGGGAGCTCTGTGCTGAGCCGGGCCCTGTGGGGCTGGTGTGACCCTGAGATGGCTCTGTCCTGCTGGCAACTTTTGTGAGGGCTGGAGCTGTGATCAGGAGCTGGTGTGTGCGAAGAAGTGGATTCAGTGAGTTTTTATTCTGCTGTAAGTATAAATGTCACTTATTGCGCTATGGGCCAGCCTGCTCCACAAGGGCCGCGCAGGCCCCTGGCTGCGTGTGCTTTGCCTTCAGGAGTGAAGTGGTTTTGAGTGTTCGGTTTTGGTTGTGCAAAGTGGGATATTTAGGGGGAAGGGGAAATAGGTATTTGTTTTAAATCTAGTGGAGTATTTCTTATTTGCAACCTGGGCTCAAATGAAGGGTTAGCTCCAAAGCAGAAGCAGCAAGTGGAGACACAGAGGGAAGAAGAGGCTTTGAGCACTGGCTGGAATGACCCGGTTCAGACCTCTGCAGCTCTCCAGGGACCATGGTGTACCAAGGCTGAGTGCTCAGAGCTTGATACCAGTTTAACTTTGCAGGTGGCATGCTCATGCTTGCTGTGCTGGGTATAGTTTGCAGAGACTGGTTTAATTGGTGGTTTTCATTCCTGCTAAACCAGGGTGTATGTATAGGGTAGACAGGGTCCTTCAGCAGCCAGGGCCTACACAGCTACACTGCTACTTAAGCACATCTTATATTTACATATCTCATGCTTTTTTTCTTTTGCCTTTTTTTTTAAATTAAAACTTCTGTGTTAAACCTGATGCAGAAGGATGAGAGAATTGGTCTCTCAGCTCCTGCAAGCTGTGATCCCTTACTGCTGGAGTACTTTCTCGGACATGGTGGTGGAAACAGAAGCTGATCCCAAGTCAGGTGTGTGCATTTGCTGAGCCAGCACAGTGGGAACCTGTTCCCTTTTCTTTGGGGTTGTGGTCCCCTGTTTCTTTGTGTCCTGCACCATGAGGGTCTAAACTACTTAGTGGCCAGATATTTCCCTACTGAGCAGAGAGGGGATGGTAACTGAAGTTGCTCTGTTGATGGGGTCTGCAAACCTGCAGAGATGACTGGTTGCCCCAGACACAAGACTGGGCTGGAAAAATCCCATATTATAGTTAAAAGTACCATACAAAAAAAATGTGCTTGGAGGCCTCTTCTACCTCTGCTTGTTCTGCTGCTGCTCTTACCTGGGATATGTGTGGTTGCTGCCCAGGGACAAAATATGCGGTTGCTTAGTGCTGCTCCCTCAGTCATCAGGACAGGGTGGTCATCACCCCTGCTTCAGGGTTCCTGCATGTCTTATCAGTTATTGGGGCTGGAGCTGTGATGGCCACCCCTGCTTCAGGGTTCCTGCATGTCTTATCAGTTATTGGGGCTGGAGCTGTGATGGCCACCCCTGCTTCAGGGTTCCTGCATGTCTTATCAGTTATTGGGGCTGGAGCTGTGATGGCCCATCAGTATAGTCATTGCTGTGTATGTCTGCAGTCCAACTGCCAGCAGTGTGAAAAGTTGTGTTGAAATTAAGCCTGTGGAGTGTGGTGGTTTCACTTGGCTAGCACTGGGCTAGCAGCCAAACACAGCTGCTCACTCACTTCCCCCCCCACCCCAGGGGATAAGTGAGAGAATTGGGGGGTAAGGGTAAGGAGACTCATTGGCTGAGATTATTTCAATTATTAAATTGTTCTTAAGTCAAACTTAAAATAAAAATGATATTCTAATACTATAATAGTAATAAAATATGCAAAGGAGTGAAGCAGCGATGGTCTCTGCATCCCCAGCGCAGGCAGGGGAGGTGATCTCTTCCCCCAGGTGAAGGCAGGGATGGTTGACCCCAAGTGACTCTGGGAGGATGAACACACACCCATCCCTTTGACTCCTTTGCTCATGAGGAGTGATCAAAGCACAGTCATTTGATTTCATAACCCAAGTAAATGCTCAAAAAAAAGAATTGCTCCCTAAATATCGCAGGGAAGGTATTTTGAGCCTAGGCTGCTTCGCCTGGGAAACGTTCTCTTCTGATTGAGCTTGTTCAAATCATCTTAACAGTTCTTAGTGAGAAAAAACCTTCTGTATCCTCAAGGCAAGTATATTTGGGCAAAGCAATAAGAGAGACTTTAAGAGGTTTGGAGGTTACAGTGGGAAATAGCAGTTATTCCCAATAAGCAGTGTTAAATGAAGTGCTGCTGACAGTAGCCTGAGGCAGGTTCAAGAGTTTCAAGATTTGCAACTAAGAGATTAACCAAAATAGATGTCTTATTACAGGCGAGTTTGTATCTAAATCATTTAAAGTGCCTTTAGATGTTGTAATGTTTTTCCTCCTAAGTGCTCATAGTATATCTGCAGCTTCCTCCTGGCTTTCAGGAAGGAGCAATGAAAGGGCTCTCGGTCTCAGCGAGTTTAAGACCTTCTGATGAAGGACTGGGGACCCAGCAGATTGGCAGGTTCTCATTTGATGGGATTTTACATAGATGAGAGATCCTGGCCCAAGTAATCCCTCTTGTTCCCTGTTGGATGCTCTGCTGTGTGGCCAGCCAAGAGCTCCAGTCCAGAAAGGACGCACCAAGCAGTGGGTTTTGCCAAAGCTCTGCGTGTAAAACACTTCTGAAAGAATAGCAGCAGCATGGTCCTGAGCTGGAACAACCTGCCCTGTAATTTGCAGAGGCCAAATGATGCTAAAGAGAGTAAGTGTTGTGTTTAGGGATGTAAGTGATAATGCCTGTTTTTAGGCACAGGCAAACACAAGATATTTGTCTCCTAGGTAGTGCTATCCATGCCAAGCCTGGAGTCTAATTGCTGCTGTCAATTCACTGTCATCCTGCCAAGGTTCTCATGTGCACCTGGTCACCCAGCAAACTGTGTTTTGAATGTGGGATGTTGACTTCTTTTTTCTATGCTGAACTGATAATTGGAAGGAAATTCAGTGTAGGGCTGGTAACATGGGTTTGCTGCAACAGAAAAGATCTGCCATCACCATGGACAGTCACCAGCACTAGGTCCTGGCTGCAACCTGGATAAAATAAATTTAAGTTTGAGTGAGGAATCAACAGATCCGAAGGAAATCATCTGCAAAGGAGGGGCAAGCTCCATATGCTCAAAAAGAAAGGAGGAGGAAAGGGCAGAGGTGTTTAGAGGGAGGTGGTCTAAACCTGGGGAGCAGCCTGGAGTGCTGACACAGAGCTGGGAAAATGGGTGTTTGTTGTTTGGGTGAGATTTCTGTGCTCCTTGTGTTTGCTCAACTCAGGAGCAGTTGATTTCTGGAACCTCTCTGAAGTTGGGATGTCAGTTTGCTTTGGCAATTCCACATCTCTGTGGAGATGAGCTGGACATCCAGGGTGCTTGCAGGACTGGAACGCTGGAGAGGGATGGGTTTTTCCCAGTGGAGTGCTTGGGGGCATCAGCGATTGTGCCAGGGATGTTGTGCAGGTGGATCAGAAGGTCTGTGAGAGGGAGGCATAGGTCTCCACCAAAGGACTACACCAGCAGAGAAATGACTGGAGATCCAAAGAGGTTAACCCAACTGCCATAATCACTGCAGGTCCATGAGCCAGGGCTCCCTGAGCTTTCACTGTCCAAGTGCCCCCTTCATGCCAGGTCCCACAGCTGCAGGGCTGCTGCCCTCCCATGCCAAGGTCAATCACCCTGTCTGTAGGCTTGCCCTACTCCTGGAGCTGGGGGTTTAAATGCACTGAATAGCTGGAATAATCCAGTCCTTGAGACCTTTGAGGAAAGTAGGGGAGTCCACTTGCCTTGTCCTGTTGCAGCAAGACAGGTCTATGCTGTCCAGGGGGACAGCTTGGTTCAGGATTTTGATTTCATAGAATCATAGAGTAGTGTAAGTTGGAAGGGACCTTAAAGCTCATCCAGTTCCAACCCCCCTGCCATCAGCAGGGACACCTTCCACTAGACCAGGTTGCTCTCAAAGCCTCATCCAACCTGGCCTTCAACACTTCCTGCATCATCATTGCTGCTGCTATATTTATCAGGAGTCTTGTGACAGCTGGTGGTTTCACTTCTCTTGGAGTCTGGTGGTCTCATAGCATCTCTCCTTGCCAAGTGAGCGAGCCCTGGTAGCCCTTGAAGAGGCAGAGAAGCACTTCAGCAAGTAAAGCTTGGGCCCCTAAAATACTTTCTGCAGATACAAGGAGCTTTTATCAAAATACTGTGAAATGAGCTGCAAAATTAACAATTTGGAAATCCTGTTTTATTGTTTTGGATTGCTTGGAACAGGAAGACAGATCCTGGGGGTGCACCACAGAGACCCTTTGGTGCTGGTGGCAGTGCCCATAGTTTGTGTGTGCTAGAAGCATCACAGCTATTGCCCAAGGGCAGGCAGGGACACAAGGACTTGTCTGTTGTGGCAAACACCTCTGGGGTGCTGGAGTGGTCCCCAGCAGGTGTTGTGCACGTGGGACACTTGGGTGCAGAGCAATGAGAACAAAACCCTGTGCAGAGCCATGCTTGGCCAGCTGGACATGTGCTGTTGGTACCATTGTTGGCTTTCTCCAGAGGATGCCTCAGGTATTTAAATCGTGGTCTACTGAGAGAGGGGCAGGGTGGGGAAAGGCAGCTCTTGGTCTCCCCGAAATGTTTCATGAAGTCTGTGTCTTGCTGGATTTTGGCAAGAGAGACCTTGATTTAACATGAGTTTTGAAAGATGGGAAATGTGAAACAGCTGCTGTGGTTGTAAGCAAGCCAGAAACTGAGAGGAGAGCAAGGCCTGGGGTGGTTTATTTACAGACCCTGGCAAATGGGAGGCTTTTCTTTCTTAATTTTAATTGGCATCAGGAAGATCTTTGAAACCTGGGAATCCCAAACACCAGTCAGGAGAGCTGGGTGTGTCTGAAAGGTGCCTCTGCACTGTGGAACCTTGACAGTGGTAAGTCAGGGAAGGGCAAAGGAAGCAGCTGTGGGCTTTGAGAGGGATGTGGAAGGGGTTGGTGGAAAAGGAGAGGGGGAGACTTCTACACATCCTTGCCCAGACTTGGTTTAAAAATACCCCAAACCCTAGAGCCCCCTGGTTTCAGGAAGGGGTGTTAGGAGCATGGCTCAGTGTGGTCCCTGGACTGGAGTGCTGTGACACATCTCCATCCACATGTGCCACCTGGAGCAACTTGTGGTGCTGGATCACACCAGCCTGGCACTGCATGAGGACAGTTCACCTGATTGCACTTGGGGTGGGATTAATAACTTCTGCAGGGGATTCTGGGTGTGTGTGAAGGGCTGGTTTTCCCAAAGTACAAAGACAGCCCAGGTAACTCGTGCAGACCTCAGTGACCCACTCAGATGCCCACAGTAGAGCAGGAAAGTCCCTCCTAGAGACCTGACCTGGGCAGAAAGCCTGAGGGAGGGGCTTGCCTAGCCCAGGCTCTCCTTTCTGGCCATTGACTTCAAGTGCTTTGGAGGAAGATGTAAGAAACCTCCAATAATCTGCCTGGAAGGGAGGTTTGTCCTGGTTGGGATACAGCAGGTTTTATCCTTTGCATTAGATGAGTAGTCAAATAATTTGACAGCGGATGTTCTCATCCTTCATATGCTGATGGAGTTGGTTTTGTGGTTCTAATGCTCTCATGACCTCAATGTCTTCTGCGAGTGCGTTTCTCAGGTTAATTATGCATTAAGTTTACATAAGGCTTTTTCTTTTTTAATCAGTTCTAAACCTGCTGCTTTCAGATGTGCTGAATGCCCTGACAGTTGGGTGCTATGGGGGGGCTTACAGGAGCACTGTACCTACCTCTCTAATCTGCCAGCTCTTTTGTACACCTTGTTTTGTCTCCTTTATTTGTCACCTTGCTAAATAAGCACTCCTGAGACTTCTGGCTTTATTTTTTTCCTGTACAGGCTTCTCTGCTGTGCACTGTGGTAACATAATACCATAAAGGAAGAGGTTTGCTGGTGTGATTGAGATGTGTTGTAGTCAGCTCACTTTCCTTCTCTCTGGGCTGGAGAAGAGCCTGCTTTCCTTCTCTCTTCTGGAGAGGAGCCTGCTTGGGAGCTGCTGGGAGGTTGTTTTCTTAAACAGATTCTGTTTTCTCCATGTGGCCTTTGAGTGTAAGAAAGCAGTGGAAAGCATGCCTTGCACTTGATGATGTTTCTCTTTCTTTTGGAGAGGTCTCTATTTCTCTTTTTCTTTGCTTTTGTCTGGGTTTCCTTTTTGATTTTTTAGCAATCTCTTTTGAGCTGGATGAGCTTTCCTTCTCTGAAGTCTAAGACCTTGAAAGTAAGGGTTACAGTAAGATTGCATAGAAGCAAGTTGGATATCATGGTTCTTTCTTCAAGGCAAGCACTTCTGTTTGCAAAGTAACTTGGCAGTTTTGTGTATTTTGGATTTAGGCATCCTGGTGTGTAAGCCAAAGCTAACAGATATTAATTAGTTGGAGGACTGGAACTGTAATGAGGACATTCACTCATGTGGGTTGGCTTTTTTTATTTTAAATGCAAGTAATTAAAGAAAAGTGTGTTGAAAAAGTCAATGTTGAAAGATGTTATGTAAATAACGCACTCTGGGCGAGAGTTGGAGGGGAATTGAGGGGCAGAATGCCAGGCAGGTTGCTGGTGCAGCAGCTGCTGTGATGCCTGGCTATGGAGGGGTTGTCCCTGTAGCAGGGAAAAAGGAGTAAAGGAGAAGTGTGGCAGAGGTAATGACAGTGAGTTGGAAGGGCTCTGCTGGCATGTTTAGAAATGCACAGAGAAGTTGTGTCTTTGGAGGATCCCAAAAAGCTAGTCCAAGAGGTGCTGATGTAGGACTCAAGTCTGCCATGTAGACTCTGGGTTGGAGAAACAGCACAAGGTCCTGAGTGTGCAGCTTACTGTCAGAAGGGGATCCTGTAAAACACCTCCCACCCATGACCCCACTGAGCCTCTTCAGATGGAGACTTGTGTGGAGAAGCTCAGAGTGAAGCCTGTTTGGTTAGGTTAAACACCGGCATGGTGTAACTTGAGAGGCAGGGATGCTTTGGGACCAAGGGCCAAAACCAAGGATGAATCTATGGAGTGGCTTGAAGAACAGTCTGACCTTTGGGTTGTGGTCCCACGAGTGTATGTGTGTGATGGGAGAAGGAAGAAAATGGTCAGATTTGAGATATCTGGCAAGGGTAGACTGGAGATGCCCCGAAGGTCTCTGGAGCAGGGAGTGATGTTAGGTGTCCTGTTAGCCTGGGGAAGTCCCAGTGGGGTGTGTGGCTGAATTTCTCTGCCCCTTCTGTTGGTGAAACAAAGCCATGGTTATCTTGGGGGTGGCTGTCTCCAGCCTTACGAAAGAAAGCAGACCCTGGAAATAGCAGCCTGCCCACAGGAGGAGGGAAGGTCATTCAGTGAGGAAAAGTTGCAGTGTTGAGCACCTCCTGTTGCACATGGGTTCTGCAGCCCACAGCTCACCCACTCCCTGCACCTCTGCTGCCACTGGCCAAGCCAGGCTTGGCGAAAGCAGTTTCCCATGGTCAGGGTCTGGCCAACTAGGGCTGCTGAGTCCCCACTCAAAACTAATCTCTGAGCAGGCTGAGCTACACCAGGGGTCTGCATGATGGGGACTGGAGCTCTTATCTGAGTGCAAGCCCCGTGGAGAGGCTGGATGTGCCAGATAGCACTGGGTACCAGAGTCACTTATGGATTTTTAACCATTTGTTTCCCTTCTTCAAGACCCACCTGTCTGTAATGGCCAAGTCCTTCCTCTTCTCTGGATGGTGTACAGTGAAGGAGACTGGATGGGGAATGCAAATCAAAGGTAAACAAAGTGCTTTGCCATCTGTTTTTTTTGTTTAAGAAGCTTAATATATTAGCTAATCATGTGTGTAAACAATCTCCATGTACAAACCAACAAGTCGTGTCCCCCCAGCATCAGCTGCTTTGAGCTTCTCCGTTAACCTCTCCAGAGCAAGAAAATCCTTCCCAGCAGCCATTTCGAAGTGTGCAGAATTGATTTCATATTCAACCTCCACAGTGGGAGAAGATGGTGGTGTGGAGCTGCAGGCACCTCTTCTGCTCCCTCATCCTTTTTGTTTGTTTGTTTTTAAGAGAACATCTTCCCCTGTGTGTCTCCATCACTGAGGATGGGTGGCTCCAGATGCTGGTGGCTCGATCTCACTGCCTGGGCACGGTGGTCCCTCCCGGTGCCTTCTGGGGAGCAAAAACAATAAGAAACAAATTTACAGTGGCCCCTCCTTGGGTAATTTACACAGTGCAAAGACCCCCTGTCTCCCACCCCCTCTGTGTGTGTCTTCTCTTAATTAATTAATACTGCATTCATCACCACTTAATTCCCGTTTCCGTAGCACCGAGGAGGGGTGGGGCTGCTGGTGGGTGCTGAGCCGCTGGCTTAGTGGAGGAGCTTAATTAGCCCCCGTGATGATGTGGGCTTTCTTCCTGCAGCCCTGGGATGGGTGCTTTCGTGCCCAGCAAAAGCAGCGCCGTGTCCCTGTGCTTGGCCCTGTGCAGCTGGGTCGTGTGTGCTTGTGGGGAAAGGTGATCTGCTGCGATAGCTGCTGGAATGTCAAACAGGAGAAAGACAAATTGGTGGTTTTCAGGTTGGTGAGGGACAGGAGACAGTAGCTGGGCTTGGTCTGTCCTGGGGTCTTGGTGCTGGGGATGGGCAGGCTGGACACTGGGGCTGATCAGTGTTGGGCTGTAAAGGGTCCAGTCCACCTCTCTCTGCTCTTAGCTGTCGCTACCAGCCTTGCAGTAATCCTGGTTTCCTTTTCTTTCCCTTTTTTTTAACCTTAAACACAACCTGTTGGCACTTGTGATATCTCCTCTACTGAGATCCTCTGTGCTACCCCATGCTGCAGTCCTGATGGGAACTATGGCTGGAGAGCCAGCCAGGGCCACCAACCAGTGATGTTGGGGCAGAACCACAAGTAAACCAACCAACACTAACTGCTGTGGTGCTTTTAGGAGGAGAATACAACTTCTCAAGGACTGTCTTGGAAAGAAAGCTGATGGGCTTGTCAGCATTGGTTTTGTGGTGTGCATTGGAGTTTAGAAGGGTGCCTTTATTACTTTTTTAAGAGTTTTATCTCTCCATCTTTGAGCTCTTCTCCCTTTTACAAAAACCAAAGAAGGAGGAAACCTCATGTGCCCCCACAGCTCATTTCTCAGTGGGGTGGTGATGGTGGGTATGTGTGCTGGTACCCATGTGGTCCCATCTGCCCTGGTGCTATGTTTAAGATGGAGACACAGCGCGTGTGTGTGAGGAGGGAAGGAGAGATGGAGAAGATGGAGGCAGAACAAAAGCAGCAGCTCCACCGCAGGGCCGGGCTCCTTGCCAAGAGCGGCTGCAGCACGCAGCCCCGCTTGGGGTGGTGGTTCCCCCGCAGCCGGCATGGCTGGCAATGCTCCCTCCCGCCCCTGCCCTCTCTCTCCTCCCTGGCGCAGGCTGCCGGCGGGCCGGGGCGTGAGGGCGGCTCTGGGCTGGGGTGTGGGATGCTGTCTCACCCGCGCCCTTCCCACCGACAGCCGGGACCGCGGCATCGGCGCTCCGGCAGCCCGACTCGCGCCCGTCCCGCGTGACTCGCATGCACAATGCAGCCATGCTTAACGAGCGTGAGTAATTATGCCTGGCAGAGGGCTGGGGTGTGGGGAGGTTTTTTCCTTGATTTTTTTTTTTAAATTTCCATTTTTCTCTCCTCCCACTGCTTTTCCCTCCCTGCCCAGCCTGTGGTATTGAAGCTTGGCCACCTCCTTGGCGATGGCTTCGGGAGGGACGGGGACACGGGGGTCAGTTGGCACAGCAACTGCTGTTTGGGAACAAAAGGAGGTTGGGTTGGGGTTTTTTTTTTGTGCAGTGACAGTAGCAGCTGCCAGCCAGAATAGCAAATCCAAGTGACTTGGCATCACTCCAGCTTCCTTGAGGGTTGCAGAGGGATGGTATATTGGAGGGTAAGACTAGCTAATTAATCTTCCGGCAGGGAACAATGTAATATCAGACAATTACAAAGACAGAATGAAATTACTATAGTGGGAAGGCTGGCATACAAATTTCTCCAAGGGTCCATCCCTCAGCCCGCTGCTGTGGTACTTTATATGCGGGAAAACACGAACTGTACATGCGCTTTTCTGTTGTGTGGGGTTGGGTTTTTTGTATGAATTGAATTATGTGTTTGGAGGAGGGGCAGGGGGATATGAGCTCGATTGCAGAATAAGCTTTTTGAGGAGCAAAAGGGAGAAAGAAGAATCATTCCAAGCAGAGAAGTTCCCTGTCAACCAGCCGTGCTGAGAGGGCAGACCTGGCGCGTCGCTGATGCTACGGGTTCATGGGGCTGAGATATTTTTCCTGGTTATTTTTAGCGATTACACTATGATGCCTGTTGGCTCCAGCTCTCGGGAGGAGGATCTAACTGCTGGGCTGAAAGGAAGTGATTTCCTTCAGCCTTTCTGCTTGGAGAAGCCCTCAAAGAGCTTTGGATCTGATGGAAGTTATTGGGGAAACACACCTACCAGCTCAGCGGTGGTAATTGCCAATAATTAGCTGTAATCACTGCTACCTACAGTTGGGATGCTGTGATGAATAGGGCAGTGCAAGCCACATGGTGCAGGCTCCCCGTCTATTTATTTGCAGTGGGGAAAGAATTAGGAAAGTCTCATTTATCCTGGAGCACAGGAAAGCATCGGTGGGAGATCAGCTTGTGTAGAATTAGCATAGGAAGCCCCTCCTCCTCTCTCCTCCTCCTCACCAGGCATTAGGGATGAGCTAATGACTCTCCTTCTGCATCTCCCTCCCAGGATGAAACTTAATGCAGTGGGAGCTCTAGAAGTTTCATTAAAAACCAGTGTGAAAACAGCATCAGTCAAATTCTCTTTGCAGCGTTGCACATGTGCGTCTGTGTGCGAGGACCCCATGGAGAAGTGGCCAGGAGGTGATTTGAGCCAGGAGAGGATTTGGAGCCACTCCAGCTTGGTTGTTCTTCCTCCTAAGGAATTTGAGTAGGTTTTTGGTGCTTACTTAGATCAGATGGTGCAGAGACAATGTTGAAGAACCACTGCAAGCCCCTCCTGCCTTGGCTGCTGTGGTGGGCTGTCAGTTGTGAGGGAAGCTACTGCAAAATTTAGGCTGAATAAGTGGGGTTTTTAAGGGGGTAGCAATGCCAAGTGTTGGATTGGCAGGCTGAGGCCCCTTGTCCAAGCTGCAGATTAAGAGTTGCACACAGCCTAATCCTTGTCTGGTGCCCTGAAAAGCATCCTGGTGGGTGCTTGTCCGTGGGTATTTGGCTGAATATTTCTCAGGGATGGCTAGACACCAGAAACATTTCCCACTGGGTTTAGTTAGGGGTGGAGGTCCCATCCCAGGTTCCCATCAGAAGACCTTTGGTGCAGTGCATATTGATGTGTGTAGCTCCTTAACTGCCTGCATATACTACCTCATCCCCAGCCAAGGCTCCTTGTGCTGGCTCCAAAGCCTTCTGCTGAAACTGGAGAGACAAAAAATTCCCTGCACATCCAAAAGAGATGGATCCCAAAAGCCAAATCTCTGGTCTTGCCACCCACTGTACTCATCCTGTGTTTGCTCTGAGGGTCTCCCAGCACTCTGGTACACAGTGGGTGTTCCTTCCCTGGATGCACAAAGTGTTCTCTCCCTCTGGAGGAGGCTGAGCTTGTCCCAGCTGTCCCCTTGGTTTCTGTCCTTGTCCACCAGTCTGCAGCCAACCAGACCTCTGGGGCCTGAGGTTTTGGGGAAGACTTTCAAGCTCAGCCTGGCTTGTGCATCTGCAGGAAAAGGTCTTGGAGACTTCCCATCTGGGTAGTGATGGCTCTAGTTACGCATGCTGATGAGCAAGAGAGGAATTTAACCCAGTAATTTAATAAACAGGGATTCAGGTGAACTCAAGCTTGAGTCTTGGTTCTAATTAGAAATTCTGAGGTTCAGCTGCTCTTCTGGACTGTGTCTGAAGTCCTGCAAAGATGGTCTCTCCCTGTCCAGCTCTCCTGTTCAGGCCCAATGCTGCTTTTGGCTCTGTATGTCAATCCCAACCCAGCAGCATTTCTCCTTCATGGAAGTGGAAGGGACAATCTGAATCATTTCATATCTGATGATTGACACCAGAGATGTTTCTGTAAATTACTAAGTGCATCTTCCTGACTATACTTCAAAGTTTTTACTTTATTAATCTTTTATGGAGTTCTCTTTAGACTGGAGGGAAAAAAACAAAAACAACACAAAACCAAAACCCCCCCCAAAAATTGTAACACTGAAATTTTACTTTTTAAAATCTTACAATAAAGAACAAACCCCTCAACCTTTCACAGTCAGTTGACTTCGTGACAGTCATTCACTGGGTTCTGCTCATGTTCATGCTGTGGGGTTGAATTTGCCTGTGAAGATGGGTATATCCAAATGTGTGTGTGCTAAAGGGCAGATAGTGGTTCTGGACACTCTTTGACCTGAAGCCATGAGCATTGATGCTGCTGAAATTCCCTCCTTGCCCCAAGGTGTGCCTCTCTTTGAGTCCTCCTAAGCCTCTCCAAGTCAACTTCTGGAGTTAGGAAATTTAACTTGTAATAAATCTGCATTACAGTACAAGTAAATCTGCTTCAGTGGCTATAAAAATTAATTTCTTATCCTAAACATTATTATATAGCTTTCAAAATGAATTGACTGTGGTTGGTAGCCTAGTATGTGCCATTATTGGTAATTAGTGTAACGAAATAACATTGCTGTAATATTTCCTGTCTACCCCTCCCCCAGTTGGGAGCCATTTCCTATTAGAGGATCAGAATTGCAAATGCAGTGCTTGTGTGCAGACTGCTCCTTGGGTTTTTTCTGTGCCTGTGTTGGAAGTTGATCTGTTCCTTTCTGTCTCTTGGTCTGTGGTTTTCCAGGAGCATTTGCTTTTGAAAAAGCTTTGGCATGGCAATGCTAAATTGGCAGTGAGCATAG
Organism: Caprimulgus europaeus; assembly: GCA_907165065.1. Next base: position 2,464,517 of record OU015543.1, on the reverse strand, counting down.
CAATGCCACCAAATTCCACCAAATCCCTGTTGTCTTCATCTAAAAGTTCAGGTTGTTCTTGAAGACATGGTGGATCTGCCCATGAAGGTGCTTGGGCAGCTCTGAGTCTGCCAAGAGGTGGAGGGAAGCAGAGACTCCCTCTTCTGGAGCAGATAATGAATAAAGGACCAGGCTGGGGCAGCAGTTTCTGGGCAGCTGAGGGTTTATGTAGCAGAAAGATGTGCCCACACATGAGGCTGAAAGAACCTGGAAAGCTTTCCTAGACTTTTGCACCTGGACAAAGCAAGTTTCCACACTTTATGCTGTTGGCTTGACTACGAAACCTGAATGAGATTAAAAGGGGGATGGAAACAGGAGTAGCAAGTCAGAGTTGAGTTTCTATGTTTCCACCATTGTGTGAGAGATGGAGAGACACTGCTGGGCAGGTTTGCTCCACAGCTCTCTTTTCAACTTGTGTGATACTATCTGCATCGGGTTGCTCTGCCTGCTCCTTCCTGCTGCATGGGCAAGAGTTGTTGAACCTTGGTGCTCATCCCAAGTGTCTTGGTACAGTTCCTCTGGAACACCCACATGGACCAAAACAACTACTAGCAATTTGTTTGGGGAGTTTCCCATTGGATTTTTTTTCCCCACCATTATAAGTCTTTCCCTGTCCTTCCCCACCCCTGAATTTGCAGCCTTCAGTGTTGCCTTCTGAAATAATTCTCTGCAGCCATGAAAGGTCAGAAACTTGATTCTTAGGGAATGCAAGTTCAAGTTCTCCTGTAACTTTCCAACTCTGGGATCTGTGACTCTTATATTAAATACTCAAAACTTAAGGGCTCTGTAATAAGAACCTGGGACCAGAGCAATGGGAAGCTGGGGGGAGGCCTGGTTCTTCATGGTGTCCCCAGCATGGAGTTATTTCTTGAGTTCTGATGAGATGACAGCTTCAGAAGGCTGGACAGAGGTCCTAGACTCAGTCACCCCATATATCACAGAGCTGAAAAATGCAGAAGCTAAGCAGTAAAGCTGAGTGAGAGATATATTTGCCACCATGGAAAACAGTCAAGATTTAGATACAGTACTAATAATAATATCAGTACCATTTTTGGCCCAGATGAGGAGGGTAAATCAGAATTCCACATTCCAGCGACTCACAAAGTGAGCAGACTGTGCCAGCTGAAGCCTTTGATTTGGTTCAGGCTGGGTTTGGTAGCTGAGCCTGGGGTTTTGTGTTTCAGTTGGAGTTGTACAAATGCAATTAACTTCAGCTTGAGAATACAAATTCACTCCAAGCTGGGGAAGGAAAATAAATTGCATGTTGGAAGGTGATATAATCATGACTTCAGGACTTTCTCCAACTTTCTGGGGTTTTTTTATCTTAACTCAAAGGATATTGAAGGGCTTCAAACCAGGATCTTGCTAGGAATGAACGGATGTGTTTTTCCCAGTGGAGAGCCCCACGCTGCTCTCAGCAGGGCCACCGCAGTGCTTGGAAGCCTCTGTGCTGATCGCTCTTGCAGGGTGAGAGCAGTGCTTTGGGTGTCATTGGTGCTGCCCAGGAAAAACAGGATTATTTTCTTCTTTTTAGTTTCCTTATTGAAAGGTCTGTGTCTCAGGATTTTGTCTGGAATTAAATGTTTTTAAGCCTTTTGACCAATTCCTCTTGCTTTTGGAAAAAAAAAAAGTGACTTTCCTGTGGTGCCAAACATCTTTTTAACTGGAAGTTGTTGGTAGGGTTGTTTTTATTTGCTGCCCATCTCATGTCACTGGCAGCCAAGTTTGCTGAAGTCTTTGTGCATAGGTTTCAAAATACTCAGATTTTTCATTAAAGTGGAAAGTATCTGTTTTTCTTTGTATGCATATTTCTGCACAAATCTGTTCTGTTCCTCCCAAACTTCTGTACCACTTCAGCTCTTTCAAAGGACCCCATCAGAATTATTTCAGCTTCATTCTTGGTGTGAGTCCAGAATTTCTTGTATCTTTTTTAATGAACCATATAATTCTGGAGGAGAAAAATTAAGAAAACAAAGTGTAGCAAGTCAATATAGTGAATGAGTCCTTAGTGAAGCTAGGCAGAAACCAGATCTTCTGTTTGCATGAAAAACTCTGCAATTCTTGATTTCTCAAATGAAACCAGTCTCAAAGATAAAAAAAATATCTGAAAAAGTGTTTTGGGACAAATTAAATATTTAATTTCATTAAAATCAAAGTATTTCAAATGTATTTGTTCATTTAATATTTTATGAGACAAGCCTAAAATTAAGCATAAAGTTGTTTCTCAGTAGGGAAAAAACAGAGGTAGCTTTGTGTTTTTTTTAAAGAAAAAATAAATCAGTCTGATAAAAGTACTTTTTTTTTCCTTTTCCCAGAAAATACTGTGAAAATTTCTATGTAATGTTGTGTCATAGCAGCCTTTTCAGAAAGATGATGCCTCTCTGGGTACCAGATCTCCTGATGCTCCAGGGACAAAGATGAGCTCTTGCTGCTGCAGTGTAGTTTGGAGAAATAGGTCTTTTATTTATTTATTGTATGGTCTTGCTGTACTAGATCTTGGCAGATAGGTAAAACCGAGGTGTGATATCACTGTGGCATCTCCTAGCAGCTGTGTGAAGGACCTGTGGTTGGCTCTTTGAGGCTTTCACTTGCCACTTGGAGGGTCGAGTACCACTCGCTTAAGGAACAGTGGCACATGAGGCAAGAAACCTCCCAATCTGTCTCATTTCAGCTGTGTAAGTGTTTTCCTTTGTGTGCATGTAGAAAAAGAGACTTCTTACCAACTCTGAAAGGCAACAAGGCAAGGCTGGGGCATAACATCACATTTTGTGTATGCTCCCAAGGGAAAGCTCTGCTGCCTGGCCTGGGTTTATACATGTGTAGATTTGTTTGCTTGACTATTTAAAACGAGGAGGTTGTGCTTTATTGCCATTACTATGTAAACTGCTTCCTAAAATCTCCTTCATTTGCAGCACAATTCCTGATTTCTTGTCTAGACTTTTACTGTGGCAACTAAAAGGCTTGGCTTTTTGGATCATAATGGGGCAATGCAATGAAATGCAGGACAAGCACAACACAGATCAGTCCTCTTTAATGTGGGTCACTTATGCATGTGCTTGTCTGGTGGTATTTCTCCTCTGATGTTTGGCATATGCGCTATTTATCTGTTTTCTTTGACCCTAAATCACTTTGTCTGCAGCAAGATTCTGCTTCTGCTAGGAGACTTGTGGAGGAAAAGCAGCTATGCTTAACCTTTTGTTTTCTGCATCAGATTTCTGACAATAGAAATAGTTTCCTGGTCACTGGTAAGATTGCATTGGCAAAAATAATCCTAATTCTATCAGTTATATATCCTCAAGCTTTTCTTGCTGTTTTTTCCCTCCTGTTGTGGCTAAAATGGGTGCAGATCTCCCAGGGAGTCAGCAAGGATGGGAGCCCGTGCAACTCCTCCCTTTGCAAAGCTGGGCCGAATTGCAACAGGCATGTGTGATCCAGGATGAAAAATAAGGATATTGCAGACCTGTGACTCGTGAGCACTCCAGCTTCTGCTGCAGCTGCACTGGTGCTGACAGCACTGGCAGTTTCAGGTTTGGGGGGGAAAAAAGTCAGGTTTAACTTCTGCACCCATTGAAGCTAAACCTGGCAACTTCTGACAGGACACTTCACAGGATCCCAGAACTGCCCAGAGTGGAAAAGCCCTTTAAGATCATAGAGTCCAACCATGAACCCAACACTGACCAGTCCCCCACTAATCCCTGTCCCTCAGCACTGTGTCTACACGACTCTTCAATCCCTCCAGGGGTGGGGACTCCACCACTGCCCTGGGCAACCCCTTTCAATGCCTCAGAACCCTTTCAGCAAAGAAATTCTTCCTCACATCCCATCTCAACTGCCCTGGCCACAACTGGAGCCCATTTCCTCTTGTCCTGTCCCTTGGTCCTTGGTTGAACAGACCCACCCCCACCTCTCTCCACCCTCCTTTCAGGAGTGATGCTGCCTTTGCTCCCCACATGCAAGGGAGCAAGACGTGTGTGCTTCCTTCTGCTCAACAGCAAGGTGTGAGCACCCCAAGGGAAGCTGTTTCCCAATAGTTTTTGCTGATACAGAGCGACCTGTGGTTACCTGGGGCCGTGTCAGAGCAGATAGCAGCACTGCTGGAGCGAGGGCAGGAGCAATACTAACAATTTACTATCCTGCTGCAAGGATGCTACAACAAGGCCCATAAACGGCCACATAAAGGGAATGTGGGTGGGAGCTGGGAATACACTGACAAACACAATTCTCCCTTAATTTAATAGAACGGTCCATTCAGCAGAGAATATATTGTAAAGCCTCTCAGGTTGGATGGCCTCCTATTGTGTCTGGCCTTTGAAGTGCTGATTAGCTGGGCTGGGAACACGCTGATAAAAAGTTAATTTCTATTTGCTGTTGCTTTGTAATTGGATGAACACGAAAGCAATTAAATATTAAAACATACAAACAAATAACGAAGTCACTGTAATTAGCCAAAGTTTGATCACTGTCATATTTATTTAGGAGGAGATGATACGTCTCAGCAGGTGACATTTTAAATACCCTTGGCTGCTTTGGTGTTGTCTTCAGAGAATGCTGAATAATGTACGGAGGATTTAATTAAACCCCATTGTAAATCAGCTGTGATGACAGGGAAGTGACAGCCACATGTTGAAAAGAGAATTAGGCCACAGCAAGAAAGATTAATTAACTCTTTTCTACAGAGTTCAACCTAGGTGTTGTGCAGGGAGTTTGTCCGAGCAGGAGAACTTGATTTGTAAGCTGTTCCACTTGAGGTTGGAGCCTGGTGTGGAGAAGGATGCTCTGCAGCTGGAGATGTTGCAGCCCCTTCAAGGGGTGGCTGTGATCATTTCTGTGTCTTGAGAGAGGGAAACTGAGGCACGTGGTGCTGCAGCCTGTGGCAATGGGTGCTGCTGGGTGGCCCTCACCTCCCAGCACCTTCACAGCCCTTGGGCTTCCTCGGCACGGAAAAGATCCTCTGTGGTGAATCACAGGAATCCTGAAAAGCTTCTTTGAGCCTTGATGTGGGAAGGGAAGCTCCTGGATATTTGCTCAGCTTTGGCTGCATCAGAAAGCCCCAAAGTTTATCAGCCAGAGTTACCCAAGCTCCCTGGTCAATGCTTTTGCAGGACATGCTTTCCTCAGGTCCATTTGCCACTGGCCAAACCTACTGAGTGTCAGTATGTTTGGAATTATAAGAAACATTTAAACAAACTAATGGGGGTCTCCTGAACCCGATTTGATGAGTTTTATGTTAATGTTTCTCGATGGCTCTTGCCTTTGGCAGCTCCTCCCTACTGCTTGTGCTTCAGCTGGCTGTGCCTGGTGGTAAAAGCTTCCCCTGCCTGGGGAAGTGTGGGAGGAAGGTGTTGGTGTATTTGAGAAGGGACAGTGCTGGGAGAGGAGCTGTTCAGGTGGGAGGGATGAGAAGCACAGGCAGATATTAGGAAGGAGCCTTCAAAACCCTCTGTGACTCTGCTGGGGAAAAGAGCCAGGAAAATAAGGAAAGCAGTGTGAGATAGAAATGATAGCAAGCACAGGGATGGGGGAATGAGAGGAACTGAGAAGGCAAGGGTGGGGAAAAAAAAAAGGGGGGGGGGATGGGGAATGCAGTATGTGTGGTTAATCAGCAGCATTCACCTTTGAAGATGATGGAGCCTGTTGTGTAATGCTCTTAACTAGCTTGGCCTTGTGTGCATGGGCTGCAGGGAGAGGAGTGGTCCAGCTCTCATGCAAGGCAAGGCCTGATTGCTGGCCAGGCCTGGAAAAGTGTTTATTTTATCTACAGCACTTACAAGGAGCTTCTTAGGGGTAGAACCAGCACTGATTGTGACCTTGAAGAAGACAGGAGACCACACTGGGCTTTTCTTCTTCTCTTCTCCTATTGAGAAGTAATATTTCCAGTATTATTTGAGACAGAGGACGTATTCCCAGCTTCCAGCAAGGGTCAGATTTTGTTTATGTTTAAACACTGAAGGGGAAAAAAAACCAAACAAGCCCACAAACAAACAAGTCTAAATGTAATGATACAGGAGGAAGTTGGGCTGAAGAACCTCAAAACAGCAAATTAGACTGAAACCCCACAGCCAGTCTCTATACTAGGTTTTACTACTGCTGTGCTTCATGTTGGGGATGTGGTTAAGAGCTGCAGACTCGAGCTGTGAGATGGAAGTTTAAAAGCAGAAATAGGCTGGGTGGTGGGTCTGACAGGGCAAGTCGGGGAGAGCCTTGTGAGGGGAAGGCAAGCCGTGGAGCCAGGGTTATGGGATGCTGCAGCGCTTCAGGAAGGCACAGGCTAAATTGGTCTCTTATTGAACCCATGTATCTCCTCCAGCAGGGCCATTGCTGAGCACCAGGGACCCGGGGCGAGGATGAGCCTGGATGGCTTGGTGTGGACAGGTCGGCGTAGAAGAGGCAGCAGTGCTTCCTGCACAGGTAAGGCACTGCCTCAGCGGAGATCACAGCATGTGGGTGAGACCTTCGCTGCTGGAGATGAAGATTTGCACAGATGACTTTGTGTTTCAAAGCCTCATTCGCCCCCTCTCTTACCAATGAAAACTGGGAGTAATTGTACACATTGCTGGAAAAAAAATCATTTTGTTCCCAGAGGTGTAAATTAATTGATTCAGCCCAGGAAAAAGACCTGGGCACTGTTACAGCCAGCTCCCTGAAGGCATCTCCTTGGTGTATGGGTCTGATCAAAAATGCAAATAAGATCTTAGGAGGAAGAAGGGATGTGAAAGAATGGAAGGCAAAAAGGAAATATATTGTCATGATGCAAATAAGTAGTGCTCCCTTCTTGGAATTCAAGACAAAATAATGATTTCTGCTCCCCAAAATGATCTTGCAGTTCTGCTGATTAGGCAGAGCAGAATGAAAATGGTGATCAGGGGCTGGAAAATCCCTGTGTCAGGGCAGAATGAATGGCTGGTTTTGCAGAGCACTGGGCTGACGTGGTGCACCAGCCCAGAGGAGAGGGACTGAAGCCATACCTCTACCAAAAAGGCTGTGGTGGTGTGGAGCAGCTCACTCTGAGCTCCACACTCACAGGCAGTTGCTGACTGCGAGCTGCTCTTCTCTTGGGTGGCTGTGGAGACTACAGCTTGGTGTCAGGGCTGCATGGGGAGCAGTAGGTGTCAAGAAGGGTTTTATCATTTTCCTTGTCCTCATCTATGACTTGCTGTTTGTGTTTTGGGTCTCTTTCCCTTCTTCCAAAGCTTCTGAGAGCTGCTGCAACTGACAGACTGCACTTGTGTGCATCCTGGCACTGCTCTCGTGGGCTGGGGCTGGTGTAACAGCTCACATGGGCCAGGTTCTGCTGCCCACTGGATTTGGGGGTGGAAATAATTTTTTCCTGTCCAGTGGAGCCCCTTTCCTGGCCCTGTTGGCATTTGGGTAATTGCTAGGTGGAAAGCTTAGTCTAGCTCCTAAAAGAGCCAAAGATTAGGTCTGCTGGAGGGTTGCTGGCTCCTTCCTTCAACGCAGCAGGGGAAGTGGTTGAGTCACCATCCATGGATGTATTTAAAAGACATGTAGATGTGGCACTTGGGGACATGGTTTAGTGATAGACTTGGCAGTGTGAGGTTTGTGGTTGGACTCAATGATCTTAAAGGTCTTTTCCAACCAAAATTATTCCATGATTCTATGATTTATGGGCTCCTTCAAATCACCAGGGACTACTGTTCACTGCTGGCGGGATCCCAGTGTGTGTGTGATGCTCGTGTTTTCTCCTCATTTGGCACGTTTTTGCCATGATTTCTGGTCTTCTAATGTAAGTCTTCAGCTCACCAAAGGTGTATGAGGAAGTGTTTTGTGGTGGGTTGTGTTATGAGAGTGTCTTTGGGATGATCCATAGTAAGCATGCAATTTTACCTGCCCCAAACTTGTGCCATTGAAGCAGTTCTTTAGGCTGTGTAATCTGTGGTGTGGAGCGAAGTATCCTGGAGGTTTGTTTCTTTGCAGGCAATAAGACAGCCTGGAAGTCTGCAGCAACCTTCCTGGACATGATGCTAAATGCAGAGAAACTTAATTTCAAATTAACTCCAGCATTGCTGGATTTCCAGTTCCCAGGATTAGGCACAACTGGGAAATCCACGGGCTCATAGCTGAATGTGGAAGCTGCTGGAGCAGTGCTCTAAACACTGAGAGCTTTGACTTGCAAAGCTCTGAGAAATGGTTCCTTTTTGCATCTCAAATCGAGCACCCAACCACATCATACTCTTCTTATTTTAATTTGACTGTGCCTCAGTTCCCCATCTGTGCAAGAATAATTCCACTCTTCCTCACAAGGCTGCTGTAAGGCAAATTAATGTTTGCAAACCACTCGGATACTATGATAATAAATGTTGTGAAAGCCCAGGAGAAAATTAATAGCTCATTACTTAGACCAAGACTTCAATAGCATGCCATACCCAGGACACAGGGCTACATATTGAATGATGAGGATAAAGAAAAATATTGAATAGCTGCTCATTAAGAGAGCACGATCCATCTGGTGTACAAAGGGGGTTTTTTCCTGCAGAAAATGTGATCCATGGTAATATTATTACAAGGTGTGTTGCAATGCATCTATGCAAGGAGACTGGGCTTGGATTATGTGTGCAGCCCAGATTCTGGCATTTTTCAAGTCCTTGACTGCAACCTGACTGCTCTTTTAACACTGGGGTTGGCTTTGATATCTAGCAAAGAGATAAAAATGCCAGTAGATGGCACTCAAGAATATAGAGCATCATTCCCAGGTGTGAGACACCAATAAAATGTGGTGGTGTGTACCACAAATGGCTTCCTCTGTGCAGCTCTTTATATTGGCTCTTTTTTTAGACCTTTTTCTAGCCTGGAAGTTTTGTGCACAGAGCAAAAGAAATACAAGCGTGTGAAGCAGCAGATGTTGTTAGGTGGTCTGTGAGCTCTTCTCTGATCTCAATTTTGTTTCTACCCTTTGGGTTTAAATTACTTAACAGTAGAAATCCTGGGCTGTGCTCTCCTCAGCTGACCCCTTTTTTATGCTTTGCTTACAGCTTGTCTGTAAAATGAGATGAGAACTTAATTTGAAAGCTGAAGTTAATTGACCTAAATAAGCTAAGAGCCTTCTGTTGGCTTTATGGTAAAAAAAAACCCCTGCATAACCCCAGCTCCCCTTCTTACATGTACTGCAGAGCAGAATGCTGTTCCTGGTGCATTTGCAAACTGCTGCTGTTTACTAACAGTTATTTGTGGTGTAGTATTGTCTGGAGAGCCCTGTGATCAGCAAACTGTGGTGCTCAGTGCTGCTGTGCAGAGATGGAGAGCCAGCACCAGCCTGGGGCATCTCGGTTTGACTAGGAAAAGTGGACCAGGGTAGTGAACCAAAATCAGGAGTCTGGCTGCAGAATCCCTGGGCTGTGTAGGAAGCAAACCCTAGAGCTGCAGGAAGGTTTCTTCATGTCAGCTTTCATGCTTGAGCTGGCCACAGAGCAGAGCTGAGCTTCCTCATTTGACGTTCAGCATTGCAGGACTGACAAAGGCAGTTCCAAGCTGGGCTGTCACGGATGTGAGAGATGTCTCATCTGGAGGAGACCTTTTGCTAGCTGGGGCAGATGTTGGAGGAACATCTAGTTTTGCAAATGCAGCCTAAGCCTGACCTTTAAGATCTGTGAGAACCTTTCTGATCTGTGATACCATCTCCGTGCTGGGAGTGCAACCTCTTCTGCTTTCCCCAGCCACAGCTGCTGACTGGCTGTCCCAGTATGTCTTGCCAGTATGCTGCCTGAGCTCTGCCTTGAGAAAATCGGTCCTGGGATGACTACAAAACTCTGCCCTGGGTGTGCAGGTACTCTTGTGCTAGTTGATCTTGTTTCAGTAGTAGCTGAGATGGGAGTGAGGACTGTGTCCATGCCTGTATTGGTGCAGTGATTTTAACATGCACTTTTAGCTTAATTCATGCCATTTTTCTAATCCAGACAAGTTCCTGGGCTAGGCTGAAGGATGCTCTTCCAAGAACTGCAGAAAAGAGGATGAGAAGATAAAGGGCACAGTGTTAGCCTCCAGCTCCTCTCCACCTTGGAAAGCATCAGCTCTGGAGCTGTGCTCTGGGCACCGGACAGGGGTAGGAGACCTTGTTTTCACCTCTGCATCTGCTGGAAACCCATCACATGAGCTTGGTCAGACAGGGGTTAGCCACTTCCCTTCTCTGTGCTGCTGTTTTTCTCTTGTGAAATAGTTTTGGCAATAGCCTGTTTCCTTTGTGAAAGCTGCTGCAGCTCTCTGAATGAATTTTCCTTATTTTACACATTCTTTGGGCAATATATTCTGGGGTGGGGGAGGTCACTCAGAATAAGACAGTAAAATGAGATCATGGATTGAGATCCAAAACACAGACGTATTTGGATATGGCATTTCAGAAACATGTTTGTTTTTCAGCAAAACCTTTAATTTTTAGGCAATTTGCAAGAGCACAGGGTGGGAGGGGGCAGCTGCCAGGCTGCTGCCTGCAGCTCGTGTGGTGAGAGCCCTCGTGTGGCAAATGCTGAATATAAAATCATAGAATGGTTTGGGTTGGAAGGGACCTTTAAAGGTCATCTAGTCCAAATGTGCTTGAGATCTTGGTAGCATGTTGGCTTGGCTATGGAGGCAGAATGGATAAACTGATTTAAAAAATAAATCTATAGAGATATAGATGTGTGTCCAGGAATAAGCAATTCAAATGTGATTTGCTGTTTCAAAACCCTCCCTGAGTGCAGTGCAGTAACAGCAAACGACATTACTTCATTGGGGGAGGTCACACACTGTTGATGAATTGCCAACACATTGCAAAGCTAGGTGGGAGAAGGGAATCGTGGAGTATCCCAAGTTGGAAGGGACCTATGAGTGTCATTGAGTCCACACAGGGCAACCTAGAGGTTAAACCATACATCTAGAAATGTTTTACAAGTTCTGCTTGAACACTGACAGTCCTGGGGCCATGACCACTTCTCTGGGGAGCTTGTTACAGAGCTTGACCACCCTCTCAGTGAAGAGCTCTTTCATCGTAGACAATATGAACTTCCCCTGATGCAGCTTAAAGCCATTCTCTTGTGTCCTATCACCAGGCACCACAGATAAAGATCAGGACCTCCCTCTCCACTCCCCCTCATGAGGATATTGTAGACAGCAATGAGGTCGCCCCACAATCTCCTCTTTTCTAAGCTGAACAAGCTCAGTATCTTCAGCAGTTCCTTGTATGTCATAGCCTCTAGTCCTTTCGCCATCTTTATTGCCCTCCTTTGGACATGCTCAAATATTTTTATATCTTCCTTATATTGTGGAGCCCAGTACTCGAGGTGAGGCTGCACACATGCTGAGTACAGTGGGTCAATCACACCCAGAATCAGAGTCGTAGTGGTTGGAAAAGACCTTTAAGATCCTCGAGTCCAACCTGGCCAGCAGGTCCAAGGAGGTGATTCTTCCCCTGTACTCTGCTCTCCTAAGGTCCCACCTGGAGTACTGCATCCAGTTCTGGAGCTCCCAACACAAGAAAGACATGGACCAGTTAGAATGAGTCCAGAGGAGGCCACGAGGATGATCCAAGGGCTGGAGCAATCGGTTCTTTCCAGTGGTTAGCTATACTGTGCTTAATGCACCTCAGGATATGGTTGGTCCTTTTGACCCATACTGAGCTTCCCATCAACCTAAACCTGCAGGTCCCTTTCTGCAGGGCTGCACTCCTGCCACTTGTCCCTCAGTCTGTAGGTACATCCAGGATAACACAGTTCAAGGTGCAGAGTCTGGCACTTGTTAAATGTCATGCAGATGGCGATTGCCCAGAGCTCTAATCAAGATCTCCCTGTAAGACCTCACTACCCTTGAGAGAATCAACCACTTCTCCTAATTGAGTATCACTGGCAAACTTACTTAGTGTGTGTTCAACTCCTGTGTCCAGGTCATTGATAAAAACACTGAAGAGCATGAGTTCTAAAACTGAGCTTTGGAGAAGACCACTATTGACTGGCCACCAGCTACATGTTACCCCACTTCCTACAGCCCTTTGAGCCTCATCCTTCAGCCAGCCACACTGTGTACATGTCTAGCTGGATGCTGGATGTTTTGTCCAGAAGGTTACTGAGAGAGACAGTACCAAGAGCTTTGCTAAATCCAAAAAACCCCACACCCACTGCCTTCCCTTTGTCCACTACAGGAGTAATTTTATTAAAAAGGTTATTAAGGTAGTGTGCAAGGCATGACTGTCCCTTCATGAACAGAAGGTTCAGTCCAATGACTTTCAAGTGTTTTTCAATAACTCCTAGAACAGTCTTCTCCATAATTTCATCAGACATCACAGTGAAACTGACAGGCCTATAATTACCACGGTCTTCTTTCTTGCCCTTCTTGAAAACTCTAATAACATTTGCTAGCTTCCAGTTGACTGGAACCTCTCCTGGTTTCCAGAACCATTGATAGATAACTCTGAGAGGTCTCACAATAACATCAGACAACTCTTTCAGTACCCTGGGATGAATCTCATCAGGCCCCATCATCTTCTGTGTATTCAGTTGCAGCAGCAAATCCTATACAGGTTCAAAGTCCACTGGACACTTATTTCTCCCTCAGTCATGATCCTCCAACCTGGGGCTCCAGGCATCCCAGGGTGCATCACTGGTGTTAAAGATAGAGGTGAAGATGGAATTCAATGTCTCTGCTATATGCTCATCCCTATTTGTGAGGTGACCAACCCCATCAAGTAGTGGACCAATGGTTAGAGCTTGGAAAAAAAGCAAGAGCAGAGCCTGGTGTGAGAGGGGTTGCGAGAGTGTATTAAACTCACCTGCCAGTAAAGTCACCTCAAACCTCCAGTCTGCTCAAAATCCTGGCCCAGGACTGGTACCTGTTGCTGCAGGGAGATGTCCCTGCAATGGTAATTGAAATAATTACAGCCCACTGGAACAGAGGGGAAATCACTGTCCGGGGAGTGTCGCATGAGCTAGCAGTAGAAAACAGATGTTCCCCACTACGTTTACTCTCCAAGTGAAAGTACAACAGATGTAAACCAGCATTAAAATGATACCAAGGCTGTAAATACAGCTTCTAATTACTGCACCAGGTAATGTCAATTGCAACAATCCAGATTTCTCCCAAGGATGCTCTTCAAGCAGTTAGGATGTATAAAGTCTTTTAAGAGATGGATGTGTTGGGTTTTTTCCTCCCCCTTTAATGAAACATAGATAAGCTTGCTCACTTAGGGCAGCAGAGGAGAGTGTCACAGCCTTTCTGCCTGGTGTATCTTTGGTACATGGTGCTGAGAATAACCAAGGAGATGGGAACAGTGTTAAATGCAGAGATTTGAGGATGGGGAGAGGTGGGTTGAGGAAGCTGCCTAGTATGGGAATAGTGTGAGCAGGGAGGGAAAGGAAAGAGCAGAAATGAAGAGCTACAAGAGACAGCATGAGTGAGGAGGAGAGAAAATAGCACCAAGCAGGGTGGCCCTAGCTGACTTTGAAGTTAGAGTGTTTGTTATGGAGAGGAGAGATTCAGGATCCTCTGGGCTCTCGCAATGCCCGAGTCACCTTGGCAGTGATATAGTAAAGGATACTGGATGGAAATATCTCCCCCTGGTTCTCAGCTAACCACTCTGTTCCTCAGTCTGCTTTGGGGTTTATAACCCTGCCAACCACAGAAGCAAATCAGCATCTCTTACGTGTTAATACCACTGGCATTTTCCTCTGCATGTTCTGGGGTCCCTCCACTCCAATTTGAGGCATGCAAGCTTGAAGGTGGTTGGTTTGCACTTCTTTCCCCTAAAACAGGAATCACTCTTTTTTCAGAAGTGATTTGTTTTTTTGAGATATGTCATGTCAGGATGGTGTCATTTTTAAGGTGGAAATGCCTTTTTAAGGAAGCTATTGCAGCTCTTCCTGAAGCTGGGAGGATTGCAACTGCCCAGGTCCTGTGAGCCATAGCTCTTCCAAATTACCTTCTGGCTCTGGGATCTGCCTTCTCTCTTGGAGACACAGCTGTTGGGTGCCTTGCAGCTCCAGATGTGACCTTTCCTGAGGCTGAGTGTTGGCTGCTAGATATTCAGCATTAGCATCATCCTGCTGAGACTTGGGGCTTGTGGAGGGATCTGAGCCATGGAGCCAACCTAAGACACAACTTGGTGTGGAATACCAACAAGGCCATGGGATACCCTGGAAAGGAGATGTAGGTTAGCATGGGCAGTGTCTGCACCAACAGCCTGCCTGGACTGAGCAATCACTCTTCTAGCAGCAGATCAGTAATTCCTGCATTGCTTTAGAAGGTTGCACATGTTTTATGGAAAAATATGGATTACAAAGAGATATTTGGAGCCTAAATATATAATGAAAGAGGAAAAAAGCTTTTCCCTCTTGTATATGCTCTTCCAACTTTGTTGCTCTATCTGCTGGTGGTGGCTGCTGGGAATAATGTGTAGGCACTGAAGTGAGAACCTTCAAGATAGTCATATTACATGCAGGTGTGAAGATCAGTGTCTGCCCAGTTTATTTCAGATGTTATTTTGTATTACAGATATTTTCAAAGCTGATGCTCAGCTTCTCTTCATGCTCCAGAGCCTACTTGCCCACTCAGCTGCCTGCAGCCCTTAGTGCAGAGCTGGAGAGGCAGAAAGCGCTGGCAGACCCCTCAGGCTGTGCAAGGAAGGATGGTTGATTTTTGGCTGCCTGGAGCGGGCAGGGGACATCCAGCCTGACACATGGTGCCACTGCAGCCTGGTCCAGCCCCACGGGGACGCGTGAGGAGCAGGATGTGTTTGCTGCACAGGCACTGTCAGAGCTGTAATACAGTCACAAACCAGAAAATCCCCCTCTCTCCTCCCAATCAAATTAAGAGGCGAGAGCAGCAGAAAGTGCATTAACTAATCAAACTGTGATTTCAAATTGATTATTGCAAATTGCCACCCATAACAATTCTCCTAATGGCAGTGATTTAAAAATAAAAAAGAATAACAAAAATAAAGCCTCCATTAGGCACTGTGCTAACCCGTCCTTGCTGGCAGGCGAGAGCTGACTGCACATCTCAGCCCTTGCACAGGGCTCTCTCTGGAGCCTTGGATTAGCTCCTAATCTGGGGGGTGTGGGAGCAGATGCTTGGCTTGCTGCTGGTTCTGCCCCTGTCCCCCGTGTCCTGTCACGGTGCTGGTGAGGCCGTGGGGAGCAGTGCCTTGCTGGTTGGTGGCAGACGATTCTGGCACCAAGATGCGGGCAGCGGCCCTGTGCACCTTCCCAGCAGTTTCCCTGGCAACCAAGTCATCCTGCCAGCAGCCTGTGATGGTAGAGAATAAAACAAAGATGATACCACAGCTCCTCAAAAAAACCCAACCCCAAACAAACAAAAAAACACCCCAAAAAACCCAAACCAGACACCCCAAAACCCCCCAACAACCTGCCCACTCCTTTCCCCCACCCCAAGCTGTTGGCCCCTTCATCCCGGCTCCCACCTGCATCAAGAGCAGCATGGCCAGCAGGTTGAGGGAGGTGATTCTCCCCCTGTACTCCACTCTCATAAGGCCACACCTGGGGTACTGCATCCAGTTCTGGAGCCCCCAACACAAGAAAGACATCAACCTGTTAGAACAAGTCCAGAGGAGGCCACGAGGATGATCCGAGGGCTGGAGCAGCTCTGCTGTGAGGACAGGCTGAGAGAGTTGGGGCTGTTCAGCCTGGAGAAGAGAAGGCTCCGGGGAGATCTTATTGCGGCCTCCCAGTACCTGAAGGGGCTCCAGGAAGGCTGGGGAGGGACTTTTTATAAGGGTGGATAGTGACAGAACAAGGGGAAATGGCTTTAAGCTGAAAGAGGGGAGGTTGAGATTAGATAATAGGAAGAAATTCTTTGCTGTGAGGGTGGTGAGACCCTGGCCCAGGTTGGCCAGAGAAGCTGTGGCTGCTCCTACCTGGAAGTGTTCTCGGCCAGGTTGGATGAGGCTTTGAGCAACCTGGTCTAGTGGAAGGTGTCCCTGCTGCTGGCAGGGGGGTTGGGACTGGATGAGCTTTAAGGTCCCTTCCAACCCAAACCAGCCTGTGATTTTATGAATTACTGCAGATTTTACAAGGTATTGTGTACCTTGTTCCCTAGTGGAGCAAGACAAGGCTTTTCTTATGTTCTAAGCAGTTCATCTCACTGCTGCTCATGGCATACACAACCTAACTTCTAATCACTATAAGGCAGTTTACCTTCCAAACTTAGTGTTATGATTGCAAGAATAAAAACCTCATAGCTTGTCCTTTCCATGGGAGGCATGAGGTGAGACTAGAAATGTACTCAGCTGCACGTGTTGAGTAACCCATGTGTTTGTCAGGTTTTTTTCTCTGTCTAAAGCAGTTTTGCTACACTTTGATACCTGTTTCTTCTAGTGTTTAGATCAAATTCACTGGAGTAGTAGAGTTGTGTTGGGGAACAGAGGTCCTAGTTTCATTTGCTACTGATGCCTCTGTTTGTATCTAATCAGCTTTACTAATCCAGGAGCTCATAATCACGAGTACTTGTGCCCATGTTGCCTGATATTCATGCTAACCCATTGGGGTTGAATATAATCACCTTCTCTTTTGATTACCATAAACATTTGATAACCTAGCCATTCTTGGCAGGTGGAGAGGCCTTATCACTGTTCTCGAGGGAGTTTGTTCCTCTGGCTCAGGAACACCTATCTAATGTCAAGATAATTTCTATGGAGAGGCTTATCCTGTTTGTACAAGACAAGTCTTGGGACTGTAGACTTACCAGGCAGGTAGTGTTATTTGTCTCTGTGTAAGCAAAATACTTCTAAGATGGCTAAACCATTGTTGTTGTTCTCCTTATGCTGAGGGGCACTTGGAGGTCCCCATCTTCTCCTTTCCTTGGGGCTATTAGTGTTCACAGAGGCCTGGAGATTCCCCTGTCTTGTTTTCCCCCCTAAACCAGAAAGGGAGAATGGCATCTCTCAAGGGAAGGCAAATGAACTGGTTTGCTGACTCCCTTCTACATGTCCAGCTTCTAATTCCTACTGTGGAAAGACCAGGCAATTCTTTCAATCAGGTCCCATCAAATGTTGTCACTTGTTACACAGCTCATGAACTATGTCCTGCTCTCTGCCTGGGGCTTGTGCATGCCACCTCCTCAAACTCTTTGCCCTTGTAAGTGAAAGAGCAAGGGGGCAAACTCGTGGGGAGCAGTCAGTCCTGGGAGAATGGCTGACAGGGTCATCACCACTTGGTTTTCTTTTTTCTTGTATTCTTTTTCTTCTATGGTTGTAGAAAGAAGGGAAGAAAATAAAGGAAAAGAGAAAATATGGGATGGAAAATCTGAAATAACATCAACTTCTCCGAGTGAGTGGGAAAGTACAGAAAATATTTAACAAAAATTCAAAATATTGGTTTATTCTGAATACATAAAACAAAACTCAGCTTCTTCCTATCGTGTATGTTACTTTTTCTTTTCTTCTACTAGCTCCATTAAAGCCTCAGTAATATACAGGAGTCTATTAAAGGTTTTCAAGATGAAACCAAGTTTGGTCATTATCACTAAATGGCTCTTTGGTGGGCTGTATAAAAAGAGTGAACGATCTCACTGCGGTTCTTAGTGGAAACATGCCCAAACTGCAAACCCAAGATTTCTGCTGGCCTTGTGTCAGGACTAACAGATGCTGCAGAGAATGAGGGGGAGTTTCTGACTCTTTTGCTGGCCTGTGTTGACACCCTGTTTTCAGGACTAGTTCTGCCCCAGACACCGAGGAGGCAGCAGCTCTGGAGTACTTTCCTGGGGCAATTCTTCCAGTTTTAGTCCTGGGGATCCTCAGGGGAGTTTGCCCCACAGCTGCTCTTGCTGCTCCCACAGAGCTCTCCTGGGAGTCCAGCAGCTTTTGGCTGCACTTGTCAGACTATTACTATATATTTTATTTGTAAACCTGCACATCTCTTCCATAAATACATAAAGGTTGATGAATACAGCATTTCTGGTGGTCTTCTGTCTCTCGTGGTTCTGTTGGGACTCTCTCAGCTGTGAAGTACTTCATGGGCTAAACCTTTCCTTCAGCCTGGATGCAGCCAGTGGACTCCCATGAGGTGGTGGGGGGACCTTATAGTAAGACCTTGGCAGTCCTTAACTGTGCTCCCCAGCAGCATGATGCAAAGCCCATTTGTCTTTCTACTCATCAAGGAGACTGCAAACAGGTATAAAGGACAGACTGACCCTTGGAGAGAGTTTTTATAATGTTGTACAAGACCAATTCCTCTGTCACTTTGCCTATTAAGAACATGGGGGAGACAAATTTAGACCTGAAAATGAGGCTTGCTCTCTGGCATAGCAACAAAGCCAGCTCTGTCTCTTGGAAATGAAAAATAGAGGCAGAAAAAGAAGAGATTTGCTGGGATCTGGCAGTTTATACTGCCATTTTCCTTGGTCTATTGCCAAACAGATACAGTCTGTGCTTGGGGAAAACAAGAGGATGAGTCAGTCTTCTCCGCTCTGGTTGTTACAGGCACCTCTTGCAGGCTCTAATTTAGACTCTGCTTAGTGGATTTGAGCTCTTGGTTCTACAATGTCCTACTCTTCATGAAAGGATGGGTATTTGGCCATAGGATCTGGCCATCTTCACATAGTCAAGGCAAGTCGGGTCCATTAGAGGCTTAGCAGACATTAAAATCTCCCTCAGCTGACTGCTGGGAGAACGGCCCATCTTTGAGTCAAAGGAGCGGCCAAATTCCCCCTTTTAGAGGCCTTTTCTCTCAAAAGGGATTTGGAATTGGGTCAGTAACAGAGGAATGTCATACACGTGTGGCTCGTGCCACACTTGGCTCCTTGTGCAAGGAGCACAGGGGGATGAGGATGCACGAGGGTCAGTTCTGCAGAGCTGGTTCGTGGTACCGTGGCTCAGCCGCCCAGCGCCACAGGCAGGTTTGGGTTTGCAGGCACCCGGGGCCTCTGCAGTGCAGTGATCCAAAAGCATTTTAATGGTGTAGCTGGCCCTGTCTAAGGGCCTCTCTGCTATGTTGCTTCATATTGCTTTCCTTTTTAGGAAAAATGTCAAGAGGGGTAAAATCCAGGAGGGATTTCTTAGGGATTTTGATGCAAGCCCATAAGCCAGCAAGGCTGCCTAAGAAATGCAGCCTCACAGCTGAGTCACATAGCTGTATCTGGGTCATGTTGGACACAGCTGTTGCTCTTCTGAATTGTCACCCTGAAGGAGTCAGTGCCCACATTTTTGTGGGAGGGAATGCTGCCCAGGCCTTGTACTAACAGCTATCACAGTGTTTTTGGTGTTGTAGCTGATTCTTTTTTTGCTGAGAAGGAAGAATATAGATATATATATATTTTTTTATGCTCCCCCTGTTACATTTTAATGATAACTGGCTGATATAAGGTATAACATGGACCTGTTAGGATGTTGGTTGCCTACACAACCTGAGTCTGCCTGGAAATCCTTATGAAAAGGAAAAGCTCACTAATAAATAGCCTTGTAAATCTGAGGAGCATGAGTAGGTCTGTGTGCTCAGTGCCCACTGAGTGCAATAGCGGTGGGTGTGCTTGGACTACATGACTTGACGTGTCTGCAGATGTCATGGTCTGTTATAAGCAAGGGAGTCAAACCTGAGGCTTGGTCTGTGTGGAAATTTTCCAGACTTTTCATCTGTTACTTCTAAGGTTTTGACAAATGCCTTGTGACCCAGAGAGCTGCTATGCTCTGTGCCGTGCAGTAAGTCAGTGCAACAAGAGCAAAGTTCCCAACTGGCCAACCTGCCCAGAGAATGGACCTATCTCTGTTGAGATTTGTGGGCTTTCTCTGAGGTTTTCTTTTTCATATACACAATTATAGTTGCTTGTGGATGGAAATAGGAAATTGTCTCATACAGTATATGGGGTTTTTTGAAAAAGAAAAAAAGGAAAGAAAAGTTTCATTTCTCTGTTCCCAGCAGAGAACTATCTTGCATATTGAATTGCAAATAGAAATTCCAATGGAGTCACAAAAAATAATTTGCTGACCTTAGTTTCTGCTAAAAAGCAGGTCTGTATGCAAGCTGTTGTTTTAATTAACTAGGTGGTTTGTAATCCATTCCACCCTGGCAGGGATGAAAGTGGCTAGTTCAGTGCAATAGTTGTGAAGATACCAGCAGGAAAATGTCTCTCTACCTAGACAAAAGAATTCTTGAACAAACACTCATGTCCAAAGCTAATTTGAATGCTGAACCCAAAAGATATTATGAGTTTTTCTGATGTTTTACTCTTGTTTGGGTACTTGTGCTGTTTAACTCTGTAACTACCTGTTTGTTATTTGGCTGAATTAAACACTTCTGCATTCATTAGCATAGACAAGAGCTTAGTAATACAATCAGGCACTAATGCATTCATTTTCTACTTGACTGCTCATTCATTGAGATGTTAGTATATAGGAAGAATATGATCAGGGTGACTGTGGGATGAACTAATCAATTCATAATGAATAATCCAAAAATACAGATGTCTGAGGGAGGTGTCCTCAGCACAGACTGAATTCAGCAGAACCACAGGAGAACAGCTGGAGGAGATCCCAGCAAGGTGGAGTGTTCAGCCCTCAGCTGAGATGCCACCACCTCATTTCCCCAAAAAAGCCTTGGGCAGAGCTTACCAGGAGCCAGTGCAAAAGCTGCAAATTGGGTACATCTGGAGCAGCCTTCCACTGCACACAGAACCCAGTGACCTTTGCTGAAGCTGCAGAGATCTTTATTTGCAAGGGCTGAGTGCTGGTAGGGGAGAGCTGCCAGGGTTTCCTCAATGACAACCGCTCCTTTCTGTTTGCCTTTCCTCACCCCAGCTCCTGCCAGGAATTTGTCATCTGGGTTTTTTTGTCTGCTTTGTTTTGGGTTTGTTTAGTTGGGTTTTTTTTTTCCCCTGGTTCTGAGCAGCTTGCTTTTACTGGTTTTGCTTAACTTCACTCTTGGGAGTTAATTATTACAGACAGTTCTGTGTAATCTTTCTGACTGCAAATAAGAAAGCTGAGCAGAGGTACAGACCCGTGGCTGGGATCCATTTGAAGCCAGGGCAGGTTTCAGAGGCGTGTGGAAACGCTTGTGCGGTGATCACAGCGTGTGCAGGTTGCTTACACCCACGTGTCTGGAGCGAGAGCAGCAGTTTTGTAAGCCCTTTTTTTACTGTGTTAGCAGCTCTCATCCAACTGCCTGAAAATGCTCTCACAGTAGGAACTGAGCATTGCCCCTTTCTTGCTGCTTTTCAGTAGAAGACATGGAGACCTGAAAGGGCTAGGTAATTTCCTGAAGGCTGCTTGCATGTGTGCTACATCTGATTGAGTCCCTACTTTTTGTCCCTTTCTTGTAGGAGCCTCCTGCTCTTGCAGGAAGGTTGAAAGCAACCTTTACTGTAAGGCTGGGAAAATTATTTCTATGTAGATTTTCATCCCTCTGCTTTGCAAACCTTAGACATCCCCTCCACACTCAGCCTTGTTGATACTGCTGGTGTATGTTTTCTTACCCTTGGACTAGGAAATGCTCATTTTCTTTTTCCTTTCAGATCTTCTTTGGTTCCTATAGACAAGAAAGTAATCTGGGTTACTCTGGCTTGAAATTAGATGTGACTGGAACCATTTCCCTTCTTGGCTCTTGGCATGTCCTGGATTTCTTGGATACAACCAAGACCAGGACCTCTGCCTCACAGAAAACTCCCATGTCTTCCAAATAAGAGTGCTGCATCCCAGTCTGTTGGCTGAGTCCCAGAGAAGGGATGTGGCAGCGTGTTACCTTCTGCCTTTGTGTCAAAACAAAATAAGATTCAGTCTGGGAATGTGTCTTTTGATGTCCAGGAGCAGTTCAGTGATCCTGTCATGTGGAATGATTCCTGCTGGCAGAGATGGCTGGGAATGATGGTGAGGCGATTAACGTGTCTTTGTGATTAACCCCAAAGTGATGTCCACGTATGCTGTGTGACGAGCACTGAGGTCTACCCTGCCCATCTCCCTGTGTGTTGTGCCCATAGCAGTATATACATTCCAGTCCTGGTTTGCTTTCCTTAAGGGCTGTGTTGTGTGATGGGATTATTCACTTTGGGAGTGAAGGTGGGTTCCTATACAATGCTTGATTCACATTAAACCAGGAGATTTGCAAGTAAAAGTCCAAGAAGACTGAAATGAGAGCAGATGCTTGATAGGGATGCATCTGTCCTGCAGAGTGGAGACTGCACAGTCAGGGGAGCCAAGGGCTCAAGGAGGGAGAGTTGAGGGAGATTTAGCAAAGCCAGGGAAGGTTCAGGCTGAGCTGTGTGTGTGTCTGTGTGTGCTCATGCACCTGCGCGTCTCCGTGTGTGGGATTTTTCTTCCCCGTTCTCTCACCGCCCAGCGTTCTTTATTGTCTCTCACAGGTAGATCACTCGTTGCTATAAATTTTCTTATCTCCAGTGCTTTTCCAATTATGGATAACAACAGAAAAGCAGTCATTGGTTTCTAAAAGGTCATCAAGATATAGGGCGCGACTGGGACGGGGATGACTTATGGAGTTAGCCTGTGTAAATCTGGGGAAGTTTTATGCACAAGTCAGGCACAAAATGTAAGTGAGATTCATAAAAAAAAGAGATTTACACTGGCTTCAGTTAGTGGAAATCAAAATGGTTATGAAAATTTCCCATTCTCTCTGTGCCTGCATATGCAGAGAATAAGCTTGAAATGTGTTTTTCAAGTGCCCGTGGTGCTGGGGAAGGGCTGGCAGGACAGCTGGGTGCTGGACCGCTGCCTGTCCAGAGGATGCTCAGGGTGCAAAGCAGTGGTAAATACCAGCTTCTCCCACACCTTGCCTTGCCAGTCATCTAGAGGTGACCTCCTCCATGCATGAGAGGACAATTTGGTCTCGTCTGAGTGCTGGCAGTGTCCAGGGAAGGTGATGGCTGGGACTGAGCCACTTCTCAGGTGACATCAGGATTAATGCTGCTGTCTTTCTTTGCTCCCACAAAGTCACTGCAGATCTGTGGAGCTTCAGTCATTGAATTTGTCAGGTTTGCATGGGGATGTGAGCCTGCCCAGGTCACAGCTGGAGACATCTGGTTTTACATCACCTGCTGTGGTCTGTTGACACCAGCCATGTCTGCTGCCAGTGACTGGAGAACAGTGAAGGCTGGAAGCACTTGAGGCTGTGAGCAGAGGAGACACTTTAATCCTGAGCTGTGGTAGAGGCAGCAGTTAAATCCCAAAGGGTTGCTTGCCTTACCCATGTGCTGAAAGTGTCCATCAGCCTCTGTAGTGCCACCATTGCTGCTGTCAGTGACATAAGGTGACAGCCTGTTTACCATTAGTATAGCAATGGCTTTTGTGCACGTTCAGCAATGTCGCACTGCAGGGCCTGGCTCCATCTTGAGTGGTGCAGCCCCTGAGAAGAAGAGTGAGAAAATTTCTCTCCTGTTTATTGTCCTGGCCTGTTCCATTGCATCCCTGGCCATCAAGTTCTCCTTCTGCTTCCCTGCACTGCTGACCTACCTCTTCTTGGCTTTCCTTCTAGTTGCAGAAATCCAAAGGAGGCCAAAGTATTGACACGGTCCTGGAAGATCACATGCACAGAATGGGTTTCCAACCTGTAAAATTATGTGGTTTGTGCAAAATGCAATGAGTAACAGGCAGCAGTTCAAGGGAGAGGGGGAAGGACTGCTGCCAACTAGTCCATTTGAGGCCCTTCACTCAGGCACTGAAGTTATAAGCCTCATCAGCTCAGCTAGAGGAGGGTCAGAGGGGAGAGAGGAGGGTCTGCCCAAGGACAGGTCATCCTTTCTGGAGACCTGGATGCCCATCTGGAGATGTTTTCTGTGGAGTGTGTCCCTGGGTGACTGTGGTCCCACTAATGCAGAGTTATATCAGCAGAACTCAGGCTGCAGGGGTGAGGTGATCACAGCACTGCAGAGCATCCCCAGAGCAGGGCACGGGCACGCACAGCCTTCCTGCAGTGCTTCGAGGTCCACGAGACAGGCCAAGTTCAACCATAGCATGTGAGACAAAGCCAAGGCAGAAACATTGACTTATGTGGCAGGGCTGTTTTCCAGACACACAGTTGCACTCATTTCAAGGAAATGTCATGCAGATACAATTTCCAGTGCACCTGACATGGCAAATGGCTGGGAGCGTGGCAAGTAGCCAGAGACGTAGGCATTTCGGACCATGCTGCCTTTCCACACCCAGACATGATGTACAACACAGCAGCTCTGACCTCTAAACCTGCTGCAAAACAGAACAATTCAGAGTCAGTACAGAGGTATCTGGCAGCAAAAAAGGTGTTGGGAGCTACTGGGAGCTACTTAACCTTCTGACTAATGCACGAAGTCATTTCTGTCACAGCTGTCTGAACAATACATTTGCCAATTAAGTTAATTCAATCAAATCCCTTGTATCTAGCAGAAAGGGCAGAGCAAATCCAGGTGAGCGAGAGAGAACAGAGCCAAAATTCCCCTCTATGTCACAAAAAAGCAGAACAAAGAGTGTGTGTGTATATAAATATTTATGAATAATTGCACTGCAGAGCCACAGCATAACTGACAACTTGAAAGCCAGTCCCTGAGATGTGTCCTCCCCACCCATGAAGTGATGGAGTGACTTGGGGAACTTCCAGATGCTACGTTAAGGGCTTCACTCCCACCTCACTGGTTCAAATGCAAAAAGGATATGTCAAAGGTCTGCTGGCCCAGTGGATGCTCTGCTCTCCCTGTGCTCAGGGATGTGACACTGCTCCATACTTTCCAAAGCAAAATCATGCAGAGATTCCAGTGCCCATCTCCAGCTTGGAGGGCAGAGAGGTGGTCATGAACAGGGGTCACCATCAGTGCTCCTGCTTTCCTGTATCTTGCAGTGTTGAAGCCTCATCTCCATAGTGGATTTCTACCCTTCCTTGTATATCTCCCATCTGAGCATGGCTCTTGTTTACAGCTATTTCCACTGAGAATTAATTAAAACACTTAATGTGGTAAGATACTTTTATTTCTCCATCCCATCTCCATTCACTGTGCTTGGTATCATTAGCCCAGGGCTTGTTCATGCTCTCCAGAAAGTGTGTCTCAGCATAAAAGTGCCACTTGTTGACATCAGAGCAGGTCTAAGGATGAAGGTCTATGGCATGATCAGAAAGTGCAGAACATCAGAGCTGTGCCTGTCCCAAAGGGAACGTTCAATGCATTCGCTGCAGCCACGCCTTTGGAAGGAGAATATGGCCATAGGCTGCTATGATGGGGCAGGGAAAAGCCAAACAAGACAACCCTTCCTTGACCTATTCAAGCCCACTAGGGTGGCCCAAGGTCTGCCTAAATGAGGACACAATACAGCCCAGCAGCAGGAAAGGTCAGTCAGGCGGGGGGCTGCCTGTTGCTGGTGCAACAATAATTAAATTGGGCTTTGCCATGTTCTGTTGCAATTTGGCTGGCTGCCCATCTGTCTTGCCATGTTAAATATATCCATAGCCATGAGGAGGTCATGGTCAAATCCAGGAGATCCTAGCTCAGGTAAATTATCTTCCTTATCCCCCTGTCTCCTAAGAGCTTGTAGTTGCAGCATCCCCTCTCCAACATGGGGGTTTATATAGCATCTGGGCCTGGCAGTAGCTCTGCTATCAAGGGACAAGGAGGAAGGAGAGAAAAATTGTCAGTTCCCTTTTTTTGCCTTTTTTCCCCTCTTTTCAGCCTTGTTGGCAGGACAAAGAATGGCAACTGAGTGAATGTGGTGGTTTCCAGATTGACACTAAGTGAATACGGCCACTCGTAATCACTGCCTACGAGCATTCATCACTCCCCAGACTGTGAGGTGGGGAGCAGGTGTCTGACCTGCAATGACAGAAACATGGAGTGGTGGTGGGAAGGAAGGAGATAGATAAGATGTCATTTTTCAGCACAATTTTTCTCTCTTTAATGTTCTCCTAGATTATGGGAAACAATCATGGGATGGGGAATGACAATGTTTTATGGTGGCAGGAGGGTTTAAGGTTTTAGGTGCAGAAAAAATAAAGTTATGTTGGATCCTGTATATTATGGGATATTTAGAGGACACGCTAAGTTGTTGGGTTTTTTAAATTTATTTACTTGAGTCAAGAAAGAAAAATGGCAATCTGTATCCCAGTACTTGCATCCAAAGAAAATTAAAAGAAACACAGCCCTCTTGAACTTGGCCTCTGCTTAGAGCAGAAAAATAACACAGAAATGATGCTTCTTAGATTAAAGAACTGCTCATGCCTCAAAGGAGGTGGTAGAAATTAGTTTGTAAAAATCTCTCCTTCTCATATTACACAATTTCTGCTTCTCATCTCTACTTTTTTCCTACTAAAAGTGCCATGAAAAAAGAAACAAAAATCCACCAACTCTGCTGTGGTATCTTCTGCTGCTGCTTCTAAACATACTCTGCTGTGTGACCCATGAATGCTGCTCTGATGCTGACTTCAGTTTTCCATCATTGCACATATTTCAAGATGGAAGATGGTTTTAACTTTCCTGATCTGCAGTTTTGGGTTTGAAACCTCATTTCTCATTTCAGTAACAGTAATAATCCTATTCTGAATTCCTTTAATGTTTTCCATCTAAAGACCTGGCAAATGTCCTATTAGTGGGCACGGTGGTGATGAGTTGACAGCTGGACTGGATGATATCAGAGGTTTTTTCTGACCTTAATGATTCTGTGATTCTGTTTAAGCATCACAACGTCCTAGGACCAAGGAATGCAAACTGCTGGAATTCAGATCCAGTTCATTGCACAAATTGGAGCTGTTTGTACTTGAAGCTGTGTTTTAGATTCATGATTCCAAGGTACTGATGGGAAAGGAGGAACTGAGAGGAAACAGGATCTTGCAGGTCACACATTGAATATAATCAGATCATGGAGCAACCCATTCCCATATCTTCAGGCTCTTGGTCAGGAAGAGCTGGCTGGAGGTCAGCCTGGCAGTTGCTGTCTCTGGCAATGTTCACTGCAGATGCTGAAGAGATGACAACCTTCCTGTTGTCTCCAGATGCATGTGAGTTAGTTCAGGACTCTTTGGGAGAATTCTGGAGTTGTTGCTGCTGTTGAGCATGAAGAAAAGCAGCTTCTGCAAAGAGGGATTTCCTCCCTCTGTGGTTGATTTTCTTGATTGTGACTGATTAGTGTTAACTAATCCTAGTAATGATTTGGAGCCAGGAGCTGCACAACACATATGATGGGTCTCCCTCTTCTCTTTGTTAAATCAGAATAAACTAGCTTTTCCTTTCCTGCAAATTTCCAAGCAGTGAGGTCTCTGTACACACGTCACACATCTTGTGTCTTGCTCTTCCCCCCAGCAGTTGGAGTGCCTGAGGTCAGTATCAAGATCCCTGTTTCAGAATGTCCCCCCATCCTCGCCAGCCCTGCTCCACTCATCTTTTCCATGCAAAGGAATAGCCCACGTGGGATGCCACGGGGAAGGCAGCTTGCACCCAAGAGGGAGGAAGGAAGGAACAGTGCCTTGAAGAGGCAGACACTGCAAGTTTGCCCTGGGCAACACATAAGGGTGTAGAAGAAGAATTCAGTAAACTACTATTAGCAATGGAGAGAGCAGGAAGGGGATAGAAAGGAGAGGTGCCTGTGGGAGAGAAACCCTGGACAGCAGCGATGTGCAGGGCTTGTCTCAGCTGCACCCAGAGATGTTCTCTCTGCTGTGAGCAAGAGCACCCTGCGTGCTCCAGCACAGTCCCTCTGGTAGCAACTGGTCCTGGTCGTACTGTGTCCCACCTTGGTACCACAAGATCACAAGGTGATCTCTGCACGTTCAGATCAGCCTCCAAAGCAGATCTCCATGTGCTTGAAAGCCATCAGAAATGACAGGGGGAAGGAGAATTTAAAAGCACACCTCTTTTTGTCCTTGCTGGGTTGTTCTTTGATGGAAATACTAGGGGAGGGAGGCTTTTCATATTGTTTTACCAAAATTAAATAAAAATAAGGATAAAATTTTGGAGGTGGTGCTAATGAAATTAAGGGGTTTCCTTGTCTCTATCTGTAACAACCTTCTGGCTAGAAATCAGAACAGAAATAATAATTTGAAAGGGAAGATAATTAAATTAAACAGGCAACGGAACTGGAGGAATAAGACTTTTGATGAAGAAGGGCAGCTGGGGAAAAAGTAGAGGAGGTGGCAGGGAAAAGAACCCCATCTCTTTAAATTGTCAATCTCTCAGGGCAAGGTTGCTGCAGACATAATGAGTGTCCTAGTGAATTATCTCCTGCTTTTATTGTCTGTTGCTACCATGGAAAGATGGGGAGGTGGGGAAACTAACTTTTTTTTTTTTTTTTTGGACAGACTTAAAGAAGTGGCATCAAATTTGAAGGGCACCCAATCAATCTGTTGTCCTAGCTGCATGAAATTGTATTTCCCTGCCACTTCATATCTTATTTGCAGCAGCTGGGCTGTAAGTCATTGGTGATAACATTCTTTATTATGCAGCCGTGTTTATGAACTGTGCCTGGAAAGAGATGATAGAAATATGCAGCAATATGCAAAGGGGAGAATGCTGGGGGGAGGGGGAATAAATGCTAGTTGCTAGGGCAACCGTGGGGCTATTTTGGGCATCAAATTTTGCAGATGATGAAAAGCATTTTCATGTGATGGTTGGTCTCTCCAGGAAGAGAAGGGGAGAGAGGGCACAGAATAAGCCGGGAAGATAATATTCAAGAAGGCAGGCATTTAATTTCTCATATATAAATACATAGATAGTTTCAGCTGTACTGAAAATGGACTAAAATCAAAGGAGCTGATACCTCCTAGTTAAGGGGAAGGAGAGATGTTTTAAATAACTAAATAGGAAATGGCATGCTAGTAATTTGGGAGGCTTTCCTACATCACTTGACACAGTCTAAATCTAGTCGGTGCTCTCAGAAGGTGCTGCCCTGGTCCATCTCACCACAGGGCTAACAGCTCTTTCCCCCAAAGGCTGTCTCCATCTCCAGCAATTGAGGCAATTAATTCACAACCCCTTCTGTCATGGGTTAAAAATCCCCAAGATATCAAAGACTGCTCGTAGCTCTCACAAGGATCGAATGATACCCATTAAAATGCTGAGATTGATCAAAAATGGGAGTTGCTTTCAGGCAGTTGCTGACAGACTTCTCCAATCTGGAGGATCTAAGGTGCTCCCATCGTCCCAACACAGGGGGAACAGAGGAAAGAGCTGGATGTCCCCTCCATGCACACAGGCTGGGGCAGAAGATCCTGTTGGGGAAGATCCTGGGAACATTCAGAACTGAGGGTCAGGCATGGGAGCTGGACAGTCTGGACACTTGATGTTCGTGCCTGTGTCATGCTTTGAGCTGAAGGTGGTACTGAAGAGTTCTGTAAAAGCACCCTTGGCCCTGAGAACAAGTTTCCATTTTTGGCCTGTAATAGAATCCCAGACTGGTTTGGGTTGGGAGGGACCTTAAAGCTCCTCCAGCCCCAACCCCCTGCCATCAGCAGGGACACCTTCCACTAGACCAGGTTGCTCAAAGCCTCATCCAACCTGGCCGAGAACACTTCCAGGGAGGAGCAGCCACAGCTTCTCTGGCCAACCTGGGCCAGCGTCTCACCACCCTCACAGCAAAGAATTTCTTCCTATTATCTAAACTAAACCTCCCCTCTTTCAGCTTAAAGCCATTTCCCCTTGTTCTGTCACTATCCACCCTTATAAAAAGTCCCTCCCCAGCCTTCCTGGAGCCCCTTCAGGTACTGGAAGGCCGCTGGAAGGTCTCCCCAGAGCCTTCTCTTCTCCAGGCTGGACAACCCCAACTCTCTCAGCCTGTCCTCATATGAGAGGTGCTCCTACAGCAATATAGCAATTGTTATAGCAATACCAGAGAGAAAAGGCAGGTCACAGCAGGAGGGGAGAGGGCTGTAATCACCTGCATTTGCCTCAGCTGGGACCAGGGCGGGTCCTGGGTGGGAATGCAAAGGGCAACCCCAGTTAGGGTTTTGCACCTCCACCTGTGGGGCTCTGGCACCAGCAGGAAGGGCAGGAGGTGGGTGAGGAGGCAGAAGCAGCATTGCTCAGGACAGGTAAGAACTTGTCTTGGTCTCTCAGCTTTTGACCTTCATGAGTGTAAAGTTTTCTTGTGTTCTAGACTAGTTTGGTTGCAGTGATGCTTTTCTTAATTTGATTTTACAGGAATTGCTCTAAATGAGAACAAATTTGTGAGTGTTGTTTGCAGCCCCTGGATGATTGCTGTTGCTCCAGTCATTCTTAAAATCCTTGGGACTCTACATATGTTGGCACATTAAGCCAGTTAAAATGAACTGCACATGTTTTCAGCAAGAAATCTATTTTAAAATGCAATATAATGCGACTCTCTTATTGCTTTAAAGTTGTGGTTTTAATTAAGTAGTTATCAGTGGCAGTGAGATTCTTCTTGAATAATTAAATCAAGGTAGTTTAGTGAGTAATTGCAAAGTGAACTGCTGAGACCATCAGGCTGCTGTGGAGACAGTCTGTTTTCTCTCAGAAAATTATTCCAAGTAATGGGTGTTGCTAAGAAAGTAGGAGAACACTGTGCTGGGCATTTGTCTTGGTATGCTTTGTGTCTCAGAGCTGTGTCTTTCTAATTCTGCCTTTCCATCTTGCAGTTGTCTTTTCCAGAAACAAATGCTGTTGACTTTCCACTTTGCATGTTCCATTTCCCTTAATCTGCTGCCCTGGGTAGTTCAGCACGCAGGCTGAAAAGGGAGTGGGTGATAATTTAGTTACTAAACAACATGAGCACAGAGTTGATTTTACCAGTTCTGATGTGCATGCATCAAGGCTTTCTGCTCTGGGTTTCCCAGCTTCTGACCAAGGCAGAGTTGAGCCAGCCCTGTCTCTTACAGCCTGGCATCTAATTCCAAGTCTTGGTTGCTTGTGTGTTAATCTGCTACTTAAGGTGTCTTACTGATCATGTAATAATTCTCTTGCTGTTAGATATCCTGAATAAAACAGCCAATGGATATCTTCCAATGTATCAAACTTTATTTGCCAGGACATTAAGGGGAAATCTTCTGCCCAATCCCTGAATATGTGTGGGTGCCTCCTGCTACAGTCTGTACCAACTGCCTACAAAATAGATGTCTATCCACGTGCCCAGGGAAGGAAAATGTGTGCACTCTGTAGAAACAATATTTTTGATGGATTTTTTTAATTTTTGAAAGCCTGCCTTGTCTTCTCTTAGTAGCTTTCCTTGCTCTGCCTGAGGAATATGCCTAACAAATATGAGCATTACACAAACTTTGAGGAAGCTGAGCCGACTCTGAAGCAGCTGGTTGATATTTTTTGTTGATATTTTTTGTTGATATTTTCAAAGGCAAAATGAAGAATTAAGAGAGGAAAGCCTGGCCACCCTCCTGATGTTATCCTCGGGCATCAGCAATCACTCAATAATTTCCCAGCTGATGGCTTGCTAGGGTATTTATCCTGTAACCACAAAGTCCACGAGGACAGATGGAAATACTGCTACCTTGTGGATTTACTTCTATGAAGTGGGATTTTTCTGAAGGGCCTCAGTAATTTAGGAGTTCAGTTTGATTGGAAAGCACTCGGGTATCTTTGGCAATCCCATTCATGACTCAGTGGGGACGTTGTTTGATGCTCTAGGTGACAATGTGAAACTCAGTGGGTTTTGGCACTGTACTGGCTTTTTACCAGGAGAACAATTTACAGAGGGGTTGTAGCTGTAGTGGGCTCAATTCCCTCTGCCTTTTCTGGAGCCTTCCTGCTGTCACCTTTGGTTTTTCCTCAAAGCTTCAAGGATTTTCTAGCAGAGATGGGGTGGCTTTTCTGTAGCTCTGGTGTCTGCTGTTACCTGTTGGGGATCTTCAGACAAAGCAGCTCTTTGTGTTTCCATCTCTCTAAATAGAGATATTGGCACCAGCCGGGGGGATGGACAGGGTGAGGGGGAGGCTTTTGGGGAGACAGAGGCTGCAGAGCATCCTTAGCTGTTGTTGGCTGCTCAAGGTTTGATAAAATGTCAGATTTCAAAAGTTTTGCTAAAAATTGTCCCACTTCTTGCAACAGAAAGTGACAGATATCTCAAATTGGGTTCTTTGGGGTTTTTTTAAGAGAAAGTTTAAACAGGAAAATAGTTTTATTTTTTAATGCTTTTTCTGTGTGTTCCCCACCACTCTGTCCCCCAAGAATGGGTGGGCTAGCTTTGGCTGTAGATCTGTGTCAGTGCAGAGGAACTGGAAAAGTTTATTTTTTCATTTCTGGTCCTTCCTGCACTTGAGCTACCAGAAATGCTGAGCACAAAGCTGAAGCTAGCTTTCTGCACACTGTGTGGTGTAAATACTGGTGGAACAAACATGGGTATAAAATTTGGGAATAACACAAATTCAATTTTTTTTTTTTTTTATTTTTTTTCCCAGGACATGGAAGCTTCTGCCTGTGAATTTGATACCAAAGACAATCAGGATCTTGGTGACAGACAGAAGGTCAGTCTTTTTGCTTTGTTTAATCCAAAACTAAATCATGCTGCTTAACACTGATTGTGTTGATGTCTTCTGCATCACAACAGAAAGATGTGCCCCCTGGTTGGCAACCATTCGTCTTTCTCATTGCTGAGATGAGCTATGACAGAGGTAGCCAAGCTGGAGGGATGGTTTTGACACTGGTCCCAAATATGAAACCAACCCAAGCTTGGCTTTACTTGAAACTCAGGTTCAGGATCATGCTCTGTTACAGGCTCTTTGTGTAGCTGCTTGGTGCAAGGAATGAAAATGGATATAAGCATCTTGGTTTTGTACATCTGAATTTCTTCTGCTCTTACCCAGATCTCTTTGGTAACACTCATGTTCCTGTTCTGTTCCTTTGTGTAAGGGAGCAAAGAAGTGGTGTTTTATGACTCTCTGTGTGGTCTGTGGATCCTGTCTGGAGTAGGACAAGTATTTAAAAACAAACCTTGCAAATATTTGTTTAAATGTTCTGGTTTTACTGTTTATATTCCATTTGCCTGTGGGATGTGGAAAGATGCATTTTAATCCAAACAGTGATAGCTTTGCCATCCAACATTTCAACATAACAACTTTAATATTATTTTTTTCCCCTCAGAACAGTCTTATTTATAACAGAGAATAAGAAAGAAAAAGCATCTTCACATGCCAGTTTCTATCACCTCACTTCCACATTGAGTTTGCTGGGTTTAATCAGTTCTGCTTCCCTAGAAGGCCCTTTAGCTGTTCTGTCAAGGTTTATTTCTACATATGCACTTGTGTTTGACCAGCTTTCCATTAAAACAGGCTGCATGCTAGGGTTTTTCATAGCATCACTGGGGGAGATTTTAGGGTTTTTAAGAAATTTATGTGTGTATGTGTGTGTATATGCATTCTTATTATATTCATACATATAAAATATGAAATATATATGCATATTATTTAGATACATCTTAAATGGTAGTCCCAAATCTCTCTCCATTTGGAGAGACTCTCTCCATGGAGAGTCAGCTCTCCACCCTGGCTGTTTGGTTCCTGCCCTGGCCAGGAACACTGTGGTTACTCCTCAGCAGCTGCTTTTAAGGGTTGGTCCCAGAGCTCGCAGAGTGCGTGGAAGTTTGGATAAGATATTTTGATGTGATGATAGATGAAGTAGGAAAAAAAAGAAAAAAAATCTGAAGGCTGTCACTAGGCAATAGCAGGATAGCCAGAGCATCTGGTATTCCCTATAGCAACAAGGTGGTTCAGAGGAAAACATGAGGAATATCAGA
Organism: Caprimulgus europaeus; assembly: GCA_907165065.1. The sequence continues at coordinate 2,430,901 of OU015543.1, read as the reverse complement.
AATCCTTACTGGAGTAAGGACTTCCCCAGGAGCTCCAGGATTTCAGTAAAAAACAAACAAACAGAAAAACCTCCACCAAACAAAAACTGATTTTTGCTCGGATAATGTTTGATTCACTCCAGTGACCTCTCTACAGCCAGCAGTCTCCACTGGGTAGTTGACTTCTCTGCCTTTCATTGACCTTGCTATTATGGATTGAGCCAAACCCTCTGTTTTGTCAGTGCTGCAAGCCAGAAATGATGGTTTAATGGCTGTCAGTGTAGCTTTTGGGTATGGGAAGAGATGAGGTGAGATGGTGCTGCTAAAGAACCATTTTCTTAAAGGCCTTGGAAAGAGAAGTTGTTTAATAAACCTCTTGTGTCTGCTCTGTGTGTGTCAAACTTAGCATCTCTTATTGAGGAAGTTATCTGTAATATGTGCCATTTTCACAGGCAGGTGCAGAATTGGTTTCTCTAAATAGAAAAATAGCATTGCATCTAAGAGAAGCTTTAGAAGACAAGAATTGCTTTAAGCCACGCTTCTCCATCTCATCAGCATGAGAGAAACCTCAGTTCCCAGGGGTGAAATTGGAGGGTGCCTGCTCTGGGAAGGGAGGACAGGCACTTAAAGCAGAGGACAGCCCTGCAGACTAAGCAAGCACCAGCGTTATGCCCTTGTGGATACTCAGACCGTGTGGATATTGCAACATGGGCTTGATTTTTATTCAGAATTAGATGCACAGGGCTGGAAGGAGGCTCCAGCATTGCTGTAGCTCTCCTTGCTGCTCTGGTGATGGATCAGCTGTGCCTTTCCCTATAATTTCAGTTCCAAATGCCTCATCCAGGTTCAAGGGGGCAGAAACTTTTGCCTCTTGATTTTGAGCCCAAAACGATGGCTGAGCTGTCGTCCTCCTGCCAGGGTGAAGGAGGCAACCTTCCTCCTCATGAATAATTCCTTCGCTCGCCCACTTGATTTCAGGTTTCCCAAAATAACTGACACTTTTCACACTGAGTGTGAGCAATCCTGGGGAAAATAAAATACATTTAATGGCTACACCACCTTGAGAGAGCCCTGAGTGAGCTGGTGATTAAAAAGGGGAGGGGAAAAAGAAAAGGCAGAAGAGGCTCTGTAGGAAATTTTGAGAGCTGATGGGGAAAACACCATAATTCCTTCATCCTCCCAACTGAGACAGCAAATATCTGTCTCAGTTGCTGCTTTTGGGATGTGAATGTCTTCTGTCTGTGAATCCCCATTCATGGGAGCTGGAATCCCTGGGAGGATGATGTGGGTGATACAGCGTGGCTTCATCTGCCGTCGAGATCCGTCCCGCCTGCCTGAGCAGCCTTTCCCCTTCAGACAATTCAGAATTTCCTTTCTGAGTGTGAGTCCCCTCTTCAGATGTGCTGCACAATGTCTCTCCGCTGGATGCCCACTGAATGCCTAATTTTTAACCACTCTGTCTGTCAGATCCACAAAAGCTGTTACAGGAGGTGTTTGCATAAAAGAGCTCCACTATAGGTATCTGAGAGCAGCTGGCGATGCTCTAGGCAGTATCCAGCAGTGCTGATCCAGGCAGGATGCTTTAGTCTCCCTGGCTTAATGGCTATGTGCATTTTCTTAATGTACCCTCCCCCTCAATTGACTCCTAAATTAGCATGCAGGATGTATCCAGCCTTGGAAAGGAAAAGTTTGGAACCTCTTTGATTTAGACAAGATAGATTGTGATATTATCGAAAATAAAATGCAAATCTGGAGCAGAGAGATCGGAGAAGAGTGGGCTCAGCCTTGGGTTCTGGCCAGGCTTGTGCAACTCAGACCAGAGCACGTGGGGAAGGTGATGCTTTTGCCTTGTACAACCCTACTTGGAACCATGAGCCCAGCCTAGGGTCAGCCTTGCCTTTGGCATGACGTGACACATGTTCACGGTGGTTTGGTTTTGTTTGCACCCCCTGGTAACAGTCCCCTACGTGAATGAGAGACCTGAGCACGGCTGAGGTCCTTCATGTCTGCATTGAAGCAGACCAAGAGGTGTGAATCTCCCAAGTAACTGAGCGAGAGACACTCACATTGCTGTGAAGAGAAGAGTCAGCGTGTGCTGCTCTGGTCTCCACTGGGCATCTTTGGTAGTTGATGTGTTTCCCAGTTCTGTGAGTGTTTAAGATGCTGGATGATTTCTCCATCAAAATTCTCTGCATGGTTAATGGTCACTAGAGAGGTGTAGCACAGGTGGCGTTTGATGTTGCTTTTTCTTCTCGGTGTCCTCATTTTTCTTCTTCTGTCCTTCACCTCTCCTGCCCTTCAATGATGTGTTTGTAAATCTAAAATCAGTTGGGCTTTAGGTTAAGAACAATTGATAACAGGCAAGAGCAGAAATCACATAGAAGAAGGGTGCATCAGGCAAGAGAACCCCAACCTGCTGTGGACACCTTTACCCCGTGATCTTCTCTCTGTCTCACTCCTTGGTCTGCTGTGCTTTCCTGGCATGCTCAGCAGTGATGGGTGTGCTTTGCTTTAAAGGCACAACTGGTCTTTGAGAATCCATGCTTGCAGTCACAGCTGATGAGAGGTGTTTGTGCCCTCAGGAGCTGGGGCTGCAGGGCAGGAGCTCTGTTTCCTTGGGAGTGCAAGCGTGCGCGGTGTTTAGCGCACCGCGTTTTCTTCCTCTGGTGGCAACCTCTGGTGTTTCTGCAAACTTTGAGATGAGATAATGATGGGGAAAATGCTCAAGGAGGATTTGTGTTAAGGAGTGAAGATGCACAGGGAAGCAGGTACAGTTTGGCTACTGTTGCTTACTGACAACTAGCCACGTAACTTAGGTGTTAGTGCTTGCAGGGCTCCTGGAGCACTCGGACGTGCAGATACCTGATTTCAAAATGGATATAATCAAAGAATAAAAGAAGATTGGATGTTACAGGTTAAATTGTTGTAAATTAGAGCAGCTCTGCTGAGCTCATTGCAGTTATTCTGGATTTTTGCAAATGTAAGCGAGAGGAGTTGGCTCTGGTTTTTCATCTGGTGATTGGCTGGAAAATGCCAATGTGAGTAAAAGCGAGTGGGGCAACTCTTCATAATGCAGAGTATTTCCTGTTGGAGTCTTTCTATGTGTACTCTAAGCCAGGCAGACCTGTTGTCCTTTTACAAGCTGCAAATTACGCAGACAAATGTAATTACCCATTCTCTTTGTTATTAGTGTGCAGCTAGGAAGCTTCAAGCAATTGTCCCTTTCTTGGTATTTCAAAGCTTCCTGGCAAGATGCATCCTTGATATTGAACACAATGAGATGTCCTTTTTTTTTTTTTTAAATTCAATTAAACATTTGCCTACTGTGACTCTTTATTCACTGCAAATTGTCTCTGTAAATAATCTTCATCAAAAGTCAGAACCAATCCCCATTAGTTGTTTAGATTAATTAATGAGTCCCCCTGGAGCCACCCAAATGAATTCAATTTAAACGTCAACAACTTGGCTATGGAGTTTCCCAGGTTGGCATTAAGACAATATTAAACCTGCAATAAGTCACATTTAAAATGTTAATTCAAAGAAGCTCTCCATTTAGAGCATTTAATTAAATCCTTAAATAAACTGCATGGGCTCAATACCAGATGGTTCTGCATTTTCATTGCAGCAGAGAGCCTTGAAGTCATTGAGGGAAGTAATATTGGAGGCATGGTGAAGATAACCAGGATATATAGTGTAATAAAATCTAATCTTGTTTCCAGCAGGGAGATTCAGTGTATGTACACAACCTAGGCTAAAATTGTAAGTTAATTACATTAACCTCAGTGTACTCTGGTATCTGAGCAGCCAGAGATGAAATTAGTCTTTTTCCTATCATAAGATTCTTTTCAACTTCACTATATTAATTTTTAGCCAAATACTTACTCATAAGGAAAATTGAAGTTAATGTAACCAAAGACAAAGTAATGCAGTCTTAATATTCTGAAGGGATTACGGAGGGCCGTGAAAATACACTTTGCAAATGTCACTCACTTTGAATGGATTTGTGGTGGGTAGGTGGGGGGAAAAAGAATTATGGCTGTGATCTGCACCTTGCTGGGGTTTAATGAAAGTCGTGATTTAAGAAATTTGGGCCCAAGGAAATAAATAAATAAATCAAGACCTCTGTCTGAAGGCTCCATTTCCTTGATAAGATGTGGTGAGTTGCCTCCTCTGCCACAGGGCAGAGGTATAAGATCTTCAAACCAAGCTGAAATTTTGGAATATGATTTGGGATAGGATACTTCATTCAAAAATAGAGATGTTGTGGGGGGAAGGTTTGGTCCTTCTTGCAGTAAACATCCTTTTTGCACTACTGGTTTGCCTGGTAAAAGTTCTTGCAATGAGTAAAGACAAAAGACTCTTCCCTTGGTAAAAACTCAAAGTTGCATTGGAAAGATAAAGTGGAGTTTTTGTTTGTTTACTTGTTTCTTTAAAAGTTGCATCTGTGACCAGAGTCCTTGGGTACGAGTGTGCTGGTGCCACTGGTTCAAAAGTTGTTCTTCATTTTCTGACTTGCCTCTAAAAATCTGACATTTTCCTTGCACCTTGGGTGCCTCCTCAAGCAGCTCGCTGTCGCTTCAAGAACCAGATCAATGCTCTGGGTCTCAACTCAGGAACTGGAAATCACCACAAGAAAATTTAGTGTGTTCCCTCCTTGCAAGCTGTGAACCAGGGATGTTGTTAATGCGGCTCAGCGAAGGGAATAACTTAATATTCAATATTTAATAGTTAATATTCTCTTAATATTCAAGAAAGGGAAATTCAGTTTCCAAAAACATAGGTCTCCTGTTGGGTAATAAAACACATCAGGGAGGAGAGATGACTGTGCTGTCGTGGCAGGGTGGATTTGCAGTGTTTGCTCCCTGCAGGAGCCCGGGTGGAGGACTTGAGCCACATCAACCGTGCCAAAGTTGCACGTTTGCACAAGGGAATGGAGTTGGCGAGGAGTGGTCTGAGCCTGTTGGTGCTACTTGCTGGGGTTGGAAGGACCCTGATGGGTGTTTTTTCCTTGAAAAGTCTTTAAAATTCTTGTTCTCCATCCTCTCCTCACCCCATCATGTAGAGCTGGGGGTGACAGGGCCACATGTCCCCGTTCCCTTCCTGTTGTTACATCTCTGAGCGATGCTGCTGGCGCCCGGGCTCCGCATCATCAGGATGTGGTCACCCCTGCGAAGCGGCTCCTTCCTGGGGGGCCTTGCAGCGAGGTGTTGGTGTGTGCTGGGGGATGGAAACATCAAAGCTTTGTTATTTTGGTAATTGTGAGCTCCTGAACTGCCCCAGAACTGGAGGAAGGGCTGTAATAACTCCTCCAGTGTGGCTCCTCATGGTCTGAGACACTTCACTGGAGGAGCTGGCTGCACTGGAATTAACCATGACAAATTATTTTACTTAACTTAAAGGTAGCAAGAAAGCTCAAACCTTTCTCCTCCATCCCTGCCTGTCTCCTTCTCTCTCCAAGGAAATTGGAGCTATTTGATAATCTGAAACATCCAGGGGCTTGTGGATAATGCAACCCTGTACCATGGCTTGCAGACATCCAGCTCTGCAACCTTTGGGGAGCAGCAACGTCTCTGCTGTGTTGGGTCACATCCAGCTCCCTCCCTGCAGGGTGCTCAGAGGGGGCTCAGCAGGGGAGATGGGGGCTGTCTGGGACTGAACTGGGACAAGTACTGCTACAGCCATGGCTGGTTCAACTATGAGTGCAGGAGTGACAAGATGAGCTTGTAAAACTTTCTGTCTCTTCTTTGCTTAGAGAAGCCTCAACTGAAATGCTCTGGAAATCCCCCAGATCTTGACTTGCATGAAAAATACAACTCCCAGACTGACAATTTCAGCATCATTAAAATTGAAAGTTTCTGATGGCAGCAGGCTCCCCAGTCAGTCCCTGTGCTGGGAATGGGAACTGGCAGCACATACTGTGTCTGGAGTTTGCTTTTGAAGGGATCCCCTATAGGATTAGCTTTCCTCTTGGTGTGTGTCATATAAACTGGGAGATGTTCTCCACCAAGGAAGGTGTTAGAAAGGATTGGTGAATTTTATCTGTTCTCTTCTCAGTTTTTGTTTGTTTGTTTTAATCTGAGGGTCACTGCTTGATTAGGTGTGTGCCCAAGAAGATTTGAAGCACTCAGATCACCAAGGGGCTGGCTGGTTTCTGCCCTCATCCTTGTGAGGAACTCCTTACAGCCCAGTGGATGGGAAACTTTACAGGGATCAGATTTTAGACCCTGCCAGAGAGGAAGTTAAGCAAGCCCCACTCATGAAGATGCTGCTTGTCTTCCTATGCTCATGCAGCACTGTTCAGTTCCCAGCCCAGGTAACTTCCAGCAGAGGACTTGCACCAGGTTGTCCTTTATTGCAGCTTAGTGCCATGATCCTTTGGTTTTGTTCTGTCTTCAATGAACCAAAAATAAATGCTGTCTGTCTCTCTCAGGTGTTGCCCCAGGTTGCAGCAGCTTGCACTGAATCACTGAGATGTGTGCAGGCTCCTCTCTGTGCTGCACAGCACTTTGGGCATCTGATTAAATCCTGCCTGAGATGGCAGGTGCTGTTTGCTCCCTCACTTGACCACTGCAAGACTTGCTCTCCACTTTTAATGTGGTCTCTGCAACCATAACAGCTAATGGCTTCATGATTAAACATGAGAAGGGTGTTCAGAGCAGTGTGAACATGCCAGTGTCTTTATTAGCATGGGGCAACAGGAACAGGGAGGTGCTGGGAAGGGTTCTGAAGAGCCTCTCCCTTCCTTCAGGGACGATGGATTGGCAAGAGGGGAGGGCATGGGATTTACTTGGTTGAAGGAAGCAGGATTTGGGGGTTGGTGTCTCGGTCATTGGAGATGCAGCCTGGTTTATTTATTGCTTAATGAGGATTCATTTAATAGCAATGTTAGGCAGTTCTCCATGTATTAAAGTCAAAACCTTTCTCATCTCTGTCTGGTGCCTCTGGCACTGCTGTGCACCCTTACCTTCTTGCTTGCTTTGTGTTGGGCTCTGCTGGTTTGCTGCACGTTGCTTTATATCCTGTGGCTGATGCTCTGCTATCTGGGGCTTGATTAAGTTAGCTGATGCTATGGGGATACAAAACCAATGAGAAGAAAAAAAATAACCCCAGAATGATGATTCCATTACCAAGTAAGCTGTTTCCCTGGCAACACAAAGTTCTTGCAACGCAACTGCTCTTCGCTTGCCCTTTCCCACCCTGAAATACCCTCTCTGAGCTCCTGAGAAAAGCAAATGCTGCCTGGAGGGAATGGGAACCACTGCTGTTGGTACAGACCTGGACTGGGAAGCAAAAGGATGAGTTAAGCTGGTGCAGCTGTTGGTGTATTTATTTTTTATTATTATTTTTCTTTTACGAGTCCAGCTCTGCCCAGTTTCCTCCCTGCAGATCTGTAGTTTTGAGCCTTCTCTCCTTCACGTCTCTGCCACAGGACACACGTGTGAACGTGCAGCAAAATGTTGTGCCAGCGAGTTGGAAGAGGTAACTACAAATGCCATTCATTGTGCTGGCTGAAGGCCTAGGGAGCTGGCAAGCTCTGCATTTCCTAACACCATTTTTAAGTGTCAAAGCTGTACAAAAGCTTATCCAGCAATGGAGCCTCAGTGGCACGGCTCTGATTAACGAGCTAGCGTGCATTTAGCGATGCCTTTTACAGCCCTGCTTGACCCACGTGCCAGCAGTCCCCTTCCCTCGCCGCTCGTAGCTGCAGCCGCAGCGAGCTGGGTGGTAACCACAAAGCCACCACGGGCTTTGGGCAACTTTGTGGATCACATCTGGCTGGTATTTACCTGCAATTTTCTCTGTTTGACTCTAGCAATTATGTTTGTCCTTTCTTCTGCTGATCTGTGCTTACCCTCAGTTCTGCCTCTCCCCTTGCTATATGAAGTGGTAGGCTAGATTATATTTAAAGCCTCTTTTATTTCTCCAGGGTTTGCTGGGCAAGGATTTGAGTGTCTTAATTCCACAGTATTTGGGACAGGAGAGTGCTTGCTCGGTTCTTGGTGGCCAAAATAACTTCCAGTATTTGGATGTGTTCTTAGTCTTCCCAGTTATTGGTATTTAGGATGTTATATTTGTAATTTTTTTATATCATGCAACAGGAGAAATGATGTGCACAGCAGCACAGTACCCAAGTTACCAAATACAGAGAGAGGTCCCAGATGGATGAACACCTAAAGCCACAGATTGACTCTGCTGCTCCTGCTCCCTCGCCTCCAAACAGCATTTAGGATGAAAACATGCTTTTAAACGTAGCTGTGGCTCTGGTATCAAGACTGTGCTGGATGAAGGGTGGGGACACACTGGCACAGTAAGTTCAGTCACCAAGCAAATCTCTGGTTCTGCTGTCCACCCAGTTTACCAGCCACTGTAACTCGGTGGGAGATCCCAGGGTTTGCTCCTGGTTTTCCATACTTCTTATATAAAACTCCCCAATGTCAATGATTAAGGATTGTTATGGGTCTGTACTAGCCATGTATGATCTTTTTTGTGTAGGTGAGCCTCAGAGTCATTTCAAATTAAGTAAGATATAGCAGATCTCACCTGTTAAACACTCCACCACCCATGGTGTCTATGCAATTATTAGTAGGGAGGGTTTTTGAAAGTGCTTTGCTGGCTCAATTCTTTTCTTGGTAAAGTCAACAGCAAACCTCTGCCTTCATGGGTAACAACAGGCTGCTAGCTGAAAATCCCACCCACTGTGGGTAAAGTCAGGATGTCTTGCTGGTGTGTTGGGGCTGGTGCCTAAACAAAACACATCCTGACGTATTGATAGTAAATAAATATTTAACAAAGACATTTTTGTTGCTTTGACTTTTTTTTTTTTTCCCCCCTATCCTGGCTGCATTCTTCTAAAGGGAAGTAGCAGTGAAATGGTGGAGAGGTTAATATTCAGCTAATTTTTCCCCTCAGTAGTTACTGGAGTGGTCACACAAGGTCCAGTTTTGTTTGTCCCATTGAAAAAGAGGTCCCACAGCTCCTGGAGGGAGCGCAGCGGGGTTGTCCAAAGGAAAATAGAAAAGTGGAAAGAATAATTTGTGTGGGGTTTGGGGGTGGTGTTGGATCACTTTATATTCTGCAGGCTCAGTTTCAAATGAGATGTAAACCCAAGATGCTCCTCACCTGTGGTCATTAAATGTCTTATGGCATTTTTCATAAGAGCAGGGGATCTTAGGGAAATCCCAGCTCAATTAATTATATCCTGCTTTCCTAAAGTTCTTCCTGCAGTTGCAAGTAGATGCAGCATCTTTCCCTCCTTCCTGTGTTGTCAATTAGAGTACAGGCTTGTTAGCTGGTTTATTACCTGTTTCCTTTTTAAAGAGGCTCAGAGGTGGTTTTGTCAGTGCTGAATGAAGTGTACAGTAAATAGTTTGTATATGGGAATATTGTGCTTAGGAAAGACTTTGGGAGATCTGTGGATGAAAATTGCTGTTTGTGTGCTTTTTTTTTTCCCTTTAATGAGGGCAAATATAGCAAATATATCAAAGATATCAACCACCAAGCACCTGAGTCCACCTGTGGCTGGAAAAGCAGCCTAGAAACTCAACTGTAAGATGTGACTGACTTGTCAGCTTTCTTTTTGTCCTCCTGTGCTTGCATCTTCTCTTATCTGTGTGTGGCGGCAGGTAACACCTGGCTCCCAGTAACAACAGATCTCAAAGGGTTTTGCTCAGCACGATGGAAATAGCAAATGAGGCCTGCAGCACTGACAAAGACCTCCTGTTGTAGTCTAAAGGTTCCCATGCAGCAGTGTTGGGGCTCTCCTGAAAGTTTAGACAGTCATTTCAGTTAAAAAAATGATTACTTTTTATCGTTCTTGAATTTGAAGGTAAAACTTGCAATTATTGCTATCACAGTTCTGCAATAGATATGGAGAATGAGGGGTGATGGGTTTAAACTGGAAGAGGGGAGATGGAGATGAGACCTGAGGAAGACATTCTTGGCTGTGAGGGTGGTGAGACACTGGAACAGGTTGGCCAGAGAAGCTGTGGCTGCTCCTCCCTGGAAGTGTTGAAGGCCAGGTTGGATGAGGCTTTGAGCAACCTGGTCTAGTGGAAGGTGTCCCTGCTGATGGCAGGGGGCTTGGAACTGGATGAGCTTGAAGGTCCCTTCCAGCCCAAACCAGTCTGGGATTCCGTGATTCTGTGACTGCCCTGTCCTAGGCACTGAGCAAATGTGATCCTTTACTCTTTGAATGGGGAACTGGAAGCACTGGAGACCTTGGGGCCAGTGCCAACTGCCCATGTGGGGTCTTGCTCATGGAATGCTTCTGACTCAGCAACAACAACTGATGAATACAACACAGTGAATGCCAGCTCTGTGCAGTGGCCTTCCCTCCAAACCTCTCTTTAAATACAAGCCCATGATCTGTGGCTATCTCCTCTTGTTGCCATCGAATGCTTGCATGCTTGAACACATTCTGCCAGAGGAAATAGACTTTTTTCTGGGTCTCTGTTATATCTGTCACCATCTCTCATGCCAGGCTTGCTGCTTTTGCTTCGTGAGCCAAAACAGAAGTGAGGTTATTAGCTTCTTAAAGACAGAAAACATCTTGGAGTGCTTTGTTACGTGAACAATAAATGCTCCTGCCTGCAGGCATTAGTGCAAGTGGTGAACAAGCTAGTCAATTATATTGAAATCAATGCTATTGGCTTGGATTTAAGGCTCCATTCTCCTTGCATTGACTCTGTCCTTCCCATTACAGCCTGTGCCCTGCCAGACCTCCTGCTGCAGGCAGTTGCTGCTGGGCTGTTGTGCAAGCCACCGCCGCGGTGGAGGTCAGTGTTCCCCTTCTTCAAGCCCTGGCCAGCCCAGGGAAGACACCCAGCTCCAGATGTGGGTTTCACATTGTACCCTTTGCCCCAACTTTTCTCCTTAAGGCTGGGGCACAGGAATTTGGGGCAACCTTAGGAGTTAAGATGTTGCATGGTGCCAGCAGGTAGGCAACGGTAGGGCTGATCCACACCCACGTGTTGGTGGGGTCCCCGCACTGACCTGCTCATCTGAGTGACACTGGGAAGGGGAGACTTCTTGACACATTTGTGGCATGTCAAGCACAGCTCAGTTCTGGTAGCTTCTCCCACCTTTGACTAATTGCTGACCTGACATCTTTCTGATAGTGACCTTGTTTCAGCTAGTAATTCAAATATCTTTCAGTGTCAGAAATAATAAGTGCCACAGTGAGATGAACAAGCAGAGCTTAAGTTGAGCACAGATTAATGGGGTTTTAATATTCCTAATTTAATCACTCCTTTCTGTCTGAATGTGTGCAACATGATGTAGCAGCTAATTATTTTTTTAACCATGATGAGGATCTTTCCTAATCATTTTTATATTTAACATGAATGAAGGGAGGGCAGTGATTAATGAGGGAATAAATCTTATGAAACAGAAGCAAGCACATGATCAGTTAAAAATACAGCTGTCTGATTTCCCACCCCTCCCCAACTCTCTTTCCCAGTACTGAAAATACTTAACCAGCTGCACCTTCTTGGCTTGATAGCGAGCTGTCTCCAACCCTAAAAGACCTGAAACTTTGCTTATCCCTCTGGTGGTTCTGATGGCATCTCTCTGCGTGATCATCTTTGTGATGAATGCAGAATTATTTTTCTTTAAAAAAAAAAAAAAGAAAAAAAGAAGCCTCACTAGGTACGTTAATGGTTGGATAGATGTCTTTTCAAATATTTGCTCCTGACAGGGTGTTTGGAATTGCAGATGAGAAGCAAACCAGCTCTCAGCATCTGTCTGTTGCTACTGTAGTTTCCATTGTGTGAAGCAGAGACAAAGCCAGGCAATTCAAAGCTTAAGCGGATGCTCTTGAGGTTTTTTTTTTTCCCCCCACCCTCCACTCTTCCCTCTTTTTTTCCCATATTTGTCAGCTTCACTTCTCTCTAAATTCTAATTTTTCCTCCATCCCTCAAGCCCCGTGTGCTGGTTTTGGGAGTCTCTCTTCTCCCTCCCCTCCCTCCCATCAAGTCCCTTTGTGCCTCCTCACCGATGGGTAATTTTAGGGTTTTTGCTGAGCTCTCAGGCTGTGGGTGATGATGATCAGAGCTGTGCTCTGGGGCTTTTCCTCACCATTCCAGTGCAGCTCGGTGCTTTGTCATTGGTGTCAGTTGACTGTGTGAGTCGGCAGCGGTGGTTTGGTCGTTGGGGGGTGGTGGTTTTGGGGAGGCTGATTTGAGCCGGGCACGGCGCGTGCTGCAGTGAAGCCCTGGCTCATCCAGGCAGTGCCAGCTCACTGCAAACTGAGCCTCCTGCTGAGGATCCAGGGTTTGCTCATGGAGAAGTTGTAGCTGTGAACCTGAGTCTCTCCATTAGTGATGACCATGGATAATCTGTAATACAATCGAGAAAAGATTTGGGGCTTTTGCTGGGATGCTTTGATTTTGAGGGCTTTTTTTTTAAGGTTTTGTCTTTTTTTGTTGTTTTTCGGGTTTTTTTGGTGGGGAAACTCTGTGCAAATGCTCCATCCAGCCGTGGAGATGATTTGATGGGTTCCTCAGAAGCGTGAGGTCATTTTGGATGCATCTCTTCTCACCAGCTAACAAGCAGAATTTTAATAACCGATCAAGTTGAGCTGTGCCCGAGCAGTGCTGGCAGCTGCCCTCTAACCTTGGTGTCTTCTGCAGATTGTAAAATTGATCTAATTGGCAAAAAAAAAAAGAAAGATAGGCTTAAATACAACTTCTGTTGCTTGATAGCTTGTCATTCCTTGCTTCTTGAGTAAAGAGCACCAAGCTCAGGGAAGCAGTGTTTTAGGAACCAGTGACACATACCAGTGACGTGGTGGATGCTTGGGAAGTTTGGGATCCCATCGTGCCGTGCTCTGTACAAGGGTCCTGGAGGGCCCTGGGCTAACGCAGGGCGGAGACATGGGCAGAGGGATGGAAGAATGTAAGGAAATAAGAGTGGAGTGGACCAGTTCCTAGAATTGGGGTTTTTTTTCTGGCAAGGCACTTAATTAAAATTTTGCTCTTGCAGATCAGGTCTAGTTCTTGCAGCATGAGCATTATTCAATCACAGGAGAAGCAGGGGGAAGGTGGTTGTTTGCTGATCTAAGATAGGTGATGTGCATCAGGAGCAGATGTTAGCTGGAAAAATCCTGTTTAAGTGAGCCCATAGCTAGCAGCAAAGATCCCTTCCCTTGCTAAGGGATTTGAGGGACTCAATTGAGGAGCAAAATTGTTTCCAAATAGTTTTTTCTCTAACACTTTTTTCCATGAGGTTTCCTCGGCCACTTTCTGTAGCACTGCAAATGGCAGCAGCATAATTGCATTTGTCTTCCAAACCGTCTTTCCTTGAGGGCAGGCTCTGCTCTGGCATTGATTCGATTGTGTACTTTTAATCTCAAAGAAAAGCTAATGCATAAGTATTCATTACAAAATTGCATTTTATATGGTCAATGTCCCCTCTTATAATTACAGGTGCCAGCTGAATGTCATTTCTTTTCTCTGTACTTCCAGCTCCCTTACAGCATAAGCGTCTCGTACTCCTGCAGCTTCTCTGCATTCATGTAATAAATAAATAATCACACCTTTTCTGCTGTCAAAGCTGAAAGCATGCACAGCTGTTTGCCACAAGATACACTGGGACTGCAAGGTACAACATTTCTTAATTAGACTGACCTGAGGTTGTTGGGTTTTTTCTTTTTCTTTTTTTCTTTTCTTTTTTTTTTAAGCAGCTTCATTAGCTCTGGAACTTAATTGCAAATGACTAGACAAGCTCTGCTCTTGGTTACTGGGAAAGGTTAGAGTATTTCTCACGGGGGATTAGATCCTGGGAGATATTTTGCAGCTTGATTTTTATGGGGAGGATTTTAGGTGTGCTCAGAGCATCTTAGCACGCTAGGCTCAGAATTAGCAAAATAATTAGAAGTTCAAATAAGAGAGGGGGGCTGGGTCAAAGCCCAGCCAACCTTTATTAATCTTACAAACCACACTGCAAAATCTGCATGGAGTTGGGAGAAACAGGACATGGGAAGGGAGCTTTGGCAGCAGAATTGGGATATGACAGGTTTCCACGCCACTGTGTTGCAGGATGAGGAGCAGATGAACATCTGGCTGGCGTGCAGGGCCAGCTGCCAGCAGACTTCCACTGGCTCTGCTGACCGGCTCCCCCCCACAAAGGGGATCTGCAGTGCCCCACAGACCTTGTGCCAGCACAGCTCCCCATACTAATGTGGTCCCAGACCAGGGGCTACAGCTCAGCTACCTGGTGGCCAAAAGCCATCGTGGTCTCTGTGACTCGGTCTGTGTCACTGAATGAATCTGTTGGTAATATCCCTGGTGTGATATCACTATTAGTAACATCATTAATGCAGGAACTCTGTAGCCTCCATGCTTGCTGGGGTTGTCTTTCTTGACCTCATGAAGAAGTCATCTTGAAATAGGACTCTGCAAAGCAAGGGAGGACTTGGGGAGTCCCTGTGAAAGGTTTGTGTGTTCCTGTGTGGTTTAGCAGGCAAGACAATTACCTGCTGTTGGGGGATCCCAAGGGTCTGGAATTTTTGAAGGATGGTTACTTACTGTTGAACAGTGTGTCCCATCTTTTTGTGCTCTGTACCTAGTACTGATACAGAAGTGGTTCAAAGACCTGTATTCAAGTGGATATTCTAGGTGATGATTTTTCCTGCTATACTTTGCCTACACAAAGCAAGGTCTGGATGTCTGCTGACCTTCATTACCTCTTCCTGTCTCCGTGCCACGCTCTGTATCTGTACGTGCAAGTGGAGATGGTGTCTGCCTGGTGGAGCTTTCTGCTGGAGGTCTGCACTTGGTGCAATGAGGCAGCAGTCATGGTGGGAGACTTTGGATCTCACAGCTTGTAAAAGTGTGCTGAGAACGATGCAGGGAACGCAGCAAAAGCACCAGCTTCCCTTGCGCTGCCCAGCTCCCTGTGGATTTGCCGTGGCTCAGAGCCAAAGCCAGCCTCTCCCCAGGTCACCCCATGGGACAGCCACACTGCTCCCTGCCCTTTGCAGAAGCTGACAACAAGGTGTCTGCTGAGATGGAGGATATTATGGCTATGTGAGGGCAGTTGCAATGCAACCAAGCTCTTCATCTTGCTCTGCAAAACTGAGCATAATACTGAAGGCAAGTTTTAATCTCTGTTAACCAGAGAGGTATCAGTGCTATTTGTCTGAAGGCAAGAGGATCTGTGACCCTATTTCTTCCCTCCCTTAGTCTTTTGGCCCTCTGGATTGGAAGAAGTCTGGGTAATTCATGTCCCTTATTAGTCTGTGCTGGGGAAAAGAGGGTTTTGAGATGCTTGTGTGACACCCGAGTTCTGCTGCACAACAAATACACTCGAAAGGCTTTGTCATATATAACCCACTTGAAGCAAGAGCATTCAGGTAAGGAAATGAAGGGCTGCAGGGCTCAGCTGTGCAAGAGGAAAATAATTAGGGCATGTTTATCTCATGCTCAAACCTACAGAGGTGAAATGCAAGGGATGGGAAGACTGGTTCAGAGGGAGCTGGGGGTGGGGAGGGCAGGAAAGAAAGGACCTGACATGGGAGTGAATTAAACCTCTCCAAAAGACTTGTATCATTGGGATAAATCCTCCCTCCCTCCCTGTTCCTGCTCTAATAGAAGATGATCTCTGCCTCACTGGCTTTTCCTTTCAAGGTCTCAGACCTGTTGTTTTCAAAAGGTTAAAGCTCTGGAGCTACTGAGGGAAGGGTACACGCTTTAAAAGGTACCAGGTGACAAAAAAATCTAGATTTCTATGGGGTTTGGGTTTGCTAGCATAAAGGGGAGAAAAATATCTGTAAAATGTGAGCTTTTGGTTCTTTTTTTTTTTTTTCTCCAACACAGCTGAGTTCTGACTCAGGTGAGACTCCTATTTCCACCCAAGTTTGATATTTTTCTTTAGAGCCTCCCTTCCCACTGCAGAGAGCTGAGTGCACACCCAGTGACAGCCAGGGTAATGCATTCTGTGGAGCTGTGGTTTCTTCTGTCAGTGTCCCGTCCTGGGATCAGGTGATGGAGACTACATGAGGGCAAAGAAGGTTGAACAATGCCACGCAGAGCTCTGGCTCTTCCTTCCCCCTCTTTTCTCTCCATCGACCCAAAGAGGTGTGGGGAGTTGGCAGCAGTTCTCGCAGACTTGCTCAAATCAAAACCCTTGGCACATCCTTCCCTTGTTCTGTGCCATTTGCTCTCAAGCTGCCTGTTCTTTCTGGGCTTCAGATCTGGCTTTCATGATTGGCACAGGCACATATCAGAGCAAATATAGCCCTTGCCTGTCTGCAGGCCTGATTTGGTGGCAGAACTTAAGAGAAGATTTTAATCACAGGCTTTCACAGAATCACAGAATTGCCCAGGTTGGAAAAGCCCTTTAAGATCATCCAGTCCAATCATGAACCCAACACTGCCAAGTCCCCGACTAACCCATGTCCCTCAGCACTGTGTCTACACGACTCTTCAATCCCTCCAGGGATGGGGACTCCACCACTGCCCTGGGCAACCCCTTCCAATGCCTCAGAACCCTTTCAGCAAATAAATTCTTCCTCACATCCAATCTCAGCTGCCCTTGGTGCAACTGGAGGCCATTTCCTCTTGTCCTGTCCCTTGGTTGAACAGACCCACCCCCACCTCTCTCCACCCTCATTTCAGGGAGTTGGAGAGAGCCAGAAGGTCTCCCCTCAGCCTCCTTTTCTCCAGGCTCAACACCCCCAGTTCTCTCAAGTGCTGGTGCTCTGCTCGTTTGCTGGTCCCTGGTTTTGCAGGGGCTGCAGGAGGGGCTCTGTGCAGGGTGAGGATGCTGCTGCCCAGAGCAGGAGGATTGCTGCTGGGTGGGCACTGGGCTGCTGGGGCTGTCACCTCTGTGGCTGCTGGGGATGGCTGGGGGCCAGGGGAAGGTCTGCAGTGCTGGTTTGACAAACAGGTCAAGACAGGTTGTTCAGGGGCAACCCTGGGCAAAAAGCTGGAAACTGGTGCTGTGACTGTGGTAAGTTGAGAAATGTGGTTACTGCTGTCTCTGGATAACAGTGGCAAGGTGAAGAGGAAGATAGGATGGGATTTTCAGTTTGAAGGATTGTACCCTGGCTCTAGAGACTTTGGCTTTATCTCCTCCCTGGTAAATGCAGATTTCTACACGCAGCTCTGAGGTTCTGCTGCTTCCCTGCCATCTCCTGTGCAATAAAAGCAGAACTGGGAGTCTCTTCATTTGCACAGCTCACCTTTATTTTTGGCCAAAAAGATAATCTGTTTAATCCTACCATATCCTCCATGAGACGCAGCTTCCTACATCAGTTCTGTGCCCCTGAGGGTAAAGAATTATTCAAGGCATCAAGCCTGACCTGGATTTTGTGTGATGTGATCACATCCAGAGCATGGAAATCCATGCGATCAAATGGCAAATCTCTGAGCCTTGGCAGATATGCCTCCTGCTCTGCAAAAGCATGTTGCCATGGCTACATCTCAGTGTGAGCATCTCTCTCCTTATCCCAATGCTGTTTCTTCTGCCAGGGTCACTGCTGATGTTCAGGAGCCCACCTGGTCGCAGGCAGCGTTGGGCTGGAGCTCTGCATGAGGACAGAGGTAGCGGGTAGCAAAAAAGCTCCTCGTTTGAATTAGAGATGGGGGAATTGTTGCTAATGACTCCTTAAATGGAAAAAAGCCAGCCCAGGAAGAGCTTGGTATAGCTGTCAGAAATGCTGCCTCTGTTTATGACTTGGGAACAGAGAAAGTGAAAAGCAGAAGGGAGCTGGGAAACCTGAGCTCCAGCTCAGCCCTTCCTGCCAGGCGGCGATGCCAGCATCTCTGGGTGGAAGTCCCCAGCAGTGCTGCAGTCCCCTGCATGGAAGGGGTGACACTTACCTGCCACCTAAAGGTAGCTTGTGATTTATAGATGGAAGTCTTTGAAAGTACGTTTTAGGCTGAATTACACTTGTTCTGAGAGCAGCTTCTCTATCATGCAACAATAGTTGTGGGTTTGTGTCACAAAAAAACCCTGGTTTGTTTACAGGCTATAAAGCAGAAAGAGAGGAAAGCTCCCAAAGTAGTGGTATGTGTGTGGGGGGGATGTTGTTACTGGGGTGCCTGAATTCCATGACTGAGCATGAAAATCCTATATAAGGCCATGGGACCCATATAATGTATGTCAGGGCTGGAAAGCCCAGGGTAGTTCTTGGCTTGGGAATAGCAAGAGCCCCAGTGCTGGGCTGGGAGCAGGGTATGAGGCTCCCACTGCTCTGCTGTAAGGCAACTGGAAGCAAAACTGCATCCTCACAGGATATTTATAGTGCCAAGGTGGTCCTTATTAAGTTCCAAAGCTCATATTTTTTCCCAGCCATCCCCACTGAACTTGTGTTACGTTGTTTGGGGGCATTGATTGGGAGTGAGACAAGTAGGTTTGTTGGCCAAAGAAATTCGACAGAGAGGAAAAATCAGGTTGTCCCAGGCCATACCCTACTAGCCGTGTCTTGAGCTGTCTCTCATGTAGGTAAGGTGTGTGCTATCACTAGCACATATTGAGCATAAGACCACCTGGATCCTTCTGGCATATCTCCTGTGCCATGAGCCCAGAGCTCGCTGTCCCCAGTTGATAGAGACGGGGAGGCATTGCCAGAAGGTGAAATATGTCAAAGGGGCTCAGCTGCCCGGTCCTGTGCCACACGTACCTCACCTATGCTGGATGCCACCAACTGCCTACGCTTTGCCAGGCAACTGCTCGCAGTACTGGGGCAAGCTGCTGACTCGTGCCCTGCACAGGCTGTACTTGCCAAGCCTCTAACACATTCCCTGCTCATGCTCTGGGTGAGGAATCTGTGTGCTCCAAGCAGCTGCTTTGCACATTAACTTTATCCCCCAGGAAGGTGTCTGTAACCCTGATCTACAGGGTGTGGGGAGCACGAGGTCACTCCTGTCCCCTTTCTGCTTCACTCTCGGTACAAGTGATGATGGAGGCTGCAGCCATGGCAGTGAGGATGTAACGCTGCTGCTGCTGCAGAGCTCCCATCTCCTCTACCAGCCTCTCCCATACCTTGGTGTGTGTAACTGGAGGGCTCTTTCAGGGCTGGGGAAGAATGCTGCCCAGCATCAAGGGCAAAAGAAATACAGTAAAGAACTTAGGGTGGTTGGGAGGAATCTGTTTTCCCCCACTCCCTAGATTTCTGGAGTTTCTTCTGAAGGAAGATTGAAAGCATGTGTGTTTTCTTCCTCTTCTGGTTTTAATTGTGTATTCTAATATGAAACTGCAATATAGGCGCTTATTAAAGGAGCCTTCTACTGCCAGAGTTGCTGTGTTTGATAGAAACCCTAGAAAATCCCCTGAGCCGCAACGTGGGAATCCAATTCTTTTCAGTTGATGAGACTGTAAACACATTTCCTTGGATTTGCAAGAACCATAGCAAGAGTTTCAATCATATGAATAAAGCAAAAGAATATCTGATGGGGAATATTCCTGCTTTGCATATTCAAAACTTGCATCCTTATTCTTAGGCAGCATCTTTTCAAAGGAATGGATCATAAAGAGGCAAAGAAGCATTGCCCAGGGGATTTAGGCAAAGATCCTCCCAAATTAGCACAGTGGGGGGTATTCTCTCTGTCAAATTTAAATCACCCAAGTTAGATGCCTAAACTTGGAGCCCAGGCGCCTGCTGTGGCCAGTAGTGTCTCTGCAAACAGCTCTTGCTCCCAGTTCAGTGCCCAGTGACCCCAGGGAATTTAAACACTTAGCCTAAAGGAGCTTTGAGTTGGGGCTGAGTGTCCTGCCAGTGTGTCTGTGCCATGCTAGACTGTTGTGGGTGACCTCAAAGATAGCTGGGCTGTTTGTCTTGAGTTGAGCTGAACCCCCAAATTGTAGTAATTCCTGTTTCTTGGAAGCTGGGTGTGTTTCTGTCCCCTGTGAATTTGGCCTGGTCGCTTCAGTAGGAAAAGAGAGCTATAGAAGTAATCTGACCCCCAGAGTTTGCTATGTTGAATGAGAAATTCTCTAACACCAGACACCTCCTACTTTTTTTTTTCCTCTTTGTATCTTAAAAACAAATGGGAGCAGCTGATTCTGAAAATTAACCCTGTTTTGGTGAAAAAGTTCTTATACTTCCAAGCTGATTTTCCTGTCTCTTGTATTTAAGTTTCTTTACCAGCTGGCCTACAGAGTCCCTGTGTGGCTGGCTGAAGAATGTGGCTTGTTATACTTCCTTTCTCTGTGCCCTTTGGGAATGCTTTTTAAATACAAAACAACAACTTTCCAGATTTTGAACAATTTTCTTGGTCAAAGCATATTCTGAAAATGAAACTCTTGCTGCAATTTTTAAAACTTGATGAGAACAAATAGTAATTCAACTTTTAATTTAACTGCATAGTAAAATCTATATGCAGGTTGCAAAAAAAGACAAAATAATTTCCCTTTTCAGTCCTGTTGGTAAGTTTTGATAAGAGTTATGTTTATTCCATGAGGACAATGAGATTGAGGAGCAGAGAACAGCATGAGGAAATCTTGCTGCTGGTGTGATAACTCCTTTCCAGATGAAGTCGGTTTTATATCTTGGTTTGGCACTAAAATAATGACTTCAAGGCCTGTTGGTATCACTTCCCCAGCCCTTTGGTGTACAAACTCGTTAATGTGCAAGAAATTGTACATATGCAAATAGGCAGATGATAAGCAGCCGCCTGGCCTTGCATTGATCCCCTGGCATTTTGGCTTCTTCCCATTTCCACCAGCTCTGCCCATGCCCATCTTCTGGAATCCACTTGATCAGAGCATCTTACAAAGCTTTAACTGGAAGATAGTAGCATTTCTGATCTCGTTTTCCAGTATTTCAGCTGTGCCATAATCTATTTACGACACAATTTGTGTCACTTTGATAAGCGGCTGCTTCAAGACTGCATTTATTAAAATCAAGAGCAGGGAGAGCTTTCAAGTCTATCAAGTGTTGTAATAAATGTTTGAAATTAGTCATTACAGTGTTTGCCATGGTTCATATCATAGACTCTATCTAAATGACAAATGATCACAGCCTGGACATGGCACTTTTTTTTTGGTGGTGTGTTTGCAGCAGGATGGAGATGATGTTGGGCTGGCCCAACCTGGAACAGGAGAAGTTGGAGCAGGGATGGGAAGGGAAGAGTGAAGAAGAGAGAAGGTTCCAGTGGGAAACCTTATCAGACTCTCAGGGCAATGGCTTTGAGCAGAGAAGTGCTGGCTCAGCTCTTATTTTCCTGGCTAAAAATGTGATAAATCTGAAAAACAGCCAAAAGCCCCAAGAAAAGCTGTGTACTTCTTGCAGTGTGGAGCAATTGGCTGTTACCGTGTCTGGATTATGCAAAATTTGGCTCTTTCCCCATCAAACAGCTCCAGTATGGAAATTCACCTTACTGCTCTGTTACAGATGGCTTCTTAATCTGTGCTTCCCTGGTTATGGGTTTGTGCTGATGTGCTCATTTAATAACAGAAAAAAACCCCAAACAACCCAACAAAAAACCAACCTCAAACCAAAAATCAAACAAAAAAAACCCTTTGCTAAATGTATTTATATGCATGTGTACATATATATTCACACATATATACACATAGAGGTATTAAACACATACAGCATAGAAAAGAGACAATTATTAAGACAAATATTCTGTCTCAATTCATTTTGTTCTTCATTTTCCCATCAGGAACGTAATAGCTAAATTTATAGTGTTGAGTCTGGGCTATAAATTCCATTATTTTCAGTGACTATATCAATTACATCCCTTGAAAAGAACCCCAAGGCAAGGGGAGAAAATGAAAGACAAAATCTTCAGAAGGGAGGATGCAGGAGGTGGAAGGGAAAAGCATCCCCTCTCTTTTTTTTTCTTCTTGCCAATATCCAGCACCTTATCCCTCCATAAAAGTCTGCTTCATTTCTTGGTGCCCCAGCTGGCACCCAGCCTGGCACACAGTGCAGTGAAGATCACTGGTGTGTCACTGCAGAAATAATTGTGGTGCTACACACACACCCAGGTGCTGGCTCAAGAGGGGAGCAGGAAATGGTCTTGTCTGAATGTAAAAGGTATTTTGAAAAAAAAATCCATTATTAGAAAAGAAAACAATGCATCTTTTTTTGAAAAGAAACTGAAATGGGTAAATTACTCATCTCTTGTCCTTGAGCTGATTTTTTAATTTATTTTTTTTTTTTTAAGGCTTTTTATACTGGGACAAGTTTGGAAAAGTGAAAGTGCAGTGTCCAAGAGCAGTGTGCTGAGATAAGAACTTGTAACTCTGGCAGTTCCTACGACTTTTTAGAGTTTTACCATTTCTTCTTCTCTCTTAGTGCAGATGATTGAGTAACGTTGGCTGCAGGAGGCCGAGTGCTCTTTGTGCCTCTGGACATGGGTACTGAGAGTGCATTGCTTACTGTGGGCCTGGGCTTTCCGGTGCCTCTCACCACACTGCAGAGCAAGATGGATCAGATATTAGGGGAACACTAAAGCAGGAGCCTGTCCTTGCTAATATGAAGGGAAAGGAGCCTGTGCCAGGTGTTGAAGAGGTGATGGATGGTGCTGCACATCCACAATGGTTCAAAACTTTGTCCCAGATGTGTGCCATGCTCTAACTTCTTAATGTTTCAGGAAAAAAATTATCTTGTTAATATTTCCAAGTGGCACAGGCTGCTGGGCTTTCCCTCTGACTGCACAGGAGAGTCCATCTGCAGAATTAATTCAAGTCCCTTCTGCACTGGGGCTGTATTTGTCTTCATGCCCGTGCATGGTAGGTAGCATTGTACCTTCACTTGACTAGCTCTTCTTCCTCACCCAGAGGTTGACACTCCCAGTAGCTTTATTAGCAGTTTCTTCTGTTCTCAGACTTGACTTTAATTGGCTGCATAACTTTAAACTGGTTTAATCACCCCTTGTAGGATGGCCCTTCTGCTCCCCCCAGTCACCTTTGTAGCCCACACCTCTTCTAGTTGAAGGTTAATGTGACTTTCTTGGACACAAGTGATGAGAGCTGCCAGATGTCCCTACCTCTACTGGAAATGCTGTGCCTGATGCCTCCAGGCATCACATTGGTCTTCAAGTGAAATTCTCAGTTAACAGCAGAAATTCTTGTTTATGCTCCAGTGCATCATCTTCGTGTCTGGTCCTCACCCTGGGAGAGGGGAGGACAAGTGGCAGGAAGAAAGGGAGATTGTGTCCCTTGGAGATAGGGGAGGCTCAAGAAAGGGTAGCACAGTCTTGAGCTGAGAAGTATGCAGGGTGTGAGGGGAAGGGACCTTCACTGGGGTGTGAGATGAGATCAAGGAGAGCATTGCTTGCAACCACAGCCCATCAAATCCTACCCAGGGTCCTCTGGGCAGCAGCACTGGAGCTTGTCTCTTCTGCTGAAATGTCTTAGAATCATAGGATCATCTAGGTTAGAAAGGACCTTTAAGATCATTAAACCCAACCGTTAACCTCTAAACCAAGTCCACCTCTAAACCATGTCCCTAAGTGCCACATCTCTGTGTGTCTCTTCAATATTTCCAGAGATGGTGACTCTACCACTTCCCCAGATAGCCTGTTCCAATGCTTGACAACCCTTTCAGTGATGAAATTTTTCCTAATATCCAATCTAAACCTACCCTGGCACAACTTGAGGCTGTTTCCTCTTGTCCCTTGTTACCTCAGAGAAGAGACCAACCCCCACCTTGCTACAACCCTCCTTTCAAGTAGGTGTAGAAAGTGAGAAGGTCTCCCCTCAGCCTCCTTTTCTCCAGGCTCAGCACCCCCAGTTCCCTCATCCGGGAACTCAGCACACTTGTGCTCCAGACCCTTCCCCAGCTCCGTTCCCTTCTCTGGACACACTCCAGCACCTCCAGGTCCTTCTTGGAGTCAGGGGCCCAACACTGAACCCAGCACTCGAGGTGTGGCCTCACCAGTGCTGAGTACAGGGGGATGATCACTTCCCTGGTCCTGCTGCCCATGCTATTTCTGATACAAGCCAGGATGCACCCAGACAGCTCTGACCCCAGTCCTGATCTCTCCTTTTGCTTGACCTGTGCTGCTTCCAGCTCTCTGCTGCCCTGGCACCTGCCGTGGTGCCCCTCTGCACCTTTCCTTGGTGTGTGTTTTTTTACTTATGCTGTGGCCAATACCCCAAAATGGTTGAATAAGATGAGTTCTTTGGTATCTCCATCAAGAATTCTGCTGTGCCCTTCAGCTTCTGTTGACACTTTCACCCATGTCACAGCTTCTACTAAATCCTGTCTTCTCAAGCTTAGCTAATGACAAATGTTTTATGGAAATCTGGATGAAACCTGCTGCATCTCATTTGCCTAGAAAAAATCTTTCAAGGCAAGACAGCAGGTTGTGCTTCTTCAAAAGCGATGGAGGGGTGTGGTACATTGTCCTTGTGATAAATATTGAACTTAATGAAGATTGCTGATGGACAGCATTGTGTGCTGGAGCCCTTTGTTTCCCCCAGTATAAGATGGATGGTGGTATCCAGCATTTCCTCCGTGTTTCTGTCTTGCAGAATTGTCCACCCCGTCGTTCAGCCCTCTGCTCCTGAGCAGGAGCCGCCAATTTGTGCCAGTTGTGATTTCACACCTCCCCCATACCTACTTTGAGAGAGTTGGGATTGTGTTAGTTTTTTATATATTAGTTTATAATTAAATGATTTTGTATGGAGAGCATTGAGATCTGACCTGCCTTACCTCTGTAAATACTTTTTTTTTCCTTTTTTTTACTTGCTGGAAAGGCTTTAAAAACATCCTCTTGGAAATTCATGCAGATGATATTTAGACATGCAGATATGCACTCCTGTTTTGCATGAATGTTTGACCTTGGGCAGAGCTGTTCAATGCAGGATGGATGTGTTGTGGCTGCATTTAATCATCTGAAGCAGAGATGAAGCCTTGAAAAACCACATAGACCCAATTCCCAATTCCCAGCCTCTGGATGGTAATGAACTTCTGAGAAATAGCTAATCAATAAATTGAACAAAAGACTCAGGCAGCTAAACCACTTTGTCAGGGCCTTAATTACAATTGCAGAAATAAATCGGGAGGGGGGTGGTGGTTGGGAGCTTTTGCCAGACAAAACTAACCCTTTACTCACACGAGCTAACCCTTTACTCACACGAGCTAACCCTTTACTCACACGAGCTAACCCTTTACTCACACGAGCTAACCCTTTACTCACACGAGCTAACCCTTTCCAAACTGAGCAGCCCGTGTTTGTGTGAACGCCCTGTCTTTGTGTACACGTTCATGGGGACCTCTGGGTGGGCAAATGACCCAAAATGGGCTGTTGCCTCATGCCACAGCATGACACTTTGGGCTGTCCCTGTCCTCTGAAGTTATTGGAGGAGCTGGAGTGAGGTTGTACTTAGCAGGAGAGAGACTTGGGATCTTTCCACAGGGAAGATATGAGGATGATCCAAAGCAGCAGGTCATGCCAGGGCAAGCTGGGCAATTTTACTTGAGGAGAAAGCCAAAGATTTAGGACCAGATGCAGCCAGCAGGATAAGGAAGGACATCTGAGGACATATAGAGAGATGGGAGCCAGGCCAGTGGCCCATCTTACCCTCCTGTCCCTCAGGCAGGTTTCCCAGTAGTCCCAGCCCTTGCCAGCAGTAGGAGTGATGGAGCTGAGGAAGTTGGCATGGAGGCTGTTGGCTGAACCCTCGGAGGCTTGCTTGTTGGCACAGTCATAGCAGCAAGCATTTCGCATGTATGTCTCCTGGTAGCACATGCTGGAAAACAAAGGGATGTATCCTTGGGGATTGTCTTGGAGATGTGCTTTTGCCTTAAGAAATATTCCAGAATAACAACCTGTCCAGGTGGATGCAAGTGTGCTGAGTCTGGGTTTTGTGCAGAGGGTGGGTGTGTGTGGTAGGGGCTGGAAGGGCACACGGTGATGAGGAAAAACAAAGCTATTGAGGGGCTTTGGGCTTTTTGAGGGAGGATCCTGTGGTCCAGGTACTATGCTGCTGAGTCACTCATCCTTTGGGGACCCAGAGAAGTGGTAATGCCTTAAAGGAGTGCGTCTTTGGGTGTGTAAAATGTTTTAAATTTGACAGAATGGACCATTTCATGGGATAGATTTAAACCTTGAGTAAGATGCGAGAGCTGGGTTGTGTCCTGTGCGAGCTGCTCCTCACCCTTGCAGGGGCAGTCAGTTGGTAACGGGCTCATTGCCCTCCTCCTGCTTTCCACAGCCCTGGTCCTTAGCAGGAAAGAGGTTTCTTTGTTTCCTCAGTGGAAATCCCTGGTAAGACAAGGTGGTCTCTTTTGAATGGTCGTTCATTGTGGGTGGGTGGCTGTAGCTGTGATCCGCAGGGCTAAATGAAACCTGGCCACCTTCTCCTGGAGGGCAACCACCAGCAGCATATCTCAGAGTGCACCAGGACCATGGGGCCCCGTTTCTCTGTTGCAGAAGCTGAAGAGGGGATCTACATCAAACAGCACCCCCAGAGCCCGGGGGTCTTGGGGGGACACAGTACTGAGGTAGCGCGGCAGCACTGTGACCTACCACTGTATGGAGCTGGGAGCGGCCAATTCGAGTGATGGGTGGCAGCGGCGTGGGCTGCGGGTGTTGTACATCCAGGATGCAGTTCCCTTCCCAAGCAGGGTGAGGACAGTCTGTTTCCCTGTTGGTAACGGGTCAGCCTGTGCTTACCTACAACAGTGAGAGAGCTGGTTGGGTACCAATGCTCTTGAATTTGAGAGAGATCTATATGGCTGGGGGAAACGTGAATTAACGATCATCCCAGAACCCTCCCTTCCAAACCTTAACTCCAGTATCTGCTAAAGAACAAACCCCAGGTGCCATAAACTCCGTAGCAGCCAGAGAACATCTCGTGTTGTCAAACCCCAACATGTTCCAGTGCTTTGCTGGCTCCGGGCGTTGCTGAAGAAGCAGTTAGCACTTCTGCTTCCCTGCCAGCCTGGCTTCTCTTCCCTGCCTTCCTCAGGAGCTGGGGAATTGCTCTGTAATGAGGCAGCAGCCGCTGCTGGTGACATGAAACTGCTGGGAATAAGATCGCTTTCTGTGAGCTGCTCTGCCTTTGTGCCCACCTTCTTCTCAAAACAGCAGATAAATCTCCAGCTTGGTGCAGCGGCGATGCTCACAGAGCAGTCCCCGGGACACGAGTGAGTTGCTGCTGTCGGCGCTGTGTTTACTGCACAGATAAAATATTTACAGCTCCATCTTCGGTGTGAGATGTGACTCTTCCAGTCCTCGTCAAGGTCATTGGAAAGTCAGTAAAATTTATTGGTGGCTTATAGCACTTTTGTGCTGGAAAGCAAGGTTACAGTACTATATACCTACACGTGGCAGGCAGGGAGGACTAGAGAGAGACAGGGAAAGGAGAACACCTTGGTCTGCGTTGTTGGCTTGGTCCCCCAAAACTGTGTGTTATTCTTAATTAAATTATAAGCTCTAAATAAGCAGAACATGTGCAGGGCTTCTACCAGGCTGCAGCCCCACATCTCAGTACTTGAGCGAATGAGGTGTTTGCTGTGCTAATGCTTCAGAGGGAGCTGGGGGCTGGGTTGTGTTTGGCACATGTTTGTGTGCGCTGGTGCTTGTGCAGGGAAGGTCTGTTCTGCCTTGGAAGGAGCAGTCACTGTGCCTGCCTCTCGCTTCTCATTAACTGTGATTTCTGTCAAAATGAAGTCTGAGTGGTACCAGACGTGGTAGGAACACTTAGCATGAAGGTGGCTCTTGCTTTGGGGAACTGGGAGCCCTCTGGACATGTAGGGACTTCTCCCAGCAGGGCTGAGAGCAGATGGGAGAGTCTTGAGAGCTCTGGTGTCTGCAGCCTGCTGTGGGCAGGGTGGGCTGTGCTGAGCCCCCTCTGAAACACCCCCTGTTCAGGCATCTTGCTTCCTTCTGGGCAGGTCCTGCACATCAGGAACTCTGCTGCTTTGTTCTTCTCTTGCTCTGAAAAGATGGGAGCAGATGGATGGACATTTATGACTGCCTTTGTATGGACCTGCACATGTAAAGCACCAGGACATACCAGGGTGGCTTTTGGAAACCTCCTAGCAGGTGTGTTTTCCAGGAGTCCATGAAAATGACTTGGCAGCACATGCAAGATCTAACACCAGTTTTGGATGTCACACACCAGCCCACAGTAAATGGGTTTAGTGTGTCTGTCTGCAGCAATGAGGAGGTCAGGTCAGCTTTGTACTCTTTGCATTTCCATTTGGTATCTGCTGTCCACCCGTAGATGGGCCAGGTAAAACGCTCCAGGTGCTTTCCCTTTCAAAAGAACGGAGAGGGATCAGTGACACTTGCTGTGGTCAAAAGCTACGTGTGGGAGAGGGCACCAGTTCCAAAACTGTCCTGAAACAGAGCAGCTCACTGCTTTGGTTTTTTTGCAAAATGATTTTCATTTCAATGAAGCACAATAAAAACAGTATTTGGGGCTCTTGGCACCTCCTGTCTTCAGGCTGTTTGAGATGTCAGCAGCAAGCAGAGGAAAATTCCTTCAATTGCAGGAACAAATTCAAAGGTGGCTCCAGTGGAGCAGCTGTTGGTGAGACAGATTTGTAGGTCAGGGCAGAGCAGCTAATGAGAGCAACAGACACAGAAACTTGCCTTTTTCTAGGCCAAAAATGCTGTGTTCTAGTGCCAAGCCTCCAAATGATGCAGTAATTTGGTTGCATGGTGGTGGCCCTGGGCCATCACAGAATGTTGGGGATTGGAAGGGACCTCAAAAGATCATCCAGTCCAACCCCCCTGCCAAAGCAGGATCACCTGCAGTAGGTCACACAGGAACACATCCAGGGAGGGTTTTGAATGTCTCCAGAGAAGGAGACTTAACCTCTCTGGGCAGCCTGTCCCAGTGTCCTGTCACTCTTGCGGTGAAAAAGTTTTTCCTCATGTTACCATGCCACAGTCTTTCTCCTTTGAGGACTCTGAAGTGTTTATTTTTGAACCACAGCTTTTCCTTTAACAAGGAAGGCTGGAAGTCAAATAAATGAGAAATACAGGAAGAAGCTGGGAATTAAGTGCTGCCTGTTTCTGTCAGCTCCTGGTCCTGTTTAAAGCCTGATAATAGAAAGGCTTCTCTGTGATCTTATTACTAAGAAAATTTGAGTCTGAGCATGTCTTAAAACCCAACCAGCTTGGCAGTTAATAACACCCATATGTACAGCAATGTGCTGTAGGGAAGTTAAAACCAGCCACGAGTTCCCACTGGGGTGTGAGCCTCTTACTGCAAATTCCCTCTGTCTTTTTTTTTCTGACCTCACCCTAAAGAATGAAATGTTGGAAACTGAAGGTGTCTGTTGGATCTGCTACCAGGGAAAGGAAATCTTGAGAACATTTGACAAAGAATGCAGAGTTGAAATTAAATATCGTAATGATATAAAACAGTAAGCAGATCTGCTTGACAGCCCTGACAGCTATTTGTTATAGAAAACAGCGTTTATGATGTCAGTCCTATAAGGGAATGTGTTTGAATTAAAATAATTACAGCAGATAGTACAACAAAGACTCCCTGTAGTCAATCATCCTTCACAAATACGCTGCACAAAATCTTCCCAATGAGTGAAGGAAGGGTGGAGACTGGAGCCCAGCAAATAAACAGCAATAGGAGGCTGCACTGCAAAGTCAAGCAGCTGCGTTCAGGCACAGCATTTCCTTCTCTTTTCAGTGTTAGCTGAGACAAATTAGGATTTTTCTTTCTTTTTTTTTTTAAATATATATCTATTTGTGTTGGTTTCACTCCTTTGGGTGCAGCCAAACACAGCTACTCGCTCACTCTCCCCCGTCCAGGGAATAGGGGAGACAAACAGAGGGGTCAAAGTGAGAAAAATTATTCTTGTAATTGCAAAATTATTCTTGTAATTAATGTCTTGTAAAAGACATTAAAAATAATGTCTTTTGCAAACTAAGCAGAGAAATACTAGCACTGAACAGCTGAAATTAGTGGAGATTTTGGCCTTGCCAAGCATGCTTGAGCTTTGTGTCATCTTTTTAACATAGTTTTGGGGTGCTCTGAGTATCCACGAGTGTGTACGTGCTCCTGGAAGTAATGCCTCAGTGGTTCTTTGGCTTATAAATTGAGTTTCCTTTTATTTGAAACGTTGTATTTTTACTCTTCCAACTTTTGGTTTATGTTGCATGTAAATAGCTTAGCAAGTTCTATAAAATGAGACAGGAGAGGAACTTTTTTCCTGGGCATTTCAAGCGTTTTGCAGGTTTGCAGCGCTGGCATGTTTGCCAGCACTCTGGAGCTCTTCCATAAAATCCATTACTGCTATTTCTCTCTCTCTCTCCTTCTTTCTTTTGTTCACTCTTGGTCAGCCCTTCCCACCAGTGTGTTCCTCGCAAATATGTGCTCTTGGCTGCCCAGCTGGTGTTTTCACAGGAGCATTATGCTGGAGTGCAGAGTCACAGAAAAAACCAGCCGAGTCCCAATGAAAGGAGCAGAGATAACTTTGGATTGTTTTCCTTCTGCATTCCATATTGTTCCCATTCTTCCCAAGAAATGCTGTCCCTACCTCTCTTGCCTCTGCCTGTTTCGTGACAAATATTCTCTTTATAGCTTAATCCTGTTATGGAGGTTTGGCAAATGAGGAGAGACCCTAAAATAATAATAATAATAATAAATAAAAAATTGGTAGCCCTGTTTTCTCTGTCTGCTTTGAAGTAAAGTGAGAACACTTCAAATAGTGGCCTGGTGATCTTCTGTGGCTTCTGAATCCCATCACAGTCCCAGTGAAAATATGTCATATCCTGGCCTTTTTTATCCCAGCAGTGCCAAGATCAGAAGCGAACCCCTTGCTGCTCTCCATGGCTGTGATTCGTGACCTGATACACCCGACAGCAAAGCCACCGTCACACAGACGGGCTGTCTCCCTGTGGTACTCCCCTGAGGCACCAGACCAGCTGGCCAGAGAGCATCATTACAGTTCTTTAATTTGCTGAGATCTGAATGAGTTTGCATGAGCTACCCTCAGGTTCCCTGGTCTTGTGCAGTTTGGCATCACATTATCTCAGTATTGCCCTGTGCTGCACAGGAGCCTGAGCCACAGGGTGAAGTCCTTCTGTGCCTTAGGTTGGAGTCCAAGAGATACAGGTGATGTCCTTCCATGTGCTAGGTTGGGCCCTAAGGGACACTCTGTCTTTGCCTGCTAAAGGGGTGTTTTGTCTCTGGGTGTTATGGCGAGTAGAACACTGGAGCCTCAGCATATCTGGACTGAGGCAATGAGTATTATTGCTGGCCTTGGGCTAAGAGCAAGCCTGGAAAAGTGATTCTGGAGGTCACTGCAGCCATCTGTAGGTGGCCTGTGTCTGGAGGTGCTGGTCCCAGCAAAGCAGAGTGCTCCTGTCCTTGTCTGCTCTGCCAGCAGCTGAAGAGATTCCTGCAGCAGGGATGGCATCAGGATCATCCAAGCCACCAGTCAGTGCCTACAGGGTGGATTTGCCCATCTATATTATTCTTCTGGCCTCCCCAGCTTCCCGTGGCAGCATTCTCCAAAACTTATTACATGCCAAGGGCTGAGGCATTCGTTAATCAGAACAAGGGAGCCTGGCTGTCTGTCAGCTCGGAATTTGCATGTGTGACACCTGCAATGAGGGAGTTTTATTTAATCCCCAGGAAGCTGTGAAGGTAGGAAATCTGCATACCATCCCAGCTCTGCAATACCCAGCAAACAGCTCCCTAATCAGAAAGCTATTCCGCCTGGCTTCACATTTCTTGGCTCCACACAGTTTCAGTGCAACCCTTGATGCTGTTTGAACACTGGGTGGGTTGAGATTTCTATTTTTTTTTTCCTTGGTGTGTAGTTTAATTACAGTGAGGCTGTGCAGTGACTCTCCATTAATAATACAGTGAATTTCAGCAGCAGATTAAATTTCTCTAAAGTAGTAAATTGCAGGGGAAAGTGGAGGAAAGTCATGGTTGAGGAAAATAAGTACGTTATAGGTCCTTTATTAGATAGAAGCCCATGGCATCAGGCAGATGGGTTCTTACAAACACACACATATGAGAAAAACAGGGGCTGCATCAATCAGCTTATCAAAATCACTTAAGAGAAATGGGCTTTGCTGAATGTGTGGAGTGCAATAAAACAGCAGTGTAATGCTGGACATGTATTAACTGGCACAGAAAGATTATGGCATCATGTCCATTACTGAGCTTCCTCTTTCTGCTCGCTGCAGAGGGGTCCAGATTCCTGCATAATGTGTTCCTCAACCTCCACACCCCCCCAAGTTTATTGTGTTACCCTTGGTATGAGTAAGCACACTATAAAATGATATTAGAGGTGCAACAGCCACATGTGAGATGCTGAGTCTGCCCTGAACATCAGATGTACTTCATAAGGTCTATGTAAATATTCTGCTAATCTAGTGTGATCTAAGAACACAAAATAAATGAGAAGTGGGTGAAAGCCCTGTGAAAGCACTTCTGCTGGTCTCCTTCCTGCAGCACTTTCCCCCTCCAGCATCCCTGTGCCTTCAGGGAGCCAGTCCTGCTGTGCTGCTGGCTCTGGCTTTGGCTTAGCCTTGGTTTGGCCAATGGTCAAAACCTGAGCAAATATTGATGGACTTGATGGCCACCTCTAGCATGGGCAGGTGAAGGTTTTCCTTGCAAGCCATGAGGTCTCAGTGCATTAAAACTTAGACTAAGGTTAAAAGTGTGGTGTGACACGTGTGTGCGCGGAGCCAGGAGGTGATGGAGGAGCTGAGATGCCCAGGGATGGAAAAGCAGCTCAGGCTCTTAGCTCTGTCTCATCACCCTGATTTTACCTGGAGGTAGCAGTGCTTCATGAATGAATAATACAGACTTTAAAATGCAGCTTTAGCCATTTATGCAGATATTGAAATGGAGACACTACTGTAGCTAAATGGGTTGTGCCAACAGGGGTGTAGGGACACAGCTCCAGAGGGCTTTGGACAGGCAGGCACGTGCACGCTGGATAGTTGAGATACCAGAGGTGTGCATATATATATATATATATATGTATTTATAGTTGTGTATGTATATACATATATATAAAAGGCCCCAGAAGACCATTTTTAAAGGCACTTTTTGGCCCCAACAACTGCGCTTAAAATCAAATGAGAGATGAAGGAATTTCTCAACTCAAACCATAAAAGACCCTGGGGGGGGACACAGGATTATGGACACTTACAACTAATGCAAAATAAACAAGGCAAAATTATATGTAATTACTCCTAAAGTCATTTGCTTGTTTCAGTAATTGACCTGTGCATTCTTTAATCTTTAATGCTCCTTTAAAATTCAGCCTCAGGGACTCATAACATTTATTGACGTTTGTCATGGTTAAGGCTCTGGAGGAACTGGGCTTTATTAGAAGTCTTCAAAGAAATATCAATTTAGGGATAAGCAGCATTAATATTTTGTACACAACATCACCTGATTAGAAAGCTTTACTAGATTTCTTTCCATCTTATAAAAAGCAAGTGACAGTATAAAAGGGGAGTTCTGGAACCTGCTGCTGCTGCTTTAGCAAATTTTATTAATAAAAATCTGATGTTATGGGTTTGTTTTGTTTTGATGGTTCATGATGGTAAGATGGATTTGTCCTAGGCTGGGTGGAGAGGGCATCAGCAGTGCAGTTGAGAGAACTATTCTCTCTGCCACAGACTTGCTGTGTGACCTTGTCACACGTCAGCCTGTGCTCACGTTTTCCTTCTGCAGAAACAATGTCCTCCTCTCCTTAACAGTGGGGGTGAAGTTCATCAACCAGCTTCAGTGTTATGGATCAGAGGCACTGCACATATGTAAGTGTCCCTCAGAATTGGTGGGAATTGTTTTTTGTTTCAAAACCACATAGACCCAATTGTTTTGTTGGAGAACCTTGTGCAAAACTTCCCAACCAACCAGGGAGCACAAGCGACATGAAGCATGACCTGGTGGTTGGCTTTTTAGAAACCTCTTCATTTTGCCTTTCATAACCTGCTGATGTTTATATTTTGGGAGAGTGAAATTCCTTGAATATGGAAGCTGGGAGGATATAACAAATCTCTGTGAAACATTGTGCTGTTGCTATTACACAGGTACTGAGCTTCTTGAGCAGGTCTTCCAACCTGCTTTGTCACATCATGGCTTAGGAGAAGCAGCTAGCCCATCCTTAAGCAAAGTCTGGTGGTAAGAGACATCTTCTATATTGTCCTTGCAGCAGTGGGTTCCAAGGTAGCATGAACATCAAGAAGGGGGTTTCACAGCTGTGAGCCAGCTAGCATGGCCTGGATAGCGCTGGCTTCTGTCTCGTGAGTTAGCGTGAGTAATGGTAGGAAGGTGAGCAGTCGGTGTGCTTGTGGAAGTCGTTCTGAGCTCAGACTTCGAGAAGCATTGCTGCATCAGCTTTGCTGGTCAGTACAGCCAAACTGGTCCAGGTGGGACTTGTAAACCCTCTCTTATCCCAGCACCAGGACCAGGAGCCCCATTGCTGTTGCGGGGTGAGGTGTCACTTCAATGCTAGGCTGTCCAAGGGGCCACCGAAGGGAAGGAGGAGCTGGCAGTTGTACACCATAAGAGATGTGTAATGCGTGGGCATTGCTGTAATAGCAAATACCACTGGCTGGAGGGTCTGTATCCAGGAGGAGATTCTTCTGAGCCTCTTGTTTTGCTCTTTTGGTCCTTGGTACTCTGCCAGAGAGGATGTTACCCCACTTGGCTTCTTGCAGCCTTTTTCCTCCTCTTCTTTTTCCTCCAGTGCAAGGAATCTAGTTTGGAGATGAATGGGCCTTTAGCAACTTGCTAGGATCTTGGAAGCAGCTACCATTTGCACAACTGAGGCTGGGACAAGGGAGACACACAGGATCCTTCAATCAGCCACTTGGACTGTTCCCACCAGGAGCATATGTTCCTTCTGCCCAAGTTCCTACAGATGCTCCTCAGAGGGCTGTGCTCTCGTGAACTGCTGTACTGTGCCAGCTGTGGGGGTACACTGGTGTCCCACCTTCCTAAGGCTTCCCCGTTAGGCAACAGCTCTTATTGAAGAGTTGTGTTGTCCAGTGTGGAGTTGAGCTTTCCTCCAGCTTCTGTACAAAGGACCATTTTTCCTTTCCCTTCCTAGGCTGACTCAGGCCACTCTCAGTATTTTGAGCTTCTTGATGAGATTTGCCTTCTCTTCTTCCTTGGTCCCTGGGTTTGTTCAGTATTAAAGCAGTGAAATCACCGTGGAGCCAGTTGGAAAGCGCTCTTACATGGAAAACAGGGCTCAACAAAGGGTGTTTCTGAGGAATTTGTCCTGCTTTCCTCTCAGGGTAAAAGAAACCGAGTATCTTTGTTAATTAAATGAGTGCTTTAACAATTGGTATATCTGTGGTGCTGTTGGTGGTGGACTTGTGTTCAAATAGGGGCCAGACTTGGAACCCGAGTGGCTGAGCAGTCATTTTCAGAAACATTCAGGATGCTGCCAACAAGGCTCCTCATGGGTGCAAGCTTTAGGGACATCAGCAGCATTCTTAGGGAGCTTAAATATGGTCTTCCTCTAGCTATCCCCACCTCTCCACCTGGTGTGACAGCAGGTAAGCTGCTATCAGCTGATGTTTTTGAAGTGAGGTGTTCTTTTTGTCTTGAATGGAGACACCTTTCCCCTGCCTGTGCCTCAGTGATGCCACTGCTCCTCCAGAGCAAGGTTTCCAGCAGAGTGGCAGAGTTGAGCTGCCTCTCGCATTAAGCACCAGAGATTTCATTAAATGGCAGAGGAGGGAGCTTGTGTAGCGGGGAGGTTCACCCCAGAGACATTACAGATTGTCTCATGCTATTTAAGTGGGCTAAAATTAGAGGGAAAGAATCTGCAGCTAATTGGACTTGTGCATTAATCATAGTCTGCTGCTGGAGTACTTCACCCATTAGAATGTGTTAATTTGGTAATTACAAGGTGGGGGGGGAGGTCTCTCTTTGTAATCCAGAGCCCTTCTTCATGCTTATTGCACATATCAGAAACAGGTACAGTGAGAGGTTGGAGGCAGGATTGCAGTGGGGGGAGCAAGCTGCCTATTCCCACCTCCTACCACACATGTGAACACGCAGTCTCTCTGGCTCCAGACACCTATAATTAAACTAGGTTAGATATTGGAAGCAGAAGATCTTTCATTTTCAGTTAACAGGTAATTAATTGTATCTCAGTTTCCACTGTAACTGCCCCCCCTCTCTTGTTATGAGAAATAATGCAAATGTGCAGTGGCCTCCTGTGCTTGGGAAAGGAGGAGTTTCTCCTTGCTCCTCTTTTTCTAAGGGACCTCTGAAGTATGTGTTGGGGAGCTCATGGTAGACCCCAGAGAACCTCCCCATTGCAGAAGGTCTCAATTTGTAGGCATTGATCCTGCAGCTGAGATGAAGTAAATAATTTCCTTCCCTGTGCCATCCGTTGGGTTGTCTTTCTGCTAACTGCTGTCTTGGTTCTTCCAGCCACCCTCCTGGCAGGTTCTGCTAAACTCAGAGGTGCTTTGTAAGCCAAGGCAGATGGGAAAATAGAGAAGAGAATTAACAAGATGGGAAACAAGCAGAAAACTCAGACTGGAAAACCTAAGAGATTAAATACTGAGGCAGCCAGAGCAAAATATGGATTTTCAGAGGGGTGTAAAACACTAATGAGTAAAAACACGGAGCTCTAATGAGAAGCAAATCAGACTGGAGCTTGCAAAGCAACACTGCCTCCAGTGCCTTTATTTTAGCAGGAGGCTCCATTTCCAGCTTCCCCCTGAGGATGCTCATTGAGAAAAAGATCATCCTAGGGCTAGTGTTTCTCCTCATCCCTTCACACGAGATCTCATTTTTTCCCTCTCCTGGTTTATTTTCTAGTTTGCTTGTGGAGGTAACAACCTTTCAGGGTGGACGATGTCCATTGCACCTTGAACTGGGCAGGTTAATGTTTGCTGGGAGGACCTTGTGGTGCTGACAGAGCCCTGTACAAACTTCACTGCCCTTCCCAGCCCATTTCCTTGCAATAATCCTTGCAGAGGTCACACCCGTTTGCTGTGAGCGACTTCAGCTGTGATAGATTTGTGGGCAGTCCCAGCAGTGGCAGGCAGCCCACACAAACACTGACCTGAGATATTGACCTCCACAAACCACATCATTTTCCACTTGGGCACCTCCAGATTGGTTCTCTGGATCTAGAGAATCAGAAGGCTAGTTTTGACTCAGTTGCAATAATTTGCTGGCTCATTAGCACTAACTCCTTAAAGGAGCACCTTTAATGTTAGTAAGCCTAAAAATGTGACCTATATCCCACCCCTCTGTTGGATCTCCTTGCAAAGTCCATGTTGTTTATCTGTGGATGCTCTCATCCCTCCATAACCCCCAAAAGATCAATAGTCTTGTGAGCAAAATAAAAGACCTGCCCTAAAGCAGGTCTAAATGCTGTGTCACAGCCAAATAAAAACCTTGCAGAATATATTTTGTTTATTAATGAAGAAATTGGTGGTTAGAGGCGAGTTCAGCCTTCTTCTGAGGTCTGCCTGCTCTTTGGTGTCGCATTTAGGACCGTTGAAGAGCATCTTCTCCAGTCATGTGAAATACTTAACAGTAAGCCAACAGCAGGTACCAAGGATGGGAAGTGTGTTTGTACAACAGATTTAGATTTTAAACTTGTAGAAAATTGTGATAAACAATGAGAAAAAGTAAAAAAAAGTGGTTAAAACAGCCCAGTCTTTCTAAAAAGTGATTTGCCTTTTTTGGAGGTTGTTAAACCAACATTGAACGTTAGAACTGTGAGGAGGAGCCTTTCAGTGCTATAAAGTGGGTATGTGGGCTACAGACCTCACCTGTTGGAATAAAGTGATGGTCACCCTCCTGAAGTGGGTGAAGAGCATTCACTGACTTCTATTTTGGGGATGACTAATGTGAAACATTGAACAAAACCGATGATTAAGGGCTAATTTAGTTGGAAGAAATGTATAGTGCCCAGTGACTGGGTGTGAAAGACACTTCCTCTGCACAAGCCACTTTGCACATCCAGACTGTGCTTCTGGACTTAATTAGCAAGGCTGCATCCATCCTGGTAGGAGTCAGTCCTCACCAGCCCTTCAGTTCGCTTGTTGGCAGGTGATAATCAAGTACTTTTAACTATGTGGTGCTAGCCTTGGTCTGTGACAGAAGTGACAGTTGGCTGCTTCAGAACGACTGGGAAAAAAGTTTGTCTTTAGGTGACAAAGTAGAGCTCAGCTGACTTCCAAGACTTCACTTTACTCTTGCTGAAACTACATCTTTTTCTCACTACAAATGGAGTTATTTCCACATGTAACTCCATTCATTCATTTATTTATTCACTGAAAACTTTTTTTTTTTCCAAAAGTCCTCAGACATCTTCAATTCTGAGAAATTTGTTTCAAATTTGAAAATTAAATTTTGGAATTCTAAATATTAATTTTAATTGCATTGTACTTTTATTGTATATCTCCCATGTCTCTTTATTTCATGACATATCAAACTGGCAGATGGCTGTTAGAGAAGGAATTATTATTTACAGAAGACAGTAAGTTGTTTTGATCAGTATTTAGTAGGTGCTATTACTTTAAAAAATATTAAATAAAAAAAAATCAATGTTTCACCTGCTATTTTGGTAGGTTAACCCTAGTGACAGTAGACAAATGCACAATTATAATAAATAAGAGAATGAAATACATGTTGCACTGACATTTTGGACTGTTCTTGGACAGGAAGCTTTACAAAATGCCATCTTTTCATGGGAAATTTGTCAGTAATATTTTTCAGTGATTGTTTTCCTTAGGAAAAAGTCCCCATTTTTGCTTGTCCTGAAAGCCTAGAGGCATCCTGTGGTGCAGGTGAGCTTGTGGGGTGCAGCAGAAGCTGATCTCCAGTGCCTGTGTCTCGGAGGCTGGTGGTTGCTGCAGAGTTTGTTTGTGTTGAGTTTTATTGATGCACCAGAGCTGTTTATTTTTAGCAAAAAGGCTGCTGCAGTCCCACAGATCATAGAATCATAGATTGGTTTGGGCTGGAAGGGACCTTAAAGATCATCCAGCTCCAACCCCAATGCCATGAGCAGGGACACCTTCCACTAGACCAGGTTGCTCAAAGCCTCATCCAACCTGGCCTTGAACAAGATGAGGCGGTGCTGTGGGTCACGCTCTGAACCCAAGGCTGTTACAAACCCAGCTGTGTGGGCTTTAGGGCTGGTGTGTCCCCAGATCAGTTCCTGACATTGGTCCAACTGGTTGGACACGCAGGCAGCCGTGTCCACCACGCTCGCTGGCTGGGCCTTGAGCAAACAAATCCATGGTGCACCGTGGCCCAGGGCCTCTGCACTTCTCACAGTGCCCCATCTAACCACCCTATCAAATGGAGGCAGTATGGTTGCATGGGTTGTTTGCCATGATTTTATGGACAACCAGTGGTCCATGAACCATGGGTTAGGAAACTTTCCTCTAATGTCTTGCACTTATGTTCTACTATCTCTGCATGAAAGTGGCAGGCTTGCCCTCGGCAACAAGTGGTCATCTCCAGTGGACAGGTGTTAGAGGAGCTGCATCGTTGTACGAGCTCGGTCAGCACCCTCACCCTCATCAGCACTTGCTCCTGCAGTTTGCCTTGTGGCCCAGTAGCCCAAGTCCTACTGCCCAGGGATGGGGATGGTCCACAGGGATGAAATGGGATGGCAACACCAGGGATGAGGGAATTGCTCTCGTTGTATGGATGTCCACCATGCTCCGGCAGCAGAGATACTGGATGACTCCAGCTCCTTCTGTATTCCCCTTGTCACAAGACATCAGGGCTGGTTTTGTGATATTTTTTTTCCTTCCCCAGTGTTCCCTGGCATGGGGAAGGGGAAGGCAATGCTGTAGCCAGGGCTGCCATGCTCTACCTGCCCCTGCAGAACAGCTCTAGCATTAAGCCTGTGCTGACTTTGGATAAGACCATGACACCAAAGAGGTTGGTGGCTGAGCTGGGGGAGGAAACAAATGACCTTACAAAGCCATGTAACTTATTTCTGAAAAATATTTGATGTTTTCATTTGCTGGGAGGTCAAAGATTTGAACAAATGCAAACAAAATGCCTTTTTTCATGTTGATATCAACAAGTTCTCAGCACAGAGGCTCAACAGAAGTGTCTTGGGTTTCGCTTACAGCAATACCAGGATTTTAGTTGCATTAAAAAAAAAAAAGCAATCCTCACCGTGATACTAAAAAATAGTAATGGTGGCTCAAGAAGTATTTTGTGTGTTTTCTTTCTCCACCTAAGCTTTGTTTAAATTCCATATTAAAAAATGTGCTTTAGTGTGGTTTTTAATGCAGACACACAGCTGAGCTGACACACGCGGACGCGTGCGCTTCGGTTTGTGTGTCCGTGCTTTGGGGTGAGCTGTTGCTGTCTCCAGAGGAATGGTGTTGGAAACCTGTTGTGTTTTCAGTATTTGATGCAAACATACTGTCCTGC
Organism: Caprimulgus europaeus; assembly: GCA_907165065.1. The sequence continues at coordinate 2,390,632 of OU015543.1, read as the reverse complement.
ACAGAGTAGCATGTCACAGAGCAGAAATCTTCAGGAAGCCAGCACGTTTGGGGCTTCTTATTTCTAATGTATCCTGATGCCAGGCAATTAGTCTGGGCCATTTGCATCTCTGAAAGGTCTCTCTAGGAGGACGTTGGCATCGAGCTGGAGATGGTTTTTTAGCTGCTGGGTGCTGGTGAGTGTACTCAGTGGGAGCAGAAGGCTGTGGAGTTGGACTGGCTTTGAAGGCTGTGGTCTTAGTATTTGTGTGGCAGTTTTCTGGGAAGCAATCAAGTGGTTCCCAAAGCATCCTTGGTTCTTCAGGAGGCAGGTCCATGTTGGACCACACCTTTGCTAAGTGTGGAGCACAACCTGTGCCAGCTGGCCCCACTCGATCCGTTATCCCCATTTTTGGGTAGCTGGAATGAAGCAGGCAGATGTTATTTGCTCTGAGTGCTGGTGCTGGAACTGCACCTCCAAGCCCCGATTCTTCCTTCTTTCCTTTAATTGTGTCCCTCGAAAGCAGAGTCCTCTAGCACTAAAAGAAGATGATGGCAAACTGCCTTGTTAACCTATTTTAAGTAAATCTGTATTGAGTTTCCTGCTGTGCTGAAGAGCTGGAAGTCCCAGGAGAGTTTTATATTTTATCTCTCCACTAGCTTTCTCTGGACTTTAATTCCCCACTTCCTTTCTCTCCTACCCCAAAAGAAATGCAAATTTAATTTCACAGGAAATAAGGATATACTTGAATAAGACTAAATTATTTTTTTTTTGCCAATATCCCAGTGTCTCCCCCTGGTTAGTAACTAGTTTTGAGGGTTCTAACATTTTGCCTTTCCTAAAACAAATTCTTTGCATATAGCAGCCTCCCACAGGCTCCTTTAGCACAGAAAGGCAAAGCATTTTAGCAGGGAAGAGAATTTTGTACAGAAGAACAGAACGGTGCAGGCCACCTGTATGGTATTAGCAGGAGATGAGGGAAAAGATATTGCTGATTTTTATTAATAATTAATTTAATTTTCTCTAGTTATCTCATAAAATTTCCTCAACAAATTTGTGAGTGTGTAATTTGTATCACTGAATTGTAACTATTTCTGGAGTACTTAATCTGTTCCACTGTAGACACAGTGATGGTGTTTAATAGTTTAGGTTATAAAAGTTGTTGTAAAAGCCTCCACTGAATAATACTGTTGAAATAGTAATATTAGGCATGGATTATATTGTTAAAGGTGGAGGGGTTTTTGCTTTTCTTTGTTACGGTTTCCTACTTTATATCTGTTGGGACATGACATATGGGTTGTAGCAGTAGCCACTAGACCTACAGGGGAATTTGAGTCCTTCTCTAACTTTCTCTAGAGGGGGTTTAGCATGAGAAAATAATAAATGAGATAGTTATTGTCTTCTAAAAAATACTCCAGTCCATGTGCCCTTACCAAATAAAAATATCCAGATAGATCATTATGGGGGATTTTTATTTCTCATCACAGGATGTGGCCTAGAGATGTGAGCACTGGCAGTGTTCTTCAAATAGATGTCAGGAAAACATTGAGTTCTGTGCTGTCCATTGACCTCAGTTGTACATTGTATGTGAAATATTTGACTCTGAAGATCACAAGCCTCCTTACCACCACCCTGGCTCATGTCTGAGCTTGCCAGGGCCTGGCTTGGAAAGCTGGAGTCTGGGCTCAGCTGCTGAGCACGGCTTAGTCTGGCCCTGCTCAGCCAAGCTCAGACCCGACCTTACCCTCAGCCTCGTGTTTAACTGCTTTGCTACTCCAGGACCTGAATTGTCCCCATGTCCTGTAATGATGCTTGCTTGATGTTTTTTTAGCTTTTACTCACTAAACCTCCAGGCTGGCTCATCCCAGGGGACCTGGCAGAGCTCGGTGCCAGCGGTGTGGCTGGCAGAGGGCGCGGGTGGCAGGGCATGGTTGGGAAATGAAGGCGAATAGGCGAGAGCAGCCCAGGGTGACGGGAGTGTGGCTAAGCAACAGCGTGGGGAGTGGAGGAATGATCTCTCTTTGTCAGACAGCCGAGCTGTTAGAGGTTATGAGATTCTTTTATTGCACTAATTTGCAGTGTGATGTGCTGACATTCTCTCCCTGTTGCACAGAGAATATATAAATTATGCCTGCAGGACGATTAACTGTTTGTCCAGGCTAATTGTCAGTATTAAATCTTGCTCAGTCACAGTTTTAAAGCTTAATTTAAACTCTCTATCTTTAAGGAATCTGCACTCCCACTCCCCCTCCCACCACGGGGAAAAAAAAAATATAATAAAGATTTAATGGTTAAGTCAGTTCCCTTTGTAAGAGCTAAAGTTATAATTGGGTGTGTGGATAGTGGAAGCATCTGCACATGATGAGCCTGTGGAGTTTTCCTTTTGCTTTGGCCGATAATGTTCATTTCAAATCCCATTGTCTTTGCTACCCTGTATTAATTTCTGAATTATGTATTATTGTTCTGGGACCCCGGAGCCACAGCTATTCCCCACATCTATTACTGCATAAATCTTTGCTGTGTGCTTAAAACAGCAATGATTCATCCTGAAAGATGGAGAGGAACACAAGCGCTAATGAAAAATCCCCCTCCCCATGAAATGGGCAAAAATCAGGATGCACAGACCTTGCAGGGTAGCTGGGGAGCAGAGGGCTGCAGCAACAGGCAGGAGAAGGATGGAGCCCACCATGGGTTTGCATGCTGCATCTTTGCATGCCACAGGTTGTGAGATGCTGCTGCTGCAGCACAGACGATGCTGGCTGGGCAGATGCTGCTCTGGGCAGGTGAAACTGCTGCTCTCATGGCCAAGCCTGTGCCAAAGGACAGCCCTCTGCGTGGTGACCGTCCTCGTGGTGTCACAGGAGGTGAAGATCACTGGTCACACTGGCATCAACTTTCCATTTTCAATTACTTGTGTTTTCTTCTATTATTATTATTAATTTATTCCCTTGTAAAGAGAGACAGATGTATACAGTTGGCCCATCTCCTAAGATTTGTAGGAGCAGTGCTGTAAAGTGTCTCTCATCTCTGCTTGTCCCTAGTCTTGGTTTTCTGAAGCTCTGCCAGCAGCATGGCTTTAGCTGATGGTTGCCCTGTCCTTGTTGGGGACAAAAGTTAACTGTTGTCACGCTGTTGCTGCACTCCAGCACACCTCGGTACCCTGATGAGCTGTTTGTGGTGCAGTCCCAGCTAACAAAAGGGTGGCATCGCCCCTTGGCTTTAAAATGCACCTCATTGAGTTTCCCTGTGCCTTGGCTCGGCCTGCCATCATCATCATCATCTGCCAAGAGCGTGGTAGTGACTTCATGGCTTGGGGACACCATTTCCCACTGGGGAGAGGTGGCTCAGAGTGACCCATCAGGACACGTGTCACCAGGGGCTTTGGATGGAGAGCAGGGAAAGGTGAGCAGGTCAATACCTGCAGGAGAAAGCAGCCACCTGGGAGCCCAGGAGAAACTGCTTCTCACGAATCCTGCTCCTTTTGACATCCCTGGAGAAACAAAAGGGCTCGTGCTGTTCTCTTGCTCTATCAGAGCTCCCTTTAGTAGTGACAGCTTTTCTCACTCCTTTTCTGAAACCTGCAAAATTAGGGTGAGTGAAAGGTGGGGGGAGGAAGGGAGAGCAAGGGAGTCTGGAAGAGAAGTGCCTGAGAAACACAGAAGCCTTCAGGTAGAGGAGAATTAGCAGATGAGAAGGAAGAGAGATGATAATTAGCCAGCTTGGCTGTGTGATGGCAGAGTATTGCCCATGTGACAGGAGAATGTGGAACCTTGGCCCAGTTTGCTGAGAGGGGGAAGTAAGGGGAGCTTTGCAGAGGTGTGCACGGTGCCATGCAGCCAGTGTCTCCTCTCTGCTGCTGCTCCATGACCCAGGAGAGCTCTGGTGTGAACAGAGACACAAGAGCTGGCTGGCTGCCCCTGGGGACTGGCAGGACATGAACTGGAGGATTTGTTGGCTTGGGGGCTGGATTATATTATTATTATTACTATTATTAATATTATTATAATTTATTATATATGATACATTATAATATTAATAATAATGTTAATAATTTGTTTTACCATATCTGTAACATTAGAGCAGCCATCTCAGGCCCCATTTGCTTCCATAGTGCATGTGTATTTCCTGCCTCCAGGTCAGACACCCCTGTGTATGAGTATTTAGATGCACAAGGGATTATTTTGGGCAAACCACTTCTGCTACTGCAAACAGGAGGCAGATACAAGCTTTGCATGTGAATTTGAGTTGTAAATTTTAGCATTTCTATTAAACCAACAAAATGGGAAGCCCCATACTGGGAGAGGCTCTGGGGTCTCTGCTCTCTAGCACAAATCCACGGCTGCCAAGAGCAGGACCAAGGCTCCCTGTAAGAGACAGATGTTGACAGCAAGAGGTTTCTGCCAAACCCCAACACCTAGTAGCTGGTTTATGTCCCAAACTAGATTATTCTTATTTCTGGCTTTTATTCTAGTGATCATCAAAGCAAATATTCCCACTCTCCATCAGAAATAACTCATTCCCCTTTTTTTGTGACTCAAATCTTATGTCAGCCAGGTTTGACTGTTCAGGTGTGAAAATACGAGATGGGGCAGCAGTGATGACAGGGCTTCAGGTTTGTCTGAAATCCCTGATTGCTTCTGCAGGTTTGTGTAATGAGAGAGGGTCAATACAGGAAGGTAATCCCATGCTCCTGCCGGCTGGTTATTTGGGTGCCACTCCCATAATCTCTCTTATTTATCTCCCCTCTGATGAAGGAGAGGAGGAGTTAGGGTACAGCTCTCGCTATATTTGTAAGTAGACAGTAACATAAAATCCTTAAAACCACGAAAGCAACATGAAGGGAGGAGAAAAAAAACCAAAACACCCAAAACCCAAACCTCTCCTAGAAGGAGAACAAAAGACAAGGGGCTGAAATACCTGGGATCAGCAGCCTGTGCTGGGGGAGAGTGTGCTGTGCTGGTTAGGCAGGGAGGATGCTGTCTTTAGCATATGCTCTGCATATTTTACTGCCAGAGAAGATGTGGCCATGATTTAATATGCAAAGGTAGATCTGGCATTGATATGCATCCGCACTGCATAACATGTGCATACATATTTCAAAGGTGGTACAAGAAAGTGCATTGCTGAAGGCAAGCATTTATCAGGCTTGCGGTCAGACGCTTGAGACCTTCACAGCCTGAGGAGATCCTGCAGGAGGAGAAATAAAAAACACATCTTGATTATTAGCAGTAGTGTTTTAAATATAAAATTGCCAAGGTGCTGGGGAGCAGGAAGAACAGCGAGTGCTTAAGACACGTTGAGTGATGTGATGGAGGAGCAGCCGCGTGGGTAAACAAAGGCTGTGAAAGGCGAGATGGAGCGAGGAACCCGAAAGAGGAAATTATTCACCTGCAGCCCGTGCTTTCTTCTCCTTAGTGACTTTGTGCTCAAGCCACAGTAAATGAGACAAGGCTGTCTGACAGCTCTGCAGCTGGGGTGGGGTTTGGGTTTGGTTTATTCTGGGAACAGAGCTCAGCTGCACAGGAAGAGGGAGGTTTGACACACACAGATGCGACAAGTGAAGGGGGACATTGCCCTGCCACCCACACTGCTCACCAGGGGCAGCCCGCCCGCCTTCCTTAGGTCGTGACTTGTATTTCTTCACTCTCTGGGGCCAAGCAAGCATCGGGGACTGTGCCCACCCAGGGGAGAGACCCATGGCACTCTGCACCCAGCTACAACTAGGCCAGCACCTTCCTGAGAAAACATCAAACCGAGCAACACCTGGTTGTTAGGAGTGTGCTGAATGTCACACTGCAGCGTGCCTTGGGTGCCATTGTTGTCCCCCCCAGCCTGGCACCCATCCCAGGGCACAGGCAGGGAGCCCTTGGGGCGGCGAGAGCATCGCGGTGGGGCACGTTGCAGGATGCTGTGCAGATGAAAGCACAGACAGTTTGTGTTTGTTTTGCTTAGTGACAGCTCTAGATTTTCATGCTTGATCACAGCAGGCAGGGAGGTCCTGCAGGGATTTCAAAAGCTACTCCGTGCCCGTGCACCGACATGCGCTTTCTTTGCATTCAGTGAGCGTCTTGCTTGCCTCGCTGAAAAAAACTAGTTTTGGCTTAATGCAAATCTGGTTCAGCGCAAGCATGAGACACAAATTGCTGCTGATAGCAATCGGTCTTGTTCTGCTGCATCTCTAATACCTACAGATGCTCTTGCACTGAAAGGACGGTGGAGAGAGGTGGGGGTGGGTCTGTTCAACCAAGGAACAAGTGACAGGACAAGAGGAAATGGCCTCAAGTTGTGCCAGGGGATGTTTACATTTGATGTGAGGAAGAATTTCTTTGCTGAAAGGGTTCTGAGGCATTGGAAGGGGTTGCCCAGGGCAGTGGTGGAGTCCCCATCCCTGGAGGGATTGAAGAGTCGTGTAGACACAGTGCTGAGGGACAGGGGTCAGTCAGGGACTGGTCAGTGTTGGGTTCATGGTTGGACTCAATGATGTTAAAGCCTGGGACATGGGTGTCACCCACTCTCTGCCAGACCAGGGCCCCTGCAAAGTGCTCTGCCAGCGTGCTGTGGTCCTGGCCTGCTAGTCCCTTTTTGGGAGCTTGCACACCATGTTGGCACCGACCCCTCCTGCTCTGCCGGGCTTGCGTAGCCAGCGCAGATTTGCAGTTGTCATTCCTGATGCCATTTGGTCCTTTGGGAGCAGAAGTGGTGTGAGGTTGTTGGGCTGTTTGGGTTCATCTGAGGTTTTCCAGCAATGACAAGATGACCTGGTGTGTCTGCCACAGCTGGCTGCCCTCAGTCCGAGCCCTGCCTGCCCGGCCGTGCGGAGCAGTCCAGACCCCATGGGGGTGGTCTCATCTGCTGAAGCAAAACTGACTTGGTTGTTTCTTGGAGCATGTTTTGCAGTTTGGCTTTTGCAGGTCAGTGCCCTGACTCCTCTCAGCATCTTCAAATTGCAGGAGGGGGACAAGGCAGGATTTGGTGGCAGTGGCCTGAGGCAGCGGGTGCCGTGGCCACGGCACTGGATGGTCCCTGGTGAGGAGAGCGTGGTCGGCAGTGAGGTGTGAAGAATGGAGAGGGCTTCTCTGGTGCTACTGACAGCGGGCAGCACTCCCACTGCAGTGGAAGCTACTGTAACTCCATCACTCTTTAATTATCTGGAATTATAGCACTGCTCTCACCCTTTTTATGTTACAGTGGAAGAAATCAGGACATACATTAATTATCTAATCCGTATGTAAAGTGTCACATATAATTTTCCCAGAGCAAAAGGTTCTAGCTTTAAGACCTGCATCGTCTCTTAATAACCATGTGTGAGGGAAGACAATAATATCCAGATATATGATTATTACAGTGGTCAGTGGCCACTGTTGGTCCTTTCCCTGCTTTTGAGGCAGTGTCTCTGTTAGAGAGCCTTACACAGTGACACTTGCTGAGTGACATTTAAATAGCCCCAGACCACAGCCCGTGACCTGGCTGGGTTGCAGGGAATTGAGAGTGCAAAGCCCATGTGTGTTGTTGTTGTTGCAAAAGTACAGTCTGAATCAGAAATACCTTTGGGTCTCTTAGATGCTTTTTTGTCTTGCTTTTTTTCTTTTTTTTTTTCCTTGGGTGCATTTAGAAAAGAGGGGAAGACCCCACAGCTTCCTTCTGACTAAGACACATGGCAGCTGGAGAAGTCGATTAAGAAAATCAGTATTGCATTTATTAGCTTCCATCTATGATGCATGGTGTTATGCTAATATGCATGAATTAATTACTGTTATTAATTCAATTGAATTAATTTGATATTACTGCTGTGTGCAGTGAAGATTTGCTGAGAGTGAGCGAGAGCCGCTCGTGCAAGGTGGTGCGGAGGCGAGCTGGATTGATGGGAGTGGGAAGGGGGAGGACGGGCTCCACGGCAGCCCCAGCACATCTGTTTGCACCACCTGATGCAGCGCATGAGCTCAGGGACCTGTTTATCTCCCATCTCCTTCCCCTCCCTCTGTGGGCTGCTCATGACTTCATCCCGTTCCGCAATTAGCGGTTCAAAACAGGAAACAATTCCCTTTGCCTGTCTTTGGGCCCCTTTGGGGTTTTGCTGACAATTCTCCTCACCAGCTTTGTGCAGGGAGGCAGCAAATGTCCTCGGTTCCTCCGGAAGGTCTGCGGGGAGTGAGGGATAAAGGCTGATCACAAATATCAGCAGGAGAAACCAGCTCCCAAGTGTCACACGGGGAAACATCACGGGGCCCCTGCGTGTGCTCAGGACGGTGCCACAAACAGGCTGTAAGGCAGTGCCAGGCTGTGCTAGATTTGCATAAATTATTAGGGGGGAAATTTAGCTCAGCTTGAGAAAGCTGCAGCTTGCAGGCTGCTGGTGAGCAGAAGTGAAACTCGTTGTGTGAGTTATTTGTTAGAGATTGCTCTCAGATTGTGGCACAGAAGCTGCCTGTGTTGTTGAAGCGAAGGGCCCCTGACATACGATGAGGAAATGAAGCCCCAGATGCTGTTTCGGTTGTAAAGCCCAGAGGACTGCGGCAGCGATGGGACCTGGAGTGACGGGGGATGTCCCCAGAGGTCAGGGACGTGCTGGGGGCAGGAGGACCTATGGCTGACACATGTGATGGGTTAGAGTTGTGCACAAAAGCTCCTGCTATGGCTGCTCTCTACAGCGGTGTGTGAGCTGTAACACTAGTTAATTAAAGCTAATTTTTAAAAAAGACATGTAGTGCCAGTCCTGCACACAGCCCAGCGCCCAGCACCGACCTCTCAGGGCAGCCTTGGGCTGGCAGGACTGTGTTGTGTTTCTAAAATGACTGTCACTGGTATGCCACAAGGTATGCCATCTGTATGGCACTGGTGTACAGGACCCACAAAGGCCATGACTCCACCAGATCGTTCCATCATGTTGAAGAGGAATGAGGTTCAGCAGCTGCTGGTGTCCCCTTCCCCATTCCTGCATCTGTCACCAGGCCCCTTCCCTGCCCCATGGTTGGGTTTGGTTCAGCCTTGGAGGGATGTAATGTTGCATCTCTCTGGCGTGGCTCATCTTCCTCCTCCTCACCCTGCAGACAAGCCTGGGCCAACCTGGGGAAAGGAGTATCCCCAGTGCTGCTCCACAACTGTAGATGGAAAACTTTTTCCCAGTGCTGTGATCTCTGATTTGTCATAATCTGCTTGAGGTCACCCTTGGTCACTGTCTTTTTACCCATTATACCTGAGGTGGGTGCTTGCCTTGTCCACTGTGCGTGGCTTTTCCCTGCCCAGTACAACTCTGCCAGCTTGGCAGTGGGGTAAAGCTGTCTTGCAGTTGGCATTTATCATTGCTACCCTTTGCTGAGGACTTTGCTTGTTTTTTTTAAATTAAAAAACAAAAAAAAAAATCTGAAAAAAAACAGTAGGCAGCAGCAGAACCACAGGCTGGGATGGGGCAGAGCTCTGCTGTTTGCATACCCAGAAACCTTGTCCTCCAGAGATGCTCTTCAGCCCTCAGGAGTGGCACCAATGAGGTGCTCTTGTCCATCTCTTAAAACCCCTCATAGAAGTAAGTCTTACAGCTCCCCCACGCAACTGGTGCTGGGACTTAACCAGAGCCACCAGACAGAAGGGAGTTTCCTTTACATGTATGTGTGCCTGCACGTGAAGATGCATTAATTATGCATTTATTAAATGTATTTATTATTCATACAGTGATATTAAAGTATTTTATGTTTATTAATTATACAGTTAATATATACAGGTGAAATGACACTAACTATATATATTTTTAATATATAGGTGAAAATCTGTACTCTCTATATATTTTTATTCCTTCCTGCAAATTAAGCTGATGGCTTTGTGATATCCCTAGGGACAGGGGAAACAATTGCCTGCTAGCTTCATTATAGCAGCCTGGATTATCCCATCCCCTCTCAGCCTTTTGCAGACCAAACCTGCCTCATTCAGCCTTTCTTTGCAGGTGGATCACGTTTGCTACAGCTCTTGCTTGTCCACCTTGGGGAGGTCCCTGTCCCTGTGGGGCACTGGGTGTCCCCAGACAGCTGCTCTCCATTGATGGCTTCTCACCAAGCAGCCCCAGGAGGATGTTGCCTCCTTTGCTGGGGGACAAGGGGGACATGATGGCACTATGTTGATACTGGCTGTGATGAGGACCTGAGCCAGCCCCCACACGGCCCTGGGCATGGAGGATGCTCATGAGCAGCGAGCGGCTCTCAGACCTGCCTTGGTGGTTTCTGCGTGGGTCAGGAGATCTGATCTAAACCCAACATAGCCTGTAACAGAGCAGGGTGCATGAGAACAACAAACACAGTTTTTCCTTTTCTGTTTATTTTTTTTGGTTGATTGGTTGGTTGGGGGGTTTTTTGGTAGGGTTGGTGGGGGAGGGAGTTTTTTGTTGTTTTGGATTCTTTTTAGACTAACTGGTGTAGCTGGAAAAACCAAAGAGTTGAGGCACATAAGCTGCTTCTCCATTCTGAAATATTTTACTCTAGGTGGGGCCAGTTGCTCTCTAATAGCTCCTTTTTTTGGGTGCTTGAGGAACAGCTTTTACCCCTAAAGACTGGCTTCATATCCACATTCCTCCACAGCACCACCATGCACCTGAGCTGGGGAGATCAGCTCTGCACACACCGAGTCCCTTGGCAGGTCCAGGTGGGTCCACAGGGGAATTTTAGCTGTGCCTTGTCCAAAATAACCACAGAGCAGCCTAGCTTCACAAGCAAGCTGCAGGGAGCCATGTTGTTGTGTACCCACTCACTCCTGGATGTATTCCTGCCCTCCTTGCAGAGCTGGAGGCCAACGTATAAACAAGGTTCCCAATACCTCATGGTAATTAATAGTGGAATTCACTGTTTTTTCTCATGTATTTATTTATTTTCTTCCTTTTCCTTTGTTCTTCTGCCATGTGACATGTGGGAGACTTGTAAGACTCCACTCTCCCTCACTTGGATTTGCTCTGCCCTTTCTGATGGGTAGGAGGAATTTGAGTGTATTAACTTAGTTGGCAAATGTGTTGTTCAGAAAGCTGTGATGGAGATGGCTGCCTGCAGTAGCCATTGGCTTAAGCAGCTCCCAGAAGCTTTTTGACACCTCTCATGATGGCTGGGCACCTCCCCACCAGTTCAGGATCACCCAGCTCTGAAGTGGTCTGGAGGGGTACTGCAAAGTGGGCTTGAAGAAAATGTCCTTTGGGAAAAATAGGGATAAATGCAAAAACAGGGAGGTGATGGAGCTGCATCGCTCCTGTGTGTTTGAGGTGCGTGGGAAAAGTCACTGTGCAGCACAGGGGATTTGGATGGGGTGTTGCAGAGATGGCCGCCACATTCTTGATGGTGTTATCAGCCAGCCAAATCCAATAAATACCTTCTTAAATCTCAGCTTATTGATGATTTGTGCTTAGAAAACCTGAAATGACCTTCCATAGCCCAGGTCCCTTCAGTTCCCTTGGTGCTCTGTGTACACCGTGGAGAGGTCAGATTATAGGGCTGGATGGTCTCAAAGATGAAGGGTTCAAAGTTTGGGCACAGACCTGGCAACTTGAGGAGTTATCCTCAGGTGATGATTTTGATGGCAGTGAAGTAGAAAAGTGTTAGTTTTACCCGCTGAAGGTTCTTGCTGGAGCTACAGCAGCCCTGGGGTCACTGAGGCTGGGCACAGGAAATGGGACACTGCAGGAGTCCCCACCGGGTGCAGAAGTAGGGGTTGGTGTGAATTTTTCAGCTCTGATGGAGGCAGAAATGTCTCTTCTCTTATACATTGGCCATGTAAGAGGCTTGAGTGCATGGAGTGATATTGGCATTTCTTGGTAAGGCAGCAGATTTCCAGCAGACAACAAGCTATGACAAGACAAATAGCTGGATCTCTCCAGCTCTATTGATGGCCTCCCAGAGAAACACCGTCAATCCAAAAACGAACCATCCCCTTCAGTGAAATGTGTCTTTAATGAAAAATATATATCCACAGACTTTCTTTCCTCCTGTATTATTAATGTGACCTTTACTCAACTGCTTCCTTCTCCTTTTGATTTCTGCGAATAAACGTAATTAGGAAGGTGTGCGTTTCAGCAAGGGGCTCTGGAGCTGGGGAGGTGAAAGAGATGGTTCCCAATTAACTCCTTCAGTAATGCAGAGGGAAGTGGAGCCTTAGCCTGGGTTTAAAAATGCCCTTGAGGAGATGGAAAGGGTCTTGGGATGAGCAGTGGAAGTAGACATATGCTACTGTACATGGACCTGGGATGCAGCAGAGCTTCATGGCAGTGGGATGCTTCAAAGGAGAGGAAAGCATGACTAAGGTAAAATGCTTTTGCTCAGAAATAGTTTGTTTTCAAGACTGCAAAGAGAAGTTAGCTGGCTCCTGGGAGGAGGAGGAGGAGGAATGTGATTTTTGCATTAGAAACACACAGTTCTGAATTGTTCAGTTCAAGTGCTCTCAGCCAAACTGCTGGTTGAAACAAAACCAGGCCTTGTCCTAAAAGCCATAGCAACCTGAAAAGGAATATCCCAAAATCAGGATGGAGGGAGAGTTTGAAACAGCCTGAGTCTAAATCCTGCTACTAGTGAGTCTGCCTCGAAATAAAAACAGTATTAACAAAAAATTAAAACTCCAAAACAAAAAACCCCACAAAAAACCCCACAAAAAACCCCCAGCCTTGTAGGCAGGATCTTTTCCATGTTTTACTTGTCCCAGGACAGTTTCCAGCGCCCACTGGAGCAGCCAGGGCACAGCCTCTCCCTGGCACACGTGGAAAGCTGCCAGGATCGCACCCGGCGGGACGCAGCGCTGGCTCAGCACCGCTCTTCTCCCTGCTCCTAAAACCCTTTTTCCATGGTGCCAAGGACACGTGTTTCCTCGATGTGCAGAGGAATGCTTGCCTGCTCTTCTAGCTCTGCTGAAGCCACTTAAAATCTGCTGTTGGAGCCCCTCAGTTTGTTCCTTGTGGCACAGAGCTCAGCTCTGGGGTGCCTTTGGTGGCAAGAATTCAGTATTTCTGTAGCACTTTCTGTTTGAGGACCTTGAAAGAGGTTCAAAGTAAGGACTCGGTGATGATCCCACCACGGTGCAGCTTCACTGCAGCAAGCTGGGAGTCCTGGGTGTGCTCACAGCACTGGCTAAGGGACGGAGGAGTGGTGTGTATTGGCGGCAGATGGACTTGATGGAAACAAAGCAGGAATTTATGGTACTTTGGAAACTTCAGACAGCTCACAAGAAATGGGTGTCTGTGTGCCTTTTGGACAACAAGCACCCGTGGCCCTTTGTAGGTGGAAATTCTCACTTAGGTGTGAGAAAATCACTGAGGATGTTACTCTGAGCTCCCAGCACCTCTTATTTTGGATTCAGCCTCTTTTCTAGGGACTAATTTGTTCATACTCCTTCCCTGTCCTTCACACTGTTCAAAGCTTGGTGCTGAGTAGGAGGAATCAGGCCCTTCCTTTGTAAGCTGCTTTGCTGGAGCTCGATCATGTCCAGCAGTCTCTGAGGTCCTGGTGCATAAACATACCCAAAATATTTTGGAAAAGGTTCCAGAATTTGGTATTGGCTTTTGCTAGTCTAAGTTTGAAGCCTTTGGAAAAATCACAATTCACATAATTTGCTTGAAGTTCCTTGGACAAACTTTTCACTGATGGGCACTCATTATGTGTTGCCCTTTTTTTGGCTAGGGTTGCTGGGCTGATTTGGGGATGAAGCTGGCAGGACGTGTGCCTTGAGCACGTGTACTGTTGTCTAATGCTCCTACCTGTCTGGAAAAATACAAGGATCCTCATCCCAAATCCCTGATGCTTTTTTCTTGTAAGTCTTTGTTCCCTTTCTGTAAAAATCAGGGCTACGATACTAACACTGCCTGTTGTGGCACATAATGAATTCATTCATATTTCTGAAGCACTAAGGAGTGCAGCTGTAATGTTGTGGGCAGGCCTGTGAAAAATGAGTAATTCTGTCTTCAAAGCAGCGTTGATTTGTGGGCAGGCCTGAGTTTGCCTGTTAACAATGAGGGGAAAACAAAATCCTGAAGGGCTACTCATTAAGTGAGCATCCTCCCTCTGCACAGCAGCAGGGCTGAGGTCCTGTGTGCCCCAGAGTGAAATAGATATCTATATAACTATAGTTATATAGTTATATATATCTATATAGTTATATAGTTATATATATATCTATATAGTTATATATATCTATATAGATATATAGTTATATATAGATATATCTATATAACTATAGATATAGATAATAACTATATCACAGAGCAGCCAGCCCCAGAATACCCCAAAACCTAATTTCTGAACGCTTGCATTTGCACACCTCCATTTATCTTATTTCTCACAACACCGAAGGGTAAAAGTTGTGAATAAAGCGGGCAGTTGGTGCTGGTTTTTAACATCTGGGTGCGTTTGCTTGGGCTGCCTGGAGCTGGTTTTCCCTGGGCTCCTCAGCAGTGGGAAGTTGCTGGCAGGGGTGGATTTTCCAGCTCGGCAGAAGGTGACTTGCCCAGGCAGCTCCTCGGAGCGGCAGTGCTGCCGGCACTCCAACCGGAGAACGGCCGCCCGGTGCTCAGCAGCACAGCCTGGAATGGCAGCGAGTGTCACCCATCCCGGGAGAGGGGAAAGGGGAGCAGGGAGTCGGGGAGTGATTTGGTTACAGTATGGCACTGCTGCAGATTGCTGAGGGGGGACCTCATTAATGTTTATAAATATTTGAAGGGTGAGTGTCAGGAGGATGGGGCCAGGCTCTTCACAGTGGTGTCCAGTGATAGGACAAGGGGCAATGGGTGTGAGCTGGAACACAGGAGGTTCCGCTTAAATTTGAGAGGGAACTTCTTTACTGTGAGGGTGACAGAGCCCTGGGACAGGTTGCCCAGGGAGGGTGTGGAGTCTCCTTCTCTGGAGACATTCAAGACCCACCTGGACGCCTTCCTGTGTGATCTCATCCAGGTGTTCCTGCTCTGGCAGGGGGGTTGGACTGGATGAGCTTTCGAGGTCCCTTCCAACCCCTGACACTCTGATTCTGTGATTCACACCGGGAACCCGGCAGCTGTGGACGGGGAGTCTGTGAGCAGCAAAAAGGGGGGATTTGTGGGGGGAACCCGTTGTGTTCATTTGTCACCATAAAGTGTTCGCTCCACTTATGTACGGGGGGGCGGAGGGGGTGGGGTTTACATTGAAACCATCACACAGGCCATGACCGAGTGTGTTTTTGAGTCCTTTGGTGTAACCCATTAGGGGATTTTTCTTGCCTTCTAGATCTAATCACAGCCAGCAATGCAGGTTGAAGCATTTCAAGTGTGGGGTTTGGGTTTTGTTGGGTGGTTTTTTTTTTTGTCTTCTTATCCGGCTGCCCTTTTACCGTTGTTATCGAACGCCGGGGCTCACGTTGATTTGCATGCCATTTTGCTTTTGATCTCCATGGCAACTGCTACCAAATGGCCTGAGAATAATAGAGGTGCTTTTTGGAGCTGTAAGCAGGCTCTGTGCAGAGCGCTGACGCCGGAGGTTTGCACCAAAATAGATAAATAAATAAATAAAATGAAAAGGAAGATTATTATTGTGGCAAGGAGCCTCATGAGTGGGGCTGCGCGGTCCCCTCACCCTGTCCCTCTAGTTGTTACATATGACAGATGGTTTTGACAGCCACTTGAAAGAAATAAATACAGGAGAAGAGGGTTATAGAGAGGGATGAACCGACTCGGTGGCAGCTCCTGGTACCTGGCTGGCAGATGAGGCTACCAATCTCCTTACCCTTGCCCCCCAATTCTCTCCCCTATCCCCTGTGTGTGTGTGGGGGGGGGTGAGTGAGTGGCTGTGTTTGGCTGCTGCCCAAGTGAAACCACCACATTATGGCAGGGCCATGCATCCCCCGAGCCCCTGGCCTCTCTGGGAGGGCTCCTCTGCAGCCCCTGGGCTGGCGGGATGCTGGCTCCTCGCCTGGCTCTGTCCCAGTGGCCACTGCCCCGGTGCCCCTTTCCTCTGCAGGCAGCAGGCAAAGTTTGGGATCACTTTGGTGCTCTCCTGGCTTTGCATCTTTTCTCCTTCTTTGACAAATTTTAACAGGTTGCTGAGTTTGTCAGTGAGATCAGGATCTCCCTGGGCTGGGAAATGGGGCACTGAGCTGCGCAGCCGTGAGCAAGCCCCTTATTTTATCTCCTCTGTTAAAGCCTGAGCTCTCCGATCCGGTGGGAAGGTTGGGGATGGCTCATGGGATTGAGCAGCCTCTGGCTTTGCCACCGTGCTGGCCCAGCGCCGCAGCACCCCAGACCCTGCACAGTGCCAGCAATCATAAAATCCTCCTCCACAGAGCTGAGCTGGCCCTCGCAGCCAGGCACAACTGCTGGGTCTTGGTGTGTGAGGTCCTGTCCTGCTCTCACTTTCACCCACGTTTTAAGGATGCTCATCGGAGCGCTTTCCCCTGTCATGTTTTCTTTCCAACCCTGTTAGCATTCAGAGGTTGTGTTATATCCTGGCACAGGAGGATTTGTACCGATTTCTTCAGGTTCTTGGACATGAGCCAGCATCAACAAACCTTAGGGCAGAAACTCCAGTGAGGAGCAGGAAATGAGGGAGCTGTGAGGCTTAGTGGCTGCTTTAGATCACTCCGAAGCATGGCTTAAATTCAGGGTTGCAATTTCCTCCTTTCCACCTCCTCCATCATAAGTTCTGTTGCCTGCCTCAGGCTCTTCATCTAAACCAGAGCCGGGTTCAATTTATGACCATTGGGCTGGCCACAACAACCAGGGTGTGAGAGAAAAGAGCAGGGGTAGAAGTGATGGACATAGGGAGGGGTAAGCATGGCTGCAAGGATCCATGTGACAAGAGCTGGAGATTTTTTTCTCAAAACATGTTCCAGCCTCCTTCTTTTGCTGCTTTCAGCTGGCTTTAACAGTGAGCACTGCTTGCTGCCGACAGTGGAGCTGTGGTGAGTGTGGCTGCAGGAAAGGGTGGAGGATGCTGGAGGAGAAGCAGCCCCTGGAGCAGCTTCCAGCTCCTGTGAGCAGACTTCCAGCCTCTCCAGCTGGATTCAGCATGGCAGAAGATGGGAGAGATCCTTTTCCTTCAAAGGCAGAGAACCCA
Organism: Caprimulgus europaeus; assembly: GCA_907165065.1. Next base: position 2,373,623 of record OU015543.1, on the reverse strand, counting down.
GGTGCTGCACGTCCCTGCAGCAGGAGCATGGGTGCTGTGGGGTGGCCCTGTGCCAGCAAGTCCCCCCTGCTCCTCCTTCCTTGATTAACGCAGTGACCACAACTTCATTATCCCGGGCATGAAATAAGGCTAATGAATCATGTCGCACTTTGAAGCCGCCTTAGATCTGGGATTGACACAAGCTTTTACATCTATGTCACTCCGCCCCCTCCGCTCCCCCAAACCCAGGCAGGCCAGCTCACTGTTTACCTGTCAGTCAGCAGAGGAATTTGCATGTTAGTTAAGCTGTTAGCATGAGTAATTACTGAGTGGGTCAGTGACTCCTCCCAGTGAGCCGGGCTGAAATGCTTTGCCTCGCAAGCGACGTCTCTATCGCCGGAGAACTGGCAGGTTGCAGTTGGGGAAATGAATGCGAGCGATGACTCAGGGCTAATTGCACACTTGCACTGTTGCTCGGGTGTCCGCTGCGGGCTTAATTAGCAAACAGGCTGGGCCCTCAAAGTGTGAGTGGAAAGCTGCAAAATCAGTGTGTTTGGGACAGGGGTGGAGGGAGAGGGCGAAGGAGAGCCTTCCTCCTTGGCAGCTGGGTGACCCACCACAGCGAGCAGGGGCTTCTGCAGAGCTGGAGGTGGTAGATCTGGAAAGAGAGGCAATAATCTGCCTCTCAGATTTTGTTTTCCACCAGCAAGGAGCAGGAGAAACCACATGGCTCTTTGCCACCTTCTCTGGAAGGAAGGAAACCGGGAACTTGCAGGTGTCACGGTGTCTGTAGAGCTTTGGTCTTGCATGCAGTGGCTTATTTCCCGAATCTTTATCCTCCTCCAAACTATCTTGCCACCTTTAGTGTATTCCTCTTCTCCATATCTCTGTCAGAAAGGGGGGTGCTGTCTGCAGAGAGAGTGGGTGACTCACAGCATCACCGGAGAGGTGGACATCATGGGAGAGGAGTGGGCAGGTGACCCTGTCTCAGCCGTGATGTACCTCCTGGAAGTTCCCAGTGTTTCCAGACACCCACGTGTCACCACACTGGTGAAACCCCAGGTTTTGCAGAAGAGTCTGTGACACCTTGATCCATGTCAAGACACATCTGATTGTCAGCTGATTGAAATTGCAGATTTGCTGGGTACCTCTCCTGGAGAACATCAACCTCCATCTCCCTGGAGCTCATATTAGCAGATTTGGCAGGGAAACTTTGGTTCCTGATGCCGAAGGAGAGACATCTCAGCAACAGAATGAATTCTCAGGTCATCCTGGCATCAAAAGGAATGATTAAAACTAATTGGGGAGGAAAATGCCCTGGGGACTGGTGGTGGGAGAACAGCAGGTAGGACTGTAGGAGTGGGAATGTTGTGTGGAAGCTTCCCATTGCAGGAGGTTTTCTATCAGTTCATGCTACGGCTGGGCTGGGGCAGGACTGTGGGTAAGCTTGGCCTGGAGGAGCTTTGCACAAACACCAGCAATAAATTACAGGGAGAATTTGATTTCCTTTATTTTCAGGTTTCAGTTGTTTTGGCATAGTGAACAATTAGAGTTAAAACATGGGTTTTGTTCAGAAATATGACTTTCCATTTTCAGTGACAATACTGTGCAACAACAGCACGAAACAAAACGTTATTTTAGAAAATGACAGCAAATGGTGATGTTTTGTGGTTGTTAACCTCATACAGACCTGCTGAATATTTTTTAATATATATTTATATTTGGACAGTGCACTGAACAACCTCTGAGTTGTCACAATATGTCCTAAAACTAGATGTTTTATTAATACATTGGGATATTGGTATTTAGTACCTCTTGAAATATCTAGGTTAGGTTTTCTCAGCTGTGCTACAGGGAGTTTGGCACGTTCTTTCATTCTCCTGAATTCTCATGTTGTTTTCTTTCACTTACAAGTTTTCATTACATCATAAACGGGAATTGCTATGAATTAGATAATATGTTTCAGTCAGGGCTGGGTAACAGATGATCTGACTGGTTTTAAAAATACAAATGTTGGAGTTTCAAGTCTTATGTTGTAATATGTCATTAAAATACACCGCTTGCTGCTACTACTTCAATGTGCAGCAATAATGTAAAGTTATAATAGAAGAAGGGTGAAATATATTTTAAAAGATCTCACCTCAAAACTGGAATGTTTTGAAATTTTTGAGGGTTTTGTCAGAGGGAATGTTTTGTAGGATTTTTTTTTCAAACATTGAATGAGTTCTGATTCCAACTTTTTTTTTGTTGTTCCAAACTTCAGCACTCGGTGTGAAACACAAATCCTGTGTTCTGCCTGGCTTTGGTGTTGAGTGTACTTACCAGAAACCCAGGCAGCAAAGTCCATTCGCTTTACAATTCACCAAGGCTACAGAATCAATCTTCTTCAGGTAATGTTTGTTCTGAGAATAAATCACGGTTGTTTGGAATGCTTAAAGTTTCCAAAAGGACCAGCTCTAAAAGCCCAATTTTTAAACAATGGGATGGTGAGTGTAATATGAATGTGGTTAAGATGATAAATGCAGCTCATTTTCTCCCTCTCTTAGCCCCTTTCACATGCTCCTCACAAATGCCAGTCAAACTCGGCAATCCTTTCCTTTTATGATGCTGTGACGAGGTGGCTGGATTAAAAATACATGATGGCATTTGCTAACTTGGATTTATAAGTGCCACTACCACATCTCATTCTGGGCTGACATTTGCCAGGCGCTGGGGGAAGCGTGGTTTGTTGGTGCACGCCGGGGAGAACTGTCTTCTCCTCCCAGTGCCGCCGCGGAGTCTCCTCGCGGGACCCCGACCAAGCTGCTTCATCTCCCCGGTCCCTGGTGTGCTGGTGGGGACAAGATGAGGCCTCTCTAATCGCTGCCCATGGAGCCATTGAAGCTGCTTCTGCAGGAGGTGCAGCACGTTGTTGTTGTGGGGGGGCTCATCTTAATGTCCCCTGGTCAGATGCTTGCAGTGAATCCTGCTCAGCTATTACCCTGATACTGCAAGAAGCTTAATGTTTCTGGCTTCCTCTCTAAAAAGTGCTCTCAACCTTATCTCAGGACAGTAGTCCCCATCTGCTCATTTCATCTCCAGAACATCTTTTGGCCAGTTCTTCCAGCTGGAGATGCTTTCCTTTTTGATCTGAAGTGGTACAGAGGTGTTGGTTGTATGAGGCTGTATCCAGCCTTGCTGGTGGTCACAGTAGCTCTTGCCCTACCCAAAAGCTCCATCCCTCACTCGTCTCTTCTTCATCAACATGAAGCTGTATTTCTACATGAAGCTGTATTTCTCCAAGCTCTTTCTTGGTGTAGCATCATCCAGATGCCAAATGCTAACAAAGGATCTGTGGTGTGTTGGTCTACTTCTTTCTGCCTTTTCTTCTTCTTTCTGCCTTTTCTTCTTCTTTCTGCCTTTTCTTCTTCTTTCTGCCTTTTCTTCTTCTTTCTGCCTTTTCTTCTTCTTTCTGCCTTTTCTTCTTCTTTCTGCCTTTTCTTCTATTATTATTATTGTTATTATCATTGCTATTTCCATGCCAGTGAGGCACTTGCTATTCTGGGTTTATCCAATTATAGTTAGGTGTGTGACTCGGGTCCCAGAGGTGAAATGCCCTGTGTCCAAGCCATCAGCTCTCCAGATCAGCTATTGTTTCTTTAAACGAAAGGGACACTAAAGTCCAATTATTGCAATAGAATGGGCTGCTTCTTTAAACTGAAGAATTTGACTCAGCTCAAGGGATATTTGTGATTGCCTCTGGCTTCCCTGGAGCTAAAAAATTATATGCTTTCCCTCTTCACTAAATTAAAACATAGTTGGATTGGTAGTGGGACTGAAGGAAGTCCCTGCCTGAAACCCCAAGTGTCAGCCTGCTTTGCAAACTGTAAGCTAGTAATTGGCTTGGAAATACTGAGTGAATAGGTAAAAAAGCTTCTGAGTGATTTGTGCTGGATAATATAGACTGCCTGGAACAGCAGGGTTTGGCTTTCTTGCAAGATTTTGCAGTGTTGAGTTGTTAATTTCAGGTTTTGGTACATAAACACAATTAACACTTGTACTCTGTAAACAGTAGATGTAATTCTGTTCCAATTGCACCTTACCCTCACGTAAGTTCACATCAAGCAATTCCTTTGTTTTCCAAATGTCAAACTTGAGGCAGACCCATGTCTGCCATTCATTTCTCTCACAACCTCCAAAATGCCTCTTTTGGGCATCTAGGCTGGGACAGATCTGGAGACATCCTTCCCTGCTTCAGCCCAGCTTTGAACACTGTCCCACCATGGTTCAGCTCAGGTGATATCATCAGACGATTTGGGGAACAGAGGAGTTGGATTGATTCCTTCCTAGTGCCAATGGTCTCTGCTTCATCCCCCAACTGGGACAGTCCCTGAAATGGCAGAGAAAGGTGCTCCAGGCAGGGCCAACACACAACGAGCTGGTTTGCAAACCTGCTGGAGGGCAGATCTGGAGACCTGCTCTGGCCACGGTGCCGCGTCCTGCAAGCACACGTCTGCTGGAGCGCACCCGGCGCTGCGCCGAGCCTCTGCCTCCTACCATTTACTGAGGTTATCACATCATAGCTATGCAAAATCGTCTCCTTTTCTTCCTTTCTTCTTTTTTTTTTTCCCTTTAGTAAGTGAAAGTAAGTCTTCTAAGCCAAGGTTAACAATATATATTTATGAGTTGTAGCCAGCTGCTTCTATGTTTGCACATGTGTTTGTTAATGAAGAGTAACCTAAGGGTCAGGTTATTATGTAAATAACCATTGTCAAGGGTAAAGGTGAAGAACCCAGTAATGAGTTGTGTGTCTCTGTCTCTCTCACCAGCCACTAATGAATATTGGATATTGCCATTTGCAGGGCTTTTTACCCTCGTTTTATCATGGGGTGAGGGGCAGGGGTGGAAAGAGAGAAAAGAGAAAGAAGTAAATTTGTAATTAAGCCAAGACAAGTTCTTTTTTCCCCTCTCCCCAAATCAACTGAAGTGAGTTATTTCTTCTGTGGGACTTGCATATATATATATATATATATGTGTGTGTGTGTGTGTGTGTGTGTGTGTGTATATGTATATATAAATATATATATATGTGTGTGTGTATATATGTGTGTATATATATATATATATATATATATATATATATATATATATAAAAATAAACTGACCTGGCCTCCTGCATTTGGACAAAAATCCCTTTCCATCACCAGCTCCAGGCTGCATCATTTCTTGTGAGCCTCTGGAGCTCTCACTTTAGAAGATACTCACAAATCAACAGTCTGCATCTTTGCAGATAATACTTCACTGAAGCAAAGCCAGCAAGCCATCGAGCAGCCTTTCCATTAGGGAGGTGAAGAGCAAACCTGCCTGCACGGGATTACTGACAGAGTGTGAACAGAAGGTGCAGGCTCATTGCATATGTTTTTAATCTCGTGGCACAGCCAGGGAAGCCTTTAGCTCGCAGACACCTGACACCCTGCGCTGCTGTTCGGGTAAGAGTGCAAATGGGAGCGGAAAGTCCTTCTCGCTTCCGTGTGAAGGCACAGATGCCACGGGAGTGTAACACTCCTTTTGTTATCTGCTGTTCAGGGTATGGCCAAACAGACTCGCTCTGGGACAGTAATAAGAGCCTTGTCCAAAAGCAGTGCAACCCTGCAAGTCTCTGTTTCCCAGTTTTTATATTATAGCTGGAAACTGGTGAGTCTGGGACAGGGACCAGCTTTGCTCTGCACTTTGTGCATAGCCTGAGACCCCTCTGCCGGTGGCTGCACGCAGCCTGATCGCTGCTGCACCCTGGGGGCTTGTCTGGCCTTGTAGAGAGGGACCAGGGGCATGGCTGGTCTTGCAGAGAGGGACCAGGGGCATGGCTGGTCTTGCAGAGGGACGGGGACACCCAAAGCCAGAGTCACCCAGCAGATTTGCACGTTAGGTGCCCAGCTCCCACTGACTCCACTGGGATCTGGAGCCAGACTGCTCAGCTGGCAAATCCCAGTGGGTTCCTCCTTTTCCTCTTAAGCATTCTTTGACTCCCAACTACTTCCATAAGCCTGGTCCTTAGAAACCTCTGGGCCAGGGAAGAATGAGTGACGTGTCCGTAATTCAGGCACAAATACATCCTGCAGTGCCTTCTAGTGCTGTTTGCAATGGATGTCAGCAAGGCAGAACCCCAAGGGGCATCTGTCAAAAAACAGATAGTAAAAATAATAATAAGAAGATGCAATGGTCAATAATTACCCACTAGACAATAATAGCATTTGTTTTTCAATGAAACTTTGCTTACCCTCCCTAATGTCCAAGCCAGGAGTCAGCAGTAATGAGGGAGGTTGGGGTGATGGGGAGAAGAGAGGAGCCCCACATTTCAGGGTGTGATCCATAAACTGCTGGAGGGGCTGCAGGAGAAGGCTGTGTTGTCTGCATGAGCCTCATTTGGTGCTTCGAGTAATGTCATGTTGCCACTAGGGTGTCTCTGCAAACAAGATATTGCATCTCCAAAGAGTTCCTCGCACAAATAAAAAGCTAAATAGAAATGATGGGCTGACGAGCTGAGCCTGTGCTTTTTACTTTTATGATTGAGAAATAGTTGTTGAAATTGTCAATAAAAATAAATAAAATTAAGTTTCCCTAGTTAGGTGAGGAAAGGAGAGCCTACCTTTCTTTGCTGACAGGCCTTTTTGTTCTGTGTTGCCTTTTATATATGTGAAAAAAACACCATTGAGAGCTTCCAGGGAGCTGCACCGGGTGGTTATAGCCATTTTTACATCCTTTATATGGGCTTAAATCCATTTACAGATGTGCTGTAGACAGAGAGACATTTTTTACAAGTAATTGTCATGTATACAAGGGTCCTTATGTGTCACAAAAAGATCTCACTTAAGAGAAATAAATGTGCTTTTCATCCTTTGTTGGCAGGAGCAGTGGTGGTTGGGAAGAGGGTAATTGGTGATCTTTTCCAGTCTGATAACCAGGACAAATAGGGAGGAGCGGAGGGTGGCTGTGGCATTGCTCTCCTCCCCGCTTCCCTCCTGGTGGAGCACAGTTCAGAGGCACTTTTCTGCTTTTGCTTTTAGTCCAGGCAATAGATATCATAAATATCATTGGCAGAGCCCCAGGGGTAGGTTAGAGGAGAGCTGCACTGCCCCGGGGTGACCTCGGCGACGCTCAGCACCTCTTCTCCAGTATAACTGTGGTTCTCACCTGCAATGGGATCACTGACATCACCTTTACCCCTTGGACAGCTAATCAGGGTCTCTGCTTGTCCTGAGGCTGTGTTAGATGCCATTGGGATGCAGAGGTCTGCCTCTTTATTACCTTTATTTGTCGGTTAGAATTTCCCTTTTGTAATAAGTCCCACGTGGATTTTCTTGAAGGTTATTGCTCTTCTCAGGAGCTGAGATTTAAAAGACTCCCTGGAGGCAGATGAAGCTTTGATAACATTATGCATCACCCGTACCCCAAGGTCTTGGAGGGACTGCAAGGCTGCAGGAACCTCTCGTGGGGGCAGGACTGATGTGGGGGGCACTTGTATTGGGAAGATGCTGGTGTTCCCGAGCAGAGGTGTGATGAGCATCTCTGGTTTTGCACAAGGCATTTCCCAATATCTGTGTGTTTCCCCCAGGGATGCTATTCCATGATATTGCTCCAGAGGAAGATGTCAATAATGCAGTCAGGCTGTGTGCAGGAAACCTTGGTGAACACTCAGCAACCAGTTAGGCTAAGGAAATACCAGCCTTGGCTGATGGGAGGGTTAAAGCAGGCCACAGCTCAGGCCAAGCAGCAGAAGGCAGGTCTCTCATTGCATAGATTTACTTACAAATAGTTTTTCAGTCAATGGAAGGCAAAGCAGGAGTGGGATCAGGGGCCTGAGGTCAAGCAACACAGGATGTTTAAAACGATACCAAATCCCTGTCTGCAACACAACAAGCTTTGTTTTCACGAGTCATGATTTCTGTTTAATAAATGCTTAATGCCTGTAGGTGCTTCACAGCACAAGTGTGGGCTTGGAGGTGTGTGTAAGCTTGAAATAGAGGCTGGAGCATGGCCTTGAAATCGGGGACAGGTGAGCAGTAAACCTGGCTTGATAAATAATGGATGAATGGCTCTTGGTTTTGCTGATGATGTAGTGACCTTTTGGGAGGCAAAAAACAAAGCAACAGCAAATGAGCGACGATACTGATGAGCAGGCTAAGTGAGCTGGACACACCATTAACACCAGCATGCCAAAATAATTACACGCGACTGGCAGTCACGCGGTCAGCAAAAAAAGGAACGAGGAAACGGTTCTGTGTGAATTTGAGCTTCCCATCTTTCAGCAGAGAGGAGGGATTCAGGGGGGATATGGTTTTGGGGTGCTTGGTTCAATTGGACTTCAGCGTGACCTGCTGGCGGGTGTGTGATGTTCGCACCAGCGCAGAGACGTGGCGCGTGGGCTTGCAGAAGTCCTGTGGGCCAAAGGGATTTGTCGAGATGAGGTATTACAGAGAAGCCCTCATAGAGCAGAAGTTATCCTATACTGTAGAAAGACATTGTCAATGTCCAGGAGAGACCAACAAACCCAGTGTGCTATGTGGTTGGATAACAGAGATTGGAAAAACAAGGGCATTCCTGTAAAGGCACCAGGTCAAGCTCAGCGTAGCCACCGTGTTTCAGGCAGGCACGGAGGGAGTTCTGGTACGACAGCAAAACTGGGGTTTGTGAATGGCCAAATGTTTGGCTGAGTCAAGACTCTGCTTGCCTTCCTCTACTGGAGAACATGATTGTGAATGGGGATCTGTTGGCAGGAAAGTGGGGAGCCGTGCTGCTTTTCACAAGCCCATCTGTTTTCACATGAAAACAAGACTCTTCATTATTGGTTATTCGTTATTCTCTCATCTAATAAACTTTCTGCCATTCAGGCAGCAAGTGGAAACAGCAACATGCTGCCTTGTGTAGCCCATCACACATCCAGATAACAGATAGATAATGAATAAGCAAATCAAACATGTTTCCCAAAAACTCCATCTGAAAATTATTCAAACCAGCAAACGCTGCTGAATAGCAAATACATCTGCAGAAATTCACCTGGTTACAGTGGACGTGTCAACAGAGACAGACCTGAATTTGCAGTACACGATTGAAGCAGCGTTGCTTGGCAGTTTCACTTAAGCAGAAATAATGATAATTTTCACTTTGTTTAGCACCTTCCATCTGAAGGTCTCCAATTGCTTTATGAAATCAATTAATTAGCTGTGGTAAGACCCCTCCCCTGCTAATTTTGGCAGTGCATGCACCCATTTAATGCTGAAGCTTAGAGGGAATTTCATACACTTGCACACAGCAAAGCGCTGGCAGAGCAGCGGGCACAACCCAGCCTCCTCAGCCCCCCTACACCCTGTTACTGCTTTGTTGTTTGAACTGACTGAAAACTTTCTGGTAATGTTAAAATGATATCAAATATGCACTTATTAGCACCATGTTAACACTACAAACAAACAAACAAAACCAAAACACAAAATAATCTTTATTATTTGTGTTAAAAGGGCAAAACTAAAGAGGGCAATGGAGCAACTTTTAAAAAGCAATCTCTTTTGCATGAAAGCAGCAACAATTTCAGGTTGGGTTTGGTTTTTGGGGGTTTTTTTTGTTGGTTGGTTGGGTTTTTTTTGAAGTTTGCAAATTAAAAAGTCAAGCAATTAATACTGTTGGTTGAAAAAGAGTAGAAATATTATTAAGAAAATCCACTTAGATTTCTTCTGAGTTTTCTGTGTATTTAGCAGCTATGCTTAAAAGCAAAACACACCACCAGGATTAGCATCTATTGCTCAGCTCTGCTCTCTGGTCTGAATAACACCTCTGGTTTGTGTTATGCCTGGTCCCTGTTGTACCCAACACCACCCGTGTGCAGAAGCCAGGAGCGTTTGCCTGCGGGGGATGGGGCTGTTTGAGGCTGCCTGTGCTTGAGTTGGGATGACTGCAGTTGAACAACCAGCCCTGGCTGCCTTGCAAGAAGAGTTAATCCATTGCCATCTGTCTTTATTATGCTTCTATTGTTGGACACCACAGCCTGGAAATCTAGCAATGAAACCCAGTTGGTCGTTGCCATTCATCATAGTTATTGCTGGAGTTGTGTAATGAAGAGGGGAAGTGCTGGTTATTGCTCTTCTCTCTTTAGAAACTATCCTTAGGGGTAGTTATGGATGGTTATTGGATCCAAGCACAGGACTCTGGCAGGTCCTCCCTTTGCTCTGTTTATGTGTCAGACCATGAGGTTTAATGGGGCTCTTCTGACCACTTTTGCTTTGAGGCTGGCCTGCTTGCTTTTGTTCTGTGGCATGAAGTTTGGCTAGCTCATTTCTGGCACAAAGGTGAACTGAAGCAGGCCAGGACTATTAACATGGCAAAAAGGCAGTAGGTGTGTGGCCTCCGGGGCAGGCACAGCTCAGCCACACAAAGAGACGCTGAGAGTGGACCACAGGCAGAGTTCAGGCATTGGTGTTGTCAGGAATGGAGCTCTCTGAGCATCTGAAAATAGTGAATCAGAAATATAGGTGCTTTAGGTTACAGCTCTTATCTTCAGTGATTTCTGGAAGCTGAAAGGTCAGACCAGACACCAGTGGTGCAGGTATGGGATGGTGGGGTGCTAGGGAACAGTTTGGGTGATGGAAGACCCAAACATAGTTCAAACTGGGCAGTGCAACATGTCTCATTGGGGGTTATTCCATGAAATTTGGAGGCATTCAAATAAATCTGTAATGAGGTTCTTCAGTAAAATCGATAGTCAGCATGCTTGCAGAGCAGCAGACTGGGATTTCAGAGGATTTGGGGTGAAATATGCTCCCCCTGGGTATTATGAGCCAGTTCCTAGACTGGTGGATAGTTGGTCCAGTTGAGATAATGTATTAAAGGATCTGAACTTCCATCCAAACCTCAAAATGACCTTTATGCAAAGCTTAAACAGTGAGTAGCTCTTATTTTTTAATAATTTAAACTGGTTCTTGCAATTGCTTTTAGAAACACAGAAGAGATGTGGGTGCACTGAAGCTCAGAAGGGCACTGCTCTCCCCGCTGCTCTCCTTTAATGCCCCTGTGCAGTGTCCCTGGATGCCTGCAAGACCTTTGACAGTGCAAGGAGTGATGCCTCCTGTGCAGGTGACTGATAACAAAAGCAGTGGACCTCAGGGAAGTTTGCAGACCCCCAAAACTGAACAAAAAAAGGGTTCTGTGCACCAAGTAACACGTTTGGGAGATGCCTGGTATGCAGATAGATAGCCAGCAGAACTAAAACATCAGCAATTTATTTGTGCCAGCAACAAGGGAAGGGTGTGAGGATCCTCTGGGGTGATAAACTGTGGAGGGAAAGAGCTGCCTGGCCAGGTATCGGAGCCCCTACTCTGACAGTGCTTCTGGGCATGGTGTGTAATAGGTTTGAGACAAGCTTCAAGGGCTAAAGACATGGAAAGAGTTAGAGATCTCAGTTGTGTTTCCAGATAACGTGTAGCCCGTGCCTGTCAAAGCTACTGCTGATAAGGGGATTCTGCAGAAAGTAATTAAAACTCAAGCCCCTGGTATTTATTTAAAGGGGAAACTCTTGGGACTCGATAGGATTTTGTTGAAATGGACCAGGAAGCTGATTCTTAATGCACTACAGAAAAGCTCAGAGCATGAAATGTAAAAAGAGAGGTCAGGCAATTTTCCCACTGCCCTGACGCAATCGGGAACGCTGCAGAAGCTGTTAAGGTTTCTGTTACATGCTGAAAATGCAGGATAAGTCAAGGAAAAACCCTCTTGGTGACACGGGAAGAACTTGTTCCTAGAGAAAAGTGCAGATCTGTGTATGTTGACTTGAAAAGAAACCTGTGCTGTTATTTTGGACTACAGTTCTCTTTTCCCTGAGGTGGATTTACTGGAAGACAGATAGATCTAAACAGACAGCTTTGCATATTAAGTACATCTTTGCTAGACACTGGTTGTCTGAGAAACTCATTTGTGACAATAGACTATAGTTTAGTTGACATTATCTTAAACAGTTTGTAGTGAAGTGTGGGTTCAGCAGTGTAACCCTACTGCCTGTTAAACCTCATCCAGGGGGTGGTGGAAAATTATGCCCAAGTAATGGAGTACTTATTGATGGGGTTTGCAGACTCCAGGCCTGATAGATTGCTGGCTCTTTCAATTACAGAACGGCACCAATGATGCATGGATTGTTATCTGCTGACATCTTGTACTGCAGAAAAATGAAAAGCAGGAATTCCTGTGTCAGAGTCACTTGGGACATGGTGAAATATAAAGGAACAGATGAGGCAAAACAACAACCACAAAAAAAAATCAGCATGGCTTAGGTCCCAAGAGCTGCCATCACTTACTTTATAGTTTTCCATAGAGTCCCAGCACTGGGATACAACAGCTCTAAAGAGAAGTGTTGTCACATGAAGTTTCCCACAGTCGTGTGGTTTTGTCCCCTCTGGCAGGCTTAGGAAGAGCGTGAGGTGATGCTGTCACCAGATCTCAGGTGGGAAGAGGAGAAGTCAATGGTGCAAACAGCCAGAACAAGTGGCCTCTTGGCTGCTCCCTGACAGCCCTAACACTTGTGTTAGCAGGGTGAGCACAAAGCCAAGCAGCAGCCCTGAGGACAACGAGAGCTAACTGACAAGTGTTACACGAGTGATTTCTTCTTGTGCTTCTGCCACTGAAGTTTGGAAGGTGATTTTGGAACTTGTGCCTCTAAGGCTGAGCTTCCTAGGCAATGGGTGGCCATGATGTTCAGGATATAGCAGCATAAGCTCATTTGGATAGAGGCATAGAAGAAAAAAGCCCTTTGCAAGAGGCTGAGAACGTGCTGAACTTCCTGGGAAAGGCTCTTTTGAAGGGGTATGTCTGTAGGAAGGTGAGATATCACAGATCCAGCTTAACTCCAAGCTGTGAAATTTGACATTTTATTCCTGTTGCACTCTAACACTTCATTCTAATGAGATACACCCTCATATTTCATTCTAAACATCAGCTTCTAGGAAAAAGACCCAAGCAAATGCTCTAGCTACTAAGGCCTCAGTCATGGAGGGATTTAGGTGCACATTTATCTTCAAGTTCATAATAACCTTTTTAAACTTATGAGACAAGTCATGCTTCATATTGTAGCAAGACTCAAGATTTTATTTTAAATCATTCTTGCAGTTTACTTTGAAATTAAAGAAATTAAATCTCATGAGAGATTGTTCTTAGGAGATAACCAGACAACCTGAGAATGATTTTAATATAATCTATGCAATTACTATAATTTCAGAAAGTTTATTTGAAAGGAGCTACTGCACTACAACTTCCCCTCACCTTAATAATAGCAACATACATTGCTGCATATACACACAACTGGTCTTGATGCTTGCAAGAAACATCCCTGTGTGGCAGGGCGAGAGATAGCAGCTCTATCTTGATTCCTTCTTGACAGAGAAGCTGCTTTTTCTTGTTAAGACAACGGTCCAAACTACCCTTTCCAGGAGAAAATCATGGTATAATCAACTACAGATATTGGGGAGGGAAGGGCAGTGATTTTTGTAAGACATCAGGGGCAGGATCTCTGGGCCCTGCAACCTACCTTGCCACCAGGTAACTGTTCCTCCATTGTTGTGCTGTTTGATCTCACCTCTCCTCAGCTTATTCATCTGGAAGATTCACTTAATTATATTAGTCAACTTCATGGAGGTGTCTCAAAGCTTAATTAAGGTCTGGAAAACCCATCAAGAGCTGCTGGCAGAATGCTCTGCAGAAGTGGTTGATACGAGACGTGGACACGGGGAAGGAAAATACAGTGTGATGAGTTTGGACATGGAGCACAGCACAGAATAGGACAGAGTAGAACGGAGTTATGGATTCACTGTGGCTGTCGTGTTTTCAGGGTACTGCCATGAACTCCTGGGCAATCCCAGGTGTGCTGATGGGTTACTGGCATGAATATTGATTTTCCTGGTTTATGGTATGTAAGCATGCATTACCCCTGTTTATATTTCTATACAGCTGATTTTGAGAGGGGAACGTATACACCAGTGCTGTGCATGGAAATGCAACGAACACAGCTTCATTTTTTGCCTGACTCTTAGCAAAATTGGCCAATGTGTGAAAGTTAGTCCAGGCACCTGTGGCCAGTGACTGTCAACTCTGGTTTCACCCTGGGGAGGATTTTCTCCTGACGCACCCCAAGGGGTGAATTGACATTCATTGCTCCTCCAGGGGAAGAAACATATGGAGACTCCACCGGGACAAACTCCGTGATCTGAATTGCCAATCAGTGTGTGTCTGAGCCTCAGCTGGGAAAACCTTGCTGCTAACAAGCCTTCATGCTCCCCCAGTTCTCACTGCAATCTGTCAGCTGCTAAGTATGGTTTCAGCAGCGCTCGAGCCGCTGAGCAACCTACGGCACCAGCTTATTAGGGAGAGGTGGTAGCCTCTGCATATTTTAGGTGCAGTTTCCATTATCAAGTCCTACTAGGTCTTCCCTGAAACTTGTTAAAATGGAATGGCTTTAAAAATGAAATATTTAGTTGGAAAGCAAAAGAAAATGCTTTCTGCTTAGGTTGAGGAAAATTTCTCAGACTGTTGCATTTGGGGTGTTTAAATAGACCACTCTCTTCTGAAATTCTGAATTTTATCCATTTGTTTATGCTCCTTTTGCTGGGAAATGGCATGCTATTGTTTTCTTATAGTTTCCACAGAGCTTTAAATTGCTGGCTATGCAGGAGGAAATTAGTTTGTAATTAAAGCCAAGTTAATAATGACTCCCATGGAGTCTACTTGGTCTTATTTGCTTGGAGTGAGATGCTTCTGCCTTTGTGGTTGCTGTGAGCGTGGTCAGGCACTGCTGCCCAGCCGGCAGGCATACGGGCAGGGAGATGTCAGAGGGGTGGCTATCACACTGTGGTAACCACTCCAGCACACATGCAGGCAGGGCTTTATGTCTTTCAGGCCCTTATGCCCCACCAAGTAGATATGATGGCATTATATCAAACCAAGATGACAAGTAATAGAGTAACCTGTGGCCAGCAGATTATTTTTGAGAGGTTCAGAAAAGGTAACTGAGGAAAGAAAGCTTTGGGTTTAAACTTGCCCAAATTTGCAAGTCTGTGCCTTTTCCAAATATATATATTTTTTTTTTAGGGGACATTAAAACTGGAAAATGCTTGGAAATTCTTTTGTTGCAATGTGCTGCCTTGTTGGTGTGGGCAGAGATTGTGTGCCACTAACACCTGGCACCATGGCGAGGACCATGAGCTGCGGTCCCCACGGTTCAGGTGTTGCCTGTGCATTGCCCCTCGCACTGCCCTGTCTCTGAGGCTCTGTGTGGCCCCACGTGCAATACAGCCACATGCACTGCAGTGCCTGGAGGAGCTCATACATGGGGTACAC
The DNA here is from genome assembly GCA_907165065.1 of Caprimulgus europaeus. Next base: position 2,358,299 of record OU015543.1, on the reverse strand, counting down.
TGTACCCTGCATCCCTACAGCAGCTCCATCCTGTGTCCCTCCAGATCAGAATGAGTTAGGCTTCCTCAACTGCAGCAGCAGCAGGGAGTCAGCCAACTCCTGCCTCTGAAATTTTGGGTTTCATAGTGCAAAAGAAAAGATGGTGAGGAAGTGATTGATGGAAGTAGATGATTGCCTGAGACCATATGCTGCATTGCCTGAGTCAGAAATTCAGTTCAAGACTCTGAGCTCCTCCCAGAGCGTCCAAGGCACAGGGCTGGCTGTGTGCAATCAAACTCCTTGGCCAGTTGACTGCTGATTGAAGGAATATGAGTGGGGTGGGTTTTGAGTTTGTATAGTTAGAGACAATCTGGGCACTTGCTAAACAGAATCTCTTGAATTTCCAGGGTGATCTGATCATATTTTTGAGGCTGATTTTAATTCCTCTTTTACATTTAAAGATTTTTGTGCTTTTGGATGTTGAGGATGAAGTCGTGAGGGCAGCTGGAAAGTTTTCTGAATGTTTTGACTGAGCACCTTGTTTCTGAAGGAAACAAGCTTTTATACAGTCATATCTCTTGTGCCTGCTTGCCTGTTTCTGTTATGAACTTCAAAATCTGTTGGTCATTTTCTAGGCAACTTGGCACTAAGGGAGTGGACATCAGATATATGAATTCCCTGTGTAGAGATGACCAGCAAACTGCCTTGGTGTGCAGATACCATGGGCGTGGTTGAAGTACCCAATTTGATGGGGGAGAGGAGGGGGTGTATATGTCTGGTCTGAGCTCTGGAGTGCAGTTAAAGTTAAAATCTCAACGAGTGACCTCAGCACTTGGCCAGCATTGCATGGGGCTTGGTTCCAGCTCTGATGTAAGTGTTTAATCTCATCCCCGAATCGGTGTGCGTTAGGCACGTGAAGGAGCATTACACACTTGCATGCTTTTGCATATCAGGGCCTGAAAGCCCATGTCTAAGTGGTGTTTAGCTTCCCGAGGGTTTAACTCACTCTTTTTGAGATAGATGTGGACTAGATTCAGGTGGGCTTGGAAATCTGATTATGTGACGATACTGAAGGCTTTGGCCCAGCTCCTGCCATACCCTGAAGGCACACAGCTACATAGGTGCCTTTTTTTTTGTCTTAAAGCTTCCCAGATCTCCCTGTCCAGCAGAGCTGAAGGGCTGGGTGTTACCAGGAGCAAAGCATGCCCTTGCTACACCCTGAGAATGAGGATCTCCATACCAGGTGTAAAGGTATTGCCCTGAAGAGCTTTTCCTTTTTCACAGAATGATAAAATGATTGAGTTTGGAAGGGACCTCTACAGGTCATCTTGTCATCTCTGGTCATGTCCTTTTGACCTGGTGTAGCTTGTGTTCTTCATGGACCACCTATCCTATGAAGAAAGAAGAGAAGGCTCCAGGGAGACCTATTGTGGCCTTTCAATACTTAAAGGGGGCTGATAAGAAAGATGGGGACAGGCATTTTAGCAGGGTCTGTAGTGACAGGACAAGGGGTGATGGCTTTAAACTAAATGAGGGCAGATTTAGACTATATGTAAGGAAGAAATTCTTTATGCTGAGGATGGTGAAACCCTGGCCCAGGTTGCCCAGGGAGTTGGTAGATGCCCCATCCCTGGAAACATTCCAGGTCAGGTTGGATGGGGCTCTGAGCAACCTGATCTGGTTGCAGATGTCCCTGTGGGGAAGTTGGGCTGAGTGGTCCTGAAAGGCCCCTTCCCACCCAAACAGTTGTGTGATTCTATGATTTGGAGGAAGGGAACGTTGCCCACCCCAGAAGAGCTTGCAGCCAGCCTATGGCGATGGGTTTGATCCACCCTTGAGTTGGATCTTTGCCTAGGTGAGCCCATGGAGCATCAAAAGAGGCTCTGGGCTGGGCTGCAAAATAAAACCATGAGCCCTGCTCTGTTCTGTGGAAGGAAAGGCCTAGGGCTCTCTCATCACCATCTGTTTCCTTGCAACAGCCTGGCTGTCATACCTGAGGGATTGTCTGCCACAATGGAGAGACAGACCAAAAGACACTGGACAGAAATGGAAATTTGGGAAACTCTTTAAAGGGTTAAAATAAAATCCAGAGGAGGGGGGGGGGGGATAAAAATGAATCTCCTTTTTAAAGGTTGCAATTATACTGGGTAGGATCCATCTCACCTGACCTGCCTGGGTCTCAGCATCTGCACTGAGCACTCAGACCTCATTTACCATCAATGGAGAGAAATGGCCACCTCCAGCAGGTGATTGCTCTCATCTTGTGGTGGTTGCCTAAAATAGGTCACACAAATCACTCCAATTTCTCTCCACTTATGCATTTAAGAGACTAACTCAAGTATAGACACTTGCCTTGTGGACTTCTGACACCAGGTGAGATGAGTCCCTCCTGTAGTGACAACAAATCCCATCCTGTCAAAGCAAGGAAGGGAATGGCTGGGGGTGTCCCAAATCCTACACCGACAGCACGATGAGTCAATGTGCATGAAAAAGTGAATATTTCACCAGAACACCTCAGCCTGATTCCTTGGAGGATTTGGGAACATTTGAAGGGGTGATTAGGATTAATCCCTTTGCCTGAGTAAGTCACTTTGAGAGCCTTAGCTGTAAAACAATATTATTTATCAGCATCCTCCTGCAATGATGTGGTGTTCTGTGAGTTCTGAAAAAGGAGATTTTCCTCTGAAAGAGCCTCTTCACACTTTCCCTGAGTGAAGTATTTTGCTACTCAGATTTGTGATTTAATAATCATAAATAATAGAGCCCTTAGTGCTATATTTTTAAATGACTGAATGGTGAGAGTCTACTTTAAGAAATTGTATGAATGCCTATCACTTGTGTGCATATAAATGTATTCAATTAGCACTCAAATCTTGAGTTATCTCCTGATGGAAGGCAAAACCTTTTGAATTCAGTCCCATGCAAGAAATACTGTGTCATTTAACTCACAAAAGGATGCCATGCACTTAACAGATAATGACTGAAGAGGATTTTGCTGTATTGCCTGCTCAGCTGCTTGTGAGGACAAAGAAAATAATTCCCCTTTTAGGATCCTGTGGGGTAATGAGGAAACCCTCTCTGCACTGATCTGAAATAACACTGAGTAGGGAAAAGGAAATAACCTGACAGGCTGAACTGGCTGCAATTTTATTGTCGTGGTCTTCCATGTACTTCCCATGTTTTGTCTGTGATGCTAAGCCAGTGGCTAACCTGTCTCTGAACCTGCCACCAGCACACAGAGATTACTCACCCTGGATACTGCACTTCAGCAAATGCAGAATTAGCCCTGGCTAAGTAATCTTGTTAGTGTGATTCAGTGGTAAATGGATCTCGATTAAATGGGCCTTTATATTGTCCCAGCTGGAAATGATAAGCCTCCACAAGGAAATGGCAGGAGACCGAAGGAAATTGCTTTACTTCAGTCTGGGACATTTAACCCCATAAAACACTTCCTGCTCCCCCTGTGCCTTTACTTCTGCTCCCTTCCATGGCACCCTTTGCTTTTGCCCTTGGTGGCCGTGGGGGACAGGAGGGAACCAGGGCAAGGGCTGGAGGGTCTCTCCATGCCGCCCATGTGCCAGGACAAGAGCTGAGTGATGGAGATGCACGTGAAAGAGCAGGATGGCTCTGATGGGGGACATGCTGCTGATGATTTCTCTCTGTGGTTCTTCCATGAGACTAATAATTCCTTTGTTAGTACAGTGGTTTTCACAAACTCTCACTCCAGATGTTGGTGCTGGGTGCCTGAGCATCTCTGTGTTGGCACAACTGGTGCCACCAATGGTTTATTAAGCACCAAACACCACCAAGGGAGAATCTTCAGTCTTATCTTAGAAATAGATTGCTTAAATGTGCCAGAGACTTCTTGGGAATGGCTTGGGTTTTATCTGTGTGAGATAGAAATCAGCACAATGCTTTGGTGTATCAGAACCTGACACTTCATTTCTCCTCACTATTAGATTTGTCAGCATGTGCATGGTCTGGGTAAGAGGGAAGTGGCATTAAAATCCCCAGGGGACTTCAAACGCAGAGGCAAAGCACACAGCACTGTGTGATGGGGACAAAGAGCTGGGACTGCAATTCCAAAGTTTCCTCCTCTACATTGGGAACCAAATTTTCCCTCCAAGGTGTCCTGTCAGTCTGAAGCAAGGACTGGGTGAGGTGCTGTGTTGCAGGTGAAAGCAGACAAGATTAGAGAGAAAAAAAAAAAAAAGTCAGATGAAGCACCTTATCTGTGGCCCCTGCTAATGGTCACTGTTAGCAAAAGGCTTCCTAGGACAGGTAACAAGGTAGACATCAAGCTGCCTGTCTTACCCCCATGTCAGCATATGCTCTCCTCCTGCCTCTCTGCTCTCATCCTGCTCTGTAGTATCTAATACATTTTCTCTATCCTTGTCTGATGTAACTTCAAAATATGGATTATCTCCACCGAGGCAGAGACCCTAACAAGGCACATGGAAAATCTCTGCTCTGTAGTAAGTCAGATGATCTGATATCTTTTTTCCAGACCTTTGACAGAAATATGATAAACATGCAATTACTTGAATTTTTCCATAAATTTTACATTTGAGGAGGATTTACATGCTTGTGATATTTTCCAGACGTGAATCCCAGCCTGGTGAAAGCAGCCAGTTTGAGAATGGCTGCAGACGGGCAAGAAATGATATAATCTATTAAAGATTTCCTTCATTATCCCTCTAATCAAGGCTTCTATCAGTCTCCTTTGATGCACTGCTGGGAAAAAAAAAAAGATCTTCAAGTAAACTGAATGCTGGAGATAATTAATTAACTTGCCATCCTCCTGCCTTACAGACAGAGACAGGATAAGAAAGAAGAAGTGTCCTTTGCAATTACTGATCTGTGGTTTTCCATCCTAGTGCTGACAGCTTTTAGGACATGAAGTGGAAAAGCATTTTACCAAACTTTCAGGCTTTGACCATCAATTCCTCCACTTGAGAATATTTTCTCCTGCTTATATTTCTCATGCTGTTGGATAACACTCTTGATGGTGAAAAATGGATTTAATACTTGAACACCTAGAGTTGTATGTAGTCCAGCCTTGTAATATTATCTTCCTCATGTTTTCCTTACCTCTGCTGTCCTCAGACTATTGTACATGAAATCCACCTTTACTAGAATAGAATAGAATAGAATAGAATAGAATAGAATAGAATAGAATAGAATAGAATAGAATAGAATAGAAAATTGGGAATAAGAACTAGGTCAGTGGAGTAATGTTGATGATGCAGGTTGCTATAGCATTCCCCAAAATTTTTCCTAGGGAGGGCTTGGCAGTAGGAGTGGGGAGCGATTTCTGTCCTGGGAACCCAGCTTTTTCATGTGAACTTCTCTTTCCAAATATCTGTGCAATCCCAAGTCCTGTGAAGGCATTATTTCCCTTTCTAATGATTTAAAGGATAAGGTTTAAATTTCTCTGTCACCTCAGACCAATCCTGGGATAGCAGGAGGAGGCTTGCAGTCCAGTTTACCAACCTCAGATGAGTTCTTTTACAAATTATGTCCTTTTTGCTTAAGATTTCCTTTTGTTTCTGGTGCTTTGAATCCTTGAAATAACATTTCTAATTCTAAACTAGTCCAACTCTCCTTAAATTTCCCATTTTTTAGTACTGCTTGAGCAGCTCCATGGCAGAGATGATGGCTGAACGGGCAGACTGACAGAGCTTTAAACACGGTGCCTCTTGACACTGCTCAGAGCTGATTCAAAACACCATCAGCAAAGCACTGACAACAGCTTCTTTCCGAAGGAATTTTCCCCAGAATTATCAAGAGTGGTAAAGCAGAGGGAAAAAGGACCCAATATAGGCAGGACTGAGCTTAGGAAGTTTTCTAGCTCATGGTCAGTAGCCAGCAGCGTGTGCATCCAGGGGGGGTTTATGACAAAGCAGAACTTCTTTATTTTGGTTCAGGTTTGGTGACCAGAGACTTGTATGTAAATCAAGTAATGCTTGTAGGAGGAGTTATTAGAGACCAAAGAAGCCAAGGATGGTGTTGCTAACTCAGAAGAAACTTGTACTTTTCTTTCTGGAAAAATTCTGTGTACTTGAAAGGACGTTGTAGCCAGGTGAGGTTGGTCTATTTTCCCAGGTAACCAATGATAGGACCAGAGGAAATGGCCTCAAGCTGCACCTGGGGAGGTTCAGGTTGGATATTGGGAAAAAATTCTTCACTGAAAGGGTTGGGAAGCATTGAAACAGGCTGCCCAGGGAAGTGGTGGAGTCATCATCCTGGAGTGTTAAAGAAATGTGTAGATGTAGCACTCAGGGATATGGTTTAGTGGGCACAGTGGTGATGAGTTGATGGTTGGACTGGATGATCTTAGAGGTCTTCTTCAACCTTAAAGATTCTGTGATTCTGTTGGGATGAAGCAGCCTGACAGCACTAGACTCCTCGTGTAAACTCTTAGAAAAAAGGAAGACCAGGAAGTGACAACCTACATCTCACCATACTGCTCATAGTGGTTTTTAATGCATCTCCTCCTCTTGCACGTGCTGGTGAGCACTGTAAGCTCCTGGGGAGGTAGCACAGCACTGCAGATGGCAAATAACATTGAATGGTACCTTAGTGCTTCACTCCTGAGGACGGAGGGATCTTCTCTTGTACTCCAGACTGGATGAAATACTTTATCTTGTGCATGTGTCCTCACAGTGCTTCATCTGCATTTTTCAGTTGTTACTAAATTAATGCTTTTGTGAATTGTCTGGGGATTTAGTTGGCTCCTGACAATGTGAGGGTGAGGGTGAACACCTCAAAGGGTGAACTGTGCTGATAGGCTTTCAAGGACCTGTGGACACCTGGCATGGGGTTATTTCCAGGTGAAAAAAGTGCAGTTCCTGGAAACCACACTGCCAGGGGAGGCAAGTGCACATCCCTGTTCAAAACCCCACTCCCACCAAAGCCTCACTAACATTTACTCTTCTTGAAAACAGCTCTGTCAAGGTCAAAGAATGAATCAATATGAGAATAAATGTTTGAAGAATATTTTTTAGTGATTTGCTTGACTAGACAGTTTTGTTGCCATCTACTTGTGTTTTTAGAGCAGTTGCAGTGAGTGCTATTGCAGAACACACCCAGTAGTTGTCTGTGGTCAGCAAGGAAGGGGTCAGCTCTCACAGCTAAAGACTGAGGTGGTTTGCTCTTTGGAAGGTTCTCTTCCACAGCACCTTGGGTGTCACCTATATCTACCTCCCCAGTGCTGCTGGGTGACAGCTCTCTGGAAACAGGGAGCAAAGGGGACAGATGCCTTCTGGAGAAAGTGGTCATACCTAGAAAATCAGGGACCTCCCCCTTCTTGACTGACTTCCTGGGAAAATGGGGAATTTTTTCATCTTCAAGGCATCTGCTTGTAACCTTTAACAGTTTGAAATTGTCCTCTGTAAAAGCAACTCTCATCTTGGCCTGTAAGGACTGAAAAGCTCCTCAGGAATGTCCTTTTGCACACACTCCTTGTACACAGAACTCTTAAAAGAATTCTGCTAATTAATTTTAAGCCTCTTTGTGGCAAAGCCTAAGAACTGGATTTACCAAGAGACCAGGGGGTCCATCTGGTGCAAAAAGCTCGCTCCTATGCCAAAATGTTTGTATCATGAAGGGTTTTAAGCCTAGAAAGTTCCAATTGGCAGCAATATCAGTTGTACTAACCACTGGCAGATTTCTTGATGTGTTGATGGAATGGTGATAAGAGTCCTCAGCCAGAAGCTGGAGTGGCTTTTCCTGGATTTCTTCCATGAAACACATGCACAGTGGCTTCTTCCCACAGGATTACTCCCAAATAATGGGATCAAATCTGATGGAGATTCTAAATTTTAGAAGTGGGGCAAATAAAGTAGAGTGGGAACCCAATGAAGCTTTTGCAGGTTTTATTGTCCAGGTTCCATAGAGTTTCCTTTAAATAAAGACAATTAGATGTAGCATTGTTTTATACCATGATGAACTCTACTAGGCATCATATAGATGTTCACTAGAAGTCTCTATAGCTAGGAGGACAGACATGCAGACTCCCAAGGTCTCTGCCCTTCCCCTGCCAAACTAGGTTTGGCCAGGAAATGCAGAAGCTTGGTGACAAAACTCATGGGTTTTATACAGTGCAACAAATTCAGATGTAGGAACTTCATGGTGACAGAGGACACAGATGCAGGTCACTCTGCTCCTAAAGAAAAGGCACATATTTTTCAAACTAAGGAAAATTCAGCCAAGTAAAACAGCATCTAGAGCACAGCACTGCAAGGCTTGTCCTTGGCGGAGTGGAATGGCACAGGCACGTGCTTTTTGCATCTCCCCTTTTGCAGAAGCTGTTCTGTGTCTTTCATTGTGTTGGTCACCCTTCCTCACACAGTTTCTAGTTCTAATATGTCCTTTCTGAGAGTGCATTATGTCCATGTTAATGCAAATTTGCTTGAATTCCCAAAAATACTTGGATTGATTTTGGGTTGGAAAGAGGCAATGAAAGCATTAGTGCTGCCAACAAGGAGACCTACTCATTTTAACTGAATCTGTTCCTCTGTCCTAATTAGCAATACACTTGCTTATGGAGAGAGAAGAGTTTAATTAATGAAAAAATAAAATAAACTGGGTGGAGAGAATTATGCAAGTTTTTAAGTGTGTATCACATGCAATGGAGAGTAGTGAAAGTCAACACAAAATGCATTTTTTCTCCCCACGTAGGAGCATCCCATCCTTTCAAACCAAACTGCTGTTTGACAAGCACTTGTTTTTTGTTTTATGTCTTTCAGCAAAGGATAAACCATCAGATAAGCCCTTACCAGAAACCAGCCTTTGAAGGAGTCAAGAGCAGGTAGGGATTTGGCTTCAGACAATATCCATGAGAAATATTTGCTGTGTGTTTGATGATGAAATATGTGGCACCTGATTGGGAGGAGATGGAGTGGCCTGTCAGGGTCACTACTCAGCCAAAACCAAGCTCAAAGCAGATCTCTCAGCTCATACAAAGGGCTGGCAGAGCAGCTTGCATGAGAGCTGATAAATAGTCAAAGTGAGCTACTGAGATTTTATTTTCTTTCCTTTTTGCATGCTTTTTATGAAAATACTGGGCAAGGAAATATGCTCCATCCCACAATTGAGTATATAAAAAATAATGCAGCTGTGAACGATGTAGAATTATCTGCTTCCATGTGGTCACCTTGAAATTTCACCTGGATTAGGAGAAATTATTGTGCCATGTGTCATTCAAATGCTTTTTCCAAATGTTTACAATCTTCACCAGGCTTTCTTGCAAGACAACATGCAATCATCTTCATTACACACCCAAAACAGTCTGTAGAAGCATTGAAATTGTTAAAAATCTGGACATGCTGCTAAAATTCAACTGATTATGCCGTATTTTGTTTGAATTTTTATTTTTTCTCCTGCTATCTTTCCTTGGTTAGCTGTCAAGTCTAACTTTGCCTCAAAGTTCAGCCCTGTGAGACACAGCTTGTGGCTGATTGCATCTGATGGGCAAGAAAGGGGCTTGTACTGGAATCTTGCTTTTAATCTTTGTGTATAAATTAGGACAAATTAAGGCTGTGTGAGCCATGGAGCTGGTCTTGACTTGACCATGTCGTGATCTCATTTAGGTGATCCTGCTCCAGCAAATAAATTATCTTTCAAGGTCCCTTCCAGTCCCCAACATTCTGTGATGCTGAGTGAGCCCCACACCAAATAGTGCTGAGTGGGGAGAAAGGACCTGATGGTTCCGCTGGTAAATCATGTGCATGTGAACCGAGGACAACTCTTGGGAGAAGCTAGGGAAGTTCACAGTGGACACAGAAATGGGCTAAAAAGATCAGAGTCATTGGTCACCTGGATTTCAGGGCTGGTTAAAACTTCACTGCTTGAGCTTTTCTTGCAGAAACAAAGTTATGAGAACAAAAGTCAGTTGTGTACTGGGCTTGCTTGGTGCAGATGCTAACTTGCTCTACCCATGCTCCAAGTCATCCAGAAATGATGCAGACATGCTTTGGGCAATGCTGAGCTAATCAGCTGGTTGAAAGACAGAGTATTTTGTGCCAGGTTATCACATCCTCATTTCTTCAGCATGTGAGGAAAGCAAGCATGCAACTGCCTGCAAAGTGCTGTGCAAGCAGTCCTGGGGTGACGGGCAGAGCAAACGAGGCTGTGGTGGATCCACCTTGGGGAGCAGCAACTTGCCCCTTTCCCTTGGCATCATGAACCGTATACCTCTGAGTTTTGAGTCTGAAATCTTGCTGTGCTGGGTTGGATGGCTGTGTTGGAATTTCATGTCCTGTGTTTCATGAGCTGGAGGCTTGTTGAGTAACGTGCCAGCACGTTGTGCTCCTGTCAGCGAGATGTACCTGCTGGTGCCAGTCGCTGCCTGAAGAGCAAACTGGTTCCCAGTGTGTTTGTGTTTACACAGGTGTGCCATTGCTTTGCAGGTTTAGTAGTAGGTGCAGTTGTCACTTGATAGCACTGAAAGGAAACATGAGATCCTTTTTCTTAATATAACACCAGGGGCTTTGTGCTTCTGGACACCCAGGGGTTACAGGAGCTGATATTGGGGCTGTCAGAGCTGAAGCCCGGGGCAGCAGTGCAGAGCTTTCTGAAGGGCTGGGTGGCACAAGGGCACTTGCACAGACAGTGTCATTTCGGGGCATGTTTTAGGGCACACATTTACATGTTGTTATCAGGGCAAACTTGGCCACAGGTCATTTGAGGGCAGCCATCCATGGGGATAGCCAGATTGCCTTGGCTGTCTTTAAAGGGTTTATCCCAAGAGGCAGCTGTCCCATTTGAAATCCAGCCAACAGCCAGGTAGGATCCAGTCTTCCCCTGCCATACCCAGACACTCACAAGCCCTGACCCACAGCCTGATGAAATGTTTGCATCAGCTATTGGGGACGTTGCTGTGGACAGGCTGGTGCTTGGCTCTGCTCAGTGTCCCCCCACCTCCTCCCTGGCCAGGCAGGAGCCCAAAGCAGGGTGTGAATCTCCAGATTTCCTTCTAGGAGGGCAGTGCTGAGCTCTCGAGAGTGCTTCCTCTTGTAACAGATTAGAATATGCTGAACTATGAGGACTTGTCTTAATTAATGCTTTAAATAAGGTTACAGCTAGAGCTGGGGAAATAATCAATAGTGAGTCATCTACTCGGCAAATTCAGCTCTTTTCTGTGGGTGAGTTATCTGTAAACAGCTTGCAGTTTTCTCCATTCATTCATTATTTAGAATTATTTCCCAAATAATTCCTTCAAATTGCTTTTGCTTTGCAGCTTGTTTGCAAGCAGCGTGTTGAGAGCATCTGATACTTGCCAGTCAAGCTGCAATCATTAGCTTTTGGTGGGACAAGCAGATTATGTGGCCTCGTGCTGGGTCCCTGAGTGGAGCAGCCCAGCTCTTACCATCCTCTTTAATGACTTCAGAATAGCTTTGGGCAAATGTTCTCTGCTCCTCATGCAGCATCCCTGCTCGCCACCAACAGCCTCGTTAGTTACATCCCTCACTAGGAGATTTGCCAGGGTGTAAGGGCTGCAGCACGGATTTGGAGTCCATCTCTTCTGGAGTTTTTCTGAACCGGTCCCTATTTGCTCTGTTGGCTTTATCAATAGCAGGAGCTTCAAAATTAGCTTAGTGGCCACTGGTGTTTTCACTGTAATGAGTCTGCTTGGGCCACCAAGGCCATCTGGCACCCCGTTCAGCCCCACCTTGCCCTTCCAACCCTAGTTAAACCTTGTTGGTGTCCAAATCCCCAGTGGACTGGTCTCCACAGCCAAAGACCAGCTTGCATTTACACATGTTGCTGTGTCCAAAGTGGCTGCGACCCTGGAAGAAAATCACCAACAATTCCAGGGCTCTTGCCATGTCCTCAGCTTGCAATGTGCCTGCCCCTGTTATAATCACCACACCATCACAGCTCCAATAATGCTGTGGCAGGTTTGATGATTAAAAGGATTTCTGCTTGATAAGAACTAGAGTGAAACTCATTTCAGGTAGCAGCCAAAGAGCTGCTGGATGGTACACAGTTCCATTTACTGCTGACACGAACTGGATTGTTTTAAGCAGAGGACGTAAATAGGCTCTGACATAAATCAAAGAAAACACCAGCTGCGGGTCAGCGGCACTCGGGGGGATTCGCTTCTGGGTGTCTGTGAGGAAACCAGACAGGAGGAGCCTGCTGCTTCTCCAGACTGCTCAGGCAGGTTTCTCTGGGCTGCAGTAGGTAGGATTGCCCCACGCTGGGGGATTTTGACAGGTCCCTTCCCCTTCCAGCATGGATATAGCCCCCTGGAAGGCAGAGCTTAGGATGTGGCTGCAAAAGACGAGTGCTGGCAATTGGACCAAAGCATCTCCTGGCAGCGTCATGCCCGGAGGCAGCCGGTGCTGGCACAGGAGCCCAGCCTGTTCTCTGGGCATGAATGAGAGCCTTGAACATCTGATAAAAATGAGGGGAAATTGTCACCTGTTTCCCCATGGGACATACCTGGGGTTGCTGCTAGGAAAGCTCCTTCATCCCTCCATGGTGACACCACCGCCCACGCCTTCTCACTGCCAGGAGCTTGCAGGGGCCAGGCAGCAGCTCTGCCACAGATCTCAATGCAGGGGATCGGGGGAGGTAACGGGGGTTTTCACTGCATAGAGCACATAGTCCAGGGGCAGAGAGATCACTGCAGCTGTGGTTCCTCTGGAAGACAGCCGGAGAAAGGAGTGCTGCCTAAAAATTAACAAATCCTGACTTCAGTGGGAAGATGAGCCCAGTAGAAAAAGCCACCGAGCACCCAAACGGTGCTGCCTGCTACCCGAGCAGCATCCCCACAGCCAGCCACGGCCTCCCAGGGCTGCAAACCCCGGGTGCTGGGTGCTGCAAACCCCGTGTGCTGGGTGCTGCAGACCCTGTGTGCTGGGTGCTGAAACCCCGTGTGCTGGGTGCTGCAGACCCCGTGTGCCGGGTGCTGCAAGCCCCGTGTGCTGGGTGCTGCAAACCCCGTGTGCTGGGTGCTGCAAGCCCCGTGTGCCGGGTGCTGCAGACCCCGTGTGCTGGGTGCTGGGTGCTGCAGACCCCGTGTGCCGGGTGCTGCAGACCCCGTGTGCTGGGTGCTGCAGACCCCGTGTGCTGGGTGCTGCAAACCCCATGTGCTGGGTGCTGCAAACCCCACCAGCTCACTGCCTCAATCCCTCCACAACTGACAGACAGACAGACAGAACAGAAGCAGCCCCCTTGGTTGGCCTCTTCCCTGCACCAAGTCCCCGCAGCAGCTGGGCTTCACCGCCCTGGTGCTGTATGAGCAGGGGGAGAGGGTTGGGTTGGTTTTTGGGTTTTTTTTCCTTCTTCTCTCCTGAAGTCAAAATCAATGATGATGACAGAGTTATAAGGTGAGCGATGGGAAAGGAGAAGAAAGCACCCAGTGTCAAATTTGATGCAGGAGGCAGTTAGAGGAACCTATTACTAGTGCTGTTGCCTTAGGGTATGTTGGTGGGTACATAGGAGAGTGTAATGTCAGCGAAACGGGAGAGCAGGCTCTTTCCCCTTGAACCCTTATCATTAATGTGGAAGGCATACATTGTCAGCTATTAGTCTGGAGGGGAGGGAGAATAGCATGTGAGATGTCTTAGTTTGGAAATAGAGTCTGACTCATCATCGTCTGGTGTGTGAAGGATGGAGGGTTATTGTGACTGTTGTTGTTGCTGTGATTATTATGAGTATTATAGCATTTGGGAGAAGATAGGGCTCTGAGGGCTCTGCTGCCTGTCACTGCAGCTTTTGATGAGTAAAGACTGAAAAGCATGATGTGGTGAATGCTCTGGGTGATTTGAGCCTGATTTCAAAGCGTGATGGTGGAGTCAGTGACAGGGATGCTCTGTGTGACCAGGCACAGAGCAGGTCTGTGTCCCCACCCAGCAGTCACACTGGGTGCTGCTGAGGGAGCACAGGTTGTTGAGGGAGAGACTTTGCAAGAGAAATTAAATAATAATGTAAGAAACTGGTCTTAATTATTCCTACTGCTGCTGTAATCATTGGTGGAGAATGAGGGGTTGCACCCTGTGATGCAGGGAAAATCTGCAGATTTGGGGTCTGAAATTTCCATGACTCCCTGGAAATGAGCCCAAGGACAGCACCAGTTCATCTGCTTTGCACTTCAGCAGCAGCTTTTGTCCAAAGACACCAAATATTTTGTGCAACCTCAGATGAACCCATTTTCAAGAAGGCCAGTGATGGCAGTTCCTGAGGAGGCAGGTTGTGAGTCGCCCTCCCGCACCTCAGCTCCCCGGCTCTGACTTACCCGCTTGATAGACTTTCCCTCATTTAGGAAACGTAAATAATTCCTTGGGCTCCGTTAATCCCAAGATTACATGGGTAATTCCTGTTTGCATTAATGGGAGGAGATCTCTCCAATTCTCTGCACGTGAATGAGCAGCACACGGGCTCACGTGCCGAGCCCGAGCAAGTCGCGGGTGGAGACACCTCCCCTCCTCCAGCGCCGGCTGCGCTCAGCAGAGGATCTGAAAGGAAACACAAAATTAGATCTCTTGCCTCAGGACATTCATTTTTTTGGAGGCACATTGCAAGTGCTGTCTATTATTAACTCCAGCCGTTAGTCCCTTCCTTCTCTCTCTGGCTTTGCCGTTGTGGCTTTCAGAGTCACCTCGCAGGTGCCACTGTGATGAGCAGTGCAGGGACGTGGAGAACGTGGTCCTGCTCCACGAGGTGTGAGGAAAATGGGTTATGAGCAAGTTAAGGCAAAACCATCCCCTCTGTGCCTTGACATGTTGAAGTGGCACGTACAGACTTCCCAAAATCCCAGATTTTGGGTTTCAGGGACACTGCATTACCCCAAGCCTTTTGTTCCCACACCTTGTCTGGATGGGAGAAGACAAGTGTAAAGGTGGCTGCAGCTCCCCCGACCCCATCTGCAGCTCCCCCGACCCCATCTGCAGGTCCCCTCGGGCTGGGATCCCAGAAGCCAGGCAGGGGAAATGCCAAAGGCTGCCTGCAACGCCGGGGTCAGTGACGAGGGCAGAGCAGTGGACTCGGCTGGCTGCATCACACCTCCTTGCTCTTGTTCCTGACCAAATGTCCTGCTGCTGCTCACAGGGAACAATAATTAATTAAGCTGATTAATGAAGATAAATTGAAGTAGAAGCTTTGGAAAAATACCATCAGTCAACAGCAAGCCGTTCCCTGGGGTGGGCTGCCCAGGCGGCGGTGCGGGTGGTGTGGGGGCAGGACTGGGTGTTCTCCTCCCGCTGCCGAAGGCTGCGTGGCACCGCTCACCTTTCCTGACCACAGCCTGGCAGAGGTGCCACGGGCTGGGAAAGTCACCCCAGCCATCAGCTTGCACCTGTAGTTGTGGCCCTAGGTAGGGATGCTGCTGTGATAGGTGCTGGGCATGTTTAAAGTAATATCAAAATGAAAGAGAGTAAAAAACCCCTAAATTCTCTAAAATCTCCTCCCCAAACTGTCACACATCTGCTCCCGGGACAGTCCCTTCAGCTCAGCTCTGAGTCAGGCCAGGGGATGCTGCGAGGTGGCTCCAGCTCAGGAGCTGTCACTCAGCTCCTTCATCAGGAGGGAAAAAAGTGCTCAGAAGCCTTCACTGCCCACAGTGACTTTATTTCAAAGCTCTTGCAAATCAGGGTCAAAAAGGGTATGAGGTTCACTTTGGTATTTGTGTTGCTGACTGAAAAAAAAAAATTCTTAATTTTGAGAATGATTTGGTAGTTGTAAAGAGTGAGAATTCAGCTGGGCATGGGGGGGATTTGGGGATGTTCTTGGGGTTAGAGGAAGGTGGAAAAAATAGAAACTCCTTCATGGTGCTGTGAAATCTGTGTGCCACCAGTATCTGCTGGGGGAAAAAAAAAGCTGTTAGCTGAGCAGCAAGATTGGTTTTCTTGTATTATTCCAAAAACATAGGGCTGATATTTATTTCATTAAATCTTCCTGTAGCTGGTAAATGAATTCCAAGGAGTGAGAGGAACCCCAGGATCAGGGACTTCACTTCATTTGGGATTGTGTGCAGCTAATATTCTGGTTAAATAAATACATTTTACTAATTGGATTACTCAGACAGTGTAATATACTGCTGGATTTCCAACACGATGCTAATAAATTGTGTGAAGAACTTAATCATGTTAGCTTCCAAAAAGCTTGTAAGAGATGAAATTAAAAAATAAGTAGAAGTTGACATCTATTGCATTTCACAGTGTCTTCGTTTTCCTCATCCTTCTTAGCGTTCTCCTTACCACAGCGTGGCTGATGTGGATTTTTTTTTAATCTGCCTGTGATTAGGGAGGACACAGTGTTAGAACAGGTCCTGTGGGGTGGTGGCACCTGGCTTGTGTTTGTCTCTTCTCCTCATGCTGATTCATATCAAGGTAGAGGGAGTGAGACCTTAACATGGTCTTCTAGAGGCAAAGGTGCTGTGGTTTATTTTCTTGGATGCCCACAGAGGGAAATGGAGATGGATGGGATGGGATGGGATGGGATGGGATGGGATGGGATGGGATGGGATGGGATGGGATGGGATGGGGAGGAAGGTGGAGCACCCAATGCTCTCACACGTTGGAAAGGCCAATGGTGAGGTTGCACAGCGAGCCCACTGCAGGGTCTGGCACTGGGGGAGTGGGTGTAGGCCTGGGCTGGGTACCTCACCCAGCACATCCCACCGGCTGGTGCAGTTGGTGGGAGCACCCACTCGGTGCAGGGGAGGTGTTGGACGTGGCAGTGCAGGACTGAGGGTGCTGTGCATCCGAGTTCCTCCACATCAGCAAAATGATGGAGCACACAGCACTGCTGCTGTAATTCATCATTACTGAAACATGGCTTCCTTCCCACTGCTGCTCAATTCACCTGCATTTTCCCACCAGAAAGAGAAAATGGAAGAAATCCTTTTCTTTCCTTTTTTTTTTCCCTCTTCTTTGATAGAAATATACAGTGAGAGCATGAATGGCTCTCCCTCTCCAGGAATCGGTGACAAATGGTCTGTTAAAAACAGATAACTTGTGGCCCCATCAATAGAATAACACCATGGGTTATAGAGAGAGCTCAAGATGTATTATTTAAGCCCCAGCCAGCTGTCAATAGGGTCTGCTCTTTACTGAGAAATAAATGCCAGGCAAAGGGAGCTTTGTGGCTTGAGCCAAGGGGCCGGGAAGCTGCTAATTGATGGAGTCTGCTCTGAGCGTCTGGCGAGAGGAACAGCCTGCTCGCCTGTTCCACAGGTCAAACGCAGAGCTCTAACACCCACAGCGTTATCTTGGGGCAAGGATGCTTGCTCCTGACTCAAATTATACCCCAGCCCCTTCCCCAGTGGGTTCCCTCTGCTGCATCAGGAGGTCACAGCATGGTGCAGGGTTTGCTGTGACACCAGTTGACATGGGCTCGATACCAGCACCGCCGTATGATGGAGACAATGTTGTGTGTGTGTGTGTGTTTGCCTTTGCAAACAGCTCTCCAAAGTGATATTCCAGCTCTAGGAGCTAAAGGGTTAAAGCACTCCTTCCCTTCCTCCCAAGCCGCCTGTTTGGACGCCTTTAAGTTTTACAGATGTATTTGAAGCATCAAATGGTGATAATTGTTGTATCAAAGGGGCACGTGGGGGAATAATTTGCCTTTCTGAAGTGCTGCGAGATCTCCGAGTGAAACACCCGGCTGCTGTGATTGGCACTAAAAAGAAGGAATTGCCAATTCCTGTTACAGAGTCAGTTCCCTACGAAGGTTTAGACATGTGTCTTGGTAACCAGAAATCCTGCCCCCAAGCCTCCAGTGAGACCTCCTGGTTTGTAGGATGATGCACAAGACGTACGTGAAGGCAGACTCCAAGTGGGTGATTTCCAGGGAGAAAGCAATTCTCACGTGAACAAGGCAGCTCCCGTTCCCAGCTGCATTTTGGAGTGTCAAACCCAAAACACCCCGATCAAACAAAGCACCTGGGAGCAGCAGGGACTCAGAAATCCAAAAAGCAAAGTCCAGCCTGGCATCCACAGCCAATGCTTCCAGAGTCTGAGCCCTTGGCGGAGCAGCACCCTGTACAGAGCCACACAGAGCCACAAAATCTCTGCGCCGCTGTCCTCTCCCTCTCCCCCTCCCATTTATCTCTCCTCCTGATCAAAGTTTCCTTATTTTTTTAATTCCCCATGTAAAAGAAGCATTGTCTGCGTGAGGCCTCACCCTGCATTTATTTATATTTTCTGCTCACAGCAGGATTTAAAAACAACAAACCAACCCCTGAAATGGCAGCAGCTTCCCCGTAACCTGAACCTCATTGAAATACTAAAAACTAGGTTTTGATGCAGCTTTGTGGGTATTAATGCAAATGTTTTTCTGACTCTCCAGGTTTAATAGCAACAGCTTATACAACTCTAATTAGCATAACAAAATTCAGTGATGAGGAGTAAAATGCTTGTCTTGTTTGATGTTTCCTGGTAATTAGCAAGAATAATGATTTATGCAGCGCTCCTGGTTCGCAGCTCACAGAAGATGGCAGAGAACACTCTCTCAGCAGTTAAGTCTGGTCTTGTGGGGAGGATGTGGGGTGGAAAATACTCGTGCAGCCCCGTGCCCTGAGACCCGGCGCGCTCGTGCAGCCCGTGCGTTACCGTGCACCCCAGCACAAGGTCCAAGGGCTTGGGGAGGTTCCTCACAGATGCTGGCGTGTGTTGGTCTGTGTGTTGTGCGGGCACACAAGCTCTCACTGCGTCCCAGGTGGCTGCTCTGCCTTTTGGATGGGGATGGGCAGCAGTCCAGCAGAGCCAGGGCACGGCTTTTGGTTTAGAGATTGAATCTGTGTGTGTTTAAGATGTGAAGTTTTTCCCTTCTGCATGCAACTGGGAAGGTTTCCTTCTCTTATTGCAAATATTGGAGACAAGGACCCCCTGAAGCAGGTCTGCTGTGGGGGTTTCCACACTGCTGTGCCCTCTCAGCACCAGCATTCACATAGTGAGAAGGCCAAGCTGCTGTTGCACAGCCCACATTTGCTCATCCCAGCAGCAGCATGCAGTGTTCATCCCAACAGAAACCTTGTCTCCATGCCTTTGGCTAGATGTTTGACTCAAGGCTTTGTAAAACACACTCACGGGACTTGTGTGCTCTGTTTTGGGTCAGGAGGAGTTAAAGGTCAAAAGAGGCTGCTGCTGCTGTGGCAGGTAGTGGCATTTCCCAGGTTGCAGCCCTGTCTGCTTTGCCTCTGTTTGCAGATCCAGAGCTCTGTATCGCTTTTTAATATTTCTCCCCCACTATGAACCCTTCTCCTTAGGTCCATGGGGAATGGCAGGCTCTGCTTGGCCAAGAAGCCTCCTTCATCCCCGCTCTTGACTTGCATAAGAGGGGAAGGATTAAAAGCCGCTGCTGCCGCTGAGGTGCAGCCCCAGCGGTACCCACAGTGCTCCATCACCTCCTGCCCTGCAGCTGGTGGGGACAATCCATGCTGAGAACCTCTGGGGAATGGTCTCAGCGGTCCCTCTGCTCGCCCATGCCATTAAATGTGTTATGAGTTATGCTCTTCCCATCAGGCTGGGCACATGAAGCCCTTGCATTAGCCACAGCCTGTTATCTTTGTCTCCTGCCCAATCCCCCAGCACCATCCTCTCCTTACAAAAGCTTTCATCGTATTAACGTTGTAAAGTGAACCAGCCAGGGCAGTAAATTTTGAAACAGTAAAAAGAAACCCTCCTTTTATGTGGTGTGTAGTTGGCTTTATGGAGGGCAGTGCTGAAGGCACTTACTGAGATAAACGTTCCGGCTGAGTTTTTAAAAGGACTAAATAATGTTGGCCATTTGTGGGTATATAAGATGACAAAATTAGGAGAGAAGTTAAACTACCTGCTCCTGAGCATTAGATGAATTTCTGTGACAATCTGGGAGCGATCTCTGACTGTGCCCACAGCTCCCTGGGCAGGGACTTGCCCAGCCCAGCACTGAGGAGAGCTGCCAGGTTTGTTAGGAGCTGGGATGCAGCAGCAGACATGTCGGGAGCCTGATCCAATACAGCAAATCCTTTGTTTCCTTGGTAAGAAAGCTAATTTTGCAAAGTGAAAGACTGAATGATCTACAATATGTGAGTGCCTCTAGTGTGTGGTGCTCCTGGGAGAGAGAAACTGTCATCTGAGGAATAGGACAGATGCATCTTGGGCTGGTGGATGGTATTTTCTCCTTCCCTCCACCCTCCCAGTGTATCTGAAATGGCTCCTACCATGAGACACCCTGAGACAAGATGCATTCATTCATATTAATAACATTTGAGTATTTGCATGGGTAAGGTGGCTCAGAGAGAGCCATTCCTGATGAGAAGAGTAATTTGGTCCAGCCAGCCTTTGCAAAACACTCTGGGGAAAAGCTTTCCCACCCTGAGAGCAGTGGGAAGCTGTGGCTGTGCTGTTCGCATAAGAAAGCACGAGAAACTGCAAATGTCAGCATGGAAATGTCCCCTCTGTCCCCTGCTGCTTCCCCGGGCTGCTCACACCGGAGCCAGCGTGAGGGCTGACCTCCCACTGGCTGCTGGGGACATGTAGGGCTCTTAGGAAGATCTGGGGTCAGATTTCCATCACTTTTCCAAGCGATGGAAAAATCACTGGGTGGCAGTTGTTCCCCCTGAGGTGGTCACCCCCTGAACCCAGGGCTGTGCTGCCCAGCACCAGGCTGCTCCAGCCCCCACCTCAGCCAGCAAGGGGCAAGGCTCCCTGCTCCAGGAGGTGGTTGCAAGGCACCGAGCTCCCACCTCCTCCCATAGCATTTTCCAGTGTTTCCCACAGAGGAAATCCCTCCAAAGTAAGATCAGGGCCTCCTCTCCTGAGGGGTCAGATCTGCTGGGGAGCTGGGAGCTGGTGATGGAGCAGACATCCTGCCTGCAGCCTCTGAACTCCCACTCACCCAACTCCTGCGAGGTGTAACAGCCTCTCTGCACTCTTAGCAGTTCCTTGGGCTTTTTTTGTGTGTGTTTGTGCCCTGCTAAAGGATAACAGCATCCTTTGGTTCCTGTCCTCATACCCCACCCTGGCTGAAGGTGAGGCATTGCAGAGTTGCTCAGAGCCCAACCTGATGCAATGAGCTTTACGCCAGATCTCTCTACACAAATGTCCATGCAGGGGTTTTATTTGCTGTAAAAATAATTACATTTTGGTACGATGCCTTTAATATCTTGTGCTTGGCTTGTTAGTGCAGAGTGTAACCCTGAAATGCAGCTAGACCTGAGGTTAATCAGGAGAGCTCAGTACTGGCAGGAAAAGGACCCTGAGAGGCAGATGGACAGAGCACAGTGTGGCCACACAGTGAACGCTCTGCAAGCATGGGTAGATCTGTCTCTGCATAGTGAAACAGTTCCCCTTGCTGTTGTGTGTCAGCAAGCAGACAATGGCACATACACAGTTCAGTGGTGCTTTCTGCAAGGTTTCCAGAGGGTCACATAATCTGCTGCAAAATATATAGAGAACCTTGTTGCTCCTCCAAATTCAGTGGGGATGTCCAAGCTTCCAGCAGCTGCAAGGCCAGGTTGCAATCCAGCTCATAGCACTGGTGTCCATGTGGGTTTTAGCAAGTCTGGAGGACTATGCAAGTTGTGGGTGCAACTATAACAGGTTGTGGCAAGCCATGTGGGCTTCAGAAGGTGTGTGGGGTCTGAGTTGGTGTCAAAGGTGGGACTGGGTTTTGATCTGAAATATCCAGTGCCCAGAGCACTCTCTTTCATGGCCGTTGGAAAGGATTTGTGTGCTTTAAATACAGCCCTTAAAAGGGTAAATGTCTGGTCTGCAGACTCATCTAAGCTTGTCTGCAGGCTGCCTCCAAGGTGGTCATCCTTGAATGGGATGAGATTTCTCTGCAGCTGGTCAACCAGAGATTGATGTCCTACAGCTAAACACTGCCAGGTAGCAGAGGCGAGCCCCACTGGCATGTACAGACCCACTGGTGGGACCTACCTGTGACCAGAGGGTGTCAAAGGGGCTCCTCAAGGAGACTTTAGAGAGGGGATTTGCAGGGAACTGGGTTTCCAGCGTGGCTACAGCAAGGAGCCCAGCATCAGCTCCAGCATGAGGTGACAGACAGAGACAGGATGGAGTGAGGAGAGCCCGAAGCAGGTGCATCTGTAAAAGATTTCCATCCCTTTCTGCTTTGAAAGGTGTGCAGGCTTCCCCGAGCCTGTGTGGGTGTGAATGATATAAATGTAAAATTGGCCTTCTTAGGTTCTGAAGAGCGCAGTTTGCAGCTGGAGATGGATCACCAATCTTCCAGGGAATTGTGCTCTACAAGGTTAAGCGTGTTTGCAGAAGAAATATGGATAATGCTCTTATCATGTATGACCTTTACTATATGTGTAACATTGTCAGTGACAAAAATGCCATTTTTTAAATGGTTTTCACACTATGGTATCCAGCCATTAATCATGATGTATGTGAGTGACTCTATATTGTTTCTCTGAAATTGCTGCATTAGATTACTTTCCATCCTGGCTGCTCACATGAATTGTACCCCCCGTTACCATGAGCAAGGTTCCTATTTTCCATGCCTAATGTCATTCTGGCCCTATGTTTACCCAGAGGACTAGAGAGAAACTTCCAAGGCACAAAAACTGGAGCTCTGCTCTCCTTCCTTGGCAGACACCGTGTGCATATGCCCATGTAAGTGGTGCACTTGCTGTAAGATGTCTCTCTAATCCAGGAGCTGATAAATGACTCTTTCAGACGCCTCTGCTGATGTTGCTTTTTTAATGTAGGCAAACTGTGGCTTTGGCTTTAGTCTGTGTATCCCTGTTACTGCCATCTCCACTCTTCGTGGGCTAATGTTTCATTTTGCCTGGTATAATTTGGGAGTTTTTACTTCCAAAGTGTATTTTGATTTACAGAAGGTAAGAAGCAGTTGGCAGTTTGGTGTTTACTCCTTTGTGGGCTTTTTTTCTTTTATAAATGCAGTGAGCTTTCAGGTGTGAGTGCTATTTGCTGCTATACTTAACTAATTTTTATCTTCCCTGCCTGAAGAAAAATGCCACCCAAAAGGGATGTCAAACAGAACCCCTTGTGTCCTGCTTGAGCTTTGGTTTTGAGGTCACTGTGTGAGCTGAGGTCTGACTGCTCAGTAACACCTGCCAGTACAGGACTTGTGCAGGGATCAAAGGGAAAACAGAGCTCGCAGGTAGCAACTAAATATGTAGTCATTAATTGTATCCCTGACTGTTTCTGCCTTTTCCCCCTTTATTGTTGGCATTAAAGCACCCACTCGAGAACTGGACTGGTTTTGGCAAAGTCACAGTGGTGAGCAGCCCCTTCCCAGCCCTGTGCCAGCCTCGGTGTGTGCAATGGAGCTGGTGCACAATGGGGCTGGTGTGCAGTGGAGTTGGCATTGCCAGCAGCACCAGAGCTGCTGCACGAGGCCACTGGTTCTGCTGGCAGCTGGAAGATGGCATCACAGGCCACATGAGTGTGGTTTTAGAGATATCTCTTGGCCCTCAGTTGGAAAGGAGTTCCCATCATCCATGATGTCACCATGGGCTTGTTGGCAGCTGATTTCCCTTTGCTTCTGGAGTGGGAGTAAATTAAATGAGTCCAAGAGAAGCAAAGACTCTTTGGGAATTTTCTGTCTCTTACTACACTCATATGTTACACCTGGTACAGCAGGGACTGGTTTCCTTTACAGCACTTCCACAGGGCTCTGTAATCTCTTTATTCTGCTTTCTTACATGACTCTTCAGTATTGCAGAGAGGCAGCGGGTCCCCAGGCACAGGGTGCTGGACCTTCCCCAACGAGCAGTCTTTCCCCACCAGCTTGATCCTTCCTTCTGTCCCTATGGACCCTCAGAGGCTTTGCTGCCGTCCCCAGAAATCCCTGTTGCTTATTGCTAACTTTCTGGTACCAAATTGAGCACCAAGGGCTGTAGTAGCCCTTGATCATCTGGATTTATGGGCTGTCAGCTCTCACCGGTGTCTCAGCATGTGCATGACATGGTTTTGGGCACAGCTGAGTGCTGCACCTCCAGGGTGAAACTGAGAAAGGTGAAAGCTGGGCTGGGTCTGCAGCACCCTGAGACAGCCCTGAAGCACTGTCCTCCCTGTCCCTGAGCCCTTCACATCAGCCTCCCCCTGCAACTGCATGGGAATGTCTTGAGATGAATAAATTATGTGTGTTTGTGGGAGCAAATGCAAAACAAATTGCACATGCCCGTGAGCTCAGGCATGTCTCTTGTCTCTATATCCCTGTACGCTTTTGTTTCAAACTCTTGCTTTTATAATGGGTTTCTCCACACTACATGTATTGAACTTTGAGACCAATAATGCTGTGAGAGCTTTCCTTTTGTTGGTACCATCTAAAAATGTAACGTGCCTTTCTGTCTGCCTGTCTCAAACCCATTTTACATTAATCCCAGACCTTATTTTCTCAGTTTACTTTGATTTACTGTTTCTCTTTCCTCATTGTTTTACCTTAATAATGAGCCCTGGAGAACAGTTTGGGATCTTGACATGCATATCCAGTCTGGTGGCACAGGGGTGCCAAGTGCATTTTGGAGGGAGGAACCTCCTCCCTGCATCCCCTCTGTGGAAGGGTTGATGTTGGACACACTACTCCATGTTCCATGCCACACAGTGCGTCAAACTCTGCTAAGTAACTAAATAAAGATGTAATTTTAATGATGATTAAATTGAAGCACCTCATTAATTTCATGTGAGAGGTGGGGAAGTACACGGCAGCTCTTTCCCTAAATTCATTGTTTGTCTGGCCGCGAGACGTCCCCTCTCAACGTCTGGTTGAGTCTAATTTAAGTATGTAAATTTAATGGTTCAGTAAGTAAAATTGCCTTTATTGTTTGGAATGGTTTGCACAGTAATTTACGAGCTAGCAAGGCTCATTTGATAGAAGTATATGATGGAGTAGGTGACTACAGTGAAGGACGTGTTTATCTTAAGGATCCAGGGGAAGAACGCGGATACATAGCGTCTGTAATCGGGGACCTTGGGAGAACAGCGCTGCCGGGAGACTCGGCCATGAGCCAGGTCCTTGGGACAAAGGAGCCCTGAGAGCTCATCCTCAAGGCACATGGAGACATGGCATGGGACAGCATCCCTCACCCCACATAGTTGCTGTCTGTGGAGATGGCAGCAGAAGTGAGAGGTGCCAATGCACCGGCTCATCTGGGGCAGCCGCTCTGTGCTGGAGCGATGTCACCCTGATGCTCCAGAGAGAGATTTTTATTGTCAAAACACAGGACAAGAGACCTCACAGACCATAGGAAGGGGAAGGAAATGTTTTCAGCTGCATTCAAGCCTTCCCCCCCCCCCCCCCCCCCCCCCCCCCCCCCCCCCCCCCCCCCCCCCCCCCCCCACAGTGCTGCTTGGGAAGACTTTTGCTGGGATGCATGGTGGGCTTGGACAGTCCCTGTTAGGAAATGAGGATTGCTCTGCATTTGGGGCTGGTTTTCCCCAGCAGCATGAGGAGCTCAGGTCTCACCTAAGGCTGGATTTGTGGTGAAGCCAGGCTGAGATGAGGGTGGTCCTGATGACCTCTCTTACCTGTCCCTCTTCAAGGCTCCTCCATGCTGTAATAACCAGTTATTATAGCATTTCTTGTTTAAAACGGCTTGTGCTGAGGAGCTTGAAGTGCTTTTCAACTTTAATTAAGCCTCGCCACGCACTTGGGTTCTGGGAAGCAATTATCACTCTTACCTTGTAGGCTGATAGAGGAGGTCACAGGGCTCTGCCCAGGGTCACCCAGCTGGGCAGTGACAGGGTTGGGAAGAGGTCCAGGGCATCCAGCCCTCCTGACAGCATCCTTGCTATCAAACCCCGCTTCCCCAAGCTGTCATTCAAACAGACAAATTAAGGTAACAAACTCTAGTTTGCTTGACTATAGTCTGGCTTCCAGAAAATCTGTGTAAGGCACATTGTGGCCATAGAGAAATAAAAATAAAATGGAAGTGTTACAATGAGGAACTGTTCTTTTTAAGGAAATGTGGTGATGCAGGGGTAGGTAGGCAAGCCCAATCCTTAGAAAGGACAGAGATTTTGGGTTTAATCAAGGTGGACCTTTCCTCATCATTATAGACATAACCCAGAAAAACTGTCTGCAAATTTTGTGGTTTAATTTTGCCCATCCACCCAGCTGTCCCAGCCTCTCTCAGTCTGGCTGGACAGACGTGTGTACACCAGACACTGCTGAGGGTTTCCTCCTCCTGTAACCTGGGTGCAGAGCAGGAGCAGGCTCTGCCAGCAGAGCTTGCCTGGCACCACAGAGCAGGGCACACGTTGGGGTTTGCTCTGCACCCCTCTTGTCCATGGCTGTGTCCCACTGACAGCTGCTGCATGGAGGGGAAGCTCACTGCATTTTTCCCTGGTTTCCAGCCCACAGTGATGTATTTTCCCCATCGCAGGTCGCTGGGTAGATGCAGCAGCTACGGCAGCATTTGCTGCAGTTTCTGGTTGCTGCAGCTGGTGGGACCAGGGCCATGGTTTCAAGAGCTGTTCAAGTTAGTCTTTGAATCAGTGGCAAGAAATTTAAGGTATACACAGAGTATTTATGGTCCTGCTGTTACTCCAAGGATGAGAAACAAGAGGGCAAACACCACCTTGACGTGCTTTGGCCTTTGAGTACCTTGTTGGTACTCAACAAGACTACAGAAAGATCACTACCATAAAAGCTTCCCGGGTTGGAGACATCCTTGCTGCCTGTCTGTACTGTCTGTCTGTGCTTGGGCACAGCTTCTGGAGCTGCCAAGATGTATTTAACCCTGTGGCTGCTGCATTGCACGGAGAGACCATTAGCAATCCAAGCAGCCGTTACATCCCTCCGTGCTGGGAGTGCAGCCATTCATTTTGCTAAGTAGTCAGTGTGTAGTGAAGAGTGTGATGAGAAAGGAGGGAGAGCTGGGCGATGTGGAAAAAGGGATAATTAAAAAAATGAAAGGAAATCTACCCACTTGTATGGCCTGTTTTCAGGGGTTGTGTTCCTCAGGCTGTGATTGAGATCTCAGAGTCTTCTCTGCAGTGTGTCCTGCTGCTGGGTTGGGCAATGCAGCCAAAGAAGTTGGAAACTCCTTTTCTCCCACTTTGTCTTCCCACATTTGGCTGCTGAGCAGGACCTGCTGACTGTGGTGGTGGTGTAAAAGGAAACAATGGACCTTTTTTCATAGTCTTCTTCCATTCAAGTCAACTGCTGCTTTGCTCTCAGAGACTTCAAAAACTGAGTTTTGGGGGTTGCTGCTTCTCATTCTCCTTCACCTAAAACCATCCACCAAAACCCCTACTGCCAGCCAGTTTGAGCTGTGCTGCTGTAAGGATTTTCCTCTGCTGAAATGAGTATCAGGCTGAACTGCAACACTTTGCTGTTGTGGTTTCCCCTCCTTTTATTTGCTTCTGAGCCTCAAGTCTGAGGAAGCACACGCCTGGGTTTTAAATGGCTTTGTTCTTTGCAGTTGTTTCTTGAGTTGCTTTCTGAGAGGTCTTGCAGATCCCAGCTGGGAGATGCTGCTCCGGGTGGGGACCCAGTTTGCTGGTGCCTTAGGGGCAAGGGCCGTTAATGCAGCGGAACTCCAGGAAAAAGGGTGGTATTGGTGTGTGGAAAGTAACACATCCACTTTGCAGCACTGGTGGGTGAGAAGCTCAACATGACCTGGCAACGTGCACTCACAGCCCAGAGGCCAATAACCGTGTCCTGGGCTGCACCCAGAGCAGTGTGGGCAGCAGGGCCAGGGAGGGGATTCTGCCCCTCTGCTCCGCTCTCCTGAGACCCCCCCTGCAGTGCTGCCTCCAGTGCTGGGGCCACCAACAGCACAAGGACATGGAGCTACTGGAGCCAGTGCAGAGGAGGCCACGAGGATGATGCCAGGGCTGGAGCAGCTCTGCTGTGAGGACAGGCTGAGAGAGTTGGGGCTGTTCAGCCTGGAGAAGAGAAGACTCCGGGGAGACCTTCCAGTGGCCTCCCAGTACCTGAAGGGGCTCCAGGAAGGCTGGGGAGGGACTTTGGCCAAGGGCAGGGAGTGACAGAACAAGGGGTGATGGCTTTAAAATAGAATAGGGGAGATGGAGATGAGATGTGAGGAAGAAATTGTTTGGTGTGAGGGTGGTGAGACACTGTCCCAGGTTGCCCAGAGAAGCTGTGCCTGCTCCTCCCTGGAAGTGTTCTTGGCCAGGCTGGATGAGGCTTTGAGCAACCTGGTCTAGTGGAAGGTGTCCCTGCTGCTGGCAGGGGGGTTGGAACTGGATGAGCTTTAAGGTCGCTTTCAATCCAAGCTACTCTATGATTAGGGACAGAAATGTGCGATTAACATAGAAATTGGCCAAGTTATTCCTAACTGACCTTAAAAAACTGTTCCTGCAGTCAGGGATGAGCAGAGAGAGACCCTGTCCTCTGCTGCATGGGGTAAGCATTGAGGAAACCCCAGCTGGGGCCACCAGCACCCACTGCCAGGCTATCCAGAGAGTGGTGGAGGGATCTGATGCTTCTGCTCAAATTGACCTTTTTTGCATCAGCACTGTGCTTCTGCTTACAGCAGGGCTCCCCACTAGGCAGTCGTGCAGATTTGCAGCTTTTTGTCTGCAGCACTGGCTGCAGTGACGGGCAACTGGCTCTGCCTCTGCCCACAGCTGACCCCAACCCAGTGCACAGGAGCTGCTGCCTGAGCAGGATCCTCAGAAGGACAAAGAAAAAAGCACAGACCCTGAGGACTGCATACAGAGCCACTATCAAGGGCCTTGAGACCAATTAGACTATATTAATTACCTTTTGAGCTAGCCTGCAGCTTTTTGAAATTCCAGCATCATTCCCACCACGAACACCTTTTAGATCCTTCAAAGGGCCAGGGCTGGCGGGGACCCTGGGCAGGCTGAAATCTCTCGAGTTGCCCAAGTTCAATGATGTCTTTCAACACAGCTCTAATCCTAAAGCCCAAATATGAGGGCACTGACCTTTTCAAGGCTTGGAAAGGTTGCTCAAATGATGCTGACAACCCAAAAGGGGAGGTGGGGTGGGAAGGAAGAGAGAGAGAGAGAAAAAAAAGAAAAAAGGGGAACAGGAAACTTCATGCCACATGGAAATAATTTCTTGTGTGTCTGTGCCAAGGGTTCACATGATTTATCAATTTAGAGATTATAGTCAAATGGCACAGTCTGGAAGGAGAGGCAAATTGGTGCATTACAAAGGTTTATAAAGGATCTGTCCTAACCATGATAGGAGAGAATAAACTGCCACCCCTGGACAAAGCAGTTTAGTGCTAAGAAATGATAATGTCAGTTTTGGCTTTGCCTGAAATGTGTATTTTACACATTGAAATGAGGGAGATTTCTGCCAAAGTAATGAAAAGGTGGTAAATATTTTCTGGTTCTTTGTTTTAAATTTGTGGGAAGGGGGAGTTATGGACATAGTGGGCGGTTAATCTTTTGTGGAGGGGGTGGTTGTTATTTATCTTATGGTATGAGGGTGCTGAGAGGGCTGGTAGTTCAGTTGGTTTTGATGGAGAAGATATAAAAATTTAATGATGGAAAACAGATATGCAAAGCAACAACAAATTATCTGCCTGAGCTGCGCTGCTTTTTCCTGGGCAAAACCCAAATAAAGAAAGTGCATAAATGATAATGAACGAAAATGTCAATAATTGAAGATCTAAGTCACATGGGTAGGGAAACTTTTGTACTAATTATCCAAGTTTCAGTCTTTCCGAGTCTCTTTCAGGAGCAGAGCAGCTTTAGCTCTTTGAATCATTTCTTGATCATGCAAACATCCATTGAGATAAATTCATTTTTCTTCTGTGCTTTTCAGCTCTTTTTCCATAGCCCTGGGATGTGACTGTCTTTATATTAATAGGAACTGCTGCCTGACAACCATTAAATGTGCATTTAAGCCTTTTGCATACCCTGAACATGCTATAGCTGTTCCGTGTCATGACTGCTGACGAGCGGGGTCAGGCCCTTTCCTCAGCAGATATTGCTGAGCCTATTAGGCTCTAACGGGGTTAGAACAATTGATATTTACAGCCCCGACGTGGGCAGCCAGATTTTCGCTGGCAGCACAAAGGGTCCGAGGCTGAACAGAGCTGCTGGCTGGGGAAGGTGCTTATCTCAGTTCCCCAAGGAAGGTGAAATCAGGAGGAGAATGTTGCTGGGTGGATGGGAAGAGTGTTGCTGCTTTCAGGTTTATTGACAGCACCACCTTTTTAGAGGGAGTCTTTTGGAAATGCTGTTGTGGGAAGCTGAGTGTGTGGTTTGGCAGGACTCTGCTCCCTGTTTCTCCTTGGGATGCAGATGTACCCTTTGCCTGGTCTCTGCTCTGCTGTGGTCCCATCTGAAACGCGCAGCGATGGCACCTTACCTGTGCCTCGTGCACTGGGATCCTCGGGTGACGTGTGCCAGGCACATGCAGGGCAGGGATCAGGCTTGCTGAACACACCCATGCTCTGCCTAGTCCAGGGGTTTGGTAGTGCTGTGATTATAACACAACAGTGAGCTTTGGTTGATGAATGCTGCTGGGTAAGGCACAAAAAAAGGACAGAAATTTGATGTACACAGAAATGGTGCAACTAGAGATGGCTAAAGCCAGTGGCTTGCAGGTGTCATGCTGCTCTGCTCATGCTGTGCAGGTTATTCCCCAGGGGTGGAATCCCCAGGGATCCCCAGAAGCTGGAGGTTTGCATGTCCAGGTGCCATGGCAAAGACTTGGGATGATGCTTGGGATTAGTGATTAGTTGCAAGTCTCTTACTTGAATTCATGGAGGATTTTTTGGTTTTTGTTTTTTTTTTTTTTCCCTTTGGCTTCAGACAGAAGTGGAAACCAAAGCAGAGTCTGACCTGGTTGCATAAGAGAAGATGTAAAAATAGCTCGTGAGGATGAGAAAGGAAAGCGCAGGAGAAGTGGACCCATGTGAGAGCTCCAGCAAGGTGCTCCCGCTCCTTGGTTGGACCACTCTTATGGGGTGATTATTTCAGCCTGCAGGAGCCTGTTATTGCAATTAAACACTCAGAGTAGAAAACAGAAGGGAACAGAGTCAGTGGAGAGGTGAAAGAGCCTTGCCACAGTGGGTATTCAGAAATGATCTTCTGCTCTGAAATGATTTTGGGCCCAGAAGACAAGACAGAGAAGGGAGATGATGGACTTTGCTTGGAGCTGGCGCAAGAGGGACAACTCTACAAGACAGGGTACAGACAGGGTTTTGGGTTTCAGTGTTACAGTGAGACTCACAGGAGCGCTGGCTCGGGACACTTCTGGCCTGTGCCTCACATCTGCTGCTCTTCCCACCTGTAGAGATGGCTTAGGGAAGGATGAGGAAAATGAGGCAAGGCCTGGTGTTTCCTTTCCCCTAGGGATGTCACAGGCCTTTGCAGAGATGAAGGAAGAGCTTGCAAACAGAGCAGGCTAAGTGCTGGCAAGGTGAGCCATTTGTGTGCTTAGGAAAGAGAAAGCAGAGCTCCTCAGCCTCAGGCTTCCTGATCCGTGCGACTAAACAACAAAAAATTGTAGAAGAAAACTGAATAAAATGCATTCTTTCAGCTAACTGCAGGTGACCACTTTCCCAAGGTAGTTGTTCTTTTTATTCCACTCGCTTTAGCATTCACGGTGCACAAGCAGCTGGCTCACTCCCTCCCGGCAGGATATAAATGTCAGTCAAGACAAGGAAAGTCCAAATCTCCCATGTCACAGCGTGACAGGGAGGCCTGGATGGCATTTAAGGGAAGAGAGTAAAGGCTGATTTAGCACTCTCTGTGTTATAAGACTGAATGGGCAAGTAGGTGTCAGCACAAGGTGACTGAACCCTGGGTGTCCTTAGGGTGCACTTGCCACTACAGCAAGAGCTGTTTGTGTGCAAATTGCCTCCTGGAAGTGCCAGGCATCCCACAAAGTGGCTGGTGTCGCTGGTACTTTGGGGTTTTTTCCCCTTTTATTTTTAAACAGATGTGTTTTGGAGTTGTGGGCAAAGTGGAGATGCGAAGTTGCATTAAGAAAAAGCACCCAAACCGTGTGAGAAGCTGCCTGAGGCAGACAGAAGTGCTGTGGCTTGTGGCCCAAATGCCACCAGCAATGCCACAGGGATGGGGCTGGGTTTGTGCCACCCCTGGGGTTCCCTGCAGAGAGGACCCTGATTTCAGCCTCACCCACCTTCCAGCCACCCAGTGCCATTTTGGCTGGCCGTGCGGCACCCCCATGCCTGGTGCCAGCTGGGCTGGCAGCTCTGGCTGGGGTGAGCCCCTGGCAGCAGGGTGGGTGTACAGCCCCGGGCACCCACAGCACACTTGCAGCCCCTTCCCCACCCAGGGCATGGACCACCGGGCAGCGCTGCCTGCCTTGAGCTGCTGGTGCTGCCTGCTTTTGTCTGGCTGGCAGCGTGCAGGGGAGATGACTGGCCTTGATTAATATTAACGCTGCATCAGTGGCTCCTTCCCCATCGTTTCAGCAGAGGACTTCTCCTTCAGCATTGATCTGCCCTGCGTCCACCAAAGGGGTGAGGATCAATAGGCGAAATGCAGGCACAGCTTGCCTGCTGCCTTTTATTTATTCCTCCCTCTTATTTATTTATTACTTAATTTGATTTATATTTTTCCAGCTGCTTTCATCTACTGCAGGGCAGTCTGGTCTGTCTAGGGGGGAATCAGGCAGTGACTGGCCACGAGGATGGGCTCTGTCTGGCACAATTGCCACGAAACAGTGCAGCCTCTGTCCGTCAGTCTGTGTCTGTCACCAAATATTGCCCCCCCGATGCCGTGTGCCAGGACGGTGCTGCCGGGCACCCCCAAGCCCACCTGCCATCGCGCAGCCCTCCGCCGCCGCGCTCCCCCCGCCGCCTCCTCTGCTCGCAGCATCTCTCCCCTCCGCATCCGCTGTAATTGACATTTTCCATCTGACAGGTTCTGTTTTCCCTTCCTGCAGTTGCTAAGGAAACCGGAGAGAGGGCCCGGGAGCCATTAGCTGCCGTCATCGCCTGCCCATCCGCAGAAATGTCACTTCTGCTAACGAACACCCGAGGAGAAAAAAACAAAACAACACAAAAAACCCAACAAAGTTGGGTTCAGGTTCAAAACCTGAACACAGCACAGTGCCAAGCTGCCATGGTGCTAAAGAAAGGGGGACAGTGTAACGGCCCCTGTCTCACCTCCCCGAGCAAAGGCGTGTGTCCCACCTGAGGCAGTGGCAGGATCAGCATCCTTTGCCTGGTCCACCTTTACCTGGTCAGCCCCTGCAAAGTGTCAGGGCAAGGGATTGTCCCAGCCAGGCACTGATCCCCAGGCTGTCCCCAGCCATGGGGAAGGGCAGAGAGTTGCCCATGGGGGTTTCTGGAGCCCCAAATGGAGGTGTCAAAGCCCCACCTGCCCTTTTGCAGTGCATCCCCTGCCCAGGGCCAGGGCTGCAGGTACAGATCAGCCTCCCAGGGGCTCCTCGCTGCCTCACTCATGCTGCCTCGTCCTGGCTTTAAATTCTGCTGAAGTGCTTTGTTATTAAAAAGTAGATGGTCACCCTTCGCTGCTCCCCCACACAACAGTGGAGATAAGGGCTGTGGCAGCCCTTACAGCTCCCTGCTGAATTAAGCTTACAAAAAGCAAACATCCGTTGACCCAACCGCTGTGGTTCTGCGTCGTGCCACGCACAGGTCACTGCGTCGTGTGCCAGTTAAGACTTTGCTGCTGTCTTCATAAATTCCTGTGGTGTTCCTTCCATGTCTGTTCAGGAACTTTTATTCCCTATCATGGTTTCTTCATTCCCTTCCCCTCTTATATGCCAATATTCTGCTAATTGGAAAATCAGATACCACATGATCCAGCGGCTTGTCGGAAATCCCACATGTGATTGTGGTGGAGCTGGGGAGAAAGCTAAAAATCCCTGTATCCCATTTAGGAACATCTTCCATGCTACCGTAATTCTTCATCCAGATATCGAACCAAAAGAGACCCTGGCTGCTCGGACACACTACCAGCTCTACACACACCCTAGGTTGTCCTCTACAACCTGCTCCAAAGGAAGACAGAAATCCTTCTCTGTTCTATCAAGTCTGTAAGATCAATGTAATCATTGTAGGGTCAGTGAAAAATTATTTCTTTTGCTCGTGGAAGTTCTCACATGCAGCAAAACCTTCAGGGACTTTTGCTTTGCTCTTTGGCATAACTCAGTGCACGCTCCACAGATAACATTTTCAAATGTTTATTGCAATCAGGTCTGGTTTTGGTAAGACTGTGCTATGCTACAGCTGGGACCAAGAACTGTACCTGTGACAAATCTTTAGTTTTAAGAAAAGCTTGAGCTACTTGGAGGTTCAGGTGACCTCTGAGAAGTTTGAATTTCTGCTCTCTGGCGATTTACTGTTTGACTTTCATACTGGGTGTTGTTCTTTCCTGTTCATGGTCTTTTGTCAGTGGTGGGCAGAGAAATGCAACCTCAGAGAGAGGAAGGCACCAGACCCATCCTTCCCTTCTGAAGAGCTGTCAGCAGTGCCAGGTGAAGGGTTCCAGCCCTGCGTTTCCCTTTGCAAATCTATGGCAATGCAAAACTATGGGCTGGAGCTTGTCACGGGGATTCTTGTGCCAAAGCTTTGCCCACGTCTGAGCCAGCTGAGGGTTAATTTGGCAGCTGCTGGCTGAAGGGAGCTGGTAATTCAGTGCTAAGGGTGGTGGTGAGGGCCCTGCCCTCTGGATCCTGAGAAGCAGCTGGAGACGGTGCCAGGAGCATCCTGCAATTCCTTGTCTGCGTTACCCAACCCCGTGTCCAGCCTCTCCCGTGCGCCTGGTTGCAGAGGCACACGGTCAACGAAAGCCTCGCTCAGCTGCTTCTTTAGGGTGAGCACGGGAGGCCAGCAGGGCTACGTGGCATCAGAGGGGACAGGAACGTGCATCACAGGATTTTCTCTATGTTTTGCCACCTCCTCCCTCCCCAGCAGCAGCTGTGTGCCCAGGGGTGATGCACCCTCCCATCCAGCCCCATGCTGCTCTCAGGACCATGGAGCTCTGGTGATTACGCTGTCACTGCCCTGTCCACAGTTCACTCTGGGGATTGTTTCTCTGACTTTAGAGCAAGAAATGGCTGTGTAAAATGCAATAAAATGCTTCCTTGAGTGAGTGAGGCAGGTCCCAGGTGGCTGCAGGGCTAGCAGGGTGATGAGCAGGAGGAAGAGGAGGGACAGAGTGTGCTGAGCTTGGTCTACCGGGCTGGCGAAGAGACCGGTTCAGTAGTGCTTGAGCTGTTTGGTCTTCTGATTTTATTTGTTTTTTCTTGGCAGAGAATGAGCAAGCCCCAAGGAGATACCTGGTGTATAGAGTTTTATTTCCATCTCCTGCCTACTTTATGGTGTTCTTCCTTACCTCTGTGGGTAAATGTTGGCTCTTTAGTGGCAATGACTGCATCTATTATGCAAGGCTGAGGAAGTGGTGAAATAACAGCATGAGAAATGTGCTCGAATGAGTATTCAAATGTGAACATAACGAGTGCAGTCAGTGTAGCACGGAGTCCTGAGGGACCTGGGAGCTTTGGTTAGACTTTTATTTCTTTAAAAAGAAAGCCTTAACCCTCCCACCCCCTGGGTATTATTTTCAAATTAATTACTCTCATTACATTAATTGTGTGAGTGTCGGTTCCATTTTCTCCCCTTTCAGTGGGTTAGGCTAGAACAGGGCTACTAAAAATATAAAACCTAGGAACTGCACAGCAACAATTAATCCAGAAAAAGGAATGCTATTGCTGCACACACTGTCCTTGTTTAACAGATAATAAATAACAATTAATAAATGATCGTGTGTCGGAGCACTCCCTCCCCCCAGATGTAATGCTGATAAATTTCTCCCTCGCTTGGGGGTTAGGGAATGCCGGCTGTTTAAAGGCAAACTACAAATCTAAAATGAAAATTGAGTTCTGCCTTGTCATATGGCTCAAATGCCCTCCTGTCTAGGCTGGGGTGGGCATTCATCGCAGCTGTGATGTATGTTTTAATTTACCTAGTATATGTTATTAGATTATAAGCCCCTTAGGGCAGGGATCTCATGTTTTATACCTCTAAAGCACTGCACACACCTATTGAACTATATAAATACCTTTTACAAAATGAATTTGTCCTCCTGCTGTGAAATCCTGCCGTGCCTCCTGGTTTGCATCAATATCCCAGGACATATCAGTCTGTGGCGATTTTGACACGAGGGCTCGGGTGGAAATTCTGGTGGTGCCGATGCCCCAAACGCCGTGAGAAATCTGACTGTGCCAGAGAGGGCAGAAAGGTCCAAGAGATTTTAAATTGCTTTGGCTTGGGGTTGTTTTGGTTTGTTCTTTTTTCAAAAACTGTAGTTTTTTTCTAGTATGTTTGATGAGGGAGGTGCTGGAAGCCTGGTAAGCTGGGACATTCAGTATTTCATGTCTTGGCTCCGTTTCTGCCTTCCTGCTGTGTTTCACAGGCTGCCCGGGGGCAGCTGGGTTCTCCCCCCACTGATGTTTTCCCCTGGTTTTACCCTTACTCTGAAATGTCACCAGCAATGGGCAACCTTCCCCACTGGATTTTCACTTCTCTTCTGTTTTCCTTTTTAAAAATCTTATCCTGCTGCTTAAATTTCTGATTTAATACCACAGCATCCCTCTCAGACCCTTGGTGTGGTAGTGCAGCACCTTTTCATGGAGGGGCTGCAGAGCACCGCAGGGAGTGATGTGCCAGACTCAGTGAAACACGGTGGGAGATGACTTCCCCTTCAGTTATTCCTGCCTGAATTCTGGGAGCTGTAAATGAGTGTGCAGGCTGCTGCCCACCAGTGTAGGTTGTTGTGTGGTCTGGACTCACCTACCCTGACTCAATTCTTTGCCCCATGTACGTTATCAATAAACTCCTCTGCCAAACTCACAGCTTCTGCTGAAGTTACCAAATATCTTAATGAAAAATATCCAGACTGCAAACACTTGAGAATCTATTGTATCTCATAAATTGGTTTTAATTAAGCTTTTGGGTCTTTGCATTATTATACATCTCTGTTCTGGTCTAAGCTATTGGAGTTTCTTTTTTTTTAATCCATTTATATTAAATTATTAAGATGAACAGACAGATAGGTTCACATCTCTAAACTTTCTCCTCTAGTCACTGCCAAATGCAGGCTTTGTGTCCCTAGTGTAGAAGTGCTAACTCAAAAAAAGTTCATTAGTTTGTTCTCATTAAATCAAAATATTTATTATTGAAGCAGAGGAATCTGGAGTTAATCCCTGACTTGAGTGGAGGTGCTTGCTATTTACACCAGTTTAAATGTCAGAATACTTACTAAGTGCTCATATCTCCATGCTTCCAGCAAAACAGCGTTACAAGGAATGACTGATTGCCTAAACTGCTCGAGGAATACGTAGAATTTCCTGCTGTGTGAGAAAGGCAGAACAAAAGGTGAGCCAAGTGCTAAATGGGATTAGGTGGTAAAATACTTTTGCTTGCCCTGCTTTTGTAAATAGGGCTCATGTGGGTGCGATATTCCGTGAGGACTGACCTTCCCATGGCAAAATCCGAGCCTGCTTTCTGTGGGTGGATCACAGGGTGATAACTTCCCAGTAGCACAGGGGTTAAACACAACCTTACTCATCTCCAGATCCCAGCAGAAAGCTTCTCTGCTGTCTCAGAAATGCTTCTCCAGGTGCATCCTCAAATCTTGGGACCCTCTGTGTTGGAGGGGAGACCTCCAGTCAGTAAGTTCCTGCAGTGCAATTGCATCGTTAAATAATCCTTGGGATGTTCTGAGAGGATTTTCACAGTAGTGTTTATGATCTAAACTCCAGGCTGCTCTGAGTGTCCTGGCTGCTGGCTGAAAGGGAGCAAGGGAGGGAGCAGCACCTTCTTTGCATCAGCCCAGACTTTAATAAGCAGCTGAGTTGCTTGAAGCTCACAGCAGAGTGGGGGAGATGAAAATCTGGCAGGAGATGCCACCATCCCGTAGGAAGTTAGTCACAGGGCCCATTCTCTGCTATCTCACCCCTTCTGCACTGGGAGGACACGGACCGCGGTGCGTGTGAGGCCGGTGTACAACGTCATGAGAGTGACCCAGTGTGTCTGGGCTGAGGCCAGAGGTAGCTGTGGTTGCTGGTCACCCGTAGTCCTTGTGCAGCCCTCTGGCTGCCTCCAAGCCTGAGAAAGCAGTCTGTCCCAGCACACGTGTCCTGGCCAGCCGTTTACCTGGAGCATCCCTGGCCACTAGCTTGGTGGCATCTCACAAACTAGATCCCACGTGAGGTCTTTTCTGTAAGCAGCATGTACATGGCAGCCATTGGCTTCATCTAGACAATGTCTACACTGCTTCCTGCCTGCAAAGCATGGTGCAGTGCTGCAGGGATGGGTGACACACTCTCAAGCTCTCCAAGCTGTCTTCATTCTGCAGGGACTGGACATGAGACTGTGGTTTTGCTCTGTCCCCTTGGAGGGCTCCTCTAGTTACCTTCCACCTCTTCTACAGCTGCGTTGGAGGTCAAACTTTCATTTTATGGAGAAGAAAATCACTGAAATTCAGCTATTTCATACAGTGAGGAAGTCACAGAAAGCAGAGGTCATGTTCCTGTCCTCCACGTGCCATCAAGCCCCTCTGGATCTGCAGAGGGATGGTGCTCAGCAAGGGCTCCTGCTGCCTGCGAGAGGGCAGGGCTGGCACATGGGGGATCGGAGCCACCGGGGTCCCTGCACAGCACAGATTTGGGGTCAGGCTGGAGGCTGGGGTCCGCACGGGCAGACCACTGGTGTAACTGCACCAGCATGGCAGTTCCAAACCCGGGTGCTGGTTTTTTTGCCTGCACGGGCACACGTGGCTGCTGCAGGAGGAGCCGCTCCCGGGGACACCAGGACTGGCTGCGGTGCTTTGGGACACGCTGCTGTGCTGCGAATCCGCGTCCCGGGGAGGGACACAGACCGACTGGCTTCGTGTCTGGCTGTTGACAGGCACCGGCGATGTCGCTGCGACTTGCTCTCTCTTCTTGGCACCGCTTTGACACCACGCTGAGGCTGCTCGTGGGGGCGATGTCTGTTAGGTCACAGGGACGGAGGCTGCAGGAGTTGTGTGCTGCTTCCTTGCTGTGCCAGAGGAGAAGCTGGGGAAGGGAGGGACAGGCTCTGCACGGCTCTTGCTCTCTTTGTGCTTGCTTGCAAAGATTTGGGGAGCATTCCCAAAGGCAGGAAGGTTTTGGTTTTGGTTTTGGGGTTTTTTTTGTGTTTTTTGGTGGTGGTTTTTTTGTTGGGTTTTTTTTTCTGGGGAGTTGCTGTTGAATTCGGTGGCACGGGTGTCGAGCGTGGGATTTTAAGGTCTCTGAGCATGAGCGTCCGCCGCGGCTTTGTTCCCGCAGCCCTGGCTGAGCTCTCACAAGCCTGCTGCAGGCTGCACTAAAAATAGGATGCAAACATCATCCCTCCGCCACCATCCAATCCGCGCCACGGCCCGCTCGCGTCCCCTGCCTCTTCCCTCCAGCTCCCAGGCTGCTGACAGCTCTGGTCAGACTGGAGAGGGGGATGGTTTTCCTTCTGGGAGGAAAGAAGAGCTTCTTGTTAGGAGTCAGAGGAGAACAGGGTGTTTGAGCGTACGGAGCTGTGCAGCAGAGCGATTCACACCCAGCCTCGTGCCCTTTGCTGCCCCAACACTCTGCCCCAGATCCTTGCAGTGGAAAAACTATCAGGAAAGGCTGGAAGCTAAGGTGAAGGGTGAGATCATTTCCCGTGGTGTAGCCAGAGGTCTTATCTGTAGTGTCAGCGTGCAGATTTGGGTATGAACAAGTAGTCTGAGGTTTGCTGCTGTCATCTGCAGGGCAGGCAGTATTTCCCACATTCTGGGGTCTCTGGGACCCTGTCTGCTTTCCCAGGACCAGAAGCACGAGGCAAGGTTTTGAAAAAACTAGCCAGGGGGGTTGAATTTGGCAGCATTCTTCTAATATGTGCTGTTAAGCATCACCAAGTTGCAGATCATTTGCAGTAGTGAAGGGCAAAATCCATTTTTTCTTCCAAGAGGAGTTGATTCAAAACTATTGTTCCTTCTCCTCTACCATAATTGTTCTGTCCATAGTGCTTTACAGAATATTTACAAGATACAGTAAATGCCATAAAGTACCTGTAATCTTAGACAAATACAATATACAAGCCATTGCTTCAGATGCAAGAACATTTGCTAGAAATGTAAATCAAACCTTTGCTGAGCCTTGGAACATGGAAGATAATATTTAGGTTTTATTAAGTTTCATTTCTATATCTTCTGTACTTTTCAAGGTTGGGTTAGGAGCAGACATGCTAAAATCCTAAGGGGGAACCTGTAATCACAAGATTCACAACCTGTTTGTACAGGCTGATGAAATTTGAATAGATCTGACAGCTACTGCCTTCACTTCTAAACTGAGGACTGCATCTCCCATCCTGGGAGCACAGGGAGTTTTGTCTGTTGTTCATAGCAGAGTGGTGTTGTAGTGGTTTCCTTTCCTTCCACCATCCTCCTGTTGGTGAAGTTAGGAAA
The DNA here is from genome assembly GCA_907165065.1 of Caprimulgus europaeus. The sequence continues at coordinate 2,317,980 of OU015543.1, read as the reverse complement.
GGGCCACCTACCTTTGCTGTTCCAGCAGCTGGGATGGGGCTGTTGCTCTGGTTTGTGTGTGTGTTGGCTGGAAAGCTGTGCAGGACTGGGAGGATGTTCTGGCAGGCTCAGTGGATGCAAGGTCTGCTCTTTCCCCAATCATGTGTATCATTTCCATAAACCCCAGTGGAAGTCTGGGAACCAACACCCTAGACACTTGTCAAAACCATCCAAAGCCAAGAGATGGCAAGGGATCCCAGAAAACTTGATGGAGGTACCCAGGAAAGCATCTTTTCTTGGGCCTCTAGGTTTTTGAAGCCTTAAATCTATGCCAAGATTTTGCAGGAAACAAAGTGGGAAGGACAAATCTCTGGGAACTCTCCTTGACCCTCTCCAGGCAGGAATTACAGCGCGTTTTAAAAGTGAGTAAAAGCAAAGCTGCTCATTCCTGCTAACCCCATCCTCCGTGGACCATGGAGCGCTGCAGCTGCAAGAGCTCTCTGCCCAGATTTTGACTAGATTTGGTATTTGAAGTCTTCCAGATGTCCAGATGCAGCTGAGAGCTGGAGCCCTCTCTACCCCTGCAGCCTCCAGCACAAGGACCGTGCTCCTGGCCCAGCTGCGAAGCGGCCACAATATCCCAACCCCGACAGACCTGTTTGGGGATAAAGGGACAGAATACATCTGGAAAAGCTCCTGGGCTTGGGCTAATGCTGCCAAATTTTGATATTTTGAAACTCCAATGAAGGGCAGAGCAGAGACATGGTTAGTGTTGTGAGTGGTGATGCAGCTTCTCCACCCTTCTTCCCAGAAAATCGGTTCCTGCAAAGCCACATCCATATTCAGCTGGGCTCTGAGAGATCCAGATCCCCGGTGCTCCCTGCTGGTTCTCCCGAGGTTTTTGCTGGAGCCAGGAAGATCCTGTCCAACTCCTGCCATGTCCTTTAAAAAAAAATCAATGCAGGAAATCCAATCACCCCGGCTCCACCCCAAACCCTGCTATTCACAAGCAAATCCCTTCTACTAAACCTCATTCACCATGAAAAGCCTCTCCTCTTTCAAATACAGGACAGGATTTTTTTTTTTCCCCCCATTCCCAAGATTTTTCCTGCCATTCTTGCCCTGGAGGCTTCACCCCCAGCAGCCTGCACTGCCACCATCAGTGCCCTCCCATCCACAGCCAGCAAACCCACCTCCATCTCCTCCTCCTCCTAACTCTGCTGCTGTAGTAGTGTCCCAGGATGGCTCCCAGCGAGCAACAGGCTCTGCCAAGCCCCAACCACATGTTTTATTTCTCTCTAAGATATAAATTAAAAGTAAAATGACATCATCTCATTGCATTACATCTCTCCATGCCAGGGGTTCTGTGGCTTTTTGTAATGTCAGGGAAGAGCCAGGGAAGAGCTCAGTGCTGAGAGGGGAACAATGGGCCTTTAACAAAATCACCATTTCTTTTGTGTTAGCTGCATACTTTCAAAGGATCATTCTTACTCTTTTAAAACACTATCGAAGTTTCTGGCTGGGCAATTAACATTCCCCAAATGACAGTAGCTGCGAGTTGTATCTGTGGAAATGGATGCTGGTGGAAAGATGTATTATCCTAAAAGGTTGGTTTGGTTGTTTTTTAAAGGGAGGATGTTTTCTATTAATTATCTTTTATATACTCAAACACTGTCTCCCATTACTCTTCCAAGTCAGGGACAGTGAGAGATGTGTCAGGGCTGGGGAACAACACACAAGCAGGAAGATTAATTGACACTTAGAAATCAGATTGTGATGAATAGATCTCGGCCTCCCAAGGAGATCCATCTTCTTTAGGGTGCATTTAGGGCTCAGGCTGCCTTTAATATATGCAATGAAGCATCTTTACCTTGCATATGATACTGCTGCTAACCCCATGGCATGACATCCTTGCCGTGGTGATAAGATATTTTACAGCCCAGTGGGTAGTGGTTCCTTGCTTTTTTTAGTGCTGAAGTGCAGCCTATGTGAATCCAGTGGCCAGCAGCCTACGGGCTTCTGAACCTCCCGAGGGACCAAAGTTTTTCTCTTTTTCTTTCCTATTCTTCAACACAGTTACATTTCATTTCAAGTCTAAGAGACATTGTCACCCTCAGGCAAACTGCCCCCTCCCCAAACTCCTTTTTAATCAAGCTATTTTCTGATGGGCTGCCTCTCAGTTCAGCGTTCAAAGCACCACAGATGCTTCTGTGGAAGCGATTACAGTTTCATTAGCTGTATGAGCCAGGCAGGAGGAAAAGTGATACAGGAGGGGTTTGATTCCATGTCAAGAAGAAGGATGCAGGCTGTGCCTGTCAAGGAGAAGACAGAAAAATAGATGCCCTAAATGTGTAAAGCCACATTTAAAAGAGCTAATAGGTGAGCCTGCAGGAGTAAAAGCTTGGTGGGAGCCAGGGCTGATGTGGGACACACTGAAGTGCTTGCCAAGGCAGGAGCTGTGGGCAGGTCTTTGGGGTTACCCCCAACCTTGCTGACTGCGAAGCTGGGGAGAAAGGTGGATGCCCCAGCCCTGGAAACATTCCAGGTCAGGCTGGATGGGGCTCTGAGCAACCTGGTTGCAGATGTCCCTGTCACTGAAGAGGGGTTGGACTGGATGAACTTGAAAGATCCCTTCCAACCCAAACCATTCTGTGGTTCTGTGAAAAGGGGAGAGAAATCTTGCTGGTGACATCTGCCTTTCTCCAGCAGACCTTTCTCCAGAGGGTCACTGCAGCCCTTGCTGCGACACAGCAGCTTCTCCCATCCTCTACCTGTCTGGCTTCAGCTCTGCTCCATGTACCAGTTACTTATTCCTCTGTGTGCATCCCTGTAACTACCCCCTTGAAAAATAGGTAAGAGGTTGAAAACAAACCCATTTAGCTAGCTCTTTACATGGCACTTGACAAACAGAGATTACAGCCTGTTTCTGCCCCTGAAGAACTTACCATCTGGGGAAGGCAACAGGAACAGAAACCAACAGATCCTGAGAGGAAAGGCTGAGGTGGTTTCTGATTATGTGCCTGCAGGAGGGAGAATGGGAAGGGAGAGGAGAGGTTCCTCGTGGCATTTGGGCAAGGACTGTATATAGCTCTATCAGCCCAGTCTTTGCAGGGTGAAGCATCCTGGCTCCCTCAGCACCTTCCATTTACCCTGGCTGTAGAGGCACCATGTGCCACAATAGCTTTAAAGCACTTTGATTTTGAGGCATTTAAATTGTTTTTTGGGGTATTTTCAAGTGTGTGAAGATGACTTGGTATTCCCTGGTCATCAGGCTGTGGCATTGTCCTTGCCGTCCGAAGGACAGGCTTGCATCCCTTCCTGCCTCACAGGGAGGACAAAGGGTGATGGGGACAGCAGAGACCTGGTGGCTTTGAGAAACAAGAGATGTTGAGGAGCAAGGACGGAGGAATCTGGAAACAGCAACCCCTCAGTGCTCACTGTGCAGAACCAGGGGGGTCTCCCCCACAGGCAGGCTTGCTGCTGAAAGGGGGTGCTGCATTCCCAGTGTCTATCTTCTATTTTAATAACGCTGTGCTTTAAAATCCAGTGGTGACAAGGAGAGAGGAGCAGGGGATAGAGCATTTCAGCATTAACACTGCTCTTCTGTTCATAATAACATGCTGGTACTTTTAGTAGTGTCTGGGAGCTTAAGGGGTGAAAGGTGAAGTTATCTTTCAAGAACAGCACTAACACGACAGAGCGACTTAATGCGAGCTGGGAATAATGCCGAGCCGCGGGTTGAACCGGACGATGTTGTACTGGGTTGGCTTCATCCTGGCTGTGCTGGATTGTAGTGGTTTCCCATTGAGTTGGGGGTTTAGTCTTTCTTTTTCCCCCTCTTCCTTTCTTCTCACCCTCCCCGCCTTCACTTAGACCCAGCAAGCGTTCTCTGCTGCTTTGCTGATGCAGCGATAGTTCCTCCTGCTGCCAGGGTAAGTGCCAGGCTGCTCCTGCAGCGGTGGCTGGGATAGCAGAGCTCTCCTGTGGGTCCCTGGGGTGTCAGGGTGAAGGCACAGAGCGCAGGGCTTGCTCCCTGCGTGTCTGTGTGTGTTCACATGCACCCACACACGATAAATCTCCCCTCCCGGCAAACTGGGCAGTGCGCAGGAGAGCAGAGGAGATTGCTTCTGCAAGGGCTTTTCTACAAGGGGAAGCTCTGCCAAACCTTCAGGAGGTATCACTTTTCCCTTTATTTAATATGGCATGGTGCAAGGAATATAGAATCCCAGAACTGCCCAGAGTGGAAAAGATGTTTAGATCATTGAGTCCAATCATGAACTTTCCCTTTCAGGAAAGAAATTCTTCCTCACATCCAATCTCAACTGCCCTTGGCACAACTTGAGGCCGTTTCCTCTTGTCCTGTCATCCTCCAATACATTTAGCCCTGCACTCTGTGTGGGTCTCCTCCCCTCTCCCCTGCCCCAGGTGAGGCCAGTGGCTGGGAGCAGACTGTCCCAAAGTGCCTGAAGTGCTGCTCTGGGCAGGCTGATGGGGTTTTGCTCTTCTCCCTTGCTCTGGAGGATTCATACACATCACCTATTGCAGCCTTAGCAAACTGAGCAGATGCTCTTGTAAGCAATGTCATGTTTCTCAAGGCTGGGGCAAGTCAAAATCTTGGGAATATTTCCATTTCCCTGCCTAGGATGTGGGAACAAGTGAAGGAGGAGCCCAACGACCCTGCCTCTCTCTTGCAATACTCCTCATTTCATTTTGGACCCAGGCAGTGCCGGGCAGGTCGTAGGAAGCACCACGCTGTGACACAGCCTGGATGGAGTAGGTGTTTGTTAAGACAGATGGGGTTTTCCATGAACAACAAAGGCCCTGTTTTCAAACTCAGAGCCATATTTCAATCTGCAGCTCTGGGCAGTGGGAAACAAGCTGCTCCTTGAGCTGCAGCTTGCCACAGGCATTGAAATTTCCTTGTTTGGTGCCAGAGCCTGACAAAGCAGCCTGGTGACGGCTGCCACCATGGGAGAGGCAAGAGCTGGTGAGGAATGTCAGCATGTCATGAGAGCATGAGCAAAGAGTCACATCAGACCTTTACACTTGATTTATCCTGGAAAATACTAGAGATCCTATTTATAACACCTTTTCCATGTTATTTTTTGTTTGGCTCCTGAAGAAGCGTGGCTTAGGTGATTGCACTTCTTGTACTCAGCTGAGACTGGTTGTCAAACCCAACCTACTAACTTCTCAGCTCAGTGCTCTGCTTCAGTGGCATGTGATTGAAGGAATAAGATCTCAGGGATTTTAACTACACACTTCATAAAACATAGTGAGCAGGTAAAGGAAAAAGACTTTAATAATAAAAGACCCCACTGAGAAGGGCTGCAGCATGGGTTCTGGCAGTGTGAAACATCAGAGCATCCACCTGGGAAAAGACATCTTAAATACAGGCAGAAAATAGTCACATTATGAAATATTAGGCACCAGAGAATCTATTCCTGACTAAGGTTTCTCTAGGTGCAGTGTCTGGTGTCTGTAATGGGGTGCTCTCAGAAGTTTTTCCTGTGGTCAGAACATTCACTTCTGTCTCCCTTCTGGAGTCTTTAGTGTGTGCTAAGAGGTGGAACCCATGAAATGCCAGGCAATGAAACATGCCACATAGCAAATAAGGCTTTGTTAGTCCTCCTGTTGGCAGGATTACTTTCCTATGCCAGTGAGATAATACACGTTCAGGAAGTGACCACCACCTTGGTGTCCATCTTGGCCAGCCTTCTTCAAGTATAGGCCTCTGCCCTGTGATCCAGGTGTGACCTGATACCTGTGGTGAGACAGTCCTGGGACCTCTGGAGCGGCTGTAGAGCCAACAGTGCTGAAAAGCAGAAGAAGCTGGCACGACACTTAGTGTCCCGGAGCAGCAGTGAAGATGTTGGCTTATGTACAGCTCAGCGGTTTGGCTTTGTATGCTCTGAAACCACCTCCTTCCCCTTGTTCTGCTGGTTTCTTCAGAAGAAAACTAGACCAAATACTGGGAAGGCACCAAGCTGCCACGATCCCAGAGTGTCAGCAGCATCAGTGGGTTGAATTTTACTGGAAAGCTGGATTTTTTTTTTTCTCTTCAGACTTTCTGTGCTAGAAAGCAGAGCAGCCAGACAAATATTTGTTCACTGACTCCTTCCCCCTCTTCGCTGTGCAGCAGGGATTGTGTGGGTTTGATTTCAGTGTATTTTGGGAATGTGCCTTTCCCATTGGCACCAGCAGCAGCATGCTGAAGCCGAGAGGTCATGAACAGCTGAGCTGCTCTCTTGGTGGAGCTAAATACAAAGTGCTGGAGGGGGAATGGCAGCAGTTGGCTGGAAAGGTCCCCTGGAGCAGGCAGGCTGCAGCAGCAGGATATTGCTCTCAGATGGAAAAAGTAATGAAGGAAAATGTCATGGAGTTTTAAAGATTTGAGCTTCCAAATTGCCCACTTGATGCAAGAGGAGTGTTCCTGTTGCTCACAGCCTGGATCTGGTCCTGGGGCACAGGGTAAGTTGTAGCATGGCTGCTATAGCCTGGCCTTTCCACCTGCACACATGGCAGGCCTGCAGCAGGAGTGACCATCATCATCATCATCTCTTGCCCAGGATATATATGTTCCCCTCCTGCCCAATGCCAGGAACATATTTTTGGGGTGACAGCTAAGGATCACAGGTACATGGTGTTTGCTGGAATCTGTTTGGGGTGAAACTGCCCTGAAGGAAGCACAAACCCCACACGGCATCAATGTCCATCCAGCAAGGATGTTCAGCACGGCCTTCTGCAGCACCAGTGGGTCCCTGCAAGGCTTCCTTGTCCCCCGGCATCACCATGGGAACGTCATCCCCATTCCTCACCAAAATGTCTTTGCCAGCGGTCATTAGCCAGAGGCTCCTGATCAGACTCATTTTCTCCTTGTCTGCCTGTGCCTTGGGATTTTCCAAAGCCCTCCTTTGGGCTGCAGTATCTTTTTGGTGCAATAGATCCCATCAAAAGAGAAGTGAAGTGTGTTTGGCGAAAGGCTCTGGCTGCTCCCGCTCTGGGGCGATGCTGCGGCCCGGCTGCACGGTGCTCCATGGGATGGGCGGCTGGAGCCAGGAGGAGGGAGAGACTTTGGCTCTTGTGCCTGGTGATGCTGGGAGATAGCAGATCTCCTCACGCAGCTGAGCTTTGTATAATCCCTCTGATGCTTCCTCCTACCTGCTGCTCCTTCCCACTGGCTTTTAATGAGCCAGGGCGACAGTAAACTTTCATAATGAAGGGTAAAGTCTAATTGAAGCTTGATCTTTACTTTGCAAGACTCTGTTTTGTGGCTGGGAACCCCATGCCAGGCTACACCTCACTCTGCCTCATCTGCTTGTCCTTGCTGATGAGATGCTGCCTCAGGAAGGCTCATCTTGGTGCTGAGCAGCTTAAGGCAGATTAGGATCTTAATTCTTCAGAGAATGATCTTCTGATCTCCTGCCCTCCCTGCCAGTCAGCAGCAGCTCTGCATCTCAGCCTCACGCCTCTGAGTGGAGATGACAGCTGAGATGTGCTGGCAGGGGAGCTGAGAAATCCATGGTTTGAGGTGCATATGAGGAACAAAAAGTCGTCTTCCCAAAATCCAAGGTCCTTGGGCACCACGTGGTGTTGCTGACCCACAGCCATGATTCAGGAGGTGGAGGATCCTTCACTTTTGCCATCCCAGCAGGATGCCAGCCTGGCTGAGTTACCTCCCTCCACCAGCCTGGTGATTAACCCATCCTGCTCCTCCTTTTTTTGGAGATACCTTACGTATTAAGGACAAGCAGAAAGATTAGGCCTTCAGCCAAGAAATGAGCTGCTGGGATTGCAGGTGAGGGCTGGGACGTGTCATTCCTCCCGTGTGCACTGGCTCTGCCTGGTGGCATCTGAACCCTGCAGAGCTCAGAGGGGCAGAATTGCTGCATGTGGAGTAGGAAAACAGCAGATATTGCTGAGACAGGGGAGTGCAAATCAATGAAAAGGATTTTGATGGAAAAAGATACCTGGAAGAAGTCATAATGAGTAAATGCAGCATGTAGTGCTCTGCAGGAAGACCACAGGGCATGGCTGGGATGCTGCTGTTCATCTTCCTGGACACGTGCTGGCTGGCTTTGGTCAGTGCCTCTCCCCAGCCCTTTCTGTCTCTTTTCATCTCCTGTCTTGCAGATGTCAAGTGCTGACTGTAAAGGGTCTTATTGGAACATCTTGAGTCTGTGCAGGAGTGAGGGAAAAATGGCACAGGCAGTCATACTAAACAGGTAACACATTTCAAATGATGTTTTCATGCTGAGCTCATCACAAGTGTGGATGAACCTGGCATGCAAACCTGCTCTCCCTGGCCTATGAACAGTGATATCTCCAGGAGATATTTCTGAGCAGCAAACCAGCACACTGGTATCTACATAACCCTGTTGTAGACCCAGAGAGGTTTGGGGTTGAGAGGACAGAGGGCTGTGATGATATTTAAAGCTGCCTCCAGCTGCTCTCAGGTTGTGGCCATCATTCTGGTGTCCTGGCATCTTCCTGTGTCCTTGCTGTGAACCCAGAGTGAAATAAATAGGCTGCTTAGCCCGTCCTTCTCCTTGGATCACAACTTTTGATTTTGTCATAAAGCTGCTTGACTTGATTGAGAGCACCATAATAATGATACTTACTGAGGAGGTTCCATCCAGCAATCTGGAATTGAGGTCCAACAATCTCCATTAATGAGCCTTTTATTGTGCCCAGCTGGCAGCTGCACGAGCCGGGCTGGGACACGTTCTGTTGCTGCCGGCTGAGGTGGCACTGGTGGCACATTGCTGCACCTCCTTTGTCCCAGCATGGCCCCACAGGGCCTTGGACACCAAAAACCTCTGAAGCTCAGGGTGTGCATGACCTGGGCACAGGTCTCTGTCTCCCTTTGTGGAGCTCCTTGTGAGAGGCAGAGTTCTGAGGTGGAAATTACTCCCAGAACTTACCCAGGGAAGGGCGCTGTAGGTGGCACTGCCATTGGCACTGGCTGGGTTGAAAACAGCATTTAAAAAAGAATAGAAAAAAAAAGTAGCTGCTGGTAACTTGCAGCCATCCTCACACCTTGCAGACATCCTCACACCTTGCAGCCATCCTCACACCTTGCAGACATCCTCGCTCTCCTTGCAAGCTGGCAGAGCCTTTGGCAGCAGCAAGGATGAGGTTTGATTTGGAGGCTGCTTTGCTGGATTTTTGAGACCCTTACAAATCTTTTCTGTTTTGCAAACTATCCAGGGCTTTAATGTATCCCTGCTGCTCGTCCTCTCAACTCCCCGGAGCTGCATGTGAGGAAAGTTATGTCCTCACAGCAAATTTGTATTTATTCCTTTAATCCTCCTCCACCATGGTGAGATGGCATCTCAGTGTGTGTCACCTCGCTGGGGATATGGGTGCCACCCTGGTGCGATCTCAAGCACCGCTGGGGACTAAGTACTCAAAACACAAGTGCAAGGAGCAGCAAGGGGGATGGTGAGTGGAGAGGTGGGTGCTGCTGCAGGGTGGTGGGGGGACAGCTGGTGGCAGTGAGCTGATAGACTTGTGAGTGCTGCTGAGATAAAGGAGCAAACAAAGAGAAAAAAGCAGAGGGAGGCAGGAATGGTTTTTCTTTGCTGCAGTGTTGTTTGACTGGAGGCTGAGGGTGGTGGTGGAGATGGTTTATGTTCCCCTGGGTGCAGTGGGATGGGGCTGAGAGGAGTCCCCCTGCTCAGCCACGGCAGCTCAGGCAAACTCTGGACTCGGTTCTGCATTTCAGCGGTGTGTCCGTCTGTCTGGGCTATTTTCTGAGCTGGTCCCTGTGGCACTGGAGAGCTCCCACGGTATCTGGGAGAGGGGACAGCTTTGATGCTTTCACGATCCTTGAAATTTTGTTGATTATGAGTTGTTTGCAAAAAAGTCCCAAACGTGCCTGTGCTGTGAGTGGTTTCTGAGAGCATCCAGCTCCTCGGGTGCTGCCCTCCCAGCTCTCTTCTCTATTTCTGCTGTGGCTACCAGGCCTAAACCAGAGCTGGCTGAAGTCCATGGAGAATCTCTGTGTCCACGAGGTTTGAATCAGCCCCTTAGCAGAGGAAACTCTGGGCCATACTGGGACATCATGGTTGACTGACTGGCAGTCGCTGGGGTCTTGCATGGGGTCAGGCAACCAGAGCAAATGCTTTGAGAAATGTCCATTTTCCCTCCTCTGGTTGTGTTTCTTTCCCCACGCTGTCCTTGGGGAATTGCAGGGTAAACCCAAACTCACACCCTTTAGGATCAAGGTTGTCCCATAGCTCAGAATGCAGCTGGCAGGGAGGACACCACGGAGCAGAGGGTAACACAGAGGCTCTCTAGATACTTCAGCAGCTGGGACACATGAAAGCCTTCCAATTCCCCATCAGACACAGGACACACTGACTGTAATATGCAGCATCTCAGATGACCACGCTTCTGGCTGGCATCTTTGCTCAGACGTGCAACGTACCTGCCACCGTGACAGCCTGATGGCCATGTGGCATTATAATAGGATTTGCTCCATGTCTATAAACTGTTATCCTAAATATCATCCCAAATCCTTTGATGCCCAGTGACAACCTGTCTCTTTAAATCTTTTTCCCCCCCCCCTGCATAAAGTGGCATGCTCTCAAATCATTGGGAATTCCACATATCCACCATATAATTGGATTATATTTTATATGTCTCCTAAAATAATGATATAGTTACATCTTATTCTAACAATGAAGCGACTCAGAACAGAGCAGAGGCTCACTGTGGCTGTGTTATAAATAATGCTGCCAAGCTGGTTGGGATTATCAGCAAAAGAACTTGTTAGCCTCTTGGAGAGCAGATGCTTAATTAGAGCTGGGTGACACAGATGGGTGCCTAATAAGAGGAAAACACCCATGTTGGTCTTCAAAAAGAGCTAGGATGACTTGGTATGGCTTTTATCACCTTATACTTCACTATTTGCCCAACTACTTCTCCCCTTTGCTGCAGTTAGGAGCCCTAAGTCCAATTCCAGCATCATCTTTGATGATGGATATTGGATATTGGGTAAGATGGATGTCAAGCTGAGGTCAGGTTCAGAGGCTGCAGTTTGTGCTTCCAGAGGCCTGCTAGCATTTTGGGAGTCACTTTCCCAAAGGCCATGCACAAGGGGTTACAGATGGGGCAGAAAAGGGATCCCTGTGGGAATGGGAAGACATTTGCAGACTAAATGAGAAGGGCACTTTGACCTGGTTTGGCTTTTACTATGGAAAATGGCTACAAGAAGCAAACTTAAAACCTTGGCAAAACTTGAGGTGCTTTGTGATAGAATTGGTGTGTTTACATGATGGTGGGAGACAGGACCTGTGATGTTTCAGATATGTAATCCACATTTATGCCTCTTCACATCCAGGTCTCTAGTTTCAGGTTACCTGCAGAGGGTGGAAGAAGTTTCTGGTGTTTAATCCTGGGGTCACTGATGGTTGCATGTCCCTTGGCAGGGCCTCCTCACTCCGTTGTGCCCCCTGTGAGAGTGAGACCACTCCACATTTCTGCTCACTGGGCAGGATCAGTGCCTGGCATGGGGGTCCTCCAGCTGGGACATCTGTGGCCTTGTCTGCAGAAGCCCATGATGCTCCCATCAGTGGGGTGGTGGTTGCTCTGCATCTTCAAAAACCAAACTCCTTTTCTTGTGGGATGATGCCAAATGGAGGTAGTCAAAATTCAAGGCTCAGCTATGGAAATGGTGGTCCAGTGGCACCTTCCAGGCACGTGCTTGGGATCCTGATGTTTCAGCCACCCAGCAGGTCCAGTGTTTTCCCCTAACCCTGCTCTTTTGGAAGCGCACGGTGGCTTTGTGTGGCTGTTTGCACAGGGCAAGCCTCCTAAATTAGATATCTCAGATAAATGGCATGAACAAATAACTACAGAGAGAGCCTGTCCTCCATGACATCCATGCTGCTTTGTGTCAGGGAGCAGCAGGATGGTGAAGGAGACATTTTGGCTGGGACCTTCTTAGACCAACAAATTGCTGCTTTATTCCACTCTGCTTTGCTTAGAAATAGAATAAAACGTTCTTCTTCGGTGGATGCACACTGCAGTAAATGGGGGTGAATTTGTGCTTCAGTCCTTCAGAAAGGTCTGGATAATCCAGAGTGGATGATGTCAGCTTCCTGCCTTTCATGGAATAACTTGACAAGTCTGATTATCTATGCAAGTGTCTTCAGTTTTACTCAGACCTTGACTTTTGGCTCTGTCGTGAGCAAACTGGAACGAAATAAAAACGTCAAAGTGCTTTTCTCTGTATGTGTTTCAAAACTAGGGCTTAAGGAGTAACCCAAAAAAAAAATCAAAACACGTTTTCAGGAGTTTATAGTACAAATTACCCTATTAAAAAATACCCTGCTTATAGAAACAAAAAAGCATAACCAGTTTGAGGGAAGAAGTGAGGAAAGTGTTCAGCAGTGAGTGATCTTCACTGAATACATTTTCTCTGGGCCATTGTAAGTGCTGGAAATTATAAAAAGAAATGGTTATTTTGATCATAAATGTAGTGGGTGGCATGATTTTCTTGGCATTTGTTTGGCTTTAACATGAACAATTTTTTTTTCCCCTGGAAAGGAAAAAAAAAGAAAGAAAAAAGGAAAAAAAAGGAAAACAAACCAGGAAGGCAGATAATTAGTGTGGAGTAGTTAGGGGGTAATTTCAGAGTAAATGAGCGGAGCTCATACCTTCATTCCGAACGGTATTTCTATCTGCTGAATTTATTTTCCCTTTTTGAAAATGAATTTTCCTGCCCAATTCTCACTTTGGTGACGCATTCTTCCCAGTGAATCCCGCAGATGATACCTGACTGGTCACTTTGGCTTTCTGGGTGCTCCTGTGTGGGCTCATTTGGCAGAGCAGAGCACTAGTGGGGATGCTCCTCTTGCCCATGCTTTGCCAGCTTCACGTGCCTTTTGCTGCTCTGAATCCACTGAATAAGTTGGTTTTCCTGCCAAAATGCCAATATACAATTGTTGCTTAGTAAATCGGGAGCATTTTGCAAAGCTAGATTTGGCAGATGAGTTTTGTTTCCTGTGGCTAATTCATGACATGGAGGAAATTCAGTTTTTATCTCCCTGACAAGCCCCATTATCTTACTGGCTGTAGGTGTGGAAAGACTGGTTTCTTTGATGGCCTTCAGATGAGGGTTGCTTTGCATCTGTATTCAGACCCATCCATTTCTGTGGCAGGCACTAGAAGATGGAGATTTTCTATTCATTGTCCAGCTGATAGCTTGGGTCTTTCTCAAAGACAACCCCCCAACCAAGGACTGACTCCAGGCATTGTTCTGGGCTTGCTTGGTATTGGGAACACAATGGGCCCCAAAATGGGCCTCCTTACCCTGCAAGCTACATGCTGAACTGCCCTTTGGGCTTTTGAAAAGCCTCTTTATCTTCAAACAGCCTGATTTCCTCTGCCCCATGTGTCCTGTCCCCCCCTCCATGGCACCTACAAGGACAAGCAGGCGGAAAATGGGTCATCAACTCCAGCACAGCCCAGGGGCTGGAGGCCTTTGTGCTGTTGACTTTTCAGTGCATAAATAGCAGAACAATGGAGTCCCAGTTATTTTTATCTATCGCCCTTAACATTACAAGAGAGTCTGGGAGAACAATAGGGCCTGGTCTCATTGGAGCAGAGATTTCAGTAGCTCTGTCCGGGGCTGACCATGCTCAGATGGGCTCCTTGGCTTCTTGCATCAGGGTTGTGATGGGAAAAGGGGGACTTCGGGGCTGCTAATGAAAGCTGTAACTGGCATTAAAATGCCTCCCAAGGTGGTACTGCTGGGCATTAAAAAGAATATTGTCTTTGTATGAGAATGATTAAATCTTCATTATTTCTGTTTTCTGTTCCTGGGTATCTTGGGTGGAGAAAGAGTGAAACCTCTAGCAAATGCTGAATGCTCGGTAAATATGCCCTGCCTATTTCCTATATTTGCTGGCAGTCATGAGTGCTTAAAATAATGGATTTTCTTATCAGCCAACATTCAAATCGTGCAAATATTATCACCAAGACACAGGAGACCTGCCTGAGCCACATGCACCAGAAATGAACCTGCACTGCCCTGTTCAGGGAGTCACCCATGTAGCAGGACCTCTCTGGGCACACTGCTGAAATCTGGTTTCTCTGTGTCACATCTCATTCTGCTGGAGGACAACACCTGTACCAGCTCCAGACCCTCCAGCCAGAAACCTCTCCTGGGCAGGAGGGCAGATAAACTGCCTTTGAAAGGATACAGCAGGGCCATCCACCCTCTTTGTAATCATTTTGTGGGCAGCTTTCTTGCTTGGGATGTGAGACCCTGAAGTCTGGTTTGGTTTCCAGCTCTCCTGAGAGGCTGACAGTCAGCTCGTGGAAATGCCCTATATTTTGCTGAGTGGCCATATTAATAGAAAACACAGAGATGACCCTGAGAGCAGAGACCAGTAACCCAGGGTAACCACTCCTCCTGTGTGCCCGGCAGCTCTGCAGGTCCTCTCCTGCTCTGTCCATCAGTGCAGTGAATCTGGTTGCTATGGTCAGATGTAGCTGCAGGAGGGGCTTTGTACCTGGCTTGCAGAGTAAATCATAGGATGGTTTGGGTGGGGAGAAACCTTTAAAGCCCATCTAGTCCCATGCAGTGACAGGGACATCTGCAACCAGATCAGGTTGCTCAGAGCCCCCTCCAGCCTGACCTGGAATGTTCCCAGGGATGGGGCTTCTGCCACCTCTCTGGGCAACCTGGGCCAGGGTTTCACCACCCTCAGTGTAAAGAATTTCTTCCTTATATCTAGTTTAAATGTACCTTCTGTTGGGGTAGTTGGAATTGAACTGTCTTCACTTTAGAGTTGAATGTTCAGTGTTAGATGCATCCTTATTCCTTCTCCTCTCTGTTGCAAGCCAAATGCTGCAAAGCTTAATCATGGTGGGCTCTTGCTTTTTGAGATCCTCCTTGCTGACACTGGTGGGGCTGACTTGCCTCCTCTCCTGCTTCTCTCCATGAGAGTGCAGTCCCAGCACAGAGTGGGAAGGAGCTGAGTTGCAGCCATGGGGTTTTGTGGAGGAGGAGGATACAACACAACAGGCGTGATGCCCTGCATGGCTGCCAGGCACCAAGCTTTGTCTCCTGGTCTTGCTCCCCAGGCATGGGCCTGGAGCTGATACCTTGGGTTCTTCTTAAATACAACCCCCCTCAAATACAACAGTTCCTCTGCCTGTAATGCAGCCAGGAGATTGATCTGTCCCTTCAGCTGAGGGTGTAGAGAGCATGATCCTGAACACAAAAATTATGTTTGAGGGCAGGAAGCCGGGAAAAAAAAAAAAAAAGAAAAGAAAAAGAAAAAAAAAAAAACCCCCACAAGGTTGCCAAGGTGGATCTGGGAAAAATGTTTCTGCAGTCCTAGCAGGACTGCCCCAGCGTCCACGTCAAGCGTGAGCAGAGCATGATGTGCTCTGAGCAGAGAAGCCGCTGTCCCCTCTGTCCCAGCCAACTGCCCTGTGGCCCCACGTCCCCATGCCCTGGCCAGGCTCAGGGCAGCAGCTGGGGCTCCACGGGTGGCCAGTCCTGCAGAGCTCAGCGCTGGAATAGATTCCAGGGGAAAAGGTTGTTTCAATTCACCTGAAGGTTTCCACAGAATTGCACTGAGCTCAGCGAAATTCTGTTTCAAAACAGTTGGCAAAACTCTTCTCTGAAGGGAGGAGGAACAATATCTGTTCTGACATTCTTAGCCCACTCCCAATTTTTTTTCTTTACAGTCAAATTTTAACTATATAATAGTCATGTTTAAAAAGCTTACAAATGAAAAGGCTTTCACTAGCAATACTAATTGTTCTTTGCTTTCCCCTCCAGTTTTATGTTTTGTTTTACACACAAAATTGTACCTTTGGCATTTATCTGAATATGAGCATTTTTGGTGGCACAGAAAAAGACTTTCCTGAGCAGCTCCACAGGCTGGTTTGGGCTGACAGCAGGTTGGGTCTCCTCCTCCTTATGCTGAGCCATGCTGGAAGAGCTCAGCTGATGCTGCTGGGTTACTCCTGCTTTACTTGGGATAAAAAAGAGAAAAATCAGGCCTTTGGTATCCAAAATAAAATGCAAAACCACAGAACCTTCCTGGGCTATTAAAAATGTCAAGTATCTGTTGACTCCTAAAGTGTTTCCTTGCTGCCAGAGAATACTGGGGCTACTGAAATGGGATCCTTTCAGCCATTGAATCCTGTGGGCAGGAATCCTGCAGCCGGAGCTGATGCCACGTCCACACTGTGCAGTGGGTTGGTTATCCCCTTCCACTTCCTACCATGTCCTCTGTGAGCTCAGACACCAGCCCCACTGCTTTCACAGCTTGCAGGAGCTGCAGAGCAGTTCCTGGTTCAACACCAGAGGAAAAGCAGGTCCTTTGGTGTTGTCTCTACCTCAGCTTCCCAGGAGACTCCTGCATGAGCAGCACCCGAGAGTAACAAGCATATCAGGAGGCTGTGACACGTGAGCTGGGCTTTCTCATGCCATGAAACTGCATTTTCATGAGAAGATCCTCATCCTTACAGTTGTCTTGGTGTTGCAATAGCATCTGTGCCAAACAGATTTCTGCTTATGCTTTCAAGGAGGTTTTAATTTTTATCATCTCTGAGATCCACTGCCAGAACTTCTGCTAATGTTTTTGATGGTGCCAGATAAGCATCGCCCTGTGCTTTCATTGCTCTCTGAAAATAACATCTTAAAGCACATTATGCTGAAGCTGCTCTTCAATGGCTTCTCAAATGCCACCAAGCCAGTCTTCTCTGAAGCAATTTGGTGATGACATACAGCCTGGGTGCCTCTGGTGTGTGTGCTGCCGTGCCCAAAGGGCTGTCCTGGCAGGGTGGATCCCCGCTCCCAGGCTGCTGACAGGAGTGAGATCCACCCCAAGAGAGGAGTCTTCCCTGGTGTGACGTGTTTGACCCCATGAGGTGCTCAGCTCCCTACCTGCAAGGGTGAGAGGCTTGGGCATGAGCAGTTGTGGGCTTCTGCACTGGAACAGGGATGTTACCAAGTCCTGTGTCTGTGTGATCATGGGCATTTCTAAGCATCATCCTGCATGGATTGCTTTGACAGGGGATGAACTTGGCTCTTGGTGGCCCCCATGTTGGTACTCTTACCTAGCTGATGGTTTCAAACATCCCAAATGCAGTGACAGAGATGATATGGCCTTCCAAGCTGACATTATCATGTCAAGTTTTGCAACCACAGTGGTTGGTTCCCCATGGACCAGGTTAAATCCTGGGGAAGCAGCACTTTCCTGCTGGTGCAGGTGGGATGCCCAGAGCAGGAGGATCCCTGTTACTGTGGTCGCCCCAGGACACCTTCCCCATGGGACTGGGTGCCCAGGAGGACCATCCATACATCCCTTCTCCCTCCTGATCCAGTCTGCAATTTCCCTTTTAATAGACTTCCTCATTCAGAAACATCATTACAAGCATTTGTGCAGACCTTAGGTTAACTTACAAGGAGTGTCCTGGCAGAGCAGAGGTCTGGAGGGATGCAAAATTAACATATAATCAAACTGACAAGATCAAGTGAACTGCATACACTCTCCCTTGCATCCCTCTCTGCAGTAGTTCAGAGATTTAATTACCAGCTCTAAAGCACTTCAAGATTTTCAGGTGGAAACTACTACATAGAGGAAGGAGAGAGTACAAAAGCAGCCTACATAATTAAGTGCTGCTTGTTTAATTTAATTTTCTCCTTCATTTGATCCTCTCCTACAATCTTGAAAGTAACAGTCTCTAATAGCAGCTGGGTCCTTTTACTCTCCTGTTACCTTCACACCATGATCACAACAACAGCAGAAAACAAGAGTTCAGGGGGATCTGTCTGAGATCTCTGTCCGTGGGAGGTGGGGTCTGTGCCAGGGTGCCGGTGGCTGTACGCTGGGAGGGTGTCGTGGGGAAGGTGCCCACCCTGGTTTTGAAGGGACTTTCACCTTTCAAAGTGAGACTCATGAAGGATGCAGCCCCTTAGTTACAAACCTGGGCTTTTGGAAAGTCTCAGGAATTTCACATACCAGTGCACTGAAAGGGTTTGCCAATAAAATACGGTAAAGAATTTGCATTTGGGAATCCAGATGAGAGCTGTAAAGAGAAAATACAAATGGGTCACGCTGTAAATTACAGCTGTTCCTCACTTCCCCCTCTCCCTACTCCCTTGGAAATTAGCCAGTTGCTCTCTGGAATCACTAATTGATAAAAGCTGCTCGTGCCAGTCTAGCATCAGAAAAATAAGGAGGATTATTTAGTATTTATTTCTTTGTTTACCTGTCTTTTCTTTGCAAATATTTTTAAATGAAAAATTTGTATGAAAATTTCAAGAGACAGCAGGATTCCTTGCATAGCACCTTGTTTACAGCCCCAAACCCACCTGTGTGGAAAATGAGAGCGTTCTAGATGGAGCTATGGTGATTATTTGTTAGCAACCATCATGGTACAAGACAAGGGACCTGGGTGAAGCTTGACTTCTTACAAACCCACTCGTGATAGTGTTTCTGAAACAGTGCATTAGGACACTGCCTGGTACTTGGGCCCTCTCTGCTCCTCTCCAAAGAGGCACTGTGGGCTCTGGCAGTGGTAGGGAGCTTCATTTTGCTTCAGGTGAAATTTCTATGACTTGAGTTTTGTGGTTTTAGTTGTCTATCCTGAAGCAGAGGTGCAATTTTGACATAAATGTGCATGCTGCTGCACTGAGTAGACATACATGCAAGTTGGGTTTTGCAATTCCAATCCAGAGTCAGCAAGATGGCCAGGAACAGGGATGGGGCATGAGAGACAGAAGAAGGTTAGAAATGTTCTGAATATTTGTCAAGTCCATGTTTGCATCTCTCTGGGTATGGTGATTTTTGATGGGAAGAGAACTGGAAGTAACCAAGTACCAGGAAATAATCTCTTCCCATTTCCCACTGGAATTAAAGACAGCAGAACTCAAGACAAGAGAGAGAGTTCTGGAGGGATCTCCCTGGGTGTGGATCCTTCGAGGCTTCCTGTCTTACCCCTCTTAGGGGCAGAGAGATTGGAATACATGAAAATTATTATATATTGGTTTCTCAGGGGTGTGAGACCATTAGAATGGAGAGTATTAATTAAGAGTAATAAGAGAGAAGAATGGGCTGAAGAGAGGCAGGGAACAGGCTGGATTTTCTGCTGGCTCCATGTGTAACAACACACCTGATCTGCATCTCCAGCTGTGGCTCCTCTGACAAACTTCAGGGTCATGATTTCTGCTCTGGGTCAGACCTGGGGAAGGCAAAGCCAACCAGGTTCCCTCCATTTATTTTGTTAACTCCACCTAAATATTGCTTCCCAACAACGATAATGGTTGCATCAGTGTTAAATAAGATCAAGCAACACTTTCTTCCATACAGCATGGTTACTGGTACAGAGACAAGGATATTGTGTCACTGGGATGCTTTGGCTTCAGGTTTTGGGTTGCTTAAGAGGACACCATGCACATGGGGATGGGCTTCAAAATGCCCTTCACCCTCACCCATCTCATCATCTCCAAGGCAGGTTTCAAGCCAGTGCTCCCCACACCAAATGCTGCGGGGATGGGGAGACATGGGCTGAGGGCTTCCCCAGATCTGCTCTGGGCGCTGGGGAAATGCTGCCTGGCAGAGGCAGGGAAGCTGGTTCTTGCAGCCTGCACTCCCTGAAGCTTAACATCACGCTTTGCCAATCACAAAAAAGCCTCAGAGCAGAGACTGGTGCGGCTGCAAACGTTCCCCATCGGGAACAGAGCGGTGGGTTGTGTCCTGTGGTCATTCTGAGAGGACAGAAAGTGATTCTGATCGTGGGTTTTCCCTCCTTTCCTCCTCTCTTCCACACCCCCCCGCCCTTCTTTCTTCTTTTCCCTTTTGCAGCGAAATGCAGCAATCTGGGAACGTGTCCATATGGAATTGAAAAGTGCAGGGGGCTGGAGGGGAGGAGGAGCGAGTCCTGCTCAGAGCCCAGACCTGCGCTGGCAGCTCCGGGCTGGCACAGAGCAGCGCCCGCTCCCCAGCTGGCAAAGCCCCCCTCAGCCATGCCCGTCCTGCCAGGCACACGTTTTCCTCCCCACCACTCCCATTCCCCTCTATTTATTTGTGCATTTTTTGTAAAGCTGAGATCCACAGGAGGAGAAAATGGCTCTCCTCTCCTTTCCCCCCCCCCCCCCTCCTTCTCCTTGTCTCGGCTCGCTGAGCCAGCTGGGGCAATGCCACAATTCAAGGCGTCTGGAGACAGAATCCAGCTCGCTGCCTTGTGATCTGCATGTCAAGGTGAAACTGCAATAAGATAATAATGTCAGTATCCCCAGAAGGCAGGCGGTAAAAGATACTAATTGCATTTCACTGAAGGCTTCAGAAACACTCAGCAGCTGGAAAGCTGAGGAGAATTTTGATGCTATTCTTATAAGGGAAGATCTTTTATTTTTTTTTCCTCCCCCTTCTTACACTGTTTGTAAATCTATTACAGAACATGGGGAGTGGAAGCGGGGGAAGGGAATGTATAAAACCAGTTAAAGGCTTAATGTTTCCCATTATATTTTGTGAGCTGTAGGTGGTCCAGAGCTTATAAAAATGTAGCACATTCCCTTGTAATCAGCCATAATAATTTATTATTATTATTTATTATGATTTGCTGTTATTTTGCACATATAAAGGCCCCTACCAAGGCACTGAGAGCTCTGCACAAACAGTTAACATCTATTATAGCAGTAGTAATGTTTAAAAATATTAACTAAATAAAATAAAAATACCAGCTCTAAAGAGCTGAGGACAGCTTTGTTATTGGAAAATAAATGCAGGAAGGCAAATATCTTGCAGAAAGGCTGGTGCTGATTTGAATAGAAACATCCTTGGTGAGGAGGGAAACACATTTTCAGTTCTTGGAGGAGTGCAGAGGGCGTGGAGGTGTCTCCAGTGGCCAGCTCTGCACCCGTGGCTTCGCCCAGCAGAATCAGGGACCTCTTGCTGGCCAGAACAGCACCCGGTAGCGTGGGCATGCGTCTGCTGCCCGTGCTTGGGCCCAGAGATGGGTTAGCACTGAAGGGCTCTCCTGGGAGAGTGGGTTTATTGAGCCCCAGATGGTTGTGATCCTTCCCTGGCTATTGTGCTTTACTGATGTGATGGTCTTTTCCAGAGAAGCTGCAGCCCAAGTCCAGGGTCCCTAGTTAGTGTTTCCCAACTTCTTTCCCATCCCTTGCCTTTGTTCAATCTCAAGTCTTTTATCCCAGGGAGGAAGGAAAAGTCTTTAGCCTCCACTTTGAGGACTGTAAGATGGGTGGTCCCTTACCAGGACTTCACGAGTCAGTCAATAGTGGGGAAATATTACTGCAACCTGGGCTGAAGGGAGGTTATGGGAACGCTGGGTGAAGGGCAGGATGCTGCTGTGGGTGAGGAACCATCTGAGAGCCAACAGGACAAAAAAATATACTGAAGTTTTAACAAGAAGATGCAATAAGGATGTGTACAGGACCTTATAGTACATAATGTATTTATTCATGAGCTGAAAAAAAAAGTGAATAGATGAATAGCAAAATTTGCAAGTGCCTGAGATATCTTTGGGTTATCCAAGAAAAGAGATGGAAGACCTTGCAAGGATTTTCCCCTGATAAAGCTGGAGAGCTGGGCAGCATGCTGAAGAGCAGGGAGGCTGAAACACAAAGTGTGCTGCACGTGGGAGGGAGCACTGGGAGCTTGATGAGGTCTAAATTAGCTGTAACCATTTGGGAAGAGGAGAGCAGCATCAACAGCTACATCTGTGTGCAAACCTCTGCTCTCCATGTACAGCCACTGCCAGATAAGCAAAGAAATGTTGAGGAAGAATGGGATTAAAAGTATTGCTGAGAGTATTATAATGCCAGCTCATAAATCAGTGCTGTGGTCTTGCCTGCAGTAGTGTGTTGGTTTCTAGTCAATCTGTCTCAAAAAGGTACAGCAGGAATAGAAAGGGTCAAGAGATAGGCAACAAAAATTATTGGAGACACTGAAAGACTTCCAGATGAGGAGAGACTGAAGGATGAGGGGGAACATTTATTTTGAAGATGAGATAAATGTGAGAGGATATGATCTGTGCACATAAAAAAGGAGGTAGTAAATGGCACAGAGAAGGTAAATCAGGCTCTGGTAGTCACCCTCTTGTGAGACAGAAACCAGGGAGCACCTGATGGGACTGAACAGCAGCAAGTTCAACATTGTCCAATTGACTTATATCTTCCATCCTATTAACTGCCAGGACTAGACTACAGCACTGGGGCATCTGAGGGGTTAACAGGACTCAGGGAGGCCTGGAAGGGGACCTGGGTACCCCAGCACTGCAGCTCCAGGAGAGGAGACAAGACCCTGAGGGATACAAACACCTCAGCCCATCTTCCTCAGTAGGGTTTTGCAGCATTTCCCTCGTTATTCTGGCACCCCAGAGCTGTAGCTACATTAAGGGGGGCACAAAAGCATCTCCCTGTCCCCAGGGCTTCTCTGCCTTGCTGGGGTGAGAAGCTTCTTTCTGCCTGGTGGTGCTGGTGTCATTTTGGGTGCACTGGTGCTGCAGAAGGGCTTGGTGGGGCTGAAGGAGGTGCTCACTGTTAGCAGCGGTGGGGACACAGCAGGACAGGGGTGCACGTACCCAGCACATGTGAAGCCACTCAGCACTGGGGTGCCCACCACACCAGCTGGTGGATGATGTGACTGTGGCACCCTCCAGGCTGGTCTCTGCTTGAGGATGAGGAGGGATGGAGGCTCGGTACCAGTGCAAGGACAGGCGGTTGCACGCTCCCAGCAATGGAAGCCAAGCAGGAGGGTTGATGAGGCTGGTGGAGCCCATTCCTGTGGTTACCTGATGTCCTCTTTGTCCTCACAGCTCTTCCCCAGTGGCTTCGGGGGCTGCCAAAAGCCCCCAAAGGGGAGAACGCCCAAACCTGAGGCCGACAGGAGAAGCTGCCAAAGGGCAATAATGCTCCTTGAAAACAACTTTAATCAGAGACCCCAGGTCAGACCAGCGCCCTGAACTGGGTGGGAGCTTCAGTCCTTGGGAATGCCCCATTGCTCAGAACTGAAAATGCTTTCCTCTGTCTCGATGGAGGTCAGTTCACCTGTTCTTCATCCTCAGCTCATGCAAACACAGTGGCATTTGGGTGGCAGCAGTGTGATCCCGTGGGAAGTTGCCTGTCTCTGTGCTGTGTGCATGACCTGACACCCTCCAAAAAGCTCCTCCAGTGCTGTGTGTAGCCATGGAAAGTATGAGGCAAGGATCTGGCTTGCCAGCATGGTGTCTAGCCAGAGAGATTGTGTTCCCACAGCTGCATATTCAGTCATCTGATAAATGCCACTCCATAAAACAACCTGTAAAGATAGTGAAAACCTGCTAAACCTCTGAGGGTCAGGGGTTTTGACCCTCAGGGGTTTTTTTAGCTCAGTAGAGCTCCTTTCGTCCACCCAAAGAACAAAAACCAGAGTCCTGAGAGGATTCACACACAGTTTCCTTGCCTAAAAGGTGTCTGCACTAAAAACCCTCTTTGTAGGCTGGGACTAATGCTCCCTTTTGATTCCTTAGTCTGCATCCATCTGCCCTGACTTAGCAGCTTGGGCATTAAGGATGAGCTAGTTATTGTAGGTGGCCTTTTAGTCATTGGGAGGACCAGAGCAATTCATCCCCATCAGAGACAAACCACAATGATTACACTGGAGGGATTCTTATTTCTCTTGACTTTAAAGGGAGCTTTCAAGTCTGGGTTGAAATTAAGCATCTGACTCTTAAAGCTCCTGACATGAATCTCACCCTGAAGGTAAACACCACTTAGGTGCTTATCCAGTGTGCAGTTCAGTGCACAATCCCTGCAGGAAAATCAGGGATTGCATTTGTTTCAGTAGGGGAAAATTAGGGAGATCATAGGCTGCTAGCAAGGCTACTGAGAATGTTTCTCACTGAAACGTTCAGGATCTCATTGGCTGTGTCTTACTGACCAAGTGTGACCATGGAGTGCTTGGCACCCATGCTGTCCTTGACCCAGGAGCAGCCTCAGGCCAGCTGGTGTATCCCATCTGGACCTGAGAGTCAGCCCTGGAGATGTGTCCAGGAAAACCCCACACCTTGGACTTCAGTTGCAGCTGGTGGCACACGTGTCAGGTTCTCAAAGGTGTTTGTTTGCCTAAAGTTGCAAATGGCCATTTGTTGTATGAGATGTGGAGGAATTTGCAGAAGTACCTTCGCGGTCTGATTTTGGAGCCTCACTTCCCTAGGGACGCTGTAATCTTGTGTAGGAACCTGCTCACAGCTTTTTAATTCCCTTGGGACTTTTCTGCTGAACATCAAGTCATTGTCCTAGTAAAAACATTAGAATTTGGTTTAACAGTAGAGGGTCTTTTGTGGTCTGAATTACAGCAAATTTACTTACAGTGTTCATTATTGGAAAGTTCAGGAGAAGGAATTATCCCACCAGGGAGTGCTGTTTAATTTCTGAGGAACCATTTTCTTGTCCTGATATAAATTTGATTGTAATGACAGGTAATTGTGGCAAGAGTATAACAATGATAAACCATTGTGGAAATAGCAGTATTTTCAGTGCAACTTTGTGAAAATCCTTCAGAATGTAAACTAAATTAAACCAGAAAACCAGCTAATAATGGGCTTAGGTTTTTGTGCCATGTTTGGTTCACTTTTTACTCAATAAAGACCAAGATAAAAGAGAAAGGGCACTGATTCCAGATTGTGGCTGATCTTACTATTTGGCCTCATCCTTCTGTTTCATTAAGGTCATTATAATCCACTTTGAGGTTGTATAGAGATCTTTTTCTATGTACAGTGGATCCAGAACTGGGCAAGAAAGGGTTGATGAGGGCTGGGTGCATTGAGACTCCACAGACCTGAGCGCATTACCTGTGGTCTGTTCTCTACAAAAGTGGTCATGTTAGACACCAAATAGCACTCTTTTTTTTCCTTTTTGTTTTCTCTTTAAATCTAGAGCCCTTGGAGCTTTGACTGTCTGGTTTTATCCTCCTTTTCCTCTAGAAGGGTCCCAGGTTCTTTTTATCTCATTTGGATTTCATGCATCCCAGCGCTTGGGCCACAGATATCAGCACATTGTATTTACACCAAGTGAATATTTCACCTCTCCCCTTCTTTTACCCAGGGCTTTGCAGCATCATTTCCACCAGCTGATGACTTTGCTGTGCTCAGAGAACATTGCTATCATCTTTATTTAAATTTCACACTGGTCTATGTGTCGAAGGCTAAGTTCTGGCATGCAGAATCGAACAGATATTCACATTTTTAAATTAGCAGACAGTGGGAATGAATGAATGGCTCTTCCCTAGGGAAATATTCTGGATCCACTCAGTCCAACAGCCTTGAAAACTGGGCTGGTAATAACACAGCCTTAGCTGGGGCCTCTGCAGCACACCAAGGCTGGAGGTTGTTGCATCAGCAGCTCAGCGGTGTTTACCAGGGCAGGAGGAATAAGCTCAGCGGCTGATTCCCCCGGGAGCACGGCGTGCTGATGTTTGCAGTCAGTCCAGATCTCATCTCTGAAGGAAACAATGCACCAAGCCAAACCTCCCTCTGACTCTCAGCCTTTGATTTCTCTTTGGCAGTGGGTTACTCCCGTTGTCTAGGTCAGAAAATACAGTATTTAAAGTGTTGAGCAGCGTAACCCCAGCTCCCCTTCTCCTGCACTGCTGTGGGCACAGGCACACCCGTACCAGACACAGCTCTCTGCTCACCACTTGAGCAGGGCTTATTTTTTTTTCCCCACTCTGCTTAACATGGCTTTCCCAGTGGCAGCTCACCAGGCTAGAAAAATAAATCAGCAACAAGGAGCATGTACGTTGTATGGACTTGGTCAGCCCATGCAGGTAGTTGGCCAGGTCCCACCGTGTCAGTGTCATTGTTCTTGTGTCACGGCTCTTGGTGGGATGCTGTGCCTTAGGGATGCAGCCCCACTGCCTTTCAAGAGTGTGTTGTCCTCTACTGTGCATCCTCCAGGGCAGCCTGGTGAAATGAGAAGGTCAAGGAGAAACAGTGCAGATCACATAAGCAGGAAATCTCCATTAGAGATTTTTTTGGGCTCTGGTTTAGAAAAGAAAACTGAGAAAAGATGAATTTTTGGAGAGGGGATGGAATATCCAAGGCATGAGCAATTGTCAGGGAATTATCTGATGAACCCATTTGATGGGATTAAATTATAAGTGAAAAATAAATACTTTTCTCTATGTTTCTTTGTCACTATTGCTAAAATATTGAAGTTTAAACAAGGAGGCTTTTAATGGAGGGTTGTCTCGCAGGGTGTATTGTATTCACTGGAGTTTGCTCTCTCCTTGGTTAATTATATATATTTATCCATCTTACTGAAAGCTTCTCCAGAGCAGAGAGATGCTGCTTTATTTCTTTATTTAATAAAGGAAATGCATAGCGGAGAGAGATCTGTTAAATATCAAGGCTGTTCGGTCTCTGATACTCCGGTTTCTGGTAGGGGCTGGAAGGGGACGTGTCAGAGGTAGACAGTAGGAGCAAGGAGCTCCTATCTCCACACTGCATGGCTGCAGGCATGGGGAAACCCAGGGCAGGAGATCTTGTCCATGGTTTGGGCTGAGACTGTCTGGAGGCTCTTGTGGGAATCTTAGGAATCCTTAGGACCCATTGAAGAGTCCAGGCCAGCCCCATCCCCACTTGTTGTCTGTGCTAGGTGATTGCTCTGCAGCTGCTGTGTCCCCTCTCCTTGATCCACCCCACTCCTCTTCGTGTGTTCAGGTTTATTAAACATCTCATCTCCTCCTAAAACTGTGTAAGGTCTCAGCATCTGCAGCATCTTTGGGCAAAGAGCTCCACAGTGCAACTACCTGGTGCATGTGGAACTGGCTCCTTCTGCACACACCATCTGCAAGATTCATTTGAAATCCCTTAGTGGAGGAAGAGACCATGAACAGTCCCTCTCCAGGCAAAGTCTTTACTTACCTGCAGGCTCTCCACCCTCCAGTTGCTGTCTCCAGGCTTGCAGGGGTTATCCCTGTGCTTGAGTGATGTGGCTGTCCATACCCCACAAGAGACAGAAAGGTGGACCCATGGTTTGATGAGGAGATCTCATCTCATCAAGTACTGTTCTGGAGAGCACACAGCCACCTTGTGTGCTGGGCTGTGTCCACTCAGATGGCACGAGGAGCTGAGGCACAGGATCTTCTGTACATCAGCAGATGTGTCTCTGTGGTGCCAGAGAAGGGATGTGGGGGCTGTGGGAGGCTGTGCTCACAGCTCTCCCCCACCCTGGGGGATCGTAGGGTCCTCAGGGCACCCAAAGCACCCACAGATTTCACCCAGCAGCAGCCTCAGCTCCTTTTTGTTCCATAAAGGCCTTTTGGACAATAACCTGCTGTACTAAATGTGTGGTCTCCTAATTAGTGCCTGGTTTAGTCATGGGAGTCTTGTAACACTGGGAGAAAAATCCCACCCCTGTATAGACAGGGACTGGCCTGGGCAGGAGAGCCTCAGTGTGACATGGTCACAGCACAAGTGTCATTACAGCCTGCCAGGGAGCTGTGCCCATTTTCCTGCCAGCAAGGGCTGTTTCTCTGCTTGCAGCCATCAGAGTCCTGAACCCCTGGAAATGGCACAAATATGGGGGGTTATTTTCTTTCTTATCAGTTTTGTTTTGGAGCTTGGTAAAAAAATGTGAGGTTTTCATTTGAAGCTGCTGCTAGACAGCTGTGTGCTGGCTCCTTTAACTTATTTATAACCTAATGATGCTGCTGCCTTCCTTGCTTGCCTATTTTTTGTTTGGTTGGTTGTTTTTTTGTTAGCTATCCAGTCAAGTGCTGTGTATCTTCTTCTTTAGGAAGATGAGCTCTCAGGAGTGTCTTCTGCTTTAAGGCTTTGTGCAGATTCTGCAGCTTTGGCTTGTCACTTACTGTCACTGATGCATTTGCTTTTTGAATCAAAGGGAATGTGGTCTTCATGCCTGGAGCATTTATTTGGGAATAGCCACCTTAGATCAGCTAAAGGGTCACACTGCTCTTTGGATTCACAGTCTGGATTTGCAACACCCACCTGTGATGTGATGAGCACACAGGGATGACATCATATGGGGTAATTACTGCTGCAGCTCCAGTCTCACACACCATCATCTCTTCCCCCTCTCAGCTCTCTCTTTTTCATCTCAGCCAGCCACCCTTAAGGGATGCTTTGTCTTCAAGCATCACCTTCATCTCATGTGAGAAGCAGGCGAGTAAAGTGTTGCAAGGTGAGAAACCTGGATTTTAGTGGAAGAGCATAAATGAAGTAAATAAAATGTTGGCAGTTGCTTCTGTGTAGAAGCTGATTTAGACTCTGGGGTTACAGCACCTGGAGCTGGACTCGCCTATCCAGATGTAGACAGCTTCAGCTGAGCTGTTCATCCAGGTTCCCCGCACAGCTGACAGGCAGTGCCATTGCACGATTCATCTCGTCCTAAGGTGCGTGTCAGAAAATAGGTCAGATGGATTGTGCTTTAAAAATGCTCATTTTCCTAAAGGCAGTTGTGCTGACGAGCACAGATGTAGATACTTCTGTGTGTCTGGAGTAGGGGGAGGCAGAACCCACCCCTGGAAGCCAGCAGCATTGTCACATAGAAAAGGCTTCTGAAATAATTCCTGCTCTTCCCCAAGGCAGCACCAGTCTCCCATGCCACCCCCAGTCCTGTTGGGGCTCAGAGTCCCTAACAGGCCAGTCCTCTCTGCATGCTGGGTAAAGAAAACCAGCAACAGGGCATCGTCAGCACACTGGGCTGACGGGCTGTAGGACCTGCCATGCTGATCTTGTGTGGTTTGGGGCCTGATGACAAACTGCAGCTGGGCAAATGGCAGAGAAACAGGAAATAGCAAATTGCTGCAGAGGTGACTGGTGGGAACAGCCTGGTCCCCGTGCCTGAGCATCCAGCCTGACCTCAGATTACAGCTCCTGCTGCCCCTCTTGCCTCCTGGATGAACAAACTGTTTTTTCAATGTCTTTCAGAGGAATGAGGTGGGGGTGGGTCTCTTTTCCCAAGGAACAAGGGACAGGACAAGAGGAAATGGCCTCAAGTTGTGCCCAGGGCAGTTGAGATTGGATGTGGGGAAGAATTTCTTTGCTGAAAGGGTTCTGAGGCATTGGCAGGGGTTGCCCAGGGCAGAGGTGGAGTCCCCATCCCTGGAGGGATTGAAGAGTCGTGTAGACACAGTGCTGAGGGACATGGGTCAGTGGGGACTGGGCATTGTTGGGTTCATGATTGGACTGGATGATCTTAAAGGGCTTTTCCAATCTGGGTGATTCTGTGATTCTGTAATGTAACTAGGAGCTGAAAATGTCCCTTTGTGCCCTGCTCTCCCCCTGCCAACAAGTGAGCTGTTGCCCGGGCAGTGCTGGGGAACTCCCTGAAGAGTGAAGGGGTGGGGGAATCTCTCTTAAGGGAGATTGCAGCATTAAAACACAGCCCTGAGTGGCCCCTTCCCAGCAGTTGGAGATGTTAAGGGGAAAGGGCAGTGTGTGCAGTGCACTCTGCTTAGGGAATGTACTTCTTTTTAATGATAATATTTAGAATTAGATTGCCATCTGATTAGGGCAGGACCTAGCCCTTTTTGCGCAGCAGTTATCATGTCATTGGCCATAAGGGGTAATAAATAACGCTGAGAGATGATGATAATGATGGAGGTTGAGTGTAGGATGTAGGAGGAGGGATGTATTTTCAATAGGAGTCCCTCCTGCCAGTGACCATGGTGAGGTGGTGTTTGCATGTGCTGGACAGATGTCCAGAAGCTGCTGCATGATGTACCAGAGCCAAGTGTTGGTCATCAGTGGGTCCAGCAAGACCCAGTGGCAGCCACCACATCTCTGAGCTACCAGTGCCCTGCAGGGGGAAGTTCACATGCATGAAAGCTATAAAAAATAATGCTCCACTATGCTGTCCAAGAAACTGGTGTCAAGGTGTCTGTGGCTTGTGGCTGTGGCGGCAAATGGGGCTGCTGGCCCAGGTTAGAAGCAGAAGCCCTTGCTCCTGGGCACAGGGGAGCAGCAGAAGCACTAACCAGTGCTTCTGGGAGACAGAGAAAAGAGGGAGGGCACTGCAACCTGATGGAAACCCCAACAGCACCCTGACCCCATCAGTGCTGGCTGGCATCACCCTAAGGATCCACTTGGCTGATGGGAAGCGACGAGCAAAGGTTGACAGGGCGGGATTGTGGCCAGGGCAGGCAGCTGATGGCAACGGGCTATTTTCTGAAAGATGAAATTTATTACAGGGCACCATACAAAGCCTAAATTAGGCTATCCAGGGAAAGAAAAAAGAAAACCAAACCACCTTGGTGTGTGTTATCTGTATGCAGAGCTGGTCACGCCGAGTAATGTAGTGCAATAAGGCTGAACCAGGCAATAATGGGCTGCGTGGCTGCTTTTTTTGCTCCTCTCTCTGTGCTTTTTTGTTGTTGCAGTGGGACCTTAATGGGGTTCTTTAAACAGATGCTTGAGGAGTTGTACTCCAGTGACCAGTGATTAAAAAGAAAAAAAAAAAAAGAAGAAAGACAAAAAAAAAAAAACAGAGAAAAAAATTTAAAAGCACAAGATTGACAGAAATCATTTTTCAAAAGAAAAGAGCTTGGGGGTGGGGATGAGCTGGGAGAAGACTGTCAGGCTGTGGAAAAGTTTAATAAATTCCATGTCACTCTAAAGACCATCATGTGCAGAGTTGCCCAAGGCCAATAAAACCCGATAAATGTCTGATAGGCTGGCTCGGCTGCACTGGCACACGTTATTGCTTTGATACCTTACACAAAAATAAGGTGCTTTTTTTTTTTTGGTTGTTTTTGATATGGTAAGAGGCCTTGCAGTGTGCTGTTCTTTATAAGATATATACATATATAAAATCCATTATAAAAACACCAAAGGATTTAAGTGTGTAGCTGTCATCAGTTACTATTTAACTGAGCGAAACATGTTAAAAGCAGCAACAATACAAGATAGCAGTGAACGCATGAAAGCACAGGCAATCTTCCTCCCACATTTAAGAGAAAGTGCTTTTTAAAACTGTAATCTTGGTAGGGTTTGTGGGGAGGGGGAGAGGGGAAAATGGAGGAAACAGGGAGAAACATCTTTTATTTTTTTGTTTAACTTCAGTGAGTCGTTTCCCTGCTGTGGCAAACCTTTGGAGGATTTGCTCATTCTTCTCCCAGGGGGGGCTGGGCTGAGCTAACGTGTGCAGGGCTGTGACCTGCCTGGTTCTCATGGCAGGATGGGGGTCTTGCATGCCAGTGGATGCTGTAGGACATGACAGCTTGGACAGCAGCAGCAACCCCTTGTGCTCATGCCCTTGGGTGATTCAGCTCACTCTCCCAGTCCTTATTTCCTCCGTGGTCCTTGTTGTGGAAGCACAGCTATGGTTTTAGTGAACCCATGCACCCTTCCCAGCACGTGGTCAATGTATTCTAAAGGTCCTTGGCTGTTGGAGTGATGGGAAACTTGGTGGTTTCTCCTGGTTAGGAATCATGCCTGTGTTTTCATCAGCTTTGGTGCAGGTTTAGCTCCCTGCCTGTGGTCCCTGAGCACCAGCTTTGAAATGACCTGGGAACTGCTCCTAAAACCGGGGTGAAGCAGGCGGTGTGGTTGTGGTCACCCAGCTCCTGCCTCAGCCAGCGATGGGTCCCAGCCTGGCCTGGACCTGCGCCTGATCCCCCTTTGCTCTGGCAAAGCTCAAGGAAAATAACCTGGACAGACAGCATGGGGCTGTGGAAGACCTGGCCCCAGAGACAGGTGCCTGTGCCAGTTTCCCAAGACCTTTCTCTGGCCCTGGAGAAGAGGAGGACAGCAGGAGCCGGGGAGCTGCCAGGGCCCCATGGCCCCGCTGTGTGCTGCCGGGCAGCACAGCAGCCCTTAGCTCTGCCAGGGCTCCATTCCTGTTTATTACCCAGTCTCTCCATTTGTTACTGCGTGTTGTGCTGGTGCCTACAGGTCATGATTCAGGTGAGCTCAGTGCTGACCGGATTTATAGCGGGTTTTCTTACAGTTGTCTCTCTACAGAGCTGAAAGTCAAAATCATCAGCTGGGAAAAGTCCATGGGGCTGCAGAGAGCTGGGGCTGGGAGGACAGGGCAGGGGTCTTCCCTCTAGCCTCATGGTTGAATTTCCATGTAACTTTTCTACACCTTCACCTCTTGGGCAAGCTGAAGTCTTCCAGGTTTCAGTGTCTGTATTTAGAAGCTGAGTATTTGGAATATTTGGGCAAAATCAGTTTGTCCAGCTGCAACAGCCTGGCCTGACTGAAGGTGGTATAAGAAACACTTTTTTTTTTTAATTGTTATGTGAGAAGTACTTGCAGGGTATTATTTCCAAAAGCTGAAATTTAGTCTGGGAAGAGCTGTTGTTGAGAAGTGTTTTTAGTTGGAAAGAAACTGGGTTTGATTCAGCTGAGTGATGAACCTTTGATAATCACAGGCTTAGCGTAGTCAATACATTCTTCTTCTGAACTGTCAGCTGTTTTCTGTAGTTTTCTCCCTCATCCAGACACACACTTCATATGGAGAAACACAGCTCCAGAAGAATCCTCCTCTCTCCTCTGTGCTGGTTGTAGTTGGCAGGAAGATGCTTACTTCCAGGTTTTGCAAAATGTATAAAAGTACAAGCTCATTGAATTAGATTTTTTTTTTTTTTGCCTAATTTTCCCCTCTGAAAAGTATTGATTTTCTTTCTGAAGTGTCTTTGGAGCAAAAGTTGCACACCTTGAAATTTAATTCCAACAACTTGGAGGATTCAGGTTGAATCTCCCTTTCTACTGGGTAACCTTGGGTGAGTCATCCAGCCTCTTGGTTTCTCCCTGGCCAAACAGAACAAGGACTTTTCCTTTTCTTCCACCACTCCCTGCTTTTGTCTATTAAAATACAAACCCTGTGGGTCTGGAAGATGCAGTCCTGGATGGTTCCTCTCTCTTATGTGCATTTGCAGTGTTTGTGGAAGGAAAAGCCATGAGCAGCCTGGCAACATTTTAGAGGGGAAAAACAATGGGGCTTTATCCAACATGTTGGTTCTGATCAGATAAATAGCGATTTCCTGGCAAAATTCCTGCTCACATAAAGCTTTGCCTCATCTCTCGTCTGCTTCCTTCAGGAGGCCACAGCTCAGCTCAGTGTAAGGAGGCTGCACTAATACAGATACCTGCAGAGGGAAAGGTAAAGAAAAGAAGCTGCAAATGTTTAATGTTGTCCACATGTGAGAAGTGTTCACTCTGTTCATCATAATCCCATTTTCTGCCTCAGACGTGTCATTACTGCCCACCGGATCTGGGGAGATAGCAGCAGGAAATGAGCTGGAAAAACATCAGACAGTTTGGGTCTTTCTTTAAAAGTCATTAACACCTTTAAGATATTTAATGAACTGCAGGCAGCTCTCAGAGTGGAGAAGGATAAATTTGCTGTGGGGATGACAGTGAAGCGAGGCTCTGCAAGAAGGAAAGAGGAAAGTGTTTGGTTTCATTTGGACTGGACTGGAGGGCAAGGAGAGCTGAGGGCAAACCCTGGCCAGATGCCAAAGGTAAGAAGGGAAATGAAACAGGCACAAGTGTAGGGGTCCCTCTCCCCAGGGCCTTCCATGGGCAAAGAGGTGAGCAGGGCTGCTCCCACGTGTGCTCCCCTACCCCAGCAGCATTGCAGAGCTTGCAAAGATGTCTGGATAGAGACACACCATCTCCTGTCCATGGAGGCACACCATCACCTGTGCATTGTTCACACTCAGTGGAGGCACACCATCACCTGTCCATGGTTCACACTCAGTGGAGGCACACCATCACCTGTGCATTGTTCACACTCAGTGGAGGCACACCATCACCTGTCCATTGTTCACACTCAGTGGAGGCACACCATCACCTGTGCATTGTTCACACTCAGTGGAGGCACACCATCACCTGTCCATGGTTCACACTCAGTGGAGGCACACCATCACCTGTGCATCGTTCACACTCAGTGGAGGCACACCATCACCTGTGCATGGTTCACACTCAGTGGAGGCACACCATCACCTGTGCATTGTTCACACTCAGTGGAGGCACACCATCACCTGTCCATGGTTCACACTCAGTGGAGGCACACCATCACCTGTGCATTGTTCACACTCAGTGGAGGCACACCATCACCTGTCCATCGTTCACACTCAGTGGAGGCACACCATCACCTGTGCATCGTTCACACTCAGTGGAGGCACACCATCACCTGTCCATCGTGCAGGTTCAGCTGAGTCCATCTGTGTTTGCTATTTGCAGTCTCCTGAAACAAACTTGTAAAGGGAGGTGAAGCCAAGGTGTTATCCCACATGGAGACCAATTCCCAAGTGCCCACACTGCTCCAAAGTGGCAACTATAAAACTTCACACACCTTAGCTATCATTAGGTTGGGGCAGCACATCCCAGATCAGCTCCTGGTGCAGGCAGGTCCATACCAGCCAAAGCTCAGGGACTTCTGTTTGCATGAGCACAGCAGCCACCAGCTATGACCTGTGCACCAGCCCACACCCCTGAGATCTGCACACAGGCTCCTGCCATCGCCCTCTCCTCTGCTGGCTGCAGCCTTCTCTGACGTTGATGAAGTACTTGAGGTATTGTTCTTTTTATGTACTTGCTGTGCTGCCTGCACACCTACGAGCGTCTCTAATTTGCAGCACATCTCTCGGGTGGAAGGAGGTATTTATCCTTCTGACAGGCAGAGGGGGGCCAAGCAACTTGTCCAAAGCATGGAGTGAGTCTGCAAATTAACAGGGACTCAACCCAGACCTGAACTGGTGCCCCAGCTCCTGGCACACACGTCCTGCCTGCTGGCAGCTGCTGGAAACGTGAGGTAGAAAGGAAAGCAGTTTGTTTTGCAGGTTGCTTCTTTGTAAGGACTGCCTCTTTTCTTTTGCAGTGCTTTATAATTTAAAATTGTCTGGGCTTTCAAGTCTCACGTTCTTAGGGTCCCCATGGGTGGCAGAGGTGAGAAGCTGAGATGAAAAGGCAGCACCTGGGCTGGTAGAGGCTGGTGAGGAGCAGCACTGAGGGGCTGCCTGGGGGGTTTGCTGCCAGATGAGCACTAGCTCCCATCAGAAACCCTGGGCTCCCTTCCAGGCTGGGAAGGGCTTATAGGATTTAGTAGCCATAAGCTATGGTGCCACTTCCCTGCTCTCTTGACCCTTCACATCTCAATCCCATCAGCCTGGTGCAAACTTTTCACCTCCCCAGCTTGTCCCATTCATTGCATCTCCTGTCCCGTCCCAGTCGCTGCCCCTTGGGGATCTCAGATGGGTTACTCCCTTCTCTGACCTAACCCCTTGCCCCCATCCACCCTGCCAGGCTCAGTCCTCCCCTCCCTGGCTCTTTCCTCTAACCCCAACTCTGCACCAAGGCAGTCACTGGAGCCCAGGAGAGGCAGCCCTGCCTCCTGTCTTGGCTTTGTGCAGCTTCTCACCTGGACAGTGAAAAACACGTGTCTTGGCCACCGCTCTCTGAATTTCAAGATCTTCCTTTAAAGCATGAAAAATTGTCCAAAAGTTTTATACCAATGTGTTTCTCACCATTCTCCCCTCAAAAATGGCTGGATTATAGGGGCTGAAGATGGTGGTGGGACAGTTCAGAGAGGCACATGCTCACTGCAGAAAGTTTCAACCCAAACAGTTAAATCCCCAAAGGAATTTCCGAAAGCACCTAAGCAGGCTACATGCCTAATTCCCAGAGCCCAATGGGACTTGGACATCTAATCTCCTTAGCTGCTTTTGGAAATCTTTGCCAGGTGCCTGTTTGCATGTTTAGGTGCTCTAAAACCTTTGCAAGTCTGAGCTGCAGAGTGCAGTCAGTTTGGGTTGGAGCAGAATTGCAGCAAATCCCATCTGGAGAGAGTTATTTGGGCTTAAATCGAAGCCAGGCACCCAGTGTGGTCCCCAGCCCTGCTAAGGGACATCGTATGTCATCCATCATTAGGTGATTTTGCTTTATTCTGCTTTTTGCCAACATGTTATGGGGAGGGCAGGAAGGCAGGGCATTCCCGTGTCTGCCCCTGCCCAGAAGAGCATCAGCCCTGTTGGAT
This sequence comes from Caprimulgus europaeus, assembly GCA_907165065.1. The sequence goes on along the minus strand of OU015543.1, from coordinate 2,282,015 downwards.
GCCACAAGAAGTGGCTGAACTGTCAAAAGCACTCACCCTGCTGTGCTTCTTTGGCAGACCTGGCCCATAATGACCACTGCTTTATGGGACCAGAGCTCAAAGTCAGGAAGAGCAAAGGCAAAGCCTCCAAGCAAGAGCATTGTGTTGCTGAAACAGGAACAGAGCAGCTCTCTGGGCAATAGCAACGCTTCTGTCCTCTCAGTGCTGCTGAAAATCAGAAACTGCCTGCACAGTCTTTGTGCAAAGCGCTGAGCTCCTGGCCAGTGCTGCTGAGGGAAGGAGGAACATGAACTTTTTTGTGCTTTGGAAAATTAGGCCACAGATTTTGAGGTTGAAATACAGACCTGTGTGAGAGTCTTGGCTGTAGGACACCAGGGCAATCCTGAATAGTCACTGCCACTGAGCAGAGGCAGAAGCTCCAGAATCACAGAATCATTAAGGCTGAGAAGACCTCTAAGATCATCCAGTCCAACTGTGAGAGTATGAAAAGCCAGCACACTCAGAAGTGCTGTGTCCTGGCTCTGAAGTCACCTCAACCCTGTCCTTCAGGAGACCACCAGCAGCACGCTGTACCCCAGGGACACCCATGCAGCCACCGCTACCACCTCCCACGCCCCGAGGACCTCCCTCCGCTGGGACTCTGACCCCCCCTTATCTCACCCTACCCCACCCCCAGAAACTGACCCCACTTTCTGAGAAATTATTTCCAGTACAATAATTACAGGCTGAAAATTAGACCCCAGTCTTCAAAGAGCGGGCTCTGAAGCGCACATTAACTGTCTGCCAGGAGGAACCATCTTACCGGTCCCTGCTCGGCTCCTGCCTGAAATGCTGTTTGACTACAGGGCATGAAATGTTATTCATCCTTCCCCATCTCCCTCCCAGCCGTTTCTATTCAGATTTAGCACCGAGTGGGAGCAGCTGCAGCAGGTATATGAAAAAGATTTTCAGGTGTTCATGTGTCTTTTCCTTTCTTTTTTATTTTTTTTTTCCCCTGGTTCCCCTTTTATACATGAGAAAGCAGCATGAAAGGCAAAGCAAATGGGAATGGGAAAGAAAGGGTTTAAAAAAAGGTTTAAAGCAATCTGTTAATGCAGGGGAGTTCATTATCTGCTAACACAGGGCTGTGGTGTGTCAGACAGTGTGGGGTGAACGGCAGCGCGGCCCCGAGAGCCGCCGTGCCCGGTGGTGGTGGCCAGGGCTGGTGTGGAAGGATGGTGCTGAGGCAGCTGATGGGCATGAGGTTAATTCTCATTTCACTCCCTGGCAGTAGCAATTTCACGGATCTTGTCATCTGTGGACAGTTGCAGAAAGGGGAGATCAGAAATGACAAATATCCACATTACCTGCAGAGATTAAAATGCCACCAAATGTTCTTTTAATATGAAACTGCCAATGGTTCTGGGGTTTGGTTTGGATAAAAGCACATTTTCAGCTTTGAGTTTGTTTGTTTTTTTTTTTTTTTAAAGAACAGAACACACAGAGAAAAACATAAAAAAATGCAGAGGTAGCTGGAATTTGGAGGCTACCATGAAAAGCAGCCCAGATACCTAGGCTGGAATCTTCCATTTGCATGGATAATTGATAATCATCTATTTTTTCACACTAGTCAAAAACAGAATAAATTTTAAATAGGCTCTTGCCATTTTCTTGTCATTGTTATCTCATTAGGATCAATACTTTCCTTTGCTATTCTATAAACCTGGGAAAATCAGGGGGATGGATTTCCTCTAGCAGGATAAAACCCTTGGAGAGGTGAGATAAGAAATTAACATTAAGAATCACGATCGCTATCGTGTGCAGAGGTTTTGCCTCTGAAGCCCATCTGAAACTTGTTTTCTAGTGCATTTACATTTTGAACAACCGATGGCTCTTGTTGATGTGAAGCCACAGGGTGTAAAAACACCCCCGGGGTTTTGCTTTGCCGAGAATTGCCCGTCACTGCCGGTGGGAATTTCGGTGTGGCACAGAGCCTGGGGCCAGCTGGGACCGCGGGGAGAGGGGCAGGAGGGCACGGGTGACACATGGGTGTTGCATGCTTGTGCTCCTGCTCTGGTCAAATGAAAACTGAGACTTTTCTTTTTTTATGAGTTTATTTTTATATTATTATATTTTATTTATTTATTAGGCTTTTATTTCATTTTCCCTGCTGAGGAGCACAGCAGCATCTGTGCATGTCAGTGGAATTCCACTAGTGAAAAAGCCATTCCCTCTCCTGTGTGACCCACCCGAGGACAGTTTGGGTTATTTTTGCTTGTGTCATTTCTTTGCTTCTCACATCCTTGCTCCTCTGTAGCTGCCACCCAGGTCTGTTCTAGTGTTGTAGGAGGAGAGGAAAGGGGAGCAAGGGAACTAGTGCAGGGTCCAGACCAGGCCCTGGGATGCCTCTGAGCATCAGTGAGGAGGAAGGTGAGGAAGAAGTGCCTGGCACGGTGAGCATCCCCCCACTGCCCTCCCAGCGCTGGCTGCCTGGGCTCTCTCGTAGCTCCCACCATGTGCTGGTGTTTGCTGCTGGAGGCTGGGGCACACCATCCATCAGAAGCTCTGTGTACCCTTGGATTTAGGGCCACAAAAACGATGCGAGGGCTGGAGCAGCTCTGCTGTAGGACAGGCTGAGAGAGTTGGGGCTGTTCAGCCTGGAGAAGAGAAGGCTCCAGGGAGACCTTCCAGTGGCCTTTCAGTGGTTGAAGGGGGTTGATAAGAAAGATTGGGGACAGACTTTTTATCAGGGCCTGTAGTGATAGGACAAGGGGAAATGGTTTTAAACTGAAAGAAGGGAGGTTTAAATGTAAGGAAGAAATTACACTGAGGGTGGTGAAACCCTGGCCCAGGTTGCCCAGAGAGGTGGCAGAAGCCCCATCCCTGGAAACATTCCAGGTCAGGCTGGACGGGGCTCTGAGCAACCTGATCTGGTTGCAGATGTCCCTGTCACTGTGGGGTGGGGGGGTTTGACTGGATCATAGAATCCCAGACTGGTTTGGGTTGGAAGGGACCTCAAAGCTTACCCAGTCCCAACCCCCCTGCCAGCAGCAGGGACACCTTCCACCAGACCAGGTTGCTCAAAGCCTCATCCAACCTGGCCGAGAACACTTCCAGGGAGGAGCAGCCACAGCTTCTCTGGGCAACCTGGGCCAGGGTCTCACCACCCTCACAGTGAAGAATTTCTTCCTAATATCTAATCTAAACCTACCCTTTCAGCTTAGAGCCATGAAGGCCAGGTGGCTTTGGAAGGTCCCTTCCCACCCAAGCAGTTCTGTGGTTCCATGACTAAGGCCTGGGGAGGCAGAAGGTGGCAGCACCGGTGTCCTCAGCCTGGGAGGGAGTGGCAGGGACAAATCCAGAGCGGACAGTGCAATTGGCATTTGCGGAGCAGCGCGGGCACGGGACAGGGCAGCACTCAGCCAGATGCAGGAGAAACGAGGGGTCACCCCTTCCCCACCCCAGGGGTGGCACAGCGGCTCCCTGGCTCTGTGGGAGCAGCATTGAGTGGCTTGGGAGCGTGCAGGAAGCAACCAGAACCACATCAGCACATCTATGGAGGTGTCCTGACCAAGGGAAATAGAAGGGACTTAAAGAGAAGGGTTGGCTCTCCAGGTGTTTCAGGGGAAGCCTTCTGGTTTGGCTGGAGAGAAACCAAGAGAGAGAAAATTTAACAGGAGAGAGATGGAAGCTGGCTGATGAGGGGTGGGAGCTGACAGCTCAGTAGCAAATGAGACATGACAGAAAGGGGGGAGATAATTTAACAGGTTGGCCTGATATTGTCCTTCATAGTCATGTCTTGATTTTCTCTTGCTTTAGATTTGTCAGATCTGATTTTGCACAGAAGATGAGGGCGGGGGGGATGCTCTGTTCCACATGTGCTGCGTGGAGGTGTCTGTGCAGCCGCCTGTTGCTCTTCCAAGCCACAGGCAAGCAAGAAGTTTTTAATTTTAAATGTCTGGAAGTATGTTAGTGTTGTCAAAATGACCTGTCCTTTATCAGTTGCCTTCTTGAGAGCTGTTGTGCTATTTTTGCTCCAAAGTTCAAAACAAATTCTCCCAAAACCCAAGGCCAGGAACTGTCAGCTTCCCTGAACCCAGTGAAAACTGACATTTATAACAAAAGCCTTTGACTTCTGGTGTTCAACTCTAAGCAACAGGCTGCACCCCCCCTGAGGCTTGGCAGCTCCCAGCTGCAGGAGATGTTTGTGGTGGAGCCCAGGGGGAAGTTTGGGGGCTTTTATGTTTTGCTGGAGTCTCATGCAGGCTCACGAGCAGCCACATCTCCATGGTCCTGCACCCCAGCCTGGCCAGGTTTGTGCAGGGGTCAGCGGGGTCTTGAGGTGGAGGTGTAAAAGCCACAGTTGTGCTTGTCCATAAGGACCTCCCAGACCTTGGTGGGTGAAGGGTGGTCTCTAAAGGCAGATGTAGCCCCCAAGGTCACCGCAGGTCGGGTGCCCCTCTTCCAGCTCCACATAAAAATAGTAAAATAAAATAAAAAAAAGAAAAGCTGAGCTGCTTTTATTTTTTCACCCAAATAACTGCAAAAAATAATTTCTTAAGCTCTTTGTGTATGGCAAATGGCTTAGAAGGACATAAAAGACAAGCTCTGATTTTCCTCTCTAACTCCCCTGGCCTTTTTTAAGGCTATTGCCTGGCCCAGCTCCTAAGCCACAGATTCCTGTAGCTTTTGAGGCTGAAATGTCCCCTGAGGGTGGGCAGGGGATGCCTGCAGCCTCCACAAAGCCAAAGGCAGGGTGCTGCAGGCAGCCAGGGCCTCTGAGGAAGGGGCTGCTGCTGCTGGGAGGGTTCTCATTGCAATTGCCCTGCAGATATTTGCTTCAGTCCCTTCAGGCCAGACCCTCCTGAGCCCCACCTGAGAAGTGAAGCTGCTGGTCAGGCACTGAGCTGCAGGAGCTGGGATGTGGTACAGGCAGCTCCACAGCGATTTAAAAACCATTCCTCATATCCCAGCCTCCTGGAGCAGGCCAGACAGGGGTTAGAAGGAGTTTGCCACAATAAAATAACACCAAAACCCAGAGCACGTTCTGGTGGGGAATTTAGGATCAGAGCAGTCACTCATTCCAGGGAGGTGGTGAAGCTGCTCTTGGGGACACGTGGCGGTGCTGGGGCAGGGGAGCCCCGTTTGCAGAGGGGTGCTGCTTCCTGGGCACTTTGGGAAGTGCTGCTGGTTTGTCAGTGGTGAGTGGCCCTGGTTGCAAACCCTCTGTGCTGGGCAGCCTGCTGCTACCCTGGGAGGAGACCCTCGGGGAGGGCTTGGTTCCAGCTGCCCATATAGCAATCATAGAATCACAGAGTGGTTTGGGTGGGAAGGGACCTTTATAGACCATCCAGTCCAACCCCCCCTGCAGTGACAGGGACATCTGCAACCAGACCAGGTTGCTCAGAGCCCCGTCCAGCCTGACCTGGAATGTTCCCAGGGATGGGGCATCTAGAATCAGAATCATAGAATTGTTTTTTGTTGGAAAAGACCTTTAAGACCATCAAGTCCAACCACTAACCTAGCACTGCCAAGTTCCCCCCTACCACCTCTCTGGGCAACCTGGGCCAGGGTTTCACCACTGTCATGGTAAAGAATTTCTTCCTTATGTCCAATCTAAATCTTCCCTCTTTTAGTTTAAAACCATTTCCCTTTGTCCTATTGCTACAGGCCCTGCTAAGTCTGTCCCCATCTTTCTTATCAGTCCCCTTCAGGTACTGGGAGGCCACTAGAAGGTCTCCCTGGAGCCTTCTCTTCTCCAGGCTGAACAGCCCCAACTCTCTCAGCCTGTCCTACAGCAGAGGTGCTCCAGCCCTCAGATCAATTCTGTAGCCTACTGCAGTGTCCCTCCACCCTACCCTGCTGTGTGTGACACCCCACTCTCCATGTGCAAGGGATACTGGGTGTGACAATGACGAGCTCTCCTGGGAGCTGGTGCTGGGGGAACCAATGTGGTGGCTGTGTCCCAACCTGTCTCTGCTGAGCTTTGGGTGCATTACTGGTCCATGGGGGAGGTTGCCTTTCCAGTCCTCCCTGGCACCTCCTGTAAGAGGTATGAGAATCTGCCTGTCCTTCCTGGGACAAATCCCACTTTGTCTTTCCCAAGTTATGGATGGGGCTGACCCTTTGCCCCAGGTTTGAGACACCCCCAGTCCTCTGTGACAGATGAGCAACTGGTGCCTCTTGGTTTATTATCAGCCTGGTCCAAGTTAATTTTTAATTGTCCATTTCTCTCTGATGCCCACTTAAACAGGCTGGGTAGGCTGCCTGAGGATCTGGCACGTGAGAAAGGTGAGATCTTTGCTTAAAAGGACATTGCCCAGTGATTTTTCACAATCCTTTGAACAGTTTTGCTGATTCTTTTATTTTTAATTGGTTCCCCTTGGAAAACTCATGCTGAAATCTCTGTCCTTTCATCATTTTGTGCCGCCGTGGATGCCAGCAGTGTGCTTGGAACTGCACAGGGCATGCGAGGAGCCGGGGTCGCCTCAAATATCCTGCCCATAAACTAGGTCAGCGTTTGACAAAGAGATTTTAGCTGGCAGTGGGTCTGGTGCTGACATCCTATTGCAATGCCAATAGGGGTGGTTCTGGGGGGATGTGATTTGTTCCATCAAAGAGCACCATGGAAAGGTTTTCCTTAGCCTGAGCAGCATCCTTCACCACCAGGGGAGGTGGTGTGGGGTCTTGGGGGTCTGCAGCCATTTCCCTGGACCAAAGCCTGACTTGAAATGCCCATGGAGATCTGCATGGTGTGGTGGGGAAGAGTAAAGCAAAAACTGCCAGGCTTTGGGCACTGGGGTTAGATGGGGATGGAGCTGCCCTGCTGTGGGTGCTGGAGCTGAGACAGCAGCACTGGGCATAGGAGCCACAGCACCTTCCACCCACCACCCCCAGGCAGAGACCCTCCAGCCCAGGGAAAGCCATGAGCAGTATTTTGTGGGTTGTATCATTTGGTCTCTTGCTATACAAGTAAATCCCTGCAAAGGGAGGGTCTGAGCTCTGTGCTGGATCTGTCCCTTGTCTGGGAAGGCCCCTGCATCCACCATCCGAGCTCTCAGAGGTGGGCTGAGACCTGAACAGTGCCCATCGGGCTGCCTGCCATCCTGCTCCCGTCAAGATGCCCCTGGTCTGGGACCTGCCACCATCATCACCAACCTCGTTCACAGCCACAGGGCCCCGGTTTGCAGATGGAGAAGGGGTTATTTTGGCAGTAGCCCGTTCAGAGGCGAGTGACTGCCACCCCTGCTGCCCTCTGCTATATGCTTCTCGGCCGCACTCTGAGCTTCACAGCCCATATATTATGCTGGGTTTGATTACTTTTCAAGCCATAGACTCTTAGCAAGGAAAAATGTTCTCCTGAAAGACTAAATTATGCCCTCCTTCCCAGCAGGGTCCGCAGCGAGCACAGGCAGCTCCTTTCTAGCATTTGCATGACCTCAGGAGTTGGTTAGAGCGAAGCAGTGCTCATCTCAGTGGCACCTCCAAAGGAAACCTCAAACCCACTTGGTTGGGCTCAGTAAAACAGCTTACCCCTGGCTCCTCATCGCCGTGATCCCCATCTTCTGACTTCTAGGCAAACGGTGGACTGTTCTTCAGACCCTGCAAGGAAAGGAGGGGTCTGCTGCCTGTTCCCTGCCACGCAGGAGGGTCACCCATGACAGCAGCAGGAGTCTGGCACTAAAGGAGGGAGGGAGAATAGATACAGGGGGGTAGAATATTTTTATTTATTAGTATTTTTAGAAAAGATCACTGTGCAAAATGCCCTGCTTCTTTCACTTGTGGCCAGGCGAGTGCAACCTAGACAGGTGTGGCTTAGCACTGCTGTTTTCATTACACAATAGCACAACGAGGCAACCAGCACTGCCACTATTGCCTTTTTATGAAACCTCCCTGGAAGAGCTGGGAAGCCCATCTCAGCATTGCTCTGGCCATCCCCTTCCCCTCACTGCTCCCCCTTGGCTTGGCACGTGTCCCTGAGTCTCCTCCTCTCGTTTAACCTCCAACTCTGCGTGCTTGCAGCCCTTCCTGTTTCTTGGGCCGGATGGGTTCCCTGGGTTGGCTGTGTCTTATCTCGGGTAGCACAGCTGTGAGGGCTCAGATGGGAGGGGTGGTGTTAGTGTTTCCAAAGAAACTTAAAAAAACCCTGATGGGGCTCAGGTGCAGAGCACGGGAGGGTCACGGGCGGCAGAGGCGTGTCCTGCACCCTGCTTGGCTCCAGAGCAAACTGCCCACACAGTGGGGCCACTGTGAGCAGTGACACGAGGCTGCGGTGGCAGTGGCAGTTTGTCTCCTTCCAGCAGCACAGTGCTGCCTGCACCACGGGTGTGCAGTGGCTGCTGGCAATGGCAGCGAGGCTGGGGAGCTTCACCCCATGGCAGGGCTGAGCCCACGCTCACCTGTGCTCTGGCTCTAATGTTCTCACCACTTTGGGAACTCTTTTCTGCTCCTCGTTTCTCAAAAGGATTGATTTTAATTTGGGGAGCTGAGTGTGGGTGTGGGAAGCTGCAGATGCTGCTCATGGCAGGACACGTTTCGATGGGTTCCAGCAGTGCTGGCTCCGTCAGTGTGTCCAGGCTGAGCCACTCAGCGCTGCTCAGCAGCTTGGGAATTGAACCAGGGTCAAGCCCAGGGGCTCAGCATCTACTGCTGCAAGCGGGGTCGGTTCTGGAGAGGTGATGGTGGGGAGCAGAGCACCCCCAGCACCCCTCTGCCACGCCGGGCAGTGGGTCCCTGCCAAGGGAGGGTGCTGGTCCCCATGGACAGACACGGCCCTGACCGTGCAGCGAGCGTGTGCCCGTGCCGTGCAGGATGGCAGCTGGCAGCTCCGAGCACCCTGCGCACGGCTGACGGCCGCCGCTTCCTCCCTCGCTCCCCGGGTCGTGCTGCTCCGCTTCCCCCCCCAACCGCCTTGGAGTTAAAGGCAAAGGGGGCGGCGAGACCTGTTGCGGTATTTCCAGCTGCTGTGTCTATAAACCCCTTATAAACGCTGTGCCTATAAGCCCTCCTCGGGGCTGGAGGAGGTGACGGTGTCCCAGTGTCAGCTCTGTAGCTGGGGACAGAGCCTGGAGCAAGAAATGTCCCCGTCCCCCATCGGCTCCCCCAGGCAGGCTGCCTGCCTGCCTCCATTTTGCCTGACAGCATAGACTTGCTTTTAACTAGTCTTTAAAGATAATGAGAGGACTTACAAAGCTTCACCTGAGTCAAAGTGTTTCCAGGAAATGCCAGCTGCCAGTGTCTCTGTTTAAATAGGAAACGGTTTGGTTTTGTTGGGTTTTTCCATCTGTAAAGCACAAAACCACGCTGCTGTGTTGATTCATGAAAACGCCACCGAAAGCAGCAGTGAGAAGTAAAAGGGAAAAATGACCAGGTCAGCTCTGCTGCCAAGGATGAGTGAAGAGCTGAAAGGCTGAGCAGAAAAGGTGGCGTTTGAAGGGATTTGGTGCCTGATTTAACGCCCTCCTTCGCTCTGCAGTTCCTGTGCTGTTGTATCGTACACGATGCGCGCTCGAGCGGAGGCACAGCCTCTGCCTCTGTGCTCCAGCCATGCAGTTTGTACCTTGCATGGGTAAAGAAATATGCAAAAACAGATATTATTTTTATTTTTTGTGAGTGACATTTTGCTTTAATAGCCTTTATCTCCTGTCCCTGTGCAACAAACCACCTTGTGTCCAGCTCTGACCTGACTCTACAGCCCCAGGGTGTTTCCCACCAGAGAGCCCAGATTGTGGTGCTCCCTCCAGCATGAGCCATGGGTTTTTCTTTGCATGTAGAAATGGACCTCGCCTCTCCATCCAGGGGTGTTCCTCTGAGCAAGAACACCCTCTCTCTGCAGCAGGGGAGGACTGGGGGTCCCCCCTGACTGAGCTCCTGCCTTCCTGCACGCGTGCCGTGCTGGGAGCCCGCAGCCCCGGCGGCTGTTTGCTCGGTGCGAATCTATTAGCTGAGTTACTGCCGTGATTTCCTAATGGGATGGGAAATGCTCAGGAAATGATGGAACTATGTAATTAAACCAAGTCTATCTGAGGATCTTCCATTATGGCATGGTAATTTCGGGATCTTGACTTCCTCCTTTCCCCTTTTTAGAAGTCAGAGGGAAGGCAGAAGTGAGCGTGGTACTTTTCTCTTGAAGCCTTTGGAAGCACACCTTCATGGTCATCAATCCCTGCATATTTATGAGCCAGGGCAGTTAACCTTGCAAATCAGATTACACAGATGATTATATGCTTTGCCTTTACCTGGCTGGCAGGAAGGAGAGCTGCTAGGGAAGAGGTGTGTATTCCAGCAGTGGAATATGTTGTGTATAGGAATTTAGCAACATCTTTCTGAATAAATGGAGAACTCTCCTTTGGGACTCACTGGTTTTTATTGCAAAAGCTATTAAAGCTCTGTGAGAGCAGCAGGGTTCAGGGCAGCAGGTTTTGTCTATTCACAGAGAGTAGTTAACCTGGTTATTTAGAGTCCAGCTTGTCCTGTTTTTTTTGCTACAATAGAGTTAATTTTCTTCTTAGTAGCTAGAAAATGCTGTGTTTTGGTTTCAGTGTGGGGTTTGTTATGAGAAGAACGTGGATTATGTACAAGAACATTGTGTTTGGGTAGTTTGCAAGTGCAAAAGACTGGGAGAGGGGAAGTGTAGTAGTTAGCAAAACCCCAAATTGGCATTTGAATATGTCAATAAGATATTCCACATCATATCACATCATGTTCAGAATATTAACAAGGGTTGACCAGAAAGCAGTGGAATTCTACTGGGAATCGCTTGGGCTTGCTCTTCCAGGATTGTGGGTGTGGGTTTGGGTTTGGGCTTCCTTTTTGCTCCTCGAGGATTGCTATCGGTGGGTGGTGAGCAATTGTACTGAGCATCACTCATTCATACACACACACACACACACACACACACACACACACACATATATATATATATAAAATTATTATCATTACTATTTTAATTTTATTTGACTTCATTATTAAATTGTTCTTATCTCAACCTACAAGTCTCCTTTCCTCTACCCCTGCAATTCTCTCCCCTATTCCCTGGGCTGTGTGGTGTTTGGCTGCCAGCTAAATTAAACTACCACACAGCCATAGATGTTCCTCCATGTTCTTGAGCTGCAGACTCAAAGCACAGCCGTTTGCAAGTTCTCCTTCCATGCTCCACTTCCAGGATTTGCTGTTCTCTGGCCGTTGCTCAGGGACCTGTTCATGAAACCTGCTGTACCTGCCAGTGCCTGGTGTGATCAAATGCTGTGAGACCCAGCAAAGTGTAGAAGCAGATTTGCAATGTTTCCACTTAAGCAGGCAGGAGCCAACATTTTAAAGACAAAGGCAGGCAGCCCAGGTTTTGCTCAAGAAAAGGCAATGCTGGAAGACGCCAGGAGATGGACAATAGCTGATGTGGATGAAACAGAGATGTCTCCTTTAGGGTTATTCTGAGCATGGGCCCTTTGGTGGTTGATGCCTGACACCTTCAGTGCAAAATTCCTCTTCCTTGGGTCTTGTTTTCTACAATGCAGTCTTTCACCCTCAGCAAGGCATGCTTGGCTGACTTTGCCCATCCAGGCAACTTAGAATAAAGCAGTGGTCACAAAGCACTGAAGAAAATACATCTTCATGAAAAAAAAAAAAAACCCAAACAAAAAACCCCAAGCAAAACCCCAACAAAACCAACTATAACAAACAAAACCAACAACAACAAAAAACACAACAAAAACAACAACCCACCACCCTTATCTGGTCTTTAGAGCTACCTGATCTCCAAACTCCTGCATTCACACAGTCTCATCCTCGCTGGGAATATCAGCTTTTCTTAGATCCTTTTCTGACTTACCAAGTTATTGTTAGGACAAGGTGAACAGTTACTTCATGCAAGCAGGTATTTTAGGACAAGGAGGGGTCTGAGCTGCAAAATTTGGACTTCTAAGAAAGCAAAACATCTCCAGAGTTGCACTGACTTTGGTTCAAGGCTCCCAGGGTTCTAATGGGACAAGAAGAATGGGAGATTTGTGTGCCCCTTCTTTTCTTTCAATCAAGTCTTTTGTCATTTTGATGCAAATAAGTGACCAGTGACAGTGCAGCTGCTGGAGCTGGAGCAGGGCTTGTTGAGATTGGTGCAAGTGCTCTGTGTATCTCGTTGGCAGCTGGCAGAGTCTTTCATTATCCCATAACTCTTCCACTGGCATCCCAGATCCCTTTCTTCTGCTTCTTTGAAAACTCTGGCTCTCCTTGCTAATTAAACAGCACTGCTCTAGCATCAGCATCGCTTGGTGGTACCAGACTCCAGCTCTTGTGTGAAAGGTGAAAGCTGCAGTGTCCTTTTTGAGGAGAAGTTGGGCAAACTGGCAATTTGAGGTGAATTTCCCCCTCTCTGTCCTGTGTTAAGACACAGTTTCGGACAGATTGAGACACAAGTGGAAATGCAGTACTTGGTTCCTACCAAGAGAGACTTATAGAGCAACTACCCAGTGGCTGAGACATACAAGACTGGGTTTGTGGTCTTCACTACAGCCTAATAACCTTGGCTAAGGGTGGCAGATAAGAGATTTTTTCACACAGCCTTTACTAGTCAGTCTGGGAGAGAATAGATATTGATGCCTGAGATTTCCTGGGCAGAGGCTGCAACCTGCCAGATTTTACAATGGGGACAATCCAACTCCCAGGAGTTGGTTTAAGTCCAACAATGGAGTTCCTCTAGTGACTTAAGAGCCACTGGGACATGGATCTCCAGAGATAATGTAAGGAGAGATGTTGAAACCAAGACTTCTGGTGTCCAGCCAGCTCGAGGTTTCCCTGCAGCTTGTGCAAAGGGCCTGAGCTGGAGGTTTGGTGGTGGTAGGACACTTATGAAAGGCTTCCTTCTCTACTGCTCAGGTGGTTTGGGCTGCACTGATTCACCTGCTGCTGGTTTCTTAGAGATGTGCTGTGGACTCTGTAAGGAAAAAAGCTGGATTTCTGTGCCTGGCCATGCTTACTGTGAAAAGATACCGCAAGCACTTACGGTCTTTGAGCAAAATCCTCTCCTCCCCATATATCTTGAAATTTTGCTCAAGCTAAGGCAGTAATGAGTGCAATTGGTGCTGCAGCCTGCCCTCTCCATCAGCACTATCTATTGCCTGGACTTTATTATGCCACCTGATAAAAATGAGGTTAGGGAGAGTGGTCAAGAGGTGATGCTTTACTTGATTTATAAATGCCCACAGAAGAGCGCCCTGGGAAGCGTAGATCCTGTCTGCAGTTGCCCAAAGGACATAAAAGAGGTAGAAATGAGCAAATCAGCTATGAAAATTACACCCTTGCCTTTCCACTTAGGAAAACATTATCTGTTCACCCTGGTAGAGGTGCAGATGATGATAAATGGGTACTAATGGAGAAGAGTAAGTAGACCTGCCAGTCATGGTTAGGTGTTACCCATTTGTTACCCAGTCTGTCGTGTGCTTTGGGATAGGGGTGGAATCTTTGTGCTCTTCATCACTTGTAGAGAAAATAAAATGAGAGGCATATCTGGGCATGGATGAGTTCCCCCTCAAGACCATTTGAGCAAACACCACCTCTCCTCCTCAGGTTGCTCCTGACACCATGGTGTGAGGCTGCAGTTCGGGTGCAGCTCGCCTGACTGCAATTAAACTTTTTAATAAGTGAAAACTTCAAAGCAGCAGTGCAGAAACAGTGTCTTTGGTGTTTGCTCTCCCCGTGGTGTATGTGTCTTCACTGTGCAACACAACCTTGTTTATCAGGTTTACCTCAGTAGGACAGCACACAAGGCTTTTTTTTTTTTTTTTTTTCCTTTTTGCAAAATAGTCTATTTTAATACTTTATTTTTTTCCTGGAGAAATTCTCAGCATTAGCACAATCCTAGTGTGTGGGTAAGGGAGCAATGAAGAGTGAGTTCTCTCAGCTGATCCTCACCGTGAGCAGAGTAGGGCTGGAATGGAAAATGCCAGAATTTTGGTACCATTTTGATCCAAATCTGCCTCTCATTCTGGATGGGATTAGGCAAACCAGTCCCTCCAGTCTTCAGGGCAGGTTGTAACTCATTGAAAAAAAAAAAGGAGCAGTTTCCTTTTTCCTCTCTCCTTCACTACACATGCAAACCCCATTCTTTTAACAATTAGTCTCAAACATATTCATTCTCTTCCTATTATTGCTTACCTTAGTAATCTCATTCTATTGTATGATGCTTCTTCTATCAGGCATTAACATGTTTCTCAAAGGTAATCTTTAAATACTCAGGCTGCTTTTGGAAAGGAGAAGATACTGTTGGTCTTTTCTAAATCATTTGTTTTGAGGGAGTCTTGGAGGAAGGGTTATATGTATTTATTATGAAAATGCAATAGCATTTTAATGAGAAAATACTGTGTTAAATATATATTGCATGTATTTATTTCTGAGAAAATTCATATTGTTCATTCTTTGGGTGAAAGCCAAGCACTTGTAATAGTTACCTGACACGATGTAGCCCCGTGACAGAAAGTCTAATGAAGACTTTCTTGATAGGAATGTAATTGTAAAGAAAAAAAATGATTAAAAAATTGGTTCCAGTACTCTGCGATCCAAGAGTTCATTTGTTTCCTCATTCATGCACTAAACAAGTCCCTAATTAATCTTGAACCTTGGAGAAAGGAGACTAGATTGGCATCTTCTGAATGCGAACGTACTTCTCATTTTGGAAAGTTTGAAGAGGCTCTTAAGCATTCTCTTTTAATGCTATTTTTGCAAGGGTTTAAAGTGGCTTCATTAGCCTGCCAAAGCCGCTAATTGCATTACCATACTTTTAAACTTCAGAGGTTCAGGCTTTTTCTTTCTTTTATTTAAAATAAAAAATTAGATTAATTTACGGGTTGAAACCAACTGAAGTGTTCAGTGTCTGTCACAGTCCTCAACTGGAACCAGTGTGGCACTGAGCCTGCTCCTGGGCTGCACCCAGCCGTGCCACCGCTGAGCCCTGCGGCATTAAAGCGGCGTGAGCTCCCTGCCCTGGGATCTCCCTGCCCTGGGATCTCCCTGCCCTGGGATCTCTCTGCCCTGGGATCTCCCTGCCCTGGGATCTCCCTGCCCTGGGATCTCTCTGTCCTGGGATCTCTCTGCCCTGGGATCTCCCTGTCCCGGGATCTCCCTGCCCTGGGATCTCCCTGCCCTGGGATCTCTCTGCCCTGGGATCTCTCTGCCCTGGGATCTCCCTGCCCTGGGATCTCCCTGCCCTGGGATCTCTCTGCCCTGGCCATGGCTCTGCTGATTTAACCCTGCCCAGAGCTCATTCCTGCCAAGCTCAGCGCCTGAGCCAGCCGGGCAGCCCTGCCCCAGTGCCAGATCTGCTGCCTTGCCTGTTTGGGTTAGAAGAGCAGAACCAGCAGCCCTCTCCTGAGGCAGCTGTAGTTAGGCAATAATAGCTGATCCCGTTTTGAGCAGCTCTTCCCTGTCAAGGAGGGATCTTTAGCAAAAGCACCCCAGGCCCTGGTGGGGTGCAGCCCATGCCGGGGCTCGGCTCACCCTGCAGCCAGGCTTCCAAAGCCACTCGATGTCCAGTGGGCAAAGCCCCTCTGTAACCCCAGACCTTTTGGTGGTGGTGATTAACTCCAGCTCCTCCATCCCTCCGTGTGTGAGGTGTGAAAGGGATCAAGCCAAAGCCTCAGATGGAAAGTGCCAGCCCAGTTCAAAGTGTGGCTGTGCTAGTCCAGCTGTTCTGACTGCAGTAAATAGGTGTCTGAACTTTAATGAGGTCACTTCTGTGAATCTTGCTTGAGTGCAGCCCCTGGGTGGCTTATCTAAGGTAATATGAATAATACAACAAGATAAGATAAGGCTGTTAGCCCCAAACAATATTATCAGCTGGTGATTTTAGCTGCCTACCTACTCCATCCTGACAGCGAGGGATAAAAGAAAACCTAAAACTCCAGCCTTGGAGACTTATAAAAGCCGTGTTAAAACCCGTACGAGAGCTCCAAGCAGAAATATTCTCCTGGCTGGGGGAAGGGGGTGGAGGAGAATCAAGGGCACCAAGAAGAAAATACAGCTCACGGTTGAGGGAGTTGGGTTTTTTTTTCTTCCTTTGCAAATGTGTTCTTGCTCATTTCATTGCGAGCACCACGATATATTATCAGCTTTCACGGCAGTGAAGAGTCGTCAGGGTTTCATTAGTTATGTTTATGCCAATAGAAATAAATCTTTGCAGTCATCAGAGCAGATTTGTTCATACTCCCAGCCCCATCTAGGGAATTTAACTGGCCACATCCCTGTTGTGCTGGTGGAGCAGATACAGTTTGAGATATACTTTGGCCTTATTGATTTGAAGGCTTCTCCATTATTTCTCCAGCACTGCAGATCAATAGCCATGCCCAGAGCAGAATAATAGATTTTTTAAAAAAATCAATTAAACAGAATATTTTTAACAGAGCCTGGTGCAAATTTCTGTTGCATGCTGAGATGTGTGGTTTAAGCTGTGCTGCATTCACCTGCCAACCCGTGTGCTTTGCTAGGGGACAGGAGTCTTTGTTTCAGTGCCCAGGTACTGTGGTATTCACGCTTAACCTCCAAAGGAGGAGGAATGACTCAAGATTAGAAACAAGAACCACCCAGCTTTTCTCCTTTGAAACCCATATTCATCACTGCAGCCTCGCTGGAAAGTGAAATAATGTTTGTGGTCTTAGCTCAATCCCCAGTGGACAATAATTCAGTTAAAATATACCAAAGTCTGTCATGCTTTTTCCTTGCTCCGTGTCTCTGAACACAAGGAGATGAGCTCCTTTAAAATTAGCTCTCACGCTCGAAGGGTTTCCTTGTGTGTGCAGAGCCCCATCCCTTCCCCACTGAGGCCAGTGACAAATTCCTCATTGATTTTGGTGGCCCAGGATCAGGGTCAGGCAGCAGCATGGCTGGAGGGCAGCCCCAGGGCTCGTTGCCATCCCAAAGCTGGGAGAAGCCACCCACAGCCACTCCTGTCCCAAAGTCCTGCGGGACCTTGTAGGTGTGTGTCCTGGCCCTGGAGCTGGCCGTGCAGCTTTGGTGGCTGTGAATCTTCTGTGTCAGATTTTTGCAGCAGTGCAAGTGGTTAACGTGGGATAACAGAGGTAGGTAAATCCTTATGGCAAGGAAAACATTTTTTTTCAGAAGCTTTTCCCCAGTGGAAGGATGCAATGAAGTGTCCTGGTGGTGTTCTGAATGGTGATGCTCAGTGAGATCTTTCTCCAGTCACCAGGTCCCCCAGATGAGGCCACTTCAGGTCATCTTACAGGAAGGTAAAGCTAGATTTCCCCATCTTTATTCTTCCTTCTCCCTCCTTCCCTCCTTCTGCAGCTCAGTACCAGCTGCTCTGGGCTGCCTCTCAGCCACCAGCCACTCTCCCACCATTTCCTCCTAAGCCATGGGTTGAAATATTTCTTTGAAATACTCACATGTCAAACCACTGAGGCACTTAAACCTGATTCTGGAGGCTGCCAAGTTGTGAGGGTTTCTCATTGATCCAGACTAGGTCTGCACATTGTGGACCCGACACACCAAAGCCTTATGGCAGAGGTGCAGATCCACCTCCCGATGTTGAGGTGGCCTTAGTGCATCACCAAGCCCCGTTCCCAGAGAGGTGCTCTGCCACAGGATGATTTGGAGGAGACAGATGTCTCTCACTGCTGTTACAGGAGCAGCTGGTTGGCCAGGGAGGGAGCTGAGAGAGGATAATCTGACGTAGCCAGCTCCTTAGATGTCTGCAGCTGGGAGGTCTGGAAACCTCCTGGTGTTCTTCTCTCTGTCATCCATGTGTGCTGCAGACAGGAGGACCACTTCCAGAAAACCTTGACTTCCCTCTGCTCCCCTGTTTTTATGTTTTAACATCACAGGCAATCCAAAGAGTTGGCTTTTTAGTTTACAAAGTTGTTTAAAGCTGGAATGGGAAGTGGAGCGAGGCAGAGCCTGGTGTTGCTGAGCACACTGATTGGAGCCCACCCAGCCTGTCATACCCCCGCAGCTCCAGTTCAAAGCTAACTGGGGTGTCTTCTGTGTGGATGCAAACTGGGTAAGAGTCAGAGAGCCAACAGGTCTGCCTCCAGCGGCAGAGGTGAGCCTGGTGCTGCAGGGTGGGCTTGGCTTTGGGCTGCCAGCCGCTGGTGGGCTGTGTCAGCGGAGCAGGTCGGGGTGGTGGCACTCACACGTGCACTCCATTCATTTTTCATGCCTCGTTTTCAGGCTTGCCTGATTTATGAACCTCATTCTTCCTTCTCCTTGGTTTAAATTTATCTTCTGAAAACAGTCAGGGTTTAGAGCAGACCTTCCCTTCCCTTGAGACAGAGGAGCCTGAGCTGGTGTAAGGCCACTGGCTTTAGCGAGGGCACAGGAGGTGGCCTGGGGACCCCGGGGACTCTCGGGGGAGCAGCTGCCACCAAAAATGACAGGTCTCCCTGCCCCAGGTCCTGCCTTTGCTCTGACATCCATCCAGACCCTGGCAAGAGCTAATTCCTCGTTGATGGCAACAGCACACCTTGATGTCCTGCATTGACACAGCTCCTCTGGAATTGCCTCTTCTGCCTGCAGATCAGGAATAGGCACAAGTTCTCCACCTTTACCTCTCACATATTCCTCATAGATATCCGGGGAACAGCGTCACGAGCTGAGTGATTTAGAGGGAAAAAAACAACCTGTGGACCTGGGATGGGGCTTGAAGCCCGTTACGGTGGCACCACTGAAGCTGAATTGTCCCCTGGCAGCCTGGCGTGTGGCCTTTGCCCAGGGCCGTTTCGATGGCTGGGTTTTGCCTTTGTCACACCGCAGGACTGAGGTGAGTCTCTGTCCCTTCCAAGGGTCATCAGGGTCACCTTCTCCCCTGTGAGCTGCAGAGGTGTAAATGCTGGGGGACAGCGTTCCCCACGGGTGGCTCTGCCCTGGCACAGCTCCCCGTGTGCCCGCGCATCTTCTGCCGGGCAGCGCTGACCTTCTGCCGGTGTCGGCAGTGCCAGCGTGAGGAATAATTCCTCAGAGTGCTAAGAACAGACTTTGTTACTTAAGAAGCTTATTTCCCCAGTTACTTTTCAGTGAATTTTACCCCGTTGTTAATTTGTGCCTCGCTGCTCGGAGCCGTTGCAGATCTGTCAAGGCTCTCCCTGAAACGCTTGGTTTTGTTTGACTAACACGGGCTGGGGGAGGGGGCTGCGGTGCTTTGGAAGAGCCTCTGTTTGCTTTGGTGATAGCAGTGATATTTGGGAGAGACAGATGGAAGGCACTTTTTATTTTCTGCAGACACTTCATGATCCAAGCTGCTCATATTGTATAAGAGAGGCCAGATGCCTTGTTAATTCATAGACATGTTTACAGCATGGAGCTTCTAATAGGTGAATATGAATACTAAATAGTGATTAGTGCTTGTCTGACAAACATCTCCCTCCTGACTGATATTGGATCTAAGTTTGACCTTTGGTGAGGGAGGAAAGTATTCTGCTATATAATAAGGTTTTTATATGTATTCATATATATATACATATATATATATATATATATATATATATATATATATATGTGTGTGTGTGTGTGTGTGTGTGTGTCTTCTCTGCATGTAGAAAGACAAATCCTTTTCCTTCCCATTGAAGGATGTTATTTATTTTAAAGACACCCCAGCCTGCCAAGCCAGGCTGTGCCTCCCTGGGAACGGAGGGGGAAACACCCGGCCGGGTACAGGGAAGCTGGGTGTGAGGTGGTGAGCGTGAGCCTGATGGTGACGTAAAGCCCATGGGAAGGATGGCACGTGGGCTTTCTGGAGAGGAGCATCATGGCTTTCCCCTGCACTGAGGGGCTTTTCTGGGTTGCTCCTGGTTGGGTGAGAGCTGGTGTGGTCCATGAATGTCTGTGCATCCCAGGCCGGGGGTGAGGGCTGGTACTTGAGGCTCCTGACACTAAATCAAACACACGGGATGGAAGGGCAATAGGGAGAGGAAAGAAAATATCAAAGAGACTTAATTTAAGAATAATCCCCAGCACTTCTGGTGAAAGGGGCCACCAGCTCTTTAAGAGGATGGACCACAGTGCCAGGACCCTGTTCATCCCATCTATGGGGCTTTGCATCACCTCCCTGCAGGACCCAGAGCTATTGTGTACATGAAAAAAACCCACCTAGAAGCAGCATCCACTGTGTGTTTAATTGTCCCTGATGAGCTACAACACCTGGAAACAAGAGGGTAGGCAGCACCCCGGGAAGGGAGCACAGCTCAGGTGTGTGGCTGGGCTGCTCCAGAGGCAGCAGAGGTGGGAGGTGGTTTGTGGAAGTGAAAGCCAGGAGAGCAGAAGCAGATCTCAAAAGTAGCTGATTTTTTAATTATTATTATTATTTTTTTGTAAACTGCTCTTTAAAGATAAGCAAGCACAGACTTCCCATCTTTTCTGAAGGAATCATTCCCATCTGGGGAATTGCTGGGAGGTTTGCAAAGTTGAGGGAGAGTTGCAAGGGACAGTTAGCTGTCAGCAAAGTCCCCACACGGGCTGTGCCACTTCTCCCCGGGGACTGCTTCGGTGACACTGAACCTGAGGGACCTGAGACACAGAGTAGGGCACCACACAGCCCCAGGGAGCACCTCGGGTCACCTGCCCAGCTGCAGCGAGTCCAAGGCACCCCAGGAGCATCGCCTTGATCACGCCATCCCTCTTACAGGTGCTGGACATTTCTCAGTCTGCTTTGGTTGGGAGAGCTCTGTGATGCCCAGAGACCCAGCGGGGCTTGGGAAGAAATGAGGATGGTGAGGGGAAGCCGGGTGTGCAAGGCAGTCCTGCGTCAGCAGCTGGGCACGGCCAGATGGAGAGATGGCCCTAAGCCAGCAGGCAACCAGAGTGGGGAGAAAGGGAAGAGGGGGTCAGGCCCTACATCCCCAGCCAGGCTCTCCACAGGTGCAAGGCAGCAGTGCCTACTGTGTCTCTGCATCACCAGAGCTTCCTTTCATACATGCAAAATCATCTGGTGCCTGTCTGAGGCACCTTTAAGGCTACTTTGGGGCCAAGGGACAGAGTATGCAGTTACCACCCTCTCCTCTGCTCTGGTGAGACCCCACCTGCAGTGCTGCATCCAGTTCTGGGGCCCCAACACCAGAAGGACATGGACCTACTGGAGTGAGTCCAGAGGAGGCCATGAGGGTAATCCAAGGGCTGGAGCAGCTCTGCTGTGAGGACAGGCTGAGAGACTTGGGGCTGTTCAGCCTGGAGAAGACAAGGCTCAGGAAAACTTTCTTGTGGCCTTTCAGTACCTGAAGGGGCTCCAGAAAGGCTGGGGAGGGACTTTGGACAAGGGCAGGGAGTGACAGAACAAGAGGTGATGGCTTTAAACTGGAAGAGGGGAGATTGGGATGAGATATGAGGAATTCTTTGGTGTGAGGGTGGTGAGACCCTGGCCCAGGTTGCCCAGAGAAGCTGTGGCTGCTCCTCCCTGGAAGTGTTCTGGGCCAGGTTGGATGAGGCTTTGAGCAACCTGGTCTAGTGGAAGGTGTCCCTGCTGCTGGCAGGGGGGGTGGGACTGGATGAGCTTTAAGGTCCCTTCCAACCCAAACCAGTCTGGGATTCGATGATTCCATGAATCACCCATGAAGCTGAGTGGAGCTGCACCCCAGATAAGGGAGATGGAGCTCAGCCCCACACCCAGCACCCACCATCCTCCTGCCCTGCCCAGCACATGGCACTTCCCAGCCGAATTTGCTCATGGTTTTCCAACCTCCTGGCTTTGGAGGTTTCTCATGGTGACAGGCACCCCGTTGCCACCAGCTGTAGGGAGCGAAGGGCCTGACTCTGGCACAGCCACACTGACTCGGAGGCCAACAAACAGAACCCCCAAAACCTCTGCTGGTTCCTCCAGAGATGCGAACCCAGCCCGCTGCCCGTGATCACAGCGGGGTGCAGCGCTTGGCTCCACTTGGTTTTATCCCTTTCCTTTATACTTTGTCCTTAAAATTAGTTGTTAAGTTTATTTCCCAATTAGACCAGGACAGGATAAAATGTTTGGTTTGGGGGATTATTTTTTTTTAAAGGCTTGCTTTTGCTGTGAATTTATTGGGTGTTGCTGACTGCAGAGGAAATCTTGTGGTTTTCTCTTTCCCTGCTTCTTGCTCAGATGTGAAGGTGCAGAGGATGTCTCAACCCTTGCATGAGCTCAGCTCTCGCATAAGGCAAAGAGAGCGCAACCAGTGGAGCAAAATCAACCCTCAAGTCTCGTTTCTGATCTCAGCCTCCCCTTGGCTGGGACTGGAAGCTGAAGCAGGAATGCGGTTTTCGCAAACAACCTCAAATAGTAAATTGCTTGCTCTGCGGACCGAAAAACACACTCTTTCTCCTCTAACCGCTGCTCCTCTGCAGGGACACGAGCTGATAAATGAACAAGAAAAGAGATCTGGCCTGGAGAGCTCAGCAAAGCAAAGAGGCAGCGGCTGGTGGGGGATGTTGTGCAGGTTCGCAGGGCTGATGCTCTCACCCCAGGACCAGCCTCTGCTGCTGGAGAGGAGGAGTGATTTGCTGCAAAAAAACACCATCAAGGACTTTGCACTCGCTGCACTTTGGTGGCTGCAAATCAGATGGTGTGTATACATTATGTGTGTATGTTTGTATGTGTACATATGTAACATACACAATCTTGCTGCAGGTTCTTTGGAGACTGCTGACTCTGCCTCCTTCCAGCTGGAAGGGCACAAACCCCCAACACCTTACACTGAACATCAGTGCTTTCCCCAGGACCAGACTTTCACGGGTGTTTGCCTGGGCTGGTGCAGGCAGATGTCTGGGCTGACGCCTGCCTGCTCCCACTGTCAGAGGCTGTTTTCGGCCCAGCCTGCACTCCTTTCCATAATGATGGACTGACAAATTCTGGTACACTGGGCTGGATGGGATGAGGAGCTGGCAGGTCTCCTGGTGATGCCAGAGATGGTTTTGGGGGCAGAGGCTAGCTCCCCTGATGCTGTTTTTAACCTCCAGCACAGTTTTTGTGCAAGCTCTTTGCTGATCACATGGTGATGCTGCTGTGGCTGGCAGTCATGCCCTGCTCTCCCCTTGCAGGTATTTAAAACCCTCTGGGTCAGTGGGCAGGTGAGATGTCCTCTTTCTTTACCAAAGTACAACGTGACCTCTCCATTCTGTGTCTGTAACGTTTACACGGGGGCCCTGGCTGCTGTGCTGAGCTCCAGCTCTCAGCTTTGCCAAAAAAAAAGAGAAAAAAAGAAGAAAAAAAAAAAAGATGGTGTTTGGAGCTGGGATTTTGGCTCGGACTCATCTTGAGTAATATTGTTTCTCTTGTTTTTGAAACCATAATGCACTGCACTTGGTGGTGATGTCAGGTACTTGGGGGTTATAATTGCTGTGTAACCCAGCAGCCTGGAGAGGGATGTCTCAGGAGGGGCAGCCTGAGGGGAAGGAAAGTTAGTCCTTTATGAAATGCAGATGTTTTTAAATAGCTGTAATTAACTGGACTGGATGCAGTCCATTGCAGATATAAAAACTAAATAGGCTGTGTACTTCAAAGGGTCTCTCACTTCTGTAGGGCTTGATTTCAGTCCCTCCACGCTGCCCCCAGCATCGCCCTCACTTGGGGTTCGGAGCTTGTCCTGGTGCTCTCTCTTTCCCATCCAAAAGTGGAGGACCATGGTAACACCACATGCAGGGCTGTGTCCCTTGGCTCCATCCCTTGGCACGGCACAGGCTGGAAACGAGCTTCAGGAGAATGTGGAGAGCAAGGCGAGATGGGCAGCATGGAAAAGAAAAACAAAACCCCCCAGTGCTTGTAGCTGAATAGGAGCGAGCTCTCCAACCCCAAGTTATGAATTTTGTCAATGAAATTACCCAACAATGTTTGGGAAAGAATAAAAATAAAGCAGAGAGGGCTCAAAGAAAAAAAAAACTAGCAGAGCCTGGATGTGAATGGGGGCTTTGTTCAGGCTCGGGTCCCTTCAATAGGCAGCCTGACACCCTGCGAGTCACTGCGCTGCTGCCCGGGCGCTGAGTCTCTCTTGATGGGCCAGTGGAAAAATCTGCCTTCCCCTCGTTCAACAGGCTCACTGGCAAAGGAATAAAGTTAATTTACTGTTAAAGTTAATTTGTCAGGTAAGAGAAGGAAATGAGAAGCGAATGGAGCAGCAGCAGGGCTGGCCTCGTTAATAACGGGATTCATCTTACCCACGGGTCCCACAGCGGGTCCAGGCAGCATCAGGCACAGCCCAGGACCCCTGCAAGACTCTGCAGGAGAAACCACCTCTACGTGGGAATTCACTGGGACCATAGGGATGTGGTGCTGGTGCTGGGGATGTGTGTGAGCTGCATCCACGGCTGCTCATCCCCAGGGTCACCACCAAGCCGGCTGTTGGAGTTATTGGTAATGACAGTGTGTGCTGGCTCTGCAGCCTGGCTCCTGTTCCAGGTGCTGAAGTGCAGGCAGGTAGCCAGCCCCCCTTTGGCTGGAGCGGGTGGGATTTGTGGTCACTGCTGGGGGAACAGGTCCCATTTTGTGCAGAGTGGCTTTTGTACCTAACGCGGGCTTTGCAGGCGCAGACGGCCCGTGAGTGGTTTTGTGCGAGTAGCTGCTGCTTCCAAACAAAGGCTCCTTTCTTCCCAGCAAGCAGAGGTGACTGGTGTGAGTGGAACACAACCTGCCTCCAGCCTTTGTTCCGCGGTACCGAACACACCCTGGGACTTCGTGCCTGGCATCGTACAGATATACAGCGGAAAAAAGATGGTCTGTCCCCCGCAGGGCTCGGTGAGGCTGCCTGGCTTTGTCCCACCCGTGTCCTTGGCCCTTCCCACAGCCAGGGGTGCCCCAGCCAAGGGTGATGGTTGTGTGGGGTGAAGGATTCCCCATCTGGCACCGACCCCACGTGCCGGGAGCTGCCCCCCGCCCCGTCCTGGCCCCCAGCGTGCCGCCACGCTGCCGTGGCTTCAGACAGGCATGGCTTGTCTCCGGAGGCTGCCTCTGAGAAGGGGAAATTAGGGCATTTCTGAGCCTGTCGGGCTTGCTGCCAGGTGCTGCAGCCGGGGAGCACGTGCTGAAGCCGTCCAAGGTGGGCCTGAGCCAGTCCCGTGAGGTCCAGGTTCTGCTGGGCTCTCCTGTGGTCCAGCGAGCCAGCGTTGGGTCGCATCACCTTCCTTGCCATGTAAACCAGTATCTAATGAATCAGAGGGGGACTGAGATCATTTCTGGATCACATGTGGTTTGGGAGGGAATTTTATTAATTTGTTACAATATTTTAAAATCTGGGTTAAGCCCAGAAACAGCACAGCAGAGGTTACTGTTGGGCAGCCAACAAAACGGTGCCACCTCCCCTTCCCAGCTTCCAGAGGCCATGTTGTGACCAGAGTAATCCTCCGTTCTGCTCACATCACCTTTCCGGATTTATCATTTTAATGTTCTCTGGGCCACCAAGCCCCACAGCTGTAAATTAATTTTTAAAGTAATACAGGTTTTAAAACTTCCATCTGCTTTAATGAGCTTGGGGGAATCCTGTTGTATTAAAAAACATGCATGCAATTATTTTTCCATCTTGGGTTTCGCCAGTTCCCAGCACCGCTCTGCGATGACATCTTCTTCCCCTCTCAAAAGTGTTTTCTTGTGATAATGTGGCATTGTATCCTGATGGTGTGTGTTTTGCTGCACGTGGGCAAGGCTAGAGAGGACTTCTCTAAGGACGAAGCAGTATCATTAGCAGGTCCCTCGGTGGCTTCCCAGTCACCTTTCCATTAATCCAGTTCTGCATCACAGAATTACGAAGCAGCTAATGAACAGCTCCAGCGCCGGGAGCCCGGAGGTACCGTATTAACCGGACGTCTCTTTGAACTGCCTGATTTCTGGTGGGAAAACTTCATGGAAAAATGAGATTGTGTTTGTTTTCACAGCCTTCTGCATCTGTTTTTAAATATTTGCTCACAGTACTTCTGGTGTTTTTTCTTTTTTTTTTTTTTTATTAGTAATTAGCCTAATAAGCCACCTTTTCATTGCTCTGCATGTAGATTAGCCACTTCAGAGAGTACAAAATAAACATTTTGCAATGCATACATGTATCTTCTGGAAAAGATGAGTAACCTGCTTCCACAGAGACAAAGTCCTCCTAACATCAGGGTTTTGCTCTAATCAGTAGTGCCCAATATTTTTTTTTTCCCTTTTATTTCCCTTATGACAACTTCCTACAGCATTCGTTAACTTGAATTTTTAACACAATTAATTCTTATTCAGCCAGTGCATTCAAAAGGATGTTCTTTATAAGTAACAAGTAAATAGCATGGGAATGTGCAACCTCCTTCTGGTACCTGAGTGTTTAGGAGATTCATCTCTGCTGAGATCAGGCAGAGTTGAGCAACTTGGGCAGATTTCAGCTGTTTGTGGTGGTTTAACCCAGACAGTAGCCAAACACCGAACAGCCACTTGCTCACTCTGAAACCAGAACACAGCTATTCTAGCTGCTAAGAAGACAACTAGCTCTATCCCAGTTGAAAACCAGGACCTTGTTGCATTTGAAATGAGTCTCTAAGAGACAGCCCTTCCTTGCAGCCCATGGGTGAGCTGAGCCTTTTGGAGGGGCAGGAGCACCCAGAAAGAGCACACCCCACCCAGAACCGGTGTGCAGCGCTGCCTGCCCTTACCTCCTGATGGAAATCACTTTTAACAGCAAAATCAGTGACTAAACCATTCCTGATCCTGATGAGGTCCTGAGCTGTAAAAGCAAAGCATCAGGCAGTGCTGCCATCTCCTTGGTACCTCGGTGCTGTTGCTGCTCTCCGGGACTCGGGCAGGAATTGCTCCTGCGCTGCTTGAAAGCAGCAAAGCTGGAAGGAGGAGGCACCAGGGACCGGGGTGCCCTGGAAGAAGCGATTCTTCCAGTTTGGGGCTGGAACCCACAGCTGGGCTGGATGGGGCAGACTTGGGGGGTGATGCTGCTTGTGCCAGCTCTTTACTGGGGAATGGGAGGACACCATCCACATGGGTGACATCAGCTTGATTTTTCTGAGCTTTCAGGTAACTTCTGAGTAAGTTGTTCCAGAGCCAGCAGGATAAATGAAGCCTTTCCTCCAAATCTGAGATAAACCCCTATCTCTTGCCTGCTGGAAGAGCTCCAGCACCCACATCTCCTCTTGCCATCCTCTGGGCAAGTGGTGGCACGGCTGAGACTGGGCCAGGCAGAGCATCCCAGTGCCGCTTGGCCAACTGTGAGTCAAAGCAAGAGCACAGCCAAGGAGTCACCACAATTCAGTGGGGACCCTCCTCTGGTCTTTTTCCCCTTACCTGGAAAATTTGTAGGATCTTAACATCTTCTTGACTTCTGTCAAGCACAGTAAGTGTTATTTTCCAAAAGGAGTGGGGGACAGCAGGAAGAAACTGGCAGCATGACTGCACAAGCTCGATTTCTTTGGCAAATCAAGGTCAAACCGTCTGAGTTGCTCATGCTTATTCCTTGCCATTGCAGTATTGCCACCCCTTCTAGGGCACCTCCTCGCTCCTAACGCCGAGGTCCTGGATGCAGTACTCTACATCTGCCTCTCTGCATCTTCATGCTGAATTCTGCTGTTCAACTGGAACTACCTGGCACTTGATTTGAAGGCACCGAACACAAGCAAAGCCCTGAAACTGCAGCTAAGAATCAGTGACGTGTCCAGAATGAGCCAAGGTGATCGGGAACGTGGGTTGCTTTGTCCTCCACACCCCGTGCCGAGCCCCCGAGGATGTGCCTCCCGGGCTGGCCCGGGCATGGCCCCAGCTCTAATCAGATCAGTCCTGCAGAGGGTTTCCTCAGCAGCAGGAACAATGAGGCTCTGTCCCGCATGCCGCTGCAGTGAGAACAAGAACCAGACCGAAGAAAAAGAGAAGGGGGGTGGAAAGAAGGGAGGAGGAGAAAGATTTTCATCTTTCAGCAAAGCTGCACTCGTATTCACCTCCTGCCCTGGCAAAGCTGAAGGGCTCGGTGCCTGCACCCACAGACAGACAATAGTGATCGGTGCTGCTGAAGGACAATGGGGGCTTTTGCCAGCATAAAGCTTTAACTATCCCCCTCCAGGGACCCTTTGGCTGTGTCTTGTGCCCACACTGCCCATTTCCAGAGCCAGTGACAAGTTCCACATCATTGCAAAGGAATTTCCTTTCTCTTCCAGAGATAAGGGACCATGCTGGGCACAGCAGGGTGGCTCTCCCTGTACCCTGCTGGCATCTCCAGGCTGGCATCTTGGGGCTGGCACCTCCGGCCATCCGGCACCGCGCCAGCCCCATGGTGTGGGCTCTCCGCTACTGCCAGAGGGATTTGCTGTGCTGCCCCAGGGGCAGGTAACCAGGTCCTCCCTGTAGCAAATGAGGTCAGTGGTCCAAACCTGGAGGGTAACTAGCAGGTAAAATGGAGATCAATGGATGGTTGGACACTGGACTCTCTTAAAATCCTATTTTGTTCAGGTTTTTGCCTAAATGACAGCTGCAGGTTCTTGGCGGGGTTTGATCTTTCTCCCACCCTCATGGCCTGGACAAGCCAAAGGTTTCCTGCAGAGCTTCCCAGCCCCTGCCTCTGGGCTGGCTCTCCAAAAACATTCCTCATGCTCCAGGAGCTGCCTGCAGCCCAGCCAAGGGGTTCCGTGAAGCAGTGATGACCTTGGACCAGCTGGGCTGTGTTGGCCCCACAGCTTCTGGATTTGCTTCGCAGAGGTTTTTAGGAGAGAAGATCTCAGAAGAAAGTCCTTCAAGTGTGGCAGGAATCGTGCTCTTCTCCTGCTGCTTTTTTGCCTACAGCTTTCCCCTGGGCCAAGCGATTAGTTGTGTGACTCAGGAGCTTTGATGGAGCAATGCTGATTTACACCAGTTGATGAGCTGCTCTGATTTTCTTACAGCAAATCATTGTTAGGCTGTTACACTTAACCTGTACTAAACTGCATGAATGATTTATTGTGTACTTCACATGCAAATGACATTAATAGACTCTGTCACACCTAGGAGAAGATGCTAGAAGATTACTGAAAGCTGCTGCACTTTAAATGTTTCAGGGAAAAAAAAAGTCTTCTATTGTATTACCTGAGAAATACATCTGACTCTCCCCTTGCAGGGAGAGAACAGCATGGAGGCTGTGTTGCCTTGCATTGTGTGTGAAGCACCTTGAGGCTTTAACAGAAAAGCTACAAGAAGTATTTTAAAGGAATAGATATTGATGACCAGAGCTGCATTACGAGGAAGGAGAGAACCATGTTCCTCATGTATCTCATTCAACCCAACTCCTGATCCAGGAGCCTTTGATGACTTCAGGATCAGACTGTAGAGAAGAACCAAACCAAAAGCAGTCCTGTCTAATTAACTGAACATTTTTACATGTGTAAAACTCTCCTGTAGTCCTCGTAATGACTAATGCATAATTATGCACAGACAAATCCCCACAGTAAACGCAAATATTTTTGTTTGTGATTATTTATCTCATGAGAGCTTAGCAATTTGTCAGGGCTTTGCTGAGCTTCTCAGCTGAGCCAAGGGAGGTGTGGGCAGCAGGTGACTGCCCAGTGTCACCTCAGGAGCTGTTTTAGCCAAGCAGCACTAAAGGAGGGTAGCTTCTTGCTCACAAACCATTTTTGCATTGAGAAATCTAGATTTGGGTCAAAGGAAAAGTACTTTACAAGTTTATTCCAATTTCACAGAAATACCATGGTTTCCCCAGAGTTTAGAAAACATTCCCAAACTTTTTTCATACTACAACCCTCTTTCTTATGGGCTGCCTCTCCCAGACTGTTGGGATGGGAACAGGCTGGTGTGTGCTCACCATGTCTAGATGTGATGTTACCAGGTCATGTTTGACCACCAAGAAAAGCCATTTCCTGGTGGCTCCTTCCTCTGGCCACATGCAGTTGTCTGAACTGCAGAGCTGAGCTGAGGAGGCAAATGGGACAGGCATCCTCGAGGATGCAGCATCCTCCAGTGCGTTGCTGAGGGGATGTCTGTAGAGGAAAGGGACATCACCAGCACAAGAAAGACAGGGACCTGTTGGAGCGAGTCTAGAGGAGGCCACAAAATGATCAGAGGGATAGAACAGCTCTGCTGTGAGGACAGGCTGAGAGAGTTGGGACTCTTCAGCCTGGAGAAGAGAAGGTGCTGGGGAGACCTTATTGTGGCCTTTCAGTACTTGAAGGGGGATGATGATAAAGCTGGGGACAGACTCTTTAGCAGGACCTGTAGCGACAGGACAAGGGGTGATGGCTTTAAACTAAAAGGGGGAGATTCAGACTGGATAGAAGGAGGAAATTTGTCACACTGAGGTTGGTGAGACCCTGGCCCAGGTTGCCCAGAGAGGTGGCAGAAGGCCCGTCCCTGGGAACATTCCAGGTCAGGTTGGACGGGGCTCTGAGCAACCTGATCTGGTTCCAGATGTCCCTGTCACTGTGGAGGGGGGTGGACTGGATGGTCTTTAAAGGTCCCTTCCCACCCAAACCACTCTGTGATTCTGTGATCCTCCAGTGACCAGAGCAGTTGGTCCCTTCACCATGAGAGGACCAGCACAGACACAGAAGCCTCCTGTAGAGAAATACTGTATTCTCCCAGAGGCTGCAGGAGAAATGATGGAAAAAACATATGGGAAGAAAAATAATCCTTGTAGCCAATTTGGAATGAAGATTTTAGCTGGGATAGAGGGAGCCTGTTGGTTCATTGATCCATGCACCACACGTGCTGGGGAGCCAAGGGAGTGCTGAACAGAGCAGAAAGCCAGAGAAATTTCAGTGTATAATTTTTGTTTTAAAGTCTTCCCACTGGCCTCAGTGGATGCTGAACTCTTATAATTTGACTTCAGCTCTTGTTGTCCGTTGGTTTGCCCCTGGGCATTTCACAGCTCAACTGCAGGGCTGGACAAGTCTCTGCTATGCACACACCAACCAAGGTGTGTTTTACACCAGCTCTGATGTCCCCTGCTTTCAGTGGGGCATCTGTATCAGCAAATCCATAGTGCTTCCTCCTACCCAGCATGGTATGGTGGTCTGGAAAGGCGTGGGGGAAGGAAAGTATGACGTGCATTCCCAAGGCAACTCCGTGTCTCTTTGTGAGCAGGTACCAGCAGCTGTGGACCTGTCTGCCCATGCCCTGAGCTGGGCTGGACATGTGGGAGCTCTGATCCATCCCTTTGGTGTCACATCTCCTCCCTGACCATGCCATCACCCTGCCCACAGCAGCGTGGGCTTCTCACTGCCTGTGCAGGGCAAAGAGCCTTTGCAAACCCCTCAGGAGTCCCCAGGCTCTCGGTCTGCTCTCCGAGTCCTCTGTGCCATGTCATCATCATCCAAGGAGCCATGCAACCCCTAGTGATAAATTCATCACTTAGTCAATGGCTTTCCTCCTAAAATCCTCTTCAGGGAACAATTCTCCTATGTCTAATACAGTGACTAATTGATAACTTTCTTTAAGGGGACTGCCTGATAACTTTCTTTAAAGCAGTATATTATGATCAGTGGGTTTTCCAAGGAGCGTCCTGCTGTCTTAATTCTCACTTCCATTATTTTAATGCCTCTGTAAAATGAATTCCTAATGGATCTATATTGCCATAAAACTTTAGGGGTGGTGGGTGGGTGTCAGTAAATTCTTTGCAATCTGAGCGACTTGGCCAGCTGGGCAGGGAGCAGAGTGGCAGGCTCTGAGAAGCCAGGTCTTGACTCAGGGCTGCAGCTTCCAGTGGCTTGACCTTCCCTGATTTGACCCCGTCCTGCTGTCTCTGAGCACCTTGCAAAACTTCATTAAGCAACATGACTAGTATCTGTCACAAGTGATTCCTTCCTCCCACCTCCTCACCCCAAGGATAAGTGATATCAGCTCTGTCAGGAACACAGAAGCTGCCTGGGGTACAGCCCAGCCCGAAGTGTTGATACCTGGTAGGTCTGTGCAGAGTAACAGTCCTCACATCAGAGCATTTTCACCCAAAGGTCCCAAGGCAGGCAATAAATGTACATTATGTTGGCATCAACCCCCTTCAAAACATTCTCTGCTACCCACAGGGTGGGAGGCAGCAGCCACTGTCCCCAGCTTAATCAGAGAAAGAAAGAAGTGGGTGTTATGGCTCCCCAAAAATACAGGGAGATCTCAGAGAGATCAAATTATTCCTATGATGATTAGCCAGGACATTGGGAAAAACTCTTTTACCATTGGATCCATCACCTGGTCTCATGAAAACTGCTCAAGAATCTTATTTCTGTCGTATCCAGGTTCCTGGGCTATAATAACTCCTTTTTACCTTGGACGTTGAAGTTGCAGAGGCAGTAAGGGGACAGTGCCTGGCCTGAGGACTGGGGTTTGTTTTTTTTTTTCTTTTTCTTAAGTATTTGCAAGTCCTTTAAGGGCTGTTTTGGTAGCTGATGGGGTGCTAGAAGATATTTTCCTCCCTACCACTTGTTTCAGAAGAATTTTTGTCGCTCAGGGTTTTCGTTCTGGTGCAGTGGTTTGAGCTATCCATGTCAAAAAAGGGCAGACTGGTGTCTACAGCAAACTAACCTTTTTGGGGACTGCCTCCAACTCTGCTTTATTTCCATCAGGATAAGAGACTTGCAAATAGGTAGGAAAACCAAAAGCATCTTGAGTTTTGAGCACATCAGGAAAACAGCTCCAGTGCTTTGCACACATGGAAGAGGCTCTGTGTGGGATGAAAAAAAAACCCAACAATCTGAAGGAGACTCTGAGAAACCTTTTTCTGAAAGGCCTTTTCAGCAAAGAAACACTGACACCTTCCTCCCAGTTCATTGAAAGATTGGGTAATCACTTTTTTTTCCCATTTCTGCTGCAGGATTTTTATTACAGACACTTGGCCTGGCACCCCCCTGCCCATGCCAGGTGCAACAACTTCAGTGTTTCACTGGGGTTTTGCACACTCAGTGCTGGGTTTTCGGTAACATCTGCAGCCCTGCCTGGATGATGAGCTCTCTCTGTGCCACCAGAACACTCTGTGTCTTCCCCCCAGCTTGTTCCAGCTCCTTGTACCAGTAAATGATGTCCATGAAGGTAAAAACCTGAGCAAGAAAAACCTATTCTTGGAAACACTTTTACTATCAGGAGCGTGATGCATCTTGGCACGTTTTTCCAGCCTCTAGACTTAACTCGAGGTGCTGTGTTCACATGTGACAACCTCAAAAATGTTGGTTCCTCTCCCCCAGAGTAAGCTATAGGGCAAGCTATAGGATCAAGTCCTGGGCTCTGCCCCGTGTTCAGGGCAGATGATGTATTTAATGTCAAACAGCTATTGATAATAAGCAGAATGTGTTATCACAGCTGCTGTGTGCTGTGGCAAGTAGGATAGAGACTCATGTGCTCCTTGCTTTTTGGCCTCAGGACACTTGTGTTCTTGTTTATACAATAGCTCTTCTTGGAGAGCAAGAATAAAATCTACCTTGTTGTTCCCCTTTACCAGATGCTGTTTAGCATTATGCTGCATCTCTTGTGGGAAATACCAGGTCAGAGTCTCTCAGGTCGGGGAGGGGACTGAATCCAGACATTACCTTTTCTGGGCAAGTGTTTGAAGTAATGGGGTACTATACAAAAAGGAGAACCAGCTCATCCAACCAAGGGGTAAGAGATGGGCTTTCAGACTCATGTGAGGATGCTCGCTGCAGTGGGTTTGCTGATGTTAAACATCTGTGCCGAAGATCAGGAGGAACCTGGGCTACGAGGTTTTCAGGGGTCCTTTCTGCTTTGGGCCAGCACCACAGAGACAACATTTCATAGCTGGATACAACCACCCTGATGTGGTTGTCTCTCACTGGGACGTGGTCCCACCAAGTGAGCAAAGAATAGTTATTCTTTTCACATGAAAATGTAGGGAGAGAAACATAAGTTATTAAAACAAGTTTTTCCATAAAAAGAATGATCTGTAAGTTCATTTGAGTGTTCACCCTAAAGATGCAGTTGTTGGTCGGGTGGCCAGGAGGGTGTGTTTGAATCCTTCAGATGGAATTAACTCAGTGCAAGCGTCTTGCACATCCGTAACTCGCTTGGAAACCTGGGGAAGAGCTGCTTGTGTCCTGGATCCTGCCCTCACAGTCTGGCCATATATAAAACCCTCCCTCTGAGCATCAGCTTAGACAAGGGAGGGCATTTGAGGTGTAGCTTCACTTGTGTGGGCTCCTCTTCCTAGAGGAATCCTCCTCTAGGAAATCAGCACCAGAGACCAGACCCTCCCAGAGGCGTAAGGTTGCATTTGTCATTAAAGCGTGGCTAGTGCTGGTGTCAGGCTTTGAGATTAGTGTTGTGTGTGTGCTCGTCATTGCTTGGTAAGAAGTGGTTGGTGACTATTTTGCCCCACTTTTGGACCACTTGGTTGGATCATACTAGAATAAGCAAGAGGTGTAAAGTCTACAGTGGAGGAATACTTTGCATTAAGACCTCTGCTTAGCTTAGCTTTGTCACGCTCAGCAAAGGCAACACCATATCTGTGTGGCTCCTCACACTCATGTCCAAATGTTCAATGTGTCCAACCTCCTGTGACATTTTGGTCACAGCCCTGTCCCTGAGACACGGGCGTTTTGGGAAGTTTGAGGTTTACAAGGCAGCGGTGCAAGCGCAGGAATTTCTCCTCCTCTGCCAGCAGTGAACCGCTGACATCCTCTGTCCCCTTTCCTTCCCTTCACGTGAGGTCACATCTGCTCTTACTCATGTGTGACAAAAAAAAGACAACCTGAGCGCTGGGGGGAAGGACTGAGCTCAATGGCAGCAGTGGATGCCCGAAGCCATGGGTCCCATGCCAGAGAAGCTCTGGAAAACAAAGCTTGAGGAGAAGCTTGTGCCTGATGGGGTCCTGTGAAGGTGGCTCAGCTCAGGACAACAGGACTATCAGGGGACACATGCCAGCAGTCACCAGCTGCTGCAAAGCTTCAGCCCATGGCACGGGGGGTGGAAACGTGCCTGGGATCTCTGCGAGCAGGGAGTGAGGGCAAAACCTTGGAGGGAGACCAAAGCAGGGAAAAAAAATCAGATTTGCATTGGATAAAGCCCTGTGTTTAATGGTAAAAGAGCTCAGGTAAGAAAGATGCATTTTCACCCGTTACAGACAGTGTTTCAGAATGTGAGTATCAAACACAACGGGCTCTCTGTGTCTGTGCAGCTGAGGTTACATCATGCTTTTAATGGTAATTTTGCCAGGGCCAAGAAAACATATTAGTACACAAATCACTTTCAGTTTTATTCCATTCTGACATTTCAGGGTCTCCAGCAACTTGGCATCATTCTGCAGAGCTAACCGTTCTTGGAAATATTTTTGTGTTAAAAGCATGTTTTGAATTACAAATATTTGCACATTCACAACACATAATTTAGGGTCACATTTGACCAGGAACGTTGCTCTGTGTGACTGCCAGACAGAGTTTCTGGTCTAGAGCAGCCTCCCGTAGGTACTTTATGAGTTGGAGAGTGCTTGTCCCATAGGCAGGTGAAAAGGGCACGTGGCTTTCTCTGTTCTGCTTCTTTGGGGTTGTTGCTTTATCAGAAGAGCACGATCTCTTTCGAAACAAGCAGTGTGGCAAGCTCCTGCTGCTCTGGGGCGGGCTTTGTGGGAAGGAGTCTATAGGTGCTGACCTACATTTGAGTCTGAAGAGCAAGCAGGGAGCTGTGTCGGCTCCTGCAGCGGCACCGGCGCTGCTCGTGGCACTGCGTGAGCCAAGGAGCACAAGGGCATCTTCGCTCTAGCCCAGGTCTGGCACCATCGTGGTGTATGAATTCACTCCTGGTGAAAGGTGCGAGACTGACATTCAAAACATGGGGGAAAAAAACCTCAACAACCTTGTCCTTAATGATTTCTTCTTTTCTTTGTGCTGATGAAGTACAATGGGACATTTAAATCTGATTTTTATAACGTTTTGCACATATGTAGATGATGGTCTGACCTGGAGAAAACACTTTGTTCTGACTACAATGAGATTTTATTATTTTTTGTCTTCCACGTCGTATTTCTGTTGCATTCTGGCACAATCTGGGCTCCCTCCAGTGGTCAAGGGACACTGGGCTCCGGCTGCTGCTGGCCCAGGCACTGGAGCTGGCAGGGTGGCTTTGGTGCGTGGCATCAGAAATGGAATGGGAATCATGTTGGGGCCGTACAGCTCTTTTCCCCCGCTGTCTCCTGCTGTGCGTGGCATCCCGCTCGCAGTAGCGCCCGCCCTGCTCTGTAACCCACAGCAATGAATATTGCAGCGGAACGGCCTGCGCGGATACAGCTTCAGGCTCTGGGTGTCCCCGCAGCTCCCAAAACCCTCACTGCAGAGCGAGAGGAGCTGCTGAAAGACCAAGACGTTAACAATTTTAAGCAAAAATTGACTCATTTTTCGCATTCCACTCTTCCCGTGGTACTTTGAGAATCGATCCTGACTTTCTCCTCCCTCCTGCAAATAGTTGATGTGGTTATTGGGGTGGGGGGTGCGGACCCCAGTCCCTCTGGAGCGCTGCGTCCCCACCGCCCCTCTCCCCGGTGCACAATTCCCAGCTGTTCCCGCAATTTTATTAGCCAGGAGTTGATGTAAAACATTGAATTATTGTTTGTGGGCACTGTGGTGGGGACGGGCATCCCCTCGGATTTAGGGGTGCGTCGTGGAGGGCTGGGCCGTGTCTATAGGTACACTAAACCGAGTGTATACAGGCGTGTGCGTGTCTATACATCCGTGCGTTTTACATGCGGGTGTACCCACCCAAAGCGGGGGGGGGGGGGGGGGTGCAGCTGCGCGCGGGTGTCACTATAGGTGCAGGAACCTATAGAACCAGCTGGGTGTGTGGATCTACGGGCGAGGGACCCAGGAGCGCGGCAGGACCAGGTCTCCCCCCCCAGCCCCCCGTCCCCACCGGGGGGTTTGTGTGTGTTTAATTTGTTGCAGCGCGGGGGGTGTGAAGGCACCGACACCCGTTTGCGGGGGCGGGGGGGCGGGGGCCGTTTCTCTCTCCCCCCGCGGGGGGGGAACAGGGGGCCGCGCGCCGCCGCGGGGGGGCGGGGCCGGCAGCGCGCGGTCTCGCCGCTGTTTGGCTCCGGCGGCCGCGCTCATTTGCATGTGGCGGGGGCTCCCCTGTCACGTGGCCGCGCGCGGGCTGGAGGAGGAGGAGGTGGGGGGGGTGACTTCCTGTCTGAGGTCAGCGCGGGGCGGGGCGGGGGGAGCGCGCGGCGGAGCCTCTCGCGGTCCGGCGCTGCTGGCGGGGCCTCCTCAGTCAGCGACAAAATGGCCGCGGCGGCAGCAGCAGCGGCTCCTCTGCTCCTCGGGACGGCGGCGGCGGCGGCCCTGGCGGTAGCGGCGCGGAGGAGCGGGGGCCCGGCCCGGCAGCACTGAGCTCGGCACCGCCTGCCCAACAGTGGACGAGGCGAGAGCGAGCGGGAGAGACGGAGAGAGGCGCTGCGGCCCCCCACCCCCCCCACAGCCCGCCCGCCTGCCCGGCCCTGCCCCCAGCGCTGCTGCAGCCCCTGCAGAGACGCTGCCGCCTCGGCCCCCGGCCTGCCCCGCTCCCGCCTCCCCCCGGGGCACGGGCGACCCCGGCGAGGGGCTCCGCTGCTGCAGCCGCCACCTACCCGGAGACCCGGCCGGGGCCCTCCGAAGGAGCGGGAGAGAGAGAGAGCGAGAGCCCGCGGGACCGCCCTGCTCCAGCCCCCGGGTCCCCTCCGCGGCCCGGGCACACCGGCTGCTGGGTCTGCGTGCTCCCCCCTCCGTGAAAGACTGGGCTGGATCCTCTCCCGATCCCCTCCCCGCGCCTGCTCCTTCCTGCTAGAGCCTGCGGGATCCTCCCCCGCCCGGAGGCTGCCGGATCGCTCCGCGGGGCCCTGCGAGAGACGCGGATCCTCCTGAGACTGACCGACCGCTGCGGACCCCCGCCTCCGATCCCACCGGAGCGAGAGACTCGGCGGATCCTCCTCCTACCCGGAGCCCCATGTGAAGCTCCGCATCCCCCCGTGGACCTCTGCTGGGTTTTTTGTTTGGTTGGTTTTTTGAAGGAGGGGGATCCATCTTAAAACTGTTTTCTGGGTCCCAGTTTCTCTTTTTAATTTGCACTTTTAAAAACACCTCTCAGATGCTTCTCCATGTGGACT
This sequence comes from Caprimulgus europaeus, assembly GCA_907165065.1. The sequence goes on along the minus strand of OU015543.1, from coordinate 2,244,078 downwards.
GAGAACCCATCAAGACGTACCCACGAGAACTCATCCCGATCGACTCCAAATCCTCGCTTTCGTGGGTTTTGCTGCAACACATAAAAACAAACTTGTATTTAAGACACAGTCGTGCAAAAATTTAGCTGGAGACTTTAAGCTGTATTTTGTCTTGGTTTCTTGGTCTTGTTTTTTTTCTCTCCCTTGCTTCACTGGAAATCAAAAGCTTGTTTTGGAATTGGACCTGCTTTTGCTGCACTTCTCTGGGCTGGATAACACTGAAGCTCTTTGCTTTTCTACTTGGATAGTGTTTTCCTGTTGATCTGTTATTTTTTTCTTCTTCTGTGTGGCAGACTGTTTTGGTTTTTTTGAAAGGGGGTAAACAAACAACGACAACAACAAAAACTTAATTTTTTTGGCCGTGTGAGATTTTTTTTCGTATTCAGATTCGTGAAATTACGGGTACACTTTAAAAAAAAAAAAAAAGAAGCATTAAAATAAGAAAGGAACACGTCAGAAAGACCCCTACACGGTAGACAAAATACTCACTTGTTTCCTTACAGCAAGACTGAATCGAAAGCTGCCAAAGAGCCCCATTAAAAAAAGACTAAAAGGTAAGAAGGGGTAATAGCCTCTCTTAATCTGGGCATGGTAGCAGTTAGCAGTGGAAGAGACCTGCTCAGCCGGTGCATGCCTCCTTTTCTCACAAGTCTGAACCAGATTATTATTTATTTTATTTTTACTGCTTGTTAGTCAGTGAAACAAGTAACGCCCCAAAACATTTCAAAACCCATTTATTTTTATCAGATACCCTTTTTTTTTTTTTTTTGCTTTAAACAACATGCAGGAATATGTTTTTACATGCTAGAATTAATTCAGTATTTTTCTCTGTACCTTTTCCCACTTCAAATAACGATCAGAAGTGCCACTGGTGAGTATGTTGTGCCACTCGGACATTCCAGCCGCCTCTGCTGCCGACATCACCGTGTGTGCGTTTGCTTTATAACTCACACGGGTGAAAATCAGTGCAGAGCCTGTGGGGAATGATTCCGTGGCTGGAACACGAGCGGTGTGGGCACGGTCAGCAGGGCAGGCTCCGGCTTTGTCCTTCGTGGCCGCTTTCTGGTAAAAGTTCACATCTCTGGATCAGGTTTGTTGGGGTTTTGTCCTGTTGGATTTTTTCCTCTCTCCCCTCACGTAATGAGATTATGGAGAACTACTGTAGTTTTCTCCTGAGAGAGGGATCTTCGTCTAAACATGAAATATTGTCCGGTGGGAGAGGGGATATTAAACAGAGTTTATGCTTTTAACTGCGATGCTGAAAGGGAATAAAATCGGGAGATTTTTGGGGAAGAATGGGAAGAAAATTTCTCAGTTGTTAACCTGAGAAATCTTGAAACACTGGAAGTTTTATTAATTGTTTGAATCTTCGCTTGTATCACAAGTTGGTGTCAAAGGTTAATCTTCTTAATATGTAATTAGTTGAAGGTCCAATTATGGGATTTATTGAACTCAATTGTTTTTTTTTTCCCCACCTCTTTTTCCATTAAATGTAATACTGCTAGTTATATTCTTTGGCTCCTTGATTTTCTGCTGGGTGCCTCTCTGGGAAGATACTTGTTCAGTGGCTATAACAGCCAGTTTAAATTTAGAAATAATCTTTAGTACGTCATCCCCGTGGCTGTTGCATGTACGCATATGTCCGTACCCGGCGAATTTACACTAATTTATACACTGAGATTTGCTCTGGCCAGTGAAGGTAATTACAAACCCACTCATCCCGCTGTTTCTGGGCTGGGTGGTGGTGCCGAGCTGTACATCAGGTGGGGGTCGGTGGTGCCCTGAGGGCAGTGCCAGTGTGGAGGAGCAGGAGAACATCCGCGCTGCTCCTTCAGGAGCAAGTCAAGTCTTTAGCATCCTGCCTCAGTACATACGGTGGGGGGGTATTTGAGATTCACCTCTGACTGAGAATTAAAATGCAGTTTCCTATCGGATATTACTTTTTATCGTTTCAGTGTAGTGGGAAGGTGCAGCACCCTGATTCCCACTGCTTTCCCCCAGGTTTTCCCAGGGAGCAGTCAGTGACTGGCGGTGGGTGCAGCCTGTGCTTAACAAATCGCATTATTTTCCAGAATTGCCGTTCCTCACGGTTCAGAAAACCCTCGGATACCTGTCTGGCTGCTTCAATGTGTTATTTGTGAACTCCCAGTGGTGTGCTGAGCAACCTGCCCCCTGCACTGTTGTTCCCGCTGTGGCTGAAGCATCAGTGTCAGACTGGGGTAGAACTAGGGAGGAAAACCGCTTTAATCCGCGGAAGGCTTGTTCTTTAATTTGTAGGACTAACGTTGCTCTTTGGGGTGATTACAGAGGCTGTGTGATGCACCGGTAGTGGGTAGCTTTGCTGCTTCTGCATCTGACTGCTGAGTCTATGGAGAAAGCTATAATAAATCAGATTAATTTGAACTTTTTTTAGTGGACGTGACTATTTCAAGGGACTGGCAATGGTGTCATCATGTCTCGCGTCGCTTTGTCTCTTTCTCCTCTAGAGGAGAAGGGATCTGTGCTGCCTGGCACACGGCTTGTGACCTGGCAGAGGTCTTGGGCAGATGCTGCCCTCAGGAGAGCTGCTGCTGGGAGTGGAGCTTGTTTCAGGGCATGTTAGTAGTGGCTGTATTTTAGGCAATATTCTGTATTTTTGACTAAACATTTTGTTTCTAGTAATGAAAAAAAATGAGGGCAGGCTAACCTATATCTTCAGAGCTCTTTTGGGCTGCAGGATAAAATACTTGGGATTTATTGATGTTTCTCTCTCTCTGTGGATCCTCATATTGGCAAATTCAAGTATCGGTATGCATCAGACTAAAAGCTGACCTGGCCCGAGTCGTGCATGATCTGCGGTTGGTTTGTGGATGCTGTTACATCTGTGTCAGTGGATGGATTGCTTTGTAATTAGGCTGTCGATGCAGGGTGTTAGTCCCAATTACTAGGAATGTGCTTGGGGGGAGCCGCGGTTTGTGCCATTTCTGTGCTGCTGCAAAATGTCGTGGAATTTACTCTGGGGGTCCTGCTCTTGGGTCTTGATTCCGTGTTCAGAAGAATTTGATTATTACAGGTTCACTCTTGACCTGACAGGGATGTCTCTGCGTCTTTCAGAACCTGCCCCTGATCACCTGTGAATGGGATGAGGTTTTACCTCATCTGTTGTTGCAAAGCCTGCTGAATCTCACTGGGGTGAATGAAAAATCCACTTTTTTTGGGCTTCATTTCTTTTTTTCCGGGGTTTATCTTTCCTGTTAAAATAACAAGCTATGCTTTTTATGACTTGTGATCTTTTGCTGATGTTTAAGGGAAGGAAGGTAATTCTATCCTTTTTGTTTGTTTGTTTGTTTGAAGGAGATTTTTAAGACTTGGATGAAAAGTTATAGGATGAAGTTTCCTTAATGTAAGAAATAAAATAGTTGGGCATAAGAGTACTCTTAACCTGAAGGTTCTTTGTTGAAGTTCTCAAAGCTCACAAGTTCCTTACCTTGTGGAGTTACAGTAACAATGAAACAGGGTAAAGTTAAAGATTTTTTTATCAAGCAGGGGCTATAACCTCTTTGTGTCTTGAAGCAAACTGTTGCTGAATGGCAACCTTATAGAAAATATACCTTTAAATTAGTCTGGAAAGAAAACCTCTTATTTTTCTGTTTTTCCTTTACTTCACTCAGAAAGGCCAGGAAATTTTATTCATGGAAGGGATTTACTGCCTGCTGTTCACTGCAAGTGACCTGGGCTTTTCCAGTCCCTTTGGACACCCTGTGCCATGTGGACACCTTTTCATTTTGGCGTTCAGTTTGTTATTAAAAGTCCATCAGCAGCGTTTACTTTCGGTTGTGCTGTTAAGACTTGACCAAGGCTGGTGTGTGTGGGAACGGGTAATATGTTAACTTAGCAGCTGGCCTCGCCGAGATAAACACTGGCTTTTCCAAATGCTGTCATCTGGCCCCTTGCCAGAGCAAGCTGGAGGAGGTCAGGGGTGGAGCCATCCTTTGCTGGAGTAAAAAGAGCCTTTCAGTTGGAAAGAGTTGCTAGATAGATAGTACTGACTGCGAGAAAGAACTGCAGGTTTAAAAATAAAATGGCCAAACCTTTGCTAAGTGAAAGAAATAGTCTGGGATGAGTTGTGTCTCGGTGCCCATCACGGTGCTGCTTCTCTTTGAGGGTACAGCTGCTTAAAGGTAGAATGCATACTGCTGCTTTTTGAGAAAATCAGTGCTTTGTATGGCTTTGAACACGAGAACTGATGAAAAATTTATCGTCTTTGGTTACAGTGCAGATGTGCAACACAAAAGTGCTATTGTTTTAATTGCTTAAAATTCAGATTACAAGATAATAGTAATGCCATTAGAAGGTTTCCCTTTGGCCTAGAAGCTGCAGGTAGGAGCTTGTCGATCCCTTAGTATAAAAGATGAATGATAAGGAAACCTCTTAAATGCCTGTGACGCTGCAGTCTAGCCAATTTAGGATCAGCTGATGCCTTCTAGTGATAATGGCTTGAGGTTTTCAGCTGTATTATGAAGATATCAGCCAGGGCAAATAGTATTTAGAAGAGAAGCATACTTTATTGAATGGCGAGATGATCCAGAAGCGACAGTAAATTGCATTACTGGGTGATCTATGTGCTCTGCACAGTCTCTTCACCGGTAGATGCTAGTGGGAAAATGAAAGATGGTTATTCTTAATGTATGAAAGCAGAGGAATCAAAGTATTATTTGATTTTTTCCTTTAGGAATCTGAGCTGTTTATGACAACTGTCTACCAAAAGCATGGCTTAGTTTTGTATCTCAGTTGCCTGCTGTAGACATGCTTATTTTATCATTATTTTGGCATGATTAGCTGTGCTGTGGGTTCCAATACACAGTTATAACTGTGTTTTCTGAAACTTCCTTTGTGTGGTTTCCTACCTGGTCACTAGTGTGTTTCAAAATCTCTTGCACAAGATAAACATGAGGGAATATGATCAGGTGTCAGAGTAATCGGGTGTCCCTTCTGGCTCAGAATAGTTACAGTGCTCTTTAAGATCGTAGCAAATATCCCATCACTTGAGGAAAATGCAGCAGGACTTTAAAATATGCAGCTGATTCTGTTGTCTTTTTAAAAAATGTAATATCCCTCTCTTCATCCCAATAAAAAGGCTCCTTTCACCAAAGACCTCTGTTAAATAACCAGCTGTTTGTAAGCCTCATGGTTCAGGGTACCGAGCATCAAAATCGGAGTTAGTTTCGGTCTTAGCCCTGGATATGAATCAGCACTGTAATTTTGCAGTGTTGGGCTCTCGAATGCAGTTGTAATTCAAGCTCATAAACTATGAGAAGCTTTGGCAGTGGTGAGGGCTGCTTTCTGGAGCTCTTCCCTGTGGGTTTCCAGCCAAGGATGGCTGGAGAGTGCGAGCAGTTATCTGTGCTGCAGCAGTGGTGGTTTATGGCTGGGTGCCCAGATTGTCAAGCTTTGCACACAGCTTTGTACTTTGCCTTTGAGGGCTGTGGAGGTGGAAGTCATTTGTAATAAACAGCTATCATCTGCAGCCTGCTTTCTCTGTGTTTTGAAATGTACATCCATTTTAAAAATTGCAAACTAGATGCACATTTACTTCGATTTCAGCCAGGAAGTTCTGTGTTTCTGGAGCTCACTTATGAGAAATGTTAACGGTTGCTTATTGCTTTGTATTAAAAATAGCTAATATTTATCCGTTGGCTGTTTGGGCTTTTTTAGCAGTAAGCTGTGAATTGCTAGAGAATGAGATTTTAAATGTTTTTAAAATGTATTTTATTTGAGAGAAAAATTGACTTGTCAAATCGATTGGCATCCTTTGTGGTAATTAAACCCCAGAGAAAAATATGTTTATAGCTCTCAAAATAGTTATCATGTGACTACCAGCTATAGGCTCATTTAGGAAAAGATAACACCCACCCCCCTTCCACCACAAGATAAAAAACCACCCTGGGCTATGAAGTGTTTAGTGTCTGCCTATGGGCATTCTCCTGAGGCAGATCCATTCTTTCTTTCTTTATTTTTTTCTCTCTAGCTTGTTATTAGTGGGGTCTCTGCATGTTTTCCCAGGGACTTACAGAAGGGACAGTGGGCAGTGCCTTTGGGCAAGGACAATCTCCTGGAATGGCACATCTCTTTTTTTCTTAGGTGTGCTGTTTTCCTTCCTGTTCCTTTTTCCCTTCCCGTGTTCTCTCCATCTCCTCTCTGCCTGAAGTTTACAGTTTTCTCTTGTCCTGTGTTTGCAAGATTTTCTGATGAGAAGTGGAAGAGCTTTTTGGCTTGGCTGGGGGGTGCAGAGTGCTCACAGTGGCTTGGATGGCACTCAGGGTGGTCGGTGTGTGCACGGATCAGTTGTTATTTCAGACTGACTCCTGCCACGTCTATTTTAAGCTCAGCCAGATATCTGCATTGTGTCAGTCTGCTTTACTCTATTCTCAGACTTTCAGGTCTTTTAGTTCTTCAGAATTCCCAAATGTTTCCATGGCTGATGCTCAGGTCATTGGTGCTGACAATGGAGATGCTTGTTTTCAAACAGTAACTGGTTACTGGTAAACAGGAGAGCATCAGCCCAGTGCTGTAACACAAACCCTTCTGGAAAGCAGAAGCAGTTCAGTGAGAATGAAAAGCAAACAAACAAACAAAAAAAACCCCCAACCAACCAACCAAAAAACCCACCCCAAACAAACAAAACCCCAAACAACAACAACAACAAAAAAGAACCAAAAATCAGCTAGTTTTGGTTGCATAGGACAGATGAATCATGTGCTGGCTGCCACTTTTTACTGTGTTTTCTTCCATCAGAGACCACAGAAGGTGATCTTCAGCATTGCTTGTCTTGTTTTGCTTTAACTCAGTGCATGTTCATAATAGCCTTGAAGGTGATGTTTTTAACTTCACATTTCATATGAAATTTTACTAGCACTGCAGGCACAGCCTGATGGCACGTGTGTAAATCAAGTGAGACTACACAGTGCATCACCAAAGCCAGTCTGGAGTAGCATTCCTCATTATCCCTCTGCTAACATCATTCTTTCTATCTGTAGGCCTCAACTTTCCTCTTCTCGATGTTTTTAATCAATTACACGAGCTTCCTTAACACAGGAGAACTGCTTCCAATGTTTGTGTAGTCTGAATTTTTGCCCCATTTCCAGCTTTGCAGTGGAGGCTCCACTGGAACATTTGTCTCTTACACCCTGGCTGTGTAAGGGATGATGTTGCATCTCTGCAAATGGAATCGTTTTTGTCTCTTCCTGGTGTCAGGGCTGTTCTGCTGTAAACACACAGGATTGTACCTCCTCCTTGTTTTGTGATGCTGCAAAAAAATTGCTGTTAGTTGAAAATAACCTAATGGCATAAGAGTGCTGATCACATCATAACATACCTCTTCATTTTCCTGCTTATGAATCTGTTTGGTTTCTCTTTGCATAACATTAGCTGATGTAAACTATAAAGAGGAATGTGTTTATCTTTTTAAGCCTTTTAATAACAGATTAATATGGAAAATGCAGCATCTTCTGATAAGGACAAGAGCCTGGTGGTAGCAGTCTAAATGCTATTTAATATTTTCTAGTATGATCATCATGAAATAAAGCTGTCTGGTCCAGGTGCAGAGCTAAATTTGGTCTGTTACAGTAATAGAATTGCTGCTATTGAGGAGGGGAGTCTACAAATAGCACTGTTTCAGATGAAAGATGTTATATGGGACTTACTGGAGCTTGGGGAATGTGTAATTCTTACTATTTCTAGTCTTCTAATCAAACTTTTGCAGGTCCTTCACTTTTGAAAAGAATGATCCAAGTTAAATAAGTCTCATTGGGCACCAACAGGACATTATCTAGTGCGGTCAGCCTTTATACTGGGCTACCATGCTTATGTGTAATAATTGAATAAAGCAATGGTGGTGTTATTGGGTGGATGCTCACATAATGATTTGTTTAAAAAAAAAGACCCTCAGCTTTAATTTTTTCTTGTGTTTGTGGAGATGAAGTGCTCTTCACAAATTTATAGATGGAATATTGCAGTGACAACAAAACCCCGTGCTTTTGAAGCAAATAACCCAGACTGCTAGGTATAATATATTTATCTGGACTCTGATAGTGCAAGTGCCTTGAAATTGTTCCCCTCCATCCCGCCCATCCCCTGTCTCTGTCAGCATCCAGACAAGCAAGACCTGATCTTTCTGGCATTCTGTCTGCATCTACAGATCAGATAACATGGTGGCATTTTGGATCTATTTCTGAGAATATTTGCTCCCCTGAGAGTTTCATGGACTAACTGAAGGCATAAAATAGTTATTACTAAGATCATAATTGACCTTAAATTGATTTCCAAAGTGGTATTTACTGCAACTGATTTTCTTGTCCTGGAAGATCTTCAATGGCTCTTTCCTTTCCCCATCTCTTCCCCCCTCCACTCTGTCTCCTCCCCCCATGGAGACACTATTCATTTGCTAAGTTGAAAAATGGGTGATGGCCCATTCTGATGGTGGCTCTGATATTTTAATTTATTATTGGCAGGAACTGCCATCCAGATGCTTTTACTATGGAAAGTGAAGTGGAGGAACAGAGAACTTTGAAACCAAATAAACTTGATGGAAATAAGGATTACCTCTTCAGCAGTGCAGAGTTAATCTTTTAAACTCTGGTAGGTTTGTGAGGGGAAAGGTGCTAGCTTGGACTTATCTGCTTCCTTAATTTTGGATGATAGAATAAATCCTTTTCTTAATTTTGTGGATTCAGTTTCCAGCCCAAAGATGGGTACAGAGTAACGTAAGGGTTTCTTATCTCACTTGAGTTATGTTGCTATATTAATTTTCAAAAGAGCATTGCAGCTGAAGATACAGTGGAACAAAAACTAAATTGTTTCAAAATGCATTGTCTTTAAGTTGAATGAAATGATCATGGTGGGCAGTGTTTTGATTTTTGTAGTTAAATACTAAAAATGTATAAAAAGTGCACAAAACAATTAAGTAGATTTTCTCTATTTGTGTTTAAACTTACATGTATTTGCAGTGCACAACTTTTAGTACCATTTATTAGTCTGTAGTATGTTTTATCTTCCTTGACTCAGATCAGATTTGGTGTTAACCTCCTGCAGAGAATTCCAGGACCCCTGACATTTTATTGTGACTCTTGATTAGCTCACCAGCGTTCCTGCTAAGAATTCTTCTCTCATTCATTTGATAAATTGAATTCCCTATTCACAGTGCCTTTAAATAGAATGGTATTTGGAAAACTCTAAGATAACAACTTGAATGTTCAATGAGCTCACCCAGCAAATGTAGAAATGCAGAGGAAGGAAATTATGGATTTGTGTATTCTGAAATCTTTTGAAAGAATAAACATTTAACAAAAACATAACTCAACATCTTTGTATTCCATTTAAATTTATTTCCCTTCTGGTTTTTGCAACAAGGCACTCCATTGACACCTGTGTTCCCTTTCTGATCTTACCTGGCTGTGTTCTGTCAGGAGCTGTGTGTCCCCCTAGGTTGTGCCTGACAGCAACCCCAGTAACGTGGTGTGTGCACGTCCAGTGGCACTTGAGCTTTCCAGGGCAGTGTGTGTGCAGTGTGGAGAGCACCTTGTTCCTCACACCCACGTACCCTCGCTCACCTGCACTGCACAGATACCTTGTGCCATTCACCCACTTTATTCCACGTCCCCTTAATGTTCTGGTGACACTGGCAGGGCTTGTGGAGTACCCATCTGAGCTCTGCAGCGTGAGAAATCCTGTCTGTTTTTGTTTTTGTTTTTTTTTCCTAATTCTAGATCTTGAAGCATCTTCCCTGTGAGGCCACTGTCCCTTTAGTCCCACACCCAGCTGTCTCTCCATGAGCCTCCCAGAGCTGGGCTGCAGCAGTGTCCTGCACCTCCCCACCCTGTGTGCCTTCTGAGGTGTCACCTGGAGGTCTCAGTAGTGAGATGCCAGGGGCCTGTTCCCTGTGTCAGATGCCATCCTCCTAGAGCCTGCTTTCTACAGGCTTCTGCCATGCAGAAACCAGTGTAACATCATAGGAAAACTCAGGCTGGAAGGGGCCTCGGGAGGTCATCTCAGCTACAGGGCTGTATCTGAGTGACATGTGTGTGTCTGCAGCATCTCTGCTGCTGCTCACTGTGCTGCTGCTACGTGTTGGTGTTATTCTTGGACTGGTGCAGTTTCCCTGCCTGTGGGTAGGAGCGAGGGAAGCACACATGTGTTTTTCTGCTGTGGCAGGAGCTCTACCTTTAAGGAGAAGTCTTTCTTCCAGACCTCACCTTCCTGAGCCTCTTTAATGACACTGGAGCCACTCATGAACGTGGCAAGGGATGTGTGTGGCCGTGGCTGTGGGAAGCTGCGTGTCTTTTGCTGGCCATGGGTCAGCACCACCTTTTCCCCAGAGTAAGCACAAGAACCACACCATAAAAGTATTTGTCCTCAGTGTAAGTTCTGCTGCCTGCTTTTGATGCTGTAGGTTGTGTTGTCCCACTAGACCTGTGTGAGAGAACCAGCCTGGTGCTCAGCTCCTGCAAGAAGTGAGTTGCATATTCTTGTACCTGCTGCTAACAAAGTGATGTGGCTCAGAAATAGTTGAGTGCTGACATGAAGGGGGGGAAAGGACGACTAGGGGTGTTGGAAATACCTCCAGGCAAGACAGTACATTATTTAGTTATGCAAACTCCTCTCCTCTCCTCTCCTCTCCTCTCCTCTCCTCTCCTCTCCTCTCCTCTCCTCTCCTCTCCTCTCCTCTCCTCTCCTCTCCTCTCCTCTCCTCTCCTCTCCTCTCCTCTCCTCTCCTCTCCTCTCCTCTCCTCTCCTCTCCTCTCCCAAAGTTTTAGCTGTGCTTGCCTAAAGGATGTGAAGTGTTCCTGCTGTCTGTCATGCCGCACGTGTTGTCCGTCCTGACCCTGTTACTGCTGACCTGCTCCTCCAGCCTCTGTCCCTGGGAGTGGCCGGCTCTCGCAGAGCCCCCCGGGGCTGTGGTGCCTGGCAAAACATCCTGTGGAGCTGTTGCTCCTGTTCCTGTTTCCTGGCCTCCTGCTTTCCAATATCTCTGTGCAGCAGCCCCAGGAAGCAGTGCTCCTCTGACATGTTCTTCAAGTCCAGCTAAATAATTTGAGCCAGAAACTTGTCTGTGGGTTGCTTCTGCTTCTAGCTCAGTTAGTGGATGATACTCAGCCGAGCAAGAACTCTGTGTAGGGCTTTGCCTCTGTTGACACAGGGCTCTCCTCTTCTAAAGTATTTGCAGAAACCAAAATAGCAAATTTTGTATCTGAAGAGAGGCAAACATGCTGTGCTCTTGCTGAGCTACTGGATTCCAAAGCTGTTTTCCTTTGTGTATCATGTCCCAGGAAGGCTGGGGAAGAGCTCTCGCCCAGATGCTACATCAAGTGCTGGTAAATATCATTAGGCCTGGGAGGGAGGTAGTGCTGTGAAAATAAATCTATTTATCTGCACTGTTCATGGTGTGTAGCTTAATTTTCCAAGAGAGGAGTTGGTCTGTGTTTGCTGGGGGAGGAGAGATGTTGTTCATAGCATGTTTCTCGTTGTTTGTAGCCTGCTTTGAGTGATGAATGTAATGCAAGCTTTTTGGGTGTTTTGTTTTGGTTTTTTTTCCCTTGGTCCTTGCATAGCCTGAGTGGTGCACAGGATGGGAAACTCGAGGTCTGCTGGGGAGGGAGCGAATGTGGATATGCTTTGTGCCTGGAATGTAGCCAAGGGTGAGGTTTTGTGTACAGTCTTCTAGCTCCTGCTTGGATTTCCCTACTAACTAAAGTTGCCCCAGAGTAGAGCTTGTATATACATTCATAGGCCTGCACTGTGGAGAGCAGCACCTTCATGAGAGGTGGCATCCCTATGTGATGGCAGCTTCATGCTCTGTAGGATCAGCTACACTGGCATGTTAACTTGGAGTTTCATGTTTAAGCAAACCTTCTGATTGTCCTCACTTGTGCTTTGACATCATGGAGTGATCTTGGAGTGCAACAATGGGATTCCTTTTAAATAAAACTTCACTGGATGATGTGCTCCAAGGGTGCAGTTAATGCTTTCCTGCTGTGTGGGAGCAGACTGGAGCTAGTCTCAAGTAATAAAGTCACCTGAAATGGGGATAGTGCAGCTGTCAGTTCCTCTGCACCGAGTTCTGCTCTGCAAATCCCCTCCCACTGGTCTGCACTACTTAGTGATGAAGATGTAACATACATCTCCTGAAACATTCCCATTTGTACTCTGGTACTCTCATTAGTCTGCCTTCTCCCTCTGTTATCCAGGAGAAAGTGAACAAATGAAAACCAAAAACCTGAAAACCCTGCAGACATGCACTGGGGCTTGGCCACTGCTCAGATAGGGACTAGTCACACTTCTGGTGTCTGACCTACCACTCACAGTTAGTATGTATCCTGAATTTGTAAAGGCTTTTTCTTCTCTGGGGTTTCCCCTCACTTCTCCTGACTGGTAACCAGCTGGTAGAACCACAGACCAGTCTGGTAGGAAAAGACCGTTAGGATCATCTAGTCCAACTGTAACCTTGGCATTGCCGAGTTCACCACTAAACCCTGCCCCCAAGCACCACATCTACACGTCTTTTAAATACCTCCAGGGATGGTGACTCCACCACTGCCCTGGGCAGCCTGTTCCAATAATTGTCAACCCTTGCAGTGAAGAATTATTTCCTAATATTCAACCTAAACCTCCCTTGGTGCAACTTGAGGCCATTCCCTCTTGTCCTGTCGCTTATTTGGGAGCAGAGACCAACACCCACCTCACTGCAACCTCCTTTCAGGGAGTTGTAGAGGCTAAAACAAGTCCAGGTCAGTGTGCTTTTAAAAAAAAATCTTGAATAATAGTACCTATCGAGTCTTGCTTTAGTTTTGTTCTGATCTAACGTACTTCAGTGGTTGTTCACCTAGTGGAGATATGAAGTAGGGTCACAATAAGTTAGTGCTGGGTGAATTGGAAACCTCTAGCAAGAGTCTAGGTCCTGCAGTAAATAGCAGCTGGTGCTCTCTTCTGGGTCCTGCCAGTATTTTTTTGCTCTTTAACCAAAATTATATGTTAGAAACACCATGAACTACTGCTGGAGATATGAGGTGTGTAACACAGGTGCTCTTCTTTCTTCTGATCCTGGATTTTCTATTTTAGCAATTGTAATAACAGAATTATTAATCTAGCCTCTTGGGCAGTATCTACAATCTTCCTGGAGTTGCAGTAGGATATTTTAATTGAATGTGGTGGTTTCACATCCTGTTCTCAACTAATGCTGTTGTGTTCTTGGGTGTCTTTACATGGCAGCTCCATTCTGCTTCTGCACAAGGTTCAGCAGTGAATGGAGTTGTCTGTGCATGTCTTGCACCGTAGTCAAGTGTGATTCACAGGAGGCCTGTGAGTGAGTATGGGGGGATCAAGTCTAATCCCTCACAATTACAGGCAGCAGAGCAGCAGGGTCCACAGAACAGCACAGACCCGAGGGCACCTACCAGTACTCTGTAACAAACTGAATAAATAAAAACACACGGAGAAGCCTGACAGCCAAAACTGCATTGTCCAGTAAAAGGTCAGCAAGGGCAGCACTGATGATCTGTTTCTGTGCAGGAGCACTGGTGGAATTTCTGTGTGACATTCTCCTGCCTTTAACATCTATTTGAATAAAGGACTTGCCATCTCTTCAGATTAAGTGAATCCCAAGTCTCAAGTTTTTGCCATGGGCCCACACTTTCTTGATCTCTGACCCTTCTTGTTACTGTGTTCTGGACTCTCTTCAGCTGATCTGTGCCTCTCTTGCTGTTGATAGTCCCAAACTGGACACAGTACAGCAGCTGGTGAATTTCTGATCCTTTGTGACATGGTGGCTTTGCCTTTGGATTGAGATTTGTTGTAACCACCCTTGTTTTCATCCCCAAAAGTGGTGTTTAGCTAATGGTTCCCTGCTGATGGATATATGGATATATATGTTTATTCCTGCCAACCATGGTACCCTGCACTCTCTTACTGAATTGCACTCTGCTTTTTTTTTTTACATGTCATGTTTATCAGATTGTTCTGAATACTGCAGCCCCAGGACTGTAAATATTCTGGAAACTTAGTAAGTGTGCACATTTTTCCAGCAGCAAAGTGGTTAATAAAATTTTGCTGCTGGACATCTGGCATGCTGCAACAGGAATCCATTGGTTCTCTGCCTTGTTGGAAGGGAAAGTGATGAGGTTACTTGTTTGGGGGTACCTTATTGTAATTTCATTTAGCTTATGCTCCTTACCTTGTTCTTAGGAAAAAACAAAAACACCCCCTATTCTTATTAACAAAAATTTTAATGTTGCTTGAAAAGTGAATAAATTACTTCTTTTGCTTCCTTTCTGTCCTTTTCAAAAATACCTGCAGCTGTGCCACAGGAAGAAAATCAAGCTGTGTTTTCCCCCACAAATCCTTGCTAGCTGTGTTACTGATGTTTTTATCCTTTCTCCTTTTAAGTTACATGCACAATCTTTGCCATTTGCTAGTGTTCTGGAGTTCCATCCATCTTCCAACGATTCTTCCAGGTAATCTGTAATGATTTAGACACAGTTGTTCTTGTGGTAGATTACATCAGGCCCAGCCAGTGGAAAATCATCCAGCTTCTCTAGGGACTTTTTAAGCTGTTCTTACTTTTGCTGGCCTCATTTCCTATTTGGAGTGGTAGCAAAATCTTTAGTTTGATCTCCCTTTTTTCCTTGCCAGTTCATGGAAGTTTTCCTCTGAAGTTGGGTCATTCCTTCTTCCCAGATTTGGGGAAAAGGCACTTAACAAACCCATCTTGAGATTCGTGCGTGGGGCTGTGTTCACCAGCCCTTTTGGGTGAGAAAACGGGAAAGAAGCATCGCAGTGGTGGTGGTGGTGGAGATCCTGGGGCAGGAGCTGCTTGGCTGCTGCCTTTTTGCTGCCCCTGCCACCAGCTTGGAGCCAAGGGTCCCTGCATATGGCAGAGCCCTACAGAATCCCCCTGAGAAGCTGTCACAGTCACCTGCAGGCTCAGCACCCGTTGGGGTGGTTGTTGGCCACCTGCTCCCAGGTGGCCTCTGCAGGGGAGGCTGAAACAGAAAGCAAAGTTCTCTCACTTCAGCCCTCAGAGGGTGGGCTGCCAATAGTCCCCCTTTTTTCCCATGGAGTATCAAAACTAATGATTCCTCTTGCTGCTTATTAATGCTTATTAATGCTTATTAATGAAGCACTTAAAGCTTGATTTATTGTTTCTTTTTATATGCACATTGCCAATACAGTGTTGGCCTGCCTTATTTTTGTCCTAGTGTGTTTGTGCTGGTATTTTTTTTTTATATATATATATATTCCTTATTTATTTGACCTAGTTTTGTGTGCTTCTTTCTTTTTTGAGATGGTTGGAGAATTTGTAATTAGGGACCAGCTTGACTCTTCTTGATTAATGACTGAGCTTAGATATCAAGGGAAAAAAAGCTGGCACTTTTTAAATCACACCAGCTCCTTGCCTTCACTGGTGTTTACTCTAGAAAGGTCCTGGAAAGCTGGGCCAGATAAGGATGAAGCAGGAAACAAAATTAGCACTAGGCAGATGTGGAGTTTTCATTTATCCATTCTGGTAGTCATGGAATCAAGGACTACTGGGGAGATGTCACCTCTTGCTTTATGTAGTGTTCCTCCTGTATCTTAGGGAATCCACATTCTGGTTTAGATTCTTGGCAATTTCCAAGAAGCAGCGTTGTCTCTGCCTGTGTGACAGCATTTTTCAGTTGTCCTGAATTATTTGAAGCCTGCCTTTCCAGGGTTCACTGCTCTTTATTTTGTTTGGGGTTTTTTTTCATTCTGTTTCATTGCTACCTTTCAAGCTGCTTTCTGCCTTTGTGATCTCAGCTGCTTCTTTCTCACCATTTAGAATCAGATCTTGAAGAACTTTCTAAATAGTAATTTTTCTCTCTATTTGAAACTGCAGGGTACTAGGTTTTGAGAACTTGGTAGATGGCTAGTTTGTGTTTCATGTTTATGCTGTCCAGACCCTCTGTTATCACCTGTAACCATGGATGGCTCTCCTAGCTCCTTCCAAAAAAGCCTGCTCAGTGTGCTTTGGTAGCCTGCCTTTGGGTGGTTATTTGTCAGTTCCTTACAATTCTAGTTTGTTTTGTTTATATGCCCCCCCCATCATAATTGTGAGGAAAAACGTGTGTATTCAGAAATCCACGCTGCCCTGTTGTGTGGTGTGGAGGAAGTCAAAATCAACACAATCCTTACTCAATTGTTTGCAATTTGCAGGATTTCTGTCAGTAACAGCAGCTTTCACAACCATCAGGGGAGGTTTTTGCAGCATAAAGTAGGATGTGAATTTAAAGTACAAGAGGTATTCCAAAATTTAAGGTATGGGAGCTAAACCAGGCAAAGACTGCTGGAGACCAAAATTAGGAATGCTGTTCTGCAGAGATACTCCAGGCAGTTTTCCTGTGCAGCCAAATAACCCTTCAGCATCTTTAAGTATCTGCACACAAAATTCATTAGGCTGCTGTGTTTGGAGCTGTGTCCCATAGAGGGACAAGAGAGACAGGTCTCTGTTCAGTTCTCAGCTGTTGCAGGAACCTCTGAACCATAAATCACTGTATGGGCAATAACCTTGCATGTAATAACACAAATAGATTCTTCTTGAAGTTTGTTTAAGAGTACAATATTCCCAAAAGGTGTATTGCAAAATCCTGTTAGAGTGTCACATCAGTGCTAATTAAAAATACCAGCTGAGGCTTCAGATGTGAAAGCAATCCAGTGTCTGACACCAGCTAGAAAACTGGAGTTCTCACTTAGCTGAAAAAATAAACTGAGCCTAGATTTGTTAATTTTTGAAGGGATTACTAAGCCTTTTTGCAGCAGGCACTGACAGAGCACAGCCATAGCTCTCGAGCTGCTCTGACCACGAGCTGCATTTCATCCTGCTTTCCTGTGGAGAGAGAGCTCCTAAGCGTGTGGACTGTAAAGATAACCCTGGTTTAGGTCTGGATTTAATAAGTTATTGCAGTCTTTAAAAACAACATTTGATGCTGTAGTAGAACTCTTTGCTCTGTCTCACAAAAATCCCCCATGATTTTGATATATCTGTATATATAAAGAAGGCAAAGTCCTGCAAGTATATTCTAAGACACTTCTGGTTTAAATCGTACAAGCTTTGTATTCATAAATTTTTTAGCATTTTTCCTGTAATAAAGATTAAATTGTTGCTCAGGAAGTAAAACTGCTGCAAATGCCTTTGACAATGTAATCAAACTTTATATAGCAGCGTTTTTATTGTTTTCCTTTTGTTTTGTTCTTAGATGACTAATTTCTGCCTAGAAGTGACAGCAAGCGTTGCCATCTGAGAGGCCACTTGGAGCTTTATTTCTATTTTAAGCTTATTTAAAGCATGTGTGTTCACAAGTGTCATTGTGTGAATCAGTTTTGAAAATTGAACTCTATTAAAAATTACAGTATCAATTTCTAAGTTAATCTGAGGCTATTTTAATATCACAAATTAAAAAATACCCAAACACATTTCTGCTAGGAGTGGCACTTCTACCTCTTCTGTTGTAATTGATATGATAATATGGTAATAAAATACATTTTCTTTTCAATGGAGCAAAATATTTGCTCTTTTTTAATTTGGAAAGTCCTCTGACATGGTGTATTACCTACATAACAGAGGGAATAACATACACCTGTGCTTGGGAAATGTCAAAACAGAACCAGCTCTAGAGAACAGAAAGGCTGGAAGTAGAAAAGTTCACAGTGGAGACCAGTCTCAGTATTGAGACTTTGGCAGCGGTGAATGGAACTTGGTATCAAGAAAAAAAGCCTAACAAGACAGTTGGGAAGGATGTACTTTCATAGTTTAAATAAACTCTGCAAATCAAGTCTGGTGGTGGTGGTGTGTTTTGGTGTGGGTTGGTTTGTTTGGGTTTTTTTTTGTTGGTTAGTTGTTTTTTTTAATAACACTGTTAAGAGGGATTTAAAAGCAGCTGTGGTATGCTGGAGCTGCTGTCGTGTTGTGGGTTTTCTTAAACACTAGCAAGAGGAAGCTAAAAAAGTTTCTCATTTTGCACTGACTTGTTTCATTTGTGTGCTTTAAAAAACCAAAGAAGAGTGGGACTTCCCTTGGGGACAGTGACAGTTTGGGAGAGTTCACTTGGAGGTGTGGATGGGCTTTGTGGGGACTGATGGGACCTGGGTAGGCAGCGCTGAAAATGAAGGGACTGGATGGTGTTGCTTTGTAGTTACTGAAATCCTGGGGACTTCTGTTCTTCTCTGGAGCTAATGGAAATAAAGGAACATCTATTATGGTTTCAACTCAGTCTCTTTTGGTGCAATCACTTTTTGCAAAGTCTTGGAGCAACCCATTTAAAAGTACAATTTTCAGTACCCTTCAGTGCAGTGTGAAGTGTGTGATGCAAATCCCCACCTGCAACTCTTCAGAGCAAACCTTTCTCAAACCTCAATTTACATTACAATATTTGAAGGGTGGCCCTTTGAAATTGGCATAAAATTGAGCAGTCTTGCAGGTGATGAATTTTTGGTCATGACACAAAGTGGTTCTGTATGTAAAATACAGATACCTGATGCCACTTCAGATGTCCTGACCTCCAGTGTGCACCAAGCGCTTCCAGATGTGCCTGACCTCCAGCTGCTGTTCCAGACTCTGGGACTGGCTCTGTCACTGCTGTAAGCAGTTTGAGTGCTGTAAAGTGTCTGAAAGGGCACTAACAGTGTTGCTGAGAGCTCTCAGTTGCTCACTATAATGTTCATTGTTCTGGGTAACACCAGGGAAGAGAAGTTGCTTTTGGTTTAGTCCAGAGCACTGTGCAGGATCTCTGTAAGCATTAAAGCATCTGCAGTGGCCAAAATCAGTGTTTTCAGGCAAGTGAAAAAGCTAAAAAACAGAAGACCCTTCAACAGCCAAAATATATATATAAAAAAATTGACTACAATAGTCCCTTTTTATAAGAAGAGAAATTATGTAGGAATGTGCAAACTTGTTAAAAGGAAAATAAAAGAAACAGGCAAAGCATTTCCCAGGGAATGTTTGAAGATCTGATGTGCAAAATCTGAAGAGTATCTGTTTCTCCTTTGGGTAAAGAGCAGGCCCCTCCTGCAGACCTGTTGTAATAAAACCATTGAGCAAAGAGTATTATAATTAAGTTATATAAGTTAGGCTAAAAGTGATCTCGATGAATAATTGGATGACATCGTATCTAATAATAATAATAATAATAGTAGTGGTTTCAGCCCATCAGAAATGGAGTATTCTCAGAAGATCTGTAAGACTGATAAATGATTAGGACCTAAAGAGCTGGCAAGGAAGATAAAATAGTTATATATAAGTAAATGAATTATTTGCATTGGTATTTATTCACAAGGATGTTGAGGAGGTTTATTCTTATAACCATTTATTACAGTGATGGACAAAGAAAGCATAGATGATGAGGTTTCAAATAGATTTTCTTAGTGATTTGGGACACTTCAGATTAAATTTTAACTCAAGATGCTTGAGTTCTGTATTCATGCAAATTCCAGAATCCCAGCATGGTGGGGTTGGAAGGGACCAAAGCAGGGTCCCTACACCAGGCTGCACAGGAAAGTGTCCAGGTGGGTTTAAACATCTCCAGAGATGGAGACTCCAAACCCTCTCTGGGCAGCCTGGCCCAGGGCTCTGGCACCCTCACAGGAAAGAAGTTTTTCCTTAGGTTTGTGCAGAACTTCTGGTGTTCCAGTTTGTGCCCATTGCCCCTTGTCCTGTCACCAGGCACCACCAGAAAGAGCCCAGCCCCATCCATTGGCCCCCACACTTCAGATATTGACAGACATTGATCAGATCCCCTCTCAGGCTGCTCTGCTCCAGGCTGAACAGTCCCAGCTCTCTCAGCCTCTCCTCACACAGGAGATGCTCCAGGCCCCTCAGCATCTTTGTGGCTCCACTGGACTCTCTCCAGAAGATCCCTGTCCCTCTTGAACTGAGGAGCCCAGAACTGGACACAACACTGCAGATGTGGCCTCACCAGGGCAGAGCAGAGGAGGGGGAGAACCTCCCTTGACCTGCTGGCCACGCTCTTATTAATGCCCCCCAGGACACTGGTGGCCTTCCTGGCCACTGGACACCCTGCTGGCTCATGGCCACCCTGCTGCCCACCAGCACACCCAGGTCCTTTTCCTCAAAGCTCCTTTCCAGCAGATCAACCCCCAGCCATTCATTCATTCAATCATTCTTCAGCTAGAATTTATAGGATGAAAAAAAAATAGAGTGATTTAAATTCATTTGGGCCTTAGTTTACAATTCCTTGAGAGCAAAAATGATGCATATGATAAATTAATACATAAATTAGTATGTGTTTGATCGAAAAAAGAAAAGCAGTTGGAAAATAATGCACTTGCTCATGATCTTTCGGGTGTATTGTGAATCACAGCTGCTGAAAGCCAGCAGAACTTGCATTAATTACCTGGGTTTGTTCTTTTTTATTTTTCATTTTTAAACTTTCTTTCCATAGAATGTGCTAATAATAAGCAATACTTCTGAGTGATTGTGGAAAGAAAATAAAATCTCTTCCTTCTGAATTTTCATTGCCTATTTGTCAATGGTTTCAATTTTGAAACAGCTTTCTTGTGATGCTTCTGTTACAGCGTTAGAAGCAGCCTTTTTCAGACATGTGATGGGGAAAGTTAGCAATGTAAATATGGGTTATCTACCTTCCTAGATCAACTCCATCTTATTGAAAAGCTCTTCCCAACCTTTCTTCTTACCAGGGAGAAAGAACAAGAAACACAAGAAGAGGAACATTTGATGGAAGAAAAGAAAAAGAAAAAGCAGGAAGAAAAGAAAAAGAAGGAAGGTGCTCAGAAAAAGGTTTGTTCATGTTACTGCTTTAAATGATATATTCACGTGTAACATAGAGATACTGATGCTGCAGCTTTTACTTCTGTGACCAATTCTGACACAAGTGAGCAGTGCTGTCGACTGTGAGTGAGGCTGTGGCCAGAACATCTCTGCAGAAGCAGTTGTGACAGTTCCTGAGCGCTCCCCAAGCTGCTCCCACAGCCGCGTCATGTGCCTGTTCCTCCTCACTGTCCATGCAGAGTTAACTGGATTAGTCTCAGCTGATGCTGAAGGGACTGTGGGTTCTGAGGCCAGTGCACGTTTTCTGTGGTGTGCATTCTCCTGCCTTGTCTTCTGGATTAGATAGTTTTAATCTTAAATGACCCTTAGGGTGTGGATAGGAACTGGTCACTGTCTTTTCCAGTATAAAAACTAGGCATCATAAAAAAAAAAAAGGGGTGGGGAGGGTGGGAAATTCCAAACAGATAAAAAAAAGGACAGATCTTCACAAAATGGACTGCTACTCTGTGGAAGCTAAGAGTAATGTGTGGATTCAGAGGGATACTGGACAAGTTCATGGGCACTAATTCTGTTGAGTCATCAGTGTCCTGTTGGGTTCGGGAAGCCTCTGAACCTCAAGTGACAGAAGGCAGGGTGTGTAGATGCAGGTGCTGTCATACTGCTTGCCATGTTTGGTACTGTCTCTTTGGCTTCTGCTTTTGGCTTTAGTCAGACAAGGATAACCATTCTTATATTGCTCATATATGGAGTTAAACTAACATTTTCCAGTCCTTAATTGCAACCAGTGCCTGATTTATGTAAGCAGTTTCTGCAAAAGGTTAGACCTGCAGCCCTAGGATTATTAGGTGTCACTTTGAATATTGACAAGTAGTTGATTTATTTTGTTCTTTTCTTCTTTCAGGCTGCTGAACAAAAAACCAAAGGTAAATTCACGTTTATTCTTTGTGAACCATTTGATATTTTTGTAAGTTGATTTTTTTTTTTTAATGTGCTTGTACTTTTTATTCTTTGGGTCCTTTTAACAGCAAGAATATATTTTAGTAGGATAGTTTCTGTTATTACAGTTTTGTTGGAGAAGGTGAATTCTTTGTTGGAATTCTCAGCATAAGCTTTTTCTTTGCTTATCTTGCTGGGTATCATATGGCACCTTTTTGACAAGAATATAGGGATTTCTGTGAAACATAACACAGTATGTCATCTTTGTCTGATGTCAAGACAGATGTAGTTTTCCATTTAGTTGTTGGTAGTTATTTATCTATTTCAAACACAACTAACTGCCACCAAAAAGGTAAGTCTCTCCAGCTATGTGCACAGTCCAACTCAATTCATTGAACTTGTGAGAAAGCTGCCACCACCACCACCATCATTTTTCTTCCTGTGTGGATTTTGTGCTTGATAAGTGCATTGAACTAGTCTGCAGCATGGTCCAGGAAGCTGCAGAGATAAGCAAATCATTCTCCTTTTTGAGGCAGTGAACCCCTAGGTGCTCTAGGAGAAATGTTAATAAAATGTTTATGTTAATGAAGCTATGGCCTTAAAAAAGGTGGGGAAGAGTTGAGGTAATGCCTCTTCAGCAGCTGTTGGCTTACAGGTATTTTATCTAGTCAGTCCTTTGATTTACATGGCACCACACAGAACTCAGGGCTGCAGAACAGTTCTGAATGAGTTAATATGCACTGTTAGTTATTGCTGGGCAATTAGGTGACAGACAGGCAAGTGGAGCTTCCCAGATTCCCAAAGACTGGGAGTTAGAGAAGAGCCAAGCCTAACATATGGGGTTGACAAAACAACTTATGCTTCAAGCACTTTTTACGTATTTATACAGCAGAAATTAAGTGTTGCTTTAGTAATACTAAATTCAGAAAAATAAGGTAACTACATGATGAAGAAACTGAGAATTTATTGAAAAGTCCTTTTCTTTCCAAATTTTTCTTACGTAGAAAGTGTGAAATCAGGAAATTTCAGTCTGAGTTCTGTTGCATCTGCCCTGTAAGATCTCATGTGGTTTGTAACAGTGGATTTTGCTTTTCAGAAGATGACAGAAGTTGCTAAGCACCTCAAAATCTTAACTACATGAAAAAATCTGAAATTTAGATAACATCAGAGCAATTTAGAATCACAGAGTGGTTTGGGTGGGAAGGGACCTTTAAAGCCCACCCAGTCCAACCCTCCCTGCAGCGACAGGGACATCTGCAACCAGATCGGGTTGCTCAGAGCCCCCTCCAGCCTGACCTGGAGTGTTCCCAGGGATGGGGCTTCTGCCACCTCTCTGGGCAACCTGGGCCAGGGTCTCATCACCCTCAGCACAACAAATTTCCTCCTTCTATCCAGTCTGAATCTCCCTCTTTTAGTTTAAAACCATTTCCCCTTGTCCTATCACTACAGGCCCTGCTAAAATATTAGTCCCCACTTTCTTTAAGTATTAAAAAGCCACAATAAGGTCTCCCCTTTCTAAATGGTTGACTTCTGTTTCCACAGTATTTTGTGTTTTGTATCATCTCATTTCTGTGTGGAAAGGTTTCACTGTTCTATAATGTATTATAATGACTTTTTAATATCATAATACAGGGGCAGATGTTTTTGCTGTCAAAGTAACCAAGTTCATTTTCACGTGATAATACAGTGGCTCTTCATTTCTGTTAATATTGAAACACAATGCCTCCTGCTTTCCTCTGTGGGATATTATTATTTCTGTCTTTGCTGTGACAGCTTTGGTTTTAATTGCTTGAAAATGTCAAGTTTAAGTTTTTAAAAGCAGCATGATAACTCCAGTTTTTCAGGTACACTTGTGAGTTTGTTTCTTTCAAATTTAGAGACTGCATTTCTCCCTCTGTTAGATTTTTTTTGCCCATTATCTTTGTATTTAAGTGTCCTCTGCTACTGCTATAAAATATAAATTGGGAAGAAGACAACAGGAAATAAAGGTAGTTGTGTTAAAGGTTAAGCAGTTCTGGCTTTTATTGTTTCATCTATCAGGAAGCAATAATGCACCTTTTTGTAGTTAGGCTTCACTGGAAAGAGCTGACCTGGCCTGTAGGGAACCAAACCTCTCCTGTTGCTGTTCAGTACAAGGGAGAGTGGTTATTTGGTGTCATATGGATGTCCCTTCTTCTAGTGTCCTTTGCTGGGCAGTTGCCTTTAAGCTTGATCTGTGGGAATGTTTTATTTCTACTTTATGATACCATTCTCTTACATTTGTCTTGAGGAGGGATGTACACAAGCTTGTGATAGGTATCAGGAATTTCTTAAAATACAGAGGATATTAATTCTAAATTAATGAGAGGAAAAAAATTGACTTAGCTTTTTTCATAGGATATTCAAAGTTAAGTGTAAACTTTAATGCAGTACTGCGCCAAGTATTTTATTTTGAAACATTTTCAAGGCTGAGTTTGAAATGCTACTAGAACTAAAAGGCAACACAGGGATTATAATTGAATTTAGCTGATTTATTTTGCATCTGGGATGCAGCAATTAAATTCATTGTAAAGACAGGATGACAGAGTAGAACTGGGTGAATTGACTGCTGCAGGTACTGCATGCCAGTGTACAGGACTTACTAAAGATTAAAATCAGCCTGGAACTGAACCTTTTGCAGAACATTACTGTGTCCAGATTTTGGCAGGTTAGATCTTCATAAATGTGTCTTAATGTAGCTGCTTGTGGTAACAGAAAAAAAATTCCTTAATTTTATGTATGTCATTCAGTTCTGCAACTGGGTTGCTATAGCAATGAGAGATGCTTATACTGTTTGGGTCATACTGGGAAAAAATAAATTATACAACTGGAGATGGGACATGGAAGGATTTTTCAGTTTCTGTTTTTCAGCTGATGGGAGACAATATGTTTATAGTGTTTCTTATTTGCTCTCAGCTCTATTTTTGAAGGAGGAGGCACTTTTCAATCATGAAGTAGCTAGGCTGGGACAAATGGTGGGACTTGATCAGCAGTAGGAAAAGTCAGCCCTCTCGGTGGCTTATTCTGCACGAGAAACCTATGCTGTGATCACAGTGTTTTTAATTTTTTTTAATGTATATTAAGATTTTCAGTTATTTCTCTAGCACAATGGAGAACATGGAGATACTGTCCTATCTAATAATTAGCCTGTGTGCTTTGGTTGTGTCCTTTTAACTTGCTGTAAGGTGATACTGGCTGTTGGTGCAGGTTCAGTCGCTGGTGAGGCCTCAGGAAAGAGCAGCTCGTAAGGAGGAAAGGGGTTTCCTGTGGGGGTGTGTATGGTGTGGTGTCAGTTAAATATTGCTTTGAGGCCTCAGCCCCAGCTGAATGTTTCCATTTGTGATGTGGAGCACAAAACCCTTCCAAAATCAACACCCATTTCCAGCAATAGAGGAAAGGTATGTGGCTGCGTCTGGAGCTCCTGGGCCGGGGGTAGGAAGTGCTCCCTTGTGTCTGTTTAAACAACTTAAATTATTTTTTTCTGTTTAATCAAGGATCCAATTCTTTTAAGTTTTCTCTACATAGTGGCTTCTTCAGTTTCTAGGGTTTTTCTCTGCAACTTTGTTTACCAGAGTATTTTTGTTAGACTGCATCTATTATAAATATACTGTTGGCAACAGTTGTAGGGAATGTGTGAAAGGAAAAAAGATTGGAAGAGCTGATACATAGCTGAAATGTTTCTCAATTCCTTGAAAACAAATGAAAGTAATCTTCCTGTTCAGCTGGAGAGGAGCACTGCAGAATTAGATGAGGTGGGAAATGGATGTGGTTTTATTGTGCACTGTGCATTGTACTTCCATGTTACTGTTCTTTTATGGTAATTTTTTTGAGGATGGGACTATTGAGCACAGCCTGTTAGTGTTTGTTTTAAATGTGTAAACTCTGGGCAGTTTATATGCACTTGATAAAGAAACTTTGTGTATAAAGGCTTTTGTAATGAAAACATTTATCTGTAACTACCAGGAAGAGTTTTGTACTGTATGGTAAATAGTCACTGGGATGGTGAGTGGCTGTTAATAACTGCAAGGGACTTTTAAGAGCGCTATGCTTGGGATAAATACTGGGAGGTCAGCACGTTCTGCCACCTGCTTTTCTTCTAGTCATCTTGCTGCAGGTTTAGTCAGCACACAGGTGATCAGTTCCTTGACTGCTTTACTCCCATCCCAGCTGAATTCTGTGCACTTTGTCTGTTAAAGTGCTGGTATAAAACAGCTTGAGTGGTTTGCTACTCAAACACCTGCCACAATAATTGAAAGGCAAAGTATCTGTCCAGTTCTCCAGCATTATCCACAATGAAGGTGAGTATTACATCTGCAAACACAGAAGTAAAGAGAGTTAAGTATACACCATTTTTAGTCTAGCATAGGAAATATCCTGGTAAATATTGGATTCAAAATGTTTGTCTGGAAAATATTTTTCTGCTTTTAGACTAAAGCAGAGATGCTGAGTTTCTGCCTCTTGAACTTCATGATCTTTGCAGGTCAGACTTTAGCATGTTCATGGCATGGGACCAGGAAGAGATGTGGGCCATCCAAGGGGAAATAGGAACTTGCAGCTCGCTGTTTATGGGATGGAGCAGGACTGCAGAAGCTGGAATAGCTGCGATGATCCCGGGGTTCAGCAGCAGCCTCCAGCACTGCCCATCCTCTGTTAAAGTGGTTCCATGGATCCCGAGTTCCCTTCCACCCCGGCCTGTGCTGGAGCTTTCCCCTCCCCCAGGCTCTCTGTGCCTTGTGTCTTGGGACTCTTCACTGGGTGATGAATTGAATATGCAGCTTGCAGGGGCAGGAAGGTTGTCTGCAGACTGAGAGATTATTCTTCCAAGGTAGATGCTCTCCTGCATTTAATTTTGCGGGGTTTAAAAGAACCGAAAGCATTTAACAGTGTGTGGTTCCTTGCTGAACCATTTGTGGTGTTGCAAATGTAGGCATGCTTTCTTGAGGTTCTTTTTAAAATGTGCACAGCACTTTTTGTACTACAGGCAGAACTGTGCATTTTATCTGGAGGAACATGGTCAACTGTATTATAAATGGGAGTTAAAAGGAAAAAAGAGTGGAACAAAAGATCTGAGATCCCATCCCCTGCTCTGACATTTCTGTTTATATGACAGAAGTAGTGGCACACCTTTCTTCAAAGCCAGGTATTTTCATTTCCAAATCAGCCATCTAGGTTGTTGCATAGTTTAAAATTGCTTCTTAACTTACCCTGCCCAAATGGGCTGTTCTACTGTTCTGTGCTTGTACTTGCTTGGATGTGGGTTACTTTCCTGTAATCTACACTCAATTCTACTCCTACAGAAATGCAGTTTTATGTACCTTGATAATGTGTTCTTTCTGGCTGTGGTAGATGTTACTGATGCTGAATGATAGTTCCACAGGAAATAAGGAAGGCTAAAGTTTTTAGAGAATCTCATCAATATTTTAAGTAGAATTATGACAGTGTGCAACACAATCAGTGTTGGTTTTTTTGTAATTAAAAAAAAAAAGTTCAGAGTTTTTCTGGATTGTGCCATATTATTGTAGGAGCCAGCAGAGGGTTTTTTATGTCAGATTAGGAAATGTGTTTCAGCCTATAAATCAGGTATGATTTACAACAGACTTAAAACCCCTGGCTCATTTGAGTATTTATAGCTTATGCTTGAATATCTGCCTCTGCCATCTTGTTAGTTAAGTGCTGTGTTTGTACTGAAGTGCTGAACACATCATAGTGACAAAATGTGCCATAAATCATCATTGCAGAAGGAAGGGGAGCACAGTAATAAGTTCTTCAATTAGATGTTAATATGCAGTCATTTGATAACCTAATGATAACCTATTGCCATATGTTAAGGCTTTATAACACAAAAAATGTTTTCTTTTTGATAAATGTTATCATGGTGTTGTTTTGGTATTGTAAGTATCTTTAAACAAACATTAATTTGTTCTTCTTGTAACTGACTGAGATAGCACTTCTCTGATAGAGAAGTAATTACGATTTTACAATCTGCAAAGAATAGAGTATGAAGATAATGTGTAGAGTCCCTGCCATAATACTGGGTGAAAAAGGAGTAGAAAATACAAAAAGATTAGAGCAGACAGGAGGAGAAATTTGCATATTCAAGGAGATAAAGGAAGAAGAATGAGCTAGGAGGCTTGGAGTTAACCAGTGCAGAAAAAACCCTTTGGTTTCTGCTTATTGTTTTAGGTGGGGCAGCTGTGACAAGCCATCCTGGTGGCAGTGGTTTGGTGCTATTGAATATGCTTTGTGCTCTCACAAGTGTAACCAACATTATGAGTGTCTTACTTCAAATCAACATTGCCCTTATGAAGTGAAGTAGGAAAATTTAAGGTAACAAGTAAGCATGTGGATAATCTTCACTAAACTACAAGCTGTATTTGGCTTTGTGAGCATTTTCTGTGTTGGTCTTGCTGGTTTGCTAGTCAAAGGTTAGTCATGGAATTGAGAATCGATGGGTTTTGTGCAGGGGAGAGGGTTTGTCAAGGCTGGACAACCCTGAGCCCTGCAACCAAGGACTGACAGTTCTGAAGGTTGAGGTGTTGTGTAGCTCTTGTGAAGCTGTGGACTTTGTAGCTTTCAAATAAACATTCTTTTCAGACATTGAGGCACCAAAGCAATTAGTGCAGGTTTTTGGCAAAAACATACATCTCTTAAAGAAAAACAAACACAAAACTCCAGGGTTATTTGAAAATAAACCAGAAACCATGAGATATGTTCTTCCTAGTATGCTCCTGTCCTGAGGAGGATTTACAGGATTTACAGGACAGCTGTCCCCTAGAGAGATGTAAAGCACTTCGATGTCTTTGCCTAGAGCTGCTGCTTCTTCCCACACAAGTCACAAGTAAACACCTCCAATCCCATTCCCTGGTTGCCTTGTAAGCTTTACAGGTTCCTTGGTTGAGAATGGAAAAGTGGGCAAGAGCTCAAGTCAGAGATCCTTGATATTCTTAGTATTCCTCAGAGGTAGTTTTTGTTCTCCTTAGAGATAGTCTGTTGTAGTTTGCCATCATGCAGATTTAGCCGTGTGCTGATAATATAAATACAGACAGAATATTGCTCTAGTCTTCCACATGGTTTGCCTTTTTTTAGTTTCCTTAATTAGGAAATGATCTGGGTTTATCAGATTGAAGATGGCAACGACCTGACCTTTAAAGCTGGGTGAAAATGGAAGCTTTCTAGCACTAGACACAGTTGATTGAAAGTATTTCAAATGCTCTGAAAGTTGTAAGGGTTGATACAGGGCTTGAAGGCAGTAGGACTAGAGGCTTTTTTCACATTTCTCTTTACATTATCCATTGTTGAATAAATTTCAAGCTTGGGACAATATCCCTACAAAAGTACTCTGTGAAGAGAGAATAAGAACAAATTAGGTAACACCAGTTTGGCTTTTCTCATCCAGCCCTAATTGTCAGGGTGCCCCTTGCTGGTAATGCCTCTCGGATAAATCCCTGGCTTGCTTTCTGCAAAGCAAAACAACTGCCAATACAGCTGTTGACAACTCTATATGCTAGAATATAAATTTTAACACAGCTACACGATGGTAATAGTGGTAGTTATGCCCAAACTGCACGCTGGTTTATGGTTATTTATCTGCCCACAGTGGGTGCTTTCATCCTTATAGCGATAGACTGCTTCTCCAGTCATGGGCAGTGCCTAACGCCGGGCGCTCAGCCGTGTGGTCTGCTGCAGACAATAGTGTGTGTTCTGTTCTGCTGGCAGTCTGCTCATGGAGTAACTGTTTTCCAGTTAGAAATAGAAAGTTGTCTGATCCTTGTCCATCAGAGTGCATATGCCCCAGTACTGGGGACAAGACATGTTTTTCCATTTTAACGTGCCACCACTGCGTTCTGTATCTCCTGATAATAACGGACAGGGAGCACCCACCCTGCACCTCTTGCTTTCTAACCCACCCTGCACCTCCTGCTTTCTAACCCACCCTGCACCTCTTGCTTTCTAACCCACCCTGCACCTCCTGCTTTCTGACCCACCCTGCACCTCCTGCTTTCTAACCCACCCTGCACCTCTTGCTTTCTGACCCACCCTGCACCTCTTGCTTTCTAACCCACCCTGCACCTCTTGCTTTCTGACCCACCCTGCACCTCTTGCTTTCTGACCCACCCTACACCTCGTGCTTTCTAACCCACCCTGCACCTCGTGCTTTCTAACCCACCCTGCACCTCTTGCTTTCTAACCCACCCTGCACCTCGTGCTTTCTAACCCACCCTGCACCTCGTGCTTTCTAACCCACCCTGCACCTCTTGCTCTCTAACCCACCCTGCACCTCTTGCTCTCTAACCCACCCTGCAGCAGAGTCTGGGGTTTTTGTTGCACAGCTCACCTATTTTATCAGTGTGGTCCTTTACTTTCTGAAGTCATTTGCTTTTGCACTTCTTTTAAAGAAACACGTACTTGAAGGCAGTTTCTTGTCTGCCTTGAGGACTGTCTCACTTGGGCCATTCTTTCATGGGAAACTGTCAGCTGATGTAATGACTTCTCCATGAAAACCTATCAGCTTTGATTTACCTGCAGTGTGCTGACCACTTCCCATTATTATATTATCATCTTACTACCTGGAGGAGGCTTATATCACATAGAAATATAGTATCTGTAAGATCTGCAGGCTTGAAGAGGGGTTCATCAGGAATGTATTAATTAGCTCAGCTTGGTAGTAATTGTTTTGAGATACATGTCAGTTTTCTAACATTTCTTGATCCTTTCCTTGGGAAGGATGAAAGCAGCTTTGAACTGTAACACTGGTACTCACTCTTGGGTAGTTACTCTACAAATGCTGAAGAGTATTATCTTGGGAAAACAAAATTAAAATGTGTTTTAATTCTTTTACACTGTGTGAGAAGCCTTTGGCCTGAGGGACCTTGTGTTCTCCTATTGACTGACTGGGGTTGACATTTGTCTACTCAGAGAACCTAGGCTGCCTCCTGACTTCCCTGTGTTTTGCTAGATAATTTTAATGCTTTTCCTGAGTTGTTACAGGTGGTAGCCCATACTTTACAAATCCTACAGGACTGCTTAAAATGTTTGTTTAAGCAGCTCACACTCTGGTAAATGCTCTGAAGCATTCTGGTCAGGTTTGCATCGTGCACCTGATCAGTCAGGTTATTCCTGAACTGGTTTAGGCAATGCAGCGTGTGCATTAGCACCCTAAGAGGTGGTTGCTCATGAGGTTGATTGTAGGTCCAAGATCACAGTGAGAGGAGGTGATTTTCTTTTCAAGCATCCTGCCCTAGCTTTGTGGCATGGCAGAAGTGGCTCATGCTAAACAGTCTTGTGGGACCTGTGTTTAATAGCACCACTAAGTGCTTTGGACGCTCCTCAGCTGCCCTAAGCGTGTCAGAACTGTTATTACTGCCTGCCCAAGGGGAACAGCTGAACTCGAGGCATGATTCAAGCTCTTGATTGCCTCTTCCTACGTTAACAGAGTAGTTCTCTGTCTTATCATACAGTTTCCTGAAGATCTGTGCTCCTGTTTTCAAGATGCTCTTAATGTTTCTGACATAAATTCTTATTTGGCTGTCTTTTTTTTAAGCAGTCTTTATGGAGCCAGACCTTTCACCTTTCCAAGGCTGGGCAGGCTCTCATGAACTTTTGTTTTGAAGCACATGAGTTACTAAGCTCCAGAACTGACGAGTCCTCAACTCCATTAAACATTCAAATGTCACACTGAAGTCTTAGGCATATCCCTTTGGATGAGCAGAAGGGATTGTCTTACCCATCTCCCCACTGCCAGACAGGCCCAGCAGATGTTCTTGAAAGATGTTTTGGTTGTTGTTGGAAAGTCATCTTCATACTCAGCCTGAGCAGTCTTTCCTGTAACTTAAGCCTGTTCTTTCTTGGCTGATTGGCCCAGTATGTGGAGAGCAGATCTTTCCCCTCCTCTGCAGGGGCCTTTGTGTGTCTCCTCTTTTTTACTTAACAGCTCATTCATTTTTTCCTTGTGCTACTGTTTTCAAGCTGTTTTTCAAACCGTAATAATTTATGTTTCTCTTCTTTGGAAGTCCTTCCAGTTAGTCCAGAATTATTTTTAAATGCAGTATCAGTAATTGGAGGATTGTTAAGTAACCTTGAAGTTAACCTGTGTAACTGTAACCTTACTACTGCTGTTTACAAGTAAAATCTAAAGGCTTATTTTTGATGCCTTTCAGGCTCACTTCATTGTACAGCTCTGTAATCCAAACCATTTCACAGCAGTGCTGCTGCTGATTCTTTTTGTTCACTTACCTGTTCCTGAACTCAGCTTGCCTTAAGAAGCTTTTAGATTTCAGATGCCCTCTTTTCTAATTCTGTGAGGATCTTGAATTGATAATGTGGAGTTTCTTCTTCCAACTCTCCCCCTTTCTCCTTCTGGATCACTGACCATTTTCTCTCTGCAGATAGTCCTCTGAAATGTACATTTAAATGTATTATTTGCTTTATTTCCCAACAGTTTCCAGTGCAGTTGTTTAGTCCTGACAGAAATAATGAGAAAATTTCCTGGCTGTGCTGGTGGTAGGCTGTCCTGCTGGATTTTCAGTTTATTTCTGATATGAGGGAGGCCCTTCTCTTGTGTTTGCTCTGGCATCTGGGTAGTGACTCTCCTAAACAAGAGAAAGTTTTGAGAGTGAAAGAGAAAGAAAACAGTGTATTCAATGCTATGTTTCTGACATGAGCTCAGTCACAATTAATCTCTTGCTGTCTGCCATCTTCCAGGAGTAATGATGGAATTTTTTTCTTTGACATACAGTTATTTCTAATCTTGTCCAGTAGTCACCATAGAAAATCAAATGGGAGGTCTTCTGCAGCTGCCTCAGTTGTTTAGCTCTTCCTTCCCAGAAAGGATCCATGGGTCTGTGTTCTCCACCTTTTTTCTTCCTCACCAACTAGCAAACTCCAGGACCCACGTCGCTGCCTCACCTTTCCTTCAGTGTACGTCTCAGAAATCTGCTTTGCCTCGTTGTTACGATGTCCTGCTGACTGTGGAGAGCCTGCCTGCAGCTCTGCCCACTGTGGAGAGCCTGCCTGCAGCTCTGCCCAGTGTTTCTGTGTGTGAAACTTCCTGTACATTGTACAATAAAGATACAAACCCCACTAAATTTGCCAAGGTGACCCTTTAGTGCCTGACCACTGCTTGCTGCTGTAGCCTGCAGCTTTCCAGTACAGGAGACAGCTGGTCTCTCAGCCAGGTCACATTTCTGCTCTTTTGCTGTAGGTGAACAAGGCTTGCATCAGAAAACATCTCATCTCTCTCTGGTCATTTGGGGTCACTTTCTGGCTTATTCAGAATAGACTTTTCAAAAGGCTTCAATTGTCTTCTCGTGGCATCTAGAAAAAGACACTTCCTAAACTGCATTGTGGAGTTTTTGGTCATTATCCTTTCTCGGTTTGGGTAGTGGAAGGACTGTGCTGGTAACTGCTGAGATCTCACTGGGAAGCTCTCCAAGTCATTGTCACTTCAAGAAAGACATTTCTGCCATGGAAGTCACTCCAGTTTGAGGAAGAGCTTCTGTCATGGTTGACTTTGATGGGAGCATGAGCATCAAACACAGAAGTGAAATCGTGTCAGAATTTCACCTGTAGATGTGGAACTTGCTGTGTTCCTGTGAAAAGCACTAAAGAGAAGGTGAGCAGAGAGTAAAGATGGTTTTGTTTATTGACACAGAACGAAAACTCTTGAGAGTTTTGAAGGTACAATGGTGATACCTTTATCGAGGTGAAAGTTCAATTTGAAAATGTCTTAAAGAATCCAAAATACTAAATTCCTTTCTTACATATTGCATAAGCTGTTTTCACTCTCTCATGAGGGTTACCACGTCCTGTCCACTCAGGTACATATTTGTGCAGTATCAGGCTAACTTGAGTCAATTCCATGAGCGTGTACAGAGTTGCTCCCATTTGGTCCCTGAATACTAAGGCCCAGTTTTGAATATGAAGACTTTCTGATTTGATGCCTTATTATTGTCCACTAAGACTTTTTAGAAAAATCTAATTCTAACTTAAAATTTCTGGGTAATAACTTAATACATACTAACAGTGAACACTTAAATCCATAAACCCATTCTGCTGATACCTGGAATGCAGGCAGATGTTGTAGAGCTTGCCTTGTTCTGCTCTGTTGGTTTGTTGCTGAATTAATTCACCCTTGCTTTTCACATTTGCTTTGCTCTATTTTTCAGTTGAGATTCAGATAATGTTTTAATACTTATTTACCATATTATTTTAATGGAAGTATTGACTTTCCTGTGGGTGTTTAACAGAACTTGAACTGAACCTTGTGCTTGGGCTGATGTCATTGTCATCAGCAGGGCTGGTGGCAGGTATGGAAACACCATGTGCTCCCCCTGCTGCCTCGTCACACTTTCACAGAGCATCTTTTGGAAAAGTAAAGTATTTATGTGGTTTGTAATTCTGAAAGAGAATTAATGTTAGATAAGGCCCATTTTTTGCCCAGAAGTATCTTAGTGAGTCTTTAATATGGGTTAAAGTCATGGTCATCATTAATACCATCAGTTGGCAATTATAATTTACCCTTTATTTACAGTGGGAGCTGGGGGCATCTTAGGTTTGCCTCCCAGCTGACAATCCTACTCTGACGTGCAAGGAACTGCTTTAAAAAACAAAATTGTTAATATATTGTTAGGTAGATCAATAAAGCCCCTAAAGAGCTGTTACTTTTGTAGCCTGCCTAGACAGGCATAGTATTTTTCTCTTTCTTTGTGCTTGGTTTTATTGCAAAAAGTTGGGGGTTTTTTTCAGAAAAAAAGCAGCAATAAAACTCTTTGGAAACTGAACACAGTCCCTGAAGGTGTAGGAATTTACCAAAAGCTTTAGTGTGTCTAAGGAAGAAAAATCTTAGGGTGTTGCATATTAAACCAAGCTGTATTTCACAGCTGAACAGTCCTTAAAATGCTGGTGTTATTTCTTTTGGATAAGTCTAAGAACATCTGCATGAAGTAAACATGTGTAGTGTATGTGGAGTAATTAGGTATTCCTTCCTAGTAAGCCTAAGACATGTGTCTGAAATCAACTGAGCAGAATTTTTGAATTAAAATGAAGTAATAATATTAAGTTATTATTAGTAATCTTTATTAAAACATCTTTAATTTCTTTTAACATTCATGTAATAGAATCTGATTTACTGGGAGTGGCATTTAATTAATTTAATTCAATTTAGAGAGTTAACTCTATTACATATTAGTACAGAAAATTACCTCTGAACAGTCATTTCTCACTGGTGACATGCAATAAGTTAATTTAGCTGCGAGTTCGTTTGGGTGCCTTGTGAGTTCTTAGTGAAAGTTGCTATGGTGACTGTGCCTGATCAACCAGAGCTGTCACCTGCAACAACAAACACGGTGACACCGCTGCTGCTGGGCTGTGACCAGGGATCCTCTGCTCCTGGCCCTGCCGGGGGACTGGCACTGCCGCAGTGCCAGGGTTGCGTTGCAGGGAGCAGTGAGAAGCTTCCTCAGGAATGCTCTGTCCTTTGTACACTTTTTTTCTCACAAAAGGAATTTTCTGTCAGACTGTGTTCAACAAATTGAGACTGAGCTTTATGTGGTTGGGTTTTTTCATTGCTGGGGTTTTTTATTATTATTTATTTAATTTTTTTCTTCATCTGAGCTGCAGTGAAATAATTACAGAACCCTAATCAGACTTCAGTTTGCTTTTATTTAGAAAATTTTCCTGAAGAACCTGAAAAGGAAGGAGGTCTGAAAACTGTTGGAACTGCTTTCTCAATATTTCTGGATAATTTAAATCCTGTTTTTTGTATGTGGCATTAATGCGCGATGGCACTTGGAGACATTAAAAAAATCTGTTGAGCTTAAACTGAATTAATGAAGAGTTTGCTTCAGATTCTGTGTTGAATATGAAGAGTTTGCTTCAGATTCTGTGTTGAATATGAAGAGTTTGCTTCAGATTCTTCAGGCTTTGTTATCAGGTAGATGAACTCCTAGTTTAAAACAAAAAACTTCCAGTGAAGAGGCTCTATTTGGGAAACTCCTTCATAAGAACACTCTCTGCATATTAAATGTCATGTTTCAGCATAAGAGGAAGTATCAAAAGAGCTGAAATATAAATTTTAAATTCAGTATATTTTCTTTTTCTTTCCCTTCTAGATCACTATGCAGATTTAAGCAGTAGTTTGTTGATTGTTTGGTGGGGGGTTTTTGTTTTGTTTTGTTTTCTCTAGAGCATGACTTTAACTGGATTTATCTGAATAAGGGATCATTCTTATTTTCAGGCTTCAGATTATTCTCAGCTTCTCATTTCTGATAGGACTACTTGTCTTTCCAGTACTAGGAACTGCATCCAAAATAGGATGTAAAACCTCAAAAGTTTGTCTAGATATAAAATCTGTGAAAGTTTGTAGGTACAGTCGGCTGAAGTGGTAACGATGTCCTTTGGGTTTTGAATGTTTTCAGAACCTGCTTGCTCAAAGCATTGATTCTCAAAATACTTTTGTTAAACAAACACATCTTCAGTGAGCCCAATCAGGTTTCAGAGTTTGAAATCTAAGGTTTCTTAGATTCTAAAATATTCTAAAGCATTCTAAAATATTTCAGGTTTAGCTTTCATTGGGTTGCCTGCATTCACAGTTTCTCTGGATGATGCTGCCTGAGACTTGGAATATACCCACGCTGCTGGGGTGGAGGGAACGCTGCTCCATGCTGAGCTAAGGCACGATTTATGGCCTTAAGTTACACCAGGGAGCTACAGGTTGGATGTCAGGAAATACTTCTTCACTGAGAGGGTTCTCAGCCCTGGAACAGGCTGCCCAGGGAGGAGGCTGAGTCCCCATCCCTGGGGGTGTTTAGAAGATGGCTAGATGGGCTGCTCAGGGACATGGGTTCGTAGTGGACAGGTATGGTTGGACTCGATCTCAGAGGGCTTTTCCAAGCAGGTGGTTCTGTGATTCTCTGTTAGCACCACTTCAGTTATTCATGCTGACTGATCTCACATCAGAGCTCAGGTATCTCCACGCTATCTTTAGGGCTGTAGTATAAACATACTCTGAAGCCTTCTCTCGCCGTGGAATGTGAACTGGAAGGGTTTTGCCAAGATTACAGAGACCTTTTACTGGTTGCCCACAAAATTGTTACTATTTTAGAATTGCACTTAAAATATTCATTTGGTACCATAAATGCACATGACAGTAGAGCCAAGGCTTTGTGTTTACACAGGACTCCAGTCAATTTTAGGTGCATGCATAGTCCCGTGATTTCAGCAGCACAGCCTGAAAATTAGACTTAATATCTCCCCACCAGACTTGTAATCTGCAAGCAGTCTCCACCAGGCTTTCACAGAAATGTTTAAAAGGAGTTAAATTTTATCAGTGCAAGCTGCTCTCCCAGCATAAAGAAAAACATAAAGAAAATAATTGGAGAAGCTGTATTTCTGGTTTCTAGAACAAAAATGCGTGTGCACGTGTAGTGAATCTGGTGTGTCCAGGCTATGTTAGACCTGGTGTGGATGGGACACAAATGTGTGTGTCTGTGTGTGTGTCTGTGTGTCTGTGTGTGTGTGTGTGTCTGTGTGTGTCTGTGTCTGTCTGTGTCTGTCTGTGTCTGTCTGTGTGTGTGTCTGTGTGTGTGTGTGTGTCTGTGTGTGTGTGTGTGTCTGTGTGTGTCTGTGTCTGTCTGTGTCTGTCTGTGTCTGTCTGTGTGTGTGTGTCTGTGTCTGTGTGTGTGTGTGTGTCTGTGTGTGTGTGTGTGTCTGTGTGTGTGTGTCTGTGTGTGTGTGTGTGTGTGTCTGTGTGTGTGTGTCTGTGTGTGTCTGTGTGTGTGTGTGTCTTTGTGTGTGTGTGTGTCTGTGTGTGTGTGTCTGTGTGTGTCTGTGTGTGTGTGTCTGTGTGTGTGTGTCTGTGTGTGTGTCTGTGTGTCTGTGTGTGTCTTTGTGTGTGTGTGTGTCTGTGTGTGTGTCTGTGTGTGTGTGTGTCTGTGTGTGTGTGTGTCTGTGTGTCTGTGTCTGTGTGTGTGTGTGTCTGTGTGTGTGTGTGTCTGTCTGTGTGTGTCTGTCTGTGTGTGTGTCTGTGTGTGTGTGTCTGTGTGTGTGTGTGTCTGTGTGTGTGTCTGTGTGTGTGTCTGTGTCTGTGTGTCTGTGTCTGTGTGTCTGTGTGTCTGTGTGTGTGTGTGTCTGTGTGTGTCTGTGTCTGTCTGTGTCTGTCTGTGTCTGTCTGTGTGTGTGTCTGTGTCTGTGTGTGTCTGTGTGTGTCTGTGTGTGTGTGTGTGTGTCTGTGTGTGACCCCTGAGGCACTGCTCTCAGGGACATGTGCATGCTCACCCCGTAGATCAGATGTGTCCCGGACATGCTGAGTGTACTGTCCACATGTTGAGGTACTGATCCATAAATACACACTGGCAATTTCCAGATATTCCAGAAAAATAGCTGGAATTCTTACCTTCATTCCAGCTTGACTTTCAAAGTGCAAAAGGAGGTTGGACATAGCATGGAGCTTAGTGTTTGCAGTTGTCCTGGGTGAGATGCCAGCACTGACTGCACTCTGGGACACCCTGGAGCTGCAGGAACACCTGCCCTGCGTGCACTGTAGGTGTGACACAATCCCTGCACTGCGTACCACAGCTGGAGAGATGTCTGTAGAAGCAGTCCAAGGTAGGGGTGATGGATATATGAGGTACCTCTCTACAGTACTCAACCACGTCTGCATTTGAAACTGGAAACATTTCTGCTGTGATTCACTCTCTGCTCTTCAAGCTCCCCCTGAAGAGCTTCCTTAACATCTCCTGAACTTCAGCAGCTGCTTGGGCTGAGCTGGGTCCTCCAGGCTCCAAGCTGGTTCTGCTGCAAAAGGGCTGATTCTAACAGCAGTTGTTTGCCACCATTAATTGCTTCCTAAGGCACAGGTTTGGTTATAGTAGGATTTTTGCCTCTACTTACTTAAATTTGAATACCACACATTAATCTGTAAGATGGTGATCCATCTGATTGCCCTGCTTTCTGTATTGCTTTAAACAAGTCTCAAGGCTTGTCCATGTGGACTGTAACCTGTGAGTGCATCACTGTTCATGGTGCAAATGAAATTTTAAGTCTGTTGTATTCAGTAAACCAATTGACACTGAGATTATCCTAATTGTCAGTTACTTCTGAACGTACTATTTTGTGTGAATGGTGTAACAAAGAGTGGATTTCTCCTGTAAAGAATATTTACTGCTCAGTCTATGCCTGGAAGTGGCCTGTTGAATCAAGAAAGAAGAATGTTGTCAGTGTGATGGCTTAGCACCATTTGTAAATATGTTTGGGAAAAAAAATCATTTAAATATGAAAACTGTTTGTAAAACATTGTCTAATGAGATTACATACACACAGTCAGCCTAAACTTAAGGGATTCTGTTTGTGGTTCTGCCCAGACTTCTTATGTGGCTCTGTATGAGGTTCTCTAATCTGTTGTTAGATATTTGTGTTTTCCCACTAGTAGTTCCTTGCACAAGCTAATTCATCTCAGCACTGGCTCTTCCCTCTTCTGTCTCTTACAGACAGTTCTTAATGCTGTTGTTTCTTAATGTTATTAACATGAGTCATTAAAAACTTACAGTAGCTTCATTATTTACCTTTTTTAATAGGCAAGTTGTCTTTGTAATGCCAGTGCATTGTCCTGCTCTGGAGGTGAGAGTGGAGTTTACAGGAGTCTGAATTCAAAGCTAAATGTGTGATGCTGTGTTCAACGAGATTCGCCCATGCTGAAATGTCAGAGGCTTTGGGACAAGTGTAGTCTAGAGACCAGCTCCTGGCAAGATGTCTTTAGTTAGTTAGTTAGTTGTCATTGCTTTACAATGGGTGCATATTTAGACAAGTCTGTGTGTAGGGTGATGTACGTGTTTAATACTGGTATTTGAGTTAACATGAATTTCTAGATGCAGCTTCATATCGCCTGTAAATCGGAGAACTGTCACTTGAAAGAAAGCAGAACTGTTGAGTCTTGAGAGTTACCATCTGTTACCAGTTCACATCCTGAAGGAATGTAGCTATGATCATTTTTAATTGTTCCATTACCCAGAATCTTGATTTGTAGCTTGGGCTTTTAAGTTGGAGGCCTGGTGTATAAGGTGTAATTTCTGTTCGTCAGTTAGGCCACAGTAAACCTGTGTGTGTGCACTCAGAGCCTTCCATAAACATGTGAGAGTTTGACTGTGAATGGAAAGAGCATCATATTTGCTTTGGATTATCAATCTATTGTTGATGACAACCTATCAACCTAATTAGCCATACCATTTTTAATGGCACAGCTAATTAATTGTGAATTTAAAATGAAAATTATAATCAGTGCTAACATGAAGGAAAGCAGCGAGGAAAATATTGGAAGCTGTTAAAATATGTGTTCTTCACAAGACTGCTGTATCTGAAGCCAACCTGAATAATGTGGAAGGGGATTGAAGAAAACTTTTAAAAATATGTATTGACTCAGACAACACAGGTTTTGTATCTTCCTCTCAAAAGAAGTCCTTGGCACCCTCCCTGCTGACAAATGAAAGAAAAAATGTAGATGCTCTTCAAGAAAGGGAAACAAAATCAGGTATCTGAGCTCTGGGTCTATGTTTTTATTAGAAGCTTCTCCAATTCTTAAGAGAAAAGTTAGATTTGTGAATGTAGGGCTGTATCAGTAGAGCTGGGCTAGGACTGTTGCTGCACAGTTCTGCAGCAGGGTGGGCTGTGAGGGGCTCCCAAGGAGAATGCAAACTGGTTTGTGGTGCAGGGGTAAAATGTCATTGGGTGGTGATGCAATTTCAGGGTAACTAGTCAAGAATAAAATGCAGAGGATCCAGGCAAGGGGGGCTGATGGAGGAGGACCACATCTTAAATTCATTTTAAAAACAGCAGAAGTTGGAAAGAGTGCTGTGACTGTCAGCCTGAGAGGAAAATGTTTCTTTGTCATGGCTGAGAGAAGTGGGAGAACTCAGTAAGATGGATTTAGAGCTCTGTTTTACATTTAAGATTGTAGAAAATAATGCTAGGAAGGTTCTTGAGAGGTCATCTATTCCATCCCCTCGCCCTGAGACAAGATCAC
The DNA here is from genome assembly GCA_907165065.1 of Caprimulgus europaeus. Next base: position 2,203,282 of record OU015543.1, on the reverse strand, counting down.
CAAACTTGTATCATGTCTGCAGATAATCCTTAATCATCCTCATTGTTAGAAATGTAAATCTTAATCTCTCTGGCTGCTATGTAAACCCAGCAAGTCTTGCCTTATTCACTGTGGAACAGAGCAAATTATTTCCTCCTCTTCCTTGCTGGTTTGTTGTTGTTGTTGTTGCTTGGGTTTTTTTGTTGTTGGTTTGTTGGGGTTTTTTTGGGGGGGACATGTTTGGTTTTTAACTTTGTGTACCCAATGTCTTCTAGACTGAACTGGTTCCCTGCCTTCTGTCTGCTTTGGTAGTTCGTGTTTCTAGACTTGTGTTTCCTTTGTGCTGTTTCCAGCTCTTCCTTGAAGAGAGGTGGTCAGCAGTGCTTTAGTGAAGGCTTTCAGATGCCAGCCTGAAGTAGGAGGGTTATTTATTCCATTACAACACTTGTCTTCTTACAATAGCCTGATCTTTTTACTTCTCTTTGGTTTGTGAGCTGATAAAACATTGCATATTTTTCTGCAGAACTACGATGGGGTCAGTTGTTTGCTGTTCTGCATTTAATTTTTCTGCCTAAAAAAATGATTTTCCTTTTTGAATTGCAGTCACTTTTTTCACACCACCTCTCCTGTTTATCATTGCTGGGTTCTCATCCTACCATGCAGCATCTTCTCTCTCCCCAGCCTGGTGTCATTTGCAGATTTAATAAGGATGTTCTCCAGTCCATCATCCAGCTGGTAACAGAAATATTGAACAGTGTAGGCTTGGTTCAAGTCCCCATGGACTCTCCTGAAACCTGCTTCTGTTTTGACAGCAAACCATTGATTCTCCCAGAGAGTATTTCAACCAGTTTCACATTTAGCTCACATTTCCCCAATTTGCTTATGAAAATACCAAGTAAGAATTCTGTGTCAGAAACTGTTAGGAAGTTAAGATGTAGAGAGACAGCTTTGGATGGTGGGACATGGATGGAATATGTGAGAAGACAAGTGGAATTTGTTTGAACTGGGTCTGAGTGGAGGGAGGAAGCAACGAGTGTCAGGGTAGGAGGTAGGAGTCAGCTGGATGTGTGGATATACGGCTCTAGACTCAAAGAGAGGTGGGTGGTGCATGAAGTCCTGAATGTTTCTCTATTTCAGACCTTTGCATAAAGCCAACAGTTAAGAAGATAACAGCTGTAATTAAATTAATTGGGAAGAAAACCAGAAGATGATGAGAAAAAGATTCTAAGAGCTAACAAGGGACAGATTGAAGGAAGGCATGGCTATCTCAAATGTTTCTGATAAAGTAGGTGTATTGAGACACCAAGTTCTAGCCAAGGAAATACCATTAGAACCCTCAGCAGCTCTTGGAGCTCAGCTCATAGAGAGGGGGAAGCTTGAGAGGTGCTGTGGAGAGGAGCAGAGTTAGGAAGATGAGTGAGGGCAATGAAGGGTTTATTAAGACAAGCTTTGAACCGTGCCTGTGCTGTCAGGACCCTTGGATGCAGAGAGAGAAGAGGAAGAAGGGTAAGAGAGTAAACAGTGTGCATGTGGGTTGGGATGTATGTGGAAAGAACGTGGAGTTGCCTGAGAAGGCACAAGGACTAACAGAAAGCAGGTCACCAGCTTTTGTGCTGGTGATCTGGAGAGGTTGTGTTCGCGTGGCCTCCTGATGCGTGGAGAAAGACCAGAGGCCCTTGCGTTGTACAGACATTGTCAGATGTTCTTCCATCAGTAACAGAGGTGGTATCTGTTTAAAATGTATTAATTTAAAGACTTCAAGTCCTCCATTATTCCATAATTTATGAAGCTAGAATTTGTTTAATTTTTTTTTGTCAATATTAACGTAGACTTGTAGCTTTAGAGACACTTTCTATAAAGCTGTGGAAAAAAATGCACTAATAAATACATTTTCTGGGTATGTTTTTGGCCTGGTTTCCTAAGGAAATGAGGCTTAAGAGGTTGGGTTGTATTCCCATCTGTGTCTCCCCATTTAGCTTTAGAAATTCCTGTCCAATCCTGACCAGATTTGGTAGGAGGTCTGCTGAGGTTCTTGGAGATGTGCAGCTGGGTGCATGACAGTGTTGCAGTTAGTGCCATGACTTCCCTTTCCCACCTGTCTGCTGAGATCTTGAGGAAAGCCTCTAACAGTCATCATCTATTCTGGTTAGTCTGCCAACTGGCCACTCAGCCAGCAGGGAGCTTTGAACAAGCCATGGAGCTGCTAACACCAATGTCTGTTTAAGAAAAGAATGTTTCATACTTCAAAACCTGTGAAATGCAGCTGAATGGAATACACTTTCCAGCTTACTTTAGTATTTATATGGTTCTAGCAGATCCAGGAATGAAGATTTAAAGAAAACCTTTAATTTCTAAGAGGTAATATGGAAGTCTGATTCTTGGGAGAATGATTTGTGCCTGGCTTGTCACTGTGAGCCTTTTGAGTTATTATGATTTCCTTATACAATATTGCTTTCTCACAGATGGTTGTAAAATCTTTCTGAATGACATATTTTCAAAGGAGGTTTCCCAGCATCAAAACTAGGAATTAATTTTTGACTGAACTGCCGTCCACTGAATAGATAACAAATAAATTTCAGTGTTTAATAGTTATCAATTTATGGTGGATAGTTATCTGTTAACTTGATGCAATGATCATATGTCTGAATGTAGTTTTAGAATAAATTATGCTCATATCTTGATGAAGCCTGTGAAATATGTTCAGATGAAGAGATCATACTGGCAGCTGCAGAGTGGAGTTGGAATTAATCCTAGCAGAGATGCCTTCTCCTGCAAAACCAGAACCATTTATTTATGGTTGGAGAGCTCCCATCAACCAATGAACATATCAGTAAACACAACTTAAAACCCACTCCAGAACAAGCAGGAAAACCCTCAGCTTGTAGGTATTTCCTGAATAAAATGTCTGTCTTCTGCAGAATCGATTTTTTAAGACTGTTCCTTCTCCTGTTGCTGCAAGAAGGTTTTTCAAATGCCATCTAGGCAGAAGCTGGTACTGTTCTAGATGGGTGGATGTGTATTCAGAGCTTTAATTTCTTTTTCTTTTCTGGAGTTGTAAGCTCTGGCTGTTCTAATTAATTATGCATTGTATAACAAAGCATCCAAATACTGTTTAAAATCAGTTGCTTTTTAGGTAGTATATAAGCAATAGCAAATATTAAGAACTACAGCTGGTCTTTGGAGGCTTGAGGCTGATGCTGGCTGTATGACCACACCACGTACCACCCCTCCTCCTAGAGCAGAGAGAGGACTGAAGCAGGGAGGAGGGACTGGATCTTTTTGAAGAGCTTCCTTGGTTATCTCCTACTATTAAATTACACAAAATTTTGTTACTGGAGGTGGTGGATTCAGAGGTTTTCCATGAACTTTGCAGCTTCGTATTAATTCCTGGTCTGACTTCCAATTTCCTGACAAAAAATGCAAGTTCTGAATAGAAAATGGATCACTTGGTAGGAGTGAGAGGAGACATCTGGAAAGGTGGGTTGTGGGGAGAGGTTTTAGAAGTGAGATGTTGAAAGACTTAAGGAAGGAGGCAGGAAACATTGCAAAAGTCAAGGGAAGGAAGTGGAGAGGAAATGTCTGGAAGAGGAAGCAGGAGAGCATGTACTGTGGTCAGTTAGGAGGTCAAGTGGTGGGGGAAATAAAGTTAAACCAGGAAAAGACTTTATTTGCTCTTAGTTTTCAATAAATTATATGTTCAGGAATTACTACAAAAATAAAGCATTTCTTTAAATAAATGGTGTTACAGTTCTAGGGCCATAATAATACATATATTTTTTACTTTCAACCCTGAATGTGGGCTTTGATGTCAAACTGCAGCTTCTGGTTACGTGTTTAAAGCCATTATGAGTACTATTGGGAACTAATTTGGGGATTTTTCTTAGCTTTCAACTGTAATTTTTCTGTAGTTTTTTCAGGAGAAGTTTGTGTGCTTGGAGGAAGGGAAGATCCAGACAGAAAATCATCCACTCTGTGTAGAAACATTAAGAAGTAGGTTTTTATGCAGTAGTTTTACTGAAATACCTTTACTTTTGCCAGTAGATGTCACTGTGGATAAAAAATACCAGTGCTTAGTAGACAAAGGAGGTAATTTGCTAAATAAAAATTCATCCTTTGAAAGTAGTTGGGGGGAGCAACAATTTTTTTCCCAAAGAAAGACTTTTTTCAGCATATAAAAATGGATTTATTTCTAATCAGGACATCTGTTTTTGCCCACTACAATTCTGGGTTTTTTTGTTATCTTCATCTGACCTGGGTAAGTTCACAGCTTTCTGTCTGACCTCACAGAGGGTGTTTGTGTATGAGTGTGCTCCTGATCAGCTTCATTTTGAAAGCATTTAATGTTTGGAGGTTGCTTTAATTAAGCCCCAGTTGTTGCTGCGGTGTGGATGTGCGGGGGAATTGGACATGGAGGAAGTGGCTTCATTAAAGGTTGATTTGAAGGGGGGAGCAAGATGAGGAAAAAAAAATTGCCCATATGATTGGCTGGGAGAAAAGCTCTGAATTATGGGATCCATCTGTTTCCTGTAATGAATTCATAAAGCCATCAAACAATGACCTGAACGAATTGCTGAAGGAAAAAAAAACCCAACAAACCAAAACAAAACACTGGCATGATATGTTTAAGGCAGTGAGGCATTGGCATTGTATAATCAAAAATTCTTCTCACATCCAGCACTTTGTAATGGAGCTGCTGTGTTTAATAGAAGCTGTAAATAAATCCTGGTGCAGTAGCAGCCAAGAATGTGTTTCTGGGTTTAACTGTTTCTCTTCTGGAATGTCTGGTCCTTGAAGGCTTTAGAAATACAAGTTGTATAGAGCTGGAGTGGGGGATTCTGAAATACAGAGAAATGTTAATGAGGTGAATGAAAGGAAAAAGCTGTCATAAATCAGTATTATATGGCTTAACCAGTTTCTTTCATTTATGCGTGTTCTTTTCCTTATGTCATAGAAATGTACTTAAAAGCTATTGTTGTAATTGAAATCTGTTAGACTGATCCTATTCATTATATTAATAAAATCCACCTACAATGGCTCGTGACACTTTTTTATGCAGTTGGGATTCCCGAGATTGTAATCATCAAAAAGCATATGGAGTAATTATTGGATTTGTTTGGGAAAAATTGGATTAAGAAGTTTAGATACCATTAAGTACTGATAATTATTACAAGCAAGCTCATTGTTTAGTGTATGTACAGCTCTCAGAATGTAGAATAAGCAGATACCCATCACAAACATCTTCAGAGCAAGCAGTCTCAAGGCTTTTGTTTTATGACTTTAATTGTATTTTTGCAAGAGGCTTTCTGCTGAAATGTTTTGCTTTAGCTCTCAAATAGGAAAATTAACTTTCTGTTAAATCCTTTCCCCCATACATTGTAAAGAATATCTTTAGCATTAAAGCAAATTTAGCCATGAAGGCTATATATTTTAATTCCTGGGTCTCAGACAGCTGCCCACATAGCAGGAGCCGTGACAGTGCATTACCCTTGGGTGGGTGGGTGTCAGGCTGCTCCTTCGGGGACGGGCAGGGTCTCTCCATAGATGGGCAGGTTGGCCCTGGGGGCTGGTTCCATGTCTAGCAGCACAGAGAGAGCATCATCACTGCTCAGAGCATCATCACAGCCCCTGCTGCCTGCAGAAGGCTGCTCTCTGCTTTGCTGGTTCAGCCTGCAGTGTGCCAAAACGCTGTGTCTTTGTACGTTGTGTGATCTGCAAGGGACAGCCGCGGTGGATGGAGAGTGGCTGAGTGGTCTGTAAAGACACTCCTAGAGCAAATATCATCTGACAGTTAATAATTAGGAGATCTAACGCAGACATTTGGAGCAGTAGATGTTCCTCACCGTGTGTATCGAATGAAAATCGCTGCTTAAACACTGCTGAAGATTAATAAATAGGTATTGAGTTTTTGTGAAGAACACAGCTGTATTGTCTGTGTAACCCCCTTTTATTCCCCAAATGTTATTGCTGTATTTGAAGGCTAAATTTGAAGGCTAAATTCTAGCCTGATATGAAGCTGGAATTTGGAAATCAAGCCCATTCCTATAATGTTGTTCTCTCTTTTTGCTTTATTTCCTGTCAGTGGTGTAATTAAATGGTTATTTTCCAACTGCCATGATTTGTATATACAGCATTCTTGCAAAAGCTTCCATTTAACTACTCTCAAAAAAAAATTATATACAAAATAAAAACCACTTTGCTGTGTTGATTAGAGAGAAAACAGTAATATTAATATGCAGAAATATTTTTATTCTAAATTACATTGTGTTTGCATCATAGAATCATAGAATGGTTTGGGGCTGGAAGGGGCCTTAAAGATCATCCAGTCCCAACACCCCTGCCATCAGCAGGGACACCTTTTGGGGTTTTTTTATATATTTTCTTTGTTCTTTTCTCTCATCTATGTTCAGATATATAGAGGGAAGCATTGTTTCTAACACTAACATTGGGTTTTTCTGGCCACACCTTTGTGATGAAGCAGCTTAGTTTACATTAAAGCAAAAAGTGTTGTGTATTCTATCACTTACATTAATTATGGGTTTTTTTATATATATGCACACCTATTTGGAAGTGTTGGATGTGATGTATATATATACAGTACTGAGAATACAATGCTTTCTGAAAAGCAGCCTGCTTTGCTCTCTGAAATATTTTTCCAATTCATTAATATTCCTTGAGAAAATCTCAGGGACAAATACTGGCTCCCGTGGCACCGTGCCAGTTGGTGGCTTTAATTCTCCTGAACACTTTATTAATTCAATGGAAAAATCATTTCTTAATTTAAAAAAAAAACCCTAAGCAAATGAAAGAAGACTCTAGTTCCTCACTTTGCCGTGCAGTTATCCCTTCCAGGCTTTTTCCCCAGCTGATCAGGACCTTGGAGTTTTTTGGGCCAGGCTCTTCTCAGTGGTGTCCAGTGATAGGACAAGGGGCAATGGGTGTGAGCTGGAACACAGGAGGTTCTGCTTGGACTTGAGAAGACAGTTCTTTACAGTGAGGGTGCCAGAGCCCTGGGCCAGGCTGCCCAGGGAGGGTGTGGAGTCTCCTTCTCTGGAGACATTCAAGACCCACCTGGACGCCTTCCTGTGTGATCTCATCCAGGTGTTCCTGCTCAGGCAGGGGGATTGGACTGGATGAGCTTTCGAGGTCCCTTCCAATCCCTGACACTCTGTGATCCTGTGATTCTGTGATTCTGTGGTGTTGGATGGCCAGAGGTGAGCTGGCTGGGTGAGGGACGTTGGGTGGCGATGGTGGAAGGAGCACTCCTCATCCTCACCCACCTCCCTCCTGCCACTCTCCTCCCCTTCCCTGGTGCTCCCTCGGAGCTGCTGGCACAGTCTGTGTGTGGCTGCTCTGTCCCCACGCTGCCCAGCTGCCCTGGATCTGTGTTTTTGGTAGATCCCACTGTCCAAGGTGCTCTTTCTGGTTGTGGCTGCGGGCAAATCGTGCGGAGCTTCATCCTTTCCAGAAATACCGAGCGCTTGAAATTTGAGTGTTGGTGCTTGCTTACAACTCTGTCATAATAACAGTAGTAGGTAAATGCTCATATCTCTGCAATAATAGCAGCAGTAGTAACAGTAGTAGCAGTAACAATAATAGCAATACCTCAAGGTCTCTAATTTTGCCTTTTCTGCTCTCCATCTCCCAAATGAAATGCAAAGATACACTTTGTTCCAAAACATAAAGAGTGAGAGTATTTAATTATCCTTTCAATTTGTCAAAGCAAGCAAAACTAAGCAGGAGTTGGCTTTTGGTACACTTTGATACAATTAATTTGGTATCATTTTGGTACAGTTTCAGGCCCCTAGGGATGGGTGTACGCAGATCTGAGGTGGTGTTGCTGTCCCAACCCAGGATGGGGTGGTGACCTTCCAAGCTGTGCATGCCCCTGTGTTAGGCTGTCCAGAGAGAGCTGGTGAGAGGTTCCTGTGGCTTAATTGAAGAAGAAGAGCTTAATTCACACCTGGTACTACAGGGTTTTTTTAAAGGCCAGGTGGAATGGTAAAATCAGCAGGACTTAAGAAAGGAGCCACTAAAACTAAGCGATCTTTTGTATCATGTGGGTGACAGAGTTATTTATCTTGTGGAAACAAAATAGTTTTCACCTACATATTGAATATGCAAATTTGATATTTGAAATGAATTATTCTGTGTTTCATCATGTTATTCCATCTACTTTTTTAATTGTCAGAGTTAGGATAAACTGGTGGTAGATCCAAGCTGGTGGTAGATCTTGAAAAGGCAAAGGAGGTTTTATTCTCCGCTCTTCAGTTGTTACTGGTATTTTTACTTTTTTTTTTTAATATTCAAAGTTCCTTTTTTTTGTTTGTTTGTTATAGAAATAAGCTTAAGCAAAATAAAAGTCTTGGAGAGGCCGATGGCTGCTGTCAAACCTGGCATATTTTTGCCTGTCCAGATCCCTGCTCACTTTGAGAGCACCCTTGGCACGAGCTTGGCGCCTGTTCACCACTTTGCCATGGAGGTCGATGGGTTTTCCAGGTGTGCCAGAGCCTGCAGAGGGGCTGAGCACTGGTTTTATGGTGTAGGTATAAATTGATAGTGTTTGTGTAACGACAGGAGGTGTGATTTTGCTTGTGATGAACTGGAGGAATGCCCAGTTCTGTGTGTCTAGGAAGCGCTTGTTACCTGACTTTGCAAAGGGCAGCAGTGGTCCTTGTGCTCTTCACCTTGTGTTTTTATAGGACATTGGATTAAAACAATATCCTCCCAAAATAGACTTATTGTGGCAAAAGAGTTGTATAAGTCATCCACTTTCTCCAATGAAAGGAACTAATTATGTTCAGAGTTTTAATCCTAATTTTGAAAATGCAAGTTGCATATTTTTGAGGTCCTTAAAAATTACTTAAGAGAATAAATTGCCTGTGAGCATTTTTAATTTTAAATCCCAATATGTAGAAACTACTTGTGCATCATTGTAGGTACAAAGTATTTGCACATGTGTCTACAGATTGAGTTAAACAGCAGTAACACAAATTAATCTTTACTTGAAAACTTTTCTTACAGCTTTTAATTATCTGGAAACCTCCCCTGCCTCTAATACACACTCTTTTGCAATTGAATTAATTTTTTGAAATTCTGATTTCACACTGTGCTACTTTTTGTGTCCTAATAAGTCTTCCAGGTTTTTTTTTTAAAGAAGTTACTCTGTGCCACTATTTCTTATTTAATATTTTTTTTTCTGCACATTGTATGAGCACAACAACAATTATTTCTAACCATCCTGTTATTTATTGGGCTTTAACTTATTGTTTTAGGGTAAGTGTTCTTAGACATCTTGTTTTGACAACAATCCAAGATATCTTAGAATTGCTGGAAGTGAAAACATCCAAGAAGTTTTTTTCACTTGTTTAATTGTAGAGTTAATAGGAAATCAGTGTTTTTCTCTTTAATCTTGTACTTTCCTAAATCATATTTAGTATAAGCATAGGTGGCCTTACACATATGTGTCTGTGGGAGCCGTTTGAGTATTGACATGAGCTTGGTTGTGTGTCTGTAGCTCTCCCTGCTCACTGGTACCAGGTGCTTCCAGTGCACAACAGCTCGGTGGTGTGCTGCTGACTGGTGATGCAGCCTGGGATGGTGTGAGATAAAACCAGGGGCTCTGCACTGTTAAAAACCACTGTGTGGGCTCTCACAGAGTTGGGTGTGAAGCCTTTATCAGCTGTGTTCTGGGACTTACATTTTACAGCTGGGGGACCTTATTAATGTTTATAAATATATGAAGGGTGTCAGGAGGATGGAGCCAGGCTCTTCTCAGTGGTGTCCAATGATAGGACAAGGGGCAATGGGTGTGAGCTGGAACACAGGAGGTTCTGCTTGAATTTGAGAGGGAACTTCTTTACTGTGAGGGTGCCAGAGCACTGGGACAGGCTGCCCAGGGAGGGTGTGGAGTCTCCTTCTCTGGAGACATTCAAGACCCACCTGGACACCTTCCTGTGTGATCTCATGCAGGTGTTCCTGCTCCAGCAGGGGGTTGGACTGGATGAGCTTTCGAGGCCCTTCCAACCCCTGACACTCTGTGATCCTGTGAAAATCAGGTTTCTTAGAGGTAGATTTTAAAATGGTTATATAAAATGCTCCAGGAGGCTGCACACACAGTAACCTGGCCCTGCGTTCCGATCACAACGCTGGTCTCATGTAGAGCATCTTTCATGTATTTTGTAAGCCATGTTTTGACACCTTTTGTTTGGGAGACTGAAAACCAGCATCCTTTTGGTCAGTTACAGGGGAAAATAAACAAAACAATCCACAACTTTTCTGATATTAAAGCAATTTGTTTGTTTTTTGTTTTGTTTTTTTTAATGTAGTGCCAGAACCTATTAAGACCAGTTTAAGCCAGCCCCAACCTGCCGGTACCGGTACCAGTACTTCCACCAGCACTATTCCCAACAGCAGCAATGGCAAGCGTGCGTCTGCTAATGGGCAGCAGCCCGCTGCGTCCCGTTACCTGCCTCGAGAGGTGCCTCCACGCTTCCGCCAGCAAGAACAGAAGCAGCTCCTAAAGCGGGGTCAGCCACTGCCTGCTGGGACTCTGACCGGCTCCAGCCCAGCACAAGCTACTGGCCAAGCAGGGGCGAGTCCTCCTCCCCAGCACGGAGCAGCTGGACAGCATCATCCCAGTAAGACCCAAACAGGTAAGAACCAAACCCCTGGGATGTCACCAGGTTCTGTACGGGTCATGCCCTCTGCTCCTAGCAAGGGTGTTGCAGAAACTTGGGGAATGTTGAGAATTGTCTTAAAATAACAGGATTTAAAGTGTATCCTGTTGCTCTTTTTCTCACAGAATATGTTATGTCATCTCTAGGATCCAGGTCTGAAAGGTTTTCTTGTTTTATTTAGGTGCTCAGACCTTTGGGATCTTTTCCTTGGGTTTTTTTTGTTTCTTTGATAGTTACAATGGATATCATCTTTAGAACATTCAGATCTTTAGTGATCATTCTTACAGAAGCATTGTTACTTTGGGTCTTTCCAAGTTTTTGACTATCATTTTGGCAATTTTAATGTTCTTTAAAGAGACCTTTGCACAGAGCTGTATGTAAATCAAAAAGAGGAACTTTGCTTGTGTTGTGACACTTTTATGCCTTTATTTGGTTATGCTTTCAATTGTTCTTTTCACATTAGGAAAAGAATATTTTTGGAAAAGTAGTTTGATATCTTAAGCCTTTCTACCACTTCACTCCATCCCTTGCAGATAGACACACTGATTTTCTTTTGGCTGTTGTTGGAAATAGCTTATTGAGGAGTGAGTCTCTTAGCTACCTTTTTTCCCCTGAAGCTGCTGATGAGAAAATCAGAAGCAGCTCTCTCCTTAGGTGCCCTTCTGTGCTCGAGGTTGGGTAACTTTCACTTTTACAGTGGAGATGAGCTTAGTCAATAATTGTTATAAATCACCTTTTTCATCACTGCTGTCTGTGTATGTCGTGTTAGGCAAAGCAGGAAGGGTTCTAAGGTACAGTTATCTATCAAACCTTATCTGGACTGAGTCACAGGGGGGCTGTGATACCTTAGAATATTGGTAGTTTCTGTGTGATCTCAAGTCTTGCTCGTTATCACTCATTAATGCTGTCAGACATCACTGAATTTGGATCTGAACTGTCTGCAGTTTTTGGGTATTAGTGAATCTTTTGCTGTTTCTGCTGTAGTTGCTGCTGTGATACTGAACTCCAGCAGAGATCATTGTTTGGTGTTGTCCTTAGAAGTTATAGGTCGATAAGAAAATAGTCTCTCAGAAATGAGAGCTTCTGTGGTTATCGAGATGCATGTGAAAATATTACTCAACTACTCCCCAGAAACACTAATTTGAAAAGGCAAATTAAAACTATTGTTTATTTACTTAAAATGTTGGGGTTTTAGGGAGGTGAAGAGTTTCTACTTCTGTATTCTTGAGTATTTGGCTTTGGTGAGGTGGAAAGTGATGAGTTCCCACCAGTTAGAGCAGCATTCTCATCTTTGCAAATCAGAGTTCAGCAGGGATAGTGGCTGACATTTATGGCTTCTTTTTGATTTGGAGATGTTTGTTAACCATCAGATTAAAGTTCTGTATTAGATATAATTTTAATATATATAAATATATATGTATATATTTAGCTGTCTATTATTTTATTTTCAGAAATATGTTAATTATTTATGTGGTAGTGACAGATTGACCAGCACAAGTGGCTCAGGCTGGCTGAGGGTCAGTATTAGACTTCTTCCAAGCATCATTATAGTGGTATCTGAAACATCTTTGATCTTTAGGAAACATACTGTAAATTAGGAAACAAAGTCCACCATAAATCATAACATAATCCATAAAAGAACTTGGCTTGTAAGAGTATAGTGCTGACTGACTGACACTGATCTTGCCAGATGCATTTGTACTTTGAAGTTTTAGACTTCTTTTCCTGATTCCTATTTTAATTTGCTGTAAAATAGCAAGTTAAATAAGCACTTGTTTCTGTAGTTGTCAGCCTGGCAACTATCAGGAGATGTTTTACACTGCTGAATTAATTTGGTTTTTTACTCTTTTGTTACTTTTCTATCATCACTGGAAAAATTCAGAATGCAGTGAAAGCTGGTACAATTGGGGGGAGGAGGAGTACTGCAGCTTTTCAGCTTTATATTATATTCCATATTGCACAAAACAAGTCAACCCATATCATATTCCTAGCAGAAGTATTACTTGAAAGCAATTGGAGTCTAAACTGCCATGTTGTTATTTTACTACCTAAAGTCAAACTAAAAACCTTCAAAGGCATCTGAAAATCTGTGCATGGTCCTTGGGGTGGGGAAGAGAATCTCAGACAAGCTAAATGCTTGGCTACTTATTTTTATCAGCAGCAAGAGGTTGTGTTTTGAGACTTCCATAGTGGTATCTTCCTTATAGAAAGGACTTGCTGAATGCTAGAGCTCGTTTATTTCTCTTTCCAGCAGGTGGAGCATCAGTTCATTTCCTAACTCCAAACAGTTACAGGAGAAAAAAAATAAATCTACCTCAATTTATAACCACAACAGCTGTGGTCCTGGCTGCTTTGTGAGGCCAGTGGCATATAGCTTATCTCACTCCTGAGAAACCTCTGTAGCCATGAAATACATATATTGACAGTCTTACTTTGCTTTTCATACTGGCTTTGTCTTCACCTTGACAAGCATAAAGAACAAAGAAGTAAGAAGGGTATCCAGGGAACGCCAAAACCTTTTCATCTCAGCTGTTAGGGTTGGAGTTGCTATTAGCCTTAGAAAAAAATTGGGGATTCTGTATGCTGAAAACCTTCAGCACTTAAGTTATGAATTTTCCATGAAATTTAATTCAAACTGGGTCATATTTTTGTGAATATGAAAATAAATAACTTTAAACATGGGGATTCTGACTGAGCAGTACTTGTCAGAAGGAAACTTTTTGCCTTCCTCCTGTTATCATCAGTAGGAACTGTGCTCCTTTCAATGTCCATCTCTGGTTCCCTGAGTAGTTAATTTCCTAAAGAGTCTTTACAAGTAAAAGCTCTCTGGGGAAGTGAGGGGAATAAGCAAAATAATTGAAGTAGTCCAGCTATATCAGTGTAGGTACCTGTGCACCTGTAAACAGGAATGTTGTCTGTCTGAGCAGCACCTGCGTTGTGGAAGAGGGATCACTTCATGAACGGTGTTAGACATGGTCAGAGTCACGGGCAGTCAGTAATGCACCAGTGCTTCAGGCTTCCTCGCTCTCTGGTAACCTGGTTGCTCAACCAGAGCTCATCAGACCTGTGCTGGGTTCTGCACAAGCAAGTCTCCATATGTGACATCTTTATACTCATGATGAACAGCAGTGGCTTTCTTTTGCTGGTTGACTGGTATTAATCAAAGAGCCAGGATCATCATCTGCTGGCATCTTGTATCCAGAAGATGCTTAATGTAAATTCATTTCTGTGGCTTTTGTTTTTACAGGGTCATATTCCATCCTAGTTAACTTGAAATGATGCAACCGCGTTCCTTCCAGCCCTATTTATAACTATGTGGGTACCAGGAAGGCTGTTGGAGAGGCATTGCCAGCCTCCCCACTGTAAAAATCAAACAGTTTTATCTCTCTTTTCTCTTATCAGCAGTCTCTGTTATCTACTGCCTTGGCCTATCCAAAACACTTATCAGAACTCAAACTGCAGTGTCATGGATTAAAAAGGATGTTCTGCCAATGTAAGGAAAGTGGGAATTAATGAGCACTAATACATTCTCTGTCAGGTTTATCATCTGGAAATAGCAGTAAAGTGGATGAGAGTAGTGACTTTTTGTTTCTCTTAAGGAAATCTATGAGACTTTAACTAGATAAACTATTAATAGAAGAAGTAAAAACATTTCAAATGGCACAGAATGTTTTAGAAATCTTATTCTTTGAAAACAGTTTTATTCATTGTTAACTGTTATGAAACTATTTGCTGTAGTACTTTAGAGCTTTTCCTGTAGAATAGTTATTTGTCTGGAACTTTTATCTTGAGCTACAGAGCTTGTTCTTGACATGCCCCCTCCGTAATCCTTTCCAGGATTACACTGAAGGAAAGCTGTATCTGTAATCTATGAGCAGAATGCCAATATATAGTCCAGTTTGTTATTTTTACTTAAAGATGGAGCTTTTTATCTCTTCCTTCCCCCCTTTGTCAACTACATTGTGTAAATGTGGTGAACAGTTAACTTCATTACGGTGTGAGGCATTAATGGAATAATCCTTTTGCCACGTGATCTAAAAGAATTAAGGTAATCTCTGGAAACTACCATGGGAGATTAAAAAATAGCAAGTAATGTATCCTGCTTTGTTTCTTTACAAATTATTGTTAGTCTAAGAGTCTCTGGGCATCCACTGTGTGTTTGATGATTATAAGAACAAAGATCAAAAGAAATAATCATTTTTTCTTGAAGATGCCTTTCACTTTTCTGCAATTCAGCAATGTGAAACCAACATCCATCAACTCAGAAGAAATGTACCATGTCATAATGCAACTTCTGCACTGCTTTTGTATTGGCAAGTAGAATATTTTGTGGAACAGATCTGTAACATCTGTTTCCAAAGTCTTAAAAAGAAATGAAAGCAAGTAATTCATGCAGTAGTCAAAATGAGGTAACACACAAGCATTGTGGAAACAG
This sequence comes from Caprimulgus europaeus, assembly GCA_907165065.1. Next base: position 2,188,192 of record OU015543.1, on the reverse strand, counting down.
AAGAGTTACACTTTAATTTGTTCTGTCTGTTGTTTTCTGGGAACTGAGAATTTGACAGCAGTTACAGAGATTTATTTTCCTGCTGTAGGCTGATGCCAGGTTGTGGGCTGAACTTTTCTTTTCTATGAAGCTGGAAGCTTTATTTCATGTTTCAAGATTTCTTTATCTGCAGTTTGCATATTCGTGCTTGTGGCATGGAATGTTTCTGTTGAAGTCAAGTGTTGTGGGCAGTTGGAAGTTGCTCTTCTTAGAAATCTGTTTGTATTAACTTTGTTTCTAGGTTTTGTGGTTTGGGGTTTTTTAATTATTTATTTGTTTATAATTATTTAGGAATTATCCAAAGATTATTAAAAGCCCTGCTTAATGTTAAAATCATATCTGGCAATCCTTGTTTCAAATATCCAATCCTTTACCTGTGGATTACTTTAGAGTTCCTTCTAATAAAGTGATTTTCCATGGTTGTAAAGTGGAATTTAGAGAAAAGTTTTAGGGAGAGATAACATCTCTTCTAAAACCAGTCAGTGGAGTTGGAAAACACAGATAAGCTTTGACATACAATTGCTTCATCAGATGTAGCAAAGCAGTAGAAACCTTCAAGGTAAAGGCATGTTTGAAGAGTTGCCCAGTTAGGTTACTGCACGTTGTGATGGCTGCAGGTAAGGTATGTACATGCAAAAGTAGATCTGTAGCATGTGAATAAAATCTCATTTCAACAGTTTGAAATAAGATTTTGAGCTTGAGTTCCTGGAGGCATGGCAACAGGCTAATTTTTCATGAATAAAGCACATGTGAAAGCTGCCTCTATGGAAACAATTTACTGAATTTTATATCTTTGGGCCCATATTCTGTAATTCCACTAGCAGAGTATCTTTGTTGACAAAACAGTATTATAGTTTTGATTTCAGTTGGGAAGTTAAAGAACAAAAACTTTAGAAATTGATTTATTTTGAATCCTTTGTAAACAGTACTTTTCATATGTAAGAGTTAAATGCTATAAAGCAGAAATGGAGGATTAGGTGGTATTTTTACTCACCTTGTTTGCACATTTTCTGTGTATATCATTTCACCCTTTCTATAGCAAATACACTTTGTTAAAGCACAGTACATAGTACCTGGAAGCTGGTCAGTTTTATTTCATGGCTGTTGATCTTGAATGAAGGAATTACCATGGTGATGTTTGTTTGCAAACACAGGAATTGGCTATTTCTACTACTTCTGTGGAAGGTAGCTATCTAAAAAACACATGATGCTTAATCTGTGATAAAACTCCTAACAGCTTTCAATCTTTACATCACTTGGCTTGGTGTTGGCCATAATTTGCAGAGCAGTTCACTCATCACTGTACACAAGGTTTCTGCAGTGTGGCCACGTAAAAGTTTTCCTACTCATGGGATGGAATTTGGTGTTTTGTCATTTCTTTAAAAATATGGACATTATCAATATTTTGTTTTCATTAAACCTTTTACCACCAGTCTCATTGAATTAGCCTTGTTCAGGTGGAATTAGCCTTGTTCAGGTGGAATTAGCCTTGTTCAGGTGGAATTAGCCTTGTTCAGGTGTAATTAGCCTTGTTCAGGTGGAATTAGCCTTGTTCAGGTGGAATTAGCCTTGTTAGAATGTTCAGGTACAACTAGAGGTTGCGTGAGTGGTGATGTTTCTTTCTTCTTGTTTTGTTTTTATTTTCCTTGGGGCTTTGTTGAGCATTTGGTAGTGCTTGGTACATGTCCCTGGAAATCAGGCAGTGTCACCACAGGTCAAAGTGACAGGTACGTGTTTAGACAAAAAGAAGTTAAAAAAGCATCGTACAAGGACAAAAATGTAGCAGTTGGCATGGAGATGGGATCTAGCCAGTAGGTTCTGTCCAGATGCACTCTGGACTGATGGACATTTTCTGTAATGCAGTCATGGGAAGGTCTGTGAGAAGTGAGTCTCAGCTCGTAACAGGTTTTGTCACTCTTGGAAATTAAAAAAAATCCATATATTGCATTGAATATAGATAGAGAGGTAGCAACTGCTTTGTAGCACAAATATGGGCATTATGAATGAAAAATGATGGTAAAAACTCATCAGTAAACTAATCTTTGGAATGATTTTTTCTGTATTGTGTGTGTTACCTGACACCAGGCAGCAGAGCGTGAAAAATAAATCTGCTGCTCCAAATCTACTTGGCAGTGATGAGAATTCTCCACCAGGAGAAGGAAAAATAGAACTCTGTAAAAGGATTAATAACTGAGATGCCTTTATAGTTTTGCTGTTCTTGCTTTCAAAGAGTGGAGCTGTGCAGAAACTCAAAGGCCATGGCTTTTGCTTTGGAATCAGTTGACCTGCATCCTACCTCCAGCTTCGCTGCAGACGGCCGTGCTCTGGGGATAGCCAGCGACATGAGCTGCCCAGGTGTCCTGGGAGGAAAAAGCTCAGGAGACAGAGTCTGGCAAGTGGTTGAAGTGAGCAGGTGGCAGTTTTCTGACAAAGCATGTGAAGAGACCAAGCAGCAGGACCTGTCTCTGACAGTGGAGATGTAAAAGGTAGAAAGCAACTAACAAAGTGACTAGCTTAGGTCAAAGTGACGGGGAAATAAGAGTCTGGTCCTTGGGAAGAGCAGAAAGGGAGTGATGTCACGTGAGAGTTATCAGAAAGCTGAATTTATACAGCTCAGGAAACAGGTATGATACTACCAGAAATAAATATAAAACAAAGAAGTTTGTAGCTGTTAGGAAAAAAAAAGCCAAAGAACAAAAAGATAACATATTCTTAAGTCCATTGGTGAAAGAAAGGCCAAGGGAAGTGGTCTGATGTTCAACAGGGAGAACCACTGATAGTTGCCATAAGGAATACTTTAAATGCTGTTTCCTTCATCTGTAAACTAATGCTTGACTTGGAACTAAGGCCACAGTGAGTGAGGGTACTTAAGGAAATGGAATATTTTGAATTGAGTGCAAGTGATGACGTTCATAGTAGACTACGTTGAGGACGGATTGGAGCAATCTGGCCTGCTGGCATTCTTTCAGAGTGTGAGAACTGGAAAACAGAAAATAAAACAAGGTGAGAAAGGAGAAACTGGGGAATTGCAGATCAGTGACCATAACCTGCTAGAATGACATTGGAAAAAATAACCAAAGCAGCAATTTCTGTGCATTTAGAACTGTGTAGTAGAGAAGAACAGAGCCAGCATGGACTTGTGGAGAGCAGGCCAAGCCAAAGGAGAGTAGTTCCTTGTCAGCAGTGCAGCAGGTACTGGGAAATGGGAGGGAAGATCATATCCTAGAAGTTGGCTTTGTGCAACCTTTGACTGTGCCTCAGAAGACCTTCACGTGATGGATGTGTGGTGGTGTAAATAAGAGAAAAGTATAAGATGAAACTACTGCAAGAAGTGTTACAGCTGCTCAGGAAGCTGTAGACAGGGTGTAGCTATCAGTCCTTATCAGAGGAATGAGAGTGTCATGAGTGGGAGTGCAAATTTGTACTCTTTGATATTTGCATCAGTCTTTTGGATATAAACAGCCTTCATTAATTTTTTTTAATGAAACCAAACAGGAGAATAGTGCAAGGCAACTGTATGACAAAGTTACAATGTGGAATAGTGAATAAGAAATAAAGAAAAGGGAAAGGTTCTTTATTTTGGCCAGAACAGCACTTGGGAAGGTGCCATCTCCGCTGCTGGAGGGCTTCCTTGGTGGGTTGGGCAAATGTCACTTGGTGTGTATCAGGAATGGCTCCTTAGATCAGATGAGTGGTCTGTGTGACCTCTCAAATGCCCTTTTTTAGTCTTCAGATATCTTGTAAGGATTTCAGATTTATCAGACTCGTGCCCAGTTGAGGTTGGTACAACACAAGGCACGTGGAAGGGAACAGCCATCGGCCAGCATGGGCTGGAGTGGAAGCTGGGCTTTATTTTGCCCCCAGACCTTGCTGTGGGCCCTGACTCTTATTGGGGTTCTGCATTGCCTTCTGCCCTGTCTGGGAAACAGTCCCCTTCAGTTAGGTGCCCTTGGTAAGTACCTGCCTCTGTAAATGGAAGTAGATTTCAGGAAGATTATGATATTAATAAGAAAAATAGAAGCAATATGAGAATGTGTCTTATGTTCTCTCCCAGTTTCTACACGCTGTTTTAGCTAATGGAAGTTCCAGTCATGTGTAGCTGATAAAAAGGAATATAACAATCCACAACAATATTTTCACTTTGAAGTTATTGCAGATTGACTCTGAAGCTCAGTTTCTAGTTGCATTTGAAATAGTTTTCTGAATGGAAACAAAACCAAACAAGATTTGATTTTCATTCATCTGTTGTTTTTAAAATGAGGTTAAACCCATCCAGTATTCAGAGACTATTGCAAAGAAACAGAGAATAAACATCTTCAGAAGGAAACCAACTATTTTCTGGAGTACTTTAGTGGAACAGTTCTTGAGCCAAGAATAGCAGCAGCGATTGTGCTTTGGTAGTGAAGTGGCAGCAGTTCTGAGAACGCAGCCAGACCTTTAAAGAGACATCAGCTGTGTTCGATCCAGTGCAGGAGGGTGACACTGCTCCAACCAGCACCTGGCAAGAACTGAAACTGCAAATTTAACATGTGCTCTATTTACCACATAATTAATATGTATTTGGGGCAGATAGGAGGAGGAGGAAGAGCAAGGAAGTGAGAAGGAGAAATAGTGGTAGAGGAGTGTATTAGACGTACTGGAGGTTTGTGTGTAAATTATCCATGGAGATTGGTGTCTGCACTGCTAGAAGATCTCCACATGTGTTCTCGGAATTTGTGATGATATTTAGGTCCTGAGAACGTTAGGCTGCCCTCCCTCCCCGTCCTGTTCACTCTCTGTGTATTGATATGGCTTAAAGAGGATCCACCTTCTCCAGCCCGTGGTTGTTAAAAGATGGTTTCCCCTTGTGCAGGAGGCAGCAAGCGCCCAGATCCGCGCTGCGCGGTGTGGGGAGGGCGTTTATCAACAGCAGCGCCTTTGATTAATACGCTCTCATGTTTGCCACTTAGATCTTTTTCAGATAGAGGCAGGGAAGTCATTAAGGGCTTGGCAGGAGGCCAGCCTGCATCCGGGGCTGGGGCTGACGCCCTTCCCTGCCAAGCTGAGGATGGGGCGGGGGCTGTCGATGGGGCAGGGGCTGTCAGTGGGGCAGGGGCTGTCGGTGGAGCAGAAGCTGTCGATGGGGCAGGAGCTGTCAGTGGGGCAGGGGCTGTCGGTGGAGCAGAAGCTGTCGATGGGGCAGGGGCTGTCAGTGGGGCAGGAGCTGTCGATGGGGCAGGAGCTGTCGATGGGGCAGGGGCTGTCGGTGGAGCAGAAGCTGTCGATGGGGCAGGGGCTGTCAGTGGAGCAGAAGCTGTCAATGGGGCAGAAGCCGTCAGTGGGGCAGGAGCTGTCGATGGGGCAGGGGCTGTCGATGGGGCGGGGGCTGTCGATGGGGCGGGGGCTGTCAGTGGGGCAGGGGCTGTCGATGGGGCAGGAGCTGTTGGTGGAGCAGGGGCTGTCGATGGGGCGGGGGCTGTCGATGGGGCAGGAGCTGTCGATGGGGCAGGGGCTGTCGATGGAGCAGGGGCTGTCGATGGGGCAGGAGCTGTCGATGGGGCGGGGGCTGTCGATGGGGCGGGGGCTGTCGATGGAGCAGGGGCTGTCGATGGGGCAGGAGCTGTCGATGGAGCGGGGGCTGTCGATGGGGCGGGGGCTGTCGATGGAGCAGGGGCTGTCGATGGGGCAGGAGCTGTCGATGGAGCAGGGGCTGTCGATGGGGCGGGGGCTGTCGATGGAGCGGGGGCTGTCGATGGGGCGGGAGCTGTCGATGGGGCGGGAGCTGTCGATGGGGCGGGGGCTGTCGATGGGGCAGGAGCTGTCGATGGGGCAGGGGCTGTCGGTGGGGCAGGGGCTGTCAGTGGGGCAGGGGCTGTCGATGGGGCAGGGGCTGTCGATGGGGCGGGGTCTGTCGATGGGGCAGGGGCTGTCGATGGGGCGGGGTCTGTCGATGGGGCGGGAGCTGTCGATGGGGCAGGAGCTGTCGATGGGGCAGGGGCTGTTGATGGGGCGGGGGCTGTTGGTGGAGCAGAAGCTGTTGGTGGAGCAGACGGTGTCGATGGGGCAGGTGGGAGGACACCAGGCAGGAGCTGCTGGCCATGCAGGCGATCAGCAGCACCCACATCTTCTCTTGGCTGACTTTCAAAAGCGGGAGAAAAGCAGCTAGGGTGCTAATTGTAGCCGGGTCCTGAAGTGAAAATGTTTTGTGACAGTTGAAAGAATTTAAAGAGGAAGGAAGATCGGTTTAGTGTCAGCTGCAATTAGATAATCAAAGCTTAAAACCCCGACTCTGTTGTTGCCTTTGCCCAGAGTGGAGGAGCAGAGCGAGGGGAAGGGGAGGAGGGCTGGTGCGTGGAAAGGGCATTTCCACCGCCAGCGCGGCCGCGGCCCGGCCGAGCCTGCAGGTTGTCTGGGCGCAGGCTTGCAGAGAGAGATTTTCTTGGCAGCTCGACAGGATGAGGCTCACACTGTGCACGGCCGACATGTTGGAGCCGAGAGCCCTGGAGAACGCAGATGCAGGAGTCGAAACAGCTCTGCACGCAATGTAGCGTCTCCTAGGATGGTTGGGCGACTCCTTTCTTCAGGTATTTTATTACCCATCAGCCCTTTTCAGAGCCAAAAAAAAAGAGAGAGAGAGAGAAAGTAACCCTAACCCTGCGAAAATAGCATCTGCTTCTGTTAAATCAATTTATTACACAACATTTCAGAGAGGCAGCAGCAGCTCAGCCTCCTAAGCTTTTGGCTGCATTTCAGCTTTGATAAAATGGCGTCTTCGCAGTGAGCAGCTTGCTAAAGATATGTTGCACTGAGCAGAAAAATGCAATTATTTGGTGTTTTCTACTGCTGCTTTTTGTTTTGGAGAGGTAGCATTTAGTGGAATCTCTGCTAATAAGGGAAAATGTTTGTTTTTGCTTGTTTTCTTGATGCATTTAAAAGCTTTTAGCATCAGAGGAAAGGCACTACATTTGAATGTCGTAGTGCAGAATATTAGAGCAGGATAACAAGCTTTCCCGCTCGTGTACTTAACTGTGGTTTAGTTTTAAAATAAATAAAACTGCTTTCTTCAGTGCTTCCATCTCTCTTCTGTCTTTCCACATTATGTATGCTATTCAAGATGCCAGCTTCCTAGCATCGATGGGACTTGTAAGTGAGCTTCCTCAGTGCCTCCAGATAGGTGACAGCTTTCAGATTTGTCCCCAGCCTCAGACAGCGTATGCAAAGGGCTGGGTACAGCTGATAACCTGAAATATTAACACTGCAGTTCCCAGATCTGCTACTTTATTGTATTTTGTTCTTCAGAATAGATACTCATCTCATCTTTTATTTTTCTCTTATGAAATTAGCCTCCATTTGATCTAGCATTTAAAATGTTTCTATTTAATTCAGATTTAGAAAAAAATGAATGCATGGATCTGCTCAGGTTGAATTGAAAACTGTTTATTCTGGAGAGAGAAAGGAATTTGCCCTTTTTTCTTGACTTCCTACTCAGAATCACTAACCTTTGTGTGACAAGTGAAATCCCCAGTAGGGCTGTCACTGGCCTTTGGGATTTTTTCTCTCTCCTACACGTCAGAGCAAACAGCAGCGCCGTCTGTAATCTGGACAGGACGAGCCAATGAATCTGGTTGTTGACCAACATGAATCAAAAAATAAAGCTAGGAAAAAAAGAAGGAATCAGTGTTAGATCTGATTTAAAATTAGATGAGCAAAATTTATTAATAATGTGTTTCTCATTAGAAGTTTATCCCAGGCTTTGCCTTTCCGTGCCCTCCCCGTACTGAAGTCCCTGTATCAGCTGAGTGTTCTGTTACATGATTTTACTGCCCAGCATTTGAAATAAATACAGTAATGGAAGTTATGAAGATACAGTTCATTTTAACTCAGCTGAATAAAAATGAAAAATATTATTGTAAGTGACATTTTACAAGGAGGATTGAAGTTTTGGGTGAACTGCTTGTGCAGGCAAAGTATTTCACTTTCCTCTGAAACGTGTGCAACAGCTTCTTCCATTTCACTCTCCTCATACTTCACATTTGTAATCTCTGTAAATATGAAACTGATTTTGTGACTAATTATTCATACTCATTATCCAGCCAAAGATGTATTCTGTTTTTAATAAGCACTAAATGGAAGCTGGTTAAATATCTTAGGTACAGTATATAATAACACCAGCAGTCTCCTCCCACCCCTATTAAGGATTTTGGGGGGTTTTTTAAACCAAAACAAAACTCACTGCTCGTGCTTATTGGTAACAGTGATCCAAGCATGCAGTTTTTGGGTAGCTTATATGATTGCAATGTGACACAAGTCCTATGCTTGTTTAAAACAAATCCAACCTGTTATTCTCAGATTAATTTTTCCTTCATGATTGCTGAAAAAATGTTGTTAATCAGGGGAACTGTATTTTTAAAAGGATGCAGAATTAAGATTTTGAAAGACAAAGTATTAATTTAAAAATCAATGCCACTTTGTGGTGTACCAGCACTGGGATTTGCTAACACAAAATACCTGCAGTTCTGTTCCTGCTGCTGTGTTTAAAATCCCTGTGCAGTTCACAGAGAAGGGATAGAAATGCTTCTGGTGGACTGCAGTGCTTTATTTCTGACCTTTGCATAAATGAAGAGGAACTGATTCTTAAGAATTAAATTTTTTAAATGTGTTTCTCATTTCAGCCTTAACAACTTTGAAAGTTATAAAAAAAAAAAATTGGCAGTTTTTAGGAAGAGTTGGTTTCCTAGAAAGTTGGAGGAAATTTCTGTTTTCAAAAAACCCCAAAACAAACAAACAATCAAACCAAATATCTAGATTTAATCATATAAAATATTTTGCTTTCGTTACTTTTCCCAAATGTTTAAAGTCCTTATGGATTAAGTAGGACTGTGCTACTCTTTGGTTCTTTAATTTATAGGAATGAACTTCTTTTAATCTGGAGAAAATGGGAAAATACCTTTTGGTGATTTGCTTTTAGAGACAAGAATATAAATTGTACTTTCTTCAGGATCAGTTCTGTTTCTCCAGCAGCAAAGTCAGAGTTTCTGCAGATTTCTGTTTATATTGTGAATTTTTTCTTCATTCTCTTTATCTCCCCTATTTCTTCCAAGTTTTAGTGCAGCAGCCTTTGGTGTTAGAACCAATTGTTCCAGTAACTATTTGAACAGCACTGAGTTATTGCATGTCTCTTTTTGCTGGGTTTTAAGGAATTTGTGGCTTGTGAAAGGCACCAGCGCGGTCCCACCGGCTCCGGGCAGGGAATCCCAGCACGGGGACGCTGCTGCTCCAGAGAGGGTTGGCTTCTTTCATGTCCCCTGACAAAACCTGTTGTGATTCCTGTCAAAGTAAACAGGTTCTGGTTGGTCAGTGGTGGTTGCTGCAGTACAATCTGGCTGTCAGTACAGGAACTGTGCTGATGGTACACGAAGGAGAGGAATTATGGAGCTGCCAACCCTTGAAAGCAAAGGGGCTGGAGCTGCATCCCAGCCAAACGGACTCTGTGTGATCCTGCCTGGAGTGGATGTGTCCAAGCTGAGCACCTGGCCACTTTCTACTTTTAGCATGGTCATCTCTTGGTCTTTGCAGTTTTCCCCCTTCATATTTGTTTTTTCTTCTTGTTTCTCTGCCTGCTGTTCAAAATCCTGGTATCTTATTTAATGAACCATTTCGCTCCCTACTCTCAGGAATCCATCTGAGCTGCTTTGTTATCTTCCTTTTCCATTCCCACCCCTTCCCTTTACTTTCTGTCTCGTAAGTTCATTCAGACTTAAGCCTTGCTTTAGCCACCATCTTTGGGGAGAGGAGAAGGAAAAATAATTAATTGAACAAGCATCTCAATTTCATCTCATCTTGTCAGTCTCAGTGTCATTTTTGTGAGTATTGAGACATCTTATGCTGTGTTCTTGATCCTTCTCTGCAAACCTGCCCTGCAGCACCATGGTTCTCCCAGGCACTCTCACATGTAGCTTAGGCTTTGGCTTTGACAAGACCTTTTTATTGGAACAGTGTCTTTCAAGCCACTTTAAAATCTTTCTGTCACATCTGAAATGTAGTGCTGAATCTCACCACCCACAGTGTAAAAAAAAACACCAAACAAAAACCTCTCACTTAACTCCTCTTATCTGACCCCTTGGTTGCCTCAACTTCTTATCTTCTGGCCTGGGCTGCCCTGGCTTTTTTCCTTTGTTCATTCCTACTTTGCCAAGAATCCTGCTTGGCTCATTTTTTCTGACCCTGTTGACCCTTTTTAAGTCATTTCACAGACTTTCTTTCACCTTCCATACCTTATCTGGGGTTCTGGTCTCTGTTTTAACACCTGTGTAGCAAACCTAGATTATCAGATACATTTTTAACCATTTTCCTTAGTTCTGTCATGGAATCAGTTGGCTTTGTCCAGGAATAACATGTTGCTTCCTTCCCTTCTAGCCATTGCAGGTAGGGGAGAGAATCCAGGCAAATCCACGTGTCTCCTTCCACATTTTGGACAAATCTTTTGGATTTGTCATCCATGTCAATTATTTATCTTGGCTTTTCCTGGCATCATGAGGAGACAGGTGATGAGCTAAGGCTGTTTTCCCTTCTCTGACATTGGCACTTTTGCTTCAATTGATTTAAGTTAAAAAAAGGGGAGGGAAAAAAAAAGGCAGATGCAGTCTGTCCTGATTTAGTGTGTTCTTACATCATCTGGAGAAATCATCATGAGGCAAACAAATAATCACCCCCCTTTCTTGCAAAGCTACAGGTGAAATATGTGAATAAGAAGATTTTGTCAAAGAGAGCTTTTTTTATTCTTGGAACAGTGTTTTTACGGTATTTGAACACCTTTAATTGGAGGCAGGTAGAGGAGCTAGTCACACCAAAATATGTGTTATTTAAATTGATGCATATTAGACATCCACTGTTAACAGCTTATTTGGGAGACTTGTTGCATCCATGTTCCCTGCAAAATATTCTTCATAAAATATTAAAGTTATGTTTATGTAGATTTACAGCAAGTAAAAATAATTGACACCCAAAATTTCTGGCTTATGTATATGAAGTTTTCTGCTTTGTTTAGACAAGCAGTTAAGAGGAACTGTTCTGCAGATGGTCTCTAGTACAAATCCCTAGGATCTGACTGAATTACTTGCTATAAAATTCCTGTCAAAAGAAACTAAAAGCAGTAATCTGTTCTAGAAATCATTCAGAGAGCAAGTGAGATAGTAAAGTAAACACAAAAACGTGTCCTAAGCTTGAGCTCTTAGCATGAGGAGTGTTGTGTCTTCCAGTTTTACTCTGTGCTCTCACAAGCAATTAGAGGCTGAAGAGCTTTTGTTTAATTTTTTAAATTTTCATCTATGTTTGAGAATGTGGGAGGTGCTCTGAGAAAACTGGCTTCTGTCTGTCTGTGCAACATGGCATCAGTTGTCATTGGTTTGGGGGGGAGCTGAACTGTGTTTGCAAGTGCAAAGAATGTTTAAACCACAGGTAAATCCCTTAAGAGATAAATTTCTCTACAAAACTCTCTGTTATTTAGAAATGCCCAAGCTCTCTGCTAAGACCTGAGTTGCAGTAGTGGTGTTGAAGTATATAATTGACACTGAATGGTGAAGGTGACTCTCAGTGTTTGTTCCTTTATTTCAGGAAGGGTTGAATACCTAAATGCAGTATGAATTTAGTGTTGAGAGTGATGTAGATGTGTATGTAATATTCTAATGGCAGGCACAGGTTTTACATTTTTAAATTTATTATTTAAAATAAATGGTAAGAGTGCCAAGTATCCTTCTGTGCCTTTTCCAAATTTGAGTTTTAGCATTTTCACGTAGATTACTGTATTTGCTATCTTGATTTATTGCCTGCTTATTATTTTTACTAGTAGACTTAGGGATACAAAATGCTTTTGTAGCTGTTCTAAAACTGAATTGTTCCATTATTTTAAATGAGAGTTTTGCCAGATTAGGAAAAAAACCCTAAATATGAGCATCATGCTTTATTGTAGTGAGGAAAATTACTATATTATGTTGAAGAATGTGCTCTAAATTTTATCAGAAGGCAGTGTTGTGACTAGTCATGTAAAATAGTGCTTCATAGAGGGCTTTTGCAGTACTGGAACAGTGGAGTAATTTGTAACCTTGTTGGATCCTTTCAGATCTCAGCCACAGTGGATTGGGAGACCATTATGAGAATTCCCACTGGGGACAGCAGCCCGCTTTCAGGAGTGAAGGCAACTGCAGCTGGGATAAAGTGATAATAGACAGGACTGACAAGGAAGCGTGGCCTTCCATTACCGGAGCCGAGACTGAGTCTGCCTCAGAATGTACTACAGACACTGACTCTGCCTCCAACTGTGGCTCAGAGAACAGTAGCATGGCTACAGGGAGTGCCCAAGGCAACTTCACTGGACATACAAAGAAAACTAATGGCAATAATGGCGCCAACGGAGCACTCGTCCAAAGCACTTCGAACCAGAGTGCCCTTGGAGCTGGTGGAGCAAACGGTAACGGCAGCTCGGCCAGGGTGTGGGCTGTGGCTGCGGGCTCCGGCTCGGGGCTAGCTCACTGCTCTGCCAGTGGTGGGGATGGAAAGATGGACAACATGATGGGAGATGGTAGAAGTCAGAACTGCTGGGGTGCTTCCAACTCGAATGCTGGCATTAATCTTAACCTTAATCCTAATGCCAATCCAGCTGCCTGGCCTGTACTTGGACATGAAGGAACTGTGGGAGCAGGCAACCCTTCCAGTATTTGCAGTCCAGTCAGTGCCATAGGTCAGAATATGGGCAACCAGAATGGGAACCCAACAGGCACCTTAGGTGCTTGGGGAAACTTGCTGCCGCAAGAGAGCACAGAACCACAAACGTCCACTTCTCAGAATGTGTCTTTCAGCGTACAACCTCAGAACCTTAACACTGATGGACCAAATAACACTAACCCCATGAACTCTTCACCAAACCCTATCAATGCAATGCAGACAAACGGACTGCCGAACTGGGGGATGGCTGTTGGTATGGGGGCCATCATCCCGCCCCACCTGCAAGGCCTTCCTGGTGCTAATGGAACATCCGTTTCTCAAGTCAGTGGGGGCAGTGGTGAAGGAATGGGCAGTTCAGTGTGGGGGATGTCCCCAGGTAATCCTGCCACAGGAAACAGCAATTCTGGGTTCAGTCAGGGGAATGGAGACACTGTGAACTCAGCATTAAGTGCTAAACAAAACGGATCCAGCAGTGCTGTGCAGAAGGAAGGAAACGGAGCGAGCGCCTGGGATTCGGGACCTCCCTCTGGGCCCGGGGTGCTGGCGTGGGGCAGGGGCAGTGGCAACGGCGGTGTTGGCAGTATGCATTCTGGAGCTTGGGGCCACCCCAGCCGTAACACCAGTAACGGTGTGAACGGTGAGTGGGGCAAGCCCCCAAACCAGCATTCCAGCAGCGACATCAATGGGAAAGGATCAACAGGGTGGGACGGCTCTAGCGTTACCAGTCCGAACCCTGCCATGCAGCAGGGCAGTGAACAAATAAACTCTTGGGCCAAAGCTGCAGCATCTGGCACCACAGCTAGCGAGGGAAGTAACGACAGCGGTGGAAGTCAAAACGAAGGCAGTACTGGGAGGGAGGGGGCTGGAGAGGGCAGGAGGAGAGACAAAGGGATGATAGACCAAGGGCAAGTTCAGTTGCCAAGAAATGACCTTGACCCCAGGGTCCTGTCCAATACAGGGTGGGGACAGACCCCTGTAAAGCAAAACACTGCCTGGGAATTTGAAGAGTCCCCAAGGTCTGAACGAAAGAATGACAATGGAACAGAGGCCTGGGGTTGTGCAGCTACTCAATCTTCAAACTCAGGGGGGAAGAACGATGGGTCCATCATGAACAGTACAAATACCTCTTCAGTATCTGGGTGGGTCAGCTCTCCACCTGCAGCTGTTCCAACAAATACAGGTTGGGGAGACAATAACAACAAAGCACCAAATGGCCCAGGGGGATGGGGAGAGTCAGCAAGCTCTACTACTGTTAATAATGCTGCTGCTGCCAAAAGCGGCCACGCGTGGAGTGGGACCGCAAATCAGGAGGACAAATCACCTACCTGGGGTGAACCTCAGAAACCCAAATCTCAAAACTGGGGAGATGGACAGAAATCAAATCCGAGCTGGACTTCAGGAGGTGGAGACTGGACAGATTCATCATCTGTTCCTGGACACTTGGGTGATGGGAAGAAGAATGGATCTGGATGGGATTCTGACAGTAGATCAGGGTCTGGTTGGAATGATTCCACGAGATCTGGGACCAGCGGGTGGGGAAACGGCACAAACAGCAAGGCTAATACAGGTACAAGTTGGGGGGAATCTTTAAAGCCAGGCTCCCAACAAAATTGGGCTAATAAACCCCAGGACAACAATGTAAGTAACTGGGGAGGAGCTGCTTCTGTAAAACAGACGGGGTCAGGGTGGGTTGGTGGGCCAGTGCCAGCCAAACAAAAAGAGAACTGTGAGGCAACTGGCTGGGAAGAGCCATCTCCACCGTCCATTCGCCGCAAGATGGAAATCGATGATGGTACCTCAGCTTGGGGCGACCCAAACTACAACAACAACAAGACTGTAAACATGTGGGATAGAAATAATCCTATAATCCAGAGCAGTACCACAACCAACACCACCACCACTAGCACCATTATCAACACAAACATGGTTGAACCTCAACCGTCGCACCAGTCAAGTGCCCAGCCAAACCGGTCCCCGCTGCTTGGTCCAGGTATGAAAACGTTTTTATAAGGTACTTTATACCAGATTTCTGAATGCTGTCTGGCCTGATCAGTGTGTAGTTACACAAAGATAGAAATCCTGTGTTTATGCCATGGAATAAGTTTATTTACTTGGAAGCAGTCTTAGCTTTCTGTCTCGAGGACAGAGCCCACGGAAGCTGCCTGACGCACAAACTCCCATAGTCAGAGTGAGTGCAAGAAGGGCTCAAAACAAGACCTGGTCTAAAATGTGCTGGATCCTTAGATGGTTGATCTGTATTTATTTATTCAGGTCTTCCACAGTTACTTAGCATTCTCTTTTAATTCAGCCATTTGAGAGTTTGGGGTTTTTTTGCTAACCTTTTTTTCTCTTGTTTGTCTCCTGTTACCTTTGCTCAGTTTCTGCTCTTGATTAGACTCTGTACATCTGTTTCTTTTCTCCAAACCATATCTCTTGGCAACAGATGGTTTTTTAACAGTTGCATGAATTTAGGCTGTTGCTGTTTCTCTGTCTTCTGTGGTTCTCTTCCATACTTCAGATCTCAAGCATGGGTAGTATCCTGGATTTTTATGTGATTCTCATAAAGCTGATTGGTTAAAGATGTTAATATTCAGGGTGGCTGGGAAAAGTTATTCTAACTTCAGCTGTGTTCCAGAGACAAGTTTTTAAGCATCCAGGCATTTTTCCAATCAAAGATGAGGTACTGTTGTAGGCAAGCAGTAAGGAATAAAAATGGGGAAAAAAAAATGAAAAAAATGCTTAGCAGGAAGGTATTTAAATAAAAGTTACTAGCAGCTCTGCTCTATATCATGACCACAGACTTCTCAAAATACATGGAATCTTTCAATACTTTTTGAAATCCTTAATCAGATTTTTGTCTCCAAGTTCTTGTTTTGTCTTGGTCATGGCTAAATATTGACTTTTTATCCATGTTTTCTTCAAGTGGGATTTGTTCTTCTTCTCTTATTTCCATCATTTTTCTCTTTGATGTTTAGAAGTAACTCAAACTTACTGTAATGTCTGTGTGAAAATAGTCTCATGTTTCCTACTCTGGTCAAGTATTTTTAACAGTTGAGGGTATCTATTTTAATAAAATAACATGTGTTCCAGAAATCTTTAAATAGGTTTGTACTTGGTCAGTCCAACGTACGTGATTTGTTCACCTTAAGCTTATTTTGTCCATATTTAAAACTTTACCTACGAAACTGAAAATTCACATTTCTGAATTGTAGGGGAGGTATCATGAAAGTGGGGTTTTACTTGGTTTTGGGTGGGGTTTTTGTCCTTAAGCTGGTTTTTGGATGATTAAATAGTAAAACTGTTTGTATATAGCAATGTATTGTTAATGCTATTCAAATAACCCAACACCTTGCAGCGGGAAATTTACTGTTCCAGGTCCTTCAGATATGGAAAATGGAATTAAAAACTGATGTTGATCTACAGTGATTCCTCTGGAGAATAAATAGATGGTAGCAAAAGAAGGGTTTCTTTGATGCAGTATGTTTATACCATCAGAGAACTGCTGTTTCATGTGTAACCATCCACTCAAGCTGCCACAGGACTGGGTTAAAATGCCAGTATTGTGCATCCTGCAGAAATGTTCATTAGAAAGGTTCTAAGACATTAAAGCAGAAACAACTTTAAGTTAAGTCAGCATGCAGGAAGAGGATAGATGAAGTAACAGTTAAGACAATTTAAAATACGGTTCTGACACTGAAATTTAGATCAAATTATTAAGGGCACAAGTTAGACCTTTTGTTGTGCATTTTTGCTTACAGACACTTAAAATTATGTACATAGGTACAGATACAAAGGCCATGCATGGAAATATTTTGAAGGATTACTGTCTAGCTGCAAATGCAAGCTGGGAGCAGTCCCCTGTCTCTTTATGTGCTATGCCTGTCTTTTGGCTGTGCTCGAGAGGGGCTTGCCTTGTGCTTGTCGTACACAGAGAGAGCACAAAATGTAGTTTAAAATGATCCTGTTACCTCCCCCAGTCAAAGTGCAGGAGACCTATTTTTAACACGATGTGTAGTGCATCACAGCTGTAGAGCAATATCCTGTTGGTCTTTGTGGAAATTTACACACTTAAACCATTTACAAATCATCTCCCATCTGGGACAGCTAAAAGATGAGAAGCGAGTAATGGGCGGCTTTCCTGCGACACAGACACGGGCTCACGCTTTGTCCTCATGCTGTTTAGCTGTATTTTTTCCTTCTCCAATTCCCTGTCCTGTTGTCTGCATGTTTACAACCTCGACAGTAAGGGAGACAAGAATCCTGCAGCCAGGAGACATCTGTAATCCACAACCAGATTCCATCCCACAACAGTTCTTTTCCACGTGCAGCGCTTCTGTGGAAGGCAGGATTGTGTGACTGAAGGCTGTACCATAGGGCTCAGGTTAAGTGCTCATCTAAAATCTGACAACACCTGAACTAAATAGTTATCACTGGCATTTTATTCCTGCATGGGCCATCGTGTGCTTTGCCAATTGTTTTTGTTGTTCCCTTTTAGCCAGGGAATATCACAAATAAGGAACCCAACATTCTGTTCCCATATTAATAGGGAGTCTGGCGTAGCTGTAAGATGGCACAGCCACGCATCCTGAAAGCAAAGTGGATTTTAACTTTGCTGTGCAGCACTAGTTAGCTGTTCACAAAGGAGTAGCAGTCCCTTTTGGGTTTTAAGTTTATCCTGTATTAGTTTAGAAATGAAGGCTGTGTTACAGCCTGGTTATTCAGGTTGTCACCCATCCCCAGAAGTTCTGCACATTCTCTGAATACAGAATTGAAAAGCTATGGATGGGAAGCAGGTGTTGGTACACACGGGATGGAAATGCATGGTGCTCTAAGGAGCTTCTTTTTCTATTGGGGGGAAAAAACAGGGGATAGATAATGTGATAAACATAGTCTGGTTAAAGGAGCTTACTCCCAAACCACTGGTGAGTTATTTAGAGAGACAAGCTAGTGGTCTTGATTTAGATTCAATTTTTATCTAAATTACTTGTGCCTAATACTGTGATACAAGGAGAATAAGAAGTGAGAAAAGCTTTTGCAAACAGGGATGATTAAAAAAGAGATTTTTGGATCCCAAACAGCACCAAATCCTTCCTCCAAGTGCTGAGGAGTGAGCTTGATGCTTCCCTGTTCCCATTAGGTGGGTAGAGACTGGCAGGTTTCCAGGAGCAACACACGATAACAGAGGCTTCCCCATGGAGATTTGAGGTTGAAAATTAAGGTCTTTGTGGTTCCTATAGAGTAAGGAACTTAAGTTTTAAAAATCTGAGCCAGGTCTAAATTCTGAAGGCTCTGGACATCTCTATTCCTTTTATAATCCAGTGCCCTTGTCTCAGTGGTGACCTCGGTGTCGTCCATAGTGTGTAATTTGTGTGAAACAGAGGATGCAAGCGATGCATTTTTCTTACTTTGAACTTTGTCAGCTTGGATTTGAAACCAGATGAGTTTTGAGCTCCTTGAGGATGCTCATGTAAAAACCTAAAATCCTGTTGTGGGTGCTCAGCCCTCTAATAGCCAACTTCTGGGGGACAACCAGGGGATACTGAGAAACCTACCCTCTCGTTTCACACAAAAGGGATCTCGTTGCTGAAGGCCAAACAAGAGCCTCCCTAATGCTGAGCACTATGAGAAGACAGGGAATACCTAGAATACCTTGTAGAAAAATGAAGACTTGAAAGGTTAAGGGTTACAGGTGACTCAGTATTTATATAACCCTCCCTTTTACACACACATAGTCCCATATAGCTTATTTCTTTTCTATTTTTAGCAAGCTAACTAGTGACTATTTAGTAAATAATCTCCTTTTTCTACCTAATTTCTTTCTTTTTCATCTACATAAGGTTCTGATATTTTGGTTTGCCTGTATTGTAGTCATACACTCTGGTATTTATCACAGACCAAACAACTTCAAGGAAAACACTTTCTGCCATCCAAATGGCTATAGGGTTATTTTGAGGGAAAACAACTGCATCCTGCCACAGCTTAGTTAACATTTCACTTTCCCTTGAGGATTTCCTGTTGGCTGAGGCCTGATGTTAATTATGTTTTTATTTCTATAAAACAAAGCTCTGCCAATGTGTCCGTGTTTATTACTCACTGTGATCTTTTTGTTTCTTGCAATGCTAACAGTGTTCAAAAATGTCAATATTAAAACCTCAATAACTTGCCAGAGAACCCTTTAACAGAGCTTATCCTGTTACAGCAGAATAATTCTGAACAACATTTGTGCAGATCTCGGTGTTATTTAAGGCATGCTGCTTTTTCTCAGGAAAGCCTACACCAGTATTATTCTCATAAAGAAAATAGTTTTCTCTAAACAGAATTTTTGAACATTTTAGGCAGGTTCAGATTTTGAGACTATTATGAAGGTGTTTTCCTTCCAAGCAGCTTGTAAAGGAGCTTAAAAATAGCTTTCAGTGTATTCAGTGCAATGCCTTTTGTGAGCTGCCGTTATTGTGAGGTGTGTGGTAGCACTGGACAGTATCACACTGCCAGAGGTGGGCTGCTGGGACTACAAACTCTTTGAATTAATATTCCACCTGGGTCTGTTTCAAATACAGAGCACACTGAGTTATTTTAAAAATCTAGGGAAAAACCTGTTTAAAAAAGGGACTCCTCTGAAAAATACCATATTTGCCTCTCACCTGTAGGATTTTGTATCATTCATTCAAAAAAGTATCTGTATTCACCTTTTAAAGTCTCTAACAGAGTCATGTGGAGTCATGAAAAGCTAACACAGAGATGCACTGGCACAGCAGGTGCTTACCCCAGCGGGGAAACAGGTTTGTCACCCAGAAGTACTCTGGAATTTATTTTGCAGTGCACACGTTCTCTCCAGCAGCTTTCAGGTTTTATTTACTGATTTCCTGCACTTAATTTGATCTGTTAAAGTAGTTTTGAAAACTTTCAGATGATGCATTTTGTTTGCTTTTAGGTGCTTCCAAGCATTATCTTTTAGTAAAGGCTGGCTCCCTCGTTATTTGTAATCCCGTATTATTTACTGCTCAGCGCATTTAAAGCACTTAACTCAAAATAACTTGGTCATTACACACCTGTGGTCTTGACTACTCAATGTTGTTGAATTTGTAGTAAAGAGCAACAGAAGGACCAGTTCTTTAGAGTTTTTATTCTACAAAACTTAGCACGTTTTGCCTTTTCAATATTATGAACTGTGTTTTAAGATAGGTTCAATAAATTGAATTACTTAAGGGTTTCCAGTAGAGGTTGCATGAACTCAAGGAAATACTATTTGTATTTGTGTTCTAGTTGGTGCTTGAGAGATGTGTTGTTTTCTGTTACATTTGCCTACAGTTAATCTTTTTTTCAGATGCCAATATGATTAAATACATGCAGTTGTCTGACAAGGGCCCTTCCTGAGTCATGAGGCAGAAATTCAAATAAAGTGTTCCTTAAATAAAGTTGGCTTAAAGATACAAATAGAAAGCTTGAATAAATATTTTAGGTGCAACAGCAAGGATGTTGTCATGTTAAGTAGAGGTTCATTTCTGTACATATATGTGAGGGTCTGCGAGTTTGCCTTCTGTACACACTTTAAAATAGCCAGAAATTGAAGATACACTGATAGAGCTTAGAGTGTGAAATGGAAATCAGCTTAATGAAATGGAAATTTGGGGTTGTTTCAGGCATATATTTTAAAACACAATGAAATTTTACTGGTGGTGGAGAAGCTTTATTAAGCTACATGTCCTGAACATGTGGGCTTAGTCTGGATGTGGTTTATGTCATCTACAGTTTTATCAGTATCTGAGGGAACTGCAGTTGCTTTAAGAAATAGAGCCTAAAATAAGTATTTAATATGGTGAAACTGGAGTGGTGGACAGATATGAGCCCAGCTATTTGAAAGGAATTTTTTTCACTGCTAGCCAGCTTTTTGAGGCACTATTGGTGGCATATGTTTCTAGTAATAGAAATTCTGATGAAATCAGGAAGTTCTTTCAAGACCTCGAGCAAGAAGTCTGCTCAGTGTACGGTTCCTGAGGTGTATTTCAAGGTATTCTTAAATAAAGGTCTGTAGTGGCGACTGCCTCCCCATTTTCTCCCTACTCTAGATGTCAGTTTGTGCTGAAAATGTTACATTTCTGCTCTTTGAGACTTTTCCAGAGTATTTTTACAGATAGCACTGGGGAGCAAAAAAGGAATAGTGCTGCACAAAGTCCTTAAATTATAAAAATCTGTTGAAAACAGTAATGGTTTTGTTACTATCCACTTTTATGGATAGTTACAAAACCAAGTTTCTTTCAGATCTGTTTCCATGTTGTGAGCTGCTAGAATTTACAGGTTTGTCAGGGCAATAGTTGATCAGAATAAAATACCCATGCTTAATAATATTATCTCCAGTGAAAAGAGGGCGAGTTCCTGAATTAGCAGCCTCATTAACAGTGTAAGTTTTAAACACACTGAATTCTGCAATACTTTTTGAGATCTCAATTTCATGTAATGTAATACTTTTGGTGATAATTGTAGAAAAACAGGTTACTACCAGATGTATGTAAAAAACCTCTTGTTTTCTTGCCTGTTATGTGTCTGGCTGTTCTGTTTACTTCTAAAAAGTATCTTGAACTCCCATCTGGGATCCAAATGTGTTTCATCAGAAAAAAGACTTCTTTTAAGAGGTAGTGGTCATTTTAAATTCAGTTTCCACTTCTGCTGTGTTGGTCAGTGTTGCTCTTAGGACTCAGAAGGTAAATAGCTGTCCTGGCTCATTTGACTTCAGTGCTAAAACGGGTGTCATATGGATTTAAGCTCATTACATTCAAGCCAAGCCAGACTAAGACAATTTCTTTAAAGTAGCTTACATTTTCCGAGTCAAAATAATGCTTTGTAGGAAAAAAGTTACTTCTACCTGCCATTCCTCATGTTTTGATTATAGATTGAAATTGCTGTTTTGTCTAGTTCTCTTCAAAAATTATATATATTATAAAGACTCGGTGATGAAGGGGTTCGTAGGGAGCACAGTCAACCAAAAGCCATCATAAAAGCTTTAAGGAATGTGTACAACGTGTGTAATCTACCCTGAAAGTGGTAACAAACAAATATCCTACCCAAAGGGCATGAGAAAAGAGAAATGATGATTTATAAATAGTTAAGAAGAATTAAAATGGCTTAAAATCTTTCAGTGAAACAAGACCCAACTCAGATTTGGGTCGTGGTCTCCTGAGCGCTTGTGCTGCTGCGTGTGCTTCTCGAGTCCGGTTTGGTCTGCTCTGAGAAGTCACATTGGAGCAACTGCTCCCCTGGGGCCAGGTCTGGTGCTTACATGGCAGCGTGACTGCTCCTGGCTGCGTTAAAAAATACTCTTTTCTGTCTTGACAACTTGGCATTAGTATTCCATTAAGAAAAAGACTTCTGAGACCAAATCAAAGGGATTTTTTTATATGCTTCATTAGAGTCACTGTGTCTACTTATTGGTTCATGCTCTTTCCAAACAAAGACTTTAATAAATGTCCATCTTTTAAGTTATTGACATAAGAATCCTTTCCTCTCGTCACTGTTCTTCTCTCCTTCCCCTTGGTTCAGCAGGCTGGGGAGAAATGCCTACTGTTCACACCAAGAGTGAAGCTTCGTGGGGAGAGCCGTCATCCCCTTCTGCTGCAGTTGATAATGGCACCTCAGCGTGGGGGAAGCCCCCCAGCAGTGGTACGGGGTGGGGAGAGAATCCTGCCGAGCCGGCAGGGACGTACGGAAGAACAAACACTCCAGCTGCTGCCCCAGCACTGTGCAAACCAGGTACGTGTGGGGGTGGCAGTGCTGTCAGGGGTGTGGGGGAAAGGCAAAGGGTATTTGTTTTGCTGGTGTTTCTAAACAGCACTTCTGGTTTTCTGTGCATTTATTTAAATCAGAAACTGTCTTAATAATTTCCTTCTCAAAACTCCATTAGCTGTCTCAAAACATTGGATGGTCCAGATACCAAATTCATACAAAAATAAGACTGTAGTGCATCAATCTAGTAAATTTAAAGGTATTCCTTAGGGTATTTTTGTGTAGTTCAAAAGCAGTGTAGCAGAGATGCAGGAAACTGTGATGCTGCAGAAGAATGTGAGCGGTACTTGGCCCTTGCTGCCAAAAAGAAACCTGCACTGGGATGAGAAGCAACTGAGCCGAGTCGAGACAGGCTGAATTGTGGTAGGAAATGCAGCACATGAGAACAACTAGTCATAACCTTGGTTAAAGGGAGGGAGTGGGTATCTTCTTCAGCTATTAAATCTGCTCACAGGTTGAGGAACATCCTGAACTCTACTTATTGCTTCACAATTCCAAAGTAATATTGCTTGGTACAAATCCTCTGTCTCCAAATGCCCTGGAGGCTACAGTGCTTGTTTCAGACTTCTCTTTTGGCTGTGAAAGTCTTTTAAGTTTCAGTCCTGCAAAATACTATACTGAGAGAAAGATAGAAGACCCAGAAAACCTAAAAAGAGGAGTGAAAGGTCTTAAGATGAGTAATCCCAGCTTTAAACAGAGTAAACATAATAAAATGGAGCAAGGTGACACAATCTCATCTCTTAGTGTGAAGTGTTCCCCACAGCCCACGTGCTGCTTTCAGATCCCGTTCTTCTGAGGCAAGAATGAGTTTCTGACCATTGGTGACCTCGAAATTTGGGTTTGTTCATCAGAAGGATGTGGCAGCTAAGATGGTGAGATTAATTGAAAGCAAAATGGCACTTAACAAGTGTGTGGTCGTACTTTTGGTTCCTTGTTCCTAGGAGACTGGAATGACCATGACCACAGATGTTACTGGTTCAGACTTACTGTTGCTGGACTTTTTCTTCTATAAAGTATTTAGAGAACTTTTCTTTTTTGTTAGTTTCAAAGGAGTCCTTATCATTTAATGCCAATTAAGCTACTTGATGAACCTCTATCTCTGTTGAAAATACTGAAATGTTAGCATACTGAACATGGCATAAAAGGATATTTCTGTAAAATTAGCAGGAAATTGAATCTGATTTTTCTTCTCCCTCCTTCATTTCCCTCCAGCTTCAAAATCTATGCAAGAAGGCTGGGGCAGTGGTGGGGATGAAGTGAATCTCAGTACTAGTCAGTGGGAAGATGAGGAAGGAGATATGTGGAATAATACTGCTTCACAAGAGAGCAGCTCCTCCTGTAATTCCTGGGGGAATGCCCCAAAGAAAGGACTTCAAAAGGTAAGACAAAACCAAAGATAGTCTCTAGAAATAAGTGCAATTAGTGTAACATTTCTAGAATCAGTTGTCACAAATATTTTGTTGCATTTCACCTGAACTCTTAAATTAGACTCCTGACACCTGAGCACAAGCACAGGTTGCCACTACAGTGGTTCAAGCACAGCCTACCTTGTTTCCAGGGGGAAGTGGGAGATCTTTGACTTCCAGCATGTCAGATGCTTTGGGAGGTTTTGTTATTGCTGCTTTTATTTTCTCTTTAAGTGCTATAAGCTTCCATGTATTCTGAAGAAATGATAATGTATTAACAGAAAGAGAAGAGGTATTAAGGGGGCTTTCAGATGCTTTCCATGGTGGTAGCAAAGTGAACAATAATTTGTGATGAAGTGGTTCAACAAAAAAATAATATGCTTCCTATTTGTGAGGAACAAATAGATAATTGTCAGGTGTGTACTGGTATGAGAACAAAGCAAACCTGTGTTAATGCTGCACTCAGCCAAGAACATGGCCAGTTATGTCTGGAAGTTTTCCATTGAGCAGTCTTTATTTCAGGACGAGGCCAGAGTGTAACTTAAAGGAATTGGGAATGCATTTATCCAGTTTGTTTGTTATTCCATTAGCCAACAGTTAGGCCAGTGATTTGATCAAGTATGGTTGTTTCTTGTACTGTCCACAGCCCAAAACAAATCCACGCTTGTCCCTTGGTACTTTCTGGAGAGCTGAAAGGAAGAGACTTCTTAAGGATTTTGTGATAGAAAAGCTGCACAGAGATCTTTTAAAGGTGTTTATCTAGATGCTCTTGTTTGTTTTTAAGAAAATACACTGAGTAACATTCTTAACTTCAAGGTTGCAAGGTCGGTTTTGGGAATGTTTTTCAGGAAGTGTTGCACTATTGCAGAAATTTTTATTTCATTATGTTTTTCTGCCAAGGATTAAAATGAAATGTGTAAATTCAAAGGTGGCTTTAATTCAGTGGTCATCAAATCAAATACTAAATAGTACACTGAACATCTATTCAGCTGAGATAAAATCTGTACACTTTGTGGGGGAAGAGAATCGTAGTTGCGTTGTTCGGAGGGTTCTTCAGTACTTTCTAAATTAACATACTAATAAATCTTTCAGTAGCATGTACTAATAATAAGAAAAACTTACCATCTATTTTATGTACATCTCACTAGTATGAATGTGGGAACCAGACCATTAATGGAATCTCTCATTTATTTACTAAGGGCATGAAGACATCTAGCAAGCAAGATGAGGCCTGGATCATGAACCGTCTGATAAAACAGCTCACAGACATGGGCTTCCCTGTGAGTAATGTTTGTAGGTAGCACACCTGTGGCTTAGCTTTTTAGCTTGTGGTGACTTCCAGTGTTTCAGACTGTAGCTACAAAAAGATCTTCAGTCTCTTCTTCAGGCCAGGTAGTCGTTCTGTTACCTGAATTTAGACATTTCTTGTAATTTCAGAAGTCTACCATAAGCTAGTAGAGTGCTCTCTTGAGATGACATGATGATATACTTTGTGTAATGACATTTATAGAACTCTTGAAGGTCAGGGTTTTATAACAACAGGTGTTACTTTGAACTTCAGTAATAATTCCACTTCTGCTCCCCTTTTCTTACTCAACAATTAGAGTATAACTGGGTTTTTTTAGAGAAAGGCGTGTCATAGTGATGTTTAAATTGTCCACAGAAAATTGAAAGAAATATAAATAGAAGATTATGATTTTACCATGTAGAACTGGTACTTACTTGACATTCAAATTAACTGAATTGTTGTGGGAGTTGGTAAAAGCACAAAAAAACGTGTGCAGACATTATTTGTGCCCCTGGGTAAATATTCAATCCAATATTTAAGAGACACCTCTGTTTTCTCAGTTTGCTTTGAAATCATATAAGCATGATTATGTTTTCTCTTAACATAATCTGTATTTTTGACAGAGAGAGCCAGCAGAAGAGGCCTTGAAGAGCAACAATATGAATCTCGATCAGGCCATGAGTAAGTAGCTGTGTAACTAATTTTTTTTGTCTTTAAAGCAGTGCAGGAACCATTCATGATTCTGAGTTTGTTCTTATCCACATCAATTGGATAATATTTAATGTCTTGCTTTTGCTTTTGTCTTTGTGTCACCCTTTTGAATACATTTCCCCTTTCTGTGAAGGTGCTCTGCTGGAAAAGAAGGTGGAAATGGACAAGCGTGGAATGGGAGTGACCGACTATAATGGAATGGTCACCAAACCCCTTGGCTGCCGCCCACCACCAATCTCCAAAGAGTCTTCCATGGACCGCCCCACCTTCCTTGACAAGGTAAGTTCAGAAATGTGAATGTGGTACACAAGTCCAAGCTGTACAGAGAGCAGAAATATTGATGATTTCCACTGTTCAGAAAGCTGTAGGGAGAAATGTGATCGATGCTGCCTGTTGCTTTATTCTTTTTCTTCTCTCTTTTAAATTTTGTGGGGAATTTCATCCTTGTGGAAAGGACCAGTGATTTGATTCCCACACAGAAATAAACAATAGTCATCCTTAGTGTTACACTTGGAAGAAAACTTACTAAGGAATCAGTAGTGCAATGGAAGTAGAAATGGGAGAAATAAAGAAGCAGACCACAGAAAGCATTTCACTTTATAAGATTCCAGAGAGTGGTGACCCTTGCTCAAATTAAGGATTGGGCAGGACCAAGGCCAACATCTTCAGGAGTTAGGCACCTAATTCCTGTTTTAGTTTTGAGCTCCCTAGAGATTTCAGTTAAATTTCAGTACTTAAACAGGAACAAGGAGCTGAGGTGTTTTTTTAAGTCAAAGAGCAGACACACAGTCATGAACAGCCTCTCCAGTGAGCTTCCTTTGCTGTGACTGCGTATGACACATTTTCCAGCACCATTAAATCACAAAGGAGAAGGCTCCAAAAGTTCATGGTGCCCAAGATTCAAAGTGCCTAAAGAAGAGGATGTAGGGAAAAGTGCAGCCAGATCTTCAGAAGGAAATGAGATTGACAACCTGGCACCAAGTCCTACAAAGAGACCCACCAAATCACCTCAGAATCCCCTCGACAATTACTAATAAGGAAAGAACAGTCTCTGGTGCCATTCTTCATTTCACAAGTTATTTGAAAAGTTAATAAAAATGAAGGTTGGTGGTTTCTGAATGCAGAAATCCGTGCTTTTCACAAAATGTGCTGAAACCAATTTGTTTTACATAAGCTGTGTCCAGGATGTAAGACAGGAATGATATCTAGTCTTGTTAACACAGACTGTATTAAATAACTGAATAACTATTATCTTCCCAGTTCTCCACCCTGTATTTTCTTATAACCTTAACTACAGTGTTATCCTTAAAGTCAGGGTTTGTGTTATGACAGGTTCCCAGGTGTCATGCTATGAACATTAGTGTGGCACTGTGCTAGGACATCTGATAAATACTGACCTTTCAGTGACAACTGTTACTTATTTCTGCTGTCACCACAGTCTGAACAGTTTGCTGAGTTGTTGTGCTGGTATGATGCAAACTGTAAACAAGTTAATTTGATTAAACAAAAATGGATCTTCCTTAATTATGGGTTATTTATATTAATAAGGAAAAATTAGCATATTTCTATTAATAAGGAAAAGTTTGCCTTAGAGAGTCCTTACATACTAAAAGTTTTTGTGATAGTTCAAATGCTGCCACAATGCCACGTAATCTGGTGTCATGGCAGTTTCCTCCAGAGATTATATATTAGAAAACTGCTTTTCTGCTTTTGGGGAATAACAACATTAGATCTTTCTGGGGTCCCTACTTATATCAGAATGATGTGATGCCCATTATGTTGTTATTCCCTAAACCAGACTAAACTGACTGTGTGTTTCCTGCATGTAAGCGTCAACCTGGCTCTTCGTCCTTCTTTTTCTCTTCCTGCCATGTAAAATTCATTCTTAACTATGGCAAATCTATTTGTTTATGGCAAATGTTAATAAATATGTTAATTGAAAGATCTCTCTCCTGATGAAGGTCACAAAATTAATGCATGCATGCCAGTTAACCTTTTCTTTTCTAGGATAACAATATCTTGAGCAGTAAAATTATTGCCAGAGAGAGGTGCATTATGTGCAGCATAGTGCATAATTATGGAAACATATGTTAAACATAACTATTGAGAAGGGAGTACTAAAATCATTAATATTCATACAGCAAGTGAAATCTGTCAGTCTAGGCATAATCTGTCACAGTGACTTTACTATCACAGAGGAAATAATCCCAAACTGTATTTGCTAGCTATCAGATTGTTGAGCAACTTGCTAAGTGAATTAAACAAATATAGTTTCTTCTCTAAGAATAGATCATCTTTTTCCAAGTAAATTCTTTCCAGATTCACAGCTCATACTACTAGAGCAACTCCTCCAAAACCTTTCTGCCCTTTGAGGTACTATTTCAGAGCATGAACCTGGAGCTCTCTCTCTTACTGCTCAGGTCACCCCTGGTGGGGGAACACAGTCTTTGCAGAGCTGCACAAAGCACTCCAGCCAACATTCCTGATTTTACTTGCTGTCTCTTTGAGTTGTGCCACTTGCACTCTGTTGCATTTGTTACATGAGACTATTGTGACTTAATGAAATCCTAGAAGCAATGTCTCATGGAGCACCAGTGTGGTGCTTTGTGTTGGATAACTGTAGAAGGAAATACTGCTACTGGTAGGATCTTACAGTTTTGTCAAGTCCCTTCCAAAAAGTTAAATGCAGTGCTGGATTGAGCAGGATTTTGACTATTAAGATGTAGGGAATTTATTTAATTAATTAGCATAAGAGAGAAATGTAACATAAATTTCTAAGGAAATCACTGAAGAGGAAAGGTTAGGTAGAAAAGATTATTCTTCAGGAAACAATTATTACAATAAAGGAGCCTGAACAATAATAGGACACAAACCATTGTCAGCAGGAAAGGCATCACCTGGGCCAGAGTGAGAATGACTGATGAGTACTTTATGTCGACCAACTGAAATACTTTATGTGAAATGAATTGATTTCAGCTCCACTGACAGAGCACAGATTTGTGCAGCACAGTTGGCACCTTACAAGAAGTTCAAATTAAAAAAAAAACAACACAAAAACAAACAAACAAAAAACCCCAGAACAAAGTTAATGTGAACAACGTGTTATAAACTTGCTGCAGAAGACGTTTGCTGCAGTTCAGCCAAGGAAATCACTAATGAAGGTGGCCTCACAGCATGAGTCTGCCTGTTCTGGTAATTAGATGCCTCAGTCTCCAGTGGGGCTTGTCTTCCACCATCCCTGGCACTGCCTGTTTCCAAAATGAGAAAAAACAGTGTCAATGAGACAAGACTTGAATAAGTTTGGGAGGCAGGCAGGGATTGCATTGGTCTTTCATGGCCAGGAGGTCTGTTCACGTAGGAGACAATGGCATCTGAAGGAGAGAGCACGCACGGAGCTCGAAATGATTTTCACTTTAAAGGGGGAAGGGTAGAATTGTAAACATATGTCTGTGATCTGGGGAGGAATCCTTGAACCTGTTACTGTCATGCAAGCTGCAGTTGTTTGTGGAGTGTGACTGATGTCCAGTAGAATGTAAAATATCTTGAGCTGAAAGGCCTTGGGGATATCATTAGAAAATGTCAGTGTCCCCCTCAGGACAGTCAGATAGCATGTCAAGTGTCACTTTGCCTGATAGTACAGAAACTTTTTTTTTTTGCATCAAAGGAGAACTGTTGAAAATGCATTTTTCAGGATTAACTTAGAACATAAAATTTACTGAGCGTGCTTGCTGCATTAGGTCATTTGTTTGGGTATCTGGTTGGCAGACTGGGCTGCTTTTTTAACAAAGGAGGTTTATCAGTTTCTTACAATCTTCTGGGGCATTGAATTTATTAGTTGAAATAACCTATCTCCTCACCTATTTAAAAGCCTTTCTTTGCAATGAATTTATTGCCTGAAAATGCCAGTCCAGCACATTGCAAATTAAAGATTTTTCACTCTGGCTGTTTTGGAGCTCTGCTTTGTACACAGTGTTATTTGATCATGCTTGCTGCAGGCTTCCCAGACATCAAAGCACAGTTTGAGCTAGAACTCAGTACCCCACTGCAATACTAGCTAGATACCTACCTGTTTGATTTGGGATTATATGATTTGATTTATTTTTTTGTCTGATGTGCTGTTTTCCCCTTGTGGGGGCTGCCTCTGTGCATCACATCCATGTCCAGCCATGGTTCTTACAGCCCAAATCTCAGATGGGCTCCTTGTGTCTCACTAAAATCTGCCTCACCCTGGGGGATGTTTAGGCAGCGCTGTGATCGGTCTCCTAGGAAAGCTACACAGCCACCAGCATCATTGTTGTTTTTAAGTATTTTTGTGTTTGTTGGGTGTGTTAGAGTGTAATGTTTCATAGTGGATAATAATAACTGTGTGTGAATATTAAAAGAGGCTCATGTGTCTCAGGAAAGGGCATTAATGCAAAAATGCTTTTATAAGAGCAGAGCTATGATGTGGAACCAAACACAGACTGATATCAAATCAGCTGAACTGGCCTTTCCCAAGTGCTGGGTTAGCAGAAGCGGGCTGTTGTGTCCATGCTCTGCTGCTGAGGGTTTAGCAAACTAAGAGAAAACTTCCCTGAAAGATGCTGGGTCTCTTCCCTTCCCTCCTTTCAATCTGGTGGAGGAGGAAATAGCCACATGATAGCTCTGCCATTGCTGGAATCCCTCCTTTCCTTCTGGAGGGGTGGGTGACAGTGATTGTACATTTGTGGATTAAGTGAAACAAAGGATTGAAAAACAGCACCTTAACCCTGTTTCTCTCTTTCTTTTCCCTCCACTCCATACTTTTCATTCCCTGTTATTCATATTTTTTTATTTATATATATATTTTTATTCATCCATGCCCTTTTCTGTTTCCACGGGACTCTTCTGCGCGCCGTCCGCTCCTGGGCCCCGCACGCAGCTCACCCTTTCTTTCTCCAATCAGGATGGCGGCCTAGTGGAAGAGCCCACTCCTTCACCATTTTTGCCTTCACCAAGCCTGAAGCTCCCCCTTTCAAACAGTGCACTCCCTAATCAGACCCTGGGCGGGATTGCCTCAGGGCTGGGCATGCAAAACTTGAATTCTTCTAGACAGGTAAGGCTGTGGGGGAGACCCCAAGCTGAATTTCAGCTCTCTTGGACTCTTGCTTTCCTGGGGGAAAAGGTGGTTTAAATCCCACAGTGCATGCAGTGGCTTTGTTTGTGTGAAATACCAGTGGAGAACCTACCTGCTGTTAAAACATTTCACATTATAGGACATAAAACAACTGCTTAGTTGTAATTAGCCTGCTAATTACACGCATCCATTGAGAAGAGACTGCAGTGTTGTGGATTTATACCACTGAACCCTGGTGTAGCTCTGCCTTGATTGATGTGAGGTTTCTTTTTTTGAGGCATTGCTGGTTGTCACAGGCTCTGAGGCAGAGACATGGCTCTAATTCATCTTTCCTGACTGGCATAATTATTCAGTGATGAGATGGGTGAGAAGTGATGGGGGCTTTTTTATTCCTGCTGTAAGTGTCAAGACAGGCAGTGAGAAAGGAGCTGTGCTTCCAGCACCTGTGGTCAGGTAGAGCGTTGTGGCAACAGGGATGTTTTGGTCCCTGGGTAGAAAGTACCAAAAAGGAAAGAAAAGGAAAAGAGATAGAGGGGAAAATTGATAAACAGAAGACTCAGAGGCTGTAAACTACTGTTGATTATGAAAAGGTTATTTTTGCCATATGAATTGAAGTTCCAGCAATGATAAGAAATAACAACACAGAAAAATTCTTTATGTTCTGTGGTGACTTTTATTACACATGTTCTTTTAAAGTTAGTTTTCTAAAGGCAATATTTGTCCAGCACTCACAGCCCATTAAGCATATCTTCCTGAAGCGTGGGCTGCACTAATAGTGTGTCCATTATCAGAAGTTTTAAGTATAAAAGCTGCCTAGTTAATTTAAAGATCGGGATGCTGTGAGTTTAATGACTCCGTTCTCCTGTCCCTTGCTACACAAATACAAATATTTTTGGTGAGTACTTTTTATTGTTCATCTTGTGACCCTCTAGGGTTATGTATCTTATAAAAGCAATCTTCAGCTCCCTTTTGTTCAGGCATTGGTACAGATTTGTGGAGGTTTGGAATGTTGGGACATGGAGATCTTTGCTGTGCCTGAATCTAAACCTCGTGGTCAGTACAGTCTGTACTGGTTTCTTTATCTGAGCCTGTTGTGATCTGTGAGGATAAGGACTGCACAGATAAGTAACTTCTAGTTTATATGTTGAGTGATCTCTTTAAATGCCAATTCTTGTCCTGCTGTAGATACCGAGTGGCAATCTGGGTATGTTTGGCAATAGCGGAGCAGCACAAGCCAGGACCATGCAACAGCCGCAGCAACCGCCAGTGCAACCTCTTAATTCATCCCAGCCTAGTCTTCGTGCTCAAGTGCCTCAGTTTCTATCCCCTCAGGTCAGACAACACTTCCACTCATGGCTTTTCCCTTTCCCTGGAACTCTTCCATGAGGCTTTGCCACAGTGTCTGTGTTGGTTTCTTTACTGGCCAGTAAGCGTGTTCCACAGATTAGATGTATATTCTGGACATTATCTGCTGAGGCACTTTCTCCTGTTCCTTTTTGCAAAAAGTAGTGTTTGCAGAGAGCTGAGGAGTTTGTTCTCTGCTCCTTTTCTATCAATGGATGTTTGAGTGCAGTTATTAAGATTTGTATTAAGAGCCTCTTGTTAATTTTTTGATAGTTCATGGTTCTACTTCTGGTAATAGTAGCATTTTCCAACTGATGTCTTGTGACTCCTGTTAATGGCTTACATAGTTGACAGTGTTAAAAGTAAATGTTTGATGTTCAATACACTGCTCTTTCTTAGGTTCAAGCACAGCTTTTGCAGTTTGCAGCAAAAAACATTGGTCTCAGCCCTGCACAGTTAACCTCGCCAATTAATAATCCTCAGCATATGACGATGTTGAACCAGCTCTATCAGCTGCAGCTGGTAAGTTAAAAGACATGGCAAATAAGTTCTAAATCAGAATTGAAGGCATGAAGGAAAAATAAAAGTATGGCTAACTAAATTTTTAAGTGGACATGACAGATCTTTAAAACAATCAGATGCTGATTTTTTTGGTAGAGTTTCTTTTTAAAGAAACAAAATAATGTTTTTTGCTTCAGGCTTTATAAATAGTCATTTGTGGAATAATTATCCTTTACAACTGATCAGGGGAACTAAAAAGTCAGTTGACTTTGTATTGGTATGAGTAACATAGTATGTTCTCAACCAGCACTAATCTGTGTATTAACATATGCAAC
Organism: Caprimulgus europaeus; assembly: GCA_907165065.1. The sequence goes on along the minus strand of OU015543.1, from coordinate 2,154,997 downwards.
TGATTGACCAACTGGGAGGTTTGTGTCACAACATCACAAGAGAGAAATCTCAGCAGTGCTGGTCACTTGAGTTACCTGGAGAACTTCCTTTAGTTGCCTCACTAAATAATAAAGTGTGGGGTAAATTTCCTGTAATTAATGGAATGTATATTAGACATGTGATAAGAACTCTCTGTTTTTGAAAAGTTTTGTACTTTTGCTATATTTGCAGATTTTACATGTATATGTGTGGGTGTGTTTGTGTGAAAATATTTAATTGGATTTTAAGAATATTTTTAAAAGTGATACAGCTAGCAGTAAGTCAGCATTTGCTAGGGTTAAACAGAAAATTGAGGATGACAAACTAGCTTAGTTGCTGTTCCAGTGTACTCATGAAACTCTTTTATTAGTAACAGTGTTTGATACTGTTAGCCATTTCCTAGTTTTGAGGAGCACATCACTGATCTCATGCCATGGTAATAACTGAACAGCACCCAGCTACTTGAAAAGTATCTGTACAGAGCTCCTTTGGATTTTAAGTTCGTGTGTTCCAGAGCAACAGCTTGGAAAAAAACTTTACTGCCCAGTTAACCACGTTAAAATAGTATAATTTTTCTGGAATAAAGCAGCACAACTGATTAAATCCAAAGTGGTGTCAGAACTAAAATGGCCAAAACAAAAATAACTATTGGTATTTATCCTATTTGTATAATATTATAAACTATTTCAATTTATGCTTTGTGTTACAATTTTTTCAGAAAAAAAAAGTAAGTTCCTATCTTTCAAGGCCATGTATTGATTACAAACTTAACTCATCAGATTTTTTATTGACGTGTTTGGTTTAAAAACAAATGAACTAACACTGGACTTAAACAAATGTATGATAAAATAGATTTATAACAGACTTGTTACTTTGGCTTCATTGACTGTTTCCAGAAAACTCCAGTGTTTCTGTCTTCTCTATTTCACCAGGTACCAGAGCAGTTGCAGTTCAAGCAAGTGCCTTTGGCTTGTTGTGTATGTTCTGGCCCCTGACCTCTCCTTTTGTCCTGCAGGCATACCAACGTTTACAAATCCAGCAGCAGATGTTACAGGCTCAGCGTAATGTTTCCGGACCCATGAGACAACAGGAGCAGCAAGTAGGTTTGCTCACCAGTTCAATCTCTCTGCTCCAGTTTGGTTTCAGTAGCTTGAAGAGGTTGTACTGTGTTATACCCAAGCAGCTAAAGCATCCTTAGAAACAATAGTGTAGTGCATGGCTTAAGCATTGGAAAGGAGAGAGTGCTGGAGTAATAACACTATTTCACAGCATTCACTTATTGAAGGAAAGCTGTTCAACCCTTAATACAGTTGGTTTTTATTTGTGAAGAGATCTATTGTGTTATTGCACTGTAGAGAAAAAAAATCTAGTGCCTTTTTGTTCACTGGAGCATTTGTTGATTCTTTTCTCACCAGGTTGCACGTACAATCAATAACATGCAGCAGCAGATCCAGCAGCACCAGCGCCAGCTGGCCCAGGCCCTGCTTATGAAGCAGCAGCCTCCCCCTCCACATCTGTCTTTGCACCCCTCTGCAGGCAAATCAGCCATGGACAGCTTTTCACCCCATCCCCAGGCTCCCAGCCTACCTGACCTGCAGACCAAAGAGCAGCAGTCTTCACCGAACACCTTTGCTCCTTACCCTCTTGGTAAGTGTCCTTTGTTAAAGCAGTTTGGTATGAAAAAAGCAGAGGGAGTCTCTTTCATTATTTCTGCATCTGAGTATTTTGCTCTCCAGTATAATAAATACAGAAATACAAAAGCTGTGTTTATTAAATAACGTTGAAACACCCAAACAGAGTCAGGGCACTACATGCCCCTCTGGTAGCTGTTCAGGTAGGCTGCATTTGCTCACCTGTGCTCTGCCTACAAATACCAGAAGATTTGCTTAGTTAACTATGTTGCTATTTATGGACTCAATATATATTAAGAGCATCATTTTGTAAAATACACAAATGTTGTATTGATAACTGAGGGGTATCATCTGGAAGTCGTGCAGAGTTACCTTCCCACTCCAATCAGCACGGGTAAGACATCAATTTTGGTCAGTGTATTTCTGGAAGGATACAGATCAGCTTGAAGGAATGCAGAGTGCTGTGCAGATGATGAGATGTTTTATGACTGCTAAGGAAAAAATAAAATCTTCTGCTTCCTTTAGTCTAAAGAGAAGACTTAAGAGACATGCAGGAATCTTCAAAAATTTAGAAGATGGCTTCAAATAAGTTTTCTTGCATGTGGCTAATGCAAGAGGTAGTAAACTTGTGTTGCATAAAAGGAGATCTAGATAAATGTTAAGGGTCACTTATTTGCTTTAAGCAAAGTAGAGTACTGGAATAATCTGGGAAGTTTCTGAAATCTTCTTCACTGGTCATTTTGTGGTAGGTTGGACACAGATCTGTCAAATATGATTGATGTCAAAATAATCAATTCGACCTTGAGACAGGATGAACAGAACAACCTTTCAGCCCTGTTTTCTGTGGTAGTTTTATGTATACTACAGATCTCATTTATGACATAAAGGTATTAATTTAATGTCTTTGTGACTTTCTTTATGCTGTGTACAATAGAATTGCCAAGCTTTATCTACCATGCAGCAGTTAAGAAGGTAATTTTGACTGCTGGAGTGAGCCATTGTCGCAGGGAAGGAGCATCCAAAGGCAAAAGAATTTATGAATGAAAGGCCTCAGTCTATGAGGTTGTTATCATATCTCAGCTTCCTGTGATCTGATAACATTCAGGATTATATAGCAAAAAGGAACCAGTTTCATGTCACAGAAGCATGTCAGAATTATTCCTTGAATACAACCTGAGCGATTTTGTTCTCTGTATACAAAAATACATGCCTGAATAGTGCAATACCTGCTTTGATGAATAGTAGCTGATTAGATGAGCTTTTAATTAGTTGCTTTGTTGGTGATTTTTAAAATACTGTGCAAAATAAAATGGTAGACATCATGGGGGTGTGCTGGGGAGAGGTTAGGAATATTTTGGCTTAGCAATGGAATGCTGCAAATTCTCCACTGGTTTAAATGTTGCATTCCAGTGCATTTTTCCAGAATGTCTTTTCTGAGACAAGTGAGGAGACTGCAAGGAGAAATGCCAACAGCTTTAAAATATTACCCCTACATCTTTTTTCCTTTGTCCTTTCAGTGAAGTTTTAATGTTTTCTGAATTCATAGGAGTTATATTGGTGTTCCCCTAAAAGCAAAAGTTCTTGACAGCAGAACATCAGTAATTTCATCATGGTAAATCACTGCACATACATATACAGGTCTGAAAATCAATGTTCAGTAATTTCTTTAGCTGCATTTTTAAACAAACCTTTTAATCCCTGAGTATCTTATGGCTATCTAACGAGCTGTTTCCCCTTAGCTGGACTGAACCCGAACATGAATGTAAATAACATGGACATTACTGGTGGTTTGTCAGTGAAGGACACTTCTCAGTCCCAGTCTCGCCTTCCTCAGTGGACACACCCCAACTCAATGGATAATCTGTCTAGTGCTGCTTCTTCGCTTGACCAGAACTCCAGCAAGCACGGTGGGTTCTTTGTGTCAGCCTGGCTTTTTGAGACACGAGTCATATTGCAGCTGTGTTGGGTTTTTTTCCTCACATTACTGGTTTTGGGAAGTGTTTATACAGAGCACCCTTTGAGACTGAGATATTTTAAATTATTTCTTCAGTCACATTCAGCAATGCATTGAAGTTCTTGCAGCTATCACTGCATACATGCAATGTAGGAATGGGTTTTTTCATTTGCTGAATTCTGTTGCTCAGAACATGAGAGTTCAAGTAAAAAATAAAACAAGCCATTGGTGTTGGCAAAACAAGTCCCACAAGCTTCCCCTTACTCCAGCTCTGTGTACCTTCAATCCAAAAAAACTTTACACTGGCTTTTTCCCACAGTTCTTCCAATATCATCAGCCTTCCACAGCCAGTCCTGTACAAAGGCACCGTGGATTACATCATTACCCACCCACCCTGGGGGCCAGGAGCACAAGCTTCATATTTTTCCAGAAGTGATTGCTAATCTGTTTGAACACCTTTATCCCTAACCCCCCCAATATCCCAAGTCATTTATTCCTTTATCTCCTGTACCAAGTTTATTCTTTTAGGACATGGTGCTCTGTTAACTCCATTGTATCCTGGATTTTATTATGAGCAGCATGGATCATTTCTTTTACAATAGAGTTTTATTCTGCAAGGAACTGTGCTGCTTGTGCCAGATTGTTGTTTGATAGTTTGTAGGAACACGAGAATGGCCATTTCAAATCATCCATCCCACTGGCAGTGAATACCTAGAGAAGGATGAGAAGAGGGCTTGCCTAGAGTGATACTCCTTAGGATGCTGTCTCAGGAAATTCCTGTTTAACATCAGTGTCATGATTTGAATTGCTTAGTCTCTTTTTGGCAGTCATGTAATGTGAATTTCTTTAACTTGAGTGTCTAGATTGTAGCAGTGATGTGTCTCACAGCTGTAATTCCTAGCAAGGAATTATTAAGCCTTGCTTACTGTGTTTGCATTTTAATTTTCTTTTTACCTTTGTAATACAGAAAGAAGAAAAAAAAAATAATAATAAAAAAAAAGAGGGACTGATGAGATTCCATACCCAAAATTAGTCCCACTCCTAAACAAAACCTTTCCATTTCATTCCTTACAGGTGCTATACCTGGAGGTTTAAGTATTGGTCCTCCAGGAAAGTCCTCCATCGATGACTCTTATGGCCGCTATGATCTGATCCAGAACAGTGAATCTCCCGCCAGCCCACCCGTAGCTGTTCCTCACAGCTGGTCACGTGCCAAAACTGATAGTGATAAGATTTCCAATGGCTCCAGCATAAACTGGCCACCAGGTAACCAAGTACAAAGCATTTGTGTTAAACTGATGTCCTAAAAACCTGTTGTTGGTTTTATTTATTGAATCTTCATGCCTTCTGATCCACAGGAACTTTGGGGAGTTATGACTTTATATAATCTTGGTTTTATTACATTTGAAACAGAGTTTCATCCAGGAGTGCCATGGAAAGGACTGCAAAACATTGATCCTGAAAATGACCCTGATGTGACTCCTGGGAGTGTTCCGACTGGGCCTACCATAAACACCACGATCCAGGATGTTAATCGCTATCTTCTCAAGAGTGGAGGTAAACACACACATTACTGTCAGGTCTCTCTATATTTTCTTTTTCTTTCCCAAAAAGTTGACTTCATATATTATGGATGTAATATATTTTCACATGTAATTCTAATTTAATAATGCTTCTGCTCTGAACTTTCACTGAAAATCCACAAAATACATATGGGACTAAAGTTTCTGGTTTTCCATAGGAATGTAAATATTTTCATATTGGAAAAGGCTGTGAAGTGCACAATGTAAACTTCTGTGGTCACTGGAAGGATTTGTGACCTGTAACACTTTGTTTTGAACAAGATTTTGTTCCCCATACTGACCAACCTCTTACATACACTTTGTATGTATACTCAGAGACAATACACAAGTTCCACAGTTGTTGCTGAGACAGCAGGCTTCTGTCACACTAATTAATAGTAGCTTTGTTGGAAGATCAATCAGCAAAATAAATTAGAGCTGTTTTATCCCCAAAACCATCAAAGAAAAGGCAAAATAGGGAATTGACTAGTAAACTCATATTTCCCGGTGCTGTTTCCATTCCTTTTGTCTTGGCAGTGCTTACTCCAGAATTAAAAGGGTATTCTTCAAAACAATTAACTGTTGGGACTGTGCTTCTTGTTAACTAGTTTTACTGAAAATGGATCAAGGGAAAGGTGCCTTCAAAGGTGCCTGTGCACAGGAGTGGTATAATCAGGGTTGTCAGGAAGAACCTGTCAGGATTAAAAATGTGGATTTTGTTCCAGCAGTTACATCTGTGTTATCTGCATAGATTGTAAATCAGAACTAGCCTTGAAATGAGTTTCCAGCTCTGAACTTGTAGGGATGTGAAATGTGAGGGAAAGAAGACAGGGATTTTCATTGTCTTGAATGATTTTAGTTGTCTCTTACCAGAAAGCAATCTTTATTTAAACTGAAACATGAAGTATTTGTGTGTGTGAGTCATGTTGAATGATTTTTTAATGACCCAATTGTACTTCAAGGAGCAGGCAACCTGGATGGCTTTGAAGTTACAAAAAGACATAATTTGGTCACAGTTCAGGTATGGTGCCCTCAAGATAGACTCTCTTCAGGTCAAAAGCTTGGCCCTACAGACCTGTACCTGTAAAACAGATGATACCTACTATAGGTCTTCCTTCTTTATAGAAGAAAAGTACACATTAGCTCTGCTGGTGTATAATCTGTCTGTGGAATGAAGAAGTAATTACTCTACTTAGAGAGGGTCAGGATAGATGATCTTTGCAGAAGTAAACAGGCCCTTGAGATCCAAAACCTTCTGGAAAGCAGTGATTGTTGGGGTCCATGTTTGCTTTCTTTCCTCATTAGCTTTTTAGCTTGTTAACAATATAATTTTAATTTAAAAAATGCAGTTGCTGAATTTGTTTCTTTATGCTCATATAACCTAGGTGTTTGCTTCCAGGCCAGATTATCTGTTATTGTCAGTAGCCCTCTGTGTGAGAACAGGGCTTTCATGCCACGCTGCCAGGAAGAGTCTGTGTTTGGATATTGCAGCTTGAAGGGCACGGGTTGATCTCCATTGAGAGGACCAGGCTGTGGTGGATGCTGTCCCTGCACTGTGTGCTTAGGAACAGACAAAACCTAAGCTTTTGGGCTGATTATTGCTTTACCCTGTTTGCTAGTGAAGCTTTGCAGGGTCAGCTACCATGAGCTGAAAGTCTTAGCCTGTGGAATCAGGAACAGTTTCAGCTCTTGTGGGCACATGGGCCTTTGAATCTGATATAATTCCCTCACTCCTTCCTGCCTGGGGAATAGACAATTTCCAGAGAAGGCCTTGATACAGAGTTCTTTTGCTTGAGACTGATGTCTGTACTGGTGTCCTTTGGAGCTCAGTCAGGCTGGATGAGGTAAAGTTTGGTTGGGTTCTGTTCAGGTTGAAAATACAGCTGGTGTTTTTTATTCAGCTGTGAGGGATGAGATTATCCTTTTACTTTCTCCCTTCTGCCTCAGTACAGTGCTCTTCTCCAAAGAACTCACCTATTTTTATGAGTCAGTTAAAGATGTTTCAGTATCACAGTCCATCTCTCTGTGTCAGGAATGATAAGTCACCTAAGATACACACTTAATTTTGTTGGTGGCTAGAGAGAATACTTCCAACTCTTCTGGTCTTTCTGATGAAGGTATTTTATTTTCTGTTCAGTTTCTTTCATTTGCTGCCAGTAAGGAAATTGTATGTATGCTTAGATAGCTCCTCAGATTGTAAATGATTTACCAAGATGGTTTCAGGCTATTTCATTTAACGTTATCAGTTTGAGAAGAGTTTGCTAAAGTATATCCTTGCTTCACTGGAAGTCTGCAAAAATCTAAAGAAGTTTGTGGGTATTGGGATGTAAGAGAAGTGCTTATACCGAGTAATTTAGGACAAATCACCCATGGTAAGAGGTTAGTTTGTCATACACATCTCTGCTCATCTACAGTTGCCATGGCTTAAGTTGGCTGGCAGAGCACCTTTATAAATGAAGCCTGTTTCTTGAGACTAAAGAGTTTAACACTGCAAGTCACATATCTTAAAGGAGAAGCAGAGTTTATCTTCTGCACAGGTGCTAGTACATTTGCTACTATGCCAGCTTTATTTCCTACTAAAGACTTCTGCTTCACTTTATCATGCTTTCTATAACATTTCATTCCTAGACTTGAGAGACCAGGCTGATTAAGGAAAAATGCCTTGCATGGTTTGTATTTGCACATAACAGATTTGCTTATGTCACACCAAACATCATTATGCCCATCTTTCTTAGCTGCTTCTCTGCTGGTTCTGCAGGGTCATCCCCAACATCATCTCAGAATGCCACGCTGCCTTCATCGAGTGCCTGGCCGCTTAGTGCCTCCGGCTACAGTAGCTCTTTCAGCAGCATTGCATCCGCACCTAGCATTGCAGGTACGAAAACGGCCTTTCTACCTTTGCATCCTCCTGCATTCTGAGAAAAGGCCCTAGAAAGTGTTTTCCCAGTTATTAACAGTAGTGCTACTATAGACAGAAGCACATCTTTAGTGCTGTGCCAGGTAGACATCTCTCCTGGCAGCTCTTCAGTGGTGAGTGTTGGATGGCATGTCTGGAATTGTGCTAAGGAAAAATGGATTTATTCCACTTGGTGCCATGTGCTGTCACTCCATATTGGCATCAAGATCTCTTAATGACTATTTCCATTCAAACTCTGAGGAATATTTTATAGGACCTCAGTAGAAACACCCCTCCTAGACCCTTCTAGTAAGACCCAATACAAAATTTTTGTTAATAAACTCACTGTTAAAAGTGAACCATCTTCAGCACAGGACTAAGTTTAGGAGTACCTCAGGCTCTGGAGCAGTTGGGTTTGAGGCTCTTGAATGTCTTTTAATAGTCAAGCCAAAGCCTGATGCTCCCCTATATGGCTGAGCTTGTAGATGGTCTAAATAATTAACCCATTCTTTTTAATGAGCTATAAATTCTGGAGCATCTCTCTCTGCGAATCATGGAAACTTTGATTGCTAACTGGCTCCCTAAATATCCAGTTTGTCTTGTTATAAAAATGCATTCAGGCTGTTGTATGGACTGTATTGGCATTTTCATATCTAATCAATTAAAACCTTACACTTCTTTGAATAAAGCAAGGTGTAACCTCCAGGTCATACTGCAGAGTGCAGAACAAAAAGGGTTTGCTTGAAGTGTTTGACTCCAGTGAAAGGAAAAGAAAGGAGTGGCTTGCTTTTGTTTTTTCTGCCATGCATTTCTGCTTTGTGTGCTTTTTTTATTTGTTTAGAGGGGTTTTTTTGCAGTGTCATTTAATCTTTGTGTTAACCCCGTGAGAAGTAGTGACATAGCAAGATCTAATCTGTGGTAAAGTGTGTGTATTGTGCCACATCACAGGCTGAGCTGCTCTGAGTTCCAAAACTCAGACTTTCTCCCTTTCATCTCACTGTTTTACCCTTGTTAGTGGCTTCATCATCACTGTCACGTTATTTTTGTTGCTGTGGTTTGCAAGAAGATAGGAGAGTGGTTGCCCTTTCACTCTAAATTGTTATGATTCAGTATCAAATCATTGAATTAAATGATATAGATAAATAGAGGCAGTGTGGGGAGTGTGTGGGTGTATAACTGAGGCTGTGATTTGGTGGCTGGTACATTTGGCTTTAGGACTGATAAAAAAACTTCAGTGGTTGCATGAAGCAAAGGACTGGTTCAATATTAGCTTAATCTGCCAGTTCAGATCTGATTTGAAAAAAAACCTCACAAGACCAAGTATTTTCTTCCTGTCTGCAATCAACATTAAAGCATTAAGGCAGCATAATCACCATATCATTTGCTCTGGCAGAAGGTGTGGTGATGTGACCATCTCAGTCCATTCCACTCAAACATGTGCTGCTCATGTTGGTAACGGTGGGACTGTGCTAGGACAAGGAGTCTGATGTCTCAACTTGTGACAGTACAAGGAAGAAAGGCAGGGATGTGTAAGTCTAAAGGTGAATAAAGGGGCTTGTTTTGGTATCTATAATTTGAATCAATTTTATGTGCCACTCTGCTGAACTGTATTCATTATTCTTGGGTTTTGTATTATTCTATAAAACTCTGATTTGGCAGGAGCAGTAGTAAGTTTAAAAATTGGTTTGGGAAATAACAAACTGAACAATAAAAAGTTACAGAGTGACAGGTTGTGATATGGTCTAATCTTCTGTAGACTTAATTTCTCTCCAAGACACATGGAAAAAAGGTATCTTACTTTTAATGTTCAGAAATACAGTTTTTGTCTTTGAACTTGGGAGTTTTAATAATAAATCAGAAGAACATGTGGATATACTGGTTACTTTATAATAGAATGAGTTGCATAAGAAAAAGTGGTTAAGTTCTATTAAACCTTTGAGAGAGAGAAGACAATCTTGAAGTGTTTCATTATAATTTTGATGAAATTAGATCTCAAATCCTTAAGCCTATTTTCTGGTCTTTTTTCATGTATCTTTTCTGAGAAAGTGAAATAGGAGATTTTTAGAGAGGGAACTGTGTAAGTAGCAGGTGCTGGGAGATTCACTGAACTCAAAACTATTTGCAAATGTAAATACTAGTGTCAGTAGGTTCAAAGGATATGGGATTTCTATCACTGAATGATACAGAATACTATTCTTTTCTCTCCTGAGAAGTTGGAAGAGTGCAGTCCATGCAGAAGCTTGATGATTACCCATCCTACTTGATTTAACAGTTGTTGCTAACTAAAAATACATAAATGTGGGGGTTTTTTTCTCTTGCAGGTAAATTGTCAGACATCAAGTCTACGTGGTCCTCTGGCCCCATCTCTCACACACAAGCCTCTCTATCCCATGAACTATGGAAGGTACCCAGAAACACTACTGCTCCTACGAGACCACCTCCAGGCTTAACAAACACCAAGCCATCATCTACGTGGGGTGCCAGTCCCCTGGGCTGGACCAGCTCTTACTCCTCCGGTACTTCTGTGTTTTATAACACCAGTTTGTTTTTATTCTGTGTTACAATAGTGAGGCCCCCCATAGCTGTGTGTCAGGCTCCAGACACTTGAGGTTTAATACAAGTAGCCTGTGTCTGTTCTGGGGATGAAGCTCGTGTCTGTTTATTTTAGTTAGGCTAAGTTCTAAAAATGAAACTGTCTTCTTTCAGATGGTCATATTTGTAATTTTACGTAGGGACTGCCAAATAATTTTACTCCAACTAGGATATTTTTCCATTTCCTTAATTTCTAAAAATATCTTCTAAACATGTTTCTTGTTTTGTGGGATGATCTATGACTGCCTACGAGGCTTCAAGATGAGTGAATCAGCCCATGGAATTTAATGTGGAGCACATTTTTGGAGCATGGATGTGAAGCATTTAGAACCTGATGGCATTGCAGGGCCCTCAGAGAATGGCTTAATTTTTTCATGCAGGCTCTTTTTATAGATTTCATTGGTTTTTTTAAATACAAAGATGAGAAACCATGGATCTGGCTGTATAAATATATATATATAATGTTTATTTGTGAAGTATTGTCAGCTTCAAAAGTATCACACCTATTTTATAAAGCTGACTCTTTTATTCATCTGCTTTCACTAAGTCAGGAGTTAAATGTTCCTCCCTCTTCTTGCTGTTTGTATCTGTTTTCTTCACTGAAACCCCACCTGGTGGGCAGATACCGCTGCTGCCAGAGTTCTCTGGAGCCCGAGTGTGGTCACACGTGTGACTACAGAAGTTTCTCAAATGCCCCTCATCAATACCAAGCTTGTACAGTTTCTCATTGTAGGACACTAGGCTGGAGTTGGAAAAGCAGGTTTTGTTGGTTATGTCCTTGTGTCTTTAATCAGAACATTGTCAGTGCAGAAATACCTGTTTTGAATAAGTGATATACATCGATTTGGGACTGGCAAGACAGCAGAACGCTGCGGCGCTGGAAAAATCTTTAATATCAAGCAGCAAGCTGAGCTTGGACATCTGAATTGCTTTTAAAATGTGTCTTCCAGATTAATTCTAATGTGATGTGAAGATACACTTTGTTGCAGTGTCACACCTGCTAGTTTCCTAATAGTTATTGTGGGAATGTGAGAAATGCCACAGATCCTTTAAATGTAACAAAAGCAGGTTGTCATTCAGCAGCTGTTCATTCTGAGGAGACAATCAATCAAGACATGAGGAAGCTGCTTGTAGGGTTTGTTTTCAGTAGCAGTTTCCCTTGCTAGTGTGCTGGGATTCCAGATGAGTTTTCTTCTCACAACACCCTCCCCACACCACGATAAAATGTTTTATTTGCATTGCAGGTTCTGCGTGGAGTACTGACAGCTCAGGGAGAACAAGCAGCTGGCTGGTTCTTCGAAACCTCACACCCCAGGTAAATCAAATTGCACATAATTAGTTATCAACAAAGACTCATCACATGTCAGAGATGATAAGACAAGTGTTTATCAACCTCTGTCATTTGGTTCATTTGAAGGGAAAATAATTCTGCATTTGTTACAAGCATCTGTTTTCTGCAGGGAATTGGTAAGTTTTCAAAGAGCTGGCCAATCAAGTATGAACTTTTAAGACTGTAATTAGTCAGTCATTGTGCACCATTTATGTATGTGTAAGTATGAATGGTGTTTTAAAGCAGATACAGAGATGTAAAATCTGCTTTTCCTATGTTTTGGGGTTTGTTTTCTCCTAAGTCTGTTAAATCCTCTCATGCTCCATGTAATGTCATTTACAAGGGAGAACACAAGCCACAAAGCCTTGAATGTAGACATGCAGATTAACCTTGGGGAAAACTTAGTAATATTTATGAACAATGTATTTTTCCTTTGACTTATTCCTGGACTTCTGTGGACTTCTAATGATAAACATAATTTGTATCACATAAATTGGGAAATTTTGTGCACTGGGCTGTGGGGAACTCTTAAAAAGAGAGGATGTCCCACTCAGTGAAGACAGTCATGAGTCTATAATTGAATTCTTCTTGTGGAAGAAAACCCTTTTTTTTTCCCTTCACCTGTACTTATTTTTTAGCTTTTAAAATTTGTTTCATTAAGGAGCATTTAAAGTAAAATAAAAAAAAATACAGATAACCTTTCCTCCTCCTCCCTGTTACCAGATTGATGGTTCCACGCTGCGGACACTGTGTTTGCAACATGGCCCTCTGATAACATTCCACTTGAACCTGACCCAAGGGAATGCTGTGGTCCGATACAGTTCCAAGGAGGAAGCAGCCAAGGCCCAGAAGTCTCTGCATATGTACGTTCCTGCTCTCTTTTTCCTCTGCTAGTAAACCAGTTTTGTCTCAGAAACTATTTTCTTAGGTGTTTATTTGTTAGGACTCAGAACTGATCACTAGTTAGTTTAATCTGATTTGGGAAATTGCCTAATGAGAGAGAGCTTGGGGGAGAAGGGATTTAGAGCCACCTCTTTACATCCATTTCCAAAATGCCCTTTACACCCTTTGTTTCATGTCACTGCACCTTTTGTTTCTGTCCCCAGGTGTGTCCTGGGAAACACTACCATCCTGGCCGAGTTTGCTGGCGAGGAAGAAGTCAACCGCTTCTTAGCACAAGGCCAGGCACTGCCGCCCACCTCCAGCTGGCAGTCCAGCACCGGCACCAGCCAGACGCGCCTGGGCTCCTCCAGCAGCTCCCACGGCTTGGTGCGCAGCGACGCCGGCCACTGGAACACCCCCTGCCTGGGGGGCAAGGGGAGCAGCGACCTGCTCTGGGGTGGGGTGCCTCAGTACTCCAGCAGCCTTTGGGGACCCCCCAGCACCGACGACGGCAGGGTGATTGGAAGCCCGACACCTTTGAATACTCTTCTTCCAGGTGATCTTCTCAGTGGGGAGTCCATCTAGGAAACCAGAGAAACAAAATGGAAATAACAATCATCAGCACTAAAGGAAAACAAAAACAAAAACAAAAACAAAAACCATAATGGTAACCCTTTCCAGTCCTGGGCTTGATGAAGAATCCAGCTTTAACCCATCAGACTGGCAGCCCTTTTTAGTACCTCTGTCCAATATCGAATATGAAACTGCAGAAGTCCTTGTGAACTGTTCAGGAAACAGTATGGGCTACTTTTGGTCAGTGTCACATGCTAATGACAGGTTTTATTATTATTTTTTTCATGGCTTTTTGTTTTATGTTGTCTTTTTATGTTTGTATGGTGATTTTTTTCAAAACAAAGTATAAAAGCTGCTTAGAATAGGTCTATCATGAAGGGCACTTTTCAGATTTTGGGCTGGAAAGGGTTATTTTATCAACTGGGGGGGGGGTTGGGAGGGAGGGAGGGGATGAAGGGGGAAATGAAAGCCTATTTAAAATGAGCCTGTGACTATTATGCACATTACCAGAGGTGGACCCAATAATCAGAAAGGGTGAAGTGTGATATTTACCATTGGTACAGAAAAGTAATGAATCAGAACGGTAACTATCAACTCTGCAGCTTGAGCTGGGGGAAGGGAAGGCAGGGCTGGGGTGTCTCTGTGTCCACTACTCCCATGGATCTGCCTATGCACATTACCCTTGTTTCATTACTTTTTTCATGTCATTTTTTTTTTTTTTTAAATCCCAAAAATAGAAAAAGTTTAAAAAAAAAAAAAGACAAAAAAAAAACCCAAACAAAAAAAAAAACCCCACAAAACAGAAAAACATATCAACATGCAAATACTTGAATCCAACAGGCCAATAACAAAATGTGAACACTTTCTGAGTCGAATTATTACACTTCCAGGTCAGCATCAGTACACAAAAAACCAGGCTCTAAGAATTTTTTTTAAAGTTCAGACTATGTTTTTCTTGGAACAGATGTGTGTGTGTGTGTGAGTGTGTGTGTCTGTGTGTGTCTGTGTGTGTGTGTGTGTGTGTCTGTGTGTCTGTGTCTGTGTGTGTGTGTGTGTCTGTGTGTGTGTGTCTGTGTGTGTGTGTCTGTGTGTGTGTGTGTGTCTGTGTGTGTCTCTGTGTGTGTGTGTGTCTGTGTGTGTGTGTGTGTGTCTGTGTGTGTGTGTGTCTGTGTCTGTGTGTGTGTCTGTGTGTGTGTGTGTGTGTGTGTCTGTGTGTCTGTGTGTGTGTGTGTCTGTGTGTCTGTGTGTGTGTCTGTGTGTGTGTGTGTGTCTGTGTGTGTCTCTGTGTGTGTGTGTTTGTGAGTGTGTGTGTGTGTCTGTGTCTGTGTGTCTGTCTGTGTGTGTGTCTGTGTGTCTGTGTGTGTCTGTGTCTGTGTGTGTCTGTGTGAGTGTCTGTGTGTGTGTGTGTGTGTGTCTGTGTGTGTGTGTGTGTGTCTGTGTGTGTGTGTCTGTGTGTGTGTGTGTCTGTGTGTGTGTGTCTGTGTCTGTGTGTGTCTGTGTCTGTGTGTGTGTGTGTGTCTGTGTCTGTGTCTGTCTGTGTGTGTCTGTGTCTGTGTCTGTGTGTCTGTGTCTGTGTGTGTCTGTGTCTGTGTGTGTGTGTGTGTCTGTGTGTGTCTGTGTGTGTCTGTGTCTGTGTCTGTGTGTCTGTGTCTGTGTCTGTCTGTGTCTGTGTGTGTGTGTGTGTCTGTGTGTCTGTGTGTGTCTGTGTCTGTGTCTGTGTGTCTGTGTCTGTGTCTGTCTGTGTCTGTGTCTGTCTGTGTCTGTGTGTGTGTGTCTGTGTGTGTCTGTGTCTGTGTGTCTGTGTCTGTGTCTGTCTGTGTCTGTGTGTGTGTGTCTGTGTGTGTGTGTGTGTGTGTGCCCACGTGTGGTTCAACTAAAAGTGTGATTTTTTTCCCTTTTATTCAGTATATGCTTTTTATTTGCTCATTGGTCAAATGTTGAATTGTTATTAGCTTCTAACTTTGCACTGAGTGTCCGCAGCCCTTCTTGTAGCGAATCCTCCACCGTTAAAAAGGAGAAAAAAAAGGAAAAAAAAAGGAAAAAAAAAATAAAAAAGAAACTGCTGGAAGGGGCTGGCGACAATTCACGTGTAAATGTTTACTCAAGGACTCTTACTGCATTTTAAAGATTACAGTGTGTATCTCTGGAGAATAATATGTATATCTACCTTTAGCAGCTTTTTATTGTGGACTAATGCAAGAAGAATGACTGCCGGAGTATTGCACCGAATTTCCAGTAGGAATATAAAGTTTAAAAAAAAAAAAAATTAAAAAAAAAAAGATTTTACTCTTGTTGAACTGTGGCCATAGATAATTGTAAAGAGTGGATGGTTCCCTTGCAAGCAGGAACAGAAACAAGCACTTGGACATAGGTTTTTGACTGCTTTTGGAGGAGCCAGGAGTTTTGGCTCCCCCCACCTGTTTACAGACCTTTTTTTTTTTTCTCTCCTTCAAACTTTAAAATAAAAAAAGGAATTAAAAAAAAAAAAAGAAAAAAAAAAAGGACAAAAAAAAAAAAAAAGACTTCCATCGTAAAGAAAACTTATTTTCAGAATGAAGATATGCTACTTCAGAGCTCTGGGATTGAACAGTGTTGTATTATCCTTTTCTTTGGCCATTGCTGTGTACTATTTTTGTTGTTGTTTTTCCTCCTCTTCGTCAGAGTGGCGAAAACTTTGTGATCACTATCTTGCACATGGTGGAAGATGTCTCAGGAAAGCCGGGTTTCCCGAGGAGCAACTCCACACCATTTCATGTATTTTTAAAACCCAACTCCTAGCACTGAAGATATTATTAAAAAAAAACAAAAGAAAATTAAAAAAAAAGACAGTAAGAAAGAAGAAAATACCTAATCTAATGTGTAGCAGTTACATATTTACCAAATAATGGACTCAAAAGAAATAGATGTTTGAAGAGTGCTTTATATATTAAAAAAAAAATCGCTTTATGTTTAAAAAAAGATCAATGTTTTTGATTGTTTTGAAAGGAAGAAAGACAATGGAATAACATACACTTCAAGTATGTTTTAAAAATTATATGAACATTGCGCTCCCTGCCTGCTTGGATCAGGAAACTTGTGCATTACTTTTTTTTCTGTTTCTTTCTTTAATTTTTTTTCTTTTTTTTTGTTTTTGGAAGATTAGCTTTTTAATGGTTTTATCAGATTTAAAGGGTCCCTCAAGATTGCAAATTAACAAAAGCTGGTTTTATAGAGGATCATGAACTATGCACAAACTGGGTTCAAGACTTGTTGTTTTTTTTTTTCCTCAAGTTTTAAGTAGTGTATTTAGCTGAATTAACCTTTCCTCAGAGTAATTGCATCTCATTGCCATTACACGCCTCCTACATATATATTTTATATATATATATACACACACACACTTATATAAAATATGTATGTGTGTCTGTGCGTGTTTACATACAATTTTCCATGCTGAAGTTTAGCATCGAGTTGTAGAAAAACTCTTGATATTTTAAAATTGGGAATGATAAGGGGTGGGGTGGGGGTGGGGGTTGGGATTTTTGTTTTCTTTTGGGGCTCTCTTTTTTTTTTTTGCCTTTCCTTTTGGATTAAAGATGTCTGTAACTCTGAGATTTAAAAAAAAAACAAACAACAAAACCCAACAATTGTGGCTTTTAATGTTTATTCTCCTCATAGAATGTGATTGTTAAAGAACATGCACCGAAAGTTGCTTTCAAGAGTACGAAGATTCTTTGAAACTTAATAAATTGCAGTTTTTTTCTTGGCTGTTCAAATAATGTGTATTTTTCTTTTATGCAGGGGATACTACAAATATATATATTGTTAAATCTATTAAGGTATTTCACAGAAGAAGTTTAACTCTTTCAATGTTAATTAAGTGTACAGCCAGGTAAATCACTCCTGTCAGTAAGTGCAGTCCCACACTTTGTGCTCGTTGGTGACAGCAAAGTCCCCCTGAGCTCGCGCCAGGACGCTTTGCCATCGCATCCAAGGAGCGCTGCGTGGAGAGCAGTCATCCTTTTTTGTGACAGTTCTGTTTTTCTCTTTTATTGATGTCTTTGATAATGCAGTAGATGATTTGTTAACACTTTGGAATGTTGTGAGGCTGAAGGCTCCTCTCTCTCTCTACCGTTCAGTCACCCGTAGCCTCCCCGTTTGCTGGAGCTGGACACTCTGAAATCGCCAGTTCCACTAAATTTTAGGAGATGAGCAAATAGCCTGTAAATAAAATCAGGTAGAAGCACCAGAGTATGTTCATGTTTGGCCTTTCAGGGTTTGAAGTGGAGCTACTTACAGCAGCTAACATGAGGGGTAGGAGGCGAATCGCAGAAGGTTTGTGGAGGGACCCAAACTTGTGCCACCTCCCTGGTCTAAAGACGAGCTCGTGTTCTCCTCCCACCTCCGTCAAACCAGTCCTGACCTCTTGCTTGGTGGCACTGAGGGGATGCACAGTGGAAGCGTGGTTTGTAGCAGGGCTGGCCCTGGGGCTCCATGGCTTATGAGTTGGTAGAGTAAAATTCATTCCACTAAGTCATGTGAGAAGGACAAAAAAGACCTCGTGTCCAGAACTGGATGAAGAAAGCGGTTCCCAGCCCTGAGCCACAGCAGCCTGCGCAGCGCCCGTGCCCCATCCTGGCACCGGCCTTATCGGCTGCATTGGTGAGAGAGACCCGCGGGGCCGGGGAACCCGAGCAGCTCCTGGGAGTTTGGGGTTTGCTGGCAGCTATCATGTAGTTAAAGAATTACCAGATCTGAGGGGTCATTTCTGTTCTCTGCAGAGCTAAAATACCCAGCCAGAAGCCTGTTCTGCTGACTTTGGTGCCCGTGCTGCCCCGAGGTTGCAGGGCTGTTGCCATGGTTGGTTTTTTCTGTGAGCTGCTTCCCCTCCCATCTCTTTTTTAATTGTGTTGGGTTTTTTTTTCCTTCTTCCAAGTGTTTGTAATGAAACTCTTTGAAGAGAGTCACCTTCTCTTTTCTTTCCTTGGTGTTTGTTTGGTTTGTATCTTGTTTAGGTTTTTTTCCATAGCAAGGAGGGCTTTCAGTGTCAGCATCCCTGGGTTTCGTTTGCCTAGACGTCAAAGTCAGTTCTGGAGTCAGATGTTTTAATTAACGAGAGCTTTTGTCTTCCATAAGGTTGGCAGAGATGGGTTTTTGGTAAATCAGATGCACTGTTCAAACTGAGCACCCACCCTGGGGTGTTAAAAAAAAGAACAGCTTTTGGCCAAAATCAGTCTGTTAGTGTGTGCATAGCTGGTTTTGTTTCCAGTGTCATTCTCTTTTCTGCTTTAATGCTCTCTGATATTTCTGGAATTGTAAAGACAGCTCCTGATGAGAAAGGTTCTCCTTATGGCTCCAGAATCTTTACAACATTTTAAACAATTTGTGTTTTTCTGTATATTGCATTTCCTGTATCCTCCATAGCACTTTCACTGCATGGCTCCCCCGTCGTTAGGCCAAGAGAATTTCTCTTTCCTGAGTGGTCTGAAACTGTCAAACTTCTTCTTAGTTACTTGTCTGTAGTTTGTGGGTGGCACTGGCAGAGCAGATCATTCTGCTCCAAAAATCTATTATTGTTCTTAATAATTCAATATATGTGTATGTGAAGGAGCATTTTAATTAAAAAATGTCTATGGATATCTGTATATGTTAAGAATTATTGGAATTGGAAGAGTCTGGAAATGGAATTGAAAAACGCTTTAGGATTTGGGTTATGGGCAGCTCTAGTGTGGAGCACACCTGTGATACCTGCTCAAAGGTTGGTGACCTGTGGGATCACACTTGTGATATCAGATCAAAGGTTGGTGACCTGTAGGATCACACCTGTGATACCTGCTCAGAGGTTGGTGACCTGTAGGATCACACCTGTGATACCAGATCAAAGGTTGGTGGCCTGTAGGATCACACCTGTGATACCTGCTCAAAGGTTGGTGACCTGTAGGATCACACCTGTGATACCAGATCAAAGGTTGGTGACCTGTAGGATCACAGCTGTGATACCAGATCAGAGGTTGGTGACCTGTAGGATCACACCTGTGATACCTGCTCAAAGGTTGGTGGCCTGTAGGATCATCTCCTGCCGTTGTGTGTGAACTGCTGCTAAGTGTCCATCAGAGCAGGGGCGTTGCACCAACACCGGGTGTGCTCATTGTCTGGCTGTGCTGATGCTGAATGTACAATCTCTGCCCGAGTCCTGCAGAGCCACTTTCAGGGAAGGGGAGGTCTGAAACAAAAGGGATTATGGAGCTGAAATGAACTCTGTGTACCCTGCGCGGTGCCTGGCGCGCCCCACGGTCCCTGCCTGGCCCCGAGGTGAACGGCAGCTCCCTCTGCAAGTCTCTGTGCTCCACGATGCTCTCCCAGCGGGAATTGGAAGGAGACCATGGGCCGTCCACGAACTGCACAGGAGGATTTTAGCTCCCTGCAGCTCTCTTGGACTGTTTCACCCCGGTCCTGGCGTTGCTTCGAGGGCAGTAACGTACCCGTGAAACCTTAGCGCCTACGGGAGCACCCCAGCTTCTGTCCTCTCACATCCCCCTCCTTCCCACGGGGTCTCTTCCAGTAACACTCCTGTGCTCCTGGAACTGGGGAGAGGCACTCCGACCCTCATCCCCATGGTGGCTCTCCTGAGGGAGGACGGGCTGCTGACGGCCCATGTTCTAGTGGGCTCCAGGTGTCTCCCTCCAGCGGATGCTCCCGGTCTCTCAGGTTAACTATTGATTGCTGCCAGACTCCACCCTCCGACGGCCGACCCAGCCTGTGCACAGACAGTCGCGTTGACCATTCTGAACCCCTCCGTGCTCCCACCTTTTCCTCCTCCCTGATGAGAATGTTTCATTAGGAATGAACCTGACACTTTTGTCCCGTGTGTGCCCCCGGTGTTTGTTTTTTACTGTCAGATGCATTGGAAATGAGTTGCTTGTAAATTTTTCTCTGATGAAAACGTGGTCCCAGTGCAGTCATGATTTCAGGGTTATTAAAATGTTATCAAACACAATAAGCTGGAAGGTTGCTTTGCTTTCAATAAATATTCTGAGTAGTAAAGGTGGCTTGCCTTGAACTGTGAGGCTGCTGGCTCAGGATGAGAAATCCCTCCCATCTGCTGCCTGCCTGTGTCTGTCCTGAGTTCACTAAACAGTCTCTTGTTTGACATGTGCATTTTGTTCAGGGGACTGGACTTAATATTCAAAACCAGATCCTTTGCCCACTTACCTTAATTTAATTTTAATTTATAGTGAAAAAAAAAAAGGTATTCAAGCAGACTAAAGACCTGTTTACTCATGTTGATGGAAAGGAGCAGATTCTCTTTCCTTTTTTGCAGTAGGTCTCCTTGTTTTGGCTACAGCATTCAGGGTTTACAATGATATTTTACTGTCTGTACCCTACAGGAGCAGGAAAAAACAGATTTCTCATTATTTTATCTGATTCCAGAGGGACCTACTTTTTCTGCCTTTTCTGTCTCCTTCCCATCCCTTCTCTTCCTACAGATGACAGGAAACTTCTGGTAAAGACAGAGGAGATCCTGATCCTGCAGGTAAAGAACTGCACGTTCTGCCAGGGTGAAGTATACAGGTGCATGGTGTGTGTATGTATGTACATATAAATATAAATACTCAGAAATGGAACCTCCCTGTGGGAGAGTCAGCACAAGCATGTGCTGTCTGAAATACCTGAGGGACAGAGAATTGTCCCCACAGCTGAGCAGCTCCTCTCTCTCTTTTCTGGGGTGATCACACGTTCAGAAGTACGATTGTAGGGAGAGTGGTAATTGGCAAATAGCTGTGATTGCCTTGCAATGCTTTTATTGCTCCATAATTTCCCAAAACTTACCAGGATGGGGAGAATTGCACCTTCCCAACACGTGTGGGTGTGTGGGATCAAAGGGAGGCTGCAGGAGGTGGAAAGGCAAGGTGAGGAGGGCGGAGAACCTGGGGACAGGGCTGGGAGGAGGCATATGAGGACCTGTGTATTTGTTTCATTTCTGAAATAGCTAGAAATTGCTCAAATAAAATGAAAAAAAAAAGACACCACAGAAGCAACAAAACTAACATTAGTTTTCCCTGATAGCTCTTGGCTCAGTGATAATTCTCTCAATAGCATCAGTATGTAGACATTGTAGTAAGGTGGTTCCGAAGCTCCATCCAGCTTGCTGTACTGGTCTAACAGTTTTTATTATATTACTGTTCTATTTTACTTACTTTATTATTGGATTACTGCATGTTCTGGTGTTATCTTCTTGAACTGCTTCTTAAGCACTTGCTGCATGTTAGTTTGTGAATTCCAAGTCGGACAATAACCTGGATTGGGAGTTAACTGGAAGCAGTTTCAAAATCATTTCCCCAGCATCTCTGACAAGGACCTTGTCCTGGGGCCTCTCTGTGACACAGCTGCAAGACACGAAGCTGAGCACTGGGGACCAGTGACTCCAACCCCTTGGTGTTGCTTTCAAGCACAGAGACTGAAATTGGGGTTGATGCAGAATAAAGCTCAATACTTTGTTCATCATTTCATGGAGATGAAGCACAAAGCACCAAACCCTCATAATATGAAATTTAAGACATGGTGTAAGGAAGTTTTGCTTGTGTCCCTGGATGGGGAGCAGGAGGAAGAGGGAAAGGAAGAGAAAGCATCCAAAAATAATGAGATCTAGTACATAGGTGAGAGATTGTATCATCTTCTGGTATAGACACCTCTGACCTTTATCGCCTTCTAGTTGAAACACTGGGTTTTAATTTGTTTTATAGAATCCAGGTATTCTGAAACATTGGAAATTTACCACTGTGACTGCTGCATTCTTCAAAAGGCTTTGCTGTTTCATAGTTGGTGGTAGGACCACAGAGGCATCAGTTGTGTGTCCAACTTCTGTGCCTTATGGGACCTGAGAGGGAAGAAATGCCAAGTTAGAGGACTGATCCATTCTGCTGTGCATCCCAGCAGAGACCAGACGTTCTTGGTCTGCAGAATCTCAGCTTCTCCCCTGCTGACAAGGTTGTACAATGCAAGGGACACCGGGGCCTCTGGTAGCACAGGCAATGCTGGATTTTGCTGCACTGTGCTGAAGGGCCTGAGCCTCAACAGGGCTGGGCAGAGCTGTGAGGACAAGCTGGGAAGATGCTGTGTGGAGTGGAGATTCCCACTTTTTCTTGGAGAGGCTGCTGGGCTGCTGGCCCTCCCTTAGCCAGAGCTAAAAGGTGAACCCCCTTGGGGGGTGGGAGGGGTGCAGAGAACAAAGGAGGCTGAGGGGAGACCCCACAGACACCAACCAACCCCCCCATCGCCCCACGGGGGTTACCTTTTAGCCCCGGCCCCCCGGGCGGGGTTTCAATGTTAATCCCCCACCCCGGAGCGGGGATTGTCAGCCCCGCTCGGCTGAAGATGCTCAACCCCACCTTCCCTCAGCAAACATCACCTGCTAGCCCCGCCCGTCGGAGCCGGGGTTACCTGTTACACGCCCCCCCGGGCGGAAATTGCCCATTAGCTCTGCAGCAGACGGAGCCAGGTTTACCTGTTAGCCCCGCCCCCGGGAAGGAGGTTTACTTGTTAACCCTGCAAACACGGAACCAGGTTTATCTGTTATCCCTGCTCCCACAGAACAACGTTTACCTGTTATCCCTAACCCTTAGTAAAAGGATTACCTGATAGCTCTCCTTCCGCGGAACCAGCTTTACCTGTTTGCCCCGGCCCCTGGAGGAGGTTTACCTGTTAGCCCTGCTCCCATGGGCTGCTCCCAAGCAAAATTACCTGTTAGTCCCACCCACCTGAGCTCGAATTTGTTAACCCTGCCTTCCCTCAGCAAACATTACCTGTTACCCCTGCCCCCATGAGGTGAGCGTTACCTGCTAGCCCCACCTCCCTGGTGCAAGGTTGACCGCTTAGCCCCATCCCACAGTGCAGGGTTTACCTGTTTCCCCGCCCATCCCGAGCAAGGATTACCTGTTAGTCCCACCCACCTGAACTCGAATTTGTCAGCTCCGCCTTCCCTCAGCAAACATCACCTGTTAGCCCCGCCCATCGGAGCGGGGTTTATCTTTTACCCGTTTCCCCGGGCAGGGGTTACCTGCTGGTACCTCCTCTCCAGAGACAGGTTTACCTTTTAGCCCCGTACACTGGTGCAGGGTTTACCTGTTGGCCCCACACCTCAGAGTGAGGATTACCTGTTAGCCCCACTCCCTGGAACCAGGATTACCTGCTAGCCCCACCCCCTGGAACCAGGATTACCTGTTAGCCCCACCCCCTGGAACCAGGATTACCTGCTAGCCCCACCCCCTGGAACCAGGATTACCTGTTAGCCCTGCTCCATGCCTTCCCCCCACAACCTCCCCTAGACCCCTTGCCCCCCCCTTTCTCCCCTTGAGGAGCGGAAACACCCAAAATGCCCCAAAAAATCTCCTTGGGAGACGAAGGGCGATTTGGGGACCTCAAGCTGTTGCCTGCCCCCCAACTACCTGCCCCCCCCAACTGCCTGCCCTATAAATGCCTGACCCACAAGTTCCTGCCCCCCCAACTGCCTGCTCCCCAACTGTCTGCCCCACAAGTCCTGGCCCCACAGGTTGTTGCTGTTCCATGGTGGCTCAGGCAGAAACTCAGTTCCCAGTGTTGCTGTGTGGGGTTTTCTCTCCCCATCCCTCCCTGTTCCCAGGGCTCCTCTCGGTGGTTCGGGTTCTCCCTGGGGCAGAGCTGCTCTGTGCCGTGGCCACTGTGGGCTCCTTTCTCTGAGCATCTGGCTCCACAGTCTTCAAGATTTTTTTTTGATTGTGCACTCCATGAGGAGAAAAATTTTGAGCATGCACCCCAATATGTGTATATTTGTTTAGAAATAATATACATTTACTACTGTATTACACTTCATAAAAGACACACAAAATAGAAATGACAAAAAGGATGAGGATTAAAAAGCACTACTTCAAATTTTTTTAAATTTACTTACAAACTGTACAAGAAATATTTTTTTCCTGTACCCCCGTGGTTGTGCTGCACAGCTCACCCTGGTGAGCCCTGCTCTGACCCAGGAGGGACCTTTCAAGGCCAACCACACTCCTCAGTTCTTCTAGAAGGTGATGTCTGGGTGTTGGGGTTCCTCAAGGCCAGGCACGCAGCCATGGCTGTGTGATGGACCAAGCAGAGAACGTTGCTTTCTGGAGAGCTAAAATGGGGCAAAACCTGACCAGTCCCTTGGGGCTGTGGGAGGAGAATTTGCCCACCCAGATCTCTCCTGGCCGTGGGGCCGTAGGGAGTGCTGTCCTGGATCTGGAAAGGGCTGGGATCACTGGGTGCCCTCCTGCCCGTCTGGGTCTGGGCCAGCCTGGGTGACTCTTCCACCCACTGAGCTTTCATTGCTTTATTTCTGGTGCTCATGCAGCGGCCGGGCAGGTTGGGTGCTGGTTCCAGCGTTATTGCCCCCTCTCAGGGGTCCATGGGTTTATCCCCGTGGATCCAGTGTCTTCTGGTGGCCGTTGTTCTCCTCTGTACCTGGGTGCTGGCAGAGCTGTTTTGTTTTTAGTGACTCAACGCTTGGTAAGAAAGTTTCATGGTTCACTTGCCAGGAAAAACATCACACCATGGAATGTCCCAGCAGTGCCCAGGCTCCTCCAGGGCTGGGACACAGCAGGCAGGGATGGAGCAGAGCGAGCAAACCCTGGGCATAAACAGGGACACCAGCACCAGCCCCACAGCCTCTGAAGTGCCAGAGAAACCCGGACACCTCCCAGCCCCGCTCTGCACCAGCACATTTATTGGGTACAATTAAAAACCAAATAGAGGGAGAAAAGAGGAAGCTGCAGAGACAGCCCTGGCACACGCTCTGCACCACGGGACACCATCAAACCTGCTTTGGACACGGGATCTGCTGGTGTAACCACACACATGCTGGGAGGTCACACCTGCAAGTGGTTGGGGTGAGGAGACACAGGACCTGAGCAAGAACCAGGGGAGGATGTGGCTGCACAGACACCACATCTGCCCAGTGATGGCACACAGAATCACAGAAGCTGGATTGGAAGGGACCTCAAACCTCTTAATTCTCTTAGAGAGTCTTTCCCTTTTACACCAGTCCCAACCCCCCTGCCAGCAGCAGGGACACCTTCCACTAGACCAGGTTGCTCAAAGCCTCATCCAACCTGGCCTTGAACACTTCCAGGGAGGAGCAGCCACAGCTTCTCTGGGCAATCTCTTCCAACAACAACATCTGTCCCTCTGTCCTGACACCAGAGCCAGACCCTATTGCTCATCCCCTGTTCCTGGCACATGAAGACCTGCCCAGCCACCCACCTGCCCACCACGGCACAGACACGAAGCACTGGTTCAACAATGGTGGTTTCTCAGTTGTCCCTCTCCCTATGCCCTTCCAGCAGCTGATGTCCCTTCCAAGTCCCCCCTCATTGTCACCTCCAGTTCTGGCCAGTCCCACTGGAGGCAGCAGGAGGCAGCAGGGTTGGTTTGGCCGAGGCAGTCCCACTCCCCCCCAGCCCACCTGGGTCTCTCCCAGCACCGGGCACACGGCTCAGCTCAAGGAGCAGCTGTTGGTCTTGTTGATGGGTGGCCTCAGTGCCCGCTCCTTGGGCAACGTCTCCCTCCTCTTGCAGAGTGCAGGGCCGAGCTGGCCGGGCAGGTTGGCTCTCTGCAGCAGCTCCCTGAAGACCTCCAGGACGTTCTCGTTGTTCTTGGCCGACGTCTCCATGAAGTGGCTGTTCCAGTCCAGCTCCACCAGCGACAGGGCCTCCTCCACCGGCACCCGCCGCTCCACCCCGTTGTCTGCCTTGTTGCCCACCACCACGATGGGAGGGGACTTGTGTTCCTTCACTTCCAGGATCTCCTCCCGCAGGCTCTTCACGCTCTCAAAGGACTCGGCATCATCCACGGCATAGACCAGGGCGAAAGCGTCGCTGTTCTGGATGGAGAGCTTCCTCATGGCTGGGAAGGAGTAGCTGCCGCTGGTGTCCAGGATCTCCACCCTGACCTGGGCCCCGCTCACCTCGCACTCCTTGCTGTGCAGCTCCTCCACCGTGCGCCGGTGCTTGGGCTCGAAGGTGTCCGTCAGGAATCGGCGGATCAGGGCTGTCTTGCCCACGCCAGCAGCACCCAAGAAGACCAACCGCACATGGTTCTTCTCCTTCACCACCAGAGACATGGCTGGGGACAGAGGGGATGGATGTTCCGCAGCTGGTGCTCACCCCAACGGTGTTCTTGGGTGGCCACAGCCCCAGCGTCTGTCTGTCTGTCCGTCCTGCCCTGCACTGGCCCGGTGCAGCCAAGGAAGTTGGGTGTCACCTCCCTGCAAACGTCTCCTGGCTGTTCTGCCGAGGACGCTGCGGTCTCCAAGAGCAGCTCATCCTTTATCCTGGTTCCTCTCTGGTGTGGCACCAGGCTGGCCAATCTCCGTGGGCTGAGGGCGGGAGCTGGGCTGAGCTCGGCGTTACGCTGCTCTGCACAGCGCGCTTGGAGCCGCCAGCGTCACCGGTCACCGCCGGGGCTGCACGAGCCCCCCTGCCCTTCCGTCCTCCCTGGAGATCACCGAGTGTCCCTTGGGGTGGGTTGGCTGGAGGGGGGCTCGGTGGGGTCCCACACCCATTGATTGCTGGTGGCAGGGGCTGGCTGGTCGCCTGCAGTGTTTCCTGCGCTTGTCTGGGGCTGGGGACCTGTCTGCGGACGGGGCTGCTGCAAATGTGCCCAACTCTGCTGTCAGCCTGTGAAAAATTCCCCCTGGGGGGAAGAACAAGATCCCCCCGAGACCCACGGCCATGACCTCTGCGTGCAGCTGTGGGGCATCCCGGGCTTTAATGGAATATTTGATCTGAAGGGAAACCAAGCTCTCCCTGGAAGCGCTGCAGAGCTGAGCAGCGGCGGGCAGGAGCGCTGGCCATGACCTGCTTTCGGCAGGACCCTGACCCAGAGCCGCTGGGTGGTTGATGGGGTGGAGGTGGGATGTGTGTCACCCCATCCCCGCGTGGGGGGGTGCCAGGTCACCCCGCTGGGGTGCGTTTCCTCAGCAGTCACCTTCCCTATTGCTGTTTCAGAAGCTGGTTTGTGCAAAGTGCAAATACAAAGTGAAAGTCCTCAACGGTTAACTTCAGTCTTGGCCCCTAAATCTGTGTGGGGAGGTGGGTTTCTCACTTTGGACTGGTTTGGGTGTTTTAATGCTGTTGGGTTTCTTTCCACTGGTTTCAGCGTTTAGTTCTGGCTGAAATTATCCTGTTGATTTCAAAAGCCCTTTCCACAGGAATTATTCCCCAGTTAACATCACATTTCAGCCATGCTGAGAGCTTGTGGGGGGAGTGGCCAGGCCCCAGCCCCTGGGGGTTTGGTGATTCAGGTGGAGCGTTGGGTGCTGCGCCGAGGGCACCCGGCCGGGGTTATTTATCGGGTGCAGTGACCCATCCGCACGCTCATGTGTTTCTCTCCTCTCCTTTCCAATAACACTCAAAACAATGGCCCGTACTTAACCCGAGCTGACGGCTGTGACTCGTTGTGCTGCTGCTGGCCAAGTTCCTTCTCCTTTCACAGCAGGGATGTGGGAAGGAAAATGTCCCAGCTTCAGTCCACAGCTCCGGTTCCTCGGCTCCATCGGTGGCTGAGGGCCACTTGTGCTGCAGAAATCCTGCAGGAGCAGCTGTGGGGAAGGGAAGTGAGATGTTTTCACAAGGTAAACTGAGTCGAGGAAGGTGAAGCAGCTCTGTGCTCCTTGCTCACACTGCAGCTTCCTGGAAGGTGAAAATAAAGGTGCAAAGCTGCAAATCGCCACTTGTCCACCTGGGCTGCACTGAGACACATCCCTGGGGGCTGCAGCCTGCTCCTGCGCATGGTGCTACTCAGCTGCCATGGGGTCTTCTCCAGCTGGAGGTCCAGCGGGTCTGTGGACATGAAGAGGAGAGTCAGAGTCAATCACTGAATGGTTTGGGTTGGAAAGGACCCTAAAGATCATCCACTTCCAACTCCCCTGCTGTTGACACTCAACCAGGCTGCCCAGGGCCTGACCTTGAGCATTTTCCTGGGGTGGGTGGGGAGAAGGAGCCCCATGGACAGGTCAACCTGCTGGTGCTGCAGGCAGAAACACCCCCCAGTCTCATTTCCAAAAGCCCTGCTGACTCTGCTGCTCCTGCCTGGCCACTGCAGGGAGCCCAGCCACCCCGCTCACCCCCGCACCCTCCGATTCCCCGTGCGACTCGTTGGGACCCACTGGAACCCAGGGGGTGGGCAGGCAGCATCCCACCAGGATCTGGGCAGGGCTGGAACGGCCCCAGTCTCACCTTTGGTCTTGGGAGAACCTCTCAGTGACTGAGGCTGCTCCAGAGCAGCCCATGGCATGTCCCCACCTCCACGGCCACCTCCACAGACACCTCTGGTCCCTTCAGAGCCGAGCCCTCACACTTGTTTGTTAGAGAAGAGCCATCTGGGCTGAGCCCTTCCTCCAGGGATGCTGTTTGTTGTCACTCTATCGTGTTCACAGAATGCCAAGGCAGCGCTGTGAAGCAGAAATGACACGTTCTGGCAGCTGACATCTTCAGGAAGAGTTCAGCATGAAGACACAATAATCCCACAGTGAGTTAATGCTCCTGAGCTGCCACCCTACAAAGCCTGGGATGCTCGTGATGCCCAAACAGAAGAGAACAAAGGTGAGGGTTTGTCCCAGAGCACCAACGGTGCAGGGTGACCCGACATGGTCAGATGTGTTTGGCATTTCTCTGGCCCTGGGTTTGCTGCCACCGTGTCACACGCCAGCTGGCACAGTCTGTGGGGTTATGGTTGCATGGCGAGCCTTGGACAAGTGCTGGCACCTGCTCCTACCCTCAGGTGGACTCAGGTAAAAGGGTTGCTCAGGGCTGTGCTCACCTGGAGAGGGGAACAGGGGGTGCAGACACACGTGGCACATGTGGCCACGCTGCAGCTACCCCCGTTTCTGAGCCCTTTGTGAGCTACCAGGGGTTACAGAATTCTTTTCTCCATCACCATCATTTTAACTCATCTTCCTACAGCAAGCACCAGGATGAGCAAAGTGACAGGAAGAGTGAATGGTCCCAGCTCCTCCATCAGGGAACCATGTGCTGCTGTTGGGGTAGTGATGCTGGACACAGAGCCAGCAGCAGCCCCTGCTCCAGCAGGATTCATGCCCCAGGAGACCCTGAAACAGCAGTTCTGGACCCTTCACCTCGGGTGGCTGAGGATTCACAGGCTGGTTGGTGAGCTGGATTTACAAAGGAGAAAGGACACAGGACCTCACACCTGGAGAACAGGGAGCCTGTGGCTTCACGAGGAGCAGGGAGGGCTGGCAGGGGGAAAAGAAGAGGTGAAATTTCTCCCAGGAACTTTGTATCAAAAAAAGCCACCAAAAGAACCCCACAACACTCACCAACCAGGTTAATGTTTGTCCGAGAGGAGCTGCACAGCCCAGCAGGCCCTGCCCACACCTTTATCAGCAGCTCTGCTCAAATAAGGTCTGAGGCTCTCAGTTGAAATTGCCATTTTGAGAGGAGCATTGGCCAGGAAAGACAACTTTCCCCCTGCCCCCCTGGGCACAGCGCTGCCCAACAGCCCCCACCACCTTCGTGTGCGACGTCTTTTTCAAGGGCTTTTGTATTTAGCAACGTCCAGAGCAGCAATAAGCCGGTCCAGTATAATTACATGCTGGCATAAAAATATTGGCCACATGTTAAAAGCTTGAAGTAGGTCAGGCAGCCATCTGGTCTTGCTGCCAGACCTCCCTGACCACAGGTAAAGATTCACATTTTAGAAACTTCACAGCTTGAAAGAGTGACCATAAAGGGATGTTTCAGCCCCCACTCCAACTCCAGGGGTTAGAAACACCACAGCCTGACATTTATGGGCTCCTGGCTTGAAAATAGTTAATCTTAATTCCCCAAATGTGGTGTCTCAGGCTCCCACTCAGAAAAGGTGTCAGTGGTGGGGACAGGTGAGGAGCCCACCTCCTCCCCACCGTACAGCTCACTCACCTCTGGAAGCAGGCGGGACCGAACCCCTGCACGGGCAGCTCTGGGGAGCAGCACGTCTGTTCTTGAACAAGAGGAAATCATTGCACCTTTATACTGGTACATTTCAGTTTAAAAACCCCAGCCCTGACAACCCCAACACCCCTAACAGCACCTGCACCCCCCAACCTGATGCAGAGCAGCACAGCTGAACATTCACTGTTGCAGTCACCCCAAGCTCCCGCAGCACCCCAGGAACAGAGCAGCTCTCGCCCAGCCCCACGCCAAGGCAGAGCTCAGCAGGACAGAGACCAGGATCTGGGGCAGCTGGATTGCTCAGGGTGCTGTGCCTGCACCAAGAACACCCATCTTGTCCCAGGACAGCACCTGCCCTGCCATTTATTGTGCCAGGAAGCTCAGGGCAGGGCACTGGGTAAAAAGAACCAAGTGGAAAAGGAAACAGCTATTGCACTTGCTGGTTCAGGTGCCCAGACACATTTCAGAGTCATCCATCTGCCCCCACGCTGCCCTGAGCCTGCCAGCACAAGCCTTCCAGATAACACACACAATGCACTGCACTGAACTGCTGAGGCTGAGCCTCCCTTTCAAACTGTGATAAAGAGAGTACAAAGTCACCACATAATCCATAAAAGCCACCATTCTCTTCCTGAGGGCTGCCTGAAGCCGTTTTCAGCACAGTATTTTGTTCCTTTAGTGTACTCACAGATTAGTAAAACACCCCTGTGCACGTGTCACTGTGGGGAAGATGAGATGAAAGACTGTTTTCTTCCTAAACCTGTGTTCCTCGGACCTTGTACCTGCTCAGGTTTCTGCTCCCCATGACACAGCTTGGCTGAAACTCCTCCACGGTGGCAGAGAACTGAAGCGGCTCCTGCATCCCCCATAACAGCATTGCCCCAGAGCAGCTCCAGCAGCCTTGAACTCAGCACATAAAATAACCTGGAAGCTCTACATCAGATGAAGGAAATACAGAAGTGGACACTTTTTTTTCCAAACAGTTCACATTTATTGATAATGATAAAAAAATCTTTTAAAGACTATCTGAATTTTATTACCAAGAATGAGGTATTATGTATACAAAACATTTACAGAATTTGATATGCAGTTCAAGAATACAGAGAGGACACTAATACCAGGAAAAAAGTGAACAGAAGAGTCAATGGCTGAGAAAAGGAAGAGTGATAACAACACATAAAGAAAGACCAGGGTATGGGAAATTAGTTAGTCAGACTGCAGTGATCAAGTCATATTGCCAGAGCACTCTGCTCAGAGGAGGATCAACTATTGTTTTTCTGGAATTCTCTCTCCCCAGCCGTTTGTGCTGTCGTGTGCTTTGAGCTCTAAAAGATGTGTTAACAGCAGGAAAAACCCAAAGTGCCACTTTTGAGCCAGCTCAAGTGAAAAAAACAAAGTATAGATCTTCAGAGTTGAAAAGTGACTGCAACTCAAAAAGGTCTACAAAGGCAGACACCTCTGGACAGATGTGGAGTGTTGCATGAAGCAGTTTCTTTACAGTTGTCAGCAAAATCGCCATCTGAGAGAAAGAGAGAGAGAGAGAGAAAGAAAGGGGACCATCTTCAACCCTTGCAGCCTGGTACATGGAAAGGGAGGTTTGCAAAGAGCCACGAGTGTCAGGGAGTTAACCTCGCTGTGCCTCCTGCTGCACTGCCTCCCCTGCACCTGGGAATGCCGGTTCCTGCACAGCAAGAATCAAACCAGCTCTCCAGCAAGCTGGGCTCCTCCTTGGCAGAGCTCACAGAGCAGCCTGAGAGCCAGAGCACACGGCCATCTGCTCTGCAGATGATGGGTGGGGAGCTGCTTGACACCAAAGTGGTGGCCTGTCTTGCACACTCTGGCAGCCCAAGTTACAGTCTAACCTCCACCTTCAATTTCTGAGTTCAAAAAAGACAAACCAGAGCAGTTTGGTTCAGTTGAAGGAGACTGGCCTCTCAGCACCTCTAGATCTGTTACTAAAATACTTGTCAGCTGTTTGCCCTGTTCCACAGCCAGAACTGGTCCACAGGAGAGGTATCTTAGAGGCTACTAACCTGCCCCTCAGAAGGTCATGAAGAAGGTTTATATGGCATTCAGAACCAGCTTTGCTCAGGCAGGGCAGGCAGTACCTGGAGTGAGTTCTGCTTGGGAAGTGCACAACCTCCACAAGCTCCTCAGCCACCTCCCCACAACAGTGCTGCCTCCCCAAGACTTCACAGAGCCTTATCCAGCTTTCCATAGGGACTGCAGCCAGCACAGCAGCTCCTTTAGCTCTAAGAGGATGAGGAAAGACCAAGCAGGATCTAACTAATCCTGCTGCATTTTACACTGCACTTTTCCCTGCTCCACTGCCAGGTCTGGTCTGTAGCTCTCTGCTCAGCACTTCCATTTTCTGTGCCTTGTGCTGTGCGTGGGAGAAAGGGCTCGAGAGGGCTCAAAGTGGAAGAATACTTGAACAGGCTTTAATAAAATGAGTTCAAGTAGGATTGCTGGGGCAGAATAGGGATAAAATCCAAACAGGCAATTCACTCCTGGCAGTAGCAAGAGTGAAAATGGTCGAGCAGGCACTGCCTTGAGCATCTTCTATTGTACCAGTGAGAGTGAGGGTCCCTGTGCTCCTGCCAGTAACGCTTCTGCTGTGCAGAACAAAAGCACTCTATCTCCAGCATGCACAGGGAAGGACAGGAGGCAAGAGGGAAGCACGTAAGCCACACCTCCTTCAGACTGAGCTAAGAAACAAGCTTAAGCTCCACAGAAATTCCTGATAAGAACAGAGTCTCAGTAAAGTCAGTTCACAAGGAGTGCACTTGGGAAGTGGAGTGAAGCTCCAGCAGAGCTGGGAACAAACCATCAGCCCAGTTCTGGATCAGCCCAGCGAGGGAGAGCCTGCTCTCTGCCTCTCTCCACAGCGCTCCAAGCACAAATCCAAGGACACAATGAATTGCTTTAACCCACCAAGCTCCAACTCCCCAAAAATGTGCTCATACCAGAGTTATTAGTGTTCACAGCCCAGCCACAGCTCTGTGGGCATGCTTTGAAAAAAATGGACTCACAAAGTCAAGTATCCAACAACTGCTTCTGCCTCAGACATCACATCGTGGCAATGGGGTAACAGGTTACAGCACTGGAAGATCCCAGGGGATTGCTTAAGATGGCAAGGAATGTCCTGACATTGCAGTTGATCTCTAATGCACTGTGGAACATTTTTGGTAGGGTTTTTCTCTTTTTTGCTTTTTAACATTTATACAGTTAAAAAGAAAACCTCTTAACTGATGCACTGGTTATTTTTCCTTTCAGTGAGAGCCCTTGTGTTCAGAGTTAGGATTTGTGCAAGCACACTTGCAAAAATATTTATGGCTGAGTTAGGAAAAAGGGTTAAAGTTAAGAGACAAGCTGAGAGATCAAAACCACTAAGTTTAAAATTCAAACAGCTCCTTTACTATCTGTTAAAGGCTTTAGTGGGGTGGGTTTTTTGCACAAATGCCAGGTGGATAGGCTGTATTGCAGTCAGCTGCCACAGGCGAGGGTCCAGCCACCTCATCCATTTGCTTTTCATCTGTTGTGGCACTACCTGGAAATCATGGAGCTGGAATGGGACTGGCTAGAAGAGGTGGTGGCAGCACTGAGCTGTGAGAATCCACTGTGGCTTGACTCAAGGCTGGTCATAGATCCCCTGCAATAAAAACCAAAATCGTTTTAAGCTTCAGAACAAAGATTTTGCTTTCTGTTATGCATTTATATTGTAATTGTTCTCAAACTGAATCAAACACAAGTAAGAGTTTTGGTGCAGACAGTCAAAAGCTTTTCTGCCTCACCACATATGATAATGGGGATGCCAAACACCTTGCAAAAACCAGCTGCTGTTCACAGAATCACAGAATATTAGGGATTGGAAGGGACCTCGAAAGCTCATCCAGTCCAATCCCCCTGCTGGAGCAGGAACACCTAGATGAGTTCACACAGGAAGGTGTCCAGGTGGGTCTTGAATGTCTCCAGAGAAGGAGACTCCACACCCTCCCTGGGCAGCCTGGCCCAGGGCTCTGTCACCCTTACTGTAAAGAAGTTCTTTCTCAAATTTAAGCAGAACCTCCTGTGTTCCAGCTCACACCCATTGCCCCTTGTCCTATCACTGGACACCACTGAGAAGAGCCTGGCTCCATCCCCCTGACACTCACCCTTCAAATATTTATAAACATTAATGAGGTCCCCCCTCAGTCTCCTCTTCTCCAAGCTCAGGAGCCCCAGCTCCCTCAGCCTTTCCTCATCAGGGAGATGCTCCACTCCCTTAATCATCTTGGTGGCTCTGTGCTGGACTCTCTCCAGCAGTTCCCTGTCCTTGAACTGGGGGGCCCAGAACTGGACACAATATTCCAGATGTGGCCTCACCAGGGCAGAGTAAAGGGGGAGAAGAACCTCTCTTGACCTACTGACTACACCCCTTCTAATGATAGTTTCAGGGGAGTATATCAACTGCCAGGTGACTGAACTGACTCAATGCCATTGTGAGTTGCAGTCATTTTAATGTGACAACCTGCCAGAGCCCAACAACTCACACAAGGCTCTCCCAGCAGAGCAAAGTGACCAATGATGATTACAATGAGATAACTAATTAACTCCTCCTATACACTAGTTGCCCCCAGTGCCAGAACTGGTTGAAATTTTTGTTTTCTTTGGGTTTTTTTGGGTTTTTTTGGCTGGTTGTTTTTTTGGAGGCCTAAGAAAACACAAGTCCTCCCAATTTACTTGAATTTAAGTGAACTTGACACTGGCTTGACCATTTAAGTATCAGAAAGGTTTGACATCAGCTGACCTTCATGAACCTCAGCCAGACATACCTGAAATCTTCAGATCCTATTACTTCTGTGTAGTACATCACTTTACATTTGTGAGAGGAGACCTGCAGAGATGCTAAGACATCATCCACACGAGGCAGGTTGGTTGCAGCACAGGCAGGCATGCTATGAAATTTCCACTGGAGAATATAGAAGCCAGGCCACCTGGTCACATGTGATCCCTGGAAGCAGCCACAGCAAAAACTGAACGTTAACTTTGTTAACACAAAGATTTGTAGGTTTGAAATTTCTCTTCCAATCTTATAGAAAAACTGCCTACATGCCCAGAATTTTTTGCCCAATGCCAACATTTCACAATTCCTCCTGCTTTTTGACAGTGTCAAGGGGTTGGGATTTAAATACACTGAAAGGGCAAAGTTCTTATTGAAAACAATATCCATTTTTTTCCATTTAGTTTCATTAAAAGCTGTCATTTGAGACTGAAAAGAGCAGTCAAGGCTCCTGCCTCAGAGAAAGAAAGTGCAGTTCAAGAGGTCACTGCCTGTATTTCCAGATTAACACTTCCCATGAGATGATTTAAGGAGGTCCTTTTTCAAAGGCTGTTCAATTCTTATTTCAAGTCAAAAGGAATAGCAGTGGCAGAGCGTGGTTGCAAACATGCTGCATGCAATATCAAATTTGGTAATTAAAGGATAGGTTGCAAATGCCATATAAAAACCCAAAACTTGAGGATCCTTGGCCATAGGGAGCTCCTTAAGGTGCCTGTCAAAGGGACAAACACACAGCAGCTCAGTCTTAATCTCCACACTTCTCTCATTACTGAAGTCAGACACTATGATGTTCTTCAAACACCAACTGTCTGCTCAGAAGATAAGAGTCACAATTACAGCCCAAAGTGCACCCTGCTACTTTCTGGATGTGCACTACATTCTAGGTGACTGCCCTATATTCACTGCTGATCAATCTCAGTCACTACTGGGCTGATGCAGCCTCCCCTCCCAGCAGATCCCATGTAAACTCCATCCCCGCTCCCTGCAGCGCGGAGCTCGGAACGCACGCTGAAATGTCGGCCAAAAGCAAGCAGACAGTCCGGAGCTGAATCACCACCCAGTCATCAATAACAATTGTCAATGAGAACATCTAGTTTTGGAGCTAGCTTCCATCTGCTCCCTCATGAGGATTCAGCAGTCTTACCTGCACACTCTCCCCTTCTTTGCAGATAAGAGGAGACTCCACCATGCTGTAATCACGCCCCAGCTGCCAGACTTTGTCTATCAACTGGACGTTGTTCCCCCCAGGAGATGTAATACTGTGAGCACCCAGAGATTCCTTTTTAGGAGGCTGTGGGGCTCTTTTGGAATGAAAGATGTTGAAAACAATGTCGCCCTTGCACACGTCAAAATCCCATGTGATGACAGAAGAGGCATCCACAATCTGAATGAGCACCTGAGACAGAAACGTCGTATTAGAAAATAGCACTTTGCTCAGTAAAGACAGAAACTCTTCCCAAGAAAGATGACAAAACCCAGAGGTTCTGCTGGTGGGTTTAATGTAGACATCTTAAAAGGCAGTGTAGATACATATTCTCTCCTGATGGAGTGTCCTTATTTTAACACATGACTTTCAGAAGCTCTCAAGTAGCTTCTGAGAGTATCGTTTGTCTTTGCTTAGAAGGACACTGAGTTGAATAGAATAAAAACCAGGAGTACTCTCTAAATGACAACAAGATGAAACCAGGAATGGTCAAAAACTTCAGCTACTAAAGCACCATTATGCACTAGAACTATAGAAGTACAAGGTGGAAGCACAGCAAGAAAGTAATCAAGTTCTAAACCATTTTGAGTCCAGGGCAGAGGGCTGAGATGAAGAGAAGGGTGGGCTGCAGCCGTACCTCGTGCGGAGCTCCTTTGAAGACACTTGCAGACTGGTAGATGGTTTCAGTCCAGAGCTTTATGTCTTCATTTTCCAATTCCTCTGCTGTCCGGTAGAGGGACTTGGGAACCAGCCCACCCTCTGGTACTTCACACTGAAGGCACAAAGAGCCATTAAAAACCATCCATCCCCTCCGTACACCCACACCCTGCCCTGCTCCCTGCCTGCTAGCTGCAGAAACACAAACCCCCATTCCACAAGTACTCTGAAGAATGAGATGTGAACAGAGTTTGAAACTGGTTTTATAGTTTGTACATCATGAAGTTATTTTACAATGATCTGGTTTAGGTGAGTGTGCAGAACTAGACACCAGAGGAAGAGATCTTGTATATGCACAACAGCCACCAGCACAGAAAATGATGGTGCAAATGCTGTAGCTATCACTCACGCTGCCCTACACTGAAGAAAGATGTGAGCCACTCAGGAATCTGGAGGAAAGTGGTAATAGCAACTCAGCCTAAAGAACATATCCTACAGGGACCTGAAAGAACTGGGATAGTTAATTTTAGGATGAAGGATGGTGAGGAGATACAGTCAGTTTCCAAACAGGTAAAAGGATATTGCAGTCAGGACGGTAACGGTTCTGAAGTTAAAACTGCCTGGACAGGTCAGTACTGGAACCGATTACACAACTCCCCTGGGCAATCATCTCTTTAAAGAGGTCTCCAGTAATGAAGTTAGACAATGATCTGATCAGGAATAGGTTCTACAGAAGTGACTGGGGCAGCAGAAGAGTTTGATAACCAAACTACAACAGAGAACTGAAAGGATCTTCGAGAAGTCATTTTTGTTCAAACATCCAGAAGCAAAGAGGAGGAGACTACCAGCAGGAAGCACTGCAGCACTTTGCTTTCTGCTCACATTCACTTCTGCTTACTTAAGCCAGGATTTTGCCAGCTTCTCAAGCTCCAAGTCAGATAGCACAAACTCTCTCCACTAACAGCTACTGCTGCAGCAAAAAGCAGCCCACTGAAGATAAATACATGCTCTACTCCACCACATCTAACAGCACTTCATTACTGTTTGAGACTGTGTTTGAACAGACCTAGATTAATTTTTCAGGAATGGTACAGAAATTAAGCTAGAAAGTGTACAGGGACTTAAAACACAAGCCTGAAATTGTATTTTAACACAGCTGAGTTCAGAAAAAAACCATCCAAGTGTTCCTGTGACAGAGGGTCTAGAAAATGCCTGAGTTGCACCCCTACACCCCAGTCACACCAGTGAGCCTGTGTTGTCAAAAACGTTACAGAGAAAACCCTTACAGTATCACTGGGATATGAAAATGACAGATTCAACTGTCACCCGTGATCTAGGCAGGAAACAACTACCAAGGCACATGACAAGGGACTGAGAACTCACAGTATCCTGCAGCAAACCCATTCTTTTGTTTGTTGTGGGCTAGGAGACCTGGCTGCTTGCTAGCAGGTGTGCCACATATTTCCTTGGGCCCCTGGTGGTCTCAGTTAGTTCTTTTAGGTGACACAGACTCTTCTGATGAGCTGATGGTGACAGCTCCTGCTCACTGCTGTGCTACCACATCTGCTTGAACCTGACAGGTAACAGGGACTACAGCTTTTAACCATGCCTGGCTACTTTGAGAAGTTATTTGGTATTCTTTATAAAGAAGTATTGTACTTCTTAAAGTCTATCCAGAAGAAAACATTAAGCCTGGAATCCTACATCATAGCTCCCACCTCCAAACTACATTAGGAGTCATTCTGTGCTTCTAGGCTTCTTTTTCTAGAGGAGCAGGGGAATAAAAAACCCCACAAGCAAGTTGCTACATGCACTAGTTTATATTCATACCATGCACTCTCCACCAAGAAAATCGGGGATAATTTCTTTATCGATGTAATCGAGCAGCCCCCCAGGACCCTGGTAGTCATTCCCAGCATAAATAAGGAATTTCTTTCTAGTGTTGTCATCAATGAATGGACTAACCTACAAACAAAGAGAAACAGAATAGATTAGGCTCCCACATTTTCCTTGAGTCAATTCTGAAGGAGTCAGCTTGATCACATTAAGTGTTTCCATCCTTGTTATGCAAAGTTCACGCTATAAAGAAGCTAAATTAACCAATTATGTAAGCAAGTTCTTAGGCAGTGTTTTTTAAATCCATTCCAGAAATCCCATAAAAGATGTTTCTAAATGGTAACATTTCCTGCTTATAAAGCCCAATTTCCAAAGCACTTTTACAAACTACAAGTGTGTAGCAGTGCACTGAGAGAGCAGAGCAATGCCTTGAACTACAAACATACCAGTGTCCAAAGAACTGGGAACACTCGAGGTGCTCTGAGGATCAGAAGACGACCCAAAGTCTCAGGGTAATTAGCTTCAACCACCTCAATGATTCTCAGCAATGCTTTGACACCAGGTCTCCACAAATGTCGCATGTTCAGGCCTTCCAGATCTACCAGACAGGTCCAAGAGCTGAATGTGAGGAAGACAAAAAGAAACATCTCAATGGCATCAAAACTCTCCTCTCTTATGCAAGTGTCCAATGTACCAAAATGTGTGGACCCTGCTGCATATTTTGGTTTCTCCTATTTTACCACCTTGCTTTGCACTACCTGTAGACTCTAGAGTTTAAGATCCTTAGAACAGAATTGTCTTTGAGTGGGCCAAGCACAGTTACAGAGTGTGTGCAGAGATCAATTTGCACATCATGCTTATTCCCCTACAGCCATTTCAGACTCTAGGTGAAGCCAAAAAAGGTCCTGTCAACAGCCAGCCCAAATGTTAAACAATTGCTTTGACTGGGAAAGCAATTAAGTGGCTGTGCTGCTATGAAGCAATTTCACATTCATGGTGGCAGATTTCCTACTAACACCGTACAGTAACAGTGCCCTTACACATCAAAGCTAATTCTGTTGTTGGATCTCAGGGAGGGAAGGGTTTTCTACAGGAAGAGGTATGTTCTTAATTCTAAATACTGAGCTTTAGCATATGCTTTAGTTACTTTCCAAGTTCAGGTCACATCCTGGGCACGAATTCAAGATGTACAGCTGTGCTGAGCATGATGCTGTACCTGAAATGATGCATAAGGCTTCTGTGAAACAGCAAACACCTCTGTGTTTCACTATGAACATTTACTATATAGTCCTTTAGGATTAATTCCTAGTCCTTAGGATTACTACCAGTTAAGTCCACTAGGCAGCACAATTTCATAGGAACACAGATGAAACCCACCTCTTGTATTTGACCTCCCACCGAGAGCTAGGACAGCAAGCTCTTTAACAGGGAAAAGATAAGCAGACACACCATGCATCCCTGAACCTCTACAGAGTCAGGGAAGGAGTCAGAAATGGAAGAGAGTCCAAGAAACTGTTTCTTGTCAGCACCAGTCCTGCATTCATTCCACACCCTTAAATCCATTTTGCATTTAACACTTTCATAAGTGACCCCCACCATGACTTGTGGGTGGGATAGAAAGCCATTTCTGACTGAACTTCACATGAAGTCATGCCAGTACTTGGGAAACTAGACCCCAGGTTCACAGGAGCCTCATGACCTCACCTTGGATCAAGAGTTGAGTAACTGCATATAATAAATGGAGAATGCAAACAAGAACTGAGTGTAATGAGCCTTGGTACAGACTGTGGATGAACAAGTGACAGGAAAACAATACCTGAAACTACCCAAAAAGTTATCCATGATATTATCATGGCCTGAATTTCTTTGGCAGCCTGTACCAACATCTGTCTATAAAATCTCCCAAACCAAGAATGGGAGGTAGGCTGCATTGCTTTGCAAGACCCCCAGCAGCAGAAGAGATTAGAAACAGAACACCCCCTATGCAGAGCCATTAGGAGCATGACACAGGCTGCTGGAGCAGGTGCTGAGTTTCCCTCAGGCTTGACCACACAGGTTCATTCCAGAGGTAACTGGGGAGGCTCTCCCTCAACTGTACCTGTGCTTGTGTCTGCATGCAAGACACACAGCCTACCCTGTGCTTGTTCCACTTTAATAAACTTTGCTCAGCAGCATCACATCGTTTGATGTTCTCCCACACACACTGTGAAACCAGGTAATTCCCAAACTGCAGACCCACTGGTTGTATTTTACCTTATTGGTCTGCCAAATACTTTGGTGTTCTCCTCACATCGCCTCAGTCCTTCTTCATTTATGGAAAGAACCTGTACAAGAAAACATGAGGTTTAGAGAAGACAGTCTTCAACTCAGTAGATGGGATAAAAAAGAAGTTTATATTCAAAGACTAATTAAAACTACAAGCTCAAACCAGCATCAATTTTTTTTCCCAAAGAATGAAATAGAAATCACATTGTTTACCCCATAGGTTGATCTTGTTGAAAAATAAAGATACCTTTCCATAAAAGCAGTAAAATATAAGCAAGATCCTCCTGGAAACTGAGACCCAGGAGTGATACAGACAAGACATCTCCCTACACTTCTGCCCCTTTAAGCATTGATTTGATGTTTACTCAGAAATTAAAGCCTCTTTTTAAGTCATAGAAAGCAACCCTGACACGGAACTATGGCAAACAAAGTTTAGTGTGTGACTGGAAAAGCCACTAGAAGAGAAAAAGTAAAACCCAGTCCCTGCTTCTAGTGGTTACTATGGCCAGGACTGCCATTCCTAGGAGTCAAAAAAACCCCTGCAGATCTGGGATTCTGCCAGCTTTCTGCTTGGAAACTGAGCAGATCCACAAAAACACAGCCTGAGTGATGCCTTTAGAGAAGGCAAAATTAGATGCAAGTACTTTTTCTTTAAAAAGAAATTATTCTTATCCTTAGAGCACAGGCTTGACAAAATCTGAGCATGGCATTTTCTCTTCTGTACAAATGCAGAGACTTAAGTTTGAAGCACTGCAAAAACTGCAGCAGAATCTGTAAAAATGCTAACCAATAAGTACAGGAGCTGCCAAGAACTACGCCTTTCCTCCACCACTTTGCATTTGGAAAGAATGCAGAAGATCAGCTACCAGGAGCTGTCAGATGTATCCAAAACCAAAAACAGACGGCCAGAGAGTACATCAAAATATCCTGAGTGATGAATGTTCTGGCAGAGGAGGAAACTTCTAAATGAAAATATCACATTGTTAGCGACTTGCTGTCTCCAAAAACACTTACGTATCGAAGCAAGGCCTCTTCCCCAAGCGCTCGTACCAAGCCTTTCGTATCCATCTGGCCCAACCTCAGCACGTACAGTGGGCGCCCATCTGAAGAACAGGAACAAATACATCAACATAACCCTTCTTTTTACAGCAATTGATCATGGGAGTGAATTAGTCTCATGTTAAAAATCCAAATGGAAACAAGCCCTAATAAGTTCAAACTTTGTTGTAGAGCTGGAAGAGGGAGAACGTGGAGCAGATGGCAAGATAAACTTCACCCTGTCCAGCTGCACCAAAAGACTGCCTGTAAATGAACTGTGAAAGTTTAATGGAGACATCTTGATGCAGAAATAGCTCCCCTAGCTGCAAGGAAAATTCAAAGGACTTCAACCAGTACATTGGTACTCAAGATCTTGGTATACACAATTAAAGACACAGAACTATAATTAGCCTCCAGGACAGCTAAGATACAGGAGAAGCTTTAGTCCATCAGTGTAAGTGAAGAGCTGCAGTGAAGGCTGCATCATGCATGATGCTCTGGATAGCTCACAGCAATCCTTCTGGAAAAGCAGCTACCCTGAGTTCTGGGAATGAATGAAACAAAGAGTTAAGGCAGAGCCTTGCTCTCTGCAGGACTTGCTGAAAGCTGGGTCATTACACATCATGGGGAGCTGGCACACAGCCCTCCTTATGCAGGCTAAGCCTGGTAAGAACAGGCTCAGTGCCAGAGATCAGCTCCAGATGGACCCTCGGCATTCAAAGCCTTTTCATGGTCATCCTGCTGCACGCTGGGGCATCCTGACACTGCCCAGGATACAAAAACATCAAGCTCAACAACTGCACTGGCTGAATTTGAGAATCAAAGCTTGCATTTCTAGTTCTCCATTTCAGGAGCTAGGTGTCCAAAAAAGCTTTCATCCTTGTCCCAAAGCTGTGATGCATCTGTTTTAAGCTTTGCTCCATCTATTCTAGTACACAAGCTAAATAATCACCAACTTATAAAACTGAATATGCTAGGGGACAAAATAAAAAAAATTTTAAAAAAACACAACAAAATGAACTTTCTACATAAAAATCTCCTTGAAGTCCATTGTCTGTTTAGTTTCCCTTCCCTCCAAGAACTGTAAAGAGAGGTATCACATTATCCTTAAGTCCTTTGAGACACAAGGAAAGAAACTGTCAAAATATGCTAAAAACCCCAAACAACCAAAACTGCAGAGTCAAGGCAAGTTATTTATCTGGCAAAGACACTACCTCCATGAAAGTTCAGAGTCTTTTGTGTTTTATCAGGTGGTCTAAAAGAAAATGTTGTTTTAACATCAGCACACACTTCTCTGGGAATGCACTGTTTAACTTTTGAAACACTCAAC
The DNA here is from genome assembly GCA_907165065.1 of Caprimulgus europaeus. The sequence goes on along the minus strand of OU015543.1, from coordinate 2,111,472 downwards.
AAAAAATGCTATTCAGCTTCATAGCAGGTCTCCCTCCCTCACAGATGGACACACACCCAAAACCAAACTAAGAGCTTACCAACCCTGGTCCACCCAAATGACACGAGGGAAAGTCTCAGCTGACAGTGCTGTATTATCACTGTGTATTTTATATCTTATTAGAGCTTTGTGACTTAAAAAAAAATTGACTGAAGCATTCACATCAAAATAAAAGCCACTCATGTACAGAAAACTGTGCTAATTGAAAGCAAAAATAGTAACTTTTATTCTTTTGCACTAATAGCTCATTTTAGACAACATGCCTCATAACCACTGCTGCCTGTGCTTTAGTGATAAAAGCTATACAGAACCCAGCTAGCTTAAGTTTGGCACATTTAATATGTGTAGGAAGAAAGGAACAATACTGGAAAAGAAGGTTTAAAAAAAGAACCTACCACTGTAAATTACAGAGAATTGCTCAGTTTTGAAACTCTGCAATTCTGACAAACCCATGCTTTACTTGTGAGCATGCTGCAAAAGAGATCAAAGGAACTGGATGGGGAGGGAGGGGAGTGTGAAGTTCACCACAAGACTGAAGAACTCAGAAAAACATTAAACAACCCTGTGATGCATTCTGTAGCTTTCTACTCACTGGCAGGACCCAATTTCGAGCTATTGACAGAAGAAGTCTTTGCAAAGTAAGGACAAGGAACTGAAAGAAAGGGAGAACTGATTCACAGGTCTTTTTCTCTACAATCTTTACACACATATTCTCATTTTCCACTTTCTCAGTTTGAGGTCTGTCAAACCCAAAGCAGCAGGGGAGAGCCATTCAAGCTCTTCAGCCTCACACTGATTAAACTTCTGTGTCCTCCCTGTCTCCTGGCCACTACTGCTGACAGCATCCTGTCCTGCTTCATACACTTCTTTTAACAGGAAGAGCTAGCAAAAGCAATGGAGCCTAGTGAGGAAAAGACTAAATCAGAACACAGTGAGAGATCATTTCCTTATCTAAAGAGCCCAGCTTGCCTCAAGCAACAAGTTCCAGAACATTTCATTTCTGTGTCGTATTAGCAACAAGATCAGTGCATGATAAAGCAAGTGGAGGGATAAGGAAGCATGTCAGGCATAGTCATCTGTGTTCTAAAGATCTGGCTGTGGCTCACCAAACAAAGGGAATTCAGCCAAAGCTTCTTCTCTTCTTAAATAAACCTGCTCTATTGGATGTTTTTGCAACATCCCACTTCTCACCATTAAGCTGATTGTAATGCCAAATAAGTATTCACACGTACTATCAGCAGACTTGCACAACATCAGAAATAAGTTGATTAGAAAAATACACTTATTTACAAACATCTTTTAATCACTGAAAGAGAATACTCAGCATTTGCATAACACCCTTCTAAGCATCTCGGAGCACTGCAGAAGTGCAATTAATAACTTTTTAAAGCTAGTGGCAAAGCAGAGCTCTTCAGAGAGTTAAATATGTCAGTATTAGTCAAAAAGATTCAGACCTAGGAGTCTGCCTCTGCCAATGAAGGAGCTGGCAACATCAATTTAAATGTGTTTAGTACAGTTTTGTACTAAAAACTGTACTAAAAACAACTACTTAGTTGTTTAACTAAGAAGTTCTAACAGTCTTTCCATCCATACCTCTAGCTAATAGGGGAACAACCACCACCTCTAATTCAGAACATAAAAAGGTTGTTCAATATCCACCCTATAGCACATACCTTTGTCATGGTGATGCCAGCCACCTGCATAGTAATCTTGGAGTACCTGAGGAGGGTTCCAGGTGTCTAGAATGTAGTCTACCTGGTGCTGCTTACGCCACGTCAGCGACTGGCAAAGGATCTCTCTTGCTTTATCAATGTTGAAGTCCCGGGCACGCAGGAATCTTAAGATGTGCTCATCCTTTGGGATCTATTAAAAACCATCCAACAAACCAGGTTTTGTATTGAAGGTTTGAAACAAGAACAAAAACCAACAGAAGGTGAAAAGGTGCAGCCCTGCACCAGTGCAAGAGGATGGTGTGTGACACTGAGAGTTACTCAAGCAAATCAAGTCTTTTTTTTGCAACAAAAACACCAGCCCTGTCAGGTACTGCAGCTGCCTTCACATGAGGGATATAAACATTTAATGAACTCTAATGCAATCTTTTACACCTGTATGACCATGCTAAGTCAGCCCAATTTCAATGAACCTAGGGGTGAAACACAGCCTGTACTTCATGGCTAAGTAAAAGGAAGCTGAGACATTCATGCAAATCACAAGCCACTAGAAAACCCCTGGCCCAGTTCTCAATGATTTAACTGGCCACATTGCTTCTCTTTCAGTACTGCACCTAGGGACACAGATTTGAGAATATGATGTTTGGCCAAAACAAACAAAGGTAAAAATAAGATTATAAAACTGATGTTATTCCTCTGTGCCAGTTTATTGACATTCTGAGAGGCAGCCACACTGGCTTAAATGATTAGTCAGCCAGACAGTCACATAAACAACTTCCATTGCCACTGTATAGACTTAATTTAGGTATTCTGTTTCGATCATGCAGGGCCACTTGCCAGGAGCAGTTAGCCACAGGATGTGTAGCATGATGTTTCCTCAGGTCCACCTCACATATCACACATTCTGAGACAGAGCCCCCAGAGACCAAGAGGAACTTACTTTGCCTTTGTGTGTCTCCTGCAGCCACTGTCTCAGCCGAATGAGGCAGCTTTCCTGCATTGGTGTCAGGTCACCCAAGTAACGCTTGATGTAGTCTGCGTCCAGCTTGTCTGGAAGGAGATGCACATGTGATTAGAATGGTCCTGAGCTGACCTAGTCAAAGCAGCAAATGATCCCATATGCTGGTATCTGAGGCAGGGAAGCAGCTGCTCTGTGTAAGGTGCAGGCAGAGCTGAATAAAGTTTCTTTGCATCAGTTAAAAGATGAGTAAGGCAACATACACAGTCATCCTAACGTTAAACCAAGAAGATTCATTCTCCTTCTGCAACTAAGCAAGAAGTAAAACCAGGCATTTATGAAAGCATTTTGCCAGTATATTCAGATTTGTCAAACCACAGCACCATACAGCTTGCTTACTTGAAATACTTAAGAGCAGCTTTGATCTAAATCTCCCAGTGCAAGAATCTTCCCAAATTCCCTTATTAACAGGGGAAGGAAGATAAAACAGAGACTGTGTTCAGGGAAGCTTCAGCCCTATCTTCCTCATTTTTCCTACAGTTATACCCATCCCTGAATTTCAGAGTAAGAAGTAGGCCATCCATCTGCAATCTGATGAACAGCAACATGAAGAGTTTTTCCACTCATCTCTGCTCTTCACTTACTACAAAGACCAGCTCCTAGCAGCTATCCAAGCTATCCCACATGTTACTGCTCTGCAAACCTGCACTTTAGCATTGTGCATTACCAAACAAAGAACCAAAGTGAAGATTTTTCAGCTGCCCATGAGAAGCAGCACAGTGCTGAGAGCCTCTACAGTACAAAGAATCCTGCTAAAAACATGCCAGACCACCTACCATCAGGTGTTCCTGCTGTGGGCTCCGTGGGGCTGCCTGAGGTGTTGAGGATCTCCTTACTGCTCAAGCCCTCCTTTGTTGCAGAGTCTGGTATATTAATAGCAGGTGAAATTGGTCGCCTTGTGTGGGATGTGCTGCTCTCTAATTTACATGCAACAGGAGGAGTCCAACGAGGAACAAAAGTTATTCCTTCTTCCTCCATCTGCTTCAGGTAGTATTCTATTATTTCTTTTCCCTTCAAAAAGGAAAACTTATTTCAGCCACTAAAAACATCTATTTAGACACAGAAAAGATTGGGCTGGAAACCCACTAAGTGGCCAGATCTCTCTAAAGATTCCACTTGAAAATACAGACCCAGACACAGACGCTGCCCCAGCCCGGCTGTGGCAGCAGAGCAGCCGGTTACTCGGCAGCAGCTTCGTTGTCTTTTGGTAACTGAGAGCCAGGCTCCTCCTTCGTGACTGCACACTCACCTTCTTGATGTTGCTGGTGTACTGCTTCATGGCAATCTTTTCCACTGTGCTTTCAAAACCAAAAAAAGATTTTATATCCAGACTTGCTGACTGTTCAAAACAGGTCCAGTCTTCATTGTCAGGATGAACCTGTTAATTAAAAGGAGGTCATACGGCTTAGTTACCCATTCAGTATTTTTTCCTCCCCCCTCCCAATATTTGAAATGACTGTTTCTTGGTTTATGGGTTCACACAGTCAAAAACATTCAAGTGGAATTTGCAGTCTTTTGCTTCATTTGCAAAACACAGTTTGGAGAAGGTAACACTGAAGAACAAAAAGCTGAGAAGCCTTCCTACGGGCTCAGGGCTAGCACAGCACAGTTTTTTTCTTAACAAGAAAGGAGAGAGTAGAGAAATACCAGTGCACCAGCCAACCAAAGGACCAGCACATTTATACAACTATCACTGTCTCATTCTAGATATGGGCTGCAGTCCATAAAGGTGAAACACTCCACAGTGAACTTTCAGCTGCTGCAGGTGGGACTGACAGAGCAAGGCCAGCTAGCTTAAAGACGGCAGCAAGCACGGCTTAAGCGTTTTCAAGCCCTGCAGTCTAGACATGTTTGCAACAGACACACTGCAAGAGACTCTTCCCTCACCAACCTAACAAGTACTTTAGTATTTTGTAGATTGAGAACTATTTTACTTTATTTTCCTATGATAATGCTTTAGAAAGAAGAGTAAACTCCTTCGATTGACAGCTGTCTTAGAGCACTCCCAACTTTCTTCTTATATCTTAGTTTGCAGAGAGATGATCCTGAAACAGATGTTACTCCTCTGAAGGAAAGCTGCTTTCTAAACTCTCTTCAGCTGAAAAAGACTTGTCTGAGGAATTTCCAGGCTGGGCTCTGAATTTGTAGTTATACAAATATCACAGAGGCTGGATTTCTGAGCATGCAAGTCCCTAAGGCTCCCCTCTCCCTCAAAGCATGCTAAAATTGCCTGGGAACAGTATCAACACTTTATCACCAGACAACTAGAGAAAACAAACAAACATTTCCCTTCATTTGCTGCTTCTGCATTAGGGAATGGGGGGCACAAGAATAGCTTCAATAAGTACAAATCATAACAACATTTAAGAATCTTCCTGTCCTTCCATAAATTCAATTATAAAATAACTTTACTAAGAATAAACTTTTAAAAACTATTTATGCTTGAATTAAAATTCTGGGTTTATATTTATTTACTGATTTCTTGATTGAGTAGAGCAAGGTCAAGGAGAAGTGTTGTTTAGTACATATTTATCACATCTATTTTTCTGCATAGCATTTCCCCTGTTTAAAGAGAGCTTTCACAAAAAAACTGTAGGTGGAAAAGTATTTTTAAATGTGTGCCTTGGAAATAACTGCAGAAATAATAAAAGAATAATCAGATAATAGGGTCAAGTGGGTTTGACATCCAGTGACCTTTTATTTAACCATGGTTCTGTACACAACAGAAAATGTTATCACCTGCACATAAAAAGAATGCCACAATACAAAGAAATCAGCTACATTTGCTAGCTTTGATTGGACCTTTTAACACTGATCTGAAATTTTACTGCTACACGTGTGCTGTTTGAGTCTGTGAGTACTGGCTAAGCCACTCAGAAAAACACATGAGCAGAGCACAGCAGCAAGTGTGCCACCACACTTCTTTCTATCAGAAACTGTCTGCACTGAAGAGCAAGAACAGAGACAATGGAAAGAACGAGGTTAAAGCACAGCTGACTCCAACACTTGTCTGAGCTGAGCAGAAGGCAAGTAAGCTACACTGAACATTCCTGTAACAGTTCTGTCAGGGTGCCATCGGCCTCACCGAGCCCCACAGTGCTGTTACAGACCACAGATTTGCCTGAACAGAGCTGTCAAACATAGCAAACTGTGTTGTGTTCTGCTCTCTGAGAAGATGCTCAAAGCAAGAGGGTGCCAAACACATTTCAGTTCTTCAAGCAAGTGTGCTACATTTAACACTAACAACAACTCTCACTTGTGGTGGTGTGTTCGTGCTTTTTTCTTGCAAGGCAAAAGCCAAGAACAATCCAGCTTCTGTGTATGAGTCCTAAAATCTAACCACTGATGTAGCTCCACCTGTAGCACCACCAAGAGCCCGTTACTCACTGTGTAACAGCAGTGTTCATTAATAATGACTCTGTTAGAGAAGGTTTCATTGAAGGCTTCTATATGCAAAGTCCTTTCTCGTCTGTTCAAAGAATTCTTCTGGACAAAGTAGACATAATCCACTCCTGCAATCTGAGGAAGATGATACAGATTCCATTAACTTACAAGATCCACATGAAAGGAAATCCAGAAGCATAGAACAGGCACTTCAAACCTAATCACCTTCTTCAATAGCCGTGGTGCGTCTATATCCAGCTTACAGCGCCGTTCAATCACATGGACAGCTTCATCATCACTCTTGTATTCGTTGACAATGTCACTGGCTACAAACATGGGGATCAGAGGACATGTAGGAAACCTTCTTTCATATGCCTGTAAAGATGGAAAGAGAAGAAAACAAGCTATCGTCACGATTAATCCCCAAGGGCGCGTGTAGAGTGACATCACCAGCGTTCGGAGCCACGCTGCCCTTCACACCTCCTGCAGAAGGGACTGAGCCTTCCTGTAGCTGAAAAAAAGTCCCAGTGCATTCCAAACAATCCATTTAGTAATACATTCCTGACATAACCCTTTCCAGGTAAAACTATTTTTAAAGCAACACACAAAATACCCATTTCTCCCCTCCCTCCAGAAAGGAAATTGCTCATGATGTACAGTGACAACCCTCTTGTCGGCAACAACAGCAAAACAAGACCCTCTAGTTCTAAAATACCCCAAGACAAAAAAAATTATGTGTTGGATTAAAAAAACCCACATGCTAATTATCAGTGTTTCACCAGGCTTCCTAGAGGGTTTTCCATACAGCTCCCAAAGGTCTCATAAAATTATTTCAAAGCCGGTTTCTTAAGCTAAGAGAGCTCTCGAGCTCCCCACGCACAGAGCATTCATAACGATTTCACTGCAGTTATCAGCTTACAATGCTGTCCAACAACATCCAGTAAGTCCTTCCAATACACTGAGGCCATTTCATCCTTCTGCAAATCTAAACTTTTTGCAAGAGTGCAGAGCTAGCAATAGCTTGGATTCTGGTTAAAGAACACAGTCAGGTAAATAAATTCATCTCAATACTTGACACACAGGCAGACGGTATTCAGACACACTCAGAAAGGATTGTTAAGAATCTGGGATCAGTAAAACATGTAAGAGGAAACTTTGAGTTAGCCCTGTTAGGAAAGTTGTTGAATTTTAGATTTAGAACTACTGTGGCTGGAGAATACAACACAACTGTTGATTGGTTTGGGGGTTTTTTTGCCTTTTCTTTCACAGTCACTAGTGTCCCTCCACCTCTCTTTGGCTTTTTTCCTCATGCATTGGCAGTAAAGCTACAGCCATCTTGCCAAATTCTGAATTCTTTCGTTTTTGCTGTTATCAAAATCTAGTGGGCTTTGGCGAAAAGGCAGGATTTGCAAGGTGTCCCAATGCAGAAGAAAACTTCAGTAACATAAATAAAGGAAATCAGAGCAGAACACGAAACAACCCTTTAAATGAGCTACAATATCCACTCTGACCTTTCAAAATAATTGTAACTGCTCTGAAGCCAGCTCTGTGCTGGGAGAGGGTGTGGAGGAGAATAAGCAGCTGCTGCACAAAGCACACCATGGTGGCACTGGGAGAGAAAAGGTCTCTTAATTCTCTCTTTGTAAGAATAAAAGTACTCAGTTTGTTACCAGTGTTCAAACATAGTCTGAATGCAGTGTTCCTACAGTGACACTTACTATTTAGTTATTTAGTACCATGCACTGAAACTGTGTCAGCTTTTTTCCCCTGGTGCATATTTTTAAACCATTTTTGCAGCATGACTGTCCCGAGTTCATCGAGCTCCTCTGAGTACCACCAGTGAGTTAGTTCACATGTTCCTTTTTCCAAACTTTCCATCTGTGAACAGCTGGTTTTGTTTAAATTAAGAAGAGAAATAATTTCTCTTATTGTGCACACATCTCTGATGGGTTCAGAGATGTGTGCACAATAGAAGTGACAGAGCATCAGTGTCAAAACACAATAGAGCAGTGGGGAAAAACCTTTCACAGCTCCAAGAGAAAGGGAGAATGGGTCCTATTCATGTGGTATGAGAAGTTTATTTCTTTTCTGAGGCTCTTGTTCTGGACAGAAGGCTGTACATTTTACAGTCATTCAAGAATATCTCAGCCCTCTCACTGAATAAGTCTCAGCATTCTTTCTAAATTAATCCCTATTTTAACTATATTGACTGCAGTTAAATAAAAAGAAAAAGAAAATATCTCCAGAAGAAGCAGAATTTAAAAGTACTTCTGGTTTTCAGATTGCTTCATTTAATATTTTCATTTTACTTTATTTTGAGGACCTTATGTTACAACAATTATTTTATAGACAGGCTAGAGGGGGAAGTAGATATCCCACATTTTTCTCACTATTTCCAAAGTATTTTTTCTTTTGGATCACAATGAATTTTCCCCATCTAAGCAGCCTCCTCTATGCCAAGCCTTTACAAGTCTCCTTCACTGCACATATTGATGCATTTCTCATCTCAGTCCTCAAAATGCTTCCCATTTGTCCTGTGAACACTTGCAAATTACAACATTACCCACTCATAAGTGTTCATTGAACTGTGAGCAAAAAAAAAACCACCCAAGAAGAATTTGTTGTTCTGAGTGGGAAGATGGAATTGAATGTGTTCAGTTTGGAGGAGAACAAAATAATTATCTGCCAAAAGTTGGCAAGCTCAACACTTACAGCAACAAAGTACTTGAAGGTTTCAAAGAGATTAACAGCGACACAGGATTCTTTCTCCATAAAGAACATGCACAGAGAGTACTGAAAACTGCTCTCAGTCAGTTTTACTGGGCTCTGAAATTAGGCTGGTGCTATTTCTTTATGTACCATTGTCAATATGTTCTTGTAATGCATCATTTCTCAGCACAACCTCGTAGCCACATCAAAATATTCAACCTGTTTTAAGCATAGGTCTCTGCCACATGTGGCCAGTGGCTCTGTCATGCTGCAGAGTGGGCAGAAAAAAGCTGCAAAAGGCTTTGGGACACCGAAAGATTGTGCTCCACCACAGACCAACACAGCACAGGACAAAACCTGTCACCTGTGGTACGACACAATGAGACGTACGAGTCAAAGCAGCACGTGCATCGCCAAGACTGGAGCTATTAAAAGAGCACAAGAAGATTAAAGAAAGCTCAAATGCTGCTGCTTCTTTCCTAACAACAGAATTGAATGGATTTTTCTGTGTTATTGAGGTGTTCTCAATCAGAAATTTTGTCTCAAGTCCAGCTTTGCACACAGAAAATACCCGAACTGCATTATCCAACGTTCCCTTAGCAGTCTGATAACGAGAGTACATCACAGGTCTCTCTTTACAAATCAAATCATTAGATACCACACACCTTCCTCTCACTATTTCAGTTGTTCTGTGTAGATACAATCACAAAAGACAATCAGTTTCTCAAAAGCAAAGCAGCTGTGCAATCCTCACGGACTCAACGCTGCTGCTGTAGAACTAAATCCAGCTAAGAAGGATGTTGCAAGGATGTGACTTAATTTTACCAATTTCTTCAGTCATTTAAAAAATATGGTGTGTGGAGATTCTGATACGTGATGTAAGCACAAAGCACAGGTGTGCTCATCCTCAAAACCTCTCCAACTGGTGCTGGACTTGACATGAAGAGTCACAACGTCTCCTTGGCTAAGAGAGACACCTATGCACGGGCCTTTCAGAGACGTTATTTTGAGCCTGCAATTCTGTTGTTCCCTAACAATGTCCTTGTGCAATTCCCCACCAGCCTCTGGAACATTTCTGTACTGCCATACATTAGAAACTGGCATTGTGCATCAAGAAAAACACAGTGTGGTGAAGCAGCTTGAACTTCATTAACGAGCTCCTTACATAAACCCTTAACTTTCTTAATGCACATGAACAGTAAGAACAGCGACAAGCATAATTCCCACCAAAATAGCACTGTATTAAAGCAGCTTTTCCAACTGCTTCCCCTAGCAACTCATGTGCAGAGTAGAGTCAAAATAACAGGATTTATTTTACTTTTATCTTTGCTCATATTTTAGCTGTGTTTAAAGACATGAAAGCAATGCAAAAGTGAGACTATTTTAATCCCCTTGCAGTCACGTGTCATACCCAAGGGAATTGTACTTGCTGCTGCTGCCCTTAGACTTTGGGATTCTAATAGCAGCAGTAATGGGATCCTTTCAAAATACCACCTTTAGAACAGCATTTAGGTGTGACCCCAACCCAATTTTCAGGAGGACTAAAGGTTCCATTCTGGCTTTTTGCTTCTCAAACCATGCCCAGGGATAATAAAATGCCTTTATAATAGGCATTTCCTCAACTTATGCAAATAAGTTACTCAACTTCTCTGGCCAGATGAATATATTCCCATCTCCTGCCCTAAAGGATGGGAATTGTTCAGTATTTCCATTAGATGATTCAAAACTAACTTCTATACTGAAAAGAAGAAAAAATATCTGACAAAGCTTGCAAGCAATCTTAGACTGAGCTGTTAGTCCTAGAGCAGCTGAATCCTCCAAAGAGAACTTCTCACCTGGGGAAATAAGAAGGAATTTTGGTCACCATTCAGAAAATGAAGTGTATTGAGTGCTTCCTCAACAGCTTAATTGCATGAAGCAATCAGTGAAATTATTTTATTTTTTAAATGTTTTCTGTTCAAAATGGCTAGAGGAGCACACCATTCTTCAAGGGCACCTCAAGAGATTCACCCTGGCAATGCCATCCAGTCTGCTGCAATTTGTGTGTGCTGTGTACAAACTAATTTCTGGCTGCAGTGCCTGCCCATGCTTGGGTACTAATATGCAAGAGCACACCAACATCCACCAGGCTGTCCTGGATGTCCTGTGCCAGGATGTGGCATTTCTGAATTATTCATACACACACCAGAAACAAGCAGGGTCACTGCAGCAGGATGCTGCCTTGGCCTGACAGTGTGATCATTCCTGCAGGTATCTCCATCCCCTTCCTCCCCTGCCTCACAGCACTGCAGATCAACAGGAAAAACACCAACTCAACCAAGAGGCTTCAAATTCTTGGCAGCTGCATTTGAAAAGAAACAATTCTTGATTAACTCTCACAAATCAGCAAATAGCTTCTATCATCTCCCATAAATTGCTGTTCATAGCTCTTTACCATTCTCTTTATAATGCACACACATGTATAAAAATCATTATACTTCTACAAAGAAGTAGGTATCAGCACCAGTGTATCTCATAGGTGTTAGTAATCAGCTCGGGGGTGGGTGTGTGTGTGGAAGAAAGCAGATGGTTAGAGCGGATATAACTGTAAAAGCTCTAGAAATAGTGTTTTCTGTAAGGTAGCATCCCCAGGCACTAGGAAGGGGGATGGTGAACTGGAATGCAGCTTGGGAAAGAAAATACAACTTTAATATACAGGTAGTTAGCTCTTTGGAAAGGAACATTTCTGTGGAAGGCAGGTCTGGAAGGACAAACAGTCCCCCAGAAGGATTCCCTCACTGCTACAAGCCAAACCCCTGCCACCATGCCAGCAGCACAGCTTTGGTTTTTTGCAATTAACTTCCCCCATCAGCAGGGCTCTCCACTGCAGCCCTTGTTCAAAGCAGGCTTAAGTGGTTTTTTTCTCCACTGTGTTTTCACTTCGTTAAATGTTCTCATTTACAAAGAGAGAAGTCATTTTCTTATTGCTGGGAAACAAAGGCGGCTTTGGCAGTGACTCAGTACTTGCTGCTCTCTGTGGAAAAGACCAAGAAAGCTTTTAGTTACACCAGACTACAAATGAGGCTTAGGGAGGACAGGCAACACATCCAGCCTGAACCCAGCAGGTTCAGGCCTATGAATGAATGGATATCCTCTGAAACACAACAATCTGCATGCACATTTCTAGCCCTTGACAAATATGAGGTAGTTTAACCAACCTTATTTTTCATTTTTTTGTAAATTTTGGCCTAGTCTATGACATCAATCTATGACCAGTTAGATTTTTAAAGTACTGGGATGATAATTCACTGCACAACCAGTAAAAGTGGGTATTAAATGCAATAGACCCTCCATACCACTTTTCTTAACAGAGTAGAGAACACGATGACTTTGTTTTAAAAGGGAAAAAATGAGAGTGTAAACCTTCCATTGCAATTCATATTAAAGGAGTTTTTTAAAAAACCAGATTGGAACCAGAACACAATAGAGCCCTGCCAAGCTTTTCCAGCAAGATGCACCAATGGTTAACCTGCTGGCTATCACAGCCAGATCAACAAACACGATGTTTGCATAACAACTTACCGCTGAACTGGATTTAAGCAATGACAAAGTACATCAGGAAATACCTCATGTGGAAGCCCTTTGTCTGAATTAAATATTATAAACCTTTCACCTGAATGAGAGCTACTTCAAAGACTAAGAATGAAGACAAACTAGGAAGGCAGTGAGTGTCCATTAAAGGAAGGCTCTGCCTTCCATCCTGGTTTGTTAAAAAAAGAAACCAAACCCCAGGGCCCCACATTTGAATATACTTTCATTTTAATACATTAATTTTGGAACAGGAAAAAACTTTTTCACTCTATGAAGAGCAGAATTTCACTGAAGGGAGGAAAATCCAGCCTTTCCAGATGGAGCTGTACCTGAGGAGGGTGGGAATAGCAGAGAACTGGCAGAACACTCCCCTGCCAGCCGTGCAGATGGCTCTGAGGGGACAGCTGCCTCTGAAGATGACAATTGCCCCAAATGTGAGTAGCCCCCTGCCCTAAACTACAGGCAACAAACCACACAACCCTCCTTTAACCCCATCACACTTTACTACAGTGGAAACTGCATCCTGGTCTTATTTTACCTCATGCCTCTTCTACCATCCCTCCATTCCAGTCCAAAAACATCTCACCCTGTTGCTGCACGAGTAACTCAGGAACAGGATGTACTCTCCTCACCCTCCATTCCCTGCTACAAGATGCAATTTGGCCTCTTGAGTATTAATGATGACTATTAAATATATCCAAGATAAAATAACTCTTCTATAGGTTGCCCAGAAAAATCAATAGGACAAGTCAATATCAATAACACAAACATTCTGCTTCTTTTTAGAGGCTAAAAAGTTCTTGTTTACTACACAAGTGTACAAAGTGCTGCTGACCCAGGAGTTTCTGATTAAATGATCATTAGTGCATTTAGAGTGTGAGTTTACAGCACTGGAACAAGCAGTGCCTGCACTCTTCACATACAGTCCACTACAGCAAAGCATTCCCAAAACAGCCCAACTGCTTCTAGTTGGCAGAAATACACTCCAAAGTTTCAAACCAAAATTCATCTAAAATTTTCATAGAGGGGGCTGTTAATGTTTTATATAATTATGCACCAAATCCTTGAACTACAATGGCTTTTTAGTTTTTAATATTTTAATTTTTTTTTAAATATAGGCCACACAAATAGACATCATTATACAAATTATGAGACAAGTACTTACAGGAATCTACTCTGAACAGATTCTCTTAATGAATTCTAACTGAAGGCTAATTAATTTCTCAAACAGTGAGAGAAGCAAGCTTGAAAAATGATATCAGCTACTCTCCAATGCAGTGAACAGATCTTTCAGGTAGAGTATCTGGGAAGAAAAATTGTTATTGGTTCAAGGAGTTATTGCAGCATGATAATCAGATTTTTATCATGCTGTATTTATGACACTGCACTGAAGCAGTGCTCAGATTTATAGCCCAGGTCCATGTCTCTTATATTCAGATGATCAAGGGCCCAACTAATTCAAGAGAGACTGACACACCGAATCAGCCAGGACCCTGCACAGACTCAAAGCATCCCCGCACGCTGGACACCCGCACGTGTCAGAGCGCCGATGCTCTGAGCGGCCTGGGTGACCCTGCACACTGCAGACCACTACAGAAACCACGTCACTAATTCACCAGGGCTCCACTTGATCTCACCCCAGTACAGAGTGCCAAGGGGACTTGCTGTTCACAGCACCCTTGTCTCTAGGAAAGCATCTGAGGCCAGTCGAGTCACTAAACTGGGCTCTCTCAGCTCGCCCCTCCATTCCTGGAATGGAAATGAAACTCCTGAGAAATGATCCAGGAAACCAAAGCTGAGGGAAATGAAACAAACTATAAGCAGAAGTGGACAAGAAAACATGAATTTCTCTGGAATCCACCAAGGCCATTATACTCTTCCCACTGCCAGCTCCTCTGTCACTCAAGAGCTCTCTGCATGGAAGAAAAGTCTGTTAGGCATGCAGAAGAGCATAACCCCTACTCCCCCTTGGCTTCTTTGGATGCTCATAGTTGTTAATGAGGTGTTCTTGATTTAATCAGGTTTCATCAAAAAGGATTTCAGACCCTTCACTACTGTGAATGACCCACTTACACCTTGGAAACATCTACACAGAAAGAGGAAGAGAGGATGAGAAGAGATTCATTCCAGTACATTTAAATTTACCCTTAGCCTAACTCTATAAAGCCTCAGAATTCAACACTTTGTATGAAGAGCAGAGCAGGATCGTTCTGTCCATTTTACATTTAGCTGTATTAGAAGCCCATAGCACTTTAAAGCTAAGTAAGAATCCAGTTATATTTCTTGCACATTTCAAATATACCCTACTCCTAGATGGTATGAATAGAGCTAATGAAAATCTGTTAAGGTAATCTTGTGGATGTCACCACAGAATAAACAATACCACATCAGTTACCAGGCCTGCTGTGTACAAAACCAGCACAGCAATTTGCTGCTCAAACCCTAGAAACAGGGGGAAAGCTTCTGACCTTCACAACTATTCTGCAAGTTCCTGAAACAGAAAGCATCCAAAAGCGAGGACACTGCCCACAACTGTTACAAAATAACCCCACATACAGACTAAACTCCAACTCACTTGCTACTTCATAACGTTGTACAAAGAGCTTTGATTCAATCAATTAAAAATCTCTAGTCAGGAGCCAGCACAGAAGCTGTTCCTGTGCTTTGGCTCAAAGTTACTCTAGCCCAGGCCATAAAAATGTAGACAATTTTGTGTTTCCTTCTGGATCCCTATCACTGCAAACAGCACCCACCCCCAGTCACCCAAAACACGGGCAGGATGTGTCCAGGGGAAGCAACAACCTTTGAGAACAGAGACCCCATGGCTCTAACAAGGAACAAAGCTCTGCTCGGCCTAACAGCAAGTGCCAGCGCCTGTCTCCACACAGCTCTGCAGACACAGGCCAGGCTGCTTCACACTTACTTAATCTCTTTTAAATCTTCTGCAGCGTAAGAAGTTCTTCATGTTAAATTTCAGGCATAACAATAGTTCACATGCACTGCCAACCAAAAAAATCACGAAACACTGCTGAAATGGCATCATAAATGAAACCCTCTGCTCAGTAGCTTGCAGTTAGCGTGCTGCTTGTACAATGCATCAGACACCACCCTGGGTTCCTGACAACACAACTTCTCATGTGCTAACACTGCTACAAAGCATCTTCCAGTGACTGCAACAGCACTCACACACAAACACCGGCACTTCTGCTCATCTCTTCACTTCAGACAGCATTTCCATGGTCACAGCATTGATCACTGTTGGCTTTAAGTACATTCCAGATATAGACCTAACGCACAGCGTGGCATTTTAACAGCCCTAATAACTACCCTGCGGGCTAGTTCTTGGAAACTGAGCTCCTCTGAGGTGTAACACACTCACAAACACACTCTAGTGCCACCCAAACACTTAGCAAGCATGCTGGTCACTGCACTGTCCAGGTCACCTGTACAAGCAGCCACTGGCACCAGCCAGGTCTCTAAGCAATCTCATCACGCCAGCATCTGCACCGCGTTCCACGCTCCAGTACCCATCGTCAAAACAGCTTTGTCTCGCTTGTGCTTCAACTTCTTCCCTTCGAGGCCACCGTGCAGGGATAGCATCAAGAGTCCTACTGAAATCAGAGTATCTCTACTACACACAGCATTACCCCAACCACGTGCATTTTTGACGCTGTCAGTCACAGCCCACTGCTTGCAACAAATCCGCCTTTAGGGAGCTGTTGCAGAGAAGGTTTCAAAGAAATTCCTGCACTGACTAGATAAGATTATGCATATTAGTATCACTTTCATTAACAGCTTTAGAACTAATTACCTTCTATTGCTATGAAGAGTTACAGAAGGCATCAAACTCAACCTCATGACGAGAGTAACAATTTCAGAAAAAAAAAAAATCCCTTTTCCTTGTAATAATTTCAGAAGTTTACCCACATTCCAGAGTTTTAGTTTACATTCCCTATGAAGTATGGGTGAACCAAGGAAGTGCTCATTTTTCAATCAGCACACAAAGCAGAAATCAAAAGGATTTCCCAGGCAGCTTGTTGAAAGGATCCTCAATTTAGATAGCATCTACAACTATGTATAAGTAAAACTCTAAGCTTACTCAAGGAAATATGTTATAATATATATTCATAAAGCATTCTTGACAAATCTGAGTTACACTAAAAAAGTGTAAAATATTTGCTTAAGACTGCCCAAAACCAAAAGCAAGGTAGGGGACAGAAAAGGCAAAAAACAGGAGCAAGGAGCTGCTGGGGAACAGGAAAGTCTGAAGCAAACTTCCCCTGTCTGGGAGCATAAACACGCGGGCTACAGAGCCACGGAATCTCAGCTTCAGTGCCCAGCGCTTTCAAGCATGAATGAAACTACTTTAATAGTTTAATATTTCATTAAAATAATTTAGAACTTATAAATAAACCAGGAGATTCAAAACAGGCTGTGAAGCAATCTTCCAGATAATGGAATTTTACTGGTAATTTACTGCTGAGTTATGCAATCGTGGTAGCCAACTTACCAGACAGAGCAAAGAGCCTCTGCTTCCCCGCACCGGTGGAAATAGCCAGGCACAGAAACCTCTGTTCTCAGGAGGGATGAGGCCAGTCAACCCACCCACACTGGCTCTTTCTATACTGATCACCACTTTATCCCTTCCTGCATGGATACTGTTCAATAGCTGGGCATTTTCATTTAGAACAGTGGTCACATGGAGCTTTACCAGCAAAATTACAGTGGTATGATGTTTGCATAGAGCTGCATGTAACAGAACTGGAAGGAGACTGGCTCTCAACCACCTAAGAACCATTTTGCTACATGCAGAGACACAATCTTCTTCCAGACAAAAAGTAAACTCTTCAATGATTTAATGCAACTTTATTCAAGCTTTTAGTGGTAAAGATATACTGATTCAGCAGGCAACACAGTTTGGGGATAAAGAACCTGACCTGAAGACAGGGGCTAACATTCCATCTTTTATCTGTAGAAGATGATCTTTAATAACCACAGGCATGCCTCAACAGTCCTTTAATTGGATGAGTGGTTTCTTGAGAAGATACAAATCATTTGTGGTTTGTGTAAATAAATTTGCACAGCTGGAACTGTGTAATACTTGATGCCCTGCGTGGGAGCCTGAGTGTCCATCTTCAGAGAACAAATGAATCACCAGGGTGGGATTTGAGGAGAAAGCAGATCACCAGTGTAAGAGTTGGAGAGTTACACCTGCTTGCCTCCCAGACACTCACAAGAGTATCATGAATTCTTTTCCAAAGAGCCCAAGGCACAGTGCCACTCCACTACAGAGTCAGTGAGGCCAACTTCAACTGCAGCTTCTGCACAATCTTGAGGCATGAAACTCTGAAACGAGAAGCTGAAACAGAGAAGTTGGGCAAGTACCGCTCCTTCCTCTAGGAAAAAAAAAAGATTACGGACTGAAAACCCAAACATGCTGAATGTGAACAAAATAATTTTAATCTTCCTTTCCTTTGGAGTAAGCTGGGAAAGCCCCATCACTCAGGTTAGGCTGGCTTGTGACTGGAAGACCAGTATCAAACTGCTGGTTAGAAAAAAACAATTGACCTTGCTCTGGTCTAGGCTGAAGGTGGAACATCGAGGACAGACTTACAGCTGTGCTGCTGCAAGTTGCTCTTCGGTATACACAGGCCTGAGCTGACTTAGTGGGGGCAACAGCAATATCAGACTGACTTGCAGTGGAACTTCTGTGTGTTAAATGCACGTGCAAAGCTACCCTACAGAGAACACGAGTGTGAGCTTTGCCCGTGTTCCAAGCAGGACAGATGGAAATCAGCTCTAAGCCACTGAGCCCTGCGCACAGCCCTGTGTTTGACGGAACGTGCCCTGCAATTAGACTCAATCTCAGCAGTTTCCGGGATACAGGACTTGGCTTCTGACCCCAGCTGCACAGGACAAGGCTGTTTTGGCTCCAGGTTAAGGTTCTATGGAGAAGAGGCTGACCCCCAAAACAGCATCGCAGCAAAGGGTGGCACCAGGCCAGCGAACACTTAAATGCCTGGAGACTCCCCTGTGACTGCCGCTGTTCTCAAGCACTTCAGACTTCTCTGCAGCTGTGGCAAGGTATAAACCTTCACACAACACAGGAGCATATCTTTCCTTGAAATTAAGATACACACATCAAGTGACTGTAAAGCCATTATGTTTGTCTTAGCATTGTTTGTAAATATCCATTACTTGTCTTGCAGCAGCTGAACAATGACAACTGTGCTCTGCATCGCTGACACCTCACAAATGCACAGGATACTGTCACACTGAAAGCAGAATTAGGTACTTTGCTTCCCCATTCCTTTCCAGTTAACAAAACTGCCTGGCTGGCTCCTCTGCAGTTTTACTTTAAAATTCAGCTGCAATCCTACTGTATCCACTGAGGATCTATTTTTGGAACAGTCAAATATTCCTTACTGCTCTATTGCTCCATGCTCAAGTCTCACTTTTATGAGTCCTACAATTGGTATTCGTCACTTTTTTGGTCTTAGAATCACAGACACTTTCAATAAGCAGGTCTATTAAAACATGTTTAACATCTGGAATATGTTAGGGTATTTTAAATAAAATTATTACTGTGCAGACAAAATCTAATTTATGAGTGGAGGAGGAAAGGATGACTACAGCCTTGCTGCAGTACAGGCTCAAGATTCCTCATTAAACCGTTGTCTGAAAGGTTAGAGGCTTGTACTACCACAAAGAACAAAGTCTCCTGATCTCCATCCAGATCACCCCCCCATCACAGGCAGGTTCAGTGAAACAGGTTGGACTTCATTGTTCAGACTGCACCCACCAGGTTTTCATCTGGCCCAGAGGCAACTGGCCTCTGAGCACTGCAAGAGTGATTTCACACTACCAAGAGTGGAATCAGTGTGGGAAAGAAAGCTCTGCCAAAAAGGTACAATTCAGGATAAGCAGTACAGCTCAACCATAAAGGTCTTGTAAAGGTTTGGCTTTTAGACCAGCAAAATACCAGCTTCCAGATAGAGAGCGGCTGTCCTCTATAAGCAAACTAATTAACATTTACTAAGTACATCAATTAAAGCTTGACCATTCACTAGTGTCAATGGCATGTCATCAGAATGAAGCATGAGAGGGAAGTTAAAAGTAATATTTAAAAAAATAATAATCTTAAGCTTACATACACATCTGATGTACCAAGAGATGCCTCACAAAGGTTGGAAATGGGTGGGAAGATCAACAGTACAGAACACCGGTGGTTTCTCACATGGAATCAAACTATTAACCAGACTAAGACTCGTCACCATGAAAAAGAATAATTTAAAAACCGAGGGAGATCTCTCACAGATCTAACAGGGCAAGCAGCACCTAGACTGAGCAGGGTGTGATGGGCTCTTCCAGCACAGGGAGCAGGCGGTGCCAGCTGAGCGCACAGCAGCCAGGCTCTGATGAAGGATCCATCTCCTCACAGAGCCCACCGGGAAGTGCAGGCTCCTGCTGCAGGCTGTCACGACAGGGCTGGCTTGGCTCCAGACAGGAGCTGGGCAGGCACAGGGAAGAGAAGACAGAACAGCAGTGCTACTGCAGACAACAGGCACACTCTGGAGCGGAAGGGCTGTCAAGGCACATCGCTGGAGGATGAAAACGCATCCGGAGAGAGCCTTACCCTGTGTTTTCATCATTCTTACCCTCTTCCCTAGAGGCAGATACCGTCCTTGGCCACGGCCAGAGACATCACACACTAGGCAGAGAGATTTGCCTTATGCAGGTCAGTGCTGTGGCTCTGTTGGGAGAAGAACACAACCCTCCTCCCCACATCCAAACATGCCATGAAGATACCAACAAGCAGGGGACACTGCTGCACCATTAGCACGGGAAAGTGGTGACTCCTGCACCCCTGAACCTGCTCCCCAGTGAAATGGCTGAGGGAGCTGGGGCTCTTTAGCTTGGAGGAGACTGAGGGGTGACCTCATTAACGTTTATAAATATCTGAAGGGTGAGTGTCAGGGGGATGGGGCCAGGCTCTTCTCAGTGATGTCCAACGATAGGACAAGGGGCAATGGGTGTGAGCTGGAACACAGGAGGTTCCGCTTAAATTTGAGAGGGAACTTCTTTCCTGTGAGGGTGACAGAGCCCTGGGACAGGCTGCCCAGGGAGGGTGTGGAGTCTCCTTCTCTGGAGACATTCAAGACCCACCTGGACACCTTCCTGTGTGATCTCATGCAGGTGTCCCTGCTCTGGCAGGGGGATTGGACTGGATGAGCTTTCGAGGTCCCTTCCAACCCCTGACACTCTGTGATACCAAATGGCTTCCAAAGAGAAGGCAATTAAAAAGAACAGACAAAACTCCTTCGATTCTTTTCTAAAAAGCAATTAAAATCATAGATTGCAGACTACAGACATCAGTTCTTTACCCTCCTTTACAGCAAAGAAAGGCAAATAAAAGCGAGAATCAGTTTAGTCAACACAAAACAAACAAGTTCAAGTGAAATTGCTTTAAATCCTGTTCATTCCAACACCCGTGGCTGCACCATGCAGACCATGACACACTTTCAATAGAAATAAGTAATTTCATAGAGCTGCCAATTCCACAATGAAGAATTTATCCACAGGCCACCAATGAATTTCACAGCAAAGACAGAGGTTTGTAAATTAAGTGGCATAATTTACACACTGAATGAAATAGCCAGAAAAATATCCTCTGCAACGGGTTCTGCTGACTCCATGTCCGTGGCATTCGCATTTCACACTACATGAAGAGACACAACACACTCAAGGAAGGAAGTGCTCCCAGCAGGAAAATAACTGTTCCCTTCTGTTGTGGCATAAACACATAGAAGTGACACGTCACCATCCTGACCATCACCAGAGAAATATTCATTTTCACCAAATGACACCTCTTATTATCAAAGCAATAAGATACAGCATCACAGCAGCAGGTGGCCAGGCAAAAAGTCACCAGGCACAGAGAGGCTGAGGTGGAAAGAGGTTTGCAATGTAGTTTTCAACTGCTTGATCTGCATATATTCCAAAACACACCTACACTCAAGTTTTAGGAATATAAATAACATCAGAATGAAAACATTTGTAATTATCCAACAAGTAATCCAAAACATCCATAACTCCACAGATTCAGATATTTAACTTCATAAATCTGACCACTACAAAGTCTTGAAATGCTAATTTAAGAGAAGCCAAACATATATCATTAAGAATTAAAACAGTTTAAATAGAGCTTCATTTGTGATACAGAAGGGTAGCTTCTCTTTGCTCCCTCCCACGATCCCTCTGCTGTCACCAGAGTTAAAGCTGTTAAGTTCCAACAGCCCTGTGATTATTTTTATGTTCAGATTTACTGATATCAAGTCTCCAAATCCAATTATCATAAAGTAAAACCAAAGAGGAATCCAAGACAGAAAATGTTCAAATCTGAAGTTTCATACATGAATATAAAGCAGAAAAAACAAGTCAGCTAGCATGCTACCCCACTGCATCATACAAAATACTTTATAAAAAAATAAATTCATTTTTCTAAGGTAAGGACAGATTCCCCTTTATGCCAAAGCAACCCCCAGAACTCACAACTCCAGCCATTAAGCACAATTTACAAATCCTTGGCACTGCTGAAGAATGCCAGGCCTGAAGGCTGCTGAATCCAGTTCCTAACGGCCCCTTCATCTACTGGAACAGCCATGGGCTTCAGCATTGCTCCAACTGCTGATCCCTCATTATCTCCCCAGGGAACCAAGGGCTCACACACACAGCCTGCCCAGTTGCTCCTCTTTCTCATGGGCAGCTGCCACCAGGTCCCTGACAGACCTGCCCCTGACAGACCTGCTGGCCAGCCCCAAGCCTGGGGAGGAAATTGGGCCAACAAGGTGTTGATTTTCCTTTTTTCCAAGACAGCTTTTGAGCAGCCTGTCTCCCTGGAGGGGCTTGCTGCTGAATGTGCCTCTGCAAGAACACAAACAGAGCAACAGGCTGAAACACCAACTCAGCCATGATGGGAAACCACGTGCTGGGTGATGTTTCTCTGACCCTCAGAGGAGAGCACCCCTGAGCCACAGCCTGAAACCTCTGTGGACTGGGCAGAAATCAATGTTACTTGAGCAAAAGCAGTGCAGAGAAAAGCCAGGGCCTTGGGACTGATCTCAAATTGGGATGGCTCATCACTTGCCTGTACTCTTTTGGCAAAGCTGCCCATGCTCAGCAGAGCCCAGATGATGCTGGGCAGCCCCTTCCAACACCAGCTTCCCAGCCATGCTGCCACCAGATCTCCCACCAGCACGAGTTCCTGGCATGACTCTCACCTCAAACATCACTGACTGATAACAAGGGAGATAAGCTGCATGCAAACCCACTGTGAGAAAGCCAAATTATTAAATTACCTGGAACAGGCCCTACTTAACATTTTTACCTGGGCTGCTAACTTGACCTGTCTTAACCATACCATAAAAATGAGATTAAAATTGTTAATAATTCAGTGTAACAGCCCATTTCTTTTTTTAGAATATGTACACAGTAATTTCAAACTACATGGAAAATGTGAAGACAAATTCACTTGGGAGAAAAGAAAATAGAGCATTTAAGACTAACCTGTAATTAATTTTAACTGGAGCTAATTAACAGATTTCCTTGCAAATTCTCAGAAGATTTGTTCTATATTCAGAACACAAGTTTTAAGATCACATCACCGCCCTCCTTCCAGAAACATCCTGAATTCAAACTAAGTGCAAAGCAACACCTATTTTGGTTACGAGAAACACAACAAAAACCTCTTAATTCTGTGTTCCAAAATCTGGACTCTGACTCAATGTGTGTTATGGTAAATCCTCAGGGGTTGCTTCCAACCCCTCAGGCTCTCCTTCTGCTCCCTCTTTCACAGTGTGTTTGTTTCCTAAAACCACAGCAGCTGAAATACTCTGCTGTAGGACAGCAGCAAGAGCTCCATGCTGGAGATGCACCTAATTGGATGTATCCTACAGAAACACCTCACTCTACATCTGCAGCCAACATCTCTGATCACTGAGCAACCTCTGGCTCCTCACTGGACATATTTTTAGAATTAACCAAAAAAATAACCCCAAAACAAAACAAAAACACCCATATCTCTTTCCCACAGGGTTTTGAAGGCTTTTACCCATGCTGCTCAATGGCTAACCACACGCTACCTCACAAGCACGAAGTGACATCTTTTCCAGGTCACACCTGCAGTATCACAGGTCTCTAGGACTCTGGGGGATATGTTAACCACTTCCTTCCTGCCAGGTTCACACATGTTTGAGATTTTTAACTGGAAGGTCACGTCACTCAGTTGACCAACAGATCCTAGAGCAGCGCTTCACACCAGACTCGAAGCTAAAACACCTGCCAAGGGTGAAAAGCTGGGAGTGCTTCAAAACAAAGCAACAAAAACTGCTTTGATACCTATTTTTCTCCTATGGACACCTTTCGGGGTTTGACAGCAGGGGTGGTTTAGCTCTTAAAGTGTAAAAGAGTCGTGAAAAAAAACCAAACTGACTAAAAGCATTTGGTGAACAAGAGAACTGCAGCTGTCAGCTATAGTCAGGTCATGTGTTTGCCCACAAAAAAAAAACCAAACAGGAAACAGCTAGCCATGGAAATGTCTGAGCAGGCCATGAAACAGCACACCAGCCACACAGCCAGCGGGCTGCCACGTCAGGAGTTCTCCCTAGTGCTGCACTTAACTCTTGTGTTTGTTAACCAGGACCCACTCCAAACAAGTGACCAAGAAGTCGTCTTCTTACAGCGTGTGCTAACACAAGAGACCACCAACACCAACAGAAACCAGCAGTTAAAACTGCAGACACTTAACTGGAGATGAGGAAACCCACACAAGGCACTGCTCTACCCTCACCAACGCACTTCCAACGGGAAACAACCCGGAATCCTCAGCAAAGACAGGAAGCAAAGTGGATGAGAGTCTGGGAGCTGTACAACCAAAGGGAAAACCACCCAGCAGTTGGGGACTCATCTGCTCCCTCCCCGGGCTTTAAGTACCCAAGACAAACTCTCAAGGGGGTGCGCTGTGCTGGGGGAACAGATCACTTCTCTGTACCTTCAAAGCCTACTTGGTGCTTGGAAAAGCACTTGGAGAAAGGCTTCCCTTCCTCACCAGCCCCTCAGCCCCTCTTCACGTGATCTGGGGAATACATACAAAGAAAAAGAGACTAGAAGGAATAAAACCTGTAGGGATTTACGAGCAGGTGTGGCACTTGCTACATTAGTTTTTTTTTTTTCAAATGAAAAGATTAAGTACTGCCTGATCAGGAGACTCATTACAATCTAGATCAAGGGATTACACTTTGATTTGTCAATCTGAAAAAAATAGATCATTTTTTCTAGTTTGCTCTGTCATTGAAGCATGTTTATGCCATCTCCAATCTCATCACTTTCCTGTAATTTAGCAATACTTTAAATTATGAAGATTTACCTTAAACACTGTTTTTTTTTCAGATCTATAAAACCAAAGAAAGCCAGTCAGCCTGTTGCCCAAAAGCAGTAAATCTGAACCATTAAAATTACAACATAATCAAAAGGGCACTACACATTACACTTATCAAGGAACATTCACACTTTAAATACTGGAGATATTCTATCAGAACAGAGGAAAAACATGAGACCAGTTTGGTTTTTTGTTTTGTTTTTTTTTTTTAAAGGATTTTCATTATAATATGCAGTTTGGAAGGAAGTAGTTTTCAGCCTCAAGGCAGTGCAAGATTAATTGCTATTTTGATTTTAAAATAAAAATTAAATGTGTTATTTCCCCAAGTGCAAGCTCGACACTGATGTCTGGTTTACCTGCAGACTCCTCCTCACTGTTTGGCACCAGTGGAAGCTGACAGATGCCAGGGACTTTAACCAAGTGAAACCATTATCTTAGGTATTCAAAAAACACAAAATACCTTTGAAGGTCTGTCTATTGTCACAAGCAGGTTTGAAAAAAATCTTAGTTTTCACAAAGCTACAAGTTCTTAAAATCTATGTTAATTTGACTAAAGTAAGAGGACAAGTTTAGAGCACACTTGCTGTGTTCAATCATATTTATTTCTGAAACCAAGTAATTTGTGGCTGTAAACAGGACATTTTCTAAACTGGCTGAAGAGCAATACATTTTCCACAGAGCTTCCAGAAACTCAAAAAACCCCCAAAAGCCTCTGGTTAATGGTTCAATTCAATGTGGTTCTTTCAAAAATCTTACTTCTTTTTGAAGAATGCATAAATTCCACCCATGGAATGCCATGGTAGCTGATCATTCATTATTTAAATTTACTTTGGAAATTAAACTCAAGGAGAACTATCTAATGCATGTCAGACTGAAAATGAGCTGTGAATCTCCAAAGTTAATTTTAGCCTCCTGTGTGTTAAGAAACCTTCAAGATTCAAGTTCTTAACTGCACTTTAACATTAAGAACTACTTATTCAGCAAAGTCCCTGTATGACTTTAAATGTAAACCTCTTTAAGCCAATTTAAAAATATGATCTTTAAAAGTTTTATAAAAGCAGCTTGTCATTTTTTCTGCAATATATTTAACCTTGGTAACTTGACAAGTGAGTCTAAGTAAACAGTAATTTTTCCACATTTCAGCTGGTTCCAGCATTACATAAACTCCAATATGAGCAGGAAGAAAAATGAGGGAAGATTCTATTCAGTCTGATGAACAGCTGTGCAAGTTGGTTGTTTGGGTTCTTTAAAAAAAATTATATATATATATATATATATATATGCACACACAAAGAGTTTTCAAGAAGTTGACCATGATACACATGCCACAGAGCAGCCAAAAGTCATCATGTCAGCACTGGTAATCATCTGGAGAAATCACTTTGCCTGTGGTAGGCATCAAGACTAAAATGTGGTGATTTCCAGCCCAGGATTCTTGAATCTTTTCAAATTCAGGTGATAGTTTCATTAAAAGATTTGCATCCAGCTCCTACTGTTCTCAAGGCAACTCAGATATTATTTGGAACCACACAATTCACCACTAAACAGAAATCTTCAGGGCAGCTAGCTTATATTAGATATTAGGGAGCCTGCCTTTAATGACAAAGGAAGGGGTGTGCAGTGATGGATCTCCCAGCTCGCTGCCCACAACTGCACTTCACCAGTTCTCTCCCAGGGCTGAGACAAGGGGTTGTGCCCTGAAGTATATTCTCACAGTGATACATGAGGGTTCAGTAGATTATTTCTGGATTTCAGTGGAGGAGCATAAGAGAGAAACTTCTTTTCAACACCAACTCAACTTAGAAAAAGAATTTTCACTGCATCTATTTTACAAGTCTTTGTATCATAATTGTCTGCAAACCACTTGCCTTGTCAATCTTGGTTTAGATCAAAGTGGAATTAAATCCAGTTTTTTGTCTCAATATAGCTGCACTCACCCTTCACAGAGAGAACAGAGCTCTCTCAAAACACACTGCAGCAGGATGAATGGAATGCTGATTGTACTTTATTCTCCCTCAAGTACCTCTTTGAAACCCAGGAAAGGAAAAGTGGGCAAATAGGAAGTTTGTAGTGTAAATGATCCACTCAGAAAGAGGCATTCACTTGGTTGTTTGTAGAAAAGAAGAATTTTATGCTGATTTCTCTATCTGAAAGCTAAATTATCATTGACTTAATGAGCTCCAGTTCCTAGCTGGAACACATATCATCCAGGAAATCTTTACAGTCCACAAAGGCTTGGCTGACACCAACACCACTGATCTTCATTACTGCTCTACAGAATGGAGGATGATTTTCCAAATAATTTTTTTAACAGTACTCAGCACCTCAAGACAAAGATGAGACCCCACACAACAAGACCTAAGCGAGAAACATTGATTTTTGTTAGACAGCTCAGCACAAAGAACACCGCTGCCACATTGACCAAAGGTTTATTTTAATGACAGCTGAGAGTCTCTGATGTGTGGGTTTAAACCTGTTTGAGGACACATTATCTCAGGCATGAGGTGTGTGTGAAAGGGATAGAGAAAAAACCTCAAACAAAAAACACTGTTGAAGTTGTTTGCTGGGTGCCTTAAACTCAAGCTTGGTACATGTCAGGATGTGTTCCTCATTTCAGAAGAGCTGCTGAGACAGTTACAGTAACATTACAGCACTTTTTTTGTTGAGAATATGCAACACAGTACTGCCACTTTAGTGAGCACAGACTTTGACAGGAATATTCCTTCCAGAAATACTTCATCAGCTTATGCAAGCACTATTCAACCAAGGGAAAACAGTGAGAAAAGGCGTGAAACTATCACGTACTGTTCATATTCTTTAAAGCATTTGGCTCATGGAGTCACTCCTCTACAATACTTCAGAAAATGCATGAGCATTTTTGACAGATCACCATCAGGAATTACACATTTTAAAAACCAATAACATGACAGAAGCAACATGGCAGGACAAGGATGTTCATCCAGTGACCACATTCTGGCCAAGTTCAAGGGATAACTGGCTGCCCTGGCACAGATGAAATAAATCATACATAGTATTGCTAATCTAAACTTCTGGTCTCAGGACGCATCCTGTTCAGCTGTTTCTTTTTATAAACATTCTTCTCCTCTTAGCTCACTGTTTTAATTTTTCAACTATTATTTTCTCCTGGTTGCATATGTTGTATAGCCTCTTTCTTTCTACAAGAGAAAGAAGCTTTCACATGAGGAAAGACTTAGCACTTGTTAAAGATTATTCTTAAACTGTTATCCCCAAGCTGCACAACAGTTTGAGAACTCCAAGTTAATATTAATAGTCAGAAGCATTTCTAATTACACCCAGTAAAGCACTGCGAAAAATCCTGATATCAGCATTTTAACTCAAAATATCCTTGAAGAAATAATTTAAGAGAAGAATTTTTGTCTTCAATACAACAGCAAGAAGAGTTGTCAGTTCAGCAAACAGAGAATTTTGTCCAAGAAACTCATTTTTGTTTGTCAACTAAGACAAAGAACCAGAATACTCCACTGAAGGACAAAGTTACACACACAATCACATTTAAATTAGCTGCCAGTAAGTGCAGTAAATTCCTAAAAGACCTTCAACATATCACAGCCAGATTCTTCACCACTCATGAAAATCACCACTTCTCTGCCTTGAAGTGTTTGCAAGAGCAAGACCTGCATGTGTAATACTGGAGACAGTGTCAGGAGTAAGATAAAAAGAAATTGAAGTTGTTCCCCATAGAGTGATCCAATCCTTTTTTGCTCTGTGACTGTGAAGGATCACTTCTGCAAAGAACTCTGCACTTCAAACCATGTGATCTATCTAAATATTTACACTACAAACACTATTAAAACTCTTCTCTGAAGCCATTACACACAGTATTTTCAGCAAGTGAAACAAAACTATTACTATCTAGATTATTATTTAGTTTTAACTGTTCTTATCAGGTAGAACTGCTCTCCTCAACTGCTCTTGGTAACTCATGAGAGCCACACAGCTGTGGATTTGGCTGAATATACTTAAAAATGTCAAACAGCTACTTTCCTTCTGTTTCCTAAAAGAAAAGAGGGAGGGAGAGGGGGAGAGAGAGAATAAAGAGGGAACCCAACCAGGATTTTCTTCCCTTTTTTGTCACAATTTGTAGCATTAGCACAGAAATTAGCAACTATGCCCCCAAAAGGCTTTTTTGTCCACTCCTCTGGCCTCCACAGCAATAGGGGTTTTTTTTTTCCTCCTCCCCAAAGTATTAACAATGCTCAGAACGCTTTATCTTCTTTTGTTCAGGCTTATCCTTGTTTTCAGGGCTTTCTCTGTGCTCTCCAGTCCTGATGAAGATGCAACCACAACAATCTCTTAATCAGTGTACTTGACACTTTCTCCCATGCTGGAATAGATCGCTCCCAGTCCAAACCAACTGGGAAGTACGCATCAAGTCCACTTTTGCTCTAGCTTTAAAATAAATCTATGAACTATATCTAAACTTTGGGAGCAAAAGAGAACACATTATGTAAAAAAATACTCAGAGTAGAGGAGAAATTACCAAAACACATACCTCCCATATTTTGTGCATCTTTTCAGATTGTATGTTCTACAGTACCCATCACACAGAGCCCACTAACCCCTTAGCAACACAAGGAACTGTCAAGGAAGAAAATTACAGCAAAAATTAATACTTACAGCCATAATTAACTCAAAAGGGTGTTTATACACCCGTACGGGCGACTGATACTTCTGCACCATTGCTGCAGTTAGTCAGAGCAACTCAAACCTGAAAAAGAGATTTTTAAAGCCATCTGTTAGATGCAGGAAGCCATTTTCCATCTTCTCTTGCAATTGTTCTGTGCATGATACCACGCTCGTGGTTCTGTAGGAAATCCTTCACAATTCCCTGATGGTTTTGGGGTTTTTTTTGGAAGATGCAATGGGGCTGTGAAAAGCTATATATATTTTTATCAGAAATGACTTATCATTTCTTCCAAAGATGACATAAAATTAGCACATTCTCAGTCCTGTTTTAGTAACAAAGCTAATTAGTAACAAAGCTTCAGACTTCATCAGGACAGTGAGACTTCCTGCCCTGCTGCTGAGAGCCAAACAGTGACACACACCCGCCAAGGGCAGGAAAGCATCGCCCAGACCCCCAGCATGGTAAGCAGGCTGCCTCGCTTATAGGTCATTCTGAACTGGGACTGGGTGAAATAAAATGAAATAAAATGAAATAAAATGAAATAAAATGAAATAAAATGAAAAAGGGAAACAGAAAAGGAGTTTAAAAAATATACCAAGTGTTAAAAATCCTTGGTTTTGGAAAGAAACTGAGCACGCTGATAGCGGACATTCCTTCATCATTTCCAAAACAAATTAAAGACTTTTCAGAGAGAAACTTAAGAGAGAGCTGGGGAGAAAAACTTGGACAAACTACAAACATTCCGCTGTATGGCTGGGAAAAAAACCACTAGAAACGGAGCGGAGCTGTTCCCGTGGCTTTGCGTTCAGCCCAAACTCTCGTGGGTGCGACTGCATTTACTGGAGACACACGGGCAGCAGCACCTGCAGACGGAACCGTGGGCTGCGAGCCAGGCTCATTGGAGAGAGAGATGGGGTTATTGCAATAAGTTCGTTTTCCTTTTCTTTTTTTTTTTTTTTTAATGTGTTCTCATGTTTTCTCCAGCACTTCTGCAAAGTAGCAGAGCGATGGGCACCGCAGCTCCTCAGTCACCGGGGCAGCCTGCCATCGCTTCAAGAGGCAGCAGAAGTTCCCCGACATCCCGCTCAAGAGAGGGATCGATCCGTCACTACTCCGCTTTTTTTTGTAAAATAAAAAACCCACCTGAATCAGCAAAAAATCCCGCAAACCCCCTCCCGTCCCCGGACACACACAGTTACACAACGAAGAGTCTCCGCGTCTCTCTGCCGCCCGCCGGGCCGGCGCTCGGGGAGGGGGACGGGACCCGGCCGACACCTGTGACCGCCCCGGGGGGCTCCGGACGAGGCCGCCCGCCCCGGGAGAACCCGAGCCCCGGGGGAACCGTGACCCGCCCGAGGGCCGTTAACGGGCGACACCCCTCCCCCCCGCCCCACACGGGATGCGCCGTCCGCCCCTCCCTCAGGGCTCTCGCGGGGCCCGGACCCGCCGCCGGTAACGCCGAGGGGAGCCGGAGGGGAGCGGCGGGGGACAGCAACGGCGGCGGAGGGGCTGAGAGGAGGGGGCGGCCGAGGGGCTGAAGGGAGGGGGCGGCGGGGCACGGGAAAGGGAAGGGGGGGGGAGGCAGCAGCCGCGCGGATCCGTTACCGTTTCCCTCACGGCGCCCAGGCTCGCTCCGGCCTCATCCCGTGCGGGGCAGGGCTGCCGCCGCCGCCGCCGGTTCCGGCGGACGGGGCGGGGGGGACGGGGTGGAACGCGCGGCCGTTGTCACTTGTGACGGGGCGGGGGCGGGGCTTGGCCCTCGGCAGGCGCTGCGCGTGCACGGCTACCCCGGGCGGGGGTTAGGTGGGAAGGCGCCTTCTCCGCGCGCTGCTCGTGCGCCTGCGCACTGTGGCCGGCCGGCTCCGAAGGGTGCGCGTGCGCAGTGCGGGGCGCGCGAGGCGGGCTGAAGGTGCGGGGCGAGACGGGGACCCACAGACACACGGACCCACAGACACACGGACCCACACAGACACACGGACCCACGGACACACACGGACCCACAGACACATACGGACCCACACGGACCCACAGACATACGGACCCACAGACACACACGGACCCACAGACACATACGGACCCACACGGACCCACAGGGACCCACAGACACACACGGACCCACAGACACACGGACCCACGGACACACATGGACCCACACAGACACACACGGACCCACACAGACACAGAGACCCACACTTGTCCAGTTGCCTGCATGTAGCAGAAGTTAACTAGTTAATCTAGCAAGTCTGTAATTAGATATAGTTATCTGATTGATATTCCCGGCCATTATGCCTGTAACATCCTTTTCCTGCTCTGAAAGCCGGAGATACAATCCTGCCAGCATAGCAGGGTGAGGAATTTACACCCACTCAGATTCCTCTTTGTTCGTAACATTGCCCTCATTAGATTCTGGGAAATGTTTTGGTTTTTACTGACTGCCACTTAACCAGATGGCCATGTAACCAAAAAAGCGTCATTTGGACTTTTAAAGGTATTGAGAGTTCATTGATAGAGTGAAAGCGCCAAGTGTAAGTTCATAATTTAATGTCTAAATTAGTTGCGGTAGGTGTCTCGCCTGTTTTCTGCAGAAACAATATTCTTAACAAAGTAGACACAGAAGAGGAAAGTAATATTTTAAAAATGTTTCTATTATTGTTTATATTCCTGTTACATCATCTTTTACGGCAGCTCCAGCAGCACATCACTCGGAGGAACAGAAATGAACAAGTGGGTGGGTGAAAAGTTTAAGGAACGCTGTGGGGTGTGCTGCAGGCTGAAGCCCAGAGGACAGAGGCTGAAGGTGCAAACCATCCCAACTATCCCTTATTTTCAGAAAAGGAGGAACGCAGCTTGCTAGGTGTGAAGGGAAGTTGGGCCCTGGGGAGGTTCTGCGGGGGCAGTCACTCCCCACCGCGGTCATTCCCCACCGCAGTCACTCCCCACCGCAGTCACTCCCCACCGCAGTCACTCCCCACCAGTCACTCCCCACCGCCCGAACGCTTTTCCTGGATTGCATTCCTTCACGTCAGGAACTTTGGTTACACAACTCGAAGCGCAGTCAGTTGTGTTGTTTCAGGCAATATTGTCAGGGAAATTAATGAGAACTTTGGGAAGTCAATCCTTTATTATTAATAATAACTAACTTAAATTGCCTGGGAGCAATGCAGGGCTGATGTATACAAGAAAAGAATCAAAATGCCTGCGGGCCTCGTTGTAATTCAGCACAAGCCCCTGGAATTTCAGCAGGCAGGTACTTGCTCTGGGTTCTTTGGTTGGCATTGCAGAGAGTGAACCAAACGTAGTGGTCCTGGCTCCTCACTGTCCAGCGCATCTCATCTCCACAGCTTCTGTACGAGAGAGGAGACTGTGAGGAGTTCTCAACAAGAGAGAACGTGTTCATTCAAATCTTGCTGCTAAGCTGTACATTTATCAAAAGTACGTGAGAGAAGGATGAGATTTTGAGTTCAGATACACTGAAGTCCTAAAAGAGCTGTTCCCTAATAAATCAGTCTCCTCTGAGTTGGTGGAATTTTTTATGTACCACTGGCTATGTTGAAGTAAATGCCTCTTCCTAAACCTTCCAAACCATGAAGAACGTCCCAAATGGTACCATTTGCAGCTAAAATAAGCACAAAGACTGACAAACAGCTGATAGGACAGAGCTGTGCCCTGGTGACACACGATTCTGGCTTAGACACAGTTCTTGTTAAACACATGATAGGTACTTAACCAGATGTCACCATGTTTTCTTGCCCTTGTCAGTCTAGGAAGCCAGTATCAGGTGGTGCTGGACATGAAGTGGCCTGAATTTCTTCACTCCTTTGCTCTTAAAAGCAAAGGAACTGTGTCACCCAAGCTGAGTCCTCCAGACACATACCTGAACGTGCTCATCTGTGACAGCTGTACATGTGTTTAAAGCTCCTCATATGGCCCATGCTGAGGAAAGGGTGCACAGGAGAAGTCTTTCTGGGTGCCTCTGGAGATCTTAAAGCCCTTTGTAATGGCTGGGAAGGTACAAATAATCCCAACGTGCAGAGGTCAATATCGAGGCTCAGAAAATGCTGTAGGAGAAGTCATGCAGTAAGTGGGTATGCAGAAGCAGACCAGGCTGATCCCCTTATTCTCAAACACTGCTGCCTTTTAGCTCTGCAGGAGTTTTCCACCACTGACAACACTGGGAACAGAATAAAAGATCTCCAGACCAGCCTGTCTTCAGAGAGGTGATGGTGATGTACGAAGCCCAGAAGGCATGAAACTCTTGTGCTGACTTTTTTATTCAGGATTAAACTGGCTTTAGTTTACTGTAGTTTAGTGCATTAAAAGTGAAGGTGTGTTAACTTTATACCATTATTTGATTTATCTGAACTTTCCCATGTGCCACAGTGAAGAAAAGCCTGAAATGACCTTGTAGGCTGGAGCCCTTTCTGTTTTGATGCCACAAACAGTCAGAAACATGTTTTTTTTTCCTTTCTTCTCAAGTGGCTGATGGGAAAAGTGAATTGTCAGCTGGGAGCCAGCCAGAGACCCCAGCTACCAGCGCTTGGCCTCCAGCAGCTGCCATCAGCACATTGACAGAGCAAGGATTATGTAGATAAACATTAGCAAAGAGGACTAAATCCTGAGTCACAACATACATGAATCGGGATGTGCCTGTGGAAAGCTTATTCACATCCTTTCCTTGCAAAGCCTGTGACCCTACGAGGCTTTCCTGCACCAAATCCAGTGCTAAAGCAGGGTGAGCAGGTGGTGCAGGGGAGCTGCTGGTGCAGGGGAGCTGCTGGTGCAGGTATGATTCAAGCGTGAGGAGCTGGTGGAGTATAAGTTGTGTATGTTCTGGATGAGGATCAAATCCAACGCTCATTCCAATACCCACGTTGGATATTTGTAACACCAAACAGGTTGATAGCACGGTCATCTTGGGGGAGTGTGAGAAGGGGGAGACACCCTTTGGGGCTCCCACAGGATTCTTTTATCCCTTAGAGATCAGGAGGTGGCACAGGGGGGACAAAATGTCAAAGGGAACCCCCCCCTCCACCATCTTTTTTCCCAGTATAAAGAAAAAACCCCACTTGGACGATGACTGACTTGCTGGGCTTTTTTACTCTTGGTGAAGGTGTCATGCTCACCATCCTGGGAGCTGGAGCTGTGAGCACTGAGGGGTTTACTGGGCTTTTGGGACACCCCATTTTGTAAGTGCCTGGGGGAACACCCCCTGTGCCCATGTGCCACTGCTGGGACCTGCTGGGACCTGCCTGACGGTGAAGAGCTTGCACCAGTGGTCTCTTGAGTTAAAGAGCTGCCTGGATCTGATCAGTTTGTCAATTGCACTTTTCAATCCTCAGCCAAGAGGCATAGCAAATGCAGGGGTAAGTTTCCTATAAAAATAAAAACAAAGACTGTTTACTACCCCTCTTTTTAATGAGCCCCACAGTACAAATACTCTCACCTACTTCAACAAGCACTGAATCAAGCTGTTGGGTTCCTCACTAGGTATTGACTTTGTCCCTGTTTGCCTGTAAAATGTTGATGATTTTTTTTTTCTTTTGATACCAGAGGAGTAACAAGAAACAATTACTTATTATAAGAGGTATTCCACAAACCCAGCTCCTTTTAAAGCATGCACTGACTCCACCAGAACAGAGTTTGCAGGCTGTGGGCAAACACTGCACCTTTCACTGGAGCTGCAGCAGGACAAGCTGCCTTTGTGGCTGCTGCTCTGCCAGCGTGACAGCGCGTGTGTCCCCACAGCTTATTCCTGTGCCTGGGAGAAAACAAGGCACAGCATTATGAGGCACTTGCACACCAAAATAACTACCCATATGGTTATTTCAGGGCTTATTTTTTTCTAATCCCACTGTGTGTGGATCAGGCCTGTGCTGGCAGCCTTCATCCAAGAAAACACTTGAGAAACAAAAGTCTCCTGGTGCTACTTGCAGGCCATAGAAATGCTGCTTATCTGCTCTGATCAGCAGAATTCTTTGCCTGAATTCCAGTCCTGTATCCAAGGCAATCTCATTATTTGCTATACACGCTCCATCTGCTCGCTAATTTCTTTTTCCTTGTCACAGGGGAGGAACCTTCCTGTGCTCCACAGGCTGTGCCTGTGTTTGGGAGATTAAAGCAAGCAAGCAAGACGCACGAAAAATGTCACCCAGTCGCAGTGGGGGCAGCTGGATGGAGAGTGCAGTCTAGAGAGAGATGATCCCTGCAACAGAATTGTCCCTGTGGGCGACTCAGCGAGTTCAGCGCTCCTGGCAGCGTGAGCCGGAGGCATCGCTGAGCAGAGGGCTGCCGGCGCCCAGGGAGCTGCCAGCAGGAGCTCTGCTGATTTTGACGTGGCTGCAGCATTAGTGTGACTCGGCCTCGAGAACCACGGGCTGGCTCTCCATCCTGGAATTAATTTGGCTGATGTACAGTGTGACAGAAAGCCACGTCTGCAATCCCTTTGCTGGACAAGACTGAACAGAGATTGATGGCATCCTCCACCCCTGCGTAAGTGAGCGGGTAGCAGAGCTCCACGGAAGGGATGCCCACCCAGAGGCTGGCTCCATCTCTCCAGGGATGAAGGGTGATACATTTAACACCTCCTGGCTCTTGTAGCTGTCAGCATCAGGCCAGGGGAGCCTGAGCAGAGAAGGAAGAGGTGGAGTTGCCTTTTGAGTCAAGCGCTGACCCTGCAAGCCAGCAAGGACAAGTGGGACGTGTAGGAGTTTTTTTCTGAGGGCAGTTTCCAAACAGCAGCCTCAGAATAACTTGGTTTAATGAAGGGGATGGTCTCCAGCACAGCAACCCCATTTGCAGTCATGGTTTCAAGCTGGTAGCTACAGACTAGTGTGTGACCACTAAATATTTCAAATTAGCTAATGAACAGCTGTTCTGTTTGATTTGCTTTTGGTCACAACCAGCCTGAGTCTGAATTAAACAAGAGTCCAGTGATGAAAAGAACCAGTATGTCCCAGTACAGTTCTCTGGACAGAGACTGGAAACAAGCCCCATGCTTGCTTAGTGCCCCATCCCCAACACACTGTCTGCACCTGGAATTTCCTCAGCCTTTGCTGCACTATTTCTATTGGGAGCAAGAAAGGAGAGGGGTCTTGAGTGCCAGGAGGAAGCAAGAAGTCAGATGAGTATGGCAGTGGTGGGGGTCAAAGCAGCACCAGCCGAGCAGAGGCAGGACCCCCAGCCTCCAGAGCAGCAAAGTCTGCCCAGCAGGTTCTCCCAAAGATGACATCCCCCTCGGGAAGCAGAAGAGGGAATTAGATAGACAGCTTGAGACAGGTTGAGACAGGAGGGAGAGCAGTGGAAGGTCATTGCACACCCACCAGAACTCCAGCTAAATCCATTTTGTATCTCAATCAGTAGGAAAGGACTTTTTGAGGGTACCTGGGCACCCCTTTGCCACCACTCTGTGAGGTGCAAGCTCCACACTGGGTGAGTGACTGTGTGCCCTCCCTCCCCATCACTGCCCTGGCCACATCCAGCAACACACAGAGACCTACAGGTGTTTGCAAAAACTCCACCAGTACGTGGATGGGAGCCACATGGGCACAGCACTGCTCAGACTAACCCAGAAGGAGGTTTTAAATGTAGGCAAGCTATCAGCCAAAAATAAAACCCAGCACACCCTGGCTGCTGCGCTGGGCCATGGGAACAATATTGGGCATAAGATCAGATTCAGCAGGACACCAGCAGCCTAAGGGGCTTTTTACATTTGGCTTGAAAAGGCTAAAAATAGCACCCCAAACCACATTCCTTTTTGCTTTGCCATC
Source organism: Caprimulgus europaeus (assembly GCA_907165065.1). Next base: position 2,074,211 of record OU015543.1, on the reverse strand, counting down.
TCCTTCGCCTGCTCCTGCTCACTGGCACTTTGACATGCAAAGCAGGATTGGGGATCCAAGGCCCTGGTAATTAGACTCCAGCCTGGCAGCTGCAAGTGGAACAGCTGGAGGTGTTATTTTTATGGGTTATTAATTGACTCCATGAAAAAAAAAACCCTGAGCCCAGCAAACAGAGAGAGCCAGCAAGCTGCAGTCCACAGCCACAGGACAGGGTCTTAGCCACAGAAAAACATAACATTTAAAAGCGAGCCCAGTATTCCAAAGCCGATTAGTTACAGCAATGTCTCCAAAGCTAAATATAGAAAATAAATCCTCCCCCATCTTCAGCTCCGTCGGCGGAGATGAGGAAGCACGAGGAAGGAGATAGAGAGAAATTTCATTTTTCAGTTAACCCCCTCATGGGGTGCACAGAGAAACTGCTGCTTTGGTGACACTCTGGGCACTTATAACCAGGTTGCTCTGGCAGGGACACCCTGACCGCCCCTCTCCTCGGCACTAACATGCTGTGCTCCAGCCACGAACCCCAGGCTCCGGGCTGCTGAGCAGCATCACCCCACCGGGCAGGGGACCGAGGTGGGGAAGATCCGGTGGCAGCCCAGCACCCGGCCCCCAGCCCCTCTCTGCCCGGTGCAGCGGGTGACCTGCAGAGCCCCCCCTCCCAGGCAGGCTTTGTCTCCCTTCAGCAGGGCAGAGCCACCCACGCTGCCCAACAGCAAAGCTGGAGAGGGCCAGGAGACCTCCTTCCTCCCTCCTGTCCCCTCCTGCAGCTGGGGACAGACAAGGCTTGGGGAGAGATGAAGCCAGCTGGGGCCAGGAGAGAAGCCCTGCACCCGTGGCCAGAGCGAGGACAGCTCAGGGTGCTGGTGGCAGGAGGGAACGGGACCTGGGCCCTTGGGGAGCTGCACGCTGCTCGTGCAGCCACAGGTCTGGCAGAACCACATCTCCACAAGCTTTCTTCCTCCTAAGACTCAGTGTGTGCCATCTGTGCTACCATCACACTTGTCCACAAGATCCAGACTTGTGGTTGCACAGGGACAGACAGAGCTTCGGGGACAGCAGAAGGGAAGGAAGCTTCTTCGAGGGGGTGTCAGAACCACGGGTGACCTCACTGGAGAGCAGAGAGCTGCAGGCAGCCCTGGAGCCAGACCACGCAGCTTCTGCAGAGTCCTCGTCCTCCACAGCGTGGGACGGGGATTTGAGAGCAAAGCACATCAAGTGAGCTGAAGAACAAGTGACATTTTCCTTCCCAGCTGCTAAATCCTTGCCCACACAGCCGGTGGGATGACTCTGTGCAGCTAAGGATGCGACGTGATTAGCAAACAAATGAGGCATTTGCACCGGAAAGGAAAAAAAAAGGAAAAAAGAAAAGTGAGGAAGGGAGGAGAAAAGCAAGGAAAGGAGCCACATTTCAGGATTGTAGAATGCAGCAGCCAGCTCTTGAAAAATCTGCTGAGGAAGGCACTTGCACAGCACATGGTTTGGGCAGATCAATGAAGCTGCAAAGTGGCTGCTCCTGGCAGGAACACAAATCCACTTTCTAATGAAATTTGCAGAAAGTGGAATTTAGGTCACTACTTGGAAGCATTCACTTTATTCCAGGCAGCTTTTTAAATATTTAAGGAATAGCTGTCAAATTAAGCCTGCTCACCTCTGAATGGAAAGTACAGCTTGGAGCCATGGCAGATTTCTTAGCTACAGATTTTTAAAAATAATTGTAAACTGTCTTTGCCCCCTCTCTCCTCATCTCAGCACAGTACAGCTGTGCAGCCCTGCCATGGGGGGAACTGCGGGACCCAGCCCACCCTCCCAAACCTCAGCCTCATCAGGGTCAAACACCCCGGTGTGACCTCCCTGCAGCCTCCAGCAGCTGCAGCAGGACCTGCTGCTGAAGACAGACCAACACTACAGCCAGACCTAGAAACAGCCCTCGAGGGAGCGGCTAAAAGCAGCCTCTGGGCAGAGGCTGAGCGATGCTGGGTGGAGGGATCTGGGCTGGGCACTGTTCCCAGCTTCAAGAGAGCTGCTGGAGCCTCTTCAGTGGGTGATGGAGAGGTAGGAAAGGTGCAAACCGGGCAGTTCTCTGGCTGTTTACCCAGCGGAAGTGACTGCAGCCCCAGATCTCTGTGCTCTCAGTTCCTGTACACATCAGAGCTAGCCTACAGACATTTCCTCTTCCGACAATGCAAAGTTAAACCCTTGGCATAGCAGCTGACAGCATTAACCAATTCCTGTCCCAGCTCAAGGTCCTGCCTGCCAGGCACGGACTTCAAAGCTTTTCCAGCCCGAGCACAAACCAGCGGCAGGGGAGGGGAGGGCAGAAGTTGGTCTCAGAGCATGGCCAGGCTCTTGCTGTGTGGCCGCCTGGTGCTGGCTCCCGGCCGGCTCTGGAGGAGCGAGGTGGCCTCGTGGCTGTGGGGCTGACTGCCTGGTGCAAGGGGAAAAGCCACCTCTCCACAGCAAGGTACTTTCTGGGCTGTTCTCTGGAGGTCCAGGCAGTTTGCCCCATCGCTCACCAACTTGTCCCACCGTGGCAGCCACCTGCCCACCCCCAGCCTCCGTTTGCTGCAGCCGGGACATCTCCCCTGCCCGCCCAGGACCTGCTCCCCTTTCCTGGGCTCCGTCTTTCCTCCCAGCCCGGCCCCAGAGCTGAGGGTTTGGTCTGTCTGAACTTGAGGTGAAACATGGGTGCATATGCAACACCTCTGCCTCCTTTCACCTTTTTTTTTCCTGACTGATTTGGTGCTTGTGCACACAAATATCCATGTCATGCTCAGCAGATGGAGGATTTGCTTGGCTGCTTTATGACCCTGGCTGCTGCTCTGCAGCTGGCTCTGTACCAGGACCCAGCACCCGAGGACACAGTCAGTCTCTAACCTATCTTCTATCATCACTCCTGGGCTGGACATGCCCAGGCTGGGACAGGCACACCAGGGTGTGGCTCCGGGCACCGCGGCTGTGTCCAGCCCAGCACCATCCACCACGGCCCTGGTGGCCCTTTCCCTCTGCTCTGCTCTGCCCTGTGTGCATCAGGGCACGGCAAAGACCACGCACGGAGAGGGACAAGGAGGGACCAGTGCTGCAGAGAAAACACCATCCCTGCACAGCTCCACAACCCTCCCTGTCCTGACCCCCTCTGCCATGGCGCTGTGTTCCAGCCTCCTCCCAGGACACACCAGCCTTGTGTTTCCCAGCTGTAAAACGGGAGCAAGCCAGGGTCCCACGGGTGGGCAAAGGCACCGACTGCTCTCCTGCATCGCACCAGGGAGGGAAAATGCTGGTGAGAGGGATCGGACGTTATCCTGTCCCGTGGCCAGGGGAATCACAGAATGAATCACAGAATCCCAGGCTGGTTTGGGTTGGGAGGGACCTTAAAGCTCCTCCAGTCCCAACCCCCCTGCCAGCAGCAGGGACACCTTCCACCAGACCAGGTTGCTCAAAGCCTCACCCAACCTGGCCTTCTCATCCATCCTCTGCTCCTGGGTACCTGCAGGGTTTCACGCTTCGCACCCCTCTGCGCTCCAGCTGGCTGCAGAACCAGGAGGTCCTTTTTCCCTCCATCCCAAGGGGCTGTCCTCTCCCTCGGGGAACAGAGCACATATTTTAAACCCAGAACATCACGCATGGGCCACTTAAAAACAAACAACCCAGGGGAAAGCATGAAAGAGATCTCAGCAAAATCAAGGGAGCCCAGCAGAGCAGGGTGCAGGTTTTACTTGCACACATTTTTTATGATTCCTTGGCCAGGTCCAGGTTTTCTATTCCACAGGAAATTCCAGCACCAAAAAACCCCAAATCAGGCCAAATTCAGAGGGTTTGGATTTTTTCTTTTGCAGAAACTTTAAAGAAAAAGGAAGAAGCTGTAATTCTAAAGCACTGGATTTGGGATCAAGAGCTGTAAGAAGAAACAGTCAACAGCATCACAATGTCCCAACCTCACTGTACCCAGGCACCATCCCTCAGCCTTGCAATGCACAGGAGATGCCCCAGCTGGGGCTCTGTGACCTGGATTCTTTATTTAAGAGGAGAACCCTCATCCCATCAATAAAAACAACCCACTTAAATGCTGCCTGGAAGAGAAAATAATTACTCAGCCTGGGAGACTAATTTGATGTGGAAAATCAGAGGAGGAAGCTGGGTCTGGCTTGTTCTCTGTGCCTTGTGCTGGCTGGTGGGGAGGGAACGGTTTGCCCTCTAGTTGAAGCTGGGCCTCTGGTTCTGAAGACATTTCCAACTGTGGCATTTGGAAATCCCAGGGGACCTGCAGTGCCCGCTCCAGCCAAGCAAAAGCCATCAGCCTCACACCCAGCTTTGCTGAGAGGAGCCTGACAGCCCGTGCCACCTTCCTCAGACTGATTGTCCCTTTTTCCATTTAGCAGACCTTCATTAGCTCCCACTAGTCCAAAAAGAACATGAACTGCTGTATGATTTTATCAGCACAAACCTCCTTTATCAGGCCACATTGGAGGGCTGTGTGTGGCACTATCTGTCATCCCACTGTCTGCAAGCACAGCAGAGAGGGCACTGACTGCTTTAACTGCACCTGCAGCCAGAGCTTTCCAACTGAGAGGGAGTTTTTTTTCCTTTTCTTTCTGTTATTAGAAAAAAAAAAGTTATTGTAGAGAATTTGCATCCTAGTCCAAGAGTCCTGACCTGGAGTTTTACTTCTCCCAAAAGAAGTCTGACATCCAGATGGGTTGAAAAGCCAAGTCACTCCCTGCAGATGCTCCCGTGCCACTGCTGACCCTCATGTACAGCGACTGCACCACAGCCCTGCGCGGGCACGGGCTGGGGCACCTTCCTGCCAGGGAAAAGGAATCGCCTGGATGGCAGAAAGGGCAATATTTCCCAAAAGCCAAGTGCCCTGACTCTGCCATCCTGCATTCAGTGCACACGTACCCGTTTGTGTGATGAAGATCTGGCTGCTGCCAAGGCAGAGCTGCCTGCTCCCCTGGGCAGTGCTGCCAGCTGCCTGGCAAAGCTCGGGGCTGACCCTCAGCAGTGAGATCTCCAGGCCCTGGAGTCCAGCAGGGTTTTCCCTTGCTCTAAGAACTACTGAGAAGTCATAAAACCCTAGATCCGTGGTTAGAAGCAGGGGAGAAGACAGCAAGCAGTGTCTGTGCACCCTGCCCTGGGTTTACATCGCAGGAGAGCTGAGGACAGATCCCAACTCCCCCACAAAAGCACAATAGGCAGAATTTTTTCCAAAAAGCCCCAGGAGGTGCAGAACATGACCTCAGCAGTCAGAAATGAAGGAATGGAGAAAGCCATGCATGGGCAGCAGGCTGGGACAAGCAGAGCCAGCAAGGCTGTAGCTCCCTGACCCGCAGAGCTGACGTCAGGGCTTGATGCTGCCAAGAGGCAGAGATCCCACCCAGCACCCACCGGGACCTTCCAGCTCCTTGATCCAACAACAGCAAAACGCTTTCCTGCCAGGCAAGGGGGCCGTGTCCGCTCCCTGCGAGGAGTGAGAAGAGCCAGCCCGCGCTGAGCACAGCATGTGCTGCAGCTCCCTTCCTGCAGCGCCAGGTTGCTGGAACAGTTCCTGTCCCCATGTCCCCAGAGGAACTGAGTTGGGGCACAGGGTGAACCCAGCAGAGAAATCCCATCTGCTGGGAAACGTAGACCCAAGAGCAAGGGAAGAGCAGAGGGGAGCTGAGCTGCCTGGGGCTGGAAGAACAGATCAGATACTGCAGGCAGGCAGTCCACCCACCACCCATGGAAGGATCAGGGCTGCTCCCATCCACGGGACTGTTTTCAAGCAAGGTCATAGAGCTGGAGGTGGATAAGAAGCTGCAGAGTCCCAGGGACCGTGTGGGGAGGGACAGCACCGCGCTGGCCCAGGGCCGGGTAAAGCAGCACCACCCCATTTTGGCTGCATCACAATTGCTCCCCAGCCAGCACCCAAGGGGCTGCAGCAGGAGGAGTAACCAGCAGACACCATCCTTCAGCCAAGAACTGCTGCCCTCTTGGATGTGAAGATCGAGCTCCAGAACGTCCACCGATCCCATCTGGTACCAGCAGCCAGAGGAGCACATGCTCCTCTGCATCTCAAGCCGTGGCAATCATGTGCTCATGGAGATGTCCATCTTTCCTGTGGAATCACCTCATACCAGCATTGCTCAGGAGTGGGGGCAGGCTCAGTTCTGCTCAGGAATTCATTCTCAACATCACACTTGGAGGCAAAATTTAGCAAGGAAGAAATCCTGTACTCAGCCCAGGAGCCAGCACGGCCACCACGAACTCTGCAGCATTTGCTGTCAGCACTGAGCACAGGGGATGCAGACACAGCCGGGGTTATCCCAGCAACCAGCACCAGTTCCCTGCATTTCCCAGCACAACTTGCCTCAGGTTTGGCTTGGGAGTGTTGCACGGTGGGTCTGGATGATGGTTGTGTAGCACACAACCAACCTGGGCTGCTGGCAACGAGCAGCACGGGGATCTTCACCGGGAACGTAATCCCATGCATCCCAGGGGGAAAAAGTCTCTGGGTTTTGCAGTTTTGGTGAAATTTGGCCATTCCACAGAGCCTCACACCCTCTGGTGGAGACAGGAGCTCAGCACACCGAGGAGATGCTCTCAAATCCTTCAGCACAGCTGAACTCCAGATGGAATTACCCCTACAGATACCCAGAGCAACACACCTAGAGAGCACTGCACATCTCCAGCATGTGGCTGTCCCGGGCACAAGCCCCAGGTGCCAGGGTAGAAGTAGTTTTATATCCCTACCTGCCTTAAGCACACGTGCAGCATGTTAAAAATCTTTCTCCTTTGTTCACACAGAATAGCAAGTGTTAAATATGAAGAAGAAAGTCAACTTTGAAAACCAGATTTTATTCATGTTTACCACCTAGGCAGGCCATACTACTTTCTGTGACACAAAAAGGCCACGTGAGCATAACCAAATTGCAAAGGGCAGCACTCTCACCATTCTGCAGGAGGATCTTCCAGCCCCACCACCTGAAAAGAGAGCACAGTGCAGGGGAGCTGGGCACAGGCGTCTGGGCTGCTGTGTGCTGGGCAGTCAGACTGCACAGGGCTGGCACAAACAGCTCCTGATCCAAGGCCCTCCTGCAAATGGTTACACTACACCTTAACTGAAATGAGAAAATGCTTCATTGGTTACAAGTCAGTTGACAGGAAAATCCTCAGTCAGATAAATGAGTTTGTTTTTAAAATGAAAATTCTTCAAGCTTAGAAGATATTTCTCTGACATTCCTGACGAACGGCTTTTCTTCAGAAACACACTCTGTACTGTTATGGCTCCCCTGGCAGAATCAGCTGGGTAAGAGGTGCAGTGGAAAAAAAAATCAGCACCTGAAGGACAAGCAGGTGCAACACAAAGAATTATCAGTGAGCTGTTAAACCATCAGGCTCCCAACTGAACACCTCACTGAAATGATCAGGGACAGTTCACACCTCCAGGTTAACGCGGCGCGAGGCTGGGCAGAGCCACAGCGTGTTGGAGCTCCTGAGCCAGACACACCAGTCCCGTCCTTCTGGCTCGGGTGCAGCTGCTGTGCAGAGCTCCTGGCTTTAAGGTGTGCTTGGAAATATGGCACCTGGCAGCTTCTGCACAGCCACTGTGCACACCACAGTCCCTGCAGTGCAGTGAAGCTCCTCTGCGACACAAAGTCACTGGTGGGGAGAAAAGGGAGGCAGAGAAGTTGCTTTTCCCTCCCCTCAACTACACAGTCCTTCCTCTCCCTCCCAGCCTCTGATACTGCTAGCTTTCCCATGACTTCATTAACATGCTAGGAAGTTACTTATTTTTCTCTCCTCTGCTTGTTTTTGCTGCTTTCTTGGGTTAAATCTGCTCACAGATGGGCCTAACAAACCCCAGCGCCAGGTCTAGGTGAGCAAAAGCAGCATTGTGCTGGGACTGGGGGCAGGGAGGGCGTCATTTCAGCAGCAATGAAACATCTATCTTGTCCCAGATTCTGCCGAGAGCTCGCCCATCCCTGGCACATTGGCTGCAGCCACGAGCAAAACAGAGCCTGATGGCAAAGCTGTTTGGGGAGCCCCTTCCTCCTCCCACCGCCTGACAGCTCCACAGTCCTACAGCAGCTGTCTGGGGTGAGCGGGCTGTGAGCCAGGTCACCCAGCTGACAACAACAGCAGAAAAGTTGTTGTTGGGTCTGGTTTTGTTGGTATTTTTTGTTGGTATTTTTTGGTGTGTGTTTTTTTGTTTGTTTGTTTGTTTGTTTGGGGTTTTTTGTTGGTTTGTTTTTGTGGCAAAGGCTTTTTGCCAGAAGCCAGGATGACTTTGGTACCAGGCTCACCCCGCTCCATTCCCCATGCTTGTGAGAGCTCGTGTTCACCTGAGCTGTGACCCTGGCTGGACTCCCTGGCTGCAGGAGAAAAACCAAACAGGAAGGAAAATCACAGACGTAACAAGAGAGTAAAGGACACAACTTCCAACAAAGCCTTACATTTTTTTCAAGGAAATAAACCACCTTATCAGTATTTCCTACTATGGGGGGGGACCAAAATTTTGGAATTCAGACAGTGCCAGTGATAAATCAAGTGAAAAAAATATATAAGTGCAATGGATCCAAGTTCTGGTCTCTGTGTCTGCAAACCACACCCACGGACGGGCAGCCTCACTTTGATTTTGCCAGGTGGTTTTTAAGAGACGATGCAGCAGCCATTAAAGAAACTGATGTGAGAGCAGCTTTCCCTCGGCTGAGGGCTGTGTGCAGTATCATACATGACCATCAGAACGCTGCGTGGATGCTCACACCTGTTACTGCACAGGGGAGCCCAGCACGGAGCCCGCCTGCCAGTTGATCTGGGGCGCGGGTGGGGCTGGCTGGTACAAGGCTGGGCCCGGTGGCCCCACCGCCCAGCAGCCCTTCCCCAGCCCCCTTCGTGTTCCCCCTACCCAGGAGGGATGCAGAGGGCTCACCCTGTTCTCACTCACCTCACACATGGGAGCACCAAGTGCCAACGGAACCGCCCACGGTCCCCACTCGGGGATGCAGCTCCTCGGGGCAGGAAATCCTGGGACACACAAGGTTTGGGGAAAAGTCACAGGAAAAACAAACAGTCCCGGTCTGGGCACCTGAGCACACCGGGCCCTGGCCAGGCAGCCCCCTCCCGGCTGCACGGCCCGTCCCTTCCGCCCCTGGGGCCCAGCCCACCCCACAGCCCAGCGCGGGCTCCAGCGCCCCCCTCCATGGAGGGACCCTCAGCTGGGTCTGTGACCCCAGAACACAACCTCAGCCCTCCTGCCACCCCCAACACTGCCCACAGTGCCCCCCAGGCCCCACTGCAACCCTCCCCATGCCCCCCCCCAGGTCCCCACCTCCCACTGTACCCCTCACACTGCCCCCAGCCCCCACTGCCCCCCCATATATTGCCCCCCCAGCCCCCACTGTCCCCCCATACACTGCCCCACAGCCCCCCACTGCCCCCTCACACACTGCCTCCCCCACACACGGCCCCCAGCTCCCCACTGCCCCCCTACACACAGCCCCCCCACACACTGCCCCCAGTCTCCCACTGCCCCCCATCTCCTGCCCCACGCTCTCTCTGCCCCCCGACTCTGCACACGCAGCCCCCCTCGACCCTCAGCCCCCGCTGCTCCAGCCCCGTGCCCGGCCCCTCGGCTCCTGATCCCGATCCCGCCTAGCCCGGCCGCCACGAGACCCCGCCCGAGCCGGAAACAGAGCGGCCGGAAGTCCACAGAGAGGAAGCACAGGCCAGAGCGCCCCGCAGAGCACTTCCGGCCTCTGCAGTCCTCCCAGCTCGCCTTAAAGGGCCAGCACGCCCCGAGGCGGCCGCACCGGCGTTGCTATGGCAACCGGCAGGGCCCGAGCCGGGCGCGGTGCGGGCCCCGGGGCCGGTAGCTGGGGGGCGAATGCCCGGGATGCGGCAGTGTCAGCCCGCCGCGCTGGGCCTGGGCCGCTGCCGATCGCTCCGGCTGCCCCCGCGCCGGGCCCGGCCCGGTACCCCCGCGTGTGCGGAGGCGACGGGGCCCGGAAGCCCCACTCGGGAACCTGCCGGGAGAGGGCCGAGAGCTGGGGGACCCCGGGGAGACACAAACCCGCCCGGGAACAGCCCCCGCGCTGGGCCTGGGTCAGTATCCCCCACAAAGGGGGTTCGGGGGCCGCGCTGGGCCGGAGCTGGAGCCGGGGCTGGAGCTGGGGCTGCACCGCCCCTAGCACAGAGTAAATCGGTATTTAGGAGTCAGTCGGTATTTCAGTCTCATGTTGTGGTGCTTTTCCAGGCCGCCTGTTTGTGTGACTTGTGCTTCAGTGCCCGTGGCTCTGACAGCTCCCGGCTGAGCCCGAGAGGTTTTTCAGCCTGAACGTGGGTGTTTCACTCGTCATTTCATCAGAAATTGCCCTCCGAGACACTTGGGTACTGTATTGGGTTTGCATGGCAAGGTTTTTGGTAGCAGTGGGGGAGGGGACATGGGGTGGCTTCTGTGAGAGAAGCTGCCAGAAGCTTCCCCCATGTCCGACCCAACACAGCCAATGCCAGCCGGCTACGGGAGGGGACCCGCCGCTGGCCAAGGCCGAGCCAATCAGTAACGCCTCTGTGATAACATAATTAAGAAAAAAAAAAAAAAAAAAAAGGAAGGGAGAAAAAAAAAAAAGCTGCACACTTTGCAGCGGGAGAGAGGAGTGAGAAGATGTAAGAGAAACAACTCCGCAGACACCAAGGTCAGTGAAGAAGGAGGGGGAGGGAATGGGCTCCAGGCGCCGGAGCAGCGATTCCCTGCAACCTGTGGTGAAAGACCAGGGTGAAGCGGGCTGTCCCCCTGCAGCCCCTGGAGGTCCATGGTGGTGCAGATGACCACCTGTAGCCCGTGGAGGACCCCACGCCGGAGCAGGTGGATGCCGAAGGAGGCTGTGACCCCGCAGGAAGCCCGCGCTGGAGCAGGTTCCTGTCAGGACCTGTAGCCCGTGGAGAGAGGAGCCCACGCCGGAGCAGGTTTGCTGGCAGGACTTGTGACCCCGTGGGGGACCTGCGCTGGAGCAGTCCCTTCCTGAAGGACTGCACCCCATGGAATGGACCCAGACTGGAGCAGCTGTCAGTCATGGGAAGGACTCACGTTGGAGCAGTTGGTGGAGGACTGTCTCCCGTGAGAGGGACCCCACGCTGGTGCAGGGGAAGGAGACCTCCCCCTGAGGAGGAAGCAGCGGCAGAAACACCGTGTGATGAACTGACCCCAACCCCATTCCCTGTCCCCCTGTGCTGCTGGGGGGAGGAGGTGGAAAATCGGGAAAGAGATTAAGCCCGGGAAGAAGGGAGGGATGGGGAAGGTGTTTTAAGATTTGGTTTTACTTCTTATTCTCCTCTGATTTTGATTTGTAATAAAGTAAATTTGTTTTTTCCCCCAAGTCGAGTCTGTTTTGCCCGTGCCAGTAATTGGTGAGTGATCTCTCTCTCTGTCCTTATCTCCACCCACGAGCTTTTCGTTATAATTTTCTCCCCCTGCCCATTTGAGGAGGGGGAGTGATAGAGTGGGCTTTGGTGGGCATCCGGTCTCTAGCCAGGGTCAACCCACCACAGGTACAAATAGCCCAACAGCAGAGAACCACCCCACCTCACATGCAAGAGCTTTCTCCCTGCTGGCTCATTAGAAATGAACAAGTGCTTAGTTGTATTTCTGCAATAACACATTTTAGCAGACCTCTTATGAGATACACATACAGCTCTAAATCACACGTCATTTAGAAGGATGGGAGGAGCAGCTGGTAAAGCCGAGCACCACACCACGCTCAGGCTGCCCAGAAAACCTCAGCGTGGCCTCGTGGTGCCGGCACATTCAAACCAGGGCCTTGAATGACGCGGTGACTGACAATGTGTTGTCCCATCAGCCCAGCCAGCAATTCCACACTCTGCTTTCCCGTTAATCGGCACTCAGCCTGTGCCGTGCTGGCCACACACAGCTCAGAGCCTGGTCTGAACACTAAACTGCTCCTTTTCTTGTGATTTTTCTTCTATTGCTTGTAAACATACAGGCAGAGTGTTTTACAAATACCAAGGAACATCTTTCCAGTCCCTGTGAAATCGTAGGTCATGATCCCCATTTTACACACAGAATCACGATGCAAAGAGATGAATGAAAACATAAATACCCCCAGACTGGAGGAGCTCACCTCACAAAACCTGCTGCTCCATTTTTCAGGGTCCAAAGCCTGTCCCTTCTGCCCCTCGACCAGCGGTCACAAGCCAAGGAATAATCTCATCAGATCGAGGGCTGCACTTTGTTGCAAAAATAGCCCAACAAGTTAGTAGGCTTTTGGGGATAGATTGCCAACTGCACACATGATATAACCCGCAATCAAGTGGTCAGGTAGAAAAAGATGAACCGCCTAACTAAGCTGCAAATTGTGAAATTGGGTCAAGAAGCCGGTTTGCCTTGGCCCCAGTCGTTACCCCTGGCACTCCTAAGAATTAGAACTAAGCCCAGAACTAAGGAAGGGCTAAGCTCTTTTAAAATAATGTACATTGTACAAGCAGGAATATCAACCCAAGTAGGGAATGGGATAATGACTGATTACACAGTCATAAGCTTGCAAAAACAGCTTAGAGAGATAAAGGCCGAGGCCTTGATGGACCTGTGCATGATGTTAAACCCGGGGATTATGTTTATATCAGGTCTCTTTCAGATTCTCCACTGGAGCCGAGGTGGGAAGGGCCTTTCCAGATGCTTTTGACATCTTCTACAGCCATTAAGGTCAAAGAGCGGTTCGCGTGGATACATCACACGCAAGTCAAGAAATCTCCTTGGCTGCAACGGGGACTGACTCAAATCATACACATCATACACAAAACAGGAATCCTATTGTCTGTAAGAAGTAACTATCTAGCTGGAAGCAGTCTTGTAGTTTGGAGCTCAACCAACCCAGCATTCCAAGCCAAAGGTGAAAAGCACACAGTGAAGAAGACTGCGAGCCTTCATCCGGAAGACCCCCGTAGACAAGCACCACATAGCAGTGTGCAAGTGCCAGGAGGAGGAGACTTATGAAAATGGGTTCCTGGAAATAATTACCATGGTCACACCTGTAATAGGTATATTAAGAGAATTTGCTAATCAAACAATCGATTTGTCTCGGGAAACAACTTGTGTAATGTCGAACCACAATGCTATGTTTAACAATGCTGTGTTTAAGTATTTTGTTGTTTAACCACAAATTGAGCCTGAAGTGTACTTATAAGACATGTGTGTAGAGAAGTAAAAGATTTTAGAAAAGGGGGGATGATAGCGGGCATTTGGTATTTTTTTAGTTTTTAAGCTTTAAGTGCTAACATTTCCAGCTTCATAGTTTTCTTATCTTAACCTAACAAGGACAGGCCTCGTAGCCAGTTTATTGCGGGCTCTCAACATGTCAGGAGTGAGGCCTAACAAATAATTCATTACAGGACCTAGACGCCAAGATGGCCAGGGACGAGCCTTGTAGATGATATAACAGGAAACCCTTCCACACCACATGGCCTTGCAGGTGATAGAACAACTCCCCACATACCAAAAGGATGAGGGCCTGTAGAAAACTCCAACCCATTTAGAGCTGATAAGCAAGAATGACAAAAGAGGGGCTCAGGCTCAGATTCAAGCGATGAATTCAAGCGATTTCCCTCTAAGACCCTCAACGACCACCACCACAAAGCTCTGCCGCAGGCATGGCGGGGAGGAGACCTAATTTTAATACGAAGCAGGGAAAGGTCATGCATATGTATAGGTGTTTTGCATTGGCTAATGGATATGTATTGGAATATACTTTAAATATGGAGAACTGACTGCTTTGAGGTGCGAGCCACTGGCGGAGCGTAGACTCCCCGGCCGCCCAGCGCTGCTTTTGCTCACCTATTCCTACTCAATAAATTACTTTTAAATTTATTATTGGACTTTGAGTCAAATTCACTTATAACACACCTATCCCCAGCCCAAATTAGTGAATATGTATATTTTGTGTAATAAATAGACGCTTGCTTTGTGATCCGGTGTGCAAGTTTGCAATGAACACACCTGCTGTATAAGCCTCTGTGAGTTGTAGAGTCTGCTTCCGCACGTCAAGACTGTAGTATGTAAATTCTCAGTTTTAGTTTTATCAAGACATCCGTAGTTCAGCCTCAGGTACCAAAAGGCCCATTGTCTTTAGCCTATGCAAGTCCAGTGACTTTGTGTAAACTCTGCAGGCCTTACTAAGGACTGTGCCCTTGAAAAGGAGCTAAAAGACTGATAAAAGGAGCACACCTTGCCCTACAAGGCGCCAAAAGCTGGATAATTGCCTGAGAAGGATGAAGTCGGCAAGAACCTGCAGAAACTGGGGGAAAGGTAAACGCGGCAGGGGGAGATGGCGACCACCGACTCTATTGGAGACTGAACAGACTGACACCCCCCCCCCCCCCGCCCCAGTATTAGAGCACACGCTGTGCAGTTGTTGTGTACTGTACTCTTAAAAGGCAAGCAAGGCACGTTTAAGCCAATCCTAAAGTAGAATAGGAATGCATACATATAGCGGGGGGAACAAGCTCATCAATGATGTTCACACGCATGAAGTTCTGCAGACTCGGCGTGCTCGCTGTGTGGTGATACACCCCTAGCACCCAGCGCGCGACAAAGAACGCCGGCTAATTAAGACTGCATTGGGGTTAAGAGGTTTATTCAGTTTGGGTGACAATTCTTCATACAGCAGTAGTGAGCTGGAACGCACCCACAAATCTTTAACTCATGGCCCATCTGAACAGTGGGGCGGGAGCCCCCCCACCGCTCTCGCCAGTAACGGCCAGGGCTTTTAAGATGGCGGCCGCCGGCTCTTTCCCGCCCTTTTTTCGCGCCTCAGGCCTCCCATCGTGGCCGCTGTCACGTACGCACCCTGCTCGCGCGGCGGTCAGCGCATGCTCCCCCGGGAGGCGGGACGGCTCGCTGAACAGACAGGGCCCGCAGCCAATGGAACTCCTCGGCCTAGAGGCGCTTCTGGACCCCCGACCAATAGCTGAGCAGAGAGCGCAGCTCGCCGGGTATAAAAAGGCCCTCCCTGTCCAGGCGCTCTCTCAGAGCAGCGGTTGTGCCGTTGGGAGGTGTTGGTGTGGGGTTAGGCCGCCGCCCAAGGACCCTTCCCGGGCCTGAGTGCCCCCGCCTCCTTCTCTCGGTGAGTGCCTCTTTCTTCTGGATGTACCCCTGAGCGATCTCTCGTCCGTGTGGCTGAGCGGTTCTATCTTGTGGGTGTCCCTGTTGTGAGGGAGGGTGTGCACGCCTTGGGGTCATCGCTCTCGTGGGTTGTCGTGTGGTAAAGACATTCCCGAGTGCTGTAGCGAAGCTGTAAGTTGTGAAATGTGACCGGAGCGGTGTTTCGGTCACCCTCGTTGGTTTCGACTGTTGGGTTTCTGTGAGTTTGCTTGAATTGATTATCTGCATGGCGTCATTTCGCTGTAGCTCCGCGACAGCCACAGAACTTCCACGGCACCCGGCCTTGTTGGCCATGTATGTCCCTGCCTGGGAGGTGACTCCTCCTCCCGTTGCCGCAGCCGGACAAGCCGCGGGCGAATGCGGAGAGCGCGGGGCCGGAGCAGGCGAAGGCGCAGGCAGGGTGCGCCGTGGGCAGCGGCACCGGCGCGCGGATGGGGCAGCTCCTCCAGAGCTCCGAGAAGCTGCGGGAGCAGGGGGAGTCCCTCGTGTCGAGACAGGCAGTGAGGGAGGTTGTGAGACAGTTGTCGGGGAGGAGCGAAATGGCGAGACGGCGGCGTGGGGGGGGGCTCGGGCGGCCTGTCCCGGGAGGCGGAGGGCGGGCATGTAACTTGATCTCTAGGCAGTAGAAAGAGCGAGGCCGCTGGCTGCAGCACGCAGCAACGTGGGCAGTTTTTTTTCCTCCTAAGCCAAGATCCATAAGGCGTTGTGAGGGCTTTTCCTTAAGCCGTCGTCTGGCAGTGCCAGTGCGGCTCTGCGGGATAACCCGTCTGCCCCTTGCTCGGGCGGGGGCAGCTGTGCGAGACTGCCGACAGCGTGCGGCGGGGGAGGCGGGGAGCCCCGCCGTGAGAGCCCCCCCGCCCACGCTGCTTGGTTGGCAGCAGGAGACAGGCTGGGAGCAGTGGTTGTGCCCGCTCCAGAAAGAGCTGAATCAAAAGCTGGACGCCAAGGTGAAGGGTGGCTCGTCCCCGCCATGCAAAACTGGCACCTTCGGGGCTTGGCAGCCCAAGGCAGCATCCCTCCGAGGATCCCCCTCCCAGTTGTCCCCCCCGGGTCAAGGTGGGGCCACGTAGCCTCCATCTGCCCCCGACACGAGCTGGCCCTGCCGCTCCTGCTTCCGTTCTTTCCTGACCTCTCTCCTTTCCTCCCCATTGCTAGGAAATGAATCTGGATAGCATTCCTGGCCGACCTGGAGACAGAGTTCACCAACATGCCAGCTCTCAGTTTGTGCCTAGCTGCCGCTCCGGCCTTCCTGGTGATGAATCGCCAGGCTGCCCAGGAGCTGGGGCAGAGCCTGGGGGCACAGGCTGGCCGTGAGAAAGAGAGGGACAGTGCCCAGGAGGACCCGCTGAAGGGAAGCACCAGCGGCCCCGTGGTAGAGCTGCGACCGAGGTAAAGGAGGCAGCAGAGAGCAGCAGCTCCAAGGCAGCGGCTCTGCTGCACCCCTGGGTGATCCCCTCCCTGCTCCATCGCTCCCCGCCCTGTTAGCGGCCGTTACTGCTGCCCTCTCCGACCGGGCTGCGGTCCGCAGGGACCCTCGCTTGGTGCTCACCCCCCACCCCTCTCTCCTAGGAGGACTTGAAGAGCAGCCAAGTTGTAAAGAAAAGGATGGAAAGGAGGGACACCACCGTGGGGACGAAGCCCGGGTCCCCCGGCCGCCAGTCCTCCATTCAGGGGACCAAGCCCGGGTCCCCCAGCTGCCAGTCACCCACCACGGAGATGAAGCTTGTGTCCCCTGGCCGCCAGTCCCCCACCGTGGGGATGAAGCCCGGGTCCCCCGGCCGCCAGTCCTCCATTCGGGGGACCAAGCCCGGGTCCCCCGGCCGCCAGTCACCCACCACGGAGATGAAGCTCGTGGCCGGGGCAGCCAGCTGAGGGTGTGTGTCCGTCCACAGCTGGACCACCAGGAGCTGGGGCGTTTCCAGCAGAAACTGGAGCAGTGCTGGGAGGAGCGAAGGGAGGAAGCACGGCCAGCAGTGGCTGACAGTGCAGCTGCGATGAAGAAGTGAGGTGGGGGACGGAGGTGGCTTCGGCACTGCTGCCTCCCCACAGCACAGGCCAGCCTCGCAGCCCGGCGCACGGTGGCTCCTTCAGCCCGTGAAGGACCTGCTCGGCTTCCTGGCGCAGTGGCTGGAAGCGGGAGCCCACATGCCCCGGCTGCCAAGCAGGGGAGAGAAAGGCTCCGGCCGGCAGCGCTAGCTCCCATTTTGTTTTGTTATTCTTTTTAATAGAAAACCTTTAACCTGTTTTTTCTTGGGTTGCCTTTTTTTTTTTAAGCATTTTTTTGATTCGAAAACCAAGAAACCCCCCAGCTGCCCCCTGCCCGGGGAAGGGCCATGAGGGGCAGTGACAGGGACGGGGGGGTATCACCTCGCTAAATGGCGGCCCCCAGTTCTGCTCCCCCCTGGCCCTGGAGGGCTGCAGTGGGAGAGAGGGAGGGAGGAGACGGGGTGAGGGGGGATCCGGGGGGTCCGGGCAAGAAGCCGGGCTGAATTTGGGAAGCCAGAGGAAGCAGAGGAGAGGTGCGCTTTGCTCTGGCTGCTGCCACAAGCGTCCGGGAAATCCAGAGCCCCCGGTGGCTCCATGGCCCCGTGCCCATGAGCTGGCGGGGAGGCAACAGCTGCTTCCACCACTTTATAGTTTTCGTAATTGCCTTCCCTTCCCTTTGCTGCCCTGCTGTTTCAGGACTGTCTCTGCTCTGGGATTGCTGTCTGGGGACAGGCTGGGCATCAGTCAGTGGGTGGTGAACAACTGCACTGTGCATCACTCAATTGTATATTCTGGTATTACTGTTATCATTTTATTTCAATTAGTAAATAGTTTTTATCTATTAGTAATCTGTTTTTTATCTCAACCCATGAGTCTCCTTGCCCTTTTCCTTCCAATTCTCTCCCTCCCATCTTTTCTCGTGCCCAATGTGGTGCTCAAAGGGTTGAGATAAAGACAGATTTGACCAGCTGTGTTAAACCAAAACTGCGACAGGCGTTCATCATGTGGCCTCTGACTTGGTCAGTGCTGATGGGAACGCTGTTTTCTGTGCTCCCAAAGCTGGTTTTAGCGCTGTGTTCTGTACCACCTCACTTGCTGTGTACGCTGAGTGCCAGCATTTACACGTGGTTCAGCGCCTCTAGGCGTGGGACTGGAAGGGGGGATGCTGTTCTGCTGACTAAGGTTTTGGTTGTGCTGGGGGGTGCTGGTTTGTAGTATGATAAAATCATTTTGTATCTGAATGCGGTGGTGGCAGGTGACACGGCAAAGCCAGCTCCCTCCCCGTGTTTTGGAAGCCATCCCGTGGGCATGGTCACCAATCAACACCTTTTTCTGAAAGAGCCGATGCAAGGAAGGGACATCTACCTTCACTTTCCCCTTTTCCTCCAGATCATTTATAAAAGCCCTTGAGAATTTTGAATATTTACAGACTCTCTGCAGTACTAAACACTTTTCCCTGGCATTCTTTTGCACCCTTGGTCCAAGCCCACCGACCCAAGAGACTTTCCCCTGTGTGGCTGCCTGGGTACAGCAGTGGGGGGGTAACACAGAACTGGGGGGAGCCCGTTCGCCTCCGGAGCTGCAGCTGGTTTGCTCCCCAGAGGCCCGGCTGTGGCAGCCCAGCACCCTGCTTAGAGTCACAGAATCATTTTGGTAAGAAAAGACCTTTCAGATCATCGAATCCAACCACAAACCTAAGGCTGCCAAGTCCGCCCCTAGACCGTGTCCCTAAGCATCACACCTACGCGTGTTTTGAATACCTCCAGGGACGGTGACTCGCACCGCTTCCCTGGGCGGCCCGTTCCAGCGCTGTCTGTCAGAAGCGATTTTACGCTTCTCCCTCCCCCTGTCGGGAATAAGCGGCTCCTTCCAGGTCCCTCCTCGGTACCTACAACCAAGCTCTCGCCCTTGGTCAGTCCCTGTTGCCGGCTGTACCCACAGCAACGCCACTGCCCCCGGCCACCCTCAGCCTCTACCCCGCGGCCGCCGCCATTCCCCCCGCCCCACCTGCCCGCGGCCGTCAGCGGCACCGCGCAGGCGCAGCTGTCCCGCGCAGGCGCAGTGCCGTGCAGGCCCCGGCAGGCAGCATGGAGGACGCGCTGAGGCGGGAGCTGGGCACCGCGGTGCTGCGGCCCACGGGGCACTCGGGGGGCGGCTGCATTAGCCAGGGCCAGAGCTACGACACGGACCGCGGCCGGGTGTACGTGAAGAGCAACTCCAAGGCGGAGGTGTGTGAGAGGGTGGGGTGCGTGTGGCGGCCTCCGGGCGGGGAGGGGAGGCAGCTCTGAGGGCGGTCGCGCTGAGGAGATGGGCGTCGGGCCGGCCTCGGGCGGCCCCGGCCTCTTCTCGGTGGAGGCAGCTTTGCCGACTGGCTTCAGGCGGTAACGTTTCGAGTGCTGGTGTCGGGGAGGTGGCCTGCCGCCGGGCATGGAGCTCTGCTTCGTTTGGCAGCTTGTGCCCTGTGAGGCTGCTGTGGGGCTGGGGCCTGGTTTGCGGAGGGGGTGCCCGGGGCTGGGGAGGCCGCGGTGAGGGTAGGCCCTGGGGTGGGAAGCAGCGTTTCTGGCGGGATGCTGTTGCGCTGTCAGGATTAGTTGTCTAGGGCGTGCAGCGCCGCGGCCCGCTGTTGTCAGTCTGGCTGGGGTAACGGCGGTAGCTGTGTGCCCTGTGAAAGTGTCTGGAGCAGCTTAGAAGGTATAAAATTCTCTACTGAGGGTATGCTTCTTTCTTTGCTATGACAAAACCAATAATTCCCTGCACAGAAGAAGGAGCTTGTCTCAACAGATGATATTTTCCACAGTTGTTCAGAGTTTTCTGCTTTGTCCTTTCAATACCTGGTACCGGCTGCTGTTGGAGGTGGATATCCACATTTGATAGCGATAAGTATATTGCAACATACCTGCATGGCATCCTTATCTGCAAAAGCAGAGATGGGATAGGGTTTAATTTAAAGGTGGTCTGCACTCGCATCTGTCAAATGGATAGCTTAGCTGGAAGAACAAAAATCAGAACTTGTGTTTACCTTTAATAGCAAACAAATGTTTTTGAAAGCATGTATGCAGCTATATCTGTTCCAAATTTGTCTGTGCTTTCTGATCATACCAGGGAGCTGGATGGATGCGTTGAGGTGGTAACATGGGAAAATACGGAAAGGTTATCCTGCTTTGCATTAGATTGAAAATAGTATGATAACAACATAGCCCTTCCACTGAGGCCTTTGTTTGATGTGTATTTAAGTATACAATCCAGCTAGCTGCAAAGATAGAGCTGGGAAAAAAGATCTGGATGGATTTTCTAATCAGTAATCATTTCATTTTCTATGCTTTGGCCTGTGTGTAGATTCTGAGTGCTGATTAAAGCAAACTGTGCCAAACTGTATTATAACGCTGCGCTGTGTGTGCAGCAGTGGGTGTGTGTCAGCAGTTCCTTTAGAAAAAACAAGTTCTGTAGAAATCACTGTGGTTTTTACTCTATTAAAGTTAACAGCTGGCTTTAATGTAGTAATATGAAGCTTTAGACCGAGAAACAATATTTACTGATTTCCTCTAAACAGAGCTCTCTCATGGCTCAGTAACTGAGCAATTCTTCATTCTTGATCTGTAGGCTCTGGAATTTCTTGTCAGTGTCTATTGCAAATTGCCCTCTGCCTGTTTCATGTAGCAGTACTAAAGGGCTGGTGTTCTGTTTTATTGATTGTATTTCCTCGCTTTTGCTTTGCGCAGATACCGTAGGCTTCCCAAGCACTCTTTGCCCTCAGTCTCTGCCTGACTCTTCTAGAGCAGCATTTTTTGGTGTGACTGGTGTCACTGATGTTAGTGGAGCAACTCGAGGAGCATAGATTGTGCTCAGTGTGGGTAACAGTTGCAGAAATAGGTCCTAAATTCAGAATGGCTTCAAAGCAGATGCAGGTGGTAGTGGCTTGGGCTCTAAGGGCTTCTGTGTGCAAGTGCAGCAAGGGGCATTTGGCTGCTATCAAGTTAATTTTGTTTTGTTTTGTTTTGTTTTCCCCATGAGGCAAAAGAAGTAGGGAAAATCATCCTATGACTGCAAGTTAGACTGTTTTGAAGATCAGCCTTATGACTAAGAATCTGTGTAAGCAAAGTCACAAAGACTCTGAATGTCAGCACCGTTCTTCTAGTCCCTCAGCTGATGATTTCTAGACATTTGTTGCAAAATCCATTAATAAAATATTTCTTACCTTTTATATATATGCAGTTTGCATTCCTTGAATTGCAAACAGACTTTCTAAGTTATTTTTACAGTTACAGAGGATGCTAAACCTAAGTCACTTCCACAGAGTTGGTTCATGACGTGAAATTTCCGTGATCACGGAGTTACTGTCACGTCTGGTGCTGTGGACCCATCTGTGTCTTGTGTGTGCAGTGACCGCTTGCTGCAAGGTTTTTATTGAACATTTACAGCCTTGATTGGTTTTGTGAAAGAGCTTTGTTTGCCTGGAACTGAAGTTCAAAGAGACTAATGCTTTCCTTTAACATTTGACAGGCTAGAAGAATGTTTGAGGGAGAAATGGCAAGTTTGGAAGCTATCTTGAAAACACAGACAATAAAAGTGCCTAAACCCATCAAAGTTATAGACCTGCCTGGGGGCAGTACTCTGTTTGTGATGGAACATCTGGACATGAGAGGCTTAAACAGGTAAAACACAGTATTCTCCTTGCTTCTTTTAGCCAGAAATTTTGACTGTTAAGAAAATTAAGTAACTTGTTTTCAGAAGGGAAACTGTTTGTTTTTTTGGTAAAGCAAGTCAAGATACATTTGGGAAGTTGCACAGCTGAGAACTGTATAAAATACTTCATAATGCTTCACCTAGCAAATAGTCATACATCAAGAAGTGAGCATAGTTTTTCTTTAGTTTTTGGGTTTGTTTGGGGGTTTTTTGGTGAATAATTAGTGATTTTTACATTCAAGTTCCTTTTCACAGTCAGAAAATTACATACCTGGTCACCTGTTCTGTGTACTTGCTGTTGGTGTAAGAGCCAATGTTTTAATGTTGCTTGTCATGATGATGCAAAGGCCCTTTCCTAAATGAATGCATCCTGATTTCAGTAGTTTTGCTACTCTCACTTTGATTCCAGTAGTTTCAAACTTTTGGCCCTCTTCTGTGGCAAACACTTAAGTAAAATATTATCTCTGGTTTCATTAGGCAGGTGGCATGACCAGTTTCTCACTCCAGTCTCAGAAATTCTGCAGCCAGATGAAAGTCTTATCCCTCATCCTGCTCATGTGCAGAATTTCTAAGTCATTAAGAGCCCCCAGTGAGCTGCAAGAGAAACTCCATTGTGTTGGGAGTGATGGAGATGAAAAGTGTGCAAATGCAACGTCTGACATATAAATTTTGGGGGATAGCTACAATATGGTTAACAGGAACAACATGAAGAAGTAACTTTGCCTTAAGTGACAGTGCCTTGAGAACAGAGAAAGATATGAGAGGTCAAAGACAGGAAAAGGAACATTCTTTTGTTAGTATGGGAGGCAACTGACTGTAAGAGTTGTTTGTAATTACTGCAAGACTGTTCTGAACTGTGTAGGGAATCAGCTTTGATTAAAAACAGGTAAATAAGTAAGGCCCACCTGACTCTTCCATCTTCTGGGCTTTTTAGAGAGGAGAAGCCAAAGACAGAGATATAAAGAAGAGGATGAGTCTTGTTTGGCTCTGTTGCCTAAAGACACTTTGCCCTGCACCTCCCCACCTCCCCAAAAAAAGAAAACATACACTTTTCTTACAGATATCTTACTGAAAGTTCATAGAGAAGTGATTTCAGACAACTTAGAATTTCTAGTTTCTCATTGTTAATAAGTGTATGATTGCTGCTCACTTCCAGTAGTGTTGTCAGAAACATTTAGGTACGTTTGTTCTATGTTGATATGTAACCTTTATGGGAAGAGGAGGTGTTTATGACTGGGATGTTTTGAAAACATACTTTGTTAGAGATGCAGAACTTGGTTTACTTGCTTGATAAATGTTTTAAATTAATTACTGGAATATCAAGAACTGGATTTATTCACATGTCAACGTTGCTAAGAATACTTTTGTTTCTTAGACATTCAGCAAAGCTTGGAACACAACTGGCTGATCTCCACCTTCATAACCAGCAGCTTGGAGAGAAGCTGAAGAAAGAAGAGAGCACAGTTGGTACAGTGCACAGCTGCTTGCAAATTTAACCTAGTTAATCTACAAAATAGTTCAAATATTTTTTTGTTATTTCAGGATAAGTTTGTCTTCTTCCACTAAAGATATTATGAAAATAGATTTGGATGGAACACCCAGGCAGGAGGTCTTATTTTTGCTTTTGTTTGCTTTATTTGAATACCTGTAAGCAACATGCATAGTTTTTAAGGTCCATTTGCATTGTAGATCCTTAGAATCTTGTCATTAGTATTGGATTTTTGTCTTTGGTTTGAAAGGTAAAGGTCAAGGGCAAATGGAAGTCCAGTTTGTGGATCAGTTTGGCTTTCATACAGTTACCTGCTGTGGCTATCTTCCACAGGTATGTTGTACTTCATCAGCCCCTTGGAATTTTAAGTTTATTTTCCTTTCAGTGACACAAAAGGACAAAACTATAAATGAAATAAATGAATTTATTTCTGTGGTGTCATAAAAAGGAAAAAAGTTGTTCAGCCTTCTAAGGAAAGTAGTGCTTTGGACAGTGCTTCCAGCTGCATTGAGCCTTCATAGCTCTTCAATGTCTTGGTTGTTATCACTTAGAGAAAATTATTTATTGCTCTAATTTAGTGTTTTAAGATAACAGTCTATTAAATGGTAGCATTTACTATTTGAAAAAGAAGAAATTCTGTCTTGGGTGGTGTAGAACTGACATCTGCAATCCTGTTCCTTCAGGTGAATGACTGGCAGAATGACTGGGTGACTTTCTTTGCCAGGCAAAGAATCCAGCCCCAGATGGACATGATAGAGAAAAATTCAGGAGACAGAGAAGCGAGAGAACTTTGGGCACAGCTTCAGGTAGGATGAGCTCTCCCAGTTCTCATTATAGTGGTAGCTGGGTATCAGTTGTTTAGATTTGCTTTTCTTAAAACCAAGTTTCTGTTTGTATGCTCTGGGTTCTGTTGGTAAGAGACTACAACTGTTAGGGATTAAAATGCCCTTTATTCTAAGGTGAAATGGCATTTGCCCCATCACCCTGTGTTCATGTTCCAAAATGGATGTGTGCCAAATAGCCCTTTGCCTTACTAAATGGGAGATCCTAGATCAAGTTCACATTTCTCATTCCCTGTAACATGTCAGTGATGAGAAATGTATGTCAGTGTTACACTGGGGAGACCTGGCCCAGGTTGGCCAGAGAAGCTGTGGCTGCTCCTCCCTGGAAGTGTTCTCAGCCAGGTTGGATGAGGCTTTGAGCAACCTGGTCTAGTGGAAGGTGTCCCTGCTGCTGGCAGGGGGGTTGGGACTGGTCCCTTCCGACCCAAACCAGTCTGGGATTCTCTGTTTCCTGTCCTGCACATCATCTGTTCGTTTAAGGTTTGCATCTGATTAAGTGACTGCAGTATTAGCTATTTGGGTACTACTTTGGAGAAATCTCTTCAAGGTTGGTGAGAGATTCCCGAGCTTTCTGGTGACACAGAGTGGTGGTTGTGGTGGTGGGTGTTATTGTTAGAGCTGGTCAGTATTGCTGCACTGAACGCTGTGGATTTTATTTTCTTAGTGCTAAAATACATTTCAGTGACTATTGTTCAGCTGCTGCCTTTTATGAAAAACAGAAGTCCTCTTTATTTTCTCAGCATCTCTGTTGACTAGATCCTGTGTTGTTTTGAGGTATTTTCTTTTTTTAACAGACTTGTAAGAAGTTTCAAGCCCTGCTCTGCACATATGCAGATAAAACTCGGTAATAATTCACATTAACACACAGTATTTGCACATCTTGCTTTTTTCCCCCTGCAGTTGAAGATACCCAGTTTGTTCTGTGGCATGGAAATCGTTCCTGCTCTCCTGCATGGAGATCTCTGGGGAGGAAATGTAGCTGAGGATGATTCTGGTCCAATTATCTTCGATCCAGCTTCTTTCTACGGCCACTCAGAGTATGAGCTTGCAATCGCTGGGATGTTTGGTGGCTTCAGCAGTTCTTTTTACTCTGCTTACCACAGTAAAATTCCTAAAGCCGCAGGGTTTGAGAAGCGCCTGAAGCTTTATCAGCTTTTTCACTACATGAACCACTGGAACCATTTTGGCACAGGGTACAGAGGGTCTTCTCTCAACATTATGAGGAACCTTATAAAGTGACTTTTGCTGAAGCAGAAGGCTTCCTGTGTTGCTTGGGAAACCCCAGACTTGGCGGTGCGACTGCAGGAGTAATGTTAAAAAAAGCCACTAGACCCTTCCCTTGTTGCACAGCTAAAGACCTGGCCTCAGTGAGTCCTCCTGAATACCCAGTGTGACATAACCATGCCTCTTTAGGATGGCTGGGAATACCTTTATGAGGGAAATATCTGAGGAAGGAGTTTATTCAGTTGCACAAAAGATCTTTTGGTGTCAAGAAAGCATTGTATGCTTGAGACCAGGCCAGTTAATACAGGTCAGACACTCAAGTGTAGATTATGTGGACAAAGTTCTTTCTTAGGGACCAGTTGTACTTCAGAGTAGAGAAATACCAGGGTTTGCACTTGCACCCTGATGGAAAACATTAGAGAAGTGTTTTATGCAGTGGAAAATTGCTGTTCTCAGTTACTGAGGAGGTGGTTAAAGAAGTTGCTCGTTGCTTTTTGCTGTCCTCTCTGCACCTTTGTGATAGATTGCTCAGGCTTTTTCAGCTCTTAATGTCCAGTTCTGTGCATGAAAACAATTTTAACCAAATCTTTTGAAAGTCAGCAAGAAAATTACGTAGTGGGAACTATGGAAAATGATTTGGACTTGCTGTTCATTATAACAATGTGATTCTACTGGATGGAGACTGCTTCCTGTTCTGTTACAAAGCTGTGTGAAAACGCTTTGGATTTTTCTGGCATCTGCGTTTTGGTGCCTCGTGGCGCTTTCGTAAGCTGTTCTGTGCTTGCTGCTCCATGGGCTCTTACCTACAGCAATTTTGTTGTAACCAGAACTAGCTTGCTCTTCTCTTTTTGATTCTGCTGTTGTCCAATAGTGTGTGTTCTGAAAGGTCTTTTCAGGTGGGATGCTTTACATGTACGCATCCTGTGAGATGTGCTCTCTCACTAGTGTCCTGTGAAGATGTGCTCTCTCACTAGCATGCTGTGAAGATGTGCTCTCTCACTAGCATGCTGTGAAGATGTGCTCTCTCACTAGCATCCTGTGAAGATGTGCTCTCTCACTAGTGCCCTGTGAAGGTGTGCTCTCTCACTAGTGCCCTGTGAGATGTGCTCTCTCACTAGTGCCCTGTGAAGGTGTGCTCTCTCACTAGTGCCCTGTGAAGGTGTGCTCTCTCACTAGTGCCCCGTGAGATGTGCTCTCTCACTAGTGTCCTGTGGGATGTGCTCTCTCACTGTCATGCTGTGAAGATGTGCTCTCTCACTAGTGTCCTGTGAGATGTGCTCTCTCACTAGTGTCCTGTGAGATGTGCTCTCTCACTAGTGTCCTGTGAGATGTGCTCTCTCACTAGTGCCCTGTGAGATGTGCTCTCTCACTAGTGTCCTGTGAGATGTGCTCTCTCACTAGCATCCTGTGAGATGTGCTCTCTCACTAGCATCCTGTGAGATGTGCTCTCTCACTAGCATCCTGTGAAGGTGTGCTCTCTCACTAGTGCCCTGTGAAGGTGTGCTCTCTCACTAGCATGCTGTGAAGATGTGCTCTCTCACTAGCATGCTGTGAAGGTGTGCTCTCTCACTAGCATGCTGTGAGATGTGCTCTCTCAGTAGTACAAACAGAAGATGCACTTTTTGACTGTTGTCATTGCCCACAGAACAATGCCATCTGGTCATGGTATGGCCTTCACATACATTTTCTGTATTTTAGGCTACATAAGCTAATATTTTTCTTCAGTCCCAACTAAGTGCACTTTGTAGCTCTTGGGATAAGAGACATGAAACCAAAGGAAGTTAAAATGGAACTTGCAAAGCAGCAGCTCTTCAGCCCTGTGAGAAGTTCTTTAAGGACAGCTTTGCAGAGCAGCTGTTTCTTGTACCTCCAAGATGATAATGCTGAAATTGGACTCTTTGATGTGGGCTGGTAATGATATTTCAGTGCAAGCAGACCAGGTAGGTGAGAGATGCATGATTCCTAATGTGTATTTTGAATGTTTGGGACTGACTTTAATTAATTAAAAATGTTTTTCACGGGGCTTTGGCAGATTCCTGAGGGTTTTTTAATTGCTGGTTTTGCAGTTACAAGAATTGGAAGCAAGTTTAGAGAAGACTATCGCTTCATTTAACTTTCTCTCCTTAATTCTACTACTCTTCTCCCTGGCTGTTTTAACTT
Organism: Caprimulgus europaeus; assembly: GCA_907165065.1. The sequence continues at coordinate 2,046,682 of OU015543.1, read as the reverse complement.
CAGCTACTGAAAGTTTAAAGCCTGGCTTTTACTTTTACCTCGTTGCTCTAATAAAAAAGTTTCCCAGTTGATTATTGTTGTCTCTGTTTTCTGAATTAAAACCTTACAACTTGGGTCCAGTCTTGGGGAGCTGTTTGCTCTACCCTGCTCAAGGTTCCTAGTTCATTAGACAGTTATGGTCAACAGAAGTGTTGATGGGAACGTGTCTGTGGATTTTGATCTGGAGCAGTGTGTCACTGAAGAAAACTGCTGTGGTGTTGGGTTATGTTATCATTTGAAGTCCTATCTGTGCCTTCAAACTTCTTGTATTTTACCAGCTGTTTAGATGTTGATGAAATGTTAAGTCCCTGCCTCTTCTTCGTGAAGCTGAGGGACTCCTTGCCCGTGCCGATCAGCTCCAGGAGGTGAGCCAGGTCATTCTGGAAAGCTGCCTAGGAAAGGAGCACGCTCTGCGTTTTGAGTGTAGAGGAACCGGCCGTGAGAGGAGCTCCTGGGCTGGCAGAGGTTTGCCCACCACAGCTGAGGTGCTGTGGGTCCTTCCTGGATGGACACCTTCCCCTGGTGCCACCAGACCTGACACCAGAGCTCCTCCACTTAATGCACCAAATCCCAGCACACCCCGGGAGTGCTGGGGCTGCGTTGGGAGGGGGTGGTGGGAACTGATACTCAAAGCAAGGAAGATGAGAGTGGCTGGAGATGCTGCTGGAGCCCTGGCTCTCCAGTCTCCCCTGGAAGGCTCAGCAGCAGAAAGCAGGTTCACAATCTCCAGCCACTTGAGTTTAGATTGGGTGCTGTTTGCAGTGACTCAGCGCACTGCTGGTCAGCCCCTTCGCTGGGAATGGGGGGGTTACTGGATGATCAAAAGGAAAACCCAAAGCTTCCTCTTGCCATGGTAGGGGGACAGGGGCAGCTGCCAGTGAAGCAGCTTTGCTTTTTGTGTCTGGATCCCTGAAACTTTCAGTGGAAACATTTAATTTCATGAGAAAAACAGGGTTGTTGCTCAAAACCCACAGCTGTGCCAAAAAAAGGCATTTTGCGGAGGGGCAGGCGGAAATGAGACACTTCTGCTTGAGAAAACAAACAAAAGCAGCTCAGCTCACACTGGCACCCAGCTTGGGAGCTGGGGAGCAGTGGTGCAGCAGGGATGGCTGTCCACCACCCCAGTCCACCACCCCAGTCCACCACCCCAGTCCACCATCCCAGTCCATCAAGACCAGGAGAGCATCCTGGTGGTCCCAACTGGTACATCCGCAGAGGCTGATCTGCATTCGCTCTACCCTGGCCCCTGGCCCCCTGCTTTGGCCCAGCCCCCCTGCAAAGCCCCCCAAAGCCCTTCAGACTCTGTGCATGGGGAAGGGGCTGTGTTCCCACTGGAAGGGGCATCGAAGCAGAGGAACCCGCTGCGATTCGGCATGTTGCTGGGAACCAGTAGCTGTTTTGGAATAAAAGCAGAGTCTTTCTCATGAGACACCCCCAGGGTGAGTCATGGTCCCTGGGCAAAGGGGAAGAAGCAACTGCCTTTAAAAAAGACATCCAGGGTCTGTGGGACAACACTGCCCAAGGAAGCGACGGGAGAACGTGGCTTGGACAACTCCTGGGACATCGGGTGCGTGTGAACCTGTCTCTGTCCCGCTGGGTGCTGTGAATGACCACAGGGAAAAGTCCACACTGGGAGTGATCAGCTGCAGAATGAGGATTTTTCTGGTTTGGACCCTTTTCCCAGGTGAGAGCCGGTAGCAAAGGTCAGGCAGTTCCCACCCCATGGGCTCTGGCAGAACTGTGGAGAGGCTGGGACCGAGCCAGCCCAGGAAAGCCACCATGGTCACGGCAAGAGCCCAGCTGCCCTTCTCTTGTGGCCAGTGGACGGCTACAGGGGGTGATCTCTGAGATAGGCTTGTGTTGCTGTGACATGAACCCTGGTAAAACGTCTGTGTGCCTGGTTAATTCCATATTTGTTCAATGGGGGCTCTTTTTTTAATGACTAGGGACCTCTTGTCCCAGTGCCACTCCCCAGCACAGTGGGTACACACACAGCCTCCCTTGGGACACGGTATCCCTGAGCATCCCCAGCTCAGATCCCTCCCAGTTTGCCCAGGCTATACCAGTACCCACTTGCAGCATCTCTCCCTGTCCCCACAGGTGGCTGGGCAGTGACGGGCCCTGCACAGGTGACAGCTGAGCAGGGCAATTCACTGGCCATGTCCTGCAGCTACGAGCCAGGCTATGAGCTCCACTCCAAGTTCTGGTGCCGCCCAGGTTTCCTCTGGTTTTGCTTCACCTTGGCCCAAACCAACGGCTCAGAGGTGACAGTGACACAAGGCAGGGTGTCCATCAGGGACAACCACACGACACACTCGTTCACGGTGACGCTGGACAATGTCCTGCCAGGGGATGCAGGCTGGTACTCCTGCAGAGTGAGGAGGAGCCTGTGGTTCAGCCTGCGGCACACCATCGAGGTCACGGTCTTTGCAGGTAAACCTGGGCTGGGAGCAAAGCAGGGGCGTGTGACAGAGCCCGTCACTTGGGTGACAGTGCTGGGGACAGGGGTTGTCAGAGTGGGAACAAGCTCCTCGCAGGCACTGAGACCCACTGGAGGCTGCCCCAGTGCAAATTTGGACGAGGGATGGAGGAGGCTGTACAGAGCTTTGTCCGGAGCAGAGCCTCTCCCTCGATCTCGCTCAGTGTCTCTGCTACCACAAGCCCATCTTTGGGCTTCCCAGTCCCTCCCAGTTAAACCCCCCTTTTCCTTTTTTCCTCCTCCCCAGTACCCCATGCATTACCCAGGGACCCCCGTCTCCACCTCCTGCACCTCCACAGCTGATGTCTTGGGGCAGAGACCCCCCACTCAGGGGGGCAGGATGGGGTGCAGGGTCTCCACTCTGCTCTGACTCTGTGTTTTCTTCACAGCTGTTTCAAGCACAGTTGAGGGAAGCACCGTCAGCCTGTTCACCACCAACTCCCTGTGCCCCACAGGCTGTGGAGAGACTCCAGTACCGTAAGTCAGGGCTTGGGGTCCAGGCAAGCCCCCAAGAGCATCCCCCAGCCTCAGACACCTTTTCCCTTGAATCACAGAATCCCAGAATTGCCTTGATTGGAAAAGACCATTAGGATCAAGTCCAATCATGAACCCAGCACTGCCAAGTCCCCGACTAACCCATGTCCCTCAGCACTGTGTCTACACGACTCTTCAATCCCTCCAGGGATGGGGACTCCACCACTGCCCTGGGCAACCCCTTCCAGTGCCTCAGAACCCTTTCAGCAAAGAAATTCTTTCTCACATCCCATCTCAACTGCCCTGGGCACAGCTTGAGGTCATTTCCTCTTGTCCTGTCACTTGTTCCTTGGTTGAACAGACCGATGACCTCCATGCATCCCCCAGCCCTGGGTCCCCCTACTTGCAGCAGCCCCAAGGATCATCCCGGGGGCAAGCGGGGTGGCTGGTAGACATGCAAGTGTCCCCAACCCCATCCTTGTTGATCAGACCTTACTCAAGCTCTGGCATCTTCTCCCTTCTCCTACCCAGGTCCCAGCTCAGCGTCACCCACTTGCTGCTCTTCCTCAGCATGAAGGTGCTTGTGGCACTGGCTCTGGTGGTTGTGGCCGCCTGGGTGAGGAGCAGGTTCAGGAGCCGTGACCCAGAAAATCTGCAGTTCTTGGAGGTGGCCAGTGGCACTGAGGCACCAGCCAGTCCCCCCATCCCAGAGCTGCAAGGACACCTTCCTGTCCCTTTGCCCCCCACCCTGCCAGGGCTGTGCCACCTGTCACGGCTGCCCTGCACCGGGAGCTGCTCGGCACCGGGTGCTTCTGCCCCTGGGAAGCCTCGGTCCCTCCTGGCACCCCCTGCGCTGGAGAGGGGAGGGTTTGGGGTACAGAGGGTCTGTGTGTGCTGAGCTGGAGCTGCCACCTGAAGAGTTTTGCAATAAAGGCTGTGTGTCCTGCGGGTGACTGTTTGTCTGTCCACCTGCTCCCTCCTGCTGGCACTGCCTGAGGCTCTGGTGCCTGCTGATGCTGTGTGGGGCCATGTGGGGACAAGTTGCAGTGTGACTGGGGGGACATGGGGTCACACCATGTGGACACCTGCTCCACCATGGGCTGGCTGAGGCCTGGCATGGGGAGAGGAGCCCTCAGCCCTGCCAGCCCTGCTCAGCCAAATGCCCAACTCCAGCTGAGCGAGAGCTGGGGAACACTGTCCTGCCACAACCAAACCATCTCTTCCACTACAGCACCTTCCCACCCTCAGCCCCAGAGCGGACCTGACACTGTACACAGCTGCACCGTGGGCTCCTCTTCTCATTGCTCCTATTATTTTCCAGTTTTTCCATCTCCAAAAAGTGGGCAGCTGCACGCTGCTGAAACCCTGCTCCTTACATGTGCTTGTGTCCCATGGTGGTGCTGGCACCCACAGCCATGTCAGGGACATAAACGTGGCCACATCAGGGACAGCAGCATGGCCACATCAGAGACAGAAACGTGGTCATGTCAGGGACAGCAGCATGGCCACCTCTGTCCTCCCCTGGGCTATGCCACATCCCACATTTTATGGCACAACCAACCTCACTGGCGTCCCCCTAGAAAGCTTTGGAGGTGAGTTGTTTCTCCTCTGCTTTGTTTAAGGAACCGAAACGTCCGAGGTGCCAGGAGCAGGCACAAACCAGGAACTTGCAGCCCACTCCAGCCCCACATGGCAAAACCTCGGCTGCAGACGCAGCAGTTTGGCTGCCTGGTCAGGAGCGAGCTGGACAACCCAGCCTGTGCCCTGCACCTCACTGCCCCTGCTCCCGCTGCCGGCTCCGGCCAGCAAGGTGGTGGGAGCCCTCCAGGCACGCGGGGCCTGGGGCTGTGCTGCCACCCGCTGGGGTCCCAACTCCTTGTTCATTATCTGCTCCTGCTGGGTCTGAAGGATCTCATCTTCCTCGGCCTGGACAGTGTCACCTCCTGAGTGAACATGCAGGAGTGGGGAAGCTCCAGGAAGGGGACACCGGGGGAGTGGGTGAGATCTCTTGCAGTGCCTCATCCAGGATGGCACTGTCTGTCGGGGACAGCCCTGCCCCAGAGCCACCATGTGTGAAGGGAAATGGAGGTGGCAGCTCTGAGGCAGGGGACTGTAGGGCTCCCAGGTTGTTCCCTGCAACCCTGGAGCAACTGCACAGGGATGCCCAGCATCCCAGAGTCCAGCCTTCGGGATGCTCAGGGCAGGGACCCTTTGCCCGCAGACAGCCAGTGTCAGGGACCAGGGGTCAGGGCCAGGCATGCGTCAGGGACAGAGAATGCTCAGTTGTGTCTCCACCAAGGAACACCCTCAAATTAGAATCATCTGTGGGTGATAAATCTGCCTCCTCACCTTCACCAGGGCCAGCAGCAGATCCGTGAGCAAGGCTTTGGTCAGAGCCAGGGCCAGGCTGCCTATGTCCCACCTGTCCCCAAACCCTCCCTCACCCCTGGGAGCTTCTTCCAAAGGGTTTGGCCCAACCCAGTGCAGGCTCAACCAGTCGCTGATGGGTGGGAGGGAGGACCCTGGTGGAGACTGTTGCTTCCAGGGGAAAAGGGATGGGAGGGAGGCCTGGAGGGACCCGATCAGGGCACTGGGCATGGGACTACTGAACCACAGAGGGGGTGTGCTGGGGACAGCCCAGGGGGTCGTGCTGGCCAGGGCAGCGGGGACGGGTGCTTATGTCCAGCTGCCCAGGGACAGGAGGCTGCAGCCCCACAGTGGGACAGGGTGCCCATGCAGGAGCACTGTGCCACCCTCACCACCCAGCCTAGGGGCACATCTGGGGCTCCAGGGGTCCCTGTGTACGGCTGAGCCACCCCTTGAGAGGAGAGTCCCCCGCTGGGTGCCGAGGCTGGGCAGTGTGGCAGTGGGACAGGGAGAGGCAGGACTGCACTGTGCTGTGGGGACCGTTCCAGAGGCAGAAAGGGGAGTCCCTGGGGCAGAAGAAGGAGCCAGGGCAGCAGTGGGGCAGCAGGACTCAGGGGAAAGTGCATGGCAGTGCTCTCAGTGACCAGGGAGGCAGGAAGTCAGCTAGGACCGGAGGAAACAAGAAAACCCACGCTCTTGCTAAACCACCAGCAACGAATTTGGCGCCCCAGGCAGAAGAGGAAGCAAAACCACAGAGACACAGAGACGAAGGAGCATGAGGGGCAGGACGGCCATCGCGAGGCACAGCCCAGGCCGCCCTGCCTATGCATCTCCTGCTGTTCACCTGGATGCTGCTGCCAGGTAAGGCCGGGCCGGAGTCCCCCGAGCTCCTGAGCGGCTCCGGGGGGGCCCGACGGGCGGGCACAGCAGCAGCAGCAGCAGCAGCAGCAGCAGCAGCAGCACTCCCGCGTCTCCGCGTGTCCCCGCAGGCTGCTGGGCGGTGACGGGACCCGGCATCGTGCGGGGATTCCTGGGGGGATCCCTCTCGGTGAACTGCACGTACGGGGCCGGCTGGGAGATGAACCCGAAATTCTGGTGCAGTCCGGGAAGAGTTTACACCTGCGACATTGACATCCTCGTCACTTCGAAGCAGCGACCCTTTGTGCGGTCCGGCCGGTTCTCCATCTGGGACAGCCGCGCACAGCGGGTGTTCACGGTGACCGTGGAGGGTCTGACCGAGAGAGACGCGGGCACCTACCGCTGCGGGGTACGAACGGGCATAAGCCAGAGCGACAAGAGTGACGAAGTGAAGGTGATCGTGTCCCCAGGTCAGTCCCTGAACGTGTTCCTCCCCTGCACAGCACCAGGGACCACGTCGGGGGACCGGGGCAGGGGCAGAGACGGTACCCGGGGGAGGGGGGGGTGGAGAGGGACAGGAGCGGGTCAGGGTACGGCCAGTGCCCACGGCATCTGTCCCCTCTTCGCATTTGCAGCCCCGACACTGATCTCGACCCCCGCCTTCCCTCCGACCACCGCCCGGCCGCCCGCCTCCGGGACCGACGCACCGCGGGGGAGCCTCGGCCCCTTCCGCTACTTCCCGGCGCTGGCCGGGCTGCAGATGCTGGCGCTGGCTGCCATGGGCGCAGCCGTGCTCTGGGCCAGCCTGCGGGGCGGCTGAGACCCTGCCGGGGACCCCGTGGCCGCAGCCGGCGCCGCTCCGCCTCGGGACGCCTCGGGACGCCCCGGTCCCGACGGCGCGGGCAGGGGGAGGCAGAGCCGGAGCCCCGCCGGGCCCTTCCCGCCCCTGCCACGGGCTGCAATAAAGCTTCTCCGCCACCGATCGCGCCTCCGTCTCTTCTCTCTGGCGGCTCCCGCGGTCAGGCAGCCTCGAGGGGTCCCGGCGCTCCGCCTCGACGGGGCGGGCGTTACAGCACGGGCGGCCCCAGGGCTGGGCCGGGCTCCGCGGCCCCGCGAAGAGGAACCGGGCGCGGCAGGAGGCCGAGCCCCGCCGTGCCGGAGCGGCCATGCAGCTGCTGCCACTACTCTTCTGGGTGCTGCTGCCAGGTAAGGCCGGGCCGGAGCCCCCCAAGCCCCGGAGCGGCTCCGGCGGGGGGGGGCCCGACGGGCGGGCACGGCAGCAGCAGCAGCAGCAGCAGCAGCAGCAGCACTCCCGCGTCTCCGCGTGTCCCCGCAGGCTGCTGGGCGGTGACGGGACCCGGCATCGTGCGGGGATTCCTGGGGGGATCCCTCTCGGTGAACTGCACGTACGGGGCCGGCTGGGAGATGTACCCAAAATTCTGGTGCCATCCGGGAATATTGATTTACACCTGCGACATTGACATCCTCATCACTTCGAAGCAGCGACCCTTTGTGCGGTCCGGCCGGTTCTCCATCTGGGACAACCGCGCACAGCGGGTGTTCACGGTGACCGTGGAGGGTCTGACCGAGAGAGACGCGGGCACCTACCGCTGCGGGGTACGAACGGGTGTAGGCCAGAGCGACAAGAGTGACGAAGTGAAGGTGATCGTGTCCCCAGGTCAGTATTTGTGGGTCCCCCAGGTCCAGTGTTGGTGTGTCCCCATACCCGAGCTTGGGCTGGCAGCGGGGGTGCATGGGGTGCAGCCTAGGGGGGGTGTGCCCAGGCTCTGTGGGGCACCCCAGGGTGTGTCACCAGGGCTCAGCAGGCTGCTGCCATAGCAGGTGCCACCTTCACCCATTCCCTGTGCCCAGGTCTCACCAAGGCCCCTCTCGGCACCCCAGGGTCAGCCACCCTTTTCGCTGGGGTGCAGCTCTCCGTGCTCCATTTCTCCCTCTCATCAGATCCATCTGTGCTCTCCTTGCCTTATTTTATAACCCCAGGGAGTCCCTCAGCCCCACCCTGTGCCACCCTGTTTCCAGATTTGAGGCAGCCAGTGCCTGAGGACACCAGGCCCTGGGCTTAAGAAACGTCCCTCTCTGTCCCCCTGCCGGGGACCAGCCCCTGCGGTGGGACATGGGGTTGTTGTGTTTGTGCCAGGCTGGGGACGGGGTGCCCAGACCCCCTTCCTGCAGCACGAACTCTGCTGTGTTCACACATACGTATGTGCATTTGGGGGCAGGGGCAGGAAGGGGAGAGGAATGGGACCATGAAAAGCCTCCTGGGCTGGGGCAGGGGATCACAGCCCTCCCACCTCAAGAAGCGTGCTCTGGACGTGGCAGAGGGGACCCAGTGTCTCCTGGTGTGACAGTAAGTGGGTCATTCTGACTCGCTGGAAAACCCACAGCATTTTCCCCTGCGGAGGTGAGGAGACTGATCGAGCCTCTCCTCTTTTTGTTACAGCTCCTTCTTCCCCCTTCACAGCATCACCCCGTGCCCAGACCACCGAGCACCCCAATCTCACTAGCTCTGTATCAGTCCCCACACAGACAACTCCCCAGGGGGAAGCTGTGCGACCGCCATCAAATTCCTTCGACGACGAAGGCTCCAGCTCTCCCCAGTGAGTACCATCTCTCCATGAGGTGTCTCTGGTGCAGCTGGAGCCCTGCAGCTCTTTGGGCTTTTCACATCTCCCTTACAGATTCAGACCTTCCACTTTTGTCCTTAGAGACCAATATTTCATCTTCTCAGCCAACTGCTCCACATGGAAAATAATCCCAGCACCCCTTGGTTGCTTGGCCCCAGAAAAGCTCTCCTTGTCCCCTGTCCATCTCGCAGCTTCAGCAAGGTTGTCACCACGCGAGATGTGGTTTCTGGCTGCAGCACTTGACTTTGTTTCCTTCCCTAAAACTCAGAGGAACTGTTTGCTTTTGGGAAACCCAAGTGCTGAGCTTGGTCCTCTTCTGCTTTGTAGTCACGTGCAGCCCTGTGGAGGTAGTTGACAAAGCATGAGAACGGACTGGCAGAGCTTCCTCCCTGCTCTCCAGCGGTGCAAGAAGTGGACAAAGCTGAGGCTCCCCCGCAGCACGCTCAAGGCGTAGCTGGCACACTGGCCTTGCCTGCTTGCCCATTGCAAACAAGGTCAACAAATAGTGGAGCTAAACTAGAGCACAATAAGGTGACGGGAACTGATTCTTAAATTAGTGAAGGTGCAGCAGCTCTCAGACCCAAGTGTCCATTTTACTTCTGCAGTTTGCAGAGTGCCTTTCTCCATCCCCAGCATGCAGCCTGGCCACCCCACACCTGCTTCTCTCCCTCCAAGGCTCCACGCTGGTTCCTCTCAACCCTGCTTCCGAGGAGAAGTGTGAGAACAGAAACACTTTTTTTTCTTGCAGGTTGGACGTGGTTGTGCACATCCTCATTCCAGGCATCATAGTGGTTCTTCTTTTGCTTGCAGTTGCTGCTGGCGTTCTGGTAACGCTGTCCAGGAAGAGGAAGAAGGGTAAGCGGAGCTGTCACTGTCACACACACACTGTTTCTGCACCACAGTCGATTTGTTTTTTTCCTCTGTACTTCTTTTTTCTCCCCTATTCCTCCCTGATCCATCCAATTCCTGTGTCAAACACTGAGACCTCCACCAAAGAGGTCTCCCTTCCCCAAGGCGATGGGACTGTCCCACAGGGACTGTCCAGTGGCAGCAGGGACGGGTGGCTCTTGGGGTGGGTGCTGCCCAGCACAGCACCTGCTTGACTTTGTCTGGGCACCTCTGGCTTCTCTGGACGTGCTCAGTTGCGTAGGCCAGGCTTGCACTAGGCTGGGTGCAAAGCTTAAGGCCAGCGTGAAGGACAGGAAGGGACAGGAGGGGACGTCACCAGCTGGCAGGTGGGGTCTGGTTTTCCTTGGAGCACTGCTCCAGTTTAGATGGTTGATGGGGCAACAGGTTCCCTTCCTGCTTTCCAGCCAGATTCCCAGTGGCAGTGCAGTTTTTGAATACATTTTATTTTCCTCTGGTTTCACTTGTCTCTAACCACGTCTGTGCTTCATCCAGCCCTCTCCAGAGCAGATGTAGAGATGGACAGGACTCGCGGCGCATCGCGGACCGTAAGGCAACAGCACGGGGTCTATGGGATGGTGTGATGAGGTCTATGGGATGGCATGACGAGGTCTATGGGATGGTGTGACGAGGTCTATGGGATGGTGTGATGAGGTCTATGGGATGGTGTGACGAGGTCTATGGGATGGTGTGACGAGGTCTATGGGATGGTGTGATGAGGTCTATGGGATGGTGTGACAAGGTCTATGGGATGGTGTGACGAGGTCTATGGGATGGTGTGATGAGGTCTATGGGATGGTGTGACGAGGTCTATGGGATGGTGTGATGAGGTCTATGGGATGGTGTGACGAGGTCTGTGGGATGGTGTGATGAGGTCTATGGGATGGTGTGCTCCCAACTCGCCCAGGGAGGGAAATGTTACACCCTGAGCTGAGCAAACCATCTGCCAGCTCCATTTGCTTTCAGTCAGGTTCATGGCCCTTTAGGCTGAGAGAGATCTTTCGGGCTCTGTTCGCCAACAGAAACACCCGACCAGGGACTTTGTGTGACTCTTGCAGAGTATTCCTGGGAAGGGAGTTTAGGACTGAGCTGAGAGGTTTCTCCCTCAGCCCTCCCAGCAGGGGAGCTGCTTCTCTGGTTGAAACAGCCTTGGGAACCTGCAGCAAAGCCCATCTGAGGAGGATGCGGGGCAGCTGATCTTCCGTCACTGCTTAGGAAGTATTTCCCAGTGTTTTCTGTCAGCTTTTGAGGAATGGCCAGTGTCACTAACCAGATTTCCCTTGGGAAATGTAGAGCCAGCCCTTGCTGCAGGTTAAATTTCCCCCCCGTGCTCCTGCAGCCATCTCAGCTCTCATCAGGAATGACAGTGGGATGGGAGATGTTCCCACCACTGTGGGCTGCAGGGAGGAGCTGTGGGCAGGGGAGCAGCGGTAGGTTAAGAGCTCATCCCTCTCCTTCACCCATCAGGGAGCGGATGCCTTGAACTACGCAGACATTAACCACCACACGGGCACGGCCGAGAGCCAGCTGTACAGCAATGCCGCGGCTTTCCGCTGCTTGGCGAGCACCACCACCGAGTACATGGAGGTGAAGCGCAGCGATACGGTAGGAGAATGCAAAGCAGAGCTGAGCTCGAGGTGGTGGGTGGGAAGCTGGGGTGGGTGGATGGAACAGGCTGCCCAGGGCAGTGGTGGAGTCACCATCCCTGGAGGTATTTAAAGAACATGTAGATGTGGTACTTGGGGACAGGGTTTAGTGGTGAACTCGGCAATGCCAGGGTTACAGTTGGACTGGATGATTGTAATAGCCTTTTCCAACCCAACTGTTCTGTGATGGTGTGGGCAGTGGGATGGGTTGGGTGGGCAGGGAGGCGACTGCAAAGGGAGATGTCAAGCTGGGGTGCAAATGACCCTGGATACTGTGAGTGGCCTCTCCAGTCCCCACAGCTGCTCCTGGGTGCTTAAAGCAGCTGAGGGAGGTTCCAGCAGACGATGTTGCCCTGGAGCAACTCCACGAAGGATGTTTTTTGTTTATCCCCCTCCTTTCCCAGCATTTGGAAGAGAAAAAAGAGGCTATATATGCCAGCATGCAGAAGTCCCCACCCGAGCAGCAGGAGATCTATGTCAACGTACCGTCAGCCCCACAGCCCAGAGAAGGTCCCTACAGCACAGTGCAGGGAGTGTGAGCTGGCACCCAGCCCCACCAGCTGCTCCTGCTGCCGGCAGTGCCAGCGGGACATGGGCTGGCTTTCTGCTCAGCCAGGAGCTGGCTTGACAGCAGAACTGTGGCTCTTGTAGACTTGGACGTTTCCTTGGAGCAACCTCAAAGAGAATGAAGTTGAGCAGGAGGCATGGAGCGGGATGAGGATGAAATCATCCCTCTGCATTTGGAGGTCTCACCTGTACAGCCATGGTACTGGGAATAAAAAACTGCCCCTTGCTTTGGGGTAGCCCAGGCTGGGCGTGGAAGAGCCTGGCAGCGGGAGGTGAGGGTGGACTGGGGGTTGCGGGTGGGCTGCCTGGTTCCCCCCACCCAGCACCCTCCCTGCTTGCTCCTTTGGCTGCATTATTCACACGGGATGAAGCTCCCAAACCTGCTGGTCACCTCAGACTGACATTTTTTCATGCCAATGCCAGGCAGAGCAGGTAGCTTCTGGGAAGCAGAACAGTGAGAAATGTTACATCAAAATGGATTTATATCCAAATGCTGGGGGACCCCGGGGGGAGGCTGTGGTGCATTTGGTTCTCGGTGCAAAGGAGATGGCAAAGGTGCTCCCGTCCATCCTACGTGGCTGTTGGGAAGCAGCTCCCTGACCCCCCCTCGGTCCCACAGACCCCAGGGAGGTTCACTCCTGCCCCACATACCTCAAGGACCCCTCGGCTAGGAGTGCCTGCCAGGCTCTGGTGTGGGAACCCAAGATCTTTAAGGACAAGGACTCTGCTGCTCCAGCACCATCCCACAGCCCCAGCGCTGGTTGCTGTGGCACTGCTTCCCACGGGGCTGTGCTTTGGGCACGCTCTTACCCGCTCTGTGATGGCTCTGCTCCTGCCCAGCACCCAATGATTCATCCATCATGACAACCCACTCCCCCAAAAAACAGCTCCCAGGGATGAGGATCTATTTGTGAGGCCGAGTCGTCTGTATTTCAGGGCTTCCTCTGGAGAGAATTCCGTAACTTTGTTAACTGCTGCATACTTTGTTTCAGGGTTTTTGTGATTATTTTATTGGAGAAGCCACCTGGAGCATCCCTGCTCTGTCAAAACCAAAAGCAGCTGGAAATAAAGGTCTGTGGTACGACAGTTGTGTTTATTCCTGTAGGTTATTCCTATACAAGTTTATCTTCCTAGATAAGAAAACTGGGGAGGGACTTTTTATAGGGGCAGTTAATGATAGAACAAGGAGAAATGGCTTTAAACTGAAAGAGGGGAGGTTTAGATTAGATATTAGAAATTCTTCACTATAAGGGTGGTGAGACACTGGAACAGGTTGCCCAAGGAAGTTGTGGATGCTCCTCCTTGGAAGTGTTGGAGGCCAGGTTGGATGAGGCTTTGAGCAACCTGGTCTAGTGGAAGGTGTCCCTGCTGATGGCAGGGGGCACTGGATGAGCTTTAAGGTCCCTTCCAACCCAAACCAGTCTGGGATTCTATGATTCTATAATGAAAAATTTCTCCTGCATTGGGTCAGGAGGTGGGATCCCTCCTTCCCACGCTGGCATAAGGCTGGGCTCCAGATGGGAGCACGTGGGGAACAAACAGCGACGGCACAGACAAGCATCACTGGCCCTTTAGTCGAAGTTTTCTTTCCCGCATGCTCAGTTCATCTCATGGCCTGTTCACAACAGTGCTGGCTCCACAAAGCCGGTTCATTCTGGCATCACTGCCTCAGCTACCCTGCTGCAAAGTTTCCAGGCCCCAAGTCTCCCTCTTACCTATTTTAGACTATAAACTTGACTGGGATTTTCAGTGTCCCCTTGTTGAAGCAGAAGGGGATGCTCTTTCGGAACCGTATCACCTGCCCCCTGTGCCAAGCCCACCTGCAGCCCCTCTCAGCTAAACCCCTTCCCCTTCCAACCCCATGGGCAGCTGCAGCCTTCCCTGGGCTCCATCTGCAGAACCACTCCAGAAGGTGACAGGAGGTGACAGAGCTGCTATCGCCACCCAGACCCTGCTTCAATCCTGGCCCCACAGCAGCTCCGGCTGGGGGGAAGCAGGGGGTGGCCAGGGGGGTTCATGGGGTGAGGGGCTGCACTTTACTGGGGCAAGGGGCTGCACTGCTGTGCTCGCTGGGTGCGTGTCCTGCGAGAGCTTTGGAATCTTTTCAGGTTTTATTGCAGCAAAACCAGGACTGGGGTGGGTTAGTGTGTCCTGCCATGGGGGATGTGCTCCCCCTGACAGCCCCGCGGCCCTGGGGCAGCCCCAAACTTGACCCTCACCCCTGGGCACCCCAGAAGTCTCCTCTGGCAGTGTCAGGGCACCCAGTGACACCTCTCACTGCTGCCAGCCCCCTGAGCAGCATCGCGGGACCCCCGAGCTCAGCGAGGCCTTTGCCCACTGCCTGCAGGGAGCAGCAGAGCGGGGAGCACCCAGTGAGGGCACCCAATGAGGGCACCCAGCACCCAGTGAGGGCACCCAGTGAGGGCACCCAATGAAGGCACCCAGCACCCAGCGAGGGCACCCAGTGAGGGTACCCAGCACCGTAACCGGCTGCAAGGGAACCAGGAACCCAGCGCCCATGGCTGGCACAGAGATGGACCCTTCGCGGGAGCCCCCAGCACCTTCACACCCATGGGTGTGCCCCATGCACACGTGTATGTGCCTGTGCACACATAGATGTGCCTACACATGCACACACACATGCACACACGCAGACACACACACAGACACGCTCTTACACACTCACACAGACACACACACTCTTACACACTCAGACACACATGCTCTTACACACACAGACACACACGCTCTTACACACACACGCTCTTGCACACACACTCTTACACACTCTCACACACACAGACACATGCACACGCACGCACACAGACACACTCTTACACACACACACACACACACACACACACACACACACACACACACACACACACACACTTTCTTACACACACGCTCTTACACACTCTCTCTCTCACACACACGCACACACACCCACACACGCGCGCACACGCACACGCACGCGCCCCCGGCCCGTCCCGCCCCGCCCCCGCCGCGCGCCCCCGGCCCCGCCCCCTCCGGCGCGTGCGCGCGGGAGGCTCAGCCCGCCCTGCCGCGGCCAGCGGCCCCGTGACGATGGTGGCCAGCGGGCGGGCGCGGAAGCTGGCCCGGCGCTACCGGCTGGTGGTGGCCACGGCTCTCGCCATCCTCCTGCTGCAGGGGCTCGTCCTCTGGACCTCCGCCGGCCTCGACGAGGAGGGACCGGCCGAGGTGAGCTGCGGGGAGGCCGGACCGGCGGCCCAGGGCCTGCCAGCGGGGCCGGGGAGGGGGCTGAGGGGCTGGGGGGGGAGTGAAGGGGCTGAGGGGGTGGTGAAGGGGCTGAGGGGGCAGTGAGGGGGTGCTGAGGGGGACAGTGACGGGCTTGAGGTGAGCAGGGATCTGGGGGGGGTCACAGGAGGGTGGTGCGTGCTGGGAGGGGGCTCTTGCGGAGGGGAGGCCCTTGGGGTGGGGGTCATTGTGGGGATAGTGCCCGGGGGGGGCTGGCATGTCCCCGTGCTCTGGAGCTGGGAGGGGACACGAAAGGGGTGCCCTCCTCCTCCCCCCGCCAGGTGACTCTAGGGGGTGATGAGGCCCTGTCCCAGGATGGGGTCCCTGGGGTGGGTGGGGGTCCCGCAGGCCCCAGGTTGCGGGGGGGCGGGGTTACAGTGGGCTGCTCCCTGTGGGGGGACTCCGGCTGCAGCAGCGCAGGGTTGTGGCACCTGAGAAGGGACCTTGTGGCCTGGAGGGTGTCAGTTGGGGTCTGGTGTGGTGGGTGGGAAGTGTGGGAGGCTCGATGTGGTTTGGGAGACATCGTGGGAAGCTGGGGTGGGTGACACCTGAACCAGTAAAGGTGAAAACACGCAGTGGCTGAGGGCTGGGGAGAGCAGGCACAGCAGCGCGGGGAGCTGGTGGCAGCTCCTGTTCAGCTGGTCCCGTCAGGGATACCCCTGTGACGTGTGAGGGTGCAAGCACCTTTTGCAGTCATCTGTTGTCTTTATACCAAAACACTCTGCTAAGGCAAAAGGCGTCACCTCTTTTTTTATGTGTGGGGAAACTGAGGCACGGGCTGGGGAAGGTGTTCGCCCAAGGTCAGACACAGAGCAGGTATCAAGGAGGACCCAAGCATCTGGAGCATGTTGCTGCCACCTTCAAGGCCCACTGCAGTTGGGTGGACCAGTGGCTGAAGCTCTTTTCTCCAAGAGCATTCGGGAAGAGCTGAGAGTCTCTGTGTAGGCTTTCCTGGCAGATGTGTTGTGTTGGAGACCCTCACCTTGGGCAGGAACTGAAAGGTGAGGATCTCTGGAGGGCCGAGAGCTTCCCGTCATGGGGTGCTTCCCTGCTGTGGAGGGTGACCCTGTGATCAGCGAGTCTTTTCACAGGATTAGAAAGTTTTCTCTGAGAGCAAAGAGGTGAGAAGGGGAACGGGGCAACCCCGTGCAGAGGGGAAGGTCTCTGAGGTGACCACTCCTTCAGTAGGTTAATTCCCAGCCGCAGGCCTCCTCTTGGGATAGGGGGAATGGCCATGAGCACCCTCCTATGCTGTTGTATGTGCACCACTGAAACAGAACCGGGGAATGAATGCGACAAGGAGAGGAGACACGGGGTTGCCCTTGATCCAGAGGCACTGGGAGTGTGAAAGCAGACCAGTCTGGCAGCCTGGAGTGCCCAACTGCTCCTGTCCTGTGACCTTGGCCAAATCACTTCACCTGTCCCAGCTTCTTCCTTCCCTCTCTGCACCGTCCTGCACTGCTCATCTGCTTTTCTCTTCTCTCACCCTGTGCAACCTCCACCCTTGCCTGGTTTTCCCAGGTCTCTCCTCAAAACTGAGATGGGCAGCCAACAGGTTTGGCCATAAGTCCCCTTCTCCTGGGAAGGGAATGGTTCAATTCCAGCAGCCCTGACTCCAGGGCTTGGGAATGGACAAGCCTCTTTGGAGAAGGCAAGAAGCGTCCTGAACTTTACAGACAGCCCAAACCCATTATCAAGCTGGGAAAAGTCCAATTAACCTTTATTTCTTATAAAATGGCAAAGCTCTTGGTTTCTGTGCCCTCCTACAGCTTCTGATTTTGGCCAGACCTGGAGGAGCCACCATTTCCAAGGGGCATTTCTGGTAAAGCTGGAGGAACCCTGCCAGGAGATCCTGACCTTGCAGGCATGGAAGGATTTGGTGAACCTTGGGATCTCTTAATTGCTTGAGGAAATGGCTCCTTCCCACTAATGGACACAGCTCTAACGTGGCTCGGCCCCGCCACGAGCCCGCTGTGACTCGATGTGGAGAGCAGAAGGGAGGCTGGCGTCCTGTGAAAGCTGTGGCGTGTCGGGAGCTGGGCGAGCTCACCTTCCCCGCCAGCCCAGCGCCTCTGGGCTGTCTGCAGCGCTTGGGGGCTGTGCTGCAGCCCCAGCCTGGCAGCTGCCTGCACTGCCCAGGTGTTCCCAAATCTCTGCTGGTGGCAGTCCCCTTCTCTGTCCTGCTCAGTTCTTCAAAGCCTGCTGGTTTTCCTTCCTTCCCTTCACAGGGGAGGGAAGAGCTCTTCCTCTGCTTGGCAGGCTCCATCTTCTGTGTTTTCCTGGTATACACTGAAGGAGGATCTTTGCCCTTCACTGGAGCAGGTTGTAAACCCATCTAACACCAGCAGCACCAACTGCTCACTGCCCTGTAACGGGCTTCAGCCACCCCAGAGCCACCAGCCCAAGCCTCCTTGAGGGTTGAGAAGGCCGTGCTGCTTGGATCGTGTCACTGCTCTTTGCAAGCCCAGCATCAGGGTCCTGCAGGCTCCTTTATTCACCAGCCAGGTACTTTATGGTATGCAGACCAGCAGAGGTGGGATCCATCTCCATCCACCCAGGTCAACACTGAGTTTCCTGCCTCCAGGAAGCCAAATTATCCTGTTCCACTGGGATCAAACACCACAATCCCTGTCCAGACTGACAGATGGGAGATGAAATTCCCATTGGTATGTAGCCCTTCCCTGACAGCATCCCCACTGCAGGCAGCACGAGCCTGTCTGCACACAAAGGTGGGAGCTCGAGGGACCAGGGTGATCCTGCCTCCATCGTGGTGATGCTGATGGCTCCTGAGCAGGTCCAGGAGCTTCCTGGAGCACTTGGTCCACAGTAGATCTGGCACCAGGAAAATGCAAACTGCAGTGTCTTTGTGGGAGAAGCAGAGGATCTGTCAGTCTGGAGAAGTGTTTTAGCCCAGTCACATCTCCTCTCCCACTTTGTCTCCTATCTTCCTCCTTCCAGGCAGGAGGCAGCACCTCTCTGGGGCTTCTGTGTTGGTGTCTTCCATGTGCTGCAGCCTCTAAAGGAGCTTCCTACAAAACATCCTTTCTTCCAGCTTTGCTGAGATTCCTTGATTTTTATTTTTCCTTCGAAAGAATTTGGTTTTAGGGGGCTGTCTGCAGCAGTTTTAATTGTGAGGTTTAAGGCTCTGCTGCTGCAATTGGCAATCAAGCATCTGGATTCCTCTGGTGACTTTGGAACATTTTGGTGCCGGTTTTGCCTGATGAACACTCATATGTGACAGACACCAGGGTCAATCGACCAGAGAGGGAGTCCTGCAGGACACCAGATACCGTTAGCCCTGCTCCTGACAATGACAGAGCTTGGAGACATTGACACAGGCAGACCTGTGCTGGGGATGGAGTACCCCACAGCTCTCTGGCCGTGTGGGACAAGTGGTGTTGCATCAGGGGACCCAGGACAGGAGAAGTGACCTCTGGCTGGTGTTTGGAGTTCTCTGTGTGTGTGTTGGGAGGAGGGGGACAGGGAGCCTCACCAGGAGCTCCATGCACAAGTGTTAAATACAGCACAGCAAAGTGGCTGGAGTCATTCCCTGCCCGGCTGGGGTGGAGGGATGGCTCTGCTGGGGTGCAGGGATTAGAGGCCATTGAGTTTGTTGGCTGGCAGCTCTGGGAAGCCTGGTGATGTTTGTAATGACACCTAGCCGGGTGTGCTAGTGAGCTGGGAGCAGGGCTCCTTCCAAGGGGACAAACAGGACTTTAACCAAGGGTGGGCATCACCAGAGCTGGGCATGTTGGGGAGCAGAGGGTGTGAGCAGGGCTGGCAAGTCTCTTCCACAGGGTCTGTTCTGCAGGCTCAGCCCCATCCCTGCAGGAGAAGACTCGGTCCTCGCTTGTCCCCTCCCCTCTCCTGTGATGCTTGTCGGAGAAAACAGGTTTATAACTCTTGAACAGATGGTTCTGCCTGGTGACTAACAAACGGTGGCTGCCTGTCTCGGGCTGCCTGTGATGCCTGTCTGGGTGGAGAGGGGCTTGGCTGATCCTCGCTGGTGCCAGCCCCTTGGAAGTTAAGTGGTAGCTTGTCCCCTTCCTGAGTAGCCATGGTTTGCAGGCTGTGCCACCACAGCATGGGTTAGTTCAGGGACACTGGGACAGGCAGATCCTGCCAGATGCTTTCCAGCTTTTGCACAGCATGGTTTCTCCTGGCTGTGACCTTCCCAGCAGCTGTTCAGAGGGCTGAGGGCTGATTCAGTCCCACCATCCTTGTGAGGCATCTGCCCATCCTCAGAAGATGCTGCTGCCCAGGAATAGCCCCTGCTGTGCCTCGCTGCCTCCCGCAGCGGCTGGGCAGGCAGGCTTTTGAGGACATGATGAGATAGGCCTGGCTGGAGCAGGCAGCTGCTTCCCTGCCTGCCTGCCTGTTGGCCAGGAACACTTGCAGTGGGCTGGGGGCAAATGTCCCTGCGGGCAGGAGTCACTGGAAAAGTGCTTTCCCATGAGCGTGGCTCTCCCAGGTACCCAAACTTCCCAACTCTCTGCTCTCCCCAAGGCTGACTCGTTTCTGCTCGTCAGCCAGCCTGGCAGAGGTAACGAAGCATAATTAACTGCTCCCTGTACACATCCACTTGGCTCGCTGGGAGGGTTTGTTAAAGGGATTTCTAGAGAAGCTGGCGATGGCAGCGACGGCTCCAGCCCAGCGTTGGAAGCTGGGGCCCAGGGAAGGGAGCACGGGCAGGACCTCATTCAATGCCTCTTCAGTGCTTTTAGCCCCAGAGAGAGCAGCTGTGGCCGCCTGGGACCCCAGGCTTCCAGGTGAATGTGCTGGGCTTGGGCTCACAGTGTGATCATAGCAAGGAAGAGCTGGTCCATTTGCCTCCCAGTAAAATAACCACCACCAGCCAGAGCAGCCCTGTGCTCATCTCCCCCATCTCCTGCCCACACAGGACCCCAGAGGGTAGCTGGTGCAGACACAACCGACCTTGGCCATTTAATCTTGTGGCAAGCCCGGCGGCAGCGAGGAAGACCCTCTTTGTGCATCTAGGGTGCTGTGCTGATGGGATCTGCAAATCGGGGTCTCCCTTGCTGGCATTTAGGGGGCTGCCCCCTGAGGGGGGCATGGAACTCTGCAGGGAGCTGCTTTGGGGTGTTAGCCTGGGCTTTTAGCTGTCAGAGGTGGTGTGATGTCCTTTGGCTGCTCCCAAAACACCCACCGTGTTGCTGCACTGAGCTCCGTGGGGTTTGGGGTGCTCTGGGGAGGGTGTTGGCAGGGCCAGGGGGAAGCAGGCCAGAGTTAATGCTGTCTGTCCTCTCTTCCTCATCCACCTGGCACTGGAACAGGAGCGGCAGAAAAAAGCCAGGTTGCCAGAGAGCAGCGATGGCTCCAAGGACTCGGACAGCTCTGCCGGGCGCCGGGGCAGCGCCAGCCGGAAGCACGGGCGATGGCGGGCACGGCCGGACAGCCCCGGGGTGCTGGTGTCCAAGGTGGTGAGAGCCGTCACAGCCAGACACAGACCGGGACGGAGGCTGCCAGCCGCGCCGGACTCCTCCAGCCAGAGGAACCTGACAGATCTGCGTGGGGAGGCCCAGCTGGCCGTCTTCCAGCAGGGTGACACGGGCAGCGTGGAGGGGGCTCCCCAGCCCACTGAGAACAGCTTCACCCCCAAGTGCGAAATCACGGGCAAAGACGCCCTCTCGGCGCTGGCCCGGGCCAGCAGTAAGCAGTGCCAACAGGAGATTGCCAACGTGGTGTGTCTGCACCGAGCCGGCAGCCTCATGCCTCAGTCTGTGCCTCGCCACTGCCAGCTCTCGGGTGAGTCCTGCTGGGCTGTTCCCAGTCACCCCTGGGCATTGGGAATACCCCAGCCAGGCACGTGGGTCACCTTCCTTATGTCACCTAACTGTCCCACCTGGCAAAAAGCAGCCTCAGTCTGTCACTGATTCCCAGATTACCACTGTCTCTGTAATCCAATCAAAACTGTGCCAGCCTCCTTAGGCTGGGCTGTTCATCCCAACCTGTGGTTCTGCAGAGGTCAGAGCCAGGCCCAGCTGGATCTTCTGTTTTGAGGGGCCACAGAAGGACACCCTCCCCTTTCCCAACGCAGCCCTGGCAATTTAACACAAGGGGCTGCCTGTGCCACCATGCACTGGCACTGCAGCCTGGTGGGCTCGGCCAGAGGCTGAGCTCTTCCCTGCTGTCCCCTGCCTTGCTAAGGTCTCCTGGTTTATCAGGAGCTCTGGGTGTTGGGGCAGTGGGTGCGAAGGCTGGGGGAGGCTGACAGCTCTCCCTCCCCACGCAGGCAAGGTCAGCCCTGTCATCCAGTGGGACGAGAGCCGGCTGCAGCAGGCGCCCCCCAGCAAACCCGTGCGCATCGCCTACATGCTGGTGGTGCACGGCAGGGCCGTTCGCCAGCTGAGGCGGCTCATCAAGGCTGTGTACCACCAGCAGCACTTCTTCTACATCCACGTCGACAAGGTATGTGGCAGGGGCGAGGGCAGGGGGGTGCTAACGGTGCTCGGATCGGTCACCAGCACAGGGTGCAGAGCTGGGTCATGGGTGGGTGGTGAGCAGAGAAAGTAGCTGGGTAGGATTTGTCCTCGCTGCTGGTGGAGCTGTGACCCTCCCACTGCTATTTCTGCAACCACAGGGAAGCAGGATCTGTCCCCCCCTGCCCAGAGCAGTCTTGTCTTGCTGCTCCCCTCCCTGTAGAGGCTGCTGTGAGGGCTGATCCCGGGCTGGTGGCAAGGTGGCCCCAGGGAGATTCAGCTCCCCGCTGAGCATGGGCCCTGTTCCCTGGCAGCGCTCCAACTACCTCCATCGCGAGGCAGTGGAGCTGGCCCAGCACTACCCCAACATCCGTGTGACACCCTGGCGCATGGTGACCATCTGGGGAGGTGCCAGCCTGCTGAAGATGTACCTGCGGAGCATGAAGGATCTGCTGGAACTGTCCGAGTGGCCCTGGGACTTCTTCATCAACCTGAGTGCCACTGACTACCCCACGAGGTGAGGACCTTGCTGGATCAGGGGAGGAGGATGGAGATGTTCAGGCTGCATGATTCTGCAGTGGCATGGGAGGAGCAGGGAGGTGAGGGAAGATGGAGTTGGAGATTACACCCACGTACTGCTGCTGATGCTCCAGGGCCAGGCTGGTCCCATCTCTGCAGAGGAGCCCAGACAGTACCTCGGAGGCTGTTTTTTTTTCTTGCAGTCTGGGTGTTGCAGAGGAACACCCTTGTAAGGCACCAGACAGCAGGGAGGCCACAAGTGTTGTCTCCTCAGTGATGGGACAAGGGTTTGAGTCAGCACCCACTGAGCAGCTTTAGGCTCCTTTTGTCTGATGGCTCTTGCAGTTTACGGGGCTGCCTTACCCCAGGGGCCATTAATGCTTTCTAATTTGTACCTCAGGACCAATGAGGAGCTGGTGATGTTCCTGTCCAAGTACCGAGACAAGAACTTCCTGAAGTCTCATGGCCGAGACAATGCCAGGTAACCCCAGCTAGGGGCAGAGCTGAGCGGGAGGAACAGAAAAAGGAGGGATTTCGGAGAAGAACTGAAACAGTTTGGGTGAAGGGGATGTTCTGGCTACAGCCGCACCCACCAAGGTGGATGACACCCCTAACCCCTCATCCTTGTCCCTGTACCCAGATTTATCAAGAAGCAGGGCCTGGACCGCTTGTTCCACGAGTGTGACTCCCACATGTGGCGCCTGGGCGAGCGCCACATCCCCGAAGGCATCGTGGTGGACGGGGGCTCCGACTGGTTCTCGCTGACACGCAGCTTTGTGGAGTACGTGGTCTATGCCAACGACCAGCTGGTGTCCCAGCTGCGCCAGTTCTACACCTACACGCTCCTGCCAGCCGAGGTGGGTGCTGGCTGTGGGGCATGGGACAGGTTTTCTGTACTTAACCACTGCCACTGTACTTAGCATTTCTGTCCTACTTCATCCCTGCCCTGAGTAGGTGCAAAGGGCATTGTTGGTTCTGCTCAGGCAACTTTGTGCCTCCCCTTTGTCCAGATCCAGGCATAAGAGGGGAGAGAGAAGCAGACAAGCCAAGGGCCATGTTTCTATCCAGCCCTGCTTTAGGTCCAGATGCTCCTCTGGGCTGGACGAGAACTGGTGGGGGTGCACAGCCTGGTCCCTTATGTGTTGCCCTGTGCTGGGAACAGGGACAGCTTTCTGTTCTGTCTGTCCTGTTCCTCTTGTCAGTGAGGGGTGGGGAGTCCCCTTTAACCACCTGTCCTCCATCCCCACTGGGTCTCCTGTCCCTTCTCTGCCGTGCACAGTCCTTCTTCCACACGGTCCTGGAGAACAGTCACGCCTGCGAGACACTGGTCGATAACAACCTCCGGGTGACCAACTGGAACCGGAAGCTGGGCTGTAAGTGCCAATATAAACACATAGTCGACTGGTGTGGGTGCTCCCCAAATGACTTCAAACCCCAGGACTTCCTCCGGCTACAGGTGAAAAAGATCCTCCTTTCTCCTCCTGCTCTCTCCCCTCCTCCCTGTCTCTCTCCCCTGCGGGTGCAGCCCTGGGGTGCAATGCCAGCCCCCACAAGCCTCACCCCAGCCCTGTAAGGGACAGGAGCAGCATTGGCTCCCCAGTAACCGTGGGGCTCGGCACAGATGTGTCTGTAAACGCTCAGGCAGGGGGGTTACACTGACTGTTCTGCAGCAGCCAGGCTTTTGCTTGCAATGCTGCTCCTCTTCTCAAAATTTCTCTGCCCCGCTCTTCCCTGCAAACCTATTACTTGGGCAAACACGTTTGCAGTAGAACCACTCCAGAGAGCTGTCCTCTGGCAGGACAAAACGCCTCGTGACAACCTGTCTCCCATGCTCTCGGTGTGTAGGGACACAGAATGAAAAAGGGAGGTTTGAGGGAGATACATCCAGCGCTGAAAAGAGGAGTTAGTGGGATTTTTGAGCAGTCCTGGGCTTATATAGTGCAGAGCTCTGATCCTGTGAGCTGTGCCACGTGGCCAGGCCTCACATGAGGGGCTCCACAGTGGCTCTGCTGGGTGGGGGCCCATCTCAATAGACACTGCAGCAAAGGAGGTAGATGACACATGGCTGCTTCTGAGCACAGAAAGGGGGAGGCAGTGGGAGAGATGGGAACCCACCTGCATTACCAGTAACCATACTGTGTGCTCCCACTGATCCTGCCATAGAGCATCCCACGTAGAGGCTGGCTGGCCTGTGCCATCAAAGGGGGCAGGATGTGTCCCAGCACGTTTCTTCCCAGTCTGTCTCCCTCTCAGCTGCTGTGCTGAGGTGGGAGGGCAGAGGGGCTGCAGCCAACGCTGTTGGAAATGCGTGTGTCCTTCCAGCAACTCTCCAGACCCACCTTCTTTGCCCGGAAATTTGAGTCGACGGTGAATCAGGAGGTGTTGGAGATCCTGGACACACACCTCTATGGCAGTTACCCCCCGAACACGCCGGCCTTGAAGGCATACTGGGAGAACGTCTACGACCGCATTGATGGGCTCAGCAGCCTCAGTGATGTCACCCTCACCTTCTACACGGCCTTCTCCAGGCTGGGGCTCCGCAAAGCCGCAGCCATGCCGGCAGCGAGGGCTGACAGGCTCTGCAGGTGGGGTATTTGCCACGGGCTCCAGCCAGGCTCTGAGTGGTGGCCTGCATCTCGTGCTGGGAGGATGCTGATGCTCACACGTGCAACCTCTCTGTCTGTCTCCTCTCTCTCTCTCTGTCTCTCCAGGTTTGAGCCCCAGGGCTTCCCATCCAGTGTGCACTTATATTTCTATGATGACCGTTTCCAGGGTTACCTGGTGATGCAGGAAGTGCAGAATTTGGCAACTGGGCAGGCAGAATCCCTGGAAGTATGGATGATGCCCCAAGGAGCTCTGAAGCTGGCAGGTCACAGCGGGCAGGCAAACCGTTTACAGAACCTTCAGGTAAGAGTGGGGACAGTTTCCCTCACAGCACCCACTTTTCTTCCCAGCTTTCCCACACTGCGCTGCCCTTCCTCCTCTCCCCACCTGCGTGCTGTGGGGATGGAAGGACATGGTGCTGCTGTCATGTCTGAAAACAAACCTTTGTCCAGGCATTTGTCTTCTGTGTGGGGTGGGAAAAAGTCCTGAAGGGAATCTTTCTGGGGGAGTTGAGGCTGTGGTGCCCAGTGCCTGCAGCTGCAGGAGGCATCACCCAGCTGGATTAGTGCTGGCATGGTGCAGGCAGGCAGGAGAGCTGTGGAGGGTGGAGCGTGCGTTTTTCTGACCTCCAAAGTTTATACCTTCCCTGGTTTGGTGAGATGAAATGCAAAACTTGAGCTGATAGTGTCCCAATGCTTGTGTCTCCTGTCCCTCAAGGTGGGCACAGAGTGGGACCCCAAGGAAAGGCTCTTCCGCAATTTTGGGGGTTTGATGGGGCCTTTCGATGAGCCGGTGGCCATGCAGAAGTGGGCGCGAGGCCCCAACCTGACAGCCACGGTGGTGTGGATCGACCCCGCCTACGTCATTGCCACCTCCTACGACATCACGGTGGATGCTGAGGCAGAGTTCACCCAGTACAAGCCCCCCCTCAATCGGCCCCTGCGCCCTGGTGTCTGGACCATCCGCCTCCTCCAGTTTTGGGAGCTCCTGGGGGAGAATCAGTTCCTGGTGGTGCCTCAGACCTTCAACCGCAAGCAGCCTCTCAGGAAAGGTGAGGAGATGCTCTGGAGTTTGGGGCTGGGTGGAGTCACATCCCTGCGGGCTGTCCAAAGCGCTTCCCCCTGGTGCTGGCCTCTCTGTGCTGCAGCTGACGACAAGACAGGAGCCACCCTTCCCACTGGTGTCCCCTGTCCTCAAACCAGGCAGCTGCAGGCCCAGGCAGCTGCAGAGGGCCTGTTTGCAGGTCAGATCCATCTCTCTGCCCTGCAATGGCACCCCTCTCCTCGGGTGGACGGGGTGCTGAGCCCCACCGGGATGGTGACAGGAGGGACCGGGTGCCATGATGTTGCTGTGGTGCTGATCCCCCCTCTCTTCTCTCTCCTGCCCAGATGACAGCAACTGGCTGCACGGCGGGCCCCCCCGCAACGAGTACATGGAGCAGAGCTTCCAGGGTCTGGGGGGGATCCTGAACCTGCCACGCTTCGAGGAGGCAGAGAAGGACGCGGTACGGAAGGCGCAGCTGACGGGCAAGGCGCTGGAGGACTGGACAGATGGTGCCATCGGCGCCTTCTGGTCTGTGTCGGATGTCTGCGTTGGCAGCCCCTCCAGCTGCACCTCCCTGGAGACCTGCAGCAAAACCTCCTGGAGCTCCCTCTCCCCGGACCCCAAATCAGAACTGGGGCCCATCAAACCTGACGGGCGGCTGAGGTAGCAGGAGCAGCCGGGGGGGCGGCTTGGGGAGTGAGGAGCATCCTCCGTCACTGGCGTGGCGGGGGGTCTCCGGACTGCGTCACCTCGTGCGATTTGCACCATAGTCACTCGAGGAAGAGAGAGAGGAACCTCTGGGTGGGGGAAAACCTTCTCCTGGGGGTATTTTGGGCAGAGGGGGAGGTGTGGGGTTGGTCTTGCCCACCTTCCCTGGGTGCCTGTCACCGCCAGGGCACGGGTGGCACTGGTCGCTGGGGAGAGCAGCGTATTGGTTACGGCAGGCCTCGGAGTCTCAGGAAGCGGTGATGTGGGAGGGAAGGCAGGCTCTGGACCAGCTCAGCACCCTGCCCAGCCCCGGGCTGGGTCTCTGCAGGATCAGGCCTTGTGCTGCTGGTTGACCCCTAGGAGGGCTGGTGAGGTACTCTAGGGACAGGCAGAAGCAGAATGAGTTGAAGCCCGCTGTGTCCGTGGAGCTGCTGCTGGCCCAGGGCTTGCATCTCATCCCCTCTACCCCAGCCCTTTAGTTTGTATTTTTATAAATATATATATATAGAAAAATATATGATGCAAAGTGCAATAGAGACGAGACCCCGTGTTGGCCGGGAAGTCCTTGTGTCTCCATCTCCCCTCAGACTGTAACATACCTTGTTCTCTTGGGTGTCCTGGTGCTACAGGACAGGGTGCTGGGTTGTTTACATTTTATTTGTTTTTTTAAATTATTAGTATTGTTATTCTTGTTTTGCTGTTTCCCCATTTCCTACTGGGAGCTGCTGGGGAGCTGCACCCTCCTGCCCCTCGCCAGGGTTGGTTGTGGGGTGCTCCCTGCCCTCCGAGGCAGCTGCCTGACTGTGCCAAATGTTTGGAGCTGCTGGTGCGTGTTGTGTGACGGCGAGCAGAGGAGCATTCTGCTCACAGTTGAAGTCCAGGAAGCTGCTGTAGACCCTGCTGCATCCGTCTCCACTTCAGCACAGGGACACCCCAGTCCCCTGCCAAAATGCCATCGACGTTCTGCTGCAGATGAGACTGCAGCTTGCCATGCCCAGAGCGCTGTCCTGTGCCACGACCCCTGAGCCCAACCTTCTCCTTTCTCCTGGGTCAGGAGAAGCTCTTGGGATCTGCTGTGCTTCCCAGGCCAAAAAGCAAAGAGGCAAGACGAGGTCCAGCCAGCTTCATCTGCCCTCCACCATTTCTCCACCGTGTTCTGCAGTGGAACATCCTTTCTCCCCCATCCTCCCAGGCTTGGGGGCTGCCTGCAACATTCCTTTCTCAAGGACCGACGCTGTCTGGAGAAGTCTGGGTTTGGTTTTCATCTGGAGAAGATGCTCTGCGTGTGCCATGCAGGACTGCAGTGGGAACTTGTGCTCAGCCTGGGAAGGGGTATTGTCCCTGCTCAGGGCTGGGGAGCTGCTGGGGATGAGCTGGAGACCATTGAGCCCAACCCCTCTGCCCAAGGCAGGGTCAGCAGGAGCTGGTGGCTTGCGGCTTGGCCAGTCGGGTTCTGTTGTCTCCAAAGTTCTCTGCCATCCTTCCTCCAAAGCCCTGGCTTCCCTGCCTGACAGGGCTGCTCTCCCAGTCTCCATGGGTGAAGGATGCTGGTGCTGCTAGAGGCACGTTGTGAAAGGGAGGGGATGGAGTTGTTGGTGTGGCGGGGGCAGATACCCACTGGTACCCCAGCCCACCTCTCAGGGGGTGCTCTGGCCTGGGGAGGGACGTGGGGTGAGAGGACCCTGCTGCAGGGGAGGACCTGAAGCTCTGTGTCATTATGTAAAGTTGTCTTAAATATGCAACATCACCACAAATACATCTCTGTCTCTACGCTGCCGTGTGTCGGGGTTGTGCAGCGCGCTGGGGGGGGTGAGGGGGGCTGCTGGGTTTCAGAAAGGCTCCGGAGGGGCTTGTTCCCCCCCTTCGCACTGCTGGTGAAGGTGTGAATCCGTCCTGGGCACGAGAGCGAAGGGTGTTGGGGGTGTGAGGGGTGTCGGGGTGGGGGGGCTTGTTCACCAACCAAGCTGATGGTTTTTCTCAGCCGGGAGCTAGAGCCGGGTTGGGGCCCGTGATTTCACCCGCTGAGGAGTGGGAGCTGCCTGTTGGTGTTCTGTGCAGGGGTCGGCCCTCTGCCCGGGCAATTACTGGGTGTTTACATTGCCTTGATGTTAAGGTGTCAATTAGCTAATGAGCGGGCACCTCCCGCTGCAGAGGGCCCGGGCGGGAGCCGCCCGCAGCCCAGCCCAGTGAGCTTTCCCTCCCCGGGAGCGGGGCCTGTTCCGTGCCCGCTGTCCCGGGCCCAGGCAGGGCCAGGGAGCGATGCCCGGCCTGCCCGCGGCTCTGGGCCGGCAGAGCGGAGCTCCGGTAACCCGGCCGGGGGCCGCCTGGGGCTGGGGCACCCGCGGAACGGCTGGCCTAGCCCGAGCGTGCCTCCGTCGGGGGCCGCTTGTTTCCGGAGGGCAGAGGCGGACGGGGAGCCCCTTCCCTCCCTCCCGGGTGACCGGGTTCGGATCGGACCGGACCGGGACCGTTCGCAGCGCGGATCGGATGGTCCCGCCCCGCCGCGCGCCACGTCGCCACGGCAACCGCCGGCCCCGCGCTCCGTCCGGCGAATGAAGCTCGTCCCGGCGGCAGCCAATAGGGACCGGCGAGGGGCGGGGCGGTGGCCAATAGGGGTCGGCGGGGCGTGGCCTATATTCCCGGGCCCGCCCCTCCCGGCCAGGCCCCGCCCCTCCCGGCCCTGGGCGGCGTGGCGCGTGCAGGGCGGCGGGATGGCGCAGCCCCCGGCCCCGGTGCATACGGCGGCCGGCGCGGCCATGGACAGCAGCGCCCTGGCCATCGTCATCGCTGCCAGTGAGTGAGTGGCGGGCGGCGGGGCAGCCTCGGGCGGAGCCGGTGAGACCACTCTCCCCCGGTCCTTGCAGCTCCCGGTTCTTCCCCGGGGCTCAGTGGCCTCCGGGGGCTGGGATCCGTGCGGTGGGGAGCGGCTGGCGGTGCCGGGTGGGCTCCGCGGGGCAGAGCGTGGGCTGGGTGGGAGCCGCGGGTTCCTGGAGCGCCGTTGAACCGGTACCTGCCGCGGTGCTGAACGGGAGCCGAGAGCCCCGGGCGGGCGGGAGGGCGGGCGCTGGGTCCCGCTGTCCCGGCTCAGTCGCTGCTTTGGGTCCAGGCGGAGCTGAGTCCCTCCGGCTCCGCGGCTCGTCCCCGGTCTCGCAGGGGAGAAGGGTGCTGGGAATAACGGGGCTTTCGGCGTCCCCGGCACCGGCCGAACACGGCTTCTCTGGGGCTTTTCGAGCCGCTCTTTGCCGAGACCCCCGGAGTGTGAAGACGGGAGGCGGCGGGGAGGCCCACGGACTCATTCGCCCCTTTTCCCTTCCCCCCGCAGCCGTGTCCACCTCCGTCTTCATCGTGGCCATCCTCATCCTGCTGCTGCTCCTCTACCACCGCGACCCCATGTGCTGCCAGTTCCTCTGCTCCTGCCGCTTCTTCCAGAGCCCCAGCCAGTATGTGAGTGTCCCCCCACCCCGCTCCTCCTCCTTTGTGCTGGGGTCTACATGCTGATCCGGGCTCCCCTCCTGCAGCCTGGCCAGGGTAACTGACGGACACGGGACCCCTGAGCAGATTCCAAAGCCTCCTCCATGCTCCCATTCTGCCTCAGAGATCCACCCCAGCCCTGCTTGGCTGTGCGATGGGGACAATACCTGCAAGGCCAGGCACTGGCAGGTTCCCTGGCAGCTCAGGAGGGTGTCCTCCTCCCCGAGCACGGTTCTGTGCGGGGCTGAGCTCGGTTTTACAGGGACAGGGCTCAGCAGGGAAGGGAGCTGGAAGCTCAGGGTGAAGGCAGACAATGGCACTCGCTAGTGCTCACGTCCCCGGTGACTGGCTCTCTTGCACACAGCTCCTCGCAGAGCAGCGAGACACAAATCCCTTTCGCTTCCATCTGTAATTTCCTGGGGTTGACTTTCAGGAGGGGAAGGTGGTGGTGGGTGCCTGGGGAAAGCTCGGCTTCAGGGACGGGTGTTCAGGGGAGGGGCTGCAGGTACTGCAGCAGAGACCCTGGGAGAAGAGGGGACATCCAGCCTCGGCTGGCAGGGGATGGAGAAACTTGTGCCGTGAAAGACAAATGTAATGGCCCAGCACAGGCTGGGAAGTCCCCAGCAGAAATCACAGTGGGAATGGGCTACGTCGCTGGTGTCCCCTGCTCGCTTCGCTGCCTCTGCTCCTTTCCTCCTCTTCCTCCCTGCTCCCTGTCCGTGGCACACATCGGGGAGGGGGCTCGGGCACTGCCACCCTCACCCTGCAGAGCTGCTCCCCGAGGCTGTGTGGGATGTGCTGTGAGCTGTGGAGCCTTCACTGTGCTTGGGCCTGGCTCTTGGGTGAGTGGTCAGATTAGAAGGCATCTTGCCTTTAGGGCTTTATGGACAGATGGATGTGGATGCAAAGAACTATATATGGAAAGGGAATGTATATAGGATGTATTTTCATCAGAAAAAGTGAAGTGGTTGTAGTGGTGTGAGGCAGCTTTCGAGCAGGTGGGGTTGTGCTGGTTTTGCTAATCAGTTATTAAAACAAACAGTCGCACCCCCAGCCAGCCCAGTTTCCTGCGGCTTCTGTAATTAATTGTGCCGCCGGGCTGAGACAAACGGTTCCTCAGTTATTAAAAGCAAATGTGTCATTGCTGGTTCTCCCTGCGAATCCCTGGTTGCTCTGGGAGTCTCTGAACTGTTTTCTGCTGGTGGAGATGGGGCTTTTCTGAGAGTGAGGAACAGCCCATGGCTCCAGTCCTGGCTCTGGCTGGAGGGGCTGCTCTCTGCGAGAGGGATCTCTGCTGTTGCTCAACACCTTGAGAGGGAATCGAGTTTAACCGGAGCAAGGCTGCTCAGGAACAGTTATCCTGAAATGACTACCCTGGCAGATAAGTGTTTACAAATTCTGTGACCCTGAGCACGTGGCAGAGCTCTTATCGACCCCGGCGGAACCGCGGGTTCATTTTTATTGTCCCCCAAAGAGGGATGGTTCTGCTGAGTCTGGATGAAATCCGGCTGCACTGCGTAGCGGTGCCGGCTGGCTGGAGCCCTGCGCTGCCCGGTGAGGATGTCCTGGAGCTGTTGGTGGTGGCAAACAGGCCGGCAGAGTTGGCTGCCAGCAGTGAGAGCCACATGAGCCAAACGGGCAGAGGTAGCAGCTCTGCCCCCCCTGCCCAGAGTCCCGCGTCCCAGGCTGTCCCGTGTGGGCTGGCTGAGCTCCGCTCACTGCCAGGTGGGGTGTGAGGGATTTTGGCTTTGCTCACGTCCTCCTCCCTGACCCCTCATTGCAGGACTGTCCCCCACCCTACTTCAGCAGCAGCAGCCAGCGGCTGGTGGGTCCCCAACGTGGAGTGTCACAGCTGGAGAGCGCTGCCGAGAACCCTGGCGTGCAGGTGACGGCTGGGTCCCTGATGGGAGCTGGGGGGGAAATGGTAGTCCTGGGGAAGAGATGGTGGTCCTGGGGAGCTAAGGAGCTTCTGGGGCTTAGGGAGAAGGTGCTGGGCAGCAGGAGCAACTTTGGGAAGTGCTGTTGGTACGTAACAATGCATAGGGGGGCAGGAATAGCACAGAGGACATGCCCTGAGGTGTTTGGGCATGAAATGCCAGGCAGATCCCATGGGGCTCAGGAATTGCCAAGCAGCTTGGGGTACAATTTCCTCCCAGGAGGGAGAATTTCCTCTCTCAGGGTTCAAAGAAGGGCACCCACAACTCTGAAACCTGAATTAACTCGAGGTTGTACCAGGCCATGAACTTCCAGCTAAGAGAGCCACCACCACGCTGACCTTTTTCTCCTGGGCATTTCTAGGGAGATGATCTCTTCTGCCTCGGACCCCCCAGCAGTTACCAGCTCCCTTCCTGGGAACAGCCCCGCTTGCCAAGCTACGAGAGCGTGCGGAAGAAAGATCGTCAGCGGGAAATCCATCAGCTGATCGCCGAGAGGTTTGGGCTGTGGGCAGAGCCTTCCCAGGAGGTGAGCACTCCCTCCCCTGCACGAGGGTGCTGGCAGAGGCTTGGGGACAGTCCCCACTCCCATCCATATCTGGCTCTTGCTTCAGCAGTTTGCAGTAGCTGAGGACTCTGTTCTCCACCGTTGCCTTCCTCTGATAGCCGTTATCGCTCGGAAAGGCACAGAGTGTACCGGGAGGCTGCCTCGGTGTGCATCTGTGCTGGTTAATGATCCATCTCTCCCTGTGCACTTGCAGAAATGCCTGTGCTGGGAGGAAGGGCAGAGTTGCTGATGAAAGGGCAGGCCCTTCGGATCATCTGCTTGGTATGAGTCCAAGCTGGGAATGTTATTTTTAGATCTGTAAGGCTTCCATGGTTTTTTTGCTCCCTTCTCCCTGCAGGACACCTCTGGGAGGCCCCTCGTTATTACTCTGAAGCATTTATGGCTTATTTATGAGCAGGAGGCTTTGCCTGTTATGACATTTAAGATTTGCACTCCTGCAATAGAATGGAGAAATGCGAATCCATCTGCTAAGTAGGTCCTGTGGCAGCATCCCAAGAGACTCCTGTTGAACAAAGAGCCCTCACTGACTAAAAGTAGAACAAAACCCTTTGAAACCCCAAGTAGAGCACTAAAGGTTCAGTGATTTACCCAGATTTTGAGCTCTTAAAGCTGCACTGTAAAATCTGGCACAGTCAGCACTTGCTGCTCGGTGTTTGGAGCTATAACTGATACCTGCCCTGAAACCAGGGCACTGAGGGCGCAGGAGACTAAAGCCCCCAGGATGAGTGGCTGAGAAACAGAAGTGGGAGCTTTTCCACAACATCCCTGTGCCACTCCTGTCACTTGTTATGGGGACAAAGCTTGCCCAGCTCTGCCAAAATCAATGTTAATGACAGCCCAGAGGTTCCTCTCTGGCTGTGCAGTGAAACTCACTGTGAAAACCTGGGTACAAAGCCTGGTTTGAAGGTGTGTGTATAAATCCCAGTTGGTCAAAGGGAAGTGAACAATAGTCCTGTTTTAACAAAAAGTCAAGTCTGCTCTGGCCTTGTGACAAGTCCTTGAATGGGGACAGGGAAGAGCAAGAACCTGGCACAGAGGGTGTGAGGGGGGAGCAGGGGGAATGTGCCTCTCCAGCAGGTTTCTGCCTTGCTGTGTCATGAAGGAGCACTAAGTGCTGATCTTCCAGGTGTTCATCTCGCCAGCAGCTTGCTGCTCTGAGGACTGCAGGGATTTAATTTCAGGCTGGTGGTGGTGGAGAGTCTTGTCATCTGCTCTGTGAAAAGAGGTGGGATAATCTCCTGATTATTTCTGATCAGCTGTAACACTCTTCCCCTCTCCTCAACAGATGCCACCTCCCTACGAGCATGCTCTGAGGCATCCTCCAGCCTTCTCAGGAACATTAACAGGCTCAGAGCCCTTGGCCAGACGTGGTGTGCCAGACCCTGTCCAGGCCCCTCTCGGCTACCAAACTCAGCGAAACACAGCTGTGTAAGGCCTCTGTGTACTGCTTCTTGCCCTGGTGTCAGTGACAGACGTGCCTGTCACATCATTCCCTGCAGACAAACCTCAGACCTCCACCCAGACTCACCATCAGCTGAGGTGCAGGCAAGTCAGAGGACAACCACTGGGACAAGCACGGAGCCCCTGCAGGTATCGCGCTCTGAACGGAGCCACCAGGGGCGCCTGCTCACTCTTCTCTGGGCAATGTGCTGTTGCCAAAGGCGATGGAACAGCTTCGACAGGGGACAAGAAGCCAAAGGCTGGATGAGCTTTCGAGGTCCTTCCAATCCCTAACATTCTGTGATTGTGTGAAAGGGAAGCTTTGCTCAGCCAGAGCTCCTCCAGGCAGCTGGTGTTACCCTGCCTCTGTGAGGCAAGCACTGCCCAGCGTGCCAAGGATCAGACCTCAGCGGTCATCTTGTGCTACTTCACTTATTTCTTAGGTTATAGAATGTTTTACTTTATCAGGGTATCAGATACCAGGTGGGAATCCTCACCCATGGGCAGCAGGATGAATCTGTGGCAGTGTGGCTGTGTGCCCTCACAGCAACGCTCCTCTGTGACCGACAGCTGTTTTGTATGGACTTTGGATAAAGATCTGGAGAGGCTCCAGGGGTGGTGTCACCAGCCACAGAAGCACAAGAATCCAGTTAGGTTACAGAAGTGTTTTGGGATATCCAGGTGCCCTGTGTGACACACAAGCTGGGAATGGACAGAATACCTGGTGGTGTCCATGAAGAGCGTGAAGCCAAGGGGGAGGTGTGGCTAATCCACTGACCTCGTCTTTTCCTGCAGAGCAGACAATCTCATACTGTCAGCACTGGTGTCCTTATACCACCAATTTTGATAACTTGTTTTCTACTGCAGAGACAATTGTTTACAAACCTGTAGATAAAATGAGACCAGTATGGCCACAGGACATTTGAATTCCTTTATTTCAAGCAACATAAACTTGAAAATATCACCGAATGACTTGGGGAAAACAAAAGGATAAATCTGCAGGATTATGGTTTTATGATACAGCTGCAGCTGCTGAGCTTCAAACACCAGCCCAGACCTGTGCATCTTACCAGGCACTCTACAATTAGTCACAAGTTAGTTAGCTTTATGAGTGTGAGCTTGCCTCACGTGGCTAGTGAATGGAACACTTCCAGGAATTGAAGTTAATCATTGAGGTGAGTTAGACAGAAGGAAAAATGTGGCTTCCTGGGATGCAGAGTTAGGTGCAAGTGGAAAGGATCTGTCCTCTTCTGCAGTGTTTTGAATTAAGACACAAATATAACACTAATATCTGAAAATGAGTAAAGTTAGACAGAGGGAATTATCAGTGGGACAAGTACTGACACAAGAGTGATTGCAGGGAACAGGTTTTCCAGAGGCAGCTCTAAAGGGAGGGAGGTAACACGTGCTATGAGCAGCCAAGACCTGCAGCAGCCCCACAGCATTTATTACACTCATACAAACACCAGCAGGTGACCCCAGTGCCTGAGCACTCATCTGTGCTTTGGGAGCAAGAAAGCAAAGTCCTCAACTGGTATCTTCAGAGCTAGAATGTTCCTGTCCTCAGATGCCAGTCCAGCTGGAGTGGTTTGTCCCAGCTGCTCCTTCCCATCCATCCCTACATGATGCAGGAGGCTCAGAGCATGGTGACCAGTTTAAAGCTTCCTACTTCAGTGGTAGGGATGACACTGATGAAGGTTTTATAAAGAATTGCTCCTTTGGGTAGACGACAGATCACTTCCCTGCTCTCGCTGCTGCGGGGCGGAGGGACGTAAACCTCTTTGGTGTATCTCACGATCCCGTCCTCCAGGGCATAGAGCGTCTTGTTCCGGCCCATCCCCACCTGGAAGAGGGTGAGAAGTGTTAGAAAGGAAAGGCTGGAGGTCCACCACTAAAGCAGATCTGATTGCTGGTCTGCCTTGTTTGATATCCTGGCTTCAACAGCATCTGTTGCTTTGTCTTTTAAAGTAAAAGAAAACCCCACTGCTTCCAGCAGTCAGTGTGCCATGGGGCTCATTGCAAGGGAGGAGATGCCCATTCCACCCTGAAGCACAAGAATCCAGTTAGGTTACAGAAGTGTTTTGGGATATCCAGGATATCCCAAAACGTCCTTTCCAGAGTCACACGGGCACAGGTGTGACTCTGAGCAGGCTCTGTGACTAAGAAATGCCAGGTAACAATACCTACTTTCAGGATTATATAGAATATAGGGGAAAAAAATAGCTTGAAAGAGGCACTGAGAACAGGACTCTGTTGTAGGCTGCTGTTCTCTGAGAACAGAAAAGATGAAAAAGCAACTTACATGAGCCCCTGGATGCCACCGTATCAACCGCTGAGTAGCCAAAATGTTGCCTGCGTGGACAAACGCACCTGCAACAGAGGGACAGAGCGAGGCTGCAGAGAAATGGAGCTCCCCCAAGCCCTGCCAGAACACAAATGGTTCCAGGACTCAATAAAACTCAGCTTTCTGTGGGAATTTTCTAAGGAAAAAATTATTTCAAATGCTGAAAGCCATCTAAACAAAAATGCTGTTAGCATGAAATAAAGGGCAACTGAAATTCAACAGCAAAGAGCAACTCTGGGCTTTGAAGATTGCTTCCAGGGTACGAGGCACTTCCTGGCTGCTGAAGGCATTTGGTTTATTACCTTTTTACAATGATGTATTTTCATCAGCAAAGCTAATAATTATTAAGCACCCAGCTGCAAGAATCTGTACTTTGCCTTCTGCTGAGCCTCGTAATTCTCTCCTCTGTAAGCACCCAAAGCACCCAGCTTTTCACCACAGCGTGCTGGGGGAAGTGTGCCGAAGGTATTTGGGGTCCCACAGTGTCCCCCTCCTCCCAGGCCAGCTCCAGAGAGGCAAAGTTAGAATCAAAGGACATTTTCTGTGGGTAATTTTGGCTGTCTGATGGGAAACCCATCTTGGGGGAGGCTGACTCACCCTGCCCTCCCACCGGCTACCCCTGAGCACCAGGTTTTGCTGAACCTCCCCTTTCCTTTCTCTTGGCCTTGGCCACCTCAACAATCAACACCAGCCCATGGGGGAGAAGCTCTGAAGTGCCCAAAGAAACACAAATGAAGCCTCAGCAGAGGCTCAGACCCACCTTCTACTTTTTTGAAGCCATAACGCTTCCCAGGACTGCGACCACCTAGATTTTTGGAGCTGCCCCCAGTTTTCTTAGAAGCACATCTGACAGCAACCAGGCTGGTTTGTGGAGTGGTTAGAACTAGGGTTGGGAGCAAAAACAACAAGGTTACCTGAAAAAGAACCCTATTAAACACTCTTTCTTTTTCCAAATTTAAAGGATGCCAGTTGATACTGGCTTTAAAACTAAAGGCAAAAGAAAGCTCTGAGGAAAAAGACAAGTATTTCCAAGATAAACCATAAACAGACCAACTGTGCAAAGAGGCCACATCTCAAGTGCTGCTGCTGCTGCTGCCCAGGGAGGAGTAAAATCCTTGGCAATGTTAAGGAAAAATGCCCAAATTCCTGTTTCAGCAGGGCCTTGGGAAATGAGGTGCAGAAGTTACCAGTTGCTGAGGATTGGCCTTATATTGCTTTGAGAGGAGACACGTTGTGATCTCTGCTTCAGTTTCCCCTCCATCGAATGGCATTTACTAGGAGAGCTTACCAATGCTCAGACTGCAGCTCAGGACACAGAAGCATACAGAACTGCTGTTCCTGAACATAGAAACTGGAACTTTTTGTGCAAATCCTTGAGTTACAATCAGGACAGGTCAAAGGAAAAAAAAAGATAGATCCATTGTCAGAGACAGAGATTATCTCTGCACCAGCAAATGTCATCCACACCACAAACCTCTCCCTTAGACAGAGGGAAACCACGCTGGTTTTCTGCTCAAGGAAGCTAACCCTCTTGGGAGCTTCTCTGTTAGAAAATGAATGAGACATAATTAGTTCTTTAAATAATTTCTCCAGTACCCCCTTTCATGCAGTTAGCAAGCAAACCCCATCTTTCCAAACCCCTCTAGGCTCTTAAGCAGCAGGTTTGGTTCTCCTAACATTCTTCTTTCCTTAACCCAAGTAAAATCACAGGATTAATTTAATCCTCATTAAGTTACCTTAGATACTCAGTGAGCTAGAAATATTGTTGAGAAAAGGGAAAATGCCCTACAAAGAACTGTTAATTTCAGGAGCTTATTAATTTATTGAAAAGATAGGCTTTGAGACTTGACAAACTACAGGGAAGTAGGCAAAGATGAGCAAGGGTCACAGTTCCACAGACACAAATTCTACAGTTACAGTCCAATTAACTTTGATCAAACAAACTCCAGGGTTATATTTGGTGTTGCATGAATGAAGCTATCTTCCTACTGGAAATCAGTGGAAACACTTCCCAATCCTGATATCCCACCAAAGAAACCACAGGGGTATTTCTGACTGTAACTTCGAGACTGAAAAAGGGCATTTTTGCCAGCAGGTCAAGGGAAGTTCTCCTCCCTCTCTACTGTGCCCCAGTGAGGCCACACCTGGAGTGCTGTGTCCACTTCTGGGCTCCCCAGTTCCAGAGGGACCAGGAAATACTGGAGAGAGTCCAGTGGAGGGTACAAAGGTGATGAAGAGACCAGAGCATCTCTGCTGAGGAAAGGCTGAGAGAGGTGGGTGTGTTTAGCCTGGAGAAGAGCAGACTGAGAGGGGATCTGATCAATACCTACAGGGCAGGTGTCAAGAGGACGGGGCCAGACTCTTCAGAGGTGCCCAGTGACAGGACAAGGGGCAGTGGGCACAAACTGGAACACAGGAAGCTTCATCTGAAGATGACAAAAAACTGCTTTGCTGTGAGGGTGCCAGAGCCCTGGCACAGGCTGCCCAGAGAGGCTGTGGAGTCTCCATCTCTGGAGACATTCAAAACTTGACTGGGTGTCAGCCTGTGCAACTTGCTCTAGATGTACCTGCTTGGGCAGGGGGGTTGGACTAGGTGATCTCCTGAGGTCCCTTCCAACACCCACCAGTCTGTGGTTTTTTTAAGCCTCCTGTTTACTGCACTGTGCAAGGAGAGAGCAGCACCCCTCACTGTTTGGTCTCTATCTAGCACACATGAATAATGTTTTTACAAAGATTATTTCTTCACCAGGAGGGCAGTCAAGCAGCAGCACAGAGAGATGGTTATTCCCTTTCCCTAGAGATATTCCTATCCCAAAATCTACTAAAAAAGGGGAGATTTAGGTTGGATATTTGGAAAAAGTTCTTCAATATGATGGTGGTGGATCAGTGGCACAGGTTGCCCAGAGAGGTGGTGGAGGCCCCATCCCTGGAGATATTAAAGGTCAGGCTTGATGGGGCTCTAAGCAACCTGCTCTAGTGCAGATGTCCCTGTCACTGCAGGGGGGTTGGACTAGATGACCTTTGAAAGTCCCTCCCAACCCAATGCATCCTATGATTTTCAAGGTTAGAAGGTCTCAAGCCCTCAGTACCTCAAGCCCCACCTCAAAGCTGACCCTTCTTTCAGCAAATCGCATTATAAATCACCTGTGACCATTTACCCGCACGAAGAACCCCTTCGACAGGCCTGAAACCCACCCATTTCACCACAGCACCGCCTCAACCCCGAGCTACCGCGGCCTGAACTAAACATGAAGACCTCAATCCCAAGCTACCGACAACGATCTTCCCCCGGGGCAACCCCTACTCCACAGCCAAGACCTTCCCTCCCTCCCCAGCCCGCGGAGGGGTGAAGGCGCAGGTAACCCCTCACTCACGCAGCCGCCGCGCCGCCGCCATTTTCCCTACCACCACCTCCTCTTCCGGTGGGAAGGCGGAGCGCGCGGGGCTGGCGGCGATTGGTCCGAACGCGCGCCCTCGCGCGCGTTCGGACCAATCGCCGCCAGCCCCGCGCGCGTTCGGACCAATCGCCGCCAGCCCCGCGCGCGTTCGGACCAATCGCCGCCAGCCCCGCGCGCGTTCGGACCAATCGCCGCTCGCGTTCGTTTCCCCTCAGGCGGCGCGAGCTTCCCCTCAGGGGAAGGCGAAATGGCGGAGCGCGATCCCTCCTCTGAGGGGAGCCATGAGGAGGAGCTGCCTTCCTTGGCCTCCCTGCTGCGGCCGCCACCGCCACCTGGCGGGTTGAGCCACCGCCGGGCATCATCTCCCACTCCCGAGCTGGGAAAAGAGCCGCTGGAGACGGTTGTGTTGGTGAGCAGTGGGAGTGAAGAGGAGGATGAGGGGGTGGAAGTCATCCCTCTGCCTGAGAGGATCAAAAAGAGGGTGGAAGGAACGGGGGAGGTGGCTTCTGAGCCCTCCCAGCATGGCCGTGGCGATGGCCTGTTGGTAACTGGCAGCAGAGAGCTGCAGGAAATCCTGGTG
The DNA here is from genome assembly GCA_907165065.1 of Caprimulgus europaeus. The sequence goes on along the minus strand of OU015543.1, from coordinate 2,006,372 downwards.
TCATCTGGAGAAGAGTCTTGTGGCAGCCAAAATGGCACGAGCCGTGCTGAGAGCGCCTCTTTGTGCCGGCTGTCAGCCTCTCGCTCTGGCTCTGTGGACCAGCCCCCTAGCAGAACAAGCCCAGAAACATCCCCCCCTCTTAAGAAGCCAAAATATAGTCAGAAGGAAAGGGAGGCAATCTGCCAGGCTGCGTGGCAGAGGAGGAAGGAGCGAGAAGCACAGAGGAGGCAGAATGAGCTGGACAAAGAGAAGAAGAGGGCCCTTGCCAAGATGCTGAAAGCTCAGCGACCGGGAGAGTGCCAAAAATACATAACAGTGGTGCTAGATTCAGGTACTTGTCCTCACAGCCTGCATCTGCCTTATACTGACTGTCAGCTCTTGCTGTGGAGACCTGACCCAAGCACCAATTTCAGTTCTCTTCCAGGTAGAAGGTGGCGGACAGATCCTTAGTGCTTTACAGGCTGCAAATTACTCCTGTGTGGTTGAGAGTCAGGCTGTTCCCTGCAGCATCACCTGGAGGAGAAAGACTGTGTCATCTCAGGTGTGTGAGCAAAAGCTCATTGTTCTTCCTCTGTTATTTGCACTCATTAGTAATTGTATTTATTAACCCAAGTAAACACCCTCTCATCTTCTCCCTGCCTTAGAGCTCTGAGTGGGACCACTGTCTTGAGTGAATTATAACCAGACTGTTGGTCTGTCTGTTTTTATATCTGGGCAGATGGAAGGAAGAGATGAATGGACAGAAGAACCAAATGTCCTGGTTCTGCTTCGCTTGGAGGAGTTTTTGTCCATGGTTCACAACTACAAACACGTGAGAGTGCTTATGGCTTATGGCTTGCTGTAAGGGTGGTGGTTGTCATCCCTCTTCCCAGCAGGAAGGTTTTGATGTGGGGTGGAGCTATGGTTTCAGTAAAACAGAAATCTGACTTTAGAAGCCATTATTGGATCAAAACCACTAGGGTTGTACAATGCAAAGTTCTGACAAGCTTTCTTCCCTAGCTATAATTTTTTGTGGATTTTTAAAGAGGTAACGTTGTCAGATCAAGTGGGATTCTTTTTTATTTCTTTCTGCCATCACTTTACACTGAATCAGCTGTTGCCTGCTTGCCCCTAAAGAGCAGCGTGAACAGGCTCTCACCTGCAAACCCATCGCAGAGTCAGAGCTGTAGGTTGCTGGGTTTGCACGGGTACCTCCAAATGGTTTAACTCCTTTTTCTCTGCTGATCTCTGCAGGAAGCTGGGAGCCACATGGAAGGACAGGAGACCCTACAGAGCTACGTAGCTCAAGTGATGGAGAAAATGCCTGGGAAAATTCTGGCACTGGCAGGAGTTGGAGTAGAAAATTATTTCAGGTTAAACTTTTTTCCTTCCAAATGTTTCTCTGTTGTCTCTGGCCTTGAAAAGTACCACAGGTGTTTACATTAAGTCCTTCTAGCACAGACTGGAGCATAAGAGAGATTCCCACCCAGAACTGCTCCAGTATTTGTGATACAGAAATGGAAGCAAAGGTCCATCCAGCCTGTCACCACAGTGACCAATGGCAAGTACCTGGGGAAGAGCATGTCCTCCCACTCTTACTCTTAGGTCTCTCAGGGTTCAGCCAAAGAAGAGACTGCAACAGGCAGCAGCGAGTGGAAACCAAGAAGAGAAACAGGGAAAACGGAGAAGAAAGAAAGGGACAGATTCTGGCCTGGAGATAACCCAAATGGACGTGGAAGAAGTGAGTACCTTTGAACCAGGTGTGCAGCCATCATCTCTTGTCTACCCTTGTTTGAACATTTGACCCAATCACACAGTTCCTTGGACAGGGGCATTCAGCCTTCGTTAGTCCTTGTGTCTGCAGACAGAGCTCTTTGGGTTCCATTCCCCACTGCTCAGGGAGGTACCTGCTCTCCCACAGGCTGCCCTGTCTCATTCACCTGGATCCTGGGCAGTGAATCATCAGTCTGTCAGCATCTCTCGCCCTTTGTGGCCTCTGTGCAACAAGAGTGATGTCAGCTGAAATGGTGCTAAACTGACAGACTGCCCCTAAACACTGCGGTGCCTTCAATGAACTGTTCCCAAAATGGGGAGAGAGTCGATACTCTTGTCCTACAGCAAGATGTTATAACTCTCCTTCTCCTTCTCCTTCTCCTTCTCCTTCTCCTTCTCCTTCTCCTTCTCCTTCTCCTTCTCCTTCTCCTTCTCCTTCTCCTTCTCCTTCTCCTTCTCCTTCTCCTTCTCCTTCTCCTTCTCCTTCTCCTTCTCCTTCTCCTTCTCCTTCTCCTTCTCCTTCTCCTTCTCCTTCGGATGCACGGGGGTCGCTGCACCCATCGTGCATACCGACTTGTCGCCTCAGAAAAAGCTTTATACAATCAAAATATGCATATTCATTCCTTTTCTGAGAAGTCATTAACATATTCATTACATTTTCAGGATCTCATTAATATATGCAAATGTCCCTTTCACACACACACTCTCTGGTGGTGTCATCACTGTGTCCTTTGGTTGTACTTTGCCTTTGCGTGTGCTCAGCTCTCTCCTGGGCCTGTCTCCAACGCTTCTGTCTACTTTGTCCCAAGGAGTTGGCTCAACACCTTCTCTTGTCACATCCCAGTGGTCAGTAAAACAGAGAGTTTTGATGCTTCTATGAACACTAAATTAATACATTTCAATATCTGAAACTCTATGACGAAGATACATTGTTCTTAACTCCAGGACTAAGTTAATGATGAGAACAGGCCTGGGACTTCCCAGTCTCTTCTGGGTGAGGTTTCTGTGATTGCCTAGTTCAGATTTAACAATCCTGACATACACATTATGCTTTACAGTTTTCTACTTCTTTTAATCAAACCCAACTCCTCCATATGATCAAATTGTGATTATTTTATCAGAGTACTTGCAGCAAGAAGTTCAATTGTTCCGTTTGTTGTTTCCAATGATGTTTACAGGCTTTGGTGGATCTGCAGCTGAGCACACAAGTCCAGGTCAGCTTTTTTGACACCTGGGAGGAACTGGGAGAGTTTGCTACGATGTTCACAAAAGCTGTAGCTGAAGCTCCGTTCAAGTGAGTAAGCAGATGAGGTTTGGTCCTTCCTTCTTTGGAGGGGCTGCACTTTCACAGTTCCTGGGAGGCAATAGCAGGTACCTGGCTGTACTTCAGTACAACACAGGATAATGATTTTTAAAGGAGCATGTGACACAGAGCAGCTGCTAATGCAGCTCATTCAGCACTGGGTTAGTTCTTGGAAACCGATATCCTGCCTGGGGAGGGGTGAGGACAGACCCTGATTTCACATTGGAGTCTGGACATGAAGGAAATGTGGTGTTCTCAGTCTGATTTTAAGAGTGGGAAGGGAACACCAGTAGGGTTGGGCTCATAGTGCACCAGCTTTTCTTCTTCAGTATGTGACCAAGAGAGAAGTGAATGAGAATGACCCCTTGAGCTGCTTCTGTTGGTGAGGAAGGACAGCAGCGTCTTGCACAGCGGTAGCTCAGAAAGCCATCTTGTGCAGTCTCACACAGCCCTAGCATTCCTGTCACAGCAGATGCTGTATTTTACATCTTGGCCATGAGGAGAGATGAGATGTCATTAAAAATGACATGTAAAAGGGTTTTATTATGGTTGACAAGTCAGAAAGCCAGTTCTCGTTTACCCCTTTGTGTGCGTGTTGGCTCGTGCCAGGATTGCTCTCCAGTACAGGATTGTTTCTTTGTCCGTAGGAAATCTGTGTCCTAAGGAAATTCACAATGCATGTAAAGAAAATGGGGTCAGTTTTTTAGCATTTACTCTGATGCCTCTGGTGTCTGTAACAGCATGGGGTGAGAAATGGCTCTCTCTGGCTGTGTGACAGCAGATGCAGGAACAGGATTTTCTTCCTAGCCCCACTGCCTCGTTGGCTTTCCCATCCTTTGTTCTCCCCAGGCGAGAGCGAGAGAAGACGGGCTTCCCTTTCTACTTAGAGAAGAAGTGGTGTGGAGGGGTGAAGGTGGATCCTTCTGGAAAGGGTCTCTTGGAAGTCTGGAAGCGGCAGATACAACAATTTAACCGGGTCAGCCGCGAGATGGCCGAGGCTGTTGTGTCTGTCCACCCTTCTCCTCAGCTTCTGAAGCAGGTGAGGATGCCTCGGGAGCGTCGCGTCCTGCGCGCAGGTAGCCGGCTGCTGTCAGGAGTGGAGGAGATCCTTTCACTGCTGTTAAACTCTGTGTGGGCTGTTTAGTAATGGAGTGAGAGAACCGACTCCTTGGCACCCATTGCTTTGGCTTCACAGAGCAGGGGAGCAGTTCTGCTGCGGGTTCTGCATCAGCCTGTAAGCTCACAGAGGAGATCTGGGGAGACGCCCGGTGAAAAAGGAGCGGATGTTGTGAAAGGGCAGAGCAGTCACAAGGGCATAGCTTTGATTATTTTTTTGAGCCATGGATGCATGATACCATTGCTCCTTTGTTGCTTTTAGGCCTATAGCAGATGCTCCTCGGAGGAGGAGCGGGAAAACCTGCTGGCTGATATCCCTGTGCGCCGCGGAGACGGTGTGACAGCCACCGTCCGGCGGATCGGACCAGATCTCTCGCGGCGCATCTATCTGCAGATGACTTCCTGCAATCCTGACCTCTACTTGGATTTCACTGGGTAGCCCCACGGACTGGGGATTTTACTGTTTGTTTGGTTTAAGCATTTAGCTTCCTTCTGGGAAGTAGATAAGAGTCGTTGATGCTGATTTAAAACTTTAAAGACCTGAAGCACATTTGGACTGTATTGTAGCAGGAGGTTGGGTAAAGTTGCTGAGTGTCTGAGGGTTACACAAGAAAGATGGTGAAAGTGTTCCATAAGAGCATGAGTTGGTCATGCTTACAGTACTGACACTTCCTTTTACTTGTTTTCCTGGAAAATAAATAATTTATAATAATAATAATAATAATATTAATAATAATAATGGTCTTTGCTTCTTAACAAGCGGCCTGAATATAGACAGGTATGTCATCTGTTGAAGGGAATGCTTTCTACTGCTGCCCTAAACTACAAGTAGTTATCTTCTCTCTCCAGCTTGGAAATTCCTCATGCTAAAAGTGAGGTGGTGCTGCCCCCTCAGCACCCGCTCTAGTGAGGTGGAAGAACTTTACCTCACAAAAGAGATGCTGAGTTTTCCCCTGTGGCAGATGGGAATGAGTAAGACTAATTTTCAGATATAAATTTAGACTGCCCTGATTCAGTTTCCAGACAACTTAAATCTATAGAGGGTCTTGAGATCTGATGATATGTACTGGAATTAGGAGGTCTCCACAGCTGGCAGAAAAAGCTTTCTTTTAATTGGACTGGGGAACGTGCTTGCCTGGCCGCGAAGCCTTGTGTGTGCACAAGGACAGCCGAGGTCTTTCACGACAGCAGCACTTACTGAGATGAGTGCTGAGAGTGCATTAAATTGTGTGTGAGTTAAATACCAAAAAGCAAAGCAAAAAGGAAGGTCCAAATTGGAAAAGAAATAATAATTTCTTTGGACTTTGAGATCTTACAGGAGTGTCACAGATTGAGAACTGAGTGGAAGGAGGCAATCTGCCAGGAATGCCAGAGAACTCCGAGCTCTCCTCGGCATGGCTGGGTGGTGTCCACTGTGGATTCCCAACTGTGGACTTAGCACAGGATCACAGAGTGTCAGGGGTTGGAAGGGACCTCGAAAGATCATCCAGTCCAACCCCCTGCTGGAGCAGGAACACCTGGATGAGATCACACAGGAAGGCGTCCAGGCGGGTCTTGAATGTCTCCAGAGAAGGAGACTCCACACCCTCCCTGGGCAGCCTGGCCCAGGGCTCTGGCACCCTCACAGGAAAGAAGTTTCTTCTCAAGTTCAAGCAGAACCTCCTGTGTTCCAGCTCACACCCATTGCCCCTTGTCCTATCACTGGACACCACTGAGAAGAGCCTGGCTCCATCCTCCTGACACTCACCCTTCAGATATTTATAAACATTAATGAGGTCCCCCCTCAGTCTCCTCTTCTCCAAGCTAAAGAGCCCCAGCTCCCTCAGCCTTTCCTCATCAGGGAGATGCTCCACTCCCTTCATCACCTTGGTGGCTCTGTGCTGGACTCTCTCAAGCAGTTCCCTGTCCTTCTTGAACTGTGGGGCCCAGAACTGGACACAATATTCCAGATGTGGCCTCACCAGGGCAGAGTAGAGGGGAAGAAGAACCTCTCTGGACCTACTGACCACAGCCCTTCTAATGCACCCCAGGATGCCATTGGCCTTCCTGGCCACAAGGGCACAGTGCTGGCTCATGGTCATCCTGCTGCCCACCAGGACTCCCAGATCCCTTTCCCCTTCACTGCTCTCCAGGAGATCATCTCCCAACCTATACTGGAACCTGGGGTTGTTCATCCCCAGGTCCAACACCCTACACTTGCCCTTATTCTATTTCATCAAGTTTTTCCCTGCCCAGCTCTCCAGCCTGTCCAGGTCTCTCTGATGGCAGCACAGCCCTCTGCTGTGTCAGCCCAGCTTTGTGACATCAGCAAACGTGCTCACAGTGCCCTCTGTGCCCTCATCCAGGTCATTGATGAATATATGGAATAATACTGGTCCTGGTACCGACCCCTGAGGGACTAAAAAATTTATTTTAATAAATATTAAAGACCTACCGTAGCTTCCTCCACAGGCACCTGGTCAGAGGAGCCAAGGCTTGCCATCTCCAGAGGTCTCTCAACTCAGCTGGTGGGGGCCTGGCAGATCCAAGTGGATGTACCACTTGCAGAACCAGACAGCACTTCCTCAGTTGCTGCCAAAATGACCTTGGAAATGATCTGTATTGCTACTTGCTCAATTTTCTCAACTTTTGCCTTGTCCAAACTCACTTCTCCAATCTTTTCTCTTTCCAATTGATCCCCTTTTGGCTGGGAGTCCTCCTCCTGACACACAGGTTCACCAGTCTGGAAATACTACAGGCCATGCAAGTAATAAATTGGCAAACAAAACAGCAAAAGAGGTGGCAGAGAAGGGAATCCCAGCTCTAATACCTGTAAAAGAGTTAAAATAACATCTGAGGCACTGAATTATAATAAAGCATCTTAAAAAACAACTCCCCCCCCAAAAAAAAACCCAACAAACAAACCCAAAACCCACCACCAGGTGTAACTAAGAGAAAAAACACTTCTGGTGATTACTGGCAAAGAGATTTTTTGAGTTGCTGACAAAGAATGGCTCTTGGTACCTTTTGGTACTGGTTGACTCTTTCTCAGGATGGCCAGAAGCCTTTCTGTGTCACACCACTGAAACTAAAGAAATTATTGTTTACTGAAGAAGATAATACCCAAGTTCAAGGTACCAATTAATCTGTTATCAGGTAGGAGTCCTCACCTTATAGCAGAAGTTTTACAACAAATCAGTACTGGTCTAAAAATAAAATAAAACCCATACACCCCTTGGAGTCCATCAACAAAAAACCCAACCAAAGCAACAACCCAACACACACACACAAAACTTCAACAGGACATGCAAGAAAATTGGATGGATAAAATCTTTAGTAAACTAAGACAAAAACTGAGTTCATAAGTAAGATCACTAATTAGCACTACATTAATTTTGTTAATAATCTTTTTGGCAATTATCTTAATCTATTACTGTTTAAATAAACAGAAAGACTACACTTAATCAGATAATCAAGCAGTGGCTAAACAACAAAAGAAAAGCAAAGCAATTCCAAAGCCCCCATCAGAATACCATGAACAAAATAGTATGTTAAAAAAGCATCATAGAGATAATAAAATTTTAAAATTAGGATGAAAGTATTGAAATAATTTTCAAAAGAGGGAAATGTTGCAAGTACTCTGAATAAAATAATCACAATTTGATCATATGGAGGAGTTGGGTTTGATTAAAAGAAGTAGAAAACTGTAAAGCATAATGTGTATGTCAGGATTGTTAAATCTGAACTAGGCAATCACAGAAACCTCACCAAGAAGAGACTGGGAAGTCCCAGGCCTGTTGTAATCCTTAACTTAGTCCTGGAGTTAAGAACAATGTATCTTCATCTTAGATATTCAGAAACTGAAATTGATTACCTTAATGTTCATAGAAGCATTAAGACTCTGTTTTTCTCACCACTGGGATGTGACAAGAGAAGGTGTTGAGCCAACTCCTTGGGATAAAGTAGAGAGAAGCGTTGGAGACAGGCCCAGGAGAGAGCTGAGCACACGCAAAGGCAAAGTACAACCAAAGGACACAGGGATGACAGCACCAGAGAGAGAGTGTGTGAAAGGGACATTTGCATATATTAATGAGTTCCTGAAAATGTAATGAATATGTTAATGGCTTCTCAGAAAAGGAATGAATATGCATATTTTGATGGTATAAAGCTTTTTTTGAGGCGACAAGTCGGGTGCACGATGGGTGCAGCGACCCCCGTGCATCCGGCGCCGCGATAAAGAAGTGCTGCTCCTTCAGACACACTGGTGCTAAGAACTTTATTTCCCGGTATCGGTGACAGGGATCACGGGCTGGCACAGGCTGGGCATTGGTCAGCAGGTGGTGAGCACTGTGTATCACTCATTTGTACAGTCTGTTATCACTGATGTTATCATTTTATTTTAATTAGTCAATTGTTTTTATCTCAACCCATGAGTTTCCTTGCCCTTTTCTTTCCCATTCCCTCCCCTACTCCCTGGGCGAGGGAGGGGGAGGGTGAGAGAGCAGGCTGTGTTTGGCTGCAAGCAAAAAGGGTGAATCCACCCAAACCACCACACCACATTACCACGTTTACACACACAGAAATGAGAGCAAGGAATGGGTAAAATTAAAAACCTTCTACCTCCAGCACAGAGCTACAGCTACCCCGATTTTCCACTCCTATAGCCCGGCAGCTTTGTGTATCTCACAATCAGGGTAAACATCCCTTGGAGGTAACGAGGTTAGGTTAAAGTGGGCAAATAATGGGAGTTACAGGCCAACTGCGAAACATGCACAGCAAAGGTGATCTGAACAAGAACTCTGCTCTGGGTGAAGTGCACCAGCAAACCAATGCTGACTGATTAAAAAGCAGTTTCATCAGAAGACAATTCCATAGGAATTCTGGCTGCGTAGATGGTGGAGGGAGATGCCGGTGAAGCAAGTGCCCGTCCAGGACAATCACTGCTGCGAGTTCTGCTGTAGCATATTTTGCAGGGTTTTGTGGTTTTGCAGAGCGGCCAACACGTCCTCGTAGAGAGCGTTCACGCTGATGCACAGAGGCTGACGCTGCAGCTCTGTCAGCTTGCAGGCGGCCAAAGCACAGAGGACGCAGAGCAGCGCGAAGAGCAGGACCCGCAGCACCGACCGCGACCAGGAGCGCTTGTGCCGGGGTGGCTGAGGGGGACGAGAACCGGAGGTGGGCTCTGTAACGAGGACATTTACAGGACAGAGAACGTGAGAAATGAATCAAATCCCTTTAACATGCAGAAACAAGCTGTTCAGATAGGATACTTCAGCCTGTGCTGCAGTTCTCTTGTCATGAATTGTCATCACCTAAGTCTGATTGATAAGTGGATGCATGGGATCTAAGTGTTTAGGATGAAAAGGTTCAGATTGAGTTTCATGGGCAGCAGAGAACAGGGTGTGAAGAACATCTGTGTTGCACAAGACCTGGTTTTGCACACATAGTTCAGTAGATTGAAAAAGAAATGAGTGGAGGGAAATTCTTTGGCACAGCTGAAGAACCTTCTGAACCTTGTAGCTCAGCAGTTCATCGGGAACAGAGAAGAAGGGGAGAAGGGCACAGCAGCAGAGCTTATGAGAAGTCCTACAGGTCCCCCCCACTCCCACCATCTCCCAGTACCTGGGCAGCATAAAAGCAAATCTGGCAGCATCAAAATGTGATGATGACGAAATGTGATGCAATCCCACCCAAAATGGGTACTACTCACTTCGGGTCTGCACGGTTTCCTTTTTAGTTTTCTTCTCTGTCTCCTGTTTTGCAGCTTTTTGAGCATCATACTCCCGTCTTCTGCGTTCCTTTTCTTCTGCCTTCTCCCGCTTCCTCAGTTCCCTCTCTTGAGCCTCCTTTGCTCGCTGCTCTGCTTCACGCTTCTTCTCCATTTCTGGGGATTAATAGGAAGTTTTTTCCTTGTATTTAAAGGGTTGTCATTGCCTTCTTCCTTATTACCTGCTTATCTGTTCCCAGTGGGAATGAGGAAACTAATCACACTACTATCCTCTTTTTTTATCTTTGTTTTGTTCTTTGTTTTTTTTTATAATATTACATACCTTGCATTTTGTCCCCTCAGAATTAGGCTTCCCTTAAAATAAATCCTGTGCTGCTCTTTCATATTTTTTGAGGTAACCTATAGCATATTCCAGCAGGCAATCAATGGCATAGTTATCTTCAGCTATCTTTTTCCCTCCAACTCTTCCACCCTGCTACTCCCAGAGTCCTCAGGATTTTGAGAGTTACAAGTGTTTGTGAGATGGCAGTTTATCAGATGGCAAGCAGTCTGTTTGGGTGTGTAAGAGAGATGGAGAACTGTCCTTGGCAGACGGCGCGTGGGGGCTCTTTGGTCTTACCTCGCTCTGCTTGGAGCTTCCGTTGCCGTTGTCGGTCCTGCTCGGACTGGATCGCTTTCATGTGCTGCAGTACCTTCAAGGGCCAAAAAACAACCTGAGGTCTCTGTGGAAGCCTCGTCACACAGTCAGTTCAGAACAGAACCACTGGTACGTAGCTGAGGACACCCAGCTGGGGCTGACCACCAACCCTGACCTACCCCTAAGCTACGGCTCTGAAGAGAAAGAGAGCTCGCGCCTTCCCACGTGAATCTTTGCAGTTAAGAAACAGATCTTGCTGTTAAAAAACCAAACCTGCCAAATGGTGCTAGCTGACACAGAGGATCACAGAACACTCTATGTGAGCCCATCGTTTGCCAGAACTCCAGAGACTTTTGTACTCTGGACTATTAGCCTAGACATAGATTATGTTGTCTGATTATGCCTCCACTTCCTTGGCAACCAAGATTTAGTCCTCTCTTAACTCCACTAATGGCAGAGAATCCTACTCAGCCCAGGGTTTGCTCTCTACAGGCACAGCAGAAGTGAAGGCAGCACAATGAACCTGCACTGCACTGGCTGAGGAAACTTCAAACTGCTGCAGCAGCCGCCCAGCTTGCTAAGCAAAAAGAGGAAGAATCACCCTAAAGTAAAGTAAGGAAATAAAGAATAAAAGCAGATTCCTTACCTTGACAGCAGCCTGTTTACACTGCTTCTCATCCAGACAGTCTCCTGCTACTTTAGCCAGGACAGGATCCAGGGGATTGTCCTTCAGATCCAGCCACTTCAGGTTCTGCAGAAAGGAACGATAAAGGGGAGGCTGTAAGAGTACGGTAGTCTTGCAATTATTTAAGAGATCCAGAATAGAAGCAAAGAACTTCTTTGTCTTCACATGAATGAAACAGGCAGGGAAGACAAGGAGAGAGCTTGAGCAGAGGCATTTTCAATAGCTGTGAGATAATTTCCACTGAGCTGCGGTGCACAGCCAGCTGAATTTCAGAATGGGTAGTCAGCAGGATGGATGCTTTACCAGAGAAATCAACTTGAGAAGGATCACAAGACCCTGGGCTGCATCCCAAAGCTTTACGTAACTGCCCAGCAAACAGTTTTACCTTGAGCTGTGCAAAGCTGACTGGCAGGGTGACCAAACGGTTGTTCAGGAGGTCCAGGTGCTGCAGATTGACCAGGCGGCCAAAGTCCAAGGGCAGCTGCTGAAGTCGATTTTTACTCAAGTCTAGTTTCACCAGATGCATCAAACTGCAGAAGTCTGACTAAAAACCCAAACACAACCCAGAAAAAGCTTGTCAGCATCCATACAAAGAAACCTTAGCGTGGAGAACGTGCAGATAGCCCATAAACCAGAAATCCTGAATTTACTACATAACTGTGACGGAGGAAAATCACTCTCCTCCTTTGCCTTGGAAGATGGAGGTAGAAAAGAGCAGGACAGGCAAGACAGAGTGACAAGATGACGTGGAGCAATACAACTGAAACACCACCGAGTCCCCACTGCTGATGAAACTGCTCTGTGCTCACGTGGCGATCCTCTGGCAGGAACACTGCAATCGTCACGCAGTGCCACCCTCTCCTCCAGAGCCACCACCCGTGTGACCCCTCCCCGACAGCAGAGCCACCCACCCACCTCAGCAGGAGGAAAGTGCCAGTTCCCAACCTCCCGTTGAACCTTTCCTGACGCACCAGTCACCTCCTCTGAACATTTCCCCACGGATTCATCCCCACAGAGCCTCTCTAGCACCTTACCGGCAGGGAAACCAGGTTGTTGCAGGACAAATCCAATACCGTGGCTTTTGGAAGAGCGGCCTGAAAGAGAAACAAAGCAGGAAGTCACCCCCGGGCACACCGATCCCCTCCGACACTGCCAGTTTTGCTCCGGCCTCTGCGGTTTCTCCCGCATCTCTCCGGCCATCCCCGCAGCTGCCACCGACGTCTCGTTACATCCGGACGGATTTTGGGGTCTAAAAGCAGCACTTCTGCCGAAACGGGGGAGAGCGGCGGCAGCAGGCACGAAACCTGCCTCTGCGCGGCTTTTAGTGAAGAGCTGCGGGGTTTTTAGCAAACAAGCTCCAGCACATCTGTGTGTCCCCTCCCCCCCCCGCACATCTGTCCCGCCGCGCTGCCCCTTCCCGGTCCCCGGGGCTGCAGCCCGGACACTCACCAGCTCCCGGACCGGCACCTCGTTCAGGTCGCAGAGGCTCAAATCCAGCTCGTTACCGTCCAGCTTGTCCTTCAGGCTCAGCCCCTTGCCGCCGCCCCGCGACATGGCCGCGGGTACCTCCGGGCTCTCCCGAGAGCCGAGCGCAGCGCGGTGCGGGCGGGCGTGGGCAGCACGGACCGGCCCCGCCACCGGCCCCGCTCCCACTTCCGCGTCCACGTCCGCGCGGGACCGAGCGCGCCCCCTGCTGGCCCGGAGTGACCGCGCCCGCTGCTCCCGGGGCACCGGTACGGGTACCGGCAGCCCCGCTGTCCCGGCCGCCCCCCGGTTCGGCTGTCAGAGTTTAGCTGTTGGTCCGTAGCTCTGTCCCACGGAGGGAAGGGGATCTCGGAGCCCGGTGGGTCGGACAAGTGGTCATTTCACCGGTCACACACCGTCCCACGAAAAACCAACCGTTTAGCGACTGATAACCCCAAAATGAACACGGAAACCCCGTAACCTCCACCTCTTTTACAACAGCTTCCCTCTCTGCGCGGGCTCCACCAGCAGAGCGGTGGGTTCCCTTTCCTGCCAAGATGTCTCTTCACCGGCAGGAACGTGCAATTAACGACGCGAAGCCCCGGCGCTGCGTGAGCAGGGCTCCCTCATCTCGACTGTGACCCACTGTGGAGAAAGTCAGGGAAAGAGAAAAGGAGCCTGGGGCAGAGCCAAATTAATCTTACCCGGTTAATGGGATTATGATGAGTATTAACCTTGAATTTCCTGACCCCTATGCAAATCGTGATGTACAAGACCTTACAGAGATGTTCTAACGGCGCCAGCACATCTAGTTTGTTTTTAAGTTGCCAGTAAGTTGCTTCCACCACCGAGACATCTGCCTTAGCTCAGCACAGATATATCTGAGGCCACAGGAGTCTCTGAGCTCCCCAAAACAGCAAACAAGGATTTGACCCATAAAAAAGTGTAACAAAATCTGCCTGAGGTTAATGCGCTCTCATCTGGGAGATTAGAGAAGTTTCACGGAGCAAGTTATTGTTCCTCCAAAGGTGAGCTGAAATTACAGAGCCCTCACTTGAGAGAAGAAAGCTCTGGCTGTGCAAGAACCTCTCCTGTCCCTCAGCTTTCCACGACAAGGTTTGGAGGGCAGGGAAGGGCCAGAGGGTGACCAGGGACAGGGACAAGCCTCATGTTCCCAGATCTCCCAGCACAGACACCAGACTGCCCGAGCTCCGCCTTACCCCGAGGGTTCACGTCGAGTGCCGTGCAGCTGCAGACCCCCTGCTCCCTTCCCTGGCCGGGAGGCACCGTGTTCAGTCCCATTCCCGAGGGCAAAACCTGGAGGGGTTTGGGGGGACCCGAGCAAGACCCTCGGCACGGCTGGAAAAGGCCTTTGTCCTGCAGTGCTGCCGAGACTGAAATCTACGCTTCGGGGTTTACGTGTGACCAAGAGCCTGTGGCTTGGTTACAAAACCTACCTGCTTATTTGGGTTACACTTGGAGGCAGATTGTTAAATCTTCATTAGAAAGAAACAGCAACCCACTCATTGGTGTATGAAGTGTTACTGGTTCAGGCTGCCTTTGCTTTGACAATTTCAAACAAACGTACCCAAATGTCAAGGTCACATTAATTTCTGCATAATTCTTGGTTTAATATCTAACTGGGATTCACCCTGTAGGCTAATGATCCGAACGTGGGAAGATCAAACTGAAAGTCAGCTTTATTTTTATTTATTAAAGGTGAGGGGGTTTTGGATCACAGACTTTTTTTGTTTTTCTCAGTGGTTATACAACACTGAGCACACATTGATGCTCCTGCAGTACCAAGATAATTGCTCAGTGGTGAAACATTAAAAGGATAAATTCTGGCCATAAATATCATACAGCCTTACAGCATCTGCAGAAATGCGTAATCTCACCTAGTGACTGATTTTAGTAGGGCTAACACGTAAATAGAGCTCTGTGCCTGCCTCTAACACGTAAATAGAGCTCTGTGCCTGCCTAAAAAGACTTCAAACCTACCCAAGACAGACAAACCATAGCACGGGGCACATTTTCATAGCCTGCTAGAGGCAGGCTGCAAGAACCTTAGCAAGGAGAAGGGAGCAGGAACTGCTGAGGGAAGCAGGATGAACACTGTCAATCTAATCCTGATCTAACGATCCTTACCGTGGCGCTGGGGGTGTGAGCTAGCCGTGAGCTAGCCACGCCAGCCAGGGGCTGGACACATTCCCAGACCCTCAGCAAGTCTCTGGCCAGAACAGGTCTCACCCAGCGTCCCCTCTGCACCCACAGCTGATTTTTCACATTTCAAATACAAAAATCTCCCTTCTCTTGCCAAAGAAAACACTGTCACTGCTGCCACCAAACAAACTCCTTGTGAGCAAGATGCACATTGGGGAAAATCCTTCCTGCTTCCAAAACCAAGTACCTGACACCAGAGGTCTGGTTCCAGTCAGCATTTCACTACGTGGCTGAGTTATGAGCACATTTATGGCTTTAGTGGCTGAGATTCACCATTCTGAGGCCAATATTGATGCCCTTGTTTGTCAGTGCCATGGTGCTCGATGTGGTTCAGACACCCTGTGCCCAGACACACTACGCTCCAGCTTCCACCTGAGCAGAGCTGCAGGACAGCAGCCAGCGAGCACCCAGCAGGTCAGCGGCTGCGCCAGAGCAGCCCATGTCTCAGACCAGCACCAACAGCTCTGGTTGGTGCCCACACTGTACTTAAAAGACACAGACTATTTTCTGGGCTCAAATTTAGACCTCAGCTCTTTCATGAGGATTAATTAACTTTTGGTCATTGTTGCAGGCAATGCCCAGAAAGGCTGTCAGTCATTTCATACACAGGGAACAATGTGTGTGTCACCTCTTCTCCTTCAGCATCTCCACTGCTCCTGTGGCCAGGTGCTTGGCAGAGTTCAGTACTGCAGTGCTCCTCACCTGGGTACCTGCCCATGACCCTGCCCTTTGGTGAGGGCATCTCAGCCTGCCCAGCTCTGGAGCAGCTCTGCAGTTCCCCACAGGTTTCTTTTTCTCCCTAGCAGGGTAGGTACAGCCAGGGAGTGCCTAAAGCTATTAACGAGGTAGTAGCTGTGATAACTCATTAATACTCATTAAGCTGCAGTGCCTGAAGGGGCTACAGGGAGGGCGAGGACGGACTTTTTAAAGGAACAGGGAGTGACAGAACAAGGGGTGATGGCTTTAAACTGGAAGAGGGGAGATTGAGATGAGATCTGAGGAAGAAATTCTTCACTGTGAAGATGTCCACACTGGCCCAGGTTGCCCAGAGAAGCTGTGGCTGCTCCTCCCTGGAAGTGTTCTCGGCCAGGTTGGATGAGGCTTTGAGCAACCTGGTCTAGTGGAAGCTGTCCCTGCTGCTGGCAGGGGGGTTGGAACTGGATGAGCTTTAAGGTCCCTTCCAACCCAAACCAGTCTGGGATTCTGTGATTAAGTGGATAAGGCTGGAAGTCAATTAGTGGCTCACCAGGCTCGGGCTCTGATCAATACAGCTGAAGTGGAGACAAGTGGTGCTCATTGCCCCGCACCAAAGTCCATCTGAGCTCGGGCGTGGGGGGTTTTGGGGTGCGTGGAAGGGCCAGGGCTGGGGTGCGGCAGGGAAGGGCTCTGGGGCAGACTGGAGAGAGAGAGAGAGATATCACCGCGGGGGAGGCTCCGGCTGCTCTGCTGGGGCTGGGCGGTGGGACCTGAGTGCCGCGGGTGGATCCCGCACCCCCGGGCAGGGCAGCCGCTTCCCCGTCCCACGGCCGACAGCGCCCCGGGGCCGGGGGGAAGCCGCGTTCCCGGGGTGAGGCGGGGCCGGGGCGGGCCGCGGGGCGAACCGCCCCTGCTTACCGAGAGCCGGGCTGGGCTCCGGGCTCCTGCCACAGGCATGGCCATGGCCACGGCCACGGCCCGGCTGGCAGCGCTGCCCCGCCGCGGGCTGCCCCTGCTGAGCCGGGCGGGCGGGCGGCGGGGAGCCCCGCCGGGCAGGTAGGGCCGGGGGCTGCGGGAACGGAGGGCGGGGGCCGCAGGGGAGGGAGACTGTGGGGCTATAGGGGATGGAAGGCTGTGGGGAGAGGGGATGGGGGCTATAGGGGACAGGGGACTCTGGAGATAGAGGATATAGGGGATGGAGGGCTGTAGAGAGTGGGGATGGGGGCTATAGGGGCAGGGGGCCGTAGGGAGAAGGGATGGGGGCTATAGGGGACCGGGGGCTGTGCGGAGAAGGGATGAGGGGCTGTAGGGGATGGAGGCCATGTGTGATGGGGGACAGGAGCTACCAGGCAGCTGCACAGCGCCGTGGGTGTCCACACGCAGGGAGGGCAGGTTCAGGTGGAGGTTTCACTCTCGGTGTGTGTTGCTGTCCCTTGGCTCCCCTAAAACCCCTCCAAAGTGGCAGAGGACAGGCTGCATCCCCTGGGTCTGACCCCCCCGGCCTGGGAGGGGACCAGGGGCAGGCGCAGTGTGCGGAGGGATGTGTGCCCAGAGATGAACTTTCTTTGTGCAGCAGCTCCATCCTAATTGCAGTAGCGTGAAATGTACCAAAAAGCTTCTCTGTCCTCTGTCAGCGCTCTGAGGTGTGGGCTTTGTCCGGCAGTGTCCCCATCCTCCTGTGGCTGTGCAGACCCCTGGGTGGGCAGGGTGATGAGGGGCACCCTGGGGTGCCAGCAGGTCCAGGGCACTGAGGAGCTCTGGGGTTTGGGGGGAAGGGGGGTCAGGCCAGTTCTTTGTCTTGCTTTTCTTCCCTGCTGCCTCTTAGAGCAAGTTCACGGGAAAGAGCAGCACCAGGAAAGCTTTGGGCAAGGCGTGGAAGGATTAGCTGATAGGGCAGGTACGGCTCCCAGGGATCGGCTCCCAGAGCTCTGGGCAGCAACCTTTGTTTTTCTACACAAAACGTCCGGGTGTTTCTTTTCAACTGAGTTGAGATTAGGAGCGAGTGGCTGAAGCCCTTGCTGGGGCCAGGATGGCTGTCTTGGAATCTGTTCTTAGGAAATGGGATCAGAAGGGAAGCACGGCGGAGAGTTCACTGCAGTTTGGACTCCAGCTCAGAAGTGAAACTGAGGGGCGGGAACACAGAGTGCTTGGATAAGAAGGCAGCACATTTAGAGGAGTAAACTCTTTCTAGTAACATTATAAATACATTTATTAAATTCTGCTCCCAGCATTGAGTGGAATTTATCCTTTGGGCAGGAAGAGTGCAGAGGGGAGAGAGATGCAGTGGAAAATGCAACCGAAAAGTCTGCTGCAGTCAGAGTCTGAAAGCTCTGGGGACTTGATCCTTCCTTAAACCAAACAAAACAGTAATGTGAACCTGGTTAACTCTTTAGTAAACAGGGTTATTTTAACAAGTAAAGAAGAGGTAAGAACAGAGCAGAGCAGGGTTAACTCACAACTCTTTTATTGCAGTCATGTTACGTGAAAGACTCAAAAGCTCTTGCTTTGTGGGAAGAAGCTCCCAGCAGACTTTCACAAGCAAAGGAACTGGCTGGGGAGCCTGTGGAGCTCTCCAAGCATGAACTCTGCAGTTGGGTTGGTTGCCAAGCCCTGGGAGGGCAGAGCCTTTCATCCACGTGCAGAGAGGATGGCACCAGGTCAGGTCGATGTCCTGGGAGCTCTGGGCTTGCTCGTGGGTTCATCGCAGGGGACAGGAGGTTCTGCTGACGCCTCTGCCTTGTGTGCTTCTCTTGTCCCTTCTTATAATTCTGTAGAGACTGATGAAGAGTTAAAGGTGAAAAATTAAGCCAGTTATATCAACAGCAATAAAATATTGGGGCTATTCAGAGATAAATACAACGAGCTCCTAGGAGTGCTTGCTTTGGTCTGGATGTTTCTCCTTGCTGCCATGGGGCAGGAGCGCTTCTGGCTCTGCCAGCGTTTGGCTGCTTGCCTGCCTTCCACACGAGGTGGGAGGAGGGCCATTTTTCCCTGCCTTTCTGGTGTTTCTCCTTTCAGTTGTGCTGCTGAACTCCAGGGTTAGGGAGTTTTGCAGGAGCAGGCTGATGAGGAGGCTGGCTCGCTCGCAGGCACCACAGGCTCTTTTGCTGGAATGTGTTATCAACAGGCGGCCTGTGCTCTCTAGGAGCAGGGTTTAACAGTCTATGCTGAGACCCAAGAGCAAGCGGAGTTTTATTTGCTCTCCTCCAGCTGAGGCAGGGAAATGAGAGCTGCTGTAATATCAGACCATCAGACTGTTGGTCTTTTTTTACCTCCAGCAGCACCAGATGCTTCATAGGAAGATGTGGAGGGTGAATTACTTGTTTTCTGCTACAAAGATGAACTAAAAGATTATTTCTAAATCCTTTAGACCCTTTCTTTGTAGAGGTCTCTTGATACACTCTTTCAGATCAGATCTCTATACTTGCTGTTGGCTATGGGCAGGAGGGAGACATTTCCAGCATGATGCTATTGATAATCAATATATCATGTTTCTGCCTTGTTTCTTCCATTCTCAACCCCCACCCAGTGCTTCCAACAGCCTGCTGGGTTTTATCCCACACCCTTTACTTCTGCCATGGCCAGCGGATATGGAAATACTGAAGCACATGCTACTGTCAGACCAGAATTCAGGGACCTCAAACCAGATATCTGAAGAAATTATGTGAGCAAGGACTTTGAGAGGAGTTAATGACTCTGGGTTATGAGCATGAGATATCTTGGGCCCTAATTTCAAAGCTGCTGGTGCCTTCATTTCAGGTGTGAACTCTTGGAACCTTTGAAAGCAGCTGTGAGGGTTTTCACGCTGTGAGGGGAACCAGCAGTATTTTTCACAGTGTTTTGGAGTGCAGGGCTTTATAAAGACATCTTTTACTGCTCTTTGCTCTTTCCTCCTCATGTTTAGAGGTAAGGAGGGAGCTGTAGCCATGAGCACTGGAAGTGGAGCTGTCATTTGGCTCTGGCTCTGCACCTTCTTGCATTTAGCATGAAATTCTGATTCCTGTGAGGTCAGTGAAACTCTCTGGCTCTTTGGGCCTGGAAAAAAAGAGAAAATAAAACCAGGAAGCCTCGTCTACCTCGTGCTTTGCCAAGGTGTGACAGTGTGAAATACCACCCTTTTCATTGTCAAGGGTAGAGGGTTGTGCAAGTGCCTCTTGAAGGCTGAGCACAGAGAGCAGGAGACTCTTTCAGTTGGACATTCTGGATTTTGATTGAATTTTCTAATAATTTTTCCTCCTCTCTCTGGTCTCTTTTTGTTGTGGGGTCTTTGTTTTTTTGACCCTGTGGTGGAGGAATGTGTTGGACTAAATTTTTTTAGCAATTAGTTCCTTGGGTGGTATCCTCAGAAGAACTGTGCAGTCCATTAAATGCTTCTGTTTACTTGCTCCCACCCCAGCCCAGTGCTGAGCCTCCTTGGCTCCCAGTGACCCCTGAGATGGTGCTCAGGGAAAGTGCTCTTGTGCAATCAGGTCAGCAGCTGCTCTCCAGCCCTTCTCAGGCTGTGGGAGTGAGCAGGGACTTCTCTGTGCCTCAGCTGGCAGAGAAACGTGGAGTGTTTAGGGGCCGACTCTGCTGAAACTGCAGGAGGTGACTTGGCTGTAGAGAGCTGTGAGTGTGGTTGTCTAAATTAAATGTTTTTTTGCAAACAGCCTGTGTGGGTGGCTGGGGATGCTTGTCCAAGATCACCCTGTGGGGATGGGCTGGTGGCTTCTCTGGTTGCCATTTCACACCGTGAGTGGCCGTGGCAGTGGCTGCAGTGGCTTTTACTGCTTTGCCAGGAGCGTTCGTCCTCTTGGGTTAGGGAGAGCTTTTCAAACCTTTCTTTTATAGAACCTATATTTATAAAGGCTTTTCTTCTGCAGAGCTTGCTTTCATCTCTTAGTTTATCTATGTGCCTTGCCCAGGAGCTTTCAAACAATAAAAGATAGTTCAGTTCGACACTTACCCACCCTCCTCCTTCTTGGGCAGCCCTTACAGCCTCGATGTGAGTTACCCCAGAGCAGAGCTAGGAGGAACTCCCAAACAGTCAGTGGGAGTTGCACAACCCTCCATCGCCGGAAAAGCAATGGGGAAAGAGGGTCAGGCTGTTTGCTCAGCTCTTAGAGCAAAATCCCTCCACCCCTCAGAAGGTAAAATCTTGTTTTGTGTTTATATCAAGGCTGAACTCCACCCCGTAGAGGAAGTAACTGCATGCTAGGTTTTGTTTCTCATGGGCAGGGAAACAAATCTTTTGTGGTAACTTGGCACTGAGTCTTTGCAGAATATTGATCCTGTAACAATGGGGGAAAACTGAATTCAGGCTGATCTGGTTTTCCTCTCTAGGGCAGAGATCTCCCCATTATACACTGAATCTGCAAACACAGGGCATTGCCTCTGAGCTCTGCACCCCACAAGTGTCGCTTCAGCCTGTCCTTCCCGGTCATCTAAGGCAGGAATGGAGGAGCTGAGGGCATGGAGGGAGGCAGGGAAGAAGTGAGGAGGGACAGAGGAAGCGAGGGGCTGCCTGGGGTGGGGGGCAGCTGTTGGGGCAGGGAGAGGCTCAGAGCAGGAGGAGGTGGAGAGAGAAACCAGAGCACGACCTGCAGCGCTCGGGTGGTCAGGAGCTGCGGTTTGGGGGGAGGTCACTGCTTTCCCACTGATAATCAGAGCCTGATGAAAGCCTTAACATTTTTTAAATGCTTTTCCCAACTGCCCTGTTCACATCTCCTTCTTGCTGCCTCTTCTGCCTATGTTCCCTCTCCAGCTTGGCTTCCAACATGGAATCTCCATGCTCCTCTCAAGGACTCTGTCACGCCATTGCTGCCCTGCTGAAACACCTCCCTGCTCTCCTCCTCCCCTCCTGTCCTGTCCCTGCAGTGGGTGTAGTCTCCTCCACTGCATGAGCCTGCTGGATTATTGCTCCTGTGCTTTTCTCCTCCCATCACTGATAGCTCCTCATTTTATTGATGCTCTTTTCAGTACCATAAACTCTGCATTCAGACTCCTGGAGGTAGTAAATCACGTACAGCCTGCTCGCTGTTGTATACACACACCATCACTTTGCAAATGCCTCTCAGTTATGGCTCAGCTTCTTTGAACTCTTCTAAACTATTTTCATTGTGCAAGATGAGCCTCTCTTCTGCAGACCTTTTTTTGGAGACTGATAAAATGACAGATTTATTATTTAACTTTCTCTTTCTTGATCATCTGCTCTTTCTGTCAGAGAGAAGCCAGTTGGGGGAATTTCCCTACAAACCTTTTTTATTGTGTTCCTTCCAAGTTGTTTGCACTCTTTAATGTTGCAGAAAGACCAAACCCAGTTGCCATCTCTCAGGAAAGTCCATAATCTGTCCAGATATCTGGGAATGTCTGGGTGGTTTGCACCTCAGGTGAATGACAGTAGGACAGTGCCTGGTTTGCAGGGCTGGAGGAGGCTCCTTCCCCATCAGTGAGTGGGGTCCAGGTTTCCCATGGAGGGTTGGAGGATCTGCCTGTGCTGCCTGCTGCTGTGAGCAGGTCCGGGTGGGATCTACTGAAGCAGCTGCTGGTGGTTCCCACCAGTGCAGGGTGGTCCTGGTCCTGTCAGCAGGCTGATAATCCAGCCTGGGAGAATTGTACTGATGGGTCATATTCAAGAATATACTCTTCTCCTTTTCTTTCCCAGTGCCCTGCACACAGGGGTGCCCTCTGCCTCCCAGAAGGTGACCAACAGCTATGTCAGGGGTACCTCAGACATTCCCCTTCTCACCAAAACCATGGGCCAGTGCCTGGATGAGACCACTGAGCGCTTTCCCAACCGCGATGCTGTGGTCTTCTGCCGAGATGGGGTTCGGAAGACATTTGCTCAGTTCAAAAAGGAGGTGAGTGCCTGGTTCACCCCTCGGGGAGCTCAGGGGGGTGGATCACAGCAGCAGCAGGCGTGATGGAGAAGTGGAAAATGGTCTCACCGCTCAGCTCAGCATCTTCATCCTGGCCCTAAGCAGAGAGTAACAGCAGCTCCCCAGCAAACACCTGATGGGCGTGTGCTGCCCTTGTCCTGCTTCGAGTCTCAAGATCAAAGGGAGAAGGCAGTGTATGCAAAATACTCACTGAATATCCCAGAGTGAGCTGTCAGACTTAAAAACCAGCACCCCCACCTGCTGTGTTACAGGCTGTCATGGTGGTTTTCTCTGGTGGAGTAGGCTCCAGCTCTTGTATTAATCACTCTGCTCTGACTGTCAGAGGTCCTTAGTGTGTAGAGCTTTCTCGTCCAAGCACAAAGGCAACTGGGCAAAGTCAAGGACTCAATCTCGACATCATATGCAAAAATGTGTGTGTGTATGTTGCAAACAAATATATGTTTATATGTATATTATATATTTATATTTATAAGTATTTCAGGGCTAACTACCTATGAAGTTTCTATTAAATGTATTATATGATCTTGGGTAGAAAAAGCTGTTTGGGTTTTTCTTAGATTTACTAGTGTTTTGGTGACATCCATTCAGATAAACAAGATCAGCTGTGTTCACCCTCGTTTTAAAAAGTAGGCTGCAATGCAGAACTAAATCAGAGAATAACTGTTGCTCACACTCATATCTGCTACAAAGTAGATTTCCTCAATTCATTTGAGAACGTAACAAATGTTATATTCTCTCATTTAATAAAACTATAAAATTTTCCCCGAATACCTCAGAATATTTGTACGTACATCAGCACCCCTGAAACACGCTTACCAGCTGGCCAGATAAAGTAGTCATCTGAATACAGTGGCTGAAATCAAGTTAATGAGGATAGAAACCCCAATCTGGTGAAAAATCACTTGCTACAGTTTCCTTCACCCGTGTCCTGTTAGGAGTCAGTGATCTGCCAGAGCTGAGGCAGATCCAGCGGTGTCGATGGGTAAAGCTTAGTCCTAAATGGAGATGATAAGAAGCTGGATGATAAATAGTCTTTGGGAAAGAATGAATTTGCAACTATTTGTACATAATTGTCTCTTTTGGTTTCCTTCCTGCTTTGTTGTCCACACTTGTTATGTTTTCAGCCAACCTGCTACGCAGGGGCTGCTCTGTGGCTCGAAGGTGCTGCAGCACCCGTAGGCTGACAGGCTCTGCAGCTCAGGTACTTTCTGTCCCATTTCTGTTGCAAAGATGCTGTTTTGTCTTTTTTTCTTCCCCCAAAAGCAGTGCCTGGAGACAAATATCCCCCCCTGCATCCTGTCTGTGATCCTCAGGCTCTTCTCTTGTATTTCGCAGGTGGACCAAGCGGCAGCTGGGCTTCTGGCTCTTGGCTTGAAGAAAGGAGATCGCCTGGGGATGTGGGGTCCCAATAAATACGAGTGGGTTCTCATGCAGTTTGCAACTGCCCAGGCAGGAATCATCCTGGTAAGGAGTTGGCAGTGTCTGGGTATTCAGCAGTCTATTGGGAAAGGAAATGAAGACAGAGACACAATAGGAGACACTGGAGAGTCAAGTTTGTTGTCTTTTTTTTTCCCCCATGCTCTTACCCACTGTGTTGGTAGAACTGAATCCAGTATTTAAACAAGATCTGTGCAGCCCTCCCTCTGTGTCTTTGTCCTTCCAGACTGCAGAGGAAGGAGCAGCAAGAAATGGACTGCTGTGAACTAGCTTGCAGCAGGCAGTGGTAGAAGGAGATGTGCTTTTATCTAGAGGACCATTTAGATGTAGCACACTGCTGTCCTAAACAGTTACTGGCTATTTAGATCCCTTCTAAATAAAACCTGTATTGCTTCATGGTGCACATACTCACTTAAAAACCCAGTCCAAGCTGCATATCCCCAAAAGCCAATTTAAATTTGATAGTATGACCTGGCACATTCACCCAAAGTCATCGTATTTAGACAGTGCACTGTGGTAAGCACTGTACCCCCTTATACCTCTGGTCTGAGTTCCTCGTCATGGTTCATCCCACTGTCTGCTAAGGAACAGCATCGGGGTGGGTGAATATGGCTCAGTATGAACCTGATGGTGAACTCCACTCCAGTGGCCAATACTGCTTCTGTGGAAGGTTGGGCAGGAGAGAGCTGGTATTTTCATGGTTGTCCATCAAGAAACCTGACTTGCACTTGAATTTTGAGTCTTCAGTGTAGTGGATGGAATGTCTGCCTGGGAGACAGGAGGTCTGGTTTCTGTTCCCGGAGCTCTGTTTTGACAACATGACCTCATGAAAATCTCTTCTCTTCTTTGGGATTTTTTGTGTGTGTATGTGTGTGCAAACACAGGATTCAGCTGATTTTTCAGGTGAATGTGAAATGTCTGTGGGTGGTGAGCAATTAGTTCTGCATGTTGGAGGAGAGGCTTTGAGCGTGGCTTGTCCCTGGGCAAACTTTGCTGTTGAAATACATGTTAGGGCAGAGAGTTTTCAAGGCAAGGGTAACTCTGATCAACCTTCTGGTTTCTCCCTCCTCAGGTATCTGTGAATCCAGCCTACCAGGCCCTGGAGCTGGAGTTTGTCATCAGGAAGGTTTGTATGGCGCTCACTGATGATGCTAATTGATTTGCTGGGAGAACTCACACCAGCAGCCATCTGTCCAAGGGGACAGTGGGGACACAGTACAGATGAGTTTTTGCTAAAGACTTGGACATATGAGGCAGAGTTGACTGGAGGGCAGGGCTGGTGGTGGCCACGTAGAGGGAACACCACCACGCAGTGACCAAGGGGATGAAGCTGTGGTTAAGTGGTCATGTTTGTTGCTCTCTCCTGTGGCTGCCACCCCATCTGTTTGGTGGAGACTTCTGCATCCTTTTCATGGCTCTCTATCTCTGCTAACCACCATGTAGTACCAGTATTACACCAATAACAACCATAACTGCCAGCAAGCATTTACTGGGGAATGAGGAAAACAAGGCAAGACGAAATATCTGACCCAGGGACTACCCGAGAAGCTGGCAGCCAGGAGAGCAGAGACTGTGTAGTAACAGAGCATGGCTGCAATCTCTAGAGGCAAAAGCTGTCTGAAATGTGTTATAACTTTCCCACACTCGTGCTCCAGCCTGCCCAGGATGGAGTGCACTGGGTGGCTGCCCTCTCTGGCTTGGTGCCACCCTGCCTGCCCCCTGCTCAGGGCAAAAAATCACTATCTGGGATTTTAACCTTGAAAGTAGAAAGGAGGAAGGCTCAGAATGGACCAGCCTACTTGGTAGCTTGATTTCTCCTTCTCAGATTTGCCCTAGGCTTTACTGACCTTGGGTTTGACCTGATTGAAGTCCTAGATATTGCCACTGCTTGACATTTTTCTGCTGCCTGATCCTTGCTGCCTTGACTTCCCTCGTGTGCCTGCCTGGGTTGGAGTTTGCAATGTGCAGAGCACTGATCAGTTTAAGCTGTTCTGGCTGCATAGCTCCAGTAAGGAGGAATTTGGGTTATTAAACATTTTGATGGCTTAAAATTAATCCCAGGATTAAGGAGCTAAATTGCTCATCAGTCATTTGTGCAGCTTTAAATCAAAGGCTGATGTTAGAAGAGAGGGAGCCCCTGGGTTCCCAGCACTGTCCAGGTTCTTGCTTTGCCTAGAAAGTGGGTAATTTCTAGCAACAAAGGGAGATGTTTCTGTTGCATCAGTAACTCTCTGGTTTGGTGGCTGGGCTGCAATATGAGTTCCCATTTCTTCCTTTGTTTAACCCCCTTACGATGGTCTCGCTGGTGCCACTCCTGTTTTCCTGCGTTGGCACTGAACGCAGTGCTGCAGCGAAGGACTTTTCCAGCGAGGATGTCCTCCTTGCTCCTCTCACCAGGTGGAAGTGTGCATGTCAGTACTTTCCTTTTTTCCCAGTGAGACTTGGCTTTTGTTTTCCTTTCCATCTCTGTGTCAGAGTCTGCTCTGGTTTTCTCCTCCAGTGTAGATCTGGAGTGTCGATGGGGTAAGAGCAGAACGTGCTTCAGCTCCGTGGAGGGCTGCTCCTGTCTCGTGCTCACAGTTTGGTAGTTCCTAGCTTTTCCATGTACCTTTGGCACTGGGATCTCTGGTATTCCCACCCCACTGTTTGTTTGTATTTGTTTATTTGCACAACAACCCCCTGAAGACTTTGAGGCTTTGCTTGTTGGGTCCTGTCAGCCTGTACAGTCCCATCTCCTTTCCACCACCTTCCCTCCCTTTGCTATGTACAGAAAAACACGCTGAATAATCATTCCCCGGATTCCTGTTGTATTTCCAGGGCTTTATAAAAGCAAACTGATGACAGCTTAAACATGACAAGTCCTTAGAAGACAAATCTGCTGCCATTCAGGTTGAGACCAAGTGGGAGACACCCAACTAGAGAACTTTATCTCCCATCGCATCTGCCCCGCAAGCTCCTCTCCTCACATGGCATCTGTTTTGCAAAGCTGGTTCAACCAGAACAGCAGTTTGGAAGAACTAATAGTAAAAAAAGTTATAAAAGCCCAAAACATCCAGGAACCAACTCAGTCCCCTGGGTTCTGGGTCGGCTGTTTCAGAAAATAGAGCAAATGTTTGTCTTCTCTTCTGACAAACCCCAGAGGGTACTTGCAAATAATTTATTGGCATAGCCTTGGTCTCCTTATTTCACAAACCTTGGGAAAATAATGGAAACAGCCCAGTAAATCATTTATGTAAATAGTTTATTTGAGAAGAATGTGTTTTTTTTTTTTTTTAAGATGAAAGCATTTTGCAAATCTGGGTCAAATTCAACAAATCTCCTCTGCTGAAAAAGAAATAGAAGTTCTTAGAGTACTTAAAGCACTTTGTTTCAGGATTTTGTAAATGTAAAGTTTGAATTTAAAAAAAAAATAAATTAATTTGCAAAATAAGTTAAAGTTTAAAGAGGTGGACAAATGTTAGGAAATGCAGCACTTATAAAACCTTGGCTTGACCTGAGAGGCACTCTTTAGGTTTCCTTGTTTTTACAAAGTTCTTCAAAAATCCTCATTTCAGGTCAACTCAGATGACTTTTTTTTTTCCTCTCTTTTTTTTCATATTTTGGGACTGGGTTTTTTGTTAACATTGTGATTCCTAATCTGAAAAATCAGTTGTTTGCTTTGTGCTGGCAATGAGGAGCATTGATCCTGGCAGGAGAGGGAACCTCAGGCTGCAGCTCTGTTCTCTTGCTCAGCAAAAAGCCACCAGCCCATCCTGAACCAACACTGGGGAGGAGCAGAGCCCCGGCTGCACCCCTGGATCAGGGCTGGGGGTGCTGGGTGTGTGGTAACAGCACCCTGCCCTGCCCTTGAGGGGTTTCACAGCTCCAAGGGCTCTGTTGGTGTTTGCCCTCAGTGAACCTGCCTGCTGGAGGCATGTCCCCACCTGCTGCACCCTCACTGTGCAAAGACCTGTGTGGTGCTCTGTGAATCTTCAAACCACATCTCACCATGGCTCTTCCCAGGAATAGTTAAAAATCTCCGTGTTTAGTCCAAGGAGAGCTCGTTGTACCATGTGCTGATGGAAACAAGGCATGGAGACAATCCTGAGGGTGTTAATGGCCAACACTTGCTGTGTGGGGTCACGGGGCTGTGCACGTTCCTGTGTCAGCGGTGACCGCTCTTTACTGTGTCCTGAACATCAACCCAGCGTGACTTCTCATGAGTTTCTGTCTCCCTTCACAGGTTGGCTGTAAGGCACTGGTGTTTCCCACTCAATTTAAAACCCAGAAATACTATGATATTCTAAAGCAGTCATGTCCTGAGATAGAAAAATCCAGTCCAGGGGGAATAAAGAGCACAAGGTGAGTTAGGAACATCTGATGTCTTTGCACTGACCTCACAGCTGTGTCCTGCCTTGTGCACACCATAGATTCTGGGGGAAGAAGGACCCACACAGGGTCTCATTTGAAGAGAACAAGTTAGGCTCTCTGGAGGTTTGCCCTGAGCAGTGTCTGCCTATCCAGGCAGTTTTCTCCTTGCTCCATTGTTGTTGATGGTATTTTTCTTTCTACCAGGTTACCTGACTTATCCATTGTCATCACAGTGGACTCCAAGCTGCCCGGTACCTTCCACATGGATGAAGTGATGCAGGCTGGGGACAGCAGCCACATGAAGCAGTTGAGAGCTGTGCAGCAGACCCTCTCCTGCAATGAGCCCATCAACATCCAGTTCACTTCAGTAGGCGCTTCTGCCTGCTCTGTGCCTTGTGGTTGGGTTCCTCACTGGGGACGTGGGGAAAGAAAGATGTGTGTGATGCTGAGCATCCCTTTTCCTTTGCCCTCTACCCTCTGAGACCAAGCCCTGGTTCTGTCTTCTGCTGTAGTTCTGAGTGTTCTAGCATTTCCCCTTACTTCTTCCATTCTTGCTGCTCAGCCCTTTGTCAAGGGCTGATGGAGACAAGAGGGTGTCATGTCAATTCCATCCAACTGAAGTTGGACCATTTATTTCTTGGTGTGGTTTGGGATTCAGCTGCTGTTAAAGAAGGGAAACAACAACAAAGTTTCCCAGGTCTGGATGGAGAATGAAGTACGAGATCATCCTGGAGTCTGCCTGGAAATCTCTCCAGAGCACATGTAGCTCCTCCTTGGAAAAGGTGGCATCACTGCAGAATGCTCTGTGTCTTTCAGGGGACAACGGGAAGGCCCAAAGGAGCCACCCTGTCTCACAGGAACGTTGTGAATAATGCCAATCTGATCGGTCGGAGGCTGCGGATCGCGGAGCAGGTGGGTCCTGGTGGGAAGGGTTTGGGCTGATCTCCACGTGTGTGGAGAGCGTTGGTGCTTGCTCAGCTGAAGGGCAGGATGTTTTGCTGCAGAGGATGTGGAGGGATACTCATGCAGAACATTTTTCACTTCAGTGGAGTTCTTTTGGTGTTTCATTTTAGTTTCACATGAAGATATTTTTTTTTTGGGTGGGGAGTAGAAATATACCTTTTTGTGGGGGAAAAATTAAGTGAATCACTTTTCATTTTGCTGAATATTAATTTCAAATATTGACAAGACTCTGGATGTTACCTGTGAATTCTGTTGAATGAGAGTCTAATTTATTTTACATCATTTCATGTCGTGTACAGTCTTGTTACTCCTCTCAGGATCTGACCTTTCTATTTGTAGTTCCTTTTAAAAACTGGCAAATATTTTCTTTTGAAGTTCTGAAGTAGTTATTTCTAACACAAGAGCTTTGAGCCAGAAAAGAAACCAAACAGATGGATTGTTTCAATCAGTTTTCAGAGCCTTTGGTGGTTTTAAAAACCAAAGATAATTAACAGCACGTGCCAAGTCCTGGGTATTTCATGCCTGTTGTAGCACGACTGCTCTCCTGGCATATCATAAAATAATGTGTAAGCAATGCCAGGCCAAAAAGTCCAGCAAGGAGAAGACATTGCAGGGTTACAGAATGAGATTTTGGCATTGAAAACTTCCCAAACAGATTTTTACTGAAGGCAGGGAGCATCAGTGTTGTGTTTCTGCCTAACGGGGACACAGGTGAATGTCAGATTTCCAGCAAGTTTTGAATGGATTGAGGAAAACTTCTGTTCAGATCTCTGAGCTCCAGCTGTGAGATGGACTAATCATGGGCTAGAAGACCTCTCCTCACTGTTGTCTTTGGCTTGATCCCAGGACCACCGCGTTGCCGTCCCCGCGCCCCTCTATCATTGCCTGGCGTCGGTAGGAGGCTGCGTGGTGATGGCTCTGCACGGGTCCTCCTGCATCTTCTCGTCCCCGAGTTTCGAGGGGAAGGCTGCTCTGGAGGCAGTGTCTCGAGAGAAGTGAGTGTTCGTGTCTTGCTGCAGAGGAGCTCATTGTCTGGTGGCCGTGCTTGCTTCTCTCACCAGCCAGGCTGTTGCTCCTGCTCCTCCTTCCCATGATGGGAGAGGCAGGTTTGCTGGTGCACATCCTTCCACAGACACTTCAGGAGCCTAAATCCTGCCTTTTCAGCTGCATTTGAGAGCTTGTCATGCTTCTCTTTTCCCAAAAATCAGGGCTGCTTCAGGTCACTGTAGGGCTTTGGCTGGGACATGTGGTGTTGTCTTGGTTTGCTATGGCTGGTGAGTTTTTACACCTGCCTTCCTCCTCCAAGTCCAGCTCTGCTGCTGAGTCAGTTGCATCTCCAGCTTGTCCTTCATGTGTAGCTTGGAAAACAAAAGAACTATCATTGTGTCTGTGTAATACATGCACATATATATATTTATATATACTTTTATACATACAAATGTGTATGTGCACGGATGAAGAGCATGTCTGCTGTGCCTGCCTCCGTGCTGTGGTCCTGGATGGGATGGGACAGGGTGCTGAGCTGCATCTGCCCCTGGTTCCAGCTCCAGCTTTGCCTTTTCTCTCCCCTTCCTGAAGATGCTCCCTTCTCCACGGCACACCGACCATGTTCATAGACATGCTCTCCCAGCCCGACTTCGACTCCTACGACCTGTCATCTCTCCAGGGAGGTAAGTCTGACAGCTCAAATGGAAAAATCCCGAGAAACTGGATGCTACTGGTTCCTTGCTGGGAGGCTGTGTTAAGTTTTGTGAACAAATTGCTTTTCTGGAGGGAAGATTTAGTTGCATGAGCCTCGTGTTTCACTGATAGTTCTTTGCTGTATTTCCTTTCCTTGGAGTTTCCTTCAAGAATTAATTCATTTTTAGGACTCTTCTTTGCTCTTAGGGCAGTCTAGGGAAGGACTTTTTGTTTTACCTGTGAGGGAAGGTACTGGGAATAGCCTGGTTTTGCTCAACTCTTGTCTCACCAGCCACCACCATGTGGCAGCAGATGCTTTGTGTGCTTTAGGCTGGTGCAGTTCCTAAAGCCAGAGCTACGCTGTGATTTCTCTGACCTAAAGTTTCCTGCTTGTTTGTTTTGTTTTTTTTTTTTTTAAAGTCATTCATCTAAATCCTAGAGAGAGTGCAATAACATGTGCTGGAGCTTTCTCTCTTATCCCAGTCAGCCTTGGCAATAGCTGAGCAGAAACAGAGAGACCACCAGCCCTTCTGAGGCAGTAACAGCACAGAGAGAAGGTGGTGCTGGAGCATAAAGAAACATTTAAGCAGATGATCTAATCAACTCTGCTATGTGAAAAATGGTCCTGTCTCATCTTTTTCCCCACAAAAGCCTATATATCACCCTCTTCTTTCACTCTGTCATCATAGGATGGAACAGGTGACAATGTCATCTGCCCTCTCCCAAAAGGGCTGCTCTGTGCGAGGCAGGAAGAAAGGTGTTTGGTTTTATGGTGATGATGATTGATGGGAGTGTTTGTCCTGCTAAAAATCTGTGTGTCTTTCTGCTCTGAATCTTTCCTTTTCAGGAACTACAGCTTGGACTAGGTGTGTGCTATGGAGTTTATTTTCCTAACGAGCAAACTCTGCCAATGCTTAATTTATTCAGGCAAATCGGCTTTGCTGCAGCCTTTGCTTCTAGAATAACTCGGACCTGTACCCATAAAAAGAGAACAGATTTTGGCAGGAACCGGTGTATCCCAAAGGTCTTGCCAGCATTAAAATCTGGGAGTGCAGAACCTTCTGAAAAGCTGCTCCTAGGAATAAAGAGATGGTTTCCAAGATGGTCATCTTTTCCTCTTTCTTCCAGGAGTCATTGCAGGTTCTCCTGTCCCCCCGGAGATCATGAAGATGATTATGACCAAGATGCACATGCCGGAGATGGTGGTGAGTCGTGGTGTCTGTGACCACAGCTACAAGTGGGGTTTGTCATGGTGAGACCCCGAGTTTGGGCATCTCTCCACTGCAGCGGTACCCAGCGGTGCTGGAGCTGCTGGGATCAGGCGTGATGGGACCGTGGGGGCGAGGCCAGGCAGGGGAGTGCAGGTGGAGAGGGGCTGGGAGGAAGAAGGGGGATTGTGTCTGGTTGCTGCTGGGGTGTCTGGGGAGGAAGCTTTGTAAGAAGAGAAGACATTGCCTTCAGTGTTGTAAACTGAGCTTCTGCTGGTGCATTTCAAAGCTTATCAACCCTTCTGTCGTACATGCTGCAAGGATGAATGGCTATGGAAGAGGCGTTGCTGGTTTGTACCGGCGTGGGTGGGTGCATGCGTTCATCTCGCTGCGGAGCTGTCGGATTTCTTTCATCCCCCAGACTGCCTGCAGGCATCAAACCTTGCTGCACGCTACGTGTTTGAGTCTGGACGTGGGAATGGCACCGTCCACACGTACAGCACCAGGCTCTGCATTGCCTGAAGGGCAGCACGTGTCGCAGCATGCATGCTGCTGCTCCATCACATATCCCCATGTCCTGCATGTGGAAGGGGACAGGCCACCAGCGAGGGGGTCAGTGGCACTCCAGGTGACATGTTTCAGAGGCAGGTTTTGTTTTACTTTAAAGGACATAACTTCAGTGCCACACTGGCTGCAGACGCTGAGGAAGCAGGCTGCTGTGGTGGATTGACACGCAGCCCGGGGAGGCAGATTAAACGTGGTTTTGTTGGCAGACCTGGGCTGCACCAGCAGCAGGGTTTTACAGGGGTGACTGTGTGCTCTGCCACGGACTGGGGGACTCCAGGGCATCTGTCCTGGAGCTGTCTCAGAGGCAGCCAGGGTTTTTTCCTGGTTATGATGCTCTTAATGCTGAGCTAAAAACACTAGGGACAGCCCAGACTCTGTCAGGTGACAGCTACCTATTTTTATAGTAGGTTTGAGTTTGGCCTCACAGAATATTTCCAGACATTACTGCGAGTGCCCAGTGTCCATTGGGTGTCACATGTTCCTGCTTTGTAGAGAGAGAAATAATAAAACCCTCCCAAACAGTTGCTCTGCCCATAGGATAAAGAGGATTAAATCTATATTTGTCCCACTGATCTCGTGTTACTTCTGATCCCCCAGCCCCTCAGACAGACACAGGGAGACTGGTTGAATTCATCTTTGCAGCAAGAGCTTTATACAGAAGATGTACATAAGAAAATATACAATTTGATTTCTATATAGGAGATAGAGGAGTTTTCACCCTCTTAAAGGTCATTTACACTCAGTTACAGAGGAATAAATATACATATATTTATATAACTCTTTAGGATTAAAAAACACGGTTAAATTGCAACTGTGGTATTGTAATAGCCGTGACAATAAACCACAGTCATCCTGGTGTCCTGCTAGATCCTCTGGAGTATGGGCAGGGAGGAGAGGAGGGGTGCCCGAGTCAGGTGCACACCTTCTCCTTTCAGACATACCTGCTTCTTGGTAGGCCCCCCAGAGTGGGAGGGAATCCAGTCTTCAGATGGCTTCAGTTTTGGAGTTTCCCAGTACTGTTCCACTTAAAGGATTTCTGGCTGACCTAGAGAGATCGCTGCCTTTGGCGTGGCAGGGCAGCTCGGTCTCGGGGCCATTGGTTCTTGGGTATTGCTTCACCTATCCCCCTCAGCCCTGGCCTGCAGGGACCCCCTCCGTGGGAAGGCAGAGGAGTCTCTTTGTGTGGGTTAGGACCAATTTTCCTAATCAAGCAGTTGGGGGAAGGATGCTCCTACCTTCCCACTTGCTTCCACCCCACTGGAAGGGGAGAGACAGCGACCAACTGGTTGATTATGGGGCGTGGGTTACGTTTCCTCTGGGAAAGATGACTGTGTTTTACAGCAGGATCTAGGTTAGCTTGGCTTAGTACGGTCATGCATAGTTTAGGTTTTTTAAAAAATGCCTCTTTTAAAATATATAGATGTCGGAAAAGATTGGAAAGGTGGATTCCATCCTGCAGTCAGCAGAGAAGCGGGGATTCGGAGGAGGCTGGAGATGTTTGGATATATCAGAAATGTTTCCTGACAGGTGGGAGAAGCTTCAGGAAGGACTCGGAAGTCAGTAGTTTTCTGATGGCTGAAGTGACCGGTCACCAGGACAGGCCATACCGGGGCCTGCTAGGGGGGAAAAAAGAGATGTCCACGTGTTCAAGAGGATTTTTAAAGCAGATCAGAAAACTTCTAGCATTTGTCTGTTTATGTTTATACTCAATGAGTGAATGAAGCCCGTACTTGAAGGGGAAGAGTTGGGAGTCAAGGAGCTGTTAGGAGTTCCCAAAGTAGAAGAGATGGGTTAGTTCTGCCTCTGACCTCTTCTGCCAACTCTCTACGTGGCTTTTGAGTATCTTACTCAAAGTGTTGATGGTCAGCAAGCACTTCCTTCATAAAGGAAGGAACCCTAGAGTGAAACTTTCAAGAGTACTGAATTATTTTGGTGCCCTGGTTCTGAAAATCCAGGGCAGGTAGATTTTTAGGAACTGCCAAGCAGCCTTTCCTCTGAA
Source organism: Caprimulgus europaeus (assembly GCA_907165065.1). The sequence continues at coordinate 1,971,707 of OU015543.1, read as the reverse complement.
ATGACCCAAGTCACTGGTCATCCCTGAAATACAGACCCTTGGAGCTGACATCTGAGAAAGCTGCCTGGCCCTCAAGAAGTGCATGATAAAGTCAGAGGTACTTCATATTCCTTAAAATCATGTTCACCACATTGAAGTGGGTTTGTGTGCCTGCATTTTGGCACTCACACCTGAAGGTACTGAGCTTTGTCTTCTGCAAGACTGGAATAAATAGATTTCTGTTTCATTAACACTTGTAAACCTGTTTGAGGGAGCTGGATGGAAGGTGCTGTAGAAAAAAGAGGTATTGCTGCCATGGTTTTCTTGCTCTCATCATGGAGGAGCGAACTGGAATTGAGTTCAGGCAGGGAAAGAAGCAGGTTAAGAAGGGTCAGACATCTAAATAAAATACATTTAAGTGCTGTGGTGTAGGAAACTGGAATTTTTCCGTTCTTAGAGCAGAACTTTACCCGCCCTACATGGAATGACTGGTATTTCCATCTCTAATCCTTAAAACCTCTGTCAGTGCAAGAGAAATAACCGCTTTAGGGAGGCGCAGAGCAGCTGGCATCATCCCTGACACTTGGTCATAAATTTCCTTTCCCCATCCTGTTATGCACATCCTTAGTGAACTGGGGACCAAATGGCCATAACTGGGCTTTGGGATTCCGGGCACAGTGACAACCCTTGTTCCTACACTGCAGTGCAAGGTCACTGCACTTTGCTCAACACGTGAGCAAAGGTCCCTTTCCCAAGAGCTTACAAACCTGCAGACTCATCCAAAGTCCTTTGGAATCTGTACAAGCTCCAGACCTATTCCTAGGATGGAGAAAAACAAAATGCTTGGGATGGAGTGGTGATAGTTGTGGCTTTCTTGCCACCCTGTGTGCTGAATTTAATACTCTTGGTAGTTTCCAGTTGTGGGAGGTGTTTGTGTGATAGGTTTTCACTCTTGGTGTTTGGATTGGTAGATGTCAGCAAGCTCATTGCTCAAGGAAAAATCAGCCCTGTCTCTGAGTCACCTTCTGGCCCAGAACACTTTATTCAAAGAATATTTGCTGTCTCTTACCTCCTTCTTCTGGGACCTTCATTTGAAGGCATCAGCCCTTGTTTTTAAATACCTGAGTGTCTTGGATGGGAATTATTACAGCTGCTGAAAGGCAGCTGCTGGACTGAGAGCTGCTCCTTATGGAAGACATCTATTTTCCCATGGGCTGGGCAGCCTGGGGCCACATCTCCCAGCTATGTCCTGCCCTGGATTTCAAACCAGACCTGGAGGACCTTTTCTAGGGCAAAAGGCTGAGCATCTCCCATCAGTTAAAAAAGTAAAGCATGTGTGATCCCAGCTCAGGGCAAGAGTGGGGTAAATCCATCCTTGTTTTGACCCTTAGTTACATGTTTCACCCTTACTTGCTGTCCCAGGCCTGTCTTTAGCCCCGTGTTTGTTTTACAGGGTTGACTCCATCCCTGGTGCTCCAGGCAGATTCTCTGCTCTGGGAGCCCATGGAGCTCAGTGTTGCCAGGAAGTGGAGCAGCTCTGAGTGGAGTCATCGATGGGTGAATGGATGAGCTGTTTTGAGCCAAAAAAACACCTTAGTGTCACTGAAGTCAGAGGTAGAAGTCCCCATACCTTTGGCATCAGGGTTTGCTGTGGGTCAGACTAAAAGCTACCGGTAGGAAGCGGCTCTATGAACCATCTTACGTGTTTAATGACGGCTTCCCTTCTTGGACCTCTTGGTGGGGAGCTTGCAGGTGCGGAGGGCCGGGGTGTCTCTGATGGACTGTCCCCGGTACTGCGCGGGCGTGGAGCAGGTCTCCTCGGTGCGGGTGCGGTTGCCCTTCAGCCACCTGGGACGAGGGGAAGAAGATGAGCAGAGTTTACAGGAGGTACAAACCATCATGGACAAGATGAAGAGGGCAGGCTGGAGGGAGAGCTGCTGAGCACAGCTTGGGGGACCCCCCAGGAGCCCCGGGGAAGGCGGGGAGGGGAGGGACGCGCCGTGCCGTACTTGCGCAGGTGTGCTAGCTGGCAGTTGCAGTGCCAGGCGTTTCGGGAGAGCGTCAGCGTCTCCAGTTTGTCGAAGGGGAAGTTGCGGGGCAGTTGGGTGAGCCGGTTGTTGTCCAGGTGAGCGGTCTTCAGCGTGGTCACGCCAGCAAACGCGTTGTCTGCAAACTGAAGCACAAAGGTTTCTGGTGAGCAGAAGGGAAGGGGAGTTCGAAACCTGAGTGCCTCCATTCAAGACTTTCAATGGTGTAAGTGTGGGAAGAGAGAGAGAAGGAGCGGTGGAGGGGGGTGGTCCTGGCTCACTCGAAGCTCTGAACACTTTTAAGAGAGGCATCAGGTTGGTGGGCTCATGAGTGATGGAGTCTCCTGCCTAAAGAGAGCTACATCCCAAATCCACACGGGATTGTCTTTTCAGCCACATCCCTAAATAAGGTGAAGTCTGTCAACCCTCTTTATTTTTGAGCCATACTCCTCTGTTTTAAATGAAGACATTTTCTGGGTGTACTCCTTTCCAAGGCTGGAAATCCTCCCAGCTCCTGTTGCCTTGCCTGCCCTGGAACGGCTGAAGGGGAGAGTGTTTGTGGCGTCTGAAGGGGCTGTAGACTTTGGCAGTGCCCGGGGGCTCTGGGTGGAAAGTTACACTTGGCATCCAAGCAGCATAGAAATGGAGGCAGATTTCCAGCACCTCAGCCTCCTCCGTTTCCGCTCATTTCCAGCGGGTTGTTTGCAAGGGATGCTGCACAATTTGTCTTTTCTTGATTAACAGGCAGGCTTTAAAGGAGAGCTTCCCTTTAAAAAGCTGCTAAAGAGAGGAAAGAGGCTGTAGACCCGGCTCTGCAGCTCTCTCCTCTCTTCCCTGAGGTCTCACCTCTGCCTTTTCTCAGCCCATAGTTACTCAGGTTGGAAAGTTTCTTCTTGAAAGCAAACCCCCCAGCGCAAACTTCCTTGGCAGTGATGAACTGGAGAGGGGCTCATTGACAAAGCACAAAAGCTCCCCTGGGCTATGACAAACCATTTCTCCCCCTTCACAAAGTGGGGGAAGCTTCCTCTGAAGGGTGGAGAGGAGACTTGCTAGGTCTACCAGAACCCCCTCCAGTCAAGGACCTGTGCTCCCATTTCTGGCCAGAAGCTTGCACTTGGGATGGGACCATCAGAGCGTGTTCAGGCTCTCCAAGCTGAAAAGGTTAACAGAGGAAATGCACTATTTTAAGCTGTGAACTTTTGTCATCTTCCAAATTAAGCAATGTTGGATGGGATTAGAGCTTAGCTAAGAGACTCCCCGGGTACTGTAGCTGTTGGACAGTCAGCGGCGCCGGCCTCTGCGGTCCAAAACTGAGCTGACCTGGGTGGGTTTTACTGTGCTGACAGGGGAGCTGCTGGGAGAGATGCTGGCACGCTGTGCAGCAGGGTGGTAGCCTGGCCATGTTCTGGTTTGGACAGTGGTGTACTGTCTCAGCTGGTCATTCCTCTCCCACCCCCACGAGAAGAGTTCCCATCTGCTGGTAACAGCTGCTGTGCTGCCTGCCAGAGCATGGGTCTGTAAAGAAACGGGTGATTTTTACCCTTATTTAGATGGAGGTTTGCTGCTGAAATTTATTTTGCAAGAAATATGCAGAGAAGGGCACACTTAAGGCTTCCAGGATCTGCATTGCCTGGTTTCATGTTGGTGTGTGTGGTGGGTCCTGGCCCATGTGATGCAGCCCTGTGGGTCTGTGGTGCTGGTGGGGAAGAGGCTCTAGAGCAGCCTGAGGGCTCTCCTCATTCTGCTCAGCTCCAACATGGGCTGGGATAGCTTCTTGTGGAAGGGTTTTGCACTTGATCAGCTCTAAAATCTTGCAGCCATGTGGGGAACAGCTGAGGGCAGTATTTTTGTGAAGGAGAAAGAGCTGCAGTCAAGTTGCTGGCAGGGTTTAAAGTATCTGGTAGTGATTTCCTAGGTCATGAAGCCTCTGTGATTAGATGTCTCCTAGCAGTGCAAAGTTCACATGTGGGCCATTTAGATATGAGGCTTTTGAGAATTTGAAGAGAAATCTCTGAGCTGGGATGGGAGCTTTGTTTTCCTGAAAAAGAAGCAAGCCCTAAAGCTGCAGAAGCCAAGCCTGTTAGTGCTGGTCCCATAAACTGGTGTCTTACTGGTCTGTTGGGGAGGAATGGAGGCATCTGGCTGCAGAAGAGAATTTAAAGGTCCCATCCACAGGTGGTCAATGAAAAGAAGAAAGTATTTTTTTTCTGGCTAGAATTTTCAAGCCTTGCTTTTTGGCCAATCCAAGGAAACTTAATTCCCTGGAGCACCCCAGCATCATGGGCTGGTCAGATTTCTTCAATGTGTAACTTGAGACTCTGATGTCTCTAGAGCTGGTTCAACACTTACTTAAGCTGTAGTTTTTGACTTGTGCATGATGAAAGTGCCTTCAAACTGAGTCTACAAAAGTGCTGTGACAGCATGTGTAAGGTCTTGCTTAGAGAGGTCAGGAGGTTGTTTTCAAGAGTTGAGTTTGCTGGCTCCCATCCTGGAGAGGGGAGTGCTGAGAGTGGACAAAGGCTTAAGCACTGCCTGGGTGCTACTGAAGTGTTTTGGGTAGTGTTGTTCTCCACCTGGGCAAGCTGTAATTCCAGTTTTTGAGCATTTTGGGATGCTATAACCCCTTGAAAACTCTGATGTGCTCTGTTCCTGGTAGCTCATCCTTGTGAGGCCCTTTGAGTTGCTCTTTGCTGTTAATTATCTCTTTTCATCACATCTTCCTGCATGTGGTGGGCGTTGCTTTGCCATGAAGTCCTAACCTGCCTTACCTGGATGCCCTTTATCTTTGGGTTTCCTGGCAAAGCATCATCTCAGGGGTACTGTTCTGCTTCACCTGCAGCACCCTCCCTTGCCAGCCACCTGGGGTGCACCTAGGACATCAGCCTTTGACAGGGTGCTGCTGCTCTTGCCCTGAGCTTGTTTCTGTTCTTGCAGTGCCTGACATTGCAGAGGTCCCAACGCACGTGATTCCCCGAGTGTGATGCTCCTGCCTGTGGACTTTTCTCACAGAAAAAGAAGGGGGTTGTTTTGCCATTTGGATGTCCCTCCTCCTCCTCTCCAGAGGGAACAGGGCCCCTTTGTAAGGTGCTGCCAGAGTTCCTTTTGAGAGAACATCAATAAACAAACCTTTCTTTATAATGTGTAAAGTTGGGAGGCACGGTGGGGAGGTGAAGGTCCATATGCCCACCTGCCTGCAGGGCGTGGGTGAAGAACCACTGCCATTCACAGCCTCTCCCGAGGAGTCTCCCCCTCCCAACCTACAACAGGTACCCAGGCTGAAGGAAGGAGGCAGAGCAGCTCAGCTCTGCAAGGTGGCAGCGCCTTTCCGTCCCTCCAGTACGAGGCAGACGCTCACCTCTCATCCCACGCCTTCTCTCTGGGATGATGGCAGGGTGCTAATTGTCCTGGAGCACAGCAAATACCTTTCTCAATGACTGGTGCCACCTCCAGCTTGGGAGGGAATGTGCTGCCTTTTCAAGGAGTTTGATCAGTTCCAGAAAATTTGGTTTTGCATAAAATAACTCAAGAGAAGGGTGGAGTACTCGCTGTCTCTCTCTCATCCCTTGTTTGGGCTGTGTCAGGGCTGTTACCAGCTGGCCAGCACCTTGCTGTCTGCAGAGCCTGCAGACCTACATCTCCCCTCTCCTCTGCAAGGGAGGGACAGCAAACCCAGGGCTTTGTAAAGGAGAAACCCCGTGTTTCTTATCTGAAACAAATGGAAAGAGACTCACCTTCCTCAGTTTCATGTTGTCCAGGTTGATTGTCTGCAGGTAACGCCCAAAGGACTGGAAGGCATTGTCAGGGATGACCTCAATTGGGTTATGAGAAAGCTTCAGTTCCTCCAGCACTCTGAGCTTACTCATCGCGTTCACAGGATAGCTGCTCAGCTGGTTCTTGTCCAGGTGGAGGACAGCGAGGTTTTCTACATCCTCCAGAGCCCCGGGCAGGAGGTTGGTGAGGGAGTTGTCAGAGAGGAAGAGCCAGCGCAGATCTTTAGCCCCATTGAAGACCCCTGGTTTCAGCTCCCGGATTTTATTGCTGCCGAGGTGCAGGATGAAGAGGTTGACAAGAGGGGAGAGGAGCCCTTTGGGTAGGTCTGGGATCTTGTTCTGGTCCAGGTACAGGTAGGTGAGGTCAGACAGGTCATCGAAGGCTCCTGGCTTTATGACACTGATCTGGTTGTCGGTGAGATACAGGTAGACCAGGCTCTTGAGCCCCCGGAAGGCTCCAGTGGAGATCTCCTTGATCCGCGAGCTCTGGAGGTGCAGGGACACCAGCTTTTTCATGTCGCGGAAGCCGTTGGTCGGCAGGACGGGGAAGTTGTTCTTCTGCAGGTTGAGCAGCCGCGTTTGCTCAGGCACCTTGGGGATCTTCTTCAACCCCGCGTTGTCGCAGATGACGTGCTGCAGGTCTCCGCCGTGACAGTGGCAGCTCGGGGGACATGCCTGCACGGTGGAGGCGAGACCTGCCAGTAGGCTGAGGACGCTGAGGAAGAAGCCTGACCGATTCATGGTCAGATCTGGAATTGGTGTGGTGGGAAGAGAAGCAGCAGGAGGAGGAGGAGGGAGATGGGTGGAAGAGAGAGAATAACTGGGTTTGCAGCATGCTGAACACAGCCCTATTTATAATGTTATTAAAAAGCAACATCCCTTCCCACAAACCGCAGGCAGCAGCCAGTTGGAAGCAACTGGCTTTGGGAACTTTCTGTGAGCTTAACCCCTTGGCACCAGGCAGAGGAGTGTCTGTGGTCCTGCCTGGCCCTGCTGGCCAAGTGGCTGTGCAGAGGTAGTTGTCCTCTCTGCACCAGGGAGGCAAATGGTTGGGGAGAACAAATGCAGCACTGCTCCATGGGGAACCTCCGGTCCCTGCTGAGCTGAGAGGGGCTCAGGTTCATCACTTGGGGGGGGAAACAACCTGGTTTGGTTGAAGGGCTTAGCAGGGAGCATTACTGTCTCTGCAGCCACCTCGTGCTGAGGCTTTCAGCAGGCTCCTGGGCTGGGAGATGCACCTTGTCCTGTTATCGCAGAGGAAGGGTTTTTTTTGAGGGGGCTTGTCTTGCTGGTTTCAAAGGAGTTTGCCTGAGCAGGGCTGGGAGAAGATGGGAGCAATGTAGGGTCATGCCAATGGCCAACAGTGTTGTAGTTGCTCTTGCCATGCAAAATTTTGGTTGAAGACTTCCCAGAGCTAGACTGCACCTAGGAGATGGCTGAGAAAGGGAGAGCACAGTCCTGACTTCTGCTGCAGCTTTCCTATGCGTGGTGGAGTGCGACACATCCAGAGCTGGCCCTGGTCAGACCTCTGTGAGGGGATTTTTCTCAGCATGTGGCACTGTGGAGCAGTGACCACTGCCTCCAACATGGGATGGGGCAGTGGCACAGAGCCTGTGGGGCAGCGGTGGGGTACAGGTGGTGGATATGAAATGCAGGACAGCAGTGCCCTGCTACGTGCCTGCCTCAGATGAGGGGGATGACGATGCCTGTGGCTCTCAAAATGGAGCTGTGGGCATTGGTGAAGGGATGGTGAAGTAGCAGAGGAAGGAAATGACTGCTGGAGCTGGATTTAGGGTCTGTCTTGGCTCCTCTCTTGGCGTTAGCAGTTGCAGAGGTGAGTTAACAACACAGGGGGATGTCCCTTGCTCTCCCTATATAGAAGGCAAAGCGGTTAACAACCCCAGCGCCTGCTTGTGCGAGTGCAAAGAGAGACATCCAGGGGTTGTGGGGTGGGGTTTGGAAGTGGAACATTTTGAACTGATTTCCAGCCAGTTCCTGGCTGCAGCAGACAGCTGAGAGCCCAGCACATAACTGTGAGCTTGTTGAGATCCCCGCTCCCGAGGCTGGCTGCACAGCCCCAGCGGAGCTTTTGCAGAGGCGAGACAGGCTCGAGAAAGGGAGGAAATCCAAGGGCTGCCTTAGGACACAGACTGGCTCATTCACCGAGGTTGCTGGGTTTTTCCATTGTTGCGATGAGGAATTCTCCCGCCGTGCTCGGGGCGGCGTTATGAAACTGCCCGGCGGGCCCTGCTCTGGGCAGCCGCTGGCAGTCTGAGGGGTGCTCTCGTTGCGTGACTAAATTTAAGGGAGAAAAGGGGCTCCTGGGGTGTGGACGTAGGTTCTGGTGAGCAGATGGGGTTGACTGAACGGTGATGTAATGTGGGAGCTCGGTGCAAACCAGGCCATGTCTGGCTTCCAGTGTTTGTCAGCTCTGAGGTGGAACGCCCTTGCTGTCCAGCAGCTGGGTCCTCACCGCTCGCCTCGGCACCGAGTCCTTCCCCTGCCTCATCTCCAGGGAGGTGCTCTGACCCTTGGAGCTCCAGGCTTCTGCTGGAGGTACCTCCTCCAGGACTCACTACTGGAGTTACTGTAGGATTTAAAATGCTTTGATCAAAACAGTGGTATATTTCCTTATGCCTAATTTAGTAGGGATCACAGTGGTCACACCCGTGCTTTCATCTCTGGAGTTGCCCTTTGAGTGTCTTGGTCAGGACCTTTGAGACAGTGAAAGAGGATGTGGACAAAGAACTCTCCATGTTTTCCTCCTTTGCTTCTCCAAGTTGGTCAGGACTGCGAGTGCCCCTTAAATGTGTGCTGCTTGTAAAGCTCAGACAGAGTTGGGTGAATGATTGGAAAAGGGGAAAAACCCCATCATCTACAGCATCATCTTCTATCCCCTGATGGATTTTTTTCTTTCTCTGAGTGAATTCAACCACCTTACTCTTACTTGTAATCATCTGATGAACAATTCCTGCAGTTCCATACCAGCCATACAGTGCAAGAGCAGCTGATGGGTGAGATTTAAAACCCAGCCTGTTTCTGCTGGACACTGAAGCCAGGCAGCTCGCTGTGCTTCCTCCCCCTCTGCAGCTGAGCTCTGAATACTTGGTTTTCCCATCCCCTTGCAAAAAATATCAGCTAACAGCTTACCATTTTTGCAGAGATTTTTGTCAGCGTGGGTCAGATTGGAGCAAAAACCTGGTGAGAGCCTTGCAAACTCCATCCATAATTACATCCCACCCACGTGTATTTCTGGAACAAGGCCCTTTTCAGAGGTTAAATTGCCCAAACCTTAAACCATCTTGTCATCTTTCTTCCTCTGAGGATAATTTTCCCTTTCTCCTACCTTTTATCTGTTTGCTGGCTGAGACTGCAGACTTTTGGGGACAAGGACACTGTCCCTGCAGGGCTGTGTGTGCTGTGGCTGGCTGTGGACGTGGGTCAGACCTATAGGATCTTGTGAGGATGCTGTGATGTAGCTGCCACCATGCTGGTGCAAGGTGGGAAGGTGTCCCCACCCCAAGGGCTCCCTGCCAGCCCAGTGCCTGCAGTAAGGTGGATGTTGGGTTATTTTTGGTCCCATGGTGAGGTGGCAGCAGGACAGTGCTACTGGGGGAAAGGTGTCTGCTTCTCAGCTCCATTTCTCCAGGCACAAACGTTGGATAAAAGGAAGTTCTTTTCCCTGATGTTTTTTGATTTCTCTGCCTCGGTGAGCACATTCCTGTGGTGGGAGCTGGTTGGCATCTGCCACAGCTGGCACCTTGCCCCTGGGCTCCTGGCTGTTTGTGTTCTAAGCTGCTCGCTGGTGGGGTCTGGTCTTCCCACACCAGATTTTGCAGCCCTGGACTGGTCAGCAAACACCCAGTGATCCTCAAAAGCTCGCCTGGGTCCCGCTCGTGGGTGGCTCGCAGTCTGGGGGTGACAATGGCTGCAGTGTCGGTGTTCCCTCTGCACAGTGGGGTACCGCAGTGAGCTGGGTCACAGCCAGCCCCTACCTCACAGGTCCCCTGGCACTGGTGCTGCTAGGACATCGCAGAAGAGGCAGGATTATCTTGCCACCCTCTCTTTCTTAATTGATTAACAGTTCTGCAAACATTCCTGGTGTCTGGTAACTTGCAGATCCTGGACTCCCCTCCTCTCCTTCTTGGAGGTGTTGTGGGCTAAGCAAATAAATACAGGTTTTGAAATGGTATAAATATAGATTTGGGGTGTTTCTTTGGTGCTGCAGGTCAGAGTTGTTTTGATACAACACTGGAGATGGTCTTTTCCATGTTTAATCTTTATTTTCATTAGTATTGACCATTCTGGCATACCAAGACAGCTGCACATGCCCTGCTCCACGTTGAAATATTCCACTGCTTGCTCAAACCTGATTCTGTAGCTTTTAAGGGAATCCAGATCTGGTTTTGTATGTCAGTGCACATGGCAACCACCTTGAGGTGGCCCCAGGGCTGGAGGCAAGGGCTTGGGCAGCTTGAGGGGTGCCTTGGGGTGCAGGTGCTGTCCCCCATTTGCAGCCCACACAGCTCCAGCCCTTGCAGAGCTGAGCCCCTGCCTGGCACTGGGTGCTGGGGAGGGAGCAGGCTGGGAGAAGGTGCAAGCTCTGCAGTGTCCCAGAGGGGTTATCCCAAGTGTGGACCACCCTCCAGGCAGGGTTTGAGGAGTGCTGGTGGGTGGTCAGTTAGGAGCCCCAGAGGGTCTCCTGGGTCCCCCCTCTCTTGCACGCTGTAGCTGAGAAATCCCTGGCTCTTGGCGATGCGCTGTTACTCCGTCAGCCATGGTGGTATCTGGGGCTCTGAGTTCAGACTCAAGTTATTGTTTTTATTTGACATGCCTGGAGGGTACCCTTGGCTGTGGAGTGGGGGCCCAGGCTGCCTGTTGAGCTGGAGGAGGTGGTGGTGGTGGATGCACCTCCTTCCTTCTGATGGTTTTCTTCCATTGTAGCATGGCCTCCACCCATTGATATGCTGCCAGTTTGGCTCCCTGTTGATGTCCACCCACCCATCCCTTCTGTCTGATCCCAGCAGCTGCTGCATGATGCTCTTGACCTCTCCTGTGAAGCTCACCCAGCCCTTGCTGCCTCTCCTCAGCCCTGCCATGTCCACCTTGCAAGGCACTGGGCATCCTCCAGCAGCTCACTGCTCTGCCCAGGGCCGCTGTCCTCTCTGCAGGTCTTGCAGGCTCTGGATAAAAGTGGAGCTTTCTTCCCTTGCAGAACAGAACTGATCCCTGCAAGACTCTGACTTTCCCAAATGCTCCCCAGCCAGGAGTCCTCCCTGTTCCCAAAATGGAAAATTGGCTCCTCTCAGTGACAGCTCCCCTGCTTGTCCTTGGCCAAAGTGGGACCTCCCCATCCCATCCCACCTCATTTTTGGGGAGGACTTGGTGAGTAGGTGGTTTCAATAGCTGCAGAAGCTATGGGAGTGTGCTCTGAGAATGGCTAAAAAGCAACATGGAAGCAATGAGATCCTGGATTTCCACCTGTGTCTGCAGTGAGGGCTGAGCTCACCAACACTGTGAAGTTGCCTTTGCCCCTTGGTTTTTGTCAAGTTGCATTCTCCAGCAGCTTTGAGCATTCAGGTACCCCCAGACCAGTGGTTTTCCACCCTTGCAAGACTTGCTGCATGTTTCCTCTCACTTTTTCCTTTAATTCCACTTTTTCTGAATGCATTGGCACCCAGCAACAGGGAGTTAATCACCTAGCAAAGACCCTTTACCAAGCTGGGAATAAACCAGCGAGGACCTGCACGTGCCTTTGCTGGTTGCCACTGGGCAGTGCTGCTGGCAGGACTGGGGAAAAACTTGCAAGCCTCAAGATTTCTGCTTAGCCTGGAAAGAAGAGAGGCAGCTTTAACTCCAGAGCATGAGGAGCAGCTTGTCCTGAGTGTGCAGTGACAGGAGGTTCATTTTCAGCAGCAGGTTTCTGGCCCAGGCTAGCTGGGTTGCCATTTTTGCAGTGGTCTCCTCCTGAGGCGAAGCCATCGCGTGCTGCAACACAAAGACAGCGCTTTGGGCACCTGATATTTTTGGGAACTTTTTAAGCCCCATCCAAACTGGGAATGTCTGGCAGCTCTCTGGGTGGGGAAAAATGCCAATAAGGGTGGCCACCCTTGGAGGTTTGTCCTACAAGACCTGCTTGTTTGCATCCTGACGTTTTTGACACAAAGATGGTACTGTTGCTGGGGAAGGAAATGAAATCTCAGTGTGACATAGGCTGGATGTGATCAGAAGTTGATTTTGCAGCAGCAAAATTGACCTGAGGGTTTAGGAATATTCCAATATCATTTGGGATAGTGGGACATCTCCAAAGCAATGAGACATGCCCTCAGAAGACAGCAAAACTCAGGGAAATCTTGGTAGGGAGCAGTTGAATGAGGGCAGATGGTTGCTCAGTAGAGAATGATGTGGAGCTGGCTGCAAAGGGAAGGGCTGGGGCTGACTTTGGTGGAGATATCCGAGGCAGACAACACACTCAGCATGGATTTAGGGATAATTAGATCCATCCAGCATGTTGCACTGAGAGGGGTTCAAAGGGCCTCTCCGAGGTCCCGTAGCACATCTCTGGGGTTGCCAGTCTGCTTTCTGTTGTTCATTACGTCCCCTTTGAAGTCTGAAAATCCCTGTTATTTCACGGTCAATTTACTGCTTTTTTTCTGAGGCCAGTATTGTCTTCAGAGAAGCTCCATTTCTGTAGGTTTTAGTTTGGTGGTTCAAGCCCTTCCATCATCCTCCAGCGTGGCATAACCAGAGAGTGGTGACAAGGGGCATGAAGATCCTCCCTGAGCATCGTTCAGGTCCGGGGGGGGGTTTCCTCCAAGGACCTCATACCTTCCTGCAGCCCTGACCTTCTGCTCCAGTCCCACCCAGTATAACCCTGCTTGGGGTACTGGTGGCCCTGAAGCCAGCCTTTTCATCCCAGCCTTTCAGCACCAGCTGAGCACGGAGGGAAGTGGGTGTTTTTATTGCTGTTGAACGCTGTGGAAGACCGAGGAGCCGAGAGGTGATGTGACTCGTTCCAAGTTACTCAGTAAATAAGCAGCACGGTTGGGAAAAAACCCAGGGTCTTCAGAGTCCCCACTCTCCCCACCAGATCAGTCTGCCTCCCAAATGTTTACTGAAGAGACTGGAGTCTGATTGTTTTTACTTTATTTTTAATTTCTAGACGCTTCCTTCTCCAGGCTGTTTTGCCTGTTCCGCAGTGGCCACTGTTTAAACAGCGCTAGCAGGAAATGTTTTTGAAATGTACTTTAAAAAACACAGTTCTGCTAAGATGTTCTTTTTATTCCTGGTTTAGACAGAGGCTTAGGATTCACCAAGAATGGACTTCTTGTCAGTAGGAGTAAGTTAGGTGGCAGTTTGTTTTGGAGCTGTCCTTGTCATTGCTGAAGGCAGGACTGAGCCACGTGTTGGGCATTGGAGGGGTCACTTGTGGTCCTCGCAGTAAATAAAGGCTTTACAGTCAATTATATTCTGTACTCTCATAGCTCCTCTCAAAGCCAAGGGTCTGAGCTGGAATCCTTGCCTTTGAAAAGCTTTGCTTTGACACTGGATATAGCTCCAGTGGAAATTATGGAGCTCATGCAGAAATTATTGGGTGAGGTTTTCTGGACTGAATTATACCAGATGTCAAGGCTAAATGATGCTAAGTGTCCCTTTGGGTCTTGAAAACTATGAAACTTTGTGGATACCTCCAAGCTTAAGTTGGTAAAAGGGGTTTTGTGGAATCCTTGTTTCATCTCGTGCATCATGAGCTGTGGCTGGGCTGGGATGACGGAGCCGTTGGAGGATGCTCCGTGTGTCAGATGAGGGTCGGGAAGGACCACAGTGCTGGTGTGAGGGCTTAATCCAGCCCCTGCCTCAGTCCTGGGCATGCAGGTGAGGAAATCACCATCCCAAGAGAGAAATGTTACCCTGGAAAGGTCAGGAGCACCATCCTGGTGTCTGGCAGGCTGGGAGGGGAAGGCAGCCATCGGGCAGCAGACTGAAGGCTGGAGGTTCAGACACGTGTTGCTTTCTGGGCCAAGTTGAGAAGCCCCTGACTGAGGGTGTGAGGGTGTTTATGGGGACAAGCCACTGGCAAGGGCATGGACAGCCGGTGCTTGGGGTAGAGGGCAAGCTGCCAGGCATCTGGAGGAGCTGCAGCACCCGCAGCATCGCCCTGCCAGGGAGCTGCCTGCTCTGTGTCCAATTAAACTGCTGGAGCGACCCGGAGAGGCAGAAAGGGTTGAGTCAGGGCTTGGCTGGGATCCTGGGACCAACATTGCCATTCACCCAGCAGAGTAAAACAAAAAACCAAAGGCTCTGGGTTTTTAAATAAGTTGTTAAGATCTTAGATTTGTGTCTCATCAGTCATTTGATCCAGCCATGGGCCTCTTATTAGTGGGTGGGAGAGAAATCCTGTCTGAGCATGAGGTGCTGCAGGATTCCACCCCAGCTGGGAAGCTATCGCTGCGTCTGGTCCAAAGCCCATTGACAGTCGCTCCCTGTGGGTTGCCAGGCTCTGAGCGGAGCAGTTTGCACCAGATGGTCCCTGCAGCATCCTGGAGATGATCTCCTCCAAATTCCTGGCTAAGAGCAGGCTCCTGCAAATCTCTAGCTCAGATTCCCGCTGACCACGGTGTCGTCCAACAAGAGCATCAGCCATTGCGACAGGCTGTGCCCAACGTGAGATCCTTCAGCAGCCCCGAGTGGCAGAAAGCACCGAGTGCTCCCACCAGGATTGTGTGGAGCTCATTCAGGATATATGCATGTTGGGCTGTTTTTTTCCAAGGTGCCTCATCACAGGCTTCTGCAAAGCCCCTCCTTAATTCTGGGCACAGTGCCTGGGGTTTGGTGAGCACTGTGCAGACGTGCCCTTGCAGCCAGCGATGGAGCCCGGGCATTTGCTCTAAAGGCACCACCCAGGTCTGGGTGCCCAGGCTGTAGGAAGATGGTTGGGCCCTGTTTCAGTTTGGTGGGTCAGAGCTGCTCACGTGCCAGGATGAAGATGTAGAGGAGAAAGGAGAAAACGCTTCCTGCATTGTTCCTTTCCCAGCCATGGTCTCTCAGCAAAGCAGCCACTGATGACATTAATGGGTGGGAGATAAGGCCTGCCTGGTGACACATGACATGCTGAGCAGGTTAGAAAGACCAGAGCAGTGTCCCAGCATGTCCCACCACTGACATGCAGCTCCCAAGAGCTGGAGGTGAAGCAGCAATTCCAGTAGCGGTGCTGTTGGTGCAGCTCAGAGCTGCCCAGAGCACCTCCTGCCCGGTTCCTGCTGTCTTAGCAGGCCACTCGGGCATAAAGAGCTGGAATTTTCCTCCGAGGAGAAGTGACCTTCTGCTGAGGTGACTCAGAGCCTGCTGTTGGGATTAGTGGTGAGGGAGGTTTAGCAGCGAGAAGCTTTTGTGCTGCTGCGAGGCTTTGGGTCTGGAAGTGCAGCTGCGCCGAGCGTTGTGCAGCCTCGTGATGCCTTTAGGAGGGTTACAGGAGCTGATGTCTGCACAATAGGATCTGGAGCAACCAGCCGTGCTGCAGGACATGCAGTGTCCCACTGGAGCTCACTGCTGGCTCCAAGGTTTTCCCAAAGTGATGTCTGATGTGGTCTGAGCTGTAGAAGATGAAGCCAGCACCCTTTAGATGGCTTTAAGGGCACCAAGCCATGATCAGCATCTGGCAGAGATGGTAGAGGGTCAACAGGACAGAGTTTGAAGAGACACAGGTTTAAAAAGAGGAGGGCAAACCCTGGGGCCCTAGAAGAAAAGTAGCTGGGCTGTCAAAAGCACATGGCACCCAGAGTGTTGTGGGTGGTAGGGCCTGGAGCGGAGTGACGGAGGAGAGGCAGGCCATGGCAGGCAGGTACAAAGCTGCTTTAGCTCCTGCCTCTCCAGGAGTCTCTGGCAGGATTGTCAGGAGAACCCCAGCCATGAACCAGGAGAGCAGGATGCTTGCCTGTGACCCAAGTGACTTGTGAAAGCATTCTTCTCCACCCCAGTCTCCCCTGTGGTCATCACTAGCTTCATCTTTCCCATGCCTGGAGCTGTGTGGTCCCCTTTCCCCTTGTGGCATGTCTCTCTTCTTGTGTTTGCAGGTTGCCTATGGGACCACAGAAAACAGCCCTGTCACCTTCATGGGATTCCCCAATGACAGCATTGCCAGGAAAACAGAGACAGTGGGATGCATCCTTCCCCACACAGAGGTGACCATGACCCTCCCCACCTGCTCCAGGTCCTCTGCCCACAGCAGACCTTGGCCCATCCTCCCTGTCTGGTGCTGGAGTTGGGGTGTACCATCATGTTTGACACAGACATCCCCTCCTAAGCCCTCCTTCTTTTGAATTGAAGGCAAAAATTGAAGATCCAGAAACAGGGAAGTTTGTGCCTCTGAACACTCCTGGGGAGCTTCAGATCCGTGGCTACTGTGTCATGCTGGGCTACTGGGATGATCCTGCCAAGACGAGTGAAGTGGTCACTGCTGAGAAATGGTACAAGACAGGGTGAGTCTGGAAGCAGCCCTGCTCCTCCCACTCTGTCCTGCAGGGTGATGCTGGGTGGGGATGAGGATATACAGGAGTGATTTCCAAAGCAGGGAAAACTGGCCCAGTTTAGCCCTCTGATCTGTCCTTGACACTTTGGAACAGCTTTTAGCACAGAGCCTCTGAGATGGGGAGAGTCACTTCACTACTGGTGCAGTGGAGGGGCTGGGGCAGGAATCACCTCTCCCCAAGCCTTGATGTGTGTGTGGATGCTGCTGGTGGCAGTGTCTGGCTGTAGCAGGAGCATTCTGATCTCTTCCATGTATTCAGGTGGCATCCTAGCCATTTCCCTCTGGATACTCTGACCTGGCCTCCAAACCAGGCTGGGTGGGAGCACCAGCCACTGTTCCACCCAGGTGGGACAGGACTAGGAGTGTGGTGTTGTTGCAGGGACCTTGCAAGCCTGGATGAACATGGCTACTGCAAAATTATAGGCCGTTGCAAGGACATGGTTATTCGGGGTGGAGAGAACATCTACCCAGCAGAAATCGAGCAGTTTCTCCACACCCATCCCAAGGTTGAGGAGGTCCAGGTGAGTTGTGGGGAGGTGGGGTGGGTGAGCAGCGATGGTTCCTGTGGTGGGAAACCTGCACACAAAGCTGCTGGGACTGCTGCTTCAGACCTGGTTGTCTTCCCCTGTTTTCAGCACCTCTTTTTGCTTAATATTGGTTGGTGAACGGGAGGTAAAAGCTCATGGCATGGAAGGGGTAGGCAGAGCTCCTGGTATGGGACACATCAGTTCAGTCAAACCCCTCGTGCACCAACTTTATGTCTGCAAAGTAGTGACTGTCATTCTTCAGTTAAACTGCCTGTCCACTTTCATAGCTCATTCTGAAATACTTACTTGGAAAACAGTCTGGAAGGATAGTTTGTACTGATAATTAACTGCTAAACTTCTAAATCCAAAAATTCTCTTCCAACAAGTCCCTGGAGATGAGGAGTGAGACTTGGTTTCACCCCTTTGCAAGACAGCAATGATTTGCAGCATTGAGCAGCTGCTCCCAGTCTGCTGGGATTGTTCTCCTCCAGGTTTTGTGCCAGACAAGTTTCCCCATAAATAAACCAGTTATTTAGTCAGTGTTGTGCCTGTGCCAGGCTAGCATCTCTCCTTGGCACGCTCCCAGAGCAGATGGGTTGCAAACCAGCCCTGTTTATGTTGTTTCTAGGGCTTTATGTCATTGCTCTGGACTCAGAAGGATTGACATGTCTCTAGGATTTTGAGATACTGGTTCAAGGCAGGGAATGACAGCAGGACTCTTGTGAAACAGTGTGAGCCAACTTCAGAGAGAGACGAGGCTTGGGAAGCCCATCTCCTGGTGTCACAGGCAGTGGTCCACTAAGATCTGCAATTATAAGGTTTTAAATAATCCTTTAATTCAATTTCATCCTTCTCCTGCCGTTCCATCTGGAGATCCCAAAGCATTTGCAGAAGCCTCTCTCAAGTCTCTCTGTTGGTTGTGAAACCTATTGCCCCATTTTTGGGGGAAGCAGAGGCACGCAGAGGGATGACAGATCCACGTTGCACCCACGATGAGCTGCCGCCTGGCTGGTCTGACTCAGCCCAGTGACTTGGCAAAACCAAAAGAAGGCACTGACATCCTGGAGCCCAGCCTGCTCTGCCACCTTTCTGCTGGCAAATGGTTGGGAAGTCCTTCCAGGAGGGCTCCATGTTGTGTAGAACGTGTGAGGGGATGGTTAGACAGCTCAAGCTGCCTTTAGACAGCACCACGCCATGGCTCCAGCATCCCACGCCTGGGTCAGGGCTCACACTATGGGCCAGCACACATACCCTGCGGGAGGAGAGGGGTGTCCCCAGGGGTCACACCATCCATCTGTCCCCAACTAGGTGGTTGGTGTGAAGGATTCACGGATGGGAGAAGAGCTCTGTGCCTGCATCCGAGTGAGGGCCGGGCAGGACTGCACTGAGGAAGAAATTAAAGCTTTCTGCAAAGGGAAGGTGGGTCTCCCCTTCCTCTCAGCCCAGGAATTCAGTTCCCTGCTGCACCAGTACACCCAGTAGCTGCTGGGGATTTGCAGGTGAAAGCACAGGGGTTTAGAGCAAGTGGGGATCCAGCCCTGGTTGGGGCAGTTCCAGCTGGGCTGGCTCTGCTGTTCCCAGCGGGTTGTGGAGGGGTTGGATTTCTCTCCCCAGATCTCCCATTTCAAGATCCCGCGGTACGTTGTGTTCGTGGGCCAGTACCCGCTCACCGTCTCGGGCAAGGTAAGAGAGGGGCTGAGGCAGGGCAGGAGCCCTGACCCCCTGTCCTGCCTCCTCTGAGTCTCTCCTCCTCCTCTCTGCACTTTATTCCAGATTCAGAAATACAAGTTGAGGGAGCAGATGGAGAAGCACCTTCAGCTCTGAGCGTGGGAAGGCAGAGTAAAAAAGGGGCTAAATGAGCCCCCCCTCAGCCAGCTTTGTGTCTGCTTTTCACCTGTGCCTTGGGCTACACAGCAGAGACCTTCTCTCCCCGACATCAGGCTGATGGCTCTTTTAGTTAATAAAACAGAGCACCTTTTTTTCCCAGTTGGGTTTGTTTCTCTGCCAACAGCAATACTGTGGTGTGAGGAAGGGATGCTTATTTCTGGACTTCTCTCTCGCTACTGAAAGACCTTATGAAGGCTTTAAAATCCTGCATCTCTGAGCAATTTGGCTGCAGCCATTCTGGGGCACTTTGTGGTTCTGAACAGATGCTGGTAGATATTTTACTGATATTTTAAGTCCTAACAGCCTGGCCTGTCTTCCCAGGGTAGGTGAATGCCTTCTCTGCTTGGGTGCTGCCCAGACTCCTAGGTCATATAACACAACTGATTAATTTGAAATGAGGGCCAGAGGCTTTCGAGAGTGAGACTTTGCAGGGGAAGGGGCTCCCTAAAGCTGGCTGGAAAAGCTCACTCTGTTCCCACACCTCCCCTTGATGTTCTGAGCCCACAAGGAAACTTCTCCGAGGTAGACAGATTTGGTGTAGTTTATTTTGTTGTTTTGGACAAGACAGTAAGGATTTAGCAGAAATACCAAAATTCCTGTCCCGCCGGCAGTGTGAAGCTGAGCATACCTGGGACAGTGTTTTACGGGAGTTATTTGGTACCTCCCAACCATGAAACACTCCTCTGAGAAGTGGAAGAGCAGAGCTCCTCTTCCTTCCCAGCAGCAGCGTCCCACCCCAGCTGGGAACCAGATAACGTTGCTGCCAACTCTCGCCGACCTCCCAGCCGTCTCCCTCCCTGCTTCCTTCCCTTCCAGCAGCTGGGCCTCCATCTCCACCCCGGGGCTTCCTCCAGTGAGTGGGGGGAAACGGTGCAACGGGGAGAGAAGTGAAATGTCAGCGAGGTCTCAATCCCGGATCTCCCAGCTGGACTGTGGGTTCTACCCATGGAAGCAGACTCCGTGGACAACAAGTCCACAATTTGTGCCTGCTTTCTGGAAAAAAAACCATACGAGATGGTTCATGTTAGACCCTTTCCTTATGGTGTCTCTCCAGCAGGTTCCTCCACCGTTCCCAAACTGCTTGTGGGGCTGGTGTCAGCATGTGTCACTGACTTTACCTCTGCCCACCCCAGAGTAAGTGGGGTGTGTGCAAGCAAAACTTGGGTCTCCTCCCTGCCCTGGTTTTAGGACCCTTGTAAACCTTCTCAGAGGAGGAACTGTTCCCCCCACTACAGCAGCTGCAGCCAGTGACTCAGGAATGCACTGGACCTCTAGGTCTCATGTCTAGGGAAGGACTTTTTACCTTCCTTTGCTGCCCACAGCTTTGCCCCAGGAGCAGGACAGGCCTGCAGGGAGAGAAGCTTCTCCTCTGGTCACTCCACCCTTTGTATAGATCCAAAAGTGCCCCGTGTACTCACCATCACTGGGAGGTGGGTAGGAAACCAAGGTGAAGTCAAGCCTGGATTGCGTGGGTAGACACACTGCTGAGAAACACAGTGAGCACCAGTCACAGCCAGCACATGGGGGTGCAGGCCCCATCACCCCATCCCTCCTCCCCGGAGCTCTGCTCATGTCCCGGGAGCATCTGTGGCTCTGAGCCCCAGCCTGAAGCTTTCCCCTGCGATCCCCATCCCCTTCCCTGGGGCACATCCAGCCCTCGCTGGCCAGGGCCCCTTCTGAGATGCCCCATGGCTATCCCAGCCCCCCAGGACAGGACAGCCCAGCCCTGTCTGCAAATACTCACAGGAGGGGAAGGGGTGACCCTCATAGCTGGCAGCACGGCCTCGGTGTGCGTGGGGCTGCAGGCAGGCTCCAGGGCTTCTGCCCGTCCCCACACCGGGGTCCTGCTCTTATAGCGCTCACTGCCCACTGGGAAACTCCCGTTAACCGGGGGCTGCTCCAGGGAGGGACGGTTACGTCATGGGTGGGTTACCCCGAATTACCCACTCCAGGCCTGGAAAGAGGAATCTGCAGCCACAGCCTTTGTCATAGGCAGGTCTCGCTTCTCCCGCGCTATTTATAGCGCAAATTAAGAAAAAAAATACCATCTGGGACGGGCAGCTCTGGGTTTGCATAACCCTGCGCCGAGACACGCCACGGTCCTTCTCTGGAACAGGAAAACCCTCCTGCAGCCCCGGAGAGGCTCCAGCCGAGGGAAGCAGAGGCGGGGGCAGGTCCCGGGGGTCCCCGGGACGGCACCGGGGCAGGACACGGGCATCCCCGGCTGGCATCGCCCCCGCGCAGCCTCGCTGGAAGAAAGGGGCTCTGTCCCCGACTCCTTCCCTCTGCCCTGCCCCGCTGTACCCCCGGGGCTCGGTAAGGCGGGCGGCCGCAACTTGGTGCCCGCCCCGGGGCGGTGCCGCAGCCCGCGGGGCCCGATGGCGGCGTGGGGGTGGCGAACGGCGGCGGTGATCGCTGCGGCGCGGCCCGGTGGAAGCGGCCCGGGACGGAGACCGGGACCGGGATCGGGTCCAACCTCAGAACCGGCCCCGGAGCCCGTCCCGGAACCGGCCACCCCCGCCACAGCCGCGGTCTATGTGCACGTGAGCGGGGAACCGCGGGCTCGGACATGCGGGGAGACCGGGGAGCCGGGGCTGGCACACGCGGGGCGGTACCCAGGGGCTGGCACACGGGGGGGTGCCCTGGGACCCCGGGACACGTGCACAGGAGAGGAGGGACACGGGGACTTGCACACATGAGGGTGCACGTGGGACCTGGGGGCTTGCACACGTTGGGGGGGTGAATGTGGGATTTGCACGCGCGGGGGGACAGCCAGCCTCACACATGTCAAGGGGACATGTGGGGGTGCTGATGGGGTCCCCGAGCCACACACATGAAGCGTGGCACCCATGGGGTGCGTGCCTTGTGCCTCTTGGCGAGGTGGGGAGTGCTGGGGCCCATGCATGGGGCTGGGCTGTCCCCCCAAAGCGGGTTGCTCAGGGGTGGGATGTGGCTGTCCCCCACGGTGCCCCGTGCCCGCAGTGGCCCTACTGCCGCAAGCGCTGCTCCTACTGCAACTTCAACAAGTACGTGGTGCCGGCGGTGGACGAGGCAGCTCTACGCAGCTGCCTGGAGCGGGAGGCACGCACCCTGCTCCACCTCAGCCGGGTGCAGAGGTGGGTGTAGGGGGGATCAGGGGGGCGTGGGGCCCTTCGGCAGCTGCTCACAGCCTCCCCACCATCTACCCCACAGTGTCACCTCTGTCTTCTTCGGTGGGGGCACCCCCAGCCTGGCCAGCCCCCACACCATCGCGGCTGTGCTGGAGGCCATCGCTGGGGCTGCCCACCTCCCCGCCGGGGCCGAGGTCACGCTGGAGGCCAACCCCAGCTCCGCCAGCACACCGTGTCTCGCTGGCTTCAAGGCAGCCGGCGTCAACCGCCTCTCCATCGGCGTCCAGGTGAGAGGGGCTCCCTTTGTCCTGTCCCCCACGGCCCCCTCTGCCCCCTCACTGCCACCGTGCTCTCCCCACAGTCGCTGGATGATGCTGAGCTGCGGCTGCTGGGCCGGGAGCACACGGCGGCGGAGGCACGAAGGGCCGTGGAAGTGGCGCGGCGGCTCTTCCCCGGCCGAACCTCCATCGACCTCATCTTCGGGCTGCCGGGGCAGAGCCAGGACACCTGGGCCCAGGGGCTGGAGGCGGCACTGGGGCTCTGCGATGACCACATCTCCCTGTACCAGCTGACACTGGAGCGGGGCACAGCGTTGGCAGCGCAGGTCTGGGGGGGGGCCCTGCCCACGCCCCCCCAGGACCTCCTGGCTGACATGTACCAGACTGCCCGTGCCACGCTGGTGGCCGCCGGCTTCCGGCACTACGAGGTCTCCAATTTTGCAAGGAAGGTGGGGTGCCCCCCATGCCATGCCCCCTCAATGCCATGCCACCCTCCAGCAGGCTTGGCCCCCACCTTACCCTACACAATGCTCTCCCCAGGGCGCACTCAGCACCCACAACCTCTCGTACTGGAGGGCTGAGCAGTACATCGGCGTGGGGCCAGGTAAGCCGGGGTGACAGGGGGCTGGTGGGGGGGCGACCATGGCCAGGTGTGTCCCCTGAACTCGTCCCTGCTGCCATTGCAGGGGCACACGGGCGCTTTGTGCCGTGGGGTGAGGGCGGCTGCAGCCGGGAAGCCCGTGTCCAGACGCTGGAGCCCGACGCCTGGATGCGGGAGGTGCAGAGCCGGGGACACGGCACCCGGAGGCGGGTGGTGCT
The DNA here is from genome assembly GCA_907165065.1 of Caprimulgus europaeus. The sequence continues at coordinate 1,948,782 of OU015543.1, read as the reverse complement.
GAGCCCACTGGAGCAGTGAGTACAGGGTCTCCCCCTCACGCCCCCTCCCCTGCCACGTTGTCCCACAGCTCTCCATGTGCCCGCAGGCTGGAGGAGGTGCTCGCCCTGGGACTGCGCACGGACGAGGGCATCACGCGTGAGGTGAGGAGCTGCCACGTGTGGGGGAACCCAGCATCGACCTGCGGCTAGTGACTCCCCCCACTAATGACCCCGCACACAGCGCTGGGGACACTTCTCCCCCCACCTCAGCCTGGAGGCCGTGTTCGGGGTGCCGGGGGAGGCCAAGAACCTACAGCAGCAGGGCTGGCTGGTCCTGGACGGCAGGTGAGCCCCGGGGGTGCCGTGGCAGCGGGGGGCTCCGCTGCGGAGCCGGGACTGAGTCATCGCTCCTTCCCCAGCGGCCTGCGGTGCACCCGGGAGGGCCTGGCCTTGCTGGACTCCCTGCTGCCCGCCCTGCTCTGCCAGCTGCAGCGCCGCTGGGCACCCGGACCGGGAGCTGCGCCCGGCTGCGGAGACGGGGCCTCGAAGTGAAGCTCGGCGGGGGACAGGGCCGGTGGCGAGGCCGCGGGGCGCGCCGGGATCGCGGGGATTATAAACATCCGCGGTGGAGAATAAAACGGTGCCGCAGTGCGCGTGCGCAGGGCTCCAGCTCGCGAGGCGGCCGGTAGCGCGTGCGTGCAACGGGCGGCGCCGTCCCGCCCCGCAGAAGCGGCACCGCGGCGTCGCTGTGGGCGGTGCCGTTGCCATGGCGACCGGGGGCGGAGGAGGCCGGCGGGGTGCGGAGCCACTGCCGACGGTCCGACCCGGCCCGGTCCGTCGGGAGTCGCGGCCCGGCACACCCCCGGGTACGGCCCGACGTGCGGCGCGGCCGGCGGCGGTTGCCGGTTGGGCCCCGGGCCTGGCCTGTGCCTTCGGCGCGGCCGGGCCTTGCTCGAACGTCCCCGCCACTCCCGAGCTCCTTGAAGCCACCGCAAACAGCCCTTTCCCCACGCAGTGACCCCTCCGTTTTCTTCTCTCTCTTTATCTCTCTGTATTTTTTTATGGTTCTTTTTTTTCTGGAAAGGCTGCAAAGTGTCAGAGGTGTCCAGGAGCCAGTCCCAGCTGGAGGCACTTCCCGGTTAAGGACAAGGGGAGAAGCAAATCCCCGGTGGCTTTGCCTCGGCTGCAGCGGGCTGTGCCGGGTAGTACTGCCCCGTACCCAGCTCCACAGGGGTTTTGCTATTTAAGAGCTATTTTGTGATTTAGGAGCTTCTGAAAACCCAGTGGCTTGCTGTGTGGGTTGTACTTGTGCTTGCAGCTGGAGTAGGAAACTTTCCAGGAGTTGTTCGACCTGGGAGAAGCACAGGCTCTATTTATCTCCTCTGTTGTGCCTCCTCTACAAAGAAGTGTGAGACAGTTGAATCCTAGTGACCTACTTTGATCTTTGTAGCTTCTCGAGAGTTTGGCTTTCCATTTCTAAGGGATGCTGAATTTAATTGTTCTGTGCAACCTGAAATGCCCTCCCCATAGTTGAGCTGGAAATGAATAAGCAGGCTGAAAGAGGAAAACGGGGTTTCCTTGAAGGACTGAAGAGGAGGTCTCTTCATCTGTTTTTCAGACAAGAAAGAAAAGACACATGAACTGTCCTCCTCAACAATGGCAGAAGAGCCTGAGCCTGCTTCATGTGTTGTGCAAGGAGATAATGACATCCAGGCACCTGCAGTTAAGGTGGAGGATCTGGAGGAAGTATGTATTTTTACTGATGGAAACAGCTACCTTAACTGACACTCTCATTTTGTGAGTTTAACAGAGGGTGCAGTCCATTTACTTAAACCAAAACCTACTCTTGGATTTAAATTCTTATTCCATTTTGTCTGTCCTGCTTTCTATGGCTTGTCAAGTCATCAGGTTGAGTTGCTAAAAGTGAAGGATTATTGATCCTTACAGAGTCTTTTCAAATGGAAGGGTAAGAGGACTCTGCCTCTTCAAAATTACATTTCCAAGCCTTCTGGTCTAATGAGATGTGTAAGTTGTTTAGTAACTATCACGGCCTCCCTTCCAAAACTCAGGTCAAACTGTGAGTGGAAGTATTTGACACCAAGTCTCACAGCAGAAAAGTACTGGGAAAGTGATTTAAAACTTTTCCCTGCCTCAGTTATAAAACAGAGTCCAGGAGAGCAAGGCAGGAGCTGAGCTGGTGCTTTGCAGACGTGTAACGTGCCTTAGGGGAGGAACAGCCTGTACTGATAGGACTCCTCTGCGTATCCTAGAAGGCTCAGAAGGAATGAGGGTGAGTCAGTACGTACCTAATTGCATTGTGACTTTTTTATTTTCTGAAGCTCCATGCTCCACACCTTCCCCATGATGCTGGGAGAATTCCAGTTAGGAGGGAATACCTTGTTCAAAAACACCAACCCAAAGAGACAAAGAAGGCGCCACATCTCGTAGCATATCCTGCTTTCCCAGAGGCACCCAGCAAACCACTGACTTCTTCTGGTATGGTTAAGCTTCACATCTTATCTTTGGGTTTTGGTTTTGCTAAGTCTGGCTTTAGTGACCTGGCTCTGGGGTTGTTTGGTTTTTTAATATGTGTGTGTGTGCGTTTTAGGAGCAGGACTGTTTGGTGATGGCTGTGAAAAGATTCTCCCCCATCACATCTTGGGAAGTCTTGAGGAGTTCAAGATGGAAGCTTTGGCCAGAGGAAACACTCAGGTTGGTTTGTAAAGTTAGGAAAGAAGCTGCTGTGCAGCACTTTTTTAGAGGTGGAGTGTGGTGCTACAGTATCTTTCGATGCTTTTCAGCACCTGTTTGGAACAGGTCAGGGCTGAGGTGTGGTTTTCCCAGCCTCCTCATGCCTTGTGGAGAGAGCTTGCCTTCAGAGAAACTGCACCAGCGGGTTTTAAGTCCTGTGTGCAGGACGAGGTCATGGAGAGAAGAATTACAGAGGCTTCCTCTTCCATCTGTGCTCCTGCTGATGGCATCAGGCTGGCAAGGGAAGAGCTGGTGTTGCAGCAATGCCATTGCTCGAGTTTAATTACTTGGATAGATCCTTCCATTGTTTCTGAGTGTGCTCCTACTGCCCTATTTTTGTTCCTCTCAGAGTGGTTAGGTAAAAATAGTGTAAATCTGAAGAATTCTTTTCTCCTCCCCTCTCCCATTCTCAGTGTGTGCATGGAGAGGTTAATTTAATGTTTCTCTTCAGTTAGCAGATTTAATTGAGCTTTCTCGTCAAGATGTTAGTGCAGCAGCTGTAAAAGAGGAAGATGGAGGAGAGAAGAAGGAAAAGGTTCATCCAACCCCACTAGCAGAGCACAAAGCTCTCCAGAACTGGTATCATAATATGGCCATCAGGAAAAAGCAGGAGAAGTATCTAGGAGGTGAGAAAAGCTGAGGCCTCATTCTGTGAAGTTCTGTGTGCTGGTGGGGGAGTTGGTGTGCAGCCTGGGGTTAATCCTATTGCCCTTGCAGTCTGCTTTCATGTTCTCTGAGCTGCCCACGCTGCTCCTGGCTGTGGGTGCTGTGGGGATGCGAGCTGGTGGTTCTGCTTGGGGGAAGGACAGTGAATTTGGTGGGGAAGAGTGTAAGTGGGTTACATGTGAACAATGCTAGTGGTAAAGGGTGTGCCCAGAAGGAAGAGCAGCACCCATGATTTGATGTTCTTTTTTTACAGAAATTCTTCAGAGGCCAGAGAATGAATTGCTGATGAACTCCGCGGACAATTACAGGCAGATCCAGGAAGAACGTGAGCTCATTGCCCAGACTCTCCCTTCCCTGCAACCTGGAAAGGTGAGAGCCTCACTTCCTCTGCATCCTGATTGCTCTGTTCCTGTGAAAGAGCTAAGACACTGGTATTGTCAGTGACATCTCTGAAGACCTGTCACTAGATATTTATCAAAGCCATTCTTAAGTCCTTGCACACTCTAGTGTGCAAGCAGTGCTTTCAGTGACTTTAAAAATAACAACACAAACTGCTTGTACTGGTCAGAAGAAAATGGTGATGTGCTTTGGCTCCTTGCTAACAAACTGCTGTACACAGGCAAGTGCCATTTCTTGATTATCACCAAGACTGTCTTGCACTGGGAAGTGGCATGGGGACATGCTGCAGTTTGCTCTTCAACCTTCATGTAGCACTAGCTAGAAGAAAGTCTTTTCTTTGACAGTAGCCTGGCAGAAATTTTGGCTTGCTCTGCAGAAAGTGATAATTTATAGACTTTAAATTATTTGCATAAGCAGAGTTAGAACCTTTCTTTTTAGCTTCTAGTCCCTGTGAAAACAGCAGGCAGCCGTAGCCTCTGAAAGCGTCAGTGGGAGCCTTGTTTTCCACCCTAGGGCTACCAAGGAGGACGCGAGTTCTGGGGCGAGCCCGAGTATATTGGAGATGAACTCACTGGCTTGAAGATGCAGAGAGCACGTGGCTACCTACAGCCAGTCACTCCCATGGGGAAACCCCACACTGTCCAGATGGAAACAGGTAGGGGAACATCACAGGGAGGTGATTCCACAGAAATGGGGTACAAGTGTGGAGGGAGTAGCAGAAATAGTGACTCCTGCGGGTATGGAGGCTGACATTATAGTTGTCCCTTCTGACAGCTGTAGCACAAGCTACTTCTCAGTCGTCTGTTGGACCTCCTCTTTTAAATACCACGAGACCAAAGTTTGTCAGGGAATGAAATTAATAGGTCTGTGAGCATGTGGATAGTGAGCTCTTGTACGGGTATTTCCACAGCCTCCAAGCCTCTGGAGAAGATCCCTTCCCGCCTAACCTGGGATAGGAGCCTTTTCCTGCAACATCGACGGCAGGAGCTAAAACCTATCCTAGAAGAGCAAGGTTTTTATAAGCCGGTAAGACTAGAGGAGCAAGGACATGCTCTGCATCTCTGTTCTCTTGTCAGGTGCTGTAGAGTAACACGAAATTGCTGAGAACTGGATTTGAAAAAGCACTAGGAATCTAAATCTTAGCCCTGTGGTACTTATCTTGGAAGTCCCCAAGTTTCCAAAGGGCCACACCCATGGAAGTGTTGTCTGGCCTCCTTGGGTGTTGCATGGAGTGCTCTAGGAGCCTCAGAATAGGGCACCAAACCAGCAGCATGCAACTGCTGAGACCTGGGCAACAACAAAGCCTGCCAAGTGCTGGTGTGAGACTTTGATACTTGATTCTGCCTCGTGGCAAAAGGGAGACGCCTTTGCCCACGTGGAAGACGTGCATCCAAAATCTTCTCCTGAAGGCAGATAGCCCCTCTTAAAAACTGAACCAACCTCACCTTTTCTTTCTGAAACCTGGCTCTGGGGATGAGAAACGTGTGTGAAGGTGACTTTTTCCAGCCATGCAGCTTTTGTAGCGGGGAGTGCAATCATCTAGGATTTTTGGGAGACCAAGAATCAGTTTCCTCCTCTGTCTTTTAAACATGCACTAAACACCTCTAGAAACATTGTAGGAGCGAGATATCTCAATTTCCCTTTACTTGACTCAGTTGGGACATTTGTCTGGTATTTTAACTTCCTTTTGTGGTGGTTTGGGTGGATTCACCCTTTTTGCTTGCAGCTTGCAGCCAAACACAGGCTGCTCTCTCACCCTCCCCTTCCCTCACTCAGGGAGTAGGGGAGGGAATGGGAAAGAAAAGGGCAGGAAAACTCATGGGTTGAGATAAAAACTATTGACTAATTAAAATGAAATGATAATGATAACAACAGTGATAACAGACTGTACAAATGAGTGATACACAGTGCTCATCACCTGCTGACCAATCTATAATGGAATTTCTCACTGGCACATCCCAATGCCAGTTTGGGGTTTGCTATTCACTGCACTTCTCCCTCCCAGTCCTAAAGCAGCTGTGAACCAGCCAAACACGGTGGCCTTGAGCTCCAGCAGTGACTAATAACACCAGTGCTGTTATCAACCTTCTTCTCATAACAAGTCTGAACTGAAATGAAAACACAGTTCTCACTACTAAAAAGAAAATTAACTCTATCCTAGCAAAACCAGGCACCTTTCTATACAAAAAGATAAATCACAAGTTGGTCATTTTTTTGTATGTCCAGGATCTGGAAGGACTGGAGGTGATCGCTAAAGGGCAGCCTTTCACATCTGTCTCAACAGAGCCTTTCCCATGTTCCTCCACTTCAGAGGAGTCTGAGACCCTGTAAGTTTTACTTCATGGCAGAAATAAAGAATTTGGGGTATGTACTGTCAGTCTGTAAGGGTACCCTTAACTGTCCTAATCCAGAACGCAGAGGAGTCTCCACTGGGGCACCATAAAAGGCATGCTCTAATATTAAAGTCACTAGATTTAGGAAACAAGCAGTTCCCTTGTGCCTTGGGGCCTCGTGCCGAGGAGCAAATACCAGAGAAAAAGGGTTTTTTTGAGGCCCTTCCTCCAGTCTTCCCTCTGTGTGGCTCCAGAGCTTACATTAGGCAGGGTGGGGATTCCACTCTAGATTGCCTCGATCTGGTTGTCTTTTTCCAGCCTTCTGCTTCCATCATCAATTTGCCTTTTTTTCCCCATCCTGTCCATCTGTAATGGGCACAACCCGAGGTCATCTTCTCCTTATTCAGTCATGTACCCTCAGCCTTCCTTGGGCAGGTATTGTTCCTGAATGTTCTGGCTGCTCTGTCCTCTTTGATGGTGACAAGTTGCCAGCTGGAGTTGACCACATCTGCAGAGCTCTGTCCCTAAAGAGATGACCGTGTGCAAAAGCATTAGTCAGGATTATTTCTTACAGGGTCTTGTAAATCAGTCCTGGTTCTCCCCTCTTTGAAAGTGAATTTCACTCCATGGAAACACTGGTTCTTGTTTTCTTTAGCAGTGACCCCTTACAGGACTACCCTGACGTGGTTCCAGAAGCAGTTCAGGGTCCATCTTTGAATTTCTGTGGCCAGCCTGCTCGCTGGATCGAGTGCACCACTTCTCGCAGGGTAATTGTGTGCTCTTCATTGTTTAGTCCAGCTAAGCCTGCTTGAGTTCCCAAGTCACAGCTGTACAGTGCGTGTCACTCCCAGGCCAGAGAAGAGTGGATTGATTCTGAGCTTAGTAGAGTATCTCTGTGTTTGCTCCAGAGAGATCTGAAACCAGAAGGGATTGCTCTCTCTGTGGTGTCAAGCTCAGATTCCCAGGCTCTCTGTGTAATGGCCACTTGACTGGACCTGCCTTACAAGTTCTCCTACCAATGCTTAGCCCCTTATTTGTGGTATGACTTGGGGCAAGATAAATCCTGCCAGATAGAGTAGAAATTATCTTTGTTTTTTTTCTTCATCTTTGTAGAATGAAATTGGCATTGCTGCCCGGCTCTCCTTTGAGGCTTTGGTGGGTGAGAAGGCTCAAAAGTCCCTGATGGTGAGCAACGACGGCACAACGGCCATCTGGTACGACTGGATGAGGCTTCCCCTGCAGATTCCCTCCAGACAAACAGAGAGGATAAGGATGCCGTGTTTTTACTTTGATATCAGATCAGGTATGAGAGCTGCTGGTCTTTGAGACCTTTGTCCATAGACCAGAGAGCACGTGGTCAGGAGTTATCTGAAATGCAGAGTCTGACTAATGGCAGAGCAAGCCAAGGGTGATTCTCCTTAGAAGCTACCCTGGGCATCAGAGCTGACTCACGCCAAAAGAGGTGTGTGAGGCACATCCCCTTCATGGAACTTACAGGAGAGGAGATTGTTCCTACTCTGAACAAAAATGGGTGGAATATTGACAAGTGAATCATTTTCTGATGGCAAACTGGGCACAATCTGCCAGAGGGAGTACTGAGCTTACTGTAAAAGGAGTGTGCAGTGGAAACAACACCAGTTCAGTAACATGGTGAACTGGGAGTAAATCTGGAAGGAGAAAAATAGGTGAATGAAGTGTGATAACCAGCTAAGCTGTGGGGAAAGAGGCTCAAACAGAGATAAGGACACTTGGGGTGGGGTTGGAAAAGGGTCAGGTTAACCAGGTGGCTTCTTTCAGACCAATGCATTTTTCTCTCCTATTTCAGGTGTAATTTTGCCTGGAGAAACAAGGGAGTTTTCCGTTATTTTCAAGTCAGAGAGACCAGGCATTTTCAGTGAGTCCTGGGAATTTAGGACACAGCCTCTGTTATTAGGAGGAGCTCTGCTGCAGGTGACCTTTTGGGGAATGGCTGTGTATGTGGATAAACTGGCTGACGTCAGAGAGAAACTGGAGGTAACCAAGCATGTAACTGGGTAACTGTGAGCTTTGAACTTAATATGCAAATAGAGGATAAGGGTGGGAGTGGATGACACGGTATTTTTATTGCTGTGCTATTAAGGCTGAGTGAGATGACTATTTATTTACAGAACATCTGTACCTACTTGAGCAAGCTTGCTAAATAAAATGGAGGAACTCTGCAGTCTGTTGTAATGTTGTTAATAAAGACATGACTGTGTCTCTTAAACTCTTCATATCGGTCCTTTATAGAATTAATTCTCTGTTGCTAATGAATTTCACTAGTTACTTAGTGGGGAAGGGATTATGTGTCATACACTATGATACCAGTTAAGGTATACACTGAAAATTACACTATGTTTTGAAAAGTACAGTATGGGGGGGGGGATTTGTAGGGTTTGTTTGAAAAACTGTTGTAAGTATTGCTCTGCTGAGTGGGATTTGCAGTTATTGTTGTCCTTGAAGCCCTGTATAATGTATACATGTGGTTACTAGCGTGGGTGTGAGTTTGTTTGTGTGTCTGTATATGGAACAGGGGCTCACACATGTTGTTATTGTGGTTCCTCAGATGGACCTGGCTGCTAAAGAAGGTGTTGCTATAGCACGGGATATTCTGAGGAAACACGTGAAAGAAATTGGGGTCCCAGCGCGCACCCCGTCCCCCGCGCGTGCCTGTGTCACAGAGGAAGAGTTGTTCCAGCAGAAGAATCCTGGGGTAATGTTTGCTCTTTGATGGGCTAGACAGGTGAAATGGCAGGGAGGGACGACCCGTGGGGCTGGTTCATCCCTGGGTTCCTGGAGGCTGGCATAGTCTGCCAGGGTGGCTTTAGCACGGAGGTTTGTAGAGGAAAAGCACAGCTCATTTCACTGTTTACCTTTTCCCTGTTATCACAGTTCTTTTATCAGCATAGAGTGGTAAAGCAGCTGCATGAACTGTGGAGACAGCACATGACTGTTCCTTCAGCCTTTGAGGAGAAAGTGCCCTCAGGCCAGAAGAGCACTGCAGAGGACACCGAGTACCAGGAGAGTGCTCAGAGCAGCGCCACAGAGGTCCCAGGTCAGAAGAACACACTAGAGGAGGCTCTGAGTCAAACAGTGATTGTGGAGGAGGAAGAACCAGGCCCCTCAGGATGGAACCTTTCCTTGGTGGACTTATGGAAGGTGACCCCCCTGTTTCCCTTAGTGCTCTAACAAGCTGATGGTGTTTTCATTCCCCTACGAGCAGCCTGGCCTACCCCAGTGCGAGCCCACCCAAAGGTCTGCTTCCAGTGTGCTGTGGGTTAGAGATGATTTATGATGTGTGTGGCAGGAAAGCACTTCAGCTCTGCTGGCCACACCCTCAGTGCTCTTGTAAAGAGATTCCCAAGAGGGACTTTAAGGGCTGTTGTGTGAAGAAGAAGAGAGAACCACACAATGTCATAGATATTTTAAGCTCTTCCCCCATTAGCTGTCTATCATCCCAGGACTGAAGGGGGGGGCAGGCTAATCCTGCAGCCTCCTGTGGCTTCCCCAAGGGCTTGGCTCCTCGGAGAGTCCTTCCTATTCATCAGAGCACTGAGGGAGGTGCTCATAACAGGCTGTGGATGAAGTACAGACCTCCCTAGATTAAAGCAAGAGTGGTTTGGGTTCTGTCAGCACACTTTTCCTGTAGTGCTCTCTTGGAAGCCTCTCTGCTGCATTTATAACTAATCTTTACTTTGGGGCCTTCTAGGTCACTGGAATCCCTGTTCTCCAGCACACCTGTGATGTTGCAAAGGGGCTTAACGTGAATCTAACTCAGGGGGGTCTGGGATTGCTCCCCAGATCTAGGGTTGCTAAATCCCAGGCATATAGGAGGCCACACCAGGGTGTGCCCAGTGCAACCTGGTTTCGGGCTGGTGTCCAGGAAGAGAGCCGTGGTGCGCTCCATTGGGCGCAGGGTCCACGGACTGGGAATGGGGACTGAGAAGAAGCGGTGCTCACTCCATGGACCCTGTGTTGTTTCTCACATCAGGCTATGAAGTCGATCCCCAGGGAGGAGCAGCGAGAAGAAGCACTGGCCCAGCTCAATAAGGCAGTGCTGGAGCTGCGTGTTGAACAGAGGCCAGTCCAGCCAGACCGCTCAGCCCTTCGCTATCGCATCGGGTGCGTTACCTCTGCCAGATAAAGCTTGTAAAGGCATCCTGTGATCAGCAGCCTTAGTCAGCTCTGTTGCAAGCTTTGTGATTCAGAGAGCAGATAATTATATGAGGTCTAGAAGTCATCCTTACACTCACTCTTTTACAGATTAGTTGTAGCAGCTGTCTAGGACCCAAATTCCTTTTTTTTTTCTTTTTTTCTTTTTTTCCCCATGGAGATAAGTTTAGAATATGAAATTAATGTAATTTTGGGGAGTATACAAGATCATTTCTGGCAATGTTGTTCTAGTCTGTATTTATGAAACCTTTGGGTAATTTTCTGTACCCTTTTACTCAGACAACTCTATCCTTTGTCATACAGTCTCTCTGTTCTTTACTCAGGCTTTCAGACTGTAAACAAATCAACAGCTCCTAGTTACATCTCAATTAGAAGGGTGCAGGTTCCTCTGGGTAAACACAGAGAGCAGGTCAATGCTGATTTACCAACACAGCTCATGTTGAAGAGCAGGAGATTTAGTTTCACAGTAATATTTATGGGTCCATATGAGCCCATTGGTTTGCAAACCACTGAGACCTCAGAGGGCTGAAACATGAGGAAAGTAACTTAGCATCCCTCTGCACAGATTTTTAGGTGGTGGGTGCTATTTTGTTGGTTTAGTTGGACAGGACAGCTCTCAGCTGTCGAGTGCCTGTGCTCCTGGGCACAGGATAGCACAAGATGGCCATTGCTGTACTTGTCTCCTTTCTGATTCTGATTCTCAGTCTCCATCTGTGGCGTGAAACAATTGATAATATGGTGAGTCACTCCATGAGGCTGAGATCCCTGCTTGGATTGCCTGAGAATACCACCTATGCAGATGATGTTCCAGAGGAAACAGGTAAATGGAAGTTTTAGCCCAGCAACTGGTTTCTGTGGAGTGTTGGAAATCCAGCAAATGTGCTAAATTTCAACTGAAATGGCAACTTGAGCTGTTTCCCCTCAAAGCTTTTATAACAAAATGCATCAGAAAAATTGGCAGAATATGCGATACTAATTGTGATCTGTGGTTTAGTGTCATTAAAAAAACCACCACACAAAGAAGCCTTTTAATTTAGCCAGATGTAGCCATGGCTTTCACACAGACTAAGCTGGAAAACCCTGTCTCACTATTAACTGTTTCACAGGCTTGTTCTGATACTCTCCCGAGACCTGTTCATTCCTTGGTTAAACAAAATGCTCTTCAAGGTATTGTTTTGCAGTGCAGTACAGCTCAGATGAATAAAAAGAGGAAAAGACATTGCAAAAGTAATATCCTTCCACTGTGTGAGTGCAGTGGGCTTGTCTTGCTGGATATGAAAGTATGGCTTTGGGGTAATTGCCATTCTTTCTTTTGTAGGGAAAGTAAAGCAACCAGTAAATGAAGGAAATGGAGACAGAACTGCCATTGGGAAAGAAGAGAGGTCATTGAGTGTTAAGGATGAAGAAGATGGAAAAAGACAAACAAAAACAGCAGGGAAAGAGAAGGAGGTGTGTATGGGGATGCCTGTTGAAACCGAAGTGCTGGGACAGCTTGATCCATTCTGAGGTTCTATATCCTGAGTTTGAGCTGATTTCCAGTCTGGTGAAAGAGGTGCTGCTTCTGGGAGGTGAATCTTGCAACAATTTTTAAATGGTTTTTGGTTGGTTGGGCTTTTTTTGGTTGGTTGGGGTTTGGTTGGTTGGTTGGTTGAGGTTTTTTTTGGGTGTCTGTCCCTGAATAGAAACATCCAAGCAGCAGAAAGTTAAAAGATGAGACAAAGCTGAAATCTTCCACTTCATTGCAGGAGGTGAAAGAGGGAGCACAGGCAGTGGAAGCTGTAACTACAGATAGAGCAGAACCTCCTGAGGGGCAGGTGGACCCTGTTTTGTTTCGACAATACCAGGAAAAACTTTATATTGGAGTGAGTCTGACTAGAGCTTCTATCTTTGTTTCTTGTTTTTGTTCTTTGCTTGTAAGCTTACAGTGACCCTTAGGTGGAGAGGGAAGCATTTTGTTAAACTGGGAAAACTGACAAAGATTATGTTGGCAAATCTGTAGCAAGGTAAGAAACACAAAGTGAGAGGTTCTTTATTCCAGCCTAGAATTTGTTAACATAAATCCAGCCATCACATAGCCACATGCGGGATTTCTATCTGGGATGTCCTCAGCATGCTTGGGGACTCTTGAGGGATCAGAAGAATTAATTGTATCTCAGATAATGTTAAACACACTTCATAGCCAGAGATGTTATTACAGAGCTGGGCTCTGTTAGCAGGCAGCCACTTTTATGTGGTTCTGTGCATGCCTGTACATTAATGTGCTCCTGCATGAGAAGCCAACCAGCTCTCTGTCTGTTGGTCTTGTCATCAGGATTTAGAATCATAGAATCATGGAATGGTTTGGGCTGGAAGGGACCTTAAAGCTCATCCAGTCCCAACCCCCCTGCCAGCAGCAGGGACACCTTCCACTAGACCAGGTTGCTCAAAGCCTCATCCAACCTGGCCTCCAACACTTCCAGGGAGGAGCAGCCACAACTTCCTTGGGCAACCTGTTCCAGTGTCTCACCACCCTCACAGTGAAGAATTTCTTTCTAATATCTAATCTAAACCTCCCCTCTTTCAGCTTAAAGCCATTTCCCCTTGTCCTGTCATTAACTGCCCCTATGAAAAGTCCTTCCCCACCTTTTTTGTAGGCCCCCTTCAGGTATTACTGCGACTATCTTCTCTTAATTTCTGCTGCAGGTTTATGGGCTGCTGAAATCCATGGTGGACAGAATGGTTGGTTGGTTTGAGGACCTAGAGGATTAAAGTGCTCTGAAGTGGGAGAGTGAAGCCCTTTGTAACTGGAAACAGACTTAATATTTTAAAAAAATAAATAACCATATTTAAACAGATCAAGTGTAGATTCTTCTTTCTGAAGTGATGCAGTGATTACAAATACCAGGTTGCCTCTTTTCTGACATGCTGTGATGCAAGACTGCTACTAGATCATCTGTTACTTCTACAGATGATTGCTTGCCAAAAAGAGACAAGCCAAGAAATATCACTGCCTCAGAAACTGTTCAGACTAGAAAATACTGGCATTTCTGCTAAGGAAAGTGAATTTAAAAGTGCCAGTCAACATGAGAGATGCCTTATTCTTTGTTTATCTTGCTTGGCTAGCAGGTGAGTGAGCAGAGAGTGTCCCTTGTACTCATAAGACCAAGTACTGTGACAGTAACTAAGAATCCACCCTATTTTTGATGGTATTCTTGATTGCTTGTCCAATCTCCTCTTGGGCTTCTCTGAGGTGAGAAGGCACTGGCCCAAGGGCGGTGCCACCCTGCCTGGTTTTGCACACATGAGTTTATTCCTTATGCTGATCTTGCCAATTCTTTCCATCCAGCTCAGTGTACCCATGCCCCATTCTGAGCCAGCTCTTACTTGCTTCCTTCCAAGACTAATCACTCTTGAATTAAAAGGAGTGAAATTCATGCCATAAATGCTGTGAGCACGGTTGGGCCTCGTGTTAGAGCCACCCATCGTGACGCAGTCAGCCTGCGCGTGCGCCTGGGCTGATCACTGCTCTCTGGGTTTCCTTTTGCCTCATGGCTGGAATGGAGTTGTTTGTGGGAGCATCCCAACTCCGAGTGTCGCATGCTCTGCAGCTGGGCTTGGGTCAGAGCAGGTTTCCAAGGGAGGGTCTCTCTTGAGCAGGTATCAAAGGAGACCTGGTGTACGTGAGTGAAGTGCTGTCTTCCTGCTAAAGCAGCTGGACAGCGTTCCCGGCGGGGCTTTGGCCCTGTAGAGCAATGACATCAGTGCAGATTATTCACTGAGGTTTGTGATACCTTCAGAGTTCTGGGGCAGCAGATGCATATCCGCGCTGCTGCAGCTCCGTGCGCCGCTGCGCCGGGCCTGTGCGCCCCGGGCACGAGCTCTGACGCTGGCAGCCGCGCTGACACGCGCCTCGGAGCCGCACGGAGTGTAAAGTAACTCTCCCTTCTGCAGCACTGGTTTCTTGTGCTTTCTCATTTCAACTTGTGTGCTGTTTCTGGGGAGAGGACATATTTTTTCTTTGGCTCCCAGCAGTACCATGGCAAAATGCAGCTTTTTTTTTATTTTGCCCTTTTTTTTTATGGCCAGGTGAAGCCCTTCATCTTTTGAGATGTTTTCTCTTAGCAGGGTGTGGGGAAGCACTTTGGCTTCTCTGGAAGCCAGGAGCCTCTTTTTGGCTTAGTGGGCATGGACCCACAAAGGGAAGGTCTCTGCTCAGCATTCCTGGAGTGAGAATTTCAGCAACATTTTGAGAATTAGGAGGAAAAAGGCCTGCAGTTGGGGTGTGTCTCACAGGCTCTGACAATAGCTCCTGCCTCCCTGGAGATGATTATCAGCTTGTGAATCTGCCCAACTCACACAGCTCAAGCCATCTGTTTCTAGACAAGGGGGAGTCTGCACATTATAGAGGCAACGTGATTGTGTCAAAGGCAGGAATACTTTTATTTGGAAGCCTCACCTCACAAGAGAGCTAAGCCTGTTCACAAGATCCGTGCCTCCAGTCCAGCCTGTAGAAACCAGGCTCACACATACCTCTGCTCACAGGAAAGCTTGCTAATAGGAAAACAGGTAGATGGGAGTTTCACATCAGTCACATGCTATGGAAGAATGTCCTGCACTGGTCTCTCCTTCCCTGCCACAGGAGGAGCCTGGTGGCACAGGGTGGGTGGTGTAAGAGCTTCTGCCAAGGAGAACAAACCTGGATACTGTGAACAGTCTATTTTTTTTTTAATCATAAATATTGCCAGTGCCTCTTACAGCCTTGGCCAAGATTGTCCCGAAGGGACAAGGTACAAGGAGCGCACAGGAAGGGATGTGCTGGGCCAACGAGTGCAATACTCTGCTGTTTGGCTGCTGCAGCTTTCCCTGAGCCAACTGCTTTTTTTTTTCTCCCCCCCCAACTTTTGCATTGATTTGTGGAAGTTACCTGACTGCAACTGCAGTGGAATTAGAGCTGGCTTCCACAGAAAACCTTTAGAAACACCTATCCCTCTGTTTACAGCCCTGGTTGTGAGTGAGATGCAGGTTCTGTCTTTGGGGCAGAGACCATCCTGAACACCAAGGATGTGTGGTTGCTCCAGCCCTTAAAATGCCAAGTCCTAGTAGCCAGGCAAGAAGAGTATTCCTTCTCCTGTCCCAAATGTGGGCATTATTTGTATTAGTGTTAATAATTTGTGTTGTGCTTGCTAAATAATTGAGGTGATTGACCTTCCTGGCCTTGGGAGTTGCATGCTAAGCCCATCACGTGAGTCAGGGCATGAAGCCACAGTAACTGTTAGAGAGACTGGGAAGGGGGATTCCAGGAAATTCCAGGGGGAGTCTTCAAGCAGAAAGTGGCTGTGTGCTTCCAGAGGCTTCCCAAAGGCAGAGGGGGTCTGGGTGAGCGGTAGCTTGTAGGTGACCCTACAGCTTGTAGGTGACCCTACTGTAGGTGACCCTACAGCTCTGTAGGGTGTTGTGTCCCCAGGGAGAGGTTCACTCTGCTAATGAAAAGTCAATGCCTGGTGAGGGGCAAGCTGGCTGCCTTGGCCATGTGATGAACTGGGAGCATTGGGAACAGAGGAAGAGGAAGGCCTGGGTCTGGGGCAACCAAGCAGAACACCTCCCACCACCTGAGCTGGGATGTTCTCCAGGTTGACCTGTAGGATGGTTTGAATGCTGGAAGGGATGGGAGTAGATGCACATTCTGCATGCATGGCCAGAGCTTGTTGGGAAAGTCAGGCTGATGAGACCTGCAAAGCCCCGGCAGGCACTCAGCCTCCCTGCTGCCTTCTCCCTGCCACCCAAGGCAGGACCTTCAGCACCAGGGCCTGGGGCAACATGGGGACCAGCAGCAGGCAGGCAGGATCCCCCTCGTGTCTCAGCACACAGGAGATGCTTTCCATTATGGAAAATGTCACTGATATTAAAAAGATTCTAGCTATCCATTATACTTGAAGGCCTGTCAGTGATTAAAATGGAAGGCAGGGGCCGGGAGGGAGGGGGTGGCACTGAAACGATCGAGACGTGACTTATTCTGTCATGTCAGCTGATGCCTCCCTCTCTCCCCCAGCCAGGCTCCCGGAGATGTTCAGAGCAGGGGAAGAATCTGCTCCAAATTTAGATCTCAATAAAAAAAATAAAAAAAAAATTAACGAACCCAAATTCCAACCTCGGCCTTGGGTACCAGAGAGGGAGCTGCATTCCCGGGGGGAGGGTCGGCTTCCCTCGGGGGCTCTCCCGAGCCCGGGGCCGCTGATTTCTGTCTAAAAATAATGAGGGGGAAGGGAGAAAAAAAATTAAAAAAAATAGCAAATGAAGCAAAGCGAGCGGCAGCAGCAAGCAGCGCCTGGGCGGCTGCCAGCGAGGGGCAGTGACGGAGCATTTCCAGCATCCCCGCCTCCCGCATGCGGCGGGGCAGGGGCTCGGCGCCGCATCCCCCGCGGCCGGTACCGCACCGCGCTGCACCGTACCTGGGCGGGGGGAGGGGGGTGGGTGGGAAGGGGACACTGAGACGGGGCTGAGCTCCGGGCCGGGGTTCGGGCGGCCCCGAAGGGGTTAAACCGAGACCTGCCGCCGGGACCTGCCCAGCTCGCCCGGCAACTCGGCGGCGCGGAGGAGAGAGCGGGCGGGCTGCGGCCGCCTCCAGCCCGCTCCCACCGGCTCCGCCACCGGCACCGCTCCGCGCAGGTAAGCGGGGCTGCGCGCCCCTCGGCAGCCGGGCTGCGGGGGAAGGAGGAGGAGGAGGAGGAGGAAGCGGGGGGAGGAGGAAGGTTCTGGACGCCGGAGCTCCGCGGGCTGCGGCGGGGCCGGGGGATGATGGATGCCGGGGATGGATATCGGGCCTTGGCGGGCAGATCCCTGTCGCGGCGCCTCCCAGGCCGGGCTCGGGGTCCCGGTGCGGGGGCGGCCCCGGGCGGGCTGCGGGAGCCAGCGGTGCGGCCGAGGGCTCTGCCGGGGGCCTTTTCCCGCCGCTCCCGCCGTGCGGGGCGCTGCTCCTCCGCCCAGCCCCGCACCTGGGTCGGGACGGGACCCCCACCCCGACCGCCCCCTCCTCTCGCCTGGCCTCTCTGCTCTCTCCTCCTGCCCCCGTCCCCTCCTGCTCCCCCTTCCCCGCCCACGCTGTCCCCTGCGCCGGGGCGATGGGGACCTGTCCCCGCACCCCCGTGTCCTTCTCCCACCTGGCAGCCTCTTGCTCAAGGTCACTGCGGTAATTCCATATGAGCTGCCGGGTGCTGCCGCCTTATCTCCCGCACAGCTTCTGTTTCACTCCCTTTATATTCCGGGGGGGGCATAACCCCATCGATAAACCCCGTTGCCTTTCACAGCGCTGGCAGCTCCAGCCAGGGCCACGCTCCTCTCCCCCCTGTCCCAGCCCCTGTATCCCAGCTCTTCCTGCACACACTTCCTGGGCTGTCTCATGGCAGGTGAAGTCCAGCTGGGATCAAGTCTCCAGCTGGGACCTCATCACACTGGACCTGGGGTTTGTCCTGCCAGGAGACCCAGCAGAGGCAGGAGGGACCATCCTGCCCCAGAGAAGAAGTGCTGGTGTGTGCTGGTGTGTGCTGGTGTTTGCTGGTGTGTGCTGGTGTTTGCTGCGCCGGTGGCACCTTTGAAAAATGTGACTTTATCTCCTGCCTGGGTGTTGGTGGAAAGCAAAGCACGGAGCAAAGTCCTGTAGGACTTTGCTGCATCGCTGCCCTTGTCCCAAAGGTGTTTCCACACAGCATGGCCACACACACCGTGGGCTGTCCCGACGGGCTGCGTTGCGAAAGGGAATCAATACAGGGAAGCGTCTTGAGAGAAACTTTGGTTGCCCGTGAGCGTGGCAGTGCCAGGCTCCGCTCTGACTCACGGGGGACGTTGCCCGCGGAGCCATGGGGCGCCCGGCTTCTGGCCCGCGGGAGCAGGAGGTGCTGGACCGGTCGCACGGGTTGTGTGGGAGCGTGGCGGGCGTCGTGCAAGGCTCGTGGGCACGTCAGCGTGGCCCTGGCCCAGCTCTGGTGAGAAGGAGTGATGTCCTGAGCTGGGAGAGGGCTGGACGTGGCGCAGTGGCTGCGATCCAGGGAGGTACCAGCACCCTGAGGTGGGTGGTGGGATGGAAACCAGCAATCGCTGTCCACAGGCGCTGCTGCGTAGGGGAGATATTCTTCTGCCCACGAGTGTTATCTTGGCTGGGGAAAAATTGCCAGTGAGTTTTGTTGCAGCTGCAGTGGGAGCTCTGGGAGCAGCCCGGCTCCCCGGCCCTACTGAGGGTGAGGCAGCTCCAGGCAGCCTCTGC
The DNA here is from genome assembly GCA_907165065.1 of Caprimulgus europaeus. Next base: position 1,930,227 of record OU015543.1, on the reverse strand, counting down.
CTCCTGGCTTTGCCTGGCCCTCTGACAAAATGAGGGTAAACAGTGTCTTCCCACTGTGCAGGGAGACGGTGAGGAATAGGCCTGGCACAGAGCAGGAGACAGAGTTGTGATGGGCTCACGTGAAGATGGACCTAGGCTGACCCACGTCATTTTGCATCCGCATCGGATGCAGTACATCCCAAGGACGGGCATTGCCCGCCAGGGAGGTACCGGGGCAGCTCCTGGCCACGCCAGCTCCTGCCACCCTGTGTCTGGGTTGTGGACAAGGCTTGGGCAGCTCAGGGTTTTTGGGAGAGGGGTTGTGTTATCCATTGTGCTCACTGACCTGGTGCTGGAGGTTAGCACCCGAGTTCCCCACCCCGCAGCAGCACGCGCTTCTGTACCCGCAGCCTCTCGTGGAAGCAAAATTATCGAGTTTTCTGGGAAAACCCACCCAAGTGGCTGCCAGCACTGGTAAGTCATGGCAGGTTCTGGGTCACCACGAGGTGTTGGTTTTGCCTGATGCATCCTTGGTGGCACAGAGAGTCTCGGGGCTATGGCTGGGGCGAGCGGGGCTGTGTGCGGCCGCAGGTAATGCATCTGGGGGTGCAGGGCAGCCCCTGGCTGGTGTGAGGGCTGGGGGCCTGAAACCAGCTTTGCTGGGACAGTGGAGCTGAGGCAGCCGGGATCTGGAGGAGGGAGCTGCCATTTTCAGGTGGTTACTTTTAGAAGCAGAAGCGCAGAGTAAAATCTGCTCCAAATGTTGCTGAATCTGGAGCCAAATCTCTTGGTGGCTCTGCGGTGCTGGGTATCGGCTTGCTATGGGATTTTTTTCCCCTTGAGCATCTCCATCCTGCGTGCCTTTGTGTTAGCGAGCAGTGGCAGCCCGGCATGGTGCACCTGATACCCTGATGATGGGCGCTTCCACCTTGAGAAGTGCCCTGGGTGCCAGCTGAGGACTCTGGGGATGGGTCTCAGTGTTTGGGGCGATGCTGAGGTCTCGGTGTCTCCATTCCCCACTGTAGGCACTGGTGAGGCCGTGGCCGTGAGCGCTTATCCCTTCTCCACCATTTCTGCCCGCCGCCGGCGGGTCTCCAGCGCGGCACAGCCATGACGACCTCAGCGCTGCGCCGGCAGGTGAAAAACATCGTGCACAACTACTCAGAGGCAGAGATCAAGGTGCGAGAGGCCACCTCCAATGATCCATGGGGACCCCCCAGCTCCCTGATGTCGGAGATTGCCGACCTCACCTTCAACACGGTGGCCTTCGCCGAGGTCATGGGCATGATCTGGCGGCGGCTGAACGATAGTGGCAAGAACTGGCGTCACGTCTACAAAGCCCTCACCCTCCTGGACTACCTCATCAAAACCGGCTCCGAGAAGGTGACCCACCAGTGCCGGGAGAACCTCTACACCATCCAGACGCTGAAGGACTTCCAGTACGTGGACCGTGATGGTAAGGACCAGGGCATCAACATCCGAGAGAAGGTGAAGCAGGTGATGGCACTGCTGAAGGACGAGGAGCGGCTGAAGCAGGAGCGGGCGCACGCGCTGCAGACCAAGGAGCGCATGGCCCTGGAGGGCATGGGCAGCGGCAGCCACCAGGTCACCTACGGCCGCCGCGCGTCACCCTACGGCGACGACTATGGCCGGGCGCGGGGCTCACCCTCCTCCTTTAACTGTGAGTGCTGCTGGCAGGGTCTGGGGACTCGCTTGGGCTCACTGCAGGGTGGGAGCATTCCGTGTGCACCCACCTGGTGCCCATCGCTCCCCTCTACTCTCTGCGGGGGTGGTGTGAAGCCTGGCTCCATCCTGTGTCATAGGCAGAGGTTTGGTTGGACCAGTAGTGAACCCCAACAGTGGTGGCTGCTGGTGGTGTCCTGAACCTGCCCTGGGGCAGCCTTAAACCCACGGCTCATTCGTGGTAGTGAGCTCTAAAGTGGAGCTACATCTCTTGGGGAAGTCTTGCTGTGGAGCTGCAGGTGTTGGGATGGGGCCTGGGAGAGGCTGCTCCCCAAAATACCCCTCCTGATGCTGCTTCTTCCCCTTTTCCTTTGTTCCAGCATCGTCCTCGTCCCCACGGTTCGCCTCTGACCTGGAGCAAGCGAGGCCCCAGACAACAGGCGAGGAGGAGCTGCAGCTGCAGCTTGCGCTGGCCATGAGTCGGGAGGAGGCAGAGAAGGTAGAGTGGGCATCTCCCCGCGCTTCGCCTTGTCTGTGGGCACGGTGGGTCACTTCCCTGGGAGGAGGGAGGATTTTGGGAGCTGCCTGAGGCTGGTGCATGCACCTGCAAACCCACCAGGCTGCTCATGCTGTGCCCAGCATCCAAAATCGCCAGCAGGCAGATGGAGGCACAGACTGTCCCTGTTCCCTGTCCTTGTACTGATGGGGACAGCACCAGCCTGAGACCTGTCTAGCCTCCCAGACCCCAGGGTGAACTTGGAGGGTCTTCTGGAATTACCTCAACCCCCTCCCAAACCTGGCTGCCCTCTTTCACTGAGGGCTTCTGGTCTAAGCTCCCCATTTCTCTTGCCTTCCCACAGGGGTTTTGGGAGGCGATACCTTGCCCAGTGCTGCTGTTTGTGTGATGGGTGGGGGGCCACCAGCACCCCTGGTGCTGTGTACTGGGCTGGGGGCTCAGGGGGGCCGGTTGCTCCCTCCCACTGGCCAGTCCTTTCAAACTGGGCTACAAGGAGCACTGGAAAACACCACCAGGAGGAGCCGAGCCAGGATGCAGGCAGCAAGCAAGCTAGTGTCCCAACCGTGAAAGCTCCCCCAGGGCTGTCCCCTGTCCTATCTGCCAGCCACGGCCCCTTTTCCACCAGGGACGGTTTATTTGCTCACGGGCTGGGATTGCTGCCGGCTGGCACAGCCCGTGCGGAGCACGCGGGTACGGCTGGGCACACAAAGTCAGAGGGACAGGGTGACCGAGGGGCTGCGTGCCCAGGCCAGCGGGCATCCCCCCAGGGCTGGCACTGAGCACTGTGAGCTTGGTCCTGCCAGGGCAGGGGACATGCTTCAGAGATGGCGCTTGCTGCTGCCCATCTTCCCTGCCTGGTGGAGGCTCTTTTGGAGACAGAGCAGAGCGTATATCCCTATTTTTGTCCTGGAATTGGAGTATTTATAGCTTCCACATGCTGCTGGGATGAGCACTGTAGGAACACACTCGTGAAAGCACTGCCTGGTGGAGTCCACCTGGGCTGCACACTCATGTGCACACTCGTACACCCCTGCCAGGGTCACCGTTCCCAGCCCCAGCTGGTCCCATGCCACCAGATGAGCATCATGGGGTGGTGATCAGGGCTGCTGTGGTGGTACAGGGACAGTCTGTCCCCCAAAACTGCCTCAAGTGTGGGTGCTTCTCCCCCAGCAGAGCAGGGCTGGGCAGGATTCCTGAAGCGAGGCCAGTTGGTGTCACAAACCCTCCTCCCCATCAGGCTGCCGGGGCAAGGGGATGCCTAATCCATCCCCTCTCCTCCACCAACTGCATCGCAGTCCCCGAAAACTCCTGGGGCAGATGCTGGCTGCCTAACTCAGGGTCACCCCAGTCTTGATGCAGTGGCAGGTGATGGGGTGGGGAAGGATTTGGGGCAGTGGTTGCAGGGGAACCTGAGCAGGAGCCAGTTCAAGAGTGTAAGGACGCTGGGCTGGGGGTCCGCAGGCAAAGCTGGCTGGACGGGCACAGCGGTGCTGTGCTGGCAGGCGAGGGGCCGCAGGAGAGGTGGTGGTGAGGACGGGGACCTCCAAGCAGCCCTGTGAGCTGAAGGCAAGCTGAAATGTCACCCAATTTCCTCTGTTGGCAGAAGCCACTTCCTCCAATTTCCAGCACAGATGAAGAAAGGCAATTGCAGCTAGCGCTCGCGCTGAGCAAAGAGGAGCACGAGAAGGTACCTGTGCCCCGCAGCCCGGGCACTCCGCTCTCCTTGCACTTGGGCTTCTCTCTGGGGCACTGGAGCCTGAAATGCTGCCTCACTGGGGCACCTGCTTTGCTTTCACTGTTCTGGGGCTGTCTGCTGAGTGCTCTCCTGGGGGGCTCGGCCCCAGAGGAGCCGTCTGCTCGGATGCTGGGACTTTTCGGGGATGCGGTGGCAGCTCCTGCACTGGGTCTGTCTCCTGGAGAAGGTGCTGGCTGCAGAGCTGCTGAGCTCACAGTCCCTGTCCCTTGTCCCCACAGGAGGTGAGGGCTTGGCAAGGGGAGAGCTCCCTTCTGCAGAGACCCACGGAGGAGACTGCCCAGGGCGCGGAGGAAGAAGAGGAAGAAGATAAGATGAAGAAAAGCCAGGTAGAGCAGTGGGGGCCTGGATGGCCATGCAGCCAGCCTGGGGCTCTGGAGTGATCCCACAGGTCAGCCCTGGGCCTCCCTTACCTCTTTATTCCCTTTCTCTTTGCAGTCCTCTATACTGGAGCTGGCAGATATATTCGGGCCGGCACCAGCCCCCTCCAGCCACACGTCTGCTGACCCGTGGGAGATGCCAGGTAGGGGCAACTCACAGGCTGCCAAAGCTTGGACAGTGGCAGAAACCTCTCCCCCAGCTTCTGTCCCTTCCCAATTCCTAAGCTCAACAGTAATGACTTCTCTCTTCTCCTCCCTCCGCTGCCTGGTCTGTTGCACACCTGGGCAGTGCTGCTGGAAGCTGAGGCACCTGCTCAGCGCTCAGCATCCCTCCACACCCCACACCATTCCCCTCTCCCACATCTGCCCTTCTTCTTTCAGATGTGAAACCCAAAGCGGAGCCGGCAGCCTCTGCCTGGGCCGGCATGGCTGATCCCTGGGTGCCAGTCCCGGATGCTGGCGGGGAGCCCCTCTCCCAGGCGAGCGCCTCGTCCCAGCAAACCTCCACTGGGCCCTGGGATTTCCCTCCTGAGACCACCTCAACCTCCGACCCCTGGGGGAAGGTGCCCTTGTCTTCTGGCTTCCCTCCTGCGGACCCCTGGGTGACAGCCTCCCCCCCTGCCCAGGTCTCTGGCTCTACACCAGCTGCTGACCCATGGGCCGCTGTGGCTGAACCTCCTAACCCTGGTAAGAGGCTCCACTGGCATTTTGGCTTTGCTGGGGACTACGGGTAGCCTTGGCCATCATTGCTTCTGCCAGTGGGCATCCTGGGTGCTCCCCGCTCCCTCCCACAGCCAGCTCCACAAGCACCCCCTCCCTGCTCTCATGCCCCGGCAGCAGGATCTCCACTTGCCCCTCAGCATCCTGAAGACTTGAAGGAACTCTTAGGCTTTCTCTCTGTGCAGAACAGGCTGCTTTAATTAACACAGCACAGTTAACGGAGCCCTCCCGTGGGAGTGGCTAGCAGCTGCCACACCGCTCCAGCAGCAGGGTGACAGTGTGTGTCCCCTGTCCCTGGTGGTACCTGTTTTTTTGCTCCCCCCAAACCAGCCCTACATGCCCTGCTGGGGCAGGACGGTTGCTGCTCGCAGGTGCCGCGTTGCAGATGGGGAAGTGGATGTAGGAGCAGGCTGTGCTTCAGAGCTCAGTCCCACTCTCAGTTCCTCCTCAGTGCTTCCTCCAGCCCCATAGAGGTCTTGTGTGTGCTGCCTTCAGTTTTGGTCCCTGGGGAGGAGAGCAGAATCTGGCCCAGGGGCCAGTGCTGGTTGTTAAAACATTCCTGCAGGCCTGTCCCCTCTGCCTGTGGGGCTGCTGCGGGGGACAGCTGCGGGCAGCGCAGGGGCTGCTGGGGTCAGCATTGCCTGCTCAAGACTGGGGTCCTGGTCTGGTTTATCTCAGCCCCCAGGGCCAATGCATGTTCCTGAACCCCAGCCCCACATCCCCTCATTGCACACCCTCCTCTCTGTCCCCTCGCAGGCATCCGCCCCTGTTTCTCCCCTGCCCGCATATCTCCCAACTCCCACCTCCCCCCTTGCTCCCCTCCTTGAGTCTGACCTCTTCCCCCCAGCTCCAGGGGCGGATGCTTTTGACCTGTTTGCAAAACCACCAGAGCCAGCTGAGCCACCGGAGCAGGAGTCCTCGCAGCCGCCCTCCTCCGCCAAGTCCAACAGCCCCGTTGGTAAGAGCTGGGGGAGCGGGCAGGGTCCCATTTGGGCAGGTGGGGACAGTCACCCATCCCTGCCCTTGCGGGGAGGCAGCTCCCAGGGCTGGCTGGGCTGCGTGTGGCAGCTCGCTGGTGTGGCCAAAGTTTGTCCCCACCTGCAACTGTGTGGCTTGAGCTTGGGCTGCCCTGTAGCTGAGGGGACGACTCTGGTCCCTGCCTGCACCCATGTCTCCAACCTGGCTGCTTCCCGTGGTGGCTCAGGGGAGCATGGGCATGTCGTGCCACAGCCTCAGCCCCACGGCATCGAGCTGTGACCTGGGGTGCAATGTGCCATTAGCTGCCCTGTGTGGTGACAGGGGGATGCTGTCACCCTCAGTGTCCCCCAGCCAGCTCACACAACTCATCTCCCCCCCACCTCAGAGCTGGACCCCTTTGGCGACCTGTTCCCCAGCACCAGGCAGGATGGGACAAAGAGCTTTGACCTCACCAACCTGGCTGACTCCCTGCCTGAATCTGGCAAGGAGAGGAAGGACTGTAAGACCCCCGAGGCCTTTCTCGGCCCCGCCGCCTCCTCCCTGGTCAACCTGGACTCCCTGGTCACACCTGCGCCAGCCTCCAAGACACGCAACCCCTTTCTCTCGGGTAGGTGCCAGTGCTGTGGTGCGGGCTGCTGCCCTGGGCTGGGCAGAGAGGGGTGTTTGGAGGAGGAAGAGGAGGGCTGGGGATGGCTTGGCCACTCTGACACATCCCATCATCTCCCATCATCTCTTCACTAGGTCTGAGCACGCCGTCCCCCACCAACCCTTTCAGCCTCGCCGAACAGCCCAAGCCGACGCTCAACCAGATGCGGACCAGCTCGCCGGTGCCCAACCTGCCCGCCGGCCTTCCCGCCAACTCCATGACCTACAGCGCGTCCCTGCCACTGCCCCTCAGCAGCGTCCCCACCACCGCCACCACCCTCCCTGCCTCCGCCAGTGCCTTCCCCCAGGCTGGCACCTTCCCCGAGCTCCCCAGCAACTTGCCGCAGCCTTTATTGCCGCTGAGCGGACCCCCGGCCGCTCCGGGGGGGGTCAACCCCTTCCTCTGAGCCCTCTGGACACGAGACTCTCGCCCCTTCCCCGGCTGTTACAGACTCCCCCGGCTTTTTCTCCTGCCAAGACCTTGGGGGGCAGCAAGGGAGGGTGCCCCCCGTACCAGCCCCCTCCCAGGGGCAGCCAGCATGAGCCCCCGCACTGGGTGGGCGAGGGGGGACCCCCAGCCCCTGGCAAGGCTGGAGGGCGCCAAGGGGCCATGGTGGGCCCCACCAAGGGCTGTGGGGTGGAGGCTCCGGTGCAGTGGTAGGGCTGGGGCGTGGGGTCTGGCCCCACAGCGGGGTGGTTCCCCTCGGGGCAGGGGGCTTTTCCCGGCTGCTTGCGGGGAGCTGTGGCCGGGGGGACATGAGGGGGTGTGGGTGGGGTGGGGGTGTGTGTGTGTGTGTCCCACCCCGTGCTCTCCGCGCCGGAGTCCCCGGCTGGTTCGCGTTCCCCCGGCTCTCGCCCCGCGCCCCCTCCCCTCTCCGCCCGCTGCCCCCTCTGCCCCGCTCCCTACAGAGGAGCTGCGGGCAGGGCCCCCGCTCCGGGGGGTGCCGGTGCTCGGGCTGCTGGAGAGCGGCGGCTCCGGACGGCTGCGAGACAATAAAATGCTTTGACAGATCTCGTGTGCGGCTGCGGGGCGGGCAGGACCCGGGGGCGGGCGGGGGAGAGCCCGACGAGGGGGCCGGGGCCGGGGCCGGGACACGCCGCGGGCCGGTCACGGGGAGCGGCGGCAGCTCCGCCCCGTCCCGCCACGCCACGCCCCGTCCCGCCGCCATGTTCGTGGTGCCGGTGCGCGGCGCCCGCAGGTACCGGGTAGGGCCGGGGCGGGGGACGCTGGGAGGGGCGGGACCGGCCCCGGGGGGCAGGCGGCTGCGGCAAGCGGCTGCAGGAACGGGCTGCGGCTCTGCGGGGCGGTGGGCAGCGGTGGCGGCAGCGGCTGAGAGCCCCTCTGCATCGCCGCGGCCTGTCCCTGCATCCCTAAACCTACCCTGCACCCCTCTAAGTCCCGCCGCATCCCTCCTGCACCCCTCTAAATCTCTCCTGCATCCCTGCACCACTCCGGCACCCCTTTAAATCCCCCCTGCACTCCTCCAAATCCTTCCTGCACCCCTCCTGCACTCCCTACGTCCCTCTAAATTCTCCCTGCATCCTTACAATGCCCTGTACCTGCTCTGCATCTCCTCTAAATCCCCCCTGCACCCCACTGCATCCTTCCTAAATCGGTTCTGCATCCTTGCAACCCTCCTGCATTCCCTGAAATTCTTTCTGCATCCCTGCACCCCTCCTGCCTTTCCCTAAATCCTCCCTGCATCCCTATACCCTTCCTGCACCCCTCTCGCACTCCCTCCTGCATCCCCACATCCCCTCCACATCCCTGCACCACATCCCTGTACCCCAGCCCTGCATCCCACCCAGCAGCAGGAGGGTCTCTTTGGTCCCCTGCTGTCCCTCGCTCCCCTCACCATAAAGTACCTGTGCCACCCTGATCCCACACCCTGACCCCGCACAGCCCCGTGCACCCACAGGAGGGAATTTTCCTCGTTGAGACCAAATCCTGCAGCTGTCGGGTGTCTGGCACCCTAAAACGCTCTAAAAGGATGTGGGTGGTGGGGAGGGAGCCCCAGGGATGTGGAGCTGGAACAGAGCAGCCTCGACTGAACCTCCAGCAAGTGGGGAGGACTGTAGAGTCCTGGGGGGGCTGGAGGTGGACCCGGCCTGCCCCAGTGGAGCTGCCCAGCCCTGGGGCTGAGAGTGGTGCCCTGGCAGGGGGAGTGAGTTGGGGGGAGTGGGGAGCAGCACCCCGTCCTGCGACTGTACCAGGCACCCAAGGGGGCTGGGGTGAAGGTGGTGCTGGTCTGGGACGTAGCAGCTCTCTCTGGGGCCTGTGCTGCCCAAGGCAACGATGAGCCTGTGTTGGCGTCGCAGGTGCGTGTTTCTAACGAGGAGCGTGACCATGGCCACGGGGGGGACAGCCAGCCCCCCCAGCGTCCCTCGTCACACCAACCGCCTGGTTAACGAGAAGTCTCCCTACCTCCTGCAGCATGCTCACAACCCCGTGGACTGGTAAGAGTGACCGGTGCCATTCTCCCTCCCCTTCTCCTTGTGTCCACAGGGCTGAGGGACTCACTGCTGTGGAAGTGGTGGCAGGTGAAGCAGCCTGGCTTCCATGGGGCATGGGGGGGTCTCCTGTCCAGCTTCCCAGAGGCTCAAGATCCACACTCCTGAGCCAGCTGTGCCCCCAGCTGCCCTGACCACTCTCTACCAGGCAGTGGCTTCTCAGGTGGCTTTAGAGGGGCCCATGAATCCCAGCAGCAGTGACCCCTGAAGCTCCTTTCTTGTCTTCCCTCCACAGGTACCCCTGGGGTCAGGAAGCTTTTGATAAAGCAAAGAAAGAAAACAAGTTGATATTCCTGTCAGGTAACCAGAAACAAGACACATTTCATGTTCCCATGTGTTGTTCAGTGGATGACCAGAGAAGCCAGGCTGCATCCTGAGCTGGTGTGTGAGCTGCTATGTAGGTGAGGATGGACACTGGCCACTAATTCTCTGTCAGCAAGAGAGGGCCATGTGCTTAAATCACTCTTGCAGAAGCGCTGCATCCAGGGGCCTTCCTGGCTACCAGAGTCCTTGACCAGATCTTAGGAGCAAGAGCTGGAGAGCCCAGGAGGTTCTGCAGCTTCTGTGCTTGCAGGAGGCCTTTCTGCTCCATCTGCTCCCCATAGCAGGGTTCCCCACCTCTAAGCAATTCCATAACATGTGTCCTGCTCCCTCCAAAGGGCCTTTCCTCACTCACCTGAACTTGTTTTCAGTTGGCTACTCTACCTGCCACTGGTGCCATGTGATGGAGGAAGAGTCCTTCAAGAACAAGGAGATTGGAGACATTATGAACAAGAACTTTGTGTGCATCAAAGTGGATCGTGAGGAGCGGCCAGATGTGGACAAAGTGTACATGACCTTTGTGCAGGTAAGGGAGGCACAGGCAGGGCTCAGGAGGCTTTGCCTGGCTCTCTCAAGGTGAGGTTCATGGTCATATTCCTCAGGCAAGAAGAAACAATATGTGGCATGGTCTGAATGGAACTGTGCATGATCACAAGGGTGGGAAGAAGCACATTCAAGTGAGGCACCTGGATGTGCCAGAGGGGTGCAGAGCAGAGGGTGCCTCTTGCGTGACCTTGGTGTGCCTGTGGCTTGTCTTTTAGGCGACCAGCGGTGGAGGTGGTTGGCCAATGAGTGTCTGGCTGACTCCAGACCTAAAGCCCTTTGTAGGGGGAACCTACTTCCCTCCTGAGGATGGAGTTCACCGCGTTGGCTTTCGGACCGTGCTGCTCCGAATCGCAGAGCAGGTACGGAGCAGGAATGGCTTCACAGGCGGTGATCAAACCACAGGGCAGCAGGGAGATGGGTCTGGACTTGATGGGTGATTGAGTTAAGAGATACAGTCATGAGAAATGGTAACCCAGAGAACGTGTCAGAGCTTTGGCTGGGTTAGAGATGGGTTGGAACTGATCTGAGGAGGGAAAGCAAGAACTGAAGGTGAAGTTTGGGCTGGTGCGAGGCAGGAAGCAGAAAGAGCGACACAAAAATGGCAGAACTGACTCTCTCACTCTGCATCTTAGTGGAAGGAGAACAAAGATGCCCTGTTGGAGAACAGCCAGAAGATCCTGGAAGCTTTGCTACGTGGGTCTGAGATCCGTGTGCAGGGCCAGAAGTCACCCCCACCATCCAAAGAAGTGGTGGCCACCTGTTTCCAGCAGCTCTCCAACTCCTATGATGAGGACTACGGCGGCTTTTCTGAGTCCCCCAAGTTCCCCACCCCAGGTCAGTCGGGGCTCTGCTGCTGAGCCCCACCGTAGGACAGGCAGTGCCAGGGGGCAGAGCCCACCCCACAGCCTCCCACCTTCTCTCTGTATTTCAGTGAATTTGAATTTCCTCTTCACTTACTGGGCCCTGCATCGAACAACTCCAGAAGGTGCACGGGCACTGCAGATGGCTTTGCATACCCTCAAGATGATGGCCCATGGGGGCATCCATGACCACATTGGTCAGGTAGGAGGAAAGCTCGGGGGTAGACCCCTGGCATGCCCAGGAGGTGTAGGGTGGAGATGTGGGATAGAGACATGTGATGGAGACGTGTTCACTTGGTCTTTGCAGGGATTTCACCGCTACTCCACTGACCAGCACTGGCACGTCCCTCACTTTGAGAAGATGCTGTATGACCAAGGGCAGCTGGCAGTGGCGTATAGCAGAGCATTTCAGGTATGGCCACAGCATCCCTCTGTGGAGTGGGGCTCACTTGGCACACCATGTGTGGGCTGGCTTCATTTGGGAAGCAGCTTCAAAACCTGTTCCCCAAGGTGTTGCCCATCCTGTGGGCACAGAGCATGCTCCCCTTCATCTCCTGATCTTCATCCAGAAATGCTGCACGAGTCCATGACAGTTTAACCCCAGTTTTTTTAGCATAATGAGGGAGAAAACGGCCTTCTAGCTGGTCTTTGCGAGTCATCAAACACGTGCTGCTGCCTCTGACCTTGGTGTAACTCCAGGGTTGCTCTCCAGTGCCTGTAGATTTCTTATTCAGAGATCTTGCCCTGATTCCATCCCATGCTTAAAATCCCTGGATGCTCAAATGTCATAGAGTACAAGGGACCTCAAGGATCATCTGGTCCAACCTTTCTTGGCAAAAGCATGGTCTAGACAAGATGGCCCAGCATCCTGTCCACCTGAATCTTGAAAGCATCCAATGTGTTTCCCCTCCTTTGCCAGCTCAGAATCTCTGATTGCATCTTGCTGTGTCTCTTGCCTCCCCCCTGCCCCCTTATAACATTGACATCCACCCTGTGCCTCCCGCAGATCTCTGGTGACAAATTCTTTGCTGATGTCGCCCAAGACATTCTGCTCTATGTCTCCCGGGACCTGAGTGACCAGGTAGGTTGTTCCCTGAGCTGGGCCAAAGGGAGCTGCTCACCCCACCCTGGGATGTGGCTTGGGGCTGCTTTTCCCTCCCTCCCTTCCCAGCTGAGCTCAGACTGGGGCACTGCTGGGGCTCGCTGCCTGGACTGCCAGCCCAGCAGTGATGAGGAGCTGGATGAAGCTGCTGTCCCAGTAGCTGGAGAGTCTCTCTGCTGCTCTTTTCCCAGGCAGGAGGTTTCTACAGCGCAGAAGATGCTGATTCCTACCCGAGCACTGCGTCTGGAGAGAAGCGGGAAGGAGCTTTCTGTGTGTGGGCAGCTGAGGAAATCCGGGCTCTCCTTCCTGACCCTGTTGAGGGGGCCACAGAGGGGACAACCCTAGGAGATGTCTTCATGCACCATTATGGAGTGAAGGAGACTGGCAATGTGAGCCCTATGAAGGTGAGGGAGAGCAAAGAGCTGCCCAGTACTGGGAGCACTGGTGGGGACCCACACCCCTGGGTGTGGGAGGATGGCAGAGCATCCTGAAAGCACACGGGGTTCAACCCCTCCTCAGCCTGGCAGTGTTCCTAGAACGGGGCTCTCCTTTCAGGACCCCCACCAGGAGCTGAAGGGCAAGAACGTCCTTATTGTGCAGTGCTCCCCGGAGCTGACGGCGGCCCGGTTCGGGCTGGAGCCGGGGAGCCTCGGTGCCCTGCTGCAGGAGGGCCGGCGGAGGCTGGCTGCAGCCCGGGCGCAGCGGCCGCGGCCACACTTGGACACCAAGATGTTGGCAGCGTGGAATGGTGAGAGGTGGCTCAGCTCTTGGGGGGTGCATGCCTTGGCTGGACCCCTCCATGGCTGCCTGGGGCCAGCAAGTTTTTGGACTAAATGACCTTTAAAAGTTTCTTCTAACCCAAACTGTTCTAAATTTTGGGGCGGTTTGTAGCAACGAGTCCTGCTGGGACTGGAAAGGCCTCCAGGGAGGTGGTGGGTGGGCTGGGGCTGTGGGAGTGCTTGGGGGAAGCAGCCCCACGCCTGCAAGCTGTGGGGCTGTGGAGGGTCGGGATGTTGCTCTGGCTTTATTTTCCTCCTCTGTTGCCAGCAGAGAGCAGCAAAACTCTTCTCCTGGCTCAGCCCAGCTCCCCAGGTTGGGCTCTGGGGAAGGGGGACTGAGTTGGGGACTCAGGACACTGGGTGGGGCACAGAGCCCATGTCCGCTGCTGCATCAGTGCTGGGGCCACAGCTCGGTGTCTGTCCGGGTGTCCCGCAGCAGGGTGGCCAGGGCAGCTGGGTCTGGAGCTGGTGTTGAGCTGGAGTCATATCACGTAGTGAACTCTGCATCAGGGAGACTCTCTTAAGCCCCGTTTCTGCCTGCAAGCAAAGACTTAGCTCTGGCTGGCCTTGCAGCGCTCTGCCCTTCTCTTTGGTGACAGTAAGTGACTTTCTTAGTGGTTTGAATTGAATGGAAGAGCTGATGACTGAGCCCTGACCTGCCTTGAAGGTCGGGGAGGATGAGTTCCATGCTGAGCATCCTTCAAAGGACAGACAGTGACACCCCACCAGTCCTCCCCCTGAGCCTTTCCCCATGTCTGTGCCTACGCAGGGCTGATGATCTCGGGCTTTGCCCAGGCTGGGGTGGCCCTGGCCGAGCAGGACTACGTGAGCCGGGCTGCACAGGCGGCTGCCTTCCTGCAGAGACATCTTTTCGACCCCACCAGTGGGAGATTGCTGCGGAGCTGCTACCGGGGCAAAGATAACACAGTGGAGCAGAGGTGAGTGATGGCACAGACCTACTGGCCACCCTGCAGGAGCTGCCCAGGCCCCAGTGGTCTGTGTCCTCCCATCCTCCAGGCAGGACCGAACTTGGAGGGAGGGAGGCTGGCTGTTTGCCTTGCACAGAACTGCCTCTGGTGCAGTTTGGGATGGGGTAGTGTCCCCCACCCAGTGGGGAGGAATTAAGGTTGAATCCTTTTCCATTCCTCATCTATGGAGCTGGCAGAAGCCTTCTGCCCCCCGCTGCTGCCACTCGACCATACAGAAACCTGGGGCTGAGGTGTGATGACTTAGCACAGCCACTGCTTATCTTTGACTGAGCTCTGAGGTGACATCTCCTCAGGTAGCAGAGACCAGTAGGTTGGGTTTTACTGGGTTGGAGAATGTTTCCTACCTGGCCAATGTAGAGACCCTGATGCTCCTTTCCCATCTGCTGCTGCAGCCCCCTGCCCATCCAGGGCTTCCTGGAGGATTATGTCTTCGTCATCCAGGCTCTCTTTGACCTGTATGAAGCCTCACTGGAGCAGGGCTGGCTGGAGTGGGCCCTGCAGCTCCAGCACACACAAGACAAACTCTTCTGGGACCCCGAAGGCTTTGCGTATTTCTCCAGCGAGGCTGGTGACTCCTCTCTGCTCCTGCGGCTGAAGGATGGTGAGCTCTGGACCTGGCCATGCTCTGCATGGGCTAGGGAGTGGGGCAGGGGCTGTGGGATGGTGAGGCATTGGGCTAATGGAGAAGCTATTGTCCCCTACAGACCAAGATGGAGCAGAGCCTGCTGCCAACTCTGTCACTGTCACAAACCTGCTCCGAGCAGCTTGTTACTCCGGTCACATGGAGTGGGTGGAAAGAGCTGGGCAAATCTTGGCTGTCTTCTCAGAGAGGCTGCAGAAGATCCCAATAGCCCTGCCAGAGATGGCCCGAGCCACTGCTCTCTTCCATCACACCCTCAAACAGGTACGGTGGGCTGGGGCTCACGTGTCCTTGATGGGACCTGCTGCAGGGAGGGGGCCTGGCGGTGCTGTGGGTGCAGCCCAGCGCTCTGCCTTCTCCCTCCTCCCGCTCATGCTCTCCTCGGACAGGTCGTTATCTGTGGGGACCCTCAAGGAGAAGACACACAAGAAATGCTGCGTTGTGTCCACTCTGTCTTCAGCCCGAACAAGGTAGAGGTGCCAGCACTGCCTGCCAGCCCTGGCCCCCGCGCAGCCGCTGCCTGCCAGCCGCTGTCACCCTCTGTGCTGCCGCATGCACTGCTGCTGCCTTCATCTTTTCTCCCAGTGCAGCTTGTAGCATCCATCCTCTTCCTCCTCTGCCCTGCCTCCCTCTGGGGACCATCCTGCCCTGTCCCTTTTTGCCAGCACTGCCGGCAGGACGGCAGTTGAGCCCCTGACGCCCTCTCCCTGGCACAGAGTGCTGGCAGCCCAGCCCAGGGAGCGGCTGTGGCAGCGGCTGCTGTCACTGCTGGCTGTTTACACCGCTCTCAGCCTGAGCCCAGCGTCCCCAGCGCTGCTCTCCCACGGGAAAACCTTTCGTTCCAGTGTGGATGTCTCGTAGCCGGTGTGGATCCAGCCGGTGTCTGGGTCACCTTCTGCCTGGAGCTGCCCTTGCACCCTTGGGAAGCGGCAAGGCCGTACCCCGCTCCGACTGTGGGTCCCCCTGGCTGGGAGGGGCTGGCTTTTCCCAAAAGCTTTTCCCCCAGCTGTGCTGTCATCGTGTGCTGGGGTTACCACCTCGCTCTGCTCATCCGTGTCCCAGCTCAGAGCTGCGTCACTCGGTGTGTCCCATGGAGGGACCGTGCTGCCGTGGGGACAGAGCTGTTTGCTGTCTGTGGAGCTGGCAGGGAAGGGCAGCATGGCAGCTGGCACCCATCATGTTTGGTGGGCAGCGTTCCTGCCCTGGGGATGGGTGGCTCATGCCTTGGCAAGGCTGTCGAGCTGAGGGAAGCAGGGCTGGGCTGTGGGCGAGGGGACTCAGCGTTTCAGGCTCTGAACTGGACTCATCCCTGCCTGTCAGGGTCCTGGTGCCAGGGACTGTCACGCTGAGCTACAGCAAATGGGGAGCTGGCACTGGGGCCAAAGCACCAGTTTCCTTCTGTAACCCTGTCTGGGGTGAACTGGGGAGGGCTGAACCATCAGCACGGATTCCCTGCTTTGTCCCTGGGTTGGCTCAGCCCATGGAGACTTTAACCCAACCCTCTGCCTGTGTCCCCAGCTGTCTTTAACCCCGGTGTTGGAGGGCAGTCACCACTTCTGCCTGGGCGTGTGGATGGAGGACCCAGCTCCCAGTCCTTCTTCACCATCTCCCATCTAGCAGCACCCTTAGCCAGGCTGGTCCCTGTGCCATGCGCGAGGCCTCTGCTCCCACTCTCTCCCTTTGAAGGATTACAGCGGGTGACCCAGTTTGCAGGGACAGGAAGCGCCGTGGTGGCAGTGGGGAGCCCAGTGCTGCTGCTGATAACCTGCTCCCACTCCCTGCAGCTGGTTCAGCCATCGGTCCCCTGAGCCCACCCAGGTACCCGGGGGGAGGAGCAGCTGGCAGCTTTGGGGTCCTGGGCAGAGCAAATAGCGCAGCCGTTCCCTCTCCTCCTGCGCGCCCGTCCTGCTGGGGCTTCCCCCGTGCCACGCTCGTGCCCTCTGGACAGCCTGGTCTCTGGCAGGAGCAATGGCTCCTCGCCTTGTAGATGTGATGGAGGGAAGGGAGGGGAATCCCACTGCTCAGAGGGTCCATCTCCTGACGGCCATCCCTCTTTCCATGCTGCATGGCATGGAGATGTGGTGCTCCAGCTGCTCCCCAGCTCCCCTTCCGCAGCCTCACGGAGCTGCCCGAGGTGGGACAGCCCCAAGTCACCCACTGTGAGGACGTGGCAGCTTTGAGAATCGGCTTTGCCAAGGAGTTGGACAAATGTCACCACCGTGTCCCCTGCCACCCCCACTCCCTTGGTGCTGGCAGGACACTGGGGGCTAGGCTCCTCTACCGGAACACAATTAATTAGGTCGTTCCAGTAATTAATTCCTTACAAATCTCACATTGAAATCTTTGCTGTAGCAAAATGCTGACGATAAAACAACATTGAGGTCACAGATGGAAATGGACCCTGTGCCTGGAGGAGCCCTTTGCTGCGGGGATGCCAGTGCTCTGGGGCTGATGCTGGCGCTGCTCCCCTGTGGGTTCTGGTGCAGGGAGCAGAGAGGGTTGGATCCCTGTTCCAGGGCTGGATCCTGGCTCCCAGTATAGATCCCTGCCCTGTTAATGGTCTTTAGGGTAATTATGAAGGATCCCATTATCTCCTCAGTTGCAGAGCGCTAGCCTGCCGCTCGCCTTCACGCTGGCCCTGCAAGAGGACCTTAGGGAGCTTGTGAGAAAAATGAATAATGAATTTCAGATTGGACATGAATTGGTAATTAATCACTCCTGGAATTAATTCCAGACAAAGGCGAGGAGGGAGGCAGGCGAGGGGAGCAGGAGACAGGCAGAGACGGGCTGAGCCAGAGCTGGGTCAAGGCAGGGGCTGAGCAGGAGATGTGAGGTGACAGGGGACAAGATGGGACTGTGACAGCCGTTATCCAGGGCAGAGGTGTGGGGACACGGTGACCCCCTGGGGACACAGGGTGAGGGCAGCCCCCTGGGAGGCTGCACGGGTGTCAGTGCTGGGTTCACCTGTGGTCCCAGGGTCAGCAGCAGAGGATGGCGCAGGCTGGGTGAGCAGTGCCGTGGTGGGAGGTGTGTGGGGCAGCAGGAGCCGGGGCGGCGGTGGTTGGTGTTGGCACCCCTTGGTGGTGGCGGTGGCATGAGCAGCACAAACGTGCTGAGCGTGTCAGTGCTCAGCAGGCACCGCGGCGGGCACACGTGCCAGGCTGGGTTGAGCACAGGCGAGGGGGGGCCATGTGCTCCAGCAGTGGGATGCAGTGGGATGCTGCTGCCGTGCCTTGGGCCTGGGAACTGGCTGTGCTTTGCTCACCCTTCGCATCGGTGTCGGCACCAGGCTCCCTGCCCGCTCCTGGCCTTTCCCCTGGCTAACCCGCGAGCCCTGAGGCTTTGACAAACACTTTCCCTTTTGGAAAAGCTAATGATCACTGCAGCCCCATCATCACCCCTGGCTGGTGCTGCCACATCAGCCCGGAGAGCCCCTGACCTGCTGCTCGCCGGTGGTTTGAGGTTTTTTGGAAGCGTTTGGAGGGCAGGAGGAGCTGGGCTGCAGGGTGGGTGACGCTGGGGTTGGGGCTGTCCCTGGGCTGGGTGGGTGTCCCTGGGTGCTGGCTGACTTGAACACCCTGCTCTGGGCTGGTGTGTGCTGGTCCTTGTGCTTCATTCATCCCTGGGTGTCAGGTGGGGACAAGGGAGGTAAAGCCACTGGGGATGCTGAGGACCATGAGCTCCCTCCGGTGCAGATGCGATGGGGACATGGCCACCACGGAGCCCTGGCAGAGGGGTGGCGTGGGTCCCCTGGGCTCCCTGTCACCTCATGTCTTCGGGGGGATGCTGCCAGCACTTGGCATGTCTGCAGGAGGGAAGGACCAGCTGACAGGTGCTGGCTGTGCTCTCACAGCTTCTTCTCTGGCAGGTGCTGATGGTCGCAGATGGAGACAGCGCTGGGTTCCTCTACCGCCAGTTGCCTTTCCTTGCATCTCTGGAGAGGAAGGGTGGGAAAGCCACTGCCTATGTCTGCAGCAACTTCACCTGCTCCCTGCCTGTCACCTCGCCCCAGGAGCTGCGTGGGATGCTCTGCCCATGAGCCTCTCAGCCCTTCTGCCTGCAGAAAGGGGAGACACTGTCACACCAACCTGGGGACATGGGAGAGACCCGTAATAAAGCCACCCTGGGCATCACCTGCCTCCTGGATGGTTCCTGGCAGCGTAATGGGGCTGGGCCCTTCCCAACTGCAGCAGGTCAGCTCAGGCAGCATCTCGGCAGAACCAGCTCCAGTCCCTGGTGCTGGTTTTGGTGTGGCCAGGAGAAACCCTCCAAGCAGCATCTCCTCCCCCTGCACACACGCTCACTCCTCGCCTCTTCTCGCTGAGGAAAAGGAAAACAAATGAAATATAAATCCCAGCGTTGATGGAGAAGTCAGATGGGAAAACCATGAGGGTTCCTACAGCAACCTGGGGCTACACTGTCAACAGCACCTGGATGACTTGGGAGTCAAGTGCTTTTGGAAGTGTTACCGGGTGTGACAGCCGTGGTGTTTTTCTCTTACAGAGTAGATTGTAACATACATTAAGTTATTATATAGTGCATGCAAAAAACCTCCTAATTGCCACAGCTGATGGAAACGTGCCACAAGACCATGCTTAAGCACTTCCAAACAGCTAAACATCCCATCCTGGCCTTGCCAAGGGTGCAGAGACCTGGTACAGCCCGAGAAAGGACTTTTTGAAGTCTCATTTCCTTTGTAAAAGGCCCGGCAGCCAGTGCCCATGTCCGTGCTGGGATGGGGCTTGTGAGGCTGCACGGCTTCCCCTGGGGTGACAGCGAGGTGGGGAGTGTCCCCGGGGCTGGGGTGGCTGGAGGGGACAGTCACCGGGGCTGGGGATTTGGGAGATGGGGGGCTGGCATGGCCCGTGGCTGCCCTGAGATCCTGAGCATCACTATGGCTGAGTGCCCCCACCCAGCACCAGCATGGCTGGGGGTCCCGGGACAGATGTCCCCCCCTGTGCCTCAGCTGGGGCTGGTGGCCCTCCCTGCTGGGGCAGGAGCTTGGGGGCGGGGACCCCTGTGCCTGGGGACAGCGGCAGGGGCTGGAGAGTGACCAACAACAGCTCTGTGCCAGGGAGGGTGGCTGGGCTGGGCTGGAGCAAGTGGGGCAGATGGATGGTGAGGGGGGTTGGCTGGGGTTGTGCTTTCAGACTGGGTGCTGTGGATGGGTGCTGCTGGGTGGGTGGGTGGGTGCTCGGGGCTGTGGCTGCCCCAGCCTGGCCCTTTCCTTTCCTTGCAGAAAGTTTAAATAACAGCACAAGAACTAACCCCTAGAAACACTTTTTGGCCAGTGTTTGAGAAGGTGGGTGTTTCTGAAGTCTAGGCTGGACTGAAGGTCTCTCCCACCCTCACTGGAGGTTCGGCTGCATCCTGCTGACACCAGCCATGGGGATGGCAATGCCAGGTTTTGGCATCTCTGCACGTGGAGCAGAGGAGATGACCCACCCCAGCAGGAGCGGGGTGCTGTCACCAACCACACGAGCTCCCTTTGCTGCAGTGTAAACTTTATTCTCCCTTTCCACCCACTCATCCCTCCTCCTCCTCCTCCTCCTCCCTGCTTCCAAAGAGGCGAGTGCCACGTTTTCACCACCCCCCTGACACCCCGGGGCTCCCCCGGCACGGCTGCCCGCGCCCTGGCCGGTGGGATGCCGTCATCTGGCAGTGAAGCGATGCCAAACCACGCTGCCCGCTGGCTTTCCAGTGGCTTGTGCCAGGATTTGGGGGTAACTGGCCAGGAGAAATGCTTTTGAAGTCAAAGAGGAATTTTGCACCTCATCTTGTGAATGCTTTCTATGCTTGTGGAAGAGGAGGGGTGTTTATTTTCTCTTCTCTCTCAATTTTAAAAGCTGAAGTGTTTCTGGAAATCCAGCTGAAAATTGCTGGTTCGGCAGATGGCTGGCTGCTTTCCTCTGGGTTGGTTATTTTATTTTAACTTTTTTTTAACTTGGCATCTCTGCTGCAGGGGTTGGTTTGACATCCATCCTCACGAGCGCTCAGAGTGGGTCCGTGCTGTGTCCATGCCCATCTTCAGAGAGCGGGGCTGGCACTGAGCCCCCCACGGGGAAGCCCAGATATCTCAGGTCCCATGGTGGGCCAGGACCGTGTGTGACACCCATCTCCAAGGTGGCACAGGGCTGGGGATGATGTGCCAAGCCTGTTTTGGTGCCCACCAGCCCCACATGGCACAGGCACAGGGTGCTGTTCTCCCGCACTGTCGTACTTGTTGACACATCTGTGTAAGCAGCCGCCAGGCAAAAATGTGCTGTGAACCTCTGTCAGGATGAATCGGGCTCACCTCTCGGAAGAAAACCCAAAACAACAAAACAAAAAAGGAAGAAAAGTTCTCTGTGATAAATAACTGATGTTGTGGCACCTCGGTCCTCCTGGCCTCGCTGCTGTGTGGGAGCCAGTGGCCCTGTCCTGGGTGTCCCCGTGGGTCACACTCCCTGCCCCATCGCTGGAGCCCCCTGTCAGCTTTAAGGCTTTGGCAAAGGGCCTTTTGGCTTCAGTTCAGTTGCAACACCCCCCTTGCTGGTCCCCTCAGTGTCCCCTGGCTGGATTGGGTGCCAGGGCACCCATGGGTGCTGCTCTGCATCAGCAGACGATGCTGAAGGAGGGTCTGGCTGCAGAACCCAGCACGGCTGTGGTGGTTAAACCCTCCCTCTGATGCTCCCTTCCTCATTACTTTCCTATGGCTGACCCACCATTTTCACTGCAAATGCTGTTGATTTGCTGCAAGTGGTGTTTTCTGGGGTGATTAATGGGAGACAGGGCTGGCAGGGGGCTGCCCAGCTGGCTGGGGCTCTTGGGGGAGTGATGGAGCAGCTCTCAGTGCTCAGGGGGTCCCATGCCCTTTCACAACACCCATTTGCCTGCCCCCATCCCCATGTTTCCTTTGGCAGTGGATGTGGGGCTGCCCACGACTCTCCCTGGTCCCCCCTTTCCCCACTGGCAGGGAGGTTTGGGGTGGCAGGACGCAGCATCCTCCTCTCCTCTCCTCTCCTCTCCTCTCCTCTCCTCTCCTCTCCTCTCCTCTCCTCTCCTCTCCTCTCCTCTCCTCTCCTCTCCTCTCCTCTCCTCTCCTCTCCTCTCCTCTCCTCTCCTCTCCAGTGGCAGAGTTGTCAAAAAACACCTCAAAATGCATTAAATAACCCATGTGCTGCCTTTTCCCCATGATCACTTGGGTTTCTCATCAGGGTTTCTCACCCTGCTTGGGGCTCTGGGCTCACCTAGAAGCCCCAGCAGCTGTTAATGGGGGGAACCAGTTTTTTCCCTTCTTTGTTTTTAATTAAAAAAAATAAACAACCACAAAACCAGCCCAAACCTTTCAACATTTTAATTTTGAACTCATACATTGGGGTAACTGTGATGCACCCCATCACTCAGCCCACCGAGGCAGCTGGGAGGGCTGGCACCCATCATGTCCCGTCGGGGGGGTCTGGGGTACACGGGGTGGGGGGGAGGCAGCACCAGCGGCCACCCTTGCTGCTCTAATGAGCCTTTCCCTCTAATTAATATTCCCCAGCAAAGCCGGCGCTGCTTTTGGGTCTCTCAGCTTTTATCTCCGTTGGCATTGATGTGACATCAAGGGGAGACGGGGCTTTGAAAGCTGTTTGTTATTTGTGATGTTGCATCTGCAGGAGCAGGATGGAGAGGGGTGTCCCCAAAGCCCGAGTCCAACCCTCCTGCTGTGTCTGTCCCCCCCACAAAGACACGTGTGGGGGGCGGCATGTGCACGTGGGGTTGTAATTCAGGCATCCCCGGTTCCAGCCCTTCGGAGAAGGTACATTGGGCCAAATAATGAGGTTTCTGCACCCAGTTGTTTCCCACATGGGTGCCCAATTCATACGCAAACACACAACTAATTCATGCATGAGCACCCAGTTAGGTCAAGCTTGAGCACCCCATTGTGCCATGCTTGGGTGGCCAATTAGCCAACACATGAGCACCCAATTAGCTAACACCTGAGCACCCAATCTGCTCATGACTGAGTGGCTGATTAGCTCCTGCCTGGGGGTTGTTTTGGTCATAAACGGGCAGGTTTTGGTAGTTGGGGGCTATAGTGGTGCCAGCGGGGAGGGGGAGGTTAGGAAGGGCCAGGTGCTGGTTGTGGCTGCTCTGAAAGTGATGGAAAAGCCCTATTGCATCCCAAAACATTGGGGGAACCTGCAGGGAAGGGCAGGAGACGTGGGGCTGGAGTCCCACTGGTGTGAGGAGTCCTTCTGTGCCCATCCAGCGCCGTTGAGCCCGGTTACTCCAATATTCACCCAAAGGGAATGTGCAGCCGTGAGCTGGTGTGGTGAGTCCCCTGAGCCTCAGTCTCCTCCCCGGGGCATTTTGGGGAGCTCACTGGGGTCCCCTTGCTCTGAGATGTAGGTGGGGGGCACGTATTGGGTCCCTGCTGTCCCCCCCGTGGGGCTGGCTGCATCCCACCAGAGCATTTGCAGGCAGTGGTGGGGGCTGGGGGGCGAGCTGTCTCCACTCCCCCCTCCCCACCCTGGCGTTTGCTTTGCACAGATGTTCACACCATCCAGCTCCAGGAATTCCAATATTCCCGACAAGTGAATTTGCAGCTGAATCTGGCCAGCACTTACTCAAAATGTGATTTTTAAAAAAAATATATTTTTTTTAGGGTATTTTTTTTTTAAACCGACTTTCCATGCAGATCTGTGCCAGGGATTGTGGGGGCAACACCAGACCGCGGTGTGGGGGCTCTGTGGGGGAAGCTCCCCTTGGCTCTGCCTCAGTTTCCCCTCCCACAAAAGCATGTCCTGGCTGTTCCTATCCAAACCACCCATCACCCTGACGTGGCCCTGGAGCGTGTGTCCTGCTCAGCCTTTCCCAGAGCCACCGTGTGCTCCAGCTCCTCTTTTGCCAGGATAAACTGGGGACCCCAAATGCTGTTTCAGGGCAGTGTCCCCCCAGAGATGGGTGAATAGCTCTGCCCCTGCAAGTGGGTTGGCTTTGGGGTGCTGCTGGGTGCAGTGAGCAGAATGTGCAATGGGGAGGTGGGATGGGATGGGCTGGGCTGGAGATGCTGCCTCCCTGCATCCCCAGAGGGAGAAAACACAAGCAGGATGCAACTGAGCCATTTAACGTCTGATTTTTACTGGGCAGAGAAAGGCAGACGTGCTCCTGGGCCATGCAGGAGAAGTCACAGCTGTCCCCAGGCTGGCTGCCATTGCCAGGAGCCCAGGAGGCATTTTGGGGATCATCATCCCCATGATGATGCTCAGCTTCTCCAAAGAGGTGCTGCAATTGTGGGCTGGTGCTTTTAACCAGTATGACCACTTAAAGATCTCCTCCTCCTGCCTGAGGGCACCACAACAGCCTCATCCATTTCTGATGGGACTGTCAGCCTTGGCCACCACTGGGTGTGGATGGCTGGTGGCCCCGTGGCATGGTGGGAGGCTGTCCATGCCTCCTGAGGGTTATGCAATAGACACTTGGCCATTACATGGCTATTAATCCTTCTTTAGTATGTTTTTGGTGTTTACTGACCGCGGTAACTATTGCATTAAATTGAAATTAAATGTGTATTTTGGAGGCTTTACAGAAGGGTGGAGGAGGCTGTCTGGGGAGGAGGGTGCGGGTTTGTGGGTGTGTGGGTGGGAAGGAGAGGTTTTGGGGTGCACAGAGGATCCCAGGAGGTCCTGAACAGCCTTGTCACCAGTGTGGGTGTCCCCCAGGTGCTGTGCCAGGCTGTCAATTCAGGTGAGGTGCTGGTGGCATCTCTGATGTCTTTGGTGCTTTGTGAGCTGCTAAATTAGAGGTGAGAGATGCTGAAGGCTCCCGGGGAGCTGAGGCTGCTAATCAAAGGGGAACAGGCTCTGCTTTTCATCTGGAGTTTTATACACAGCTCCATGGAGGGCTGAGGCTGCTCCTCTCCCCATGGCTGGGTGGATTTGGGGTTAACCCCTTGTGTGCTGCAGCCTGGCAGGAACATGTAGTGACAGTTCATAGAATCATCACAGAATCATTTTGGTTGGGAAAGACCTTTAAGATCAAGTTCAACCATAAACCCAACACTGTCAAGTCCACCAATACACCATGTCCCTAAGTGCCATGTCTGTATGTCTTTTAAATACCTCCAGGGATGGCTTCGTGGCATCAGCCAGGGCTGAAACCCACATTAGGGGCTCTGGGGCATGGGGACAGCAGGAGCCAGGTGGTGGCACCAAGGCTTTGAGGACAAATATCCCGCTGGAATAGCACGATGGGGCCCCCAGCCAGAAGAGCCAGGTTTCTGGTCACAGTGTGGTCATCCCAAGGCCACTTACCCTGGTGCCTTGGGGCTGATGCCCGCTGGCTTCTTTAGGGGCTTTAGCCATGGATGAGGAACCTGAACGTCCCTGCCTGACCCAGTGTTCTCCTCCCCATCCCCAACACTCATGAATCGGGGACAGGCAGAGCCGGGCTCGCTGCAATTATCCACAGATTAAAGGCACCTAATTTAGTTTGAGTTACGAGGCTAAATGGGATCGATATGCTGGGGTGAAGCACACAAAAGAGGAATCAATAGGTGTTCAGAAATGCAGAGGACAGGCTGTATAGCTCTATGGGGTGATGCTTTTGGGGCTGGGGTGGGAGGGAGAGCTGGAGACATGGGAGCGGGTGGCAAGCGATCCCTCAGGCGATGCACGCCAGCAGAGCAGAACTGCAACTCAGCACAAGGCTTTCCTCGGGTTTTTGCAGCTCAGCAGGCTGGGGAGGCTGCTGTGACAGGCAGGAGCTCTGGCTCTGTGGGATTCAAGGCCTAGGTTTGACAGCCAGCCCCCTCCCGTGCTGGTGTGCTTGCCCTCGTGTTTGCTGGGGACATCACTGCCGTGATGAAACTGGTTTGAGGTTCCATCAGAATTTGGGCAGAAGCTGGCTTGGGTCATCTGCAAGGTGTGCACCAACCAGGCATCCTCACAATGGGATGCTCGCTGGTGTAAACTGGGGAAATCCCAGTGGCCCCCCAGGTTTCTGAGCTCCCACAGCCACCAGCAAGGCTTGTTCTGTCTCCCTGGTGCTGGCTTCTGGCCGGGCAGCGCGGCGGGAGGCAGGGTCCTTTTTCACAGCTGACAGCCCATGAATATTTATAGCAGCGTATTAAAGATGTCCACCGCATCCCAAATTAGTCATGGGGCCCTGGATAGAGCCAGGGTACGGTGGCACTGATGTCACCCCTGGCTCTGCAGTTGGATGGTGGTCGTGTGGCCCCGCAGATGCAGTGTGATGGAGCCGGGGGTCCCCGTCCTTCTGGGGCCATAGGAGCAGCTCCAGGTCCTGCCATTGCTCCCACATGTGACCCCTCGTCCCAGGATTTCTACCCCTCTCGGCATCTCTTCCTCACCATCTCATGTTTTGAAACTCAGGTTTCTGTGACCAGTGTCTCCATCACTTGCCAAGGGGTGCGGGAGCTGCTCCCCCCGCCACGTGCCGGGGACGCCGGCTGCCTCTGGGATGTGCAAAGCGTGGCCAGCACAGATGGGTTTAATTAGGGGGGAATTGGTGTTTTGGTGAACGACTGGAAATTAAAGGGGGAGAAGAAGGGGACAAAGTTGTATCCCAGCTCCTAAGGGGCTGAGAGGGGTAACAGAGAAAAAGCAAAAATCTAATTTAGAAAGAGAGTACAAAGACAAAAGTGCTGGAGGGGGTCCTGGTTGTAGTGCGAAGCCTCAGCCCCAGCGTTGGTGGGGATCACGCTGCAAACCCACGAGGGCTGGATGTGTCCCGGCAGCTTGGCCTGAGGTGGGGACAAGAGAGGGTGTCCCCGTGGTGTTTGGGGACCCTTGAGCCCACAGGCTGGGGCAGAGCTCTGGCAGGGGAAGGTCTCTGGCTTTGCCTTCTTGCTCTGACTGCTCTCCACCCTGGCTCTGGCCAGGGACCTGCGTGCTCCCAAGAGAGGTTTGTTTCACCTGGAGTGGATCTTCAGAGCTGGGCAATCAGCCTCCAGCAGTAGCCACCACACCAGGAGATGTTGTCATTATTATTATTAATAACTTATTATTAATAATAAACTGCTTGCGAGGAGAGTGTTTGTGGCACGGCTGAGAGCTCAGCCCCTGCTGAGCGAGTGGCTGTCCTGGTCACAAGGAATTAAAACCTCAGTTCCTGAGGCTCAGCCCTGGCAGAGGGACACAGTCTGATGCTGGGCATCTGCATCTGCACTGGTGGGGTCTGTGGGCTGGGGGATGTGGCTGCTGGGCATCCCTGAGCAACCCCACGCACCCCTGGCACGAGGGGTCTCAACCCCATGGGAAGGTTCATCAGGTCGGTGACCTGTTGGAAGGTTTGTGGGGATGGGACAGGCTGGAGAAAAGTTTCTGTCCTCTTCTCATGGAAAATGTGATTCCCACAGGTTGGGCATCCCTGAAGATCCAGGGATCCCATGGATCTTGCAGGTGTGGGATCCCTGGAGATGCGGGATCCCTGCCAGCACAGGCTGGAGAGTCAGAAGCAAGAGGAAGGGATTCTGCTCATGAGCCTTGACAAAGTCATAATTTAAATGTAATTTAGATTACTTTTCTTCCTTTCTGTGTTGCTGTTTTCTTCACTAAGTGACATGTTTTTCATCTGTTGGCAAAATGAGGATGGCAGATGGGTGCCGGAGCCCTGGGCCAGGCTGCCCAGAGAGGGTGTGGAGTCTCCTTCTCTGGAGATGTTCAAACCCACCTGGACACTTTCCTGTGCAACCTGGTGTAGGGACCCTGCTCTGGCAGGGGGGTTGGACTGGGTGATCTCCTGAGGTCCCTTCCAACCCCACCGTCCTGTGATGATGTGATGGGGGAGGAGTGCCTCGTGCTGGGGACAGGCAGAGGTAGTGAGGGAGGGCACAAGGAGGTAGGAGACAAAATTAGGAGGAAATCAGACTGGAAACATGCCACAGGGAGGGAAAGCTCTGCATGTGACTATGGCATGTCAGAGTTACCCATGGGCAGAGGGTCAGTGCCCCATCCCCACGTTGCTTTGGCAGAGCCCCACAGCCCCTCTGCCCATCCGGGAGCGGGATGGAGGGGCACTGGGGATTCGGGGTCCTGTACAGCCAGCAAAGCTGAGACACACAGGCAAAAACCCTCTGGGAAGCTGCTGTTGTCTCTCCATGCCACCTCCCGTCTGTCTGTCTGTCTGTCCTTTTGCTCTGGCCTCCCTCATCACACACTAATGACAGTCCTGGTTAGTGCCACTAATGAAGGGCTGTGGCTTTGATCGCTGGGACAGATCCTGTGCTCGTCTCTGGCTGAGCTCCTTGCAGCATTAATGAAGCCCTGAAATAATTTTCATTTCCTGGGGCAGCCAAGGGGAAGGGCTGCAGTGGGGTACAGCACGTGGGGTACAGCACGTGGGGTACAGCCCCCAGGCTGCTCCTGAGCTGCATCTCCATGGTAACAGTGCGGGATGCTCCGTGGGATACCCCTGAGAGGCCAGGGAGGGGAATCCCAGCAGCCTGGGGGCTTCGGCAGCGTGTGGGGTCAGGCAGAAATCATCAATTCTGTGCTTGAAAATTCAGAAATCATCAATGATTCAGAAATAAATCATCAATGGCTGGGCTGGGAGTGCAGCTGTCCGTCTGTCTGTCCACCCACAGCAATATCCCTGTGAATATTGCCCAGAGGAGCTGCTTGATCTCAGCCCTGACAGCAGTCACTTAAAGCCCACGTCCACGCCGCCTCCCCCGCTCGCCAGCGATGATGAGCATCTCCCAGAGCAAATAATTACAGAATTAACCCCACAATCCTTTCAGCCCCTAATTTTCCATCCCTGAGCATGTCCTTAGCTCGGCTTCAGCGAGCCAAGGGATAAAAATCTCCAGCCATTTCCATCTCATGGCATCAGAGCTTCGTTTGGCCCCGAACAGATCTTTCTCTGTAACATCTGTCTTTCCTTTTCACTCTGGTTTTTATTACTAGACACATTCATCTTAAAGTAAATGCAGCCCAGGAGTGGGGGGCTCGGGGGTCCTCGTGACACACTGGGGTGAGTGGGGAGGCCGGGATGTCTGGGGTGGCTTTGGATGAAGGTGCAGGGTGGTTTGCAGGGAAGCAGGATCCATCATTCTTCCCTGAAGGTTTCCTCAGGGATGTCCCAGGGCAAAAATCAGCTCTGCTGAGGAAACACAGCCCTGTGCCAGCGCTCGCTGTGGGAGGGTGATGCCTTTAGTGGGGCTGCCCTCTTGTCCCAGAGTTGTCACCCCTGTCCCCACAGGCTGTGAGCAGGGGAGCTCAGACTGCTCTTTTTTATTTGTTGCCGTTTATCTATAATTTAGCACGGTTTTTAGTTATATTCTAATTGAGTTTCATGTGTCACAGCGTGTCTCAAACAGAAAATATAAATATTTAACAACCTCCACTGGTAATAAAGATTCACATTTGCCTCGTTCTGGCTCCCAGTACATGAATATTCCTCACCACGCTCCGCGGGTATTAACTTCATTCAGCTTTCTCCCTGGTTATGCAATATCAGGGTAATGACAGATAGAAGCCAGATCTTAAAAATATATATATATATATAATCAAAATCAACAACAACAAACCAGTTTGATGTCATTAACTCCCCTCCATTGGTGAGGGGAACTCTGACATGTTCCCATTCATTGCCAGATTCTCCATGCGTGCAAGCACCGTGTGCCTGCTCCAGCAATGCTGCAGGTGGGAGCTGCCCCAGTCACACCAGTATGGGTGAGAACTGGGGCACCAGAAGGGCAGGAGCAGCTTGAGGAGACAGAAGGCATCTGAGGTTTGGGTCTTGCAGGGCAAGGGCTGAACAGAGCCTGGTTTGGGCTGAGGTCATGTCCCTGCTGTGCTGCCGTGTGAGCTGGGGCACGAACTAAAGCATCACTGGTCTGTACTGGGGCTGGGGCATGAACTAAAGCATCACTGGTCTGTACTGGGGCTGGTCTGTGAACAGTCTGGGCCTCAGAGGGAGGAATTCCCGGGTGATTTCTGGGTGATGGAGGGAGATTTCTGGGAGAGGAGGACAAGCTGGGTCTATCCTGAGCTAGCAGGACCTGGGCACTGCAGGAGAACGGCTCTCAGGCACTTGCTGTGTGGGGGGTGACCCAGTGCTGTGGCCAGGTCTGGCCCCCCTATGCTGGGGCTTGCATAGGTCTGTCCCAGGGGTGATGAAGCCGTTTGAGCCACAGCTGGGTCCAGGCTTCCCACCAAAACAACCCCCAAATGGTGTTTTGTAGCATTGTCAATGTTTTATGGCCAGGTGAGGCTTCTTGAGCACATTGTTTCTGGCATGACAGGATGGGCTTTGAGCCTGCTGGTACCCTGGGCTTCACTGGGGGGGCTGCCAGTCCCTCACCCCCTGTCCTCATGTGCCTTGGGGACTTGGTCTGCTCCTCAGAGAGCTCCCATGGGAAAGGCTGGATCTTTGAGTGTTGGAAGCCTGCCTTGCAATCACCAAACCCACTTGGTACCCCAAGAAAAGGGAGGACAGGGAGATACACTGGGCTGGTACTGGTGTGTAGAGCAAGAGCAGTGGCATGGGGGTGGCACTGGGCTCCCTGGCTCTGTGGGGCTTCACAGCACCGTGCTCCCCACTCCAGCTCCACCATGGATCCTCACCGACTCTGCCCTTCTCCCCCTGGATCCAGCACCTCTTCCACACATGAATCTCATTTTGGCCTCACGTGGCTCCATCCATGTGCTCCCACAAGGGCTGGGCAGCACCAAACCCCTTCTTTTTCACCTGGTTTGAGCGATGACCCTGGCAGCCCATGGTGCCACCGACCAGGTTAAAACCCTGCTCATGTTGCCTGGGGATTCATTAAGGTAATTATGATTCGTGCCTGTGAAAGGCCACGGGCGGGCTGTGTGACTCAGCTAAATGGTGTTGAACCGGCTAAAAGCACCCTGGGTACCGCTGCCACCTCCCCGCTGCCACCTCCCCGCCGGCACCACGAGGAACAGCCCAGCCAGAGGGGACCACACCGAGTGGGTGGCACATGGCTCGTGCCCAGAGCTCGCTGGGGTTGCCATGTGGCTCTGACACCTCTCTCATCGCTCCCCTTGCTCGCACCCAGCGCGTCCCCACGCGCCCGCCTTGCTCGCGCGCTCGCCGGGCGCTGGCTCTCGGCGGGGCTGGGCTCGGCAGCGAGCTGTTGCCTGGGTTTCTCTATATCATGACGATGTTGAGAGCTGCTGAAAATTCAAAGTGCTGTTTTAATTATGTGCTACGAGGAAAGCAGCCTGACTCTTGGAAGGAGGCTAACGACAGGGCTGCCAGGAGATTTTCAGCGGCTGAAACCCAGCATCCATCCCAATGTATCTTTAAAAGGGAAAAATGTCAGGTTTGCCTGTGAAATAATAACTAATAACCTATAAACAATGACATCAACGTCCACCTCGCTGCTGGGGAAGTGATTTAGAGGTGCCTTGCCGATGTGAAACGAGAGCATCTGCTCTCTGCTGGAAAGAGGAGGAAGATCTCCTCATCAGCATTAAATTTAAATGAGCCAGCCCTCATTTGCACGCTTCTGCGGTGCTCCAGCAAGAGCGGGACTGGGGAGGATTGGCAGGGGCTCAGCAAGTCAGTTCCCCCTCCCTGGCTTTCTAAAAGTGTGAAAATCAGATTTTTCTACCCAAGAAGGCTCCCTTGGGCATTGACTGACCCACTGCAGCCCCACGAGCAGCCGAGTGCGATCAGGTCTCCTCTTGCCCCGGCGCTTTGTGCTCAGCATCTCCTCCCAGCAAGGTCACACACGCCCCATCTCCCCCTGGAAGGCGAGGATGGAGTGTACCCCAGTGTCCCCACGAGTGTGACAGAGAAGCCAGGTGCTCTTTGTGATGTAGAAATTACTTTGGAGCCAAATGAGGCCAGGGTGAGCCCACTCCAGCATCTCACAGCGGGTACCCACACACCCCGGTCCCAGCAGCACCGTAGCAGATCTGCAGCACCTGCACTGCAAGCTGCTGGCAGGCTTTGGTGTGCTCCACCTTATTTTTAATTATGTTTTACTTTAAAGGGTCATTAATTATAAAGATTTCCCAGCAGAGACCTTAAAAAAAAAAGAAGGGGGATAGGGGTAAAAAAAAAAGCCCCTTCCACATCAAGGGTTCTTGGGGGCAAGCTGGAAGATGAATAGTGATTGAGAGGGGTTTAAGCAGTGAAGGAGCAAAGTTTGGGGTGCAGAAGGCCCAGTGGCACTCAGGGGTACCCCCAGCTCATGGCCAAACTTGCCTATGAGCACAGAGCCCCCTCCCTGGAGGAAGAGCAGCCATCCCAGCCACACATCCCAGCCACCATCCCAGCCACCCTGCATCCCGCTGTGCTGGGTGGGATGAAGGGCACAACCCCTCTCCTCCTGGTCTCCCCAGGGATGTGTTTCTCTGTCCCCCCGCCCTCACTGCGATTCACTGCTCCTCAGAGAGCAGGGGACACCCGTGCCACATCAGGTAGTCCTTGCCAACAGTGCCCCGTGCTTGGTTAATATTTATTGATTTTAAACCCATTTGTGTCACTTGCTCCCCAGCTGGCAGGGGAAGCCACTGTTTTGGGACAAGGGAAGGGGAATGGGGGGTGCAGTGCCCTCCCTGACCTGCCACCCAGGGCTGGGAACCAGGGGACCCTTTGGGGTGGGGTGGTGACCCCTCTCCCCACAGCAGCACAGCCCTTGCAAAGGGGTTTAATGAGTTTGATCTCCATGGCATGGGGCTCAGCTGGGGCTGTCACAGCTCAGCCACTGGGAAAATTGGCTGGAAAAACCTATATTGGGTCAAATTTTGGTTAATCCTTTTTATACAGGCCAAGACCTGGTTTGCTCATGCCTGGCCACCAGGAGCTGCTGTCCCCTCCATATCCTCACCTCCTCCCACAACCACCTTTTCTCAATTAGCAGTTGCTCAGCTGGTGCCAATCATCCCAGCTCCTGCTTCCCCCTCCCAGAGGCAGGAGGTTGCTGGAAGGTTCTGCAGCAGCTCTGGGGTGAAGATGGCCTCTGGCTGGAGCTCCCAAGTGCTCAGGTAAGGGCCCAGGTGCAGTTGTTGTGGTGAGACCTCTTGTTGGTGTCATGTACCTTGTGCTGGGGAGGTGGCGATGCCCGCGGGTGCCTCTGGCTGCTGTGAGCTCCTGGGTGGAAGTGTGGTTGTTGGTTTTCTTGAGACTGAAGTCCCTTTGGGAGGGCTGTGGGGTGACTTTGGGTGTGCTGCTGTTGCTCAGAAGGTTTTCTTGCAAAACTGTGGGTGCTGTGAGCAAAGTTTCAGTGACCTGACCCCTGCCAAGGCCAGGCCTGAGCTCTGTAGCCCATCTGTGAGGGTGATGGAGCACTGGGGCAGGCTGCCCAGAGAAGCTGTGGAGTCTCCATCTCTGGAGATATTAAAAACTTGCCTGGACATGTTCCTGTGTGATCTACTCCAGGCAATCCTGCTCTAACAGAGGGGTTGGACTGCATGACCATCAGAGGTCCCTTCCAATGGTTCTCAGGCACTGGAAGGGGTTGCCCAGGGCAGTGGTGGAGTCCCCATTCCTGGAGGGATTGAAGAGTCGTGTAGACACAGTGCTGAGGGACATGAGTCAGTCGGGGACTTGTCAGTGTTGGGTTCATGATTTGGCTTGATGATCCTAAAGGTCTTTTCCAATCAAGGCTATTCTGTGATTCCTGGGGCCACCCTGAGCTGTGGGATGTCTTCCTGGGCTCACTGGGATTCTGGAAGCGCTCCCAGCAGTGCTGGGAGCCGAGGTGAGCACACTTGGGAGCATCATGCGATGCTCACCAGCATCTCGGTGCTCAGCAGTGCTCGGGGATCTGGGGCTCAGCAACAAACCTCTCATTTCCCTCTTGTCTCTTCCTGTCAGACAAGATTTGAAGATTCAATTAGAGTGGGAGCCGCTGATAGCAGCGGTGCTGGCGTGCTGCTCGCGCCCCGTGCTCGCGCTCTATGGGAACCAGATGAAAGCTGGAAGAGATAGAGATGCAAGGGGGGGTGGGGAGAGGAGGGTATTGGAAAGGGAGGCTCTTCAGCTGGCAAAGAGCCTGGCAGAAAAAGGCAAGCAATGCAGATTTGTGGAGTTGAGGGATGGTTGGAGGCTCAGGCTGTGCTCCAGCCCCTGGTGCCCTCTCGGGAGCGGGATCCCAGGGCAGCACTGGGCTGGGGCAGGGGCGAGCCCCTCTGAAGTCCCCCTGCATGTGCTCAGTGGGGTGAGGGTAGATGTTAGGGCAGGGCTTGCTTGCTCCAAACCTCATCCCACAGAGTTGGGTCTCCAGGAGAGGGGGGAGCAAGGCAAAGCCTCCTGAGCACATCAGATGAGGAGCTGCCTCGACCAAGAGGCAGGAGGCTGGATTTCAGTTGGGGCTTTTTATTTTCTTTCCCCCTTTCTGAAGGCTGCCTCTCCCCTGAAAGCTCTGCTTCATTTTGCACTGGCGCCTCAGAGAGATGTAGAGACCTCTTGAGCCATTTGCTGAAACGCTGCAGCCTTTGGTGTGAAGCCTCATGGCCACTCAGCTGGCCGCGGGGACAAGGACAGGCTCCGGTCAGAGCCACGGTAAATGCGAGGGGGTATTAAATAGGGTCAGTGTCCAGTGTGGTGCT
The DNA here is from genome assembly GCA_907165065.1 of Caprimulgus europaeus. The sequence continues at coordinate 1,896,304 of OU015543.1, read as the reverse complement.
GGGTCTGGGGGAGCTGTCTTTGTGGGCTGATGGACCTTTGATCCCTTTTGAGGCTTGACCTGGTCACTAAAACACCCAGCCTGCCCAACCAGGATGGTCTTGAAAGGATGATTCTCTCTCCTCTTCACATTTTCTGGAGGTAATAGCAGTTGTTAAGGAAAATGCAATTTATTTTTTTTTTTTAAAGATAGAGAAGCAGACAAATTTTTATTCTAAATTGTATTTTTTACTATAAACTATATTCAGCTCTTGCCAAGTCAGGAGATTCAGTCTCACCGATGCTACAGCCCCAAGAGGCTCAGCCCTTGCAGATGTAGCAGTTCCCAAGACTCCAGCCATATTCAGGCACGGATTGATTGTGTACCAAAAAGTCATGGTGCAAACATTGATCATGCAGGAAAGTGCTGGTCATCAGCCAAAAATAAGCATTCCCCAGCCTAAATTATTAATTCCTTTTTGCACAGCAAACAGATTGCACTGGTCATGTACGTTCCCTCTGCACAGTGGTTGTGCTTCATGCCACAGTATATTTCCCCTCCAACTACTTGTTTGGCTCTTCACTTAATAAAGATTGAGGGAGACAATAAAAACATCCATTAAAGTGGGGGGAGGGGGAAGATGAAGCCCTGCTTGTAGCCTTGAGCAGTTGGTTTCATTAAGCAATTGCTTCTCCCAAACCCTCCATGGTGGTTCCCAGTGCTGGTACCCAGCCCTGGGGTTTAGGGATGCAGCACCAGACTGGGAAGCCATGGGATGCTTGGGGAGAAGGTCATGGCCATGGTAGGATAACTGAGGAGGGCAAGAAACCATCTGGGTGATGAAAAAGGGAATTAGCAAAATAAGCTCTTGGGAAAAGCAGCTGTTTGGAGGGGGTTATGCCGGGTTAAGCCGTTATCCTGTGCTGTCTGGAAGGTGGGGCTGGTCTCCTGCTCCTCCCAGGTCCTTGGCTACTGTCCTGAGGAGCAAATGTCCTCTTTCAGCTGTGGGTGCTGAGGGTGGGAGCACCCCAGGGGGGCTGTGCCATGGCTGGGGAAGGAGCAGGGGCTGCGTGGGGCTGGGTTTGGTGGGTGTCTTTCTGCTGTCACTGTGTCAGCTGAAATATGGTGAATGGTGTTTTTCCAGAGGTTCATTCACTGCAGGGGGCAGCCAGGAGCCCCCGTGCACAGCAAGGGCTCCCATCCCACAGCTCCCACTGTCACCAGTGGGGTGGGAGAGCTGGGACAGAGCAGGCTCGCTGCCGTCAAAGTGCTTTTCATCAAGCCTCGAGGCTGTAAGCTGGTGGTGGGAGGCCTGTTCTACCCCCAAACTGTGACATCCGAAACGAAATGTGTGTTTTCTCACTGGTTCCAAGGCATGAGAAGAGCTTTGGATCTTGTTGCGATTTATTACTGAGCCCTGAGCCAGACGCCTATATGGGTTCAATCTATAGCTCCCAGAACTGATAGAAATATTATCCCGCCTTATTAAAATCACCCACAGCTACTGCAGCTGCATGTCAACAGCAAAACAAATAGCCACCAGTTCCCATCGGGCTGGAGCCTCTCTGCTGAGGCTGTCTTCAATCCACCTCCTGCTAAAACGGTTACAGATGGAGGCTTTTCCCCTTCCAGCTCCGTGCAGCTCCTGTATAACCGGCATCAAATCCCATTACCACGCTGGAGCCGTCTTTGGCGAGCATCAGCTCGGCTCAAACGCCCCCGCTGATGTGAAACATCACTCGTGGAGCTTTTCCTAGAAGTACAGCTAAGAAAGAGTGTGTGGGGCTATGCTCCCCCAAAACTGCTGTGAAATGGTGGGGGGCAGCTCTGCTGGGGGTGAGCTGGGTGGGGAAGGAGAGCAAGAGGGCTGTGATGCAATGACAGCAGGGCTGCTTCCTCCTCCTCTTCCTCAGGAGGCACAGCTCCTGTCCCTGCTGAGGGTCTGCTGGGTCATTTGAGGTGAATTGCATCCACTGTTGGAGTCGTAACTGATGTTGCAGTGCACGAGTCCCCTTCCTCTCGCCTCTCCAAATGAACACAGCTCTAAAATTCCTGCCATGACCTGAGCTGTCCCCAGCTCACCCCCATCCCTCCCTCCTGTGCTCTTTGGTATAATTAGGGGGCCAGGACTCTGTGTGTGTGTGTGTGAGGTGAATGTGACCTCGTTACTTTCTTATGCAGTATTGAAATTTCTTCTCATTTGCATCCCCAATCCCTCCATGTGCAGCTCTGGTCTCCGTGGTTGCTTTCTGCTGCTTTCCATCCCTCTCGCCAAGGCTGGAGCTGTGCTCCCTCCCCTTGACCCATCACTCCACTTCTGTCTCAAAGCCAAAGCCCATCATGTGTTTGAGGAAGACAAATTCCTGGTTTACCCTGGGTGGGTGAGAAGAGCTGCCTGGGGAGATGCCCTGGGCTGGGTCAGGGCAGGGGATGGGCTTCTGGTTGAACTCTGCTCACCTGAGGTGAGACAGCAAAGCTCTGGGCGCTCCCTCTGCTCCTCTGCTGGCTGACACAGGGGATGACAAACGTCCCAGCTGGGCTGTGACAAGCTCTGTGCTCTCATCCCTCTAAGATCCACAACCAAGATTGTTCTTCCCTGGCAAGAGCATCCTTATCTGTGTTTGCTGTAGCACACAGATGCCAAAACCCTGCTAGACTGGTGCTGGCTTGATCCTCCTGACGTTCCAACGCTTCCTTTTAAACTTAGAAGATATATGGCTCTGCTGAGCCTTTCTTCTGTTCCTGTCCTGGTTGGAGAGGGAGAGCTCTTTGAGACAGGAAGGTTTGCATCATCTCTCCTGTGTGATGTTGGATCCCTTTATAGGGCAGGTATCTTCTAAAGCGAAATGTTTTCAGTTCTCACGGCGAGCATAATTCTTGAAAATGCACGCAATAAACAAAATGAGCCAAATGTAATTAAAATGGAGACAGCATATAATCTGGTAACCCACTTAGAGGCTCAAAGCTTCAGCTTTAAAAAAAAAATGTTTGCTCCAAATCCATTTAAATAAACAGCCCGACACACAAAGGCTCTCTGTACATTATCAGGATACAAAGAGAATCGGATCAAAAGCAGCTGTGGCCGGGCTGTACATGTGTAGCGAGGAAATTGCTTCATCCAGGACTGCACCTTGCACATGCAAATGTGTTTGTGGACCTTCCTGTGACTTGCACTGGTACAACAGCCAAGCTGTTGGGCTACTGGGCTGTGCTCTGCCAGGGCCAGGGGGGCAAAGGCTGGTGTTTCCCCCATGGCAGGAGCTTTTGCTGGGGAAGCGAGGGAGCTCCCGGCACATCAGCAGGTCTGGTTGCTTTGTCATGAATGGAGAGAGGCTGAAAACCAGCTGAGCTTTGCCCTTTCCATGGGTGCAGACGCTGCATCTGGAAGGGGAATCGCTCAGAAATGTGAAAAAGAAATGGGAATCCCTGTCCTCAGCATCCGTGTCCTGGGTTCTCCACTTGCCTGGCGTCACATGTGCCACCATTCCTACATCCCCCTGGGCTTGCAGGAGGATCTCCTGGCTGGTGGTGGGGCTGTGTGGTTCACATCTCCTCCTCTCTCTGGACACTGTCTCTTATGGTTCTGCAGCAGAGCCTGGCTGGCCTTGAAGTTTTGCCAACAGCCATGTGATTTGTCTCGGGCTGGACAGCACAGGCTGTGAATCCAAGATCAAGTGTGCTTCCAGGCCAGCAGGATCCAGGCCAGGGAAGGCATTTTGGGTCAGACAAGAGCATCTTCCTATTGCTCTCGCAGGTGGTTTTGGCTTAGCTGGAGCTCTTGGGAAGAGGATGGTCATGTATATAATACATATATGTGTGTGTGTGTGTATAATGTGAGGGGCTACCAGAGGAAGGTGAGAAAGCTATTTCTAAAGCAACAGGAAATCTTAAGCATTAAGAAACAGGGTGGTGGCTCAGTCTGGGGGGATGTCTGCCCTCGAAGGGATGCAGAACATGATTGCAGAACATCCTTTACTCTGCCCCCCTGAAGGAAGGTCCCTGGCTTGTGCCGGGACCGCTCAGCGTGGCACAGCTCGTCCGTGGGCGTGGCTCGTGTCACCTCCGCTCCGCGGCGGATGCTCACAGCGCGGTCCCCGCCGTCGGGGCCGATTCCCGTCGCGGGCGGGACTCGTACCGGCAGAGGGAGCTCCGGCCGCGTCCGCCGAGCTTGGGGGGACTGGGGGCAGCGGCTGCTCAGTGCCTGGGGAGGTGGCGGGTTTCCCCCCGCTCTGGGCCCGGCTCCCTTGGGATCGTGCCCCTGCCCAGTCCAGGGGCGACCAGCTCCGGACGGCGTAGTCCCTCCCGGGGAGCAGGGTGGGGGCACACGGCGATGACCCACATGCGCCGAGCCCAGCAGCACCGTCTCCGCTCGCAGGCTGGGGAGGTAACCCGGGACTGTGCAGCAGAGCGAGGGTCTCGGGCAGGGGCTGCCCGCAGCAGCGAGGAGCGGAGCCGCGGCTCTCGGGGAGGGGGGAGGCGCTAACCCCCGGGATCTCGGGGGCTGCAGTTGGCGTGCGCCTGGCTCCTGGTACCGGCTCCCGCTGCCCTCAGCACCTTGGCCCCGCTGGCGGACCCCGCCTGGGGCTCATGCCCTCCTGCAAGAGGGGCCGAGCGGCCCCGGTCTCCTCCCCCATCTCCCGCTGCTGCGGTGGGTCCCGCCGGTCTCTGTCTGAGGCAGCGCAGGGCTTTCCCCCTCCGCTCCAGCGCTCGGCCCTGCGGGTCCCGCTCGCCCCCCACGGCAGGAGGTGGCTGGGCCCGACCCCCCACCAGCCCCGTGCGCCCCGTCCAGCCCCGTCCCTGCCCGGCCAGCGGTGCTGCCCGGACTGACATCTGCCTCAGCCAATGGGGAGGCGCGGAGGGGCCGGGGACGAGCTCCCATTGGCGGCGGGGGGAGGAGGAGCCGGGACTTGAAGTTGGAGTGAGGGATCCAGCTGTGCGGAGCGCTCGGCTCGGCGCGGCCGCCCGCGGGAGCATCCTCCGGCCCCGGGCAGATGTTGGGGCGCGGAGGGGGCGGACAGAAGCGTTAGGGCGGCCCGCCCCGCGGGAGTGGGGGGACAGCAGCGGCAGCCGCCCCACCGCCGCCTCCCTACCCGCGGCTCGCCCGGCTCGGGCCCCCGGGAGGCACGGCAAGGAGGAGCTACGGAGCCCGCAGACGGCAGGGCAGGGCGAGGGGGGCGGCCTGGCCCCGGCCCCCCTCCGGCCATGCCACCCCGGCGCTGAAGCCGCCCCGCCGCAGCCCCCAGCCCCACCATGGCCGCGCCCCTCTAGGTATCCCCCCCCCGGCTCGCCCCGCGTCGCCCCGGCTCCCTTCGGGGCCGCCGGCCGGAGGATGGACGAGGATGGACCGCGAGCGGCCGAGGAGGAGCCGGGCAGAGCCAAGACTTTCATCCGCCTTAATGACCTGTCCGGGGCCGGGGGCCGCCCGGGGCCGGGGGACCGGGAGGCGGGCAGCGGCGGCTCGGAGGCGGAGGCGCTGCCCTACCCGGCGCTGGCCCCCGTCGTCTTCTTCTACCTGAGCCAGGAGAGCCGGCCGCGGAGCTGGTGCCTCCGCCTGGTCTGTAACCCGTATCCTTTGCAGGTGCTCGGCGCCCAGGTAAGCCCCGCGGAGCGCCCCCTCCCCATCCCCGGAGCGACGGGCAGGGCGGGTGGCACCTCGCGGCTGGAGCCCGCCGGGTGATGGGGAAGGAGCCGGGGTTTCGGGACACCCATCACCTGCCGTCCCCGGGGTAGGGGAGGGGGACCCGGGCGGTGCTCGCCCCCTCCCCGGTGCTCGGCCGGGAAGTTTTCCGGGCAGTTGCAGGGGGGTCGCCGCTCCCCGGCGGGGTGCAGGGCTGGAGGAAGGGGGGGCGGTGCGGGGCTCCCCTCCCTCGGCCGGCCCGCCTCGATCCCCGGCCCCACGGGGAGTCGGGCCGGAAGCCCCGGGATGGCCCTTTCTCGCACCGGCCTCTGCTGTCCCCGCTCCCTCCGGCACTCCGAGGGACCCTAACCCCAGTCTCCCCACCTTGTTAGAGCCCTTCTTTCTCCCAGACCTCATTTTTCACCCATTTCAGGCTCCCCGGTCCCTTCTCCGAGTGTTTTAAGGGGGGGTACAGTCTGGGGGGAGGCAGTGGTGCTGGGCTGGGGAGTGTGGGGGGACGGTTTGCTGCCTGGCTCTGGCTCTGGGGTCCTTAAATAATTCATGGCATGTGAGGTGGCCAAGGGCCCACTCTCCACAATCCCCTGGGAGATGCTCCTTGCTTGGAGGGATACAGGCAAGGTGGGGATCATGGTCCCCAAGAGTGCAGTGGCCAAGGGCTACTGCTCACCAGGTTGTGTGGTGAGCCGTGACCCTGCAAAGGCATCTGGTCTCCTTCCAAACTCCCTGGCTGCTCCGGCACAGGCTCTGTGACCGAGCTGCTTTAGTCAAGTTTAAGCTTTCAGAAGAAAGGGGGAGAAAAAAAAAATAGAAAAGACAATAGAAAAATTGCTTCTTGCCATGATCTTGGTGCCTTTAAAGCCTCCCTTGGAGCTGAGTTGCAACCAGCACGCAGTTCATAGCATCGCAAGTGTTTTACCATCCCCAAACTCCAGTTCCATTTATGATTTGCAGAAACAAAAACCCCCAAATGAAATGAAGCGAAGCGGCGTGGCTCCCAGCAGGGACTGGTGCGGGAGAGGCAGCAGCTGCCCGGCTGAACGGGGAGTTACCGGTTCCACACCGCGCTGCCCGCGCAGGGGAGCGCGTACGGGCAGCAAAGCCACATCTGGAGTGGGAGAGGCTGTGTGGTAGCGGGGAGGACATGTTACAGAGGCCAGAATATCCTGTGCGAGTCCTCTGCGGCGCCTGGTGTGCGGGAGCTGTTGGGAATTACATCTCGTCTGAGGTCGATGTGCCTGGGAAGAGTGGTGAGGGTCTGTCAGAGTTGGAAATATTGTTTTACTTGAGCTTCAGCAATAATTTATTTGATAAAGAGGCTGCCTTCTTTCCTAAAATGTCCCCCAGGAGGGGAAAAACAAGATTTCTCTCTCTTCCCAGTCATGAATACTCCCAGCAGTTTCCCCCCACGTCTGTTTCACACCAGCTAAGCAGTTCAAAGCTGTGTTTATTTAAGCATCTTAGGAAATCTTGCAACTTTTTGAAGATTTCTGTTTTGGGAAGAAATATTAACAACAGACTGCAAGTCCGTGTGTTCGTCTTGCCTACTATGACTAATATTATTTGTGATTGCTGATTTAAATAGGTTTTCAACTATCCTTTTTTTTCCCCCCCTCCCTTTCCTAATGATGTTGTTTTGAAGCAGGTGTTAACACCTGCATGGTTTAGTTGTTTTTAGTTAAATCCCCCACCCCAATAATAGCTCAAAAAGCATCTTCTCCTCTGTGGCTGCACATACAAGCAGATTAACTTTTGTTCTTGGAAAATTAGTGTGACTGTGGGCACCTGCAAGCACCTCTGTGAGCAGGGGATGAGCGTTAGGTGCAGCCCTGCAAGCTGGGATTTTCCTCATCGCTAATTTTTCACTCGTCACCGACAGAGAAAGGCGCTTGCTGGGCTACGGGGGATGAGGCCGCGGGTCTCAGTCGTGTGTCTGCGTGCGGCTGTTTGTTTTCAGGGTCACTGACCCAGAATTAGGGGAGTTTATTTAAAAACAACACACACACAAAAAGCAGTTCAGCCTACAGATGAGAGGAAGGCTGTGGCCAGCTTGGCACCCGGGCCACTCGCTGGGCCATTCAGCAGAGCAGCATCTCGCTTGTCCCTTGGCTCTCTGCAGCCCAAGTGCCAGAGCTGAGCCTGTGGCTTGTTTATATTTATTGTTATTATTTTTTTTCCAACCCTCTTAGTGTGGTGGGACAGAAAAGTGACTTGTCTTGGGCTGTAATCTTCTAGGAATTGTGCCCCACTGCTAAAACCGTATAATCACGTCACTGGAAAGTCTTTGTTGCCACCAGCTGCCCTGGAGAGGAGTGACAGTGCTTTGGCTCACGCGGCTGGTGAATCCTGCCCCAGTGGGTTTGGGGCTTTCACTGGCTTCTGCTGCTCTCTTGGGTGGCTTTTACCTTTCTGTGGGTGAGATTGGCCATCCGTGCAGAAATCAGATGGGTGGGCTCTTGCTTGAGCTGTGCCATGTGGAGATGCACGGCTTGCCAGCTTGGCAAGGTGTTTTTGTGGTGTGCTAATCTGGCTGATCAACCTGGCTGTCAATGGGGTCTTGGGAGGAGGTGCTGGAGCTGCCTCTGTCCCCTGGCTCCTCCACCTGCCCCAGGAAGGACAGCTTGTGTCCCTGGGATGCATCCAGAGCCCCTGGGATGCTGCTCTCCATCCTTCTCCAGGCAGCTTGCATGACCGTGGTGGCCAAGGCTGGGATGTGGGGTTCGGGAAGGGTGATGGTTGATGGGCTGAGTCCAGCAAGGATGCAAAGTCCAGTCCAGATGGTTTCTTGGGTTTTTCTACTGTGTTTCCATTCAGAGCATCCTCTGCTTGGGCCAGGTAGCTTTCTCCCTTGCTGTCTGGAGCAGAGACAGGGGACCTGTGCTGTGCTCCAGCTCCTCCTCTCCATTAGGGCTAGAAAGAGATCATGAAGCTTGTCCTGATCCAGAAACTGAATAGTCCAAAGCCTGAAATCTTAAGGTTTTAGCCTAAAACGATATAAATCCTGCAAAGGTGTCTTTCCCTTCCAATCCATTGCGGTCTTTGAGTGAAAACCCAGCTGGGACCAGGTGTGCCATGCAATGGAGACTCAGGGAGGGGGGGGTACAAGCCTGGTTTCCCACCCATGTGTTCCCCTTGGCTCCAGGATGAAAGGCTGTGCCCCGGGTGAGAACCACCTGGGTCAAAAGGGAACAGGGGTGGGACATGCTTAATGGTCACGGCTCCGGACCCATGGGCTTGGGGCTGGGAAGGCCTGCAGTGCCAGGCAGGGCGTCCTGGTGTGCAGTGAGAGGAGAAGCCGGGGGAAAAAGAGGAGGAAAGCTGGTTACTTGACTTTCACTTACAAAATAAAAGCACCATGAAGGCTGGGAAGATGAAAGGCTGTAGCAGGGTCTGTGCCAGGCTGCTCCTCTGATCAGAGTCAAGAAACGAGGCTATTTCTTGAGAGTTGCGGAGTGATTGAAGAGCAGGGATGGAGAAAGTGGGGAGGATGCTACTGCTTGGTGTTAAGAGCTCTGAATAGGAAAATAACAGTGTAACTGGAAGGGCCTGTGATCTATATTGTAGTACTGAAATCTGCCTCCTCCCGCGCACGGTGCCTGCAGAGCGCTGCTGCCTGGAGAGCGGCATGCCGGCAACGGCGGGGGCTGCGAAAAGCTGCTCAGAGGTGTCGTTCTGGGGAGGTGCCCCCAAATTGGTTGGTTGAAATCCCATTTTTTTTCCCTTCTGGTTTGGACAGTGAAGGGCAGCTCTGTGAATGCTGTCGCTGGGGAGGGGAGGTTTGGGTGGTGGTGATGGGGGGAGCGCTCCTGTCTCACCTGGCTCCTCCGCTGCACGGTCCCCAGGATTTGGATTTCAAAAATGGCTTTAGAGAAGAAAAGTGTCTTGATCCGGTCATGGCAACCAGCCTTGCCTTCTGCCTTTGATCTGCAATAAAACTCAGAGGGCTCTTCCAGCAGCCACCTCACGCAGCTCCGCTCGCTTCCCATTACCGAGAGGTGGACGATTAAAGGCTCTGTCCCGGGAGCTGCCCAGTGTCCCCAGCTCTTGCTGGAATTCAGCAGAGCTGCAGATGGACAGTGGCCTCCAGGAGTGGACCCGGAGCCCTGGGAGCCTCAGACCAAGCTGAGGTCTGTGTTGGGCTGGCTCGTGGGATGGCTGGAGCTGCCGTGCCAGAGCTCAGCACATCGTGGAAGGCAGCACCAGCAGCCGGTCAGCCCTCGCCCGCTGAGCTCGCCCCGAGCCCCGCGGGTCTGTGTGCTGGCACTGCTCTGCATCGGCCTGGCCAGATCCAGCTCTCCTGGAGGGACACGTCCGTGTGTCCCACTGCACTGGAGCAAGGAGGCTCCTGTGCGGTGGGGACGAGAACAGAACCCGCTGAGCTATGCTGTGGTTTGGGCTTCCCAACCCTGATGGTGCCTCCTGAAGTGCTCCCATGGGGATGCCCGCAGTGTGGGCAGTGGGTGACCAGGACCCCGTCACCTCAGTGGGTGCTTGGGGTCCTTGCACCCTCCTCAGCTGTGCCAGCTCGTGGGGAGAGCTGGGCACTGGGCGAGCTCCTGTTTGAAGTCCTCGGCTGTAGCACAGGGTTAAGAACAGAATTTTTTTAATCAAGAGAGCGTGTTTTGAGGGGAGAGCACGTGTAGTGTCCTTTAAAGTTCAGTGCATCTGTTCCATCATCACTTTGGGGTTTAATGGAGAAAAATGCTTTGTTTTGAGAGGTTGGACCTGAAAGGGATCATGTTTTGGTTTAAAAACCCGGCAAAGGAGTCAGAATCTGTTTTCTTCACCTGCATCTGATTGGCCAAGCCTCCACCAGCTCCCTGCCCCGTCCCTGGCTCCTGGGGGGAAAGGAGAAACATGACTTGTCTGGCTGGGGGAGTGGGGGGTCCCACAGCCCCCTGGCTGGGTCAGAGCATCCTGCTGCTCCCCAGGGCAGGTGCTGGCACGTCCCTGGGCTCACGCCAGCTCCTGGGTGAGGGTCTCGGAGAGAAGCAGCACCCATCGCCTTTCAGCAAGCACTGCATGGGGGTGCGGTGGTTATTTCCCTCCTCCCAGGGGACAAGTAACTGCAGAACCTCTTCCCTGCTGTTCACAAACCCTTCAGAGTGAGGTGGGCAGGGGCAGTGGGTGATGTTCACCTCCCAGGGCTGGGTGCAGTGGCCAGCATCCCTCTCCTTGCTGCCATCCCAGCAGAGCCAGGAGCTGGTTGATCCCGATCTCGGTAACACCACATCTCACCAGGGATCTCTGGACCCATCCATTGCCCGGCTGTGCCAGCAGCCCGGCGCTTCCTTTGCTCCCTGCTTTTGTGTGTGTGCTGTGTGTTTTTTAAGGAGATTCTTCTGTGAATTCCCTCTTCCAGGCTGTTGTGTCACATCTGGAAGTTTGTGTAGGAGTTTATCCAAGCGCTGGAGTACAGCGCAGCTTTTTCTCATTTAAAAATCATAGGCTGGTATTTTGAAGCGGGCTGGGGAGGGGGGAGGAGGGAAGGGGAGAGGGATGCTGTCTGCCAAAAAGGAGACTGGAGCAGAGGAATCATAATGACTTCCAGAAGTTTTCTTTCTTTCTTCCTTTCTTGCTTTCCCTCCCTCTCTCCCGGCGCACAGACAAAAGGCTCGGCATCATGCGGTTCATGGTTATGTCACCCCAGCGCGGGGAGCCCCGGCCGGGAGGGGTGGCCCTGTCCTGCCCAGGGACCCTGCTCTGCTCAGGGACAGCTCTGCTGTGGCTTCTGTAGGAAATCCAGACAAGGGCTCCCATGTAGGGCAGTGGGAGCCATCTCCCAAGACCTGCTTTTTATTTGGGGTCCAGAGCTGAGGCAGGGTGGCTGGGGGGGGGGGGGGCACAGCCTCTTCCCCAGCCCCTGTGCCTAGAACCAGGGGGCTCAGGGAGGTGGGTGAGAATTCAGGATGGGGCTGGACCTCCCCAGCTGCTGCTGGTCCATGGGACCGACACATCTCCTGGCTGATCCGTGCAGGCTCGCTGCTCTCGACTCGATCAGCTTTTGTGCTCTGTGCCCCATTCAGTAGCACGGGGTGTTGGAGCCAGTCTGGAAGTGCCCAGGATTTTATGATGCATAGAAAATTTTCTGCTTTCTTTTCCCCCCAAACCCCCTGCAGATGTTTTGGCATCGTGCTGAAAAATGCCTTTTCCCCATTTTTTTGCTTTAAACTCTCTTTCACTTTTTTTCCTTGCTGAAAAGACCAAGTTTTTGATTGCCTCAAGTTCCCTGCCTAGGTCTCTCTTAGTTCTCTTTTTCTACTGTTTTGCTGGAAGGGAGCAAAACATTGAGCCAAAATGAACATCCCCAATGTCTTTTTTTATTTGGATCATGAAATCCTTTTCCCTTGGAAGAGGAGCCTTAGGGAGCCTTTGCACCCGGCGGCTTTGCTGGCCACTGCGGATGGGGAGGAGGGTCCAGAGGAGCGGGGCCGTCCGTGGGGAACCGGGGAAGGAGCATCCGGAGTCAGGTTGGGAGGGCTTTGAAGCTTTGCTGTGGTTTGGAGGGGTTTGAATTGCCGAGTTAATTAAGAGGCTTAAGTGTTTCTGGGTTTGTTACGAGGCCAGATCGTGGCTTTCCTTTCCCCAGCGCCTTGGCTCTCTGCTGAGCGACCTAGATGTGAAATAGTCCCTTTGGATGGTGATGCACATGGAGGTTTCCCCCAACCTGGGTTCATTTGGCTTTGGCTTTTGCCAGCCTTGGCCTGTCACCCAGGAATCTGGCCTGGTGCTAAGAAGGGAAAAAAAAGAAAAGAAAAAAAAAAAGAAAAAAAAAAGAAGAAAATAAAAAAGAAGGGAATTCTCATGGTTTTATATAACGGAGTGAGTAACGACCGATCGTGCTTTGGGATGCTCTCACATCTGCTTCCTACCAAAGCCCCAGCAAAGAGGCTTTGAGCAGATGGAAAAAGCACATATTTCAGCCTGAATATTTGCTGAGAGAAACTTTGAGGCTCGATCTCTGTGATGAGTGCCATGGTGCTGGTTACTGCCTTACGGGAACCGGGCTGTCGGGGTGCCAGGAGCAGCATCGCGTGCCCAAGGTGCAGCGTGGCTGGGCAGGTCCCGTGTGAGCCCCGAGCCAGGGCTGCACACACACGAGTGTGGGACCAGGACGTGCCTGTGACTCAACCCTCAGAAGTTCACTGGTTAGTCACATCACAAGTGGATGGAAATTGTCTCTTGGTTTGGCTCTGGTGCCTGAAGCGTGGCTTTGGTCGGGATTTTTAACGTGTTTCCTAGGTGGAAGGGACTGGCTGTTTGATGGTTTGTTGGGGTTTTTTTTGTTGCTTGTGTCCTCCTTGCTTTCTCTCTCCCTGTGCCAGGATGCAAAACCCTGGGGTGGGGGCAGGAGAGGTCTGAAAATGGGAATGAAATGCTAAAGTAGGTGATGGGTGAGAGCTGGGAGCTTGACACAGACAAGACAAGCTTGTAAAGAAAAGGGGATTTAAAAATTTTAATCTATACACTAGTCCCACGCTTACAGGGTTCCCAATGCAAAGCATCCATATATTTATCTCTAATTTGAGTCTCTTCCAAGAGAATTTCCTCAGTGCATCCACCAAACCAGCCTCAAGATGCTCCCTAACCCTGGAGCTGAAGGCAAACCTGGCACTGGGCGAGGGGATTCACAGGGATTCACACCTTCCCGGGGGCGGGGGGGGTTTGTGCCTTCAGGATTTCCTGTGATTCATAACTTAATCAGGTCAGGTTTAGCTCTCACTCCTCCTACGTTATCGACTGCCTCTGTGTGCTCTGAGATGCTGGTGGCCACAGCAGCCCAAGGCAGAGCCCTCCCCTGCCCAGATGGTGAACAGGACTTGTTAATGATTTGTTAATTCAATTAGAAAGCACTCGTTAACCCATGGTGAGGCTGAAGCTCCCTTCTGGAGGGCAGGGCTCGCCCCCATGCCTGCGACTCTCTCTGCCAAAACATTTATTTAGTGTTAAGCTGCCAGCCACGCTATGCAAATAGAGATGTTCATCATGAATAAGGTTCATTTTTAGCTCTGGGTTGAGCCTAGCCTTGGGAAGAACCCAGCTCCTGGAGGGGTGATGAGAACGATTCCTTTGCTGGGGAGGGGGGAGACACAGCCCCCTAGGGCTGGGTTGGCCAGATCCTAGGGGTGGGAGCAAACGTCTGGGCTCCTGCTCAGCCCTGGGGTCCTGTGGAATAAAATGTTCCTTCTGCTGTGGGTTGAATAAGGCTTTCAAGTGCACTTGATGGGCTGCACTTTAACCAGCCTCCTCCGCACCGGCGCTGGCTGCGAATAGCATGAACGCCAGGTCCGGGCTGGCGGTCCCCGAGTCTGGGTCGGATGTAGAGTGTCTTTAATTTGGGAACTATCGTGTCTAGATAGACTGGCTGTAGCAATTCTACCTTAACAGGAGAAAGCAGAAACCCCAGTAAGAATGATAAATAATGGGGCCCTGATGCTCCATTGAATTAATGCTTATTTGGGCAGACGGGGAGGAGAGGAATTAAATTAATATCTGACTTGTAACTGCTACTGTATGTGGTTATTGACTTATCTTGCTTTGGAGGACCATAAATATGTCTCGGGATATACCCCTGAGACCATAATCTGCTCAGGGTCACAGTGCAGGTCTGTCTCTGATGCTCCTTCAGAGACTCATCCTGACTTCTGGGGTCAAAAATCCAAATTCCTCTGACAAAGGACCCAGCCACGTGCGGAGGGGAATGTGTTTTTGCTTTACTGCGAACCTACAGCATAAATCTTGAAGGTCTCTGCCTCACATAAATCGCTTTATTGTTTGTAATCCTCCGGCCAGCTCGGTGCTGGAGGGCGCGGAGCCCGATTCAGCTTGCGGGAGAGGCGTGGGTAAAGCTCCTCGGCTCTGGAATTGGGATGGGTCACAGCTGGAGCCTCACCCCAATCTGCCCCCTTTTTCCCTGTGCCCAGGTTTCTGTCCCCCATATACAGTCATTTGGGGGGTTGAGGATGCCTGGGTGAGATAAGCTGGGGGGGTCTCAATGTGCCCCTCAATAGCCCTGGCCAAGGGGTTCAGGTATCTGTGAGCCTTGGGGAAGGAGTGAGGTTGTCTCTTTCAGCACTCGATGTCGTGTGGGTGCTCCAGTCTGGGTGATCCGGTGCATGCTGACCCCAGGCACCCCAGCAATGCTGGCTGTGGGGCTGGCACGGGGCATTCCATGGCTCAGCATGCCCCATGCCCGGGTAGATGGGCTTATCAGCATCCTGGGCATGTGGTCCCCACACATATATGGGTGTATGTGGGGTCAGCAGCTTGGGTAGCTCATGGTTGGGTGACAGCATGGGCCAGGCTGACCTGTCATGGTCCCCTTGAGAGGCTGGAGCTGGTGCTGGAACATCCCTGGGTGGCTGAGCCGTGGCAGTCTGTCCTTCCTCTAGGTAAGGCAGATGTTTCCTTCCCACCTCATGGGCTCTGTTTGGTGTAGGGGGTAACTCGCTGCCTACGTGACTCTCCTTACAGCTCTGTGTGTTGACCTGCTCTCCAGCACAGCCCATGCTAGTGGAGAAGTCCTCAGCCAGGCGAGAGTTGCTCTGAGCCCCCACCCTGCCCCTCGCCCATTGCTCCAGGCCTGGGTGCATCCCCTTGCCTGGGTTTGGCATTGCTAATGTGTGGATATTTTTTAGGATGCTTCTGTTTTATCCTGCCAGCCCATCTCTGAGGTTGGAGCACGGCCTGTCCCCTTCCACATCCACTTCCCCAGGCTCTGCCTCTCCCCTCCAGCCACTGATGTGTCACTCCCATGGGAACAATTTCCCCCACCACTGGCAAATCAAAGCCCCTTCTTCAGAAACTGCTCCTGGCAGCAGCATGGGGGAATCCTGTCTTTTATCAGGCTAGAAAATAGTGGAGGAGCCCAAGGTCAGTGAGGGTGGAGATGCTTCTTCCTTCATCTCAGTAAATGGGCTCTGGCTCATCCAGCAGCGGATGTTCAGATCTCCCAGCTGGGTTTTGGGCTTGGCTTTTTGCTGGGTTTTGTTTTGTCTTTCTTTGTAGCCCCATGAAACTGGGTTGTCTCTGCTCTGGGAACACAGAGGGTTGGGCAAGTAGTGGTCAAGCTGCAAATCAGGGGGACAAAAGGATGCACCAAAAGCGCTTTGCTGTGCTGCCTTCTCCTCCCCTCCCCAAATCCCCTCCTTTCATCTGCCAAATACCTTGATTTTTCGACCTCTGGGTTTGGTTTTGTTGGGTTTTTTTATCCTATTGCCTGGGTTTTGCATCGGGGGCAGGATGGAGGTTTGGAGGGGGTGGGGGGAAGCGTGTGTGCGCAATGAAGCTATTCGAGGAGTTGTGATCTCTGCATTTCATTTTGCAGTTCAGCTGGAAAGATCTCGTTTCCAAATACACCCACACACAGGCACAGCAAGAGAAGAGAAAGCAGGCGAGGAGCTGCTCAAGGGGGATGGGGCAGCGCGGGGCGTTTGGGAGCCTTGCCCAGCCTTTGGAGAATCTGAGATCCAAAGCCTTTATCTGGGGACAGGAGATGGTACCCAACTGCCCAGGGCAGCTGTGGGGTTGGACATGCACCCCATGGGCTGAGCAGAGCCCAGGGCAGCGCAGTGGTGGGACCTGCTTTTGGAGTGGAAGAAGAGCAAAGGCACAGAAAGGAGACACAAAACTCCTCACCCGGTGACCTTCAAGCTGAAGTCAGCTTGTTCCCAAAGATGAGGTGGTGCTGGAGTGGCTCTTTCAGCCACTCCACATCCACAGCATCTCCCCCCAGTGCCTTCCTTGCCAGCTGGGTCCTGACTCCAGTTTGGGTTCTGGAGATGCTGATGGAGGTGTGGAAGGGATGCAGGGAAGGATGGGGTTAGTGGAAAGCAAATAAACCTTCATCCTGGTGAGCATCTGGGTGTGCAGCAGCAGGTGAATGTGAGGGGCTGGCCAAGAAGCTGAGCAGATGGGGGCTCAGTGGTGGTGGAAGGTCTTGAAGAGACATCTCAGCCTGCCTGGGCTGCAAGCCAGCAACAAGATGCTGGGGGCTTGTGGGGGCACCTGCCTGAGCCCCCAGGTCTGGGTCCTTCCCCAACTTTGGGGCTGTGGAGCAGCTCAGGGTATGTGGGAGAGCATCCTGTCTACAGGGTGCTGTCATGGGTGCCCATGTCCCCCCACCTTCCCTCGGGTGGATGCTGGTGGCACATCTCTCACCTCGGCCCCCGCACACCGAGCCCTCCCGCCATCCCTCAGGGTCAGCGCGTGACTTTTTTCCATCGCTCTAAAGAGACTGAGCTCATACAACAATATTCCCTGAGCCAACACCGCTTCTTTTTGAAGTTCCTTGTTTTGGTATTCCTCAAACTTCATATCCTCAGGCACGAAACACAACACCCCTTGGCACTGGAGGCTTCTCCTCAGCGCCGTGGCTTTGGTTATCCCCAGCATCCCACCCTCTGGTGAAACCACTGCCCCATCCCCACGCTGCCAGCGGGTCCATCCCCTCCCAAACTCACCACAAGTGTTAAATGGTGGTAAAATAAGATCCTTTGGCCACCTCAGCATGGTGCAGTGTGCCACCTGGGCTGGTGGGGGAAAGGCAGCCACCAAAGTGTGGTCACGGCTGTGTTTGTCTTAGCCGGGGTCCACAGCCGGAGCTCTGCCAAGCAGGGAAGATGCCAGAGCAGGGAGTTTATCCCACGGTGTTTGATTTGTGGTGGCGGTGGAAGTCAGGTCAGGAGTAAATGTGGAGGATGCAGCAGAGAAGAGCAATTTTGAGACAGTCACAAAAGCTTCTCGTGGTACTAGAAGTTGGGGTTTCCTTTTAATCCCCCCCTGGCCCTGCTGCTGGCTGCACCGGCTGCGAGGTGAAGTTTATGAGAGAAAAAACAGCGGTTCCGGGAAATATTTTGCCTCGCTTGTATTGTTGGATTTTTATTTTCTTTTTTTGGCAGGGGATGAAGGAAATGGGAACACAAACACTTTGGCTGGTGGGTTCTTGGTCCAGAAATCAGCCTGGCCAGTGAGTGGTTGTTTTGGTGGGGAGGGAAAATACTCGAAAGCGGACAGGGTTTGAGTCGCTTTCGTTCCTCTCTCTTTCCATCCTCGCTCCCAGCCAGCTCTTAGGGTGTTATTAAATGAGGGGTGAACGCATCTGAAGGCAGAGACTGTTAAAGCAAGGATGTGCATTGATGTTCCTGGCTTCCTGTGCGTTCTCACTGATTAAAATCTTAAATTCTTCCATTTTTGACAAGATTTGGGGTTTCTGTGCTGAGCTGGAGAGTCTCTATGGCAACAGCCAAAGGCAACTTTTCTCCCTACCCCTTTTTTTTCCTGCAGAGGGGGAAAAGGATGGGTGTGTGCTGGTGGGGCACCAGTAACTACTTGAAACCCCCTAATATTTGGGATAGTGAGTGCTGGGAGAGGACTGGGACTGGTTAAACTGGAATATAGAATTGCTTTGAGCCTGTGAAGCCAAGGGGCTGGGGTGAGTTCCACCTCGGCTCAACCCTTCTCCCAGTAAATGTATTTTTTTGATGGGGTCAAGAGAGCGTGGTCGCCTCCATCCCTGTGTCCATCCCTGCCTCCATCCCACCCCAATGCCAGGGATTTCCCACTTGGGTTTGTTGTGTCCGGAGGAGTTTGGGGCTCTTCTCGGAGTGTGATTGTGGCAGTGTTTCAAGAGGCAATTAAAATCCTAACCTTTGAGGGAAAGCCTTGCAGTATGTAATAGAAAGGAAACCAGCTGGGCTAGATTGAAATGTAATAGGTTTTGGGAGTAATTTTTAGAATCCTATACTGTAGGTTTTTCTAGAAAGATACTATACAATTTAATAACATGTTATATTCTTATATGTTATATTTAAATCATCCTATAGTATTGTGTAGGAGGAATCTAATTTTCCACTACAGGGTAGTATACCTTTCTATAGGTTTTCAGTTGTGGGGCTTTTTTGTCCAATGGAGTTAAATGAAAAATTATATCCTTCCTAGAAAAATCTAACAAAATGATGAGAAAATAATACCTTTAATTTATTAAATAAAGTGTGTAAGTATTTTCCATGGGGGTTCATATGGCCTCATAAAAACCCACTTTGAGCTTGTTGGGGAAGTGGTTTGTGTTGGGATAGAGATGGGTACAGAGCTGGTTCCAGCTGGGCAGGGTGTGGGCTTTGCAAGGGGGACCTGGGCCTGTGTAAAGGGGGAGAAAAAGAATAATAAATAAAAGCCAAGACTTTCTTGCATCTCTGTTTCCCTTCCTGGAATGCAATTGGAACAGAGACAGAGCGGTGGGTTTGGGGCTGTGATCTGAGCTGGGGCGTGAAGCTGCACTTGGGAGCTGCAGGGAATGGGGTGAGGCTGGGGGTCAGATCCTGCACCCAGGTCCTGTGGGCTTGGGGCTGGTGCTGGTAGCCCAGGTGGCTGCAAAGGCTGGAGAAGGCAGCAGGGAGCTCTCTGCCCTGGGAGAAATGGGCTTTGGAAATAGCACGCAGGGGCTGTGTGGTGCTGTGTGGCTGCAGCAGCAGCAGGAGGAGGGAAGGGCTGAAAATCTGGCCATGGAGATGTCAGGCGAGCCTGTGGGCAGCAGCTGTGCTGGTCCTTAGTGGGAGACTGGGCAGCTCCGTGGTCTGGGATGGTCCCATGGGGGCCAGCTCTGCTCGGCAGGGCCAGACTCGCGTTGCTGGGATGGCTGGAGCCGCACAAAGCAAATGAGAAGCTGCTGCCCGCAGCAAAGCGGGGTGGGTGTCCCATCCCAGCTAACCCCCAGCCTGGGGTCGATTTATTCATTCATTTATTAATTAATTAGCTTCAGCCCCCCATGTGGAAGTCCAGGTCAGGGCTATCTGCAGGACCTCAGGGTGGATGATGCTCCTATATTTATTTTGTGGTGCTGCCTTTTCTGTAGGGGCTGAGTCCTGTTGTGGTTTTGCCTGGCAGCGTGTGGTTTGGTCATACTGTCACCTCCAAAGTGGGACAGCGATTCCTCCTCCGTGCTGGCTAATGGGAGCCATGACTGGGTTCAGTGGGCAGATGGCAAGTGCTTGCTTTGTGTGCTGGGGGTTAGGGTCTCTGTCAACTGGAACTCCACCAGTAAATCCCCATTGCTGGGATGCTCTGCTCATGTATGAGTAAGGCACCCCACAGGCTGGGGTACGAGGTGGCCTGGGCATGATGCCACTCTCCAGGGGAAAATCAGGCATTGGAAGGGGTTGCCCAGGGCAGTGGTGGAGTCCCCATCCCTGGAGGGATTGAAGAGTCGTGTAGACACAGTGCTGAGGGACATGGGTTAGTCAAGGACTTGTCAGTGTTGGGTTCATGGTTGAACTGGATGATCTTAAAGGTCTTTTCCAATCCAGGCAATTCTGTGATTCTGTGAAAATGTGGGGTTGGGCTCCTTCTTTGCCTTAGCTCAGAGGTGCCCATCACCGTGTCCTCGGGGACCTGTGTGGTGCTGGGAACCTGCATGGCCGAGTCCCAGGGAACTGGTGCCATCCCAGAGAGAGGTGCAGGGGAAGCTGGTGGCCCTGGTCCCTCGAGGTCCCCAGAGGACAAGTGCCTTTTAATAGCCATGGCAACTAATAAGCCCTGTGTGGTGACATTCCCACTGTCTCCATGGCAACGGGCCGAACATCACATAGCAACATGTGCCTCAGGTACCCATGGAAACGGGCTGGGTAGGTTTTTAGCATTGCTGAGTTAAATCTCTGCTCTGGAGGGTTGAGGGGGGTTTATGCCCAGGTGAACCCACCACTGAGGGCAGGGGCGGGGCCTGGGGTGAAAACAGGGGGCTGAGGGGCTGCAGGACCCCAGGGGCTGGGCGGGAGTTGGGCTGATAACGTGAGTGGGGGTGCAGCCCAGTGAGGTGTTCCCAGCTGGTGAAGATGGGGAAGGTGCATGCTGCTCAGGGGTTGGGTTTTAAAATTTTTTTTTCTCACAAGGGCAGCAGGTCTTGGGTGGGAAAAATGATTTGAATTAATTATCTGATGGGCTTTGAGTTGCTGAAGAGGGAGAAAAACAAGAGATGCTCAGGGCTGGATGGCTGGAAACTACCTGGCCACAGGCAGAACGGTTTCACAGAGGAATATTTGCAGACACACACAGGCTGGTCTTCCTCACCATGCTGGGGTCACCTCATCCCCAGTCTCCCAAGCTGGGGTTTTCCAAGCCATCAAAACGGGGCGCAGAGGCTGGGAAGGTCACTGCAATGGGCAGCATCCAGCAAGGGGGAGGCAGTGGGATGTGCAGCGGCTCTGTGTGCAGCCTCCTGCCATGGCTTGCTCAGCACCTCATTAACTAGCCCTGGGTGTCATGGGTTAATTAGGATTGGTAGCTGTTGGGTGCGAGGGGTCTGCTGGGGTTGTGGTGTGGGCTCAGAGCAGCCCCAGCTCTTGTCAGTCGCTGTGGATGTCAAGTTGTGCGCGCTGGGTGCAGCATTTCCCCTGAATTCCTTCAGCAAACGCAGCCATTTCCCCAATTTATCCACTCACAGGCTGACAATTTTAGGAATTCGTTTCTTTGGAGCTATTGAAGTGTTTCTTGCTAATGCATTTCAGCCCTTTTTCCCCCGTTGTTGCAGACCTACCATTAAAAACACATTGCACGGGTACTTGGAGTATCTCGAGTTCCTGTAGACACTCCTGCCAATAAATGTGATTGCTTTGGGAAGTTTTACAGGTTTGGTTTTTTTAAAGGCTGTGAACTGAGCTGGTTAATTTTTTGGGGGGTTTTTTTCAGTGAACTTTCAGGCCAACCTTTTATCTCTTATATATTTTCCTCCTCCTGGCTGGTGCTTGGTCTGTGGAGGGTTGGGAGATGCAGTTAGGTAACATGTTCAGCAATGTCCAAGTCCCACCAGCTTTGTGGAGGGATTAAGCTCTCACTTTGCTCAAGTGTTTGTCAGGTGGGACTGGGGGACTTGGAATTGGTTGAGGCTTTTTGGAGTTTTTACCTGTGGTTTATCTGTTGTGGGAAGATAAAGGCTGGCCCAGAGCAGGGCTCATGGTGTGGGTTTGGGATCATGGGTCCATCCTGGTCAGGCGTGAAATTGGTGTAGCGATGGATGGGCTTTAAAACCAGTGGAATTCTCTGTGCCAAAGCTCTTCTGGCTGTTGGGGCTGACAGCAAAGTGTCACCTCTGCAGTTGTTGTCATTAGCCTGTTTTCACCTGCCCATCGAGGCACTGGGGCTCTCGGGGCAGCTCCCTTCCCTCCTTCCCAGCTCCATCCCCATGGGAAATCCCTCCTCGTGCCCCAAAATCTTACTGCACCTCTCACCCTGTGCCTGTGAAAGGCATTTACAGCGTGGTTGGTCTGGGGTGCTTCACTGCCTCTTCCCTGCTGCTTGTGTTGGATGTTTAATGGTTTAGAGGAAAAATATATGTGGATATCCACAATAAATGGCAAAGGGCAGCAGTGATTTGGTGCCTGGGAAATGCACCAGTATAACCCCAGTGACCTGAGCTGCTGTGGCCAGTGGGGCTGCTGGTTTCTCTCAGGACTGTGATTTCCAGCTCATCCTTTAAAGCAGGATGGGAAGTGGTTTCACGTGGAAGCTGAGGCTGTGCTGGCTGTTGGCCAGCGTGCCGAGACCGGCCAGGCACCAAGCCTTGGGCATGGCAACGCTCTGCCTCTCCCCAGGGACAGGGCACACTTTCTCTGCTCCTTCTCTTCCTAACCAGGAATTTTGGGTGCCAACTGGAGGAATTCAGTTATCTTTGAGTTGTCTTCTACTCCTCTTCCAGATTCTGCTGGAACTGGTCAGGGTGGCTGATGAGGGAGTGCAAAATACCTGATTTTGTGTGTCTCTGCTTCCCGCTGGCTTTGCACCCTGGAAACCTTCTGTAGACAACTTGCTGTACCCCAAGCAAAGAGAAAACCCCAACCTGGAGAGGTCCTTGTCACAGTCATCTCCCTGCTGTCTATCCCCATCACTGGCTGTCCCTATACAGAGATTTAACCTGCAGTTTTGGGTGGTTTTGTTGGGTGCTCCTGCCTCTGCTGAGGAGCTCACTTCTCCTGCAAGGAGCCGGAGCTGGGGATCCCCATGGGTGCCTGCAGCACCCTCCTCCCCTGTTTTAGCATCAGAGACCTGGGAAAAGCTTCCTTTGGGTTTATTTTAGAACCTGGACAGAGCTGGGGCGTGCAGCCTGCCTCTCCCTTTCCCACCTAATGAAGTCAGCTTTGTGATTCCCAGGGCTCCATTCAACCAGCTGGTAAAAAAAAAACCCCAAAAATAATGGGGAATTGGGATAACATCTCCAGCCACTGGGCTTCTTACCCTGACAAGTGTCACTGGGATGGGAATTAGCCCCAAGCCATGGGCTTTGGCAGGGACCCACATGCCAGCATCGGGCAGGAGTTGTCCCATCCAGCTCCCCAGCATCAAGCACGGGCTCGTCCCGCCGCGTGCGGGAGGCTCAGTGGTAACAGCACCAGCGCCAGCCTCGAAGGAGGGCTGCAGCCAGCTCAGCGAGCTTTAATTAAATCTGAAATCCCGGCCTTTTTCTCTCCTGGGCTTGGGATGGCACGAGGAGGAAATCAGTGGAAGGAAATAATGAGAATTAGAGCAACTTCAAGGGCCGCTGCGTTCTGGCTAGCAGGGGCTGGAGGCCGGGTGGGCTGCTCTGGGGTGTGCGTGGCAGGGATGGGATAACTCCTGGGAAAGGGCTGTGCCATGGCTCCAGCTGAGCTTCATCCACATCTGGGATTTGTTCAAACCCGGAGCTTGGAGCGGGAAGTGCCATCTCCCTCTTAATGACTGAGTGGTTCTGAGCCTGGCAGCAAACATCCCCTGCAGTAGGTGTCTTTTTTCCCCACCCCCCCCCCCCCCCCCCTTCTCTTTAGAGGTGTGCTCATTAAGACTGCAAAGAGCCTGACTATAAATTAGATATAAATGTACAGTTAATGTCGAGTCTCACCACGGCCAGGGTAGGTATTCTGGTGTTTAAACTAGCAGGGCCAAGGGTGTAAGAATCCAGTAAAGTTGGGGGGGGGGGGAAGGGAGGAAAAAAAAGAGGAAAAAAAGGAAAAGTGGCTCTAATTGAGGTCGGTATTTGAACAGCAAAGACCAATTAATGCTCCTGAATCAATAGGTCTGCGTGACTGAACTAACACATCCTCACCAAAGAGGAGCCTGAGGGGCTTTAGCCAAGACCCTGCCTGGGGTGAGCTGCTGCCACGGCTGAGGTTTTGATGTTGGCAGAGATTTTGGTGTTTGCAGCCCTGAGGGATGGTGCTGGGCTGAAGCCAGGGGTGGGTGGGTGAGGGTGTGCCTGTGAGATCCCAGGCTGGGCATCTCCTTCTGCCCTCAGCTCCACAGGAACCTGTGAAAAGCCACTTTTCCCCCCAAACCATAGTCCCTCCCCATTGTGTTTTCACCACCCAGTTTTTCAGGCCAAAGTGGATTTATCTGGGGTGGGTTTCTTAGCCGAGGTGTGCTGGTGGTGCCAAGGTGGGGTGCAGCTGAGTGGCTGTGCTTCCCCCCAGGTCCCTATTGTGATGGCCTGGAGCCACGGTCATCCCTCCACTCACCTTTTGGCTGTCCAAGCCTCGCCGGGGCGGTGGTTTAGCAAACATCCAGCGTTCCCAGCCTCACATTTGTATTTTCCTTTATTGCTATTCCAAGAAAACGTGTGTGTGCGTGGGGAGAGGAGATTATCACGTTAGTGTTAAATACCCCGGGGGAAGGAGTGTTAAATACCCCGGGGGAAGGTGGGGCGGGCTGGCTACCTTATCTTTGCCTGGACTATCTTCCCTGGACAGCCAGCTTGAGCAGCAGCACCCACCTGTGTAACGTGGCACCCATGGGTGCAGCGTGCTGGGCACCACGGTGTGCTCGGGCAGCCAACGTTGTCCCAGAGAGTCCATGCTCCCAACAGACACGAGAGAGCACGGTGGGGAGGAGGAAAAAAATCCTTGTTGTTGTTGTTCCATGAATTCTCGACACTGAACTGATGCATGTGGCAGATGAGACGATTTGCCTCCAGGCGTACAGGAACAACATGCGAGGCAGGATCTTTTTGGTGATCTGGTGTCTTAATCATGAGATGAAGTTTTCCTGGGGTGGGAAAGGGCTGGAGGGGCCATGGCTTGTGCACCCATGGGTCACACTGTCCCTGCACCGCGGCCAGGGCTGCCCATGGAGCCGGGTGAGGCTGCAGCTCACCCCAGCGCTGCTGCTTTTCATCCCCATCTTTTCAGAAGAGGGGAGAAAGCTGCTGCTATTTCACCACCTTGCTCTGTTTCCAGGTTGGGAATCCAGGACGCTCCCAGGTTTGCCGGAGGAAGGTGGGGGAAAGGCTGTAAAGCCTTGGCTGTGCTCGGCAGGTTATTTCTGGCCGGGTTTGGTGCCGCGTTCGATACCTTTCGCTGCCTCGTTCCCACCTCCCACGGCCCCGCGCTGCAGCTGGGCTGAGGAGGGGGAAGGGGAAAAGGCTGCTGGCAGCTCCCACAGGGCCTGATCCTGCCCTGCTCGGGTGGCAGTGGGTGAGATGAGTGCGTTAGGTCTCTGCAAGGAGTTACACTGTCCGGTGGAGCAGAGGGCAGGTGTCCTTCCCTTTGCATCTCGCCTTGCCTGGCCGGAGCAGCGCAGGGGACAGGAGGTTGGTGCCAGTGTCCCTGTGCCAGCTCCCTACGGAGTGACACAGATCCCAGGGACCCCCTCCACCCCTCCAGCTGCCGCTGCCAAGGGCGCGTGGGCAGGCGGGATGAATGAGCTGAGCTTTCTGAGATGCTCACGGCAGGTGCTAACGAGTGTAGCTTGAAATACCTCATCCCCGTTAAATATGGGGATTTTATTTTGTTTATTAAAAATAAAAAAAGTATGAAAAAAGCCTGTATGCTGGCCAAGAGTGTTGGTGGGAGCTTCCTCCTCCTCCCTTGCCACCAGCAGTGCCCCATGACCAGAGCATGATGGTGAGGATGCTGCAGGGTATGAGGGTGGTGGGATGGGTGCAGGATGTGTCCCTCTGCACCGCGCTGGGTGCAGCAGTGTGGGAGGGCTGCTGGTGCTGGAGGGATGTCCAGACTGGAGTGTGGGTTTAGCTGTGCTCAGCTGGCTCCCAGGGGTCAAACACAGCTGTTGGAGGTGCCCGTGGTCTCGGCATTTCAGCCCCTCTCCTTGGCTCTCATTTCCCTTTGAGCTGGTACAGACACTCGGTGAACCCAGCACCAACCCAGCGAGTTCAGAAACGGCACCAGCGGCGGCTGCCCCTCACCTCCAGCCCCATCCCCATCTCCATGGGGAGCGTGATTTATGTTTTCATGCTTTTCTAGTGATTTCTGGTGTGTTCCCACGACTCCAGCTGCCGGGACAGCCGGGGGAGCAGCTGGCTGGGCGAGCTGGCAGCGCCGGGTGCTCCTGGCTGGCCCACGCCTGCCCAAATACAAGCTGGGGAGAGTGTGGAGTTGCAGGCTGGCACTGGAGGTGTGGTGGGTGCTTCAGCAAACTGGCATTTTCTAAAATTACCCAGGCTGGTTCCCTGCTGGGGGAA
This sequence comes from Caprimulgus europaeus, assembly GCA_907165065.1. The sequence goes on along the minus strand of OU015543.1, from coordinate 1,870,254 downwards.
TCGCTCGCACAGTGCCATGGCTTCCCTGGCTTCTCCTTGCTGCCGGAGAGGTTTTCGGCTCAGCACCCTCTGTGGATGGAGCAGCACCGGTGATGGGTTGGGGTGGCCGGCGCCGGGCGGGCTGTGGGGACCCGACACACGCATCTTTGTGGAGAGTAAACACTGTCACTTCGCATTACGTCCCCGCTCGCTGTCGGACAGGCGCTGGCAGTGGCTGCCTGCACCCGCCCTGCCGGCAACCTGAGCCTGGCCAACCGTGGCCAAGAGCGGGCGCTGGCCAAACCCCGAGCGGTTGCGCTGGCCACGCTCTGCGGAGCAGCCTCGGTTGATTAAGAAATGGTTGCGTAACCTCTAACGAGGCTCCTCTTCTCTTGGGTTTACAGCCTCTTGCCTCTCTCCCCTCTCATTAAGCTGATGTGTGGTTCCTCCTGGCTTTGCCTTCCAAGGGTGGTGATGTGCAGATAACGGGGGGCTGCTGCCCACCTTCTTGCCTGCCCCAGTTTGGAGTGTTTTTTTGATGCTGGGTCAGTGGTGGGGTTGAGGACAGGGACAGGGCAGCACCTTGTACCTGTGCCGGTGTGGTTGGGGATGTGCCGGGGCATCACGGATGAGGCTACGGCTGCTCTGGCATTGCCGGCTGTGGGTGCCCGAGCTGCTGAAAATATTCAGTCGCTGAGCACTGCTGCCTGGAAGGAGGAAAAAGCCGAAATATTTATCTTGGAGAGAGGAGAGAGCCGGGAAGGGAGGGCAGGGAGGGATCAGAGCGTGCCGGCGCTTGTGGCTGCCGGAGGGGTGGCTCCGGGCACGGTGCCTTTGGCCCAAGCCCTCTCACTGACGTGCACAGTTGGCACCGTCTGGGCACGGGGATGCTGCGGGGATCCTGAGAGGCTTTGGCTTTGCTAGAACTGAAATGAGGAGAGGGTGGAGGTGGAGGTGGGGGTAGGGGGGGGGTGGTGGTCCAGCCCCGCTTCCACGCTCAGGCCGGGGAAACAAAAGAGGAACCCGTGGTGACATTTCAAGCATTGCACAACTTGGCACCGTTGGCAGCGCGTTGGCTTTCTCATGCTGTTCCATCCACACACGCCCTTCTTCTTCCCCAGCCCCAGCTCTCCTCTTCCTCCCTGGGGGAGCAGCCGGCACTGGGAGCCACTCTCGGGTGCTGGCTCTGGGGATGACGTGCCCCCGGAGCCCCTTTCCCACCCGGGGAAGGGAAGATGTGTGATGGAAACTCCTGCCTGGCAGGATGATGGTCCCGCTTTCCCTCCATGTGGCTCATGCTGAGCCCCTCAGGGTGCTTGCTGCTGCCTGGGGGTGGTGTCAGGGAGAGGGGGGACATCTCTGGGTTGGACCCTTTGGGGCTGAGCCAGCCCTGTGATCCCACTCCCATGGGGTGGGCATTGGGAGGCTCCATGTCCCCCATCCTACTGCTGCAGCCCCCCCAGGGTCCCCACAGCTCAGCTGGGGGAGCCCCATGGCAGCAGATCTGGGAGTCTGGCTTTGCTGGCTTGTCCCTCTGTCTGTCTCACATCTCTTGGGCAGTGCCACCAGAATGCCTGCCTGCGTGTGAGCAACACTTGGGGTGGGTATCTCAAGGGCTCCATCTTTGCACTGGTAGTTCCTCGCAGCTTGGGGTCACAGGGGGCTCAGGAGATCCCAGAGCCTGTCCTGCCTCAGTTTCCCCATCAGTAATACAGGAATTGCAGGGGAGAGCACCATCCCCAACTGATGATGTGAAATGAATATTGGGAACTGGCAGCTCTCTGACTTCTCTCCCACCGCTCGTGACCTCCCTTTTGTTCACACAGACCCTTTTTGTATTTTACTTCTTAAAATACCTATATCAATACTGTGTCTGGGCAGCTGCTGTCCCTCAGCACCTGCCGTTTCCCTGGGCAGATGGAGCTTTGGTGACGTAACAGCATCCCCAGTCCCTGGGGCCTCGCAAACCCGGGTGGTGTTTGTGGTGCCACGTGGCAGTGTGCCCGCCTGTCCCCAGCTTGTGTCCACTGAGCCTGTCCCCACTGGACCCTGGCTCAGAGTTTGCCAGGGGGCTCTCTGTGGTTGTTGAGTTGTTTGAAGATGCGGGGCAGAGCTGAGCTGGGGGGCATTAAACAGAGTGTGGCCAGCAGGTCTAGGGAGGTTCTCCTCCCCCTCTACTCTGCCCTGCTGAGGCCACATCTGGAGTATTGTGTCCAGTTCTGGGCTCCTCAGTTCAAGAGGGAACTTCTGGAGAGAGTCCAGTGGAGGCCACAGAGATGCTGAGGGGCCTGGAGCATCTCCTGTGTGAGGAGAGGCTGAGAGAGCTGGGGCTGCTCAGCCTGGAGAAGAGCAGCCTGAGAGGGGATCTGATCAATGTCTGTAAATATCTGAAGTGTGGGGGCAAATGGATGGGGCCGGGCTCTTCTCGGTGGCGCCCAGTGACAGGACAAGGGGCAATGGGCACAAACTGGGACACCAGAAGTTCCAGACAAACCTAAGGAAAAACTTCTTTCCTGTGAGGGTGCCGGAGCCCTGGGCCAGGCTGCCCAGAGAGGGTGTGGAGTCTCCATCTCTGGAGATGTTCAAACCCACCTGGACACTTTCCTGTGCAACCTGGTGTAGGGAACCTGCTTTGGCAGGGGGGTTGGACTGGGTGATCTCCTGAGGTCCCTTCCAACCCCACCATTCTGTGATTCTGACTTGGTCCTGGTCTATCTCCTTGGCTGGTCACCCCAGTGAGTCCCTGAGCATGGAGCTGCTGCTTTGGTTTTGGATTTTAGTGTCTCGCTGGCTTTGAATGATACCCAAGGGGTGGGTTTGTGATCTGCATGGGCGACCTGCTGAGGGTACCTCTCTGGATTTGAGTAACGGCAGGGCAGAGGTGTTGTGTGGCCTTTGCACCCTTGCTGGGTGCTTTGCACCTTGTGCTCGCTCTGCCTCCTGGCAGAGCTTGGGGACCCTTCTCTTCCTCCTCCTGCCGGCACCCACAGAGCTGGGGCAGCCTCTGCAAGGGTCTCCTTTCCCATTGTTGCTGTGGTGGGGCACAGGGCATCACCATCTCCCTCCTCTTCCTCTCCATCACTGCTGGGGTGAAAGGCTGGTGGGATGCTGGACCCTGGGGGGGTGCAGCTCCTGCCCTTCATCCCCCACCGCCGGGTTCTCAGTGTGGTCCCGTGGGGGGAAAGCCCAGCCCGGGGGCGGCTACGGGGTTTTATAACCCTGAGAATGAATCCCAGCCATGGCTGGCCGTGCCTCGGGGGAGTGGGGTCACGTCACTGCCCAGGAAACCGCTCCCTGGGAGCGACAGACAGACAGAGAGGGACAGACACCCGGCGGGGCTGGGAGCGGGGGCGCGGGAAGGCGAGCTGGCAGAGGGTGGGATCCCCGTGCACCCAAGGTTTATGTCTCACAATTTGAGTGCTGAGCTGTGAAATTCATGGAGAGTTTCATGGGGTGTGGAGCCCAGTGATCCCATTCATGTGGCTGTGGAGTCTTGGCCTTTGTCGTTCACTCCTGCACGGGGCAGCTCCAGTTTGAGGGAGCCCAGAAAGTGACGAGCTGGGAGGAGAATGGGTGACCTTGACCCCCATTTCTGTTTGCATTGAGCTGTGTTTGAGCTGTGCATTGTCATGTCCTGGTGGCATCGTGTCAGTCCATCACCCCACACTTTGCAGCTCTGCTAATTAGGAAGTTGTTAAGCTGAGGTGTAATGTTGGGAGGTGGTGGCAGCTCTGTGAGGGCATCGCTGCCTGGTTGGCATGGGGCAGGTGAGGCTGGACGGGCAGAAACCCTGGGGTCCCAGGGGGAGGTGTGGGGGTGAGGGAGGGGTGGGTGGGAGAGGACAGTTTGTAGGGTGATGGGGGGTGCGTGAGACCTTGACTCCCCCTAAATGGACAAGCAGGGCTGGGGTTTAGGGTCTGCAGGGTGCCTCGGAGGATGCACAGTGCCTGTGGAAGTGCCTGGGTGTCACCAGCAGCAATGCCCTGATTTTGGGAGAGCAGAGCTGGGCAGCAGGACAGCAGGCACGGCCTTGGAAGGGGACGCTGAGGTGGCACCGCATGTACAGGGTGCTCTGCCCACCGCAGCCAGTCCTTGCTCTGACCCTGCACCAGTGACCCAAATGAGCCGTGCCCTCAGCAGTGCTGGGCAGGGGCTGGGAGCGCTGTCACCCATCATGGGAACACGTGTGTGGCCCCTGGCACTCAGCACAGCCTCCCCAGCCTCCATTGTTTCTCTGCTCGCTCCCAAACCCATCCTGGTCGCACTGAGCCGTGCCTGGAGCATCGGCAGCAAATGCCTCACTGGGGACTCGTGGCTCCTGCCCAGGTCCCAGCCCTGCACTCAGCTCCTCACGGGGATGGAGAGCCAGGCGAATAATTCATCCTGAATAATTCATCTCACTAATTCCTTAGCTGGACAAACGTCACCACATTCCTTCCTTGGACTGCCCACCAGCAGATCCCAACCTTCCTAAGCCGAGAGCATTCCTCTCCCCGCCGTTTCCGCTGCTGAGCTCTGGCTCGCTCTGTTTGTTTGCAAACAGCCCCTTTGCCTGTGTGATTTGGATCGCTCTGATCGTGCCTGCCTTTGATTTGGACACGTAGCTCTCTCCGGGGGTGGCTGACCCCCACCAGGGTGAGATGTAGCTCTGAGACCCAGGGCTTTGCCACAAGCAGCTGCAGGTTTTTTTAATTCAGAATTTGTTTTCTGCAGCTGATCCCTGATTTTTCTCACCGCTGCTGTTCCCGCAGCTGAGAGCATCCCGTGGGAAGCAGGGGAAGAGCAAACCATGTGGATGGAGCAAGCCTGGTGGTGCACACTGGGCTGTTGGGCTCTCCCTGGCTGGTTTCTGCTCTCCCATTCCCAGTGCCGTGGGATGGGGTGGGTGATGGTGGCATGGACAGAGCTACTTTTCTCTGGAAGATCCCTCCTCTGGGATGCAAACTGCCCCAGGCTTGATGCCTTTTCCATGGCTTGTGTTTGGGTCTCTCCTTCGCAGTGCCTGAGGGACCGACTTGCTTATGAGCCTTCCTGGAGCAAGACTGAGATCAGCTGGGGCTCTGTTCTGCTCAGTCCTGCTCAGCTGCAAAGTCTGGGCAGTGCAGGGGGTCTGGACCCGTTCCCTAAGGTATTTTGGACTGTGTTGTAGGGCAGTGGCCCTGTCGTAGGTCTGGAGGTGATGAAAGCTGCAGACTGGCTGGGGATCCAGCAGAAACAATTACCCAAGAGCATGCTGCATCCCAGGCCTTGGGCTGGGGTTCATCCTTAGGGATGCATGCTGAATGCATGGGTTCTGTAGGAGAGGGCAGCCTGCTCCATCCTGCGGGAAGCACAAGCTGTTCTGTCCCTCTAAAGGCATTCAGGGCTGGGGAGCATGGAGTGGAAAGCTGCTAGAGGAGAGGAAAACTCCCTGTAAACTTGGAGCAAAGCTGCTGAGCCCTGGGGTGAGGGACTCAGCAGAGCATCCTTCCAGGACCAGCTAATTAACTACCAAGATTTGGCCTCCCTGTTCTTCCAGTCTGTTCCCACTTATTTTTTATAGCTGGTTAATCAGACAGGTTTGGGTCTGGGGTATAAGGGCTCTGAGGGTCTGTACTGGTGGAGGAAGGGATGGATGAAGGGGATGGAATGGGGTGAGTGGGTGGTTATTCCACAGCACGTTTTCTGGGCCAAATCTTCCTACCGTGAGGAAGAGTTTGGAGGGAGAGCACGTTGTTTCCTCAGCCAGAACAGCTCTAGGAGATGTGTCTCTCTTGGCTTGATGGTGGGAGCATGTCTTCCTCAAGGCTTTCCTGGGAAGCTCTTGGCCTTTACAGCTACCTGAAAGGAGGGTGGAGAGAGGTGGGGGTTGGTCTGTTCAAGTTGGCCTCAAGTTGCACCATGGGCAGCTGAGATTGGATGCGAGGAAGAATTTCTTTGCTAAAAGGGTTCTGAGGCATTGGAAGGGGTTGCCCAGGGCAGTGGTGGAGTCCCCATCCCTGGAGGGATTGAAGAGTCGTGTAGACACAGTGCTGAGGGACATGGGTCAGTGGGGACTGGTCAGTGTTGGGTTCATGGTTGGACTGGATGATCTTAAAAGTCTCTTTCAATCGAGGCCATTCTGTGATCACCTCTTGTGTGAGAAGGGGGTGCAGGGCAGAGCCCTTTGTCACTGCCCAGGTGACTTCCTTGGCCATCTGAGTAGTGGGTCCTGGTGCTGCTGCGCTGGGTTCCAGCATGTGAGTGGCAGCAGCTCTAACTGTGCCCGAATTCCTCCGAACCACAAGTGAAATCTGCAGAAATATGGAAAGTAAACAGCTAGGGGCCAAAATTCCTGGTGCTTTAGGAAACCTTCCACTAGGAAAAGTTTCTGAGCTGCTAACAAAAAGTCTTGCTTCTCTCATGTGGGGACCCCCCTGGCCCGGGAGGGATATGGCCATGGTGTCACGGGGACCGTGCTGGGAGCCCTGTGGAGCTGGACTGGCTTCATGCCTTGGAGCAGCTGGAATAAGAGCTCTTCTCAGGGGTTTTTTTTGTTGTTCTTTTTTTTTCTTTCAATTCTATGCCAGTCACACCCACTGAGTGGGGAGGTTTTAATCTCTTTCTTTCAGATTGCAAGAACAATTGCCCAGGATGCTGGAGCCACCTTTGCTGTGGAGTTTGGGGATAGGAAAGTGGCCTTGGGAGCCAGCATCCTGCTGCAGCCTGCCCAGCTTGCCACTGGCCCCCCTGGCTATGGGTGCAGGAGGGGGCAGAGACTGTGGCCAAGGGCTGAGTAAGGGGTGGCCACACATGAGCCATGGGTGTTGGGGAAGATACTGTCCCCTTAGCGTGTCCCTTGGCACCTGGGGCTGTCCCCAGGCGTCAGCATCTCTCACGCTTTCCCCATCATCCTTTCTCACCAGACTGCTACCCAGCCCCTGGGTTTTGCCCTGGGCCACGCTGACCCCAAGGAGCTCTGCTCAGGGCTGTGATGGTGACATGGAGCCCTGCAAGCACCTGCAGCTCCACGGCCCTGTCAGCACCCGCGCTGCTGTGTGTCGGCTCCGTCCCCGGGGAGCTGGGCGGCTGGCTGGGTGCTGGCAGCCTGAGACCTGAAATAGTGGTAAATTTGGGTGAGGAAGACCAGGATGCGTGCACGAGTGCCCCAGGATGTTTTTGGGATCTTCAGTGGAGAAGCCCAGCTTTCCCGGGGAAGTATCCCCCCACCGGAGCCGCTCTCCCACCCACGCGTGGCCCATTCCCAGCGACCTGGTCCCCTCCGGCCGGGGACTGTCCCGGCGTCTCCTGGCCCTGCAGCCCCGCGGGGCAGCTCCGGTTCCCTTGGCCTCTCCCTGCGGGTCAGGCCTTTCTCTGGCTCCCCTCCAGGGTTTTGGATCGGCTCTTGGAAAAGTAAAGCCATAAAGTTTGCCCCAGCTGGAGCACGAACCCGCAGTGGCTGGCTTGGGAGGCGAGCGCTGGACCCGGTGGATATTTATAATGCAGCAGGGAGGTTAAAAATAACAGAAATTTAAGCTCAGGAAGTTGTTTTGGAGGATAAGAAACTTCTGCTTTGGCATTTGGATGCCAAGGCTAGTGCTGGCCATCCTCTGTCCCCTTTGTCCCTGTGCTGTGTCCCCTGGGGCTCTGCAGGTCCCTTCCTCCTGGTGCGTTGTGTCCCATTTTGTGGCTGCAGAGATTGTCCCTGTTCCTGGAGGGAGCGGTGGCACCGTGGGAAGCCCCAAAAACTGTGTGGTGCCAAGCGGGTGGTGCAGGGCCGAGTAGGGGGAGGCAGAGTGGGGGTCTGCTGTGGGGACAGAGGAACACGTGGGCACAGCTCCTGTGCATCCCACCCAGTTGCTTTTATTGTTACTGCAGCCGTCTGTTCCCCTGCCAGGGGTCAGAGGGGTTCCCACCCTCCATTCCCAGCATCTCTGCTGCTGGTGAGTGCATCTGGAGCCAATTCCCATGTCACTCCTGAATCCCAGAGCCTGTGCAGAGCCCCCAGGGCTCCTGCAGCACCCCCGGCACCCCTCGCTCCCTGGGCAGGCGGGTTGCAGGGTGGGGGGAGGGTGCTCTCAGGAGCCGGGCTGGGCTCTGCTGAGCATGTTCCTGACACAGCAGCTCAGCAGGGAGAGGGAGAGGGGCTGGTTTGCTGTCCAAAAGCCCAAAGCTGTTTGGTGACACAGCATCTCCGTGACCTCCTCTTCCAGCCCGCTACGGCTGAGACATCAAACCTTCACCGACCCTGGCACAGGCACGTTTTTTGGCATCGATGTCATATTTTGGTTCAGCTCAAACCTTTTCCCTGTTGACACAGCAGCAGCTTTGCTTGATCTTGCTGGGCTGGAGCAGCGGTGACCTTTCCTGTGTTTGCTGTCTGGGCTCAGGATCTGTCGGTGCTTTGGGCTGCAGCTCCTCAGCCCCCAGTGAAGCCGGCGGGCAATGGTGAGCACCCAGCAGTGATGCTTCCCTGCTCCGAGCTGGCACCTGATGGGTCTGGTGCTGCCTCCCCCTTCTCATTTCTGCCCTCCTGGCTTTTGGCCCCTCTCCTTGGACCCGACTGTGTCTTGTTTCCCTGATGTGGAGCTGTGCTGAGTGTGTACTGGGGGCTGGGTTCCCCTGCACCCACTCCTTGGAGCCGGGCACCCAGCCCAGGCTCCCTGCACGGGCTGAATTCCCAGTGGAGGGCTGGAGGGAAGGGGCTGATCTATCCCAGTATCATCTGCTGGTGATATAGAGAAATCCCCTCTTCAGGAGTGCTCTTGGAGGGTTAACCTTGCAGTCACCTCCTCTGCAGGAGGGTGCCTGTGCCCGTCCCTGACCCAGAGGAGATGCGGGGACACCCGGTCCTGCCTGCCTGGGTGTGGTGGGGAGGAAGAGCATCCCCCCACCTGGGTGGGGAGCAGCTGGGGACCCCCCGACAGTTCCTCCTCTGTTATGTGCTTTGGGAAGCGGAGCCGGCGGCCACACAGCCGCTTTGGCAGCGTTTCTGGTCGAGTGAAACGAGGTAGGGTTGGAAACTGCAGCCGAGCTGGAGGCTCCGTCTGTGACAGCGGTTCCTGCGGGATTCGCGTGGACTCGCCTGTCTGGTTCTGAGCAGCAAAATGGATGTGTCAAACCCTTTGGGGGCTGTCCCAGAGCATCCCCAGCCCCTCTCTTCCCACTAAGCCCAAGCAAAGCGTGAACCCCAACTTTGCCATTTATTATCCGCAGTGAAGTGAACTCGCTAATGTTACTTTTTGGCAAAGTCTTCCTGAGAAGTCCTCGAGGGTGAAATGAAACGGGGTCACGGAAGGGTTTAATTCGGTACGTTGTCCTTCAAGGGAAGGAAAAGTCAGACAAGAAGTTTTAAACATTTTATAAAAATATCTGCATGTGCTCAGTGCAAAACTCACCGTCTTTACCTAATTTAGAAAATGACTTTATATGGAGAAAGATTTAACACTGCTCCATGGAGGGGAAGAATAATGAATACGTCTGTACCAAATCGTGCTGTCATCTGAAGATCTCCAAGTGCTTGCGAAAAGGGTTGGAGAGAAATAATTGTTCTTCTCTTCCCTGGTTTTAGAAACTGAGGCATGGGATGAGAAAGCCAGAAAAGTGCAACTTTCCTGGCTAATTTTAGCCGTTTGAAGTCCAGATCTAAGCACCTAAATAAATGGCCTGATTTTAATAGACCGCTGGTCAAGTCTCTGGGGTAGAACCTGGAACAAGTCTGGCTCTGTAGGTCTGCAAAGGTGGCCTGGGTCTGGAGAGGGAGCTTCCTTCCTTTAATTTGGTGCCATCATCATGAGCCTTGCTAAGATCTAAGAGCAGGTGATGAAGCTAATGAGAGGGAATTTACCTGAATTTCTTTGAACTTAAGAGAAAAGTACAGACTTTCTGTTTGGGGCAGCCTTGTGTTAGCCAGGTGAGTTCAGTGCCCTCGGGGGGATGGATGGATGGGGGCTGGATCCCTCCAGGTGTGGAAAGCAAAAGCAGATCCAGGTTTTTCAGCCCTGTTATCACACACCAACCTCTGAAATGTGTTTAGTGATAGAGAGTGGTGAGGGGAAAGAGGGAACAGAGGTAATGGGAGCATCTGTGTTAACACAAGCAGCTGAGCTGTGTGCAGCTCCTCGTTATGGGGAATAGACACTGGGATGCTTTCAGCAGCACATGGATCTTCCACAGTGGATGGTGAGGCTGAGGCTGCTGCTCTCTGCTCCCCATCCTGCTGCTGCCCCAGCCTGCTCCTGCTGCCCAAATACAAAGCACAATCCCTGGGAAGGCAAGCGCTGTCCCACCAGCTCAGCTGAGCCGCCTGCCGGGTCCATCTCACCGGGAATAGGCGGTGAAATGTGTGCAGGAGTCGGGATTTGGATTGGGTGGGTTTAGCTGGGATGCTGAAGCTGAACAAGTTGGGGACAGGTATGAGCTGGTGGGTCACTTCCAAAAGGTGGGAGCCACTTCCAAAATGCCTGTCCAGGCTGGGAAGCTGCTTCCCTGAGCCCTGCAGCTTACAGGGCAGGGGCAGCAGGGACCCATAGGGAGATGCTGCGACAGCCCGGCCCCAGGGAGGTACTGGCAGACCCACAGCAGGGTGGTGATGCAAGAAGGGGTTAAAATATATGTTGTCATGTTTTGTCTCTTTGTATGGACCAGAGGTCACTTGTGCTCCTCTGCTCTGGGCAAGAACAAATTATAATTTTAATGGTGTGGATACGGCACCAGCCCATCCTCTGTGACCAGGGCCTTGTCTGCAGAACTGCCTGAGTGAGAATTGCTGCATCTCGAGTGCTGGGTTCAGTGTTGGGCCCCTCACTCCAAGAAGGCCATGGAGGTGCTGGAGCGTGTCCAGAGAAGGGAACGGAGCTGGGGAAGGGTCTGGAGCACAAGTGTGCTGAGTTCCCGGCTGAGGGAACTGGGGGTGTTGAGCCTGGAGAAAAGGAGGCTGAGGGGAGACCTTCTGGCTCTGTCCAACTCCCTGAAAGGAGGGTGCAGAGAGGTGGGGGTGGGTCTGTTCAACCAAGGACCAAGGGACAGGACAAGAGGAAATGGCCTCAAGTTGTGCCAGGGGATGTTTAGATTGGATGTGAGGAAGAATTTCTTTGCTGAAAGGGTTCTGAGGCATTGGAAGGGGTTGCCCAGGGCAGTGGTGGAGTCCCCATCCCTGGAGATGTTCAAGAAACATATAGATGTGGCACTTGAGGATATGGTTTAGTGGACATGGTGCTGATGAGTTGACAGTTGGACTGGATGATCTTAGAGGTCTTTTCCAACCTTAATGATTCTGTGATTCTGTTTCCTGGGACCGAGGGCTGTGGTACCTGCATCTTCTTCTTTGCAAGCCAGAGCTTGTGTTATTTTGGTTTTGTGCTTAGCTTGTCCTCCTACAAAATCTCCTCCCACTGAAGAGGGCTAGCCAGGCTGAGCATGTCCAGGGCTGGAAGATGCCCACAGGACTCCTTCATCCCAAATCTGCATCACTTTGGGATGGTGTTTGTGGGGCGATGGGACAGGGGAAAAGCACGAATCCAGCTTCTCCGATTCCCACTGGCACCACGCGGTGCCGGTGCTGGCAGAGTCCTGGGGAGCTGTGACAGCAGCAGGCTGGGTCCTGGGGAGCTGTGACAGCAGCAGGCTGGGTCAGTATTTGCCTGTAACGGGCGTGGGGTGCTGGGCACTCTGCAGCACCACAGCGGGGAAAGGCACCCCAGGCTTTTACATTGCATTTTCTGCTTGCTGCCCAGTGGCCCTGTGCCTGGTTTTTTTTTGCTCTGGTTTTGGTCAGAGTTGTCACCTCCCCGAGATGTCCAAAATGCACCTCCTGTCCTGCTGGCACTCGAGGTGATGGGGATCACGGCTGTGGCACAGATGGGATGGGAAAGGCCAGATCTAGGGAAAATGAATTAGGATGATGTGAAGAAGTACCCTTGATCGGGACAGTGACCTCTAATCCAGCTCAGTCCTCCTTATTTACAGTTGCTGAGAGGGAAGGCAGGAGAAAAGCAGCCTGGCAAGATGCACGAAGCTGATCTCCTTCCCCCAGCTGCTCTGCTCTCGCTAATGTATCTGCTGGCAGCGCTCGCCGTCCCCGGAGCATCCCAGCGCGGTCGGCCGACTGTTTGCAGCCAAAGGCAGGAGTGTTGGGCAGGCACAGGGCTGAGAGCAGCACGAGGGGCAATGGGAGCCCCTGGCACAGGGTCCCCATGGGGAAATGAGGGGCTGAGGTCTTCTCTGTCCCCTCCTCGGCTGGCAGGGGTGCAGGCAGGGAAACCTCACAGCCCTTGCCTGCCCCAGGCTCCCTGCTGCGGGCAGCACCCGGGCTCTGTTTCTGCCTGTAGGACCGGGGTGAAGGAAGGGACTCAGTGCTGGGGAGGTTTTCCTGAGCTGTCCTGCTTGAAAATATTCACTGAGAAGCCCCAGATCTGTTTTCCTTTAGCTCAGCGCTCAGTAAGAAGAGTGGGGACGTCAGTACGGGGACACAGTTAAGGACAGAGTTCCAAGGGAGCTCAATGTGGTTACACTTTCTAGTGTTACAAGGGAGACCAAAACCACCTCAAAACCTTCTACACCATCAAATGAGGCATTTTACAATGATGTCTGTGAGCAAGTGCTTCCCTCCAGAGCATCAGGTACTCCTGTGGTGTGCCGGACCCGCGCTGCCCGTGCTGTGCTGGGGCAGTGACACTCCAGCCAGCCACCACAGAATATTCTGGCATTTTTAATAAGGGTTGGTGCGGTCACTGCGCTTGTTCCAAGCAAAAGCAATGAGAATTTTATGAAGTGTAAATGGATTGTGAGTGCCTGAAAGCATCCGTGTCCCGCTCGGCGCTGTGCGTGCACGCGCTTCTGCATCTCGGATCCTCAGCCGAGATATCTTGTCTCGAAGAAAAAATAAATATTAACACTGTGAGATGCTCTAATCTGAGTTTCTGCTCGTGTTGCTGCTCTTGTGGTTCAAACCTCCTTCTTCTGGCTGTAGGATTCATCAGGGCCCAGTCTTTGGGGTTCAGAGGGAAACCGGAGCAACTGTTAATGAGGGAGCAGTAATATTTAGAGCTCGTTTCAAAGCAATAATGGAATTGGGAAGAAGACAAACACAGATCAGTCTCGTGCCTGATGGCTTTATTTTCGGCTTCTTTCTTGCTTTTCATTTTATTAGGTAGAATTAGAACATCCATTTGGCATTAAAGGGCAAATGATGAAACCACAGGGGATCGGAGAGAGTTACCAGCGATGGGCTGAGAGGGGGAAGGTTGAGCTTTCTCGGCCGTTTCAGAGAGCTTTTGCCACAGATAACAGAAATGAAAAGTGCAGGGGAGCAGGAGGGGATGGTGAGGCTGTGATGGAGAAGGAGTCAGGACAGCAAAGGGCAAGAGCTGGAGCCTGCAGCCTCTTCAGGGAGGCTTGTGATATGTTATTAATGGAAAAGAAACTGCGATTTTTATTTTGTGGAAATTCTTTTGTTCCACATTAATTTTTAAAGCACGTTTTGCTCCCATTACAGCGGTGCTGGCCGGGAGGAGTTGCCCTTTGAAAGGCTTTAGGGGGCCCATTTTGTGTCTGGACAGGGGTGCAGGGTGCTTCCCCAGGGCTGGAACCCCAACCCCACTGCTCCGTTTGCACCCACCGAGCATCACCCAGGCCCTGGGGTGGGGGACATGGAAGGTGCTGGGGCTGGGCTGTGGTGGGCTGTGTGCCTTCCTTAGGTGCTGGGGCTTGATGAGGGCTTGCCTACACACAGAGCTCTTTTTTAATTAACTCCATGTGCAGAGACATGTGGATTCTGGAAGAGGAAGAAGGTGCTCTTATTCCCCAATAAGCTTGTCCACACATGGAGTAAATCAATAGCAGCTCATCAGGGGCAGCACACTGGCTGGAGATGCTGCCTAAAGATGAGTCACATCCAGAGAGGGGGCAAAAAAAAATAAAAATTATAAAAAATCTGAGGTTTGAGTCCAAAGCTGGATTTTAGGAATGACCATTGTGTTTCTGGTGTGCCAAACCAAAGGGCTGGCTTTGCACTGTCCCCTCTCTCCTGCCTGCTAAGCCTTGCAGGTGAATTTTGAATTTTCTGTGGGGATGGGGATTGGCTGAATATCAGGAGACTCTGTGACTTTTAAACTGGTTGTGGGTTGGTGTGTCTGTGTGAATGGTGCTGGGGTTGGTGCTGCTGCTGGGCTTCTCTCCAGCCTGCCATCGCTTGTGCTGCTGGCAGCTTTTCTGCGAGGGTTTGGGGGTTTTCCCCATATCCCTGGGGGTTTCCAGTGAGGAGGTGATCGAATGTGCTGGGACTGAACAACTCCAAGGGTGTTTTGGGTTGCCAAAGGTTGTCCTTGTTGCATTTCCCAAGCCAAAGCGAGCGAGGCTCGGGTGCAGGAGGTTGGGGTAGCATCTCCTACCATACCTGTGCAAGCGTCATGGCAGAGCTCTGCTCCACAGCAGGGTGTGCTGAGCACCATCTCCACCTTATCTTCCTGCCTCTTCCTCCCTCTGCCACCTCCCTCTGCCACCTCCCTCCTCCTCCTCTACCAGTGAGATGCTAATTAATGAGTTCCCAACTATGGATTTGCATGCAGAAAGCAATTAGACCAAGCGCACGGGCAGGCGCTGGGGAGCAAGCCTTGCCCGAGCCCCCCAGCCTGCTCCAGCTCCCTCTCCGTGTGATGGCTCTGCCCTGGGGAGGGTGACTTGCTGCACCCCCTTGTTCTGCAGAAACCCCGTGCCCCCGATGGCTTTTAGTCACATTTAGTCACTGTGGTGTTTTGATGTGGCATCAAGATGTCTCAGTTCACTCAGATGAACGTGACTTGTAGGCACGTCAAGAACTGAGTCAGGAGCACCAGCCCGAGCACTGCTCGTGGCTCGAGCATCTCCTGGAGAGGTTCTCCTTGAGCATCACCCACTGCAGTCGTGAACTGGCTGCCCTCTCCCTGAGTGCCACAGGCAGGAGCAACCTCCTCCATGCAGGAGAAAAGGTGATGGGTTTGGGGTTGGGCTCCATTTCTCCACCTGCAAAATGATCTTAACGCTCACCCCTGGTGTGAAAGCTCTGTGCTGCTTACACTGAGAAACACTATTTTTTTTTTTTCTTTTATAATTGTAGATTTTAAAATCTGCAGTGTGTAAGATGGTTCCTGTCTAATGAAGTGCTTAACCTGCAACAAAATATTGTATTTTATGTTGATGGTATTTTAGGAAGGAAGCGTTGGTTCTGTTTGGAAGTGAAACACTGAAACAGGCCAGTTGGAAAATTGTCATCATATTCAGACTTTGTAAACATATTTCTTTTAATATTTCCTGCCCTACCCCACCTTGAAGCCAGGTCAGCAAACATAAACAAAAATTTGCAGGTAGTTTGAGTCAACCCAAAGCTGTATTTCTCCAGCAAAGCTCTGCGTGGGCAGCTACACCCAGTGTCGGCTGATGCAAACTGTTAAGTAGAAGGGGCTCAGTTCTCGGGTGGTTGGTCATGGCTCCTGCTGGCACCTGGAGAAGGAGTTGCCCCAAAGGAGACTGTCACTGAGGTTATCCTCTCTATTGCAACAACTCAGCTCCGAGAAGCTCCTGGGAACCCCCCCTTGGCTGATGTCCCCAGGTCAGGTGTAGGGACATGGGGTCTGTGCCCCACCAACTCTGCTTTAACTGGTGTTAAGCCATTTGCATCCTTCAGAAGCAGCGATACTGGTTCCTCCTGCCCTGTCTCAGTCCAAGGGGTTAAAAAGACGCTGGGTTTGTCCTTGGATTTGTTCTTGGAGCTTTTTGTGAGGCTTGGCCAGGTTTCCTCAGGGACTTTGAGCTCATATCGTCCTGCAGTTGGAACACTGGGCTGGGAAGGAGAAGGGGTGAGCTGCAGCAGATGTGGCCAGGAGCTGGCTGCTTTCGGCTCACCTGGAGCTGTCATGGTCAGGAATCACCCTGCAACTGCCTCATCTGTCCCCTTTTCCTCTGCTGAACCCCAAGCTGCTCATTTGTAGAATGCAAATGGGCAAAACCCAGAGTCTGAGCTTCTCTGAAGGCCTTGGAAGGTGTTTTCCTTGGTGTGGTGGACACGTTTCCCTGCTTGGTGGAAGAGGGCGGATGGACAGGCATTCTGAAATGCCCCCACACCTGCTCATCTTTCTGGAGATCTTGGTAATGGCTTTGTGGTTCCAGCAGCTACGGAGTGTGCTGGGCAAGGGCTGTGCCGTGCCGCGGGGTGGGATGCTCCAGCGCTGCCGGAGGGTTCACTCTGCTGCATCCATCCCTCCTGCCCCGCACCCCGGCTTCCTGTCTCAAATCCCCTCCGTGAGCATCCCTGGCCCGGGAGTCTGTGGAGGGATGGGAAGGGGCTGTGGGGGGCGTGGGGGTAGGAATTGGTCGTGTGTCTCAGATGGAGATGGAGCCGAGTAGCTCAGCTCGCTCGCGTCCCAGCTCCGTGCGAACGGCTCTTCCCGCCGAGGTTTCCCTGGCCCTCAGTCAGCAGAGGGAATTCCCTCTCCTCTGCCCGAGCTCCAGCTGCAGCCGGGATGGCTGTGGGGAACGCCAGGACGGGCTGTGACTGCTGCTGCTCCTGGGTTTGATGGGTTTTATGGTCCTTGCTTGGTCACCACACCTCAGTGCCGTCCTGCCGCCCGCTCCTTTGGGCGATTAGGGAAGCGCTGAATTAATCAGCAGCTGCTGTTGACCCCGCAGAGCTGTGTCTCCTGCGCTCCCGGCTGCAGCTGCTGACATCCCCTGCCCCGGATGAATCTTTCATGTGCTCTCCTTGTCTATTTTTAATCGGCTGGGATTGGGTTCGAGCTCCTGCTGGGGCCAGGGAGGCTGGAACTCATTCCCCGGTGGGATGTGACTGCGGGAGAGATAGCGGTCCCCAAGGGAGAGGGGTGTGGAGGGAGGCAGGGAGCCCATGTCACCTGTGCTGGGTGGGATGCTGATGCTCACAGGGAATATTTTGGCTCCACAGTGAATATTTTGGCTCCACAGGGATGGGTGCAGAGTTTTCCTGGCCAAGGTGGGTTAACCCAGCAGTGGCAGAGAGGCTTCTCAGAGAGCATGTCAGGGATTGGAAGGGAAGCAGAGGAGCTGCCAGGACAATTAGCACAGGCTTGTTCTCACCAGCACGTCTCTGGGATGGAGCGGGGCTGTAATCAGCCTGTCGCTTCCCTGGCTTCATTAATACATTGATTTTTGGGGGGTTTTGGCTCTGTGCAGTGCAGTGCCTGCCAGCAAAGCCTCTGCAGGGAGGGGGAGGGTTGGAGGTGGCATGTCTCTGGGCATGGCAGTGTCTCATTTTGGAAGCTGTTCGGGCCTCTTCCTTGGGGATGGATGGAGGAGGAGAGACGTCCCCTCCATCTGTGCACTGCCCTAGGAAGGGATTGAAATCACAGGCTTGTGAAAAAGAGGAAATGTACCCATTTTGCTCAGGCTTTGAAGCCTGCAGGAACCTCTTGGAGATGCTCCCTTCCCCATTCAGGGAGGTCTGGCTTGGAGGGGATCTCCATCCCTGGCCATGGAGGCAGGCACTGTGTGCCAGCACCAGAGCTGGCTCAGTGCTCCACAGCCTCCATCCTGGCTGGCTCCTGGGGCTGGGCAGCAGCAGGGACCTGGTGCCCTCCTGCAGCTCCCAGGTGAGCGTGGGGAGGAGGTTTTCTGTGCCTGGGGTCAGTACCCTGGTTCCCCATCTGCCCTTTGCTCCAGCAGCAAAGGGCAAGAGATGCCCTCCGAGGAAATATATTAAGATATAAATATAAATAAATATAGATAATTTATATTTATGTATAAAAGTGTATGTTTAGGACAAGTTTTATCCTGCTCCACCTTCCCATGCATGTGGCATCTCCTCCTCTCTGCCCTGCTGCCTCGTTCTTTCCTGCTTTAGTGTGAGCCCCCCTGGCCAGTGCAGCTTTCCTGGCACACGGCAGCACCGATGCCACATGTGTGGCTGTGCAGAGCCATCTCTTCAATTCCTTCATTTCACCAACTGTTACATAAATCCGCTTTTATACTGAACTTGTGGACGTCACTGAAGCTCTGTCCATACCCATAACATCACTGTTTCCATGGGAACCAGCGTACTTCCAAGGGGGGAAAAGTAGAAGGAGACTAAAAAAAGGACAAAGAAGGGGAAAAAAAAAAAAGACAAATATGTGACATATCCCAACTATGTGTCGGTGTAGGATGTTACAAAGATTGCACTGCAAGTTGTTTAGGAAGCCTTGCATAACCATTTTTGTCTTGAGTGATGCAGCAAGCCGCATCAGGGACGGTAGGAACTTCATAGTATCCCAAATATCCCGAGGCTCTCACTGAGACAGAAGAGTCTCTGGCAACTGCACACGGTGCTTTTCTCTGTGAGCATGAGGGGAAGATGTGTTGCAGAATTTACCTGAGTTTCCCTGGATTTTCCACCCACCTGGACCACAGCTGGGGCTGGGCATCGCGAGGGGGTGGCACTGCTGTGTGTTGGGAATACGTCCTGGGAGCAGCCAGCCCTGCTGCTCTTATGCTCCGTTGAGCTTTAAGAGCAGATGCTATTAAGGGCTAATTTACAGCAAGTGAGTTTAAAAATATATATATATTTGGGCATTAAGTGTCTATCCGCTCTGCACTTCATAAGGCATGGTGGGAGGAAAGGTCTTAAATATATTATTGAGCACCAGCAACAGCTCTGGCACATTTAGTGTATTTTAACTGGCAACCCTGGGTCCCTCCTGCAGAGGACGAGTCCATTAGAAGGATTTTACTGCTCACAGCAGCATCTTTGTTAATGCCACACGTGAGCTGCTGGGAGGGAGGGAGCATCCCTGGGGCTCCATCACGGGAGACGAGGACTGGTGCAGAGCTGGGAGCTGAGATGAGGATGGGGACAGGCATGGGTACGCTGGGCCATGCTCCCACCTCCACAGCTCTGCTTCGGTGGGGTGAGAGGGAGGAGAGCCTGTCCCTGAGCCATCCAAATGTCAGCAGAAGGTGCTGAACCAGTGAGAGGAGCAGAGGGAGGTCGGGGGGACCTGGGGCTGCTGCGGGGCTTGGTTGGGGCTACTCCTCTGCTCTTCCCTTGGGGCGTGTGGGCAGCGAGGGTCAGGGTTCCAGCACTTGGCATCAGCTGGGGGGATAGCTAGTGAGCTCTGGCCATGTGGGGCATCTGCCCCAACCCATCCTGCTCACCCCAGGGCGGGGGCACGTGCTGCCCCTGCCCATCCTGCTCACCCCAGGGCGGGGGCACGTGCTGCCCCTGCCCATCCTGCTCACCCCAGGGCGGGGGCACGTGCTGCCCCTGCCCTTTGCACAAGACTATTTTTCACAGAATCACTAAGGTTGGAGAAGACCTCTAAGATCATCCAGTCCAACCGTCAGCTCATCACCATCGTGCCCACTAACCCGTGTCCCTGAGTGCTACATTGACACCTCCAGGGATGGGGACTCCACCACTGCCCTGGGCAACCCCTTCCAATGTCTGACCACTCTTTTGGAGAAGAAATTTTTCTTCATATCCAACCTGAACCTCTCCTGGTGCAACTTGAGGCCATTACCTCTCATTCTGTCAGTTATCCTATCCTCACCCTTGGTCCTGTTTATGGGCTGGTTCTTTGGCCTCAGCTCTGTGGTGCTGAGACAGGCATGAGGAAGAGGGAAGGGCTGGGATGAGAAACCAGAATAAATTCAACCTGTAATGCTCTCACTTGACATTTTATTTGATTTTATTTTCTCAAAGCATCCATCCTCCCAGGTGCTGGTCCTTAGGCCAGGCTGCCAGCAGCTGAGCCCTCCCACCTCCCAGTTCAGGAGTTAATTGCAAGTGATATGTAGGGCTTTTCTTAAAAGCTCCAGCTCCTGAAGTTTGGAGATTATGCAAGACACTCAGCTTGCAGGATTTTTTTAATCTTCTTTTTTCTTCCCTCTTTAAGCAATAAGATTTTTAAACCCTTTTGGTTGCTGGGAAAAAAAACCTTAAAGTACAAATCTAAAAGGTTAGGAAGAAACAATTCTGAAACAGTAAAGCAAATAAGAACCTTGTCAGGATTTTTTTTTTTTTTTTTTCCCCACAAAACATCTTTTTTTAATCAAGCTTCATCCCCTCTAAATACAGCATCATTCTTTGCTTCATCACCTGGGCAGCTGAGCAGGGTTCCTCTGCGCTGCTGAGCAAATCTTACATCTCCCTTGAGCGGTGGCTGTGTTTCCAAGGCAGAGGGGAGCATCTCCTGCCTGCTGCTGACAGTGTGGCTTCTAAATCATTGGGAGAAAAATGAGCAGATCATTAAGATGATTACTCCCCCAAAATCTCCTTTTCCCTCTACTTTTGGGCTTTACGGTCGCTGTTGTGCGTTACGGGGCCTTTGGGGACTGTTGTGTGGCCGTGGCCCCGCGGTACCACCGGGATGGGAGCAGAACGTGGCTGTTTCCTGGCAGAGGACAGCAGCCACCACTGTGTCCCCTTGAACATCTGTGAGGGAAAAGAAATTAGAGATGAAATGTCTAAAAAACGCTGGCATGAATAATCGCCCTGTTTTGGATTCCTGGGTTTAATTGTGAAGCTGCATGAATTAAAATAACCTCCTGGGTCTGGCTGTGCCACGAGGGAAGTGGTTCTGAAGAGCTGCAGAGCAGAGACGAGGCAGGGATGCTCCTGCCTGGTTTTTTCCCAGCTCAGAGCCTCAGTGGATGGAGATGTCAAGGCTACATAGTGTGGTTGCAGTGGCTCATGGCAGTGTGTGATGTGGTGACCCAGGATGGGGCAGTGCTGGGTACATCATGGAAGTGTTCCCTGAGTAACATTTGAATTTGTAAATCCCGTTGCTGCAGCCCCTCCAGAGCACTTTGCTTTCCAGGAATGGGCTCTCCTGGCATGAATCCCTGTGGGCTGTGGGGCTGGAGGTGTGAGCTCCATCACATGTGTGCCAGCGTGTACCCACGGTGGGTTATCCACCCTGCCAGGATAAAACAGTTTTACTGCCGGTGCGGTGCCGTGATGCTGCGGGAAGGGCTGTAAAGCTGCTGCGTCTCCCCTGCTTCATCCCACTCTTGTGTTCCCCAGAGGGAGGGGAGGTATCATGTCTGGAAAAGCACCTGGAAGGGAAAATCCATGGGGCAGAGACTCTGTTGGGGTCACACTGGGGCAGATCTGGCAGATTTTAGGAGGAAATTCTTTGGTGTGAGGGTGGTGAGACCCTGGCCCAGGTTGTCCAGAGAAGCTGTGGCTGCTCCTCCCTGGAAGTGTTCAAGGCCAGGTTGGATGAGGCTTTGAGCAATGTGGTCTAGTGGAAGGTGTCCCTGCTGCTGGCAGGGGGGTTGGGACTGGGTGAGCTTTAAGGTCCCTCCCAACCCAAACCAGTCTGGGATCCCTCCCAGCACTCAGCTGTAAGCCAGGCAAGCGGATTCAGTGGCTAAGGATGCTCTGAGAGCACCTCTGGCGTGCAGCATCTGAGGGGATGCAAATGCTTCCAGCTAAAAACAAAAGATGGGTGCTGGTTTTACTTTTGAAGGAATATGGTAGGGGAAAAAAAAATAAGTAAAAAAATCCAATGAGATGTCCAGGGTTGTGATGGGAATCCTGTAACCTTTCAACCGGGCATGACGTGAAGAGCCTTTTCCTGCTGGCCTGGCGCAGTCAGAGGCGAAGCTGGGAAGGGTTTATTATTTCCATCCATGAGGCAGATTAATTCTGAGGACTTTTAACTTCCCTTGCAAACGGCCTGAATTAATGTTTTAGGATTTTAGTCCCTGCCTCCTCCCAAAGGCCAGACCCTGGAAGTCCCATTATGCTCCTGTCAAAAGGGCTATTTCTGGAATTGATGATATGAATGAAGTCTAAAACTCTGCTCTCATTAACGTCTGCAGCTTATCCCAGTGTCACTCCTAAGCTGGTGGGACTCAGTGACACTGCAGGGGAAGACTGTCATTTCAACCCAATTTTCATATCACATTTGCACAAAAATTTCCAGGCCTCGCCAGAGCTTTTGGCACATTTGTCAAATACCAGCCGCCGTCCTGGAGAGCGGGGGCTTTGCCTGGCACAAGAGAAGTGACTGTGGGTGGTGATGGGGGACCTGATGGTGGCTGTGGCCATGACCTGTGGGTCTGAAGGACCTCTCCTTGCCCCAGAAAACAGGCAGCAGAGCAGAGCCAAGGTGTCATCTGGCCAGATCCAGGCAGTCTGATGCATTTCTGGTTGGGTTTTATTGCAGGACACAAGCTTGTGGTCCCTGGGGCTTCAGGGCTGCCTGGGCATTGGTCCCCACCTTCCCTGCAGAGCCCTGCTCCCCATCACGCTGGCTGTGCTTTGGGAGGTCCCACCCCATCTCCCAGCCATGGCAGGATGGCAGCACATTGTCTTGGAGCTGGTGCTTTGCTGGAGCACTGACATTGCTTAGCTCCCTAAGAGAGAGCTGGGGAGGAGAGGGAATGGCAGAAGCTGCCTGGGAGTGTCAGCACCAAGGGAAGAATCACAGAATCACAGACTGGTGGGTGTTGGAAGGGACCTCAGGAGATCACCTAGTCCAACCCCCCCTGCCAAAGCAGGTACATCTAGAGCAAGTTGCACAGGATCACATCCAGGTAGGTTTGGAATAGAGGAGGAGACTCCACAGCCTCTCTGGGCAGCCTGTGCCAGTGCTCTGGCACCCTTAAAGTTATTTTTCCTCATCTTCAGATGGAACCTTGTGTGTTCCAGTTTGTGCCTGTTGCCCCTTGTCCTGTCTGTCCCCATCCTCTCGACACCTGCCCTTTAGGTATTGATAAGTATTGATAAGACTGGATATTAGGAAAGACTTCACCAAAAGGGTTGTGAAGCATTGGCACAGGCTGCCCAGGGAGGTGGTGGAGTCACCTTCCCTGGTGGGATTTAAAAGATGGGTAGACAAGGTGCTCAGGGACGTGGTTTATAGGTGGAATTGGTAGTGTTGGTTTGATGATCTTAAAGGTCTTTTCCAACCACTGTGATTTCAGATCCCCTCTCAGTCTGCTCTTCTCCAGACTAAACAGACCCAGGTCTCTCAGCCTTTCCTCAGCAGAGAGATGCTCCAGTCCCCTAACAGAAACAAACAGTAGAAATAACTATTGACCCCATGGAAGAGTGTGTGTCCCTGTAAAGCATCACCAAAAGATGCTCTCTGTACCTGGCTTGGCTGTTGGTGGGGATACCTGACCCCACCAGGTAGGGACCACCATCCCTGGGGCCAGGCAATGCTGTGGCACAGTGGTGCCTGCTGTCCCCATCCCCAAGCCAAAGAGCAGGTTGGGGTCAGTGTGTGTGCTCCAGCTGGGCAGAGAGACCCCGGGATACTGATGGACCCGGCATCGCACCCACGTCCTCGTGGTTGCTGCTGCCCTTGAGCAAAAGCTTCCCATTTAATTCACTTGCTGGTGAATTTGATCTAAACTTCTGCAACCAAATCATAGGAAGTGTAATGCAATATCTTTCTCTTTTGATTATATTAAGCTGGGTAGCGCTGGCTAATTGAATCTGGGGCTCTTGCCTCTTAATTATGAAAGGTCAGGCTCTGCCGTGCGCGGGCAGGTAGCGTGGGGATCGCTCGTGGTGGGAAGGGGCTGAGGGCTCTTGCTCTGTGTGAAGGCTCCTGTTTATAACCCAGGAGTGACTTCTGGATATTTTCCTTTTTTTTTTTTTAATTTTTTTTTATGGTGCTTTTAAGAATTTTAAGAGTCAGGTTAAAACAATGCAGTTACTGCATATTCCTGTGGGGCACAAACAGATTAATTTTTTTATTATTAAAAAAAAATCTGTGATTATTTTGGCTGTCTGTCTTGACCAAGATGGTGGTAAAAATGTGGATTTTTAAGAATAAACTGGGGTCAGCAGGTGACCCTGAAAAGCAGG
The DNA here is from genome assembly GCA_907165065.1 of Caprimulgus europaeus. Next base: position 1,846,508 of record OU015543.1, on the reverse strand, counting down.
GACCTTGGGGTGGAGCAGACAAGGTGATTACTTGCTGTGTGCCTGTGAGCCCCGTTAGTTATTGGTTTTAAACATCAGCTCTATGCTCCCCACATGCTCGGCACAGGGAGAGGGCAGGACCCCCCCCAGGGCCAGCTCCATTCCTGGCACATATTTCTCTGGTGTGATGTGGACTGTGGGCTCTGCTCAGCACTGGGGCAAGGGGCAGTGGCCCTGAGCCTTTGCCTCCTCCTCCTCCTCCTCCTCCTCCTCCTCGCTTTAGCTGCTGGCCAAGGACCAGCGAGGTCTCTGGTGTTTCCCAAAGCCCCTTTGCCCCTTCACCACCCGTGCAGAAGCAGCGAGTGGTTTTCAATAAAGCACCTTCTGCTTTTGCTAATTGAACAGTTTCCCTTTGTCAGCCTCTTGCCTCAAAGGAGGGTCCGGACAAAGCCGTAGCCATCAGCACTTTGTGTGCCTCTGAAAATCCCATTAGCAGAAGAAAGAGCTTGAAGTTTCATTCAGCTGGAAGAAGAAAAAAAAAAAAGAAAAAAAGAAGGAAAAAAAATATAATAACCCCCCCCAAGGTTCTGATCTATCAGCTGCACATTAACATATCACCCTCAGCACCGCCAGGACCCCATCCTGGGAATATTTAATCAGGGTGAAGTGTTATATTGGACTGAAATGTATTTGCTTGAGGGAGTGATATGCTGATAAGTGGGTCTGTGGTTAAAGCTGGGGGAAAAAAAAAACCTGCCATCAGCAAATCAAATCCCTCCTGCTCTTCAGGTCCCCCCCTTCCCCAGGTCCCCCCCTTCCCCAGGTCCCCCCCTTCCCCAGGCTGTTTTCCTGCCTGTGGGGTTTTGTTCCTGCAAGGGGAGGAATATCGGGGCAGTGGGGGGGGCTGTGCTCTCCTGGTTACCTTCCACTTGCAATTAATCATTGGTGCTGGCACACTAATGAGCATCAAGGGGCACCCACAGCTGGAGCAGGACAGGATGGGTGCCCTCAGTGCCATCCTGGGCTGTTCCTCCCATTTCAGCCCTTTGTGTGGGCCACGGGGCTGTGGTGACCATGGATCTGCTCAGCTGCCCTGGGTGGGCGTTGGGGCTGCTCTGGGTCTTGGAAGAAGGAGGAGGTGAGATAGGAAGTAGCTCCAAGCAGATGCACATCGTGGCTGTGTGCCCATCCCTGCTCACTCATGAACTTGGGGTCCCCAGACAGCTCTGAACAACTGCCCGCTGCGGCAAGAGCATCACCCAGGTCCTGTACGCAGCTGAGGTGGAGCTGGTAGAGAACAGCCAGGCCCAGCACGAGGTCTTCTCCACCACCAGGAAAGAATTTACACGAAGCTCTGCCCACCTGGGATAGCATCCCTCTGTCTCTGCAGGTTTTGACCCAACCAAGCAGGCTGCACCCAAGCCTCCTGGCTTCCCTGCTCAATACCCCACACAGCCCTTGCCGCCACGTGCTCGTCCTCTCACCCATCTGGGATCTTAGAGGGGCTTTTTTATTTCTTTACGTTCTCAAAGGCTTTGCAGTTCCTGGCTGGCAGAGCCATGGACACAGCTGGCTCTGTGGAGGGATGTTTTGATGTTTTCCAGCTCCCCAAGCTGGGGAATGCTCGTGTATCCCCTGTGGCTGCTGCCCCCTCCTCCAGCCGCCCTCCACGCCTGCCCCCCCACAGAACTATATTTGGGATAAATATTCCAACCCCTAGCCCCACCCTGACAGTTGGAATGTCTATCCTGATATCTTGTAAACACTTCTTCCAATTAAAAGATCCAGATTGCCGACGACCAAGCTCCATGTGAGTCAGCCCCATGTGATTTCTCAGGAATTTGCCCAGGATGGGTGGCAGGAGCTGCCAGCTCCAGCCCCGCGTGCCCGGTGAGGAGGCACCTGCTGATTCATCCTCATCATCTTCTTCCCCAGCCAGATAACGCTGCAGCACGGGCTCCCAAACACCACCCGCTGCCGCCTGCAGCGATAGCTCTTGTCTGACAAGGGCCACGTTTATTTTTCCAAAAGCCTGGAAGCTGCTGCCTGCGCCCAGGCGGGAGCGTGGCCCCGGCTGCCGGCGGGCTGTGGCACTTGATGGAGTGTTTCCCCTGCCAGGTTGGAAGATATTCCCAGTGCTGTGTTGGCACTGGCTCCTGAATTTCACATCTCTGTGCCCCAGGCAGTCAGGAGCTGGAAATTCTCCCCAGAAAGATGCAGGAATCGGGTACCAGGTTTGAACCATCCCTGTGAGGGTTTCCTGCAGCAACACACGCTTCATTCTCCCCCAAGAGTCACAGCATCCAAAGTCTGTCCCGGCAGCTCAGCTCTTTAAAAATGCTCTAAGAGGCAGCAGTTGGGGTAGGGGATGGGTTCTGCTGGCCCTCACAGTCTTAAAGGCTTTTAAAGCAGTTGGTTAATAGTTTTGACAGTCTTAATTTGGACTGGGAATGAGAAGTTCAAGCAGTGACTTCAGGGAAATGCCCCTGGGATAAAGTGTGACATGGTTAATAGAAAGTTGTGAAGTTGTTAAAGTGCTTTTCCAGAAAAAGCCAGGAGAGGAAATTAACGGTGGGGTTTCTTTTTTTTTTTCCTCTCCTCTCCTCTCCTCTCCTCTCCTCTCCTCTCCTCTCCTCTCCTCTCCTCTCCTCTCCTCTCCTCTCCTCTCCTCTCCTCTCCTCTCCTCTCCTCTCCTCTCCTCTCCTCTCCTCTCCTCTCCTCTCCTCTCCTCTCCTCTCCTCTCCTCTCCTCTCCTCTCCTCTCCTCTCCTCTCCTCTCCTCTCCTCTCCTCTCCTCTCCTCTCCTCTCCTCTCCCCTAAAAGCTGATATCATTCTTTTAATTCACTTTTTTAACCCATCCCATCAGCGCTCCTGCCACGCACCTCTCGTTTTACAGCGGTTTTTGCATTAGCTGTAGCTGCTGATGTCAGCGTGGGGAGAACTCCCCGTGGCTTTGCCACGCAGGTACCTGAAGAGCAGGCAGGTTTTCCACCCAAAACCAGGTAAAGCCTGACCTAGAGAAGCTGGCCCGTGCCTCACCTTACGGACCAGAATAACCTTTCTGGTGGTGGCTGCTCAGGGATGCTCCCCTGGCTCAGTTGTTTCCTTGACCAGAAGCTGTGCAGGTGGTTTGAGAGGGTGAGCATGCTGGTGATCCTGCTCAACTGCGTGACGCTGGGCATGTTCCACCCCTGCGAGGACATCGCCTGCGACTCGCCGCGCTGCAGGATCCTCCAGGTACGACTGGCTTTTAGCTTAATGGTGACACCAGGTTGATGGGGAACGGGAAGGGCTAAGCTGTAGTGGAGGTGGCTCCAGCCATGGCAGAGGTGGCCTTGTGCCCTGGGGTGGCTGGGTCCTGCCAGCACTTAAAAAAGTGCTGGTTTTGGTGCTCAGATACACAGTGTCATCAGGCAACGCCCATGTCAGGCTGTGCCAGCCCCAGGGTAGCCAAGCCTTTCTCCAGGTTAACCTGGAGGGTTAACCATCTAGTTTATTCTGAAAGCAGAGCCCAGAGTACCCTCTCCTCTTTATCCCAGCACTGTGGGTGCTGTTGGCCAGTCTGGGTTGGAGGAAGACATGGATCTGCTCCCAATGCTGCCTCTGCCCAAGGGTTTTAGATCTTGGTGGTGCAAGAGGAGACCTTGTAGGACTCAGGTCTCTAAATCCATTCCCTGGTGTGAACGTGCAGCGGTGCAGGAGCACCCCTCCTCCCTTCCTTTCTTTTGCAGAGCTTCGATGATTTCATCTTTGCCTTCTTCGCCGTGGAAATGATTGTCAAGATGATCGCCCTGGGGATTTTTGGGAAGAAATGCTACTTGGGAGACACGTGGAACCGCCTGGACTTCTTCATTGTCATTGCGGGGTAAGCCCAGCGCAGCGTGTCCCCCTCTCCCCGTGCACCTCTGTTGGCATTCCTGGCATCACTTGGTGAGTGTTGGGGTTGGGGGAGTGGCTGGATTGCAGTGGTGGAGGCTGGGGGCTTGCTGGGCACCGGTGCTGTTAGTATTGTCCATCCTGGCTCCACCATGGGGATCACCACCCAGACCCCACCACAGCTGACAGGAGAGCGGATCTCAGCTCATGGAGAGAGCAGGGAAGGGCAACAAAAGCTGTTTGTGGTGGGTTTTGGCCAGCTCATGCCATGGGGCTCCTCACTGGGCACTGGGCTTGGCTCTTCTCTCTCCAGCCCTGCTGGTGGTTTTGGTTTCTATCAGCGAGGTGGTGGTGGAGCGGGCGGTTGGGAGCATGGAGCAGCGTGCCAGGGAGGATGGTTCCTGAGATGTGTGTGAATGTCCTCCCTACTGTGCTTTTTTTGGTTGTTTTTTTTTTCTTTTGAGGGAAAGTGACCAAGTTTGCCTGTTGGAGTGTTTTCCTTTCAGAGGCACCTGGTTTGAATTAAAGTCTCTTCCAGCACCCGGGTGTCTCCTGGCAGAGGCTGGGAATCCACATGAAAAGTCCCTGGCCCCTGCCCAGAGAGCTGACTTGCTTTGACACATGAATCGCTTGCCGGCCCTCGCCTCCCCTCCCCGCTCCAAAAACCCAAAGACCTTTGGGAAAACAGTGGCTTTTTTTCCTCTTTTGATAGAACTAGAGATTAAATTGACTGGATTTTCCTGGAAAGGAGCAAGGAACCCTCCCAGCTGGGCTGTTTACCTGGGCGGGTTTGGTGTGCCCCAAGAAGAGGCAACACCTTGGTGATCTTTGCTTATGGTCCCTCACTGGCCTCGTACAGTCATGGCACACACCTCTGCCAGGTAGCTGAGAGAAACAAAGCAGTAGCCCAGTAAAACCAGTAAGGGTGTGCCAGGTCTCCCAGTGCTTGTTGGCCTGGGAAACTCATTGCCATGGAGTGCTGCAGAGGCCAAAAGTTGTAGCAAGGCTCAAGACCCAGACTGGAGACAGTGATGGAGGGCAGAAAGGCCAAGAGCTGTAACTGTCTCCATAAATCCATGTTCTGCAGGAGGCCACAAGCTTGTGCTTTCCAGCTGCACCAGCCTCTGGCTACTTTGCTTAGGAGAGGGCTCAAAGTTTCCTCCTGAAGTGTCTGAGCAATGTTAGGGGCTGCAGAGATGGGATGGTGGACAAGGTGGGACTCTGGGTCCCACCAGCTCTGGTAGGGTTGTGAACATCAGCAGCATGACCAAGGGCTGGAGCTTGCTAAAGCCACCCTGTGTGTTCTTTATTTCTTTTTCTTTATTATTTCTGATACTAGGATTAAGCATGATGAAGCAAGACCCAAGCAAAGCCAGGCATCCCACCTAGGGAGGCTTGGGGATGCGTGATGGTGGGTGCTGAGCTGCTTCCAGCTCTGCCACCCCAGGGTGCTGCTGCATTCCCCTCCCAGCCTGGTCTTGGCCTTGTCTGTTGAGCTTGCAGAGTGTTTGGAGCTTGAGCTGTTCTTGATGTGCTTCTACAGAGCCCCAACCGTGATAGGACTTCAGTCTAGAGGGACATCATCAGAGACCATCCTAATTCTTATACCAAAATATGGCTGCACTTTGCTTAAACATCAAATCTCCTGCCCACTTACTGCACCTGGATGGGTGTTTGGGTGGCTGAGAACCATCTCCTTCCTGGGCAGAACAGGGATAGCAGCACCGACCTCCCCGCTGGCGCAGCCGCCGTCCGCATCCCCCGCGCACAGAGGGGGCTTTTGCTGCAGAGCTCTTGCAGCTTCACAGCTTGACCACTCTCCTGACTCCTGCCAGGTTGACTTTGCCTCTCGCTAAATGATGGCTCTTTCCTTCGTGGGCATGAACTGTTCCCATCTGGGGCCCGTCAAAACCAATTCAGCTGACAAAAGATCGAACTGGGTTTAAAAAGAAAGTGGAGCCGCTCCTCTGCCAGCGCCGCTTCCTCTGCTCCCTTTTGCTTCCCTTGCTCTCTCCTCCAGCCCTCACCCATCCACCCTGGAGTGATGCATCCTGCTCAGAGCATCGCTGCTGTCCTGGAGGGTCTGAAGGAAAGCTGGAGGGGCTGCAGGAATGGGCTGCTGCTGTCGCAGAGGGAAACATAAGAGACTCAAACCTGTCACTCGACTCAAGATGTAGGTAAAAAACACCATAAGGAGAAGAGGAGAAAGCACTGCGGGGTCAAATCCCAACCTGAGGGAGGGAAATTCCTCCAGTAGCCTCTGAGTGCAGCTCTGTGGTTCCCACATGGAGCAAATTACCCCGATGAGCATCCAGACCACGGTGCTGACAGCTGAGCATAGCACCAAGGGATAAGCTGAGCTTGACAGGGAGGCACCTTGTACCCAAGTAGGTGTGAGATGTGGGGGAAGCTTGAGCTGAGCTGTGGCCGTGGAGGAGAGCGTGTGCTGGGGCGATGCTCCAGTCCCTGCTGTGTTTGGTGGATACCTAAGAGAGCACATCACTTTTTTATGTAGGTCTCATGTGAGGGCTTCAGCCAGGTTCCCCAGGGAAATGATGGGGAAGAGATCCCCAAACTGACATTTCCTGGTGACCACAGTGAAGCAGCTCTGCTTCTGCCTTCCCACTTTTTACCTCCCCATTTTCACGCACGACATGTGAAGGGGGAAGCAGCAGGACAGTGTGGGCTCCCTGGTGCTCATCCCGTCTCCAGGCTCCTGCTGTCCTGCTTTCCCTGCCACTTCCCTGCCTGTGGGCTGCAGGAAATGAAGGCAGAGGGAGAGGAGAAGCAGCAAACTGTGTCTGCAGGGCATCAGGTGGGGATGTGCTGTATGAGTCCGATGGACACACCATCCATAGACACCCTTCCCCACCACCACCAGTCTAGGAGAAGCTTAAAACAAGACCAAACCCCAAAACTTGTCATATTTCATCCTCCCTGTTCCTTGAGAAGTTTCTGGACCTGCTGGGGGTTGAAGTCATAGAGAAACCTTTTTGAGTGTGTTTGTCCCCAATCTGTCACTTGCAGAGGGCTGGGAGAGCCGCTGGGGTGCTGTGCTCGCTCCCGCCGTGCTGCCGGCCACTTTCGTGGCATGCCATTAAGTACTTCTCAGCTCTGTTAAACTGTCCAGACCAATCTCATGAGCTCATGGAGAGTAAATGACTTCTTTGTGACAATGTAATGCAATTAGCACTAATTGTAGAGTGTGTAATGCCTGCAACACATCTCTGTAATTACAGTAAAACTTGCTGGAGATGAGAATAGCGCTGTGTTATCAAAACTCAGCTCGGTGAAACATGGCTTTGGCTGTAGGTTACGGAGTTGCATGGGGAAAATGGAAGGGAAAAAAGTGATGAATGACATAATTATGTTGTGTTATTTTAAAGAAGAGGATTTAGGGAGTTAGCTTTTAAGAGAACGCTTGAAGGTTAACGGGAGCTGCAAGCCAGCTCTCGCCCTCTAAAGACGATTCAATATGATTTCAATCTCTCCCAGCGTAAGAAGCTGATTTATTGAGGATGAACATTTGTTTACATCCAAAAATATACAGAAAAGTTTATGGTTTAGTGCTGGCTGAGGCCTGGGCTGGTGAGCCAGAGCTGTTGGATGGAAATGTGTCCTGACTTGTGTCTTGTGGGACCCAGCACCCGCTCTGCCTCCCCCTCCTTCAGGCAGGGCACAGGGACCAGCTACCGACTGAGATCTACCTGCTCCTCAACTGGAGCCATCCCTGTCCCCTACCACTTTACTGCAGTCCCACCAGTTTGTAGGACATCAGCTTGTTTTGACTTTGGTCAGATGAGAACTTCCCTGAACCTCTGCATCCCTGTGGATTGAGTTAGGCTCTAAACCATCCTCATCAAAAAGGCCCCCAAAACAACAAACTCCAAAGATTAATTGTTTTCCCAGGAGAGGAGCTTTAAATCAGGGGATAATCTGGTGCTATAAGAGCTTAGAGGGTTGCTCTCTGCCTTCTCAGCTCTGGGGCCATGTCCACGTCCCTGCTCCCGTCCCAGCCGGGCTGCGCACCGTCCCGTGTTTGGGTTCTCTGGGTCTGTGGTTACTCCCAGCTCAGGCAGATGTTTGGCCAAGTCTGTGGAGTCTTGTTTGTGCTTTGCTCACTGTAACAGTAACGGGGCCTCTTAGAAGGCTTTGTAGGAAACTTAAAACACTCCTGGAATATTTTGCTTACAATTTGAGACGAGCCAGGCTGGAGGTGGCTGGCAAGCTGCTTTCTTTAGAAACAGAGATGCTGTTTCTTTTTCTCTTTGCTTCCTGAACACTTCTTCTAATGTTTGTTATCATTTTTTCTCTCTCTGTTGAAGGCTGTGTTAAAGACTTAGCCCTGCTGAAGCCTTCATAAACAAACCTTAAGGATGTCTTGCTCCCTCCTGGTTTTTTATGCTGAATTTCAGGGATGAAATATGCTGCAGGGGACTTTGCTGTGTTCATAGGTACTTGGGAGGGAAAGGGAAGCTGCAGTCCCTCACTCCATCCCTGCTCCAGCTGAAACAAAAGCGCTGGGTGGTTTCTGAGAAGCTCTTGAGCTCAGCAGGTGGGATAAGGGCAATGCCACCAGCCAGTTCTCTGCGAGGAGCAGGGATCCCGTGGCTGCAGCAGGTTCCTGCTGGGTGTGTTGGGTTGAAGCTTCCAGCCCGTGGCCTTCACCTCGCAGCGCTGGGTCACTTCCCATGCAGGCAGGGCTCTTCTGAAGGGCACTTGAGGTGATCAAGGAACTGTTCCTACTCCTTGGTTCAGATGTGGAGAAGAAAGCACTGGTGTGGGGCTGCCCATGGGTGTCCCTGCCCCAGCTCCCCACTGCGACTGCGGGCAAAGGCTGGATATTTCCCTGGGTGTTAGTCCCCTCATCCCTTAAAATTTGTTTATTTCTTTAAAATAGAGAGGCAGGGGTGAATGTTGCTTTCTCATCCCCTCTGCCTGCCTGTATTGATCCCTCTGGCACGGAGGAACAGCACCTCAGAGACGTGGCTGTGCAGTGCCCTCTGCGCTGCCGGGACACCGTGAGCGTTCTGGGGTAATTGCCCGTGTAAGTGGCTGATTTGCACACGCAATTACCCAATGTGCAATCACAGCCACGGCCCCTTGGAGCTGCGGTGGAAACTGCGCCAAAGCTTTTCCCAGGAGCCTGCCTCACTCCCATGATTTCCAAGGTGGGTGCAGGTGTCCTGGAAGCTGGAGGCCCCAGGAGGAGGTTCATCCCAAACTGGGTGCTCTTTTCTCCAAGCAGAGGTGGCAGAACCACATCAAGCTGCTACTCATGACCACAAACCTCCAGGGCTTCAAAATTTGGGGTTGAGCTTTGCAATTTGATGTTTTAAGTGACTTTTGGGAGGATGAAGAGCAGTCAAGTCCCAGGGCTGGTGAAGCCCCCGGCTGCGGATGCTCTCTGCTCCGTGCCGCCTTGTCACAGCTTTTGCAGGCTCTGAAGCAGAGCATCCTGAGCAAGCCCCATCCTTGACTCACAGAAACCTGCTGGGTAAAAGAAACCCTTCAGCAACCTCCCTCGCAGCCAAGCTGACTCAAACCCACCTGTGAAAAGCCTTGCTTTTTGAAGTTTTAGGACTTTTAAAAAAAGATAATTCTTTAGTTTCTTTCAATTCTTCATCTGAACTTGCTGCTGCTTCAAAAGCCTCATTAGACAAGTGTCCTGGCTGGGACACACGGTGCCTCTGTGCCGCCGGATCCAGCGGGCTGCAGGGCTCATGCTTCCTCCAGTGCTACTCTTTTTATTCTGTTCAGCTTGATTAAAATGATTATTTTTAAAATTAAGCAGCACCCGTGAATGCAGTGAGGCTCATGAGGCTTAAAAAGCAGCTCCTGAGCCAAAGGAGAGCAGGGCAAAGGCAATGAGGGCCAGGAGGAAATTTCATTCCAGCTTTCTGAAGATACAATGCTGCCTAAATAATTTCCCCTTGTCTTTTCCAACACTGATGGCTTAATATCATCCACTGATTCCTGTGCTTTGTAGATAATGGGTGTCTCTGTGCCCAGTTTTGGAAACCTTTTAATGCTGGGTAAATCTGAGCCTATCTCTGCCGGCAGCGAGCTCCCGGGGATGCTGCCTGCCTGCAGGCACTGCTGCTTTGCTTGGGTGACCTTGGTCACATCCCCTGGCTGTGCAGCATCCCCAGCACCTAGCTGTGAAAGGGGAGAGCCCAAGTTTTCCTTGGAAATCATCCTCAGCACAAACTGCAGCTCTGATGGTTCTTCACACCATCTGCTGCTTCCTGAGCAGGAGCGATCCCGGGGATGGGAGCAGAGCCAGGGCTGAGAGCGGGCTGGGTTGGAGAGGCGATGCTGGGTGGGTGTGGGAAGGGCTTTGCTGACATTTCTGTGCTCTGTTCGAGTCTCACTGGGTGAGAAGAGCCCCTTGAGCCGCTCCTGTGATGCTCCTGAGCATCGCTTCTGCGAGCCCTTCACCGCGGTGCTGCCTGAGACTGCGCTTCCCAGTGCTCATATGAGAGAAACCCCAGCGTGCTCCAAGTCTCGCTGTCTCCAGGCAGAACAGGAATGAATTTCTGATGCCTGGTTCATCCTGGACCATCCCTTGTGTCTGTCTGTTGAGTGTTGGGAGTTTTCCTTCTTGGAGGAGTGTCTGCCAAAGGTGTGCATCAGCTCTCTCTCTGCATCCCACCACCAGCCCGTTGGACGTCTGGCTTTGCAGATGCTCTGCTTTTATTCTTAGAAAGTCCTAAATATTTCTGTTCCCCTTCTGAATAACTCCAGCAGTCAGGGGTTGCTGATGACTCTGACGAGTCTCAGCATTTGCTGTGCATCCATCCTGTTTAATGCTGAGTGTTTTTCTGAGCCTTTTACTTGGCTGGGCACCCCGGCCCATGGCAGAGGCGCTGACAGGCGTCGCGCTTTCCTGTTTGAACAGACGTGACATTTGAGTTGAAGCTTCATCAGGGGCTTTTTACACTGCAGATCTTCAATGTGTGGATGTTATATATGCTGGTAAATGCACCTGTCACCTCACCAGTTGGTGACATCCTGACATTTGCTCTCCCTGGGTACCTGCCCTTGCCAGGGATGTGGATTGATTCCTCCCATGCATCCCCTTGCCTTGCGAAATGACCTTTGAGCTGGGAAGTGGTGGGGTTCTCATTGGACTTGCTCTTCAGTGACTTTTACCCACGCTTTTTTTCCCCAATACTGGGTTCTCTCAAGGCTCTTGAGCTGTTAGTCTAGGTCTGGGGCTGACCTTGTGCTGCTGTAACGCTGGTGCTGGTAGCAGCGTCCAGCAGAAGAGGTAGCAGAACACCTACTTGCTCCTGGTGTTGATGTTCAAGTGTTTGCTCAAGCTAGTGGGTTGTTGGTTGGTTGGTTGGTTTTTTATTTGGCATTGCAATTGTTCTTTAATATGTTCAATCTAAAAACGTTTTCCAGCAGGCCCTTAGCAGATCACAAGCACACACATCTCTGGAAGCAAGGCTAGAGCTGTCGTTAGTCAGAAAATGATTTGTCTTGGTGCAAATAACCACGTGCTGCTCTGAGTTGTGCTGGTAGCCTCTGGTTTGATAATGGATGAAGGAAAAGCTCTGTGTTTTACATGGGCTTTTTACTTGAATCTCACAAACTATATAAAAATCTTATTTTTTGAAGTGAGTGAAACTTGAGAACCATTAAAGTCCAGGGAAATTGTTGCCCCTCTCCTTACTGCAGCCAAAGCTCACCCCGTGCCGTGAGCCCCGCACACCGAGGAAGGGGCTGGTTTTGTCACTGGGGCCAGGTGGGCTTTTGTGGGTGTGCCACCTTCCTCTCTGGTCAGAGGGTGAGAACAGACTCATCCACGTGTGTCTGTCCAGCGTTCATATTCTGGGATGTCCGTGGCTGTGGGTGTCAGCTAAATAGGGAGGAGTGTGTTGAGGTTATTCTGATCTTAGATGTAGTTTGATCATCATCATCCTCCTTAAAGCCTATCAAGAGAAAGGGGATAAAGTGTCACTGCACCAAGTGTGGACTCCTGTATTTGGGGGCTAGAAGGAGAAAGTCTTCTCCACCCTGGGTGCTCCTCACCTGCTGATGGCCAGCGTGGCAAAGCTAACATGGCACAGATGGATCCTGCAGGATTTCCAGCAGGGAGGGAGGGAGCAACACTGGTGCCTCTGTGCAAAGGCACTGGCATAGCCTCCTTCAGAAGCTGGATGTCTAATCAGGTAAGATGATTAATTCAGGCCAGGGCAGGTGTGGAGAAGGGTTGTGACTGGGAAGCAGAGCACCTATCTGCGAGATGGGGCTGGAAGGGCTTGGTTTGTTTGGCTTTACAAAATCAAGGCTGAGAGGAGATGTGATTTGTCCTCTGTAAATACATCAGGTGGGTAAACACTGGCGACAAGAACAGCTACTGAAAAGGCAGCTCTGCCATGAGAACAAATGGATATAAGCTTGTCTTGAATACATTTAGGCTGGAAGTTGGGCTTCTAACTGTCAAAGTTCTAGGGAGGGAACCACCCAGCTAGCTTTGAGATGGAACTCCATAATTTTCAGAAGATATTGATACCCTGTGGTTGCCTGTGGCAGCAGGAGCTTGGCTGTGTGGAGAACCTTGTGATCCTCTTCCTTGCCTTTGCCTGGCTCTGCCTCTTCAAGAATGCTTTTGTGCAGAGATCTTGTGTCTTCCCATAGCTGGAGAGAGTCCTGGTGCTGATGTGCCTGGTGGCCCTGCTTGAGCAAAGGTGCCATGAGCAGAGTAAGACAATGGTTGCAGCAGTCCCAGTGCATCCTCAGACCATGTCATGTAGAGGTTGCACCTAAGCTGGTGAGATAACCCCACCAGGCACAGTGTAGGAGTACTGGGAGGTTCCTTGGTCCACATTTGCCCCATTTGTTACCTACAAGTGTCATCAGTTTTGATTTGTGTGCTTGCCCATCCACCTGAGTCCCACCTACCTATGATCTCTGCTGGGTGGAGGTAGCACAGCTCAGTGTCCCATGCTGTGCCCTGCGAAAGGGTCTGCACCAGGGGATGCTCCTCTGCTTCTCAGGGTTTTGGTGATGCTCAGCACAGTGAACCCAGATTCGTTAGAGTATCTGTACAATTGTTGTTAAAAACAGGGCTGTGTCTGGGAATTGCCATCCTGGAGTGTACAGGGACTTCAGAAGCTTCTGCCTTGGACCTGTGCAAAAGCAGTAACCAAAGCAGATGAGAGAGAGAGAGAGAGAGCAGATCTGTGGCTGTGTGAGCTGGTGTGTCACGTTGGTGTTCATTGACTTTATTCTGATACACAAACAACCCTTAATTAATTCCTCTGGCAAACTTTCCTGATGGGAGAGATGCAGTAGCAAGTCCCTCTGTGAGCAGCTGGCATATAATGTTTGATTTATAATGTTTGGCAATCTAACATTTCTCCAGAAGATCCTTGATGCTCCTCTGCATTCGTGTCTTTTGCAGGATGCTGGAGTACTCCCTGGACCTGCAGAACGTCAGCTTCTCAGCCGTCCGCACCGTCCGTGTCCTGCGGCCACTCAGGGCCATTAACAGGGTCCCCAGTAAGTTGGATACTTATTCCTCCCAGTTGATGCAAGTTCTTCATATCTGTGCCCCAGAGGTGGAAGAGCAAACAGAAATGCTTCCTGTCTTGCATTGCAGCTCAAATGTTCACCCAAGGCTGGTAGTGACAGGTCCTACCACCACTCTCTGGTTTCCAGTGCCTGTCACTCTCCTGCTTTAAGTAATATTCCCTTGGACACCTGTGGCACCAGAGATGAGGGACCAGGCAATAAGATATCCAGGACTGTCCTCAGATGCTTTTCTTTCTCATCTGAATAAGGTCTTAGGAGGCTGCTGAGGTGAAGGGATGCAGGTGACAGGGATTGAGTGAGCCAACAGCCCTTGCCAGGCAATGCGGGCAGAGGGGTCTGAGCCATTCTGCTCCCACCCTCCCTGCACTACCCCATCCTTTCCTGGAGAAACTGAGGCAAGGAGATCTTGTTGTGCCTGAAGACAGCTCCCTGGGAGGTGCTGAGGAGCTTCCTCTTGGAGCACCTCTTGCTTTGCTTGCCAGAGCTGGAATGCACAGCCAAAACCCCCAACACCTCCAAAGCAAGCCTGGGTAGGATGGGAGGTGGCTATTCAGTGCTGGTTTATCAGGTCATGTGTGAGGATCTAAACATCCCTTGAGCAGCAACGGGTGACATTGCCTGCTCCTGCATCACAGTAGGCCATGGAAACCCAGCCCTGTGCTTGGAGAGGCATTGGCCATCACAAACCCAACCAAACTGGCCATGGAGCTGTTCCTGCTGCACCGTGCTGGGCAAAGCCCCAAGTGCTGCGAGAGGTGCTGAGCTCCATCCCGCTTGGATGCTGTACAGACCGAGCGCGATACAACTGCGTCAGAAATGTCATTTTCCTGGTCCTACAACCCTCAGTGTTCAATCCAGCATTGTTTTAGATAAATTAAATCCAAGTTTGAGCTCCTCTCTCCGAGCCAGCCCAGTGCCTTGACGAGAACTCATCAGCTTCAGCTCTGTCTGCCGGTGCTGGAGATTTCTGGGCTGTATTTGTTTGTCTGCTCCTGACTCTGGAGCTGGATCTGGCTTTGCTGCTGTTCCAATCATGATGGTAGCTTCAGAATCCTGTTTGCAATTTTTTTTCCCTTTTATTTATTTATTTATTTATTTATTTATTTATTTATTTATTTATTTATTTATTTATTTTTTAATCCCCACTGCTGAACTGATGGATGGCTGAATTTATCCACCCTTGTCTAACTGGGGATGTAATTCACTTAATGTGTTTTGAAATCCTGGGTAATTTGTCTTGGCTTCTCTGCAACATAGTTACAACAGGATAGAAATGTAAGGTGGGAAAATTAAAAAGAGAGTTTTCTATGATGATAAATGCAGTAAGCACAGAAAGTCATTTCAGTTAATTAGGAGCTGATGCAAGGTGGTTGTTCCTCAGTAGAGGAGGAGAAAAAAAACCCTGATAGAGGAGGCGACAGCATCAGAAAGAGAGAAAAAAAGTCTTTTTGAAGTATCAAAGTAAAGGGTGCAACAGTAAAGCTTTCTTTAAATGAAAATCAATACAGAGGAGTGAGAGAATGCAGAAGATGGGGAAAGGAGAGCAGGAGATGAGCAGAATATTACAGAGACGTCAGATGAAATCAATTTTTTTGGTGTGTAAATGTCAAGTTGAAGTCACCATCAATTTGTCTTTGTTACAGAACTGGCTGTTCCTGAACTTGTGAGAATTAACTGCCAGAGAGAGTCCTGTGTTTTAAGGAAGAGAGAGGGTTTAGGGTTGACGAGGGGAATTAGGGAAGCGGATTTTAATGTAAACTGAGTGGGAAAAGAAATACAACTGAGCAAGGGAGAACGTCTGCGTTTGGTCCCAGGGAAGAAAGGAGACACATATAATTGCTGGAAAACTTTAGGAGGAGAAAAGCACTTGAAATGAGGAGTGAAGGGAGGGAGAGGAGAGGGAAAAGCAGGTTGTGTGCCTAGCAGCAGGGCACAGACGAAGGGGGATGTCCCAGGGGCTTTGAGGGGAAACCAGAGGAAACTGGGGAGCCGCGGGAGTTTGCAGACCATGTGTGGGTGATGAAGGCAGTGGCTGCGGGGGCAGTGGCTGGGGGGGCAGTGGCTGGGAGGGCAGTGGCTGTCAGTGGAAGGAAAGGTATGGATGGAAAGGACAAAGGCAGGAGGATATAGCTGGAATAAGAAAATTCACTGTGGATTTTTCCTCTTTGCCTCAGGTATGCGCATCCTGGTGACGCTCCTGTTGGACACGCTGCCCATGCTGGGGAACGTTCTTCTTCTCTGTTTCTTTGTCTTCTTCATCTTTGGCATCGTGGGTGTCCAGCTGTGGGCAGGTTTGCTCAGGAACCGCTGCTTCCTCCCCGAGAACTTCAGCATGTGAGTCTGCCTGGGCAGCAGGAGTGTCTCTCCAGCTCGGGCAAGGCTGTCCCTCCGAGGGACAAGGATATCCTCCACTAAAAAGCCCTGGTCCTCTGTAAATGCTCCCTGCTCCTCAGTGCCACCACAACTCCTGCCCAAGCATGCATGGCTGGAACAGAGAGAGCTGTGACAATTTGCCATTCGAGTCTTGCAGAGCTGTCCTTAACTCACAGCTGGGACTTGGGGACCTCTCTGACTCATAAGACCCTCCAAAAAACCTGAGAATAAGAGTTCAGGCTTTCTAAACTCAGCATGTCATTAAAGTGTGACCTTTGCTGCAGTGGTGGAGACGTTGAGGTCTGAATCCCATTCAGCAGCTGATGGTGTTTATTGGTATGGCATTTGTAGTCCCACCTAAACCCCAGGGCAGGTTGATGGAGCTGCCATACATTTCAGGATACTAGATCCTTTTCAGTCTCAGAGCAAAAGATAGTCCCTGTCCCCAAGTGTTATGTGTCACAGATCCCTGGATTTTAGGGCCAGGAGGACTATTGTGATCAGTGGGGTTTCATAGCACCCAGTTGCCTGGCCAGCCAGCTTGCCAGGTATAGGAATGTTTGAACAGTGGTTGAAATATCTGGTAGCTGTCAGCCTCTTCAGACCAGGATTTCCATACCTGTCCTCCTACCTACCTGCTTTTTTCCACCACCTCCCTTTGGATACTAGGAGGAGGGCAGGTGACTGCAAGGCCTTGGTGGCTGCTGTGCCGAGCTCCAGGCTGGTGCTCAATTATCTGTTTGTCTTCACATATGGCAACAGCATTGCAAATAGTGCCATGAGCCCAGAACCTGAGGAAGATACCAGCCTGACAGGCTTCTCACTTGTTATCAGGTGAAAAACAAAAGGCTTCAAAACTCTGTCACCTTCCCGTGGATGGTTTCCAAATGTCAGCTCGGAGTTGATCTGGCTGGATCGATACCTGGATCCTGCAAGCCCAGAACCTCTCACTTGCACACGGCAGGATCATGACAATGTTGCTGTGGCTCTTGGGTCTGGAGCTCTCAATGGCTCTTGGACCTGGCCCAATGCACCTTTTACCTCTCCCATGCATCTCCTCATCAACTGCCACCCTTTCTGTAGGTCGTGCCCTCAAAGGGCTGTTGGGAGAGTCATTACCAGGGCAGGTCCCTGTTAAGGGAATGGCAGCAGAGCAGAGGGACTGCTTCACCACTGAGTAAATCCAATAGAGCCACAGGTTTGGGTGCTGTTTAATTGAGCCAGAATTCCAGGGGTTTAGATAAGCTTTGAAGAGCATTAAAGGCAATTCTGCAGGAATTAACCAGGCTGAACCAGGCTTAAAAATATCTTTGCAAGCTTTAGTGGGAGTCCTGACAGCATTAAGGAGATAGCTGTGTGCAGAGCAAGAAGCCAGTTTCTGGCTGGCCATGGGTCGTTTCATCTCCCTGAAGAGTGTTTTTGCCTGGTTTGCTGTGGTGAGGCCACCCTCAGAGGGAATTTAGAGCTTATCTATGGGCTGAACAGGCGCTGTGAACTGCAGATGAAGTCCCTGTCTCTGCTTTTTAGGAAGCTTGGGAGGTCCTTGTACATAGAGTCTCCCCAAGCTGTTCTCAGCATCTCTAGGAGGTCAGGAGATACAGGATCTTAAATTGACTGATTTCCATCTTACTGCAGCAAAGACATTTCAGAGAAGTCCTGTTGGGCTGAATCCTGCTCTCAGTCCTCTAAAGTCAAAGCCAGAGCACTTCTAGATGGAGTGACTCTTAGTAATGTCATCAGAGGGGCTGCTGAGTGGCCAAGAGCACTGCCTCAGTTTCCCAAAACCCAGTTAGGGACATCATCTCACACAGTGGGGCTGCAGGAAATCCAAGGGGATCCCTTTAAAAACAACCAACCAACTAACTAAACTTTGAAGATCCAGAATAGTAGATACCAGACTTTATGTTACAGTTGTCACCTTGCCAGGTGGTCTGCCATCAGTGTGCAAACCCCAGCCCTGTCTGGACTCTTTCAGCCCCTACACAGTGGATTTGGAGCGATACTACCAGACAGAGAATGAAGATGAGAACCCCTTCATCTGCTCCCAGCCCCGGGAAAATGGGATGCGCTACTGCCGGAGTATCCCAACGCGGAGGGAAGAGGGTCTGGAGTGCACCCTGGATTATTATTCCTACAACGACACCACCAACACAACCTGTGTGAACTGGAACCAGTACTACACCAACTGCTCTGCTGGGGAGCACAACCCCTTCAAGGGAGCCATCAACTTCGATAACATTGGCTACGCCTGGATCGCGATATTTCAGGTGAACCCCGTGTGCGAACTGTCACGAGGTGGGGAACAGCCGGTCACACCCCCAGCATGTTCCCAGGGGCTGTGTAATCACAGTCCTGGAGGCTGTTTTGCACCAGCAAGCACCTGTATAGTGGTGCATGGGACACAATTTGGTGCCTTTGAAGATGCTTCCATCTCACATGCATGGATGTGAAATGGAAGTCTCCAAACCCTCTGTGGGTGTGTGTGAGTGTGTGAGAAGACCATCATGATGTGGAGAAGAGCCTAGAGCCTGCTCTTCCCTCTGCAAAGTACAGTAGTGGGCCTTAGGTCCAGCTGGAAAAGAAGGGCTGGAGTCAGCATGGGCAGCTGGCAACGTGGCTATTGGCAGGAGGAGAGTTTGGCTCCTCCATGTCTTGTACTGCACCAAGACCAGCTATGGGGTGTCAGAAATAACCAAGACCAGCTTATGGGGTGTAAGAAATAAGGAGAAACATTGCTTGTGCACTTGCTGTTGTAACTGAGCCTTGATGGGTTTGTTTTCCCTTCCTGTCTCCATCAGGTCATCACCCTGGAAGGCTGGGTGGACATCATGTACTTTGTCATGGACGCACACTCCTTCTACAACTTCATCTACTTCATCCTCCTGATCATTGTGAGTGGCCTTAGGGGAACGTGGGTGATCTCCTGGCATTTGGAGAGGGCAGAGTGGAGTGACCCAGAGGAACAGGGCAGATAATACAGTGAATATAAAAGCTGGTGCCACGCAGGAGGGGTGGAAGCCAGCCTGCTGGAAGGCACACAGCTTCAATAAGTCATTGCAGAGCAGCTGCATTTTGCTGCAAACACAAAGGAAGGAAAGATGCACTTAAGCTGTGGCAGATATGCTTCTGTTGCTGCTGTTTGTTCTGCTTCTCTCCCTGTGCTTCAAGGTCCTCTTCTGTAGCTGCCACCTTGGATTTAAGTTTTAAAGTAGGCAAATTTCCCCATGTCAGTTTTTCAGCTGTGGAAGGGAAGGAGGTTGCCCAGAATTTCCCCCATGTTGGAGAACCCATCTGGCCTGGTCCTCAGTGCAGAGGGGACATTTCAGGAAGACAGTCCCAAACTTCAGAGAGCACAGAAAGGAGGGAAGAGATTACTGCCCACAGCCCACCCACACTTCACAGCATCATCCGAGGCCACCCACAAAGGAGCCAACAAAGAGTTTCTGTGGGGTAGGCTCCATGATGGGCCTCATCTATGCAAGCAGAATTGTCCACTGTGACTGGCTGAGTTCATTGTCTAGACTCCCTTTATCTCCGAGGGAGAAAAATAGGTGCTTTAAGGAGGTGATTCATCTCCTCTGAAGGTAGACATTCAAAACATATTAGATACATTGCAGATTTGATATGCCTATTTCTCTCTTGACTCTAAAGGATCATTAGGTGCCTCCATCAGATGTACCTGAGATAAGTAAGATGAGTCCCTTTCTTCCTTTCTAATTGGACTAAGTCCAGCAAGATAGCTGTGTGTTGTCCATTAGGCCATTGTGGGCATTTCTGCTCCTCCTCCAACCAGGACTCAAACCCTGATGAGAACGGAGGAGGTCATTTAGTCCATGATGCTTTTTCTGGTTCATGTATTAGCTTTCCCCCCCAAAAAAAGAAACCGTCTCTTGCTCTCAGCATCCCTGGAACAGCAGAGAGGAAGGACAGAGCAGTGCTTTTCCAGCTGCCGTGCGAGTCACGTTAGCGGTGTGTGATAGCCCGTTGATCTGTGAGCCAGGCTGGGCTCTGCAGAGGACAGAACCTCACCAAGCCATGGTTGGAAAGCTGTGGGTACAGCCCTGGCATAACGATCACCCACAAATCCCATTAGCAGGGGAAAGGGATCTGCTCCCAGGCTGCCCACACACTGCCAGAATAAACCACTCCTCTCAGGAAGGCTCAGCGTAATGCCGCTAATTGTGCTAATTACAGCCGCTGTCTGCGGAGGGAGGAAAGCGCCATCTTAAAAGAGCAAAAGCTTTTTGTCAAAATCATCTTCTCTCGTCTTTGATCTCTGACGTCTTCTGTGGAGCACTGGTGTGGGAGTCCCCAGGGTGGGGGCTCAGGGGGTGAGTCAGCTCCTCTGTGGTCCTGGCTGGTGGTCCTCGCTGCGTGATGCAGGGATGGAGCTGGCTGGGGTTTGTCCCTCATTCCTTGTGCCGGGATGTGGGGTGAGGCAGGGCTACAAGGTGGGCATGGCCGCCCCGAGGTGGCTGATGGCTTTTGTCCCCTTAGGTGGGCTCTTTCTTCATGATCAACCTCTGCCTGGTGGTGATAGCAACGCAGTTCTCGGAGACGAAGCAGCGTGAGAGCCAGCTGATGAAGGAGCAGCGGGTGCGCTACCTGTCCAACGCCAGCACCCTGGCCAGCTTTTCGGAGCCGGGCAGCTGCTACGATGAACTCCTCAAGTACCTGGTCTACATCGCCCGTAAGGGCAGCAAGCAGCTCGTGGAGGTCTACCGGGTGGCCGGTGTGAGGATGGGCTTCCTCACCAGCCCTGCCAGCAAGGCAGGGGCTGATCGGCATACCAGGAAGCGCCGGAGCAGGAAGAGGTCTTCTGTGCACCATCTCATCCACCACCATCACCACCACCACCACCACTATCACCTGGGCAATGGGAACCTGCGAGCACCTCGTGCCAGCCCAGAGATCAGTGATGTGGAGACCAGCTCGCTCCACAATGGGACCAACAGACTGATGCTTCCCCCCTCAGCACCAAACCCCCATGGGGCTCCCACTGCTACACCCAGCAACACCGAATCCGTCCACAGCATCTACCATGCCGACTGCCACTTTGAGCCAGTGCGCTGCCGGCCATCCCTCCCACAGCCGGGCCTCGGCTTGCCGAGCCCAGAAGGGATCCCCAAGAACATCGTGGGCAGCAAGGTGTACCCCACAGTCCACCCCAGTACCTCCCATGACATGTTGAAAGAGAAGAGCCTGGGGGAGGCAGCAGTGGGTGGTGGGAGCAGCACCTTGACAAGCCTCAACATCCCACCCGGGCCGTACAGCACCATGCACAAGCTGCTGGAGACGCAGAGCGCGGGTGAGCCTGGGGCTGGCTGTCGGTCTGGGGTTGTCTTGCAGAAATACAAGTTGTGACCTAATTTCTTTCTCTTTCTGAATCTTTACAGGGTTCTTTTCAGTCCATGTTACGGAGAAGGGCGATGGCTTTCCAGGTGAGGCCAACATGAATCTTCTGACCTACCTAACGCGTCTTATAGCCAAAACCAGGAGGGAGGTTTCAATCTCCCAGACTTTATCCTTGCAAAAATCCAAGGGAAATTAATGTTTTAATGAACTCATTAAAAGGAGTCTGGAGCCTGCTTTGCAGATTGCCTCTCCCTGGCAGCCAGCTGGTGGGATTTTTGGGGAATATCCCACTGATACTGTCACTCAGGAGCCACCTGACAGCTGCCGTTGGGGCAGTGTGTGGAGGGGGAAGCTGGCAATCTCGGAGCGTCAGCAAACAGCAGGAGCAGGGAAGGAGGCTGCTGGCAGCGACGTTCCTGCTAATTACAGCCCAGAGCCTGCCAGGGCCAGGGGAGCTGCTGGCTTGCTCCTGGCCGTAATGGCCAGAGGTGTAACGAGGTGGGCTGGGGTCCTGGGCTGGTGGCAGTGACTGCCCAGGGGCAGCAGAGAGAGCTTTGTCACTGTGGAGAAGGTGCTTGGGCTTTGCCTGGGGCTCTTTAACCCAGTAGGAGCCCTTTGCCCCTTGGGAAATGCCTGTTGTTTCAGGGGCAACAGCTTGGTGCTAATAACAGGGACTGGGGTTTGCTCCCCGTATCTGACAGAGATGTCCTGCCCCTGCCCCGCTGCCATTTCAGGTCCCTGCCAAAGCTCCTGCAAGATCTCCAGCCCCTGCACGAAGCTGGACAGTGGCTCCTGCAACCCCGAGAGCTGCCCTTACTGCCTGAAGGCGCTGGCGGGCGAGGCTGAGCTGACAGACAACGAGACGGCCGACTCGGACAGCGAGGGCGTCTACGAGTTCACGCAGGACGCCCACTACAGCGACCAGCGGGACCCCCAGCGGGGCAGAGCCCGGGCCAGGAGGGCGAGCCGGGTGCTGGCCTTCTGGCATGTGGTGTGTGAGACCTTCAGGAAAATTGTGGACAGCAAATATTTTGGCCGTGGGATCATGGTGGCCATTCTCATCAACACGCTCAGCATGGGCATCGAGTACCACGAGCAGGTGAGCGCTGTCCCGGCGGCTCCCGGCGCGGCGGAACGGGTCTGAACCTGGGATGGTTTGGGGTGAGAGGCCTTGGGGTGCTGCAGGAAAGGTCCCAGGACAGAGCAGGACTGATTTGGCTCTTCTGAGCTTGCATCCAGCTTGCAGGCAGTAATCACCCTGGCTGGTACCTGGCTGCATGAGCTCCTGCATCCCAGCCCCGCCGGGGATGCTCAGCACCATGCCGAGGGATGCTCAGCACCGTGCCGGGGGATGCTCAGCACCGTGTGGGGGGTGCTCAGCACCGTGTGGGGGATGCTCAGCACCGTGCCAGGGATGCTCAGCACCATGCCAGGGATGCTCAGCACCGTGCTGGGGGTTGCTCAGCACCGTGCCGTGGGCAGCACCATGCGTTGCTGGTTTCTGTGGCACAGGAGCCAAGGAGAAGGAGCAGGCGTTTGTCGTGGGTTTGTGCCAGCCTGGCTGTCCTAGCAGAGTTGCTGCCGGCTGCGGGCTCCAGGGTCGGTGCAGCTGCAGGCAGGGAAGTCTATTGAATTTGCAGCCCCTAGAGAGGAGGTGATAAATGCCTTTGCCTCCCTGGTGAACGCTCCAGCAACAGCCCACTGAGTCCAAAATAGACTCATCACTGGCTATTCCTCCGCTCGATTGTCCGAGTCCTTGCAGGCAAGAAGCTGCCTCTCTCCCAGCCTCTCACACTCTTGTCACCTGCCAGAGCTTTTCCCTGTGTTCAGTCATTAAGGAAGGGAGTTGCCATGTTCTTCTTGAAATGACTCCATAAGGATGACACGAGCTCTGCTTTTAGGGAGGTTTCTGTGCAGTCTGGTCTCTCACAGGGTTGGGGGCTGTCGCCTGGCATGGTGCCCTCTGTCCTGCTGCAGGCACGGGATGGCTTGGTGCTGCAGGTGCACGCTTCGTTTGGATTTAGGAGGAAGAATTTATTAGCAGGGATGCTGAGATGTTGCAAAATTTTGTTTACGTTCACCTCCAGTGCCTGAGGGCTCCCAGTGACCAGTCTGGCATGGTGCTTCTCCTGGGATGCTGGAGCTCTCCCCTCCCCAACAGACATGGTCACCCCTGTCCCAGCACCAGCCCTTGCTGGGAGCTCCTGTGCACCTCGAATCGTGGCTCTTCATTTTCCTCCCTTCCTGGCACGTCTTGTGTTTGCAGAATCGCTCGCAGTTGCACACAGAGGTGTTTCTCCCACAGCTTCCAGTGGCTGTGGTGGTGGCTGCTCCAAATTCTCATGCCCTGCTGTGGCATTAATGCCTCAATGACCGAGCACCAGGGAGACGTGGCTGTGCTAAATGTGTCCCTTCCAGCCAGCGCCTCCTCCCTGATGTCCTAACGCAGTCTGGCTGGCTAACCGTTGTTTTCAGTACACATTAAACAGCGATGTGCTCTCAAGTCCCTCAGGTTTCACCTTCATGTGCTGCCCTTGGTGGGAGCTCTGCAGGGAAGCTTGTGTGATTCCACCTTTATTTAATAATATCGGGAAGATCATCTCCTAAGAACCTGGGGGGAGGTGGCTCAGGAAACCAATAAACAGTGAAATTCCTCCTTTGGCTGAGAGGTGAAAGCAAATCTGTTGTGTCTTTGACTGTCCAAGGGGCAGGTTGTCAAAGCTTGCTGTCCTTTATCAGCAGCGTCTTTGGGAGATGCTGGTGTAGGCTCCTCTGTGCCTACCTGGCGGGGGGGGACCATCCCACCAGGATTGGGTGGCCATCATCAAATACCTTGGGGCAACACAGCTCCTTCAGTCTTTGCTCAGGGGAAACAGGGCAGCAGGGTGCTGGTCTCTGCCCCGGCCAGCGATGTCCCCCAGCAGGCAGCTGGATGGAAAGGGGCAGATTTTTGTGATGGTTTTTGGGTAACAAGGTGAAGGGAGCTGATCAGCGTGGGGGGACTCCAGACACTGTGGGTGGTTGCTTTCTTTGACAGGATTTTGAAGCTACTACTGTTCCAGATTCCTTTCTCCCAGGCATTTGGAGTGAAAGTGGAGCTTGTTTTTATTAGTTCATCTGCTCAAAGTGGCGGCAGAGAGCAGAGAGGTGTTTTTCTGTAACCTCAGGAGGCTTATAGTCTGCAGTTTCATAATCTTGACAGTTATGAGAGCAGGAATTAGAGGGGGGAGATGCTGGAGCAGGTCTTTCTGCAGAGATTATAAACACTGAAACGTGATTTGTGGGGGTTTTTTTTCTTTTAGAAGAGCATTTCCTAAAAGTGATTGACCTCAACCAAATTTATCTTCATTGGCTGATAGTTTGCAAAGATGTGAAGGGGCTTGAGGAGTACTTGACTCTGTGACTTTCTATATTAAGCTCTCTGCTTATTTAATGAATATTTACCTCTGGAGCTTTTCACATGAGGCCACCCTGGGCACACGGGGCTATATTAGGATAAATACTTTCAGGACATGTTTTATGGTGCCATGTCAAAAGCCTTGTGTTGTTTACCAGCACCTTGACAGAGGGGAGAGGACACACTAGCAGCTGCTTTGTGAGAGGAAGGATGGGCTGGTGGTTACTCAAAGAGGAAGAAAGCTTCTGCCCTCCTATCTGTCACCAGCAATTTGGGTGGAATTCAGCAGCTCTGGGACCACCAGAGCATCCTGGACTTCAAGACCAGAGCTGGGGTCCTCATTACAGCCAGGGGAGAAAAGTGTGCTCATCTGGAGGCTTTGCATCTCACCTGAGGTCAGGCATCCCGGGGAGACCTCCTTTTCTCCATGGAAGATGCCTAGAAGACTGAAACAGTCTTTCAGTCACTTGCTTAACTGACTCATTGACCAGAGAAGGACAGGTTGGGATATTTTAGGATGAAAGTGATTCTTGGAAGGCACATAAAAATGAGTGAAAACTGGGAGTGTGTCGAAAACACTGGCTCCCACCTCTTGCTGTTCGTTTGCATTCACCCATCAGTTAACCTGGCCAGACTGAGCACCCATGGCCAGGGCTGCTGGATGCACATAGCCAAGGTAGTTTTTGTCCCCAGGAGTTCATCTCCTACCTTAGAAACTTCCATCCCGAAGCTCCCTGCCATAGACCACCTTCCACAGGGAAGAAGTCATTGCCAGAAAGTATTTTACCATCGTGTGGCTGGGAGTTTCACAGAATCACAGAGTCATGGAATGGTTTGGGCTGGAAGGGACTTTAAAGCTCATCCAGATCCAACCCCCCTGCCATCAGCAGGGACACCTTCCACTAGACCAGGTTGCTCAAAGCCTCATCCAACCTGGCCGAGAACACTTCCATGGAGGAGCAGCCACAGCTTCTTTGAGCAACCTGGGCCAGGGTCTCACCACCCTCACACCAAAGAATTTCTTCTCAATATCTCATCTCAATTTCCCCTTTTCCAGTTTCAAGCCATCACCCCTTGTTCTGTCACTCCCTGCCCTTGTCACAATTCCCTCCCCAGCCTTCCTGGAGCCTCTTCAGGTACTGGGAGGCCACTAGAAGGTCTCCTCGGAGCCTTCTCTTCTCTAGGCTGAACAGCCCCAACTCTCTCAGCCTGTCCTTGTAGGAGAGGTGCTCCAGCCCTCAGATCATATAGGTCCATGTCCTTCTTATGTTAGAGGCCCCAGAGCTGGAGGCAGCACTGCAGGTGGGGTCTCAGGAGAGCAGAGCAGAGGGGCAGAATCCCCTCCCTCAACCTGCTGCCTCTGGGTGCAGCCCAGGACACGGTTATTGGCCTCTGGGCTGTGAGTGCACATTGCCGGCTCTTGTGGAGCTTCTCATCCACCAGGACCCCCATATTCTCCTCAGTTTCCTCTAAGCTCCTCTGACATGAGCTTGCTGACTTTCTCACTCAGCATCAGGTTGCTTCCACATGGTTCCTGCACGTGTGTGAGCTGTAGGTACACCTGACCGGGCTTAGCTCTGCGCTCTCTGCCCATCCTCCCCACCCGTCCAGCGCTGACTCCTGCCTTTCTCACGAGGGCTGGGTTCAGAGGGAGGGGAGCAGCGCGGTTCGGGGTGCACATGGCACTCGCCCTGGTGCGGCTGCTGGGCAGCACTGTGAAATTTTCCATCAGGGCAATGACAACCAGATTGCCGTGGGTTATTAATGTGACTGCTAAATAGCTTGTTTTTCTACGGAGATGAAGGAAAATGCAGGTAGAAACTATTAGCTTTGGGTAGAGGGATATAAAGGTGATTTAAAGGTAGACTCCTGGGGATTTTAAATACACTGTTGAACCAATTGACTGATTCGCCTTAGGGAAGCTGAGACTCTGCAGCGCTGCGGGTTCAAACGGCTGGGGCTTTGCAAAAGCTTGTTCTGCCATAGAGCAGGAGTAAAATGTGCTGCTAAACCAGAGGGTTTGTGTGCTGCTCTCCCCCCAGCCCTGGCTGTGAGCCAGACTCTGTTCCATAATGTGCTGCTTTTTTTTTTTCCCTTTTTTTCCTTTTTTTTTCTTTCTCTTCCTCCGAGTCCTTCCTTGGAGTGAAACGCAAAGGCTTTAGCACAAGGCGTGATGTTGGACTCCTCAGCAGGGGAAAGAATTCAGCAAGGGCTTCCTTGAGGAAGGGCTTTGGGGTTTTGTTTTTGTTTTTAAAATCTGGTTTGCATTGAGCTGCTTGGCTGTTCCGATTTTCCTTGTCTGAACTCGCATTGTATGAACTATACCCTACATATTCAGTTGTTTAAATAGCGCTTGAATTTCAGCCGCCGTCTCTGCGGTGTTTTGCCATTGTTAACATAACAAGAGACTGGAGAGTCCTGCACTGGCCTCCCCAACGCTGCAGTTGGTTCCAATCCACAGCTGGAACTTGTGGGGATTTGGATCTAGGTTGATCCAAAACTCTGGTGTCTCTGAAGGAAGGAAGAGGAAATTGGTTCAGATCTGTAAAGGACCTTTTGTTAATTTTTAAAAGCAAGTTGGAGAGATGATAAGGGTGAGTGACTCTCTGGGACAGCACCCACAGAGAAAAGCTCATGATCCATGCAAGGCAATTCTTCAAGGAAGTGGGAAGAGGTGATGTTTAATGTCCCCCTAGCAGGAGGATAACTGGTGGAGTTGTAGGTTGTTGTGAGATTCCACAAAGCAGCAGTGCCTCAAATCAAGGTGTGCAAACTCCATCTGCAGAAGGCAGGAGCAGCCTAAGCCCTTGGTAGTATCTCAAGCTGAATTCCTAGTGCATCCTGCTGCAGGGTCCTGGAGTGTACACTGTACAGATGTAAAGTTGTCACCAGTAACATTTCGATCTAAGAGCTGCTGCGGCATGGAAATATCCAACCATCTGTGCCAAGGTGTCACGGCAAAGCTCGCTGGCAAAAGGCATTAAAACGTCTATTTATGTAAACAGTTGAGCCTGGAGAACATGGGAGTCGTCCTAATCAGCGTCAGAGGACGTGAAATGTTCAGGTATCCAGGATGATTGAGAGGTGAAGGGTCAATCACTGCAGCAACATTAGAAAGCCTGCTGGCGTGGAGGAGCCATTAGGCTCCAGGTTCAAGCATTAATAATCGTCACCCAAATGGTATTTATGTGCTTCTGCTTCTGCCTGAGTCCAGTGGGCAGGGAAGGAGGTAGCTGAAAATTGTCAGCTGCCCTGATACCCACTGATTGATTCCTCCTTGTGGGAGGAAAATTTGATTGCTCCATAGAGAAGTGGTGTAACGGAGCTGGACAGTGGGGCTTTGCTAGGCTGGTGCCCCAGCTCTTGGAGTGCTTGAGTCCTAGTGTCCAGAGTCCTGGGCAGGCTGAAGGGCAGGCTGATCCATTTGTGAGCGCTGCCTCAGGAAATAAGGGTGTTTTGGGGATCAGAAGCACTTTGCTCCCAAATCTTGGTGGTCGAGAGCATCCTAATCTCCACCAGTTTCAAGCCAAGTTGAACGTTTTGTTGCTGGCCACAGGGCTGGTGGAGGGCGGCTGCAGATTTGTTGGGCATATGGAGGCTGCTCCTTTGGCATCTCTATCTGCCAAGTGCTTGTTTGCCTCCTGAGGAGGCTGTGGAGGACCCGGGGATGAGCTGCAGCTCACAGGGTGTGTGCTGCCCGGCTTGCCCTTGCCTGGCTGCATAGGATGGTTCTGGGCAACACCACGTCTGCTCTGACCTCTGCAGCTCCACATCAGGTCCATCCAGGACAGCTAAATTTTGACTTCTTTCATGTGTGTGGATTTGTGTCAGGACTCCAGAGGAAGGGAAGGAGAGGAGAGAAGGTCAGGAAGAAATGGAATCCTTTTCTAAGAAAAATATTTTTGGTATCTCTTGCACCTCTTTTGAATTGTTTCCTGTGAGTGCAGGGACTCAAAGACCCATCCCATGTCCAGGCAGCAGCTGATGCTGCGCTGAGGGCTCTCTGCATCACACACCAATGCAAACAGGTTGGAATAGGTTGCTCAGAGAAGCTGTGGCTGCTCCTCCCTGGAAGTGTTCTCGGCCAGGTTGGATGAGGCTCTGAGCAACCTGGTCTAGTGGAAGGTGTCCCTGCTGATGGCAGGGGGGTGGAACTGGATGAACTTTAAGGTCCCTTCCAACCCAAACCAGTCTGGGATTCTGTGAAACTGGTGCTGTACCCCCTTAACCCTGCACCCCGGCTGCTTCACTCCAGCTGTGGCTGTAATACTCCAGCAGGACTTTTCTTTGTGGCATAGTTTCTAATTTGATGCTTCCTCATATTAATCTGATTCATTAGGCATTAATTCAGTAGGGTACTTAATGCATGTGCATGCATCCTTCTACATCAGTGAGACAGCCTTTCCCTGGGAAACCTCCATCTGCCCCAGGCTCCTCCTGGGATCTCACAAGGTCCTGGGCTCATGCAATGTCTTCTCTTCCTAGAGATATCTCCACTTCCACTTTGGTGTGTATCCCATGTCTCTATTTAACTCCATTACACATCTCTCCAGCCTTGTGCCAGCTACTCTTAGCCAAGTGATCAAAGCTTTGGCAGCGCAGCGAGGCTTCCCCTCCCTCGGCATCTGCTGGCTTTGCCCAACGCAGGGCTTGTAGCTGGTGTCAACTTCATTTCTCAGTGCTTCAGTGGCATGGGGCACTCCTGCAGTAGGAAAATGAGGTGCCATATAGGTTTGCCCATGCTGTATTCAATTAGCTCCTGCTTAAACAGAAATTAGTCTTATTAACGGTTTGTTAACTGGAGGAGTCAAGTCAACCCTAATGGAAGCCATCAGAGCTGTTAAATCATGAGGATCACTGACTTTAAAACCAGCTCTCTGTTTGTTATTTGGGGGTAATTCTTTTTATGGACCTCAGGGGTTCTTCTGCTCCTCAGTGATTTGAAGGGTTTATGAGGTCTTGTAGGAACTCATGTGTTTTAATTGACTCGCTCGTGGAGCTCTTCCAGAGTGCCACGCAAAATACAGGGGTGCCACAGCTCTCAGAGTCATCACGAAAAATGAGCTGTGTCTCTAAAGCAGACTTCATCCTGGTTCTGGAGACTGAATGATGTGAAAATTAAATGAGATTTCATGCAACTGGAAAGCGTATAGGTTTTTTATCAGATAATTCAGTTCTCTGCATGCTTTAGGGATAAGCCTATGTGGATTCCTTGACGTCTACTAAAGTTTTCTTCAGCTCCCTGGATGAGGAGCTGTAAGTGTCAATCTTTTCCTCTTAATTTAGTTCAGAGGCTGGAAATGCTTAGGCTGCCTTAGATCCTATCATTACAGCTGTTGTTTCAGCTGCCATCCGTACCCTCGTGTTATCTCTGCTCAGGCAGGGTTGTGAAGAGACTCTGGCTTGGTGAAATGGGAAAATGATGTGTGCTTTCGAAACTCACTTCATCCCCACATGGATGGAAAATCGCTGCTCTCTGCAGATAGCCGGGCGTTCCTCTCTGCTCCTGCTTTGATTATCGTGTGCTTGGGCCCTTTGGGTGGGAGCCAGCAAACTCAGAGCTTCTGGAGCATCCTCAGCTTGCAGCAGCAAACGCTTTCATCTGTAAGCGCTCCTGACTGCTGATTGTCGGTGATTTCCCAGGGATCAGTCCATTTTTTTCCCCAGTTCCTCCTGGGTTAAGGTTGGTCCCGATGCTGTTGGTGCCCGTGACTCTGCCCTGCTGCCACCCGTGTCCTCACAGAGCCCCTTCCCACCCCGCTCAGCCCCCAGCGGGGACAGGAGCCGAGCGCTTTTTCCCTCATCTCTGCTGGATTTTCAGCTCTTTGTTATAATTGTTTTTTTGCTGATGTTAGGGAACGACTGGCTTTTCCCCCGTGGATGTCTGTCAGCATTAGAGATGGTGTTTCCAGTATCAGAAACCCAGGTTCAGCAGAACTGCAGGAGCCGTATGGAGACAGCCTTCTTCTTTCTTTTTTATTTCCTCCCTCCCCCTGGTACCTTCTCAAGTACTAATGGGGAGATAAGTTTCAAACTTGGTTTAGATTAACTAGAAATAGAGGGCTTTAAATCTCAAGTACTTACAAGGTGTGACCAAGTGGAAATGCAGCTTTTGTTCAGCTTAAGCTCCTTTGAAACCGGGGCAGAGGGATGAGCCAGTTCATGTTTTTCTTGCGTTTTCTAGGATAATATTCATCCAGAAATCTCAAACTGAGAGAGAGAAGGAGTTCAGGTGAGAATGTCTGCTGTGCCTCCTGAGAACAGCAAAGACAGCACAGCCCCAGGGCTTGGAGGAGGAGAGCGTGGTCTGCAGGTCTTGTTTATGGTCCTGGGCAGGGATAGTTCATGGGTTGGTTGATGAGGTTGTTCATTGTGCTGGGGCTTTGTCCCTTCATTTGCACCCCAGGCTTGGGGTGAACAGGAGACAGAGGTCCATGGGGACATGGCCCCAGACGGGCAGTTGAGGCTGGGGAATTCGGTTTTTGGCCATGGTTGCTCAACAAGCATGTGGTGGAGAGGAAGATCCCCGTGTCCATGGGACTCGTCTCCTTCCTCCCACAGGCGTGGGGTGGGAAGGGACATTTGTTAACTGGAACAGGGGAAAGGTTGGAAGGTGAGGAGATCAGTGGTGGGAGGGGAGGAGATCAGTGGTGGAAGGGGAGTCCCTCCTGTGGAGAAAAGCTGTGATTTTCTGAAATGAAAGCTGCTTTCCTCCCTTTCTTACAGCATTATTTGCCATGGCATGAAATACTCAGCCTCCATTCAGCCCCTGACGAAATCCTCCTTTCCCATGCGGTGATGGCCTGAAACTGGACTTGTTCACTTGTCTGTCAAAGTCATTTCCTTTTAATAAATGCCCATAAATCCTGAACTTCCCAGCAGCCCTCCTCCAGCCCACCGAGCAGCGAGCACGCTGCCCTTTCTGTGTCTCTCACCCCAGGAGAAGCAGAGCAAAACCCGCTGCAATCCTGCTATTTTCTGAACCGTTTTCCAGAGGGAGGACGTTCTTTAACCAATTTGGCAAAGCACGAGTAGAGAAAACCTATTGATCTGTTGGGCTCTGATGAAGCACAGCTCAGGTTCATGCTGCTGGGGCCAGGGTTGATAGCTAAAGCCTGATGCCTTTTAAGGAGCCCCAGAGACAATGAATGTCATCACTGAAAATATGTGTGGGTTGAGGTTTTGTTTATAAATTAGCAAGAGGCTCTGGAGCTGAGAGGAGTTGTATTTACCAAAGGGAACCAAAGTGGTTTCTCAGGTGGCTGTGGCTCAGTGAGCACATCAAGGCAGGGGAAATAATATGGGTGCAATGATGGTAGGGCATGGAGAAGACTTGTTGGTTGACTGAGGACATGGCCATGAGCTATAATTGATGGGGAATTGGGTGTGGGAGAGGGCAAAAAAAGGGCACCTCATTGTGTTAATTAATAACTGCTTCTGTTCATCAGAGTTTCTTGAGTTTTGCCCCAGGACTCGTGGTCTGGCTCCTGTTTTGAGGCAGACCCAGTGCACGTCTGCACCCATGCAGAGGGTGGAGAGGACCTTAAGGAGTGGTGTCAGGTTGAAAATTGCATCTTTGTGTGACCTGTTTGATTTTTTTTCTTATGTATATATATTAAAAATCTGCAAGTGATGAGTCAGTAAAATGTTGTTGGTGTTTCCTGTGAAATAGCTGAGGTTGGTATTTTCTTTCTGTTATTTTTCCTTAGTTGCCATGGTAATGATTTCAGAAAGGTTTTATTCTGTAGCTGTTTGAATGGGGTAGAAGTTTTCATGGTCTTCTGGATCTGCTTGCAGAAGCAGAGCCCTCGGGATCAGGAGGGATCTGCCTCTTGGCCGGTCATGCCATCCCTCCCTCCGTGCTGTGGTGAGATGAAGTGTTTTTTATGTTTTATTTTATTGTTAGCAAGATAGAGAGGAAAGACCCTGGGGTGCTTCTGCTCTTTTGTGCTGACATCCCCAGGGGCAGGGACTGGCCAAGACCAGGCTTGGAGCTTGCTGCCTGGGCAAGGGGGAAATGGGGATGGATGGATCCACACCAGGCATGCCCACGGTGCTGGGTGCAGATCTGGTGATGATGGTGATGATGGTGATGGTGATGATGATGATGAAGAGCTTGTGCCATGCCACAATCATTTATCTTTTATGGGTCATGGAAGAAGGCAGGAGTAGAAGCCTTATAAGCTCTCTGCACCATCAGGGCACTTGGTTGCACTTCATCATGCAACAGGGCTTGTCCTTCGGGAATTGGGGAACACAGTCCCCATGGCTTCTGCTTTTAGTGGCCCCAGCCCCTGTCCTCACCTTTGGGAGCTTTCCCACCTTGTTTCGTGCAGCCTCTCCTGCTCAGCAGACACCTCGGAGCCCCTCGCACAAGAAGGAGAATTGTGTGCCACCGTCTTGTGCCCAGGTGGAAATGGAGCACGTCCCTTCTGCCATTGAAAACCTTGCTCGTGAGCTTCTACTTGATTTTAAAAAAGAGAGGGAAAAATAAATACATTACAGCCTATTTCTGAATGCTGGAAAAGGGCAAGTTGCTGGTCCAGCTCAGAGATACCCCTTGAGACAGCATTTAGTACCTGGGGACATCTTCCCTTGCCTCCCCCTGTCCCCCATGGCAGTGCCCTGCTTGGTGCCTGGTGCAGAGAGCACCCTCTCCTCGCTGCCATGGTTTGCTCCCTGCCAGGCAGGGTGAGGGCTGGGTGGGCACCCATGGCTCATCTCCTCCCCGCCACCTTCACTCTCCCCGTGGTGTTTATGAGAGAGGCTGCTGCGCTGTCTGCTCCTATTTTCTGTGCTGCCAGAGCTTGTCAATGTACTGTTTGGTACATCAACAAATGGACACCACACAATCAGAGAGCTAACAGGGAATGATTTATCCAGGACATCACGTCTGTGTGTCCAGCAAGGCGAGATGTCCTGGAAACAACATTCAGTGTTTGCTGAAGACTCATCAGAAGAGCTGGCGTTTCGTGCCACAGCTGAATCGCACTTGGATCTTGCTCTTTCTGGGTGTTGCTCGTTTAATCATAGCATGCTTTCCTTTTAATTAGTCACTGCTGCTACTGATGAGAGAATTAGCAGACTCTTCTTCTAATGGAGAAGCCAAGGCTGTGGCAGATGTGTTGTAATTGAGGTGGTGGACAGGAGGCTTTGTCCTGTAAAGAAACCCCAGGAGCTGCACCTCAGGCTCTGCTTCCCCACAAAATGCCCTTTCCAGGGGGGTCCTGGGGGGGTTTGTTTTCCAAAAATATCATTTAGTCAAAGGAAGAGTGTTACCTGCCCTGGCTGCTGTGTCGTGGCCCTCGCAGGGGAAAGCTGCTTGATGTTACCAGCTTTCTTCCATGCCCAGTGAGGACCTGTGGAGCTGTTTGCGTGCTGGGAGTCAGTGACTCTTCCAGGTACCTTAGGTCTGGAGCTGGTCAATATTGTTTTGATTAGACAGTTATTGTCAGAAAATGGCAGTTTATCAAGCTTGAAGCTGTTTGTGGGAGGGGAGCAGTTTCAGTGAAGCAGCTTCAAAAAAACAAACCAGATTTACTGAAATGCATTGTCTGAGATGTTTGAGATGTCCATTTGGATGGCTGGGGAACAAAAAGTTCCATATTCTTCTTCAAGCTGACTTATTTTTTAATTTCAGTTGATTTACAGTACAGAGCAAATGGATGAAGGAATGGGGACTGCAGTGGAGGGGGGAGCTGTCAGAGGTTTGGGCACTGTTTCAGTCTGCCAGTTCTGAAACTCTCCACTCCTGTTTGCAACGAGATGACAATTTCCATTCCCACGGGAGAGAAAAGCCACTTTCCTGCTGTATCGTAATGATGTCTAATGAAAGATGTCTCAGACATGTTTGTGATTTCTCTAGAGCAGAAACATCTCATAAACACTCCCATTACCCGTGAGCATCGACGGCTGCAGGGAAATCAGTGTTTGGATCCCCGCTGCCTGGCTGTGGTCCCCTTGGCCAGGATCACCATCTCAGCCTGCTGCTGTTTGTAGAGTTAATTCCTGTTGGTGCTCATGGCCAGGGTCTGGGTGGGTGGCCCATGGACTGGCTGAGTGATGTGTCCCTGGAAAAGGCTGTGGAGCTGTTGCAGGGGGCTCATGAGCTGCCCCGGAGACCCCCTGAGCAGGAGCAAGGGGCTTGGGGGAGACCACTCCACAGCCAGCTGTGAGAATCCTCTGAGTAACTCGCCTTGCCCCGTCCCAGCTCTTCAGGGATGTGTTGTTCCCAAAGCAAAATAACCCCTCGATTTCAGCCCACTCTGGTTCTGGTGTGTTTCCAGTGGATGCTCACCTTGCTCTCCCCTGGCAGAGCTCCAGGCTGCCCTGGAGACCCTCCCCTTCTGCCCAGGTGAAAGGGAAGTTTTCCCTTCTTTTTTTCAACTCATTTTGGCCATTAATTTTAGATTTTTGGATATGACCTCTCACCTCTTTTTCAGATCCCTTGCTTTGTTTTCATGATGGGCACCTAGCATCTCAGATATTAAAAACTGTTTCCTACAAGGGAAGTGGGAAAGAGTGTGTGGAGGAGCAGTGTGGGGGCAGGCAGCTTTTTTGGGGTGAAGCAGAGGGAGATGGATTGATCTGGTGCTGCTGTGGGTTCTGAGCATCACCAAGCTGCATGGGCTGACCCACAGCCCTCCCGTGCCTGTGCCAGGGGTACTTGGGGCTCTGATGAGCTGGGTGTGCTGGGAGGGATGTTTCATGGGCTGGTGGGGCATCACAGCCCTTCCAGTGGGTGCTGGGAACGTTACAGCATAAAGCACTGCTCCCCACATCACCCAGCTGTGCCCTGCTGGTGCCTCCCATCTGGCTTTATACATCCCAATAACATCTCCAACCAGAAGGTGCTCACAAAGTGTGAGGTTTCATTAATCCAGGCTGTGACCAGGACATCCCAGCCGGGGCTGGGTGGGTTTTCCATGTCAGTCCCCGTGGGGAAGGGATGCCACAGCTGTGGGAGATGTTGGATGCTGCTCACGCATCGAAGCATTTAACTGGGTTGTGTCTGCAGGGCTGGTTAGATTTGGCAGTGTGGTCACAGAGGGGGAACAGAGGGTGGAAATCAGCCTTCAGGGCCCAGGTTAGTGGTGCTGATGGATGAGAAGGAAAGCTTCCAGGAACACGTGTACTCTCCAGCAGCATCGCTGCGGTGATAAGAGCACAGCCTGCCTCAGCACTGGGGCACTCATGAATGAGCTGGCATTTTTTTTTTGCAACTAATGTAGACTCTCAGCTATTTGGAATTGTCCTGGGGTGCAGCTTGACATATAAGTTCTCAGCCTATTTATTACTTTGTGTCTGAGTGATCCCATAGGTATAGGAGTTTAAATCAGGGCTGCGCTTAATATCAGGAGCTGGAGCGTTTGTGTTTTAACTCCAGATCAACGAGGAGGTGATTTGGGCTGTGTGTCTGGTGTGTTTGGCAAGCTCTAAGCCAAGGGACCTGTTCCTCAGAGAGGATGTTTGAAGTACAGGAAGTGTTCAACACCCCCTTTTATTTTTCCTTTTTATTACTTTTTCTTTTCAGTGCTGCTGTTTCCCCCTTTGCTGTCCTGTGACCGTGGCTGTGTCATCACAAGCTCCCACCGGTATTGGTGTGAGTCCCCAAGGATGACACTGCCACGCTGAGATAATGTCAGACCAATTTGGGCCCCCATCTACCATTGCACTGGGTTGGAGGAACTTGAGCTGCAAGGACTTGGCCAGCTGTGCCTGGAGACTTCAGCCCTGAGAAAGAAAGAGCTGAATGCCCATGTGGATTTTTCTGTTTATTTGCCAGCATATATCTGTGAAACCTTTGGTTGCTCTAATTTCTTGGGCCTTTAAAAGAGAGCTGATCAAGTGTTGACCCAGCACATTTGATAGGACAACAGGAAACAACCTCAAGTTGCACCAGGGGAGGTTTAGGTTGGATATTAGGAAAAATTTCTTCACTGAAAGGGTTGGGAAGCATTGGAACAGGCTGCCCAGGGAAGTGGTTGAGTCACTGTCCCTGGAGGTGTTCAAAAGATGAGTAGATGTGGTGCTTAGGGACATGGTTTAGTGGTGGACACAGCAGTGTTAGACTTATGGTTGGTCTCAATGATCTTAAAGGTCTTTTCCAACCAAAATGATTCTCTGATTCTACAATCTGGCCGTAACCCACCGTGATGTTCAGGCATCTAAAGCCATGGTGGTTACACCTGGGGATTTAGAAAAGTATCTGAGTGAGTGAAGTACCAAACTACCCCTAAGAGGAATCCAGCACCCAGTGTAAGGTGTTTTGTGATCTGTGCCAGCCCACAGCCCCATGGGGCACCTCAGCATTGCCGACACGACCCCACAGCCATCTACCAGCACAATGCTGTCTCTTGATTTTATTGGAGCCTTTAAGTAGAAACATGCAGTTGCAGCTCTGTGTTGGGGTTAAATGGGGAGAAGGGATCTGGCACTGCAGATTCTGCTCCTGTCTTTGCCACTGACTGATCCTAAACAGACTACACCACCGGTTTTTGTCTTCTGCCATATGTTTTCCAATAATGGCCGCCCACCCGCCGGGGAAAGCGCAGCGCTGGGCGTCTGCAGGCATTGTTGGGAACCCTCTGAGAAATAGGCTAGAAAAACATGAAAGGTATTAATTTAGGTCTAAGATTACAGGAAGTCTGTTTGTTAGGTATTTTTGTCCCCCTGTTTTTAGAGTGACAGTCTGAATCGCCAGGATCGGGCCCCTCCTCAATCACAGCATTTGGGGTATAATGAGGTTTTCTGAGCTGTTCCAGTTAGAGCACCTCAAATCTCTGCATTTGGAAATCTTACCTTAACCTTCTGATGCGATGCTCAATGAAAAGACAGACCCTAAAAGGATATTTATGTGAGAAAACAGTCCAACTGTCCTTTCTGCATAGGGAAGGAGAATGGGTTTGGAGGACGTGCAAGCG
Organism: Caprimulgus europaeus; assembly: GCA_907165065.1. Next base: position 1,809,059 of record OU015543.1, on the reverse strand, counting down.
CTAGGGCTCGGTACCTGCTACGTTTGCCTGAACCTCCTGAGGTGGTCCTAGAGCCACCATTAACGTGAAGTCCATGTCTGGATTTACCTGCTCAATGGGTGTATAAACCTTAAATACTCTGCTGGTAGTTTTCTTCTCTCTCCTGGGCTTTGAGTGAGCTATTACCATTTTCTCACTACAGTTAGCGCCGATATTCCTACGCTTGCGGTGTTGGGGCTTCTGTTTCCAGGTGTCATTTTGGATATGCCTACCAAATGGAGCTGTGCTGCTTACCACGTCCCTTTCCTCTTCTTTCCCCAGCCAGAAGAGCTTACCAATGCCTTGGAGATCAGCAACATAGTCTTCACGAGCCTCTTTGCCCTGGAGATGCTGTTGAAAGTCCTTGTTTATGGTCCTTTTGGCTACATTAAGAATCCATACAACATCTTTGATGGGATCATCGTGGTGATTAGGTACAAACCTAGAGCTTTCTTTATGTGTGTTTCCCCTCGTTTGGCTGTTTAATTAAACAGAAAGTAATGGAGAGTGGGCATAAATGGCTTCCTGTGACACTTTATACTTCTCTGCTGTGAATTAATGCACTTAGACATGATTGCTAATACATACCTTGGGGTTATTTTATGGTCATTTTGGAGAGGCTCAAGCAGAAAGCTATCAGTCCCAACGTGTCCTGGGAAAGTTGAGGATCCAAATGGTACAAGCAGTGCCTGATTAAGAGCTGTCTGGTTTTTTGGCATGTGCAGAGGCTGTAATTGCCCCTGCAGCTGCAGGCACTGATTTGCAGGCGTGTTTTTGACGCTCTACTGGGGCTCTGCTCTTTGCAAGCCTGGATGGAGTCCAGCTCACCAGGGGCATTGGCAATGCCTCTCTGCTCACTTCCCATCCCTCTCCTCTCTCCATTTTACCCTCTCTTTGCTTCCTGTCCATCGTGCCTTTGAATTAGGCTTTATCTTCTCCTCCAGCAATGACCTTTGTTTCTCCTTCAGCGTGTGGGAGATAGTGGGCCAGCAAGGCGGGGGGCTCTCGGTCCTGCGGACCTTTCGGCTCATGCGTGTTCTGAAGCTGGTCCGCTTCATGCCAGCCCTCCAGCGCCAGCTCGTAGTCCTCATGAAGACCATGGACAACGTGGCCACCTTCTGTATGTTGCTGATGCTCTTCATCTTCATCTTTAGGTGAGTCTTTTCCAATTCCCAGTCCTGAGGTTGCTTTAGGTTTTCAAGGTGGGATCCCATGGTGAGGTGGGGAGATATGAGTCCATACCAGGGCATGGCTGAGCTGAACAGACCCAGAAACAGCATCACTGGCCAGCACTGGCGATGGCTTGCTGCCCTGAGTAAATCCTGTTAACTCTGGCCAAACGAGACATCTGTCTTTGCAAAATGATTTACAAGGAAAATCTTTCAGCTGGATGATTCCTTGACATCGCCCCAAGACAGCGGTCCCATCACTTCCCGACTAGCAGAAAGCCTGGTGCTAAAAATATTGCCAAGGAGAGGGCAATGTTCCTAAAATAAAGTCAGCCATGGTGGTGCTTGTGCTCTTGCATGGCCTCTTCTTCTGAGAAATGAAGTTCTGCAGTGGAAACGTTAGAAATAAACTTGGTGTAGCCCCAAATTGTTAGATTTTGGTCTAGATTTTGAGGAGAGCCTGTTTCCTTTAACAGCCAGTTCTGGTGTTCCAGCAACCCAGACACTGGGAAGGCTGAAGAAAAACAGTCTCTTCAATGGAATAAGGTCCCTTCTCCCAGCGAGATTTTTCACTCCAAAGCCACCATTTGCAGCTGTGGTGCTCAGTAGAGCTGTAAATAATTTGATTATTCAGGTTACTGGCGAGGAGCAGGGGAAAACAAATTATTCTTTTAGTATCAATCTCAAATGAAAGGTATTCTGTTTTCCTGTCAAAACTGAAAAAAAGCTGTTTTGGGTCCCCTGATATGTCTTAGTTGGGCATTTCACAGAAACTCTTTCTGTCTTCTTAATTCAATTTAAGCATATTTTACTAAAAATGTGTCATTGCAAAACAGAAAGTCAAAACATTTTGTTTAGAAAATGTTGAAGCAAAATGCTTTGACATAAAAAAAAAAAAACCCAAACCAAAACAACCCCACAACAAAACAAAAAACAAAGCAGAAGAAAAAGAAGGAGCAGACATACTTTTTGAGTGAAACTCCTTGACAGATTTGACCCAAATTCACAACTGGTTTGGGTGATCTTGAGATGTTTTTTTCAGTGAAAGAATGATTCAGCTTTTTTAAACACAAAAAAACAACAAACAAACAAACAAAAGAGAATTGCCCAGATGAAATCAGGAGACACAGTCAGCTCTGCTGTGTGATTGTCAGTTTTTCATAGGAGACCAATGTCATCTCCTGTTGACTCCGTGCTTTCCCTCCCGTGCAGCATCCTGGGGATGCACCTCTTTGGCTGTAAGTTTGCTTCCGAGCGAGATGGTGACACGCTGCCTGACAGGAAGAACTTTGACTCATTGCTCTGGGCCATTGTCACAGTTTTCCAGGTACAAAATAGAAAATCCCCAAACTCATGTGAGTTTTAGGGGTTGGGGTTGTTTTCCAAAGCATCTGACAGAGCTTAGTGGAGCTCGTTGTCATGGAAGGGAGAAGACCCAAAACTACATGTGAGGGAACACAGGAGATTTCAGACCATTTCCAAGAATAAAGGAGAAAGCTAATGAGGAGGGGCTGCCGAGGCAAGAGGCTCTTGCATTTGCAGGGTATGGGCTGGGTGTGTGAAAGTGAGCACAGAAGGTGGAGAAGATGAGACTGGGACCATTTGTGGTGGCATATTTCAACAAAGAACAGAGTCTGGTTGAAGTCCATAATTGCTATGTGTAGATTTTTGTTCTGGCAGCTCTGAGCGCTGTAACTGTGGGATTTATGGAGGACTTTTAGCTGCTCTGGCTGACTGAAGGAAAGGTCCAACCCAGGCGGTGTCACACTCCCTTATGGCTGAACGTGTCCCTTGGTGCGGGTGGGAGTCGAGGGGAGTTTGGGCAGGGTCCTTACTGATAACATGGGATTCAGGGTTGCTTTGGCCCCATCTCTTCTCTGGCTCAGAAGGTGGCTTGGGCCAGATTTGTCCTCCTGTGTTTATACCTAGAGTGGATACCCCAAACACTAGGTGCTTGTCTGGCCCATCCAGAGCACAGACACCCAGCCAGGCTCGGGGAAAACTGCACCTAATCCTCTGGTGTCTCCGTTTTCCTGATACCCTTCCTCTGCAGATTTTGACCCAGGAAGATTGGAACAAGGTCCTTTACAATGGCATGGCATCAACCTCCTCCTGGGCTGCTCTCTACTTCATCGCTCTCATGACGTTTGGGAACTATGTTCTCTTTAACCTGCTGGTGGCCATCCTGGTAGAGGGTTTCCAGACAGAGGTAATGTCCTCATGCTCATACCTTTGCTTTCTTCTAAAGTTTCAGGACCTCCAGATCCTGGAATTTGATTTCTGAGGTGGACAGCAATACATTTACAGGAGTGGTACATGGAAAAAAGTGGAGGAAAATATTAGGTGGTCTCTTTTTTTTGTTGGGTTTTTCTCCTTTCTTCTCTCTCCCAGCCCCAGCGCAGTTTAATCCAGCAAGCTCTCTAAACGAAGGGCTCAAATGAAAAGCGCTGTTAGCATGAGTGCAGGAGTGGGAATTGAGCAGTGAGTCAGGCGCTGCGGATGGGATTGCTGCTGTGACAGTGCCTTTGAAGCACTTCTCACCGTGTTTGTCAGCCAGATTAAAAGCCTTCCCTGAAAACTGAAGCAGGCTGGTGAGAGATTAGCGACACGATTCTCTTTTTGGATGGGATGCATACATGGAGCTCTTCCTGCTTCCAGCCCCATGGTGCTCTGCTCATCTTAAAGTACATCATTTCTGGTCTCTGCTGGGAACTTCCATGTGACATCCCAGGTTACTGGAGACCTTTCATGGAAGGGCAGGGGGACATTTAGGTTTGAACTCAAACGGTTTTTTTTCATCCTACTGCCTGTCCAACTGGGAGCGAGCGTGTCTGTCACCTGGTCCCCAGAGTGGGGGACCTGAGATGCCCACCCACTCTCTGCAAAAATGGTCCGACTGTCCAAGAACATCAGTAGGGGGAGGGGACCTTTACAGCCTGCCCAGGAGGTCAGCGAAGTAAATATAACCTAAAACTGCTCACTGGGATCTGTTTGTCTAGGCTGTGCTTTTACCAACTATCTCTGATTTTTATAAGTGTTCCAGGGTGCCTTTATGTTATTTAAGATTTGTTGCTTGTGTATCATAATATCCTATGCTATGAATAGCTATGCACAGTTTATTATTATTATTATTATTTTCAGAGCACAGTTTAGTGTTGAATTAATGGAGTCAGACCAGGAGATAGCAAGAAGGAATATCTTTTATTTTTTGTATCGTGTCTCTCTGTGTCGGTGCTTTTTCTTCTTAATTGTTATTGTTGGAGCTGTTTCTGTCTGTAACCCCCCACCCCACCATGCAGCCGAAGGGAAGGTCACTGCCAGGTGCTGCCAAATAGCACAATGTTCCCTTGCCTGAGTGAGGAGAGGTAAAAAGCTCCTTGTCTGCTTGTGATGGGCTTTGAAACCGACCCTTTGTCTGTTCAGCCTGGCACATTGGTTCTCTGAAGGTCGCCGGAGAGGGAGGTCACCTGCTGCACCTGCTCCTAGAGAAAAGGCAGCAGCTTTTAAATGCAGCCACCCCTGTTCCGAGCCCTGCTCCTCGAGGGAGGCTGGCACCTCTGCTCCCCTGTTCCGAGCCCTGCTCCTCGAGGGAGGCTGGCACCTCTGCTCCCCTGTTCCGAGCCCTGCTCCTCGAGGGAGGCTGGCACCTCTGCTCCCCTGTTCCGAGCCCTGCTCCTCGAGGGAGGCTGACACCTCTGCTCCTCGGCTCAGCCTGGTGTTTCATGCTAGAGCATCCCCGTGCTCGCCCGCCGGCATGCACCCGCTCCCGGCTGCCTCGTTCCCTGGGCAGCAATTAATCCCGCGCTCGCTTTGTGGCCAGCTGGTGCCATGGCCTAACTCCCTGTGAATTCATGCCCTGGCTTAATGTGCTGTGATTTTATTCCAATAACTGTGTCCTTGAGGGTTTGTCTTCCCTGGAGTCAGGGGAACCGCCTGCAGCATCCCCTCTAATTTGCTGTTGGGCAGCTGCCCTATCACCTGCCCCTGCTTCTTTGTGGCACTTCGGGCCATGGTTTATGGTTGGACTTGAAGAACAACTTGAGTCGGTTTGGGTTTTTTTCAAGGTCTTTTCCATCCTAAATGATTCAATGATTCTCCTCCCCTGGGGCAGCACTGGGCTGGTCCAAGCCAGCTCCAGGATTTCCATGTAAGCTGAAAATGTGCTTTAACTGCAGAGTTAAAAACAAACAAACAAACCCAAACAACCAAGAAACCCCCCAACCTTAACAGCATAAATCAAGGAGTAACTTGTGATTCAGGAAAGCACTGACAGAGTCTGGAGCTGGTGATGCTCTCAGTGGTATCGAGAGGTGAGTGCAGGGACCAGGACCCAGCGCAGCCTCCAAAGATCAAACCCTCCCTGGCTCATTGTGCCCAAGCACAGCAGCCTCAGTGAACTCACACCAGATTTGGATAGTTTGTGACTCTGATCACAGCGCTATTTTATATCTCAGGCTTTGATGATGGTGTTTTCATAATAATCATCTTTCTGCATCCTTGTTCTTCGGAGTTTTCCAGTAAATTGCAATGGGATCGAGAGATCCCTCGGCTCAACCCAAGTTTCCTGCAGCAGACAGGGAGCGAATGTTTGCTGGGGGTCAGGAGCCAGCTCTGGCCTTGCTGGTTTATGTTTATTCAGCTTTGCTGGTGTGTAGCTTTGCAAACAGATCTCGTTCTGGTTTTTGCTAGCTGGAGCACAAAGGATCTTCTCCTGAGCAGAATTAATAGAGAGATCATCTCTCGCTGTAGCAAACCCCAGCATCTCCCTCCTGTGATTGCACTTGACCCTTCTTCTGACTTGGTTTGGTTTTTTGTTTTGTTTTTTTTTCCATTCTCCTTCAGATTTCTGGGCTGAAACACAATCCCAGAGCTGCTGCCTTTATCTCCCTGGTCCTTGAGTGCCTTTCCTCAATCTGCAAGCACCTCGTTAATTTTAGTGCATGGCTTTGCAGCCCCAGTTGCTAGGCAGCACATGTATATAAGCAGTTGAGAAACAAAAAGGACCTGTTCCAAACTTTAAATACGGAGCAATATATTTTGCAGGGTTGAGTTTCTTTTTCTTTTTCTTTTTTCTTCTTTTTTTTTTTCTTTTTTCCCTTTTTATTTGGTAACCTGCCTCTCTCTTCCAAGAGGCACATGCAGGGCTTTATGCAACGTGGTGATTTTTGACCGCACGGTCTCTGGTTTAGCTGGAGCCTGGCGTTGGCGCGGGGAAGGTGAGCGAGGGGACCCCGTTTGATCACGCTGCTAATTTGAAATCGCTGCCTGACCTCTTGGGTCCCTGCCCTGGGGGACTTCTCTCTGAAGAAAGCAAGGACTCCTCTTTTTCAGGCATAAAGCTCCTCTCCCAAGGGACTCGCTAATAATATTGTCTCAGAAGCGTATTCTTCCATTGGTAATTCTCCTGGGTTCATGTCCCATTGTTCCTGGCCACACTTGCTTGTGAGTTTGTTCCTTCCCCTCCTTTGTGCCCCTTTTCCTTCCCAGGACCCTCTTCCAGCACCTCCATCCCTTCCTCTGCAGGAGGATATTACCTGCTCTCTGGATGTAACATCCTTGGTGAAATCAGGACTTTGACTTGTGGGCTTCAGCCAGGTGGAACAGTCCCTTCTCCCACCAGAAGGGATTTTGGATGGTGTTTTTCTTGCATCCCTTACCTTTGACATTCCTCTCACTTTCGGGGTTTTCCTTGTGAAGGAAAAGTGTTTCCATGTTTTCTCTTTCAATGGTTTTTCCATGACACTCTCTGTTTACAACCAAAGACTTTAAATTAAGTGTCCATTACATCACTGGCAAGACACTGTTGGCCCATCCAGATGCCAAAGCTCATCAGTTTTCCTTAAACTCTTCATCCCAGCCTAGAGTGGGACAAGTTTTACGTCCCATGTAGCAACTGGAAGAAAGAACCATTGCCCTATAGGCAAGAAATTAAGCCAGTGGGACAACCTGTGCCCTTCTGATACAGTCTGTGACCTCCCAGAGCCCTGCGGGATGAGACCAGGCACGGCCGCGCTGCTCAGAATGTGCCGAGGAGCGTTGGAAGAGCCACTCCTGAGGAAGGGGAAACACAATGAGGTCGAAAATGACATGTGCTTTCCAAGTGGGTAGGGAAAGATTGACTTCTGGTGCTGCAAAGAGAGGCTGGGGCCACTCATGTGACAAAGCCCCCCAGGACGGGGCTGTGCCTCCCTGCCCGCTGACCCCTGCCGCCTTTGGGCACCGCGCTGATGTGAATGGGTGTCTCCACTAACCAGGGTGAGGAGGGACATGAGCTCACGGCAGGTTCTGGTGACTTTTCTTAAATTAGATATGTCACCTGGCTGTGAGAGGACTGATATTGTGTTAATCAAACATTCATTAAAAGCCTCCATTGCTGCTTAATGAAGGCTTAATAAATAAAGATCCCATTATGCAGCTGCAAAAAAAAAAAATAGTAATAATCATGTTTTCAATAATTAGCTGGTGTTTCATTAGCACAATTATCACTTAGGAGCTGAAGCAAGCTCTGTTCGAAACACTTAATTTAAAGGTAAGGCTGGTCCCTTTGAAGGGCTTTGCTCCATCTGAGATCTTCCAGCCCCTCCCTGCGCCGAGCAGAGCGGGTGCCCCAGCCCAGCGCTCCGTCGCGGCCGCACGCTGCCCTTCTCCCCTTCCCCTCTCCTTCCCTTCCTCTTCTCATCTGTTTTGGGTTTTTGTTTTGATTCCCCTCTCAGTCCTACTGTTGAAACTGTGAAAATTGAACCCCTCCTTCCCCTTCCTCCCCCCTCCCTCCCCCCGTTTCTCCTTCAGGAGCTCTCCAAGCGAGAAGACGCGAGTGGGCAGTTAAGCTGTATTCAGCTGCCTGTCGACTCGTCGGGGGTACGTACACAGCACATCCCACCGCCCGCCGTGGTTGTCTCTCTCGTGGTGCCTGGTCACACGCCGTGGTGCTGTTCTCATTGTAGTAGCTGTCATTCTTTTGGGGTTTCTTTGGGTGTTTTGGGAGTTGTTGGGGTTTTTTTTTCCTTCTTTTTTGTCGTCCTCATTGTCAAGTCAGCCTTGATTTTAAGTCCCTTCCTTCTCTGAGAGCGCCAAGTAAATTAAGGTCGGTGCTTCGGGGTGGCTGATGTGAACTCCAGCCCTGGCTCTTGCCGACCCCTTTCTGGATGCCTGTCCCAGGGAAGGCTCCCCAGGGGGCTGTGACAGCCCCTCCACAGCGTGGTCACAGCCTGGGGACCTCCTGATTGCTGGGCACGCCTGCTAAGCGCTCCCTCCATCACGCAGGCGAAGGAGGGTGCCTGGGAGCAAAGGGACCTGGAATCAAGCCTGTTTGTGGACACGTGTTGGGTGAGCCCCGCGCTCAGCAGGACGGGGTAGGACAGTGGCAGCTGTGCTGTGTCCCAGAAAGGCTGGCTGGGATGCTGGGATCACCGGCAAGATGCCACGTTACAGCACGAGTCAGGAGGTGCCATGGTCCCATTCAGGTCTGAGGAAGCCAAGGATCTCCGAAGTGCAGCACACCCCAAACCTTATGCTTCTGCCAAACCTCATCTTTCTCTTTACCACTCCCTTCCCTTTCTGTCCTTTCTGAGAAGTCTGGCTTTTCCTTCAGCACAAAAGCCCTTTCCCATCATATCCCAGTGTATCAGTTCCCTTCGGTACAGTCTGGTTGAGCCGTTGTACCATCTGGTCCACCTTGACGTCCCCTCATTTCCCAAAAGGATTTTAACTCCCTTTTCTCTCATAACCCCTTTTCTATCCAGAAAGGCAAACTGGGAGTGCAAGAACAGGTAACGAGCGGCAGCCCTGGCTGCGAGATGCTTGCCTGCACCGTCCTGAGTCTGGCACGTGGTGTTTCAGAGGGGATGCTTTCTGCCCTCCAGACGTGGGGTTTGGTGCTGGGGAGGGGGGTGGGAGGTCCCTATGAGGCTCTGCTTTTCCATCTCGGCACATGTCTCATTATGCACCCTAAAACTTTCCTTTGGGCTGTTAAAGAGCACTCCAGGAATACAAATCACATAAAATTCTCCCTGTTATTTATTAATTTTTCATTAACCATTAGGGAGAATGAGTAATTCCTGGCAGGCCCCCTGAGCAGCTGAGCTGGGAGCCTCTGCAGGGAGCATACCTGGAGCCAGCTGGAGCCCCTGTTCATACAGAGACACCAGTTTGACTCCAGCAAAGTTCAGGCCAGCCTGACTTTACTGCTCCCCCTTGCAAGGTGCATTCCTGACCTTCCCACTCTGCGTCCTACAGGATGAGCTTCCCTGAATAGCACAGAAGTTCTGAATCCTCAGGAGGGGAAGTTATGAGCCAACGCTTCACGTCACACTCTTTTGCCTTAAAAACACACGTCTGAGAGCGTCTAGTCTGGCTGGAAAAAGGAAAAAAATCCTTAACTGTTTAGTGACCCCATGGGGGAATATTAAGGCTCATCCCTCTGGGGTTTTGCCTAACAAAGAGGCTCAGGGCACTGGACCTTGTGTCAGATGCCATCTCCTCCTCCCATCCCAGGCTGAGGCCCCTCTGGGTTTTTACAACCAATGGGTACCCGAGCACCAAACCTCTGCAGCGCTGGCCAGGGCTCCTGGGGTCAAAGCTGAGCCTTGGTGGGGTTTTCTGGGGCTCCTGGTCTCTCCCAGCTGAAGCAAGGGTCTGCTTGGCTTCTTTCATCCCAGCATCCTCCCTCCCTTCCCACCTCTCCTCCCTCCCCACGTACATCCTGACGGGGCTTGGTGCCCTTTGCCAGAGCAGTGGTTTCAGTGAATCCTCCCCCTTTGGCTGGGTGTGGTTCTGGCGAGCACCACTCCCGTCGGGTGCATCCTGACTATACCACACCCTAAGCGCCTTTCTGCAGCGCCCATGGACAGAACCCGTGGGGCGCGCGGGGTCGTCCCCGGTCGGGTCCGTGCCACAGGACCAAGCGAGAGCCCGGGCACCACGCTGCGAGCAATGGTAAACCTCTTCTCTCTCCTCCCAAGAACAAACCCAAGTCAAAGCAGGCAGCTCTCACTCAACCCCCAGCGTTCAAAGTGATCCAGTGGAATGTAAATCCCCCAAATGAAACAGCATAAATCACCCCAACTTCTGCTTCTGTTGTGTGTGGCAGCTGGGCGGGGAATGGCCACCCTCAGCAGTCGGTGTCAGGTTCTGCCACCTGGATCCTCTCTGCACTGGTGGGACGTCCATCGACACGTGCCCATTAGCTGTGTTGGAAATTTAAGGTCCCTTGTGCCCCTTTGGAATCCTGGATTGCTTCGTTGAAGCATCACTAGAGAGAGCCACACTCAGGGAGTTTTGAGCCGTGGTGGATAAATTGAGATGAGTAAGGTCAATTTTGGTCACAAAATTGCTCATCGGATATTTGTCCTTCCCTAATATTTGCTCAGTGTGCAATTCCAGCAGCAAAAATTAAGCAATAGGGTTTGGGTTTTTTTTTCTGATCCCTTTCTGGGACCATGTTTGGACACAGAGGCAGTCTCTCTTCCTGGTAGGAGGTTAATTAGTCTGTGGTATAATTACGTGCATGCGTCATTTTGTGAGAGGTGATGTTGCATCGTGGTGCAAAGTTCAGTGGATCTGTAGGTGTGGTGTTGGAGACGGGAATCCGTTCTTTCACAGGGGTGTCCGTGCACCACCATACTTCACTCTCCTTGCTGAAGCCCTCTGTTTTGCTCTAGGGTGATGCTTCCAAGTCTGATTCCGAGGGGGATCTCTTCCCCCATAGCCTGGAAGAGGAGAGAGGACTGAAGAAAAACTTGTCGAATCCAGCCTGTGAGTAACAACCCCGGGAGGAGAGGCCCCTCCACAGAAATCTCGCTTTGCTGTGAAAAAAGATATGTCCTGAATGGAAGAGATCTCCTAGAGAGAATGGCATGGTCCAAGCCATGGCACGCTTGACCAAGGCCAGCAGACTTGGTGCATGGGGTTGGATTGTGGGATGCAGGCAGAGACACAATGGCATTTGGGCTGTAATCTCCCCACCAAGCCCAAGGTCTGGGCTTTTGGGGTGTCTCTACAGTAGCACAACAGAGAAGTCACAGGGAAGGAGGATGGAGGGAGCTTGGCTTGGGCAGGAAGTCCCCAGAGTTGGAGCTGACGAGTGTTGGTTGGAGGGTTGAGAGGCAGCAGATGACAATGTACATCTGCTCTCCTTTCTCACTGGCACCTGATCCTACTGGTACCTCATCCCATTCCTGATTTACATCCCCCTACTCCCTTGCCAGGCTGAAGGATGGGCTCTCAGCAATCCAGAAGGGCTTTTGGCTGCCATCCTCCTGATGCTTGGAGGAAAGCTGTCCCTGCACAGCTGCTTTGCCTGCCTGGAAGCAGGTTGTAGATGTGCTCCTTGAGATTTGATACCTAAAACCCACTTGTGTCTTCCAGTGATGGCCCTGAGCGGCCACCCGGAGCTGAAGAAGAGCCTGACCCCACCACTGATCATCCACACCGCTGCCACACCGATGCCCATGCCCAAGAGTGCCATGTTCGGAGATGCAGCGCAGGGCTACGAGTCCCGCCGGGCCAGCGGCGTCTCCATGGACCCCAGCGCCCACGAGCTCAAGTCCCCGGTACTTGTGTCACCTCCTCCTGGGGATGCTCAATGGGTGTCAAACGGCTCTGTTTGTCCCTCCACCCACCCCAGCTGGTGCAGCAGCAGGTTGGGGTGGGATGGGGCTGATGTTCTCCCTATTCTTCCCGCAGCCCAGCGCCCGCAGCTCCCCGCACAGCCCCTGGAGCGCCGGCAGCAGCTGGAACAGCCGCCGCTCCAGCTGGAACAGCATTGGCCGGGCCCCCAGCCTCAAGCGCCGGGGTCAGAGCGGCGAGCGCAGATCCCTCCTGTCCGGAGAGGGGAAGGAGAGCTCGGAGGAAGGGGAGAGCTCAGATGAGGAGCACTCCAGCCGGGCTGGCAGCTTCAACGGCTCTTTGCCTCATCGTATGGAGTCGCTGGAAACAAAAGGCTCCTTTGACCTCCAGGATACCCTGCAGGTGCCTTCCCTGTACCGGACCAGCAGCATGCACAGCAGCCGAACCTCCACCTCCGAGCACCAGGACTGCAATGGGAAGACCTCTCCGGGTCTGCTGCTGCACCAGCTCCACCTGGATGACCCTCGACAGGACTGCGATGACTGTGATGATGAAGGCAACATGGTAAGGAAATGCAAAGCACTTATTTTGGGGTTTTTTTCCATGTCAAAGCGCTGCCTGTACCACTCAGGAGTGCACGGGTGAGTGTGAAGCAAAGGCTGTTGTAGGGCCAGGGTCTCACCATCACCACCAGACCAGACTGAGAGTCGTGCAGAAGAGCACCAGAAGGTGTCTGGGCTGTAGATATCACCAGAAATAGGGTTGGCATCGTGTTAAGTATTTCAGTGCTGTATCAGATGGAGAGATGAGGGCAGAACTCCCCAGGTTGCACTGAAAGCTACAGAGCAAAGGCTATCTCTTGGAAATACACACTTTTCTGGGTTTCTTTTTTCTTTCTTTTTTATTTTTTTCTTTTTAGAACCCCAAGAAGTAGCTTTCCCTGCTTTCCAACCATTATTCAGCTTTCTTTCCCTGCTTTCCAACCGTTATTCAGCTTTCTTCCCCGTGCACACTGTTGTTTTCTGTTGACATCAACAGGCAACAACAGGGCAGGGTTTGTCCCCCCATTCCCATGGCAGCATTAGTCCCATAGAGACGGTGCTAATTTAAAGGCTTGGCATTAATTTCCATATGAAGAGGAATTAGGCCAACAAGCATCTCTTGGAAAGTGCCAGGTAGAAAATATGAGGGATTTGGCTGGTTTCTAAGGTTTTTTGCATGGCTAGCAGAGAGGGGCTTGAGCTAGGCGGCGGGATGCTCATGGGGACTGTCCCATCAGGATGTCCTCAGGACAGTTCTGAGGAGTTTTGGGGTGTTTTCTGCTCTTCCAGTTACCTCTTCATTTCATTTTACCTTGCTCTCAGGCTTAAAAATGCAGTGGTCTGTTGTGTCATCCCCTGGGGGTAACTTGGTTTCTGTTGGTGAAGTGGGCGAGTTTTGGGTAGAGCCATGTGATGGCAACCAAGGTGGTACTGAAAACGTGAAAGCTGTGGCTTGTGGACATGATTTTACTGTATTTCACTGAATTTGTTGAATGTAAATGGAATTTTGAGCATGTGAAGGGATGTGAAAGGCAGTGATGACTCCAGAGAAGGAACAGGAGGAGAGAGAGAGATAGTGCTGGCAGAATGGAGCCACTCAGCCGTGAATCACCTTTAAAAAAAGCCATTATCCCATTACATCTCCAGCACGGATCCTCAGCCTGGGAGTTTTACTGATTGTCATAACCTGGTTTTTAACCTCCATAAAATAAATTGAATTTTGAAGAAAAGGAGCAGTAATTATTTTTTTGAAAAAGCACTATTAAAAGTGATCAAGAGACCATGCTCTTGATCGCTAACTAGGGATTTTCTTTTTCATGCTCCAACATCTGCTGCTTTTTCCAGCTCACCTCATCCAAACATCCCACAGGTTCCTTCCTTTCCCCTTGCCATATCAGAAGCCAGCAGCTCCCTTTGCATTGGACATCATGTGATGGGACATGTCCCACCCAGCCCCACAGCCCCAGCCAATGCTGATGAGAGACTCTTGAATAAGACACATATTTTTAATCTTCATTATAACAGCTGCTTTTAGTATAAACCAAACATCTTCTCCTTCTTCTGTGTGCCAAGGTCTGGCCAGGTAGGTTTAGACCAAAGGTCCCTCAATTCTCTTCTATGGAGCATTCAGAAGCCAGTACCTAGGGAAAGAATAAACAGAAGAGGGTAATTAAGTCATGTCCCAGCTCATGGTCTCAGCAGCTGGGACACCCTCGGCTGGCTGGTGCCTTTCCCCATGCTCTGAAATGTGGCTTCACTGCAAATCACTGAATGAGATGGATTGGAAAATATTGCTTAGATTAGTGAAATGAATCCCCAGGTTGCCAAGCTTCCCTTTGTGATTCCCTCCTGATGTTTGGGGTGGGGGGGGATGTTTTGCCCCTAAATTAGCCTTGATGAAGTCAGGAAAAAAGGAATTATTTTTTTTTAAATGGAAAAAATAAAATTCGGAACTCCCCCACCAACAAAAGAAAATAACTCAACTGTTATTCAGATCAAAGTAATCCTGAATATGCCCTTCTGCACCAAAGCTTCACATCTCTCCTTGCTGGCTGGTTTTGATTGTCTCTGTGCAGAAATAAAAGGAAGTGCAAAGGCTTCGTTTGGATCTCCCAGGCTCCCGTTGTATGAGTGCTGCTCTGCTGCCTTCCAGGAGTTTGTTCTGAATTTACATCCCTCTGAGGGGCCAGAATCAGGCCCCTGACAGCTCTTCTCCCCAGAAGTATAAAGTCAGGGGACTGAAGTCTGTTCCTCATTGCAGGAATGCAGACAAGGGGAAACTTCACGAGGAGGGAGCTGCCTGGCTGGGCTGTGACCAAGATCAGGGATCTACTGTGTGGTCTTTGTTGTTCACATCTCCTGGATTTCAGATGCTTTTAGGAGCTTTCCTACCCAAATTGCTGAATGCTCAGAGCAGAAAGTGAGGGAAATATTGAATCTGCAACCAAATGTATCCCCTCCTCCCCAAAACCTCATTGCAATCGCTCCTTTCCCCTTTGCCTATTGCATTTTATTTTCTGTATCGTGCAGTCCAGCTGCTCCCCAGACCCTCTCAGCCTGTCTCTGCTGCATATTTAAAATTAAATAATCAGGTCCTGAGTGCCACCATGCAGCTTCCAGCTTGCCTGGAGGTCCCTTGCTGCTCATAGAGCATTTTTCAGCAGTTCTTCCTCATCCTTATAATAAAACTTTTATAAAACTAAGCTTCTCCCTTACTCCAAGGAGTGCATCAGTCATCTCTTCATGCCAACTGCCTTTCATCCTGCCCTCAGAAGTACCTTAATATCTGAAAGTCCTAAAAAAACCCCAACAAACCCCAAAAAGCAGCTATTTATCAGGAGCTCTCCTTGCTGCAGGATGGGAGAGCCCTGTGCCCGTTAGCAGTGGCATCACACCATGTCCTGGCCCCTGCCTGTGTCCCAGCGGGGGAGTTTGGGTGGTCTTACCCAGGGAGATTTTGTCTAAGCCACTGGCAACTCAATTAAAGAATGGTTTTCTTCTGTCTCCACATCTTTATTCATCCTGGCCAGGTGTGTTTTATGAACAAATAGACACGATTTAAAGCGGATAATTGATAGATGGCTTTGAACATAACGCAGCCTTAAGCAGCAATCAGCCTGACTGTGAGCAGTCAGTGCGTGTCTGGACCTCGGGGAGGAAGTGTTTGATGGGACTTAGGCTGGAAATGCTTGGGTTTGATTTCAAATATCTTACATTTGGCTCAAATTAACTCAACTGTGCTGTTCCACTGATGGAAAGCTGGAGTAATTCCTTTGACTTTAGATTTCTGTGGATGTATTTGACCCCGGCCAAGCCCCAGTGCTCACCCGTACTCTAACATGCTGAATAGAGAGACATGATGGAAGATCACTTTTTGCCTTTGTTATCTGATTTAGCCCATGAACTGCAAGCTGCAACAATTAGCAAAACCCCAAAATATCTTTGGCATTAAAATTGGACAAAAGGACTATAAAGAAGCATTCTGTGCTGCTGACGCATTACCATTCACTACAAATCCCCATGATAAATACCAGAACTGCTTTGAATAATAGATCCTTCTGGAAACCTTCCAGCTCACAAAATTAACTGGACTGAGTCGCAGTTGTTACTCCATGTCCAGAGGCTGGGGTAGCAATCGCTGTTCTCACCACAACTTTGACCAGACACCTGATTTCTATCCATTTATTTACCTTTGTGAAAGCTATCGATAATTAAACTAACTAGGCTGCTCGAAGGGATAACACAAGCCCAAGGATGCAGGATCTATTAAATGGAGTTTAGAGAGAAGGGAGCAGTTCTGACTCCTTGCCTGGAGTTGGAAAAGGGATGTGAAAACAGCCAAGATGTGGACAAAAATCTACAGGTGTGCTGTGGTGTGGTCTGTGTTTGTGGCGAAGGGGAAGGAAGGATGGACAGCTGAAGGAGAGGGGTAGAAAGATCTAGCTTTTGTTGTTGTTGTTATTGTTGTTATTCAAACTTTTCTTGTTATTTTCACAAGGTGGTTTTCATTTTCTGAAGGGTCCAGGTTGTCACCAAGTGCTTTCATTAAAACTGACACTCCACTCGCTATGACCCATCGTTAATGAGACCCCTGGCTGAGTGCAGATAGGAACAGGGAGCACTTCCTCCATTCCCCTCAATTACCCAGACAAATCCCATTTTTACAGTCCAGGGTGCCTCCAATTGCTAACAGTTTGGCTCCAAACAAATCCCCCCTCCCTGATTTTAGGGTGAAATAAATAAAATTGCCTCAGCCCTGAGGTCCAGGTGCACCCAGGGTGTGAGTGGCGATTCCTACGCTGCGCTTTGCAGCCACGTTCCCATGTGTGTGTGCATGCCTGAGCCCAAGTGGTAGCAGGGAAATAAGGGTAATGAAAGAATAAGGGTTCATTTTTATGTGTCTATAAACTCAAAGCACTGCAGTGACATTGCACATACTGGTCTGTGGATTTACCATCTGGTGGTTTGGTTTGGAAGGACTGGGAAAGCCCCAGTGTGGTAGGTGAGATGTTTGTCTGGGTTCTGCTGGTTGTCCATGCACAAGATGCTAGCACTGCAGTGTCAGCTGGATTAAAGATCCTGACCTACCCTCAGAGACCTATGGATGGGAAGGTGACAAGACCTAATCCAGAGGCTGTTGCAGCTGGGATGAGGCTTCCCCTTGGCATCCAATTTTTCATGTCTTCAGTTGACCTGTTGGCCAAGGCTTTTACAGTCTGGCCTTAAATGACCTTGCAGATGGTCTAAAGCATATGTATGCGTGGCTGAGGATGTGCTGTGGTTTCAAGTAGGAATTAATTTGGAGTCAAGTGGCCTGTGTTCATGCAGAAGGTCGGGCTGGCCGTGATCTTCCCTTCTGCTTTATAATCTCCCATCTAATCTGTTCATGCTGAATGAGAGGAAGATGCTCCCTGTTGCACTCCTGGACCAAAACTCAGGTCCCAGATCATTTCATCAATCAGTGTGGTGCACAAGACACAGCGCTTGGCCCAGCAAGCAGCAGGAAGCCCTCCCTCTGCTCTCTTTATGACCTCTGGCATAAGCATTATATATTTTTTAAAAACCCCCAAACAACAAAAACCCAACAAAAATACCAAAAAAACCTTAGAAGGTTCAGGCAAGTACCTGATGGCTGTTGGGAGGGACTGAGGCTGATCCAGTGGCCTATCAGTCCTCTGGGCAAGGGTTTTATTTACTGTGTTTGTCCTCTTGGCTGGCTGTGTGCCAGATGCAGTTACCACATGGAGAAAGGAAGACCAAACCCTGTGGGGCCAGCACAGCCCTCGCCCAGCTGCCAGAGCTCCTTCCCCTGCCCAGCGGGGTCTTTTTTGGGGGAGATAATTTGATTTCAGCTTTACTGAGCACTTGGAGATATACATTCAGTGAAAAACTGCCCTGAGTCCTTCACTTGGAAGTTTTGGGGGTTTATTTTTTTCACTAGTTCTCTCTGTGTTTTCCTCCTGGTACGTGTCTGCTGTGCGTTCTCCTCCTAGAGCAAAAGGGACCGCATGAAGGCGTGGGTACGGGCACGTCTCCCCGCCTGCTGCAAAGAGAGAGACTCCTGGTCCATCTACATCTTTGCCCCTCACTCAAGGTAAGGCAGCTGTGCTTGAGCAGTGGTGGCTCTATCCCAGTTCTGCCCTTGTATCCCAGATGGGTCTCTGTACATCAGAATCATAGAATCCCAGACTGGTTTGGGCTGGAAGTGACCTTAAAGATCACCCAGTCCCAACCCCCCTGCCATCAGCAGGGACACCTTCAGACCACAAAGCTCTCCGTCCACAGAACACCCAGCCCTTCCCCTGCTCCAATACTACACTGGAGTCACAGTGAGCTGCTCCAGGATGGGCATGGCCCTGGGGTGGGAGTGTCCAGTAGAGCCCCATAGCCCAGGGTGTGGCTAGAGCTTTATCAGGTTCATCCTTTGCTTCGTCAGTGATGCCAGCGCTCGGCAAGTTGTTCACTCAGCAGAGAGTGAGGTGTTTGAAGAAGGGGAAAAGGTGCTGCATTAGGCAGATAAATCTGAATTTGGCCCCAGTGCAGACTTACAAGACAGCAAAGGACATTCTTTGACTTTTTAAACCTGCCTCGCAGCCTGGACTTCTCTGTCCTCCCCTTTCCCTTCCTCCCTCACCCAACAACCCCCAGAAAACCCCATCTCCTTGCCTGGCAGCCCCCAGCTCTGCCCTTCCAGCTGGGCTCTGGCCTCTCCTATGTGTTCCCCTGCACATTAACCCACGCTCGATGAGGGTTTCCCGTGTTGGAGCTGGTGCGCCCTGGGCAGCATTCGAGTTCATTCATACAAAGATTAGAGAGATTTTCAGAAACAGACTTTGGGAAATGTAATATGGTATTATAAATCCTGGGTCAGCGTGCAGCCATCTGTCACAATAAATAGCTTCTGTCCCTTTGTTCCATGTGTGCTCAACCCTTACGGGCTTGCTGGGAGTATTGCTTCCTTTAAGCTAAACCTGAGCCCTAGGGAGCAGGGAGGGGGTCAGATCCAAACCTGACCGCATGTCCAAGTTGTGGAAGCAGCTGCTCCATTTCCAGTGATCCAAAGCCCACTATGAACAGTACCAGGGCTTGAAATTTGTGGCCCAGTTCTGTGGTTTGGATCCTGGATTCATACCCCGAGCTGCCTGCAGCATGCAGCTCTGCCAGGGAGGGGATTGGGAGATTGTAGCTCATCTGCTTTGCAGACGGAGCGTCCAATTCCTCTGCCATGTGTCGAGCTGCTGCATTTCTCCCCACCCAGACAAGCATTAATAGTGTCTATGTGTCCTCTATTTTTTTTTTTCTTCTTTTTTTTTGGCAGGTTCCGTCTGATGTGCAATAAAATCATCACACACAAGATGTTTGATCATATCGTCTTGGTGATCATTTTCCTGAACTGCATTACCATTGCCATGGAGCGACCCAAAATCGAGCCTCACAGTGCTGTGAGTTTCTGAGATTAACCTTTTCCTGGGCTCCTTGTGGAGCCAACACCCCTGGGTTGGACACCACTGCTGTGTACTTGGTTTCACTTTCTTTCTTGTTTTTAAATGGGAAGCTGCCAACACACCCTGTGTATCCTTTGAATCAGGTACAGAACTCCCCTGGTCCCTACCCAGCATCCTTTCAAAGTGCAAGAGCAGAGCTCGTGGCCTGCAATATATCAAATATCCCATTTCTGCAAGTACAGTCAAGGTTTTAACACATGACATAAGCATGACATCTGTCTCAGTTTCCTTCTCTAAACCTTCAAACACTTTTTCCTCTCTCAACACAATGTTCGTTTCTTCCATCTGTTCTTCACAGGCACGTATGTGTGGTGTGAAGGGAATGGGGGAAACTGTTCACTTCATACTCTGCTCTCCCCTTTGTTGTGACACAAGAAAAATGGAATTGATTCATGCACTGTGATACCATTTGCCCAAACAATTTTGTTTTAGTAGGCTACATCAGGATTTCTCAAACCAGACCCTCACAGCACCAACATCCATCAGGCAGAGGGGCAGGATCGTCCTATTGCTCTTTTACTTTAGCATAGGTTGTGGCCCAGAGATACACTGGGCTCTTGCTGATGTCTTGCAGAAGACTGCTCATATCACAACCCTATGGAACCCAGTTTTGTTGATGTAGGCGTGTCAGGTTGTTCATTTTTGTGGCTCTTCAATGTAAGACCTTAAACTGGAGTCTTGGCTGCTCTGTTCCTATTTTAAGCTTTCCCTAGTAGTCCTCTTTACTGAAATAGTTTGCCCAGCAGTTCCTCCCCTAAATCCATTTTTATTTCTTTTGGTTATCATGCACTCGTGGTGCACCAACTCGCAGCTACAAGAAGAGAGCAGGACTCCCTGCCAGCTGATCTAGCAGGAGGAAATCACCCTGCTGTTCCCCAAATGGGGCATCCTGAGAAAATCCTTTGAAATCCCAAATGCTTCTTTGGAGCTGTTTCCTCACCAAAGCTGGCTCCAAAAGGAGCTGTAGTTAGATGGAGATGAAGGGAATGGGGTGATATGCATGAGTCAGAGGAGTCCACTGCAAAGAGCTGTAGCACAAAAGAACAGTACTTTGTGTGTGAGAGGAGGAAGATCAGCTGTGGTGTCCTTGGGCACTGGAAGAATGCAGGGAGGAAAGGAGACAGGGACTGGTTGTGAGGTTCATCAGCATCAGGTTATAACCAAGGGAACCAACATGGGTCATCCAGGAATGGAGCTGAGCTGGACCACGGTCTGGGAGCAGCAGGGAAGAGAGTTGAGGTGCTGAGCGGTGGGACAGGGAGCAGGGGAGCCAGGAGGAGTGCACAGACCCTGCCTGTGCTGATGGAGCTCTCATCTGGAAACCAAGACAGTTAGTTTAGCTTGAGTTGTTTAAAATAATTGTACTTTGCTTCCCCAAGCTGTGGATTTTCTAGCTGCTTCAAGCGAGTTCTCTTTCCTTGTCCCAGTTTCAGCTGGCTTATCGGAGCAGGGGATGCTGTTGCTAGCCAACGCGCGCTCCCCATCGCAGCGCGTGCGACATGGGTCAGGGAGATTATCCTCCAAAATAGCCACACGCTTGCCAGAGAGGAGTGGAATATCCTCAGTCTCTCCTCCATGCTATTGCTGGTTTATCTCCAGCTCCACAAGCAGGTCCCTGCCCTCTTTCTCCTGCACACTGCCCACCCCTCCACAGCAGTCCTTTGTGTGGCAGCCAGCTCACGGCCAGAGATGTTTCCTATCGCAGCTCAGGCAATCACAGTGCAGGTCTAGGACCTCATTAATTATGGACCCAGTATGGAAACAAGCTACTCTGTGGTTCCTGAGTCATTTTCAGTAAATCATGATCTGGCAAACGAGAGAGTTGCCAAGGTATTTTGTTTTGTTCAAATTGCATCTCATTTTGAGTGAGAGATCTGCATCTCTTACAGGACTGCTCTGCAGGGAGAGGCAGAAATAAATCCCAAATTGTTATTAGCAGAACTGGGGCTGGTTCAATTGTATGTGCACATGCATGCATGCATACGCATCAGCTTTCCTCCAGCCTCCACCTTCTGCTGTCCGTTTCTCAGTACAGGCAATCAGAGATTGTTCAGGGATTAGGGAAAAGTGTAATTTATTTAATGATCATCATTACAAAGAAAGGTTTCTGCTAACTACAGATAGGGAACCAGTCCACGGTCTCATCTGTGATCGCTGGCTGCTGTTGCAGAGCGGTGGCAGTGAGGAGTGCATGGTCTGGTGGATAGCACAGGGGACTGGGGGGTGACACTATTGGGCTTCACGCCCAGGTCTAGCCTGTGGCTTTGGGCAAGTGAATCAACCTTTTGGGGACAGGTCTCAGCTGGCATAAATCTCCAGAGCTTCTCTGGCTTTGGTGGAGCTGTGACAAGTCATGCCAGCTGCACTTCCAGTGTCCCATGGGTCCTGCTCGCCTTGCAGCACAGCCACGCTAATATTGACTTAATCTCTAGGAGAACTGGGAGCTCGGTGATATTTACACTGTGCGGTGACATCCACAGGTGAGGGGCAGGTAGAGACTTGTCAAGGATGCTCCAAGGGTGGGGAGACATCCCTGTTTGTGTTGGGGAGGGGGAATTTAGGGACATAATGGGGGGATGTGGCAACACGTGGGGGGATTTGGGGCACGTGCAGGGATTTGGGGCAGGTGCCGCGGCCGCCCCTGTCCATGGTGCTGACGCGGCCCCGGGCACTGGCGGTGCTGAACCACGCGGAGGGCGATTGTCTAAATATTTGGATTTTTCCCTTCTTTGTGAGCAAACAGTCCAAGACTTGTTTCAGCACAGAAGCTGGAGAGCAGTTAGAAACCATGCAAATATGCCCAGGGAGATGTGCAGCTGTGGAGAGCAGGCTATAAAACATTGTCTCTCATTTTCTTTTTTGTAGGAACGGATTTTCCTAACGCTCTCCAACTACATCTTTACAGTTATCTTCCTGACTGAGATGACAGTTAAGGTAAATGTAGTTGGAGGATAAGTGTTCCTGTATTATGTTAGTTATAGGGCTACAGAGATGATGAGGGGAATGGAGCATCTCTCTGCTGAAGAAAGGCTGAAAGAGCTGGGTCTGTTTAGTCTGGAGAAAAGCAGACTGAGAGGGGATCTGATCGATGCTGATTGATACCTACAGGGCAGGTGTCAAGAGGATGGGGCCAGGCTCTTCAGTGGTGTCCAGTGATAGGACAAGGGGCAGTAGGCACAAACTGGAACACAGGAAGTTCTGTCAGAGATGAGGAAAAGCTTCTTTACTGTGAGAGTGCCAGAGCACTTGCAGAGCCTGCCCAAATAGGTTGTGGAGTCTCCTTCTCTGGAGACATTCCAAACCCACCTGGATGACATCCTGTGCAATTTGCTCTAGATGTACCTGCTTTGGCAGAGGGGTTGGATTAAATGATCTCCAGGGTCCCTTCCAACCCCAATCATTCAGTATGATTCAGTGCTATTTTATGATGACAGACCCACAAAACCCCTAGGTCTACCAGCTACGAGCGAGATGTAGGCTTTCCTCCTCTGAATCATATTCACATAGTCACCACACGCCTTATTCTGAGCACGTTTTGCATCAGGACAATTTTACTGAAGTTGCTCTTGATTTACACCATTATATGAGCAATGGGATGCTTCAATTCAGCAATCCTTCCCTATTCAGCAGAGCTCTCCAACACATGCTTAACTTCAACCATGCATGTAAGTCCCTTTGTCTTCAACAACCAATTGTCCTCAACAACCTAAGCAGCTATGTGCTTTCCTGAGGAGGGAGAGACTTAAGCACGCTGAAACATTTTGCTGGATTTGAGGCAGGAGGCTCAGAAATTCATTGCTGTAAATCTCTCTTGTGTAATTCATAATCATCTCCCAGAACAATTGCTCTTTCTTTGGAAAGTTTCTCTGGTTTCTTTATTTGCAAAGCTTGTAAATGATTGCTTTGGGTCAGCCACTCTGAACCTTTACTCCAGCAGTCTGTAGGAGTAAAATATGATCAAACTTTTTATGCCAGGGCTAAATGTATTAGGAACAGTTTTGTGCAGCTAGGTTTAGCTGCATTAAAAATAGATGAGCTGTAAGGGACAATCTGGGATGTTTCTGCAGAGGTATTTTTACAATTCCTGCAGTATAACACTTTGCTGATTTGTCTAATTAGGCTTCTGTACTGGGAAGCAAATGGACTCACAGACTTGTATCTGTAAATAATGCATTCTCAGCAGGTTGCTAACTGGAAGAAACATATTGGATGGGATAGTCATAATTTGTTGCAACTTGGTGTCCGGGCAGGTGGTGGCACTAGGCTTGTGTTTTGGGGAGAAAGCCTACTTGAAAAGCAGCTGGAACGTCCTGGATGGGGTGCTGGTTCTCATCTCCGTCATTGACATCCTGGTCTCAATGGTGTCAGACAGCGGCACGAAGATCCTGGGGATGCTACGGGTTTTGAGACTGCTGAGGACGCTGCGGCCCTTAAGGTAAGCAGATGATGAGGAAGACCTACAAGTGTAGGGGGTGTGTGTGTGTGTGCCAAATGGGAGCTGAGCCTCTCCTGCAAGCAGCAGCATTCGTGCAAGGGAAGGGGCGGGCGAGACAAGGGCACACGGCGTCTGTCACCAGCGTTGTGCCCAGCCTCCTGCTGCTCCACGGACAATGAGCGTCTGCAGGTCCTGCCGAGCCACAAGGAGCTCCAGGCACTGGCTGTGTTTCAGGACCAGCCCCAAGCGCAGTAGTAAACTGATCAATGCCTCTTTTGCTCATTAAAACACACGTCCCCTGCTATTTGTGTTCTCATTTGCTCTGTGTAAAGTGCAGCTTAACAGCTTCTTCTCCCCCTTTCCTTCAGGCAGTCAATGGCTTTCCTAACAAAGAAGGAAATTAGTAGCAGGTGGCAGATCATTTTTAAAGAAGCAGAGACTAAACTCTTGCTTAACCTAGAATGCAAAGAAGCCTTTTTTTCCCCACCTCAGTTCCCCATTAATTTTAGGGACATTTATTTTGAAAATTGATGAAAGCAATTGTGCTGCTTGGTCCCCTGTCTCTGGCAGCAGGCAGTATCCGATGCTCCAGGGGCAGGTACCCCTCTGACAAGAACCTGCCCAAGGACCAGCCTCTTCCAAACAGGCATCTGTTTTGTTCTGTACCCTAAGGCATGAAGGTTTCTCTCCATGCTAAATGCAGTCCCTCTTTAATACCATTGTTGCTGCTCTTGTTATGCAGCAGCTAATAAACCTTCCTGCTCAAAGCATCTTTGTGTGCCTGTCATATCTTACTGCTGCTTCCTTCATAAAAGGTTTGCTTTGAGTCAGGATTTTCTCTTTCAGGACAGAAAAATAGGAGCCTGCTTCTGACAGAATATGTTGGTTTACTACCCCTGTGTGAATAATAAGTCTAAATAACAATGACCATGCCTGTAGATATCTTTCAAATATTCTCCAACAGCTATGGAAGACATTCAGTTCAATTGGGCTGTGTGTGTGTTGTACCTGGGGAGTTTTGGGATGTGAGCTGCTTTAATCATTTTTATCTGGGCAGATAGTGCCATTGGTGTGGTTCAGCTCCCTGGCTATATGACTAGACTGTCTTCCTACATGGCTCCAATTCAGACTTTTTTCTCTTCACGTGTCCCCCCACTTCTCCACATCAGCTCTAGTTTCTGGGAGCGGTTTCTACCAGATTGCTGGTTTGGTAGCTCTGCTCTGCTCTTCTGTTTTGGCTGATTTTTGACCCATGTTAAGAAAACCTACAAAATAATCTGGATAGCTCTGGGTAACAGTTTCTCTCTTGAGATGGTGTGGTTAAATCAGATCTAGGGGAAGAGGCTTGGGCTGTGCTGAGCCTTACTAGAGTCACCTGTCTTGGGTTGTGCTGAGCCCTGCTAGAGTCACCTGTCTTGGGTTGTGCTGAGCCCTGCTAGAGTCACCTGTCTTGGGTTGTGTTGAGCCCTGCTAGAGTCACCTGTTTGACCTAGTAAAAGCCCTGTATGCTTCTTTGTAGATCTGTAGGACTGTCTGGCCAGGACCTGGGTCTTCGTTTACTACAGTTTTTCTCTGCAGTCACCTATGTGCATGAGTAATCTGCAGTTATGGGGAATAATCCACTGAGTAACTGCAGGCTAGAGGAAGACCTGCCATCTGGAGCATGTTCAGGATTAGGCTCTTCCTTTGCTATTCCATTCCTGTTGGCATTTGATATGTTTTCTCAAGAGAGTGTGTGAATGTTTTCAGCCAACATACTGCTTTCTACTACAAAGGAAATGCAAAAAGACAGCAACAAGCCCATTCCCTAAATATGTTCACAATCAGTTCTATTCCCCTGTAATTAGATTTGTAGGAAATGAAAAAGCAGCCATCAAACTGGGGGCTTTTCAGTAAGTCATAAATCTCCTCACAGGGAAACCCATCTGCCTCTGCGCTGCGCATCTGGGCTGCCCTGAGCACGCCGCTGCCCGCCCTGCCCGCCCTGCCTTTGCCGCGGGCTGCGCCGCCTGGCTCAGGGATCTGCCTGGCTTGTTCAGCTGGATCAACGTGGGATGACAGCTGGGACAGGTGACCTGAGGTCTTTCCACACCATGGCTCCAGTCCCTGTGTCTGGGTGAAGTCCCCAGTGGAGACCAAGCCAGTTTTTCCTTTCCAGAAAAGCGAAGGGCAGAGACCAAAGCGATTGCTCCATCCCCACCACAGAGGAGCTGACCCAGCTCCTTCTGTCCTCTCTTTCCATGGGCACTCAGGGACAGGGCTGCAGGGAGGACACTGACAGTGAGAAGACAAGCCACAGCTATGCATGTCACACTCAACTCAAGGGCAGGGACAGCCCTCATCGTCTCTGCGTTGGCTTTGCTGGTTGATGGTCTGAAGGGGTTCTTCTTGCAAAAGACCTCCCTCCTTCTGCCTCTTATTTTCTCCTGTGAAAACAACCCTGTTGCTTTGTGCAGCTCACAGACCCACTCATGCTGCTGCCTTTTGCACAGGCATTAAAAACACTGGTCTGTGTGCCAATCGCGGGCTTTTGATTGCGTGATTGATTATCAGCCTCCAAATTGAATCCATGAGGATTCGAGCCCAGCTTTATGGCCAGAATTCCAAAAATATATTCACAAAGGAGTGACATTTAAAGATGTTTCCATGACCCTCTGATGTTTGAGCCAGTAGAGGGGTTGCTTATACAATAACATTCCTTCCTAATGCGTTCAACCTGCTGTTGTTGGGATCAAGTGTTGTAGCTTAAGATACAAGAGATATCAAAATTGGGAATGTATTCAGAATTAATGTGTATGGACTTCAGAGCTGGTTTACTCTGTACAGAGCCTGGGCTTTGACTTCCAAAGCAGATGGATAAACTATTCACTTTTCATACCATTGCAGTGTGAAATAGTCATTTCACAGACTCTCTTCTATTTTATTAACACCTTTGCTAATTTTTTTTTAATCTGTGGAGGAAGGTCTTCATTAACATTGTTCTGCTACTTCATCTGAGTACTACTGCCTCTTCTGAGTGCTCTGATCAGGCAAGCAGGCTTAACATTAGTAAATGGGATCCAGCTGGGATGAGGCTGGCAGAGGGTTTGGAGTGTCTCACACCAGGGGTTTAACAGCACTGGGAATGCTGAGACCAGAAGAACCAGGAGGAACTCAAGGGATTAACATTTCTTCACACTGGAAAACAAGCAAACAAAAAAGGTCTAATTTAAATTTCTCCATTTGTCATATGCCTGATGCAGACTGGAATTGTCCTGAGTGCAAAACATCAATGAATCTACGGCTCTGGCACGTCTGGAGACCTCCAAATCAGCTGCATCCTTCAGTGATCAATTGCAGGAGTGGTGGCTCAGATAATCCGGGTTCATAAGCCTGGTACCAGCAGAACCTGGGGCAATATTGATGAGGTGCAGGGATGCTGTTTGCTGATGTGTTGGAGGTGACACAATCTGGAAATGCTGAGGATTTCATTGGCACTTCTTAGGGAGTTCTCAGACTCTCAGGAGAGCGGTGGGAGTCTTTGCACAGACTTGCCTTGACTTTGGGTCAGACCCTTAGTTCGAGGCATCTCCAAGGTCTGAAGGTTTTCATTAGTAAGAACTATTATTTTTCACAATCTTTTCAAAGTCTTCTCTCCCAGTAGGGCTCGAAACAGCATTGGCATGGAGCTAAACTGGTGGCAGCTTCTACCCTCATGCATTCTCATTTGAGGAATTCCCTGGTTGATCAGAACTCTGAAAGCAGCCAAACGCTGCAGTTTCTCAGCCTTTTTTCCTTGACACACATGACTTTGTGAAGTCAGACAAGTAACCTCCTATTTTCTCTCTCTGCTGGATACCATATAGTATCTCACAAGGGAAATCACTTTGTTATTTGTAGAATGGGCTTTCTTAATATGTATTAGAGAAAATTATCAACTTTAGACTCTGGAGACTAAATTTCTTCCTTGTTCCCCAAATTTAAGGATGCTCCAGCAGTTAGACCACAGGCCTTTTATTTAGAAGACCTGACTTTGGTTCCATCCTGTGTAACAGTGGGCAGAATACCTAAGTCAGGATCCCTAAAGGCACCAAAGTCCCTAATTGCCATTGAAATCCTTGGAAATGAGGTGCCTGCATACTTTGGAGAACATGGCTTGCGGTCCTCCTGTGCCTCAGTTTCCCATCTGTAGTTTAGCAGTTGTAGTATTTCACCCAGGACTGTATGGGGGTAATATGTGAAGGATAGTGAGACCATCTGAGGATCCAGAAGAGAGATTCAGCCTCAGACTGCCCTGCCCAATGCTTGCTTTGTGCACTTGGGTGGACTGGGGAGAGCACTTGCCCTGCAGACACTGCCCGTTAGGTCATTGAGGACCTCAGCCTGGGCTCATCCACGTGGGTGGTTTTGACAGCTCACACCAACCAGTCTCCACGCTGCCATAGCTGCATGGGGTCCACACCATCCCCTGGGGCATCTCAGCTCTGAGCAGCCTTCTGCTCCCTGAGCCTTCTCACCTCCCAGCTCATTCCCTAAAATAACCCGGCCCTGAGAGTCAGGACAGCAGAGGTGTCTCAGATAAGGAGCCACAGCAGGAGAAACACCCAGCATGAGGAACAGCAGCACCTGCCTTTTGTGTTTCCCTGGTAAAGGAGTGGATTAAAATACCACCATCTGTTTCTTTCTTCTCTTTTTTTTTTTGAATGGTAATTGATGAGTTCCTCTTGACATTTCGAGTAAATATTTAACCAGAAGAAAAAGAAAACACTTTTTAGCTTTTCAGGATACTGTTGAAAGCCAACAGGTTTGGAAAGACTTGGTGCCTGTGCCCTGAGCTCTGCAGTTGGCTAAACCTGTCAGCTCCTGGGCAGGAGAGGGTGGGTGCAGGCTTGGCTGGGGTCCCAGCCAAGGACACTCGTGTCGGGCACGCGGATGTGCCCGTGGGGACCTCTGCTGGGAGCACCATAGCCAGGATGGAGGAGAAAGGAGGAGAACTTGGATCCTCTCCAGGTAACAAAACTCCCCCTGTGCTTCAGGTGGTGCAGCCAGACCTGGGGCCAAGCAGGAGAGGCAGTGAGAGAACTCCCACAGCAAAAGAGAGAACCAGGCAGAAACAAGACAGTGGGGAAATCTGTGGCACTTTGGAGAGCCAAGTGTTCAAAAGAGTCACCAGCCAGTACCCAGCAGCACACGGGCACTTCCCTCCCTCCAACTCACACAGCAGACAGCTACTTCTGCCTGGGGAAGCACAGTTTGGATGGCATCTGTACAAACTGGGTGCCAGCACTAGTGAAATGCTGAATTCCTGTTGGCATCAGGAGGAGGGGGGCATGCAACCTCTGCAGATGCCTGTGTCAGTCCCCCAGCTCTCCACCTTCATGATTTTTTAGTTATTTGCCATTCTAAAAAATTCCCTAATGCTGTTTTTTCCACATCTTCTACCTTGATAGGAGGCAGAACTGGGCAAGAACAGGACTAACATAGCTTTTGTGCTCACTTGCCTCCACAGAGTCATTAGTCGAGCCCAAGGACTGAAGCTGGTGGTGGAGACTCTTATGTCATCCCTGAAGCCCATTGGGAACATCGTGGTCATCTGTTGTGCCTTTTTCATAATCTTTGGGATCCTTGGAGTCCAGGTGAGTCCCCTGCAAGCCTCAGCACTGAACCCTAAAGCGTAATGAGCCCCAGATGGCCCCACATCTGGGTATCTGTACCCATGGGCACACCATAAGCCTTTCTGAAACGGAACCAATGGGCTGTTTGGCCTTCTTGGGGAATGCTCCTTGGTCCTAGCGAGGAGGAAGCACATTTCCCATTATTGATCAGCCATTCAAACCTCATTAGCAATTGCAGCCTAACAACAGTGGCCCAGCAACATGCATCCCTAGCCATAGCTGAAGGAGCAATGGTTAGACACAGTTACTGGGAATGGTTTTGCCTCTCTCTGGGTCCATCAAGATCTTCTGCCCAGATCTAGACACATTTGTTGGTTTTGAATCTGTAACTTTGCTGTAGGTAACAGCCTGGAATGACTCAGACCCAAGAGCTTCTGCGGCTCTCGGTCCCCACCCCAGCAGCACGATTTGGCCTTTCTAGTGCTCTCAGGACACATTTATTCCTGACTTCCAAGTCTTGGCTATGTGTCACTTGACATGTTGGACTTTCTCGAAGCTTTCCTGTTGCATGCAGTGCTACAAAAGCCAAGATAATGACCCCCTCAAAGGCACACAATGGGCTTTCTTCATCCTTTCCCCACCACAAGGACTTCTGCTCTGCCTGTGGCGGGATGTGAATCAAGATATTTCTCCACTGTCTTCCCCTGGCCACAGCACAGATGGGTCAGGCCTGAGGCATGACATGTACCACCATAAAAACTCTGTTCAGAGCAACTGCTACATCCCATTCCTGTTCTGGCTGGGAGATAACACGAGGACATCTCCTCTCCACCTTTCTTTTAGGTATAAACCAATGGGGAAGTAGAAACTCCCAAAGCTGAAATTGTTGGTTTGTAAACTCCAGAGAGAGCTTGACCTGGAGATTCACTCAGATTCTGACAGTTTGTATAACTAAAAGCTTGCAGAAATCAAGATTTCTGAGGCTGCTTCCTGCCAGCTCTGCTGGCAATATCCTCAGTCCCAGGAGTGCAGGAACCCGGGGGAGAAGTGACAGAGTTTCCAGTGCAATTGGTTTCTCATTACCTGAGAAGAAGAGATTGTTTCATATAAATATTCTGACACAATACTTATTTCTTCCTGAAGTTTATCTGCTCTGTCACAGCCAGCTTTGGAAAGCAGCTCTATTTGGTTTTGTTTTGGGAAGGTGTCTTATATAATGTTTTATACTAATATACTGTTTAAATAATAAATAGAGCATTGAAAATAAACAGGGGAGAAAATCATGCCATCCATAACCACCTCAGCAGCTAGATTGGCTTAGCATTACAGTACAACAACATCCATCCATTATACTAAAGAGATACATAAAACTAAGCACATCCTGTAAAAGAATATAAAACTCAGACACAGGACAATTTATGCCAAACAACAAAACTTGCTCCGTGCTCTTTGAGTTTCCTCCCTGCTCACTGTGATTGCTTTCCCTGGTCACTTGCAGCCTGACGTTAAACTGGCGTGATATTGGTGTGTGTAAGGGGTAGATACAAGCAAGACTGATCCTGTATTCAGGATGCAAAAATCACAGTTAATAGTTCTGGCTAATTAGGTGTAAGATGAGGGCTACAGCTCTTTCTATAAAAAGATGATCTCTCTCAAAGTTACAGTTTATTTTCCCACGTGAATATAAACCGAGGATCAAACTGGAGGTTTTTAATGCTATTAAGACCCAGATGTCCACGTTTCTAGCAGTGTATCCTCTTAGCAAGACTGGTTCTTGTTGTAGAGCTTGCTTGCACATGGGTAGTCATTAATAAGGCACAAGAAATAGATAAAACAAGTACAGGAGGAAACACTGGCTCTTTCACTTTTGGAAGTGCTTAAAATCTGCAGCACTGACAGGGATCAGCATTTTGCAAACTGAGCTTTGGATTTCCAAACCCTGTTAGTAGCTGTGTTACTGCTCCCATCTGAGTGGCACTACAGCCCAGCTCCTGGAGAGGTTGTATTTATAGACAATATATTAAAACCAGTTGTTTACCTTCCTGCTTAATTAAAACTTTTCTCTGTGAAGGCTCTATCTCCCCAGCCTGCCTCACCCACGGCTGGTGTTTCTCCATGGCAGGAGCAGGGAATACGCCTCTTCTTACACCAGGAGTTTTATGGCTGCGTGGAGTGGTGATTAATTTTGCATGCCTAGAGAACATCCTTCTGCTGTTGATTTCTGAAGGAAACCCGTGGAGTGATGCGTGGGTTTCTCTTGTTCACTTTTATTTCTACTGATCTTTGTCTAGAACAACATATCACAAGCTGTCAGGGGCTTTTCTCTGTGTACTCAGGTGGTGTTTTAAGAAGCCTGGAGAGCAGGTTGCCATTTTCCCCAAAACCAGTCATGTCAATAGCTTCTGTCAGCAAATAAAACCAGATTTGTTGGATGTCTCCTGGGCTCTGATACCATCCATCCTGCTAGCATCAATCACCCTGTCTGAAGCAGTAATCATCCCCTGCCACTCTCTGTTCTGTGCATGGGAAGCACCAGGTCTAGCATTAAGCACGTGGAGGCTGATGTTCCTTATGCAGGTGTAAATCAGGAGCTGGCTCCCCAGGAGTTGCATCTCTCCTGGTTTACACCAAAGGAAAGAAGCTCAGGAACAGGCAGCCAGCACCAGTTGGGCTCAGCTCCTTAAGCTCTGCACAAGGAGTATTTTCAGAGACCCCTGCATGGACTGCAGAGCCTAATAATGGCTGGGAGCAGCATTCAGGCTCAGAGCTCGGGGCTGGACTGACAGCAAGAGCCCAGCATCCCTCGCAGCAGCTCGGCTCCTCTCTGACGCAGCCTCTTGTGACCCGTAGGAGCAGAGCATGGCCCATCGCTGTGCCTCTGCAGTGACACTTTTTCTCTGCTGACAGAGGGCCCCTGTTAGGCTTAATTTGCTGGTGACTCTTGAAACCAGCATCATTAACTGGGCTGGAGTCGCTGGAGTCGTTCCGTGAGTGGTGAGGAGCCGTTAGCTGCTCTGGGCTATTAGCTGGGGCTACGCTTGAGCCGGTGACCCAGAAACAAAGGCCTTTAGGCCAGTCCCAGATCACTGAACCAGACAACCTAATGCACGAGGTGGGTGTCCTAAATGAGGTGAAATCATGCATTTGCTCATTAAGTGCATATTATGCAGGCTGCTCGCACTTAATAACCTGCACGAATGGGTCCATTTCCCTTCACCTCTCTGGCTGGCCTGGGCTGTGCACAGTACCCCAGGAGATTGCTCTGCCCAGCATCTGCAGAGAGATCCTGTGGACCAAACCCTTACAGTTCTTCTCTTCTTTACTTATTTTGCAGCTCTTCAAAGGCAAGTTTTTTGTCTGCCAGGGGGAGGACACCAGAAACATCACAAATAAATCGGATTGTACGGAAGCAAGCTACAAATGGGTCCGGCACAAGTATAATTTTGATAATCTCGGCCAGGTATTAATAGAATGGTAATCTGCTTCTTTGCTCCTTTACCTCCTTGACTTAAAACCTGTGCATTATTATCCCATGGGATTTTCTTACAGGGCACTATCAGGAAATATGCAGTCCACGTAGCCAGCATTCTGCCGCTGTAAATCCCAAAGGCAGTGTTTCCAAGCAGACATACACTTCTTTTCGGAACAGAACAGGCACATGTGGCTTCGTGGAGTACTTAATTGCTTCACTGCTACATAACAAACCAAATATATCTTGCAGAAGGGTTTGGCTAATAGAGCTGGACACTTTCAACCATCTCTGCAACACAGTCTTATTTTAGCAGCATGGTAAGGACTAATTAGTTGGGAGCAGTAGAGACCTGGAGGGTGGAAATGAAGCTGCTTTTTCTCTCTGGCTTTATGGTTTCTGAATTAGCACTCATTGCTGAACTGGGTGCTGACATCGATAGGTTTTTGCTGCCCAGAGAAACCTTGGGCATCAAAGTGTCCCATTAGCAGACAGGTAATGATAATCTCCAGACAGCAAAGGGCAAAGAGGAGTAAAATGTTACAGGTAAAAGAGCTTTACTACAACTATGCCCAACTTTTTTCCTCTGTATTTCTAGGCCCTGATGTCTCTCTTTGTCCTGGCCTCCAAGGATGGCTGGGTGGATATCATGTACGATGGCTTAGATGCTGTGGGAGTTGACCAGCAGGTATGAGCTCTAGCAGAACTGCAAAAAAGGAGTTGTCAAATATGACATGTTTTGGCTTTTGTTTTGCAAAATGCTTTTGGCTTCCCCAGTCAAATGGGGTTATGGGGTTGGGGTTGGGGTCGAGGGAAGTCTTTAACCCAAGTCTGGGGGCATGACAAGGAGCCCAGTGAAAACTCTGGATTTGGAACTAGCCTTTTCCCTACAGATTTTGCAACATGACCGGTGTAACTGGCATTAGGAGAACTGCACCCATCAATAAATGGTTTGACTTTTTAAGCAATTTGGACATTTCAGGAGAAAAGAAGTGCTTTGTGCAAGTACAGGTTGTCAGTGAGTGACTTACAATGGCTGCAAAGGATGCTTCTGTCCTGCTGTTGCCAGAACAGAGGTGGTTCTTCTGGCCTCAGCGTGCTTTGTGTTTTGGGAGCATTCAGTTAAAATGTCTCTGAGGGCTCTAATTTTCAGGAAGAGCAGAGCCTCAAAGGGGCACCCACCTCAAAGGGGCACCCACCTCAGAGGGGTTTTGTGGATGGGGCAGTGATATCAGTTTGCTCCCTTTTTTTTTTCCTGGAGGTTCAGTTGACATTTGCCTCCTCCACTTTGCAGCCAGTCATGAACTACAACCCGTGGATGCTCCTCTACTTCATCTCCTTTCTGCTGATCGTGGCCTTCTTTGTCCTCAACATGTTTGTGGGGGTGGTGGTGGAGAACTTCCACAAGTGTCGGCAGCACCAGGAGGAGGAAGAAGCCAAGAGGCGGGAGGAGAAGAGGCTTCGCCGGCTGGAGAAAAAGAGAAGGAGTAAGGAGAAACAGATGGCTGGTCGGTAGTCTTTCCACATCTTTCTGAGTCCTGCTTGACCTTCCACACCATCCCCTCCTCCCTTCCCTCCCTGCCTCGTGCCTGGTGATCATTCTTCTCCCAAAAGCATGTCCAGCTATAAAATTTGCATGAAGGAAATAGCGTTGTTTTAGGCTGAGCAAGGAGCCATGGAAGCCTTTTTAATGGCTGCATGATTTGCAACGACCTTTCCATTGGAGGTTATTTAAATTAAAATGTAATAATAATCAGAACTGAAGCTTCTTGGATAGCAGAGCTCAATGTTACACAAATAGTGACAACTGCAAAGATCAGCAGTGCTGGATGGCACCATAAATATTCTGAGTCATGAGCACTGTTGCTGATAACTGGATTCACTATTTGGTTTATTACAGCCTTGTAATGCCACAGTGATGTTACCTGTCCCATTTATCAAGCAGGTTTATTTATTGGCACAGTAGCACCACTGCTATTCAAGAGTGTAATAAAACAATGGAGCCATCTCATTCTAGTAATGCTCAAAAACTCCTTAGAGAAACATATCAATGCATTTGCTTGAGAAATACAGATTAGAAAAAGAAACAAACAACAAAACCCCCATGGTTGAGGAGAGTCACTGACTGGATAAAATAGCACCTTGAACCCAGCTCTGAACTGGATGTGCAAGCTTGCAGCCCTGCCTAGAGAAGGCTTTACAGGTGAGAGGAGGCTAGACCTCTGCTCTGCCAAAAGTCTCCAACCTGGCATTTGTCTTTTTCTCTTTTTCTCTTTTAATTTGGTTGAATAAGTCAGCCAGAGGCCACAGGTTGGAAGTACTCTTCTTCTTGCATGCTCTCTCTTCTGACTGAACTTCCTCCGTTGCCCTTCGTGTCCATGACCTCCCGCCTTCCCTCCCTGGTCAGTCCTCCTGCTGCTCTCTCCCTGTCCCCTTTCACGTCTCTTCTCTGTCTTTGGCAGACGTCAGTACTGTTTAAGAGGCTGTCTGACCGGGTGCTTGTTCCCCAAGCTGGTAATATTAAGTCTATTTTATATATTTTTTTAATAGTCTAAGAGGTGTTTAAAGCTGTAACAGGCTTGACCGTGCAGCCAACGTACCACACCGGTGTCTCAGCCTCTCCCAGTTCAGCACTTACCCAACACTGTCCTTTGGTCACATCTTTAAGTCCCCTGAGCTTCACAGGTTTTGTAACCAATAGGATGTATCACACCAGCCTCTGGACATCAAACTTTGGTTTATGCCGAGAGCCTGGCTTCCTCGATGGCCAGTGGAAAGATGGAGGCTTCCTCAAGAGCGCTGGAGGACACGTTAGACTGTGCTCAGTTAAGTGGGACACAGATGGAGAGATTTTTGGTTGGTTGGTTGTTTTTCACATCAAGGAAATACCTGGAAAGCTCCTTTGGTTAGTCCAAGTTCCCAAACACAGGTCCAGGGTGATGAGTTAGAGAAGGTTTTTAAAGGCTGGATAGAAAGGTCCCTATTTAAAGTGGTAGTTTTGGAAAGCAGACATTTCTGTAGAAGAAAAAGAGATGTTTAGTTATTATTAATGACCTTATTTATAATGCTGGAGGAACTAGATGAAGAAAAGACCTAAGTCTGGGCAATTTCCCAGCGGGAAGGAATCACAAACCATCCTTGGAGATGTAGTTATTCATTCAGTCCTATGAAATGCCTAATTAAAGAGGCAATAAACAGCTATTTTACTGAGGATCAAATATTGCTGAGTATTCACTTGCCATAAAAACCTTTCAAGAGCAAAGTATGAAACCCTCC
Source organism: Caprimulgus europaeus (assembly GCA_907165065.1). Next base: position 1,772,986 of record OU015543.1, on the reverse strand, counting down.
AAATCTCTTCAAAACAGTTTTCCCAGTTCACATCCAGTGAAACATTGGTTTTAATTGCCCACGTCCAGCTTTGCCCTTGGAGGCAACAGATGTCGTTGCTTAGCTTCATTCTCCATGCTGGGAACTTGAAGATGATACCAAGACTAAGGCTTGGATTTATGCCAGCAACTGTGAGGAGGTTCCTTTCAGCTGGGCTTCCTGAGTGTCCTCAAATGCCCCAGCCAACCTGTGGATGTCATACACAGACACACGTAGACGTCTGAAACTGGTTGCACAGTCTTTTTTTTGTTGTAAACTCTTCAAATGCAGTTACACAATTGGACATCTGAAAACCAGAAAAGCCCATGAGATCCCAGCTTGGTGAGATGTAGGCAGGTGCAGGAGTGACTGCTGTAAGGTGTGATGGCCCAGGTACAAAGTCCATCCTTCAGAAGAGTCCTCTCCTTCATCATCCTCAAGTGAGGGGGTTCTGAGGGATCTCTTGGGCTTCCACCTGTGAATGTGAGAGCAGCACAAGAGCCCTTCCTTTTTCACTATGAGCCCACCTACCTGACCCCACCCTTCATGAGGCACAAGGAGAAGATCCCACAAGGAAACATTCCCAGTAGAGGCAGTGGAGAGCCCGAGAGCCGTAGGAACCTCTGAAGGGGAAGGGAGCTCTTGCCGCGCGTCCTGCCGGGTGATTAATGCCGTTTCATTCTTTTAGATCTAATGCTGGATGATGCATTAATGGAGAGCTCAGCCAGTGCAGTGCAAGGTACTGGGAAGTCGGCACGTCTCGTCCCCCGTGAATGGCAGTGCTGTGTCACTAACGGCTGGCCACCGCTGCTGCGAGGCGTCCCACTAAACCCTGTGTGTGGTGCAGCGCTCGTTTGCTTCCTCCACGGCACACGCATCTCATTCGGAGGTGCAGGTCTGCAGACCTGGCTCAGGACTGACACTTGCAAACTCTTAATTTACCCCTTGATCATGTTATGTTCTTCAGTATTTATTTTTCCCCCCTGGTTTTCATTAAGACACTGTCAGATTTTCATGGCTTTTTTTTTTTTCTCCTTTTTTTTTGGTTTTGTTTTTGTTTTTTTTTCTTAGAGCCTAATGGCTGGACTGTGAAATGGGTCCTTGATTGTTTACTCTGGCTTTTCAACCACCAACTTAGGAGTCTCTGAATGATTTGTAGGAGTGTCTCTGGGAGGCAGGCAGTCTCACTTAGGGAGGTTATTTCATTATTTCTCCAGCCCTTGCTTGTTGCTCCATGAATGCTGTGCTTCAGGGGGGAGCAGTATTTTTTCAGCAGGATAAAATTCAGTGTAGTGCAGAACCTCAGTGCTTTAGTGGAGAGATCAACCCCACACCAACCCTCACTGTGGACATGGGGTTTAGCCATTGTGCTGCCCAGGTTGTAAATTCTTCCTGTTGACCGAGAATCACTTGATCCATGAGGTATCTTGTGAATTAAAAGAAATAAAGATGCCACCTCAAAACCTTTCCAGATCCTGGTGGGGATGGACCTGAACCCCCAGCAGTGTTCAGCTCAGCTGGTCCATCCCCACCAGGATCTGGAAAGGTTTTGAGGTGAACACTGCTGGGGGTTCACTCAGGGCTCCCTTTCCCATCTCCCCTCACCAGGATGGTGCTCAGGGCTGCAAATCTGGCCCTTGCTCTTTTTATTTTTAGGAGAAGCTTTGATCTGGCAAGTATTTTGTTTAATTCATAACTTAAGCATATTAGCCTGAATGATTAGAGATGCCAACAGAGAAACAAAAATAGCTGTAATTTTTGACAAAAATAATATGCTATGGAAATTGTACCTTTAAGACTCTCACCTGTGAACAAGCTCCCACTGCTTGAGGTGGGAGCAGGGGTCCATCCATCTCTCACATGTTGCAGGGAGTTTTGATTAAATAAAAATTGCAAGGTGAGGGCTATTGGCTTTCACTGCAGAGGACAACTCAGGGAGACCGAGGTTTCTACCTTATATTTCTAGGGCCTTGTTGGAAGTTCTCACAACATGCTTTAATAAATCCTGAATCTCCTTCCCATTGCCATTCCTGATATTTGTATTTCTTTGCCTTCATTCTTGCTCTCCTTGGTAGGCTCCTGTCCCCTCCTGCGAAATCGGGGTGGCATGAGGCGGGTGTTGCCTCTGGGGTTGAGGGTCTGTTTATTTTTTCTTCTTTTTCCTTGGTTGTGACTCCTCTCCTGGCCCTGTAGAGCTCCATCAAGGCTGTCTTGTTTCATTTGATTTCTAAGGCATTGAACTCATTCCAAACCCCTCTGTTATCCCACGCAGGCTCAGAAAGACTCTTAGAGTTGGCCTTTAAAACCGTGTGGAATTGTCAGGGCTGTGCTTTGTGTCGCCTTTTGTTGTCTTCTCTTTGCACCCCGTGGCAGTGAAGGTGCTCTGCTGCTCTCAGGCACCGGCAGGAGGGAGTAGAAAGGTTTTCTTTCTGCCCATGACTGTTGTGGATATCAGGGAGTCAGCCCTGGGTGCTGCACATGAACCTCCTGTGGCTCAGTGAGAAACCTGGAGTTGTGACCCCAAAGCCTTCACACATTTCTGCACTTGCACAGGGGCTTCTTTTCTCTTTCTGTGAAGATAAGATGGAATATTGTGTGTGTGTGTGTGTGTGCTGCTGCCTGGTGCTTAGTAAGATATTATAATTTTATTTTTCCCCCTCCTTTTTTTTTTTTCAAGTCTACATTCACAACTGGAATCTTCTCAGTGGAAATAATTTATCATTTTCCATTTTGCCTTTTTTTTTTTTTTCTCTTTTAAATAAATCCATTCAGTACAATAAAAGCCAAGTCAAACACTGTGTTTAAAGAAAAAAGTTCCTTCAGTGCAAACTACTTTTTAACTTAATAATATTCTTGATACAGTTTGTAAATCCAGCTGCGTCACAGGCTCATTGCTCACTGCTTTGCTGCTGTCCTCCAGATAGACTCAGACCTGCAAAGTAGTTAATTCCCTTATTATAGGAGAAGGAAGAAGCTGGAGGAGACAGTAATGGAATTGTCCCACTCTCGTGAATTCCAATTTCCTGTGCCCACGCGCCTCCGGCTCCGAAGCCACCGCAGGGAAAGTGGCAATTTCTCTCCTGACAGGGCTATGTTCAGAGGCAGCTGCTGTCCAGAGATACTTCAGAGCCACGTGCCCTGCCCAATTCCCCCAAGATAATGTGGTTAATGGGAAGAGAGCAGCCCCATCCCCATCTCCCACGGTGCCAGCAGGGACCAGCCGAGCCCTGGGACCCCCTGGGAGCTGGCAGTGACACTGCCCAGCAACACGGAGTTGCCTCCAGTGCTGCTTTGATGGTCACTGGCACCATTTCACAGGTCAAGTCCTAGAGCTGTCAGATAAACAATGGCATGGGGCTTCATGCCCCAAACCTGGGCTGTGATCACCAAAGGAAGAAATTGGAGCAGGGTCAGGAATGGGAGATGTTTATCCTGCAAGAGCAATGGTCACTGCCTTTCTAAATGGGCAGGAGAGGACAGCAATGAGTTTGGCTACCTCAGGACAGAGGTTGGAGCTGCAGGAGAGGACAGTGATGAGTTTGGCTACCTCAGGACAGAGGTTGGAGCTGCAGGAGAGGACAGTGATGAGTTTGGCTACCTCAGGACAGATGTTGGAGCTGCAGGAGAGGACAGCAATGAGTTTGGCTACCTCAGGACAGAGGTTGGAGCTGCCTGGGGCTGCTGTTCTCTGCCTCCCAGCCCTTGTCAAGGGGATCAATTCTGATCCTGCAGGATGGTGCAAAGAGGAGTATGGAATATCTGCCTGGGGAGACAGCTTGAGTTGAGAGCCCATAACAATGATAAGCTAAAGCTGAGTGCCCCCACTGCCAGGTGCCTGCTGCTGGCACATCCCCTTAGACCACCATTGCCCAGGCTGAGTGGGCAGGTGAGACTCTCCCAGACCAGCTCTAAATCTCCTTCTCACCTGGGTTAGGAGGAGATTGCTCAGGATCTGCTGTCTGAGATGATTTTCTCCAGTGTAATGATATCTCAATTGGAGCCACTTCTCCCTCTGCCCCACTCCTGTCCCCAGCCTCAGTGGAGCAGCTTGATTTACACCCTGTGTTACCAGCCTGATGTCTCCTAGTGGGCTTTTGCTGTATTTCCTCATCTCCTCACATTCTCATTCTGCCAATTCTTCTTTTGTTCATTTGCTCTCCTCCTCTTTAACTCCATGTGTGCCGGGAAGCCACATTAACCTTTCCAGTAATAATCGAGACTAACCCAGAGCTCTTGTTGTTCTTGACACAGTGTATTGTAACAGTACAGTAATGTGGTGTTGTGTTAGTTGTGAAGTTCACCACCTGGAGTCTAACAGATGTCTGTATTTCCCAAGATGTTGGTATTGTTTAGATCTTTACTGCAATAATTAGAAGTGATGCTGTGTGATAGGGGGCACGGGCTTTGCACCTGGATAATTGTACACGAGCAACGTTCTCTGCCGACCTGTGCAGGTTGGGTTGAATAAATGGGATTGATCCAATAGCAAGAAAATGGTTTATCTGTTGAGAAAGTTCCCTGCCCACCTAGACACAGTAAGGATTTATCTGGGACAGCATGCCAGCTTCTTCTGTGTGGTTCATCTCCCGGTGGTATCTGGATTGCACTAACAGCACGGCCGGCATGCGGCGAGCGCCCGCGTGAGTCATAACCAGGGTTGGCAAATCCCTTCTGTGCAGAGTTACCAGGGAAGGAGGAAACATTTCCCACTCATCATTCTCCAAGGCTGCAAGCACATCTGTGAGGGCAGCATCCAGAGGTGTTTGGCTGGGGAAAACTGAGGGCATGTGTGAAAATGGGGCAGTGGGTGTGAGCTGGAACACAGGAGGTTCTGCTTAAATTGAGAAGGAACTTCTTTCCTGTGAGGGTGCCAGAGCCCTGGGACAGGCTGCCCAGGCAGGGTGTGGAGTCTCCTTCTCTGGAGACATTCAAGACCCACCTGGACACCTTCCTGTGTGATCTCATGTAGGTGTTCCTGCTCTGGCAGGGGGATTGGACTGGATGATCTTGTGAGGTCCCTTCCAACCCCTGACACTCTGGGATCCTGTGATTCTGTGAAAAGGAGTTTTGGGGTTTGGGAGGAGGGGGGATGCGGAGTGGGAGAGCCTGGGCAGAGGTAGGAGTGATTGATTACCAACCCTGCTTATGAGATCATGCATTGGCTCATCCAGGTGCAGGAGCCCTGCACGGGAGGCATTTTACAACCACTCCAAATCCTCTCTCTGTTCTCACGGTGTCAGTGCTGTTCTGTAGGGTTTGGAATTACCTGTCAATCAGAGCTGAGAAAAATGTGAATTCCAGTGTCATTATTCATAAGTAAATCCACTGCAAGAGAAGGCAGAAACATTGACATTTTTTCTTTTTGAACGTGAATTATACATAAATGTGGAAGAAGTGATCCAGTTACGATGGTGTTTCTTTCTGAGATGATGAGTTGGTTCATAAAAATAGGACCTGTTCCTAACCTAATTGTATTCAAACATTTTAGTTAATTTGCTACTCATAATTTAGCATAATGTGATCGAGGTATCTTGACTTTATGGAGATTTATGCAGATTCTGAGATACCTGACAAAGTCTTATGAGTGAGTCAGCAGCTCCCAGTGTGTTTTTTTTGTAAGCACTCAATAGATTGGGCATGAAAATTCATTTTATAGACCTTTGCATTGATATCATGCTTTAGCACTCAGGTACAGATCACCTAAAGCACACTGCAGATCTAAATGTGAATATTAATTCTGCCTTTCATTTGCTGACACTGAAGCAGGATTTTGGATGTTCCAAACCCCTACAGAATAAAACTGCTGAGTGATTTGTCTCTCTGGTCCCTGGGCTGGAAGGGAAAGGTCTGTCTCTATGGGAAAAACAAAACTCTGATTTTTCAGGATCCTGTTATGAAGTAGGGAGCACATGAAACTGTTACACCTATGGGTTTTATGGCAATGTCATTGGCTATTGACAAAGTGAATTCTATTTCCAGGCGAAATTTAATCTTCTAAAATTAGTTTTCCCTGATGGCAACCCAAACCTGTGCTTCATGGCTTCATTCTGCCCAATTTTTTTTTGCTTGGAGTAATGTAGCAAATTGTACATTTGCTTAGCAGCGCTAAATATCAAGCCATGTAATTCTTACAGCTCAATAATTTTCATAACCAGTTGATCATCTAATTATGAGAGTAATATCATACCCTGACATATCCAAGACAGTCCTTTCCACTTCAATCTGCATTATAATGCCTCCTTGAAAATTGTACTGAATTATATACTCAGCCTTGGCATTTCCTCATTAGAGATTAGGTGAGTAAATGAGTTTATCTCTAGGAACATTTGGGGTCTGTAGAGCACGTGTCATCCCCCCGGCAGCCCAGCACGGGAACGAGTTGAGCAGTGAAATCTCTACTTTGATGATCTTGTCTACATGGAGGATCGTCATTTTCTCCTCGCTAAGGCTGACTTTTCAGTTTTTCTTGGTATTTTTATGGACCATTTTTCAGGGCTCTGACAGCCAAAGTGTTGAATTTTGTTCTCTCTGCAGTTTATTGCAAAGAACATAACACGATTGAATTACTTCTCTTTCAAAGACCACCGCTAACTCAATGGCCTATATTTTTAAGCCATTGTTAGTAAAATCTACTAACTAATCTCCATTTTTTTCTTTTTGAATTGGGCTTTCAGATATTTTGGGGACTTTTAAGATCAACAGAAATAAAAATTGTTTCTTTTTTTAAATTATTTTTTAAAAAATATTTGTTTTTAATTTTTAAAAAAATTTTAAATTTTTTTTAAATCTAAATTTAATTTAACTTTCCCTACAGGGAAAACATTCTTTAGCAGCACAATAGTCCCAGCTCACCTCATCCCTGATGTTGCAAGGCTGAGTATGGTGCATGTCCCACTGAAGATGTTTAATGGATGTAAGATGATGGGAGCCCTGTTGTGTATTAAAAATGGTAACATGGCAGCAAGAAAAAAAAAGAAAAGAGAAGGAAAAAAAAAAGACAGCATGTTGCTGTGATCAGTCTAGAATTTATCCTCTTTGGAGTTGGAAAGTGAGGGTGCATTGACTTCAGGAAGACGCAGAGCAATGACTTGACGTGCCTCTCCGCTCTCCCCCCGCTGCAGAAGCTCAGTGTAAGCCCTACTACTCGGATTACTCCCGCTTCCGCCTCCTGATCCACCAGATGTGCACCAGCCACTACCTGGACTTGTTCATCACTGGAGTCATCGGCCTCAACGTGATCACCATGGCCATGGAGCACTACCAGCAGCCAAAGGTACTGGGATAGAGAGGGGGGGAAAAGCAGTGAGGGGGGAGTTGCTCAGCCGTGGTGGAGTGTGCTGATGGGCAGAGTTAAGGCCAGTGTTGCTGTTAGACCCCCATACACGGGTATGTACCCATGTACACACCCATCCTTCATCTGGCTTCCAGCTCTAACCATGGCTTTTGGACCCTGTTGCACCTCTCCTTTCTAGTTAAGTTCTAAGGGATTGCTTTGAAAATGGGGATGGGAGCAGGTTTGTTTCATTTGCTAGATGAGATCATCATTGAAATCTTCCATTTGACTTCGGTTTTCCACCAAAAAAGGGAGAAAAAGGGAAAAGGATAGTAGAATCTGCGAAATGTTTCTTTTTGCAAAGTTTCTTCTAGGTCCCCAGTGTCCCATAGGGCCTGGTTTTCACAGGCACTGGATTCCATGCTGGTCTTTAAAATACATTTTAATATATTAGTGCACTAAGTTCCTGGGTGTTTGTCATACTCTGCAAATAAAAACAGTCCTGGGATGTCAAGTCTCTTGTGTGTAAGAATGAAATGGAAATAGCTGCCTTTGCCATATAACTTGTACTTATTTTTATTAGCCACTTTCAGAATGAATAAATAGAACACACAATAGGAGGAAATATTCTTTAAGACTAGACAGGACTGGAATACTTAATGTAAAAAAACCCAAACAACTAAGACATGAAAGCAAGGGGAAGAATATCCTCCAGCCTATCATAAAGAAGCCAAAAAGTGAAAGGGCACAAGCCCAATTTATTTTTTTTTTGTTGAAGTCACCTTTAAATACCCTGGAAGGCTCATTGCATGATTCAGTCATTTGGTGATGAAGAAGGTTGTTGGCTGAGGAGCCTGTGTTGGAATCGCTCTAGGGCGTGCGTCTTACCGCTGTCGTTTTGCTGCTACATTTTCTCTTGTATTATAAAAATGTTGGGCAGGCTTTTGTTTTTAATTTACTTTAGGAAAATAACATTTTGTCTCTAAGCCTCTGGTATGCAGCATCTGGGTAATAACTCCAAGCTTGGGCTGTGCTAAGATGACAGCACCGTTAGAGCCATGCACATGCTTGAGAGTCGTGCTGAATCAGGGCCCCAAAATCACTTTGGTCTGGGTGGCTGATGACTGGAATCCTGCAGATATTTAAAAGGCTAAATGTACCAGAGAGCTTCATAGCCAAACTAACCATTGCTTGGCATGTTGGTGCTGAAGGGGTTTGGTGGTGGGATCCCAATTGGAGATGCTGCAATGCCCGTAGGGCTGCTGCCTGCATAGAGGTGGTGCAGAGCAAAATGCTACTGGGCAAAATCTGCTCTTGCCAAATCAATTTGCTCGTTCACTGGCAGAGCCCAAGTCCTCTGCAGTACAACAGGGAGGCTCGTTCAGAGCCACAGCTCCCTTTGGTGGTTGGGCTTGTATTTCTAGGGCAGGTGAGGTGGTTTTCATCCGTGCATCCTTGAAGCTGAACTGTAGCATGAAGGCAGAGTGCGTGGCTTAAATTCCCTCTGCTGTGATTTCTCCCACCTGGGGATCAGCAAGGCTTATTTTTGGTCTGAGAGCACTCTGTTGCCATCTCCCACATTCCCTAACAGTGCCCTGGGCACAGTTATTACCATCCCATTTGATGTATGCTACTTACCACAGTGCTTCTTCACGAGCAGGACTTTTAGGATGAGATCATCTCTGATGTGGCTTAATGCCTGGCTGTGCAGGAATTGTGCCAGCCAGGATGTCACAGCCTGTAGTTAATGGCCAGACTGTGACACCTTGTCTTGGTTTCATTAGGATAGAGTTAATTTTCTTCTTAGTAGCTAGAATAGCTGTGTTTTGGTTTCAGTGTGGGATTTGTTGTGAGAAGAATGTTGATAAGGCACTAATGTTATCAGTTGCTGCTCATCCAAGGTCATCGTGGTTTTTGCTAGTTTGCAGGTGCAAAGGACTGGGAGGGGGAAGTGTAGTAATTAGCAAATCTGGCATTTGCATATGCTAATGAGATATTCCATATCATATAACATCATGTTCAGTATGTTAACTAGGGTTGACTGGAAAGTGAGGTCATCCTCTTGGTGATGGCTTGGGCTTGCTCTCCTGGGATTGCAGTTTTGGTTTCAGGACTGTCTGTGCTCCAGGATCGCTGGCTGGGGACAGGCTGGGCATCGGTCAGCGGGTAGTGAGCAGCTGCACTGTGCATCACTCATTTGCACATTCTAGTGTTAATTTTTATTGTTGTTATTATTATTACTATTTTATTTTGATTTGTAAATTGTTTTTATCTCAACCCATGAGGTTTTTTTTTTTCCACTTTTTACCCTTCTGATTCTCTCCCCTACTCCCTGGGGGGAGAGAGAGTGAGAGAGTGGCTCCTTGCCAAAAGCTCAAGGTGAGGAGGCTGTCACAAAGAAGCCATTTGGCCACTGCTTGCAGGGTCCCAGCCAGCCCCACGGCTCTTGCAGCAGTGCACAAACAAGCAAGTGGGCTGAAATTCAGCTTTCTGCTGAGAGCACAGCGGGGTTTGTGCTGCTGACACCTGCAAATGCAGCAGCTCTCACCACTCACCCAGGCCATCCCAGCTGGGGCTGTGTTCCTGCCGCGGGGTTTGAGTTCTGCCTTGGGTTTGTGTCAGCATTATATCAGCTGGGGTGAGGCCAGGCAGAAATGCAGTCTGTGCACTCCCTGAAGCACTGGGACTCTTCCCTGGGACATTTGTCATCGGAGAGAGCCCACGGTTGGAACCTTTTGTCTGTAGTTTGGAAATGAGTAACTGGTGAAAGAGGAGGAGGGCAGGTTTGAGGTCAGCAAAGCCCCTCAGCAGGGCGAGCATCTAACCTCAGTGCTGTGTCCACATCCCAGGTTCTGGATGAAGCCCTGAAGATTTGCAATTACATCTTCACCGTGATCTTTGTCCTGGAGTCTGTTTTCAAGCTCATTGCCTTTGGGTTTCGCCGCTTCTTCCAGGACAGGTAACAGAAGCTCCGTGTTGAGCGCGGGGGCAGACGCAGGTTTCTGGAGACAGCTGCCCAAATTCAGTGTCCTGGACCCTGCTGCTCTTCCCAGTGATGTCAGTTTGACATGTGTAAATGCTTTTTGGTGTGACTGGTTGAAACCTGGGTAGGTGGAGGCTTGGGATGTCAGTTGGAGAAGGGATTGTGCATGCCAAGGAGTGTGACTGCTCCACTTTGACCCGTGGCAGTGGACAGAGTAGGAGGGAGTCTCGTGTTGAGTGGTTGGTTGTCCTCTCACACCAGTTGGTGCCCATATAATCAAAGGACCTGGGGAAGTGACAAAGTTTATGCCAAGAGAGAGAATCTGGTCCTGAGTGGAAATGAAAAGGGAGCTCTTTTTATGCAGCTGCAGAGCAGTAGATGAAATTGCTTCTTTTTCTGAATTTTCACTCTTTTACCTCACAAACAGATTTTATGTCCTTGGTGAATCTTTCTCCTCCCATTTTTGCCTCCTTCAATGTTAACACCAAGAGCACTGGCACTGAGCAGGACTTGACACAAGCCCTTCAGCAGCCAGGGGATGGTTCTACCCCTCTCCCCATGCTTTGGGTATCCGTGCTGGGATTACATCTCTCTCCAACCTGGCATGAATCCTTTGGGTCTCTCCTTTGTCCAGCGTGATTTGTGTTGCAAGGTCTGGACACGGTGTCTGGTTCTTCCTATGGCAGATCTCACACTGAGGTCCACGAGTGTCATGTCTAGAAGTGGACAGACAGACACTGCAGCATCTCCTCTGAGGTCTGCAGCCCCTGGGTAGAAAACTGCCCAGCTTTTGTTTCTGTTTCTCCTCAGTCAAGAATATCTTTGGAATTGGCTGATTTCCTAATGAGATGCATTAGTTATAATGATTTCATAACATAACTGCTTTTGTATAATACCCTCAGAAAAATGCTGCAGATTCATTTGAGTGCTAGAACCATTGAAATGACTGGAATTCATGTGAAACAAGCTACCTCCCCTTGCCAGCTTCTTAGGAGATGTTAAACTTCATTTTGTGTTGTCTCCAGATGGAACCAATTAGATCTGGCAATCGTGCTGCTGTCTATCATGGGCATCACGCTGGAAGAGATCGAGGTGAACGCTTCACTACCAATTAACCCCACTATTATCCGAATCATGAGGGTTCTCAGGATTGCTCGAGGTGAGACAAATAAAGCAGAACTGACTTGAGTTTGAGGTGCAGGGTGCCCTCCAGGAGAGAATTAAGTGTTGGGAAATGGTTCTGGGGCACATCCTCATCATGATGTGCATAGTTTTGGCATCAACAGGGTGTAAACAAATAAAAGAACAATGGGGGGAAAAATACTTGTGAGGAGCCAAAAAGCTGAGCCAACTGACCGTGTGTTTCTATCTTAAGACTTGAAGGCTGAGAGCTTAGAAATAAAGGACAAATAGCTGTGACTGTAGCTCAGAGATGTACCTGAAAAAAAAACCAAACAGTCAAATCAAAGTCATCTCTACCAGGGATTAGAGAACACAAGCTTGAGTATGTTGGCTTTAAAAGACAAGCATCTAATAAATTTAATTTCCCATGGGACTTTATATCTCACCACTCGGTGACAAAGCATGCCTTGTCACTCTGCATCCATCTGTCCCCTCAGACTTGTAACGACACGTACCCAAGGTGGGAAGCCAGCTTCTTCAGGGCCTGATTTTTCAGACAGGGAGCTCGCAGGGCCAAACAAGGAAGATGTAAAATGTGAGTGCTCAGACCCTTCATAAAACACTCCCAGGCCCTCCTGAAGGGCAGTGTTGTGCTCTGAGGCATAATTGCTCTGATTGCAGCCCTCATCTAAGCAAAGAAGGAGCTGGAGGAGAAATGAAATGCCGCTGTGTCTCAAGGGGGGGAGAAAAAGTGGTTTTTCCTGTGTATTGGATCCCTTTCAGAATTAAAAATACATGTGGTTTCCAATTGGAAATGCAACCTTCTGGAAGAGATGTGTAAATCAGCTCCTGAGTGAATCATCTATGAAAGTGGGTAGCCTATGGAAGTGGGAAAGGAGCCCCAGGGCTGGGGAAGTAACTGCTCACAGTAACCAAAGGAGGAAGGAGATGGGTCCGACACAGATAAAGTGGGGAACGGAACAGCCAGGCAGAAGGAAAAGGCTTTCTCCAAGTCTCAGGATAGGGGATGCTGCTGTTCACAGGCTTTTAATAGTATCCAGGCAACCAGGAGCGATGTAGAAAGTCCAGGGACCGTAGCATCTAGTGGAGACCACTTGACATGATTTCACATTTCCCTGTGGCTCCTGGGAGAGGGGCTGAGTTTGTGCCCCGGTGCTAACGCTGCCCTGACCACATTGCGAACGTGTTTTCCGCAGTGCTGAAGTTGCTGAAGATGGCTGTAGGGATGAGAGCCCTGCTGGACACCGTGATGCAAGCCCTGCCGCAGGTAACCCACTGCCATATCAAACCAGATCTCCTCTGGCCCGGAGCTAATTTCCTATTGCAGAGGAATGCTAATCATTTTATCTTTACTGTCATTAGAGAATCCCATTTCCCTTCCGAAGCACAGTCTGAGATACTGTCCTCACATTGAGGTCATTTTTCCCCTGAAGCAATTTAAGTTTTGGATTAAAGAATACAGCAAGAAACAGGTCTGGAACAAAAAGAATCAATGAATGTTCTTTTTTTTGTGTGTTTTTTTCCCCCATTTCTTTTTCTCTTTCCAGGTGGGGAATCTGGGTCTTCTCTTCATGTTGTTGTTTTTCATATTTGCAGCTCTTGGAGTGGAGCTGTTTGGAGACCTTGGTGAGTCTTCCTGTGCTGGTGGAAGGGGTGGGAGCAGTGTGTGAGTGGGGGTCTCATGGCTGTGCTTGGTCCCGCAGAGTGTGACGACACGCACCCCTGCGAGGGGCTGGGACGGCATGCCACCTTCAGGAACTTTGGGATGGCCTTCCTGACTCTCTTCCGAGTGTCCACAGGAGACAACTGGAATGGGATCATGAAGGTAGGAGACCCATGAAAAAATTAAGCCTATAATTGCTTAATTAGAATCTGCCCACTCTGCTCCACACTGGTAACCACGCTGGGCCAGGACACTCGTGTCCTGTGGTCAGTTGAACTTTTCATTCGTGCACTGGGTGAAGTCTCTAACATTTCTATTCCCTCCTCCCAGCAGTGCAGTCCCTGTGCTTGCAAGCTGAGAGAACAACTTAAAAAGAAGGGGAAAAATAAAGGGCCTCAGGTAGCACAGGTTCAGCTCAGTAACATCCACTGGGTTTGTTTTATTCCTTAAATCCCCAGTTCCTGTTGCTATTGGTTTTGGTATTAATTTGTTGGGGTTTTTTTCTGGGAAAACCCAGGTTTCTGAAGAGAGCCTCTCTTAGGGGACAGCCATAAAGGCGTGCTATTGTGAAGAAATCTGGTCTGTGAATACACAGGGTGCTAGCCAGTCTGAAGAAATCACTTCTCTGCCCATTTGTAGCCCGTGGTGAGTACAAGGTAGCCAAACTCTTAATGGCAGGGTGTGAACTTGAGGAAAGCCTGTCTGCAAGGCCAGCTGCTGTGAGATAGCTGATGGGTTGTAGCTGGACCCTGCTTTTCCAGCATCTCTCTGCCACACTTCCATGTATTTGGTCTCTAACCTGGTAAATCAGCCTTTTCCTTCAGGAGCAGGGGGTGTTGTTGTCTGTCATCACACACCTCAAGGATGATTTCCTCTGAGCTTGCTTGTGGTGACTAACACAGAAAGTGCAAGGTCTTACTGGCAAGTATTTTGCCACTCTAGACATGAAATTTGCCCAATCTTCTCAGCTTCCTGCACAAAAGGAGGACCTGCTGCAGCCAGATGACCAGCCAGCAGACCAAGGTCCTGATTGGAACCTGTTCCCATCTCTCCATCGTTTCCCTCCTGTTTCCAGGACACGCTGCGAGACTGCGACCAGGAGTCCACCTGCTACAACACCGTCATTTCCCCCATCTACTTCGTCTCCTTCGTGCTGACGGCCCAGTTTGTCTTGGTGAACGTGGTGATTGCCGTGCTCATGAAGCACTTGGAGGAGAGCAACAAGGAGGCTAAAGAGGAGGCAGAGCTTGAAGCAGAACTGGAGATGGAAATGAAGACGATCACTCCAGTCACCCCTGGCCAACACAGCCCCTCGGACGTCTTCGTGTGGACAGGCAGCACCAGTGGAGAGAGACCCGAGAGCCCCCGAGGATGTGCCAACCCCATGCAAATCCAGGTGGACTCTCAGCTCTCATTAGTTTACCCTATGGTGAGAATCTCAGTTGGAGGGTGAAGAGGGCTTGACCTGGGTATTTGCTGGGGGAAGACGTGCACGAGGCGGTGATGAAGGAGCGGGTGTTCCACACGTCCAGGGCTTGTATTCCTCGCTGTCTGCTGACTGATTGTTGTGTGGTGTGAGAGCTGATGCTCCAGGGAAGAGACCCTAGGCAGGTCTCCAGACCACCTTGATGCATCTGTTCTGAGGTGAAGAGCTTTGCAATTTGTTCTGGAGATGTGCCCAAGCCACCAAGTTCAGAGCCAGCTCCAAATTTGCTCTCATCCAGAGTTTGGATTAGGCACTTTCTGATAGCAGAATGATGAGCATAATGTGTTTGCTTTTCTAATGCAGACCATGAACCACAACATAAAAGAGGAATAAAACTTGGCTAATCTTTGCTTAAGTAGTAAATTTGTTTTATGTAACCTCAATTTAAAATCCATCCCCACAATCAAGCTTATTAGAAAAGATTATTTTAACAATGGAATAATCCAGAGGGGACTCAAACCTGAGCTCATCAGAGCTGGTGGCAAAGCTCCCACCAGCAGGAGCAGTGCTGGAGCAGGGCTGCAGTGTGGCAGCTGCTACGAGCTGCAGTAAGTCTCTCTAAAGCACAGTTTCTGGATGAAGACTCAGTTTGAGGAATGAGAGAGGTGAGGTCAAGACCCAGACAGGTCCTTTGGGAGGGAATTGAACTGGAATTATACAAGAAAAACGGTCCAGCCTCTTTTTTAGTCTTAGCTGATGGCAAATTGGGTTAAACTCTAGGCAGACCTCGTTAGCTTTTATTACATCATGATTTCACAACAGCATATCTTGGCCCCTGCTTGGGGTGGACTAATGAGTATTCTAATGCATGAGTAAATCCCTACTTAAGCTTTGTTTCAGTTCCTAAGCTACTGGAAATTTCTGGTGCCATTAGGAGTCACTGATGTCTGAGGTGGAGTCCAAAGCTGCTCTTTGGCACGGGAAAAAGGAGTTCAGGGCAATATGGGGAAATCCAGCCTCATTACGTCCTCTAGAAGAAATAACACGTCCCAACTGTTGTCCATGTTCAGCAGAACACTGGCAAACTGTCCTCAGCACTGTTGTCCTGCATCAGTGCTCACACTGGCAAAAAGAGAAATTGCAAGAAAAAATCAGTGAGAAGGAGACCCTTGGCTCTCCAGTCTCTTAAACCTTTAAACCTGTCCTGTCTGAAGGTGCCTTTGGAAAGGGCTCGTTCTGGTTACAATCTCCAGAGTGTGTTTCTTGCTCTTTCACTCCAACAGAAGCTTCAAAAACCTCCGGGAGATTTTATTCTGACTACTTATTCTCCCAGCCAAAATCTTCAACACAAATGTGATGCTTGAGCACGACAGCAGAGGAATACAACTCCCAGGACATGACCTGCAAGGACATGTGGTCAGCATGCTCTTCTGCTTGCCTGTTCCCCAGGATTTTCGCACCATGTGCTGTTTGACTGTAATGATGGTCCTCATTTCATTGTACGTTGTAGGCATTCCCTACATGAAAGGTGCAACCCTTAAATTGTTCCCATGCTGCCTGCAAAAGCCAGACCCTGCTCTGTATAACCTCCCTCTGGCTGTGTTGTAGCCAGCTGGTTTGAAGTTGGCCAGGGCAACTAAGGCACCTCAACCCATGTCTGGCACATGAATTAGTGACCTGACGTGTGCCCGTCCTGGGTATCTGCAGCTTTTATGATGCTCAGCTTCTCTTTGGGTCAGGTTATTTTAATTTATGTGCCCTCTGGATTTAGGTGTCAAGTATCAGGTCCTCTTGCTCAAAAATATGGACAATGGGTATGGACACCTTACAGCAGTGGTGTCCTTTAGAAGTTCACATCACCAAGTAGCAAGGTGCTGCTATCCCAGCCCCGTTATACAGCTCAGATCCCAGCAGTAACTCATTGTGTTTGCTGAGAGTCAGAATTGTCCCCAAGGAGGGTCCCTAGGGGAGCACCATGGTCCTGGGGCAGCTGGCCCCTGTCTCTAGTAATGTCTGTGAAAGCTGTCACTGCTCACTGTGATATTACTGCACTGTTCTCTCTCCTCTCCTGTCCCGTTGTTTCTGTTACTGCTCTTCTCCCTCAACGTTTCTGTCTTTTTTTCCTTCCCTCTTATGTTATTTTTTCCCCTGCTGTTTGTTGGGTTTTACACACTGTCCTTTTCTCTCTGTCTCTGTCCCTCACTTTTTTTTTCTCTCTCTTTTTGGCTTGCTCTTTCTGCATGCTATACACCACCCCTCCTAGGAAAGGCACTTGTTTGATACCATATCACTGCTGATCCAGGAGTCTCTGGAAGGAGAGCTGAAGCTGATGGACAACCTGTCAGGCTCTGTGTACCATCACTATGCACTCCCAGCTCCCGAATATTACAACTCTGAGAACCAGGTTAATATTCCTAATTTCCTGCAAAGTCTCCATCCAAACTCAGTTTGATTGAGACCTTTAATAGAGAGTGAAAGTTCTTTATGTAATGTAGTCCCAGGGATTTTGAAGCTGAAGTCATTTTGGCTTTTTCTGTGGGAGTTGAGGTAATATCTTGGGTTATGATGTTGTGTATCAGTGTGAGAGGAAAAGTGCAGGTCCTGAGTCTCCCTCTTCAACACAGTAAGAAGTATTTCATTGCAATTTACTGCTCCACAAGCGTTGTAAGGAAAAAATGCACAGAATCCTGTCTCCATCCTTTAGTGAGGTTCTTATATTTGGCTTCTTGCTCCTAACCAGGGCTCCAGAGCAGTGTCAGGACACGTCTGCAGAGCCTGGAGTAGGGTGTGAGGTTCTCCTGGAGCAAAGCCTGAGCTGCTGGAGATCCTAAAATGATCTCTACATTTTGTGTCTACTTACACTGCATGAAAATCCAGTTTCAAATGATTTTCCTAAAGAGGCTTCTTGCAAGTGGGTCATTGTAAACTAGATCCTCATCTCTGGTCTAAACTGAATTGAGAAGGCGAGGCAGCCCTTAATGATGTACTTAAGTAATTGTATGCCCCAGTGCTTTCTCAAACCAGGGCTGTAATACTTTAAAATTAGTTCATTTACTTCTTAAACTAAAACACCTACTTTCTCAAGTGTGTTATTCTTTAGAGCAGATATTTTCCCTAAATCACAGCAGTGGCCATAATAATAATAATTCAAGTATACCTATTTTTTCCTGCAATTGGAATTGAGCAAATTCCATATTTCTTGATTTATTTTTTTTTCCTTTCTGTCTAAAAATAGCAGAAGTTTTCTTGTTAAATCAGTGTGCTTATTTATGAGCTCACTGACACTCTAAATTACCCAACTCGGTGGTTCATTAGAGGAAAGGAACAAGCTTAGGTGAAATGCAATCCTACTGCAGATCTTTATATAGCAGGTGACATCTCCCTCTGATTGCTGCGTGTCGCTTCCCAGACTGAGGTCTGTTAAGCTGTAGGAAGTGGTTGTCTCCAGGAGTTGCCAGAGGAACAGAAATGGTAGCTTTGGCAGGGAAGGCAGAGGGTCAGTGTGAAATTCAGCGAGAGCTGGCTGGAGATTTTTTGTCACAACATTTTTCCCCAGAAAGTGCTGCTGCAGCAAAACAATGGTTTTGTTTTGACATTTTTGTAATGAAAAAATATAGCATTCTAGTTTGCAATGGCTTTTTCCTTTAAAATTTAAGCTATTTTATTCCTCCCTCCGCCCCCCCATGTAATTAAAACCTCTATAAATCAGTTGAATATTTCCAACAAAATGTTTTTGACGGCTTCAAACTCAATTTGGGAAAGGGGAAGCTGAATAGGGGGTGATGTTTTGTTTACATTTTGGCTTCTCTGTTCACACCATTTGTCATGTTCTCAGGCAAGTCAGGAGTTTAGAGCAGCACTGGGACTTGCTGAAAGCAACCTGATTAATAGCAGCTCCCAACAGAGCAGCTCCATCAGGCAGGAGCTGCTGGTGGCCACCAGGCTCTAGCCCAGCCTTGCCCACATGCCTGGGCTCTGGTTGTGGATCTCTGCTAGGGATCCCCATCCTCCTGCTGGCAGCTTTTGCAGCAGAGCTGTTTTGGGGACACTCAGATGAAATCAGGAGTTCCTCCAAAGTGTCTCTCTCATCCATTTCCAGCAGGTGAGATAGAGGAGATATCAAACCCAAGATGAGAGGAGCCCGACCCTTTTCCTTATCTCAACTGAAGTTTTGAACCTCTCAAGGTTCACTCATCCCTGGGTTTATTTCACCCCACTGATGCCATTTCTAAGAGTGAGAAAATAAGTTGCCAAAGTGCCAAAAAGCCCTTTGACAACTGAAATGCAGCAGATCTGGGCCCCTGTGGTTTCTCTTGGAAGGTGTGTTGCTGTTGAGAGGCTTTTCAAGCATAGAGGATAGGAAAAAACAAGATGTACAGTGAAAAATGAAAAGGAAGCACCTGGGACTTGTCCAGACCAGGAGGCTCCTGCAAGTGTGAGCCAGGTCTGTAGGTTACCTGATGAAATGCTGTCCCCAGTGCCCTGGTCACCAGCCTCAAACACCTTTCTGGGGAGGGCTGAGCCTGCTCTTCAGGGCAAACATCCTTCCTTGTGGTGCTGGCAGCAGGAATCCTGCTCTGGGGGAGGTGTTGCAGTCCCCTTTTTCTCCAAAACCTGAAGTGATGGTTCACAACTCTTAGAAAAAGAGCCCTGGCTAGGGGAGAAGTCTTCATCAATATTTGGGTAAAGATTTATATCAATTACCTGAATGCCTTCAGCAGGGACACGTTCACACAAGACGCGTCGGCCCGGCGTTGGCGTGACCGTGCAGCGGCTGTTTCCAGCTCGGGTTTGCTCAGAGCTGGAGGGGGCTGTTGGGGACCAGGGCTGAGGTGGCATTTTGGGGCTGGAGGAGGCTGTTGGGGGCCAGAGCTGGGGTGGCATTTCGGGGCTGGAGGAGGCTGTTGGGGGCCAGGGCTGGGGTGGCATTTTGGGGCTGGAGGAAGCTGTTGGGGGCCAGGGCTGGGGTGGCATTTTGGGGCTGGAGGAGGCTGCTGGGGGCCAGGGCTGGGGTGGCATTTTGGGGCTGGAGGGGGCTGTTGGGGGCCAGGGCTGGGGTGCATTTTGGGGCTGGAGGAGGCTGTTGGGAGCCAGGGCTGGGGTGGCATTTTGGGGCTGGAAGACCCAGGTGGTTCTTTTAGTAGGACAGTTATTGGTGCGTACCCAGGCACTGAATGCTGTTTAGCAAAGCCAAAACGCACTGAAGTCACCAGGAAGGCACTTGCTGACCTATCCAGACTTTAAATCAAGCCTTAAGTTTCTCCCTGTCCCCATTAGGAAGTTAATTATAGACCCACCTGCCTCTCGGGGAGAGGGAGGTCCAAGAGGATCTTTAGTGTGAAAGTAATGTTACTTTTGCTTCATCATCTAGACAGGAGAACAACAAAATTACAAAGCTAGCATGAGTGTATGGTTTTAAACTCCCTCCCAGCTCACTGGTAAGCATTTAAGTATGAATGTCCCACTCTTTTTTATTATTATTATTATTTTTTTCTTCATTTCTCTGTTATATTTCATTTCTTTACCGTTCTGTCCCCAGTAACGATGTGCATGACGTAGCATCTCCCACTGCAGGGATATTGCTTTAGTATCTAGAAGTATTTAGATTATGATAATTTATTTTTTTCTTTCTTTTTTTTTTCCTAAAGATTTGTGTCCTGGTTTCTTATGCTTAATCATCTCTCCCTTTAGATCCCTCTAGCTGAGATGGAGGCTCTGTCTCTGGCGTCAGATATTCTCTCTGAAAAGTCCTGGTCCTTAGCTCTGATGGATGACTCTTTTCCTGATGACACTAACACACACTTACTTAATGCTCTGGAAAGCAATGTACATACACTGGTCACTGTACAGTCTGATGTTTACAGGGTTCAAAATACTGCTTCCACCTCTCTGCACCTGCCTAATGGCATTTTCAGTCCAAGCCCATTTCCAAGTAGCACCAACCTTTCCCCTGAACAGGACATTGTCCTTAATGCCATTAGGTCCTGGGTTGTTATCACTCTTGTCCACAGACTTGGCTCCCTGAGAGGGACAAGTATTTATTTCTATTTTTCCTTTGATGTCTGATGTGAAAACAATGTGTTTTCTACAAGGAAAATAAATAGTAAAAAAAAAAAAAAAGCTTTGGAAAGCATCAAGGTTGAAATTTCCTCCCCATCTGAAACAAATCAGTGATGCTGTGTGGAAGAGACACCCTTGAGCTCATGACTCATGTGTCCTCTGCTGAGGGGTCATCTACAACCCTTTGGTTTGTCATGGATTTTTGTCTTTATGAACACAGGCACCACGAGGCTTTTTGCATGATTGGTGCCAGACTGTTTATTTTACAAATATCAGATGGGGATCTCTCCGAGACGCCGCTTGGTTTGTGAATTCTTACCAGCAGTCAGCTTGCTGGGGGAAAAAAAAAAGAAAAAAAAGAAAAAAAAGAAAAAGAAAAGTAATTTGGATTATTTTGTGTCTTTTTGAATGAAATAACCAGTATTTTGAACCCTGCCTTAACCATCTCCTCTTTGAAACATTAGACATTTTTAGCTGTGTAGCGGTCAAGTGCTTTTTTTCTGCTGTACAACAGACATAACTCCTCTTCCAACATTTTTGGATCATTCTTGTTTTCTTTGTTGTTTGGTTTTTTGTTTTTTTTTCATGTACCTGCCTTTGGATGTTTGTGTTGTTGATAACTTTTCTGCCATTCTAGTTGATTGTCATCCTAATTAAGCACTTATTTGGGAGCCATCTCTTAAACCGTGACAATATTTCTCATCATGCTTCATGGCATCACCTGCAAAAGATTTTGTGAGCCAGGTTGGACATTTTGTGTGGGACATTTTGTTTCCAAATCAGTTAGACTGGAGAGCTGGACTGAGGAGAGAGCCCTTCGAGTTTGGAATCAGACAAACCTGTTTGACAGCGTTAGCGAAGTCGCAAAGGTAGAGCCAAGAAAGATGGGTTTTCTTCAGAAAAAAAGAAAAGAAAAAGGGATAACCAGGTTGAACAAAGTGTTTTGTGAATTTGTGTCAATACCAACAAAGTGTTTTGGTCAGAGCAGTTTCCTGCAAGCTTTCATTGAAATGGTTTCTAAACTCAATATTTTTCTACTTCATTTAGACACAGCTTTACTTGAAAATATCTCGGAATGTTTTGTTTGACTCAAAATAGATTTGGGTTGGGATTTTTATTTTTTTGGTTCATGGAAAACTCAGATTTTTGGATTTTCAGTCAAGCCAAAACAAGATGTTTTTCAAAACGACCAGTGAACCAAAAAGTCAGATGTTCCCGCCGCTCGGGCTGTGAACTGGACGGGGAAGATCATTTTGCAGCCATTTTAAATGGTTTTCATGAAGTTCACTGATGAGATTTCCCCAGAGAGGATCAGAAAGTGGAAAGGAGCCCACTGTGGTATTGGATCCTGTCAATGAACCTAAAGTTCATTAAAGATTGGGTTTGGATAGGATCTTAAATCCAAATTCTCATGTTCAGATCCAAATGGGTTTGAATTTGAAATCTCAGGTTTCAGGCCATCTTTTTTGCTTTAAGCTAAATCATATGAAAGCTAAATAGCATAAACATACTGCTTGGAAGGGGAAGGCAGGAAGGGGAGGAACAGAATATTTTCCAAAACCCCAAGTCTCAGCTTTACAAGCACAGGTTTCGCTCTCCTTCGCTGTGTATTTATCTACCAGGGGACTGCAGGATCTGTGATCTAGGCTGTAGCCAGGAGATATCCAAATTGGCAGGTTCCTGGGGACTGGAACTAATGCTGCATGACAGTGCAGATCCGTTTCTTTCATTAAATTTACAACAGTGGTTGTCTTCTTTTTTTTCCTTTTCTTCCTTTTTCCTCCTTTTTTTTTCCTATTTGTAAATTCCTTTTAATCTCATCCTGTTTCTCGTGCAAACAAAATGCCATAGTGATTTTTTTTAAAATTTTTTTTTTAATGACTGAAGGATAAAATTGGGAGAAAGATCTCAAGTGTTGATTTCAGAAAACCTGTAATGCTCTGAGTGAGGGGAAGATTTGTCAGACAAGAAGATTGCAAGTTTTCCAGAAATGATCAGCAATGTACTGTATGGGACTGCAGTGTCACATCTTAGTTCTGCATTTTTCAGTGGAGAAAAAATAATTATTTAATTAGAAATATCCAGGGAAGTTGATTTTCCTTCCATTTTTGCTAATACTGCCCAATCTAATAACACCCAAGAATATTTCTGGGATGGAGAGATTTCCTTATGAAATCAGACCTGAATCCACCTCATTTGTTGTTGCCTCTGGTGCTGCCCATTCCAAGAAACTCTTTAGCTGTAAAAACTCCACAGTCAACACACATACAATAACCTCCCTCTCGTTAGATTCCTTCTAATTAGAGAGCAGCTTTAACCCTGCAGCAGTAGGTTTAGATATCCCTTCCAATAAAACAGGTTTAGTTATTCATGATGTGAGAAG
Organism: Caprimulgus europaeus; assembly: GCA_907165065.1. The sequence continues at coordinate 1,750,037 of OU015543.1, read as the reverse complement.
AAAAACCAATAAAATTGTGCTGGGAGCCAGAACAGAGAATATTTTCTGTAAATGAGATTTTTGTGTTTGTTTGGGTTTTGTTTTTAATTATTGTTACAAGAGGAAACTACTCATCTTTGCAGAAGCCTGACTTGCTGAGGAGGGCACACAGAGATGGCTTTATTGTTATTGCAGAGGATCCAAGTTATGCAAAGCATGTGACCTTTGCTGGCCTTGAGGCATGATGCCTTCGTTGCATACCCCTGAAATAGTCATGGTTTATTGTTGCAGTGCTGCTTCCTCTGTTTCTGTGGTTCATTCTGTGCAATGATTTATTGACAATACAGAACAAGGGGTAGAGCTTCCTGGTAGATCCATTCGTGCCACTTGTCCCCACTGATGATGTGCATGCCCATCGTGCCATACTGGTTGCAGTGGCTGTCACTAGCGTTGCTGGGCACTTCTTCTCTTGCCACCCTGTGATATCTCCCTTCCTCACTGGTTCTTTCCCTGTAGGCTGATCTCCGCTCCAAAGACGACACGCTGATCCTGTCTCCCAGCAAGGACTTGCTGAGTGTGAGGAAGCCTTCGGTGGGACGCACCCACTCTTTGCCAAATGACAGTTACATGTTCCAGCCGCCGTACTCCAGCCCCTGCCCTGCATCCCTGGGGGAGAGGAATCCAGCTCATCACAAGTCCCAGTCAGGTACACATCTCTCAGCTGGGAGAGGAGCAGGAGGTACCAATACAGCAGTAGCTGAGTGTGGTGGGTTTAGCCCGGCTGGCAGCCAAACACCAAACAGCCACTTGCTCACCCCACCCCAGGGGGATGGGGGAGAGAATCAGAAAAGTGAGAAAACTTGTGGGTTGAGATAAAAACAATTTCATAATTAAAATAATAATAATAATAATAAAAATAATTATAGAATATACAAATGAGTGATGCCCAGTGCAATTGCTCACCACCCTCTGACCAGTGCCCAGCCTGTCCCCAGCCAGCAATCCCAGAGCACACAGTCCTGAAATCAAAACCACAATCCCAGAAAAGCGAGCCCAAGCCATCCCCAAGAGAACCCCCCAGCTTTCCAGTCAACTCTCATTAATGTACTGAACATGATATTATATGATAATGAATATCTCACTGGCATGTCCCAATACCATTTGGGTTTTGCCCTCCACCCCAGTCTTTCGTACCTGCAGACTAACAAAACTCAGGGAGGTTTCTTCACTGTGAGGGTGGTGAGACACTGACCCAGGTTGCCCAGAGAAGCTGTGGCTGCTCCTCCCTGGAAGTGTTCAGGGCCAGGTTGGATGAGGCTTTGAGCAACCTGGTCTAGTGGAAGGTGTCCCTGCTGCTGGCAGGGGGGTTGGGACTGGATGAGCTTTAAGGCCCCTTCCAACCCAAACCAGTCTGGGATTCTGTGATTCTAGGTTGGAAATGTCCTTCATATTCCATTAACAACTAAAAACATTAGTGTGTTATCAACATTTTAATAACAAATCCCACACTGAAACCAAAACACAGCTATTCCAGCTACTAAGAAGAAAATTAACTCTATCCTAGAGAAAGCAGGACACTGGGATTTTCCAAGCTAATCAGTAGGAGGCAGCAAATTGCTGTGGGTTTCCAAGTGAAGTGTTGGTGTGGAGACCTGTGGAATGGCTTTGCAAAGACCTTCTACAACTTGCAGAGTCCAGGTTCTTAAAGAGAACTCCTTTCTTCTGAGCTTTTTGGCAATACAGCAGTGAGCAGTTGGCCTGGCTCAGTGCTATCATCCCCTGCCTGGTTCCTCAGGGGTTACAGTCCATACAGCCTGGGCTCCATCCATCTCACCTCAGCTAGCTATGGCCCCAGAGCAAGAAATCCAGCAGAAAAGTATTTCCTCACGTCTGTTTTTTTGCAGCAGTGCCCATTCTAGCAGGTTTTGGAAGCTCAGTATGGGAACATCTGTGAAAGAAAGGGAAATGGTGTCTCTAAATGCCTGTAAAATGAACATAAGTGTGCTGAATTGAGAGAGATCTCAGTGTGAGATGAATGGAAAAATGAGAGAGTGTAGAATTGTCCTTCCCAGTGTGAGTGGTTGGGATATATTCCTTAGAGCTAAATTCAAAGATATTCTTAGATACAGCATTTTGCAGATACCAAGGGCTCTCTCTCTACCTGCACCTCTGTACCTGCACTCACAGCTGCCTCCTGGTGCTTGTCAAGGTGCTTTCATTTACTCTCTGCTGGGGTTACCTTCTGCTGGGTGGTGCAGGGAGTGTCTTTAATCCTCCTGTACGTGCCAACATTTTAGACATGTGCCACAGATAAGACAGAGAAGTTTTTTACAAGCATTGTCATTGGAAAGCCTCTGAGCAGAACATAATTTCAGCACTGTTCAGAAGGGTAGGAGATTTGAACAGATGAGAAATAAGATGTTGAAATTTGCATAGTAATAAGAATTTGGATGAATAGCGACTGTTAACAGCAGAAAAAAAAAGAATGTGGACACAATGGAGGAAGATGAGTCTGGAGTTGGGAGGAATCACTGCCACAGCATGAAATTTTCAAGGTCAAGAGCTGTCTTGGAAGAACCTGTTTGCACATAATGCAAAAGGTGCAGCTAAAATCCTGGTCAGATCTCACTGAAGGCAATAGCAGAACTCCCATTACCGTCAGTGAAGCCAGGATTTATGGACTCTGTAACACCCAAGAAATTCCTTGGAGTTAAAATCCTTGACCATACAAAAAAAAATCCTGCTTGTTACAGAGGGAGTTTCCAGTGCTTCATTTGTGACCCTTAATTTGGATGTGTTTGTCCTGTGTTGAACAAAAACTATGTCAACTTGAACAAAAGTGGGTAATTCCCGAGTCCCTTCTTTCTTCAAGACTGCAATTCCCAGTTCCCAGCTTGGAGAAGTGAACAGCCCCATCCGCCAGCCCTGCCCTGGGGAGGTGGGGCAGGCATTGCACCCTTGTAAATCCACAGGAAAACTGTTCCCCTGAGATGTAGGAGAAGTATTTTGGAAAGGTAAAGCTGATGTCTCATTCATAACCACATGAAGCAATTAAACCTTTTGTGTTTTTTCTCCTGCTGGTGAAATTCCAGAGTGTTCAGAGGTGGGTAAGGTGCCCAGATCTTGATGTATCCATCATTGTCCTGTTCCACCTACAATGTCACTGCTTTTTGGGGTGGGAGAAGTCACCCCTACCTGCTTACAGTTTGTAATATTATAAAGTGCTGGGAAGATAGCAAAAGGTGCCAGGAGCCTCTAATAAATCACCACAACTAAGCCATCATATTTCAAGCTGAGAAAGGTTTTGTTGTCAGAAACACTGGCACTTGCAGGAGGTATTTGTTTGAATACTCCTTCCTAATAGGGCTGTTGTTCTGGGAAAGATTCCAGGACAAATGAGATTCTCTGGGATGCAGTCCAGGTTCAATGAATTGTTTTGAAAAACGTTGAGCCTGGAGGTTGGGGAAGGGGGGAACATGCAGAGTTTCAAATCTTTTAGAAGAAGTAGCCAGCAACCACAAAGGGTCACAGAGAGGCTGGAGAGTATGTATTTCCTTCTCCTGGGATGCTTTGTAAAACCAGCCTTGAAAGCTGCCAGGTGCCATTCCCTTTCGCTCCATTTCCAGCACACACGCTGGTTTTGAGCTCCCAGCAGTCGGTCTCTGCCTACAGTCAGGGCTGGAGACATCCTTTTCTCAAGCCTTTCAAAGTTGGATCCTCGTGGTGCTAAGATGTGTGGTTGCCTGCAAAGTTACTGGCCCTAAAGCAGGGATATAGAAATTGTCAGTCCAGATGAATTTCTAGCTCATCATCTTTTATTCTCAACAGGAGCTAGTCCCAGTTGTATCAGGGGAAAATGCCAAGAAAAATGAAATAATAGACAATTTTGGAGTAATTTATTAGTAGGTGGGAGTTTTTTCCCAATCACCAAGAGCCAATTGCTGAATTCAGTGGTTTTGCCGTGCCTGTCTGGTCCAAGGTGCAACAGAGCTGTTTCCTGTGCAAGGTCATTGAGCCAGGGACACAACACCCAGATGAATATGTCACATCTCTGTCTCTTCTCCCTCTCGCAAGGTTCAAAGGCATCGGTGCAGTCGCAGCCAGCAGACACCAGCTCTCTCCTACAAATTCCAAAGGATCATTTTCACCATGTAAGAGCTGATGACTGTTTGGTGAGGAAGAGCAAACCCCAGGTTTCCCAGCAGGTACACTCTCCTTCTGCTGAAAGGCTGCTCCGCAGACAGGTAAGCAGGCTTACGCTGGTGAACCTGCTGAGCTTTTACACTGCTGTGTTTCCAGGTTAACCATACTTAAAATTCAAGGAGGGATTCACAGAGAAACCTCCAGAGAACTGTAATTCTCCTACAGAAATAACAAAAAGGTTGATGGATTTTGATCTGAAAGCCATCCAGGAGTCTCCAAAGGATGTGTGTGATGAGTATCATCTCCTTTGGCAACAGGCCCAAACGTTCTCTGCGTTGTTAGCACTTTATTTTTTTTTTCAGGCCTTTTCATAAATGCAGCAAAATGCTCCCCAGGGGCTCATTGGGGTTAAGGAACTAATTCTTAACTGCTGTGATTTTCTCAGTGCTTGAAAGGACAGAGGGACTGCAGACTCCATCCCAGGCCACGCTTCCTCTGGCTCCTCTGGTTTCTTGATAGGGGAAAACTGTTTAAAGGAAGCTGGATATCTTGTATGTGAAACCATTGTGGAAAGCATGCTGTTTCTACAGGGAGAATTGAAAATTAAGATACTTTTCAATCTCCTATGTGCTTTTGAAAAGTTTGAGTGTATGCAAAACAGAACACATGTTATTTTGCAACTGCTTTTATGGGGTTTTTTTGGCTGGCATTGATTTAAATCCTGATTCAACCAAAGATCTAAGAGATCTAATCAAAGATTCCAGTCTTGTTGATTGGAAGCATAATTTTGAATTAATCTTTTTTAGTAAAATATTTAAATGTGTGCTTCACTCTCACATTTTTAAGCAAATTTCATTGTGCAGCTGGACCAGGACCAGAGGCATGTCTGATTCCCAAACTGCTTTCTTCAGTAGTCTCATACCTGATTTTATATACACAGAATAGATCAGTTCTGTTTTTTCAAAAGCAATTTCTTTCCTGCATGAAAATATTCCCATTTCTTTCATCTTTTAATCAACATTGACAAATGAGACAGTTGATTCATTAAGTTCTCAAAATGAATGTGAAGTACCAAGGTTAACAATTACATTAGTCTGCAATACTGAATTGACACAAGAAATTCCGAGCTTGCCTTCGTTTGCACGGGGCGAGCCAGCTACCCCAATCACCGCTAATGGGGAAACTAATTGATGTCATGATGCCAGTTCATAACCACTCTCTCTTGCTTTCTAATGAATAACAGACTCACTCTTTTGAACTGATCTATCTCGAATAAATTACCACGTTAGCCATCTTCCTCAGCCTAGTTTGGTTCCTATCTTTGAAGGCTTCTTTTCTAACCGTTTCCATACGTTTAATTTATTCCCCTCTCTCCTCTCTCTGCTCGTGCAGTGACATGAGCATGCTCTTGCAGTGACATTTCAGAAAGAAAAAAGCTGAGGGGAGTGAGGAGGTGTGGCCCATGGGCCAGACAGATCCCTCTGAAGGTTAGTGAGGTGTTGCCTTGGGCATGCTCCTGAGTAGCAAGGAGCTCCCAGCGTGGCTAATGGGAGCAGTAGGGTTGTTCCTGGCAATGGGGCAGTATTGCTTTTACTGGTAATTGCAATCTAGATGGACAGACACTGTGAGATTTGGTCCTTAAAGAGGCAAAATTTCCTTTACAGCCCCCGCACTTCTGCTTGTTCAAGTCCTCTCTGCTTGGCTCCTTTTATTGCCACCACTAATTTGCTTCTAGCACATCACAATAGCCCAAACTAGCAAAAGCATTTTGGTTTGCACTACCCATTTTTCCTTATTGTTACATATATTGCATGTAATTCTGATTTATTTTCTTTTCTTTCTTTCCTTTCTTTTCTTTCCCTTCCCCCTTGTCTCCTCTCCTCTCCTAAATTTGTGCATAGATAAATCTTGTCCACCACATACCTGGTCCGTGCACTTTCCTCCATCATTAAAACCTGTGTGTTTAACCTCCCTTTCCCTCCAGAGGGCTGGAGTGTGGACACAGTCCCCACTGTAACGTGCAGTTTGACAATTAGAGATGTGCTCACAGATGAAGATGAGTGGATCAGATGCTTTGAGAGAACATTCCCTGCTGAGGAATACGCTCCTTGGCAGCGCATTGCACCAAAGCTTTTTCTCCAGGAGAATTTCTTCCTGAAATTAAAACTATATTGATTTTTCTGGTTCCAGGACTGTGTATCCAAGGTGTAGCCCACACTAAGCTGTGGCTACTACAGGTGTACACCCCAATGAGATGGCAGAGGGTGTTTTTGTTTTAAAACAAACCAGTAAAACGTTTGTACAAACAGTTGCTACTAACAACTACCAAAGATGCCTGTATGGTAGGGAAAGAAACAGCTGGTGGTGACTAATGCTGTCGTTGTGTGCAACACAGGTTGGTGCACAAGCAAAAGTAATGACAATAATTACTTTTTGCTTCTGTATTCTACATTTTTTGTGGTCTGTGTCTCTTCTTAGGGTATAAAATGTGGTTTCATTTCCCAAACATTCACTAAAACTATTGGCATTGAGGAGACCAGAATTAGCTCCACACTTGACTGTGGTTAGTTGAGGGTATTATGCTGTACAATTTTCACTAGAAAGGATTCACCAGCGTTGGACAGAAGAGTTTGCTGTATTAAATATTCTCTCAACTCTCAGAGACAACAAAGGGAGCCCAATGTGCAGATGTAGCAATCGGCTCTCGTGCCTGCACACACGTGCATACTGCAGCTGACGAGAGCTCTGCCTGAATAGAGATCATTTGGCTCAAACGAGCCTTGGGGGACAATTTTTATATAAATTTTAAGATCATTTTGGGGCAATTCGTCCCAAAAGCATTCCTTAGTATGAGGAATTTAATCTCCTTGCACTTCTCTAAAGGACTGAGACCAGCTGTACGTGTTTCCTCCAAATTTCTCTGTGAAGTTTTGAGGCTTTAAGATTATTTAAGAGTCTTTTCAAACTGAGACTCTGCCTTTATGGGGCAGTTAACGGAGCTGATTTATAAACCCGTTTGACAGGGGATGCAGTGTGGTGAAAAGATGAAGCCTTCGAAACATGCCCCAGGTTCCCGCTGCCAGCAGGCACTGATGCTGCATATGGCTCATGACAGCCAAGGCAAAATGTGCCTTAGGAAGCCTGAACTCAAGCATCAGAATAAGTTGAAATAATTATAGATTATGATTATTATTAATATTATTATTCTTATTATTAGTCCAGCTTTGGACTCCAGCTTTTCCAGCTGCCCTACCATGAGATAGTGCAGAGTCATGGCTCCAGCCTGGGGACCAAAGCCAGGGACCCCTGATGCTGGCACAGAGCGTGGTTGCTCTGGCATCACTGGCTCTGGGGATCCTGCTCCATGCCCTCAGCATCACCTGAGCTAGAGAAGGGAATACACAGGCTCACTTGCACATCCTCCCTCCTCACTTGTGCCTGGGCTGCTAAAATTATAACAGGGTTTGTGGTAGGTAGACCCTCATCCTTTTCATAACAGGAATATGTCCAAGTTTGAGTGGGAGCATTCTGGTTTTGCAGCCCTCCATCCTTAGAGGAAAAAGCTAAAGGTCAACCATTAATGAAGAATGAAGGGCCAAATTCTGCTGTCACTTACACAGGGACAAACCCACAGGTCACTGACACGTGGGAATGGCTAGAGCCCACGGCACAGCTCGAGTTCTAGGAGTCAGTAGGTCTGTGCTGAGGTATCTCAGCAGAGTTGAGTGCCCTGTAAATGTTGTGCCTTGCTTGTACTAACCTTTGTTTGGTCTGTCTCTCCCATCTGGCAACCCCCCTCCTCCCTGATCCCTTTGCACTCCAATACAGATGGCTATAAGGAACGACTCTTTGGATAGCAAGGAGAACCTCCACACCGAGATGAGTGACCTCTCTGACCCAAATGTCCCTGCTGTGCCCAAGGAGGAGTCATCAATGGCTCTGACACCCTCAGAAGCGCAAGAGTTGGCTGCATGGAGCCGGGCAAGTGTTCATACACAGCAGCATTCCCACAATCAGTATAATATTTCAAAGCAGGCGCCAGCATTGTGTGCTTGTGCAGACTCATATCAGGAGAAACCTGGAGATTCAGTGGACCAAGAAGTATCTGAAATAAGCAGCTCCTCGGAGCCTTTCACTTCAGCAACTTGTACAGCCTCGAGTGCCTGTTCGGACGTTGGGCCTCTCACTCCTAAGAGGAACGTGGGCAATTCCGGCAACGTGACACTGAAGGACCTGAAGAAATACCACAGTGTAGACACCCAGGGTCTTCTAAAAAAACCGCCCTCTTGGTTAGATGATCAGAGGAGACATTCAATAGAAATTTGTTCGATGGAAAACAGCCCTCAGCACCATTCCACATCTAGCTCTTCTGGCTTCATAAGCCAGGTGGTAAGTGAAATGGAAGGCTTGCAAGGAACACGGCAGAAGAAAAAACTGAGCCCTCCATGTATATCTATAGATCCACCCGATGGACAGAGTTTGCTGCCTAGAGGACCTCACAGCATCTCACCTGCCAGTGGAGACGTTTGCTTGAGGCGGCGTGCTCCATCCTGTGAGTCCAAGGACTCGATGGATATAGGGGATTCGTTGCTCCCAGACAGTATGTCAACATCTCCTACTCCAAAGAAAGACTTGTTGACACTTCCTAGCTTTTCCTTTGATCAAACGGAAATGGACCCCTGAGTTACTTTTCTGTTGGTGCCAAATGTTTTCTTCCTTTCATGTAATAGGAAAAAAAAAATTAAAAACTCTATATTCCAAAATGGCACTGGGTAAAAAATTTCCAAAGAAAGATGAAAGAACCAGCTGGTTTAAAGAGTGGGTAACCTATATCACGCTTACTTAAGCATATGTTCTGCTTAGGTAAAAGCAATACAATGTGCAGAATCTATATGTATATTATATTTTATTAAATTAATTGAATCTAGTATTGCGGGATGTAGTACATTTTGTGACTAAATACTCGTTTAATTTTCTTCTATTTTATGTATCTCAGAATATTTCTGAGATAAAGTTGGTTTTTATGAATATTTTAACCTAAAAAAAATATATATATTTAATCCCTTCTCTTTTTTTTTTGGTTTTTGTTTTTGGTGGGTTTTTTTTTTGTTTGGGTTTCATTTTGTTTTGCAAAGCACAAAATGTAGCCAATTAGTGCATTACAAAGGAAATGTATGCCACAGTCAGCAGTAAATAAGACTTATTTAATGTAATTTATTTTTTTTCCCCTTGGACTTCAATAATATTCTGGGAAAAAGATCATTTGGGTAGTAGAGAAATGCAGTGGCAGTTTTTTTAACAGAATAATATTCCAATGGTGTGTAAAACCGACATCCAGAGTGGAAGCAGGTGCACAAACCCACGCTGATCCGTGTCTGAGGATGGTGAATGTGGAGCTGTTTAACTGTACACGGCGCTGAATTAGGAAAGGATGGATCATTCCCTGGTGATGAGCAGTGGCTAATTTTCATCTGTGCCTAGGAAACTGAGGCAAGACAAGCCCGTGGTTGCTTCTGAGATGTTTTTCCAGCGTCTCTGACACAGTTTGTGTGGCAGTTTCACCCCTCCGCTGGTGGCAGTGGGGCTCCTCCTTTGTGCTCCCGCGGGAGGGAGGGAGGCTGAGGCCAGGGTTGAGGTTTGCAGCGGGTGAACTCGGTGCAGACACGACACAGCAGAGGGCTTAAGCACATGGTTAAAGTTAAAGCTCTTGCTTCAGCTACCTTGAGGTTGATCATATTTAAGCAATTCTTGAAAATTCAAATCATATGCTTATGTGTTCCACAGAATCATGGCCTGCTGCAAGTTACTTTGCAGAATACGTGTGAGCAAGTCTGGAGGCACTGAAACGACTGTTGATGTTCCCTTTAGCAAGTCAAGTTTTTGGCTATCACCACTAGAGTTAATTCACATGGCCCTGACTGTAATTTTATTTCCAATCTATCGAAAGCCTTAAGCAGCAACATCATGATACAAAGTAGATAAAAATGAAATTCACATCCTTACTTTAACACATGTCCTTAATGGCAGTCAGCTCAGAAATTACCCATTTCCTTCTGTGCTAACGTCCTCTGCAAAAAGCAATCTGTGGAACTGGACAGGACAGCCTGGAAATCACGAGAGGTTGGCCTGGTTCAACACCTCCCTCTCTTCACAAGACTGATGGAAACCAACCATTAACTTCACTCAACCTCCATGAAAGCCTGTTAAGATGTAGGCTGAAGAAGACTCTGTAGGCATGAAGTGTGTGAATGGTGGCAGGTTTAACACCACGTGCGTGGACAAGGCTTTGATGGATCTTGTCGTTAAACCATTAATTCTGTCAGTCAGGAGTTTGTAACTTTGAGAACTACTGATCTTTTCAAATCACTACAACATGTTGCTGTGCAGCCTTTTATCCATTCAGAGGTTAGACTGGTACATGTGTCTGCATTAGCTTCGAGCATCCATACAAGAAGGAGATGCTGTTTATACCTAACATCCCATGTGAGGTCTTAAGCTCCTTTGTTTTCACTTGAGGATGTTTACTCCATAAACAATCCCCACTGATTTACATGTCCTGTAGAAATGTAAGGGCTTTCAGCAGGAGGTCAGGCAATCAGTGTATCTGAAGCAGGAGGATTAACATTCTGTACTATTTACTGCAGTGAGATTAATTCGTGGCTGGGACATTTTTCCCCTCTTCAACATCGGCCCATACAGAGACCGCTCTTTTTTGGTATGCCAGCCCAAATCCAGAGTTCAGCCCGTTTAAAGCAATGATTTCAAACAAACCTTTCATCCATTCTTCCCCCAGACCATATTTAAAGAAATAATAAAACTACAGTGTATTAATTAAGCCTGAGAAATATTCTTAATCCCTTTTTGGTTTTACACTCATAATGAGCCTTAGCTTTTCCTTTCATACGGACTAAATAATTTGGGAAAATAGCTAGGCCACTAAAATTGCCAACCCTGGTTCCTTAATGATGAGGAGTGTGTTTGTGTAGCTGGGATGATCCTACTCCTACAGTTCCTTCCTTACAAAAAAACCCATGGAACATTTTAGCTTGAATTCATGGCACAAAATGGTGATGTGATATTAAGCCAACGCTCAACTCTAAATGTAACAAAGCCTGAGGGCTGCTCTATTTTCAGTACTTGGGGGTTTGCCCACTGACAAGGTTTGTAGAAGTAACAAAAAGTTTATGATGTCATATATGAATATTCAGTAAAGACTAGCCAATAAAAAATACTGTATGATGATGCATTCAGGAGAAGAAATCCATGTAAAATAGTTTGTTTTCTAAACCGGCTAAGTTTTTTCTAGATGCCCTTTTGAAAGATGAATACAAATGTACTGCAGTGTGTGCAATAATCTTAAGATAATTTTAAATACCTTTTGGGGGGGTTTTATAGAATTTGACTTTTTTTAAACAAAATGTACAAAATCCACAGGAATTCTGTAGAATGGTTATGTTGATAGAATTTTTTATATTTTTGTAGAAATCTATAGCAAAATGATGAAAAGTCTGCGTAGCATCTTGGGGACAGAAGCAGCTCTTCTCTACCAGTTTCTTTTCATACACCTGGAGCCAGACCTGCTGTATTACAACATGTATAGCCTAGTTTCAGAGCCTGCATCCAGGTCATGCTCAGAAGTAAGCAGCTAAGCTCAAGTTCTACGATATTGCAGTGCTATTACTGTTCAAGAACTGTACCCCTAGAAAACACCAACCCCCAAAACTCAGCCCCTGTCGATGGCAAAGTAGTTGCATGGCTCTCCAGTTCATTCAAGCACACCAGCACTTTACTACTGTGGATTTACTGTATACAGTTGGGAGGAAGATATTCTGCTATTGCCAGTCTGACACGTGGAGAAAAAGAGATTGCAGATGTGTCTGGAAAAATGTAAATTCCATTCTTGCAGCCCCTTGCACATAGAACTGATTTTTCATAGCTCAGTTACAGGTTGTTTATACTGTAGATATTTTGGAGAAGGGCAAAGAAAACACTGGTTTTTTTGACTTCTGTGGATTGCACTCAGCACAATGTGTGGTCAAGGTGGGAAAAAAGAAAAAAAGAAAGAAAAAAAGAAAACAAAAGCATTACCATTGTAAATTAGGCTATGCCCCAGTCTCCCCTTTTCTGCCCCTTTGGCTATAATAACCCATGTACACTATTACACAAGGTGACTAGAGTAGGCACAGTACCATTGCAATGTCCGTAACAACCTAGTATATATTATAGAACTTTGTATTTAATAGTTAAGATATTGTTATACTGTATCAGGTATATAGGCCAAAACGAGGTCTTTTGGTCAGGGCAACAAAAGGTGGTATTCATGGGGAAAATTGGGTTAAAATGTTCCTTTTTAAAAAAAAAGAAAAAAGACAAAAAATGAGTGTAAATCTTTACAAATGACAAAAACAAATGTGTCCTATTAAAAGCTTTTGAAAAGAAAATAACTGTGCACTTCCCTTTTTGTTGTTGCTGGTGAGAATCTGAATCAGTCAGAGCAGTCGGATGTTGGTCATGTTTTAACTGTGAACAGTTGGAGAAGGTGTATAGCAGTTGGAGTAGGTGTATAGCAACAGTGGATGGGAAGCTGAAAGAAATGGTGCAATGTCGGCCCTTTGTGAAGCAATTTGGTTTGACACCACAAGTGAACCTGGCTCAGGAGGTGCTGTTTTACCATCAGCTGTGTTTCAGCAGTTGCACCACACGGGCAGAGGACAGCTTGGCAAGTTGCTTAACGATGCAAGGGCTGCCCGGACTGCAGTGGAGAGAGCTGCAGCCAAAGGGGAGGCAGGAGTCAGGAGAAGGGGCAGGTTTGATCTGTCCATGAAAACGTGTGGCTGTGAAGAGGAAGATGCTGGGCTTTTCCACACATTCACAACTTCAGGATTTCCACCCTGAAGCACAGCAGCATCTTCTCCATCGCTTCTGTCATTTAGGTCCTTGCAAAGGACGCGTTAGTGGTGATGGTACCACCATCAGATGGCTTCAACCCCAGATGCTGCTTAGGTACCACCAGAGACATTTGAACCGAAACTCTTCAGAGGCCTTAGTTAGTGAATGAGTTAGTGAGCTAGCTCCTAACGTGCAGTCTCCTCTCTCGGGAGCAGCCACCAGAGTGAGGACCCAGGCAGCTGGGCACTCCGCAGCCCTGTTTCTCACTTTGGCTTGAAGGACTTGATGATCACTCTGCAGCAGGAGGGACCCTAAACTGACATCCAGAGTGGTTCTGTTATCTAGAGGGTGTTTTGATAAAGGCCCTCTCATATTCATCTCTGGGTAGAAAAGAGCTGGAAGGAAGTTAGCCCTTAAACAGAGAGAAAATGTGGATCTGTGCAAAATCCCACGCACATCCACGCAGAGCAGGACGCCAGACGTGAGCTCTGTAATGCATCTGCGTTGTCCAGGCTGCGAGGCCAACCCCACCAGGTTGGAACCACTGAAGTGCCTTCCCACCCCTCTGCAGCTGGAGGATCCACGTGGCATTAAGGTAAGCTGGGCTGAGCCAAGAAAAGCAGAGCAGTTCACAAGTTCAAGCACTTCACACCTCTCTGCACAGAGGTGAGTTTAGCTCTGTGGTAATTCCCTACAGGAGATGACAAATCCCTTTATTTCCAGTGCTGGGTTTCAGAGAGGCTTGGGAGGGGGGGGTTGTTTTTCTGCTGGTTTGTGAGTGTTCCTGTATGAAGCTCTTCTGCTGAGTTTTGCTTGTGGTTTTTCGAAGGCTCCCACCCAGGCTGGCTGCTTGCTCTCAACCTGCCAGAGCTTGGGTGCAGCACTTTGTTATTCTCTTTGGTAAGTAATTTGGATGCCACATGAAACTGGATTATTTTCTATGTAATGCTAACTGCATCTAGGGGAAGTAGCACTTCAGATTTATTTTCTGGCTCAGTTGAGGCAGTTGGGTGAACTTGGCTAACTGTCCTGCTTCCTGCAGAGCAGGGTCCCATTGGTGGCGTTCTGTGTGCAGCACATCTCTGCCAGAGCTCTGCCAAACCCTGCGAGGAGCTGCAGGAGAAATAGGAAAGACCTGTTTGTGCCTTTTGTACTTCAAGTGTTCCAGTGATACAAAGTGAGCCACACCAACAAGTCTTAGATGTGCCCTGTATTAGAATACCCTTGAAAAATAAGGTAGGAAAAAGCAATTTAAAGAAACCTGCCTGGCTCTCAACTGCCACCAGCACCATGGGAAGGACCAGCTGTGAGGATCCTGCGGGTTAAAGGGTTAAGGGCAGTAAAGTTTGGAAGGGACAGAGGCTTGAATTGAATTGCCCAGAGGTGAGCAAGGGCCACCAGCTCCTGGGTGTGGGCAGCCCACGGTGCCGTGCCGGGTCTTCCCCGTGTGCAGCCTTTTGCTACCATCTAGTGGGCTGGGGGCGAGGGCCCACCGGCTTCCCGGGAGTGTGACCCCCGGCTACTGGGGAAATGGGTGAGGAGAGCCCCACGGTGCAGTTCTGCCCACCCGTGCTTTGTCTCCTAGCTTGGTGTTGCAGAAACAGCCCAGTATAGCAAGGGTGGGGAGAGCGGGGGGGGGGGGGGGAAGTTTCTACTTCTACAGAGATTTTCAGCCACTGAATTCATAAAAATCTCTTGCTAGGATACAAGGAGGGGAAGGATTTCTCCCAAATTCAGGAGCACCATGCCACTAGCAAAGCCCTGGAGACAACAGCCCATCCAGGGACAGTCCTAGGGCTGTTCAGCATCTCGGAGGCTGTGGCAGCACCTGAGAGGCTCCTTTGTCCCCACATGTGCTTGTGCCTTGTGTGAAGCACACGTAACACACACACTGCCCAGCACACACACGTGCTCTCCTCGCCGTGCCAGGCCTTATGGCTTGTGCACTCACACACAGCAGCTGTGACACATCCACAACCTGAGAGCTTGACAGGAGGATAACCGAGTGGGCCTTGTGCCATCTTCTGTGGCTTGTGCCGAGGTGCTCTGAGGGCTGGTGTTTGCTGGGGCGCAGGCTGAGTGCTCGTCACTAGATGGCAATGCCATGAAGTGCTTCAGCCGGGATTATTTGTGCACGGCAGTTCAGGCTGCACCTGAGGTCACCCCAAAGTCGCTGTTTCTGTTTGGTTTGGTGTGGCATCAGCATCATCAGCAAAAGTCATTGCCTCGCTGGCATTTTTGCATTGAGGTTGGTTGGACTTTCAGGCGGTTTTTACATGTTGTAGTCAATGCTTTGGATGTGTTTACAATACACTATCTAATCCTGCAACATCCTCTGGCATTTTCTGTTATTGCTTGAGTCACTGGGTGCTATAATTGGCAAGCTTTCAAAAGTCCTCCATAGATTATCTTTCCATATCTCTTTAATAGCCTAAATAATGCAAACAAAGACCCCTGCAGCTCCAGCTGGGAAATGAAAAGGTTGGTTAAACCACTTAATTACTTATTGTGCTAACAATTCTTTTACGGAAACAGAAAGCAGAATCTAGCTGTTCTGGGGGAAATCAGGAAGAAGTTAATATTGGAGTCATTCTACAAAGAAAAAAATACTGCAGTGGACAGTATGGGCTGTGCTGACACCTACAAAGGCAGCGCAGAACTGCTCTGCTGGGTGTCACCAGCTCAGTGTGGCCAAGGGCTGGTGACAACTCCCCATTCATTCAAATAATACAGGACTCGGTGTTTGCAGCAAGATTCCTGTGTGCCCATTTTGCAGTGAAACCCTGAATGGCTCCAGCCCATTAAAACTAGGAGGGGTTTGAGGAGTGGCCAAGTTGGCAGGGGAGAGGATAAACTGTGGCAATGGTGTTGGAGGCTGAAGTAGGGTGGTTTGGGTCTTAGCCCCAGAAAGCCCAACTGCCACGTGCTGCTTCTCTGTGGCTGTTTGTCCGTCACGCTAAGCTCCTTCCGCAGCTAAACCGCCCACATGCTGGGGTGTGTTCCACCTGCCATGGGTTTCATCAACCTCTTTAGGCACCTGAGAGCATGTTTGTGGAATCATCTAGCAGGCGAGAGAGAAATGCCCAGTGCCTTCAGAGTGTGGCTGCTCACTGCTCCAGGATCACTTTGAGGTGATGTAGGCAGTTTTTAGCATGTCTAGCTTCATCTCCTGCTCATTGCTCTCAGTATGAAACACAGGAGCACTCATGTAATGGGAAGATGGTATTATACACAGAGTCATAGGTACACTATTCTCTCATTTTAGGCACTGGGAGGACCCCACCTCATCCCACAGGTGAGCAGAGTGACTTTACAGTGCAGCTTCAGGCCAGATGCAGTGTGCTCAGACCTCCCTGAGCTGGTTTTCCAGGGAACTGCCACCTCTGTCCTTCCAGCCAGGGGAATCTTGCCTTTCTCTCCTTACCTGCAAAGCCACATAGCTGATATATGCCCCAAAGCAGAACTGTGAGTGAAAACTGGGGCTGTGAATTCCCAGCCCACTGCCTCATCTGTTTTATCGTGAGACTTGTGAAGTGCTCACTGCACTTTCCTGGTTTTGCTAGGATAGAGTTAAAGTTAAATCCTTTCCTGCAAGAAGAGAGATGCACACTATATGCAACCTCATTGACTGTTTGAGAAGAAACCCAAAGTCTGCCACTACTCATGCAGTATTGACTTTAAGCAGAGTTTGTTACAAATTCCACATCTTACATATGTTAAAACAAAGAGTCATCCCCTTTCTTATAAGGTAAATGGCTATAAATGCCACTGGCAGCCTCTTTTTCTTGCCATCTATAAAATGTCACACCTCTGTTGGTCTCACAAAGGAAGCTGAGCCTCTGTTCTAAGCAGAGAAAGAAGGTGGTATTTATAGTCAACTAACTATAAAACTGTGGCTTCCAGAGCTGCACATGCTCAAGCCCTCCCTGCCTCTCAGCTCTAAATGTCCTTCATTATACGGGTTTCTTCAGGAGTTGGTCACACTCCCTTTTGCTTTCAGTGCTTTGCAAATCAACATGAGGTGTGAAATGAAAAGAAGCCTGCCTCATACCTGGCACTGTGCTTACACAAACAGCTGCTCTCTCACGTTCCCTCCTGTCCTGCCCCAGTCAATCGCTCGAGTTGATAGCTAACCTGCTGCTGCAGTGCCCTGGGTGTGCCATGTAGGTGCTTCATGATTGCGTTGGCTTGACCTGCTTTGTGTGTTAGCAGGTGAAAAGTCCTTTACTGTGCAGCTGGCATGGAAAAGAGGATGCAAATAAATTACTGAATGAAGCCAGATCAGATCTCGCCACTCCCTGGAATAAATGTCCGGTGAGAAGAGGTGAGTTCATGACCTCCTTGACATTCACACCAAAGGTGCCATTTCATTTTCCTGCACAGCCAGCCTGCGTTTGGGGGAACACCACAGGAGTAATGACATGTTCTAGGTATATCTGTCTCCCCCCCACCCCATCATCAAAAGGAAACAGGACAACAGGACCAAAGAGAGCTGCTTGAGATAGTGCTTCAGGCTCTGCTTTGCACTAGGTTCAGCAGAATGCTTTACTATGGCCCTTCCCAAGAGCTTTTAAGCTTCCCCCACACCCCCATCTGGTCTGTCTGAGAGCTTAATTAATTTCCTTAATTCCTGCCTTTGATTTTTTTTTTTTTTACTTTCTGCTAGTCTATTTTGCCAGACAGCACCTGAAAGTCAATAATTACACTGCAAAGTCAGTGCAAGTCAGCAGGGTCTGCTGTGAGGTCCAGGCTGGCTGCTTGGTGGCTCTCCTGAAGCTTGTGGTGGGGCACAGAGGGGGAGCTGGCACCCCAGTTGGCATCTACTCACCAGTACCATCCCTGTTTGATGGCATGAACTGTTACTGAAGGCAGAAGCTGCCCACCATGAATTAGGAACATGAAGCAAGAGGCAGAATCATTTAGGGCCCCCTACTTTAGGGTCCTGTGAGACACCCTAATGCACAACCTTCTTCCATGGATATGGTGGAGCAATTCCACTGAAGTCAATAATTTAATCAGAGTTTAATTCACATTGCATGTGTCAGTGGAACTGTGCAGTACACTGATAAAACAAACCTCTCCCCTCCTGTACACACAACCAATGGCAGCTGTTTGTGAGGTGCCTTTGTACCTGCAGCATCTTATAATTTCAGAGTTGGTCTTAATTTAGGGCACATTCTCAAACTGCACCAAGTTCTGCTCCTTGGTGCAAAAAACACAGAGATGCATGTTCATGTGTCAGAAGACATCAAATTATCAGCACTTCTCTTGGAGCAGCTGCTCTTACAGGTTGTTGCAGGAGAGGAAGTTTAAAGAGCCATAAAGGAGAAACTCCCAGCTACCCCTGACTTTTCTTAAAACTTTTATTGTGATGCAATTCCACTGAACAAAAGTTTCAATGTAAGACTTGCAAAGACAACCCACAACATCCTTAGAAGATCTTGTTCACCCAGTTGGCTAGGGCTCCTCTAGTATTTCCTTGAGAGGATCGTGATGTGATAGTGCTGATTAGCCTGGATCAGTCTGAGATTTCAAATCTTTTAGGCAGTCACCCAAGAACCTCATCTTGGGCAAGATCATAGCTTTCCACACTTAGAACTGTGTCCTTTTAGACAAACTGTAGTAAATGTCTAAAATCCTCAGCATTGTTCATGGGAAGAACATGGCTTCCTCTAATAGTACTCTGAGCATCTTCAGTGGTCTTCATAAAACATTAGCAGAATATTTTTTCTTTCAGGATGAAATATTTTTGGGACATAGCAATGCTGTGCTTCTCATCTCTCTTTTCCATTCTGGTGAGCATTTTTTGACACCGTTCTGCCTGGTGGTTCCTCACCTTCCAGCGAGGAAAGAAACTCAAACTCTTAAATTAAGTAGATTTGTGGCAGCAGGGTGCTTTGCGTGAGATGATGTTACTGAACCAGATGCTACAGCAAGTGGGTGGACAAACAGCAGGTGCTGGAAGGTTAATAATGCTGTAGGAGAAGATCTGCCCAAGAGGAAAGTAAACAGTGCTTGTGCATCATGAGTAGGTGAAATCCAGATTGTGTCCAAGGTGCTACACTACAAAAATCTATTAGTTACACATATATGTGAAATTTATTGACTGAAAGCTTTTGCAAATTGATCCATGCTGCTGGTTTTATCATATGTCTACAGCGGAAGCAATGAGCATGAAGGAAGAAGCTGCAGATGGGTGGATAAGAGATGTGACACTCATTTATGCCCCGCTGAAGCAACCACACTCCACACCTCTTTAAACGGGAGATGACGAGCATCTCTCAGATGTCAACGTCAGCCTGAGCGGTGTGGATGGATGGACATGGGCAGCCCCAAGCCCAGCGGACACCCCAGCTCTGTGCAGCCACCCTGGGTGACCGTCCCTCAACCTGCCCTTCACTTGCTGTGTGGAGATGACCCATGTTCCCCTCCAGGAGCTGGGGTCTGGTTGTCCCAGCAGGTCACCCTGACCCGGGGAAATGTTTTCCTGGGGGCTTGGTCCTTCCACTGGGAGGAAGAAGCCACACCTGGGCAGCGGTGCCCGGGCTTCAGGGGCCGGGGGAGGAGGGCTGCGGCAGCCCCTCTCCCTCCCTGTCACACCAACCGGGGGTGCCCGGCCCTGGAGGAGCTGCCAGAGCGGGACCGGGCGGGGGGGCCTTGCCCTGCCTGGGCTGTCCCCCGGCTGAGGGGAGGCCTTGAACCTCCCGGCGAGCGCCTGACAGACCCTCGCCGAGGGAACGCGGCCCCGGCCAGCGCCTCCCGGCCTGAGGGGGCGAGGGCAGCGGGGCGGTGGCGCTGGCGCCTCCCGCCGCCTGCGGGGAGGGCGGGACGGGGCGCGCCGGGCCCGCTCCTCCCCGCCCCCGGCCCGCCCAGGAGGGAAGGAGCCGGCTTCTCCCCCCGTCTGGCGCCCGGCGTGGGCCTGGAGGAGGTTTCGCGCCGCGGCTATGGAGGCTTTCTGCGGGTCTCGCTTCTGGGTAAGCAGCGCGGCCAGCGGTTCCTCCTCCCTTCCCTCATCCCCATCCCGAGGGCTTCCCTCCCCTGAGGAGAAAGTTGGACGGGGAGGTTTGCGCGGAGGGGCCGGGGAAGCGGGGACCAGCCCGCTCGGGGCTTGCCCCGGGATGGAGGGGAAGCGCCGTGTCCCGCTCTGCCGCCCCGGGCAGTTCCCCCGGGAAAGGACCCTGCCCTCACCGCGCCGGCTCTGAGGGGCCGGAGCGGGCAGAGAGCGGTCGGTCCAGCGGCTTCGGAGGGGCTGAGGTGCAGCTCCCCCTCACCTGCCCGGCCCCGGAGCGGTTCCTCCTCCCGCAGCCGCCTGAGGAGCGGGAGCAAGAGCAGGGGCGGTAGCACCCTTCGTGTTCGCGATTCAGCGTCTCCAGACCAGAGCCAAGACCCCACAAGGGGATCCCAGACCCCAGGGGATCCCAGAAGACCCCACAGCTTCCGCCGTCCTTCAGGAGATGCGGTGCCTCTTGCAGTCCACTAACAGCTGTCGTCCACCTCTGGACCTCACAGCGATGGACGTGGCTATCGCCTTCTCCTGATGGTCCTCCTGTAGTGTTGCTGCTGCTCTTCAGAACCCCTGTGATGAGTGGGAAGGTGCTCCCTGTTAAGTGCTTTGTTACTGCTAAAGAGTGATGGGTTCATGGCAGCCAAGGGTGTCACAAGCCTCGGAGGATTGCGGTGACTTACGTTCGTATTTGGAGCCGTCAGCCTCTGTGGAAAGGCTGATTGCGGCAGGCACAGGGTTTGTAAGCAGAAAAAGTTTGGAAATTGCTGCCATGGTGTGCCCTGATGGTGAGGTGTGTGAATGCTCACTGCTACAAGTACTTGGAGCAGTATTTCGCCACGGTGCTTTCCTCTCCCTACTGTGTAGGCAGACACTTTAGACCTTATGAATCCGTGGGGATTTGAGCATGTGTGGTGAATGTGCCCTCCAATAAAGCACAGTTTTGCATGTGCCTTTCTCTTACATTGATTTAGCTCAAGGGGGATTTTTTTCAAAGAAAGATGAGCAGGAATGAAAAGGAATGTCTGAACATCAATCAGTGTTAAAAAGCTATTGAAGGACAACACAAGCAATTGGCTATGAGGTCTTAATGCTGAGCTCCACCTTCAGATAATTAATTATCTTTCAGAATCTGTTTCAACATTACTTTTTGAGAGAGGACTTAGGTTCCTAAGACCCTTGGTTACTTTTCTTTGTTCAGTTTCAGATTCCATTTTCCAGCGTGCTCTGCACGCTCTCTGCTACAACAGCTGGCAGATAAGCTTGCTCAAACAAGTATTTTTACCTCTTATTTCTACTATAAACAGTTGTAGAAGAGGAACAAGCACAAACAGATCAACACTGCTCACTGGCTTATAGACTGCCTCGAGAATCATGTCTTAGCTTCTTAAGGAAGTCTTGTAGTGCAACTACTCTTCGTGGCCAAAGCCTTTGCTAACAGTGTGTTGGTATGTCAATGGAAAATGTTCAGGCAGTTTTGCTGGTTTTAAGTGTGAAATGAATGTATCTTTCAGTACTTTATGCAGTACTGTCACACTCAAGCACCATAACCTTTGCAGTGCTGTCTGGTATATGCTATGCTCGGGTAGTGCATCCTGGTTCTAATATTGCTCCAACTTTTCAAAACTAAATTTGCAGGAAGTGATAAAAGGTATTGGGAATAGGGAAAAAGGATAGGGAAGGTATTTTAATTAATAAACATTTATTTACAGCATAAATGATGAAGAGGTCTAAATGTGTTTAACAAAGCATAAATAATAATTGAAAAATATACCTTCAACCTTGCTCAAAGGAATAGTTTAAATGTGATTAACTCCAGTTGATCAGAAACATGGTAGTTTGGATTGGGAGAGGAATGCGTTTTCTGTCTGAATCTGTGAAGGAAGATGTCAGGTATGTGTTACACCACTTTCCAAAAACTTGATTTTTTGTGTCCTTACTGCATCCTTATACCTCAACATAAACCACTGCTGAAGAATAAAAGACAACTGATTGAAAAGAGAAGAACAATCTTCCTTAAGCAAATGAGCAAACTACTTAATAAAGGTAGGCCTGTTCTGTTTCTCAGGGATGGCCTAGAGTTAGAAACCTTTCATTTTAGTTGTTTTAAAGAATGGTACTCAATAATTGTGTGAAATGGAAAATGTGACCCAGTGACCAGCAGACCGAACTTGGTGACCAAGAGTCTTACACCCTATTTTTGGTAGCCAGTGGTATTTTCTCTGTTAACAGGAGTGAATAGAGTGAAGTGATTTTATGAGAGATTTTAAGTGATGACCATATAGATGAAGGTCACCTCAAAATTATTTGCATTGCAATTAATGCTGTTCACAGGTGGAGGCTTCTTTTTGAAATATATCTACAAAAGTTGAGGTTTCTCACGCTGCTGTACACTTGAAGAAGGAAAAACAAGGTGAAATGCAGTTACTGGCCAGTGCATGCAAACTAATGGTGTTCAGCTTTGCAGTTCAGATCAGGTAATTGATAAAATGTAAACCAGTGTTAATGTTTGCTTTTTCATAGCTTATGAACTTAGACTCTTTCCCTGTATTTTGTCAAAGCAATTCCAGATATTTTTGGAAGCTGAATGACATACTGGTGTCAGTTTTGAAACTGCTCAGAGTGAAAGGAAACATGCTGTTCCAATTTAAACAGTTCTTTGTTTTGAAGTTTAACCCAACTACAGTTCTTTTCTGATAAAAGTTGGTCAGAATCAAAACAAAACAGTTCAGAATTAGCTCATGAAATGTTTACACTGAAATATATCAACTTTAACAGATGATTGATTTATCTTGGATTTTTTTGGCTTATCAAAAGTGTTAAGGTTTCAACTCCTCACCCTGATGCATGGTGGGGAATTTTGCTGGAAATGTCAGCGAGTTGGGTTTTTTTGTGTTTGTGCATGGGCAAAATAATTTCCTGTTCAACCCAGTTTAGAAATAAGACATTGAAGGGAACACTGTAGGTCCCATCAGAAATCTATAAAAGCTTCTGGTTTCCAGCTACTGCTTTACCTGTTGAACATGTAATCAGCAAATCATTATTACAAATATAGGGTATTTTATATAAAAGAGGAACAACCAGAACATAATTTTTTCAAAATGCAATATGAGTAATCTCATAAATCTGGACACTGTCTAATTGAATTGAGAATTCAAAGCTAATTGTTAATATCTCCTAGCAGTGTTCCCATGCTAAGTGCCTTTGGGGGGGAGATGAATGCGATAGCACATACCTACACAAGGCAATCCTTAGGTGTGTTATTTACACCCATAATTACCTCCTGTTTATTGTGTCACATATTTAGTCTGTGAGAGTAAGTGTGCTGGATAGGTGTGCCAATTAATGTGACCCACAATCTCTGTACTTGAGAAATAGATACTGGGGAGTTATCACTGATTTGTTGCTTGCATCCTCCACTGTAGTGAAACGTGAGCGCTTCCTCCGAGAGGAGAGCAAAGTCATCTCCTGGGGAGTGTTTGGCACAAAAGTGTTTTGGCTTAGGTTCTCAACAACACATGCTTAGAAAACCAAATTCTGTTCCAGTGTAAAGACACTTTGTGTTTCTGGGGCTCAGCCACTCTGGGTAAGATGTGGCCCCATGGCTGCTGTGAGGCTGAAACATTAAGTGCTCTGCAGTGCTTGGGTGCTGTTGGGATGATGGGTCATATAAACACTTCAGCCTGCAGACAGACTGAGTGCCTGGGCTTCAGCAGCAGCTTGTAGGTTTTGATGCTGTTTTTTTTTAATCAGGATAAATAGGAAATGGGAGGACAAGTGATACAGCACTTCAAAGGAGAGACCACAACTTCTAGTCAGTTACAAATCCAGGTTGTTCCTTTTGATCCTGCCTAGGCCACAAAGCTCAGTTTCCTTGCCTACCCTGTGTCTTGGTATCCTGACAGATATTTTATTTTATTTTATTTTATTTTATTTTATTTTATTTTATTTTATTTTATTTTATTTTATTTTATTTTATTTTATTTTATTTTATTTTATTTTATTTTATTTTATTTTATTTTAATTTTTATTTTTCCAACCCACATGGAGTGCTGGATCCTTCTTCATTCAGAAGCTCTTGAGTAATTCAACAGGAAGTTGCAGCAACTCTCAAAAGTAAACAGTACCTCTGTCTTGCCTTGGAGATAGTCACATACAAGCACCTCTTTAACCTTTAGGCTTGTTGGTATTCTTTCACCTTGAGTCATTCTGTGAAATTTTGGTGGATTTGGACTAAAAGTCATGCAGCTCTCTGGAAATGCAACTTCCTGCTCTGTTGGCTCAAAGTGCCACCAGTATTATTTCTGTAAATTTCCCCTTTTGCTTCATCATGTGTCATGCTTAATATTTGTATAGTTCACAATGACTTAGCATAGCTGTAGTAAGGAAGAAATGTTTCTTTCAAGGAAGATGACAAACAATGCACTTCTTGTAACACATGTACAAATTTATTTAAAAAAAACCAACCCAACTTCTGTGATTTGGCCCTGAATTAATGATAAAACATAGAATTTAAATTATCCCATTATATTTTCAATTAAACTAGTTCCAGCAGAGAAAGAGTGAAGCAAAAGGTGGTAGCAGGCAAATGAGGGATTCTGCAGGAGGATGGCATGGTCCAGACTGGCTTTTCTTTATATATTAGCTTCCCCTTTGGCCACACTGTGATAAACACAGAGTGTTCAGTGTTTATAGATACTTAAACACGATACAGATCTCCACATAATCTTTGTTAACTGAATCCAGCTTCAGATAACTGAGTCCCCACATCTATAAATCTCTTCACAAATGATCATGTCAGATATCCATGTTCTTTCTTGTGTTAGGTAGGAGGTCAAAGTAAGTAGCATTGATGGTCTTTCAGACATCAGATCTAAGAGGTTGTGCTCTCTCGAAGGGTAGCTGCCTTGGTAACATCCTGAACTTCAAAGCAATTAAGTATTCAAGCTCAAATCCTCCAAGATTTTAAGATTCTTGATTTGAGTTGTATGGAAGCTATTGCTAAAGGATTGGGGCCTTGGATTCTCAATGTCAAAAGCAGGATAAGTATTTCTCATTAGATTTGGAGTATTCTCAAGGACCTGTTGTCATTCATCTGTGTGTGAATGGCGTGACAGAGTGTATTTGAATCTGTTTGGGAAAGACAAAGTCTGGATTTGAGAGTTGTGAGCAGAACTTAATACCAGTGAAAGCTGAGAGTATCAGGGATTTATGGAATCTTTCACTGACAGTGTCAGTTACTGAAGCCCATGAGAATTACATTCATTTCAGTAGAATATGTGAGTGTGATTGTTCATGTTTTTCAAGGAAAGCAGTCATTGCCATTTCCCTCAAACCAGTGCACTGGGTCAGACGAGCAGTGCAGCCCTCAGTGCAGCTGGTAACATTGGTGGTTAGATGTTAGATGTATGCTGGTTAGATGTTGGTCACCACCAGCATCTAACCAGCATAGTTGGGTCCCTTCTGGAATTCCAAGCTGCAATTCTGAAATTGCAGGAAAAAGGATTTTTAGCAAAAAAAAAAAAAAAAAAGTCCAAGGGGAGAAGAACCCTTTTTTTGCCCAGGTGCACTGTGGCTTTGTGGGAGATGCTTTGCAAAGATCTTCTGGACACAAAAGCCTGCTTGTCCCTCCCTTCCATGTGTTTCCTGCAGATGGGACAGTAAAACCTGAGGCTGCTGTGAGATGGGCAGATGGTAGGAAGGCAAGGTCCCACCTTGCTTTAATGCAGGGTTAAAATCCCACGGGGAGACTTCTCTGTAGTAAAGCTCAAGGTTGTGTTTGTTCTTCAGCTTTCAACACAACTGTTTCTCCATGGTCACAGCTCTAGCTGTTGTAGCTTATGTGACATAGCTGATAGATATAGTGTCAGGGATTTAGGAATACTATACAGTTTGCCTCCTGAAAAGAAATAATATCTGAAACAAAATCTGAGTCACGTGAGGAGCTCCTGAGATGGAGCTTATTGAATCAGTTGAGAATAGAAAACATTTTGAGATGGGCCTAACCTACCTGGTAGGCAAATTGCTGTGCCACTGGAGATATAATCCTTTCCTTTTTACATGTGTAAATTTGTAATGTGTTAAAATGAAGAGACTATTGCTGTTTAAAATTTAATTTAAGAAAAAATTCCTTTGAGAAACCTATTAAATGGGATCTTTGATTTTTTTTTTTTCCAGTAAGCTAATGCTCCATTTGTCTCCTGGTACTGCTGTGAGTATGATGGGCCATTATCCACTGGCACGGAGCTGGAGGAGAGCGCAGGGGCAAGCGGCCAGAGCTCTTCCCAGGAATGTGTTCAGGCTTTTGTACAACCCAACAGCCTTGATTCCGTGCTGGGTCTGTGTGAGCTGGCACCTTGGCCCTCTGTTCATCTCACAGCAGCGTGAGAGGTGAAGTCAGTGTAATGAAATGTAGATAATTTACAGTAATGTCATGTGTTGGTGTTATAGAGCTTTGAATTAGAACAGAATAAGAAATGAAGGAAGAGGAGAAGAAAAACTATTTCAAAGGAGTTGCTTCAAATGTCAAAGTAATTTAGTTTCTGAACTTACTGAGAATACAGAAATACATTTGACACTTGTGCAATTAAATAAAAAAAAGTATAATACTAATTTCTTCCTTTGCTCTCTGTCCTTTCCCCCCCTGAGATGAATGACTGGTATCCTAGAGTCTCCCACACCTCTTAAATATCCATTTTTTTTCCTTTAATTTCCCTTCTTTCTTATGTACATTTGGAAACATGGAAAAATAAAAGGGGGAAAAAATCTCCACATTCTGGATATCATGTTTTTATTATGGTAAGGGGAGGTGAGAGTAGGCAAAGGGGAACAAAGAGCAATAAAAAACTTTATGCTGTTATGTTTTGTCTCCTTTGAAAAAGCAAGGTGTAACTTCTGGAGGATATAGTTTACTACTGGAAGATCTATCAGATGGAAAATTGTGGTCAGTGGCCATCTTCATCTGATCAATGCTATTCTGTCTGCTTTGTGAGCTCTTTTCCTGATTTAGGGCCAGACTGTGAATTTCACTCTTTTTCTGAATAAAAAGACTGCAGTAAGTAGATCTGCAGGCTGAGAGATGAGGATGGCTTGTGCAAATTAGCTCGAGGCTGCAGCTGGAGTGCAGCGCTCCTCTGTGGCAGGGGAGCTAGGTCAGTTCGGTGAGTGATGAACCAGGCTTCATCTTGGCATGAAAGCTCCTCAGTGCCCAGAGTCTGTCCTTGCCCTCCAGCTTGCTGCTGCATTTGACTTCTTGGCACTCTCATAATGAGTGTCCTTGCAGCTAAGAGTGTCACCAACCTTGGGTGCTGGAGATAGCGGTGACCTTTGTGTCCTGCCCCACCCCACTCCCACGCTCCTGTCATGTTAAAGACAGCCTTGACCAGACACTGAAATCTCATTATTGCTGCAGGAATTTGTCGGTCTCGGCTCCTGTTACGCAGGTGGAGGGTTAGAGCAGCACTGATGACAAGTTTTGTGTGACAATTGCTTTTATTATTATTGTACATCAGCCCTACTGGATGGGCCAGCTTAAAATGGAGGAGTTGGGGTGAGAAGGGGGGAAAATAAAGCAGATTGTCTCATTTGCAGCTATTTCAGCTGGTCCTACCTCTTTTTAATTGAGCTACATTCATTATGATCCCTGAA
Organism: Caprimulgus europaeus; assembly: GCA_907165065.1. The sequence goes on along the minus strand of OU015543.1, from coordinate 1,722,376 downwards.
TTAACCCAAATCCTTTAAACTGAAAGAAGATGGGATGGCTCCAATGAAGGATATTCCCCCTCAAACCCATCATCACCCTGTGCTGCAATACAGCAGCCCACTCCTCTATTTGTGCTTGCACAAGGCCACAGGAAAGGCCTTTGGTGATGGAATTAACAGAAAGGTTTCTCTACAAGTCAATCAAGTCAATAGATGTCCCTCTGTCCAAGCAAGAAGACTGGCTGCTACTAGGAGTTGAAGTAGAGGGATTTTACTTTTATTTTAGGTGTATGTTGTCTTAGATGAGGATATTTCCTGTGGTCAGCTTCCACTTTACTGTATCTCTTAAGTGACAGATGCTTTTCCAAAAGACCCATTTCATGTGTTTGCATGACTGTGGTAAGATACAAACTAGTGTTTTTTTGGTTTTTTTTTCCCATCCTGCCTCATTTTTGTTAATGATGGCAGAGAAGGTCTGAACTTCTACTCTTAAACCTCAAAAACTAAAAGGTGAAAAGGAGAAGAAAGAGAAACTTATTGTTTTGCATAATACCTGTCACTGAGCCTGTACATTGGTTTTTGAATGTCTGGTCCACAGTTCTCAAGTGCATTGTGTGGTTGCTACCATTTGTACCATGGAACTTTAAGCAAAAAGCTGTGAGTAGTTACTGCAGAACCATACACAAGCTCGTGTAGGCTATGAATTTGTGCAAGGTCTATTATCAAATATTAAAATTATTAAAATAGGCCACTAAAGATCCTTTTGCTGCTGGGAAAGAAAGTTCAGCGTTCTACGTGGTGTCCTTCAGTAATGTAGATAACTGTTGCAGTGTGTAAACAGAAAAGTGCTATTTGTGGTTATTAATGTGTGGTTCATGCAGTATGATAAATGCCTTCATCCTTTCAACCTCACCTTTTTCCCAAGCAGTGTTTCTGGGGTGGTGCAGTGGAGAATGTCATCATCTCTTGCCCTGCTTTAAGAGGGGTGGTGGAGGGGGAAAGGTTGTTCTTGTAACCATGTGAAGGAACTGAGTTGTGCAGCAGTCACTGTGGATTAATGAAGCATGTTACATCCTCTGTGCATAAGGGTGAAATTGTTCCTTTGTAAGCATAAACAAATGATCTTCATGAAATAAACTCTTGAAAAGGCCATTTGAAACTGGGAGTCTCCCAGAGCCTGGTGCCTGTTTGCACTGGTGCTCTAAAATGATTGCTAGTTTGCCCCAAAGAGCTTATCAGCAGGGACCATGCAGGGCAGATGGACAATGGCTAGAGTGGGAGGTGAGGCATGGAGAGGCTGAGATGAAGCCTGTGCTGTAGCTAAGACTGAGCCTTGATAGTTTTTGGTGTTATGGTTCAGAGCCACTGCAGAGCCATCCTCACTCTTGGGAGGAGATGGTGTGGCAGAGCCAAGAGAAAACCACCTTTCTTTTTTTTTTTCCTTCTTTCCTTTTTCCTTTTTCCTTTTTTTTTCCTTTTTCCTTTTTCCTTTTTTTTCCTTTTTCCTTTTTCCTTTTTCCTTTTTTTTTCCCTTTTTCCTTTTTCCTTTTTTTTTCCTTTTTCCTTTTTTCTTTTTTTTCCTTTTTCCTTTTTTTTTTGTTTTTTTTTTCCAGGCTGTGCAGGTGAAGCTCACTGGCAGGTTACCTACCACACTGAGGGGCAAAAGAAGGGCAGGAAGATTTGCCTCTGCATTTAAGTTCTCACTAACTATTTCTTCTACAAGAGATAGCATTTCTATTCCTCAATAGTTTATTTACTGCAGGGAAGCATTGTCAGTTCTCTATCTCTTACTCTTTGTGTGTACCTTCCTAGTCAGCTTACAGTTTGATTTTTAATCTTAAATAACGTGCCAACTGACAGCCCATCAGCGATATGGCATGTGCTAACCTTGAGTAGAGTGTGAATGACGTCAACACAATGGCCTTCACTTTCCCAGCAGACAGAGGCTGCATTTGTGTTTCCTGTGCTTTTCCTGATTATTTTTTTTTTGCACTGTAGAAACTTGGAGAGAAACACATATTAATTTACTCATTCAATAAAGATAACTGCTTGAGACTACAGAAGATATTGTTAGTCTTCCCTGGGGTTTGGAAGCTTTCTGTCGCTGGCTGTGTGAGGACTGCAGCCTCAGCTAAAGCCAGCGTGAGGCACTTTGATTTGAAACTTCTTTAGTGGAGTAGAAATTGGTTTAGACTTAAACCCACGACCAGAACCCCGGCTGGTCTTTCTCAGCAGGCTCTCTGAACATCATCCTTGGAGTCTGGGGAAGGGATAGGCAGGAATTTCCCTGTTCCTGTTTTTCAGCCTAGCTTTAAGCTCTCTGTTTGTTCCTCCTTTTCTCTGAAAGCTATAAGGCATGATGCACGAGAAACCTAAGATGTGTTGTGTTGAACTTTGTTTCCTTTAAAGGCATTATCAGTTTTAAGGATGGTCTTTTCAACAGCAGTGTTCTTTTCCAGAGGGGAATGTGCAATAGAAAGTACTATTAGAGCAGATTTAATGTTGCTCAGAGCTTCTGCTGTTGAATACTTTCCCTTAAATGAAGATAATGTATTTAAAACTGCTCACCTGAATGTAAGTCCTGCTGCACAGATGGCCCTTAATACCAGGGCTGTGTGATCCAAAGACTGACTGGAGTGATGGGTATGATTGAAAGCTGCTGCAAGGGGCAATGTCAATGATACTCTTAACTGATCAACAGAAAGCCCCACTAATTTGTAAGTTTTAGACTCCAGGGGACCCTTTGTCTGCTTTGAAGCTGTAACAAGCATCTCTAATCTCTTTTCCCATGGATGTTGGCGTTGCATTTAAGTATTATTCCAGGATTAAGTAAATTGTGTGCTCGGGGAGTTGGTACAGTGGGGTTGGTGTTTCTGCAGTGCTGTATCTGAATAGCAGAACCTCCAACAGAATCCATAGGAATCCACGATAGGACAAGGGGCAATGGGTGTGAGCTGGAACACAGGAGGTTCTGCTTGGATTTGAGGAGGAACTTCTTTCCTGTGAGGGTGCCAGAGCCCTGGGCCAGGCTGCCCAGGGAGGGTGTGGAGTCTCCTTCTCTGGAGACATTCAAGACCCACCTGGACACCTTCCTGTGTGATCTCATCTGGGTGTTCCTGCTCTGGCAGGGGGATTGGACTGGATGAGCTTTCGAGGTCCCTTCCAACCCCTGACACTCTGGGATCCTGTGATCCATGATGCTGCATCCAAGGAAATGCTGGTGCTTACAGACAGTTGCCACAGAGCTCTCAGCAGTCCGGAGGAGCCACAGAGCACGGTGGGAGTCTGGATTAGGAAGAGGTCACAAGTTACCGCCCTTGAGACTTGGTTGCTTGTGGGGAAGAGAGCTGAGAGCAGTGCCAGTGCTGGGCGTGCTGGCTCTTGTGATTTCCCTGTGATGAGTTTCTTGGGGAAAGTGGTGTTTCCCAATCTGTGCCGCTGAGTGTTTCCCCTTGTGAAGTGCCTGTTGATGCGTCACCCTGGCTCTGGGTCGCAGAGCTGCCTGCAGAGCTATTGTCATGGGCTCGTGTTGAAGGGGACCCTCAGGTAGAGCTGTGGTGCACAGGGGAAGGTGAGCTGTTCAGGACAGCCCAGAGCTGTGAACCCAGGGACGTGTGTGCTGTCTAACCTCAGCGTGTCAGACCTCTATCAGCAGCAAGTCCAAAGAAAACCCTCAAACCCAGACAGCTCAAGGTGACTGTTTTCCTCCTCAGTCAGAATGGGACACAAGAAGCATTTAAACTTGCTCTGTTTACCAGGACAGAGTTCAGAATATGGAAAGGCAAAGGCAGATTAGAGCAAGAGCCTGAGAGTTAAGAGTCAGAGAGCTGGTGTGTCCCTGCAGCCGTTGCTTCTGGTGTTTGTTCTGAAGGGTGGAGTTCCATAACTTTACTGCTGAAATGAAGGGTATTTAGCAATATTTAACAATGTTGGCTTGGTCAGGATCAATTGTATTGAGACTTTGTGTCATGTCCTGACTCAAAATGAGTTGTTTAGGGTTGGAGTGGATGTTGGAAGACGTGTTGTCAGCGTGGTGATTTATACAGCCATAAAGTGGAACTGCCATCCCTGTGAAAATAGCTCCAACTTGGTAAGAAATGTGGTAAGAAACACAACTTTCAGATTCCCAGATTTAAAAGTATTAATAATAATTCCTAGCAAAGTCCCTGCTGCATGGCAGATGGCATGGCAGCATTAGTCCACTGTGGTCCAGTGTTAGGGAGAACAAGTAATTTGCATGGAATTACACTACTGAAATGTTTTAGGTACTGTGTCTTCTAACAAAAACCCCTCTCATTGAAGTGTTTTAGGTACTGTGTCTTCTAACAAAAACCCCTCTCATTGTGTTCAAGCATGGAAAGAGTCTGCTCTTAGAAAACACCAATATGTTGGAAGAGAAACTTTTAACAGAAACAGATCTGTTCCAGGAAAGCTTGTTTTTCTGGTCCAGGATGGAATTGGACCTGGGAGAACATTACCAAGATAGCTAGTAGTCAGGTCTGTCACCTTGGATGTAGGTTTCTCCTTCAGCCCACATCCCTGGTTCCCGTGTGCCACAGCAGTGGGCTCTTGTTGGTCATCAGGTGGGTGCTGCTTCTTGTACTTCTACATGATTTTGGAAAGGTTCCACTTTTACTCTTGGGGATAATTCAACTGAATCTCAAAATCTTATGTGTTTTTCTAGGACAGAATTTTTTGTTTTCTGGCCAGTTGTATTTATATGTTCATAAATGCAAGTTCTTTGCCTTGTTTAAATAAGAGTTAATGAAAACCTTAAAATGGCTTGGCAGCCATACAGTCTGTGTCTTGGATACAATAGTCAGCTTGTGTTCAGTCCAAAGTTAATGGACATCTGGGGCAGTTTTTAGGTTGCTGTCAGACAGAAAGTCATTTCTGGACATTTTGATCTTATAGGAAAGGTTCAAATTAAAAGTGCTTTCCTCCCCCTCACCTCCCTCCCCCCCAATAACTTTTCCTTTAAACCAAATCTTTGTTTTATTCTGTGCTCTTTTATTGCTGTTCTTACTCAGCTTTGCTTTTCCAGGATTTTTTCCAGCTAGCAAAAGGAGCACAATTGCAAATATACTCAAGACATTGCTAAACCACATGTAATTTAAAGAGGAAATTAGTATTTTGTTGAATAAGTGATAGTAGATAAGCTCCTGCTTTGGAACTAAAGAGCTCTTCAGCTCCAAACCTAGAGGGCATCTCCTGCCCTAGGCAAGGTAGCTGCTAGGGAAGCTTATCATGTTAGAGATGCTCAAGTGTTTTGATGATGAGCCAAAAATAGGTGCTCTTTAAATGTTATCTTCCTTTCTGGTGCCAGAGACCTGCTCACTGGAGGAAGACACAGGAATAATCTGAATATGAGGCTGGAGTTTTGTTTGGTTTTGATCTTGTAATTGCCTGTGTTGTTGATCTGTGGCTGAAGTTTCCCCTAGGTCTGGACAAACCTGTTTAGATAAATGGGAATATTTTTACTTCCCCTGGCCCACGCTGGGTGCTTGTGTGCCTCCAAAAGAGCCATTTCTTGGCTGGAGAGCCACTAACTCAGCAGCCTTAAAGGGTGTAGTTTAGATGCTCAACTCATGGATTTGTGCCACCCTTCACCACTGCCAGAGGTTTCATTTGTGCCAAAGCTGAAGTACTGAGTGACAAACTTGTCACAGTTCAGCCAAACCATCCTGGAACCTGCCAAGGCGCTGTAGTTCCGTTACACTTCTGAGCTCTTTTGTGTGTATGTGGACTGGTGCAGTGATGCATGTCCCTTCTGACAGGTCATCACTGGGACTGAAAGGTTGTCAGCACATTGTGGCTCTTCAGTTCTCCTAAAATCAACCATGGCTTCCAGCATTTGGTCTCTTTAGTATTAATAAACAAAAGAAGGGCTGGAAATACTTCTGAAAAACTCATATTCAGTCAGTCAGTCACTCGTTTATAAGGGGTGGGGAGGAGTGGCTCCAGTTAATTGAAACATAGTTCTACTGAGAACTCATATCCAAAAATAATTAGGTACAAGTAAGTTATTCTAGTGTGGAGATAAGGCATATTTGAACCACACATATCTTAGTTTTATCATCTGCTTGTTAATGATAATACAACAGAGTAATCTTGCATTTCCCACAAGTAAGTATTTATCTACCTCATTTAAGATGCCACATCAGATGGCAACATGCAAGTTGTGAATTTCCAGTAGGTTTGATTAAAACCAAGTTCCCCTTAGCTGTACTGAAGTTTCTATTTTAGTTTGAACTTGTTTAACTGTGTGTTTGCATTCAAATCCTTAGGTACAATTTGCTTATGTGAATTGTGGTGTCCAAGGTCACAGATGGAAAGCATTGCTTGCAGTGTTTGCAAGAAAATGCATATTCCTACCTGCATGTACAGTACATTCCTTTTACCTTTGTTTAGAGTAGGGAAGTAATTACAGTTGGAGGCATATTGGTAAGGAGGACAGAATTTTAGTCATAAATGGAGGGATTTTTCCTAGGTTAGCATACAGTTGATCTAAATCTGATCATTTTCTCCAGTGCAGGACATTCTTGCTGGATGAGTTCTCAAGCTGAGGATTTTGCCTCAAGACCTTTGTTTAGCAGTTGCACTCCAGGCTGGGAGTGCCTGAGAAATGCTGTGGTATCAGCACCCATAACTAAGCCTGAGCAAAGACAGAAACACAAGGGGCTTGGCTGCTGTGAAATGTGTGTCCAGCTCTGAGATGCAGGAGGGCAGAAGCTTGTCTTTCTAGGTTTTGCTCAGTATTAAAACCTGTTCTTAGCCCTTTTACCATAGCAGATTAAGCACAAGTAGTTGGGCTAGGTATTTCTGGAAACCTTTTATTATGGCCATTTGCTAACTCCAGTAGAGTTTGGATACAACTCCTTCAAGCAGCTGTTCCAGCTGGCAGTGCTTCTCACTCTCTGTTGATAAATGTCTCATCTCTTCTTCCAGGATTCAAATCTTTCGATACACACTGATAACCCAGACCTGACACCGTGTTTCCAGAACACCATCCTAGCGTGGATCCCCAGCATCTATCTGTGGAGTGCCTTGCCCTTCTACCTCCTCTACCTAAAGCACAACAGGAGAGGGTACATCGTGCTGTCTGTGCTGAGCAGGTTCAAGACGGTAAGGTCCTTTGCAGTTTTGACTTTGTTAGCATCAGTTCTGTATCCAAGCAAGTGCTGCAGTAGGGTTTAAAGAAAATTCCCTCTGATTTATGGGATTTATTCCCTCTGAAGGACTTGCTTATAGGAAACATCAGTGTTTGTACAGTTTTATAAGGAAAGATGCCAAAGGATAGCTCATCTGTGAGGAAATCCATCCTGTGAGCCCACCTTTCTGGGTAGAGAGAGGAGTTGATTGCTCTGCAGAGGAGAGCTTATCCCCTTGTTGAGCCAAAACTATGTTACTTTACCCTTACTTAAGCTTTAAACCACTGATAGGTACAAAAGAAAGACCTTAAGGAAGGTCTAGTGAGAATGTCACCTCATTGTGAAAGTAAGCACGAGAGCCACTCTACCCACCCAGTAACTATGTAATGTTATCTGCATCTTGTGCTTAAGAGATGGCTGGTGTCAACAGCACCACTGGTTTATAAATGGCTGGGTCTAAGGAGAGCAAGCAAGTCACTTTCCACAGGCCATGAGAGAACTGGAGGTACTCCTGGACAAACATTCCAGGCTTCTGCTTCAGGGCATGTCTTGCCTTTAATCTGGATGCTCTCTGTGTTTCCAATCAAAACTGAATAGGATGGGGAAAAAGAACAGGTAAATAACTTAGTCTTTCTACTGGTTGTGTTTGCACATCCCTTGGAAAGCAGTTGAGAAGAAGATCCTTGGTTTGGCAGTTCCGTTAGCCTGACTGCAGCTGATGGACACAGCAGTGTTGTTCTGTTTGTGTACACAGGTTTGTCTGGCTGGGAATCTGTGAATCCCAGTGGTTTTGTTAGCCCTCTGACTGCCCCTGGAGATGAATTTACCAAATGCTGTTTCTGTTTGACTACTTTCAGCTGTTGGGTGTCCTGCTGTGGTGTGTGAGCTGGGCAGATCTCTTCTACTCTTTCCACGAGCTCCTGCAAAACAGAACGCCTCCACCAGTCTATTTTGTAACTCCACTGATCGTTGGCATCACTGTGGTTCGTAGCTGTTTCTCTTTATTGTGACCAGTAAGAATAACTCCTTCTTAGATGAAGGAGGAAAAGGGTTCTTTTGCATTCCTTGCCTTATCCTGTACTTTTTAAACTGAATTATTAGTGCTTGTATGACTGAAGCTGATTTTGCTTACTGAAAAGGCCACAGTTACAAATGTCTCTCTCATGCAGATTCAGCTATGCAAATTAAAATCTTTACAAGGGAGAGATTGTTCTGCCTCCCACCTTGCTCTCATCTGTTTCTCCAGGCTTGTGAGCCAGGTGTGGAGAGAATTTGGTTCTGACTTTGCCTAAACAGAGAGATATGATAGGCTTGTGCATCATTCAGTATTGTACTGGACTTTGTAAAACTGTGTCTCTTATCTGGTGGTTGTTCCTCCATTAAACAGAAACCAAATTTGCTTTGCCTGGGATGGCAAACAGGCTTGGGGCTGTTGGATGAAAAATGAAGCAGTGAAATTTGCTCATTAAGTTTTTAATTCCCTTGGTTAGATTTTGTTGTTGTTGTTGTTTAAAATCTTGTTTACTGGACAAGTCATGATTGTCCATCTGAACTGGAGAAATGACAGCTCTTACACTTGTTCAAATTTTCATAGTTAATATTTAGTTGTGCCTAGCCTTAGGTACAAAGTGGGGTTTAAAAAATTGAATTCTGGAGATGAGGCTCTGGAAACAGTAAAACCAAATTATTTCATAAAGTTATTTGCTGCTTTCCTTAGAGGACTTTTTGCCATTGACTTCGGTGAAGTTTATGATGAAGCCTTATTTCAAAGAGGTCCTGTTGCTGATGATGACTGTAATAGCTGCCAACTGAGCGTGAATGACAGGAGCAGTGGGATGAGATTGTGTTCATGTGTTCCTGTATTTACTTTTACAGCTGTTAGCTACCTTGCTTATTCAGTATGAAAGACTGAGAGGAGTTCAGTCCTCTGGAGTGCTCATTATCTTCTGGTTCTTGTCCGTGCTCTGTGCTGTGGGGCCTCTCCGGTCTAAGATCATGACTACAACAGCACAGGTAACGTGCCATCCCTGTTAGCACTTGGAGTAAAGGAAACACAGCATTCACAGCTCTGGGAAAGGAATGAATCACCGAGTTTGGAGGCAGATCTGAGCCCAGCTTTTGCCAGAGAGAAGGAGAAGTTTCCCTTGACTCAGACTTGAGTAACTCGAAGGGAACTGGGATTTCTCATGCAATGTCAAAAAGCAGATTTTGCTTAGCCCAAGGCTATCCTGGAAACCTGATAGACATGTGAGGGCTCTGCCAACACTGTATAGACACTAGAACAGATTCTCTTTTTTTCTTTCTTTTTTCCTTCCCTTTTCCTTTTTGCAGCCCCCTTCCCCTGCCTTGCTTAAGTAGGAATGGGTAGTAATTGGAGATGACACATTTTAATATGTAATACTCCTTTTTTGGCTGGCTTAGGCAGCTTGCCCACATTATACAGCTCCATAGGCTTTCTTTTGTTAGTGCCTGATGTGCTGAAGACAGCATTTTGACTCCAACTGTGGCTGTAAATAGAGAACAGAAAGTTGGAGGGAAAGAAACCTGGGCTGTTCTGATTCCTGTTTGAAAACAGAGCAGGTTCTCCCACAGTAAGAAAGTTGTTCTGTTTTTCACAGAAACAAATTTCACTAAGTAGGGCAAAGCAGATTGCTTCAGTGCTTAGATCATCAAAAGCTAGGACTGACAGAGAGTATTTGAAAAACATTAAGGTGATTGCTTCTCCTCAGTGAAATCAGTGTTGATTCAGTTTGGTGATTTGTTTTTTGTACTTACTTTTTTGTAACTATTAGCAGCATTATCCTTTTAGCAAGGATTTTGCTATACCAGGCTGTTGTAAATATTCCAGCTGAGACTGAATTAAGCCTTAAATGACAGTCTGTGCAGAACTTCTTCAGGAATCAACTGCAATCCTGGTGAGACCCTTTCAAACACCACTTAAAGTCAATTTTAAAACTGTAGTAGTGGTGAATAAGTACAAATATTGGACTATCAATGTTTGAATCCTTAATCAGCTTAAAATTATGGATGCAGAGCCTTAGAATGAGTATCTGCTGAGGACCAGATATTCTTTCTGTTGCACTTAAGGTTTAAACATTTTAAGTGAACAATGAGAGCATTCAGCATGAGAGAACATTAGGGTATGGAAGAGCTGTGGAAGGGACATACCCCCACAGCAAGAAGTTTTAAATCAACTGCAGACTCATGAGTAGGAAAGAAAATATCTCTAGAGCAGATGGAGCTGTTATTATGCAACATAGTGGGGGTTTTTTTCAGCTTCTTCTGCAAGTATTTAACACTGACTGCTTGTCAGTGACAAAGTACTGAAGCAAATGGATGTTCTCTGATCTGGGTTGACAATTCCTATGCTTAAGACGTGATCTTGCAAGAACCCCTGGAGGTAATTTAAAAGGATGTCATGTAGGCCTGATTCCAGAGGGTGTCTGCATGCAGGGAAGATGTATAAGCACTTTGAACTTGACATAATTTAATGAAAGCTTGGAGATAAGCATGTTCTTAGGCACTGTACAGAGTACGTGCATATTTTTGTAAGATTATTCCTGCTAGCAACTACTTTGCAGTATTCAACCATAGAGAAAGAAAAGAATTGCCAAAAGAAGCTGTGAAAAAGTCAGAGAGAGAGGGAGAGAGTGTGTATGTGTGTTGTGGGGGCTGGGCAGTACAATAAAACCAATAATTTTCTGTGTTTCTTTTTCCCTCTAGGGCCACGTACATGAAAGGTTCAGGTTTACCACATTTTACATCTACTTTGCCTTGATAATCATTGAGTTGATCCTTTCATGCTTTAAAGAAAAGCCTCCATTTTTTTCCCCTGTTAGTGCAGATCCTGTAAGTATTTTTACTTTGCTTTATTTGCATTTTACAGACTATATCATGTTGCACTGAGAATACTTGTCATTGGAAACAGCTTTGGATTGTCATTGAGATTGCAGTAGTTAGTGACCCCCTTAACAAAACACTGGGTGTGGAGAGTAATATTGGAGTTTGAAGCCTTTTTCCATTGTATGTGCCATCAGCAGTGACTGGAAGCTCTGTAGTGGAAGCAGCTCTCCTACTTGCTGCTTCACAGCAGTTTAAATTACTTTAATGAACATTGAAGTGTAATATTAATTATTTTAAGAGTGGTTTTTGTGTAGGTGGTGGTCTATTTGCTTAACATTCATTTAGAGTTAGCTGAAGTCCATAAGGGTTGTCTTAATAAATGAGTTCTATATGTGTTGAGGGTAGATATGGAAAAACATTAATAACAGAAGATAAAAGTGGTGTCACAGGTTAAATTTCTTCTGCAATTCAGAAAATGATCTCTATAATTGGATTTATGTTTGAAGCAAGCTGAGAAAGAAGTTGAGTTCATTTCTTAAAATGAACATTTGAGAAAGTATAGAATGACATTTCACTTTATATAAGTGTGATTTTTAAGGCAGTATATGAAGCAATTTTTAAAGATAAAAAGAGTTCTGCATGACATGGGAAATGAAAGAAATACATTTTATGTGTCGTTAGGACATAGGTACACACATGTAATATATCATATAGTATATCAAAACTGGTCAAAATAGACTATCTGTGATTCTGTGATTCTGTGATAGTCTATTTTGACCAGTTTTGATATACTATATGATATATTATATATATGATATTATGATTATATATATGATATATATGATTATATATATGATACTATATGATATATTTATATATATATATAAATAGACTATCTTCCTATTAAAGTAATGGTAAATATCTTGCTTTATTTATTTTGTGTTTTCCCCCATAACTTTACTGTAGAATCCATGTCCAGAGTTAACTTCAGGCTTCCTGTCAAGATTGACATTTTGGTGGTTTACAAGGTGAGCTTCTCTTTCCAAGCTGTTGAGCAGCTGGCAACCCCAAACTCTACTTGTGATATGTGTTGTACAGGGTTAGCAGTACAGCCATTTTTCCTCTCTAAGTAGTCAATGTTGGATACTCTTTCATCCACAGTAGTGTCAGCACTTCTAGCATTGGCCTTTTTAGAAACAGCTTTCAGAGTGCTCATGCTGCCCAAACTCCTCTGAAGAGCAGTGGCCACAATTGTGGTGTGGCTGATAGGGTCTACAGCCTGGTTGTGCTTACTGCATGCTGGAGTGTAACCTAAACCAAGAGGTAAGACTATATTCCACAAGATTAATTGTGGCAACCTTTCACCCCCCTGAGGATGCATTTTGTTTCCTGTTGAGGTTCATGGCTGAATGCTTTTTTATAAGGACATTTTCTGTGCAAGAGGGAAAGTAAACTGGGTTATGTCTACAAATGATTGCCATCAACTGATACTGCTGTCAAAAGGCATGTGAATTGAAGATGTGAATTTGAGATTGGGCTTGCTACTACTCTGTGATAAAGAAGTGGAACAGCTGTCAAAGGTCATGTTAAGGCCCAGTTTTTCCATAGTGATTGAGGATGTTGTTATCTTCATTCCATCCATGTCACTTTTTGGTCCTGGCAACAGCCCTGTAAGTTTTGTAGTAGTGAGAGAGTGAGATCTTTCTAAACTTGTAGAGTTTTGACTGTTCAACTTCCCCATCAAGATTCTTGGCAACTAGGTGTTTGTCTCCCTTGGCAATATTGTCTTACAGCTGAGGAAGTGTGGTTTTCAGACAAATCTGATTTTCCTTTAACTTATGTGAGCTTCACTTTTGCATTTTGTTCATCTCTCACAATTATTCCAGATGGACTCAGTTATTTTCACTTCTAAAGCTTCACTGTTTTCATTTAACACCACGGTTTCATTCAAATGCTTCTGGTAGTTGGGTTTTATTGTCCTTTTTTTTTTCTGGAGTGATGTTTTCAATAAAATACATGTAATCAAAACTATGTAATGTCTTTTCTTAATTGCAAACATCAATGAAAGGAACAAAGAGATGGAGGGATAATTATCACCCTTTCTGTGGAGATATGTCTTCTTGTTAGCTTAAGAGTCCCAGAGTTACTAGCCATGCTTTAAGTACTATTAGCCACACTGACCTGGACTGTTTTTCTCTGTGTGTGCAGCATGGCAATTCTGGGGTACAGAAGGCCCCTTGAAGATAAAGATTTGTGGTCACTGAATGAAGATGATACTTCAAAAATTATTGTGCAACAACTGAGTAAAGAGTGGGACAAAGAAAAAGCAGAGTGCAAACAGTAAGTATGTGACCAAGTCTGCAAACAGAGGTTGGTTTGAGTCATTTCAACATTAATCAGCTGAAAATGAACCAACTAAAAATAGCACCTACCTCTTCAACCTGTCTGTTCTTCATTCATATTAACAGTCACATTTTCTTATTGTAATATGTCTAGGTGGAGGCAAGCAGGAGCCTTCTGGGCTCTGGTACCCTGCCAACACACTGTTAATCTAGGTGCTTAAAATCTACATGGGCAGGTAGTGCCATTTCCCATGTGGAGAAGGGCTGGAGATGTGTAAGCAGAAGGGATTGAGTTGGTGGGATTGTGGAAAATGAACAACTTTCATCACTGAGCTGGGAGATGTTTAACCCCATAATTGCATCCCTTCCAGGCGTGTTAGAGCACAGCTTTTAGGCACTACAAACCCAAAGGAATTCCTCATCATCACTATCGTGGGGTTTTTTGGCCTGACACTATTTTTAGCCTGGGGCTCTTAGTGGTGAGCAGCTCTTCACTTCCTAGCTGTAAAGATAAGAAACTCAAAACACGTGGAAGGCAGGAGGGGAAGAGATATCCCCTTTAGCTGAGACCCTACTCCTGTTGCCTAGGAAGTTAGCAGCAAAATTCTCATAGTCTTGTATGGACACTCAATGAGGGTCAGAACTTGTGTGTAGTTACAGCCATGCTGGAGATGACATCCTTTTTTTTTTCCCATGTTCTGTCCTAATCTAATCATAAGAAACTACCCATTTTGCAACTGTATTTCCTTCTCCCACTGGTTAGTGTCCAAAATGTTACCAAACAAATGGATGTGATAATAGTGTGTTTCAAATGAAAAATGTCAATAAGGAGGAGGCCTGCACTTCCATTTCCTTTCATTGTGAAGATTTCTCCTCCATGTGGAGGCTTTCCTCTGTTCTCTTCTGTGCATATCCTTGCCAAATTGGAAAGACCCTTTTATGTGATAATATTAGGAGAGAGTTGTAAGGTTCTTGGCAAGGCTGAATATGATGTGGAGAGTTCCACTTCGCAGCTAAAATTTGCAGGGTTTCCAGCACTAACACCAGCAGCTTGTCCACCAGAGCTCTGTGTGTGTGTGCAGTGTGGTTTTCCTGTGGGGGTTTTTTGTTTTCTTAATATCTCTGGTTTTTTCTGGTGTTGAATAACGTGTGTTGTCTGGGTTCTGGTCTTTTTGCACAGACATAAATTTTACTCCCCCAGGCTTTTATACAGTAAGAGCACAGCCATTGTGCAGAAGAGCCTAGGGTCCAGGAAAACTTTTGCTAGGAAACTAGAAACCGTGCCTGGAGTTCTGTCATGGGATTCATTGCATTTTGAAAATTATTCATACAAACTGGGGCCAGTTGGCAATGAATTTAACCATAAATTATGGCTCTCATTTAGCTCAGGTAAAATTTTGTGGCAACTATATTAATGATTCTAAGGTAGGGTAAAGAGCAAAAACAAAGCAAATCACTGTACTCCAGATTGCTGGGTTTTGAATAACCCTGAAAGCTTTGTGGCTCTGCTTATTCTTCAATAGTAAGGAGGTATTCTCAGTTATTTCATGTCAAATAACATTAGTGGTAGTTGCTTAGGAGCTGTTGTAAATACTTTTTTTTTAAAACTCATTAAATCTGCTCTGAGCAAGCTCTTGTGACATTAAAAATGCTGTGTCAAGTTGTACACATGTTGAAAGTGTCATGGAAAATATTTGGAGTGTACATAGTAGTAATTTATTTTAAAAAAAAACTTAATCAGTTGCAAAGCTGGAATAGTTAAAGCTTTACTTGCTTTATGGTAATGATTATCACATTTATATTGTTCCTAAACCTACAAAACCTTTTTAACATTTTGTTTCACAGCTGTCTTGTGAATTACTGTTAAATAATTCCTAATAATTAGTTTGCTACTAATAAGTTACAGAAGAGATCAGTGTGGATTTTAGTTGGTATTACAGATCATAGAGCATGCAAAGAGTATTTTGCCTTTGCTTTTGCTTTCTTTATGTGCATGGCTGAAGTCTCTGCTCACTTTACTGATAGGTGCAGTTACTTCTGAGAAAGTTAGAGCTGTGCTGGATGGAGGAGAGAGAGCTGGAATATTTTGCCTCATTTTCATTTAGCTTCTGATTTTAAATGCTGTGCTTATGAAGACAGATTGAAGATGCAGGACCTTGTCATTGCCATTGAGAAAGTTATGTGTTTTCCCATGAGATAACCAGCATCTATTATCTGCCCTGCTATAAATAATGGAAACCAGACAGATGCTTTTTGCTTTGATAAAAAACTGGGTGTGAGCAGTCTCACACACTCCTGAAAACCTGACCTCACCTAGCTACCTGTAGTAAACACTGGAAGTGCATTTTCTCCCTTTGGGATTTTTTTGCTGCTAGAGAGCTATTGCTTTGCTGTTAGCTCACTGTAATAAACATTTTTAATAGCAGAAAGCCAGGGGCAATAGTCTTGTTTCTTCAACTCCTTCAATGAGTTTAACAGCCTGGTTGCCAGAAGAATAAGGCTTTGCCCATAAACTCTTTAGGTTTGATCTGGAAGGACAAAGACAACACTGTTCTTGTCTGGGAGGGGGCAGGGGGGTGAATAAAAGTGTCTGGTTTAGGTTCTCCCCCTGCTCTCAAACGTTATTGCAAAGAAATGGGGATTTGCACATGCCTTTGTTTGAAAGGATGGGAACAAGTTTCTACCTGTGGGCTGTTTGCCACAGTGATCACTCTGAACACTCACAGGCTGTTGTAATTATTTGACTCAGCAGCCAACCAGCTCCACAAAATCTGCACACTCTTTATAAAGAATCATAAATCCAACCTCACTTATGGTAATTACAAGTTATTTTTCAAATGCCTTCTTGTAAATCTTTACTGTTTCTAGGGTCTTTCTTCCATCTGTCCCTTCTTAGAAGGTTTATGTGCCCCAGACTAATTTCCTTCTCCCCGCTCCACCTGGACTTAACCTTCCTGGCTGACATTCAGGAAATTGTTCTTGAGGTCCCATAGCCCCCAAGAAAGAACAGCAATTTGGTATTTGCTGGTAGAAAAGCTGCCAGGCTGCTCTTTGAGAGCAATTCATGGAGGAAATAATTTCTCAGAGCAACCTCTCTTACTGGGCAACAGAAGTCAGGCATCTAAACCCCAGAGGTGCTTCTAGAAAACCCACCTAGAGCCTGGGAGAGCAGGATGGGTCCATTTTTCACCAGTCATTCTCCAAGAGCTTTGAGGAAGAGGTCACTTTGCAGATGGAGAGAGAGGCACAAAGTAAGAAAGGGATACAACCAAACAAGGTTTAAATGCTTAAATTGTCATCTGAGTAAAATTTAGGCACCTAAAACCCAATTTTCTGTACTGGAAGAGCATCGGACAGCTGTAGCCAGATCTTGGAGATGGTTCAGCTTTGGAGGTGCTATGGTTTGTACTCTTTCAAGTTTCCAGGAATGCAAAACAGTGTATGCTGAGAGGGCTGTGCCTGCTTCCTCTCTTAGGCTGGCATGTGATTCAATACTTGTCTTCCTGCAGGGATTCAGGCTACTCTGAAAGCAGCTGTGTGATCAGATAAGGCTAAAGTTCGAGTGCAGCTATTGCTTGAATAATGAGTACAGTGTCAGAAGGAGTAGGTGAGGGTGCCTTTTGTGATATGTAAATAGCAACTGTTAGAGGATTCCTTCACAAGGAACTGAAGATTCAAGATCAACTCTGTCCTCTGCCAAAGAAAGTCAAGCCTTCATCTGCTACTCCTTTGGGTCAGGTTCTCATCCCATGGTGATTGATTTTATGGCCTATGGAGTACACCTCGTATGTCCTGCAGGAAATTAAAAGAAAATAAGACTCATTACTCAAGTGTGGCCTATCCCAGAGTGCATCTAGATCTTGGTGAAAGTCTTGCTGTTGACCAGTAGCAGAGCAAAAAAAGGAGCAGACTTTTAGATGTTACTGTCATAAGGCAATGACATTCTTCTTGTCAGTTTTCTCTAATTGCTTGTTTCATTCCCACAGGAAAGATGATGTGACATATATGAAGAAATCTAACCATCTGCTGAATCATGTTGGTGATGGTCCAGAGGAAGCAGAAGTTCTGATCAAAGGCAAAAAGCACAATAGAAAGCCTTCCTTTCTCAAAGCTTTGTTGAGGACCTTTGGGCCGTACTTCTTAATCGGCTCCTTCTTCAAGCTGATACAAGACCTGCTTTCTTTCATCAACCCTAAGCTGCTAAGGTTGGTTTACTGTGTGAGTAGTTTCTATGAGCAATCCCTATGGAGACTTGGCTTTGGCACAGAGTATTTATTTTTGAAATGCATAGCTAGTTTCCCTCACAGTGCTGCGTGTGTGTGTGCCCTCCCCTCCCCACTGAAGTGCCGCAGGACAGGAGTTCTTTCTTGTGGACTGAGCTGTAAATGAGCCAAGCTTCACTGAAATGCAAGGTTTGTAAATTGCCTATCACCAATAGACAGCTTCGAATTACAAATTGCTTGTTGCTCTGTGCAGCAGTCCAAAGCAATTTCTCCCCATTTCTAGAGGATTATTTGTGAAATCAAAGCAGAGCACTGCTTGCTGGATCCAGTAGTCTCTGTAAGTCTGATACCCATGTGTGTTGGTGGCAGCCACGGCTGTAGTGTGACTTGATACACAAACAAAGCGTGATGCTCAAGTGTGTGGTGCCTTGGCCATGCCACTGTCATCTGGGAAAGATTTTGGATCCTTTAGATGAGTTAATGTGTTCTTAGTTGTGCACAGCAGTGGGAATGTGTGAGGCAGAGTTGCAGTAAATTTACATGTGAAATAAAATTATAGTTCTATTTTTTTAATTTAAAAGTGACATTTGACAGAAGTGATAAGTCCCCAAACTCTCTTTGTATGAGGAACACCTGTACCTCCCATCTCCAGGGAGACCAGTCACTCAGCCTGATCCATAAAGGAATTTGCATGATCCTCAGATTTTTTTTTCTCTGTTAGCAGTATTCTTAAAGTGAGAATTTGACCAGATAATCATTAACTAAGAAGAAAGTAACAATGGAAATACTAGCATTTCTATAAAAAGTTATTTTTTATTACCAAATCAGAGGAAAAGCACATAGTCCTGTTAATGCATGAGAGAGGAGTGGAATGTGGGGGGAGGCCACAGGCAGGTGTGAGGAAGGGGAGAAGAGAGGGCCCTGCTCCTATGTGAGTGTCTCTTAAAATAACACCAGTGTGGAGCTGTGTTCTGAGATCATGTTGTTCTGTGGGTGCTTTGTGACATATGCAGAAATTTGCTAAAAAGAGGATCTGACCTACTATGGTGACATTTAAAAGCTTACAAATGGTCTTCCAGAGTCCCTCGTGAAGAGGAGGCAGCTGGCTTCCTTCTGAGAGCGTATTAAGGATACTCTGTTCTGGGAATTTCTCAAATTTGCATAAATTCCTGGATATGTTGTCAGTGATATCTCAAGGCATATGATGGGGAATTTCTTCTCAAGCCTAAATTCCTGCAGTCTTGTAAAATGCACTGCTGGTGGTAAGAGAAAATGAAAAAACCATGGCTGTCTGGCAAGTTGCACCTAAGATAGTTTTATGTTTCTAGAAAGATTGCTGAATCCCATCCTGGGACTATGGGAAGAATTGTTCCTGAACTGTCCACTTGCAGAGAGTAAGCAGTGCAGAAGGAAGATCTCTCTGGGCTGGAAGAAGAAAGATGTAGCAACCTCATGCTTCTTAACACAAGGCTTTGGGTGATTTGTAGTTTCCAGGTGTATTCTGCCTCTGCTGGCTGTTTGAACCATGGAGTCAAATCTCTGTTCTTCCCATATTTTGACAATTCAATACTCTGGTCAGTAGGTTAAAATCACAGATGTGATTTTTGAGAACACTGGTCATTGCCATATGTTGTTCTGCTTGTTTGCTGTGTGACAATGTGCAGGGCTTGCAGGGAGGGCAGCTGTGTGTAGTAAGAAATGTCTTTATTAATAAAAGATGATCTAGCCAGTGTAATGGTGCTACCATTTTACCAAAAAAGCAGGAGGGAAGAACTCTTTATGCATCCATCCAGGAGGATGTCTTTTAATCCAGCTTTTTTGGTGGGAAAACACCCCAGGCAGAAGCACTCAGGCTGCTGGAAAAGGATTTGGCTAAGAAGCTGGTTTTGCCCGCTTTACCACGCTGTCCTACTGTGTCCTTGCCTTGGGGGGCTGCCTGACAGAGCCCAGACAGCGAGCCATGTGCTTAAATCTGGATCTCAGGGGAGACCTAGCGTTTCTCATCATATCTCATTTTCTCCTGGCTCATTTGCAAATGGGCCTCCTCCCTGGCAAAGCCCAAGGTTTTGCTGTTGTATCTTTGCAGTGTTGCTTGACTGAATCGTAACTCCGCTCGCATCCTGGAGAGCTGTTTGCTCTCTGTGGTTAGAGAGAGGATGTGGCAGGATGCCATCGCTGAGAGAAGCTGTGTTCTGTCCCATTAAACTTGCTGCATGTTTTTTATTCTTGTTTCTTTTTCCCTTTTCCTTCCCTAATCTTCTAAAAAACAGTGCATTAATCGGCTTCATTAAGAACAAAGATGCCCCAGCCTGGTGGGGATTTTTGATTGCGGCTTTGATGTTTATCTGTGCTGTGCTGCAGACACTCATACTTCACCAGCATTTCCAGTACTGCTTTGTTACTGGGATGAGGCTGAGAACTGGGATCACTGGAGTCATATACCGAAAGGTAAGATTGGAAGCCTTTTGTGGGCTGGAACACCGGTGTACAGCCAAGCAAGTGGCCTCAGTTCTCAAATACTCAGGGAAGACCAGGCATATTGCAGAAGAATAGCCTCCCAGGAAGGAAAAGATTGGTTTTTTGGTGAGTTTTTAGGAGTACCTCTGTCTTACTTTACAGAATTTCCTAGCAGTCAGCAACTTAGTGTGGATAAGCTGGTAGGTCATCAGACATATCACAGACCAATACTGGTTCATTTTAAATATTCAGAAAAAGGATCCAGGAGAACAGTGTGTTTGGAGTGTGAGTTGACTAGATTCAACTAGGTGTTCTTCCAAATGCTTCATACTGCTTGAGATAGAGGTGCTCACAAGCAAACCATTTCATGAAGTCTTGCTCTTAGGAGCTTAGGAATTGATGTAGGTGTGAATTATTTTATTCTTGTTGGAGAAGCACGTTCTTGGGAGCCTCTTGTTTTGCTCATACTTGGGGATTTCTTCTCTGTGTTTCTCCATATGTATCAAGCTGTGAATCCACTGAATTTCTCTTATTTCTCAGTCCTTGGTCATCACAAACTCAGCAAAGCGCTCATCTACTGTTGGAGAAATTGTCAACTTGATGTCAGTGGATGCCCAGCGCTTCATGGACCTGATGACTTTCCTGAACATGTTGTGGTCTGCACCACTCCAGATACTTCTAGCTTTGTATTTCCTCTGGGAGGTACAGTGCCACATTTTTTCAGAATTTGTCTAAATGATGTGCAAGTTGATGATGTTTTTGTTGATTTAAGCCACCACTGTTTATTTAGAAACTTACTGCTCTGCCTTTTAGTAAAATAGCTTTGTACTGCTGTACATGATCAATTGCTCTCTTAATTCTTTTGTTCAGCTGGTAGGCAAGATAAGGCAATTGAAGCAAAAGATAGCTTTATATCTCCTCTGTCCATGTGATACCTTGATAGGATCAGTCTTGGGCTCATCCCAGTGTTCCCAGGACTTGATACAAACGAGAGCTTGAGGGAAATGGTTTAAAAACCAAACCAAACAAAAAAACCCTTGACATAGGAAATGTAAGCCATGTATAAAGATTATATCATGCCATATAAAAAAGTCTTGTGCAAGTCAACCTGTAACAAATCTCACCTGGAATAACCATAATCTTTCCTTTGCTGTGGTGAAGTTGTTTCTGGTTTATTCCAGGTTCGGTTTGAGCACTGGCTTTCATCCTTAAACTGTTTCTATGCAATTCATCTGTTTTACTGCATAAAACAGTAGCACCAACATAACCATACTGATTAGACTTGAAAGCCATTAAGTTGCAGCAGCTTTGTGAGTTATTGCTCTGCTGGTAAGCTGCAATTTGTATGTTTTTACTCTCATTGAGGGTACTGGGTTAATTCAGTACTTAGAGTTCCCTAGATCAGAGAGAAGTCAATGGAAAAATTCCTTCTGTGTGGCTTATTTGTTCCCTTTCTACATTTGCTCAATAGCTCTGTATTTGCCTTAGTTCAAACTTAATTTCCCCTCCCACTGGCAACCACTTAACAGGTAAATCACAAAGCGCTCTGGTATCACCAATACTGGCATAGCAATAATTCAAGGTGGATGCTGTCCTATTTTTCTGTCCCCTCCTCATAGTTGTTCTGTGGAATCAGAACACTTCCTCTGGGAGGAGTTCAACTTGTCTATGTAAAACATTAATTTCTGTTTCTAGAACCTACTGTTGTTTCAATCCTCACCATAGGGAACGGCAGCACTGGGGTACAACAACAACTTACCTTTTTTCTTTCAATCAAGACTTTAGGGCCTTCTGTGCTGGCAGGAGTTGCTGTGATGGTTTTACTGATCCCATTTAACTCTGCAATAGCAATGAAAACCAGAGCATTCCAGGTAAGGTACCAGCAGAGAGTGATGTTATCTGAATTGGCACCTGTGCTATGAGAAGTGAAGGTATCAGTGGTTGTCTTGGCCATTAATGAGCTGCCACTTGCACCAATTTACTTATGAGAAGATTGTACTGATATATTTAATAACTGTATCCTCTCAGATATTTTTTTCCATAGTGAATTGAATGTTATTTAAGGGAAAGGTGTGGCATTGAGTCAGTGGCTCTTCACACTGCTGGAGCAGGTTCTGGGGTTAGCAAGAAGTTTCTTTGTCTCCATATCCCTTCACCTGGTAGCTTCTTCTAGGAGTGTCTCGAGAAAGGGCAGATAAACGCTGTTCTTCGAGCTGTGAATGGCTGTTTTCAGAGATGGGAACTGAAACCTGGCAGCTTGGTTTTTATGCTAATAGCCAGTGTTGATTTCCACTGCTCCTGGAAGCTGGGCTACATTTGAATTATTATCTTAACGTAAAAGGATCTTTTATTCCTTTCTTTGTAGTCTTAGTTGTCCCTAGTTAAGGAAGGCTGGAAAAAACAATATAATAGTGCCCTCTGGCTTTGTGCTAGAAAAAATCATACATGGCTTGTGCTGGGCAACCTATCAGTGACTGTAAGATTTAAAAAAGTCAAGCTGTTGATGTAAAAAAGGTAAGAGTTGGAAAACTAATAAAAATTATGACATTTAAGCACAGCCTTAGTAACAGAGTGGTATTATTGCGTGCTTTGAAGAGACATCCAGGCTTACCATTAAATCTCTTGGATGTTGATATGTTGTCTATACAGCTGAGGAAGGATTTTTTTATTAATTATTATTATTTTTTTAAAGTAACTGAATGAAGCATTGTGTTCTAATGTATAGGGGAAAAAAATGGAGTAACCACAATTTTCTGGGGATGCCCTAAGAAATACAGCTACGCATATCAGGAAAAAAAATCTGAAGAAATCAAAGGAAGAAATAGAGTAGTATTTTTGTGAAGTGCCTTAATCTTCCTTTCAGGTGGTTTTGAAAGTGTAACCCTGAACAGTAAAGATGAGTGGAAAGCTTTTACAATCTGCTTTTCAGACTTTTTCTTTGATTTCTGGTTTCTGTGGAGGTATAGACTTGCACAGTAAGCTTACTGATAAGTCTGGCTGGCTTTAATTACATTTTGCAGCCTCTTCAGAACTAGCCCAAGGACCATCACAGCTATGAGACAAGATGTTGGAAGATCTCCTGTAGTCGTTCCTGTGACACTCTGTCTCCTGTGTTTGCTAATTACCTAGGTGGAACAAATGCGATACAAAGACTCCCGCATCAAACTGATGAATGAGATTCTGGGTGGCATAAAGGTGCTGAAGCTGTATGCTTGGGAGCCATCATTTTCAGAAAAAGTGTTGGAGATAAGGAAGAATGAGCTGCGAGTTTTGAAGAAATCTGCCTATCTCAATGCTTTGTCCACCTTTGCGTGGATCAGTGCCCCGTTCCTGGTACAGTGAATTTGCATGGCTTTCTAAACTGTGCAAGTAAACCCTTGAAGGATAAGTGTGAGGCTTTCTGTTTGCTAAATGTACATAGGAATAAAATGTAAATACTTTAAAAAAAAAATCATTCACATGCTTTGAAGCAAAGTTCCCTGTTCTGTAGAGCCTTTTTGTTAATTGGTATTAAAGTATTTCTTGATAAAGGCTGCCAGTGGAAGCTGGGAACAGCTGTCTCAGGAGAATTTTCAACCACTTCAAAGTACTTCCCATTACAAATTGAAACTAGAATTTGAAACCTCAAAGATAATTTGTGAATAGCAAAAATGGCAAAAAAATGTTTAATTGAGTCAGTCAGGGCAACATCTGTCTTAAGCTCTCGTTTCTACCTTTCTCGTTACAGTGCTCTGCTTGTTTTAGTGGTAGAAGGAGTTGTTAAGCTATTCTGCAACCTAAAAATAGATTGATTTAGTATAAAAAAAAAAAGCCCAAATGATACATTGCCAATTCTGAAATGCTTTTTCCTCAATTTTCTCTTTCCCTCTATTTTCCACTTCATTGCGCTGTGATCCCTTTTGCAGGAAGGGTTTTGCTTTTGGTGAATAAAAACATTCAATGAAGTGCTTTGTCAAAACTATTCCTAGCCAACTGTTCTCGAGATCAAAGGCCCAACCCTGCAGAAATATTCTCAATGGCCTCAAGATCCTGCCTCTTTCATATTTCCTTAAAGTTAATGTACTTCCTTAAATACACATTGCCATTCCTGCTCACCGTTAGTTCACTGTGTCAGATGGTCCCTCCACAGTGGATGGTCCCTGTCATACAACGAACCAGCAAATAACTTGCATTTTACTCCCTTTCCTATTGCTCAGTAAGTCTTGTTTGCTCAGCCTGCAGTTTACAATGGGAAAATTTGGTTGGGTGGAGTTGGAAATGCAGCCAAACCACAGCCAGATAAGCGCTTCTCGTTTTTATTTACCCGAGTTCTGCAGTTCACCTCTTGAATGTCCCTAGCACAATTAAACATAGCCATTAGTAATCTGAAAGCTATTTTGTTCCGTGTCCCCTTTTTTGTATCAACTTGTTCATATAACTTGTCATTCTTAAAGTATGTTGGAAAGGTCAGAAAGGGAGAGATTGCCTAATTTTGTTGTGGATACTTTAATTTCAAAGATGCCTATCAGTTGGGTTTGACTGCTTTTTAAAATGTCAAAATCTTAAACACATCTTAAACTCACTTTCTGGCTTCCAGGTAGCACTGACGACATTTGCTGTCTACGTCTCGGTGGGTGAGAAGAATATCCTGGATGCAGAAAAGGCTTTTGTCTCCCTCTCCTTGTTTAATATCTTAAAGTTTCCCCTCAACATGCTTCCACAAGTCATTAGCAATGTTGCACAGGTAAGGAGGATCTAGTGCATAAGCTGTTTGAACAACTTGAACGAAAAGAATCCGAATGTCCCTGATTTCTGGAAGGCAGAGATCCCTTGATCTGCCTGTTAGCTAGTTTTCTTTCCAGTATACTTTCTCTCCTGCTGCCCTGTATTGGAAAGTGTGACAACTTCTGAGTCAGCTTGTCTGTGTGACTTTTGCTTCACTCAGCTTGGTCTAAGAAATTTCACAGTTAAAAGCTTGAATTTCAGCATAAGACTGATTGCAGGGAAAGAATGAGTCACTGTTCAGGAAGCCCATGGGGTGAAAGCTTAAGCCATTCTGCATGCTTTCTTTTTCAGTAGTAAGAGCATTAAGTCCCCATTACAAGAGTGATAAAATAATGCTATGCTCTTTTCTTAGACTAGTGTTTCCCTGAAGAGAATTCAGGAGTTCCTGAGTCATGATGAACTTGATCCAAATTGTGTGGAAACAAAAGTTATTGCACCAGGTAAAGACATCGTATTTTTCTAAGCTCTGCTAATACAACAAACATCTTGTATTTGTTTTGGACTGGTTGTTATGAAAAAGGCAAAAAGAAATTAACAATAATCTTGGTTAAAAAAAAAAAAGAAACTGCTTCTTTGAAAAGTGTGTGATTGTTGTTCAGGCTATGTGGAAATTACACAAGTTTCTGGCTATATTTTTGAGCTGAGTTTGCATCTGCAATGTACTGGATGCTAAAAGCACTGCTTAATGAAGTGCATCCACTGACTGGGGATAACAAGAGCTGCTCAAACCTTTAGCACTGCACAAATGCTCAGGAACATTTTAACACTATCCCAAAATGAATGAGCAAACCAGGTGGTCTCAAAAAAAAGTGTTTTCTCACTTAATGCACTTTGGTGATGCTGTGGTTTGAAATCTCTCTCGTGTGATGCTGTAGACAGAGGAGGATGGGGGATGACTGTGTGGTTGCCATGTGATTACTGTTATACACCACTCCACCAGGAGGTAAAGAAAGCCTGCAGACCTGTGACTTGTTAGTGTGGCAAGCAAAAAGCTGTGCAGAGGCAATTTTAATCTGATATGGCAGTCAGCAGCATGCAGTGGTCTCCTACTAGCTTGAAAGTGGTTTCCTAAGTCAAGTTGTGCTAAGAGGTGCATGAGGATCCTGAGCAGCGAATGTTGGGCTGGCCTCACCTGGGCAGGGTGAAGCAGGACAGCTTTTCAGCTCTGTAGGTCTGTAAGCTCACAGCCCATAGCTTAAGCTGGGATCAGTTACTTTCATTCTGAACAAGCCTGTCTTGTCACCCGTGGTCACGAGGCTGTGCTTCCCATGCCAGTAGAGAAGGGAACTGCAATGTATGTGAAACACCCATAAATAAAGATCCCTCTGTCTGCCAGTCTGTGCTGTTCTGTGTGCTCCATTTCCTGCCTTCTCCATTGTTGTTGTTTTTGTCATACAGGCAATGCCATCAGTGTAACAAATGCGACCTTCAGCTGGGGAAAGGAGCTTAAGCCATCTTTGAAAGAGTAAGGTTTCTTTATGCAATTGCAAAAGAACATCTGCTTGGTTCCTGGTTTCTGATTCCTGGGAGGTCTGTTTGAAAGATGTCTGGTAATACCTGCAGGCTCGCTTCTGGCAAAGGTTGTTTCCACACATCCTGTATGTGCATCTCTTCTGCCTTTAAACCATGGAGCTAATCCTCATGCCTCATGGTATTGAGGCTTTACAGGGTGCTGTAAGACTTTAACTCCACAGTGACTAGCATACAAGTTACTTATAAAAGGACAGAAAGGCTGTTTCTTAAATAGACTTTTTTTTTACTGAGGTGTTGAACAAATCAAATTGATCTGATAGATTATGAGGACAGTTGAGATGTCTGGGTTTGGACTTGGCTATGTGAATAGTGGTCTGTTTTTTTAAGGGTCTTGTGGCAGACTCATCCCTGTGGCTGTAGATGGGCCATTTCCAGAATGTGTTTTTACTCATTTGCCTATTTGAATGAATGCAGACAAAATTTGCCTAGAAGTGTGCTTCCTTATGTTATGCTTTGTTGCCAGATCAAAATCAAAGAGACTTGGTAGGTATTCTTGGAATTCTCAGTCCGAGGAGCTCACACTGCTGTGCTCAGTGTATTATGTTAACAGGTTTTACATGGATCACCTGCAAGCAAGAGGCTTAGAGTTCGAAGGAACTCCGTTTGGTTCAGGCAAACAAATCTGCAGCCAGGAAGACTTCAGTGTTCTGGGGTTTATTTCAGAAAGAACCATGCATCTCCAGCTCAAATTGCTAGCTACCTCAGCCTAAAAATTAGCTAGTGGCTTCCTGAAGTAGCAGTAAGACAAAACTCAACTAGAGGGAAAGAATAATGAGGAAAAAAAAAAAAACCCAGCCAAAAGTAGTGCTTTTGAGTTTTCCTGCTTTGATTTTTCTTTTTTTTTTAAACAAACAAACAACCTCTTGCAGTGTTCAAAACATCATCTACCTGCTTGGTTAAGAATCTGCATCAGAATTAGAGCAAAAATAGACCTTCAAAATCAAGACCTAAAGCAGTACATTTAAAAATGTAGTGGGAGAAACAGTAAATAATTTTAATTGGGAATGTTTTGTTTTTCTTGTGTTGCTGTGAACCCTATTTACTAGCACTGGAAACATGGTGATAAAGTGGTTTGAACGTTTTTAGATGGGGTGTATTGACTCACTACTTTCATACAATTGCTCTTGGTGTTAAAATCAAAAGCCAGGAGACTTCTGGAAGTTTTTCTACTTTCAATGTGCTTATTAACCCTGTTTGGCTTGCTGATGGACTGATATGACACAGCAAAGGGTTTTAGAAGGCTTGCTACCAATCCTACTGATTTAACAACCAACAAGATAGGTTAATGCCGGGTTTCCATTTACTGGTTACAGTTGATTGTACACAAGAAAGGGAGGAGAAGACCAGTGACCAAGCTATGCTTACTATGTCCAGTCAGGCTGAGATCAGGCTGATTTGTCACTGTGTATTTCAGGCCTGGTTTAAAGACCCATAATGTCTTTAGTAAACTAATGTTTAATTAATTTCCAGCCTGTTTCCTCCACAGTATAAATCTCTTGGTCCCCAGCGGTGCTTTGGTTGCTGTTGTTGGCCATGTTGGCTGTGGGAAGTCTTCTTTGGTATCTGCTCTCCTGGGTGAAATGGAGAAGCTGGAAGGAGAAGTGGCTGTGAAGGTGGGTGTTGTTTGTGATGCTATTTAATGATGGGATGGAGATGTGCTGCCTGTGCCTGCTGCTGCTTATAATGCACATCAGGCTGGTGAGGGAATTCTGGTTGCTCCTATGCCAACTTGTCTGCATGTTTATTTGGGTTTTGCCCACACCTGTTCAGTTGTGTTTCCTATGAAATGACTTCCCTGATTCTATCAATTATACATCAGCAATTAGCACACATACATGTATAATGTGAAATATATCATACAGGAGCTGTATCTGTGTGCTGCAGATCTTAATCAGAGTTTTAAGCATGAATTGCTGCATGTTACAAGTCCAGAGGTTTCTTTTCTCATTCCTTGTTCTAGGGTTCTGTTGCTTATGTGCCTCAGCAAGCCTGGATCCAGAATGCCACGCTGAAAGATAACATTTTGTTTGGCCAAGCTCCAAATGAACAAAAATACCAAAATGTCCTGGAGGCCTGTGCTTTAAAAAGTGACCTGGAAGTGCTGCCAGGGGGAGATCAAACTGAGATAGGAGAGAAGGTAATTTTTCTTTTCCTTTTGAGTCAGACCTGCTTGGTGATTCCTGTTCTGTGTAGCTGAGGAGAGAATGCTGTGAAGTCAGCACTTGGTTTGGTTTGATCTTTACAGTGGCATCCCTGCTACAATCAACACTGGAACACGAGGGGCAGTGTTGTGGAAGGCAGCTGGGCCTACACTTGTTCCTAACTTTAAGCATCTGTTTGTACTGTGATGCATAAAACATCTAGGCCTGGAAGATCAGAGCATCCTTCATTTGTTGTCCAATTGTAAAGGTGCATCTGTCCAGAATATTTAAAATCCTTCCTTTTCCTATAAGGATAAAAAGGGAGGGAACATATGGCGTGCTTCAAGTGAAAAAGTGATGAGATCATCCCTTAACACCTCATTTTAATGAGCAACTTTTACATCTGTGGTTACCAGCAAAGACTTATTTTCTTTTTATAAGCCACTAAATTGGAGATAGATTTCATTATCTGGGGTAGATATGTGGATTTGTGTGTAAGATGAGAGATGTGGAAGATGTTCCAGGTGCTGCAGCCCTGCTTTGAATGTTTGCATTTTACATCCTGGTTGAGTCTTCCTTTTTTATAGTTCTGCATTTTAACAGCTCCCTTTAGGAGTTTATTGAGCAAGAGGCTTATTCTGTCTCCAGATTGCTGGGTGAGTGGAAGTTTGGCAGTGAACAAACAGATTTAGAGGCGTTCTGTTCCTGTCTCTAGCTTGGAGTGAGTTATTCTCTTCAGCATCTCATGTTTCACTTTAGCATCCCTGTGTTTGACTGGGTGAGAGCCATGCAAAGTCAAAGCTGTTGTTGGAACCAAGTTGTCTGATATGTTTTGTTCTCTCCTCTTTCCATTCTTTCCCATCAGGGCATCAACCTCTCAGGTGGCCAGAGGCAGCGGGTGAGCCTCGCTCGTGCGGTGTACAGCAACTCTGACATTTACCTGTTGGATGATCCTCTTTCTGCTGTGGACTCACACGTTGCAAAGCACATCTTTGACAAAGTTATTGGTCCAGATGGGGTACTTAAAGGAAAAGTAAGCTGGCATTTAGATCCTCTTAAAAATGCTCACAGACTCAGAAGCACTGATGGATAACAGGGAAGCCACTTCACCACCAGGGCTTGAGTGCTGAATCATTCCTGGATTTCTGTGCTTGGTTGGCAGCGTGGACACCTTTTCCCCACTGCTCAGACTCTGCAGTGAGCTGCTATTTAGGCATGCCCACAGTGTTGTGATCTAATCAGAACATGTAGAGACAGAAACCTGGTCTATCTTTTAAAATCCCTACTGTGAGATCTCCAAAACCAAGACATTTGCAAGAACTCGTGAGGGTTCTCAGCTTCGTATTGCTTGTTGTTACTTGGAGGCAGCGCAGTGAAGAAGTTGTAACAGCTTGCTGCTTTTACAGAGGCAGTATGCAACCAAATAGCAATCTCTTTGCTTCCCCTTATACTCCTGTTAGGATCTTCTCAGATTATTTTAGAGCTCAAAAGGGATGGGCTGCAAAGAATGGAGCACAAGGGAAAGGGGGAATGATAGTTCAGGTAGTTTACTTCCCTCTGTGGTTGTGTCAGCATGCAGGAGGAAGCATAGTAAGTCCATGTATCTCTTTCCAAGCCAGTTTGGCTAACAAGGACAGTGTATTCCCCTGGCATTTCACCTTGATGTGATAATGCACTCCCTGTCCCAAAAGTGAGGTAGTGTTTGGCTTGGTGACTAGTGTTAGTCCCCACAGTGACAACTGAGAGATTTGGTTTTTTCCTCTTTTTTGCTATCCAGACCCGAGTTCTGGTGACCCATGGCATCAGCTTCCTGCCTCAAGTAGACCATATAGTTGTCCTGGTAGATGGGAAGATCTCTGAAATGGGATCTTACCAAGATCTTCTGAAACAAAACAAGGCTTTTGCAGAATTCCTGCGGAATTACGCCCTTGACGAAGACATTGAAGAGGATGAACCCACAAGTACAGTATTGCTTTTCCTTCAAATGTGCCCTTTTCTGTCAAGCAGATTACAGAAATTTTCTCTGTATAAAGTGTCCCCTGCATCTTCATGACAACCTGGTATTTGCATTTCTGCACTACCATGAAAATTATTGTCTATGGCCAGGTCTGTATTATTGATAAATGTTTTCACAAATTCTTTCAAAATTTTGTGTGGTTTCTCCTAGAAAAAAAAAGCAATTCTTGCATTAGAAATTATTTTAAAGTTGGGAATTGATTTTAGAATTAGCAAGGTCAAGCTCAGCAGGAAAATGGAGTAGCCAAGAACAAACTGGGCTTGCTATCAAAGGGGCTACCCAGAGTTTGGTAGCTTTGGTGTCTTCTCTGTTTATGTGTTGTTGTTTTTTTCATGTAGCAAAGCTTAAATGATATTTTAATCTTGGGTTACTGTTCAGCTTGGTTTGATTCTGACAAAATGATAGAAGATTAAAGCATTTTGGTGAATGTTTCCTCTGTGTGACAGCGTTCCCACGCTCTTTGATTGCAACACTGCTTCTCTGCAGACAGGCAGAGAGGAACATGTGTGACATCTTCTAGCAAGAGCAGAGGCTTGCAGTAATTCCTGACATGACTCCGCCATCCCAAGGTCATGCCTTGAGCATGCCCTGGAAGTGAATTTAGCTAGAACTGACTATAACACTAGTGCTTAACATTCCTGATTCACTAAAGGAATGTGATGCAAATGCATTTGGCAGCCAACCTGCCTTGCAAGATCTTTGCAGTTTAGTTAGGAGAAGTGATGCACAGAAGGGGTGTAAGCAAAACTAGGGGGTGTTTATGCACTATGATTTTTTTCTGCTGTGGTATTGTTTTTCATGACTTTTGCTTTGTATAGCTGCCTTTTCCTGTGCTTTCTGCTTTATTCAGCAGAAAATCTGAGTGTGATCTTGTCTTGCAGTGCTGGAGGAGGAAGAAGTCCTGCTAGCTGAAGACACCCTCAGCATCCACACCGATCTGGCAGATAATGAACCAGTGGCGAACGAGGTCCGCAAGCAGTTTCTGAGGTAAACATGAGGCTCATGTGTTTATGGTCTGTGTTGGGGGTGAAACACATCTGAAAGATGTTAGTCACCTACTGCTTCTCAGTCTGGCCTTTAGTTTCCTTAGTTTCCTCTTATAAATAAATTTATTTAGCATCCTTTTGAAAATAAATGAAAAAGAGCATGCAAAGAAGATCAAACATCTATTCCTGCAATCTTCTTTTTAATCCAAACTGAACAATTTCTTGAAGCACCTCTCTGGTTCTCAGTTAGCACCACTGTATCTATTTACCCACACAACATTACACTGCTACCAATTGCATGATAAATAAACCCTTTGCATTGTGCCTTTCTATTGGGAATCTTGGAAATCTTTAAAAATTTCCCTAACCTTACCCATAGATGCTGTCCAGGTACTGTTGATGTGCAGACAGAGAAGCTCAGGGGTTAGCTCTGAAGTGACTGTCATCACTAATGGCCTTTACCAAAGAGCCAGGCCCTGACACAGCTTCTGTTAGGATCTGTATTTCTGGCATCACTGAACATTCAGAGGGTTGGTACAAGCACCCATAGCTGTGAGTGAGGCTGGCATGGGAACTCAGCAGAAGAGCTGGGAACAATTCCAATCTGCTGCATCCCAGTCTTGCCTTGGCACTGCCACAATATGCCCTTTTTCTGCTAATGACTCTCTTGTTTTGACTAGGCAACTTAGTGTAATATCTTCTGAGGGAGGAGAATGTCCCAACAAAATGTCAACGAAACGAAGAGTCTGTGAAAAGAAGCCAGCAGAGCCTCCTCTGCCAAGAAAAAATCCTAATGAGAAACTTATCCAGGCTGAAACCACTGAAACAGGAACGGTATGGTTTGATTCCTCCCTCCCTTTTTCTGCTTTTTTTTTTTTTCTGTTTGAAAAAATAACTTTTATTTTTACATCTGATCTGGTTCTGTTAAATGTGTTGTATAAATCATGGATGCAGACTTTAGGCATTAATCTGGTGGCCACTGATCATTCAAATTTGAGATTTTGGCAGAGGTTTCTGTAGCTGGCCAGGGCTAGGTACTGAGGGAAAAAAGAAAAGAAGAGAGAAATCCCTTCCAGCTCTTGCCACAGTCACCTGATGTGGTGTAGCACTGCGCTCCATCAGCCCTGACTTTGCCTTGCAGAGCTTTCAGCACTCTTGGTCCTTAAACTCTTTGGCTGCTGTCGAACCCAGCTGCAGCACTGGGTATTTGGTGACCCACAGCAGTGGGGTATACAAGCCAGCTGGCTGCTGTGTGCTAGCAGATCTGTCCTGTTGCAGTGATACCCACCACCCCATCTTCCAGAGCATTTTATAGGTACAAAAGGAGCAGTAGGACTCTTCCCTGAGCAGGGCCAGGGTGTGAGATGGAAACAGAGAAAATGAGAGGAGAAGGAAAAAGGAGAAGGTGGGAATACAAAAGTAAAATAAAGAGACAGAAAAGAGCAGCAGATGGAATAGGAGCAGGGAGGTTTTGTTAAAGAAAGCCCCTTCCCTCCACTTCAGAAGGCTCATTGTGTCCTGCTGAGTCTGATGTACAGGCTCCATGGCACAGATGTGAAGTTAACTGTTGCTGTGGATTATTTTAGCTTTCAGACTCTTCAATCAGCAACCCTTGTTCTTTCAATTATTCTTTCTCAGACTTTTTTAGAGACTGAGTTTTGTCTTGAGTCTCTGTCTCTTTTTGCTTCTCTGCTTTTTGCATGACCTTGGAGACAGCATCTTTACTTTTTGCCACAAGCATCACTTGTTTATGTTCCTGTTGGGGTGCACTAGCATTTGGTACCTCACTTAAGCTGCTGTAAAGACACCTGGATGGAGGCATATTCAGCACTTTTCTTTAAATAGGCCATTTAAAGTAGTCCTGAGCTTCATATCCCTGCCAAATTGCTTCTTTTGCCTGAAAAAAATTGGCTCCTGTTCTTGTTACCCATCCTTTGCTGCTGTTTGATCAGCCTCTTTTTTTTTAAATTATTATTTTAGTTCTTCTAGTATAATCTTAAAAACTAAAACCCCACAAAACTAATAAAATACAGTTCCTCAAAATGGAGGAAAAGAGAATTTCAGGGAGGTTTCATCACCCTGATGTGGAGTTCAGGCAGGTGAACTGTTCTCTGTGGTATGTTAGTGTGACCAGGCTTGAACTTAGCAGTTCCTCTGACAGATAATTTTTTTTTCTCTTCTTCTAAGCTCCTGACTGTGTATTTTGTACAAACCAGCTTTGGTGTGTGATTTTGCAGGTAAAGCTAACAGTGTTCTGGCAATACATGAAGGCTGTCAGCCCTGTCATTTCTTTAGTGATATGTTTCCTATATTGCTGTCAAAATGCTGCTGCTATTGGGGCCAATGTGTGGCTCAGTGACTGGACCAACGAGCCGGTGATAAACGGGACTCAGCGCAACACAGCCATGCGGATCGGAGTCTACGCTGCCCTGGGCCTCTTGCAAGGTGAGCCCAGATAAAATCATGGAGTCTCAATGCTTAGTAAAGAGGAATTAGGTGCAAAAGCCATAGCACCAGTTGCTGGTGGCCCAAAATTGCCCTCCAGATCCTATCCTAAGCAAGGGAAGTAACATAACCTGGAGCTACAAAGTCTGAGCTCAGCCCAAAAATATTAATTTTGTTGTGAAGCCCTTGGAGGGGGTTGAATGGGTGACATGGAAGCTTGAGAGAGGTGAATCAGAGATGTAATGCTACAACTTCATG
The DNA here is from genome assembly GCA_907165065.1 of Caprimulgus europaeus. The sequence goes on along the minus strand of OU015543.1, from coordinate 1,688,237 downwards.
GGTGAAGTTGTAGCATTAGGACTTCATGGAGGCTTGTGGGAAGCAGAGGGTTGTGCATCTCTCTGGTGTGGACAGCACGGTGTCATAGATGTGCATGGTACGAGAAGGGTAGACAGGGAATACAGTAAAGGAAACAAAACTTCTAGCACAGCAGAAACTGCTGAGAGTCAGGGAGCTGTGAATTGGGAACATCAAGTTCTCCTTCTCACCTGTCAGGCCTCATAGTACTCATCTCCTCCTTCACCCTGGCCATGGGAGGCATTAGCGCAGCCCGGACGCTCCACGCTGCCCTGCTGGAGAACAAGTTCCACACCCCGCAGTCCTTCTACGACACCACCCCCACCGGCCGGATCATCAACCGCTTCTCCAAGGACATCTACGTGATTGATGAAGTCATCCCACCCACCATCCTGATGTTCCTGGGGACATTCTTCACCTCTGTGTCGACAATGATTGTCATTGTAGCCAGCACTCCGCTCTTCGCTGTGGTTATCGTGCCGCTTGCCATTCTCTACTTCTTTGTTCAGGTAACTGAAAAAATATCTGACTGCCATTGCAATGAGTCTAATTTCATGGTTCCTATTTCTCTTTTGAAAAAACAGCATGATTTGGGGGGAAAAATGGAAATAACTGAATTAACTACGTGTTTATGTAAACAGAATATTATTTATTTCTCCCAAAAAAAGAAATGTCCATTAAGCTGTGGTCCTGAAATAAATAGCCATAACCTTTTTTTGCTTTTAAGTAGTAACAAGCCTACTTCTAGAGACAGAGCTGCACTTCAATATATTGAAGTGTGTTGATATTTGACATATTGACAAGTTTTTAAGGTGGTGAGGAGTTAAAATGTTGAAAATAGAAAACATCAATTTTATTGACTTCTGAAGCTTATTTTATAGACCATAAATAGAAACCTGATAACAGAGGTGCAAATTCATGTTTCATTTTCGTGGAAAATGAGGCTCCTACAGATGGATTCATTTTGTTAGGCTATATTAACTAAATTTAGAGGGACATAGACAAATTGAACTTACAGTCTATACAAGTTGCAGGTACCCAGTACTGTGTTGTGGAATAAAACAAAGATGATTTCTTGAAATTCTTCTGAATTATAGAGAATATTTTGGAGGGTTGAAGTGCATCAGTAGCAATCTACTTTAAATCCTTATCTTGAAAAATTTTTCACTGTTAATTAAAAGAGAAAATATTTAATGTACTCTTCACTTTTCTCCCCAAAATGGCAGCGATTCTACGTAGCCACCTCCCGCCAGCTGAAGCGCCTGGAGTCTGTCAGCAGATCTCCCATCTACTCACACTTCTCAGAAACAGTGTCAGGGGCCAGTGTCATCAGAGCCTACAGAAGAGTGAAATCCTTCATAGACATCAGTGACCTGAAGGTGGATGAAAATCAGAAGAGTTACTATCCTGGCATAGTGTCAAACAGGTAAAGAGGCAAAGAACTCCTGGTTTCCACTTAACTGATCCTGTGTTTGCATACCTGGTCCAACCAACCAGCCATTTACCACTGCCTATTCTTGCCTTTTTACCAGGTGGCTGGGCATTCGAGTTGAGTTTGTGGGGAACTGTATTGTCCTTTTTGCTGCCCTTTTTGCTGTGATTGGTAAAAACAGCCTGAATGCTGGCTTGGTAGGACTTTCAGTATCTTATGCACTACAGGTATGTATCAGAGATTTCTGTTCATTGAGGGGTTTGCATTTTTGTAGGTGTTATGGATATATTAGCAACAATTTACATGCTTGTGAAAGCTGAAGTTAATAAGGAAATAATAAAAATGAGTTGTGAGACTTCTGGAAACAGCAGAGATTTACACTGAATGTTGACAGATCATCAGCAAGCTCCTGTGCAGTAGGATTTCAGGCACTTTGGGAGCACCAACATTGCACTGCAGCCCAGTATCCCCAGTGGAGGCATGCAGGAAGCTCAGGAGGTGTCAGGTACATGCACCAAGAACAGGTCATTTGAGCAGTGTGGGCTTAACATGTCCTGCATCATGCCTGCTACATAGCATGTGTGTGTCCAGCTAATCACAGGCAGATCAGTAGGATTCATAAACTGGCAAGATAATTGCCACTCACCCAAGCTGTGGACAGTTTAGTAGATTTAATGGCCTCCCTCTTGCCAGAAGCTTTTTAGACACCATGAGTGTGCAGGATTGCTGTTAGCAATTTTCCAGTGAGAGTCATGACTGGGGGAATGACTTCCAACCAACTTTTTTGAGAGGGCCATTTGTTAAATCACTGTGGGAAGCATCTCTTTCTTCACAAGAGCACCTGAGTATCTGTAAACTTCTTGTCCCAGTAACTGGATTAATGTTGATGCAAAGGTAATTAATCCATTTGTAATATTAATGTGAATCTGTGTCCTAATAGCAGTGTCTGGTTCTGTTGTTGTCATGACTGAATCTGTTGGTTCTCTGTGGGTGATATTTTCCTCCTTGTCTTCTCCAAGGTGACTTTGTCTCTGAACTGGATGGTCCGAATGACTTCTGAACTTGAAACCAACATTGTGGCTGTGGAAAGAATAAAAGAGTATTCAGAAACTGAAACAGAGGTCAGCTGCCAAGCATCGAGCATGCTCACCAACGAGCTGGTGAAATTTTAATGCACACCTTTACATGGTCTTTCTTTAGTCTTGAGAGACAGTTCCTGCTCTGAGAGTGTTATCATTTAACCTGAACAAATGTCACACTCTGAACTGTAATTTATGCTATCACAGCTCCAAGTTATTACTGCCATCATGCAGCCTGTGCCTAGCATCTCATTTTCTGCTCCTGTGAGTGGCTGTAGCACAACAGAGATGAGTTTCACCATCAGAATATTGCTCCCATTGGATCTGAAGTGTTTGATGCATAGTCCTACCTGCATGGATGGTGCTGTGATCCTGCCAGTGAGCACAGCTGCAGTACAATTATTAGGCTGGGCACATGTTTTCAACAGTATTTCTGTTTAATCAGCTTAATCAGTCCTTGTCTCCCAGGAGAGAAGAACATCTCTAGGAATGCAGTACTGCCTAATCCAGGAAATCCATCCAATCCTCTGCCTTTGTTGTCAGATACTTTTAAAGGTGGCAGGTGGAGCTGTGCTGGGAAATCTGCTGCTCCCTGGGCACACTGGGTGGGTTTTGTTAGCCCTGTGCACGTGATGGGACACTATGAGATAGGAGATGGAGGATCTGAGGAGAGCTGCAGTGCACAGTTCTGGAGATTAAGTGTTTAATCTGGAAGCTAAAAGGATGCATGATACAAGCTATAAACCAGAGCTGGAGCTGGCATAAACCAGGCAATATTCTGTGGAAGTTAATGGGAAAAATGTTAATTTATATCCATTGAGGATTTGGCCCTGTATGTTCAGGGTTTTTTTTTCCTGTAAATGTCACAAAAAGACCAAAATGGCTGATGCTCAGGCACACACACACAGAATCACACAGCATGGTGGGGCTTGGAAGGGACCTCAAGAGATCATCTAGTTTGATAATGGAGATTTAATTTATCAGATGTATTTCTAGTAACCCATAAATGTTAATGTTTGTATCTTGAGTTTGATTTATTTTTTCTTAAACCTATATGAGGCATTTCTGGCTTCTGTTGTCCTTAGGCTCCTTGGATCATTGAGGGCAAGAGTCCCCCAGAAGATTGGCCATCCAGGGGAGAGCTGGAGTTTGTGAATTATTCAGTGAGGTACAGAAAAGGCCTGGATCTAGTGCTGAAGGGTCTCAACCTCCAAGTGCATGGTGGGGAAAAGGTGAGTTACCAGCTGCATGTCTTTCCTCTGGGCTGCCAGTGACAACAAGAGAGCAGAGGACAGGGGCTACAAGCACACTTGCCCCAGGGGTGGAGACTACTCGAGGTGGCATTGCAGGAGCCAGCAGTGACAGCCCTGCTGTCCGTGTGCCAGTGCTCTGCAGGCTGGAAGCAGCAGAACCCATTGCCTGGGGCTTCTGGACTTCCCAAGGTACACTGGCATCAGGCTGCCTACACCACGTGGGAGGCACTAGCACAAGTGACACAAATTCAGTGACAAGAACATTTTTCTTGTGCAGTGCAGATGGGAGAAGGAATTCCAGCTTTTCCTGCTCTCTGGCTCTCCCTGGGAAGATTTTGCTGTGGAAGGAATTTCCATTCTTTGTTTCCTTAATTAGGAAATTGTCTTTGTTCTGGGAGATTCATTTCTTCATGCTTCAGTAGAAAGTTCTGGGGTTTGTGTGCTGGTGACAGAACAATTGGCATGGGAAAGTCCTCCACTTAACAGGCTGTTATTAAAAAAAGAGAATGGCCCTTATTCTGAGCAGACAGGGTGGCAGCTGCCTTCCAGAACTGAGGTACCTGTGCTTACCCAGAAAATCTGAATTGCCCTCTGAAAAGCCTTTCTTTCTTGTCCTTGGATGATTTGGTTCCTAATATGGGTACTGCAGCTAATCACCCAAATTGTGTGGGGTAGCTCCAGTAAAGTTACATATTCCTATGCAATACCATTCCAATTAGGTAAGTGGCAGTGTACAGGTGACAGTGTGTGACGTGGGTTTCTGTGGAAGGATGATTACATTCCCTCTGAATTCAGATCTTATGTCAAACCTCTTGGAGGAATCTTGGGGGTTGGGTTGGTGGTTTGCTTGGGGGTTTTTTTTGTTGGTCTTTGTTTTGGTTGTAACCATGTGCTTTGTTGTTAAACCTGCAATTTGTTGTAGATTGGAATTGTTGGCAGAACTGGAGCAGGGAAGTCCTCCATGACCCTCTGTCTCTTTAGGATCCTGGAAGCTGTAAAAGGGGAAATTAAAATTGATGGTGTGAACATTTCAGAGATTGGGCTTCATGACCTTCGATCAAGGCTAACAATTATTCCTCAGGTACTGTTTCTGTGTGTCACAGTAAAGGAAGGATCTCTGGCAGCTTAGCAAACCATACATAATGGTTTATGCACAGTGGAAAATGCTCTGTTACACAGAAAATTATTTCAGAAAGACAAATTATTTATACTTTAAGTGGTGCTGTCCTGACACCTTGTAAGCTGATGCTGGGTGATAACACAGGATTTGGGATAAAACATCTTTAGAGCTGGAACTTGATTTTTAACTGTGTATAATGTAATGTATTTTCAGAGTGGATAAGACTGGGAGGCAGCTGCCTGCAGTGCAATGGAGACTTCAAAGCAGTAACTTGTATTTTAATATCTGTACTTAAAACAGCTAAAGCACTTATCTAATGAAACTTGGTTTTATATCCAGGATCCTGTTCTCTTTTCTGGAACACTGAGGATGAACCTGGATCCATTTAATAAGTATTCAGATGAAGAAATATGGAAAGCTCTTGAACTGTCTCATCTGAAGAGGTTTGTCAGCAGTCAGCCATCCATGTTGGACTATGAATGCTCAGAAGGTGGAGAAAATCTGAGGTAAGGAATGCCTGGGCTAGTTTCTAGCCCTGGGAAAGACTGAGCCCTGGGACAGGCTGCCCAGGGAGGTGCTGGAATCTCCCACCCTGGAGATATTAAAAAAAACATCTGGACAAAATCCCTGTCCATGTGCTCCAGGAGTCCCTGCCTGAGCAGGGTGGGTGGACCAGATGGTCCACCTCAGTCACCCTCACAGTGAAGAAGTTCTTCCTTATGTTCAGGTGGAACTTCCTATGCTGAAGTTTATGCCTGTTGCCTCTCATCCTATTGTTGGGTGCCAATGAGAAGAGTCTGGCCCTGTCCTCCAGACACTCTCCCTGTAGATATTTATGAACATTGATCAGATCCCCTCTGAGTTGTCTCTTCTCCAGGCTGGACAGGCCCAGCTCCCTCAGCCTTTCCTCGTATGAAAGATGCTCCAGACCCTTCCTCCTCCGAGTCACCCCACTTCAGAGGTCCCTTCCAACCTCAACCACTCTGTGTTTGTGTGAGAGCCAAGGGAAGTGGGGCCTCCCCTGTGAAAGCCCTGTGTGTTTGCAGCGTTGGCCAAAGGCAGCTCGTGTGCCTGGCGAGAGCGCTGCTCCGCAAGACGCGGATCCTGGTCCTGGACGAAGCGACGGCAGCCATCGACCTGGAGACGGATGATCTCATCCAGATGACGATCAGGACCCAGTTTGAAGACTGCACAGTGCTGACAATAGCACACAGGCTGAACACCATTATGGATTACACAAGGTAAAACACCTCTTAATGGTGTGTGGATGGGGCTCACTGGATTGCTGGGTATGTGCAGCAGCACTTAGAAGGGTCTAGCTTGTCTCCAGACAGTCACACTGATGCTCTTGTCAAGTAGGAGGTGAAGCAAGGATGTTTAAGCCATATAATCCTAGAATATCTAGACCTGACTTCACTTCTGTTGGTGTAAGAAACAGGTTCTGTGTTCATTAACCAGGGCTGTGCAAGAGAGACTGCCCAGTTGCACTAATGGCACCATCAGCCAGCTTATGGACCCTTTTTTGGCCAGCTGCTGCTGTAACTCTTTCACTAACACTGTGCCATATTAATGACTTCAAAATATGTTCCTATACTCCCTGAGCTTTTATCTCCTTGGTTCTCTGGTACCATATTTTCAGTTCCAGAACTACCAGGATGGCACTTGTTGTTAATTGTTCCCTCCTCCCCAGGAGACAGTGACTGTCCTGTACCTTTGTAAATCAAACAGCAGCTCAGGGACAACATTTATCATCCCATGTGTTTCATCCTGTGAAAATAATTGAGTGAAACAAAGGCAAGGAAAAGGCAGGGAGAAGATCAGAGGAGTGTTTGCTTTGTGATAAAAAGGGATATCACATTTCTAGGGAGGAATTCTCTGACACAGCTTCCCACCACCACTCTCTGTTTTGCACAGGGTTCTCGTACTGGACAATGGAGCCATAGCTGAATTCGATACACCTGCAAGCCTTATAGCATCAAAGGGGCTTTTCTACAGCATGGCCAAAGATGCTGGACTAGCTTGAAAAGACAACCCCATGGGTTTTGGGTTGGTTTGTGGGGTTTTTTAATATTACTGAGTTGCCACAAAAGTGACTTGTGAATGTACTGTAATTTACAAACCCGTTTTTTGTAGTAGACTGATCTTGTCATATGTGAACAAAGTATTTTACAAGGACCAGAAAGTGAATTTTATATTTTTAATTATTTTCTATATACATAAAGTATTTTATTATATGCTTTTTTTTTCCCAAAGAATGCCAAACATTTTGCCAAGGAAATGTTATGTATCACAGGGCAATATGTACTGTATTTGGGTTTATAATTAGTAAATTATATTAATGCTACAAGACACCTGGTTTGTGTGTTTTCTGCATAAGGATTCAATGGTTTTGAAGTGGAAGGACAGGCCCAGTTAGGCAGTGATACAGCTGAAAAGGAGAGAAATAATGATTCATCTTTGAGTGGATCCAACCTGTTCCTTTCAGTGTTTCCCTCAGGACAAAGGAGTTGAATGCTGCGGCCTCAGGGCTGGGTGCTACCCCAGGACCTTTGCTCTCCCTGCCCAGGGCAACTTTAGCATCATAAAATTCCTCTTCAGTGTAAGAATTACATCGACTTAAAACTAAACCTCTGGATGGCTTAATAAAAATAATTAACTACACAATTTCTACCAATTTATGAGACTCCCCATCAGCCTGCAGGGCCACACTTGGCACAGACAGGTGACAGTTTTGAAGTCACTGTGTGGAAGTCTCCACGTAAGCTGAACATGCACGCTGATGAGATGTGTGTAACTTACCTCATTCAGCACTTAATCACCTGAAATAGTGTGGTTTGTTCTACAGAAATAAATATCTACCTTATTATTGATAACCAAGCCTCCTCAGATGAAGGGAGTACTGTGTTTAAACAATATTTGCTGCTAAATTTGATAGAATGACTTTTGCTTTAGTTGTTTACTTCCTCCACCAAGTGCTCTAGAAACTGCACCCAGCAAGAAAAGGTTTCTGTGTTTTCGGAAGGAAAAAAAAAAAACAACTTTGAGAAGACAAAAATAACAATTTATTAATTCTTACAAATTATACTTCTTAAATAGAAACAAGACTCTGCAGCCAAGCATTCATTTGACATTCACATTTCCTACAGCAGAGCACAAAGTAATGAATTATTTATCATCCACAGCAGTGTCACGATTATGCACTGCTCAGATTGGTAGGAGTGTTCATAGTGACTTCTGTGTACAAACTGCATCAGGTATAAAAATATTCCTCTGAATGCATAGATGGGGCTCAGCAGCTGTGAGATCATCAGTGTAACAGCAAAGTCATCCCCCAGCAGCTGAGCTTTTCTGAGTAGGTCTGACTGCCTAAGCCTGGACCCTTCCTGGATTTAGCTGGTGTGATCTGTGCTGAGTGCCAGGGAGAATGCCACAGGCCACAGGTGATACCAGGAACAGCAGTGTTATTGTGCCATTATACAGAATTTAATAAACCAGTAGCAATTTGGTGTAAAAAATTGATTCTGCTGATGACTCAGAGCACGTTTTTGCCCTCCAGCACTTCAGAAGTGGGTATGTTGCTGTAACAAAATGTTCTGCCTTGGGAGACCGAGCTCCAGCCTAGTGAACTGGCACCCAGGAAACCTGGGTGTTTGCATGGATCTGTGCTTCCAGGTGCACACTGGACACCAGACTAGAAGGCAAACTGGGAGAGGGCTCCCTCGTGTGCTCAGCCCTCCTGCTGCCGCTGCTTCCCCTGGCACAGGGGACGAGTCACCGGGTGGCAGCACCAGTTCCTATTGCTGGGCTGTAACACAGGTGACTGCTCTGACTGCAGGGAAGAACCAACTTCTTTACCTGCTGCAGCCTCTGAGGGAGGAGACAAGGCTGTAGGGGAGACCTAAAGCCACCTGGATGCAGTTCTCACCTCAGCATCTCCTCCAGCTACTGTGGGTGGCTCCCTGCTCAGCTGCTTCCATAAATCCCACTTACAGGCCCACACACAATGTCCAGCTCACTTGGGCTCTCAATTCTTAGACAACGAGACAAAAAGATCCTTTGGTTGCTGTAGTTTCCAGAGAAACTGGGGGGGAAGGGAGGGGGAAGATGCAGAAACAGTGGGAAATTCAGTCCAGTTTGGTATGTTCTGTTTGCCCATTATATTTTGTACTTTAATTCATTCATCTAATACATACAATATGCTTTTACAGCCAGGCTACCAGAACAGAGCTCTTCCTCAACTGCAGATAGCTGAGTAAATACTAAAATCCTCAAAAAATTAGATAAAGCCAGCTCTTAAGGACATTTCCATTTATTTATTCCAGAATTTCATAGCAAAGTAATCTAATTCTGAATTTTAAGTAACAGAAAAAGTTATTCCTCCCCCTCCCCCAGTAAACAACACAGATAAACACAAGTCATTTAGGGGGGAAAAAAGAAAACACATTGCATAGGAACATCAAGAATTCATATGACTGCAGAAAACCCTGGGCATTTCACTAGTTTCTTTTTACACAGACAACTTAAAGTTTCAAGATGCAAACTTTCTCAGGAATGTAGAAGTAAAAAGAAAATAAAATGACAATTTTTGTGCTTTTAAAAGGGGAAATTAAAGCAGCACTGGAGAAATGTGCTTTTAATACAGTAACAAAACTAGTTAAATTGCACATGTCAATACTATTTATTGACAGACAACAATAAAAGGGATTTTGGTTGAGAGCATAGTTCTGATTTGGATAATTACAATAATTTTTTGTTTTCAACCTGAGAAATAGGGAGAAGTGTAAACAGGGATTAAGAAATCACAGGTAATAAGTCACTTGGTAGTATTTAAACTAGACATGGTTTTGTGCTTCTTCCACAGATTTAAACCCTTCTGGTTTTTTTTTCCCTTCTAAATAAGAGATGATTTAAAATGCACAGTCTAAAAAGTGAGCATTAATGGTAATGGGCTGAGATAGTAAATGGGTTTCATGGCAGGTTCTTTAGCTTAAGTATCTCTGCTACTTTATAGCAAACAAATTATTAAAACAGTTTAAGCCTTTCCCTGAGAGCTGCTCACTCTACAGTGTTTGAAGGTTTTTGGAAGGAGAAGTGTTGCATTAACAGCCAGTTCTACCAGTGCTTCCTCTGCATTAAGCTATTTTCATATCAGACTCATTGCTCTTAGATTAACTGGAGGCTGCAACTGTGCAGAACATCTTTAGTTTATTCCAAGGTTAACAAAATAGAATTTTTTCACATCATTAGCCCTTACAGATACTGTGTTTCAAACATGATTTTAAAATGAGAGATACAAACATTTTGGTTTATTCTTTCAACAGTTAGTAAGTCAGCTCTGATGCCTTCTTGTTATAGGCACTCCGTTCAGAGAGGCTTGGGACTCTGAGTAAGGTTTTGTCGCTTACTGTCAGGACAAGCTCCAGCTCCTGGAAATCCTGTAGCCTTGCCACATCTTTGTCCTTTAAACAAATACAGGAGGGTGTTAGGTGATAAACTGTCTGTTCAGTTTGGCAGAGGTAAGTTAAATCATAGGCTCATACTATCAGAAGGTTTGTATTTAGCCATACATATGGCCATTCTTTACAGCAAACTGGCAAGCAGACATCCTGTTGCAGCTTGTATTTACTCTGGGATCCCATTCAGCTGCTCACTGAAGTCTGGTTGTGGAAGGAATGCAATCCTGACAGTGAGAGCAAGGGATTAATGGAAGGACACTTGTAAAGATCTACTCCATGCCACCCCAACTCCTTTCTTTTTGTTTTTGTTTTCTTTTTTTGTTTGTTTGTTTGTTTGGGGTTTTTTTGGGTTTTTTTTGTTTTCCCCCCTCCTTGGTCATTCTTGGCAGCTCATGAATTTGATTCTTGCCTCTACCCAAGGAGGTCCCTGCACACAGCTTCCCCCAGAGCAGCCCACCAACACCATCGTGGCGCTGGGTCTTGAGGGAGCAATGGAAGACACCCCCCCACTGTACCTCCTCAGCTCCCATCCCCCCTGCAGCAGTGCTCTGCTGCTCAACAGCATTCCACAGAATTAGTTTTGTATCAATAAGGTCCTGCAGTCCTACCCAGAGAGCCTGAAGTCATTAGAACTGGAAATAAAAACAGTTCTTCCAACAACAAGCTGCCAAGTGACAGAATTCCTTATATTTTAGAGTTGGTTTTTTTTTTCCCACTTCTTGACTAACAAAGAATAAATCATCTTATAGTCAGTGAAGATGCAGTACCATGAAGTCTATTAATCTAGCACTAATCAGCTTAGATGACTAACACCAACAATGCTCCAGAGGGATTTAAGAGTGAAAGAAAGGTCAGCAGTGAATCAGTGAAACAGGTCAGCAGGTCCCATTTTCTGGTTGCTGCACAGGTGAACGTCACTGGAGTGAGGACAGTCACACTCAGAGACCTGCAGGCAGGAGAATTCTGAAATCCCCTTCTGTCTTTTGAAAGGACTGCAGACAGTCTTTCCTGCACTAGCAGAACTCAGTGAGTGCCACAGGCCTTTTAAATGCTGATGAGAGCTCACAGTGGTGCAGTACTGCACTGAATTTAAGAATGCAGTAGAGAAATCAGATATTAATTGGGTCAACACCAAATGGTTATGAAAGGAAATGATCAAAAAACTTGAGAACCTTTTTACTAAAAAAACCCCAAGCAAACAACCAAGCCAAGTGCTGGGAGTTGAAGGGAGGTTTTTGTTTGGTTTCTTGTTTGGGTTTTTTTTCCACAACATGGGCCTATGCAGGTGACCAACAAATCATTCCTTCTAATGGTAACCTACAAATCTTTTTTGTAAGTCAGTGCACTTCAAAATTTAGAGTTCTTACCTTTCTTAGCATTGTATTTGGTAACTTTCTGATCTTCTGCACGTGCTCAGGGTTAACACCCAGCTCACAGCAACTCACCCGGAGCAGTTCCTTATAGGTCAGTTCTTGTCTGTCCAGTTCAATTTCAATGAAGTCATTTTCTCTAAGGTTAGGGTTTTGTATTCTAACTTTAAGCACTAGTTCTATTAGAAATAAAAAGGTATATTAATAGGCAGATGTATAAAAGCACTGGAAAAGATATCTCTTGTACTAACTTCCAAATATTTCTATGTTCTGTTAACCTTGTTTCTATCATTTGTAACAATACAAGAATCCCCAGAAAGCAAACAACTGGACTTGTATGGCCATAATTATCATCAACCTATGTGAAAAAAGAATCCCAAATCTAATACAGTGTATGTAGATGCATTCAGGAACCTTTGTGTGAATGCTCATTTACTGGATTTAAGCTAACTTAAAAGAGGATGAGAATGGTTATCCATTTCCTGAGCAATCCAGGATTGCTTTCATTGTTTGATTCTTTTGGTCATCAGTTAACTTCTCCTGGCTAATTCACAGCATCAAAACAGCTTTTGTTTCAAGAATGACATTCCACCCTGAAGCTGAAATTCCCTATTTCCCTCTCTGTGCAGGGAACATTTACCTGCAGAAGTGGCAGATCATGTCAGAGTTCACCTCAAGACTCAGGTCTGCACATTGAGCCATGGGATGTTCTCTCTGGAGCTCACTGGCTGCATGCTCACACTCTTTATGTGAAGCTTGGAGTATGCTATGTAGAGAATCAGATTACCCCGGTGTCTTTATGCTTTTATAGCATTTGAGACAAACAGCAAATGTTTTCATCAATATTTTAACAGCAGTTCCAGCAGAAACAGGATCTCTGCCTCTAGTTCCCTTCCAACGGTTCCTGAACGCCTGAGCACGGGAGCCTGAACCTCTCTAGATGTGCTGTGAATACCTGTGACCCTGGTTAGTGTTTTCACTGTCCAACACGACACAAGTTCTAAAACAAAAGCAGAAGAGACTGTTACTGTTACCTTGCATACTCAGTGGGAAAGCCCCTGTGAAGAAAACCGGCTGAAAGGTCGGCACAGGCCCCGCACAGGAGCTGTTCTCTTGCTGAGGTACAGACTGATTTGATCCAGCTGGTGAAGGGGGACTTCTGCCCCAGGACACAGACCCCTGGTAGACTGGACCTCTCTGAAGGACAGGATTTGGGTGTCGTGGTGCAGTGCACCCTCTGGGCAGTGACAGCACATCTCCCTCAGGAACAGCGTTCCCATGCTGTAACGGTGCACGTGTGCAGGTCTCCACATCAGGCAAGGAGGAAGAGTTGGCATCTTGCAGTTCTAAGTGTGAGATGCTGCCATTCACAGAGGGATCTGCAATACTGCTACTCATGGTGTTATAAATGTAGGGGAAAGGTGGGTTAGCCAGATAATTAGGGATGATTGGCAGATCGGAATCTTTCTTTAAGTCTGAGAGTTCATCCTCTTGCACTGTAAAACAAACAAAAAAACATTCTCTGAGACTGATCTGAGGGTTAAAAAACAAGTATTGCTATTGCACTGTGGGCTTTCCTTTTTCCTTTCCTTTCCTTTCCTTTCCTTTCCTTTCCTTTCCTTTCCTTTCCTTTCCTTTCCTTTCCTTTCCTTTCCTTTCCTTTCCTTTCCTTTCCTCTCCTTTCTTTTCCCTTCTTTTCCCTTCTTTTCCCTTCTTTTCCCTTCTTTTCCCTTCTTTCCTTTCTTTTAAAGGGGTGGGGGGTGGGAGTGTAGGGTTAAAAGCACCACAGGATAAAAGATGAACCAAGCAGCACTATGTGTTTTTTTCTACAGTAAACAGAACCGTGCTCAGGTGTTACAATAAACACAAAAGCAGAGTCTTATTCCAGTAATTCTGAGGGTGCTGCTTCCTCCTAAGCACTGCAACACTTTGGGTTTGGTTTGTTTTAGTCCGCAGCCAGCACGTGGTGACGCGGTCTCTGGTGGTCCAATGCTCTCGTCTCCATAATGCATAAGGCAATGGAAAACAAAGGGTAATATGTTGTTCAATATTAAGGCAGAGGATAAAGAGAAAAGAACATGCAGTACTGGGGAGCTGCAACATGACCAATTCAGCAGCTGGGAGACGCTAATGAAAACGGAAACAGACAAGGGAATACAAAGGGGAGGAGAGCGGCCGTTAATCACCCGCATTTCGAATTACTTATCACCTCCAGCAGCAGAGCCCACGCTGCTCCCAGCAGTTACAAAACACGATAAAACGCTCTACCAGTGTCCTCTAATGAGCTGTTTCTCTGGGCTGCTAATTTTCCATTTATTCAAGCCAGTGTCTAAGCTCCACAGAACACTGGCAAGATTAGGTGTTGCTCTTATAAAGGTTTCATACGAAATTGAGAGATTTTCTTCTGTTGCCCTTTTGAAAACAGGAAGCTGCATCTGTCTGTCACTGGTTTAATCATGGCATTTTTCAAAACACAGTGTTTCTACTTTTTCAGTGTTTAGAAAAAAAGTTTGGCTAGCTGGATATGGCATTTGTTGGAAATCTTCTTAACTTCTTACCAAGTAAACACTCTAGAAATCAAGTCAGTTATTACCCAAACCTGAACACGGTACCTCCACATCCAAGATAAAGATCAGAACACACGTGCTTCCAGCAGCCTTTTCCTACAGTCTTTGATGATCACATCTCACAGCCAATAGTTTTACCTCCCAACATCTTCCTTATCTCCCTCTTTGACGTTAGCTGGGCCGGCAGCTCTCCCTTCTTGGTGGGGATCTCCTTGTCGGCACCGGCGTGCAGCAGGTAAGCCACCACCGCAGCGTGGTTCCGTTTGCACGCCCAGTGCAAACAAGTCCTGCACAGGGAAAACGTTAACACTGTTGGAAATCCTGAATTGTGCTACATTAATTTCCACTCCTTCCCGTTGCTGATGAGAAGAACAAGACTTAATGCTTGTCTAACATAAAAAAGGTTTTAATTGTAATCTTCCTTGGAAATTTACACTGGTTTTGGAGCCTGCAGTGACACCTGCTGATGTAGTTTTCCCTTGCTCTAATGCACTTAATAGCACATTAAAAATACAGTATTATTTTTAAAGTTCAAAATCATTTCAATGTCTTTTTATTAGGCTACTAACTTTTGTGGAAAAATAAATATCAAAAGGCTTGCATATGCTATTTTAATCTCTGAGATATTAAGTTGTACTTCAAATGCTTGTGTATATGTGAGCTAACAGGGATACTTCCCTAGGATGCTATTTTTACTCTTTCTTTAATGCTGTCAGCACAATGACTTGCACTTTTTGGAAAGTAAATGATGTTTCCAAATATTTTAAGCCTGGTTTGTAAGCACAGTTCTTTGCCCAGTTGCTATTCACTGCACCAGCAGTTCCCAAGCGCTGATCTACAGACAGCCAGTTCTCTGCAATCTGTAACTGATGCACAGAACTAACTGCTTTTTGGGTTTGTTTGGTTTTTTAATTATTATTTGCAGTTGCTGACCTAGAGAGACACAGTAAAGAAACATCCTAAAGGTACTGAGCTTATTGAGTGCTTAGTATTAAGAACTTAGTAGACTCACACATTATAACTCACTGTACATTGTTACCATGCTTCCCTATCCCAGGTTCTGGGGATGTTTGACTTTCCTCTGACTTCTGTAGTTTATTTTCATTCTCTAGCTCCAGCTGAAAGAAGCTCTTTGGAAAAATGAACACTCTTAACCCTTCTCCAAGTTTGTTTGTTTGGGGTTTTTTTTGTTTTGGGGTTTTGTTTTGTTTTGTTTTTTAATGAATGAAATAAAATAAAGCAGAGATAAATAACAAACTTATAAGGGGAAAAAAGTTTCAGCTGAACGTCCAGCTCCAAAAAGCTTTTTCCACTTTGTTTCCTTTGATAGGAAATGTCCTGGTTTTAGTGTCATCAGGCGCTATCTGAATGAGATGTCACTGAAACAGCCTGCGCTTCCCTGCTTGAAAGGGAAAGCAATTTTCAAACTTGATTTAGAAATGAATAAAAAATACTTCTGGCCACAAAATTGGTGAAGGGCTTAGAGGGGAAGCTCTATGAGGAGAGGCTGAAGTCACTTCGATTGAAGGTGAGGTGAGGTTGGACATTAGGAGGTTTAAGAGGACATTTAGGGTCAGGAGGACATGAGGAAAAGGTTCTTGAGGCAGAGGGTGGTGGAGCACTGGCACAGGCTCCCCAGGGAGGTGCTGATGGCCCCAAGTCTGACAAGATCCCAGCAGCCCAAGGCCCCCAGGGACACGGTGTGAATGTTGGGCTTGTCCTGTGCAGGGACAGGAGCTGGGCTCATGGTCCTGGTGGGTCCCTTCCCGCTCACGACATTCGATGGCTCCACCAGCACGTGTTGGCGAGCACAGGTTTGTGTTTTGTCAGCGCACGCTGTCTCAGGCTGCCAGTACTGCCCTTCCAAAAAAACCCCAAACAACCCCCAAAACAGCAATCTAAAGTAAAAACACAGTGACCTGGAGGAGCAGCAAACACCACAGGGTCCAAGCAGGAGGCGGGATGGGGATGCGTGTTTGTAGCAGCGGTTATCAGCTGCATCACCATTTTTTCTTGCCTCTTTGGAACAGAGATCTCTACCGAGAGGGTTATTTGGCAGCAGATCGATCTTTTCACGTCATTCTAAATTCAAACTGATTTGTATTTCACGTGAGGGAGCGAACCCCCGGCAGCGTGAGCGCTGGCAAACCGGAGGAGCGATCCCCGTGGCAGCTCGCCCGGGAGGGAGCCTTCCTTACCAGCCGTTGACTTCGTTCTGGGAGTTGAGGCTGACCCCCAGCTCCACCAGCCTCCGCACCTCCTCCGCGTCCCCCAGCGCCGCCGCCTCCCGCAGCCGCTCCTGCCGCTCCCGCTCCGCAGCCGCCATCTCGCCGCAGCCGCCCACCGTCCCCAGGCCGGGCCGAGCTCTCATCTCCCGCTCCAACCGGCCTCGGGGAGCGAGCGGCGCCGGCTGCCCGGCTCCCGCCGGTGCCAGCGGCGGAGCGGCGCCCGGTGTCACCCCCGCCGGGGTCCGGGCCGCGCTGCTCTGGGGGACTCTATTACCGGTGACAACCCCGGCCCAGGCACCGAGTTCCGGCTGACAGCCGTGCCGGCGGGTCACGGCCGCTCCGCCCGGGATTTACCGGCCACCGAGGGCACTGGGGCACCACTGGGCACACGTCACCGCATAACACACCGCATCTCCGCACGTGTTTGTGCCCGCGGGCTCTGGAGCGTTGCACTTGTCCTGTCTAGGCAATTCTCATCCTCTTTGAGCACTGTCAGTGAAATCAATTAATCCCCAAATAAACAAATTCATAAATAAATCAACATCTGCCTGCAAATCAACTTGAAAGGTTACAGGTAATTCCTGTAATTTGCATTATTCGCTTTGAAAATCTGGGTTTGGTCATTGTAGACTGGTGCTAAACTAAGTTATAGGAGGCAGAAGGGCTAGTAAAAATTTCACAGCTATAAGAAGTAAAAATAATCATTTCAAGCTCCAGTCAGGAGGCAGCTGGCCATTTCTATTCTAATCTGCCCTGGGTGACCATGCTGGCATGGCGGGGAAATCTGCAGCAGTCAGGCTCCAGTGTACCTGTTTGCCTGACTGATGTAATTACAGAATCACAGCATGCCAGGGATTGGAAGGGACCTCGAAAGATCATAATTGGAGCAATAGAAAGAAGTTGAAATAGCCCAGTTGTGCCCCCGTTTTCTAAATCAAACACCCTCCTCCCATCCCACCCCCCAAACCCCAGGCTGTACGATATTAAGACTGAAAATTCATACAAGTTGTGTTGTACTGATTTCAGTTACACTCCTACAAGAGTTACCGTGGGCTGTTAATTCATTATAAGCTTGCAAAGCTTGAAAGAACTCTGCAGTGCCTTGCAACACTGCGTAACGGAGGCGACACGGACAGACTTCTGCGAGGAAACTCCGCAGGTAACGCTGGCAGTTGCGTGAAGCCCTCAGTGATTCTGGGCAAGGCGGCTGCGAGTCCTGTGGGTTTTACAGGAGCAGCAGGAACACAGGCTTCAAGTTCTTAAAAAAATTAAAAAGAATGTCATTAAAAATGTAATTAAAGTACTTGCATGCCCTTAGAATGTCCAGTGATTTTTGAGAAACTGGGAAATAGTTGAAAATCGGTATGTGAAATTCGGTAAAGATGAGGTACAAAGTCACATCTTAAGGAAAAAAAAACCAAACCAAACAACAAAATGGGCAGAAACCGGTTCCAAGATCAAACATTAAGATTTGGGTTAGATCTGAGGGACTTTTTCCCCCAGCATGTCGGTGTAATTCCGAAGGGAACAGCGGCTGCTGGAGGCACGCAGGAGGTCGGCAGCTGTGCACCAGGGATGGTTTCGGTGCCTCTGACCCGGTAGCCGAGGGGACCGTGACAACCCTCGAACTGCTGCCCAGGCCCGGGTCCTCAGCCTCCAGCCACCAGCACCATTGCCAAGGCTCCTACTGCAGCACCGCGTCCCAGCGCCACGACACCCCGCGGGGCAGGACACCGGCCTGCGCGGCACCTCGCGTCCCTCACACCCAGCCAGGCACCGCTGCCTCTGCGGGGTTATTTCCCGCCGGTGGCGGTGCCTCCTCAGCACCTCCTCGCCCGTCGGGCCCCTCACACGATGACAACCCTAGGCCGGGCCGCGAGAAGGGGACCAGCCTCATCTCCACCTTCCCCGCCGCCATCTCGAACCGGGTCCCAGCGCGGCCCCGGCAGGGTGGCAGTGGCACCCGCAGCCCGCAGGCCCCAGCGGCGCGAGGAGGCCGCTAACGGGCCGAGCTCGCGCCCCGCAAGGCCCGAGAGGCGGTGAGGAGGCGCGCGGTGCATTGTGGGCAGGGCGAGGAGCCGCGCCGCCATTTTGTCTCTGTCACTCCGGCGGCGGCGCGGTCGGTTGGGGACGAGAGGCGGCGGCGGAGCCGGTGTTTGGTGAGGGGGGATTCGACCAGGAGGACACGATGATATCGGCCGCCCAGCTCCTAGATGAGCTTATGGGCCGGGACAGAAACCTGGCCCCGGATGAGAAGCGCAGCAACGTGCGGTGGGACCATGAGAGCGTGAGTGAAGCGGGGCCGTCTCTCCCCTCCCTCCTTCCCATCCCCCGCGCGGGGCCGGGGTTTTGTCGTAGCGACAGGGACCGCGGGTGCGGGCCTACAGCTTCTCCCGGCCCAGGGACAGCAACGCGGGCGAGGGGGGCGGGTCCCCGGGTTTTGGCGGGGGTGCGGGTCGGGCCCTTCGTGCGGAGCCCGAGGCTGCGGAGCTCCTGCATGGCGGCCGCGGGGCGGACTAGGCCCGGGCCGTTGCGCGGGAACCTCGCTGAGCCTTAAGACGAGGAGAAGGAAGCGAGTGGCCGGGAGGGAGGAGGATCCCGCCATGGACAAGGCTGTGCGAGAGGGCCTGCGCTGTTGTTGGGGCTGACGGGAGGAGCGAGGCCTGTGTTTGGGTTTCGGAGAGGTCGTGTGCGCCGTGGTGTGTTCTCCGCGGCGTGACGATAAAGGGGAGTAGGGGTTTTCCGAGAGGCCTGTGGGTGGCTGAGATCTCCCGTGGGGAAAACGCAAAATAATGTGTTGCGGGGGGGAGAGTGGAATTCTGCTCTTTGAGTAGAAGCCTGCTGGCTTGCAGGAAGGGAGAAGAGGTAGATGTTGGTAGTTGGGAAGACAAATATCTGTGGATCTTTTCTTGAGTGTGGTATTGGGGAAGGAAACAGAGGGTATGGACAGAGCGTCTTAACTTTCTGGAGGTTGTAGCACAAGGAAAACCCATAAAATTTCTGAAACTGAGGATTTTGCTAACAAAAGCTTGATTCCTTCTGGAATTCCTCAGTCTGCAGCTCCTGGTGGGGCTAACCTAAACAGTGCTGTTATTTAGTAGCACCTCTGTAATTTTTTATTAATTTGGTTATTCATTATTTTTCTGCAGAAATAGTTATTATTATTATTATTATTATTATTATTATTATTATTATTATTATTATTATTATTATTATTATTATTATTTTGGAATTAGGTTTCTCCCCAGATATGGTTGATCTTTAATAAATGATGACTTTTAGTGACTTCCATCATAGTGATATTGGAAATTATTGCACAAAAAAATCAGTGGTAGTTACAAAGTTCCTGTAGCTGCTTCTCTGGGAGAGATGAACACTGCTGATTATTTTTTTTTCCCTTGTTCATGATATGTTTTTTGAGTTACAAGATATGCTAAAGGAAAGTGTCACAGTTACAATAGTTTATTTATTACCTATGTGATAGGAATTTCTCTCGCTTAAGCTGCAAATAGCATTTAGCTCCTCCCCTCCGTGGCGTTTTCTTGGGATGTTGTTGAATTGGGAGAATGCTTGCTTTTGGCTGTTGTAAATTGCACCTTAATCACAGAGGTGGGAATTTCACATTTTCAAATGAGAGTGATGCCATTTTAGATGTGGCTAATATGTGTTTTAATTTGTCTCAGAATGCACGAGGTGAGGACATTTATCTGTCTTGCCTTAGATTTTATAAGTGCAAGGGACTTTCTTTTTCCCCCTCCTGTGCTTGAAAAATACTGCTGTATAGGTAACCTGTGCATGCCAGGAGGAAACTGTTTGTTCAGGAAGTTTTCATGACTTTCTAAAGTCTTTCTAGACTTCTCATTAGCCAAATATCATTATTCAGTTAGATGTTCAGTTACATATTTTCTTTCGATCCTGAACTCAAATTAAGAAGGAATTGTTCAGCTGTGGAGGTATGAAGTGAACGGATTGAGCTGTGTTGGTCCAGTTAGAATAGATAAGGGGATTTTTTGGGTTTATTTCTTAAGGTGAGAAAGTAGTTGAGTGGTTTCCCCCGCCATTCTGTTTAATCAAGTTGAGATTACTTTCTTCATTTTCACATTGACTGGCAAATTTGTCAATTTTAGGTGAAAGAGATTTGCTTTAACCACAGGAGTCTGTCCCTAAGCTGTTGTTCAGCACCTTGTCTCTTCTTCCCTGTCCTTTGGCAATGTGGAAAGTGGGGAGCTGTCCCATGTCTGGGGCCTGTGGGAAATACACAGGCTTAGGGCTGAGCCTTCAGCCTTGCAGGAGCTGCTGCTGTTTGCTCTGCTCCTGCTTTTATTGTGAAGTTTACAGGACCATAATTAAATGCATTGTCTCTGAAACAAATGTTTTCCTAGATTCCTGTAGTCAACTGGCGAGTTAAAAAATACTGCTGTTAAAATGTGTGTTTCAGTTTGATTTCCTGCATCACCTAAAGATTAAATTTGCAATGCTTACGTGTTTTAAAAGACAGGAAATGCAGATGAGGTTCAAATAGTAACATTAATTAATCTGCTTGACTGCTGTTTTGCTTTTCAGATGAAATACATATGCTAATGGCATGTCTTGTAAAATTAAATGTATATCAGCACATAGCCTTTTCAGTGTAAGCATGTTGTCCTCGTACCAAAGTTTAGGATTTTGGGTCCCATTTAATCAGCTCTGGATATGGAAGGTTCTCAAAACAAGCTCATCTCTGTTTTCTTTATCACGTGTTCATTGTGTCTGGGTGGGTATCGAAGAGTACAGAAGAGGCAATGAAACACAAGATAGCGGAGGTTGTTTCGAAGGTGTGGAAGCAGAGTGTGCAACAGCTGCAGTTCTCATGAAACATGTTAATCACGTGTTGTAAAGCCCTCTGTAGAGCTTAAGTTCTTACTTTACAACTTTGGCATGGTTAAAACCTTTAATCTTAAAACACTGAAGTCCCAGTTGCTGTATATTTCAGTGTTGCAGCATGTCCTTAGGTGCTGAGTTCTAGTTTTGGCACAAAGGCTTTCTGTTCTGTGTGCAGGAGGCAGTTATTAGCATCACACATTCTGTCGTTGTGCTTACTGCCATACCCACAGACAGAGTGGATTTCTGGTACAGTAACTGCATTGATTCACGCGTTCTTGCTTTCGTGTGCCACCTGTACAAAAGAAGTTCATGTGGAAACAGGGATTGCATAAGAGTTCTGAGGCTGTTCTGTAGCACAAGAAAGCCCAGCATGGACTAGTTGTGCTTTGTAGAAGGCTTTGAGATTGTGATGCTTCCTTTGAGGTAAATTCAGTGTTTTTGGAAGGTGGAGAGGAGCGGAGAGCTGTTGTGGACAAGTGACTGTGAGCAGTTACCTCTCACAGGAATGCAGTTTCTCAAAATGTAGGTTCTGTATTTAAAATATTATTTGATGGCATTAGCTATTTATGATGTGTTACAGTTTTGTTTTGTTTTAATGCCAAAGACCTAAATTTATTTGCCTCTGGATAGAATCTCAGAATTTAATCCTCCAGGGGATGAGGCAGGGAGGACTTAAGTGTTACTTGCTTTGGAAGAATACTAGTAATGGAATGTTATCTCTAAGTGGGGTCTGGGAAAAGGGTTTATGTTCAGTTTAGGATGGGTGGGCATTGCTCATAAAATGTCTGATGCATGTGAACTTTTAATGGTTTCAAAGAAGTCATCTATATGAAGGAATTTTCTAGGTTTGGGTGTGTAAGCCACAACCTGCTGCATTTTATTCTCAGCCTTTTTTCTAGGAATTGTCTGCCTGAAGGAATTTAGTTACATAATTTATTATTATAGTTATACTGATACTTCTCCATGAGTAAATAATTTCTTGCAGGTTAATGTAGAAGTCTTAATGTTACAGAGCTGTCAATAGCTTCTTTATACAGGAAAGCTTTGAATTGGTTCACAAACTCTGGAGGAGCTAGCCATTCTTGCCCTAAGCTTAATCAACTTTGAGGTAAAGAATACTACTTCCCACTTTGAAGAGATTTTGAGGATTAGTGAATTTGAGATGAAGCAGTGGAAAGTTCTAAGTGTCTGTCTGTATTTGTTCTAGTGTCTTACTGAAGTGGAACACCTGAGGGCTTTGAGACACAAGCTATGGCTTAATCCTGCTGCTGTAGTTTGACAGTAGCATTATCTCCGTTACACCTTCTTGGTAGCAGAGTCATCAGAAGAATTTGGCAAAAAAGGATCAGTGTCTGTTACCTGCATAGGTGGATATCCATACTAAACTGCCTGTTGCTCTGTTTCTGCAAATAAGGAATGTATTTCCGTTTTACTTCTGACTGGGGCTAAGTGCAGCAGTCTGATAAGCCATGGCTGAGTAAAGCCATTTGAAGCGTATCACCCTGTTTCGGTCCTTTAATGGCTCTGTGATGCTTCAGCCATTTCTTGTCCCTTTCTGTTCTTACTCATCGTTGATTACTTCAGACCAGCTCTGGAAGTGCAGCTGCCTGGCATCTGCAGCCCTGTGGAGACAGATGTACCACACGCTGCAGCGGGGCCAGCACGGTGCCTTTCAGGGTTCTGCAAGGTTCTGACAAATCATGTTTTTCTGTTGAAGCAAAATCAGTTGAAGAGTGTAACGAAATAGGTATGAGAGAGGGAGAAAATTGTTGCAGACACATTAGTCTGAACCACTCTAATGTGAGTATTTCTCTGCAGGCTGCTTCTTAGGAGAGAATGTCAAGTAATTCACTAGGCACTACAGCATCCAGAGCTAGTTAGGAGAAAATTACTGCAGCTTTTTACTGCGAGTCTTTTTGTTGATGGTTTTGGGAAAAATATATAAATAAATAATGCAACACGTGACACACGTTTAAGCTGCATATTTTAGTATTGGTTACTACAGTTTTTGGCTGTAACCATCAGCTCATTAGAGGAGGTTTTTCCTAGCAGTGCTGCTTCATAAAATAGTTTCAATTATTTCTGGTGTTGGTTTGTTGTGGGTTTTCTTCATACTTCTGCCCCTAGTAACTTTTCCTTTGCTCCTTTTGTTGTTGTTTCAAAACTGTTACAGCCCAGTTTGCAGAATTTTTGAGCTGATGGAAGACGTTCTACAACTCTTTTTACAGTATGATCGGGTCAGACCGTTATTATTGATCTATCTGTGTCTTAGGAAATTGTCTAATCCATCCCTGAAATATTTTTGGGGAAGTATCTGTTCACTGACCCTAATACTTGGATGTGAGGATGAGAAAATGGAGGAGAAAGAGAATGTAGAAAGAAATTACGTTTCTATTGACTAGCACAGGAGTTCATCCCAGAAAGTGCTCCCTTGAAACAACTTGATATTAAAACAAGGGATATTGCAGCTTTCAGAGAAGAGACCAGTTTCTGAATCCAGTTTTTCTCCACTAAGTTCCTTCTTGCTTCCTGAGAAGAAAAAAAAGAGACTTTGTGTGGTGTTTTCTTAACTATTCTTGATAAAGTGCTCTAGATAGCTGCCACAGTGTCTGAACCTGGACCAGGGAGAAGTGTCCAAATTATATAACTAAAGAGATTGTTTTGTTTTGTTTGTTTTCTGTGTTTGTGAGTTGTTAGCAGAAAGCTTGATTGTTTTTCTGTGTAATCTGTAAAGCAGTCAGAACAGTTTTAACTTCCATAGTCTGATTTGCAGTCTGGCAGTTAGCATGGAAAAATAAATCAGACTGATCTAATTTGATCAACTGGTGTCACGGGCATTTCAGTGAGGTGTTGGTGTGGGGTAGGTGTTGGGTCTCTCTCCTCACCCTCATTTGTTAAAATACTTAAAAAATATATCTTAGGAAATAGTGTGTTGCAAATCTTTGTCCACAGTTTATGTGAGAGTGTTAGAACTAGGTTGTAATGTGTGGTAGCAATTGTTACATCTGCTTAATATCGGAAACTGGTGTAACATAAAAGAGATGTTGAAGGAATGTCCAGGCTAGTTTTGGATTGACACTTAAATTAGTTAATGGCCATCATGTCCAGGGGAAGAGTCTATTGAAGAATTAATTATTTAAGATGGCTTATGAAGTTAGAGGTGGCAGTATTCCTGATTTTATCTTTTTGGCTGATCTGATGGATAGGCAGGAGATATTCCTGTGTATGACCTTGAAGAACCAACCAACTTGACTAGCTAAGCCCATGCTCATGGGTGAGGTTGAATAATCTTTTTTACAAAAGCTGGTTTTATCCCATCATATGTTAAGTATTTACTGGCTAGACTAACAGATTGGGTTTTTTCCTGACTTCCTGGTGGTATTTTTCTCTTATCAAAAAGGACCTGACTTGCTAGCATAAAAATAGGCTATGGAGAAACAAAACAAACCCTTTTTTAGTTGGCAGGAAACCAGCTTGCAATGAATGTCTTCTCTGTCTGCCTTAAGAGGTATGCAGTGTCTCTTTGCATATTGTTCTTAAAGTAGGGAGTTTTAAAAGCATTGGAATGGGGAAGCTTTTGGATAGT
The DNA here is from genome assembly GCA_907165065.1 of Caprimulgus europaeus. The sequence continues at coordinate 1,663,265 of OU015543.1, read as the reverse complement.
TATCGTGTGCATTCTCCAAGTCTTTTAACTGACAGCAGAATCCTTGAGGCAGCACCTTCTGTTTTGAGTGCTCCTGTTCTCCAAGCCAGGAGCACTGGAGAAATGGAGGCTGAACACAGGGTCGTTGTAGGCAAGCCAAGAGGAACTTGCTCTCATGATTCCATGGCAGACATTCTCACCCCTTGTAGGTTTTCACAGTTTAGGCATTTCCCAATAACTTTTTAAATAGTCCAGTCTGATTTAATTCCTTTGGAAATATCAAATACTCTGTTATAATTTACAGAGAGGTGACCCGTTCCTGTAATCTTAAATATTTAGGAGTAAAATTAACAAATACCATTATTGCAGTAAAAAGTAAGATTTGTGGTGTTTTGTCATAAAATTCACTTTGTAGCATTTACTGCTAAGTGACACAAAGATAGAGAGTGTATGTGTGTAAAATCTTCAGAAATTATGCAGCGTGCAAAGAGGATTTTTTCACTGTATTTTAGAAAATAGAAGCCATTACCTAATATTGCTGATTCATGAGGAAAAAAATGATGCCTGTTTTCTTTCTTCTTTGTCAGGTTTGTAAATACTACCTCTGTGGCTTTTGCCCAGCTGAATTATTTACAAATACCCGTTCTGATTTAGGTAAGTCTGTAAGTCTTGTAATTTTTATTCACTTATATATAATTACCATTGAACTTCTATTTGCAAACTACAATTTCATTGTTTCATGCTCTGTCAAAACACTGAAAATAAGCTCTTTTTTTTTAAGAATTGCCAGTGAAGCAGTATGTTAAGAGCAATATTTATTCCAGATCCTACTTCCTCTAAGTGAAAAAGGGGAGGTTTTAATTTATTTTTTTTTCCTTACAATATAAGATAAATTATTGCATGTGGGGTGGTTTTCCCCTCCCGAAGTGTTGTCTTCTAGTTTGGTTTAACCTACCTGCAGAGAGTTTAACTTACTTTTGTGTGAGTATACATTTTTGAGCTTCTTTACTTTAGAGACTCATTTACTGCAATAGTTACTCCTGAAAGTCATCTCTACATTAATAGTAGCTTTCAAACACTGTTGTATGGACAACATGTAGTTTGGAGATAGTAGTGAGGTAAAACAGGCTTCTTTTTTTGGTGTTAATTTCCAAGTCCATTGAAGAGGATAGGCTGGGGAAGGCAGGGAGTTCTCATGACTGCCTTCATGAACTCAGGGCACGTACCTCCTAATTTTACTAGCCAGTTTTAATTACAAAGAACACTGTCTGGAGCTTAGAAAGTGCTTGGTGAAATTACCCTTTATGTGCCATTTTTACATTTGGTGTTTGTTTTTTTTTAAGACCCCAAGTGTTTAAGGTATTATTTTGTTTGTGTAGTTTTACCAATGTAAAACTTGATCTGGAAATTCTGTTTTATGTGGAGACTTCATATGTCATTCAGAATCTCCTTTGGTTTTATAATTACTAAACCATACTAGCATTCTTTCTTTAATGTACCTTTGAAACTCCAAGCAAAGGAAGCAGAAAGGCTGGCATAAAACTCTCTGGGAAGTGTTTATAGCTCTGTTCTATCAGGGTGCACAAACAAAAGCTGATGGAGTGTGAATACAGCATTCAAGAATGCAAGCTTAAACTTTTTGTGTGGTCTTTTTAGGGCCTTGTGAAAAAATCCATGATGAAAATCTACGTAAGCAGTAAGTATGTTGGTCGATATGTTAATGCAAATTGTGTTTGTAGTATGCTTGACAATTTTTAAAAGCAACCCAGCCAGGAGAAACTAAATGCTTTTTGATTTATGTAAACATTTATTTAAATGTACCTTGAGCAAGAATTTATAACATTGCAGGTGTTGTTATTTATTTTTCATATATTGTGGAGCGATGTGAGCTTTAATTTTTAAACTGTTTCCCCAGGTATGAGAAGAGCTCTCGTTTTATGAAAGTGGGCTATGAGAGGGACTTCCTGCGCTACCTACAAAGCTTACTGGCAGAGGTGGAGCGCAGGATTCGGAGAGGCCACGCTCGTTTGGCACTGTCACAGAATCAGCAGTCTTCTGGGGTGAGTCTGAACAATCATTGATGCACTTTTTCTTCTAGATAACATCTTCATGTTCTCTTCTTCTTGTCTCTTTGAGTAAAATATGTTGTTTTCCAGAAGATTCTCGTTAGATAAGTCTCTTAATCTATTAGCCAGCAGATTGCATCTAACCCTAACAGACAAGCCAAGTGGCTTCACAGTTAGCAAGAGTCCCTGTCTGTTCTCCCTGTGTTTCCTCAGAATCACTATTTCTTCTCTGCCCTGGAACATTAATCCTGTCTAGTGTTGTCTTTTCCCTGTTGACCTCAATTTACCTTCTCTCCCTTAGTTGCACATCCCTCCTTCCCTCCCCTGGGAAGCTGTATCAGGGTGATATTACTGAAGTAGGCAAGGATGGAGTCTTTCAGCAGCTGATGGAGCTAAATCCCCCTGTCAGATGCTGCACTTGGGCCATAACCTCTTTCTTCTCCAGCACCACCATTGGCAGGCAGTGATGGAATCACAGAATTTTAAGAAAGAAATACTTCTCTGCAGCTTTTCTCAGTTCCAAGCTGCATACTAGACAGCTGCTAATGAAAACTTCACATGTTTACTCCACTTGTTTCTTCTTGTCTCCTGATGAATTTGGAACAACGACTGTGGCCTGTGCTCTGAGTTTTGTGCCTGCTAGGGCTTTCTCCTGCCCCAATTAATTCTTCTGTGCAAAGTCCAGTTGCTTCAGAAGGAGCTGTGGACAGTATCCAGTCAAGAGAGCTTACTGGCTGTGGAGTAGAGCAAAGGTTGTGGGGGAAGCAGTTGTAAATCCGCTCCAGCAGCCTGCAGAGAGGGCACTGCTGGCAAGTACGTTTTGGGTGAAGTGAGATCCTTCTTGCATTTATGCTCAGAAGCTAAATTTCAGAGCCCACAAAACTTTGAAGTCATACTTGAGTGTCTGTAAAGATATGTAATAGCTGCCTGGCAGCTTCAGAGTTTACATTTAGGACTTTTAATTCAGATGTCTTACCTTTTATGGCCCAGGGCCTTGAATGTTTTTGTTGATTTAGGAGAAGTTAGTGTGACTAGAACTTGCTTCACTCAGCAAGAGTGGAGTAAGCTGTGTTGAGGAGTGTTTTCTGTAGACTAGACTGTTATTAGTGGGCCCTCATGGGAGAAGAGACAGGAGGAGGTTATTCCTGAAGTGTCTCTGGAGTATGGGAAGGCATACATTCATGTGTTTTGAAGTTATTTTGTCTAAAACAAAACCAAAACAATAACAAAACCCCTGCTTGGACTGTTTGGCAGGGAGCGGGACCTACTGGTAAAAATGAAGAGAAGATTCAGGTGTTAACTGACAAAATTGATGTACTTCTGCAACAGGTGAGGGTTTTTTACCCCTTGTAAGAGACATCTCTTGCTTTTGTTACTTGATTAAAAATTATAGTTGACGTTTTTATCCTCCTTTAGATTGAAGAACTCGGTTCAGAAGGGAAAGTGGAAGAGGCACAAGGAATGATGAAACTTGTTGAACAGTTAAAGGAAGAGAGAGAGTTGCTGAGGTCAACAACTTCAGTAAGTAAAGTATTTGTAATTCTTTCAGACTCACTTCAAAACCTCGTGCAACAGGACGTTACTAATAACCGTGGCCTTACACTGAAGGCCTGGAAGTTCTGTGCAGGATTGAGTAGAGAGTAGCATGACATTAAATCTGTTAATCCAGTGTGTTGATTTAGCATGCTACCTTGAGAGTGGGTTTCATGCACACAAATTATGGAATTATTTACACAGCAGTCTTGGAGGTGAGCTTGGTTCTTACTCTAGGTCATATCTCAGTTACACTTCAACGTGTAGCTCCTGCAATGTTACTTCACTGAGTTACCAATGCAACTGCATTACAGAAAGCCCTTGTGTTAGGGCTGTGACTAGACAGGCATCTGTCAGACTTTGAGAGCTACAGAAGCCAAAGGTCATATGTTAAGTAGCAAGTTCCTGTCAACAAAAAGGAGCTTATGTTTAAGCATTATATTTTGGTGTTTAATAATATGCTTAAATTATGATTCTTGTTTTCTTTTTTTAACGTTCTTAAGTGTTGCAGGTAACAGTGTTTGTGTCCATACTGCGTGCACTGTGCAGCAATAGTGACTTGGGTTCATGTTGAAAGTCCAGTGTATTTCTGTATGGCTGTTGAAACAGTGAATTAATTTCACCACCATCCTTTTAAAGAGAAGTCCAGTGTTCCTTTTTATATTTCTTCATGGGATATTCTAGCCTTTTCATTCCTTGAGACATATTCCATTGTTATTCTGCAGCTCCAGACATTTCAGTTGGTACAAAAGAAATCATCTTAAGAGAAAACTGATTTTTATTTTCTGTAATACAGAGATTGCAAGGAAGCTTGCAGAGCAGTGAGGAATAAGGTGTTTTGTGTGTTTCCTAATTGACTCCTTGTGGCTTATGTGGAATGGGCATATATAGCCTATTTTTGCCCTATTCATCCTAGTAGGTGGAGTGCTCTGAAGACAAAGTGTGTAGTTATGCTTTTCAGCTTTCATGGGTGTCTAGGATTTGACAACAGTAACAGTAAAGTTCTAAACCTCTTCACTGGCTTCTGGCTAAAACTTTTCTTCTACTTTATTGTATACTTCTCTTTTGCAGACAATTGAGAGCTTTGCTGCCCAAGAAAAGCAAATGGAAGTTTGTGAAGTTTGTGGAGCCTTTTTAATTGTAGGAGATGCACAGTCCAGGGTAGATGACCACTTGATGGGAAAGCAACACATGGGTTATGCCAAAATAAAAGCTACTGTAGAAGATTTAAAAGTAAGCATCTCTTCAGTTATTGAACATAAGAAAATTGCTTGGAGCCCACCAACAAAAGGCTGTGTGGTGGGCTTTCTCAGTGGGTGAAATACTCCAAAGGCAGTATGTAAAAAATGAAATGGAATCCCACTGCACATTTAGCATTGGCCTTGCACTGCTGTACTTTGTCGTATGTGATTACACTAGATCTAAGCAAAGGTGTAAATTAAAGTGGGAATTTTCTGTGGCCTTTGTAAAGAATTGTAGTGTGGCCTCTGTTCTTGTGAAAATGACAAGCAAAAAAGTGCTGCAACACAAAGGATTCAGAGGTTTTAGAAACTATGGAGGCTGTCCTTTATTTGGGAAAAAACACTGAAATATTTTAAAAGCTTTAAGCTTCTACATCCTCAGAATGTACAAACTACGTTATATTGAATGATTTATCTTGAGTAATCTTTTCTTTCTTTCTGTGAATTTTTTTTAAAGGAAAAGCTACGAAAAAGAACAGAAGAACCTGACCGTGATGAGAGGTTAAAAAAAGAGAAACAAGAAAGAGAAGAGAGAGAGAAAGAGAGAGAACGGGAAAGAGAAGAGCGGGAAAGGAAGAGACGACGTGAAGAGGAGGAAAAGGAAAAAGAGAGGGCTCGTGACAGAGAGAGACGCAAAAGGAGTCGCTCGCGGAGCAGACATTCGAGCAGAACATCTGACAGAAGGTGCAGCCGTTCACGAGACCACAAAAGATCCAGAAGCAGGGAAAGAAGGCGAAGCAGGTGTGTGTCTGTGTGTGTCTGTGTGTGTCTGTGTGTGTCTGTGTGTGTCTGTGTGTGTCTGTGTGTGTCTGTGTGTGTCTGTGTGTGTCTGTGTGTGTCTGTGTGTCTGTGTGTGTCTGTGTGTGTGTGTGTGTCTCTGTCTGTGTGTGTGTCTGTGTGTGTGTGTGTGTCTGTGTGTGTGTGTGTGTCTGTGTGTGTGTGTGTGTCTGTGTGTGTGTGTGTCTGTGTGTGTGTGTGTCTGTGTGTGTGTGTGTCTGTGTGTGTGTGTGTCTGTGTGTGTGTGTGTGTCTGTCTGTGTGTCTGTGTGTGTGTGTGTGTCTGCGTGTGTGTGTGTGTCTGTGTGTGTCTGTGTGTGTCTCTCTGTCTGTGTCTGTCTCTCTGTCTGTGTCTGTCTCTCTGTCTGTGTCTGTGTGTCTGTGTCTGTGTGTGTGTGTAAGTATTTTCATGTAACTTTCCAAAATGTTAAAATCTCATGGGGACTTGGATCTGTCAGCCTGGGTCACGTCACTGATGTGTCAGCTTCAGTGTTCTCATCCCAAAGTGAAGACATACTTCACTGATGCTAAGGATAAGCAAGTTTTGCTGCATCTTTACTGTCCTCTCTCCATTTTTGGAAGTAGATGACACCAGTGTGGTGGAAGTGGTCTTAGGAGGGAGCTTTGAGTAGACTGATGCTCCCAAAGAACAGGGTCTTGTTTTGTTGTTTCTTTAAGCTGGTGTTTAATTCATAGCAGTGGGTATTTTTAAGCTGTGTGGTTGAATGTTTGCCTAAGTGAAGAAGGCAATATGAAGCCTGCTCTTATGTACTGAGAAATATTTAAATACAGAATGCTAAGGCTTGTTCTAAATACTAGTTTTCTGCAAATAATCAATGTATTGAAAGTGCTGCTGTTGTACTGTTTATCTTCTGAGTTAGAAAATGCCAGCTGACACTGACATTTTTAAATTTTTCTCTGAATTTTAAGGAGTCGTGACCGGAGAAGAAGCAGAAGCCATGAGAGGTCAGAAAGGAAACACAGGTCTCGCAGCAGGGACAGGAGACGATCGAAAAGCCGGGATCGGAAATCCTACAAGCACAGAAGCAAAAGCAGAGAGAGAGAACAAGACAGGAAGTCAAAAGAAAAAGGTATGTTTATGTGAAGACTGAGTTTGTATCAAGTTCTGAAGTTAATCTTTCCCTAAAGTCTCAGTGAGTGACTGAAAGTTCTTGGCATCAGGTCAGATCTGGTTTAGAACGGTGCACGTGGCTGTGAGCCCATCTGAAGCGTTTTGGTCATCCCAGTTACTGTTAACGCACGTGTGTGCGTACTCACGCCCCAGGTCCACCTCTTACCTGTGACAGGGGCTGTTCAGAGCTTACCACTTGGCCTGCAAATTCAGTGTGCGAGGATTTTGCTGTATTTTAAGACCTATTTACTGTTTACCTTTAGAAAAACATAAGCCTGTAATCAGATTTTCATAAGAGTGAATATCTTCTATTCCTACTGTTAGCAGATATTTCTCTAATTGCCCTTTGCTGGTACCTGCTTTGTGGGAGACTGGTAGCTGTATTTTCACCTGGACCATCTCTTACTTCTCTACACTATCATGTTTTCTTTATTTTCCTTTAACAGTGTTTTTATTTTGTTTTTCATAGTCTATGAATGCATTCCAAGATAAACCTTGCAGAATTTCTGTAACGCTCTAAATTACAATTTTAATGCCTTCTCCCCAATCTCCTGTTCTCCCCCCATCTTTCCCCCTTGGTTTTGGTGTGGTTTTTGTTTGGTTGGTTTTGGTTTTTTTTAGTGACATGAGATTTGCTTTGTCAGTGTTCAGGTGAGTCTCAAAGGAATGCTGTATTAGTCCTGGAATGCTTTTATAGCAGTACAGACCATGTACAGCAGCGTTGATGGTGACTCACTGCTTCATCAAAGGCTGGTGTTCAGAAGCTTTACCTTTAAGTAGGATTAAAAAGAGCTACAGAGAGAACACTGGAGGTTCACACTCTCTGAAAATACACTAATTCACTGTTATTGCTAATTTTTTCCCTTTCAAACTCTTTTGAAACTTCTGGATGAATGTCATGCTAACTTCTGGCTTAAGCTGCTGGCTCCCTTGGGGTGCTGACTAATGTCCAGTCTCAAACACCACCCCCCTTCATTATTAGAGCTGGCCCTCAATAATAGATGAAACAGTTTTGTTAAGTTTCGAAGCTCTTTCTGAGGTTCTCTGGAATGAAAGGTGCTGTGGGCCTGGTTTTGGATCCCATAGGCCTGTTTGCCCTACCCTTAATTTTCTGTATTTATCCCCTGGATTAGTTCCCAAAATGTTAGTAATGCTTTGTATATTTATCTTGCCTGACTTCCTTGTGCCATTTTAATTTTTCTGGTGTATACTTTGGTGCATCTTCAGTATTGATTCCTCTCTGCTTTCGCTTTGCCCTTTATAAGCCAGTGGGTTTTGGGTGTTTGCTCCTTGGCAGTGGGACTGATCTCTAGTGTTTACACTCAGATTCAGCACTGTAGCCTATACCTGTCCGTTTGTTAATTTATTCCTACCTGATATTGTGCCTTTTTTGCCTGCTTTATAAACAGATTTCCGGTACTTAGTCAAGAATGTCCTAATTTGGTGTTCTGTGTGTATCTATGCATATAAATAACTGTTATTATTTATTCAAATTTGGTCTGTTTTTGAGCTTAATGGCTTTTCAGTTCTTTCCTTAATCTTTCCATAAATAGAGGAGCTAGTGAACTTTCTTCAGCATCTCAATATTTTTAGTTTTAACTTGACTGATTTCCTTGCTGGCCATTTTATTTGCTGCTTGCTACTTTCTTCCTCCAGAAATGAGAACAGTGAGGGGATGCTATGAGCTGTGATGAAAATTCCACGTGGGAAAATCAATTACTTGTTTTGACTATATAATAATAACATTTGTAGAAACACAAATAGGCCTTAGAGCAGGACTGTAATGATGAAGAAGCATTTTTCCCTTTGCTGGGAAAATCTATTTTTTTATTAAAAAAGAGGGGAAAAAAGGAAAGAAAAATAGTATTTAGCAAGCAAGCACTGAATTTCTATGGTGAAGCTGTAAACACTGTTACATCCTCACGTTTGCAGTGTGGCCTTGTAGGTGGGTAGGTGGTTAAGTAGATAGCTTTAGAGGTTCATGTATCTGTGGCTGGCTACCTGCTCTATTGTTTGCACAAAAACAGGTAATGTAGAAGTTAAGATTTACCACATTTACTGCTCCATTGGGAATATTGGCTTCAGAATCTCGCTGTCCTTCTATCCACCACTGATCTGCAGTTACAGAAGTCAGCAGCAAAGGCCTGGCTGGAGTTACTCATGGTAGTGCACTTCACTTGGAATCTCAGGCTGCTTTATAAACCTGAATCTCGACAGGAAGAAGGTCAAGGCATGGTTGCCTAACACTTGGCTACCATTACACATTAAATTAGTGCAGTAATTTGAAAATTCAGAAATCCTGGCTTCTCATTCACTAAACCACTGTGGAATACAGCAATCTTCAGGATTGTAATGAAAAAATCTATCTAAAAATGGAGACACTTAATTTCTGACTCGAGTTTCAGGAACAGGGGTACATTTGCTAATGAGGGAGCCTGCCAGCCATAAGCACCAGTTGAGCACTAGCTTAATATAAAACCAGTAGAGTGCAACTACTGTTCAAGTAAACTAACTTGAGAGTAGGTGGAATAAAAAGGGGGGTTTTCAAGAAAAAGAAACCATCTGTTGGAAGTACCTTCATTTTATGAAGGATTAATCCAGGAACATGCCTCCAGACCACTTAAACTTGCCTCTTTAGCTTCCTTAATCTGGATTCTTCTACTTAAATAAAAATAATTGTATTTGTAATTGTGTTTTCATGTTAGTGATTACACCTCAGCAAATACTGGCAGAACACCCAAACTCTCACTATGTTTGGCTGATTTTTGCATTCTCTGAGAGGTGAAGCCATTCACATTGTCTTGGTAAGAATTCTGCCCAGCTGTATCGTGGTTGCCCACACAGACTCAATCAGAAAAATGCCCATGTGTTGAATCAGGAAGTGAAGTCAATATGATGTGATTATAGCTCATAGATCACAGCTGAAATAGTGTACACAGTTTCAACTGCAAACTGATCTGATCTGTGTTAAGTGAAAGAAATCTTCCTGATTGAAAATACAGTGGAGGAACGTAACTGCTTGCAGATGCTCCAGGAGTTGAAAGCTTTCCAGTTCAGAATTGGACTCTTTGTTGAATACACTTGCTCAGCTCTGCTTGGCAAACTGAAGGTTTGCTATGGGGAACCCATTTTCTTATTGAAGTTTTTTAGGAGAGCTTCATCTTTCACACCACAATTTAATAGTAGGGTTTTTTTTTAACCTGAAACAAAATTACCCTTCCTGTCCAAATTCAAGAAACAAACATGACAGAAGAAAACCCTGCACACTGCACATCCATAGGGCTATTAAGATCTACCATATCTACATAGGACAGAAGATAAGATTATTGGACTGACTACTAGTCCTCTGCGGGGAAACGAGACTCCCGTTCCTCAGTGGATCCACGTGTGCACCGGAGGTTCCTATAAGGCACAAAAAGAAGACTTTTTGACAAGGTTAGTTAGAGTGCAATCTACCTGCAGAGTTGCAAACTGAGGGCAGACAGATGCAAAACTGTTAGCTCTTCACTTAGCTGTTGTCCAAAAGCACCAGGCACTGGGTGTGCTGCTTCAGGTGAAACCTCAGTAGCAGTGTTCATTAGGCAGTTGCCCTCATTTCTGTCTGGGGGCTTTCTCCCTCCATTTGGTGGTCTGTTGTAAAACAAAAGAAATTTGGGATGTTGCTTCTCTGTTAATTAAAGCTTAATTTCTACTTTGTCTTCTGGAATATAAAAGTGTGATATGCCAGTCTAGGTGATAACATTATTTAAAATAGCTTTTTCAGAGTGTTTGATCTGTGTGCTCCTGTGTTGGGGATATATTTATATATTTATATTACTTATTTTAATTGCCTGGATAGCAGGGAATAATCAGAAAAAAAAGAGCATGAATGTTGTTCTGTATGATGACATCCAAGAGGTTGGTTTTTTGATTTATTTATTTTTTTTTCCTCTCCAAAGTGTCTTTACTGATCAAAAGTTGAATATTATGGAGTGAAATAATACAGCAAGAATTGATATTTTAATTAAATGTACAAATACTGAAGTTACAGATGAGGCACACAGCACTAATTCTGAATGGTTTTCTTGCCATTTAAATATTTTTAGTTCTGGCTTCCTTGCTTCTTTGGAGATTATTGAGGAAACGATGAGTTTGTCAGCAGCGTAGCAAACTCTTCAGTCAGCTTTCCAATTCCTGATGAACTTGTGGGGTCCTTCCCATCTTGCTGTTCCTTTGCATTTGGAAAATAGTGCTTTTTATACATCTTACAAACTGTCTTCCCAGGCCTTCTTAATGAGTGGGTTACAAATGACTGCTGTCTTTAGCAAATTGTGAGGGGATCACGCTGACAGGCATGCAGCCTCGGGGACACTGTCACAGTGAACCCCACCTTCCCAGCTAGCAGGGCTTAGCACTGTTTGCTTCCCCAGGTATTTAATTGCTTGGGGCTGATAGTTTCTTAATGAGTGAGTTATTTGCTAATGCACTGATGCATTGTCCCATCGCTCGTTTCAAGGACCATATTTAATGAGGATTGTAAACCAGAGAAGGCCATACATGTGAAAAGTTAAATCTTGGGGACAAAAAGAGTCCCATGATAAGTAAGGAAGCCATGCACCATAATTACACTTTGCCTAACTTCTGGATTGCCTCTTTACCCCCCCAGTTTGTGTATTTCAGCAGACAGCTGAGCAGCTGCCTCTGTTAGGAGGGCTGTCCTTTCTCCTCTCTTCCCCACCCTGTTCTGTCCCCTTTGACCTTTTTTTGTACCTCTCCATTCCAGCATGGTAGTCTGAAGCCTTTTTCTGTAACTTTTTGAGTATTACTGTTACTGCTATAGAAATTAATTGTCCTGTTGTGTATGCAATGTATATCTCACATGTGCAATGTTTGTTTTTACTTTGAAATCCATGGTCAATGTCTTCTTTCATGGCAGAAAAGAGGGGATCTGATGATAAAAAAAGTAGTATGAAGTCCAGTAGTCGAGAAAAACAGAGTGAAGACACAAATACAGACTCGAAGGAGAGTGATACTAAGAATGAGGTCAATGGGACCAGTGAAGACATTAAATCTGAAGGTGACACTCAGTCCAATTAAAACTGATCTGATATGACCTCAGATCAGACAGAGGTAAGTGCATTATTTCAAACTTTGATTAGGGCTTTTTGTTACTGTTTAACAGTGCAGCGTAAGTATGCACAGATGAAGATGGAACTAAGCCAAGTAAGAAGACATACTAAAGCACCTTCTGAAGGAAAAGACAGTGTAGTCCTGCAAAACGTTTTGAGGTACATTGTTTTGTCTCAGCTATTCTGTAGCAGACTCGTGCCCCCCATTAGTGTGCCTCTTTGGGACATATTTGTAATGTAGCCACCATAGAAAACATTAATTATATTTTTTTTATTTTTAGGGATTTTGTTATCGGGTTTTTTTTAAAAAAAAAAAAAAAAGTTGAACTGTTTTTGTATTTAAGTCCATATTGTGTTGGTACATGAGCAGAAACATTGCTTTAATACTTAATATTTGAGGCACATGTTGGACTACTTTGTTTTTATATAAACTGCTAGTATTTCTTTGTCAAGGATGTTTCTAGTTTTTTTTTTTTGCTTTATTGCCTTGCATTCTAATGCAGTTTGTTCTGTAACTCGAGAGCCAGTAGCATTGGATTGATGGAAGTGTAGGGTTTATGAATTATTGCAGCTGACTACCATACCTCACACAGCGTTGGTGTTGTGAGCGGCCCATGAAAAGCCAAATTAAAAATCAAGGATTCAGTCAAACTAAGCAGGTACTCATGCCAGGTACTCCTTTCTCTACCCACATCCATGTTTGAATGCTGTTGCCTGTAATCTTTTAAGCTTATTGTTGTGTTTTTTGATTTTCCAAGCTAGTGAAAAGGACTTTTTGTGTATTGTGTGGATACTGTACACCTGATGTTAACAGAACGGCATTTTCTTTCGACTGTGTGTAGGGATGCAGTGCTGCCCAGAATTAGATATCTTTAAAGAGTTTAAAATGCAATAAACACTACATAATAACCGCCTTGTTACTTTCAATGCAATGCAAGTCTTTCAGAGGTATGTGTTTAATATTTCCTACTGTGTAGGAGAATGTGCAGTCAGCCCTAGTGCAGAGGAGTGGAATGGCTGGTAACAGACTTCTAAGGCAAATGTAAATACCAAGACAGATGCCACCAATTGATTGCAATGTTTGTGGCCAAAAAAATGTGTGCTGGAACACTGCTTGTTGGAAATGAAACAGCTAAACAATAGGAAATAAAAGTACTGTATTAAAAGGAAAACTTGAAGTTTTCCCCCCACTCTTGACGTAGTTTTCTTACTCTTAAAGAAGGTCTTTAGTTGTATTCCTGAAATAAGGAACTAACAATGGAGAGTACAGCTGATAATGAGCTTCTTGGAATGTTAATTGTTGCTGTAGTTTCCTTATTTATGCTAGGAGTTCTCCAACAGTTAATGTTGATTATTAAACCATTAAAGCTACATCACTGCTTCTAGAGGCAGTCGTGTTCAGTGTTGATGTTTTTGTAGAGTTTAGATGGCAGCTAACAACTGGGACAATAAATAATGGTAAACTGAATGCTCCCAATGCTGTCTAATTGTCTGTTTTCCCAAACTTTTGCGTTCTAGGACTACTACCTGAGGAGTCTGTGAAGACAGCGGAAGACAGCTGAAACTGAAGATCTGCTTTAAAATGAGGTGAAAGAAAGCTGTAGTGGCGTAGAAAAATATAAAAGTTGAGTTAGAATTTTTATTTTTATTTTTATTTTTTTTTTATAAAATTTAATTCAGGACTGGTGTTTCCTCCCAGAGTTCAGAAAGATGTGTTGATAATAGCACATATGCTACTGAGAATATTAAGTCCTGTATCCTTTTTTTTTTCTTTAAGACTTTTTAAGATAAGATAAACCAACATAACCTGAACACATGGCTTGCTCAGTGTTTAATTGCAAGTTTTCATTCTTGGACTTTAAAACACAAAAATAAATGTTTAGTATTTGTGTGAATCGAACTAAAATGAATCCCATTTTTACAACTAAGCTATTCCTAGCTTCTTGATATATGAGAAATGGAAATAAAGTATCTTTGAATTTCTGTTACAAATTTGATTGTCTCTGTCATTGAGTGTTTAATATTAAATAAGTCTCTTTCCTAATAAATCTACTCCTGTCTTCAAGCTTAGTCCATTAATTTGGATGCTTAGTTATTCTGTGGTGTTTATGGGTTTGGGTTTTTTTGGTGTCCTCAGTTAGTATTTCATTTCAAACTTCCTTTTTCAGCTGTCAGAAGGCAGTTGGATTCTGTGTCCCCTAAAAAGTGCAGATTATGGCACAGTTGGTTAAGAAATTACAGAAACCTGGCAATACAGATGTAGGCCCTAAGCCTTTATAAAGCAGTTGGACCTTGCAGCATTATCAAAGATGTCACTGCTGAGACTGGCCCTCAGCCTGCCTTGTATTTGCATGGTACTATCAGTTTGGAATATGAATTAACAACTGTCTGCACGTTACAGCAGATACAAGGGAAGAGAGACATCCCTTCCACTTGCTTGGGAAGCTGTAGTGCACGTGTGGTTCTTGTTGGAGAAGAACTGCACTGTGAACTGGTGAGCAGCAGGCAGGGAAGTGCCCTGCAGAGCTGTGTCTGGAAGGCACTGAATTACATTCTTAAATGAAGCATTATTTCCTGTTAGCATTCAGGACTTGAGCACAGGTGTTAGCAGAGCTCACACATGGACAAAGCACTTTGTAACTTGCTGCTTCTACTGTCAGTGTGCCTTGTACATAAAGGGACCTGTGTGTCCATCCCTCTGGGGAAGTGGGGTGCTGGGTTTTTCATGTGAGGGGTGCCACATGCAGACAGCCACCTTCTGGTTTTGTCTTTTATCTTGCCAAGGCAGATGCCCATAGAGGGGCACAGGGGATTGAGACTGGGGAGGTGGGGTTTAATGCAACTGGGACCAAGTAAAATTAGAACTTCAGTTCTAATTATGGATATTGCATGAACACCTAATCATTTTGAAACTTGGGCAAAAGTGGATGTGTTAACTTCTTTCAGTGGCTAAAATGTTTGTCTTGCACCTTGTGTTACAGGACTAGCATTTTCCTTTCCTTATTTGGTGGAGGTATAAATGATAAAATGAAGTACCTTGTAGTGAATTGGACTGGGATTCAGATTCTGACAGGTCTGATAGTGGAGTCTCTCCAGTGCACTGGAGATGGAGGAAAAATTGTCCTTCAGAGCACAGGACACACAGTGCCTTTCCAGTACCTCCCTGCAGTTTTGACTGTACTGAGCATCTCCACAGCAGATTCATCTGTGTGAAAAGTGGCACCTTCAGAGCTCGAGCCCAAGAGAAATAGAATCTCAGATTTTCTAGGAAAGCTGAGCAAAACACAAGCAGTTTATTTAAGTAAGTACCTCCTACATGCTTTCTCCATGCTGGTTTTGACAGCCTGACAGGCTTTTTTTAGGTGTTAAAAATATACTGATTTATTTCCATGATTTTTCATGGAAAAAATATATATATTATATATATATTATACTGATTAAATCCATGATTTTTCAAAGTCATGTTAAAGTTTTATGAGGGTCCTGTCTGCTCTAGAGCGCCGTGTATCATCCCCCCACCCCCTGAAAAAGGAAGAGATCCAGGCACATGAAACAACTGATAGTTTAATATAAGTGAAGAGTAGCAACGTTGGTTCAGTACAAGTTTGTAGTGCAAACAAAAGTTGTCCTTGGAAGAACAGTAAGTTTGTAAACTTAGTTTCAGTTGACATTACCAACAGTTTATTGTTCAAAGAAAAAAAACCAAAAAAGCCCCCAAAAACCAGTTAACATAGCTAGTGTGCCTTAGAGTTTATCAAACTGCATCAAACATACAAAAATATTTCTCTGAATGCATAGACTTATTATTACAGTCACATCATGATTAAAGTTTTAACACATTAACTGTTACTCTTTGTGGAAACTAGAGCAAATAAAGCTTTTCTTAAACCAGCTGCTCCTACAGCTGAATGCTCAGTAATTAGTGGAGGCAGTCTTTGCACTGATTTCCTAAACAAAGGGACTGAAAAGAAATCAGATACTCTTAATTTTGAGCCACTTAACTACCACTGTTTTTCAAACAGTTATTGCACATAATCTCAACTAGCTTCCAAGCTATGCTGAAAAGATAAATTTAGTTGTTAAAATCAAAGCTCCTTTCCTGCCCTACGAGAAAAATAAAGTGAGAGCCATAGTTAGGAAATTTTACCTTGCACTTTGTCACAGTCTTGAGCTTACCAGGAGTTGAATCGGGCTCTAAAGCAGCCCAGCTGCTGGAGAGAAGGGCCAGGGCTGAGAACAGGCAGGTAGCAGAGTTGAAATGATAAGGTGTGTATGGAGCAAATAAGAAAGGATGTTTGTTAATTATTCTGAATGCACTAAGCAAGAATTTTAAGCTTGAAACCCTGAACTCAGAGTCAAGAGTCTCTTCTGCTGGCAGAAGGGGTTTCTAGATGCTTCTGACACTCATGCTTTTACTAACCTTGCCTGGAAAAGCCACTTCAAGGCTTGAGCAGCTGCGCTGCAGGAAGCTAAGACGGGTGCAGCCGTGCTGCTCCTACCAAAGCACGTTGATTGCACTGTTTATGGACCCAGTGCCAACGTGACAGTCCAGAACAACACAAACACTGCATCAGGCTGTGCTCAAACTCTGCTCTACTGCAGCTTAATAACGCAGAGATGGAAGGAAAATCAATAGTACTGAAAGGGAGGGGGAAGCAGCTCATGTCCAGAAAAAAACCAACCCAGCTCCCTCACACCTCCACCCACCCCTGGACCCAGTTAAGGGGTTTTTGGTGCAAAGGTCATCATTACAGTTTTTGGTACAGAAGAAAACAAAAAGCCTCCTAAGGCTGCACTTTGGAGACTACCACATTAACAGGAACAGCTCCAGGCTGTTAAAACTCCAGCAGTGCCGTGACTTAAATACTTTGGACTGAACGGGAGTGACTTCAGAGTGTGTTTTAATGATGACTTTTGCCATTCATAAGACCCCAGGTGGATGTTTTCATTACTGACTGCAAGTGAAGCAGTCTGCAGCTTAACCAGAGTCTGGTTCTTGTTTTTGTTCCCCACCACCACCAAAAAAAAATAAATCAGTGGAAAGCACCTGGAGGCATTCAGCCCTCTGGGTTGAATCATCTGGATAAAATTTTTGACACTAGAAGTGCTAAGACTGTGCAACTTGCAAAGTTACAGGTTATTGAGTTGTAATGGTGCATGGTTCCAGTTTGGTATGGCTGCTCAAGAGCGTGGTGTGCTCCTCACAGGTGTGACACCTCAGGAGGACACTGTTGTGCTTCCCCTGCTCCTCACACAGCAGAAACTACCACACACCCTGGAAAGAGCTGGTCAGGGAGGGTGGGCCGTGAAGAAGTTACCTGACTTCACAGTACTGACTTGATGTGAGCAGTGCATAGCTCCTCCCATCCTTGGGAAGATGAAGAAATAAAACCATGGACACAGATGTGTGATCCCCTCTGTGCAGGCTTTCTTTTGAACTTGCTCTGTGACTTAAATGCTCCTTAATTAAGAAAGGCTTCCATATTATTTTTTTGTGTGGAGATGGAGAGATGCCATCACTGCAGTTATTGTCATATGGGAAAGAAACAAATATTTAAGTACAGACACTCCACTGATTTTCACTGATAAAAGTGAAAACTTTTATCTTTTCACTTCAGAGCATTAAATATTCCTATCCCCAGCAGGCAAGACAATGCATCTTGGCAAGTCTTTGTGAAGGGGCAAGAGATGATGAAGAACTTGCAAGCTGCACCTTTTTATAGAGCAACTGTTCATTGTATGCCAAATACCCTCTGATGTTTGATTTCATCAGGAAATTTAAAACATTTAAAACACACACAATTTCCTGAATCTCTTTTTCATGACTCTTACTTGGTCAAAGAGTGGGAGTCCTCAACATACTTTTCATATCAGTAATTATGTCTTTCCTACCCTCTGTTGCCAAGTACAGCCAATAAACTTAACTGACAGACACTGGAAGCATGTGATTTTAGTAGACAAATGAGGTATCCCTTCTCTGAATACAGTATCAAGTAAAAAAATAAAAGCAAAGGGGATATTAAATATAAAAGATAAACTATTAGTTAAAATAGTAACCCTAACAATAACTTAAGGTTTTAGACACGCTTAATTCACTGCCTCCAAAAGGCAGCAGCAGATAATTACCAGGTTTTCGTACTCTAGGTGCATCTGGAAGAGTCAGTAAGTCAGCTTGGACGCTCTGCTGTTGTAGCACGGTCTCTCAGTCAAAGCTGATGCAGCATTTCTGAAAGCAGAGCTCTCACTCTTCACAAGAACTAACTCCAGCTCCTGGAAGTCCTGAAGTCTGGCAACATCCTTGTCCTTTCAAAGAACAGACAGAACTACACATTATTTCTAAACAGATCAGGTCTTACGTTGTAAATATTTATAAGACTTGCTAAAGGAAGTAAACACTAAAATCCCAGGGAGGTGACACCCAACAATACAAATAAATAATGAAAGAAAAACAAATCCCACCAGTACACAGCCTTTTTTTCAAAGCAAGTCTGGGGTTTTTTCTCTCCTTGAACCGTACAACTTTTTTCTCCTTGAACCTCATTACGATTTGACTGCATTTGTGCATGCCACTTCCTTACTTAACTAAGAGTTGTGCCCAAGTGAGTTTCATTTAAATAGGTATTTTTGGAACAGAAGAGCGTGTTCATTTGTTAATGGCCTCTCTTTAAATTATTCACATGCCAATTTGTGGGTTTTTTCCCCTTACTATTGGTTCTTTCTAGGCAAGCAAACGATGAGGCAGAACGTGGCAATTACGGTAAAAGCACACTACTGCACTGTTTCTGCTACATTTGTTAAAAACTCAGGCTGTAACGGTTTCATGTGCTTTAGGAGCTGAAATACTCTGCTGTTCTGACAAGAACATTTTTAACTAAGTTGTGATGACGTTTTAAGCAGGTCCAATATCCTTTTGAACTTGTGAGCTTCAGTCAGTTACTGGTTTTTTAGCAGAAGGCCATCCACATTCTGCCAATCTTTTTACAGAAATACCTTCTCTGATGTCTGCAAAGTGCAAAATCAAATCAATCTCCAGATTAAATTCTTACCTTTCTTACTAGTGTATTGGGTAATTTTCTGATCTTCTCTACTTGTTCTGGATTAATGCCCAATTCACAGCAACTCACTCTGAGCAGATCTTGATAGGTCAGTTCTTGTCTGTCCAGCTCAATTTCAATGAAGTCATTGTCTCTGAGGTTCTGGACTCTCACCTTAAGCACAAGTTCTGATTGAAAAAAAAAGATTAGAATATTTTTCCTCAAAAAAAAGCCAAACCCCAAACCTAACCCTAAAGTATTTACCATGATCTTTCAAATTCAGGTTTTATAATACAATGCCTGTTATTTCACTGAGAAATCCTGTGTAGTTAGTGGAAGCTTCCATTTCAACAGCGAGAAATATATGGAGGAAGCACCACTGCCATGTTAAAAATCTGATCCATCCAGTCACAAAATCATGTTGTTACCAAAATACATTTGATGCTATATAATACATTGTAAAATTTCAATTTTTCTCTTGCTTGGACTGATCTTTCCATCAGTTTGTGAAGTATGACCATGTTTAAAATACAGTATACAGTTACTTAGCAGAGCAGGAAAAAAAGTTCTGGGTACTTCTGGCCAAAGAATTCAACATCTCTGTTCCACATGAGTCTGAAAGCGGAATGGTTCTTTATCTTCCACCCAGTAACAAAAACACGGGCCAGAATGTAATAGAAGGGCAGGAAATCACACTCCATTACCTTGCATGTTATATGGGAACGTTCCAGTAAAGAAGAAGGGCTGAAACGCTGGTGCAGGACCAGTGGGTGAGGTGTCAGCTGGCAGAGGTGCGGCCCGTTCGGGTGCCAGCGGAGAGCAGAGAGCTGCGCTGCGGGGCGGCGTGGGCGGGCAGGCGGGGCCGCTCCCTGCTCCAGCCTCGCTGCTCTGTGGGGCTGGGCCGGCTGCTGGCGGGCCGGGAGGCTGCTCTGCAGCGCCTGGTGCAGGAGGATCATCCTGGCTGTCGCAGGACGTGGGTGTGCCCGTGCTTTCCACCCGGGTCGCTGGTGAGCACGGCCCAGCTTCGCACTGGGAAGCGGAAGAGATGGAAGCGCTTTCACTGGGGGATCCTGCCGAGCTGTCGGGAATGCTCTCCTCAGTGTCACCGTACGGGAGCGGGGGGTTGGACAAGTAGTCTGCAACAATTGGCAAGTGTAAATCCTTCACTCCTTGACATTCAGTTTCTTCCTCTATTAATGAAATTCAAAAACACAGGGGTAGGGGATGGAGAGAGAAAAACCCCACCGTGTTACTGGCTAGATCCTCCTCATGATGAGTAGTTTCTCTCCTATTGTGTCTTAAAACTACATCACATTCTGAGGTTATCAAAGGATGATGCTAATTTATCATAAGCATGTTAACACCTGGAAGGCAAGTAGCTATAAAATGAAAGAAAAATCTATGAATTTCTGCGATATGGTGTGTTTTTTTAAAGTAAAGTGGGGAAAAAAGAAATAACAGTTGAAAGATACGCAATTTCTAGCAGCGTTATTCCAGCGCTTTCAAACGAACTGACTGACCTGTGGTTCTGTGCTAAATCTCATTTTGCAATGCTTTTAATAATGCTGCTGTAAATAGTTTTATTATGAGCCATGCCAACAAATCAAACTGAGTATGTCTTCGGGTAAGTGACTATTTGATATAATACCCAAGCTAACGCTTCTCTTGCTTAGAAGTACTGCAGCAAATGACATTCTTGCCTGACTGAGGATCACAGAACATCAATACTGATGTCAAAGCAGTTCAGAATGATCTGCTCAACAGCACTGCACTCCCAGAATAAAAACCATTTAGGAGAACATAAGTGATGATGCGTGTTAACTCCCCAGGAAACACACAGAAGCTTAACAAACAGAAAAATAAGGCAACTGTGAACAGAGTTCATTCATGCACACTTGACAGTTTAGATGTTAAAAACAACCCAAGACATTTGCCATGAACTAAGGCCAAGAGATGAGCACCTCACCCAAAGAAAAGAGAAATGCTCAGGCAAAGAACACACCGTTCCTTCAGTTGGGACTGCTGTAACCTTAGTCAGGATTTAGCTGCAACTTCATTTAAGATAATTATACACTGTTGATGTAAGGGCATATCATTGTAGAGAGCAATTTAAGTGCAATTAGCAGAAGACAAAACACCAACATTTCCAAAGGTGAGCACTTTAAAACTGTAATCTGGAGCACAGGACCTCCCTGCTGATGGAAACAGGCAGCGGGAGCGTTCAAGATTGTTGCATACATCTACCTAGGTTTGCTGTCCACACAAAAAGTGTAAGAGACAGAATTATGGGGCAAAAATTAATCATACTGCATGTCACAATATATTAAAAAAATGCTCAGAAGCCATAATTTGTGAAATGCTGCAGTTGTTTTGCGTGGATTTGTAACATTTCTTATGGTCACACAACAGTCAAACTGTGAAAGGCTCCATCTGCAGCCTGTGTGCTAACTTCTGATTAATGACAGCAAAGAGGATGGCAGCAGCACACTTCCCAAAGTATGCTTTGCTCAGATTGAAGACAGCTCTTCAACCTCTTGATGACACAGCTCAAAATAAAAGGCCTTCCTAGTCGAAATCCCCGAGTCTATTTGCCCCAGTGTGAATTACAGTTAGAAACAGGAGCTATCTCATGAGATACAACAGTCCCAGCCAAAGTTGTGCTAATCTGCTGCCTCAGATAAAAGCACTAAAAATGCTTAAATGCTTTAGTCTTTAGACCAAGAATTTTAGATGACTTTTAAGATGTGAAAGGTACCTCCCAAAATCTTCCGGATGTCTGGTTTCGAAGTTAACTCCACAGCCAGCTCTCCTTTAGTGGTGAGGATCTGCTTATCTGCACCAGCATCCAGCAGGCAGGACACCACCTGAGCATGGTTCCGCTTACAGGCCCAGTGCAAACAGGTCCTGGGGGGAAAAAAGCAGAGGGGTTTCGCTGTCAGCCCCAGATCTATCGCCCCGGCTCCTCCTCCTGTGCTCGTCCTAATTCACCTGAGCTGCACGTAGAGTGACAACAACTGGGAATAAAGTTTCCTTCATTGCATTGCTTTCTAAAAGTTAAGATTCTACAGCAAGTTCTGCGGGGGAAGACCCTCTTTTACCTTGCTACAGCACCAAGAGCGACTCTACTGCTGCCCTAGAAAGCTGGACACGAGCAACTTCAGAAGAGGTCCTCCGGCAAAGCCGCAGTGACAGGTGGAAGGAGGCTGCCCTCCTCCCGTTCTGATCCTCTTTAGCAGCAAATCTCAAAGCCTCCCGAGATTAGCATCTCCTTTTTTGTAAATAACAAAACTGAGAAACAGAAGAGCTGCTTCCGCAAGCTCAAGGGGCTCTCCCGACCCCTAACGAGGGGCTCCCGGCCACGGGATGCCCCGAGCCCAACTCACGTCTGGCCAAACCCCCCCCGCCCAAGGCGAGGCCCGAGCCGGCCGCCCCAGCAGGGAGCCGGGCCGGACCGCAACCCCGCACCCGGAGTCTGACCCCGGGCACCGCCAGCCCGACCCCACAAAGGACGCGGGTTCCACGATGGGACCCCTGCGCGGGCTCCCGCCCCCCGGCCCCGCCGTCCCCTGCCCGGCCCGGCCGCCCCCGGCGTCCCTCACCAGCCGTCGATCTCGTTGCGGGAGTTGATGTCGGCCCCCGCGCCCAGCAGCCGCCGCACCTCCGCCACGTCCCCCAGCGCCGCCGCCTCCCGCAGCCGCTCCTCCAGCTCCCGCGCCTCCGCGCCGCCGCTCATCGCCGCTGCCGGGGCGCGGGGCTGGCTGACACCAGGCAGGGTCGCCCCGCCTCGGCCCGGCTGCGGCCGCCGCTGCAGCCCCACCCCGCCGCGGCGGGGCCGCCGGAGCCCGTGACAAGGCGGCGAAGGGACGGCGGGCCCGGGGGCCTCCTCAGCGCCGCGCCGCCGAGCCCTCTCCGCCCCGCCGCCGCCCGCTGCCCCGGCCTTTCGCTCCGGCGGGCGCCCTTATGGCCGCCGCCATCTTGTGCGCGGGGCCGGGGCGGGGTGCGGGCCGTGCGGGGGCTGCCGCGGCCGCTGTCCTGCCCGAGGGCGAGCCAGCCGCGGAGTAAACCGAACCCGCCGGCGTCGTGGTGGCCCGGACAGGGTGAAAACACCAGACCCGAAGCATTTCCGCCGAAGGTCTCTTCCACCCTCACCCGCCGCAAACAGCCCGAGCGCTGTGCGGAGTCCTGAGGGCGCGAGGGAAGAAGCGGCGATTCAAAATGGCCCGGCTGGCAAAGGCCCAGCGAACTGGCTTTGCCCTCCTCGGGCGTTTTTAACTGTCGGGGACACTGCCTGGCTCCTGCCTTAAAGCCCCGACCATGGGCTGGGGCCGGGCAGGCACCCCCAGCCCCTGTTCAAAAGCTGGGAGCAAAGCCCCCTGGGTTTCCCAGGGCACCCCCAGTTCCCAGCCCTTGGCTCTGGCCCGTCGCTCACCCTCTGCATTCAGGCACTGGGCGTGTGTTGGGCTCTTTTTAACTCCAAGGTTTCTATTTTAGCATCAGTGTCTGCCACCAGTGAGAAATTTGCACTAAACCTTTTGTTGTTGTTGTTCTTTTATTGCTTCTTTCCTTATTAGCGACATTATTTTTAACCTACCGTTTAATTTAGGGCTCGGGCTGCAGTCGCTTTTTGCTGCCGTGTTCCTGAGGTGACAATTATGTCAAGACTACGCCTGTGGTATTTACCCTCCGAACACTTCCCGTATATTTATCAATATAAATGAAGCTTCAAAACAAACAGAAACAAACAGAAACAAACAAACAGAAACAAACAAACAGCCCACAGGCCAGACCCTTCTTTTTCCCTAAGCGACCGCCCGGCGTCCCTGCAAACCGCCCAGGTGAAGGCAGGAGGGACAGGCGCAGAGGGCAGTGACGTTTTTAACGGGTGTGACAAAGGGGACGCAGTGACTCGGTGGCATTTTTTTAACACCGGATCACATGCCTGCCATTGTTCACACGCAAGAGACTGAACACAGCCTGAGAAAACAATTTTGCCCAGATCGTACCAAAAAGACACAGCCAACTGTAGGAGAAACAATTCGATTTAGAGAATGGTTTGGGAACAAGGTTTACCCAGTGACAACTGCAAATTCAGACCTGGAAGCCCAGCCTGCCTCCAGCTGAGCACTGCTGTGCCCTCAATCTTTGTGTTTTAACTCCCTTCCATTCTCAGTAAAAACTGCCTTAAGTGATCTCACTCTTTAACCCGCGAACCCGTTTGTTTTCAGCATCTGTGGCATAAAGCTGTAAAACACAAAGCTTTTAGGTACACAACTGTGGAGACATGGCTGTGCACCCTAGGAAGGAGAACGCTCTCTTGTATACTGTGAAAGCTTTAAGCAATCCCAGCTTATTAAATCTGGAAAAATCCAATAAAAGTGGCAAAATAGCCTGTGACAAAGTCGTATATGGCATCTCTCAAAATGATGAGTGCAGGAGTAGGCCTAAAAACAGAAACAGACTGTAGTTGATCAGTAAAACTGCACAGTGCCACTAGATGTCACGGTGGAACAGCAAGAGAAGCCCGAGGTGTAACTTTGCACTTCTTGCTGTAATTGTAAAATGCCTTTAAATTAGTTTTGGCACATCCATAGTGTCTCCATACAGCTTTGATCCTGCAGATCTCAGAGCTCTGTGCAATGCAAAGGCACATTATGCCATGTTTCAACAAGTGCCCCATGCAGTGAGCTGATTTCTTTAGAGTTATGGGGCTTTTTTATTTTCTTTTTTTTTTTTCTTTTCATTTTTTTCTCTGGAGCTCCTCTCCCAAGGCCACACTGGGGCTTTTAAGGACTCGAAGCCGACAGGCGCTGCACTGAGATGGTCTCTCTCACGCTCTCTGGGGATGAGTATCCTACTCTGCCGTGCTGGTGCCAAGCCCTGTTAAATGCAGCTCGGGTTCACCATCGCTTGGTTACACAACGTTCTTCTCCCCAGGGTCATAAGATTTCCTCCCGCAAGAAGGACTGGGTAGAAGAGGATTAGCAGCGAGTTCACTTGACTCAAAACTCCCTGCTGCCTCCATGAGCCTTCCTGCTGCCCCTGCCCCGTGTATCAGCACTGGTGTTGCACACTCCAAAGCCAAGGGATGCCGAGAGCATGTTCTTCCCCTGCTCCCTCCCTCCCTTTGCCATATGGCAGCTGGGTCTGTGCCCGCGCTTGGCGAGCCCCCGCCACGCCGGTGCCTGTGCAGGACACAGCTCTGTACATCCCCTGCTGAGAGCAGATCCGGCTGCACGCAGGCAGGTGCTGGCAGAGCGCTGGCCAGCGCCTTTGGAAGCTGCTGGGAATGCACCCGCTGCTTTGTGCTCACGGTTTGGCTGTGCAAAAGCGAGCAGGCACTTCACCCCCCAAACGTGCCTGCTACGTATGTGCTTGGCCCTCAGCAGGGACACACTAAGCTCTGCGCCACAGCCAGAGGGTGTGTGTGTGTGGAGCCCAGATCAGTGATATTTGGGGTTTTTTGTGATTTACAGGTGCTCAGCGCTCCCTGTGCCCTCACCACTCCCGGGGGAACGTATCCACCCGCCCTGGGCGCAGCTCTGCCGGCCTCTGGGCATGGCTGGGGCACGCCTGGCAGCGCAGAGCCAGCGCTTCGCTGCGACGTGCTTGGACATCCTCCTGCTGCTTGGAGTAACCACAAGGGAAAGTTGGGCCATTCTTTGTCCTCAGAGCGAGTTTTCCAGATTTTACTGGTTTAGTTTTAATATCTGTCTCTTTGCAAGCTTCCGACTGTGACTGAACCTCTGGATTGGTTCTTTTCTCCTTTTTTGGAGAAACCGTGGTCTGCCTGCTCTTTGCTCCTGCTTTTTTTTCCAGGCTTATTAAGTTTTTCACTCCCTTTGCATTTCAGGTTTCATTCCTTGACTCCTTTCACCAAGTTCTCAGTCATTTAAAATTATTATTATTATTAAACATCTTTTTAAAGGCTTAATTCCCAGTTACACAGTGATACACCTGTACAATGATATTTGAAACACCCAGTCCCCACCCAACCCACCCAAATCATGTTTCTGCCAATTTCAACCAACCCTGCACTTGTGTAAGTAAATTCAAAATAACATTTAGGGATAGTGAGAAATGTTAAACATTGTACTGAACAGGCATGCACAGAGAGAGAGAGAGATTTAAAGCTGTTGGGGCATTAAGGCTCAAGGAAATGGCAGGACTGGTGGAGAATAAAGATGGAATGAATTAAAAGTCAAGCCCAACATTCACCTATTAAACTAATTTAAACTAATTTACACTGCTTACTTTGGGCCTTTCACTGAGTGTTTAAATGCAGAGGAGATGGTCTCAGGCAGAAGTTGAAGCCACATGGGAGAAGCAGTTTGTGTTGTACCAGTCTCAGTGCTGGAAGTCCCTGTGTAAGCCTTTGTAGGTGAATTAGGTTAAATTTGAAGCGCCACGTTATCGAGTCTGAGCCTGTGTCACCAAGTGCTCACTTTGTGCCCCTGGAAAGACACATGGGGCACAGAGGCTGATTCAACCTGGGGCAGGTGTCTAAGAACAGTGCAGACAAATCATCCTCTGGAGATGCCTGTTGTGTTCTACCTGCTGCCAAAGGAGCCAGAGGTAACGAGCTTTGAACCCAGTGATTTCCAGCTGCCTCGTGTCAGGAAGGTGAGCACCGGTGGCAGGGTGGCTGGGGCCCTTCCTTTAGCTTCTCTATTCTTGATGAGAGAAATAAACCCTTCCAGTGAATTGCAGAGTTGCAGGGAACTCACCAATTACCTTTCTTTTGATCTTAAATCATGGCTCTTCTCACCAAATCACTGAGCAGCAATGCTGGTAGTGGTACAGAGGGCTGGGATTTAGGACAGGTCTCACCCACCTGGAGCATCCCTGAATCACACTGCAACCAGCTACCCCATGGATTTCCAGCCCTGCTGAGCATCCTGCAGGAGCTTGAGGGGAAGCTGAGTGCCTAAGAAAGGTGTTTTTCAGGTGATGTGAGCACACAGATACACGTGCCTGCAGCATGGAGTGAAATTTCACAGGGGGGTTGGAAAATGGCACTGATATTTGGGAGAATGGTTATCTGCAGGGGAAGGGTTTGCTCAGGCAGCAAAATCCCTTCAGGAATCAGGCATGGTGTGCAGCTGGCTTTTTTCATTTGTTAATTTAACATTGTACCTGTTTGTAGGACAAATAAATAATTTCTGAACAAACAAGTCAGAGAACTTGGAACCTGAGGGGAGTGGTACATCAGCTCAGGGACTCGTGGTTAAGAAGTCCAATAGATTTTGATAACAACTGGAAATTGTTCAGTGGATTAGTGTCTAAAGCCAGTTTGGCTTCAAGGAATGACAAGCCTGAGCTGCAGTGCCATGGATCCAAACTTCTCCCCCAGAGGGTGGTTGTTGCTTGTACTGCAGTCCTGGGTAGGGTCCCCTGGTGTGAGCCCACTCCCCTCTGTGCTAAGAGATGTCCTAGCTCAGAAAACTGAGCAGACAAGGGACCACCTTTGCTTTTTCTCCAAACATCTGGTTGCATTCCTCTCTGCTTGTGTCTGTGGTCCCTCACTTTGCTCTCCCAAGCCATGAAACAGGCTCATCCTGGGGACACGGGGCAAGTGTGTGTAGTTGCCCAGCTGCTGTGTGGGGCCATGTTCTATCTAGGAGTTTGGAGCCAAAAGGCTTCTGTGGATCTTGTCCCAGTTCATCTTCCACAGGAGCTGACTCCCATGGAAAGTGCACATGCTGTTAAAAAGATGATGGAGATGGTTCACCTGCATTCCTATAAAAAGAAGTTGTTTTACTAAGACAAGCATTTGTTTCTGCGGGGCTTTTTTCTTTAGAATAAGCTGGCCCCATGCAGGAAACCAGATCAAGGTGTCTGGATTCTCCTTAGGTTGTGTTTTGGCCATCAAGGAGAAAGCCACAAATGCAAATCATAACCAGTTACACTGAGGGGCTCTGCCCTGTGCACCCTTCACGGTCCTGAGGCATGGCCAGTCAATTAGAACCTCTCCATGGACTCGGATGGGCTTCCAACCAGACGCTGTACAGTTCAACAGGGTAATTAGCAAAGCTGTAACTAAAGAGGTCTCCATGGAGATTGACAGCATCACCTCCCAGCTAGTACATTCTCTGCCTCCTATTCTAAATTTGTTCTCGCTGTCTTCCTGGCTCTAATCCATAAGGTTAGCTAAATCTTCCAACATTCATGATACACCAAAGCAGTGGAGAGAAGGACAAAGGCAGTTGGGAGGGAGCAGAGAGAGAAATAACCCCGGGCCTTAGGGAAAGCAGCAGAAACTGCTCAGACATATATAGCCCCAGTTTCCAGGATGGGATTAGGCAGAGCAGCACCTCTGCCTGCCTGTCACTTGCAAATTCTTGCTAATACTTTAGGAGCTTATTGGAGGTCAGCACCAAACACCCAAACAGCCTAATCTGTATTATAGACACATAATCAAAGTCACAAGGTTTTACATAATATATATTGGTGACACAAGAAGTGTTTGTTCGAATAATTTTGTCATCAAGATTAGTGGCCATGAAAGCCCCTACTGTGCACTAACCTGGTTTTCTGTGGCCAGATTCCTCAGAGAAATTGAGAAGGAGCTGAGAAATACAAACCAAGTGTATGTTCTGGAACAGGAACAGGATTGGGTTTCTAGCCATGGCAAAGTTAACAAAAAAATTAAAAAAAATGACATGTGTGTGAGCTAGAAAGGCTTGTGCTTAGGCTGCAGCTTAAAACATGCAAAGAAATGGCTTTAGATACAATTTTTGAGTTCATCAATTTTTTTCAGACAGTTTTGGGGTTGCAGCAAATCACACCTCACACTCACACATCAATTCTGCAGCAGTGGCAAGAAGTGGGGATTTAAAAGACAAACTGATGTCATTTGACCCACCTGTGGGCTTTGTGTTCTCCTTCAGAGAGGTGGAAGCTGTGGCACAGGGGGAGGGAGTGGTCTAGGCTCACAGAGTAAGTCCATGGCAGAGATAGGAATGGTCCCATGTAGATAACAATTCCATATCAACAAATCTAATTGTTCTTAAAAGGAAATTAGTGTATAGAAATATTTAAAATGCATGGAAAAGTCTGTTTTTCCCGCCTCACACAGAGCTTTGTAACTGCAGTGTTACAGAAACAATAGAAAAAATGTGCAAAATTACAAAAGAAGAGACATGAAAAATTTATTCAACACCATTTTCTCTGTGATGGAAGAGACAAAGTCACAGCTCATGCCATGGATTGCAGAGGTGATGTGAAGGTTTTCCAAGCACATAGCCCAGCTTGTCCTCATGGCTGATGCACAGCAAAGCCAAAGGTTTTGCCAGGGTACCCCAAATCCTCCCGTCTCACTGCAGGAGTTCACCCCACCCAACTGAAGCACCTCATTAGGAATCCCATTGCCTTAAACTTCCCCACAGTCAACGAGGAGAAAGCAAGAGAGATGCCAGCCCGACATCTGCAGAAGAGAAATCGGAACGTGGGAGGGCTGAATTGTCCTCTAGATTTGCAGCAATTCACATGCCGCTACCATGTGAACCCAGGACTAAAATCACACCCAGCACTCCTGAAAAGCTCCTTTGTGGAAGCAGAGCTGACTGAACTGGCCTTCAGGTCAAGAGAAATCAAGCTCTGGGTGGGATTTCCAGGAGTGTTTGGCTGTGACCTCAGCCCGCTCCCCTTTGAAGTCAGCAGAATATTTACCATCGACTCCAATGGGGAGAAATCAGGCGGTGCCAGAGCGGGCGGAACGCTGGCCCCTGACGATGCTCTGATGCCTTTGTGCCTCCCTGCTGTGTCCATCATTCAAACACCATCCCAGCAATGGCTTAGATAAGCAGTGAGCCCAACATGCAGGCCCTGGAGGCACAGGGAGATGATAATGATTAAACCACACGAATCTCTCCAGCATTACCTGCAATCGCTCTGCCGGCCACCGTCACACAGAATCACAGGATCCCAGAGTGTCAGGGGTTGGAAGGGACCTCAAAAGCTCATCCAGTCCAATCCCCCTGCTGGAGCAGGAACACCCAGATGAGATCACACAGGAAGGCGTCCAATCGAGGACTGGTTCACTTCAAATCTGCCGTGGAAAGGAAAATGCTGCATCTGGGTGAACCCTGCTTGGCTGCAGGTGGGCTCTTCAGGCTGCAAACAGTAAAGGATCAAAATAAAAATGTAAGTTGAATTAGCTGAAATCAGAAAGAGAGACAATGAAAAAACCAAAAAAAGCCATTAGATGCAGACAAAGATCCCACTGCCAGGGCAGCAGCATTGGCTTGCCACTCTGCATTTTGATCAGTGGAAGCAGATCCTCAGTGCTTTGCAACCATCAGTTGCACGTCAAGCTTGTGTTCAGATCTGCTGCTGGGTGAGTGCCAGGAGAGGAGCACCCTGTCCATCCCAGGTCTGCATCCAGCCATCCCTGGGCATTTCTAGTAACGGTGTCAGTGGCCCAGAAGACATTTCTTGTTTCTGATGGCCGTCATCTGGGTCAAGCAATGCTGAGCAGATGATGCCTTGCATCTGGTGGTAAAAGAGTACACATGGCAAACTGAAACCAAATAGTTCAGCTTTTGGAAAGCCTGTTAATGTGCCCAACTTAGCAGGTAGGGGCTGCTCTGGCAGAGATCACACTCTCAGCACGGTTAGAGGACAGGCTGCGTGACAGCCGGGACCGCTAACGGCCGGCAAAGCCAAACGAAGGCAAGAACTCTCCAGTTAAAAGGAATTTTGTCCTAATTTAGATTTAAACTCCAAGAAGACAGAATTGACGCTAAAAGGATTTCACTGTATTTGCAGAAATGGAAATAATTCCGTTTTGTGAAAATTAATTATTGTTTATAGCAAAGTTTTGGATACCAAACCCTTGGAGGAGCTTTGGGACTTCCAGGTTGTCTGGAGAAGCCAACGCTTGTTGGCTGATGAAAAGCCCAGTCACTGGGAGCTGCTCTGCATCTCCTGGAGAGGCTCCCAGCCACAACAAGGGCTTCCAGACTTGACAGATTCACTGGTGTGGTTGTCTCACAAAGCACAAAACCAGGCAAATCTGCAACAGTTTTATCTCACCTTACAAACTCTCAGCTCAGACCTCATCCACTGAGAGGTTCATAAAAGGATCAGCTCAGAGTGACGGTGGGATGGTACCTTCATGCTGAAGTCACAGGGAATTAAGGCAAACCAGGAGAAACTCTGGGTTTTCAAGGAAAAAAAGATGACAGCTGGTAGGGGGATAAATTAAATTAGCACAGCAGGTTCAGGTCTTACTGTTTATATGAACTGAATCACATCACAAACAAAAGCAACGTGACATTTCTAGACTGAACTAGCTTTCTGAGAAGCAAATGGTGCCCATGGGGTAGGAAGCAGGGTGTTGGGACTCAAGCCTTTCATGGCTGTGGCTGTGTGATACTCAGCAAGTGATTTCCTCCCAGCTTTAAATTGCTAAAAGTAAATAAGGGAGGTTAAATTAGGGTCATTTGCAGACTGAAATGAATCTGTGCAACGGGTCTAATAATATTCATTAGCCTCCCACAGAAGGACATGTAGAACTAAATTAACTCACATTCCTGGAGAAACATCACCAGCCTTGGTGAAAGATGTGCCAGGAACTCAACCTGAGCATGTGCCAGGCCCACACCTCACTTCCATCCTGAGCTTTCATTCAAATCGAACTGGAACCAAGCAGAAAAAATGGAAATAACAAAGAACAACAACAAATGGTCCAGTTAAACCCTGAGGTTTTCGTGCTGTCGCTGTACAGCCACAGCAGTGCTGCAGGACACGGGGACATCTCCACTTGCACACCACAGATTTGGTGCCAGAGTTCTCTGAAGTTCTGTTACTGAAGGTAGCCATGAACCTAACCACGAGGTACTGAAACCTGCAACAAAGCCAGGTGCTGAAGCACCTGTGAGGGACGGGCTTCCCCGTGTTCAGCTGGTGAGAGGACCCTTGTCCAGCCTGTGCACTGTGCAAGCAGGTAGCTGAGGGGGTCTGACACGGCAAGCGTGGGCCCTGCAGTGATGCCACTGTGTCCACCATTTCTGTCTCTTGGCTTCCCAGGTTGCATCACAGATCTCGGATTTCTCTGACTCAAAGCTGAACTGGTGGAGCAGGTCTCGCTCCACAGTGAGGGTGACAGAGAACAGGCTGGAAGGGACGCCGGGAAGTGACTTAGGCCCTCCTGCTCTAAGGTAGGATGAACTCATTCCCAACATTTGACCTTTGCAATCTTAACAATCCAAAGACACCAGCTCCATGGCCTCCCCGAATTATCTATGGGATATCTAAGGCTTTGCCTCAGAAAGAGAGAGAGGAGGAGATGGACCAGTGACAGACAAGCCTCTGGGCCCAGCCTTTCCCCGTATCTCGCTGATAACGGGTCGATTATCTTCCTTTGTACCCTCTTGGCCTCTTGCTGTGCTGTTGCAGACAGAATAAACCCAGCAATGATGAACCATCATCAAACTGGTGATTGCTTCCTGCCCAGCTTACGTTAGCAGAGCCAGAGAAAGCCAGTGATGATCAGTTGTACGTCTGCACTCAGAGATAAAACCCCCGAGCAGAGCCATCTGCCGAGGCACGAAACAATAACGGCGGCGCGAGCCGTGCCTGGTGCCGTGCCACCAGCTCGCGCCGAAACACAGCCTAGCGCAGGCTGAGCGCTGGGTTCTAGCAGGTGGCCCATAACCCTGCAATAAAACCCCTGACATTATTGATTTTCCCCCTCCTAAACTGAGCCCTTTTGCCTAATGGCGTTAACTCCTGCTCACGGAGCATCTGCAGGTGAGCAGCGTGCACACGGAGAGCGGCGGGGAGCGATGGCTGCTCCCAGCGTGGCCCCGGTCCCCTGAGCCTGTCTGTGCATGCTGTTAGCTGCTCAGATGGGTTAGTGCAGAAGTCAAAACCAGTGCTTGTTGGTTATGGGTGGGGGGAAACTGAAATATGCTTCCACCACTGATTGTGCCTACAAATGGCCCCAAAGGTAGGACCCAGGCACAGCATTACCACTGCCCTGCTCCTATGTGTGTGCTTCCAAAGCATGTGGCCACCCCAGCCTCTGCCTTGGCTTTGATGGTGGGAGGTGCATCACCTGGTGCCAAAATCCCCCTCACTTGGCCAACCTCGTGTGTGCTCTTCTGAGGGGTGTGGAAAGGTGTCCAGGCCAGGCTGCCTGGCCATCCCTCACAGCCCAGACTGAGCAGGTCCTGCTGAGGCTCGTGGGAGAGAAGGGGAAGGGAAGGGAAGGGAAGGGAAGGGAAGGGAAGGGAAGGGAAGGGAAGGGAAGGGAAGGGAAGGGAAGGGAAGGGAAGGGAAGGGAAGGGAAGGGAAGGGAAGGGAAGGGAAGGGAAGGGAAGGGAAGGGAAGGGAAGGGAAGGGAAGGGAAGGGAAGGGAAGGGAAGGGAAGATTTGGCCCTTTGCAGCCCACAGCAAGCTAAAGCTGAGGTCTCGAGGCATCATCTGGATTTCTGTGTGGGTTTGGAAGCACTGTTGCTGCTTGAGGGAAGCAGTTGGCTGCTGTGCTCCAGAAGGGATCTGGCAGCGACGTTCCCTCTCAAATATCTGGCTATGGGCTTTAGGCACAATCAGCTTTACAAACAGGCTGGAACATCGTTACTTTCTACATGAGACAGAGGTTTTTTTCAAAGCACTTCTCTGTTGAGGCATTACACTTTCATCTGTTCAGGGACAAGGAGCCACCTCAGGAGCGGGAACGGTGATGGTGGGGCTGAAGAAGAGCCTGTCTTTGCTTAAAGCTGAGCTTAAAGGCAGAAGAGGTCCAGTGGAGGCACACAGGTCCAACCTTGCAACCCTCGGGCTTGCCTCTCCCAGCAGCACCCACTGCACCCCCAGCACAGCCGAGCGCCCGCTCCAGCCCCGGCGTCAGCGCTCTCGAGGCCGCAGCGAGCGAAGCTGCCACCCCTCAGCGATGAATCGCGGCCCGGGGAGGGGGTGGCTCGTGTTTGTGTTGGCACAGCGGGCTGCCAGTGGCGGCAGGCCCAGGCAGCACGAGAGGCCGGGTGTGGAAGGGCCCCTTTGCCCAGGCAGAGGTCAATGGGAGGTTTAACACCGCAGGGTGACGGCTCCTGCCAGGAGCCCTTCCACGACCAAACCAGCAAATCAATCCCCACCCGCTCAGTGACTCCAGGTGAGGGTTGCTCCTTCTGCCTAGTAAATACAATCGACAGTTTGCTGTTCTTTTAACAGTGGTTTAAGGAAAAAACAACAAAACCCAACAATTATACTTTCCTGTGCATCAGAGAATCCCATTTCCCTCCTCGATTAGAAGGGGTCACATCGAACAGTGGGTCAGCAGTTGGTGCAGCAGAGAAGAGCAGGGACATCCCATAGGGAAGGGTAAGAAAATGGGCAAAGAAATTATCATTTACAAAAGCCAGCAACAGTTAAGCCAATTCTAGATCAAGAGCTCTAACCAGGACCCCGGGCATCCTAGGAGGGCTTTTCAGGACTGTGGTGTAGTGTTGAAGGAACATCCACGGGGCACAGGCTGGTCAGGGACTGCAGGTCCCCACGGCTGGGAGTAGATCTGGGATGTTGCTTTGTGCCATCAGGGCTCAGGTTTGTCCCTCTGAGATCCAGAGAAAGCTCATCCCAGCTCCCCATCCAACAGACTCAGATCGACACCTTGATCAGAAAGGGGATTTTGGGGTGGTAGCAGGGTTTATTCCAAGGCCTGAACTCATTTGAGAAGATCTTTATCACATCAGAATCTGACATGGATGAGACAAGATAAGCTGTAAACTTGGCAATCATCAGAGATTTTTTGGTATAAATGAAGCAAAAGGATTATTTTTTTCTTATATAAAAGAAAAAATGCACAATGCTTTATGGACAAGGTAGAGCAGAAAAACGATGCCCAGGGACTTTCAAAGACCCTGATTCACAGCTGCCATGAGTTGCTGGTGCTCTGGAGTACCCAGTCAGATCCTCTGAGGTCAGTGGAGCTAAAATAATGTAAATAGCCCTCAAAGAAACCCAGGAGATATGGAGTGCATCAGGTAGAGCTTGACTGTCCATGCTGGGACAACCAGGGTCCCTGATGTCCCCAAGCCAGCCTGGGGCAGCCTACAGAGTGGTGTCTCCTCCTGGATGTGTCCCTCAGGTTGGGTAACAGCATGTCTGGGATGGCCTGGCAGGGACAGGACGGCTGTTGAGGGTTGTTCAGAGTCCTCACTGCCTCCTCTGACCTCAGGAGCTGCCTGCCTGCATTCATGGGGAGATTTATGGGGCTGTTTTCCTCTCTCTCCTGGTTGTGTTCAAGTGGCCAAGGGACTGATCCTTCACGGGGCTGAGCACTCCCTGTTCCTGGAGCGATGCAAGTTGAAGGGACACAGCATCTGTCTGGTTTCCATTGGATTAGGCCAGGATTTGATTCCCTGAGAGACTTCCTATGCACAAGTGTTGCTGAAAGCATGATTTCTCAGTTAACACAGGGTTCCTGGTACAGTGACCCAACAAAACCATCATTGTCATGAAGGATCATTACTTTGCCCTTTTTCCCAAGCTGCTATGGGATGTCCCTGCCCCTCTCTGCTCTGCCAAGTCCTGGCCCAACATTTGGTTGCCAATACATCAAATCCAGCCATTCCAAAGCCTTTCCTTGAATGCCCCCACTGACCTGCAGTAGGGACACAACTACGTCAGTGGAGTTGCATGTCCCAGGCAGCTGCTCCTTCAGCTGGGCTCATTAACCTGCCACCTCTTGAGCTCCACCATCCTGCACTGAACATGATACCTGGGTACCAAAGGCAGAAAGACTTACCTATCCCTGGAGAATGTCCCTCTGGATGGAGGAGGACATAAGCAAAGCAGCAGACTGCTCTGTCTGTCTAGTGTGCACCAGTGTCTGATTCTTCAGAGCCCCACTCTGCTCCCCTGCAGCTGAAACCTGTCTCTGGGCAAGGGATCCTTGGTCTGGGAGGGGAAAAAAAACCAAGATAGTGTTATTCCTTCCTCTTTGGAAGGGAGTCCCACCTATGGTGTGCCCACACTGGTGGGTCTCTCACTCAGGATGGCCAAAGCGTGCGAGGAGATGGCACCGTGGCACCAGGAGAGGGGACAGAGGCTGCAGCAGCACTGTGAACCCACCAGCTCCCCAACTCTGGCCCAACAGGTAAGGAGGTAAAACAGCCCCAAAAGACCCTGAGGATGGCAGGTAAAAACAACTTATTCATGGCTACATGGTGGCAACCCCAGGGACCAAGGGTGAATTCCCTGCACGTGCAGTGGCTGTTGGGGTCATCACAGCGGCTCCTCCAGCGCCCGGGATCCCTGCGCTCTCCGAGACCCACGTACAGCTGGATTCAAACCTTCTCTCTGTTCAGTTTTACAATATAAAGTGTCTTTGTTTAGTCAACAGAACCACAAATACGTGTAATTTTGTTGTTAATAGAGCTGTAAGAATTTCAAGTCCCTCCTGGGAATCTGTCATTTTTTGGGTTGGCTTTTTTAGGCATCGCAGGGCGCCGCGCTTGCCTTTGTAAACAAGCACTGAATAAAACATTTTGCGCACAGCCGCGCTTTGCACGAGTGTCATGCAGGTTTCTCGAGCTTCAGAGAGAATAAATCAACTGCAAACCGCTGCCTGGCAGTTGACTTCGCTCCTTATAAATAGCTAATTTGGACAACTTCTCCCTGCATGTCCTATGAAATTCAAATACTCTGCATATCCCTAATGTGGGCACACAAATCTGCTAGAGCCGCTTTTCTAAGCCTGGGCTGCCACAGAAATGCCACAGCCGAGGGCAGATTGGTTCCAGGTTGCTCTCCCTTCCTTTTGGATGTGATCCTTGGGGAAAACCAGCAGGTCACTGTGCTCTGCTGCCTTGTCCCAGGGGAGGAGCAGGAGCCCCATGGCCTGGGGCATTGGCTGCATGGT
Source organism: Caprimulgus europaeus (assembly GCA_907165065.1). The sequence continues at coordinate 1,626,530 of OU015543.1, read as the reverse complement.
GGCCCAGTTCACTGCTGGTTATACTGGTTGGCAGTATTCATCACTCAGAGGAGAACTAGGCCCAAAATCAGCCATAAAAAAAAACAACCCTGGTTTAATAAACCCAATGGAAAAATGTCATGAAGGCAAAGGTTGGTTGCACCGGGGTCTGTCAGCTGTGCAGCACGCGGTGCTGGGCACGGGGCAGATGCACGACCTTCCCTCCTCCCAAAGCACAGCGCTGCTGGGCCAGCCCTGCTGAACCCCACGTGCGATGCCAACTTACCTGGTCCTCCCAGGAGGCTCTTAGCACCGCGCAGGATCCGTCCAAGCTGGCCCAGAACTCAGCCCAAGGGCTCTAATCCTGGAAGGTGCTGGGCAACTCTTGACTTCTGCCGCTTGTCTCTGGGTTTTGGCACGTGTTCAGCATGAGCAGGATCAGCTCCTTGCTGTAATAATCAAGGAACTCAGCTTGACTGAATTTCCCCCCCGCCCCCCAATGCAAAAATGCTGTACATTCCTTTATGCAGGTTTCCATAGAGTTGAACTTCTACTGTTTTTTTGTTGTGGCTGTTAAAGGGGTCAGCGACGCACTGTACAGCGGGATCTGGCTGTCAGGAAATGGGGGGGAATTCAGGGACACTTTTAACATCTCGCTGGTGGGGCTGGAGGGCGGCATTAAAGCCAGCATCCTGCAAACCTCCCCACCAGAGAGAAGAAAACCCCGGGAGAAGTTCTGAAGACAAACTGCTTTGTCCATCCTAAGTTTAAAGAAGTTATTTCTTCCCTGCTTCCTTTGTTAAAATATGATATTCCAGCTTTAATTGCTTCAATCCTATTACTTGTTCCCTTTAGCAAGCGATTGTGTAGCCCCTTGCCGGGGGGAAATCCCCTGACCGCGGGTCCGTGTTATTTAGACAAGTACTCTTTCAGAAGCAAATGCCATTCTTAGCATAGGGAAGTACTTTAGGTCTAAAGGGGTTAAGAAGGCCTCCCTGCATTCAGAAACATGCAGGGGTCCCACCGTGCCAGTTCCAGCCTTTTAAACTCTTTCCAGCTTTTTTTTCTTGCAACAAATCTGTCTGACTGCCACCAGGACATAGGAAGCGTGTGCCTGTCAAAGAAATCAAGTTTACTTTTTCTGACTTGTTAACAGAGGCAGGGTATAAATAGAGCTAACTCTGCTCAGACTATTGGCATTTCTCTTAAAATAAGGGGGTAACTTCCTAGGATTTTTAATCCAATGAGGTCCAGACCAAACTGCACTGTCAACAGAGGCAGCAAAGGAGCTTGCTGAAGTTTTTGCAGGAGTCAGGTGCATCTGGGTTCCTCAAAAATTTAAGGCTTATCAAAAACCAACCAACCAACCAACCAAACCACCCCAAGCAAACAAGAACTCCCTCCAGACCAGTCACTGCCATTGCCCTGGAGAAGTTCTGAGATGTTGTTGGTGCTGTTCGCTCGGTGGATGTGGATCTTGCTGGGGAAGAGCAGTGTCCTCTTGCTTCTGGAGGTCCCTCTGAAAGGGAGAGCTCTACCTCCAATCCGCTATTCCCACGCTGGGATATGCCCCAATGACATGAACCCCAACCTGTGGGTGGACGCGCAGAGCACTTGCAAGCGGGAGTGCGACGCTGACCTGGTGAGTGATGCGCGTTTCTATCTCTCGGCGCCGCGGGCGACGGGCTCCTCTGCACCCCGGTCGGCTCCTGTGCCAGACAGCAAGGTGCTGGCACGGTGTGGGACCTGGTGCAGGCAGCACATGTGTTTAATTGACCCGTGACCCATATAAAACAGAGAAGGTTTGATGAGTTCTCGGTGAAGCGGGAGGTGTGTGGCAGCTGTCATTTATGCCGACACGGGTACAGCACTTGTTCTCTCTGATCATTTTCTTTGCTTTCTTGTCAAAAGAAACGTCTGAATTTGATACTCCAGAGCTCAGCGAGCCTTGGGGCTGACCCGTAGTGTTTTAGCAGCGTCACCATGCTCTTTGTTGGTGGTGGCCATCATCAATGCTTTATGCTCCTGGGAGGAATCACATATTAAATCATTTGATTTCACTTGCAAAGCGTCAGCCTTTGCTGCACTTGAAGCACGAAGCGTGCTTGGAGTGCAAAACAGGGGCATGGTTAAAATGACCAGGCAGATGTTCTCTGTGATGCTCCCAGTTCAAAATGTGCTTAGCTTACAACCCTAAAATTCATTTCTCAACCTGTCAGCACTGCCAGCTCAAGCTGGCATCTGAAAATACCTGCTCATCCTGCCTCTTACATCACGTCCAACGGCAAAGCTCCTGCAGCCCAAACCAGGCTGACAGCAACGTGTACCGCGCTGAAAAGAGTCCTTGGGGTTCTGTTCTGTGGGGAGGTTGTTTCTGCAGTGCTAAAAGGAGTGGGGCAGGGGGTGGGGGGCAAATGGAGAGGGTGGCTGGACATCAAGTAAACAAAGGGATTTGCTCAGATGGATCCCATGTGTTATGGATGAAGGTGCTGCTTTTACTTTTGCCATTCCCAAACAAGCCCCCTTTATTTCAACTACCAGCTGCAGCAGTGAATATTAAACCCCTTGCAAAACCCCAGCAGCAGCAGCAGAGGACGTTGTTTTCATCATTTACTAGCCAAAAACTGAAAGGCAGAAGCCACTGGCTGAAAATCTTCACTTTTGCCTTGTGGTAGCACAGTGTCCTGGGACCTCACATGGAGCAAGAGCCGAGGACTCTGCCACCAACTCTGCTAAAGCCACGCTCCTTCACCTCGGCCAAAAACCTGACCCTTCTGTTTTCTGACTTTGCTTCTGCAGCCTAGGAATGTGCCACTGGAAATGGGGAAAGGGTTATGGAATTAGCTCATCTTTTCCCAATAAGGAAAGGACACTGGACTCGGGGGAAGCTCTTGAGTTTGGTAACTTAAAAAACATCTTGTTCTCACTTGTGGAGAAACCCTCTGGATTTCAGGGGGGCTGAAGGGGTTTAAGGCATGGTGGAAGTGTGTCCCATCGAGTCCATGGTAGCAGTGTGCATGGTCCCTTAAAGCAATCCAGAAGAACACAGCAGCTGTGGTCACACCTATCAAATACCTTTCCTGCACAGAGGATGAAAATCCTGCTAAAATTAACCACAATTTAGAGCTGACTGTAGCTGAGACAGAGTGTAATAAATCACTAGAAGAGCGATGCTGCATTTGAAAATAGGACTAAAATAGGACAGAGGAGCCATAATGAGCTGGTTTGGGTTTGTTTTTCTAAATAACATAAAAAATTATTTTTGGAGCAAGAATTGCTTTACTTTTGGGATATTCTATTATTTCCTCTGCAATGTGAACAATTACAAATCCTTGGCAGTTTCACCTCCGAGAGCAGGCTGTTAGGCTCAGGGAATTCAAATAATACTTTACATACTTGTGTGGAAAATAAGCAGGATTACTGCCTACAGCCATATGATAAGACTTTCCATCCGCTTTTGTTTCTCAGGGCTTGCCCCCAGGCATTTCGGAGCGTGCAGAAGGGGGGTTGTTGGTTTGGTACTCAAGAAGTCCTTGTGACTCTAGGAAAGACTTATGATGAGGTTTAGTGTTTAAGAAACAGAAATATATTTTTCCTTCTTGAGAGTCTTCTCCTGAAGCTCTTCAGCACCTGCAGTGTGTTTAGACACCGCGTGGGAGGTGCTGGAGGGATGTTTCTGCTCCCTGCCAGTGGATACAGGGAGTTTCAGACCACAGATACCTGTGGCAGCCCAGGTCCCCTGAGCTAACACCTTGAAAGTTTCTGGACTCTCTGCTTTCTGGGTCTCTAAATCATAGAATGTCAGGGATTGGAAGGGGGCTCAAAAGATCATCTAAAAGGGACTTTGCTCTCTTCCCAGTAATGATCAAGTCATTTTCTTTCCCTGCAGGAGTGCGAGACCTTTGAGAAGTGCTGCCCCAATGTCTGTGGAACGAAGAGTTGCGTGGCAGCTCGGTACATGGACATCAAGGGGAAAAAAGGGCCGGTGGGAATGCCCAAAGAGGCAACCTGTGACCGCTTCATGTGCATCCAGCAAGGCTCAGAGTGTGACATCTGGGATGGGCAACCCGTCTGCAAGTGCAAGGACAGGTGTGAGAAGGAACCAAGCTTCACCTGTGCCTCTGACGGGCTCACCTACTACAACAAGTGCTACATGGATGCAGAAGCTTGCATCAAAGGCATTACCCTGAATGTAGTCACCTGTAGGTACCATCTGACCTGGCCAAACACCAGCCCTATCCCACTAGAAACAACAGCTCGCCCCACTACTGCCTATTCCGAGACAACGGTCATCGACATCTTGCCGCCTGCTCTGGTGAACAACCCTGTCCATCAGTCAGTCTACCTGGGAGAGACTGTCAGCTTCCTCTGCGATGTTACAGGGAGACCCAAGCCAGAAATCACCTGGGAGAAGCAGGTCGATGGGAAAGACAAAGTCATCATGAAGCCAAACCACGTCAGAGGGAACGTCGTGGTCACCAACATCGCCCAACTGGTCATCTACAACACCCAGCTCCAAGATGCAGGCATTTACACCTGCACAGCCAAGAACAGCGGTGGCCTTCTCAGGGCTGATTTCCCTTTGTCAGTCATCAAAGGAGAACCCACATCCAAAGAAACTTCCCACAACAAAACACATTTTCCAACCGACGAGTGCCTGAAGCAACCCGACAGCGAAGACTGTGGGGAAGAGCAGACCAGGTGGTACTATGATGCAAAGAAAAACAACTGCTTTACTTTCATCTATGGGAACTGTAACAGCAACCTCAACCACTTTGAGACCTACGAGAACTGTATGCTAACGTGCATGAACGGCCCAATCAACATTTGCAACCTGCCAGCCCTCCAAGGTCACTGCAAAGCCTACGAGCCCAGATGGGCCTACAACAGCTTGACAAAGCAGTGCCAGTCCTTCATTTACGGCGGGTGTGGAGGAAACGAGAACAACTTTGAGAGCAGGGAGGGCTGTGAAGAGATGTGCCCCTTCCCGAAGAACACGCACTGCAAAGCTTGCAAACCACGCCAGAAGCTGGTGACCAGCTTCTGCCGAAGCGACTTTGTCATCCTGGGCCGTATCACGGAGCTGACCGAAGACCAAGACTCGGGACACGCCCTGGTGACCGTGGAGGAGATCCTCAAAGATGAGAAAATGGGATTAAAATTCCTGGGGAAAGAACCACTGGAAATCACGCTGTTGAACATGGACTGGAGCTGCCCGTGTCCTAACATGACCACAGTGGATGGCCAGCTCATCATCATGGGGGATGTCCACAACGGCATGGCTGTCCTGCAGCCAGACAGCTTTGTGGGCGCCTCCAGCATCCGGCGCGTGCGGAAGCTCCGCGAGGTCATCCACAAGAAAACCTGTGAGCTTTTGAAAGAGTTCCTGGGCTTGCATTAACCCCTGCCCACGTGCCAGCCCCCCGGGTTCCGTAGGGCTAACAAGCGCTAGGCTAGTGGCAAACTAAAGCAGCTCTTTGCAGATGCGCCGTAGGAATTACGCAGAGCCCTGATTTTAATCCATTAATGATGCTTAGCAACAATGTAGTGTGGTCTTTGGCCAGCACGTAAAGCAGCAGCAAAAGGCGATTAATCCTGCCCTGGAATCAGTTTGTCCACATAGGAGTGCCATTTAACTAGGTGACTCACTGCAGCAATGACACCATTTTTATGTAGCTTCCATCAGAAGTGACGGAACTCGTAGCATTTGTTTAGCTAATTGGTACCCAGCTCAGTAATATATAATGTCAATTTAATCTGTCTCATTTACAGTGTGGAAATGCTATGGTAAGTCATTATAAATAAGTCACACTCTTGTTTCCTTCTAGCAGCACTAACATGTCAAGAGAAAAGCCTGTAAATTATTGTCTGTATTTACAATTGTGCACATTTAACCAATCTATGCATTATGAACTTGCTTCTTTTAATTGGAATTTTCCTGGCAGTTATCTTTGGAATGTACCTCATTTTTAAATGGCAACTACTACCTATCCTTGCAATAGACAGGAGAAAAAAATCCTCCCTTGATCCTATGCCCAGGACAACAGGTCCCTGTAGAAGCTGAAGGCACAGTCTCACCTCAAAATGCCTTTTCTGTCACCAGAACAGGGTCAGCAAACACCCTCGTTCCATTGCACTTTCCTATTTTTGTTTTAATCCATGTATTGTCCATCACAAAAAGTCCGAGGCAGAAGGAGGGCAGTGTGCTGCCAGCTCTCTTGCTTTTGAAACCCCTTGACACCTGAGCACATGCAGCAATTCATTGCTTATTTTCATGAGAAATCCTGCTTTTAGAGGTGGGGGAGTACAGTGAGAGGAGTCAGAGCAAAGTTCAAACCCCCAAAGTGCCATCCACAGCCTGCACACTGCTTTACACCGATGTGAAGCTGCTGGAACCGAGCTGCCCAGACATGGGTGCCCAGAGTGGACACTCTTTGAAGGCATTTCTCAACCTGATGCGTTCAGAACACTCAAAGGACAGAGAACATTTTCCACCAGGCCACTGGATAGAGGGGTATGAATGAATTCCCTCAGAAAGGCAGCACGGGCTGCGGGTGTCAGCGTGTCCATCCTCATAGATTGACCATTTTAACATTTGTGTGTCCAAAAATGTAACATTTGCCTATGCAAAAAAAAAAAATAAATCCTTAAATAAAGAAAAGGCTGATCCTGGAAAAATCCTGCCTCTGCTGAGGAGTGTCACTGCGGGGAGGAGGGGTGAGCGGGGCACGGCGAGCCTTATCATTGCTCTTCCTTCCCTGGGTTCAGCGAGCCACTACAGCCATGCCCAGAGCTTTCTGCCGTGCACAAAGGCCAGTTCAGGGCTGGGTTGGTGTCAGGACACGTTTGGGTTCGGGCGAGAGGAGGGAAGGTGCAGCGAGCGCTACTCCCTGGTGCCATCTAACGGGCTTGCTGCCGGGTGGGGGCTGCTGATGGGGCTGGCTATGTGAAGGGCTGGGGGAAGGAGGTTAAATGGGCTGATGTTGGACTTCAGCATGACATAAAGGCTCTAAACCCCCGTGCATGTTGAGTATTTTGCAGTTGCAGGGAGGAAGAAAAACCCTGAGGATAACAGCACTGAATGTGGGGCCAGCTGTGGTTTCCAGGAAGGCTTTCCATACTCTGCACCAGTCATGGGCAGAGGCCACAGCAGGATGGAGAACCGGGCTCCTCTCCCAGTGCTCTGGGCTTGGGTTATGTTTGAGCTGCTCTGGCAACAGGAATGGATCTAAATCTCCAGTTATTTGTAGAATTTCAGAATTCTACAAATGTGGGGCAGACAGGGCTGTGCTGTGGGGCAGACAGGGCCGTGCTGTGGGGCAGGCAGGGTCGTGCTGTGGGGCAGGCAGGGCATTGCTGTGGGGTGGACAGGGCAGTGCTGTGGGGCAGACAGGACCGTGCTGTGGGGCAGGCAGGCTCGTGCTGTGGGGCAGACAGGGCCGTGCTGTGGGGCAGACAGGGCCGTGCTGTGGGGCAGGCAGGGCCGTGCTGTGGGGCAGGCAGGACTGTGCTGTGGGGCAGACAAGGATGTGCTGTGGGGCAGACAGGGCCGTGCTGTGGGGCAGACAGGGCTGTGCTGTGGGGCAGACAGGGCTGTGCTGTGGGGCAGGCAGGACCGTGCTGTGGGGCAGACAAGGATGTGCTGTGGGGCAGATAGGGCCAGGCTGTGGGGCAGACAGGGCCGTGCTGTGGAGTAGACAGGGCTGTGCTGTGGGGCAGGAAGGGCCATGCTGTGGGGCAGACAGGGCTGTGCTGTGGGGCAGACAGGGCCGTGCTCCACTGCACTAGAACACCATGGCTGCCCGAGGCAGAAGCAGCAGTGCCATGGGCATCCCCTCGCCTGCTCACTGGGAAAAACCATCCCTGGCCACCCCCGGGAGCACGACACCTCCCCATGGCATGGGACTGACCCCAGCCCCGAGCCTCTCCACCTTCTGACCTTGAAGAATTTAGCTCTCTGCTCAAAGCTAGCATTTTAGTTCAGCCCCTTATTAAACCCTTAAGAAGCCTAAAATTTAGGTCTGACCAGTTGGCCAGGCTGGGGGAAGCCAACGCACAGGGCAGGCACTGAGGGATGTCCCTAAAGCCTCTGCAAGCCTCAGAGGCACTTGCATGTGGCTCCTGATCAGAAAATCCCTTTTGTGTTGCTCACCCACTCCGTTTCCATCCTGCTCTCTGGAGAGCATCTCTCGTGGCTGTCAGAAAGCTGGAAGGAAATGCCAGTATTTAAAGTTTGCACTAAATGTATGAAAGGAGAGAGGGAAAGGGAAAAGCCTGCTTGGTTCCTCTCCTCGCATGGCAGCGGGCTGGGAAGGAGCACGAGCGCCTGTTTGGGGCACCAGGGAGGAGCTGGAGGAAGGATGTCACCTCAAAGCAACACAGCCACGGCCATCACCTGCTGTTGAAGTTCTCCCATGAGTGGAGCCAGAGAAGCAGCATTTCCCACAGACACCAGCCCAGGAAGCAGCAAGGGAGCAGAGTCCCATTAGCTGGGTCTGAGTTGCAGGAGCTCCCCAGGGCTCAGGGATGGATCTGGTGGATGTTTCTTGGGAAGCAAGAGGCCAGAGCAGAGCCGCTGGCACCAGCGCTGCGTGTCTACCTCCTGGAATGAAGATGAAGACTTGAATGTGGGCCTATAAGAGAGATGGGGACAGGCATTTTAGCAGGGTCTGTAGCAACAGGACAAGGGGTGATGGCTTTAAAACTCAAAAGGGGAAATTCAGACTGGATGTAAGGGAGAAATTTGTTACGCTGAGGGTGGTGAGACCCTGGCCCAGGCTGCCCAGAGAGGTGGCAGAAGCTCCATCCCTGGAAACACTCAAGGTCAGGCTGGACGGGGCTCTGAGCAACCTGCTCTGGTTGAAGATGTCCCTGTCACTGCAGGGGGGTTGGACTGGGTGGGCTTTAAAGGTCCCTTCCCACCCAAACCATGCCATGATTCTGTGATTCTCTGAAAAATGCAGCACATGACTCTGCAAACCCTGCAGCTAGAGCCCAGTGGAAACCATCCAGAGCACGGATCCAAAAGGAATCACAGGTGATTGTGCAAAGGGTCTGTGCAGCCCAGCACGGGGAGATGGCTGGGTGATTGCTCAGAGATAGGATCCAGCATCACTGCAAAGCCCAGAGCAGCTGAGGTCAAAGGAAAGAGGAAACCGAGCGTGTTCTCATCGCAGGAGCTTGAGATGAGGTCAGGCAGAAGATTTTATGGGCAGCCAGCTCCAGAACTAGGAACAAACAGAGATGATGATGCCATTGGAATCTGATTCAGATGGCAAAGGCATTAGAGAGCTTAGTGCCCAGTTGTTTCAAAGGGAATTGGGGACCCCTGTGAGAATGACTGCCTGGCCAGGGGTCTGGGCTCCCGAGGGAGGTGGCTGTGACGAAGGTCGCGCTTGGCTCCAGCCAACGCCTGATGGCTTCCTGCAGAACGGGGGAGCAATTCAGCTGGCACCAGATTAGCACCTTGCACCAGGAGAGCCACTTCCTCCACCTGAAGCACGTTGCACCCTGGTTGCTGTAATTCCTGTGGTGTGCACGTGCTGTGAATTCTCTGTGTAGATAATTACCAGGAAAAGATCCTGGCCAGGCTGCTTATCTGCACCAGGGCTGGATGGAGCCAGGTTTCCGAAGGCACAGCTGTGAAAATGTCACCCTGAGCAAGAACTTTGAGTTTAGAGCCGGTGTTTTTATACCAAATATTTAGTGTTTTCCTCTTCACCAGCTCTGGTTACTGATTGACTACAAGTGACCTCCAGCTGCCTTATTGATTTACAGCGGCTGTCAAAGGACAAAAAATGAGCTGCATGTCCAGAGCTGAGAAATGCTCTGAATGGAGGTTGCACAACTGAATAAATGTTCTGCCAGCTCTTTAAATCTTGAAAAAGGAAAAAAAAAAATATATAGTCAGCTTGAGCTCCTGATCTCCAATGCAAACACCAGTGGGACATGAAGATAACACTGCAGCACCAGAGGACACATCTATTAGCCAAAAAAGCAGCGCAGCCTGCTTAATTCACAGCTATTTATGGCTGGCAAATGATAGGACATTCAAGGCTGAGAGTGTAGAAAGCCAATGGAAAGTCTTCCACAGGCTGCCCTGCAGTTCAGGTTTCAGAGTCAGGAAACTCTCTGATTTTGGTGTTTTATTCTGTGCACATCCCTGTTATGACCCTTCATCTCCACCAGTGCTCCATGGTGCCAGCAGCACTGGGTGCTTCCCCATCCAGCTGCTGCTTTGGGACCTCAGCCAGCACGGGCTGGAGGGTCTCCTCCAAACCTCAGCCTTGCTGGTGGACATGGACTGACACAGTTTGGAGGGTCTCCTCCAAACCTCAGCCCTGCTGGTGGACATGGACTGACACAGTTTGGAGGGTCTCCTCCAAACCTCAGCCTTGCTGGTGGACATGGACTGACACAGTTTGAAGGGTCTCCTCCAAACCTCAGCCTTGCTGGTGGACATGGACTGACACAGTTTGGAGGGTCTCCTCCAAACCTCAGCCCTGCTGGTGGACATGGACTGACACAGTTTGGAGGGTCTCCTCCAAACCTCAGCCTTGCTGGTGGACATGGACCCACACGTGCTGCAGAAGCCCGTGGCTGCAGCAGCTCTGACAACATCACTGAGCACAAAACCCAACAGACATGAATGTCCACATTGCAGGGCTATGGGCAGCTTGGGGTGGGGTAAGCCTCCTCCAGCTCCCACTCTGGGGCATCTTGTACAAACCACTGGGGCATGAGACACTGGTGCTTACAGGATGGAAATGGCCATGGGGCTTGTCCCACCCAGCAGTTCCCAACCCCCTCTCATTTGTCCCAGCAGGAGGAAAGGTGAATGCTGGAGAAAAGAGAATGAGGAAAAGAATCATCTAGAGGGAGGAGGATGAGCAATTTTTGCCTTAAACTGGCGTGACAACATGGTAGTTAGACTGGATTAACTGGCATAAAAAGGAACTACCCATGAGGGGTTTGTGCCTTCTCGTCCTCCTCCACTCTGCTCCTAACACACCCAGACCAAGGGGGTATTGCAACACGTGTGAAGGACATTACTTCCTCTACTGCCTGAAATAACTAGAAAAACAACAATAATAAGTCTCCAGGATCAGGTGGTATTCACCCAAGGGTAAAAGCACTCACAGAAGACATTGTTTAACCATTAACTGCAGCGGATAACCTTTGCTTCCCTCTGCGGCAGGACCAGAGGATGGGAGGTGGCAAACATGGGGCTAATTTTAGAAAAGTGTTCCCAGGGCTGGGTATGAAAACTCAGCAAGTCTCATAGGAACTGTAACAGAGGATAAAACTCACAGCTGAAGGATAAACATGATGGAAAGAAGAGTCTGTGGATTTCAAGTGATGCCCCATAAGGTTTAACTTTGAAGCAATCACAAGGACAGAGATGGTCCAACTGATAGAGTTGACTTAGATCAAGACTTTAGAGCAACTTCCTCACCCAAGGCTTTTAAAGACATTTAGCTGTCCTGCAGGGAGAGGCAAGGCAGTCTCTTGAACCAACAAGCAGCTGAAACATTGGAAAGGAAGGGTGAGACTGAAAGGTTGGTTTGCACAATGGAGGGAACTCATTGGCAATGTCCCAGGGGTCCTGTGTGAGGGCCTGGGCTGCTTGATGTGGATGGTCTGGAAGAGGTGGTTACAAAGGTTGTTGTTGATAACAAGTTATTTAGGGCTGCAAAAACACAAGCTGGCTGTGAGGAGCTCTAGAAAAGTGAGTCCTAACTGTGTATGATAACTTCAAACAAGCTGCTCCCATTTGAGATCTGGATGATCCACACATGGATCTGACCAGTGTGGAGGGTCCAGCCTGCCTCTGGGCTGCAGGCAGCCCCCTGAGCAGATCCTGCACAGCACAGCTCTCAAAACAGCACCAGCAGCTTGATGACTTGCAACACTCCCACTAACAAGCAGAAAAGCCTACAGACACCTCAAAACCCAGCAGCACGTGCACACCATGCTCAGGCTGGGCTGGCTACTGCCTTGCTAAGAAAACACTACTTGCTGTTAAAGACTTGGTCCTAAGATCACCAAATACATCCCAGCCACATCCCAGCCCCATAAAGCCAAACCTTAATAAAACAGGACCCTTACCTCCATCTGCCCACCATGCTGCAGGAGGGACAATGCTCACAGTCACAAACCCTTCAAACTCCGGAGCTCTAAGTCTCTTTGGAAGGTGTCACATCAGTGCTTCTTGGAGAAGATGCTGGAAATCACAGAGCTCCACCAGGAAATGGCTCCAGTTTGGCCGTGGCTGAGTCACTCCATCCCTGGACAGAAAGCAAAGTGTTATATAGACTGTGGTGGGTCAGAGCAGAGGAGACCTCATTGTCCTCAGCAGGACTCAGCATACAAACAGGCAGGATCAGGTTCTCCATCCAGCAGTGTCCAACACAGATAATTGAATCACACGAGCCAAAACCAAGCACCAGCACCCAGCCAGTCACACGCAGGGTTACAGCACCCGCCGTGGCCTCGGCGTGGAGGACCCAAGATCTTCCTCACATAGCCACATCTTCTTGTTTTTGCAATATTTAGAGTGCAAAAACCCCAAACCTCATCCCTCAGCACCGAAATGATCGCTGGGAACTGGGGCAGGAGCATCCAGCTACTCCCAGCGCCTGACACGAGATGGCGTGGGACATCACGGTTTGGGGACCCGGCACTTTCTGCATCTGCCTGCTTTATTTGCTCCTTAAAGCCAAGCACCCTCCAGCTGCGGTTACATTTGCTTTGCCCCAGTTCGCTGAACTGTTTCCCAGACTCTTGGCCCTATAATTTAGATTTTCGAAAGGGGAAAGCGACCCCCCAGAGCTGGGTGGCTGGGTCCCCTCTGGCTGATTTTGTCCTTGCCTGGTTAGTGTGAGGAAAAGAATCATCTGGAGAAAGGAGGAGGAGCAATTTTTGCCTTAAACTGGCAAGAGGAGAGATTTTAGGTTTATCAAGGGGGAAAAAAAAAGATATAGTAGGGAGTGTGATAAGGCAATCAAAGCCATTTCCAGAGCCACAAGAAAAAGACACGATGTATAATTTATTTGAGGCTTTCTCTCCCTGCTTGCAGCTTGCACAGTTTCTAAATATATTGGTCCAGTTACTCAAAATTATTCATGAATCTCTTCAGCAAATAATACTTGACCTGCAGATCATCTGGAAAGTGAATATTGCAATCAAATCCTCCATTTCTGCTGTAATTTGTTGTAGCTACCAGATGTATATTAGTCAGGTAATTAACTGGAGATGAAACTCAAATTGTGTATTTGATTATAATATTTGCAATTCACAATTTTTACTGTGCTAGCCAGCTCCAAAAGTCATCTGAGCAAGAGATGGGCAGGAGTATTTTATCTCTGACATAAGGGAAGCGCCATGGGTTGGTTATTTTGGTGGGTTTGGTGTTTTGGGGGAGGAACAGCCGCTCACAAGCACGGACACCCAGAGCTGCTGTGCTGGAAGGGCTGTTGGACAGACCACAGGCTCACACAGTCACCAGTGGATAACAGAGATTAAAAGGAAAGAGCTAATGGCTTTCTCAGATCTAACAGGTGTGAGAAGCAGGACTTACACCAAAATCTCCTCATCTGTTGGGTCTCTGATGATGTTTTCCCCTAAAAATATCAGGAGCAGGGTGGGGTGGGCATTTTTCTCCCCAACTGTCCAGCCCATGTCTGTGCTCAGGATCATTTACCTTGTGTTTGTTATGGGGCTGGCTGGGAGGGGGCTGTGTTCTGCTGACAGGGGTGGAGAGATGCTCCTCACCTGCGGAGAGCTTACACTCCAAATGGACAGGTGATGGGACAGAGCGAGCTGTTCCTTGGTGCCATGGCCTGGCAGAGCATCCTTGGTCCCAGTTGTGGAGGCTGGAAGGGCTGAACCCCCCTTTCTGCAGTTGTTACTCGTCAGGTTTTGGTTACAGACACATCAAAGCACGCTGGCAACCCAGAGCTTCTAGAGATCATGAGTCACATCTCCCAGTGTCACAAACTTGGCTTTAAAATCTTGTTATTTCTCTGAAATAAATAAATCCTGGAGTGTTTTGGTTCTTCTTTTAATTTGCCTTCAGAGGGCAAAGCCTTTCAGCGATCACAGGTTCAAGCTTTCCTTTGCCACCACCAGCATTAGACATAGACCCTTTTTCTCACTTTTATTTGTGAATGGAAGGTTAAAGCTTTGCTTAACCACGTAATCTCCAAAGCAGGAGCTTTCCTAAGCCTATCAACCCCGAGGAGACTCACCAGAGGGTCAGGAGGAGCAGTGTTGCCACCTAGGGACTTGCTGTGAGCTGTAAAAAAGAAGTGGCTTCTCCAAGCTGGGCTGCTCTGATCCCACCTCACCCGGGCAGTGGCTGTTTGCTGGCTCGCTGTAGGTGTGCTGGGAGGGCAGCAGGTTTTGGAGATGGTCTCGTTGGGTTGGCTTTTGTTTTCCTGCAAAATTCTTAGCATTGTGTGCCAGCCAGTAATCCTGCCCCGCAGCCACCAGACAGGGTGTCACCCAGCCCCTCCACCGCGGGCTCCAGGGATATCTTCATCCCGAGACGCGCCCCTGTGCCTGTTCCTTACCAATTCCCTGTTTCTTGTTTAGCTGTAGAAGTTTTTTCAGCAGACAAAAATTGAAGGAGGATTTGCTGCTCCTACCCTGGCAGGAAGATTTACACATGAGCAAATGATTTGTAACAATGCAGTGTAAGATGGATGGAGCTGCTTCTCTTGGTCACAAATTATTCGACAGACTATGGGCTTGAAGAGGAAGAAATTTTTTCCTTGCTTTGTAAAATACACACACATGCATTTTTGTATTATTATTTATGACTACTTTCACTGTAAAACACACTCCTGAGAGCATCTTTTGCAGAATTATTGCAGCTCACAGGTTCTTTAGTTGGCAATCTGGAGAGAGGACAGGTTTGGGTTGGGGTTTGGTTTTTTCCCCTTCCTCCTTGTTTTAGCAATTGCCTTGACCAGTGAGACTTTTGTCACGGGTTTGAGCCTCTGGGCATTGCAGGGTCATAAAATTTAAGTTCCTGGCCTCCACTTTTCTCACCAGTCTGCTCAAGGGAGCGTGTTGCAGAAACAGCTCCTGGATTTTGCTGGGTGAGCACAGCTCCTTAAATCGAGCTCCAGGGCAAACGCTCCCAACCGACCATTTGAGATTGCTGTTTGCAAAGCATTCCTGAGCGCTGTTCCAACAAACATTTCTGGCAAGAAGGGAGGTTTCTAGAGCCTCAGGTGCCACCAGAGAAGGAAGCAGTGGAAGATGGACAGGTAACTAGAGACAGGGACCCCCAACACCTTGAAGGGCTCAGAAAAATATTTGTAGGTGGGATGTTTGGAGTTTTGCTTATATTCCATATTTCCCATATAAGGGATTAGTCTTCTTTTTTTCTGGATAAGACTCTCTTTTCCCTACTTCCACAGCTAGAATTAAAATGCATCTCCATGGCCTTGGCAGTGAGGTGTGTGTGGGCAGACCCTCGGTCCCGCTGTGCTATATTCATGTGGCGTTTGGCCAGCCAGGTAAGGGAAGGGGCTCCAAGCCTCGTTCTTGTAGTAGCTGAATCCTGCAGGAACCATGCAGCCCTGGGAAATGGGCATTGCTACAGTCTGCCTAATAAAATCTAACAGTTCATTAAAAAAAATTTTTAAAAATTATATTTTTGCCCTGAAGATCCAGAGGCTGCTAGGTGCTAACTAGGTCACTACTGAAATCTCTGTCTTCATGGCTCGTGTGTTCCAGACGCAGCATGTGTGTGGCTGTTCCATATTGATTTGTACAAATCATGTAACATATGCAAAACCCATTGGCCTGTGAGCTAAGCAAATACACAACTGGTCTGCAAATCCATTATTGGTAGGAGCAGATGGGTTGCTTGCTTAAATAAATGCATTTGCAAACTCCCTTAGTTCTGCTTTCAAAAACACCAGTTTGTTTGTCTAACATGATGTAGCCAGGCTCCAACCCCTTCTGCTCACCAAACCTTCCCTGCCCTGGAGTTCAGGTGCTTTCATTTTTGCATAAAGAAAATGTGAACATGAATATGTTTTTGCAGACATAACTAAAAAAAATAAATAAAAATAAAATCTCTTTTGGTTTGTAATGCATGAGTAAAGCATTGTTTACATTCATGCACTTTAATTGGAATCATCCATAATACATCAGTTGGAGAGAGAGCAAAATAGACACAGAATAAAAATATCTACAGCGACCTGGTCCTGCAAATGCTGAGTAACTTCATGCTCTGGAGCAGAAGCTGACTAGAGCAAAATAATTGTATTCACTCCTCCTGGAGCTGCACATCGGGGATGGCTGCACTTAGTGAGAGCACAGGATGGGAAATAAAAAGCCACATTTTCCTTTATTCTGCTGTTGCATCCTCAGCTGACCAAAAAAAAAGTCAAGGGGCTGGGGGAAAGCACATTTGTTTGCTTTGTGGCTGCTTGGGTGGGTGTTGTTCATTCCTTGGGGGGAGCCCATTTCCACCCAGCACCGTCCTCTGTCCTGGCTCCACACGGCCAGCTCTGCACAACCACACAGCCTGCGAGCACCACCGCTCCCCAGACACCCCGGAGACCTGCTGGAGAGGAGGAGGAGGAGGAAGAGGAAGAGGAGGATGAGGAGGAGGAGGATGAGGAGGAGGAGGATGAGGAGGAGGAGGATGAGGAGGAGGAGGATGAGGAGGAGGAGGATGAGGAGGAGGAGGATGAGGAGGAGGAGGATGAGGAGGAGGAGGATGAGGAGGAGGAGGATGAGGAGGAGGAGGATGAGGAGGAGGAGGATGAGGAGGAGGAGGATGAGGAGGAGGAGGATGAGGAGGAGGAAGATGAGGAGGAGGAGGATGAGGAGGAGGAGGATGAGGAGGAGGAGGATGAGGAGGAGGAGGATGAGGAGGAGGAGGATGAGGAGGAGGAGGATGAGGAGGAGGAGGATGAGGAGGAGGAGGATGAGGAGGAGGAGGATGAGGAGGAGGAGGATGAGGAGGAGGAGGATGAGGAGGAGGAGGATGAGGAGGAGGAGGATGAGGAGGAGGAGGAGGAGGACACGCTCACGTGGCTCATCAGCTGCCTGTGCAAAAACCGAGCCGGTGGTTTCAGCCCCGTTCCCGCAGCACAATTGCTGAGCGCAGCCACACGGGCTCTCCATGGCCACCTTTGTTGGCAGCCACAGGCAGGAGCACGCAGGCTGCTGACGTGGCACCCGGCTGTGTCACCTTGCCCTGTCCCCTGCCCCTGCTGCACCAGGAGAGCCCTGCCTTCAGCCACAAGCAGGGGGTCCAACTACCTCCTTCCTAATTTTTATGTTCATTTTTATGTGTTAAAGAAAAAGAAAAACAAACGGAGAAGAGAGCCTGGCAGAGGAGGGAGGAGGTGGGGGAATTTCCCCTTCGACAGATCCTTCCTCTTTCTTCATTTCCTCATTTCCCCCCTCCCAGTTTCCTCCCCTACCTGTTGAAACAGGGTTGCCACAACACAATGACGGGAAAACTGCAATTTTAACGTGTGAAGCTGTTACAATTTGAAATAATTGCTTTAAAAAATAAACAAACCCAGAGGAAGGAAGCATCCCCCATACACACACACTGCTCTGCCACCCACAGCACCCAACACCACCCACTGCCCCGCTGGCGCTTCTCGGCAGATGAGCTCCCACCCCGGCAAAAGTCAGTGTTTACATCTGTCACATATATTTTTAGTGCATCCTAGACCCAGCTATGCCTCAACCCAGCCTTGTGGGACAACTGCCATGTCAAAAGGCACCTCTCAGCAAAAGTTACTTCATTTCTGGAAGGACTGAGGAAACTAAAATCCCCAAGTGAATCCTGCAGGAGCTGGCTGCAGGGTCCCAGTTTCACCAGTCCTGCAGGTTCTGCCAGTTCAGGAGGACAAGTGCACAGCAAAGGCATTTGCTCTGCAAGTGGCTGCCCAGGACCTGACCTCTGTAAAGGCAAACAACTCCTACAGCAGCAAAGTGCCCAGCACAGACCCCTCACCCTGGGCTGACCACACCACACAGGGACAAATCCATTGGGTTTTGGTGGTCTTTTGGGTTCTGCTTCTATGAAGACTTCAAAGAGCTACAAGTAATAGTGACTAATTTCCACTTTTCTTTCTTTTTGTCTCGACTGTCTTGTCCCTGTACTGCCAGGATGTTGTTGAGCATCACACAGTGATTAACACCTTCACTGTGGGCACTGCACAGCCTGGGTCATCTCTAGCAGAAAGGATTTGTGCCCTTGCCTACACTGAGCAACAGTCACACTCAACATTAGCTCCCTTGACAACATCCCTGTAAAGCATCTGACCCCACAGTGCACTGCACAGGAGAATAAGGCCAACCTTCATGCTGCCAAAGTCCCCAGCTCACCTTGTCCCCAGCTCCAACAGGGATGGCTGGTGCCTCCTCCATCTCTCCTCTGCTCCATCCTCACCTCGAGGGCAGGGACAGTGATTCCACACAGGGCTTTTCTAAGGCTGAAAAAATCTATTGATAACTGGGAGGTGCTTCACAACAGCAGCAGCATCACACCCTGGGGTCACCCAGAGCTCTCAGGTGAGAAGGAAACCTCACAGCACCTCTGCAAGGCACAGAAATGGGGTTATAGCTTGTGCTGATGGGGAACGGAGCCACAGAGAAATGGGAACCACTGCTGGGAGCCAGGAGCAGGCGAGCACAGTGACCAAGTTATATCCTTTCATCCCCAGATCTCCATGGCATGATTTATCAAGTGGTTATGGGGAGGAAAAAAAAAAAAGTAAAGTAAGAAATAACTACCTAGAGGTTATAGAGCCTGGGCTCCCCTTTGTCTGCCAGCCTGCCTGTCGCTTTGGGGAAGGCTGGAGATCAGATACAGCCCTCAGGGTCAGGAGCTCTAACAGGGAGTGAAAGAAAAGGCTCTGGCTGAGGATAACTGCAGCAGTTACATGGCTACTCCCAACATCTGTGGACATTTTCCCCTTTGCCTGTAAGAGTTTTGTGATCCTGAATATCCTTAAGGAAAACAAGCCCACTCTGGCTAGCAGGTAACTAACTGCTTGCAAATAACAGACATCTTTTTATAGATGAAAAAAGATCAAAACATCCCAGATGACCGAGCCCCACAGCAGTGACTCAAAGCCAGGCACTCGTGCACAGTTAGGGCTTTCCAAAAAGCAGCTGGGACCCAGACAAGGTGAGGCCTGGCTGCAGCACCCCCAGCCAGAAGGAGCCTTTTGTTCGAGCAATGCAAGTGTCAGGAGAGGGAACGGGCCAGTTGCCACCCCGCAGCAATGGCCCCAGCCACAGGGTCCAGCTGGATGGTCTCAGATCTCTCAGGAAAATAGGCAAAGCCAAACTCCTAGCTCTAGCCACTCTGACTTCTGGAGAGAGTAATCTCAAAATCAGCCTCACAGATGAGCAGCATCTCCACTTACATATCACTTGTTCTCTGATTTTGTCTAAGTATGTGCAGTCCATTTGTGCAGGCATCAAAAAGCCAAACTCATTGGAGATGTCAGACCACGATGTATTTTAAATGCATTGTCATCTGCATGTTAGCCACAGCACATGTACAGAGAGGGAAAATTTCAGTGATTGTTAAAGGCAAAAATCTGTCCTGCATGGTTTGGGTTTCCCTCCCCTCAGTTACCTCTGCTGTAGGTGAACAGGGTCATCCCCCTCTCCATCCATCCCCCTCTCCATCCATCCTCCTCTCCATCCATCCTCCTCTCCATCCATCCTCCTCTTCTGAGCTTTGGTGGCCATGAGTAGAGCTGAGTGAGCAGGACTGCTCCAACAGCAGCAAAAGCCATGGAAATCAGCCTGGGAAGGTCTTGTCAGTGCTGCAGGAAGGGAAGGGATGAAGTCTCCGATATTACCACAGCAGGACTGTTTACAAGATTTAAGAGTCCTGTGTTGCCAATTGATAATTAACTATAGATCAGCCCAGGAACATCGTTCTCTACCATAACTGTGTGTATTTTGAGATAAATATGTTCCACAAATGTTTTGTAAAGGAAGCTTCTTTGCCTAAAGCATCTACTTCTTCTCAAGCCTCCAGAGGTACAGCACAAACCACCTTACTAATAATTGTTCCTGCATTTGTTTCTTGAACACAGATCACAACATACACAGTTTATTTGGGAGTGTCTGTATACTCTTCTATTTCTGTCCTTCTTATTCAACCCCAGAGAGTAAAACAGGCAACTGTGAGTCCAGAGAGGGACACAGCCCTGCCCTGGAGAGATTACAGTCTCCATCAGATAATACACTGCAAATTATACATGGTGAGGCACAGACCTCAGGATGGGGAGAACAGCTTGGTTTGGGAAAGAAACTTAAAACACCCAAATTTTAAGGAAGACCTTGAAGGAAAACAGAAAGAAAAATCAAGAAGATGAAACCTAGGAATTTCACAGAATAAACAAGGTAAGAGAGAGTTTGTACAGCAAAACATTGAAAAAAGGACTGATAAGATGAGATCCAGACCTACATTTAACCGATCTTCTGGTACCTGATTTTGGCCAGGGAAGTTGCTCCAAATACTTAATTCTTAAAACCACAGAGACAACAAGAAAAAATGAAAGACAACCTTACTGACCTCTGAAAGTTCATCACCACCAAATGCATGCCATCTGCTGAGGTGATGAGGAAAAACTGCTGTGAGGGTGCCAGAGCACTGGCACAGGCTGCCCAGAGAGGCTGTGGAGTCTCCTCCTCTATTCCAAACCCACCTGGATGTGATCCTGTGCAACTTGCTCTAGATGTACCTGCTTGGGCAGGGGGGTTGGACTAGGTGATCTCCTGAGGTCCCTTCCAACACCCACCAGTCTGTGATTCTGTGATGTGATCATCAAGTCAGCCTTGCTCACAGGTCTCTGGTGTCACCAGCAGCTTTGCTTACCTCCCACCAGCCACTGCCACATCACATGCCTGGGGACAGCAAGACAATCCAAGACAAGGTGGGATGGATGGCTTACAGACCGAGCAGCTCCAGCACGTGATGCCTACATCTCCCTCCTATTAACTGGGCTAGTAGAGCACCTCCCACAGCAGCTCACCAAGGCTCTGCCTTCGTCTGCAGACTCAGCTGAGCAGGAACAAGCACAGTGGTGCAGCAGATGCATCGTAGTGAGGACAGTGCAAGGTGTAAGTGAGGCAAGGGCAGGAGAGGGGACACCGTTTATTAGGCCAGCTGGTGTACTTGAAAAAACTAGACATGCTTTCAGGCACAAAAGGCTTCCTTAGGTCTGAAATAGAAGCAATAACCTTAGAGCTAAATACAGGTTGAGAATAATTGTTCTGAGTTAAACTTCATTATATTAATGAAATAGGCAATTTGAGAGAGAGGAGGATTGGTTCCTGGTGATCAAAGAGAGGACAGTAGCCAGAGGATAGCTGATAATGTCATTTATGGCACAAAGTGATGGTGAGAGAGACAGGAATAATTATTGCCTAGGGACAGCTGGTGGTAGCAAAAAATATAATGTAATATGCAATCAATATCTGTGTGATTTTTATATCCTAGAGTCAGGAACTGTAGTACTTGGATTGTCTTTTGAAGCAGTTTTGGAGACCTCCTTCCTTGGAGGTCAGGAGTGAGAGGTCAGAGATCTCTCACTGAGGGTTTCTGTCCTTTATCAGTCTGTGTGAGTCAGTAGGAGTTGGTTGCCTGCAGTTGTTGCCCCCAGACTGTCAAATCTGTGATGCAAACCACAGACAGGAGGGCGGTGGTGGGTCTCCATCCTTCTGTATCACTGAGAAATCTGATTCCACCAAGCAGCTGTGGTTCATTGCCAACACTGATGAGTTCATCACTATCCCTTGGATATTTTTGTTTCCTGTCAAGTGCCAGACCCAGGGAAGTTGTGATTTCCTAAGGATCTAAATTTTCACCTAAAAATTAAATTCTTTGTGGACTCGCAGAGAAAAGCTAGAATATCCTGAAATCTATTGAAGTCTGTACCCAGAGGATGAATTAATATGGTGTGGGGTTGGTTATTATTTACAATTACCACAGAATTTCTATAAAACTCTTGGAGACTTGAATCACAATTTCTCAAGTAATTTGGTTTGGCAGTATGGAAATGAGCCTTCAAGGAGAGCACTAACAGTCCAGGAGGCGTAAAGGGAGAGCATCGTTATGCACTACTTAAAAATGAAATATCAGTTGTTCTCAAGTAAAATATGATCCATGGCTCAAAGCAGCTAATAAATCTAAGATGAGATTCACAAATATCTGCAAAGTAGGTAACTGCCCCAGGTGTTAACATTTTCAATGGTATTCAGGAATTTTGCACTCTTCCCACTAAACTGCCAGAGGTGCTGCACATACCTGGCTAACCCTGAGAGACACAGACAGACTGAGAACCCCTTGGCCTGAAAAACACATTGCAGTTATCTGCAACAGCTGAGGCTCAGCAGGGAGTTAAAGGCTCAAGTATGGGCTTAAAAATACCAAAACTCCTCTAGACAAGGCTGAAGCAATCTGCTGAAGACTGGGCAGACAGTTCATAGCACAGCTGGTGGCAGGACCCCACAGCCCAGGCTCTGTGCTGGCACACGGGATGCTCAATGTTATGGTCTAATGAAAATCAAAGGGGAATTTGTTTCAGTTTGTCAAATCTGTATGCAAGTCTAATTTTGACCAGCAGCAACTTCAGTGAGTAGGCTGGTGTAAAATTTTCACGATTTGTGCTGGAGGAATATATACTTCCATATCTATAGAAACACCCACAGAAATTCTTTCAGAGAGTCACAATAGGCAGTATGTGAGATCTCACTGCTCCACAGCCTTCTGCTCCACTGGTGGATGAATCAGACTCTATATACCATGGACAATGAGAATCAAGTGCTTTACTTTTATATGCATGCCTTATTTCAAAATGCAGAGGTCACCTAATACACATTAAGTGAACTGTACAATGGAGGAGACCCTCAAAGGCCAGAGAGGCTAAAGGCAATAAAAGGAGGGAACAGTAGGTCAGCCTCAGAGATGTTCCTGCACCATACACAAATTGGATTAAATTCCTTATTGACAGCAAAAAGACAGCAATAGCAAGCTAACGTCTGACACTTGCTAACAGTGAATTTCAATGGAGACAGAGGAGGAAACCAACACAGAAAAGGGCAGTGACTTGCCCAGAGTCAGATCTGGAACATGGGGTGCCTGAGTTGTCATCTGTTATACCATGTTCTCCACTAACCTGCCACCTCTCATTTCCATCAACGTGACTGAAACTCCCAGGCTGCTGCATTATTGGGTGAGACAGCCCAAGCAGCAAATTCACCCAGTTTTGTGAGACTGTGAGCATCCAATATAATCCTGAACTGTATTCTGACGTTCAGAGGCTCTTTACTCTATGTCATCAGAGATAAAGTGAAGTTAAGGAAGCCTCAGCCTACGAGGGGCAGAGGGAGAGGGTACCTTTTGGTGGCTAGAGCCTTGCGTGCTGAGGTCTCCCGTGGCACAACAGCTCCTGGCATCCAGCAATTTAAGAGATGAGGTCAGAGAGTCTGGGTGAGCAGAGCAAGCAGCGAGAGGCAGCAAACAAGGGGAGCAATGCACAAGCCAGTCCTTCTGAGGATGCTGTGGGAGAGGCACAAAAGACAAAGGAAGGGGTTATGGGTGTAATGGGAATAAATATCTTCTGCCAAGGAAAAAAGGTGGGTTTCCAGGTCTGGTTTTAATTGCATTTGCCAGTCCTATTGACACAATCTTCTCAAAGCAGCTAACAATAATTAAGGCACTATGTTCCCAGAGCCCTCTTTTGGCTTATGCTATGGGTAATCCTGAAGCCAAGGGGACAAGGGAATGAAGCACAACGAGCTCCACGAGGGCACGGAGCTGACAGCCTGTTGAAATGTAACGGTGCCTCAGCTCTCAGAGGACAGGATCTCCGATTTCAGGCCTCTGAAGTGCTAAATTACCAAATGAAAACTGCAGCAAGTCCCACCAAAACTGCAGCCATCAATAGTACAGATTGTTTTTAACAAACAAAAGTTGTCAGAATAAAGGATGGGGGTTGAGGGATGCCAAGGTTTGTCTAAAAATATTTTACACCTGCTATTTGTTCCACACACTGCTCATATTTTGTCTGTGAGGTAGAGAACTCGTAGTGCCAAAGGGAATGTGGTTTACATTCCCAAGTCTTAATGCTTTTTCCCTTTCTGTAAGGCAAAACTCCTTACCACCATCACTAAAACAAAGGCAAAAAGGACAGAAGTCCTACGCGCACCGCCACGGTCACAGTTTAACAGCTCCTCTCGCTGATCTCTGGAAACAATCCCTTCAGCAGGATTTCACAGCCCTGGCACTTCAATTTAGCAAACTTTTTATGCAGCTCATGAGAGGAATGCAGCCAACTCTGTACACTCAATTTAAATCAACTTGCTGATGATATAAAAAAGAGTGCTGAACCACCGGTTTGCTTCATCTGCTCCAAAACTACCAACACAAACTCGGAGGTATTTATTCCTGAAACGTTAATAGAACAGTCTGGGGCATCAGATCAGTAAATGAACTCTGGTTTGATCCCATGCCGGTCCAAAGAGCTGATTTAACAACTCGTTGTTTGGTTACTTGATATTTCAGAAGTGCAGCTGGGCTGTTTGTCACTGACAGGCTTTTGCACGCTGCGGTACGGCGGGAGCTCGGGGGCAGGCGGCCGCGCTCCGGCTGGGTCATCAGCAGCCACGGGGGTCTGTAGCAAGAGATCATACAAACAGTGTTTAATAGCTTTCTAATTTTGCATGGTGAAGGAAGGATGGATCTCGCTGTGTCTTGCACCCAGTCCTCAATCTGTATGAATTAGAAAAGCTTAGTTGAAGTTAAGAGAAGAACCAAACTTGTACTCACCCAGGCTGCGGTGCCAGGCCAACCCGTGCCCTCGGGGTTCCCATCTGCAGCAGGGTCCTTGGAGCACACACACAGCTGTGAAGCACTATGTCTTGTCAACTCCACTGTGAGCTGGCTCTCCTTGGCAGAAAGAATCAGATCAGGTTAATTTTGGTGACTGCTACTAGAGTCCTGATGTCTTGTCGTCTGCCCACAGAACCAACGCAGCACAGGCCGCAGCTGTCCCACTGAATCCTCAGCCCTGCCACACCACCTCGCCTCTGAACCCAGTGCCACAGATCTCAGATGATGATCTTCAAAAGTTACTGACTTGAGCTGAATAGTGTGAGCCTTACAGATGGAAGTGCTTTTAACTTCTGCTTGGGTGGGGACTCTGAGTGAAAAGCCAGGGTGCACTAAGCAGCACCAAGGGGGACGCATAGTTACGGCTTTACCCTTTTCTTCACTCTAAATTAAAGACATCTTCCGAGGTTTAACTTACACTGGCAATTTTAAAGAAGTAAATTGCATGTTCACAACAGAAAATACAAAAGGAGTTGCACAAGTGAGCAGATGCTTCCTTCTCCCCCTTCGCTCCTTTTCAGGTCCCTTCTCTGGCAGCAAACGCGCTCACCTGAGAGCACAGCTCCAGAGCAGAGCACTGGGTGTGCAAACCAAACCCAGACTGACTTGGCACTCATTGGGAACAGAATGGTGCAATGTAAATGTTTGATCTAACAAATTCAGCACCAAACTTTAGCAAAAGATAAATAAATGGGTGGAGCACAACGAACAGAAAGCACACATCTTTCATTTTTATAAGGAGTGAGAGAAATTGTTAAAAATCTTCACATTTGCCTTCCTTGAGGAAACTGGAAGCTCTCTCTGCAGGCTGTCTGCTTGCAAAGCACCGAGAACAAACCCTGCTCATTAAAACCTTTACATTAAAGGTGCTGCAAAAACCAATGCTTCCACAGATTCTTCCTTGCTGCAAACCACCGCCTTCCACAGGCAGAGCTCGTTCCAGTGGAAGTGAGGAAATCAGAATGGGAAAAGCATAAACCTCTAAGAAAAATGATCCCAGTTTCTGTCACGGGAATAGAAATATTGCAGAACACGTAGGAGAGTCCCCACTGTCAGAGCTGCTCAGCCTCCTGGGCAGTTTAGGTGTTGTTATTGTAAACAGTAAAATTGTAGTAAGTCTTGAAGGCTAGGCACACAAGCAGGAATAGCACAGAGCTAACATTTTCCAGTAATTGATCCAATATTTAACATTTCCTTCCATTATCTTTTTTTTTTCTAATTCCTTTTTAAAGCAAAACAATCCACTTAAAATGAGATACCAACCGAGGCACTTTTAAGCAGGGTTCTGCCCACTGATGTGCCATTAGTGGGAAGATAAGCCAGATGGCAAACTCAATCAAAAGGAGACAGCTAAACACAGCCAGACGAGCGCCTAAAACCCCCTCTGCTCCATTACTGCTTTGAATCGTTTGTCACGGCATTAGGAATGGATTCCACTGTCAGCCCCACATGTCCACCCCATCTTCACAACCTCTGTCCAAAGCAAAGATCTCTCAGTGGTGTTGGAAACCACCCTGTTCCTTACAGCACTCGGGCACTGCCGCCAGAACCCTGCTCACACCGGAGCAGGGGCGTACACGTACGTGGAATTTACACCTGTTGTAAAATCAAGTGGGAAAAGATTGATCTTCAGGCTCAAAACCCAGTTTCAGAATACTAAAGTTCAGATAATTTTAATCCTGTAGCTTACAATTCATCATCAGGAGCCAAAGCATTATCCACTTAGCACAGAACTGCTCTTTGTACAACTGGAGCTGCCCTGGAAAATAAGTTGATATTTGTTAGATTTATGGATTAAAGAAGTTAAGTTCCTCTTTCCCTTGACAATGTCCTTTAGCAAGGAACACTCTTTGCCAACCAGACAGAAAAGAGTAAAAGATGTAACTTGAAAAATAGCCCTGGAAAAGCTGAGTTGTTTGGTCATCCTCTGAATTCTTTCTCCTCCTACTCACACTCACATTTTGCGAATCAATATTAAAACGGGTTAAATCCACTAAAATAAAAACCTGAGAATGGCAGATTGCAGTTACATGACATTTCTCTTTTTAATAGAGCATATAAAATGAAAGTTTACAGTGAGTTTAGTGAACTGTAAATCAGCACTTTTATTCAGTCTGGTTTCTGAGCTATTAATCCCTAATGCAGAAACAGAACGCTGATGCACTGGTCGGGGACCTCTCCAGATAATAGTTCAAATCCATTCTGATGACATGGAAAGTGAATTTCATTGAAATCACCTGAGTCCCTTCTGGATCCATCACAGCACACAAAAACCCAACACTCACACAGCTTAGAGGCTTAACTCTCAAGATAAAAAATAAAATAATGAAATTACCTTCTGACTCGAGCCAGCTGTGGTTACGAAAAACAAGTGAAAGTTTGCTCAAATAATAAATAATAAAAGTTTGCCTTTGCAGGCAAAGCCTTGACCTGGCTACGTGCTGGGTCAGTGGGATTTTAGGGAAAGCAACCCATTTTGGGGGGCACCAATAGAGCAACCCCTTCCACGGCTCCTCGGGGAGGCACAGACTCTTCCTCGCCTCGTTAGCACTGACAACACAATTAACACAGCGCCCTGATGTCAGAGAACAGTGAAAACAGACCACAACAGCCAGTTAATTTTAAAGACTTTTAATACAAACTTAATATAAACTATTTCAGTCCCTCTTAACATGTAAGACACTGACTCAAAATACTTTTATACCTTTTTTTCAAGTATTGCACAATGTAGGTACAAAATTAATATTTACGATTACATTTTCTTCCATAATATATAGCAAAAATCTTTAAACTTTTAACAGAAAATACAATTTGTGTTTCTTTTGAAAAAAGCAAATATTTCGTACATTTTAATTCCACCACTAAGGAATATTCTGTACACAACTTTTTAATTTTTTTTTTTTTTTTTTTAGAATTGATGTCTTTAAGATGGATATCTTACAATTTCAGTAAAAAAAATACAACATGAAGCTGCTGCAGCTGTCACAGATCACTGTAGTAAAAAGATATAAATGCAATACCATGTTGTAGAAACAATATATATACTCTGATATTTTACAAACTTTGTACTAAATTAAATTATACAATTAGAAAAAGACCAATAAACCCACCTATTAGTGCCAATTTTTTTTTAATATATATACACATATATGTTTGTGTACATATATATATATACACACATGAAAAAAAATCAGCCACGTCCTTGCTATATCTTAAATACTGTAAGAGGCCATATTTTGAGAGTATATTTTTGTAATGTACAGTCAGTATAAAATAATTTTGTGCTTGGTTGGCAAATGAAAAAAAAAATGATGCATGTTGTATTTATCTAACCAAGCCTGAATGTATTCATACTACAAGCCTTAAAAAAAAATCTCAAGAGGTGGAAAAAAAAGATACACCCTTGGGTACGTGCATTTTAACTTGTACAATAGTATTTACTTGTATTTCACTTTTGCTTTATTTTTAGTTAGCCATCACTGGCTGGAATTGCTGGTTAGAATACTGCATGTTGTTTAAACTAAAATTCAAGCCATCCACAAAAGACTTCTCATTCAGACCTCCATAGGCTGCAAACATGTCAAAGGCATTACTGTACTGGAGAGGACTGAGGTTAAGGGGGCTGTCACCAGGAAAGACGCTACTGGTGCCACCTTGACCCTGCATGTTGGGGAAAATGAACTCCTTTGCGTTAGGAGAAAGGGCAGAAGTCTTCTGCTGCTGCTGCTGTTGCTGCTGCTGCTGCTGACTGCCTAAGCCAAGCCCGTAGAGAGAGTGCATGGAGGAGGAGAGGGCTTTCTGCTTCAACAGGTCATTGACATTCAAGCCCAGGTTGGTGGGAGAAGTGCGGGCGACCTTGTTGCTGCGGCCGCTGTTCTTCATCTTGGTCGAGCCAAACTTGGTGGCAGCAAACGTGGCAGTGGTGAAGGTTAAAGGCTGGGTGGAGCGGGGCATGAAGGTCGGGCTCACAGCAGCAGAGTGACCAAAGGGAGGAGAAGGAGAGCTAGACACTGAAGATGCTGGGTCGCTAATTGGCATGAACACCTGGGCCTCTGGGTTAAAGCTGTTCTTGATTTCCTTATCCAACTCACATCCATTCTCATTATCATCCACATAAAGCACTTTCACTGGTCCCTTTTCACCGATTTGGTATGAAACCTCAAATGGGTCAATCCAGACACTCAGATCCTGAGGCAAGTTGCCACGAACATCATCAATGTCCAAACCACTCTCTTTGGATGCTTGTTCTATGACTGGGTCCACTTTCTCCCCTATATGTATACATCTAAACCCTGATCCTTTGTATGGCTTTTCTGGATACCAGTGCCCTTCATACTTCTTCTTAAGAAGTCTTTCAAGCTCTTCACCAAAAATGTTGACACGTCGTCTGGGAAGCTTATTGTACAAATAGGAAATAATAAAGTTGAGTGCTACTTGGATTTCAAGCTGCATAGCTGCTATGCCACAAAGTTATAAGTCTGTTTCAAAACTCGAAGAAGAAAGTGTTCAAGATGCCACAGGGAAACAAAATTTCATTCAAAGTGCTGATTCTAGTTGATTATTATCCTTCACCTTGAGTGCTCTTGTTCCTTTAAGAAAAAACAAAAGCAAACACATCCAAATAAGGAAACCGTAAGATCAAGCTCCCAGGCCTATTCTTTTACATTCACTTTCTGCATAAAACAGGTTTACTTTTTAAGTCCAAAAAATGTGCATCAAGCTATTTCTGCTCACGCCTGCAGAAGGTGAGGATGACAACCACACTCGGCAATGACGTACAAACAACACTGCAGAAGATGCACCGGGCCTGTGTTTACAACGTGGGGCGTTCCAACATCGCACCAGCTCGCCGCTCAGTTATTCACAAAGCAGCAAGGATCATTTTTTAAGACATCACCAAACTGCCAGGCCTGTCAAGGGTTCAATTACCAACCCCTGTTTGGATGATTTATAGTCCTCAGCTGCAACATCCAGCACCAGACGATGAGTTTAGCTCGGAAGGTCTCAGTCCAGGGGTCAGGTCTCGTTTTAAAGTTTGCACACATATTGCTTGTACTGTTAGCTCCAGAATTATAAAAATATTAACAGTGGCTTTAGAAGATTTCACATAAGGAACTAAAATGATGCAACATTTGTTTTAAGTCCAAGGAAATCATCCGCATAAACTGTGTGCTGGCAAAATTATGCTAACTGAAGAGAAAATGTCCGCGGCACAGACACAGTAATTCCTCCTCAAACAGCTAAAATGATAACACAGCCAATGCACACAAACCAGACCCATGGATCTTGTGTCATCATGGTGGCAACGACCGTGAAATTACAGTAAATTAATCCACAAATATGCCACTTTCTACAAATTATTCTATATTATCAGATATAATATATTAATATGTACTGAATTAACATATTGTGCTGTCTGTAGCTCAGATTTCAGAAAGTTACTGGAGCTATCAGGGCTTTTGATAGGTTCCAGAACGATGGCTTTCTCCTTCTCTAGGACTCCATTTTATATTTAATATAAAATATGGTTGCCACTGCTTCACAAAGGACAAAAGAAAAATTAGCTATCTAAAGTTAAAGAAGGGACAAGAATCAAGATTCAGCTCGGGTACTGCAAATGAAAATTCTGCAGTACCTTAGCACTCATCCACAGGAGATACCTTTGTTCAAAAAGTTCCAATGTCACAAAATATGTCTGTCTGGGCTCGAGTTAAACACCCAAGAAGAATTTCAATTAACTGTGTGTTTTTCTGCACTGCAACACTGGGAACAAAATTCAGCGTGGCTGTCACTAAAGATTAGAGAAATTGAAGTCAATATCAAAATCCTTTAACAATGTGAATACAATGGGTTTTTTTATTTATTTCTTGCTCCAAATAATCTCCTTTTAAAGCCTGGCACCCTATTTCCAAGCCACTCGTGTTCTGTTCTCCCCAACATGGTATGGGAATAGTTCGAAAGCCTGCACGATAAGGCGACCTTTAAACGTTTGCTAGATCAGCACTGGGTGGGGATAAGGAAAAGATCAAGGGCAAACAGAAGATATTTACAAAAGGGACACAATCAGTACAGAAAAGCTGATTGGGTGGTTACAAGGGGCATTTAAAAATGATTTATTAATCCATCTGTTTTGTTTCCCTTCCTCCATGTCCTTTCAAGGCACACCGAGCAGAGGCTATGAATTTTTCTAAGCCCCAAAACTGATCCATGGTACAAAGAGCTGATCAAACAAATCAAGCTTGATCATTTCAAAGGTTTGTTGTTTTTTTTTTCTTTTAAAAATTTATTTCAAGAGGACAGTATTTCTGAGGGCTCCAAGCCCATTAATTCCCCCTCGGCAGAGCCCTGGCTCTGGGGTTTCAGGCAGGAGCCTTAAGCAGTGTGGGGAGTTACATAACCAGGCGGTCGGGTCTCATTAGATTTCTGCTCACAGCCCTGGGAGCTCCGGCAACGGCAGCAGCAGGAGGAGGAGGAGGAGGAGGAAGAGCATTTTCTGAGCCCGTAAGAGGGGGGGGAAAAAAAAGAAGAGGAAGGGAAAGGGCGCGGGGGGGGGCTGCAGGCCCCTCTCCTCACCGCACAGACCAGCACCCCAAACCCAGCGACACCCCTGGCCGCCCCCACCCGCCGGGGCAGGGTCCCAGGGGCCGGCTGCCAGCCCTGTCCCTGCCCGGAGAGGCCCAGCGCCGGCAGCAGTTATTAGTCAGTCGGTTAACGCTCACTCCTCCCAGCCTCAGCGCGTCCAGGGACCGCCTTGGGAGGGACCCTCTCGCAGCCCCGCTCCCCGGGCCGTGCCCTCTCCCCCAGCACCCGCGCCCTCCTGCCCCTCGGCTCCCGCACCGCTGCGGCCCCCGCGGCCCTTCCCTTCCCCGCGGGGCCGTGCCCGCCTCAGTCCCCGTCACCGCAGGGTCGTGACCGCCTCGGCACACCCGCCTCAGGGGCCGCGGCCGGGCGATCGCTGCCTCAGGGCCCCCCGTCACGGCGGCCGGCGCCGCGCCCTCCTCAGCCCCCCGCCTCAGGGGCTGGGCGTTGGCTGCCCCAGCCCCTCGCTCGCCTCACAGCCGGGGCCGGACGGCGGCTGCCTCAGCCCCCCGCCTCAGCGTCCGCCTTCGGCCTGGGCTCCCCCCCACCAGCGCACACCGCCGCGCCAGCCCGGGCCGTCCCCCCGCCCTCAGCGAGCGGTACTCACCCGGGTGGGTGTGCGGGGGGTAGTGCAAACAATCCCGGCGGGGGTGTGAGTGCGGGGCGGGGGCGGCTCAGCACCCGACCCCCATCTCCTAGAGCCGGCTCCCTTCGGCGAGGATGGGAGGGGAAAGGAAAGAGAAAAAAAAAGGGAGGGGAAGGGTTGGAAAAAAAAAGGGGGGGGAGGGAAAGGGGGGGAGGGCTGCGCTGCTCACACCCCCACGACGGGCGCGCTCGCCCGCCCCAGCTGCGATGCTTCTGCTCCTGCCCCGCCGCCCAACGTGCCCCTATATATCGCCTCCCTCCCTCCGCCCCCCCGCCGCGCTCCGCCCATCACCCCGCCCTCCACTGGCTGCCTGCTGCCTGGCCCCGCCCACCACCCCGCCCTCCACTGGCTGCCTGCTGCCTGGCCCCGCCTACAACCCCGCCCTTCAGTGCTTGCGTCCTGCCTGGCCCCGCCCCCAGCCGCCTGGCCCCGCCTCCCTTTGCAGCCTTCCCTTCCCCCAGCCCGGCGTGGAGGGGCCGCTCTCTACGTCAGCTCGCTCCTCACCTCACAGCACCGTTGCGTCACTACCTACGTCAAACCCTGCCCTCGCGCCCCTCATCTCCGCAGGGAACGGGGGGGTGGGGGAGAGGGCCCGCGGTGAACTACATCTCCCATGACCGCCGCTGCTCCGCGGTACGGGGCGGGCGGCGGCCCGCGGGGACCTCAGCAGCGGCGATGGCGGCTCCGCGGGGCCTGGGCTGAGCGGCGGCGCCCCGCAGTCCCTCACGCTCAGGGGCGAGAGGCCGGGCTGATGGCGCGAGGCCCCCCCCCTCCGCGAGGGGCCAGCGAGGGAGGGGTACTCGAGCACCTCCCGCCCTCCCCTCACTCCCCGCCGTGGCTAAAAATACTCCCCACAGGTAGCAACGCTGACCGATTGGCTGCCTGCCCGCCCGCGGAGCCGCCTGATTGGTCACTCGCTATTGAGGAGGAAGACGTCAAACCCCAGTTTTGGGGGGGGGAAACATTTGGGGGGGGGGGGGGGGGGGGGGCGCGCGGGCAGCCGCCGCCTCAGTGCCCGCGGGCCTCGCGGTGAGGGGGCGCGAGGCGCTGTGAGGGCGGGCTGGCGGCCACCGGCCCCGCCGAGGCTGGGGACCGAGCCCGGTTTGGGGCTGTCGGGAACAGCCCTGCGGCCCGGCCTTATTTTAACGTGGAGCACGGCGAAAGGCGGAGGGAGCGGCTGGGGGGGCAGCGGCGAGCCAGCGCTGGGGCCCACCGCCGCCCCCTCCCGCAGCGAGAGACACTCGGGATGAGAACCAGGCCCGGTGGCGAGAGAGCCGGGCCCTCTGTCCATTAAAACATCACTACTTTTTAAATATCACCTGCGGATGTTACTAGGATCGGGGTTGGCACGGTTCACTTCAGACCGGGGAGCAGGACCGGGTTTTGGAGGACAAACCGCGGAGGGTTTTTTTCTGAATTTGTTTTTTTTTTTTGTGTGTGTGTGTAGGGTGGTTTGTGCTCCCCCTCCCTCCCTTGCTCTGTGTTTGTACAATAATAAAGCATTTTGGCATAAAGGCTGCATGGGCCCCAGAAGAGATTTGGAAATGCCAGTCAGAAGAAATGCCAGGACTTTAACCCTTTGGAGCTCAGAATAGATACGAGACTGTGTGGGAGGCAGGAGCCTGAAAACCGAAATGTTAAGTAAAGGAAGATAGCAAGGGTGGCATTTTGGATTTTCCACAGAAAATTCCTGCTAGAAGGCCTAATTCATTGTAAAACACGTAGTTTTATTCAAATGTATCAGTGCTGATGCTACTAGGATCGGAGTATTGCAAACAGCTTGAAAATCTTAATTCAGACTCAGAACAGTTATGATTTTTTTCCCCTATTTTTCATTTGGTTTTAACCATAAAGAGCTGCATGGGCCTTCAGTGAAAACTGGGTCATCTGTCATTGCCGTGCACCCTGAATGAAAATAAAGTGCAAAGATTATAAAATTATAAGCATTGGCAACTGGGAGACTACTGAGAATTGCTCCAGCACAGCAGGAAATCCAAATGAGTCTTGGATTTTTTGTGCTGAACGAGCTGTCATTACTTTTACCATGAAAATTAAGAGATAATGTGAAATAACTAGTGAAACAGATAAAGTGAAAAGACAAATACAGTTGTTGATTTTATTTTTTAATTTTTTTAATTAGGACTTGGAAATCTCCCTGGTCCAACAAACACTGAACAAACTGGCAGCTAACATCAGCTGTGCCAGTGTCTGACACGTTGCCTGGGCTCGGTTCTGCACTGGCGGGGAGCAGGAACAGCAGATTTCCCTTTGAAGTGGGAAAAATTGCACAGCTCCGTAGATGGATGTTTTCAGGTGAGATTAAGTACGGAGCTTTACAAACCGAGTAACTGTGCTGCTGAGTTGCTAAAAAAAAAAAATTGAAAGGTTGTAAAAGCAGAGACTTTCTTTTAAATGGCTTTAACACTACCTGAGAAGCATTAGGAACTGAATTAAATATACAGAGCTAATACATTTATAATCAAGGCAGCTGTGGGATCCTATAAAGCTGTGAAAATGGTGATGTACTTTTCTGTGGCTTATGTAAAGGGAAGTTCTAAGGCAGTCAGTGCTAAAATCGTGTGCTATTGAACAAATCTGATGTTAAATGTTAAAGACAGGTGATTGCCCTAAGAATAACCCCTTCAGGTCAGCAAGAATCAAGCCTGCTACTCGTGGCCCAGTGAAAGTTTCAATTTATCCTCATTTGTCTGAAAAGAAAATTCTGACTTTTAAACTGTAGTGATCATTATATCATCCATATATAACACATCAGAAGTAGGTGGCCAAACTGTAGTAGTGTTAAATTATTAACACCTAAAACCAGAGTCTAATCCAGGATCGCTTGTATTCTTAAAACCTCAGTCCACACAGAGGTCAGGATAGGGCCTGCAGTATTTTCCAGTCCTTTTGATTAATACACAGCAATAACAAAATGTCTACCTCTCCCTGCGAGAAAAATCTTTAAGAATGCAATCAATACAGAATAACAACTCCAGCAGCAAAATTTTACTCATGTTGCCAGTTCTTTTAAACCGAAAGATTAATCTTAAATGAACAGAAAAAAATATATATTCTCATCTTTCCTGGCAAACCTTGACAGTTTTTCTCCCCAGCAGAGCAAACCAGCAGAAGTATTTCAGAGCATGGCAGGGAGGCAGGAGTGGGATTAGAAGTAAGAAGGCTTTCTTAATCTGTATTAAACGAGAAGGGCTTTGATCTCATCCCCTCTTCCTTGCCATATCCTGCCATGCTGGCTGGCAAGATAGTGATTACCAGAAACCAAACTACAGTTCCTGCAGTCTGGGGCTCTGCACTTAGAGCCAAGGTCTCTGCATTGTCACAGACCTGCACCTCTACAAGACTACATAGCCTCTGCAAAGGGACATTCTTTCTTCTACTGAAGCAATCTCAGTGTGGTTCCTAAAATCTAAATCGTCATTATTTATTGGTCTAAAGCCAGTATCTAAAACCAAAATACAATTTATTCATCTTAAAAGTTGTTTAAAGGAATTAAAAATATCTAAGAACATTTTTACTAATCTATGTCAACATGGACAAGAATTTAAGAGCAGTAGAAAGCAAGGCTCAGAATTTCCACCACCATCTTTGTCCTTTTCATCTTGTCTACTAAATGAACGTTGCTGTTCCTTACAGAGTATGTAAGATTTATCCTGACAGTGGACATAAAGCTTTGTAACGTACATTCCTGAATATAGTACAGTCTTTTTTAACATTTTCCTATTTAGGAACACAGTTCTCCTTTTAGTGTGGGAGCCTGGGCTTTGATTTTGAAAAAGTTGAGAACTTTTCCCGTTGTATTCATCCCTCTCCAGCCCAGTTTTATCCATTTGCTGGTTTTAACGCGTGTTCCTTTTCCCCCATCGTCTCTCAGTGTGAGCAGCGAAGCCTGGCTGCTCTCCAGCATAAATCTTAACAATTATTTTGAAATGCAGTGTAGACTCTCTTACATTTCCCTTTACCAGCTCAAGCAGTGATTTTTCCATAAATACAGAATATGGAGGGTGTGTATGCCTATCAGATGTTGCCCAGCTTCACGAGCTCTCTGACCACAAAGGTTTTTTAGATAGGAACCACAAAATTATCTTGTATGTCGTGTTCTTTTGATGGAGTAAAGAATAACCAAGACCAGAATTCTGCCAAAACAGAGAAGTTCATGGGGGGCATTGTCCCAGCCAGGTCGTGTTCTAGGAGAACCCCAAGCTCATTCCTCACTACATGAAGGGGGCAAAGGGTTCCCTCCAAGCCGGAGCAGCTGGCTGGCCGGGGCTGCTGCGTGCAGCGTGGTGTGCCAAGTGCAGCGCAGGCAGGGCAGGATGTGTGTGCCACGAGTCCTGTTTGCAGGCTCCTACCCGCAAGGCAAACAGCCACAGTCAGCGGCTGCAAACTGCTGTGTGGCTCCACAGCAACCCAGGCTGTGCCCGGGCTTGTTCTGCTGCAGCGCAGGGGGCTGAGGAATTTGGAGGAATGGGATTAATGTCTTGGGGATGTGGGAGCATGCGGGGAGGGGCTGGGGGGAGGAGGAGCTAGTAGTTAGATACATGTCTGTCAGTCTTCGCAGGGGTATAGTTAACCCTGCCACAGAAGGGGATAAACAGATGTTGAAGTGGAAGGAGGGAAATATTATGGTCAAAGGGGGAGAATGGAGGACAGAGGGTACAGCAGTGAGGGGCTGTGGTTGTGAGAACAGCCCAGCATCCTGCATCCTGTCCTGGAAGCCCAGAGAGCCTGGGTACCGATTCTCATGAGATGCTCTGGGTCTGGCCGGCCCACACAGCTCAGCGAGGCAGGCAAAGGCAAACACCAGCACCAGAAGTTCCTCAGCTATAACAGTCCATGATGTCAGTGGCTCCCGTGATGCCAGGGTTTTAGAAACTTGGCTATCAAGAGCTGGAGCCTGTGTGCCAAGGATTGAGAAGCAGTTTCCAGATCTGGGTATCTGCAGCTTTGTGCAGCGAGTACACTCCAAAAAAAGCCCCTTCCAAGAGGGTAATTTCTTAGCTATTAGTGACTCTTCTTTAAAAAAAAAAAAAAAAAAAAAAAAAATTAATTTATTGTGCCGATGTCAGCAAAGAACACTAATTTGCAGGAGCTCAGAGCTTACAAGGACATCATTCTCTCTTAAGTGGCAAGCTACTAATGTTATCACTTACTTGGTAAAAGTTACTGGAGTCCTGAGCAAGACACAGAAGGCAGCTGCTGGGAAAGAAGGAAAAATAAAAACAGGAGCTTTGCACCAAAGCTTTGCTCTTCCCAAAGTTTCAGCCACCTTCAAGAATGAATTAACAAGTTTGTTTTTTTGTCCCGAAGCTGGTATGAGGCAGGATCTGCTCTTGAAAAGGATCCTGATAAGAGACATTTTGAGAATGGGGTACAGATCCAGAGAAGGCCAGGTAAAAAGAGTGTAGAGTAAGGAATCTAAATAAAAATACTGAGAAAAATAACGGTCCCAGGTAGATAGATACTGTCATAAGAGCAGGGGGAGAAAATGGAAAGATATTTCATGATTATCAGAATTTTCTACAGCTATGAATAAATGGACTGAAGAAGAAGGAAGAAAGATTGATTTTATACCTTGGAGAGGCTGACCTTTGAGGAAAGTTTTATTAAAATCCAATATATTTTTTTTTCCTTGAGTTCACCTTTGCACTGGGATTCTGCCAATTCAATGTCAGTTAGTTCCGCAGCATCTGCTAATGGCTAAAACGATGAGGTTAGGGCTGG
The DNA here is from genome assembly GCA_907165065.1 of Caprimulgus europaeus. Next base: position 1,588,680 of record OU015543.1, on the reverse strand, counting down.
CCTAGCTGATAGCCATGTAACTTCTCAGTTAATCAGCTCCAAGTGCTTTGCTATGCTCATTCCAAACAATGATTCACAAACACTTTTAAAGAGATACAAAGCTGCTTTTTTAACTGTGAGGACTGCTCACCTTAATTTATTTATGGGAATCAAAAATAAACACTGAAGATTAAGATGAAGGTCTGTTTTTTTGCCCTTTCAATTTATGATAGATGAAGGTAGCTTGAAAAGTTTCTTTAAGAACTTAAGAATTTTGGGTACTTAACATTTCCCAGGAAGATGAGTGGATCTTTTTCCTGAGAGGGGAAATCCAGGAAAACTGCTCAATCTTTTTCCTGAGAGATACTGAATGTGAAAAAAAAGAAAAGAGATAGTAAATGGGAAAAAACTGAATATGAAGAAATAACTTTGAGAGCAATGGAGGGACATCTGTTTACCAAAGATGCCTGCTAAACACAGAAGTTCTTATAATTTTTTGACATTCTGATTATCTTCAGTTAAGGATTAAAAAAGATGATCTGAGGATTACCAGGGGCTCCCTTTGAAATAAATAGAAACCAAATTTATTTAGGCAAAGATCCAGCCATACTACTTTTTCTTGCTGGCCACAACATTCTCTAAGCCACTGCTCCAAATTTGCACCTTTTGACTCTCCTAGCAGTGCAAGGACCAGATGAATCCCTTAGTGTTCTCTTGTCTTTCAAGAAAACAAGGTAGGCACATCTGGAGTGAGAAGGGGAGGAAAGATGTTTCTCACATCGTCAGTTTATCATAAAGAAGCAATTGGAAGATGCCTCAGTTTTTGCAATAAAATACAGAACACAATGCAATTTTAACATCTCTAGAAGATCTCACCTGGATATTGACTAAGAATATAAAGCAACCAGGAACACTACAGCTCAGTAAGAAACCAAACATACTTTAAGCTTTCAGGTGATAATCTTATTTTCCTGGAGCATGTGGCCATTGAGTGTGTTTCTCACATCTCTCTGCAGTACTTTTCCTGTCAGTAGCAGTGTTTTATGCAGAGCCCAGCACTTGCTCAGGACTTTGAGAGTTTAGTTAGTGACTACAAGACGACACACAGAATATCCCATTTAGGAAAGCCAAAGGTTACAGGTATTGATACTGAGTCTGAGAGCGTCAAGTTAATCTACTGTGCTGCCAAACTGTGACAATTTGGGTGGTGACTTCAAAGGAAAATGAGTTCAAATGTCAGTGTCTTGATGAATACAGTTTGAAAATCATTCTCTTGAGGGAAAGATCATTGAAAACTGTCTTCATATTAATATAAAAAATGAGGGTGCTCCTTTTCAGATGAACGGCAACCTAGTGACTCCGTATTTGCGCAGACACGAAGAGCTAGTGGAGTGGAAAGGTGCCAGCTTATGACAGCTGAAGGTTTGACCCTGAATCTTTAAGGGTATGATTCACGGAAAAAAAAGCCAATGGAAATTTCTCTTTGAGCTTGCTGCGCTCCAGATCTGGCCCTTATTCAACTGTTATTAAAGTCCATCGAGTCATGGTGACAGGAATAATGGAAGGCAATGGAGATTCAAGCTGTGTGTTTGCTCCTGAGACATACAAAGGGGATTTTAAAGCAGTTTGTTTTTAACACAGTTCATGTATCTTGTTCACGTAGGGACTAGTTCATGGAAGACTGAATCTGTCACTGGCACCGAAATGATCATTCAGCTTAAATCATTGATTCAAAGCATAGTAAATCACTCATTTCCTCTCCAACTTCTGAGTCTGAAAGGTATAATTGCTCCAAAATAATATATTAAATACCTTAAAAGATTAAGCAAAAGGTCAGATTAGCATAACACCTTTCCTGAACCGATGGCAAAACGCTGTGTAAACCTGGAGCTACACCTTGAAATCTTCCGGGACGCTTCTCTTGGGATCTGCCAATAAAGCAGCAGCGGGGAGAGAACACGGATTCTTCTGTTTCACAGGTCCTTACCACGTGATGGACAGACTGACAATCCTCATGTACCTACATGTATAGAACCCACTGCATGATAACAGAATGTTTTCTCTTGGATACACAAGCCAGTAGGAGCTGTTATAGTGCCCAGGACTTCAGACAGTATCTGCACACAGCGGTGGATCTGTCCAGTCTCAAGAGTGGCCGTAACTAACACCTTCAGGAGAAGGGATAAACCAGCCATGTTGTACAACTACATTGGGTTTGGCAACGGGAAGAAGAGATTTCTTCTTGACCCCACAGGGTGATTATCTGACACGTTGGAAAGTGAGCACTCAAAGTGCCATCGTTTGTATTGTCGCTAGTGTAACTCGGATCTGTACAGGAGGTGGTTCTGCTGTGTGACCATATTATCTAAATTGCTTTGTCGCCAACGCGTAGAGAACTGAATATAAACCTGCCTGAAGATAATTGAGTGCTGACTCACCCTCCGATCAGGGTAAATGGTGCAGCATTCCAGGGCGTCTTGGAGCCTTCTGTACCATCCTATGTGAAATCTTCGGATTGATTTTTCTCCCCTCCAAGCAAACTTCTGTTTCACACGCCTATTTGAGGCTAGATGCTACAAATTCAGCTGCTGTCACAAGTCATCTTCTTGCTGCTTCGTTATCTTGATCAATTTTCTGCTGAAACTCTCATCTTTCATCCTGGCTGGTACAGTTGCCTCCCTCGTGATTATTCCAACTCCTGGCTCTCCATATTCATAGCCACTCTCGGAGTTCCAACTCTAACTCTCTAGTTTCTAAGGCTACGTAGCTGCAAATGTTTTCTCACAAAACCCTTTTTCATAAATTCTCACAGTTTCAATTCAGTCAGATCTGAGGCTGCATACATACCTGGCACTGCTCATCGCAGCCTTCACAAGAGCACCTGCAAACACGAGCAGGCAAACACACTCCCAAACATTTCAAATGGAAATATTTTTTCTTATTGCAAATGGCCTCGTATCACAAAACCCCATTTGGAGGTGTAACTGTGTGATTATCCTTAAAACCAGAACACTTTTCAGTGTTTGAAATGAAGTGGAAGAAGGACAATTTTAAGAAGCAATGCCAGAGACCTGAGGTGAACTGAGCCGTGGATACTGAGCAGAGAGCTCAAATTCAGCTGACTGTGGCACTAAGAGAAACCAGCACTTGTGCCTTTGGGTAATCTCTGTTCCAACTCTGTCACTCAGGTAATGAAGAGAAGGAGCAGAAGAAGGGCCACAACCTAAATACTTGGGATAACAGCAATTATTAACCAGCAATCCCACCCACAAGGATTTGCAGAAGACGCCAGCCCTAAGCTGGAGGATCTGGGATGGAACCAGTCATGGAAGTGCCAGGACTTGGTTTGATTTCCAGCTAGCTATGAACATCTTTCTCGCAGACTGAAGTATTTCATAAGTAGTTGTTGAAAATCAGGTAGAGAAGAGGCTGAAATTTGTTTCCTTTCTATATGGGACTGGTTTTGTACCAGGTAATAACTCAGAAATTAAGAGTAACCTTGGCAGGCACATCAGGCTTAGGTTCTCCAGGAGCACTCCTTGCTGCACAGCACAACCTTGTTCCTTACCAGGAACTTTAACTTTTATTGTTTGTTAATAAATCATACCTGCCTTGCCCCAAAGAGGATAAATCTCATTTAGCTCCAACTACAGAGAGATAATGCAATTGGTTCTAGGTCCAAGTCCCTGTTACCTAAAAGTTCTCTTCCAAATTGGATCGACTTTTCTCCAAATACTTCCTTCCACAGAGTAAAGAGAAACTCAGTTGGAATGTATTTCCAGAGACAAATGAATGCCCAAGATAAAAGAATAAAATTGATTGTAAAAACCCACCATAAATATGGTATAGAGGGGTGAATGTGAAATCCAGAGCTAATCTAGAGCTGGGTCAGAATCCAGCCAGAATTAAGGATCTGATCTCTTCTGGTGGATCTGCACAAGTGCTGTACCTTTGCAAAATATAAGCACATTTAAAAGATGTAATGGAAAAAACGAAACAAAACAAGAAAAAAAGTAAAAAAAAAGAGGAATCTCCAACGGTGAAGAAAGCAACACATTCAGAGAGAAAAAAAGACTGTCTGAACCCTTCAAAGGCAGCAGTGAAACACATGAAGATGTCCCTGGCTTCCCCGGAGGGGTGAGGGTTGGTTGCCCAGGCTGCACTTGACAGCTCGCTCTCACTTAGGTTACCAGAGTGTGTTTTCAAAGGTGGGGGAGGAAAAGATGTTCAAGTTCAATATCCTTCTCCAGCTCACTCTTACTAAATGTTTGACACCAGCCTGCCCAAGTGACATCCACATGGGGACAACGGAAGTATTCATGTCCCCGATTCGGCTGAATCAGGGAAGTGCCTGGATGACGAGGAAGAACTCGAGGGAGGCCCCGGGGGACCTGCGGTGCGGGGCGATGTGTGCCGGCGTCTGCAGCGCAGCAGTCACGCCGGCCACTCCAGCATTCACACTTGTCACCTACAGCCACTGGGGGGTCGCTCGGCTGTGAGTTACCCTTTGGCTGCTGGGAGGAGGGTGGGCAGAGCAGGGGAGGCAGGGGACCCTCGGCTGAAAGCCTGAGCTAATTCTGCAGTGATGACAAGCCCTTGGATAGAAATTCTTCAAAGGGATGTGACCAGGCAGACTGTCACTACGGGGATCTCGGAGCAGGCAGTCAATCCCCCTTGTTAATAAACAGGAGAAGATACGAGATAGTCAGGGAAGAGTATATGCTTCTTAAATTCGCTGGAGAAACAAGGCAGAAATATCTCTTGTTGCTGGTCCGTGAGATGACAGAGGGTTTTGAAGAAGCTGTAGTGCCCGTGTAATCAAACAGGAGCAACTGTGCTGGTCCTGCCCCGAGGCTTGTGCTCTAAACTATAACTAATGAGTGTAAAGGCACTGACAAAAAAAGCTTCCACAGAATCCTTTTTCTAAGGCCTTTGATTTTACTGGAACATGCACAGCGGTAAAATTCACATAGCCAACGGGAAAGCCACGTCCTGGCCTGACCCTGCCACAGAAAACAGCAAAACAAAGGGGCAGGGATTTGGGGTCACGTTTGGGGAGGATCCATGATTCAGCATGTCAGTTTACTAAATCTCCTCTAATTTGTCATGTAATGAGGGAATGGGACAAACACCTGCAGCTCCAGGCTGCTGCTTCATTACAAAAAAGTACAGCCCAGACAGTGACGAGCGTCTAAAGAATAAATGACTCTCAATTAGGACAGTAGGTCAGAAAGAGCAAGATGATTCATATCCAGGACATACTCCAACCATCCACAATAACACTCAGCAATTCTATAGAGCTTTACGTGTTCAAAGCCCCTGCAAACACCCTGTCCTTTCCATGATGCTGGCAGGTAACAGGCAGCAGGGCTTGAAACGTGCGCTCAAGACCTGCTAATTGTTGGGGTAATTGAGCTAAGCTGGGGAGAAGCGGCTTCTACCATCCCTCCAGCAGTAGGAGGGAATGAGACAGCTCTGTCCTGGTCACAGCATGCCACCGTTGATCTAGAAATCAGGCACCACCCTTGATTTACACCCCAAATTAGGGGTGAGATTTACACCCCAAAATTAATAATTAAGGTACCCAGAATTAATAGCCTCTTTTAGAGAACTGCCTGTATGCAGTTTTCCCAGGAGTAAGCAACAGGTCGTGACAGATGGGGTTTAGGAGAGCTTGGCTCCTAGGTCAGCACCCTGACAATGCCTCCGCTCAGCTGTGCAAATCGTATTTTACTTGCTGGACTGTGGGTTGCTGGGCAGTGGGGTGTAATTTTCCATGCCTGCAGTTGGCGCTGGGCTTTACCTTGACTTGCATTTGACAGTGCAAGCTCTGTCAACACTGTTTCTCCTCTTAGAAAATAGCAATTAAGAAGCCTGGCCCATAGGTACGTGTTAGTACCCGATAATTCAACAGCCAGCTCTAACCTGGTCACCACAGTTTTTGAGTATTCTGCAACAAAATGTCTTTTCCAGATTTACACGAAGACTGACATAGCAGAAAAGCTCAGATGCCAGACATACACTTGGTTGACTTTGATCCCTCTGAAGACAAATCTTTTAAAGTTTAGATCAAGGAATCTTTTAATGAAACAAAGAAATCGTGCCACTTGTATCAGTTCCAGATATAAATAAATCAGCTAGAAATAAACAGGAGCGAGGCAAACGTAAAGGAGAGAGCTGTGCTCTGCAATGTCAGCCCAAAGTGACTGTCTGATGGATGATCATACGGCTGGCTCGGAAAAAAAAGTCAGAGTTTAAAAGTCTTGCTGCCAGCCATCTGGCAAATCTTCCAAAATATATTACAGTGAAACTTCACTGAATTGCTACCTTTTTTGCATCTCCTGCTATCAAGACAGTCTATTTACTTCTTAAGTGTAGCGAGGATTTTGAAATCTCTGCTCAGATTCTCTCCTCAGGGACTCGTTATAGCCCTCCCCATAGCCAATTCATTGTTCCTCCCCTCTGCCAGCCTGCAATATATGCATAATCTTCCCCAAATAAAGATGCTCTTCTACATTTAGGGGGTCACTAAAGTACCAAGCACATCTAGCTGTGCTCAGGCTGCTGCAGACGCCCCGGCTGGTCACAATTGGCAGGTGCTGTTCCCTGGTGCTGCAGGAGAAGTTCAGAGCAGCGGGATTTATAGCACACCCATCCTCTTGCTCCAGGAGCATCATTACTCCAGACTTGGAACTGAAGGGCAACGTTTCATACTTCTAAACAGTGTAAGGCTTATTTTCATAACTGGGTAATTTGGCCTCCATACCCCAGAAGGCAACAGTAAATATGACCACCAACCATTTCCTCATAATCTGTACCAACATACAGTGATAAAAATTTATGGTCACTTAAAAAAAAAAAATATCCTTTTCCATTCCATGAAAGTTAAAAAAAAATCTCTTTATGGAACAGGCTGCCCTACTGAAAGTTAATGATTTTTTTTTGTTTCATCAGGTCCTCCCACCTGGTCTGGATTCAGCTGTAATTGAGTCCACGACCCCCCTGAACTGCAGTGAAGCATAATGGCTTGTGGCCATAGTACTGGGAGTACCGGAACGCAGATAACCCTCCGACACGGCGTCTGAGAGGCAGCTGGAGATCCTATCTGGTGACCAGACACTCCGGGGCTGTAACATGGACTCAGTAAAAGCTATTTTCAGCTTAAATGATCTTTGATACTGAAACTAGAGTTAACCTGGGTGGCGAGTGGAAGAGATCATCTGCTCTGAGAAATAAAGCGAGGGAGAAGGGGGAGGGAGAAAAGTAGGAAGATGACAAAGGACAGGAACTCTTGAAGAAGGGGAATTACATTGAAAAAGTGCACTGATGGAAGCAGGAACAGGGGAAAAAATATGTTGTTGCATCTCCCCATCACTACTGACCAGGTCCCTGTCTCCCCTCCACTGCCAGCCATGCTCATCATTTGTAATTCTCAACCTTCTTAGATAGATGGGGCTAAGCAACAAAAGCTGCCTCAGCAGCCCTCAAGCTTGGCTCACCTTTGTTACAGCTACTTTTAGTCATTTTTAGTCCAGTTGGTTTGGTTGTTAATACAGGTTTGATTTTAATTTCACCATGTACAGCAGTAACTTGTTAACAAGCTGCTCCAGGAGATCTTTATAGGACAGTGGAAAGCAGGGAAAGGAAATAATTACAGCATTTCCACCTACGGTAGTCTGCTTCAGGGCAGGTATAAATAGATCCCTAAGTGTTTGTTCACTTAAAAGAGAGTTCAGCCTAACTGCTTTTTCAATTGCCAGCAGCAGAATTGGTGGTTTGTTGTTTTTTTTTTCCTTAAAAATGAGGGCAAAGATAATCTACTAAATATCACCCTCCCTTCCTCCAGACTGCAAGCAGTGTTTAAAAAGTTTCAGAATTTTTACCAAAACCAGATGTTTGGTGTATAAAAGCACAAGCAATTTTTCAAAGCCATTCTATTTGTTGAGGAAAGAAAGGGTAATTAGATGAGAAAACTCAGTTCAGCTTCACAGCTGAGGAAATTAATGAAAAAAAAAAAATTCACATTTGATTCACTTGGTGCATCCAAAAAGCTCTGGACTCATTCATGCAAACAGTAACTCTGTTTGGAGTCCCACCACAAGTTTTGAGAAAGCATTTGCTGAAGTGTCTGAAAACACCCCATTTCTTGTCCATAGGTAGGTGAAGAGCCGAGGGGACACAATGCAACCCCCAGCTGAGATGGGACTGGGGTCCCAGCAGGTCGGGGGGGATCTATCAGTGGGATTCTTGCTTCCAGCTGGAGCATCCCAGAAATAACCTACCAGACTGGAAGGAAGCCTTTCCCTGGGGCCCAGCACACCTTGGTGTTGGGGGAAGAAGAGCCCAGCATGGGTGGCCCCACCTGGGGTGCCCCGGCCCTCTCTCCTGGAGCAGCACTCCCACAGCTCCATCTACCGTCCCGCGGCCCTGGAGCCCAAAGCCTCGCCAACGTCCACCTTTCCCTGCACACAACTGTTTAAATAAACTTCCCCACTGGGGGCTTGTAGCAGTGCAATAAACATCCTTGATGCAGTCCCCTCGGTAGCTCTGCTAATGGGCCGGTTATAATGGCACAACAAGGGCTTTCTGGGCAAATCTGCTGCACTCAGCCTGCGGCCGCGCGCGGTAAAGCCTCACCTCGGCGCTCAGTGATAGTCCACAAGTGCACAGAGCACGTACTCTGCACTGCCTATTGTTCAAGCTACAGGTACTATATTTAACTGAACAATAGCTAATGAACAAAAGATGTTTTAAGTGGTTTGTGGTGTCTGCTGAACGCCAGCTGCCCTTTTTGTGTTGTGCTGTGTCTTCAGTCCTGATGCTCAAGGTCTCCTGGGTCCCATTCAGCTGCAAAAGCATAAAGCTACAGTGAGAGGAACAAACTAATCTGATAGGGAAATAAAACAATTGATGGCTCATAAAAGCAAAAGGGACAGATATTTGAAAAGCAAAAAAGCAGAACAGATTCAAATCTAATAGTGAGTCCTGCTACAGGAGAGCCATAGAAGCAGCAAGTTCTCCTGTGTTCCTCTGCCCATGCCCCAAGCCAGCCAGCCTCACAGGTGCCAACACTCAAACCTGTGATTCCAGGTAGCATAAATAAGGTTTAGAGCTGAATTAAACCACTCTTCTGCATGCCTGGGGATGTGATTCACACCTCCAATCTCATGGCATGCAGCAGCCTTGGCTGCCTCAGGCTGTGCTGAAGCATCTGGAAGTGCTTCTCTGTGGGTCCCAGCCCAAAGCACTGGGACAGGAGCTGCGTGCCACCACAGGAGGTGAGGTCTGCTGGGGTCTGCAGGCAGCCTGAGTGAGGGAAGGACCTGCTCCCAGGTTTCCCATGGGGACCTGACTCCAAAACCAACTGTTTTGGAGGCAGCAATCGCATAAGCCCCCAGACAGCACAGGGATCTGTGCACAGCTCTAGGACAGGAGGCTCAGACCCCTTACCCAAACACCCACCTTCCCCTGGAAGGGCAGCAGGTAGAGTCAGGTGCTGTTCTTCAAGGGAAAGAAGACCCCAGGACTGGTGCAGACACCCCTGTGATGGGTGTGGGGGGGTCACTGGGGGCCTGGCAGGGACCCCCTCCACCTCCCAGCTGGCTCAGCTGCGGGGTTCAGGGCTGTCACCTCCTGAGACCCCCCTCTCTCCCCAGGGCAGCGTAACGAGGCCAGCGGAAATCTGAAGTCGAGAGATTTCTGGACCCCAGGATTCCTACTCAAAGCTACAGCTATTGGCAGATTTTTTCCTGTTCCTACACTGGGTGGGAGGAAGCTGATATAGTATTTATTGAGCTGATCTCAGGCACCAAAGCTCGATCCTGACTTCAGATACGCAGGCAATCATCAGAGCCCGTTGTGTCTGCATGAATACACTGATCCTGCCTCTGCTTCCTGAATGCATAAAGCCATGTACAGGACCATTCATCTACGACAGAGTCTTCTAGATGGCTGCAGAGGGCAAGACAGTATTTTTAATATGGAGAACTCTATGGGAAGCTATTTTAGTACCTTAGGATCATTAACATTTGTGAATGTCTGAGAAGCTGCTAACATTTATAAGACTTTACAACCAAGATCCATTCTCCCAAATGGAGAAAGAGCTCGTCTTTTTTCACATACACTTTAGATATTGATAATTTTCTCATTTTCTGATATGACAGGGCTTGGGGATTTTTTTTCCCCACTGAGACAAGATGACTGACAGAAGGAGATGAGAATTTCTCATAAAGAGAAGCAATGCATTTTTATACAGCCAAGGCTGGAAGAAAGCAATAATTGTCCTAATGCAGGCACGGTTCTCCAGAACAGCTGATGATTTATTTCAAGAGACACTGCTGACAAAAATGCCAGGCATGTCTTCTCAAGCCAAAACGTGAGCTGATATCAGTTTGAACAAACCCTCACCCTCCACTGGCCTGCTGTGCTGCTGTTTGGTGGCAAAGGCACCACGGCCGGTCTGGAGTGGGTGCGGGGGCAGCCTGGGAGACCCCAGCCCTGATGGATGCAGATCCATGGAGCTTCACTGGCACCTCTGCCATGACAAGTCTGACCCATGGAGGTGGCACTTGTCACACCTTAGGTCAGTTTTAGGGGTATTCTCAGCAGATGCTGTGGTACTCAGAGGCACTGGGGAGCTTTGGGCAGAAGTTAGAGCTGTGGCTGCTGAACCCCTCGGAGCTCTGCTTTAGGAAAAAACCCCAAAGCCCCCCCAAAATTAAGAAGCTGCCTCTAACGCTTGGGCCAGCACAGAGCCTGGGAGCAGCCCTGCACCCGGCACGGGGACGCCCGTCCTCGAGGGTCACCACCAGTTCTGTGCCCCGACAGCGGCCGAGCAGCTTTGCTTTCTGCGAGGGTCCTCTAGAACCTGTGGCTTTTCCCAGGGCCTGGCCAGGTCTCACAGCAGCTGTAGTGGTTTCGCTGGTGCCCACAAGCCAAAATTTATCCCCCTCTACCTGTTTTCCTCCCAGCCTCCTCTTCCAGCTGTTCTCTGTCTCCTCTCGCTCTCTGCATCTCATGTTCTTCTCTGCTGTTCCTAATAGCTTTTATCTATGCCAAGTCCCATCCTACTCATCTCTCATTAAACCCCAGACCTTTTGCAGAGCTGTTCTGCATTGATCTCCCAGCCAGCTTTTGTCTCTTTGACATCTAGGTTCTCTTCATTTGTACTTTTCTCTCTGGATCTGGGAATAATTCTGCTTCTATTGATGTTACCGGATCCAGGCCCTTATGTTTTACTAAACTCCTTGGGGTAAGGGTCATGGCTTTTGAGGGATAGAGATGTATTTTTGATGTGTGTCCTCTGCTTTGCAGATACGATGGTGGGTATGACTGGCTCCCGCTCCAGGAACACCCAGGGTGTCACAAAAGCCTCAAGAGGGTGATGTGTATCACAAACAGTAGAAATCTTATCCTGTGCTAGATACTGGCCTGACAGAGACATTATCCTTGGCAAATACCAGCTCCAGAGAGACATTTTCCATGGCAGCCTTGCCCAGGAATAGATCCTGACTTCATCTGAAAGAGGAGCAGGAGCTGGTTGCACAGGGTTGTGCCGCTCGCTGGAGGATGGCATGGCCAGAGCAAAAGGGGCAGGGGTGGCTCTGCTCTACCCATGGTGCATCGACCTTCTGCTCATTTTCTGATGGCATGCTTGGCTCTCCTGCAGCCTCAGATCAGTATCTCCATAGAAAGCTGTGGGTATGAGCAGCCCCTGCCAGCAGTGAGCTCTCCCCGGAGCATGAGGGGTCCAGGAACGCGTGCTCTGAGCAGAGCTCTTATTTGGAAAACTGGATGGTATCGACTATTTATAAACCTAAGAGTGAGGCAAGGCCAGCTGGAAAATATGCCACTGTGGGTGAGGGAAGGTGCTTAGTTAGGAGCAGATCATTGGAGGTTTCCAGCCCCGAATTACAGGGCAGCAGTGAGCAAGCAGCTCTGCTTTTTCTTTTTCCCCTCCTACTGATTTAGTTTGGAAGCATTTCAGAGGGCACTTTCTCCTGTTATATGGTGATAAAACCCTGGGCTCAATAACTGAGATCTGCTGTCTGGCATCAGAACAATACAAATAACAATAAAAGAAGCAAAATAGTGGTGAGTCAGGCTGGTTTTGACTTGGAAAAACATCAGTTATCCTTATTACTCACCAGCTCTGTCGTCTCTTCTGGAGGACTCCGCTGGCCACCAGTGAGTCTGCAGCCTAAGAGAGGCTGTAGTCAGCTCAGGTGTTCCTAGAAATGGTTTTCCCTGAGCTCTTGGTGGGTTAGTGATCACAGATCCACTTTGTTGGGACCGTGGGTGCGAGCAGCCTTTTTGCAGAGCAAGAAACATTTTGTAGCTGAGCCCAGTGGGACCACGGGGCTGTAGACCTGATGTGGCATGGAGGGGCCACAGCCCAAGGTGGAGTGGACAATCTTTGAAGCCTGCATCTTCATCCAGGTGGAAAAAGCAGGGGAAGAAGCCTGGAGGGGGATCATCCCTATCTCTGAACACTGGCTGTGGTCGCCCATGGGCTCCTGAGCAACGTGCAAGCAGCAGCTCTGCCGTGCCCTGCAGAGCATCCTCACAACAACCCAACACATCCGAAATGTGCACGAGGGGACAGCTCCAGCTGGAAGCTGGTTTTTGCTCTTGAGATTTGCATTTATTAATTTCTAGCCCATTCACTTTCTTTTGGCACCATTTTTCTCTGCAAGTGAAAAATTTACCCTGAATCACAGCGTGTTATTTCCACTTGTCAAGATAAAGGTTAATGAAATACCAGTAACTGCATCACAAATCCAGCCCTGTATCTATCAGAGATTTTATATGGCATGTTTTACTGCACAGCCTATGCCTAGAAAAGGCTGTGATTAAAAAAAACCCAAAACTGTCAGAGGTCAAGAAACTCACAGTTAGAGCAGCTGAGTCTCTGCCTTTCACTCCTCACCTCTCATCTGTAGGATAAGGAAAAAGCCCTCCTGCAATTGGCACAAGCAAGTGTGGGTCAAGATTTAATCCAACACACCAGATTCTGCAGGACTGTGGTATTTAAACAGCATTTTCCTTTGCAAACATTGTCTGCCTCTGGGTAATGGTTACTTAGATATTTATACACTATGTAAATAATATATAAATTACAGCTATCATAGAATCATAGAATATCTCAAGTTGGAAGGGATCCATGAGAATCATCAAGTCCTATAAATATATATAGGATTTAGAAGCAATGTAATGTTATATTTGACATATAGCTGTCTTCAAAGAGATTTGCACCAGAGGTGCAAAGAGCATTTTACATACTTGCTGCAAAAGAGTTTCTCATGCCCTGGACGTGAAACCAGGGCTGGCAGAAGGACGCCCCACGAGCTCCTCTGTGCGCTGGGATTCGGGAGTCGAGGTGAATTACACAGTGACAAACTCCCTGCTGAGATCATTCCCAAAGGAAATAGTTGGGAATACAGAAGATGCACCCGCTCAGCAGCAGTTCCAGCATGTGAGCACTCAGGAAGGAAGGGAGGAGCAGCTTTGTTTTCTTCCTAGGGGAGGCTGGAGACGGATGGGACGAGTGTCAGGAGCGGCCGTTTGGGATGAGTCAGGAGACGGGCACGGGGCGGTTTGCTAAAATCCCGGCTGGAACACGTGCCAAAGGGGATTGCCAAAACTCACAGCCAGGCATTTCTTGTCATAGGGTTAAAAAATCCTATGGCCCGTTCTTCCACTCCAAGGCATGCCATCAAAAGCCTGCAGAGATTATCTGGAGAAGGTTTGTTTGTTCTGTAAATATGTTTTTAGAGCCTTGAATACAGATGACTAAGTTTTGTTTTTAAAAAAACCCACCACCAACCACCTAAAAACTTCTAACAGAGCCAATCCTCTCACCAAGAATCTTTTCCCTCCTCTGAGGTGGATTAAAAAAGCATTGTTGTGAAATCCCAGTGCAGATTTTATTATGGGCTGAATCAAAATGCTTTGGAGTTTCTGGAATTCAGATCTGAATTTCATCAGTTCAGCCCATATGCTCCATATAAAAGTGAGATAAAGAAAGGGATGTACTTTTTCTTTCTTTTGATATGCAAAGATTTAGATGAAATACTTACTTTCCAATTTGCTTTTTTCAGTAGAAATTCACTAGAGATCCTATCAAACATGAAATACCCTGTGAAGCCTGAGGAGCTCCTGAAATGATGGATGACATCAAGAGCCAAAAGAATATTTACAAAGCATCTGAAGAAAGAGACCCTTAATCACTTTGTGAAGACTGTGGATTTGTTGCTATCTACTTAACTTAAAGTGTGTGTTATCATATATCTAACTTTAAAATTTAATGAACCATTTGGAGAAAGGAAATCTGTTAAAAAAAATAAAATAAAAATCAGTCCTGTCCCTTCAGCTGAAGTGAGAGCAGTAACACACTTTGTTGGATGTTCCTCATTAAAACAGTAGCCCCAGATGAGACCTAATTTTCTTAATATTTCCAAAGTACAATACAAGGAGGAAAATATTCAAGATTTTATGTATTCCTGAAGAATGGTAAAAAAAAATGGTGCAAGCTTTTTCCCCCCACTCCCCATTATTTGCTAGACCTCTTTCATTTACAGGTATTTTACTGCTAAAATTGAATATCAATACTATTCTTATTTTAAAAATAAATAAATTTGCCCACTAGATGGCTGTAATTGTTATGGCCATTCTTAATTTTTGGTATCAAATTCCCATCTTTAACAAAGTATAATATATACCACAAAATATGATATAATATATATCACAAAATATGTCAGAGTTTGTTGCTCTGTATTACACGCCCTTGATCTCCCGTGCGGTGTTGGAAGCCATGGGCTTTGCAAATTTCAGCTGTTTACAGGAAATTTTGGTGTTCAAAATGGCTCCTGCAGGGGGTTTGTGTCACATCAGAGAAACAGAAGCCTGCCACCATTATTTTGAAGGACAAAATGGGAACAATTTTTTTCGTTATTGAAAGAAATACTGTGTTTTCTGCCAAGACAGAGATCAGAGAGCGAGAGCCCTTCGGCCAGGCTGTGCCGGTAGCACCCCGCTCATCGCAGGCAGCTGGAGATTGCTGTTGTGTCACCAACACGTTGCAGATCAGAGGGACAGGAGCCCAGAAGGCAGGATTGAGCATCTCCTGCGCCCCAGATTCAGTAGAGGAGGTGATGTGGGAAAGAAGCAGGATCTGCTGGGAGGAAAGCTCACACCATCTATCACCCAGAGCAGCGTCCCCCTGCTGTTTGCACAGGCTCTGCTCCAGGAGCAGGGGGGGCTGTGCCCTGGGTTTGCACAGTGGTTGTTGGCTGTGGTTACCTGTGCCTGCACTTCTCCAGAAGCTCCACCTAAAGGGAAGGACCATGTAGGCTCAGGTGCAGGGAAAGACTTTCCTGGTTCAGCTATGAAGCAGGATACTAATGCTTCATCTAAACCCAGCCTGAATGTAAACATCTATAAGGTGTTTGGCAGCTCTTGACTACAAGATACCTGGGAAAGGAACTGGCTTTCTTCTCCCTTTTTAAGGTAAACACAAGTTTTTAAGCAGTATGTAGCAACATTTGTGGCATCTCTCCACTAAGCATCAGCCTGCAGGGACTCACTGGGGCATTGCCATGTCCCCTCTGCCAGCACCTTTGCAGCCCCTGTCTCCTTCAGCTTGCAGATGAATCTGCCATGCTAGCTGAACACCTTATAGAGCGATCTTAATCAAGAAATAATAACAAGCCTTCAAATTCACCTAAGTTGTGAGTAAGGATGAAGGGTTCAACTAAAATGACTCTCATTCTAAACTGGTCCTTATTCCTAAGGTTTCTGCATCTACAAACCAGGGTAAAGTATTTTCTATTATGCAGCAAGACACTTTGAGGCTAATGGATGAAAAGAGCTAGGTACTGCTCAGGAAGATTTTTACCCTCTCTTCCTATTCCCTTGAAAGCAATTCCTGCCATTGTCCTTTGAAACAAGCTGAACAAGTCCCTAAAACTCAAGACACTTCCTTGAGGTCCTCTGACTCTCTGGGTTTTCTTTCTATATCTACAACAAATCTTGCTGAAGGGGTTCAACCAAAATAATCTCCATGCAAACATTCTGCAAATAGATCCATTCCAAATCCTATAGCAAACATCCTGCCCACAGCCCACTGAATAAATGAATGTCTTTGCTATAAAATTATAAACCAGAACTTCATGTAGCATAGAATCATAGAATTGTTTGGGTTGGAAAAGACCTTTAAGATCATTGAGTCCAATTGTAAACCCAACACTGCCAAGTCCACATCTAAACCATGTCCCTAAGCACCACATCTACATGACTTTTAAACACCTCCAGGGATGGTGCCTCAACCACTTCCCTGGGCAGCCTGTTCCAATGCTCCACAACACTTTCAGTGAAGATTTTTTTCCTAATATCCAACCTAAACCTCCCCTGGTGCAACTTGAGGCCGTTTCCTCTTGTCCTGTCGCTTGTTCCTTGGGAGAAGAGACTGACACCCACAACCATCATCACCATCACACCCATGTAGATTTGAAGTAATTTCACTTTCAGTATGGACTTGTCAGCACAGGAATAAAAGCAGTATAAATAGCCACATTTGCTGAGCATTTCAAAGCACAGGTGACTGAGGCCAACACCCACACAAGAGCAGTTTGCCTTTGCTGCCCAAGCGAAGGTTACCTGGAGCAGATGATGAAACCTGCAGAGTACCTGAGATTCCCGTTGAACTGTGATGGGGTTGTGGATGCTTTGTACCTTCTGGTAATCAGGCTGGAGAGATTTTAAGCTGTGCACACAAAACCAGAAGGATACAAAGCTGCAAGATACTTATGAAAAACAGAAGCTCACTTAGAGAGGGGGATAGGGCTGGTTCAAGACCATGGTGCTTGCTCCTGCAGGTAGGAAAGGTCCCTGTGAGCTCTGCATTGTCCCAGTGGAGCACACCTTCCTGCCAGCTCATCTTCACAAAGAAAACCACATACCTCAGGGATTTGCTGGGTAAACAACACGTCACCCCTGCAATGTCAGTGCTGGAGAGAAATAGAGGAAGAGCTGTCATGGGCGCTCCTCACCTCGCTTAGCGCGCCATGGGAGGATGCTCGGCTATTCAGGAGGGTGACACACATATAGGACCCTACTTGAGACGTATGAGATCACACCAGAGAGTGGTCTGAATTGTGATAAAGGTATCCAGCTTGGAGTCAAAGAGCCAGAGGAAGCCCTGAAGGCGGAGAGTAACCAGGCTGGGTCGGCTGGCTGCTCGCCTTCTCAGGCTGAGGAACGCCAGCTCCCGGGTCTGGAGCCAGAGTCCCCGTAGCCGGTGGAAGGGCTCCAGCCGGCGTTCCTGAGCGTCAGAGGGGGCCTGAGGGTGGGTCACACACTTTCTGAGAAGGAATGTCTGTCACCTTCATTAATCTGATCCGGGGATTGCTCCGAAACAAAGCGTTTCATGAGCCCGAACAGAAAACACCGGGGAGCGCTCGGCGGCGAATTCTTTTGCACGCTCCCTTTTTGTTTTGTATGATTTCCAACATTTCTGGCAAAAACATTTCCTCTGACTGTTTTCCTTCTAGAAACAGCCTCTCTCAGACAGGGCTGCTCTGCCACTATGTAGCTGGGTAGACACGGGTCTATTTAAAACACAGAGCTGGAACATGAGCAAAACACTTGTCTCATTCCAAGACGGGCAGGGAAGGGGAGGGCGCGCGTCGCCGGGGTGCAACCTTGCTCATTCCCAGGAGGCTCATGCCTGCGTCATGCCGACTTGTGCTGAATTTAAGCCTTCTGGGGATGGAGTCTGTGACAAAAAATCTAACAAGATTTTTTAGGAGACGCTAGTTCCCAGCCTGGAGTATTTATGATTTTTGGCTGCCAGCTCTCGCGCACTCTGTGGTCAGCAGTTTAATTATTTACCGGGCTATATACAGCCACCATTAAATCCAACATTTTGATAATGTGAGGCTAATTGGGTTATTTTATATTTTATTTTATTTTATTTTATTTTATTTTATTTTATTTTATTTTATATTTTATTTTATATTATTTTATTTTATATTATTTTATTTTATTTCATTTTTTCTCCCACCAGCTCAAACCCCCTGTTCCACTGGGAGCTGCAGAGTCATAGCTCTGCTGGGTTGGCTTCCCGCCACCTCGCTGCTCCTTTAAAACCCCATCCCTCCCATTGAAGGAACTCGGTGTCCCGTTCGCCAGGAGGACGTCAATGTTTCTATGGAAACTCTTCCCAAAGATTCTCGCTCCGCGCTGCCGCCGCTGCGTATTGTGTGACCGGCTTTGTACACTGCAATTCATTATCGAGGCTGTGACGAAAAGGGAGCAGCTTTCTGCCCCAAGGGAAAGAGCAGTATAAAAAAAAAAAAGACAACAAAAAAACTAAAAAAAAAAAGCCCCAACGCCCCCACCTTAATATTAATAAAATAAGGCACTAAAACCAAAGGTGCTAAAGCTGTTTGGTATTTGAGTTATGAATGGAATCTGCTCGCCTGTGCTTCTTGCAATGAAAAATGCCATTTCCTGAATAATTAGTTCAGCTCAAGCAGCTTATAAATTCTACGTCAGGCCCTTTTTCTTCAGAGTAACCAGGGGAAAATTTTCCACCTCTCACCATTACAATCACAATGATGGATGAGTGTCACGTAGGTAACAAATGGGCCCGAACAAGAACCCTGTGCATGAACTGCTTTGAGCACAGGGGAGGCTCAAATCCAGGCTCAGATTTCGCGTTTGAATTAATGTCTGTGAAAGGGGCAGAGAATTCATAGGCTGAAGGAAGATTCACATTAATTTCCCATTTTCCTCACTAACAGGAAATCGCTGGGACCAGTGGAGAACATGTTGATGGCCTTTTCGTACATCTCCCTTACTAATTATGTCCAAAGGTGGCCGGATCACCAACCCTCCTGCGCAACAAGCACCGGGTGTTAGACACTAAGAAGGCAAAAGGTCTGGATTTTGTTCCCACTTCTATCGTAGATTTGCTGTTATTTTCTATTCAGAGGTAATTGTTAACTTTGAAAATCTGAAATTCCAAGGTGCTGGTCTGAAGGACGCTAGGACCTGATTTTCAGCAGGGCTGGTAAACCTTAACTCCTGCAGGACATCAGAGTGCAGGTGTCCCAAAGCAGGTACCCCAAAACCAAGGTCCTCAACTTGTGACACTTGCAGAAGGGCAACCCCTTAACCCAGCAGCAGCTGGAGAGCTCTTGAAGAAAAACATTCTGTTCATCTGGCACGCTGAGAGCAGCACCGAGTAAAAACCTGAGTGAAGACGGGGCTGAGAGGAGACAAGTATTTTATTTTTAAACCTTATGAATTTCTGAGTAGTTCTGCTTTGTCACTTTGCTAGAGAGGAAGGCAGGGTTGGGAAAATAGGGATTTCAAACTCTGCTACAGACTTGTATTACCTTTAATTGATGTTTCTGAGTGCATCCTCATTGATTTACCCCAGCCACGCTCTTTACGCAGAGAACATTCTATTCTCAGAGCGTAATCTAGACCCATGCAAACAATATAGATGTTTCCTGATAACACAATTTAGAGAGAGGAGATGTAATTACTGCCTATGCTGAACACACAGCATCCCCCTGCTTGCCAGCGCCCCGCGAACCCCTGACCCCTTCTGGAATCCGTGCGGGGAGAAACTCCCAAATCCTTCAATGTGGTTCTCATTTTGCTGGAAACCTTTTCCCTCTTCTTGAATACGCTGCTCCTCGTGCCTTTGATTTTTAGCTTCCTAACCATAGCTCATGCTGAAATTATTTAGAAGGATCTCAGAGGCTTTTACAGATGAAATTCAAGGATCATTCCTGCGGAAATGTGTCTGTTCGTGGCAGGGGGGACAGCGGCAGCGTCGGCATCTGCCGCGGAGAAGTGGGGAGACAAGATCTCCCTGGGGTAGCTGCTTCTTTTAAGAAGTGCAGTGAAGCAGGTTCTTGCTTTTAAAGACTTCTCTTAAATACTTGAAAAGGAGGTTGGAACTCATCTGACCTGCACCAAAAAAAGCCTGCCTGCCTATGCACAGTCCAGTTGCTGTGATTTAAGATGCACAGTTGGAACACTTTGGTCTCCCATAAGCACTATGTTTCATTGTCTTCTTGCTGATGGAAGGATATACAAGGTGAGACATTACAACTTGAATTTTTGTCTCTAGGGTCAAATCTGTCTCAGTTCAGTAGTGGCTGGAAAGCATTGCCCCATAGTGGGGTTTTATGTGAAATAAGCACGTGTTCTTCCACTGCATGGTCAATTGAGATCCATATCACAGAAAAATCACCACTGCAATTGCTCCCTGCATCAGCTGCCTCAGGAAAAAATAAAATAAAATAATAAATTTTAAAAAATTAAAATCTATGACTGAATTGGCCCTGGAGACTCAATAATTCTCCTCTCATTTAGAGAGTGGTCCCTCCTGAACACTTTTCCACATTGCAAAGCCACCACATAATGGAACAACTCAGCTCAACTGACAGCCTTGGCTAAAATAGCCCTGGAGCTGCAGAGGAGATAGGAGAGGTGTCGTAGGTTAGTGCCGAGGTGCTTGGCAGGATTGTCAGCAGGAACCATGCTCACACTGAGAGAGTTTTTCAAATGACTTCAGCGAGACCCAATTTAGCTCAGAAGCCTGATGCAATGGTTTGTTGTGAGCCCTTTTGTGTTTTGAGTTCCTGCTCATCAGGTATCAGCTTCTGCCCATATTCTGCAGCAGTGGTGGCAGTTTTCCTGTTGGCACTGAAAATAATGAAGGGGTAGGTGTTGGGTTTGGGATGTCCTGTCAGAGGAGAAGCCCCAGCTCTGTAATCTGCTTCCTTGCTGGGATCTAATGGAGCCTAAATTTAATTTGCCCTGTGACCCTTTACCCTGGGTAAAGCCCAGCTACAAATAGAAAACACTGATTGTTTAAAACTCATTAAACATGGTACTAAACAGGTGTTAAGAACTACAGGTAAGTATTGTACTTATACATCAGCATCTGGATGGGACATGGGTGGAGCGAAAGAGTTGAGTTCAGTAACCACTGGGATGAAGAGAGAGCAAGGAGACCAACTTCAGGGATGATAACAGCAACCAAATACATTGTGAGCCAGCAGAAAACGTAATAAAAGAGGAACCAGTTTCCACAAGTGAGGGTAAATACCACTGGCAGCATTAATGTTTTTGTCTTCATACCACTACACATCCTCCCAAATCCCAGCTCTGGTGGGACCAGACAGCCCAGAGGGTTTGGTTTAAAACCAGGTCAGGTTGATTCTGCAGGACTAGCCAAGCTGGTTAGCATGGGTGAGACTGAACCCTATAGTTTATGACATAACAGTTTTACCCTGTTCATGGTAAGAAACCAACTTGAAGTTAAATCTGTTTTGTTATTGTTTCTATTTGGGTTGTTTGTTTGGGTTTTTTGTTTTTTAAAAAGCCACTTTCTAATAAGGTAGAAGAGCACATACATCAAGGACAGAGAGGAACTAGAGGTGAAAATAGAGAAATATATATATATTATTCTCTAAATATATATATATATGTATAAATATATTTATTTTTAAACATTTTAATTTAAAGTCACAAGAAAATCATTCACTGTGTACAGTTCCTGGGGTTTCTTTAAACAGGGAAAGAAGATTAAAATACTAATCTCTGCTGATTTCCCTGTGTGGCAGCAAAAATGAGCGTGGCTAGAAAGACTGACCTATGAGAAAAGATTAGGAAGAGCTAAATTTGTACAGCTTGGCTAAGCAAGCCAGCAAACGAAGGATGCACTGGCAGAGTGAAAAAAAACAAAGAGAAAAGGAGTATTATTTGGAAAAACAACAGAGTTAGGGGATGAAAATTAAAGACAGGTCAGGCAGAATGCTGGAAACATGTCCTTTAGGACTCTGGCACATATCTTAAGTAATGAAAGCAATGGTATTCTGAGCACAGGGCTGAACGAAACGCTGGTGTGAGGATTGTCAGATGTGACCAGTGGCTTGGAGCACTTCTATTCTTGAGTTTCCAAAGCAAATCACCTCTGGAAAAGTGGCAGCTCAGCTCGTACTATAAATCATTTCTTCTCAAGCTAGGCATCCAGCAGCCACCCATCAGTTCTTCACATCTTGAGCAAAAAATAAACCACAAGGAACAATCCTGTGCTCTGGGGGAATGGACAAGCTAATCTAATACATCTTTGTCATCTCTGGTTTCCATGACAGTTGCATAATCAGACATTTATGTAAGTAGAGGTTTCTTCCTTAAATAGCAGCCTATGATCTCATGTGCACCTCCAGTATAACCCATTTGAATGGAAATGACGTGCCAGCCATGTGTAAAACTAATTCTTAATGCTTCTGTCTTGTTTTTATTTATTTATTGTGGCAAATAAGCCTGGAGAGTACTGCTCACACATGACTAACTCTTCTTGTTGCAGTCCTCTTGTGGTCCCAAAATAACCCCAGTCCCCAGGTCCGACGAGCGGCCGGGCTCCACGCTTGCTCAGCGGTTCACTAGGAAAAGCGACCGCATATTCCCAAACCCAAGCCTAGTGCAGCACCTAAACCAGCAGCCTTCAAGCTTTCCAAGCTGAAAAGGTGACCAGTTGCCTCCAGACACTGGCCCAGGCTTGCCACGAGGTCAGGATGTCCTCACCACGTCCCTCCCACCAGGGGCTGGAGCGAGGGCTGTGGTGGGAATGCTCCAAGGGATTGTCTTGGCCAACTTGGGATTTCTCAGGGTGGGAGGAGAACACTCAGGATGGCTCTGCTCCCCCTGCAGAGACTTCCTCAAGGCTCTGAGCTCCTGCCTGTGCAGAGCATCATAAAGCAATGCCCAAGATACAGATGTCTTTCCATATGTGATATTAATTGAGGTGAAGAAAAGCAGAACTGGTCTGTGATATCTCAGCCCTACTCCCACCTGAGTTCATGTAATAAGAGTGAAAACCAAGGGAAAGTAACTGCACTTAAACTGCTTGCAAAAAGAAGGGAAAAAAAAAAATCAGCTTCCTGGAAGAAGTGGCTTTTATCTAAAGGCTGCAGACATCAGCAGTCTGGGGAGTTGATCCCAGTAGGCAAATAATTCTTAATATGGATATTCTGGGGTATCAGAGACTCTTTAAAACCTGTTCAGAAGCCGTGCCCGGTGAGTTGATCCTGAAATGTAAGTGGTCCTATTCAGACTGTCCTTTTAGCACTTTGTTGCATCACTCTGCATCAGCCACTGTATGCAAAAATATCCCCTGAGAGGAGGCAAACAGGCAAGAACAGAAATCCAATCCGTTCTGCCAGCCTTTGCAGCCTCAAATTCGTGGGGCTCTTGCCAGGCTGTGAGTGTTGCAGTGCCTCCTCTCAGCGATCCTACCATGAGAATAACACAGGCTATATCACACAGACTATTGCTCCCCACGTCAAACAATCAGCAAAAAATATCTCTGCTTGCTCCTCAGCCTAATCTCCCTTCTCCCACTGCACTGATTTAGTGACAAAGATGGAGAAAACAGGGTGGATTGGGGTTTGCAAGTGATTGTCAGTTGGATTTGGTGAAGCCAGCAGGACCTCGGAGCAGGCTGCAACGTTCCCCGAGCCCCCTGCGGCTCCTGTCAGCCGCGGCTCCTGGTTCTGATTTTGGCCAGGACATTTGCCCAGGTTTTTGCAGGGTTGGGGGCGGGGGCAGGGGGTCTGGGGGGTCGTTGGCTTGTGCAAAGCAGCTCCTACCTCCCTGCAGCAAACACGGGCTGTGTAATGGCTTAATTACCCCGGGCGTTCCCGCTCCGGACCGCCGGGCGCTGGCGCTCGTTACGTAACGGGGCTGTTAACGCTTTTTATATGTTGGCGGAACTGAAATTAAAAGAGGAAATTATTCTCCTGATGCTCAACTCTAATCCCCATCTGTCTGTGTTTTTACTTTCCTGCACTTGCAAAGCTCCCTGATCAAAAGGTCTTGAATAGATTCCAGATTTCCAATTTAGTTTGCTTATGCAACCCAAAATATTATGGCAGTCTTTCCTGGGGGCGATTAAGCATATATTTTCAGTTCCTCCAATTCTCTCTGTTCCAAGAGTGCTAAAAATGGCATAAAGCTTTAGCTCATTCCATACTGTTAGCACCACAAACAACCTCTTTTTTTTTTTAAAGACTTTTACAAAGGATAGGAATAGCCAAGAGCTTTGCAGAGCAGGAATATATTCTGAAAATAATGTGATTTGTTAAATGTCCCCCATGCCTTGGCAAAAAAACCAAACAAACCAGGGAGTCTATGCTGATAGAGCTACACAGCCAAGGCAAACAACGGGGGACTAGACAGGCGAGGAGGGAGCTACGTCTTCAAAACCAGGGTGGATTCCTGAATCCACCTCTGTGGATGTAGTCTTCCACTTTGTCCCATCCTAAGGATAAGTTTCAGCTGCAGAGCTGGAATAGATTGATCTTTCTTGTGGTACTTGGATCATCCCCATCTGAAAATTGGCACTGAGTTTTTTTTGTCCATTTACTCTTCTTTCCCAGCCCCTTTGCCTGGTGCTAGAACTATGGGATCAGGGTTTTTGTGAGGGATGGAGGAGATTCCTTACACTGGAAAATGTAGCTTTTTACCCCAAAGCATCAGCAAATGAACCCAAAGTACCACTGCAACAATTGCATTTCATTATCCCTTTGGTTTCCAAGTGCAGGACAGGAGTCAGCACCCACAATGCCCATCCATGCCCCACGCTGTCGCGACACTGCAGGACAGGAGCAGATGGCAGGGAGGGTGCTGGGTGCCCTTTGTGTTGGGTGCTCTGTTATTAAAGAGATATTTTAATTTAAATACAGCAGGAAAGTCTTTATTTACCCAGGGCTGATGAGTATCTGCTCACCTGGGCGAGGGTGCCTAGTGCAGCAGGTAGCAAGGCACGGGATGGTGCCACCCCTTGTGGGCACTGGGACTGTGTTCATGGCAGCTGTTAAATGACTGCATCGTGGTGCAGCTCTGGATCCAAAATCTGAATAGCTTTTTTTCCAAATTGGGATTGTGGGAGCCGTGATTTAAGGCTGTTGCTGAGTCCCAGAAAATACCAATTTCTGACTCAGCCAGGGCTTCGAGCCTTTCTGCTTTCCAGGATAATTTGATTTGAGAGTCCAGGCACTGCCAATCTCGCAGGTTTCAGAGAAACTCAGCACAGGAGATGCCCAGGAACTGAACTTGTGATCTCAGGGGAAGCCCTGCTGATCCTACCTGCCTGGTTTTGCTGGAATCAGCTTCAGACCATCTCTGCTGACTATTTTGACAAACCACCAAACTCTACCCAGAAGATATCCAGACCGAGCCTTCCCTCCAGTGAGGTCTCGTCTTAAACACACCCATGCTCTTGAAGCCTTAAAAACAAAGGGTGTTGGAGAAGTTCCCACCACAACAGACACATCCAGCAGAGGGAACAGGGCTCAGACACCCTCAGCAAAGCAGCTCCAGTCAAATGACACATTTATTATCTGTATTTCAGCAACACCCACAGGCGCTGGGCAGGGACCTGCGCTCTGCATGTACCACAACAGCCAAATATAGAGTGAGGCGACGGGCACCGCAACCACAAAGCTGCTCTCACTGGGAAGCATCCCTCCCTCCCTCCCCTGCCCTGGCAACGGTCCCTCCAGCCCCAGACTGGGGAGGATGGTGTGGGACAGCCTGTGCCACTGGGGAGGAGCTGCTCTTGATTTACCAGCAATAAGATATTTTAAGGTTCCAGGCTCGGGGGGTATTTAAGCAATGCTAAAAAATCCCTCGGCTCTGGTTAAAGCAAAGCCTGTGTTTGAATGCTTTGCTGAGCAGAGGTGGACCTGAGGACATACCTGGCTTGAGGCATGTGCTAAACTGCTTTGTGAAATTAAACCAAAGATAACCAAGTGCTTTTGCTGAATCAGGCCTGAGTGCCCCTCAAAGCCCCATCCTCTTAAGCAAGGCACCTTTCATCAACATTTAATTTGAAAACACACTTAGAAAATACCATTAAGAAAAAAAAAAAAAGCTGAAGAGCCAGAAGCCTTTAGAGAATGGAAATAAGTAACTACAAAAATCTGAGGAAATTATTAAGCTGCACAAACCAGCAGTGGGCTTTAAAAAGAAACTTTAACTTGTGCTGGTTCAGCATTTGCATGCAGATAAAAGACGCTCCAGCTCCAGCTCCAGCGACCTGATTTGAGATGGATTTTTCCCCTCAACTCACGACACAGATGCTGCTGCCAGGTTGGGCAAGTTCAGTGTCATGTATTTTCCCTTTGGTCCAGCCCAAAAGAACATTATTTTGCAAACCAGGGTGGGAGGAAGCCTGCAGGTAACAGACGGGCCCTGGGGCTGGGTGTGAGCCC
This sequence comes from Caprimulgus europaeus, assembly GCA_907165065.1. Next base: position 1,562,401 of record OU015543.1, on the reverse strand, counting down.
CGGGTACCCATGGGCTCTGTCTGGGAGAGATCCCCGATCAAATGTTGCTGCTCTCAGCAGCGAGTGTCCTGCATATAAATAACCCCAGATCCCTTTACTTCATGACCTTCAATTCTCAGCCCTGCCAAACCAGCCCTGTGCACATCAAAACTTCTCATGTTCACACCTCCCTCCCAGACAAGGGTCCCTGTGGTTTCTGGGCTCTTGTCCCAGCATGTGGTGATGGTGACACTCCCCATAGGGACCAGTCCCCCCTCCCAAAGTGGCCGTGTGGCAGCACAGGGAATCATCTCCAGATGAGCACAGCTTGATTGGCTTCAGCTTCAGCACCACTGGGTGGTTTGCCAGGAGATGGGGTGTACAGGAGAGATTTAACCAGCGTGGAAAAGGTTTGAGAAATGGGGTTCACACATTCTCAGATGCCTTAATACAAACTAGTAAAGTTTAGGTAGAGTTTACATGAAATGGAGCTGTGCTCTGCCAACATTTACTGTTTCTTTTTTTTTTTAAAAATGGGTCTTTTGAATGCTAAACTCAGTGCAGATAAAACTATTGCAGTGCACATGGCACACAGAGCACGTCCTCTCCCCCTCCCCAGAATTTCATCAAGAGGAGATTTCCTGGTTAGACTCAGACTTTCAAATCTTAGGTCAGGCTGGCAGCGTTTCAAGTCAGCTTGGGCTGTTTTGGAGCTTGGATGCAAAAACTCAGTGACCTGAAACAGAAGGAAACGTGGCTGTTCCTGCATCAGTCTGAACCTGAACCACGCAGCTGGCCCCGGCGCTGAGCGCGCGCGTGCACGTGCCTGGGGCACCCGGCGGAAAAGGGCATCCCAAAAACCAAACCCTGGGCCAAATATCTGCCTGAGCACACACACTGCCTCGTTATCATTTATAAGCACTCCTCAACAGCTCAAGAAGAATGTGTTATTCCTTTAGGAGACTTGCATTTCCTATTAACTATAATTACCCAAATAAATCTCCAGTTCTAGCACAGCTGATCTGTCTTTTTTTCCTCACCATAAAGCGTCTGCCACCAGGCAGCTTCCTCAAAATTTGACTTTGCAATTTTATCAGAACCACAATGAAAATGAATAACGTATAATTTCTTCCTGAGTAATTTATTGTAAATATTTAAAGGCTTAAAAAACCCAAAAAACCCAAAAAACCCCAGAGTTACCATTAGTACTGCTGAACCTCACAGTGCACTTCTGTCCTATTGCTGGAGTGGCATAAATCCACAATTTTTAATTTTTTTTAAATTTTTTTAATTGCACAGCTGCTTGGGGAAAGGCAAACTTTAAGGTTTGCTTGATGCCAGCATTTCCCAGTGTTGGCTTTAGAATTCCCAGCAGCACAAGCTTTTGCAGAAGGCAAACAAAAAGGAGTCCTGTGCTGCTGCTCACTTAAATACTCACAGGACTCACAGTTGGTACTTCCTACCAGTGCTGGTCAGCTCTGTGAGTAGCAGAGCAAAAAGCTGGAGTGTGGTTTGATGTTTGCCACTGCAGGAAAATCCTGTTTTGAAGTCTCAGTGGTGTCTCATGGGAAAGCTTTTGGGATACAAGACCCATCCTTCAGTGACCCTTTCTGCACAGCACATGGGCTTCAGGTCAACCCACCAGCCATCGTCCCTTCACCAGCCAAACCCAAGAGAAAGCTCTAGGTGACAAACTTCAGTGTATGTGGAGAAGTTAAATATCCAAAACCTGGCCTTGAAAAGTTCATGTACTTGTGGGTTTGTGCCTCCAGACCCAGGCTAAGGAGTAAATTGTGTGACATGGCGCTGAGCCGAGAGCAGGAGGGCAGCGTGGGGTGGGTATGTCCGTGCCATTGGGTGGGGCTAAAAAAACCTTCACCCTGAAGACAGGAGTAAGAGCAGATGGCAGAATTTTCTCCCTGCCAGCAGTTCTTGAAGTTCTTAAAAGCCTTGTTTTGGTTTTAAAATGCTCAGGGACATTTTAAAGTTGGTTTGTTGTTTTGATTTTTTTTTTTTTAATGTATATATTTATTGATATAGCTTCTAAAACTTGAATGAAGAAGGGCAGAAATTCTCTTCTCTCACTTGAATTGGATGGATGAGGCTTTGAGCAAGCTGGTCTAGTGGAAGGTGTCCCTGCTGCTGGCAGGGGGGTTGGGACTGGATGAGCTTTAAGGTCCCTTCCAACCCAAACCATTCAATGATTCTATGAATTCCTCATTCAAGCAATAATTCTTCACTGAAGGAATAATATGCATAATATTTATTTGGACAATTAGGTTTCAAAATGACTTGGGTATTTTGCAACTCTCTGTCCCCATCAGTTTGGGATTGAAGCCGTGCTGTGTTTCGACCATTCCTGCTTCTGGCAAGAAATATCAATTGGATCTGGACAAACTCTGGTTGTGTTTTAAGCACAAGCTTTTCTCCACAGGGCTCCCAATTTCTCTATCAATGACAACCTTCAGCCTTGGTAGCACTGAGCACCGGTGTCTGAATGGGCCAGTGTTGTGCTCTGCAACGTCAAAGTCGGTTTTAAATAGCGAGGCAGCTCGTGCTATTTGGGCTCCCAGAGGGAATCCCAGCTCATCCCCTAAATATTTCCATCGCTCGCTCGTCCTGACCACCCTGTGAACCCAGGAGGTCTGGCGTGTCCAGCGGGGTTTCTGTGCCAGTGCCAGAGGAAGGTCGGCACAGCGATACCTGCCCAGGGCTCGGGTGTCACACAGGGTTGGCTAGGGAAATATTTTCACTTTTCCCCCCCGACCTTGGATAAATAATGAAGGATCTGCTACTCTGGGAGCTGTGACCATGCTCGCTGGTTCATCTGTGACATTTTAAAAAGAGCACCATAATATTAAAAAAAAAGAAAAAAAACCATAATCCAACCAGAACCAAAACCCCCAACACTATTCAGTGTAAATCTTATTTTAGAGGTTTTCCATTCTTATTAAAAACTGCAAAATATTGCTAGCCCGGGTCAGCCTGTGACTGCTGGAAACACTGTGCAAATATATTTCAGGTAATTTTAAAATGCTTTTGAAAGGCAATATACAGGATACTGAAGCAAGCTATGAAACTTCCTATCAATGAACTCCCTTTATTTTGCTTTTCATCCCCAGCACCACTGCCTTTAACCTCCCCTAAACCAGGAACGAGGAGAAACCCAGCAGCCGATGTGGCGCGGGCACCTCAGCACTCCCGGGAGGGGAAACCACATCGCACCCCCGGGACCTGCCTTGGCAATGCTCTGTTTGAAACAGAGCCCTGAGGCAGTGCAACCCCTCAGATAAATATAGTTGTGTGAAGAGTTTATTCTCCCACAAGAGCAAGCAAAGTTGCAGCTGCCCCATGGACTTTTCACAGAGTTGAGCTCTGGATCAACCCTTTGGATCCAGTCTGATGGGAGCAGCATTCCAGGGCTTGGATAAAAGCTGTTATTTCCCATATGAAAAGCACTGATCCCTCTAGAAGACCATGATCTGCTTCAACCACACCTTTTTTTTATCACTAAAACCCATCACAGCTGCACACACAATATTTGTCATCTTCAGTTATGACAGAGACTCTCTCACATAGAGGCTGTTAAAGTAAATCCACGCTGCCCTTTCCTGCTGCAAAATAAATGTGTTTCTACAAGCATCTCTTCTTTTTTCCCCCCTATCCCCATTGCCATTTGCACATAAATGTTAGTAAGAATAGCTAAAGTGGAAGAACAACAATATTTTCCTTTCCTTTCTTCTGGAATTAATTTCCAATGCATTGGGTTTTAAAATTGCTTGCTAGCAAAGTCTGAAAGAAGTAAGTCTTCAGGATGGCCTGGGCGTAATCTAACAGTACTGTAAATCTATCAAAACCACCATAAGCTGTTATTTGTATTTTTCTGTGTTCACAGGAAAAAAAAAATTATATACTAAGATAAACTGAGCCATTCTCTTTGAATTTTTTCTTTGTTTGAATTAAATACTTTGGAAGCCAGCAGGTTAATCACACTGCAAAACACATCAGGTTTGCAAGCTGAGGGGGTTTTAATTTTTTTTTTCTATTTAAATGAGCAAGTGTTTCTTGTGATAACTTGGGGAATTATACTTTCTGAATGGTGGGAAAATACACAATTATGTCACATCCCCCCAAACTAAACACACTAGGCAGGAAATTAAAAAAATAAATAAATCTTTTTCTTTGCCTCTATACTGAAGAGCTTCAGTTGAAGATTATAGTTCCTTTTGAAATGCTCCTTCCTAATGATGTTGCTCCTATTCCTGCTTCTTTTACAGTATTTTCTGAATTGTTTCAGGTATTTGGATCCGATTTCTTAACCTGGAAAATGTGTTTTTCCCCTTACAGAGTAACGCTCTATCTGAACACCCTTCTGTTTTGATGTCATGCAGTACGTGCTTTGACACAACTATTAATGCCTCGTGGTGCAGTTAATCACCTCGCTGTGTTTCCGAGGATAATTGCCATTTCTGAGACAGTCAATCACTCGTTTCCATCGACTGCTGAGGCTCAGGTGGGCAGGAGGTCAGCTGTGAGCACAATCCAAGCCCCACCATGGCACAACCCACCTCTGAGCCTTGCAAGAAGAGACCAGAGCAGCGAGTCCAACCTCTTCCAGTGCCCTCAATCCCCCTCCTTGTCAAACTCTCCTCTTGCTGTGTTGATGGCACAACTTTCTCCCTGTAAGAGCCTCAACTGGGATGCAAGGCACACACAAACCAGTAACTGTCAACTGGGCTTGATTTGGGCTGTGGGAAAAAGCTGAGCATCTTTCTGCAGAGCTCCCTGCACACAGCTGGCATTGTTTAGCTTTGAACCTCTTGGATTAAACTTTTCTGCAGAATTTATTTTGATGGGGATTTTTCTTGTCCCAACAAAGAGCCACGCCAGCTCTGGGAGAAGCCAACCCGCTCCCGTCGGAGGAGAAAAAAATGTGCAAATTGCAAAACATGGCCAGTTTGTCAGGATGGAATGAGCCCAGATGGATTCTCCTGTTTCCTCTGCCAGAAGGAGAAGTGACTCAGAGCTCGTGCATTTTATGGTGAAGGCTCGGCACCCTGCCACAGCCGCGGGCCCCAGGGACAGCACTGGGACAAGAGAGCAGTGGCAGGGCTCAAAATCAGACACTTTTCAACTACTGGAGACCAAAGAACAGATCCTGGAGCATCAAAGTTGAAGGACAAGTGTAGCTTTTGTTCCTCATGAGAAGTGTCTGCTTTTTTTCCCCCCAGAAATCAGCTCCCTGTTTCCTTAGTAACCCCTCTTGGCAGAAGTGAATGCACCTGAGCGTAGCTTAGCAATGGGAAGTTGCTGCATCCATTCCCACCCACCCGCTGTGCCTCCACAAGCTCCCCTGTCAGCCCTGCCCTCACACGGGCTAGAGGAGTAGGTGCAGTTGGAGAACGAGAAGCCTGTCAACCAAAGTCTTAACGAGGAACAAAAATAAACCCTCAGCAGTCACCGTTGCCAACGTTGCTCCCAAGGGATGGGGAAATGGTGCACCGGGATGTGCGCGCGGAGGCTGCCTACACCGCTGGGTGGGAAGGGGCTTAATAGAGAGGGAGATGGCGTGTAGGAGGAGAAAAGAGCAGATGTTAGCAGTGCCTTTTTGTTCTCCTGGATGGCATGGCAGGGAGGGGAGATAGAAAGGAAAGCTCCCCTCCTGCAGAAATAGGAGCTGAGACACTAGAGACAGGTAAAGCTTTTTCTGTTTGTCCAGGTTGGACACTGAGGCATTTGCAACAGCAACATCCATGAGATGAGGACTTGGGGTTCATTGGCAGGACCAGGCATTGACCATCCTGGAGCACTGAGCAGGGCATGAGAACTTCTTCTGAGACATCAGGCTTGGAAATGACTTCTCATTGTGCTTCCCCAGAGTGAAAGTCCCTTGTGGAGACTGGAGTCCCCTTCACCCTTCTCCAGGGATTCTGGAGCTGGAGACAGTCACAAACTGCCAGACTCAGTGCTTGACACCAGTGGGTAGGGGACATCCCCCATCAGAAACACCTTACCAGGTTTCTGAATATACCAACAGTTCCAGTTCCACTACAAAAACTTTGGTGACTTTCTGAAGAATCTCCTGTCTCCCCAGAATAGCCGTGTGGGATGCAAGTACATGGAATTCAACGGGTAATGCTCAAAGCAGGAGAGAGAGCCGGATAATTCACCACATCAGACATGCACATTATGTTGCAGAGCCATATTATTGCATTTCATACCTTGAATGGTATGCCAGGAAATGCAAATTCCAGGTGGATGGCAGAGCCACCAGGCACACAAACCCCACTTCTCCTACAAGCAGAGAGGCTCTTTTTTGGGTGAAAAGACTTGCAAAAATGCAAAATTAAGTCAGAACCGGAGGGAGCTGTGCCGGTGTGGAACACAGGGCTGGAAGTTAGGAGGGGCAAATGCCACAAATGCCCTCTGTAATTTAATTTGCACTACAGTCACTTTTAGAAGCCCTGAGGTTAACCCCCAGCACGGTGCTGCAGAGTCCCTGCGCAGGAGATCCGAGTCCCAGTGTCACAGGGAGTTTCTCGGCCTCTGTCATAGGTGCCTGACGCTGGGAAGGGCTGGGGCTGCACAAGCACTGCAGGAGTGCCAGGACTCTACACACAGAAGCTGTTTGGGTGTCACACAAGTTGCCCCCAGCTGTGTTTTTATATCTAATTTATTCACTGGCAGAGGGTGCGCAGGCTGCTCGCCCCGTCGCTCAGCGCAGCGGCTTTGTGGGGCAGAGATACAGGGGCCCTTTAAAACCTGCATGAATGAGGCTCTCATAAATTCCATATTTGAGAAACTCTGCCTGTATCCTTTGGTCATGAAAATAAATTAAAACTGCATATAACATTCAGTACCCTGTAATCCCGCTGCACAGCCTTGTGCCTGCATAAATCAGAGCCTCTCATAAATATTGCACTGTACCTGCAGCTGCCTGGCCCACATGGTTAAAAAAAGATAAATAAAGGGAAAACGAAGTGACAGTCACATAAAGGCTTCACAAACAGCACCTGCTTTCTGAAAGCCTGAAAGGTCACCAAAAGCAACCTGAGAAGCACACAGGTTCCAGGGAGCTGATCAAACCCTTGAGAAGAGGAGAGAGAGTATTTTTCCCTCCCTCTCTTGCAACAGTGGAGAAAGCCCTGTAACACCGGGCAAAACCTCTGGCAGGAGTTTTGTGGCCACGGAGATGGATGAGCTGCAGAACACCCTGAGGGCGGTGAGGAGCAAAGAAGAAAAGCTATTTTATAAGCTGGAGAGGGGGAGCAAGACCTGAGCTCCAACAGTACTTTTCCACTCACAAAAGTTTAGGATTTCTAATTTTGTTCTGGTTAAAGATAAGAATCCATTCAATTATTATTATTTTTTTTTTAATCTCAAAATTTTACAGAATAAAAATCTAGCTTCTTGTCCAGCTCCAAAAGAGAGCCCAGGGATAGCTGCTATTAACAACTCCCTCAGAGACCTAGAAAACACATTGTGGTGCTCAGGGGGTGTGTTTTGTTGCAGAATCTTCAGTAGCAGGCAACAAAAAATCCAGCCAAGACATTCCCCTCTGTCCCTTCCACCTTCCCCACTTTGTTGGCTGCCCAGCAGGTCTCACTCCCAGAATTTGTGTATTGGGAGCAGCACAAAGGCAAGTCAGAGACAGTGAAAATCGTGGTGTAACTCCACCTTCCCTGGTCAGATCAGAGACCACAGACCAAGATTGTCACTCTCTGGCCATTTACTTGCTTTGCAGTCTTTCCCTGGTTAACTGCTCCTGCCTCAGTTTCCCCACTTTAAAGCTTTATCTACTTCAAACCCCTTGGTGTCTGCTAAATGTCCTAGAAGATACCTGGGCTTTAACCGGTACAGTTTTACGTGGTGGTCTGTACAAACTTGCTGCAGCCAACCTTCCTACCAAACAGTGGATTTTTTTCTTTAATAAGAGCAACCCCCTTTCAGCTCCTCACATCACAGCTTCTCCCACATCAACCAGAAACAAACACAGCATTGTGCCCCCCCACCCTTGCTGTATTGCAAAATCCTGGGTCTCAAAACATCAGGCAAAGGTTTGTATTGTAGCCAGTGAACGCTGTTAAAAGGGTACTGAATGCCTTTTCCATTGCCATTAATTGAGTGAAGAGAAAACAGACTCCGCTGCTGTCATATCACATCAAAATAATTAGCTCAACTATAAATAGCTCTGCTTACTCACTTTTTTCTTTTCCTCTTTTTTTTTTTGAGGTCAAGACTGCAGCCAAAAGGAGTAGCAGCACATCCCAGCAGAGCATCCCTCTCTTCTGCTTGGATTCAGACAGAGAGTGAGACGAGGAAATGCATCTGAAATCAGTGATCCCAAGGCCACACAATTACATCATAATTAGAGAAATAATTAGTCCCATTTAGGTAAGAGGAGGGGGGAAAAGAGTGTTAGCAAGCCCACATCTATGCAAATCTGCATTAGCTTAATTAATGAGCATTTTCAAACCAATTTTAGCTAAACTGCCTTTGCTTTTGTTGGATGATGGTTCTGTATCAAGTTAGCTTATTTTTTTGATCACTTCAACGCTAAGCAGAGTTTCTACACGAGTAAAATGAGTAGAACAAGCTGTGACTCCGAGGCATTTCCACACCTTGATAAAAGGGTTTCAAAGCCCAAGGCAGTGGGAGCCCTGCCCTTGCATTTGCTGAGCTGCCCCAACTCGTTAGAGGTTATATCCTGAATATCCCAGTACCTCTGGATGGCACCAGCCAAGGTACTATAAAGAGGAGTAACAATGAGCAGTTGTAGTAACACTGAGCACAGTGCAGGCTCTTTTACTCTGCTCCTGGACATAGAAAATACACATAGCTGTAAGAAAGCTATTTATTGCTGACCCAAACTGCAGCCACACCTTTCCTGCTGCTTGGCTTTGCCATTGTTTCAGAATTACCTTCGTGTTACAGCAATTAATATCTTCAGTAGCCAGCAGATCAAATCCACTCCAGATGCACATATGTTGTAGTAACATTAACTAGAAGAGGCCCTTGAGGTTTCTGTAAGGGTGCTCTCCCAGAGCCGTTGCTGTGGGGTTATTGTTCCCCCCTTATAGCTGCACTCGGGTCTTAAACTCCTTTTGCCTGGTGTTTATTTTGTGCAATACAGTCTCAGTTCCAGTCCAAGGGTTGCACAGCAGCATATTTAGCTCCATCTCTAGCCACTGTACCCAACCTGAAATATTCCTTTCTTCCTTCGTAACTTCCCAACTCTTTGTAACATCACAAATCACAGGAGCCTCCCTGTGCTCGCTCAGGGCCTTTCTGCAGCAGCGTGCAAGGGGGAACTGAAGTCTCCCTCCACTGTTCAAAGCAAAGGAAGATTTTCTGCAATCACTGAGTTTTCACAGGAGCCAGTGGGAGTTAAATATCCAGCTTGTAAAATATATTTGTGCTCAGGCAGGTCTGGCTGGTCTTCAAGTGGATCCTGACCTACTCACAGATATTTTTTCCTGCCTAGTCTCACATGCAACTGTATTTTCCAGATACACTTATCTGCCTGCCGAATGCAATGATGTATAATGCTGAAGGAAGCAAAGTAGGTGATTACTTTTCCCCAGTCAAGTGCAGTAGAAAGGTCAGATTTAATATGAAGCTGAGGGGCCATGAAATTACACAGAAAATGTACAGAAATAGCTTGTAGCCGGGCTGAGAGGCAGCGTGTCTGCTCGGCCGGGTGAAGCACCCAGCAGCACAAACGCCCCATTCATCCCCACAGAGGCTCTTTATTGCTCCCGGGGCTCGGATTGAGGAACATGGCTCCACTTCCACCAGAGACACGTTTGTAGGAAGATCCTGTGATTTAAGCAGGTGAATGGCTTCCATCTGCGTGTCCTTCAGCCCCCTCGAGAGCCCTCTCCCGCCAGCGCCCCCCGGCTCCGCGCAGAGCCACTGACATCCAGCGGCCGCCCAGCGCCCCGGCATTTCCCCAGGAGCTGGATTCCACTTGGATTGTCCCAGGATTTTATGATGGAAAAGGTTTTTTTTTTCCCCAGTGCCACCCTTCCAGTGGCTGGGGAGCTGCTACACATCCCATGTGCAGTCCCATGGTTATTTCACTCTTGTCTGAGCATTGCTGGGCTCGTACAAAACAGGCGTAAACAGAAATAAAGGCACAGTGCAGCGGCTCCCTGTGTTCATAGGAATACAAGAGCAGTCCCTTCCCAGCCCTAAATGCAAGCAGATATTTCACAACCTCTGTATCTAAATTAGCTTTTGCTATGCACATTTCTTTCTCCCAGTCACCCCTAAATCCTGCATCAGGTTTCAAGGACAAATTCTGGCCATTCACTAGGGTTTGAGCCCCAGACCTGAAGCACTTCTGTTAAAGATTCTAGATCAGCCATGGAACATAGCAGCACCTTTTCAAATCATTTCACAGTTGAAAACTAGCTCCTGCTTTTACTCTCCTGCCTCGCTTTTCAGTTCAGAATTCAAAGAGCCTTTCCAAACTCAGCTCCAGGCAGACCTGCGTGGATGGATAAATGCCTTGAAGGTTATGGGTGAGACATCAAACTTGCAAGTGGTTATTCTGAAAGTTCAGGAAGGAAAGTTTCTGAAGCTCTCTATGATAAGTCGATAAGAAATAATGGAGAACAGTTTCTCCCAAATACAAAGACCAATTCAGTCCTAGTATGGCTCGTGACAGAGACATTATGAAAGTTATCAGATGAAAGTCTGCATGCTAAATCTTTTTAATATTGAAGAGAAATGTAACAGTTTACTGTCTGTGCTAAATCCCAGGCTTCCTGGGAGCTTACCCTACCTGGCTTCTGCTGCCCCATGTTCCCCATGCCTGCCTCTGTCTGTTAAATGAGTGCCATGAATCACAGTCTAATAATAATTTTTTAAAGAATTACTGCTTTCCTAGGAAGTCAGATCAACCCCAGTTAAAAGTGAACGCTGTGAATGTGCCAGATATTTAGAGAATAAATCTAAAACCCAACAGTGACCTGCTTCCTCTATCTACAGATACTGGGTGTGATCCAGACACCAGCACTCCCATCATCTCCCGTGGCCCGTGGTGTGCAGCTTTCCGGGGGAGTTTTTAAGGAAAGAAGAAAATTACATGTAGAACCAAAAACATATTAAAAAACCCCACTAACAGCTAATTCTGGCCAGCTAGAAAATCAATATATGATCTAAACCAGTCATCTAGTCCTTCCCTATTGAAAGTCTGCTTTCTAGCAGAGGTCCTTGGAGCGTGCACCCCCCTCATCTGAAATGTACCACCGTTAGCCAAAGAGCTGGTTTCAAACCTCTCCAAGACCCATATGAAGAGTCTGTGCCCTGCAGCAAGTTTGGCAGTCAGCACTTTAAAAAATAAACTCAGCTACAGCGTGATGATGATTTGCATAGTGCATGGTGACTAAAATTAGCCTGCCTCGACTCCATCTCCAGAGGAAGTCTGACTCGCCGCTGCAGTTTCGGGTTTCTTGGCTTTCAGAGAAATTCACAGCACCCAAGGAGCACAGACGTGTCTTCTGTGCAGTCCTGCTCCTCCTGGCTGGCACTGTTCTCCAACCCAAGGCAATGCCCACATCTCAGAGCTGTCCTGCAGCACCAGCAAAAGCCTCATTCTTCCTAACAAAGGGAACCAAAGTATGCTGAAACCTGTGGAAGCCCCATTTAGATTGTTTATTAAGGAGAGAACATGTTGCAGGTCACAGGATGGTCTGTCCTGGATGTAGGAAGGCTGAAACCACTCTAAGGCTTGGTCACCACAGGAGACAGAGGGGTTTTAAAGTTTGAGAGAGCAGAGGCGTGGTGAGAACTGCTCTGCAGACGACATACACAATGTAAAGTCGTTTTAGGCTTGGTAGGTTAATCTTTATTAGCTATCAGATGCAGGTGAGATACCCCAACTTGATTCTCAGTCACTGCCCCACACCATCCTTGTGTAACAGCTCGTGTTCCTCTGCCAGGGACCAGTGCTGTGATGCAGCTGGCGGGCTGGCTCTGCCTCGCTGGGTCCTGCAGACGAACGGCCGGCCGCGCTGGCCCACCATGGACGTCTCTGACGAACCTAAATTATTCAAAAAGTCAGTCATCAGCTAAGTGCTAAGCTGTATTTTTATTTCAGCTTCAGATGTGGCTGTAGCTTCTCTCCCCAGGATGTATAAATAATTCATTTAGTTATGTAGTGGGATCACTCAGGACCCGCGCTGCAGCGCGCTGCTTGCACGGATCCTTCTCTCCTGCTGCACAAACTCAGCTCAGCTCCACCGTGCTTCATCCATCCTCCACAGCTGGCATTTGGGGCTGGGGCCTGGGCCTTTGGACCAGGTTTCTCAGAGTTTTGGTTCCTCTATCACCATGAGGTTCCAGGTACCTTTGAATCTGAAGTCAGAGCTACCAGAGGTTCATAGCTTAATGCTTGTATTAAATTTGTGTAAAATAATTTTGCTGTAGTGATGGTCCAGTTAAGTATTGGTTTTTGTATTTTATATGAATGTAAGCCAGCATCTAATTTCATTTTCTGCTGTGTGGTAGAATTGAAAGGTAATGATTCACTCTTAAAAAATACATTTAAAGTGATTTAGTTACTACTTTGACTACAGTATATATGTTATGGAAGGAGCCCAGAGTAAAAGCTCACTGATGTGCAGAGTCCTGGCTGGTTGTAATTAGGAACAGAGCAGCCCCATACATGAAATCTGATGAGACACTGAACTTCTGACCTATAGGAGAAACATGATCATCACAACCCAGCTTCTTCTTCATTTCAGCTCTGTTCAGGAAAACAAAAGTCTTCATTCAACATTCAGTTTTCTCCGCCCTTTACCACTGGAATTTTTATAGGATCTGAATTAAATATGCCAGACTTCAAAGGTAAATGTTGTAAGTGGTTAAGCAAAATCCATGGTGTCTTTCTGTTTCTTTAGCTATTGTCATTAAGCCTTGTACTGATCTGACGAGGCCTTGCAGGAAAATGAAGTGCTGCTGCATCCAACTTCACTGTGGTTTAAGCAGAATAAAATCCTGAAGCCAGTATTATTGGATTTTTGTTTTTTTTAATGGACTGGAAGCAATCATTGCTTTTTGCCAATCATAGCCACATTCTCCTGAGTTTAAGAATTAATCTTGAAGTCCTTATTCAGGACCCCTAATACCTGAGGCAAAGTCTGAGTGAGGCACAGGCTACCCAAGGTTCACTACCATGCAGCGGTGGGGAGTTGGGGTAAAGTACCCAACAACCTGTGGAGTGTCACAGCCATGGAGCTGACACCTCTGCAGTGTTGTGGGAAGATAAGTGGGTCTTAAAAGACAGACCACCATGCTGGATGGAGTCCAGTTCAGCAATCCTCCCTATCTGAGTTTCTGCTGAATTTGGTGCACATGCCCTCTTGGCTCATCAAGGGCCAACCTCCATGGGAGCCAAGAGCGCGTAAGAGGACGGCTTTACCCACCCACACTTCTGATAAGCTAAAAACAGACTGAAGGTCTGAGTCAATTACACTTAAGCATGTGACAAAATTCCTTGCTAAACTGGGGCCTAAGTCAGTGTGATCTTAGGGTGGAACTCAAATAACTGCTCTTGGAGGAAGAAGAACGGGCACAGAACGGAGCCAAAGGTTCTCCTGGGGTGAGCAGCAAGAGCCTGAGCAAATGGGAAAACAGCGTAATCCGAGAGAAGGAGGGACTGTGTGACTGGCTCTGTGGCTGTGGCTTGGGAGGAGGAATTTCCTCGTGGGAGCGTTGCCAGGAGGGTGAGGAAATTGCTTGCTTTTCTAAGCAGAAGCAACTAATAAAGGAGGGGTGAGAACAAAGGTTCTCGCCTGTCTTGTAGGCAGTGTCATTAAGACACAGTACCAGTGGTGCTTTGAGCTGTGCTGTCTAAAATAGCATGCTTGCTTTAGACTTTTAAAAGTAGGGTAAAGTAATAGAGTTCATCTCTTGTAAGCATCTGTGATCACCATTCAGGAGGTCTTTGGCAATGGCTTGTGTAGTTGAGAATAAAAATAGCCCAGGTCTAAGCTATCTGTCCCAGATTTCATCTTAAATTCTGGAGACCAAATGTTAGTTCAGTCCCTGGAGCTCCTCATCACACCAAGCTGCTTCTCTGCTGGGCTGCCTGCTCTCTGTTTCTGCACTTACTTTGGGGTGTTTGGGCCACATCTCAGTTCCCTGTTCTAAAACATGCTAAAACTTCATTGTGAAATAAGGGAGAGTTTCTGTCCCCCTGAAAGAATTTGTGGGAAAGGCATGGAAGGACTAAAAAAGATTATCAACACTTACATGTTTCAGGCTTTTGTCCCTTTTGGAAAACAAAAATAAAATTGCAATCTGGATAGAGGGACCTGAGCTTGCCTGGAGAACATTTAATACATCAGGAACTAAAGGCTGGAATTGGTAGAGCTGTGGTGCAAGAACCCAGCTTGGCCACACACAAAGACACGTAAGATAGAGCCAAAAAATCTCTGAAAGACAGAACCAAACAACCTCCCAAAATGACCCACTCCCCCAGGGGTGCTTTAGGGTGCTGTGCTGGCGAGAAGAGGCTTGGAGCTGTGCAGAAAAGCTGGTTCTGGAGATATTCCTGCTAACTGGAGGGAAAGAAGACTTCACTCCTGAAGGATCTCTGTGATTACATCTCCATTTTGTAGGTGCCTTCTACAACTGGTTAGGACCTAAAAATGGTAATTACTTCTGCTCAGAAGAGGCAGCAGCTTCTTTTCTCCCCTTATACCAGAAAAAGAATGTTTTGAACTGACTCTTCTAGATAAATAGCACTTAGAAGTAAGTGTAGCACTCACGATGAGTCTGGTGTAGGGGTTTGCAGTCACTTTTCATGCCAAGGTTCACAAATTAATTAAGAAAATCTTGTCACTTGGAAACTCTTCTATTCACAGTTGCATCAAATCACTGTGGCAGTAACTTACATGGAAAAATAACATTAGGGGTATTTTTATTTTTAGCTGTCTTAATGAAATATAGCAGATGGAAATAAAGAGGAGAAGCCCGTCCTGTGTGACTAGCCATCTGTCTGGGGATCAGCAACAAGCATTTCATGGATCACAGCTAGAAAATTAGTGGGTAATTAATGTCAGTCTTCAAGGTACCTTATAATTCTTCACTCCCTTTATTGTACTCTATAGAGTGGCTTTCAAATGCCATTCATAACTTACCTGGCTATGAGAGACACCGCTCACAGCACCACCCTTTAGAGTACCAAACCTTGGGCTGAGCACCAGCCGCTCCCTGCAAGCCCTCCCTCCCTCCTGCAAAGCTGCCAGCGATCACATAGCCATCCACTCACCATCAGCTCAGCTACCAAGATCTTAAGGACTATTCCAGCTGATCTAAGTTTGCCTAAAAGACATCCACATCCCACCCTTGGCTCTGTAGCACACCAAGCACTGGGACCACTGGGACCTGTCACAGAGACAGGTTACTAACTTGAACAGGGAGCAAAGAGCTATCTCTAAACCCAGTTTTTTTGTGTTGGGTTTCTTACTGACATGTAGCTTCTCCAAGTTTGTTAACTAGCTGGTCTGGAATCTGGCTCTTCCAAACCTCTCCAATTACTTCTACGCACTGTTCAGTTGGAGGAAGCCTGTCTGGGTTAATGACATCCCAAACAGACACACAGTCCTGAGCGCTGCTAAAGGTCACACAGCTCGAGCTTTTGGAGCCCAGATACTTGCTGGGTGCTGTCATGGCTGTGCCCTCTCGGTGCTCACACATGCTACTTCGTTCTCCTTCTCCTTTTTGGGAAAATCAATGTCATGTCACAAGAAAGTTTTTATATTTCACCATTACAGAGTTTTGCTTATTCTTCTCTGGCAACAGGATATTGTTATCAGGCTGTTTTATCTTTGTTTATTATTTCCATTCTGCCAGCTCCTACAATTCACTTGACACTGTTTTGGTTATTTTTATACTTTGATTTAAGAACACTGTGCTCCAAGACTGCACTTTAAGAAATGCCCCGAGGAGCAGAGCCAAGGGAGTCATCAGGTCCTTCACTGCACTGTACTGAGCCCTGCCCGGCGCCTTAGGAAACACCTCTCTTCCTGGAAATCCAGGGCTGGCTGGTAAAAGCCTCCTGTATGGCATCAACATAATTAATCTTCCCAAAACCCCAGGCACACGGTATCTGAACCTGACGTAGCGGGTGGGAATTGTGTTATTCCTCACAGGAGGACACGGGCCCAACCAACTGAGCTTGGATCTGGGAAATCCTGCCTGTAAACCTACCAGGGTTTTGGCTATGTTTTCTGTTTGTTTGGTTTTTTTTTCCCTTCTGAATGGGTAAGCAGTCTCAGTTTGCTGACAAATATGAAGTATTTGCAAATATGTTTCAGTCAATCCTTTACAAGCTTGGAACACGTTCGTGGAAATGGGCATATGGGGAACATAGAAACGTCCCCTGGACTCTGTGGCGATAACATCACCATCTCACCCCTCTTCCTTTCAGCCCACCACCCTGGGTCAGCTGAAGGCTACACAAGCCAGCTGGTATGGCAGCTGGTCCCCCACAGCACCGCACCGCCGAGGGCACCGGGGCTGGGGTGGGATTGGGGTGTCAATTAGAGGGAGGCCATCAATCAGCTCCTCCCTTCCAGCTTTCCTCTGACAAACCCCTGTAAGGGAATTATTAAAATGCATCCCCACTGATCTCCCCCGGCCTCCTCTGCCGAGGTGTGAATTAGAGGAGCAGATGTGCCAGGTGTGTGCTGCTTTTTCAGGTGAGGCACCAGCTCCTGTGCCAGTGCCACGTCCCTGTGCCGTGCGGGGGCTGCTTGGGCAGCCAGGCTCAGTGTGCTCCTGGTGGAGGGGACACACGTGCCAGTGAGCAGTGTTTTGCTTTGGTAGTTTATTTATCTGCCTTAAAAATGGTTTTTGTGTAGCTTACTCACTTTGTAAAGAAATTGTGAAGATCATCCAATTAGCACTCGGAAGGGTTGCTAGAGAACGAATCGAGAGCTCATGGGATGTAAAATGCCATTTGCTTTTTAATGAAGAAAAGATGAAGAGATAATAAAAATACATGGAAATAAACATCCATGCAGTGTTGTGTGCTTTCTGCATACCCTTTGCCATAGCCTGGTTTCTGTTGTGGTTGCATGTGCACATCTGGCTGTGCATGCACCGGCTGGAGGAATCGAGCATCTTCTGCTTTCTGCTTCCTGGAGACCGAACAGACGTAAAAGCAAATGAGAAGAGCAATCCCTGCTTTACTTCTCTGCTGCACCATTGGCTACACTTGGAGAATCTGTACAGCCAGAAGTCTGACATTTTATATCCAAATTAAGGCAGTGAGATGGTAGGGCACCTCCAGATCTCTCCCTCCTTTCCACTCCTTCTAAAATTTCAAGCAGCCAGAAGGTTGCTCAGAGACCAAGATGAGGAGAATTTCTTCATAAGCTTTATCTAAGCCAAATCCCCCAAAGTTAACAGTTAGTGGTAGTTGAAGAGCTGTTAGTTCTTCAGTGTGGTTTCTGTTTCAACTCCAGGAGCAAGGCTGAGCTTTTTGCAATGCAAGCAGCACCCTGTTTCTCAGAGGGCTCGGACAGTGAGGTTGGTGCTGCCGGCAAGTCACAGCAAGGCAGAGCTCAGCCCAGGCTGCTAAAGCTGCCCAAGTGCTGGAGGTGGCCAACCCCCCCAGCTGCACCATGGCTTCTGGCTTAAACGGCTGCTCTGAAGCTGGTTTGGGGCTTTGGGCACAACCTGGGTCCCCGCCGTGTGCCCATCCCCAGTTTGTGTTCCAAGGACCACGAGGAGCCTTTGCAAGGTCTTTTGTAGCCTTCTTTTTTCCACCCATCTCAGCCTGCTGTTGACAGTACTTGTAGCAGCAGTCAGGCAGCACAGAGCTCATTTCAAAATCCACCTCTGCTTTCGTGGCCAAATTAACCTCCCAGCTATCCAGGAACCAGTAACAAAACCTCTTGGCTTCATGGGCTCAATGGTCTGTTAATGACGCACAACATCATAATCCTCCCCCTCCGTGCTGCCATCCCACACAGAGAAATCCAAACCTTTTTATGGTGTATTTAACCTGGAGCTCTACCTCCCTATAGGGATATGGCTGGGATTTTCAAATGAGACCACTGGGAATTTGCTGCTCAATTCCAACTGTGTTTCAGGGGATTTGGCAAATAACTCGCAGCCTCTTTTAAAAACTCACAGAACAGCAGTGGAGGTAATTTGCAGGGTATCCACAGAGGCAGACTGCTCAAGGTTCATTACAATACCAGTTAAATGTTATTTATCTCATTCATTGTCTCATTCTCGTTACTCATTTCCCCTGGAAAGCCAAGGAGTTGTTGGACACATGAGTTGGCTGGGCAAGGTTCTTCTTTCAACTGTCCTTCTCCCTTTAGAAATAATGCCTAGAAACATCTTTTTCTACAGAGTCTTAAGCCACCAGCCAGGGCAAACAACTGCTTCTCACAGGAGCTCAGATCCAAAGTTTACCACCATTCATGGGGAGCTGGATCCAAGGTTTTGGTTTGGCTGATGATAAAGAGCAAAGCTGAGTAAACCCAGACCCAAACTCCTCCCAGTGTCAGCGGCCGGGACTGCTCTGCTTCCAGCTTATCTTCCCCAAAACCCACGCTCTGAGCTGCAAAGTTAATTTTGAAGCAGTACAAACAGAAGGGATTGGGTAAAAATGCATTGCTGTTCCTAACAGTAAATAAATAGGTGCAGTACCTGCTGTGCTAAGGAAAACTGCCCCTGAGCAGTGAGCTTTTGAGCACTGAGCTGCAGCCCCAGGACGTGCACTCTGGGCTTCCCAGGTACCTGCCCCCGCGGGGAAGCAGCTTGAACCCAGCCCAGGCTTTTCTGAAAGCTGCCAGTGTTTCCTGGGCTGAAATCCAGCCCAAAGGGCTTCGGTCACACTGGTTTAGGTGACATCCAGCACAGCTGCTCGGGGCACAGGAGGGAGGCAAGAGAAGCGCGGAGGGCGCTATTTGATCCGAGGAATCCCAGCTGAGCCCCGGGCCGGCCCCGACAGGCACCGCTCTGGGCTCTCAAAGGGCAGGGAACGGCGCTTTGCGGGGGAGAAGATTCCCCGGAGCATCGCTGGGTGCTGCTCCAGGGACGCAGCAGCCGACCCCCAGCGCAGACCGAATTCTCTCCCTGATCCCCCCGTCACTGCACAGATCCAAACACGAACTGGCCTTTGCAGCTGAAGGAAAAGGGCAACTGGGTTTCATTTCTCCATCAACCCTATCCTGACCGTTGAGATGTTGTGAGTTAGAAATCCCCGGTATTTTTGGAAGCCTGAAGGCTGCTGAAGTGTGACCTGTTCCCTGCCACTGACCTTTCAACGTTAATGTTTGAGGACTTTTTCTGTCTTACTGTTTTCATTGCAGTCATAGTAAGAAACTACAAAAGAAAAAAACCCCAAACCTCAGATTTTCTTTAGTCACTCAATGCCAGGAGGCAGATTTAGGAAAAAAAAATACTGCAAGCCTTAGCACAAATAAAATTACATTGCAGAAAACTCCATCCTACTCTTCAAACCCTAAATTCTTTTTTTTTTTTTGAGTACAATGTGCCTGCTGAGCTGGGGTGTTTCCCAAATGAGAGCAAGTTTCTGAGCCATGTTTTCAGATGCCATTCCAATGGGCACACGCCTGAATGCTCTGCTGAACCTCTGTCTGCCAAAGGACCTCTCAGCGAAATACCTGGTAGCTGCTGGAGCTTATAGCATTGAGGATGCTTATGGGACAGATCCTTCATAACCCACTTAAAAATCAGAATCTAAGCAAGCCAGTTCCTGCTGGTGTTGGTTTTATCTGCCTTTGCCAAAACATCGTCTTCAGTTTCCAAATTTGCTGCTGTCTTTCTTAGCACCACGATAATAATTAGGTTCATTAGGCTGGAGGGTTGGTGAGTCCAAGCTCTCATCCCTCTTCCTCAGCTCTTGGGAATTTTACTCCATGCTCTGTTTTAGCCCTATTCTAAAATAGAAGAGGTACCACATGAAAAAGGCAATAAAAGCAGTGTCCTTATCCAAATGCCCTGTGCCTAGAGAGGGTCCCCCTGTACACACTACTCTGCCAGCCAGTGGAGAGCTTGGGTGCTGTTCCTCTGGAGATGGGTGCTGCAGCGGGTCCCCTCGGTCACCCTCTCGGTCCTGGGTGACAGGCTCATGCTGCAGTGCCTGCTGCCTTTCAGGACATGTGTGCTTTGATTTCACTCATCATTCAAAACCAGCCAACTTGCTTTATTTTCACATCTGCTTCAGTAGCGTGGGGTCAGATGGGCTTTGTGTCTATCTGAAAGCATTGGAGACCAGCCCAAGTCTGGAAGGTTTTATGAGTGTTCTGTGCGATGGAAAAAGTTTGTGGGGTGAGAGGAGGAGGGACCATGCCAGGAGAAACTTGCTGCTGCTTCCAGCCACAGCTCAGGCAAGGTCCATCATGAACATAACTCTTCCCAAATGTTTTTCACGTCCTTATTTTTATTTCTTTTTCAGCCCAGAAGCCAAAGCTGAAGATGTGTTTTCAGGCTAGAATAGCAACACCAAGTCAGTTGCCTCTGCAGCACAGCTCCAGGTTCTCTCACCTGCCTGTCTGAACCTGGTCTTCTTACCCAGTTTGTACATTCAGAGATACAGGGACATTCTTACTGGCAATCCTCAGAGAGTGCCTTGCCCAGGGAGTCTGGTGAACCTCCTCATACTAATTGAATACAAATGGAAAGACCTTGCCATTGCCACCCAAATTAATGGGTGGGAGGACACAATGCATGCATTAAATCATACAAAAAGAAGCTTTCAGAGGGTTTAAGTTTTGGCCCAATTACTTGGTTGTGCATCTGACCCTCCCACACCATCTGGTTTGATGTAAATCTCTCACACAGGGACTCTCTGTGCTCAGAGCCCTCCACTTCCCCTCGCTATCCACAGGGAGATAAGTGTGTGTGTGTGTGTGTGTACGTGGTACCCACCACCAGCCTGAGCTTTCCAAGGACTTAGCAGAAGTACCATGGTATCATATCTACTGTGAGCTGCCTGTTGGTCAAAGAGACTCTCATGGTCCTTCCTGATATTCATACCAGGATTGCAGCCACCCACTATGTGCTACTGAACTTGAGCCTCTGTCCATGAAGACTGATGGGAGCATCCAGCTGGAAACATCTCACACACGAGCCCTGGGCTTGGTCTCTGCCCTGCCTGGAGTGGCTGCAACAGCAGCCAGCAGCAGGGGAGCTCGGTCATAAAAACTGCACTAAATAAATAAAGCCAACCTTAGCACCAAGATTGATACCAAAAGCCATAAAAAGCAGGGATGATAAAAAAGATAAATGCATGGCAATAACAAGTCCTAGACGCTGACATGAAAAGGTTTTGTTTGGAAAAGACTGCCTGAAGCTCCCTCTCCTGAAGGTGATCGGCATGTCCTGTCCTAGCAGGATTAGTGCTCGCACACACATGCATACCTCAGCTTGTATTCAGAGCCCTAAAATGTTCCTGTTGGTTACACACTCCACAGACAGCAGCAAGATTTGAGATCCAGCTTCCCTCCCACCCCATCCCACCCCCTCCCACCCCCTCCCACCCCCTCCCACCCCTGTGGTTGTTGCATCTGCTTGTTTCATCTATCATTGGTCCCGTCCCCATCTTTGCCTGAGCATATGTTGCAGGAGGAGAAATATAATGAAGTTTGGACAAATCCATTTGAGGTAACCAGATGTCTTACACCACCCTGAACGTATTTCCCACACCTTAATTAGCAGAGGGGCAGCCACTGCCTGCGGCTGAGTGGCGCTGACGGCAGCGGGGCCCGTGGCAGACGGGCTGCGCTCTCTGACGCGGGGAAGCATCCTCTCCAGGAACAAACCCCATGGAGGGTTTCAGAGTGCTGTCACGGATTTGGAAAGGACTCCAGTCCTGGCACTCATCACCTGTACACGTCCTGACTGCCTGTGCTCATGCTTAAGCTGTGACTTCCCTTTGTTTTGCTCCAGGGCTGCGTGCTTGATTTATGACAGGCAGCGGAGCGCGGTTACGTGTGCGTACACCGAACCCACGGTGTTAATTGGTGTAGTTCCTTCTGGATGTTTGCTGGGTAGGGTGGTGGCAGATGGGCAGAAATACAACTGCACTCAGGCAATGCAGGCACAGGAGCTGCACACACTGCACCAGGGTGAGCTGCGTGCCTACAACACAGACAACCACCCACCACCACCCATAGCCTGTGGAAATGGTGGTTTGATATTTCTGCTTTATAAGAAATGCCTTGTTATTCCATAAAATGTTGCAGGAAACTTGAGCTTGACAGTCAGGGCTGGGTGTTTGCAGCCCAGCAGCTTGCACGGAGCAGTGAGGCTGGTTTAGGTCTCTGCAAAACCCTCCCATTCCTCTGCCAAAGCCTTAATCCCCTGACGGGGGGTTCCAGCTGAACCCCTGGCCTGCAGAGAGAGGAGGGATTGTGTGGAGGGGATGGAGTGATGCTGGGCAGCCTCGAGATGGTGGGGAGCAGATGGGAGAAGCAGCACTGCCAGGAGGAAGCCGGGCACTCCAGGACACCCTCCTGCTAGCCCAGAGGAACGCTCGCTGCCGGGGAGGGTTTTCCTGTCCATGCCCTGTGCCCGCTCTCCAGGGAACCGGGCACCGGCTATTTCCGTACCCGGCAGCAGCCAGGAGTGATGGGGTTTTCCATTCCCAGCCCCGCTCTTGCCTCCAGGGCCAGGTTTTCTCCTCCCATCCCATCCAGCTTGCTGGGTCCCTGCCAGAGGTCCCAGTGCCAAGGGAGTGGTGACACAGCGGCTGGAGCGGGGAGGGACAGGGGATGGACACGGAGCTCTTCTCCAGCTTGTTCCCTTGTCACTCCCCTGCTCCCTCCTCTCTGTGTGATCCCCCTGCATTCGTGCTGGGAGGACCAGGCCAGCGCTGTGTCTGCAGCAGGGATACCTGTTCCCTCACCAAGAGCATCCCGGTGTTTGCCAAGCTCACCCCTCAGCTGTGCAAACCCCAAAACAACACCCCAAAACCAACAGAACACCCCATTTCTGTATCCTCAGCTGCATTGGGAAATGGCCAAGATGGACCCACCACGGTCTTGGTTTCCAGCAGGAGTGGCCATGCCCATCCTAGCAGTGGCAAAGCCACACCAGGACAGCTGGAGGGGTGTGGGTGCTGCCCTGGGACAGGGCTCTGATTTGGGGCTCAGCTGCCACACGCCCCGCAACCCCGGCTGGGTTTCAGCTGCTGGCCGAGCAGGGCGGTACCATCCCCCTGCGTCCTCAGAGCCATCTCGTTGGGCCACACCAAGACAAAAATAATCCCCCAGCTGCTGCCCACCTGGCGCCTGAGACGACTTTAGGAAACAGCAATAAGAAACTGAAAATAAAAGGCCCAAAAGTGCTAGATCCAGAGCTCACACCAGAAGTGAGAGCACTAAAAATAGCGGTGACATGATCCATCAGAGCCATAGGTCACCATTAACCGCTCCAGCGTCTTTGGGCATGGAGCAAGGGCCTCTCCAGCAACAGGAAGCTCACACGGGTTTAACGGGCGAGACGCCGCGTCCCGGGCTCCCGGCTGCCACCAACGAAAATAGATGTATGACCGGTCCCCTGGCCAGCTGGTGCCAGGCACCAGCCAGGTGTGACCCATCCCTGCCCTGCACTGGGGACCACCACGCTCCTTTCGCCCCTCCCCACCAAGGTGCAGAATTTCCCAGGGATGAGCCACCCGCTCCTGCCGGGTGAGTGAGGCTGGGGAGGAGAGGGCAGGTGCCAGCCCAGCAGCGCTGTCACTCCTTTGTGCACTGTCACCTCTTTGGGCACAAGGCCACTGCTGTGTTCCCAGTAGTTCTCAGGAGCTCCTGGGAGATGGGTGCACGGACAAGCTGCAGGAGCTGCTTGCAAGGAACCTGCACAAGCCTCAGGTGCACCAGCATTTCCCTCATGGTGGTTTGGAAAGGAGAAGCCACAGCTCTGGGTCATCTCTGAGTCTGGAGAAAACGTGGTCAGTGCTTTTCCAGCTGCCCCATGCTGGGCAGCAGCACCTTCCCTGGAGACTTCCCAGCGCTCCCAACACACCCCTCTGCCCCTCGCTGGGCCAGCACTGGCTGCTTGGCTTGGTTGCAATCCAAGCTTTTGTCCAAACCCTACCTGGTACTCAGGTGGTTGGTATGACCAAGGCAAGAGGCCTGGATGTGTCCTGTCCCCCCTCGATGAAGCCCCTCAGGCTGGGCCCACTCTCCAGTTCCAGCCTCCCAACACGTCCGCGTCATGCAAAGCCCAATGTCCCCCTGGCCAGGAGGGACCACCCATTCCTTGATGTGCTCCATTTCACCAGGGAAAAGTGTTTTTATGTCCATGAGCTTCACCAAGGGATGTGCAGGAGGAGCTTGTGAGAAGTGAGTGTGATAATGCTGCAGAGGGGGGTTCAGCTCTCAGCCCCACTGCTGGGCTCACCCCAAACCCCTGTGGGTCCCGGGCTCAGTGAGCTGCCTGCACCCAGTGCTGTGTTGCAACAGTCACAGGAGTGGATCTGTGAGATGAAAATCTCACAGTCAGTTAAAAGGCTCCTCTCAAAGTCAGTTTCTGCCTGATATTTAGTTTCTGTAAATACAGGACATTGTGCATGAGATCGAGTGGGCAGCGTCGTCTTTAGCTCCTCGGGAAACGGAGTTATTGATGAGCTGCTATTCCCTGGAAACATCTGACTCAAACATTACCACATGGTGGTGGAGGAGAAATCCAACACCACCACAACAACCCTCGGCTCATCCATTCTTTTTCTGGGACTGGGAAAGCTCAGACTGGGAGGAGGATATTTAAAACCAGTTCAGCTCAAAAAAGGAGTGGTAGTTAAAACCAGGATGAAATAGGGAAGGGTTTTAAAAACAAATATGTGACTTAATCAATCATGTTCCTAAGTGATGTTAAAGGAGCTACAAGCCACAAAGGATGTGGTGGGTTTTGGTGTTACCTGGGAAGAAGTCTGGTGTAAGCTGTGGGATGGGAACAGCCCCTGCAAGGCACAGCCAGAGCTGAGCCTGAGATCCCGCCGTACCAAACCTGCCCGTGAACGCTGAGGTGAGCAGGAGAGGTGGGCACTGACCTCTGCAAAAGCACCTTTCAGCTCACCTGGGGACCCAGCCAGATGCCCCTTCCCCAGCTCACATCCCCCCGCACACGCCTGCTTTAAACCTTGTGTGGAGCTTCCCTGACCTCTCGCGGGCTGGCCCCGGGGTTCACGCCTGGCCCAGCAGATGCACACATCCCATACGTCCCTCAGGGGCACCTTACCTGGAGGAGAACACACGTGGCCCAGTGCCTCACAAGAAGGTCCAAGCCAGGCACCAGAGCGAAGGGGGTGGCCATGCAGCTGGACTCCAGCAGCTGCAGCCACGCAGGGCGCTGGGGGTGGATACACCACAGGTTTGTCTTGGGGGTGAAGAACCCAACACTCCCTGATGGGTGAGTAATCTGCTTCTGCACAGTGTCTGTGGGGTATAAAAGCAGACTGAAGGGCATTGCAGCCATCTGGGGCTGAGACTGAGGAGGACTTTGGGTTTCATGGCTCATGACCAGAACAAGAACAGCACTGGGACTGGGAAGAAGAGACCGACGTCAGCTGCATGGCCATGGTGCATCACCCAAGGGTGCCGTAGAGACCTGCTGCGGCTGCAGAGCTAGACTGGGTTTGAGTCAGAAGAGCTTGAAATTCATCATTTTATTTTCTCTCATTCTCCCTATTTTTGGCTTCAGATTCTTGGATGTCTCCTGCCTACTCCCCAAATACGTGACAAGGAGTAGGTTTGAGATAGTAACAATATTAAAATGAGTCAAAATGCAGCATGAGCTGAAAGTTAGCACAAAGGCAGCATAAAAACCTCTCAGTAAAAATAACAGGCAAGGAGCAGCCAGGTAGGCAGGAGATCCTCAGGAAAAAAACAGGGAGCAAGGGAGGATGGCAGGCTCAGCAGGGTCCCCTATGCTGCACAGTTTAGGAAACCTCTTGGAGACTGTCACACGTTAGATGTGCTCTGCTCAGCACTGCACAGGCTGAACCGAGGAGGCAAAATCCAGAGAGGGATGGAAATGATCAGAAAATATGAGTTATGAGGAGAGAGAGTGAGATAACCAGGGTTTGTAGTCGATGGAAGACCAAGGGAGATGTGCAGTAACTCCTGAAGTTACTGCAAATAAGAAGGGAATAAAACTGGTTTCTACATACAGTGACTGTGAAAAGGGTAAGACCATCCTGACTTGCTTTGTGGGACCTCCTGGAAAGCCTCAGATGAAGGGATGCCTTAGCTGTGACATTTGAATCTACTCCTAAGTCAGTGGTGAAAAAACCTGTCCTGCACACATCCCCCCAGAGCCTCTGTAGGTGCCTCTTCCAGTTCAACTCGAGGCCTTTCAGCTGGCTACTGCTGCTTTTAACCCATCTTCTGGTGCTATGGTGAACCGACCCAAGGCAAATCCAGCTGTGGTACCCAGGGAAGGCAAGCTGGGACCTGGTTTCTGGAGAGAACAACCAGTGCAAGGAAGGAACTGGTAAGATAAGAAATGTTCATTTGCCTGGTGCTGATCCCTCAGCAGGAGTGGGTTTGGGAAGGAGGCAAGACATTTGCAGCTTCCAAATCAAAGGGATCTGAGTTAATGATCACACTTACTCATTGACTTCTTTGGGAGAAGAACCCAAGAGCCTTAACTATAGAAAACATACCTTCATCTTGAGTGATGAGTTCTCCAGTTGTCCCCAGTCCCTCCAAGCCCATGGCTTCCCCCTGCTCTGAGGGGAAAAATCCCTTCTGCTCCCCCTGGTCTCATTCCTTCAAGTTTCACCTGGGATACCTGTTCACGTGCAGGGACCAGGGGTGGGGCTGGAGACAAGGATTGTCTGGGGAATTTGGGGCCTCCAAAGAGGATGGAGGTGGGGAGAACCCAAAGACAGGACACTGGGGTGAATTAGTGGACCCCAAGGGTCTGGGCTGGGGCTGTTGAAGGGATGGACAGGGCCGTGTGGGATGCAAGGTAAAGGAATTGAAGGGAAGGGGGCTGTTGATGGCTGTTCTTGAGCCAAGCCCTTGGGCACGGAGTGCTGCAATGGGGTTTGATTGCAGGAGCTATGGGGCAGCACAGGACACAGCACCAGCCCTGGGAGTACAAAAACCTCAGGAACAAAGTGGGGAACAGAGGAAATGCAAACAAGCCAAATGTTAGAGGGGTCAGTCAGACCATTGAACAGGCTGAAATGAAGGAGCAGATGTCTCCTAGTTTGTGCAGATATCAGTCGAGTGGAGACCATGGCAAACCAAGATGATAACCAAGTGGCAGCAGAAATGAGAGAAAAATGCCTTAGAAAGCCCGTGGAGAACCTCAGTGTTTGCCAAGAGGCATGTGGTGCTGGGTAATGCCCCCTTGCTCCTAGCTGGGACAGTGACCCAGCCCAGCATGTTCACGTGCCACAGGAAAGAGGAAATTTAATGTTCATCTTCTAGGAACCAAGAAAAGCATAGCTTGTGAGTAAGTCATTTCACAGAGGAGGAGGAAAGAAAGGTGATGTTTCCCCCATTTGCCAATGGTCCTGAAGTCTAAAGGCGTTGTTGCCACCCTTGTCCCTCCTCCCTGGTAATAAAGGACCTCATGGCAATTTTGGGGGCTGGTTTCTCTCGTCCCTTCTCACGCCCTCCACTGCAGGCTCACAGTGTTCTTAGTCCTGCCAGAAGTGAGGAGCACACTTCCCATGGGCATGAGCAGTCCCACTGAAGCCACGTGCTGTGACTTTACTTGTGTACTGCAAAGTCTGCAGGACTGAGGCTGTCGAGCTCCGAGGTCATTTTTGGCAGGAGTGTCCTTGACACCCCAAGCACCCCACAGAAACTAAACTTACCCAGACCATGGTTTCAAAGCCACTTATCTAGCAGGGATATTGAATTTGAAGCCTGCTCAATGCACAGCACAGTCCAGGTGCCCATCCTTGGGTCACCAGCTCAGCTCTTGGCATTTTGCTCAGCTCCAGCACTCAGCACAGCCCTGAACGGGCCAGGACAGTCCCTGAATTGCAGTTACCAATAAAAAACACGTTTAACATTCCCCAAGTGGGTATGTTTGATAAAAACATTTCATTACTCCACTTCCTAAAGCAGCCCAGAAAGCACAGTGCTGTCAGGCAAATCACATCTCTAAATAACTCCAGGCTATTAAAAGCCAACAGGTTCTACAGCCATCAGACCTGCGGAAATAGAGATGCCGGATGCTGACGCTGTTCAAAGGGAGGGCACAGCATCGTGTCACCACATGGTGATGTGGCACTGGCCAAGTCCTTCGATTACATCATGTATGTGGCAGCAGCTCATTTTTTTGGTAGGGTCCAGCTTTTCTCTCGGAACACCCCCAGGCCTCCCCCAGAGCACCCGCGGGCTCACGGGGTGAGGAGCTTTTCCCAGCGCAGTAGTTGTGTTCAGAGACAATCAACTGCCTTGTTCCAACCACACAGGGTTTTTTATACTTTTAATCAGAAGCTGTAAAATCCAGGAAATGTGGATTTATGGTCCATAAAAAGTTTAGTAGAGCTACCAGCTTCTGTAACTTCATTTACTACTGGGCTGGGATGGGGCTCCTACGGCAGCGACCCACGAAGCTCATCTTGGAGCACTTCTTGGGATCTGTTAGACACAGCGATGTCAGGCAGTTGGAGGGTTCAGAGATGGGGGCTTAGAGGGCATGTGGGCATCTGCTCCAAGGTGCAGGAGAGCTGGGCAGCACTAATGTTCAGCTTCTCACAAGGAGCGTGGCTGCACCAAGTGGGAAAAACTCTCCCAGGTCTTGGTGCTTGCCCTGGACACAGGGTGTTTGCTGGGAGGGATGGTGAGGGTTCTCCTTTCTTAGCCCTCACCCAGCCTGTTCGGTGAAGGTGAGTCAAAATCCTTGAACAGGTAGATTCAACAAGGCGGGTGAGATGCTCTTGCAGGAGTTGGTCCTGGAGAGGACATGACCCAGGGCTTTGTGGAGGTTCTGCTGCAATGCCAGAGCTGCGGGGATGACCCCAGAGCATCTCTCCACCACAAGCTGCTCCGATGCCAACATCACTTGGAGGCTTCCCTGTGGATTCGCTCCTTGTCCAGCACTGACATGCTCCTCCGTTAAGGAGCAGCAGCCCCCGGTTACAGCCAGCACCGAGCCCTGGGGCATTGCTCCACCTGCCAGGAGCTTGCCCAGATCTGCCACCAGCCCTTCACAGCCCTACACTGGAGCTCTGAGCTGTACCACAGCACCAGGGTGTGCAGCCAGCTGGACCACACCCATGACACAAACCAGTGCCCTCCTCTCAGGACTGTGCCCCTGTCCCCCAAATCTGCCAGTCTCAAGGTTTCCGAACCCTCCAGGCTGGTTTGGCTCCAACTGCTGAACCTCTGCAGGCAGCTCCCGTGCAGGCAAACAGCAGCACCCACACCAGGCCCTGGCTGTCTCCACACAGCAGCTCCCACCTGCAGGCCCAAGCAGCCCCAGTATGCATAATCCCAAGCGACACCTGGGCCAGCTGCAGGCCAGGACATCGGCACCCCAACTGCTCGGGGAGTAACTTCAGTAGCCCCGAGAAAGCCGCTGCCACGGTTCATGGTTCATGGCTGGAGGCGAGGGCAGGATCTGCAGCATCAGTGATTTATTCAGTCTTTGATGAGAAGTGACGAGAGCTGCCCAAGTTTAGTAGACCCAGGGTGTGAGATACACTCAGAAAATGGAATTTGTACAACCAAGAGGAAACTGCAGCAGCTGCAGAGGTTTTCTCTTTTGGGGAACAGCCTGAGAGTAGACCCATATTTTATGGTGTGTAGATACGAGCCTAAAGCAGCACTGAGCAAGCAGTAAGAACCATGGTCCAGCTTTGGACCACACAACCCAGCTGCCTGAGGCACAAGGAGCCCAACAAAGTCTGCTTTAACCATAAAGGAACATGGAAACAGGTTGTCACTTCATCAGCAGGGTGAGCCCAGCCAGTGCTGCTGGCCTGCCTTCCTTCACAGCCTGAGAACACTCCTCAGGACCTACTCTGATTCACTTCTCCGTCCTTGGTCTCATTTCAGATCACACCTCAGGCTGTTTGCAAAACCCAGCTCACAAAATGGGAACACTTTCAACGCCCGAGTGCTGCTGTCAGCCCAAAACACTGCTGCTGGCTCAGGCAGAGCTTTGGTACCCCAAAAAACTTCCTCCGTGCTTCTTTAGCAGCATTTCTGACCCATTTGTACGACTCCCAGGTGGAATGACTCTCAAGGACACGTCCAGGGTGGGGTTGGCTGCCCCAATCACCTCTGGGGACCCGGTTCAGTGATGAACCTCCTCGTACGCTCCCCGTTGCCATCACTCCAGGGGGGCTTGGAGGGCTCCAGCCCCACGGCAGCTACAGCTGCTCCTGTTCTTGAGGATGAGCTGGTTGCAGGCATTTTGCTGTTAGGATGCCAAATAGCTTTTGACCACCAGAACACTGAGCTTCTTGCAAACCAGGACCACAGCAGAGCCCACACTGGGAGGGTCTGCAGAGCCATAACTTTTCGCCAGAGGACCAACCCTGCAGGGATGATGGTACAAGCTCCACCTCACCTTGCACCTGCACATAAGCCCATGCCCACCTCTCTGTTCACAGCTCAGAGCAGTTCAGCCATGGCTTTGGCCCAAAGCTGCTATTTTGGGCTTCGTTGCAGATGTGGCTTGCTATGGTGAAATGACCTTCTGAGCACCCTGAGAAGTTCAGAGATTTGGCTAAGAAATGACTCTTAAAAACGCTTGCAAAAGCCAGTCCTCTGACTCACTGTGGAGCTGATGGCAGGTCAGTTTGACAGCATGACAGCACCCAAAAGGCAGCAAAAACTGTTTCCTTCCCCCTGGTAAATAAAGTCTTTACTCTGTCCTGGTGTTCTACAGCGATGGTACTGCCAGTTGGACATTGCCAGGGATGTTCCTGGTGCCACCTCCACATCTTGAGATGTCCTTTCTGATTTTCTCTTCTTACACATGGAAAAATACAGCTCCCTGCAGCAAGGCAAGGAGAGGTACCTCATGTCTGGTGCTCTGAGTTTGCAACACCACTGCTGGGGGCTGATCCTGCTCCCCCTGCACCTCTGAGGTTTGGCTGGGCACAGGGAACGTGGCTGCAGCATCCTTCCTCCCCGCAGGAACGAGATCCAGGCGGAGCTGCAAAGGGCAGGGAGCTTTTTTTGCTAGTGAGCACCCACACAGTGTTTATTTGCAAGTGAGTCAACCGGACTCTTAATGGTTTTGTGGATGCTGCACAAGTCACCTCTCTTTTATCTCAGGGATTTTCATTACCTTTTGGGCAATTTTGACAAGAATCCAATTTTCCCTGCCCACACACACATTCTGCTGTTCTCTCATTGAACACATCAATTAGCAGCCAAAAAAGTCCTCCTCTCTCTCCTGAATTCAGCCTGCCCTATCAGCCCTTAACACCATTTCCCAGCGCAGTTACCCACCCCAAACCACTGCCAGGTCTGGCCTCAAAAAATTAAGCTCTTCACACCTGATCCACACACTTCTCATCCCCACAGACACAGCTCTGCCACCCCAGGGAGCAGAAACCGCTGCCCTGAGCGAGCAGGGACAGAGCTGTGCACGGCCCCGCACCCCTGCGACAGCACCTGCCGGGAGCGCCGCTGCAGCGGCACCCAAACGTGAGGGGTGCAAGAGACGTAAAGCCTTACCTCATTCTCAGCATTCCCTGCATCTAGAGGAGCATCCAGAGGTGTTCCAGCCACCTTTGCAAAGCAATGGGTTCTCTGTTTTCCTGCTCTTTATTCCTGCTGGGATGCAGAGAGCTGTGCCATCTTCCATCAATCCAGTTGCTTCCACAAGGTAGAAGCTGAATCTTCAAGCCTGAAGGTGTAGTAGGCTGTGGGGTGACCTACAGCTCTGTCCTGTTCCTGCTCTCCCCTCCTGGCATTTGCTTTCAGCCACTGTCAGACAAGACACCAGGATGTGTGGTCTGACCCAGCACAGCACTTACCAGCTTTTTATTCTTCCCCCTAAACTCAAAGCAAGCATCAGTCTGGTTTTATTTTGAAAGGACATCTCGAGACACACACACACCTGCAAGCCAGACCATGAGATAAGTGCAATGATGACACCATAACTAGGTGCTGCCACTGCCACCACGCTGGTCCAGACACGAGGACATGGACGGCAGCAGCTCCATCCCTGCCAGCCTAGGCAGGACCCCAGCACTACCAGGACAGAGTGTTCCCCATCTCAGCCCCACACACGAA
Organism: Caprimulgus europaeus; assembly: GCA_907165065.1. The sequence goes on along the minus strand of OU015543.1, from coordinate 1,530,197 downwards.
GAGGTGGAAGTGAAAAGCAGATGTGGAGCTTGGGAAGGTTTCTAACATGGGGTTTTTGTTTGTTTGTTTTTTCCCCCTCATTTAAGCTCCAAACCTGAGACAGCCTCCAAAGCAGGAGCCCTGGGCACAGTGACACCTTGTGCAGAGGTGGCAGCAGCAGGTGATGGCAGCAGCAGGTGATGATGGCAGCAACCCTCCCTTTCACTGCAGAAACCACCTGCACATCCCACAGCCCTTGGTCTCAGGGGTGGAAGAGGGATGAGGAAGGTCCATGGCCAGATGAAAGGAGCACCAGCTCCCTCACCCCTGCAGCCAGAGCTGCTGCTTATGCGCAGCTTTTTAACATCTGCTCTGCAGGCAGGGTATGAATTAAGGGGGTGTCAACCTCCCACCTGCAACTGGAGCAGAACTTTCCTGAAGCTGGAGAGGTGGCAGCCAGAGGGACACTGCAAAGCAAGCAGTGCCCACCCTGCCCTGCTCCTTCCTGCTGGCTGGGGCACAGGGGCTGCTCAGAATGATCTTCTTTAAAGAAGGAAACCTTTTTCCTTTCATTTTTCTATGTATTAGGTGCAATGAGCTGAAGGTCCCAGCTCCAGAGCAGCCACCTCCAGCTGAGCTTCTTGGCTGGGGCTGTCCCAGGAGCAGACAAATCCCCACAATGCGACTGAACCACGGCAGAGAGGCAAAGGCCAGGGAGAGCCATCTTCTGAACCCTGGGGTGATCACACACTCCCATTCTCCCCTCCTCTCCTTGACCACTGACACAACAGCTTCACCCTGAAGAGCTGTTAGAGGAAACCCGAGTTGTGGATGCTGAGAGGAAGGCAGAGAGAAGAGAATACTCCAGCGGGAGTTTTCCCTCCAGGTCGCCTTTGAGTTGTGAGAGCACCATCTTGTGTCTAAACACAACAGGGACTGCACCCAGTCCTGGGGGCTTCCACCCATGGACAGTCAAAAGCAGATCAAAGACCCCAACCCCCACGGCCTCTCCTCAGCTCCCGTCCCACCATCGCTCTCCAGAGCGTTCTGAAAAGCCAGAAAACAATTCTCATACTTGGGTTTGTCATCTAAAAACAGCTTTTTAAGGAGTTCACTGTAACCATGCAAAATCACACCAGGTCCTGTAGGCCACGTCGTGGAGCATGGTCCAAGGCCAAGAGACCTCTTCAAAGCTGCTTCTACAGTTGACTCCCAGGGCACGTGTGCACCAGAGACCATCACAATTAATAACGTTATGGGCTGCATCACCCAAGTGGCTTTCAGACAGACTACAGGACGAGAAAAAGGGAGGTGATGGCAAAAAAAATCCCTCATTCCAGTTTCCTATTCCAGTGTAGAAAAAGAGAAATTGCCTCAAACTCTCTCAATAAGTTTGAAGTTTCCAGCAAACACGTAGTTTCCAATAAAGGGCATTCACACTGAAATATTTTAACTTCCTGGATGATTATTAACATTTCATGTGCTCTGATGTGAACACCTCTTTTTCTAGGAGACTGACACAACAGAGAGAACATTTAAAGTCTGCTACAGAAACTGTGACTGCTTTTCCTGTGATCACTGTGCCCGTTGCAGAAGGGCCTGGGTATTTACAATGGCTTAAAACTTCGGTTTCCAGACAGAATTGCTAATGCCTTAACCTGGGTCACTATTCTATTAGCACTTCTCTCTCAATAGAGGATCTGAGAAATTAAATTACTTACCCACAGACCTGAGGGGCTGTCAGGGCTGCCAGAAGAGCTCAAACATTTCCAGAGTAAAGATTTATGCTGCTTCTTCCCATCACATCTGTATGCAGAGTGTCTTAGCACCGTGCAGCGACGTGACGGGCATGTGAATGGACAAGTCCTGAGAGTGAACACTGCTGAGGAGAGGGAAATTTGTCAGTGTGTCTGTTCTGCAGAGACAAAAGTCTTGTGAGAAAACTCCAGTAAATGAGTATAAAGATTTAATATATTTTTTTAAAAGCACCAAGACAACAAAACTTCAAATGGGTGCACCACTGGTAACAGCCACTTCCGAGTCTGCTGAGCCACGGATGGGTCCTGTGTCTGCACGTGCAAATGTGAATTTACATCCCAGAGGTATTCAAAAGCAACAGCTTCGTGGAGGCCCTTCCCTACTGCTGGAGGGAAGCACAGCTAACAAATGCTCACACAGTCACACAGGCAGGACAAAGGAGTAGATGCCATGGTGCCCCCAGCACACCAGGGACAGGATGTTTTCACTGCACAGAGAGGGGCCACCCCAGTCCCTTGTAACAGAGGTTAACCGAGCACGTTCAGTGGCATGGCCACTTGTTAGTGCTAATCAAGATAAATTGCTGGGACAAACGTGGTTAGAAAGTGGCAGATGAGCCAGGAGAAAATGAAAACCTGGCTCTAGCCAAGTGTTCTGTTTTTGCAGCAGAACTGAATCCTCTTGTCACCAAGTTCTCATTTTTCTGCCTCACGAACACACCCTTTCCTTTACCGTGCAGTAAGTATCCAACGTGCGTTTGCATTTAGCTGAATCCTTGGTAAGGTGTTCAGAAAACTTAACAAAGCAATTCCAGTGCCTGTTTCATCTGAGCTGCAGTTTGGCAGATCTCCTCTGGATCCTCATCCTATGAATCAGTGCATTTGTGGGCCACTGGTTCCCATCCTTTGGGAACCACTCAGTGAACGAAGTTTTCCTTCAGAGCTTTTGCTTGGGCCCAGAAGGAGAGAGCAGGATTACACTGGCTGTGGGCAGGCTCCAATCTATTAACCCCCTGCATTTCTGATGGCAATATTTAGCTGCTAGTGTAAAACACCCAATTATTACACCTTCTGGTAGCATTAAAACCTTTGAACTTAACAGGAGACTACAAAGAACACACCAATCCGATGCATGTTTCATATACATATTTATATATATTTCATGTACAAAGTTACATTCTGAACCCCATGGATTCAATAATAGAAATAAATACTGAAATAACTACACTGCTATATGAGCTTTTCTGCTCACAGAAAAGAAGCCTCAAGTTTTAACAGACAGCAAGTTTAACGCTGTAATATCCATCTTGGATTACAGAGGCGAGTAAAATTCAGCGTAAAGTGTCCAACAGACAAAACTTCCAAAAATTACAGACCATAAAATGTTTAAAATATATGTTTAAAAGATTGAGAAATGTGCATCAACAAAATTAATAAAGGAAACTTAATCTTGTTAGAGGGTGGGAGAAACATTTAGTGTATAGAAAAATGCTTTGAGGTGCAACATAGGTTGTTACAATATGGCATAACCCTGCTAGAAAAAAAAACATTTAATTTCCCTAAAGAACTGTATTTAAGTTTACCGTGTCTTGTCTTACAGAGCAGGGCCTTCACAAGACCCTGCCTCAACAGGGTCACTTACAAGAGTGCTAAGTCAGGTTTAATCCTTTGGTAACTTTTATAATACTCACATGGAAATAAATATTCAGTTACACAGCATTTTAAAAGACACACGTTCTTTAGAACAGTTAGTATAATAAAACAGATTGAACATTGGTTTGTTACTAAGGCAGCCTATGATAAAGTGTCTACGCTCTGCCAGCTCGATCTGATCCAACGCAGGAAGACCTTGAGGAGAAAGGGACAATGCAGCAGCTCACACAGCTTCACCTTTACCATGCAAACGCCCGTCCCCAGGCAAGCCGTGTGCTGCGGGGTTTGTGCTGAAATGTTTCCCAACAATTCACAAGCTGGAGCTACCAAGAGGTTAGCTCCTATTTATATGATGCTTTAATCACATGAGTGTATGCATAAACACATTCTTGAGACGGGTTTGTGGGAGCCCATTGTCATCTCGGTGCGCGGGGTTTTATGTGGGTTGTGTGCTCTGTTCACCCTTCAAAGCCACCTTAAGGAGAGCTGATAAATCCCAGTGCACTGTGATGACAAGAGGGACCCGTTTGATCTACTGTACCTTAGGAGAGGGGATAAAGTTTTTAAATGAGAAATACAGAGAAGTGCACATGCCTTTTATCTACAGCCACAGTGGTACACAGTTAACCTGTTGTTTCCTTTAAAACCCTTCCACTTTTGGACAGAAACAATCATTCTCGGGAAAAAATTTGCAAGAGTTGGCCCACGGAGGTGACTAAAATGGCACAGTGGGAGCAGACACATTTGGCAAAAGGACCAGGTACACACTTGCCAGATTGAACTGCTCTGTTTGATAGCAGTAAAGCTGTCCAGAGAAAACAGCTCATCACCAGTTACAAATAAACTGCTACACAAGAACCAAGGAACAGAATTGTGCGCTTTTTTTCTCTGAGAACATGAGAATGTGACAATCAACCAGTGAGTAAAAACTTTGGAGACTGTGTTTTCCAAGAAGAAAAAAAAATTAAAAATATAAATTTAAGAAAATGGCAGGAGAAGCAATGAAACTGCACCACTCACAGTGAGGATTCTGCACAACAGTAAAAGTTTAGACAGCATTTTTCTTAGACATCCAATTTCCTAAGTTAATTCAGATGTGCTTCAGGGTCGGCATATGTGTCTATTAAGTTTTAAATAGGTCTTTCTAGGAGTGTTTAGTCAGTTTATTTTCTGTATTTGTGTAATTTTTAAAAAGCTCCCAGACTTTCTATTTAAGATGTAGCACTACTTTAACAGTGACGTTAAAGATGAATTTGGAAAGCAAATTATGAACAACATGCTCTCATCACTTTTGGCATCCTAAAGAGAAAAATACTACCAAGATATTAGACATCTTTAATAAGGATTTTTACTACATAGTTCATGTCCTAAATACATATTTACGAGAGGAACAGCTGTGTACAAAATATGTTGCTTAAAAAGTATTTATACATATAAATCTAACCAATAGACCTGAATGGAGGTTTTCTGGTTTATCAGCTATGATATGCATTTGAAAAAGCTGCCTAAATATATATTTACACAATAGACCTCAGCTAAATGTGTTCATTTAAAAAATTAAGAAAATATATAAACACATGTTTGCCTGATAGACCAGAACTGCTCCTATTGCATAAAAATGTTTAGGCAGTTTTAAAAAAGTGTTTCTATATTTACTCCTCTGAAACTGTTCAGTTCTCTCACCTAAACAAGTTCCTAAATTTCTCTACTAATCTGAACAGAACAGTCCCAGCCTTTTGGGGGTAAATGCTGGATGTTTATTAAAACCCCTCAAAACTTTTACTATCCAGAGACTAAATGAAAAAGCAAATCTGGGTTTTAAAATATTCTGAAGGACAGAAATCATGAAGTCTTTAACTTAGGTCTGATATTAATGTAGGAAATTCAATGTAAAAGGAAGACAGTCTTCAACTCACACTTATGGTTAAAAAAATAGATGGTGAGTAGACAGAATGTCAGCCTAATATTAGAGTCTCCTGATTTTAATCAATTTACTCAGTGTTACCTGCTATCATTGTTGCTATTTTCTTTTTTCCTAAACTGGGGTATGCAACTACCAAAAAAAAAAACCCCAAAATAGATTTTGTTCCTAATTATCTGGCACTAAGGTTCCTTTACAATCTCACTTGGGCAGAATGCATTTTTCCTGTACACTCTCAGTCTTTTCTCATGCTCTAATCAAGGTCTCTAACCTTCACACATGTAGTGCCTCATGAGTTTGACCAGCTAGGCAGAGAAGATCATTCTAGTGCTTAGGACATAAGGACTTAAGACAAGAAAAGAACAAAACATATCCCCTGCTCAACAATTTTACAGTTATTTTCAAATTTAATTCATCCTAAGAATACCCTCTGTAAACAGATTGTTCCATGTCAGGGAAATGGAAAAACACTATCATCAAAATTGCTCATTATTGAGGGCAGCAGTTCTCAAACTTTAAGTTCCAATAGTGAAAACATGTAATTTTATTTATATATTGTCATTTTAATTCCTATACAATTCCCTCTTCCCCCCAGAAATTCTGATGAATGTAACAAATTAAGCCATGTACACTATATAAGCAAGATTTGCCAGGTTTGAAAACAAAAGCTCAAATTTACAGTTTGCTTTAGCCCTCTCTGAGTATTTGGATGAGCCTTAACAATCCCTCTTATAATTTGTCAATTTTTTAGTACTCTGGGAATAACTTTGCTGTTTTACCCAATGCATTGTACAGCGAAATGAAGCTCAGCTGTAATAAAGCTGAACTCAGGTGAGAACTACCGAAGAAGTGAACGCCATGAGATTGCTGTGGTACAGTAAAACTGATGTCTCAGCTGCTTACCATGGTGTGCACACCAGTTCTGAGAGAGATCTGGTTTCATTATACTGTTCCATGTAACACAGGTGCAGTAAAACAGCACAAGCTAATTCCTGTATAGTTAAAGGTATGACAGATTTGCAATATAAAGTTAAAACGGCAAAGAAACGCTTCAACATCATGTAGTGAAACAGGTTCACAAAATAAAAATAACATGCAGAAGCTTTTTTTTGTTTGCTTTTTTTTTTTTGCTTTTTTTTTTTTCCTTTTTCTTTTTTTTTAAGGTCTCCAGCTGCATCCTACAGGCTCACTCACTGCCACACATTACTTGCCACACTATCAAGTGACTCCTCTCAGCTTTGGCTACAGAAGGTTCAAGTTGTAGAGCTTCTCCAAGGAGTTCAGATTCTCCACCTTCATCACCTGAAAAAAACAAACAGCTTTGATTGAGGCAGACAATAAAAAACAGTATTAATGGTAAATGGAGCAAGACAAATGGCACCTAGGTTTACAAGAAACACTACAAAAGACAGTAGTTGACATATGCTCATGTAAAAGCATATTCAAGATCTTAAATATATACATTACAAACTGGAAGTGTTGCATCATTATTTCAGAGCCTGGTGTTCTGATGGTCATATTCTTCCATTCTAGCCCCCAAACTAACTGCAGTTTTTTTAAGTATCCATATTCTACTCATTTCATCACCTCTAACTCTTTAAGGTGAAGAAACAACCCTCTAATTTGCAACCCTGCAGTACCTCCCAGGCAGGAATGGAGGTGGTTACGCTATGAGGAGGTGTGCTAGCGTAAACACCGACGATATAAAGTACCCTGGAAAGGAGAGCAGTCATTGAGCACGAGTGAGACAACACAACAGCCATGTCTGTGATGAACCTTTCCCCTTCTTTCCTCTTGTTCTAGTCATCTTAGCTCGTCACAACTCTGCACACACTGCTACAAGACGGCCCTAAGCCTGTTCTCCATTATTGCTCTTCAAAGGAGAAGAGCAGTTTTGTAACTGCGGCTAAACTCTCGGTGACAGGAGCTGGCTTGGATCAAAGGTGACAGACTAACCACTAAACAAAACCTGCACATAGACAGTCATAAACATCAATGCAGAAGCAGTCTTGTGGTACAGAACAACGTCAGGTTAATCAGATGAAATGGGAACTGCCCTAAACTTCAGGAAGGTTTCAAGGCAGTTTGTCTGATTTTCTGGTTAGACTGCTTTGGAGGTGGGAGGAATCCAAACACAGAATAGCTTGGACTTACTTGCTCTTGAGTCAGTTTGCTGCACAAATGTGGCAACAGCTGAGCTAATGCAGCTATAGGACTAATGTTTAAGTTCATGGCTTTGCATCATACCACAAGGAAAGCAAAATACCCATTTGGTATGTGGCTATACCAGCTTGCTTGGAATAAGCACAGAGTTTTTAAGTACTCACTACAGCGTGGCACAGAACTGCCTCAAGTCCTGCCCTCTGCGTAACTCCACTGGGGATACCAGCAGGAACCTGTTTTTCATTGACTAGGAGGATGACAGAATTTGGGCTGGCCTTCATGGGGTTTTTTTGTAGTGGTTTTTGTGGTCTTTTTTGTTGTTTGTTTGTTTTTGAAAAACACTATAGACAGATTTAGGTAAAAGGTCAAAATTAGGTCTAGGAGTTGTGACTCCTTTTTAGGCACTTTTTGTCAAGGTCTCCAGTTGCAGATTCTAAGCACAGAATCACAACCACTCTCATTTTGTTTTATTTCTCCAACAGCTTAAATTAAAAAAAAAAAGTTTACACAAGAAATCTTTTTATGGGGCTAGATCATGCAAAAGCACTATCCAAGAAAAGCAGTGATCAAAATAAGAAGGCTATGCAAAGGTAACCGTGAACTACTCTCTCTTTTCACTCAAAAATGAGTGAGTTTTAGTTTGAGTGTTCTTCACATACTCTATGACTTTTTTTTTTTGTATTCATTCTGCATATTTAAGTAACTAAGGACATACTTTCCAGCAGTTTGAGACAGAAGACTAACCTGTCAAAGTAAGACTGAAAGCATAAATGGTAGGGTGGTATGTGACTCCAAAGCAGAGTTTCAAATAAATCTTTTTACATGGTCAGCTCAGAGGTTGTGGTTTATGGGGATGAGAAGAGTAAGCTGAAGGTATGTTGGTCAGAACAGAGATACTTCTGTCCTCACACCTGCTCAGTAAAGCCTATGCACTGACTGACCATTCAAATGCACTCTGCAATCACAACAGAAGTTATTACATGATTAATAACCTTTCAGTATGAAGAGGTTACGACTGATTTTAAGCTCAGCATTTCTTACCCATTCTGAAGTCAATATATCCTTCTCCACCACTTATCACCAACATTGATTTCAAAGGACTCTGGTTGAAGGACTCTTGGGCTGGTTTATCAGCTGTTAGCTCTGTTCCCCCACTGCTCTGTGGGCAAACAACCTGACCTGGATTAAAAACAGAATACATTTTAATGCCACATCTCACAGTGTAATATCACCTGTATTTGGTCACTGGATGCCATACTTAATGCCTAATGATACACTTAACTTTGGATTCTAGTATCTCTTCAGCAAGGGACAGAAAGCTAGCTCTGCTTCGATTTCATCTCTCTAAAGAGACGAAGCCTCTGCTCAGGTCAGTTCAATGGAAATCAGAGCATTAAATGCCTCTTGATAGATTTCACAGCACAGGCATGCAGATCTAGAGAATGACATTGAAACAGACTTAAAGACTTCCAGGCACACAGCTGAAATGATTCAGTGCATGTCAGCCCATTAAGCAAACTTCTGTCATTTACTTCCAGCACACAAGCACTGAGAGGGACTTCAACTAGCACTGCAGCTTGTAGGAAACGCTCAGCTTCTGCAGCTGAGATTCTTTCCTTGGGGGCTTCTCCCTGAGTAGCTCATCCCTCCTGCAGGATGTCAGACTTAAATTGGGCCTTACATCGAGTAGCAGTTGACTGTCAATAAGCAAGTACTCACTTACCACAGTACCCTTTCCCCAGACAGAAGCAAAGCACTTCTTTCTTTGTGACCAAACCCTTTTCCACTCATTCAACAATACTGCACCCAGGAATCAGACAAGTCTCATAAATATAATAAATTGTTTCTGAATGTTCCATTTCACACACTTGCTATCTTTGCCTTAACACTATATTTAACTATGCAAATGAGGGTGAAAAAGAAACTTCATTTGAAGAACAGTAATAAAACCTCACCAGGTACAGCAACAAAGAACTTGACAGCATCACGGTGCCCGTGGAAGCAGAGCTGTGCGTGTGCCATTGAACAATAGGGAATGAACGTTCCTGGGGTCACCTTGTCACTGTTTTCATCGCCATACACACGTATGACACTGCCCGGACGACTGCCGGAGCCTGCTGCTGCTTTATTAGCTGTAAGAGAAGAGAAGTGTTTTCTACTTGAAAAAGACAAATTACAGAAATGGTTATTTGTTAAGAAACCTTATGGTACCATCTAAAAGCTAAAGCCAACTTAGGTAAAAATGAAACAGGAGGGCAGCAATGCCAATTCAAGACAGAGCTGGAAAGAAAAAAAGATTGCATGCTTCGTTATTTTAAGTACATCAGAAAATGGAGCAGGATTCTTATTAGTCTAGCATAAACACCAGATTTTAATATCTTACTTTTGGAAAAAAAAAATATTTGTGAAAAGACTGTATCTTTCACAGAAAATAAGCACCTCTAATGTGTTTCAGTATGAACAAATTCAATGGACTTAAGCATATAATTAAAGACATTTTCATTTCAACTAATCATAGGGTATCCCCTTGCCAGCAAAAATTCTCTAAAAATAGTCACCTGTGGGCACGAAGGAGCTACCCTGCTAGAATTCTACATCTAGTTTTTACAGAGAAGTTTTAAAATCCATTAAAACAGAGCAGTACTCATGCTAGACATACAAGCCATCTCCATTCCAAAGACTATCAAAGTAGTGAAAGAAACAGTGATTTGTAACAAGACAGTAAATGATGTGGATTAATGACAAAGTTACAAGATATGGCATCACACTGGCTGGAAGAAAAACAAAAGTCTGTATGAAAGTTCAGCTGCAACACAGGATGATATACTAAACTGCTGAGCAGATTGGTGGCCATTTAGCAAACATAAAACTGCTGCAATGCAGTAACTGCAAGTGGAAAAACATTTAGGAACATACAAAGGGTAAATCTATAAGGAGTGGGAAACAGCCTCAAAGTGGCTATTAGAAGCCTGAAAATAGATTTTTGTTCAGGATCTGCACTTACCCCTCAGCCCCAGTAAACGTCCCTGGTGGAGGATTACAGCTAAAGTGAGAAAGGAGGAAAGGGGAAATGGATAGGTATGACAGGAGAGGAGAAGGATTAATGAGAACCCACCACTCTCATATTTTGGTTTTTGATAAGGTAGAGCTTAAAATTTTAGCTCCTAAAACCAGTAAATAACTAATTACAGAAGAGTCAATAAAAAGTCACAAAAAATAGTGTCTTGTTATGGAAGTTCCAGTACAAAATGGACAAGGAAAGCACCGCCACTTTCACGTGCTTTATCGCTATGAAGTTTATCATTGATTACCAATGTTTCCCCTTTCTCTCTTTCATCAGCAGGAGGCTACCAAAATAATCTAGAACAACTCATGTCTTCAAGTTCCCTTTTGAAACACCATCTGCAGAGCTGGAAGATGCCCTGCTACTGAGACCCAGGGAGTTGAGATAGGCAACTGCTTAGTCAAGGATGTGACTGTTTTTGAAAACCATGATTATTTGTAACAGGAGTTTTCAAACCCACTGTCAGGCTACCCAAAATCAGCTGTTCTGAACCATGAGCAACTACCTAATGAAACTGAAATTAAACTGAATGGCTTTAATAGGGATTTTTTCACATTCACTACTGTTTTAAAGCAAACTCCTCTGGAAACATTAAATTAAGCTTGACACAAATTAAGAGCTATAATTTTTGAAAGCATGATTTAAGCTATTTCAAATTCACAACTGGAAGTCTGTCCTTCCCTAGTGCATTCATGCAATGTGAAAAAAGGCATTTACTGAACAGATGGACAATGTAATGGAACAGTATGAGAAACAATGCATGTATGTGCTGTTCAACAAAGCAGAGAGAACATGAAGCGTTTTCACTATTAAATTACCCTAAAATCTAACCTGTCAGACTGTACTACTAACTACATAACAACAGTGTAATTAGGACTATCAAAGTGCTGTATTTTATTTTCTGAAGCTTCTGTCCATGTGTTTTAACATTACTCTCAGGCACAAGTGTTGGGATTTTTTTTGTTGTTGTTTTGAATGCAATTAATTTACACACAGATTATTCCCAAGCTTTATCTACTTAAGATTTGTTTTGCTCTTGAACTGGACTGTTCCCTTCTCTGAGGTTCAACTGCCTATGTCTGAATGTTTCCTCTCCCCCCTCCAAGCAGTTTCAGCCTATGATGAGTTTGGGGTCTGTCATTAAGCAGATACCTGGATCTGCATTATTGGAATTTTACCTAGAAATTAGTGCCTTATTTGTGGAATGTGTTCACAACTCCTGTAACTTTGAGCACATCCTTTAAAGCAGTTAGTTCTACTGCTGTTCTAGCCCTTTATACTAGCTTTGTGATGAGTGCTCAAGAACTGAAGCTGCTCAAATTGTACTAGCAACAATATCAACGTGCTCAAATCAAACAAAAATCTATTTTGGTGATCATATGGCAATAAAAAAAAACAACATTACAAGCAATAAACTTCTATAAATGCTGCTAACACCTCTAAGTCTTCAAAATGTCTCTTTCAAGCCACAGGAACTCTGTTCAAACTGAACTACAGGAGATTTTGGAGATGTGTTTTTTAGCTCAGAGCAATTGTAAACACGTACACAGATCAGGTGCTAAACATCACACAGGCCCAGTCTGGTACAAACCTCCAAGACTCAGACCTGGCAGGAAAGCTTTCTATCCATTAGCAAGCATCTGAATGGTGTTTAATATTATCTCTGTGTCTACAGCATATTGCACAGTGCTATTCATTTATATTTTACTTACTTTCTGTTAATGGAATGGAGATGATGACACCATTTCCTGTTCCTACCCATAAACGATTACAAGACACCATAAGAGCTGTGATTCTCACAAATGAGAATCCCAGTTTACCAGTACCTAAAAACAAAAGATGCTTTTCATCAAAAATTATGAGCAAGAATAACTTTAGTTCCACAACAGAGAATCTTAACTCCAACTCCCAAATCACGCGGACAAGTTAATTCCCTCCCCACTTCAAACAGAAACAAGGCAGAGGAGTACATTTAAGTTGTGAAGATAACCTAAAAGGTTGTAACACTCTGTTAATTAAGTTGTTCTGTTAATTAAGTTGTGAACCTACACAGAAAGAGACTAATGTGAACGGCAACAAAGCACAAAGGGTGTAACAGCTCCATAATGCTGCACAATGAAATCTTCTGGGGCTGACAGCACCAGGGCAGCTTTCCAAACAAAAAACCCAACCAGATGAAAAAGGTGAGTTTACAGATGTAAGATAATGGTTTCTCATCCATTAAAATTAATTTCTCATCCATTAGCACTATGAGGAGAGCAGGAGGAGGCTGACCAGCAAAGTGCAATGGCACAGGAGTTACTTGTGAAGCATTTCCCATGGTACAACTCATTATCTCTCTTTGTTGTGTTATGTAGGTGGTCAAACTGCTCTTACACAAACATGAATGATACAAAATCAAAAAGCTGATTAGCTTCAATAGCAATCAAAATTTGCTATTTTGCATTTGTATTTTCTTGAAAAAGAGGCATTTTTTCCAGGCACATAATGGTTTCTTCCCACTCTTAGCTTTAAAAACAGGCATCAGTAATTAAAAATAGAAAGATTTTAGTGTCTCTATTGATGCCTCCCCAACCCAACCACCATTTTCCTCATTAGTTCTGAGTTTTCAGGGACACCTCAGCCACCAGGTGGGATCAAAAGACTGTATCAGAAGACCTATCCTCGTCATGCTTTACAAAGTGACTTAAGACTTCTTACTTCCAGTTTCAAGTTAGCACAAACAGGATTTGACTGGCTTTCCACCCACCCTTCCCACTAGTTTGCAGTGAGAACAGGAAAAAAAAAGCTCCAGACAGGAAGAGGTGTAAGAATACAACAGTTTTTGTTACCAACTTACCTAGCATTTTGCTTACATAAGGTTCAATGTCCACATCTTGTAGATGCTGATACGTGTGTGCATGATAGAGACGCAGGGTGGAGTCCAAACGAATGGACACCCACACCCCATCACCCACCCAGGCCAGCTGTCTCACTTGGCTTTCTCTTCTTGGATGTGCATCAAATGACTTCTAAAAAAGATGGGTTTTTAATTTAGAAGATCAAACAAGGGAAAGAGTAAGACAGATTTCTCTGTTACTCTTATACTCCCAATACTGGTAATTTTCTTAAGTCATCTATGACCATCTGATTCACAAGACCGCTAGCAGATGCAATGTTGGTTTTTGTTACAACTACCTTATGATGCTGGTAAAGTACAAGTGCTGATTCCCTTCCCTAGAATATGATCTCAAAGCCATAATTTCCTACTGGCTCTTCATTTACACGTCACACCGCAGCCTACTCTGGCTTCCATCTCCATTTCAACATGGAGTTTTTTGGTCTGAGGTCCTCCAGTCACAGCACAAGACACGTATGCCCCAAAAAGTGGTTTTCTTCCTAGTTCTGTCAGGCTTTGCTCTAGTATACAAGCCCACTCGTGCAAAATCCACACTGCTCACTAGCATAACAATTCATTTAATTGTTGTAGGACTTCCTTAATTTCTGTTTTCCCATATATATAATCTTCTTTACAAAAAGAGATTATTAACTAGGTGCTTGATATTTTCAGAAGAGCTGAGCAGTCACCCTCAAAAGGTCTGGCCCATGTCTCAGGCCAATTAGCAGAAGCTCAAGTACTAATACTGCTGATGGCTTTCTGAAACCTTAGCCACTTCCTGGACTTGAGATGTCACACACATGCAATACTGCAGAAACACCAGCTTACACTTCTTATATAAACAAACTATTCCATAACTGGAGGGAGAGTACATTCAAGATTAACACTTACAAACCTCTCAAGTATGCAAAGACAGGTTATAGAGAAGGTTACAGGTGGGTGGAGAAGATAATGAGGTATGTGTGTAGAGAATGAGCTAGGAGCCAGCCTGACAAGCTCTGCACAAGGACATTCCCAGTTCCTGCAGTGGCCTGCTAGAAGTGGAGAACTAAACCCACAACAAATTGTTTTCAATAAATGAGAACTGTCTCATCATGGCTTAAAATCTTCCAAAACAATGAAAAAAAAATCTTAAACAAATGTAACATTATTTCCCAAGACAAATTTGTTTGGCTGCTTGTTTCTGTGCTGATGAACAAACAACTGTTCTCGGGAACTACTCTGGAATTTCAGCAGTAACGTGAGAGAGCATTAAAACATAAAATTGAATTATTTTAAACACCATTTTAACTTGCCTCTATTTTCATGGCCTTTGGTTGAACAACATAGATTTTGTTCCTGTAGCCACACCAGACTTTGTCATGTACCACTGTCATGCACCTTATCGAATGATGTGGCCGGCCCAGGTCTAGGAGGTGATAATTCGTCAAATCCCACTGACCGTCTTTAAAAACAGGAGGAAAAGAAAAAGCAAAGCATAGGGTCCTGTGAGTTTCAAAATAACTTAAAAGTACAGACAAATATCTTAACAGCCTAAGTTTTTAAAAGCCCTGTAATAAACTGGATAAGTCACTACAAATTTATGGCTAGGCTCCTCCTCAAAAAAACCCAGCAACTAGTGATAGGAATTGCCACCATCCCAAAGGCTACTTTGTTTTTACACAATAAGGTTGTACAGTGACTATATTCAAAACACATCAAAACATTGTTAAAAACAGCAAGTTCCCTAGTGCTGAATGCTTTATTTGGACAGGTATCAGTGTATATTACAAGCAGCATCACCCACACAGCACTAGGCACTCGCTACTTGGCTGAACATAGAGATGTTGGCCAGTGCATCAAGAGTTTTTTTTAATATGATGCAAGATCTTGAGAGGCACTTGGAATCTACTAAAAGCATACTGAATTGGGTCATTTAATACCACATAAAATTCTTCAGTAGACTGAACTAAGCCCCAGATCATCACTGACATTTACTCAAGATCCTTAAGGATTGTAAGCCACTGGAGCTAGCTTAAAAAAAAAACAAAACAAAAAAGAGCACTAAAAACAACTTCATCCCAGATGCATCTTTCCCAATATTTGCATTAGTGCTGTGCAACCTCTAACTCTTCTAAATGCTGAGCACAGGGATTTAAACTCTATGAAAAAAAGAACAAATGACTCGGGAGTGTGTGGAAATAAGTCAACAGATAAGTTCCAGTTACTCATAGTAAGACCTTCCCCTCCAGGGCTTTATTCTGGAGGCTGAGGAATGGAGCTCATCCAGGAGCTATTTGGGCACAAATTCTGAAGGGATGCTTACAAAATTCTCATTGAATGACTTGGCCACAGACAATTATTAACACTAATAACAAAATAGAAGAGATGACTATTAAGCATGATGAAAAAGCAGAAGGAATGATGATCAAAGAAGATTTTGTCAACTGGCTTTTCGCTATTTAGCCCAGACATATCCCATTTTGTTCCCCAGAGTAAGAAAAAATACTGGGAATACACCAGGACAGTGCAAAAATGGTACTTGAAACTGCAACCAAAAGACTAGAAAGATTTATCAAGACAAGCTGTAAAAAAGCCATTGGGGAATAAATTTTCAAAACATTATTTAGAAATGGCACATTTCTTTCCTAAATACTGTTAGAGCTCCATTGGTTTCAAGATCTAATAGAACGCTTACCCACTCCTCGGTGAAATATCGCCAGCGTTCCATCAGCTAGTGCAACTAATACTATTCCTTTTACATGTCTGGGAAAAGAAAAGAGGTACAAGAACTCACACATTTCTCAAAATGCAAGTTTAAATTAAGGTATAAACATTTTATAATTCAGCATATTTTTTATATTGACATTAGCCCTAATGTTTTGATTTCTACAATATAGCTCAAGAGAAGGGACAGCAACAAGGAGTCAAAATCCAGTTCAGAAAGCTTAAAATATATCTGGCTACAATGCCTGCAGAAAACATTGATACTAACAACCTGGAAGTGTTTTGAGTACCCAGCTACCTACCAAGTATACATTTGAGCTATAGGATTTTCAATAGATAGTATTGATATACCATCAAAAGATTCCTCTTACTTTCCTTACTTCCCAAATGATTTCCACTGCCCCTCAAAGAACAAGCATGCATTTATGGCAAGTGACATTCCCCATGCCTGAGGAGGAAATATAAAACTAATTTGCAAGTATTTTAACAAAAGTTCATTATGATTTACATTACATTCTTTCAGGACTTACACAATACTGAGAATAGAATCTTTAAGTTTAATGGCATGAACACATTTCCTCCACTGGGCCACTGACGAATGAACATACAGGCTGCAAAGACAAATTAGGAGGGATTAAAAGCACTAAAAAAAGTCTACCAGACAGAAGGAAAGAAAAAAAAAAACCAAACTCCTTATAACTGAAATACATAATTAAAGGGAAAAGTTTCCATCTGCCACTGAAAGCTACATACAGACTGAACTACATGAGCAGCAGAATGGATTTTCAGACCCCTGAAACATTACCAACTCCAGTTAAAAGGGCAATACATTTTTCTAGTATAATAAAACATGTAAAGTTATGGAATTATCAGACAATAACAATTTATTTCACAAAAAAACCCCCAAATTCAAGCAACTCTTCCACAGATGGAAGTGTAATCCACCAAAAATCTTTGCTAATCACCTACAATATTTCTTTTGAACTCTGCAATGTCTAAATGTAGCAAAGCATACAAAGTTTACGCTCCCTTGAGGGCTTCTGGCACTTAAATCTTGACCTAAGACAGTTATCCACCTGTAGGTACAAGAAGCAAGTTTAAAATGTTTTTTCCAAATAAATTTAACAAGATCAGCATTTTCTTACCATCCATTCTGTGCTCCAAGCCACATTGTTGGTAAAAGGCTACTCATTTTCTGGGCTTCTTCTCTCACTAGATCTTGCTCATTTGGCAAAACTGCAATGTCTTTATACAACTCTGACTCAGTACTAGGAAAAAAACAAACAACAAATAACAAACCAAAAACCTGAACAGTTAAAATACATTGAATAAAGTGCAACAGATTATCTCAGATTACAACCTATGTTTTATTTTTAAACACATTTTAAAAGCTATGAGGATGATGTACCTAGGCTGGTACACTGGAGATGCCTCTGTTGTGTTCTGCACTCCCAAGGGATCTGTAAAGACGTGCTCTGTGTAGACTCCAGTTTGTGCAATATCAGTTGTGTCTTCTCCTGTCCCTGCATTGACTTCTGTTGCTTCTGTTGCCTCCTCTGCTGTTGGAATGTTCTCATCTACTGAATTACTTTCAGTTGCAGTATCTATAGAACCAAAAATTTGATAAAACTTAGTAACTGCAAGAATTCTCAATTGTTTAAAACAGTCAGAATGTGATGCTTAAAAGTTAAAGTGAATAGCTGTAATAACCAGATAGTCACAATTCCAATTTTACATCTCATTAAAGAAAGAAAAAAATCAGATCAGAAACACAGTGCAACCTACTAAAGTTTGGGTATCAACAAGTGTCAAATGCACTTTAAGTATCAACCCAGTGACTGATGGCACAGATTGTCCTTGAAGTGATTAACTAGAATAGCAGTGAAATCCAATTAATTAAAAAAATACAACTATGGCAACGATATTACATGCCATAAGAAAACAAATCATGTTCAAGTCCAACAACCACATATCTATTAACAATCATATCACCATACAGCTCTGAAGGGCATATGATAGAAAATACTAAGAATGTCTATAAAGTAAACAGTTTCACTTAAATGTCTATGAAGGCTTTACAAGATTTAAGGCATATATCCACTTTCTCTCTAATCATCTGTCAGCAAGATCTGCATTTCAAATACTGAGTAGCTTTAAAGCTCTCTTTAAACCATGCACAAGATATTAGAGTTCTCTCTACTTGAAAGAAGCAATTGTCTATACTCTTAACATCACCTCCACAAAGTTCTCAGCTATAATTACACCATGCAGGTATGGCAGCCTTGTAGGCCATTTCCCACAGAGTACTCAGAGTTTATGTTCTCTCCACTTACAGACAAGCTATTACATTTAACACTTGCACCACTGATTTCTTAGTTACACCTCATGCTGTTGGGCCATCCTTGGCTTGTTTCTAAGACTTTCATACCTGACTGTCTGTCTGCCATTGGCGAGCCACCGTTGGCATCATGAGCTACGGGCGCTCCCGTGAGACCCTCTGCGGTGCAGCCGACCACGGTTATCCCTCCCAGCAGGCTGTCGGTTTCTGCAGAGCTGTTGCTAGTCATACTTCCACACAGGGATGACTTGTCCACTTGACTGGGATCTGCTTCTTGGGACCCTTCTTCTCCTGCAGGGTAGTCTGTTTCCCTTGCCCCTGGAAGAGATTAAACTTTTTGTTTCTTGTGAGGGTAAAGGTGAATCACTTCTCTATTGAATAACAAAGCTTCAAACTGAACAAACTCTGGCAACTGAGATTTAACATGCAGACACTTATCTAGCAAGCTTATTTTAACATAATCAGCAGACATCAAAGATGCAATCACAGAGCTCAGAAAGCAAAAGCAGTATCTACACACGCTGCACATCTGAATGCTGTATGCCATATTTCGGTACATGGATTTTTCCAACTAGTTTATTTCTATTTCAAAAAAGTCTTCCATTAACATTTAATTTCACAACAGCACATAAATGCAAGGATACCTATCTGCATCTTTATGAAGAATTTAGCTGCAATAGATCTTTTCTCTCGTACAATTATCTCAAACACTTAAAACTTCAATACTGTCCTTGGCTTATTGACATTTTTATCATATTTTACTGTATTTTATGCTGTTTGATCTTGCAAGTTATACATAGTTTCAGTGGAGCAAAACCTCAAACTTCACTGGAAAGATATTTCCTCTGAGTTTATTAAACAAATTAAGTTAAGCCTCTGATCTTAAGACTTCACTGGAACTAGTGCTGCAGACTTCTGTAAGTGTAAACCAAGAAACAAGAAATCCAAAAGCACAATTAATTCTTCTCTAGAATCATAATATCCTCCTATTAAATTTCCCTCAGTACACTCCCTCACCCACATACACTCTCAATGTAACAAGGATTCCCTCTACAGGAAGCTCCAAGACTTGCTACTTATTTTCTAGAGGCTGAAGAGGTGTAAAGAGAGAACATATTTTTCTTTTGTGATGAAATAAAACATTTTCACTGTTGCACAGTTTCTAATACAGCAGACAAAATACTTGTTCCTGGTCTCTCTACCTTTAATTTAGGTCAAGAGGCAACCAAAGAGTGGAACAGTAGAGTAGAAATCCAGTAGTTTTCCCTCTAATGAAACATGTTTTATTACTATGTCACAGTAAAATTCTATCACACTAATTAACAAATCTTTGGTTTTTCATTGCATAAGAAATTCTGAATAAGAAAAAGTTGAAAAAGCAGGAGCTAAAACATCACAGGTCTTTACCTGGTACACTTGCAATACAAAGCACATGAGAATTGCAAACAATGAAACTGTCCAGAATATTTCCAGGTTGATTAGCATCAATAATGATAACTTTTGTAGCAGAATGTGTGCTAGTACAGATCCAAACTAGACTGGATAATTCCTCCTGATACTTCAGCTCCTTCTGCTGGTCCTGAAGGAGAACAGAGGCAAAAGAGAAGTGAACAACAGGAATGGGGGCAAGAACAGAACTATTGCCTTTGATCTTGTATGTTCTGACATTATCAGCTACAGGAATATACATAAATGTGATAAGTTAAATATCTCGAATGTCATTGTAAAATTGCATGTATTTACTTGTTTTCTATGTATTTGGAATATAAAAATTCCCCTCATATTTCATACCTGTGTAGAAAGCTATAGAAAATAATTACACTGCAGTTATTCAGTTAGTCAAGTATAAAGCTACATAAGAATACTATTTACATGCCAGCTGCCACGCTGAGCATTGCCACAGATTAACGTGATGTCCCAAAGCACTTCAAAATTAAGCCTTTGTTTTTAATGCCCTTAATATGAATTCCATTCATTGCTTCTTCATGAAAACACAAACTAACATTTTTAAGCAATGGCATAGACACCTAAAAAACCCTTTTTTTAAATGACAGTCAGAACATGAGCAATTCTGTCACAAAGGTTTTTTAAAGCAGGCAGCATTGGTATAAGCAGTGCCTTATTTTGATGGAAAATTGATTTGCTCCTCAGATTTGCCAACAAGATGACACACAGGCAAGAATCACAGGATTTTTGTAGTTGGATTCAATAACCCAAACATCTTGGGTTGATGGCTACTGAAGAAAAATCTATTCATTACCTATAAACCTGATTACAAAAATGTATTATTAATCTACAGATATATGGTAAAGATGTTTAACTATGCAAACTATTTGACATGCCTTATAGTGATCTTACCTTGAGCTCCTGGTCTAGTCTATCTAAGCTACTTTGAGATCCTGTTTGCTGCTTGTTGCCATCTGCATCTGTACCAGTCACATCATTGTAGAACACACTAGCACCAACCACAGATCCACCATCTCGTGTTTTCCCTCCTGACAGGTTTACCCCTACAGCACACCACAGCTTGAAAGAAAAATAAATACTTCACTTAAAAGCTAAACTAAAAAAAAAACAAAACAAAGACACACCCATTGTTAAATATGCTAAGTATATAAAAATTATTACATATCTGCAGTCCATTTTAAGGAATTCATTAAGATTAGAGTCATGTACATTTTTACTGAAGCTTAAATTCTGATTCACTTATGCTTTAAAAAGAAAAAACTTTATTTTGAAAAGAAAATAACTGAGTCTAAAATAAAAATATTCAAGTAACACATTTTCCCAGTCTCTAGATCATCACTATAAATACCTTCATAGAAGTATCCTTCTCATCTAAAGGTCTCAAATAAACAGGTACAGGCAAGTTCTTCATCTTATTGTCACTCTGGCCACCATTTGCCACCTAGGCAAAAAAAACCAAATAAACAAACAAAACTACCAGAAAAGCTTTCCCCTTTAAAAGAGCTTTATAGTCTTTGGAACCAGTTGATCAGACTGTTAAACATGACTAAGAGTTTTACATCATGGTTTTCCTTACAGAGATACTTTTAACTACAAAAAATTGCTGGAATCACTCACACACAGATGTGAAATTAGACTCTGTTCAGATTTCACAAAGCATGCAGTTGTTAGCACTACATTTGAAAACATAAGCATAGTACCTGTTTGTACTTCTGAGGTAGACTCCAGCCAAATGCTTGCACTCTGCCATCCTCTTTCTGAACGTGTGCTTTCACTTGGCGATACTGCTCTCGCTTCTGCTCTCTGCGCGAGGCTAAGCTGGCTTCCGTTCTAGGGAGGAACCATTATGAGAGAACCTGTTATTTATGCTCCTTAGAATTCTCTGTGCAATAGAAGTTGCTGTTAAAGTCAAGAGACAAGATGTCTGTGGAAACACTGGGTTACCAAAGAGATCACTAGTTTTCCCACCTAACACCTACAGAACAACAGGTTTCCTGTGGGCTATTTCTAAGGGACCAGTGATAGGTAAAACCAGAAAGTCTGTTGTCAGCATCATTAAAGAAAATTAACTTGGGTTATGTACCTCTACTAGAAGCTTTAAAAATTGTAAACCAAAGGGATATATTGCCAAAAAGAAGCACAGGATAAAAATAAAAAAATATAGATACTTGCTAGCCTGACTCATGTTGTTCTATTTTTCCACTGAACTTAAAGTGATAGCATCTCAACAGTTACTGATCAGCTACAACACTTGCATATAAAAGTGTACCAAGTGTTGCCTCTTGTGCCTAAATGCACTTTTATGAAAACTAGTGACATCTGCCTAACAGAATACTACTGCCAGGTACCCAGAACACTCATCCACTGCTGCGTGTTTCAGCCTGCACTATGTTGATTTCAACATTCACTTCAGGAGAACATTACACTTCACTTTTCAGCAACGCTGTTTATCTTGGAGGATTAAATGAGTAAGTACTTGATAGAGCATATCTAGTACTATAAAACCAAAATGCCTTACTCTTCGCTGAGGAATTCAAAGGCTTTAGATTTGTCACTGGGTAATTGAGATAAGGTGCTGCTTCTTTTCTTGACTGATGGAGTAATATGTGAGGTTGGAGCATTATATTTAACATTGACAGGAGGTTCTGGTTTCTTAGCTGTATTGCTAGATGAACTGAAGAGCCTGCTAAAACTAGAAGAAGAAAAAAAATAAGTATGAGAGTTAAGATTTGTAGGATACACCCGAATTTTACTATGCAGGCAAAACTTTGCATACACTAGCCTGCTCAAGCCAGTTAGACTAAAACTGGAGCTCAACATAGCAGCAGCCACCACACACTCAGCAACACTCTCAAAGCACAGAAACTCCTTGTCAGTCAGAAAAATTCTTGAATAATTATTATCTCATTTGTTCATCTAATTTAATATGATCATCTTGAATGAACATCTACAGGGAACCAACAAAATTAGGATGTCAACATCATACTGGGAGGACAGTTTTATGAAGCACATTAGTTCATGCACAGAGCAGTTCAAAAACCCCACTATATTCTAAGTTAAAACATAGAATAGTTATCAGCAAACCACAACACCAAAAGGATTCTTTGACAAATATCTTGTTGTGAATAACACTGTTTTAGATTTAGAGAGCTTGAAGTTAGAAAGGAAAAATTAACAATCAGTAAGCTGTACTTCACAGAGGAAAAGGAAGCCGAAACAAACGCAACCCACACGAGCTATTCAAGTTTCTATTTTTCATGATAAAAAAGAATCCAGAAAAGTGTTCAGAGCAAGAGTCTTGGTGCATATTCAGCTAGAAAAAAAAAAACAAAACTACAGCACTTTGGCATTTAACTTCACAAAGTGCACAGCCATTCAGTACACGATGCAGCTTACGATACACTTTGTCCTCAAGAACAGCCTTACCGAGCTGGCATGCTAGGTAACAAGAGGAGAACAGTTAAGACATCTTCAGCTTCTGAAAGATAATTAGCTAACATACAAAAACCTACCAGCTAATTGGTTAGGGTCTTTTCTATTTTTGCCAGCAAGTTGTGTTTCAATACTTACAACTGCCAAATGCTTGATCTCTTCTTTTCTTGCATGGCTGGATTTTCTCTTGATGCTCTACAAGAAATGAATTCCAAGTTTACTGAGTAAGCATTAATTAAAAAAAAAGGGAAGGAGTGGAACAGTGTGTAACTCTTATTTAAATAACCAGGATAACATGTGGAAAGTATCAAAGCCTGTTTCTTCACGTTGCCACTTCTTTTCTGATTAGAGCATACTATTGAAATTCTCACTAGATGAACTGAAGTTACATAATAAACATCACCACATTTATTTGTAACACAAACACAACTGCGAGGGCTTTTCAGACAGAAGAGAGAAATCTGTGTAATACTTTGCAATGGAAACTGCTAGAAGAAAGCAGCAAATGGTTTTAAATTCTTCTGTCTCCTGTATTTTTAATATTTTAACCATTGTCTTTTATATTAAAACCTTTTATATTTCAAAACAGCAGTAAATAAATGATAAAGTGATGGTTCCTGAAGCCATAAATGCATGAACAGAGATAGATTTCTACAGAAGAAGCAGGTATAGAAAAGCAAGTGTATTTTCCTCTCACAGACTCAAAATGGCTCACAGGTATTGAGGACAACTGAAAAAATGCAATGGCACTGTTAGACCTGACCGGCAGTGACACTGCTACCTCTGGACAGGGACACGGCTGGGGGGGACGTGACAAGAACGAGCCGGGCTGACATCTGAGGCAGAAGACTTTTGTTTTTAAAACTCATACTTTCCACACAACTCAGTATTCAGGATACAAATTAGAACAGATCACCATCTTTGTTGCTTATATGCACAATTTTAAAAACAGTTTTTTTCCTGAATAACCCAAGTCCTTAAAAACAGATTACACTCAGTGTGAGGACTGTGTGATATTCCTGCTCTGAGATCTCAGCTGACAGCTGGGCCCACTCCTTGAACGGATGTGCACACGTACACAGATAATTTTTCCTGCCCACCAGATTTATGTTATTTACAATTACTAAGTTTAGTAACCGTTCCAAAATACACACATTTCTTCAAGGGATGCTTATTTCACATCATGGGAAGTAACATCTTCACTGAGGTCTCACAAGAACCCATTTTGATAAGTTATATGGACATAACTTTAAAACAAACGTATTCACGGGCATGTGGGGAGACACAGAAGGCAATTAAGGCCTCAAACTACTGACCAGATCACTCTGCAGCTACCAACTGATTGTAAAATCCACGGTGCTCTATGAAAGGTTTTCAGAAGAGCCTTTACCTTATCATCTCAGTCCATCGGACAGCTTCCTGAAGCTCCATCAACCTCTCCTTGTACTGGTTTCTTTCCATCAGAACACGGGCCATCTCCACACGGGTGAAACGCTTCCGCTGAGCCGTGGGCACGTCACTCTGAACACACAAAAAACCAAACATAGGACAAACAAAGGAGCACAGCAGGGCCTTGCAGAGTCAGCCTCTGCCTTCTGGTAAGAGTCAGCTTAGGGCACAAGTCCAGATTCCAAATCATTTGGGGCTTTGTAAAACTAACTCAATTTTACCCTCCTCTCCCCCCATCCTTTGTATGTAGTATAATCTGAATAAAAAACAATTCTTCAAAAGGAAAGTGACACATAATAATGGACAGAGAGGAAGGAAAGAAAACCAGACATGCTTAGTTTACTTGTGTTCTTTAGATCTCCTATCTTTTTTACACATGGAAGAAGTTTACCACTATTTATTAAGCCATAAAGTTTAGTAACACTCACTAAAAATGTGAGCTTCTAATGTCACACTGTGCATTATATGTACAAAATACACATATACACAAACACCTACATCATCATCCTCTTTAGCTTTCTGTCTTGCTTCCTCTGCTTCTGCACGAGCTCTAAATATAAAATAAAAGCAGCTGCATTAGATACCACAGTGGGATTTTTTTTCCTTTCTTTTTCACAACCATAGAATTAATCTTACTTTCTCAGTTCTTCTTCCAGTTCCTTGTTCTTCTCTTCCAGCTTTTGTTTTGCTTGTTTTACAGCCTCTAATTCACCTTGTAGTACATCCTTCTCGCAGGTCAATTCATCCACCTTTGCTATCAAATCATTCTTCACTACATTCAGTGCATTTCTACACAAATATTTCAAATACACAGTTACAAGGATGACAGGTCTCATGGTTTAACTTCAGACTGATTTTATTCTTGAATTTGAAGACCTACAAATTTCTTACATCGAGCTGCTATAAAAAGAGAACAGCTTTCTAAAACAGGCCAAACCCTCTTCCCCCAAAACTCAAATGCTCAAACTCATTCCCATTTCTGAATTAGAAAAAAGCACTGATAACCCAGAACAGTTTGCTTAGAGGGTGAATTCCTCATTAGTGCTCTAATGAATTAGCATCTGCAGTTACAGATATGTTTCTAACAGAAGAGGCAGGGAGTAGATTTCATTAAGACACAGAACTGCATTTCTTGTATCCTTACAAAGATAAAAGCAGCTTTTGCTTCCAAGGTTCTTAATTTCTAGAAGAATACCAACTAAGCTATATATTTAGCCAAATATACCTACAAATTCAAAATACTTATACCACCACTACTCTTAGAACTGAAAGCTCATCTGTATAATTTCAACTGTCTATGTAGAAAGATACTGAAGGTATAAGAAAATAACAGAGAAAGTCAGTAATTTTACATGTGCATTCTCACTTACTTTGTCTCCAACAGCTGAGTGTTTTCCAAAATCAGGTTTTCAACCTCACGACCCATCCCTTTACAAAGGAAACAAACACACAAAATTAGCATATCAAATTGATATGTTTACAAAACCTATGTTTTGCCACTGTCTAAAACCAGCTGAATTTTATGTATGACAAACTTGTCAGGAAAACTGTGAGCTAGCTGAAGTTTCAGGACCTACCTTCTATGATTAGTTTTACCCTCCACCTTCTTCCCAATCTGCCTTCACTAAAGCCCAAAGGCAACCCTGGCTAACCATGGGCTAGTGCTACCTCCACCTCTTCTATACATTTTGAAGAGGTTACAGCAGCACTAAGTCAAAAAACAAACATGGAATTACTGGGGAAGTGTTAGTCCACAAAAACTTAAATTTAAAACTCTTGACTGTCTTTTATACCACGTTAGAAACAAAAGATATCACTTATAGACACAAGACATGCTGGATTATAAAGCTCAGACTGCAAAAGCCCTGCAGATTTCCCCAGAGCAAATGATACCTTACCAAAGAAATTATGGTCTTTAAAGGCCATGCATTCCATGTAGAGCAAAAACAAGAACAAGAAACATTTCATGTAAGGTGTAGTATGGGTGAAGAGCAAGGAAATATTTAGACTTATGAAATAAGAGTGAATTAGAACAAAGCCATCACCAAAAATTTGAAGTGGAATGTGATGTGATTAGAAGCAGGATTTATATGAAAGACAGACATTAAAAAAAGTGAAGTTTGTCTTAACCATTTCTATTGGTTAGACTTTTATTAAGTTACTGGTTTTTATCAGAGGTCTATCTCATTTCCTGTGAAATAATTTAGAAGCACAGTACTTGGAAGAAATGCTAAGGCATTCAGTGAGAGTTTCAAATTAATGTGCTACTATGGAAAAAGTGAACTTCACTCTTTAAGTAAATACTTCAATATAATTTAAATTTCTAGAAAATAATTTCTCATCCTATTGTTTGCAAGCCTAAAATATAATTTGCAGGATTTTTAAAAGATAAACTTTCAGGCAGAAAATAATTATTTTACATCTTGCACAAGAAAATAATTACCACAGTGATAATGGCAGAAAGGATGCTAATTCAAGATTAACACATCAAATTATAAAGGTATCTTAATGGTGGAGGCCTTTTAACACACTCTATGAACACAATCTTCTAAGAAACTTTGGTAAGAGAAGACTTAAAAGATATTTGGATAACAATAAAAAAGTATCTAAAAATAGACATGCAAGGCAAAGTTCCTGCTTTTGGAATTTCTCTCTGGCTTTTGGATTAAAAGTAAATGACATTTAGGAGTGAAGAAACTTAGATCAGCTGTTGCTGCTCTATCAATACCTGGAGAAATCCCCTGCACTACAGCCATCAAGAGGTTTATTCAAGTGGCTATTGCTTTTTAAATGTTTTCAGTATTCACAGACAAAAGAACCTAGGATCACTTCCCACAGGTTTCAGGATCCTTTATAATGCAAGAACAAAAACTAGAAAGCCAAGAGTGCAAAAGCAAAAAAAAAAAGTTACCAAGCAGGGCAAAAATGCAGAGAATGTATTTATGAGAGCAGCAGCCAAGAAGGCCTAACTGGAAAAGCAGCAGATTTCAAGTAGTTGTTTTAAAAAAGAAGCATACACACCAGAATATTCCCCTGGGTATGCAGCCCAAGAGAAAACAGATTAGAGAATCCCAATTAACTCCTTTTACAGAGCTTCAAACTCAGATTTAATGCTCACTGAGAACAGAT
Source organism: Caprimulgus europaeus (assembly GCA_907165065.1). Next base: position 1,502,261 of record OU015543.1, on the reverse strand, counting down.
TCCAACTGAAACACACCAACTACCCTTGATGCAGATGACTTCAGTAACACAGGGTAACCTGGACTAATGGTTGTGCTCAACATGAAATCATGATTATACAGTAAAACTTTCAGATCAACACATTCTGCAGAACAGATGCAGCTATATCCATGTGTTCATTCTGTCCACACCAGTGTTACTAGCAGCAGTTTTATGGAAATTGGTAATGAAGTCAATGACAAACTTCTGATATGTTGACAGTGGGAAGTGTATCACTTTTGCCCATGGAAAACAAAGCATCTATTATCAAGAAATCCTGACAGGAATTTGATTTCTTTAAACAATTTATCACATAGCTAAGGGATGGTAGTTGCTATATGTTAATACTTCTCCAGTATCTGTATTTTTGCATGCAGAATGTGTCATTAGTTGTCTCTGTGCACAAGAGTTTTGGATGAAGTATGTTCCAGCAAGGATGTGGTGGTTTTTGCTGCTCAGGATTCAAAGCAGCAGAGTGTGACAACAAAGAAAAACCAACTCAGACTGGAGATAGGCCCATTACTCACAGTGAGTAATACTTTGCAAAAATGTCACCTACTTGATGCAAAGAAAGTCTCTGGTGGAACATTGAGCAATGAGTAATCCAGGCTGCACACACAACAGTTCTAAATAGTATTAACAATCTGTATTTTTGCCAGGTCAGACAACAAAAGCAAACAAACTGCTGATTTTCTGTATACAACCCATTTCTAAACCACACTGGAGTTGCATCTGCATTTTACACCTTCCATAGTACCAGCTTTCATTATTTCAAAATGAGGCCTGAACACTGATAAAGCCAAAAATATCTTATGTTGTTTATAGAAAGATCCTTCTTTTAACAACCTTTTTGCTCCTGATCAACTCATATTCCCAAAACTTACATTTTGTTCCATCAGCACACAAGCAGCAACAAGCTGCCTAGGGGGAAAGAGAAATGTGGGTTCCCCCTCCCCTTTCAATTAATAGTTTGATTCTCAAATTGCCACCATTCTGCTGCAATCCTGTTACAAGTTAAATTCCATGGAGAGGTGATAAAGCCAGGCCATTACAGACTGGGCACAATCTGAATTAAACTACCTAAAACTAGTTCAAGATAAAAATCCTTGCTCAAAATACAAATCCTAGTGTCAGAGAACATATAGGGAAAACCAAAATAGATAATAATGTGAAAATTTCCACAAAAGGAAAAAACAAACACCCTTTCCTGTTTTTTTGTATTCCAGTAACACCTTAGGATGCTACTCAAAAGATTTTAATGCAAATGAACCCTAACAGTAAATCCAGCAAGGATAATTAAGCACTCCACTAACAAGGAAAATTCCTCTTTAAATAACCTTTCTTACCCAGTAAATCTGCACCTTCATCCACGTCTCCAATTAGGCCAGAACCAGCAGATGACAGCTCTTCAAAGAGTGACTCTGTGTTACGGTCAAACGCTTTGTTCTCTATGCCTTTGGTAGGAGTGCTATTCCAAGGATGAAAACAAAGCATTAAAAAGCAGGAAGAAATCATTCCCACACTGAAGAAAGTCTTCTCTGTGTTTTTACCAGGTAGTTCATTTGCTACTCCCCCCTCCAAAAAAAACAGAAGTAAAATTTTCAGCAGCTTTCACTTGGCTTAGAAGCCACCCTGCTATTTAAATACTACTTTGGCATCAAGATCCCAAACTTGGATGTGGCTGCTGATATTGAGCTGGTCAGGATTTTAATAAATTAAAGCATATCAAATTTTGGCATATAGAAATTCAACCCCATCAGGCCTTAGTCAGCCCAGACACTTAAACAGACAGCTCAGCCAAACTGGAAGTCATTTAATATAACAAGAATGCAAGAGAACCAAACAGATATCAAAATATTCCTCTGGCCAGAAAGGGGGCTTCTTTCACACAAAGGTCTTGCACCATTAACATTCACTATACAAGGTCATTTTTTCCATCTCATCACAAGAATGAAACAGACACATAACATATTTGAAGGACTTGTGGCTAGACCCTAAATTTTTTAGGGCTTGCCTAGAAGACCAGGCACTCCCCACACTGCTAAAGCAGCACTTGTTTACTTTTTAAGGGGCTTTAGAGCTTTTGATAGAAATGTTATCCTTCACAAGCAAAAACTGCAAACAAGCAGACTCAGGCAAAAGCATTCTGCCAACCCTAGGATTCCACCACCAGAATCTGATAAATAAATGCTGTAACATTTGCAAAATCAGTCATAAATCTAAATTTTACAGATATGGGTGAAAACACAAGGGCCCAGCTTGGACACTGCTAGTACCTTGAAACCTTGAGCTAGGGAGAAAAGGCTTCTTGGTATAGAGCCTTTGCTTGAAATACACAAAGAATATTTAAGAATGCTTAAGTCTGCTGTAATATGAAGTAACCTGAACATTCATCAGGTGTAGCAACAGAATGAGTAACTGCTGTTGCACTTAAAAACTCCTGAGGAATTTGGAAAAGTAAGGTCACAGAAGTAGGAGATTCATTATATAATGCATGATCTCAGTCTTGTAAAGTTCATAAACAAGTCACAAGTTCAAAACCAAAGCCTGGTACCTTCTAAAATTGGTCTTCCTACTCAAATCACAACACACAACTTACCTAGAACCCTTATATCCACTGAGATCTTTATCCATATCCAACTCTGGAGTTGACTCAATGATTGCCTGAACTTCAGATTTTTCTTCATTTTCATTTCCACCTAGGGAAAAGCAAGCAGTATGTCTCCACAAAGCAAAAATCACTGTGGCATATGACTTCATCTACATGTAGTCGTTATTAATCAATCACAAATAAGCAGACTTCTGTTCAAAGATTTATTATGGTAATTACATTAGAAGACCTATGGATTTTGATACTCCAGTGCAGACACTGAAATGTCTATGTCTCTCCTGAATTTAACTTATGCCATCCAATGGTAGTTATTTCTCACTATTTTTGCAATCAAAACCAAGCAAATGACGACCATCTCATGACTTTGTGTCTAGATGAGTGCCACTTCTGCTGTTTACAAGGAAATGTCACAAATCACTCTGATTCTAGAAAAATAAGGACTAAAGCTGCCAATAAACAACACACTTGTATTTCTTACCAATATTCTGTACCCTAAAAACATTAATTAAAAACCCCATTTCTCATGTGGCACAACAATTAAGAGATTTCATAATGGATTAATTATGAGGTCTATAGTAACTATATACTATAAAGTTAAGGCAGCTCACCAGTGGACACATTTCTTGTCTCTTGAGCTACCTGTACTTCAATATTCTTGCTTATATCCGGCTTCTCATTTGGCATATCTGTGTCCTTGGCAAGCCCTTCGACATCCTCCTTTTGAGGGGTTTCAGCAGGCAGTACAGGTACATCTGAAGCAGCTGCAGAGGCTGGAGTAGTCGATTTTGAGCCTGCTTGGCTAACATCAGAGAGCTCATCCTAAAATTGAACAGTACCATTAAAAAAAATGAACACAAAGTATTATTAGGTGTATAAACTGAAGAACAAACACCAAAATTACTGTATTTTACTGAAGAATATGCAAATGCAAAGAAACAGGAGTGGAAAGAATACTTTAAGCCAGTACTGTCAAATTAATCTTCAGACTACAGAGGTTTCACTTCTTTTAAGGTGGTAACAGCTCCATAAAACATGCTCTTATTTTTAATACTAATGGTTTATTTCAGTTGATAATTGTAGCCACAACTTGGTGTTTTTCTGTTAAGTCTCCAGACAACAGGCAGCATTCCCATATTAATAATCCTTCTAGATGCACAATGAACTGCTGTATCTTCCCAAAGCTGTTATAACATTTTAATTGCTCAAAGTGTGCATGATACCTTAAAATATCTCCTTAAAAAGTAGACACTGAAACACTGATGCAGAACATGTATTTAACTGATATAAAAGCATACTATTTGCAAGCACTTCACTCAAACTGTTTTTATGCAGTTTCCAGCCTGAACTGGAAGCCCTGGGTGACACGAGGAATAAGACATGGAATTGCAGTGACTATTTGTTCAGCCAGATTTCAGCTCAGCTATGGAACATTAGTGAATAATCCTTCTTAGAAGGCAGTTCCTGGCAACAGTTTGCATGACAGTGATATTGCATGAAGAACCACGATGAACTCTGACAGGGCTGCACCAGGGACTGTGTTTGAGGGCAGGCTGGACTGTGTTGGATGTAACTCCAGGCTACTACCTGATAATACTAATAATCCTTTCCTGGGAGCCCTTGTCTCCTTTCATTCACATTTCACTCCTCACTCATGACCAGAGCTGCACCAGCATCTAGACATCTTGACAATGACTTAAATAGCACTTAACAGCAAACAGGATCTCACTGCAGATATGGAAACAAATTGGTCTGTTTAGGTCAATATTTTCTAGCTTGTAGCATTAGAGGAATCTCCTTGGGAAAAACCGAGATCAAACACTGAGGCTGCTATGTGCCAAATGAAGGCAGGATGGTAAGTTTGGATCAAAAGCTCTTTTAGGGTTTGTTTGGGAATCAGAGGTGAAAGAAGGCTCCCAGACTAGTCTGAGACATCTAAAGAGAACATATCTGTTAGCTCAGGAAACCTAAACTCGTCAAGAGTTAAGTTTAGATGTTGTGAAGCATGAACTCATCGTACTGCTAACAACCATTTCTGAGAAGGAAGTGAAACTGAATTTTAAAGTTATCTTAAAAAAACCCCAAAAAGCTCTGCATATAGAAACACATTCTCTCATTTGTACTTAGCTAAGATTGCTAAGAATTGTAATTTCTAAATTTTTACTTTTGGAACTTCCTGGAAAGATTCAGTTTTAATTTGTGTGGGCAGGGAGGAAAACACATTTATGAATATCAGCCTAAGTGCAAAGCTTGCACCCAATAGTGACAGCCCCACACGAATGTGCAAGCTCTAGAGACAAAATTCAGCACTTTCAAGACCTGCCCACCATTTACTTCCAGTTTTCATCCTTTTTTAGTAAATTCCCAAATAATCAATTATTAATATAATTGGACAAAATGATTCAGAAATAACAGACACCTCTAAGAGAATAAAACATACAGACTTACCCACAGTTACACAAGGCAACAAAACCAACATATGAAAGTGTTTATAAGAGATCTGTCATGACCAAAAGAAAAGAAAATAAATGAAAAGCTACACAATTTAGCCAATTGCCTTTTGAATTGGTGAAGTTCACTGGATTTACACTTCAGCAAGCAGACACAGAAGGGAGGAAATGGTATCCTTCACCCAGGGGATCTGGAGTTCACACAAACAGGGAGGAAAACCTCAGCAGAGCTGTTGGCTCTGTTCAAGCATCTCTACATCTTTGTATTCCAAAAGCATTCACTAACTGATGCAGCACAGTCTGATCACTGACTTTCACACACAGAGCTCAAGAAAAACAGCTTGACAGCACAAGAGAAAACAATGAAGAAAAGGGTCCTTTCCTTTCAAATAACCTCATCTATTTTATATTTCTGAGTACATGATGGAATTTATTTTTCTTTAGCTAACTCTTGGAAACCATACTGATTAAACTATTATGAATGTTTGTTCTAGAACTAATGAAAATGAAATACAATTCCATTAAGTGACAATGAATTAATCAAAATATCTCATAGTCTAAGCATTTGAAAGCCAATGCTGTGTTGACTTAGCAAATCTGACTTTTTTGGCAATGTTGGTGAAAAACTTTTCCTGAAAAAAGAAAAACTAGTTTAAAAACTAGATAATTAAATCTGAAGAAATAGCAGCTCATCTGTAATGCTTTGCAGAAATAAGCAGAAGAGAATGAATGGTACAAAATTGTATGTTGTCTTACAATGAAATCCAGCAATGTCACTGCTGTACAAGCTCCAGGATACCCAGTCTTTTTAATCTGAGTTTCTCCCTGACACCTACTCTTTGTGATACTTTTAGAGGAAACACTGACCATTAATGAAATGTTCATGTTGGAATGGAAGACAGATGCCTGAAAGCAGCAGAATCTTGCTTGTGCCTTGTACATGATGTTAAAAGTATTTATGGAAATAAAAGTATTAGGGAAAAAAGTTCCACATTCAGGTTATGACTTCAATATATCACATTATTCAATAGGCTCACTGCAGAAGTACTTTACATTTGCAGTTAAAAAGCAAAGATGCTTCTTTGGATCTAAGGAACTTACTCTGACTAACCAGGTTTGAAAAATTACAGTCTGTGCTGTTTTGCAGGTTCTCTTCTAGAAGTGCATTATTTTTAGAAGAACCACACCAAGAAGCCTATTTTGACAATATATAGTAACCAATATAATTTTCTGAGAAGATAGAATGAAATCAGAGCCTTCCCTTTACACCTCATCTCCACTTACTCTTAGTCATAACTTTTAAGTTTATTTCAGTCAGGTCTCCTAAAGTCTGTCAGTTTATTAATGTTAACTGACATAAGGCAATGGGAATAGAAGAAATTTAAGATCCAAAAATGGTCCTAGACAAGAGTTTGTTATGTGAAAAATTTTTAGATCCAAACTCCTGTTGTCACTTTGATATCTTTAAAATTAACCATTCCTTACATTTCCCATTATCTCCACATGACCTCTATGCAAACAAAAAAGTCTGGGTTCCAATTATGGCTGAATAGGTTTTTTTAATCCTTACCAGTTTAATATTCCCCTGCTAGGCATTAAGTTCACTTAAGAGGAAACTCCCCTCAGCTGTATAGCTGTACCAAAATAACTGTACATCCACAGTCTTCTAAAAAACCTCATCAACATAAAGGTTGAGGGAGGCTTTACACATCCTGGAGCTCTTCACCCTGCAGACCCCTCCTCCCGCTGCACTGCTCGTGCACCTCGTCCCGACTGCCAGGTTCACCACACTCCAACACCACTCCCCCATTTCCATTCCTGCAGCTTGTTCTAGGCCACCCTCTCACTGCTGGAACACAGAACAATTGCAGGAATTATAGCCAAGCTACATGTAAGGGAAATCATAATCACAGGCTAATTTGGGAACCTTAGGTCATTCTCAACCCTGCGGTATACCTACGCTACACGCCTGATAGTAGGCAGAGACTATGTTAAGAGTAGTAGTACTCTTAACTGTACTGCCTGTGTACTAATCAAAGCTTTCCTTCCAAGAGGATATTACACCAGCAGACCTGTTTACACCATCTAGTTACATACCTAGTGTGTAAAGAACAAGGGCCTGACCTTTGGAAAGAGTCTTTAATCAGAAAGAAAAAACCCACTCCTATGAGTAAGGAGCAGAACCAGCCTGTGTTACTATTCATTTGGAATATGCAACTCAAGCTCCATTTCTTCCAGTAAATAAGTTCCCTCAAAGCTCATTGAGCAAGTCACATACTTGGCTCATACAAGGATGATTTAGGGTTTTCCCTCCTCCCCTTCAACTTGCTTTTTCTTCCCACCAAGGACCTGTAATCTGTTTATGGGAGCTTCTCCTACCACATGAGGGAGCCGAGCTGAGTGCTCACCTTTAGGCTTGTGTGGGACCGTGGCTGGCTTAGCTCATGGAATTTCCAGTGCTCTGACCCAGGTGTTTCTCCAGCTTCTCTCTGAGTTTCAGGGGTAAGCAGTGCATCTCCTGGGGGTAAGGGGAATATGCCCAGCGATATTGGACGCTCCTTTCTGTTGGAAAGAGACAAGGTTTCATCAGCCATTTCAGATGTCACACCATTTATTTTCCTGTAGGTCTCTGAAATCAGCAGGGAAGTGGTAAAATATGTTCAAACATTTTTACACTACTCTCTATTAAATATACAATGCACTGTACATATTTTGTGTTACAGCACATAATTCCTCATTTCACATTATTTAATTGCAAATAGTCTATTCCATGGCTTTAGGCAGCAGTTATTGATTGCACTAGAGCTAGTCTACAGTAAACAAGTTTTACATAAGTGGAACACCAATAGGAGTGTAAGATGAAAATGTTTCCTTATTTCAGACTAAATTACAGTTTTCAGCAACTACTCTTAAAAATATAATTTTGCACTTTTTTTTTTCCAAGATGCACTACCACGTAACTTCTACAACAGCCAACAGCTACATCATTAACTGCAGCACTTATGAAAGTTGTAAACAATCAGCTTAAAGTCCAACTCTGTAAAATTTATGGTATTTTTCTTCTGAAGATCACATGAATTACATGGATTTGCATAACTTAAAAAACTGGGTCAAGGAATTACTGATGTTAAAACTAGCCCACCCAAAAACTGTGTAGTTTCAACAAAAAAAAAAAACATCAGCTCAGCACTCCACTCCACCCTAAAGGTGCTCTCCCATCTCTGCTGTCTTGATCACTCTCTACTGCAAACAACATTTGGAAATTCCAAAGCTTCACATAAAAAGAAAAACAATCCCTGAGTCAATCTTGCTGTCAGTAGTGTGATCAGTGAACAAAAAGATTCATTCTTCCTGCTAGCAAGAGACAAAAACACTGTGCAGAACACAATTCACAGGATGCTACAGCCAGCCCTGAAAAGGAAAAGTATCAGCTGGGCATAAAACCGAGATAAAGCAAAGGATTTGTTCAGTCAGAACAATGAAATACAGAAAAAGGGCCTGTAATCAACTAGCACAACTTTAAGCATGATAAAGACAGAACATAACAGTGTGCACATGTAAAGGCAGAAAATCATGCTTCTTGAGACAGCACCACCTGTAAGTACCCTGCAGAGACAACCCAGAGAAAATATTAACATTTCAGAAAACCACTGAATGGTGGGAGTTGGAAGGGATCTCACATTCCAGCATTAAAGAAATCAAATCACAACCATGTTATCATTTATTTTGCATAGCTTTTCACAAATTAAACATAACCTAGGTGGAATTCTGTGCAGAATTAGTAACTGTAAGTAATATGCAAAAATATGAAAGGGAATGGTGAAAAACAAAAGGAAAAACTAAGTACTTTTGTGGGGTTTTTGTTGGGGTTTGTTTTGTTTACTTAGAAAAAAAAGGTAGTCCAGAGGGGATTGTATTTGGCAATTAAGCAATAAACTCCTTTTGGTAAGTTTTACATTGCTAAAGAAAAACAATGTTTGAAGAGCAAACAATTTTAATTGTCACAACCCTTCCAGTACAGGTGTACAAAGATGTTACCCATCACAAAAATCTGCAACTAATTCTCACATTGCTTGTACCTTGGCCTTTCATAAATCTTATTCCAAGTTATATTGTTAATTCAGAAGCAGTTTAGCAGAGTAAAGCAGGCAACAAAGAAAGGAAAGCAAAAATCAGTCAGGGTTACAAGATAAAGAGCATCAGATACTGTCCCAGCATCTGTAAACTAACTGTGCTGAAAAATCTTCAGGGAAAACAGCCACAGAACTAACCAGGACTTGATTCTGCCCATCCCCTCTATTGTAACAGGTTCTGCTTTTCTGTAGATTTCCCACAACTCCACTGTGTGTGGGGAAACAAAAGACACACCACAGAAGCTTTGATTATGTTAAAAGACAAGACTGAAACCATTTCATTGGTTAAGAAATCCAGCCACAAAAAAAGAAGGGAAAAAAAAAGAAGGGAAAAAAAAAGAAGGGAAAAAAAAAGAAGGGAAAAAAAAAGAAGGGAAAAAAAAAGAAGGGAAAAAAAAAGAAGGGAAAAAAAAAGAAGGGAAAAAAAAAGAAGGGAAAAAAAAAGAAGGGAAAAAAAAAGAAGGGAAAAAAAAAGAAGGGAAAAAAAAAGAAGGGAAAAAAAAAGAAGGGAAAAAAAAAGAAGGGAAAAAAAAGCTGTCCTTGAGTGGCCAAGCAAGGCAGCGATACAGCAGGCACCGTGAGGGGCCCTTCCCTGGAGCAAGGCTTCGGAGCAGGCAGCTCTGCTTACCTGCAGGATGTGCCACAAAGCTGATCATCCTCGCAGGCTTCAGCAGAGAGAATTTACACAACATGAGCACCCCTTCCCCACCCCCCAAAAAAAAATTCTCAACTGACATCTGCTCTTTGCAGAGTAGTTTTAAATAAATTTTATAGTGAATTCATGTTGATGTGCTAGAACAGAGCCCAGGTGCATTGCAGGTCTGCACTGGTGGACAAGGTGGACAAGGGCACTTGGTTTGAACAGGAAGGCTATGAGATGCACATCTGCATTAAAGGAAGGCATCTGAATAGGCTGGAGGAATTCCAACTCATCTCACTAGCTGCTGACCAGAAAGCAAAGAACCCTTCCTACTCCCCCAAGAAATATCTGAAAACGCTACAGCCAGCAGAATGCAGGCACATGTTTTAAAAGCCTCAACTAATATTCTCAAATGATGTATTGAAGCGTTTACAGGAATCTTTAGGATAAGCAACCAGATGCTCTGTTCTAAAAAACAACTAGTATTAAAAAAATTGGAAAAATTCTTCTACAATTAGATTGCTTCACCCTTTATTTTTATATTTTTAAATGAATAAGAGACTAAGGAACTGAATTCCAAATCCTGTAATTCCTAAAACAAATCACTATGTAAGAGAAAAAGCACAGCTTCCCAAAACTCCTCAAAACCAGTAAATATTCTCCAGGGGAGCAAAAGCATATTACAAAAAAACTATTACTTAAATCATCTGATTATTTAAATATATTTTTTAAAAAAAATCTAATAGAAGTTATTGAATACACAGTTCAGTATTTTGCTTTGCTTTTTTTTTAGAGTTGTGGATTATTTATTTTGAGTCTGTTTTTTTCCCTGCTTTTAAAGAAATACATCCTTACTAAGTAGACCAGTCTACAGAGAGTTACACTTTAAATTTATTTTATTTTTTTATATTTAAGTATTCATACACATTTATTATCAGTTGTTAATAATTGGTATTTCTTTTATCTATTGATAATCTATCTATTATCTATCTATTCAAACCTCCAGAATATCCCTTCTGTGGTCAGAGACCCAAGTTAAAAGCAAACTACCATAGAAAGTCTACTTGCACCATGTATTAATGAGAAAAAGTCACACAGCTCTCAGAGAACACTATTTTCCAGCATTTTTCCCTTTAAAAATAAAGTTTACTATTAAATTTACAACCACAATTAAAGTATGTCAAGCTTTCAGATTAGAAAGCTACATTTTCAAACTTTTCCAGCTGTTTTACATTTGTAATTACAGTACCAAAACAGGTCAAGATTACTTTTGGTCACAATATTCTAATACATCTCTGTTGGTGCTCCAGGCAACCAGGACACACAGAACATAACTTGGGGGGGGACAGACAGAGCTGGCAGCTCGCCACACAACTACAGAAAAAGAGGAGAGGATAACATTTGGCTGAACAATAGTGAATAGGCATTAAGAACTCTAATGCTTAAATAATGAAAGATTTTTTTTTTTCCCACCAACCAATAATCAGATTTTTTTTTTAAATCATGTGATCAACTAATTACTGTTTTTTTTTCAGCAGATCATTAATTAACTGATCCTACATAACTGATTAAAAAAAAAAAAGAGTGAAATTTAACAGTACAAGGCCTCAGATGGCAACATTTATGGCTGCACAAGATCAGGCAAGTACCTGACAATACACTGAACAGGAGCTTTATCCACGTTAACATCACAGGTTTTTTTGCAGGTTATAGTAATCAATGTAATAGCTTTGAAAAAAAAAAAAGATATATAAACTGACCTTGTACTTGCTTAAATAAAAGGCAATGGAATTTGAGTGTATAATAAAAAATTACATTGCCACATTCCATTCCAATATTATGTTTGCAAAAGAATTTGAAATTTAGACATAATTTACATTTCTAATTGATTCTTTCTCTTTGTAAATGAAGCAGAAAGCAGAGAAAAAGCCAGAGCCCACGAAGCCAAGGTTCAGTAGGTCAGAGTACCTGAGTATCCTTGGTAGGTTCTGCGTCAGAGCTGGCACGCCAGTGGAAATAGAGAAGTGCACAAGCAGCAAAACCGAGAGAGACACCAAGATCGCCGAGTTAACGACCACCGCCCCGCCAACGAAGCCAAACACAAACAGCAGCATGCAGCCAGGATTCATGGCGCTGCGCTGGCATGGTGGAACGCCGCAACCAAGAAGGCTACAGAGGGGCTGAGGCTGTATCTTTGTAGGCAAAGTCCGTCATTCAGCCGCTGCCACAAAAACAATGCCATCAGCAGCAGCTTTCCACTCTCCTGCAGCAGCTCCAGAGCAATGACATCACCGCTCTCCTCCCCCTCGCGCCGGGAACCGCCGGGCTCCTCGCGGCATCCATGCAGCGGCGCAGAGGCACAGCCAGCCCTGGAGTTATCCTCCCCTCCTTCCAGGCAGAGTTCATAGGCTAGAAAGCTTCAACATCTGCATAACACACTCACACCGAGCCCTGAGAACAAACGGGCACCACGACACGCGCCTTCAGCGGCCCGCGCGCCGAGCGGTGGCGAGATAACCGTTATTTTGGGACAGCTGCTGACATTTTCCCTGCCCACCTGAATGCAAACGCTCAAAAAAGGTGAAATTGGTTAAGGCTAATGCACAGAGTATATCTCAACGTTCAGCAGTACAACAGCAAAAACCTTTCCACTGATTTCTACCCTATTCTCTCCCTGCATTCCAATCATACAACAAATCTTCCCGATTCAGCCGAACCGTTGTTGTAGGATTAAAGAACAAAGTCTTGCACACACAAATGAATGGATTTTTTTCTTTCATTTCAGAGTGAGAGCATAATAAATAGCTTACCTAATTCTACTGTGTGTTGTGGATTCTAGCTGGTCACCCCCTGTTAGCTGATGAAGTTTGGTTCTTTCCAAGTGCTCCATATAATTGTGAATCATCTGTTTAAAACGACAAAAAAACCAGCAAGAAATATTTAATACCTTTTATTTTTACAACAACTGTGTCATTCTTGGCTAACACAACATAACCTTCCCCTGTAATGCTAAAAATAGTCAAAGCACTCAGAAACATTAAAGAAATAAAGAAAGAAACAAAATTATACAGTGTGTAAAACCACAAACCAGGAGAGAAGCCCATAATAAATAAATAAAAAAAAACCTATTTGAGAGCTTACTTGTGCATTCGTGCACAGGAAACACCCTAGGGGCTCACAGAGTGCATATGATATTACAAATGAGTTTTGAACAGGAGTGCCATGTTCAAATCCACTTCAGAGGCTCTTTAACAGATACCCAGATGTCCAGCAGACATTAGACTTTACTACATGACACCCAATACATTTTGCTATGGCCCAACTGCACAGAACTGCAAAGGTCAGGCAATATGCACCTCAAATATTAAACATAATGAATCTACAAATGCAGAATCAGGTTATTTCTACAGACAGAAACACAAAGCCAGCATCTCTCCTCTTTTTTCTTCCAACGTCCAAGTACATTTAAGTTCACTTATAGAGAATACAGAAAGCTTTGGTTTAAATTCTCTAGAGTGACATCTCATAAAAGGACCAGGTGCCAGCGAATTTTTAGCACTTGAGAAGAGCTTTGCTCCTTTGCTCACTTTCTTTTAGGACAGACAGCCACAGGCCAACAAGCTGACGCCTGCAGTCATGACTTATTTAACGAAGCCCAATTCCACTCAGCCAAAGGATGATGCTGCTCAGATGTAACTGATCCGGGATGCGCAGGGAGAAGCAGGGAGAGGTATGTCTGCACTGCTCCAGAAGGTTAACTTGGATAGAAGGCTTTCAAATGAAAGCTGGGAAAGCCTGAAGAGAAGCCTACAAGACATTTGGTATTTTTAGCATTTCTGCACTCACATTCAAAGATGAATAGGGCACTTGGAACAAAGCAAAACCAAAAAAAAAAGGAAAAAAAGGAAAAGAAAGAAGGAAATCACAGGTGTACTGCAGAAGAATTTAGTGTACTGTCCTGAGACAGATTCAGGCCACATCTCAAAGGCCTCCTCTAGGGAAAAAAACCAACTTGTTCTGTAAAACTGTAATTTCTTCTGCTGTTCTAGAAAGGGTACACACACCCTTTTAATATAGTGTTACTAAGGGGCATTTGTACAACCAGTATCACATAACCTTTGCTCTTGAGGACAGTTATATCCATCAGCACTGAACTCAGCAGCACCTGGAAATCTACACCCAGGTGTCACTTCCAAGCCAGGGCTGATGTGTCCAGTGCCAGTAAGCTTGGAGTTCAGGTGCTGCTCACATCAGTTAGTATCAGCTCCACAAACACTGCTCACCAGCACTAGCTATATATAAATACAGATTCTTAGTCCAAGGTTCTTTGGCAGAACGAACTGACTTAAGATATCCTGATGGATGGTCTAAAAATCAGTAATTTATATGGTAGATACTGGCTACATACAGATCCTGGTTTTCCCAGCATTCACCTGAACTAATTAATATAATTCAGACCAGGGGGAAAAAAAAAACTTGCTATTTTTAGAGAAACATTACATAATATACTTTAACTGCTGTAAAAGCTTACAAAATCTATACTCCAACAAAATGATATAAAGGCAGTGCTTTACTAGGACCATCTGATTTGCTTTCTGAATTTTATTTGATGCTTGCTCACACACAGAAGCAATTAAAAGAGTTGAAAGCTTCACCTTCAACTATTCACATTTCTTGTTTTTTCTCTTTCCACCAACCAATCAAAATTAGGTGTTCCAATGGTTTTTGTGCATAATTTTACACAACAAGTTCATTATAATCCAAATTAATGTAGAAATTCCAGGAAAAACGCCCCAGTGCATGACTTTGAAATGCACATTAGACCATTCTGTATCCTGTCCATGTATCCCCCTCATGGGAGGGAGATATTACTGACCTGCCTGCAAGCATTTCCAACTGTAGCACATCAATTGGTTTCTCTAAGTAAAATTTTAAACAGAACATCTGTGGCAGTTTTTAGCTAGTGAACAGAAGCTGTGTAACTGGTACCTTTCCAGGGAACAACACACACATAGGGAAAAAAAAAAGAGTAGGGTCAGTAAAACCCACACAGCTTTCTTGTTTTGCAAAGTACATGGTTTAACCTACTTTCTTCCCTCCCTTCAGTCTACTCTTTTGTTTACTGAAATGTCTCATCATGTTTATTACCCACATACAGAGACTAGAGGGCAGGTCAATTTAAAGGATTATATAAGTTCAGAATAGTTCTGCAGATGAAAACAATGCTGACAGTAAGATAAGCAAACCTGTGGGTCACATACTAAAGTGCATAAGCTATAGGAAACACAAAAATAAGATGAAAAACCAAGTGTGCACCACGTGCACGCACAGCATGGCAATTGAGAATCACAGGATCACACGAGTCTATGTGCATGTGTAGTGCAGCATGGCAATTTCTCCACAGATCAACAATTTCTCCAGGCTATAAATGCATGCCTGTGGTGTCCCAAATCCCAGAAAACCAGTGGTACCACTGTGTAAAGTCCACACACTGCCTGGATCCAGGGTCCCAAGGATAAAAGCTGACAATAATGGAATATTGTCCACAAGGAGCAAAGTTTCTCACCCTCTTTCCCTCCCTCCCTCCCCATGGGACACAGGGACTACACAGCTGGTGCTGTAAGTCAGGACACATAGCACATGGATTCCCTCCTTCTAGAAATCAGAAGGTGGGAATCCATGCAAAAGGATGGATTATCAAAAGGTTGAAGTAATAAATTAAATACTGTAGCTTTTTGGGAAGTTAGCTCACTGTAACTGCTCATCTACAATAACATTTTGAAGACTCACTCCAAAACCATTGATATTTGAACCAGATGACTTCTGGAGATCTTTTCAATTTAAATTACTCCAAGTCTCAGCATATCCTTGAAGTGCCATTCTGATCCAAACCAAAAGTCTAATGAATTAATGCACTAGAATTCTCAGTGCTCAAAAATTAAAAGTTTTACTGTGTTTTGAGATGATTCAGCTATCCAAAGGAAAGAGTTTTAGTATTACTGACAACTTAAAAATAGACTTAAATGGATTAAATTGCTCTCTACTCAGCACAGTTCTTACCGAAGTTACACTAAAGGATGGATGATAAAGGACTACATCTACTACCCTTCTCTTCAATAAAAGTTGCAGTCAATATTTAATCATCCATAACCTTTTTACTACTGACAGCTTACCTTGCTGCCCCTACAGTCCACAAGTATTTTGAATATGACCCACTGCTTCAAGGAATTCATCATAAATACTGATCACTTCAGCACTGTTGTAATTAAATACATCGCTCAATTACCAGTAGCTGAGGGGATTAAAAATAAACTCAGAACTTGGAAGAATTACCTTATGTAGTTAACAGCATTTCACAATTTCAGTGTTAGCTCCCTTTAAGGCACAGCATGTAAAAACTGACTATAATGAGCTTTGGAAGACATTACAGCATGAACATGAAAGTCATTCCCTTTGAATGCAAGGGAGAGCAGCGCAGTGTCTTCCCATCTCAGAAAACACTCAGCCTCATCTCCTCATACAGCTCGTGTTCAACAACTGTAGAAAGTGCTACAGGTTTTCCTACATGTTAGGCTTCAGCATTCAGTGACAGACAATCATCCTGTCACTAGTGCCTATGGCTACTTTACAAACACCACCTCTCCCAGTGTACACAAGCCTGATACTTCTCGTTACAAACACATGTGTACAGACACCGTGTTGTGGTTATTGTTACCTGCACCTTTTCCTTAACCAGGTTGAGAGCATCTCCTTTACACCTTCCTTCCTCTTTCACTCCTCCTTCCTTTTTGTGTCAGTGCTTTAACTCCCCCAGGACAGGTTTTAGTGATTCTTTCGCTGTCAGACCAGGCTCTGTGCTCCAGCCCTCGCTGTTCATCCTGCAGATCCAATCAGGTCTGCCACAAGCGGCTCCTCCCTTTGGGAATGTGTGACCAACTGTGTATATATAGATCTTCCTGTGCCCCACATTATCTAGATTTATTAAGTTAATAGACATTTCTAGAATCTCCTTGATTCAGTACAAAAGTCCTAAACATACTTCCATGTAACTACCTTTTACCTCTAAAGATTTGTGGTGAGCTTGTCACCTAAGTAAAAGCATAATTCCCACTTGAGAAGCTTGAAGCATCTTTATGCACTTAGAAAATGAGGTTACTGGCAGATACAACAGTACCTAAAGATGTTAAATCCAGGCTTTATACATCAAGCTGTTAATGCTCAGCATAAGGCTTTAGAAAAGCTATTTGCTTGAACAGATACCTAAAGTCTAACCTCAAAACCACTACGACTGATACCCATGCTTAGTCAAAACTGTAACTGGACATCTCTGCTCAGTTTTCTTGTCCTGTTTCCCTACACACTGGCTCACTGGGGATATCTGTTTATCCAAATGAACCTGACAAAGTACATTCCCAGTGCCAGGGACAGGCTCACTGTCCTGTCACATTGTGTCAGCGCAAAACACTGAGAAACTTCCATGGCCCAATTATGCTTCATTAAACTAATCCCATATTCTGTGTGTCAGGGAAAGAGATATCGAACCATCTTAGCCTTGTGTTTCCCAAAGGATAAACAGGATCACTTCCTTAAACAGAAAAAAACAAAAACAAGTTTTATTTTGGCAACCTGTGCAGAAAAGTGCCACTGGTCTCGGTCACCTCTCAAGCAGATGCTAAAGTATTGCTTTGCCTCAGTTTCCCAACTGAGTAGTAAACACAGAACGGGCTGCAAGCCTTTAAAAAGCCAGTATCATAGTTATAAAATGTGCCCCATGAACTATGCAGAAAAGGAAAATAAGACCCTTTACCTCCTGCTCAGGGGGTTTGCTCTGCAAGAGTCACTGCCAGGAGCACATCACCTCTTTGCAGCAAAGGCAAAAAGCACCAACAGGTATGCACGGAGGACAGGACTGCTTTTGTACAGGCAATATAGCAAGTAAATTTCCTACCAAGCTGAACAGTATTTGAGATAAAAGCTAAAACCAAGTAACAAAACTCCTTTCTGTAGTCTAAAAGTCTATAGAGCAAAGGTCCAAAGATTGTTTTCATTAGACCACTGTCACCCATTCAGCTTTCTAGAGTAATGACCTTGTGGCTGGATTATCATTTCCTGCAACTGGTCCTTTACAGCCAGAGAAAGATGGAAATGAGACTTTGCATAGTTAGATTCCAGAAGTTCAAACTCAGGAACTCCAGCATCCTGCTTTATTGCTCACCTGTTCTGAGTATTGAACAGAAGGTGACTAGCACAAGATCAAAATACACTGCAAGCAGAGGAAAGACAAGGGACCAGAGCACGTTAACTAGGCAGGGGATTATGACATGGGATGCAAGAACACCTTCAGGCTGCATTCCTATGTTCTGTTCTGACCAAACACCTTCTCCTCTTCACTGTCTGCTAGAAATGCCCAGCTATAATCCACTTTCCAATATGCCAACTCAACTGCTCAGGTGATCATACCCTAATCTATTTAAAATCAAGCCAGTTAGCTCAAGCACAGACTTACCCAGGGAGGAAGCTTAAGGGGATATATTCCACTCACACCCATCAGCTCATCTCCCACCCTACACAGAGCAGCAAGAAAGACAGAGGCTAACTTAACAGAAGGCTGAAGAAGGCTAAATCCTCTTCCCAGAGCTTTAAGAAGCAGAGGCAGCCCTGCTGTCCCTGCAGCTGCAGACACCTTGCTGCTCAGGCAGGCTGGTGCCCTGGAGCTGCAATGCAGAGCCCTGTCTCTGGCAGGCTGAGCTCCAAGGAGCACTCCCAGCACTCATCACAAGACACTGCAGGTGAGGGATTCAGTTCTCTGGGTCACACCACTGGTGGAACTTCCCATGCCTTAATCAGGTTCAGTAGGTCTTTGTCCATTTTGGCTCAAACTGTTTAGATAAAATTCCAGTGGGCTGCTGAGCCAGTGAGCCTGCTGGGCAGTGGTGTCCAGGGTTATTGCTGAAAGAGGACATGGCCACACAGCCTCAGTGAAATCAGGAGCTGGAAGAGAAAGGCATCCCAGTCTGAAATACTAAGCTTCAAATTAAAGAATAAGGGGAGGATATATGGTGTGTATATATATATATATGTATATATATATACACACCAAAGATGGGCAGAATAGAGAAAAATTGCTGGAAATTAAAGACTGCAGCAAAAGCACAAGTCACATCTTTAACATGACATCTGTCAAAGTAATCACTGCCAACATGTTGGAGCTAAAAAAAAAAATAAAATATCTTTCTAATGCTCTGTTCATTATCTGGTAAATTGAAAGAAAAACAACTGCCATTTCAGTAAGCACCAAAGATGGATCACTTGCAAAGGCAATGGTAAAGCTGACTCAGATGGAAAAAAGTATTCCTCCTAGAAAAACATGGAAGTAGGAAAGGTTTCAGAAACAGGTATTGTGACAGCAGTACTTAAACCAATAAACCTGATAACTAAATGTATAAAGTAGGTTGGATATTTGCCAAAATATCTTGCCTTATAAGAAAAAAGTTACTACACAGATCTAACACACTATAATTCACTGGGAGAAAGGGAAGCAGGAGAACACCAAGGGGATGGGGGAAGGTGGGCACTATTATCACACAGTCCTTCCCAGTTCCCAGGGATTTCAGTCCCTGAGTCTTAAACACCAGACACCAGCATGAAAGTGCTGACCTGAGACAGCCTGTGACCAAAGCAAGGTACATCAGGCAGTTCATACTCTGCAAGATTTACAATGGTCTCTCTCACTGTGCTCAGAAATGTCTTTGCAAATGAAGATAAGGAGTACCTAGTTACCTTCCTGAGGGTATTCATACAGTTGTTAAAAAGACTCACAGCCTTTTATAAATGATCCCACTCCTGGTAGCTATTCTTTGCCCTTAGTCCCCAGCCCAGAGCTTAGCCTTTGCAGCCCAAAAATCCATTACTCCTCATGTCCTGTCTTGAATACACAAGAGACCAAAATCTGCATAGACAAATCCAGAAATAACCTCAGGTTATTTGTTTTAGAAGGTGTATAACATAAAGAGAGAGGTGCAACATTTAAAAGGGGAAAAAAATGCTGATACTGGGAAACAAAGAAAGAAGTAAACATGCTGAAAGGAAGGGGCACATAAAGAGACCTGATTTGAGGAGCATAGAGGTATGAATAGACCATGTTGCATTGCAACAGATTTCTTTATGAAGAAAGGACATAGCCACCTCAGTAATAATCAAGCCCAAGGAAACACCTCTCCCTACACCAAAGAAAGTGAATTTAAGATGTAAAAGCATTTAATAAATTAGAATCAAACCAGTAGAGGTTGTTGTCCATTTTGGAGCAAAACCTACATAAAAAGATATTCAGAACACTTAATTAGCATTTCATTGAATTAATGGTGCCCAATACATTCAGTTATCTTGAACACTGCCAAACAGGATTCAATAAAACCCTGTGCCATTTCCATTGTGATAGCATCTATAGGTTCTAACTAAAATAAACCAAAATTTTGCAAGCAGACAGTACTCCAGTACTCCCAATTCAGAAAGACATAAGACTTAGGTGGGCAGCATTCAGCTCTGTCACTTCTCTTTTCATTTAATTTTCAGTTTTCAATGGATGCAGCATTCTAAAGCAACTAGTTAGTAACAAACAGGATTGCAAATACATTAGGTGTTCAGTAATGGCATGGATATTTTTATTTAAGAGCTGCAGAAGTCTTGTCACGCAATACTCAAGCTCCAAGCTGGTTGTGGTTCAGCTGTTGTCAGTATAACACATTCATCTTTAGATTGCTAAGGAAGCATCAAAGGTAACCAAGTCCGACATCTGTATTCGCTTCCCCTTCCCCCACATGTGGTCTTTTGAACTAGGAACAGTCAGTATTGCATTGTCCTCTTTGTTAGTGATGATCTAAAACCAGCTGACCTCTCAAACAAAGGCAAAGCAACCAGAGGAAGAACTGGGCTCAAAACTGGAACTTCAGATTAATCAGGATGATTCAGAGAACCTAGCAAGTGTACCAGTTAGGCAGGAACTAGCATGGGGAAGAACCTCCCATGAAAAATCAAAGTATTGCAAGTCTCTTTATGCTCTAGAACCCACTTTAAAAGTGGAACTCTTATTTATTTAGTTTAACAGCCAAAGTCAAACTTGTCCCATCTTCATTAGCAGATATGGTTTTCAACAGCTATCAATAAATATGGCAGGGATTTCTCTTAATCACGAATCTCAGGAGGAGGCCAGTTTTTGAAGGTAATTTTTCCTTCAATGGTACAAGTAAAACCAATACAGAAAACTGCTGCAAAGAGTACTGAGACTGCAACTTCATTTCTATTTGTTTGAAGTTTGTTAGTGTGCTTTAAAGAATTGCCTTTGAAATATGAAAAAGCAAAGTCACATTTTTTTAAAACTTCTGAATGTCTGACAAAGCTATAAAATTGATAAATATCAAACTAACTTAGATAAACAGACACTTAGATGTGAATGAGGAAAATTACACAGCCAAATGAAGCCTGGTTACAACTAACATCAGCAATACAAACATCCAAGCACCAGTGAATAAACCAAAACCTCCAGTCATTTTCCCAGGTGCTCACAACACCAAGTTTTCCACAGATCTCCATTTTTACAGATACCCTGGAATTCATCTTGGCATAACGACCTACCTCTGTATGTCTTGAATGAAGTGCATTGTACTCCTTCTTGAGTTCTGCCTCCCTCTCCTCAAGTCTGCTAACTGAAAGAATTAAAAAAAATATAATTAAAATTAAATTCAGAGAGTAAATGAGAGGGGCTTGTCTAGGATGAGGCAACCAGATCAGAGATGAGAGTATTCTTAGTAGTGAATAGCAAAGAGAGGGGTAAAAAGTCTGGTGGTTCTTATGTTTTTAAACTCTCAGTACTTCAGCTTCCCAAGTGCATCAGCAGCAGCACAACCTTACAATTTGCAGTCCTCACAAAAAGCCCAAGTACCATTTTCCCTGGCAGATTGCCACTCCAATGAGATGGGATTGTCACATTTGAGGACAGTTTACTGCTCACACCAATCCAGATTGTTCCACATGTGCACATGGAAACCCCAGGAAGAGGCAGAAGTCACATCACAAAGCTAGACCCAGCCTTGGATGAGAGCTGGGAGCTCCAGTCAGGGCTCTGCATTGGTTTCCTAGAACATAACCACACCATCTCCAGAGGTATTTAACTAGGACAAACACAAACAAGGTATTTCTTAAAATAGCTTCAAGTCCTAGGTTGTGGCACAGAAATTAAGACTTTTGCTGGCATTCACTCATATTCCACTGAGAATTAAGGCAACAGATTCAGGGAAAGAAAACATGTGAATATTTCTGTAAGTACGCCAAGAAGTTAAAAATACACCTAGCAGATCTAGTAGAACTTCAGACAACAGGTTCATATTAAGAGGAGATCAACTGGAACAAACTGTGACAACCCTGTGCAATTAATATTCAGAAAAACTAAAAGAATTCAGAACTTTTTTCACACACACCTATTTTTCCCATTCGAACAGAAAACATTTTTTGCTGCTTAGATGTGAATTCCATCTTTTTATTGAGATATTTCTGAGCACAATATTTACGTGACATAAGCATAGGTTTCAAGTTCTTTAACTGAGTTACTCTTATTCCACTTCCCATGTTCGAATACCCCTGGGAAACTTCAAATTTATAGTTACCCATCACCAGAGACTCACTGCCAAACACACATTATCTGAAGGCAAATGCCAGCACATTCTCTGCCATTTGCACATTTTCATATTGCCAACTGTATCTTCTGAAAATTAATTCTCAATATACCTTTTTTTTCCCCTCCATGTAACTGTATTTTGGCTCAGTGTTTTATCATAAGTATATTTCAATTAAAAAAAAAAAGAAAATCTTTGCCAGAGTCAAGTGCTGGAACCAAAATACAGAATTGTCTACTCACTCAAATCTCTGTAAACTTTCCTAGCTCCTAATCTAATCTTGCTCTTACAAGAACATTCCTTGACACAACCTTTTGCACTCCACCTATAAATACCCAACCAAAAGTATTATATCAAATTGTATTTAGACTAATGCCAAGATTTAACACTTTCACTTCTGTACTGTTATCAAACTGAAAAGCTCTTTGGATCAAACAGCAATAAGTGATGTACAAGTGTTTACAGCACAACGTATATAAGAACATACTTTACAGCACAATACATACATAAATGTGTATTTTTGAGAGGCACTGCAGAACACGACACCTAAAGAATGGAAGAATTTAACTTATTATTTTAGGCAACAAATGTTTTAAGCCTCCTTGTACATTTAAAGGGAGGTTGCATGGAAGTCTGTGGTAAGTGCCTACAGAAACAAGTGTCAGGATGTGCAGTTACAAAGCTTGAGACGACAAAACAAATTTTATCCACTAATTTAGACAGACTGGCATTCTAGTTAGAAGTAATGACATTTTACAACAGTTGACCATCAGAGACATCCCAGCAGTAACCAGTGGGCAGCTACAAGGCAGAGCTCAGCAGCTTTAGCTGCCCACACCCCACCCAGCGAGGGTTGTGTTCACTTGTGAATCCACCACCTCCAGGCTTTGCATTGCAGTCCCCAGAGTCCCTCCATCCCCGCAGACCAAGGGGCTGGAACCTTCCTGCTGCGCTAGACGTGCTTTAGACAGGCAGACAGCCTGGCAATCAGCAAGTGCAAACTGCATGGCTAATTGGCTTCGTGTTTTGTGAAACCCGCTCCCTCCCCTAGAAACAGCGTCCAGGCGGCCGGCGAGAGAGGGCTCCGGCCCACGCTGCCGCCGGGTGAAGCGCCGCTGCCTCAGCCTGGACGCTGAAGTCGTGGTTCAATGCGGCCTCACCAGGAGCCTGCAGAGAAACCATGGCAATGCACCTCGATATTGTTTGGTACGCTCTTGTCTAGACAGTGCAGACAACACCAGCTCCTAGAAATCCATTTTATCCAGTGGATTCTGGGAAAAGTACTTAACACGGTGCATTTAACGGAGTTTAACACCACATGAGGTGTTACAAACACCCTCCTCTGTAGCCATCCATAACACACCTTCATGAAATCCACAAGTGTTTCCCACTCATGGATATAACAATTTCACAGTGGTTGAGGGTCCATAATGAAGCATGCTATTTTCTCCTTCTATGGCCCAATTTTAAATCGTTCTTAAGTCATAGAAGGCAAATGTACATAGATATGGGTACTGCATAGTGAAGGAGAACATCTCCATTAAATCTGATAACTGTTTGTTACATACAAAGGTTAAAAAAAAAAATGAAGGCCCTGTAAGATGAAGCAACTGACATTCAGCATTTCTGGAAGCCACTTCCAGCTGTGTAACACTTCACTGTCCTACAGCTGCAAGTTTTCAGTCATAAGTGGATGTGCACTAAGTTTATACACCCTCAACAGACACCACATTAACAGTGCTCAAAAAGCTCTTCCACTACCTGCAGGATGATAGACATCACTGGAAATCTGTTCTACCCAAAACATGCCTCCCATCAAAGATAAGACCTTAACAAAACGATCAACCAATAGAATATGCTTCCCTTTTCCACTTAAACACTGTGGAAAATATTACATGTTCCCTGAGGATCAGAAATCACCACAGACTTTAACTCAGAAAATACATGAACCTAGTAAAGAACAGCCAGAAGAATTCTGAAGACCACCAGATGCTGGCCTCAAAACCTTGGAGCGACTCAGTAAGTCACTATTAAAGGTACATTCTTATCAGGAGTAACAGGAACCTAACGGCAATGAAATCGGAGACAGAAAAGAAAAAGTCTTTCACTGGCACACAGAAGTACATTTAAAAGTAAATTGTCACCAGTTCCATTTTACTCCATCAGCACACAAAAGAGTGGAAGTCTGGAACCACCCTGATAACACCCCCCAAGAGGAGCAGAGCTGGGGGTGCCTGACACACACTGGGTCTGCAAAGTGGCAACCAGACACGGTTGCCATCCATTGGACTTCAGTAACAAGACAAAAGGCTTCTCTGGTATTTCAGTCTAAGACTTTTTTTTGCACTGGTATGTCAAATTCTTAATGGGTAGATGATAAAATCAGTGTGATGATATACATCCTAAAAGCAAAACATGCATTGTCTCTGTCTTAATATGTCTTTATAAAGTCATCATATCCTTGTTACATCATGGAAGACGGAACATTTGAAGATTACTCTGTGTAAGGTATTACATGTGCAAAATATAATACACAAAAGTGTCACTACTCACAGCTGCAAGTCTACATGGAAAAATGTCAAAGGTCTGCCAGCATCATAAGTATGAGCATAAAATGCAAATATTCTGGTATTTTTAGGCTGATGAGAAAGCACCTCGAACACCACCACAAACTCATGCTCAAGGTCTACCTGCAACCTTCTCCAGCATCCTACCATATTCAATGTCCTGAGGTACCAAACCTAATCAAAGTTCTCTGAAATCAACCAAGCCTAAAAATGGGAGATTAATTACTACAGCAAACTAGAGAAGCCTCCGGAGTTTCTGCCTCCTGACAGCATTACAAAGACTGAGGCAGCAAAGCTGCCCACTCTGCCTGTTCAGAAATCAGAGCTTACCTCCCAAGTCTGATGGCTTTTACCAAGTTTGGAACACCCTCCATCTGTATGTTGTCCTCTGCCTCAAACGGCTGAGAAGCCTGAAGGGGAGAAAGAGAAACAGACCTGCTAGAACGCCAGATCCAAGCAGTGTGATGCCTTCAAGAGGAATTACACATTCCTGCTGCACAAACCAGGACAGAGGTCCAGCTCAGTCATGAGCCTTTCCTAGCACCAAGACTATCTGAAGGCTCTCCTTGGATAGCTTTCACCCAGCTCCATTCTTCGAAGCAGGTCTCACACCAAAGTTAAGATAGAGATCAAGCTGAATCAATCCCATGATCCAGGAGGACCTTACAACCTATTAAGTAGTTGCTAAAGAACAGTCACATCAACCATGGATTGAAGCTGCAGACTGAAGCTATCAAACAAGTATTTAATCTGAAAGTGGTAAGACCTGAAAATAAGCAGCACAGAAAACTGATTTGTAAAACAAGTGATACATTAACTCCCTGTCAAGATCAACATCTCCATGCAGCCCTTCTCACTGAACTATAGGGCTAGTTCTCAGTTTAAGAAGTAGGGCACTTTAAATTATGAAGATAATTTAGCTGTCGAGAATGCTCTGTTGATAGAAAATATCAACACATACAAATCCCTGACACTTCCAGACTGTTCAAGTATCCACTACGTCTCAGACCTACAAAATCACTGTAATTTATCAAAAAAATGACATAAAACTTTAAAAAGTACCTCCTTAAACATTCTGCTACAGCCATTTAATATAAAGACAACCATATGCCAGATCTCACAAAGGTTGGAATTCAAATGAACAAGGATATATACAAGCCAACTTCTAGCCAAAATGAAGTTAAAAATCCTTTGGATCTAGTACCAATTAGTCATCTAGTCCCTGCCCAAAACAGAGTTTCACTGAGAAGAGCTTTGATTGATTGACTGTTTTGAAAACAGCGGGCTGCTTCATTTATACATTTGGCTATCGAAGCAAGTAACTTTTAGAGATAATCCAACATGAAGTCAGCATGAACACAGCAGCTAGAACAGACTGGATCTGTTTTTAAACCCAGGTATCCAGTGACAACACAGGAAAGTAAGATTCCAAGAGACATTTGAAGCCATTTTCTTCATTGCTGCAACATTTACAGCAACAGAATTATTACAACAATCAAACCCCAGCACCTGAACCACTAGCACAATACTCACTTAATTTGAAAGCATATATGAGCAGTTAATTACAAGCCAGTGGATTTCAACCTCCTCTCACCACTTTTGTTCAGGTATATTAATAGACGAGTTGAAAGCAGGTCAATCACTGCTCTAATTTTCTACTCCATTTTATTTCAGCCTCCAGTCCTGCAGCGTGACTCAGTGCCTCTCCCGAGCTAACCGCTCCCTCTGCCCCATCTAGTGGACTACTGATTCCCACAACACAACACAACACAACCAGCAGGTGCTCTTGGGACCTCCCCACCACATCAGGCAGACAGGAAAGTCACCGAGAAACACTTTAGTCACAAACAAAGCCTTCCTTTTCAGTACACTTTGATGTTGCCACATCTCCTCACTGAAAGTTTCTTCAAGCTGAGCAAATGATACCTGAGGCACAGCCTAGGGAAGGGCAGTGGGGGAATCTGCTTTGTAAACAAACCACTGTGGATGAAAAACAGCTGCACTGAGAAAAAAGGGGCAAACAGTAAGCTCCAAATTTGTTAATCAAGAAATACAAGAGGTCAAGCTGTTCTGTTCCTTCTTTTGTGGAAATAAGATCAGTTCTCCTGCTCTCAGTCTCTGAAAAATTTGTAGGAACAGTCCAGACCCCCACTGAACAAACCTCAACTTTTCAGCTCCTTTCGAGGATCTATTGAAAAGCCTTCTTGTATTCCCTGGAATAAACACTGCAGCTGAGCCATACCTAGGAATAGCATCACTGACAGACGTATTCCATAGCAGTGCAGTTGTTCACACCATCATGTGCACAGACATGCAAGTCCAATCTCAAAGCAACGTGAAGCTTCCAGCTGAGAGTTCACATTGGCGCCTCCCTGTTAACTGGACAGGTCCGTGTTAAACTGCTGCTGCAGCTCTGTGCAGGTGTATCTCAGAGCACCAGATGCCTTCAGATTATACATCATGAAGTTGTCTACCTAGGTGTACAGTACAGTAATGCTGCCATCTGGAAAGCTCAGAGGAAAATAATATACCAAATAAATTAACATCTGCAGAAGATTCTCAACACAACCCGGTCTCTTGAAGCCAGTGAAAACAACAGTTCTGTTTAGCTTCTGAGGAAATACAATCTGCATGTTTTTAGGTCAGCTACCAAAATGTTTGTCTCATATCTCAAATAAAACCTACAGCCAGCAATAGCAATGGCTTCACAATGTCACCTGATGTGGGAAATACAATCAGCCCAACAGCTGCATCACAGCATTTGCAGCTCTGAAGACCAAGAGCTCTTTCTTGTCTGTTTTGTTGTTGTTGTTTTGCTTCTTTTTAAACATCCTAGTCTCCCCCAAATATATAATCAAACTTGAGCATAAATTACAAAGCTAAGGTTTTATAAACTTATGAGGTATGAAAATATATCTGTGCCTTGGTTCTCCTGTCAAATGCAGTAGGAGAGATCTTGGTTGTACTTTAGCACTTGGCAAATCCAGAAAAGAAACCAAATCTTTCAACTCCCACAGCCTACCACCTCCATCAGAAAGCACTTCAACCATGCAGATATGTTTTTCAGATTCTCTCATAAATAAGTTATTCTGAGAATGATTGCTCCAGAAAACATACTCCCAAGCTGTTCCATTCCCTACAATTGTCTTTTACTCCAAAAAAAATAATTAAAAAAAAAATAATACATAAAAAGAACTGACACTCATAAAAAGGGAGGCAAGGACAAGAAAGAAATTAAACCTCCTGGGCCCCCAGAGAACTCAGTGGCACATCACATGAGCACTGAAAGGTAACTGGAGACCAGGCAGGAGCCAAAGCAGTATCATGTGCCCTCGTGAAGCGTTCCTGCACAAGCAAGCTGCGCATTGCTATTACAATTAACAGCTCCAAGTGCCTAGTTTTCCAGATTCAAGCTTGAAATTCAAAGCATTCTAATGCTGCCAACTAATTACTAGCAGAGTTAGGGGCCTCACCACAGCAAAGACTTGAAATAATGTGAAAGTCAGATGTATTCCAGCTCTTGTAGGAAATGTTTAATATTATATCAAAGACTGGTGTCAGCCTCAGGCAAATCACTGAAGCAGAAGGGAAGGAGAAAAGCAGAATTTAAGTGTTAAACTTTTTTTTTTTTAAACTTGGCATTTCCATGCTTGGTGCACCTCTGTGGCATTCAGAGGTGCCCTCTGCTGTTGAGAAAAAAAAAATAATGCATGAAAGTTTAGTCAAGTCATAAAGCAAACAAACAGATATTTGCTCACACTCAGTAAAAGTGAAAAAAGTAAAAACACCGCCTGTACCAACATCATCCCTAGACAAACCCCAGGAACTTTATGATATTTCATTTGCTTTAACTTCCACAAGCCAGAGCCCCTGAAGGCAGGAGCGCTGTCCTTGCTCTGCCCCCTGCACAGGTAACGCTGACAGCTAACACACGAGCGCCAGGGCAGAGCCAAACCACGGAGAGTCACAGAGGAGAGCAGCAGTGCAGGGTGAGCCGAGGAGAGGGCTCACGGGCCAGAGAGCCACACCACTGCAGCACATCCCTGCACTCAAACAGACATCACAAATCCTTACACCTCTGCTCTCCTTGAAGCAGTTATAGTTTACAAAATATCCCAGGATGCAACATATCACACCAGTTTTGGGCAGCAGATTCAACTTCAGCACCCACCACAACGCACCAAGTACCAGGGCTGAGCGCTAGACATCATGCAAGAGCGGTAATTCAACAACCATCTGCTCCCACCGTTCAGGATTTATATCCACTGGGGCTCACAGTCCTCCCAGCAGTGCCACCACGCCACCCTGTCATCGCTCCCTCTTTCCATTTCCTCCTATGACAGAGCAGACTGTGGTAGTTCACTCATCCAGGAGGCAGCTGATAGCAACTGCTCAAGTTTGTAATGCAGGGGAAAAAAAAGTCAGTGAACCACAGAAACTTGGTAATTTGCTGACACAAAGTAAGCTTCTTATTTCAGCTCTTTTAATTTCCAGTGGCAGATTTATTCCAATCTAGCTGGTTGAGTATGTGGCCAGGAATGTAATCCCACATGATAAATTTAAGTGCAAAGAAATAACTGGGTTTTTTCCTGTGACAATCACTAAGACTGCAAAAACAAGCATGTATAATTCAGGACATAACAAAACTGTGGCTTCTTGAGCAATTTGAACTGGCATGCACGTTTAAGCACACACAATCATGCTGAACACTACCACATAACTTCAGAACTGCCCTCTCCCAGGGCTAACGAGTCTTCACTACACGCTCAGAGTGGAAGGTGTTCAAGAGAACAAGTAGAAACTTTTTAATGGACAAAACTCCCAAGCCTTGCTCATTTGAGGGAGAACACAGAGCATGAGAAGGAAGCAGTCTACAAAAAGCAGAAAGTCTCACAGTTAAAGTACTACATGGGACCACATCTCACCTTGTTTTCTGTTCTAAACTATTAATCACATCAAACTGATGTTGCTATCTCAGGCTCTGCACTCTGACACGAAAAAGCAAAGCCAGGTTTTATTTCCTTACTTGCTCTGTGCCAGGCATTTGCAATTCCAATTATCAGCGACACCACTGCTACTATTTTGAATGTTGGTGTGGTAACAGCTGGCAATACCACAGATGAATTTAGATGCACATGCAGTAGTATATGAAGTAGAAGAAAAAAAGAAATACAGCTAGAAGACTTGTGGCTGCATCCAGTGACACCCTGGTACCTTTGGTACCACAGGACAGACCAACTGCCTTGGCTATAAAACAGAAAACAAAGTAATGCAGTAGTGTTAGACTACTTCAAGAACATGTATACTAGTATTGTTTTCATAGCCTAGAAACTCAGTGTACTAAAAAGAAATCCACAGTTCACTTGCATAACATTCATTAGGTGTTCAGTAATTGTGCTTGTGCCCCCTTTGATCTTGCTCTGCATCAGCAGAGTGTCAAACCTTTGGAAGAGTCTTTCATGTTGTCCCAGACAACTTATCAACCCAAATCATAAGCAAAATTCAACATTTAACACAGTTCTGTTGTTTCTCTAAAGTTATATTTTTGCCATCACAAAAGGTTTTTCTCCAATAAACAGATTTTGGAACTGTTTAAAAGTCAATGCTGAACTTTATGTTATTGTAACTGTTTCTCAATAACACTATTTCTGACAAAAAAGTGGTTCTAGCCAACACTCAGTGGTTCTACTGGAACAATTGACTTTCTCATGCAAATACTTTAATGATGATATACACACACACATATATACACAAGGTAATTAAATGTTTCAAATCATACATATATTTTATTATTTCAAATGCACAGATCCATAGAACAATACAAAATGGTGTTATGTACATCAGTAAATGGTAAGTGCAATTTTAAGAGAAATTCCAGGTATGCTGCCACACACATTGCCAGGAATCCAAATAATTTTTCTTTTATGTGCAACTAATTTGTATTTTTTTATCCTATTAACAGGATAAAGTAATGTTATAGACAGCATGATGCAACCTTGATGCCATAATCCTGTTGTCAGAGTACAGGGTCTCCCATTAAGAAGTTGTTTGGGCTGTGGGCTTAGAGCACAGCCCTTCTGGAAACACTGTCCTTTGTTACCAAAACAGACCACTCAACTCTTGTTCCAATGTTTTCTTTTCCTCTTCTGCTGCTTTTAAACACACACACATTTCCATTCACAAGAATCAAAGCATTTC
The DNA here is from genome assembly GCA_907165065.1 of Caprimulgus europaeus. Next base: position 1,470,979 of record OU015543.1, on the reverse strand, counting down.
TGATACAAGTCTCTACAATATGCTTTACAATTATCAATTTTAGCTTGACTTAGTCCATGAAGATACACTCCTGGAAATTAACCATCTTTGTTCTCACTAGAAAAGACTGCTTGAAGTGTTTCTCCATTGCTGTCTGTACAAAATCTGAGAATATTTTAGCTGCAATGGACCAGAAGAAGTACATGCCTCCCAGATTTGCCAACAGCATTCTAAACCACTCCAATTTCAGACAGATCCAGCTCTGCAGGCCACCTACGTTAATCTTAACACTAGCACACTACTGCTTCCACCCTGCTAGACTCACTTGTGCCACTGAAAATTACACTTTACAGGAAGATTATTAGACCTTAAGTTGAAAAAGAGAACTGTAACTTGCTGCATTATGGGCAGGAAAGGTGGCTGAGTAGAAGTAAAGGAAGAAAGAATAGTGAGAAGTGGCTATTTGACAACAGGCACTCTGCTTTTAGCAAGTGATCTTATCTCAAGCTTATCAGGCTTGATCCAGTCTTACTTTACCTTTCTGCATGGCCCAGCAATAAAAGCTGTATAGAAATTGACAGACATGCTAGTCTTATGTCAATAGAAGTTAGCTTAGAAGCTTGACAAACTATTCACATTAATTCATATTGATGGTTATTTCTACACTACGTCAAAAATGTTAAATGAAAACAAAACCCACAACCTCCATTGCATGTTTAACACAGTAAAAAACAAAATTAATCCATCATTAGCAGCAGAGCTCTGTCACCTTCAATCTGAGGCTGCAGGGTGGAGGAGACAAAATGGGAAGAGAAGACTTCTGTGGGTTTGACTATTTTTTTTTTCCTCTACTCTTAACTTAACTAGATGTAGAAAAACTGGTGATGGAGCTTCATTCAGTGACCATGTACTGGATAAGACACAGCCCAGCAGAAAGTCTAAGCTACAATATAGTCACACTGTAACTTCCAGCATTTCAGGAATACTGATCCTTGTTATCTTTTTCCAAAGCTTACACAAGTTTTTGTAAATTACACAGAACATCTCCAAAAGGGGAAATGCTCTTCCTTAACTCTTTGCCTGTAAAAACTAAATGCCTCATAGAAATAAATAATTCAGCAAAAATTGTAAAAGCTAAAGCATCAATGGTATTTTCATCCCAGTAGTATTTCTAAACTCAAAAATTACATCTATTTTTAAATAGACAACAGTTTAACTGGAAGAAATGTAGCTTGTTTTATGATCTCTAACAAGGGAATAAGTTCTAAATATCTCCCCCAAAAAGTTGCTAAACATTAAAATAGCATGGTCTGAAAGGAAAACAGAAGTAGGGTACCAGAAGAATCATGTTATGAGTTACAAGCTTGTATCTAATTTACTTGCCTTAATTCTAAGGAAAACCAACTTACACAAGAATCAAACCTAGTTGTCTGTCCAGGAATCTGATAGCACAGATGTTTAACATATGATTATCATTTTACAGAAAAAAATTGAACACACACCAGTATCACCTAAAGGGAGTGCAGGATGTTTCACTTACTTTGATCAGCATAGTTTTTTGCTTTTAGTTCAAGCTGTCGAGTTTGTGATTCTAATGCTTCCACTCTGGTCTGTAAGTCTTTTTTCTCTTGCTCTTGAGAGTCTTCAAACTCAATGAATTTCTAAACAAAAAATAAAAAAATTGTTAGATTCAACAATTAATTACAGATCTTTTTAAAAAGACTGAGCCAAAGGCAAAGAACAGATATGCAGTCATTCCTCAACTGGTTTTTTAGAAAGACTTCCCCATCAAGTAGCATGCAGGAAACAACACAGCAGCCCTTCACAGCACAGAGCGGTGCAAACAAGTTCCTAAAGCAAGAGAACAGATCTCCAGCCCACATTTAAACATGAAGGACATGAACTATTTTAGTCCAGTGTCCATCAGTCAAGCACCCCACTTAGGTTGCTCTGTGGAATCACCATCAGCTAAGTGCCAACTACTTCAGAGAAGCCTGCTTGGGACTCACAGATTATTTCATTCTTTCCTAACTTCCCACACCTGCCTGCCAGCACTGCATGTCAGCACAGAGTCGGGCTATCCTGAGATCTGACTGAACATTGGTGAGAGATCTTCACCTGGAAACCAGGAAGGTACAGACCCTGCAGCAGGGACACACCTGCAATAGTGCCAGCCAAAATTACACACTGGCTTTTCACTCCCACCCAGTTTCTGTCACTATTCAATAGGTTGTAAAATGCACAGGGGTCTTTATCAAATACTTCATAACCACCTGTCAGATGCACAGGAAACTATTTACAGGCACTCTGCAACTGTGCAGATCACCATCATCTCCTGCCACCTTGGTTGACCAACTTCATGCCTCACAGTAGTCTGAAGTTCACAGATGCATACAGCAGTGTTTACCTTTTATAACATTAAAGCTACCAATTCAGCATTACAGCAGCTTTTAAAGTGTATTTTTTGCTATTTATATTAACCAAAAACCCAAGAAATTCAGTGTGTACTGGTAGCACAAATATTCCCAAGAGCCAAAGATATCTCAGGGCATGTAGTACTCTCTATTCTGCACTGCAGAGAGAAGGCAAGGCCAGAAGCATAAGTTACGCAGAAGGCTCATTGTACAGGGAGGAAAAGTGTACCAGAGCCTTTGCAGGAAAAAACCAACCAAACCAAACAACAAAAAACCCCCAACAAACATCCAAGACAGCTGAAGGGTCAGAAAGCAATCTGCAGCTGGGTACCACATGGAAGCAAAGACACAGGAAGCAGCAACTTAAAACCAGTAACATTATAGGTGATTTGAATATAATTTTTTCCTATGTATTGTTAAGAAAACTTAGTGAGGAAAATACTCCAAAAGCTCACAACTTTTCATAAGCTACTATTAAGTTTTAGTCAGTGTGGTTTATAGCTTTTGCAAGACCAGAAACTCATAACCCTATGAAAAGAGCTTCAGTTTAGCAGGGTCATCAGAAGAAGTTTTGCTTGAAAATTACCTCAGATGCAGAAGTGCATCAAAATCTATGAAGTGGAACAAGAGTTCCTTTCAGAGCAGCTCTCCATGGCTATCACAGGACTGGGCATGGTGTTCATGTGACTGTGCTTGAAGCTAAATCATGAAATAATTGAGGAAGAGATGACACCAGCCCAGGTAGCACTGATTTGGGTTCTGGGATTTAAAATTAGTTCTGCTCCAAAAAGACAGGTGTGCAAGGGTCTTTGTACCCCCTTCACGACAAAGTTTGGGAATATTAATGCTGAAAAACTCAAACTTTCAACTTGTTTCACATCACCTTTGCAGTAAGTGATACAAGACTCTTACCCCCTTTTATTAACCATTCAAGTCATGTCTGGCTTATTGTTAGCAGACTCTCTTCTTAAAAAGGGCTCCAGAGTTTGACACAAGTTTGGCACTGGGTCTAAAGACCAACACAGTTTGTTAAATTAAACATGGGAAAGCATGAAAGAAGAATTATCAAACTGTAACATCTTTGTTTAGTTGCTTCTCTGATGATTTCCCCAAGTCAGATGTGTCTCATAACTTGCAAAAGGCCAGTGACAATTATACTTTGGAACAAACAGCCGTTCAAAGCCATCAATGTCATTGTTGCTCATGAACCTAAAGATAGGCATCACTTTGTGTTTCCTCTCAAGTTCTTCAACTGCAAATGTCAAAACTAGTCTTGTATTAAACAGTTTTGTTATCTTCCACTAGTTCCTCTTCATTTTTAATAAGCCAGAATTTAAGTTACATCTCTTCAAAGCATTTTTATAATTAGAGCTGGGTAATTTTTTTTTCCTCTGCTGAAATCTATACCAGATCATATGATGGACTGAGTACTTTAAACTTTGAGTGTTCCTGTTTGGTTTCATGTCTCCTGGTGACAGTATTAACACAGGCAGAGCCCCAGGAGATTGATCACCTCGTCCTGACTAAGCCTGTATGACTATGATGGAAGGACTAGTCAGATAAACACCACAACAGCCAAGGACAGGCTGAGCACCCTTTAAAAAAAAATAAAAATAAATAAAATTATATTGGCAATACACTCACATCTGCATCACTGAATGTAAATGCAGCAGCGTATGTAGGAACATGTTAGCCACTCAGGATATGGATACTGGCCACTCTCTCATGTCAACTTAAGCTATTGGTTACACAAAATACAAAAGCAGACAAAAATCTAGCTTTCCTCATTTTAGGTGACATCCTGTCTAGGCCACAAAGCTGTATCTTACAACTCTAACAAGAAGTGAGAGTTTTTCTCAGTGCCTTTTTTTTTTTTTAAAGAACATGCTGAAGGACATCAACATGTCCTCAGAATAATCAGACCAAATATCACCAGATTACAGGAGATATGGCTAGAACAGTCCTTAAAAGCTCATCTTCTTTCAAGGCTCTGATGCTCAGTGTTGGTATCTGACTCCTAATTCTGATTAGGATACAACGAGGTGTAAGCACAGGATGTGATGCACACCTCCTCCTGCATGTGCCTCCTGCTGAAATCCAAGCCTGTGATACCTTCATGAACTATGTTTGGCAACTCCCATTTAATCCTTCCCATTTTCTCCAGGCAGTATCAGCTATGTCATTTCAGACAGACATTTGTCTAACCTGTTCTTAAAGACCTCCAATAAAAGTATGGAAAAAGTACTTCACAAGTAAGATTCAGAGGTCTTTATGTAATCAATTTTAAATCTACTTAGAAGTTCACAGCAATAATAATTGCAATAAACAAGAACTCAGACTAACAATGGAACAGCACAGCACACACATCTGGAGCCCTCTCTGATGCATCTAACCATTTAATCACTTTGTAATACAGCACCAGCCCAGTTAAATGTCTCTTCCTATATTTATGTCATATCTGTTTCCCTATATATTAACTTGTTTTCCCACCACACGATCCAGGTGCAATATTAAGCATATCTGATGTCAGGGTTCCACCTACTTGGCAGTGTTTATTACCCTGTGACACGTCCTTCAGCAACTTTTTTTTTCCAATGATGCCAGCTTTTCCACCAATGGCATGTTCTTCCTGGACTGGGTCAAGTTAACTATGAAGCCAGCTCAGCTGAAGTTGGGGTAGATAAAAATATATGTAACTGAAAACAATTGAATAAATTTTACACTATTTTAGCAAGCTTTTTGTATAAAGGATCTCAGTTTTGCTCTCATATAAATTAAAAATACTTAATCTCTCACTGCAGGGTGTTTAACTTTCAGAACAGTAAGGAAAGGCAGTCATTGAGTTCACACTGTCACTTAAACTGCTTTCCATAGCAGTAAATCCTTTTTCATGGCTGCAAAAGTAGCAATCAGGTATTGAACATCAGATCTTAAGAGCAGCACAATCCCACCAACAGTGAGTGGAAAAGCTGACAGATAAATTAGCTTGACATGGCTGAAAGGAGCAGATGTTATCCTGGTTCCAAGTTCACACAAAACCTCCTCTGCCAGCCACACACCCCCAGGTATGGAGCTGTGGACTCCTACAGAAGTGAAACTCAGTGTATAAAACAGCAGAACCCCAAAGCCTTGTTCCTCTCCCACTTCTCCGTGACAGGGCATGCTGCTAAAGCTCACTCAGTGGGAAGGCAGGTCCTGCAGAACTGTGAGCAGAACAGCTGGTTCCTCTATTTCTTTAGCTGTATCACAAAACAGACCACGTTAAAAGTCAGACAAGTGACTTCAGACAACCAAAAAGACCATGACTGTTACCCAGAGGACTGAGAACTATGCCCAGAACTTCTGAAATTATTATATTTTTATTTTTAAGTCACAGAAGTCCACAGGAACAACTTCCAAGATGTTTCTTTAGCAACACTTTTCAAGTAGAGAAAATAAAAGAGGCAAATCAGGGCAATGGCATAAGGAGATTCCTATCCAAACAGTAAACTATTAATATTCATCAAGATACTACTGCAAATAAAAATTCCTACAACAGCAAGCAGAAAGTAAAAGAATGTATGTCAGTTCTTCAAGACAGTTGGAACAGATGATATGGAATATTGAACCTAGTAGCTCAAAATTCTCCATTTTCCTACCAGATTAGACAAGCAACCTCCACCCTGAAAGGAAAGAAACACACTAAGCCAAGAACTTGTCCAAGAAAAACAGTGCTATATTCACATTTCCTCCTCTCATTTCAACCACACTGCATCCATCAGATTATCTCAACATTAAAAACAAGTAGTTGCAACTACTGAATAAAAGATGTACCTCTCATGGACATATGCTTTATCTGTGACAGACATTTCCATATTTGCAGAGTAACTGACCTCAACTCTGCACTTACAACTGAAAATACAGTCTTTGGTCTAACTGCACTTTGGAAAGCATCACTAAGTGGTCTTGCAGCATGAGTACAAGTTTCTGAATGGCATAATGCTTGTCCCCTCAAGTTAATTCATCATGACACAAAGAAACAGAGATCTCAGTGAAGAACACTACCAATGTAAGCATGTACAGCTCCTGAAGAGCCACAACACCACAATTAACACCATGTTCTATTTCATCATATTGTTCTGGTTTCTCTTCTGCTGCCCAAGACCTGCTTTTTTCAATCTGACAAATACTGTCTGTGTTTCAAGCCTGATTGTCTCATGAAATAGTTCAGAAATTTATCACTTAACAAAAAGAAAAGATATTTTATGAAAAAGCCTTTTACATGCAGCTTGTGTCAGCACCAGTGCTTAGGTCTCTGCAGCAATAGTTCCCAGACTGCTGTCCACAAAGCACTGTCACACAGCTACAGGTTTGACAAGGAGGATGGATGGGCTCTTGGGCTAAGAGCTGGGGGAAACCCTTCACACGACAGGACTTAGTGGCAAACTACTGAAGTCCCTGAACAATTATTCAAACAACATTTTTCACTTACTTATTACCATAATGCATACAAATATTTGTACAGGGCTAATGTTTTTCAAATTAAGTTTTTATTACCAATATTGTCTTCATCCCCAGTGTTGCTATTCTTCCAATTTTCAGAAAAACAGAAGGCAGCCCAATCCCAGAGATAAGCACAGGACAAAGTCGGGAAATAGACTTATAAGACAGCTTGTTCTATTAAAGATAATGCTGTCAATCCAATTTCCTCCAGGAGTTTGGCAAGACAATGAGCTGGAGGAAGTTATCCTGCACAGCCGCTTTCTATTGTATTGCTTTATAATCTCACAGAATATAATGCTGCACAGGCTTCTTCACGCTGAAGGAATTCTCAGATATTTTTATTTCAGCTTTTGTAGTGACATCCAAAGTCAGAGTTTATGTCATCAAAGAGTCTGCACCACCTGCAGCTTCATGAACCAGCTCTGAAGGACTTCGGTCTGGACAGCATGTATTCCCGCATTCTTGGCCATGCATTCTCTCTATTTTTTTGTAAATACCCTCTATAACCGATCTGAAACGGACAATCCCCGTCCCGCCACGGAGACGGTCCGGAGGGAAAGTGAAAGAGCGGAGCAGTCGGAACGTTTCCGTGTTTGCTCTGCAAAGCAGCGCTGCTTTTCCTCTATGGAGCCGGTGGCTGGAGCCCTGCGCTTCGGAGCGCTCCCAGAGCCACTGAAGAGCCCTTCAGGGAGAGGACCCGGGGACACAGGCCACGGAGCTCTGCCATCAGCTGCGCTCACAGGCCGCAGGACACTGCCCGGGCAGCACCCACCCGCCCGGCCGAGGCAGCGGGGCGGGCAGGGACCGGGCGCTCCCGCCTGCCCTCCTCCCAGGGACACCCCGCGACCTGAACTCGCTCCCGGCCCCTCAGACAGGAGCCCCGCGCTCCGGGGCCTCCCTCCGTGGGAGCCGCAGGAGCCACAGCCGGGCCGCGGGGCACCCCGGGCCCCGGTGCCGCAAGCACCCCGCCCTCGACGGCCCCGGGAGAGGCGGCACCGCCGGCGCCGAGGGCAGGAAGTCCCCCCGCCTCCACGGAGGAAACCCGGAGCCGCCGCCCGCCTCGGGAACGGGCCCCCGCCCTTCACCGGCTGCGCTCCCGCCTCAGCCCCCGGGCCCGGCGCCCGCCCTCACCTCCTCGGCCTGCTTGCGCAGCGCCTTCTCCCGCTCGTACTGCGTGAGGAGCTGCTCGTTGTCGTCCCGTAGCAGCTCCAGCTCCACGCTGGTCTCCTGGCTGTGGGCGCACACCGAGTCCAGGTTCTCCAGGACGGCCACTACCAGCGGCATCAGCTCGGCCACCACCTCCTCATCGTAGCGCCCGATGAGCCGCTCGAACTCGCGGTAGATGGAGCCCGCCAGCCCCGACACCCGCTCCGACATCATGGCGGGGCCGGGGCCGCCGGGGTCCTCCTGGTACACCACGCCGTCAGCCAGCTCCATGGCTGCCGGCGAGCGTCTTCCCTCGCTGGGCCCGGCGGCGGGGCGGCAGCAGCTCAGCGCGCTCCCGGTGCCTCCTCCTCCCTCTGCGGCGGGGCCTCGCCTGCAGCCCGGGCGAGCGGGAGGGGGGGGCGGAGAGCAGCCCTGGCGCACGGCACTGACCTCACCCGCCGCGCCGGGGCGGGGCCGCGCGTCACGCGGGCGGGGCGGGGCGGGGCGGGACGGGACGAGCCGGCCGCAGCGGCGCGGGGGCGGGATCTGTTGGTGACGTCATCGGGGGCGGGGCCTGGCCGTGGCGGTGATGGCGGCTGCCCTGTGCCGCTGCGTCCCGCCTCGGGGACACGCGCTCCACAGCAGCGGGGCAGCGGCCGCGGCCTTGGGGCTAACCGGAGCAAAGGCCAAGGCGGCCGGGCCCGCTGGCGCGGTGTGCAGCTGAGGGGAGCGGTTTAGGCCGTGTGGGTGCCGGGGCCGTGTGGGTACCAGGGCGGGGAGTCGCCGGTTCGGTTGTGGAGCTGGAGAAGACGCAGTGAGGCCCACGGGCCGCGTCCCGCGGGGAGGCAGCCGCCCGTGGGGCCGGAGCAGCGGGGAAGCAGCCGCCCGTGAGGCCGGGGCAGCGGGGAGGCGGGCCGGGAGCCCGAGGGTTTGCACAATTCATCCTGGCCTGTGAGGGGATTTGAGGCAGCGCCGCGGGACTGCTGCCAGCAGAGCGCTGAGCTGCAGTGATTGCACCCACAGCGGCACAGGTAGAGCCGTTGATTCGTTTAGGGGTGACTGGTGGAGCTAAATCTGGGTTTTAGGACTTTGCGCCTCCCAAACCACACCTGAGTCACTGTGTTGGCTCGTCTGTGACAGCGAAAAGACCTTTTATTTCCAATCAGGTTTCCAGATAAATTAATATCAGAAATCCTGTTTTATTTATTAGCAATAACACAACTTAGAGAGCATCTTGCATGTGCCAAGAGAGGTTGGTTTTGCTAGGACTTGGATCAGTGAATTCCATTCTGGATCATGTGTCTTGCCATGCGTGTAATGTCAGCTATTTACAGTAAATTTGGAAGCACCTACTGTGATTGAAAAGTTTGAGAGTTGCTTCACATCCCTCATTTTTATCATACAATTAATATTTGGGGAAATCACTTACTTATTTTTCGTTAAGGAGAAGTACTTCCTGTACAAGGGAGCAAAGGAACCCGGTGGCCCAAGTACAGGAACAAAGAAATGAGTGTTTTAAAAAATGAAAAAGCTTGAGAAGTGGTGGAACTTGAACTGTGGTGATTGCACCAATTTCCACTGGAGAGCGGCAGAGGTTTGCACTGCATTTTCTGTCCTTTGGACTGGTTCTGAGACAGTAACTGTGCTTTAAATGCATTTGCTGCCGTGTCTTTTTATGTGCTAAGCTAGTGGGTCTGCTCAGGAATGACAAGAAGACAAGACTTCAGCCCCATATATTGGGTTTCTTGTGAGCTGTGTTTAGACATCATCCTACTAAGCTGGTATTTAATAGTGTGGCCAGGGCATAGGCAGTTAAAGTACAAATTTATTTATAAACATGGCAAAAGGGGAAAAAAAGCTGTTTGCCTTTTAATTATGACCAAAAAAGTTCCGTCGTTTTAGTTAAAAAATAATTTTTAAAAAAGACACAATGTGTACTTTCCTACTCACATCCCAAGTTAAATTTTCATTTAAATTACTGGAAATGATCCCTATGAAAGTTTTTTGGTTTTTTTTTTTCATATTTAGCAGTTGTCTGCTAAGAAAAACTGCAACTTCTCTGTTTGCCTGCTGTCTGGCGTGGATTACAATCTTAACTTGATGTAGGAGTGTTGAGGGAAGCTGTCTTCAGCATTTCTCTCTCAATATCGTATTGCAGGAGACACTGAGAGCTTTTGGGGTGGGGGTTATTGACTTGTGGGGTTTTGGGGTTTTTTTTTTAACTGAGCCTGAAGAAATCTTGTAGGAGAGCTCTTGTAGAAGACTGCAAATAGCCAAGTTGAGAGGTTGCTCCATTCTGTCCTCAGGACAAGGTTGGCAGGCCATAGCTAATTGCAGTGGACTTTTAACCTGGACTCACCACGTTATTCATGTGCAATACTGCACATTATGAGACAGCTCTAAACAACTGCAGATTATTTTGAGGATAAAAATACCAATTGTCGGGAATTGTAGCAGAGATCCTTTTCTCTGTGTAGTTTTTTAGTTCCTGCCATCACACTTGGCAAAAGATGTACGTTCTGACAGACAGCAGAAATGGGTCAAGGTGTCTGCTGACAGCCTTCAAGGGAAGGGATCTCTGAGGGTGCACTATTTTTATCCTGTTTCTATTAGCAAAATTGATAAATGTGTTTTTCTTTCACAGCTGGAATGAGTCCATCGCTGAACAGGCAGGCTGTTGCCACTAGAATTGCAGTCAGACTGAAGAGCACAGGTAGAAGAGAGCCGTTTGAGCTTGTGATTTCTTTCTGTTCTCTCTAGTGACAAACGATAGGACCAGGGGAATTGGCAGGAAGATGTGGCAGGGGAGGGTGAGGTGAGGTTGGACATTAGGAGGTTTAAGAGGACATTTAGGGTCAGGAGGACATGAGGAAAAGGTTCTTGAGGCAGAGGGTGGTGGAGCACTGGCACAGGCTCCCCAGGGAGGTGCTCATGGCCCCAAGTCTGACAAGATTCCAGCAGCATTTGGCCAAGGCCCTCAGGGACATGGTGTGAATGTTGGGATTGTCCTGTGCAGGGACAGGAGCTGGACTCATGGTCCTGGTGGGTCCCTCCCGCTCACGACATTCGATGACTCGATGAGATTTTTTTGTTACAATAATTATGTGTGCCTTTGGTTAAATATAAACGAGATTCGGCAGCGGAGCCTGACATGCTTTAAAGGCATTTTCCCCACTTTCAATAAGCCCCGTTCTCGGGCCGGCACCGCTCGGGAGGGCCCGGGACGGGGATTGGGGCGGCCTCAGCGCGGCGGCGGTTCCGGGGGGGGCTGGAACGGGCCTGGCCTGGCGCACAGCGCCCCCTGTAGGCCGGAGGCTGCGCCGTCGCCATGGCAACCGGCCGCCCCGAAGTGGCGGCCCGCGGGGGCGACTCAGGCCTAAGCTGGGGCTCGGCTGAGCTCGGCGGGCCAGAGCCAGCCGGGGCCGCCAGCAGGTGAGACGGGGCGGCGGCAGGGGGAACGAGGGGTGCTGGGGAGAAGAGGGGCGGCGGTGGGGAGCGGGACGCGGGGCAGGGCACCCCCCCCGCACGGTTCCGCGGGGCACGGGGGTGGCGGGACGGGCCTCCCCGACCCAACCCGCCCCGCCTCACCTCACCGCGGGCAGGGGCACAACCCCGACCCGCTTCAGCGCTTGTCTGCAACGCTGAAACGGCACCGACTGTGCGGCCGGTGCAGCCTCCCCGTCCGGCTTTCCCCGGGCCTGGGTGTGGGTGTGTGTGCACCTGTACTACTGGGACACATCGATGTGTGCACACACACAGGGACACGCTCGCAGCAAAACAGCGTTCCAACCCCCCCCCCCTCCCCACCAACCCATCTTGGTTTACAGATGAAAATGCTGCATGTGGATTTATTCAGCCTGCTGTGCCCTGAATTGCGGGCAGCAGCCTCCCACGCTGCCCTTGGAGATGGATCTGTGAGAGTCTTTGCCTTCTGTTCCACTTAGAGCTGTTCTGATTTTAATATTTGCTAATTGCATGTTTCTATATGTGACACACTGTTATTGTTTTAAACTTATTTTTGTGGCACTTGTGAAAAGCTGTGTGCAGTGATTAATTCATCAAATCCATGCAGATCAGGGGTTAAAGACCTTCCGAGTAGCCGATTTAATTATAATAATAGCTGATATTACACGCGATACAACTCTGTGATTGCATTTGCCTGCTGGTCCTGGAATAAAGACTTTTATTCCCTTCCTCACTAGGACAATGGCTTCTGGCTCCGAGCGCACGTTCATCGCCATCAAGCCCGACGGAGTCCAGCGGGGACTGGTAGGAGAAATCATCAAGCGGTTTGAGCAGAAGGGATTCAAACTGGTGGCCATGAAGTTAATACGTGTAAGCTGTCCTTCATTTGTACGTCTCCTTTTTCGTATAAACCGCAGCTTTCAAACACAGCAGCATGCTGGAATGACAAATGTCGTCTTCAGAACAATTAAACCTGGAATTTGAAGATGTCTTTGAATATTTTGGATGTTTTGGAAAAGTTCCAATTCCCAGCTCTGGCTAAATGCTTTAGACCTGCTAAGTATGCTAATTTTAGTAACTTGATGTCCTTAGTCTGAAGGGAATATTCTTTTAGGTGCATCCTCTACCTCATAACTATCTCTGACTATTTTCAACAAATGCCAGGTCACATAAGCTGCCTTTACTGACCAGAGATATGTTTTTAAGTTCAGCTGTGGTTAAAGCAAACTGTTCAAATTCATACCAACCAAAAATACTTCTAGGAAGGTGATAGAAATGCTGAATATTCAAGTGTCTGCAAGTTTTAAGATTAATAGTGCTCTGTGGTTAATCTGTGTGATTTCAGTGTGCTCTTAAGTTCTTACAGTAAGCTTTTTTTGGTTGTTATTTTGGTTTTTACCACAGGCCTCTGAAGACCTCCTGAGAGAACACTACATTGACCTAAAGGATCGGCCGTTCTACGACGGTCTGGTGCGGTACATGCACTCTGGGCCCGTTGTAGCTATGGTGAGTTCTCAAAAATGAAGCTCATCCAATAAAAATATACCATTTAACTGTCTTACCAGCAATAGGATTGTGTTACCTATTGAATACTGCTTTACTTTTAAAAGGCTTTTAAAACCTAGATTCAAATATACTCTAGCTAGTAAGATACTCTTAATAACTCCCTTTTCTTTAGTCTTTTTTTCCAAATCTTCCTCTCCTTTGAGTCAGTATGTTGAGGAAGAGGGCAGGGGTAAAGGGGCAACCAAACCTGGGACCTTGAGAAACACTAACTCTGCACAAAAATCCCCACTATGAAATGCCAGGTATAAAGCAAGCTGGAAACTTCTGGTGGAATATTTTTACTATGCTCCTAAGATACAACAACTTTGAAAATATTTTTAAATCTAACTTCATTAGAAGGGATTTTCTGTTTTTTCCTTGATAGTTTATTTGTAAAACACTTGAGCTGGAGGCCTAGATCTTCAGTGAGCAGACAGCTTTGTAAGGCTGTTTACCACATTGAGATTTAAAACTGTTCCCTTCCCATCCATGGGGAGGAAATGTACTGTGCAGAGGGGGAGAACTTCAGCAGATGCTTCAAGAATTTGACATAAAAAAATTGGAGATAAAATATGTCTTGCTTTGGGAATATTTGGATGGTGCTTTGTGCCATGGTGAGCAGCACTGTGTGATTCTGGAAGTTATGATTAACTCTTGTTACTTTATCTACTGCTAAGATTTGATAATCTCAATGGTTTGGGTTTTTTTGTTAAGGTGTGGGAAGGTTTTAACGTGGTGAAGTCTGGAAGAGTGATGCTGGGGGAAACGAATCCGTGTGATTCCAAGCCTGGCACTATTCGTGGTGACCTCTGCGTTCAGATTGGAAGGTACCTTTTGAAACTGTTCATATCATCTAGAGACACCAAACATCCAGTGGTATGCCATGATATATGTCATGATATATGTCATGATATGTGCAGCAACTGTGCTCCATCCTTCTCTCTCTCATGTGTGGAGCTGCTGTTCCCTGTGCCCGTGTCAGTTACTGTCTCAGATGGAAGTTGAGTTGAGCTCTTCCCCGCTGACAAAGGCGATGAGCAGAGCTGGGACCGCGTACCCGGGGCCTCTACCCCTTGGCAATTACTTGCAACTTCTTTCCTTGATGGAGAGCACTTCAAAACAAAGCAGCTTGCTTTGCTTTAGATTTGAGGATTATATGACTTTGCTATCAACCTTCTCTTTTCCTAGGAACATCATTCATGGAAGTGATTCTGTAGAAAGTGCTGAGACAGAGATCAATTTGTGGTTCACTCCTGAAGAGCTGGTTGATTACAGAAGCTGTGCTCATGAATGGATCTATGAGCAAAACTGAGCCTGTACCTTCTGATATCCTCACTGTCTGCAAACAGCTGCTGGCTCCTAGCTACTTCAAAGCCCTTCGTATCAACTGGTAGAAACCTGCCTCAGAAATCTGTGAGATTGCTCTGTTGTGAATATTGAATATAGTGTTTAAAATAATTAATTACCTTAAATAATGAAAATTAAATTAAGTCAGTGTTTGCTGCTGCTCTGGTTAAAAAGCTGTCAAGCTGTAGATGGAATGGTACTTTTAAAAAGCTGCTTTTATTGGTGAGAGAGATAAGATTAAAACAGTAAGTACAGTATTCAGTGTTATTGACGCAGATATTTTCCTGAGACTCTGTAGGCAAAGAGGATTTTTTGGTAAATAGAAAAAAAAGTGGTAAAAATTTATTTGGTAAATAAATATGCAAATGGCTTAGTGTCAAATGTTAACTTTGTTAAAATGTTAGTTAAAATTAATAGTGTGCCCAGGTGTTGAGGACTGAACTTGGATCCCCGTGCCCAAAAGGGCTGCAGAAAGCCCCGCATTTTTCTCCCCAGAAGGCGCCGTGCCTGAGCACAGAGCATGGCTTTGGTTAGAACAGGAACTCCCCTCTAGGCTGACACTGTTTCAACTTGCTATTATTTCCCCACATGGGATTTATTTAGCATTTTAAGGAAGGATTAGTAGGCCAGGCTTTCTGAAATGCCCTTTTATGTGGAAAGAAGATTAATGTGAGGATGGATGAGGGAGATCTACCTTCAGCCACGTTACTGCAGCAGTGTCTGACATTGCACAGAGCAACAAGAGTCACGTTTGCTTTACTGAACACCTGATAGTTCCACCATGTCTTTGTGTTCTTTCCGTGGCAGAACTCCAAAGCCAGCTGTCCTTGGGTAAGGTCAGAAGTGACTTCAGCATTTTTTATATTATTATTTTTTAATCATGTAAAGGAGTCCAATCATACTAATGACATGTATTCCAGTAGAGGTGTCTGCTTCTGTCAGAGAAAACCATCAGCCTCCTGCAGAGATTTTAACAACCAGTGTTCACTAGCAATGCTGGAGGGGGAAGGAGAAATGTGTTGGGGTCAATATTACCTCTTTATTTACCTGCAATATTGTATTCATTAAAAGCAAGAGTTTCATGAAAGTAATTGTTCAAACTCCTAAGATTTTTTTCCTAGAGTGAGTTCTTGTTTCAAATACTAAACTTTGCAAAGAATGTTGAATTCAGTGCTGCTGGTGCTTTATGAAGATATCGAACTCCTAAAAAGAGATGGTACAAAATAAAACATTTGCTGTTTCTTAAGTGAAATAAAAGGAACTTTTCTATATATTGTCTTAGACCTAATTAATGTGTATAAGGAGAGGGAACACACTCCCTAACTACCAAACTGTAGGTGAGGTTTTAGCTTCTCTTCTGAGCATATTCAGTGTTACAGAAGATAAAGGTTGTTAGAGAAAAGGGAACATGTGACAACCTGTGCATGAGATGAGAGGTCTCCAGTTCCATTTTTGCTTGAGGTTTCTTTTTCTTGATTTGCTTGCTACAAAACAGAGAAATTTGGGTTCTCTGGAGATGTGGGGGTTGTCAGAAAGCTACTGATTAATATTTCTAATGCGTTGAGGCCGCACGTGGAAGTTGGGCATCTCTCAGGAGCAATGCAATCCTCCTGCACATCCGAGGGGTCTGGCTGAGCAGTCCAGTGTCACTGATTGTCAGTGGCCCATCAGTGGGAGACTAAGTCCTGCAAATGGCCTGTCATTAATAACTGCAGCGATGGTGTATGAGTATAACTGGCTCAGCAAGAGAAAATCTGTTTTGTAAATTAGTGAAGTACAAAGTAGTAACCATAGTTAGTAACAGCACTCTCCCTAATTCTCATGATGTGTTTCCAGGGACGGTGGAGTTTTACATCTGCATTTTGACACTGCAGCTTCATCGATCACTTTCCTGGCTTACAGATTCCACCTCGCTTTTCTGTGAGAAATGCAATTTCAGGCAGCTGTCAGGCGTGCAGCTTGGGTCGGGCGGGGTCGGCAGTAACAACCACGGGTTCGCAGGCTGCCGGGAGATCGCTGAAAATAGCGAAGCAAGTAGCTCTTGGTAAAAAATGATTCATTAATCTTTTCCCCGAGGAAAGGGCTCACGGCCCCACTGCCGCAACTGAACACCAGCAACCTTCACGGCGGCTTTCCAGGCGGTGAAGGCGACAGGTGCCGCGGGCACCGCCCGCCCGACAGCGGCCCCAGCTGCCACCGAGCCCCCGCCGCGCCTGGCAGCCCGCCTGGACCCGCCGGGCGCTGAGGGAGCGCGGCGGCCGCCGCCAGCCCCAGCAGCAGCGTCCCCCTGCCCGGCTCGGCTCGGCCCGCACCCCGGCAGCGCGGGCTGGCGGGTGTGGGCGGGCGGGCGCCGAAGCGAGCCCCCAGCCCCGCCCCGCCCGTCCCCAAGCGCCGCAGGCCGGGCGGCTCCTCCTCCTCCTCTCCGCAGGGCGGGGGATCCGGCGGCCGCCCGCCTCCTCCTCCCCTTTCTTCGGCGGCTGCGGTGCGGGCGGCAGCGGCTGCGGGATCTCCGGCGAGGTGAGGCGAGGGCCGAGCCCTCCCCTGCTCCGCTCCGTGAGGGGAGGCCGAGGGGCTGCAGCCGCGCCAAGGGCGATCGCCTCATGGCGGCCGGGCCGGCTCAGCCCCGGGCGCGGCCTGCGGGCCTCGCCTCAGCGGGCGGCGGGAGGGAAGGGAGGGGCGGGAGCGGGGCCCCGCGGGCTGAGCGCGGCGGCCCTGCGGTGGGGGGAAGCGCAGCGCCAGCCCGGTGCCACGTGGGCCCAGCGGGGCGGGCGCCGCCATGGCGGGGCGTGGGGCGGGCTCCGGCTGCCGCCGACCTTGAGGCAGCGGCGGGACCGGGCCTCAGCCCCGCGTGTTCTTCTGCCCCGCAGCGCGATGGCTGCCAACTGCGAGCGCACCTTCATCGCCATCAAACCCGATGGGGTCCAGCGCGGTCTGGTGGGAAAGATCATCAAGCGGTTCGAGCAGAAGGGGTTCCGGCTGGTGGCCATGAAGCTCGTGCACGTAAGTCTCCGGGCGCGGGGAACGGCCCCTGCACCCCCCAGCCCTAAGCGCGTCCCCCTCACCTGCTGGCACAGGTACCGCAGTAGATGGGGCTTCCCGCGGCTTTTCCTGCCTGAGCACGGGGATCTGCTGGTGAATGGGCACAGCAGCTGGCAGGAGCGGCCAAGCCTTCTGTGAACCCCAAACGTTTGGTCTCTGCCCTTTCCTAAGGAAACAAAACCTGCTCAGATGGGTTAATGCAGCCTGACTGAGAGAGCTGGAATGATAACCTTGACCAAAAGGTTGTACCAGGTAACATTGTCCCATCATCTCGTGCTCAGCTTATGGGCGAGGGTTACTGCAGTGCAAAGAAACAACTTTGCCCACTGGCACCACTGACACTGCTACAGAGGAAGCTGCTGTGTCCTGCACTCCTTCAGCTTCACATCAGAACCTTCACTGAAACCATCCCAGCATTGCAGCAGCTGCTGCTAACACTGACGGCTGGTGAACCATCACTAATGCTGTACCCTTACAGTAGGAACACCTTCTGGGGTATGATATTTTTAAAGTGATATTTAATGTTGTGTCTGTCCTTTCAAAGGCCTCTGAAGACCTTCTCAAACAACATTACATTGACCTCAAAGACCGACCATTCTACCCTGGTTTGGTTAAATACATGAGCTCTGGACCCATTGTGGCTATGGTAAGCAGCTTGATTTTATTTAAAGACTATTTGAAGATATTTGTCTCCTGTAAATGATGTTAAAATATTCAGATACACTTTTTACAAAACATTTTATCAAACTACCCAGTTCTCATAGTGGCAGAAGAAAACCAAAATTAAAACAAAGACAATCAAGTAAGAAGTTACTGTTTATAAACAAGAGGGAAAGTGTGCACATATAAAATGCATATGAAAATGCTAAGCAAAATTCCCAAAAGCCAGATTTTTGTGCCAAAGAATCTATTGGGTTTGGGGGGGAGAGGGAAAGGGGGAGCAAGGGTCCAGGTTTTGGGGTTGTCTTCTCCCCCAGAAACCCATCTTCTGTGTCATTCTTTTTTGCACTCCTACTGCAAAAACAAAATTGCCCCCACAGCATGTCCTTCTGTCTTAACTCTGCACCTAGGAGTGCCTGCACCTCCTCAGGCAGTCCTCACCCTGGCACTGCAGGAAGGGGTTGAAATTGGCCTTGCACATCAGTTAACTCTCAGGACTGTAAAGTATCTCCTCTACTGCAGTGACAGTGGTGACAGTGCTTCTTATAACCACTTTCACTTATATGGCTTTTTCCCTAGTGGTCTTCACAGGCCTAAGAGAATGTAGGCTAGACCTTGTTTCGTTGCAGGGTAAGTTATTTATTTTGTATAAGCATGGATTAATAGGATTTCTCTTTTTTTCTAAAGGTGTGGGAAGGACTCAACGTGGTTAAGACTGGGAGGGTAATGCTAGGGGAGACAAACCCTGCAGACTCCAAGCCTGGTACTATCCGTGGTGACTTCTGCATTCAAGTAGGAAGGTTTGTGTCCAGTTTTAAAACAGTTTTACATCAATTGAGATGAAAAACTCGATGTTGGTAGTCTTTTATTCTAGAAAAGTAAAAACTGTTAGTAGCTATCCGAGCCTGATGGTGTTTTATTTGCAGGTCACAATCCATAGCTGCTACTTAAGAAAATGGCTTGGTACAAAATTGCCTTATTTTGAAATACAGCTCCTCATCAAGCTTCATGTAAGATCAGTCAGTGGCAGCAGCTGCTGTCGTAAAGTAGCCCCAGCCCTCCCTGCTAGGCTTAATGAGCTGAAATAGTGGGGTATTTCAGTACAGTACCTGAAATTCCGAGTAGTCTTGCAGCTGTAGATGCTTCATCCAGGTTTTTGCATATGAAGAATTACTAAGTTGCTGAAAAATACATTTTTACATGAAACAATGTGTTTTTCTCCTTCCACAGAAACATCATCCATGGCAGTGACTCTGTAGCAAGTGCACAGAAGGAGATCAACCTGTGGTTCAAACCTGCAGAGCTCGTTGACTTCAAACCTTGTGCACATGACTGGATCTATGAGTGAAAGGAGCTGCCACAATGAATTGTGCCTTCTTAACACGTCATCATCTCATTCCAGCTTGTGACCTGGGAGCAAGTATCACCACGGTTATCTTAGTCATTTTTCAGCACTGTCCAATAAATGGATGATATGAACAAATCTGTTGTGCTGCAGTTACTGTGCTCAGATGTTCACACAAGTCAGACTCCACTTGGTCAGTCAGTATCTTGCTCTTGTAGAAGGAACAGTTCACACAGCCTTCCCTGTACTGGTCTGTCAGAATGAGAGGGCAGGGACTTGTCCAGTGCAAAGGTGCTTGGAAGGCCACTGAAATACGTTAGAGCTGCAGTGCAGAGCCACCTTGCAGAGGGAGAGGGGAAGGGATGCTGGACTGAACTAGAAGAGAGATGGAGCACTACCCCCTGACAAAACTTCCCCTCCCTACACAACTTAATACCAGCTGTGGAATATGAGGCCAAGTGCAGAGCTTGCTCTCTGGTAAATGCTTATCTTAATGCCACCCTTGCATTAAACACCTTACCTCGTGCTCAGACCAACCTACCCAGTCTGGTGACCAACCTGGTGACTTAAACCAGTCCTGGTTTGACAAACTGGGGGTATTTTTTAATCTGCATTCTCTTAGGAGAGAAACAAGCTGGAATGCCCTTAAATAAAACAACCACTATTCAGAAAAAAGACTTTTTATCATTTTTATTTTGTGTAAAAAAAGGCAAATTTAGTGAATTATTTTCATCTTGTACACAAAGTTATAATTTTAATGCTTTCACATCCATGCTGAAAATCTGCAGTCTTGTAAAAATGAAAGTTACATTAATTTCTCCAAAAGCATTTTTTTTTCACTGAGTTATGTACATCGCATGAGAAAGCTTTAAATACTCTCTCACTGACCACACAAATTACCAAGAAAATAAAAGATTAAATTTGTACAGATATTGGTCTATATATCAAATACATACAGAAATGATGTAAAAACCCTATTTGTTTCATCTTGGTTCCCGCCCCAACACTTTCCCAGGGGCCAAAGCTGATGCCTTTTCTGTATAAATGGCTGTGGCTTTTTTTTTTAAATATGAAAATTAAAAGGAAGAAAAATTATTTTTAAATCACAGTTTTTTTAAAATCCCTTCCCAATAAAGGGTTGTTACCAAATATATTAGCACCATCGTACAGATATTGACAGGAGAGGGTATTCACATCACACTGAACAACAACAAAAACAAACACACACTGAAACCCGTGTTAGTATCTAGAACAAGGAACTGATAACCGCTTCAGCTTTCCTCGGGTGCAGCAAGGAAAAGGTTCAAGACTTGTCTTTAAAAGAACACAAAAATCCAGGATCAGCAGAAAGATTCTGAGCAATCAAACAGTGGCTGCAGGGTCAGGTACGTAACTCGCGCTACTTGCGGTCACAAAAACCCGCTGAGCCAAAGACAAGTGAGTGTGACCCCACCGAAGATTTCAGGTGTCCAACACTTTGCTGCTCTTTTAGCCAGGTAACAGCTCAGAGTAAAGCAGAGACAACAATACCTAGAGCCATGTCACTAACATGCTTTGCCAGTACAGTGAAGCCTGTGCTATGGATACCACAGCCAAGAGGTCACCCACTCTCCAAGAGACCCTTCCCTAAATCCCTGTAGAGCTCTCCTCAGGCTCCCCTTAAACCTCTCCTAAGCAAGGGGCTTCAATCAGTTCTTCACATGGTTTGCTTAGGACAGATTTCACTGTACTTGACAACAACACCATTTAGGTCGATTTTGAATTTGGGAACACAAGAGAAATGTCACCCCTAAATCTCAGCACAGCAGCAACTCTACTGAAGCCACGTGTGCATCTGAACGCCAGTCAGCTCACACACCTTAGTGTTTAATGAATAAAATACCCATTTCCACAGAACAGAAAGACTGACAGACTTCAAATCCAATTCCTGCATTGCTCAAACACAGGAAGTGTTTGACTGAAGTGCTGCTTTTCCCTCTTGACATTTAAAGACTAACTCAAATCAGGTATGAGCCTGGGCAACACACAGCAGCTCAAGGTTTAGTGACTTGACAATATGCCTTGCTCGTTACTAGCCCAAATTTTCACATGATGAAACACAAATTAAACAGTTTTTCGACTGAAGTCAGAAGCTATTGACAAGAGGAGAAAGCAAGATTGTGCCAACCTTGCTCCAGCTGACTGGGACAACCACAAGTTGTTGCATTAAAAAAAAATAAATTAAAGAAAATAATCAGTAGTGATGTACTTACCAAAGCAACTCAACGCTTGCAAAGCTGGATTTTACAGGAGGTTAAATGGAGAATACAGGAAAAAAATAATCAAGGCTCAGAAGTGTCATTACAATGGTCTCTAATCCTGCTTCTCCAATCCAGGCTGCTCAAAAGAAACATCATGGGTGGGTCAGGATCTCAGAGAAGGTATCTAAGTTTACCAAGCCTGACAAAGTCCTTTTTTATGGCTATTTCAGAGAGCAGAAACGTCTTTACCACCTGAAGTTGCAGACACTTACAATCTGAGAACCAGATTCTGGCAACATAAGAAGCTGTTGTTAAAAAGGGGGTCGTTATTTATGAAATTTTACCAGTAAGGGAGAAAAGAATTCCAGACAACCCTACGCTACACAGGACAAGTTTTACTTCCAGTAGTAAATACAAAACTTTACACAATTAACCCCTCTTGCATAGAATGAGGTAAACCTGTGCATATTACCAACACTGTGTACCCAAAGTTAGAGCAATATTGTAGAAAACAATCAAACTGCTGGTTTGCAACTTTCTATGCACTTTTTTTTCTTTTTTTAAGCTCAAACAACAATGTACAAAAATGGTCTCCTGGGGCTCTGTGGGTTGGTATCCTTAAAGCATTTCTTAGGCTGCAGGAACACAGACAGACTTATGGTCAAGACTCAGCTGATCACTGTACTGCTCTGAAGGGGACCTGCTGAGACCCAGAAGCACTTACAGAACATATGCAATTAATTCCTGAGAGTTTCGTTAATGAACCTTACTGGTAAAAGCTAACGCTCTTGATGCACGTTTTCCCAGTCACAGCTCTGCAGGGCTGATTAACCATTTCACTAATTAACTCCATCAATGGCATCACTTACAAAAACATACAAAGTTTAAAAAGATGGAAAGATAAAACCCAAATTATTAAGACCTTGTGCTAAAATACTCTGTATTTTACTGGCAGTCCTTTTCACCCTTGTATACAACAGTGAAGCAGGTGGGGCTAATGGGACACTTGAAGTGAGACATAAGGATTCCAGGCAATAAGCAAATCCAGTTTATGAGTTATGAACTAGAGAGGATATGATTTATGTACTGTTCTCAAGTCTCAACTTCCTTCTCACACTATTGCAGCACAAAAAGAATATTGCAGGCTGTGCAGAACTGAACTTATGTTTTAAATCCACAATGTATGGCTCCTTTTAGCTCACCTGAAACTGTGGAACATCAGTTTTGAGTGTTCAGAAGTAGCTATTTAAGATGGTAAGGAACACCTAGGTCTTTCTGTATGGGGAAAAAAATAATCAGAAGAACAGTGAGAAGTTCCTTTCCAATAGCAAGGGAGGCTTGAGTGACTGTCCATCTAAGTTCCTTCTTTAGTCTAAACTCAGAGCTAAAACTAATCTTCCAAATGAGGGAATTTTCTGGAGTTCCAGTTTGGCATAGGGCTCTGTAAACATCTGTTGAAGCACTCCAGGACTACAGACACTCATGTACAGACAAGAGCTTTCTAGTCCCCATCCAATGCCCACTGCAGTCAGTGGACACAAGGCTACTGATATCAATGGGCACTCAATCAGACCTTAAGGAACTTAAAAAAAAACCCCAAAAACCCAAAACCAACTTATGTATTAAAAAAAAAAGGTATTTTAAACTAAATTTAAAAAAAAATCTTGAAAAGTTACAATCTCCCTCAGGTGATGAGTCCACTGCAACTGGGGCTACTCACCCAGCAGAGCTTTACAAGACTATCTTCCACATACAATTTATGCCTCTAAATTAGGGCTTAAATGCCACATTTCACAATAAAAAAACAAAACCAGAGGCGTGACCAGTGCAGTTCACAAGAGTCCAGAAGTCTCCCAACTTGTACCAAAAAGGTTCATTTGTTATGACAGTTCATTTGTATTTGCAACTATATCTTCCTCCAACCACTTCCCACAATCATGCTAATTAAACTTTAATCTTACCAAAAAATTAGAATTTCAGTTCTTGTTAACAATGCACAATAAATCTGAACTTGAAAATATTACAAAATTCTTTCAAAAGTTTCAAATACAACACAAAAGTGTCTGTTTTTGTTTTTAATAAATTGAAAAAATCTTTTTCACTAAAATAGTTTCCCCGCCCTTCCAAAAAATTCTGGACTGAGTCTAACTCATCTACAGTTAGCAAAGTGCCCCAGGTGCAGTCACCTGAACTGCACCACCAAAGTGGGAACAAAATCAGTCAGTCTTGGAGAAGGGCTCTTTTCCCATCACCAGTGCTCTGCCCCCCACTCCTCTGAGCTGCCTTAGGGTTCTTGTTTGATGTAGTAACTGGCAGATCCGTTGCTTTCCTGATCAGATGCTCCTTGAAGGAAGTTATACTCTTCCCCATCCAGCAGCTCCTCCTTCAGCTGCAATGAAGTCACTACAAATAAAAGATGAACATTAAAGATCTACAAAATTCAAAGTACACACAACTTTTCCTTAATTTACTTATTATTTAAATTAGGAACAGTCCCTGGATTTCCTATTTTCTTATATTCTGCACTGTAGCTTTTCTTCTTTTAGCACTCAATATCCCACAGAAAACAGATGCTTTCTGACTGTAAATTGAACCTTAAGTGATGCTCTAGCATTAAAATTACTTACAATAAAATATTCTCTACAGGGTTTTCTCAAGACTTGAGTACTTTAAAAGACTGGTGATTAATGATACAGCCACCCTTCCCTAGCTTAAGGCAACAGCACTCAACTTTTTCTAGATATTCTCAAATCAGCATTCTTTCTGTATTTGAATTCTATTTTAAAAATGATACAAGATTCTGAACAGGATCTGGATTTTACTGCTTATGAACTCAAGTCTCAGCAACAAAACTCTCTGGAAACAAGTCTAAATAAGTCAAGATGGCACAGATTCTAGTGGTAAGAAAGGCCTAATGTTCTTGCTTGTAAGAATATTTCACACAATAAAATCTCTCCTAATGGCACATTGAGGACTGGTCCAGATTATTCTTAGTCATGTTTGCCAACCTGCAGGTAAAATAACCTCCAACATCAGCAAAACTGGTCATTTGATTGTCTGCTAGGCTATCCTGCTAGCAAATACCTCGATAAAGAAGCAGGGCCAATTCAAGATGACAGATAACAGACCCTTTTCTGCAGCTGACCTGCCCATATGCCTGCAGTGAAAATACTGCACCCTCTGCCCAAC
Organism: Caprimulgus europaeus; assembly: GCA_907165065.1. Next base: position 1,446,128 of record OU015543.1, on the reverse strand, counting down.
TCTCCACTGTTTCCAAGAAAACACCAAGAGAAAGAGTCAGCACAGTGATTTGATGCTCCAAACATCACATACATAGTAGGCTGTCTGGAAGTAGACTATCTACTTCTATTACAACAAACTATTTATTCTCATGTGTCAGAAACCTACACAGTCTATGTATCATCTAGCTAAAATGATGCCCAAATACCCAAAATAATGTAACAGTTGTCTACAATTCATAGAGATTAGTATTAGCAACACCAACCCTGTTGCAAGTTATAAGAAATGGTTATTCTCAATGTAAAATTTATTTTTATGGCATACTGCACCTTTAAGCATAATTCTTGTTTACACACAAACATCTCCAAATAGAATAGAGACTTAGGGAGAGACCACAAACTTTTTAAACAACAGGAAAAGTGGAAACACTGCTTTGCTACCCACTTTTCTTGTGTCCTTTGTACTGCTGCGATTTAGCTTTTTTCTTCTGTTTTGATGAACTTGACTGGCTATCTCTTGATGCTGCAAAATAATTAAGAAATCAAAATTAAAGTTTAGTATTTTGGAAAAACACCCCAGAATGTGTCAAAGCTGCTACACAGCTACAGAATTTCTCCTTAGTGACTGAACAAAGGCAGAATATCTTTATTGTGGGAAAAGCCCCCCACTAAACTGCTAACAGCAATTACTACTGCCCTCCCATTTAAACAACCAAAGGTTCTTGAAATACAGTTATTAATTACAATCATATAACTTCACCTGACAAGACTTGATGCACTAAATAAAATATAGCCTTCTGACATAAATATTACTGCACATGAATAGCTAAGCACATGCTGAGTTCCATCAAATTCAATATGTGAAGCACATATATATATTTGAAATCTTAAAGCAATATAAATTCTCAGTGATACTCTCCAGAACTGATGAGTACCAGGCTTTTTTCCCTGGATCAAATAATCATCTTCTGGCATTAAATATACAAAGTAGCCACAGAAACACCCAGAAGTAACTTAAAAGTCAAGGTGGGAAAGATTAGAAAGGTGTACTTCCAAGCATTAGCAAGGATTTGTTTTATTTCTGCTACACCAGTGACCTAACTCGAAAAGGAGGAGGTTAGGAAGATCACCACCCTCGAGCGAGGACCAGTGAGCAACTGCTGCACTGTTCACAGAGCAGGAACTTACACTGTGGTGCTGGAGGCTGCAGCTGATATCCAGTTAGCTGACACCACCCCACTGGGTAGAGGTCTGGGGACTCGCAATCCACCCACTGATCATACTCCTCTTCCCACCCATCAAAGTGTATCCTCAGCAGGCGATGGATGATGCGCGTTACTGTGGCCACGCATACCAGGCGCGGTTCCATCAGATCAACAGCCTCCAGTTTCATTCCAACATGAAACCCATGGTTTGGAACTTCCTGGGAAAGCAACCAGAAACAAGGCAAACATCAGTGAATTAACATGCTAATTAAGGTGGGTTAAGCACAGTGAAGTGAGTATTTCAGTCAGCTTAATGTAGGAAAACACCAAGTGTCACTTGTGAAGTTTCACATACCCCTGTATTTATTTAACATTTCTCAAATACTCAAGCTTAACATAAACAAGTGGTTTTTATTTCTAAAAGTTCGTTATCTGAGCTTTTCAAAATTGTGTTTAATAAAATGAGTCACTCTCATGGTCTATGCAGACAGAAATTTAAAGGTAATCCTAATTACAGTTTAAATACACATATATAATGTTTATTACCTTATTGAAGAGCTTTACAGGTGCTGCTATTGAGTCAGTTTCCCTGAGGTAGTCAAACCATTTAAAAGGGAGTTTTGCATAACCTGTGAAATTTAAACAACATTTTCATCCATCAACTGCAAACTTTGTGCATAAGAACACAACAAAAATAGTCTATTGGCACTGTGTTATGGCTAAAAAGACAACGAAGAAGCAAAACATTAACATCAGAAAACTTCCACTCTCTGAGCTTTGGGACAAAATAGTCACCTGGACATTTCCCATTTGCAACAAACAACGTGAATGACCCTCTGGATAATATAGAAAGTGTCATTTAATGTTAATGAAACATTGTGTCCACGTAGATCCTTGATCTCTACCCATGTCCCACACAAATGACCCAGAACTGATCATATAATTAAGCACATCCAGTGTCTTTCCTGTGGGGAAGGAGCTCCACTACTGAAATGCTTGAATTGTTAAGAACAGAGCAGTAAGAACAAGCATGGATATCTGAAAACTGAAATAAGGCTAAGAATAGCAATAATATAGAAGATTACAGGATTTTTTTTTCCAATTTTAAAAGCTATTATAAAGAGAAGAAAATAATCTCTCAAAAATATTTAGCTTTTATTCATCTACTGAATATGCATAAAACACATAGCACTGCTTTTTGCTTTGGGCAACCTCTACAACTGCTTAAAGCAGTAATTCTCAAATTCTAGCTGGAGTGACAACAGCTTGCACAATTTCTTTGTAGTAGTGATGGACATTGTGAAATAAACCACAGTGGGCATGGCATGAGTTGCTACAGGATCTCATCTAAGTGGGGTAGAGAGCTCCCACTGAGTCCTCACTCAGAACTGCAGGGCCAGGCTCACGAGGTAGCCAACTTTCACAGCCAACAATGCAATCCCATGCTTGGAAGTGTCTAAGCATCTTCCACTGACTTCAGCAAGAGATTGAGATGTGTGGAGGGAATGAGCTTATCAAGTCCAGTGATTTCACAGCAAGTTAAGTTATCCACACTGCTAAATGTAATTTGGAAGACAGTGTTCATGTCAGGTATGCAATATCTGCATGAACAGATGTAGCTGGAGAGCTAACAATTAATAAGGGTAGTAATGTATCAGTTTTGCATATTAATGCTTTTCTTCTTAATGCACAATTCCTCTGGCCAGACCAATATATTTTTTAGGGAAGTCTTTTAATTAACTTCTCACCACACACACAGAGTCATGTGCACGTGGTCCTTGTTACAGTCATCAGAATTAGGAAACTGTCCATTTTCAAGCCCATAATTTGGAAGCAAAATACATCTCTCATAAGAGCTAAGAAGCTTTGATCACTTTGATCCTATTAAATATGCTAATGCGCATTACGGTCTGTATTTTACTCCTGTTAATTCCTCTGTCAAATGACTTTCAGATTATTGCACGGGTGATTTATAATCATCTCTCAGTGGATGATACAGGACTGTTATGGAAAACTGCAATAAAAGGGAAAATATAGGTGTAGATAAAGAATAATGTTGCCATGATACAAGAAACAGAAGTATCAAAGTGCTAACAACAAAATTCAAACACTATTGTGTAAGAAGCGTGTAAAGAGGAAAAGCTTCATCAGAATGGAAGGTTTTTTCCTAGTCTGTATTGTCAATTTAATGTATTTATTTCTAAATTGATTGATATGTACTGATATATGTTTTTTCCTCCTGCAAAAACTTTTCCTATTGCAAGAGAGACTCTTGCATCACATACTCTTAAGGGGTGATTATGCCCATGAGTTTCTAGGCAATAAATTCACTAAATGAGCTGACTGAAAAATAAATCTGTCCAGCTGTGCTTTCCACATACTCAAGGATCAGATTCATTAGTGTGCAGTAATGAAAATGATACAAAACTATTTTCTTCTGTATTACACTGTCTTTGTAGATATTACCCAGAAAAATCATTCAATAAATACAAGTAGAATCCTGCAAGAACGAGAATGGAAGAAAAAAACCCATAGAAAACCATTATTATCTGCTGTTACACAGCTAGGTACAATCCTCTCTATAAATTGCTAGAGTGAGACAATAAAGTGGAAAAACAAAGGCAACACAGTCTTCTCTAGGCATATGTGCTAGTGGACAGACAGCTTTTTCTCAAATAAGGGATTAAGCAACACACAGCTCTCATGGTTACATCCTCAAAGCTCAAGTTCCTGCATATTCTTCAAAAAAATTAACTGATATTGTAGAGAATTGGAGATTCTTTACAATGCTCATTAATCTTTTTGGTGGCCAGGACTTCCCAAGCAGTAACATATTCTGAACAGTCCTTTTGGTGACTAGCATACTTCCCATTCACTTAATGGATATGATATTCAACTAGTGGCTATCCTCAATTTCCAACAGCAAAAGCAAATTATTTTAGTCAGAGAATCAATCAGATGTTCATTTTGATTTTTTTCTAAATGAAAAGTTTGTTTTAGATTACTTTGAAGTTACATTGTTGTATTTTTTTCAGACTTTAGAAAGTCCTAAAAAATGACATGAATTTTGTAGATTGAGTTAAGAAACAAAGCATATGGCACATACAATATCACTGAAAAATATTCAAAATAAAATGTGGTCAGAATGCTATATGTACCTCTGGGTGGAGTTAGTTCAATCATGTTAATTTCACAGAAACCAACAGGGAAAATAGAAGGGGAAGTGGCATGGTAACAAAACCAATCAGACCCATCTGCTGCTTCTGAGCCATCAATCCCAATCATAAGATAGCCATCTGCTAAAACCTTTGTAAAGAAAAACAAAATTTTACATTAAATACCTTTAACTCTGAGATAAGGCTAGAAAGAAAGCATGCCATGTTTCAAAAGAGTGAAAAGTAACTCAATAATAAAGGAAGCACACTTAACAGGATATTCAATTAAAATAAAAACCCCCAGATCGTACCTGTCTCCAAAACCGAGCGCACTATTGCCAGATGTACCTTGAACTGCAAAGTTAGGAGGGATCAACATCTCCTTTTTCTGATCCCTAGTTCATTTTTCTGGTGAACATCAGTTCTACTTACAAAGCTTTTATCATTCAGTCTACTCTTTAGCTTGTAAGGATATTCTGCACACCACTAATAAGAAAAAAAGACTCGAAATCACAATCCCACTCCTCACTGGTAAAGTTACACAGTTCTGCTAAGCTACTTCTTACATTTTCTTCCTCTTTTAAAACAGATTTCACATGGATTGGAGCCCTTTCAATCAAGCTAGGAAAAAAGTACATCCTTAAAATGTCTTCACAGACTTCTGCAAGTAAGCAAGATGAGGCTTCTTTCTGAACAGCCACAAACCACTTGGTATAATTAGCAGAAGATCATCCTGCAAATTAATCTCTCAAACATTTATATTCTAATTAAAGGTAAGGTTGAATTTCCAGAGATTACAAGTCAAAATTAAAGAATATTTACATGAGTATATTATTTTTCATAGCAGTGGTATATAAACAATTAATGGACACATGCCATAAACATTCACTGGGTGAATGAACTGCATTTATTTTGTTTTTGAGCTTTTTGTTTCAAACCTGAATAAAGGTGAGTGAAAAAAGGATTCCTATCTACCTTCCCAAAATACATATTTGTTTTCTTACCTTTCTAATAGTTGCCACACATATTGCTGAAAGGTTTAGGGGGTCTATAGCTTCCAATTTCATTCCTTCTTTAAACCATTCTCCAGCTGCATCCACCTCTTTTACCTAAAAAACGACATAACAGCACAAGAAGCTGATAAGCCTGGAACAAAATATAACCCCAAGCTGTCAGAGGAACAGACTGAAATACCTGTTCTGTCATCTCTGCTTATGTCAAGGAGGCCAAATTAGGTAAATGTTTGAATACAAATAAATTTAAAAAAATAAAAAGGGATGTTTGTGCTGGGTATACTTCCAGGACTTGAGCAGAGTTTCAGGTCTGTTTTACACACACCAGTAACTAAAGGTCCTGGATCAACTCTGTGTTGAGCTCTTGCCAGCAAACTCACCTTCATAAATAAATGTGGGGGTGCATCAAAGTGTCCATCCTGTTTCTTTGTAATATCTACAAGGAATAACAGTACATCCTGTTTAGAAGCTTGGTTAATAGAGACAGTATGTTTTTCTGAATATATTGACTAATACAATGCCATGATTGGTGAGGGAGGCCCACAGTTCATAAAATGACTACTACAAAACTCTGGAGGATGTAATCCATCTATTTCCCTTATTAACTTCTACCTGAAATATCTCTATAACAATCTCATCTATGGGAAAAAAATAATAAATCCAATATTTACAAGACCACCTGATTATGTCACAAAATTGATACAAATATACATAGAAGCTTTTGCAAAAAAATTGGCAAGTAAACTACTATGCACTAAGTTATGACAGAAAGTTATATTTAGATATTTTTAATATAATTATACATAATTACTTTAAATACATAAATATTTAGCTGGTTGCTTCTCACAAGGGACAGAAGCTTAATGGAGCAGAGAAATATTAAAAAAAGAGATTTTTTTTTTTTGTTTAAAAACCTTAAATATTTCATATTAAAAGTATTTTTGTATCTTAGGTAACAAGGGCCTTAACTATGTACCATCTATTAGACTGTCACTAATCTTCCCTGCCCATCTCCTAGGGCCCTCTAAAACATGTAAGTCTTGCAACAGAAATATTTGATATTCCTTAAACATGCAAGTAAAAAAAAGAATCATCAGCTAATAGGTTACTTGTCCATGTTGTATTGTACAAAACAGACAAATATGAAGAAACTAGGGGTTTCTGGAGCAAGACTTTAACTCCAGGCATCAGCATGAGCTTTAGCATGCTGGAATATTGCAGCTGAAGGTTTTCCTGCCTAGACAATTTGTTCACCACTGTTTATTGTTGAATCTTTCTAGATATCAACATACTGCAAAATCAACCTAAAATTTATTTTGGCTTTTCCAGTGCTGCAAAATACACTAATTATACTTTTAACTGAAACTCCTGGATGTAACATAGGAGTTTATGTTATGTTACTCCTAGGATGTAACAGAATTAGTAAAAGCCCTGAGCTGTATCATGTACTTTTTAAAGATCATTATTCAAGCTAGATTTATTAATTGTATAAAGTGACAGTTCTGCTCAAGTCAGACCTCTCCAAGCCAATCCTGCTCACAAAGACACCTCTAGAACACAGCCAGCTTACCAGATCTCTTGAACCTGTGTCCTATACTTCGAGACCAACCAATGTGATGAATGAGAGGACTGTACATATGGCACCAGAAGTCATCAGTTTTGTCTTCACTCTCTTCATACACCAACCGTAACCGTCCCCCAATGACACTTTCTACAACTGCCACCCTTGTTCGACAAAGGTGCGTTTTGTCCACAACTTCTACCCTCATGGAAGTTTTGAAGGGGTACTGCATACTCTCAGACACCTTAAAGTAACAGGAAAAACACTGTCAGAACATACTCTGCTTCTCCTTAGGCATCTGTCTTCTGCTGTTAAAGTGCAGTAGCAATGGGCTTTTCATTTAATTCAAGTATTTGTTAACCAACCTGCAAAAATGACACAAATTATCTCTCTTATCTTTCATTGTACACAGGGAAAAAAAATTAAAAATCAAACATTCCAGAAAACTAGGAGAGATCCCACAATGCTTTAATTGTATCAAGTACAGTCCCTAATACACTTCTCACATAGGTTAAAGGAATTTTCCATTGACTTAATGAGTTTGTTCAGTTGTTAACAATGGATAAAGGCATATTGAGAAACAATTTTAACCAAAAAAACACATAAGATTTTTTTTTTCTGCTTTGTCATCCACTCAAAATATAGGACTTTAAAATAGGATTAAAATACTTAATAAAAGGCATGGAAAACAAACCTTCAACATAAAGCTGACCACTCACAAACATTATTTCTTTGTAATATACCAAAAAGAAAGGAAGAGAATGGAAACAGACATTAATCTGCCCTGTGACAATACATGCCATTTAAAAATCAGTATCTGTCACTTGCAGTTGCCATTATGAACTCCCAAAGTAGTGAAATTTTGCCAAATTAATTTGGCTTCCAACTGAGACAATTTTTAAATAGAAATAAACAAAGTGCAGAAAGGTTTTTTGTTTTTTGTTTTTTTTTAATTATTATTAGATGCAGTGTAAGACAACAAAGAAATCTCATATTCCTGCTAAAAGCTATGTACCATCTCAAAATTTTAGTGAGCAAACTTACAGTAGACTATACCTGCAGCTGCCACACTTAAGGACATGACTTAAAGACAGCAAAAAAGGTAGTTCAGAACAGATGAAAAATATTAACATCTAAAAGCATGTACTTTATTGCATCTAGCTAGGTGCTATATTAACATATTTTGTTCAGTTTCTTGAAATAGTGCATGATAAAAATCATTCCTGAATTAGAAAATTCAGTTTTAGTTTTTCTTACAGATCACAGGGTAGCTTATTAGCACTTTTTTTTTAACTAGGTGCTTTAAAATTCAAGTAGACTAACTAGTTGTTAAAGAAAATTACTTTCTGCCAGAGGAAACAGTTTTCCACATACATAGTGACAAGCGTGGACATAAATGGAAAACAGAGATTCCAAGGAAAACTGTATTTAAGGGATGGAATTACTGTATCACCTTCGTTACAAAAGGAGCTAAAGTGCCATTGTAAGATACTTCAGTTCTCCACACTGTGCTGCAACGTTGTTCACAGTACATCATTGATATTGCATCAGCCTTACCTTCTGAGAAAAGTCAGGAGGAAGTGTTTTGGCACCAGTAAGTCGTTTCACTAGAAAAGCTTTCCAGTTTGTGTATTTGTGTTGGATGGCTGTTGCAAATGAAGGGGAAAAAATAAGCCACTGATTTTTAATTGTGTCCATTAGAGACAATATTAAGAGTCTGGAATATGTAAAGAAGAAATCCCAGATGACTGTTAAAAAGCCTGGATGACAATAATGACAAAAAGCTCTTTAGAGAATGAATGCTACCCAAGATTAAGTTTATGGGTATGTCAGGGAAAAGAATTTAATAACCAAATATAAATAAAATCAGTGCATGTTCACACCACTGATTAGCTTGCATCAGATGGGCTACTCCAAGAAACACTTTTAGCATCAGTCAAGTCCTTATTTTTCCCAAAAGTTAAAATGATTTATTCACAACTGTTGAAAAGAGTTGCTATGGTAAAAAAAAAAAAAACACAACAAAAACCAAACAAGCAAATAACAACAAACTGATATCTGGACCATAAGTAAATTTAGTTTAATAAGGACTTTTATATCAATCTATATAGACTACTATTTACATACTTCGAGGAGGGACCAGGGGCTTCCCACTGGTTGCACACCAACCAACTGGGTGGATGTCAGACCCACAAATGTTGCACCAGAAGTCAAGACTTGAATCATTTTCAAAGCCTTCGTATCTTAGCAGAGCATTGTAGCCTGAAACAAAGCAATCCCATTAAAAAAATACAAAATTAAACAACATCATAAAATATGTATTAATATTTATCTCCCAATCATGATATGTATTACACTGGCTTTTATAGATTATAACTTTTTATAGAACATTATTCTTACAGCATATTATTAATGTACAGAATGAATTACTTTGACAAATGTGCATGTGCTATCATAGAAGTAAAATTTTAATTGAAATTAGAATTCTTGAACTCTAAACCTTTAGAAGTTATATGTAGGAGGGCAAAATTAATTACCCACAGTATCTACTTTTTATATTTTAGCTATGTGACCTTGACTTTTTAACTTTTAACCAAGAAAAGTGATTCCTACAACAAGGCTTATTTGCTAGCTACCATATAATTTCCTGTCTTGTCATTCTGCACTGCTCTTTTTGTATTTTGAGGCAATATAAAAAAAAACCAACCCAAACCAGGCATTATTAAGTGTCACTGCAGCCACTGTAGAACACTACTAACATAATGATAGTGCTAAAATATAAAACCTACTGACACAGCTCTGACAAGCTAACCAGCATCAACATTCTACTAACCAGGTGACCACTGACTGAAATTATTAGCTCCCTTAACGCAGTTATTTTGATTATTTTGATTATTTTGATAATTTCAACTAAAATATATTTACCTGCTAATTTTACAATTCCAGCTATCCAGAAGACTTTGGTAGGTAGGCTGCAGTCAGTGTTTGGAACCTCCACTCGCACTCCTTCTGCGATATCACCCCAGCATGTCCCCATGGGTGCCTATCATTTAAGGTAGGGGGGGGAAAAGTCACCAGTTCACCATAGGAAAATAATTATTTTTTGTTATATGAGTGTTTTACAAGTGACTTAAAAAGACAAAACAATCAATATACATGATAAGACATAAGCATATGTTTAGGAAACAGTCTATGAAAGTCTAGTTTGGTTTTGATTTGAAGCTTATGTGTAATATTGCAATTGTATACAATTATTACTGTGTATTTCCTGCAAAAAACTAGAGACTTTCGAGTTTAAAAACCTGTAAAGCACAAGCACAAATTGCATATACTCACGGGTCAGCTTTCAGTCAGCTCTAATAAGTTTCAACTAGTGCAAGCTACTGATTTTAGTGAGAATGGTGCAATTCCTCTGCAATTCTACTTGCAAGAAAATGATGGTACTTCAAAAGAATAGAAAGCTGAGTGGCAACTTTTCAGTGAGTGCCAAAGGAAATGCACAGCTAGATTCCTCACACTGTCCTGAAGGCTTAGACTAATGTATTAGTATCAGAAAGAAATACAGCCTGATGAACTACTCAGGATTTGAGGAAACTGGAGCTAAAAGTTACATTTATTTTACTATCTCAAGAAGAACGTTTTGTTGTACATAACATTATGAAAAGATAGTCAAAGATGCTATTGTAGAGATATCAGAAATGCACAAAGCTGAAGAATCAAAAACCTTGAAAGCTTACTCAGCTGAAGTTACATTGATAACAAAGCAGAAAATTACTCAGTGTACTTTAAACTAGAGACCATCAAGAAGAGGAAGATTTGGATTTGGGTCTTTTAGAACAGCAGTCACAGCAATCCTAAGGTGTTCTGAGAAATGTGAGTCCTAATCAGTTCAGAGAACATCCAAGCATCACAGGGACAAATGCAGGGGTCCTCTGGTTCTACACCACTGTGGGCAGACAGTGTTCCATGGCTGGGTCTCATTTACAAAGCTCTTTGCAAACACAGAGAGCTGCTCACTGGAAACAGCCTCCAGCTTCTCAAAATTTTGGCTGACAGCCACAAGTGAAAAAAGTTGATTAATCCTGAGTGATTTGAAATCATGATACTGGAATTTTGCTGGCAATCAGCAACAGCCAACTAGCAGCACTAAAAGACAAATTTATCTTAAAAAGGGATAACCTTCACTAGTAGAAATACTTGAGGCTAGGCATGCAAAACTTAAAACTAGTTTTAAATATTGAAGGAAAAATAAGTTATTGCAAGTATGCCAGTTTCTTATTCCTGAAACCTGGTCTCTTCATGTTCTGCTATGTCCCATCTACACCAGCCTAAACTGCAGAGCTCTTTTCTGCCATCTGGCAGACAGAGAGAAAAAAACAACTTGAAAGATGATGGCTTATTTTCACACACAAAATGTGCAGATACAGCTTCTTAATCAAGTCCTATTACATATTCACTACCATATCTAAATTGACACGTGTAGTTTTTTGAATTGATGAAATAAACTTTACAAACTGGGTATTCTAGTAAATCTTGCTGCCTTGTATAGAGATGCAGATGAGGCCAAACAATCAAAAACAGCAGCAGTGAATAATTGTATAATCCAGCTGCACTTAATTGAAATCTATTTTACTGCCTGCTCATCTATTCAGTTGATTCAGAGAGAAAAGTATATTGAAACACTTCTCACATCAACTGGGAATGAAAATGTCAAAAATTTTTATTTCTAGAACGTGGATTGGTATAGAGGGAAATAGCAGAAAGTTAAATTTGTCCTTGTCTGTGAAAATATTGGTTCTGCTAGTTCTCCTACACCAATCCATATGGCTCACCCTTTAGAAGAAGGAAGCCATCCTGTGTAGCATCACTACTGAAATGCCAGATAGCATTGCTGTCCTGAAGTGATGGTTTACAGTATACCTGTATACTGTACCACCTCCTTTTTCACTCATTAATAACATTCTTAAGGGAGGAAGACTGGTTAAACCAGGGCTACAACAGCCATCTTCCTCCATGTCTTCTCTGTCTTCATCTGATCAATCAATCAATCAATGTTTGCACAGTGCTTTGAAAAAACTCCCAAAGCACAATGTAAGTGCCAAGTCTTATTCATGTGCTGGCTGGAAGGCTGACTCTGAGGTCTGGATTGGCATATTGTGAACTAGCAGAACCATCATTTACAGGTAAGAACAAATTTACCTTTCAGACTCATCACGAAGAGATCCACTTCACGGCACTCCCAAACAAGGAAGATCTGGTTCATGGCTTCCTGCTCCGGGAGATGATTTGGAAGGGTTTATCTGTGAGCAGCAGCTGACTTCTCTGCAAGGTGAGTCGCAATCAGGGAGGTCCTGTTTGACAGGAGCACCTAAAGGTTAAGTATCCCCACATGCCTACTTGAACAAAGACCTCGTGGGTTTAATAATTGGCTTCTCAAGGTTTTGGATATTGCCATGCTTTCAGACTTTAAACTTGAATGAGGATTCTAATGGCAAAGTGATGCTACCAACTCCTGAAGTGTGAGGATATTACACTGATACCCTGAGTGTGAACAGTACCCCCACAAGAAGTAATGCCAGAGAAGACAATGTGCAAACTGGTTTAAAACACCACGTTCAAAGCAAAGCACTGCCATCTGGTGTAAAATCCTGGAAACGCTCCCTTAGAGTAAACTATTTATTTTTAATAACAAAAGAAACCAAGAGAATGAAAATATTTCAGCTCAGAATAAAATTCAACTGGAAGAAAGAGTGAAAATTTCTTAATTTCAGGAAATGTGCAAGTCACTAGCAACAGAGTGGAAAAGAATAATTACTATTAACTGCATATTAACTTGTACATTTAAGTAGCACTGACAAATGACTCAAAGCACTGCATTTGCTTTCTTTTCTAGGTATGGGTTGAGCTAATAAAAGCAAATATAGAAAAAAAACTGTTTAGAAGAAAATTAAACTGGAATGCAGGTTAGCTACAAGCACGTTGTATGGTACTATACTGTAACCCAACATTAAAGACATTAAATTAAGAGTTATCCTCCTTGCATCAGCTACTGCTGTGTGCCTGATTAATGCAATTTGACCAAAAACCCAAAGCTTCAAGGTGCACAAAGTGTAACCCTGGCTTTGTCACAAGCTTCCTATATGACATAAACCAAAGCAGCTTCTCTACTTCATTTTACTGAACTAGAAAGTGGGAGTAGTTGTACTGTTGCTGGTATATTTCATTAGTGCTACTCAACACAAAGTCTGAATGAAGGTAACAGGAAACTACAAAACCTACATTAAGCAGATCAAAAGACTTAAATTAATTCTTCTCATACAGAGAAAGAGATGGAGAGAACTTCAAGATTTAAATGTTTAATTCTAAAATGTAACTATTTTAAATAGAAGAAGAAATAACTCCCTTGGCAAAAAAAAAAACCTGATCTGGGAAAACTACATTACACCTGAAATCCTGAAGTACACCATGTTATTATAAGCCAAATATAATTTTTCTTTAATATTGATCCCAAAATTCCCCATCAAATATCCATTCAGATACACCTAGTATACCCAGATGCATATTTTATCTAATAACAAACTTAAGTGTAGATATGTCATGATTTTACTGTTCTGAACAGAATACACTTTATGTACCCTTTATGTATTCAGTCTCGTGGACACACACATGTGCATGAAATCCATAACATGGATGGTAAACAAACATCAACTAATAAAAACTTATACAAACAAAAGCAATATAGTATCCAAAAACATAGCAATCATCTTTCCAGACAGACAAAAAGAGTATTGCTTCTTTTAGTTATGAATGAAAAGTGGAAGAGAGAGAAGGATCTAATGATATTACTAATGCATTTTCAGATTCTGTCTGGTTTAAATAATATATTTTTCAAATAAATAATTACAGTAAAACTAAATGCAAATCACACCCTTGTAACACTAACTAATCTCCAAAGGAGACTGCAGGAGTTGATTTTATTTGTATAAAAAAGGAAAATAGGGACAGAAAAGAAACAACATCCAGGCTTAGTAGCACTGTTTCCATGTAGCATGTGAACATTTTCAAGGTAAAATGTGAACATTAGCATTGTATCTGTTCCCATTACTGCTGTACCATTCAGCTGAATGAATGGAGCAATAAAAAAGGAAGATATAAAACTGCTTTTACTATGGAACGTTACAGCATCATTTAAAACTCTCGGCACTATTGTAGCTGTATCCCAATTAAAGATGCCACACATCATGAAGTATTTGTTGGTACAAGAGCACAGCCCATTTTATCAAACAATGATTTTTGATATGTAGCTACAAAATTACTCATTATAGCACTTATGTAACTGTGAAAGCCAAGTACCAACGTGCTTGTTTCAGCATGTGGGACTGGAGACAAATTCACGAAGCTATCCTAACGCAAGGCTCTGTCCCGGGCAACAGCTACGGCCTGGCAGCATAAAGGGTGCTATTCAGAAAGTGCCAACTGCCAAGAGCCCTCAGCTCCTACTGATTTATGATTTGACAGGGCTCAGCATGAATTCCAGAACTAGACAGAAACTTTGTCTCTCTTCTCCCTTATGGACAACTTCCATAAAACAAAATGTTTATTTTTTATTGCAATTTTCATCAGATAATTTTGAGCAAAGCCAAACTTTTGTCAGAAGATGGAATAGTTCAACTTCCCAAATAAGAAAGTAGAACAGTATGCTGAGAAAACACTTTCTGTCAGAAAGTTTTTACTTAAGAGACAAAAAGTGCTGACAATATTTTAAACAAGATCTAATAATAAGAATTTAACATATTAAAGAAAGATCCTGCTAAATATTTTCCTCATCTGCTTACATCCTGTAATGACCAAGGACTGTTTGTTTGGAATTTTTATAACTCTAATACCACCCTCTTGAATTTCAGATTTATGAAAAGCTTCCATTTTCCTCTGTTTCTACACTACCTGACAGCATGACTGACAGAAAGTACATGACTAAAAACTAGTGGAGAAAAAAATCCCAAATCCAAATGTGTAACCAAAAGATCAGTTCAACATAACAGAGCAAGCCTGGCTCAGTCTAAAAAGCCTTTTGTAACTTTTGCTAATACTGCATGGCCTGGTTGGTGTGACAGTCTGCAGTGCACCCAGTGACTTTTCACCTTGATTGTGAGAAAAAACACTCACAAGTGTTTAAGAGTCATCCTTCTACTTTCTTCTTTGTTTATGGGAGCATTTATGATGACAGTAACTGACAGTGTTCAGAATGGTTTTAAAGGACAGACAAAACCAAATCAAACACCTAAAAAGTAGTTGTACTAACACAGTTACAATGTAAGTTTCATAGTCCAAGGCCATGGAAAATATTTGGATATGAATGTTTTGCAAAAACTGAATTCAAGAATTAACATGGACTCTCTCTCTCTCATGCACACACACAACAGGATAGCACATCTTGAAAAATACTTACATGTTTGAAACAGGTAACAGGAGCTGCTGTGAAGCTATTGCTGTTGATGTAGTTACCCCAGCTGAAACCTTCCACAGGGACAGCTGCTGAGAGAAAGTGATTTTATTTAGGAAGCTGCTAATAAGCCACAAATCTTGTATTACCAAGAATTTGTTTCAGCTCTGTTTATATGACATTACCTGCTTTAGTCTTTGCCTGGTTTTGTAAAGTTGCTTGGTACTGTGCATATGCTGCTAATTTAGCCACTAAGGGTTGTTTTTGTAGAACTTTAGCCTTCTTTGTTGGAGGTTTACCCTAAAACAAAAAAAAGCCAAGTAAATAAAGCCTTTCCAAACTCACATCAGGAAATTTCCATAGGGCTGTAGCATCTCTCTGGTATATTTAACTAAAATTAGAACACCACAAAATGGAAGTAGACTGAGTATCACAAAACTACATGTAATATTAAATAAATGTAAAAACCAGTAGCAAAGAATGTCCAAGTGATGACTTTTGTACTAGCATTCCAACTTGAACAGCATTAGATTCATTGTTGTTTACCTGAAAAAAAGATATCTTTTATAAGCATGTCAAAAGGAAGAACTTCTAATCTAATTTATACCAATGCAATTTCTTGGCTATGTTGCAATAAATTTCAGATAGGCTATAAGGATATTTCCTGACATTTCTCTCTCTTTTATCAAATGCTACAAATATACCTTCTATACCTTCATGAATATTTAATTAATATTTTAAGTGAGCAGACCAAACCCCATTTTGCAGATCTGCATAGTTAAGAAAACCCTCAAAACTGAAACACAACAATGCTAAATAAACCTCTATGCTCTCTAAAGCCAGAAAGTATTGTGGCTATGGGATGCATGGAATTTCAAGTCACTACCTATGTAGACTGAAGATTTCTCCTGATCTTTTTCTTGCAGAAGGGCCACTGAAGCAGAAATTAAGTAAGGAGTCAGTATTCTCTGGAATTTGTTCTGCTGAGCCAAGTAATTTGTTTATGACTGATACACTCATGAAAATTTTAATGCGTTAAGAAACTTCTCTTAAAACACCATGCAAGTTTGACAAATGTACAGGTTTCACAAGCACAGACTGTAGTAAGTATATGAAGAAAATGGTGTCTGTACCGCTACCTGAAGCCTGGCCAGAATGCTGGCCTTCTTGGAGTTCGATGAGTAGCTTCTGGAGCACGACACGCTGCAGAAGCGCTTTGTTTTGGAGTAAAAAGCGTCACGGACACCAACCATTCCACACATCTCGCATGTAGCTGGTCAGAGGGCAGGGAAAAACAGGTGTTAAAAGAGTGGAATGAAGACCTCAGTGAAAATTCAGAGCAAAGACGACATAAGAAAGGTCCTGCAGGTGGCACCACCAAACAGTTTCTCCGGGTTTGACCCTGAAGAGAATTAATTGCACAGAAAAATAACTTAAAAACACCACCACAAATGCCAGTGAAACATTAAGAACCTCAAATTCACTGGAGAAAGGGTGCCTCGTTTTTGCTCCCCATTAATTTTACCACTGGTAGAAGTGAATGACCCAGCTAAATCCGCTAAAGGTGATTTCTGTATTTTCACAGTTCTAAAGGCAACATCTGCTTTGAGTCTAGCCCTGCCAATCTTGATTTCCTCTAAATATTGAATACTTCCAACCTGAAATAAAACCAGATCTCTTCTCTGAATCCTAAGTTAGTATATCCAAAGTACCCTAGCCCACCAATATTCCTTTCTAGCTTCAGAGGTTGACAGTATCAGTCACTGAGCTGTTCCATGAATAAGTTTGTGACCAACTTATGCTAATGAGATAATACCCAGAGTGCTGCACTAATCACTAATGATTTTAGCTAAAATATTTTTCCTCAATAATAAAGGCAATCTTTCTTTATTTTTGTCTAGTATGGGTTAGCTCATGGCTAGTGGGTACTGAACAGATATACTCTGACAGACTTTATACAGCAGCAGTAATGAAGTTTTCCTAGTATGTGAGGAAATATTTCTTAATATATTGTATATATAATAAAGAGTAGAGAGAATATAAGCCCAGGCATAGAGGGAACATACTGACACCCCTGACAAAGAATGAAAACGATGCACATGAGAACATGCATGTGCACATACACACAACACATTTAATGGGGAGGATGGATGCCCTTATACTAGTTCTTTCCCGACAGCAAGATTCAAAATCTACCTTATTTCAGTTCAGCAAAAACCAAACAATTCCCCCATCCCAAACCACACCAACCCCAACCCTTCAGCTGTTTTGGTCCATTTTCAATCGGGACCAACATTTAGGATTGGACCCTCACAACCCACAGCACAGGCTGAGAAACACAGACACCAAACTCCCTGTACTCACGCACCAGCCACTTACCCATGCCAGATTTGCCATCGGGGTAAGTATACACCTGCCCATTGTTCTTGATAATTGGGAGGCTGGACGGCAACGGAGAAACCTCCTCTTCACTCTCATCGGAGCTGGAGCTGCTGCTGGTGTCCTCACTACAACTGTCATAACCGTCAAACATCCCGAACGAATCGCGCCTCTTCCTCTCTGCTCGTGAAGTGTGTTCTGTCTGAAAATGAAGGAAACCCACAACAACAAAACAACAACACAAACCCCAAAGAGCAGCAGAGCGTTCTGAGCGCCAACAGTTCAAAGTCAAGCTTAAGACATTTCAAAGGTCAAAGTCAGCCTTCAAAAGCAGAGGTACTAACAAACTGCAACAGCAGCACAGAGGTGTGAGCCACGTACTAATGAAATTAGTCAAAACCAGCCAGTTTTTGGTACTGTGGTACACAGAAAGAAAACTCTATCTCACAATCCACTGAGAATACACAGTAGCAGCTCATACATTTCTTTTTCTTGGTATCTCCAGAGTTCATTAACCCTGATGTGCTGAATAATGACAGCCACACAGATCTTATATGCAAATGAGCACATTCCAGCCAATTTCACTAAAATTCATCCATTTGAGAAAGCTGGGCAGAGAAAAGACAGTTCAACCTAGAGGGCACTTATTTCACAGGGAAAGAAATGAATATCTCCCTGCTCTCATTGGCTCCTGGGGTTATCAATAAATCACTCAGCTTCCCTATGATTCAGGTTCTCACATGTGAAACCAGAATACTTCCCTACCTCACAGGGACCTTCTGAGGATTAATACATGAACAATTATGAAGAGCTCAGTTACTATGGCAATAGGGTCTGTAAAAATGCTAAAAGATAGAAAGGTGTCTAATTTGCCACTGTCACATATGAAAACTTGTTACATAATAGTTTTCCTATAACCAAAAAATCTGAGGTCAAATAAAACTATATCATTTGGAAGAATACATAACAGTGAAGCAATTTCTAGCAAAGACATTAAAGAGGTTTAACTGATGTCTTTTTTTTCTGATATAGATCCAATATATGCATTTTAACACAGTGACAATTTTCAATTTATTAATATCCTACACAGCTCTACTAAAACGAGGCTACTGCTATGTGAGCTGCCCTCATTAAGCAAAAAAAAATAAATAAATCTCCAAGTATTTCCAGTATCCTTAATAGTATCTACTAAGTTGGAGAGGAAATAACAGGTTAAGAAAAGACAAAAATTCTACAATGGAAGCACAAGCTGGGAGAATGAATTACAGAGAAAATATGAAAAAATATTAAGAAAGCCTTTGCCTCTACTTCCTTTTCCAAGAGCTAATTTTATTTAAAAGTCATTGTAGACAGAAAAATAATAATACATGATCAGACTTTTCCTTCTTAAATTGCATTTGGATTCATAGCTTTAGGATTTCATCACAGTAATTCCCCAAGTCCCTTTCCTAGAGAGTATGTGCCTGAACATCTTTATTGTTGGATCTCATCTGGGTCTTTTTCTGCCATGCTATCCCTTTACTATAATATTCCTTATTCTCCTTTGCAATCTGACTAAATCCTATTATGGAAGGATTTCCTTACAGTTCAAAGGGAAAAATGATTTCCACACTGACCCAATCCTAGCATCCAATTAAAAAAAATAAGAACAAAAACCCAACCAAAAGCCAGTAAGCACAAAAGGTTATTCAATAAGGTAAATAAATTTAAAACACTTAAAGTAGCTTGGAAACAAAACAACAAAAAAGTCAGTTGTAATGTTAATTATACACACATTCCCCAGCCAACAGTTCAAAATTACATTAAAACCAATCAAAACTTAGGACAGGGCATAACTTGAGAACTCCCTGAAAGAACTGACATCTGCCTGAAGTTGTGAGGTAAGTCACAATCATCAGTGGAAAGACTGAAGCAAACCTGGTCCTGACCTGCACTGGTAACAAGTCTCACCTGCACTCTATTACTGATGCTGTTAGCCAACAAGATGCAAGACCACTTATTTGTTTGTGTGCACGTGTGTAATTAAGCACAATGTTGCCATGGACACAGGGTCCTGCCAACAGTGCCAGTAATTTACAGATCAGAACACAGGCTAGTCACCTTCCTCAAGATTTCATGAACTTCTTCATGTCTCACAATATTTAGCTTTCCTTGACCACAGCCTCCACTATGAAATAAAACCCCATGCCACGTCAGCCATGCCCACCAGCAGTGCCAGAACACCAGGATGCCTTCTAATGCCATGGATGGATATTAGTGGTGTTCCAGAGCCCAGGGGCAGGATCTCCCTCCTCAATCACTCATTCCCCCCTAAGCCAGCTGATCTGATTTCACCAAGAGATTAGGGCCCCATCCCACTAAAGGAGTACTTCAACCTTTCATGGAGGCTGCAGCACAAGGCAGTCTCGGGACATCCCTTCTGTCCAGGCTGGAGAACTCGGGACCCACACAGCAGTTGTGCTTTGCCCAGCACTTTGCTGGCAGAGATGTGAAACGCTGGAGCAGCTCAGAAGAAAGCAGTGCAGCCCATTCCCAGTGCCTCCAAGGCCCGATGCTGCAGCACAGAAACTCTGCAGCCAGCACTGCTCCCGCTGCAAGGGCAGGTGGCAGGGGGAACGGGAGGTTGGAGCAGGATGACAGAGCAGTGGCCCAGAAGGGAAGGCGGGCTGCTCTAGGCAAGCCGAAGCACGGTGCAAGATTACAACTGCAGATACCACCATGGCACTGTTGCTCTTTCTCTGTTGTTGTTCTTTTGCATCACATCTATTTAGAACCTCAATATTACTGCCAAGCCTTCTTTGCCAAAATATCCACAGATGAGAAAGAAAATATTTCCACTTTCTATATGGAAAGTGGGGCCCTCTACTAAGAAAATAATTCTTCAGCATTATAGAGGTTTCTAGATAGCAATCATCAAGTTTGTAGAGTCAAAGCAAGCCTCATAAATCACCTTTCCATTTACTATATTTGGCCAAACTGTCCCAATTCAAGTTATGAGCAATACAAAACAGTAAGTTTGCTTATTAATTTGAAATACTACTGTAGTTTTGATAAAACATTTTTATCCAAGCTTTTGCCAGAAGATGACCATGTTTGCCAGATAATTTATGAAGGACATTCTTAATGTTGATTTATAGTTATTATCTTGATTGTAACTCTGGGGAAATTACTCAAAATATGTTTTGTGAGCCTTGGACAAGGTACAGTTTTGCAACAGAAAAAATACAAAGTACTTTGTGTGCAGAAGTAGGTGGAAGTTAGGGAAGACAATATGCAAATACCTAGGCTGGAATTTTGCTAGAGCAGATCAAGACATTTCTATTTTGATAATAAACACCACTAAGGTTCTTTTTAACCCATGTTGAAACACAGCTCTTGTAGAAACAAGTGAACAATACAGGGAACTTCTGATCACCCTTCCTGGGGAAATTAGAGGTCCCATTCTTCTGCAAACTCCATCCAACACATGAAACAGAAAAAAAAGTTGGGGCACAACTCTGAACTCAAAGGTCAAAAATGGCATCCTTACAAAAAGGACAAAAATGATTCAAACAGAACTGTAACCTACACAAAGCAGCTGCTTCAGTAGCAGCAGCAGCCCACAACTCTCTCAAGTACTGAGCAGCACCGTGCCCTATCAGCTGACTAGCGATATCCTGTCTGTCCGACAGAGCAGCACCTCACCATGGTACCCACAGGACCTCTCTGAATGGAAGAGCAAGAAGAGCTGACCACCCAGCAAGGTGTTCCCACTGAATTCTGAGACCCTGCCTACCAGAATGCAGCCCTTCACCCAAAAAACCTACCAGAGACCAACAGTAGTAGTAACTTAATCTAACAATTACAACCAGGGTAAGATCAATCCATGTTTCACAAAATAGGCACAGAAGGTGTGAAAAAAGTTTCCTACTCTTAGAAGATGGATTTAGCACTAAAAATCATGCTGAGGAGGTTGTATTTTCCTCAAAACTGAACCAGATTAGTGTCCTTCATTTTCTAACAGCTGAGGGAACAGCATCCTGCCTATTTACAAAGCATGCTTCGAGCAGGAGTCTGGCTCACTATAAAACATAGAACCTTGTCGCTGGTTAATACCACAGGAGCACTAGTTGAAGTAACTCCACCACCACCAGAGAGTCTACTAGTACATTAAATGGAAGCAGTGCACAAACTAATGAAGAAGACAAAGTTTTAGGCATACTGGCTAAGGCTTATTTCCCTAATGAGATTCCCAGTTCCTCAACAGGGGAGATTTTGAGACAGAACAATACAAAGTCTAGGGTGAGCAGGACTGGCAAATAAGCCTGTACGACTATTTGCTTGGGGGCTTGCTTGCATACTTTTCTTTATTGAAGAGATGGGTGGAGAAAGGAACTCTTAAGAACTGCTTTCTTGCTCTGCCCAACTTCCCACTTTCCTGTTCTTCCTCTCCTCCCTGTGAATACTTGGCAACAGTGTATTTTTAAGAAATACTCTTAAATAACCATTACACAAGGCAATCGGTACGATAACAGAATATAGCTAAGGAAACCACTTTCCCTAAAAACAGGAAGACAACTCCAAACAAATATGAAAAAAATTAGTTTTTTACTCTCTTAGCATACAGTGTTATACACATACAGTTGAATTTGGTCAGCACAGTATAGCATACAGGCCTTGAGTGTAATAGCTACTCTTTCAGCAGAAAAAGTTGGTCAAAAAGGGTGAACAAAGCAAGGCCAAAACACAAAAAAACCCTATTTAATGTTATATAGACATCAAATACTTATTCATGAAATTGCCCTAGTGACTTGATGCTCAAGTATTGGCAAAATTTATGGAAATGTGTTGTGAAGGTAAAAACTTGCTATAAAAAATACCCATTGATGAAGTAACCAAACTTCCTGCCCCCAAGTAAGTGCATCCTGGCTCAAGGGAGATGAAGCAGAAGGAGTCCCAGAAAGGTTTCAACCCCTGAATCAATTTGGTGCTTGAGTTCAGAAAGGCAGCAACTTAGACCTTTGAGTACAAGAGCTGCAGCTTAACAAAGGCCCCCCAGCACCTACAGAGATAGGCATCACTTTCTTACACAGACATAACCCCCAGAAACACAACAGAAGCATGGACAGATGGTATTTAAGGCCAAGGTCAACAGTGAGGTGACCACAACCTTCAAGCCAAGGGTCTGTAATAAGACACATTTACTTTAATAACATATCCTTAACAGACCATGCATTTCCCACAGAGTATTTCCAAACTGGTATTAAATCTGATGCACAGCTTTTGTTTTCAACAGTTCATTAATGTTTTATGCTAGAAGCTTGGCTGTAGCTCTGGATGGTAGCATTAAGGAAACAAGACGATGGAACTAATTTATTACAACTCTTCTGAATGCAGGATAGCCAAAATAATTTACTGTAGTAACACTAGCTTGCTGCCTGTGGAACTG
The DNA here is from genome assembly GCA_907165065.1 of Caprimulgus europaeus. The sequence continues at coordinate 1,422,966 of OU015543.1, read as the reverse complement.
ACATCTAATTGAGCCTGAGAGCATGACAAAAAAAGGAAATTCAAACATGGTACCAATTTAAAGAAAACATACTTTCAGCCTTCATTAAAAACAAACAAACAAAAAACCCCCAAAGCTAAACATCTTGGGATTCCTGGAAATCAGAACCAACCCCACTTACTTTTTTTATATAAGCAACTCACCTCTATCTGGAAATGTGCCTTCCACTCTTATTATAAGTAAAATCTCTGCTGGAAAATTACAGAAATGTTTTTTCCTGTCTCTTCATTTGCTATGTATGACAGCATTTTGTCTGAAGCCAGTTTCTGCTGTTTGCCAATGGTTTTGTCCATAGCCTCTTCCCCAGGGGGTTTCACACAAGAGGGGAGACTCTTTCATAAAAAAATATAGCAAATTAGCAGGCAATTTTGGAGGGGGTGTGTGATGATTAATATGTGAAATAGCTGAATTTTGAGAACACTGAAAATCTGTTACAAACTCCATTATGTTTCTATAAAGCCCTTGCAGGGGTGTCTGGAAGAGGCAAATATTTCACTTTAAACACTGTATTACCATTAAAAAAAATTATCAAATTTAAATGTAAAAAAACCCCAAAATATAACACCAACCCAAAAACCAAAGTCTTCAACACCTGAATTACTCCATGTGCTCAGAGCCAGACTCAGCAAAATATCAGAAATGCCCAGAGTGTACCAACTTACCTGAGAAATGAAGGTATGCAGTAGTAGTTTGCAGAAGGTATCAAAAGCCTTGCAAAATTAAACCAAATTTTAGAAGGTAAGAGAAATGAAAGCTGAGGAGAGGGAACTTTTGAACATGTTTTCAGTACTTTCACAGTCAGCTAGCTCTTTAGGGAAGCACAATGAAGAGCATTCTTACTTTCAATCTACAATCCTTATGCACAGGCACAAGCCTGCATGCTCCCAAGAACAACACCTAAACTAATCCTGTGGCATAAGTGGTAACTTACACACAGGAGAGTAAATCTCTCAGCTGTGTTTCCCTACAGCTTACACTACACACTTCCTCAAAATGATCCCTAGGCAGAAGCAACGACTAAAGATTACTAATCTTCCAAATTTAATTGCTTTTTTTTAAAGGAATATATTGCTTTAATTCCCATTTAGTGTTCCAGATTAGATTAGCTTGTAGTCTTTTTATTCCAGTCCTTACAAGTCAAAATCAGACTGTTACAAACAGGTACAACAAATAAGTAAATGCAGGTTCTCAAACCAGCAAAATAATCTAAATTTAAAATACAGAAGAGTGCCCTGCAGCTTTCAGTTTTAACCGGTTTTAGATGTGAAAAATCAAAAGAGCTGCCACCCACAGTTTAAACCATTATTTTAAAATTAATTACTTTTTCACACACGGTAGTTTATACCATAATCAGCATATGCTTTGCAGTAGGATTCTTTGGTTTTTTAAAAGTCACACTGGATAGAAATTGCTACACTTTAAAACATTTCCAGCAACAACCTGAAACTTAAACTGGTTTCACGGGTTTGGTGCTCCTCACATGAAGAACAAAGTCACAATATAAAGTCATAAAAATTATACAGAGAGGGAAACTGGATTCGAACAACCCGGAACTTTTGAAGGGCTGATATTAAACAATACACTACAGCACTGACAATGAGCACGGCTGGAAAACTGAACCTTAAAGGCTGGACTCGAGAGGAAGTTGCTGAGAAGGCAGCACTTCTCCGGATCGCTGAGAGAAGCGTACCCGAGCGCGCCTGCACCGCTCGGGAGGAGATAACCTGAAAGCTTTTACAACCGATCCTGACTGCCGGCAGGAAGGAGGAGGGAAGGAAGGGGGGAAAAAACTAAACCCAAACCCAGCCGAGGCGGCCGGGGCAGAGCGGAGCGCTCGGCCAGCAGCCGGGATCACAACAAAGGGGGAGCCGCCGCTGTCCGCCTCCACGTGCCCGCAGCTCCCCCGCGGGTGACAGCCTCCGCGGCGCTGCCACCACCCACCCACCCACGGCTCCCCACAGCCCAGGGGGGGCCCCTCCGCCTCGGGCTGCTCCCGCTCCACGGGACGGCTCGGTTCCGCGGGGCTCCTCACAATAAACTTTCCCCGGCAGCCGGCCCGAAGGCAGCTCTGCTCCGTACCCCGCGGGGGGCGGCACGGCGGAGACCCCGGCCCCGGGGCTGGCAACCCCCGCCCCCCCCTCCTCACAGAGCCACGCTGACCCTCGCCCCCCCCCCACCTCCCCACACGCCTGATGGTGCCGGGGCCGCTCGCCTCCCACACAGGTGCGGTAGCCGGTCACCCCAGCACGGGCACCGAGGGGGGTCGCTCAGCCCCCAGCCACCCCCCCCCAAACCCCGCCGCCTTCCCACCCCCCGCCGCTCCCCTCAGGCGCCGGGGGTCCCGCTCTCCCCCTCAGCGGGGAAGCCCCCGCCGCGGCTGCCACCTCCCCCGGGCTGTGGGACTCACCAGGTCCTTTGTGTTTTCCATCAGGCCCTCATGGGCAGGAGACGCCCGCTGCCTCTGCCCCCTCCCCTCGGCTCGGCCCCCTCCGCCTGCCGCCTCCCCCTGCGAGGGGCCGGGCCCGGCGGGGCAGGAGGCGGCCTGGAAAGTTCAGCCTCTCCCTCAGCCGGAGAAAGGAACCCAACTCCCTGCGCCGGAATATCAACAACATTAGCATAGCGCCTCTGCGCAGGCGCGGCACCCGGCCCACCGCGCGCCCTCATTGGGCTCCCGGCTGTTTGGGGCTTCCTCGCTCGCCGTACCCCCTCTGGGAGAAACCATTCGGGAAAGAGGGGATTCAGCGGTAGAGCGGTAGCTGGGGGCTAAAAGCAGCCCTGTTGCGGCTCGATTTGCTTTCCAGTGGATGGCGGCAAGGGAGGAGCGGTCGCTAGAACGTCGGTGAAGGGCGTTTGTTGTCAGACAGGGCGGGGAACCCCTCCGGGCACGCAATGGAGCAGCCCAACAGTGGGCCGCGTCACGTGGAACGCGGGGTGGGAGGGTGGGAGGGAGGGAGGGAGGGGGAGAAAGAAAGGAAGGCAAAGAAAGGAGGTCACGTGACAACGTCTTGGAGCCAGGGGACGCGGCCGGGTCACGTGGGCTGAGGAGGGGCAGCGGCGCGAGCCTATCACGCGCGTTGGGGGCGGGGCAAGGAGTCACGTGGGCAGCGAGCACGCGTTCCGGTTCCGGTGGCGGCGGCCCGGTGCGGAGCGATGCGGCGCGCGGCGGGGGCACCGGGCCCGGCAGCGGCCGGAGCGACAGCGGCGAAGAAAAAGACGAAAATGAAGAAAACGAAGAAAATAACGAAAAAAATAACGAAAAAAGTGAAAACAACGAAAATAACGAAAAAAATAACGAAAAAAATGAAAACAACGAAAATAACGCACCCGCTGCAGCCGCGCGCGGCGGTGGTGACGGCGGCGGATGAGGCGACTCGCCGCGCCCGGCACTTGGAGACTCTCGGCCGCGCGTCGGGCGCCGAGCGGGAGCTGGAGGAGCTGGTGTTCGGCGACAGCCTCAACGTGGGGGAGGACGAGCTGCTGCAGCGCCTGGCCGGTCCCCAGCGGGTAGGGCTCGGGGCCCGGCGCGCGGCTCCTATGTCACGGCCTGTCCTGGAGCGCGAGCCCCGCCGCAGGGCAGCGCGGGGCGGCATCGGGCTCCCTTCGGCTCCTTGTCCCCGCCTGATCCCCGCCGCCGTATCTGTCATCTCCCCGCTGGCCTAACGTGGCCTGTTTGGTTGTTTTCAGCTTAGCGCTACGGAGAGGAGAGGTCTTCAGACAGACTCCAGTGATTCGGAAGTAGAAAATGAAGCAAAAGGTAAATTATTCGCTAAAAAGCCAGCCTGGGTGGATGAAGATGATGAAGCTGAGGAAAAGTAAGTTCAAGTTTGCAAGGAGAAGTTATGTCTCGTGCTTAAGAGTTGACTCTTAAGTGGCTTCAGTTTGAATGATCGTCATGTTCTGTGTTTTTTTCCCCTCTAGTGTTGATATGACCCATAGGTATAGGAAAGATTTCATGAAAAGTGATGCTGAGAAGACACTTACTAAGAAAAAGCTAAAAAGAAGACTTGAGGAACAGTGAGTTTCACTAGTGTTTTTGTGGCTAACTTTATTTAGATGAGATAAGATACAGCTGTGTGACATTCAAAGTCACTTTCCTCTTTACCCCTGTATTCACATGGACTGTCTAAAACTGGAGCTTCTTACAGTATTTTAAAATAAATAATACTAAGAACAGTAAATAAAATGTGTATGAGCATTGTCTGGGCTAATCTGTTTAACACTTGTTTCAGTAGAGGTGCATGAGCTACTTTGTCTTCTAGGGAGCTATACCACAGAATTGTTATAGTGATAGGTTGCTTTGTAAGTAGGGTGATGGCAGATGCTGAGTTAACGTGTTCTGTAAGGACGAGCTGCAGTGTGAATATAGTCAAATAGCAAAGCAGAACTTCAGATGTGTTTGGGTTGTCTTGGTATTAGCATGTATGGGTCCAAAGAACAGTGCTTCCATGTTTGGTGTCAATTGTGCTTTAGTTTCACGTTCAAGAAGTCAGCAAAACACAGAAAGCTGAGTGAAATTTAAAAAAAAAACTTATGTAGTGTTCTGAGTGCAAGTTATCTTGCAAAATTGTGACTGCATGTCTTGTAAGTACTTAACACAGAGAAGGACATTGCTTTCTCACATAAGTTGTGGCTTGTTTTTTTTAACTCTTTCCCCCTCACCCTTCTCTTGCTAGGTTTCAGCGAGCGATGGGAGGAGTTCCTGCCTGGGCTGATTTGGAAAACAGGAAGAAATCCAAAAGGACAGCAAGTGATAGTAAATAAATCCTTTACTATTCTAATAAGCATTTCTGTGTTTCCCTATTCAGCTTCTTAGAAAATAATTATTTTTTATGTTTTCTTAGTTTCAGTAGTGTGATAATAGGCTGGATAAGTCAGCTTAATTCCTTCCTTCTTTCAGTGTACTTTGATTGAACTTGTTTCTGTAAGGAATTTGTAGGTTTTGATGTGGGAGTGTTTGTGAAATTAACCTTTTCAATGTGCTTTGCCTTAATTAGGTGACAGTGATGAAGATGATGATCTGCTATGCAGGACTGGCAATTTCATCTCAAACTCAGAGTCCCTGCCAAGAGGTATTTTGAAGGTAAAGGCAAGCCTGTCTTCCCACCTCGGTTTGACCCACATGCACACTTTGGCTTTGTGTTTGCTGTTTAGGCAGTAAAATTAGTGATCATATTAATTTCTTCTTTGTTTCTGAAACTGGAAACTCTTTTAGAAGGGTAAACAGTTGGACAAATTGTATAGTTCACATCATGAAAGCATAAAACAATAAATGGAGATGTATTGCTTGCCATAAGAATTGTTTTATATACTCTAAGGTAGCATCCTGTAGTAGGATTTTAATTTCTCCATAGGAAAGATGGAATTCTTCCACAACTTGGAGGCTCCTGAAATGATCTTTGAGAAGTGACAGCTTTAAATGAGTGTTTATTATGCTGTCTCTTCTACAGCTATTTCAGATGAGTCAGAATGCAACTAGTTTTACCTAGACTGGTAATTTTGAAGTCAGTAGAAAGGCTAACTAGTTTCTTATGTCCACACTGCTGCATTGCAGCAACTTACCAAACTTAACTGCGTGCCACTTCTCCTTATGTTGTGCTGCCTGCAAGTTCATAGGGTTTGAGATCTTGCTCTTGTAGTATAAAGAGCAATTACACTGACTGTTCATCAACATAAGGAAAACATGTTTAAGCTGTATTTTTTAAGCTGCTTGCTGTGTGTTGTAGATGAGTGCCTGTGTGCCTGCTAACCAGGAACGTTTCGCTAATGGCAAGCTGGTAACGGTGCAGTTCCATCCATCTGCTCAGGTGGTCATGGCTGCTGGACACGATCGGTCCATATCACTCTTCCAGGTGAGGAATCTCAGTCTATTTTATGTAAATAAATACTAATTCAGAATATTTTTTTTATTAGTACACCTGAGATAGCCTAGAATGCTAAGACTTTTCTCTCTTCCTGTGATGGTGTGCTCACAGGGGTGGTAATGTCTGTGGTTACACTGGTATTTGTTTGGTTGAAGGCATCTTCTTTTGAAGAGATTTCCATACTAACCACTTATAGGGTATAGGCAAACTTAGTTGTATCAGAGCTTTTAGCTGAAGATTTGGTTTTTAAATGTTTGGTTTTAAGGTTTGCAGTGATGAGGACTAAGGAGATTTTTTTTTAAGTTGTTTGTAAAACCTGTAGTGTGGGGAGCAGTCCACTTCCATGTAAAACTGCAGTATTGCTGTGAAATCATTTTGTGGGTGAAGAGGCTACTGCAGCAGGAAGCTACTTGTCCTGGGACACTCCTGTCCTGCTTCTCTGAAAAACCTAAAGATTTTAACTCTTATTTAGGAACTTTCAACATGGCCCAGTATCAGTCAAAGACACAAGTTGCATTGGACACTCCCATAGTGCTGCAGGAAAGAACAATGAAAAGCAAATGTTTTCATTGAGAGGAGCACGATATAAGTGATTAATTGAACGCAGCATGGGTAAGACAGGGAAGGGTAAGAGATGTGAAGTATATCCAGGAAAGCTGGGAGTGCCTGATAGATAGGGGGAAGAGCCAAGAGGCAGGTTTATCTGTAGACTAAGAGAAGAAGAGGTTAATGCTTCAAACTGGTGTATCTCTTACTGTTTAAGTCTTGTACTGGCTAGTTGATATTAATTTTCTATGCAAAAGTATTTGATATGTTCCTTAATGTGATAATCTGGGTTTTTTTTGTTGTTTGTTGTTTTGAAGGTTGATGGCATAAGGAATCCAAGAATACAGAGCATCTATTTAGAGAGCTTTCCAATTTATAAGGCTTGTTTCAGTGTTGATGGAGAACAAGTTATAGCCACTGGTACTCACCACAGAATGTTCTTTGTGTATGACATGATGAGTGGAAGTATTATTCCTATACAGAAAGTAAGAGGTATGTTTTATAGTACTGTCAGTGTCTGGGTATAGTTGAAACTGTCCCAAATAGAGATGGCATATGGATTTGCTTTAAAAAGAAGTGCAGTGGATTTTTGGAGGTTGTATTTTGAACTTGTCTTCAGGGATCTTTAATGGAGTACCTTTAGCTTTAGTTTGACTGGGATATTAAAAGTTAATTGTCACACATAAGCAAGGTTGAGTTGTAGCTTTACTGTGACAATGTATTAGAGAAATGAGAAGCTGGAGTCAGGTTTGACTCATATTCATCATACATCTGAATGTTGAGGAAAAATAATAAATGACACTGATTTGACATTCTGAATCTCTTTTTAAAGGTGTGGAGGAAAGATTTCTCAGAAGCTTTGAAATCTCTCCAGATGGATCATTTATGCTTGTAACTGGAACTTCAGGTTACCTTTACTTGCTGTCAATGAAGGTAGTTTCTCTTTATGGTTTATGTAGCTTCAGTTTCTTGGTACCTTTTTCCTTTTGAGTCTGCTTGCTTATATTTAACCTGAAAAGCAATCTAGTTGGAACAAAGCTGTGATGCATCCTGTGACAGCCTTCAGGAGTGAGCTGCTGAATCGACTAACTGTAGCTTGAGAAAATTATTTTTGGGTGTCTGAGAATTTTTTTTTATCTATGCAGTTAAACTCTGGGACAGATGGAGCTAAGGGCAGAGTTTCATGGGTTTTCAAGCTGTCACTGGAAGAAGTTGTGTGTCAGTGTTGTATTGTGGGTGATTGCAGGCACAAGGAATGGCCCTCAGCATGGAGACAGGCGTCTGAGGGCGGCAGGAACAGGACTGCTTTCCTGGCAGTTAGTGTGTGCTGGTGTACTGTGTTCATGAATCATGCCAGCTGCTGTGGTTCCCAATACATACAGAACTTCCTCACTTAAGTTTTAAATTGCCATAGGATGGCAACTGGATTTGTTTTAAACTTACTAGGAAAAACATGTTTTAAAGAAGTTCAGTTCCATTATATAGTGAAGACCCTTCAGCGAGGGAGCAAATAAGTGTTTATTGAACTAATAATAAATAATCAATAATAAATTGATCATGGGCTCGTGAGCATCGGCTTGTGCTCTAGTCTGTAGGTGCTGAAAATGTTGATGCTGTTCTTTTAACATCAGTGGACCTAACTTCACATTTTTGTGGGACAGGAGTATGGCAACAACTTACCTACAGCTTTTTGGCAGAAACATTGTCACCATTCTTGTTCTTCATCCTATAGACAAAGGAACTGATTAATACTATGAAGGTAAATGGAAGATGCACTGCATCTGCTTTCACTCCAGACAGCAGTAAAATATATAGCTATTCAAGTAAGTATTCTCTCTTAACAGCATGAATCATAATTCCATTTAAATTACATAAGTTTTTATAAGTAATTTATTGTTTTACAACGATAACTAAAAGACTTTATGCCAGTATCTGGCCTAAAAACACAACCAAGTGATTAATCATCAAATAATGGAGTTCACTATTTTAGTGTGCCTTTAGTTGTTTGTTTGGTTTTTTAATACCCTATATTTGATAGTTGTAAATGAGCTAGTAGTTGTCATCTATTTAAATCTATTTTAACAAAATAGGCAGTGTTCTGTATATGTGGTTTCTATGATTTTCTACTTTATTCTGCACCCAGAGGAAGGTGAAGTTTTCATTTGGGATGTGAGAAGCAGAAAGTGTCTACACAGATTTGAAGATGAAGGTTCTTTGGAAGGAAAGTGCATCGCTGTTTCAAAAAATAACCAGTATGTGGCATGTGGGTAAGTGACTTCATAGCTTCTTCCTGTCTTGTTTTGAAGCTCTTCAGTAAACCTACTGGTGGCAAGTGAGAGTGTAGGAACATGGAATAAGTTTGGCTTTAATAAGGTTATAGGTGAATAGATGAATACTGCCTGTTTTACATAATTGCATTTGTCTGTGTATATCTAAAATACCATAAAACACTTAATTTAGTGTCACTCTTAATGCATTCCTGTTGCCATATATGGGTTTAGCAGTTAATTTTGAAATCATACTGACTGAAATAACAAATTAAATATTCAGGGTGTTCCCTATTTCCTAGTCCTCTTTCCTACACTCCTAATTTGGCTCCTGCAAGGTAGCATGTTAGCATTTGAAAACATGCCTCAACTCAGAGCCAGAGCCTGGAAGTGTTTCTCCAAGTGCACTTACTGAGGTGCAATTTCAGCTAGCATATCAGTTCTTTTACATGAGACTAGCCACTGCTTAAGTACAGTATGCATTTTCTTAGCCCAATGTAGAAGAGGATTTTTAAGTGGACTCAGTCTACAAGTAAAAAAAAAAATAAATCAAAAAGCTTGAAACTATTTCAGACTCTTGATACCAAGCTCTCATTGCTTTGAATTCAGTCTATCTAAGAGATGGTCTTATAAAGGCTTTCCCCAGTTGAGTGTGACTCTTTATATATAAATAAAAAAACCAAACCAAAACAAACCCTCCACTAAACACTGCTATAAACTCCAAAGGAAAATCAAGCTCCAAACAAAATATCATTTCCAAATTATTGGAAATTCCATTTTTAGTTGAATAGTCAGTAATAGCAAGGTAATATGTACTGTAAATGCTACTTCTTGATATAGTCTGTAATTTCTTTTTCTAGTTCAGCTTCTGGAGTTGTAAATTTGTATACTACTGATGTCTGTCTCAAAGAAAACCATCCTAAGCCAGTTAAAGCCATAATGAACCTTGTTACATCTGCTACATCTGTGACCTTCAATCCCACCACGGAGATTTTGGCAGTGGCTTCCAGTGAAACTGATGAGGCTGTCAAATTGGTATGTTCAGCTTCTTTAGTACAAGCTTCTCTGTATCTTGGGCAAAAATGTTCCTGGTGACATGATAAAAGTGATACTGAGCAGATATGTGTGCTGCAGAATTTGCTAGGCTGAGCAGGTCAGGATTTGTACAAGATACTGTACATTTATAATGAAATACCTTTTTTTTTTTCAGGGAAATTGTTCTGAAAATAACATCTTGTGGTCTAGTTTGCTTTTTGCTTTTCCCTTTTTAAATTGCCCTTATTTCAGTGTTGTAAATATAACTCAGCAACAAATGTGAGTTTTCAGCAGCTGTTAACTGTGCAGTCTTGCTAGGTGGTGTTTTTTCCTAGCTGATGCAAAATTTTGCTAGCCTTGTCAGAATTCTGGCCAACAGTGGAACTATTTAATTAATCTGAGGGTTTGGAAGCCTTTTTTTTACTGCTTAGATGCAGTTACTTAAATGAATGAGTTGCAGGAGCTGGCTCTGTAGAAGTGTGTTCCCTGTACCTTTTATCAGTAGAACTCTCTAGAGTGGTGTAGGATAGGAATATAACTCAACATTTGAACTTGACATTAACCTTCAATTTAAAATTTGTACTTTAATTTGAATTTTAGTGGCTTTTTCCTAATTGTTGTAACTAATGATCTGTTTCTCAATAGGTACACATTCCTTCATACACTGTATTCTCAAACTTCCCAGTGTTCAGAAGAAAACAGATTTATCTTGCTCAATCTATGGACTTTTCTCCCAGAAGTGGTTTTTTCTCTGTAGGAAATAACAAAGGCAAAGCTTTGTTATTTAGGTATGTACTAAATTGGGTTCATTAATCCCAGGTAACGTGTTTATATTGTGTAAGATGGGGCAGATGACTGGTAAATGATCAGGTTTGACTTTGTGATCTGAATTTCACCTGATGCCTTAGTTGAGTGCAGACCTGGCTTCCCTTCTGGAGAATGAAGCTTGTTTATTCTGGGATTGTAAAACATGTGTTGCTGCAGACATCCCTTTCAAAATTGTCATTGTCCTTTTTGGAGATAATTAGGATGTAAAAAGGCAGATTCTGCATACTCTCCCCATTAAGGTAATAGTTCAGATGATTAAAAGATCTGTGCTTCAGCATTGACATCTGTATCTGGGGTGGATTGGTTCTAGTTGTGAAGGCAGGGTGAAGAGCATCTTTGGAGGGAGGGTGACTGGCCCTGCTTTGAGCAGGAGGGTTTGACCAGATGATCTCCAGTGATCCACCCTCAACCAGTCTGATCCTGTGGTTGGTGCTCAGGCTCTGTGAGGTTTCAAGACTCACTGCACATGCTGGATAGTGTGTGTGGCAAGACTTCATGGTTCAATGTGAGGACATAAGAATAAATGTTATTCTCTTGCCAGCTTAAAATTAAATTCTGAAATCCTGATTTTCTGTGGAAGTCAAACTCAGAGGTTGATGTCTGACTAGCATAAGCTTGACTTTAGCCTTTTGGTGAGAAATGTGGGGTTTGGGGTTTTTTTTCTGCTGGTGTGGTCAGGTGTAAGGAGCCATAATAACTCTGAGCAGGAATATCTCTTTTTGAAACTAACTTTATGTGATACTTGAAAAACTTTGTATGTTTAATGTGAGAATTTAATGATTTACAAAGGAGAATTTACAGTGATTTTCTTAATGATTTAGAGGGGGAATTTACAAAAAGACTCCCAAGGAAGTCTGTAAAAATGTGAATAAATCTTGTGATTTGTCCTGTGTTTCAACTTGAACTGCATATTGTAATGGGACTTGACATAAATCCAGCATGTGGATGATTGCTCTCTTTTGCTACACCTGTGTTTCAGATTAGCTAAGACTACTCACAGTCACACTACTGAATGGTTGTTGCTTCTTTGTGTTGCTCACTCAACAGGTTGCTGAAAAGTTTTAAATCTGTCTCAACTCTTTTTTTTCTTTCTTCAGGCTGAAACATTATTCAGATTTTTAAAAGACAATACAGGACAAAATGGACCAGTAACTGAGGTACAGTAGCCCTAGAACTCTTGACAACATTGTCTTGAGGAACCTTATTTTCATTACTCCACCTCTTTATAATGGCAGCAAGAAGTTCTTAATTCTGTGTGATCTGAAACTGTTCTGTCTGGATCACTCATGTTGTAGGCTCCACATGGTGGGCAAGAGTCAGGGTTGTTTTGTCAATCTCAGTTTTTCTGATAATACTCTTACAGGGCGTTGGTGGTTCAACTAAATTTCTGCTCAGTCTTGTTGACAGCAGTTTTAAAAATCTGAATGCATTTAAATCCAACTCATAGGCAATGTTGTTAACAAGAGCTGTAGGCTGGCAGATATTGGCTTGATCCTGCTATGAAGTCATGGAAGTGAGCCCACATGTGTCTGCATAATTTCACATTTAGATTACTTGAATTACTCAAGTTTGAAGCATAGCTCATGTGCAGGTACAATTTTATTGTACACTAACCTCTTACTGGGGAAACTGGAAAGACCTGTGGCCTTGAGGGTAATACAGTAGTTCTGTTTGACCCAAAATGTGTTAATGATTGGAAGCTACACTTGTTCAGACTGGAAGCAGATACATCTTCTGCATGTTAAGCCTGCATAAAATTTTGTGATGGCTAAATGTTTGGAAGACACTAACAAAATTCTCTGTGCTGATCTTTCCCCAGGTGTTGTAACCTGCAGATACAAGCACACTGAGAAAACCAACCAAGTTTTTTTTATTTTATATGGAAGTTCAAAAATGGTAATATAACATCTGTGCTTTTGAATGTTGTTCCTTAATAAATGTACCTGATAAGTTTCCAGACAAGTTGTTTCAACTTTTTCCAATGTTTTGTGTAAGCAAATGATGACACAGATTTTAGTGGTTGGCACTGAAGCTGGTATCTTCAAGAAATGCTTAAATGTTTTTCACTATGAGCATATGAAGTATTCCAGTGCTGAAACAGAAAACATTAGTTTTGTGTAAACTGTAACCTCTGCTGCCTGGATTGAGCTTTTTCATCAGCCAGGTTTGTCTCAGGCTGGGTTGGAACCAGCATTTTGCTGATGGGAGGAGCAAATTCACCTGAAACCCTCTTGGTGCAGGCATTGTAGTTCAGTGCAGCCTGATGGGCCAGCTATAGCTTAAAGACAGCATAAACCAAGAAGTGAGAAACACCACCTTCAGGTGGGCTTATTGCCTCCCATGTGTCACAAAATCAACTGTAGGTAATGTGTTCTTAATTTTTAAGAAAGACCCCATTCTTTCTGTGAAGGTAAAGCATCCTGACTGTCACTTCATACTTGATTTTTAAATCAGCTGCGAAATTCTGGTGCCATTAGGGTCATCTAGCAAGGACTGCTTTACAGCTGTTGATGCTGATTCTTCATCTGATGCCTAATACTGCACCTCTGGTCACTTTGTTCATGAAGTGACCACCTCTTTCTTGTTGAATACCTGAACAAAAAGTTGACTGGGAATCTGCTACAGTAAGAACCCTGCTTGAGAATAAATTATGACTAATACATCTGTCCAGTTTGCATGAGGGAGCTTTTTGGGCAGTAATGTTAAGTGCCAAGGTGCTCCTGTAACCAATAGTGAAGTCATTAAGCCTTCAGTGAAAGTGGCATTACACAGAAGGGGCTCTGAGCATGAGAAAAAGCTAATTCTAGAACCCTGTCAAAAACTTTAAATGTATAAGCCTATTGTTAAATTCTTGCCATACTGTTTTAAAAAATGGAATATTGCATTTTCTGGTGTTTAAAACTGCTTTGGCAGTGATTCGTTGTCAGATGAGCCTTGATTTCACAAATCAAAGTCACTGCAGAGTTTAACCTTAGTGCAGTGCTAACCCTGAACTAAAGACCCTGCTACACAGCAGTAAAATTAAATCATAAGTACACTTTATTAAGGTGCTTACTGTAGGATTCTTCTGTCACAAACATGTGGGTAAAATCTGGCTGGGGCTGAGGTTTTGTTGCCTGTCAGAAATCCAGGTGGTTTGTGTTTGCACCAGAGGGCAGCACCTAACCACTCATTTGGGGACTTTGCTGCTTGTGTGGCAGCGCTGCTGATCAGTTTGGTTGTGGTTATTGACAGAATTCACCTTTTTTTTTAATCATCTCTATATGTCACCTTTAGGGAGGTTTAAGTAGTGTGACTTCACAAAACTGAGTAAGTAATTGGACATCAAAGACTTCTAAAAAGGTAGGTTTTGAAATATTCACTGTTTTATCCAATCTCACTGGAGTAGCTCTGAAGGATTTTAACACGATTTAATCCACTTGTCCTGAGATTGCAGCTCTCTTTGCACAGTATGTGCTTCTCCACTTTACCCATTAAAAAGAAAATTCCCAAATCCAGTGATCCAAAGCCATAGAGCAAGTCATTAGCAGATCCAGGAACTTCAGAATTAACGGGTTCCTGGACTTGTTGAGTTTGCACAGACACCAAAGTTTCTGATGTTCTTCCTTGCCCATCCTGCTGACTTCTGCAGGAGGTCCAGATTGGATAGAGCAGGAGAGTAAATGGAAAAGGTGTTCTAAGATGTACTGAGGTGCTGTGTGCTCTTGTATCAGGTGACTTCAAGTAGTGGCAGGAAGGAAGGAGAGTTTAAACACTTATTTTTGCAAAGTCTGTGATGGAAGTTGCAAATAATTAAGTTCTGTACTGAGTTCTGGGGAGCACTGCAATACAAGAATGGTTAAGCTTTGTACTAAATAAATTCTTGTGGTTGCATTTTTGTCTTCTGGAAGACATAACTTGTGGCCCCATCCAGTACAAAATAGGGAAAACTTGTGCCTTGAGAAATAAAGGAAACTTCAAGGTGCCTTTTGCGTTTCTCAGCGGTTTTTGAGCGATGGCACTTTCATGTACTGAGCAGGTCTTAAAGGCTGGATGAGATGAAGTTACTGGTGTGTCCAGGGATATTTATTTGCAGTGGGATGAATTAAGCACACATATCACTGTACCCTCATTCTGAACAGCACTGCTCTTTGTCAGTTTGCCGTGTGTTGAGAGTACTTAAGCTTCTGACCTATTTAAAACCTCTTTGTGTTTAATTCCTTTTTTCCTAGCATGGCTTTTTTTTTCTGACATTGCTAAGCTGAAGTTCTTTTAATGAATTATTTCTCTGCTTTTCCTCTCCTTCCATTCTCCTTGGCAAAATAAATTTTATTGATGTAGCCCATTAAATATTTATCACCGCAGCCTTTCCCCTCCAGGCTGTGATCTTGTCCGATTTTGCAAGCTAAAGAGAATTAAAGAGAATTAGTCTGGTTAGTGCTTAGAAAGGAAACCTCCAAGAAAAAAAAAGAAGACCAAACCTGACTAGATTAATTAGAGTAGCTCTGATTATTTAGAAGATTATTTGGTTTGCTGCTAAGTCTGTCTTGGATCTGCTGTTTGACCCTGCTCGTGTTTGAGAGCTGTGCTTGTGCTGCAGGTGGTTTAGCAAATTCTTAAGAGGACTGAATGATATTTTTTTTTTTCTCCTGTGTCTCATTCAATATCCAAGATTACTGCTCTCTAGAATTATTTGGAAAGTTATGGTTCTGTGAATCTCTTCCATGTGGAACTGTTTCAACTGCTACATGATTTTTCCAGGTGCTTGCTGATCAGACAGCAAATTGCATTTTCCTCTTTGGATGTGGTGCTGAACCCAGCCAGTGGCTGTGGCAGTCAGCACACCTTGGAGAGAAGCTGGTTTCTTGCCTAAGGATGTTTCTTGAAGGCTTCTGGTGATCCTCTGGATCCCCTTTTTTTTTTGGGGGGGGGGGCTGTATTTTTTAAGACCTACAGGAGGATACAGAGCTTTCCTGAGGGTGTCTGGAATAGGAGTGTGTGGGATAGAATCCTCAGTTGCTGCTGGCTGGTGCAGGGGTCTGGCTGGTATCGACACACCACGCTGGTGCTGACTCCTGCACTGCTCTGCTGGGTTTATGCTGCATTTGCAGCAGCAATGTGCTGGGCACTTAATGGCACATTACTGTCATTGTTCAGTTTTCTTCTGTTGAAACTATGGAACAATTATTGTTTTTTTTCTGGAACAAAACATCTCTTGGGTCCTCGGATGTTTTTGTCCTGTGTTTGTGTCACTGTGAGATGGCAATGCAGTCTAACTCATTTTGGGACACTTTAATTGGGGCAGTCTGCACATGTGTATCTTCTTCCAATGATTAAAGCTATGCAAGTTATAAATCTTACTAAATTATTCTGAGACCCCTTAACCTGAAGGAAATCTTCTAAGCAGATTAAACACTTTGAAATGTCTGCAATATGATTTGTTTTTCATAGTAGGTATTGTAAATAGTGTATGAGATCTCAGTCTTCACAGTGTTATATTTTGCACATAAGAGTGCCTGCCACATGAGACATTCCATTTTGCTTGTGCAATATTGAATGTTTTATTATGCTTAAACAGATGGGAGGAAGAGCTGAAGCAGAGGGGGGTTTAGAAACGTGATGCAGGAGCCCCTGCTTGTAGTTGTTACCCATTGCTGCCATTCTGCCTTGTCAATTTAGATTTTTTTTTGAAGAATACTAGTTCTGTGGGAGCTGTTGTCTCAGTATTTCTAACTGACCTGCAGGTGTCTGCAAAGATGCTCATCTGACAGAAGTTCATCTTGTTGCAGAAAATTCAGTCTTGTACCAGAAGAATTGTAGGTTCCTGTGGCTCTGCTGGATACAGATGATGACACCATCCAGCACTGGGGAAGGGATGGGGGCTTGTGGAAAAAAGAGATGCAATAAAGTTGGCTATGTTCCTATGTAAAAATAACTACCTTTATCATAAACTTACATATGTCTGCCTGGCTAATAATGCCAGAGCTGCTTTTCCACTGTGAATTTTGTGTATGGTCTTAAATGTTTTCTATCACCATCTGTCTTTACTCTGTATGAGAAACATTAAATAAAACCTTTAAGAGTAAAAATTTACATGAAGCCTGGAGGAGACAACCTTTTATATTAGCTGTGTAGTTTCTTGTCAATAAAGTGAATTCCAGTGGCATTAGGGGCAGGTGTGATATTTTGGGGCTTTGACACACCTAACAGTAGAAAAATGACCAAGCAGTTAGCAAAAAGTTTCGAAGAAACCACCTCTGGGAGTTTAGATCTGTGGTGATTTCTCCAAGCTGCAGCGGTGCATGGCACACGAACCAAAGGCCAAACTGCAAGCAGTGCTCAGTAACATGCAGTCTGCATTGTATCTGTGCTGAAATAATTACTCTTTTGCTTATTTGAACTCAGGATGGCTTGGTGAACAAATGTCTCACTACAATAGACACAGGATTGTGCAGTACATCCAGTATATTCCTGCCTCTATCCAGAGAGAAGCTGGGAGGTACCCCTGGAAACTGCATTTTTGGGACATACCTTTAAAATTAACAGCCATAGTAACTCGCTGATTTGCTTGAATATCTCCTCCAGCAAATCATGTCTTCACCTCAAAGCAATTAAAACAGTGGAATGGAACCTCACTTGAATGCGTTTAATGCTTTATTCCCGCTTTTGCCATATGCTGATTTCTCCCAGAGGGGAAAAATCTGAGTACCAAATAAAATTTTCCAAATAGAATAATAAATGAGTGGGTGTTTGTGCTCTGAGAGGATATGAATCTCTGGAGCTGGCTGAGCTGGTTTGGTGTTTTACTTGCATAGAGTAAATCCAACGTTTTCAGGTGTGTTTTCAGCTCCAAAACCCGTGTGTGCTTCAGCAAAACATTGCCAAGAACAAATGAAAGTGAAGCACGTGCAATAATTCAATGAACAGGGCAGGGCAGGCAGCCACTTTCCCAGCTCTGGAAGATTTTACTAACTTAACTATAGTAAATAACACATTCCTGCTGAGGGGCTCAGGGAGATGAGGAGCCCCTGTCCCAGCCCCTCTGTGCCCGATGTGGGGCACGGCTGTGGTCTCTGGCAGCCCAGCCCAGTGCTCCTCACACACCATCAGCCTTGGCTCTTGCCATGAGATGGCTCCTGTTGTCCTGGTCGGGTGCAAGGGGATATTATTTGGATTCTTTTCTATGCAAGGAGGCTCCAGAAGTGCTGGTAAAGGACTGGTGAGACAAGGAGACTGTTGGTGCCTGGCCATTGATGCCTTGTACCTCAAGGCAGAAGTTCAGTGTGGAGGAGATGCTCAAGGGGAGGGGAAACCCCATTTTTCTCCCACTGCTTACAGGTCACAAAGGTTCCAGGCACTCGTTGCCTCTGGTAATCAGTATTTTAGCAGTCTGGCTAATGGGTGACAGAAAGCTGGTATGAGGGGTCTGGGGTAATTCTGGGTGTAGGTCCAGCTTACTGCTTCAGTAAAGGCAATGGGGTCTGTGGCTGCTCCAGTCTGATGCTCTAGGGAGTCCCAAAGTTAATCACAGAATCAGAGAGTGGTGGTGGGGGTTGGAAGGGACCTCAGAGAGACGTTTTACTGGGTGAGTGGCCGTGCTGCTTCCAGAGATCAGTGTGGTAAGAAGGGCTAGGGCAGAAAAACTGCCCAAAATGAAGTGAGCTTTTATGGGAATGTACATAGATATACATTGTGGTGATAAAAGCAAAGAGATTTATATACTCCAGCTATGAATGTATACTTCATTAACTTTATTTGGTAAAATTACTTATGACTTCATAAATATCAAATGCTAGTCCCTGCACAGAGTGGTATCACAGCATTTATAAGCATCATTAATTGCTGGAGCATACATTTGCACACGTATGTTGTAGCAGAAGTGAGATCACTCTAAAGAACTCAGAGTATACATTTCTTTTCTGTCACACTATTTCATGAATGCATGGGATTTTTAAAAGTATTTCAAGGAATTCTGCCTTGCATTAATCATTTGTACTTAAGCCTCATTCAGAAGTTTGTACCCAGCAAAATATCAGCGGGGTGTGTCAGGTATTTCTGGCTGGATGAAGGTTTATTGGTCTCAGATTGCAGAAACCCTTGATTTTTGAGATGCTGAACACCAGTGCTCTGGCTGGAATTATCAGGAGAAATTTGCATAGTGTGTGGTTACTGAGGGCCTGGGGTTTATTCCTTCCCTTCCTCACTGAGTGGAGTAATCATGGGGTTAAACACTTAAGACCTACTTATTATCAGTTATATTGGTATTACATGTGGAGGTGATCCAAGCCTTGCCAATGAAGCACAGATTCTGCAAGCCCTTACAAAATAGAAAAAAGCTTCAAAATCATGAGGCTGGGTCTTGTCCCCACAGAGGTCAGAAGGAGCAGGTACATATTTATCTATTTTAGACTATTTTTATTTACCATACTGGGCAAAAACTCTCTCTTCCTCATACTAAGAGCTGTGACCAAGATATTTTAGCATTGGCTGCACAAAGGGATTTGTGGCAGGAGGAAGGAACAGGCTGAGCTCGTTAACAGTGGCAGGTTATCAGGTTAAATGGGAAGGCTGTGTCACCAGGTATGTGTGATGGGGCATCACAGCAGGTGTGTGTGATGGGGCATCACAGCAGGTGTGTGTGATGGGGCATCACAGCAGGTGTGTGTGATGGGGCATCACAGCAGGTGTGTATGATGGGGCAGCTGTGCAGCTGGCTGCTCTACTTGAGCAGGCTCAGACCACGGCCAGCAGCTTCCTGTGTGGACAAATTCTCCTCGGGTCAAGGTGTGGCTGAGTTTGGGAAGGCAGGTAAGGATTTTTCTAGAAAATAATCCTTTTCTGAATCCTTGTCCTAGAGGTTAAATGTTGATCTGCTTATGCAATGCCAGTAAGTTGCTTTGGTGCAGCTCAGAGATGAAATTCCAGGCAGTAGCTCTGACCAGTTGTTTCTCTTGCAATTTTAGTTTTACTGTTTTGGTAATAACTGAGTTCTGGAGAGGGATATTCCCAAGGGAATTTAAAGGGTTTTTGTGAAAGCCCTGGGAAAAGGTCAGTTAACCTAAATGCAGTGGGTTATCTGGTGTCCAATGTTATTTCTGTTGCAGAAACTGGCTGTTTGGGGAGGGATTGGGGCAGGATCCCTTTCCAGGAGGTCTGTTTGCATTCATGGATTTTAACAGGAAAGCAGCTCTACCAAGGGGTGCTGGCTCTGCCATTCCTGCTTCTGACAACTACTGGAGAAAACTCATTTGCAGGGCTAAATCCTTTTCATCTTGATAAATTCTAGTTTTTTTCTCTACATCTTTGCTTTCCAGCCTCACTTCTTTCTTTTTAATATAAGTAGCCCAAGTGGGATAAAGGCAACGAGTAAGTTGCTGCACTCTAGGTAAAATTTATAGCTTTTGAAAAGCCCCTATGGCTCAGAATGTTAATTGTAACCTGGGACTGGAGCTTGAAGAAGTAAATCTTTAATAATCTCGTGCACTGCTGCTGGAAATAAGAAAAGGACTGAACAGTCTCTACCCCTAAACAGATCACTGCAGTGGTCTTTGCAGCAGTTCTAGTGATGCCCCAAAACTTCTAATTTTTAAAAGAAATCTTAGAAGTAGTCCCAGGCATGCATATATGTACTAGGAGTGTCTCCAGGACTTTTCCAGTGTTCAAGCAAAATTTAATGCTGTATTGGTGACATGGGTCAGGGAGAGCAGGACTGAGGTACCCTCTGAGGAGCGGGTGGGAGACCTCAGTGTGAGTGCTCAGTGAAGCTGGGAGGAGGAGGGTGTTGGAGGGACTGGTTCCATGGCTGGATTTCTTCCTTTACCCTCTTGTTCTGCCTTCTGTTTTACCTGTGGCTTATCTTGTTTGTATGCAATCAGACACAAATCCATTTTCAGCTCCTCCCAAGCAGGGCCTGGATTCATTCCCTTGCATGTTTTTACTGTGTGTTCAGATGGCATCTGCAAGCCCAGCCACAGCCCAGAGCCCCTTTGCTGTAGGCAGTAGCAAACACAAAGCAAAAGGATGTTGTCTGCCCTAAAAAAAGCTTTAAGGTGATATTTTTGGAAAAGTAAATCTAGTTTCTCCAACTTCATTTTTCATTCTGAGGTGATAAGTTAATCTCTTCTGTTTAGCCATGAGTAAGACTCTCCAGCCATTTAAAGAGTTTGGAATAGGGTTAAAAAAGTAACAATCCTCTAAAAATTTAAAATAAGCAGGTTTCATGACCCAGCAGATTAATTCAGAAAGAATCAAGTGATACATGGCAGAGGGAAGACAGGTGATGAACAGTTCCAGTACAGGAGGGCAAATTATGTCAGCTTCATTTGAAAGTAATTGTTTTTTGTACATGACTAGCATGTAAATGACAATAGCCTGCCATTGCAATAACCTGGCACTACAATGTGCTCCTCAGTACGAATGGGCAGTGAAAGCAGATGTTTTATTTTAATATTCAGCTAGCAGCACTTCAACAGCACCTAATTAATTTCTATGTAGCTATACCTCTTTGAGAGAGAAAACCACTGTAAAGCTGGAATGTTTCTGCAAGTACTGGTCTGCAACTGTGTATTTCTGAAGCCTTGAGGACAGCTAATGCCCAGTGGGCCAGAATGCTGTTGGGTTAATCACTTGCAGGTGAAGCTTTTTTGATGGGGTGAAGCCACAGGTGTGGATGATTTCTGCAAGCTCTGCTGAGGAGGCTTTTCTGCAGGAGAACTTTGTGAAAGAGGGCAAATTCAGTGTGTCCCTCCACATGCTTGTTTGTAATCCTGCTGCCATGTACAGACACCTTCCATTGAAGGAACCTGGTGTTAGAAAATACCTGGGAGTGCTGGAATCCTTGAGATTCAATAACAGACCCATACACAGGTAAATCTTTAGTTCTCCTTGATCCTTGTAAATCCATAAGCATCACAGGCTGTTCATAAAGTCTCCCTTCCCCTCCATTGTTCCAAGTGCTCCATGCAGATAAGGATTCTCCAAGCAAGTGTCTTAGGGCAATGTGAGGCTTTGGGGGCTTCAGGGGTTGTACCGAGCCCCTGGGATGCAGAACAGGATTTGGGTGTTGGCAGTGTGACCTCATCGTGTCTATAGGATGTTCTGCTGCTTAGTAAATTTTTGGAAGCCAGCTGTTTTTGTAAAGGTTAAAACTCTGCTGACTGTTTGATTGGCTGAATGAAGATCTTCAGAGTTCAAACCTCTCTGTCTCTTTACATTTTCTCTGACTGCTAAATGCTTTTTATTGTATTTCATTTTCTGCGGTAACCTTATCGCAGACTGAAATGAATTTATCCCTCGCTTTCCTTCCTCAGACAGAAGCTGATGAGGTCTCAATTTTCCAAATAGGCTTCATTTACAGTTGCAGAAACCCCTGAAAATTGAGGCTGCTTTCCTTCCCCTATTTGCAGTTCCAGAGAGTAAATAGTATACAGCAATATGAGGAACACAACGCAGAGCTTTTAATTTAGAAGTGCCTATTTCTAGAGCTGGGAAGAAATCCTTTGTCTGTCGATGGAACAAGTGCAGTGAAAGCAATGGCTTTTAATTTTCTTTGGTCCAATAGTCTGCCAGAGGTATAGACCAAAGCAGGACCCTTGCACTGCTTGTGGTACAGTTCAGCATCGCCCCAGCTACTTCCAACCTGTGCCAAGCTGGAGCTAACAAGACAGAATGGGGAAAAGCACATTTCCTATTATCACAGGGCAAATGTCCTACTTTATATGGCCCTTTTAAAAATATTAAAAATGAAGATCTCATTAAATGAGTTTTAATTAGGTATTTGTTGGCATAATATGGGCGTACTAGGTTGTATTTAGTAGGTTCTGTGGCTGTGATTGTGTATCCGTGTGTCTCTCTGCTGTTATTTGGTAAGAGTCATATTTTTACAGGAACATAACCCATTTTCCCTTTATTGTAATTGTTTTGGATAAGAAGTAATCATCCAGGACTGACCAACTTGCTCTACCAATTGTTCTGTTCTCAATTCTAGTAAATTGCTTTGAGAATTGAAGAAAGCTCTGCTCAATCATGCAAGGTATCCATTCCGAGAACACCAGGAAAGCAAACCTCCTTCAGCCTGTTGCAATCATCTTTTTTCTTTTTTTACTTCTTTCAGATAAAGTTGTAAAAGCATGATTCCAAATGCACAGAACTTACAGATCTTCATTCACTGAAATTAATCTGATAAAATAACTTTGTGTTCCTCATCTAAATCCCCAGACCTGGCAAGTGTTTAACTTCTGATTTATTACTAATAGAGCAATACTATTTTGGTAGAACTTTCTGCCTGTGGATATTGGAGTTTTGCAGTTATGAATGAAGGTATCAAGCTCTTTGGAAGGGACCTGCAGATGGCATGCAGGGTGGCATGTCCTTACCTCCTTAAGGAGCTCTCTGTGCCCCTGGGTTCCAGCTTTCCTTTCTCAAATGCAGCCAGTCTGTCTACACTGGAGGCCAAAAGGGCTGCCAGTGTTGTGGCTGCTCTTGCATTCAGTGGATCCTTTATGTTTGTTTGAGCTTTTGCTGTACTTTTCTTTTTTCTTTTTTTTTAATCTTTTTTTTTTTTTTAGTTGGGATGCCCAGAACTTCGAGTTTTGCTGGTATTTCAGTGTATAATGTTAAACCAACACTGAGCATTCAGTGATCAGCTGCTGTGCTATCTGGTGGATAAATGATTCACCACTTTAAGTCTGGCTGTTAGATTTACAGATCATAAACAAAAAAGAAAACTTGTAGTATCTTGATTGATATTTAATGTTAAGATAGAGACTTCCTAGAACTTGTATCCCTCAAACTTAACCCAGGGAAGCCACTAGTTGAACTAAGTTTTGATGGACTGGTATCCTCAGCAGGTCAGGTAGGCACCTGGTGGAGAACATATCAGCATATTAAAAGGAATCCTTCTGCTGGAGTGTGGTAGTTAAATTCAGCAAAGCTCAGTGTGGCACCTGTTGGGGAAAAAGCTTAAGGACTCTAAAGGAACAAAATATTAAAGTGTTCTCACTTTGGCAACCCACAGAACTGTACTAGAAGATTTTTTTTTTACTTGTTGTACTGTATTCCATCTCCCCTCTCTGTATTTGCACCTCATTACATACCTGGTTGCTCCCTTTGCACATGTAATGAAGATGCAGTTTGGAGAAATCAGGTGCTTCACCTTGTTGATAGCATTAACTTGCATTAAAAACATAACCTGTTCTGGGGGAATTTTGGGTTGAACCTTGATGTTTCACAGTGGTGGGCAGGACGTAGGCACCATACGTAAATAAGAAATGTTTGTATCTGCATCTATGTTAAGAGATTTATGACAAATAAAGAATGATGGATGTTTGAATATTGATGAATAATGTGGTGAACATCTGTACACTCGGGGTTCAGCTTCATAAATCCAGTATCCAAAGTCTTCTCCATCTTGACTGGGTTCAGAAGAGTGATGGGGCACCTGGCCATGAAGATGTTGTCTGTCCTCTAGTCCCACAGCTCCCCTGTGCTGCAGACTGGCATAAGGACAGGGAACAGTAACCTGGGGCTCCTCACCTCGCTGCAGCGTGGAGTGTGGTGGGGTTGGGGTGTGTCCCTGGAGTCACTTGCATGTGTATTGTATTGGCAGTGTGTCCACATATGATATCTGTATCCCCTGTGCTCCAGACTAAACCTCACAGGAAAATGCTTGATAGCATCTCACTTGCTGTTTTTTGCTGTTAGTGCTGAGCAGATATTTGTATGGATGTGAAAAGATCCCCTGTGATCTCTCCTTTCTCATGTGCTAGCACATTACCTGTAAAATTGGGATCTTTCAACTTTTTTTTCCCCTCTCCATGTCATGTGTTGGTTTTATTTGTTGTTTCATGTCACAGTTGGTTAAGTCTGAAATTAAGTGTACAGGCTGCAGTGCTGTATCATATTCTCGTACTGATGCACAGGGTAGCTACTGGCACGTGTGCTCTCCCATCTTATTAGGGAAAGAAAAAAGGTAATCAAAGTTTTTATGGGAATAAGAAAAGTGACATTGGAGGTAGTTATTGTTCAGAGAAATGCTGCCTTTCCAGAAGAATTGTGTGAAGGTTTCTTATGCTTTGTCATTTCCATTTGTATGGAAGACAGGTAGGGGCTGCTTGAAAGAAAACATCTACCCTGAGTAAATAATTTTTTACAGGCTTCTATAGACTTCCTTTCCTTTTTCTTTTAAAGCTTAAAAAATAGTAAATATGACAGGAACAAAAAGTTAGGGCTTTGAAATCACTGGGGTGTAGCAAGCTAATAATGATAGAGCCTTTGCAAAGGGCAGTACACCTGAGAAAACACTGGCATTTTCAGGGCCAGTGTAAATAGAGGTTGGTAAAACAACTAAATAATGTCATTAATTTTATCACTACAAGTGTCTTCAAACACTGGCCAGCTGCTGCTGTGTCTTCAGCCTACTTTTTCTTCATGAGGCTTCAGTTTTGAAAAAGCAGCATCTTTCATTAGTAGAAGCAGTTTGTGGTTTGTTCTTTCAATCTTTACCAACACAGAATTCCCACTGAAAATCTTCACACCAGCCTCTTAGTTTTGAATGAGACAGGTAAAATAAAATCTGTTTTTTATGTTATATATAAGATAGGTAAAAATGCATTTAGTAAAATATAAATAAGTTTGTTTTTTAAAAAAATCTTGTAAATAAAAGCTAGTTAATGCCCGAGATACCATATCAAATGCAATCTGATTTAAAGTTCTAGAAATGTGTTTTCACATGCACAGAATAGAGCTAATTACATACAGTATGCTCTAACATTGCAAACAAGTAAAAAAAAAAATCAATAGTACTTAGAAAAGAAAAAGGGAGGAGGATTTTATTAATTCAGCAAAAGAAATATCCACCCAGAAGAGTCCCAGAGTTGGTCTCTTATGGCTGCTTGGAGTTTTTGAGATAACATTGTGCTACCAGAAGTAATTTTGTAATGAGAAAAGTGTCCAGGCTCCTTTGTGTGTTGATAACAATTTAATAGCAGGTGATGTTTGCAGCATTGTCAGGTACGAGGTGAGCGCTGTGGTGTCCCTAAACGTGGATCTTTTGGATAGTGTAAACAAGAGGGTCAGTCTGCAAACTGAGCATGATAAATACAGTTAATTATTTTCCTTAATTTTCCTTTTAATTTCACATTTATTTCTCCTTTCTGCTGGCATTTGTGATTGCACTGTTTGCTCTTTTTCATTTTGTCTATCTGCTTTCAAGATTTTGCATTCTAAATTTTTAACCCTCACAGCAAGCACATGTGATGTTTTACTTTCCCCACCTTGGACATGGATAAGCACTAAAACAGAATTAGCAATCTTTGATAAAAGTTTTATCACTGCATTTTGAATGTCCTTGAGAAAGGCAGCTGATGATTTGTGTAGCCCCCCCAGAGGGAAGCCGTGGTGTTATCTTGTTTAAACAATGCTCACTGCTCCCATTGTCAGTGTGCTCATCTCTGTACGGGGTCAGTCCTCCGGACGCGGTACTGTCACTGTGCTCGCTGGTTGGGGGTTCACCACGCTGTGTCCCTCTTGCCTTGCTCTGTTTCTGATCCCCTGATGCTCTATTGCTAAAAGACTCAGCTATAATTGCAAGATCTCTGGTTTTTGGGGATAAAGCCAAAGTGAGGGTGGTGTTTGCTCTGATTCCAGCGGTCTGCAGCCTCCAAAGCTTCATTTTACATTTTAATTATGACTTTCTACTTGGAGCCCATGGTGGTTTTTTTTGACTGAGGGGACATTTCTGAATAGGGCTTTGATGGGAGATAGCCACTTTATTTGCTGTGGTTTGTGCATGTGTTTCCCTTTAGGAAGGCAGGGTCTGGGCAGCAGAGGAGCAGATTGTCTTTGCTTTCCCCAGGTTGTGCCTGAGGGAGAGGCAGCACCTTCCCTGGGGAGGGAGAGGGGCTCTGGGGACAGCTGGTGCTGGGAGGGGTAGGGTGCTGAGAGAGGCTTTTTCTGCAGATCTAGAGCAGTGAGGGGAGGCTGTGCCAATGTCCAAGGCTGGAGGAAAGAACCTGCTCTGCAAGGATGCAAGTGTGTGTTTATAGCCCCCTCTTAATTTCATTCTCTTGGCCAGTGGATCTGAGTTCTGACTACTATAAAAAGTTCTTTTTAAATGTCACTTGAAAGAAAGCTTTAAAGATTAAAGCAGGACCCCACATTATATTTCAAGGAATTACTGCAGCAGAGACAGTGGCTTTGGTTGAGTGGGTGTGGGGAGCTGGAGCTTGGGGACAGCCCTGGGCTCCTCCTGCCCTTTGCTGCTTGGCCTCTGTATTTCTCCGCTGTAGAGAGAACAGGTCTAGGATGGTGAGTGGATTTTTTTTTACATCTGTTGCTAGTTGCCTTTTTAAATATAGCTTTTCTTCACTTCACTGAACTGCAAAGCTTTATATTTATTTTTAATTTTTACATTCTAATTTCCTTTTTCACAATGAGCCAAACTCACACCTCATGTTCTGCTGCCTTTTGTCTGCAAACAAATCCAGTCTGATCTAAAAGTTCTGGAGTGCTTGTGCTGTAGAAAAGGGATGTACTAATGAGGTGGGTTTGGCTGGGTGTCGAAGCTCCAGACATCATAAGGGAGATGCATACAGAGCACCTGGCACTGCAAACCAGGGTCGATGTTCTCATCACTTACACGGGAGCTTTAGAAAAAGGTGGGGAAAATCATCAGGCTGAAGCTTTGTGTTTGTCCTTTGTGAACTTCACATTGACTGCTGTCCTCCAGGTGTGTGCAGAGAAAAGGAGGAGGGAACCTGAGACAGAGGATTGCTTGGGGAGGCTGAGGGGCAATGAGGTGGTCCCTGAAGTGAGGAGGGAAGTCAGTGTCATTTGATTTGTCTGTGCAGAGCCCTTGCTCTATTTACAATTTGCATTAAATTAACTATAGATTTTGCTCCCTCCTGGTTATGAAACAGGTACAGGAGGGTGAGCCTGAAGAACTAATGCCCTCCTGCTTTATACTTGGTGGATAAGTGCTGATCTCAAGAGAACAAACTCTACCTAACTTTTTTTGTATTTTAAACAAATAACTGCTCTCCCCAAAATAATTAAACCAATGAGTCTGTTCTTTATGTGTAAGCTTTGAAATGAATAATTAGGTTTTTTCATTCTGAAAGCACTCACATATTGATCTGTGCTGTGAGATTGCCAATGCCATTCCCTGGCTGAAAGAACTTGGTACCATGGAAAGATGTTTGGTTCTCCAGTCATTTCTTGGGAAAAGGAGAGGCTGACAGAGGGTGCCTGAAAGATACCAGCACAAGGGTGAAACAGGGAAAAGTGTCTTGTATTTTGCTATAGCTGTGGTGGCATATGGACATAGATGAGGTAAGACATATAGGTGCCATAATTTATTACAGGAACTGACATAGTTGGCCAAAATCAGAGAAGCTCTAGAGGACACAGGAACTGTGGTAGAAGAGCTCTTAGAAGAGCTAAGGAAGAAAGACAACAGGTATCTGTTACCTGCACACATCCCTCTTCATAGCTCAGTCATTAGGATAGAGATGTGTCGTTTTGTTGTTGTCTAACTATTCTTGCTGTGTAGCACCTGCCAGCACATATTAAAATAGGAATCTGAAAATGAAAATCTCTTGCAGGGGGGTAAGGTGGATGCTTTCAGAAAAGACCAGAACACTGTTAAAGGTATCAGCAAACTCTGGCATCTAGGATGGTGTCCAATCTAGAGGGCAACTTCTAAGGGAGAAGTTTTTGTTGGGTTTGTGTGGGGTTTTTGTTAGTTTGTTTAACCTTTCAACTGTTAAATAGGAACCCTTAAGGCTTCCTTTCTTTTGAAACTTATTAGTGAAATTTAATACTGAATTACTTTTGTCCCTTAAATGAGC
Organism: Caprimulgus europaeus; assembly: GCA_907165065.1. The sequence continues at coordinate 1,394,565 of OU015543.1, read as the reverse complement.
ATCACAGAGATTTGGCCATTCCTCTCCATTGCAGTTCTTACTGGGAACCCTTCCAAGCTCCTGCCTCTGGGTTTTGTGGTTGTCAGAACTACAATGTATTCATATTTCATGCTGGGGATGTGCTAAACTACACAATGAGTCTGAGAGCAAGGTTCAAAATACTCTGTTGGTGGCATGGCTAAAATGATGTTTTGCATGATAAATCTTATAACCACAGCAGAAAATTCTAATTTGGTTTCAGATTTGTGTTGTCTTGCTACATGAAATAGTCTAAACTCATGGCAAGGCATTCTATGGGTGGTAACTTTAATAACATGATTTTTTTGTGTGTGGTTATACTGTGTAGCAGCATGTGAATACCAGCCAATATGTTCTGAAATGTATATATTGAGATGTATTTTTTAAAGACAGCCTATATGTTCATCAAATATAATGAGTATTTAGTATTTTTTTCAATCAACAGATGCTAAATGCCACTCAAAACAATATATGTATGTTTTCCCAGGTGGGAAGAAATAAGGTTAAAGGATCTCACTGCCAAAACTGCTAAATTAGTTTTTTGTAGGGACTTGCTATATAACCTCAGCCATAGTTTGTGTGTTGGGAAATGATGACTTTCATGGTATCCTTAATGATAAGGACCAGAAACAGTTACATGTCCTTGGGAGAGCACAGGCAGCTCCTGCCCTGGCTGCAGTTTGCTGAAGCCATGCAGCAGATGCTTAAGTGCTGATCTCAAGAGAACAAACTCTACTGAACATTTTTTTATTTTAAACAAATAACTGGTCTCCCCAAAATAATTAAACCAATGAGTCTATTCTTTATGTGTAAGCTGTGAAATGAATAATTAGGTTTTTTCATTCTGAAAGCACTCACATATTGATCTGTGCAGAAGAGCAGCTCACCCTAATCCTTCCTCACCAATATCTAGGTGCACAGGGCTGGGGGGGGGGGGGGGGGGTGGTTGAGCTGTTCACTAGGACACCACAGTCTGCCTTTTTAACAATAAACGCCCTAAATTATCCCTTATAGCTCAAGGAATAGCAAAAATGTTACTTTATCCAAAATGGATTTGTTTTGGAGTAGTAAACAGGGAAGAGGACGCAGGTTTCTGTGGCCACAAGATGGCAATCACAGAGCAACCTTCCAGCTGGCACCCTGCAGGATGCATCCCATCAATTAACGCTGTGCTCCTTGAACTGCAAAGATACCTGTAAAATAAATGGTGTTGCAGGTAGAGGAAGGGACTGGCTAATGTATATGTGAAATGTGCTTGTTTACATGACATTTCTTCACTAAAACACCGATGTGTAGTGCAGTGTGTGAATACACTTCACTGCTTCAGGCAGCTGCTGGGGTAACTTGGTCCAGTTCATCTTTATCACTTTAGGACTGAGGCAAGTGGAAGGCAGCAGTATTATACTGATATACATATGATTCCAGCATACTGTAGTTCCTATAAAGCTGTTTAATAGTGGCTTTTTTATTTCAACTTTTTTACCAGAAGCTGCACAAATTATCTGGTTACTTTCATACTGTAGTCTCGAGGGGGGAGAAAAAAAATCACTGTAAAAATCGGTTTGGAATGTTCCCTGTTAAACTATTTTCATGGGTTAGAGGCATGATATGAAATATTTCTACTCAGGAAATAACAAGTTCTGCAGTATGTCACTGCTATAGGCTCCATTTGCACATCCTGCAAAATAGCTTCTCTCCTTTCTCCACGTTTTTCTTGCTGTGTGAATGGATTATGGAAGTGCTATCAGAATCAGCTGTGGTGCTGTGTGCTGATTTTGATGAAACTATTACAGAAACAACAGTCAGTGCTACCCTCTTCTGTAGGGATCTGAGCAGAGAGCCCACACAGTGTGATCGCTGCATTAAAACACCTCTCTCTTCATCTGAGTCTGCTTCTCTGAATCTGCAAAGGTCAGGCATCACTTCGTGTGGCTGCAGAAATGAACTGAAGTTAAAGATGTGTTACAGAGGACAGTGGCTTCTGAAGCAGAGGCATACTGCTGCTGAGTGGACAGCCTTTCTGGTGAGCTTAGTTGGAAATGTTGCTTGCAGCTACCAGGCTTTGTGTGTGTAGAGTCTCTTGGCCCCCCGTGCCCATCTGTTTGGAAGGTGCTGTGCCTGCCCACGGGCCTGTTGCCCCTCTAGAGATGGGACTTGATCTTTCATAAGCACCTTCTCATTTAACTCCATTCCACTTGCAGTAGGAGACACTTGTGGCCCCAAAACAGGCATGAACTGAGTATCTGATACCCAGTGGTCACCTGGTGTTCCCTGCTAGAAGAAATGGTTGCAAAACTTTGGGAAGGCACAAGGAGCACAGGGACAATGGGCTGTACTTTCCCTTTGTCATGTCTTGAGGGAAGATACTGGTGTAAGAAAGTAACTACAAGAGATTGTGCATCCTGTTATCTTCCAGGTACAGGGATCCCTGGGAGCCCTGACATAACTGAATATTTAGCAGCACAGCTTGTTGCTACCTTCTAATACACTGACAAGGGATTTACTGGGTGACTTCTTAAACTTGGGAAATAGCCTGAGTTACCCATGACACTATTAAAATACAAAGCACTCAATAAGATGTCTAGTCTGTTTTTTGTCTGATGTCTGACCTAAGCTGATGTGATAGGGAAGTGAGGATGTGGCCAAGAGTGTAGAAATGAGCTGACGCTGGGCCAGGCGTGATCCAGGCAGCTGCATTTTACTCCAGAGTCGAAGCAGGGAGTGAGGGGTCTCTGCTTTCAAACATCATATCTGTAAATACCCTCACCATCTTGTGGGTCTGAGAAAACAATTAATTATACTAATAAACAGCAGCAGGAAGACGTCCAACTTGTTTCTCTGGTATTTCCATTGGCTTTGAGCTTGTGCTGTGGGGGAACACCATGCAGAGGCTTTGTAACACCTCTCCTTTAACTGCTGTCATGGGATTGTTATTTCTGGGGGGATTAATTTGCTGAAGGTTAAACTAGTGCTGGAATGAAATTCAAAAGAATGACATTTTCTGGTTATACATGGAGCCTGTGTGATATTGGTAGGCTAAATGTATGCATATTATAATCAATAACTGGGAAAAAAAAGAATGTATTGATGTGCTTGCTGGCTTTTTATTCCCCAGGTGGGCCTTCTCCTTTCAGCTGATTTCAGCTGCTCCTCTCTTCAGCCAGAAACTTGCAGCACTGCCTTCTGCTTTCTTTTCCTAGACCCATTGGTTGGGATGTTCTGGTCCAGGTGTGTGTGGAGTGTGGCCAGAAAGCCCATGTATTGGAGTAGGGAGGCACAGGTGGCCTTGTGACAGGGCAGGAGTGTAATGAAGAAAGTTAAAGGGAGAAACCAGAACTCAAGAGGTAGGGTGAGAAGGTGGGATGTCAAAGCATCACCTATGGACAATAGGGAAAAGTTGAATCTAACAATAAATTAGTAGTGTACAATAAACAACAGCAGCCTAAAAAAGTATCAGTTCTAAATACTGATTCCTGGTAAACAAACTCCAAACTCTGCCATGCCTGAATGTGCACAGTAACAGTGCTACTGTCTCCATCCTATTTTACAGATGTCTTGAGTTTAACTAGTTTTGTAGAATAGGACTCAAAGTGTAGCAAATGTGAAGGTCTTGAAAGAAAAAACTTTCTCTTGGTTGGAATGTGGCAGCTATGAGAAGATCAGTTTTTAAGGAATTAACCTTTTGTTTCATTGCTTTGATTAAAAGGTATTACAGAAATAAGTTATTGCATTAAATCCTTTCAATTTAGTGGGATCCAAATTATAACCAAGCAAGGCAAAGTGAAAAGCTCAGGTTAAAGCTGAACACAGAGCACCCTTTATCTGTGTCTTTCACCGTAGCTGCCACCCAGAGCACCTCTCTGTTTTGTTTCCTTTTTGACATTGAATGTAATACAGCCTATGCTCCCTAATAGAGCTGGCACAGTGTCAGGCTGATAGGGCTGTCCTGGCAGTGTCAAGTCTATCTTGAGCCATCAAGGCCCCGTGGCTCGTTACATCCTCGTTCTTATCTCCTGCTTTATTCTATCGGAAGCTCACAGCAGAGGTTAAAAACATCATCTGTAGTGGGACTCCTCTCCAGCTGCTAAGGGCTCACTTTATCCCTGACCCTTTAAGACACTAAAGCCAGCCTGCTTCATCTGTCACTTGCTTGAAAGGAAGCCTGGTCCCTAGACGTGCTACATCATTTATTCCTGTTTTTCTTTGTGATCCTCTGGACTTGAAATCCATTTGATCTCCCATTAATAAGAGTTCTACCAGATGCACAGGAAGGGTAGGGACCTGTTGACACCAGCAAAACATCCAGCCTCTCTTGGGTTATTGGATTTTTTTTTTCCCCCCACATTATAACATTGGCAATTTGAAAATGATCTGCAGCTTTGCAAAGAAGAAATACACTGTTAAATGCTTTCAATAACTAAGATGGTTGCTTATTAGCTCTGCTGGGTTGGCTTTTTATAGGGCTATACTGTGGGTATTCTGTATTTAGGGCTGCTTGCAGCTAGCAGTATATCCTGCCTGTGCTTTCTTTGGGGCCAAAGCTGTACTTATTCCTCTAATAAATTCCCTTTTTGAAGCTGATGGGAAGAGAGGCCTGAGGCTCATGCAGTAGAGCAAGCTTAGTCATTACAATAAGAAGGGCAATAAATGTAGCCATAAAAGGGATTTTAAATCAGCAGTCACATTTTTTGTCTTTCTGCCCTGGAAACATTTTAAGTGTTTCCTCAGTCTTCTGCCAGTGCTGCTGTTGAGGTGCAGTTAAGGACTTTACCTGTTCTGCAGCTTGTCCATTTAAAATGCTGAACTTGTTTGAGAGGTCTGTTGGAGCTTGTTGCTTCACCATAAGGACTTATATTTGCAATATAATTACAGTTCTCTTGAGGACCATTGAAAAGCTTTTTTTTTAAATAGGAAAATTGGCCCAAATTTTTTGAGGTTACTTCAGAAGCTGCACTTGTTTTCCCTGCATTAGCTGAAGTATCTTCTCTCATTGTCCATTATAAAATCTAGTTTCATGTGAGGCTAAGCTGAGCACAGCTTCCCAAATTTCATGTGCATTGTACTTGGAGCCAACACTGTCTGGATGTGCAGAAGTTTTAGAAATGCAACTATGTTCTGAAGTATTATTTAGTGTCAAGAGTAGAATCTGGAGCTAAATAAGATACAAATCTCCACTGAAAGACAGTTGGATTACATATGTGTAGTGGGTAACTTTGGAGAAGGGCTGGTCTGCTTCCAAAATGTTACTTTCCAGAAGATGACCTCCAGCAGTAGATGGATTCTCCCTTGTGTCCTCTGGTCTGCACCACACTCTTGCCAAGTGGCCTTTATTTTATTTGTGTGTGGAGTGAAGTTGAGGAAAAATGGAGCTTTCTGCAGAAGACATTAGCCCTTCCATGTGTGAAACTGATCCTCAGAAGACAGCAAAATGGAGCTTTTTCAACTAGTATGCTGAAGCCTGGCAAGCTGGCAAAGCTGTCTGTGCTTGCCTGTTCCCTCATGGACTTGCAATGGCTTCATTGGTTAAAAAGCTCCACCTTCAGCAGCTGTAGAAGCGAGTTCTGGATTTTTCCAAAACAATCTTTATCAGAATGTGTACAACAAGCTTCCATCCCTCAAGCCATAGGTGCTAAAAGGCCAAAAGAGAAAGCCATTGTGTTGGTTTCCAGTGCTTTGACTCCTTCCCCAGGCATCCAGGGGGAAAGCATAATCACTTGGCAGCCTAAGTACTGAAGCTTGTGTTATGAAGGCATGGAGCCTGGTCACAGGGTGACAGGCCAGCTTTGCTGGGGCTCAAATGCAAACCCATCCCTATGGGTTGAGCTGGACTGGCAGCCTGGTCAGGGCTAGAGGCGCTTGTTGGGAGAACTTGTAAATTCAGAGTGCTCCTGTTGGATTCTGGGAGGAAAAAACTTGTAATACCTCAACAACTGTGACTGAAAACTTAATATTATTAAATCACAACTACTTCCTTCAGCAAGTCAAAGTTTCAGTTGTGCTGGGAACATTTAAATTTAAAGTGCTCTGCGTTATTGTAGCAACATTAAATAACACGTGGAGTGTAGGTGATGCTTTAGAGATTAATGGCATAATGTGTACAAAAAATATGGATGAGGAATGGAAGGTCAGGCTTGATACCATGAATAGAATTAATCTATAGCAATCAAAGCCTTTGGTGTAGCTCTCATGAAATGTGAAAAATGGGGAGGTTTCAGCAGATCCTGGTTTAAAATCTGAGTCGTGTTAGTTGACAATTACATTGTTGTATGCGATATAGTACTGGTCACCCTTGCCAGGCTGGTGCAGGTCCAACCTGTTTCTGTTATGTGTGATAGCAGTCAGGGTTACACACCTCCAGAATATTTCCTCCTGTCACCAATGACCTCATTTGAAGCAGTGCTTGATTTAGGGTTTGAACCTTTTGCAGTAATTCCTTCTAGTACCAGCGTATACCACAATTGGAACAAAATTAATATGACTTTAGCCTACAGTCATAAAATAAATCAGTGTGTTTTTTCCTTGCTAAGGAATCAGCCTTGTTGCAATTTCTTTCCTCCTTTACTTTTTTCTTTTATGCCTTTAACAAACGTGGTTAAATCAGTTCATGCCAAGACTGAAGGATGTGTTTAGATCGCTTTGCTTATTCCTGTACTACCTGAAGGAATCACCTCAGTGGTATTAAAAGAATTATTGTTTTATTTAAAGAGTCAAGGTTGAAGCAGAGAATGCCAAATAATCTCCAACAGCTATAAATCAACTGCAAAAATGATGGGCTCTGCTAGAGAAATGACAGCCAGTGACAATGAATATTATGTGGGATCTAGTGGGATCCTCACTGCAGTGAAATGGATATTGATGCTTCTGGTCAAAAGCAATACAGCTTAAAGCTGCATCTTTCCTTGGTTTGGATCTTTTATAACTGTAAATTGTAAATTCAGTTTTTAACTGAATTAACACTATTTTCTGTATGTCAAAATAGTAGTTAGAGGGTAAACAAGTGATACAAGCTCTAATTAAGACATCAGTGTCAGCAGGTCAGAGATGATCAGTGAGTAGAAGCACTTGGCTGGGTAGACTCAAATTCTGACTTGTTAATTTTTTTCCCATGACCTTGAACATGTCACAAACTAGTGGTACATTACCTGGTCTTCTGCAAGATGGGGATAACACTTTATTTTCCTGAAGAAATTAGTGTTAGGTTATATCTGTCAGTACCTAGGGAACACTATTGCTATTTTGACACCAAGAGCAGGTAGCCAGCTCAGGACTTGGTGCTGTAATTCGACTTTGAAGAAAGATAGCAGGCAGTTGCAGAAATGAACTGAACTGAGCAGAGCAGAGGGAGTCTGGGACTGCATTGCTTTACTGTTCTTGGCAGTTAAGCTGATTGCAGTGGTGGGAGTCTAGCAGTGCTTGCTGTTTTTACTAAAACCCAAGCTCCTGGAACCATGGAAATCTCAGGTTTAAATAAATGGGGAGGAAAAGGGAAAGTAATCTGATCTTCATGGTTTTGTTCATGGTTTATAAATGTGTGGAGTTGGCTATATTGAATTTGGTGTAGCAATGTGTTCTGCTCTTGTGAAGATGTATTAAACAAAATTTGCTTATTTCTTGCTAGCTCCCCTGTGTTGTCATAGCATTGGATTTTTTTTTTTAATGTGCATAGGATTAAAGTTATTTTGGGACCCTAAACTGTGAATTCCTTCTTAAAAACTGTCAGAAAAGTGTAGGCAGCCTCTTTTCTGTGTTGCCAGCTGAGAACAACTGGGTTTTTTTTGCTAGTTTTGATGTTTTTATGGAAAACAGCCCCTTCCTGTCTCGGTGGTATTGGCTGGCTTCTCTCAGGGGTGTGGTGATGGTAGAGCAAGGGTTTGAAATATCAGTCTGCCCAGTCAGACTGAGTTTTTCCCCAGAGGTAGATGTGTGCTAGGACCATTCCAGGAAACCTGTAGACTGTTTGCCTTTGCATATCCCATAGAGTAGTTACTCCCCTTATTGGCATAGATTTCCTAAGGACTTTCACACACAGTCAGCTCTGCCTCTCCCACTCCTTGTCCTGAGCAACATGGAAAACAAGAAGGGAAAATAAGCCAGGAGCTTGGACACCTGTGATGGGGGAGAATGAACCCAGGAGGGCTCTAGGTCTGTTCTTCTGACAGTGACTGGTATCAATCTGGGACAGGCTGGTTGATTAGCATGAAGGGTTGCTAGCAGGCTGGAAAATGTTTCTGAACTAGAACAGCTTATAGTTCTGTTTTGTGGATATATGAATCAAATTTTGTGGCATCTGAGAACTCTTGAATTTTTGGAGAAAACTCAGAACTAACAAATGTTGTGTGGTTTGGTTTTTTTTTTTTAAAAAAAAAAACCCCAACAAACCCCACCCCAAACCTAACAAACAAACCAAAAAACCTCCCTAAAAAGCATTAGGCAGCAGAGCTTTTTTCCTCTCCACTAAAAAGATAACATTTAGGTGTTTGTGTCTTCATTCAGGAACTATTTGTTCTCCGAGACAATACCAAATAGAAAGTGATATTGTAAGAAACACAATGGGCAACTACCTCTTAGATTTAATGGTGCCTGAGTTTACTGGTCTGGCATTCTCTGACTGACATTACTTATTTTTTTGAGTGTTTTTACAGGAGACATGTCAAACTTACTGAATGTTTCCTTTAGATAGCAACAAGCAAAACCAAAGTAGAGCTTGCAGTTCAACCAGGTGACATCACTCCAAAAGGGTCAGAGTACTTCTAGTGTAGCTGCTTCTTGATCAAGATCAGACCTATGCCACTGTATACTGGGAGAAACTGTTGTTTTAATATTTAGCTTTCTTTTGCTAATTTAACACTATTTTCAAAACTAAACTGGTAAAGGAGGCCTTTCATGCTTTCAATCTTTTAGATATCTCTCACAGTGGAATCACACTCAGAAGTTTGTCTTCTACATTCATAATCTGTGGCTTTTCTGAGGCTCGTGAAATTTTGAAGCATGTTGATTCGGATGGTTTGATTTAAACCTAAAAATTTGATTGATTGAAAAAGTGTGCCTTGTGCAAGGCTTTGTCAAAGCTGCCTGAGGATACCTGTGCCCAGTAAAGCACCAGAACTCTCCCAGTTCAGGCACCTGTGGTATTTTTTTAGCTGGGAAATTACACACAAATCCCACACCATAGAGCCTATGAAGGTGACCAATTTCTGTTGCTTTGCTCCAAAAATTTCCTGCTTCATTGCAGAGATCAGGGAAGTCACCACTCTGAAGCCTTTCACAGTGTCTAGGTGGTTTTAGAGCTCTAAGAGCCTAAACCTGTGGGGTCACATTCCTAATGGACATTGGTAATGTCAGCAAATGCTGAGAACCGTGGTGCCATTAGACAAGTAATGGTATAGCTCATGTTTAGCTCACATTTCCTACGAGTGCTTTACTGTGGGGATCTTAAAGTGCCTTAATTACTCTTTACCCTCGTGGTAGCAAGGGTTATGAAGTGTTACCTCCCCCATTAGACAAGTAAGCCTGGCCCAAAGCGGTTAAGAGATTTGACCAGTGATGCACAGCAAATCCTCTGAGCCATGAAAATGACTCCAGTTCTTGATCCCATTTCTGTCCTCTAATCCAAAGACCACATTTGAGTTTGGGTTGCAAAAATAACTCCAGAAAGCTGTAAGCACAGAGATCTGCAGCTCTGTTCATTCTTGTTTCAGTGTTGCTGCTCGGTTCTGTAGAGAAGTGGTTGGAAAAATATTGTTCTTACCTGCAATAAAGGTGCATTTTATCAGTGGAATTAATGCAGTTTCTTATTGTGACCATCTGTTCAAAAAATTTAAAGGGAGAATGGTGCATGAAAACTGAAGCTGGTAAGCTTTTAATTAGGAGTTTGGGGGTAACTTTCCCAGAATAAATATATATGCTGGGGAAAGCAGTGAAACTCTCTCTTATCTCTCCACATCTCAGAATCTTTCTCCTTGTGGGTCTATTTGTTCTCCTTAATGAATTGTGGATGAAGCTGGTCAGATAACTTCAGTGTGAGCAAGTTCTTCTGCACCTGAGGCTTATGATGAGCTTTAGGAACATAGTTCCTCATCTTCCTTTTTGTGTGCTGTGGCATCCCTGACTCTCCTTGCATTTCCTTCCCTCCCTTCCCCTCTTCTTTAACCAAAGACACATTATTTTTATTTTTCTATATTTTAAATATTTCATGTGTTATTTACATATGTCTCTGTACATACATGTGAGCTGTAAACCATTTTTTTAAAGCAGTTAGGGACTATTGGTAGTGGTGAGCTCAGCTTTTTTCCCTTGTTGCACATTGTACTGCTGATGTCTCCTGAGCACAACAAATATCATTATGAAAAATGAAAACTATCCAGCTGAGAATCCTCTGCATGACTTCACTCATGAGAGGAATTTATCCTTCACAGTTTGGACGAGTCCTAATGTGTCCAATTCTGCCAGTGCTGGGCCAGCTGTAAAGAAAAACTCCACAAGAGCCCAACCCTTTTGTGTTTGTAATTAATTTAGTCAATTGATTGACTTTGATGAATATGGCAATAATTATAAACCCTTTTATAAGGCATAGATTTGAGCTTCTCTTAAGGGGGCTGTTTTAGTGGTTACTGTTGTTTTGCTAAGCTTTTATAAAAGGTATAATTACATAATAAAAATTGAGCATTTCACAAGCTTTTATAATAATGGGAAATGAGTTGGCTGGATTTTGCCTAAAGGTCTGAAATAGAAACACAAAATTATTTCAAGGATTCATACACATTGGTAAGCTCCTGGAAAGATGAGCAGTGTTACCACTTGAGCATTTTGATCATCTAACACTATGGCCACTGGGAAGTTGTTAATTAAGTGAGTTTCTGGTTTTCCATTGCTTTTGTAAGTGGTGTTTCCCAGAGGTAGCGGTGACTGAGGGGGCTGCTCAGCAGGGCTGGGGACAGAAAGCTGCCCAAGTTCCCTGTTTGCTCCACAAGCCATGTGTCTTTGCAAAGTGGAGGGGGTGGTGTCCCTTTGGGAATGAAGCTGTGTGTATTCTAAACCACAGTTCTCTTCTGTTCCAAATCTATAGGCACTGATGCATAATCTGTTTAATGTTTGCAGGTACTTAACTTTCACTCTAACATGGGCACACAAGAACGTGAGGAAACAGCTCAGGTGTGGCCGAGCTCTATGCCATCCCCTGTATTAACAAGGCAGAAATATGGCTGTTGTGACACATCTGGCTATCCTAACCCCTCATGAGAGAGTTCTCAAGTGTACACCCAGGGCTCACAAATACAAACCACTGATGTATGTCCCCGTGGAGAAGGGATGTAATGCTTTGAATAGACTGTTGTTGTTTTTTCCCCTCTATGATCAGCCCCTTCACCTGCCCCATACTGCTCTGTGGAGTTGTGTGCACCCTGGGGATGGTGTTTTTTGTAATCTCTGCTCTGAAATCACAATACCCTGACTCCATTTTTAAGTTATTATTTAAAAAATAATAATTAAAAATTATACTTATAATCTTTTAGCTAACAATTCTTGGTATTAGGAAAATAACTTGAATTTCTTTCTTGTTGCCCTCCACACACACTCCTCCCTTTATGTAGGTATGGACAGTCCAGACACATCTGATCATCTGTGAATACTACTGCTTAAGTGATTTTTTTTTTTAACTTAAATTCTTTTAATGTTTATGCTCTCTGTTTTGCACTGGACATCACTGTGTATTGCCATATGGTACACTTTAATATAGAGAGTTGATTCATATGAGGGTAAATGTTTTTTGTTTTAATAGTCATTGGTTTTTGATCAAGAGTTTGATCTCAAATGAAACCAGAAAGGGTTTTTATACTTAAATTGAAGAGCAGGAAATAAAGGATGCTTGAATGAGAATATAGCTCTGGAAATGTGTGCACAGAACTTGTCTTCTGTATTCATAACCTGCAATTGCCCTGAAGGGATTTATTAAAATTCAAAGCATGCTGATCCCAGACTGCTTGATTTCAAACATGAAATTGGGAACTGACTTTGATTTTATTTATATAAATATATATATAAAATAGATATGCATATATACGTGTGTGTATATATATAAATACAAAAACTAAGCATCAGAATGCAGATTGGCCTATGAAGATGCATTCACTTACACTGCACCCAGTAGACTAACAGACTGGCATTGATACAGGATCATAAATCTGGAGAAAAAACAAGGACCAACCAACATTTCCATTTTGATGGTCTCTATAGTTTTAGAGTTCATGAAAAATATGCAGATTATTTTCATGAGTTGTAATTGATTATGATTAGTGGAGCTGCCTTTCTTTCTTCTGTGAGCTGCTGATGTGCTATGAATCGCTGGAGCCCAAAAGTTATCCCATTTCAGGTAAAAACAGGCTCAGGAGATATATTGGCTAGAAATATTCAGACTTCTGGAATTCAATTACAATTGAACAATTAATTTATCAGCACCACTGATAATGTTACCACCTATCTGTAAATCCAAGAGCCAGACTAGCTTCAAATCTTGAACATAGTCTTCTACTACTCTTCTATACTCAATTTTTCCAAATATATTCAGCTGTGTCACAGGAAGAGATTTAATCTCAGTATGTTTTTACTATTAAATGGCATATTGGAGGAAAAAAGGTGTTTAAAAGACCCCATGCATTGACCAAATCAGAGAATATGAAATAATATTGGGGATTATCACTCTGTTTCTTGCTGGTGCAAAATTTGTCATGTTTTTTTAAATCCTAAAAATCCTGTTTAATAAACATTCTAAAAATTGGGGTTCCCATATTGGTGAAAATGTGGTTGAAGAGAGCTGACAGTTAATTTAATTCATTTCTATTTGGGTCATAATGTATTTTAGTTTGACTCTTTTGGCTGTTTGGATCTTACTGTGTTCAAGGGTAAGGGAGTGATACTGTAGGAAAAAGGCTTTAATGGAATTATGCACTTAAACAGGTGTTAATAAAAAAGTAAGGAAGACAAACAAGCTTCCTTCCACAAATTTAAGAGGGCTTAACTAGCAAAGTTCTACTCACTTTTATGTATTACATATATTTTCCTCAGTGGGTTCACCAGGACAAGAGAATCTGTGGTATTTAAACATTTTAGTGCACAGGTAAAGCTCATACCACACCTCTTGCAGCAGAGGTGTGTAAAAACTCAGCTGGAGTGAGTCAAGAATTTCTTTATGCTTTGGGCTAATGGCATTTCATGCTTTTTTTTTTTGTACATGATGTTAAAAGTTTAGCTGAACAAAAAACTGTAGAATGGGCTGCAGTTTTCTGGCTGTAGATAACTCCTCCTCCCTCAGCTACAGTCAGAAAGTTGAAGGGCAAAAGTTTAGGTGCTCTGAGCTGTGTGCTTGTGTTCACCAATATATTATTTCCACCCCTTAAACATGACCATTGCTGAGAAGATTTGGAAGGCATTCAGTTCTTCTGGTCCTCATCTAGCATCTGGTTGTGTTTTCTGCTGTTTTTAATTTAAACTTCTGAAGCATCTTTCAGAGATGGGGTTATACAGCCCCCTGTATGATAATTGCAAAATATTACGGAGGAGCACTTTGTGCCAGAGGGATCTGCTCTTTGCAACAGGCTGTACAGATCAAACAAGTTGTTATTAAAAACAGATTCTTGCCTGATAATATCCACCATCTGGGAGCAGTGATTGCAGATACAAAATTGGATTCACCAGGGGAGGTGGTTGTGCTGCTTGATGTTGAAATAGCCTTTGAGAGAATAGGAAGAAGAGCTGTTTACTGCAGATAGAATTCCATGAGTTTCTTGTGTGAATCCATTAAAAGTCTCTATTATATCCTGGGAGCAGTGGGTGATAGAGTATTTTCCATAATTATTTCACATTGCAAATGGGATGTTTAGTTCATCTAAACAGGTATTTCCCTTTCTTACCATGTTTCTTTATTTATTATTATCAAGTCCTGGCAGAGTAGGTTAGAACAACCATGAGGTTAATGGCACTTAAATGCATCTTTCTTTGTAGAAAGAATCTGATTTTTTTTTTTTAAGTGCTGAGTACTTGGATCTATCAGCAGATCCTTGTGTGACTTATCCTTGTTTACTAAGGCCACAAAAAATTTTTGGAAAAGAGGATGAGAACTGAGGATTTTAATTTCATGTGTTCACACTGCTGGCCCTGAAACCATTACATCTTCCCACTGAGGACTATGTTGAACTGCCCTTATATGTTTGCTTTGCATTTCAGTGACAAACCTCATGGCTGGAAAAACTGAATATTTTGGTTTGTGTTTCTTAAGCTGTATTTTTATAACTCGTGCAGTTTTGCTGAAATCAAACTTTTACAGAGACAAAAGGTTAATAAAACTTTCCCTGGGAGAGGCTGGAATAGAGCCACCAAGTGCAAGCACACTCTTGGGATTAAATCCCTCTGCATGCAGAACTTTATTTTGCTAAAGCACTCTGCAGGTTTTTTCCACCTCCACACTCAGGGAAAAGAAACTTTTTGCACTTTGTAGGAATTGAGCCCATCAGAATTCCTTAGTCAGCATTACAATCATATTATGATGACCCATCACCTCCTCAAAGGCAAAAGGACAGGGCAGCACCCCCAATTCCCTTGTAGAGACTTGTGGATTTGTTCCATCCTTGCCCAGCTCCTGTTGGAGAGCAAGAGGATGAATAATTGAAGACCTGATGAATGGTTATTGTCAAACTGCAGTCTTGGCACTTGGCACACAGGACATAAACTGTGGTGCAAGCAAACGTGGGCAAAACTAGTATCTCAAAACTTCCACAGCACACAGGGAATTTTGCCAAATCCAGCTGCAAGCAGCTCTCCAGGATGGTAATCCTACAACCTGCATCTATGGCAATGACAGAAAACACATTCTATAGCAGATCTTAACACTTCCAATGAAAAGGTGAGCACTTATAATAAATGCTTCGTTAAAAACAAACCTTCATAAAATAGCTTGTAATAGAATGCTCTTGTAAGGGGACAGTCAAAGTGAGGTTAGAGAAGTCGATATGAAACTGGTTTGTCTGGATGATGACAGTAAAACCAGCAGTACTGATGTTGGGTGTTCTAAGAAGTGTTGTGTGATGCATTAGGATGTGCACCTGTGTGCAGAGGTTCACAATGCTTTTGGCAGGTCCTCCTCCCTGTCCTGGCAAGGCTCAGCATAAGTATCAAAAAGCAATATTAAAAAAAAAAAAGTTTGTGGAAGAATGCCAGTGTTTAACTTCATCCCTGTGTCATTCATCCTGTTGATATTGTTGTGTTTATATGAAATAACACGTCACCAAAACACCTCTTGACTCGCTATGACGATTTTGAGTGAACTACTAGAAATGCAAAGAAGTTTGGGGAGGGAAGGAAGGGTGCAGGGAAAAAAAAAATAAAGATACCATTTCAAGATGATTCAGCTTTGTGAAGTGTTCAGATCTCTACACAGGACTCCTGCAGGAGAGCTATAACTCAGAAATATCAAAATATTCACTACATGTCTACGAGAAAAAAGTTTATAATAACTGTTTCATCTGCAGATTGGATGATAGCTGCCACCTCACGTTGAATAGTTGTCCTCTCACAATTCACATCTGTCTGAGAACTAAAGTTTTCTTTATAAAGGAATTGCTGTTTCCAATGAGGCATTTCTGTTGAGACTTTATTCCTTTCTCTCACAACTATAACTATAATATATGTGTATTCCTTTCTCTTTGTAACTGTCATAGTATTAAAGGAAAGAGAGGCCACCATCTGAGACACTCTAACCTGGGGTTTGAAATACCTGGATTTGTTTTGTGGTGAATTTCCTTAAGAAAATCACCAGGATGAGGTCACAGAGGAAGGGAAATGGATGCCCCACAGTAATATCCAGTGTTTCACCATCCTTTTCCCTTTACCTGGGATCTGCCTCCCTGACTTGGGTGTCCTGGCTCCCTTGTGCAATGCAAGGGAGTGTTAACAGCTTTAGGATGAGATGCCATCCACTGCTTTGCTTTTCAGAGGAGCAAATAAAATCTGTAACTGCAGACTGGACAGTGTACAAAAAAGAAAGTGGGGTCAATACCCTTTTTGAGGACTGGAGTGAAAGTCAGGTTTAACATCAAAACTAGTAGAGATTCTTCCTATTAAAAGCACAGTCACTTAAGAAGGATATTTTTGTTAATTGCATAATTAGTAGCATATCTGCAGTGTACCAGATTTCCTATTCCATGTTAGCTTGAGAAATCACTGTGTAGTTCTTCACCCCATTAAAGCACCACCCTTCGAGGAGCTCATATCATGATGATGATTTGAAGCTATGTGGGGAAAACAAATCAATCTCAGTTTACTATTCATGAGCTGCAACTTGTGAAGTCCCAAACTATCATATAACGTTCTGGAGCACAATGTGTTGCAATAATAATTCATGTTTTATTGCTGCTTCATGCTAGCGAGGTGCCCACGTCTTCCTTCAACATATAAACCTTTGATCTTGTGAAAATGGAGTTCATTTGTTCTGCCTCCCACTGCACAAGCAATCTGCCAAATGCTCCCTGCCCAAATTCTGATTAACTGTCAGCTCAGCTGTGCACAGTGAGTCCGGGAGGGTGGCGGATTTAAGAGAAAATGCTGGGGCTGGGTTGTCTCTGTTCTGGGTCCAGCAGCCTTGTGTGGTCACAGTGATGTCACTCACCCATGAATTTGGAGACTGAAAATGCAAAAGGACAGGGATGCAAAATGCATGCAGCTTTTCTTTTTATTTTATTTTTTTTGACAGTCCTTGTATATCAGGCCAAGAATCTTACTTCCTTGCTTAGAAGTGTTTATTTTCTTTTTCCCTATTCCCAGTTACTCTGGAATAACAAGACATATTAGTATATGTAACAGTACTCGAGTATTTTCTTGTAAAGCATTCTAGCATGCAGGGAGTCTAGACAGACTAGCCTTTAATAAGTAGACCCCGTAGTATTCTGTGTTATATAAAGTTGGATTTGAAGCCTGTAACTATGATAAATATTAGAAATAGTAAGTGATGTAACAGGCATTAGGGGACTGAAGTGAAGGAGGAGGGGGATATCCCTGACCTTCCCCTCTTGCTTTGGTGCTAGCTAAAATGTTTGCAGAAATACTATATTTTCTAAAATTCTAATTACTCTGCATGCAAGACCAGCCTTTAGCTCAAAAAGAATGTGGCAGAGGGGCTCTGTGTTCCTTGAATGTTTACTGTTTCAAAGTTATCACATACCTGCAAAGTGAAAAGCAGTTTAATCTTTAATTTCTGGACATAATGCTATCTGAGAGCAAACTACCTCTTTTAAAAAAAAAAAAAAATTGTTAAAAATTTCCATATTGGTTCAAACAAATGCTGAAAATTAAAGAAAGGTTTAGAAAATGTGAAAAACTTAAAATGAAACACGCACAAAAAAAAAACCCCTGATGGACTGGAATTTATTAGCATTTATAGTCAGCTGTAATTATGAAGTGGTGAAAAGCCCCTCTGCAGAGAACTTTGCTAGGAGTAACTGTACTCAGACAGGAAAATAAATGCTGATAACTAAGTAAAGCTGTGTCCTATCTTCTGTTCAAAGACCTTGAAGGATTTGCTAGGGAAGAGCAGGCTTGTAACTGAAATGGAGTTATCCATTATTTAATTAAATCTATGGGAACTTAATATCTTAGTCTGCTACCCCTTTGCTGAGTTTATTGAGGCTAGCCAACAGGTTAAGTCATTATTACAAGGACTGATAGACACACAGGTCCAGTAATTGCTTAAGCCTCATTTCGTTAGTAAATTAGGCCAAAAATAGAATGGAGAAACCTCTGACTGGTGAGAATTACAGAGCTGTGGTTTTAATTTTCCACAAGGCCTATTGGAACCAGATTGCATGCACCAGTGCCTGTCCTTCCCCCAGCACAGAGTGGGTAAATGCACGTGTTTCGAACCCCATTATCTCTGTGCTTCCAAGCTCCAACAAACGCCCAGGATTGATGAGCAACAGAGGGTGTAATATTCTGAGCCTGAGCTGTTCTCTCTCATTAAAAGCAAGACAGAGGCAGGTACCCTGGAACTTCCCACAGATGTTCCAACCTTCCCTGTCTCTGCTCCTCTGTGGGAAGTTTTCATGTAGTAATTTGATAAATCTCCAGAGGGGAAAAATATTTTGCATCTGTATGCAATTAATTGTTTTCACAGATTAGCATCTGCAGTCTGCTTCTCCTCCCCACCTCTGTTATCATTACCACTGGTAACAGGCAAGGACTGTGCTTGTCAAAAGAAAAATAAGCAAAAAAGATGAAGTTAGGGGAACACAGATGTGTGGTTTTTGGAGCATTTCGCATTCAAACTTCTTTACATGTGACTGAAAGTAAAAATTCTCATGTGATTGCTTTGCATCTTTGCTCTTTCCTGGAATGACTTGTCAAGGCCATAAAGCTCCACTTAAAATGAAATTATTTGCTTAAAATTCTGGTGAGGCTGTGAGTGAAGTAACTGAAATTAGCAGCACGCTTCTCCACAGACCGAGCTATTTGTTGCACTGGTAAGATAGTTGATGGTATTCTAATTAGCATCATTATGCAAATACTGGAAATGACAGCTGAAGTTGGAATAATGCTTTGTTTTGAAGAAATTTGGGCAAGTTTAGAAACCCTCTTATTTAAAGTTTCCATTTTTTGTCTAGTTTATCTGAAATCTGTCTTTTTCAATCTTATGAGGGGGTGGAGTGACAGGGAAGGGGTTTTGGTCAGATTATTGCTTCTGAATTAGCTGTGATAAATAAACTGAAAGATTTGCAGCCCACCTTTCTGAAATTTGTAGTAATTTTTCCTATTGAGTGAGCTGGAAACACCATGAAAATGTTCCAGTAATCCCATTTCTGGCTTGCTAGAGGCTAAAGTAGTGCAGACATGTCTGAACAATGTGAAAGAGATGTGAATTTGTTTAACAGCAGTGATATCAATTTACAGCTTTCTGGTTTGTGTCCAGGCTGGGTTGTGTTGTTTGTGGTCTCCTATTGAAAGAAAATAACTAACTAAATTCTTACCTTTCAACAAGATGATGACCAGTAATAAAAAGGCATTACCCAGGGGTGGTAAAATTGTGATAGAAGTATATATTAACTCTTGTTAGGCTCTCCATGTTCCCTCATTGCCCCTGAATAAGAGTAGGAGCATTTTAATTTTTTTTTTTCCCTGAAATTCAAAGTATTTAAAAATCTCATACTAATCCTTTATCAATACCATCCTGGAGATTGTGGTAACTTTGGTTTCAGGTATTTTCTCCCCCTGGTTCCTCATGTACTCTTATTATTCTTAATAAGTAAATGAGAAAAGTATCTGATACCAAACTGAGACAAGAAAAACATGTCATTAAATGTCACATTTGAAAATATCTCATAGGTAGAATAGAACAATAACTTCTAAATAACTGAGATGTAGTAGGTATAAAATATTTTGAGTCTTCCTGAAGATGTGATTTTTTTCAGACAAAAAAAAGTAATTGTATTTATGAGAAAACTGTTGGCAAAGTACAAGTTCATATCCTGTCCCCTGCTACCAGTGACTGTTAGGCTGATTTTCATGGCTGTTTGGGATGCTCAGTTACAAAACCCTGTCCTGTTTTCTGAGCAAACCCCTTCTCCACGCCGGGCTGCGGCGTTTGCCTGGTGAGTTACCGTGGAGCTGTGAGGAAGCCAAGTCCCACCCAGCAGCGCCCTCACAGCTGGTGCACCCTTGTGCTTCCCTCCATGACTTCTCTTAAACAGGTTCCTCATGTTCAAGCCTGTCTGTAGTAGGAAACACCAGGAAAAAAAAGGCCAGAAAAATTTCCCACCTTTCTACTTCTTTCTTTCTTTCCTGCGATCACACAGCACGTTGCATGCTGTTCCCAATATAAAATACTGAAATGATTTGGGAACTTGCATCCTGCTGGACTTGTCCATAGCAGAATTTTGCAGGTTTTACACAAATTTATTTTCAGAGGTTCACTGTGGTGACATCTTCTTCCATGTTATGAAGAAATTATGTGAAATTGTGACTTTGATGCAGGCATGTAACCTATCCCTGTCACCAAAAGAACTGTGTTTACTCACTTGTGTTTGTACAACAAATAAATTGTGATAATTCTAGATTAATATTGATCTACCATCCAATTTTAATGAAGTATTTATGAAACCCACTACCCTGTGGCATGTGGATGAAATTGTCCCATGCCAGCTTAGCTTGGCTGGAGAAGGAGGAAAGGGGACATGAGTGGTCTGGCTTTGAAATGGAGCAGCTTAAAAATCCGGTTGTTTAGGGGAAAAGGTTTGGTTTGGGAATTTTTTATTTTTTAATGGATTTCTTATGCTTCCTACATAGTTCACATCCATTTGAATAAGTCATTACAGGGGCATTGGGCTGAACCTCTTTGCCACCATAAAGCACCTCTGCAGTGTCCACACCATGTCCTGTCAGCCCCAGTGCTGCCTGGGGAAGGGTTTGTCCCCTCATGGTAGAGCAAAACTCACTGTCAGCCTCACCCCAAAACATTGCTTGGAAGGAGGGGAGGTCTGTCAGGATGGTATGGCGGGGTTTTTTTCACTAAAAAAGTGGTTTTGAGGAGAGAGTTTCCAGGGGCTCTCCCAGGGGTGTAGGGAGAGGCAGAGACTCCCCACCAGCTCCCTCCCTGCCTGTCTGTGGCTGGAAGGTGTGTGTGTGTATGTGTGTGTATATATATATATATGTAGTTATATATACACATAACTGCACTTTATCTTTTTTAATATGGGGAAATCGCCCATATAGCTATTGCCTGGCAACTGGTGGAGGCTGTGAGGAGCCTGGGGAGGGGCTGTGTGGTGGGGTATTGCCTAGCAATGGCAGCCCCTCATCCCAGGCCTGCTGTGGCCATTGGGACCTCTGGGAGGAGTCCTCTCTGGAGAACCAGCAGATGGGGCTTTTAATGCTGGAAATAAAAGACCTTTGCGTGTATTCTGAACCCTGCTGTCCCATGGAAAGTGCTCATTATTCTCTTCATCTAAAGGAAACAACGTGCTGCTTTGCCAGCTCCCTTGCTTTTATGCAAAGCCGTGCCTTGATGGAGGGCAGCTCCTTCTGGCAGGTGCCCATTGACACGTGGGGGTTTGGCTTTGCAGATTGTATTGATGTTTTGCATCAGCCTCTGCAGCTGGGCTGGCTAAAAATATCTTTGGTGATAATGCAGTAAGGAAAAACATCTCACTGTATAGAAAGATTTTATTTAGTCTGAATTGCTGTTAAATTTAATCTCTGTCTCGCTCTCAATAATATGCATTATTGAGTGCTCTGTGTAATGCTGTCAAGCATCTGGGTGCTATCAGCTAATGAGTGCTATCCAACTGTGTGTCAGTCTCTTCAGACTAGGTGGGATGGTGTATTTACTGAAGTGGAAGGAAAAAAAAATCCAAGAAAATAGAGAAAATGGCTGTGACAAGGATCATTGCTGTCTCATTAAGAGTTGTACAGTTAGACCTTTCCACACCTGAGACTTCCTTTGCTGTCTCCCAAGCAGTTACTCTCACTTGTCTCCTTACCCTGCTCCATTGTACCGGTGTGAGCTCCACTCCTGTGTCCATCCCTACTCTGTGTAATTAGTAGTAATGCTGTTCTTGTCAGGAACCACCCCTCCCTGATATGCTCTCACTTCCAGCTGCTTAAATGTAGGATTTCTCTACTTCATAAGAAACTTGTGTGGAAATACAATATTTATGGGCAAAGTTTTTTGGTGGGGACAAGGGGAAGCTTTGATTGAAATGTCCCAGTTTGGTTTGGACCAGCTGTGACAGATCATTAGGGGGGGCAATGGTAGAAATGGGAGCTCACTGTGAGATTGCCCTTCTGCTGACTGAGTAGTATAGTGACAGTGTTGGTGACCTCTTAACTTTTCTTAAACAAGAATCACCTGGAAGGTAAGTGGATTGAATCTAAGCCTTTCCCAAAATTCTTATTTATGCTGTGTGACAACATTTCCTCAGCTATTGATGGAGAGATTCAGGGATTTTTGAAGTCTAATAATTCCTTTAATTAATAAATGTGAGATGCAGCAGTAACTCCACGCCCAAGATCTGCAAACTTCCAGTATGATGTATCACCACCCACCAAGACACACTGCCAGTAACTGGAAGGGAAAGGGTTTTTTGCATTCCACAATACTTGTGATGTTTCTTACAGTACCAATCCTCCTGCTTTTCTGTATGTGAGATCCACACTCCAGTCCTGAATGCTGTGTAGGACAAGCTGTGGACACTGTTTAACTCCTTAATTCCAAGGAAGTGTCTTCAGAATCAAACTACAAACAGCACATGATTGGGTCTTTCACATTAAATCCTCTCTTGTTCTGTTGCATTGATTTTGTGAAGCAGGAGTCTGCCTGTCCAGCACACGATCCATTTGATGTGTTTTGATGTTGCAGCATACAGTTTTATCAAATATTCAGACATTTCAGCAGAAGACAATGTCGATCCTCATCTGCTGTTTGATACAAATCACTGGAGTGTGTGACTTGTAATTGGATAAAATATTCAGTGTGATTGCTTTACCTGGAGATGCCTTATAAGCTATGAGTAGCCAGTAACTTATTTCCTGTTATGCTTTGATGAAATACCCAAATAAATTGATATCTGAGAGACTGATTTAGAAGTAGCAAGCAGACAAGAGAGAACATATATTTCCCTCTTGAATTTTGGAGGGAATTGGTGGTAAATGAATAAGTAAAGGAAATACCTCAGGGTATGTTGTACTGGTGGAATGCAAGCACATAGAGGATTGTGCATTGAGCAGGAGAAAGGCTGTCTGCTTGTTATACAAGAAATGTGTTGCAGCACAGAGCACAAATGTTGGCTGTAATGTGGTTCTTACTCTTGATTGTGTTGGATGGATACTGTGGCCAGCAGGACTCTTGATTTCAGTGGGAGCAGAACTTGACATATGAATGGCTTTTTCAGCTTTAAGGAAGTAATTCTTCAAAGAGTTTAAAAACTGAGGTGAGAGCAGGCATATTCATTACAAAAGTCTATTTTTGTGGAGCCCATTAACACTGATAGAAGACAATGATATTGCTATTAAATGAGTACACTTGAAAAATGCTTGGGAAAATTGTCTTGTTAACAGGAACCAATGGGCTGGTAACCTGAAATGAGACCAGTGGGACTTACTACACTTCAGAGATACTTGGAGTTCGAGGCAGAGGATTAATATTTTAAGCACAGAAGAATACTTATTTTTAAATTTGAGGTTAAATTGAGAAAGTATGATTACCTGTGTCTTTTAATGTCTTGCAAAAATTAGCCCTAGTCCTGGAAGACCTTTCACTGTGCCATAAAGAAGATAAGTCTTGACATCAAGCATTTTGCAGCCAGGCATAGAGGAGCTTTGACACTGGGTGATGTTTATGAGAGAATATTGCAGGAATCTGCTGATTTTGTCCCTTTAGCTGTTGACAGAGAGGCTTTGTGGAAATGGTGCTTCCATAGATGCTATTTCAAGGGAAGAACTGCTGTTTGCTAGTGGAACATTCAGAAAGTTTATGTTGGTTTTTAAAAAATAAATTCCCAAGCACATAGAATCTAAAGCTTGTCACTAATACTGTGCATTGGGGCAACTTAGTGCTTTACAAATGCACAGAAGGACTGAGGAGATGGACTGGTTTTGTACAGATGGCTCATGGAGGATCTAATAAATCTGATTTAACTGGAACTTCTATCTTTCTGCAGAACTGCATTTCATAAGTGAGTGAATGTGGCCTAAGACAACTGGAGAAACAATAATCCAGTAATAAATAAATATTTATACTGTTTGTAGGGTCAGCAATGTGTTCTGGCTATGTCACAGCACTGGTTTTGTGAGTAAAATAAACAATTCTCTTAATTACAGATAAGGTTTGCTAAATGAGAATTTCAAAGCTAAGAAACCTGGATAATCTGTATAGTTATATTGATAGGTTATGTTGGTATGACATGCTTGAATAATGAAGTTGTGATGCTGTATGCTCACAGCTAATTAATATTCTTGTTGGCTTAATGAGTCTTGTTCTTAAGTAAGACCTCAACATAATGTAAATTATAGTTTTTATTTAACTTAAATTATTGCTGAGGGAGAGAAGTTGCAAACTGTGATTTTTAGGAATGATAAAAAGTAGACAAGAAGTAAGGTTGGGTGAAAGTTTTGCACTAAACTCCGAATACCTGGCTGCTCATATGAACCACAAAAGCAATTCTGATTACTTTATAAAACCCTCTGGTTTCCCTCCCTCTCCAGGCTAAAGACAACACCCACACTGTGAGCTCACTACTATAACCAACGTCTTCTGTGGCATCCTGGTGCAACTTTGCACTTGATGTCTGGTTTGCCAAGGTCCCAGTATTTTTACACTTATGGGTAGGAATTGCCCCTGGAAAGGAGATGGGGACATCAGTTCTTCTCATGCAGCTGCCTCATACTCTACTGTTCTAGGAATTATGCTGTATTTTTCCTTAATCTGGTCAGGTAAAGCTGTGGCTCAGTTCCAAGCACAACTCCAGGTTTAATAACAGATGCAGGAAATTCGTAATTTAATTTGCATACCTGCAAAGGTTATTAAGCAAAATAACCCCCCTACATATTAAAACCAAAATAGAATTTATGCAGAACTCATTTCCCACCTGAAATACCTGGCGCTGTTTGTCAAGACTTTGTTTTTCTTAATACAAGCTCTGTGCTGCTTCTGTTTTTCACTTTGTTGTTTTAAACCAAAGTGGGAATCAAAAATAATTTCAAACTGAGTTGATGCTGAATTTTTTATTATTAAGGAGACATGAATAGAGCAATTCCCAAAGCAGCAGCAACCTGAGCCCCTCCCTGAAGTTTCAAATTTGAAATATTATTTGTGTGTTCTGGTCAAGTTCTCCTTCAATGTTTTATGTCTTTATTAGATTAAGTAGAGGAACAATGATATTTTGGATGGGGCAGGACTATATGGTCTGTCACACTTCACATCTTTCACCTTCTACTTGCTTATGTACGTTTTAAAATCTGGTTTTTCCTCCTTTTTAGTAAAACAAAACATCTTTCTCTGAAGTTATTTCATGGATATTTTAGTAAGAATGACTTCCAGATGATCATCTTTCCATACTAAAAGGAAAATTCAGATAGTGAGCTCAGTGGTATGGCTCAAGACCTTTCAAGTGCCAAGTGATGCTAAGACACCGTAGTGTTCATGCTCCCAGGGTCCCAGACCTCAGTAGTTTTTGACACATAAGAAGAAATAGATGGTGGGAGGGTCTTTTGTTGACCTTTTGTGTAAGAGGGCCTGCAGAAAGTATTTTCTGCTTTGGTACTACTTCATCTGTGCTCTTGTAGTTATGCAAGATGTGACTGCTAATCACAGAGCGTGAAAGCAATTGGTCACGTCTGAGTTGGGAGCTGTGGTCCCCTTAATCTCGGTTAATGTAAAACATTTCCTCATCTGTGGTGTGATCTCTACAGCTACAACATTCCTGTTGTTTTGGAGATTATCTAATTAATTGCAAATGGTTTCTTTTTTTCTTCCTGTTGTGGGGGCTTGCTCTGGGTAGTATCACTTTACAGTTGTTCTATATTAAATTGACTGAGATGCAAAGCCAGGATGTGCAATCGTGCTCAATTGTTCACCTCCTCCTTCAGATCTGAAGAATGGAGACCCTGATGGAGTCACACCTTGCCTTAAAAGGCACACTTGCCCACTCAAATCCTTTCTCCATTAGATATCCTCACTGTTACACTGACAGCTTCCTTGTGACTCTGTCACTGCCCCTGCTTTACAGCCTCTTGTGTGTGGCCATGAGCAGAAACTTGGCTTGTTTGGGTTTTTCCATGGGGTTGGTTTGTTTTTCTCCATGTAGAACCTTGCAATCTTTGACAACTGTTGGGTTGGAGGGCTCAGTTTTGTGTGAAGGTAGAGACAAGAGTTAAGCTCATCTTCACTGTACATAAAGCAGTTTATAATTGGAAAGTGCCCTCTGGAATGCTGCTCTGTCTGCTTTGTTTTGGAAAAAGTGTAACTACTTCAGGGATTCTGTAAGCTTCTGATTTAATTCCTGGATTTTTACTGTAATTGAGGAATGACCAAAAAAACCCAAAAAAAAATAGGTCAAACTTTGGGGAAACTCAAACCTAGATTTGTAGAAGAAAATTCAGCTTTGTTATGTGCATAATTCCTGCTGATCTGGCACAGGGTGTATGAAGAGGTCTGTGAAGAGTGGGGCAGAATTGAAGTTCTGAAGCTTTTGAGGTTTTTCTTTACTTCAAAAAGCGTTTCTGGTGCTCAGCCCACCTTAGAGTCAAGCCTTAAATGTCAGATATTTTTGATCACACTTTAAAAGGTGACTCATTGTGAATGCTTCATTGTATGTTGGGCTGGGAAGGACAGATAATGGAGTTTTGATAACAAAATATTGGGAAGTAGAAGAGATCTCATTATTGCAAGAGTCATAAAGTTAACATATTTATTAAAGTTCTGACAATTGTGACAGTCATCCTCTCCTGTAAATGTCAGTGCATTATAATCTTCCACAGCTTCCTCCTTGTTTCTCAAACTTGTCAATCACTGCAATTATCACATAAATCAAAAGTCACAACACAAGCTTTCTCTACTTCTCTGCTGCATTCTTTTTGAGCTTAACATGTGATGAAAGCTGTGATTTTATTTTTTTAAATTATTTATTTTCCAGAAATATTTGACAAGCACTTGCTATTTGGTGGGAAGTCAGTGCCTTTATTGCTGTTATTGCATATGGATTTTAATAACATATCCTAAACAGGATAGTACAATCCTATATAACTGACCCAAAAAATAAGATGTAAAACAGGGAAAAAACAGGCATGAAGGGTAGCAGTTAATGATGAAAACTTAAAAAAGGGGGAGGGGGAAAAAGTTTAATATAAAGAGAAGAAAGTTGCCTTTTGGTAAAAGATTGGAGGTCATGGACATCACAGAATTAGATTTGTGAGTATCTCAGCATCATGGGTACAACAATGGGGGTTTTTATGGAGAAATCGATTCTGCATTGTGTTTTGATTGCATTTTTCTAATCCATATGCACAATGCCTAACCAGAACTCTGTTTTAATTAGCCACTGCTGCATTAGCATGTTCCAAAATAAATCCTTTTGCAGCTGAGTTGAGATGTTAAGGACAAAAAATACACTGGGGCTTCCCCAGCAGCTTACAGCTGTGAAAAATATTGGGTTCTTTCAGTTCTTCACCAGAATGTGCTCCCACTGAGCAGGTCATGTTTGATATATATATATTTTTCTCTCTCTTTTAACTTGTCTTTAATGGCTGTGGTGAATGGTGTATCTAGAAATCTAAAATGAATGAGTTAAAATAGTTTAGTTTCTAAATCCCTGATGCTGCCCAATTGAAGTCAATGGGGACTTAGCTATTTACCTCAATGGATGTAAGATCAGACCCTAAAGGAGGCAATTCTATTGCTGCTGAAACAATTCAGTGAGCCATATCTATCTTTCAGAAGTACATGTTATAGACTAGCAGACTCTAAGCTCTGTTGTTTATGGTTTCTCTGTTGCTTAATACAATCCATGATGTATTTTGCACCAATAACTCTCAGATAAATTCTTTTCAGTTCTTTGTTTATGATTTCTGAGCTTCAAAACGGAAATAAACCTTCAGGATAATAATTAACAAGTCATTAAGGTGGTGGTTCATTTTAATGTTTGTTTAGAATGTGAATATTTATGCTTTTTCATAAATCAGTTTCCCAGGAAATGAGTCCTTCAGTACCTATTCTGGCAAAATACAACTGGCAAACACTTCTTGAACTGGCACAGTGTCCTGTTCAGAGCTCTATCTGTATTTATATCCAAAAAGGCAATGTTAATCAGTACTGTTAAAACAATCAATCTTGTTATAAATTACTTCAATAAAGGCTCAACAGACAAATCTTGTCCTCTGCTTAGGCCTCTTGTGAATTTAGCTGTGTTTGGAGCAATTTCTTCCTTTGTTTTTCTGTAATATTTGTTTCAGTCTGTGTGAAGTAAATAAAAAATTGGTGTGGGTTGGTTTTATTTCAAACTTCTATTATAGTATTCCAAATTTAAATGTATATAACAAGGACTAATTTTCATGTGTCTGTCTTAAAATGGTTAATCATTTGATTAGAGGTATGACTTGATTAAGGAAAAATGACCTTTTTTTGGTCAAGAACATGAATTATAAAATACTTTGAACAAAGCAATTAATATGTTTTCCTAAAAATAAGTAGCCTGAATAGCTGATACAATGTTGTTTTGATGAGGCTCCCCTTTTATAAGAATAGAAATTTTTTTTTTGAGCAATTTCTGGAAGATGGTCTCTTCTTATTAGCAGGAAATTCTATGACAATATCCACACTTCATTGTTCAGGCATTCAACACTTTGTTCTGCATGGCATGGGTGCTTTCCATTGCTTCTTACCATATGTCAGCCTTTCAATTTCTGATTTTTTTTTTTTTAATTGTTTTGAACTTTTCCTCTAGCTTTTTGGTTTTAAGCACAACGTATCTCAAAATATAATACAGAAATGTGTGGGTTCCTTAACACAGCTGTACACTGAATAATCCAAATGATGGGGAGTGAAGTCAGCAAATCACTGAGGAAGGTATAAGCAACTAGATAAACAATCAGAAAATGGGTCAAGAAATGTTTAGAGGAGAACATTCTACTGTACCATGTGAAGTCATGCCTTTACTTTGGGGTAAGGCTGCTCAATCTTGGAGTAGGCAAATCCAGATGCCAATTACTTAAATTAGCTCTGCAGTGGAAAATATACCCCAACCACGAGCTGGGCTCTTCGTGTATGATTAGGTAATTGAGTCTGTTCCATTCCTGTAAATTAAAAGGAGATAATAAGTTAAATTGAGAGAAAGTGAGGTATAAGGTGGCATATCTGTTGTTCCAAAAAACTTTTCTCTTTATCTTGCTACAGTTTCTGAAGATGAATATTTTGTTTTGAGAAGGCTTTTGTTCAGTATTGCTGGTCACAGCTTCCAAAGATGCCAAAGAAAACACACCCTGGCCCCAGGAGTTTGTGTGCAGGAAAAATATCTATCAAAATGCAGATGACCAAAATATTAAGTATATTGTGTCATGTTGTGTAACTAAAATAAACAATACAGTTTAATAGTGAATTACTGTTTTGCCAATATCCTGTGCTTTTTATAGGGTAATCTGCATCTTATTTGTCTTTCTCAATGTAACCAGCAGCCAGATTCACTGCTCTGTCATTCACCTGTAAAATAAAATCAATGAAGACTGACAGCTTCTCACATCCCTCCAGTGGCAATTAACTTTAATCTTTTCTTGATGACTCTGCAGTCAGAATCACTCTTATAACACGAGTTTACCTTGTACAAATCAAGAAAATGCTGGGTGAAGACTTTGACTCAATAATGACAAAATTGGGCAGTTCAGGTATTCTGTGAGAAGGTCCAAATTGCACTGGTGTTACAGGTGGTGTGTGCCAGGCATGGCAGAGCATTGATACATCACGGTCAGGATGTCACCACGGTGAAACATGGTGTGATCACAATAGACTGTGGCTGGTAAGGCTGTAATTAATGCCACCTGAATCCTCATACAATGTCCCAATAAATCTGCCAGTGAGTAGGTTCCCCCAGAAGGGTTTCTGCCTTACTCTCCATGCCAAGCTTCACTGATCATCTGTACTGGTTCCCCAGTGTGTCGTTTTCTTGCACATTGTAATTTCCTGCATTAAAGTAGCACATCTGAGGGCTGCTCTAGTCTGGGCTGTGCTGGCATTTTCATTACAGAGCCCATTTCTCACAGGCTGTAACTCTCCTGTAGAAAGGCAAGTGCTGTAGGCTGACACCTGGCCATCAGTGTCTGCAGTGTGTCTGTCCTCAGCCTGGTTGTGCAAGTGGCTGGAGCCTTTGTGTGTACCAGTCAGTTTGCAGGACCTTTAAAGGATTGGCTTTGTGGGTGTTCAATAGGTGGTTTCTGTGATTTTTAGAGAGAAAAAAAAACAACCCTAGAATCAATTGTAACTCTAGACATAATGCCTTGCCCTTAGGTATGTGACTGTTGCTATTCTCTGGCTGTGGGGAGAAATAACATGAAGTGAATCAAAGCTACCCACCAGGTACAGGAAAGGTGTATGTTCACCCTGTAGCCATCCATGTCCTCCCAGGTGGTTCTGTTCCTACGTGGGCAAATGTTATAGTTGATGGAAATAAATAAGTGCCATCATAAGAAACTATCATCTTTGCTTGTGAACAACCACTGGCACAAGTGGCAACAGCACGCGGAACTGAGTTAACTTTGTCACAAGATGAGATTGGAGACTTCTGGTTTTTGCTTGAATTTCTAAAACATTGGAGTAATAATATCAGTGACTGCTGAAAGATCTAGGTTTGCTTCATCAAATTTTGTTCACACTGCCCTGCTTTGCATTGCTTACTGCTCTCTCAGTCTGTGTGCAAGGCTGAGTAGATCTGTGGTGTCTCTGTTCTTGACGAACCATCTGGAAACTGTGAAACTTGGAGAATCTGGCAGTGTTGGAAGAATTCATCGCCTGTAATCGATCATTCTGTTAAGCTTTCTGCCACTGTGCAGTTGATTAATAATCCATTGATTCAGGTTGTTACTATGTAATTCTGGATTATCTACACCTAAAATAACACAATGATATTTTATGAGGCTCAGGTGACTGAGGCAGTAGCGCTGCCTCGCCAGAAATGTAGATCTTACCCACTCACCAAAGGGGCCAAGGGGACTCAGAAATTCTCAAATGCTGTTGAAATAAAGACATATTTATGTCTTTCATATTTTCTTTCATCTACTCTTGTGGATAGAATTTTTAATTCTTTGGTTTCTGTGTCCAGTTCAATGAATTGAAGTCAGATTTCCTATTTAGACTGAATAAAATTGCTTGATACTAAGCCAATACACAACATACTACTTTTTTTTTCTCTGCCTGGGCTATTTTTTTTTCTTCTGTAAATTAAACAAAATGTGAAGTGCTTTGAGAGGATGATTAAACAGACTGTTATTGTAAGCTATTCTGACCTTGTCTTTTACTTGTCCCATTTCACTGAGATGTTCTCAATTTGCAGGCTGTGCATATGTTTGTTTTAAGATTTTTTTTTTTCCCCAGCAAATTGAAAGGTGTATGTAAATAGCTGCCTGTGGAGGAAAAAGATTTAAAAAGAAGGGAAAAAAAAAGGGTGGAGGGAGAGTGACCAGTGCAATATAGGTACAGCAGTGGCTTTTTTCAGTCTCCCTCATGCTTGTGGCAGTATGTGAAATGGTTCTGTAGTGAAATACCATGGATATATCTATCTGTCCATCTATAGATAGATACACCCACCCCTTCTCATATGTATGTGTATATATGCACG
The DNA here is from genome assembly GCA_907165065.1 of Caprimulgus europaeus. The sequence goes on along the minus strand of OU015543.1, from coordinate 1,363,198 downwards.
TGTGTGTAGTGATATCCAGCCTCAGTGCTGAATTTAAAGCAAGATCAAGCTTCCTGAAAGTTGATTGAGATCTTGAATGTAACTGTCAAAGACAAAAAAAAAGCCCAAAGAAACATCACCCACCTACCCAAAACTCCACAAAGTCCCCAAAATGTGCCACCATCTAATGACACCCTCCACTAAAATCAGTTGTGTGCTTCTATCTTCCCCCACTTTCTTTTTTATTTCCTTTTATTCCCAAATCAGAACTCTTCCTGTAGAGGGAAGGAAGAGGAAATGTGCTCACTGAATACTTTCTGCAAACTGTTCATACTCTGATGGTTGAGCTGGTGTTTTTTTCTTTATAAACAACTACAATGTAATTTTAAATTTACTAATTGTATTTTGGCTGTATGCCTTGAAGTACAATGACATACTTCCAAAAAACACAGTTTCCATAACTGCACAAACAAATTGTTTTTATACTCTATTTCCATTGTGATTTACCATCCAACACCTCATCTGTCAGTGTGTCACTGATGGAAATGAATGAAGAACATCAAAGGGGTAAAATTTTTGGCTTCCCAGGGTTATTCTTTCTAAATTTTTTTTTTTTTAATATTTTCTTCTTGGACTCTCCACAAAATAATAGATCATTTTGTGTTGAAGGCTTTGCTTGTTTCTGTGTGCTGTAGTCTTTCTTGTTATCATGGTCTTGACCTCAGCACATCTTACTTTCTTCAGGCTTGGTGAGCTCCTCTGTGCTATTCAGTGCCATAGGATCTGAGTGATGAAGGAACTGCCTGTGAGAACCTAGGCCTAGAGAGTGTCTTCAGGGATTTAAAGGGCACTTAAAAATGGGAACAAGTCTTAAACATGTGTTTTGGGGCCTTAAGTAATTGATAAGAACAAACACTTGTGCTTGATAAAGAGGTAATGTCGTTAAGCTTTGTTACTTATGGTTTGTGGGTGGTTTTTTTTTTTTTGTAGTCCATATCTGCCCTCAGCTTTGCATTCCAAAATTTGGATTTTGGGGTGAATTTTGGAAGCTTCATGAATGAAGAAAGATGAATATTTTAAACTCTATGACTGTTTTTCATGTTGTTTGCTGGCTAGAACTTCAGTTAAAATGAGTGAAAATTTCTTCCTGAGCCTAGAAATCCGAAGTGTCGCTCTGTATTGAGTTTTTTGGTAACATTTTGTTCTACAGCTAAATTATAATTTAAGTCCCTATTATAATTAGTATCATCTGAATTTAAGAATGTTTGAACCATTAGGAATGTTCTAACAGTTTAGAAGATTATGTAGTGTATAAGCCAGCTGGCAAAAACTAAAAAGGGAATATCTGTTGTGATGGTCTTGGATACAGCTGAGTCCTCTCCTTGTATTGGGGGGGTTTCTTAGGATTCTAATTCCTTCTCAATCAAGTGCACAAGGCATTTTAATTGAAACATTTTTACATTGGGAAATGTTTTTATTTTCTGTCTTGACAGTTGGAATATTTGAGATGAGGAAAACTTTCAACAAGTGGACTGCATTCCCCTTGTAGCTCTTCTTTTCTGAAGATGTCTTTGCATACATGTCCTGGTTTTGGCTGGGATAGAGCTAACTTTCTTCTCAGTAGCTAGAATAGCACTGTGTTTGGATTTATGATGGGATTTGGTGTCAGAAGCATGTTGATAATATAGTGATGTTTCTAGGTGTTCCTGAGAAACCAAGCACTTCAACTTCCCCTGCTTTCCTAGCGTGCAGGTGCACAAGAAGCTGGTGGAGAGCATAGCAAGAGCAACAAATTAGCCAATGGGATATTCCATATCACACAATGTCATGCTCAGTATATAGATAAGGTTTGACTGGGAAGCTGTGTGTCTTCTGGAGTAGTGATTTCAAGATTTTTCTCTGCTCTGGGATCGCTAATTGGGAGGGGGCTGAGTATTGGTTGGTGGGTGGTGAGCAGCTGCACTGTGCATCACTCATTGGTGTATTCTATTATTTCTATTATTACCATTGTTGCTTTTAAATTTTTATTTTAATTAAATAGCTTTTATTTCAACCTACAAGACTCCTTACCTTCACTTCTCCAACTGTCTTCTCATCCCCTCGGGTGGGCGGGATGGTGTGTGAGCAGCTGGGTGGTGTTTGGCTGCTGGCTGGGTTAAACCACAACAGTATGCCACACCAAATTGTTCAGTGTGATGTTATCTCTTCAGTTTTGTTCTGTTGAATAGACCTGGCAGAGCCAGGATGAATGAGACTCACTTGAATTTGTGAATGAAAGAAGATCTTATATCACAAAAATGATACCAGTCTGGGTAGTCATATTTAGCTCAGTGGAGGCACTTGGCAAGTAGATTTTCCTCAGTGGTTCAAGTTTTATTAATGGCCCTGGCCCCTTATTCACAGAAGGGATTCCTCCAAAGTCAGTAACATTACTAGTGTGAGTATTTCCTTATCTTGTGAAGAGGTAAATTCTCAGTTCATTCCACTGCAGGAATAAAATCTTTGCTTATGTATTTGAATATGTGGGAGGGCTGGCATTGTTGCTGCTGTGTATTTATTTTATCCACTTGAATTCCTCTGTAAATTATATGTGTGAGTCTAGTTATTTGTGAGTTATAATCCAGGCAGGTCATGAGCTGCTTTTGTCTTATGGCTGTGCACAATCAATAATAGAGTGAGCAGCTCCTGACATTAATAAATGAATTTTGGCATCTTTCTGTTGGCAAATTGCTAGTGAACAGATGGTAAAATTTTAAGATTTAGTAAAATATCAGAGTTTTTCCTATTCTGCCACCTGAAACAATCAGATCTGAAGCCAGCTGAGTAAGTGTAAATTTATTTAATGAGCCAGGTCTGTCCTGTAGTACAGTGAGACTTGCACAGAAGAGCAGAGTGAAAAAGATTTAAGTGATAAAAAGGGAGAAGAAGAAAAGAAGCCAAAGGTGCTCTAAGCATAGAGCTATAAAGAGCTCTAGGACACCTTGGTGACTGATACTGGAGCATGATCACTTCCTCCTTCCTCAAAGCTTTTTTTTGCTGTGTTAAGAAAACTTAATTTCTTGAATTCCTCCATCCATGCTTACATATATTGATTCCAAATCTCATCTGCATGTTCTTTGTAAAACAGCACCCCTAACAGTTTTTACTGTGTACACTAGAAAACTGACTTTGAATTGTTCTTAAACATTTATATTCTCCTCTGCATCCTATGTTGTACAAACTACTTTATAAATTAATTGCCTTATTAAGGTATGCAGATTTACATAAGTTTATTGTCTTCTTGTACCTGGTTTTGCTCATAAGCAGCACTAAAGATGTTGATTTAGAAATGCTGTGGATAACTTCTCAAGTGTGAATGCAGCTGTGTGTTTTTGTGGGACCTGTTTGGATCGTAGCAGTGCAGGACTTCACTTGAACACGGTGCCACAGCACCATCACATTCCTGTGGTGTTTGTGGGGTTTCCTTGCAGCTAGTGTCTCTGTTTTTCTCTGTATGTGCTGAATGTAAGCTCTGGGTGCTTAGAATGGACTGAAAATGAGGCTGGAAATATATAAACATATGTTCCTTAACTGATGATTACAGACAATAGTTTGGCAATCCATTTTCTGTACCAAAGCAGTGTTTTGAAGCCAGATGGCTATCAGAAATCCCAGCAAACCATAATACAATAACACTTATTGGTTTGCAAGATTTATTTTGTAGAAAATGATCGTGCTGCATATTTAAAAACAGAAAAATGTTGCAGAAAATATCTGTTTATTTAGTTTGAGATGTGTCATATGTTTCTGTATGGAAGTCTCCTGTGGCACTACTGAGACAGATGTGGGTACTACAGGACACCATCCACTGTGCTATGGTAATTTATGCAGATGGTTGTGTTGCACTGCTTGGTGTTCTCCATTCATCTAAGTACATCATGGGCTCTAGTATCACACACTGCACAAAGGCTGGGTTTTTTTACTGCCAAAAGAAGCTTTCTGCAGCTCTTAAATCACTTAAGTTTTCGTTCTCTGTTCTCCTGTGATTCTAGGTGCAATCACATTTGTATAAATAACTATATATAACAAAAGATGGTACAAAATTTAGTCCCAAAGCTACTTAATTAGCTTTTGGAACAGCTGAATGTCAGATTAATAGGTACTGAGTCATTATTGCCTTGCAGCAAAGCAGTGAAACCTTGATATAGCCAATTGCTATCGTTCCTGCACGGGGTGTTCTGTGTTAATAAAACGTGTTGATATATTCACACACACTTTGTAAATGGTGAAGCAACATCAAATCCCCTCTTAGTAAGGAATATATCTTAAAAATGTTGCAGAGCACTGAGACTTAATTCCCCAATATTTTGGTGTTTGAGTACCCTGCATGACACGTTCTATGGGTGTTAAGTGAAGCAGAATTACAAGGCTGAAATGAGGCTGGGTTCAAAAGTAGAATTTATTGTGGTAGTGTCTAGATGTGGCTGAAACTGAAGATCTGTTTCCCTTTTTGTTTTGGGACCAGAAGTTCTCCAGTCTGGTTAAGTAGCTGTTTCTTACTGTGAAGATTTCCCTTCTGAAGTAGCTAATTAAGTGATTATTGCACATAATGAATCACAGTGTATCTCCTACAATTACTTCTTTTGAATACTACGTACATGTATTTTCTATTTGTGATGTCTTGGGTTTGATCTCTCTGGCCAGTATGAATTTCTATAAAATCAGTGGAATGTGAAGTGATGCCCCATGTGAGATTTAAATTTCTAAGAATACTTGCTCAGTGACTTTTTTGTCTAGACATAAATATTGTCAAATACTATGGTGGTAGGAACAGAGTAATGACAGACGCATTGGGCATGCTAATTCAAGGGCATAGGTCGGTATTTTTAATAAAAGAGTTTTTAGGGGGTTTTTTTAGGCCCCTGCCATACTGAACATAATTATGGTTACTATTGGCTCTTACAAAATTCAGAATTTTTAAAGCTGTCACCAAAGAATATTCCATTTTGACTGCAGTAGGGAAAATATTTATACTTACTGTTTACACAGTAGATGTTGTTTATACAGATCCCAAAACAACAGCCACCTCCTGTCTCTTAGGTCACTCCTTATCTAAATGTTCTGGGAAAGTGGTGACATTTTTCCTGGGATTTTAAGTCTTTAAAAGAACTTCTGTGTATTTTTTCCCCTTAAAGTCTCCTTTAAATACTGATAAACATTTATGTTTTATTTACAACAAAGTGAAGGTTGTATCTTCAATGGGAACTCTGAGGGGGTGACCTCCCATATTTTAACTCACAGAACTGAGGATTGCAGGTTCTTGGTATCACTTAGGCTCCAAACCTTTAAAAAAAGAAGCTTCTAGGAGATGTTTTGTGCTGGGGAGAGCAAAGGTGCTCAGCTCTAACCTGAGTGAGCACTGAGGAAGCTCTGGGTAGCACTGTGTTTGTAGCAGGGTGTTTAATGGTTGATGTTACTCAGGTGTGTGCCTGTGTGGGGACATCGAGTAGCTGCTGGAGGGGCTGGCTTGGTACTGCCAGCTTTACTGTGGCTTTCCTGGCTAATATAAATGAAGTGATAAACCATGTTGAGCAAGTGATTTATAGCAGGCTGGAGTCCAGCAGGGTGATTATATCTAGCACTTGAGGAAGCAGAGAGTATGGAAATAAATGTGTCAGAAATATAAATTAAATGTTTTGTGCTGCTGCTGCTAGATGTATAATTACAAATACCACCAACATCCCATACCTACAGGGAGGGAATGGTGAACAAGACTATATTTGTTAACTTCTTGCTCTATAGGAATTCCCTAGCTTTTCTCTTACATCACAATCCTGCTGTTTTTCTTTTTAATTGAAAGGGAATAATAAAAGGTTTTCTCTACCACAAATACAAAGTAGATTCATTCAAACCTATGCCACTTCTTTCATAAAAGAGTAAGCAACAAATGAAAGCACCAGCAACCTGAAAACAAGCTGTCAGCAGTGGTGAAGATGTAACTTAAGGTCTGTTATTTGCTTTGGGCTTATTTGCCATGGCTTTAACCCCAGCAGTGAATTTGGATACTGAAGTTGAGAAGTTATCCCTGCTGAATGCGAATCAGGAGTGACACTGCCCCTCTGAATACTGAATTAGATGATAACTGAACAGTGGCTTGGAAGTAACATGGACCTGGAAGTCCAGTTCTTCAGCTCACAAATACCTGAATGACCTTATTCCAAGGTCTCTGCTATCCTATGAATAAACATTATATTTTTTGGTAGTTTAATGGTTCAGACACAGTCACATTTGCTACTCCAGGTGAAGATAAGATTTAGGCTTTTGGGAATGTCAGTGGGGTAGATTCTGCTTCTCAGAGAAATTATATGGCACACTCTTTAAGAACAAACAAAACTGAGTAAATGTTTACCTTGAAACTAAGTGAGGAATCCTGTTCTTGAATCGAGGCTGCATCCCATGGGGCTCAAACCTTAACACTAAAAATGTTGTGGCCACGAAATCTGTGGGGGAAATTGAGGACATGAAATATTCTGAAAGGGAATGGATACTGAATCACAAAGAGAAAAAGGAGATAAGTGCAGAAAGCGGAGAGGATTGAAGGTCAGACTGATCATGCTCTCAGAGTATGTAAAGAAAAAGACATTAGTGGGAGTGATTTGAACTTTTCTGGAGATGGGAGATTTAAAAGTCTTAATTGAAGCATCAGTTCTTTCCTCTACACTGAGAGCATGGAAATCCTCCTCATAGGTATGCATGGTGTCATCAAGAAAGGAGAGATTTAAGCAGCAACAGCTGTGACTTTTAAAGGAATCTTTTAACTTTTTAAAGACACAGTGGGGTTAGCTTAGACTACAGGGATTTTTTAATCAAAGAGAAGAGATTCAGGCAGATGTTGATCCTAAAAAACTGCCCAGCCTAGACTTTCTTCCCTTCCACAGTGAGCATAATGGGATCAGCTGCTGCTACTTTATCTGAACCGTGTTGGGTTTAGGGGAGGAGAGGTTTGTGCACCCTGTGACAAGCTTTGAAAGCTCCCCCCTGTGTGGTGGTGGCTTTTTTTTCCCCCTCCTCTTGTTGCTTGAGGAAACAATTTTTGGTTTTAAGCAATGTGTTCAACATCTTCTGATCAAAATGCATACTTGCTATGTTTTGGAGAGCTCTAGCTATTTTACATCCTTTTTAGCTTAAGCTTTCTAGGTTATTAATTGTAACAGAGTCAGCCTGAAGTCCTTTTTCAGGTAATGTTAGCACGAAACACGTTTTTCAAGTTGAAAAATAAGGTCTTCAGGGGTGTTCCAGAGATGACATTTCAATGCTGGGCTGGGACTGTGTGAACAGAATCATTCCCATTGAATTTAATGCATTTAGTCTGAATGAACTTGCAAGAAGGTGTCCACTGTCACTTCTTCTAAAAAGAAAAAAAAAACCCAAACAAACCAACAAACAACCCAAAACACCAAAAAACTCAACAAACCATTGTCATCAGGAGAGTATGGTGAATTGGAAGTTTCTCCATAAATATCAGCAGCTGTTTATTGCAAACATGGCCATCTGTGGTAGAATCTGCCCTGCAAATGTGTACAAGCCTACAGTGGTTGCTTGTTAAATGGTCAGAAATTATCCACAATAACTCCACAGATTTTCCTTTTAACACAGAACAATGGTGACTATTGAAGTCCCCAGGAAGTGGCAAATGTTTTCTAGTGCTGGTGGGTTTTTTCATGTGGTCACTGAAAATAAAAATCAAATTTCAAGAGATTTATCCTCATGTTGAGAAAAGCTGTTCTGTGGACACTGCTTCATGTCTGACCAAACTCCACCCCATCCCTTTGTAAATAAATAAAAGGAAAATGGAATGATGTGATTAAATGTGAAGGCTCCATCCCAAGTGAGTTTTTGAATATTGCTAAGTAATAGTGTGGTTAGACATTAAGATTGTTAACAAATTACCTGTATTTTGTGGTTATCGTGACCAGTTTGGTTTCAACTAAAAAGCTGTTTTGTTACTGAATTATTTGTGTTCCCCTTGAGGACTAGCTTGCCTCCTCAACTCATCATCTTGCACTAGCCCCTCCTCCTGCTACCTCAGCTTCCTACTGCTGTATTTTTTTCAGCTCTGGTAAATCTGATATTTGGACTCTGGTTATAGGTTGTAGTGATTCCTAATCTAAAGAGCTGTCTTGGGGAGATATCACATAAATTTCTGTTAATTGTCTGTTGAAAGGAAGGAAAAATGCATATTTTTTCTTCAGAAATTCACCCATGATATTTTTCATTATGGAGATACTGATGATGGGAATAGTAAACTAAGAGTGCTAAGATATAGTATTTATAATATGTAATTATAGCTTTACTACAGCATGAAACTGCATAGAAAGTTATCTAATAAAATAATCCATTGAGTTCTCATCTTCCTATGTCCTGGGCCAAAAATCTGCATATTAGTTGAATGCCAATGGGCCACTTAAAAATAAAACTTCATTGGAAAGGAACAGCTAATTGTACTATGACATAAATTTAAACGTTGTCTCCATCAAATTTATTTACACCTTAAAGGATAAATCATAATTTGAAAAGCTTTGAATTAACTGAGGGAGAGAAAATAAATGCACGAAAGGCAATTTCTTGACAGTCTTGTCAATACAGGTTTGGAACTGACAACATGAGAAATTATGGCATCAACCTAACAAATGAAAATCCTCAGGGCTCTGAAAACATGAGATGAAGGTGATAGCATCTGTGTGCCAGAGCTGTGATATATGAATCCTCCAACCATTGCAAGAGTAATCAGTGGCTGCCACGTGTATGGCACTGGGTGTGTGTATAAATATATATATAAATAAAAGTCATAATGTTTTGAGCAGTAGGAGAGAGAGAAAAAATTGTATCTCTCTATTAGAATTTGTGTCTATTAATGTTGATCCCTTAGCAAATGAGCACATAGGTGGATGCAAAAAAAAATCATAGATTTAAGATAAAGCTGTAGTCAGTTTTAACTTGCAGAAATACTGTAAAGCACAAAGTAAGAACTTAATGAGCTTTTTACAAACATGTTCATCTTGTACTTCAGAAGGGTGTGCAAATTGTGGAAATGAACTTCCTTTAGTTTGATGGAAACTAATTGGAATATACAAGGAGAAGAAAGTTTGCTATTAAAAAGATTATAAATGCAATTCTGCTTACAGTGCCCAGCTGAACTTCAGTTATGCTGTCCTGAGGGATTTTAGGTGAGGTCACAACACTGATCTATGTTATTTGTTTTAAAAACTGGACTGTTGTTGGGTTTATATACTGTAATATGGGCATACTGCTGGGTTTGTATGGGAACATTCTGCTTCACCAGGTCTCTAAGCCTTCACAGGTTCTGGAATTTGTGGGTGCCTGGGGTGTGCCACCCAAGAGAGATTCATGAAATAAGTTTTGGCTGACTCAACAAAGGTGGAGAAAAAAGGTTCTTCTCGAGTGTGGGTGATGTGACTTCGACTTGGACTGTGTTTCTATCTGATCTCTATTAGTTCCTGGTTTCTGCCTTTGGGACTTGAACTTCTGCTCATCTGCTTTGCATGACAAAGCTTCAGAGAGCTGAAGAGATCCTGCTTTATGTCTAGACAATATGGAGTTGAGGCTCCAATGCTGATTCATCAAGTTTCAACTCCCTGCATCTAACACTGCTTCTTTCAGTCCTTTTGGAATTGGGATTCATGAGACTCTTGTGGTAAAATCAGGATTGCTGCCCTACCCTTCTGGTGGGAACTGGAGAATGCTCTGTGAAGGGCAGTGATTAGGTTACGATGTCTTTTGCTCTTTGGATGCAGCTAAAAGAAGGGCCAGGCCCAGGATTTGCCTCTTTTGCAGGGATGAGACCACAGATATCCCATGAAAATCTGAGGGAAGAAGGCATCATCAGGTTTGAGGCATTCTTTTCTGTAACACAGTCACTGTGAGCACTGGGCAGTCCAAGCTCAACATGCTTTTTGTATTTCCCTCCTAGACTCAGCACGCTCCTTTGTGAATCCATCCATCCAGGATACTTCATGAATGAATATAAGCAATGTGCTGGCTTGGGCTCTGGTTTCAAGTGTCAAATTAATGAACTTGACTGAAGGTCTTGTCTGAGTTATGGCCCTTGTGTTTGATATTAGTGGAGAAGAGGAGTGCAGTGCTTTTGTCTTCTTTTCCAGGTCTATGAATGTCCTGGGTGCGTGAGGAAGGGTTGGGGCAGTGCAGTGCCCTGGGTACCAGCTGGTGAGGGTGTGTCAGTGACAGTGATCAGGTCCTGGGTGGTTTTTCATTTGTTAACAAGAGTGACAGCAGTGTATGTGATGAGATGCATTAGTTTTAGCTTGTTTTTTCTCATGCATCTGTAGGTACACAGCATGTTTGTGTGCAGGGGCTGGGGTCTTGGTGCTAATTTTTCTCATTACCATATCCAGGTGGGCTGAGAGTGTCCTCCCATGGCCCCTACATCTTGTGTTTCTCTATCACTTTCCATTCTGAAGAATTACAACATGGTTTACCTATTAGAGAGGATTTTTCCCAGTGGAATCAAATGCAGATATTTCTGGGGTGCTGAAATGCAGCTGGGGAAGCAGTGATTAATCTGCTGCTCCAAGCAGGGGAAGCAAAATGTGAGGACACAAATTTTAGCCTTGAACTGCAATAGTCATTGTGCAGCTGCTGACAGAAAATAAAACCAAAACCAATTATGACAATTCATGATGGAAGATCTTCTTAGTCTTGTCTAGGTAAAGAATGGAATCAGTAATAAAGAACAAAAATAATGCTTAGGGGTTTGGGAGGGAATTATTATATGCAGTAGGATAGTTCAGTTTTAGAATTACATCATGCATGTGTTGTAGAGCATTAATTAGGCAATTGTGAGGCACTTTAATGAGCGTGGTACTTCACACTTTTCATTTTCAGGAAGTATTGTTCTGTAATTTGTGTGTTATGGCACTTGCATATTGTGTAGTCTCTGTAAAGTCACCGTCAAAAATCAATCACTGCTGCACTCAGGCCTCCAAATACATGAAAAAGGATTTGGCAACACTTGTCTCATGGCAACAGCACTCAGCACAGTGAAGGATGACACAGAGGTCTGAAGAACAGATTTCTTTGTTTCACAAAACAGGACATTCCTGTGTACAATGTGTTTGTATTCCAGTTCCCCTCAGGAAAGTGCCCCCACCTCTAAAAATTGGGTAGATGTGGGTATTTTCTTAAAAGTATTGGTAATTAAGGAGAATTATATTGCTCATACTGGTTGTTTTGTTAAGCACTGGGTTTGCATACTTGTTCTTTTCACCCTCAGACCTTGCTCTTCTGTCTTCCTGGGGTTTTGCTGGTTCTGACAGGACTGTGTTCAATGGTAATAGAAGTGTTTGTAACCATCTTACCTGAGTTATTCAGAACATGACACAAGAATACTTACTGCTGGTTTTGGTTTACATTTGTTTCATTTTACTATCATCTTTCTTTATCCTTTATCCTTAACCTTACATTTTTGTGTTTAAAGTAACATTTTCCTTTTCTCATAATATTTTGTTTATCTTGTTTGTGGATTGTTTGAAAGCCCATTCTGAGCTTTGATGAAACAGACTTTTTTATGCTTTGATTTTGTTTTTTTACACTATCTGATCTTGCTCACAAGCTTTCCAGTGTGCTTATCTTTATGCACACTATGGGGAGGGAGAAGATGTGGAGAAAATATACAAGCAGTGAAATGGACTGGAGGTGGAAAACAACTATTTGAAGGTGCAGCATGGGCACAGAACTTGGTGTTCAGGTGGAACTGCTTCTTTGGGTAGCCCTGTACTAGCCACCAAAGTCTGCCTCGGTTATCTCATCTAGAAAGAGTGGTATGTAACTGTCAAGGCATCTGGAAAATTAATGTCATTATTGAAATGCTAAATATTGTTATCTAAACATTGCTGGCTGTAGCTTGGTAGCTCAGTTCTTGCTGGTCAGGCAGATCTGACAGTTCCTGATGACTCTGGATGTGGATTTGGATTCTCTGTATCCCTGGAGATATTGTTTAAAAAATAATTTAAAAAGTGATGGGAAATATTGCACTGTTCTGGCCGTGTCTGTGCTGTGAATCTGTCCAAAACTTCAAGGGCTTCCAGGACTGCAGTATCTGAATGGTTTATGTGGTGGTTCTTCTGTCAACCCTTCCCCATTGTGCTAAGGTTTTATCGCATTTTTTAGGTATGAACAGAGATATAAGAGGGGGCAGTGATTTGTCACAGCTGGTGAGTCCAGCCTCTGGTGGAACAAACATCTCCCGAGCCCCAGGCTGTGGGGAAGTCCCAGAAAGCTGATTACTTCTTCTCTTGATTGACCATATTTCCTACTGCAGTGCTGTCAGCTTCATTCTGCTCAGGTCATATTATAAATAACACTGCAAAGGTGGAATATTTTAAAAGGTGGCTTCTCCTGTTGAGTCAGTTCCCATGAGCAATACTGATGGCTGCTGAGACAAGTCAGCCCCCAGTTCAGTTTTTTGCATGGTCTATACCCTGGATTCTTTTTTCCCTTTTTTTCCTTCCATGGATATTTCTTTCTCTAAAATGTTAACAGTATTTGATCTTTCAATAGGTTGTAGGTTACTTTAGGGTTAAGAGCAAAATTATGAATATTTTCATGAGTGAATTTCTTGAATTAATGTTCTCACCATTAAAAAGGGAAACAGAGGTTTATGTTGGTGTATTTCTGTGTTAATATAGCTCCAGCACTTACTTTGTTTACCAGTGTTTTTAAATATCAATTAGAAAACATATTCAAAGTGAAATTGATTTCCAGTGACTGTGCATAATAAATGGACATATGCTAAACATAATTACATATTTCAATGCTTTAAAATGCAGGAATGATTGGGGATATTTAAGCAAAGCTCGCTGAAGCACTATGGTAACTATCTACACTGATTGCTCCAGATTTAATTGTACCATTAAAGGCATTGGTGTTTATATTGTAACAATATAATCTGTTTTAGGAAGAACTTGCCAAAAAATGGCATGTAATTGTAAGCTGTCTAAAACCAGCATTATTTCTATATGTATTTGTGTAGCAGCACCATAATATCCCTATTCCTGCAGGAACTGGAGTTGCAGTAGTGTATCATTTACATGTATAAAGAACTTTTCTGGAGATATAACATGTTTGACATATAATAGGTTGGATTTTTTAGGTCTTCACATAAGCAAAAACATCCTTGGAGCTTTTCCTCTTCTTTTTGAGAAGAAAAGCTCTACCCAGGAAACAAGTATTGCCAAATAATCCTTGTGTGAAGCTGGTGATTTCAGAGGTACACAGAGGAAAAGGTTTATTTTGTTTCCTGAATTAGGCAGGTGTAAGCCCTAAATCATGGCCCTGGGATCACTCTTCTAATTTTTTTCTGTCCTTTTTTTGCATGGATTGAATGGGAAAGACTGATGGTCAGAAATTATCCAAAGTGGGCAGCTGCAGTGAGGAAAACCTGGTCAGTGTGAGCCTTCTGTACATCTGGGTTATGAGGTTATTGAACACAGAGAGGAGCTTCAGGCTACTTTGGATATAGAGAGCTTCAATATTGGACTTCTGAAGAGAGATACTTCAAACCCAATCCAGCCAGTGGCTGGTTAAAGTATTCCAAAATGCCTTTCTCTGTGTACATGGTGCATTTATTGTGCAAACAGACTTAGGAAGTAGATGTTGCCACCACTACTTTTTAAAATAAGCTTCTGAAACTTTTTTAAATTTTGAAAAAAAAACAAAAAACAAAAAAACCCAAAACAAACCAGAAAGCAAAACAGAAAGCCAATTTGACATAATTCTGAATTTCAGTAGTATGCCACTTAGCTGTAAAATAAGGAAAAGGGGCTTTGTTTTAGTGTTTTTTTCTTCTTTTAAAAACCTATTCAAGGTCATGGTTTGAACAGAAAAGTAATTGGATTTGAGACACCATATGTTGTGGGATGCTTATGACATCTAATGAATGTTCCAGGGTACTCCTTCTACCAAAAAACATTGACATTAGCATTGAAATGACCGTTGACACGAAAACTTTCATTAAGAGAAACATCTTGAAGTCAATCTTGTCTGAATTTTTCTTCTCTCCTCCCCTACGTTGAGATAAGATGCCCACTCCTGAAATAAGAAGGGTTGCTCACCTTGCTGAGCTCCAGCCTGTCACAATCACTCACCAGGCTTTACTGCCCTTCCACAACACCTTCTGGCTCACAGTGACAAATCCTGGACCATAAAAGCGACTCCATTCCATTGTGTGTGCCTCTTGTTAGCCATTTCACAATATTTATGGAGCTGCTCACGGAGAACATTATTCCTGTGCTCTGTTTTGTAAATCAAATAAGGGTAAATTCTATTAAAAGAAAATATATTTTAAGGCTGTAAAGTTTGGAGAAGTTTCTTCGGTTTGTGTTTGTCAGTGTGTTTGGTTTTGGGAAGCATGAAGATGACATTCTATGTGTCACCTTCCTGTGCAGTCTGACTTTGAAGAATCCTTTATGTAAGGAACCTTAATATAATTGTCATAGGAAATATGCTTCTCCTAAGTGATTCTACAATTCTAAACGCCCCAACTTCATAATTAACTTGTGGAAACTTATTAAACTGCAAATAAATAACAAGGAAACAGATCCTGATTCTATTATTCTGAGATATTAAAATTGAAAAGGTAATAAAACACAAAAAATTCACAGTAGACATGCAAACAAATATGATTTGAAAGCAAATTGTTGTAGTCTAAACAATCTAACCTCAATCCTGTCTTTAAGATAGCTGTTTCCTTTCTCATCCTTTTCATCTGGGTAGCAGACCACAGTCCTTCCCAAATCACAGTGCAACATCCACTAGGTGTAAATAGAGCACAAATAGTTTTATTATTGAGTGTAGTTTCTCTGAACTTGAACTGGGTCCCAGCTTCCCCACGTCTCTGTTTACACGGTTGCATGCACTGCTCATGAATGAAAACCATCTGCCAAAACAGAACATGTGGTCTGTGCTTTCATTGAAACACTTGTGTGCTGGAAACCAGGCACTGACACGTGTCTGCAAGCACCCTGGCTGGGGTAAGAAAGGCCAAGCTGATTTGCAAGTTAAATCTGGCAGTTATCCCAGAGTTGTTTAGACCATAAGTGCTGGTGTTAATGGAGTTAGGTTTTAGGTTAAAAAAAAAAAAATTAGAAAACAAGAAAAGTATCTTGTGAAGCTGTATACAGAAATGGCACCCCTTTGTTCTTTTACTTCTGGTCTTTCCATCAACTTGCTGCTGATGAATTTACTGGTGCTGTTGGTAGAACTTCATGCTTGTTCCTTTCCATTATATACTTTGGGGGGAAAAATGTCCAATACTTTTTTTAGCAGCATTTCCCAGTACAATTTTTCTCTTTGTTTCTTCCCAGGGACTTAATCATTGCCCAACCAAGTGTCACAAACTTCCTGTGGATTATTATTTTTTTTTAACAGTTAACCTTTAAATTCATTTCCTGGCTTGTCTCTGTCCTCTCCTTTTCCTCCTCTTTCCACTATCTCATTGTTTAGAATGACAACAGATTTTAGTGTCAAGGACTTTGTTCAACTCAAATTGTGTGACTGCAACCCAAGGATCCTTTTCCAAAGCAGGATGTTTAAACAAATCTTTGTTTGACTCAAAACTTGCATGTGGAGCTGAATCTCTTCGGTGAATTTTACTCTTCCCTCCCTTGAATAAACCTTGAACCATCTCAAAATGAGGCTGAACCCTGGCACCTGGGAGAAGTCTGGAGATGAGGTACTGTCAGCAACTCGTTCTATGTGCTCTTGTAAGACAGAACCTGGAGGCAGGTGAGTCAGGCTGTGGCAATCGCATTTACACTGGCTCACAATTAAGTCCTCCTTCATGATTTGTGTTCTGATTGCCCTCTCCTTCTCTCAGCTGATCCTACCATCACTGTAACATATGAGTGAGGTCTGCTTAACCCTTCAGACACTAGCTTTGCACAGATTAAGTTCCAAGCAGTCTCCTAGGTGTGCAGCAGGACAGTAAGTGAAGCAGAGCAGGAGGTGTTTCTGGAAGACACTGATTTATTTGTGGAACCCTAGAGATGGGTTCAAAAAAAAATCACCTGATACAGCACTGAGGTGGCACAGCCAGAATGGAGTCCAGGAACTAGGAAGGATATCCTGAGTGCAATCCAGCATTGCTTCCCCTTGATCAAGGGGTATATGTGTGCATTTGAACATCTGCCCTGGACACAAACAACTGAAAGCCTCAGAAAACGAGATCTCTTTGGTAGGTGTTGACCGTCTCCTTGTGCTGGGAATAGCCACCCAAGGTGAAGTTCATAGACTTAACCTTTGTTCTGAGGTGACTGTAGTGTTTTGTAGCTGCAAGTTTGTTCCACTTGGATTTACTTTTGATGGGGAGCATCTGCCTAAATTCATAAACTGTGTTGATTTTTTTCCTTTCTATTTTTCTAACACTTCTTCAAATTTTTTTTCTCTAAACACTAAGGGTTCTTTTCCTGTCCTTAGATTTATTATCCTGTTGTTCATTTTCTGCTCTGAGTACGTGTTTGACACATCTTTAGTTATTAGAATAGAAGCCTGACACTGTAGGAAACAGCAAATGTTTGCCTGCATTATGTTTCACATTATAAATGGGTCTTGTTGGTTACTGTGCAAACAGACTCCTTGAATGATTTCACGGTGTGCTGCTGAGCTGCAGTAGCCATGTGCCAGTAAATCAGCATTTCTTACAGCAAACTCTGTGCTTTGTCAGCCACTGCATCTAGGGAATAAAATCTAATAATAAAAAACCCAAATCAAAACCTGGAACAGTTATAGCTGATCTCTTTGAAAAGTTTATACTGTTTTGAGTAGAGCAGCCCAAGATCTGGGATTTTTTGGGTAGTGTCCAGTTCTGAAGTTTTGAGATGTACAGCAGAACGTGCAAAACATCTGCCTTTCTGCTGCATTCCTGGAATTTACAATAAAATATACTGACCAGTTACAGTTTTCCCTTCAGTTCTTGACTTTAGGGGAAGGTTCCGCTTCTGACAGCAGTGTCTAAGGAAAATTTCAGCTTTATTTTCAGATTTTGATGGAATTTCGGTATTGTTAACTCAGAGTACTTTAAAAAATAAAAGAAAAAAATTAAACAGCCTTTCTCCTTAATATTAAAGATCATGAAGAATACCTTAAATATTGGAAAGACTTTAGTTGCTTTATGGTCTTGGCATTTTGTATGCAATTATATCTTGCATTCAAGCTTGTCTTCACCAATTAATAGATGTAGTTGCTCTTTTTATATTTATATTTTTTTAATGGCAGCTGAAATATGTTGATTCCAGCAACAGTTAATATCAAAAGACTTGCCAACTCTTGTATTTTTATGGCAGTGTTGTGATTCTGTGGGGTAAGCCTTTATTGCATTGCTCAAAGCTGCTTATAATTTTGAAAGGGAAGGATGGTGTTGAAAGCAGAAAGGTGTAGAAACCCCCAAAAAACAGGCAGGGTCTGTCATAAGCAGGAAGGATTCTGAAGTATTACCCTAAGGGGTTTTTTTTGTTTTGTTTTATAACAAAATTTTTTTTAAAGCTGAGCTTAAAATGTGGCTATTACACTTTTTGAATACTCCTTGAAACAGAGGCTTTTGCAGTACTGTAAATTCAATTTTTTTCTCTTTTTTTGTCATCAAATGAGCTTGATAAGTTTGGTACCTGGTTTGACACCATATTCTTAACCTTGATAGTGGAAGATCAAATCTGAGCATTTCCTCTCAGGTTTAGGTTCTTAATTAGGTTCTTAATGTCTGTTATCATCATGGCATGGCAACCTGGTGCTGCCTGTGGCGTTGATCACTCACTGATCATTCAGGACTGCTGCCAGGTTGATATCCCCCGCCAGGTAGCTCACGCCTGTACTGAGCCTTATCACAAGCAAGGAGTCTCACTCATAAGCTGAATGTTTTGGGCAGGGATGGTGTTGAGGCCACAAATTCAGCTCTTACTACAGGGCACTGAGTGTTGAGCTCTGTGCAGCCAGAGTCGAGGTGAGCACTGGGGACAGCGAGCGCTCCGGCTGGAGGGACTGCGCTCGCCCGCGTCCCTGTGCTCTGCAGGCCATGGACACAGAAAGATTGTCTGTGCCAGGTGTTTGACACTGAAACTTCATCTTCTTGCTTAAACACTGTGATAAGGTGTGGCTTTCTTTGGGTGCTCAGTGTTGCCTGACACAAAGATACGAGCCTGCTCTGAAAATCTGGAGCTAGAGGTCTAGATTTGAGCGGAACTAAAACGTGAGGAGTGTGCAAGATACTTAATTCAGAGCTTCAGTTTGGTTTATTTCTACTACAATCTATTATTAAAATAAAAACCTAAACAAATCATTGCAACATGGAGTTCATTAGTGCAGAAAATGGAGCTGGGAATGTTGACAAATATTTTGTGGTGTCCCAGTGTGATGGCTCCATTTCTCTATTTGCAGTGCTTCTACATTGTAGCCTCACCTAATCCAAAGCACAGCATGACTCCTTCCTGGGACTGGTCCCTTCTATCATATCTCTCTCTCCTCCTAAATCCCTTCAGTCAGCTTTCAGGAAAATAGAAAATAGGTTTTATTACTTATTAAAAGTTTTATAATGGAGGCCTGGCTTATCTTCCCTACCTTCTGTCAGTGACAAACTTGGATCAACAACTGCCAGATGTTTGTTCAAAAATATAGTCTGAAGCATCGTGGACTTCATGCTCTCAGTAACTTTACAGCATTGCCAATCCTAAGAGAAGCTTCAAAAAACCCAAATCACTCAAGTAGTGGAAAGAATCCCAACACCACAAGTTTCAAAGTTATATATTGCTATGGCAACTGAGGAATACTAAATGTGTGTGACTTGAGGTGTGTTTCATTTTTTATTAGCTAGGTAAATTGTGGGTGATAACTTAGCTTAATTTTAGCTGCAGAATTTGACAATATTAATCTCCAGTGTAATAGTCACTGGGAGACATTTCTGTGGCTGTGTTGTGGATTTTTCAGATCACCAAGCAGTGTTAAGCTCATAAATGGAAGTAATTTGAAATGCTCACAATGAAACAACGGAAGGACCAGGTACTACACATGTGCTAACAGGATGCTGGGCCAGGGTCAGCAGCCCAGAACCCCGCTGCAAATACAGCATCACTGTGTCAGAGCCCATGCAGGCCACCTCTGCTCTTTCTCTAGTGATTTCTCTGAACCTTTCACTGAACAATTAGATTGTTGACAACTCTGGGTTCCTTAGAGGTTTCCATCTACATCCACGTCCGTACTTCGAGAGTCCCCTGACCACCAGCCTGTAGATGCTTTCACTTTCCTGGTACCTTTCCCTTTCATGTCATAGGTGAAGTCACCCAAGTTGCAATCCTTCCAAACTGCTGTCTGCAGCACAGGCTCAGAGCTTCCTGGCTGATTCTACCTGCAAGTGTTCTCTTCAGCCAAAGATGAAATAAAGTCTTTGTCATGACCAAGCTGGTTGCCCTGCCACATCTGAAACTTCTTCACAGTGGTCCAGTTCCCTCACACTCCTTGTAGTGCCCATTTGTTCTATTTGGTATAAACAATTCATTGGTCAGGCATGGCCCTTCCTAGCTTCATCATGTTTTCTGTTAACTTCAAGATGTTGTGGGTTATAAAATGAGCATTAGGAAGGGAATAACATGAGGTTTTCCCCCTCTCCAGATTAAAAAAAAAATATAAATGTATATATCCCTTAATGTGCAAGAAGGCCAAACATGCGCTGCATGAACTTGTTAAACACATTTATTGAGCTCTTGACAGTAACCAAACACAGTGAATGACCATTATAAACAAGAAAAAAGGCATTTGCTTTCACTTGGTCAGCTCCTGCTTTATCTGTAAAGAAAAGATATCCCTGTCCACCACCGATTTACAGCATTGAATTTGTTTGTCCCAATAATGGATTCAGCAGGGGAAAATGGCAATTTTAAACTGAGATATATTTTAACTGCTTTCTCCATCTGAGCCCAGCTCCTATAAATGATGGACCATAAAGTGGAATTAAAATTATACTAGCTTTAAGTGCATTCCCAATTGCCATTAACTCACTTAAACTGGCTGCAAACAAATAAATGAAGTTAAAAAAAAGAAAAGAAATACCCCACAAATAATGCAGCCACAAGTAGTAGAGGCTTGTTATTTCAGTAAGGAAAAAATAAATCAAAGCAGGTTTACTAAATTAATTTGTTAAACACATTTATTGAGTTGTTAATAGTAACCAACACAACGTATGACCTGTTGTAAAACAAGAAACAGAAAATGGATCCATTCTGATTTTGGCAAATCCTACTACAGATATGTGACAAGGAGGGAAATATTTCAATTTCCTTTATACTCTGCAGTGATATATTTACAATACTTATCTTTCAGTCTGTCCCTTGTTTAATTAAATGAACAGAAAGATCATAACCTAGAAATAAGTTTCCTCTACAGTCTTCTTGTTCTGTCTTGTCAGTATCCATTAATGATAGTGAAATAATGAGAGCTTTCCAGGGATTACTTGGCACACAGAACACAATTCCACTTTGATGCTGTACCGAGCCACCTTTTTTCTGTTTTTTTTTCTTTTTTTAATTTGAGGGAGGGGGGAAAAGAGGAAGAATTTCATATGTACAAAGGCTGAAAAGTCTGTCTTTGTGAAGCTGAATTAGTTCAGGAAAACTGTATCAAAATTGTCATCACATTTACTGTAATACTGTCTTTTAATTTTATTTTTTTTTAATTACCACGGATCATATGAATGAATTTAGAGTTGTTTCCCACATGGCAGCTCTTTTCCTACAGCATGTTGGCACATGCTGCCATGAACCCAAAGAGAGGGAGGTTGGGTGCTTTCTAGATTATGTCAATTCACAGTAGTAGCATTCCACTGAGGTTAGGGGTTCTGCCTGCTCTGTTACTTACTTGAGGAGCCATTCATTTACTGAAAGGAAAGAGAAACAAAACAAAAACAATTATGCTTTAATAAACTCCAAATATGACAGTGACTGGATTTAACACTGTATTAGGCACTTAAACAATATCTCTTGAAAAAACCAGGTGGCTCAGTTTCCTCCTCTTTCTAGAAGGGAATTAAGTCTGAATGCCTGTTTCTTTGGGGTACTGTAACCCAGTCACCAGCCTTGTTGCTGAGAACGAGTTTCCTGTTCCACCCTGCAGCAGCACTCCTCCTCAGCCACGAGGCTATGAGTAAAAGGCACTTTCACACCATTAACTCAGGTGATACAACTGCGTGTGCATGGCCTAGAGGATGTGTAAGACACACCTGTGAGCCCCAGCTGCAGCAGTGTGAGGAGACTGGGTGGGTTCATTTGTGTAATATCTGTTGCATAAAGCAAACCTTTCCAATGTGGCTGTTTGTCATGGTGGTGTACCTCAAAGTGAAATTTATCCTTTTATTTGAGACCAGCTGTCATCAAGACCAGCTCATCCCTCTTTTTCTTTCCCAGGTGGGTAAAACAGAGTAAAATGCGTTTTCTAAGGTGAGAAGACTTTAAAATGAGGCTAGAAAACTGAAGGCCTGTCCTATCTGCTTCAAAAAAAATAATAATTAAAAAAAAATTAGATGTCCCAGACTGGGTTTTTGTCTTTTTTTTTTTTTAAGCTTTTTCCTGCATGTTTCTGGGCAAGTGTCCTCATCCATTTCCAGTGTGTAATGTTTGACTCATACTGTTAGTCCCCCAGATCTGGAGTTTCATCTGGTTTTGTTTGTGTCTTTGTTATGCACTTGGGTTTCTCAAAGAAAAGAGCTCAGTGTAAGCATAGAAAGGATTATTCTGGAGGTAGAACGTACCTCTATACTGTAGTTTCTGTGCTCTATTGTTTGGACAATCTTTTCCCTGTAAACTAAAGTTGATGTTAGTTCGGATACATCGATTGTTGAGAGGCTGGACTGGTCTGAAGTTGTCGCTCATGCTCAGAAATATCTGTGATGGCTGATTCTGGCTTAGCAGGCGTAAAGAATGCATCTATACAAAATACAAAACAAGGATTTTAGTACTGGTCTTTCCTGTAAGTAAACAACATACAAAACTATTAAATAGACTATTTAATAAATGAAAATTAAATAGAATTTCAGTGGTTTGTAGTCAGAGGTGGCTTGAAACAATTAACTGGAGGTAAAACCGTTCCTTCTGTGGTCCTCTGTTTCTGAGCCCCATTTTAAATGGACGTAACTAGCTTTGTGTGGAGGACATGAAAATGGTTATGAGGTGTCCTTGACTGCTCAGGAAACAAATGGAATCCAGAGTACTGGGTGGCAGCAGCTGGTGGACAGAAAATGAACTTGATGAGTGACAAGAGGTAATTTCCTAAGTTTTGTAGCTATCAGTGTAGCTTCCAGTTGAGAAGACAGTTTTGGATGATGGTGCTCAAGAACCAGGTATGGCCAGTCAGGATGGGAAGGATAACTATCAGTCATGCTGTTCAAGTCATGAAATTAATGATGTTAAAAAGTGAAATCTCTTGTTGACAGGTCTGTGTTGACACTGCCTGTGCTGTCCATAGTGTTCCTCTGGTAGACTCTGGCCTTCTTTTGAGATGGTTTTATGGATGAGCCATAAACCATCCCTCATGAGAGAGGGAATTACTGAATCATCCAGGATTTTCAGTGTGCCCAGCAGTGGTTGGGTGCAAACTACAAGCAGACAGCAATGGTTCTTATGATGACCATGCAGCTGTGCTAAAAGCATGTTAATTGGCTCAAGCCAACCAAAACCTTTCAAACTTTATACAGGAAACTGGAGGGGGGGAAAAAAAAGGCTGCAATTTGTAAATCAGAAACACTCAAAATATTTTGCTTTAAAAATAAAATACCTTCCATGTCAGTACACAACTTAAGAGGTTTGTTTGTGGCATTTAATGCTGAAGTGAGGAAAATACAGTAGCTGGGTTTTACCTACTGAGAATGTTTAACAGCTTCCAAGGAAAACTTGAGCTGTGCATTACTCTTTCAGTCTGAGTACACAACGTAATTAGTAAGTACTCCATGAAATCAATTTGCAGCACTAATAGTGGGGGATGTAACTAACCAGTAAAGCATGACAAGGAGGAAGTATCAGGAGATTGTAACTCGTAGGTACTAGCACAGATTCCAGAAATGTTCCAATCCTTGTTTTGTACATTAATGTTGTAACTAAAAACATTGCTTGTAGGAAAATGTTCAAGTCCCCTGCTTGAAAAGCTGGGAAGGTACAGCATGTCTGCTCTGCTCTGCTGTGTCATTGTCCCAAATCACCCCTGGAGAAGGGAAACAAAGGGCTCTCTCTGCATCTGGACAAAATGGGACAGAAGGAACATCGCAGAGATAAAACATCTCGGGCTTTTTAAAAGTCACTTTATTTATAATGTTCATATGGTTTTAAATCCCAAAGTAATATTTAGGGTTGTTTTATCATTCCTTGTTTCATTTCTCAGGCCAGATTGCTCTGCTGCATGCCTGGGACAGGCAAATACTGGTTCAAGTATTCCTTTGGGACTGCAGTAGCAAGAGAACAGGTTTTAGTTCAGCTCACAGCTCCACAGGCAGCTCACTGGAAGCTCTGGAGAAGACTGCAAGTGATGTTAAACTTGTTTCTGAGGTTAGGCCTTGGATTGTATGGGAGTCATATAGAAATATAATCTCTCCCTTTCACTGGTGTGGTTCCTCAACAGCTTAATTTTGACTATGAAATTAATTGCATTTTCTTTTACATAATTTTTGTGCTCCTTTCTAATAGGGGCTTCAGTTTTCAGTCTGAATTTTCTGGTGATATTTGCAATGTCTGTCCTTACTCTACACCAGAAAGCACTGGCTGACTTTTTTCAAGGCAGCCCCATATATTGATTCTCTGTCACATTAATGTGCTATTGATGTGTATTTAAATAGTCATGTCTGTCACTCACAATTTGACTGTTTCTTTCTGACCTGAGAACACTTTGTTATCCTTAATAACCTCAGTTATTTTTTGTACAACACTGCTATATTTATTTTAGAATCCCCATATATCTGTTCACAGAATCATAGAGTAATTTAGCTTGGAAGGGACCACTAGCTGTGGTCTCACTGAAAGTAGGGTCCACCTCAAAGTATGTGATACTTGAGAGCTCTGAATAGTTAATATTTATTTTGGTAAAAAATTCTTCAAGGCTTTTGCAAACTCTATAAATTGCAGGCAGAGAAGTTTAACCTGATTTTTGGATGTAAAGTTACAAGTATATGTTTAAAACACTATTTTGTACCTATACTAGATGGAGTAACTTTAAAATTATTTTTACCTGCATCCTCGTTATGTAGACAGGTTTGTTCATTATTATCCAGCTTGCTGTTTCGTAGCAGGGTGGAATTGTCATTGACCCATCGTACGTAATGAAACTAGAGGTCTCTGGATAAAGCTCCTCGATATTAAGCCCCTGTAGTAAGTATGCATCATCTGAGAATAAAGGAGGAAAATGACTGAGATAAAACAATAGCTTCACAAAAAATATCCCCCCCCATTTTTATGTACAATCCTTATTCTAGAACATCATCAGCTTTACCCAAATGGGAAGTGTACTCAGCAGACATTTCTGAATGCCCCAGCGGTTTGGACAAGAACAAGTAACATGAAGTCACTTGACCCTGCTTGGGTTGAGTTCTGTTCTTAGATGCCCATGCACACCATCTGTGAGTTTAGAAGAAGCACTCACAGTGAAACTCTGCATCTTGTTTAAGAACTGGAATTAAAAGCTTCTTGAACCTGCAGTTACTGATTTAGATGCAGCAGCCTTTGGAGAATGTTGACTTACCAGATTTTGGAGCAATTAACAGTTTTTGCTCAACACAGTCTTGGGAGGGCTGGGAATGTTAAAACATAATTGCCCTTCTACCCCAGGAGGAAGCTGAGGTTAATGTGTGGTGATGAAGCTGCTCAGTGAAGCCTGGTGGCCTCTCATTGCGCGGTGGGGGAGGATGCAGTGCGAGCTCACTCCGAATGCTAAAATCGGGGTTGAAAATATGCTGGGAAGCTGCTTACAAGGGTCCCTGCTTTTATCCTATGTCTCCCTGGGAATTAATGAGGTATCCCTTTGCAACAGAACTCACTCTGTGGATATGTGCCAAAATATAATGAGGAATGGTTTTATCTTTTAAAATTCATCAAAGTTCCTCAGCCTTTTCTAGCCCACGTGCGCTGCTCCCCTGTGTAACGCTGGCCCTGCAATATTCCTGGCAGCGCTGTCAGAACTGGAGCTCAGCTTTTCCTGCCCTATCTTAGGCTGTAGGAGTTCCCTAGGAGGAAACCCCCAGGGACACACACAGGTTACTGCAGACGTGCTGCTGCTATCGTGTGTCTGGGAGAAAGCTGCTCACGGTGGGAGATCTCCGCGCGCTTTCACTGGCACGTAGCGTGCTCGATGTGCTCCCTGTGCAGGCTGGGTGCTGAAATGTGGGCAAGGAAAGCTGTGTATTTGGGTGTTTTTCCCCTTTCAATACACAAGAGGAACTGGCACTGATTTTAATGGAAGGCAAGGAAGACAGTACAAATAAAATAGCAGATACTGCTCAGGCTGAAGACAAATGTTGAAGGTGCATCTTTGCAGTCAATGTCAATAATTCAGGTGTTTCTATTGGACTCTCTGGTGTCTTCCATGTACCATCACTGTAAGTTTAAACAGTTTTTAGTTTTGTGGGATGTTTTTTTTTCAATTTTCTTTTTTAAAGCTGATAAACAGCTCCTTGGCCATCAGGAAAAGATTGTAAATGGAACCAGTGGAAGAAATATGAATGATCAAGGAAGTGTGTAAGAACTAAAAAAAGAAAAGGGTAATTTAGCTTGAATTTAACATATTATAGCTGAAGGACAAAACTTAGATGAGCAAAATGCTTGTCTCATACTATCTAGTGGGGGGGGGGGGAAAAGGACTGGAGACTACTGTCTGGGGCAACAGAAAATCAAATAACACAGGTGAAGCAAATGTGACCTTTTTTATTTTGACATACTGCAGTCAACATGCTACAGGGTTCTGGGGTAGCAAAGCAATATTGGTGACTGTAGGATCAGTTCAGGTGTCAAGGTGAGGGTGTAACATTTACACCACGCTGACCAGTGCGTTACGGTTATTTCACATTTTAAATGTTTGTTATTTTACAAAATCCAATCTTGGCAGGGCCTTTCAAATTTGTCAGAAGTACACCCTTGTGCCATGCTCTTGCACTTGGAGCCAGGGTGATTGCCAGGCCACGTAGCTGGACCCTCAACTAGAGGGGGAACTACTGTTAGTGTCGTGTAGGTGGCTGACTGTCACCTTTTTTGACATGCTCAGCCCTCACTGGCCCATGGCCTGGGCTACAGAGTCTTTCTAACCCCAAATTTTCCAGATGAAAGTGCATAAACCATTGCTATGGTACTAGGGCCAAAATGCTGTTAAAATTTAACAGCTAGAGCTGACTGAATACACCTATATCCTATTCATTACAAACTCTACTTGCAGTGCAGTGGCAATCTCGCTAGGACTACATGAGAAGACAATGAATGCATTTTTTCTAGCCAGTGCCTGTTTTCAGTGACTCATCACACATTTTTTTTTCCCCTTTCCCACAAGAACATCCTGTTAATTATTTATGAGCCATGGAGAGTGGTGTGTAAGCTCCCAATGGCACAGAGTCAGTCAGAATAGATAGTTTCAAACTCTAAGGACCACATCTGCTTTGTCACATCCATCTTGACTTCGGTCATTATTATTATTTAAACGAGGTAGAATTTTCCCTGAAATGTTTACTAGGAGATGGAAAGCTAACTAAAGATTAATACAGGTGAGGGATACTGAGAGATATATAAAAAAATATATATTTTCTGTGTACCATTTTCTAGTTGACTAATCTGTATTCAGGATAGTGCACAGATTATTAACAATAGAACTACTTATCAGATGGAAGATAAACAGATGCACTGCTGACACTAGTGCAGGTAACCATGGGGGTTTTGGATTTGCCTCACACTGCTCTAATAGACAATGTAATTCATTATTTTGATATGGGCTTCTAACTTTTGTCTGTGGATTTACAGTGTTCAGTCATTCTCAGAACATGATTCTTCAGGGGTGGAATATGCTATGGAGCAGGATGGGGTGTGGTCTTCCTATTCTTTTGGGCAAGCCCAATGTATGCCAGTGCTCTCAGGATCAGGAGAGATGTTCTCCTTAGCATTCCTGAGCTTTGGATCAACTGCTGGGTGACCTTCTTTGCATACCAAGGACCCACAAAACGTGTGGCCATCTCCCCAGCCAGCACCCAGCAGAGGCATGGCTCCAAACCTGGGTCATTGTCTCTGTCTTCACTTGGAATATGTTTAAGCAGAAACAAATTATGTGTCAAAATGTATCAGTTGTGATTAATGGGAAACTGCAGGAAAGTATCAGCTCAGGAAAGAGGGAAGATAGGGGTGAATGAAATAGTGAAATAAGAGAGTTTGACCAAGTAAAAGCAGTATTTATTCATGCCTGCTATAAGGGTTATATTCCCATGGGAAATCAGACGACTCCAGGAGAATGGCCTGACAAAAGACTACAGAATAAATACCTGGTTATCAACATTTTTCCCATGAACAGCTCTGCTCTTTCCCTTTCCCCACATCCTGATAAAGGTTTCCTATTCTGGAACTGAAACAGGACTGGTGGGTTTGCACTAATACTAGACTGCAGCACTTTAATATCTTGTCTTTTATCATATTTATTGCAAGTATGTAGTTCAAAATGGACAAAATCACCATGTGTGATCTCTTGCCAGTAATAAACTTCCTTTAATAAACCCATTCAGTCTTTACTAGATTCTCAGCATCATTCCTATCTACAGCCCCCATTCTGTTTATCTTGTTCTGCTTGTGCCTTAGGGTGATTTCTGAACTCATTTACTCTTCTCTATACAAATTAGATTTTGTTAGATTTCATATTCATTAACATAAAGGCCTTGACTCTGACAATTTTCTTAGCAAATGATGGAAATCCTCTTTTATCCCTAGATTAGTAATAGCTGTGTGGGGTCTGCTTTCACTGCCAATGTATGTGTGTTCTCTCTAAAACAATAGGATTTAAAGGGAATATACTGTTTACCAGATAAGGAAGGTCCATTTGATTCTGAAGATCATACCATGGTAATCCAAAATGAGAAAGTACAGCTCTAACTAGATCCCAGGCTAAGGAATGTAGAGATGCTCAGCTTTTTAATCCTGAAACAGAGTTTCTCCATTTACCAGCCTCCACAAGTCCCTGAGACCCAGGCTGACAGAGACTCATGGTGAACACCTGAGGTTGGTCCCTTGGGGCCTGGTTTGAGGCTGCTGAGCTCTGACTGCTTGTGACAGGAGCTGCAAGAGCTCACTCCTTCAGAGAGCCCACTGGAACATGGACCCTGAGAAATTAATAGGCTCTTATTTCCAGAAATCTGAATATTAAGCTTTCTCAAGACAATCTATTAAAATCAGAATACTCTGTTCACTTGTACATTATCTATAAAATAGCTAAAGAGTGAATTTGAGGAAATTCAGAATTTTTCAGCTCTCTGCCTAGCTGAACTGGTGGCAGTATTTTGTTGCAGAATGACAAGCCCAAATTTTCATAAGGAATTTTGGGAATCTAAAATGTCACTTCTTTCCAATGCTATAGCAAACACTGGGTGACAGATAATGTAGCATAACTATTCTGAAAGAAAGCTACCTTACCCCCTCAAATGTCATAGAGAAATAGTAAAGCAGTGGTTCTTTAGAGATATTCACATAGCTTCTGACTAAAGTATGTTTGAAAGAGCACTTGTTTCAGCTGGTTCACAGTGGATTCTTTGGGCTGTGGTAACAGAATAAAATAAGCATTTAAAATTTGCTTAAAAATTCCTTGGGGTCCACTTTACCTCACTGTGGCCATTAATATCCAAGAATAGAAATTCCCCTTTAAATGCATTTTGCCCATGGAAACACAGCAGCATAGATAGCTCTTAATTTTTGTTGCTGTTCTTTAAAAAAAAAAATAATAAGAAAGTGCTTTAGTTATGTTACTAACTGTCCTGACTCTGAAGCTCTGCTCCACTTAACATTCGCTCCACGCTCCTACTGGGCACACTGGGACTGGTCACTTTGTCAGCAGCCTCCTGAGTATTGATTTCAGGAGTGGACCCCTAAAGCACAAGCTAAAAAATTCCAGTTGCTAAAGGCAGAACAGAAATCCTCACAATGTAAGAGGTAAAATTAGTTTTCAGCAATGATGCTATAATCCATCACACAAGACAACTGCAAAATTACTTTCAATAACACTTTCACGTTCCCAATTTACACTAAAAAATTCCCAGTCAATACTTGTTACTACAGTAAGTAACCCAGTGCCCTGCAGAATATTATGTGCATTGTATCCACTGAGTATTTCATTTTAACAGATAAACTCGTTAGTGACAGCAGTGGTTAAAAATTAAAACATTTCTGTGAATCATTGATTGTGCAGCCTATGTTATGTGTTCATCTTCATGTGAAATCTCATTTAAGCCCAGATTAGGTGTGATTGGAATTGCATTTTCCTTCTAAAGAGGCAAAGCAACTAATGGAAGGCTGTAGGATGCTGTCAGCCTCAGAGAGGAGGACTGCCCACAGATAAAACAGAGTATTTAGTACTGGGAAGGTGTGCTTGCCTGCTGGTGTGGGCGATGGCTACATGCCCACTCATGCAACAAGGGAAAGATGCTGCTGGCGCCTTCCTCCCCTGTGGAGCTGTACATCCCTCATCATCACCTCTTCTCTGCACTGAGCCACCACAAGTTCCCCAGTCCCTGCTCTGCTGCCCAGCTGTTGCAGCATGGAGGGCCAAGGAGTACAACAAAGGCTGTGAGGCTCCTGTAAATGCATGAGCTACAACTGCTGTGATGGGGAAAATGAGGCAGGAGTCTTCTCCTGCTCAGTGTGAGAGATGTGACAGGCCTGTGTGTGTGTGTACATGGGGAAAAGCAGCTTTCTCAGCAGTGCACTCAGAGATCTTCTGGCTGGTTCCCAGAGAGCCAGGAGTATGTAACTTAGGAGTGAAAGAGCCTGAAAAAAACCACATAAAGCCTTAATAATTTCTCCTCTCCAGGATGCTGCAGCAGCACTGGTAGGCAGGAAACTCTTGCAGAACAGTATTGCTGTGTTTTTGTAAGGAATCAAGACCAGGCAGTTTAAAAACTGGGCTAATCTGCTTCTTCCATGCAGAGATGATGATATTTCATACTGGCAGAACAATCTGGGAAAAAATATTCCGAGGGGAACTCTGTCGCCTTCCTCTCTGTAAGTATCATGGAGAATGGAGTTTTATCATCATAGAGGCCTCTTATTTGGCCCAAAGATGTAACAAGATTTGTTAACTATAAGGTGAAATTAGAGAAACAGCAGTAGGAAGAAAGGTATCTTACAGGAGAAGACAAGGAACTACCTACTTCAGAACGGGGTTGGGTGGGCTCCATGGTTCAAATTCTGTATTCTACAGCAAGACTTGAAACCTTTCTGGTGCTCTCTTGTTTAGGAGTGATTGGGTAAAATCCTGTGCTTTTGCTTTATGTTGGGCTCAGATCTACCCTCTTCCCTTTTACAATCCTAGCTTTGCAGGGAGGGGGAAAGGTGGAGTCCACAGAAATAAATCACACTGTGTACTTTAGGGACATGTATAGAAATCTCTCCAAATCTTTTAATCATAAACCTGAAATTCACTGACTGTTTTTGAAGTTAAATGGATGTTTGAGATCTCTGGAGTTGCAGATGTGTGGCTTTCCAAGTAACACTGTTGTTGTAGAGTTTATAGTACAATATATTTAATTTACAGAGGTAAACTGAGGCAAACCCTAGCAGAATTGTGAACCAAATCCTGGAGTCCTGATAACCAGTCTCATTTCAGTTATCAAGTACAACTCACAGCTTGTAATAAACAAAAGCAAAATTAATTAAATTTATGAAAATTGTGACATCATTGTTTACAGAACAACAGACAAAGGCTGAGTTTTACAATACTTGCCTTATTTTTTACAGTTTGCTGTGTAGTTTCTGAAAGTTAAATTTTGGTATCATTTAGCTTATTTCATTAACTTAATGGCTTCTTGGAATTCAAGTGAATATTTGACAGAGAGAATAAGGTTTTCAGGAGAAGAGGTTTAATTTGTTTCATTGAGATCTGTGTGTTTCTCATGACTTATTCTAAATTAGCCTAATTTTCACTGACATTTAAGTTCCAGCTTTCCACAAGTTCAATACACTAACATGGAATTATTGATCATTATCAGCTAAAGGCTTTCTGGATGAGAATACAACAAATATATATGCTATGTTAATAACCTCTTTATATATCCATTAAATGCAGCAATAGTTGAATAGAAATGTCATAACTCCTCTGTACAAAAATCAGGCATTAGTGCACACTAAATCCCCAGTTAATGATGCAGCATCTTGACATAATTTGATCTGATGTAATGTTACTTTTATTGCTAGCAGTAGGCAGTTTCTCCTGAGTATTCTGTGAATACAGTATATGTGGTTGTTAAGTATAATTTAATTTATTACTTGTTCAAACATGAAATAGACTTTGAAGTTCCAAATTCGTTTGAACTGATGACCTGACTTGATTTTTTCAGGTTCCCAGGTTTATCATGCAGAGTTGCTGGCAATGCAAGCTTTGTAATTTTTGCCCATAATGAAGTGCCTCTTGTTTCAGTGGGTCACCAAATGTGTTAGTTGATACCAAAAGCATGGGGCTGTCAGCCATAGGAAATTAAAAGAAACTTACTTTTATACGTTATTCTCGTGATGGTGTCTCTGTTAAGCATACGATTTAGAAATGGATTTGATGATTCAGATACCTACAGAAAAGAAAATGTACAATGTCAAAATCTTCCCAAACATCTCCTTTCTGGAAATGTCTGTGCACACTCTCTCTCTCTTTTCCCCCCTCTCTCTCTCCCCTGCCACTCCTCCAAATTGTTTCTGCTTTTTTTGTTTTCACTGTTGTGGGAAGAGGAGATAATTACACTGATATTTTTCTAACAAAACTTGTTAGAAAGTTGGTATCTAAAAATAAGTCAAAAAAATTAGGGATGAGAGAACAGGATGAATAGAAATTAATACCTGAAAACAAGTGTGAGTACAGGGTTTTTTCTCTGACAGCTTTGGGGTTTGCAGGTGATTACACAGTTTGGCAGGATTTCCATATAGTATTCTTTTAGTTTTCTATTTATTGAGAAATATACTCTCCTTGCAGCAGAATACTTAAATTGTAAATAAAATCCATCTTCCCTTTGTTTTGCATACAGGTATGAAATGCCTAAATTCCACCCACATGTACTCAAATATATATATGTATAGAAGCACATAAAGTGTTCAGTGTACAGTAACATAAACATACCTGAAGAGGATTTAGAGGAAAAGTGGCAGAGGGCTGGGAGGTGGTGGTGTTTTGGGGGTTTTTTGGGTGGGTGGAGGTGTGTATGTACTTCATCAACAACATATTGTTGATCATTAATGATAACTTAGTAAGAGGTTTTATTGCACTGCAAAGGGTAAAATTATTATTTGTTAGGAACAAAATCAGTATTACATTATTTTATGGCCACATATTAGTAACTCTGTAGTTGGTCTTCTAATGGCCTACTTACCTTTCAGTTATTCTGTGATGGGTTTTTATCAGATACTAGGTGCTGCTGTTCTACATCTGGCTTTTATCCAGAATGAAATAAATTTATTTTGAAAATGGAAAATTTCCCAAAAAGTTTAAGGTTTAGGAAAATAAATGGGCTCTTGGAGAAACTGTAATCCAGCTTTGTTTGACAGGTAGCCTGTCAAACATGACATTGCAAATGCTTTGCAGTAGAGACTGTGTGCTCAGTTCCTAGGAGGAGGCTGTCTCTGGATTCCAGATCAGAGCCTCTGGGCACTGCAGCAGTGTAATGAGGAATCTGTTTCCCAGGTTCCACTGTCTGTCAGGTGTTGACAATACTGAATACTTACTTTCATAAATATGGAAACTACCACCAACCCATTTGGACTTTTTGCAGCTTCTGTGACGTTTGTGTACAGCTCATGGTTATAGTGGATTAGCTGAACCTAGAAAACAGGGGAGGGAAAGGTTGCAGTTAAGCAGTAGCAGGCCATACCGTACGCTGTTTGCAAATATCCTCTGTACAGCCGTGGGTTTGTAGCAGGACCCCATCTCTGCTTTGGGTATTTTCTAACAGTGGGATTTTCCAGAGGTTTGCAGCATGCATGATCTTAATAATTTCAATCACCATCTGGCTCCAACTGGCACAGCACCAGCATGTTTTCTTCTAAATTGCCAGTAAGGGAATTTACCCACATCAAGTTGTGGAACTGCACTGCAGGGGTTGACAGCATTTCCCTGTTGCAACAGCACTTGCCATGGGCATCAAGTAATCTGTACTTCTCAGCCTCAAGCCAAGCACTGAGGAATCAGGGGTTGAAATATTTGAAGAAATATATGGGACATGGGTTTGAAATGGTTTAAACCAGCGCTTGCAGAATTCAAAATACTAATATTAATTGGCCCCAGACTTCACAGACTTGGTTACAAAGGCTCCTACAGCTAGGCACTTACTGTATTAGTGTTAACCACATTCTCCTTAGCTCCTAGAATTTCTTTCTGCTTTTCAGTTTTATCACTTGCTGGAACTTTTAAATTATGAAGGCACAATTCATCTCTCCCTGTATATGTAAATGTCTTACCAAGAACAATGGTATTTGATTTGTCTGGGATCACTGGACACTCTTGCCATTTATATTGCAATTTATAGCCTCGCTGCTTTAAAAAAAGATGGAAAACTTTAATGAACTTGTGAGACAGTTTAGTACTTCTAAGAAGTTGAAAGGCTAGTTAGGCTATTTGGCCTAAAGATATCTTTCTTAGTTTAAAAATGTCAAAAAAGTAAGGTAATTATTTTGGCATTTTCACAACTGCAGCAGCCTGATGTTTGTATTTCAAAATCAGGTGTCTTCCATGTGCTGGCATAAAGCCTGTCCACTGAAATTCCTGGACTTGGATGCTGTGAACAAGATCAGTATTAACTTGATCTACGTGTGGTAATCTTTTTAACTGCACAAATGGCCAAAGGCTGGTACTGCCAGTAAAGAAATGTCATCATAGTGTGCCTTCCATGTTTATAATCAGGAAAAAAACCTCCCAATTAATGTGTAACCTGCACTATTGTTATCTCAGTCTATAATAAATTGAGAAATTAATTATACATCCAAACTCTGGGATTGTTCAGGCAGTTCTATTTCCTATACTCTGCCCTGACTTCAAAATGTATTCTTGTTATAAGTAAATTAATTGGACTCTTATGGGCTATCCTAATGCAAAAATCCACCAAGAATTGTACTCCCCCCACCCCCTAAATCCCTTAGTGATGCTGTTTTACTGCTTGGACATTGATGTAAAAAGAGTTAGTGGAAATTCTGAAAGGAAAGAGAATGTTGCATCAGTAGGATTGGAAGGTCCTTGGCACATAGCTTTACTATTTACAGCTAATGGTTCCCAGACCAAAAAAATAAGGTGAGGGTCAAATTTACTGCTGTAGTGTGTTAATTCAGTTACTTTTGTCCTGTCTGCACTAGGAACTCTTGGTTGACCTTTTCACAATTCACACAGCAGGCATTTTTTAAGGCAAGCAAACAAACCAAACTGGAACGAAAAATTAACAATGTCAAAGTAGCCAATGAAGTCATCGACCAACCCTGACAGCCAGGGAGCAGGATGAGTGCAGAATGTTTGCTAAAGGTCTTGTACAGAATTAATGAGAACATTTCCTCTACAGCACGTAGGGGTTATAGGCTCATTAGTCATCACTTTGTGGCACTACTGAACTTTGGTAACACCATGGTTATGGAGACTGCACTCACTGAAGTTTTTAGGCTTAGTAAGGTATTTATCTTTTTATGTACAACCATTCACTCTGGCAGCCAAACTAACTTGTGAATTATCAAGGAAATAAGTGATGAAATGTGCTTTAGACTAGAATTCCTTCTGTACATAGTCCCAGAATAACAATGACTTAGATTAATTTAGTTTATTTAACCAAACAAAATGTCTAGTGCAGGTAAAAGGAAGGACCAAATTCTCCTTCCACCCATGGAAGCCCTGAGTCAATGTCAAACTCTCAGTTTTACTGATGGGGCTTACAGAAATAAAACTGATGAAATATCCATGGCCATGTTTAGGGCATTTGTCCCAGAGTCACTGGAAGCAGCCTCCTGTCCCGTGCAGGTCTCGTCCTGCATAACACACGATACTGCACTGAGTGATCTGGGTCCCAGCTCTGTTGAGACCTCCCTTGATGTCAGACAGACACAATTCACCCTGTGCAAAACTTGCCCCCAGACCGCTGACAATCCACAGGTATTTGTGGGAATGAGTTAACAGACTCAAACAGCAATTAGAGTAGTTATTTCCTTTATTGATCTATAAATGATCTCTCCTCCCCATATTGCACTGTCTTTACAATAAAGTACTTGTCTGAGAACTTTGGCATTCTTCACCAGTCCTTTCAAGTGGTTTCCATCTCAAGTTTCCCCATTCCTGCAGGTTTGTATGCCTCTGCCCCATTCCACCTCTCCTTATCACATCTGATGAAGTGTTTTGGAGAGTGTGCTTGAGAAATCTTGCCTCACTGTATCTGACAAGATCCCCTTGCCTTGCTCTGCATTATTGTTTCTCAAAGATCCCTGTGCTGAGTGAAGACAGACTTTTCTTCTTCTGAAACCTGACACTTTCTCTATTAGAGTTGTATTCTTCCTCCCTGCACCCAAATTAATTTTAAAGCTGTTTCCATGGCACCATGGTGAAATTAATTAGGTTTTTCTTGTTTAAAAAAAGATTGACCATGTAAGGAGACATAATTTTCAAAGTTTCTCATATGGAACAGACTAATTTAGAAAGGTACAAATGAATAAAGATGTCTTGGAGAATATTACATGCAGGATAAAAGTCTGAATTCCTTATTAAATTCCTTCTTTTGAGAATAATTTATTTAAAGTTGCCTGAAATACCTGTGATCTTACAGTCTGTGTTAAATATTGCCAGGGTCTTCCATGAAGGCGAAGCTCCATGTAACTCAAATTGCTCATATGTGAAAATCTCATTTTTTTCAAATGATGACATTGGAAACAAAGCACAACAAGAGCAAACTTGCAATGCTGGAAGTACCCTTTGGTTCTAGTTTGAGTTCCAGGGCTCAAACACAATCCAGAATCTTGTTATAAGCTATTGATTTTCTTTGGAAGATTCCCCCTTTAAGATTAATTTGCTGCAGAACAACTGATAGCTCTTTGTTTTCCTCGAGCTACAGAAGTTCTATTTTTAGGGAGAAGAGAAGAAATAAGATTAATTACTCTTTTACCTGACGAAACTCCAGCATGTGCCCTTGTTCCATCACCCAAGAATGTGCATTGGGCCAGGAGCAGACGCAGCACTTATTAGATGCCTGAGGTTGGTGGTGCTGGAATGTCAGCAGGAGCTGATGATGGTACGTTAGGGGTAATCTACTGAGCACATTCTCCTCAGCCTGGTTGGCTGTGCCTTTGGGGCAAAATAATAAAGATTGGCTGATATTGCAGCTCATGTTCTGGCCACTGTGGGGAAAACATCTAATTCCCCTTCCCAACACATGTGCTTGCGTGTTTATAATGGTAATAACCTCTTCCTTGCTGCACTTTGATAAAGCTCAGCCCTGTACTGATATTGTTTGTACTGGTTGTCCCCTGCAATGGGTTTTGCCATTTTTCTTGATCCTTCAGCCAGCTGAAACGTGCATCTTTGGGCAGAGCTAGCAGCAGGGTGTTTTCTGTGTAGGCTCTTTGGCTAAGCAGAAGGAGGTGGTTTTGTGTTGACGGTTGTGGGGGCCAAAACTTCCTACGACCCTTTTCAGCAATCTTGTAGAAATTTTTTAACCTGGACAAAAACCTTCTGTGAATTACACAGCTCTCATCTAGTGTGCATGCATATCCCTTCCACAAGCATTAGGTCACAGAATCACAGAGTGTCAGGGATTGGAAGGGACCTCGAAAGCTCATCCAGTCCAATCCCCCTGCCGGAGCAGGAACACCCAGATGAGATCACACATGAAGGTGTCCAGGCAGGTCTTGAATGTCTCCAGAGAAGGAGACTCCACACCCTCCCTGGGCAGCCTGGCCCAGGGCTCTGGCACCCTCACAGGAAAGAAGTTCCTCCTCAAATCCAAGCGGAACCTCCTGTGTTCCAGCTCACACCCATTGCCCCTTGTCCTGTCATCGGTCGTTACTGAGAAGAGCCTGGCCCCATCCCCCTGACACTCACCCTTCATATATTTATAAACATTAATCAGGTCCCATGTTCTGCTCCAGTGAGACATGGAGAAATATGGAACCGAGGGAATTTAGAGCGTCACAGGACTTCACACACAAACGTTTCCACGTCCTTTAGGGAGTAATGGAATACCCTTCATTCCCACTTAGAAGTGTTAGAATGGAGTGCATAAACATTTTGATTTGTAAGTGACAAGGGATCTAAAGCAAGAAGTGAATGGCAGCAGGGAACAGCTTATCTGTAACTATAATATTTGCATTATGCTGGGATACCTGATTGAGAGTGAGCACAAAGCGCTTTTCCCACACAGCAGGGAACAAAAGCAAATAAAACTGCTCAAGAAGACAAGTTAAATGTTTGTCTTGGTTCAGAGTCCTTCTAAAAAGTGGCTAAGATCTCATTAAGGGGGAAAAAAAAAAACCCACCCATTTTTATTTATCCAAAGTTTAATAAAAACAGTAAAAGAAAGTATGAAATGTTAAGATCTGCCAAGGCAGAAATACCCACGTACTTATTAATTAATCTATACATCTACCTGTCTCTAATTTTTTATGCATAAGCCTACAGCAGTGAGGTATTCTTACAGTTAGTAAATTGGTAAAATGAATTTTGCATGACCACCCATGCTTCCAGCAGTTTACTCAGCATTTTATCAAACTACTATTCTTTTAAGATTAAAATCAGTGAAAAAGATTAACCTAGTTTAATATAACAAAGGAGAAATGCAAACACATTTGTTTGAAATGATTTTATATCTCTGACTCTTTGATGTCCTCTGTTATTAAACCTGAAATTCTTTAGCCTGTTGCTGACAAAAGTGGTTTCTGGGTATTTTACTGCTTTTGACAGTTATTTTGTGATTTAAAAGAAATGCCTAGAAAATATTGGTTTAATAAAGGCTTGTCATCCACATTTATAGCAATATGCCAGCAAGTGTATCCTTGATAGGTAAAAAAAGACTTTAATTCTTTTTTTACTTAAAAGAATAAGAATGCAAGGAACTTGTTTTTCTTCCTGTTTCTGAGCAGAGAGCTGTACAAAAGCATGTGCAGAGAAATGCATGGAAATGTGGTCAAGGGTTAACTGTCCTTGGCTGCAAAAATCTGCTTTGACTGCAAATAATAATATGCTAGGAATTAGCATGTAAAGTGCAAATGGTGTCTAACACTTCATTAGACCAGTTGGTAACAAGACTGACTTGCAATACCTCTGGTCAACAAACAGTTTTCAACAGTGAGCTTTATCTAGGACTCCCTGGTAAGAAGTTAATGCTGTGTGTTATTTTCAGTATATATTGTACATTATGACTCTTTAAAAAAAAAAAAGTGGCATTGTCTTTTAAGGACTACGATAAAAAGTGCAAATTACCAGTTTAAGAGGTCAGATTGGTTGTGCATGTCTAAGAATTTGGTATTAGGACTTTTCACCTTTGTGCCAACACCAAAAATTAAGTAAATGATAAGGTGAAGAAATAAATATGAAAGGCAATGGATTCCTGCCATCCAGAGCTGTTGCAAGTGTCACAACCACTTGTACTCTCTTCCAGAAGTATGAAACACAATGAAGGAAAAATCCAAGCTGAGCCCCAGAGGGACACAGATGTGTCTGTGATGCTGGTTGCTGTGTGGCTTCAGGAGAGTTTTGACAGGGTGGTCACTGCTGAAGCCTTCCACTGCCAATTACTCTAAATGGGGTATTTTTGGGTGAACTGATGGTCAACCACTCTTGTCATTCATTGTTAGCAGATAAGCAAGAGCTGGGTAAACATAAATAAATGACAGTGTTCTGCAATTCACTTTGTGAGAGGATCAAAGTGAAGTCTTAGACTCAAATGTTTAATATTGATTATGTCTTGGCTGATGCAAAATTTCTTTGCAAGCTGTAATTTGGCACTGACCCAATCCATCATCTATGAAAGTTCCATCTCAAGAGAGAATAGGGGTAATGTAAGAAAAAAAGGCTATTAGATGAGCCTATCATCACTTCTGGATTTGTGTGGGATTTTCTGACTAAATACTACGTTTAAATTGTTTTCTCATTTTAAACACAACAGATGCTCACACACCATGATGATGAATTCAGTGCAAACACTCCATTTGGGAGATTCAGTTATACCATGGTGCTCTGAATTTCTGGGAGAATTCTGCACT
Organism: Caprimulgus europaeus; assembly: GCA_907165065.1. The sequence continues at coordinate 1,323,758 of OU015543.1, read as the reverse complement.
TTAGCAATCAGTTCAGAAAGCAGCAGAAAACGGTTCCTGCAAGTCAAAAATATGGAGAAGGACGACTGATGCTATTTTTGTTTTTCCCTGTGTTACCCTGAGACACCGAGTCAGAAGTGACACGTGTGCAAGGTCACCCAACGGTGTGATGGAGATGCACTCACAGGTCAAGCCTTCTCCAGCAACGTGTGATGCCACTACAGCTCTGTCTGCCATGCCAAAGTACCATCTGCAGCCACATTTCTGTTCAAAGGGTGGACATGATAGGCAAGAGCAGACAGAGAAATACCAGACTGATGAATAAAAGAATGAGCAAAAAAAGTTAATAGAACTTGGGCTAGTGAAAAATCTAGTTGTTAATCTGGGCCTTTTCCTGTCTGTCTTCATTTTATGTCCTCATTTTATAATCTACTAGGAAAAACAATGGTCAAGCTTAATATAACCAATGTTAACTAACAAGCAAATAAAAAGTTAGTGTCAGGATTACAAACCAGAAGCAGAAATAAGGCAATTTCCACTTCTACCTGCTCCTCCTGAGTACAGACGTATATTGACCAATTTAAGAATATCACTTTTGCCACGGAAAAAAATATGAAGCATGGGATTCTATAGTATTAAGATGACAATGAGGTGTGTGTATATGAGGAAAGCAGAGAGTAACATGGAGAATACATTTTAAGAAGCTACTGGTGTGCTCCATCTGAGGTTTGTGGAAGTCCTTGTCCAGTCCATCTGGACAGTGGCTCCTGCCTGCCCCCAAATACTCTTTTGTTGCCTGATCTCAGCCTAGTACAGGCATCCAGTCTGGTCATGACTGCTCCTGCCATGCTATGTGACTTGGTGACCTCTCCTTCCCCACTCCCTGCTGGCAGGTGTAAGATGGGACAACTTGGCACAGGATGTGTGGAAATTGGCTGCTCTTGCAAAGAGGAGGGGAAGAAAGGGAGCTGGTCTGCTTGTCCTCTGGGAAGAGAAAGTGGGGCACGAACCTGGAGGATGGACATAGGCATTTGGTGAGATAAAACTTCCTGTTTCAAAGCAATGGAGTTGCACAGTATTAATCCAGTGAAAGTTAAAAGTGAAAACAGTGTCTCCTGGGATCTTCCTGAATGATTTATTGACATACACTTTTCCCTCAAGAGCCTCCTTCCCCTCCAGTGATTGGGTTCCTCACCCATGACTTCAGAAAATTGTGTTCGACTCTTTCTCTGCCCTTAAGCAAATCTTCCTGCCCTTTCTGGCCAGCTTGTCATCTCTGCCATGGAATAGCTGCACTTCCCCAGGAACAATGTTGTGAGATGCTCAGATGTAACATTAACAGTGTTGGGGAAAGGATCTAGATAATGAATGTCATGTTATGAAGTTAAATTTGTGTTATTGATCTGTGACAATTTGTGACACATCATCCATCAAAGGTGTACAAAGAAGCTCAGAATACAAATACTTTTGGTAGGAGATTGTAGGACACTTGGATTTTCAGCAACTTCAAGAATGAAACAGGGAAACATTTAAAGCCTGATAAAAGAGGAAAATAATTAGAATAATTAGAATAATTAGAATAATTAGATTATAATTGCTAGTGATCATAGTGTGAAATCTCTGAATGTAAGTTGAGGGCTCAAACACAGACAAGTCTGAGGAAGCCCATCTTGACTCAAAATAGCCAAAAGCATTTCTGGAATGAATGTTTTAATTGAATTATGAAAGGATTTTTTAGGATATTAATGCTGTAGTAGATGAGATGGTACATTAGAGTCAAATTTTCAGAAATCATTTGAAGAAATTTCACACCAGGATTTCCTGTTTAAAGGTGCAGAGTCAGAGACTGAGAGGAAAGAAGCACGGATCTACTGTGCCTGCAGAAAATAAGGCGGTTTCTGGTTTAAGAATACCCTGGAAGCTGCTTCTAAAGCTAAAGGAAGTCCAACTGCCTTTTGTTTATGTAAATGACATAAGAGACAGGTTCACATTTGGAGTTTAAATGGTAAGTCTGAAGTTGAGAAATAACGAGCACAGTCAAAACAAAAGGACATGAATTATCTAAGAATATGAGATGGTACAGCTTAAGGCAGACAGCTATAAAATTATCTTGTTTCTAAATGAATTGATTGGCATTATACTCAATAGGAAAGATAACTGGCACTTAGAAGTCGTAACTAAGCCAGTTATCTTTTATAAAGTAAGCCTGTTAGCTCTATCACTGGATTTGGTGAAAGAAAGGAGGATATTGGCAAACACTACTCAACAAACGCAGTACAGCATAAATTAGAAGGGCATGAAATGACACAGAGCAGCTTTTGTTTATCGTAAGAACACGCTCTTCTGGGCACCTTGTAAAGGGCACTGAGAACTGCCACGTGGTCAGAGCAGTTCAGTACAGCCACACAACTGCAGAGTAGTGCCATTGACAAACAGAGGAAGAAGATGCCCACAGAAGCCTTGCCAGTAGCCTCAGTTGTACTGTGGCTGGTTGAAGCTCAAAGATTTAACAGTGGTTTTCTTTGCTAAAGGTGTTTTCTGCAGTTTCCTGTTTTATATCATCCCTCAAAGCTGCTTCCCTACATCCACAGCCAATAAATGTCTCTGCTTCACCTAGACAAGAGAAGAACCCCTCCTCTTCCATTTGTTTCAGAAACTTTGTAGTTATGTATTTCAGCACAGTAGCAACCTCTTTCCTAACTTATTGGTAATTGTTGCCCAGACTAGCCAAACACTAACCTCTGCTTCACACTTTGCCTTGTCTGTGTACCACAAATGCTTAGAAACAAGAAGCCATCTGAAAAATCCCATCTAAACATTAGGAAGTAAAGCTGAGAGTTAGCCTTTGTCAATATGCCCCAGAATTACACTTATTCACAAGGTTTTAAAGTTTAATAAGTGAAGGTCAGTGAAAAATGGTGTTTTTCCAGCTGCCAGAACACCCCTGGGAGGATGACTGAGAGGCTGAATCATGGGTCCTGCTTTCCCCCTGTAGTTAGGGAGCTGTGTGCTCACGGTCTGTAATGCTGGGCTGTGCCATGCACTGTGGCTAGCTGTGAATTCATGCCAGCCTCAAAATCCGGCAAAGATTTAAGAATGTTGGTGCCCAGTGACTGGAATGATATTGCTCTTTGTTAGATGGGCAAGAAAAGATCATTTAATACAAGCAATGTCTCCTGTGGGTTTTGTCTTATTTTCCCTGGTGAAATTACTATTCACAGATTTGCCCAGCTGTAGTTTCTTCAGTTGTGCCTGATGTGCCTGTCACCTCTTCCTCTATTTAATTCCTTTGTTATGTACCTTATCCTGGGGTTTGGCTCTTGCACAGCGAAAGGGAACCTTTAGCTTAGTGCACAGATGAAATGGAGCTGAAAATTACAGCAGATAAAAATCCTGCTCTTTGAACTGTAATGTTAAGAACTTCTCAACCCAAGTAGACACCTAAATGAAGATAATGTTGACTCTCTATTACTTTATTACTTTGTAAGGCTTGCATCATTAAGCGTGGATTTGATTTCATTATACTGCAGTAAACAATTTGTTGTGGAGATGTGATGGTTTGTAATGTCTGTAGGCAAAGTTGCATTACACTCTAATTGCAGATAGTGCTGTCTTTAGGGTTTGAGTTATGGAGGAACACTGTAATTATCCTATTACCTTGCTAAAACACCTAATTAATTGTCAATGCTGTGAAAACCTGAGAACTTGCATGTGAGAAATTCTAATATGAATGTAGCTATTATTTTTTTCATTGACACTTTAACAATATCAATTTGCTGGGCTGTTGTGAGGAGAGGTTCCCACAGAAAATTATGGCACTGGGGACTGTGGATCACTAAAATGATATCTAAGAAAAGATTGGTTTGAGATTGTGTAGTGTATATGCAAAGTATGTGTTTACTTTTATAATTCATTTAAATATATATTATTAAGTTTTACTGCATAGCAAATTACGTGCTACTATTACTCTAGCCTTTGCAAAGCCTATCATTGCAACTTTAAAGGGAGACACACAGAAAAAAACCTAAAGGAAAAAGCTTGTTCTTCCTACTTTAAAAAAAAAAAGTCATTGCACTGTGAGACCAGCTCTGTCAGAATTGTGTCTCCAGTGTTTCCTGATCTCCTCAAGAAAAGAAGTTCCTGAATTCTATTAAAAATTGCTGGTTTCTCAGCAAACAGTGTGAAGAGTTTTTCCTGGGAGAAAGTTTTTAATAATTAAAACTAGTCAATACTGAAGGTGCAGGAGATTATTTGATCTTGTTCAGAAACTGACACTTTCCAGAAGGGGGAAAAAAATGCAATCTCTCTAATAAATAACTTTGTGCAGAACTGGGAGTCAAGTAGAAAAAAAATTGCTGCAGAAGAAAAGAGGGCAACTCACCAGGGAAATAGGTTTGCTCAAAATAATTGTGAGTTCGAACATCAAGGTTGAGATTTTTAGGACGCTTCCAGAAAAAAAATCTGTAAGACTCTCAGGATGAGATGTAAAAATGCATTTGTTAGTACTTCAGGGCATTGCATCTCTCAACACATTATATAAAGCTGCTGTTGGCTGTTGTGCTCCAGTCCAAATTTCAATTTGTCTACTTTTCCCCTGTAATTTCAGCTAAGCTTAGCGGTTCCATCGAGTCATTCCGTACCTCTGCCCAGGACTGAGGGTACCCACCTTCATTTAATACATTTAAATTTTGCTCCAATAGCCCCTGTCAGCTTTGGTTACTGCCAGCAGATGAAAAGATGAAGTCAGAAGCGTGCCAGTGAATGAGTGTGCCCAGCACAGACCAGATTCCTCCCGACCCATGTGCTTGCTCAGAATTTCCCACAGTGATGCCTGTGCCACCTCAGTCCGTCACATGTTCCTTGCCCATATTCAGACCCATATATTCCCCTGCTTTTATGAACACCCAACCTCTCCCCTGTCCTTTTCTGTCCTGTTTCTTCCTGTCACTTGAAATCTGTCATTCTTCTAAGGCTAGCACTGCCATCCAGCTGTGCCACTGCTCACTGTGCATTTCCTAGAGAAACAAAATGCTCCTGTTTTTATCTCATATATGTACATAAATGTGTGTGTGCATATACATATATATATCTATAATTTGTAGCTCTTCCTGGACTGCTCTTCCTGGACTGACTACGCTAGAAAAGTTGTCCCAAAAACCTGAAAGCTGATGCGTCACAGACTGCAGATAACAAAGGCTTTGCTGTTCCTTCTCAAGTCATTGGTGATAGTTCTACTGTCTGCAGCTGGAGATGTCCACACACCCACACATGGCTTTTTTACTTTTACATATAGTGCCACTGCTCTAAATTAGACTGCCAATATGAATTCAAATTACAAGGGAAGTCTGTAGTTGTTTTGCTGTTGTCACTACAGTGCATTTTGTTTTGTAGAAACTGGTAAGGCTCCATTTTCCCCACAGAGCAAGTAATGTATACAAATGTAATGTGTGTGTGTGTGTGTGTGTGTTAAGAATAAATTGCTTTATTTGCTTCATTAACAGCAATTTGTTAAGTAGTTATTCAGTTACAGACCTCCTGATTTGGATCAGTCGATGCTGCAAAGTTTGAAGGCTGCCAAAATAATGACAAGATTAAATAAATCTGAGACTATACATAAAACCCCTATATATTTAGAGACATTTAAAAAGATATTTACCATATCAGCAGTCCATGAACTTTGAGGATACATCTTTGTGAATTATTTTCACTGCTTCATTGACTTTTAATATTGTCAAAGTTTACAGCCCTATTGCAATTCTGAAGAAAGCATTTTGAGATTTATTTAGCTTGGCATATTTATTATACTACAGTCTTCTCTATTTGGTATTGTTTTTATCTGCCCCTTTTGCTGTATTTATTTATGGTGACCTCATTAATGTTTATAAATATCTGAAGGGTGAGTGTCAGGAGGATGGGGCCAAGCTCTTCTCAGTGGTGTCCAATGATAGGACAAGGGGCAATGGGTGTGAGCTGGAACACAGGAGGTTCTGCTTAAACTTGAGAAGGAACTTCTTTGCTGTGAGGGTGCCAGAGCCCTGGGCCAGGCTGCCCAGGGAGGGTGTGGAGTCTCCTTCTCTGGAGACATTCAAGACCCACCTGGACACCTTCCTGTGTGATCTCATCTGGGTGTTCCTGCTCTGGCAGGGGGATTGGACTGGATGAGCTTTCGAGGTCCCTTCCAATCCCTGACACCCTGTGATCCTGTGATATTTACATTACAAGTTTGGAACTTTAAAAACTAGTTGGTAAGAGACAGGTTCAGGTACAGATGATAAAAGGTTTTCTGGATGGCAGAATATTGTGCATCTGTGATGGGAAATTCCTGACTGTCCTTTGGTCTGGTTGGATGGCGCAGTGTTCATGGTGCAGTGTGTATTGTGGTGATTGACTTGCTTACAGAAATACCAGTGACAAGAGCTGCCTGTTTAAGGCATCCACCTACCACTCTGAATGAATTCTGAGAAACCAAGTGGCCAAAATCCCTGGGATTTTGAGAACACCATGAAATCTCATGTTCTGTGCTCACCCTGCCACAGTCTGTTGTCATGACTGCAGTTGACTTGGCCTCTCTGTCTCAGTCTACTCATTTGTAAAATAATTACAAAATAATTACACTGCAAGGTAATTGATAGTTAATGGGGAACGTGTTAATGACCGTAAAGCATTTGACAAGAAGCATTCCAAGGGCCATCATTAGTGGCTGTTGTGAGCAGCTATCAGCAGTTGGGAGTGTCCAGGGGGACCACGATGTGACCGATTCCAAACCCTGGACATGTCAGAATTGCATTTTTGGTTCAGGCCCAAATCTAAACAAAACAATCAACTAAAAGGAGACAGATGGTCTCGTCCAGCCTTTCACTGCACTTTTATTTTCCTCCTCATAAACATTAACGGGCAGATTTTCAGCTGATATAAGATTATACAGCTCAGGAGTTCTGTTGGTTTTGTAGACTTTTTCTCTTTTTTATTTTTAAATGATGTATGTCTTTAGATTTAATAATGGTCACTCACTTTGAGTTATAAGCTGCCACTTTCAGAGCACAAAATAAGGAATACCATCTAGCAGTACACAGGTAAAATCGATCTACTTCAAGCTGCCCAAAGATTGTTTGATGATCACAATCAAAATATTGATGAGTTTACAAGAGCATTTGAAAGACAGATGGCATCACAAAACTGATGTGTTCTTCCGTGCTAGTAAAGAATCCTGTTTTCACTCTAATCACTTGGTAATTTCTACAGTATTAGCAATTTCTAGATACTTTATTATTTGGTAATACTTTATGTACATCAAATAAGAAAAAATAAGTGTGAAGCTCACATATAAGGCCGCAGTGGAGTCAAAACAATTTAAATTTAGATGCATTGAAATATTTTAAATCCTCTGGCTTGCATCCTGCTTTCCTTGTGTTGTGACCCACTGCGTTGTGCTCCCAGTAGTAACAGCTGCATTGTAAACACATCCATCTTGCTTTACATTTGCTGGTATGCCCATGGCTTCATTTATTTCAGTGAGGCTGTTAATGTATAGGAAGATTTGTGGGGATAGACCCCAAATGTGCTGCCTGAAAGCTCAGAATTCTAACAAAAGATTTCCAACTGTCTTTGAAGTGTTCATCTCCTGTACTGAATATATCTAAAAAGCAGGTATGTATTTTCAAATAGGCCACAGGAAAAAGGCTTTTGGAACTTCAGATCTTTTTTTATTTTTTTTTTCTCCTCTTACCATTTTTCCTTTCATCATTTTCCTGGATTTCTAAAAGAAAATCCTATGAGGATGGATCAGACAGACATTCATTAGAATCTGGAAGAATAAGGGTGATTTTTTTATTATTATTTTTTTTTTTCCCTAATTAACTGCCCCAGGGAGTAACTCTACCAGTTAGCAGGAAGAACAGTTCCTCTATTGTGCCTTTTGTGATTTAGGAACAGTAGATAGGGAGGCTCTAAGCTACAAATCAAACAGTGAAAATCCTCTTAACTGAACACACCCTTGGGCTTCACTCAGAATAAGGCCTTGCAGCAATCACAGGCAGAACTAGTTGGGGTATGTTTTTTTTTCTTCCCTGAAAGAGGGTTTTGCTGGAAAATGCTTACCTGTCAAAACCAGAGTTCCTCATGGAGGGAACTTGGTTTCAAAGAAATTTTGCTGAAACACAAGCAGAGGCCAGCAGAAATCACGCCGGTTTCCTGCGGGCTTGTCTTGTGACTTAGCCAAGAGCCTGGAGACCCGATGTCTCCATCCCTCCAGCTCACCTCGCAGTAATTTGTTGGTTCTCCTGTGGTGTCCCTCCCCTCAGCAGGGCTGTAAGTGTGTATAGTTTTGTTTGTGGGTACAGGCAGATTGCCAAAGGGACAACCTGGGTACCTAGGGCATGGGAGCTTTGAGGCTCCTCTAGAGCCACCACTCCTAGGGTTAGGCTGTAATTTCCAGTCTGGGATGTGCATGGAAATATTCCCATCTGCTGCCTCTTGTATGGCACTAACCATGCCTCCAGCAGGGATGGGTCATACTGTTTAAAACCACAACAGCACCATTCTCCTGAGCTTATCCTTTAGTCACCTCACTGGAAATACCTCACTGTGACCACTCCTCTGAAGGTATAACTGGAACAAAATGTGCCAAAATCTCGCTTAACTGGAGCACTCTTGGTGTAGAATTTGTATTTTGGGTAAAACTGGCTCCACAGGTCAGTCACACAATACTCTTTAGAAACAAACCACAACCCCCAAAAGATTGTTGCAGTACACAGAATTGGGACCAGAGCTCTGACTCTCTCTTTGGTTATTAGTGTCTGTGTTTAAAGTGTAGGACTGACCTGCTAAAGGAATGTTTGGTATCCAGGGGTTTAAGTTTCACCCATGATGGCTTGTTCTGTAAATACTTTATGTATTTTTAATTATGGTCTTATTGGTAGTATATTTTTATGATATTTTATTGATCTTTCCTTGGTTTTTATGTGATGAGAGCAAGGAATGAATACAACCCTGTCTTCTCTCACAGCACTTGATAGTAGTACGCTTAGTACTAAGAATTTTTATCCTTTTTTGAATCGGATTTCCTTATTTCATGCAAATATGCTAGTTCATCATTTATGCATATTACCATAAGCTTTTTTGTTCTCTCTCTCAAAAGCTTTGTTTCTTGCTTCTTCTGGAGAATTTTAGCAGAACCACAGTTTGAGAGCTATACTCCTCTACTGTTTTTATAGAGTGAATTTTAGTGCAGTGAAACATACTGCACTGATAGCTTGATGGATTGGAGCAGGAGGAAGAGAATTCCACCTACACAACCTCACCAGGGTATTTCAAACTTGTATGGGATGAAGCAAACAAGCAGCAAGTAATGTGAACGGGGTGGCTGTGCTCCTGCAGCCATGGATGCTGTCAGATTAAGTCCTGTATAAGCACAAAAAATGATGGTTCTCTCGGGACCATACCCTCACGCTTTGCTTTGGACACAGACTTCAAAGTATTGGGCTGGGTTGGAGATAACAGTACAGAATTGATAGCTCAGCCCTTGATCACTTTGTGCTTAGACTGTCAGAGGAAATGGGAAAGAAATTGCTAAAGGTGAAAAGAGCAAAAATTCAAATAACAAAATACGCCAAATGTATACTGTCCCCATTGAATATGCTTTGAAAAATAAAAAATACCTATTTTTTATTCATAGGAATTAGGCATTTGAGAGAATGTGACAGCTGTTTCTGACCAGTCCTGCACTGAAGGTTAAGCAGATTAAGACTGTGTTACCAACTGATTCTGTTATTAGCAGAATTTCCAGGGACTAGATGGCAGTAGCATGTTCCTATTTTGATAAGAAAGAGTAAATAACATTTGAGATGATGGGAAGAGATGGATAATAATGGACTTGCCCTTTCTAGCTAAAATTCAGAACTCTGCTTATGATAGAACTTTCAGAGTAATAACTTGAATGTGGTGCTTTTCTAACGTGCACATGGCAAACTGTCAGTTAGAAAATGTTTTCATGGCAGTTGGATTAAAAAAGCCAGCCAAACTACTGAAAAGTAACTGAATAAACTGAATTAATTTCTACTGAGTTTTAATCCAGCAAATCTTGGCAGGTGTGTGCAGTAATGTCCAGTTAGCTTATACAGGGAGATAAGAGTGTGGACAGATAAAGGTGAGATATTAAAAGATAAATGGAAAGAAAATGGATTTCAAAGAAACGTGGTTTAACCTTGTCAGTTCTAATTCTCCCCAGTGTTAGCACTGATGCTGCTGTGCCTACTATCACTCCCATGCTATTTTTACGATAGGTATGCCTGGGAAACTGATCTAATTGTAATAATTTTAGAAAGACATGCTTATGAAATTATAATGAAAACTTAAGTTTGCTTCCTTTTATTGTTTGTAAAATATCCTAGCACAATTTTGCCTAAAGAAAACAAGACTTGGAAGTATTTCCTTCTCAGTCTTTATTGAAAGTATCAATTACCTAGATGGTTAAAATAAAATACCTCAAATTTAAAGTATTTTGACTTTCTGGGAGTCTGTGTATGCCTGTGTGCTCTTAATTAAGGAAAGGTCTACAGTGATGGTGGAAGGTCAAGTCATCATGCTAAATGAAAACTGTGACTCTGCAACCTCACAGCATTCCCTGAAAATGTAATAAGGTGGCAGCTAGAACTGATATGATTTAGCTGGCTTTTTACTAAGACACCAAAATACCTTATTATAAGCTATTAAACATAAAGTAAGGGAAAAAGACCTCACAAAAGAGTAGCTGAAGCTATAGAAATAAACTGAAGGTTAGAGAGCTAATGGCAAGGGTTCACAGCTGCCACTGTGTATTAGAGAACAGTAATTATTACCAGGGAGGAGGGAGCTGCTGGGATGGAGCTCCTCCTGGGCTCATTCAGTCCTAGGAAGATGTGATGTGTCCCCACATCCAGGTCTCAAGTCACAGTGACCATGTAGGATGTGGAAGACCCTTTGTGCTATCCTGCTGCCTCCTTTGCCCCATCTGGACATGGGTATGAGGCAGGAGCTCCTGCCTCCCATGAGAGGGCTTTACCAACAAGTTCAGACTGTTCTAAATCAGAGTCCCATTCACTGTCTGAAGCTCTTCCATTTACACAGAGTAACATAAAAATTGCTGAAGAAGACAGCTTCCACAGTGCATCCCCACCCTCTGGGCTCTAAGGGCCATGCTTGCTCTCTAATGGATTAAACTAGTTGGTTTTGACTCCACTGAGACACTAAACAAGTTGCAATCAGGACACACGTGGCTGTGTGAGTGCTCAGCACCAAACATGCAAGTGCTTGAGGAGCTTCACTGTGTTGGCTGGTGATGGATCAGTATCTGGAAAGTGTTGTCTCTCATCTGTTCCTAACTCTGGATTCTCCTGTTTGTGAGCTGATTGCCAGCATTCATGCCCACACAGGCAGTATCAGTTAAGGGAGTCTGGACTAAAAGGGTTTTACATTTATTTGCAGTCTGATGTCCGTAGTTAGCATAGAAATAAATCATCCAGTGTTACAGAAGCCCATTGTCTTCATGAGAGTTTTGTCCAGGGTAATGTTTACAGCAATTGGTCACTGTTTGGTTTTTTTTGTTGTTTTGGTTAATTGCAAAGATAATACAAATTCACATATATGCTTGCTTTTTATTTTCTTCTGTAGTTGTCCATAATAGCTACAAGAGTTCTTGTATAGGAAGTTAGGCTGACTCTTCCTTTCTCCAGAATGTTACATTAAATATATTTGGGGGGGAAAAGTTAAAATTTACAAATAATGTAATGGAAAAATCATTACCAAGTAACATAAAACCCATTTCAAAATGAATCTAGTTCTTTGGCTGCAGAGGTAAATTACTCTTTAATTAAAGAAGAATCACCCCTAGCAAGTAAAGTCACCCCAAGCAAATGTTAATAATTTGGAATGAGGTAAAATGAATACTTCAGAAGTGACACAGGAGGTTTAGAGTGCTGAATGTTTTAATGTCCCAGCGGTTTAAAAGACCAAATCCTACAGCTGCTACTCTAAGCACAAAAACTCCACCTTATTACTTTGTGATGCTGGATTTTAAAATGAGGCACCAAGGGGATTTAGATTAGTCTGTGACAGACTGTTCCCAGTACACTGAGATGCTCTTCCACTTCTCCCTCCCTCCCTCCCAAAAAGAGAACAGTTGGTAACTGAAAAGTAAACATGTGCAAAAATATATTTATTACTAAAGGGATCTGTTTCACTTGGTATCTAAGAAATTCAGTATTTTTTTTTCTATGCAGCAGATATTTTGCTGTGTCATGTGCTACATTATTATAAACTGATATTGTGATAGAGCTTGCACTTTGCACAGTTCTGACAATTCTGCTAGTGGGTGGATAGTCCCCAAGATTCAGAAAAGGAGTTTCCAAAGAAGAAAAGTTTTCTGGCAAGGAACACCCACATAGGTGTAGATAATGGGGGAAAAAAAACCCCAAAACCAAACCAAAAAACCCACCCTGAAACAACAAAAAAAACCCCCAAAACAAAAAACCCCACAACCACACCAAAAAACCTCACCAAACAAACCACCAAACAACAGCAAACCCCACAAAAACACCCAACAACCACATACTCTCCAAATCTACATGTGTGGGTTCTTAAATTCTGGTAGAGCAGGCAGTACCTGTGGAGCTTGCATCACAAAATCTCTAGAAGGCAATAGACAGAAGCACAAAGTACTGGCCCCCAGAAACGGAGCTTCCTGGATCAAGCACCCCGAATTTCCTGTGCAGAATCCAGGAAGAAGCAGCTGGTGCCCTAATTTCAACTGCCTTTCATGGCTTAAGAATGACTCATCACTACATACAAAGTTCACAGATACTTAAATATTTGTCAATGCTTTCTAGAGATCCAGTAATAATCTATAGAAATTGAGTGATCTCTGTATCATTTGTTGTCTGAAATATTAACATATTCAATTATTCCCGAGAGACACAATGCAATTTGTTTTGGGCAATTTTACCAGGTCTAAATAACCAAAATGTTGACATACTAAAATACTTCTGAAAAGGTCCTTCATTTGATATGATGGAACTGTAATTTTTCCCCTGCAATGGCTGCACAAATACCTCAGTAATCTGATAAAATGAAAAAGTACAAGCCTAAAACAAAACTCAAAATCCTGCTTGGGTACCTGAAATTCCTTCTCAAATTTTATAAGTGGTTAAACGCTTGTTCTAAAGCATCTTCCAAACTCCAGATGGTATCTAATGATTGTTTGGGATTATAAAATTAAACAACTGTTTCTTTCAATTAAATGTTATTATTAGTCTTTCTGCTAAAAGAAGTAATAAATATGTAATTCTCCCCACATATATTTTGCTTAGTTTGTGTTCTAGGAAGAGCTACAGTTGTATGTGGGTCCAATCCTGATTTCCTGCTGGTGCAGTAACTAAACTTGGGTGGTTTATACTCCAAGAGAAACATCCTGTTACAATTTGCTTTGAATAAGAGCATTAAACTTTTGCAGTTTTATCTGTGCTATCAAAAATGCACACTTAGACCTATAGTACAAACTGTAAATTCTTCCCCTTGCAAAAAAAAAAAGTCCCAAACCTCATTTTGTATTTCTACTGCTAATCAAGTTTCAGAAAGGTGAAAAAATAACATGGATAGTATTTATGACATGAGAAGCTGGTTATACATGAAGTAAAATTCTTTATTGCTGATATAAAGTTTGGACATTATAAAACTTGATTTGTGTAATTAAGCTTTGTTCCTAAGGGAAGGATAAACCAGGCTATTTCTAGAGTCTAATTCCCTTAAAAATGGCAGTATGAGTGCAACAGCACTAAATGTAAGACCATGACTGCAAGAATACACTGGCACTGCTGGCAGAGCAGCCATCCATATGAAAATGAGTTTTACTTGCTGTGTATTTTTTCTATTTATATATTTATCAATGATTTATAGTTGCTTCACCTTTACTTGACTCTAGAACTTCTTCCAGCTATTGAGTTTTGGGGTTTGTCACTTAACAAGTGTATGTTACCCATGACTGGAAGATTACTGTCTAGCCAAAAAAATACAGGAAGGAACATAAGTTAAGTCATTGATTCCAATTCAGAAGTGCTAAAGACAAAACTGCTTTTGAAGATCACTAAGGATTATGTTGCATTTTTAGCATGTAGCCAGTGTAGGAAGTTAACTGCATTGTGATGTAAAATATACCACAAAAACTTCTGTTCCATATTCCTGGAAAGTCATCTTTCTGGTGGTTTCCAACAGTAAGAAGTAGCAGTTCAAAAGGAGAAGCTTCCCCAATGAGAAATACTGACTGCATTTTAAATATTGCCCATTTGCTGCTTACAAAATATCTGGATGTCAAAACACTATTCTGACTGGTACTTAAAAATTGTTATTGCTGCCACATAGCTGTGGCTGTTTGGACTGTCTAGTCCCTGCCTGGCTTTCCATCCATTCTCAGCTTCTGGTTTCAAAGAATCACTCCCTGTCACCTCCTCTCCCTGCAGGTCTGTCCATAATTCATGGAAGTATATGTAACGGTGAAAAGCTCTCATAAAAACCCCCACAAAAGTCTAATGGAACATAAAACCAAGTAAAGGGAATTTGGTACAGCAATGAGTTTGCATTTTTATCTGCAGATCTGTTTCTTATCCATCAACAAAGTAACAGTTAAATGTGTGTAGCTCAAATGCCTTTGAATTGTTTAAGAAATACAGGAACACAAGGGTCAGAACAAAATAATATGAGAAATCTGGGAAATAAAAACCCAGTGTTCAGATTTTCAGTATTAGATTTTGGGAAATTATTTGCAGTATCTCATGAAACCTACAGACATTGTATATCTTGTTAGCTTGTCCCTTTATATATTCCTGTGCAGCCACTGGGGGATAAGTCTGCTTGCTCAATTGCTAAGTGCCCCAAACTTTTCTGTCCTTTGCTGTCACTGAAACTGTTCATGTTGAGGCAGAAGCCTGGTGCTGAGCTGACTCGCAGGACCGCAGGAGTGTGGCTGCACTGCAAGCTGCCAAGACTCCACAGAGCTGGGACCTTGTGGGCTTCTTCCCACAAGAGCAGACAGCAGCTACAGAGGATGTATTTGTAGCTGTGTAGAAGGTTGTTTAGGTGTCTTACTCCTCCAGGGAGCATAAGGGAAGTTCAGGGTTTGTGCTTTGCCCAGGAGTCTCGGAGCATTTTGATCTGCCCCTTTAGCTCCTGCTTGCTCTTGGCTACAGTGCTGGCAGTGAGGCCACAGTCCGGCAGTTTAACAGGCTGTGTAATCTGAATTACATGTTTGTACAAATTGTAGCTTAATTATTGTGTCTTACTTCAGGTTCTGGAACAATACAATCCATATCTGAGAGAAAAATATGCAGTAAATTCAAGCATTACCTTTTATCTTCCTATCTGGTTTATGCTGCTCTGTGGTCACCTACTATTCCGTTGTTGGTTTCAGGTACAGTAAGTGCAGTAGACTCAGCACCTTACTGACTCTTTAGTCAACAAAACTTTTGCTCAGCATCTTGATTTATCACCTCATTTTTCTTTGGGAAGTATTTTGGGAACGTTTTAAGAAGTTTTTGATAAGTTTAACTTTATAAAATGACATGGGTTTCCAGTATGCCTCCCTGCAAGCCTTCCTGCCTAGGTCATCTCAGCAGTGTTCTTCCTTGGACTATATTTTTAATTTTCTTCCTATGGACCATACTTTTTGATTCTAAGGGCTGTGCTGTCTAGAGGGAGAGGCAGCCATTTCATCTCCATGTAGCTTTAGAGAGGAGACAGACCAGGCAGCCAGCTACTAAACCACATCTCTGCTAAAGAGCCTAATTTCTTATAAAGTCAATAAAGGGTGGAAAGGAACTTGCATTGAATGATTCTGAACTCTTAAATTAGCAGACCACAGTCAGCTGTGAACATCCCTCAACTTGTGCTAACATATTGTTCAATCCTATTTTCTGTTTTATTAACCAGTAATAAAAACCAATTTAAACTCAAAATCTAAAATTGATTTTGGTTTAGGAAAACACAATAAGTATGTGTTGATGAAAAGTGTCTTTTGGACTGCAACTGTGCTTCTTATGGATATGAATATTTTTGTAAAATTTTGGGTGAAGCCAGCTGTAATCTTTAGGGTGCACAGAGGTGCATTCTTGCAACTAATGCACACGTTAATCTCCCGCTGATTTGGAATTACTCATGTGAATCGGCTCCTTATACTCC
The DNA here is from genome assembly GCA_907165065.1 of Caprimulgus europaeus. Next base: position 1,307,579 of record OU015543.1, on the reverse strand, counting down.
AGTGATGACAATACCACCACCTCTTCCTGATTTATATTCTGTTCCTATAGCAATTTAATTCATTATCCTATTGACTTTCTCCTCTGAAGCTGAACATTAATCTGAAGGTTATAGAGATTTTACTAAACCACCCTTCCATTAGACATGTGTTCCCTCATCTGGTACTTTCCTCAGAGGCTTATTTTTCAACATTAATAAGCACTGGAGTACAGTAAACGTATCTTCTGGCTGAAATACTTAAAAATGACCTGCATCATTTCCAATAAAGTCTCCAAAATGTAATACAGATGGCCTGTGGCAACTGACAGATCTGGATTTCCAACTTCTTTCTGCAAGCTGTTGGCAGGAGTAGTGCCAGAGCTCCGAGGTGTGGTAGGGGCAGGCTCACAGCTAGCTCTGCTGCAGCGTTGTAAGCACCTGTAGGAGCGTGGTTATGGAGAAGCAGGAGATTCCTGATGTCCCCCTGCTTGGGGACATGGCTGGCTGATTTAATGCTCCTTTCCTGAGGAGGAGGAAGGACAGTGTGCTAGTGTAATCTGATGAAGAGCCACGCTAGACTCGGAAGTCCTGACATCAGTGAGGCTTCCCACAGAGAACAAAAGAGAAGAGCAGGCCCTGGGAGAGCAATCTAAATGTTGGGTTTGTGTAGGGAACTGTGTGGAGAAAACAGGAGCTGTGTGCAGAACTGAGCCGCAGGCTAAAGAAGGAGGCAGGCAAATGACACATGGGACGTGCACCTGAACGTTCACCTTCTGGGAGATGACATTTTTGGGAAGGTGACAGGGAACTTAGCAAATCAGAGGAGATGTAAATAGCTTGTAACAATACGATATAGAGCTGACCTGCACTTGCAGTTTCTTCTGACCACGGTTTCTAATTGACCACGGTTTGTAATTGGCCACGATTTGTTCTGTTTTGCCAACATAACTAAAGCCATAGCACATATACAGTACTTTATTCCAGTAAGGTTTTTTGGGTTGGCTTTTTTGGGGGTTTTTGGGGTTTTTTTTGTTTTGGTATAAACAATACCAACATTAGGATTTTTGGGGAGGCTATTTGGAACCACACAGGCAAGTCAAAGGTGTATAGAAGGTCTTAGGGACAGAGCCACCGTTTCTAATTTAACAATTCAGACTAATTCTGCAGCAGGCTGGATTAAATTATTCCAGTTGGCTGGATGCTTCTATAGGTTGTCTATTTGACAGTCCTGCTCCTAAAAATATCAGAAGTTGGATTTGCAACACTGATCTCTCTGATAAGCAATCCTTTATTATCACTAGAAGCTCCCTGCTCACACAGAATATGCCTGCAGTTAAAGAAATTACAGTAGTAGAAGGTTGGTATTTCAGAATTTCCAGCCTCCTCCTTTGATTCCTGTTCTCTTGTATTTTATTTGGTTTTCTTAGTGGCTTTTAGCAGCAGCAAAAGTAAATCTCAGTTCCAAACTGTGTGTATAGCTTGTAATATGTATTGATTTATCTAGATACTATTCTGGCTTTCATTTTATTTTTTATGTAGTGGATGAAATCATTGTGTGTTTATAATCTCTGTCACTGGATCTTCCAAAGATGGACAGAGAAAAAGAAATCTATTTTTTTTATGTGTTTTGGACTACAGTCTCTTCTTTGAAAGTGTCCAGCCACTGAGTTTGAAGAGTGCCTAACTCCAGATAATTAAACTCCTTCACTTTGTGCCTTTACATTGAAAACTTTACTTACTACAGCACAGTCATAAAGTGGTTGGAGGTCTCCTGCAGCACATTTTTCTGCTTAGGAAAAAAAAATTGGTATGGGTTTTTATGAGTTTGCTACATCGTGAAGTTAAGGGTCCTATTTTCACCAGGAACCTTCTGGATGTTGTTACCTTTATTTTAACAAGGTAGACAGCACCTGACCAACAGCACGCTGGTAAATTCTGCTGGATTTTATACTACTGCTGTCTGAGAGGGAGATGGGCTTTCTCATTAAATGATATGAGCTCTGAAGCATTTAAATGTTTTGCATAGAGACATTAGGCAGCAGACAAATGATTGGTGTCTTGGCTGGGGACTTTGCTTGAGCCAATATTTTCTTTGAGTTATTTTAATACAGTAGGAGGCTTATGCAAAGAGTATGGAATTAAACCCACTCAAGTATGTATCAGAGGGACAAGTAAATGCTTGGTTTATTTATTTAAGCATTTCCAAGCCTGCCTTTTCTTTCCCTGTTAGCACTGCCAAACATATCGATGATAATCTGATACAGTTTTAAAGCCCTTGCATTCAAACTGTTTAAGCATTAGTTCAGTTCTTTTGCCTACTAAAGTGATAATTAGGGGCTAAAAAGGTAACCAGATTATTGTAGAGATCTCTCTTGACAGCCTTTAACACCTAGTTAAATGTTAAAGCCTGGAAATTACAAGCCTCTCAGTTTAATTCTGACCACAGTATATTTTGAAGCAATTTGCTATTTCTAGATTGCTTTTCATGCCATGGTGGCACTCCAGTGCTCTCTGGCTGGTTCCGAGTGCCTGCTCACTTGCAGAACACCTCTACTAGGCAAAAAAGTCCCTAGGAACAAACGTCTTGCTGAGTATGGCTGTTAGGTGGGATTTCCAGACGTGTAAGGGATGTTGCAGCTGACTCAAGATATACTGGATCTGTTTAAAAGCTTCTGCTTTGTATGCACTTGGATTTAATTCAGATCTGTTTGAGCCAATCCCACAGTTTGCCGGTGCTGTGAGGGAGAGGCACCGCTCTCCTCCTCTCTCTGCAAGGTGCTGGCTTTAACAGGCACGGGAGACCTTGCTGGAAATGAGGTGACAGGTACAGATAGGAGTGGAGGGGAAGAGGAGCAGGAATGAGCTGATTGTGATCTACTAGAATGGATCACACTTCTTGGGTAACTTCACCCTTGGGAATTGTTTCCACAGCAAAACAGAGGTTTCAGTAAAACCCATGGTGGGCTTGTCCAGCACAAAGAAGAGCAGCAGTAAGGAGGCAGTGTCACGGGAGTTAGCACACAATTAGCAGTCAGGGTTATTTTTCTCTGGTTGCTAAAGCCTAAGCCAGCAAATACTCATTGCTATTCTTCCCTGCAGTAGATAAATTAAACTAATGCACTTATGCAGTTATTTTTCTTTATCCCATCTCCTCTGACAGCATTATCCAATGCAAAGTGAACAGTAATTAGCAGCAACAGGCTTGAAAGCATACGTGACATTACAAAGACGTGTACTCTATCATACAGTCAGCTAGCTTGTCTATGCTTTGCTTACTATAGTTGCTGGGAGCTGTAGACATCACATCTTCCAGTGCTGAGAGCTTATAGAAAATCACTTATTTATCCAGACAGCACCTGTATGAGCAGATGTATACTCCAAGAACAGTGTCAGCAGCGTCCTTCACTGAAAATCTGCACCCACGCTATTCAGCACGACTGATTGGAATCTGTGCTCCTACTTTGGAAACAGTCTGTGTTCTGTAAATAAGACTTAATTGTGCAGATGCAGGTTCAAAATTAGTAATTAATACTTGACCTTATTGGAAGTTTCGTGTCCAGCTGCCCAAAACACCTATCTGAAACACTGAAAAATGCATCCCCAAAGGACAGAGTTCATCTTGCCATCTGAAATGGAGATGTCCAGTCTAAGCTACTTGGCCTGTTGTTTGTCTCTGCTCTGTTGTCAATGGAGATGCATCTCCACAGAGTGATTTGTCCTGTCCTGAGATGCATCTCTGGCCCTCAGGAATGATCATCCTCTGAAGATGCTGATCTCTTTCTATTCATTGCAGGAGGAATTCTGATAACTAGATGAATCCTGCATGCACTGTGGATCCAGCTGTGCACGACTACTGACAGTGGTTTTCACTTGGCTAGGTTTTCTCCTGTATTAAGAAAAACTTGAGGTCTCTGTTAGCAAATATCAAATATTAATAGTACTTCAGCACTCCTACTTTCAACACCAGAGGAGCCTAGTTAAGTATTGCAAAACAATGGTCTTTATTTTTACCTCTTGTTATAGTCTGATGAATTTATAACTTAAAAACTCTTTTAAAATTATCTGAAGTGATACTGATACATCATCTGAACTGCAATGGTGTGTTTCAACCAGATTTTTGCTTTCCTGTTCAGACAACTTGCTTCTGTTTGAATATTCCTTTTCTGTAAATCTGAATAGCAGAGCAAAGACCTTATTTACTACAGCACACTTAACTTGCAACTCTTAAAGGAGTAATACATTATGTGTTCACTTACCACAGGATTTTAAAAAGGCAAGCAGAAGTGAGTTGTGTAAGATGTGAGTAATTTTATGAAAAAGCTGCCACTGGCTGTATTATACATCTCTGTAGCTTATAAAACAAAGCAAATTATTACCATCAATTATAATACCATCATTTTGACAACTCTGCAATTAATTCTCTACTCTTAAATAACTGCTGTTGCACAGTGCCAAAGAAAATACCATGCATTAAATGACTCATCACCAGCCTGTGATAGTTAGTACAGATGGTAATTTGATTATTCATCTCCAAGAAAATAAGTGCTTTATTATGGAAAACTATTCATTTTGGTCTTTTGAAAGAATGGAAACAGGGATACCTAAAGTATCTCTGAAAATAATCCCTACAGCAATATATAGTTATTCTGAAGCATTAATTTACTTGTTAAGGTTTGTGGAGAGATTGGAAAGATTCTGCTTTGCCTCTCAAAGTCTGTAAACTTTACTACACATCTTGAAAAAGTACTCCATGTACAAGACTAAAACATTTATCCAGCAAGAGTTCTAGGTTATCCTGCAATAGCTATCAAGATGATTTAATTATGGTGTTTTCTGGGACAATTACAGAAGTGTATTTAAAATACAAAATGAGAACCACTTCTGCCAGGTTTTACTTGTGGACTTAATGTTATTTTTTGAGCAGACTAAGAGACTTCTTTGGAACCATCTCTAAAATTAGCTATCACCTTACTTCTATGTGAATCAAAGGCAAAATGATACTCAATGTAAAGTGTTACGCACTAGTGAGTAGCAAAAGCAGCGCTCTTATAAGAACTTTCAGTATTACTTTGTGGTTAATCTTGTATTTGCATTTACTAGGGATATAAAGGACCCACCAAAATACACTTGATTACCTTTGTAAGCTGGCACATATGAGGATACAGGATGTCTATGCATACAGTCAATACAGCAGTTTCATTTTTAGAGATCAGGGGGTTTTTTTTGCACTGCATGGGGAGGAAAAAGGGAATTCCCTGATTTTTCAGAATGGATAAAGGGAAACGATTTTTATGAGCACAAATTAGTTTGCAAATAACTTGAGGCAGACATGGGAAGTGAGTGATCCGTACTGGCTCATGTGTAACCCCAGACACGCTGACATACCTCCCCAGAGAAGGCCTGTCCGTTGAGCAGGTGCTCTGAGCCCTGGCTGTCTTCACTTCCGAAGTGCAGCCGGATTTCCTCCAAGCGGTGACTGTACGTCATCGGTCCTCCGGAGATGTTGACCAAATGCTCTTTGTCTAACCGCAGAGATACGTGTCTCCCTGTATTATACATTGTCCCACTGACCTAAACAAAGTGAGGGGGGAGGGAAGAAAAAAAGCATTTTTTCAGAATCATTTGTAAATCCTAGAAACTCGTTACAAGCGTGTCAAGTTCTTCTCACACACCTTCACTTAAACACAGCAATCTATCTCCTTGTGGTGAGATGAAACACACAACCTGAGGTCATACTTCAACTTCTGCTTTGGATCTCATCCTGTATATTCAAGCATTTTGCTAAATCCATATGTACATATTTTAGCCAGGGGCACATGGTTAACAGAGAGAATAAGATTTTAATACTTCTAAATAAGTAGGCTTTTAGAATATTTTTTTATGTAAGGTCTGAATAATGGCTTCATTACAGAATTTCTGCACTGAAAATGGAACATTTCAGCTGACATAAATTATTTAAGTACACTTGAACAAATCTGAAATTTAACTCATTTTTTCCTCTGTTTAATATTTATAACAAAGTTATCCACAAGTAAAGATGCTATAAAAAGAGATATAATTATTTATAAATAGGGAGCCCTACTCCTGGAGCTGCAGGTAAAGACTCCATTGTCCTCCTCAGCAAGTCTCTTTGTTTTGTTATGAATATTTTATGTTTACAATTGCCAAACATTTTAGCCATAGCAATACAGAGTTAATTACAACTTGATCATCCATCCCTAGTTCCTACTACACCTCAAGTAGCTGTAATGCTCTTCAAGGCTCATCTTTATTTTTTAAAAGACTGAATGTTACGCTTCATTTGAAAAGCTGATTTACAACTGCTGTAATGGAAAAGAAAATTATTGTGGAAATTTTTCATGTGGAATACGATTCCACATGAATTTTTACTGCCATAGGAAAAGTTCCTAAGCAAGAGGTTCCTTAATTTATGCCATTAGAAAGTGAAATATGCCAGTTTGAGTTAAGGTAGAATTGTGATTTATTCTGCATGCATACAAATGGTACCCTTCAATAATTTACTTTAAGAAGAGGAAGTGTAGCAATAATATGCTTTGTTGCACTTCAATTTAAAATTAAAGACATGACTATTATGTATTATATCCTGTACTACATCAGTACTACAGTAATTAACATTGCTGCAGTGTCATTTTATCTGTAATACTAATTACTGAGTTTAAATGACCTGTTTTCTTGCATAGTATGTTGTAAAAAGCCACACTGAACAGACTGTGCAGTAGAACGAAATGGATGAGATTAAAACAGCTTTTGTTGTGGCTTTTACAACTTTGATAGAGACGTTCTATTTTTTGTTTATTCCAATTCGAAATAAGCAGTAATAAATTTCTTATGAAAAGCAATAAACACAAATACTCCCATTCATGGCAAATAAAACACAATGATCTTATTTATAAATGCCTTTTGGTTTTTCTGCTTGACTTTGCATGCATAATAATTAAATACTAAGTTCACGTTAATAGGTGGAAGAAGGTCAGTTTATTGGATCCCGTTTCGGTACGCTGCATATGAGTGACACAAAATTGCTAATCATGAGTAACAAATGCAGTTTAAAAACAAATAGGGGAAATGGTTTAAAGCCTCTTATTCACATTTGGAATCTCATGCTTCACTGAACACTCAGTTTAACTTAGCAACTATGCAAAAAATCCAGAGTCTATTTTCTCACTTAAATTGGTACAAATCTCGAATTAGGGTACCATTATTTTCTCTCTCAAGGTAAAAGTGACCCATATAACCCCTAATAGGAATCAAATAACTCTCTGTAGAGCAGAGAGGGGAAATAATAAGAGGGAAATTAATGAACAGGAGTAACATTTGTCTTTCTCATTTCCCCCCTCAGAACAATGCAGTGCTTGTAATGAGGTTGTATTGACTGTGTTAAAGCAGGATTTCCCTACATCACTGCAGGTAAAGAACACCAGTAATGCCACCTGGAGTGAGACTATAAAAAAATAATCCCCTGCCCGGGGACACAAGGTTGTCACCAGGAAGGTCAAAACCCAAGATCTTCAATACAAAACAACTGCCCTTTTCTCTGCCTTCTCAGGTTTAAGTGAAGTACTGGTTTTCCTGCGAGTGGGCACCTTCAGGACGTGCTCACGCCTCCTCCTTTTTCTTGAGAGTGGCAGCACACACCTCCATTACTCACACTTTTATGGGCACTTGCTTACTCCCAGAACAGGAATATCTTCTATTTGCCATCTACTCAGATAATATTTGAATGCAAGATTGAGTTTTTAATTATTTTTTTTTAATTCCTGGAGTCTTTCTCACTTGCCAAGGTTGTACAGTAGGCTGTGCTTCATTAGGGGAAGTACCACCATAACACTATGTGAAATTCTCTATTGTGGTTCAGAGAATTGTCTGCTTTACATACAAACCCACTATCTTACCACCTTTAAAAGCATGCATTTCAAATATAACCATTTGCAGCTGTAGGACACAGTATCACATAAGTGCACTCACCTTCTAGAAGTCCACAAATGTATTTTACTCAGTAGGAAAGTACAAAAAACAATACAAGGAAAAAATAAAGGTTGTCTTCCATTGTTTTCAGCCAAAAACAATGCATTGTCTCCTCACTATGTGCAGTTTTAACTGCTACTGGAGAAAAAGAAGGTTCTGATCTTACCCACTATGGGGACCTAGTGATAAAAGAAAGATTTTTCCATATTTTATGGTACTGAACCTTTCAGGTGATGGTGCACTCTCATTTTAGAACATCAAACTGAGTTGCTTTTGTGGAAGGCAAAGTTGAGTGTTGTGTTGTAAAAGGTCACGGGTGCAGAAGTTAATGAGGAGGTGTTGTCTGTATTTTGTACACTCTCCTACAAGATAAACAGCATGAAGACAGGGGCACCTGGTGGGGAAGATGTTGACTCTGCCTTGTACAGTCAATGATATCTGGTACTCCAGAAAGCAGGGTATTTCATTTTTTATACTTTTATACCATTCTGTGGGATGGGTAAAATGTTATAGGGTAGGTTAAAAAAACAGAAAGGCCAGTTGTTGTAGGAAACCTGCTCTGGTGGGGGATTGGTCTAGATGATCTCCTGAGGTCCCTTCCAACCCCACCATTCTCGGAAAAGATCTGTTTAAATCCATGTAACTATTTTCTTAATGTGTCAGACCAATCTTTGGTGCCAAGTCTTTCATAGTGACCTTTGTGCTGCTTCTTGCTCTGCTATTAGGTAGCCTTTTTGTTTTGTCACAGCAAATGAGCTTGGGGGGTGGGGCTCGAAGAGCACCAAATCTTGCCTTTCTTTTTTCAAAAGGATCAAGATTCACATTTATCTTATGTAACAGGAATGAGACTGCAGTAAAGAAAACATATATTAAAATGGCAGTAAAAGCCTGTCTGAGAAAACAGCCAAGTCCAACACTGTTGAAGTTAATGATCATACTGCACTTGTGGTTGATCCCATTTTTCTCATACATTAAGAAATGTTATCAAGCAGGTAACTTTACCTGTGGCAAAATCCCCAAGTAGAACAGAGCATGTTGATGGGCTTCAACCTTAATTGTGGAATAGTTCAACTTTGGTAGACTTTAATTAAATTATTAACATATTCCTGATGTAGTTATTTTCTATTTAATCTCATTCATTTTAATTTTTGCTTCACAGAGCTTTGTGCACATAATTCCCCAGCAGCATTATTCTCTCTCTTTATCTTGATGCAAGACAGCCACACAGGCACACGCTGCTAATATATTCTGTACTACAGTTCTAAGCAAGATCTGAATACTCATGTGGTATCTGTGTACAACTTGCTGGTCCTGTGATCACAAAAAAGTCCCAGTTCTTGTCTTTGAAAGTCAATAAAACAAGCAAAGTCAATAAAAATGCATACCTAATAAACACAAACTCTTTGATGCACGTTTATCTTGAAACTCTACAGACCTTTATGACCATTAGGAAAAAACCAAACAAATGCTGAAACATTATTTTTTTCCTAATGATGTTCTTTAACCCTGCATTTTGTTGTGTCCTAGTTAACTGCATATCTTGTTCCCTTCGTCTTTACTTCCATAACTAGTTCTCAACTAAATGTTTTTCAGAACTTCCTTTGTGGCCTACATCTTTATATTGCAGTCTGTGCTAAAATAGCCTTCAGAACACTGAGAAGCAGCGACACAAAAATAAGTCAGTTTGAGGGTGAAGCCATGCTAGAAATGTAAGCAGGGAACACAAGAGGAAAGGAGAAGGAGCTGAGATGGAATTTTTGCCTTTCAAGCCCATGCTATGTCAGTAGTTCAGTGTCACCTTTCTTCAAGGGACAGCGCAGGCTCTTGGCTTCCTAGGGGCCTTTACAAAATAGCAAAACAGTGCATTTTGGATTTATTCAGTTAAGAGGGGTCTGAAGATTAGTTCCAAGAACATTTTTAGACTTCTATCAGTACCTGCCAGTGGAGCAGGACTGAATGCAAGGAAGCAAGAAAATCAAACATTGTGGCTGCCTGCTGTGGTGTCCTTGGATCTTATCTGCAATAGTAGATGTTCCATTCTTTAGGATGAAAATAGATACAGTCAAAAGAGGGCCTGGTACTGTGTTAGGCAAGCAAATCACCAAGGACTGAAGAGGGTCTTGAAGGTACTGTCGTAGGTGCCCCAGTTTTATATCCTGCAATAACCAAGTTTCTATCATCTGCCACCTGGCTTCCACATTTCCCCTTGGAGTCCTGTACTCCAGCAGAAGAGGGAAGTGACTCTGCAGGCTGAGGGGGTGGTGGCATTCCCTCCCCTGTTAGCACCACCTGAACTACTCATGCCACACACTTTGTCCTTGCCTTTGGTTTCTGCCATGTGGTATCCACACCGCGACGCAGCGGGTGGCCTGGCGAGCGCAGCACGGATCCTGAGGGACCTTCAATGTGCCACTGATTTTCTGCTCAACTCCTCTCTCTAGCAGGTTCATGGAGGCAGAAGTGCTCCATGGAAACCTTAAAATATTAACCCTAGTATTAAACTGGTCCTAGCATCTGCCATCTAGGGGGTTCAAAGTGCTTAAAAAAATACAGAAATAAATCTGCAGTTGTCTTTTGTCTCACTGGGGAAAGCAAACATTCGTGCCAGGTTGTTTTATTTTCTTCCTGACACAGGATTTGTCCTATGCAAAATTTCCCTCTAGCTCAGGTCACCTGAACCGGAGTTTCTAAGTGCAGTGATAAACCAAATCATGTTTTTCTGAGTCCCTCAAGCAAGTTCCTTTCATTTAATGTCTTTCTGGTGGTTGTTCAGAGTATCTTGACCAGACCATATTCTGTGATATAAAGTCCTGTCCTCGCTCATTTGAAGTGGTTCTACTGTTGTAAGCACCTTGTATCTCTTGTGCAAAGCTGAGACTGCTTCAGGGTTTGAAAACAGAGTTTGCACAGACTTCAGGGCAAGCCTGTGCTCTGAAACCTGGCTTTAGGGCCAGTGATGAAGCATCACACTGAACTAGAAACTAGAATTTCAAATGTACCCTACCAAGGTACACTGCTTCCTTCTCTGCAGCAGAATTACATTCCCTCATTTCAAAGCAGTGCCTATACAAGGGCATTTATTTTATTAATATTTTGCTTAGGGTATCCACTTAGTTTAAGAAGTAATTTTATGCCCCTGTCTTGATTTTTCCAGCTGTTGTTAGAAGAAACCCGAGCAGGAAAACAAAATGGTTTTAGAGGGTTATTCTAAGTTATTTAATGGTTGTTTAAAAGGGGTATTCTTGTTTGTTAGTCTTTTCTTAAAGAGGAGATTGAAATAATTAAATAGGAGACAATTGTTCTATAGCTTTGCCAAAATTCTGAGCGCTCTGTCCTTGTCCTGCAGCATTCTCTGTGTGCAGCCACGTGCACATGCTTAAGAGTTTTTCAATTGTTTTTCAACAATTGTTTCCTACAACACATTGTTTTACTTAAGTGCATTTGGTGAATATTAGTACATTTAAATAGTTATTTTTCTTAATACTTTTTCTCTGCCTTCATCTTTTATGCTTAACCATTGTGTGCCACAGCACATCAGAAATTGTGGAAATGTGCTAGTATAATACTATCATTTCCAAAATTATGTTTGCAATAAGCAGCATGCTCTTGACCTTGTAAATCTTCTGTGGATGTTCCCATAAATTTCTCGGGGCCTCAGACACAGACACATGTTCAAAGTGTTTCACTCTTTATTTTTGAAGGTAATTTTCAGGCAAACCCCAGCTCTTTCCTGCGCGCTTTCCTTGCTGCCAGCAGAGAGCACCGCTGACCCATCCCATAGTTCTCACCTATCTACCACGGGCACTCCCACAGCCAGGGAGAAAATTAAAACTTATCTTTTTTGTGTGTGACACGACTGTAATCCGTGGCTTTAGTTTCAGAAATGGTGGTTTCAGCTGGGGGACAAAACTGTTGGATCTGTTGCGTCAATCAAACGGGTTTCTACTCTCCAACCAAGCCTTTGGAGGATGCAGGCTCAGCAGGTTGCTTGAAGGCCATCAGAGAAACAAACTCTCCAGAGTGCCTTTTCTGGCAAAAATCTGACAGACCTTCTGTTGTCTTTATTTAAAAAAAAAAAAAGTGGAAGGGGAGGAATTAAAGATCAGGAAATAGCAGAGTTCTGATACAGTGCCACTTACTGGGCAGGAGCTGCAATGTAATTGCTGAGCTTTGAAGAGCAACAGGCATCACCATCAATATTTGATCAAAAAAGGCCTATGTGAAAAATGTAAAATGTAAGAGAGAAGTGTAAAAATTAAAATATTCTTTTCATCTCCTTAGTTGAAAAGTTTTTAAAAGGAAATGATGTTAATGAGTCCAATTAACCCACTTACCTGCCTAATGTAATGTGTCATGTATCAGCACGTGGCATGACACTTTTTGCTTTACAAAGCATTATTTTCAGTCAGAACCTTTCCCGTTCACCACTCTGCAGTGTTGCCTGTTTACTTTCCTTAAGTGACTGATCTGTAAAAAACTTGGAGCTAACCTCATAAATTAAATATTCAGGTTTAGTGGCTAATGAGCACGATACGTCAATGTTCAGTGATCAAAATAACGTGCTTCAATAATGCATACACTGTTCTGTAACAGAGATATAATTTGAATGGAGGACCTGCAGGGTCAGGGTTAGTCTGGGATAATTATAATCCACAGGACATGAACGACTGAAACTGCTCCTGGGACACTGGTAACACCCCACAGAGCCTGCGTGCCACATGCTGCCTTTTGGGGATAATAAAGTGCTTTATTGTATTTCCACCACTCCATTAATGCAATGATTTTTGCTTGTTACTAACTATGAAGCCTAAAGCAGATGCAGCCAAATTTATGGTGTCTAGCATCAATAATGGCTGTGTGTGTTGGTGCTAGCTTCACAGTGAAACTGTGCTCTCCTTAATCTAAAATATTTCAACTCCATTCAATCCATAGCTATTATGTGAATTTCATCCTGGAGCTTTCACTGAGTATTTAAAAAATAAAATCAAATTATTGAGATAGGCAAGCAGAAAAACTGGCTTTTGTGACTGGACAAGGGATCTGCTGCCACCAATGCTGGCTGAAGGCCTGAAGGTGCAGTAAGGATTTTAAATGGGGGATATATCTCGATGCTGAGAGCTCCCTGCATGGAGGGATCCATTACATGCTGTTTGGGGTGAAAAAAAGAAATAATGAAGAATGTTTTGCTGTAGGAAAGCAGACTGGATCTCAATGTTCATCTTCTGCTGTGTAGCATCTTGAAACCTAAAGCTTGAATAGTTGCAGGCAAGCTGTAGTATGGAAGAGGAGTGTGTGAAAACAAGTTTTGTTGCAATGTGACCTTAAGAGACTTCCTATGTGCAGGAAGAACCAAGCAGCATGCAGTCACCTAGCAGATAAGGCAAAAATAATCACAGGTATCTTTAGCCAGGTAAAATGGTGTAGAGACTATGTCAAATTCCAAGTTCTTTGTGATGGTATGGAGAATGGGGCACAGACTCCATACTGAGACTGCTGTAAGGTTGGTTTTTGGGTTTTTTTGGTTTTTTTTTAATAAATACTATTAGTGCTTCAACAGCAGCCACAGATGCCTACTGTGGTAGATTCTGGAGTGATTTTGGTTTGTTAGCAGAGAACTCAAGTTTGTTGTGAAGTGTCATGTGCCTGTGCCATGCTCTAGTGTTTGAAAAGGCTGTTTTGGGGCATTCTAAGCTGGACTGATACTGGATGATTGCAGAACGATGGCAGATCACAGTCCTGTGTGTGATTTACCACCCATGACAAGTCTCACCCTGTGCTGTGACACAGCTTCAAGCATTGTACGAAAGACAGAAAAATTCCATTTGCGTGCTCCTCTTAGCTCATTAACCTTAGTTTAGAATTAGGCTAAGTCAATAAATAATTGAGAGAATAACTGGGGCTTGGAGAACTCATTACCCTAATTTAGTCTAGCAATCTGTAATGGGATTTTAGTTTAAAGAATCTGCATTAAAAACAGTGTTCAGGATAATTTTTGTCTCCAAGAAAGTGATGTCAAAAGAGCTGCCTTTTTGAAATCTGAAGACTTACATAAATTTTCGAACGGTTGTAAATGGAACAGAAGCCTACAAACTTGTGAGAAATCCAGATGAATGAAAAATCAGTCTTCATTTTTTATGTGGGTTTAAAGTGTAAAATTGAATATATTAAAATCCTGAGGGTCTGAGTCCTTTTTTAGTGAGTGCTATTGAGATGCAGTGACCTTTGGCAGCTGCCTGGATTTCAGAGCCCTTTCAGAGAGCTCTTTGCTTGAAATGCCAGGGGTTTGCCAATGGAAATTTATAGGACATATATTGAAATTAGTGTCTTTCACTTTCCTCATGTTTTCCATGTAGCAAGCCAGACTTTAGACATTAGATGCTTAATATCTCATTTGATCAACTGCATATTAATAAATGTATTCAGACTTTCTAGTATCTTCATTTTGCTTGTACTTTCTCTTCAGTACTTTCATGATTAATACAAGTTTTAGAAGACATTTCCCTGCTGAGCAGATGAGATATAGCTAGTTGACTATTTCAAATTCTTTTTTAACTTCTTGGTGTATATTCTGCTTTACTATTTGTATGTAGCATTAACAAAAAGGCTGTGCTAAATTAATCTGGAAAATATCTTTCAAGCTAAGTGGCAAAATGTCACTGTAGTGTTGTGCAGACTATTAATATTCTCACCACTTTACCTGCCTCTATGTATCTTTATCTCTCTGTGTATGTATACATATACAGAAATAAAATCTTTTTACTAACTTCTGTGAATAGAAAAAGGAAGAAAAATGCCTTTCCTCTCACACAGGCCTAGATTAATAAGTGGCAAAACCTTCTTGCTGTTGTACATCCAGAGCATTCTGAGCAGGGCAGAGGACGTGCGTTCAAAGTTCTTCTGTTTTGCACCACAATCAAAACATACCATTATTAAAGAGTAATGAGACAACTTTACAAGAGCCAGAAAAGCCCACTGGTTTTATTTCTTTAATTCTTTTGCTGCCAGGAAGTTCTAAATTTCTATGCCCATTAAGTTTTCATAAACACTCCATCATAATGCAGTGACCACTGCTGCTATCTGAAAGCCCCCTGACCCCTCTGACCGCTCCAGCCATGAAGTTCCCAGCAGGGGCGAGGTACTGGACCTGTCAACATCATTGTTGTTTTTCCTGCTTAGGGGAAATGGCAGTGTCTGAACCGTGGCACAGCCAGAGAAGCATGCTCATGCTTTACCGAAATTATAAGTCAGTGGAAATGAAAAGGAGAATCTATAAACCTCAGCTTTTTAGCCATCAAAGGGACAAAAGTTTCATCAGCTTTTTTTAGCAGAACTGAAAGCAGTATATTTCACAATGTCAAGCTGCTTCCCAAATCACTGCCAAGGAAAAAATGCACAGTTATTGCAAAATAATTTCATGAGCCCTGTATCTCTGGAGGTAAACTAGTATTTAGATATCTTGAAATTTGACCTCAATAAGATTCATTTTGTGTCAAGGCAAATCCTTTGTGGCATGCAAAAATCATGAGCTATTCTGCCTAGTAGCATATTTCACTGCTTGTGGTTTTTTCCTTTTTTTCTTTTTTTTTTTTTCTTTTTTTGAGCAGCAAGAGAGAGCTGTTTTGTCCTGGCCTGCTTTTTCTGGTTCTTTAAAGAAGAGGAATAAATTAGCTTTTCCAGTTACAAATATCACTGTTCCTCTTTAACTGAGGACTGTTTTACTTTTCTCGTTTCATCTGCCTCAAAAGCATTTGTGTACCTTTTCATGTTGAGAAAACAGTGGAATTGCAGTAGAAGTAGAAATAAAAGAAAAACAAACAAACAAATCCTTATCCTGAACTTATCTTTGCTATTCCTGACATTTTCCAAAACTATTCTTTTTTTTTTTTTTTCTCTGACAATGCACTTTAAAAAAATCCACAAACCCACATTTTTTTTGAGATAGAGCTCCCTAAAGAATTATCAATTCTAGCTTAACTAGAGGAATCTTCTCTGTGTTCGAATATGCCTCTAATTCAGATGTCTGCAATCACCGTGCGAGCTGGGTGGAGGACTGGGACAGCTGAGCTGCACCATGAACTTGAACTCCAGGCTGAAGGGCAGCACAGAGGCAGAGCTCACCTCCTCTGTGTTCCTAGGCTCAGTGTTACCTGGGAACATCATCACTCCAGTGGATGGATGGAATGAAGATGACCTGCATTCAAAGTTCATCTGCTTTGCACCGCAATCAAAACATTCCATTATTAAGGGTAATGAGCCAATTCTGAAACCCTCCCAATCAGAAAGCTTCCTGAGGCTTCACTTGGAGCACTCTTCTGCTAGAGCTTGGTCAAGAGATTTTGTTTGCTCTGTTGTTTCATTGGTGGTGGTTGGTTTTGTGTAGTTTTTTTCTTTTTTTCTGTTCCCATTTCCCATTGCCTGCTGTGCCTCTGGGTTGCAGGGCTATGGAGGAAGAGCTGTTTCTTTGTTCAGTATTCTGATCTTCTGTACAGCTCCATGTACACTGGAGTTGTGTAAATTAGTATTTTTACAAGTAATCAAAACGACAGAAAGCTCAGAATACCAAGAAGCATTTTTTTCTCTCTTACATCATTTCCCAAGCATGCTTTATTCCATGCAGAGTGAAAGACACTTTTCCACTAGCTCAAATCACAAAGAAGTGGTGAGAAACTATTCTGAAAAAGGCTACTAGAAAAACAATTTTTATATCATGTCAGTTTACCATTAGCTCCCCTCTGGTTCTTTTGGTCACTGCGCTTACCAAAATACAGATTTACCTGGCTTTGCAGAAGAGTCCATGAGGAATAGAGAAATGGGTGATGGGATGAAGTCAGCTAGGAACCAGTGAATGACTAAATGCTGTTCCAATAGGGGTACAATTTAGACTAGATAGGATCTTAGCTTTCCAGACACTAAGACAAGTTCCTTTTTAAGCAGTGTTTCATCATACATGTTCTAAAGAGTTTCAAGAATGTTAAATCTGTTGAAACAATAATGTTGACAAGTTCATCTTTATTATCTCCCCAGGAAGGGTATTTTAAAATAGTAGTTTATATTCAGTTATGGATCAGTATTCCATTTATTAGCAATTGCTTTTTGTTCTATTTTTTTATACCTTTTTCCTTCTCTGTAACATGCAAACTGGAGGCTGAATGCTCCCACGTGCCTCTGAACTGGTATCTCTCACAACTCTGGGATTTGTGTGCTCACATCCCTATTTGTGATGAATTATAGCTGAGAAGCTGCCAAGGTACTGAACATATTTACGATGTAAAGACAGCCCTGCTCTCTCTCCTAGATTAAAACAAGTTTTAGAGTTCATCCTCACACTCAGATTTGTTCTCACCTGCAGGAGACAAAAATACTTTAAATGTGTGTATGCTCTTCCTACCTAGAGAGGATTTGGGCAGAAGTTGAACAGGAGCTTTCACAACCGAACTCTTGCAGATCAGAATAGGTATTTCTTACAAGACATTAATGAAAATTTCAGCACACTTGGTATTTTTAACAATTTCAAATGCACAGGTTCTGAATAATGGGTCTGCCCCTGAGCTACTGAAACCTATGAGCAGTACCAGGTTTTATTATGTAATTGGTGACTGATATAGTCTAAAGTAAAGACAGAAAATGCTTCCAGGCCTTCACTTACAGAAAAATATCCCTGGTATAATTGAAAGATTTGTAAGTCTATTGTGGCTTATGTCTTATTATTTTCATACCAACTATTTCTGAAGTCTAGATGATGCCTAATAAACAAGTCCTTTAATCATCTTTAAAATGACAATCCTGCTGATAAATTGAATTTTCTCCAACAAGATATTACTATATTGATTTTAGTACTCCATTTTTAATAAGCAAAGACTGTTCAGAATTGCTTGCTATGACAGTCTTGAAAGTAGGGCATCAACTGACTTGGCAAAGGGCTGAATTTATAAGGGAAGTTTTTGCTAGAACTTGAATCTATTATCCTTCTATTGTTGACATCCAGTTGCAATAAGGATACTGGGCTAAATCTGCTGCATATAAAAACACAGGCACGGCTACCTAAAAGTTTCTGTGGTAATTTCCTCTTTTTGGAAGTGATTTCAGTCACCAAGTTGAATTATACACAGAGCTTTAATGACAACTCCCATGGCTAACTACGGGCACCTCGCTGAGCACAGGGCTGGAGCTGTTCAAGGGGAGCCTTGGTTAGCACCAGCAGGGAGTGTGAGGAGCTTCTAGAGGTGACAGAAGATCACGAGCAGGGAGTGTGAGGAGCTTCTAGAGGTGACAGAGGATCACGAGCAGGGAGTGTGAGGAGCTTCTAGGGGTGACAGAAGATCATGAGCAGGGAGTGTGAGGAGCTTCTGGAGGTGACAGAAGATCACGAGCAGGGAGTGTGAGGAGCTTCTAGAGGTGACAGAGGATCACGAGCAGGGAGTGTGAGGAGCTTCTAGGGGTGACAGAAGATCACGAGCAGGGAGTGTGAGGAGCTTCTAGGGGTGACAGAAGATCACGAGCAGGGAGTGTGAGGAGCTTCTAGAGGTGACAGAAGATCACGAGCAGGGAGTGTGAGGAGCTTCTAGAGGTGACAGAAGATCACGAGCAGGGAGTGTGAGGAGCTTCTAGAGGTGACAGAAGATCACGAGCAGGGAGTGTGAGGAGCTTCTAGAGGTGACAGAAGATCACGAGCAGGGAGTGTGAGGAGCTTCTGGAGGTGAGAGAAGATCACAAGCGTGGAGAAAGGCAATGCTTTCTTTCACAAGTCAGAGATGATCCACCACACTAAGGGAAGAAGGATGCTTTTTTTTCTTAATACAAAGTTTCTAACAACTGATTTCTTCTGCTATAGATGAACAACTTAAGCACCTTCACCACCTCAGAGGCAGATACAGTCTTACCTCTGGTCTAGATAATTTGTTAAGACACAATACTTCAAGACAACATTATGTCTAATCACAACACTCAGAGAAGAAAGGTGCTGGAAACCAGGTGGCTAGGTCAACACTTAAAAAGTTGCCTGTAATTGCAAAAATATTTTTCATCACTGTTGGAATTTATTTTACTTTATCTGAATGTATGAAAGCTTTGCATGTGTTAAGGAATATCATGGTGTCTCCAAATACCATCTGCTCCTTCTACCTACTGAAAAAGGCTTACAGACCTGACTGACTATTCAGATTACTCTCTGGTTAAATGGGCAGAAGGTTTATCTAATGACAGCATACCTGTTACTAAAGCAAGCAAATAAAATGAAAACAATGCAGAATTGTTGCACACACTAGACTATAATGAAATACAGGTATGGGCAAACATCCTAAAAGGTTTCAGTTTGAAAAAGTGTTTTTGATATTCTTACTTCCACCTTACAAGTGAGTTTAGCTGGTGTAATAAAACTGTATTTTTATATATATACAATTCCATTCTGGGGCTAAAAGCATACACAAATTATCCAGATATATAGGTGCCTATTTGCATGTCTTGTCAGGGATATGTATTCAAGGTGTAATGCCAGTTCTTTTGTAAAAGCATTCCTTTTTTCTTTTTTTCTAATCAGCTTATGCTTTTCTAGCATAAAAAAAAAGACTTGCAACATAAATTTATAGAGGGCGAAGCATTAACAGAATCACCAAGCAATTACTAAACAAAATTATATATACAAGCTGATAATTGACAACATAGTAATAGGTTTTGAGTAAAAACCTGAATGTTATGGCCAAATCACCTTTAATGGATTGCAGGTTTCTGGTTTAAATACCGTTGCTTGTTGACTTTTTCATTTATATATTAAAAAAGCCCACCTAAATCCCTGCTTTTCATTCCTTCTATGTCCTGTCACACAAAAGCAAAACAAAATCAAAGCAGCAACTTCCAAGATAAAAATTCTACACTCTAGGCCAGACAGTGTTCCTCAGACTCTGGGCCCTGATGCCATCACACTGAAATGAGGAGGCACAAAGTGACAAACATCAGTAACTTCATTTCCCACAGCTGTTGTGCTGCCAACGACCTTCACCAGCTGGCAGCAGCTGAGTCCCATCAAGGCTGTGGAGTCCATGGTAGGGACTTGCCAACACATGAAGTTGGATGAACCAGAAGTGGTGCACACATGTAGGAAGTCTGAGAAATACTGATCTAGGTCAATTTTTTTCCACATCTAGCCACCTTAGCAGACATGACCTAATTCTCAGAAGTGCTGTGTAAACAGAATTCTGTAAGTCATAACATTTCAGTGGAGAGAGCTGCTTTTAATAATCCTAGGGAACTCATAAATATGTCCCTTAGGCTATTAGGAAAATGTTAATCCAAATGTTTTCATCTGTAACTGTGTAAAGTGATTTTTTTCTCTTTCATCTTTCAGTGGTTTGGTTAGTTTGGTCTCTTTTTTACTGTCCTATAGATATGGGTGATCAGCACAGTTATAATTGCAAGCTTGCCAGTATCTGTTCCTGTGTACCCCTACAGCAAGTTAAATACATGTGGGAAGGTCCCTAGGGTCATCTTCTCTGCTGGGTAAAACCATCATCTGTTCTGTGCCTCTGTTCTTTGTGGTGTTTGCAGAAAAACTTCTGAATGCTTTCTGCAATTTGCTGTGAGAGATGCCTCAGTCCTGACAACAGCATGTGGCACAGGAATGTGGATGTTCTACCCCACTCAGAATGCTCAGCCTTTCATTTCCACACCGCAGTGCCTCATCCAAGGCAGCAAACACATTTTTCCCTGATCAAGGCTGTGGGACAGGTTATAAATTCCTATCTGAACGTGGGTCTGGTAGTGCTGTAAGAGCAACTGACGCAGGAACAATTCAAACCACATTGTCAGCACTGACCTACCTTCGTTTCTGAGTCTGAAAGGATGAACACATCATTCTGTATCTGTACTGTACTTACAGCCTGACATTCTCCTGTTGGAATCAGCAGAAGCAAGATCAGGTGGTGGTTGTAAATTTGACTAACTCCTTATAAAAGAAACCCTCCCTGTCTTTATAGAAAATTCCTATTTAATTGTAGGTAACCCTAGAAGCTTCTCTAGAAAGCACTGAACAAAGCCCATCAAGACCCTTCTGTAGGATACTGAAACTACTTTGCTACAGAATTTTATAGGGACAGAATTCTCTCATATACGTTTCACGTGCCCCACATTGGGAGACTTCAGATTCTGCTGCAGGATATCTGTGGAGGAGGGTGTTGAAAAGTTCAGTAGAAAAGATTGATGTTTGTCTTGTTAAGGCTATAGAGCTTCACTCTTCAGCGTGCACTGTTGACTCTTTCTTGCATCTGTATTTGTTATGTTAGTAGAAGAGGCTTATCCATTTATTTTCTGTATTCACATCACAAATTAGAAGACACTATGCCATTAACTAGTAAGGAAAAACCCCACCTTTTGATTATAACTGGATAACCAATATGCACTCAAAAGATATGACTGCAGTATTTTTGTTCTTATCCCTGCAACGTGCCCCCTGTCCCAGCCACGAGGTATTCAGAAGTCCCCCTGCCCCGGCACTGCTATATGCTAAATTTAATTCTGGAATAAATGTACAAATAAACCAGCACCACCTATGGCAAAGAGACTGAACAAACCCTCCTGAAGCACAGAACAAAGCATGGATTAAAATCCTGGATGACTGAACCAACTTCACATACTTTTAATTAATATTTTGGCTGAATATATCAGCCCAGACAGGGTAATCCTGCGGAATTCCAGTACAAGGCTGCAGTAATAGCTAACCTACTGCCATGCTGCTTCTAGCAAATCAGGGACCTTAGACTTAATCTACATCATCTAGAAAGCATGTGTGCAGAAAATGTGTAATGCCAGATCTTACTATGAAAAAGAAGATTAAGGCTGAAAAAGGATTAGAAATTAATTAAGGAGCTTCTTCGTGTTTCCTGATATCCTTCTGATCTGTGACCAGCCTATCTTCAGGGTCTCTGCCACTGATGCAGTTGTTAGTGATAGTTCAAACCACAAACACGATAAGGGATTATCATTATGCATTAGGAAGAGCTGTAGCTTGGTGCCTTGGGATTTAATTTCAGTTCTGCACTTTCAGACCTATTCCAGGGATCAGTGGGAGAGCTGCAGAGCAGCAGCTCAGCTTTCAGGACTCACACTGGTATCAGCAAGTAGTCCTGTGGTGGTGGGCAGATGTGGGGTGTTGCACCCCTGCAGGACTGCAACGGGGAGTCCATGAGGAACCTTTCAGAGGTAGCAGTGGAGCTCTACCAGCCCCAGGTGAGGGAAGGGGAAGTGGTCACCACCATGATCTGCATAATGAAACAGCTATTCAGATACGAGACACAAACTCCTCTCTGGTCAGTGTCTTCCATTTTGCACAGTTAAGCAAAGTGACCCCTGGGTTCAGTGTTGTGAGCGCGACAGCTAAGAGAGGGCTCAGCCACCTACAGGATAGATACACCAGACAACAGCAAAGGTCAGACACTGACATGGAAAACTTCACATTTTAGCAAGTTTCATTCAAGCTTTGCTCACCAAAAGTTTTAAACGTGTGAGCTCTGCTAACAGGTTAAGAGTATGCATCAGAGAATAATAAATTCTGATTGATATTAATTAATTGCAGTTAATATTGATAATTTTTAAATTAGTCATGGTATTTACTATGCAGACAGTTTCTCGTTTATGACATGGGGAGTTTCCCTTTTCTGGATCTTGATTATACTCTAAAATTCAGCCTTTACCTCGGTGAGGCAGAACAATTATTAATTTGTTTGGAATTCACAGCTTAACTTGCACACAAATAGAATTAATACTGCATGACTGTATGAGATATCCTATAAACAGGGCCCTCAAGCTTGTTTCAGTGAAAATCAAATGTATTTTATCACCTTTGTGAATATACAGCTACGAGCAGGTTCTGAAGTAGAGAAGGTATCATATGTACTGACAGTGTTTATGAGAGCAAGTGGTGATAAAAGAGCAGTAAACAATTTTTTTAAGAAATATTAGACAGTTTGGTTTCAAATGAGGACTCTAGAAATGAGCAGGGAAAAGCTGACTTGTCAAGCAGAAAGATTTTTACTGATTGTGTGTATTCTAGCCCGAACAAACAACACCTCCCACAAGCCCCCTAAACTCGTGATATCGATAAATTAGGCAAAAAAGAAGCCCTGAATATTAAATACTCACTTTTAAAAATGTTAACAGTGTCTGAAAATTACTATTGATTACTATTACAGGATGCAATGTAATTCAACATGAATTGGGACAAAATTAAAGCATTAATTTATTTTTAACAAATTAATATATGAGTTATTCTGTATGGCTGTCGTGCTCAGCTCTGCGGTATTGAGAACATTCCCTTTTCCAGGACAGATTCCCAGGAGGAGCCTGCCCACTGCTGCACACATCTCAGGAGCTGCTCAAGTTTCCATCCTCAGCTGCAGGTCACCACATTTCCATATTGCTGTGGGCTGGTTTAGCAGAGCTGAACGTTTCCTCTATTCTGACTTCTCTGTGGCGGTGTTTGGGGGATAAAGCAGGACACATCATCTTTTCCTCCACACCGACACGCTCACCAGGTCCCACAGGGCCTTAATTCTCCCTTCCCTCTGCTTACCTCGCTGTCACCGGTACGTGCAGACCACCCTGTGCAGCTCTGAACCTCAGCACCGAAGCCTTCAGGCTGGGTTGTTATGAGGTGTCAGTACCAGACTCACCCTGCTTCCACCTAAACAGCATTTCCATGGAACAAGATTAGATCCGTGGCGAGCGTGTCCACGCTGCCTGATGTTCTCAGAGTCCTTGGAGCTGCTGCTGACAGAGGCAGCCCAGAGCCAGACACAGTGTGATCCCACGGGCAGCTAATTGGCCCTAGCGAGCTAATACTGGAGAGCTGGTAAAAACCTGTCCTTGCTGAAACCTGTGCAGCCGTGGATTCATACTGGCTCTGACATGTACGAGCTCTGTTTCCAAACTACTGTCAAATGATGTTATTTTTGCTGGGAGCTCAAATATAGAAGGTATTTGCAATCTGCTGGATTGATAACTAGCGAATTTCTCCTTTATTGTTTTACAGCAAAATCCTATTTACAGCAAAACCTGTCATTTCACAGCATCCACACACATTTAAAAGAAAAACTTTTGCTTACTACAGAAAATAATACGGAAAAGACTAACTTCAGGGACTATTTAACAATACCTGCAAAATACAGGAAGGGATTAAAATCTTTAGACCACATTTAAATTCCTATGAACTTTTTTATTATGGAAAATACAGGTAGTGGCTGTTCTTCTTTGCATTCTGATATTATATTAGTAATTACTGTGTGGCATTTCTGTGCAAATATTTATTTATCATTAGCTTTATGATTCTCTTTCTTTTTTTACCACGACAGCTATTCAGCTCCTCTAACAGTTATGTAAAGATGCCATTTGGGAACCCTAAATTGTACATTTTCTCCATATGTGGCACACCCAGCCTCCTGTTCTCACATATACGTACGGCCGACTGCACCAAACTATCTTATATTTCATGCAGTAAACCAGTTTCTAAGCATTACCATATAAACATCAGGTGAAATATAACACAGCTTAAAAGACCTCATTAAAATGTATTTAACAAATAAATTTTGTCAACTGGAATGGAGTCAAGGAACCCTCTTGCCATTTATTTATATGGAGCCTGGTGTTCTTTTTATCGATGTCAATGGGAAACTAAGTGATTCTTCTCTCGTGTTGGATTTACTGTAGTACAGATCCACTGGCTTCAGTACAGCTACTTTTGATTTACACTGTTGTGAGAGGAGAATTGGATCTAGAGCTTATAGCAAAGAATTTGTAAGTGACTACTGAAAAGGCAAAGTACTCAGTGTGCACAGGGAAGGACGCCTTGCAAAGATAACTAGTCATTTTTATGTACAGTTCACTTGGTTTTCTGCTTGGAATACTCAGTCAACAATCACTTCTAGCAGATCACATAGAAATCCGGTTTATGAGACATTAAATCAGGTTTAGGGTAAATTTTCAACGTGCCCTAACTAACATGGCTGAAAAAAGGTGGGTGCATTTACTTGTGCAAGTCGAGTGGCTACTCACCCCATGTTAGCATGTGCACAAAAAAGGTGCAAATGCTCACCTGGCAATTTGGTCCACACACCTCGAGTTTTATTTGAAATAAAATACTTAATTGTGTCCAAATATTTTGTTTTTCTTTAAGATTCAAAATTCCTTGTCAATTTCTTTTAGATGAAACGACAAACTGTCTCCTGGCAGTACAGGATATCTGAGGATTATTGGCAAACACAGAGTTTTGCAGATCTACACAATGTTTAAGAATTTACAAGCTAACTAACACACAGGTTATCCTGCAAAAAAAAAAAAAAAAAAAAAAAATCTAGGTTGTGGACTCAAAACCATAGCAAGGGTTCAGTTATTTCTACTGGGGAGAGAGACACCACCCTACTCAGACCTCTCGTGAAATTTCTGCCTCTAAGCAAAGCTTAAGATCCTATTTGGTTTGGACAGAAGGCCAGAATCAGTGAGATTGAAGTGATGTCGTGTCATCTCATTAACAAAAGACCACATACAACAACTAGCAGTGACTCTTCTGGTGCCATCCATTCTGTGGGTAACATGAGGATCAGCAAAGGCTCAAAGTGGTCTCTGTAGGACATCACACAATGCACAGCTCCCTGTCCTGAAGGGTGCCCCTTTGTGAGTGCTGAGGAGGATGACAGGCCTTGATTTGTTGCCTGGCTGATGGAGCCCTGATGTGAATCATGTTCCAGTGCTAGATCTTTATGTTTAGAGTACTAAGCATATAAATAAATCTCTATGCAAGTTAAGATGTAAGCAGGTATCGTTCAAAGCTGAAGATGTGTAATTTTACATACCCATAAGTAGGAACAACACCGTACAGTTAAGTTAGCTTCGTGTTGGGAGCAATCTGTAACGGGTGGGCAGGGGGCATCAGGTGGGGTAGGGTATTCATGGGAAAACAACTCAGCCAGGCATCACTTAATCAAAACTCTTGGCACAGTAATCTTATTCACAGTTTGGTTTCCCTTTGCCTAATACTCCTCTGCCTTCTGTGCCCTGCCAAATTCAGAGCTCGTAAAAACGCTTTCCTTTTTCTGTTCCGTTTCTTGTGAGCTTCCACCATTTTTGTATTCCTAATATATAACATACAAATATATGTGTGTGTGTGTGTGTGTACATTTAGATCAATCTAATTAAATTGCTTCAAGTCTTTATCTGGAAGCTATGTAATTGTTTACATGGATTTATTTTTCATTGATAGGGAAACTAAATACAAGGCAGACAGATTGTGGTTTAAGAGGGGTTGTATCTATGTAACAAAATTGATTTACTGTTAAATAAAGTGGTACAAATTACACTATAGACAAGACCCTCAGATTTGGAGTTCTGCTAGCATCAGTGGAGCTGAGGAAGTTTCAAGCCAGGTCTTTTTCACTCAAATGATGACAGTAGAGGCACATATCACTTATTTTATTTATCAAGGGAGGTTTGAAGAGGCCTGATCACTCAGAAGATGCAGGCCCTTGTCCTCAGCTGTACTGAATAAAATGAGCTTCCACTGAGCTGGAGCGTCGCGGTATAGATGGCTGAAGATTCCCCCCAATGACCACAAACCTTTCAAAAGCTGGCAGTTAGCAACACGCTGCTCTCTAAGGCAGAACATTTGTGTTTGGATTCCCACATGGTCCTTTCCTACCCATCTCTTATTCAGGGTACATTTTGAACTGCTAGGGACTTAAATGCCAGCAATATTCACACGACAGCTATCGCTACATCAATAGAGATCGTGCTACTGGGCTCTCTTTTCAAGTCCTGGGAGACATCATAACAGCATCTCTGTCTTGCCTTGTTCCAGGCAGCTGAATAGAGGAATACAGCTTAAAAAAAAAACAGCCAAAGAACCAGAATTTTACTAGCAAGTGAGTGGTATTAGTCATCCAGCACAGCACAGTCTGCATTCTCAGAGACCTTATGGATACTATAGCTCTGTTCCTAAACACTCATGTGATGTCAGTAACCAGAATATGGAACAAGCTATTGGATCTTCAGGCACATTAATGAGTTGAGGTGACATGCTCCATATTTGAAAGACTCCCCTTCTGCTAATGTGTGAGAAGACTTCGCTAATGATCTGAGCAGTTGCAATTCCATGATTTAAGCAAGGTTCATATGGCTAAAAACTTAAACAAACACATGCTCAAACCAGCCAAGCAGGAATGCATGCCCCAGCAGTGGCGTGAGGCTGAGTTAAATTGTTTTAAGGAAGCAAACTGCTTTGTTTAAGGAAACACAGAGCAGAGGTGAAGCCTGTAAGATCACCCTGTGCACCAACATGTAGATTTTAGGGCACACATCTGCTGGAACCTCAGCTGTTGAAGTCCAGCAGCCAGCCCTTTGCAGGGAAAAGAGGTGGAAGGTACCTCCTCTTCTGTTCCTGGAGGAAATCTTCCCTTCCTGCCCGTCTCCAGCCTCTGTAGAACATCCTGCTAATGTGTGTTGGGCTGACAGTGTCAGTCACGACAATTATTTGTATCACTTTCTTCCCCCATTGTAAAATGAAATTGTAGAAGAAAAGACATTTAGTAGATTATTTAAAATCAGAATGAAGTTAATGCCTTTTATGATAGAAAATTGTACAGGGGAGTCAGGTACCTCTGACAATTTACAAAGATAGCATTTTTGCTTGTGCACTTCCTAGGCAACAACTCAAAATAATCTAGAAAATACTCTGGAAGTGTCTAAGCAACAGAAGAGAACTGAAAACATTTACTGTACAACTAACTGCATTAGAGTAATCAAATCTCCATAAAACAAGAGGAAGAATTAAATTAATGGAGCAATAGTTTGACAAGTTTGGCTTCAGTTAGTAGACATAAGCAAAATCATTACTTAAGCATGTTGTTAATTAAGTTTAAATCAAGAATAAATTGAATGATATCTGTTAATTAGGCTTGTGTGCAAAAGAAAATAACAGAAGCAACACATTACAGTAGGCTATAAATATGTTTGCACAATCCAGTTACACATGAGGTGTGAGTGAGGGAAGAGGGAGCACACGTGGGTGTGTCTGTGTGGATTCACAGGAAGGCACCTTCCTGCTTTGTTTCAGGTCCAAGGTGTTTTACTGTTCAATACAGCTGAATGAACAGAGGATCCAAGTCTGTCCTCAGCTCACTCCGGGCCACTGATGTAGCCATTTCTCAATTAGGCATGCCAGTGAGGACACCCAGAGAAGACTCATGATCTCTGTGAAGTGCAGTCCTCATGCATACTGATACAGTGAGAGTCCAGGATCCCAGTTCCACAGGAGGTAATGGCCCAGTAACTGGGAGGAGGATGGGTCATAAGAGGGTAGAATCTCCTAAATATGTTGAGCCCTTAAATACGCTGTAACCTGCAGACTGTAGTAAAAGGCTGTGTAGGTGTTCAGATGGCATTAAAGTTCTTGATAAAGGAAAAATACTGGGTCTGAAGAGAGAGAGATCAAGTCACATGAAGTACTTTTGTGTCCCTGGCTGATTTGCTCACCTCTAAGTCACCCCTGAACGCACTTGTGCCCATGCACCTATGTGTTCATCAACAGCCTAGGAAATGAAAGACGGACTTACGTTAACTGAGTGATTCTGTGACCCAAGTTGAATGATACTGATATTTATGTACACACACTTCTTAAATCAGCAGTTTAGCCAAAAGGACAGAACTGTCCATGGGAGCTTGGTGTGCTGTGAGAGCAGTGAACACAACATCAGCATAATCAGGTAGACAGCAGCTGACCTCAGTCTGCACGTCAGCATCACTGTAGTCACGGCAGTGAGAAGAGGACAGCTCTGTAGCCAACATCATCCGTGGAAAAGGTCTTAAGAATTTTTAGTTGTTAAAATTTCAGCCTGGGCTGACTTGTAGTCTATGTAATTTTAATAAAATGAAGGAAATATTATAATTTTCTTTAGGGAAGGGGAAGTAAATCAGAAAGTTATGTGCTTTTGTGCCTTCCTGTGTCCTTTTACCAAATCCTACCCAAAGGATTTTCCCTCACTGTAAGGGATCATCGTCTTTCCATGGCCTGTTACAGAAATGCCTGTAAGCCAGTGCTTGAATTTATTTTTGAAGTTACAGGTTCCTGAGTCTCTCTGATATCACAGCTGTCACTCAAACAACATACAAAAATTGGACCAAGGGGAAAAATTAAAGATATGGCGAGTACTGGGTTGACATTAAGGAATGATTTGTCTTTCAAGTGTGCAAACAACTTAAGAAAAATGGAATCTAAAGCACTTATTTATACTAGTATTTCAAGGAGATATTTAATCAATTCTGTGGGATATTTTCTGCACTATACTATTAAACAAAGAGACCCAAAAGCCTCAGGTCACCAAACATATTGATTGAAATGACCCAGACCTGTGCCTCAGGAAATTACTACACGGAGAGCCTTTTTATGTGTGTGGACAGACAAAATGGGTACATGGGCTACCAGGCTGTGCATAAAGAGTTTGGTCTTCTAAAACAAAGCTCAGAAACTTCAGTATCCACCAGTCTGTGGGACAGGAAAATTCTTAATGTTTCCAAAAACTAGGTCATGAATATAGGGTAGAAGAGATCTTACTCCATACAATTATAAAAATAATAATCTAGAGCCAAAGAGTAGTTACTGTGGGAAACCAAAATGTTGAAAGCCATCAGACATTAAACATCTCCCATATTATAGTGCATGAATGCCCTTTTTTACATGCTTCTGATAAAAACTATTTCTAATGTCTGCAGTGTAGTTCTTACTATTCTTGTTGCTTCCTATTACATTATCAGGGTAGAAGAAAATTAAAGGTTCTCATTAACTTGCATGAGTTACAACTTAAAGAAAATGTCAATCAGTATTAGAGTAGTTTAAAACCTGAAGAGAAGTTGACAGCTCAACTGTTACATGGAAACAGTGCACTGGTGGAGAAAAGGCAGTTTCTCCCTCCCCAGCATCATTAGGCACACGCTCTGTGTTATTTGTGAGTTCTTTTCTCACAGTCTCATTTCTGACCTTTCTTTGTCAAGTGCTCATTGAAGGTGAGGTTTGCATTTATCTACCTGCTGGGCTCCCATCTGCTGCTGAATAAGCTCAGACCTAGACTTCCAGTCACAAAGCTGACAGACGTGGTCGGTTTTTGCATGCACTTTGTTATTTATTGCAGCCACTGGCAGCCTGTAACTCTTTAATAAATGTCAGGAGAAGTGAGCAGATTTGAGATGTACTGCTCAGACTTTTCCAGGTGATAGAGTTTGGGTGCTGGAACTGTAACTCTGCCTTGTCGCCCGCTTCCCTGTTCCGCTGGCAGCGTGGCAGGTTCCAGGTTCAGGTCTTCTCCAGTATGAGGGTGCTGCTGCCCTCTGATCAGGTTTGAGAGATATCCAATGAGGGTTCTATTTCCCAAAGTATTTTGAACCCAGTAACTCAAACTGAGAACAACAGAAGTGGGTTCAAGAAGAGTGATGGTTCCTCTGTTTGTTAACTGGGAACTGAACTACTTTGAAAAAAAACCCAAATGCATCCAAAATAGCTATTATTATCTGATAAATACTCAGAAATATGAAGGGCTTACCTACACATTAACTTAAGGAAAAATAAGAAAAATATAAGAAGCTATCACTGATTCTATTGATTTTTTGGCCACTCCAAAGTATTCAAAATGCCTAAGAAATACACAGAAATAATGAGAATGGCTTAAGAAATATATGGACTGATTCTTTTTTTTAATATGTCTTTTACTGTTTTCATGTCATTTTCATTTTTTCTCACATATCCATTGGGAATGAGCACTTTTAAAATAACAACAGCTTCATTTTATATATATCCACTCTCAGACCAAACTGCAGGACTTGCAGCAATTACACGGAACTGGAAAGCCCTGTTATCATCAGCCACTGAAAATCAGGCTCATACACTGAGGCAGGGATCAAAAACCCCCAAATTCCAACTGGTACTCCAGATATTACTGGAAAGTGTACCCATAAAATAGGACATAACTTCAAAATAAAAATCTGATAAGGATGTCAATAACAACCCTCAGGATTCAA
Source organism: Caprimulgus europaeus (assembly GCA_907165065.1). Next base: position 1,276,571 of record OU015543.1, on the reverse strand, counting down.
AGCACAACTTCAATAATTATAATCAGCAAAGTGAGGCAAAGCATTTAAAGCCAAGCACAGCTCTCTTTTTTCCCCACAAAGAACCAAGCTCAGCAAAACTAAATTAAATACACATGAGAAGAGAAAGTAATATAAAGGTTGAAGGAAAGAGTAGTTAATAAACTATAACATATATTTAAAGTGGAAACAAAATTTAGGTTTGGAAGTATTCAGTGTAAATGTGAATGTCTTAAAAAAACAGAAGGAAAGTGAAATCTTAATTAAATAGTGTTAATTAATGATAATGGGTAGCTCTCTTCAGGAGGAAAACAACCTACAGTTAAACAATGAAGTTCAATTAGTAGTTACAATCCAAGGTTTATAAATATCATGCTGTCTTGGAAATGCAGATTTAAGGATTCTGATCCCTGCTACCCTAAGGTAAATACAGAGTAACTGCAGCAAAATTATGTGGACTTAGGCAGGCATAACTGACAGCAGAATTCAGCTCTCATCTACTACTGGTAATTCCCACTGAGTTGATGATGCTATTTCAAGCTCAGTCAATGATGTGCTAAAAGGAAAGCCCCTATAAAAATGTCAGTGCAAACAAAAGGGAAGATTAGGATGATTTCCCCAAAGCTGACGGAGTTCCGGATGCTCCAGATGCCACTCTGCTAAGCAGCTGAAGACTTTCCTCTACTGCCTGTAAAAGGATTTCTGAAGAACAAATATTTTGCTGTGGCATTCCCTAAATTGCAGAAGATCACAGGTATTTTGAAGGCACCTCCCAGGGTGGTCTCTCACCCTGGGAAGTCACAGTTTTCCACCTATTTGTTTCAAATCACACAACAGCTAAGTGTAATAATAGTATTTGAAGGAATGTTTCCTACAGATGTGCTAACTGCACAGCACTTCCTGGTGCCGCTGCACGCTGCCTACTGGAAGAGCTTACCCCAAGCTCCAAAGGAAAGGGGTGGAAATAACAGGAGATTGACACTGAGGGCACATCTGTGCTGCAGACCATAGCATCCTGCTCAGGTGTCACCCAAGGTGGCTTGTGAAAACTGCCCAGCCACAGCAGCAAGGATCTCCGTGTAAGGGGTATTTTTTAGTTTTGTTTCAGTTTGTATTTTATCCATGGGATAAAGTTAAAATCCAAGGCAAGGCACCAACCTAGGCATCCCAGATAAAATGTCAGCAATAGATTTATGATGGCTGAAAATGAGAAATCAAAACACTTTAAAAATTATTCAGCTCTCTTTCTTACAATGGCTCTGAAACTTGTCTCTAGCTATAGAGTACCTTTTCCTATCTACAAGACCTTGGGTGAGAAGATGCACTGTCCCAAGTATCAGAAGTGTGGGACTGCTGAAGGGAGTTGCTTACTGAGAAGCGTGTTTTCAGATGTCTTTGAAATCCCTACATACCCCCACAAATCCTCATCCATGCTCTGCCCACACACATAGGGTGATGTAAGATATTTTTATTTCTGCTGTCATGTTGGGTGGTTCCCTGGATGTGAACTAAATCTCAGCAAGTAGAGATGAGGAGAAGATGTGATCTGGGGGCCTACAAGAAAGCTGGGGAGAGACTTTTTACAAAGGCAGGTAGAACAAGGAGAAATGGTTTTAAACTGGAAGAGAGGATGTTTTGATTAGATATTAGGAAGAAATTCTTTGGTGTGAGGGTGGTCAGACCCTGGCCCAGGTTGGCCAGAGAAGCTGTGGCTGCTCCTCCCTGGAAGTGTTCTCGGCCAGGTTGGATGAGGCTTTGATCAACCTGGTCTAGTGGAAGGTGTCCCTGCTGCTGGCAGGGGGGTTGGGACTGGATGAGCTTTAAGGTCCCTTCCAGCCCAAACCATCCTATGATTCTATGCAAGCACACTCTGGAGCTGAACTGAAACTCTGAAATAGATGCACATTTTAAAAACTCCAGGTTATTTTTACAGGACTGGGCTGTTAAAACAGATATATATTTTTGCTGAAAGTATTGACCTGCTGCTTATAGCTATTAGAGACTCTGGCCAACGCTAGCATGGCAGCTACAGGTGATTATACAGTTACCAATGGGTTATTAAATCTTCTCCAAATCAATGCTTCATCTCCTGGAAATGGATTTAAAAAGCTGGGGTGGTACAGAAACACCCAAGGGAATTATACAGAAGCCATCCTATATTTTTAAAAAATCTAATTAACTGTAAAGTAATTTTACTGCACTGAGACCATAATAGCAGAGACGTAAGAGGAGGAGCAGTAATTTGTTTTCCTGCCTATTGATTTCTGGAAGGTAACTGGAAGAGGCAGGTATTTTTAGTCCATCTTAAAAAAAATGGTTTTAAGTAAAGCTTTTTTGGTACTCAGGGAGAAAATTTAAACAACATTTAAATGTCTTGTTTTGCTGCATGCTCTACTCCCATTTTGGAGTTTCATCAGTAAGTAGGAGTACACAGTTAGTAGCTGTGGAAATGGGCTGGGCTGTGCTTCGGAGTTTCCTTTCTGATCCATCAGAATATTGACTTTACATCCCCCCCTGCGTTCCCAATATGATACTGATGGAAGGGAGCTCTGCAGGCCCACCAGGTCACCCACAGCAGTGCTCAGGAGTGTGTTTTGCTGCTCCTCACACCCTCTTTTCTTTCCAGTGAAACTGTCACTTTTTGCAAGGAACACTGAAAACATCTGCCAGCGTCGGTACCGGTGGGGAGGCCTTTCCACCTGAGCAGCTGCCTGTCTGTTTGACAAGGATGTTACAGCAGCCTGATAGAAAGGAAGTTCCAAGAGCACTGAGGCACGTCTCGTGCTGGCCACCACGGCTGCTGCTGAGGGTTGACACATCCATTCTTGCAGAGAATGGCTGCCAACGGGTGGCAGGCTGCTCTGAATTTTACATGAACCTGTCAATACAGTACATGATGTTACCATTCTGGCGCTCCTCAGAGACCTAAATCAGCAAAACATCACCTCATCATTTACTGCAGGAATAACATTTTGTCTGATATTAACTAAATTCTGCTCTTATTTATGCCCTGTTGGTTTTGTTTTCAGAACATCTCATACACGTACAACAAAACATCGTTGCTGTACCCGATCCTGCCTTCAGTAATAGAGCAGCAACTTTTTTTTAAGCAGTGGTGTTCTGCTTTCTCCATGTCTAAGGACAGAAGGTTCAAGGAATGGAATCCTTGTCTCAAAATAAATACAAAATCCCTACTGATTTCATTCTGGGATTTTAAATATAGAAAGAAGATGTGATGACAAAGTGTAACATGAAAAAGGGCTTAATTTTGGCCAGTGCAACTTTTCCAGGACCTGGACCAGAAACCTGTTGTAGCTGAGGCTTCTTTGTGAAGCCAATGAAAGAACAAGACCAGATGTTGAACTACTTAAATGTTAGAGAGGGCTTGACTGGACTGGCAGGTCACTTTTCAGACAAAACCTGTAACGTTGTGAGGAATGAGGTGTCCCTGGAACACCACGTAATGATGCTTCTCAGCAGGTACTTCACTGACAATATATTTTGCAGAAACTTGGGAAGTTACTTTTGATCTTCTCTGAATCAGGATTGCAAACACAATTAAAAGAGAAGATTTCACTAAGTTCTAACCATCTTTATTTTGGTTTCAGGGCATCTAGTAATATATAAGGTAAGCATTTTCTCTTTAAACAGAATGAGCTTTCCCACTCGGTGTCACAGTATCCTTGGTTGTGCTGTAGCCATAATTTCACAAGAAAAATTCTGGTTTGGTGTTTTAAAAGTCACCTTCTCCCCATTACATTAATCTGCTAAAGTCTGACTGCTGCAGGTTAAACTCTCTCCCACAATTTATCACACACACACACACACACAAGCACACACAGAGCCTCTCTCACACACACTGCTCTAGCTGGCTTATTTCTGGAGTGTAATAGGCTTTCCTTCACTCTTAAATCTGTGTTTTAATTTTAGTTCACTCTCTTTCAAAGCCAGAAGCCTACAGTCTCCCTGTCCCTAATTTTTGCTCCATCTGCATCTAAACTGCAGGGTAGATAGTCAGTGTTATGATAAAGTGAAGCACTTAAGGAAAAAATCATATCAAAAGTCTTGTTTCTCAGAAGTAAAAGCTAATACACAGTTTTGGGAGAAACATTACAGTTGCAATTCTGTGCACATAATGCAACTATTTATCATTGTTGGGCACTTTTGACTGGAAGATTCAAGATTTACTTCATAGTTTCAAGACATTTGCAAGAATGTAAAGGAGAAAACATTTGGTAAAAGATGATCCCATATGTTATAAATAATGACTTCTGTGGTGTCACCATAAAATATCTTATAATAATGAACCAAGGTGAATAATTGACACAATTTTCTATTGGCTTGAAAAATTAGATTATTTTTTAGGAACTAAGTGAACAATAAATTTCAGTTCCAAGTAAGCAGCGTTGCAGATAGTCTCCAAACCTTATGCAAATATCCACATGAGTAAGGGAAATACTGGCCAACCAAAGTGAACGTTGCTATACTCTGTCAAACCAATATGACCGTATAAGTCACTGGTAGCGTATGTTCCACCAGCTTAATAATTTTTAAAGGCTTTTAAACCAATTTTCAAATACACCTGAAGTGGTCTGTCAGTTCTGTGAGAATTATAATTGCTGTTCCAATGACCACTAAAGTATTAGAGCACTGCAATCAGCTGGTTTGCTCACGTGTTCTGAACTTGTGCTTTGTTTTTCCATAGTGAGTGATTTTCCTCAGAGAGTGGCTGCTGCCCTAAGTTGTTCAATACATTTAAAGATTTGTTAGTGCATTCAGTAGCAAATACATTCTTGTAAAATACACTGTGGGTGTAACCAAATAAAGGTAAAGGCTGAAACTCTCCCTTTTTATTGTCAGGAAGGATGACATGGTATATGGAAAGCTCAGAGGTTAATACACTAATAAAAGTGAAGTCAACCCCAGTGATCTGGTTTGATACACTGTCTGCTAGGTCTGTGTAACCCTATCCAGAACTAAATATCCTATTTGTTGGAATCATGAGTATTCAGATCAGTGTCCTTCTTGTATACATATACATGAAACTGTATATGCTTCTCCAGCAGGGGAAAAAGGTATCCAATGCCAAATTATTTCAAAGGGTCCTTGGGAATGTGATTCCTCCCTGTGGCTGTGGAACATCTCTGCTGTAATCTGGCTGGAGCTGCAGCTGCTCCCAGTGCCTGGGGAGCCAGGTGCAAGACTGGCATCTGCTCCTGCTGGGGACAGTCGGCTCCTTTGCCTTCTCTTCTCACTAGCACAGGAAACAGGATTTTATTCTTAATATTTAGCTGTTTTCTGTGTAGCTGCAAAATATACCTACCTGCCTCTTCATGTATGAGGTCTGCTTATCTTTGTCTAGCAGACTGGATGGAGGCAATCAGAGTATCACTTGTGCAACCAGGGCACTCATCTCGGTGTGTGTAGATCCACGGCAGCAGCTGAGCTGAGCACAAACCTGGGCTGTAACACCCCACACATGGCAGCCTCCAGCAACAGCAGAGCTCTTTAGTGACCAGCACATAAAGCCACGCACTATGTGCTCTCAACATCTAATGTTGTATCAATAACTCACTAAGTAATATCTGAATTAACAAGAATATGAGCTAACTGACCACTGACTTCCTGATTTGGATGCAAACCCTTTCCACAGGGCCTGCCTATGGCTCAGCATACAACTCTATAAACTCTCCTGCTACTTAAGCCCTCATTACTAACATCTTATTTTGACTTATAAAATTATATCCAAGCATAAGATTCCTGCTAAAAAATAAGCCTAATTTCCATGGCACTAGGAAAGAAAAGTTTCCAAGTTTCTTTTGAAAATTAAAAGTAGATGTGGTTTGCTAGAGAGATAAATTCTCTAGATCTTGGCTCAGCTACAGAAATAATTCCAGGAGAAACAGCTTCCTCCCCTCCAAATCTAACAACACTTAACAGCAGGAAAACAATTCAGTACAAACAGGAGCTTTGCAACTGCCAGGAATGAAATCCTGGCTTCACTGAAGAAAAAGAGACTTCTGCCATCAATTTCAGTGAAGCCAAATTTTCTTTCCAGGTCATTTGAATCCATGTCTCGCAGCTGGTTGCCCAGCTCTAGAAGCACCACAGAATGGTTTTTGGCAGTCAGATGCTACTAGAACACTCAGCGTCTGCCTGCTCCTTTGGCCAGTGAATTTCATCAAGGCAGAGCTGGTATCACGCAGAATCAGGCTGCAGGCTGCCAAGGCAGAAAAATGTCCTGCTCAGAAAAGGACTTGTTCAGGTTGATGTGCATTTCCCAATCTGTGGTCATGGCTGTTTGTGTCTGCAGGCCCAGGACAGGGCAGCTCATTCTGGTGATGAACATCTGTGTGACGCCCACCTTCTCTAAGGAGCCACCAGTTTCCCTTATTTGAATAATAGTAAAGGTAAAGACAACTGCTCACAACTCTCATTATTTACCAACCCTAGGCACAGAAGAAAGAATGTCCTATGTGAACGTAGTAGGAGACTATAGCAGGCTTTATGTTGAATATTTCTATAATCAGTAAGTGATTTGTTCATTATTTTTTTCTGGAAGAAAAGTGGTTAGTGTTAGTCCAATAGTCAGCAAGTTTTCTGTTGTGTTTTAGCTCTTTATGGTTTTAGAACTATTAACCACTTTTACAGATAGTAAAACTGGGTTTTTCAGAGGAGCCTGAGGAAGTCAGACATCATTGAAACTCAGGAGGGATTTGGCACTCAATATTTTAAAAAAACCTAGCTAAAATATATGATTTTTTGTGACTCAGAGTCTTGAGAAATGGAGGCATCTCTTTTATCCTAAAAATAGAATTTTACAATATCCTAGAAGCATCAAATTATCTAGGACAGACCTGATAATTTCAGTGGATGTTCTACAAACTATAAAGAATATTTCCAACATCATTGTTTCTCCTGCAGCATTTTCTCCTTTTGAATTCTTTACACCTAATTCACAAACCTTTTGTTCACACTGATACAGCACCCTTCCTTGCACAGAAAAACCCCACCCTGACCTGTGTGCAGTAACCCTAGACCTTTCCAATCACTTACAGATTTGTCATCGTTGCTTGGCATTGAGAACACTGTCCTGCTGTTCTGCAACACAAAGTATATTCAGGATATTAAAGTGGACACAGACACTATTTGCCAGAATATTTACCTCGTGATTTCCCTATATCGAGTACTGTGAGGAATATAAATAGTTGCAACAGTCTACAGCCCGAAACCTGAAAAGAGACTTAAGGAAACGTGGGTGGATGATCAAGCTACTAATGCAAGAGTCAGGAATGACTGTGTGGTTTGAATATGGTTGGGGTTTTTTTGGCTTTTTTTTTTGCTCTCTTTCAAGTTCAGAGGCTGTTTCACACTGTAAAGTGTTCTCTTTTAATTAAGTTGGGACAGGTTTTGTATTTTTTGGAAAACTTGCAAAAAACAAGATTTAGAAAGATCTCTTGAGTTTCCATGTTTGGAAGTTTATTAAAAGTATTCTTTTCTTTATATTCCATTTTGCTTGATAGTTATTGCGGACGATCTTGCCAAATCAAGTTTTCTGTTCCGTAGCTTACAACAGAAACAGCCATTTATTGTAGGAAGAATTTCACATTTAATGTGGTTGAATTCAGTGCTTCTCCAGTCCTTCCCCTTCTCATTCACTCTTTTGTCTACAATTTCTCTTTAGACCTAAATTAATAAGCATAAAGAAAAGGAAACAGAAATGCACCTTGTCCAAATCTGATGTTACTGCTTACAGCCTAGCTTGGGCTGCCAAAAGCATGAGGTGCTGCTGGAGAGTCCTTGAAATCCATCAGGATTTCTGCAGCCGTTACTGAGCGTAGATGGTTCAGATGAGTTTAGACACTCGAGTGAGAGGTGGCTGCAGAGCCACAAATAGAGTACTGTGCCATGAGAATTGTTTCTGTTCATTTAGCCATCATGGGCTCAAGATTTGGACATTGAAGGGAGCAAGCTGCTCAGCTGCCATTGAATTTCAATTAGGAAATGGTATCCAGCTCCACTAGGGACTTGTGACCTAACTCAGCCTAAATTGTTAGGACCAAAGCCAAGGAGTGGTCAACTGTGTCTCAGCTGCTCTGGAAGCTCTAAGCAGCTCTCTGAATCCTGGAGTGCATTTTAACATACTCCTTCACACGGACCTGGGGAGAATGAGAATCAGCTGCCTCTATTTACTGAGCTCCCTGAAGGAATTTGTGAATGAACTGCATTAAGAAGCTGCTGATGCCTTGTGGGGAATCTCTGAAACATATTTTGTTTGGAATCGATTCTTTATATGCCCTGTAGCATATTTTCTCTGTCTCTTTTCTTTAGCACTGCAATCCTTATGAGAACAGTGGTTGCTTTTTTTGGGGCAAGATCTCAGACTGGATTTCCATGTTTAAGTATATGCTGTTTGAAGCAGCAATTAATGCAAACTCTATTCCCCAGAAGGAAATTATTGGGATTTTTTTCTCAGGAAGGATGAATGGAAAATAAGCTCAAGAATTCTGTTAGCTTGCCTGATGAGGGTGCAAGAGAGACATAAGAGAATGAGGAGAAACCTGTGTCTTTCCTTGCAGATCTTGGCTAGGAATTGCATAAACAGGCCTTTTGGTACTACTCAAGACGACCTGAGGGGGTTTGAAAGTAAGGCTGTACGCTGCAGGACTGAAGTACGACAACAAAAGTGTCATTATTTAATTTATTTTACTTTTTTACGACACAGATAGCATAGTAAGTGCATCAGACATTCTGGGATTCTACCATCTCGCATTTCATTGCTGTCATCTCAGTTTGCCAGCGAAACAGTATTTTAATAAGAACGAGCCAAGAATATTGAATGGAATCCAGGACTGCAACTGAATTTTTCCTCTTTCATGTGACTACAAATACTACAGACATGGCCAGAAAAGCTGTGTCTTCACTTACAGATAAGCAAGTATATTTTCCTTAGATTATATTTTGAATGACTGCCAGAAAGAATTAGTCCTCCTCGGCGCAGGGTGGCTGAGGAATCGAGTGCACACAGCCCACAGCAGTGTTTATGTGCCATTGTCACTGAGAAGACGTTGGGAAACTGGTTGGACAGTCACAGGCCTGGCCAGCTCTCCAGAAGGGCTCTTCAGGAAAACTAAATCATTGGTATAATTATTAAAGATGATACAGAACCAGTAAGATATACTTAAATTAGGACTAAACCCTTACCACTGAAGATTTAATTTCAGAGGTGAAACACTTACATAATGAGTAGGGAGTGACACAGAGGACTATAATTTCTTAAATTCTTGTTTTTAAGGGTAACAATGACCACTGAATAAAATAATGGCAATTGCATTACAAAGTTAGACATGTGCATGCACTTCTGAAAATGGAATTTTAAAGCTGAAGCAAAACCTTCCCTTGCACAAAACACACAAAAGAATAAGGATAATTTTTTAATGATGGAAATTATATTTTAGGATTAAATTCCAGTCTTAAATACAGCTAGATAATGCCAGTGATTTGGGACTGTGGGTAATTAAAAGGAAGAAGGTCTTTGCCTTTGCTGATGGTTATTAGAGCGAATCCCAGGCGGTACCAAGAGTAACAGCATTTAGCTATTTGTAACCGAGAAGTCTAATGAAGAACTGCTTTACCCTGTATTTACTACAGAGTTTCATAAAGCTGAGCTGACATCTCTAGTAGCTTTATGTTTGTTCAAAAATACCACATGATATTTAAAGGTGTTTTACTAGAACAAGGCTGCTCCTGTTGCCTAATACTGCACAACAGCTTCCATTGGAGCTACTACTGAAATAAGATAATTTTCTAAAATAAATGACCAAAAAAATGCATAAAACCATTAAAGCACATGAAACTAAACAGTCTGTACTGCTGGATTGTTACCTGTATAGGTGATTGCCCAAGCAGTTAAAGATTTATGCCTTCGTCTTGAAGTTGCTTAGTACCTTAAGTGTTTGTGTTAAATAATGAATGCCTAAAGCCACTGGGGGACCTATTTGCACAGCTACTGCCGTGGTTTTCACCCCATCCTGGTTTTATAAGGAACTTCAGTGCTAGAAGCACTTGCTGTTCAGACAGACTGAGGTACAGCAGTGCCAAGTTCAGAAAAATCTTATTTTCCAAAAGCTACATATAATCCCTTTTTAGCCAGTGTTTTCAGCTTTCACTGAATGCTTATGCTGAAAATATTTACCATTTTCAAACCGTTACATTGCAGAAGTGTAAATTACAATTTTGAATCATTACTTTTCAATTAATTCGAGCTTTTAATTTCAGTTTTTTAAAAGGTTAGTAGGCTCCAGTGACCATAAATATTAATTTTATTTATACAGATGTGTCAGAGCCTGTCTAGAACACAGCAACTGCAGGGACCTCATCACCTATAATCAACGCTCTCCACTGGTACTGAGAACGAACGGGTAATTTAATCCTTTTAAACTATTTTTTTAATTAGCAGAAAGGCAGATTGTAGAAACAAAAATAGTGTAACACTTTAAAAGATTGTAAAAAGGGCAGAGAAAATGTTACCTTTGGTTTAAGTGCACAAAGGGGATGAAGAGGGTGAGAGAGGGAAGCAGAGTGAACTGAGTGACGGCTCCAGCCACCCAAGGACAGCTCCGTGCTGCCTGTGGCCACCCCTATGGCGCCACTTGCTGTGAAGAGCTGCCTGGTGTGTTGTGGATATTTGGGTCTCCTTTCCACTTTCCAGATGTTTAGATTTTTTTTGGCTTCCTTCCCTATGTGCTGTACTGTTTGTACTAAACAAAATCCTGGCCTGTATGATGAGAATGCTCTGTCCTCCTCTCTGCTTGACCCAGCCACGGCTGAGCACCCCAGGAGCAATCCTTTGCTTTATTCTGCCAAACAACTGGGAAATCTCCAGCCAGCACTAGCACTTCAGGTGGGCTGTGCTGTGCTGGTACGCTCAGACTTTGTCCTGCTTTCACCAGTTCGAGTTAGTCAGAGCTTCTCTGAGTCAAGAAGGTCCATCCATCCTACGTGACAGCTGAGGAGCAAAAGTGCTGCCTAGTTCAGTGGTTTGTGGAACAAACTTTCTAAATCTGGACATGCCCAAATCTGGTGCAAATCCAAAAATCACTTGTTGATACCTTCCTCCTCTTTCTGGCAGTAGCAGTTTGCAAGGCAGACCAGTGAAGATCTCCCTTTGCATGAATAGCAGTTGCTTCACTCTCCTTCTAATTATTTTGAAACAGTATGAACATTTTTGCAGCCCTTTCCTACAATGTGGACATTGCCTTTTCTCCATTACTGCAGATTTTCACATAAAATTGAAGCATAAAATTTCTAGAAATGTTTTCATGACTTTGAAACAAAGCTTCTTTCTCAAAACTATCCGGGAGGTACGTGGAGCTGGGGCTGATGGGCTGACCAAAAATAGCTAAGCACTGGCTCGTGTTTTTTACTTATTGCACATCAGATTGTTACCAGGCAAACCCTCCGGTGCCCTCACGTCCTGGTGACTCCAAACTGCACACACAGTGGAACACATCCAAGATCAGCTTAAGTGCAGGAAACTGAGAAAAATTACACCACCCATTATTTCTCTCCTTTCAGTCTGCTTTTTGCTGCCTTTTGATGTGATTCATGCTTTTATTTTGTTTTTACATCTTCAGCTGTGTTGTTTTTCATGACTGATTTAGTCTTCAATTTTAGAAAAATATAATGGCAATGTGATTTTTAAGGTTACACAAAACTGCACACGGTGAGAAGCCAGACACATGAGGCCAGAGAGAAAACATCTTAAATTACTGCCTCACTTTTGAGTCCTGAATATTACCTGCAGTCAGAAGCACTAAGGCAAGAAACCATTGGCTTATATTTTTAAAATAAATGTCTTAGAGAAGATCTTCACAGAAGAATAGTTTACAATTTCTTTGCTGATTATTTATGATAAATGTTTAGTGACTTTTATCTCAGCAGGAAACTCACTCTAACAGTTACTGTGGCACAATGGAAAATAATATTACAGTTTGCTGACATTAATTTATCTTGATTATTCTAATAATTTTATATTTTTATTGGTGCACTGGATTGAAAAAATGCAGTATAATTTAATTTTTACCATCATATGTGGAGAAATCACTGGAGGCATTAACATGATGAAAGAAGAGTTATGCTAATACCACAAAAAAGGATGCAAAAATGATTTATGTTACTTTCTTCTCCGATTTGCAGTTCATTAAGTCACTGTCTTCTTGTAATGACCAAGTGAAAATTAAAGTACTTCAGAGAAGAACTTTAGGTTCAAGCATCATTAGAAGAAGAGAAATGGGTTCTTTGATGAACTTGACTGCAGAAATCTATAGAGCACAACTTAATCAGACTGCACATTGATCTTTGATGCTAGAAGGCAGACCTAAGATTGAACAAATCTTTTTAATGCATATTTTTCCTTTAAAAAGTAGCATATGATGCATGAGAATGATTTATATTTAATATACTTCAAGTTTATAAATATACTTCAAGTTTATAAAATATAAGGGTACACTTCAATTCTTTAGTTACTGCAAACTGGAATCTTGAAAAAATAGGTACCTAGGAAGTTATAATTTCCTTATACATTCTATACTGCACAGGATCTATGGCTCTGGGAAATGGCATATTGTTCCTTAACTAACGAACTCCCAGCTCACCCCAACTGCAGAATTTACAGTCCTTCAACACAGGAGCCAGGAGTTACAGTCAGTAGGGAACTGTGGACTGTAAAAATACCTCCAACCCATTTGCTGTCCCTCCCCCAAGAAGATTTTTTGACACCTTCATTAGATGGTAGATTGGATTCAACTCCGATATTTGTAATGGCCCTGATTTTGTAAGGTTACTGTAAGGTTGTCATCTGTAGAATTTGGTCCTCTGGAAAGAATATTATGGGATTGCATGCAACACTGGTGAGGTGTAGTAGTGATTCTGCTCCAACGACTCCTGCTAGTGTTCAGTAAAAAAAAGCCTAACTTCTAAATTCCAAAAGCAATACAGAGGGATATAATGTGAATCTAAAAGACTTAACGGTATTTTTCTCTATTGAAATAACAAAGACTAATAACCCTTCTCTTTCCAAAATGACCATAAAAAAATTTGTGATAATAGTTCATAACACATGTCCCATACTTAATACATGGTAGGAACTCTCAGGGCTTTACTCCAGAAAGATCTCGTGGTGCTATTCATATCTAAAGAAGTGGTGTTCTAGGGCCATGTTTCACATCTTCCACTTGTTTGTTCCACTTACAAAAAGAAGATGTGCTACACCAGCAATGACCAATTTTAACATGTTTAAATTCCTTTTGGAGTTCAGAAGTTAACCTGCTTTGACAAGCTTGTCACTACTCCAGTTTACTGGGGATTGTTGTATTGAGTGTCAGTTTAGACATGGAACATGGAAGTTGGAGCTAAATGCATTGCTCACATATGTCACTGTTAAGAGCTGTACCAGGACAGGATGGAGCTTTCTGAGCCCTCATTAGTTTGTTCCAGTGTGGCCACACTCAAGAATCTGCCTTGAGTCATCATCTCAAAGGAAAAACCCTCCTGTACTTCAAGTAATTTCTAAAGGATATTCTTCCATTCCTCCCATGAAACTCTTATTGCTGGTCAAACACACAGGAAATTAAATAACCACTTCTAAAATTACCAACTCCTTTTTTCACTTTCAGCTTCTCCAGTTCCCCCTGTTCTATTTGCTGCTGAACCTGCCTCTCTGACAAAGCAATCCCCACTCAGCGTAAACCAATACTGTCTTGGCAACAAGCTGCTAGGTATTAATACAGGATGATGGAGATAATTTTTAATCAGGTTAATGTGCTTTAATTACTATAAATTAGATTTTATTTCTCTAAGCAAGCAAACAGTATTATTTGGACTATTTAAAATATGAACTCTTTAAACAGTCCAAGTAATTTAGAAAACAAATATATATTTTCAACAAAATTATGCAATTGTTCTTGATGTGCCAGCAACTCTATGCATTGAGCAGCAATTTTTATGAGAAATAAGTCTTACAAACCCCATGAAAAAGAATTTAATGCTCACTGATACCAAGCCTCCTAAAATTGTAAAGAAACAGAGTATGAACAAATAGCAAAAGTGACTTTTCATACAAAAAATTCAGTTCTTAAACCAGTAAGTACTGCCTGGGAACCACCTCTCTCCTGTGCTTTCAGTGGATTAAGTACTGTGAGCAGCACACTACCACCACGTCCTGCAGTTAGACTGCCTTGGCTGGATCTTTGCACCAGTGCAACCTATTTAGTTTTATCTGAGTTCAGAAAATGCACTCCACAGGACAGATTTTTATGTCAGTGAAGCCACATTTAATGAGCAAAGTGGTTTTATCTAGAATCATCTCAACAGCTGCAATTTCAGACATCGTGAAAACACTTTCCAAATGGCATTACTGATCTGCCAGTGACACATTTTACCCAGAAATATCCTACACTTAGTCTTTTTTGTCCAAACTGGGTGTTGAAAATATTTTTTTTTCCCTCAAAATGGGTATCCAGAGCTTGTCTAAATATAAAACTAAATCTGCCCTTAATTTCAAGCTAGGGGAAAACATAATAGAATGAAAAACAAATCCCATGTGTGATGGGTTTGTGTGACGAGAGGTAACAAGCACCTTATCACAGTTTAATAGAGAAATCATATCTACATAATGCAAAGTCTTGATCTGTGGCAAGCAAGGTTTTGTTTTCTAGCTGAAGTAACGATAAGCCAAGGTTTCATGCACTTTGTTTCATTTTGTTTATGAAAACAACAGGAAAGCACTCTGAATGTATAGAAAAAAGGATGCCCCAGCAGCTTTCTTAACTGTTTTAAGACTGTTCTGGACTTACAAATATTTGGCATTGTGCATTGGTAACCAAACCTTTGGAATACAAATAGGATGGGAGCAGAGAAGACTTTAAAGCTCTTACATCATTTAAAAAAAAAAGTGTGTAAAATAAAAGTGCAGATATGAACACGAAGTGATTTATAAACTGAGAAATGACTCTTAAATTGCTTAATTTTTGCCTGGATTCTGATAATCAATAGTGTTGTCTCTGACTCCCATCTTCTCCCCACCTGCCCTCTTGGCTTGTGGGAATAAAGTAAAAGATTCTGTGAAAACTCTTCCATTTACAGTAAGTCTGGGGATGTGAAAACTCTGGAAAACTTTGTCTACTTGCTCTGTAAGCTTCCTCAGATTAAGTGATTTCCAAGACACACAAATGGTCAGCAGAGACACTGGAGTATAGCTGTTTTAGGAGCTCTGCTATTAAGAGATTATATGGATGGTCTTTGCCTTTGGTGGACTGTTGGTATTGTTGGTACTAGTGTTGATAGTTGGACTAGAGAAATTGAGTTAGCAGCATCACACAGTTACTGAGGTGAGTGCAAGAAGCAAATATTCAGGAGGCCCAAAGAGAAAATCTGGCAAGATGAACATAACTTTTTATTTTTACTTTATCAGTGATGCATGGAGGAGTATCTGAGGTATTTAATATCCAGGCAGAAGAGCATGTGAAATAAATAGATAGATTGTAAGAGTATATCATGGACCTCTTGTATGTTCTCTATCAAGTACATTTAAATATGAAACCCTTCACTATATTGGGAGAGCTGCATCTCTGCCTTACAAGCCCTCTCTGTGATCCTACAATTCTATTTCACTGCTGCGAGTGACAATGACAAAGCTATCCTTCTGCCTCTTTCCATCATGGTCTGTTTATATCTTTCTGTAACATTTATGACTACTGTTTTGTTAACAGATTTTCTGAATGTTATTCATGATCAACTGAATTTGAAAGAATACAATATTTGCATTTCATAACAAAAGAGAGGATAATTTTTATAGGTTTTATATGTTAGGTAATCAGCTTCACAGATGATCAAAGATTAACTTTAAATGGATGCTGCTAAGAAAGATCTCCAGTCTTAAATCAGCTTTTCTGCTTTAAACCTTTCTCTCTAATCCTCAGCTTCAAGTAATTTTATAAATAGATAAAATTGGAAAATCTTTTAAACTACAGACGTATAATATAACCAGATGAGCCTCAACACTATCTTTTCTTTACTTGAGATAATTGTAAGAAAACATAAATAATTTGTCTTCTTATAAGCTGCACTGTACATCAGCAATGATGTAAACTTATTAATAAACAAAACCTGGATCATTTGATAAAACAAACTAAATGAACATAAGTCCTTTCTCCCAGTTATGTAATATTTCAGAGTTGTTTCTATGTCAGGATTTAAAGCCAGGCTGTACAGTAACACCAGCACCTGCCAGCACACGCCTGCAGCCCAGGCTGGATCCAGCTGAAACAACGGTGCCCTGGGCTGTGTGGGAGCTGCACTGGACAGTACTGATGTGTATGTGACTGGCCCAAAGGCTGGGAGGTGCTACAGCAAAGGTAACCAGTTGCAGCAATTATCTTTTATGCAGTCTAAATGCTTCTGTAGTTACATAAATATCAGCCACATGAAGGATAAAAGATTTTCCTTTTTTTTCTGAGAAAAGTTTGTCTCATTCAGCTTTTTCAGATGTTAGGGCCCAGAGTAATCTTGCTTTATTTTTGCTATTTAATAACAAATTATCTTGTTTTAAACTAATTGTCTTCTCTACCACTATACTTAGGGGAGGGTGAGGGGTGCATACAGAGTACAACTCATTCACCCACTGTTGATGCCTCTGTTAGAGTCGGATGAATTCCTTCTGGAAATGCCCATCTCTCTGCACTGATGTGGCCTGCGTGAAACTCGGCGGTTACAGCTACAGGAGATGACTCCCACTTTAGGAATCAGATTGTTAATTCAGTTGCACCAGTATCAATCCAGAGCATGTTGAACTGCCTTGCTCAGTTCAGGCTGTGTGACCCAAGCCAGTCCAACCCTTAGTACGCTTCAATCGACTATCAAAACTGGTTTAAAACTTTTCCTATGAAGGTGTCGATTTTGATACGAAAACATTTCCCGAGATCCTTCACAAAATGTGCGGTTTCTTATTCACAATAATGCCTGATGAAAGCAATGATAGCCACATTCTACCACTACTGCAAAAAAAAAATCCACAGAAATGAGAGAAACTGATTGTAAGAAGTGTTGTTAAATGAAAAAAAGAAGCCAGGATTTGGAAAATATTTGATGCCAGTTTTAATTACTTATACCTTTGCTGATAGCAAGGTAAGTAAAAAATAAATAGTTTTCACAATAAAATACGATCTTTAAAGCTACAGTATTCTTGTATCTTGAACTGGTAGACCTGATTTTACTGATATGTAAATTGGGTTTACTGTGGTATCAGTCCACTAGTTTCAGTGCAGTTACTCCTGGTTTGTACGAGTGTGAGAATATTATCCCACGCTCTTCTTTGTTTTGACAGTATGCTTACTTTTGCATGCAATTTAAATAATCAAATCCCCTTTCCTCCTTATGCATTGGTCACATCTCATGAAGTTGGTGAATACTTCACAACTCCAGTAAACAGTAGAAAAGGCATTTAGAAGAAAAACTACACATAATCACTAAAGAGACAGAGTATAAAAAAGTGCCAGAGCTGCAGGGCAGCGGTAATATTCACAGCCAAACTCTGCATTTGTATCCATCAATAAAAATAAAACCAGATAGAAACTGTCACAGCCTGTGCTGTGTATCCTAGACCTGTGAAAAACAGGCTTGGAAGAAATGCATATAGATGGTTATAAACTGTTTTTGCAATGTCATTAATAAAACCTAAAATTGCTCTGAAAAATGCTGTAGAACCCACTTACATATTTTAGGTTAAAACATTCGAGATGAATGTTACAAGACCTATGCTACTGGGAAAATAAATACAGTAGGGTTGAGAGAAATTTCTGACTCAAAAATAAATGCATTCTGTTGTGTGTAACTGCCACCAACATGCAGCAGCATGTCTATGAAGACTTCTCCTACAGCAACTATTGACTGGTACAGTGAGAGAGCAACTAAATAGTTTAACTGAATATTTTTAACCTTGTGTAATAATAAAGTCCAGAAACATCACTGACAAGGAAAGCAAAGGAACAGGGGCTTCCTGTCAAGGCCACAGTGACTTTCATATTCTCTCTGAGTGCTTTGGGTACATCAGGAAAAAAGAGCAGTTTGCAAGGCTTCTTCAGGATGGTTCCTCAGAGAACACTTTGTCCAGCTCAGTTTTGAGACTCTCAAGCAAGAAGAGCATCTCTACTGTTTCACATGGGAGACTCCTTCATAGTTTAGCAGCTCTCACTGCTGGAAAGTTTTTCCTGATATTCAGCTTCAATTCTCTATTAATTTCTTCCCATAACTCTAGTTATATGGTACTTATGGCTCAGCAGTGCAATCCGAGATCACAGTCTCGGTCTTTCCTTTTACAATTTTACTGCATTTTTATAATTAACAACCTGCAAAGTTCTCTAAGGAGATACTCAAGTTGCCTATTGGAAAAGAAAAGATATTTCAGTGCCTTGGGATTGTTACCTGAGGCAAGATAACCTGTTATATATTACTCCTCTGAGTAAGGATATACTGATAGGCACAGGATTGCTATCCTGCCTCTCTAACTCTGCCCATGGGTAGCATGAATTTTTGGTTATAATACACATCTAGGGCTAAATTGGACTCTGGTTCCCCTTTTCAAAGCTGTGGGTGAACATCATAGAAACAAAGCCACTGAGCAGTAGCACTTGGAGCTATTGGGATGGTTCAGAGCAGACAAGTAACATTTAATTTGACTTGAACCTGAGTCAGCATTTGAATCAAACTCAGGTGCTCAGAAAGTTTTAAATCCCAGCTTACAGCTTTTAAGGTGGGAATTTTTCTTTATCTGCTACCATCCATCTAGTGTCAACAGATGCAATCCACAGAAATAGTGAAGTTGCCATGGTGGCTAGTTTAATTCATTACTGGTGTTTGAATCTCTTCTTGATTATGCAGAATATGTTGGACTACAAGGAAATACAAGCAAAAGCAGCATGGCTGTAATTATTAATTCTGCTGGCAAGGTATATAAGTCAGCTATTAAAAATTAATACAGAGCTGTAAAGATTATGTTGTAAAACCAGTCTGTTTTTCTGCACTATCAGGAACACATTTACATTTAGCTGGTTTCTCTGATGACTAAGTAAGTCTATGCCATGTCATATTTGTCTCACCTCTCTCATTTTTATCCTTTCCTTGAACAACAGAATATTCCTTAATAGAATCTTAGATTAATTATTAATGCTAGTGTTTATATTAGTAAATAAAAATGGAAATCTGGTCTCCTCTTTTCAGACCTAACCTTTTTAGCCTCACACTAAACCTGTGGTACTCTAGCACTTTATTCATTAAAGTTTAATATGGTTTCAGTGCATGTTTCAAGCATCCTTTACTCAAGACATACTAAAAAGCAAGTAAGACAACCAAGTTAAAAAAGACCCATAAAAATCCAGTTCTTGTTAAAACTAAAAGCAAAGGAAAATGTCAGTGAAGATGAGCTATGCTTTTTGGTTATTAAAGCGAGGCAGAGTTTGATTTTAACTCATGTAGACTTTGGCCTGTTTGGATCAGATGATTTAGTTTGGGGCCAATTTCTCATGGTAGAAGCCTGAAAGAGGGAAATCTAGAGATTCACTCAGCCTTTTCACTCTACTTTCCAAACTCCTAACTTGTGTGCTTCATCAGCAGTTTATTTCCTACTGAATCTTCTCAACACTGCAGTTGTTCTCCACTGTAAAACTTTATTGCTGGGTTTGAGGATGTCAGCCAATCCAGCAGGGCTCCCCTCCCAGCCTGTGCACACTCCTCCTGATGCAGCTTCTTCCCTCTCCCGTTCCCCCCACTGGCATCAGGCATCGCCGCTCTTCAGGGCAATAAACAGTATTATTGCTTTGATGCTTGTATTTTACAACTCAGTGGAGCAGGTGCAACCTGAAAACAATGCCACTTTATCTTGGGAAGTTATGGTGCTTGCTGTTTTTCAGTTCTGTTATCTCAACTAATTTGCTTCAGAGATGCAGAATGAAACAGAAGGAGCAGGCAGAGCTGAGAAAGATTTGACTCTCTCTTAACACTAGTAAGGTGGTACATGGCTCCAGTTGAGGAATTTCTGAGACAGATCCAAGATGTGTATCTCAAAAGGTTCTCATGTGTATGAGATGTGTATCTCAAAAACCCAATCATTCATAAAGTTCCAGGTTCAAAACAGACCGAACATCAGGCCTTGTGTTCATGAGTTGTGAGAGGGAATTGGGAAAAATTATGTGAAAACAATTTTGGATTGCTTTTTCTCATTATTTCCCTCTTTTAGCCATGACTCCAAGAGACAATGTGACCTTTAGACTTTATTCAGCCTTCCCAGGATATTTTTGGGTTGTTTCCAGGTAAGAACTCTCCCAAAACATCAAGCTGAAACTTCTAGGTGTTCTTTGGCTCTTCCTTAAGAGAAGCTACAGGAATCAAATTAGGACAAGAAGCAGCATATCTAAGGAGCCTGACTCATGAGTGTTTACAAGAAGTGCCCTAATATTGCTGTACTTCTGCTACTCTCCATTATACAACCCTTGAACCTTTTTTTTAAATTTTTGATGATGTGTTTTTGGTCTTTACAAAGCAGCTGCTCACTATTTGTGTGTCTGTTGTGTCTAGGGACTGCTCACGTAGATTGGGCATCACCGCTGTTGAGCCAGGTGCTATGAAATATGTAAAGCTATTTCCCAAAGAGACTGCTTCCATTATCCTTTTTCTGAAACAACTGTTAAAATCCTTCCTGGAGCTGTCTGCCATCTCAGCTCACTCTGGAAATGCATTTCTCAAACTGATGCTTGAGATTGCTTTAAGGAACGCCGGCAGCATACAGATGTGCACAAAGATCAGTGGACAAAGGCCACAGAAATGAAAAGTTTACTTTTACTTCTAGTCATATAAACCTGGAGTGATCTTAATGTCTGTACTGGAGGCACTGGGGTTTGTATGATTTGACCCTCTTGTGCTTTTGGTACTCAGCTCTGCTCCCCTTTCCTTCTTGAACACATCAGCCCAGACTCTGATATCAGCAATATTGCTAATGAGACTACTGTGACTTTACAGCTCTGCAAAAACTGAGATAATGATGAAGTTCAACTCTTTTTTAATGGATAATGGATTTATTTTGGGTACTCTGTAAATATATACAGAAGCTATACCTATACAAATACATAGGAGAGCATCCCAATATAAATATATACAGAAAAATAACCTTGATAAGAACAGACCTGAAAAAGTAGTGATAAAGAAAATAAATATAAATGATGCTATGGGCAAAACACATGGATAAGCATATGTAACTTTTCAAACCACTTATTAGAAATGCAGGTTTCCTTCGTGAACACTCACTTGGATATTTGAAGAACATATTACAAAGAGTCTGATACAAGTTTAGATGAAACTGGAAGGGCTAGAAGGGAAGGAGAGTTCACACAGGCAACAAACATCCAGCTCCACTGAGAAAATGTTATTTGCATAGCAGGCCACGGGATGAATCAGACTGTTGACATTTTCATGTGTAGAATTCCGATTAATTCTGCTCTTCAGGGAGGAAATACTTGTTTTTAAAATGGACAAAAATAAGAGTATTCAGCTGAATACTATCTGCCATAAGCATGGCAAAACCAAGGATGATACACCCATGGCTTCAGCCCACCAGTACCCCTCCAGACCAAGGCAGCTGCTGTTTCATCATTTTCTGGAACTACCTGGGAAGTTTTCTGGTGCCAGACCTGCATAGTAGTGTTTTGTTTTGGTTTGATTTTTTCCTAACTCAGCTCTGAAAAGTTCCTGGCAATCTCGATTTCTCCCCTTTCTTTCTCTTTGGCTGTCTTCTCCCCAGCCATCATCACTTGTACTGGGGCAGCTGTGTAGTGTGTAAAGTCATGGTTTTGCTTCTCTTGATTTTTGTGTAGGGCTGTGAGGACAAATTTGCTCAAGAAGACGGTGATTTGCCACTAGTGTCTCAGTGGCATGTCCCTGGCTCTTGAGTTGCTATAGTAGTGTCTCCCTTCGTCCATATTATGAGAAACTGTATTGGCTTGGTTGGCTTATAAGGAGCTGATTATACAGGTAGGAAGGGATCCTTTCACCAGGACAGTTCTTACATATGATGGGCTCAGCTGCTATGGCAAGGTGTTTGAAGAAGTACTTGAGAAGAAAGTGGTAGTAATTGCAGTGTATCTTGAATGTCCACCTACTCAGGTGGGAGATGTGCTGTTAGCACTGGACTCTTTTGTATTGCATTACATTCTCAGGTGTGAGACCTGGTAACTTTGTGGACACATGGACTGAGAACGGGATGTAAGGTTTACAAGTGGGTTATATTCTAACTTATTTACCAGTAGCTGTAGTGGTCTGTTCTGGCAGTAGGAAGTTCTGTTCCTCTCAGGGGGTTGAGTATGATTACAGATCAGCAGTTGTCTTCCAGTTCTCAAAAGCAATGAAAAGGAGTAAACCTCTTGTACACTGGGGGTGCTGGGTCTGCAAGCTTCATCCAAGGAAATGGATGAAATTAAGGGGAAAAGAAAAGGACACTCATTCTGCAGATGGGTTATCCCTTGAGGTTCTCCTGATGTTTCTTCACACAGCAGATAAAGATGCCAGTGAAGTCTGAATGAGCGATAAAGGGTGGATACCAGGCCCCTTTTCCCAAATCAATCCTTCTACTGCCCTTTGTTTAAAATTGCCCCTCTGTTTTTCATGAGACCTCCTTTACATTTTCCTGCTTTCAAGGCCAGAATTCTAAAACCTGAATTGCTGATTAGGGAGCGGTTTGCCTTTTGCAGATTTGCATTGTGTCTTTAACCTTGATCCAAGCTGAAGACAGCAGAAAGAGCCCCCGCAGCGAACGTTGAAAGTGCATTTCACTGCACCTGGCACAGAGTCGACACTTTTAAGCACTGAAGTGATTTTTGCATTACATAACGACAGCTTTCTGCAAAGCCTGCACACAAGTGCAGGTGGAGCAGGATACGTATAGAAAAGTTGTATAAAAGACTGCCCTGCTAGTCAAGCTTCTGCCTTGAGAGACCATTGCAAATGCTCCGAGTACGGCTCTCCACACACCAGCAGACCACTGCCACCAGGGCTTTGTTCTTCTGTCAGTGTGTGTGGCCATTTACAATAGCCTTCTCTGCAGTTACCTGAAAACCCAATCTGCCTTTCCTGTTTGCATTTCCCTGCACTATAGCTGTTCTCTATATTTCTTTATAACCTTCTCACAGGAAATATAAACACTCCCTTGACATTCTCCTCTTTCTTTTATGATTCTACTTTCTCTAGTCTGGAACATGTCTCTTCTTGAACAACATATTTATTACTCACATAGCTTTCACCATTTTTAATAGGGAAAACTCCAAATCCCTCTTGTAATGTGATCAGAGGAACAGCATGGCCATTTTTAAAAGGGATAAAGCGGGAATGTGCATCAGGTTCACCAATTTTAAACTGGAATATCAGGGAAAAGTGTAAAAAGGACAGAATATGCTGTTCTAGAAACGCCTGTAGTTCCAAGAAGGCACGTCTGTAACTATGTCTCTAATTAGTTAATCAGTCAGTTGTCGACGAAAAAGAAGCTGAGCATAAAACAATCTAGTCAGTGGCAGGATGAACAGAGAAGTGGAACAGGTTCTTATGGGAATACTCAAAAAACACAGATTTCTGGCATTCAAGACAGCTGTGGGAAAATAGGTTTGGTTTGTGAATGTTCACAAAGCTGAAGTCTGTCAGCTCAGGAATACGACATGTTTAGCCCAAACGTTTCTAAACCTCTCTGCACTGGGAATTGTTTAGCGTTGTATTAATTCAATGAACATTGTAAACTACTAGTGCCAGAGTAAAACTGTAGCTGTATATCTCTGGATTTACATCAGGAAATGTTTATACTTTAAGGATTTCAAATAGGCTTAACTCATGTTGTGTGGTTTTATTTCTTTTCTAATTAGTCATGTATGGCCTGTATTTAAAACAGTTCTTCCCTGAATTTGAGGTGTGAAATGGTTCCAACTCATTATGAACCTGAAGTACAGTCAGTGTACTTCTCATTTCTGAGAGTATTGGTTAGAAATCTCCCACAGTATCTTTGGAAATATTTACAGTCCCTTGACTGCACAACTATTGATTTCTTAACCCTGTTAAAAAGAGGGTAGTGGCACAAAAGGCATGATATGTGGAAATATTCTTGTTTCACAAGACAGCAAAGATGCTTAGTTTGTGTCAAATTATCTGTGGATATATGGCAGGGAAATTTCAGTTCTACTGAAGGTCCATAATACCAAGCAAAGTGCTTGACTGAACTGTATTCATAGCTAACTGTAAGATGTTTCTGGATCATGTCCTGATATTTCATTATTCACTTGAAAAATTCTTTTAAATAAATGCAGTAACCTGTGGTTTGGATCTTATATACTTCCATTAATTTTCTGCAAATCAAAATACACTACAGTTAATTGAGTTTATATTAATGTTGGACCCACCTTTTCAAAATCTACCCTGGGAGTAGTTCTCCTACCACGTTACTAGTGATGTCAAGTGTGTGTGTGGGAACCACAAACAAAACAAAATAGAATATGCATATATTTCCCTGAAACTGAAAGAGCAGCCAGGAATTGTTGCCCTGACCATCAAAAGCTGCAAGTTCCTTTTATTTCCTAGACAGGTAAACAAATTACCATTTTCAGAAGTGCTTACATTTCAGCAACCTTCATTGTTCTGAAATCATAGGTTTTTCAAAAAGAGTATTTACCAGTCGTTTTTCAAATCCAGGGCCCAATCCCAGAAACACTCACGCAGGAAGAAAGGTTTATGGGATGATTTATCACATGTGCAAATTCAAAGCAACAAGCCTCTTCTCCATTGTCTAGCTAATTATTTTTTGTAGCGTGAAACAAGTGCATTTGGACAGGTCTAAACATCCACCTCATCCAGGTGGGAGGGAAAGATGAGGCCCACCTAAGGTGCCTTACAGGTAAAATATAATAACCCTATATAATAACCGTATTTGAAGTAATACATCTCTCTCCTGATAGAATAAGGAGGGACAAGATTTCCTTGCAAAATTTCCAACAGTCAGTTCTAAGGCAGTAATGGAAGAAATAGTTTCTGCCATTTCCCTTGTGCAGGATGGAAATCAACTGCAAATCCACTGCAGGTATTTAGAGTGTGAAGGGAAGAAAGGAGGGAAGATGAAACAAGAGGGAAGAGCAGCCTTGACTCCCGCAGTGAAGCACAAACACTCCTCCAATTAAGCTCGATACTCTGAATTTCTGTAACAATCCACAAAGCTGCTGTGGGCTTCAGAAACA
Organism: Caprimulgus europaeus; assembly: GCA_907165065.1. Next base: position 1,251,264 of record OU015543.1, on the reverse strand, counting down.
TTTCTCTGCATTCTCTCAAAGCCCAGGCTGGGTGCTTCATAGGCAGCTCTCACTCCCCAGCACTCAGGGAATGCTATGAATATGCAAATAACAATCATGGCAGTGGTTTCCATAAAGCACGACAATCCCGTCCATCTTAAACCCTTGCTGTGGGTGCTGGGTTGTGTGTGCAGGTTCTCACCTCCTGCTCCACCTGTGGTGCAGGTTCATCCCTGACACAGCCTGGTGCAGACATTTCAGCGCAGACAGCCCTACAGCTCCGTCTTTTTTAGTTCAAGTCCCCAGCCCGAGCCAGGCACGCTGCCTGTGATGTCAGCTGTCACACCAGCAGTTGGCAACGTTTGACAGTGACAATTGTTCTGCTAAGATGGGGGCTGACATTTATCTGTTGAGGTGGCTTCAAGGGAAAGCTGTAAAGCCCTCTGGTGAGTTTGAAAATCTATTCACCTACACTGCAAGCAATTAATACTTAATGGTCATAATCTGCTTGTAAAATAGGTAAGTACTGTCATTTGCACTTCCCATAATCCAGCCTAAACCACTTCCAGTGCTTCTGGATGCCAACTAAGCAGCTCTGGAAAGCTGTGCTGAGCCTGACAGAGAGCACTCCCTCCTAAGGTGAGCAGGCAGGTCTCCTTTCACCTTCAAGTTGCTGGCTGGGAAACACTTTGAAATTTATGCTCTCAGGTCAGGGCAGGTACCAAAACACAGACTCTGATGTCTGCTGTGCTTGTCACCTCTGTTTTCCAAATATGGTATAGGAAAATCTGGGCCAAATTAGATGTGAAAAGCACTTTGCCAAATTACACACTGCATAAACAAGTAAAACTCCCACTTGCATCAAAAGGAGTTATGATCACCTAAGCAAAGCCATAATTTGGTTCTTCTAGTCCCAAATATTCAGCTCTTAAGCAGCATATTTTTACAGAAAAATACTAGTTTGGAAAGCTGACAAAATAATAAAAATGCATGGGGAACTCACAGGCAATATCAAACATATTTGAAAACAATAATTTCTCTCTAGTTCATAATCAGGCAGCTTATTTACATAAAAAGTGTAAAATGAGCAATGGACAAATACAGGTTAAATAAAAACCAGAACAAGACCCAATTTAAACCATACAGCGCATTCCCAACCTCTTCAAAATCATACAAAGTAGAACTGCATGATGAATCACCACAGAATTCCCATTTAAAAGAATGGATTTTTGTCCCTATCTTCCCACAAAACTCTGACTTTATTCCTCTGAAAGTGCTTTAATGAACTCTATAAACTATTTGCTTGGCAGAAAACACTATAAAAATGAATCACCAACGATACAGAAAGGGGAACAGAAAATTGTAATGTATGTAAAACACCAAAATGAACAGACTTGCTGCTGCTCAAGAAGAATATACTCGAATGGGATAAGGGCTGCTGGTACCACAGGAGCTCTGGTGGGGTGGTGGCTGTGGGAAGCTTCACAGGTACAATTCTATGGTGACACCAATCTGTCTTAAAGGAGGACAGAGCCGCTTTGGTGACACTGTGACACAATTCTGAGAGACATGACTTGAACAATGAGCTATGGGGGATGTCACTTGTTACAATTAACATGGAAAAGCAAGAACAGTTTGACTAAAGAAGTGCAGTAAATGGAAATCAAACAAACAAACAAATGAAAACCCCAAGTGCTATACTGACCAAAATATGTTGATTTAAAGGAATTTATTCCAAGGTGCAAGTTTCTGAGAAGGCAGAAAATATTCATGGGAAAAGGCTTGCTTTTCATTGATGACCTTGAATGTCACTGTTGGTTACCCCTGGCAACAGCCAAAGAACAGCTGGGTTTCAATAAAGGAAAATGCAAGGGAGAGCAAGGACCAATGTTGCCAGTGAGTTTAATTATCCACTTTCATGTTTGTATTAGTAATTGGTTTCTGGGGTGCTGGATTTTTTTCATGTTTAATCCATATGGATGGTAATACCCTGTGCTACTGCTGTTCCTCACGCATGGGTGGGTGGCTTTTAAGAACAAACATGGAACTCTGCAGCCACCAAGACAGGCTCTGGCAATACTTGTGTCTGCACAAGGTGCCACCCCCTCCTCGTTCTGCTGTGTGCCACCTCCACAGGAGGCTGCTGACCCCACCGTGCCACCATTTGCCTTGTCTCAGATACCAGCACGCTCAAGAATAAAGCAAAACAGCCTTTATTTCAGGGAACACGTGCCTGTACACCAGGAAACCCAGGCAGGGATTGACACCTGGCTTGCTGAGCGTGGTGGATGTTTCATGGTCACTGTAATTGCCTGTTGTGCTTTCCTTTTTTGCCCTCATGAAATAATCAAATTAATGATCCCATTTTCTGGCAAACCCAGAAACTTAATTTTACTGATTCATCCTAATACAGTGATCAGTGCCAAGAATTTATTTCGGTGTTTGGTGTGCAGTGAAGCTAATGTAATTTGAAAATTATAACATTTTAAGATATGTAGTGACATAGGATTGATTAAAAATGCAATTTAAATGAATCACATGCTTGCTCCCCTTGAAAGATTCGTTACAGCCAGTAGAAAAGAAAGAGATGGGATTGAAAACAAGGGTGTGGGTTTGAAGCAACTGAGCTTCCCCATGTTGGCTTGTCACTGCTACTCCAGCCTGTAGCACATGCTGTGACGCCTTTAAATCCCTGTGCATGTCTGGGTGAAGACATTTTACTTGGATACGAGCAGAATAACATCTAAAGGAGGTGTTCAACCAATCTGTAACAAAATCTAACTCTTCCCATCACTGATTCTGCACAGTTACTAGCCCACAAACATCTTGGTCATCTGTAATCTCAAAATTAATCAGCTTTAAGGAAAGCTGGACTTGTCTGTCCTAAACAATTCAGTCATGTGATGAAAAGGAAACAGGTGTAAGATGCAAGAGTCAGGGAAGAGATTCTACTTTGGGTTTTTGTTTTATCTGAAAAGCCAGACATCTCATCTGTTGCACTCGTTCTCCTTTAGGAAACATTAATCTGCACAGATGGTGAAACCTAGTAATCTCTGCTACCAGCTGCAGAGTGGAATTTTTAATGAAATGGGAATTTGAAGGTTTTCACAGAAAGCACCAGAATCACTCCTATTATTTCCCGTGATGCTCAAATTACTTTCACTGTTATTTGACATCTACTGTACTGTAAATATAACAGCCACACCGCTCCAGTCACAGCCCAAACACAGGCACTTTGGAACGGCCTTTGTTGTGTGCACAAGCCAGATGCTGAAAGCATTCCAGTCCAAGAGAAATAAGTCATCCACCCTCAGCACATCTACTACAAAAAGGTTGAGAACTTATAACTTGTTACTTGGAAACTTTATTTTACCTTTCTCTGAGATTTAAAATAGTTTTACCATGTTTGTAAACAAAAGTGAAGCTAGAGATTAAACATAAGATTTGTAAATAAAGACAACACCTAGAAAACAGAGGCACCATCAGTTTTTCACCCTTGTGATGTAAAGGTTTTGGCTGAAGAATGTACTTCAGCACTGAAATTTTTGGAGGGGAAGGCAGGAGGCTTGATTTAGAAAGAGAATTTTAAAGTAACAGCTTGGGGTAGCTATCCTTTCAATAGTAACTCAATCAACCTAGAAATAAGCATGTGAATTAACAGTTTGAAAGTCATATCAATATAGAGAGATGAAGTTTACCTTGAAATTAAGGTTAATCATGTGATTTCTTTACATGCTTATGATAGCTTTGAGAATAGCAGTAATTTCTATTAAAGAATTTCTCTGGTATTATTTGTATAATATACCAGCATTACAGTGCAATTAATCAGGCTCACTGGACAGGGTTTTGGGCCTGTATGCAGGACAGGTGTTAGTCTTTACAATGAAAGCTTATCAATTTGCCTTTCTGGTGTGTTCATCAGCACAGCTTCCCCTTCAAGCAGGTGTCATTCAGGGATTGCAGTGCCATGACCTACTGTAGTCATGTTTACTATAGCTAGGAAAGGTTTGCACTTCTATTGGAAATAGCACACCCAAAGTGTAAGTACGACAGCAGCCACAAATGCCAGATTATTCTTGTGTAAATTTAGTTTGTGAAAGTTCTGAACAAGCCACAATTCCAGTGAGTATCATTTACAACTGTGAAAAGCAGTCAGAAGTTTATTGCCAGAAGGACCAAATCCTCTGATAACATGCTTGTACCCTAAAACCCTCTTCATTTGTGAGATGGAGGAGCATGGAGAAAGAAAACAGAACAGATAAAAGGAAAGAAATCATAAAATATACCCAGAGTTACTTTGCTGTTTTTTCTAAAAATAATGTAAAGACTTTTATAGGAAGAACTTATATCTAGGCTCCATTTCTGAGTAGTTTATCAAGAGTTTCTAAATGATCAGTGCATGTTTGAAGTACAGTAGAGTTCTAAATTATTTCACATTAAGGAAGGATAAGGAAGAATGTCTGCTTGTGGGAGCAGAGATGCAGGCTCTGCTTCTGCCTCACCATCACAGTTACCTCAGATACTGCAGATAAACCACTGACCTTTTGGGAATAAAAAATTTACCTTGCCTTTCTGTGTCCCAAAATGGGCAAATTCAGGCACGAATGGGAGCCAATATTGCTCATTTGACTTTGGTGGGGATGAAACTATTTATGCCAGGCCTGATTTGTTCCTTGCAGTCCAGACAGAGCAAAAGAAGCACCAAGATATGCTTTGGAAATTAGACAAACTCAGGCCTAAACTCTGAGGTCTTTGCTGCATTGGTGTGAATACAATCGTACTGTACAGCCCTGTAAATACGATGATGTAAGTGAGGGAATAAGGCATTCACCCCTGGGGACCAGGGACTTGTGTTTTACCTGCATTTGTCTGGTTAATCTGGTCAGAACCAAAAGGCCAGAAGTTCACAAAATAACCCAAGGGTAAGGTGAACAGTTGTGAAACAAGTCAAGTAAATTATTTGTGTTATATGTGTGCAGCCTCCATGGCAAAGGTGCCATCAAAGTGTTGGGTCAAATCAAATCAATCAGTTAAAGTGCTATAAAATATGAATGCAGAGGGAATAGATGAGATCTTGATGTGAATAATAAAATAGTCTATAAACTACCTGAAATAAATCAATCTTCCTTTCATGCAGCAAATACAAAATGCAGTATATTTCATATTAACAGTGGCTGAAATGAAAATATATTTGGCTGAAGATACAATATTAGAAGTCTGTTTAATCTAGAGGAGGACAACACTGCCTTAAGTGATCACTCACTTTATGGAAGTCTAAGAGTCAGAGTTTTAAAACCAATCCAGTCCAGAAGATGCAAATAGACACTTGAAGTGATTTTGAAAGACACAGACACATTCTGGCACTAAGATCTGTTGATGAAAATGGGGTTCAGAACATTTGTAAATCTTCATTAGGTGTGTAACTATGTTAAAAATATGGCCCCAAAACTCTTACAAAGTTTCCTCTGAAAATTCTGTTATAGAAATGGCTTTATGTTTCAGGAAAAAAAAAAAAATACCAGAATAGCTTTATTTCTCTCAAAACTTTCTTTACTGTCATATTTATCCCTATAGTGCAGAAAATAATAGAATTCATGTTTTTAATTAAAACGAGCAACAAACATTTTGATGGAAAGTGCAACAGGGGGAAAAAGCCCTACCAAATCTATTTCAACCAAAAAACTCCCACTAAAAGCATCTGGCTTTTCTGACTACTCATCAGGAAAGCATTCTTCTAGTTATATATAATCCACTAGTGAAATTCATACATGAAAAATGTTACATCTTTGGCAAAAAGGAGAAAATCCATTTACAAAACCAGTCTTGGTTAACTTAAGATGACTGAAAAATTACAAAATATAAGCTTCCTATTCTATTTCTTTCAAGCCAGTTCTCAGTATTATTCTGAGTATATTCAAAAGTATACAATAAATATAAAAAAGCTACCCAAGTATGCTTACTTCACATTCATTATAGAGACTGACAAGACAACAATAATTGGAGAACAGAGTTTCAGGATTAATCTTTGCAAGAAACAATTCAGCTCAGTCTGTGAGAGCTTCTTTCCTAATGTGAAATGGGAACAACCAGCTCGTGTTCCTTTTAGAGGGCAATGAGATTTCTAAATGAAAGTCAATGTGTTTGCTATCATTGGCCTTAACTCTGTTCCAAACAGGACAGCTCAAGATCCTCAGCACATCTTCAGTCCACACCTGTTCCCAGAAAACCCACACCAATATTGGCAGTTATGGATTTTTCACATTCAGGGACTGCCACTTCTTGCTGCACTTCATCTTTTCTGCCCTGTGCAGACACACCATGGGCATGTTTTCCCCAAAATGGCCCAGCACCATCTGGGGATGAGCAGTTACCTCTGAATGCATTCCAGCGACTGCAGATGAAACACGTTTTCCTGCGTGTGCCTTTCCTTATGACACCGGTGTCTGCTCTGAGTTTGCCTTCCCAAGCAGTCCCCAATCCCAGGGTGTTCATCTGCACGCAGTCCTTACCAGCTCCCCGAGGGGCTGTGTGATGGGAATGATCCTGCTGGCTCTGGGTGAGGCTAAGGAATGCCACCTCTCCCTCTTTAACCTTAATTTTAGTGTTTTGGGATTTGGCCTAGATAAACTTAACAGGACCCAATGGATAAAGATACTCAAGGATAGATTTGTGTTTCAGTAATGCTAGTGCAAATCCAGAATTATACTGGATTTATATTTATCTGAGACGAGAATGTCATGTACACAGGGGTTTTTTTACAACACTACTGGAATGGTTTTGTATGCATAAATGAGTACATACTAGTTTCCCTAAATCACTGCTCTTGTATAAATGATAACAGAACAAGATGAAAGAAAAAACCTCAGTCAACTACTACCTGGAATTGCTAACCAGAATTTTTCCTGACTTTATCTGATGGATTCTGTTTTACAGCATATGGCTTCAATCTAAGCTAGTTACCAGCTTCTATTATTCCTTTCATATTTTCCTTTCATAGAGGATACTGCCTCAAGGTCTAATTTATAAACGAGCAAGACTATGCTGTAATTCTCAGCAATAAACAACACAAATGTTGTCTTTGTGAACCACTGCAAAATATTCAGTATACTTTCCTTACACAGTAAGTTTCTTTCCACTCATATTCACAGAAAATTACAGTCTTCCATGAGGGTTATTGACCTATGACTTATTTTTCTGTCATGCAGTTTGTGCCAGCAGGTAACTATAGCATCATTTAAGTGTCTCACTTGCACAAATAGCCGTGGTGATACCTAACTACTATCATGTGTGCCAGTAAAGTTGAGGCTGCAAGTGCAGTTTCATTATTAAAACTGCAAGTGCAGTTTTATTCGCTGCATTTGATAGGGGGCCCCACAGAAATCTGCAAGAGTTTATCAAATGGCCCTCTGTTGGAATAAAAAAAAAGCACCACTCATCACTTTTTAAAGAAAATACTCTTGCTGATCATATGGTGAGGCTGTTCAGTTTTAGATCACTCATTATTACAAAGCAGTACTATTTGTGTAGCAGAGATTCCCTAGCATTAAAAACATCGTGACTCAGAATATTCTTGATTCTAACCTCCTCCTCCAAGTGGCTAAATGTTTCAGCCTCAAGCATTCTTGTTAGGAAAACTTTGAAGTGCTGGGGAAAGTAGAGGTGAAGATACCATTGAAAAAAAAAATAAAATAACCAAAAACCCAAACCATGAAACACAGACTAAAGAGAGCAGCAGCAACAGCAAAAAAGGAGTTGGGAATAAAGGGGTTCTCTTGTGGGGTGGGGAGAGGAGGAGAGGATTGTCATCAAGAACCTCCACAGCGATTTGAAGAAAGACATTTTGCTGCTTTTATCCCAAACAATTACACTGGAACTATCTCCTGTTACACTGTGTGTGACACAATGAAAGCCACCCACGCTATTAAAAACCAGAAGGAAAGATCTGTTAGGTGAAATGAAGGCAGCACTCCAAAACTTCCCAGTCCTTGCAAGACAAGGCAAAGAAAAGCTTTTATTTAATGTTGTGGCTTGTTGAGCACAGCTTCTCTTTGTGACGTGTTGCTGTGCTTACAATAAACAGCTTTTGGGGTTTTCAAATGCCTGGGCTTTGCTTCAGTGTGTTTAATCACCTGCGAAAGCTGTTTATTGCCTTGTACACTTCTCCCATCATGAACATTATCCTTTAAGTATAAGGCTTTGCAGTGAGTCTGAGCAGGCCAAATGATGCAAGGGTACAAGGTGCTATCAAAGCTGTGTGCAAGCACAGATGAAATAAATCCATATGAGGACTACAGACCATGAAAGCAGAGAGATAAGCTATAGTAATGCAGTGCAATGATTTCACAGGCACTCTGCTTGTCCTTTCAAATGCCCCCTTGTTTGTTGAGAGCCCTACTGGCTATCTCCCATGCAACTATCAAAGAAAGATGTATGCATTCAAAGAAAATTATGAGAGATCATGATAGACAAAGCCAGATAGGCTCATAAAGGCTATTTGTGTGTACTCTACTTCTGAAGGCTCAGCTAAGGTGCTTTAAAACAGCTGCAAACAATAAAAAAATAGAACATTGAAAAAGTATTTAAATGAGAAAATGTGATATTCCACAGAGCATTTCCTTTGTCAATAGAGAAGGACTCCATACGCTTGTAAAGAACCTTGTCTAAAAGGATATCAACACCAGGAACAATTAATCAAAGGCTTTTAAATAGAAAAGAGTAGTTTTTTCTCTTGTGACAGGCAGAGATAGAAAGATGGTTGAATTCAATTCAGAGATCTTTAAAGGTTTTTTTTGCAGGTATTGTTGCTTTGGTTAAGAACATAATAATATTGAGGTACTCGGCAACTGTGTGGCTGCAGAGTTTGATAACGAAGATACAAACTGGTGACCAGCATAACATCAAACAAAGCAGTGACAGTGACAAACCTCCCTACTGCAAAACAAGTCTAGTCTCAGTAGAATCCCTGGCTTCTGTGTAGCCTTTTTTTACAGAGAAGATTGAAAAAAACCTAGTGTATTAAAAAATTGAAAGATAAAGCTGTCGTAAATTGTCTATCAGAGCCAAAGGCATTGGGCCAAATACCTTTTCTTGTCTTTAATGTCCTGAAATATTTCCCCACAGAAGGCATTTTACAGCTATTGACGTGAAGTTTGCCAATTTTTACTCAGTAGAAATTATGAATTTAATACTCCCCTGCGTGGTTTTAAAAAATTTTGTTTTCCTTTTATTTAGAACTTTGGCTGGTCAGTGATTCTTCCATGCCAGGAAAATTTTAACTCCATCTTATTTTTTTTAACCAATCTTTTGTTACATTTTATGTATTTCTCTCTCTCTCTTTTTTTTTTTTTACCCTAATTCATTAAATTACTGTATTCAACTCAGTAATCTTTTTTTTTTAATTTCCAGTGATTTCTCAAGCCCACACTCAATGATTTCTACTGTAGAAACACAGCTTCAATAGTTAAAAGCTATAGTTTCCCTGTGTATTTTTTAAATGTGTTAAGCTATTTTCTGTTTCAAATTGGTTTGACAAAATCAGGTTTTTTTACTCCCTAGCAGTATTTATACTAAACATATCCACCAGTTCCTCAACCAGAACCAAATATTGCTTGCTGTTCCCTTACAAATATTTTCCTTGATTGCCAAAACCAACTCCATTGACTGCAGTGGGATTCTACGTTAAAGTAAATTAAACAAAATTTGATTAATGAAAAAGATAAGAGATTTAGGACAATGAGGTGTATTGGATCAACTTCAAAAGGTTCTGATGAATCTCAAACCCATACAAAAGAGACTCCAAAAGTTCTGAACTAAAACTTGCTTGCAGATATCAACAAGCCAGGATTAAAGTCCTGCTGACTTCTGCTTCAGGAATTCAGGCAGAGAAAGCAAAGGACTTTATCTTGCTATTTCAACTAAAAATATCAACACAGATTTTTGAAACATTTTGTAGGTAGGTAGGGCTCCTTAAGAAAACACAATTTGGACGATTGTGGCATAAAACACCTAATTATGTCAATGTGTTATTGGCTTTTAGAGATGCAGCATAAATATCAGTGACTAATTCTGGTTCTTCACCTATGTGAAGTGACCTGGACTTTGAAATTAAATACTGCTAGCTCAGCCAGCAGGAGTCAGAGCCATAACCTTGTAATACATGTTTATGTTGTACAAAGTTGGTAAAATAATTCAATAATCTTTGTTTTTTAAGAAAAAAAGTATTTTAAGTATATTCAATGCAATTTCACTGTGCTTATAAGATGATCAGTTGAATTAGTAAGGTAAAAATGATTATATTTGAGGCAAGTAGTGTTGGAGATGCTAAATAACTGGTATAATTGCAAAGTCAGTAATTACTGTTTCCATAAATTCTAATCTATTATGAAAAAAATATATTTCCAGTGAATGCTTTACCCTTTCACCTCATCAAATTAACTGAAAATTTGTCTAGCTACCTGTAATTTACAATGCATTTACTCTGAGGTGTCAAAGACAGTCTGAACTTCTTTATATTCAAGAAATAAGGGGGAAAATTAATTTCATTAAGCTGCAGACATCGAAGAGCCAGGTTTACCTTACCAAGAACAGCAGGCATTTCCTCGGGCTATTCCTAGATGTCTGCATGAAAGCAGAGCAATACCAGTTACTGCTTCTGAGAGGAGTTAGGATTAAAGCAGCCAGAATCTGTTCAACAGACACAGACTGGAAGCAACATTGGCTGACAGAACTTTCTGGAGGTTTCTAGTCCAGTCTCCTGCTCCAAGCAGCACTATTGTCAGTCCTGCATACAGCAACCCAGGGCTTCATCAGGCTCTGGCTTTTTTATGGGGTTTGTGTTGAAAAGGAAGAAGAGGGGGTACCTCGCACACAGTCCATGTCCAGACAGTTCTTACCTTTTTTCTTATGCTTTTTGCATGCCTTTGTGGAAGTCCTGCATAGATGCACGTGCATCTACATGAAGGAGACAACTTTCCATCCCCACTGACCTACTATACATGGAAAAGTTTTTTCCTGCACTTTTAAATACATCAGTAGTAAATGTTGAAAAGCTAACCAACAAGTGCTTAGCTAATTTATACTTGTTATCCAGCTACACTGAACTTTCCCTCCTTTCTTAGAAGTAATACTGGTAATGTCATATTTGTGAACATATCTTGCTAGTGAATGAATTAAATTTACCACTTAACCAAGCATGAAATTATGTTTTCAATAATAATTCAATAAAAGCTGCATAAGCCAGGAACAATTACATATCTCATTGAAGAAGCTGTTATCACCAAAGGTGTCCATTTTGGTCATTAAATAAAGTGGGATTGCCCATCTATAGTGCAGCAAGACAGAAAGCTGATAGCCCAGTTAGCTTCAATGAGCCAACAGAGGATGCAGGTGGTAAAGCTTATTGATTTGGCTCCAAATATCATAAAAAGCTAATGAAATGTAACTTTCATTTTGCAAAAAATTGCAAAATATCCCTCTCTCATGCCTTGTGGACTCTTGTTACCATGGCAGATCTTATGATGAGAATAGTTCTTCTTATTCTGGAATTGCTGTTTCAGTTTCCTTCTTTGCAGCCAGTTTCTCTAATTGGGTGCTGGTCCTCGTGCTCTCTACAGAAGCATCATTCTTTTTCATAACATTTGATGTGCAGAACTCCTCTCTCTGTCTCCTCATACTATTAAAAAATTATTGCAGCCAGACTAACAGTAATACTTATATAGTTTATTGTGATAATGTGACATGCTCAATATTTCATCTAGCACAGCTGGTTTATTCTCCTATTACATACACCAGATGCTGTAATATTGTCCCTAATTTATATGTGGAGTGTTCAGTTAAAGGCTGCTGCCTCCTTCCACACCATGCAGCACCAGCTTACAGCTCAACAGCACAGCTTGCTCTCCAGTAATCACCTCTATGCTGCTCACAGGAAAACAGTAGTCCCAAACCTTCTAACGATGACAGATGGCATCTGGCAGAGGCAGGAGGAAAAGGTAAAACTGCTGGCATGCCTTTCGCTCCTCCCAGTAGTTCCTCTCTTTAGGGCTCTCTTTATAGGTATATAGTTCACTGCACATCCCTTTACTCATGGGATTAGTTCTGCCAGGCACAATGGTGCACTAAAACAGGACAAACATTGCTAGGCAAAGGATTTTAGACATGGAAACGGCCATGTGGTTTTACAGCTAAAGGGCTCTCAGGAAAAGACAAGTCTAAGTGGAAGAGAGGATATGAACAAAATCCATTGGCCAAACCAATACTTAATCCTTTCAACAAGGTAATCAGAGAGCCCAGAACCAGCTGAGGAAAGAGACTGGATTGAGACTACCTCATTATTAACACCATTATCTGAAATCTGGAAACGAAACAAGTTTTTATCCAAAGAATGATGGAGATACAAGTGAAATACTCCCTGACTTGTGATGATTTCTGGGTTCTTATCTAGTGCCTTGTGGAGGTTTTCATTAGCACAGCCTTCAATGAAAAAACATATTTTGGAGTTTGTGGTGAAGAATATATTCACAACTGTGTTTCTGATTTCATTTTTTTTGCTTAGTTTGCAGGGGATGAGGGGTGATTGTTAGCAGTCCAGGCAGCAATACACAGCTACTGAGAATGAAGGATTGGTCATTCCATGAGGATATTACGCCATCACTTGCAGAGGTGAGCATTCATCATAAAATTGGTCTGTGACTTCTTCCTGCTAAGTAATTTCTCCTCTTCCCTAGCACCGTTCTGGGAGAACAGGAACAGGAGGTGATAAAGCAGCTGGACACATATAAACATCTTGGTGATATTTGCAGTGATATTCTAAGGGGAACTGAGTAAACCTCCAGCTTCAAGCAGCATTTAAAGAACATGACATTTGGAAAAATATTAGTCCATTCAAACATCCTGAGCTGTTAAGGCAGAAGTTTCCCCCAAACCATGGAGACAAATGCAGAGATGCCTACCATGGCTGTCTGAGCTCCCGACTAGCTGTGCAGTACCAACTCAGGTACTCTGTTTTCATAATTTACCCTCATGCTTCTGCTTGTTCTTTGGGCTAGCTTTGGTACTTCTGAGCAGATTCTCCTATGAGACTTAGCACACAGCTGTGACCTTGCTCAGTGTAAGCACAGCAGTCCTTACCCCTGTCCTTGCACTGCAGTTTGCAGGGGTCCTCAGAAGGCTTTGTGATGCTTAGCTCCCTAACTTGAATTTATCACAGTAGTAAGAAAACAGCATACCATTGATGATCAAATGCTGCTGGATCTTCTGAATGAAGTTTTTCTAGAAGAATGTAAACTCCTTGGGTGAGACACTCCTTGGGTACATCGTTAAGGTTTTTATCCAAGTGATGTTACATTCTTATTAGTTTATTAACTTTATTTTGCTCACAGTGTTGAGTTCTCAGTGCTGTACTCCCTGAAAGATACTGAAAATAGTGCATTTCTGCTGGAGAAAATAGCAGCCAAATGCTGACATGCAAAACAGTGGTGCTAACAGCAGCAACCCGCAGGATCTGTAATTTCTTTCTTTAATATACATCTCCCCTTGAAATTCCCTGTTTGTTACACAGATCCTTGGCTTTGCTGGCTTTGATGGCTCCTGCCTTCACAGATACACACTGCTTGCAATAAGATGCCTATGACAAAAGACACTGCAAACAATTCATCACAATAGTAACGGGTTGTTGACCTGTTCCCTGCTTTCCCTGGACTAACTCTAGTATCTGCTGGGCAGTTTCATCCAGCTCTGACAAAGAAGATATCTCAGTGTTTTGTGAAAATTGGATAGAAGAAAAGATCAAACCAATTTTGTACTGAGGAACAGGCTGGTAAAACTCAGGTATTACAGAGCGCTGTTAGCAGCAGTCAACTGGGCAATCAGCAGGTGCATTTGCAGACTAGCTGGCACAAAAGAACTTGGAAATAGCCAGAGCATTTTCTGCCTTTGCCTTCTGATGGAGGGAATCTGTGGAGTAGTAGAGAAGTGATAATGGGGGACAGAGGCTATAAAGAAGCTAAAATGAGATTCTGTAGGAAACCAGGCTGCATTATTGCTTCTGTTTATGGAACACTTTGTGTTAACAGAAGATTTGTCACAAAGAGGCCTCCCAAAAGGTCAAACAAGATACAAAAAAATAATTTGCGGCCAATGTGTAGCTACCTCGAGGAATGAGGGCATTTGGGTGATGACAAAGGAGTACGTAATGTCACAAATTGTGACATTTGTGACAGATGTCACAAAACTTTGCACGATCATAGAGGACCATTCAATCTGAAATTTGATCACAGATGTTGGCATATGTCCCTGTGCTTCCAAAAAATATCCTTCTGTAAATATATATATATATATAAAAGGAGTGTGGTGTAAGCACTATAAAAAGCTGGGATACAACATCCATCTGGTCACGGGTAAACAGTGGCTTACTTGCATTGAGAAGATTTCAAACAGACAAGATAAAGTGCTAAAGTTTTAAGCCTAGAGATGAGATTTAGAGGCATGGGTTTACTGCTGGGTGGCTAAAGAATCCCAGAATCTCTCCAATATCACTGCCTTCTGCCCATGCCAAGTCCATCTTGGTAGTGAGGTTCTGCGTGCAGGGTTTCTCTCAGCAGCATTCAGCCCTGTCCCTGGGCAGTACCAAACCAGGGGACCTGTTTAACAGTGTTCCTGTGCTCCTAACTGAGGAATACCTGGTAAAGGGCCCCACATGTGTCAAGCAGGGAATTACATCCCAATGCATTTGCAGGCTATCAAAACCATGGCAGCCTGTCATTTTTAGTAACACACTGAAAGAAAAGATCATTAATGTATGCTTGCATCAAAAGCTTTAGTCACTCAAAAGTAGCTATTAATGTCCATCATATAAATAATATGTTTTACAAAGCTAAACACAAAAATACATGTATTTGAAAAGGCTGTCATGATAGCAAAAGTACATTTGTGTGATTAAAAGTAACTCAGATTCTAATCCTTTTGTTTTTTACTGGCTTCTTTGCACAGTACATTTGAACACTACTTTGGGCAGAGGTCATAAACAGTCCTAGATGAAATAGGACTAGACAAAATACCTAGTTAAGGCTAAATACTTAGTTAAGGCAAAGTCTCTTCAAATGAACTTTTAAGTGGCAGCTCAGCACAGCTGTGCTGCCCTCGGCATGGCCCTGGAAGATGGTGTGATTTAAAGTGATATCTGAGATACATCTCTTTGCACTGTTTGCGTGGCAGGGCACGAAGGACTGCAGACCACAAGTGCAGGGATTTAATACTGTCACTAGCAAATGATGATGACAATATGCTGCCTCCAGCTGCTGGCTGGGGCACAGAAGAAAGGATATGGGAGTAAAGGGTATACACGTTCCTTTTTACTGCACAGCCAAGTAATGCAGTAGGCAGCACATTTTGTTTTTCTGAGCAGTATGTCACAGGTTAGATATCAGCACTCCTTAAATACTTATATATGTATGTTTTCATCTTGACCCCAAAATGGCTTTGAGATAGTCAGGCCTTGTGAATTCCCAACACTGAAATAAAGAGTCATCTTTCTTGGAAAAGCAGAATTATCTTTTAATGGTCACTTCAGATGCTCCAACTGCCCTGTGAAACAATCCCCTCGGGGTATATAGGCACACATACAAACTTCCTTCAGATGATTTTAAGCTCTGAGGCACGTTATACAGGTTTACAGAAGTCATCCCTTTACCTCTTCACAGCATCACTCAGAGCTGGAGCTGAGGCAATGAAGACAAAACATAAATTGGAAAAATCAACAGTTTATTGACTTTCCTTACAAGTGATGCTGTTTCTTTAGGCTGATGCTTTAATCAAATGTCTTACAGTGAGTTTTGGGATTCTGAAAAATCCTGGAAAAAGACTGCAGAAGAAACCTTGTGTGTTCACTCACCTTTATTTGACTGCTGAAATGATGAATGATAGGATACAGCTTTAGAAAAAGGAGGTAAGCTACAAGTCTCACACACATACACACAAAGGCATACATACAAACACTTATTTTTCCTATAAGACAAATATTCTAAATCAAGACTGGAAAGATGAACTGGATCCTAGAGAATACTCCTGAAAATGGGATTGTTATGTATTTGGCATTTTCTGCTGAGGTATCAGAATTCTGCATTTTTTTTCCTACCCTTCTATGCAACTTTACAAAAGGAAATGTTTCTTTATTTTAATTATCTTCATATTCCCTAGATAAAACAGACTCCCCAATGACTTTTTGTAATCAAGTTTAACATCCTTCTCTTTTTTTTTTTTTTCAGTTTAAAAGCTAAAATTTCCTTTGTCAGACCTACATTGATAGTTTGGGTCTGTTTCTTGTTCAGGGACACAAGCAACAACTTGATAAAGAAGCTGGAGGCAAAACTGTTCAATTATAATTGCTTTCAGTTGAAAGTTACATAAAACAAACAGCAATTACAGGTTCAAACCCTTGCCTAAGTGACACAGAGGGCTACCTCACATCTAAGCAATACTACAAGCTACAACTTTCTGTCACATTCTGCACAGGAACAACACATCCCAATTAAACAAAGGCTACATGCAGAAGTATTATTTTCTCTTTCCAACTTTCTTGCAAGGCCTGCAACCCCCTGTAACAGACACTGCCCCTCACAGTAAGGCCAGTTTCTTACCCCCAATTTATGTACATTTTCCTCCACTGCTCCAGAATGACCTACACGGTTTTCCTCAGCCTGTGGGGTGACACGCGGCGTAAACACCCCCACTGCTTCACCATCCAGATCTCAGTTTGATGGGGAGCTGCTGATCCACAGATTTGGTTTTGATTATTAGATACAGTTCATTGACCACTGCTTCAGTTTTTTTCCCTTAAGCTCCTTTCTAACATCTAATCCTAAAACACATAGTTTAATTCTCCTACCTATAAGCAAACTGTGCCTGCTTCAGTCTTCAGCAGTCAGTCACTAACAGTACCAGGGGGAAGAACAACCAACCTGCACTTCTCTGTAACACTGAACTGCTAATCCAAACCCTGAATGGCACGTCTGACCGCCACAGCAATCTGTATTTCACCCTGGCAGCAGTTATTTATCCCCATCTTTTCTAGCTTATAGCAGAATTGCCATGTGTCTGTCACCAAGTGCCTGCTCCAGCTGCAGGACAGGCAGAAGTCCCCGCCAAATAGAGGGTGATTTCTGGATTCCATTCAGTGTAAAACAATACAGGGACCTGTGACCAGGAGACCTGGTGTCTGTCGTGCTGGAGACACACAACCTAAGAAAAGTTTGCAAGTAGCTCTGAAGCAATACTTAGCTTTTTTTTCCTGCTTTAAAGTCAATGACAAGGATGAATAAAGAAGTTACTTTAACCTGCTGGTTTAATTTTATGTTCACTTACTAACACATCTGAGAACAGGCAACACTGTAGAAGTATTAGAAATGTTAAACAATTATTTAAGCAGCAATACTATATTTCATTTTTTATTCATTAAAGTTTTTGATGTTTGCATCAGACTTTTAACTTTCTAAAGTCACTCTAAATCAAAACATCATATTATTAAGCCCTGTAAAAATTCATCACAAATCAGTTTACAGATGACATTGATGTCTTATTGCTATCCATTCCTCCTGGACCATTTCTAACAATTCATTTTTTATATTCCTGCAGTGCTGAAATATGGTTCACCCCAGTATCTGTCCTTTTAGTAATCACCAAAGCAAAGCCTGGCAGTTGTCATATATTGCACTCTTGAGAAAAATGCTGGTAATACTCGGAATTGATTGAACAGCGTGGAATCAGAACTAGCTGGCAGAGAAACCATTTAACTGATTTCAATTCATAAATCTCTTTTCTCCTATCCTACTTTTGTTTAGAAACTGCTAAATATTGCCATTATCTTGTGATGCATAGAATGAACCAATTATTTATACAGATATTAATTTAAATAATAGGTGATTGCATTCATTAATGTCCCATATGAGAAAGCAGACTTACGGATCGTACTGAGTAACTTCCACTTATGCACACTGAGCTAGGAAACATAGAACAGTCCTTGGCCAGGAGACATGGATTTGTTTATTTCCCCAGAGGTCAGGATCAGGTACAATGGCCTTCCTTGTGAAATAAAGTGATTTTAAACAGAACTTTACTTGCTTTAAACTGCAATTTAAGCCTTTGAGCATGACCTAAAATGATTAGTAACATGTGGCATCACTATGTGATGAGGTTTAATTAGTTGGCAGGGATGCACTTAGTGTCTAAAGCAAATGCTGGTACTTACCATGTTTTTAGGAGGGGGGGGAAGGTATGTCCATGAACTGTAGTTTGGTCTTAAAGAATCTTGGAAATAGGGCTCTTGAAATTAAGTCTACAGAGAATGAGGAGATGAAAGGCAGATGGACTGCTAGTAAGTCATGGCACAAATTTTGGGAGACAAGAGGCAGAGGTCTCGGAGGAGAGCGACTGCCAGCACTGGTGGAGAGAGGAAGAAATCCCAGCAGAGGACTAGCTCAGGAGGAAGGGAGCTGGTTTGTTCATCTACTCCTCTCATCCACGACTGCCCAGAAATCCCACAGCGCCTGCTGGCTAAATGTCACCAGGCTACCTCTGTTGTCCTGTTGCTGATTGCCTTGGTGCTTATGTGAATCCAAAGAAAAAAAGCAGAGAAAGTAAAATGGTGTTTTTCTTCGTGACAGAGTGGAGGAGTGTGATTTGCATATAATAAGGGTTTGTATTTTTTATTAAAAAGGGCTGTTTATCTGAAATGGGCTGCACGTTAAATTCACTAAAATGGAAAATCAAGAGACAAAGCTGGGCCTGTGAGAGAACTGACATTTGGGGAGTTTCCTCAAAAGCAGCATTTCTTCTGGGGAATTTATCTGCATGTAAACTCATTAAATATCTTGTGCTGAGATTCTGGATCTTGAAATCCAATTATCTGTATCAATGATATTCAGCCTTCAGGACCTGAAAAGTCACTTTGTCAGGAAACAGAGAAACACAAACGTACAAAATAACACAGCACAATTCAGAATAACATCTGATGATGCTCGAATTGTAAATGGCATGACCTGATACCGCACTGCAATCGTTGCACAGCACATAAAGCAATGTATTATTGCTCACTGGAACTTTTTTTGTGAAAAAATGGATCAAAGAGGTATAAATATTTGGAAAATTGCATTGCCATCCTTTTTGCTTCTGAATAGA
Source organism: Caprimulgus europaeus (assembly GCA_907165065.1). Next base: position 1,232,115 of record OU015543.1, on the reverse strand, counting down.
ACGGGAAGAAGATTCTTCTCAGGTCAGAATCAGAGAATGGTTTGGGTTGGAAGGGACCTTTAAAGCTCATCCAGTCCCAACCTCTCTGCCAGCAGCAGGGACACCTTCCACTAGACCAGGTTGCTCAAAGCCTCATCCAACCTGGCCGAGAACACTTCCAGGGAGGAGCAGCCACAACTTCTCTGGGCAACCTGGGCCAGGGTCTCACCACCCTCACAGCGAAGAATTTCTTTCTAATATCTAATCTAAACCTCCCCTCTTCCAGTTTAAAGCCATTTCCCTTTGTTCTGTCACTACCTGTCCTTGTAAAAAGTCCCTCCCCAACTTTCTTATAGGCCCTTCAGGTACTGGGAGGCCACTGGAAGGTCTCCCTGGAGCCTTCTCTTCTCCAGGCTGAACAGCCCCAAGAAGTAACTATTAAGTCACCTGCTGTGTAACAGGCTCCAGACTGTACTTTTCTCCCTGTGTAGGCTGCAGGGTAGAAAGACACTGATGTTGTCACTCATACTCTCCTTGCAGACTGTTCCTTTTCTTTAGGAACAAGAATTTTTTTTTTTTTTTCATTCCCAAGTGGTCTAAATAATTGTAGGGAAGTCTCAATCTAGTTTACTAAAATGACGCCCATTACTTATACAGAAATAAAACCAACTCTTTAATGTAATCAGCTAAAAGGTATGTACTTGGGGTGGAATCCTCAGGTATAAATTCTGTAATGGAATGGTTTGCAACAGTTTTGGTCTCCTGATTGGAATTTGAGAACTAAACAGGTAAGTGGTTTGCAGAAATTAAACAATGCTGCCCACTCTCACAAATAAAGGCCCAAAAGAAATGTGGTAAGGAATAAAAGAGTTAAGAGGAAGAATTAAGTCAGTGCTCTTATATCACCCAGGTATGTGTTATCTGAATTTCTCTAGACTGGTCATGGATTCTGTTCCTGCAGGTGAACCTCTTCTGTTCCCTCTCAAGTGAATTTCAGCAGTGAAGCACATAAAGTAGAAACGTTGTTTTCAAAATCAGAACTCAAATAAAACTCATTTCTAATTTAATAGCAAAAATTAAATTCTACTGTTACTGTTCTAAGACGAACTGTACCAAATGTTTCCTTCCATCTAGCTCTCTCTGTTACGGCTTGACTCTCCTCCCAGCTCCCTTTTCAAGAGAGGTGTATAATTGTGACTCTCTGTGCAACTAGCTTTCTCTCTTGTTCACTCTCTATGTAAACTAGTGTATGATAACTTTTATTTGAAACCATATCAAATCTCTTCTTTATGTATTCACCATTTTTCTTAGGATCAGTTCCATAAAATCCTTTTGTGTACAGCATAATCACACTTAAGTCTTGTCTAAGAAATGAATTCCCTGGCTGCTATATCAATTGGTTCATTGCCCTGAAAACTGAAGTGCTTCAGCCCATGTGAAACACAGCTCCTTTTTCAACACATAAAAAACATTACCAAAAAGGAGAACACAAATACAGTACCTGCCAAATCAAATCCTCACTGAAGCCTTCACTATGAGCAAAGATTTTTTTTTTAAGGCATTAAAATTGCAATCTTTTTCTCAAAGGAGAATTTTGATTCAACCATTTTAGAAACCTCTCTAAAACAGACTAACCACAACTAGAACAACAACATGACAGAAAGCCACCACAGCTCGTCAGCAGCAGGGTAATATTTGTGAGCATGGTCAGAACACCTCATTACTGATATAGCCTCTCCCAGACCATCAGTGCCTCTGATATCTTGTTAATAATCAGACATTTGCTTCCTCCTCAGCTGGTGCACAGAAAAGTTGCATTCTTAGAATTGATAAGACATTAAATATTCTGAAATTCCTGGCTTTGTCCTGCTAACAACTTCCACGTAATTTTGTTCTTGACTTTCATATTATGTCGTACTGCAGTTTAGAAATAATCCTAAACATGTCAGCCTTTACATAAATAGCAGAATCAATAAAACTCCTTTTCATATCAAAATGGAAAACCTCAAAGCATTTCTGTTTAAAAAGCAAAATGTACACACTGCCCCACAATTTGGGCCATTGCTGGCAGCATTCCTACCCCTCAGGAAGCAGTGACAGCCCCATTTGATCCTTTCTGTGACGAAGCTTACATCGATTCTGATGTATGTGCACCTCTACCACCAGAACCTCAATGGGAAGTACAAAGCAAATTCCTAACATCTCACGCTGTCTCCAGCAGAAATCTCATTTGTCAAGACAACAGGAGAAGAGAAATCATTTTGGAATAACCTTTTGTTAGAATCTCTGCTTGTTCTGATATTGAAGTCACAATGTCTTTTCATCTGCATTGTGCTGTATTACAAATTGAATAAAATAGAACTGCTTGCATGGAATAAGCAACAAAATCTTTAAAAGCCATTTTGAGCACCCCCCACACAAGGGAAGCAACAGCAAATCATGATGAATTAATGACTATTTCTGAAAGTGCTAACAGGTTCAAGATGGTTTATTTATAAAATAATTTTAGAATTCAAAAGTATCAACCCTCTAGTCAGATAAACAAGAGGATTGTCCTCAAACTTCCATACTGTGCATAAATTCTTCAGTGAAAGAAAAATCATTAATCATAATCATTGGGATTAGTTTGTTCTTTGAAATGCTTTGAATGGCAATTTAGGAACCAATAAGTCTATTTTTTTTGTGCTGCACTCTAAAATCTCTCTGTATTCCTAGTTTTTAGTAGGTAGAATTATTTCAGTAAACATATATAGAAAGACTGAAATATGACCTAAACTTGACAATGCAGAAAATAATTTTAAGAGCCATGTATGTAAAATGTCCCGAACTATGCCACTGATATAAGCATGAGATTATTAAAAGTGAAACAAGCTTGGGATCCAAATCTTCCATTGTTAACTTTCTGCATTTCTTCACTGACATACAATAGTCTAAATTCTACTTTTCAGGACTGGGTCAGCAAGCACAAGTGCACATGCTTGAATGTTTTCTGAATTCATAGTCATAAATAATTTCTTGTGAATTATTTTGACTTACATACATGCATTAGCACAATACTTCAATATCTGAGTTGTGAAAACTTGTAAACATTTACTGAGCATAAGGTTTTTACTACAATAAAAGCCTCATGAAAATTTTAGCTCCTAACATAACTTAGATAATTTATAAAAAAGGGAGAATATGAGCAGTGATTAGCACCTATCAGCAGCATTTCTATAGGTACATGACAACAATCTCCACCCATCTGCAGAGCATCCTTTTGTCAAGGCTGTTTCTTGCCTCCACCTTTAATCTACACAGACTAGAAGTCTAGGTGCCTGAGCCACAGGTACACACATTCTCTAACCCAGAATGACTCTGGCTTCATAACTCAGTTGACTAATATATACTTTCAAAATTGGGGTAAAAATATAAGAAAATGTTAGAAACAGAGGTTAATAAACTAGTCAGCAGTGGCAGTCACTTTTCAAAAGAACTCCTCATGTTGATTTTAGATGAGCAAGATAATTTTCGCTAACCTGTCATTTCCATCTGATCATTTCCATCTGATCCAATATCCTTGGAGGTTTATTTATGATCTATTAAAATAAATGTTGCCATCTTGTTTTCTAATTAATATCTGTGAGAAAATGTCTAATAAAATACCTTTTTATGAGCGCTAATATGCTGTAGATAACACAGAAACTAGATTACTTTTTGAAAACATCTATCTACCTGTACCATGCTGAGATATGTATCTCATTGTTCCTTTTATTTCATAACATAAAGAAGCTCATTCATTCCTTCCTACCCCTTAACGTGATGGCACTGCAATGTTGTCCTCATTTAGATGAATAAAAGCAGGTCCAGCCATTTTAAATAACACTTTTAGAATAGCACCTTTGAAATACCCCTCAGGATGAACACCAACTTTAATTATAAATATGGAGTTTCTAAGTGAGATGCTATACTTTCAGAGAGCAGAGTTTCAAGTAATAGTTAATATGAAAATATAAATATGTGCTAGAAGACATAAAAAACTGTGGTTTCTCTCTCTTCAGCAGTGATGGAATTGTGTGATTTGCAAAGCACTATGTTGTTATTATTCTGACTCAGAGCTGACTGAGACAAAGTTTCAAATGCTTTAGAAATTATAAAATATAGCAAATGTTTGTAAGTCTACTAACTTCTGTATTGTACCAGAGCATGGTGGAACACATACCTTTCTTCCCCCTGTGTTTATGCGAAGTGGAGTTAAGAAGGGATCAAAAATCATATGGCTGGTTTCAATATTGACAGGTGACTGTCTTTTTCCAACAGAGCAAAGATTCCAAGCTGAGTTCACCAAACCCCAAAAGGAGGGAACTGAAAAATATAAAAAAAATGCAAGTTTAAGAAAAGTCTGGAAAAACTCGAGAAATACATGCAAGGCAGATAGCCAGGTAATTAAACTTGTCATACAGTCTACATCCACACACTGAAACTGAAACAGGCAAATTCATGTAGCACTTGGAATTTAAAACGTCATACACAAAAACCTTATAAGTCTTATAAGACTATAGAAGTTCAGAGAGTATGCTAAATGATACTGCTAATGCTTTGAAATGGAATAAAATATATGCAGTGCAATTAAAAATAAAACAGAGCACCCTTAATTATTTGTGCTTTTTCTCAAGAGAAATACCATAGGATCTCACTTCAGTTTTTGTCAGAGAAAATCCCTCTTTATGCAGAGGTCTAAAATAAGTTTAGGTTAATGGAGATAGCCTGGTTTCCCTTGATAAATCCCCCTGTGGTGTTATTAAAAAAAAAAAAAAAAAATTAATGATGAAACTCCAGAGCTGTAGGTTCAAGGGGGAAAATATTAAAATATTAGAAGGGAAATCTGTTGCATGACAGTTTCTAGTATTGCTAAAAAAAGAGATCTAGTATTGCTAAAAAAATCGGTAAAACCAATTCTTTAGCAAACTCTTTTAAAACAAATAAAAAACCTAGACATGGTAAGTGCAATCAAATGGCAAGCCAAACAGGGTATCTTAAAGTTCATATTCCTTAAAGAATTTATGATGTAACTGGAATTGTCCCAGAAAAGCTGCACTGGAAAATAGCTGCTAGGAGGGGATGTTTTATAATGTTATTCCTGTTTCTGACAGGGAAAGCTTGCACCCTGTGCAGTGCCTGTCACACCAGCCCACCACCGGAAAGCCAAGAAGGCAGAGATCCAACACTGTGATGCTGCACCGCAAAGGTTAGACTTGTCACCCAGACATGTGAGTTTGTCTTGCAATCTCTGATTTATTTCTAAATGCCTAGGAAGCTCATGCTTAAGAATCTCTTTGGTATGTGCTTGTTGCTAGCTCTGTTCTATATGCTTAGACAAAAAGAAAGTACAACAATGGTAAACTTACTCCAGTGATCACAACGACTTTGCTTATGCTTCAACTGAAGGTTAATTAAGGATCACCAACCTCAGACTGCACACCTAAGTAATGGATGGGGATATTATGTAATATTAATATCTGATTAAATTTAATTAAAGTAATTAGTGCTGCTGCTGCTTAGATGCTCAAAGTAATAGAAAAGTATTCTGAACTGTAATGGAAAAATCCAAGGAGGCTTCATGTAGGAAACCAAGGCTTAAATTAAACACAAGTACTGAATTGACTGTTTAATCTAAAGAATTTAGTGTATGAATCTAGGAAAACATATGAAAATATTCACTATTTTATTATTCCAACTTAGCTAACAGACAAGGTTCTACTGGAGGTTAAGCCACGATTGGTTCCCTGCCACTAGGTTGTATTTCCATAAGAACCCAGTCATGTATGAATGGGAATATGCTGTGTCTTTGTGTGTGGCCCTCTGAAGCATTTCAGGCAGCAGGCTGGCTCCTGTGCTGTACAGGAGCTACACTTACAGGCTGGTTTGCATGCAGCCCACCTCCCAGCTTACAATCTCATTGAACGAAGTTCTCCAGCTGCTGGTTACTCTGCCAGAGGTTTCTGTGTACTGATCATGTCATCTCTGCCTTTGTCTATGAATCTCCCTAAGTTTATACCACTCGAGAGCTGATTTGTTGCAAGCATGCTACACAGACAGAAGGTGATAAGTTTATGTCTGATCAATGTCATGCCTGTAGCCTTCTCAAAACAGAAAGAAAATTGGATAGATTCAAAGTTTTTCCTCTGTGTGATGGTACACTATGGACAACAGACTTTTTTTGGTGTGTGTGTTATATGGGGAGAAGATGAGAGGGATTACTTATATTTTATACCTATGCACAAATCTCTGACATCCTTATTCCATAGTCTCTATCTTACTGCAGCTGCTCTTTTTTCAATTTCCTGGGAACAATTTCTATTGAGATATATGAAGATGCTCTAGTGTCAGCATGACACAATAGGATGAGGGATTCTGATGGCTTTTACAAAACCTATGCATAACAGTGAAATAATAGCAGCTAGAACAATAAAGCAAGGATTGAATGTTCTCCTAGTGATGAGTACCAAGGATTTGCCCAAATAAACACAACCTCCCCTCTCCAGAGAAAAGCAACGAGTGAGCAGTGTCCGATAAGGATGTCCTTCTGTAGGTAGGGCAGATTTGCAGGTAAGAGCAGTGGCACTGCCTACAGTGTCTGTGGATGGACATGTAACAGTCAGCATCCGTGCTATGAGAGGAGGCAGTAGTTCTCCCAGTAGGAGATCAGAGATGTGTGCTGTGTATGACATCTTCAATATTACTTATCTTTAAAAAAAAAAAAAAAAGCTGGACTCAAGTCTGGGTCATGAAAGGGTTGTGGACAGTTAAGCCATGTCTCCTAATCACTTCTGTGGCTGTTGAGGGCTGATCTAAAAGAAGTTTCTCAGAGTTTTACTCCATGCTCTGTTTCTGCATCTTGCTCTTACCACAGCCATAAAGAGTCTGTAGTTAGAATTTCTCTGAGGCACTTTCTGAAGAGTCCTTGTGTTGCACTGACTGAAAGAGTTTGGTCTAGCTCAGAAGAGAACAGATGCATCATTTGGGGTGGGGGGAGATGACTCTGTGCTTCCCAGCACACCTGGCTTTGAGGACAGAGGTGCTTACTTCTCCCAAGGTATCTGCTACTGGTCAGCATCCATAATAGATGGGGTCTGGGGAAGACAGTAAAGTTACATCTGTGTTGCACGGCACTAAGACTGTAACTTCTTCTCTGAAGTTTGCTCAACTTTCAAGAGCAGAGATTTTCACAGTTACTCTAGAGTTCATGACTTTAAATTAAAGGAGTCAACTTATTCATGCAGCAGATCCCTGTTTGTATATTTAAGCTTTAACATCAGCCCTGGTAATAGCATAAAACACAATCAGATGGTATTTGTGCAGCAATTTTTCTTGCCCTGTGTAATTACTGGACCCTCAGATAAAATCTCAAGCTACTTTATTGAAGCTGGGAATCGAAAGCACAGAGAGAATCAGCTATCTATGTACATCAATAAAGCAGTCCATTAATTATTTCCACCTACTCAACTTGAAGAAAATTACCATACTAATGCCTCTGGATAACCACATGATCGGCTCTGCTTCTACATAAAAGCCAAATGTAAAGTCATAAAGGCTTTGAGAGATAAATCGGGGACACCAAAGAAATGACAGAGTACAGAATGGCATTCATGTAAGTAATTGGTCCCAGAAATCTCCAGGCTGCAGTATCACAATGGGTTCAAATTTGAGAACTGAAAGTATTCTGATTTCTTTTTAAGAAGCAAAAAGTTGATAGCTGAAATGTATCCTCAAGAGTAAGACAACATTACCATTATTCAAAAGATGGTAAAAAAATGAAAATTTTTCATCAGTAAGTCTTGAAACACATCAGAAAAATGGAAATAGTGAAGAATTCTAACAGCATCATATTACACACTGCTAATTTCATCCTGGTATGTTCAAATGTAATCTTCCCTCTCTATGGAGGATTCTCAATGACAGGAAAAGTTCAACAACTGCACTTGCTAAATGAGAAAGAACAGAAAACTGGAAGGGGGAAATGAGGAGTTAAGGTTCTAGAAATATATTTTCTTTTTAAAAGTGTTAATTTTCTGCTATGCCTTTAATAGAGACATGCTGCAATATCCTCTTCAATTTACCTTTTAAATTACAGATGCTTATTTCTGCCTAATTAAAAATTTTCTTCAATTAAGAGTATTACCTGGAAGAAAGTATTAGCAATCACAATTAGTGCCCCCTAACCTTGCAAAGCTTTTTCTTATTTTCATCTACACATTTGGGATACCAGTGTAGAAAATACCACCACTTCTTTCATTACACCCATTAAACCAGACTAATTCACTTTCATGAATTATGTTAATCTGAGGGTAAAGAGCAGTTATACAACGGTATGGAATTAGATTTTTCCCTGCTGCACTGTGGTGAGTTAACACCTAGACTAAACCTCTACAATCAAATACCACTTTAATGTTTCCCACAATTATAGGTCAGCTGCTTAAAAGGTACTTACAGGTACTTTTAATATGATTTCTTATTTTTGCATTATTAACATGGCAGGAGGAGGAAGGGATGTATCTGTAAGCAGAGGTATATCCAAGTGCAAACCTAAGCAACTTCAGTAGCAATCTTCTAGGGCCGTTGTTACCACTGTTCTGAAAATGTAATGCACTTCTCTCTCTCATCCCAATCAAAGGGATACGGAGTCTTGGGGAAAACTGTCTTTCTGTGTAATGTTAGTGAAGTTCCTCCTGCTGAAAGATTTAGCATAACTATGTCAAGAAATGGAAATGAAAACAGATTAAAGGACAGTTTGGTTTAAAGGCTAAAAAGAAGCTGAGATGTTCAGTGGAGTTGGCACAGATTGCTCAACTGAATGTCAGTCTTGGGTAAAGGAAATCCTTCTTGGTAAAAGCTAAAAATGCAACAGGGAAGGGGAGGAAGGCAACATCCTCTCCTCAACACAAGGCTCTGAGCACACACACGGCCTGGATCTGTGCCTGTGTCTGCCATTCAGTCATACGCTGGGCTCCCCTACTCTGTCTGCCGGTGCCCGAGATGCCTCTATGAGGAACGAGCTGCCCCAATTACTTGCCACTCAGGTGGCAGTTTCTAATCAAGTCTGGTCAGTCCCTCAGTCATCAATCACTGCCTGGGCTCTACAGGTTCCCCTTGAAGCAGGCAAAGAACGAGCTGGCAGTCACAACTGAGTAAGTTTGCCTGACACTCACTAGTAATTTGGGGGGTGGGAAAGAGGGAGAGCTTGGCCTGGATTTAAATGTAGACTGAAAGGGGAAAAGATGAAATGCAAACAAGCTGTGATGGTAATTCTGCCTTTTAAATAGGGCTGGAATGCAGGAAACCCACTTTTTGAGCTATTGTACAGTATCTAAAAATAACCTTTCCTCTTCATGGTTCTTCATGTCTTGTTTTTCTGTTTGTGCTGTGGTTCACGCTGTAAAACTGGGGATAAAGCTGTTACGATTAAAAAGATTGACTGTTCTGAGGCAGAGTGAGAGAGATCTAAGGCTTTAAAGAAGATCCAGAAGAAAAGTGAAGAAAGCTTCACAGAGCTGAAACTGGAACACGGGAGAAAATTGTTCAGAGAAAAGTAATTTGGAACTTATTGTTTTAAGGAAAGGGGAAAGACTGCTTATCCAGCAGATAACTCGAGCTGTGTTCTGTAGATTCAGCTTTATTTTAATATCTTTGGGATACTATCGATCTTCTTGCTGAAAAACAGGAATGAAAGAAGCAACATAAAAAAATTTACAAAAGACAGCATATTTATTCCATCAGAAGTGTTCTTTCTGGATATCTTAGTGCTTCACAGCCTACTGTTAATAAAACAAATATAGCTCTCAGGTAGTAAGTCAGAATTTAACTAATTCAGTATGTCTGCATGCATTAGCACTTCCTTTGTTGGATGAATATAATGAGCAGCACACTTTGAAACTGCAGGGCATTAGGGGATTCAGTTTGGAGAAGGCAGGCACTGGCATGTAAGGGTTACGTGTAAGGAGCATCCAGTGAGGGTTCATCAGTCCCATTCTCCAAAACATCTGTGGATGTGACAGTCAGTCTCTTGAGAATTACCTGTAGCTATGTGCTACTTTGGTTTCCCACTAGACTCTTACAGCTAATGACAGCAAGTAAGGCAGAAATGTCCTGGCTCTGATGACTTGCAAAGACAAGTGAGGAGCAAGCACAGAGTTCACCGAGTGCTGCAGTTCGTATCTGTAATGACAGTTCAAGACAGAAACAGTGACGCTCTGTGCTCTGGTGTTTTCTAGAGTAATCAGATTTCTCTGACCCCATTCCACAGGGCTCTAGCCCTGCCTGGGGATGCTAATTTCCACAGTGAGATTACCCAAACTCTGTAACTTTGATTGTTCTTGGAAAGGCCAGAAGTCCTTAGGACAGCTGACCCTATACACCTACTCACAGGCTGAAAAAGATTGGTCAATACTGATCTCCTAGAATTCCAACACAGTGTTGCCAAGCCACAACTCTAACCAGAGGCATTCCTATAAAATATTTTAGAATAGAAAGAAACCTTGGCCTCTCCTCAGCTTCTACATCATAACTTCGTGAGGCAATAACCATGTGACATTTTCCTTCTGTGGCTTGCAGTGACTTATTTCAACCTGTGAAAACTGACAGTTGCAAACACACTATTTATGTGAGAAATACAGCAGTGCATGAGCACCATCCAGTCTGCAAGGGAACTGCTCCACCATGAAGAGCATCACAGCAGCACCCAATGCATCTTAGCAAAGTAGAGGAGAGACCAGTCAGGGCTGCAGTGCACAGAATGCACAACTGTAACATCTCTCGCAGGCACAAAGACCATAATTGACTTCCCAGTGTGTCACGGGGAAAACAGAGGGCTCATAGCTCTAGAATGCTCCTGACAGCCTATTTCTCTCTGACAGAGACTGCAACAGCTCAGAAAGAATGAGCATCAATTGCTTCCAAGGGAGACATGTAAAAGATAATGCATGTTGCCTTTTTGGCAGCAAAGATTCACCAGAAGATAGTGCTTTGGAGGCTTTATTACTTGTGACCTTCACACAGAACCGAATGCATCTTATTTTCTGAATAATTTCAGCCTGTGGTTACAGCATTTGATGGTCTTTCCAAGCAGCAGAAGAATAAAATCACACCTTGAGAAAAAGAGGCCTACGAAGAAAACTGTTATATGGCCACATCCAGATGGAGCAGAAAATTTACGGCCATGCACATGGAAAAGGCTGCAAAGATGACTAATGTCAAAAGCACCTTCTTATGGATCCCAGCTCCTAAATCAACTCTAAAATTTATTATGAATATGATTATCAAATACACCAGGTAATAAAAAAAAAACCCCATCACCTAGAGGCAAAATCTGTAGCCTTGTAATCACTGAAAATGTAAGTTTAAGTTCACCTTTGTGTCACAGGCTTGCTAATATTTTTCAAAATCAAAACATGAACAGAGTAATCCCAGAAACAGGACTAACTGAACTAGTTAACTGTGATGCCTTAGGTTTTGGAACTACCAGCTCTTAATGTTTTCTCCCTAATTTTTTTTTTTTTTTTAAGAAAAAAATTCTTCTGACTTAAGTTCACACTTGATTTTTCCCTTGTAATTTGAATTACCTGAATAAACATACTGAAGTAAAAATCCTCTCTGACCCAATGGAGAAACTGCTCCTGTCAGAAGGGCATTTAGAAGTAAAACAAACTGGTTCCAGATACTGGCCAGTATCTTCCATCAGTGCACAAGTCTGGCTTAAACACTAGCAAAAAATAAAGTACTCCTTTTAAACACAAATTATATTAGCTGATCTGAATACATTTAGTGTTAGTTGATACGATTTCAGTTTGTGCTCTCGGTGACAAAGTGAACTAATGAATGAATGAATATAATGCTTATTTTCCTGTAACAGCCTTACCTGTTTTAGGTATGTAGCAATGTGCTTTAGTATTTCTTAAGCACTTCTAGTAGAAGTAATATCCAGAAGGCTTAGTAAGTACAGATTAGCTCTCTTTAGTGTTCTTGCTTCTGGTTAAGCTTCCTCTAAAGCAAAGCTACCAAAGCTAAGTCAGTAATCATAAATCCTATTAAAACTGCCATGTACAAATACCTGTTCACTACAGATGAAGTTTACTCTCAAGTTTTTCCAGTATGATCTAACCAAATAAAGAAAAGTAAACACCAGGCTTACAATCAAAATTGTATTTCTTTCCAGTTTCCTTAACCAAGTTTCTGCACTGTCCCAGGCACACAGGAAATGGAATGATTTTTTGAGACTTGACAGCACAAAGAATTTTTTCTTTTCAGAAAAGCTTTCTATCTTGGTCTCTCACAACAATACACGAAACGACTTTTCTGTCTGAGTTTTAAGAAAGATATTTCAAGAATCAAAACAATTAAGTTCCTACCTTGCTTTTCAAACAGCTGTTCACAATTTTGGTGGACTGTAGTGGTACACATTGAAATAAAATTCCTTCTGGGTTTGCATTCATCTTAGCAGAAGAGCAACAGTGATTTAGCAACTACCATCTATGTGCAATAGCTGAACTTATCCCAGTCTGTGCCTTTCTTCTTTAACAGAAAAGACTGAATATGTCACAAGGAAAAAAGGAAAGTGCTTATTTTGGAAATATTTCTAAGTAAAAAGTTGAACATGAATCACAACTTCAACAAACCAAAAAGATTTCTCATGGATAGGCTCGTGCTAGCAACGCTGTCTGCCTAAAGGCTGAACTGAACTATCCAGAATTATCTTGGCTATTTAATTGTGGTGCAGGAGAAACAGCACAAGATCCAAGTCTCACAGGCAACTGTCACTGGAAGCCTCACCTACATGAGTAGTGCTGCTTCCTCTTTGTTCTGCACTATTAGCTGTTGTCAGCTGGGGTAACAGATATATCTATTATGCTGCCAAAAGAAACCAGCAGAGCAATAGAATGACAATTCCTGGACCACTTACAACCAGCCTACTGCCTAATGTACAAGAGGAGTATTAATTTATTTTCTGTAGCATTAACTGTGGCCAATTTAATAAGAAAGTGGTTTCTATACATCATTTCTTGGGACTTGGCCCAGTGATTTCCTCCCCAGGCTTAGGATGTGAATAGTTTTTGCTGTGTTTGCATGTGAGATGGTTCAGAACCATAACAATGCTTGCTCTGTGTTACCCCAGTGACCTGCTCTGACTGTGATTTTTAGTAATAATCTCTCTTTTTAAACCTCAGTGTGGTCATCTCAGTGGCAACGCATCCTAAGTTTGCAAATCTTCACAGCTTCAAAAGGAAACAATTTGAGCACTGAATATCTCCTAACAAGAAAGAAGCAGCTAATAATAATAATAATAAATTATCTGGCTTTGCAGAAAGCAGTTTTACTTTTAGTCATTCCAAATGGATGTCTTGCAGGTTTTTTGGTGAAAAAACATCCAGTTTTAGATTATCTAAAGTTCCCTTTTGTTTCTTTTTCTGTGTTTCAAAAAACTTTGATCACTTCTTCAGCAAAACATTCTTTGGGATTTTGTTCCCTCAGAAAAGCCAGTTATCAAGTTTCTCTTTCTTTTCTGGCTGAAACATTGTTATTAAAATACAATTAGTGCCTACAGTTAAGTGCTTCCTGAATTACAGACACATTCTGAATACATATCACATGCCAAAAGATACTAAATAAATTATCCACAGCTAATTCCAAATTTATGCTTAATGCCTTTCACAATCCCTGAAACTCTCCCTTTAACTTCTACTTCTTGGCATGTTTCATGCATGTTCTGTTTTTGCTGTGCAGCAAATAAAATGAAAGTGGGCAATACTTTTTAAACAGAGGGGGTATTTGCAGGTGGCTGAGGGGTAATCTCTATTTTTGTTCACACCACTGAGTTTGCCCATTTTTAATTTCTCTTCCTTCAAAAAATACACTCCAATTTGCAGAATGAAAAACCCCATAAAGTGTAACTCTGGGAGATTTATTCTCTGATACCATCTGAAGCTTCTTGCTGCCATCATTGGTGGAAGGATTTTGTGATGCATTTTAAATCAAAAGTTCTTATGAGATGTTGGCTGGATAAGGCAGTTCAGATGGACTGCCTAATGTGCAAGTCCACAGAAGCCATCACAGACCTGCCTGGTATCTCCAAAGACGCTGGTGATTATGAAGTTCTAGAAATTTCTTTGAAAAAGTAGGAAGCACAGTTTTTCCAGCCAAGGGAGGCTTCTTTAAGATCTCTTTTTCCTGGTGTAACACTTCTTATAACTCCTTAAAAAGTCTGGAAACACTCTATAACTCATCTAGCCGATGAACCTGAGTTTCTGCAGGCAAAACATTACTTCCAAGGCAACTGCTACTCTCCATAGGCTGAGGATGCATTAAGCTCACATTTAAAACAGGTGTTAACAGTATTAAAACCCCAATACATTTTGATAGACTCAATGTTCCTCCTGGAAACTATTCATTGTGCTGTGTTACAGGTGCCTCTTTAACACATGCATTACCTCTCTACTTCTTCTAACTACTCATGAGTTGCACTTCCTGGTAAAATCATAGTTGGTGCAACTGTAATGGAGGAGAAGATGCCTCTCCTCAAATGTTCTGCTGGAAATTTCATTCACACCTACGTAAAACATTAAATCCTAGACCCTGAGATCCCTGAAAACTCACTGGGGTATTGCAAAGCAAATGGGCACCTCAACCAATGAGAAAATCACCTGATGAGAACACCCAACCCTAGGAGAAGAAATGTCCATTTCAGAGATATCATCTGAACTCCCACTAGATCCCTGTCACAATGTGCTTTTAAGTAACATATGAGATTTATGATGATTCCTGCAATTTGGTAGCCTGCATAAATAAATAAATAAATAAATAATGCCCCTCCCCCCCCAAAAAAAAACCCAAACAAAAAAAGCCAACCAAACCAACCAACCAAAAAAACCCCAAACAAATAAAACCTTAATTTGAGATACACATGATATTCTTTAGTTCATTTTTAAGCTGAAAGTTCTGTATTTAACTAACATTTGTAGTCTAAATTGCATGAAAATTTGATTGTAACAAACCAAAAATCCTGTTAAATTTGGAGGTTGGACTAGATGATCTCCTGAGGTCCCTTCCAACCCCCAAGCTTCTGTGATTCTTTTACATTTTGTATTAAAAACCAAACTCCACAGATCCTGATTTTGGCAATGACTGTTCTGGCCACTGACTGTACAGGAACAGGTGGCACTGGGCACAATAAATAGATTTAAGAATTAAGGAAGCTTCTCTTCACTCCTTAAACAAGATGATGTCAACATTTTGGGCTTAGGCTCAATATTCAATAAGACATAGAACTAAGGCAGTTTCCCTACAATGAAATTTTGCCAGAAGATAAAAGCACCTTAGAGCCAAATACCACAGCTCTTCAGAAAGCAAAATCTGCAAACCTTCACAAGCACTTTTCTAATTACCAGTCTTACCATTAGCCTTGACTTACAGAAGGAAAAGACATTGTGATTTTAAACTCCTTTATTTTGAATCTCTGAGCCTGGGTGTCTGAATTGGACAATTGTATAAACTAGACAGGCCTGTTCAAATGTTTTCTTCATTACCAGAATGATCACCCTTTCATAGCTGCTGACAGAATCTGTCATTTTCATCTGCCCATTATTCACTGCACACATAATGCTAGTTAAAATTAACACCAGCCCTGGCTTGCAGCTTGTCCTTTAACACATACATGCAAACCTGTCAGTTCTTCACATTAAGATACATTTACTCTTTTCAAAACACATTCCAGCTGACTACTAATCCTGCAGTCCTTGACTTCATAGGCAGGATAAACTTTTAAATGGTAATTGAGTCATCTTTTGATGAGCTGAAAGGGAGAGCAAAGTATGATGTTACCAACAGAGTGCTGTTTGCTCAGCAGTGAAGTTTATGGAGGACTGCTTTATTCAGACAAATTATTAGGTTCAGTACAGGTGGTAGGTGGATGACACACAGTCATGATGTACAGAAAATCCATACCCATTAGCTAGCAGCATCTTCCAGCCTTGAGGTCTGTGAATTTACAGCTGTCTTTGGAGCTATGACCAACAGTGACATTCAGCATGGAGTCTGTCACTCCCTCTGTGGAGGGCATGAAACTCCCAAGTAGAAAAGGTTGGCAGGAGGATGTGTTCCTCATTTCTTTCATAGCTGTGAAAACTTCTGACACACCAGGGTTTTTTTTTGACAATGTCACTATTAAGAGTACAGATGGGGAAATGAGAGTTTTCTACATGTTGCCTCACTGCAAGTGCCATATTCTTTTTTTCTGCTACAGTGAATTGCATGAGCTACTTATTCTTTAGTTTTTAAACTGAGTATGTCTAGATCATTCATCAGTCAATAGTGCTGTATTTGCTGCCAGCTTTTTATACCATTGACAAACATAGCCACTGCTGAACAACATCCTCATGTAATTCATTTATAACCAAGTCTTCTGTTTCCACTTTTAAATACTATTTGCATGAGCACTTTTCACATTGTGTATTGTCTTCTAATTTTCCTGATCAATCTTATTTTGAATGTCACCAAAAGTGTCTGAACCTTAGAAACTGAATTAGAAAGTGATTCTTCTTTCTCTGTTGACTTTAGTGCTTAAAATGGCTGTAAGGCTGAGTGCCTCTTTGTTAGTCTAAACCAGATTTTGTGTAGACACTGTACCTTTTCCTTCAGATGATCTTTACTTCTATAAATAGAAGGCAAATGGTAAAGTATGATTTAAACTTTATCAGCAGATTCAGACTATTTTTTTCAGTGTGTATGTAGATCATTTTATGCTCCTTTAAGGCATTTAACTTTTACCACCTGTAAAGCATTTACACAGTGATGAGCCCCTGAAAATCTGCCACCCTCATCCAGGTTCTGCCAATGGTGTTGGATCAGGAGATACTTGCTGTCAGCTAAGCAATGCATTTGCTGTTGTTAAAACTCCTATCAAAAACCTGGTAAAGGGGAAACACGAAATGTATGGAAAAGGTTCCAGACTGGTGAGGTTTTGTTTAAATGAACAGTCATGCTGACTTTATGAAGAAGTGAGGGTTTGGTTCTGCACTATTTTCTGTTTTTAAAATATATCCAACTTATTTGTCAGGTGAATTGCTAAGTCCTCAGACGTCACTACTTGGTGAACATATAGCATAAATACTGTTCCTCCTTACGTAGCACTTAATAGACCCAGTTTCTCTCTTCTGAGAAATTCTGGTTGCTGTCTCATGCTTGGATGTATTGTGCTGCACTTTATAATCCTGACTTGGCATCAAGCACTAGAGCTCCCAACAGAATGCCACCACTTCGAATTCAGCCTCAGCTGGTTTCACCCTGTGAATTGAGGAACTGAATGGTTATGACACCTTCTATTTCCTTGGCTTTCACACACTCCAGATGATAGGAATAATTTTCAAAAGGCAAAGTAAAGCAAATCTATTCAAGCAGAATACAGTCAAGAGTGGCTTCTGCATGCCTTTCTGTCCCCCAAACCTGTTTCTGAATGATCTACAGTTCTAAAGTCTTTTAAAATGAAATTTCCCTCAAACTTTTATTGTGGGCTCCTGAAACTATTGGGCCCTTACTTAATAAAAAACCTGTATTCCTCTGACATCTTAATTTCTTTCTTCTGTTAAGATTAAATATATATATAAATAAAAGCATGCTCTTCTATGTTTTCTCTATAATGTCATTCATCTTGCTCTGACTCTTCTGACAGCTTGTAATGCTTCCAGAGCTTACATTTCAAAGAACTTTTCAGCAGTTCAATCTCCTTTTGGGTGCCATGGTCTGGCCTCAATTCACCCAGCTGGAACATGGCCAAGCATTTTGAGGAGCAGTAGAGATTTATTTCAGAAGAGCTGAAGGTGGAATAAGCAGCATGAGGCTGCCTCCACCTTCAGCAGTTCTGTAAGGCTGGGCTTAGCTCTTCGGAAGTTTCCTAGATGAGGTTGGCCACAGGCTGCACTGAATGTGATATAATACTAAAGCATAATTTTCTCAGCTTCCACTAAGGCAGCCTCATCAGCTTCTGAGAATCAAACCCCTCAGTGGCAGAGAGGAAAATATTTTGGAAACCTTCATTGTCCCTTTTCTCTTCCTGGAGTGAGAGAAAGCACAAGGAGTGCTAGCAGCAGTAAATGGCACAATCAGGGTAACTGAGGGCAAGATCCTTGTGTGACTAGAAAAGCACAGCCCACAACAGAAATGTTCTTCAGAACAAAAGCAGAAATTATATCAGCATCCTTCTTTTCCTCAATGATAGAAATCCCTCTATGGCAATCTGTGCATCTGATTAAAGCTAATATTAAAAAAAACCTGTATGTTTGAAAGCACACGGATACACCATTTATTGTTATTACTCAACAACTTGAATGATCCTAAAGATGTCATCAAGAAAGTGATAAGAAATTTAACTTGTTCTAGCACTGTACACTAATTAAACAGTTTAGTGCAGAGATCAGCACAAATAAGGAATTGGCAAACAATGATGGGAGCAAAGGATGATTTGTAATATCAGCACATTGATGCACTGGGCTCAGATGCTGTAATTTGATTGGCAGCGCTTTATTAAGTTTTGGCAGCATTTAAGTAGACTGGGAGTGCTGTTGTGAAGCTCAAGCACATTAATCCAAGCTCCAGCTCTCGTTAATACTGATGAGTGAAGGCAGTTAATTGAATTATGTATGAAGTACTGCTGATTAAATAATATTTCACTCCCTGCTATAGAATTAACTCTGCTTTATTAACAGCCACTGTTGTCTCTAATAGTGAATGTCAGAGGGACCTTTTCTCAGCCATCCACTTTTTTTTTTACACCATCTGTTCAGGTTGCTTATATATTATAATCCATTCCTACTTGTACTAGACTTTGAAATAAATATTTTTTTTGTTTTCCCAAATGTTGGTGTGATACTGGAAAACTTTTATCCCCTTATTGGACAGGCTTCAATATAACTTTTGAATTCATTTTTCTCACTGACAACAGGAAAAGATTCTACAGATTACATACACAGATACTTTTGAGGTCATTGTAAGAATGAAATACAGTATTAACTGACTATTTTCATTTTACTTTGTTGCTGATTTCTACTTTCTACCTTTTTCAACTGTTTTAAAGTATTTCATATAAAACCAGGGACACACTGTTAATGAGGGGAAAGAAAGGAAAAATCCAGACACAGAATCTGAGGTCATATAGAAATTGTAAAGCAGGGCTTTAGAAGCTAAACTAATATCCTTTCAGGAACTCTACTGAAAAGCCACGAGAATTGCTATCCCCACCATCTGGCAGATGTTTACAATTAATATCAAAGACAAGACACCTGAAAGAGATCTCAGTTATTTAGCTGTTCAAAGACAACATGACAAAAGCTAATTAGGGAGGTGGCAATGGTTTAAACAACAAAAGCCTCAACATTGTGAAGACACAAGGGTGGGGACCATGCTGTCAGAAGGCCACTTCTGTGTTCTTTTATCCTCTGCTAAGACATGCTGAGTTGCCAAAACATACTGAAATTAGGTACTAACATGTATATTAAAGAACATGGACTACAGTATGCAAAGTCTATAAAGTCACAAGCTTCTGCAGTTACAAATAATAAGCTTTTTTAAAATATGCAGTGTTGGAGGTCTGACAAAGAACTGCTATTTTAATTTCAGTGCAGAGGACACAGCCATTTAATGATCAGCCTTGAAATATTCTAAGAGTAAGCTTTCTGGGGATGGTCCCATTCCTGGCCATAGGTAAAAGGTTTTCAGTGAACTGAAATGAAATCCTAGTGCCCAAGTGACAGAATACAGAAAATATATCTGAATAGTAGCAGAGATCAAGGATGATAAATTTTAATACATATTAAAACATGGAAATGCAACACTTTCACTAATCCATATTACTTTGTAATCCATTTATTTCATAAAGACAACTGAGCAACAGTCTTTTTAAAGTGTCTTTGGAGAACAGAAAGCCCAGAGCAAAGACCTTTGTATAGATTTATTAGAATATTTTTTAAAAATTTCCATTACTTACTCTTGTGTGTTGCCAGGAAAATAATGTTTTATAATTAAATTGATGTAGTAACCAGAAACTTTGAAGGAAATGCTTACAAAACATTGTTTAATGAAAGTGAATCAGTTATTTCTTAATTCAAACTGTAAGAATACCATCAGTTAGGATCAGAGGAGACACAAAGGTCTCTAATTAAGGTTATTCACTGCTTTTCCATTATTTTTTTACCTTAGTATTCTTTTAATTACTATGTTCTAAAACAAAACTTCAAGAATGCAAATACTGTACTGAAACCCTGTTTCATAATATAAGTTTACATTTTGATATTGAGATGTCTCTTCCAAAAGAACTATAATGAACAATGGAAATGGTCTGTGGATGGAGCAATGAACTGATATGCTTGTTTGAAGCAAGTTCTTTCTCAAGTGGGGATAAGACTCAGCCCTGTGTTAGGACTGTTGGAATGATTGAGGGGAGGGAGGTAAAAAAAATAGATGAATCTGACCTGAGTTAGGGGTAAATTTCCCTCAGCTCCCAGCAAAACCCAGGTAACAATCTCGGTGACCTATCATGAAAGCCTTTCAAAACCCAGAAGGGTGTCTATAACATTAGCTCGTTACAAGACAGGATTAATCTTGATTTTTCTTCTACTCAAATATGATGGTGCCGTAGCCAGATTAAAGTGTAAATTCAGCTCTGAGAGCTCTGTGAAAGGCAAAGTATCTGAATCAGCAGATGGCAGGAGGACCCTCTCCGAAACGGCTCTTTCTATATCTTGAAGGATGGATTCAAGGGACCCAGAACAAAGACCACAGGCAAACATACAGAAACTAGAGCTAGAAAATGATTTTTTCTTCAGTTAGAATCCAAAGTCTGTCAGCTTTTGCTTTGCTAGATGTTTTGAGGAGAGCAAAAAAGACTGCATGATGCAATGACTTTGCCTTGGAAAGTACAATCCCTGTGGCTTGGAGGTGAAGACTTTCAACACCAAGAACCATTTGCTAAGCCCCTGTAAAAATGGAAGAAATGGTTACCAACAGAGGTTGGAAGAGTGAATGTCCACAGAAGGTCCAGCTGGAATTTTGAACTGCCTATGAAAATATTGATTTCAGAGTCACAGACTGAGGAACGGATGACGAGGAGGCTGATAGCCATCTGTGGAGGAAGCTTTGCTTGTTTCTCATGGGATCCAAAGATCATGAAGTGCTGTTGAGGGTGCCAGCTGGCCTGCTGCCATGAGGCTTTTCTGTTCCACCAAACAATCTCTGGGAAGCTTGCCCATGAAATCATAGCATATATCCCAAACCAAGTACCACTTGATACTTCTTCACTCTGAAAGCCGATGAGAAGCAGATTTTCTTTCCAAAGAAGCTCAGACTTCTAGGGCTTCTCTTGACTGGTGGTGTTGGAGGCATGGCAGGGTGAGTCTCAGGAGAGCTGCTCACAGTAGTACTAGAAGTGTTTACTTAGGACTTGGTGCCTTTTCTTCAATATTTTTGGCTTGCCTACATGAACACTTCCACATGACCCATTCCAGAGACTATGGCTGAAGAATATCTACTGATCTACACTGTTTTCCAAGTCCTGGAATCTCTTAAGTACTGTAAGGACAGTGACTGTTTCTCATGTTGACTGTTACCTTTCTGTCCTCTCAAATAGGTCTGTTTCTCCAGTAGACCACTTTCTTTCTTGAAGAGAGAACTTAATCTTGAGGTTCACTATTCTACTGTTTACTTGTACAGTCACATTTAAGTCTCACTGAACTAACCAGGTATGAACTTGCTCATAACTAAGCTGAAGATTTCTTTTGATTCTTTCTTTATTTTGGAGAAAGTTACTGGAAACCTCTCATTAGTGTCAACTAGCAGAGGGCCCTGGTATAGGCAGGAAGGCTTTCATCAGTTGATTAGGTGCAGTATCAACAAAACCAAGTGGCAAGAAACCAGATATTAAGAACCTGTAGTACCTTGTGAGAGCCATGACAGTGTAAAAACACTCCAGAGAATATGATCACAGTGACAGGAAATGTGCACAGGCTTCCAGCACTGGTGCCTTAAATACCTGAACACTTCTTGAGTACTTCCAGTACTGTGTCTTGTTACTATGTGCACTGAATGGCAACACCCTGCAGAGCTGAGAAACAAAAAGGTATCTGAAAGCCTCAAACACGCAGGAAGCTAGTCAGTGCTTTTGGACAGAGATGCTTTGGGATGCTTTTACACACAGGGAATTCTTATTTCATTTTATTTAGATATTTATAGCCAGCTTGCAAATGGAGATATGTAAGACTGCTGTGTAGCTCCCCTTCTAAGTGTGCACCTGCAAACAAAAGGGGAGTAATTTTTGCTGATCAATCCTTATTTTAAAATCCCATATTACTATTATTTTGGTTGTGGTAGAATCCAAAAGCAATTCCCCACACCTGGATTATTGCTCACACCCTTTATACTAGGGCAAATCTGAAGTTAAAATTGTGAGAAGAGACTTAGTCCCACAGGCTCTAAATTTAGAATGAGAAATACCTACAGAACACGGTGAACTCAGAGGTGATTCATTTCCCGTTGATGATGATTCCTAAAAGCTCAAGTATCTCCAGAAGGTCACTCCCACCTTCAGAAAACATACACAACACCCTATTTTTAGAGTTCTGTAGAAATGCCTTGCCCACACAGCAAATTGGACATATGTTCTTGGATTTAGCTGCCACATTTGTGAAAGTTAAAAAATTCTGGGCTCACTGTTTTTACTAAATAAAATTTTCCATTTATTTCAGTCAAAGCAAAACCCAATTTTGCATAAAACTGTTGCTTATGGACCCAGCAATTACAGCTAAGTCTGCTGTTGACATTCATATGCTTCATTGTGAGTTGCTGCTCCTCCAACAAGAACATTCCTAAGTTCAGATCCAGCAGCTGGAAGGGATGCTGGATGAAGTGCACGCTAACCTGCACTGCTGAATCGCAGGGAAAACGGTAACTCTCTTCCGTTGCCAGCTTTGGCACCGTATGGATACGCTGTTCCTCTGTCCAAAACACCCTACCCTCTCCTTGCTGATTAGCCCTAGGAGCCCTCTACTGTGTCTGCACAGGAACACTGCAATGCTGGTTAGGTTATAAATGAGAGAGCCAAATAACCAAACTCTGTGATCTTTTATCAAATTAATTACTTGGAGTAGGTTCAATATTAGAAATATGTACAAAATTTCCCACAGCACACAACTCCAAAGCTGGGATGTATTTCTGTAGGCAAAAGCAGAATCAGGCTGTTTGTTGTTTGGGGGTTCAGTGATTCATGTTGTGTTTGAAATTTAAAATCAGCTCAAATCCCCAATTTAACTATCACTAAAACCACTGGTTCAGATACAATACTCCACATCATGGCGATGTACAAGCTATTTAAAACAGTAAGGTATTCTAAAGGCATATGAAGGTAACTAGAGCTGTGCATCACACACAGCTTGGTACTCAAGCATGGTGAAACCACAAAAAAGAAGAGAGGAAGAATTCTTTAGATAGAATGAGAAACAGGGTAAAAGTGCCAGAGAGACATTAGAAGTTTCCAAGATGATCCATCTCTTTGCATCTAAAAATAAGATAGCAGGCTTTTTCCAGTATTGGTTGGCTGGTATTAACATGGAATGATATACTGTCACCCTGATTTCCTGTGGCTTATTTCCAGAAGCCTGATTTTTAAAAGCCCAAATCCTTTCAGAAAAATATTCACATAAAAATGTAAAACGTTGAAAACCATAAAGGAATGCATAAATAAGGTGGCTGCCTCTTGACAAGACAGCGCTGGAAAAAAGGGTTGAGCATCCCCATGGTTGCTTCAATTCTTAGAAATTAAAAAAAAAAAACAACAAACAAGCAAGCAACCAAACAACCCCCCCAAAAAAATCCCTGATATTATTTGTGCATCTTCATGCAAAGATCATGAGCATTCAAGGAGCACTTTATCTACCTCCACACATCATAAAAATCCACTGAATTAAGTATTGTCTTGTAGTATAATTCACATCTGCTGTTCTTCAACTACTAGATTAATTTCTACCATAAATGTATTTTCTCCTGCTTTGTCACACAGCTTGCATAAGGAATGCTATAGATAAACATTCTGTATATCAAACAGCAGATTCTGGCTATAAAAGCAAATATATCAAGCTACAGAAGAGGCCACTTGGAGGGAAGGTGGAGCTTTCCTTTACTTACACAAAACAAGACAGAGTTCTTGTGCCAATCCTTTTGCTTTTAGTCCACAAAAAGCACGACAAAAATGTTAATTTGCTCTCTCTGTCCAGGGCTAGCAAATGGCACAGCATTTGACAAATATTCTGTCTATAAAGGCACTAGAATCATAGAGATTGCAAAGAAGAACCCAGTACCCTCTTCCACACCCCAGTCCCACTAATGTTTGCAGACAGGTCACAAGACAGTGCAGTGTTTCTCTGCAGAGGCAGATGTTACACAGAGGATGATCTCTTGCAGTTTAATACTGTTTGTGACAGGAAATGTGACTGCAGGTGTATGACTGGTAAGCAAAAATATATCTTTAAAACACTTGTGAAAATACTTCCTTATTAAATCTAGCTGACATTATTCCAACAGCTTTGTATCTAAGAGCCTGCAACTAAGAATCCCTCTTTCTTCAATTATGAACAGCATGCTCCACAAAATTATTGCTGTAAACACATGGCCCAGCGACAGTACCATGTACTAAGGAGCTGAAGGTGTCTTTATGTGCATTATGCATGAAAACCACTGCAAGCTCATGTTGCAGAACAAGGTCAAGCAGGAAATTGAAAATGAAATGCTAGTATTTCAGTAATAGCTTCCTGAAGGGCACATTAGAAACAGTTTACTAGAAATTTTCCCAGAAGGGAGCAAGAAACAAGAACATCTTTCACTTGAACCCATTTCTTCTGCCTATGCTGCTTTAATGTCATTTAACTTTCTCTGGACTTCTATCTAATATGTAGGGTTTGACAGGCAGGGGGTTAACGAATACTTCAGTTATTTACCCCACTTTCAACCCCTAGGAGAACACTCTTCCAGGGACTGAAGTTCTCATTTAAAGATGATTTAGGTACTTTGGAACTTTACAGTCAGAATTAGGATGGTCTTCAGGCACTAAATGATCCAGTAGGTGCCTCCTGGGATCATCTTTTCTTGCCTAAGCAAGTTGGATGCCCAATTCCCAGGGCCTTTTGGGAGAAACCGTGTATTTTATGTACTTAGCTCCTTTTTCTTGGCCAGTCATTTGCATTTTAAAGCACTTCAGTAGAGTTTGTAGACCTGGCTGTCAATCTTAAAAAGCCACTGGCATTTCGACTGCTGAACCAGTTCTGAAAATGGAAATGGTTATAAAAAAATATTCTGTGTTTCAAACTAGACTTTCTAAATCACTAAGTGTTGCTTATGAAACTGAGTAACTTTTTTTTTTCTTCAGTATTTTATAATATTCATGTTCTGGAGCTCCTTCATGTCTTTATCTTTACAATCTAGTGGTGTTTTAGGTAGGGTTTTGACACAAAAACTACGCAAATGTTAAGGACTTGTTAAAATTAATGGATACAAATAAACATAAATACTCATGACTTGATGTAACATGCAGGGAGAATTTCTATGTTATCTACTACAAATAGTACTTGCAGCTCTGTATCCTTCCATAAGCATGTGTCTGTGCCTGGCCAAACGCACCACTAACTTTAAAAAGGTTGTGAAAAGAGTAGTTACAGAATCAGCAACAAAGGAGAAACAATGGTAAGCCAGACAGAAACCCGAGCATCACTAACACAGATCAGCTTCATGTCTCTCAATTCAATGCAATTTTGCCACTTCTAATTAGTAATTTTCCTTTGGTCCTCTCTAGAATTCCATTCTGATTACACTGAGGTAGAGGGGTAGGAAGAGAGTCATCTCTGAGCAACTCTTATCTCATTTCACATCTCGACAAATACATAATTCTAATTTTCACCTTTTTCCTCTCTTAATTATTTTTCCTACTTAAACTAGGCATAGGAGTTGCATGAAAAATAATGTAAAATAAGTTGGGATAAAGTATTTAAAAGTCTGTCTAAAAATGAATTTGCACTGGACAGCGTTCTTAACTGGGAAACTACATCCAAGCAGTTGACAGGGAGAATAATGTGATTATGGCCCTGAGGCAGAGCCTGTTCCAATCCAGTGGAAAGACTTCCATTGGCTTCACCAGGCTCCGAGTGAGGCACTATCCTCTCACTACTGTACTCTGGAACTAAAAAGCCACAAGTCCTGCCACAAAGCAATAAGCCCATAAACGTGAAATTACAATGGGCAATAAAATCTTGAGAGACTAGTTTCTCTGTTACTTTAATTTATACTCCTGTTAACCAATGTTAAATGCACATTAAAATACAGGGTAATACTGAAGATGTCAGTATGTGGATAATAGAGCCTGCCAAGGCCATGCAGTGTAAGTGTTTTGGCCATATTCTATTAGACTTCAGTCAATTATTTCTTCTTTATTTAAGAAAGCCTAATTTAAGACTGGGAAGATGCCCAACTGCTGGATAGGAAAAGCAAACTGGAGTCAGAACTCACTGCTGGAACATGGCCTGACATGCAATAGTGAATGGGTATTCTGTAGCCATGGCCTATGTAGCCCAGTTTGGAAATAATGAAAGGCTGTCCCTATTATCTGAGATGCTTTCTCCTGTGTCATATGCTGTATCCTCTGAGTCACACAGCACAGCTAAATCCTGCAGTTCTAAATTGGGACTAAAGCTGGGAATTAGCCATCCTTCCTGTCTGCACATTGTAGAAGGGCAGCTGGCCCATGATACGGCTTTAACTGCATCTGGCTGAGATTGGAAGGAGCAGCTCCTCTCAGAACTGAGCATCCTACTCATCCTATACCTGTTGGTGTTGTGGGAACACTGGCATGATCCAAGGTACAAAGGTTTATTCCTTCCATTCACACACACCCCTCTCCTCCCCAATAAGAAATAAGGGATACAGTAATAAAACATTATATCCTCAAAAAGCACATTATTAATGCAATGGCAACGTAAACACTCTAGAAGAAGAGATGGAGGCTACACTACGCAGCTGTGTAAGTAAGTAAGTTGGAAAGAGATGGTTTTAAATAAAACCATCATAAAAAGAATACAGTCTTGTAAATGTTTGTTTGGTTTGGCTTTTTTTAAAAAGAATCAGCTTCTGATGTCCTTATTCTAGATATGTAGCACTTGACTCAGCAAGCAAATCCTGCTGTTTTCAATAAGACCTATTTTCAGGCAAGTAAGAACCTAGGATTTTCCAAACTGGCAGTGCCTGGCTGTTGTAGGGACTAGTTCAGTCAGACTTGCTTTCTAATTATTCTAGTGTAGAAACAAAGTAGTAGCTGGATTTCAGAGACATGACTAAACCCAGTGTGACCAAAGTATTTATTGTAAGCAAGGAAGAAAAATCCCATCTCCTCTCCATCAGATTGTCACTGTTTAATGCTAGTGCTTTTTAACCTTTGGGTTTGTTTTTAAACTGGAACACAGTGGCTGTGCAATTGGCCATCACTTGGCCTGCATACATTCACCCTTCTTCCTCCCTCACCTCTGATGTTATAACATAGTATGAGATAATGCCAAAATTTCACTGCAAATAATCATGTAACATTCTTCAGCTCCATTAAAATGAGCCTTTGAAATGGAACATCTGGTAATCCACATGAAGGAGCTATGCCAAGTTCACAGTGGCCATCCTGTTGCCTACTCTTGCTTCTCTGTTGGGGCACATGTACCACTTCTTTTTAGTCAGCCAAAAGACATGGGTTTCTCTAAAGGAGCTGCAGGAACATCATTTTTCCTTTTTTAATCAACAGCACAGGGACACTAGGCAGAGTAGCCTGATGACACAGGTATCTAAAATGGTTGTCTAATTCTCTCCCAGTCTCCATTCTGTTGCTTGAATTTACCTTATCCATCTTTCTTTACCTACATCTCATTTAATATTTGTCAAATGACCTCTCTGTGGAAAGACCTTCATTCTTCACCTGAGCCCCCATAACTGAAGCTCCTAGATATTAAAGACACAGAAAAAAATAAAGTAGGGGGAGGTCATAAAAAGGTCCTAAAGAACCACCTTTGTGTTGGAGTGGAACACCTATCAGCAATGTGTCTGGTGTCAAGTGAACAACTTCCAGTGTGACCTGGTTATTTTGTGCTACATACTTGAATATCTTTCTCTTTTGCCCAGATACTGAAGGGCTGCAGGCTGCGATGCTGCCTACATGCACTTGTGAATTATAGCAGTGCCACGTGCACAGCTGCACTTAACAGCCTGCCAGGTTCCCATTCTGATGTTATGCTTTTATTTTCAGGGTTTATGGTCCTGACTATAAAGTTGGTGACTGCTTGGTCTGGAAACACTGATGCATTTTTGTACATTTTATAAATACAAACAGAAAAAGTGCCCTATCACAGTGCCCTAACAAAAACCCACGTTCTAGTCAGAAAGCAAAACCTGACAGTTTGAAGTAATATTTTCTGTAGTACAAAGGAACAATCAATAAGATTCAGGAAGCTTCCTTCTTTGGCCAGAGTCATTAACTGAAACACTGTTTACAGCTCGAAGCAGGGTCAGCAGGGAGCCGGAAATGCATTAAGTAGGTCACTGTATTTTAAGGTGAGTTTCTTCCTAAGAGATGGTAAATCTCTCAGTGACCACAAATAGCATGTGCCCAGAAACACCACAGTGGGGGGATGTTATATGATAGCTGTATTTTAATGTGTATAAGTAGCAGCAGTAAAAATCCAAATAATTCCATGTAGTTGTAGGCAGGCAGACATGGTAAATGATGAGCATGGCTTTTGCTCCTGAGTGTGTTCAATGGATTCATGGTTCAGAGAATTCACAACTGACCTCTGTAGTGAGGTGCTAGAAGAGGAGGAAATTTTCACTGAGTACAAATGAGTCATTTCAGACTGTCAAGTCAATAGCAGTCCCTTAATTGAGGAGCCTGGGTAATACTACACATACACACACGTGGTGCTTTCAGAAATAAAGTTCTTGCAGGCTACTGAATAAATACTATGATATAACAATCCTCTGATTCTCTATTTACAATTTAAATCATAGCAGTCTATGAGGAAAGTACCTGCATACTACATGCTGTATCTACCTTTAGGTACAGCCTTAATTCCTTTTCTTTTTTGTCTCTTTCTCCATTAGACTGGGGACAGGATTTGACAGGGAAGTTCTTTATGAGCAACAGTAAGGCTTTCAATGACAACAAACAAGCAGCCCTCAGTGCAACCATACACAGACAAAGGTGCACCTGCAGTGACTATACTTTCCTCTGTATGAAGTGGCAAATTCCACCCTAATGATGCTAAATTGTACTAATGAGATGTATGAATTGAAAACTGCATGCTGTATTAACACAAAGTCCTCAGCCGTGCTGGGTTCATCACTAATGTAACAGTTAGGAATAACATCCTTGAAGTCACTAGAATATCCTGATGGAAATAGTCTCAGTGAATTAAGAGGTAGATTCCTAATTGATAATTGCAAACTGTAATTGTAGTACTCTTAAAATATGATTCTCTTAATCAAAGCATTTTACAAGAGTATTTTTTGTAAGTGGTATAATGACAGGAGGAGCAGTGAGGCAACCTCTTGGTTTCACTCATTATCTCTCTTTTCGTGCTATACTGTGATCCCTTCAGTTCTATCTCATCCCACACAAATTTACAGGAGAAACACCTAAGCAAACATAAGCAGAAGCACTGTAACCCTTCTCTGATTAAGTCAAATCACATGGCACTATAGAACATTATTAGCACAGAAAAATACTATTCCTTGTTATTCTCAGTGACTTCTTTCTCCACAAGACACTAACTTATTTTACACTATACAATAAAAATCTACACAGAAAGGTTTGGTTTTTTTAATGTAGAGAGTGGTAACTGCTACTCTCCATCTTGTTCAAAAACACTTGTGCACACACACACACACACAGAGATTACTACTACAAGGTAATTAATAGCCAAAGCTTCAAGTTCCCTCCTTACAGAATCAACCATGGCAGATGTCATTACTCACTTTGTTTGGATTATTAGCTTAGAAAAGTTCTAACAGCAGCCACTAATTATTCTATCAGATTTCTTTGTGCTTTGATTCTACTCCTCTAAGACAGGGATTCCATCACAATGTCTATTGCCAAAGGGTGACAAGAACTACTAAGATATCGTGTGCAGAGTAGCCTGCCAAGGCACAGGATAAACTTCTTGAATATACCAATACATATGCTCTATAGCACCAACACACCTCGCTGGCTGGCACTTAAAACTATCCTGAATAATCCTTCCAAGTAAGGATCTAGAAGCTTGCAGTTATTAATGACTTAGTCATGGACCACTGTTTCAACTGTTTTTATACTTAGCTTGTCAAGAATATGATAAACCCTTTCCTGTATATACCCATATACTTTGAATTCCTTCCTTTGCTTTTAGGTCACAGTGAAGAACCTATAGAAAAGATAGAATCCTAATATTAGCCTTACCTTTTTATTCCAAACCCCAAACTTTTGCTGATACATCTAAGGTGCTGCACAAGAATGATCTTTATTTTTTTTAAGTACAAGCTTAAGAGGATGTGCAGAAGTGGCCTTGCTGGCTTTCACTTTTAGCAAGTTCAAGTAGGCTGGGATAATATTTAAAAAATAAACTGTGTTAAATTTACCAAAAGAGGGGTTACTTAACCAACAGTAACTGTCTTTAAGATTCTGTAATGATTGCAGACTCCACAACATGCAGGACAGCAGATGTTTTGGATACTGCTCCCTGTTCTGTTTGGTAATACAAATGCCTCACAGCTAGAAGCCATCATCCATGCAGACTGTGGTAGTCTTACCAACTATAGCTGCCTCAAAGAATTAGTGTTAGTTAATTGTTCTTTCTTCTTATAACCCATACTAGTGTCACTGCAAGGTAAACACCAACCACTTCAGGATAGTGGGAAAGAGGATTTTCAACTTCAAAAAAAAGTAATTGTAGTACTGTTATCCCTAAAATTGGCATCTAACCTAGTAGCAAAACGTGAGGTACAACAATTGACAAAGATCTGCAGATTAGTGCTTTGAAGGTCTTCCATGTGAGCACGTTCCTCAGGTAGAAGGGGGATACTGCTCGTGTCCTGGCAGGAGGAACCTGCAGGTTCAGCAGGAGAGGTACCAGGCAGCTGGTGACGCAGCGAGATACGACAGGCTACCCAGTGCAGTGTTTGTTATAAAGGGAAGGCTTGACCTTTGCAGTGCCTGACTGTGGCTACAAATGGAGAGGAAGACAACTTGAATCATTTGGTCTTGTCAGTAGAATGAAGCAAAGTCCAAGATACATCTGTTACATGCAATTTTTCTTCTGTAGGTATTAATCATAACTCAGGAGTAAAAAAGTGTTTCCCCTCAAAAGTATTCCTTTCTTCTTCCCAATTAAAATCAGCCAACTTCTCTGCTCCTTGCTATTTTAAAATAATGGATTGTATCAACAACTGAAAAGTGAGGCAATGTTTCCACATTTTAATTGTATTGAACTCATATGCAAAGATACAAAAAAAAAATCCAGTTTCCTTTCCAGTTACATGATTTTTGACCAGTCAGTATTTGCAGAATTGCCAAAGGAAGTAAGAAACCAAGAAAATATTTGGTACAAGATATATTTCCTTCAGACTATCTTTAACTGACAACCAAAGCTGAAATATTATACATACTAACCTAAGTTCCAATCAATAAGTGAATGATTTCCAGAATCTAAGCTCTATCATCCTGAAGAAATGAAGTGTTCCAATATATTGCTTTCTAAAAGAAAAACTGCTATTATTATTCCAATAAATAATTATATATGGCTGGTTAATTCTTCAGAGTCTGCACCAGACTGAATGATTTTGAGGAGTGTGTGCAGACTGTTTAAAACACAACTGTAGCTCAGACAGCACCACTGTTTTCACTGACAACCAGTGCACCAGATGGTGAGTGATGCTGCAGCCTTCTGAAGTCCCAAAATAAGACTAGAAGAAGTTTTATGGTTATTACAAAAGCAAGCAATGCAGGAGTAGCCATCAGCAGGTTTATGTTGTGTATTATTTAGGCAGGCAAACTAAGTGATCAGCTTCAGTGTATGAAATAGCCCCCGATGTGACTGGAGGATGACATAATATGGGAGCTTTTTGGAAAGTTTAAGTTGTGTTTGAAGTTTCCTATCTCTCAGTTTCAGGCAAAACAGTTCACTGTGCTCACAGGGACCTGCCCTCAAAGGTTATTTTTGGACACATACATAAAGAAACCTATAGTTTAAAAGAAATCTGAAAGCTGAGAAATCTGAAAGCTCACACAGGAGAAACTAGAGATACCTGAACTTCCTTTGTGGGCCATAACAAAAGGACATGGTGATAGCATGGTGATAGGTTTGGCACTCACGACCAAGACTGTCAATCATTTCAGGCTTCTTTTTCCTTGTAAAACTTTACCAAATTCATGCGTTTCCTCCTCAGAGGGAGTTTCTCAGTCCTTCACAAACACTGCCCTGTATTCCTTTTGAGTCAGTTCAGCTTTGCCAGCCGGTCTGTGTTAGGGTACAATCCCATCAACATGACCTTTGCAAAAGGCAGGAGCAGCATTATCAATCTCTAGCAGTCATTTCCCTTTTATAGTAAAATGAGTTGTGAAAGGAACTATGAATAGGGGATTGCTCATCTCAGAATCTGAGGGAAACAGGTAGCCTTTGATTTGATGATCTGTAGCCAATAATGAATCATAGTGGATGTAGACCTTCATCTGGAATTGAAGTTGTTTTACAACCTTTCTTATAAGGAAGGAGAACACTATCTGCTCCTTCAGCAAAGCTCACTTGTTACTTGGTAGAGGTGGATTTCCTCCTCTTAGCTAAGATTAGCACTATCTTGTAAAGTAACTGTAGACTTGGGATAATACAGTAAGGGAGTATCTTCCCAGGGCAAGAAACATGCCCTCATATTAACATGTAGTCCAAAGTTTCGGTAACAGGATGAAGTTTTGGCAAGTGAATTCCATGATCACAAAATAGATTTAACCACCTTTATATCTTATGCTTACCAAAGCCCACTTTTATGATGCTATGAAAAAAACAGGAGCAGTATGAAGAGAATCAATAAAATCAGCCACACAAGAGTATCAGAAGTTATGTGCATCTATTTGAAGTAAAAGAAATTGTAAAGAATAGTGTGAAATATTATTGCCTTTACCACCCTGAAAATGCTTGCACTACCCCAGTGACACAACTCATTCATAGTCGCAGCAAAACTCACCCAAAAGATATTAAAAAGTTTATTTCAATGTATTTTAACCCATCCTGAAATACTCTGATATTCCATATCAGAAAAAGCCTATGTAGTGAAAGTATGTAACCATATAGATTATCTGATTATTACGCAAAGTATTCATTCTTCAGCCTTGAACACTCCCTGATGTTTAATTTGGAACCTAATTTGCATTCAATTTACATTTTAAAGCACTATTTACTTGCTATTTTGTTTGCACATATGATTTAAATCATAAGAGCAATTCTTGGTTTTTAGAAAAGGTGAGAGATGGGGCAGTGTTCCATGCTTCACCAGTATAGACACAGATCCAGCCACTGCTGCAGCTTCCTTCCTGCACTTGGCAGCTCTGCACCCCCACTGCAAGGCTTGGCACCAAGGAAGACCTGAGCCACAGTTACTGTAGTGAGAGAACCTGTCAGTCCCCATTGCTCTCTTCTCTCTGGAGCAGTGCAGGAAGGGAAGTTGGCAATGACAATGTGATGGTCTTGCACCTTATTTCTCTCTAGGATATAGACAAACCTATCCTGTGAGGCAGACATCAGTGATTGCAAGCCACTGGTTTACAACAGGTCATTTAAGTTGTGAATCCCAGAATCTCAGAAAAAAACCCTGTGTCCAGATGAAGGTACTACATTAGAAAGGGATTTAAAATAATTTTTCTAAAATCTACCCCAGAGTACAGGGAGTCTGGGATTTGGGGAATGGAGCGAAGATGGTTTGATTTTATGAACTGCTCCAAGACAGGGTCCAGAGCATCTGTTAGGACTTGACTTAAATGCATTCAAAACACAGTATTAAATGGAAAAACTTAGGAATGGCACAGTCTAACCCAGGCATATTTTGATACACTCCTGAATGCCCTCTTACACAACTATACATGAAAGAAGAGGTGATAGTTCAAAGAAAAACAGTGACTTTGCTTTGAAGTAGGCGAAAAGTATTCACACAGCCAAAGCTGTGACAGACAACCTCTAGCAACTCATCCTGGAGTGTTTTACAATGCTATTACCCCCAGTTAGTCATCTCTGTGCCTGTGGTTGCTCCCCCAAGCAGCTCAAGAGCTCTATTCATGTCAATCATATTAGCTGAGATTCCAGTTTTGAACTGCAGTGACAGAGTCTTGGACAAATATTCTTTTCCAGTGTGTCTCTGGGGGTGGT
The DNA here is from genome assembly GCA_907165065.1 of Caprimulgus europaeus. Next base: position 1,197,664 of record OU015543.1, on the reverse strand, counting down.
AACTTCCAGCCCTGAGACAGGACAAACAGCTGTGGGAAGGAAACACTTCAGCAGATGGCTATAGCTGTTTGCTTGGGTGCACATCAGCCAGCAGCTCCCAGCTACAGCTCCTCAGACTGCCTGGCAGCTATCACCTCTCAGGTGCTAATGAGCATCTCATGCGAGATCTGATATGTGACTGCTAACATTATGGATAAACTTGATATGCACCAACATATCCTTTGTGATGTGTTAGTCTTAGATCATAACCATAAAATGCATTCTTGAAATGCTTTAAATGTGGTTTTCAAAGACTACAAAATCTAGATGCTGCTGAAAAAAAATCAGTTGTTTGTTCTGTAAAAGTTAATGGGATTTCTCTCTTTTGCTGAGGCATACAGGTTGCAGAGTTTAATTTGAAATAAATATGACAGTATGCAAGAAAGGTGCCCCCAAATTACCCTTGCTTTCTGCATGGCTGCTTCAGTGAGCTGTTCATAATTGTCCTTCTGGAACAATTCTTGAGGATGTGTGCTAGGTGAGGCCGATATTCATCATGTATGGGTAATTCAGGGCTCTCAGAAAGGTGTCTCTCCACACTAGTCTAGAAAGTCTTCCTCCCTGAAAGTTAGTCATGTCTGGTTCCTCCTTAATCTTCTAAGGTGTTCCCAAGCCCAAATTTCTCATGGTATTAAGACTAGAATGCCACAAACATTACCTGATTATATGTGTTTCTTTACATGTTGACAATTAAATTATTTTTGTCAGCTGAAATAATTAGAAGGTCTTAGTATTTTCTAATACTTAGAGGAAATAAAGATCATGTAGCAATTTTAATGGTGCATCCATGATAGAACTTGAAGCACTATTTTAGCTCATAATATATAGCTAATATATATAAATTAATGCATATTCATCTCAGCTGCACTGAAAACATAATGAACAAAATAATCACTGAATGTTTCTGTGTATACTGAATGAAGAATGTACTATCAAATCAGCTCTCCAACTGAGCAGTAAATGGAGGTTGCTGAAGTTTCTTGACTCCCCTTCTAAGTGGAAACATCTAGTGAAATGGAACACTGAAGACCCAACAAAGTAATTCTGTTTGAAAGAAAGAATAAAATAATTTACAGAAAGGGAGCATAAAAAGATTAGGAGTCAAATGCAGGTTAAACACAAAATAAACAATTGTCAGTCTAAGAAAACTTCTACTGTCTCAGACAGCTTGAATCCTGAAATGTGTCAGAGAGATCCAGAGCTAAAAAGAACAAGGTAAGGCCTGCTCAGACCACAGGGTACTTATGGAGTACACAGCATAAGGACAACCAATGCACGTTTTGGAGGAGCCCTACCCATGCTGACCAATGCCAGGCTATTGCTAGCCTGAATTGCACTTGCCTGTCAAATTCAGCTGATGTTTCTTACTGAGAGCCTTTCAGCTGCCTACTGATCGTCTTACTAAAGCCAAGTGAGGATTTAATCTTTTTTCACTCGCCATTTCTTGTTTCCAAAACAAAAGTCAGTAAAACTTTCATGTTAGGTGTATATTTCAATTAGGTTCCTTTCCTAATACACTCTTAAATAATAGAAATTGGATTATCTAGAAGTGCTGCATCAGATAAGTAAATTCATCCAGTTAATAATACTGCTTTTCAGTGCTCTCTTTTTCATTTCTATACACAGAACATACTAATTCACAAAGTAGCACCATGTTAGTTTTACTGAGAGAAACCAAGAATGTCATCAAAACAATTTCTTTGCTGGAAAACAGCCATAGTCTTTGGACAATGTATTCACAAAAACCCTTTTTACACGTCACTCTAATGTGGCATTGAGTGCTTGTGTACTTCAAACCTTTGCAATGCATAAAAAAAACAAAATCAAAAAATCTCCCCAAACCCAGCTACATTAATTGCAGTGAAAAAGTCTTCAATAAGAACTAAGCTTTCTAAATAACACTTACCTGGAACAAAGCTTCCCTGGACCACCTCCTTATAAGCCCACCAGCCTTCATGGATTTTTGGTGAATTTTGTTGAGCTAGAAAGAAATAATCAAAGAAACAATCAAATTAAGGCAAGACACAGGAAATACTGAATTACATTAACTCTGGAAATTCTAAATGAGGTATCATCTTCTACAGAAGAGACATTCCTCAAGTTCAAAAGTGAGATTTATTCACTTTATTGAATTATAATAAGCACCCGTATCTTAGAGAAACTCATCTCTGTTTCTTGGACAGTAAAACACACTCAGCTTATGAAGAACTGATCACTCAACTTAAAACTTCAGGTGGAAAATGAGCATATCCATATAGCTATAGCACTATTGATGGTTTCTGTGCCACCCTTAAATTCAGTATGGGATAAAATTGCAGAGAAATAGTGTGTGCACATATACAGTAGTCAATATCTGAGTCCAAGCTGGTAGACTGAAAAGCAGTTTCTGTCCTTCCTTTCCCAAGTTCTCCAATAATCTCTCACTTTCCATGGGAAGAAGTGACAGAGTGAACCCCAGGCAGTAGCTGTGCCTCTAACTCCTCCTCCTCTCATCCTCTGTGCTCCGAGTTCCCAAACCAGAACAGAAATGCACAGCCCCTAGCTTTGCAAACATTGGCTTGCACTATAATGCTGAATGTAAGTTTTTTCTGCCACCTTCTCTGTCTGCAACGTAGCACCCGCTACTTATCCCCCACCGCAGTGGTCCGGGAGCCAGGGGAGATGCTTGCTGCTGTTACACACAGTGACACGCAGCTCCACTGCAGCTGAGTGCACAGCACAGCGCAGTTCCACAGTGAAAGGTTTCTGAAGGCTGTAACAAGAAAAGTCTAAGCTTTGGGTAAGATTTTCCCTGATGAGACTGTTGCTTAAATGACTTTCTAAATTCCTGAAAAGCCAAGAGCAGAAAGGTCAGTCAGTTTGCTATTTATCAGGTCGTTACTTCTCTTTGTCTTGAAGGCAACCAGAACTGGAGCAAATTTTGTGGTCAAAAATGTAAAATCTCTGTTAATTGGAAATACTCTCAAAGGGCATGCAGACACACAGCAAGACAAACATGCAGTTGATTTCCATAAGATAGCAGAGTAGAGCTGATATGCAAATATGTTCTGCCTTCACTTGTATTTTGCTTGATATCTTCTTACTTAGAGCAACTTTCTTTCACTGAGCAGAAAGCTCAGCTCCCTTGTATATTGTTAATTTAAATTTTGGGTTGGTTTTGTTTGATAGGATACTTCCAATCTCTTGCACTAGAGCCAAGAATTTTTTGACATAAGTACACAGAAGATGCTGGATTTAGCAGCTTTCTGCTGTAGTTTCATTTCTACATCACATATTATACACAAAAGAGAAGATTATCCCAAAATAAAAATTGTTGTCATTAAAAATTACAAAGAGGATGTGACATTCAGACTGAAAAGGGTACAAGATGAGGACCATTACAGACTGCTCTACCAGTTACAGAACAATATTTATGACTTAAGTGACTGTAAATTGCAGAAACAAAAGTAAAGCTGGAGTTAATTAAATGTACAGACAAAAGGACCAACAGAAATGCAGACATGCTAGTGGAACGGGGTATGTGTGGCTGCAGACTTCTCCTTGCAGTACTGATCCTCATTTCATTAATTGAATGGTGCCACGTTAAATGGAAAGGACTATTCCACTGCCCATTTTTCACAGTTTGCAGATGATATTGCCTTCATTATTTTAGCTTTTATATCACTGCTTAGAGAACTCAAACTGTGTATGGCTTTGTTGTGCTGGACTGCACTATACAAACATTTGGAAAATGGCAAATCCCAACCCACAATCCAAATATCTGAGCAGCAAAATATTCATAGCCAGTCTGAACTGCACGTTTTGGATCTCCCCACTGGTTTCTGCAGGTTGGTTTTATGCCTCTATGCTCTGCAGCAGAAGCCCTTAAAGATTTCAGGGTGCTTCTGCCATCAGAGAGGATGCTATTGAGTGAGTCCCAACAAAGCACAGCAATGATTCTTCTACTTAAAATTTCCCAGAAAACTGCATTGCATTAAAGTGATTCTTGTAGTAATGCACACAGCTAGAGCTGGTTCAGCCAACCAGAGGCAGCTGCATTTTAAATGTGGGTGGAAAAAGCATGTGTGCAGACAGGGGCGAGTTAAAAAGACTTCAGGGAGGATTGGTATTTCCAACTGCAACCGCTTACTGCCAGCATCCACAGAAATATATGGAACCAAAAAATGGATCACTTCTGCCCACTGTGTGGCCAATTGAAATGGCACATGCCAGGTCCAGAAGAAAAATATTAGCTATTATTCAGAGTTTAAATTAAACCAAAAAACAAAAGAGGCCATCTCTGCAGCTCTGCTTCTGTCTGTTGCCCCAGCGCTTAGTAAAGCTACTTCCAAAAGGAATATCAGGAAAACTAAGATTTTGGTCATATTTTTTAAAATCTGATGCATTAATATGGAACAGACTGCATGAGATGTGCAAGAAAATTAGATTATCAAAGCTTTGTACTAAATAATTGGATTCCTGTGCAATTGCTTCAGCTATCAGTGAAGAGCATGACCTGGCATAACTCTGCACATTCCACAGATATCTGATGCTTATCTCTTCAATACACATGAAAATGAAACACATAAAAAGGAGTACAATGAGCAAAATAATATGTTGTGCCATTGCCATATAAAACATCTAAGATAGGGCAAGAGCAATGCTGGGAGTCCGTCCTACTGATTCACAGAAAACTGAGGCCACTGCTGAAATCAAGAGGCAAGGCAGGGGGTGGCTGTGAAAGAGCAGCTAGGGAGACAACCCCCTGGGCCTTGCTCTTTCTGGAACCCTGAAACCTCAATGTTTTATACTGGTTCAGGCAAAACATCCTGCAAAATAGTGCAGAGAGTGTCTGAAAACAGATTCCCACTCTGCTGTGCATATGAAATCTAGGTTGCTGCCACAGATTTACTCTGATGGACCCTACAGGGACTTTGCTTAGAAAGGAAAAAGATTTGTAAAGCTCTAATTTCTCTGAATACAGAAGGAGGGGGTTTGGTAAGGCCAGGGAGGAAGGTTTCTCTTCTCCTAAAACATTACTCCAATGTATGTTACACAAGTGGGTAAGATGTCTTATTAAAGGAGTAAAAGTTGTTCTCTATTTTTGAAACATAATCAGACCCATACCTGGATTAGTAATGGAACAAGAGAATATAAAATTAGAATGAACAGACATATGGACAGTCCTTGCTGGGAATCCTATCTGGGACACTTGCACCTGATGCACATACAACACAAGGTCTCTACAATCGGTGTATCAATGCCCATCTGACAGAGTGGCACTGTGCCTGGGTAAACAGGTTCAACCTTATGGCTCAGGAATTGTTGCCAGGGACAAGGATTCTTCATATGTGCCACCTCATGACAGCAAAAATAGCAAAATTCTCTCAGCATCCTTCTTATTTCAGTTCAAGTAAAGCTATCACACGTTTCATCACAGTTCTCCCAGCTGAGGACCACAGAACGAGACATGCATGCTTGCTTTGTGGACCCTGATACTCCTGTGTTCCTACCAGAACATTGCAGCTCATCCATGGCTGCTCTTTTTTCTGGCATGACCTGCCACATAAGCTATTGAGGAGGCAAAAGGTCTAAAGCCATTCTGTATTCCTAAAGAGTGTTAGTTAAATATCTAAAAAAAAATTCATTTCTGATACATCAGACTTCCGCTTTTACCGCCAAAACCTGGAGTGTGCCCTTTGTTTCCCAGAAATATTGTTGCTTCTGCAAGGCACCAAACTAAACAGACCCATCTGAACAGACATTTTGCTGTTAGGAGCAGACTACCTGCACAAGCAGCTCTGCAGCAGCAGTGTTAGCATCACACAGTGTTCTGCCACTGGCAGGGACAGCCCACAAAGCCACGTTTGTCCAAAGTGCTAGAGGATACTGACTGACCTGCATTTGCTAGAGCTTTCTCCCCCTCTACTGAAATCACTACTATCAGATTAGCAGCTCTGCTGACATAACACCATGATGTCAGATCTCTGTCAATGCAGCTGCTGTAGAGGAGACAGGATATTTATTTGGAGCTGGTATGACATGTGTTGCTTTCATTTTGTCAGATTATTGTAGGTATGTCTCATCGTGGAGCATACAATTACAGGCTACGTTCTGCATGATGTTGTGCATGGTTTTTTCCTAGTGGTTCCATGTGTAGGGAAACAGTATTGTACAGGATCATAAAAATGCAGTAAAAGCAAACAGCAAAAGATGCCAATGCCCCATAAAGTAACCAGTTAACTATATTTAGCTTAGAGGTGAAAACGAGTAGGCTTAGGTTTCAAAGAGAAGGTGTTGCTCAGTCAGTAAAGCTATTTTCAAATCACCAGATAACATTCTGTCAGATCCCAGGTACCAAGGTGCAGATGCTCAAATATCTGCCTATGATTTGTAGTGCAAAGAGGTCTTTATCTTGTCATAATGCTAATGCTGACATAATATAAAATACTCCTCAGTAAATATGCTTATTTGCAAGATATAAACAAGTCATGCTACAACTGCTTATTTACTTTCTATACCTAAATAAAAGATAAAAAGGCTTGTATCAGATGCCGTCGTTTATGTCATTCAGATCTGAGCATAGCCCAAGAGTAGAATCCTGCCAGAGCTGAATTCTCCGTTCACTTTACTGCCATTTCACACAGATGGAAAACACACCAGACTGTGGAGAACCAAGCTCACAGCAGTTAGGAAAAAAAATCTTTTTTCATCTGAATTTTATTGATTTGAGCTCTTCTGATTGTTGTATTAATCACTCTGCAGGCTTATCTCTACTCAACTTACATCCTAAGAATCTTGCTTGTGATAACCTGGCTAGTACTGCTCTGGCATTAAATACATGATAATGTTTTTATCACTGTTACCTCTTCTGCATAGTTACAAGATTAAAAAGAAAACCAGCTGCAACTATGAGCCACAGAGTTACATAATAAACTTAGTGCAAATCATTAATTCATTGCTAGAACTTTGATATGAAACTCAGGGAAAAATGACCTAGTGCTTGCTACAAGACAGAGAAATCCCCAAGTCTGCTATTACAATGGTGATCACTGAAAATGAAAGATATATTTATAAGGTATTAGATGCTGGTGTGATCATTTATATCCACTCTCTGTGTCCCACAGACTATTGGCTTTATAGGCCTTATCCTGTTTCTCTTCCAGCTAATGGAAGCTACTGCTTAGCTATGTGATACTATTGGACTTTCCATCCAGAGCTCCACAGTTGACTCTGAGTAGCTTCATCACTCTCCAGATCTCTTTGTCAGTCATTCACAAGTAACCCAAGATAGCTGTGCCTTATGGCAGAAATTAACATTAGAGGAATTTTCCTGTAGTGTTTTAGGAGATCATGTGTTCTAATAGAAAATTGACCCTACAGAGAGCAGGGCAGGATGGTTGGGGGTTTTTTTTTAAAAAAAAAGAAAAAGTTTAATCTTTTTTGCTAAACTCCATTTCCAGAATCTTAGGTAATATGCATACTATTTATTTATTTTAAATAGTTTTAGTTACTACATTTTATATGGATATTTTGCACAGTGTTAAACCTAAGGATGGGTTGCCTAAACTTTGGAGGGAACAGAGACTTACTCAATCTAAAAAAATCAGTTTCAACATCTTCAGTCATACAAGTACCAGCTTTTGGCCCCCATCAACATTTGCTCTTAAAGCAAATGGAAAACACATGTATAAAGTGGATGTGACAGCAGGGGAACTAAGCAGATGCAATTAGCTGAAGATTCAGCTATATAATTAATGTTCAGTTTGTTTAAAACAAGTCTGTACATAATTGCAGCTATTATTTAAGATGTTTCTATGCAGCCTTTTTATATTAAAAGAACCTAACAACACACACTTCAAGCACTATATAAAGCATCATTTATAAGTGAATAGTTACAGGACAAGAAAGGTTAGCCTGCTTATGAATATTACAGCCTACATTGTATGCATCACCATATGATGAGGGAGGAAAATGAAAACAAAGGATTATAAAGGGATCAATAAATCAAATGCTTTCATCAGCTATGCCAGATTTTTTTTTTTGCTCAGAAAAATAACGTTTTGCTCAGAAAACATGCAAATGCTCTTTCATTAAGTTAATACTTTCCAATTCCATAAATCCTTCTTCCACCATCCCCATGTGTAAAAGCTCTCACTGCTGCTGTGAATTCCAAACAGTATTCAACACAAGCAGAACGGACGTGACCTGTCCTTACCATGTCAGAGAGCAAGAGTAAGGCACTACCATGGGAACTCTGCACTGGCACAGAGACTTGACTGTTCTGTATATTTTATATTTTTTGTAATTTTATTTCCTGATAAGATTCCAATTAAAAATCTAGGCCAAAGGGTGAGATTTCATACAAGCAGACTCATGTACACTGGCAGTAGTGACCAATAATGCAGCATAACATTACACCATAGCTAACAGCTGCATCCACTGTCCCTGTGTAGCTGCCTTTTGATGAGAGCCACCGAGTGTCCACAGTCACTGAATGCTGCTTGGAGAACCATAAACTCAGATTTTACAAGTACTTAAACCCATATTAGGAGGCACATTCTGCCTACAGCACCCTCACCAGAACTCTGCAAGACTCTGGTAGTGTCTATCAATAACTCAGTTTGCAGGAAGTAAAAAGTGGGTATAAGGCTCAGCTCTGTTCAGCAGAGAAAGATCTTGTGCAGATATTGTCATCCCCTCCAGTCAAATATATCTGTGAATGTTTTCACTGAAGAATTTCAAACCTCAAAAGGGGAGGAAAGGGCCAAAGGCAAGGGATAGCTAAAGGCCCCTGCACAGAACTGGCAGGCAGGACTCCAGAACATCATTTCTTTCTCTGCTCTTAGTCTTGCAGGTGACTGTGCACTTTCATTTATCTACCTGAAAAACTGGCCTGTAATACCAGCTATCATCCCATTGTTCACGAAAGGAAATAGCAAGATTTAGCAGAAGGGATCCCATGAAACTGTGCTCATTAGATGCTTATAAGTTGTTATTGTTTAATCATGTCTAGATATAAAGTCTGAGGAGCTCTGTGAAACAATGCAGTAAGAAGAAGCAAGGTATCTTGTGATATGAACTTCAGAATAGCTCTTTACATCACGCTGCATGCCTTGCACTCCCATTAATTTCAGTGTGGTTTGGCAACACTCAGCAACTTCAAAGAAATGGCCTCAATATCCTTGAGCCTTTAAAGTTCAATACATTATTAATGCTAAATTAATAGGGTTTCCTTTAAAAGGAAACCACTAAGTTCCTTCCTCAGAAGCACATATGATATTGATGTGTCATCGGGTTTCTGACCCTAGTTGCTCTCTGTACTCTAAACAGCGAGTTGGCCATCAGTAACAGTACAGACAGTCAGGTCCTGTCCTGTTAGCTGCCACAGGCAGGTTTGTTTTTATTTTCCCAAATCTTTGGCTCCTGGAAAAAGAAATTATTTCTTAGCTGTCTTCCCATGAGGGAGCTGTGCCCAGAATTTAAGTATTCATCACTGCTTAGGCAAATGCAAGGAGGGAAAAAACAAAGGTCTTCCAGTTAACCTCAAGACTAATGGCACAGTATCAATATTAGGTGCTTGATCCTACAAAATACACAGCAGCCTCAAATCCCATGGAATTCTACACCACACTGAAACCTGAGATCCAGAATGTGATATGGAAACATTCTCAAAGAGCCATATCATATGCAGAGAATTCATAATGCTTAAGCAAAACTATTATGAGCATTTTCCACAGTCTTCACAAAGGGACATACTGAAGACGAGGGAAGGAGGCTGCCTTCAACCTCCCTTGAAAACTCAGCAGAACTGTCAATGGCAACCTGTGGGTCTTGCACACACATCACCCTCACTTCAGTCAGCACAAACCGATGCACTCTCTGAGACAGGAGGAGTCATTTCCTCCTGGCTAACACAGCTACATATATGCAAAAACAACTGCAACAAACAACACATGGTAATTTAAAAGTGAATGGCAAAGGAGAGGCAAAATTATTTTGATTATACTGAATTGGATTCAGAGACCTAGATTTCTAGTCACCCTGGAGTTGACAGTCAGGGCACTAATCCAGATCATCTCACAGCTCACTGGACTACCTAAATAAATCCTCAGCACTTAAACCTTATGTCCTGGTGCTTTCTGAGATCACAAAGTCAAAAAATGTTTTTCTGGCCATATAATAACAGCTTTGCTAGCATCAAGAAGAAATCTGATGTCAGAGGATAAGCCAAAATATGGATCCATTTCAAGCAGTGGCATCATGACAGAAAATTGAACCCATCATAATGTGGCTTTATTGCAATTGCTCTTCACCGTCGCCACTGCAGTTTAGCAGTTTCTTAGCAATAGCTGGTTCTTGGTTACTAGATATTTCTTAACAGAATGAGGGAGAAAAAAACCCAACTTTGTAGCTAATTTTTCTGAATTGATAAGTGAAAGCCTTTCTTCCAGTACGTAGCAGTACTTCCAGTGGTGTTAACAAGATTTCTTTTTCAACATCAAGTATTCTTTCAGGTTAAAGCAGATCTTGACTTGCTCAAAATAATGTTTCTACATCATGCAGATTTTCAGAAGAGCCCAGTTTATGCATATTCTCATTACTATACATGGCAAGCATAAGAAGAATCTTAAATAGCAATTAACTCGTTAAGTTCCCTTTACACGGCCAAAAAGGGTTTTAGGATCATTGGGTTTGCTTCTGTGTGCTACCAAGCAACGAGATGCCGTAGGCTACCAAAAATTCCAAGGTCCATGTTAACAAAACAAGGATTTCATATATTTTTCCTTCACTCATATTCCTGGAAAAACCATGGAAAACAAGTGTATATTGCTGGAGGCAAGAAAAAGGACTAAAGAAAGATAATTGCTTCTGAGATAGCTGGGGCAAGTTAGAATAACTCCCACCAAGAAATTATTCTTAGAGTCTCCAAAAAGCAAGCAGAGACTCTGGCCCTGCATCATAAAAAGCTACCTAAGGTGACAAAGTGCCATTGTACTTACCCACTACATCATCAGTGAACCCCAAAGCATTTAATAAAAAAGTGCACAGCTCAGAATCCCATTGGTATTAAAGTGGCCACAAGACAAACATGAACATTGTGTATCACCAGCATTAATTTACTTTGTATAAATTTAAGTTACAACACAAGAGGCAGCTCAGGAAAGTAGGGAAGAAAATAAAGTAAACACAGCATCTAGCAAAAACCATGTCCTCATGTCCTGTACCTTCCCCCCTCCCTGTGTTTCAGCCTTTGCCACTTAAAGCCTTTGATCTGTGTAAGCAGAAGGGTTGCAGACAGAGATGAAAAGGGCCCGGCCAACCAGACTGTTCTCTTCAAAGCACCTGCAGCCCTGAAAGGAAAGTACCAGCCAGGATCTGCTGACAACTGACTTGTCGTTTCCTCTGCTGGGATTTGCCTGAAGTCACATGTGGCATAGATATCCAAGCAGATACAGACTGCTTTGTCTCTCAGTGGGTCACACTAGCTGCAGTACACACTGCCAGGCTAGCTTGGCTCTGTGGCTGCAGGATTAGATCTGGTTTGTTGTTTGGGTGGTTGTGTTGTGTTGAGGAGCACAAGCAGAGCAGGAATGGGTGGAAAGGCTTGCAGAAGGCAGTGATAATAAAAGTCAGACTGTAGGAAGTAAGTTACTTCCAGTCCTTTGATCTTCCCACTGGAACATACTGAATTTTATGCATAACATCTCAGCTATTCTATAAACTCTAAGTCCACCTGAAATAACCTCCCAATGCTAGGCAAACTAGTCAGGAGATTAGCAGGTTTAAAAAACATATTTTGGAATACTGAAATTAAATCTAAAGCAAACAAACTTTTGTTCATGTAAAAAAAAAAATTAACAGTTTGACATGAGTCTCATAGACATTAAAATTATCACAGTTGTAGCTTGTAGTTGTATCACAGTTTCAGATCAGAAACTGACTGAATCCTGTACATTTTATTTCTCCCCGTCGCAAAAGTGCTGCCTAGCTGTTTGTGAACCTCTACACCAGGGAAAACCAGTGAGGGCTGATGAATAATGCACACAAATCAAAGTCCACTGTCTCTGGCTGGGTAACCATACAACTATGCAATGAACAATGCTACTGACTCTGTAAATTTGATTTTGAGCCCTGTTAGACAGATGCTTAGGGTCAGAATTGGATGACAAAACTGGAGGCACGGAAAGGATCTTACACTAGGGTCCTTTATCCAGCTTTCAAGTTCACACCAGGCCAGGTTCACATGCTACAATGCCAGGTTTTCACTCAGCTACTCAGGAAACTGAGCTCAGTACCAGAAGATGCCAACTTATTTTACATGAGTCAGGCTGATCCCCACCATTCCATACATGCTTGGAGTTGGTCCAGCCACGTACCTAAGAGGAATCATGTGTTTTCTTAAATCCTTATGGTACTGTGTACGTGGCATCTGTTTGTTTTTTCCCCAACACAACTTAGTGCAGCAATATGTTGATAAGACTGCTCTTTTTTTTGCATTTTTTGCAGCACCAAAAAGTTGTAGAGGTCATATGCTAGAAGCAGTACAAAATACAGAGATCATCTCTATTCAAGAACTTGAGAGATCTCATTATTGAGCTGGAAAACAAACAGTTTCACTGTGGCTGTGCCTGCTTCAAACTATTGTACTGACCTTCAGACCTTAGGCCAGATCCTTTCTCTACGTGTCTCCATTTTGCAATGTTTGATCACGTCCTGCCTTCACCCCCTGGTTCTCAAATTCCTGCGTGCTTATGGTCTCCTCATTGGCACAGCATAACACATAAGGAGCTTGAGTCTCTAACTCTTGGTAATGCAAGCAGTTAATGTAATTCAGAGTTTTCCTGTATGAGTGAAGGTTAATAAGGTTTAACAAGAGTGACACGGCGCTCTGCAGAACACATCACTTTGAGGAATGGTGCCCTCACAGCAGCTCACGCCAGGCACATTCTGAAACATTTAAACTGATAGAAATTATTCTGATGATTTCAAAGACTCACTGAATATGGTTCCTGAACAAACACAAGTTTTTTTGTAACCCATCTGTATTACAATCTTTCTTTTTGAGTAAGGATTCTGTGATTTCTCCAACTGCAGCCCAAGGCAGATAGGAAGAATGTGGCACTGGACTTGTACTATTGCTACACAGCCCAGCTGGTTAGATATCAGGCTGTGCCATCCAATGGTGATAATAGTTCCTGTGCAATCACTCATTATTTCCTGCTATCAGAAAGCAGCCTGGGCATTCAGAAGATGTCAGGACAGTAAACAAAACAACAAACAAAATGTTAAGGAAGATATGCTTTTCTTCAATAATTCTCAATATTTATTCTAGTAGTTGTAGAGCAATATTTATTCTAACAGTGTTTGTAGAGTTAACAGTCGATTGGATCTGAGTTGAAAGGAGATCTACACCCTTCCCTCTCCCCTACCCCAGAAAGAGCTCACAGTAAAAGAACAAATTTTCCTCTTTGGGTGGTATTTAATTAATTCAGTTGCAAAACTTTTCAGTGAATTTGGCATGAGTAAAATGACACCTTGGCATGATTGGCATTTAGCAAACTATACCTTGACTACATAAGAACATCAACATTTTTGTTCCTTTAATTCTTTTGGTAGCTATTCTACATCAAAGAGTAAAAAAAACCCAAAAAACCCCCCAAAAAAAGTATGGTTTTGTGGAACATCAAGATACAATACTGAGTATTAAAACAAACAAAACCCCAAACAGTAGGCATTCAATTTTGGAAATTAAGCCAATAACCTAAAAATGATCACTAATCACTTTTCACCATACATCTTCAAAGAATTTTCAATACACAGTTACAGACTTGTCACAGATCAGAGGCTAAAATGCATTAAAATGTTAGGTATTAACCATTCCATTGTTATTAAATACACAGTGGTAATTCATACATAACACTGCTGTAATCTGAGTAAGCATCAAGGTGATCCAGAAGCTTAGCAAATTTTAACCATCTCAAAAAGCACAATTATGAAATCATGTCCCCTCTGACCTCAAGTGCCAATCTTTCTCTTCTGCCCTGAACAACTTCTCATCCACCTCAGGTTTAAAAAAAAAATGACAAAGAAACACTAAGACAGACTAACTAAGGAAAATATTAAACCCTAAACAAACGCCTGCTTAAACCACAGCACCACTTCCCTTCCATCTGCATTCAGCCACGGGCTTGAATTTAGTGTGGCAACATGTGCACTGAGTGCTGTGGTGAAATGGGGCTGACAGTACCAGGTGACATGAGGGACACACACAGGCTTATTTCCTTAGGACAATTCTCACCCTGAACAGGCATTTTGTATTAAAGCTGCTTCTTCATAATCTAAACCCCCCTATCCTTCTCCCTGGCACTGTTTCCCAAAGCAGTCAAAGTCTCGTCTGCAAACCCAGAAACTCCATCAATTCATGTGAAGTCAGGCAACAGAAACTAGCACAGTACTAGTCAGGTTAGTGTCACAACTGTAAATACAATTTCAAGCATAAATAAACATAAATGAGGTCAGAATCTACTTAAAATGCTAACACAGACATTTGCATCGGGTTTAACTAATGTAATAAAAAACTGGCACAGTTTATACTGTTTCAACTTTGAGTATCAACTAGCTGTAAGCCACTCTGCCTCACACAGATCTGCATTAAGAATGACACAAGATTTGGATCTGGAAGCCCCAAGACCCTCAAGGCAGCTTTTTCATTGCTTTATGGTCTATCTGGGCAATTATCTCTGTAAAATGCAGTGCAAAGCCCTACTGTTCTGATTTGGCAGTGAGCTGTAGAGGGTTCTACACACTGAGCAGCAGCATCTCTTTATTTCTATATAATAATTAGTGGAAAACATTTTGAGATACCTGAGCAAAAGGTACTATAGAAATAGAAAGGACTATTTAAATAAATTACATTTCTCTAGTCTTTGAATTAAGAACCACAGTTACTCCTAATGGATTAAACCATGACATGTTTTACTTACCTCCTACACATGCTTGTATCCTTTTATAAATGGCTAATATAGAAAATTTTTAATAGTCTTCCATGAATTAGAAGAGCTAGATGGTCTCTGATCATCAGTAGACAGGTTAAGAAGCACTTTAGGGGCTGGATGAAGCCAGGCACCTCATTCCCTATGGCCTACAGTCACATTAGCATTATGCTGTAGTAACATGACAAAAATAAGATTGATTTTCATGTTTTCTATTTCCCCTCAGAATGATATTAAAAATACCTCTCTGGACTTTAGGAAGGAAAAGGTTTCCAACTTCAGTTGAAGCCACAGCAGACAAGAGGACTGCTGTCATTATGAAGCTATGGTATCTCTGGGCATTGCTTCCTTCTGTGCAGATAGCAAAAGCTGCTTTTTAAGGGTTTGATCTTCTTGTGCAAGTGAATGCCAGAGTCAGAAGAAGATATTCTTTACCTTTTATTAGCCAATTTGTAGACAATTTTTACTGTACTTAGACTTGCAGAGCATTTGATACGTACTAAACATTTCTCCCATTGACCTGTTTTAGCTGTAACTGCTCAGCACTTCTGCAAATCAGGCCTCAGGGGAAACAAGAAACATACAATTAGTGACCTCCCTTGAAAAGTTTGATTAAACTGTGTTGCCAAGCAACACAAATTCTGGCAGAGACAGTGATAAAATTCTGTCCTCTAGAGAAGCCTTCAATTCCTTTGTGACTATCTTTCCTCTTCTTGCAATCCCTCCTTTATTCACTGTGTCCCACAACCACTGCAATAAAATGAGAATGTGCTAAATTAGCGTTTTTTTCACACGCAGCCCTTGCACAGGCACTCACACTTCTGGCATTTCTGAAGTGTTAAGGCAAATTTAGATTGTGAGTGTGTATGAATTCCTCACTCACCTCCCCCCTACTCTTATTTTTTAATAAAACAAAAAAAATCCTACCAAATGGCATAATTCTTGTACCTAACAAAGTGATTACAAGGTTAGGTCTTTCCTTGCTTTTTCCCATACCTAACTGGCCCTCAGCTGTAATTTTCTCCCCTCTTTCTCTCTGCCTCCACCACTCCATAGCACTTCATTCGGGCACAATCTCCTCTGCACCAACTGTCTGCTTGTCTTCCCACCCCAGCACCTAGCACAGCTGTCTGCACCCAGCCAGCCAGTCCCAGTTACAGCAGATACCAAAATCCAGCCCAAAGCTGGATCTGATAAAGATGTAGGCTTTGTCATTTGTTTCAAGCTTAGCAAGGAAATCTGTTTCTCTCAGATGCTGACTCCCTTTTTATCACACTTACATACACAAATATATGCCTGTGTGTGATGTGGTATACACCTGTGTACTAATGTGCATAACATCTGCAACCATAGTAAATGTGAATGTAATTTATAAGAAAACACCAGCAGATCAGATCAAATGACCTGGGAAGAACCCAGGATGAGACACGAGTGCCTCCTGTAAGAGTGGGTTACTGAAGAGCTTCTGGGAGTAGGAGAGAGGATGTGCCTCAGGAAATGAGTACCTGGACCAGCAGCTGCAGCAGGAAAAAGAAATGAGGAAAGGGACAGACACTGCACTCAGCAAAGACAGAGCCAGGGGCCACAGGTATTGCACTGAGCACCTGCTTTTTAGCAAAGGTCCTGAAAGGAAGTAATTCCAGTGGGGGAAGACTGAGAAGCAGTGGTTAAGCTCTAAGCTCCTAACATCCATGAATGCTTCTTGTTCCAAATCTTTCACGTTCTCCTCCCTTCTCTGGCAAAGGATTCTCAGAGCTGCTCCATCCCCATTATCTCATACCCTGGGTGCAGGGGAAAAAAAAGTTTGGGAACTGTTGATCTGCAGCAATAGTCAGCAGCAAAAGTGTTGGAAAAAAGAATACAAAAACAGGCAGCAAAGAGAGATCCTTCATCTAAAACCCTCCAGCCATTACAGGTAGAGGTTTAGGAATCTCCTGAGCCAGAGGTTCCTTCCACTGTATTAACCTGGGAATAACTGAGAATAATAATAATGCCTTCTCACACTTGCTTCAAGTTCCCTTAGCACCTGCAGAGCAAAGTAAGGCCCACAGCTCTCACCTGAGGAGGAGACAGCCTACAGCTAGTGCAGGTCAGGTGTATATTTAGCAAGATCAGTGCAGCGCTGCTGACTTACTGTGCACAATATCATTTAGGTTGGAGTAGCATCCAAAAGCTCCAGTTAGGAGGAGAGCTCCATCCTGCCAGGCACTGGATAAATACCTACAGTCATGCATGCCCTATCCCAGGGAGACAGGCCAGGCTACCTTCACATGCTTCTGATTGGGCTCCCCTGGAAACTGATCCTGAGTCTGCAACATTTTCAGAATGCAGCTGGTTGCTCTGCTGGACTGGAAGGTGAGAATGACCTTAGCCTAACCCCTGTGAAATGCAGGCCTTGCCAATCTACCAACAGGTAGAACTCAAAGTCTAATGATGAGGTGTAAAACATACATTCATCCTCCAGGCTCTAAGTATTTGACAGGCTCATCAATTTCTGTCTATCATAAAAAATTTGATCTAGCCCTGGAGGCTCAATAAATAGGATATTCATAGTTCAGACATCTTGAACTGCCTATAGAAAGTTGCTAGTTCCATCCAGCTTTTTGAGGTGACATTTTGACCTTCCTCTCTTTTTGGGGAGGAAATTACAGGAAGAAGAGAAAAAAATAAGAGATAATAGACATCCATCTTCCTCCTTTTTCATTCTGGATCAAAAAGAAATGGACATTTTCCTGGTGACCACTGGTAGTTAGTTGGCTCTGGAGCCAACCCTTTCTTATACTGCCTTTCCTTGTGTTTTTTTCACTGTGGTATTTACATGTTTTAGACAGCTTGGATAAATGTCTTCAACAATGCAGAAATGATGAGCACCTCAATATGATATGAGATCCATATTGTCATTTACATTGTAACTAATCAACTCTATGAAAGGGATCATTAAGCTCATCATAAACATCTTTAAAAAAAACCAAACCTGTTTTGAGGCTATAAAAGAAAGAAAGCAAAGTCCAAGTCCCAGGTTGAAATGATGTATAAATTCCACCCTGCAAATAACAAGTGGAACATTCTCCCTGGGGCAGTCGGAACTAAAACTCACTGCTGCCCTTCTTCAGGAACAGCCACGCTAGCTAAGGCACAAGGGAAAGGAGGCCACAGGAAACACTTGTAATATTTCAGCAAAACCAGAGTTTAACCTGGGAAGGCTTTTACTGGAAAGCTTCCAACTCTGCCAGCTCTTTGTTACATCGTGGATTTAATCCACAGCTGAAGACCTTCAAAATAACAAAACCACGCAAAGGAAAATCAGATTGACTTCTTGGCAGGAAGTCAATGCGCAAATGCTAATGAAATAATCTCGGTAAGCAGTTGGACTCCTCGAAGGTCAACAGCTACGTAGTGAAGAACTTCAGCATTGAAGTTATTAACAATTTTGTCTTCAAGGATTCTGACAGTTTCTGTGCTCTACGTTAAGGGATTAAAAAAAAATCCAGATTTGATGACTGAACAGTCAAGCCCTCTGTATCTTCTGTCTCTGATTCTTCAGACAAAAAGATTTTCTTGTTCCCGTGGAATCTACTAACCTGATTTTATTTATTTAGGACCAGAAACAAAAGTAAGTAGGAAAGGGGACTGTCATCAGTGCTCTTTCTCATTTGTTTTTGGCAAAGTGCACTATGAAACGCCCAATCTCAGTGCTATCTTCCATTGCCACCATCCTTCCTGTTAGTCCATATCCTCATTCTTTTATCTATTCCTCCACTCTTCTTTTATTCCACCGCTCACAACCAAACACTCTTTATCCCCCTTGCTGTTCTACTCCTGTCCTTCTAACTCAGAACTAAGGAATGAGTGCAAGCAATGACAGAGGGAGAAGAGGAGAAAATTATCCTCAGGAAACAAAGTAAATGATCCCAAATTGCCTAAGCTTTGAAGTACCTTAGGTGAAAGTGATTTGCTGTCCCTGCAGCCCAATTTTGGTAGAGTGGAAGTTACTGGTAAAACCTTCATCAGTTTTAATGGGATTAGAAGCAAGACTCCAAGCAGAATTAAGCACAGTCCAGGTCTTCACTCAGTGAAGCAGCTGCAGTTCCCATTTCATAGAATCATAGAATGGTTTGGGTTGGAAGGGACCTTTAAAGGTCACCTAGTCCAACCCCCCTGCAATAAGCAAGGGCATCGTCAACTACATGAGGTTGCTCAGATCCCTGTCTAGCCTGACTTGGAACATTCTGAATGTAACCTCTCCAGTCAACCTGTCACAGTGTTTCACCACTCTCATTGTCAAATATTTCTTCCTTAAATCTAGTCTCAATCTACCCTCTTTTAGTTTATAACCATTTGTATCACTTTAAATTATGGAGCACTGATAAATTTACTGTCTTGCACCTATATGGCTCAGGATTAGCCCTAGAGTGCTATTGACAGATACAGTATTGATGGCACATTGATAAATAACACTACGACATTTTTTTCATACTTAGGGACACCACTTCTATTAATTTTACAGGAAAGAGCATTTTGTCCCACTCTTGATTGTATTACTTTTCATTTTCTTAAGTTGGGAACTTAAAAAAACCTCTTATTTTCTTAATGCTACTTTAGATGGCCCTTTCATTTTGCAAATCTCCACGTGTAACATTTGCCTCTTGTAAATCACAAGGAAAAAACATATATGTAAGGTAGGCAATCTTCTTGCCAAAACTGTATTGGATAGATTAAAACTGAATTTACTAGGTTCATTTTAGCCTCTTCCAAATAAACCAACTAAATTGGTACAAACCAGGTTACATCTTACACGTGCCTATATAGCTTTTTGCAGCCCTTTATTAAAACTGATTTATTTAAAATCACTTTTTATTTAGAGTTTGCTTTTAGAACATGAAATATCCCTAGCCAGCAGAAAATGATAAACATAAACACAAAATACAGGGAGAGATTACTGAATTTCCACTCCTCACTGTGCCCATTTAGACCAGCTCAAACATGGAAGGGTTGAAGTGCTTCTTTCTGTAGAAACAGTAGTGGTAGATCTCATTTCCACTTAATGTACTATCCACTTTTTAGCTTCCTTATCCCTAACACAGGTCAACTCTGAAATAAATGTGAACTAAATCCTAACCTTCCATGAACCATGGAATCAACAATTTAACCTTTCTGATCCAACACTTTAGTAAAGAAAATAAAAACTTAAGACAAACAAGATGGGAGCAGCCTATTTCTGGCTATACTGATGTGTCTGGGATTGCTAGACAGATTCCATCAGTTCCAAATCAGAGTAATAAAGAAGCTGAAATGAGAATTCTTATCTGCTAGCTGGATTTCTGCATCTCTCAGCACCAATGTGAAACATTGAGAAGGTGAATTCCACACTGGCACCATGCCCTTTGGACTTGCACATCAAAGCGCTGCCTCTTCAGACAAAGATACATTCAAGCTGAGAAAGCCTGTAAGTAACATCTATATATCCAATCTGTTTAAAGAGTGTCATCACTGCAGACAGGATAAAAAGAAGAGCTAAGCATTACAGAGAAAGTGATCTCAAGGAAAAGCAAAGGTACCTCAGAAGACACATGTAAATGGAGGTGGGAAAGGAAGTGTCACAGATATATAGGTTTAATGTCCAGCATTAAGACATTTATGTAAAAGGGAAGAGCTGCTGGCTATCACACTACCAAAGAACAAATACAGCAAGTCTGAAACACAGATGTTTTACCCAATCTGTGAGAAAGTGGCACATACCTAGACTTGGCTAAATTAGGAATATTTCACCAATGTATTTGTAGCTCTACTGCTATAGCACTGAAAACACACTGATAGTGAAAACTGCTCATGAATAGCACAGGAAGTTCCAAGCTTCTAAGCTCTTACTGCATGGTCTGTTTCCCAACATCTTTGCAGTCCTTGGAGAGGTGTAGATGCAGATTTAATGAGCAATGCATACCATCTGTTAATATTGCCTTTAAGAGTAACTGAGAAAAAACCAGCAATGCCAAGAGTACAAGAGATGGCAGAAGCTTTAAACAAACGGACCATCAATAACAGGGTTCTCTGTGTATGATTGCTGTAAAAACAAATCCCCCAAAATTAACAGGCTACATGTATATTTTGCGACTGTTAAAATATCTAAGTCAGTCTTACCTGGATTAGAACCATGCAATAAACATCCAGGTTAACAGAGCTAGTGAGCATATTACTTCTGACAAAAGCCAGACTTGGCCAAATGATGCATTCCAGGACCTGATCCTGCAGTACCCATGCTCTGGGCTAGCTCCTTTCTATAGCAAATTAGAACAGATCTTTAGTCTCACACTGACTTACAGAAACACAGAATCTGGCTGCTTGCTACTTTACACTCAAGCCAAATGGATAAAAACTGCTATAATTCTAACAGAGTAGTATTTCCCATTAACTACTCTGAATGTCAGACAGTGGACAGTGGAGACCCTGGTCCCTGAAGTGTCTAAGCAGAGAAGCTAGGTCTGCCAGCACACTACGTTCTCAGCTACTAGCTAGGGCAATTCAGCTGCCTGGCTGAAGTGCTAGCTGAAGATCAGGTACTGCTTTCTACCCCACCGTGGGCCTGTAATCTAGACCCAGGTCTAAATCACTTGCAACATGCACCTGAAGCTCCCAAGTCTCTCTATAAAGCTGCAAACATTAATTCCCTTATGTTGTGAGTTTAATTAGTGTCTAGTTTTCACAAATTAGTCTTCTATAGAACATGACCTGAGGACAGGTCTCATGTTTAGCTGCTATCGGGTATTTCTGTCGTAAATAAGGAAGAGGTCATTTTTTCCTTTCAGTTTCACAATAACTATTCTCATTGATCTGTTCACCTCAGGAAGTGTGACTGCTGTTTTCATTTAGATGAACTCTGATTTCCTATGGGGTAAGGATTGTATTTCCTAATAGCCGGCAGGACAATAACTTCATCCTTTTCACCCAGTCATATACATTGCAGTTGTACATGAATATTTTCTTCTTCCTCAAGAAAGCTTTGAGAAATTGCCAAAAATCCATTTAAAAGCTTTGGGTTTACTTCCACAGTCCTAGTTTTATCTGAACACAATATTAAATCTG
Source organism: Caprimulgus europaeus (assembly GCA_907165065.1). Next base: position 1,175,570 of record OU015543.1, on the reverse strand, counting down.
GAGGGAAAGAAATAACTGGAGGTCCATAGTTTGCATGATGAGTTATCTTTGGCCTGCTTTAGCCTACATAGCTTTGTGACAAGAACAGATGTAAAAGCTCTTTGCAGTCCTTAATCAAGACATACTATTACTGAGATAACCAGAAGGCAAAAGAATAAGCCAAGTCACCAGGGTTCAGAAACAGAAATGGTTACATGAAATAAAGGGTTTATTTTAATCACTAAAATCCCCTGACAGAGATATAAGTCAATTCTAAACTTAAAGGCACGTTACCTTGCTGTATGTTAGTATAAACATGTAGTATACTTTTGTAGTAATTTAATAATCATAAAATTTTCTGACATACTGACCCTTTAAAGCAGAAATGCATTATTTTTCAATTATTTTAATGGGTTATTAACTCATACAAATTACAAATATATTTCAGAAAATTACAAACACTTGAAAGACAAAACAATTCCAGTTTGCAACCTTCAAGCACAGATGTGGTAAGCAGGGCCCAAAACACGTATGTGAGAGGATCCATCCCTCTCCTTGCCTAATGTAAAGCTATCCACTCAGATTAAATCCTCCCAGAACTCTCAGCCACAATCACAGTCTGGTTTCTTCCACATGCTATTCCCTCTCCCCTAACTCCTGTCTCTCCCATACTGTACTGATGGAGACCTCTTAAAACTCTTCATACACCTTGCTGAACTCTCTTCACCTCTGCTGAGACCCAAAGCACTACTCTGTTATACCCAAAGTTTCTTCATGTCTCAACAAGAGGGATGAACTGTTGCCTCATTTCTTTCCTCTTTTTTTTTTTTTTGCACATAGTTGTTCACCTGGGGAAAGCTTCTTATATCTGCACAGAAGTTACTGAAATTAAGTACAGAAATTATGTCTAACTGGTCTAGATCTCTGGGAATTGCCCTGAGCCCTCATACTCCAAATACTGCACTAGTTTAGAAAGTGTAATTTCCCAAAACCTTGAACAGCCATTTCACATTTTACTTTGGCCACATCTTCAAATGTCAGTGAAACCCACTAGAAGGGAAACCTACCACTGTTAATGACAGACAGATTGAAGGGAGAGAGTGGCTATTTTGACAGCTAGGGACAGTGAGCCTTTATACCATTTATAACATTATGAGGTAAAAACAAGATTTAATTTCTTATTTGAGCTGCTCCTAATGTCTAAACACAGTAAAGCTTTCTTCACATTCGTAGTATAAATAGGAAAGTATAAAGTTCACTTCCATTCAACAACAGCCAAGATCACCGTCCCAAAGAGCAAGAAATAATAGGATATTGCTAACACCAAACATCAAGAAAGATAGTTAAAACCATTACAAATCCATATCTCTCAGTAACTTAACAATCTATAGGTTCAGTCAATTTAAAAGATCTAGGAACAGGGGTTTAGTGGATTAGTAACAACAGACCATTAATCTCTGCAGCCTCAATTTTAATCCAGCGATGACCAAAGTGATTGAAAATCATTCTGCCCACGTGACCAGTAAAGCCCCTAAGCACGGTTCTCTCCCATACCTGAATCCCAGCAGCAGAGATCACAGTCTGTTTTTAAAAGGACTATTTACCAAGAGACCTCTGCTTAATACTTAAATAAACTCAATGCCAACATTTGTGGGGAGTAATTCCACTGCACACTACCTTTGTGAACTAAGAGCAGATTTAAAGATTTTATTTTACACTTTATTTCAGTCTATATTAGCAAAGCTTGTTGTTTTGGTTTTTTTTTCCCCTGGCAAAATATCCAAAACAAACTTGTATAAACCAAATACCTTTTTGCTTCTACATAAGATCTTAAATAAACGTGTAGGAATTGATGACTGTCATTCCAAGCAAATGCCAGGAGATTATTTCTGTGCAGTTTACATAACATCACTGAAACTTACATCCAAAACACTTAAGAGTTTTAAAAATAAGGCAATAGCATTATGTCATGTACTCTGGTTTGATATGCAAGAATGCTCTACTTCAGAAATTTTAAGCTCTGGAGTATTCAATGACTAGAATAAATTCTTAGGTGTCCAGTCAATACTTAGGTGTCCAGTCAATACTTAGGTGTCCACTAATATGATGACATTATGGGATCAGGACACACTTGAACACTTGGTTCTAGAGCATCCATCTGGACTTTGCCAGCTGCTTGCACACAACTGGCACGAGGCTTCCCAAGCAGCACTGGCAGCACTACCTGGTGGAGTGGGGTCTTCCCTCAGGACACAACACGGCTGTGTCCCTCCACCAGTGGTGCCCCACAGCCCCGTCTGTACCCAGAATGTCCTCTTTGTAGCAGGACTTCAGGGCTGATCAAAATAAAATTAAAAGTTATGCTGGAAAAAAGGTGGCACAGAAATTGACATATGAGAAGCATTGTGTATTACTGCTCAGCTCTTGTTATTTCACTTAGTTTTTTGGGTTTGTTTACCAGAGTCCAGGAGAAATCTGTTTCCTACTGTGAAAAATGGTGTCTGTTTCATTCAGGGCATCCATAAAGTGAGAATTAACCAATTATAATCCAGATAATTTTAATTCTGATTGTACAGTTTCTCTTGCTACATTAGGCATACTAGAAAAGCCCATATCTTCACTTTACCATACAAAGAACTGATATGATTTTACCTGGATCAAAAACTATTTTCTACACAACTGTATAATTTAATCAAAGATTATGAAAATTTCTGCTCATTTTAGCTGAGCTTTTCCAGAGAATTTTGCATTATGTGTATTATACCATTGCTACTCCTTGCTTCAGCAAAACACATCAGCACATCCTTAATCTAAATTGTTTTATACAATTACAAATTAAGACTCAGATACAGCAAAACACTTAAGCATGTCTTTTAAGTTTTTCATTTTGCTTAATCTGTGTATTAATGTATCACAATAAAATCTAAAGAGGTTGACTCAGTTTTTAGCTTGCAAGTATGTAAACATACTTATGCTACCTAATAAAAATAAATAATATTATTTATTACTCTGTTTTGCATCCTGTTCCACAGTGAGCTAAATACTTGTGACTCTAGAGCAAAGGCACAATTACAGACTGGCAAAGATGAATTGTTAACAACTTGGAGAGAGTGCCAGGGGGGCTACTGAAAATAAAATTATGCATCTGCAGACAACTTTAAATCCCACTTGCAATTACTAACTGCCACATAGTACCCTCAGGATCATCTGGGCAAACGAGAGGAGACTGTGGAGTCTTTGTAGACTACTTTGCTTTCCAGGAGGCTCACAAACATTAAGATGCCACTTATAAATAAGAATGTGAACAAAAAAATATTCAAATGGTGAAGCCAGGTGAATCTACTGGGCAAAAAAGAAAGTGGTATTTACAGATATCATGGGCAAGATGCCCTGGGGTGAGGATTTCACCCCTCAAAATAAATTCACATATGTGTACACAGCACATCCAACAATGATACCAGTATGTAAAGGAACCTGTTGATCTCCTGAGAGAGAAAACTTCAAAGAGAAAATTTAGGGCTAAAACCTCTGGTGCCCTTAACTTTCTGCTGTCACCTACATCCGCGCCAAGCAGATGTAAAACATGAGGCAGGCAAAGTGCTGCACTCGAACCTATTTGTTACTCACACTCACAGTAAAAACATAAAGAGGCCAACTGCATGAATGTTAATAATTTAAGCAGAATTTCAATAACACACATTTATGAAGGAACCTTGTGTGGGGCTGAATTTTACCTTAGTATCCTACTAACTCCTGGAAACCAATTTAAGTTAAACTCTAATCGATGTAATTCTTAAATATATCATAATTATACCTCATGGTAACTTCACTGCTATTACTATGAAAAGAAAAAATACCTTGTAATACCCAGGCAGAGAGAGAAGGAGGGATCCAGCCCCTGCGAGGACACACCAGGCCCCATTCTGTGACCCTTCACTCCCAGGGAAGCCACACAAGTCTAAACACTGAGGATAAATCTGGCTGAAGCAAACTGCACAGAGTCAAGAGGCAGTGGAGCAGAAATTGCCATGAACTCACTGCTCAGCTGGGCTCCAAGTTCGACAGGTTTAAAAATGGTCATTTGATGTTTCATGGGGCCAGGCCGCCAGGTTTCACCGTTCACTGAACTCTTTGCGTCTGCCCAGCCGCGGCCGATCCCGCTGCCCTCAGAGGCCGGGAGGCAGCGTTAGCGCGGAGCTCACAGGAACCGTTCTTGGGAAGATGCTTCTAGAAGGAGCTTGCAGGGGCAGGCAGTGCCCCAGGGCAGCCACCCTCCTGGGAGGCACGGCCCCTCAGCTCCCTGGCGCGAGGGGAAGATGCAGGGCGAGCCTGACTCTCCTACCATCGCCAGGCACGTCTGTGGTGAGGAAACATCCCCGGCGAGGAGACAGGTCCACGGTCAAGCTGGTTAATCCAGTCAGCGAGGTGAGGGGAAGTGAGGAGCAGCAGGGCACAAGGCTGAGGGCACGTGAGGGGCCGAGGTTAACGGCAGCTCAGAGCCCCTGAGGCTCCAGACATGGCTGCTCGCGGTTCTCTCCACAGCCTGACCCAAGGCTGCTCAGCTGTGCAGGATCCAAGCTGACACGGATGAAGCAGCAGGACCCTGGGGTTGGGGGATGAGGCCTCAGAGCCTGAGAGCTCGTCCCAGGGCCTGTCACTGTCTTCCCTCCTGACCCTGGCGCCATGGAGGCCTCGCGCTCCCTTGTGACTCACTGTGTCAGTGAGGTGATTCGGTGTCACACCCTGACCAGAAACAAGGTGTAAGGGTAATCCTAGTGCTGCAAGTCAGAAACGAGAGTGAAAATGGACTGTAAATACTTAAACTGCTGCTGGGTAACCTTTCATATGACATTTTACCTCAGTTTCTCCATCTGCAAAAGTGTGGCAATGCTACACGCTCCCTGCAAACTCTTCCAAGCTCTGCCACTGAAATTCACCTTCTTTTTTTTCTTTTTGACTGAAATATAACACAGCTCTTCTCATTCATACCTTTAATTCTTAGAAAAATCCAGGCTACACAATCCCATTCAGAGAAATCCCCTGTCAGCAGCTCTTCACACGCTCCCATGCAGCAGGATTAGGACCAGCACAGGGGCAATCAAACACCTTTTCTGTCCAGGAGCAGCAGCTTTCCCCTTCCATAGCTGCAGCTTCCCGCATGGGAAATAACACACCTCACCTGCAAACAGTATGGCTTTCCACCTGTGTACAAACAAATAGCTCATTCTCCATAAAATGTCACTTTCAGGCGACACCACTAAAGTATTATTATCCTTTTCTGCCCGCAAGCACAAATCATCAGCACTACCTTTTTCCTAAAGAGAGAAAATTTATTTTCTTTGCCATAATGGCAAACACAAATTAATGCTCTTTGTAGCAGCCCAAGAATGTCGCCTTGCCAAATAAAATTTAGCTGTGGCAGTAGCAATCCTTCCTGACCTGCTCCCTCAGTGACCCAACTGCCACGCTACTGGCAGTAGAGCTATCAGGCAGGGTTTGCTGGAGGACATGGTCATTCCATCATCACTTCAAATAGTGCAGTTTTCCAGTCACATGTACCAAAAGACCCTTCTCTATTACTCACTACCTTTTTCTTTTAGTATTAATAAGGCAAATTCTGTAGGAGTCCTGCTGTGCTAGTCTTTCTACTCATGGCAGAACAGAAAAACTCCATTCTAAGGACTATTCTTGAAGCAGAACAGGACACTATAGTAGTTAACAGCAGGAAAGAACTTAAATTGGAAACGACCCACAAAACTGACAAGAAGACAATTCTTCAAAAACCATGTTTTCCCTCTAAATCCATCTACTCAAATGCTGCTTCCAAAAGCTAGAGATGTCAACACATTTAGGGGGGGAAAAAAAGGATGATGTTGCACCCAACATAGGTCTAAAATGTTTCAGTCCTCTATTTTTATGACAATAATAACTTTCAATTTTATCTTCAAGAAACTCCATTGAAAGACCCTTGACATCTCTTTAATCATCAATATTTAAACCAAGAATAAAATACTCTACTGCTTTGAATTCAACTGTAAACAGGTTGGGCTGTGAATTCTCATAAATGCTAGATTATCATCCCTTTAAAAAAAATTATTTCCTGTTTGTTTATCATTAATGTTTCAATTTATCTATCACAATGGATTTTTTTTTGCTAACTGATATTCTCCACTGTATGGACAGGCAGTTTTGCACTTTCTGATGGCATCACAGTGGAAGTGCAGTCACACTAAACAGCGCTGCCTCTAAAGAAGTCATTTAAAATTTGATTCCTATTTTCTGTTCCTTACAACATGAGGTATGGTTAAGATAAAATCAAGACAGGAGCAAAATAACACTTATCACAGTATGTCAGTGTTGTCCATAACTAACTGGCATCTAGTTTTGGTGTTTGAGCTGGTAATGAGATAAAGATAAAACAATTCTACATAGTCTTCTACTAACAGGCCAGTTGGGACAATCATCCACTTCAGCCTTTGCCATGTTAAGCTTAGCCATAAACAATCAGTAACAATGAAAACAGCAGCTCCCTCCTCAGCTAAATTACAACCATTCAAACAAGTAGGAAAGTGATACCTCAACCAATAGCAACAGCCTTCTAGGGTAAGCAGGAATTCCCTGTTCATTGGTGTATAAGGAATACTCATAATGCAAATGGAAAGCCATTTCAATCCTTGCTGAATTCAAAATCTAGTTGCAGACTTCAAAACTGAAACCTTTCCAAGAATATCAAGGGCAAAACTTCTCTATAACATCAGTTGTATGTTGAAGGCTCAAAGAATACCCTTAAATTGAGAGTGCTCATTTGAGTTGAGGTTTTATTCCTGTTTTTTAATAATTTTGTCTTGGAGGCTTGGTATCTAGTTCAATTGCACTAACAATGAGGTAACACAATGAGGCAAAGAGGTCCCTTTGAAAACTGGGTATCTTCATCACTGAGATGTGGAAAAGAATAGCAGCAATTACCTTTTTTTTTTGTCAGTTTATTGGATGGAAAATAGCTCAGCATAATATGTGCAAAACTATTCATAAATGTTCCCTTCTACTACCTTTACATAAACTAAAAATATGTGTGTTGTTTTGGCACTTCAGAGCCTATCTGGTCATGCTGTAGCTGTAAAACTAACAATAAAAATAGAATGATGAAAAATACAGGACACAAAAAAAAGCAGCAAAGCACGACATTTATAGGAGACTTTAAGGCTATTTACACAGAATTTTAAAGCAGAAACATCTTCACACCTTTTGAAAAGGCAGCAACATCTCTGAAGCGAGAAAGCATTCAAGTGCTAAGGAACTAAGAGTCTTTGGATCCAACATATGGCCTTCATCCTCTGTCTGAATGTAAGCAGGAGGATTGAATCCACGTGGATTTTCAGTAACATCAACAAACTCCATGCAGGCATGAAGGTTTGCCCACACACACGAAGCTGTGGATATGGGAGAAAGAAGAAAAGAATACTATAATGGATTGGATGCCAAAAGCTCTTAGTTACCACATGCACCAGGCTGGTAACTTCCTTTCTTCCTATATGTCTAGTGATGACCTTCTCTCATGTGTGTATATATATATTTATATGCTATGAATAATTCCTTCCCCTAGGATATTACATTTCTTACTTAAAAGTGCCAGAAAAAACCTATTTCTGTGGCACTATTTGAGAATAGTCAACTTGGTTTCAACATTTTTGCCCAAACGTAACAATGAACCATTCACTGTTCCTAATGGACATCAGAGCCTTGATATTCTTCTCTTCGACAAGAGTGCTTTAGCTTGAATTACCTCAGGTTGTACAACGCTAAGAGAAGAAGAGTTATCAGACCTTACAGACCATAATTCAACAGAAAATTCAAGCTCTGGCGTAATTTAGAGTTCCTATAGGACAACTCTGTGTTATGCCAGGTAATAAGAGCTCTGAGACTGCAGAAGCAGCAAGACAGAAAATGAAATGCAACTGTGCTCCAAATACACCCCTAGCCCTCAGTGCCAGGGGATGCTACATCAGATGCTCAATACACAGTTCAATTCCTTGATGCACAGGATTTCTTTCATACCATCTTAGTTGTTCATGATACATGATTTATGACCCCTGCGTGCTGCCAAGCAGGTGAAAGAAGTGACATCATAGAAGGGATCTGCCCCTACATGACTTGAGGATGACAGCAAAGGATGAAAATACTTCCAAATAATGACAGCTCTAGGATTTGCATTAATTTCATCTGCATTAGTTCCCACAAGCCAAAACAAGAAGAGGCAATATATCAATTCATAGGAAGCCACAAATCTGGTGAACATGCAGGTTCTTTAAACCATCTTGTTGATGAATTAACAGAAAATGTACATAGAAACCTTCTTAATCAATACCCATGACAGCAGCATTTCCTTATTTAAATTAAGTACCCTGCAAGAGTTTGAAAACAGCATCCTGATTTTTTTTTTTTTAATTGAAATTGATAATCTAGAATTACAAAAAAATTGCTCATGGTTCATACAAATGACTGTGCAAGCAAAGGTGGCAGCCATTATGGGATCAACAACATCCCACCTGAGAACACAGATGTTAATTAATCTTTGGTGGTATTCTTAGCCCAGAAGGTAATTTTGGACATCATACCAACTATTATCCTCTTCCTATATAAACAGGATAATCCCTGTGCCATGATTATCTGCATCTTCAAAGGAACAACAACCACAGAGCTCTTATTTCAGCATTCTATCTACAGAGCATCTTCCCTTCCACAACACTGTTCTGCCTGTGCTGTAGTATCATTAAAAGGAACAAAACCTCAAAAGTCATAATACAAATCATAACTATTTTTCCTTAGAGACTACAGCTAAAAGGAATAAATATGCATTATGACTTTGATGGAAAGAGAGGGCTTTCATTTCTTTCTAAAGGATAGAAATTGTTTTCATGGTCCTTCAATCTGTTCTTATTTCTCATTTGCATCTGCACAAAGAAACTAGATTCTCCTTTCAAACAAGCAATTTCAAGTAGCAAAAGCTTTACTTCAGTATTCCAAGAAAACAAAAATATTCAGTTTACGAAGTTCACAGAAAAAATATTTTCCAAACACAAGGGCCAGTAACTAAAAACATATATATTCCTAAATCTCAGTATAATTTCTCCCAAACCAAGCAATCTATCATACGTGCAGGTAACTGACTGATAAAAAATATGATAGGTATAAAATATTTCTTAAAATATATACACCTCTTTTTAATAGATTAAATTACTTTTCATATATTAAATGTTGCAAAAATTCATGCGAGAGACACGAAAAAGCCAATTGTGTAAGTTCATTATTTATTTTGGATAAGAAACACGGCAGTTTATATTTAAATGTTATGTAAATACATAGCAAAAGGCAATGTGACATAACACTGAACCTATGTTTAGTAAGCAAGTTTACGAATAATAACAAACTAACTTAATATTAAGTTTATTAAGTTTATTAAGTCTATTAAATTCAGTGCCTGACATCATCCCTCTGAACAGCAGCCCTTAATAGGCCCTAATCCAAGTAACTACTGGAATTAGTAGGAGGGCCACCACAGGTTTAAACAGACATTGAACCAAGCATTTGCTGAGGTTCAGGAAAGATCTGTACACAGAAGAACCAGTCTTGTATCTTCACTGCTGAAACAACTGACTTCATAAGAAATAAAAACAAAAAAGAGAAAAAAAGAATACTGCCACACTCCTTAATTCCCATTCCTGTAATTTTCAGCACTATGCTCAAGTAGTGGGGTTTTATGAAATTGAATTGAATGAATGACCAGTGCTGAAGTGCTAAAAAATTCAGTTTCTGGCATCCAGTATTGAGGCAAACCTTAACAAGCTTCATTACATCTTCTCTTACTCACACTGTCATCCAGATATCCCAGCTAGATAATATGCTACAAAACATAGTGTGAAAAGGATAACAGAGGGAAGATATAAAGCATTACTGCCAGTCAGATATCTACACATCTTAATCCTTTTTACCAAGATGACAAATCCTAAGGATTCCTGAAAAAAAAAAATCCCTAGGAAGAAGGAAAAAAAAAAGCTAAATGTATGCACACTTCCTCGATGTGGTTAAAATTAATTGTTTGAAACCACAGCTTTAACCATGCAGCAAAAGCATCCCACCATTGACTTCTTTACTTTATTCTCAAAAAAAAAAAGAACAAAGAAAGATAAAAAGAAAAGAGAGATGGATATCAATCTGTTCTTAGTGCTAGAGGGAGATGGAAAGCAAGGAGAGCCCCTGCAGGACTGATCCCACTATCAGTTTCAGGAGCCTGGGTTCCCATGTCTGAAGATGAGGAAAGGAGGGGGGAAGATTAGGAACCACTGGCAGCCAAATGTGTGGCATAAGGAGCTGCACAGAAAGGGACAGCTTCTTCCTGTCTCAGGATATTACTGTCAGAATGGCCAAGGAAGCAGTGAGCTTCATTTTTCCATTCTCACTGTGGTACTTTAAGAAGTGCCTAATTTGAAGAGAACTGGACAGGTGGCATATCACGCTGAGCTAAACAGATAAGTGTGAGATTTAAATGACAAGAGGCAGTAGGTTTTGCTCTTTTAAAGACTGAGAGAGTGAATTATTCAGATGGCACCAATGGGCACAAGTGGAAGGTCAGCCTGGGGTGCTGCCAGTGCCACCCAGGTGCCTGGTAGCAGATGGTGCCAGTCTGTAGGGATAAAAGAAGGGCTGACATACCCTGTGGGCTGATAGCAACACTATTTGCTCAGAAAGAAAGAAGTTTGGGGCAGGTACAGGCAATAGAAATTAACACAGGTGCTGTCACCCCAAATGCTAGTGTCAGCGTCACCAGTCCACGGGCTCTAAGGGTGGATCGGTCAGGAAGCGCTGCAGAAAGCGCAGTGGGGACAGGCACTGCCAGGGTGAGATGCTGCAGGGGCTGGGGGCTGCGGCTGGGAGCCAGCCCAGGCCAGTCTCTGCACCACCCCAAGGGAGCTTTGGAGCTCCCTAAGCACCTCCAGGCTGGAAACTGAGGTGTCCACCAGGACCCCCTCCACCCGCCGGCAGCGCCTTGCCTGTGTCACTTGCGTTCCCATTTCTGGGCTTACGCAATGACTCGAGGGCAGAAGCAGCCTGCAGAGAAGTGGAACAGCAGGAGACCCAGGCAGCGTGGATCCCTGTGGGGCTTCCTGAAGTGTCCCAAACTAGAAAACTGGCCACCTCCCCACTCCTGCCTCCTGCAACATAATTATTCCAGCATGACTGACATGACAAATTAATAAGGCAGCCAGGGCTTTTGCAGTAGAAGGGAGCGTTTTCCCCAAGAAGAAATTGTTCCAATCCTTTAGGCTAGACACCCGGCCGTGCCTGTTCATTAATTGGACAAGCTCTGGTGACAACTGAAATTACCTGATTTCTACATCCTGGAGGGGAGAGAGATCTTTGAAAGCTTAAAATGAGAAGCCCAAAGCTGGAATCTCAGCAATGAAGCAGTTCTTTGAATGGGGCTTTTTTTTTTTTCCAATTCATTTTCAGAGCATGGCCACAGTAAAGCTCCTTTTAAAAGCAGAGGCACATCCTTCAGTGTTATTTTTCCCTTTGCAGACCCTGAACTGTGGCACCTGAACGTGACAACTCCACCAATGAACCACAAACCTTTTAAGATCCACAGAGCAGCCGAGTTTAAGAACTTCAGGAGCTATGAAATTCCAGGATTACTGCAATGTTACGATTAATTATCACAATCAGGTACACTAGGAATTATAAGTATCTGCTTAATCAGTACACTGTGGTTAGTTACTGCAGCCAGTGTATCATAATTACTACACAGGCACTGGAATTATGGGGAGGGGGATTGATGTTTGTTGATTCTGTCACAATCCACTCACAATACATCGCTCATGTATTCAACTACTGTTTTGATCTGGGTTTAACCGTACCTCTTGCTCCTTATTAAGGGGAAGCCTGAGAACCCTCTATGGTTTTTCTGCCCCCCCCCATCCTTTCTGTGGTAGCTGCATACCTGAAATGCAGACGATGAAATTCGCTTGCAGAAGAAAAAGCACCTCCCAAACAATTTCCATCCTCCGATTCTCATGCCAAGTGCATCCCTCGGCGAAAAAAAAATAACAAAGATCAATATCGCAGTTTGAACGATCCCAGCAAATTTCCTTTCGGACTTGCAGCCTGTATTCCCCAGATGTGCTGACAACACATGTCCAAGCTCTCTCTCTGCACGGCTCAAGCGAGATCCCTTCCCTTCCTTCGCCCTCCAAAAAAGACCACGAAGCCAACTGCCAGCACCGGGCTCTTCTTCCACGAGTGAGCAAAAAATCCACCAGATTTCCCAACAAGACATAGACAACAAACCCCAACCGATCCGGTCCGGTCCGGAGAGTCTCTATTCCAGGGCAGCCAGGTGCACGTTAACCCCAAACTCTGCACGTCTCAGCGGGGCAGAGCCGGGGGAGGGAGGGGGTTTCCTCTCCTGCTGCTACAAAATGAGCGGAAAGAGATTAATACCCGCTGCAACGCATCCTCCCCCCCCTTTCCCGCATGCTCCCGCACCTCCACGGCGCGGAGCACGTCGCAGCCGGCTCTCCCCAGCCCTGCCGGGGGTTCTGCAATCCCCGCCGAGCCCAGCCGACTTTCCGCCAGGCGACTGCAGGGGTCGTTCTTGCCCCGCACACGGAGCTGCCCTTTCCCCGGCCGGGATGGCCCCGCCGCAGCCCCCCGCGACCACCCCCCGCCCGCACCGCTCCAGCCCCGCAGCTCGGCGGCACAGCAACGCGAAACGCCCCGGGAAGGGAGGGCTGGGGGCTGTGTTACACGGGCGCTCGTCTCCCTCCCCCCCACCTCCAAATGTGAATTGTAGAAGTGCAGTCTACAAGCAGCGGGGGTGTGCGTGCATGGCCGGCCGGCTTCGCCAAGAACGGCAATATTTAAAAACTTATTTAAACAAGAAGGAAAATAAAAAAACCCAAACTTCTGGCGGGTTTGGTGGTAGGAAGGGCAAAAGGCTGTAGCCGAGAGTTAGCGGAGTGCTTGCGCTGCAATGCACATCTAATTGCATTCCCCAAGCCACGATATTTCTGCAGAGATGCACCCCCCCGGGAGAAAAGGAAAAAAAAAAAAAAAGCCGTGTCAGTTAAAAAAAGCAGTATCAGTTTTGGGGTAATCCCTTACTTACCCCCAAATCCTCCTGCTTTCTATTTTTTTCAGCTCATCGGATTTGCCACTCCTGCCTGCAGTCCCAAAAACAAATCGAGGTCAAGCTCCCAGCCGCTTGCTGCAGCCGCCTCCCACCCCCTTAGCTGTGCGGAGGTACCATGGCTCGTTGGGTTTCCCCTCTTTCTCCTAATTCCGACTATTTTGCCATTTCCCCGGGCAGTAGGCTTGTACTGCGGGGTGCCGCGGGCCGGCGGGCGGCACGGCGGGGACTCGGCGCGGTAGCGCGCACGGGCGCGGACCGGCGCCGCGGCGAACGAACGAGCGCTCCGCCGCGGAGGCGGTGCCTGGGCGGGCGGCGGCGGGGACGCACCGCGGAAGGGGGGTCTGCGGCTGGGACCAGGGTGGCCTGAGCCGGGGAGGGAGGAAGGAAGGCAGGAGAAAAAAACCTTCCTCCCGCGCCCGGGGCTCTCTGTCTTCTCGGGCACATTCCAGAAGCTGCTGCTCACTTGGTTTAAAATGTGGGTCCAATTTTATTCTCCCCCCACACCCGCCCCAAAAAGAAAAAAAAAAAAAAAAGTGCACCTGGCGCGGGGAGAGGTTGGGATTCCCTTTCCGCGGAAAGGAAAAGTGGGCGCAGAAAGGGAGCGCTGGCAGAGCCAAGGGGCTGCGGGCTGGGGAGCTGCGCGGTGCGGGTAGGTGGGCAGGGGCTGCCCCGAGCCGTAGCGCCCCGGGGAGGTGGCTCGGTCTGTCATCAAAGAAGGGAGAGGGCAGGGGCTTTGGGCTGCAAACGAAAATCCCGGCTCAGGGCAGGTGTCCAAAGGTGATCCTGCAACTGCTTCGGCTGCGGATGCCTTTATTGATCACTGGAAGGCAGAGGGAAGGGGGAGGGAGAGAGATGCTGTGGGTTTCAAACTGGTGTCCCAGCTCTTGGCAGGTACGCAGAGGTCATGTTACCAAGACTCCAGCGGGGGATGCATGCATAATAGATTGAACACAGGATGCTTTATAAACAGTTTTCCATCTTAGTGTGTACTTGTAAAATACACCTTTGTCTGGATTCTAGCATTAGGAGGATGCCTGGATCTCTGAATGGGGAAGGAGAGGATCTTTACGTGAAGAAGTACAGGCTAGGTTTTTATTTTCATCAGCTCTGAGAAATGTGTAGGAGTCATAGGTTTCAAGTCATCCTGATGGTATTTAATTGCAGTAGATCAGATTTCTTGAGTGCTTCAAAGCAGCTGGATGGGACAAGATCATCACTATTTGAAAGGAAGAATTGGACTGAAGGCACTTAGTAGTCAGTGTGATTCCTGTATTCATTTTGCTCGTTCTCAGGGTAGTGTAAGTGCTCTTTGCACTGCAGCAGTCTCTGCTGATGTTTACTCCATCTCTTCTTATGGGTTATAAAGAGACTCAGGATTTTAACAAGCTAATTGTCATCATCTGCCCAGTGAGAACAGTGAGGCTGGACATGAGGCACAGTCCAGGGACAAATTTTCAGGGACAAATAACTTAAAGAATTCCCATATTTTTTGATGGATTTTCATTAAACAGTTGGACTGCAGCAAGCGGGATTTCTTTTCATGATGGGATTGCAGGATGCTGAGTGTCATTTGAATACTTAAGTTTAGGCTGTTGAGAATTATCCCTCTTAGGCTAAATGAAATGCATAGGATTTAGGGTACTTAGGCAGCCTGTGAGTGAGCTGGCATTTATCAGGTATGCCATTACACAGGCACGCCTTTGGGTACTGAATGAGTTGTCTAGAAGCACCAAACTAGTATAGATTGTTAAAGAGGTTGAAATATGATTTGCATCTGATCCTTGGAAAGATAATGAAATAAGGACCGCAAGGAGTCCTTTTAAATCATTCCTTTAAGGTCACATTATCAAATGAAGGCTCAAATCAGCAGAAGAAATGATTATTTGACCTGAGACTTTGTTTATTAAGTGTTCTGTGTTCTCAGTCATGCAAAATAACATATGCAAGTCTCTTCTTTATGTCTTTTTAGAATCCAGGTTAGTATCTCCTACTCTGGTATTATAAAGGGCGTGAGTGGCGTCCTCTCTCTGTAGTCTAGATGTATTTAAGCACACTTTAGGAATGCTTAGTAAATGTTTCTGTTTATGTTTACTAAACTCCTTTACTCAAGTAGATGAACTTTTCTATGGATTTGACTGTAAATTCTCTTTTGGACTCTCCTAACAAATTTCTTACAATAGCATCCCAATCCAGAACATAGTAAGCCCCCAAAGAGACTCTCATCTTTTATGCTTATGTTTACACACATATCCTTGTTCCTAAACTCGTCTCCTTGAAAGTGTGGCATTACACGTGGGAAAATGAATGTCTCAAGCAAGTGAGATGGCGTGTTGTAAAAGGGTGTGTTGTCCATTAAGCCACCAAAGAATTGGATTTGTGACAAGAGAGAATGACAAATCCTAAGTGGCAAGCTCATATTTAATTCCTATTGATGTCAGTAGAACTTTAATGTGAGTTTAATGGCAGGAAAAAATTAGGTAGTTTGTGTTGGCTGCTAGCAGATAGCCAAAACTCCCAAATTTTTGTGCATCTCTTTAGTGTGGTATCTTTATCGTCCTCATGCAAACGTTACACTTACCTCTGTGGCCTGTGGTAAATAAGTAGTTTATGACTCAGACTGAAAAATCTATGAGGGATCAAAGGCAAACTGGAAATTTTCTTCACCTGGAAAATACAGTAGTGAGCTCAGAAAACATAACTTTTTTAAAAAGTCTAGATAAAGAATAATGAGTTCATTCTGCTGTCATTTACTTGCTGTGATGTTATTTGACTGGCAGGGGCCTTAAAGCTTGGTTTCGAAGTCATTATGGCCATATTGGCTGCTGCAGCTCCACAGGAAAGCTCTGTTCAATAAAGTTGAATGGATGTCAATATGGGCCCGTTCCAAAGCCCACTGAAATCGATTGGAATATTTCTGCAGACTTCAATGACTTTTGGATCAGGCTTTCACTGCAGAATTTGGCACAGCATATTTGATCCCAAGGGAAATGGTTTGATATAGTAAGGTGTATTTGGGGTAGAAGCAGAACATGTCTCCCGTGTACATTGGTGTAGTTGTAACCTCAGAACAGACAAAAGTGCTGGCTGCAGAGTAAATTTTTTTATTGTATGAGTTTCCATTCAACACTGCTGTAACTCACTAAAATGAAGGAGTATGATATTTGCTGCATTTATTTGAGTTCCATTCATATTTATACAGTTGGCTAAACTTCTTAAACTTAATCTTGCCAACCTTTAAACTGTACTGAAGTCATTGGACTATTCATGTGCCTAGAGGTAAAAATGACTGCAAAGTGGTTTTAGATGTCTGAAGCATGTTCGTATATTTTAATTGTGAGGATTTTACTATCTAAAAGCTGTGGCTGAGATTTTTGTCAGAGTTCCAGAGTACCTAACGTATTAATTACAAGCTGGACACCTGGTTTCTTCAGTCAAGGTTTATAGAGGAGGACTTTTTGGTTTAGCTGTGTGAACAGAGCTCAAAAAATGCTTAGAAAATCCCAATACTTAAAGGTTTTTATACCATAACACATTCCAGTTCAGTAAAGCAGAATTAAGGTTCATACCTTCTCAGAGGAGCCAGCATTTTGACTCATTTGACTCCAAATTAGCTCTGATCAAAAAATATCAGTTGTAGAAATAGTTTTGAACTGGTCAATTTCTGAGCAAAATGGGTTGAACTGTGCCTTACCCTGTGTCGAGGGGGGAGATCGTTGCCATTCATCACTACTGCGCTGCTAAAGGTTCCCACTGATCTCCTACAGCCGCTTGCCTGGGCGCTCCCGAGCTCATTTCTGTCCCAATCAGTCAGATCAGCAAAGGCCTGCTATTGAAGTTGTCTGAAGCTTCTGGCATGTTTCCAGCAATTAAGCTGGCAGAGCTGGAACAGTTCCTGCTCTTACTTGTTCTCCCTTGTCCCAGGGGCTGCTGGCCCCGTGGCAGGGATGATGGAAGAACTTGTGAGTCAGCTTCCAAATTGCCAGTGGGAACAGCCTAGGATGTAAGCATGAACCAAAATCAATGTTAAATCAAAATCAAAGAAAGGGCCAGTGCTGCAGTTCACTCAGGTAGCAGAAAGCTCAAGGGTCTCCAGATCCAGATGGGGGTTTGATCATCATCCAAAGCCAGCAGTCAGTTAGTGTCCAGCTCAGAGAACTTTACCAAGCTGTTTACCAGAACTCAACCCTAACCACTGTAGAAATAAAGTGGTTGGTTGAAATAAATTATCATAGTGATAGCATTGAACCTTGCTGTTGTAAATCACATAAATATGGCACTGCTTCTCCTTGTCTCAAGTTTCTTCTGTTTGTACACTTAGATTCCAGGTGGAACTTGCACAAGTCATTTTTTATTGCAATTAACTGAATTGCTCATCAAAGGCAAAAAGGACTTTTGTGTTTAGACTATACATTCAAATGTCTTGCCATGCAAGTTCCAAGTAACTTCAGATGAGAAAGTAAAATATCAAAATAAATAACACAAACCTACCAGAAAAGTTCTGTGCATTCTGTGCAAACATTTGAAGCTATGATAAAGAATTGCATACATATTTGTCTTAAAATAAGAAGTAAAGTTTGTCTACTCAAACCTTTGGTACTTTTTTCCTGCATGAGGAAGTCTAGTCTCGGGGAATAAGTGTGGGATTAGGAAAGAATTTATAGTCCTGATTGTGCCACCACTGACTGTGTGACTTCTGACAAGCTGTTTGTTTCTCGTTATCTTGCATTTATAAAATGGGCTGCAGTTCAGCAAGGGATCCAGTAGGACCAGGTTAATAGTTTGCTGTAAGAAAGGCAGTATTGACTTTTGCCACTTCAAGAATAAGAATGGCTCCCAAGTGCCCAGCTCCTTTGAGGCTGTAAAACACCTCTGGCCAGCAAGTGGTGAGGCAATGCGGGACTCAGCCAGCTTCCAGTCCTCCCTGGCTCAGCTCTACCCATGCGTGGAGGGTGCTGCATTGTTGGTCCAAGTCAGCCAAGGAGCATGGGGCTCGAAGGCTCTGCTTTAGCACTGTTGGGATTTCTTCACTGTCAGCAGTCTGCTGCCCATAACAATTTCCTGGGTGTCTGTGCCTGAACTCAATCCTCATAGCCATGTGTCTCATTCTAAGCTTTTAGGTAGCCCCACTCAAACTACAAAGATGCCTAGGTACCTTCTTGGTTCAGAGCTTAGGCACGTTAATATTAGAAAGCCACTAGCATCAGGTGAGTTGCTGGGAACATAACTATAAATACTGAGTGATAATGTTGCCATTTAATTTCTAGTGCTTCTGTTCCATATATTTTTACTGCCATGCTTTCTTGTATTTTCTGATAATATCTCCAGCTCTTATAAATAGCACTGACCTCACTAAGGAAACTGATAAAAAATTTAACATATTGTAAAAATACAGCCTCTGAGAATCCATCAGTGCAATGGACATTAAGGTATTTTTTTTTCTTGTATTGATGGTCTTTGTCAAAACTGAAATGGAATTTACATTTTACTGGTAGAGATAATGATGCAATTTATTTGAAGTTAAAAACACCCCCAACAAAGGAACAAGGAAGATGACTGGCAGTTAACTATTAAGTCAATCAATGTGTTTTTCCTGTGAGTCATTGTGTTCATTATCATAAAGACTTATTTTCAGTCCAAATTATTTTTTCATGTCTGAACTCCAGCAAACAGTGTTAAGACACCAAGTATTTGTGAAATAGCATTCTTCTAATTTAAAAAGACGTATGTAAGCTGCAATGATTTAGTTTTTCTGGAAGTGAGAAATTAGTCACAAAAGTGTTTAAAACATCATGCTATCTTACAGTTCCTCAGTAGGTTCTTTGGGAGTCTTGGCAGCTTTGCGCCCACAGAATTAGTTTTTTCTGAGTAGGCATGTAGAGTGGGAAAACTGAATTTTTTTGCTAGTATCAAAGTCACCAGATAACATTGACTTCAGGTGGTGCAGTGATTACAGTCCTTGTAATATTCTTAATTCCCACAGTCAGGGAGTTTATTAATGAACTTGTCTGTTAAAACTAATTCAAAAGATAAAAGAAGAGGATTTGGAGGGGCTGGGGCTGATGTTTTTGTAATAACTGCAGTGTAGTCCAGGAGTGGTGGATTGTGAGAAGGGACATTCTTTTAATCCAGCTTTTGGCTTTAACTCAATTCAGAGGCTCTATGGACTGATGTCAGTTGTGCCAAACTCCTGGTGTTCCAGCAGTGTCATTCTGGCAAACAGGGGTCTTTGGGCCATACTGTTGCCTCTTCTGTGTCCCCTTTCGTTTATCTACACACTTGGCCTAACAACCACAGGTGGACTGGTTTAACTGGCTGCTTGCAATCAGACATTGCCCCAGAATCCATGCAAGACCGTTTCTGCCACATTCAAGGCAACTTGACTTGGTAAAAGGGAGTCAAATTTGCTGTCATGTTTCTCAGCATGTCACCCCATGTTTCTAACTATTTCTAAAGCCACCTGCGGTAGCTACAGAGTAGGAAAGAGAATATCCTGCTTTCTGTTTTTCTGCCTCCATCCTCTCTTGCAAGTCTGAATTAATTAAAAGATCAAAAGCAATATATATTTTTTGATATTGAGGATTCTTTGTCATCTCAATCTAAAAGAAAATAACACACATCTTGAAAAGTATTCTGATATGGATCTTACTGGTTCCTCATTACAGATTTTGATAGCTAGTTGTCACCTGGTGCCTGTTTAATATAATTTCTTATGCCACATAGAGTAATGGTGATTGCAATATCTGATTAATACTATGTATGTGTGAATCAAGGCAGCTAAGATGTAAATTTTCAGGCTATTCTGTTTTCAGAGTGGATTGAGTTGGAAGCTCATGTTCCTGCTAGGATGTAATAGGTACCAGCTTCCAGAGCACTTCTCCTGTTGTGCTGAGATTTGCCACCATGGCATTTGGTAGGAAAGAGGTAAACTGAGCACACGTCGTTTCCTGCGTGCATGCCCAGTGAGAAGTGCAGGAGCTCATTAGAAATTGTTCTCTCCTGAGATTTGTGCTTGAACTTAAAGGATGTATGTCTGGGAAAAAATCATGTTCCCTGGCTTCTTTGTGTGTGGATATTGTTTAGGTTTGTGTACATGGGGACAATGAGACACAGTCTTGTTAAAATTGTTGCCTGTTTCTGTTCCATATTTTCCTGTGTTGATGCATGAACTGTTTTGCTTTTTCTGGGAAATACATTGCTGTGTTTTTCTGCAATTATGACTAGCAATTAAGAGGCAGAGGAAGCACACTCAGTTAGTAGTATTGTTCTTGTCTATCTCTAGATTTTTTTTACATTTTTTGATTAAGATTTTCTTTAAACAGATCTATATTCTGCAAGAGAATACTTCACTTCTCCAGTGTTTTTTTAGGCAAAATCAGTTAATATGAGTATTCTGAAACCAGAGATTAATGTGCTTATCTTAGCAGTAGATGTTGTTCCCTACCACTTTTCACATGTTGCAAATGTCCATAAAGCATCAATTATGGGCCTGAGCTTGTTCCCATTAAAGCGAATGGGAGTTTCACCCTTGGATTTTTAACACATTTCCTTTGGAATTAAGCCTCAATTCAGCCTTTTGCCAGCTGGATAACTTTCATCACGAAAGTAATTCAGCAAACTGAATTATTCATGTGCTTAAAACAGACCATGCTCTCAGTTTTTTTGGTGGAGGCTTCCAGAGGCACAATGCCTCATGCAGCACAACTGCAGTTTATAGTCAACAAACTGGGATCACAGCGGTGTGAATGGCACTTCCTCAGCCACAGGGTGAACTGAAATTTTGGCTTCATTTGCAGCAGTTCAGAAGAAAATAACTCTCTCCTAACTCCTTCCTTTAAAACTTCCAAGTTCTAGGAAGAATTACTTGTACTGATACTTGGTTCTAAATTGGCTTAATATCTCCCTCAGTTTTCCTCTGTAAAATGGGGATACTCCTCTTGAGGGTGCAAAAATATGACATTTAATGCTTGCAGTAAGCTCTGAAGAAAAATACCATGTAAGTCCTAAGAAAAGCTGTTACTCAGAAAAGGTCCACGATGGCTGATCTGCAAGTGCCATCAGGAGATTTATAGGACATGTGAAACAACACTTTGTGTTTTTCCAGACAGAGTATGGAGGAATTGGCATCTAACACAATTCAAAAGGATGAGAACAAGCCCTCAAAAAGAAAATAAGGCTCTTCTGACTTTTAGAAATCTTTATAAACGTCATTTAGTGTCATTTTAAAATACCTTGAAGGGATCATAAAACTTTGCTTTTCTCTGATCATTGTACCACTTAGAAGAGGAAAGGTATGAACAGCCATAACCCTGGCACATTTTTAACAATACTCAGGACCAAAGGGGATTGTAAGATGGAAGCTTTGATAACAAAAACATAAAGATGTCATTGCCAACTATCTCAAAATATACATGCTTGTTGTAAATGTCACAGAAGCCTACAGCTAAGTGATGGATCAGAATTTCCTGTGTTTTCCAAGTGCTCCTGTTGATGAATACCTTAACTCCTTCACGAACACGTTATTCTGTGTACCACAGTTTGCTTTCTGTCTTTGTACTTGGTATCACTAAAACAAAAAACCTCATTTAATATGAATAAGTTGAAAATACAGGCTAGAATTTCAGTTCTGCTATGTAGAGGGAAAAAAAATACTTGGAAAATATTTAGAAAAAACATGCATAATATTGCAAATCACTTTATTAGTGCTAGTACAAAATGTTTCCTCTTCATTCAAATAATAAAACTGGTAATAAGTGGTAAACCAAACTAGGTTTCAGTGCTGAGGATTGCCATCTTCCAGCACCACCAGTCCCTGCTGCATGCAGTCCCTCACCGTGCGACATGGAGAACGTGCTGCTTGGTTTTCTGTATGATTAGGGAAGTCCCATGGGCTGGGGAGGGGAGAGGAAGTAATTTCTTTAAAGTTATCCATCCACACTATTTCTGGACTTGGTTGTTACTTCACCATCTCAGTCATCTCTTTTACACTTATCTTAACCCAAACCAAGAGCCACCAATCCGCTCTTCTTGTATAGTTTGCACAGATAAACTTGGCAGAACCTTTTGCCTTTTATTTGGGTTGAGAGATGTTTATACTATTTAAGTGGCCTGTTACTGAATAGAACCAAAATATTAATTCCTCAGTAGAGTTGGAGGTGCAGAATACAGGAACCATGTATTGCCAAAATTTATTAAGTACATTAGATGTTTAGAAAGAAACTTCATCTCATATTAAAATCTATAATCCTGGTAAATTAAAAGATAATTTGAAAATTACAGGCTGGTGGGGAGCCTAACAACTGTTAAAAACCTGTTCTACAATTTGCAAGTTATTAATAATTAGTATTACAAAACCTATTATAGCTTTGATTGTGGAGAAATGGACTGAGGCTAGTATTACATTATTCAATTAGATTTAATTCTATTTGCTATGTGTTTTACTTTATTTCAAGTGCAGTCTGTAAAAGGATCATGATAGCAACCATCCAAAATGTCAATTAATTTGTGTATTGAGCAAATAGCACACTTAATTTCATCATATAGTGCAGCTCTGTTGACTGACAGTGGAAGTGCTGTTAGACTCACTATGGTTAATTAGATTTCTTTATGCATTGTACAGTAGCATTTCAGACAATCATTTATAAATGAGTTTATTAAAATTTCTACATTTATATAGAGAAAGCACATTAAACTCTCTTTCCTGAATTTTTGATATCACCTTTGCATACTTTGCCTCTTCTCTACTAAAATGTAAAACAAAGTAAAATCTGAAGTCAAAGTAGTCTATGAGTTAGCAGATCAAGTCAAAAGACCTCAGGGATCAGAGTGGCCTGCTAAATGGTAAAGAGATTGCAAAAAGCCTTGTTTTTTCTAGGATTTTATCTTCTGCTAGCTGACTTGAATTACATACATTCCCAATTTGTAAGTATTAGTCATATCTATCTGAGCAGCTGCGAAGTTCAATATTTATTTCTCAATTTGTTGCATTTTCCACCACATTTCATTCAATCTCTTAGCACCACAATAAATCTATCTTTGCATTTATTTTCCAGGGTTTTTCATCTGCTTCTTCTGTTCATTGTATGCTCATTAGGAATTCCTTGCTATTCTGATCTGCCATTGTGTGAATGTCTTTCTCTCTTCCTGAAACACCGCTTGCACCATGAAGAACGCAGTTTCACAGAGTGTGTTTATATGGCAGTATTGCTATATGAAATACTGTATAGAACATATCCTGTATTACTGATGTATCATACAGAAATCATCTGTATTAGAGCCTTGATCACTAGATAAGTCCCTTTATCAATATAAACATCAATGCAAAAGTAAACATCAGGGTTAGGAGGGTATCTTTAAAACAACAAGCAGAGAGTTCTCCTTGAAAATTCTGCCTGCAACTGCTGTCCCGTCTGAGCTGAACAGTTCAGACACATAAAACAAAAAGGAATTGACCAACAAGTTTAAGTTGCATCTATTTGTTTCAGTTGTTTTCCTATGTGCAAAGCATTGTTATGTAAACTCACTGGTTAGCTTCCTCCAGAGATCCAGGAGCATGTGTAATGGTTGGTAATTTATGGATGTAGTCAGGCATTACTTTGAAATCACAGTATTATGGGGAAAGCTCTGTAACAATTCAGCTGAGCTGTAGTGACAAGAATTGGTAAAGAAGGGGACAATTGGAAGACCAAGGCAAGGAGATAACTTGTTGCTATTCTGGCCATGCACATTAATAGTGCTACAGTAAGTGAAACATTACTATATTTAGTCTGTTAAAAAAAAAAAAAGGAAAAAAAGAAAAGAAAAAAAAAGAAAGAATAGAGGATTTAGTAAGCTCTGTTTTACTTTTGTCCCACACAGTAAATGTTTCATGCATGACATGGTTCAGCAAACTGCAAAGCTATCCTTGTAGATAGCCTTCTGAAAGAATTGCTGACATGTTTTTGTTACTAAATGTATTTTAAAGAAATGAAACATGTAGCAGATCTTTTGAACCAAGTCCTCTCTTCTGCTAGCTGATAAACGGCTGCGATAGTGTAGCGCAGTGGAACACGAAAGCCTCGACACGCAGAAGTCATTCAAGATGACAGATCTTCTAAGTGAAATAGGAAAGTCCAGAATAAATGCTAATTCCCCACAAATTCCTATTAGCCTAAGGAGGAATGGCTGTGAGTTCAAGCTCCTGTTGAAATGTCTCCAATCAAGGCCATTGTTATTGATTTTTCTGCACCGAGTTTAGATGTGAGAACAGTGTTCATGACACACTGCAAACTGGATCCATACAGACACTCAGGCACTTCAATCTTCCTGGGTGATAGAGCTGGCTCACTGTGGCTGCTAGAGCTACACTCATTTTCCACGTAGCATCAAAATCCAGATTTGCAGAAATACAAGTCTGAATCAAGTGTACCATCTCCCCGCCTGATACTGAATGGTCTCATGATGTTACAGCACAGGGACACACATGGGTCCTTTATTTTTTTGCTTATACAAATGTAACCTTGTGCACAAAAAATGGGCATGGAAAAGACAGTATCTTTAACTATCTAAGATACAGTTGTAAAGTATATATACTGCGTGTACAAGCTATATTTACCTCAACAGAGATAAATTTAAAAAATTTTATTTATTTATTTATTTAGTGCCAGTTCCTCACCAGTTTACTTTGTAGACAAGCTTTCATGGATGTTATAGTATTAAAAGATGTACCTATAAAGTCCTATAGCATTTGCATACTTTAATGAATAGGAGACCTAAGGCCAATTGGAATAAGAAACTACCAACATGTGAAAACCAGAGAGATTTCTGTGACATTCCATGAGCCCAGATCTGTTTGTTTACTCCTAAAATGGAATATATATATGTTATCAGAAGTCTCCCTCTAAAAGTATTGTGCCCTCTTAACCCTGGCTATGTGAACAGCTACATCTTAGACAACAAATACCTTGTGTGGAGGAAATTCCTTTCCAGAATGCAGCTAGCAAGCTTTGGAAAAGGGAACCCAACTGGGACACAGGAGTAAGATTTTTATCTCTTCATGCAGTATGAGGTTAACCTTAATTCTCCATTTTACCCTGAAATCTCTTCTAAACAGTGGCCTTTTGACAGTACAGTTCTGCTCAGGTTTTAATTTTAATCTGAAATTCTTGTTTATATTTGGGAGGCCACTTTGAAAAAGTCAAATACTGCACAGTCATAACTGGAACAACTGGTGTGGAACTGCCTGCATACAGAAGCTGCAGAAGGGGAGCACCACTGCAATATTTTCTGGCATTATAATTAATTACCTTGTTCTTTAGCAGAATTGTCAGATATGAGCCCTTAGATGCTGCAGGGAGAAAAGCTTTCACATGCATTATATTTGCATCACAAAAATATGCTTTTCTGAATATGCCTTGTAGAATCCATGCCCTTCATTCTTGAGTCTGAAACCTGTTTCCTACAGATATTTAAATCACAGTTGCTACTAATAGGCTTCTAGCACAGGGTCTTGTTCTTCTTCAGAAAGCAACGGCAAGTAGGAAGGAAAAGAACTCTGACTTTTTTCATCATATAACCCAGCTCTGCACAACCAACCTGACTTTTGCTACCATGGCATTTCTGCTCTGCTTGTTTGAGGCAGTCCTTTCACCTATGCTTTATTTCTTCTGCCTGCATTGAAGTCCCTCTAGGTGATAGGCTCTGATGTACAAAGTCTGGCACAGTTGAGCCCCGCTATCATTTGACACTACTTTAAGAAATACAGCTTCCACTGCTGAAATTGGGAGTGCCACTGCTTTGCCCTGTATTTCTCTGACAAAGGCTTGGTGTATGTTCTGTCTTCTGGCAGCATTAGTTGTTACTCATGGACTTTTCCTGTGAAAATAGAGATAAACTCTGTTCATATGGACTTCTTTATAGGAACCTCCAGGAGGGTGTGTGATGTAGACTGGTGTACACAGAGAGGTGTGATAATAGGGCACACTCCAATTCATGAATCATATGCCTACTACCTGGTGGAGGTGTGCTGGCCCCCAATTAGGGGAAATTTATTCCCTCCTGGAGATGCTTACCCTCAGATTGACCTCTGTAATATTTCAGGAGCCATACTCCTTCTCATTACATAAATTTTTGGGGCATATCATGCAGAGGGGCTGACTCAGTAGCAGTCAGCCTCCTGAAACTTTAAAGTCTGCATGGAGGCACAGACTGCCACAACCAAAGGCCAGTCAAAACACCCGCTTCTCCTGGCTTCCTCTTGATCCTTTCTCCAAGGTGCTTTTCTCTCATATGCTTTTATTTTTAAAATAGTTTATGCTGACAACTCGGATTGGGCCTTCCTCACCTTTGAATCCACAATAGTCAGATTTCTTTCATCAGCACAGTTCTTCTTGAAAAAAGGTCTCTTTTTGGCCACAGCATTACCAAGACTGTTATAATGTTTTATGAAGTACAGTAGTTACAGAGCACTGACACTGATACTCAACAAGAACTAGACATGACACAGAGGTGATGCAAATGAAAGACTTGGCAGTTAGAGCACTTCCAAGACCCCTCCACACTTTTATCAGAATTAAGAACACATCTCATCACAGTGGGCTTCCACCAGAGAAACTGGAAAGCAGCATTAGACACAGCAATATAGAAAATGGGATCCTGTGGTGAGGAAAGATAAGGATCCTGGAAAAGCACCATGAAATGATTGCAACTAATGGGTTTCTCTTATGACAGTGAAGGAGGCTGATTAGGTGACTATTCTTTCTTCATTTACCTTTCTATCCTCTTTTATCCTTTGTGTCTCATGGCTGCATGGCTTTTCCCTTTTCCTTAAAGATGCATAACCCAGAAATAACTTTGTATAGTGCTCCAGAAGATACAAAAGAGATTAATTCCCTCCTGCTTTCTTTGAATTTCCCACTGTTTTTTCAGGAATTTCTAGGGGGACAATCTTTCTGGGAATCTCCCATATTTTTTAGATTTTTTTTCCAGTCCAAAACCTTTCTAGAATTTCTCCAGAGCTTTCTATCAATTCCCAGCTGTACACCTTTTCTAGGATTTCACTGATCTAGAATCTTTCTAGGAAGTTTTGAAGGCCTTTTTAGATATTTCACAATGGCTTTCCAAGAACTCATAGATCTGGTATCCATGTCATATTTGCCTGTATTCCCTGCTATGTTACCTAAAACCCCAAGAGCTCTGCTAACGTGGCTACCCAGAACCTGTCTCTTGATATCTAGATCCCTTGGTATGATTACCTGCAGCCTGTCCCAGCACACCTACATTTTGTCTTACAGTTTTAGGGAGATTTCCAAAATGCAATATGGTGAAATGAATGCTAAAAAAAGTCCAAAAGATTTCCCATCAAGTACAAGGGTGATTGGCTGGTTTATAAGAGAAAGATTATTAAAAGAGAGAAATTAACTTTTTTCTTTAGCTTACTAATTGCTAAAACTGAGGAGGACAAAAGCAAGGAATCTTGCCAAAAAGGAGAAGCAAATCAGTTTAAAACTCTCAGATGTCACAGGAGCTGAGTTAAGAACATCTCCACTATGCAGTGAGTCTGGAGTTGCTGTTGATAAATAAAGTACTGAGAACAGACCTGTAGTTAGAGCAGAACCACAAACATATCTGAAGGGATGAAAATGGCATAAGTTCAAAACACATAGACTTCCATTCCCCTGTCACTCAGTATGTGACTTGAATTAAAAGCTTACTCCTCACCCCTAATGTTCTCATATTTTATTGAAGATGCACTACTCCAAGAAGACTGAGTATAGTATCAAGCAATAGAAATAGCACACAAAAGCACAGGAGAGGACTGAGATATATAGACATAATTGAAGAGAAAACACAACTATATTAAAGTCACTGTATTAAAAAATAAGTAGACCTGATTTTCTTCTGCATCGGAGCTTCCTTACGCCACTTTGTCAGAATAATGGGGCCATGAAGTGTGCATAACTGTAATTACTCCTAGTCCAAAGGTCCTTTAAGCTGACAGACTGGTATAAATGGAGCATTGTATAAATGAGAATTGAGTTCAGTGTGGAGCAGATTGCATGTTCCTCTGAATTCCCAAATGCATTCTAAAAGTTTAAGTAGAGAAGTGGCAGGGATGCCTTGCCTCTCTGGAAAATATGCGTATTTCTGATTCAACATCTGGTGTGGAGGAGAATTTCATGGGGCTTCACTACTTCTTTACCACTCATACAAGTATGGTCATCTATGCAAAGATGGTGAAAATGCTGCAAAATCATACTGTTAAAATTTTGCACCAACTTTGTTCAGGTCTGACTGCAAAAGAGGCTCAGACTGTGATATCTTGGTATTGATCAATTCAGAGGAAGGTCCCAAGGTGCTAGGGGAAGCTGAGCAAAGAAAGGAGAAGCCATCCCAGAACAGTGTTAACCCTTTCTGTCTTGCAAAGGGTCTATGGGTACCATTCCAACTGACTCATCCAACGGTGGTACTGAGACAAAGGATGCTTGAGAGATTCTTTCTCTAATTCCTTGCCTGCCTGAAAGGCTGGCCTTCTGGGGCAGCAATCCTTAGGTGTCAGGAGCATCAAATACTGTGTGGAGTATGTTCTCTACTTACATAATAAATAGATGGCCAGCCTAGAAAGATGCTTTTAAAATCATAAGATTTCTTTAGGGTTAGTATGGGGTCAGAGGAGCTGGGGATGTAATACAAGTTTCTAAGAAGGAAATTGAAAAGCAGGTGAGAGAAACTGCCTTTCAAGGTTCTCCTTTATTATTTCCCTTTCTTCACTGAAATTCATATCAGGACAAGACCCACACAATGCTTCAACAATGTCATAAGTCTGATACAGTATAAAATGTACTGCTTTGGTCAGGTGAATTGAACCTACTGTGTCTCTGCAGGTTAATAAAATCTAATCCTCCACTCTTGATAAAATCCATTAAGCAGTGACCAGCTGCTTCATTTGGAATCCCAGCTCTGTTGTTCCTACCCTTCTCTCCCATCTGTCAGTCAACAAGGTTTCTCAGGGAGGATTTTCCATTTATGAGGTTCATTTCTGCAGCCCTGTTACTTTTGGATCACTTTGAAAAAGAATTGCTGTAGAATGCAGTAATGAGGAATATCTCTGGGACCTGATTGTCTGTTTGGTTTGGATTGTTTTGTTCTGGGACCAGGCTCCGTAGAGTGTATTTGATAAATTTAAACAGGGTTATACCCATTATATATTATGTTGTTGGGAAATATTTCCTGGCCAGGAGTTCTTATCATCTTACTTTCTTCTCAGTCTAAATACATGAATAGCTGCCCTAGAGTCTTTAAGTGCAAACTTCACTAGGTAAATTATAATGATAAAAATATATCTGGGGATTTGGGCTATGCCCAGAATTCTGGCCAAATACAAACTTACATGAGGAGAGTTAACTACTTCTGATCAGTGTTAATGGAATTTTAGCTTGTGAAATCACTGCTGAGCCAAGATGCACTCACCAAAATGCTGTTTCTGCAAAGCACTTACTCATGATGTTAAGTTCTTTACTGACTTGGGGCCTGAGGCTAAACAGGTTTTAAGTGGAAACGTAACCTTGACTGCCAGATATAAATTGTAAGCTATATAGAGAAACTTTCACTATTGTATATTCATTCAGAAAATTCAGTGGAATTAGTCAAGAGCAATAAACCTGCCATCACTGACAGGCCTAGAGGATAATCCCTGATTAGAAATGTCCTCCAAGACACATATTTTGGTATTAACCTAATTTTAAAAAAAGGAGTTTTTGTGCTACTGGGAAATGTATGTTCTTAACAACAAAAGTGAAATTGAATCATATCCTGCAAAGAAGTCTGAAATCTGTACAGTCCAATTCTATAGCAGTCCTACCTAGTTAGAAATGTATTATGCAATTGTGCTGTCTCAAAAGGCAGTGCTCATCTGCAAACCAGAGACAGCAGGAACAAGAACAGATACTTGAGAGTACTTCAGTGAGGAGAAAAAAAGAAAGAAGGTGATAAAGAAAATCCAGCTACTGCTTCTCTTTCTGCTGGAGAAATAGGAGAAATAGTGATGCTCTGATCCCTGACCTTTTATTAACAAGCTAGTCACTTCCAGAGGACAGTGATTCATTGCGGGCCACCTTATCTGCATTTGAACAGACTCACCCCAGGGCATTCCTTTGTCATATACCCTTAACTACAGATGGCAACAGATTCCCTCTACCAGCAGAAATAGATTTATAAAGTTTAAAGTGCTACTTTATCCTATCTGCAATATGAAAGAACCTTTAATGAGATTTAGAAAATTATGGATAAAGCCTAGTTTGACTTTTGTAATAAAACATACATTGACATCTCTAACTAATGTGTACTGTGGCAGTGTAGGCCTATAGAGAAGAAAGGGTGCCTTATTTGAATTATGAATTGATAAAAGGAATATAATACTGTATTTGAAGGCAGTACAAAGGCTGAATTTTTGCATAGGAATAAGAAAGAATAAAATGTCTGTCTTGATCTCACCAATTGTATTTTGCAAATCAAATTGAGGAGAAATTCCCGCTTTAAATCAAACATCGGTCAGTCGATGAGAAGTAAGAAGCATGTTTTATACAGAATGAGTAGACAGTTCCGTTCTCATTACCCCTTCAGATGAAGTTTGGTATGCCCTTACTAACCATGATTCTTTGAATGAGAAGTAATGAGAAGTAATGAGAGACTGAGAATGAGAAATAATCAAGAGACTGAGACACCGTTCGTTTAAAACTCTTAGGAAATGCTCGGTATCCTGAGCACTTACAATCCTTTCAGATACAACCAAAACAAATAATTGTGTCTGTGTGGTTACAGTTTGAAGGGGAACTTTTAATCTTTTAAATACAAAGGTTGCTTTCTTTTATTTATATGACATTTGTCTAGTTCCTTAAATTCCGGGTGACTTTCATTCCCACCTACACCTTATGTATATTGCTTCAGAATTAAGTGTTGGATATAAAACCAAATGCCCAGTGATCCTGTCTGAAGCTAATAGCTTTGCTGTTTCCCAATCCTGATTTACAAATAATCAGGATGTATGTAAATTATGTAAATGCCATTGCTGTTTCTTCCTTAGTACAGGCTATTTCCCCTTCGTTCCCAGTCACAGCTGGTTAATTGTCACTATACAATCTGGATGGTTCACTTTAAACTCTCCACATGTACTTAGGGTTTCTAGTACAGACTTATTAAATATTTTTTCAGACATAAGTTATACATGCATTCTTTTAATGCTTGTGCCCTATGATGCATTATCATTAGCTGTAACTAAACTGAAGGACCTGGGAATAGCCCATCACTTGAAGGTCCAGGCATGCTTCCACACTTTTTCTTGCTTTCTACTCCATGAACTTGTTTTTATCAGGGGAAAACCCAGCCACACAAATAGAGCAAGAGCCATTAGTTCTTTCAGAAGTTTTCCAGTTTGGCCATGGGAAGACTATTCTCATTTTGAAGTGTGTTTCTGTTGTCACTAAGATGTGGTGCCTAGGGAGTGGATGTGACATGTTTTCAGCCAGGATGACAGACCAGCAGCATGCCGCTTTCTCTACAGTCTTCTCTCACACTTCACTTTCCTGTAGTTTTTTAACCAGTGGATGCTCAGACTCCAGGGACCTTGGTAAGGAGTAAAAATCTGTAGAAAACATTTTGTGATCGTTATATCTTGTATTCAGTACCTGTCCCCGTAATCCAACTACAAGGTCAGTTTGCAGACTTTCACTTTCAACAAAGTTATGAAGGATTGAAATGCAACTACCCTAACCTCATTTTTCTTGTTTAAATCTCCTTACCACTTGTCAAATACCATCCTCTTATAGATCACATTTCCAACATCTGTAGGACTTACTGTCTGTGCATTTTGCCATGTCACATAGACTAATATAACATCTGTGGACCTGTTTGATTTGACAAGCTTAATTTTTATTGTCTTCTACACCTATAAGGCTTTCTGGCTTTCCATTTTGATGATTCACATATTTTTGTAATACAACACCAAATTTTAAATTTTACTGGATAAATTTATGTCATGGAAGTGGTAATCACACAGTGCAAAGGTCTGTTTAAATTGATCTAAAAAGTGTACTGGAGAATCCTCCTGATTAAGAGAAAATCTCTGCCATTAGAAAGCTGATGAAAGTAGCTCTTCACCTACTTCTAGTATGAGGAGATAGCTTATGTCTGCATGACTTCTGCTGGGGACAAGGCATGAGAGCATGGGATAGTCCTAACAGAGCAATAATTTGACTTTCTTAGCAGCAACAGGTAAAGCTGATTCCTTGTAGGCAGCTGAGGATGTAGGAGGTGCAGTTTACTCTCTGTTACCACTCTTCTCCAGTTCCAAATGCTGGCCCTGTTTACTTTTCTCCTGTTCTTGTTATAATATATTTCTTTTTGGTTTTGAGTTTGTGTTTTGATTTAGTGGTCTCCTTGGGCACCTTCTGCTCTTGCGAGTAATCCTTATTCATAAAGAGCACAGTTACAGGCAATAGGGCCTTAAATCTAATTTTTGTCATCTCTACTTGTATTTATGAAGAACTATTCTTGGGAATAAAGTTTTAGCTTGTGGTAAACAATGGTAAATAATGCCAACAGCTACAGTCTGGTTCCAGCTATACCAGCTCAAATGAGCTGAAAACACAGCCCTGCATCAGACACTGTCACTTTTATAATGTGGAAAACTAAATTCCTTGATATTTGGAAACATTTTTCCCCCTAGCAGATTATGAATTTTAAAAGTGATGCTTAATGAGTCTTGTTATATGTTAAGGCATTGTGGAAAGATATGATGAAACTGCTAAAGAAGGGTAAACTTGGATATCAGAAACTACCTGGGAGCTGGGAAGCAGATAAAACAAAACCTCCCTATTTACCTTTGTACAACCAAGTGCTTTCATCCCATTTGCAGTGCACACCCAACATCGGTGTGACAATGTTTGGCTAACAGGGGACAGTGCAGCTAACAAAGAGTGTGATGGAAGATCACAAGGAGTGCACATATTCCTTATTGTTGTTTGAAAAACATTGATTAAAACTGGTGGTTGTGGTAACTTTTGCTGTGACACAGTAACAGAAGTGTATTATCATCAGTCTGTAGCCCTTTAACGAGATAGATAATTTGTGTTTTCTCCCTCTCCTACGAGTAAGACAGTGGGTTTGGGTCTGGTAATTACTGGCTGCCTTTTCTCTGGTTTTGGCCTTCTGAAGTCTCCCAAGTTCAGGTGACAAGCAACTGAAGAATGGAACAAGTTATGTCATTATATTAACAATATGGATCATGAAGCTGTCTCGAGGAGAGGAAATATAACAGAGAGGTGGGGTTTTTCTTTTGCTGTAGCTTGTTCTCCCATTTCCAAGAAATAGACACAAGAATGCAGCCCCCAAATCTGCCATTCCCTCATAACTTCCAGTGACCCTTCACTGCTCTGTGGCCATTAATATCACATTTAAGAAAGGAGTCTCACTGGCAGAATGGTGTGAGAGAAAATTAATACAGTCCAGAATTCTTATTTTTTGAAGAATTCCTGAATGGCATAATATATTGTATTTTGGCACAGTAATTTTTCTCTGGCCTACCTCTCTTTCCTTGCATAGCTTCTGGGCCAGGACAAATGCTCAGTTAGGCACAAGAAAAGGATGGTGTAGCACTGTTGGACAACTGTTGAGCCCTTCCTCTTCTCCTTAGCTCTGTGCTCCACTTCAGGGGAGCATGACATTTAAATGGAGGGTCTTCTCTTCAGAATGTTTCTAAATATGTTCACAGACTGCAGGTAAGCACTGACAGGGCTTTGTCGTTTAAGAGGAGCAGCATTGCTTCAGCAGCATTTTTAAAAGTTGTGGATGGGTGTCTTGCAAAGGAGAACTGATTTAATTCCCAACTCTGGTACAGCCTTGCTGTATGACCTTGGGCAAGCCACTTAACACCTGTGTTCCTCTGTTCCCTGCTGTGTAAAATATTGCTGATGCTTATCTAGATGAAAGAAGAACAGTGAGGCAGTGTTCATTAGTTACTGTTGGAGGGTGTTGAGATCCAATCCAATAAAAGTGTAGGATACAATGCTTTACCCTTCTAGAATACATTCATTTGAGGAGGGTAAAGCATTTTATCTTCCACTTTACTGTGAAAAGAAAGAAAAATAAAACACCACTTGGAAGCCTCATTTTAAGTGACACTGGTTTTGTTTTGGGGTTTTTTGTTTTGGGTTTTTTTTCTGTACTGTTCCCAAGGCCAAATTCACAGAGGCGTTTATAAACATGAAAAGATGAAGACAGGCACCTTATGCAATTTTCATAAATAGTCTGGAAATCTGCTCCCAGTGGAGTCAAGCACCTAACATGCTTGGGTGACTTCATCAGTCCCAGGGGAATGCCCACCTCCATCCTTATTTAATTTCTGATTTAAGTTACTATTAAAAGAGAACACCTTAACTTGCTCCTCAGATGTGGATGCTTTCAGTGCTATGAATATTGAGCAGGTTGCAGAGCTCCTGGATTCCATGGACAGATGAAGACATCCTGGCATGGCAGGGGGAGTAGTTGGGTGATGCTATGCCAGGACTTAGCATATGCTGTTGTTAGGAGTTTTCAATTTAGGTGTGTATTTTAAACAACACCTGCCTACTCAAATGTTTATCAGTGCATATACAAGAAGAGCCCAAATCAATAGCTATAAATTCATATTTGTTTTTCTGTGTGCTTTGTGGACCTACTGTACCACTCCAAGAATGAATCAGAATAGCCCAATCTCTGTATTTTGGAAGAAAATATGATTTTTTGATTTATTCTTTATGAAATAGGTAGGTGCCTCCTTTGAATGTGCTGGAAGGAAATTTAGATTCTTTGGTATTTTAAACTTTAAGGCAATAGTTTGACAAGTACTTTTGTATTTGGAAAAGAGAGTGTATCAAGTGCCCTGAGTTATATTTTTTTATGCTCAGCAATATCATGAGGCAAATCTACAGGCTAATGCCATAGTCTGTGAAATGGAAAGCTCTTCTTCCAAAACAACCCAAGGAGCGTGGAACCATCAGTCCTGAACAGCCTTCTGCACCATGGGAAGTGGGACACTTTTTGACAGAACAGGTTTTGACAGAAGCTGGTGCCACAGGCATTTCTGAGTAGCGTGGCAGTTACAGAGTTAATTTTCTGGGCTGGTATTTCCCCAGGTGCAAGCCCATCAGAGAGTATTCAGAGAAAAGGGGTTGGGTAGCTGCTAAAAGCCTTGTTTGGGTTCAGGTGGGTCCTGAGTGCTGCACCAAATCAGTGGGTAAAGCAGAGCTTTGGGTCTGTTAGTTTTGGGGTTTTTTTTTAACTCTATTGAAAACTTTTTGTACTGCATATATGATATTTCTTCTAAAGTTTCTGTCTCTTGGTGTCCACACATGGATTTCTGATGCTCTGCTCTTGAACTGCTCAGTGGGTAACCAGAAATAGTAAGTGAGTTAATGGTTGAAGAATGCAAGCTGTTAAGCAGGATGTTTTCACTGCTGGTGGGGGGAGCAGTGCTATCTAGTGCAAGGCAGTTTATTATTTCAGGTATTATTTATTATTATTTCAAGTATTATTTATTATTAGCAGTTTATTGTTTCAGGTATTTCAAAAACTCCTATTCAGTAGACAATGCTGTTTTACATGAAACCTGTCTTAGTGGTTTTGGTGTCCCGTTAAATGTGGTTTCATCTATAAATGTGCATTTTTACATTTTAAAAATTCTAAGCAAAATCTGAGATTGCAGGATTCGAGTGGTGAACTCTGAATTCTGGTGTTGCAGTGTCAGAGAACTGAGTGTTTTCTTTGCATGCAGCTACACCCTGCCATATGGTTGATTCTGTGGGAAAGTCCTTGGTGGTGCTCATAGTGGATTTGCTAAGTGTGCCATTCACTGTGATGCTCTCTGCTTGTCCTACTTGAAATAGGTAAATAAAAGGAAGAAAATATTGGAGAAAGGCTGTTGTATCTTCCAATCTCATGAAGATAAGAAGAGCTTAACAATAGTTGCACTGCTACTTTACATCCATTTTTGCCTGGGTGATGATGGGTTCCTGCTCTGAGGTTACATTTTGCAGTCAGTGCTATGTGCATTTTCTCTCCTCCCACAACATGCACACTTATTTCCCCTCCCACCCCCTTCCCTTTGCAAGATGTACTGGGAGTGTGGTGATCGTTATCATCCTGAATACTTAGTACCAAATTAGGTGCTTTTTTTCCAGTCACTGCTCTGAGCAGCAGCTGTTGTGGTTGGATAATAGCTTACTTTGTTTGGTAAAGCTGGAAGAAAATGAAACCAACCAGGGAAAAATCAATGATTCTCCCTGTAATGGAAGGGATGTGTATCTGCCATAGTTCTTGTCCTTATGTCTGATGTGTGAACCCAGTGGGTCAACATGAGTGAACTTATGAATTCTAAAATCTTTAAAAAGAGACAGTAAAAATAAAAATATCTGGGCACATACCAGGGAGTGAAAAGATTATTTAAAAATACACAGGAATCCAAGAGAGGCTTAATAATTGCATTAGCTATATTAAGCTATGCTGTTGCTTTTCCTTTCTAGAACAGGTGTCCCACCTTCTAATTTAGCCTGGCCAAGATGCACTGCATTGAACCAGCCTGCAGTGACTAATAAATGGCTTGGGTAGGCTGCTGTAAATAGACTGAAGTTTTTTCTTTGAGGAGTGAATTTTTCTTGCCTTAAAGAAGTAATATATAGGTTCTTTAGCTCAAGTGAAATTCGGTTCTTCTGGAACCTTCAGTGTTGTTGCTCTCATTCATCTCTCTGAGGACCATTCTCTGCAATCTCTTTCCTCCTTTTCCACCTTATTTTATTTAAAATTAATTTTAAAACCTGTTGAAGTGTCAACTTCTGTAACAAATCCTAGAGGCACATCACTTGGAGTAAGGACGTTTTCTTTGTTCTTATTTTTTTTTAAACTGAGGCAAAAGAAAAAAAAAAAAGTCCTGAGATTGACAAGAGATCTTGACAGAGAAGTGTGAAATCTTTCTCTTTCTCTTGTCCTTTAGTTTTCCTCTCCCATGCTGAGGCTAAACTAATCAAGAGCATGAATCAACAAGACCAATATGATGAGTGTCCAGCCAGTCATTGTGGTTTTTTCAAGCCCTTTTCTTTGACTGGGTACTTCTATTTTAATGGTAAAAATGTTAAGGATGGCTGTTTGTGAGAACTGAAGGTGCCTGTTTTGTTTTGTTTTCTTTTTCCCCTTTTAGAAATCTCTTGCAGACTGCCACCTCTAAATCATGCTTAGAGGCTTCTGACCTCTGCAATACACACTGCGGTGGCTCATGACACTGCTTTCTATTGTAATATAGCAAGTCATTTAACACATGATAGTCCCTCCAGCGAGCTGGTGGAAAGTCGTCTTTAGCTTACAGTGTTTGGGAACTGGAGGTCTTGACTCTAAATGCAGGGATGATTCCAGTATGCAGAAAGCAATTACCAGCCTTGGAACCTGTCCAGAACAGGGAGGCTAACAGTGGTTCTCCTTTCAATACTGCTCTGGTAATACTAAGAACCAAAAGCTCACTGTTAATATATTTGCTGTGAGACACACATTCTAATAGGCAGTCACGGTCATATACTTAATTTTCTCAGTTTTATTTGAATCTGTATGAATACATTTAATATCAGAGAGGGCAGGTCAAACGGTGAACCTGCAAATAGACACGTACTATGGAGCCTTACAGCACACTTGCCTTGGTAAAATGTAGCAGGTAAATTATGGGTGCTGTAGTGTATAATCTGCATAATTGCTATCTGCATTATCTTTTGAATGGAGATGAAAATATTTTATAAAACAGAATTAAATGCCTGTGTTTGTTGTACTATATTTAATACTTCGATACCTTTTGTTATGCTGTAAAGAATAACTTAAGTGGAATTTAGATCAGTGATTGCTTTGTAAAATGCCAGAAATGAAATATCTGAACACTGAGTGTAGCTGAGGCTTCTAGGATGCTTTGTGAATGTAAGACACTGAAATTGAACACAAGTT
Organism: Caprimulgus europaeus; assembly: GCA_907165065.1. The sequence goes on along the minus strand of OU015543.1, from coordinate 1,137,421 downwards.
CATTAAAGAACACTGCTAATGAAATAATAGGATTATTATTATTATCTTTTGCAAAATTGTTCCAAACTGTGACTCTGTTCTGCTGTCCTGGTGCTTTCTGTGATTAAATGATTCATGGCCAATTAGGTCCTAGACTCTGCGTGCCATCCTGCAATAAACCCTTGCCTTGTTTGTGTCCTGGCCTGGTTTTCAGCTCTGTTGCACTTGGCAGCAGTCAAAGGAGGTGTCTTTCAGCTTTCTGCTCTCGAAGACCTCTGTGCCTCCAGCTTCACAACAGGCACTTGGTGTTCACAGTTATGGGCTCTAAAATGAAGTGTAGGGGAGATGCAGCTCTGGGTGTGGGATTTGCAGCTGTGACAATCAGGTGCTGCTGCATTTGTCTGGCAGTTTTTGAAAGCCTTCTCTTGCAGTCGTATTTCATTTCTTCCTAATAGCTAACCCAAATGTTAATGCCTTTTGACAAAGGGCTTGATAACACCTCAAAGACGATGTTCTAGGACTGTGGCCTTTCTGTATGGACAGACTTAGTATCTGGTGTGTTTTCCCTGTAATTTTCCCCAGACGTGCTACCAGCACAGGGGTTCTTGGTGGGTGTGGCAGACTGAGGCAGGATACAAATGGCAGTAAATTATAATGGAAGCTTAAATGTTTTCACTCGAGCTGTAATACCTGGAGATGAGTTCTATCTTTGGCTTTAGTTACCAAGGTTCTCCTGTTCGTTTTGCATCAACTGCAAAAAAATATGAGAGGTTAAGCATTTAATCAGCCACAACTGTCAAGAGATGTTAGATCAAGTTCTGATGTCCTGTGTGCTTCCTCTGACACCATAAATGTCACTGCCATGGGTTTTACCAATTCATTTGATGCTGTTCAGATGAATACATTTTAAACTGGTCAGATAGATGATATGGGAGAGAAATGACTTGCCCTCCATGAAACCATCCAATAAAGATAAGAAAAAATTTTGATAGATTCATGGAAACACTTGAAAGTGTTGAGATATTGTAGAAGAGCAGCACAAAGAGTCTCCTTTGTTCACAGCCACTCTTCTAGTGCAATCCAAACAGTAAAACCCAGAGTAGAGCGTTTCTTATGGAGTATTAAATAAATCTTTTACCCTACATTCAGACTGGAAAATATCCAGGCATATATGAAATCTGTTTACATGATATGGTCCTAACTTAGTGCACTTCTGTGGGTCACAGGGCTAACTGAACTCATACATGAAGGTCCTGAAGCAAGCAAGGAGAATCTTATGTCTGGTTATCTCGTGTGAGTCATGTACAGACACAGCTATCCCAACCCCACTGAAATTGGAATGGTGTTCTTTGGTTAGACCCACGGAATGGTGAAGGAAGGGGAGATGTTGGTTGAAATGTGTAACCTAGCACTTGGGTACTTCTGATTTGGTCTCTGGCCGCTGAGACAGCGAAGTGGGAAAAGGCCTGGAGGGCCAAAAGCAGAAGTGATGTAAGCAACAGAGAAAGGTCATCCTACTGTTATGGTCAAAGTCATCCCCTTTCTTTCATATGCTGGGACTACTTAGCAGGTGCTGCCCGCTGCCTGGAGCTCTTAGGACACGGCGGTTTGTCTGTGTGGCTGCAGCTACAGCCTGTTCTGGTAATCGCTGGCGTGTGTTTGTGATAGAGCTCTTTGTAAGCAAACAAAAAGCATGTTACGCTTTGATTCACAGGATATTAAATCTTGTGAGGAGTCAAAGAAACAATTTGCTGTGTGGCACAGAATGACCTGTCCAACTGTAGCTAGTGACCTTTATCCAAATGAAAAACCTTCTTACAAACATCTGCCTTAAATGAGGAAGATTTCTTGTGAGCGTACGCGGAATACTGCAGTCTTGGAAACTGTAAAGCATTTTGGTTAAACAAGAACAGTTCCTGGGGAGTTCTGGGAACGTTTCATTGCCATGTGGTAAGGTGCAGCAGAAAGTGATAGCAGTCAGGTAACTTTTGGAGTTGCTTCCCAGTTATGAGAGCATGGACGTGGGACATATTTGAACAGTGCTGAAGGATTTACCTGGTTACTTGCTAAAGGTAACAGATATAAATGTTGGGCAACAATTAAGTTCCTGAAAGGAAGTAAAAAAGCCTGAATAGGATTTGAGCAACTTCTGTTAAGCCTGGATCCAAAGTTTCAATTTCTAATTGAGCTTTGATAGGTGCTAGTTCTTGGCACCTACTGATTTGGAAATGTGTATGTGTTTAGTTTTTTTGTCTGGATAAGTGTGGTTTTTATACTAAAGACACTGGGCTATGCCTGTGTGCTTCTAGTGTGAAGAAGGTTAAGCTGTAAAACTGTTAATTGCCTAGTACAGAAAGCTTATAATTCTACATATCTCATTATACTGTCTATTGAAAAATAGACTACATACATGATTTAGTAAAGAAAATAAAACTTCAAAACTTCATGATGTTTCTTTAAAACTCATTAAGACATGACAAAAATCTACCAGTTAAACTTATTAATTTAAATGTATATGGAAGTGAATTAATGTGCATTTAGGGGCTTAATATTTTACCTGCAGTTTGTTAGGCTATAGTTACATGTGAGCTCTTTTGCTAGGCTAAACAGTTCCTGCCTTTTTCCTCCTTCCCTAAGTGTTCAGCCCTGCCTCTCATGGAGGGGCTGTATGTGTTAATGTCCAGGGCTCTGGAGAAGGGAGAGGGTAGGGCAGCTGCTGCTCAACCTGTTGGTAGGAGCACTGATGGTGAACACCTACCTGTGATCTCATTCTCTTTGGGTCACTGTTTTACAAAGTCATTATGAAATGGGTAATCTATTCTCATCTTTTACAATTAATTTTTTTTTTTTTTAAAGTGGTCACTGCAAACATAGCAGGGTGAATTTGGAGTGCTTCACACACTCTTGTTTAGTGTGCCTTTTCCTTAGGCTTCTTAAACAAGATGAATTGTTGAATATATTTGCATGCTGTTGTGCTTCAAATTATGTATTCATAGATTTTTTTTTTTTTGGTCTTCACACAACCAGTTGGGCGTAGACACTCGTTTTTAATAAGAAAGTGGCAAGATTCCAAGCTATTGTTTTCTGCTTGCCTTTAAAAAAAAAAAAGTGTCATTCTCCCCAAGGAATTGCAAACTAAGATGAGGCAGATTGAGGGCAAGTGTGTGGTTACAAACAACTTCTGAATAATTTCATTTCAGATGCTCAGTTGCTCAGTGATGACTTTGAAAACTTTGCAAGAAAAACACAAACTTTTCAAGTAAAACAAAATCCATCAGATCAACAATTCCCTGTGTTTGCATGTTCATTTTTTGTTTCTTTCCCTGTTTCATTGTATCTATTGCAAAGAAAGTCTATAATGATTCTGATATTCCATTCATACAGAAAACTTTGTCAGAGTTCAATATATTTCAGTTCTTAAATTTTGTTTATTTTCTTAATTAAATCTCTGCTCTTGTGCAGTGATCTCTCTGGGTTTTGTGGGAGGAGATGGTATTTGGAAAGAAGACATAAGAACGTGGGATTAGCCCTAGTACAGTAAGAAGTCCCTTGTTTTCCCACCTAGCTTTGAAAGATGCTTTGGCAGAGTGTCTTTCCAAAGCTCTTCCTCGTGGCCCTATAGCCCAGTGGCTCAAGGATCCACAGTTTAAATTCCTTAGCTGCCTCATTTGGGGTGGGGATTTGGACTTTGCTCTTTCAAATGAGCCATTCATAAACAAAATATTTGAGTGCCTCCAGTGGAGCTGTTGGATCTTGGATGGTGTAGTTAAAACCATCAACTGCAGAGTGAGATGCTGGCTCAGAAGAACATGTAATGTTGGTCCTGCCCATGAGAGTTTGCTAATCTACCCTGTGCTTCTTAGACTAGCACATTGCATATCTTCTGTGGAAGAACTGGCTTACATTAACTTTGTTGTGCAGTCTTTGTCCAGGGGTAGTCATTAGGCTCCTGACACTGTTACAGGAACAGCCATGTGGCTGTTCTGTAGCTTTGCCCCAGTGTTTGGGGCTTGCAGGTGTAATAAATGATGTGACCACTCTGTTCTAGAGATAGCACAGTTCTCTGGATCTCCTCCTATACTGGAGATAGAGCAGAGCCAGCTGCTGAATTGGCAAGTCCTTAGCTAAAATCTTCCTGCAAAGCCATGTGGATCTTGGAGCCATTTCTACCAGTCCTAGCTGCTGTCCTCACTGCTGATGTCCTACAGCTCCTTTAGGCCTGTCAGTGTGGGATGGTAAGATGGTCTGCTTCCCAGGCCTAAAGCAGGGAACTTTTTTCCTCTCAGCACATCATGGTTCTCTCCTGGATGTTGTAGTAGAGTTAAAGCAGTATTCATAACTCATCTCATTGCTTCAAAGAACCAGATAAAATCACAGCAGAATAAAAAAAAAAAGAAAGCTAAAACGGAGGCAAAAGGGTGAAATATATTATGCTGATGACATTATGGCAACATAATGAAGAAACTGAAAGGTGCAAAATGAGATCTTATATTTTCCTTAAGTTTAGTAAACTCATTCTTTTGAGCTTTTTGGATGTGATAAACATCAATAAGATTGATTTAAAAAGGCTATAGAATGTTAAAATTATACAATGTTGCTTGCAGCTTCAGTATTATTCATGCTTACAATGGGCCATTACCTATGTGCTGTTCTTTACAGGGCAAGATAATAAATTAATTGCTTTCTTCTGTCTGGTTTTACCTTGCCTAAAGCTTGTCAACAACTTCTCTTTAAAGATTGCTGCAGTTGCCATTTGCATAGTAAAATCTGCTTCTTCAGCTTGGCAGAAACTTTGCCATAAGCCTTGCTTCTTCTGAACAACTTGCTCTGCTTACAGTGTGCAGCCTGCTGCTGTTTGATAGGAGCCATAGCAAAGTGAGTATAACAAGTGGCAAGATGCACAAGGGACAGAGCTCTCGGAGGTGGCAGTAGCTTGGGAGTGGTCAGGACAGTGGAACTAATTGTGTTTCAGCTGAAGGTGCTAGCAGCCTTCCTGTTGCCATTATAACTGCAACCAAATCGAAGCCTGTGGCTGCTGTAGGTCATGCTGCACTTCTACATTTTGGAGGATGGATGATTATTTGAGCCTCAAACTCCTATTTACGAGCTGCAAAGAGCTTTCACAGACAATGATTTCCCCTTGACTTGACTGCATGCCTGAAAAAGGAAATCTGATTTACCTCAAACACTTTGTTCATCCAAAAGATAAGGAGAAAGACTAGAGGTGTTGTAAGGTTGATTCGAAGGGAAGGGAAGCTGAGGAGGAATGGTCAGGCTGTATTTGTGTTTATTTAAGTTAACAATAGAGCTGTACTTCTGGGAGGCGAATGTTCACGTGGGGGAAATGTAAAGGGGATTAAAAAGGGAATTTAATCTTTCATCAATTTCTCTGTGGAGCTGACAATGTTTGGGTAATTAAACTGTTTACTTCCATTTTGTGTGCCTGCTGTTACAGCTGGATGTTGTCACCCTCATTTTTTTTCTGCTGTATAATTTACTGCATTAGCAAGTTGCTGAGACTTCACCTGCCTGCAGACACATCCGCCCTGGGCATGAAGAGAGGCTTTTGCACTCGCTGTACAGGTGCTTTAGGGATCCATAGGAGGAGAAGGATCATTTTGATTCATATAAGATCTGTATTTTTTTGAATTATTTCTTCTGAATTGTGCATAGAAAAGTAGGAGGAATCCTTTCTCCTTTTGAATGAAGGAATACTTGGGCAATTGCAGTTCTGCAGGGAATCCAGCCAAGCTCTTTCTTTGAAATCTGTTCGTACTACTCTTGAATCTCTGACTAGTATGGATGGCTTACAGACTAAAAGAGGACCACATGTGGTATTTTTATCATGTATATGCTTTATGATTTCTTGAGGCTAACTTGGGCAATATCTTTTTGGATAGGAGGCTGTGTTGTGCTCCTTTCACTGCTTTTTTCTGTTGCTAGGAGGGAAGCCAGCCAGGCTGCAGCTGGGAGGAGCAGTAGCAGAAGCAACCAGGCAGGGCCTCCTGCAGCTCACACAGGGCTCTACCCTGTTCCTGACTGGCTGCTTGAGTATTTCCTTGGTATTTTTCACTTCATACCACCAGGTCTTTTTTTCAGTTCTGTTTCACTTAGCCTTTTCTGTTGATGTGTTTGGGTTTTTTGGTTGGGTTTTTTTTGTTTTGTTTTGGGGTTTTTGGGGAGGGGTGTTTGGTTGGTTTTGGTTGGGTTTTGTTTGGTTTTTTTGTGGGTTTTTTTTGTTTGTTTGTTTTCATTCCTTTACCTGATGTTTGCTAACTCCTCCTTGCACCTGAGAAAAAGAGCTGTTGGTTGTCAGAGTCAGTTCATGTACTTTTATTTTTCTCTCTTTACATAAAGTCTTCAGGGCAGGAATACTTTGCTACCCTGTATGCATAGCACAATGGTATCTATTCATACCTAGTGCTTAAGTGTGACTCTAAGAAGCTTCATTAACAGTATTCTCTATTTCTGCCATTGTCTTCATCCTGAATACATGAAGCAGTCAATTTGACTTGAAAAAATCAATAGAAAAATTGACCCTTTATTGCTCTGAAAACTTACACATTAATTTAAAAATCTGTTCTTTTCAAAGGAGTCTTCTGCTTTCAGTTAAGAAAGGCCCCTTTGAAAACACCAGTCTGAGAGGTGAGCCCTGCTTCTCCTTTCCCTTTTCTCTAGTGGAAACAGAAGCACTCCCTTAGCACGGACATTCCATAGGAAGATCTAACTTTTGTGTTGATGTTTTAATGGCTTTCACAAAAGTTGTACCTAGAAGCAGATACTAAATCCACTATGCCACACTGACTTGCTTTCATATGCTCCTGATGCTTTGTGAGAAGTAGTGCCAAAAATTACCAGTGAAATGAAATTTTCAAAAGGAGTCATAAAGAAATGAGATTTCTCCTTTGCTCTGACACCAGACTCGTGAACATCTACAGCGTCTTTATGAATGAAAGAGCATCTAGGACGCTAGCAAGCCAGAGGGATGGAAGGTGGATGAATGTATTTAGTGATACTAGGCATGATAAGAAACCTCTTAAATAGATGTGAATGTGGTACTGTGTGGTAAATTCCTTGAATAATCCCAGAGGACCAGCAGTGCTGCAGCACTGTACCAGCCTCTGCCCCCGGCAGAGGAAAGAAGTGCAGGGCACAGAACAGTGTATGCAAAACCTGAAAACTAAACCCAGATAACCTGTCGAGGTCACACTGCACATCCTGGGCAAAGACAAGCTCGAGCCACCCAAATTCCTTTTTATCTCAGTATGATGAGATTCTTGCTAGGTGTCTTCCCAGGTATCTCCTGTAGGCTCTGGGTGTTATTCCCAGGAGGACAGCTGATGTGAGCTCACTGAGAAATGCCAGCTCAGCAGCACAGAGGAGCCCTGGAACGCTTGAAACGTGAGCTGAGAGTTGCTGGCACTGTCTGCTGGTGATTCTCATTGGAATTTATTTTTTTTCCCCTCTTTGGTTTTAACTTTAGATTATATAAACAGGGAAATCTGAGTTCTATTAAAAACTTGCATGTATTTTTCATGTTGAGGCAGACTTGATTTCAGTGCTTGTTTACCAAACTCAAAGTATTTTTTTTATCTGTTTCTACTTAACTGTTTGTGCTGTTCTACATTATTTTTTTTCCCTATTGAAAAATCTTCCTGAAAACAGTTCAATTATTCATTTCAACAGCCTTTGCAAAGCAAGGAAAAAAAAAAAAGGAAAACTTCTATGGATTGGACTGTAAATTTTTTAAAAATTTAATATACTTTTAAATTGCTCTTGATAAAACAAAAGCAAAAACTCCCAAACACACAAACAATGTCTGAAACTTGAAGCTGAATGTGTTCTTACTAAGCTAAAAAAAATACTGTAAGTTCTAGAACCTGTAAGAAAAGCTGTCTTTTCAACAAGATCCAGTTTTAAGCAGTCTGTAATTCAACAGTGCCATGCCTTCTATTTTAGATGGGAGAAGTCAATGATATATGTAGTTCTTAAACAACACTATGTGGTAGCATTGTACAGAAGATACTAATTAAGGTAAAATTATTCCGGTAGAGATCATGCAGGCATGTAAAAGGGAGTAATCCTGGGGAAATGGAAGTCTTTATGAATGCTTATTTAGATTTATTGCATCTAGAAAACACATTAGACCCCTAAAAACCACCATACATAGAAAACCAAATGAGCAAACAGAAGCTGTGTACAAAGGTACTTAAGGATGCTGATGGCTACCTTCCACCCACTTGAAAGCAAGGAAATATGAGCAAAGAATTGTGTATTTTTTCATGCCGTGGTAGTGCTGACACTCATTTGTTTCCATCTCAGGGAAGGCTTTTATTCCTTCTCAGGCACTGTATCAATATTCATTGAAGCTTCTGCAACTCACCTTCAGGACAGGACCTCTGTTGCAGCAGGTTTGGGTTGGGTTTTTTGTTTTGTTTTTTTAAATTCTTCAGGGAAACTATTTTGCCTTTATGTTCACGAGGATGTTGCTAGGGGGTTGTCCAGCAGCTGATCTGTGCAAAAGCTCAAAAATTCAATTATTTCACCTCTGTTTTAAGAGAGATGATCAAAGCAGCTGATGGGGAGCATGGGGAGCAGGGAGTGCACCACACTGAGGAGGAAATGAATGAGTGCAGGCAGAAGTGAAAGAAAATTTTCTTTTCTTCCTTCAGTCTATTCAGAGGGTAGAACAGAATAAAGTAGCTTATTTGTAACCTCTGTGTGATGGGGAGCCCTGGCTGGTCACTCTGATATGGCCTTGTAGCCAGAGAGCCTGAGCTGGGCTCTCTAACATCCACACATACCTGAAACCTCCTGTGCTGTACAAAAAAAGAGAATCCTGGCTTTTGGGTGTAGTTAGTGACCAGTGCTGGCATCATACAAGAACAGGATCACCTCTCTGAGCCCATAGGGTGGGCAGCCATACACTGGTCCATCCTATCGAAGTGTAAGCATAAGCTGCATTACATACTCATGTACTAGAAGTTCAGCATCCATAAGCTGCGTTACATATTCATGTCAGGGAAACTCTGAGCTCTTGAAGCTCCGTAGCTTTTGCCATTTCCATCTGCTCACGAGTGTTGGTTTTTTTTAAGGACCAAGGGGACCACTGTGATCATCTTGTCTGATCTCCTGCATAACACAGGCTCTGGATTTCATGTAGTAATTCTTGGAACCTGCTTATAACTTCCAGCACAATTACAGCATAAAAAGTACAGCAAATTTCATAGATTCTGCAAGAGCTATTGCCAGCTTTTTCACTACAGAATCTCACAGGTGAAGGATGAACCTCTTTGTCACAAGGCAATTCTCACCTAACTCTACAAAATCATTCAAAAACAAAGTACATGTGCCATGCTATGCAATTATTGCAAAAATAAAAACAAAAAACCTCCACTATTTCTTCTAGAAATGCCTTTTTTTTGGTGATTAAAAACCCCTAACCCGATCAAGGTGGTTTGTTTGTGTTTGGTAACCCTAACCCATGCAAACTTTTTTCTTTTTGTTTTTCTTATTTGTTAAAGGGCAGCTTCTTCTGTGTAGTTGATTCTTTTAGTTCTGCTGATATCCAAGCTTTTTTTATTTCTCTGTGTGATGGACTGGAGCGCTCTTTTAAGTGTTCTGGTGACTGTGTTTGGCAAATATTGTGGGCTCTTGGCATTTCTGGTCTCCAACAGTCTTATTTTCTCAATAGTGTACTTAATTTAGGAGAAGACTTCATCTGACTGCTTTGGAATTTTACAACTCAGCCAATTGCTAGTTATTGGAACTAGAATGAGTAATAAAAAGCTTTTTTGTCTAATGAATATCTGAGCTTTTAGAAAAACATTTATTTTCTCAGGATGGGGACGTAAGGTTCAAACCTTTGAATGGTTTGTGAACTGAATCTAAAAAGTATGCATTGGAGTAATCAAGATATTTCATTGAGATTTTGACCTTTTACATTTAGAACAAAGATTTTAAATGTTCTGTAATTCTGAAGTCTAAATGAAGAAATCTGTTACAAAATGTCAAAACCCGACTTTTCAGCAACTTAAAGCCTTTTGGCTTTTTTGTCTGCCAGAACAGAAAATTCATCTGAACAATAGCAAAAGGAAAAAAAATAATTGCAGAACCGTTTCTGGAAAAATTATTATCAAACCAATATTTATTAGGAATTACTGAAAAATTAATGAGCAGCTCTGGTTGAGATGCTTCAGAAAATGACTCAGACAATCCACTTGAGCATTAGCCAAGAACTTTCTGTCTAGCCTTTGGTCTGACAGGCCAGAAAGAGCTGCCGCTGGATCTTAGCCTTGGATATCTTTTACTGTTTTGATATTGTCTGCTACGATGCCTGTGTAGTTCTTTCTCTAACCAAATAATTTATGTAGTCAGTCACTTAAATACTATAAAATACCAGATGATATCTTTACAGAATCAATGTAATGTTACATGGGGAATTGTTTCAGCCAGAAAGAATTTCTCTTGAAGAGTGAACGTTGGGTTTTTCCTGCAACAGTATATGGTGCTCAATTTAGCATAGGAATCGGCTCATCACATCCCTTAGTAAGGCGGGTGCTTATGTGCTGCTGAGGTAGAAGCTCTTGTCATTCTTTTCTTCCTTCATCCTCATGCAGAGAAGCAGGAAGGAATTTCTTGCTTTCCCAGGCGTGCCGCAGCCGATGCCGATGCAAGAAGCCTTGTTATTAGGGCGAGCGTTCGTGTGCTCTCTCCGTGTTTCTCACGTGCACAGAGGAATCACAACAATCTGACATGAGCTGTTTAGAACATGTAGTGTCTGGTATGCAATTATTGATTTTTACAGTGCTTTCCTACCATGCATTGCAATCATGCTTCAGTATTTTACTAATGCAGAAGTACTGTGTGTCTGGAAAGCTGAGCGCTATAAATTGTATGTTAATTGACAGTGTAACATCTGAATTTAGAAATACCTGGCATGAATCAAATGCAGAACAGAATGATTATGTGTGATTAAATAGTTGACTTTTATATTGTATATTAGTCACGCCATTATCCAATTAAAAGGATAATGGAAACAATAGTGATTTTTAATTTTTAAACCAGTGTGGGCTGCATTAAGGGGATTATGGAGCTTTATGAAGTAGTTTGCACAATGTAATGATCAAGAATAGAGTCTGAGTCAAAGCTGAGCCACACATGGTAAATTAGGCAACTTTTAATTTTTCCTTGACATAACTTTGGACTATAAATTTTCAATATGAAATGTAATGGAAGTGTCTCCAAGTTGTGACTATGCTGTAATTGCTGCTCTTTTTTAAGAATTCTTTTCAGGCTGGACTGTGGCTTTGACGTGTGAGTACTGAGGTCAGGAGGGCTGGCTGTGGGTTATGGACTTCACTCTTTCCTCAACCGAGGCTGATTGAAATAAATGTAGATAACCTGTGCCAATAGCTGCCACTATGTTTTACCCACTGAAGCCTGCTTTATGCAATCTGTTGCTTATTACCATTAGTGAGCCTTGTGCCTTGTTCTCCTAATTAACCTAATGATCCTCTTCATTTCATCTGATTAACTGCAACATGCGTGCAAATTTAATAATGTGGCCTCTGATACCGTTGGCAAAGGTCAAAGGAGTTGAACGTTGCTGTTTGCCTGCGTGATCAAAGAGCGCAGGGCACAATCCAGTGACACCTGAAGCACCGTGCAAAAGGTGTTCTGTTCCCCCATCCCCTTCAAACCTGGCACTGGTGCTGGCCATTCAGTGTCTGCAGCTCAGCTCTGCTCTTCCCAAAGAACAGAGCATTGGGTTGCTATTGTAGTGGAGCTGATGTGTTCATAGTAAGGCGTTTTGGTCTTGCTTGTATGGAAGTCTCAGCCCTCGCATTAATCCTGTCAAAAGCAAAATGTTTTATAAGTTGCATAAAATAGCTGCACATCTGTTGTTTTTAATAACATTTGCACATTCAGAACTCCTTTAAAAAAATCCTTTTAGAATCCAATATTTTATGCTCCTTATTGTTCTGTAATTCTTTAAAATTAGTTTGGGTTGACCGACAGTTTTATTCTGAAATTTCCTGACCGTCAGACTGTGTCACAGGGGTTTCGTGAGTGAATCTGACTGGCAGCAAAAAAAAAAGATTTATACTGGTATGTTAATTACCTAGATTAAAGGATCCCAGTGCTTGGCCATACCACAAAAGAGAGAAACAAGTCTCTTCATTTTTAACGGGAAATCCCTTAATGCAACAATAGATTTACAGCTCAGCTGCTCCGATTTCATCACTCAGAGTCTCAGTGGTTTAAAGCAAAGAGGGTCACACTGGGGACACCTCTGCAGCAATGTCTGAGTTAGCACTCTTGGAAGGTGATGATTTAAATGGCTTTCTGAAGTTGCAAGGGAGAGGTTTGCAAAGCAGTCCTAATGACATGTAAAAGGAATTGAAATGTTAAGCTGTTTTTCCTGATTTCCTATTCCATTTGACAGCCTCTTTGTCATTATTTCATGTGAATAGAGAACAGGGTACCAGTCTGTGTGAATTTTGTCTGAAGCTGGGACTGCACATGCAGTGTGGAAATGCTGCTACTATAAAGAAGATCCAAACTGCCTGAGCTTATCTTTACAAACGGATTCAAAAATAGACTAATGCCATTTTCCTGCACAGCTCTGTTGGATGGCAGAGCGTGTTTTACAGAACCCTGGCTTGCAGAGCAGTGATACCACCTCCTTCTCTGAACTTCCCTGAGCTCCTCAGTAGTTGGTTGCTGTAACTTGGAGATAGCAAAGGACAGGGACATGAGGATCAATGTCCTCTGTGGTTTATTCACAGCTCAGACTGAAAACTTTTAAGGAGGTGCAGTATTTGAAAGTATATATGTGAACTATTTGGAATTATGGGGGGAAAAAAACCTGAACATGACTGAGCATGACCTGCTATGGCTGTAGAAAGCAGGTGGGGATTGAATTGCAGTCTGAAAACAAAGCATTGCCTGAACATGGTAAAAGCCATGTTAGAGGAAGAAATTTGCAGAACAAAATGTGCACAAATTTGGTGCACAGAGAACTCAAGTCTGGCTGCAGCAGCTCTGGCAAAGCACAAAGTTGATGTGGTGAGTTGACAACATGAGCTTGTGTGGAAAAATGGGGTAAAATCAAGCAGGTAAGGATGTAATGAGGATGTAAATGGATGAGGATTTAGCCTTGAGGAGAAGTCATCTGTTCATCACGCTCTTGCAGCAACTTTTATACGTTTGTCTCATGGTAGTTGGTTCACAGCTCACTAAACCATGTGGTTTCTTGGAGAAGGTGCAGCTGCTACAAAGACACTCGCTTTGTTCTGGTGCTCTGGGTCATCCTGGAGAAGGAGGAAAGGGAAGCACTGGGAAAGGTGAGGGGAGAGGCAGGCTGGAGGGGCAGTGGTGTTGGACAGGGAGTCTGCTGGAAGGAGAGACTGGGATCCCTGAGAGGGGGTCAGCTCAGGTCACAAAGTCAACCTAAAGCAGCACCTGGAGGGAAGCTGTGCTGCAAAGCAGGTCAGGAGGAACTTGTCATCCTTCCTGGTGCTGTTGGAGGGGGTTGTTACTGAGCCTTTTATTTACTTTTTCTACCTCAGCAGACCTGAGATTTCTTTATATTTAATGGCTTATCTTCTACTTTATTATTTTTGTATTTTGTAATAAAATGTAGCTTTAGAGACTGCTAACTTTTTCCTGTCTTTTGGTTGGTCTATTAAAGGAAAGAATGGTGGGAATAACAGTCCACTTCGAAGTTTTAGCTGAATTATACCATGAGTCAGCCCTTGAAATGAACCTTATTGGTGCTGCAGTGGGAGAGAACCAGATATGTGAACTGATATCCCAATATTCATTATTTTTGAAAATACATTTGTACTTTAGAGCAGCAACAAAGATTTTGGTTCCCAAAATGGCATTGCCTGGGAGTTTCTTCTCCCAGACAGTGGACACAATAGCTGCCTTTTGTGTGATGGACATCCTGGAAAGTTTGTTTCATTACTGTTGTGATTTGCAATCCTCTGTCTCTTTAGCCAGGCATGAGCTGTAGTTTTACACTTTCCCTTTAATCTGGTTCCAATCTGGCATAACTGTGTGAGTGAAGTCAGGAACACCAGAGCTTCTAGACAATTCTGAGTTGACATGATTCACCTCATAATTAGAAAAATTCAGAAATCACCCAAGGCATGAAGGATTTCTTCAAACCAGTGATTTCAAAGTCATGTCAACATCTAATGACTTCAAAGCAAATGAGACTTGACCACTCATACCTCGTCATGAAAACTGTATGTATAGGAGTTCCCACTCCATTCTCTGCTGTTCCCATATCTGATAGAACAGCAGTCACCCTCAACACTCCTTTTGAAACCACATAGTGGGGCAGCAGGTGGTCTGGGATCTGTAGGAGAGCTGAGCGGGGTAGGATCCTAGAAACAATCATGTTGGAGGCACAGTGAATGTCTGACTTCCCACGATGAAACTTTTGTGTAATCCATTGCCATCTGTCTTTATTTTGCAAACCTACTCAATTGGCCAACACATTCAAAATACCACTGCAACTCACTTCTCAGAGAGAATCTTAAACAAAAAAAGAAAAAGCCAAAACCCCCCAAAACAACAAAAAAAGCCGCCAGATATAATTACCTGTGCTTGTTTTCCTATTGAAATTGTAAGATTTCTTTACATTCATTATCATAGGGCTTTGTAAAACAGCCTTTGGTTTCAGCTGTGGGATGTGTAGGTGCATGGCACCTTTGGTAAATGCTGTGATTTTAGTAGGTACTCAAAGGATTGCAACGAGCTGGCTCAGCCAAGTAGGCTGAGAGGCAATGACTCAACTGTGCTATATTTACCTGGGAATGGGTGGTCTAGCACTTGGAGGCAGTGGCACTGGTGCTTGTGCTCAGCCATCTTCTTCCCTCCCTTGCCTGCAAGATGCAGTACATGCTAATGTCTACATTTACCTTATTGGAATGGCTGTGACCCCAGTTTGTGTGGGGTTTTTGTGGGACAGATTCAGAATGGATGGCAGTAGCCAGTCAAATGAATTGCACAATACAGCTGTCTGCTATTAATTTTTGGCTCATCTGACAACCTTCTGTCTTAGAGGGTATTTCCTGAAGAGTTGAGAGGGGGCAAGGATGATAAAGGATGCTGTTGGAGAATTTGTCATCCTTAAAGTTTCTTGGAAGATGGGCATTTACCCCAAAGTAACCTGCTTTCTCTTGTTCTTGCTTAGCACTGTCCTTGCTCATAGCCTCACTGGCCGCTTTACATCTCAGTGCACCACGGGAATTTAAAAAAAACTTTTAACTGTTCTTTGTATCTTTTTCTGGTTCTTCTGCTGTAATTACTTTTGAATGAGAAATAATTCACTAAAACAAGTGAAAGGCTTTTGTGGTGGCGTACATACCGCTGCTGATTATGGTCCTAGAAAATTCTGAGTTCTATGTTGTATGTTGTCTGCACTGGACACTGTTTCTACTCCCATTTCCTAGTAAACCATGCTCTAACCTTCATGCTTCTGACTTTTTTTTACCTCCTTTGGCATTTTTGAGAGGAAGTACTCTAAGGAAAGCTGGATAAGGATATAGAGGATAAAACTGATTTGGAAAATTTCCTGGAAATCACATCACCTAATTGTTACTTTTCATGGTCTTTTGTTCTATTCCAAAAGCCCCCCAAAAACCCACCCAAACCCCCCTACAAAACCAAACCCCCAAATCACAGACCTGGTGCAGACTCTAACACTGTCCAAATAAAAACCTTTTTTGGTACATCTCTCGCTTCTAGGCAGCAAGGGAAATTAATGCCCTAGCCTGAGGCCTCTGTGTTAATGACCCCTAGCTATGCACTGATGAAAGGTTTTGTACATCAGCTTGTTCCTGCTGCTGAAATTCTTTGTGGAGCTACATCCTTTTATGCTGAGTTCTTTAAAACTTAAATTTATAAATATATCAAACATGGGCATTCTCCTTTTTCATTCCTCCCTCTTTGCATTGAAATGTGATCGTATTAGAGCAGATGTTTACTGGGGAGCCAGTCTCCTTTTCAGAGTGATGTTTTTTGGAGTCTTAATTGCTCTGGCTAGTGTGCTCTGAAGATTAGGCTACTCCCCACAGATAGAAAATTATAAAGCAGACTTAAAAGGAGGGTGATATCATGATTTTTCCAGCTGCTTATAATTCAGTAAATGTTTTCCTCATCCCCCTGCTTTGCATCCATCATGTCTCTGTAGGAAAAACCTGCCTAGCTCTGACCGATATTTCTGAGAGGGCACTAGCTTTACTGAAAAGCCCCTAAGCTCACTTGCTTTTCCAGTACCAAGCCCTTGTGTTAACACAGAGTCTGGCTTCAGAATTGCTATTCTGCTTTCTCTCTGGCTGCTTCTATCCTTTCAGTTTTACAGCATTGTCTTAATGATCCCAGCCCAGGCCCAGGAACAGTGGGCTTGCTGGGTTTACAAAGAGTGCTCATCAAAATCGGGCATCTAAAGGCACTGATGCTCCGGGATTGAAGAAGTCGAGCATACCCTGTGGATCTCTGACAGTGTCTTGCTGTTTGCTTGAAGTAAATGTTCTTGGTGTAGATAATGAAGCATCTCTGGCTATATAAGCTCAAATCTTGTGGCCTTTTATAGGTAAATCAGAGAATGTATTGGGTGGAAGGGACCTTCAAAGGTCATCTAGTCCAACCCCCCTGCAGTAAGCACTGACATCTTTACTAGAGCAGGTTGCTCAGAGCCCTATCAAGCCTGACCTTGAATATCTCCAGGCATGGGGCCTCCACCAGCTCTTTGGGCAACCTATTCCATTGCCCTCATATTGAAGAATTTTTCCTAAAATCCAACCTAAATCTACCCTTTTCTAGTCTGAAACCATTACCCCTCGTCCTATTGCTACGTACCTTTGTGAACAGCTCTTCCCCAGCTTTCTCATAGGCACCTTTCAGGTACTGGAAGGCTGCTATAAGGTCCCCCAGAGCCTTCTCTTCTCCAGGCTGAACAACCCCACCTCTCTCAGCCTGTCCTCATAGGAGAGGTGCTCCAGCCCTTTGATCATTTTTGTAGCCCTCCTCTGGACACACTCCAACAGGTACGTGTTCTTCTTGTGTTGAGGGCTCCAAAACTGGATGCAGTATCCAGGTGAGGTCTCACCAGAACAGAGTAGAGGTGCAGAATCACCTCTCTTGATCTGCTGGTCACACTTTTGATGCAGCCCAGAATGTGGTTGGCCTTCTGGGCTGCAGATGCACACTGGTGGCTCATGTCCAGCTTTTCATCCACTACTGCCCCCAAGGCCTTTTCCTCAGTGCTGCTTTCCAGCACACAATCTCCTAGCCTGCATCAATAATGAGGATTGTCCTATCCCAGGTGCAGGACCCTGCACTTGGCTTTGTGGTTCCTCATGAGGTTCACCTGGGCCCACTTCTCCAGCCTATCCATGTGCCTCTGGATAGCATCCCATCCCTCTGGCACATTGACTGCACCACCCAGCTTGGTGTCGTCATGGTATTGTCATAAAGATGCTTCAGGCCTTGTCCTGTGCACTGTGTCCTTTTATCAGTGTGATCACTGACACAGTAAAAACACATTTACAAGTGAGCTTGAGTATAGGCCAGAGGAAACTGAACCTAAGCATAAGCAAACTGACAGATCCTAAGGCCAAGGACCATTCAGATTGGCGAGTCTGACCTCCTGTAAGTGGAGTAATTCATGTTTATTTTAACCTCCTGTTATTTTCCCAGTAAGAATGACAGCTCTGTCCTCTGCATCAGCTGTAGGGTAGCTGTTAACCTCCTTAACTGCTGTTATGTGTAAGCTACTGGACCATTTTGCTACAGGTAGAGTGCTGTAGAAGGCTGGGTGTAACCCTGAGGTATGCTGGCATCTCTCACTCTAACAGAGCAATGTCCGGGCAGCAGAAAGTATCTGGTGAGGGGGATTTCGGGGCATTTCTAATCACCTTGTGCTGGATGAGCTCATTGGTGTGAATGAATTATGGCACAAGTACTAGCACAAATCTTACAGGTGGACAGTCATCTTTATTTAATTTACAGTCCTTAACCGTCGTATGCAGGTGGATTTAATTCTGAACCAGGTTATGATTGTTCTTAACACATTTTTAATTGCAACTGTTCCTGTTGGAATGGGCAGTGGTGATTTTAAATATAAAGTGTTCTGCTTATTGCATATCAACACAGCTCAATTGATTTTTAAGAGTATTTGTGGGGTGCTTCCTAAAGCACTGTAGGAACATTATTTCATTTCTGATTATCAGAGTTGTGCTTTGAACACCATTTCCTTTGTCTGATCAACCTACAAGTAGATTTGCTTTATCTGTGGGGGAGTGTAACAGTGAGAGCATGGCACTTATGTTGCCTAAATGGAATTGCTGATCACCTGCCTCGTTAGGATTCTAGCTGAGTGAACAATATTAAAATGGGGGCTGATAAAGGACTTTTTCATATCTTTAATTGGTAATCTGCTTTAGTAGCTTATTTACACTTAGTTTGCTTGCATGGTAGCAGTATGATACTATCAGACTCCTCAGTCCTAGAAAATACAATGTATTGATTTACTGACTGAAGTCAGAGACTCAAAAATGTGCTTTAATAAGACCAGTTGTTTTTGCATGTTAACAAAATGAACATGATAGGCAAACCAATCAGCAGTCAATCACTGTTGGTACCTCTGCCATTCACACAGGTAGCATTAGTGGATGTGTTTGGAATAGACCTCACATCAAGGATTTCATATCAGTTTAGAAGTGATTGCAGAATTAAAGCAAGATGTTACAGGACTAAATACTTTTAGTGTATCTGTATTCAAGCTATAATTCCATATTTTCGTAGAGGAAACAGAAGTGACTGAATTGATTGCTCTTTTGTTTAATGTTTTTTTTTAAATGATGAGTGGAATGCGAGATGGGATGGGGGGAGTTGTGTCTGGAAAATTGCCTGATTATTGCAGTGTTGTGGTGTGGGATTGTAAATGAGAGCTCGTCAATGGCTGGAGAAAACAGCATCTAACAGCACCTATGTCCTCTGCACATACTCAAGGATGTGTATTTGTTCCTGCAGCTTTTCCTGCTCCTGTGTCACTCTAGCTCTGAATTGCTCATTATGTCTATGCCAATTAGCTATGAGGGTTTGATGAATACTGTCAAGCTCCACCCACCGGTGACAGCAGACAGGACTCATTTTGATATTCCTTCTTTTCTTCATCTACTATTCAAATCAAATAATCAAATAATATTGTTCTTTAAATCTGTGTCTTCTCAACAGCTTTAAAATTAAGATAACTTTCTGATGGATGTATAAATTTATATCTGTTGTTTCAGGCTGCTGGCAGACTCAAGTACTGATCAGATTCTATTTAGACAAGAGTATGCAGGTTCTAGATATTCCATGAAACTTACACTGCATCATAGCTTCTGGAGAACATGTTACCAGCAACTTCAGCCCAGTTCAGCTGCTGACTTCTAGTTCTCTTGCTGCTTGATCTGTCTACTCTTGAACAGCACAAGAGCATGGTGGCAGCATCCTTGAGAAACCTCACGAGGTCGCGTTGTGTTTAGGGTGTGTCTTGTGCATTACTCCTGCTTTAACTCTCGGGAGTTTGTGCTGTATATTTTAAACAAATAAATAGTTTTAATTTTAATCACAACTGCATTCAGGGATCTATGAAAAGGCAGTTTTGACATTTTCTACGCATCAATGTTTAATTAAAAGACAATTGAAAACAAATAAAGAATTGAGGATGACATTTTACATGAGGCTTTACCTGAGCTCTGTAATTCTTGATGAGCAGGGTTAGAAAGCAAACTTTCTGAAGCTGCTATGTGGGATGTGAATGAAATGTTATACTATTTTATGGCTCTGAGACACCTATAAGAATAAATCATTGGAGAAACTAACAGAAAAATCAATATTATAAGCAAGAACTCTGGACAGTACAGTGTAAGTTTTAAAAGTGACAGGTATTGCTAAAATATTTGGAATGGATTTCATTTTCAAAGGTAACCCTTACACACCTCAGTGCTCTGCACGATCAATACCAGAAATTAATATGCAAAACTGCCAGAAAAAAGATTAATCTGTAACAGTGTGAGCTGATGGTGTTGCTGCAGCCTAAAAGAGGTGTGAGCTTTTCTGACGGTTCTATATGGACACCTCTACTGTAGTTTTAGGGTAATTCTACTCCTAGGGTAAGTACTGTGTAATTTGTGACACCATGGATTTCAATTAGGCTCCATGAGCATTAAGATGGTATTTGATGAAAATGAAGTTTTTAGTGTTGTCTATAGATGTCATATAAAGAGAATCTATCAAACTGTAATTGGAAAAGAAATGAAGTCTTAAATAATTCTATGTGGCATCTTCAATTATTTTTAATAGAGGATTTTTTCAGGCTAATTCATTTGAGAAAATAAAGTGGACTTGATTTTAAAAATCTTTTAATAAAGATAGACTTTCTGTGGAGTTGCAAAGAATGCAAGAGGAGCACGCTCATACAGCTGCTCATCCCTCAGCGCAGGTCAAAGGATATTTTGCTGATAAGTGGTATGAAATGAGAGGCTGCCATGTGGTGATGGCAGTGTGTTAAAAGTAGTGAGCTTAGAGCATAAATTCTGACACCTTTGAAGCAAGAAAAGGCAGTTTTGCTAATTGCAGTTCGTTAAGGCTGACAAGATGCCTATAGCATGCTTTAATTTTTGCTGTATTCTCCCCTTTTGGCCCAGATGATTGATTGTGAGGCAAGCTTGGCTGATGCTAGTATGCACTTAATGAAATAATCGTGACAGAAGTACCACAACATTGACACACACCACAGCCCACATCACGTTCTGTGGCTTTTCTGATAGTGGCCTTTTATACCAATCAATTCATAAGCTGTGATGTGAAATAATGGACTCTAACTTGAGTCTGGTTTACACTGCTGAAGCAAACCAGGAGTCTGTTACTGTACCTGAGGACACATCCCCACCTGATTTCAAGTGGCTGCAGAAATGTTGGCACCAGTGGAGTGAAATCAGGCAAGTCCCATCACTGTCAAGACCAAGTTAAGATGGATAGCTATAAATCTTGATTGTGTTCCTGGGACAGAGAAATCCCAACTCTATTTCCATGAAACTGAGGGGGAGATTCTCAATGAATTCCTAAAATGAAAACCTGGCAAAGCAGACACTTGATTCTAGTTCTTTTTGACAGTTGAAGGGAGAGAACTGGACTACCTCTCTCTCCTAAAGGAGAGAACATTAAATTGCAAAGCAGATTCCCAGTAGCTAACACATGGCCAGAGCAAAGCAGGGACTGACACGTTCCTGATCTGCCTGCTCTGTCTTGTGGCTGGATCCTGCTACACATGTGCCTGAGCTCTACTCGCCACAATAAATATTATTCTAGTGGTCTCACCTTTCCTGCCACCAGATATTTAGAAATGCATTAGATCAGTCCCTGAAGTGAGAGGAAGCAGCAACAAACTTGATGGACAATTTAGTAGGTCTTGTTTTAGGTGAGGGATTCCTTGTGTGGGAATTCTGTCAGATGTAACTCTGATCTCATTTAAAGTCTTCCTCTCATGGAGAACCCGCTGCCCTCTGCAGCTAGGTGTGCCAGTGACCAAGTAATATGTCACCAAACGTGCTCAGGAACTTCAGCATTTGACCTGCACTTATTAAAATCTATGAAAAGGAATTTAAAAAAGAAACAGGGAAATGTGCTCTTCAGTTTCAGGTGTTTACATGAGTAGAGCCTCAGTGTTTTTTTCTGTTACCTTTTTTGTGGCTCCATCACTTATAGCTTGAAATGAGTGATAGATTTCTGATTTAATCTTTCTGCAACAAATATGACAATTAAAAATGCAATTATAAAGTTTAGTGTCTGTGGACCTTTTCACAACTCTGCATTTATTTTAATCTGTTCTCTTCTAGCAGTCCACATTTTGATATGTATAGTACAATCAAGGGGACATATTAACATAGCCAGGGTGAGGGAACAAATTTACCCTGTACTGTCATAATGTCTGTTGTAATTCAGAAAGCATTATCTTAAAAAGCACAGCTGCACATCTAATTTTTTTGTATCATTCTTCCAGGTCTGATTATTCTTCAATTTATACTAAAATAAATTAACAGTAACACTATTAAACTCAGTTGAACACTACTGGAATAAATATTCTGTAGGACAAAAATAAGTGGTGTTTAGAAATAATAGGAAAACTAAAATTCTTTTATTTATTAAAAAAAAAAAAAATTCATAGATCTAAAATGCGCATTGACTTGGAAAAAGATCCTGGAGATGAAATCAACAGAATTTTATTTTTTATAAAATAAATGCTTGCAGGTGGATGCTTGCATGAATATGGGCCAGAATTGATTTCCTGGACTCTTGTTGTTAATAGAACACAAGGCAGCTCTGTAACTGCTGGTGCAAACACACAGGGTGCTTGGATTTGTTTGTGGCTATATTTCAAATATCCTGTATTTTTACCTTCATGCAGTTGTAACTTTACCTTCAATCCTGTAATATTTTTTGTGCCTAATATGTGGGGTTTATATAACTGAACTTCATTCTTGGGTCTCTTCTGCTTTTTGGGTGTCTACAAAATGGCTTTCTAAAAACCTCTTTGAAAAGTTATGGTTAAGTCCATATTTACTGGAATTTTCACATTCCAATGCTGTTTGTTCTGCAGAAAAATGTTTTATTTCAGCTTTTTGGGAATAACTCTTCTGCATTTAATGGTTCAAACAATAAATAAAAAACACTTTTTATATTATTTTGAAAATGTACGTGTACATTAAATCACTTCCTCTCTGAAAACCAGGTTTGAAACCACGTAAGTGGGTTTCTCCAATATCCTTTTATTCATGAGGGTTAAAAACCATCAGTCCTCAATTGCATTCAACAGCAATCCAGCTCAGTTGTCATGGAGACAGCTGGGATGTTAGCGATCTGGATTATTATTTAAAAAGCCAAACCACTTCCCTGTGTGTTTCTTCCTTCCTCTTCCCTGATCCTGAGATCCCACCAGGCTCTGAAAGTGCACCTTGCTGTTGAAAGTGAATTGCCTTTTTTAATGTTCCTTCCTGTTGCAGTCAGGGTGCCCCTCAGCCCTTAGCTTTGAGCCCCACTTGTCCATGACCTGGGGAGCTCACTCTGTAGGTGCTGTGGGTCTCATCGACACGTGCATCAGCAGGAGCCGAGGGCGCTCAGCGCTTGTGCATTTTAGGTCAACTCATGTTTCAACACGACTCTTCCCGTTGCAGCGAGGCAGGGTGCACGCTTGTGGACTGTACCAGGGGTGTAGCTTGGCTGTTTTTGTACAAACCCCTAATTTTGGGGGCTATGTTAGCCTTCATGCTCAGGGAGAGTATGTTTTTTTTTCTGCTGGCTGGCTGTTACCAGCTGAACTGAAGGATGTAGGATTGGCTTCACTTGATGTGATAAGGTTAAATGTTTAATGAGATCTGTAATTAAGTTGTCATTAGCTCTTATTTGGTACCCTTAGGCAAACTTAATTTGAAGCTTGAATTATCAAGACTGCTTATGGTTGACAACAAACTGTAGCTTATATAAAAAAACTAAATGAATCGCCAGTCCCAAAGTCTGGCAGATGTTTTCCATGCACAATAGTGCATGAGGTGTTGACAAGTTCAAAAAAAAACCAAACCAAAACAAACAACCTCCAAACTTTATTTGCAGTTCCTGTCCTTGAAAGGTAGAATGTAATCTTTCCTTATTTATTCATTCCACTCCACTTTGCCCTCTCTGCCATTATGCGGGTTCCAACAAAGAAGGTGACCCCCAAGTATTCAAAACAAGTCTGGAGTAATATACTAATAAAAATTCATATGGTGCTTAAAAAAATAAAAAAAGGAAGCTCAAATCTTTGTTCAAGGTCCATTAAAATGTGCAGATCAGCCTGCAGTACTTCCATTAGCAAGCTCCTTGCTTGAAAAGGGCCTGCCTATTGTGTGATGAGTCCCCCACAGCGTTACTGACTGTCTTGTCCCCTCCAAAGGTAGAAGTTAAAAATAATTAAAAAATAAATAAATAAAGTAGTATGGTGGAAGAATGATAGCAGTTATGTTTCATATGCAGTCCAGCATATGATATGTGTTAGCTTCTGGAAAGCTCTGTTTGACCCCATATCATTTGGCCGTTCAGTATCGTTGAAGGAGTTCATGACTCGCGCTACAAGTAAATGAAAATGCTAGCAAAGGTCAGCCTTAGTTTACAATATAATAGTGGGGCATTGAAAAGAACTCTGCTAAGGCTACCATGAAGAAGTAAAGGGCAACAAAAACCAGAGGTAAATGCAAACTTAAGGACTGGAATAATTTATCGTGCCGGAAAACCCTTGTGCAATAAATGATCATTTCAAAGGGGACGCTTAGCATTCTAGCAGATCTTTTCTCAGCTTTAGGGACTAAGGGACTAATGTTGCTTAGGAACAACCTGCATATTTAAACACTGTTTTAAACTAAAATACCACAATTCAGTTAATGAATGCCAAGCTCTGAAACTCTAATTTCTGGACTACTACCTTGTCTAAAGGCTGTCTTGGCTTGCAAGTGTATGAAAACATAGAAGAGCAAGTTCTCAGTCATTCAGGCAATCTGTAAGTTTATTCCTGTTTTGTTTTCTTCCAGTGAAATCTTTCTGACTAGTGTCATACCCCATGTGTTTTAAGTACCATGCATTCTTTCAACGCTGCATAAATAATTGGGTAAACCAAACTGTTACAACTTGGGTCTGTGTCTTTGCAACTCAAGAGTCTCTTGAGCTGTAGATAGCAAGTAGTCCTGCCTTTGAATCCAGCAATCCTGGATTTTATTCTTCATGTTATTCAAAGTTGATGAAGAACTGCACCATGCTCAGTGAACTGCTGTGACTTCTGCTGGAGCATTGGAAGGCTGAGAAATTGTAGTTTGGTCTGGATGGATGATGGGCTGTGAGGATGCATATAACTGTGGCTGTGCCTTGGTGTCATATCTTGTAACTGTAGGTCTGAGATCTTCAGTGTCATATAAAACCTGTTCAACAGCTAAACTGGCAGTATTTTGATAAAGTTTATTATCATTCTCCCAGTTAAGTCTGTAGGGGTCTGCTCCTACCTCATAGTAATGTGGATCTCTCTGGGTGCTGCTGCTCAAAAGATAGCAAGGTGGAATGTTACAGATGATGTGACTGCTTGGCTCATAATGTCATCCTCCTCAAATAGTCTGTGCCTGATGTTGTGTTATAGCTATCACTGAATAAAGTGTCTTCTCTGGCCTCATTAGGACCCATGGCAGGTCTGACCGTGTCAGAACTGAAAGGATCCCTGCATCCATGACGAGGGGTTTTGGTTTTCACTGGAACTTGCCTGAATGCACAAATACTTTACCAGCTCATTTCTTTTCTGTGTTCTATAGAAGGTTTTTCTAATTGTTCAATAAACATATTAATAGAGAAAGGAAGAAGGAAAATCTAGAAGATAAAGGGCTTAGAATCAGCTCAAAGAGTAACAGTCACTTGTGATAAATATTAGGTAGTTTGTAATTGATCTCAGTATCGAAGCATTTTAGCTTTCTGATCTCCTCTTACATGGTTTCCAATCTTAAGTAAAATTAGATCCATGTGAGCCTTTTGTAAATACAATCAATCAGAGCTCCTTCAAAGATTAGCAAGATGATGAAGACACTTTTTCCAAGTATTGCTCTGCAGCCCTATCCATACATTTTGCTGGGAAGTTAAGGCTCTGCTTTTTTGCAATGACAATAGAAAACCGAACTCTTTAGCTTTACCTGATGTGAAGGAAGTACGTAGTAGAATTTGATGAACTCTCTGTCTTAAGGTGAACACAAGCAAACTGTAGAAGATGAAGTCTGAGATTTGGCCAGGCTTTGGAAAGTCCATGAATGTGAGATCACTATCAAAGGACATGATTCACCTAAAATACAGACAGAAGTTTACTTTTTGGATTACATTTTTTTTGCATGAGCTTTCTTCTTTTGTCTATGAAAGGGATGAGTTTTCTCTTCCTTTTTCTCTTCTTGCCTTGGTGGCTGTGCTTATGCTTCCTGCTTACAGTGAGTGCAGGTTTCAAACATCATACTTAGTACTTATTGCTGTTATCCATCAATACAGTGGCAAGCAATTCCACTGATTTTAATATAATTGAAGCAAATTAATTTTAATAACTAAAATCTGAACATTAGCATTAGTTGAAATGGGAATAAAATTACTCCTGTCCCACATTTAAATTACTGCTTCTTTTTATAAATTCTAAAACAGCTGACTCTGAATTCCTACCTGTATTTTGTGAGAAAAAAATGATTACTGCTATTTTTTAACAGGGACTGATGTAGAATTCTATCAGGGGCTGTAGTTATGCTAAAGATAAAGTGCAACAAAAAGGCTGATGGCTGCACCAGCAGTGTACAGGAGAGCACGTAACAGCAGAATTTCCTAATACATAACTGTGCACCCCCAAAGGGTGGAGCACATATTCTCAAACAGTGTGAATGGATTGAACTGGAAAGAAAAAACAAAGCTTTGGGTCATTGAAATAACTAAATCTTATGTCAGGTTTTGTGGAATTACTTTTTTTATTGTTCTTACATAAAAACCTCAAACTGTTTGATGCTGGAAGTGTTTTGACCTCTGCTCCATTTTTTCCTAATGGATGTTCTGCTGGTTTGGCTTGAAATTATTTTTCTTTAGTGCAGGTCCGTAGGGGGAGAGGGGTGGAGGGTATTTTCCTAATATTTTATGATGAAAAGTAGTAACCAAAATACTAAAAATGCTCTCATTTTGGTCTGTTCCTTGCTAAGTCCCATAGCAGCCTGATGTTCAGCTAGTCAGCAGTGATTCACAATTCTGAGGCTCATACCATGTACAAAAATAAGGTAGTTCTCAGTTTATCTCCTAATTCCATTTAAAAGAAAAACTTTAATTTTTTAAACTGCCTTTAGATTTCATTGCCCTAGTTCTGTATTGACACAGGAACCCTTTGAGGATTTCAAAGCTTCAGGGAACCCCCATTACGCTGCTGAGCTGTGAAGGGGTTAGGGTTGCTATCGGTCCATTAGTTACAGATTTGGAGACTGGAGGCAGGAAAAGTTGTGGCTTAATTGAATCTGGCTTTTCTTAGTCAGGCAAGCTGGCTTGTCTGTGTCAAGGTGTAGATAACTTGTTCATATTAAACAAGAAAAATGTTTCTGCACAACTCTGCTTCTCCTCTGCTGTTTGGTATTTCACTTCTGTGCTGTGCTCGTGGCTCTGACCTGGAAGGCAAGTCTCTATCTGCAGCAAAAAGCTTTGTGTCTGGCTGCTTATATTGATTTGGAAAGTTCCAGTGGGTGAGCATATGAGTAGAACTGCCCTTCTAGAAAAATGCATTTGGTCGATTTACTCTGGTTTCATCCTGCCATGACTTGGTTGATTAAGCAGGTGATACTCCAGACTTTTACCTGCTGTTGTACTTGGAGAGCTGTGTTTTGACTGCAATATCCTGCTCTGGCAGCACACATTTACACAGGCTCTCCTTGTAGCCCAAGCCTGGGGGACCCTGCTGAGTGTTTACATTGTAGTCTCATGGTTTGGAGAGATGCTTTCCCATTTCTGTCCCTCAGTGACTTTTCTATGAGTAACTTAATCTCTCTGCTTACAAAACTGTTTGCAGAAAGCAAGTAACTCAAATCAGTGCTCTTGATGCAGACTGGCTCTTAATTTGAATTCATGCTTGAAAGTAATGGTGTGTTTTATCTCTGCTCAACTCAACTAAACCATTTTTATTTTGTCTTCCTTGCTCTCCTCAAGTGTAAAGGCTACACAGAGTTTACTGACTGGTGGTAGAGGGGATCATGTTGGAGCAGATGATTCTTGGAGTGAGGATTAGAGTCCTTGCATATAAGAACTGCTGGTGCTGCATTAACATTAACATTTAATGGTTGATGTGCGTGTGTGCACGAAGGGAATAGGCTGACTACTTAATTTGGGAAAGTGAATGCTGTTAACTTTCTCCATGTTTATGAAAATTAAACTTTAATTATGAGGCATTTGTTTTGAAGCTAATTTCTTTCTCTTTGCTTTGCCTTTGTGCTCAGTTTGAGAACTGGAAAGTGAGATTACGTGAATTGTTTAATTTAATTAGTAGTCTCCTGGTAAATGTTCTGCAGAGCACTAGTGACTGACCTGTGCCCTGACATTATTGAACTATAAAGCAAATACCCCTGAGAAGAAGGTATGGCAAATTAGCAAATTTTCTAGTAAAAGCTGAAAATTAAACTCTCCTCTCATATAATTGTGTCTATGAAAATCCTGATATTAATATAACTCTGAGAATCTGTTATCTGAGGAGGTGAAAACCAATTTATTACAAACTCCTTGTTGAACTAACAGGATGCTAATTAACCCTCCTTTTTCCCCAGTTTCCCCCCAGTCCTTTACATCCTAGCCCTTTGCATGGCAGAGCTGTACCTGTGACCTCCTGAGGTGGAGAGAGGGTGTTCTGCATTATGCTTTACTGCAGCACCAGGTGACTGAAAGGAGAGGCAGCTCCAGGCATTGCTGTCTCTGGCAGTAGCAGTTGACTTAGAACATTTGTGTGAATGGGGATTTGCTGCTCTGAGCACAGGTTGCTGGGTCTGTGTCCTCTTCTAGTGTTAAGATTCAGATTTAAAACCAGCAATTCAAAACAGCATCAGCTTTGCACCCACCCAATATCTTGAGGATGGTCTTGAGGAGCAGTGTTGCAGAGTTTAACTGTTGGTATTTGCCCTAAGCCTGGGAAGTGGACTGTAGAGCTGGACTCTGAAACCTTCTGCCGAGGTCTAACTTAGCTTGATTTCAAACTTGTTTATTCCAAAGGGTGGGTAAGAAGATGCCTCTTAGGACTCTCTTGAAATAACTGTAACTATTTAATATATAGGCAACACTTTCTGGGCTGTGATGAGAATTTAAGCTGCTTCAAAGCAGTGTCAGCTCATTGCCAATTGTTTCTTTTTTACTTTTTTTAAAACATAAATTCTGTACGTGGAGGCCAAGAGAAATCAACATGGATATTTTAATGTGGATCAAAGTAGAATTACCATTACTTTAGGCTGTTTACCTTTAGAGATCAGTTGCTAGTAATTAATGTCTTTAATTTTCTGAGAAGTTATTAGCACTTTGTAAAGGAAATGTAAACTTTTTTAGATAAGGACTTCTAGATCTTTATGTGTGAATATATGCCTCTTAAAATGTTTCTAATGCTGTCAGCTGTCTAGGAAAACTAAGCCATCTGCCTATTATGACAGAAACCTGTGATAATTCAGTTTCCTAGACAGATTAGACTCTAATGAATTTTCATCCACATTAAAAGTTTAATGTCAAAGAGCAGAAAGCATGTAATTTCTTAAACCCAGACTTATTTTACTTCTCTGATGATAGCTATTGTTTGGCAATTGGGTTTTGGTGGGTCTTTTTGTTTGTTTGTGTGTCTTTGAGAACTTCCAGTACCTCAGGGCTATCTTGCTATCTCTCTCAAGGCTCCTGCAGTACTGCTGGACAGACTAAGGAAGAATTTTGTGTCTTAATGACACATTAAATTAGAACACAAGCCATAGTGACATTGCTGCAGAATCTCTCACAAACATTTTTACAAATCTAATTTTTTTTAAGCTTTGAAACCTTCATCTCTGATGTTTTATACATCTTAGATTCCATTATGGAAGTGTGCCATGATATAGTTTAAAGACTTTCCAGCTTCCTAAAAAGTGATCCTAGGAGTTCTCCCCTCTCTGAGAGTATGGTTTCTAAAGACATTGCCTTTTACTTATTTATATCAACTTTTGCATTGCATCATCAAAAAGCAAAATGTGAATTACAGCTTGAAAGCAGCATACAATCCACAGATCAGAGAGGGGAATGAAACAGGGCTTTTGAACAGCTTTGCCAAGAAGGTGCAATGAGGCTTTTTAGAATTATCATTAGGTGCCAGCTTCATCTTGCTCCAAATTCTTCAAAGCAGCAGGGCTGTTGTTTCATTAAAAGAATATATCTGCTTTTAAAGTAAGAGATTGTTAATTAAATGAAGTTTGCTGCCAAATATTGATAATATTTGAACTGCAAAGTCAAGGCTTGTCAAACAGCTTGGTGTGTTATTTCTGGGTCCTGAAGGTCTTCTACCAAGCTGGACAGACTGTGGCCGTAGTTGCTTCCTGCAGGCTGGCTGGGCTTGGAGCCATGCTCTGGCTGGGAGGTTAAAGGTAAATGGTTAAATCCATTGAGTCCAGTGTGCATCTGCTGAGACCGCTGATGCTGGAGAGGGAGGGACACCAGCTGGCTCCATAACCAGCAGTCAGCTAATTTCACATCAGTGCTTCTCTGGGTTGTTAATGGGAATGCTGACATTTACCTACAGGAGCTCCTGTGCCATTGTAACACAATTGTCACAGAAAAATGGTAGGGTGTTTTTTGTTGCCATGGGGTTTTTTTTGTTTGTTTGTTTTTTAATGGCAAACACTTAGGTCAGCAGGTGACCAGACCTGGTACAACGTGGTGGGTTTTTTCCTGAAGCCAACAGTACATACCTAGCCTAAAAGTTGAACTTGAAAAGGAAACACTGTCCAATGGCTAGTACCTGAAGCTCTAAAAACTGCAGAAATGGAATAGTCCTGTCTGTGTGGGAATGGTGCTGCACCAGCCTGGGAGATTAGCTTGGCTCTTTCAACTAGATTGGAAAGCCAGAGTTAACAAACCTCCCCAGGAGCAAATGGCTGAGATAATGCTCCTGATTTACAATTGGGTTTCTCAGGACTTCAGCGTAAAACTGCACAGGAGGGGTGCAAACATGTCTAAGGGCAGGAGCTGGCAGTTGTCTAGGCAAGCTTTAACTTCATATGGCTTATCCAATTAATCCCTGTGACTCCTTGGCTCTTCTGCAATACCTAGCAGGTGAACTTAATGTACTAAACAGCCCATGAGCAAAGCAGAGAGAGCTCGTGGTACTATCAGTGGAAGACAGGTCCCAGCAGAGTGGGGAACTGGAGACAACATCATCTCCTCAACGTGGTGCAGTTGTATAGCCCCAAACAGTACAGTTCTGGAGCATGCTGCACAGTAACTGAGTTAAAGCCCTTAAGCAAACCAGGCAGAAAATATAAATTAGCTGAAGAAGGCACATATATCTGAAAAATCAATTTAAATTCCACAAGGCCCTTGCTAGCAGAACCACACTCTCAGACTTTTCTGATCCAGCAGAAATGTTCAACAGAAATGTATTTTTAAGTACTAGTACTAAATAACAGACCTCTGAACCGATGATCTGGAGTCTGCTGAATTATCCTCAATCTCAATCAGGCACAACAGAAATGTTCATGACTGGGCAGTGTAAATGGATGTGAGTTGATTACCATCTCAGCACCTTTGGAAATCAAGTTCTGCAAGTCTTCACGTGGCATGGCAAGATAAAATTACATATTTGCTGATGTTTTGCCTTAGCTATATCTGCACCATTGCTGAAAGCATTTGTGCCTTTTGAGTAGGGTATAATTTGAGGCATGAGGGAGAGAGATGCTGGCAGTTACCCTATCACTTTCCTTATGCACGGTGCAGTGAGGAGTATTTGCTCCCTGGTCTCTTGGTGAATGTTGAACTATAGAAATCATTGCAATAATTATCATTGAAAATCAGTAATGCCCCAAGCAAGAGTTTTAACTGACTGCAGAGCTCACTTCATCAGATTTAAACCCTGATGACTTACAGTAAATTGCTCTTTAAATTGATATTTGTACACAGACATAGCATGAGCTAAGGATTTCAGAGGGGTGGGTTGGAAGGAAGAGGTTTCCAGGCTTAGCACAGGGGAAGCTATCCATGCCCCTCAGGCTTGGGCTCTGTGTACCCTGAGCTCTTGTCAGCCTCTGGAAGGGTCCTGCATGCTCTGTCCTTATTCAAACATGCCCAATTAGCACTTGACCTTGTTACTTTTGCCCATTTCTGGGTGAGTTCAATTATTGGACTTAGCTTACCAAGTTTATTAGCATGCAGGGAGAAAAACTGACGCCCTAGAGAAGAAGTATCTGAAGTTGATACTGCAAAAAAGTCTTCTATTATGAAAGCATATCGAGTAATGGAAGAAAATGTACTGAGGTGACAGTTTCCAGTACTAGGTACTATGTGAACTAACTCCTGGCTATAAAATTAAGGGTTTGCTTTCCAAGCACTTCTGCACAAGTACCATTTTGCTCAGTTTCCTTACTCCTTGCAAAGGAAACTAATTTTTCTGTATGTGGCATCCTCTTTCCCATGATAGCCATGTGAAATATTACTAGATGACACTGTAATGGTTATGGAAGCTGAGCAATCAGCAGAGGATGACACCTTCCAATTCTGTGGACAGAAAGTTCTCACCCACACTAATGATGAAAAGAGAAAAGAAAAGGTGGGGGGGAAGGAAAGTTCCATAGATTTCTAACAGTAAAACTTAGGGATTCTGGAGATAAAAAAATTTAGAACTGACTTAATATTGAGTTTTTCATTGGAAAAGATGGAAAGTGAAAATACAATGAACTTCAGCAATCCACCAGGAATACTATGAAATAAAAAAAGTACTGACTTGCACTTTTCTGTTTTAAATGTTATTTTGATTTCCCACTTGCATTTCACACCCACCTCCGTATTAATTGCTAATATTTACTGACTCAGACCCTTCAGAAAATATCTAACAAAAGTGTTATAAAACCCCTACAATTTCTACTTGTAGTGATTTGTTGGGCTTGAAGGTTGCTCTCCATGAATAGCTGGTTATGTGAAATCTCAGTCCACACATAGCAGGAATTTCCATAGTTAGATTTTGGCACTCCAGTGCCTATGCAAAGTGAGAATGCAGCCTGTTAGCAATGGGAAGGGGTAGGTGTCTGGAAGTATTGAATCATATAATCCTTGCAAAAGCTATTGAAAATTAACCAACTGTTGAAATAAAACATTTGCCAGAATAAAATAGCTGGGCTCCTGTTTCTGGGGAGAGAGAAGGGGAAAAAAAAAGGCTTTAAGAACATTAAAAGACTTTGGCAATAATTATTTTTAGTAAGAAGGAAGCTACAGACACTTATGGAAACAGTATTTTTCAAACTTTTTTTATTGGTTCATCCTTTCTTTTAGACCTCAGGACAACTTAAATTTTGAGGTCCTAAAAGCAAAGAAAGTGCAATTATGACAGACAATTATGTGAACAGAGTCATTATGATGTATTCACACCTCAAGAAAGGCACCTGTTCCTGGAAGGCTTTCACTGCAACTTGGGAAACAGCTTTAAATGACAAAGCATTGCAAAGTGATGATCCCTCATATTTGAAAGTCCTATCTATCCTTTTTTACTTTAACTGTTGGGTGAGAAGGGGATGGATGGTCCCTAGGAAGTCCTTAGACTTTGGTGGTAATTTAATAAAGGTCTTAAAATGCAGACTTAAAGCTGTGTTTTCTTACACAGGTCTCTGATCTTCTATTGAATATCCACCAAACATTTGAATTTCATGCACAACAGTACATGCCAGCAACCAACAGCTGTAAAAGTGTCATTACATTATCATCTCTCTTTTGAAAAGCTGTTTTATTTATGGCATTTTATAAACTGTTATTTCAAAAGAATGGCAATAATTCTGCAGTAGGATCATCTAATCTGTATGGTCTCCCTGGCATGGCAGGGAGGGAGTGAGGCTTTCACTCCTTGTCTCCCCACTTCCTTCTAAGCACGAGTGACTCTGTGCAGAGTGGTGCTGAGAGGGCAACAGCACCATTCTCCAGGCACCCTGCACCCATCGAGAGCCTGCAGCAGAACTCTACCTGCAGTCTTTGTACTGGGCTCTCTCAGCACATTTATTCTTAGTTTTATATCATCATTTTATGCCAACTGAACACATAAACAAATCTTTAAAAAGACTTCATTGTTCCCTGCTGCCAGCCTGGAGTGATGCCAGAACTGATTTGAAGAATTGCCTCAGCATCCTGCTGTGCCTTAAATTGAGGGTAAAGTGTGAGCTCCTCCGAGGTGGCAAGCGAGAGAGGTGGGCAAGGATAGGTGAGGCACGTGAAGAATCCCTCTTGCTCCCCTGAGTAGCCCAGTCTTTCCCCTTAGATCTTGCTCAGTTCATGGTGCCCCCTCTCTGGTCCCACCTGGAACAGTCCTGCCCAAGGGGGTGCAGGGGGTACATATTTCCCCTGCCTCAAAACAGATCATGTTATATTCATTTAGAAAAATAAGGACTATGTTCTTCATACTTTTAAGTAGCTGAACATGAATCCAAATCATGTTAAACAATTAATCTTAAATCTTCTTATACAATATTCCAGGTGATTTTTTAAATTATTTTTTTTAATGGCCAGATAAATCTTTTCATTGTGTTGGGTGAATTTTCAAGAAACAGTCACTAATCCAATTCAGTATTGTCTGGTTTTGGTGATTCTGTCTGGCTACTTCTATCTAAAATCCAAATCTCCTGTTTTATTCAACCTTGCAGGAACATGCATTACTGAAGATTAACAAACATTAAAATGTAGTGCTCTCACCTTATTTCTCCTCTTCCAGTTAATATGTGACACCTAGAATTGCTAGTGTCCTTATGAAATGATACCTGATGCTGCAAGGATACTTGAGAAGAACCCGTGCCCTGGTTAGACACTGCTTCTGGGAATGTGTGTGTCATGGCAAAAAGCATTCCAGCTTTAATAACACTTAAAAATGGGTGTGAGCTGCACTAATGGTCCTGATGCCTCGGTGCCTGCTCTGGTAAGGTGGTGAACAGTGTGTGTGTATCTCCAGTGGTGCTTTGCTGCCAGGAAAGATGAGTTGCAGGTGCTGACACCTGAGCTGAGGCTGTGGAGTGCAGAGCAGAACATCCAGAGCCCAGTCCCGAGCATGGGCCGAGGTGTGAGCTCTCACCAGGGCTTTCTCTGGGCCCTACAGAGCGGTGAGTATCAGCCAGAGTTAAGGACAGGGGCTTTTTATGGGCAGACAGGGTCTGAACAGTGTTATCATTTCCTATTCTTGGCTGAATAGTTAGAATGAAGGTGAGGGGGTTTTTTATGTTTTTTCTTTCAGGTAACTATACTTGAGGGAATTTTGACTTTTCTTTGGAATTTGGCAAAGTATCTATTTTTCACATTTTTTTAAAAAGAGCATTCTCTCCTATTAAAAAGGAGTCCATCTCTCCTAGTCCATCCTGCAGGAGTAGCCCTTTTTCTTTTTTGTTTATGCATAAATAGGCAAAACACCATGAGCAGTGGCTGAGCATGATACATTTTGTTTCGAGAGATCTGGAGTGCCCACAGCTAGACTTGACTTCAGCAGAAATTCTGTGTGTTTGCTTCTTCTGACAATTAGACCCTTTGTTCCTTTCCTAGAGCAACGACAGTCTGTGTCTCAAAGGTAAAACCACACTGTACCGTACGCTGCAATTGTAACAATATGCTTGTGTTTTTGCAAGGAAAAAAAGAAGGAAAAAAGGAAGAATAATGGAATTTTTAAGAACTCATTCTGATTTAACATCTCCTTCAAGATTTTAAAATCTTGAGCTTTTTTTTTCTTTTTTTTTCTTTTTCTAATGGGACTTTTCTCATATTCTTCTATCCTAATAGAGCTGGAGTAAAAAAAAATGCATTGCTATTGTGTTTTAATTGAGATCAGAAAGCATGCTAGCTGCTTCATGGAGCAGAGCTCTAGGAAATGGGAAACGGACAGTTCTTTTTCAAGTACTTTTCCTTGGTTTTACTTGTTATTTAAGAACAGGGAGGGGGGTGGGGGGAAATCAAACCTGATGCCAGATCTCACAAACACAGATTTAGACACCTAAATCAATGTTTTGTTTTTTTTCAGGTGTTCCACACATTTTTTGTCAGGGAGTTTTCAACTTCTGTCAAAGCAAGTTGCATTCATGGAAATGTCTAATGTCTGGAGGGGAAGAATCTGTTTTCCTCGGAGTTG
The DNA here is from genome assembly GCA_907165065.1 of Caprimulgus europaeus. The sequence continues at coordinate 1,101,519 of OU015543.1, read as the reverse complement.
CTATGTGGTGCATTCACAGTTGTAGTTTCACAGTGAACAGTCCCCCGTGCATATGTGTGAGAAACAAATCTGTTCACAAGGAATTATTCCTTGGAAATAGTCCCTCCATCCTCTGAGTCTTCCTTACCTCTAAACCCCCCCCCAGGTGTCCTTTTCTAGAAGCTGTTGGGGGACAAAGTGCCTCGTTTGTGGTAAAGGCGGTTGTGTTTGTGTCACATTTTAAATAGGAAGGGTGAGAGGACCAAATCAGTGTGTGTCCCAAACTGTCTCTTGGTTTATCTGTAAGACCCATGCGTGTGTTTCAGCTTCTTATCTTCTCTGAGAATCCCTGTCTTTAGTATTGACTGGGTTTTCCTGATCTGTGTGTGCCCAAAGAACAAACACCTGTTAATTAACTCATAATTGCGTACTTAGGTCACTTGCGTTTGTTGGCAATCTAAGGAGGTAGTGTAGGAGATTATTTGGTGTTTCTTTTATTCATTCCAGTTTTATAAACTGCAGTTTCAAGATTGGAAGCAGAGCACAGACTGAAACCCAAGCTAAGGGCAGAAGACAGAGTCAGGGAAGAACTAGATGTTGGCAAGATTTGTGGGACTGGGAAGGTTGCCAAAATAATTAGTTCTGTCAGTGCCCAAATGTGATCCTGGCCCCACTGGCCATGTGTGGTGTCTTGGTGGAAGTGTTGCAACTCTCTTAAAATAGTAGAATTCAATAATTTTATGAAACCCTTCACATAGTTACAAATAGTAAATATTGGTGCTAAAATAGAGTCATTAGTGACATTTAGTTGAACTTTAATGGTATTCTCAGTATAAGACTTAGTCTCTGCTATTCTTTTCTATGGTAAATTTAATGGCTTTTTAATGGTGATCTGCAAAGTAAATGAATTGAACATTTCAGCAGAGGTCTGGTAGAATGAATGAAAAATTCAGAATTATCAGAGTGGTACGTTAATTGCTTGATAGTTACATTAAACTGAATGGCAAAGTGGATGGTATTCAAAAGAATAAGCTGGAAATGTTCTTCCAAGATGGCATGTCAATTTAAGTTTTAAAGGCTTTCTAATTGAAATAATTATCTGTGTTAAATTTTACTGTCTGTCGTCTTATAAAATCAAAGTAATGAACTTAATAGCAGAGAACATATTTGAAAACATCTTTGTTGAAGCTGGCTGAAAATTTTAACAACTGTTTTTGATCACAAATAGCAATTTCATCAAATAAAAAATGTTTTCAGATAGCATGCTGATTTTTCATCAGAATAAAGTCAAAATAATACCCTTAGAATTTCTTGCTTTCATTTTATGCTTTTTGAGATTAACCAAGAAATTGTTCAGATAAATTCTTAATTCCAGTTCAGGTTTTTCATACTGATTTGGTGCTTTGAAATGACTAGGTTATCTGTGGAATACAAATTTTATTTTATGACTAAGTCTAATCTTACTAGTCAAGGTAGTTCAATATTTTATTTTGCTCTTTTGTGAAATAACCAGTGTATTTGACTGAAATTGAAGAGTTTGATTTTGAAAAATAAGCAAAATTTATTGCATGTTCAGGGTTATTGCTTAGTAGTGAAAGAGATTAAATTTTGTTAATTTAAAGAAAATTAAGCCAAGAAGCCCCCAAATTATGTCCATTTTCTTGCTTTCAATCCATGAAGGCAGATATGTAATACAGTTTTGGCACAAAAGAAAGTTTAGAGTGCAGCTCTTTGGTTGGGCCATCACCATTGTTAGTTCATGCTACTTCAGCTGATGATTTTCCCTATGTCTCCCTGGAGTAGAAGGTTTTTCTAGACTGCAGTTGATAACAAAATCATTGGGTGTACCAAACTGATGAGGATGAAGCCCTTCAAGTGGCAGGCAGATGTTTCACCAGCATCTCCTTTGTTGTCATTGTCTTGTTCATCCTTCCTTCCTTCTGTCCTTCCTTCCGTTGTTTGAAGCAACTTTTGAACATTGCCCTGTGCAACTCAGTTCTGTTACTTCATGTGATGTTTCTTGGACTTTCCAGATGATTTCAGGTCTGTGGAGCTTGTGCCTAGTGGGACTTTTATGGAGTTTTGAGCTCATCTACTCTTTGCAGAGCAAAGCCAGTTTGAAAACAAAGCTGCCAGGCTCTATTCAGTTGTACTGCTTTGTTGTGAACTTCAGTTGGGCAACTGTGGAAGGTTATGCTTGTAAAGGGGAAGGATAGCACTCAAACAGCAAGAGAAAATGTGGCATTCAAACCACAAATATGTTGTGACAATAAAAAAACATCACTTGCTAATTCTTTGTAGGGGGCTTGAAACCAATTTTCCTTCCATTTATTCTATTTATTTATCTTCTTTCACTGTGCCTCATCCCTGCAGCATCAAACACAGAACAAATCAGCAAGAGATTTGCCTTTTTTATGAATGAAAATGAAATGAGGAATCTTAGTAAATTTTCCCCTCTCCTAATTGTGATAATTGGAATCTAAAAAAACATGAAAGCATAGCTCTGACATTGAAAGCTGTGCTTGAATTGTGCTTCTAGTCTTAGAGTTTCTTTTTTTCCAAACTCTTGATGTTTCCAAACTCTTCTTACAGTAGATCATCCAGACTTCCATGTTCAAGTACACTGAGCTTTGCAAAGTTTAGGCTTGGACTTTGGTTGAGAACTTTTCAAACATTTCTAGGTTCATGTTGATAGTTGGATGATCCAAAATGTAGGCGAAAGATTTCGCATGTTACTGCTCTTAATGGATCCAGACTAGGCAGACATGCAAGGTAATTTCTCTGGTTTTAATCTGTAAGAAAAGCAAATTGCCCTTGATAGTAATGATTAACTCATCAGTGTTTCAGCATCATTAGAATTATCTTATTTGTTGTTTTAATGGGAGTGCCTGTGTTACAGCATGGTTTGGTTTTGCTGCTGGCCAAAAGAATTTAAATCCACTAACTCGATGCCCCGAGGCATCACAATTGTACTTGCTGTGTTGTGAATGAGCTAGGCTTGGTTCTGCTGCACTGAGGCAGATTTGGCCTCATTGGGAGTGACTGTTGATGCCCCCCTAAGTAAGCAATCAATAGTATTGATCTCGCTGGGTGAATTGTGTGCAGCTCGCGAGGCGGTGGCACTTGCTGCAGGCTGAGCCAGCTCACCAGGCTGCTGCTGGCTTGAATTATGGGAATTAGAAGTGACTGATGTTGAGAAAGCTAAAGAATTAGCTGCTACCCAGGGTAGTGCAGTGTAATCAGTGACTAAAGATGATGCCCATACTTGCCTCTGCAGGAGCTGTCCCGTTTTTACTGGTGCCCGTGCATGTGAACACGCAGCCTCTGAGATGGCCGGGATCTTCTAAACTCCTGTGCCCGAAGTGCGGCAGCGTGAGCTGAGCTGCTCTGTGACAGCTGCAGTCTTGCACAAATGGAACAGGTAATAGAAGCTGACAAACTTTCTCTTATAAACTGGAATTTCTAATAGCTTTTAGTTGCTTTAATTACTTTCCATGGGTACAGGAAGAGCTTTAGTATAAATATTAATGCTATGAATGAAACATGAGACCCTTTTATCTCAGTAGTGTCTTCAAATTCACTTAGAGTTTCCTTCTGATAGAATGATGGATGGAATGTCTTGTTCAGAACTGGACTGATGAACAAAATTGTATTTAAGAAGAAATAGAATAATTTTTAAAAGCATTTAGGTCTTGCTGTGTTCATAGTGAGAGTTGAGCATGTTTTAAATGTCTTTAAAATCATCTTAGTAACATTTGACACACAATATCACTTGCAGACGTTAGGAGAGCATCACATATTGGCAAATTTCTCCTTTTCTCTTTTCTCATCCTGCTTCAGAATCCATTTTCCTTTTTTTTTTTTTTAAAAAAAACCCGCTATTTATTAGAAAGCTTTTGCTGGGTAATTGAAACAATTTCTTGGTAAGAAACTTCTAGCCACCTCTAATTCCTATGCAAGAGCAAGGAAGAAATCCTCATACTTAAATACATTTTGGATAATTCTCTAGAACAACTGTCAATTGTTCTTACTCATCTGTGCAGAGTTTGTATCTGACAGTATCTGGCTGCTTTCACAGCTGAGATAACACATCATAATGCTGGCCATGGCTGCAAACGTTTGCCAGACTGAAGTGAGCATTTTCTCCAGAAGCCTGTTGATGTGCTGGCATTAACCTTGGCAGAAAGTGACTTATCCCATAACTGCCTCTTACATTCTGTCTGCTGGAGCAGGAAAAGTCTGGGATTGAAGTGGATAGGTAACATCAAGAGTTTGAACTGAAGATAAATGTATAGGAGTGGTTTTTGTGGTTTTTTTCAAACTGGCTAAGGATTCAAGCTGCAATTCCTAAAGTTCTCTGCTCAGGAATCTTAGGGGACTGGTTCTGGAGAGCATATGTGGCTCTACAGAAGAGTGAGAGTATCTCAGTATTCAACATTAAAAGTCCTGGTCATGGATTACGTCCTTGAAATATCTCACTGTAGTACTGAGGACAATTTACCTGCTGAATCCTAGTGGAGTGGAGCGTGGTCTTATTAAATGGATGGAGATCCTGTAGAGCAGCTTTCTATGGGATTGGGTGGAGAGATTCTGTATGGACAGCCAGCTCCTTCATCCCTTCCCCCACTGGTGAGGTCTTTTGACATTTATTTATTTCTATGGGGAGTATTTTTCTTTTCCTAGGCAGCAATTTTATTTCAACAGCACCTAGTTCCCAAAATCTAAATCTTACATGATCCATCCATTCATATTTGACCAGGAATTATAGAAATCGCTGCACACACTTTTCCACTGAAAATAAGAAGTATGACAATAGGATAATTATATTTTTCAAACAGTTCTGCATATGTGTTAAGTCATCTATAAGTTTACTTCAAGTTTAAATACTGATGTGCACATTTGCATCTGTGTGTGAATGTTCCTGAAGCTTGGCTTTTTGAACAGATTTCTCTTCTATGCTAATGCAAAGCTTTGAAAAATCAATTCTTTTGAGCTAAAGCAGTATTGCTGGAAAGAATTATCATCACTGGCTTTAATGTACTCAGGAACCAAACGCAGTATCCTTAATCAGTCATAGCAGAAAGCCTGAAATAGGGCAAGAGATATTTTATTTCATGTTAACTGTTTTTTTAAGTGAAAATAAAACTAAGAAACAGCTAGAGTACATAAACTTTATAGCATAGGTCATAGGTATTTTTACTTGGCAAACAATTTAATATACCACATGTCGTCTTACTCGACAATTTAAGTGAGCGTGTGGCATCATGTCTAATACTTTTCACTAAACATAATGGATCTGCTTTAACTTAAGTTTCATGGTTGCATGCTGTAGCCTTTACACTGACATTATTTTATGTATGTGTGTACATTTAAAGCCCCAACAACAATTGAAAAAATCCATTTATTCAGGCTACTAATGAATACAGCAGTATCACAAGTGCTACAGTGTTTTGAATATTTTTTTTTTATTATGTATTGCTACAGCTACATAGAGACTTTTTTTTTTAAAAAACAACCTATTTGATATTAAAATGCAGACTAATTCAAGACTGTTTCCTAAAGATGTGAAGCAGAAAACAATTCACATAGATGACAGTTAAGTAGAGGTACCTGTAACTGTAGGAACAGCCTTTTTGCCTTTTATGGAGGACTGTAATGGCAGGATAATAACTAACAGAGTCCCTCATTAATCCCATTGGATTCCTGAAAATCAGAAATGTAAAAATGAGACTTGCTGCTATGTTCCTTTTGAAAAGGTGTCTGCACCTCTCCCTCGATTCTGCATTTTCCTTCCAACTTCCAGGCTTTCACTTAAAAATAACTTTCTCCTCCTTTCCTGCCAGGAAGTTACCGGCTATCCTTGTGCAAATCTGTGCTGACACATGTTAATTCAGCCTTGCTGAGAACTGTCTACCTTTAAATTGCAGTGGCAGCAAATCCATAAACTGTAGAATTTACTGAGGGTCACATCAGTATTGAGATGCATTGGTATTGAGATGCATCAGCACAGCAACTGCCAATGGCCGTGCTCATAGGCAACCAGCTGAAGCTCTGGAGAGGTTACGAGGTTCTTCTAAGGACAGAATTGGAGCACTAGCCCTCCTAGAACACGAGCATATTTATTCAGTGAGAATAAAGCTCTGGTGGGAGCTGAGCTCACTGGAGCTTAATTCAGCAGCCAGGTCATATATGAAGCACATTAAGAGGCTTAGGGTTAATTTTGGAGGTGTGCAATATGTTATTTAGTACCTCGTGCAATCGTTGGTGTCTTTGGTCATGTGTAAGGTCACAAATAAACCCATGTGAGGAGTAGAAATATCCACTAGAGGCATGTCAATGAGCATATGAATGAGTGTAGATGATCACACAGATGAACAAATTGCACAAGTTGACCTCTTGGCTGCCCATGGGTGCAGAAAAAACAGATTTTAATAGCTAGCTAATGAAGCTTTTAACCTAAGTACAACAAAGCTCTGGTTTATTTGCTACATCTCCTGCACTGGGCCAGGTTATACATGGAGAGTTAAAAGAAGTTTCCTACTCTTCAGACTGAACAAAAGACCACAGGTGCCTCGAGTCAGGCCATGAACAAACCAATAGTGAGCAAAGAAGGCAAGCAACGAGAAACACTGGCCAGCCTGACACGGTCACTGGCCACCAGACCCGCTGGGCTTTTCTGGAGATGACTCTTGTCTGTGGCTGCTGTACAGAGCCAAGCTAGGAAAGTGTTAGGAAAATCCTGGGTCCAGGGAGATGTGCACATGGACATGTGCATGTGTCTGTCTGCAGGTAGAGTTGTGCAATGTGCTTTTAAAGAAAAATAAATCTGTTTTTATCTCTTTTTGTTGTACATTTGCTATAATCTTTCTTGCAGAGTATTTGCTTATATAACAGTTGTCCTTCATCAAGCTGATACAGAAGAGGATTCTTTTCCTCCCTCATCCCTTGGCCCCAGATAAGCTTGTTCACATCCTTTAAGAGTCTGTCACAGATTTTCCCCAATGCTGCTGAAATAAAGACTAAACATTTATAGCAAGGAACACCTGAATCTATCCTTCATCCTTTCTGGGGAAAAAAAAATCTTCACCTAGTGCCCTCATTTGCTATCCTCTGAGGAAAAAAGAATATTTTTTTCCTCGGTGGTAATGGTCCAGCCAGGGGAATGTCATTTAGCACCAAGGGATGTCAGCATCACAGAACACTTGCTAATTTCATCAAGATTAATATAATCCTTGGCACTCAGTCCTAAATCATTGGTGACAGCTCATGGCAAAATGGGGAATATCACAGGGACCAATGACACTCGCTACAGCTTTCCCCTCAGCAATAACACTTCTGATGTATTTATCTTAATTAGCAGCAGCAGGAGAAAAAGAAAAAAATAGAGACAGAGAGAAACTCAATTGTGTTTGAGCAAGATCATAATTAAGAGTGTTCACTGTACAATTCCAAATATAGATTTCTGACAGAGAAAAAGAAACCCAATTCACTTAAATGAAAGGCAAAAAATGTAATGAAGTTTAATGGAATATTTTTCATCATTTTTCCTTTTTTAAGCATCAGCTTTAAATTCCATCACTGTGTAACTCTTTCAGGAAGGCTCACATTCTTTTATAGTAAAACCTTCCTAGCAATGGAAAAAAACAACAAAAAATTGCTGAAAGATGAAAGCTGAATCATTCAAGTTGTTTAAACTTGAAATACCTTTAAAAATAAAAGTTAAATGGGTGGAATGAAATATAAAATATCCTTTTTCCAGAGTATTTGATTATTATTCCATAGTTTTCCGAGTTGTTGAATTGTCCTTACCTCCAGTAAATATGGGAGCAGTGTGCTAAGTAACCCAGCAGCACCTGTCTGTGTATCCCCACTTTTACTTGGTATATGCTTGTGAAAGTGAAAAGTAAAATAGACTCAAATACTATTTTTTTATTAGTAATATGCCTGCTTTATAATCCACCAGGTTATCACTAATAGTTTATAAACATATCTATTTTTAAATCATTGGAATTAAAGGGAGGAATCCTGCTGCTTCCAAGTCTTCTTATTTTACTCTCTAAAGTGTATATGTGAATTATGCTCATAAACAAACCAGTGCTCTAAATGAGTGAGTTGGGTTTTTTGTCCTGTTAGAGAAATGGAACAGCACAGAAAGTGTTGGGAATAGTGAGGAAGGTACTGGAAAGGACAGACTGGTGAAGGGGCTGGATGAACAGTTAGGGAGGAGGAGGTTTTGCACCATGTTACTGGAAAAGGTGTTTTGAGCCTTTATAGAGACAAGAGTGGATGACATCCAATAGCTCAAGACACATAAGAAAATGGTTGTGGAAAGCAACTACCAAAGGACTCCACAGTAATAGTGGCCTTATAAAATCCCCTTTCATGTATGAGGTTTTGAATTGCTTATTCTGACAGATGAGAAGTTCTGTACCTACACAGCGATGCACAGCCTGGGTGCCATTGCCCTGACCCTTTGGAATGCTTTGGAATGAAATAGAAGATTATGTAGCTTCACTTTGGTGCCAAACTGGTGTTAGAAATACTGGACACGTGTGAAAGGATAGATGGCTTTGTGTATTCTTCCCAAAATATTTTAGTTTCTCCAATTTGGCATTTCTATGGCATTTCATTTGAGTCATCTTTCCTTTTTCATTGCACTTGAGATTGATGTTCTCCTGCCACTTCTCCAAGTGACTTTATTTTGATCTGTGTCAGTTTGAAATTAACATACAAAAAAAAATATTCTGCCATTTATCAATTAGTCTCTTGAAAAAATAAAAACCTTCAAGACATGTAACAGGACTTAAATTTTTCAGTGGCTTTATCTCAATCTTAGACTAGAATAAACTTGCATAACCTAATAGCTGAGATTAAAATCTATTTCTCTACTAGAATGTGCTCCATTTATCACTGCAATTTTCCTTCTGTCCTGTTTCTCAATTTGGCCTTTTAAAAAATTTTTTCTTTTTCCTTTTTGTGTAAGGTCTGATTTTAGTAAAACATCTGCTCAATGCTTTATCAGTAAAATTAGTTTTCCTATAAAATGGTAATAAGGTTGACTTAAGCCAAGTTCTGCAAATACCTAAATGAAGACAAATTTGTGTGTGCCTGTGTGTTTTCAGTGAACTGTGCAGTAAAATATTTGCTCTCCTTTTTGAACAACTTGTGTTTTGGTTTCCAGTATTTGATACAATGAGTGGCACAATTGAGATTTGATTGTTTGAGGATACTTTCCCACACACACTCTAATCCAGAAGTAGTTACAGGACCTGGTGAATGAAAAGTAACCCATGTGGCCCAAAGACTAATTAGAAAGAGCCTTTAAAATGAGAAAGTTTACTGATTAAATTCAAATTATTTGCAAAATATTTGTGATTTTTTGAGAGAGGCAGAAGCAACAAAACTATTCTTATGTATTAAAAATGTAATTATGATGATGTCTTTTATTTAGAGTAGTTGAATCCCCACTGGCTCCTCACCAGTTACCTTTTCAAACGTATAACCTGATACAACTGGTGATGATTTGAACCAGTCTCCTCTGTTATTATGTTAACATCTCCATTTACTGGGTGTTTTAGTACTCCCTAACAGTTTTCTTATTTCTGAAACTATTGTGTTTTATTTCTTATCTCTTATTTCTGGTTTTATTTTGTTTTAATGAGTAGTGGGATACTTGATTTAAATTTCTTTCTGAAACTTTAATATTTCTAATAATAACATTATTACAGTGTTTCAAGAAGAAGAAAAAATTGATACCATATTCCAGATGATTTACTGTGAGATCTAATGAGAAACTTGAGTGCTTTCACACTCACTGGGACCCTAATTGAGGATCATACTGGAAGGAGTGTAGAACTACATGACAGTTCTTGACAGTTGTGGGTCCACTAATCCTGGCCCCACTTAAAGCAGCTGGGTTTCTGTTTCCCTTCGAGACAGACACTGAAGATTTCTCTGTAAAGCCCTTCTGGCTCTGACCTGGAATTGCTGTGGAACAGTCGCTGCTTTACGCCACGGCAATGTTTTGGGTTAGAGACTTGCTGTGAAAGTAACTAAAGTCTGGTGAGTGTGAGCTATGGGGTGTAACGTGCTCTGTAGGGTCAAAAATACATATTGACAAGTTATTTTTAATAGGTACCTGTAACCTCCTGGGGGCTCCACACTACGGCTTTCCCTGTCTCTCTCTCTCTAGGAGAACACTACGCAATGTGGGGTGTGGATAACTGTACCTAAGTACAGAGACCATTGCTCATCATTACACCTGGTGGCTCCACCTTGGATAAATCAATCTGTATTGCTTCACTATTCTGTAGTTTTCCATTAAAAAGTACAACCTGATTTGAAGGAGTGAAGGAGGAGGAGAAATGAGCCTGGTGTTAGTAAATGTGGGGTCTGTGCTAGTGGAGGAGGGACATGGGGCAAGCCTTCAGGCTGCTGTCTCTGGAGACACCTCGCAAGCACTGCGTTTAGGGGCTCAGGTGGAAATTAAAGATGCTGTGGATCCTGTCCTGGTCCTTTGCACAGGGGTGAATTTTTCCTCTGACATGGAAAGGGATGACAATAGCTGCTACAAACATTTCTTATTCAGCTTCTGGTCTCCTCATGCCTCACAGGTACTCCACAGGGAGCCTCCTATGCTGTCTGCTCTGAGAAGTGGAAGGTTTTGTGCATATACTCAGTTAATTCTGAAATCTCAGATGTCATTTCCTTAGTCTATTTCCATAATTACTTATGTAGAATCAAATCATACAACCATGATGGAAATGGAAAAAGGTAGGAGAGGGGTTTTTTTTTAAAAAAAAATAAAATAAAAAACCCCCACATAGTCCCTGCCTTCCCAAACTGTGGGCCTGATCCCTCTGCCTGTGGGAGCCCGGGCAAAGATCTTAGTTCTATGTCTTTTTAGCCTCATTTCAGAAGTCATGATTTCAACTTGTATGAGATAAGAATATGTATTTTCCATCGTACTCTAATGAGCTGTGGTCTTCACAGCATTCTTAACTTATTTTATCTGTAACTCTGAGAATCTACTGACCCACCTGCCTCAGTCATGTTATTGGATTTATGTGTGGTGGTGTTAGGGTATTTTTTGTCTTTGTTTTAGTAAGAGATGTGTTTCTGGTCTTTAACATTTAAATAGTCATTCCTGGCTCTCCGAGATTGCTCCACGTCTTGCCCCCTCCCAGTTCATTTATCCTTTTCATGTGGGCTGAACTCCAACATCTCTTGTGATTTGTGCCAAATTTCCCATACAGGTCTGTGATTAATCCCAGTCTTACCAGTGTGTTTATTGCTTTGGTGTCTGGTGGCAGCTGTACAGCAGACATAAGGCTTTGGAAGGGACCTTACTGACCAGTACCTGCTTCAGCACCCTCTCCTTTCTTTCATTTCAGAATGCTTTGGGGTTTTGTTTTTATTCAAGAGGTAGTGATTAACCATAGTGCTGTCCTATGCTTTGAGAATCAAGCCTTTTTTTTCTCGTTGGTGGACTAAGTATTACATAGCAAGTGTCTTAATTTTGGCCTCTCTTTGAAGTCATTAAAGTTTCAGAAATTAATTATCATGTGTGCATAAGATTGCCTTAACCAAACTGCAAATCTTCCTGGGAGCACTGCTGAACGGTTGTCATGCTACTACTGTCATTGTACTGTCGGGGCAAATGTTTGTATTGTGTTCTCTCACCTAAACTTAGGAGTCTAGAGTCTTGTTTTATTAAGTATCTCGCACATATTTATAGTTTCCTCTAGCTCCAGCTTCCTTTATATCAAGCACTTCTCTGCAGGGAGTGAAGAAAATACTTCTGAGCGCGTAACGTTCATCTTTCTCTGACATGCCTGGTTGTGATATTTTAATTATTTTTAAATAACATTCATTAAAACTGTGCTCGTCCCTTCAAGATTTTAAAATCAATGTCAGAGGAAATGAAAGTCTTTGTTTCACATTCTCTTTCTGATTATCTTCTCTCTAATTGACTTTTGCTCCTTTCCAGTCAAGTTTTAATTTCCTCATGTGGCTTTATGAGGCTGTCTGTTTCTATATTTCTTTTTTATGTCTGGCTTTGCACTTCTGGCCTATTGTGGTCTATCTCAGATTAATTTTCATCTCCTACTAAGTACTGTGCAGAATGAAGACCTTAAGATGTGCCTACGGAAGAGCCCCAGTCAAGGTGCACTTTGCTTTTCGGGAGGTGTTCACTGCTCACGAATGGCAGCTGGTACAGAGGCAGGTCAAGCTTTGGGTTTCACAGTCACCCACTGATGTTCCTTGTTGTATCTTATGGAGAGATAGTGTCCCCGTTTTTGAGCAATCTTTATGACAGATCAATTTTAATTTTATGTTATTTTTGAATTATATATGTAATTCTGGATGTTTTTACTAGTTTCAGCTATAAAAGCCAGGGAAGTTCAGCTCCCCCTTGAAATGGAGCACTTGAATGAAACTGGAACTGTTTAGTTAACTGTGAAGATACCAAGACATAGTTTAGGTATATTAAAACATTATCATGTCTGTACTGACAAGAATTTGGGCACCTAATGCCATTTAACAGACAATGTCCTGGATTTTTTCCTGCTTTTTAAGTGATGTTAATAGTCTGATAGACATTCAAAATTACTGCATGTTTTGATGGGAAAAACAAAGAAAACAAAAAACCCCTCCAAAACCCCGAACCAAACCCATAACATGCAAATAAATACCTCATCAATAGATTGTAAAAATAAGCTTCATAGGTACATCTGCTAGGTTTAACTATTTTAATTTCTTAGTTTTCAGCACGCTTTGTGTTATTGTAAGATAAGAAAAATAGAAGCACCTGTAGAGTTTTTCAGTGCTGTCTCACACATAAATCATCTTTCTTCAAGCAGCAGCTTGTACTTAACACAGGGTCTCCTACTCATGGCTGTTAGATCACGGTAGACAACCCTGCTAATGCTGATCTGCATGACAACATCCCTCTGAAGTTCATTAGCTAATAGCATGAGAGCAGAGCAAGGCACAGTTTGAGCACAGAGCCAGCACAGGACTGATCTGGGTGCTTTGATTGCTTTGCCATCTGGTAGTGGTGAACTTCACCTTTCTCACTCCTCACGGAACGCTATACTGCATCTCCTCGTACAGGATTTGCCTGCTGGAGAAAAACACTGTTGATTGAATGGAATGTTTTCTAAAAAAACCACTGCCACACCTGGGAGTGTTGTAAGGAGGTAGATATTTGTCTGGGTGGAGAGAACTTACCATGATATAGTCAAAGCCCAAGTAGACTGAGAGAAAAGTCTGTGTCAGAGAATGAATTAAATTTTTATTGTTGGTAAATATTGGTTTCATCAAGTACAGTGCAGGATGCAACATCTCCTAGGCAGATATCATTTTTTTAATACTTTCCTCAACATGAGAAGGAGCTATTGTGTTCTACAATACATCAAATATATGTTTGCCAGTGGACTTTATTAACTTATTAAATCAGCAAGATGAAATAGCCACTTTGTTCTATTTAATTTAAAACAATAAAACTAAATAATAAAATTTTTGGCTTCATAATGTAGTCTCATGTTAGATAAGAAAGTCTTTTATTCAATATTAGAATCTCTTTCAGTGGTATTGTAGTTTTGTTTACATCCATATGTTTAAGTAGGTGGCACTACATAATGGTCTATATGTTTGATGGCACGTGCCATATAATGAAATGTTTAAAACCTTTGCTGATCCAGCTCATAAGGCTATGAATTTAAATGCACACAAGTCTAGAAACTGAAATTCATTTAAAAAACCCCACAAACACCATCCCTCCAAAAAAACCCACCCCCAAAACAAAAAAACCCCACCAAAACCCCCTTCTCCTAGTTACTCACACTGCGTGTGTCTTATGTTGAGGTGAGTATGGTAACTTTGAGAACATCACATTTTTATTTTCATAGATTCATACAGCTTAAAACCCCCCCCACCCTCCTGTGTACTGCAGCCATAGACTCTTCCCAGGCAATTTCTGTACTGAAATATTGGATTGAGGCTGAGATTCCCTGTGTGCCCTCCCTGGGTGCTGTCAAACCTGCATGTGAGCCTGCTGCAAAGTTCATGGGAGTGCAGCGTGGGCTGTGAGATACTCTTGCTGACACAGCTGCCTGGTGACACTCTTGCATTATTTTGCTTTACAGGAAAGCATGCACAGCCAGGAGCCAGGTCTGCTATCAAAACCCATGGAAGGGATTTTCTACCAGTGCATGGCTAATCAAAATATAAAATACAGAATAGTGAAAAGGTCACCGTGGCAAACAGCTGTATTACATTTCACTGACTATATTAAGCATTTCACTTCTAATGTCTCATTCCAAAGACAAAGATTTCAATGAAACTGGAAAATGGCAGGAAGCTTTTTTTTTTCTTTTTTTCTTTTTTTTTTTTTAATCTGACTGCATGTTGCAAAGCAAAAAGGCAGTTTCCAAGTCAGGTTGCTGTTATGCATTGAGATCTTTCAGGCCACATGAAGTCTTATTAGAGCTGGCCACAGCTTTGCTAGAGTAGTCAGAGATTTGATTAATTTACTGCTATTTTATTGAAGTAAAATAATCAACATCTGCTGCTTCCAGTAGTTTCCTTTATCTTATAATTTGTAATTTTCAAAATGAAATGTGATCTTGGGAACCACATCTCCTACATCTAAACAGGAGGTTTGCTGTTCTTCAGCGTTTATCAGAACTAGATCTGGGGTGGTTACTCTGTGGTGGAAGAGCTGGATGGAAAGCTGGGTGCTTTTTGCACTCTCCATGTTTGCAGTGATGTGCTCTCTGAATTTTATGGGTACATTAAGAAATAACACAGGCTTGGTGATTGAAAGGAAATGCCTTAAAGGGTATTTTTTTTTTGTTTATGTTCAGATTTCTTTTAATACAGAAGATACCTATCAAAATTTCTCATTAGGATCTTACCATGGCAAAACCACGTACCAGAGCCTGCCCCAGGACAGTGTGACAGCGTGCTACACTGATGGCCACTCTTCTGCCACTCTTTCCTGAGAGCCCCACAGCCTGTCCCCCTTGGGCCCGGACACCTCTCAGATAAATGAGTGTTAGGTGTGTCAAATACCACGGGACAAGCAAATATCTTGGTAGGTCACAACGTGGAGCGAGGATGGAGCTCCTTGTTCCATCTGGTCCCTTGGTTGGATCTTATGGTGGGCAGACCTGGTCTTAAGATGGACATGCACTGCTCCTGGATGGATGGAGGATCTGGATGTAGGCCCTACCTTGCCCTTGGTTGCTTGCTATGCCCAAAAGATGAGGTTAGAGTCACTTCTGGGTAGATATTACATGGGTGAAGGCTTTTGGTGTAGAGTACAATGCCATCACGTTGCATGTGTAGCTTAGCTTGTCTTTTTTTCCTAAGAATTGGTAGAGATTTGATGATAAGACATCACATTTAAATTGAAAAAAGAAATCATAAGAAGAGCAAATCCACTTTGTTTTATTGCTGTATTTGTAGCCTTAGGTTATAGATTTCTGAATAGAAAGAAAACTGGTGAGGATAAATGCTAAGTCTCTGTTAGTCTGTTTAAAAATACAAATTTGCAGTACACAGTTTCTTCATAAGATGCAGCTGATGTGGAAGTAGTGTATAACATTTGTCAGTGTCTGCCAGATGTTTAATTGGATAATTTGTGGGTGAGCTGGGATTTTTTTCAGTAATGATTTTACATTTCCTACTGTATGTACCTCTGAGAGACCCCCCCTTCTTTAATTATGTAAGAGACTTGATTTTGTTTTGAGTAGCTCTGATTAAGAGTTCAGTCTATAGTGGCTATAGATTATTCATGAATCAGCCTTTCTCTTTTGATAGAGAGAAAATTGTGCCACCATCTCAAATCTTATAGCAAATATTTCACATCCCCAGTCCTACTGGGACCAATGAAAGAAGCAAATATTTATTTTTCCTGTAAGTCAGAAAGCAGTTGTGCTGCTGTGGAAGGCAAGGTAATGACATGTGCTCTGTCCTGTTTGTCATGTCCCAAGCTCCAGGGATCCCGATTCTGCTCACTGGGCAGAACCATTCAGCAGTGGATATGCCTGTAATTGTAAAGAATGAGGGGTCGTTTCCGAGAACGCTGAGTGTTCCAGCACAGTCCGTGTCCCCAGGTGTGCTGGGATTGCAGGCAGACAACAGCATGTCTTCTACTTGACTGTTGCAGCCCAAGGGCTTCCAGGATTTGGGACCAGGGATTCTGGTCCTGAGTTACCTCCAGGAGAAGCTGCTTTCCACTGCCTGCAGAGAGCGCCCGGGGCCACCAGCATCACCAGGCTAGAGCTGGGTTTTGTAGGTGCCCTCCAAACTGACCCAACTAGTTCTGTATACTCAAAATCCTTGGTCCTTTAAAAATGAATAAACCCCAAAGAAGTCATGTTGCAGTTCATTATGTGTACAGAAAATTCCCCTTATTTTTTTTCTTGTCTGGATAGGGGTCTTTTCGGGACTGCCATGTAAGGGCAGTGTTCTTTGGTTTGACTTTTCTGCTGTAACTCTGGGGTAGTTATTTCTGTGCACTGCTATACAGCTAGTTTAGTTAACTGACACTTGGAGAAAGCAGGTGTGCTGGTGTGGGTAGGGTTCTATGGTGCATCCTGAAGACAGGCTGGTGTTCTGCAGTTTGCCTCTCTGTGAGATTTGATGAGCCAAAACAGTCCAACCAAGCCTGGTGGGGTTTTCTCTACAGAAATGCTGGTTACCATGAAGCTAGTTAAAGACTATGAGAACTATTTAGAGTGGGGTGAATATGGGCTTTTAGTAATTACTCAAAACACATTTTGTCATGGCTTTCCTGTACAATTACAAGTTTTTCTGACATTCATGATTTTTGAGAGTTAACTGAGGGGCAGGGTGTTGCAGTAAAGGGAATGTCTGCTTTTAGGTTCCTATTGTAAATTATACTTCCTTTCTCCCCTCCTACCCTCCTTTCTAGTTGCCCCAGTATCCAACAAAAGATCAGTCTTGAAAATGTGGCTGAAATGTCAGTTAAAAGCTGGAGACCTGAAGGGAAAAAACCACAACAATTAAAACTGAAGCAAAACAAACAAACCACCCCAGGTTTCTGGAGATAATCCTGTGACCAGTTTGTGATTTGGGGATGCACTTCACTAAATGTGGCTGAAAACAGTAATTTGAGGAAATTCTTATTTTGCTTTGTTTTTAAGGTATCCACTCATGTCATTGCTTTTTAGTCAAGTGAATGGCCTTTTGATGAATTATTGCTCATTTTCTATCTAAGCTGAGGTTTGCTGTGTTGTTTGCTTCACCATCCTCTGAGTCTGACCAGTTCCCTTGACATTTCTATAATGAACCTGTTTTCTTTGAATTCTTATCCAGGGAATAACCACACAAGTGGATACGGTGGGAACTGAGTGGGGTTTGTTTTCCTGCTCAGCTGTTAGGATTTGTGAGTTTACACGTGCAGGTACCGTGCAGGATGTGACTGCTCTGTGTGTTTCTCTCATACATCAATATCTATAAGTAGGCTGGCATAACTGTGAAGTGTATCCTTCCATTTTATTTCTTTTTCTAGATAGGTCAAGTCTGATACAATTCTTTTAAAAAAAAAAAATTAGTGACAATTTATGACCCAAACTCCTATTTTCTCATTATCTGCCTTATCCAGGTAACTTATTTTACTGTGTTCATTACTGGGTAGCAGAATTCAGCAATTCACATTGCAAAAGAGATAGAATTAAGGAGATGGAGAAAAGTTAAATTTGTATTTAAATTATTAAGCTATTACTTTATAAATGAATGATTGTAGGAATTTGTACTAAACTTATATATAGGAAATGAGAAAAACTTAGCACCATAGAGTATTTCTGATGCCTTTGGTAGGAGAATTTTGTCAAGTGTCTTGAAAGTTTTAAGTGACATTCTAAAAAAACCTCTTTGAATTTAATACAAATAAGCAACTCATCACTGCACAAGCTTATATGAATTACATTAAATAGATGTGCTTCTTAAATAGAATTAAATATTCTTTTTCATTATGTCAACAACAAATTCTGTAACTCCCTTTAATAGATGATATTTGGCAAGTAAGTGAAGATCTGCACTGTGGAATATTAGAATGGATGCACTTTTGCCTTGATCCTGCCTGCTGCTTTGTGTGGGCTGAGTTATGTTGTCTCTGTTCAGGGATTTTGATGTTCACTTAATATACCAATTTGTAGATTTGAGGTCTAAGACTGTTAATCTTTTCTGTTATACCGTAGGCTGTTGTTTACTTGCTTTGGTGCTAAATAGTAACCATGCAAGTATAATGAATGCATTGATTAATCATTTCAGAGTAAATTATTTATATTCCAAATTAAGTGACTTGAAAAAGAGCAGAGAACTTTTTTTTTTAATTCCTCTTGCCCAAGCCTATGATTTCAGGACCTATTCATCCTGCAAATCTACCAGATACCTACTTCCTCCAGCCCAGTGCCTAACCAGAGAAGTTAAACAGCCCTAATAAAGGCAGCAATAGCATCCAGGTACAAAATTTACAAGTTATGAAAATTTAGTCCTATTATGATGTCTCTGAAGGAGAAGACCTTAGGATAACACAGGAGGAGGACAGAAAGTTCTTCCTCCCTTTCTGACGAAGCACACATATAAATCCTGCCATCTAAGGGGCTTAGCAACTTCCAAAAGGTCTGAAGGCTCAATAAAAATGTTCCCCTGCAGACTGGGTGAGTATTTGGGTGTCCAGCATTACAGTCCAAACCCAGTTAAGTAACACTTTAATCTGCAGATAGTCTGTTCAAGTGATCTCTGAAGCTTTTTCAGGTTCTCCTGGAACACTCTGCTACTGCAACTGAGAGTAATGAGCACTTATGTAGTGCTTTTTATCAGTAGACCTGTAAGTGCTTTGCAGGGGAAATCAGTTACAGGATGTACACTTTAGCTGGGGAAATTGAGGCACAGAAGAGAGAAGTGGCTATTAAAGGAGCTGGGAGTAAGATCCAGACTCCTTGACTCCCTGCCCTGGGCTCTTTTGGAACTTCACCAGGCAAATAGACTCTAAACTAGTATTGGATCCACAAAGTCTTCTCAAGTCTCTTCTGTCAGCACTCAGTGTGAGGGGTATCAGACTTGGGGTGTTGTATCATCTCGAACCTATGTGCCTGGGATTCTTAAGGCTCGGTGCATAACAAAGGCAGACAAGACAGTGGCTTCCACAGAAAACTTTCACCCAACAAAATGTTTCTCTACAATAGCAAAAAGCAGGTTTTATTTCTGCCAAAATCTTTGCAACCAAATGGACAAAATTTATCTGTAGCCTGGCAGCCAATATGCATTATCCTCAGGTTCCCTGCTAAACTATTAAACTTAATCAGGTGGCAAAGTTTCATTATGCCAGCTCTAATAAACAAGAACTCCAGGCTCCTAGCACTGGAAACATCAGTAAATAGAGCAGTGCAATAAAGTGTCTGGGGAAGCTCTCCAAAAGCTAGTCAAATCAAATTAAACTGCACATAAACTGAACTATTTTTGTATTGAATCTTTCCCACCAAAGTATCACAACCTATGATATGCTGTATAATAAAGTGCAAATGCCACCAGCTTGGGCTGAGACATTGCTGTGTACCCCTTTGGCAGTCCCATTAGTGTCAATGGTGTTGTGGGAATCAACATCTACAGATAAATTATAAGGAAGTTTGGCTCAGAAAACTTGCTTTTCTTGTTAGATAAAGGCGACTGGCTGAGGCCATTTTGCCTAGGAATAGACTGTGACTTGACACGAGGTCTAGGAAGAGTCAGAAAAATGCAAGAAAAATTAATCAGGCAGCAAGAAGAAATGCATTGTTTAAGAATAATAGAGTTAAGGTATAGTGGTGACAAGCTTCTCAGGTGAAATACACCTGGAATTGGGATAGAAGAGTCGAAACTCTGGCAGTGGGAGCTGTTAGGAGCAGAGAGTTTGCAGTACAAGCTACACAGCGTCTTAAGATTAGTGAACTAATCAACTACTGGAGCCCTTATTAGTTTAGCACCAGTGAATGGAAGAGGATTAATCAGGAAGCATGAAGCTACTAAGAGACCTTGAGGTAGTATTTATTTTAAATGCCTGAAAATTTATGGAAGCCACTTTGAGAAATATAACTGCATCTCCAAAGCAAGAGAAATACGAGGTTGCAGTTTCTAAAGGGGCATGGGAAGCTAAGCAGCATTTTCTTTTGTTCTTTGGACATCTAACTTCCTCAGGCTTTTCTGAAATTTCCACAGAAAAAGCTACTCAAGTTTGTGGGATCCCCGGATTTAACCAAGGTGCTCAAAAAAGAAAACAATCTGAGAAGATGCTCCAAAAGAAAAGCTGCCTGTATGCATAGACAAACCAGGCAGCTGCCTTTGGAGGCAACCTGCAAGGGGCTGGGGTCTCTGCTGCCTGGTGCTCAAAGGGAGGTCAGTAAAGCAGGGATTTTCTGTGTCTGAGCCTGGCAATCCTGGGAAGCAATGCATTTGTTTCTGGCATGTCTGGGAGGAAACTCATCTGTGTATGTGCGAGGCAGCCAACATCCACATGGTGGATCCAGGCAGCCCTGGCACCATCGCCAAACCCAAACCAAGAGATCTGCAGCACAGTGCTGGGGAGATTTGTTCTCTAAATTGGGATTAGGCTCAACAGCTGCAGAGTCTTTGTGCTTGGCACTTGGGGAATATCGACTTGCTGCAGATGAGGGCTCTCACCTGGCAAATTAATTTCCACTTTTGAATTGATCCACCCCGAGAACTGCCTGAATCTGGCTGTTGCACAGAACCAGCACTACAGGTGGGTAGGTGCTGCTTTGTTGCTGGTTGTGCAGGCTGGTTTGGAAATAATGCAGGACCTGCTTTATTGTTGGTTAATGACTGATGCATTGGTAGGATGCATTTTTTCTGTTTCTCTTAGGGCATGCATATTTATTTGATTATGCACCTCCTTTAATGAGTGTTGGTGGAAGGTGATGATGACATTGATCATCTCTGCTGTCACCCCTGGTTTTGTGTCTGTCCAGGGTAAATGCTCTTCCCAGGATTCTGTGCAATCTATTCCTAGGAGCAACAAATGTTTACCCAGGGATGTAGGACCTTCTCCAAAACAAGCTGTGAATTTAATAAAATCACTCACAAAGAGTAAGAAATAGATATTATTTTGTGCATGGGACTAGTAGCCAGGACTTCAGAAATGTAGTCAAATAAGAATTTTCTCTCTGAATTTGGGAAATTCTCCCTATTCCCCCTCCCCTTCTTTTTTTTTTTTAAGTAAATAAAAGTCTGGAGGTACACTCTGTTGTTGGGATTAGCAGCTCAGTGTAGTGCTCTGCACCTCAGTGGGCAAATAGTCAAGATCTACTCCCTTTCTGCAGCTGCATGCTGACTAAGGCAAATAATGGAGCTCATAAATTAAACAGAGGTGGCTGTGCCAGAACTCCTTTACCTAGTCCCATTATTACCTGCTATTTTAAAGTCTAAGCGTGGTGGAAATTTCCATGTTCATAGGATTTGTACCAGGGGGTTGATATTTCTTCTTCTTCTCAAGTCCTTCTTGATTGTTACACATACAGGGGATGAGGGAACCTTTGGGTTTAGTGCCAGACTGCCCATAGCATTTGCCTGTTGCATTCCAAATACAATCATTTCACAATTCAATTATCTTGTGATGTTTCTTGAATCTATTACATGGAAATAGAAGAGGGAAGACAAAATCAGAGGGATTATGACATGGATGAGACCTATAGGACTTCCTGTGGCTTTTTATTGCCTATTCAATAGCTCATGAAGGGGTTTAGGGTTTTTTTGTTTGTTTCTGTTTGGATTTTTTGTTGTTGTGTGTTTTTTCTCCTAAATACAGACTAGATCTTTTGTTTTAGTTACAAAGGAGACTCTGACAGATGGAATGAAGAATCAGCAAGTCATAAAGTGACAAATTAAGTGATGAGTATATTTCAGATTGGTTTTGTTTTGGACATTAAACAAGTTGAGTGGTTCATATTAAAAGAGGGCTGACTGTTGGTTTGTAAACTGTACATGATGGCAAAGACTGCACATCAACTTGCACAATCTTCTGAGCATATCAACAGTGCAGGCTGGCCATCAGCTTGTATGAGTGCCTTGGGAGTGAGTTAGTGTGTGTGGGGAGACCCATAACTCCCTGGTCGTTTTGCACCTACGCCTCTGGTTAAAAAGTTTTGCAAACTTGCCTTGTGGGGCAGACAAAGGTAAAAGTGCCTCATAAAAAAGCTATGAGTCCTAGAAAACATTCTCTTCAGGGGTGATAAAATAGGATCCAGTGAGTTGTGAGTGGCTTCAGGGAGAGGGAAAGGATTTGAGCTTCCCCTTGAACTGAAATGGTAAGATTTTTTGACACTGAAGAGTTTGTATCCACAAGCATAGCAGTCACTTCTACATAAAGGGGTCTGGGTTTTTTTGACTATATGTATTTTTCATTTGCTGCAATGAAAAAATAGGGGAGAAATATGATGTACATGGGATTCACTATTAAGCTGTTCAGGCACTGCAATTTCAGACATCAGTTTAATCAGGACAATCAGAATTAATATGCTAGTCTGAAATGAAATAATGCATGGCTTCCAAGAAAGAGATGTAGGCAGATTGGAAGCTGAATGGTTTTCTGGAAACACCTTTTTTAGATATTGTATTTTTAGATATATTTTTATTTTTTCTGATCCAGGCAGTGTTATAACCACCTTGACAAGTAGGCTCTTCCTTAGATCAAATCATATGGACTTTCCTCCAGTGTAAGGAAATATTCATTTAGTTGGCTGCTCATTGGCAAGTCTTGAATTAAAAAGTCTCTGTGTTCTCTGATAGTGTCAGTTCTGCTGCATCAAGTCCTGAGCAGACTTTCAGTCTATGCAATGAAATAAAATTTCTGTGCAGAAAAAGCACATGGTACCTGAGACCTGAATGGATCCAGACACACATTCAACCTGGGGTAACAGTCTTGTCCAGTCTCATAACTTAAACAGCTCGAGGTCTGTGTGAGAGGGTGGGAGATAAAACTGGTGAAGGAAGCAAGGCAGGTGGTTCAGCTTTAAACTAGTTGTGCCCCACTCAGTGTGATGTCATGTTAAGGACCAGCTCTTTGGTGCAGGGTTACACCACAGTTTAGGCTCTTTGACTGTGGCATAGCTGCAGACTGGGAAGTTCATTTTGTGTTTGAATACCAGGCTGTAACTTGGGAGAAATAAATCTGGTTCATGGCTTTACTATGGGCTTCCCATGCAGCTTTGCATATTCTTCACCTACTCTGTGCCTCAGCTGTCAGGGGCAAATTACAATTTGTGCTGCTCAGCTGGAAGACTTGTGGTATCTTGAAATACAGGTTGACTATTAATTTTTCCTCTTTGTGCTGGTAATCACAATGACCAGCCCAGAAGTACTGTGTTTGTTATGGTGCTATCAAAGCTGCTAACCAAGAGTGAGGTCTCAATATTCTGGGAACACCACAAAGAGAATGGAACCCTGTTCCCCATGGTATCCATTGTTTTAAGGGCTTATATAAAGCAGAAAGTTATTCTGGTATAAGAGAAGGTGTGAATAAACCCACATAAACCAGTATAGATTCATGGGGATCCTCTCATGCCAGCTTAAAAGCAACTTCTTTTTGCTTGTATTTTTTAGTTTGCTTTCAACAGGGGCACTTTTTTGTAGGCTTGCTATCAATGAAATATTTCAGTCTGGCATGATTCACCTCCATAAACCCAAGTGTACAGAGTATTCTCTTCATCTCCTAAATTTCAGTTTGTTGTGCAGCTGTTTTCTCTTTATATATATATATATCTGTATATATCAGCTCCACATCCTTCCAGAGCTGGCTGTATTTTAGCAGTGAACAAAATGATTCCATAAAACAAACGCTCTGTAGAGAACCTGAGATCCTTTTGCATGACATGTGCTCTATAAATGTGTGGCCAGTTGTTACAGCAGGCTTCTGTGGTACGTGAGAGAACACATGATGAACCTCTCCCTCTACTGGGAGATGAACAGAGGGAATGGCAGGAGGTGGGTGCTACTGAAATGGCCCCCAGGGAAGAGAGGAAGGATGTGTCCTCCGGCCGTGTCCAACCAGGTGCTTTATGTTACTCCCATTAACTGGCCCATCAGCTATTTCTCGTGCCATGACTGATGTGGAAGGTATTTGCTGAACCCATTCTGCAAATCTTCATCTTTATGATCAAGTGGTTTGAGCTCCATCTATATTTTAATATGATATGATTAAAAACATGAATTTAATAGGGAGAAATTACACTCTTACTTTGTTAGTACGAGAACATTATGTCCAACCTAGTTCTGTGTGTATTAGAAGGAAGTAGGTAGGGAGGAGTACAATGCAGTAGCTGTTTTTTAATATACTGTGAACTGCTTATAGGATGGGAACCATTCATTCCAGTGATTATTTTCTCATCGTTTACATATTCAGTTGCATCTGCTTCTAAACACAATTCACAAACCAACCTTAATTATTTCTAAGCTTATAACCATAAAGAGTATATTTAAAAAGGAAACCCATCTGACTTAAATCAGTACATTAAATAGCAACATTTTAATTAACTCAGGAATACTTTCCCTTATTTATTGTGATTTCTTTTTCCTCTCTTACCTAGCTCTTAAGAGCAGAAGCTTATGAGTTCCCTGTGGAATTCTGTTACTATAGTGAAATTTTTCATTGAAGTTTGAACAGACAAAGCCTTGGGGGTATTGAAAAGTTTTCTGCCAAAAATTTAGTACTTCCAAGAATTAATGGAAACACCTATTCTAGTGGTCTGCTATATGCTATTCACTGAGTTTTTAATGCCTCAACAACTTGATTCAGATTTTCAAGTGTCTGTAGAGTTGTGTTCAAGGTATTGCTGCAATGCTTGTTTAATTTCACAGAGCAAATATATTCCAATAAATCATATGCACAATTAGGGAGCTTTATTTTTCTCTCTTGAGATATGGCTAAAGACATAATCCTGACAGAGGGGAAATTCTCAGCTCTCATTGACTGATGTTGCTTCCAGGTAGCACAGGCACAGGGACATCTGACATTAAGACAGCAAAAGGGAGAATGATGCAGTAGGTTGGAATATAAATAATTCTCAAATTCCATCAAGCAGTCAGCTCGAGTTATTTAATAAAGCACCAGGGAAGACTTGAGTTTATGACTGTCACATGGGAGGAGATGAGGAGAAAATAGTGGCATCTGTGCAGCTCCATTGGGCAGATCCTTGGAATGTCATTAGAATCACAGAATCCCAGACTGGTTTGGGTTGAAAGGGATCTTAAAGCTCCTCCAGTTCCAACCCCCCTGCCAGCAGCAGGGACACCTTCCACTAGACCAGGCTGCTCAAAGCCTCATCCAACCTGGCCGAGAACACTTCCAGGGAGGAGCAGCCACAGCTTCTCTGGGCAACCTGGGCCAGGGTCTCACCACCCTCACAGTGAAGAATTTCTAATATCTAATCTAAACCTACCATTACCCCTTGTTCTATCACTACCTACCTTTGTAAAAAGTCCCTCCCCAGCTTTCTTGTAGCTCCCCTTCAGGTACTGGAAGGCTGGGAGCATTGAGTAGAAGAGATATTATCATGCCTGATCTGTGTCTCTTGAACCTGCTTATCAGTAGTTTATGATGGACCTGATCTTACTCCTGCTGCAGTCAATGGCACTGTAACCATCGATTATTTCTTACACTTCTCATATATAAAATATCTCTGTTCACACTTCATATAAGAATTAAGGGTTTATGAAATGTCCTGGTCTGGCAGCCCTAGAGACTGAAATTCTGTTTATTCATGGCGTAGGCTGAGCTTAACTGAGAGTAATTCTGGCACTTCACCTCAGTGCTGTTGTAGTTGGACCCTCTCTGCGGGAAAGAAGACACCTCACCAGCAATTTCTTTTCACTTATTGCATCCCCCAGAAGAGCTAAGGCAGAAATCCTCTAGCTACTGAGCACTGTTAGTTTTTCTGGGCTACAAACAAGGGCAGATATAAATGACTGTCTAAATTTCATTTATGACTAAATGTGTTCTACTTGTCAGCAAGAAGAGTGCATTATTTTTGTACATATTTAGTTTTGTTTGGTGGAATGTCCTCTGCAAGGCCAAGCCTGACTGCATGAGAAGTTGAATGTTAAAGATCCAGGTCTGCAGACCACTGAAGAGCCCTCGAATGCTAATGAGTTTCAGACACAACCAGCCAAGGGCACATTGGAAACAGTGACCTCTGGGTGAAAGGTTCAATATCCTCTTACCAAACCTCTGAGGCTTCCAGTCATGTTGATGGATTTCTTTTTGTGTTGCCTAGATATTAACTCTGTATACTGGAGAAGAAAAACCTAAGCCATAGTCTGAAAGGCAAGCAAAGTATTTTTAAAAAAGGGGGAAAATATTAATTTTTTTAATTACTATTTCTAAATAAAAATAGTACTTCTACAGAGCTGTGAAAGGGGCTATCTAAAAATGTTTAAAAATCTTAAATGTTTTAAATTGAGATTATATCCTTGGGGAGATCAACAGGAATTTATTATTTATTTAAATTGTACTGTTTCATATGAGTATATTGGTTCAAACAAAATTTTAAACAAGATGCCGTATGCCCCAGTCCAAAAAATCATTCATCCTCTGCTAATTTGCCCTATGACATAGAGCACAATTCATGACATTTTTTAAATGAGATTAAAATCCTATGTAGGAATGAATTCATCTGGGGCTTTATGAGCTGCAAAAAAATGCAGGAAACAAGGAAAGGTAACTGCATTTCAGGGACAGAATGTGGGAAGCATCAGTTTATACATAAGGATCAATACAATCATCTTTCAGTTTCACTGCTGATCACAGTGTGTTGATCAATGGCACTTTAGGGAGCCAGAGGGGATTTCTTTCTGAGTGTTGCAGTTGCCCAGGGAGAGGGGAGCACTGTGGGGAGCTGGTGTCAGGTATTGCCGGCTCTCATTGCATCACACGCCCGTACTCACGGGGGAGAGGCTGATCCACAGAAATGCATTTTTTCCCCAGTTTCCAGATAGCAGTGTGTTTACATGGGAGGTGCTGCTCAGCACCTTGCAGTGTAAGTTCCTTATCTTTAAAGAAAATGTTGAGGCATTACTTGAACAATGTATATAAATAAGCCATCTTCTCCCACAGCCTCACAATTCACTGAATAAACCCTGGTGTCTCTTCCTACAACCTGAGCCTGAAAGGGGTGAGCTCCTGCCACCACTCTCGGGTAATGGAGTTGTTTTTTCAATGTCAGTGATACAGACTAGTGTTTCTGGCATGCTGACAGACCATAATCAAGGTCATAACACTTGCTGTCTCCAAGCTCCCAGTGACTTGAATGGGAGTTTCAAGTGCACAGCATTGAGCCACAGGATGATGGCTTGAGAGAAGCGTGTCTGCTAATAGTAATTCCTGATAAACGCCGGGTGAAAACCAGCCCTCACGCCTCCGAGGGAGGTGAGAAGGGGGAGAGAGTGGAAGCTGTGTGCAACTTCTTAATTTCTGCTAATAATATTAATCCTCACACTGTGTGCTTTATCTGTGGACCTCTGATAATAAAGATGCCAGTGCCATAGAATAATTTTAGGCACAAGGAAATGAGTTGATTAATCCAAGTCCTTGGATAGAAATAGGAACTAGTTCTCCAGCTTCTCAACTCCTGTGTAGCCTCAAGAGAAAGCCTGGGATTTCATTGCTTCCTCTGCTAATTTCTGTATAATCAAACTAAAACATTTTGTGACGATATTAACTTTATTTGAAAATTTATTTGCCATTATTTTGTTCAGTTTAGCAAGGAAAACTTTTCCATTTTATTTCATATGCATATATATACACATATGTTTGTGTTTATATATATATATATATATATAAAATTGCCATTTTTCAGATCTTTTTTTAGTAATCTATATTTTGTTCCAAGTTAATTAATCCAGTGAAGAATGCATTAGAAATATGGTAATCTGGTAAGATGTATTTAAGGCCAGACCAGGGTGACACTGGGGCTAATGTGTTGTGCAGTAAAATTATACTTAACACAAGTCCTTTGGATTTGCAGGCTGTATGGATGTCAGTGACTTGAAGATCTACATCAGTTGATTCCTACACAAACTAGGGTGGATATAAATGCAGTCGTGTAGCTGATTTAATCACATGTAGCTTGTTCTGTACTCTAACACCATACTTTCAAAGTTTGCTGTCAATTGTTTGTCACTGTATGTCATTTATTACAGAAAAAACTGATTATTTTCTCAAGGTGTTGATGGGAAATATAACAAAGCTTTGAGTGAAGCTGCTAAAATATTCCCATTTTTCAGTCTGGGTCTGTCACGGAGCCAATGCACAACTCTGATGTCTCCTCCCTCCCTCCTTCACTCTGCCAGTCTCCACATTGGACCCACGACTCTGAACACAGCGAAACCAGTAAAGCTTGGCTAAATTTAGGTGTGGGAAACCAGAGAATGAAAGGAGAATAAATACTTCTTTCAAACTGTGAAACAAGCTTTGTCTTGGCTTTTTGAGAGTTCAGCAGCAGAGACATGGCAGGGTGAAGAGAAGTCAAAGGAAAACCCACAGTTTCAGGCTATGTATCCACACTGGGCATAGAGAAACAAATCGATGGGGAATCTGTTGTGGTCGCAGCTGGCACCCTGCAGTCCCCAGGAAAGGTTCTGGGTTTCTCTGGTTAGATTTTGTTAAAGGCTGTGGTGTGCACCACAGCATTTATTTTCTCTTTCAACGTGAATAGTTAGCTACCTAAACCACTGCAGAGTGGGTGCAAGATTGGAAACGCTTGTGTTTACACAACCAACTGAAGGCTTAGTGCCGAGGGAGAGGGAAAGCCAGCTTAAGTCAGCTAGGTAGGACTCTCTGAGGGTAAGCACAGCTGCTGCTGTGGAAACTGGTGGCAGTGGGGAACCTTTTAAAACCAGTCTGTTCTCTTGCATGTAGTGCAATGGGCACTTTTTTTTTTCCAGTGAACGGAAGAGTTACTGGAAAAAAGATAATAAATTTAGTAATTTTCTCTTTTGTGGCATTATTATACATGTTTTATGATGACTGCACAATGTTTGCCTACCTAGTTCTTCCTCTGTCTTTGAGTGATTAATCTTTTTTGATCCCTTGTTGTAAATTGGTTTGTTTCTTTGAGCTCTTATTTTGTCAAAGGGATATTTTGACACACTGCTGAGCTGAGTGAGATTATCCCAATTACATTTTACTGATAATACTTCTTGTCTGATGCCTTCCATGTCAATATCTGCATGGGATGAAATGCTGCCTTTCATTTCTGTGTGATCTTGCTTTCCTCATAGGCAATTTGCACACAAATTATGATCTCCAAAGCAAGAGGTTAATTATGAAAATCAGTTTACTAATGGACCTCAATCAACAAGAGATTTAATACCCTAATCACTAAGAACTGGAATTGTCAGTGCTGGTGTGGGCCTCTAGCAAGCTGTACTTATTTCCCTGCGTTTATGGATGGCCTGTGGGAAGTCCCTTGAACTTCGTGCCTCAGAAGACACACTTCTATAAGGAAAACTGACTCCTTTGGGGTGGGTGAACCTTCCTTATCTTCTTGGATAATGCTTATTTTATAACAGATTCAAGAAAATAAACACAATCATAGTCTGACAGCAGAGGTGCTAGAAATGTACAGAAACGATTTTCCTGGTTAAGTTTGGACACTCCTGAGAGTGACCCAGGTCGTCTGCTGAGGTTCACCACTCCTGTAGACAGACCTGTAATGCCAAGCCCCGAGGAGATAATGTGCCTTTCCAGAACTAGACAGATAATTCATAGGAGCTCTAGGATAGGGAGGATGTTGAAGACTAATGTGTTGCATCTCTTGTAGCTTTTTCTAACTGAGTGCACAATTAAAAATGTGATACTATTTTTAGGAAGTTATTGTTAACTGTTCTTTTCAGCAATCACATTTTCCATTTTCATATTGTTGTGACATCTCCTGTCTGGGTATGGCAGTTGCATGAATTAAGTTAAGTGCTGTTGTTCAGCTTGATTACAAGGAAACTGAAATATGCCCCTCCCGGGTATTATCTGTCACGCTGCTAAATACCAAACCAAAATAAAGCTCTGCTTCTTTCTGTAAAAGCCTTGCACACCGTACTCTGAACCCATTTCTGTGAGGTCTCCTGCTCCTGCCAGAGTCCTCTTGGTTCAACACCTCTTGGTGCCACACTGCATTCCTGTGACACAGGAATTTTGCTGTGTGTCGGACTTCTGAGATTGCTGAAGTCGTTCACAGGAAGTCTCCTGAAATTCTGTAATCCAGCCATCTCCCAAACTGGAAATGAGTTTCTTGTGCTTTGTCTGGGCAGGAATGCAGAAAGCGTAATTCATAGACTCTTCACAACTATAGGCACATGTTCTTCTCAGTTGTAAAGCATGAAACATTCATAACCCAGTTGCTAGAGCAGAACAAAACCCCTCTTATAATCAATAATTCCATTTATGCCCCCAAAGTCACAGTCCTCACGTTTGTGAAGCACTTGATGGTAAAAATAGAACTGAAAATATTGTTGTAAGTCCTTAATGTACCACATCTCTTCAAAACTTCTGTGACTTTATTTCCCTCCTGTCCTCCTTGTGTCATCTTTAGCATGGCCTGTGTGCTGGTGCCTTCTGTGCATTGTTTATTTACCACCTGTCCTCATTTCACTTTTACCACTGAAGTGCCTATTTTGGGCTTCTCGGAATCTTCCCTCCAAGTGGTTTGAGCCATGTTATTTTGCATGCCCTACTTTGAAAACATGTGACTCGAGAATGACTCAGGGTCCTGAAGAGTTAGAACATGGAAGAATAATAGTCTCTTAGAGTTAATGAGAAAATTGGCTGCTCTCAGCTCTAAGAGCGTGCCTTTGTTTTCCAGCTTGTACAGAACACATGTGCAGCCATCAGCTGGCCTTGTGTTTTAAAAGAGAAATTGCTCCTTGTTTATGTTTACCTATTTATTTGCCAACCTCCAACATCTATTTTATAGATCTTTATGTTAAAGAGTGCACAAGACTAGAACAATAGGTAATTGATTCTTTTAATCTTAGATCTCTGTTGAGCATATATTTTTATTTCCCCTTCCATATCTTTCCTCTCCTTCCCCAACTAATACAATCATTGTTTCCCTCAGTCCCCTGATCAGGTACTCATGATAACATGGGCATCCTCTGGTTTCAGGGTAGGACTGAGACCTGAACTGCCAGTGACTTTTATGTAAGTGTTGACTAAATTAGTTGACCGAGACTGCTCTGAAGAATGCTTCTGAGGTGCTCAGAAAATATGACAGTGTATGTGACATACATAATAAAAAGAGATTTTTATCTCCTAAATGCTAGGATTCCAGGAAATGAAAATTTCACTGTGACCTGATTAGAAGCCTACTTTTTTATTTAAAGTTGCAATTCAAACAAGCTTTGAAATGAATAAAGAATTTCATACTTTGAATTTTCTGTATGAACTGCTTTCCTTTTTGACTGTGTATAATTAATAATAGCTGGACAGACAGCAGCTTTGCAGTCATAGTCAGGACTAATGGCTAGTGCACAATCTAATTTATACCAAAGAGTGAAGAGGTGTTGCTTTGTTTGCAAATCAGACCCTGAAGAAGGCAATACTGGGTGAAGTTTCTCTCATCTCATACCTCTGCTTACCGTTTGAAAAAGCAGAAAGCAGCAGCAGCAAGTTGTGTACGTGTTGGTCTTCTGCCTGTTGGTCAGAGGATGGAGCTGTTCCTGAGTGCCCCTCAACAGTTATCTTCAAAATGTCCCCTGAGGTGGACGAGGGGTTTTGTTCCCACTTCCCACACAGACCATGGGGTGATCTGTGCAGTGTAGGGCTCTGAAGTGGTGCTTGAACTGGTTTGAGTACTGGAGGCATCATAAACAGAGTGATTCAGCTCTCCTGCAAAGGAGCAGGGCATGCTAACCCAGACAGAGCTATGCAGTAGTGGTGGTGGTGCTTTTCAGGTGTCTCCCTTGGCACTGTGCTATGCTGCTTGATTTGCCCCCATCACACTGTAACTCTGTGCCAGTGTGTGAAATTCAGCTGCCTCCCCAGCTGCCCGGTCAGTGTGTGAATACCAGAGCACGCTCCTGGCTCTCCTGTCCAGTGCAGTCATATAGCCTGGGAACACTTCTGTGGAGCCTGCTCCTTCTCCCTGCAGGACAACAGGTCTTGGTTCCTCTCCTATCAAAAAAGTCTTCA
Source organism: Caprimulgus europaeus (assembly GCA_907165065.1). The sequence goes on along the minus strand of OU015543.1, from coordinate 1,069,331 downwards.
TGCAGTAGCAGTTAAGTTGATAACTTTGGGTTTCAGCTTTGTTTGAGTACCTGCATACAGAATTAAGCAGGAATCTAATGACAGGACTTCTTGAAGAGATTACATAGAATACTTGGTTAATCTGAGGAATAACCCATAGTCCTTTTGAAAATTTGTCATGCATTTAATTCATAATGACCTATATTTTTAGAACTACTAGTCCTTTTACATGGTTAACTTGACATCTCAAAAGACCTTTCAGAAACTAAGTTATCACTCTGTAAATCAGTCTTCTAAAGTGGCTTAAACTGGACCCCTATATAGTCTCAAAAATATTTTCAAAAAGCTAAATGAAGTTGGGGAGTGTTTCTACAGATGTGCTTTTTGAGCTTACTTGGAGAATACTTTAGAGAGATAGCCATGAAGCTGAAAAAGAAACTGAGGAACATATTACAGCGATTAGCTGGCTTCAAAAAGCAAATAAAAGATGTCCTTGATGTGGCCAAGAAACTACTGGATTGAGTTACATATTTCTAGATCCTGTACTTTAGTAGTTTTAAGATAAACTATTGAAGAAGGAAGAGATGATGAGAAAGGTCTTAAGCCAAAAATTAATCCAGTGCATGAGGATAACTTACCATGCCTTGAGGCATGCTTTTTTCCACAGGAATAAGTAATCAAGATACTCTGCTGGGCAAAATGCTTTGGGTTGGTTTTTTTTTTAAAAAGAAAAAAAAAAGTCTAGAAAGAACAGTAAATTTCTGCTTGACATATGAAGGTTTCAAGGCAAGTGATAGGCAAAATTTATGTGATTAATATTCTTGCTTTCATGCTACACTCTGTGTCCTGTGACCAAAAAATTGGAGTACATTTTACACACCATTATGCAGCAACATAAGAGCAGGGTCTACGATTTTTTTGAAAGCTTGTCTCTCTTTGCATTTTTTTTATTCCATTTATGTACTGTTCTGGGACATAAAAATACACCATATTCCCTTTATAGTTGTAAAAATACTGAAGGTTAAATTGTACAAATGGTCTGTGTCTAAACACTTGATATCATATCTATGCAGTTTACTGAGGAAGAGGCTTTAAAGAACCAAATAAATCCCTTAGTGTGTATGTGTACTGATATAGATATAGGCTGTCCTCATATGCTGTGTATGCACAGGGTCTGCCAGCCCACAGACACTGCTGTGTCCAGCTGTTGTGTATATATTGATTTAAGGAGGACATGAGGTTTAAAGCAGCAAAGCAGAACTGCAGTGCATGAGTGGCTGTATAACATTGACAAACCATACTGAGCCTATCCTACCCTTCAATAAGTAGGAACTTGCTGTGGAAAGGAACTATTAGTTTCACCAAAAGACAAGAAATTAAGATCCAACGAAGTTTAATTTTCTCATCAATGCACTTTGTTCACAATTTGCAATAAGGTCTCCCCTCAGCCTCCTTTTCTCCAGGCTCAGCACCCCCAGTTCCCTCAGCTGGGAACTCAGCACACTTGTGCTCCAGACCCTTCCCCAGCTCCGTTCCCTTCTCTGGACACGCTCCAGCACCTCAACATCTTTCTTGTAGTGAGGGGCCCAAAACCAAACACAGTATTCAAGGTTTACTCTCATCTGACTGACAAAAACGTTCCTTGAATCTTTCTCTCTCTGGGAAATAACGTGGGGAATATGTTCTTTAGCAGTTGTTCTTGGTAGTTTTTCCTAAAAGAGTTGGCATTGGATTTAAATGACAATTTCTCTTCAGCATGTAAACCTGTAGTAGTCTGATTAGTTATCTTGTGTTGATGTTTTCGTTTGTAAAATCTTTCTGATAGATCCTCCTAGGAGTTATATATTTTTTATTGAAGATACAGGCTGCTGCAGGACAGCTTTTTGTCTGCTTACATATTACTGGTTTTTAAAAACAATTGCACATGCAAGCATTAAAAGAATTAAATTGCTCTCATTACAGTGGAACTGTGGGTAACAATTTTCAGTTGTAAGACTAACAATTTCAATGCTGTTAATGAATTGTGGGTAAAATATAACTGATTTCAGTTGTTTTACAAAGTAATTTGCATGCTCCTATTAAAACAAGCAACTTTTTCATAATACTAATAAGCTTGAAAATAATCTGACCTTATAATAATTTGCTTTACTTGTTTATGGGTTGTTGCTAACCTGTGACTTGTGGTGCACTAGCAGGTGAAATCTACCAAATGTAATAATTTATACATACTTCATATAAAGTTGCATTTTAATTTGATTTTATTTTAATCAGTTCTTGTTATCAGATCAGAAGCAAAACAGAGCCTAAAAGTGCAGCTCTTGGAAACCCGCAGCGGCGAAGTTCCCAGCTCCAGCAGCGGCTCCTGGTGGGATTCCTTTGATCTCGTTCAGAACTAGGTTAAGGGTGTGTGTGTGCATTCAGAGCTCTTGGAACTCTTGTGATGCTCAAAATCCAAATCCTGCTGCAAGTAATTAGCAAAAAAAAAAATCCATTCCCTCCTCAGGTAAAATATGTGATGTCCATATCTGATAATTCAGGATTTGGCCTATCATTTCGTCTTTTAAAGCAGGATCATATTGCCCTTCTTTTGAGCAGCAGTTTGCTACAGGCCTGGAACTGTAAACTTCAGTATTTTTTGTACTTCAGCATTGTTGATTCAGTTTGTCTGGATAAATGAGCCTAAGAATTCAGATTGGAATAGTAAAAAAAAAAAAAAGTACAAAAGCATTTCAGTACCTGATAGCACCAAGCAGCAAAGGGTTTCAAACCTTGGTTCAGGAGGGGCCCTTATGGCTCTTGGATTCAGCCTGTGTCTTTTCTTTGTAAGTTACAACAATGCCCTCGTAGTCATTGAACTGTGCTACTGCCATTAAAAAAAAAATCACTTGATTTTAGAACCAGGGATGAGGCTAAAGGTAGCTGTTGAAATACTTCAGTGCTCTAGGTACAGTTTCAGGGGGAATTGCCTTCTTCTTCCTTCCTTGTAACAATGCAGATTCAAACACCTTATTCTGTTTCATATGTGAGTTTAGCATGACACAAAATCCAACAAAAAAACCACAACACATCTATGATTTATTTAGCTGAGATCAAAGACATACAGCTGCAAAGAATCTAATTAAAATTTAATGATACAGCAGGCAGGCTACATCTATTATTTAATTTGGAGGTTGTGATCTTATACAAAATTAGCTTCCAGATTTCACTTACACTCTTGGGCTGCAAATATGCTTGTACTCAATCATTTTGATATGAAGTTGAATCACCAGAATTGCACAACAGATCCTGAGCTGTCCTGTGTGGAATTTGTTGTCAGGAAGGGGGGTAATAAATTCCAGTTTTGGACCAGCTGAAATACATTTTTTTACCCTGTGGTTGCTTAACACTAGCACAGTTCAACTTGTTTTGCTTGAAGGACCAGGACTCGTGTATTTTGAAGACATGATTGATTACTGAGGTGGGTTCAGGGTGGACACAGCCACAGCTTTTGACCTTCTCAAACTACTTAATGAGTTTCTGAAATAAGCTTTAGAATTTTTTTTTTAAGATGTATATTAGCTTACTGAATAATTCTAGCTGTTTGTTTCATGAAACAGAGCAGCAAAGAACTTGACAGTCTAATTAACAGACCCTTCATTTACTTTTTCTTGTTTAAAATAGAAGAAACCATGTCCTTTCTGTAATCACACTGATAGAAGATTGAGTAGGAAATTACTAAAATAATTCATTTTAATGGAAAACTGTTACAACTCATCCAGGTTATACAAACACTCCCTTATAAAAGTGAGAGTGCCTTAAGTTGATGATTTTGGCTGTTTTTTTCACCTAAGTAACAGCTCTGGAGATTGAGCATCCTTTTGTCAATAGGATTTACACACGTGAGTACAGGGGATTTACCTAATCAAGATTTGTCTTTAGTTATACAGTAGCAAGCCCAGCCAATTTGTCCTGTTTAGGTGTATGATGCTGAAGGTGAGGTAGAATCTGGTCCAGAAAGCCTGACTGGTGCACATGGAGCCAGCTCTATGGAAGGGGACCACCCCTGCTCCCTGCAGCCCTGCACTCCAAGTCAAGCCTGTGCTAACTGGTTCCCCTCTCTCCCCCATGCTTTGTGCCCATCCTCACAATTATTGCAGTGTTCATGTCAACGGTGGGATTTTCTCTGAAGCTACAGGCTGGCAATTTTAGTTCTGGTTATCTGTTCCACTGGTGATTTAAGCTGAATTCTCTTACAGTATAAAGGAGCAGCACTGACATGGCTCTGCACTGCTTTTAGCTTAGAAGTGGCCATCATTAGCTGCAAGAAGGGTAGCTGCTGCTTCTTAGCAGAAATTGGTGTCTGACTACTGGAGCATTCCTGGTCCTCTCATTTGTGCAGCTGTGTGAGAACAGTAAGATGCTGCTGTACAAACCAGCTCTGCATCCTTCAGGGTGAGAGAGTGGAAAAAATCCTCCCCGTCCTGTTTTAAACTGCAGACTTTTATTCTTCTGCAGCCAGGATAGTGATGGTGATGACCACAGGGAAGGAGTAGCAGGAGCCTTGGCTCTGAGGTTTGGAAGGAGAATGAAAGTAGGCTGAGAAATATTGATCCCACTTTCTTTAATGCCTTTACTATTTGGTCTGGGAATTTGTTGTGAAATACAGAAGATGTACACTGCCAGAATCCTCAGGGTTTACTTAAGATTTGTTATCTTTGCTAAGTGCATCAGGGGAGTCTGGAGAGGATGTCTGTCCTTAATTATGTGCTGAGATACTCCTCCATATATCTCATTTCTTTTATAATTGCTGAATGTGGTTTTTTGGTTTTTGGGGGGGGGGTGATATCCAGTGGTCTAATTCTGGCTTTCTTCAACTAAAAAAACCCAAAATCAAACACAGACATTAAGTGATATTGTTTGTTTGTTTTCTTTTAATAACTAAGGTAGAAAGAAAGTTCTTTATGCTGTTGTTTTATTTTATTTCATGACAGAGAATTTACCCCAAATGTATCACAGACAGATTAAAAGAAGGGTAATTAATTGTATCAATAAGAACAACCTTCAGATGTCAGATTCACCTGCTTTGGTGTAAGTTTGGATTTGGATGTGCTTGGAACATCATTGAGTTCTCAATGCTAAATGTGTCAAACTAGAATAGAAGGCAGAAATATACTTAGCATGGAACTATGGGAGCTGTGGTTTTGAGGAGGATTTTGCTAATTGGCAGACTGATTTATTTCTAAGTGAGTCTGATACTGATGAAATATCAGGCAAATGATTGAAATGAGAGATTTTAATAATGCGAAGTGGGCCTAAGATGATACATATTTTTGATTACCCTTCTGTCTGTTTGGGGTTTTTTAATATTAAGCTTAATCAAAGAAAAAACAAATTTCAGTTTATGAAAGGGAAAAAAAAATGGGATCCAAATCTTTAGGGAGATATAACATTTAATTGGATTTCAAGTACTGTAGCTCCATTCTCAATAATGTTCCATTTTCTTTTCAGGATTACAGTTGTTTAGTTCCATTAGCCTTAATGTACAGGGTCAGCTTTTAAATTATACTGCATTAGTCTACTGGTTCCTTTTGCCTCAGTCTTTCTCTTTTTACTGTATGGCTTCTCTCTTAGCCCTGACCTGCCTTGGTAGAGGTCACTTGTCATAGCCACGAGAGAGAGCTGCCACTGGAACTGACAGTCCTCTTCCTAATAATTCCTGCCCACCCCCCGAGCCCCCAGAGTGTCACTGAGAAGCTGGAGCTCTGGCTGTGGCTCTCAGAACTATGAACTGAAGCACTATTTGCTTGTTAAAATCAGTGTTTACCAATAAACTGAGTCTTCCAACTGCAGAAAAATTTGAAGAACTTCGGTTGGCAGCAGTCACCGTATCTGCTGAATATAAATGAACAGATCCTTGGGCTTTATCTTAAATTCCAGGTTAGCAAAAGAAATGATCATGTGTGATGCTGGGATAAGTTTATAGCTGAGGGAAGCATCTTCAGTGTTGGGAAGGAGAGGTTCTTAAGCAGGGCAAGTTACCAGGTTGCTACGTTATTATTTGCACAGAATGAATCTCCTTTCTTTCTCATTGACTGAAATTTCAGCATGCCATTACAGTTACTGTTTGTGTCTGGAAGAGCAAATGTTAATGTGAATTTAGCTTAAAACAGAGTTGCTAGAGAAAATTTAAGTGCCTATTATGGTTTCCCACATAGTAGGATTTGTTAAAAGCATTGACTTGCCTTCTTTGAAGCTTGTTGGCATTTGATTTTGATGGGTTCAGGTAGACAAATACCAAGTACTTTGCCAAATTCAATTTTTGACATGTGTTTAAAATCTGGTGTGTTCACTGGGTTTGAGTTGTGAATGCTTCCTTATGGAAATAAGCCCTTCTTGCAGAGAAAAACTAGAGTAGCAGATTAGAATAATGCTGGCCATTACAATTCTATTTCTTGATTAATTGCAAAACAATATGATAAAATATATAGATTTTTTCACTCAATCCTACACTTAAATTTCCACATCCTTATAAAAAATAAAAGCATTCCATCAATATGACTCAGCCCAAGCACAGGTAGTGATGAGAAGAAGTTACAGAAGCACTAGGGAAGTGCCAGTCTCTAGAGGCAACATTTAGTTTACCATAAGTTTTAAAAATGTGTCAGCATTGTTTCTCTATCAAAGAAACCTACAACGCTTCAGTGAACCTGACATCTTCTGGAGCTGACCCTATTAATTATTTTTGACTTACTGTGTACTATACATCCACAGGGATTTGCAGAGGATCAAGTACACTATTGTCAAGGGCTTTTATTTCTCTTTTAAATGTACTTGTGTGTGTTAGAGAGTTTACATGTAAAACTGTCTATTAGTGGATGCTGTGTGATAGATAGGTTTAGAGATATAACTGCATCCAACTTGAGGGAAAAACATGCATAGCAGATTAATAAAATGCCCTGTAAATTTTGTATCTATACAGCTCAAAAAATCAGACAGCATATAGACTACAAAGCATAATATCTAATTTTCCAGCAGATCTTAAAATAATGTCTAAGGACCAGTTCTTCCAGTGGAAGCAGCCTGGAATACTTGCTTCAACAGAGAAGACCAGATTCTTTTCTTAGTTACATAAATATCAAATTTGAATTCCTACACTAAATCTGAAAGACTTCCTCTGAATTAACATGGGTGTTACTGAGAGCAGATTGTCACCCTGCTATATTGGTTGCTCTCTGGAGACCACTGACGTGGTGAAGGTGGTAAAGGGAATGGCACCTTAGGTACGAGGCAAAGAGAAGGGTAATAACAGTTGGGGCCAGTAATGTGCTGAGGAGAAACTAACATAGATGCTGGGAAAATTCATCCTTTTTCTGATTCTTTTTCAATCATTCAAGGGAGAGAAGATGTGAATGATAGGAAGAAAAAGAAAGGAAGAAGGCAAAACAAAACAAATGTGCCTTTGCGCAAGGAAAAGTAGTTTCCCCACTGCCCACACACGCACAGGGCTTAAGCACAGAATGTTTTGTTCCATGTAGTAAAAACAAACAAAACAACAACAGCAAAAAGGCCAGAGAACAAAGTAGGAGGGGTGGCTGGTTGGTTGGTTGATTGATTTTTGGTTTTGTTTTTTTTAGTGTAAATCCATAACTTCACAGAAAGTTCTCAGGGCAGCATAAATCTTACCCAGAGGCATCCCTATGTGGGGGAAGAGAGGTTCGGCTGGTCCCAGGGGTCAGAAGTCTGTGGTGGTATCTTCCCTGGCTTGTCTGTGGTGGTATCTTCCCTAATTTCCCCCTTTCTTTGGGCTATTTTTATAGTATTTTTTACCTTTAAGATGGAGCCTGGGTGACTCCAGTCATACTTTTACGGTGATTGGTAAAAACTCTTCTGTTTCCCTGTTAAGGTGGAAGTTACCAAAACGCAGAGTGGATGCTCAGTCAGGGGAAGGGGGGTGGGTCAGTGAGCTGGAGGTGTGTTTTTGTGTAGCTATAATTCAAGGTCCACAAAAGGGAGGCACTGGTCTAAGGGGTGCCAGCTGGTGGTCCAGGGTCATACACAGGTATCATATCGGCCCCCTGGCACCTGTGCATCTCTGCTGCAGTGATTACAGGGCTTGGCTGACAAGTCCTCACTCCTCCCCACCCCCCCATATTCATATGCAGCAACCTGGCTCTCCAGGAGACAACCTTGGAGAGGATTCTCCACACACCAGTTGCATTTTCCCCTGTGATCTTCTTTGACATTACACCTTTCCCTAGTGTGTGATCACAGCCAATTTCTGATTTTTTTAAGTTACCTCCAGTAATTATTTCACAGTTACCTGTAGGGTTGTTTGACTGTGCCAGGACTTCACCCCATTTCACTTAAAACAGCAGAGATCAATGATGATTGAGTGCCACTGGAAGGAAAACATGGATTTTTAATGGCATCTTTATAACATAAAACATAGAAATGGCATTGAAGTAAATGCACTCTTCATCTTGCAACTCATTATTTGGTTCCCTTTGCATGCTGTACTGCAGGAGAGGAGGTGATGGTACAAGGTGATCCTACAGAAGATACACTGAGCCATGCTGCTGTCAGAGATGGTGGATTAATTGAAGTATGGCTGAGTAAATGGTAATCCCCCTGTTTTACATGTGTGTACTCTTTAATGAGCTCTACAGAGAAGCACAGCGTTATGCCAGTCTTGTCAGCACCTGCAAACTGTGGAGTTCAACAGTTTTTCAGTGAGATAAAACTGATGTTAACAGAGTATGGAGCAGGGGAGAGCTGCAGACAAAGCAATGGCCAAATCTGGGTTGTGTTTCATTGGCTTTGTTCCCTTGCCCATCTTTTTTGTCAAGCTTCTGAGTAGAGGAGATTTCACCAAAAACTTTTCACCTAAAAAACGGTCCTCAAATAGACTGGAGAACAGAGACTTCTGAAGAGGTGCACTTGAAATATTTAAATGAGTGGATGGATTTCTCTGAGTCCATATGAAGCTATACTAGGGCCACTCAGAAGAAATCAGCTGTAAAGAGCATGGTAGATATTGTTATCAATCTGATAGCTTCCCACCTAAAAAGAGACCTCAGCTAGATTATAAATTCCTTTTAAACTTTTATATACTTGGGGCTTTTTCTCTGGTACTTGTTATAAATGTTGACTCTTTGTAAACCAAGAATGAAACATCAGCAAAATGTTATAATTAATACTATTCAACTAATTGTTTTATCTGAAGTTCAGTACCTTCTTTTAAATGAAAATAGGTTGTCAGAAAAATAAATATTTGTATTTTTTTTTCTTTGCATTTTCCTGTTGGAATATTTGGAATATATGAAATGTTTAGTTTTTCCAGTAAACATTGATTGAGTTTTATTTAATGCTTTAATTAGGTACATTTTTAGGTTTACATAAAGAAAGCTTTTTTTTGAAACTGCAGGATTTTATTTTAAAATGTTTTTAATGAATGCTTCAGCTGAAAGAGTTTGAAAAAAATCAAATACTTTCTGAGATTCTGAAACATGCATTTTTCAGCTGAAGGCACAGACAGAATGAATAGTGTGTGAGACCCTGGTTCTTCAAAGACTTGTGCGTGTGATCTTTCGGCCCTGCTTTCTGCTAATGGAATTTTTGTAGGCTCAACATTCACATATTTCAGCAGTGGGTCTAATTGCAACAAAACACATCAAACATTCAGCATCGTGGTTTTTGTGGGTTAACAGAAGTTGATGATTCTGTCTCTATCCCAGCTTCCTAAAGGCCAAGTGTCACCCTGAGCACAGCAGCGTGACTAGAAAGAGGTGGCAGGAAGGACTTGCAGCCTTGTGCCCTGTGGGAAGGGGCAAACCAGAGCAACCTCAGATTCATCCTAACTCTGCCTTCCTCCCTGAGCATGACTGCTTGGGCATGGACTGTGTCTTCTTCAAGCAGGACCCACTGGCCTCTGGTGGAAGTGTTCTTGGCCAGGTTGGATGAGGCTTTGAGCAACCTGGTCTAGTGGAAGGTGTCCCTGCTGATGGCAGGGGGGTTGGGACTGGAGGAGCTTTAAGGTCCCTCCCAACCCAAACCAGTCTGTGATTCTATGATTTCCATCAAGCAGATGCACAGCCATCAATGCTTAGAGACATTTGGAGGAACAGTTGCCCTCAGCACTAGGGAAAACTTGAAAATATTTACAACTTCAGGGTGTACCTGGGACTTCAAGGCAGCCTAAAAATGCATTTTCATTACCCCTGAAAAAGGAGAATCATTTCAATGAATATGTAAAATGCAAACACCATGACATCTGCAAGCAGAAGCTATGCTGGTTTCTCAAATTAGTTTAGACTTCACATCCTCCACCCCCACCTTCTGTTTAACAAATGCATGCAGGGATGATAGCAAAAAATAAAGTCTACAGGAAAAAAAAAATACAAACCATGAGAATGAACTAATTCTTCTGTCACTCAAGTCGTTATAAAACAAGCCAAGCATATACTGAAGGTGAATGTTAATGACTAAGGAGGCAGACAGATGGCTGACTTTTCTTTAGGTGGTTCACCCTGCTTTATTGTTCACAGAAAATTGTCTTTGATAAATGGATACAATGCTAAAAAGAACTTCAGGCAACGTATGGGTCACCTTCTGATCGTGGCCAAGCAGGGTATATTCAATGAATTTCTGCCACTTGATGATTGGTTGTGAATACAGGGTGGAGTTTGGGGGTTTTAGGTGCTTTTTGTTTTATCAGAGGTTATCAGTATTAAACTCCATGTTTGTTTCCTGAACTTAAAAGCAAAGTGTCATTCCACAGAAATCATAATTTCTATTGAAGTCTCATGTTCACTCCGTAGTGATGACATTTTCCTACTAACATAATTGCTGGCACCTCGAGATCACTGCTGCAGGCCCTGTTACCTTAAGGGCAGTTCAGTGTGTTCTGGATCCTTCAGGAAACGCTTTTGTGTCTCAGAGAACTCAGCCACATTCATGTCTTGTAGGAATTTTTTGTTCTATGTTGAGTAATGATTAGGAAAAATATATAAATAACCAACCCCCCAAAGGAGACTGAAAATGAGTTGGCTAGACACTAGCTGCTAATACTGGTATGGCAAAGACTTTGCTTTATAGATTGCTCTTCCCAGTGGTGTCCAATGGTAGTACAAGGGGCAATGGGTGCAAGCTGGAGCACAGGAGGTTCCATGTAAACATAAGGAAAAGCATTTTCACTGTGAGAGTGACAGAGCACTGGGACAGGCTGCCCAGGGAGGGTGTGGAGTCTCCTTCTCTGGAGACATTCAAGACCCGCCTGGACACCTTCCTGTGTGATCTCATCTGGGTGTTCCTGCTCTGGCAGGGGAATTGGACTGGATGAGCTTTTGAGGTTCCTTCCAATCCCCAACATTCTGTGATTCTGTGACATATAATAGTGTCTCAAGAAGAGAAGATGGCTTGTCCCACGATATCTTCCCCTTCCTGCTCTCAACCTGGCCTGCCATGGATGTGACACATGGCTGAGTTCTAGCTGCAGGTTTAGAAAGGCAGTCATTCCATTGCACCATTGTTCTTCTTCACACAAATTTATGGGTGGAGAGGTTGGCAGAAGTTCTCTTCTCTGCAATATGACACAAGTCCCCCAATTACTGCAGTTGTGTAAATGGAAATCAGGCTTCCAGCAGGCCAGTACTTACATGAGTAAGTTTTATGTACTTTGTGAGTGCCAAAATGTAGGAGAAACAATTTGCATGGACAATTTGTATTTATACAGGGGGAAACAAAGTCACCTTTTAAAAGAAACTCATATAACTACATCCTTAGGGCTACACCCTACTTGATTTGAAAAAAAAAAAACCCAACCCAAAAACCAAACAACCATCAAAAACCCCCACAAAAGAGCTCTATTTATTGACTCCAGTTTTGCAGTGTCACAATTCTATATGTCCTCAGCAGTTGTACATTATTAACCAAAAATATTACAATATTGCTGCTGCACAGTGTGCACTTGTATGAGACTGCCCATTAATGTGTGATATTGAATCAAGCACCCTGTGCCTTGAATTCTTCTATCAATTCACCTGTGTAATTGACCAGCGTCTCATGGGTGCAGATACTGCATTTCAGAGAAGCTGAACTCCTGCAAGCTGGACAGTTAAGATAGTTCTGGCCAATTTAATTATGTAAATGGAAATTCAGTTTCTCGAGAATATATTATCAGCATTACTTCAAAGACTGGCATAGAATTCTCTCCTATCGTCTTTTTATGGATTCTTTTTCTTTGTTGCACAAGTGAAAATGAAATATTACAATTCATTGGGAAAATTTGGTGAGAAAATAAATGAGCTAGATCAGTTTGCAAATGCCTCCTGGTCCAGTTAGAGGCTGGTAAGCTAGGAGTAAGGAGAAAGAAATTTTGTTCTTTCTTCCTCTCCTGTCTTGTACATATGGTTTTATGGCAAAATTATGTGGAAGCTAAATGAAAAAAGCATTACAGATATTTTAAATCACATAAAAGAATTTAACAGAATGTCTAGGCTATAGCATTCTAATATGTATTTTAAAAACCCTATTGTAATAGGAAATTTTTTCATGAAACCTTTCATTTTGTAGAAATTTCTTTACAATTTTAGAGGGTTCAATGTAAAGCTGTAAGAGTAACATAACTAAAATATTTTATGTCCCTCAAAGTTAGCATTGTGAAATTAGCCTAGGAATTGAAGAATGGCATTTTGCACTCTGCTTGGAAACTTGGAAGTTGTATCCTAGTGCGTGGTAAAGTTCTGGGCACACGCAAGGCTCTCTCTGTATTGAAGTGAGTCTAACGGAGAACCTCAGAGCACTGGTGGAGTCTCCAATGCAGTGAAATTAAATAAATAGAAGCATTTAGACAATCTCTTTTTTTAACAAATTATTTTAACATTTTGATGAATTATTCTTCTTTTCCCCCACTTTTCCAAGCTATTGTTCTTTTCTTGGGTTCGCTAGGAGGAGACCTGACAGTAGCACTTGAGCACAAGACTGCCTTCTTGATGGGTTAGGGGTGAAGAAACTTTTCTACCCACTGTCTCTTTCTCTGCATCGGTGTAAGACACAAGCACTGATCTGCATAAATGTCTCCTCAATCCAGACTTATCTCTGGGACTGTGTTTTAATTAGTGCATAATTCCTTTTTGAAAGTGAATTCTTTGAAGCAATTTTTAATCTCTCATAGAAGCAGACATATTTATAACTTCAGGTCTCATTCCCAAGGAGTGATGGTAACTGTAACTGTAAGTGCAGGTCAGAGCTTATAACACATCCCAATAGCTCTGAGTGTTAAAGTGTCATAAAATAGCTTCACATTTCCATTTTTATAGCATGAGCACATTTTTCTCCAATGCAGGACAGCTTGTAGGCAATTAGCCTGTCTCATGATCTCAGTCAAGAAGGGGACTTCTGCAAGTTTTTAAAGGGCAGGACCACAATGTTAACTCAGGGCAAAAGAAGTTTTTTGCTGTCCTAAAATCTCGTTAAATGGTCCTGCCACTGTGACTGAGCTGACGAGGGGCCTCTCCTGTGTGGTGTTTTGATGGTAACTTCTTTTAGGCTAACGATGTTCTGCGTTGAAGTAAATCATTAACAGTAATACCAATGTCCCTTAATTTTAAAGATGTAAAAATAAATTATATTTACAAAATTTTTAAGCTCCCTCTTTAGTTGAGTAAGGCATGCCAGGGAGTTGCTCCACCAGTCAATCTCCTTCTCACACTCCCTGGTGGCCCTCAGACTCTCGACCTCCTCCTTGAGTTTCACCACCATACTGAGGAGATCATCCACCTGCTCACACCTCAGGAACCTGAAATTCAGCAGTAATCACTGGGAAGAATTTAATACTTGAGCTTAGATTTTGCTAGATGCAGAGTGAGATTTTCAAGTCTTTATTTCCATTCTCACTGTGTTGTTAGATAAATATTGAGGTTTTTTTGATTGGTATTCATTTTAACCACTCATTATTAGTGATGCTTGTAAATACTGTAAATACCAAGAGAAGACAATTTATTAATCTGTCACAGAGTGCATTGAGTGACCAAAGTCAGTTGTAAACCAAAGGTGGAAGGAACGGAAGCGGTGAGAAGGGAAACTGCAGAAGTGCATCAGTTCAAGTTTTTTTCCTGCTGTGGTAGCACAAGGGACTGACACTGAAACTGGTGTTCTCGTGAGATATACTGGTATGGGTATGGACCAAGAGATTGTCCCTACCCTTCTAAACTTTCAAATTCAAATGACAAACCAGACAAGGGGTCGGGGACAGTGCGTTGCAGAGGTGATGATTTGCAATTAAGAGATTAAATCGCATGCCCTTTGCTGTCTGGACAACAGTGGAGGATTTCCACTACAAGCTGCTGCCTGGTGCTGGGACACCTTGGCTTGCATGAACTGTGTAAAGCCTCTGGAGCAGATCACATCCACCTACAGTTCTCAGATAGAAAGGAAAGCTCATAATTGGTGTTATGATTCATAATTTAAGAGAAACTGTAAAAGTTACTGTAATTACACTGTTATAGATTAATATTAAGTCAACCAGTGAACCATGAGACAATTACTTTTTATGGTTTTATCACTTTATGGTAATTCTTACATACATTTCAGAAGCATCCACTGGCCCCAAGTGTCATCAGGGCACCACTCAAGACAGGTGCTGCATACAGCAGTAGTTAATTGGTCCTGACTCTGAAGACCCTGTGTGGTGGATGTAACACGTGCTGGATGGGAGGAGGAAAAGAACCACAGGTTGCTGATGGGTGCACAATGGCCACACAGGTACTCTAGCAGAAATAGTTATGGATCCTGGTTCTGCCACTTGCATATTCTACTTCAATGAACCATTGCTCCCTAGTGAGTAAAACAACTTTCCCACAAATACCTTTGTCTCTTACAACCTGTTGTTGCTAAGTAGGTTTCAGCTAAGGAATTGCACTTTAGCTGGGCATTTGTAAATGTTTTTTTTCACGTGGAATTATGTATTAGGTTGTTTGGTATCACATGATTCTGCGGCATGTCTGGGTGACTTTAAAAAATAGAGAGTGTATAATGAGTACTATGCTTTATGCAGGTTGTGAGATAAATCATATAGTACGTTTAAATTTATGAAAACTTTGATTTTTCTAATATTTACATACGTGTTCTGGTAGTATTAAATGATACAAGCAGTGAATTCACTACTTCTATTCAGAAAAAAATATGAATGAATCAATCTTTGTATCATACAGCCAGCCACAGTCCCTAAGATAATTAAGGCTTTCTGACATTTATTTTACATTAAAGAAGAGGGAGAAATTATGAAAATGTTTTCAGTGGCAAAGAAAAAGGAGTATGTATGGCAGTGTTTTTCAAGTGTGCAGTTCTATTGATTTAAGCAACCTGTAAAAGGACAAATAAGGGAAGTGATACACCAGCCCAAGTAGGAATTGAGTATTTACTCTGAATTGCTCATGTTTGCTTCTGAAAATTCATAACCTGAGGTAGAACTGAAAAATAAAAGAGAAAAACCAAGCATGCAAAATCAATGGATGTGCTGGCTAGCTACCAGAACGTCTTTATTTTCAATAATGACATTCAACCATGTTTTATATCTATTTATCCCTGAACTCATTGGGCAGAACAAAAAAGGTGCTAATGTTAATACCTCATGAATATGCACAGGAAATATTCCTGTTTCCTTTTGGTTAAATATCAACATTTATACTACCTTTTTTTTGTGTGTGTGCTTAATAAGAATGACATAGTGGGTGCTGTGGGCTAAGACAGTTCATTAACATCGTTCTCTTGGGTATTTTTGACATTTAATTTCATGACACACGTGAAATGAATGTAGATCCTACATTTAGTTTTTGCATATTAAGCATTTCTTTAAAAAAAAAAAAGTCAGTAAATGTAGGATGTCCTCAGAAATTGGACACTTTCTGAAAGGAGACCCTCATTTTTGGGAAAAGCAGCATCTGATGAGCAAAAGGAATCCTCACAAATGCTTGCTGGCATCAAAAGAGAAGGGATGCTCACTAAACTGAGGTAGCTGTTCTGGGCATTAACCCGAACAGCCCATCAGCACCAAGCCTACTTAGCTTCACTACACGCCTGTTTTATCCCACCCCCACCAACTCTGGTGTACCGTTCAGTTGGGTGTGGAAAACCTCATGAACATATGGAAAAGATGTGGATTGTCCTTCAGGGGCAGAAGACAGAAGGGACAGATAGACAATGTCAAAGCATTTCATATAAGAACTCACTTGTAGCAGTTTTGTGTTTGATCAATGTCATTTTAGCGTGTCAGGGTGTCGTTGCCAGCACAAATGTATTCCTGCACAAATATAAACATTTCATGTAAAATGTGGGGGCTGTTTTAGTGTTTGAATATTTTGTTCTGTTCCAGGGCAGTACCTACAAAGCTTACAGCTACCAGAGCTTACAGCTACCAGAGCTTACAGCTACCAGAGCTTACAGCTACCAGAGCTTGTCACACTGAAGTCAGCTTTGTTCATCCACGTACAGAGACTGGTTGTAGACACACTGTGGGAGCTGAAAAGATGTAGACCACTTTCCATTCCATCAGTGGAAAAGTGTCATGCCTTGGTACAAGATGTGTGTAAAGCACCTACTTGCAAATGATGTAACTGTCAGAAGGGTGACAAGTGCATCCAGAAAGTCCAGTTCTGTAGATGATGACATGCAGGAAGCAACCCATTCTTACCTGAGTTTGCCTTAAGTTCCTCAATCTGTTTTATGCAGAGCTCTTCTTTAGTGTGGTTAGGTGTCAAATACCTGTTCATCTGCTTTATCTCCATGTCTTCAGTTTGATTCCTGGAGAGAATGGAGCAATTCTCTGAGGATCAATGCAGGACAGTAATCACTTGTAAAAGTTTATGTGTATCCCTAGGTCATTAATAATTTTCCTGTCCCAGGAACCCCAGAATTATTTTCAGTAACCATATTTTAACCTTGTACAGCAGTTGTGGATTTCAACCACCTTTTCCAAAAATGATTGAGCATTTAGAGTAAGCACTGGCTTGCTCTGTATCTGCTAGATGTGCTCTGGCAGAACTACTGTTCTCCTAGGAGAGAAGATAACCAGCATTAGAAAGTAGTCCTCATTGAGGCAGATCTTGTTCTTATGAGTTCCCAGGTAAATTAGCAGATGGCCCCTGGGATGCAGAGTCACCCATAATGCCCTGCTCTAGGGAGGAAGGTTTTTTCTTCTCTGAAATTACAAACTTTTGTCATTACAATTATTTGAACAGAAAAGACTCAGAAGAACTCATGGGTTTTCTTTTTAAAACACATGTGTAGTTTGCAAGAATTATTTCTCTCACATTTTTTAATCTTGGGTTTAACAGAAAGGAGAGTTTTGACACTGACAGTGTCTTGATGTGTGGGCTTGTCTCTGTTGAACCCTCCTGTGTTCTTGCATCTGTTGCACATTCTGCTAGTTCATAGAAAGGATTTTAAAACACAGTTA
Source organism: Caprimulgus europaeus (assembly GCA_907165065.1). The sequence continues at coordinate 1,051,921 of OU015543.1, read as the reverse complement.
CAAATGACATTGTGTTTTTAACTTTTCTGAAGACTCTAAATCTTGCTTGGCATAAACAGCAGACTTATTTCTGATATCTTGGAGAAAGCAAAAAAAGAAATCTTAGAAAACTGTATGAAGTTCTTATAGGCAGGTGAATAAAAATTTCCTTAGGTGACACAACATGATTGTCTCCTTTCAGATAGCCACGTGTCATGATACTCAGCTTTCAGGGATGCTTGTATTTTCACACTTCTGTACTCATTTTCTCTTATAAAGCTCTGCACATTCTCTGTATGAGTAAATATTACCAGTCTCATCCTGTACCTGAGAAATTGAGCTATGAGTTGCTGATAGTAGTCATCTAGCATCAAACATACTGTTAGAAAAAGAAAAGGAAGATTAATGTGATGGTGGCCTAGATGCCTGGATTTCAGTCTCAGATTCTGAGTCTGGTATCTAAAGGAAAAGCTCAACATTAGGTATTGAAATATTCTTCCTAGGAAATGAAGCCAAATTAATAAGGTTGTATGGGATAGAAAGGAGAGCATTTTTTCCTCGAGCTCCCCCAGATGGTCTCTGTAGGGACCAGCAGACTGCTGGTGTCGTTTTTAAGATTGTGAAGTTCATATAGAGCAGGTCAGTTTGAGGCTGACATGAGTTTGCAAGTTAGTGATGAAGAAGAAGCAATGAGGGGATTATTTTCCAAAGAGGGAGTTCAAATATTTTACCTGCATGTTCTTTCTTTACTTCAAGTTCCTCCTTCAACTTCCAGCTGAGGGTTTATATATACAGCTTTGTGACAAAACTCAAGGGGAAAGGAGCAGTATTGTAACTTTAAAATTTATGGTAGAAGTCTACTTAGAAGATGATAAAGTATCAGCACAGGGAGGAAGATACCCTGACTACGATATCCTGCAATGCTCTTGCCCTGTCTGTGGTTCCAATGCTAAGTGAGTTTTCACCTAACGTGCAGTCAGAGCACCCTGTGAGAGAAGAGGCGCTTGCTGATGATGGAGCATTGGAGAAACAAGAGTGCTCTGCGGGTTTTGAAGGAAATCAGGTGAAATCTTCCTCCAGATGCCGTTGCTTCTTTATATGCTGTGCTCCACTGGCAGAATACAATGATGAAGCATCTGTCATGTCAGTGTATGACGCAATATATCTGTGATGAGTGATGTCCTGAACACAAATTCCTTGCACCATCTTATACCCCCCTTGGCCTATACGTAGTCAGACTCATCAGGGATGATGCTGCACGGTGCAGAGGCACCGTATTGATCCTGTGTTAGTGAGATCAATGCTCCACGGCCTCTGAATTACCTTTGTCATGTAACAGGATGGAGGCTGAAGAGCTAGGTTGAATAGTTTATCACAACCTGAAGATCAAGCTGTGATGGGGTGGGAAACTTGGCTAAAGGTGAGGATCCTTTGAAACAGAACAGCTGGTTCCAATAACTGCTCCTGATTACAGGCTATAAGAGCAGAGCCTGAGGTGGGGCTGCCTCATTAAGCTCTAGAGTGCAAGGTGGTGGGGGCTCTTGGTGGTGAGTTCCCAGAGACAGGCAAAGAAAGGCAGAGCCTGGGAAGCACACAAAACACATCAGAAGGAAGGGAGAGAAGTGGTTCTAGAAACTTCTGCATACAGATTTATTTGCATGGGCAGCAAATGAATGTGCAGGATCCAGTGCAGCAGCATCATGAGAAGCACTCTGGGAATGGAGGTAAGCTCTCTGTAAATGCTGGTTTCTGTTGGTTTTGTTCATGGCTCATCTCAATGAGTCTTGTTAGCCTAACCCAAATCTGGGGATTTGTTTTGTTAAATTAATGTGGAGAGCATAGTTTGGGAAAGGAGGGGCTGCAGTATTGTATATAACTGTATTCTATGTGAGGAAAATATTTATCATCCTTTTAATTGAATCAAGTAACAAATAAATGTGAACTCGGGGATCTCTTACAGGGCAAAGTGGGGAGACACTTTTAAGGTTCTTTTATTTTTCTTGAGTGATTTCATAGAGCTGCTCATAGGCCTGAGCTACTGGTTCCTAAACAAGCAACAGGTATTATATCCCCAGGTCTCCTGCCTGGTCCCAGCAGATGTAGCAGATTGCCTTTCTATTGTACTCAAGACTATACTGGCCTGGCATAACAGGATCTGAGTAAGGGAGGGTGGGCAGAATCTTGTGTGAAGATCTGTAAGAGGAAATAGAGGCTGTGCAGTTGTTTTCTTTTAACTAATTCAGCCACTTCAGTAGCAGCGGATTCAGGACTCACAAGCCAGATGCAAATAATTTTTTCCAGGGAAATAGGAAGTTAAAGGAAAAAATGGAAATGGGGGAGTGAGCCTGAATTCAGATTGCCCTCTCTAGCCCTTTCCCTTGTGCCAGAGGCTGCTCACAAGGCAATGCATTTTACTCCCCACAGCTCAAGGCTATGCCTGAGGGCACCTTTTAGTATTATCCACTTATACTAAAGCTGCATACCTGAGACCAGCCACAACAGTTAAAAAGATTTCGCAGAGGAGAAAATCCCAGCCTGCCTGTGGCTCTCTAATAAATAAATAATAATAAAAAATCCAGCTGGCTTTGTTTATAAAGACAATATGTCTCTTAAAAGCAATAGTTTGTTGCCAACCTGGACTGACACAGACTTTCAAAAGCAATTTGAAGGACAGTAATGTACTGCCACACCCAAGCTCTCCTCACTCTTCAGCAAACAGGTTGTTCATACATGTTCTAGGCTTCCTAACACATTTCCTTCCACTTCTTAAAATTATGGCTATTTAGTGATATACCTGCTAGTGTAGAGACAGCAGAATATTAAATAAATTCTGTGATGCTTCTGTAGAAGGACACCCTTGTAGTAGCAGAATGATGGTAAAAGCTGTCTGCTTTAGACAGTCCCTTTGATGGGGAAAATTCAATCAGATCTCTTAAAAGTGCTTTAACAGAATTCTAGCAATTCTTTCTTGTGTTTCTGCCACTTTCCTGAGTGTCTGCAGTTGGGACTTCTCTATGTTTGTGCTGTACATGGGTGACGTGGGAAAGAGGCTCCAGTGTGATAGTGTTAATTTCTTTTTCAAATCATTCCTAGAGGCACATCTACCCAGTGACAAACTCTTAGTGCAGCACTTTTACAGCTGAGCCCCATCACAAAATCTCCCATCCTGTGTGAATGGCTGGGCTCTGGTTCTCTCTCAGTCTAAGGCTAAGGGGCATAACCCTGCAGCTGCAACAGATCAGTCGTTAAGATGATGGGAAACAGCTGGTGAGCTTGGCAGTCCAGGCTTAAATTTGAAGGTATTTTTGCTTCATACCTTGACAGGGTTTCTTGGAAACTAGTTTGGTAGTTTGTATCCTTTGTCCCTGAATAAGCAGTGATATAAAATTAGTAAAGGCAGGCTGAGAGAACAGAAAAGATTATGTTTGTGCAACAAAATGTTTTCCCAGACTAAGTTTGGAGCTCTTGGTCAGAATAACTTGATATTGTTTCTTCTCCAGCTGTGATGGTTTTATGCTTTATTCCCATTTCCCCTATGCTACGATGAGCCTTAGTCAGGCTCACGTGCAGCAGTGCTTAAGGGAGTGTAAGAGGACAGAAATATATCGGCTCCTCTTTTTGAGGAGCACAGCTGGGTGGTGACTAAGGAGGGAGGAGCACAGACAAAATCTACCACAGGCAGGCTTTCCTCAAGAAAGACCTGGGAAACTTCACGGTTTGATTCCTCAGGTCTGTGTGTGTAAAGGTTATTTCACCCCTGCATGTTGAGGTTGCTAAACTGACTGGTTTTTAATGCTGTGAAATTATTAGGTTTTTTTAATGTGTGCTGCTGAAATGATGTGAACCTCCCAGCTCTGATGTGGCACCTTTCCCCTGCCTGGAGCTCAGCTTCTTCTTGCAATTTGCATGATAAGAGAAAAACAATGAAACAAATCCCTTTATGCAATGCAAATGTTTTTGGTGCTATGTAGTAACTCAGGGCTGTTTTGATAGGAGGAAGTTGGTGGAAAGAAAATGACATTCTGCAACCCAGAGCAGCAGGTTTGATATCACTGCTATTACTAAAGAGTTGTGGTTCCTTTCTTTTAGGTGGTGCCCAAAGCACTTCTCAGGCTTTCAGCTCGGCCTTACTGCAGATTTCATAGGGATTTTGCTACTAGTGCCCCTGAAAACAAGGTGGAAACTTAAAAACAAGCAGACAAAGCCAAACAAAAAACGTGAGCAAAACAAATGCATGAGGAAACCTGCTTCCCTGTGAAGTCAACAAACGCTTTAAGGGACTTTCGCTGTTCTCTGAAGTGCTGTTAGCAGAAACAAAAGAAAACAAATGTCAATAATAGTCTCAGTGCAGACTGCTTTGCATTAGAGCTCAGACTCGCTGATTGTTGGCATTCTGGAAACAGCAGAAACTCTTAGGTTGCGGCAAGAGCAGGGTTCCCTCACTTCACACCTGAACTCGATTCCTTCTTTGCTGTGTCTTGAGTCTTACCAGGACAGGGTCTGTAGCGCTTCACAGTCCCGAACTAGTAGATATCTGGCACCACGGCAGCTGAAGCAAAATAGATGGTTTATTGCTGTTTGTTTTTAAGAAGCAAATGCCTTTAATTCCTTAATTGCAGGAAGGCAAATAAAAAAAAAAAAAAAAAAAAATTCTGATTATATTTTACCCCCAAAACAGTATTTTGCAGAAAGAGGAAAAATACTGTGTTTTGTAAGCTGGTTGTTGTATTTCTGCACAAAATGAGTTGGGGAAACCTGTGTTGTATGTGTGTGGTGGCTCACACACTGTATTTTTACTGGGTAATTTAAAAGAGGCTATACACCAAACAGAGCAAGTGGCCTCTTGAGCTAGGCACACTGCAAATATAGATGTGTATACCCTGTTCTGCCCCAAAGAACTTGAAAGACAAAGTACTAGCACAGAAAGAGGAACATGGAAACAGACAAAGTATTTTTTGTATACTAAAATTACAAAAGAAAACGAGTGTAAATACACAGCTTGATAGGATGGTCAGGTTCGGAGGGTAGAGGCACTTCCAGTACACTAATGTGCTTCATAATGGTGTTTTTAAAACATAAGTTCAACTGTGCTGCTGTCTAGCTGTTATAGTGGTGAAGTTGGATGTGCTGCTGAGACTTGATCCAGATTTCCCTGTAGCTAGAGAGACTCTTGTGTTGCAGGTACACACTGTTCTTCTTGTCTCCAAGGCAGATGTGTGCATTTAATTGGTAACTGCAGTACCTCTGCTCCTCCAGACACGTATCATTGGACTCAGCCGTTCACATAAGGGTGGATTTGTACCTGACAGCCCCCCAAGACTGCAAAAACCTCTGTCAAACCACAGGGAGGGTCAATGTGTGATAGAAATCATTGGGCTGTTGCTTAATTTGAGGCAGTTCTGTTAAAATAGCTTTACAGTTGTGAGGTGTTTTATTTTGCTTTTAGTTAAAGATGTAGTTAAGAGTTTTTGTTAATAAGGTTCAAAAAGAAAATCTTTCCAACTGAGGTAACTAAAACAAAGTCAATGTCCTAAACCTGGTTCTCTTGATAGAAGCAATGTTCTTTTCCAGGCTGAAAAGAAAATGAAAAGACCTATAGGCTGAAAATCCTCAGTGCAAAGCACTGACTTACATGCAGCTTGCAGTCAGGAATTAATAAATGGCAGAGAAATACGAATTTCCCACTGGCTGCTTTCATGCTGAAGGGTTCAGTCAATGAATGCCCAGGAAGAACTTTCCAAGTAGTGAAATAATAAAGCCTGCATTGTCCACGTGCCTTCTCATCAAGCTGTCCTAAGACTTCTTACCAGCATCACTATAAAGGAAAGTTTTATGGGAAGTAAGTACCTCAATGACATGTTGGAGCAATTTTTGGGACCTCTTCCTTAGCATGAGAAGCAAGGTGAAGAAAAGCACAAAAATGCTTGTTTGCACTTACACCAGAGTAGGTGATGGAGGTGGCTGCTGTGAATCCCTCAGGTATTGATACTGCAGTGCTAACAAGTAGGCAGGGTGAGGGTGCAGTTTTATCCCTACTGTTCAAATGAGGAACTAAGATGCAAGAACCTGTTTAATGTAGGGTCCTGGACCTGAACACAGCTTCTCCAAACAGCCAGTAGCTGTGCTGTGAAGCTGCCCTTACTTGCTTGTCACATCTGCAACCCTTTAATGAATCAAAGTGTTATATCTCCCCTCTGCTGTTATTCCAGGAATTCCCTTCAACACTTGATAACCAGCAATGCTCATCGACCTACTCCAGTAGTGCTTTATGTGTTATTTATTGGTCACTGAATGTGTCCTTTGTGGTTCTCTAATTTAATTGGATTTTTTTCAATTTACCTTTGTTTGTCTCTGGCAAATTGCAAGCATAGTTAATTTCATGTGGAAGTGTTCCTCCTAGAATCACAGTAATAGAAACCAGAATATTATGCCTGTTTTCTCTCTCTACTTATCATGCAATGGTGTGTTTATGTACTGCATCCTTTTCATTAAGCACTACCACAGCCTTCTGTAGGATGTGGAGATGTACCATAAACACAGATTGTCTTTCTCTGTTTAGATTAAAATTTCCTTTTTGAATATTGCCACCCTTATTGTGGTTTAATCCAAGCTCACTCAGCTTTCTGCCCCTTTTCTCTTGTTACTTTCCAGTTATGTATCTGAATGCCATTACACAGAGTCTAATTCCAGTAGTGATTAGTTTGGTGACTGGTCTACCTAAAAAAATTTCTCTGGTTTAGGATTTTCTTGGCCCTTATAGCTGAATCTGTTTGTAATACTTTTGTTTTCAGAAGCATGGTTACCATAGTACTGTTACCAATCACTTTTAAATTGCAATTTCTGTTATATCAGAATTTGCATTGAGTCCTAATTTACTGGTACCTCTATGATGTACTTAAGGTGGTAGATCTCAGACTTCTGTGAGGCTTGGGATGTCCTTGTGATCCAGTGAGGTCTACCTGAGAAATCTGAACTCTGTGTCTGAAGCAGTTCTGGCTTCTGACTGGTTCCATCTGTCACTGTTGTTTGTGTGCTGTCTGCCGTTCAGGAGATGCTCTGCTTCCTTTGGGACTGGGATGGAGAACATGAGCAGGAAGGGTATTTGGATGTATTTGCTGTTATTTGCTGACAGATGCCTGTTTCTACAGGGGAAAATCTCTGCTCTCAGAAGGATTATTCTTTCTCATTTCTCCCATTCTCAAAGTCCAATCATCCTTTTCCCAGTTGTACTTTGTTTCTCTCCTACAGCATAGTTTCCTGACATTCCTTTTGGGTTTGCCTCAGTGTTTTTTGTTCCAATCACAAGGATAATTTGACAGTGTTTCATGATTACTTTATTATGTTGTTAGGAGACTAGCCATTTTCCTATGGTTAATTGTGTGAGCTTGTTTTTGCTAGGGAGTAATTGAGGTAGGGCTTGAAAAGTTGAAGGTTGGATTGCAAATATCTCTTATTGGCCCTGAGTAGGTATGAATAGTTAAAATTCTTGTGTGATTCTGAGCTTAAAGTCTGGGAGTGGTTGATCCAACACATCATTTACTTAGATTTTGACCTGTAGATGTGGTCATAGATGTGCTGATAGATGTGCTGATACATATGAACTAGCTTTCAACTAGGTGATTCCTGAGCTGTTTTCTAGTAGCTCCAGCACCACAGAGACTTCTGGATTTTGCCAAAAGTACCTGGGGAAATGAGTAAATGCTCAGGAGGTTAATTCCTGTCACACCTGGAGCTGGTGCAGATGTATTGCTCACAGTACCTAAGTCAGCTAGTGTAAAGACACCTTAGAGATCTCTGTCCTGTACAGCATCACAGCAGGTGTTAGATCAGGGGGCTGCTACTGGGTGATGGATTCATGGTTGCTTGACAATTCTACTCATAGAAAGGATATAAAAGGACCTTTCCATGTTTTGGGGAATAAATCTAGCTCACCTCAAAGTATGTCTGTGGTGCTTCTGAATCCCAGCTAATGAAGTTCCTCAGATTTGAGGGTAGAATGGAAATAACTGGGAGTTTCCTGGCAATGGGAAATGGTAATTTTACATAGAACTGTTCCTCATAAAGGCTGCATAAAATAAGGGGTCTGCTGTACCTACTTGATGGCTTCAACAAAGCTTTTGCTATTGCAAAGAGAATTGAGGATTTCTATTGATTGGAGTGTTAGACTAGGACCATGAACTTCTGGGGAAAGGTGTTGGTCAGGGCACTTTTCTTTTTTAATTTCCCAAATACTTCTGAAAAGCTGCACTCTGACACACCTCCATGGAGATTCCAGCCTATCCTGTTAGGTGCTGCTTTGGTTGAGTATAAGTGAAGGTATTGCAGGAAAAGTTGGAGGGGGGTGGGAAATATTTCTAAAAATTCCTTTCCCTGGGAAGCTGTTTCTTTATCTTGATGTATGTAGATGTGCAGTAGACAAGGAGAATGCAAGGCAGGCTTGGCAGCTGGTGCAGGGGGTGGGAATAGTGGAACAAATGTCAGAATGTATTCACCTTTTGCCAGGAGGTGTGATTCAGGAGAAAAATATTATGAAACTGCTGTCAAATTCTGGTGGGTCAGGGACTTGTAACGTTTGTCACTCGGCACTTTTGGTGTTTCTAAATGACAGTCGAGAAAAATGAGGCAGACTGGTTGCTTTCATGATGGAAAGAAAATTTGATTTCTCCTTTTCTGAAAAAGGAGTAGCAGGGTAGCACAAAACTATGTTGCACAAGGCAATTGCAGATGAACTGAAAGTGCTGGTGATTTTTGAGTTCTTAGATTAATATTACATCAAATGAGGAAGCTAGGTTAATTTTTAGACAGTTTGACTGGATCTCAACATGGCAGGGAATGGTTACTGATTAAATAATTCCCATGAAAAGGACAAAACATTTAAAAAAAATTATCTTAAGCCCAGACATCACAGCAGCCCAGAGGTGATTGCTCAGAATTAATTTATCAAGCAAATCCTCTTAGTAGGAATGCCCTTAATCTGACAAATGCAAAGATGTTCACTACTCTGAAGTTATTCTGCCACATGTTCCATCTGCTTCACATGAGGAACTGTCTGGCTTGGAGCTTCCAGGAGCTCTCTGAGGGTGGATGGTGTAAAACAGGTGTGTGAGGTCTCATACTCGTGAATTTGTAAAACCACTTAATTTTGGTTGTAGTTACATTAGGAATTTTGTAGATTTGGTCAATATGCCTTGAATCAAACATTTGTAAGCAATGAAAGATTTTGGAAACTTTAGACAAGATCCATGTACACATTGAGGATCAGAAATAAAACAGGCTCTGGAATTGAGCCTGATAAGCAAGAAGGCTTTCTCTAAAAGAGAACTTCAAATAACGGGCCCTCTGCTCCAAGCTACAGACAAGCTCAACTCCTGTCCTGTCCCACCCTATTGACTGGTTCCTAAGCAAGGTTTGCTTTGCCTTATTCACCAGATCAGTTATAAGATTGAAAATTGCCTGCTGTTAATTGTTGGAAGCTTCTTCATACGAGTTAAGAACGTTTGTTTCAGAAAGAAATAGCAGAAATAACTTTACCCTGGTTCCAGCCAGATTGGTATAATATCCAAAACTGCAGAAGATCAGTCTCTGCTTTGAACTTCTGGATCTGTTGATAGAAGGGCAGACATTTTATCTTGGTAGAAGACAAGGTCAGCTCTCTTATAAAACTTGGCTCCTATGTAAATACAAATCTAAGTGGAGCAAAGAATGACTTTTCCTGATTTACGGTGTGACCCAAGTCCTGCAAGTCCTTCAGGTCTGATTTAATGCTAGCACAGTCTCTGTGCTTGACTTTCCAGTTATTTGCCATTCATCAAGAAAATGGATGGATTTGATCTATTGTTTTCTCAGGGGGGACACCACTCCTTACTATGTGCTTCACAAAAGTTCAGAGGGATTCAAGCCAAAGGGAAGGATTTTATTTTCTTTTTTTTTCTTTTGCCTTAAGATTTTCATATGTGAAGGGTAAAAAAAAAAGTTAGGAGAAACAGGAGTCTTCCACTGTTACCATTCACGTGGACCAGGCTGAAGATATGCTGAACCACAAACCCTTTGGCATTTCCATGCATATCTAGATTCACAATGTTGAAGGAACCAGCCAGAAGTAGTGAAATAAAGAAAAAATTATGAAAAGACATAGGGATTTCAGAAATATCTTCTGCTGTGTTCTTTCTGAGTGCATAGACATGACCTTTGAACAGTGAGCTATTGAAATGGCACATGCTAATCTCAGTGGTGAAAGTAAGAGCCACAGCAATCTGCCAGTGAAGTGAAGCCATTTCCAACTGTCTTCAAAGGAATCATTAACATCCTGATAAATATGCACAACAATGAGGGGGCTGCTTATTTTGACAGAGGCTGAACTGCCTGGGAAATTACCTGCTTGCTCTACCTGAGTTTAATTATAAATGTTGAAATGATTAAGAAGTTAACTTCACTTGAGAGGGGGTAAAGGAGAGTTGAATGCAGTCTCTTGCCTCCTGTTAAAATGGTGACTGTTCCTCCAGCTCCTGGAATTGGATATTCACCTGCTGTAGACAGCAAAATGGGAAAAGTGAGAGGAGTTCCTACACTAGACTGGTTAAAAGTATAGCTTTGACTGCTGGTATGTCTGCTCCCTTATGAGGTAGGGATGTAACCTGTGAGAGAGGGGGAAAGAGGATGGATATAATTTCAACCTCAGCAAGGAGAAATGTGCTATATCCCTATCTTAGAGGTCCTTCCTCGTCCCTAACCAAGCAGCCTGCAAAGCTCAGTGCTGACAGGCTGCATATGTTTAAGCTACTCAATGTTTTCACCTCCCACTGGCTTGGTATACTTTGACACGAAGAACCTTGCAGTACTGAGCTCTAAATCAGTTGATGCATTGTCACAGCTCCCTGAATAGATGGCCAAGTCACAGCTGAATTTTATTAACCTTGCCTAATTTTAACTGTGGGCCAAACTCTGCTTCCTTTGCTTCTGTAAGTGATCCCATTGGTTCCACCTCATCTAAGTTACTGGAGAATTACTTGCCTTTGAAGTAGTAACCTACAAGAATAAGTTAATTGATTTTAATTAAACATGAATTAGAGAAACCATTCAGGAAGTAAGGGGAGATTTTGAGACAAACAGAGACTAAATACTCTCCAGTTACAAATGGGAGTTATATGCCACACTGCCATCAAAGCTAATTTTGGCAAAGCTAGAAATTAACTGTGATTTTAAACACCATTATAAGCTAAATGAAAACATTATTTATGCTGCTGTAGTCATCTGGAGGTGTGACAAACAGCAGGTTTTATGACTGAGCCTAGTGCAGCCTGGACTTTGTGAGGTGTGAAGGCGAGAGTGACAGACTAGCTCACCTGGGCCTGCGTGGCATTGCTATAAATGGCAGTCTGGTCACTGAGACAGGAGGTCAGTGTTGGTAGGGATGACAGGGCAGGTAACTGCCCACAGAGTTTCTGCTGCCTGTCTCTTTCCTTGGGATCAATGTCAGCTTCTGCCCATTGGGTGTTGTAGTGGTCATGACTTGAGAGCTTGTTGCATGTGGATCAGGCTGCCAAAACCAGGCTGAGGTATGGAGTTTGTGTCCTGGCTATGGAACTCAGACTGGGATTCTTCCATGACTTCCAGTCCTTTATCAGTCAGTCTAGATGACCTGGAATTCAGTTTAACACTCGAGGCTCTATTTAAACACTATAGCAGGACTCAACATTAAAGAAACATGGCAGAGGTCCACAGATGGTGTGGTAGGATGTGTTAGTTGGGGCCAAAATGCAGAAAAACATTTAGATACAATTTCTATCTGAAGCAAATAACTGCCTGAAACTTGCTGGAAAAATGCTTGAGCTTTTGTTGCTGCTTTTAAAATAGTGCCAGTGTATGATCTGTTGCACTGGCTGTTGTGATACTCCTTCAGCAGCCTCGTAAATCTGAGATTACAAGCTCAGAAGGCCCCAGAGCTTTAGGAATTGCACCTTAAAAGATTTGGGTATTAACAAGTATTTTTGCAAAATAAAAGTTCTTTGACTTAACCTGAGGCTTGGATATAAGGTTCCTAAGGATCTGTGAAGAAGGCTGCATGAGGGAGCTGAGCTGTGCTGAGTGGCAATTAATAGTTTTACCTTCTCCCTGTAGAAACTTTAATTGCTTTCATGTACTGTCCATGAAAATACACCAAGTGTTGGCTTGCCCTGTATTAAAAAAGGAAAGCTATTAGTCTGGCATTTGTTTTCCTTTTTTAATGCAATTTGACCCCAGTGCATATATACAGAAAGAAAAGCACTTGGTCTCTTTGCTGACACCATCAGCCAGGTATTACCTGCTGAGTCAGAGGCTGGCAGTCTGTAGTCAAAACTCTGTGAGAAGGAGCAAGCTGAACACAGATGGCAGAAGTTAATAGTCTGATCCTGCCATCAGGACACATAAAAGAAATTATCATCCACAGAAGACAGAGCAGTTCTGATGGCTTGGAATAGATCTGCACTGCCCTGTGCTCTGTGTCCTCAGTTACAGAACAGTGTTAGCATTCTGCTGCCCTTAGTATTATTTTTAAACTGGCATAAATAATTCCACAAGACTGAGGATAAAGGGGCTGCAGGGCCAAGGCAAGGAGTCTGATTTAGTCTGTAAAGGAAATGCTGCCATTCCCATTGATTTCAGCTGCAACTGATGAAGCATATTACGACGACTGAAGCAATATTTGAATCTGGTCTGAAGGATGATGTTGCCAAGCTGGAGCACATGACTGGTACCCAAGTGCTTTTGTAGCATGGAGACTGCAAGCTTGTTCCCTTTTTCATATTGCAGTTAAACTGTGTTTTGCAGTTAGCAGGCTCCCCCAAATCCTTCTCAGCAATTGGAATCCTAAGGCTGATTATAGTGGCAGAATTTTTCCCCTTTGTGTTTCAAATAAAATGTTTTGCATTGAGACATCACATAGCTAGATCTCAAATTGCAGCTATTTTAACTGTCTGGTGAGGTGCTTGTAAATAAACTGTGATAAACCCTTACTTGTCAGACACATTAACTGAAGTCCTAGACAAGTGGCTATTAAGAAGTACTACCATGAAGACACAAATACATATAAAAAGCTCTGCAATTAAATAATGCCATAAAGCCAGTAGAGAGTTTGGCTTTGAAACAGCACATGTAAATGTCTGGTTTTATGATTGTCTAAAGAGTGGACATTGTGGTCACTAACAAGCTGTCATAAGATCTGCCATTAGGGTGCAATCCAATAAATCTTTACGTTGGTAAAACTCCATGAAACTTGCTTAAATGCTGTCGTGTATCTTGGCATGTGTCATGCTGTCCAACAAGGAAACTTGGAAGCAAATACAGTTTCTAAGAAAATAAGTAGTCACATACAAACCACCACATGTTCTAGTATCTGCAGCGTACTCAGTCTCATGAAAAAACAAGTGTCTAGATAGTTATTTTTATCTTGGGGACAGAAGGTTGGAAGGGAGCTCTCTAGTTCCATATGAATGTGTGAAGCCAGTGGAAAGGATATTCAGTCCAGAAGGATCCATGTCCACACTGAACTTAGTGAGATAGCAGGACATTATGTAAATCATAAATAGCAACAATAATTTCTCTTATATGTGAGAAGGGACAGTTCTTCATTCACATAACTTCCAAAAATTGTTTTATTTATGTTGTTAAATAGGTGATAAAAACATTGAAGATGAGCATGTACCTATACATTTAAATTACTAGTTAAAATAATTATACTGAAGACCTCTAATTAATATGACAAGTTCATAAATATGATTTAGCTTATGATGTGATTTATAAGGTTTTGTAGCATGCTGAAGCAATTCAATGGCATGTATTCAAGGCAAAAATAACTGAGTTGAAGCAGCACGTTGTGAGAGCTGGAACTCCTGTTATAATACTCAGATTTTCCAAGGATGCCAACTAGGAGTCAAAAGTGACTTTGTACTTGTTTTGACTGTGGGGAATGGCTACACAGCCAACCTATCAAATGCTAATCCCAGACATTGCTTCCCTGTAGTCTTCAGTGAGTGGAAGGAAAGGTTGTTGCCTGAGCCAATTTAAGGTGGTTCCATTTCTACCTGGGTTTGCCCTGAAGGGGTGGGTGTGTTGAGCACTGGTGTATTCTGGTACCGTTATTACCCTCTACCATGAAGTGAGGCTCCATTGAAGAGTTATGAATTCTTTCCTCTTGCCTGGAAACTTGATTCTGAAGCATCCAGTGTGCTGGCATAATTCTCTTACTACTTAAACCTGGCACTCATTGCTTTCCTAATCAGGGTGCCTGGAATTCAAGGTCAAAGTTGGAGATGCGATTGAAGTTAAATTTTCAGTGTAATTTTGTGAGACTAATCTTGCCCTCACCCAACTGGCCAGTGCATGGTAACTTTTGCACTAGGGGACCCACTTCAACAAAATTTAGATAATAGATGTCCCCAGGAATGCAAGATTTGTTAAAATAACTGTCAGTGAAGACAGACTAGTGATTCTGTTTAACAGCATGAATGCTAACAGCGTAGGGTCAGCTCAGTTCTTACTGGACAGGAGAGAAGCTATGCCAGCTCCTTTTTGGTTATGTATTTACTATGAGTGGAAATCACTCCAGATTACTTCCCCCTAAGCAGTTCTGATAGAGGGGGATATTTTTCATTTACCTGCTTGTTCTTGCAAAAACATTGGTCATTTTGAATTGAAGAATTGAATGTGTGATTGGTTCAGCTGCCTTTGGCATAATTGTGTTTTCTTTCAGTTCTTTAACTGTTTTTGGTAATGTTCCTTTCAAATGGCTGGTGGAAAATGTGTATTTAGTAATTAGGTGCCCACATTTAGATTAGGGCCAAATAAAACTTTGGGTCAGACAATCAAATCGGATTAAGTTTTGGGTTCAATTGATTAAGACCTAATAAAAGTTGATGGTTGTAGTAAAGCTGAAGTACTAAAGAGTGGAACTCTGTACAAGCAGTTTTGTTGTGAGATTGCCAGCAGTGGGGATTTGAATCTTGAATCTATATCCAAACACAGGCTAACTCTGGAGTGACAGACCTGTACTTAAATTTCCTTCTGACATTGACACAAGATTGGCTCATCTTACTTTAAAATTAGATACAAAAATACTGTATTTTTTCTCCACAGTTTAGGGCAATATACATTTATTTTACACATTTTCCAACAATCTAATTCATGGATTGCAGAACTTAATCATGGACCTAAATCTCCTGGGTAAGTTTTATTTTTCCAGTAAAAGTTTTATTTTCAGACCAAGCTGGTTGTAGAATCTAGAGAAGTTTTTGTCAGAAGGCTTCACTGGTCTCCAGAATAAGTATATGTTGTAAATGGGGTATGGGTAGCTGGGAAGCTGGATAAAAGCGGATAAAAGAAAGAATTAGGAGCCAGATTAAGCAGAAATCTTACAGGGTACTTGAAATGTGAGGTCAGGGATGGTTTCTGGGGTAAAGTACAGGGATGAAATGATGAGTGAAGCCGAGTGTTACAAAAATCGGTAGAGATCCAGTTCTACCCCATACACGTGTGAGGGACGTGTTCACTCATTCCTAAGAGCAAGCTAATGGAAATCCTTCTGATGTCAAGTCAGGCTGTTCCTTTCCATAAGTATGCATGTCAGGCAGCACTAGCACAGATCTGGGCAGCCCAGCAGATGTTCTCTGATAAATAACACTCCTTGCTTTGAGCTGTTCATTGGAGGCGTTTGCTTCACTGATACTCGTAATACAGCAGGATTTCTCTTGCTCTTGTTTCAATTTTTATCCCCCTTTTCTGCCTGCTGCTTTATAGAGTAGTTTGTCTTGTAATCCTTCCCTTATTGCTGGAAAATTGTCCATTTTAAGCCTTGATTCTGCTATCAGCTATGCCAGATCAAATCCAGAGCAGCTGCCCTGGGGAAGGACATTCCAATCCGAGCACTGAACTTGTCACATCAGGGTTATGTTCTGTCCTTTCTATCAGGAGTAAGTCAATAAAATAATTCTTAAGTATTGCTTTTCTCTTACTGGTTTTGTGAATTATATTCAGGCACCAGATTTACAGCAAAACCCTCCTGACCATAGCTCACAGCTGTCTGCACTATTTGATTAATAAGTGCTGCTGCAGGGAGTAGCAACCTGAACAATTGTCACAGTGTTAACTGAAGTATGACGTAAAAATAATTAGTCTGATTTTTTTTTAATGGCAAGAATTATTTTACAACGTAAATATATTATTGTTATTTCATTTTGAGAACCTGTTAGCTATGAAATTGCAAGATAATTTGGGTAATCACTAGGAACAAAAAAAAGCTAAATTTTGCTCTTCTAAATTATGGGAATCTGACTTTTCCCCTACTAATTCCTATCTAAGTTCTATAAGCCTGTGTCTCCATTTGGTTTGGCAATGAAATTTGTAGGTCAATTTGAATGTGTGTATTTGCTTATATAGATGTAAAATTAGTCTAACTCTTTTTGCAGACCTGTAGGAGATAAGCCTCTAATCAATAAATAGGTGTTATTTCAACCTCCCAAATGATGTAACATACCAATTTTGTTTTGAATAAGGACTATATTGCAGAAAATTATGCTCCATTCAGGTACAATTAAAAGGCAAAATACTGTCATTTCTGAAGGAAAATATTAATTACAAATAACTTGTCTGGCTCTCAGTATGGACATGGCAATATCATCTACTGTATGCTGTGAATAAAATTAACTTAGAAATATTTAATTTTATTGCACTACAAAAATATATCTGATAATGGTTTTTTAATTGTGCTATGATTGTTGTAATCATTGTGTGTGTGAGTCACAGACAGGGGATGGTATATCCTGGAAATAACCTCAGCTGTTTGGGAAGAAGAAATAGTCCTGTAGTAAAAGCCCTTAAATGGAGATAAAATTGCTGTAATATGGAAAAGGTTTGAGCATATTAAAATATGGTTCCCTCAGTGCAGTCATCCTAATATTGTGGTCTTGAGGTCCCAGTTTTGGTTGAATGTTGTTCCAGTCATGCTTCTAATATATTTTTTCCCTCATTTTCATAGAAGACATAGATCTGGATCATAAAGGCACAGTTAGGACTCATTCTTGCAAGGCTTCAGATGTCCATGAACATGCAGTATGAGAACAGGCTCATTGAGATTAAATATTTAACTTGGGCATTTCTGTAAATTAAGCAAGTCCATAGGCACTGCTTTCAAGTTCAGGACAGCAAATCTACCAAGGTGAGATATCTGTTCTCAGTGGACAGGGAGATAAACAAAACTTTTACCAAGCTAATATGTTGCAGTCATGACAAAACTGGTGTTTCTAGTGAAAGGGGAAAAAAAAGAGTAGACTTGGATTCCTCTGTTTAAATAGTAATTTTCCCAGGACTGACAGTGGAAGTGAAAGAGGGGTTGTAGTTCATAGACTGTATGGCAAGAGCAGAATTTTCCCAGGATGTAGAATTCATTGCTCTTTATTTTATACAATATTTTAAGCTGGTATTCAATGTATGGCTCTTGTATTGCTTTCAAAGTTCTGCTCTAGCATATTTTGCACTGTCAAAATAAAATAATGATTGTCTATGTTTCTGTGTTACATTAATTTTTCTATGGGTTACAGTAGTGGAATATATAGACAGTGTAATTACATTAATTAATAGCTTTCCAGACACACTGTAAATAGATTGTAAAATAGGTCACAGAAATTGCTGAAACTTGAATCTTCCCTGTCCCTACAAAGTATTTCTAAATTGCTCTCCTCATAATCTGTTATTCCAACATGATTTAGCTCACTGAAATTCTAGGAGTCTGCTCAAGTTAGGATGTAAAGTTCTAGTCCTGGTTGCAAACAGTCATGCCACAGCACGCTCAGGACGTGTTTCAACTGGGAAACTCAAACACAGGCCACAGTGTTCCTGTCAAGCACTTCACAAGCCTGAGACCAAAAGATGCAGGTGAATTCCCAATCAGACATGGAATCAATCAGGAGCAAAACAGACCAGCTTAATGAAGTAAGAGAGAATGAATCAGTGTTTATCAAATTAATCATCAGATAATGAACGTTCTGATTCACAGTCACAAGGAGATGAAACATTGCAGAGAAATATGTCAAGTGAGGAGCCACAGGAATACAAAGGCAAAAGTGCTGAAGGGAGATGATTATTTTAAAAGTGTGGAAACTAGTGGAATACCTAAAAATCATGAAGCCAGGGATCTTGGCTTTAGTCATGTTGACAACTTCATGTGTTTTAGTGAATTGCTTACTGCTGCTTTGGAGGTTGTATTCAAAAAATAGGGCTAAATGCACCTTATGGTGACATCCAGTGTGAAAATGGGGCCTTACCACAAGATAAATGCTAGTACTATAGATTTTGGCTTGATCTGTGCAAAATAACAAGAAGTTCAATGAAATGGGATCAGATCACCAAAGTGTTTGGGCTTTCAGGGAGTTTGTCCCATTTTGGGTAGATTAGGTAATTTAAGGTTTCCTTATGCACTCAGGTGGTGCCTCAGCTGGGATTATAGACCCTTGTTAGTGGTGTTTGAAAGGTATTTGTTGTTTTAAACTAACTTTTAAAGCCTGCCTTGGGCTTTGCCTCTTTGACAAAGCTCTGTTCAATTTGCTTTTTCCATAGTGTTGTGGATGTTTTTATACCTTTAACAGCTCTGCTGCTGGGGGTGGGAGGGAACCAGGTTCTTGGTAATACAGGGATGTGAGCTGAAGGAAACCAGCTGCCAAAGATGGGCAGCTAATTAGGAGCTTTGCTGGTTTGTAGTGGGGATTGGACTGTGGGAAAGATGATTTACAATAGCTGGCTTTTTGACACAGAAGGTAGGATTGTGGTTCTGGGTTTAATTAAGGAATAGCAGTTGTGGCTTTATGTTAATAGAGTAGATAAAATAGCTGAATTATTTGTCTGGAACATTTATAGAATGGACACTGGGATTGTTTTGGTACCAGACATCTTGATAAGATCCCTGCAAGGCTAATGTGTAATAATAGTGTAACCATGGTAATGCTTTTGAATTAGGACTGATGTAATATTAGATGAATAAATTTCTAACTAACAGACTGACATTCTTGAGAGATGCTGTTAGGTGCTCTGGTGTATGATGGGCAAATTCCTGTCCTTATTGTGACTGGCCAAACCTGTTTACCTGTGTGCTAAAAGGACTTGGCAGTAAGGACCTCTGTTTTCCTCTGCTTTTGTATGTGTGGGATGGGGCAGGGAAGCAGAAGGGTTGAAGCTCTTTGGTCCTTCCCCTACTTTGTGTGGGAAATAATTCTTTCAGAGCCACAATAATATTTGAAATAATTTGCAGTCATGTGTGTTGTTGCAGAAGATGAGCCAAGCCCATTCCTGAATTGCCTTCTTCACTCCAGATATCCCAGCTCTGTGGGACATTTTTAGAGTCTTGTTAGTCATGGGCAACTTCTTTTCCTCCAAAACAGTAAGCTATAACAATTAAGTACAACAGTACTGTCTACAATATCTAACCTAATTTATATGAAACTATAATTTCTTTTTCTAATAAACCTACTCTCCATTAGTATCACACTTGGCATTTTATAATCCTACCTACCTTTAGAAATGTAGTTTAATTAATCAAACCCTCATATATCTTCTTATTTCCTGCTGCATTATTTGTTGCCTCTTTGGTTCAGGGTACATCACCACAATTATTTACTACTTTAATTAGCTCTGCATCATTAATCTGTACTGCTTCTCATCTTTCTTCAGGTGGAGTAACAGTTTGCATTTCTGGAAAAGCATAACAGTTATAGCTGCTGGAGTTCCCTTGACATCTTACAGCCAATATCTTACAATGTGTTAAGACTTCTGTGTGCTTCACTGCACATGGATACAGGATTTAAAGTCAGTGTATTGCAGCCTAAGAGGTTTTTTTAGCATTTAAAATATGTTAATGAACACTAGAAAGTGGTGAGCTGATGTTCATGCACATTGAATAGTGGTGCTCTTTATAGAGCTGATTCAGGTCCATTTGTGTTGGTTGAACGTTGGGTTTGTGCAAAGCTGAGCTGCCAAAACAATTGGAAAAGTGTGGTATTGAAGACTTCTCTTAGCTTAGCAGCTCTGTGGATGTCTGATGTTGCAAGAAGTTTCTGTAATGACAATATGATGTCCAACTGGAGTGCCAGGTTCCACACTACCCTAGGTCTTTTGCTGTTCAAAGTTAAGACTGAGCTCTGCTCCAATACACAGTAACTTCATTTTTCATTCACTACAATTGGTTTCTACAGGGTCATCTCATGCACACTGGGCTGGAAACCCTAAAGCAAAACAGAACCTGTCTGCCTGACATCTAGGATCATCTTCCCTCTCCCCTTTTGCCCAGGGCTGCTCTCCTCCAGGGAGCTCTCCCCCATGCATTTGTGGGAAACTGGGCTCTGTGACACATCACTGATATTCTCCCTATGTGAGGAGATTGTGTTATCAAGATGCTTCCTCTGGAGCTCAACTGTTGTTCAGAGTCTAGTTAGGAATTTTATTTGTCTTAAGATTTTTACTTGGTGAGCTTTGTTTTGTCTTATTCCTTGGTGACTTTAAAATGAGCAGACAAGGAAGTGATCAGTTATAGTTTAAAAGTCTTTCTTTTTAAATTCAGACAAGAGCTTTCCTGTAGGGATTCCAGACATCCAGCTAAGCTCCTGCCATGCTGGGTTATTTTAACATGTAACTGCTGTTACATGCAGTAATTAGGTAAAGGAGGCTTCTTGGTTCTTGCTTTAGAGAGCGTGACAAACCTTCCTCTTTGAAGTGAGGTGCACCCTGCCAGGAAAGGGCTTGGTTGTACCTATAGGAGAAAAAATTATGCTGTATGAAAAATTTGAAACATATTACCAACAGCTTCTCACTGTTTTGTCCTTTAAAATTATTCACATTTAGCAGAAAGAGCATTTTGATTTCCTTGATTTATCCTGAGGTTCTCAAAGTGGTCTCAAGAGGATTAAGGTGCACAGTTACATTAATTTAAATTGGAATTACCAACAGTTAAATACCTTAAATGGTTTGGGAAATCTGTTGTTTGGGTTGTTGTGGGGTGGGGTTTTTGGGGGGGGGTTTAGTTGGTTTGCTGGTTTTGGTTTTTTATATCTATGTAACACTATTCAGAGCAATTAACTTGCAGAGCAAGGAACCCTGAGTGTGGTGAGCAGGTGGAATAGTGACTTGTGTTGGTGCCAGGTCTTCTATTTTGACAATCCTGGCTTGATTCAGGGTTCAGGAGCTTCTGGGTGGCCCGTGATGAGAGGCAGCATGTGCAGTCAAGGGCTGCCCAGGATGGTCAGTGCACTCTCAGCTAAAACCATTTCTTTCAGACCATGGTGAGCAGGAACTGAAGGTGAATGGTGCTCCAGAGTTGAGGACCAGCATCTATTCTTAAATCTCGTTTATCTAACGTAAAATATTCTGTTTATATCTCTATGTTAGAGGAACAATCGATCTCCACGGTCCTGTCAGTGGAATACAGGACAATCTGTCCAACTGGTATGTCAGATCTTGGTGCTGAAAAAATGCACTGGTGCCTGTTTTTTACCTTGTGTGCTTTTGGGTACCTTTGGCCCTTCTTTCATTTGCCTATTGTTTCTAATATCCAGGAATAAATCTCCAGAGACCCTGAAGCTATATCTGTAGCTTGATATCAAAGGGCAATGCAGTCATTATGTTAATAGCTAGGAACTTTAGAGACCCCAGTTATATTCTCAGGCTCCCTGCATGATGTTTGGCAAGTCATGTGCTCTCCCTACTTCTTGCACCTCCCTCACAGAAATCATGTGCTCCAGTTATACATGAGAGGGAAATTGGAACTGGTGTGCAAAGCTCTGACTGGAACTGGAGCCAATGTTCCCTAAATCTGTGGGATCATATCCTTAGGAGTCAGAATGGAATTGTCAATATGATACTTAAATGTGACAAGAGACAAATTACAATTTTTTGCTTTTCAAGTAAAGGTCTGAATTTGAAGCATTTTAAAATGGTAAATTCTTAATAAAGAATATATTAAAACCAGTATTAACTTAGTTTTTCAGGTGTTAGATGGTTTGAAAAGCATGAGAAACAGAGAACCAAAAGACAGCATTCTAGTAGACCTATCTTTCTTCACAATTTTGCTCAAACAATTTGTCTTATCCCAGCTGAGTAAATTGTATAAGGAGAGAAAAAAATCTTTGTGAAACCCTCACTGGTCATTAGTAAAAAATTGTCTTGTAAGGTTAGGAATGGTTTAAAATTGAGTTCTGTGGGAGTGGTGCTCCAGGTAAGCCCATGTTGACATACTCTTCTATAAATTACTGGGGGAAGCAAATGGTGCCAAGCTTGTCCAAGTAAATGACCAGAGTACATTATTTCCACAAAGAGGTAGGGATGGGCTGGAATCAAATGTTACATCATGGGTATGAGAGCACCACTCTGGGAAATAAGTACATTAGGGCATGCAGCTTTCTTAGCATCAGCTATTACATCCTTTTAAGCTGTATTTCTGATAGTACATTTCCTTCTTGAAAATTATGAATTTGTTCTATTTTTATAGAAATGAGCTTATTGCAAATTGGTGTACTCTGCTGTGTACACTGCTTTCTGGGCCTCGTGGACCACAGGGCAATTATCAGTCATCCATTGAAGGATTTGAGTAATTTGCCAAATATTATTTTGTTTTCAGATAAAGTAAATAGTTTTGGTACTGAGGGGCATTTAAGTACTCTAACTTCTTGCTTAGTTTATTTAATTTGCCTTGTTTTTCCTGTGTTTATAAACATTCCTGTGTCTGAGTTTTCAATTATTTTCACTGATTGCCTTTAATGTCTTCCATGAATCTGAGCATATGGGAGCTCATCCCAAGATGTAGTTATAGAAGGATGTTAAAGGAGGAGGTCTGTTAGAGGCTTCATTAACAGTTTAAAACACCAAATCCTCTGTGTGAGGAAACAGAATTATGTTTTTGACAGCTGTGGTACTCCTTTAAAAATAAAACCTTTTCTGATACAAATGGCTTTACAAAGGCTTGCCACCTTCTGGTAGTGGATAACTCCTTGTATTAATCTGATGGTGGATTGCAGAGAAGACCTGTGATCCTACCTGTTGCCTATACAGACCATCACAGGAAGAATTAAGCTGCCTGTTTTTCTATGCCTCCAGTAGTGATGTGGAGAATGTCCTTTTAATTCTACCCTCTACTTGCTTCTGATTTTATTTTTAAACTGTCAGTGCTATCTTTTCCAAGGAGAGCAAGTGCTGCCATATGTTACATGTGTGTTAACAAAAGTCTTCATTGCATACAAGCTGTTCCTTGAACACTAGAGCTAATCAGGCTTGGTTTCCTTTTGCCTTACCTCCCATGTTTCCATTCCTCAGACCATTCTTAAACGCAGACAGTTGGTCAGGCACACACTGCTGAGCTGTTGGGTAGGTGAAACATGCCTCCCTTTCTTCTAGAGCATCCCTCCCTTATTTGTCTCCAGCTGCTCCTTTTCAGGAAGCTGATGGGGAATGCAACACCCAAGACCTGTGCTGCTTGTCACATGGAATTCTGGCTGTCCAGGTTCAAAAGCCGTTACCGAGGACTGGCGGTCGTGGTGATCCCACAAGCCTTGTTCCCTTAAGGAACCCAGGCTGAAATTACCCTCCCACATGACATGGTATTGCATCACATTACTTAATGTGTGTCTTCAGGAAATGAAAAATGCCAGGCAGCTTTCATTACCTGCAGCACTAAGTGCACTCATTGGCCTTGTTATGTGGTAGTGCCATGAATTCCTAACACTGCTTTTTGGGCAGAGCTGCGTACCCTCCTGTGCTGTACGGCTCTGCTTCGGCAGAGAGCTCGCTGCTTCTCCTTTGAAATTCACTTTTCTGCTTTCTCTTGCCAGGGGACCATTACTTATTTGTCACCACCTCCCAGGTGGTTTTCGGAGAGGAGCAGTCTCTGTTTGCTGAGGGAGGGCAGTGGGGGGTGGAAGCGGTGCAAAGGCTTTCTGCAGCTGAACTTGCTCTTCCCTTTTGCTACTGCACAGAGAATTCTCCATGCTGGCTTCTTCCCTCTGACCGCTTTGTCACCTTCAGCAGCCAGCCCTACCTAATCCCAGCCTGTGTCAATCAGTGATCCCTCTTCTCCTGCATTTATATATTTCCTTACTTTCAACTTTTCACTGTTTTCAACACATTCTTGTGTCTCTGCTGACAAGTGCTTTTGAACAGATGCCACACTTCACCTTGTCAGATCTGCTCAGAAATATGCATCTGGATGACTTTTCTGCATGGAAGAAAAAGAACTGGCATCCTTATTTAGTCTTCTGTGTATATATCAAATAACTGGTTCAAGGTGGTTTAAGTTGGAAATATCTAGGTGTGATTCTTGTGGGACTTTGATTATTGTTCATGGTATAGAGTACTGCTGTTCATAATGAAATTATAATCAACTCGGTGTTTTCATATAATTACTTTTGCAGCAAATGTAACGTGGTCAAACTATGAAACAGTGCCCCCCATTCCTGAAAGGCTGGATGTTTAAGGATGTTGATAGGTAGGTCCCTTTCAGTGATAACAAATGCTTGAGTTCACAGTAACTGACCCAACACTGCTTTTTCAGTTGTAGGGTTGATTATGTTGATTTCTCCCCATCCCAATCATATGTGCACTCTGCAATTTGTTTAATTACCTTTTCAGTCTTGACCAAGTCCAGTTGCCAGAACAGAGGAGAGATGCAGGTATTGACAATGAGTTTGTCTGAATACCTTAACATAGAAAAGCAAATGAATAAACACCTTCTCCTGCTCCTCTCAGCTTTTGCCCCTGGCTATCCACTGTATCAGTGGTGGATTTTTCTGACTTCCCACAGCACACCTTTTTTTGGTATCCCCTTTTCCTGGGTTTTACAGGTGTGTCTAAATCTTAGTGGTGTTAGCAGCAGACTAACTCCAGCTACTGAGTTCCTTTAATCCCACAACGTGAGGGCAGGATGAATGCATCCCTTCATCTAAAATAGTTCACATTTTAACATTATTCATCTCTGGAAGATTGCTACCTACCAATATCAAGGTGCCTGGATTGCTAAATGTAAGAACAGCACGCTGTGGAGCAAGCAGACTTTCATCAGCCTGTTGTGTATGTAGGTCATAGAAGGTGCTTAAAGGCTTTGTGTGTATTTAAATAATTTCTGTTATCTTTCTTGTCACGGTTGATTCTTGGTCTCAAATTTACTTTAGCTTTCCTCACCTCTAAAGTTGTCCTTATCACAATGTTCTTGAGGGTAACAGAGGTGAATCCAGTTTTCTATTTTTCATTTCTTTTGTAATTTTTTCTTGCACATTTATTGTATGACTCATCGTGGAAAAGAAAATAGCTGTTGGCAAGCTGTTTTCTTAAAACAAAACAAAAACCCAACCAGACAAAAGAACTCCACCAAACCAAAAAAACCCCTCAGGTTTATTTGTCAGATAAATAAAATGAACTAATATAGTCAGGAAACTGTAAAGCTCTTTACCTTGCTGTTTAGTCTTTGACTTCTGAGTGTGGAGTTCAGGTGACTTTCTTGGGGCATTTTACTGCCTTGACACATGCTTATGTGGCCATTTCTTCTCCTGATGTAGGGCAAGGTAAGCCTTGTTGCCAGTACCAGGCCATCTATCTTAAGCTTATTCTATGTGGTCCTCTTCATTTCTGAGTCTTTTTTTTTCTTTTATGTGAGATGATTTGTCCATTATCTTTCAAATATGATCTATGTTGAAATAAGCAGCCCCTGATGGCAGATGTGTGAGCATTGGTACAACTCTAAATCCTCTTCTGCCATGTAATGGGTTGTGTTCTGGACCTCCTGTGCTGGCAGAGACTGACACTTGTTCAGTACGTTCTACTCAGGGACAAGAGCTTTTCACATCACATCTTTGAACTCTTGTATTACTTTTTTTTCCACTTGTTTTGTACCAGCACAAGGGCATTATACTTCATAGCAGAACTGAACTACTTTAAAGTGAATACTGAAAATTGTTGCTGTTCCTTCTAAATGATTTAATTTGGGATACATTTGAGGGAGTGTATTTTATAGAAGACTCACTAGCCCAAGTTTCCCTTAGGCACAGAGCAGCAGTGTGATGCATTGTGCTTTCTTACTGTGATAGTTGCAAGGTATCCAAAGTAATCTTAACACTGGAGGAGGCATTAACTGAGAAGAAAAGCCTTAGAGCAGTAAGTTTGCAGTCTGTATTCCAGTGCATTATGAACTGATGCGTGGACCAACTTCAGGTCTTTTGAGTAGCTGAGACCACACGTTGGAATTGTTCAATGTTCACAAAGCCATTAATAACTTCTGATTAAATGCAGTAATGCAGGATAAGAGTCATCCTTCGTAACATGGGGTATGTTCATGAGGCTGTGCAGAAACTGAGGTCTCCATGAATGGTTCCCTGTATCACTGAAACCAGAAGAGTGCCACAGTTTGCTTCAGTGGATGACTAGACTGAGATACAGAAGACAGGCTGTAGTGGGAAGTTTGGCCTGATTGTCTGAACATAACAGAAGGAGATAATAACTATAAGGAGCTTGGCTAGAGAGCAGAGATGTTTTCAGGCATGATCTGGAGGTATCAAAATCTATAAAAAGATACAAGCTTCATCAGTGTTTGAACTTTCTGAGTGGAACTTTGGAAAACTTTCAAAGTCTAGAAGCCCTTGTGGGAAATTTCTTTCCACAAAGTTTGTTCCTGAAATTGCTGTTGTACCAGACATGAGGATTCTAATTGTGCTACCAGATAGAATGGCCAAGCCTCTGCACCTGGAGTGGCTTGTTGGCAGTCTAGTGATTGAGTTAATTCAGCTGTAATAGCTGGTTGTTTTTAAAATATTTTTTTTCCCTCATTTGTTATTTTGTTTCATGCTTTTTTGGAAAACCCCATGAGCTCTAAATGCAAAATCTTGGATTTGGCTTTGGAAACTGAGCACGTGTCTCCTGAGTGGAGCCCAGTTAAAGGCAGTAGGGTTATTTGGTGGTGTCTATTTGCATGGAACAGCATTTGAGATTGGGCATCAGTGTAGTCCATTAATCCATAAATAAGTGGTGTTACAGGTAAATTCTCAGGTAAAATCAATAGTACTGGTCACCAGGGAAAGTATTACTCAGTGACTCTAAATGCTGAGATTAAGGGCCTTGGTCTGAGTACCAAATTTAAAAATAAATAAGTTAAAAACCCTTAATCCTCCTCCCTGTATCAGTGTGTGGTGATGAGCACTGCCCTTGAAGGCAGACAGCAGACAATCTGATAGCTTCTCAAGCTGAATGCCTCACCTGCTGTTTGTAAACGTGTTCTTCTCTCACTTACCCTGTTACTGAACAAACAGCCATTGATTTCTGTTGCACGTGGTTTGGTTTTTTAAAGCAGCGCCATCCAGGGTTGGACACACGTGTGGAGCCTGTCTGCTTGGTGAGGGACCCAGCTTCCAGCTGCAGACTGCTTCAGAAACTCTAGCTGGCTCTTCTTATTGTTATTGATTCTGCTAATAAGAAAAATGAGCCCAGCTGAAGAGAACACACAGGTTATTAATGCACCTGCCGTGGAAAATGTGAATTTGGAATTTAAATGTGAATTGCATTTGACTTGAATATAGGTGAAGGATAGTTTTACAGCAGAAGGGTGGTTAAAACTGTATGAACATGTGTGCTATTTCTTCCATTAGAGAAGAGTAAATTGTGAAGCTACTGATGCCAGCATTGTGACAGAGGGCAGAGGTTGTTCATTGCTCTGGAATAGGAACAGTGTTTTCAGTAAGCAAAAGGCCCAGTGCATTTATCACATGCAGACTTTGCATTATGTAGGGGTTGTGTATGTCCTTAATGGAATATGTTTATATTTTTATTTTTCTTGTTATCACAGAATCCCATAATTGCCTAGATTGGAAAAGACCTTTAAGATCATTGAGTCCAATCAGTTGTCTTTCACTTTTACAGTGTGTCTTAGTTATATTGGTTCAGTTCTCATGTGGATACCTGATCAATTTTCCTGCCCCTGTGACTTTGATTTTGTGGTAGTACTGGGAGGCCTTTGGCTCATCCTACCTGTTGTTAGGTACTGTGCAAATGCATAAAGCAATGCAGGCTTCCATGCAATATCACTGCTGATGTGCACAACAAAGTGTGGGTAAAGGAAACTTAACCAAAACCAGGAGGCAGAAGAGCAGGGATTTAGGCTGTGGTGTTCTCAGGAGGTCAGGCTCCCTTTTTATTGTTACTTTTTAATTTTTGAAAGTCTCCCTAGTAATTGAAATATGAGTACAAAGAAAAAGAATCTCCTTCAGGATGGGATTAACTCAAGTGCTGAAGTTAAGTCGAGTTTGCCTTCAGATTTCAGAAAATGAAATTCACTCAGCATTCTGGTCTGAACTGACCTCTCATGTAGGTGCCAGAAATCTCCCTGAGGCTCTCCACTGGCTGTGTGTGCTGTCTAGAGTTGGCTAGTCTAATTACTTTAGAGAATCAAACACAAGACTCGAGTTAATCTAGTAATAAGCCTTTTTGCATCCTTACAGTGTTTTAACTTATTAATTACAAGATGCTGGCAGGAGACAGAGCAGTATGACAGTATGTGTAATTGCAGCGTTAAAGGATGACTTGATTACACTTTTCTGTAGTTAATTTCCAAGTATTTGCTACTTTTCATGAGAATGCTTACCTCCATATCTTTCTGGGAGCAAAGTGGCTTCACAGATGTGTCCAAGGAGTGCCTTGCATTAACCATTCCATATGTTAGGAGATAAAGAATACAATAATATTTTCAATGACTTTCCTTGGGTCATAAGTCACTTTCATTTCCTCACTATAGGGCTACTCAGTGCTCCTGATGTGACAAGGCATTATCAAAGAGAATATAAAATGGCATTGTACAATTTAATTAAAAGGTGGACTGCATTCTTCCTTATACAAATAACAGATTAATGTTAATTACTTGCATTTAGAAGAAGGGTCTTATGCTTCTAGGGCCAAAAGTTTTGCCATCTTAAATGTGTGGAAACCCACTGATGACAATAAAACCAGGCTGATTGACACCACCAAAGGATGAATTGCAGTTTTTCTCTGCTTTGGATGATATGATACATTAGATTGAGGTTATACAATCAATAATACGCAGTGTGTAGAGCATTCCACCAGCTCTCACTGCCACTGGGATGACTGAACTGTTTACCTTTTGTATATGAATCTGACTTAATCAGCTTTATCCCTTCTGGAACACTCGCCACAGAGTGTACTTGGCTGCACAACTCTGGACAGAGTAAATTGCCTTGAACCACCTTGCCCAGGTGCCATGATGCTTTTCAGGCCAACAGTTTTTACACAGAACAGCAAGGTGTGTCAGCCTTGGTGCTCAATAGCTGTTATATCCAGAGAGACGCTGATTACACTTAGTCTAATTGGTGAGTGCACTTGTCTCTACAGATTCACAAACCTTATATAAACATTTTAATGCTAAATGCTTCAAAATAATTTATTCACTCACAGCTGTGTCCTTTTTAATTATTTCTGTTACAGAATTCTTTGTTTTGCACCCATTTTTACAGCACCATTAGGAGAGAGGAAGGATGAGGAACCCCTGGTTTGGATTGTAAAACAGACTAGAGAAATGGGTAATAAACCTTTAAAGAAGAAAATGCAGTTTTACTATAAGGTTTTCTGAAACTTACTATTGAAACAAATGTCAAAACAAGCCTCACTTTCCTAAGTCTTTCACAAAAATTTAAAAAAAACCAAACCTAAACACAAAAAACCAAACCCAGGTCTGTTACAGCAGCAGGCCAGCGTGAGCTTGGGCTTGTCTGCCAGGTCTAGCACTGCTTGACCATCACAAATTGTTGCTTTCACAGTGTTAAATAATGCCTGGGATTCTGTTACTGTTCCTTAGCAATCAAATGCTGAAGTTATTTTATATATATTCTTTAGACATCTTCTATAGCTACCACTGTTCTTGTTATGGATACTGATTTTGTCAGTGAAATTCAGCGTGGATGCTCACAGGGGAACAAGTCAGCTGATGAGACTTCTGCATGTATACTTACCTCCTGGGCTAGCCATTTAATTGAATCTCAAATCAATTTTCAATTAGTGGTGCTTTGGCACTTCATATTAACTGTTAGAATTGTGAATAAAGGTAAAGAGAGAAGCATGCAAATCTATAATTACTGTTACCTTAATGAAATGAACATTAGCAGCGTTAGGAAGAGATGTGCTGAGTACTTCAGGAAGAGTTTAGAAGGCCAGTTAACAGTGACATGCCCAGAGATGCTAACCTTTACCAGGCTGGTGATGTGCTTGGTTGGTGCTGCATTTATCCAGGCAGGACAGCTAGATAGAAATTATTCTGACTGCTGTTTGAGAAACAGTGCATCCCTATGTAATGCCCCTGTGGTTTAGGTTATTTTCCCTCTTGAAATAGAAACAAAAACTCATTGTAAGTCAGTCAACACCTATGTCTTAAACCAGCCCTGCTACTGGAAAAAATTTAACTGAAAGACTGAAATGGAATTTCTCTCAAAAAGAGAAACTTGACAGATCAGATTTTGACAAAAATTATTGAAAAACGTATATATGGCACATGTGTCTGAGTGCCTTGGAGAATATAGCAACAAGTGGAGTTTCCATTTAAAGTTGTCTCAAGAGTTTCTAAGAAGATCTAGTCTCTGGTTTTCTAGTTGGTGGAGGACATCTGTCTTCTAGTGCCAGAGGCCTCAACCCTTTCCTATCGGTCCAGCTACCTGACCTCATAGCTGGGATCTGGTCAGCAACGTTGCATTCAGTTCCATATGGCAAGTCTAGTCCAGAGTGACCCTTATTTTGCAACCACTGCCTTTTAGGATGTTTGTTTAAAACAGTTGCAACATAAAATCAATACAACAGAGCAGGGCTCAAATGGTAACCACTGAAGATGGGAATGCTGGTTCCTCTGCTAACCCTTCCACGTGTGTTGGCATTGTTTTTAGCATGGGGGTTTGTGTTTCCCTTTCCCCAATTTCCAACAAGTTCTACTTCTGTACAGTCTAGGTGACTTTCTTTCAGGTGTTTCAGTAGAAAGTCTGCCCAGGTCTTTCACAGGCTTGTGGGACATGTTTAATGGCTAACAGGGAAGAAGTAGTTGGAGTCTTGTAAGGACAAACTGGATGGTCTTTATATTTTTCTTTTCTGCATTCCATGGGCTGTGCCATTAAAGGACAAATGGAAGGTGTTAAAAAACAAAAACAAACCAAAAAAACCCAACCTATGCAGTTCCCAGTAGTAAATCCCAAGTTATGAAAGTAATGTAATGTTGCACCTATGGTATCTGAAGCATGTATTAGTAAAATCTTTTCCCTTCAAGCAGTTCTCTGACAGATGTAGATTCTTTTATTTTTTAACATTCACCCCAAGCTTTTTTTAACTACAGCAGCAAGAAAATCTCCAACAATATCTGCACATAGGTTCTTGCTACTGAGCACCTACTGATGTGCCTCTTCCTTAGCTGTATTTTAAACACAGGTGGCATGGAGTGCTGGCTGATCATCTTAGTGCTGTGTGCGTTTCTGAAACTGCTATTGCAGTTCTTAATGACAGACTGTTGAATTTTGCTTAGGCTTGTTAATCCTCTTACAGATTCCACTTGTAGCAGGACAACCACTGTGCTATTGCTGAGAACTGGACTTGAAAGCCTGTGTCCCATCCTGCAGCAAATTCAGATCAAGTGCATTTGCAGTAAGCAGGGTTTATCTCTTTGGTCTCCTGCCAGTTCTAACAACACTCAATATCTCCTTTGCTCCCTGGTGAGTGGTAGAGCAGCCACAGAGCTGCATTGATTTAGTGTGACTGCTCAAGGCCCCAGGACTGTTCTGTGAGCAAGAGCTGAACAAGTCACTGGAGATTCCCCCCGTCACAGTCACCCTTCCTGGGTTGTTCCTTTCATACAGACTGGCACTGTATCGATTCTTTGCTACTGGAATGGTCCCTGGAGGACGGACCGGTGCTGTTACATGCTGATGCATTGGTGTCCTTTGCTGTTCTTCCTACTCCAAGTCAAATATAAGTAGTAATGGAAAAGTTGCTGGGAAGTTTGAATGCTCCTATGGATTTTTTTTTTTTCTGTCTTAATATTGTTATCATTTCCTGGCTGATAGATACGGTTTTCTTTAGGTGTACCATAGCCAGAGATGGCCTTGATTTAGCATCCAAGCTTAAATCTCTTCCAATTATGTCAAAGTTCAGAGCTAAGACTGGATCTTATGTTTCTGACTCAGACCCATTTCTACAATTTACAGTAGTAATTACAGTAATTCATAGCTAAAAGACCATCTCTTGTGATGCAGTTTAAATTGATTTCCTGCAAACTGTCTCATGTATATATTGATTAGTATATTTTTATCTGTATTGTTTTATAAATCGATCTCTTTATTTTTCAAAGAAAGTTTCAGGTGTGTGTGACAGTTCTAAGAAGCAAATAGTGTTTCTTTTTATTACTTTCTCTTTAGACTTGGCAGTAGGGCAGTTTGAAGATGAGAATTCCTTTGAAACCAGTGTTTTTCACTACTGCATTGCTAAATAAGTTTGCTGGAGGAGGAGAGGGAAAGGAGGTCCCTACTGATCTTCTATATTAATTTAGTGTTGTTATGCTATATTTTCTTTCCTTCCTCTTACTCCATAGACCCATATGACTGTGGTTTGAATTAGTGTTGGGAAGCAGTCCTGTTTGTACAACAGAGAGGGACATTTGATGATGGCCCTGTCCCATTGGCTTTGGAATCTGGATGAAGTCCTTGGTCCTGTAGTGAGTGACCTGCAGTAGAGAAGTGACAGTGATAAGATGCTCTTGTTGAAACAGCACATGAAATACACAGTGACAAAGACTAGCAAGAATGTGGTGTGTCTGGGGAAAGCCAGCCATTGTGAAGGTGCAGCCTTCACCACACAGAAGATTTGGCTACAAGTTTATAGGAAGATGCCTTGCAAACAAATCTTGAAAGCACTGGTCATAGAGATGTTTTATTGCATATTTGACTCTTCTGTGTTGCTCCTTGTTAACTCTTCTATGTCAGTGCTATGGTTCTTCTAAGGTGAAAAAGACCACCAGTCAATAAATACTTAACAACAGTATGAATTATGTAAAATAGAATATACAGTTGTAAGGGGGAAGCACAGATTAATGGGTTTGGGTACCAAATTCCATAAAACCCAAAGCACCCTGAATTTTGACAAGCAAAACAGCATAAGCTGTGATAAAATGAATGTTTGCAACTGCTCCTACAAATTTCTGGATGTTTATTGAAATGTTAAATGGGCTTATGTGTGAGAAGCCATTGGTAACTGTAATTAAATTTTCCCTAAACACATATAATTTATAGCACACTTATTCTCTGTAATAAGTAAGAATTTAAAGGCTTAAGGAGCTTCAGATGGAACTGCAGCAGTGTCTTAATAAACTTCTGCATCTTACTGAGTACTTCAGCTATCTTTAATGACTTCTACTGTTGAAGTGCCCTAGAAGTTTATTTACCAGTCTCTATTTACATTAATTAGTATGGGGGTTTTTTTCCAAATCAAAACATTTATAAGCACTTTAGCTCAAGATATTTTATTCTTGTCTCATTTGATAAAGTTTTAAATGATATTGTTTCACCCTGATATTGACTGCTGCAAGTAAAAATAAAAATGTGTATCACTTCTGTTCCTGAGCCAAATAAAAGGAGCTGTATGTGATACTCTGGGGAAGAATAATCAAAAAGAAAACATTGCAGAGAACCTGCCATCATCTCTTTCCAACTTCTGCTCAGCTCGTGATGGCCGATTGACAAAGTTTGTGTGCCAGTGCAAAGGCTGGTGCTGGGCACACTTGAGAATTAGAGCAGATACCAAAGTTGTGCTTTTCATGCTGGCTCTGTTAACAGCAGATTTCTGCCCAGACCAATGCTCTGTCAGCACAGGCTTTGTCTCACCTCTCTGCACCAAGGCTATGCCAGAGTTTCCAATGTAATTTTACAGGGCAGTAGCTGATGTGAATTATGCCTCTCTTCTTTCAGTGAACACAAAGATAAAGCAGGGAGTGCTCTGCTGTCTTGCACCTGGAATGTTTATTTACATATGCAGCAAACCTTTCTGGAAGATGTTACCAGAGTGCAACTGAAATTCTTTATTTCACTATGTCACTTAATCCATATTACACAGCTGGTTTTTTATTCAACACTCTCACTGACAGAATATTGTTACTCTCAGAACCTTCCACTGCCCATGGTAACTCCACTGAAGGATAATCAGGCTGTGAATTTTGTAACTAGGCATAATTTGCAACAGTTATTTCAGCTCTGTGCATTGATTATTGCTACTTAACATTTAAACACAAAGTAGTGCTGTGACACAAGAATTGGCCCAGTAAATAGCGAGATTGCCAAGCCTTTCTGTAGGTTCAGAGGAACTAGCCTGTGTGCATGTGTGCAGATCCTGCAGTGTGGGCAGCATTGTGAAATATAAGTAATCTGCAAATACAGAAGAAGCATCTTCATTACTCTTCTGGCAACTTCAATATCTTAAAATTTATATTCACCACAGACAGGATGCCTTGGATCATCTAATTCTCCATTTGAACCTGACTGTCTTTTACAAGCAAGGACAGCTCAGCAGTGAATATTAAATTATAAAAATGAGAAAGATTTCTTTGAAAGGACAGAATACATTGGTAATGTCGTGTGTTATAACCTATAAACTGTACCTGTGTAAATACTGGAAATGCTGTCAGGCTTTTTGGAAAAACAAACAAAAAAACAAACCAAAAAACAAAACTTGATGTTTCCAGCAAATAAATCTTTCTAAAATGTTGACCCTTTATTTTTCTTGAGCCAGTTCAGCTATGGAGAAATCACCATGATCAGGAATGCTCCATCAAGCTGTTATTTTCTGTGATAACAAGTGTTTGTCAGACTTCTCTTACAGCTTGTAGCCTGGACGTGGAAATAGAGAGTGATGCATAGGAAGGGAGGGTGAAAGTCCTGCAGTGCTGTTTGTCATCTTTACAATTGTCTGGACAAGTGTCTGCCTTTTTAGTGCTTTAATTATCACTCTTTCTTAGGAGAACTTATGGTTATGCATAGAAAGTAGTGTTTTGAGAATTGTTGGTAAAAGAAATCTCCTTTGCTTTGTTCCAACTTAAAACACTTCATAAGTATTTCAGGACTTGCTCATTTCAAGCTGTCCAGGCAGATTAACGTTGCAATTGCTACCCGTGGCAACTAGACAATATTGGTGATATGATGAATCACAGTATCACTCTAGCTAATTGCTAGCTTTAATTGATGTTAAACTCAGCCCAAAGCTCATGGTTGGTAAATGATTTCTGGACAGTGTAGCTAGAATTGCGTTAGGGTCTTTACTCTTTGTCTGAGAATTTGTCTAATGAACACTCTGCATCCAGTGTCCTGTAGTGAAGAGTTCCAGGGTTTACCTGCATCGTTTGTGGAGGGGGAAAAGGACCTCCTATTCTTTCAGACTGTGTCCCACTAGCTCATTTGATGCCTCCTCCTTACCTAGGAAGCAGTTGCTTTTCCTTTTGTGATTCTTCCAAAGATTTTCTGCCTTCCTGGGCTGTCCTGATGTTAAGCAGTATCAAGAACTTCTGTGCACTCTGTATTTTAGGACTCCTTGAATACTGAGGGAAGAGAATAGGCATTTCCATCTCTTGGGCAAAACATTATCAAGGAGGCTCTTGTACTTAGCCTCTGTGAGGAGTGTAGAGGAAGGATGCTTCTCTGAAGAAGACTTAAGCAGACAAGAAAGAGTCTTTGTTGCCAGCACTTTGACTTCTCACACAGGACCTGCAGCGAGGGTATGAGATGTGATGCACCTTAGTCATCCTGAGCTGACAGCTCTTTCATCAGTTGATACAACTCAAAGTACTCCAAGGGATTCTCTAAATGGGCTCTGCTCTTTGGCAAGGCAAATAGAGAAGTAAATGGTGCATATATATATATATATATACACACACACACAGAGTTTTCCATGTGTCAGTCAGCTGAGGTACTGTGGGGACCTCTTGCTATTCTAACCAATATTTTATTGTTTCTCTTTGCTCCCTTTTCAGCTTCCTTGTGTATACCTTATGGCTGCCTTATGTTACACAGAAGACTTTTAAGCTCTCTGAGTCAAAAATCTTTTTAGTTCAGTGCTCAAACTGCACCTGAAATAACCAGTGCAGTATTCTGCTCTGCTATCTGTAATGCACTATAGAATAAAAAGAACCTGTAAGGAAAATTAGCTCATAAAATCACATTTCACCTATGGAATATGTAGGTTTTGACTGGGACTTTTTAATTATCTAACCTTATTTTTATCTCTTCCCTTTTTGCATAGTGAATTAGTCAAACCTTGGCATACAAAAGCAATGCCAGTCCAGGGAGACCAGTAGGAAGATATTCCAGAATTTTTAATTATGTGTGCCTCGTGCTTACTCAGCTCTACTGGAGGGTTTTACAAAAGATTCTTTAATAAATTCCTACTCTGAAACTGGCTTGTATGGGACACACTGCCTTGCAACTGTGATGACTTCTTTTGACTCATTTAGTCATTGCCTGGCAGGGCACACTTAGTGACTTACAAAAGAAAAGGGTTGAGATATGAATTCTTTTGAAGAATGAGATAACTGGTGCCCTTCAGGCACGTATGGCTAAAGGACAGGACTAATGCTGCCTATATTATTCCTGTTTTTCTGTTACAGAGAAATTTAACTTTGAGAATGGTGTTATTTTTAGCTGTCCTTTCAGGCTGCTAAGGGGATGTTGCCACAGTCTGCAGGGCAAACTTTCAGTAGTGGCTGGAGGACTGCACTGTGTGTAGCTCAGCAAAGCATCTTTGAGTCATCTTTATACTTTCCTTAGATAAAGCTGGAGGTGCTGAATTTGCCCTCCTTAAAGCTGTTTTAATGAGCTCCAGTGGCAGCCAAAATAGTCAGGAATTGGCTCTTGCAGGGTCTTGCCTGTTCCTCTCCCTCTAATTTCTCTAATTGTGGGCACCCCTGAGCACAGCTGTGCCTGCAGAGCTGGTCATTGCCTTGGTGTGGCAGGAGGACACTCCTCAGCTGCTAGTCTGGATAGCATTGGCTGAAAGTGTTCTCTTCTGCATGGCAGTTGAGTTTTAAATGAATTATTTCCAGGTAACAGTTTTTGTGCATACAAGCTGTTGATGAGAATGAAGAAATGCATAAACCAAAGCCTTTCTGACAAACACAAATTGGGAAAACTTCAGCAAAATTGAAGTATTGATATCTGGTTCCTATGTTGTGTTCTTCCCTAGGCTTCTGCTTTGCAGATTTAGCAGCTGTATAGGAAACCTGGAAAAGTCTGGGCAAGCAGACTGAGACAGGCTGCCTACCTGAGAACAACAGGCTGGGATTGCTTTGGCTGGCTGGTCAAGGAAGCTGGTTTCTGTAGATGCAACAGGAGGAGAAAACAGTAAACATGCTTTAAAACTGTGGAATGTGGGCACCTTTTTCCATATTTTTTTGGTAGGATACTGGACAAGGAGCTTCAAACAGTTGCTGCCTTTTTCCACGTAGGTGACTCTGGAGCCTGGTTTATCAAGACACTTAAAACCTCACTGCAGACAAAATCTGTGTGCTTGAATGCAGGGTGTGCTACACAGCATGAAACACAGGGGCAGACTGAGTCCGAGGGGTCTCAGCTGATGCTCAGCACTGGTTAATAGAGTTGAGTGGTGGCTCAGAATTGGAGCATCAGGCTGTATGTGTGCTGAGTTTGTTATAATAACCCGTGTTCTCTGCCTCTTCACAAGGCTGTGGATAGTACAGGCACACTGGGGGTGAACTGATTGCTTAGGTCAGCTTGCTTATGTCTTTTTCTGACCTTAGCTTGGCTTTGCAGCCTTGATTATGCTGTTTAAACAAGGGATATTTGTGTATTGTTTTTGCAGGAGGTTCAATGGATGATGATGGCTAGGTTGGGTTTTGGTTTGTTGAGTTTTTGGGGGGTTTTTTTGTTGTTTTTCCCCCCTTTATTTTGTACACAGTTAAAGGAATATATTGCAAGAAAGCTTCCCTAAATTATTCTTGTAACTCTCTTTGGCTTTAATTCGTAAATTACTTCTTGCAAGTCTGGGAGATGGAGAGTCTTGTTTCCTGGAGTGATTTGATTGGCAATTTAGAGCTTATTTGTTAAACCAAAAGAGTGTATTTCATAAGATTAAATATGAAATTGCAGAACTGCTCAAGGGCATAATTGCCCTGCTTTCTCCTAGAAACATTATTGTGCTGGAAATGTATACACCAAACATGTTTTAGCAACATTGGAACTGAAAAAGAAGTACACCATGTTCCTTGGAGCTGAGAGTCAAGTATCCACTTGATCCTTAAACCTCTTCTCTGCTGCAAACCCCCAAAATTTTCTTGTAAATAAACAAACTTTGAACCCTAGTCTCAGCAGATTTGAGTGCTGGGTCTCTCTTGCACCCTTGAAGGTTTTTATCTGGTTAATGTTAATGCTTTTCTG
Organism: Caprimulgus europaeus; assembly: GCA_907165065.1. Next base: position 1,013,486 of record OU015543.1, on the reverse strand, counting down.
TTTCTTAGCTCATAAGCTCATTTTGTGTGTGCAGGAACTTACTCTGTAACTTTTTTTACTAAATAATAGATATCCAGGTCTAGTTGAGGGATTCTAAGACATCTTTAGCTTCAGAGGTACCTGTGGCAATGAGTTCCTCTCTCTAGTGATTAATTCATTATGCTTTAATAGAATCTGAAATCCTATTACATTTGTAAAATTTAGAATACACTTCTTCAACTGACTGGTGAAAGATGACTTTGGATTTTTTTGCCTTTGGACAGACTTTTTTTCCCCTTTCCCCTAGACAGTGCAGTGTGCTGCTACAGCCCAGTTATCTCCTCCTGAGATTTTTGGTTTTTTTCTCTTCTGTTTGAGTCCACTTTGTTGTAATATTTTGATTTAGACACTGATGCCTGAAAGCAACGACTTGTAATTATGACGGGACATATCCAATGCCAAATTAAGTCTTGATCAAACTCCACAATGCAGTAAGCAGATTAATTTAAAAAAAAGAACTACTGATTTGGGTGATTTTAAAATTAGCTTACAAAGCAGAAGGACCTGACTGCCATTCCTGCTGCTGAAAGCTTGCAAGGTGCAGGTTTTACAGCAAAGGCCAATATAAACCATACAATTACATCACCACAGTCTGCTTTTATTTATAGTGAAGAAATCTCATAGACTTAATTATCTTAATATATGCTCTAGCAGAAAGGCTTATTTGGTTTTTCTGCTTTTCCTCATTTGAACTTCCACCAATGAGTTTCTGTATTTAAAAAAAAAATAGTGTTGACCTCAGAAAACTGCAGGATGTGTCATGTTTATCCTCAAGGAGTGGGCAGAACAGTTTGGGTTCCCATTGCTGGGAACACAGGTGAGGCAGGGACAGGCTGGTGAAACACTAAGCATAGCTTTAATAACTAGTCTATAAAGAGACTGACCAGAGGGATGCTCTAAGGTGTCCTCCATATACAAAGCAAGCTCTAAAGGGAGCTGGCAGGGGACAGGGCACAAAAGTGATCAGAGATGTTTTGTCAGCTAGGACAGAGACACACCTTGTGTCTGTTAAATAAAATGATACAGAAAGGCTGCAGATCACTTAAGGCAGAAGGCTAATAAAGGCCAGGGAGTCTCTAATGTTTTATGCTGTAACTAATAAACTATGCTTAATCTCTCTTATTTGACCTGATGGAGTCATTCACAAATTAGGGGTTTATTAAATGGATTACCTGTTCAGTCCCTGGAATGCTGGCACGTCTGAGTGCAGCATCTCTGCTCTCTGTTATCACTTATTGCTTGGGACCTTAACAAGCTTTATCTTGTGTTTCAGTAATAGCTTAAATATTGATGTAGTGGAGAGCTGTAGCTGTCACTGCCCAGCCAGTGAGATAAATCACTGATTTCCTTTTCCTTAAAAACTTTTGGCATGCTTTATGTACACAACTCGGGAGCTTGGCATTACTTAACCCTTGCTTGTTATATTGAGACCTTCATCAAAGCTGCCTGTGGTTTCATTGACAGTAATGAAAGCAATATATCAGTGCTCATTGCTCTTGCAAAAGCCTCAAGTATTTGGTATGCTGTCATCCCCCTTGGACTTCACTCCTCAAATCCACTACGGTTTCAGGAACAGTGCATGTTCTTTCTTTCATAGATAAATATGGAGTGTTTAACTCTATAATTAAAGTGTCTTTTATTCTGTTTTCTAGACTGTTATAATAGAAAGAAAACTTGAATTTTAACTGAAAGAAAGGAGTACTAATGGAAAAAAAAAATCACTTATTTCTAATATTGCTGAGTGGTGGAGGTGGACCAGTGTCAGGAAAAAATGCTGCTTCTGTGTCTCTTGATAAATCCTACACTTTGCTGTGAATTAAACCAATGGGTGGTTCCTGTATTGTGCATCAGAGATCTAGGGAATTTGATAAGAAAGCTCCCTTCCAGGTTTTCACACTGCTCTACACGATCTCTACAGGGCTACCAGAATTTCTGTGGAACTCCACAGCACACACTCAAACCTGCACAATAAATGTAATAATTTCCTTTTGTGTGCCACAGACCTTTTCTGCAAGGGACTTGCTCTAGAAACACGTTCTGGTCAGGCCTGTGATGAATCAGCAAAACAGCAGTGATAATGGCTTTAGAACTTAAAAATCCTGTGTGTTGCAGTTCCATTCAGCAGAAGCTGTAACACTGGAATGAATACTTACTCTGAAATAATTTGGTTTATTTCACGTGGCTTTGGAAGATAAGGCAAGCGTGTGTTCCTGCAGCTTGCTGAGGGTGTTTAATAGCTGGCTTTGCTAAGGTATTAGCAACCACTCTGTAAACCCAAACATGAGAGATGGCAAAATGTGCTGGAGGCAATTTTCCTGGGTTTCCACAGCTCTGGATCTTAAGTGCATCTCGCTTTTCTTAACCCCGTGGGAGTTAGGTAGCCAAACGCTTCTGGGAATTTCCCAATGATTTACAAGTGTTTTGCAAGTTTGACTCTGAGATCTGAACAATATTTGTATGTCACAGAGTGGTGTTTTATCCCTAGCAAGGTAAATACTCTTCTATTTACACAATTACCCAGTGCTGATGTATGCTGTTCATGGGTTTGGGTTTTTTGAACTAGATTGAGCGGGATCTCTGAACCTGTCGGATTTCTGGGCAGGGGCAGCTAAAGATTTGCCAGATGATGATGATTTCTTTCAGTTCTCAAAGGAAGAAATTTCACATAAAAAATGAAACTTTTTCCTGATTTTCTTTCATCCTAATCAGTGGGAAAGGCAGAAAGCTTAATTTAAAAGATTGTTAAAGAAATGGAGACAGAAATGAAATAAAACTGGATTAAGATAAGGGGCAGAAATGAGGCTGGACTGGTTTTGGTGACAGGATGGGAGTTGCAGGAGATGCTTTTCAGTATTAGGGTTTAATGCTGTCAGCCATGGTGTTTGATCCACTGAATCCCCAATCTCCAAAGCCCCAGTCATTGTCTCCATCAAATCAATTCTTCCATTTTAACATGACACTGATATCTGCCAAGCACATTAATATGTATTCTTCTCACAGTTTTGTGTCAGACTTCTTTCCCCTGTGAGCTTTACCTGTGGTGAGCCATGCAGCACGTGTCACTAATCCTCCTCAGCCCCTGCTCTCCCTTCTGCTGCAAGGCCTGATGTTCATTTTTTACCAAGTAGTTTTGGAGGCAAAATATTGTTTAATTGTGGCCAAAAAAAGCCCCTTGAAACATCTGTGAAGGAGCAGGAAAATAATTCTGTTCTTTCTGGTTTTGTAAGCATTACCAAAATCTCCTTCTCTACCTTCTCATTCCCAGTACTGAAGTCTCTCTCTATGGAATTGTTTTTCCTTGCAAAAATGTTGAGCTCTACTAACATTCAAAACAAAGTATTTTGTCCAGCATGGATAACTTAAATCGTTTCTGGAGATGAACTCGCAGCATCTGAGACAACACATCAGAAATAAAGTGTGTGTGAGGAGTCTCATGGAGCTAAATGTAATGAGATAGTAGAGAGGTGCTGCAGGTGGTTGGAAATAAAGCTCTGGGGGCTTAGCTGGCTTGGCACTTAGGGAGAAGGCGATGTCATCTCCTTGCCTTTAGCATTGGATTTCTCATTGTGTATGGGATGATTTCAGTGAGTGCCAACAAAGAGCTATTAAATCTTAGCTCACTCAAGGGTTTGGCTGTTTTGTAGGGACTCCAAAAGAAATTGGAAAATGAGGTATGAACAGAAAACTTGTGTTATGGGATTTCATTTTGGCCCAGAAGCCACAAATCTCACTGCACTTATTACCGAAGTCCTTGTGGATCTGATAAATAACTAATTTAAGGGGACTGTTTTAGAGCAAAGGGGAATGGAACAGCAGAGGTCAGCGGCAGGTTTGCACAAATACATGAGCAGTGACACCTTTAGTGTTGTATTGATCACTACTGGCAAAAGGGAGAGATTTGTGTGGGGTCAGGAACTGCATTATGAAGGGCATAAAAGCCTCCTTGGCTTTAGCTCTGTGAGATATGGAAGGAAAACAAGTGGTTAGGTTTGAGGAATGACCAGTAATTGGGGAAATGTGGACCTTGGCATTGTACCCAGAAGAGTGCATTTTGTTCTGTTATGGTAAAGAGGAGGAGGAAGGATTAAGCTGGATTGAAAGAGCTGCTATGAAGCTACTTAGAGTGGAAGTGAAGCTGTTGAAGCCTGAGCCATTGCAGTTCTTGCCTTGCATTCTAGGAATGTTTGTCTGCTGCTGGCCCACCTACGATATTCCAAGGACCCTATGGGTTGGCAGCCAGCAGTTCAACAGTGCAGTGAGTGCTAAAGTTAAATCTCATTGGACATCTGGCTTTAAATGATGGTGTTGGCTTAGATATTGCTGTTACCCATAGCATGATTTGGGTGAATAATTTACAAGCTAAGACAAGCAAGTGATCTAACATAGCACCTAGAAACAAGAAGCTTCAGGAGTTAATCCATTAGTAGCCTAAGTATTAACATTAAACATTTCCTAGTGCTGCCCAGCCTCTCTGTTTTGCTGGTGGAGATGCATGCTGTCTGGCTGCACTGTGCTTAGGTAGTATGAGAACAGAAGAATAAGCTCTGATGTGCAACATTTGTTTGCTTTAGGTTTATTATAGTTAACTGTAGCTATTTGTTCTGTAAGGGAGTCTGAAAGTTCATGCAGCAAGTAATCTTGGTGGTCAGAAGTCTTGTTTGGATGATTGCCCAGAAGCCTGGAGCACCTACGGAGCTTGCCAGACAGGAGGAGGAATTGCATGGTGCAGTTTCTTTCATGACATCTTGGTAATTTGATTGGATTTTCCCCCTCCTCCCAGCTAAAATAAGGAACTATGGATAAAACAAAATGGGATGGAATTTATCAAAGCTTGGAGTTATGAAAGGTTCATTTTAAGTCTAATTTGAGGCAACTGCTCAAAGACTCCACAGTGCTGGTTGAAAATTTAAAGTACAGACAATTTCATACTTAATTTCTTCTTTGACAAAAATTATACTAATTTTCATCTAGTTCTGAGAATTCTGAAAAAAATGAGATTCTACACCCAGAGAGAGCAAGAGCTGAATCAGAGAAAGAAAACCATAATAGTTATACATAACCTAGCACAAGTTCAGTGTAGCTGCACAGGGAATTACTGTGATAGCAGTGGTACACACTGGCTCTCAGTATCCTTCCCTCAGTCCAGGACTGTGCAGAATAAATCCTCCTTCACTGCAGGGCCACTGGGATCTGTGCATTAATTCCCTTTTTCTCCTTGGATGAACTTGACAAGAAAATTGGAGAGAACTGAAACTAATAAGGAGGGACCCTCTTGGTACTTAGAAACCTTCTTGCAGCTCTGTCTGAATTTTCGCTGTCCCTATGCTGTCTTGTGTCCCCTCTCCGTTCGTGCCTTGTGTCCTGCAGTCCACATGACAAGAAATCTTACCTACTTCTGTCTTCCCTTTCCCCCTCTTTAGCTTATGTGCTCCTAGAAACCATTCACTGCTCTTGAGAGCAAAAACTGTAGCAGATTTTACGATATTTGTTAGGATATTTGCTCTGTTTTGTGGCTTCAAGCCCAGGCGGTGGCTCTGCGCTGTAGTTTATAACCTTGGGTCAGGGACTGGCACTGCTGTGTGTACCAGTCCCTACACAGTTTTCCATCAGTCTGGCTTGGTCTTTGGGTGCTAAATAAGAAATATGAGTAATAATGGTAATACGAAAGTAAACTTCTTGTTAGTTTTGAAGCTATCCTGAGCATCAACTGCAATAGTAATAATAAATACATAATAGTAAAAAACCAAAACAAAAAACCCAACAAAAGAACCAAGACAAAACAAAAACCCAACTCCCTCCCCCCAGAAAAAAAAACCCTCCCCAAAAACCTACCATGTAGTGTAACATCAGGTTTTGATCCTAAAACTGGGACTGTGCAATTAATCTGATTTCCCCGAAGCTAGCAGGTACTTCTAAATGTGAAATTATTCTACTTCTGCAGAAGTGAAAGGATTCAAAAGATCAGCCTCAGCAGTTTCTGCTGGGACTGTGCCCAGGGTATGTAATTTATTTTTGTAATTTTTTCAATTAGATTATTTTTTTCTTTTTCAAAAGAGAGGATGTCAGACTGCTTAATCTAATCTAGTTTGTTCATTGTTTTTATCCTGCTGAGCCTCTCGCTGTAAATCCAATAGTGCAGACCTTGGTAGACCTCTGGGAAACTTTTGTACTTCTTCTCCAGTGGTCAGGATCTTTGTTTTAGTTGTCAAGTACGTAATATTTCCATCCCTCCCTTATTAGTTAGGAAGGATTTGGGTGGAAGACAGTATCAGAATTGTAGATTTTGTTTTCAAAACGGAGGAGCATTTTAGAAGATAATTTCTTGAAGAAGGTCATCTTCTTCTATTCCTCTCTAGCTATTTGTTCCATAGCCAGGTGGTTGGTGTGGGGTTTTTTGTAGGAACAGCACATTTCCAGGTCTGCTGTAGCCAGGTGGGTTGGCGTTCAGCTGCTTTAGGGATCCTCATACAGCAGTGGTGACAATGTCTTGAAGACTGTGCAGTGCTTGTATGGCTGAATGTGCAGCAAAAGAGAGACCTCATTGCCTACTGTCTGCTGTTTGGTGTTGAATGGATATCGTTAAAGCTGCAGCATTAAAGCTCTAGGTCCTTTCTTTGCTGTGTGTTGTAACAAACAATTAAACCAAAGATAAATCCAGACCCTGTGGAAATAAGTTGAAAAATTCCAGTGAAGGGGTTTTTCATGAGAAGCTGTAACAGCTACTGAAACCAAGATTGCCCTCCAGGTCAGAGTGTAGCTCACGTGTTCTGTGTAGCTTCATCACCATCTGCTTTGAGTTCTGTACACACTGCAGGTCACGTACAGAAACTTACAGTGGACTTCAGAGGTGCCCTGCTGTCCTCCAAAGGGAAACATGAGGCCTGGAAAATGGAAGGTGATTGTATTGCCAACTGGATGCTGATATAATGGGGGAGCTACTTACCGAGAAAATTTTAGGTATATTCTTGGAGCTGCCAGGGAGAATTTTTCTGTAGTCATCCTACTTAGATATTTGTTATCTTCCTTGTTGTTTTAGAAGCAAATGATTCCCAATTCTGGTTACATGAACGGTGGAACATGCACTAAGTGTGTACTGCAATTAGACAGAAATCCTCTTACCAGTTTGGGAACTGGGTGTAATGAGCACTAACATTGTTTACTGCTCTAATTTTAAAATAAAATGTTCAGCACATGAAATCACTGTGTTTAATAATAAACCATAAGCAATCGGATATGTTTGGCCTGATGCTCTCAGACCACATGAAAAATTGCACTTAACACCTAAACTCTGCAATGCTTTGTAAGTTAGGAAAAGGCTCATGGTGCTCCCTTCCCTGATCAGGGAAATGCTGACTCCTCTGAGTGAATTATTCACTGTGGGATACAAATTGTAGGTACAGGGGCCACTTATTTGATTCCTCAGCAATCTGCTAACATGTTTGGGGTGCTGGAAAATGTAATAAAAAAAAACTATACAAGAGAATAAATCTCCAAAAAAGAATGCAATTAAAGGACCAGCACAGATACATCAGCAGTCTGAACACCATTTTCATATAAAATATTTTGGTTTGTTTCAGGGGGAGGTGACTTTGGTATTCTTGTAATTGGTTGTATTAATGAAAATATTATTGTTAGCAATTACTGATCATGTATTGCAGTGGCCCTATAGAATAAATCAGAAACCAAATGTCAGCTAGCATATCAGTGACAGAAATCTTCATTTTCCTTAGCTCTAGTGGTCTAGAAATTGCTTATGTTCTTCTGCCCAGTAATTGTTCAGTGTTACAGTATGGGGATTGGTAACACTCAGAGTTTTATATAGAAGAAGGCTTCATGCAATCTAGATTATGTACAAAGACTGTCAGGAAAATCAGTAGCAGGAAACACTTCCCTTTCTGAGACAATAACCTTAATTTTTGCCTTTTTTTTTTTTTTTAGAAGAATTTCTGTTGATGTATCCAGGTGTAAAATGAAGAACAAAAAGGCAAGCACAATAAAACCATGCTAGTCTAAAGCTGAGAGATTAATTTGGAGATCTGGAGGTTTTTAGGGAGGGAACAGGTGCAAAATGTTAATTTTGTGCCATTCCTTCTCCTTTTGATTCTCTTCCTGTCATTTTTCTGAGCAGGTTTCACATAAATAGAACATGAATGGAGTTGCCTGTTCTGGTCCAGATGGGAAGATACAGAGCTGGTATAATATTAATGTGAGATGCATATTTACATAAGTTAAATGAAAGCTAATGTATGTTCTTCACTGAATAAGTGACGAAAAACTGGGAGGCATAGATGATAATTGCATATGGGAGGTGTGAGCCCTTGGAATTACTACACACACAAGCTTTTCAGTTTTGAACAGCTTAATATTGCAGATGAATCACTGACCTGATCTTGCAAACAATGACCCGTGTGCAGCAGGGGTCATTGTGCTCGTGCAGTGCTGCTGGAGGCAGCGGGTTCATTGAGATTTGGGGTAAGTGTGCAATCCATAGATTAGGTAGGAATGGAATTTTATGCTTGCAAGCAATTTCCCCATTGCTGTATGTATCTGAATTCAGCTAATTTAAGCTCTATTTCATGAAGTTGCCCCAATTATTGCTGAAGTTTGTCCCACTCCAGGTAACAGTGGCATTAGATAGGCAGGAAAAAAAACATCCTTCAGGATAAACTTAGGCCAGAAAATGAATCAAGACTTTACCAAGGCACTGAGCCTCTCGAATAATTTCTTTCTTCTACTGCTGACAGTCCAGACTGAGCCAAATGGATGGGCTTGACCACTATACACTTGTGTTGTGGTATTTACTAACCGTGGAATACAGAGTGAAACTTTATAGAGTCATGAAAATTGTTTTGAAAGAGTCAAATCAGTGACTGCTGTGACAGCTTGAATGATTGTAAAGTGAAATACATGAGCTGCTAAAGGACTCAGGTTCTACTTTGAAAAGCAAGTCTGTTTGTTGTGAGGGCTTGGAGAGAGCTTTGCACAGGTGTGTCTATTCATGTTCCTCATTAGAGAAATAAAATGTTCTCCCTTATTTTTAGCTCATTTATTTTTATTTTTCAGAACAATACTATTCCCTAAAGAGAACTAATTTTAGGGACTAAAACTGTGGCTTGGTCTGCATGTCAGCAGTAGTGGCTCCTTTTTGTTTCTCCTCTAGCTGGGCCAGCAGTAATGAAATGGTCTATTTCCATGGCCCCAAAATGCTAGAAAAATCAAGTGATTAATCTAAATGAAAGGGAATATTTGTTGTGTCCTTTTAACCAGTTGTCTCTTATTTGCATAAAAGACAACCTTCATTACCAAATTAGTACAATTTTAGTGCCTCTAAAGATCTTGACTTCTATCTTTTACTGACACATAAGAAGGTAAAAAATTTAAAATAGTACTTTTGACTTAATAAATGTTTAGATATTGATGTATTGTCTTTATGTATACATCTGTACATGCTAAATACTCTCAGAAACAACGATGATAATGCAGAGATTTTAATTTATTATAGGAAATTTTGTAATTAGAACAGGCTTACTGATTCCTGCACGTTTGGAAGCAGACATGATATTGCCCTACAAAGGTTCTACAAAAATCATGATATTGTCTTTTATTAAAGTATTTATTAGGAAAAAGTTATTTTGCCTTTAAAAATAGATGTTTGAAATTAAGAAGTTACTCAGCAGCAGAGAAAAACAATTGGAAAATTTCTCCTATGTAGTGTTTTTTAAAAAATATAGCATTTAGTGTATGCAGTATTTGCGTGCAGCTTAGAATGAAAGACTTATTAGACAATTACAGTGTGTCAGAGACCAATATAATTGCACTTACTTTATTTTAAAATTTACTTGTTTAATTAGAAATTGTCTCTTGAACATGTCTGGAAACTTTTATATCTCTAGTCACCTTCTTATTAATAGTTTTTTAAACAGTTATAGCATACAATTAGCCAACATCTGAAAACATTATGCATATTTTATACTGCATATATAGTCACCCATTTATAATTTATAACATATGTTGCTAAAACATTTATTAAACATTGATAGCTGGTTTCATGTTACAACTACTGTGTATTATAAATACAACAGAATCACTCAAATATTCCCACAACCTTTCTATCAACATTCATTTATTGTTAATATTTTTGCAATCTATGGTGGCATAAAAGTGGCCATAATATATAATAAATTATTTATTAAGTCATCTCCATCTGCTCATTTGTCATTTAGACCATACATCACAAACTGCTGTTAAACCTCCATGGAAAATATAGTGATCTGCACGTGTGGAAGAGAATCCACTGTACTTCAAGGAAATACCAATACTTACTGGTAACCAGGTCAGTTCCTGAGCTGTGAGGACCTGGACTCGCCTCTTCCAGCACGCCAGTTTGTTCAGCCAACAAGCCTGAGACTTCTCTTGCCCTTGTGCTCAAGGGCTTTCTGCACTGTATAAAACCTTCTCACTTTGCAACTGCAGCTCTTCTCCAGCCCTTTTTCTGTACAGTACTGACTTTTAACGTCCTGTTTTAGTTGTGGTGTTATCTCTTTTGTCTCCTCCCTGGCAGATTAGGGAGTCAACTGAGGTGGAGGAAGGAAGTTGAAGGTGGTCTAGTGTAAGCTGGGCTGCTGTTTGGAAAAAATGCAAGTGGGAGAGGAACCTGGTGGAGCCATGGTCTTGTACCTGGGTGAGCAGAGTATTCTTGGGAGAACCAGAGGAGTTACAGACTGCTGTTCTCTTCCTGCTGCTGCTGACATGAAAAACCTCTTTAATATAAAATGCTTAAGCAGTGCAGTTCTTGAAGCAGGAGGTAGAGTTTAGGGACCCACCCTTCTGAGGTGCAGAGACAGTGACTCTTGCCTCCATCATCTTGTTAACGTGAATCAGAACCACGTGCACTTCTCTAGCCTGGCATATGCAAGATTAATGATCTCTTTTAGTTCTCAAATTCCTTCAGATCTCTCCTTTAGACAGTGCAGTCTGGATTGATTTGTGGGCTTTGCGCACGTCCATGCATCTTGGTTCTGACAGACAGGTTTTTATGAGCTCTGCTTTAACGTGCCTGTGCAAGTTGTTTTGCTGCACTTTTGATGTGATGCCTGCAGAGAGGAGAGTGCTCCTGAGGCCTGTGTGGGTAATTGGTAAATGCTGGGGAATATGCCTTATTTAACTAGCAGCAGAACTCTTTCCTTGCATCCAGTTGTTTCATTACTGCTAGATCACCTGCTGTGATGGCTTTGCAGTGGTGGGTGTGGGTATTTTGTGGATGCTGGTCCCTGGACCGTTGGATGTATTACTCCTCCCTTCTGAATATTTAAACTCTGACCCTGAATCAGTACAAGCCATTTTATGATAATTTTCATAGTATGATGCTGGAATTCCTCGAGTACACGTGCCATGTTAGTGTTTCTGTCGATGCATTGACTACTTCTTGCATATAACCTATGACTGTGTACAATTTATTCTACTCTGTGCTCCTAATCCAGCTCAGCTTCACTGTCCGAGAAAGACTTTGCAGCCCCTTACAAGTATGTTAATAGAGCTGGAATTTAATGAAAATTATATGCATCCTGAGATAGCACTGTGCAAATGTATGAATTTGTTTAGTTTTGGTGCTACAATGATAACTAGAATTAGTAAGAGCCCCAAATGGTGTTTGAGATTCAAAGGGAATAACTTTGGTATTGTGGATTCTCCCTAGCTGAGTGTACATTAATTGTTCCATTGTTTGTATCCAGCTTGCAATCTGTAATTTGCCCTTCTGAAGGGTTTTTTTAATAAAGGAGGAAACTGAAATCCTGTTAAAGACGTGGTAAATCCAGACAAGATATTAGATGGATTTTGCAGTAGGGGTTCCCGTGTTTTTTGTTTAGTGCAGAGTCTCCAGAGCTGTGGTTCCTTGACCATCCAGCATCCGCGCCGCGCTGCGAGTCAGCCTGCGCAGCTTCTCCGCCGTTGTTCTGGAGTCCTCTGAGGACTGTGGCAGTGGTGTTTGTTTTATTCTGTAAGCATTAACTTTTTTCTCTCTTGTGCTTGATTGATGGATAGGGATGCAAGGAACTGTTTGGCTTTACTGGCTGATGCTACCAGACTTCATTTCTTCGTTGTTACTCTGTGTAACCAGATTACAAACAAAAGTGATGATGTTACTACTCTGGCCTTAAGCACAGAAGTCAGTGTATGTGACTTGAGTTTGCACACATAAATTATAGATAAATCTGTTCCAGGATTAAGGAGTTTTGATTTTTAGAAGTTTTAAAGAGAAGAACTGTAAAGACTTTTAAAATTCAGTTTCTACCAAGTTCCTTTACAGAGTTCCTTTACAGAATCTCAAGGCTGAGGCAAGCGATGAAAAATCCATAAAAACAAACGTTCAGAACCAGAGCGGTGTGATGCAAACATCCCGAGGCAGTGCTCAGTCTGAAGTAGTCTCGTTTAAAGTATTTGGAGTTTTCCCAGTGCATTCAGATTATGCAGTTTGTGCTATCTTTCACCCATTTGATGGAGTCTGAGGTGCTTGCACTGTACTCTCTGCAGGAGGAAATAATTGCCAATGAAGTTTTAATGTTAACTCTCAAACTACTCCTCTCATATGAGAGAAAATAAATCAAAAGATGATCTAGCAAGGTCTGTGTAGGTCTGATATGAATTGTTCACCCTAAAGAGCAGAGAATTTTTAAAAGTTCTTAATAGGAACCTAGGAACCTCAGAGATATTCAAAAGCTCTCTGAATGTGATCTAACTACTTGCTTTAGGTGACCCAGCTTGAGTGGGGGTGTTGGACAAGGCGACCTCTACAGCATCAAAAAATTCTATGATATTTGATTGATTGGGTCCCTGATTTAGCTGTCAAACCAATGCTTGATTCTAGCCTTATTTAATGAAGAATTTGCTTAATTAGGTGCACTAAAAAAAATTAATCAAAGTCCATTGTAGAATCAACTTTTTTCTCTGCATCATTTTAAGCAAAAGCAAATGAAAGTGGATAATTTTGCAATGGAGGTAAATAAATAGAATGAGTGACATCTACTTCAAATCCTATAGGACAAAGATGCTTTACGTGCTTCATAAATGGTAATTGCAGGAGCCAGCAATTTTCTGGACCTGTAATAATGAGCTCTGAAAACACACAGGATATGTGGGGGAAGAGGGCGTGGATGTGTGATTGTGTTTACTTTGTTGGTGATGTGCTGGGAAGTTAATGAGTGCTTGGGACAATCAAGAAGTTTGGGTGTTGCTTTATGATTGCTGTTGCTGTTCTTGTCACCATTCTAGTGAATTAGAAACTGAAGTCCAAACAAAAGTTCAGTATCAAACAAAATCTCCAGCAAATCAGAGAGCCAAAGCCCAGAAACACTCTGGCAGGACGAGGTGTTGTCCTTCAACCAACTTCTTTTCCAGTTTGCACTGCAGTTTCAAAAAGGCTTTGTACTTTTCTAGGGAGGGGATAGCATTGAGCTGTGTCTGCAGTTAGGGAGGAAAACAGACTCATGTGCTGCTCTGGGTGGTGATGGGCACAGTGTGAGGGTCTGTAAAGCAGCAGCAGCAGCCCTTGAGCCCAAGCTCTGTTCAGCAGTGTAACAACACCCCGCTTGAGCTAAGAGAAGCTGCTGAGATTAGAGCAGCAGCAGCCCGCTTTGCGAACACCCTCGACTCAAGGTGAGCAACCATTTTGTCAGATGAAAACGGGGATTTTTTTTTTTTTAAAAGGATACCTCAGGTACATGTCTGTCATTATAAAGAATTTACAGCAGCTTCATTGTGCTTCAGGTTGACTTCTTAGCAAGCACAAACTGCCTCACTGTACATATTTAGCACGTTTTCTTAAGCCCTGTTGTTACGGTGATCTCTTGCTGTGTAAATGTTTTTCTAAAGCAATAGTGAATTCTGATTTAAAAACATAAGAAAAGCACAATTCCAGGAGGGGATGACAGGCATGTGTTCTTTGTGGAAGTTGTTAAATGAAGGACTCTTGCTCTTCAAAGTTTTTCCCTCCTGTTGAGTGTATCTCCGAAAAGGCTTCACAGCTTGTAAGAAATTTAACAGCTTTTCACAAGCTAAAATTGTAATCTAGTTTACGTGGATATTGCCTCATTCAGCAAAGGATTTTGGCATGGGATAAAGTGTAAGCATGTGCTTGGGGTGTGAGGACAGTGCAACCATCACCAGATTTAAAACAGTGTCTCCTCAGTGACTTACTGAATCGGTGACAAAGCTTAAGGGTAGATGGTGCAATACACGACTGTGTCCCCATGCTGTCTCACCCTAGTTTTGAATAAAAGTTCTGACCAAGAGATTTGGTTTTCCATAAAAATGTAGCACTTCCAAGGATTTTGTCACTTACTTTGTAGTAAGGTTTGAGGCTGCTGTTGGACTTCTGCTAACAGCACAGTGGCATTTGCTTTGCAATGGTGGATCAAAATAGTTTTGTGCTGTTGGGGTCTGAACCATTCCCCTCAGTCTTAATGGGTGTATTTCAAATTACATTAGTAAGTTCTTACCAAACTCTAGGCAATTCCTTTCCAAAGCGTAAAGGAATAATTTTAATTGCCAAATAACAAAGCTGGAGAAGTCAAAGTTATGGTCTCTCCTAAATTAGGATATTTTTCTTGTTAAAATGCTAATGGTAAAAAGGACTCTTACAAAACTTCAAATATACAACAGAGAATAATACAGAAGAATATGTTCTGTTAATTAGTTGGTTTTTAAATAATATCTTCTTACTCTCTTTTGATGTTTGAATTTCACTTTTCATTTTGAGAGTAGATAAGAACTTCTTTGCAGGCAGTTCTGTAATTATAGATTTGCTTGTTTGTTATTTGATGATGATACACATTTTCTATTATGACTATTCTGTAAATTGCAGAGGTGAAGCACCTGACTTTAAATATATATAAACAATTGGAGGTTTATTTAAATAGGATGGAAGCAGTTGTGAGATGTGGTGTAAAATGGACAATGTAGTGCTTTGTGCTAGAATACTTGAATTTTCTCTGTAAGAGTTAGGGAAAGTTCCTCTAGCCCAGCCCTCTAATTTGCTGGAAATCCCCAAGTACTTTATGATGACTCTGCTTACGTTGGTATAAATCCAGAGTTAAGAGACTTACACAAGTGTCAATTTAGTGAGAATCCCCCAGACAGCAATACTGAAGACTCCTTAGTTGGAGCAGCCCTTTTCCAAGGGGAAAAGCTATGGGCTCTGCCTCTGTTATGGTGCTGAAGACTTGAGAACTACTGCTGTGGCAGGTGAGATTCACTGCAGGGGAAGCCAGAGGAATCCTTATTGAAGGAGCACAGACCATGTTAACGTAAAAGGCATGAGCTGTGCCCTTCAGGAATGTTTTGCTGGTGGTTGTGGGGTTTTCTGGGTTTTATTTTAGTGTGTGAGGTTTGTTTATTCTTTTTTTAAGCTGGGCTAACTGACATACATAGAATTAAATCTCAATTCTCAGTCAGACATCTCCTATGTACTAGGAGTGGATGAATTCTGGGTTATGGGATAGAGGTCTAAGTATACAGAAGGCTGTAATTTTCCTATCATTTTGACAGTTCAGAAGTTGGTGTCAGAGGTCTCTTTGTGCTGCATCTGTTTTTTCCTGTTGTGCTGCAGTAGTACACACAAGCAAACAAACAAACCACCTCTTAAAACCAAGACCAACTCATGAAACCCCATGGTACTCCTCAACAAACTTTTGTTTTTATTTTTAATATGCTAATAATAATTATCTGGGTGATCAGCCTGAACTGGTGTGCTGTGGAAGGTGATGCATCCCTAGCTTGGAGGCTGCTAAACTAGGAGAGATGGAACACTCTCCTCCTCCAGTTATGGGACTCCAGGAGGCAAAGTAGTTCTAGTGGAAAAGCAAGATGCTAATTTGCCCTATTGAAACTGGGAAAATGAATGCCAAAGAACTGGGCAAAACATACCAGGAGAGGGCAGAACATAATGAAGATGCTGTCATAAGAATGCCAACCACCTGGGTGCAAAGGTGCAGAACTGGGCAGGGTGGACCACAAGTTGTTCATGACCATCACTGGGACGTTCAGACATAGCTGTGACCTGTCAGTGTGAATAATGTGTCACTGTCCTACTGAGTGTGCTGGACACTGTAGTTTCTGTTGATTAGAGCTAGCTGTTGGAGAGTTTCCAAATGCTGAATTTCTGTATTCACTTTTAAGCCCATTCTATGTTAATCATATTTGGCTGGCACGTTGGTCACTCACTTCACTACAAAGGGTTGTGGGGGGAACTAGGCTGTGCTGATGTGATGTTAAATCCCTTCATCCGTGGGAGCTCCTGATGGTTTTGACTTTGTGACTGTGGCCCTGACCATCTGTTCTCTCCACCTTTGCAAAGCCAATGCTCAAAGGGAGCTGCTGGCTCCTGCTCTGGGGTTTTGTGCACTGGAGTAGTTCCTTGCTCCTACCTCTTTCCCACAAATATAGATATCCAAGCAAGGTGGAGTGCTTGAAATAATTACCACTGAGTTGTAAATGTTTATTTGTTTCCTTTTGTCAGTTTTTGACAGGTTATCTACAATAATTTTGTTAATTGCCACTTGCAAAGAGGGATCCCAGTTACTTTTTTTTCTCTCTGTACTTATTACACACCTATAAAAAATGTCATTTAGCTTTTATGCACATTTGCATGAAACACGACTGTTGCTTTGTAGGAGCATTAGCTCTAACTGCCTGACAGGATAGTGTGTGTTTATAGAATGTGTAGTATTTATGACTATAAATCCATTTAAACATCAGAGCAAAATCAATGCTGATTTTGCCGAGCTCCTGTCAGGATTCGCCAGGCTGCTCTGCAGCTTGGAGGCTGGATGTGAGCAGCGCTGTGCTCGAGCCATCTGGAGCTGGCAGCTCTGGGGACCGTGGCTGCTGTGAGAGGGCAGAGCGGCCGTGTGCCTCTGGAGGATGCTGTTCCCTGCTGTGTTCTCCCAGGGTTTTCATCAGTGTAAGGAGTCATGTTGGCAAGAGCTGGAGGGATGGGGGACTTAGACCCAGCACCTCCTTTCTTTTCTTTTCTTTCCCCTACAGCACTGGGTAGAGAAGTGGAGATGGTAAGCAATGCATATACAATTAACCTACTGCCTCTTTGTCTTGAGGGAACTTAAGAGTTGACAGTAATAAGAAAAAGTGCAATTGTAGGCTTATTTACTACATTTGTTAACCATCTGGGATAGAAAACCTCTAAAGTGAAGGAGCTGTCAGATTTCATTCCAGTTAACCCCCTGGAAGCAAAAGTCTCTGTTTTAATTTCTCTCATCAAGCTTTCAGTTTAGTGACAATCTTGGACAAAAAGCAGGACTGATAGAATTTTTATTTTTATTTTTTAAATTCTCTTTATATGTAACTGTATTGTCACAGGAGCTGATTACTGACAGAGGTCACCAGTGCTCAGCAGGGCTCCTGCTGGAGGACAGGGGAGAAGGTCATCCAAGGGTGAGCAACTCTTCCTTGACTCAAGCTGTCAGGTGCTGTGAAAGGTGATGGATCCACAGCTTGGAGGCTGCTAGGCTAGGAGAGGTGCAATGCTTTCCCTCTCCAGTCATGGGACTACAGGAGGCAGTTTAGGTCTAGTGGCTGACATGGATGTTTTGCAGCAGAATAAATTTGTTTTAATGGCTGTGGTAGATAGACAGTAAGATACTAATTTGCCCTATTGAAATGAGGAAAACGAATGTCAGAGCTGGGCAAAGACACTAAAGTAGGCAGAATATAATGAAGATGCTGTAGCATGCCCTGCAGAGTGTTGTGAGCTCTCCTTGAGTTTACACAGTGAGAAAACAGCCTGGATTCATCCTCAGAGTTTCCTGAACAGGAATGCAAGAAAAAATACAATGCAAGAACTGGAAGAAATTGTGACAGTTTAAGGTACTAGAAATATAACAATGAATAATGCAATGGGAATGTTAAACTTGGCTATATAATAATGAAAAAAACCAACTTTGCTTTTGGTCTGTAACTGTGGAAACTGGGCTGGGTTCTTGGGTGTTTTTTTTAATTTAATAGTCTAGAGCTATGCTAGCAAGTTGAGAGTTGTTGCTGCTTTTCCCCCTGAACATTAGTGAACAAAAGTAAAGAAATTAAGGAAAAGGAATGACTTAAAGAGCAGAAAAAACCAAATGAGAACAGCATCTCACAGCAGGGAGACAAATTTCATAGTGGAGCAACACTGGCTCCAATGGAGTGAATCCAGTTTAGAAGAGGAAAGTAAGTGTCCCTGGATTCTAAAGGAACTGGAAGAAAGATGCTCCAGTACAGCTCAGAGAGAGGGGGAAAAAGCCAGTATCAAGGACAGGACAGAGACTGTGTGATTATGTCAAGCAGCTGTAGGAATTCCCTTTGAAGCAGGCCCATCACCTTAGTGGGAATTCCTCTTGTGATGTGTGCAGGCTTGGGCTCTGGCCTTGCCATACTGCTGTCAGATGTTGAATTGCCTCTCAGGAATGTGTGTGAAATAAAGAGGTGTGGTTGCCCCCAGGAAGAATGAACAGTGGAAACTGTAGCCCCTTGCCTTGTGGGAGTTAAGTGTTCAGCACTACTGAGAATCAGATTGCTTTGGTGCCAAAATATGGATTTAGTTGCTTAAAGTTAAGTCTGCCTGTGTCCCAGTTTCCCCATCTGTAAAATGTATTACAGCAATTTCAGCTAATCCTATTAAATTGTAGTACTAGTGTTTCACTATTAATATATCTACAAGGACATGCATCATGGTAACTTTACCCCATGGTGACTAAAATGTCTGCAGTAGCACAGCATAGAATAATCGGGGCCTCTGGGACTCTGGAGCTCTCCTTTTTTAATTGGTTGACTACAAAGAAATTATGCCAATTTTCTCCAAGTAAAGATCTGGTCTACCCTTGCCATGAGGGAGGGAAAGCAACCTACTTTACAGGCTAAGATTTTTCCACTTCCTCTCAACCCTGCTGTTTAAAGTAACAAGCAGGCAGGATTTGGTGAGAGCGTTGGCTTTCCTGTGCGTGTTAAACTAGTGATTTTTTTTTTTTTAATTGTTTCATCTAATGTCATTCAAGGAAGGACTCAGGTGCCTTCAAAATGCAAAGACTGTGTAATGAAAAGACTTCCTGCTAGGCAAGGAAAAAGCTTCAGAGGTAATTATAGCTCCGTTTCTTCAGCGTTTTGTTCCATTTAGTGTTTTATTAAACCTCTCACCTGATCTTTGATGTGTGTATGATAAAAGGAAGTTTGTAGTGCAGCCACCTCTGATAGATGATATAATCCTTTTAGCAGGCAGGATGTAAAATAGGTCCCATAACACATCAGGATTTCCTCAGAAATCTCTGGCAAGGCTAATTATTTTTCTCCTAGCCACTAAGCAGTCACTCAGTCTCCCACAGCTACCAAGGGCTTCTGACCTTCGGTATTTCTTCACTGGCACAGAGATTACACCCAGAGTCCCTCAAGGACACAGCACCTGGGCTACTCTTTCAAAACAGAACTCCCCATGAAGGACACAGTCTGACTGGTGCAGTTTCTGCTTGCTCAGGGCATCCTCTGATGTGACAGTAGCATGACGTGTTGCACTGCTGTAAGACACAAACACCCCTGAGTCCATTATATTAATAGAAATCGTTAATACTCTGTTGATTGCAGTGGCAGTGCAGTAATTATGATCTATCTAAAATGTCACTGTTGGAAGAATTGTAGAGGAAGATTGGCACAAGGGTGACAGTAGGTGTTCACAGTGTGCTGCTTGAATAATTCACCAGACAAAGGGGAGGCGGTGTGATCTAGAGAATTAGGTCCCACACCCTGGTCAGGTGTCCCAGGCTGGTACTGAACCTGCAGTAGGACACCACAGCCTACCTCCTCCATAAGGTTTCTAATCTGAACTCTTGGGCCTGATGATCTGTTGGCGGCCCACGTTTCAGAAAGGCTGGGAAATCTGATGTGGGGGGATATTGAGTGGGCAGCAAGAGCCTGGTGTTCTGTACCTGGTTCTGCTGGCTCAGTGTGGACAACCCCCTCTGCCGCCTCTTCTGCACAGCAACTTTAATTTTTCCTTGTTTAGGAGCTAAAGTTTGTTAGGGTAAGGCTTCCAAGCGTTCACCAACATGTGATAACATTTTGGATGTCCAGATTTTTTCTAGATATCCTGAATATGTTCAGCTCTTCTGACTGCTAATGGATGTTGGGTAATGCTGAAGATTAGTCTTAAGGTGTCCAGGAATATTTAAAATCAGAACTCACTTGTGAAAATGTGAGGCTTAACCTTCTTGAAATATTCAATGTTTAATAAAATTAATTTGCACTTAGATATCTTTACTGTAATTACTTTAAATTATGTACAAGTTCTGAAATCCTAATGTGATGGGCAGATGCTGAGAGCTTAATACTCAGGCCATGTAATTTAGAAAAGAATATTCTATCTCTTAATTTTAATAAGTTAAATGTTACCTGTTGTAGTGCTCTATTAGAAATCACTCTCACTGCAGGCAACTTCAAAACCATTCACTCCACCACATCCTCTGAGCGAGGAGTTCATCAGCTTGAAGCTTGTTCTCTCTGCATAACATTTCTCTGCTTCAAACACTGATTATCCTGGCTTCCCCCTTCTCTCTCAGCACCTCCAGAAGACAGGCAGTTGCCTTCAGCAAAACAGTTGTGGCTCCCAGCCCGGCATGTGGGTCTGGGAACCCCAGGGTTCCTTTTGAACAGGAAGCCAAGACTTAAAACCCCTTGTCCCTTGCTGTTGTAGGCACATTCTCTTTTGGAGCATTGTTGTAAGTGTCTGACTGTACCATTTAAATAATCACCAGAGCCACATTTCCATTCAGTTGGCAGCTTGTTTATCTCAGTAATTTTTATGGTTCCCCAACCAGAGCTCAATATACCACATACACAGAATAATTACAATGAAGCAAAGTGTTCTTTTGCTTTCTTTGAGGGATACATTTTTCACATATTCCCTAGGAGGGAGTTTTACCTAACCCAGGAACTTTCAGTGCTGTTATAGCTGTAACTGAAACCATAATGGTGCAATTAAATATGAAACCATCAGTCGGATGCTCTGTGTTGCTGTTCAGTTAGATCAGGAACACCCAAACTAAAAGGAGGAGGGAAAAAAAAAAAGCAAAATCCATTACAGGTTGGTACATGTTGGTTTTGGTTTGGGGTTTTTTTTGTTTGTTTTTTTTTTAACTAAAAGTGGAGGAGACCTCATGTGTGTTTGGTGCCACCAAACATGTGACTATAATGCAAAGCCATCAAGGACCTGTAGGGAGAAAACAAAATAATCTGCAACCTACCATGCCTAGCACAACACTGTCATTTTCTATAAGACATATTTCTTATAAAATCTGTTTCACATGCAGGGCAGAACAACTTTACACATGGGGAAACTGCAGCACAGGCATTAAATGGTTTCTGACAGTTGTACAGGGAACTTGAGCACAACTGGGACTCAAACCCAGGTCTCATAACTTCTAGAGATTTTCTAGAAACTAATGGATTGTCTTGCTGTTGTGGTAATTATAACAATATTTTATGTGATACCAAAAAAGCCTGATGCTCCTAAAAACTATTCCAAAGACATGTCTGGGGTCCCTGCTGAAATTATACTGTAACATTGATATAATAAATGCCCCAAATATATTTCTAGTCTAGCTGTGGAGTTGGCTGGTTCATGTAATGAAGCTATTCTATGTATTTTGGAATATTTCTTATTTATAACTTGAGGGTTTTTTCCCCTAACCGGGGGAGAGTAAAGCTGGGGGAGATTTTCAAAGTCTGACACCATTCTTTACTATTTTAAGGCCTTTAGAATAGCACAATAAAGCTCCTGTGTAATGAAAACCTGAGTTACTCAAACTATGACATTACTTCTACTGAAGGTAATTTTCAGAAGTGCAGATATGCTCATAGGGCATGATCCTTGTAGCTAATGAGATCCTTCCCTTTCTTTGCATTTACTTGAAGTTTTGCATTTCTGAGACTCTCCTACAAGCTCTCTATAGAAACCTGCTTTACAAGCTTTTACATTGGAGACCCACAGCTAGTCTGTGGTCTACCCCTTTTTTTTCTGACAAAAACTTGCTTTCATTATTATTTTCTTTAAAGTAATTCTTGGACCAAAAATCTGTCTTCTTCTGGGTTTTTTTTTAGTAGCAATTTAACTGTTGTGACCTGAAAATTTGTCCTCCTGTGTTATTTTTATGAGTGCTTGAGGTCCCATTGCATTGGAAATGAGGTAGAATGAATGAAGGCTCACTTCTTCCA
Source organism: Caprimulgus europaeus (assembly GCA_907165065.1). The sequence goes on along the minus strand of OU015543.1, from coordinate 991,202 downwards.
TCCCCTCTCTTGGGTACTTTGTGTGTGGGAGCTGCTTGCAGCTGGATGCTGCAGCAGTTGCTGCATTCAGAGGTTCTTAGCCCATCCATTTATAACTGAAAAGCCAGCATTTTGCTGTAACACCAGGAAAGTGTGTGTGTTGTGATATCAAAATTACATGTGGTAGAAAGTGCATACACCCTGTACATTTTTTTCTCTACAGTGGAGTTTATTTCAGTTTACTTCTGTCATATTTTGACTCTATTTTTTTTTTTCAATCTAAGCATTTGATTGATGTGGTGGGTAAGTATGTGTGACCCATTACTGCTTTCAGAGCCACTGAAGGTTAGACTAGATCATTCTGACATATCTTAGCATAGATTCTATGTTGAAGTCACACACAAATCTATGTTGAAGTCAAAAGAGTAGTGACAAATTAAAAAAATTGACGATCTGGCCCTAAAAAGTGGTCCAGCCAGTGGGAGTGTTCTGGCTGATAAACAGGAATGATGTGTTTGTTTTCCTCCTTTGTAGAGTCAGAGCAAAGCAGGCTCTGCAGGGATGCTGAAATTGCTTACAGCAATGTTTTTCTGTAATATGAATCCAGATAAGTGAAGAGGCAAAGCTTTCCATGAGGGAAACCAGTTTGCAGGGGGATTTCTGGGGGAAAGCAAAGAAACCGAGTGGCCCAGTCTCCAGTCCTGCCACGGTCTCGTTTAGAGTCCACTGCACAAACAGCTTCTCCACTGCCCAACCCCAGCGAGTGGCTCCAGTGACAGCAGTGGCCAGAGAGGGACCTGACAGTGGGGAGATGTGGCTGAGCACAGCACAGCACCTGACACGGTGATGCAGCCCAGGCTTTAGCTGAATTCCCTGTATAAAGGTGTTTCCTGTATTTCTTTAGCCGTGTGGCTGGGGAGCGAAGCCTCTAAGCATCAGGTTGCAAAGACCTAAATCTGTATCTTACTGGCACTTGTCTCACTTACTCTTCTGAGTGCTTTAGTTACTTCTATATGTAACTGACTCCAGATCCTGGGAAATGTTAGCAGAATACTTCCATGGGTCAAATCAGTGTTAGGTGATCTTGCCAGTAATTCAGAATTCCTCTTCTTTTCCTGTGACAACCTTTTCATACATCAGTGCAATATGTAAGTATGTGCCTGAGGGTGGATCCTCTGCTTGCTGCATCTAGGCTTGGTCACAGAAGTAACTGAGAAATAGCGGTAAATAGTTTCCCTTTTGCACACTCCTGCAAACTGCTCTGTCTTTGGCCTGGAGCACTGGGTTATGGTCACTAAGAATGAACTGCAGGAGTTAACGAAAACTGGAGGCTCATAAGGAGGAAATAATCTCTCCATATGGTTTCAGCACCTACTGGTGTCAAAAACCAATTCTTCACCTCATCTTCCAGGGGAAAGGACAAGTAGCTCTCCTGAGCCTTTCTGCTAATTTTGAGCTCCTTCAGTCAAGAGCAAGGTGTCAGCAGGAAATTATATTTCCTCAGTTGAGTGCCAGGTGTGATATCCTTCTTTATTCTTCTTTTGTCTTTGTTCTCATAGCTGGTAAAATTGGATAACTATTCTATTTGTTGCTTACCTCATTGGGTAACCCAGGACAGATATCCTAAAATAAGTGCTGCTGAGCAGAGATCATGCATAGCATTTCTCCAGCATTTTTTAATCTTCAAAATGCTTTACAAGCAGTAATGAAAAGTAGCAAGTGAATGGAGAAAAGTGTCCCAAATGTTCTGATTAGTCCCCCCACAAACTGCCAGTGAGGTGGCTGCACCATGGCTGACTGCGTAACCGTGTCGACAGGTGTCAGCCAAGTGCCACCAAAAGACAAGTCCAGAGCAAAGCTGCAGCAGCACATCTTCCACCTCCCTTGCCAGGCAGAGGAGGATTACTTTGGACAGAGAAAATGTCAGCCTTTTGGATACTAACTGAGCTTGATAACTGGCCTTCGGTGACATAAAATGGAGAGATGTAGAAAATCTGAGTGCTGCTGTGCAAGTTGCTGCAAATGGTGTTAGGGCTGGCTACTGGGAGCCTGTGAGGGCAAGCTGGGCCAGCCTGCCTTCCCACCCTTCTCTGGGTGTTTGCACTCTTGCATTGACAACTTAGATTTAAAAAAGCACAATCCATCCATTGCAGAGGATGGATTCTCTCTCAGGTGACTGACTGACTTCCCATGGCCTTTGGTATAAGGCAATATCAGCCAGGCATCTGCTTGGGCTTCCATAAGTATGGATGAATGTAGGATCAGGTCTCTGTTCCATCAGCCTGGTCTCAGACTGTAACAGATATGAGGATATTATCTGTGCAATCAGATAGGGGAAATAATGAGATTGAACTCTGTGTAGATTTTATAGACTTCATGTCATGAGGTTTGATTCGAGCAGCTTGAAAGGACAGGGCATGTCTCGGCATGGTAATTTTGACATGCACTTCATCTCTGGGGAGAGAGTGCATCTGTTAGCTGCTGCTTTCATGTTGACCCTGTCATAATCAATAAGAATAGCTCATTGCATAGAAATTGTTTGTGCACAGGATAGGGATATCTATTTCTTGTAAAATACACCCAAAGCATTAAAATAATTTCCTCTTGTATTATGATCAATTGTTATATAGCAATGTGTATAAAAAAATATCTAACTACAAAATACTGCTATCTCTGATGATTCAAAGCTCTCTGAAATGCTACCTGGAGACATAATTATGAACCTGCTATCAATTTAGGTTTATACTCCATTTCCTGCCTGCACTAAAACAAACAAAAAAAAATTCCACAACAAATAAACCCAAGCAATGACAAGAAAAACTAAACAAAACCCCAACAACAACAGGAAAACAAACCCTGAATAGTTTTTATTATTGTTGGGTGGGGGTGGAATGCTTGGGTAGGTTTTTCTTAAATAGTTTGATCATGGATAAAGCAATTTAAAACACTTTCACAAGTGTTTTTTATAACATAGATACAAACTACCAGTGAATTATACATATAGATGGTAAGATGAAGATTAGAAGGTAGTGGAAGTAAAACTGAGACTTTTGAGTGGGGCTGTAAAAACGTCCTATAGAAATGTGTGGTTTTGAGCTGCAATAGAACATTCCTTTGCAGTGTTTAGATATTCACATCCCCAGTTAAGAATTTTTCTACCTAATCTTAATTTTCTATACCAAAAATATGAAGAAAGACCTTTTCTTCTCTATATTTTAGCTTGCAGAATAAACACACACACACCTCCAGCACACATCAGCCCCCATACCATGGATACTGCGCCTGGCTCCAGCTGCCAGGACCACTCCCTCCCTAGAGCACTCGGTGAGTAATTCTCTCAGTGTATCTCAGTAATGGACTGTTATTCTGAGACCTTCAGCACTGGGAAGGAAATACATCCTGTGCACTGGGCCAGCTCAGGATCGATGGGCCTCTTAAATTCTGCAGATCGGTCTCAAGTGTGCCATCCTTCTGCCCAGTGGGGAGTTCCAGTTCCCAGAGCACCAACTCCTGCTTGATACAGGGGTGGAAAGCAGAACTCCATCCTGCTTGTGGCTCTTGTTGCTTTTATCCCTGCTCAGTCTAACAGAGCTTATCCAAGCCCCTAACTGAGGTCTCAACTCGGATGCTGTTTTGCAATCAACCTATGATCAGATGCCTACAGATTCCATATGTGTTAGGGTGGAGAGGGGTCACAGAGCCCAAAAGTAACTCCTGAAATAGTTCATGTAGGCTGACAAAAAACCCCCAAATAAACAAAAAGAAACAAAAAACCCAACCCAAAAATCTGTCATGGTATTCTCCCACCCTGTCTCCTGGGAGGGCCTGTCATCTACGTTCAGAATTATTAGCAAACAAAATGTAGTTTGTTCCAGGCTGGAGCACATGCACACGTTACGTGCAAGCTGGACAACTGGGGGACCTGAGCGCTGGAGTGAAGCAGGCAGCAGCTGTATGGACATGCCCAGATATTCTTGCAGCTGTGACTAAATATTAAGTTCAGTTTATGGCTAACAACTGCAGCATGTTAGAATCAGCCACATTTATCTTTTTATGCATGCAATACCGCTTACACTTTGCAGTCTTAAGTCCAGGAATCTCATAGTTATTAAAGAAAATTAGACAGTAGAACATTCATTTGTGTCATGGTCATTAATGGTGGCAAACTGAAAATATGTGTTTAGGCTTGATCAAGGTTCAGTCTTATTGAGCTTGCCTGTCTTTCTCCTTAAACACTGCTACAGTTAAAAACTGGTTAGAAGCAAATCTGAGAGTTTGTGGCTGTTGGGTAGTTGTATTGTTCATACAATAACACAGCTCCATTCCTGAAAAGCATTTCTTTTCAAATCACCCCATAATGACCTCCTGTCGAGGTAATAATATATTTTGACATCACAATATTTGGAAATATCTCCCTGGATTGTAGCATAAGACTTTTTAAATATTGCAGGAGGAACATTAGTACAGGCTGAGGCTTCTGATTTCTGTTATGGCTGAACAGCCTGAGGAGCTGCTGCTGAATCAGGATTCCCAGGAGGTGAGGGCTAGATTTGCTTCTACTGATGTGTTACAGTCTTTTAAAAGTCTGCAGGTAATTTCCATTGGTTCTTGGATTGCTACAGGTATCTTCCTGAGCTAAAACAGTTGCAAAAAAATTCTCTAGCCTTTGTTTAGAACTTGTTCTACCTTTGCAGAAGTCAGTTTTTGTTTTGTACGTTTTTGTATGCGTTCAGGGGAGTAATTTCAATTTAGAATTTCTCCAGAAGTAGCACAAGCAGAATCTTAATGAGGCAATCCCATTGAATATAGATTGATTATTCCTGTTTCTTAGCATCTGCTGAACCTACACCCCTTTGGCCCAGGAGTATTGGTACACTGGTGCTGTCAAAAGGCAGCTGCCATGGATGCAGATGCACAAGATGTCTTCTGTCCCTTCATCCCTTTTCCTTCCCAGCCTTTGGTCAAGAAAGGCTAAATTAAGTTAGTGAATTAAACTGGGAGCACTGGTGCTGTTGCATGTTGCTGTTGCTTTCAGAGAAAAGCAATTTCTTCTTGGTTTCCCTTTCCTGTGTCTGCAGGGAGGTAAAACTTTGCTATTGCCTGGAAAGGCTTCCCTTGCCAAACTGTTCTGTCTGAGGGCTCCTGAGGCCACCAGCGCTGTTATTCTGCAGGTCTCTGGCAGGGACATCATTAGTGTCAGGAGACTCCTTGGATAGTCTGTCTCCATGGTACAGACCAGCAGAACACTCTGGTTTAGGATCATACAGGGCTCAGTAAGCAGTGTCCCCAGTGGACATCTGCCCAGAAATTGGCAGAAACAATTTATAAGCAGCTCATATGCAAATGAACTGCACATTTTGATCAGCTCTCCCTCGCTTGTCCCCGTGTCATATGCCTTTTGCAGGGGATGTGAGAGACACCTCAGCTGTGACAATGGCACACTACAGGTACCTTAAACAGGCCTGCTTAAAGCATTAACATTCTGTCTTCTGGCTATCCAGCTATCCAGGCTCGATGAGAGCCAATCCATCTCAATATTATAGCTCTGTACTGGCTTCTGAAACTGGGCTATGATAATTCACTTCCCTGTCAAAGTGCCTAAAAACAAGGGGGAGAGAGAGGAGTGAAGACTTGATACCATCGTAGAGCTGAGAAAATAGAGACTGAGACTTTAATTGGTTTTGTGTTTTAGTTTATGCTGCTCTTTTATTTTGTTCAATTGATATGGTATTTTTGTTTTAATAAGTCTATGCTATGCTATTCAAAATCTTAAACTGGCACCGTGTGGCTCAAATTCAGCAGCATAATACTGTTCCTGGCTGAATGAATGTTGCATCTGTAACTCAGTCACAGGAGCCTAAGCTTGTGGAAAATGTTTTTTAAAATATACTTTCAGGGAGTTGTAGAGTATCTGAACTTTGTGTACTTTTTGGAGTATGAGTAGTGCAAAAAATGAAAATAGTAAGTGATCACACATCATGGTGGGAAAGTTGGAGGCAAACAAATTTATGTTGCTCATGATTGCTTAAAGACCTGAATGATTTCTAATGAAAATTGCTTCTTGGTAGTTTAGCTGTATAAAGTGTATGGGGGGGCCCAGTCATGATGATCTGGCAAAATGCAATAAACAACTTGGATTATTTTTGCATTCAGTGTGAGAATAATCATAATAAAACTCTAGCAAGCATTTTGCAAATATTACGTTAGAAATTATCAAAATACTTTCAGGAAGGAAAGCATTACTGCTTCAAGAAATTGCTAGGTGAAATAACTTGTCCAAAGCCAATGAGAAAACCAAAGGTCAATGCAGATTTGTTGTTGCAAAATGAGAAAGCAAACGATGTTTGGAGTTAGTGGTGTTCATAGGTCTGAACTCCTGGGCTGTCTAGAAGGTGTTGGGCTTGATGGGAGCTTTGTCTGTGGGACACATGTCTTTAGGAAAGGTCATAAAGGCAATGTCAGCTCAGTTGTCAGGGGAATGGAACTGCTGCTGCAGAGCAGCATATGCTGCAGGATTGTTTCATGGCAAGACAACTAATCTGAGGAAAAAATCCTAATGGAGACAAAGCAATGGGGGGGACTTGGCCAAACCAATGCTGGGTGGGCTCGACCCCACTTCTGCAATCCAGCTCCTGTAGCTGCAGCGTGGTGCAGATTGCAGAACTGCTTCTCCATTAGGATTTACAGCGCCAGATCTGGTGAGAGTTCCCCACAGGGATCTGACTTTTTTTGGCAGCAGATACAGGAAGGCTTTTCTGTCTCTTGGGGGGCTCAGTGGTAGCAGTAGGTATAAATTAGTAGGTTATGAGAGTCTGTTACAAAGCTGCCCAATGTTAATCTCATTAGATGTATCTGTATTTAGAATTAATTGTGTTTCTGCTGATACAGGCTCACATAGGAACTATGTTTGTGTACCTACTCATTTGCATGTTAATGGGGTTCTCCAGGGTTTTTCCTTGATCTTTAACAATAGGAAAGCCTGGCTAATTGAAATTTATTTGAAAAGGGTTTATTTGCCTCTTGGGCTAGGGACAATAGACTGTAACAGCTGAGGGAGGCTGCAGTGCTCATGGTAGTGAGTTAGATTTTAATACCTAAGCATACTGGCACTGGCAGGATAAATTAACAAAGGCAGTGAATGGTTTACACTGACCCTTCTCATGCTGGGGCCCTAAATTGGTTTTGGTCCAGCCTGTTTGTGTAGTGACTGCTTCACAGCAGCTGAGGTGGGAACTCTTGATTTTAGTGGAACAAATGACCTGCATGTAGAGCTTTCCATGTGACGTAGCTGTACTCTTCTAGCAGATGAATCTGGCTCAAGAATGTAGGAATGGCAGCACACAAATCTGTCCCAATTACAACCACTAACACTCTTAAAAACTGGACTGAATGTCTGAACTGTCCTTAAATGCCGTGTACTGAATCCTGGCTTTTTTTTATTGTAATGTCTTTCATTCTCTAAACCCCTTATTCCACTGTCACTGGTGCAAGACATTTCTATCTCGGATCTTTGTGGAGTCTTGCAAACAGCTCCTTGCTCTCAACGTTGACTCCTGTCCAGAAATGCTGAAGTGTTGGTGAAGCATGACAGTTGCTGTAGCAGATCAACATACTCTGAGAATTACCTCCAGGCTGGAATATTGTGATGGCTCAATTTATCAGCTGCCCCCTTTGCCAGCACCATCATTCAAACTGGAGCTGGAGGTCAGGATTTCGCTGTGGAAATAACATTTTGGGTGAATGATGATGATGATTTGTTGGGGGGAAGGACTGTGTATTTTTATTACTTATCCTCTGTGTCCTGCATTTTCAGCTTTCTGCATGAGCACCATTCTCTGATGTGCATCTTCTGGGGTCCTTTGTTTTTAACCCAAATATTGGGGTTTCTTTTTCTAGTTAGTCACCAAAAAACACTACAGGGCTCAATTAACACTTCACTAATCTCTGTATTTTAGAACCTGCCTATGATTTGGTGGTCTCAGTCCATCTCTGCAGATATTTAGTAGCTGGGCCTTCTATTGAAGGTTTTGATTATGAAGAGTTCATTATACAACAGATAGCACATTTCCAAGTGCAGAACAGAATATAATCACAGCTGAAGCACAGCTGTCAAAATCAAATGAACACAAAGTGCAGCTACTGCTTTAATTGTGTTTATATATTCATTATCTCTGAAAACTTCACAGTCCAAAGTGATTCTGGCTGCTGATAGTGCAGTAAGCAATGAGCTATCACACTTCTGTAACCAACTGGATTGTGTCTTTCTGTCCTGAGACAGAGCTGATCAGTGCTTCAAAGGGAGTGTGGAGTTTCCTGTGCTCTCCCAAGGCAGGGAAAATAAATGTGGCAAATGGAGAATACACGAAGGACAAGACTGTCCAAAGGAGATAATGGTCTGGAGGCCTGGCTGTGGATGCTGGATGCCGGGTGATCTAAGGGTGCACAGAACTATCCAGTGGCAGTTTGCTGAGTGACACTGGTGGGGCAGGTGAGGTCTGTTTCAGGTGGGCTCAAGGTGGCTGCTGCCTTCAGAACTGATAAGCCATTGAGCAGTGAGCCCTCACAGATGCAAACACATTGTGAATCTACCTCTGTCTGGACCAGCTGAGCACCTCTTCTGAGCATTAACTCGGATTAATTTAGCATCCTCTAGTTTTTGAATGCTATCACAATTCATGGCAGGATTGGACCTTGACAACCTTCCATGTTTTGTATTCCTCTCTGTTCCCCGAGTCCGTTATTCACTGACATTATTTTTACAGGAGAGGTAAAGATGTGAAAGTTCTACTGTGGTGCACAGCTGTACAATTTTCTCCAGCTTTTTGTAAAAACACTGGAAAGCCACAAGGGACTGGGAAACTCTTGGTTGGCCACAGGAAGGAGGAGACCCACAAACCATGTTCCTTGTGTCTGCAGATGTGGATGTAATTGGCATATTGCTGCAAACTGCTCTGTCATCCACTGGCCATTTTGTGGCTTTTTATCATCTCCTTTTTTCCTTGTCCTTAAACAAACATGAGCCTTTAAATCACATTTTAATTTATTAACCTTTAACTTGCTTAGGGTAAATGATGTATTATACCTGACCTTTCCCTTCTGCATTATTTTTTTGATTTCTTCGTCCTATCTAAAAATAATAAATTACCTTAGTGCATCTATGTTACCATGTATATAAAGAGGTTTCTCACTGTACTGTTCTTATTTTTCCATTAGACTTCAGAAATTTTTATCTGTACAAAGTTCCATGTGTTTCCAGCATTAAATGCAGGAAAGGACTAGGGAAAACTGGAAATTCCTTAATCATTGTTTCCATTTGTAATCTGGAGTTGTGTATTGTAGATGCACAGCTCCTCCTGTATCTCTTGAAGAATATCATTACACAAATAATGTTATATAGCAGAAGAAAGTTAAAAAGAAAAAGAGGTTTGAGGAACTGTGGAGGTAGTGGTATGAAATCTGAAAGCAGAGAATTCCAGCTCAAGCATGCTCAGTTTGAACTTGCAAATTCAGAACTGCTGCTCGTGACTGGTGGTCGGTCAGGGTGGTCAGTCTGAGGGGAGCTGAGTGGTTACTTGAGAAAATACTAGATGTAATATTGCTTAGGTTTTGATTTTTTTTTTTTTTTTGGTGGTTTAAAGTATAAAGAAGGAATGAGTGTCTGATTTGGTATCATCCATGCATTTTACTGAGCTAATTAGGGAGCAACTCAATTGCTCTTTCTCATATGAGAGCCTGGGTTTCTAAAACATAAAGAGGCACGAGAATTGCATGGCTAATAAGAACCTGAATCTCCAGTTCAAATTAATAAGAATTGCCAGGCACCAAGAATCTCAAAAACGTGTAGGTCCTGGGTTAGGAAGTGACTGACTGGATTGTCAACTGGCATAGCTCTCTGATGTCAGGTATGCTGAAGTGGACATCTAAAGCAGATTTCAGAACTGATCCACAGGCTCGTGTGCATCACAGGACAAACATCACAGTGCACAGGGGGTGGCCAGCCATTGTGCTTGAGGCAGGATGGGCTGCAGTCACCAAAAAACGTTGCTTTGCTCTCCTGTTTCTTCTCCATATGTGAAGGTGGAACAGAATGACAAATAAGCAGACAAGAAAGCAAATTCCCCTTGATGAAGACGAGTGACCAGACTTATTTGACTTTAATGGTTTATTGGCACCTGCCTCTGAGGGCAGCTCTTCTTAACCAAAGTGCCCAGTGCTCCTCAGAAGAGGTGGTGGTAGGGAATCAGGTGCTGAGGCTGTCCAGACTGCCTGCAGACTTCAGCTTCAGGCTGGCTACAGTGCTGTATTCATTCATTTTGGCAATATATCACTGCAAACGTCCAGTCAGTCTCCGTAAAATATTACGGAGGAGGCTTAGTCTTGCTGTAATTGACAGCAGCAACAGCAAATTAAAGGCACAAAAGAAAGTCTTAAATGCTCTTCAGGTGTAAATCCACTGTACCATGTAAGCAAAGACGACTGTCTAGTATGGAAATGCAAAATTATGTTCAGAGATGGAATTTTTTTTGCTTGTCTCTGCATATGTTTAGCAGATGTTTTCACAGTTGACTAGAAAAGTTGTTAAAGCAAGCAGCAGATGTGCATCCTGAAATATACTGCAATACTCTTAAATAAGTTTTTCTTTTGGAAAGTTGAGAGAGAGAAGTAGAATATTAATGGCCAAATGGGTTGGTAAACTCTGCAAGCACTTTAGAAGTGCCCTTCGAAGAAAGGATACGGTAAACCTTAAATTGCTCCTCAGGGAGCTGCACAGGACCATCATCAAACAGAGCATTTAAATGAAAATGTGCCAGGATTTTATTTTATTTATTTATTTTTTTTTTCTTCATGAGCTGGGGCTTGGAAGCATTGAAACTGCAGAATGCACAGGTCTGTGGAACTGTACCAGTACTGCAGCTTCTTATCTCTGCTGTTACTATCTCAGTGGTTTTAAGCTGATTGCCTCTACTACGTGCTGGAGCTTGAAGCTCACAGCTCCTAAAGGATCATTCTGAGAGTGCTTCAATAGTTCAGTGGCAAGTCACCACGTGTTGCCCTGGGGTGTCCTGTCTGTCTAGCATGTGCCAGGCACTGTTCCAATTTCTGACTCCCACCTTGCCCCTTAAAGCCAGGCTTACTGTCCTTCTCTTCCACCTTGCCAGATTTTCATTCAGGTGCTTTTTTGTTTTCTTGCATGCTGCCCCTTCGTGCTTAAGAAGTTTATCAGGGGGTTTTTTTGTTTTGGTTTTTTTTTTCAGAGCTTTCTTGGGACTCTTCAAATTCTTTCCTGAAATGTTTTGCTATGCTGTTTTATAAAACCTTGCATTTAGGAAGCCACTGGACTCTGTCAATGCCATATCCCTCATGTGGACTCAGGATGTGTCTGCCCTGCATGGGGGAGTGTGGTACAGAGATTTCCAAGGCTCTGCTAATGCCAGTAGCTGTGTGTGTTCGTACCAAGTGTAGCATCCTGCAGAGAAATGAATTTGGGTCCAGTCACCCAAATCTGGCTGCTGTGTCAGCTGCAGGCCCTGGCTTTCTGCTGTACACTGATATTTCTCGGGGTAGCAGCTCTACAAGGGAATCTGGATCTGTTGATGTTTATTTCCCTTTGTGATTTCTTGACTTAAATTGAAAACTTTTGCTCTTTTTGTTCTGTGCATAACAGAGTATTTGATCCTGTTTAATGACTGGAGATTTGGGGGTGACTGTAAGAAGCAAAACTAGTGAGAGGGTTCTTTGGTTTCCCTGCCAGCTCTGGCCCAGGTTCTGGATATTGGGAGCTACTGAAGTGGAATGTCTCTAAGATCCTATGCACACACAAGGTTTAATTTCAGCATTTAGTTAATCATATGCCTCATTATGTTTGTTCCTATTTAAAAAGAGGAAGAATAAAATAAGAGTAATATTGCAGAGAAAATACTTCCCTTTACCACAGAATTTTAATTAAGTAGGGGAAAAAAAACCATGAACTACACTGAATCTGCTTGTCTGGAGTAATGGACCTGGAAGCTGAAATGAGTTTATTTTTTTCTCGTCTCAGTATATTAAGAATACGTGGAGGATTGAAAGCAACAAGAGTCCTTCAAACAAGCATTTCAAAAGCCTCATAAAGGAACTTTCAGAAGCATATCTGATAGAAATTTTACCTTAAGTGTTTGTGCATCTATTCCAACAGTTGATTTTTAATGTGTGTTAGAGTTCATCTATTAAGCAGTGGTTATTATACAGATTTGCCCATGTCAGACAGTGAAGTAGAAAGTTTGACAGCCTTGCTGTGACTGATTAAATTCTTTTCCCACTTCCATTAGAGTTCTCAATCTCACCTTGAAAATCTCATCCCACACCCTTGATGTGATTTTTAAATGTCATTTATACTGTGCATATGAAACACAGTAACTTCTGTAAGCTCTGTGTTTAATAACAAGGCTGAGAAAATACTTGCAGGTAGTTCCTAAGAAACAGTAATGAAATTCCCAAGAGCAGCATCTAACACTGTCAGGGATCCGTGGTGGTGGCTCTACTCACGCTGCTGCATACAAGTGAGAAGCAAATTGCACTATTTCAGCAGGAGTGTAAAATGGAAAAAAACTGAAAAGACACCTGGTTGGTTTTTTTTTTCTTTCTCCAAAGCCATCTCATGGTTGCACGTGCATGGATCAGCCCTTCTGGTTTGAGTTCCTAGAGTCTGATTGAATGAATAATGTAGAGCTGCAGTGCTTATTTAGTAATAACTGCTCTCGGGGTGCTTGCTCCTGCAGGGGTGTCTGATGGGGAATCTATACTAGGAGAGCCAGGGTTAAATCTGAAGGGAGAGGTAGGAGCTTGCTGGGTGGAAGTGGTGGCAGGTCCCTGGCTTCTGTCCTGTTTTCTTCATTCATTGCCTCCACTTCTTTAGCTCTCACATCTCTATTGACAGAAAAAACTGCCCCAGTAGTACCAGGAAGCTGAGGCCTCTTTGGGATGAGCAATAATTTATTCAACTTAATGTTGGACTGAAAAAACATCTTGAAAGATGACTTTAAGTGATATTTTAATGGTTATTTGAAAAGTAGCTGTATTTATGTAGTACCACGATGACCACTTCACCAGAAGTTCTGTAATCCCAATGCTGGGATATCAGTGACAGCACTGAAGCAGGTACATCAGTCCTGGACTGATCCCTGGATTCTGAGGTGCCCATCTTCAGGATCTTAGGGACTGACATTTGCAGAAGGCAGTCTAGATCATTCAGTTATTTTTTTTAATGGAAATATCTGTAGAGCAAAATACACTGCTCTGGCCATTCTGTAATGGTCTACAAATTCGTATCAGTTTTTCTTAATGGTTTATTTGGAAATATCCACCTTTTAGATAATCTCCCCAAAATCAGAATGTTTTCTTTTTCATGTTGCTATTTTTTTTCTTGAAACAACTTTTTTTGTATTGAAATATCAATTCAGAGTTGGTTTTGGTTTTGTTTTTATTAAAAGTACCATTAATTTCAGCTTTGCAATTTATATTTCTCCCATGTTTTCAGTACACCCACAACTTAAATTCATTTCAGACTGCAACCAACAGAGGGTAGGGAGGGAGCAAAACTGAGGATTCAGAGAAGCTGTTACTCACCCAAGTTTGTCTGTTGCAGCTCCACTCAAAATCAAAGGGAAATCAAAATGAGAAAAATGACAGGAAGCTATGGGACAACTAGAAAGCAATTAATCTCAGGGGGAAACACTGGAAAGAAGACGCCAGCAGCTTCCCACACACGTGGTGACAAACCCTCATCCTTTGTCAGCTGGTGAAGCTCCACTGATTTCACAGAAGCTGGCCAGAGAGCTGCTTCTGAGGAGGAAGGGCTCCTGAGTGGCTATGGCACGTGAGGAGTCAGTGTCCTCAGCCCCCTCTCTCCCTAAAGGCACCCACTCAAATGTTTGTTTTAATGAGAACATATTTTGATTGCATGAGAGGAATTCTCTCTATCAGCTCCAAATGACCTATGGAGATAGTTGTAGTGTGCTTATCACAGGATTTTAGTAGTACACGATGTTTGGATTTGGCACTGCTCTTATTAGAGCAAAAGCTGTAGAATCCAGAGGAAAGAACTAGAAATACATTATCTTCCCATTTTGCAGCTGAGTACTGCAGATAGAAAATTTACCTTTCCCACCCTCTTCTGCAGATTTCTTTAACTGAAACACTGCATCTGATGGTTTCAGGCTTAACTTTTGAATGTTGAGCTGGTTTTGACAAGCCTTTTGTTACCAATTCATAGGTCAGTTGTTCCTTCCCCTCTCCCCTGACAACTTGCTTGAATAAAGTGTAAACCTCTGCTAGCTGTAAAATTTGAGGTGGGAGAAAATGCAGATGTTATTTCCAGTAGTTTTTTAGTCCTGTTCAGGGAGGCAGGCAAACACAAAGTGTGCAGAATGTGCCTAAAGCTACAGCTCCTTCATTTCCCTGCACAGTGTCCATGAGAAAAATTATTAAATATGATTTTCACAAGGCAGACATTTGTGTTTTAAATCAGGATTGGAAGATACACTGGGGCTTAAGAGATTTCTATGCTATTGCCTCTTTTATAATTGTTTCTGTAAATGGCTGTGAGAGTTGAATCACTTAACATCATTTGCTTTGCTGGGAAGGAGCAACGAATTTTAAACTGATCTTATTTTCATAGCTAGGCAAGTGATCTGTTACTCCTGAGAACACCTTGGTGTTAGGGTTTATTACTGGATGTATGTTGCTGCCTTTTCCATGTGAAAGAGGAAAAAAAGTATCCAAAGAGTAGCTCATTCTGTCAAAACTCTGGGATGTCCAAATGTCTTTGAAAATGTGCATTCTCTGTACCTGAGTAAGATTTATATTCACAAAGGCTGTTCAAGTCCTCAGCTCTTCCTAATTTTGCCAATTCAGTTGATTTTACTGGTGCTGATTTACCTGGTGCTAACTGAAAATCAGGATCCTGGATGTTTGTACTTGAAAGTCAAGAACTTCTTGCTGAATTATGCTGCAATCAAAAGTGTGTGTAGATATGCATGCTCATTATGAAAGTCTGCAACTCTTAGCTCAGCCATTTTACTACCTTCTTTCACCCATTTTTCTATATACTTTATATACTATTATGTATATGTGTGTGTATATATGTATATATATACACACACACACATTAAAAACCAAACAACTGGAAAAGAGAGAACTACTGAAAACTGATGCTTCTCCCACCGAGTAAAGCAGCGCTGTCCTACATCTGTTAGAAGTGTGTCCAGAAATGGGCTTGTGGATTCAAATTTCTGCATTCAGGAGGAATTTGAATTACAGCCAGCTGAGACCTCATTAAACCTGCCTCCTGGTTCCAAGTGTGTGTTTGCATTGGTGCCTTTCCCATTTGACAGTGCTGAGGAGCAGCTCCCAGGAAATCCCACTATTGCAGGTTACAAGTGACCTGGCTGTGCCGGGTTTCCCTCTTTGCCAGCTTTGCAGGAGCAGGGATCTGCATCAGATCCACACCCTGGGAGGCAAGCAGGCTGGGGCAGAGCTAGGCTGTGTTTATTTCTGTGAGGAGCAATGTTCAGGAGTGCTGCTCACCTCGTGTCACCGCTGCAGGTGACAGTGCAGCTGATCCTTGCGAGGACGCGGCGCTAAAATGCCAGCGGACATCAGGTGCTGGGCAGGGAGCTGAGTCACATCAGCTGCGTGTCAGTCTGTTGTAAGAAGAACAAACCTGACTTTCAGATGGATCCTTTTCTGTTGCTTGTGAACATTTACCAGTACAAAAGATGGGTTTTGCAATGCCAAAGCCTGTTTAATTGTGTGCATTTTACCCTGTTTGTGATCTGGACAAACGCACACAGGCAATGTGGGTTCGCTTGGGAACCCGTATGCAGAAGTTGAACATCTTTGTCTGACTCATTAATAAGTTTTGGTTCTTATCTAAATATTTAAAATGGAAATTAAAGGTACAATTTTACTTATAATACAGAGTTAAATCTTACATTATGGACACCTACTGCAGTCAGTGCCATTATTTTTGCATGTAAAGATAAATAAAAATTTTTAAATAATTAACATTAAGATTTATTCACATTTCTCCCTGTGAAAGAGAATTAGTTTGTGAGATAGAGAAAAATATATTATTCATAATTTCATGTTAGAAATAAGAAAATTGCTATGAGGACATTTGGCATGGACAATAAAATCTCATTAGCAGCAATGTTTTGAGACAGTCTAAGAGGAGAAACACATTTAGACCACATTAATACATGGTAGTGCCACAAAGTGAACTATGTCCTTCTGATTATTTTTGTGAGACTTTAAGGTTCATTTCAAGAGGAAATGTAATATATTGAGTGAACAAAGTTCCAGAATAAATCCTTCTGCAAAAAGTGGCTTGCAAACTTCAAGCCACTGAGTAAGCAGAAGTTTTTTTCTAGATTAGTTTTTACTCTGCTGCTGTTCCAAACTTGACTGTCTGAGAACACGGTGCCCTAAACTATTGGCCAGCCAATAAACTGTTGCATGAGCTATGAGTCTTGACAGCTTTTTCTCAACAGACATCTTAGAGAAACTGTTCTTCTTGCATCTCAGGGAAAGCTGATTTTATTGTATGCAGATATGCAGTGTCTGGAATGTTGAGCTTGCTTCCTTGGAGCCTACAGGTACTTCCCTGGCAGAAAGATAATACAGACATTAAGATGCAGCATTAAAGTACTCTTCTAATCTTACAATAAAATAATTAAGTCTGCTAGGTTGGCAGTTTGGTACAGAGCAAAAGGTCTGTTTGAAGAATACGGTGTCACTAATTACTTTTTGTGATTGTGTGTATTGATATTCCAATCAGGAGTCAGGAGGCAACGCTCTGGCAGTGACTGTGGTGCTGGCAGACTCCTGGGGTGAAGTCTCCGGCCCATGGAAGTCTGCAGGAAAAATCCCCTTTATTTCCCCCAGCCCAGAATTAACGCGCTCGGGCAGTTGTGCTCTCTCCTTTGGCAGAAATCTGTTGCTCTAGAGGTAATTGCTGGATAAAATCACAAGTCTCTAAACTAATAAAAAGCACTGGTAGTCGTAGGCAATAACTAGGAGAACAGAAGGAATACGGTGTGATATTAAGTGTGGTCTAAGTGAATAACAATAGACACTCAGGGCTGAGGCTGAGGTAACCCTTGGCCTTTCACCTCACTGACTTTTCACAATGTAGAAGACTAAGTTCTCAAAACATGTTTTTAATACTGGTTTAACATCAGGGCTTTCACCAACGTTCATGTTCCTTAAAATCCCTTGCAAGATGTGCAGTGATGGTGTCACTGAGGACATCTGTATTCCAGCAGGAATTGCTCCATTGTTGTCTGAGTTTTTGATCCGAGTGCAGTATGGCATAAAGCAGATAACTTCACCTGCCTCATGAAGTACTAAAAATATTACTTATTTATTTTTAGCAGTATCTTGCTCCACAGGCTTGTTTTCCAAGGTCAAGAAACCTCTTGGTTTTGCAAAGCGCTGAGGATGGCCACCAGTTCATACAGCATCATGAAAAGCATTTAAAAGGCTTCATTTTAATAAAAACTACCTTCAGGAGCTGCTCATGTATTAGTCCTTTTTCTTTTTAAAACGCTACTGTGAGACTACTGAAAGTTGGATAACTGTTTTGTTGGGGTTTTGGGTTGGTTTTTTTTGTTTTGTTGTTTTGGTTTGGGTTTTTTTTGTTTTTTGTTTTGTTTTAAATAGACTATTATGTTACTCTTAGGTCATTCTGTAGTGTGAGGCTTATTCAGAGTTGTTTGTGGTGTGGTACCCAGGGCAGCAGGGATGTTTCTGACACGCTCTCTTCGAGACAGTGCTATAAAATAAAACCTCATCTTGCTCAAACCCAATATTTAAATACTACTTTTTTACATATGTTATAATTTTAACTTTTTATTCCCCCACTTATTTTGAGCCCTTCTCTCTCTCTTCTTGTGTACTTCTTGTAACTTCTCATAAAAGATTTCATGTAATGGCCATTAACATCAGCAAGAGAAGCTACAGTTAAACAAGACAGCGTGCATTTAGAAACAACATGGCTTTTTAAGAATGGAAGGAATAATTTGCCAGTCTCATTAGACTAAAGACTGAGGAGGAATGATCTCAATTTGGTAGATGTACTTTCATTCCAGTGATGTATGGGGCCAATTAAATGTGTTCTCTATAGCACAGCAGGAATATTATCTATCTTATTAAACTTGCAGCATCTAGCTTAAATGTTTTGGAGAACCAATTTTAAGATACAGGAGTCTATAAATAGAAGTTCAAATGGCAGGAGGAGGTGCCTCAGAGATGTAATGATTCAGATTAGATGAATCTGAATTTAGATTAAAATTACAAACATTTTGTACAGGTTGGGTTGCTTTGGGATTGTAAATGTGAAATGAAGAATTTTCACTGTTGGGTAGAAGGATTGTAGTTGTCCACAGACCAACAGCAGTATCCCAGGATGGAAAACCTAAAGATTTCTAAACACATTCACAAAAGCATAGGGTGTTCTTGGTCTGCAGAAAAGGATCCAAGAAAGAGTGTTAGGTGATGTTGGGTGACTTGGAAATGTCAGCAAAGAGGGGAAATACAATTGAGGGGAAACAGGCTTCTGCATGTTCTTCAACACAGCTGCATAAAGAACATCTGATTCCTTAACATCTTAGCTAGCAACCTTGATCATTAAAGAGAGCTGATAACATGTATGCACACACACAGATCCAGCTGGAAAATCAGCCCTGAAATGTACAAGTTAAATGCAGAGAAAAGTGCATATTGTCTCTTTTTCAGGACAATCTGTGTAATCTGAAATGGTTTGTACCTATAAAATTTGACAGCTTCTCTTTCTTTCTCTCTAAGAGAAACAGAAATGCCAGAAACAAGAATACTATATGCACTGAAAAAGAAAATTAAAAAAGAAAATGAAAAGGTTGAGAGAGTCAAAAGAATTTTCTCTGTCTAGAGGAATCTGTAACTCAGGAGGAATCCACAGGGAGGTAGTTAAGGCTGCTCTGTGCTTCTGGGCAGTCCTGGGAGTATGATCCATTATTACACCATAGGAATCTGAGCCTTGTATTTAAAGCTTTTTCTCTGGAAGATGTAGGTATCAGTCTTATTATTCAATCATTCTTATTTTTAAACAGAGGGAACTATTTCATGGATTTTCTTTTTCCTTTGCTGATTTGGTATTTGTAGCCTGTTTAAAATTTGCATGTAACTGACAGTGAAATGCAAGGTTGTCTAAACCAAAATAATCATTTAGATAAACTGTGTCTTCAAAACATTTTTTCCTCCTTCTATTAAGAAAGCAGTTTTGAATATTGCCATGTTCCTGCCTGACACATCCCTTTCAGCAGCTTGTTCAGAAGCACAGCAGACACAACACAGAAAAGCAGAACAGCTATTTTGCCATTTTTCATCATTGACAACGTAGCTAAACCTTCCATGAAAGCTCTGGCTCTGGAAGAACAGGTGCTTGACAGAGAAACTGCTCCTGACTGAAGCGAATGGAATTGCTTTCTCAGATCTGTGGACTTTTATTAGGACAAAAATTCAATTTCCAGAGGGATCCTTCGTAGCCCTTCCACTGCTCAGTGGCCATAAAGAAGCCTGTAGGGTATGGGTAAAAGCAGTGGTTATGATTGACAGCTACCCATGAGCCTTCCTTTTAATTCAGGCTGTGCAGTGCTGGAGCAGATTCCTGTATGTACTGTTGCTTAAGAGCTGTTCTTTCAAAATGAAGGTCTTGTGTGGCCATAAAGTGCTAGAATTTCTTTTGTGCCTATAGCATCCCATGTACATTTTATGAGCCAAGGGAGATGAACAGAAGAAAGGTGTGTAAGTCATATTCTGCTCTTGGAATGTGGAAGAGTTTTTCGTGCCTTTAGGAACACAAGCACGTGTTGGGCTTGAGAGTGGGACTGGACAAAAAGAGAAGCTGTAGGCTTACACGGCAGGTACAGTGTGTGCCAGAGGCACAGCAACTGCATCAACTGCCAGAGTTTACAGGAGACTCCAATATCATTTCAAGGGTTAGAAATTTATTTTCTCACTAAATGCAGGGTCAAAATTGATCCTTGTTTAATTCCATAGGGTTTAGGGAAATCACTTTGCTGTACATTTGGCAGATCCTTGGGTTTGTAATGTTAATATACTAGCTGTGACAGAGGAAGGGGAAAACCTGTACTAGCATCAAGCTGGTGGAAGAAGTACTTGTCATGCAGGAACAGGAGGCCAGGGTCTCCGTAGCAGTGAGCACGATCAGTGTCTTTCAGGAGCAGACCCTTTTAAGGTCATCAGAGTTTATTGGTCTTGCCCAGTTGGATTATATAAATAGCTACAAGTTACAGCCCAGTAAAATGTGAAATGTCCTTCTCAGGTTGCTGAAGGCATTCAGTTCCCATGGACCTCCAGCTGAATTAAAGTTGATGTCAAAGGGTGTTAAATGCACTTAAAATATTTCCTTCTCTTTGAGAAAATTTTGAGCAATAAGACAAGCTTTTATATTGGATATCTAGTCTGGATTTTGTTTTTCTTGCCTTCTTGTGCTTGTTTCTGTTTGTATGTGAAAAAATGTGTATGGATCTTACACGTATAAATACCAGAGAAACAATGAGCACCAGAAAAATGAATAATTGAGGAGAAATCCTAGCTGGCAAAAAGCAGCTGTTCTCATAGGGAAATAGCTCGTTGCAAATGATATACTCAAGTCTGAGAAAGTTAAAATTAAAAACAAATGTGTAGATCATTGATTTTATTTTTTCCATGAGTTGCAGGTCTATACTCTGGATGTGTTTGTCTTAACACAGCAACATCTTGGCGTTCAGTAGCGTTGTTTGGTCATGACTTTGCTTGCGTGACTGTGTATAGATTCTCCCTGAGGAAGTATGAAGACGTCCTCCTCTGTGTTACCAAACTGGGAGCTCGTTGTTGTAGGCTGTGTCTGCATTGCTGGTGAATTCTCCATGTGACTGCTGGCCAGTCTGAACACTGATGGTGTCCTGGAGTATGTGTGTGCCCCAGCCCGTCTGGTCTGGCGTGGTCTGCTGGGGAGTGATTGTCTGTGCTGGGTACCAGCTGGAACGGGTAACGCACAAACCCACAGAGACGAGATTTGACAAGATAGGTGCTTGTCAGGTTGATAAGATTAAGTTCTCAAGAGGTGACCTCAAGCTCTGGTAACCACCTGACAGTTAGAAGCAAGCAGACTTTGATTAATGAACCTCCCTGCGTACCTGTTCCTCTGTCCCTGCTGTTCTAACACCAGACAGGTTTGTTCTCTGAGCCAAGCGATCCTGAGCTCTAGCGATGCCGATGCTGGGGAACTCCTCTGCACAGCCTGATGTGTGAGGCTGGAAATCTCTGGAGAACAGCTTGTCACACGGCATTTTCACTGTGGTGGAAGCCTCCCACCACTGCCCTAAGCGTCCCTCAATGCGAGGGGACTGGCTTTACACAGGGAAGCGTTTCCTCACTGCAGACTGGCTTCGGGCTTTGGATCAGAGGGTTTTGAATCACCACCAGAGAGGAGGAAATTGCCACCTCTGTGCTGGTGCTCTCTGGGTACCGGTGTTAGCGCTGGTCCAGGCTGTATCTCTGTACACAGCAGGTGCCCAAAAATACTGTGACATCAGTTCATGCCCTTGGGGTGTACGGTCAGGGGTGTGCAGGGTGCTGCTCTGACACGATCAACTTTCACACAGCCCGTGCACTTTAATGTCTAACACCAAATTACTTTCCTTTGTTTGAATGTTGGGATTTCCCTGCGTCTTTCTGTTCTGTGTTGATAGTCATGTACTGTGATTTCCTTGTTTATGCCAACTCAAAGGTCATATTGCTCTTATTAACGCTAATTTCTTAGATTCACTTGGTGTTTCTAATTGCTTGTCCTCAAGCCCTGGTTATTTAGATTACCCACTGATTTAGTCTTTTCTACTTGCAGTATGTGATTTCTTTTAAAACATTTTTTATCTCATTCCCATATAATTATCAGTCTACCCACATGACAAAGGGTACATTTTAGAGTTCATACTTCCAGAATACATCACCACCAAGAAAAGCCTTTGAAGCAGCAAGAATATTGAAATATGCTTTTTCTTGGGGAAAAAAGTAATCTACCTCCCACTATGTAGACCACAATACAATTAAAGCTGGGACAATGCTGTGATAGAGCTAGACAGATGCTCCCAGTAGTGTCTTCAATGTCTGCAACCATAAATGCAAAACAAAAGGCATAAAAATATCAAAACTTGATGGAGACTAAAAAGAAACCATTCAGCCTAGTAGCACAGAACCCAGTATTTGTCAAATGTGCTAAGCAGATCTGCAGAGGAACGAAGGGTCCTTTTGAATGGATTAGTTGAAATAGGCTTTATTGTCATATCTGAATTGTGGAAGTATTTATTGCTATATCTGAATTCTTCTTAGCTGGAAATAGATTCATAAAGTCCAGGAGGCTTTAAGGGGAGGAAAAAAATGGAAAGAAAAAAGCCAGACTAGTGAAAAAAAGTTGATATATTTCAATTAGTATGGTAAAAGGACTCCCAGTTTTTTATATTGTTTTATTCAGTATCTTTTACTGATAATCCATGGAGTGAAAATACATGGATTTTAGATGTTTTGCAATAGTTGCTGCAGATAATATTTTATCAGCAGTAATAGCTCGAGGAAATACATTGTAAAGTTGTTGATAACTTAAGACGTTGAAGAGGGTAAAACATAAGATTATCTGATAAAAATACTTCCTCTTTCTCCACTTAAAGCTTTTAAATAAATTGATTAATTAAAAATTCTACCCTGCAAGGTGTCAGTTTTGCAGAATAACACACAAATATGACTTAAATTGACTTATCTTGAGATCTGAGGAAATCTTTCTAGCGTGTTTTCAGTTAGGAAGAGTTCATGGACATGCACTCCTAAAATCTCTAAGGAATGCTGAAATAATAACTTTCCATGGTGGAGTAAAATGAATATATGATACTTGCATGTGTAGTAAAGTGACTTTTTATATGCCATTAATTATCAGTTTCTGAAAGTAGATGAAGAATGTTTTAGCTGCTTAGATTATCTATCTGGGATGCTCCAGCCCGCAGTACTGGAGTATGATTTATCTCCTGTCAGCCAGGAAAAAAAATCTTTATAAGATTAAATGTTAAATTTCCCTGTAAACTCTGTGAAGAAACTGTTGCATTTCTCCCGTGTCCCTTTGTGTTCTGCAGTGCCCTCCCAAGGTGTGACAGAAACATTGCTCAGCAACTTCTTTCCAGCTGTAATTAATTTTAAGTGCTTCACTTTGAGCACACAAGAAAACAAACATGCACCGAAAGAAAGTGGTGTTTCAAAGGTGATTAACAATTAGGACAGGTGTATTTCGTGTAGCCTCGAACTTCTGTTGCTTCATGCATGTGATCTTTGCAGCAGTGGCGAGCTACTGCCCTTTTTCTTCTCTTCAAAATTACATTCCAAGTCCAACCATGCAAAATCAATATATTTCAGTCAATCACATTTAAAGCTTTACTTGATAGCACATGTTCTTCCTATAATATACTGGGTTATCGCCTTCCAGATTTGATAGAGCCAAGGCTTTGGGATG
Organism: Caprimulgus europaeus; assembly: GCA_907165065.1. The sequence goes on along the minus strand of OU015543.1, from coordinate 967,648 downwards.
AGATAAGAGATATTAATGCGGTGTGCAGTTTAACCAAATCAATGTCCCCATCGGCGCTGGGTAAACAGCTGACTCTCAGCCGTGTGCAGCAGTCCCAGGACTCAGCTTGGCCACAGTTCCTGCCATTTGTTTTCATTTATGTTGAACCACTGAAGTCTTTTGTGCTGCCATTAGCACTTTGGAAGCATTAAGGAGGAAAGTGAGATGGATTCAAATCCATATAGGTACAAAATCAAACTAATCTTCTTCCGTAGCTGAAAGTGAAATTCTGAGAAGCTCAGAATTCTTCAAAGTCATTTCTCCAAATTCACTGTAGAAATCATCAAAGCGCTGTTTTTCTGCTTTATCTTTGTCTGAAAAGGAGAAGTTGCTTTCCCTGACAAGGCAGTGTATTTCATATTCCAAATACAATCCAGTGCTTGCTCAAACTGAACTCTCATTTATTCTTCAGAGCTATAAATGAGAGAAGAATACATTGTCTACAAAATGACTCCATAAAGCAGCATCTGTGGGAGAGTAGAATGTAGCTAACAAACCTATCATTTGAAATTTACCACACAAATATAATTAAATCTTATTTCTTTAAAATAAACAGATTTTCTTGGGATTAGCAGGAAAGCCCGTACAATTCTCTGTCCTATTTTGCTTTCTGTGCATGTTGTCAAGCTTGGTAAATTTTTTAGCAGCTGTCAAAGTAAATTTATTACAGAAAAGGTCTAAGTTCTTGTGTAATCCAGAAGGGAAAAGCCCTGATGACTTGGTTTTGCTTCATCTTTTGTCTTTACAATGCTTTAAAAGCCTCCTGTAGTTAAGATTCAGGAACAGCACTAGCTGAACAAAATTTTCCATCTGCTGAAGGGGAGTGTGGTTGTGTGTAAAAGATGGGTGCATTTATATTTTAAAGATAATTTCCTAATAGCTCACTTCCTAACAGGTCTCTTTTAAACATGTAATCTGCTAAGAATGTAAATGTTAAACCAATGAAATGGAGTTTGAGAGCTGAAATGAGCACACCACAAACAGAGCCATTCTGAAACAAGGAATTTCTGCTGATGTTTGGCTGAAGGACCTTGAACTTGGGTGAGGCAGGAAAGCTGCCAGGTCAATAATGAAGGGTTTGAGGTGCTGTGTGTCCCAACAACTGTGCAGTGCAATGTTGTGCTTGATGTCAGCAATGCAAAGAAACCTCTTGAAGAACCGTATGTGATAAGGCACAAAATGAATAAGACAAAGGGAAAAAATACCGTGTCTTACAATGTACTTAAACTTATTAAATACCTTAAATATACTGGAGCTTTTGGGCACAAAAAGCAAGGACTGTGGATTACCTCTCCTTCTCCCTTCTGCTCCAGAAAAGCTGCTCTACCTTGTTCTGAAGTGCAACCATCTGGTCTAAGTCTGTTAAATCAGTTCTTTACTGCTCTGTGTGTCTGGGTCACTGGCAAAGCTCTTCTGTGTTGTCACTCCTGAGGAAATTAAAGTTAAGCAAGTAGCTCTGCTCTTCTAAGGGAACAGTCAGAGCTATGAATTATAGCAGGTAACAGCAAGAGGCAGAAGGAGAAGGGAGAGATTTATTTTTCAATTAATTTCTACAGAAAAGTGTATAACTGTGCTCCTGACAACCCTCTTCTAGCTCAGTGTGTGTGTGTCCACGTCCATCAACTGTCCCCCAGGGAAAAAAGTTCACTCAAATTAAAACAAACCCATTTTGAAAAACAAAACCAAAACAAGCAAACCCCCTCCTCCTCCCCCAAAACAAAACACCTCGTGTAGAAACAGAGTGATTGGAACTCTCAGCAATGATGGTTCTTTGATTTTGGGGGTTGCATGTGCAGCTCCCCGCATGCCAGGGAGCTCCTGAGCAGGAGGTGTGAGTATGTGGCCGTGGTTTCCAGTCTCTTGTTTTAGTAGAGTCCCAGGCCCTGGAAACTTCCTGGCCCTAACTGAAGTCTTTCATCATTGTGTGATTACTCTTTGGGTTCTTTCTTAGCATTGCTGACTTTTTAAAAATAAACTTTAGCCTTTTAAAACTTGAAGCACAGAAAAACTCCCCCCCTTTGTCTGTGATCATCATGCCTGGGTGACTTGAGGTTTGCTGATTTAGCTTTAACTGAGGAAGGGAAATACAATCCAGCTGCCTCCAAGTGGGTTTTTTTTTTTTTTCATTTCTCAGCAGGAGGTATAAATGAATGGGAGGAGGAGAGACTAATTCAATATGAAAGGTTGCGTAATTAGCTACCCAAGTTTGCTAATGAGCCTATCATTATTATCATTTTTATTCTATTTACAACATCAGTTCTTTATGAAGAGCGGATTAACACGGCTTCAGGTTAGGCTTTAGTAGTCATTGTTATTACATTTTTGGGAAAATTGTTATTTGCATAATATCTGTGTTTCTTTAGTCTTTGCCTGTGTTTTCCAAATTTGCCTTGTCTTGCATAACTAATACTACTGGTGTGAAAAGACCTATATTTGCTGAAAATATTATTTTAGTATATGCTTTAGAGTGTATTCTCTGTTTGCAAAGTACTTAATTTTGTAGGGGATGTAAGAACAGAATATTGACCCTCTTTGCACAGTCTCTAAAAGAAACATAGAGTCCTTAAGGAAAATATTGTAATAGCATTTTCTGATGCTCTCAATAGACTTAACACTATAAATATTTTAATTTTAAAAGTTTTTATGAAGTAAGGTTGAATCTGTTAAAGATTTTGGCAGTGACCCAACTCTGTTCCTCCCGAAATCAGTGGAAAACAGCCATTGATTTCAGCAGGAGCAGAGTGAGGCCAACAGCAGGTAACTATGAAAATCATATCACAGTGGGAGTAGCCCCAGGTTAAATATTGAGAAGCTCCTAAGGGACGCAGGACTGCCAGTCCCATTGATTTTCATTAAGGGTGAATTTCTTCTCTGTAATTCTGCATGCCTCTAATATAAAGTGTGAAACTGAATTTTCTTGTTTATTAGGATTACATTGCCTTTCAGATTAGCCTATGAAACTCTTTTGAGAAGAACTCAATTCTTCCCTGTTCGCTGTGTGACCCATCCATAGAGTTAGGTCGTGGTTGTGTGCGTCCCAGTGACTGAGATCTGCACTGATCCTCATCCACGCTCGGTTCAACGGCTCTTAGCGTGCAAGTAGGTGCTGTCCAACATGAGTAAGGGTGTCAGGATAATTAATATTGCTACTTTTCACAATTTAGCAATTTGGAAGCAGAAGGCAAAGTGGCACATAAAAGGTGATAAAAATAAATTTGTGCATCAGCTGGAACTACAGCCTCAAATCTTCTCATCTTCCAGGCTGAAACCTGCAATTTCTTCTCATCCAAAATTCCCAGCAAAGTCCCTGGGCTTATTTCAGGTCTTGAACAACTCCACTGACTTTGTCATTAGAGATGCTCATATACAAGCAGAAATCCAAGCTAGTAGTTGTGATTGGCATGAAGCCCCTGTCCATGGGCTGAGTGATGTAAGCGGGGTAGAGTAAGGATCAGCAATGTTCACATCTGTACTGAAATATTTTTACAAAGGAAGGAGAATGGAAAGGACCAGATGTGAGTAAGAATCAGCACCATTCTGATCTCAGTATGGCAAGTTTGGGGATTTTGTTCCCAGAGCTCCTAGTGTAAATTTGATCTTCTGTTTCAGTTTTGCAGCATCTGACTTAAAGTTCCTCTAGTTTTCTCTGTGACCTTGTTATCTCCAGGATCTCAGTGTTAAATTTACAGAACCACTTCTCTGAAGTTCCTCTAAATATTACTGATTTTGGCTCTTCTGACTTCAGCCATTCCCTTACCCACCTCTGGTTCCACTTCTGCATCATCAGCAAATTTAATTCCTATAATCTCTGGACCAGTTATTAAGGTATGAAGTGTGCATATGGTGGGGGTGTGTGTGTCTTGATCACCCCTGTGGCATCGCTCTCTCAGCTCTGTGAGTCTCAAATTGCTTCTATGCCAGGTACTTTTTTCGTATAAAACTCAGAGAATTTGGAATGAAAGTTGTCTGAAATTTCTCCTTTTAAAAGGCTTAGTTCCTCCTTAAATGTGTGTTTGTGAAATACTTTTTGGCCTCAGGCAGAGATCCTGTGGACACGAGTTCAGTTGCATAGTATTCTTGTAAAGTAAATTAAGTACCATCTTCACATATAGAAAAAGCTGAGGAGAAGCATCCAAGACTTTCTAGGGTAATGCTAGAAATCTCTGTACCTCTAGGATTTGAACTCTGCTGCTTGAATTTTAATTCAGATCACATTACTCCCTTAATTATAACACCAGCCTAATCATAGATACCCAGTATATCAGCCCAGCAGGACTGAATTAAAGAGAGAACAGCAAAGTTCTGTAGGTTTCCAGAAGTATCTACTTTTAATATATTAGGTTTATGGAAGGCTTTTGAGAAGCATTTGTTTTCACTAAGTTTGTATTTTTGGGAGCTGTGTAATGTTACCTTGTGGTAATGAGAATCATAATTAACATCTTTTTGTTAATTAAATCAGGCAAATATACATCATGTAGGCAGCTATGACACTCTTTTCTAGGGATGCCAAGTAAAACATCCCCTGATGCTGCTTGGGAAGACCTCACAGAGAGCATAAGGTGTTGCCTGGGGACTCGGTACAGCCCGTTATGCGTTGGGTCATCATTTTTTTCTCTAGTAGAGTGATGTACATTGGGATAACTGTTCTACATGAAATTAAACCACTTTAAAAAGTGTCAGATTTATTTCATGTTTGAAGTTTGTGAGATTTCCAGAGTTAATTTCTAGCTCCTTGCAGTCAATGGCAACACTTCCTCTGCCTTCAAATACCGCATCATTTCACTTCATATCTCTTTGAGAGCAACCAGAGTGTTTTCAGTCATCGTCACTAAAACATTCCTGTAGTGCCAGTGGGATCAATTTACTGACAGTCTTCAGGGAGTTGTATTTTGTCAATCTCTGTAATATTATTTAATGTCCAACGTGAGTAAGGGCATCAGGATAATAAAACAAGCCTTATGCTAGATTCTTATCTGTTCTATGTCTAAAAAATATTACTATTTGCTGTTTCTTCAGCACACTTAAACCTTTATATCCTGCTTAATCTTTGATCCTTTGGACAGCAGAATACCTTTTGACAGCATTTTTCCTTCAAGGCCATACTCTTTCTCTGTGTATGCTGTCTCATATGTTCAGGAAAACTTCAGTTGCCTGTTGAGAAGAAAGGAGATACTATTTTTTAAAAACCTTAAATGTACCTCCATTTACTCGATATTGTGCTATTCAACATCCAAGATTTGTTGTTCAGCTTTCTACTTATATTTTTAGATAACAGAAAGTAGGTATTTTCCCTGACAAACCAAGGGTTCTCAGAAGGAGAAGGGATGAGGGTTTGAAGACTGAGGGACCTACAGTCTATCCAGGCCTAACAAGCTGCTTTTTATCATGACCACAAACTTAATATCAAATGCTGAAAGAAGGGAGCAATGCACAGAACAGAAATTATTGAGGCAGGAAAGCCTCAAGATGAATACAGGGAGAGGCAGCAAATGCAGAAATGCAGACTGGAAACTCTGAACAAATTCTTCACTGTGTGGACCAATGCTGTCCTCACTTGGCAGAGAAAGTTACTCTGTTGCTCCTAATTTTTTATTTCTTTGTTTGGATTGGCTAATATTGTACTAAATTATTGTCAATGGTTGTTTTAACTTTGTAACTTTCAAATATAGAAAAGTCCTTAATAAAGTGGAAATCAAAACCATAGCTGAAGACTTCCTGACCTGGTAACTGACCATGCAGAGTTCACTGGGTAATACCTGGTGTTTAAAGCATCATGACACGTAGGGAAGAAAACTAGCTTTGTTTTTCCTTTTTCTGAATTACTGCTGCAATTTTGATTGAGTCTTAGGGAGACCACATCAGCTCAAACTCTGTGATGCCATGATATCTTAAATGGAGAGAAAATTGCAGTTTTGATTGACAATGCATTTTTTTTTTCATAATTTTTACTAGAAAGTAAGTCTTGAATACCACTTACATTTCAGCCAATGAAGAGAAATATACAGGAATCATATTCTACCTACAGAAATCTATAGGATGTTGTAAAGAACTTACAGGAACTATTTTATTCTGTGATATTTTAGGAATCTCTCTCTCTTCCCACTGGATTGTTGTTTTTTTTCCTATGGCTGTACCATTTGTACAAACAATTTGTAAACAGGGAAATAGCAAAATTCATCAAATAAATTATTCACAAAGGAATTAGTCATTCAGCTCAAGTATTTCCTTTAAACAAAACTAAAAGCTGTCAACTCATATGTCTTGTTATAAGAATTGAAAATCCTGCAATGGAAAGAAATAACCAACGTGTTCTTCTGGTAAAGATTTTCTCTGTGTATCATTCCATAACCTATAGAAAAAGAAGAATATTGTTCTCTAAAGGCTTGATGCAAACTCCTCTGAAGTCCATGACATTTATTGCATGGACATCAAGAAGCTTTTTTAAAAAATCTTTTAAATTACTTACTGGAGATTTTTTTTTTTTTAAACCAATATTCCAGAACTTGTTTATATGGTGACTGCCTGTCTGAGGCTACTTTGGAACTTGGAAACAAAGTCAAATACTCTTACTTTCTCTATAAACATCTCATACATGGTGATTACTGGTCAAATGTTTATTTTAATTAAGCCTTAATTAACTTGTGTCTTTTCTTGCAATTAGCCTGTCTTGCTGCTTAACTTATTTAGAGCTTTTAGAACACAATCATGAGCCATACTTGGACTTGTTCAAAAAGAATTATTACTTAAAAATCAAACTATGAAGAGAAAAGCACACCAGAGGCACATTGTAAATTACTTGGGTATCTGGACACTTTCTGTTGCAGAGGCAGATAAAACCAGACTTCCTCCTGCATGGAGGACTTGAACTATTTTGGGCTAAAAGCAAGTTCTTAGCTGTTATTGGCTCATGGAGGGGAAAATACTGAAGTAATTTCCTGGCTTGTCATTTTGCCTGAGGGTTATTTCATTATAGCAGTTCAATAACCTGCTTTGTTTGTTACCTCTACCATATTCTGGAGCATTTTTCCCTTTTCCACCATTACTTGCACATCAAATTTTTATGTGCAGGGGAATTTTGGAGCAAGCGACAGTCTGAAGACAGGCTTTGCAGGATATTGTGAATAATTGACTGGTGTAGGTCATGAATACTCCCACAAACATTGTAAAAGTAGGGGAAATGGATGTGCCTTAAGCTGCAGATGTAGGTAGACAGTGTTTCACTAAATTTATTGACTTAGCAGTCATGCATATGTTAAATGAAAAAAGAAAATCTTAAATCAAAATGTGAATAGCCCCCACCCTAGAGATGTCATTACAAGTCAAACATTTACAGCCCTATAAACAGGAACGGCTGATATTTGTCTGGTAGAGTCTCATGTAAAACTGGATTCTCTGTATTTGCTGTTGTTCCTATTTTTTCTTCCTAACAAAATCTATTTAGTAAATAATTCCCCAGTAAACAATATTGTCATTTTTTCCAGTAAAATAAGAATTTTAAAATAAGTATTTTAGAGGTTTTGGTGTAAGTGAATAAACTGGGGGAATTAAATTTCTTTACCTCCTCCTACAATGGAAAAGTGCTCATCCAAGCAACTCTGAGTGAGACTGAGTGGATGGTATGTGGAGCTAACTGAGTATAAGTATACATATGTATACATATATTTACTTTACCTTTCCCTACCAGGTTTCAATATAAAATTTCAATATCAAACATTTTTCTACAAAGTGGAAGCACAGTTCCCTATGGTGCTATACACAGTGTTTTTATTCAGTGTGTTTTAAAGTGAAAACTCTGTTTAGAAAAGAAATTTAATGAAAATTTTAAAAACAAACATCTAGAAAAATCTAAGCAGTAAGGTGTTTTAATAAAAATGATAAATTAAGAGGAAAATAATCCTTTTATTTTAATGGCTTATAAAATGAAAATATAATAAAGTGAGAGTATTTTTGTCATCTTTCAGTTCTCCCAAAGTGTAGTACATTTGATTATGAAATTATAACTCCTTGATTATGGAATTTTGATGAGTCTATTACCTTGGAAATAATGAGCTTAGCTATTGTAACGTGTTGCACAGTCCTCAAAATAATAAAGCTCAGTTCTGATTCTTATTGAGAATATTGGGCTTTTGGTTGTTCTGATCTTAATGATGCACATCTGTGGAAGCAGATGATACCTGGGAAAACAAAGCTGGCACACGAAGGGGCCAACGTACTGCAGAAGGAAAGAGCCTCTCTTGTCTGATTTTACAGAGTAGGTTAAGCACTTTCAGACAATCAGAAAGCCCAGGGTTAGAAGAAATATTAATTACAAAGCTTTTTTTTTTCTGTTAATAGAACTGAGCTTTGGACCAGTTAGTCTGATGTGTATAAGTGGAATTAAAAGAAAAACTGAGCAAAATACATCATCTCTAGAGGTGAAAGAAAGCCTGGTTGAAGAGTACGAGGGACATTGCAAGAAGAATGCAATGGAGAAAAAAGCTTGTGGGTGTAGAGTGGTTCTTTCAGATTTGTGCAACTTTGGCCCAGACTTTTATGTTGGGGTTTTTTTAAATGGGATCTATACAGTTCTTGATCAGGTTTTTTCCTTCCCTTTATGGGTGTCTCACACTGAAGTGCTTCTGATCAGTGCATTATTAGCAAATGTAGCTGTCAAGGAATCATTTGTGGTTACATATTTTATCATTCATGGTTTTTAGAGGTTTTAAGTGTTTTTCCAAACCACAGAGGTTTCATGGTACCAAATGACAAGGATATTGATGACAGCAATACTCTCTTCTCTTTTCAGTTAGTCCAGCTTAGAGGTGGCCCCTGAATGCCTGGGAAGTTTTGTAAGAATCTTCATTTTTTCAAGGTTTAAAATGTACTGTTAGTTGGTTAAAGGTACCAGATTGAGAACTTCTGGAGGCAAAAGAGCTCTAATTCCTACAGAGATATATATACATATATATGTCTGTATTTATAGGCAGTGTGTCCTAAATGCTGCTTTACATGTCTGTTTTTCTTTGCATCATGTGGCAGCTAACTGAATATCTTACTGTGGTGTGTGGGGGGTATGTGAGGAGATTCAGCAATCTGCAATCAATATCCATTCAGAATTATTTGCAGGAATTATTGTCCTCTCTATTTTCTCCTATTTTCCAGATGCTTATACATATGTGATCTTTTAGTCTAATAAAAAAACTTGAGAGGAAAAAATAGTTGAAACAAATAATAGAAAATTCTTCAGTCAGTTAATCTCCAAGTTTTCCATTTGTTATATTGTTGGGGTTTCTTTATTTCATGCTCCTGTTGACTTTTCAGGGCCTGTTATTGCTAAGGGTCAGCTAAATAATCCATGAAGATCAGCCAGCAGACAGCTGCTGTTGGTTTTCAATTGTTCATGTGTATGCCTGGCAATATTGGTTTCCAGGCAATGTTTACAGTTTTTGTTTGTTCTTTTAAAAGCAACACAATTCTGCATGGAAAGGGAGTCTGAAAGAAAAGTGCTTGCTCTAAAGGAAGTTTTTCTAAATCACCTTTTACTTTTGCAGCTGTGCATACCGGTGCTAAGCAATATAAATCCCTGCTGGTTGTGTGAGCAAGTGGAGAATTGCCATTTTCTAGAATATGCACAAACAAAATGGCTTAACTAGCCACAAAGTAAATTAAAACTGGTGTTCCAACCCTTGCTCTGATCCAAAGAGGTTTTAAATTTTTTTTAATGTGTTTTTATCTGACTCTTGAAGGAAATTATATTTTGAAAAATACAAAAATATTCTGGCATAATCACTCATGGTTTTGGTTGCTTTTTAAAATAAAGTATGCAGCTTTTTATGTTGCAAATGAACCTTGCTTTAAACAACTTAAAAGGAAACTTTTGCCACCTAAGAAGCTTGCACAGCTTTGTGCATTGTCTTGAATGAGAAAAGGAGCATGTTGCTTTTATATTAGGCCCTCTACTAGCAGGGAAAAAAGCTCTGTAAGAAATATGTGATGCTATAAAGAAGACAGTCCAGGTTTTGTGGAATAACTTTTTTTCCCTCCAAACACAAGCAGTTCCTTACCAAATAATTCTGTCAAGGGTTATCCATGTTTATCATCTAGTTCTTCACACAGTTCTCAAGTGGAACTGGAGTTCTAGATACCTGCCATGAGCATTGAATATGGTTTGTGCTTGTAGATACCGCCCTTAAAGAAGCCCAGATTGGGAATCTTGGGATATCTATATCTCCCTATGTGCTGCCACCCCTTGTGTCATGTCAGTGTTCCCAGTCAGCAGCACAAACTCGGATCCAGTTCTCCCAGGATGGCTGGACAATGTTGGAGATCTCCAATGTCCCAAGTCTTGTGACAGTTTCACACCAGGTCCAGATTCCTGCTGACAAATGCCATGGTTCTGGTTTCACTGACACCATGAAGATTCTCAATGAAGCTGTCAGAAGTGAATGAGGTGGTTTCTCCCTCCCTTCCTCTCTAAAAAATACCTGAGGACCTGCTGCATACTGATCCTGAAGAGACATGAAACACGTTTGAAAGGAGAACTTTAAGTGTGATCAGTGAATACAATCCTGTCTTTCAATTTCCTTATGAATACTATGAGATAAAAGGAAAAGGGTTTTTTCTTTCCCTTTTCTTTCCATAACAGCAATTCTTTGACTTTCGGAAGTGAAGCTCAAACTTATTTTATGCATTGCTTTTATCATCTGTGAAGCAGCAGCCATTTAAAATATACTAGATTTACATCTCATGTAAATGCATAAAAACAGGAGATGAAATCCAAAGCTAGAGATAGAAATTCTATTTCTTACAAATCAAACTATATATTTTTTTTTCAAAAGGGTTGGACACAAAGTGATAGTGACATTTTTATCTTAGTAATTTAACAAGTTATCCTTTCCCCACCCTCTCTGCTGCAGTAACCACCTCCCTGGCTCTCAGGATGTGGTTATGCTCAGAGGCAGAGCACTGGGACTGCTGGCCCCTGACTTCTCCTCCAGCAAGAGGAATGTCACTGGAAATGATTCAAGGCTTATGGATTGCTACAAATCAGGAGAGAAAGGGGAATGGACCATTTGAAATGTCTTTACTTAAGGCCTGATCTAAGCCCCAAACTGTGTGTGGGGGGAAAGATTCCAGTTAGGCATCTGCTGTCCCTGGTGCCAAGTACGAGTTGTCATTTTCAGTGGCCTTTGGATCAGGCCTGAAGTCCCACAGCAAAGGAATTGCAGTTTGACTGTTAATATCAGAAGGACAATGCCATCTCCTGGACAGGAGTTCATTCAGCTGGAATCACTGATATGTTCCAGCTGCTTTGCACCTCTCCACAGGCACAAAGCAGCTATAAACCAGGTGAAGTTGGGTTTATGGCTGTGGTGTGTTGGCAGGATAACAGTGTACAGGTAGATGTGACCTGCTGTTAATTGTGATACAGCAGTAATCAGAGATGCTTATGCTTCCTCATCTCATGGACATCTAATGTCCAGTTAATAGTTTTGGGGCAACCTGCAAAGATGGTGAAAAGATGGTTTAAACTTTGTATGGTGCATGTTGTATTTGAGTGAGTTATGGCAAGATTGTGACTTGACTACGTGCAGTAGTTTTAGAAACAAAAAAAACAGCAGTGATGAAAATTCAAATTTGTGTCAAGTGCCAACACCCAAACTCCCAGTTGTAACTCACAGCCAGTTCCTTCAGACAGTTTCTTTTTCTGCCTAAGGATTTACATGTGTCAGACGTGTTCTGGGTCCAGCCTGGGACAGGTATTTTAGGTTTAGCCTTAAATTGAGAAAAACAATGTGCTTTCTTCTGTGAGGTCTTCTTATTTTCCAGTGTTGGTACACTATTTATTGGCAAGCTTCTCCTTGGGTTATGGAGCTCTGGGACATGTTTATTCTTTGTAGTGGGGGCTAAAACAAGACTGTATAAAACTGCTTCAAAACTTCATGTAGCCAACTTGATCTGTAACCCAGGAATGGGGATATATCTGCAAGCAGTACAGATGTCTCACCTAGCATGTGGATGTGTAAAAAAATATTAAAAATGTCAGAGATATGAAATTGTCTTTGCTTGCTATTTATACTCTTCTTTTGGCTATCCCGTTTTTCTGTTCTGTGATCAAGGTAGCCTTCATGGGTGAAACAATAGGCTTCTCTTTAGATCACATACTTACATTTATATTGTCCATAAAATGGAGAATGTTGTTCTGTTGACTTAAATCCTGAATGCAAAGAAAACTCTTCTAATTCTGAAGATGCTGGAGTCCTGATGTGGAACTTGTTTCTCTAGAAATCAAAATAAAAGCTTATTTGAAGGAACAGCTTGTTCTTGCTGAGAGAGAAATCACTTCTTGGTTCTGGCCTAATACATTGGCAGATGAGAGAGAGGCAGGCTAACAGCATGCAGTGGGAAAGGTGTGTTATGCACACATGATGTGTTACAGACAACAAGGCTTTGGAAGATGTCTTTCTCGCTTTAAAAACTTGTGGCTTTATTTTGGCCCACTCTGAAGTTAGTTAAGTATATTGATGTAACATGGTGAGTATGTACAAAGAGAGATCAGGTAGCTTAATTTTCTGGTGTCTGTGGTTAAGAGTTAAAAGCATATTTTGCAGCCCCCTGAGAAGCCACTTTGTAGTGTAATATTGGAGGAACATAAGATCAGCAGGTATTCGTGCAATTTATTTTGGTAAAGAAATAGAACAGGGAATGCAAACTGTCCACAGACCACATCCTACTGGGTTGAAAATGCAGAATTCACAGAGACAGAAAACAAGCCTAATTCTGCACAGCTTTCTCAAACAGTGGTCCTATTATTTTATTGTGGAATACAAAATTATATCGTCTATGCCGTGTTTAAGAGTTGCTGCCTTTTGAGGTAACTCATGCTCCAACTAGCAAGGTCTATGGTTGAGGTCACAATGCAAAATAAAAGGTGAAACAAGAGGGACTGGACACCTAAACTGGAAATATAAAATGCTGAAGGAGTCTGTCCTCTGCAAAGAATTCTTCCTACAGCTCTTTCCAAAATTTCCTCACTGTAGAAATGGGTTTCAGGCAAGGATGAGGAGGACTCCAATTGCATGGAGCAGAGCTTTCCTTGTGGTTCACCTTCTGATTCAGATGACCATTGAAACAAAAGGCAATGAGGTCTCCTGGTGAAATCTGGCTGCTTATGCAGGGGGAGGAGAATTTCTCAGGCGTTTGATACTACCAGAATAATTCATATTCTTTAGAATAACATTGTCACGTACCTTAATAACTGCTGAGGGACCTATCTCACACTTCATAGGAAGCACTGCATGTTAACAGCACTGCACTGTAGACTTAAACAGATTGAATTTTCACAGAGAAACTTCTGGCTTGGGAGTAAGACAGAAACAAGAGAGTTGGTACAGAATCCTGTATCCTGAGTTTTCTCCCTGGAAATGTCTGTGCAGCTGGGAAGGGTCGTTTGGGATGTGACACATGTGACACATGTCTCTGTCCTGTGTCTGAAATCCTGCACGTTGTTTAAATTTCTCCAACTTATTACTTTTTTGTCTAGAAGTTGCACACCTCCTTGGGGAGGAAGAAGCAAATATCTTCCTTTTGTGCAGAACATATCCCTTTTATATTAGATTCCATCATACTTTGAAAACTTTAGACTTGCTTTAGACTAGCAGTCTTGCAAGGAATAGAAACCATCCAAAAGCCAGAGACTGTTGTGATTTAGGTAAAATATGTTGTGTTAAAAGGAATTCTGTTATGAAGTGCTCACTCTGTTTTATTACAAGTTTCATTAGATTATTGTTTAAACTTCAGTATGGAGGTTTATAGATATTTTCTGTCCCACTTTTCACAGAAACAGATGGTATATGTCTGACAATCGATCTGTCCTGAAGTGGCAGAGTAAAACACTTTTATTATAGCAAAAATTATTTAGAAAACTCCTGAGCTCACCCTTTTGTGTACAAAATTGACTTTTGGTGCAAAGCAAGTTTTATCACTGCTTAAACTAGTATTGATCAAACTATCAAAAATTGTGTTACGGTTTCAGCGGCTGTTCTGGAAGGACCTACAAGAATGAGGTTTTCTGTCTAAATTCTGAAATCAGTCCTGATCCTGTGAAATATCATTTTTTAGACTAATTTTAAATTTGGTTCTTCTCCTGACTGTTTATAACATAAAAGGATAATTTCAAATAGTGTTGTCCTTTTTTAAAAAAAAAAAAAAATCCTCCTTTAAAAAGAATTAATTTAATATTAAAAGCCTTTCTGCACACATCTTGGCTAGTTTTAATTTTTGGAATTAAAGGTACTGCTTGAAACTCCAGTTATTAAGGAAATCCTTAAGATTAAATTAGGGGTTTGCTTAATTTAGAGCTTTTAGTAAAATGCTCTGTGTAAAATCTAGATATAGACAAACTTCTGGGTATTGCATGTTTTGTGAATGTCATGTAACAAAAAAAAACCCCTATAACCAATCTGAAATATGTCATAGCTTCAGAAAATGGAATTATTTTAATCTCCCTTTAGGTCACAGCAAAAGAAACAGTGTATTCCCCTTTCAGGAAATAGTGTTATAACCAAGTTTTTATTTTTTGCATTGCTCTGAATGACTCTATCTCCACATGTAGATAAACCCTCTAGGACTTTAATTTCCATTCCTCACATTAATTCATTTGCTAGGAAAACTGACCTCTATTGATATTTGCTGAGACTTTGGGCCCTTAGTAAGTCCATTGACTTTGAAATCTGCACTCTGATCCCTAGCCCTCTTAAGCCAGGAACACAAACCTCCTCCAGCCTGAGGTGTGCTGCCAACAGAAAGCTGCTCTAGCCTTCTCCATCTGACATGGCTTGGTCAGCTTTTAAGTCCATCACATGCATCAGTGTAGTGGTGGAAACACTTTGGCATTAAAAACAAACAAACAAAATGCAAAACAAAAACCCAACCACAACAACAAAACCCCAACAACCCCAACCCAGTTTGTGACCTCAAAACCAGTTTGCCACTTGGTTCTGATTAGCATCAGGAGTTGGTTTAGCAGAATGACCCTGGGGCTGTGGGTGAAGCATTTATTCCTAATGCAGATCCAGACTGAATACATTATCCATGTAAGTCAACAAAGACAAATTATTTTAGTGGAACTGTCATTGTCAGTGTATGATCAATTAGGCTTACAATCTAACATGAAAAAATGTAAATGAGGAAAATATTTAATGTATAGATCTATATCCTGTCTGGAAAACCTTGAAGCAGCTTCACATTTTCCAGTACAACGAAATGATTAAATCATTACATGTGAGAAACTGAAGCTCTGGCTTTTTGGAGTGAGAAATCTCTCTGCTGAGAAGTATATATTGTTTTAGTAGAGATTTGGAGAGCTTTTAGGCTTGAATATCTGAGGTAAGCTCCAGCAAAGCTGATTTCTGACAGAAAAAGTGGGTCAGGGAAGAAGAGAGGTATTAATTACAGTTAAAACCTCTGGAGAACTATTTTCCAAATCTAGATATAGCTAAGTAAGAAAAAGTAGTGAACTGAAAATGTCCTGATTCACACTGCTTCAGGTTGTAAGGTTGATTTTTATTATATTAATATCATCAGGCAACTTGAAAAAGCAGTGATTTAAACACACTCAGAGCATTGCCATCAGAATTTGTTCTAAATGGCACATGGATGTTGGCATTGCTATCTTTGAGCAGTAGGTTCACACAGTGCTGCTGTTGGTTCAGTGAGAGGTAAGGTGTACAGCTAACAGATTGCACCTTCCTCTTTGGTTACCTTTAATGTACTGTAAAAAGTTTCTAAGGCAATAATAATTTTCTGCACATTAATTTGATAATGCTTTTGTGTATTCTTCATTAAAATACCTATTTCTCGTGGTATTTCTTGAAAGTGTGTAATCTAAAAGGTACCTAAATGTATGAGTTGATATTTAGTGATTTTTTCATAGTTTCTTCTCTGTTTTTCTGCAATTGTTGCAAGGCAGGTGGGATGGAAATCAGCAGTTGCTGTTAGCCTGACCTGTGTCTTAATTGTGGAATTCAAATGTGAAACTGTACTTCTCCCAAACTGGGAGAGACTGAAAGTACAGCTGTGGTTTTCTAAAGGAACGTTAATGACTGCTGTGAGTGGGGGAACACAAGTCCTGCTTTGGCCACACACAAGCACTGGTTGCACTAATATTGCTTCAAAAATGGGGACCCTGTCTGATGGACCCTTACTGTGCTGTGCTCTCTTCAGAAGCCTGAGTCACAGTGGTAAACTCTGAGCTCTTCTATCTGTTTAAAAAAAAGCTTCTTAGAATTGGTAGGATTTTATGATGCAAGAACTGTAGGTAATTACTGTGTAAATATTGGCATAAATTAACCAGTGCAATTTTAGCACTTGACTAATGGAGTGAGTAAGCTACGGGGATGTGTTAATGTTTGCAGATGTAGACCTTGAAACAGGAAATGAAATGTATATTATCCAAATGGAATTAGTGGGAGAATTCACACAGGAGACTTGTGCAACAGCAGCGGGGAGCTCACCCAGCCTGCGTGAGAATTCCCTTTTTTCCTCAAAGCACCTGCTGGTACCCAGCTTCTCACATGTGAAGGGATAGGTAAGGAATTATGCCAAGCAGTGTCAGATGTAAATCTGCCCCTGAATTATAGTTCAAGGAACAAAGAATTGAGCTAAACAACCATGCTTATTGTTAAGGGGAAATGTCTGTGGTTTTAACATCCCAGGGACAACTTTCACCCTCGTGTCAAACTTCATGCAGAAGTTGTGACAGAAGAACCCCCGGAAGATCACTGTGTGTCATTATACACAGGGGGTTTGTTCCACTAAATTTACATCCAAATGACCTGAACAAACCCTCTCTCCTGTCCATCTCTGTGTCTCTTCCCAGGTGGGTCTGTAAACTCCAGATTTAGTAAGGGAAACATGCATATGTTTGTGGAGGGGAACAAATGTGCTCTGTTTATTTTCCATACTAAATTGAATTTGCTGAAGATTTAACAGAGCAAAGCAGCACCTGCTAGTTTAATATTACATTAATATCAGCCATGCAGAGTGGGGGCCCTCCTTAATGACTGGGTTGCTGTTTGCCTGTGCTTGGTAATTGAGATGCAATAGTTTCTCTGTGCTTTGCTGTGGGAGGGAGCACTATGTTTTGTTAATCACTACTTCATTATCTTTGGATTGTTATTCAATAAGCTGTTTGATATAGGGTGTGTCTGACAAATGGAAGAACAACTTTTCTTCAGTTTGCTTCTGACTTTTGGCTTCTGCAGAATCAACAGAGAGCAGATGTTAACCTCTGCTCTGAGGGGAACACTTCTGCTTCACTGTTATATTGGCTGATTGCAATACCAGGAGGGCATGCAATGGTATGTGGCAGTTTTGGGGTTTTTTATAGTATAACTGGAGAAATTTTTTTTTTTTAAGTTGGAAGAGAAATGCTGATGATAGCTGATGTTTCATTTTTTTCTCTGCAACGGATGAGGGACAAAGGTTACATCTAAAAATGCTACCTAATACAGTACGAGGTTGTTTTTAAGGCATTCCCAGGGGCTCTGGCTTCTGCTCCTAATTCATAGTGTTCTGTTGCAAATTTCCTTTGATTTTCTGTTTCTGAGAGTTATTTTTTCCTGAGTGAAATCATCTATAGTTATAATTGTCATACTGCAGGGACATTTTTTTCTTTTCTTCAGTTGGACAGTGCAAATATAGTTATGATCCTGATCTGGACTGTAACCTCCAGGAGGTATGGGTGGCAGTAACACAGGATAAGATAAAGGCCAACAAAGTGCCTATCAGAAAATAAGTTAAGACGCAAGTTCTTTGATGGAATGGTATTATAAACAGAAAATAAAATTATACTGAGTGTTGGAAATCAAATAAAATGGGAAACCCTGTAATTTTTATTTGCATTTGGTCTCAGATTTATCATAAATTGGATCTGTATCACAGTGTTTCTGAAGGTCAGTGGTAATGCTACAAAAAGAGGGGTGTTGGGAGTGGACTGTCTGTAGAGATGATGCAAAGAGAATATTGGTAAATGCTGCAGAGGAAGGTTAAAAAAATAATCTTCAGGTTGACAAATTACTTCTTCCCGATGAGGAGGAAGCTTGGCAGAGAGCTTAAAAAGTGAGCAGGAGTCTGACAGTTCTGAGAAGCAAATTCAAGGTGATGCAGTTCTCATGAAATGTGCAAGATCCCCACAATGTGCAGGTGTTGTCCCTGCTTTATTAGATGGGAAATGATTTTTCTTCTTCCTTTGAGTCTGCTAAGATTTCTTCTCAGCCGGTCCCATTTCATTTTCTTCTCTGAGGAAACTCCACACAGGGTTTAATTTTCTGAGAACTACTTCCTTGAAATGAGAACTCTGCACTATTGGGTGTTTCCTTAACAGGACCCACAGCAGTTCAGTTATCTAATTCATAGTGGGTGATCCTCTTGCAGTGCTTGGACAGAGTGAGGCAGAAAGCGTTTTGTACAATGGAGTACTTACTCCAACATGGTCTCTTAAATCTGTCTTTGGAAGAACATCTATTGAAGATTAAATGATTGTCTTGTTAGATTTCTGTAGGGCTTGTCAGTTGTTTTTCCTGATGCTAACTCTATTAAGTGCTAGGGCACGTGGCAGTACAAGTATTGAGCCTGATTACAGGGAAGCCTTTGAATGTTACAAATTTTCAATCAATTCTTTTAAGCGTTGTACTCCATTGTTAGATAGCGAGTTAGCTCCTGTTCCAGTGAATGCTGTCATCTCAGTAAGCAGCAGGGTGTTCCAGAGTGATGAAGTATTAATTGTCTCATTTTTAAATACTGTAGTTTTATTGTCTGGTATTAAAAGGTTCAAATGCAATGAGAGCTGTAACACTTCTTCCTACCGTGCAGTAAGGGTAGAATTTACTCCTTTGAGCTCATTGTCGCTCTCAGCCAACATCAGAAATGATTAAGGATTAAAATGATCTCCTCTTGTACAGATATTAGTCTCATGTCAAATGTTGCAGTCTACTTTTAACCCAACTGGTCAACTCTGTAGCAAAACTAAAGGGTTTTTTCCAGCTTATCAACAGTCTAATTTTTATTTCATACATACACACAAAACACACACTTTTCAGTAAAATAGTAATTATTGTTCAGCACTCCTTGCTGTAATAGTTTCTCCTCAGATCATCTTGGTCAAATTCTGCTCCGTTCCTGGGTACTCTGTAACTGTGGTTGCAGGTGTGTGATTGACAGTGTAGGTGGAACATAGTTGTTGGTGTTCTTGGTGTTCAGTCAACACCAATTCTAGCTTGGTCTGCTGAAGCTCTAAAGGGTTATTTTACTATCAGAACTCATTATTATCATAAAACTCTCTTTTTTGGAACATCCCTGAAATCAGTGCAGTGTTAAAATGGAGGAGTGGGACTACTTCATACCTGAAAAATAAGACCATTGCTGAAGTAATCCCATCGTACTAGTTCTTTGCTTTCTGTTATTAATTCTATTCAATCAGCTGAATGTGTCTGAATAAGAAAATTACATCAGTAATCAAAATTAAAGATGAAGAAGGAGAGCCCTTAAAAGCAGTGCCTTCCTGAGGACCAGTGAAAAATGGTGTTGAAGGATTTTAAAGATTTGCCTTGAGGTTTATCTGTGTATTTCCCTACAGTAGGGAGAGGACATAGTTCCATGGTAAAATTCCTTGTTCTTGGAACATTTGGGTTTGATTCTTCTTCATTAAATTCGCATAAATAGACATTTGGAAATAACTGACTACAAAGAACTAGATTTTTAGAAGTATTTAATGCCTTCATGTAAATATAATTTATCATAATTTTCAAAAGTTCCCATGCACAAAACTTTTGTTTACTTCCATGCAGATTATGACATTAAATAATCTTGAAAATTTTACTGATTTAAGATGATGTTCAGTTCTTAAAGGCTTTTAAAAGTGTTATCTTGAGTTCTAAATTAGTTTTGGAAAGCAATAATTAAGCAGTTTGTCAACAAAACTCCCAAAGGAACTTTCCCCTTTAGCCTTTATTAAAATTTAAGTCTCGGGCGCTTCTGAGCTTCTGTTTAATTAGCCTCAGCTTCAGATCTGTACATCTAAAAGCAAACAATAAAGCAATAGTTTCTCCTTATGCCCTGGGGAAGGGCAGTGTCAGCAATTCTGGATTCTATCCTGCAAAGCTGCAACCACTGGGATCTTGAACAGTGTGAAATGGAGATACCCACTGCACTTGAAATGTGATATTAATGGATTATTCCTGCAGGTAAGTCAAGCACGTTCTTCAGTGCCTTGTTCTTGTGGTTTTTTCAAGATCAAACCTTTTGCATATTAAAGAATCAATCATCAAGAGTGGAAGGATTATCAGGGAGGTGTAGGAAATACGTTTTCAGCTGAAATTTTGCTGTTAACAACAACATTTCAATCTTCAAAAAGCTTTTTAAACAAATCCAATGAAAACAAATACACCAAAACCAGATGAAATCATGTTCCATTAGCCAGTTTCTCTGGTTTTATGTCAGATTAATGAAAGGTGGTGATCTTTAATGTACTCATTTACTTCTACTGCATTGGAAAGCCCTGAGAAGTAAAAGAAGCTCTCTTGTCTTTGACTTCAGCCCTTAAACAGCATGACCTACCAGCTGCTGAGGTCCTCATCAGGGCTGGATGCTTTCCCAGCCTTGTTGTAGTCATGTAAAAATCCCAAAACAAATTTGGTGATTCAAGTATAGGAAATTAGAAAATAAACCCCAGATCCTCAAGAGGAACTAGAGTAAATTTCACTTATTTACTAGTGTGTTAATGAAGACAGGAGAACAAGAATTAATTGTTTCCAGAGTCTGAATTAAACTACTAAACCTGAATTTCTGAAATGTTAGTTAATCGTGAGAAGTGAATATCTCATAGTCCTTGAAAGTGCACATACAAATCTGTGTCTATTTTATGCCTGTGTGTGTGTTCTAACCCAAACTCCACAGAAACTAAATTCTAGCTCTGCAGTAGAGATGTGGTATATTGCAATCCACATCTGAGAGAAACAGCTTCAACAGCACTCATTAAATGATAGATAAGACCTGAGGAAGGTTTAGCTGACTTGTTGGGAACAACAAGCTGTGGAAATGCAGAGGGATGAAATACCCTTGTTTGGACACCAACAGGTACTGATGGATACGGAAAGAACCTTGCAGTTGCTGAGCAGGGAGGGCAGTTTCTCAGCAGCTGCTGTCTTGGTAGGTCAACACGTTGAGACGTTTGTAAACAAGGGCAGAGAAGGGTAGTGAGGGGAGGATGAAGAACAACCCAAACTATTTATTTACAGATAATGGCAATAATGTATTTTCTTTATAGTCTGTTTAAATTTTTATTAAACACGAGCCCTTCCTCTCAGGTCTGGATTACTGTGTACTTACAGGCAGCTCTGTCTCAGGGAAGGGACAAAGAGGAATTTTGGGGGTTTTCTCATTCTCAACTTTTAGTTTGAAAATATGATATGCTTAAAAAAAATTGTGATTCCCTGACCTGAGATCCAAACCTGTATCTCACTGCCAATGTCACCAGTAGATTCCAAACCTCCCGTAGTGTGATTTGCTTTGAAATCACTGCTGCTGGATAGCCTGGTCACTAGGCAATGGTATGAATGTTCTCCTGCAGAGGCTGTTTATTACAATAATGTTTCTGGTGACCAAGTGTAGTAGAGCCTCAGGTAGTGAACCTAATGCAAAGCTTAAGCATGGCATGTGTTGGACAATCTTATCCTGTTACCAGTAGCTTCAGGCTCGAGAATTTGCACATGCTGTTCTGGTGCTTCAACAGATTATAAGGATTTTATATATATATATAAAAATACATATTGTAAGTAAGAGCAGCAGGGAAAGCAGAAAAAGAAACTGCCTATTTTTCAGTGTGATGTCTTGTTCTGAATAAGTCTAGGCTGCCTTCTGCAAGGTACTTGACTTTAACTGAAGTTGAGGGCTTTCAGTACTTCTAAAGAGTCATTTGTTTCTTCACTGGAGCAGATGTTATCAGAAACCTTGGGGGAGGGTGGAGAGAGAGCATATCTCATTATCTGTGTAACAAAATAAACATGGTACCTTTAGCAGGGAGGGGGTAAGGAGGGAGGGTAATTATTTCTTTAAGTATTAGAGTGCAGAAGCATACAGAACAGAGAACCACGAAGCATTAAAGGTCTTGCAATTCTGATCATCAGAACCTTCCCAGGTGGGCACCTGTAAAACCACAAAATACAGGAAGAAGGACAGATGGTAAAATCCAGTCTCAGTTTCTTCTACTCTTCCATTTGGGATCTGTTAGAGTAGTAACTAAACTCCCCTAACTCTGCTGAGCTGCTCTCTTCAGCCAGACAGAATTAATGAGACAGGAAGGTAACTGAGGAGAAAGCAAACCCCAGACTGTTCCCATTTCCATGCCACCTGGGTTGAAAAGGTGGTACCATTACCATAATCTCAACTTTGACCCCAGACTTGCAAGCTGCAACAGCTCCAGGTCCCGACAGCGCTGGTAGTTTTCTGTCCTGGCTGCTTGTGCGATTCACCCTGGCCAAGAGAGGTTGGGCTGTGAACAGGCTCTTGGGAAAAAGCCTGTTTGGAAATGGTGCAGTTCATCAGACCAGTGCCTGGTTTGTAATCTGGGGGTGAGTGTGTCTGCAGAGGAGGGGTAGTTCTCCATCTGCTGACTGTGTGGAGGATCAGATGAAGTTTATGCTCACTGCTTGCCATCATTTCTGATCACTTTCTGTTCTCTAGAGCTGTAGTGATCAGAAGTAAGAGTCTTAGACAAACACAGTTGTGAGTGTGGGCAGAATTAAGGGTTGGAGGAGGACATGGGACACTGAGTGTGTGTGATTATATGTGGCCTTGTAAGCAGGTGCTTTTTGGAACTTGGATATAATCTTTTCAAGACCTTAATTTTCTTGCATTTTGGTTTCTACAAACCAGATTTGACTAATCTTGTCCTCAACCTTGTACTGCAGCACAACTGTACAAGTAAAGGAGACAAGATCTAGCTGCTGATGGTTTATACTGATTGACTTAAAGCATTGTTATCTTGGAAAACAGCATTTCCACTTCCTTCAATTGCCACAAATAGCTTTCTCTTAAAACCACTTTGTTCTGAGAAGGCAAAGATGATACTTTAGGAGATCATAACAGAAGAATTTTTGGAATTGGACTCTTCAAAAAGTTCATGTTTTTCCTGCTTGTTTCTTTGTTCTTTATGTGCTAGTTGACACTGTTAAACAAATAATTGTCCTAACTTTCGTAGGTATTCATTGTCAAAGTCAATAGTGCTGTAATGATAGAGCAGAATTGACTCTTCCCCAGTTCCCTCTAAAAGCTGCAGCCCACTCTGAAAAAGCAATGAACAGACACAGATTAATGACAGATGCCTGAAATAGTCCTGGTTTTCAAAATGATAGAAACTTTAATTAAACACTGTGAAAATTGCTGGACAGCACACAGGTCGAGGCGTGCTACTGGCGCCTGCTTTCGAAATAGAGTTTGGAGGTTGTGATTAGAGATATTGATGTTGAATAGCTGGGCAGTGGCCTTTCTGCTGGACTTCCTGATGCTATATATTGAGAAATTGGCAATGATGGTCAGAGCAAGGTTTCTTTTATGACAGGCTTTAGATAAAAAGCTAGTTTCTCCATTATCATCCATTTGTAACTCCTTTCCAAGACTAAATTTTTATCAAGATTTATTGTTGCTGCCTCAAATGGAAGCAGTTATTTGGTTACAAAGATTCAGACCCATCCTTAGGCAGCTGCTGAGGATTCAGTAAATACGTGCAACAGGACGTGTGCGTGTTCAGTGGGAGTGTTTGTGTAATAGTCTGAAAATAAGTTTTGCATTCCTCTCACTGCTGAAATATATTTACAAATTCTCCTTGAACTGAGCTGGTTTTATATGTTGACCTTGTAAAATAGTTTTCTGCTTCAAATGAGCTTTCTCTGGCAAGTGTGGCAAAAGAGAGAGAGAAAGAAGATTGATGGGGCATAGGGAGTGTTAAAAAGAAAATAATTTAAGTTTTCAACTCTATGAGTTTTCATGTATGAACTTTTCCCAGTAAAAGGTAGGGGTTTATTTGAAATATTTTTGCTTTGGAAAGCAGATGATTCCTGATAAGCTTTATCTCAGAGTATGACTTTTTTTCCCCTAAACAAATTTGTTGACATATTTAATTGGTCTTGTTGAATCAATTAAAATGAAATTAAAAAGAAAAAAAAAAGCTGATTAGATGAAAAAAATCAATATGGAAATTGACTCACTGTTCTGTTATGGATAAAAATAAACTAAATAATACCCAAAGTGGAGCGAACTTCAGGAATATTTCAGTTTGGAGCCCTGGTTATTCCTCATCAAATCTGACAGCTGAAACATCTCTACTTCTGCTGCTTGAATATGATGGACTCTTCATTGACATAGAGAAATTTGGATAAATACTGGCTTGCAGATAGGTAGTTCTTACCTAACTGTCGTCTTTGTCATTTCTGTGGTCATTAAAAAGATTATTATATTATGCATATGTATCTTGTCTTTCTACAGTCTGCCACCTAAAATATATGCTGTGACAATATCACTTGATTTGTTACCAGTAATGTTATCAACCATTTAACTTCCAAAGCCTGGTGTAGGTCCTGTGTTTGGCTTTGAACTGATGCTGTGCCCGAGATGTTGACTCACCGTGTTTCTGAGCATGGCAATGCTGACTCTCTTTAGCTAACAAATAGTGCTTAACAGAAAGCACTGTACCATCTTTTAGCTGCTTGTTTGCCAACTCATAGCCATCTTCAGAGAAACTGTCTCTCAAAACAGAGATCAGAACTTGAACTGAGCCTTTCTCTTACAGCCATTACTCTGGTTTCTCTTTTAGGCTCTAAAAGAAGCTTTTGTTTTCTCTCCGTGATATTTTTTCTTCATCTTTTTTTTGAGGTGAAACTCTGTTCTTTGCTTGTGTAAGGGGGATTCTGGGGTTTGCCTGTAGGAAAACAATGTAAGTACTGATTTTGATGTTACAGAGATGGAAAGGTAACCTCAACCTTGGGTTCTCCAAACACGCTCAAGGTTCGAGTCTCTCAGGCTTGGTTACAGCTTCTGAATTATCCCGGTTCACTGTCTCTGAGAAAAGAATTTCCTAAACTTTTCCATTTTTATCTTGATTCACCTTGTCACTGAACACCAGGCAGGTTTAATAGTAAACAAAGCAAAGATTTAACAAGACCAGAGGTCAAGGTTTTGTGGGCAAGGTTGGAAACAAAAGATCACAAGTAAACTCAACATAAAACACAATCCTGATTTATACTTGACAATTTTCTTCCAGCCTGTTCTTGTATCTCTCATCTAGAATTCTCTGCCACAGCCTCTTTGTGAACACTGAGCTCTCAGGTTCACAAAGTCATTTTACCTTCTAGAGGAGTGGGTGTCTTTTCTCCTAAACTAGCCACACTTGCATCTCACCGGAGTGTGGATGAATGCAGATGTAAATGCCCTCGATGGCTGGGTGAAGGAAGGCATCTTGGGTACTCCATGATATTTCCCCCTGTGCCTTGGTTCATCTCTGTCGTTCACACAACTTAAGTATTGCATTTTATTCTCTTTTGAACCTTTCAGTCTTCAGTTTTTTCATAGGCACCCAATCATCTTCATTTCACTAATTAAGTTTCAGGAGGAGCCTCTTGGGGTTGTACACACATTTTTTTCAGAACCATTTCTGTGCAGAAATGTGCCAGTCACAGAAGACTCTTTCCTTGAGCTGAGGAAGCAGAAAGGGGACCTGTACACTGAAGCAGAAACGAAAGCAAATGGAAAATTAAGAACCACAAGATGGCTTCGTGCAGGATGGCTCTGTGCCTTGTTTTTCTTTGGGATTAGCTTTGTGATAACACCTCCTTGGGTGAAGCCCATGGTGGAAAACAAATTTGCACTGTGGTCAGTCTTCCCATTTGTCCTCGCTCTTTTTTGTGTGTTATTAGCCTGGACTGTGAGCTTTCAGAGGCAAGAGCAGTTGTTCTCTTGCTGCAAGGTTTGTACAATGCCTTCCCTCAATATGGGTCTTTGCACTTCATTGCACTGAAAATAACTTTGAAAAAAGACATCCTGAGCCAAAAAAATGTAACAAACTCGTCATCATCAGCTTTGCGTTGTGTCCTCCCCCAGCAGAAATGTTTGACCAAATTTTCACCATCTGTCTGAGTTTTCCTTTGAATTCAGCTGATATCTCACTGACAGCAAGGTACAGGTGAATTCTCTGGCAGCTTAAGCTCACCTGAGTTAGAGCTGCTCTGTTCCTCCTCCGAGTCATGTTCTCAGCATGCTCGGCTCTGCCCCTGCTGCCTTCTGGCACTGGTGAGCATGTGGTGAGCTGCTTCAGGGAGCTGATTGAGACAAAATAGAACCCCACAAAGAGGAGAGATTAGTGTTTATCTAAATCAGCCCATGACCATCCCATCATACACACCTTGCCAGTGGGAATGTGTGGTTGGGAACATAAAGAGAAGGTGAGGCCAAGCTTGCATTGACTTAAGATGATTTGGAACAGCATCCTAATACGGTATGGCACGGAGGTGGAAGGACTTGGTCTATTCACTAACTGATTAATGATGTCTCAAAGGATCTCTGTTGACACTGGCCTTTCCTACAACGTTCCTTCTGTGTGACCTGTTGCCAACAGTGGTGTAACAATAGAAGTTGTAGGCTGTTGGCATCACAGAGCAGCTTTACATGAGATGCTTTTAGCTGACTTTGAAGCTCAGCTCTGTGGTACTAAATCTTTGCCTGTTGCAGATAAAAACCCAAACTGCTTATATTGGTATTTCTCTCTGCTTCTGCTCCACTCAGTCACATAGCCTAGGACAGCAGGAGCAGCCTTGCTGGCGGAACAGAGCTCAGCCTATGGTAGTTTACCCTGCTTATGGGTACTCTGACCTCCCCACACACTTACCCCGTTTATTTTTTAAATGACCAGTTTAATCAGGCACATGTACAATACAGAAGTGGGTGTGTGAATATCTAAATATATGAGAGGGAACTTCAGATGTTTTATCTTTCATTAGCTAATAACAGCAGTAATGACCTCAGCAGCACAGGATGTCTTTTGCAAAATTAATAACCACATGAGGGTTAATGGCCCAAGGCGATGAACTCTCTCAGACAATCATTAATCTACCTTGATGATTATCGCTTCATTACTGAACACTGAAACCTCCTTGGTGTACCAGTGAGTGCCTGATTTCAGCCCTCCCTACTGATGTTCATAATGTGCCCTCTTATCTTTCTTCTGGCATGTAGGAGAACAGGAGTAAAGCTCTGAGGTGCAAATGAAGGTAACAAGCATGAGAGGTATAAAATTCATTTGAATATGGGACAGGAGAACGTCTCCCAAATGATTATCTGTTTTCTACCTACATATTAAATCGAGCTTTAAGGAGTATTTTTTGTTTATGTTTTTAAGTAGCTGTAGTCTGAGGGACAATACCATGGCTCTTGAAGCAAAGACTTGGTTGGTTATGTATATAGACTGTTCAGCTGATTGGTCTGTGTATTTAGATAGTGCCCATTAGTACAGAGTCCTTTTCTTCCTTCCCAGGAATAGCATCCTGCAGCTCAGGGCTGCAAACATCTCCCATTCATTGCTGCTATTGATCTGAGTTTAGACCTGTAAACTCAGTGTGGGGAAATGGAAGCTGAGACATCCAGAAGAAAACAGTGTGTCAGGATACACAACCAGCCCCTGCCACGTACAGAAATTGTTATGTCCACCTGATCCCCTCTGTTTGGAATAGTTTAGGTTTTTGGAACAAAGCCAGTATCTCTAGAAGAGCTCTAGAAGCACATCATCTTGCTGGCTGTGGGATATAAAACTTGCACAATCCCACATTAGCCTTTTTTTCCCCTCCTTGTCAGTCTGACAGCTGTGCACATTACCCTTCAGAACCCACCCCCCCTTTTCTTTCCTTTTCTTTTTTTTCTGCTTTATCATCTCTGCTGCCAGGATTAGTTTTAGTTGGACAGTGATTAATATAGAGAGGGAGCTGCATAACCAGCTCAGATTTGTATAGGTAATGAGGACCTCTAGCTCTTAGCTCCAAGTCAGGAGCAGTTGCAGTTCATTTGGATTTCTAACAGCACAGCCCTGGTACAGAGCAGATAGACCTGGAATATATTTCTGGAATTTCTCTGCCTTAGTGGACTGGAAAATATAAACTGTTTGTGCTTCTCTTGCTTTGCTTTTTTTGTTTTCCTTTGTGGAAAGTGGGAAGTGTAGCTGAGCATTACTGATGTAAAGAAACTGTAATTATCAACCATTGTGATTGAAGATGGTTTGTTAGAGATGGGAGAGCTCTGTGGAACTCCTTAGGAGCAGTCTGTGACTACACAAGTGTAGCATGCCAACATCATGAGAGCTTAACAGAACACTAAAGAGTGTGTATCTCAGATATAAACTGGGATTTGGAATTGCAGTTGTGAAAATTCATAACCTCTCTGCAAGGTGTCTTCTTCCCTGCACTCTGATAGATGGAGGCAATGGAAACCTTCTTAGCAAGTCTTCATCTGCACAGCTTGTCCAGGCTTTAAAAATTATTTCCTAATAATAAGCAGAAAAAGCAAAGTGCAAGAGGAACAGTAATAATGACAGTGGTAATAGCTATTCCACTCTGCACATGGCTTTGTGGTTTTGGCAGTTCTTGTGGTCCTTGTTTTGTGTGGAGACTGAAATACACTGGCATCCTGAGCCTCCAGTTCCTCACTCTTCTGCAGCTCTGAGGGATCTATTGATCATGAGCCTAACGGGTGGTCAGCAGCAAATTTGGTGGGAGATGTTCTGTGCTGTGCTCTCTAGTGAGCACTCATTATGTGTCTAGCAATTACAAAGCCTCGTTCTATTACACCACTAATTTACAGGGGGTGAAATTATAAACAATGGGATTAATTAATGTAATTTATGGCCCATGTAATTACATAGCTGTCAAAGCAATGGATTGATTTCTGGGTTTGGTGGGGTTTTGTTTTGTGTTGTTTTTTAACATAGTAGGTCTGCACTTTTTTCCTGGTCTACTGGGTTTGTTAATTGTCCAAAGCTGATATATATATTTTTTTTTTTTTTCCACTGCAAGGTCACCAACCTTCAATCTAGGAACAGAGTTTTAGCCAGTTATAATTAACTGCAGAACTGATGGGAAATTTTGCTTGTTGGTCTTGAAACCCACTCAGGTAAATGAAAAAAGTTTTTCCTTTTTGTCTACTGGTCAATGAAGAAGAGAACTTCAGTTCTCTGAAAAAAAATAGCTAGGATGCTACAGTAGTAAATAATTTTTTAAAAAAGTACTTGTCATAACTGTTGCTTTTATAAAAGATACCTTGTGCACAAGCTGGTAGGATATATGGCCATGTATAATGCAACGAGTAAATCAGAATGAAAATACACTGAACATCTGCTTTTGATAGGATTATTTATAGCATATGCATAATTTTATGATGGATTAAGCAACAAATTTGGAGAGACCTGCATGGAATTGCTTTTCCACAAGCATTCAACTAGTGGAGAAAGGTCATAATAGAGCTGCATCTCTTCTGTTTGAAAACTCCCAAGACACACTTTTGAAATGATGGTAAATAAATTATGTTAACTGGAATCCACAAGTAAAGAATGAAACAGCATAGTACACAACTGAGTTTAATAACCAACCAAATATATAGGGTTTTGTTTAAAATCCCTGAGGTCTTGTCAAATTATCATTTTATTCTTCATCTCTAAATTACACTATTGTATTATTAATAAAATTTATTTATAAAATAGGCCATCCACTAATGCTTATCCTCTCAGCTTCATTAACCTGCGGGGTTTTAACTGGACGGTGGAGCAACTTCTCCAGTTCAGTGTATGATCTGGTTTATACAATGTCTGTTTTATTAACTGAGGTGGTTTTTATTTGTGCTTTTAAGTTTGGGAACAAAGAGTTGTAAAAAGATTTGAATGCTAACTTCTACTTGAAATAAAAACATAGAAAACAAGTGTTTGACAAGTAATTATGCAATTAGCTAAGTCTTTGGTAATATAGACAAGTATAATTTTATTCTACTGACCACAGTCCTGGGGCTTTATCACAGAAGGCTACTGAGCCTTTTCATGCAGAGAAGAAACTGGAGTCTAAGATGCTTCATTCTGAAGCTTGTAAAGCCCTTGTTATGTGAAAACATCAGTAGGATAGAATAGATACCTTTCTGAAATCAGAAGTTGGCAGTACTTCTGGGTTAATAATATCTCCTGGACCAAACTCTGAGGTATTCATTTGGCTTGGGCTGTTCTCTGCCACTTAAAAGATTTCTGCCACCTTCTGAGCTTTGTCCATGAATTGTGCAATGATAGTGCACAAGCTGTCACTGGAGAGCAGTGATAACCTGCACCTGTAAACCCTATTACTAGTGCAGAATTAACAGGGTGACACTCTTTTTTCTTTTAAAAAAACAAACAAACCACCAAACAAACAACCCAGCAGGTGAAGCCTCTTTAGAGCTTGCAGCTTGTTTACAGCACATATCAATGTTTAGGCTAAATGACCTTGATTCAGCTATCAAAACTGACACACAGTGTTTGCTTATTAACATCCCACCTCTGACTCAATCTGTCTTACCTTCCAGCCTACCTGCTTAGAGGACATTAAATACTGAGTTAAGGAAATGCCTTAGTGTGGAGTTTTTAAATTAGATTCTGAAACAATCAACCTCTTAAGCAAACACTTTCTAGTGTACTTAGCTTCCCAGACTTCCTGCAGGAGAAAGATCACACTGATTCTCCTCTCTTATTTCTTTTCCCTTTTCCTGACATCAATACTAGCTACTAGTCACTGAGGTTTTATTGAGGAAGACCTTTTGATGTGTTGCTTTACCTGATGAGAACAGTGGCAGAGGGTTAAACAAAAGGGATGTGCCTGCTTGGCATGTTCTGCCAGACAACCGCAATATAAAGGAGCAATGTGTTAAGGGTTTTGTGTATGGAGTTAATTTGCAACATCATTTGAACACCAGGAACCCAATCTGAGGCCATAAGCAGTGCTTGTCACCTCCCAGCATGCCATGTGCCCCAGTTTTCAACAATAAAGTCTGAGGGCCATCAGTCACAGAAGAGAGCTGAACCCATAGTTGAATGCCCTAGGCGTGTATAGAGTGGAGGTAGAGGGTGTTACCATAAAATCAGTTTCTTCAGTGGTTGGTGTGGGCTCTGAGGGTTAAATTGCTCACTTTTGGTGTGATTCCTTTGACAGCAGTCTAACCCATTTGGCTGCAGACTATCTGCATCTCATTCTGCAGTCTGTTACACAGGATCTCTTCCTTTTTATTTATTTCAAGACAACTGTCTACTTTTCAAAATATTTCTGGTTCAAATCTGTTGATCATGTGAGTAATCAGCTTAGCTAGCTGAGTAAAGAAGACTCACATGGGTAAGAACAAAAAATAGTAGTTGCTGGGGCTTTTCTCCCAGTCTAGACAGTGTAACAGAAGCTCCTGGAATGATCATTTAGCAGAACACAGAGGATAGAGTTTAGTCTCAGGAGGAACTATTTGAGATTTTAGTTTTCTGTGTAAGAAAAAACCTAATTTTCTATGAAATTATTTCTTTATTTTTTAAAAAAATCCACTTTCCCTTTATTTCACCTGTTTGCTGCAGGTACTTGAAGTAGCAGAATTGGTCTGCCAGGTCAAAGGAGCGAGAACAATCTGAAATTCTTGAGAATGCAAATAGTCCCCTCCCAGGGAAGAAGTCACTTGCAGAAAGGCAGTTAGTTGCTGTCTTGTGTAAACATTTGCTGCCATCTCTTCCTTCTGACTGTAGAAAAATGAGCTGCTGCTTACTTTCCTTTTGCTAATACTCAGTGTCTTTCATGGGAATACAAAAGCATTCCAATACTGGGAAAAAAAAATCTAAATACCTTCTGGCCTTAAAATCTATGAATTATTAAAGCACTATTTTGTATTCTAAACATATGGAATCAAAGATTATATTTTCAAATATTGCAGTGAGCTTTTCCTGTTCTAAATAAACAGACTTTGCACACTCATATTTTAACGTTATTAGAAAGATATAGTTAATAAACTGGCACAGGCTGAATGGGTACAGAAGCATAATTTATTCTAAGAAATGAAGATTTGGAAGGCCAAGTGAGATGCCATAGTGTCCTACAAGTCAAAGCCAAAATCCATGGACAACCATGATGAAGGGCATCTGGGCTTTTCCTGACTTGTAAAAATGAAAGGTGGTTCCTGTTCAGAATTCCCGGGGTTCAGAGGGGTTACAAGTGCCCGTGTCCAGTTTAATTTTACTGTGGTCTTACAATGAGCCTTCTCTAAGATATCTGCATAGGCTTTAGCATTATAGATTGCTCTTGTTGCCAAACTGAATTGGGCATTTTCAGGGAATAATGAAACAGTGAATTAATAAAATGTACCACTCTTGTGTACCACTCTTAAGTAAAATTACCACTTTGAGACAAAAAAGATTAATACTTCAGTGAAGGACTCATTCTTTCTCTTTATGAATTTTATCAGATTACAGATAATTTTTGACCTTGATAATATTTTGTTTTGGGGCAAACTTGCTACTCATTTTCAGCTCTGTGCAATGGTGCATTTTACTTCTTGTTGATGGGATTTGCTAGTGAAAGACGTCCTCCTCTGTCCTCTCAGTTCAGTTGTAACTGAAACTCTCATGCTTTCTATGGTTGTAACTTGCAGAGAGGAAAAAATATAACCTAAAAATGAATGTAAGTTTTATTTAATTGTAGAGCTTCAGTAAAAACAAGAGTAGGTAACACATGTATGTGTGGATGCACATATACAGTCAGAAGCCATGGTCTTAGTTGGGCACAGAAGTAGGGTGAAGAGGAGGTACTACAGGACTCCCAAGGTGCTTTGTGACAGAGAAATTTGTAGTGTTCAGTAAGAAAAGAAGAAATGATACAGGAGAAAACCTCATAGGCTGCTCTGAAGAGATGGGAAGCTGTACTGTATTTTAAAACCAGGTCCCAACATTAAGCTCAGTGAATTTTAGGCATTCTGAAAATTTTTACAGGTTTTCCAACCCTCAGACCCACCCTTCCCTCCAAAATTAAATTAGGTACTGTTTTCCAATATGTAGAGTTTACTTATTTCCTTGTTGCATGAGAATTATTATTTTATGGATGTTTAGAAAAAAGAGAGATTATGTCCTTACAGCAGAAGTTGATAAAGAGGTGTTTCAAATTATCTAGAGTTTATCTCAAGAAGAGCAAGTGACATGACAATACAGTAATACAGAATATCATTGTGCACTAGCAATCTGATCTAATTATCATGTTATGTCATGATGGATTTTGTATTAGTGAAGCTTCAATACCACAGTGAGATGGCACAGGGAAAGTGTCTGGAGAAAAAAATCTATTCAAATAATCAAGAAATTGCTTGTGCTGCTTATGTAAGAATGCACACATTAATCACCAAATAAATGGGAGGGAAAGAGAAGATGATCCAAAGTCTGCTAAGGTCATTGGAACAGCTCTTTGAGACTGCAGTATCCAAGCACCAGTTCATGGTGCTTTACTTATAGATTACAGTATATGGACAGCAGCAAGCACGTCAGTACGTCCCTCTCCCGAGCTACGTCATTCTTGGTGCACACTTATGCACACAGGCTTCTGTGTATCTGTTTGTTGTTTGGGGTTTTTTAATTATTTATTTTGCAGGAAATATTGATTCTGCTAAACTAAATCAGATATTTTCTGGTGCAACAGTAAAATTGTGTACATGATGTCCTCCAGTGAATAAAAATCTCATGCTATCATAGGGAAGAAAAATCAATCATATATGCCTATTTTCTTCAATGAAACCCAAATTATTGGTGTGAAAAATGACTGAGATAGTCTGTGTTGGAGGAGTTTAGACAGGAAGATCTTTTTGGCTTAAAAATGTATCACTTATTTAAATAAAAAGTCTCTGCCAGGAAAAACTGTGCTGTATGGAACAGCTTGTATCTATAGAGTGGGACTGCAAGGTACTGGCTGGCTATGTCACCCTCAAACACTGGGAAAGGAGGAGACTTCTGGCCTGTGGGTTTTGTGGGGAGTTTTTGTTCTTGTTTGGTTATCGATTCAAGGCTATTATCTTGGATGATGATATCTGGAGTTTCACTGCTTGAATGTCTAAAAGGCATGTTTAAATTACTTTGGGAAAATTACTAAGACAATTATGGGATTGTAATATAAAGTACCATAATTACACTTTAATGCTTTTTATCGATTGTTGAGCTTTGCACTTTGCCATAGCATAAACCAGTGAACCTTTGTTTTCTCTGCCCACCCAGAAAGTTAATGCTTTAATATCAGTTTTAAAAAGACAGTTTTTCAAAATTTAGCAAGTAGGAACTTCCAAGATGAAAAATATATACTATATGCATATGAATGCACACACACACACACATATATATCTATATATCTATATATCTATCTATCTATATATATATATGTATATATTATACTTTGAAAGCCACGTGTCAGAATCTTTCATCATGTTCTTTCTCCATTTTTCAGTGGTCCAGAGCAGTGCTGGTCCAAGGGGCAGACACGTTTATGTATGTGCATGAGGAAGGAACAAAGTTTGCTGAATGGGAAAACATGAGGTGATGTGGTGATGATGCTCCTACTTTGTATGGTTAGAACAAGGAAACAGGTTAGCTCCCCACATTACCAGGAAGCTGAGAGGGGACATGCTCTTCATTGAAGAAATATTTGCTTGGGATTTCAAAACACCAGCTACATCAGCCCTTCAGGGGTGTAGTCGGAAGGCAATCTCTGGATAGTGCTTTATAAACCAACAATCTCTGGATAGTGCTTTATAAACCATCAATCTCTGGATAGTGCTTTATAAACCAACAAGAGGAAATTCAAAGAAGCTGCTTCCAGTTATTGCCAGGTAGCACCTAAGATTAAACTTTCTATAAAAAATACAGGAAAAAAGTGCATTTCCATTCTGGCTTAGTTTTACAGACTGAGAATAATTAAATCTCTCTTGTGTCTCTTTCAAAGACTTTCTGGATGAGGTTCTCTCAATATGTTAATGAAGAAAAAGAGCAATGTGCTACTGCTGCAGAAATTCCTTGGCATCCCTGTATATGCTTCTACAGCAGATAAGAATGAGGTACAGCCTTGCCACCCAGTCCCACATACAGGAATCTTGTTCCCTCTAGTTCCTGGTGTTGGGAAGTGTTCAGTTACCTCATTATGCTCCCTCAGTTGTCTGGTTGAACCTTCTCTTTGCTCTGATACTTGCAACTACTTGGTAGAGACCAGCAACAGCTCACAGATGTTATCTTCTCCTCCCTGGTATCCTTTCTGCTGCTATCTTGTTTGATAGAGAATTTGGCCAATTTTAATGTTCTTTGTTTAGAGCAATTTGCATGGTGACAATTCTTGCTCATGAGTACGTCTTGGCCATGTTGTTAGTTTATGATCATTTTTGTCTATGAAGCTATGAGAAATATGAGGGAAAGTTGTGTCAGGCCCCTCACAACAGGCACAGGGAAAGCCTGAGATGTGCATTCACACACCTTCCTTCCCTTCATGAACTCGGTTGTTTGCTACCAGCTGCCTCTGGGCCTCGGGAGGCTCGCATGACATTTGGATTAAGCTCTGCAGTGACAATATTGATTGAAGTGTCTTACTGGTCAAAGCAGCAAAGCTGGCCTGTTCTGTAAATGCTATATCATCAGGTTATTAGTGTCTTACATTTTAAACTATTCTGATGTAAAGTGGATTTGTCTTTCACTTGCATATTAGACATGCACAGTTTTCTGTCTGGACGTAGGCTGCCAGATGCACTTTCCTCTGTGCCATGTTCACCTTGCTTGGAGAGCTAGCTATGAGCGTGCTGCCATCTCATGGCAGGCCACAGTTTAATTAGAAATGACAAAGAGTACAGGAAAAATTAGTATTATTATGTAAATTTGACCTGTACAAAGATAAGTAAAAAATAATAATAATTCAATTTGTGTTTTAAAACTAAGAGCCTTCTCTGATTTCCATGTAACAGATAATGAGACTGTAAGTGGCAGAGCAATCGTGGCTGAACATGCTGTATATTCTCCTGCATGTACAATGTTTGGTTTAGAAAAATAAAGGACCTTGACTACACAGTATTAATATTAAAGATGTCTGGGATATTGCAGCAAATCCCACTGAACATTACTATCAGCATAATTCACTCTTCAGAAAAATATCTTTCTTTTGCTTTTGGCAGCAGATATTTGTATACATGGGAGAGGAAAACATAATTAAATCTATTAAGGTGACTTGTTACAAAATACAAATGTCTGAATATTTGATGGAAAAAGAAAAGAGTTTGTCTTTTTCTTCTGAGGGTAGATAATGCTGTCTTTCAATTCTTTGAGATTTCTCAGTCTGTGAGTCTGTTCAACCATCTGACATGTTGATGTTCAGCTGGGATTTCTATTCTGCACCCAGCTCTGATATCTAGATGCTATCATGATGGATGCATTACTACTTAAAGTTATGGTCCCTTAGAGTCTTCAGTATCATCAAAGGTATTTTGGCACAGGACCCTAGGGAATAAAAGTGTCTTCATGGTCTGTGTTTTGCTTTTGAGATCATAGCATCATAGAAGGTTTTGGGTTGGAAAAGACCTTACAAATCATTTAGTTCCAACCCCTCTGCCAGGGGCAGGGACATTTTTCACTAGACCAGGTTGCTCAAAGCCCCATCCAGCCTGGTCTTGAGCACTTCCAGGTTCTCTATTTCAAGACAGTGGTTTGGCCACATGTTCTTAATGTCACTGTTCAGAATACCTGAAATCTGGGACACCACTCAAAAAGACCATCTAACCCAGGGTCCTACTTCCAACAGCAGCCGTCGGTGGGCTCGCTGAACTTGTAGCAGCCTTAGGACTTGTCTGTCAGCTCCCCTGTGTTTTCAGGATGTGATGGTGCTTTAGAGACTCTGCCAGCCACACAGGATCTCTTTCCACTTTTTCCATTTTACGTCTGTGGGACTTTGATCTCACAGATTATAAAACCTTAACCACTAATTTGGTGGTCAGGTAGTGCACAGTGTGGATTTCCTAACCAGAGACAGGAGCAGAGCATGACTAGTGTTTCACACTGA
Source organism: Caprimulgus europaeus (assembly GCA_907165065.1). Next base: position 930,491 of record OU015543.1, on the reverse strand, counting down.
TCATGTTTATACTTTTTTGTGGTAAACTGCACATCTGAGTTTTCACTTAAGAAGAGATAATGGATCTCCCTTCAATACCTAAAGTTACATAAATTAACAACTGAAAAACCTCCTTAATCTTCTTGCAAGTTAAAGTCTCAATGCATTGGCAAGCTTATGTTTCTGAGGCAGAAAACAATCTTCAGTGTGATCTTCTAGTCAAACATTTTGCCCTTCTTTATTAATACAAACTCAGCCTTTGATATCTTTGCAGGTAAGAGTATATTTTCTGAAAAGTTGGTTTGCCACTCACCAGCAGAGTTTGTAGCTATGTTTAATACTCACAACTCCAGGCTGCACTGCTCAGATTTGTATCTACCATTCATCTTGTGAGTACAGAATTGCTGTGCTCTTTCATTCTGCACTTTCATCTCTGGATTTAGTGCTGTCTGGCAAAGTGAGCATGTAGGAACAGCACAAATATACTCATATTATATTGGCAGGGAAGGACATGGTGTGCTCTTTTTGACTAATATTGTGAGCAGAAGAGGGATTTGGATGCTGAATTCCTCTATAATCTTCAGAAATGTCTGTGTTGCTTCATCTCTAAAATAAGGAAATATGGTGGGGTTTTTCCCTGTGATAGAAGTGGGAAATCTTGCGAACTCCAGCTTATAAAATGGCTTTACTGTGGCCATTCAGTGAATAAATTGGAAGAACTTCTATTCTCCTGGTTCACACATCTGTGCATTCTCTTCTGTGGTATTTTAGTGGGGAAGGCAGGAGAAAAGATAATTCCTTATATTTTTTTTCTTCTCGGCCACCTCTGCATTCTGAGAATTTTTCTGGCTTGACTCAGGTCTTTTACATGCAGCCACCAGAAAAGCATGGTGCTCCCCATAGAGTTCTGTGAGCTGCATGCTCATGTCGAGATCCAGGAGAAAGCTAGCAGGCTAAGGTCACATTACAGAATCCAATTAATGAAATAAGTTTTAAACCCCTCTGAACTTTGACAACTTATGTCTAAAAGGTGTGGATTTTTTTACCTTAAGACCAACTCTGTCAAAATTCAACCTACTACACCACCTGCTAATAAAAGACTGGTGGGAAGTGGGTTTTATTGTCTTTATTTAAGAAAAGCCCATCCAGTCAATTGGAGCCTGGTGATATGCTCTCTTAGTTGAGGATTGACTGGTACAGTTTCTCTCCTTAAATTGATGTTCTCTTTTTGTTCAACGTGGCATTCTTGCTTCCCTTCATGCTCCTATTTTTATTCCCAGTCTGCTATAGGCTGCCATGTAGGACAAAAGTAATAAATAAGGCTTACCGTCCCCTTGCTCATGCACAATCTCAGCTTTAAGGCTCTGTTGCATCACTTGACACCAAGCTGTCCTCTGCACGTTCTTGTATGAAACATACATCATGGTATTTTCTGTATGTGTATGCTACTACATTGATCATCTTTCAATCACTTTTAATTCTTCTAAGAGGTCACAATGGCATCTTTTTATACAAGGTGGACCTGTAGACAGTGATTCTAAATAGCTTTTCCTTACCACAAGCCTTCTTTTATCAATTTTAGAGGATCACACTGTCACAATCATTCAAATAGAAATGTTCCTGCAACTTTCCTTTCCTTAGTCCCTTTGTAGTTTCTATAACAATAAAAATTATGAGAGGCTTTCATTCTAGCAGAGGAGAGGAGAAAGCATTGCAGGAGGTGGTTACTGTTCCCCCAGGATGCTGCTGAATGAATAAAAGATTTAGGTGCTTATCCATACAATGCTTTGTCTTTTTGTTAGATATTTAAAGAAAATCTATTCTGATTCTGATATACTGAGTGAAGATGCTGGCATTTCCCAGGCCAGCTTGAGGGCTGAAGAACAGGAGTTCTTAATGGCTTTCTGTCAAAGTAGTTGGCTGTGCTGTATCTATTGCTCCCGAGGCCATGGTCTGCTGTCCTAATTGTGAATCAGACACCAAAGATGAGAGATTGCAGCAGATTTATGGACATCTCTGCTTAGTTTAACTGGGTGGTGAAAAAAAGGGAAGATTAAAAAAAAAAGCTAAATTAGTACTGTTAGGGTTTTTTACTAAGATGTTCTGGAACTAGATTACCCTGCACGTGGATCACAGTGTCATTAGGACAGCTCCACGATTTTCCTTTTAACAGCTGACTTCAGTGAGTATTCCAGATGGTAGGAATGGCACAGTGGCAGTGGAACAGTGCCCACCAAGACCTGTCTGCTCACCAGGCCCTCCATACTTTTGTTGGACCTGACACCCTTATGTTGTTGATCTGTACATAATAAGCTAGCTCATAACTGTTCACCTCATATAATACATATAATTTTTAGTCTTTTTTTTTTTTTTAATAGTGAATTTAAGAATTCTAGTGAAGTAGAGGTGCTCAACACCTCTGAAAGTTGGAAACCATTGTGTTATGGAAAAGTAATTTAAGAAATTAAAAAAAAAGGAAGACATGTAACTTCTCTATGTAGAACTTTTATAAGGAACATGATTCATCCTATTAGAACATAAGGCTTTTAAGAGTTCTTAAGCTGAACATAGCACTTGAAAGAACATTATATCCCTGACACTTTCAGGTTCTTTGTTTGAGAAAGACTATATGGAAATAAATGGAATACAATCCAGTTTATTTTTTTTCCACTTTAAGGGGGCTGTTTGTCCTGCTTAGAAAATGGATATGTTCCAGAATTACTGAAATGAATACAGGCTAAGATGAGGGTTATAGTCCATTGTAAAAATGTGGAAAAAATGGGAAATTGTTATAAGTATTGTTTTTATCCAGCTGTATGCACATAGTTCCACTGACTTCAGCAAGATCAGCTGGGTGAACAGAATGTGTCTCTGATCTCACCCATCTCCTGCATTTCCTGCAAGCTTTTATAGGAGAAAACAGGATAGCCTGAGGCCAGCTTGCAGCTGAACGTAACAGTGAAAGGCAAGAGAGATGCTAATAGCACCTACACTTGACAGTATTCAGATTCAGTCCTGACCCCTTGCAATGTCTATCACACAAACTATTCCTGTGTAGTGAGAGGGGCTCGGTGTAGTTGCTCTCAGCAGCCTGCCTCTTCACAGTGACCAGCTGTCTACTTCTGCTTAAGTCAGAGTCTGTTCTTGTGACCCTTCCATTTTCAACCTCATTCCCATAACATCTTTTTTGTTAAATTTATTGAAGGAAATAACCAATCCATTTACCTTGCTGTCCTTGTTGAATTGCTTAGTTAACTTACTAAAGACTAAAACTTAAACTTCATTTGTGGTGGACTGGTGAACAAAGTTCAAGTTGCTAATTTAATTGTCTGTGTTGCTGTGGCTTGGGCAAGATAATCAAATGGGTAAATCTGCAGAGTTTTAATGAAATTGTAACTTAGCACTCAATTTACCATAAATGAAGTGTTTGCTCTCTCTAAGAATTCTCCTTTTCGGTGTTTAGTCACCACCACTGTGAGCATCCTCACTTTTACTCAGTACTAGCTTGGAAAAATCTAGCAAGTCAGTGCCATTTTTTTAAGGCTCTGGAGTCTTGAACAGATTGAAACCAGGCCTTTCTGTTTTGATCCACTTTTTCTCTAAGCCTGACAAGCTGGCAGCGTTCCTTCTCTTTTACCTTTAAAGGAAAAAATGCTGAGATACATGTATTGGGAATCAGTTATTTATCAACTTTTGCTGATGATGCCATTTACCAACTGCCTACAATTAGTCCTAAATGTTCTCTTTCCCCTGATGCTACTGTCCTGTAAATTTTCATCATAACTTCTGAATAAACTACTGAAATCCCCTTGATAATAAGCGGGATTAATAGCAGCAAAACCCAAATTACTCTTGTGTGCTTTAGAAATTAACAGAAAGGTGAAGGATAGCAGGAAACCACTTATTTGTACTCTGGGGCTGATTCTTCAGAGCTTTACAACTTATCTTCCCATTTATACTTGTATAGTGTTACAATATAAAGCTAAATGATGTATATTCCAGGAGTACAACTTGTACATAATTAATATCAGGACCCCATTGTGTTGGATGCTGTATGAATGCTTCATGGGGAGCAGCCCCAATTACAAAGAGCTTAAAATTAGAATGCAAAGCAATGAACTTGTGAGCAGAGACATCAAGAAAGACTTAATCAAAGCCACATGTCAGCTCTGTAACAAAGCTGGGGGAAAAGTCTGTTCTCCTGCTGCTCACTGTAATGGGCATGGGGGCTCAAGGCACAAAATGAAGTAATCTTTGCTCTTCTGGAAGGAGTTGTATATGGTCATGTTGGACTGGAAGGTTTAAAATTTCTCCAGTAAAGGTGGCTTTTACAAAGCTGTCTGCTTTAGAGGAGTCTTTCACAATGCACCTGATTGAGCAATACTTGGTCAACCTTCACTATCAGTTTCTTTCATACCATGTTAACAGATGCCTCACAGACATTCATTTCATTGACAGTTTTGTGGTTCTTTTTTAGTTGTGCTCTTGGATAGCATTTTGGAAGTGATGAACAATTTCTTTAGTCCTTTTTTTGTAGGAAGTGGAAACATCACTATTGATTTTGGAGGAAGCAGGTCAGCTGATGCTGAGCTATTTGGGAATATTCCTCTGTCTCTTCCCATACAGTCTGGTGTTCAATTCTCCTTGCCTATGCCAGGTTGTTTATGTGACATTTATATACCATGTCAGAGTTCCTTGCAGTCACTAATATCTCTCAAAAAGCTTCTGTGTGAAACACCTGTGGTGTCCTTCCTTTCTTCCCTTTTTTTTATGCATAACAAAGGTACAGTGCTGAGGATTTATTTTCTAACCCATTACAGACCTTGGTAGCAGCAGTACACTGAAAGTAGGTTTTCTAGATGCAGGCTGAAGTCTTAATCACTGCATCATAATTCTTCTCCAAAGGCTGGCTCTGACTGTGACATTAGCTCAGGATTTTTTTCCTGTGCAGTTACACTGATCCCTTCCCACAGCCATTTCCAGTGAAGGAAACCTTGCAGATCACTGTGGAAAATGAGAATTACTTTGAAATATCTGAAGTGGATGTCTCTTCACTCAGATAAATCTAAGAACAATCAGGTTTCAAACACTTAGCATTTCAACTGTCTAATCAAACTCTTAGTTCTTACCTAAAATGAGTAGACACAGCAGTGTTTTGTCATTCCTGTCCTTGACCAAATGTAGTGTCTGTGGGAGAGGGGGCCCCCATGTTTGACCTGAATATAACTACTGAATGAATGAGCTGAGTGAGAAGGATTGATAGCACATTGAATGTCTCCTTAAGAACTTCTTTTTTTCTGAAATGAAAGTCTCGGTGTTAGATTAAGATAATTCTCCATATGTTAAAGGAAGCACTGGATTCTCTAATCTCTGTGATTACCTGAAGAATATTAGCACGACAAACTGACTGTTTCATGTTGGAGCGTGATGTTACTCAACATGTCACACCGAGAATGGCTTGTTCTGCTGAAACATGACTCTAAGGGCTTGTCAGTACTGGAAATTGCTCTTGAATAGCTATTCAACATTAAGTATGAAGTCTTCAGTTGCTGTTAGAAGACTGATTCTCCATTAAGTGTTTTTCTTCTAGTGAGACTGCATAATTTGTTTTTGAAATCCTTCCCTGCAAGAGGTTTCCAATCAGTGAACTCCACCCTGTGGGCTCTCTGTACGAGGCAGTGTTGCATGCAGAGAACTTGCTGGATTGGGTCCGTTATGTCAAACTTCTTCTCACCTCTTGGAGTAATTCTGAAAACTCACTTACTGCACAGAGCCTGCTGGCTGCAAAGACCATCCCACGCTGTGTGCTTTCTCTCTTTGTAATCTGCTTCCCTATTTTGAAACAGCTTGCATCCTCCGACTACAACCCCGCTAGGATAGGGACATTTTTTGTTACTTGTTTTGCTCAGCTCGCCTACCATGATGTTCTTTGTTCATCTCTTTTGGAACACAGTGCTTGGTGCACCAAAATAGTATTATGTTAAAAGCAGCTGAAGTTCTAAACAAGCAGACAAAGAGCTTTGATTTTCTAATTCCCTTGCATTTTGAGTGAATTATTCTGTATATTGCACCACAAGACACGTGTCTGTCCAATGGGAAGACCTCAGCTGTGGCTCTTCCATGAGTTCAGAGTTAAAGCATCTTGTATTGCCTTGGGTAGAGCTGACATGCTGAGCCTAACACTAAGTATATTGGAGTGTTAGACGGCCTCTAACACCACCTCTGCTACCTCAGGAAGAGTAGCAGCTATACTAAACATCTTGGGTGGCAGATTTTAGCCTTACCCTTTCTGTTGAGGAGGAGGACATGGTTATTTGATGCCTACTGTCATACAATCTTGCTTTTATTGTGGTTAGTTACCATAAAAATGTAAGGTGGAAGAATGCATTTTATTACCTTGGGGTAGCTTGGGTCATCATTTTGTCTGGAGGATCTGTGTTGCCACTCTGCTTCAGAGGTGGGCTCTGAAGTGGCCTTTTTAATACGTATATTCTTTGTTTTCATGCTAAGGAACTGCATTGTGACTGTAGAAATAGTGTGGATCTTCTGGTTATTAAAAAGCCCAATAGCATAAAGAATGTTTTTCTACACAAGAGGTATCCTCAGCTCTGATTTTGCACCCTTTGATGCATATCCAGCGATGAATTTAAGCTGAGGGATCACTTATTTTCTAATCTGACATGACACGCTTGAAATCGATGGCTTTGGTTTCAGCTGGAGTTGGAGAGGATTCTTCCTGTTCTTGTATACTGAAAACAAAGTTGGTAGATTTACATATAGTAATATTTTCAAATATTTAAATATCCAAACTTCTGAAATATTAATATTTCTGTAAAGTCATACACAATGACCTGAAATATTTTTCAGGCATATAGAAGGTAACAAGATGTAATTATGTATTGCTGAACTCAGAATAGTTTTCCCATTGTCCATTCTGCTAAAAATGTAAATTGCTTTTCTCTTTGTCCCTTTTCTCACTCTTTTTTTTTATTTCTTGAATAAACTATTTTTATTATCTTCATGAGCTTTTTATCTAATCCTATTCACTGGCTGTACTGTGCTCATTGCCCAGTCTTTTTATGATGGCTCTCCCTCTTTAAGTCTTTTATTAAGGCAGCACATATGTATATTCTTTCATTTCATTTCTTTGTGTTGCATTTTTTTCTTGCTGTCCCCTTTTTCTCCTCTCCCTCTCATTGTGATAAATACCATTTTTGCATTCTGTTTGTGAATTTAGTCTTGACAAAAGGCAAAGATACCCATTTGACATCACAAAGAGAATGTCAGTGTTTAAACATCAAGGGCTTCATTTTGTAAAGGTTGAGAGTGCTCACAGTCTCCAACAGTTCCACACCGAGATAGAGGTGCTCACTTCTGCAGATTTGGTCTTATTTTCTTTCTAGCTGATAATAAACTGATAATGAATGCTGGACTTTGAATAAATATATTCATAATTGAACCATTGTACAAGTCTTCAAAACTTGAAAATTATCAAGTGAAACATATAGACAAAATCTTGCATACTTCTTGGGCTGTTTTCTCTGGGTCAAGTACTAGTCCTGTGAAAGTACACATAAATGTCACCATTGATTTTGTAATGGTAAGCTGTGGCCACCATTAGCACAAGAGTTAGCCTTACTGGAATTAGCAGTATTGTATTCTGCTCATACATGAAAATAAGAAAACCCTTCAAATGAAGGAAATAGTGTGTCTGTTTTTTTTGGGAATGCCTTTGGTGTTAGGTAGATATAATTTGTCTGGCAGTTAAGCATAGGGTTGCTATGACCTTAGAGTGGGCCTTGATTAAAAATCAATTATGTAACTGATTGATGGGAGCAATAATGACCTAGTCATAGAGTTCAATAACACAGCCCTATCCTTTGTTAGGATTATTTTTCTTATCATTTCCACTTTAGCTACTTTTCATGTAACTATATATATATATTTTAATCTTGAAAAGTCATGAATTTGTGATATTGCTCCAGCAAAAAAACCTTAGCCTATGCTGGACTTCAGGCATGTCATTAGTCCTTTTGACTTTGAGCACTGAGTGACTTTACCAGCACTAGAGACAAGAGCAGATTATTAGCTGCAATACAGTCACTTAGAGTTGTATTCTGCTAGGACCTGTAACAAGGCCAAGACTCTGATAAATGTAAATAACGTAACAGACATCAGCAGATGTTTGGGAGTTACAGAGCATGGAAAGCTCGGATATTATTATTAAAATATATCTCCAGCTTTATTCCCGCTGAAATGTGTTTTCTCTGCAGTGAGTATTTACTGCGGCAATCTTTGCTGTTGAGTTCTGCCAAAACCCTTCATTCTCCTACTCCTCAGTGCTTGTGTTTTCCTCCCAGACCTGTGGTTTTCTTGAGTGGAGTGATTAGTTATATCGGTAATAACACATCTGATGTGTTTTCTTTCTCAGCCTTGTAGTCACACGCGGGTTATGCTCCCACTCTGCTGCTGGGTTTTGCTCACCGTTGAATAAAATGAAGGTGCTTTATTTATTTCTGAAAAGACAGCTATTGTAAATCTGTCCATAAGAGCTGGGGTTTTTTTTTTTTTTCTCTCTTAATGATACCTGGGTTAATGAAAGATTTTTTTCGTGTGTGTATGTCTAATTCTGTAAATGCATTAGTAATTGTGCCTTTACCTCAGATTCCCCCAGTCATACACTTCATTAATTCCACACGTCACATTCTTCCCAGCGTTATTCTAAATTGCTGTATCATTTACTCAGATAAATTAAGTTGTCATAGAACCTTTGCTAAATATTTGGTCTTTTCATATCCTTTTGGCAATATATTTCTGATTTTTAAATAATAGGTTTTTTTAATCTTGTGCTCTATTTCTTCTAATAGATCAGCTTGAACTAGTAGTCATATGAACAGGTATTTCTTCATATTGAGCCATATGGAGAAATACAATATACCCCGTTTCCAGCTACCTAATACTAGCATGTAGGGTCAGGCAGTGGGGGGAGAAGGATTTGCAAGAACACTGAATTTATAAAATTAATTTTCCTTAGTATTCTCAATTATCTGTTTAACCTATTCTCTACAGTTACTAAAATAATGAGATTTTTTGCTTTTGACAGAAAAGGAATGCTGTAAATATTTGAGCAAATAAGATTACGTGAAGATTTAAATAGCCATCTTTCAGGGCTTTTTGATTTTCAGTCTTCTTGTTTCAAAAGGTTTTCCATCTGTTAAGCTCTGCTTCAGGAAAGCACTTAAGCACATACTTAAATCCATCAGGACAAGGAAGATGCAAAAGCCTGGATTTAACGAGATGCCTATTTCTGAATCAAGGCATTAAGCTGTTTGTTCAACATGCAGAAAATTCCATCTTTTTAACCACACTGATAGTGCACTACCTTGCCAAAATGCACTGCCATATATAAATATTTACTATTGAATGAGCTGTAGTGCAGACAGGAAGATATGTTTTCTTCATGGAAAATAACAATTCTGCACGTTAAGTATAGCCAGATATTTGCTGGTGGTAAGAGAAAAACATACTGCTTAGGATCTAACCTTACTTTCATTGACTTTTGCTAGGTAATGCAGGATTAAATGCCCTCTATGACCAATTTGCTACTGGAATTTAATAGGCATGATGACTCAGAAATCGGTGGGATCTGCCTGACTGGAGATCTGTGCTGCCAGCCCTTCCCCAGTGCCCGCTGACTGCTCAGTGCGTGGTGCAGGGTGAGGTTCAGTCCTGCTCTGTACCACTTTGAAATGGCCAGCAGTATTTCACAGGGAGAAAGAGGGATTTAACCACAACTTGCAATTATTTCCCTTAAGAATATTGATATTGATTCATGCAGAAGTGGGCTTAATAACAGTAATAAAGTGTGAAACGCAGCCTGTTGGGGCCAGGGGGCAGTGAACAACACAGTCCCCATAGCTGCCAACGGGAGCTGTAGGCCTTCAGCATTTACCTGTCTCCAAACTGCTGCTTTAGGAGCCACAGGTGAAGAACTGCTCTGATGTATTCACTCTGGTGCTTTTTCTCACCTGGATGCACATAAGAGCAGCTGTGGGCAGGTGGGCCTAGAGAAGAGGGAGCCTGGAAGAGCTCTGTGTTGCCCATTCAGGAGCTGCAGAAGACCAAAGAGCCTTTTCAGAGGGATTTTCTGGTGGTTTGTGTGCTGATTGGATCCTTTTGTAACAGAGTATGGGAATAAGAATCAAGAACATAACAGTCTGTACATGTTTTCTCACAACTAATGTAATCTTTGGTTTCCATGAGATACCCTCTCATCGTTGTTCATTGGTCTCAGTTTGTGGCTTGTTTTCATAAGTATTTAAAAGTTTGATTCTTGTGTGCTGTCAAGAAATCCTGGTCCTCAGCAGCCTCTTCTTGTCCCTTAAAAGTTGAGAAAAACTGAAATCTTATGAGAAATATTTGAGTGTAAAGGTGAGTAACTCTTTGGAAGGAGAAGCAGCCCAGTGAGCTACTCCTCTTCCCGCCACTTTTGGACTGGCTGTTCTGTTGTCCTTACTTCTGCTTATTTTTTCTTGTTGAATAAATTCATTTGAGATCTTTTATCTCCTATGACCACTGTTAGTGTTTGGAGGAAGAGAAAGTGTAGGAGAAAAGAGAGGAGGGAAGAAGTGTTGCTTTTACATAATAAAATTAACTTTCTGGAAATATTGCCATCAGTTTTGTCCAAGGTAAATGTTTTCTCAAAAAGCAAAGTAAAGGAGGAACTCAAATTTGTGATTCTGCCACCGAATAAAGCAAGCAAAACCCCTATATTTTTTGATGTTCTGGTTTGCAGCACCCCAGATGTATCTGGAGCCACAAGCAGTCTGTGAACAATTTGTGTGTACTTCTGTTTTAACGGGAAAGGGGGAACTGGGAGCTGCCGTTCCCAGAGCTGTGGCTGTGACAACCTCGTTAATTTTAGGCAGCACTTCTGCCTGACCATCCTGCAAGTCACTGGTGTCGCAGATCAACTTGCCTGATGCGGGGACTCCTTGGAATGTCCTTGTTAGCATCAGGCTATGAATCATCCTGAGCAACTCCTTGCCCCTTTGCTCTCCGAGGGATGTGATGTCTGCCTTGGTCTGGGGAAGATTTAGTTGTGCAGCTTATAGGGTCGGGAATTTGGGCTGATCCAATCTAGTGCAAAACAATGTTGATGTTAGTGTTGGTGTTCCTGCTTTATTCCCTGCCACAGCTCTTGCCCGAGTGAAAATGAACACATTAAATGTTGTTTCCAGACATATTTTAACAAATTTCATAGCATGGGGGAGGAAAAAAAAACCAAAACAACAAACAGCAAAACAACAAAAACCAACACAACGGGGAAGGAGAAATGGCTTTTGGTTTTGTCCCTTTTTAAACAATCTAAATAATTAGCTTAAGAAATTATTGTGAGCCTAGGATGACTAGATTATTTTTATTTGCATGTCATTTCTGAAATGACAGTTTATTTATTATCTTTTAAATGCTTCCCTGTAAAACATATTTTACTGTAGCACCTTATAAATTTTAGAACAAAGGGCTTTGCAGAACAAACAGATCTGAAACCACAGAAATACACAACAATGATTCATTTCTTGTATCAGTCATTCAATGCATTATTAACTTCTCTGTGAGCAGGAGATGTGTTATGATCTTTATACCCTAGTAGCAAAAGTCAAAATATTCCCAGAGCAACAGAGAGGAATGTATTTTCCATATACTGGTATTGCATCTATTTGCAAGGTGTCTAAATGCAGAAATCTAAATGCATCTATTTTCAAATCTAGAATTAGAGCAAACAATACATGCTATTACGTTTTCCTGTGAGGTTACTTTCAGCTTCTATAATAGTTTACCGGCTTTATTGGGTGTTTGCAGTGCAAGCAGAAGAGGAGTCATCACAAAGTCCCACTGGCCTGGAACATCAGGGCAGTAAGATTTTTATTTTTTCATTATGAAAAGGATAAATTGTCTCTAATAATCCAACATATACTCAACTCCTTTTATTTTTTAAATTGAGCATGGAGCTCAAGAAACATCTGTGTTGCAGTTTAATGACACAATTCACTCTTCCTTCTACTTTTATAGGATTAATTAGCATCTAAACAACTTTTTTCCCCCCCCTTGTTGCAGCCCTAAGCTCAGCTTATACCAAACCAATTATGTCTCTGCACTTAGTCCGTTAGAAGCTCCTGGCACAGCAGTTGTTCTCACAGAGGTCAGCAATGGTGATAACTTGTTCTTAGGGACTATTTCCACTATTTGCATTTTGACAGTTGTTGTGCATTGTATTTATGCTGACAGGTCCTGTCATCATCCACAGATATTAAACCACCTGTGTCCTTATTCTGCCTGTGCTTTGTTGGCATAGATTTGACGCTCATGGGGACCTACATAAGAGCATAGTTACTCGTGTTAGCCCAAAGTAAGTGTAGAATGCAGGTGGCACCATTTACATCGGGCAATGTTATTCTTGTGTTGTGTTGGTGGAAAAACTATGAAAAGTACAAGTCCAGGAACACTTTGGTCCACTCTCCACTACTCTGAATTAAGCTAAATTATGGCATGTGTAAAGAGCGTTTGGAATGATATTGGTTGGTGTTAATGTGTGATAGAAATCACCCAAAGGTGGGTGGGACTCTGATTTGCAAATTCTGATACAACAATACTTGTTACCTCTTTGTTCTTTGTCTCTGAAAGCGTCCACAGTATGAACTATGCTGGGGTAAGACTAGGTGCTATGATCCCATCTGACCCATAGATCTCTAAAATGTAGCACTGGCTCTGTTTCTTGTGCAAGTATTCACTGTAGGAGTGTCCCGAAGCGATTTCCAGGTTCCATCAGAGGTTACAAGTAATATCAATTTTAATAGTGATTTCAAGAAATCTGCAGGTTTTGGTGAAATGGATATTTGGTAAAGCAATCATCCAATGGCTGGGGCACTGAAAGGACTTTCTGTAGAGCCAGTCTACAGTAATGGTCTAGGAGAAGAGATTATTTCTGCAGAGTGAGGATGTTCAGAGCATTGGGTGATCTGCTTTCCTGCTAAAATTGGTATATGCCTAAATGATACATTCCATTTGAAGTGATCATCAGTAATTATGCTAGATGTGAATTGTCCACTCCTTAGTTATAAGATGCCACAGTTTCATGCCAGATACCATGGTTAATTACAGACAAGTTGATTACTCCCCAGTCATGATTTACTGTGGCTACTGGCCGCTCTTTGCACTTGATTGCTGCCACATCTCAGAATGACAATGAAAAATTATACTCCAAATTGGATGTGAAAGGAAAGAAAAATCCAGTTTAAAATTCAAAACTGAAAGAGCAGCAAACCTTGTTAAACTCCAGAATGGAAAGTCTGGAAAAAATTAATTCTCCTCGCCGCTCCATTATTATGGATAATTGAAACTGCACTAATTATCAAAACCATGAATTCAGAAAAGCACATTGATATTTGTCCACCCCCTGATCCTTTTTGCCTGATATCAAGCTACTGCATCATCTCATAAATTCTCCGAAACAGGATCTACATTGGTATTAATTGGTACAATGTGGACCAGGTCTTTTTGATCTGTGATACTGGCATCTGTGCTTTCAAACTGCTGTGTCACATCACAGTGAAGTTTTTAACTATAAAGGATATAACAATATTGTAACTTAGATCCTTTCTCTTATAGATTCTGATTGTCTGTTGCCAATTAGGTATTATCATTGTGTAATATTCTTGTGTTGACTGGAGGAATTTTCGTTTCTTGTCCCTGGTAGGACAGCTTTCTGATTTTGCATCCTGATGGACTGGAAAGGTGTGCACTGGCTAAACTGCCAGTGTCTGGCAGCAATTCAGTCTCATGTGTAGAGCCAGGTTAGCTAGTAACTGCTCTTGGGCATCTTCCACCATAACCAGAGTCCTAATTTTAGACTGACTTCCCTATTTTTGAGAGTAGATAAGCTCTCAAAGCTCAGAAAAGTAGGGAACCAATGTGTGTGCTGTGACCTGACCTACAGTGGCTATTGGGGAGTGTGCACCCGTGATCAATAGTTTCTGCTGAAATTCTGGCTGTGCTTCATTTTTATGCCTGGAACTTCACTTTTGTATGTGCTTCTGTGTCTCTTGAGATTCTTGCTTATTCTGGTCTCTCCCTATTTGTATGCTGCAGACTTGAGCTGCTTCTCTTGATTTTCCCATGTGAGGGATCAGAGTTAAAATCAATCTGTGTTAGAGTAAAAATTTGGAAAATGTGGACAGACATGAAGTGGTTTTGTTTTGTCATCAAAATTTTGCAATTCCAAGAGATTTGACCAGTGAGATGTTTTGGCTATCAGCCCGTTTGACTTACTCTCCTCTCACTAGGTTTCTTGAGGATTATTTTGAAAACTTATTAATAAGAATGTCAGCTCCAGCCATCACTGATGGTTACAATGACAAAAATGTGTCATTAAAAAATTCTGAAAACTTGCTTCACCTTGAGATTCACAAGGACATTTATTCACACATTCCCTCTTCTGAAGCAGACTATGAATTTAATCTTCCACATTTGTTCTCGCTGCACACAGTCATGGAGAAAGTGTTTGTACAGTGCTTGGAACAACGTGGGTACATCTTGTAGACAGAAAGAAAGAAAGTTGTATCTCATTAATTACTCCAACAATTAAGTAATTTAGAGAAGTGCATCTTGTTAGGTACCTGCTAAGATTCTACTTAATGGCTCATTACTTGTAAGCAAGCAGCCTGATATCCTTGCCATGTAAAATAGTGAGTGTGATGGAAAAGCATATGGGAGGGCAAACTGTGCTGTTACTAATTTTCATTTTCTGTTTACTTTTCATACTATTGGTAAAATGAGTTCCTTCTAAAATGAAACTATTTAATCTGTCCTATCTCAGTACTTCTGTCCAACAAACAGGTAACACAAATTCTGATTTTACTGTGTTTGGCTAGGTGCGTAGGTTATCAGGGTTCAAGAGCCGTGTCTGATTGCCTAACGGTGCTCACTCCCTTAATTAATTCCTTGCTCCTTCAGTTATTTCATGCTCGTTAAATAGAGAGATCTGTGAATAAGACCTGCACCCGTGTCCCAAGGACTCGTAAGTCGTGGAGGTGGTGGCTTGTCAGGGCTGTGTGCAGCGAGGAAGAGCGGATCTCCATTCCCGTGCAGGCACAGGCGGATCGTTTCATGTGCAGTGTCAGGCTCGGGGTGACCGTTTCCCTGTTTGTTCAGGCAGAGGACACGCTCCTGTTTGGTGGTGATTGCTGGCTAATGGCTCCACAGGGATCTTGTCGTTATTAAACTCCCTTGTTTCCCTTTATCTCAGTCTGCCCTGCTAATTTTCTCTCCAGGCAGTAAGTCTCTCCATTGCTTGTTGCTCCATCAGACTTTGTGGTGGTGGTTTGCAAAGAACTGACTGGTGGATAGACAGATCCTTCTGAGCAGCAGCCAGCCCTTCCCGCAAGGCAAAGGCAGAGCGTGGGGCTCCTGGTGAAGGAGCCTGTGTCTCCATGAAGACATGATGGTGACCTGCAGGGACAGTGCACTGACAAGCCAGTTAACAGCTGGAAACTTGAGATTTACCTCATAGGTCATACCTTTGCATTGCAGGCTTTAAGAGATAGATCTTAGTTAACTACCCTGGTATTTGAGCAGTAATTATCCTAAGGAGTTCCGTGATTAGGGTGCAGTACTCACTACCATTACTGTAAAATAATGCAGTACTCTGGCTTGCTTTAAGGAGGGCAGTGGTGCTTTCAAATGAATGGCTGCTAACAGGGGTAATCCCATAATCAGGATAATGTTTTATACACAAGGCTGTTTTTGTACAATGCCACTAGAGTAAAGGAGCCTGTTCTGATAACACTGAAAAAGTACCATAATTTTGGTCTTTTTCTTTGGCAACTTAAGGTTTGGCTAAACAACATACTGTGCTAAATAATTTAGCACGTTGAGTTTAAAATAAGATAAATCCTCTTTATAAATACTTGTCTTTCCGCTATATGCATATAAAAATGATTTTTTGTTGTTGTTGTGTTTTGTCCAGCAATGTGGGGTTATAAATACTTAAATACCTAAGTGCTTTGTCAATATACTGTCTTCTCCAGCACCATAAAATTGAGAACATTACAAATTTTTGTGTTTTATCTTGGGTGTAAACATATATAGTTAGTATAATTTTTTCACCAGTTTTATTGAATTTAAGATGTTGGGGGTTTTTTTCAGTTTTGGAGCAAAACCACCTCAGAGGTGTGAGCACATTTTGATCTGAAAGTCGTGAGAGCTGTGGTTCCTAGTACCGTTTTCCATACCTGTGTTCAAGGTGAAGAAAGCTGGGTTGCTGGGTATGACTTTCACAGAACTGGAGCAGACACCTTCCTTCCTCTAGTCTAAACAAGGTGTCTGGTAATAAGGAGCATGCAGGTGCACCTAGTCCAGTATGTCAGCAAACTCAGACAAGCTCTGCAGGGATTTAAAGTTAAGATCAGTCACTTGATTTTGGCTCAAATCTGTTTGGGGAGCCATAGCTTTTAAAATAAATGTGGAATATTTGTGCTCTGGAGAGCTTTTGTTGAAGAGAGTGTCTGCTCAGCAGAGTGCAGGGAAATCAAAGTATTAAGCATAAAAATATGTATTTTTAAGTTAATGTTTGAAAATATATTTGTTTTCTTCAGCAGCCATAATCAAGTTACTTGATAAACTGCTTTCAGCAGTAAATTCTAGAGTTGCAGAAGCAGCAGAATCATCCATGGGCACAGACTGAGCAGCAGTCAGGTGCAGTGAAATCTGAATGTGGAGCAGTTAATCTGCCAGAGCTGAGCATCACCTGTGTCAGGGCAGCATCTGAACCCGCAGCACTGTCTGCTTCCCACAATTCTGCATTGCACATCTTTAATAGGACAATTTACTTTCTGATTCCCTGGGTCTGTGGGAATCCCTTCCTGCTGCTCTGGGCTCCCTCAGCGTGTCAGCATTGCATCCTGATCTGCCTGTATAAACCATGTGCGCTATCCCTTTTAATTACAGATACACTCAAGCTCAGATTCATCATCTTGGTTTCCTTCAAGATGTTTTGCTGCTCTTTCTTTGTGCATAGTGAGTATCATTTTCATGGTTCAATCTGTAAGATTTTGCTTCCTAAATTAACACCTGAATTTGACGTTTTCTTGATAATAAATAGGTAGGGCTATGATGAAAGTACCCAGGAAGGCTGCATTACATTCTCTGGCAATTTATTTTAAAGGCATGTGAAGTGTGTCCTTCTTCACAGGCAAAGCTGATGCTATTCCATATAGCGTGTCTCAGTGCTTTTAAATCCTCAGGGAAATTATCTTTTAAATTACTTAAGGGGGAAAAAAAATAAAAAAGCAGCGTGGCTTGACACCGAGGATTAACTGCTCCTATGTAAGTTAATTTGGTTTAAAGATGTGATACTTTCTGGATATTGATTTGGATATTTTAGCTTTATAACTCATAAATTGTAGGCAAACTTAGTACATTATGAAAATACTTGGCTGGATATTACAATTTTAAAAGTACTTATGAAATAATTGCTAAAGTAATAATTGCTCTGATATTGTGGAGTTTAAAAAAAAAATGCAAAGAGAGAGAGTAACACAGGAGAAGTGAGGATTAAATAAACTTCTAGAAAGACCAGCATCATTTATTAAAGCAAACAAACAGATCCCACAGTTGGAGCACACCATCTGTGACTTGGTGTGCCTTTGTTGTCTGCCTCCTTTGTCCATGTTATGCTGAGTCTTCTACAACTGATTCCAAAGAGACATGGGGATATTTGGCCTGTGGAAAGTATAAATCTGTGGGATATTCAGCTGTAGGAAAGAGCTGGGAAGTGGCAGGAGGCCCCAGAACTGTGGACCTATTATTTTCTACCTTTGCAATGATTCTGCTGCTTTTTCAGTCCCTGTGGAAAGGAAGTTCAGCTAATTAATGGTAATGAGCACCATGCTGTGAGGAATGGTTGCAAATAAGTGACGATTTGTAGAACATAGTCATGTTTTTCAGCAGTAGCAGAACCTACTCATCTGAGCTTTTCTCTAGGTACTCGTCCCTCTGTAGTTGCCATCACTTCATCTTGCTGATATCTTTGTCACATTACAGTTCTCCTACACTGAAGAGTTGTATTCAGTTTTATTTAGCAGAAATCCTCTGATCACATTTCCTTTGTGCTTCAGGAAGGTAGAGCTTCTGGTGTGCTTGTGCAGAGGTTTTGCATTTCAGACAACTTTTTTACTCTTTTTTTTTTTTTTTTAATTGTCTTGTGCATAAATTACTGCTGATCTTCTTACATTTGCAGATTCTTCCCCTGGAGTTATGTAGCTTCCTACTGATGTTTTTTGTTGCTTACTTTTGAAACACCTGACGCTTTACCAGAATTTATTTCAATGTGTCTCCACAGTTTTTTGGCTTCCCCATTGAATTAATGCAACCTTTTTGGTTTTTTTTTTAATGAGGATAATTATTTTTCTGTCTCAGTGTCATTATATTTCTCTTGCTGAAGTGAATGTGTCAATAGAATTCCTTTAAAATAAGTCATAAGGGCATGCTAGATATTCTGGGTGATGTATAGATCATGAATTAATAGAATAGTGCCAATTAATTTCTTATTTCTAATTTTCACCTTTAATACCACACTATTATGTGGGTAATTGTCAAAGATTCAGAATCTTTTTTAGTTGCAGTGATTTTATTTCTGTCACTTTAAAATATGCTACAGTTGTAAGAGGATGATATAAGGAGATCATGTTCAATTTTCTGGAATTTGATACAGTTTCTAAAAGGAAATTTAGAGAAAAAAAAATAGTAAAATCTATCATACAGAAAATCATTTATTGTTCTCAATTATTAAGGAAACTGACAGGTTTTTACTGCTTCTCTTCTGAAGTCCAGTTGGTCTCTATTGCCTATTGCGAACATTCAACAGAGAATAAAGGATAATAAAACTTCAAGTGATATCTCTAAGTGGACATCATCTCTCCAGCACAGCACATCCTGCACTGTAGTCCTTTAAGCAACACCCTGAATTCAAATCCTGAGAAGCTGAAACTTTCAGAAGCAGATTTAGTGGAGAGTGGAGGGAAACCTGGAGGCACTTAAACAATTTAGCTCTGACCTCTGCTGAGATTGTCAGGTTTTGGAGTCTTTGGAGTGATGACCTGGGCTTTTTTCTCCTGGGAAGGAGATAGGAGGATGAAATAATGGCTGGTATTAGCCCAGTTAGTCACTGCACAGTTCAACAAGACACGTTAAGCTGATGAACATGGAGTATTTTTCTCTATAGAATCAAATCTAATAGGATTCTAATATTTTAATTAACTAAAAATTGGATTCTCCTTGCAGTGTAGTGATTAAGGCTACACCATTTGACATTGATCTGAGTCTAGAAATGACATTTTTCACCTTCATTTTATGCTTACATTTCTCCCAGTCATAATTCGTGATTCTCACCAGGACACTGGATAAAATATATTTAAGAAAGAACTAATATACAGAATTCTCTTGCTTATTTATTTCTTGTTCATTTTCTCACTTACTTTCTTCTCCTTTAGGGCCTTAATTGCAAAATTGTTTATGTAATTTCTGATATATCTAAATGTCTTGCAGGTTTTCTTAAGCTCCCATGCTTTCAGAACACTGATGATCCTTTTCACATACCCAGTGTCTTCTGGTAGATCAGTGGAGTCCTCCCTGCCTCGTATAAATACGAGAATGCACAATCCAAAAATAATAGAAAAGCAATATAAATGTGTTACAGTGACAGTGGTGATAACAGCACCAGTAAAAATTAAATACACTGTGAATGGCTGTAAATTAACAGCTCTTGGAACCCTGCCTTGTAAAACTCACTCATACAGTACTTAATTTTATTGCATTCCTGTTGCACGTACAGTGCTGAAATTACACGTGAGGAACATCCATAGTGGAAACATGAATTATTGTGTGTGTGTGTGTTTAACAGGTGAGATCCTGAGGGTTAAACAGTGTGGTTGTGGTAATCCTGGGGTTGGAAAGCTGTGAATCAGTTGCTACCACTGCTTGGCGATTTGTTTGGAGAGTTTTCTGTGAAAGCTGCCACCAGCAGTGAGCTCGTCTGGGAGAGGGTGCTGGGGACAGGGGAGGGCAGGGTGTGTGCAGGGCATTGATTAAGTGCATTTCTCATTAATGCAAGCACACTTCCATGGAGGCATGACACGTGCTCAGGCTGCAAATTTAACAGGTGAACAGACAGTTAACCTAACAATGAGCTGGACTAATCCCTTAGCAAGGGCAGGAATCCTTGCAGTGAGTAGTTACCTAAGGACAATCTCTTAAACCTCATTTAGTTAGGGTATGACCCAGCCTGTTGCTTTGAGACACCATTTGGCTGTCTTCTTCCTAAATAAGACTGGGTGACTCAAAAGCACCCAACTGGTATTCTCAGTGGTTTAGCAGTAATGATTCTGTCCCTGAAGATCTGTCCACCCTTAACCAAAATGCTATGGAAACATGTGGAAGTATCAATGGTGCCTTCATCAAATGGAGATTTTCTTTCAAAATAGTGACTATAAAAAGTAAAGGGGTTCAATATTTTGGAAGCCAAAGCTTCCCACAATATTGAAGTTTGAGTATAAGTTTATTTAATGTGAATGGCTTTTTGATTTTGCTTTATGCACCAAAAATTTTGTAAAACCTATTGTCTGCATCTTTTGCTCAGTGGAAGCAGCTAGAAAGCTTTTACTTGTAATAAAACACTTGATAAATACTCATACATACTCTCAGTAGAATTAAAACTCTAAAATATAGTGAGTATGGGTTCTCTCAAGGAGTGATTTGGTCAGGGAAGAGGAATAATTTTCTCTGGTGTGTGTGTTTGTTTTCCTTCTCTTGTGTGAAGCAGGTGTAAAAAAGCTGTGTGGCAGACAGACAGGATTTTAATCCTTGTTTCCAGTCACACACTGTCAGATGTAAACCTCTGCCAGGCTGGAAGGCGGTGAGGAGTCAGGTCCCTTGGGAATGCAGTTCCTGACTGGGTGGTTAGATGGTGATGCAGGAATCCTGAATGGATGGCTCTGCCCACACAGGATCTCCAAGGATCTTGTTAGTTCTTTGGAAGGGGATAACTTTCCATCCTCTCGCTGCTCTCTGCTGGTAGCTCCAATCTCATGTAGTGTTTTATTTCCAAAATGGCTAAATTGGCTGTTGTGGAGATGATTCCCTTCATCCCATTATCTACAGCCAAAATGCACTGATGTCCAGGACAGACTCTCATTCTCAGGACTGTACATCCTGATCATCTCTTTGGAGAGTCCAAGGAACGTTAACAGGGCCCCTCTTCGGAGACAGTGGGAGATATTTTTTCCTTTTCTCCTTTCTGTGGTACGGTTTTTGTAGAATAAACATAATCTTTATGGCTTTGTGGTATATAGTGATTGCCATAACTGGCTAGCAGGATTGATTAAATGCCTCAGCTTCAATATTTAATCAAACTCACCAGCTGTCGATCGCTGTATACACAAAACCATGAGATTATTCCTTAAATGTGATGCAATGAACCATATAGTTCATAAATCAGGTACAGTATCACAGATCTTTATATCTTCTTTCCTTTTAACTAAGGGAGAGCAGCATGGGCAATGTTGACTGCCTGTGATAATTTTGTGCTGGAATTTAAAAAGTAGCACTAAATAAAAAGTATTTTCTTTTTATTAACATTTGTGTGAGAGAGGATTATTGTCATGTCTCTTAAAACCACTTAAAATCCAAGATGTGTTAGATTAAACCCACTAAGGTTTTGATGTTCACTAAGGATTTTTTCAAGTTATTTTTTGTTTTGGACCAGAATAAATTGTATTTCTCCCTGAAAGATGTTTATTTCAGGGTATTTGTCAGTTCCTTCTTTTTTTAAACTGATACACTCTTCATTTTTCTCTACTCTCTGTCTCGCCTCCACTACAGCAGAATGACAGTTAATCAGGATGACTTGTTTGAATTTGCTAAACAAACAAGGTTAATCTCTACATTTTTATTAGTAAAAAAACCCAAACAGCAGTTAAAAGATATTCAGTTGCAAAGTGTGCGGCACCATTCAGCAAGTCTTGTTTAAGATTTCAGGGATAAACTGTGTGTCTGAAGATACTGTGAAGTGGAGAAAGCCTATTTCCACATTATGTGATCATATAGAGATAATTTACTTTACTACTACATTTCCCCACTATAATTCTGTTACATTTAGGGGCTCATTTAATAACGCTTATCTGTCTGATGTTAAACTGGGCATGACAGCTAGTCCTGCAAAACTGTGATGCTGGAGTGCAGTTTGCCATCAGTGCTGGGGAACCTCACAACAGTGCAAATCGATCCTCCTTCCTTTGGATTCATCAGGCAGTAGAAATACCTTAGCTAAAAATACCAAGGCAAAAAAACAACCAACCAACCAAAAAAACCCTGGAAATAAAAAAAGGACTGTCTAACATTTGTTATGTGAATGAGCGAAATAACAGCTCTGTAGAAACAGCTTTTCATTGCTTAAAGATCATGAAGCAGCTCCAAATGAATATAAGGAAAGGAAACCCATGCAGGATCTATAAAAAGACCCAAGAACCCTTGTGTCCTGGAAAACAGTTGTCTCACTTGTTCACAGCTAATGGGGTGAACGTGTTAATGTAGGAAAGAGCTGAGCAAGGAACCATTCTTGAGTTCCCAAATTCTGTGTTGAAAAGGTGGGTTTGATGTTTGGTTTTGGCATAGGAGACACCAACACTACAGCTCTCTAAGGCAAATTCTCAGTACTGAGGTAACTGAATGGAATTTTGGGACAGCATTAATTAACACTGTTTCACTGGTGATACTAGAGACGTAGAGACTGGGCAACCTCCACTTCATAAAAGCTGTAAAGTTTTGGGTTTTTTCTGTGTGCTACCAGAACTTGCTGCAGTATTGCAGACCTGTAGAAACACATATGCATGCTCCACTGGGCAGATTCCTTCTCAAGCAAACAAGTTTATTTCCAATTAAGAAATTGCATGTAAAGTCAGGCAGAGTAATTGCATGCTCATGTGCTTTGAGGCTGATGTGCTCTGGGTGTGTGGAACGTGCACTGTAGAGCATCTCTATCCTGTGCACACACTGAAAACAAATTGAATGTGCTGAAGAAAATCAGATACGTGGTAAGAGAATTAGAGTCCATCCAATTATAATTGCAGCTTTATTTTAAAAACCTGGGAACCAGGGTATAATTTTTATGAAACAATATTTTTACAAAGCTATTTAGGCCATAATTCTGCAGTAGACTGCAAGTTGGGGGAGCTTGGGATGGTTTGGCACACAGACTTTCTTATCTTCCACTTGCTTAATGGATTCATAAGTTTTTTTAATAAAGCAAAATGAATATATGTTTAGTGTTTTAAAAACTAGCACCTATTGGCTTTTGTCTTAATAGTATTTTTTCTAAATATTTGATGTTGATTACTGTTTTGTTTATGCGTTACCTTGCTAATTATGGTGATACTAGACTGATTAAACTTAATGAATTATTGAGGTATACCTGCAGTGTTTTACATAGCCTCAAGATGTGAACAGTTTTGGAGCCTTACTAATAACTGCTGAGGCTAGGATATGCAGCCACCTAAAAAGAGGTAAAAGGGGCTTTTTCAAAGTTCTGAGAATGTGAAGAGTTGAGTATGCCCAAGGATACAGAATCCCTTATTCCCGGTGTGAATTCCCTTATCCTAGCTTTTTAACTGAATGTATCTGTGGAAATATGAAGGTTACCTATTATTTAGATTTTTTTTTGTTCATACTTTCTTTTGGAGTATCGTTAACTTGGGTTCCAGTTTTTCCTATGAGGGCACCTACAGCTTCTGTGAAATCCCAGCATTCTCACAGCCTCGTCTGTGTGTGCATGTGACGTCTGATCCCTGCAATTCCCAGTCTAAATTATTCCCTCACTCTTCTCCTAGCATGATGTGGAGTTTCCTACCTCCCCCGTTTCTTCCTTCACCAAGGTTTCCTCCTCCCTGTACCCTCCCATTTGAAGAGCATCCTCCCTGTAATGCGGGTTGTAAGGCAGCCTGCTTTCCCTTTCTTTGTGAACTCCCTTCCCTAGAGGTCTCCTGCAGCACAGCCCTAGGTAGACCTTTAGGGCTAAAAGTAAAAGGAAGAATTTATAATTCCCAAAGATGGAAGAGTCCCCAGGGAAACTCCTTCCCTTCTCCTTTCCATCCTTTCTTTACCAGTCAGGTAGAAAAGGAAACTGGAATGCCTGGGGACAGAATGATCCCTCAGCAAATGCCCCCGGCAGCTCCTGAGAAAAGGCCTTGTCAGAGCCAGCATCCCTCCTTGTCCAGTGGAGAGGGGCAGGAGTGGACTCTGCCTGGCAAGGACCACTTTTAACCACTTAAATCACTGTGTTTAATAATGCTTCTGCAACATCATTTAAAATTAGGAGCAATGGAGGCCTTTTACAAGCTCTGCTCAAAAAAAAGGAACTAGACTCAGTAAGTTTGGTTAGTAATGTTTCCACAAGTGTGCAATTACCAAGATGTTTTAATGTGCACTGATCAAAATCCCCCTTCTATTCTGTTCTTCCCCTTACTATTTGCAGTTGACTTTAGACGTCAATGATAATGTGACTTTAGATAATGGAGGCTGACCATGATGTAACACTGCTTGTGCGTGTATGACAGCAGTTTTATACTGAGATATAAAATGACCTGACTCCACAGTCTTGAAACTGGCACCTTAAACTTAATAATTGAGGGCTGAATTTTCTTTCTTTGGCTGAAATGTCACCTCCAGACCCTCACACATGGGTTTTATTTCTACCCTTAACATTTCTAGGATCATCTATTACTCTTGCTTTTCCATCACCTTCCCTTTAAATTCGCACAGGTGCATTAAAGTGTTAGAAATTCAGTGCAAATTCCTCCTCCTGGGATTATACTGAATGGTGATATTCAGTTACTGTACCTTGATGTCAGCCTGACTTTGGGGGAATCTGCTCTCTCTGCGTGCACAGAATACACAACTCGGCTATTACCATGAGGATCTGAGGAGGACGTTCTGCCTCCGATGTCTGGGTGCCCCTGGGATTTCTCGTGCCATGTATAATGCATGATGCAAGTTGCTGCAGTTTTTTCCCCTCGTTTTAGTCAATAGCTCTAATCCTCTTGGCCAGGCTTCTGCAGCACAGGTACCTATTAAAACACTGTGTATGGACACTCAGTAATTGCTAATGAATGGGTTATTTTTAATTTTGTGGTGGAGGTACTAGGAAGGCTCGATGAAAACACAGTTTGCATTCATGTAGATAAAAGGCCAGTTATAATGGAATTTTGACCACTGGACAAATGTGGCCCCAGAGTTTCAGCAGGCTGTGAATAGCTAATTAAAGTCCAGAAGCCATATTCTTCAGTATTTATTTAATATTGTTTGAGCAAATCATAGCACTAACAGCAGCTCACACTTATAAAGGGCACTGAGTAATTCATTTAACAATAGATTCCAGATTCTGCCTTGGAAAAGATAGCTCCAGTTTTTGTGACTAGGTATCATATTTTGTGTGCTCCAAGGCAGTAAAACTAAATAGCTTTCAACAAAAGATTAATCACCTTTTTTATGGAGGCAAGGACCTGATGGATGTCATGCATCACGTATGAGATTCCCAGAGCTGGGCTTGCTTGCAGCTGGTCCTGCTCCCCTCCCACTCTCCTGACATGTGGGTTGGAGCTGGTTGACCTGGCCACTGATATGGCTACTAGCCAGGGCAGAGACAAAGTTAACATCTTGGCTTCTCCTCCACTGCATGACTGAACAGGCTAAAGCCCAGATGAATTTATTAGAGCAATTGTGAAGCTTAGAGTAGAGGCTCCAGAAAATAATCTCTGTGTTTTCTGCACTGCCTCTGTAGTGTTGGAGTGCTTATTCCGGTATTTCTGAGGAAGGCATCATTGGAGTTCCCTGGTCCTGGGTTAGAGAGGTGACAGGATAAAAGAGGATTATTAACTTGCTCGCATCTTGACTTGGAGCAGAAAGTGGCAGTCATTTGAACAAAAACAAGTTAGTGTCTCAAAATGACAAAACTGAATTGGCTTTTTGTAAAATTCAAAGTCTGAACATATTTGAAGATAAAACTCTAGTGAAGGAAGATTGCCTGGAAAATAAGATCAAGGCTTTCAATCTACAAATGTGATGCGTGAAGAGAATAACCTCATTCCTGTCTAGAAAGAGAAAAAAACGCTTCAGGATATGTATATCTTACTCATTAAAGTAAATAAGACTACTTAATATCCAACTGCAGCACAGCCTTCCATTCTGGCCCAGTTTTATACATGGAATCAATCCTGTTTAAGGTAATTGGAGTACTCATAATGCATATGCAAGCACATCGTGAAGCAGGCCATAAACGAGGGAGCAGCTCTGCGTGCTTGAATGCCTGTGAGCTGGGAATCTCTCTCCTTCACTTGACGAAGCTTTAATTTATTAAAACAAATGATTCACAAGCATAATTTTAGTTTTTTCTGATTTTCAGAATGGACTTTCTGTCCAAAGGTGGTAACAAGGTAAATAAAACTGTGCAAAGCTTTAAATATTAGAAGTTCCCGGCACAGCTTGGAAAAAGTAGGCCTGGAAATTAACTTTTAATTCTTTTGAAAATTGATTCTGAAATGCATATAATTTTAGTCTAAAAGATTTGTTTGGTTGTTGATAATGATGCCCTGGGGATGGTGGTGTGTTTTGGTGAGGGTTTTACTGTGAATACCAATGAGGCAGTGCAGTTTCTGAGGGTTTAGTGTTCCTAATTATAAGGGGAAGATGTGCCAACCAGCTGTAAGGCAGCCTAATTAACGACAGGACATTCCCCACCTGTTGCTCCAGACCAGTCTGACATCTGCAAACTGGGATTTCCCTGGTCAGTCTGTTTTCAGAGGATGGCTGAGTATAAAAGGGCGTGTGGAGGTAACAGGCAGGAGTTTGGTAAACTGAGAGGTAACAGTAAGGGGATTTTCCTCTCATTACAGAAGCAAAGGTGCAGAACAACTAGCAAGCTGTAAATCATGAGGTGGGTGAGATAGTAGTGGGTGTGTACTGCTGCTGTAATTATATTAATTACAACTTTTGGAATCCTGCTAAATGAGCAGCATCATCCTTACAATTAAAAAATTAAACAGGAGATGTCTAAGGTAAAATGAAGCAAAGGATATACTGAACCTCTTGGGAAAAAACACAGCTTGGAGAGAGGCTGAAGGAAGGGAGTGAGCTGGAATTGGCTTGAATCTTTTTGTAGGACTGAGTAGATTTGAGTAAATGTTTATCAGAATATTTATTTTTAAAGGACATTTAAATATTTGGTTTGCATGCTGAGAACCACTAATTTTTACATTTTCAATTTCAAAAAAAAAAAAAAGGCTCAAAATGTGGAAGTGTTTTTAAAAGCACTGACCAATGTTTTTCTTAAATAAAATTTCAAGAGCTAAATGCTGTTATTAAGTGTCTACAAGCTGACAACTTCAGTAGCTGGAACCAGGGGTTGTAAAATAATCAAGATATTAAACAGAGACAGGGAGGAAGAAAGGCTTCTTTGGAAAATACCAGATCATGTTACTTTATATTCTGGCAAAATAAATATAGTTCTTGTCAAAATTGAGCATGAGCACTCAGGAGGTGCCACATAGAGCAGTTACTGCTTTTCATGGAGATTTATCTGGACTGACATGGTGTTTGTTAGCTGCTCCAGCTGAGCTCTGCACTTAGGACCTGTAAACATGGTTAATAACGATACACACTGGATTGTTTGAAATAATTACAAATATAGTTCACCTGGAGAATTTAGATTCCTGTCTCTGATCTGGGATGATAAGTTATTATTTCATCTCCCCGAGTTCAGAAGTTTAGCTCTGTAGCACATGCCTGTAGGTATTCCCTTAGCCTGGTCCGCAGAAAACACGAGTTCTTTAGTCTCTGGCTGTCTCTGTAGGAGCTCCAGTAATTGAAAATGGGTTTTAGGCTCTTTGGATATCTTTTTCAACCCTTAGTGCTGGTCAGGTTCACATACAGGGGGAGTTCTTGAATTTATTTTGGACTGAGACGCTGGTAGAGAAAGCAGCAGGAGTTTGCATGCATTTAGATGTCTCTTCCTCATTATTCTTGTGCCATCTTGAGAGGGAAAGGAGAGAAGCTCCTGAAATTCAAAGCAAATATGGTGTGTCTCTGCTGACTGAAATCTTCAAACCTGGATATGATGCATGAGTCCGTCTCAGGAGCATATATTCTTGTCTGTTACCAGAGACAACCAAGTGTTGCTCTTGTTCTTTCACACCTACATCTTCTGTCTCAGCCAAGATATGTTTCCTTCATTTGTGCCCTTATTTAGCATGCTGTCCACCTACTCTCTGCATTTTCATTATGTATTTTAAATGAGCAATAAAATAAGCATTTACATAATGAATGCATTTATGTTATATAATTTAGAGATGGTACTTAATTATAACTTGTTTATAATTAGGTCTCTTGCTATGCCAGCTAGATCTTATGTTATTTATAAAACTTCAGGAATAGTAGGACAACATGACTATTTGTATGGGGAAATATTCTTTGGTGTTACCTTTTATAACCCTTTTGTGCCTGTTTCCATTTATCTTCCTCTTTTACTGGGATGAATGTTCATGGTAAATACTTCAAGAGTATTTGCTGGTGAGGGTATACTGCAGGGAAACTGCTGCTGTTACCAATTGTAGTTTGGATTTAATTTTCTAGTTGTTTCGGGTCAGGAGGAGACATGGTTTGAGTTTGTTTGGTTTGGGTTGTTAGGGTTTTTTTAATTAATATGACTAAACAAAGTAATGCAATCATTTCGGGTCTTTACCTCTTTTAAAATCTGAAGACCGAAATGTGCACGTGCTCCTAAGATATTTGGGCATCCAGGTATCTCCTAAGTTTTTCTGACAATCAAACTTTCATTTTTATGATGCCACTGATTGCCATCTTATAAAATCTTCTTTGTGATGTGTTAAAATGGATAGAGACTAAACTATGATGGGTGAATAGGGACATTCTTCAAATGAGAACTTCAGCTTTAGAGAAAACTCATAATTTTGAATATCTTACTGGTTTAAGGGCTCAAACTTGAGATCTTCAAAGTAATCGTGCATTGTCTCACCAAGTTACAAAATTAGGTCTTTTTAAAATGCTGAAAATACACTTTCCAAATGACTGAAAGCTACTGGAGTGTTCAGTCTGTGCTTCCTGCATGTGCTGCTGCTTAACCCGAGTGAGCGCTGAGGGCAAACAGCACTCCTGTTTAGAGAGGAGAAGAATCTGAGGTTTCACACATTAGCTATTCCTGGTTTGTTTATCTCTTGTTGAAGCGCTGACCTGCCCTGTCTGTCTCCCTGAGTGGGGTTTCCATAGAAACTGGTGACTGGTGGCACGTTTCTGCTCTGGCAGCAGCCTCCAATGGTCTTCAGCCACACGTTGTGCTGGGGAGAGCAATAGTTCTGCTGAACATGGAGAGGCTGTGGATGGTCCAACACCGAGGTTCAGCTACCAGAGTCTGAACACTGCTGTGCTGCCCTGCTCAGACCGTGGCTGGTGCGTGGCGTGGAGGTGGTCCATAGAAGGTGTGTGTGTGTATATATACAGACAGTTGAGTTTGGGCTTTCATAGTGAAAGTTGGTTTTGCAAAGATCATAAACACAAACAACAACGAGAAATAGAGCACACCAGTAACTGCAACCTCCAGGAGTTATTACCCATGAAAAATGGCATTTTTTTTAACTGATGGGCAACCAGTTTTCAGTAAAAAAATGAGTTCTGTGTGCTTTGTCACACGAGGTTCCCTTCCTTCGGGAAAATGTCAATTCAGAAAACATACTTTGGAATTAATTATGATCTGGCTCTGTAATTTATCTTTTAAAAATAAATAACACAGGCTGGTTCCTGCAGTTTTCCCTTGGGAAAATGAGTCATCTTGTACCCTACCTCTTCTGCTCTGGTGGAGAAAGATACCTAGCACATGTCTGCGATTTTCCTTTGCAAAACTCTTTCTCCAGAGGTAGACTGAGGGTGTGGACATAGCTTGGAGAGCAACCACCCATCTGGAGAGCATGTTTCAGAAGGGAAATGAAAACATTTGGAAAGGTCTGCTCTCTGAAGTAATTTTGGGTTTAAAGGTTAATGCTGGGAAATCACAGAAGATTTTTAGATAACCTCATAGCATGGTCAGTGAACCTCCATGTTTTAACAATATAGAACAATATTAGTTATATATTAATAAATAAGTTCAGGACGAAACAGCTGAAGCATGTTACTCTAATTCCTGAAGGATTGTCCTTTAATTCTAATTCCAGTTAATTAATTTGCTCTTGGATTATCACAGTTTTTCTGCTCCAGTGAAGAGCTGTATTTCTGTAGAGGGTATGCTGTACTCTGCAGAGAGTACAAACTGTCCTTACTTTGCCTCCATTATATAGTGTTTAGCTTATTTATTACAGTCTCTTAAATGTCTTTCTAGTTTTCAGCTTTTTTGCTTGGTTTTGGTTGGAACAGATTTCACATTTTTATTATTGTTTATTTTCTACCTGGATGAGTCTTCTGACTGCTCATTATTTCTCAGTTGATTTTTTTTCACAGATGTTGCTTCTGGAAAGAATTACACTTTTTTCCTTTTTTTTTTTTTTAACCATATTAATGAAATGGAATAATGAAAGAAGTAAAAAAATATTTTTTGTTTTGTTTTATTTTGAAACACACAGAGAATTCAAGAAGTGTTGATTGTAAGGGACCTCTAGAGGTCTCTGATCTAACCTCCTACTCAGAGGAGGACTACCAGGTCAGCCATGGTTTTGTCTGCCAAGGTCTTGAAAACCTGCAAGGGTGGAAGGCAAACGTGGGAGACATCTTAAGGCTCTTTACCTTATTATCTTATTTAGAAGTCCAGTTCAGTTCTTTTTGAAGTATATAATTGGCAGTTGTTGGTATTATGATTTCCCTAAATGCATCTTGTTCAGAGTCATTCACAGGAAAAATCTGAAAGGCTCATTGTGTGCAAGCTCTTAGAGTTCAGATTTCTGAGCATTGTAGCAAAAACACATTTTTATTCTTTTCTTGAAGTGGAAAGAAAGGACTCTTGGTGCTTACTGAAGAGCTGTATTTTGTTTCTAAAGCTTAAATTTGAATACAAATTCAATAGAAATCAACCTCTTTCTCTCCCTAAACATGCTCCAGAGAATTACGACCAAAATCCACAGCTAGGATGTGCCTAACGTGGCAGCTGATTTATTGCTTTATTGATTAACGCTCAGACAACAGCAGCACTGGCGAAACACTCAGTTCAGTTTTCCGTCTCTTCACTCTTATTTTTCTCTCTGTGGATTACCTTGTGTATAATCAGTAGAAAATATCAATTTTTCTGCTATCTTGTGTCTCAAAGAACAGAATCAAGGTTTTAGGCTACTAAACTGTACTTCCAACATAGCATTTCTATAATAATAATTAAAAAAAAATATATATACTGGAAAATTATCTTTTTCTTAGTTTGGTTTATTTGAATCTTTCTTTAAATTATTATTATTCATACAATAATATCAGGTGCTTGGTACTGAAATGAACAAAAGCAGAAAATCAAACTCCTGTTCTGAGGGGATTGTTTTGATTTGATACAGCAGCATTACAGGTATTAGCCTGTTAAGAGTTGGCAGATGTAAGAATTTGCATAATAACTTGCAAGAACAGAAGAGAGGGCATTTGGTTGCAGTTAATTGTGCTCTCTTGCTTATACTTTGCAGTCTGGAAGGGTTTCATAGATGAAAGGAAGTGAGGAAGAGAAATGCAGATCTTTTGAGAAGCTCGTGTGAAAAGCAGGAACAGAACAGGTCAGACGTGTGAGGTGGAATCTGATGATCTCCAATCTCTGCTCTGCAGCACCATGATGGAACAAAAGCAATTCTCAGGATTATATCTGGGTATAATATATATATATAAAACACAATATATAAAAACTTGAAATTAAAACATGCCACAGAATTGATCTTCTGCCGCCCTTATAGATACATCATCCCTGCATGGAGAGATCCTGATCCTTATGCATTATGTTCCATAAGTCAAGCGGTTCTGCAGGAGCCTCTTTTTCTCTCTCTCCTTGAGAGAGCTGGAGAGGCTAAGATCAAAATCTTACATGCAGAACTGCTTCAAGGATGATCTTCTGTTTAGTATAACCTCTGAAGGTACAAGCTCCGTTCGTAACCTTTGTATCATGTGTGCAAGATCTAACTCCAGGCGAGTTCAAGGAGAAGTCACTAAGTTGTAACTTAAAGTACCCACTACCAGAAGATATGAGGAAAGTTCAGGCTGACCCCAGGACTCAGTTTCTACTATTGATCACAATATATTGAGTAACAGTCAAAACACAGAATCTCCCTCTAAGTCTATGCCATGTTGCATGCCAAGTCCTAGACAGCAACCCCTGGCCTTCCAGAGGCTGTTCCAGGATGGGTCTCTGCATAGCTGCTGCTTGTGCTCCTGAAGCAGACAGCTGCTGAGTTCATTTCAGCAAGAAAGGGTCTGCAAAACTGGTTGCTTTTAGTTCTATTGCCATGCTGGCTTTTTGATGAGCAGGAGTACATCCAGGACTAAGTGAGTGTTAAATGGTAGCACTGAAGAAGGCTGGAGCGTAACAATAAATGTGTGATTACGTGAATAAACGCTCCGTGTCAGCAGATGTGTCAGGTGATACAGGACTTATTTGAACACTGCAGGCATGTCACTTGAGCAGGACTGCAGTGTAGGCAGAGTGGTTGCTATTTGGAACAAATGATACACTGTACTTGAAAGGTAGGATGCTCTGTTACACCACAGATAATGAGGGAATGATATAACGAAGCTATCGTTTAACGTGCACCAGAAGTATTTAAAGAGGAAGACCAGAGGAAGCTTTCTCCATCAATCAAAAAGTATGGTGTAGAAGAAAAGAGATCAAAGTGTCTCACTGGCTTGTTTTAAAGACTGTGAAGTAGCTCTGAGCAAGGTGTTAATTAAGGAACAACCTGGAAGGAAGTTTCAGGATTTGCATCTTGCACCAAAACTCGACTCCAGTCAATTGAAAAGTTTATCTCGGGTTCAGAGAATTTTCCTATGAGCCTGGCTTGGTGTGTGTTTCGAATAAATGATGCAAAACAGCTATCAGGAAGGATCAATGCATTTGTCACATCAAAACTGCACTATGTGATTTACATTACCTGGGACTGGCAGTACTCTGATTTATCAGAGTAGCCCAGACATTAAAGCCTCCTTCTAGAGTTGCATTTACAGTTTTTTCTAAACCATCTGTGGAGAATATTCTGTACCTTTTTCTCCCTGTCACACTCTTTTAAAAATATACAAAATAAAAGACTAAATAGGCAGTAAGAGTTGCAGGGGAAGTTTTAAGACCTAGTGGGTCTTCATTTGATTGCCTGTGTACTGTCTCTGCTTTTTGCCGTTTTTGTGGTTGATCTATTGAGGAACTTGCAGTTCTCAGCTGTGTTGGATTGGCTAGAGACGTGCTTCAAGAAAACCTGTGAACTTCTTCACCTTTATTTGAAACCCAGGTCTGTTTAATTTTTTAAAATAATATTTGAGTCAGTTATAAAAAATACAGATAGTGAGCTGGGTGACAGGGCGAGCATCTGGTTTGCACAGTGTTCCTCAAACGTTTCGAGTGAGGTGCTGACAAAATGGCTCAGTTCCTCTGGGCTGTGGCTCTCTGTAAGGACAAAATGCTCTTTTCTCCTCTCTCTGTATCTTCCTGCTGAGGCCACTAGCTATCAGGTGAGAAGAGAATCAGGGAAGCACTGTGTGTTGGGTCTTTGAGAAATTAATAAGAAAGCACTTACAAATGTTCAGAGCGTGGTACAGTAAATATATTGAAAAAGATGAGATAGTAATATTGCACATAATTAATATAGCTGTGCTTTTTTACCATTGTTCCTACAGTGTATCCGTGCTGAATCTCACAGAGGCACCTCTCTTCTATCAGTTGAATTTTCACCAGCGTAGCTTCCCAACACTGTGAGATTTATCTCATCTCTCTTCTAGAGTCTCTGTAATTAAGCAAACCTAGGGGTAAGATTTAGTCAAATGATGCTGAAATTAAACTCATTCCACATCTTCTGAAAGACTCCAAACTTTATTGAAGCCAGGATATTGAATGTAAACGTGCTGCATTTTAGCCTGGTTTATTCTTCCTTTATGGCTGATGGAAAAAGAAAAATAAAATTAGTGCTTCTGAAAGTAACAGCTCCACAGCAATAGGAAAAAGCTCCCCTTATATGAAGCCTCCTATGTATTATTTCAGATCTAGAGATACTATTACATCTTTCCATCTATTGCTATGCTTCTTGGAGCATGGTATTAATTCATTCTGCTCTAAAAGGCTGTGATGTAATGGCCTAGATTAACTTCAGAGCTTGTAATCCGTTTTCATGCTTTATTCCTTGGGTTTGAAGTGGCTCTAGAGCTTCTTCTCTGAGCTTCTTCTCTGCACAGGGCACCTGTTGATTTTGCAGCATCTTTAGAGTGCAAGTTGGAGTCTGGTTTCCTGCTGCTTCAACACAGAAAATGGTTGCTGTTATTGTCTGGTTTATTATCATCTTTACTATGGTTATCCTAACAACACTGCCTGGTAAGAGAGTACAGCACACCATTGTGACGGGCTAAAAATTGTTTCATTTTAGCAAATGAGTAAATGGGGTTGTTCATGCTTTCTCTTTTGTGAAGCAAGTGGGGAAAATACCTTTTGCAAAGTGCTTTGAGATCTGCAAATACAATGTGAAATGTACATGCAAATTGCTATTTCTAAATATAAAAAAAACCCCTCAGAGTTAAGTACAGAAATGCTGAAGATGTTAGAATAAAGCAGCACACATTTCATTAAATCAGTCAGACAATAAGAGTTCTGGAGGAGGCTAATAAGTCCACCAGTGCCTGCAGTGAGATGTGAGTCACCATGTGTTGGGGAAGAATGTTTTAAAGTGCTGATAGGTGACATAATTTTGAGGCATCAACTGGAGAGAGCTAACAGCAAAATTATGGCTGAACTTCTGAGAGTGGCCACTGTGGAGTTGACATTCCCACTGTCATTACTAGATGCAATTTCTCTGACTGGCTCTGAAAATCATGGTTTCTAAGTATATATATTCCTTCCTTAGGCATCATTTTGTTTATGCCTCTTCTACTTTTCCTTTCTTTCCTGTTCTTCCTTTGCAGTTACACTGAGTGGCCATGAAATCCTATTTGAAGTTAGCAATTTTGGGGAAGTCCAGTTTATGCATGATGCTGAGTCCAGAACATTACCAGTAACTCACTAGCAGAAACTTAAAGTCCTTCAGCAATCTTTGCTGTGGTAGAAAATATGTAAAATAAGCACTGTAGTAAAGTGCTGATTATCACAGCTATCCCAGCACTGATGTGCTGCCCTTCTGAGGCTGGCTTTTCCTGTAACAGCTCACAGCAAGCTTTTATTCTCTTGTTATGAAAAAATTCCAATAACGTTTGGTCTGAAACCAACTGGAGATTTTACTTTGATTTTGACCGATGTAAAGAAGTTTCTCTGATTAAAAACTAGGAGTTTCAGACAAAGAACCCAAAAATACCACAAACTTGGGATAAATAATGCCTTGAAATGCTAGACAGACTTGACTCAGTGTGCAAGATCTGACAGCTTTGAATAAATGCTGGATTCAGATCTCCTTTTAGTAAGCAGGTGTCTTTCCATTTAATTTGATAGAGGTGCCAAAGGGAGAGCAGAGCAGTCTCCACCACCTGAAAAGCTCAGTTGCAGTGGAGGAAGAGTGCCCAAAGTTAAATAATTACTTCACCTTTAGATTTAAGTTCCTTGGGGCCTTGGTTCTGTGTGGTTCCACACAAAAGACAATAATTGTCTGCAATAAAAGCAGCATCTATGAGCTATTTCAGCTTACCTATTTCAAGGGAAAATAGTGTGAAAAACCATCAGCATGTTCCAGTTACTGGTGTTGCTGTGTGTAACACACTGATGTTGCTACCTCTGATGGGAATTAGTTTCTCAAGTATAAAAACAACAACAAAAAAGACAAATAGTAAAAGTCACGGATATAACTTAATAAAATATTATCATCTCTATATAAAAATTGTGAGAGATGCTTGAGACAGACAATATGAACCTGCAGACTTCCAGCTCCACAGTTTATTGGAGTAGGGAGCTGGCCATGGAAGGAAGCAGTGGCATGAAACAATTCCAGTACTGGCGTGTGTCAGCACTTGGTATCTATAGCATGCCCAGTTTACCCACTGCCATCAGAGTGGGCTAGCCACAAGGCACTGCTTCCAGAACTGAGTGTTGCATCCCGTGGGTTTCTTCCCTATTCTCCAGGGCTGTGTGATTCTGTAGCACGTGGGTTAAGAGGAACACGCTGCTGAAACGTTAGTGGAGATTTCTACACTGAGTTTATGAGAACAAAGTCTGCAGTGAGGAGCTGCATCTTGCTCCAGCTGGGCATCTTATCTTCACATAGCCACAGAATCCTGGCAGGTAAAGGGTGGCTCATTTTTTTGTGCTATAATGATAGCCAATAATCCTAGGGATGTTAGATGGTGCAGCAAGTCTTGTTCACTTTCCCAACACTCCCTTCCTACTCCTGCCACAGCTTCTCATGCCTCCTCAGAATGGTTTCCAAGCTCTCCCTTTGGAGGAAAGGGACAATGACTGTGTTAGTTTTACAGTGGTTATTGCTGTGAACACCATAATTGGAAAACCAGTTATCAGTTAACAGATGCAGACACTTGCAGTACTGAACTGAAATTAAATTAATGTAAACATCATGTTTCTAGAATTGTATTAAAATGACTTTTTAACTTTCTGCACAAATTTTCAGTTCATTATTGCCCAAGCAACTGCATTATTCTGTAGCACTATATTAGGAACTATCTTTCCTGAGGTGATGCTTCCTCAAAGTGATGGACTGGACGTAGCTGCCTCAGGATTCAGCTCAGAAGTGGGCAGTGTGGCAATTAGCAAAGGGCAACAACTGTATTTCAGGTAAATCTGCTCCAGCTATCTGCCCTTATGAGGGTATGGGTAGAAAATTGCCTCTGTTTTGACCTGCTGCTGCTGTCTGGAAGGCATGACAAAGTGAAATGGACACCCTGATCATATAGGTAAGGAAAGCAATTTTTCATGCAAGGGAAACACCATGAATGATTCATAGTACCATATTTCTCACAGTTATTTCCTGTGGGTGTAGAGAAGCAGGGATTAGAAATGAATGGCAATGCTTACTGCTGGTGAGGGTTTGCCTGGAGGTGGTTTTACTTCTTTGAGCTTTCAAATTAACTCTATAAATGCCAGTCCCAAGAGCTAAAATCTGGAAACCTTCCATGAGCTTCAGATATATTAGAGAGGAAAGAAGAGCAACAGGAGGGAGTTAAACATGATGTGGAAGTATTTTGTAATGTTCAGAGTGTTTAAAAGAAGTGCAAGTGTTTTGCACCAGCCTGTGCTGAGCTGCTGTGAGTGCTGAAGAAAGAAGTGGTTAAGACATGAGAGGACTATAAAAAATGGGACAGTTGGTGTTCAGCAGAACTTTTCCAGATGATTCCACCTGGATTCTGGATGTGATGGAATCCATCATGGTCCTTCGGTTTCAGAGACTGCTGGCAGGGAACAGGCTGTGAGAAGTGAAGGGCTTGCAACCAGCATCCTGGTTGAGTGACCCTATCTGGAACCTGTGGCATTAGGGGTTTTTTTTGTTTTGTTTTTGAAATATATTTATCTCTCAGTTCTGATTTCAAAATGGCTCAATCCCAGTAACCTGGAGGCAGAAACCCCTGTCTGTGAAATAGCTAGCCCACTTTCCCACTTTGAGATGCTCTCCCTGGAGCTGACCTGCAGACTTTGCTGGGAATGGAGTTGCTCACATACCTGACTTGCTTTGCTCTGCCCATCTGCAGGATCAGGGCTGGCAGGCAAATGGAATTTCGCTATTTATATGGGAACAGAACTTTTAAGTTATTTTTTCCCCCAATGTTATGTGCAGTCTGTGACACAAACAACACTTAAGCCCAGGTCTCCAGAGACCCACGCAAGCCCTTTAGCCACAGGACAAATCCTATTTCTCTGTGGTGCAAGTACAGTTTAAATGCAAAACAATTCACATGGGGATGGGTGGAAACTATGTCCTTAATTTTAATGGAGATTTATGTGGTATAATATAGCTGATATTGGACTGTGTCCTGAGGGAGAGGAAATATAGCCAAGAATAAAAATGTGCAGGAAAAAGATCATAGGTTCTGTCAGTGAGCAATTAGGGGTTTTGCAGACTCTGTATGGCTTGCTTATATATCTGAATGAGAAGTATATGATATATTAGTTCTATCTGCCCAGACTCCCTCATCTCTGGGAAGTTGACTACTGCAACCCACTGTTAGTTTAAAAATCTTTTTATTTCAACTGTCACTGTTTAAAAAAAAAATTACATTTGTCAGTTAATGAGAAAGTACTGGAAAGTATTGGAAAAAATGGGCTTGTTTTTATAATTTAATGTCTCAATGAGTTTCATATTTGTAATCAAAGCCTTTTTCAAGCCATCCTTTATCCCCCTTCTCCCTGTTCTGTCAGCACAAGAAACCCACTAGCTTCTGTAGTATTACATTTCAGCAGACCTCTTCTCAAAGAGCTTTCATCATTATGTGCAGGATGCATATTCAGTAATCAATAGCTGTAATTTGTTCTTTAGAATAGCTTTGGTAATGTCCTTAATCAGTCCAATGAGCTGATATTAAGTATTTTTTATTGTGCTAAATAAATTTAGTTAGTATAATTCTCAGTAAAACCCCTAGTAGCCACAAGGACTAGGTTATGATGCAGCTTGATGTGTTTGTACTCATACACAGGAAGATGTTACACAAAGGCTTTCTCTTTTCAGTTAAAAATTTTAGACCTAACTTCCCTCATGCCTGCATTTTCAAACAGGATTTTGCTGGCACTGGATAACTCTATTCAGGAATAGCTCAAGTTCAAGCAGGCCTGAGATGTCCATCTGTTGAAAGTTCTGTTAATCATAAAGCAGATTAGGTTGCCTTTAATGTCTAATTTAAATTTCCTTTGCTGAGCAGCTGCTGAGCTGCTTCACAATGGTTGCACATCACTAAATATCAATGTACTGCAAAATGAAATATGATGTATGTTTATAAACTGTCCTGGTTATATCTGCTGCACAGGCACTGTAGTATTGGCAAATCGAAAAGCAAAGCTTAAAGCTGAAATACTTATCTGTTAAAAAAAAAAAGTAAACAATTCCTTTTGATATCTCCTTATACTGTTGTAATTCTTGTCAGAATAGCCTTTTTCTAGCAAATTGATTTCTAGCAGGATGAACCATGCTGGTTTTCTTGTATTTTGGGGGAGTGAGTGCTTTGAGTATGACTTAAAAATAAAGCAACATTTCAGAGGACTCACCCATGTAAGATTCTAGTATATGCTTCTTAAGTTCTGCTGTGCCATGGTATTTTCCCCTGGAGAATAAGGGCAAGAAATAAGACCAGTCCCAATATTTGGTTTTATTGCCAAATATTTAGTAGTTGTTGATTGAGATGCTGGTATTTAGTAGTTCCCACAATATGGTGATTTCCAAGATTCAGAGAGTACTGCCTGGCTAATTAGAGAAGTGCTGAAGTATCTCCTGTAAGGGTGTGTGATCCCCTTGTTTGTCTTTTCCCAAACCTGAAAACAGCTCTGAAGGGCACCATTGTGTGTTGGCCCTTCAGAGGAATAAATATGAGCTTGCTCGAGACAGCTGTATGTTGATAATTAATTTAAACATTTAATAAAGACTTTCTAGGTGGAATTCTTGTTCTAGCAATGTGGATCCTAGGATCTTTAGTAACCACAAAGAGCTGAGGTAGCTTTTTGGACTTTAATCCATCTCCTTTAGGAAAGATGTTCTTTTTTTTTTTTAAGGTTGGGTAAATCATTGTCTTATGTCAAATTTAATTTGAGTGTAATACAACAGCTAATGAGCTATTTGTTGTGTCCTAAATTATGATAGCTCTAATTTATTATTTCACAAGATATTTGGACTGCTGGATTTAAATAGATAACAGCTTATTTGTAAGAGGCTTGCCTCAGCATGGGAGAGTCCTTGTGTAAAGTCATACCATACTTTTCAATTATCTTTTACTACTGCAATAATAGAACAGAGGCTCTAGGCAAAGGCAAGTAGACATAGCTAGAGGATGAGAGACAGAAACTTAAAGCCAATTTATCTCAAGTAATCCATGCTGTTATGTTTTCCCCTGTACTCTTATTCCTGCCTCTGTTGTTCACGTGCTGCCCATTCAATGTGGAATGTATAGAGACATCTAGAGTGAAAGAGTTGGGGGAAAAATCCTCGCCACCTTCAGTAAATGTTACATGTTTTGCTTGATTTAGATTTTTTTTTTTAATTTAATTGTTCTTCAGAATACCTTTATTGTATTTAAAAAAAATATGTAGTTGCACTTTTCAAATATTTTGAGTTATTTAATACAGTGCAGAAATTGTGAATGAAACCACGTGTTCCCTGCTTCTGTTTTCATCTTTGGAGCCCTTGATCTTACCAAGGCTTAATTCACATGCTGTGCTGGTATTTAAATATAAGTAATCCTGTTGATTTACTGTGCTTATGTGCGCACTTACAGTTTGGAAAATTCAGATATTAATGGTAACACGTGCCTAGGATGGGATTTAACCAAAGAGCTGTGTCTATGTACCAGAAGATAATTTTGCCATAATCACAACACATGCAGGCAGAGGAGAATATGTATTTATTTTTCTTTGTAGCTTTGACAAACAGCAATATTCTTTGCAAAACTCTAATTTGTTTAATGCAGCATTTTTATTTTTTTTAATTGTCTTTGCCTTCCAGTTGAGGAACAGGGGCATTTGGGTGTATTGCACCAAGCATGCTCTGGTGGCGAGTCATGCACAAACACAGGCAGTGAAGTAATGAAGTTCAAGGGTAGATTATTGCATGCAAATCTATGCAACTGCTGTGGCCTTCCTTCAGTCACTGGGTATTCCTGTCTCCTGATACAGGTTATCTGTGGTTATTCAGAAACCACATGAGAAAATATTGAATAGGCAGACTGGCAGTAGAAATGACTCTAAGGAAGTCTAGATGTTCACAAATTCCATCTTCCTGGCACTGCCTCTTATAGAGCTAATGGAAATGTCAGTCATGGTAGCTGGCAGGATAGGGTTTATTTAGGGAAATCAGCATTTCTGAAGTCTGTTGCTTTCTCCATTCCTGCTATACTCAAACTTCACCAAACTTCCCCTGTATCAAAAAAACCCATTACATAATATGTAGTCACTGTTCTTTTAAGACACTGGCTCATGGCTGCCCGTGTGTAGAGCAGATATTAAAAATTATGATCCTGCTGCAAAATCAGAGATCCCCCTTTTATCTTTCCCATTTTATATCTATGGCAAAATACAATTTCTGTTGACAAGAGACTGGCAAATTTTTGATTGTTTATTTTCCTGGTCTCCGTCTTCAGACTGGAAAGAGAGCTTTGTGATTTTGCACTTGCTTGAACTGTGAGATTTAAATAGCTTCTAAAATAAAAGTAATGAATGAATGATCTGTTTCAAACCTGTTTAAACCCTTGTTGAATTACTCTGGGTCTGATTCTGGATTCTGCATTTGGTAGTACTGCATTTACAGCCTTTGTCTAATTATATTTTAGGGGCATAAACAATTCAAGGGGAAATACATGGTTAGGGAAGGAGATATCAATGAAATATGCTCCTCAGTAATGAAAGTCAGTGGAGTATTGCTGGCAATGAGTTTTATTTTTAAATGCATTTGCCATGTTTAGCTGCATTTATTTAGTTTTTCAATATCTTATTCTAGCCAGCATTTTACTCTTTTTCAGTGGTGTTGTAATTCTGTGTAAACAGAGTAGAAGTCTGAAAGACTTTGGAAGTTATATCTGTGTTTACAAGAAAAATCACAACTTGTCCATTCTTCAGTTGAATAAGCCATTGAAATTGCAAATGCTTTTCAAATGATCTAGCTGAATCTCCAGATGTTCCTCTAATTGCATCCAGAAAAGCTATATTCAGTCACATATAAATCTCAAAGCTCATCTGAGAGGCTTAGGTAATTTATTAATTCACCTGAATTGTTTCTTCCACCTCTGAATTTAATCTGATGAAAATTCAACTCTTTTAAATGTGCCTTTATTTTTGTCCTCTAGGAAAACAAATATTTGTTTGCATAGAAAAGCTGCACTTAGCTGTGGTAAATGGCTTCTTTGAATCATGGACAGAAGCTTTATGGGACTCCTTGTGATTCCACAGGAGTCTTATTTTCATTTACTGCCCTACTAATCATAAAAAGTTGGCAGCCACTGGAAAGCAAAGTGACTAATGTCATCTCACTGTTCTTCACACCACGGCAAGAAGCATATTCCTTTGATCCAGATTGCCATTAAAATTGCTATTCAGATAATAACAGTAGGAGATTTAGCTTAGATAGTAGGAAAAAACCTCCATCTCTAAGGATACACGAGGACTTGCACAAATAATGCAGAGAGTTTGTTGTATCTCTTGTACTGGAGTTTTGAGAAAGAGCTTAGACAAATATTTGAGAAAAGGCTATAGTTGACTTTGTTTTGTGGTAGCAACATTGCCAAGATGACTTCTGGTAGCCTTGTGCAGCTCTGTATTTACATGGACATGTGCTGGGTATGACATGGATTGGATCCTGGGAAATAATTACAGGGAATTTGTAGCACCATGGTATTCAAAACTGACC
This sequence comes from Caprimulgus europaeus, assembly GCA_907165065.1. The sequence continues at coordinate 887,724 of OU015543.1, read as the reverse complement.
TGCTTTTTGTCCTGAAAAAATTACCTGGTTTGGGTAATTTCCTCTGGAGGTACCAGAGCACCGACAGCCTTCTCAAATGCTGCTGCTGCAATAGGGTTGCATTTCCATCGTGCCAGCACTGCTTTGGAGCATGTACTTCCAGTCTGTAATCACCCCAGGGCTCGGAAATGACAACTCAAAACTCAGTCATCCCTTCTACTGGGATGGTGCTGTGGTATAAGGTGATTTTGGAGAGGTAGAGACTACACTTTTGAGTCACAGGAACTTGTATTTAACACATCCAGAACCAATTGAAACTGTTCACGTGCTTGTTCCGTGGCTTTGGAGCAGAACTCTCTGCCTCGCCTGCTTTGCATTGGCTTCGTGTACAGCACCAGGGCACCAAAGCTGCAGTTTAATTCCTTTGTCCTCAAGAGGAGCATAAAAGTTTGGATATTGAGAGGACGAATTGGAAGTGCACTCCAATCAGAAAATACTTTATCTTTTATGCATAAGGGTAACACTGATGTACATTCAGTAAAAATATTGCCATTTCAGTTGCATCTAGAGAGAATAAAACACTGGAAGCAGTCACAGACGTGACAACTACTGTCCCCTGCTTTCTGACTGAACATTGCATTGGCTATTGGAAATTAGAGCTGTTGGTAATGGTACTTTCAGTGAAAATAACTTTGGGTTGGGTAATCCATTGTCCGATGATTTATTTATCTTGAGAAAAAAATAACTTGGAGCATTATTTTGAGAGGCAAAAAAACCCCACTAAAACTACTGGTTTCTAATCTGAAATGACCACCTCTGTATTTTGATGCAGAGGAAACTAATTATGGACCTGTGTTCAAAAAGAAACACTTCAGCCAATATAAACCCAAATCGTTCAGACAAGGTTTTAAAATCAGATTCTAGGGGCTGATGAAAGCGTACAGGTGTGTAATTAAGGCTAAAGAGGCTCAGAGCTGCTTTGGAAAAAGAGAATGCTGCTGAGCTACCAATAAAAAAATGTAAATCTGTGTCAAAAATAACCTCTCCTGGTCACATTAGCTCAGCAAGGTGTACAGGTTGGGGTCCAGGTGTTCCTGAGATAGCTGCCTCTGTAAATAAAGGAAGGGCATAAAGTTTTCTCAGGATATTGAAAGAAATTAGGAGATACATATTCATTCAAGCATTTTCATGTCATTGACATGATTATTTTTTTTAAAGAGAGCTTATCTAAATATTAGCCTTACTTCTGAAATAGCCTTATCACAAGATACTGCAGCTGAACAGGCGACAGAGTGTGTCAAATCTATTTTTGCAGCACATAGTGTATTTGCTTTACTCAGTAATTTACAACAGTGGAGCTACTTTCAGTAAAGTTCATTCTTGGGCATCTTACTGCTGGACCTTTTGTCTCATTATAAAAGATCTTTGAAAAAAAATATCAAAATAATTATTAAATACTAGCTAAAAGTAATGCATTTAAATCAGCCTGTATTTAGCACTGTTAAGTTAAGCAAGGACAGTTACCTACTGACATTTTGTTTGACAGAGAAATGGGGAAAAAAATAGTAGCTTAGGCTGCCAGGACCTGATATTGGAGTCACTGGGGGCTTGTCGATGTATATGAGATGGATAAAAGAAAACAAACAGGTCAGTTTGATCTTTGGGGTCCTTAGGGCAGCCACCAGAACATGGACATGATAGGGGAGAAAATGGTGGCTAACAAAAATGGTGTTACAAGAAGTTGCTTTTTAGTTGTATGTGGTGTCACCTTTGACTGAACTACTAGGATGAAACAAGCAACAAGGCTACACAATCCCACAAGATGGGGAGATGAGGAATTGACTGTTTTGGTGTGAGTATGGACAAGGCAGCAGCAGGCAGTGCCACCTGTGGTTGTGAAGCCACTGAACCCAAGGGCTCAGGGTTGCCTAGTCACAGGGGTGCTGATGGCCCATGAGCTGTATGGTGGCCATGGAGCGGCTTCAAGGTCCTTGTGAACTCACTGAATAGTGTTTGCACCTTCCCTGTACTTGAGAATCCCTATTACAGTAATGCAGGTGGATTTGTATTGGTGTTATCAGCCTGGGAGAAATGATGGGGAAACTTAAAGAGAAGTGATCTAGAAGGGACAGAAGGCAGTGGTTGTGCTGAGAAGGGCTTTGGGTTAAATGACTCCCATCAGCTGGGATTTGTGCTTTGGCTCAGGTTGCAGACGAGCTAATGCCCAGTCTCACAGGCTGGAGGATCTGTCTGCTCTACTCATCTGGACAGTAACCTGCAGCTTCTGGCAGTCATCTGCCAGCCTGCAAAGTTGAGTGATGTGTTCACAGATCTCTGCATGCTGGCAGGGGGGCTTGGCAGCAATTCATCGGGGATGAATTAGTGCTGTAGGTGCTTACAGTGGCTTATATTGTGTATAAGATATTCCACAATAAGAGGATTCTCCCTACCAGCTTTTCTGTGCTTGGCTCACACTGAACTTCAGTGAAATAGGTGAACTAGGAGCAGAACTGGGTGTAGCTATGGTGCCTGCTTTGGTCCTTTCTCTGGTCTGTCAGATCTGCCTCTGAAAACACGCAGTGTAGATGTGCTATTCCTGTGCAGAGCAGTTGCACTGCGTGTTCTCTCCTTTTTGGCATCCTCACAAAGTACTGTCATTGCTGTAAGACTTCCCCCATTTCTGGTTCAATTATCAGATCTTTGGCTCTTAGCCTGAAGACTTTCATCATGGTTTTAATAAGTATAATCTTAGGAGTTTAGAACATATGAACTAACATGGGAAATAACGGGAGTGATTCATCTTGTGGTCAGAAATTAGGTAAATGTTCCCTCACAGCCAGTTTGAGCTCTCTTTCTGGCTAATGTACAAGGTTTCACTGCTCCCCAAACACCAGGCAAGACAGATGGCAGGTGGAAACAAACAGCAACACCGTGATCGCTGCGATGTCTTGTGCAGCCACATCCTTGGCTGTTTGGGTTTGAACACAGGGCATCTACACACTGGTGTGTGCAGTCTGTGTTCCAGCTATACAGGGAGAGGACAGATCTCCTGTCTCTTCATTTTTACTGCAGTAATCAGTGATTTTATTTTCCATAACAGCAACTATTTCAAAGAACCAATTTTCTCCATAGTCCCCCTGAGATTAGTTTTGTGTCCTTTCCAAGTAGTGGTCATGTTATAATTTGGTTAATATAATCCATGTTAATTGTTACAATCACTATGTTTTCAGAAATACATTACTGTAATCCACAGTCTGTTATCAGTTGTGGAACAGGTATGTTTCAGAAGGTGACATGTGTTATTGTACTGTTACCCATCTGAAATAAAGAACTTGTGTAGTCTTTAAATTCCAAACCAGCGACATGTTAACGTATTTTCCCCATACTACTCATTGCTTTGCAAGATGCAAGGTCTGAATTCTATAATGTCTTTCAGTATTACTTGACATGTGCTATAAATTGCTAAGAAACTAGAGTCTGGCTTCAATAGGGAATAGATTAACAGATTATTTATATCATAAGAGTTTACAGCTACTGATGAGTGAAGTGTTTCAGAGCAAAAAAGCCCGGTGTTTAAATAAGGTAATCAAACATGTGTTCCCTGGTTAACCGAAGGATAAAACTAGGACTAACTGTATTCTGTTGTGTTGTCTCATGGATGTGGTGTGATATATCCTTGCATGTCTTACTGCACTGGAAAGGGAGATGTTCAACATCTTGTGACTCAACTGTTTGTATAAAAGCCTTCTTTGACAATTATCTGTCGTGAAATGTCATTCTCCTCCTCCCTCTCTTTGTTTTACCATAATTTTCGCTGGTAAGAGACATGTAAGGGAATAAGAAGAGTCAGGAAAGAAGGTGCTTTTGAAGAACATTTTGGTTATTCATGAAACTCAAAACTTTTTGTTTTCAAACCCAATATGAAATGTTACAGTATAAAAAGAGATGATGAGCCTTGTTTAGAGGGATCAGCAGGGCTAAGATATACATGCACTGCTCATTTGCAGCAGTGCCTTGTATATGTTTTGAATCACACATGTTTTGGTGGAAGTGTAGGACATTTAAAACCTGTTTTATAGCCTTCAGAGATAGGGTGAATTCGTCCTCCAGCCTGGGTCTGGCAGTATATATCCTATACAATGCTTGCCCTGAATTTGAGGATTTATATTTTATTTCCATAACTTGCCCAGTGCAGCCACTGCAGACGTGTGCTGTGCAGAAGAGGTTGGACAAATTCTTCTGATGTCTCCCCACACTGTTATAATTCTTGACAGAATAACTCTTTATCAGCAAATGAATTCCTAAAGGAGAAGCAGCATATTGGATTTCTCTGTATTTTATCTTTCATGGAACACAGTGGAATCATCACTGTACATATCAGTGGAGAGCAGGGAAGGGACTTGGTGAACTGAGAGCTAGTTTGCTCCAAAAGCCCATGTTCTTGTAATTAAAAGGTTAAAAAGTGTTTAAAAGACACAGTACTTATTTTTCCTAAAGAAGGGGATGCACTGATACGTTCTGTTGCATGTGGAAGATGCCTGTCGAAGGGACAGGCCCTTCTGAAGTTGCTGGAAGTAAGGAAATATGCCCAAAGTTGGCATGGGTGCTCCAGGGGTGCTAATATTGAGACTTTAAGGACACCAGTTATTTAAACAAATCTTCCCATTACATGTAAAGGAAATTATTCAGGAGTAAACTGCTCCCCTAACTTATTAGAGGCTTTCCATATGGACACAGACTTGTTCACAACATATTTCTCTTTTTTTTTCTTTTTCTTTTTTTCATGGGCAGAACCATTCAGTTGCACACGTGCTGGAGCCGTGTCTGGGAGTGTCCAGATGTGTGTCTCAAATCCACACCTGCCTTCAGCTACCAAAGTTAATGAAAGGTCTGAAATCTGCCAGAACAGGTTGCTTTGCTGGTTGATCCTGTCGAAGACAGGAGGGATGAATTAGATAACCCTTAGAGACACTTCCAGCTCTGTTTTTCTCACCTGTTCCAAGATAAAAGCTATCACTTACCATGATGCTCACTGTCTGATTTTGTTTAAAAAAAAAAAAAAAATCTTTTCAACCTGCTTGGCCTGAGGCCCAGAAATAGTTCTCAGTGGCCATTTCAGTACACAGAAAATTATTAAAATGTGGAGAATTCTACCTTGTTCCTTAAGCTGAGGATTTTAGGCATTAATTTTTTGCTGCAGGAGATGGGAGATTGCATTGTAGTCACTCACCTTTAGAGGATTCTTTTTTCTTTCTGTCTGGATTTTTTTTTTCTCTTGTAAAAGATGGTTTTGATGAAGCAGAGGCAGAGAAGTGGGAGAAAAATATATTGGAAACTCAATAATATTTTTATCTAAATTCCACAAGTATCTTGCCAACCTCAGTAAAAGCTGAACTATGTTTTCTTGTTTTGACCTTTTGATCTTTTGACTTTTTGATGCAAATTCCTCACAGGTTTCTGCAGAAAATCTCCTTCTGGCTTGTTTGTGTAGTGGGGAGTAAGATTAAAAAAAATAATAATGTTTACATGAGGTAACTTAAAATAATCTCACCTAACTTCTGAAAGTACCAAAATGTCACGGCATCACCATGCCAGTAAAAGTTCATCTGTCCCAGGCATTTTAATTGGCCTTGGTGACGTTTGCTTATTCACCTCCTCAGTCTAGCTCTTGTTTTATAAATTGCTGATTTGTGGCTTGCTTTTGCCAAGAAAGGTTGGACCAGGTAATCCTTGAGGTCCTTTCCAGCCTGGTGTTCTGTGATTCCGTGGCTGACTTTACCGGACACCCTGACAGTGACGGCAGTGCCAGCACGGTGTCCGCGTGCCGCGGAGGAGCCTCTGAGCCCCGAGCTGGCGCTGCCAGACAATGTCCTGTGGAAGGTCCCGTGGGCAGGGCAGTGCTGGGCTCTGTGTGTGCTGCCTTCCTGGGGTGGTTGGTGTCAGTGTTCTGTGCCTGCAGCCAAACTGCTGCCCCAGGTGTCAGAAAATCCAATGTGTCTGTATCGTTTCTCTGCAGGACACAGCTAGAAAGCTCTAACTGAGGTGGTTTCAACCTCTGTGCTGTTAATTCCAAAGATGATAGCATCCTTAAAAAACAAACCAAACCAAAATGAGAGTCTAGTGTTTGCATATGTCATTATTGCTCCTGGTCAGTAAATGACTCAGTTCAAGTACATTCAGGGGCCTGAAAATAGTGTTTGCAGATACCTGCCTAAGTAAACGTTGCATAGGCAGTAGAAGTGAGCCTGCTAAAAGCTTTGCAATGCTGAGCTGATTTGGTTTGTCCTTTGGAGAGCTAACCCTTTTGGCTGGTGTAGAGGACTTTCACAATGACTGGTGACAAGAGACTGTTGGACATGGTTGTGGAGAGATTAAGATGCCGGATGTCATCAGCTAAAATACAACTAAGGCAAAAAAAAATTCCAAGATGCTTGTAAATGATGACAGTTCACACATTTTTCTAGGAAGGAAGGCTACCAGGAATTTAGGATAAAGAAGATTTGGAATTTGAAAAATCATTTGCACATCTTGTACTATTGAGCCTCACAAAAAAGGAAAAATCAGAGTATGTATGCATTTGACTAGCTGTGCTGCTGTGCATATTTATAAGCTGAAGAGATAGCAATCAAAGTTCAAATGTTCCACAGAAATACCATTTCAAAACACTGTCAAGGAAACCTGAAGGACAAGGGAAATTTGTGACATTTTATGACACTGGCAAATTTAAAGTAGCTGGAAGGTTGAGAACTAGGTTCTCATGGAGAATAAATCATTGCTTTCAATGGTGCTCAGACTCTTTATATCAGCAGAAATCTGACCACTAGACTGCAAGTTATTTTACTTTCTTAACCTTTGATTATAAACAGCAACAATATTATTGAGAGCTCATGTTGAAAAACAAATACCTCGCCTCTAAAACCCAAAGAAACCCAGAATCTGTAGGAGGCAAGGGTGGGCTAAATGGAGCCAAGGAAAGAAAAACAAATCAGAAGAATGGAGTTAGTGCTGAGTCAAAACAAGAGTAAAGGAGGAGAAGGCTGCTGGGGAGAAAAATCCATTACTTTTTTGTTGCTGTCTGTCAGGAAGATAAATCTTTCTCTTTGGGGTAGCATTTCAGCCCTGTGCACCCCTCTCTATTCTCATTAGAAGCACAAATCCTCCACTCAGCACCAGAGGTTCAGTACAGCTCCCTCCCCATCCTCACGGGCAGTTGGCTCCAGGTTAGTGCTGGAACAGCACTTGGATGTAAACAGGCAAGTGAGGATATCAGCATGGATTCCGAGCTCAGGTGTCCTTCTCATGTGCTTCACTGATTTATATCAGCTTGCTGTTTGCATATATTTAATTCATTTTCTATTTTTCACATGTATTTTATAAGAGAAAATACTTTCAATATTCCAGAATAGGAACAGTTGCTCTGGCAATAAGAGTGAGGAACCAGCACCAAAGCTCTTTTTACCAAGACAGGCAGATTTTTTTTCTCTGCAAAACTGCAAGTGTGGATTTTGGGCATATTTGTTGGATGGCATTTCTAACGTTCACTGCAGCTGCACAATGTATTTGCAGTGCCTCTTGCACGTACTGATACATACCTCCATCTATGATGTAAATGAATAAGTGTATCTGTGGTCTGTGCAATTAAAAATGAATGGCAATGTAAAAAAGGTACCAGAGTTGTTTCCATATGATGGTGATAATCCATAAAAATATATCATTGCACAGTAAATGATCTGTTCATAGATGCAGTTTTCTTTTTACTTTAAAATGCCAGTTGGCTGAAGCACATTCCCACCTCTACCACCTGCTTGAATTATTATTATGGGCTTTTTTCCTAATACTGAACTAGCATTGAAACACAAATGTATTTGTTATTCTGGGAAGTTCTGGCACTTCCAGGCAGTGGTTATGTGTCTGTGTGGGTGTCTGTAGGTGGACACTGCTGTGCAGCTGCTGAGTTCCCTCATTCACTTCCTGGTGAAATTTCCATTACCTGAAAATTCCCAATCATAGTGGGATGAACAGTTGAGGCAACTTTGATTAATCTCACTTTTTATTTTATTTTTTATGCTAATCCTAATTGTCTGCTGTAATAAGGTATTGGTAATGCTTTATAGGGATGTTGCTTTTTCCCAAAGAGTGAGATCCAGCTGGAGCTGGCTGTGGCTGCTTAGACAAGCTGAGAACTTGTCCTGGTATGCCAAGGTTTTTATCCAAGGGCTGAATCAAACTTTTCAATTTACTTTGTTTTTTGCATGCTGGTTTTGATACACATCTGTGTGGACTCTTCAGAGGCTCCTTTGTCTGCATGAGTGTGTAAAACATCGCAGGCTGGGTGCGCCCGCACTGGCAGGCTGCCTGCCTTGCCCACGCTGCTGGGACTGGAGCTTTCCTGCTCCAGCTGTAGGTGTGCGGTGGTTTGCAGGCTGTGTTCAGTGGGCTCGTGTAGCAAGCACTGGCGTGGTTACAATAATCACTGCCTTTAGTTTATTTTGTCTTCTTGCTTCTCTTCTAGCTCCACACTTGGATGACCGTCTCCACATCAGCGTTGTACACAGAGATAGGGTCACTCCATCAGCATCATTGCAAACCTCAGAGCCATGATGTCTGTGAGCAAAGGTGTCTGGGCACAGGATCAGGGGTTGTTTGTTTGGAACTGGAGCTCCCATATCACAGGAGCAATAATTGGTGCATCAGTGTTTGTGCCTTTAAAATGCTGCATTAGTGAGATGCTGTGGCATGGTTACAAATACTGCAAAATATGACGTGGAGCGTTGCAAGTGGGACTGAACTGCCAGAGTAACAGGCCTGTCACTGGGGAGAGAAATCATGTCAGGAGTTCCAAGAGGTCTGTCTCCTTCCTGTGAACAGAAATCTATTCAGTCATCAGGATAGATTCCAATAACATCAAATGAGAATATTTTATGTTTACATTCTTTGTCCCTGTATTGAGTTTTTGTTTTCACTCATTTCTTGTGCAGGACTTGTCAGTAAATAGAAGATTCTCCATTACTCAAGTGTGTGAGTGTATATTTATATGTTAACTTAATTATTCATAATTTTTACTACACCTTGTCAGCAGGTGCTGAATTGGCTGTAGGCATGATTCCAGTGATGTTAGTGAATTCCCTTTAGAAGACAGTGTGTGTGTTTGGGGGGTGGGTGGACGATGCCCAGATCTATTTGTCCTTTTTTTTAATAGTTTATATGCAAATAATGCTATTCTTTCTGCCATTGTGTACAATTTCTGTGATTTCCTGCTCTGGATGGTGACAGGCACAGGCTTTAGGAGGACTGTAGCTTTCTTTTTAGATTTGTAGAGGTATAAATTTGCCAACATGCCCCTCACTGTGCATGTATCGGAGTTAGAAGGGATGCTAAGTCCCTTTACTGAGGGCAAAGAATGAGGTTTTGAATAAGAGTCCTTCAGATTTCTTCCTGCAAAGATCTGAAAATTAGCTCTTAATTAACCTGATTAGAATATTCTCATTAGAAACAATCATATTATCACAAGGTTCTGTTTAATTCATTTTTGGAGGTGTGTTAACTTTTCCTCCAGCTGTCATTTTCACCATACTTTGATCCTTATCTGCTCTAGCAAATCAAAGGTCTGGGTTTGACAATGAGTTCATCTTTCCTTTCTTTTTTTTCCTTTCTCCCTGAAGCCTCTAACAAGCCACATTAAAAGTCGCCTTCTCTTGTTTTTATCAGTGATATTTTTCCTTTTCTATAGGAAAAGGAAGTCAAACATTGCAGAATACTTCCCATTTTGTGAGTACCTGTGACACTTCAGGTTACCTGGTGGTCAGGTTGCTCCAGTTACAAGACAAAGGTCTCTATCAATGTATTGAAGGTCTGAATGCTTGGACTGAGTCACTGTGTTTGTGACTTCTCTTAGGCCATTTTAATGTACAGTAGGCTCTAACTCACCAGCTTTTAGAAGAAGCTATTGATGTCAGAAATGGAGAAAAAACTCTAATTCTCCATCTTTTTGGGACATCACCTTGAGGTTTGCAAACAGTGATGTGTGCTGTGAAAACAGCTGGAGAACAGCAGAGGAAAAATGTGGCCCTCTGTCAGCTTCATTAGCTCATCTGATAACAAAACAAAGCATCTTATAGAAGTGTTGAGTGGAAGGTGATTCTGGAGGGCTTTAGCCAGTCTCCTGCTTGAAGTGGGTTTATTGCCCACGTTGCATCAGATGCCATTTCTGAGTCTTTAAAACCTCTGAAGATGTAGTTTCTGCAGTCTCTCCTCCTGACCTTCTCAAAGCCTATGCTACCCTCGTGGTAAATATCCTCTCCAGCTCATTTCCCCTGGACAGAAGGATGAGAGAGCCACAGAAAACCATAAAAGCTGAAGTTTGACTGTGGGAGATCTCTCAATTCAGGCCAAGTCCCTCCTCTCGCAGCCCTTTCCTACAGCCACCTCCTGAAGAAAGGGCTTTCCAAATCCTCTGGGTTTTTGACAGTTGTTTAACAAGGTGCATCAGGAGGCAAGCTTAACACAAGCATGGATGGCTAACACAGGGGGCTTCTGCTGAAAATGCAGCTTAGTCCTCGCTTCTCAACAGCTGATAAATTCTGTTTCATGCCTTATGAAAGCTCACTGCAGAAAATCATAAGATTTTCTTAGGCTGTTGCAGCAATGCCATAGCAATATATCATTTAGTGAACAGCCTTTCATGCACAGTTTGTTTCCTGTTATCATCACACACTTTAGTTCAGCTTTGCAGGGTCCTTTTTTTTTTCCTTCTTTATTTAAGCCTGGTTATCTAATAGTGATGTGTTCAGCTCTTTGTAAACAGATTTGCAACCACAGTTAAAAGGTGACTTTTTTATACAGAAGCACAGCATGCATTTTTACCTGCAGTTTCAATCTCCAGTAGGTAGCATTGACTTCCTACTGTGACAGATAAAGATACACAGAAAATAGCCTCTTCCTGGCTCTGGAATTCAAAAGATCTCTGGTACAGCTGAGGCTGGTTTGAGTTTTCCAGCTTTCAGGCTGTTTGCAATGGCTGCAGCACACACAGTAAGGCATGGCTTTGGTATTGCAGGACCTGCTTTGTTCACTGTGGTTGGGAACACTAGAGAGGTCAGAACAGGAATGTGTGTGACTGGCTGGTGTTTGCTGCAGAGTGTACAGAGACTGAGCTGCTGCAGTAAGGCAGAGATGGGCCAAGTGTGAATGCTGTTTATTGCTGGAAGTCCTGCTGTGCTGGTGGTTCTAACAGAACTTGTTCCTCTGGATGCTGAGTTCTAGGTTGCACTTATGACAGCATATCCTGAATGAACATGTTATATATTACTGAAAGAGCCTAGCAGAAACAGCAAGGATTTGAGTTTTAGATGCAGATATATTAAAACAAACCAAACCAAACCCCCTCCTCCCAGAAAACGTGTCCAGAGGAGGCCCTCAGGCTTGCCTGCAACTTGTTTTCAAAGCAAGCAGTGATTAAACCATATGCAACTTTTTGTATGGTGTATAAATCTCCTTGAGCTAGTCAAGTTAAAGGAAAAAAAAAAAAAAATCAGTGTAGAGATACCATGTGCTTGCAGACACAGTGTCAGAAGTGCTGGACATGACCAGCACCATCACACCTGGTTTCCCTGACCAGAACAGTGTTAATACTGCTCCTGATGGAGAAAACTGGCTTCCATAGCCTCAGAACTTACACCTTTCAGAAATTATGGACAAAGGGAAGAATTTGGACAAAAAACCCCCCATAATTTGAAAGCAAATATTTACTCATAGCTTGTCTTTAACAATGCTTTCATTCATTTGTTCCCTTGCACGTTTATTTGACCGCTTTGGCAGGAACAATCATGACCTAGTTCTGGTCTGGCTGACAGGATCCTGTCTGCAGTGTTTTATTCGGAAGGAGTTTCCATAGCAAAGGTAGCAGGCAGCATCTGCTGACAAGTATTACAGTAATTGTTATCTGGTATGTCAAAACCACTTAGAAGCAGACTTGTGGGGTGAAGAAGTTTCTACTCTGCTCTTTACAGCAGCAAGATAATCATTATTGTGTTTCAGAGCATGGCAGGATTTTCTCCTAATATCATCTAGCTGTGCAGAACTCTTGTCTTGGGTGCTACTTACATGAACTCACTTTGTATTTAAATTGTATTACCAGTGTGCTTAGTTAGGGGAAATAAATGAAACAATGCAACATATTGCTCTTTGTTCAATTTTAATTTTGAGTTGAGTGTTCTGTTGGGCACTGCAAACAATCCGTGGTCACCAACTGAAAGCAAGTATATTGTAACTGAGTTAGCAGTAGTAGCTTACTTAGTAGTCTCAAAGCAGCATCACCTTGACAGATGTGACATTTCTGGGAGTTGGATTTTTCTAGGTATATTCTGGAGGGAGCTGAAAAATGAGAATCATAAGGACAAATTTCTGAAGAGAAATCACAATGGGAACAAGGATGTTTGGACTGAAGTCTGGAGATGAGAAACAAAACTAGGCTGATGTTTCAGATTGGATTCCCCTTTGTTCTGAATATCTTACTCTGGGAAGTTTTCTTGCAAGGAATAACATTTCTTGAAATGAAGATTAATTCTTTATATTTATCTGGATTTAAGAATTTTCACCCTAGATCTTAAAGGAGAGCTTTTGTTAAGAAAGTTCTACAAAGGACAGGAAAATCTATTTATAGAGCAGGCTGTTCAGTAAAACGTTCTCTCCATAAGTCTGACTTTCCAGAGTTTAGGTCTGGCAAGTACTGTGTTGTCAAAGTAACAAATCATCTTGGTTTCAAAAGGCTTATCATGTCTTTGATGTTACCTAAATAATAATAATAGTGAGCAAAATCTTGTCATCTTGCTGTCAGTTTGATTCTTCTAGAAATTCTAAAATTGAGAATTTCTAAATTTAATTAAATAGAGCTCTGGCTCTGTCATGAATGACCATTCACTGTTGTATTTGGTTTACTTCTTAGGCTTTTAAAGCATAATCTTTAAGTCCTCCACCCCATTCCCCAGCCCCACAGGAGAATTGTTGAATGGCATTTCAGCCCAGGCAAGGTCATTTTACTGTGGCGTTTTTTCTTCCAAACTGGTTTCATTTTTGAAAAGTTTCCATAGAAGTTCTAAAACACATTAAGAAGCTCTGTTTGTAGAGACATATTGTAGGTATATTTTCTATCTGGGAGAAATATTTTATTTGTACTGGCAGTGAAACAGGGAATATTGGTATTACCCAACATCTGTTTCTTTTTTTCCTGTGCTTCAGTATCTCCCTGTTAACCCCAGGACTTTCTGTGGTCTAGGTACACAAGCCAGCGCATTTCCAAGGTCTCGGAAGACATGAGATCTATTGTCTCTTGGGGTTTGTGATAATAGCCATCAGTTGTCTTTGTTTATACAGGAAAATGAAGGGCAGGCTTTCATAATATTCCTTTGATGGTCATTTGAGGTGTGATTTACTCTGTGTTCTTGCAGTTACACTCCCCTCTTCCTTATGACTGTCAAAGTATTGTAGCTTTCTCCCTTTGTATACACAGGATGTCGTATGTATACTCAGCTACAGATGTGTGCATATAAAGATGCACTACTCCCTGATATATTTATTAGAAATGTATAAAATAGGTACATGATTAAAATGCTGTCCAGTCACAAGGAAGAGATTAGTCAAATGACAAGATTGTATATCTTAATATAGACAGAGGATTAGACAGGGCTCTTGGAAAAGAGCTCAGCTTAACTGGAGGCTTTAAGAAGTTTCTACTGCTGGATGTGACCACATTCTAGGAGGGATGCCACCAAACTAAGAAGCTGACAAGTGCCAAAGTGAATTTTCCAAATTTATAATAAACAATTTCTAGCTAACATTTTGTTTTGGACTACAGATAAAACTATGCTGATAGGTTTGTAATGGTTTTTTTTTTTTCCTTTGAGGGGAAAATTTCTATCTGTGGAAGCATTACAGTCTCTTGTGGCATTCTATACAAATGTTTTTAATGTTTGCTTAGAGCATGTATTACCATTTGCCAGTGACTGCAGCTTCAGTGAAAGGTCTGAGTATTGTCTGTTTACCCTGTGTGTATGAAGCAATTACCTTTACATAGTAATATGTTCTCGTAATTTTTCTTTTTATTTTCTTTCTCCAATCATGAAAGCAAACACTTTTGAGAGGGAAGAAATATTCCTTTGGCAGAAGCTCTGGGAATTAGGACAAATAAGCAAAACTGGTCTCTCCTTGTTTGATAATGATGGTTTTATAGGTGGAGAGTTTGCTCTCTTCAATAGGAAAAACTGGAAGGCTCTCTGTGGAGCTCCCGTGGCGGCACAGAGCTGCCGTGGCGGCACAGAGCTGCCGTGGCGGCACAGAGCTGCCGTGGCGGCACAGAGCTGCCGTGGCGGCACAGAGCTCCCGTGGCGGCACAGAGCTCCCGTGGCGGCACAGAGCTCCCGTGGTGGCACAGTGCGGCGGAGGGGAGGTGGTTTCTGCATGTGGTAGGTTTGCTGGCTTCTCCTCTGCACCTAGTGTAGCCAGCCTGTGGAGTGGGGAGTGCTGCACAACAGGCTCCAGAGGAAACAGAGATAAAAAGGGAAGAAAAATAAGGTGAGGAGGAGGAAAAAGGAGGAGTTTTGTCTTTGTTGTGCTGGTCAGAAATGATCAGTGAACAGGCGTGTCGCACCCTTCTGCCATTTGTTAGCTTTTCAGGAATCTAAAGTTTCAGGGGTATTTTTAGCTTCCAGGTGTATGTGAGCTGTTCCCCCACCTCCTGCCTATTTCTTTTATTTCATGTCGCCACCCTTTGAGTTTCTAACGGGTTGTGTCCCTTGCAGGCTGTGCTGCAGGTGACGTGAGCTGATCTCCGTGACATTTCCTTCCAGACTGTGCTTTTTTCCTAAGGGAGAAGGAGGAAATGCAGGCTGGTTGAGTGAAGAGATGCAGGCTGGTTGAGTGAAGAGATGCAGGCTGGTTGAGTGAAGAGATGCAGGCTGGTTGAGTGAAGAGATGCAGGCTGGCTGACTGGCCCATTGCTGTGGGTGGTCCCATCTTATTCTTTTGTGTACCTAAAAAAGGTACCCTTGTGTGAGTGTGAAAAAGCTACATCTTGTGTGGATTCACTGCCAGTTCAGCTGAGGAATAAAAAAATTGTATTAATTATATGACTAAAGGAGAGAAAAATTCAGTTGTTTCCTGAATTACCAGCAGGGGATGAACTAACCTGAGCAAAAGGAGAGCTGACCTAGGCTGAACTCTGGAAAAGGAGGAGACTTAATAAAAGAGTCCGGACAGTTTCATTGGTATACCTTAAAAAAACCCCAACAAATTCTGTGTCCCATACTGTTGCATTATCGAATGTTAAACTTGCCCAGACAGATGTAGAGGGTTTTCTGAAGCGAAGGTGCTGTTTGATACAGGACGCCCTGGTTTGGAGCCCAGCATCCTGCAGGACCACCCTGTTTCTCTATGCAGGAGCAAACTTCTGCCTCAGTGCTTTCATATCCCCAATTCCAAAGTGCTCAGGAGCTCCTGAAAAACTCTCCTGCAAAGTCAGCTTTGTTTGCATCTCGGCAGTATGTGCCTGGGGACTTTGTCACAGCTTTTCTTTTTTGATCATTATTTTTGCAGTTCTGCTGTCTGCACATTTTATAACTTTTGCACTAATAAACTCATCTACTTTAACAGCCATTAATCTGGGCATTTTGAAATCACTGTGGATATTGCCCATTTGCTCTTGAACGTTTTAGGAATCATAAATGTGACTTGATGTACATCTATAAATGAAGTATTACCTCTCACATAAAATCTGCATAGATTTTTTTTTACCATGATTATTTTATAGTCTGTTCTCTGTGGTCATTTTTACATCATCAGTGTCTTTCCCCTTGCTTCTTGAATATAAAAACTGCTACTAATTATTGAACAGTCTCTCTAAGTTAAGCCAAATAAGGACTTAATGACTTCTCAGATTCAAGACTTCACCCATCTCGCATTTAATACACATTTTTCAAATGCTGTTCATCTAGTTGAGATATCCTGACAATGTCCATAAATTGTCATTTTCTCTTCCCATCTGTAATGTGGAAACTGAAAAAATAAATCACCCTGTGTGCTCTTTTTTCTGTTGCATTTAAACACTACAGGTAGATGCTTTTTACTTTCTCCTCTGATGTAGCATCCTGCTTTAGCATTAAAGATCTTTTTAAGTTGTGATAGCATTAATTCACCTCTGAATATTATACTAAGTAAACTCCAAGAAGTTTAAAACTTGAGATAAGCACAGACTGCTGCTGCAAGTGTTTAATCCAAAAAATTTGAGTCTGGGGAAGGTCTCTAGGATTTACTTTTTTTTTTTCTCAGCCAGAAGTTTCATAACAGGAATTTTCTGTGTGGGATAATTCATTTTACAAATTACATTGATTGAACCATTTAGAAAGTTTTAGTAGTCTTGAGAAGGGAATAAAAAAATAATTAAAAAAACCCTTTGCATTTTTTTTTCTTCTTTGCATCTGTTTTTAAAGTTCTTGCAGGAGGAACAAAATGGCATAGATCACCAAAAACGTGGTGGTGATCTCTAGGACAGAGGCCATGATTCAGTTTACCTACTGCATCTCAGAAGAGTGATGAGTGATAAGACTGAGCACAGCTCTGTTCCATCACTCTAAATCTGAAAGTGCAGATAACTTTGGCTTTGCTGTGAGTCTGCTGGGCTCTAGAACTGGAGCTGACCAAATCATGAGACTGCTCAAGTGAATGGACCTGTGATAAATTTACACCACTGAAATTGAGAATAGTTTGACTAAATGTTTCTTAAAGACAATAACAGTTATTTTTGTTGGTGTTTTCTACAAGCCTCCTAGTCTTTTTAGTCGATTATCCAATTATTAAAAGAATTTGCTTAGTGAACGTGTGTGTCATATAGTTATTTTATGATATAATAGCAATATTTCTGATCAGAGTAAATGGTAGTGTCCTTCACAATGTCTTTTAAATGAGGTCAGGAAAGTTGTCTTCAATATACTTAAATATTCTCTGAATTCTTTTGCTTTGACTGGATAGCACGGTACAAATGGACCATTAGTTTCTAGGTGAACTTAATGCCTCATCTGATACCTGCACATAAAGCATTAGACTAATGGAAATACCAACAGACTTGTGGGACCTTGGAGTGTGTTCTCTTCAACAGTTGCTGTGATGTGCAGGGGATGTTGTGATGGATGCAGGATCAATAACACTGCTGACTGACCTGCCTGAGTTATTTTGCTACTGCTCTAGGGAAATAATTTTATGGGTAGGACTCAGTAGATGTTGGGGAACTTGCCTCTCACCAAAAAATCTTCAACCCTGAAACCAGCTTGTCTTCTCAGCAGAAACAGGGGAAACCAGGCAGCCATAGTAGGCTGGAAACAGTGTCCATTGGGAATTACAGAAATAATAAGGTGAAAAGTAAAAGAACTAGTCAGTACCCAAATCAGGTGTGTTGAGGATCACACAGTGCTTCAAACCAGAAAAGATGAGTTAGTGTTTCTGATCATTTGTATTATAATTCACTAATAGATGTTCATTTTAAGTCTTGCTAGTCAGATTATTTTGACAAGCCATTGTAACAATATTTTGTAATATTCTTAAGATGTGAGGCTCCTCAATAGTATTACTATCAAAATTAAAATGTTAATGAAGGCAACTATGGGTCCAGCATAGAGAGGCCTGTAGGAAACGAGCATCTGTTCAAATTGGTTTTGCAAGGTTTTTATAATCTTCATTAGCAATAACCCAGACCAGCCTGACCCTCAGTACTTGTTCCACTTTAACACGAGAAAATCCGTTCTACTACAGAATGCTTTATTTAAGTTGTTGGTTTTTTTTTAACTGTATGTTTTGCAGACCTGAGAGTGCACCCAAACTCCTTTGCAAGTATCCAGACAATAAGGCTTTTCTTCCCTCGTTTCCAATGGGACTTCAGGTAAGAAATGGATTGCACATTTTGTTCTTCTAGCTGCTGAAAAGCTGCAATGTCCACTGAGTGAGTAATTGCACAGAAATGATGGGTGCACAGGCAAGGCAGCTTCTGCAGAGCTTTTATCTATTCAGATTCACACTCTCTGCTTACTCTTGTCCAAACTATTTTTGCATTTCTCTTAAGCAGCAGTGTTGTTAACATGAGGGGTCTGATCACCCAGAGTTGGGCCCATTTTTGATGCTGAAAATATTATTCTAGTTGAAATGGTAAAAGGGAGCTGAGCTCTCTTGGGAAATCTTGCTCTGGTGTGAGCTGAACAAGCTTGGTACGTGTAGAGAAGCTCTGTCTCGCCATGTTCACGTGCTTTGAAGGTGGTGTTCCTCTCCATGGGCTTCGTGACCAAAGCTGTGCTCCATGGGTGTGCCTTGGCTGCACTGCTATGCAGGGAAAAAGAGGGGTAAACTTCAGAGTATTCTCTGTTCAAACCAGGGTGATTTTGTGGTAAAGATGGACATTTAACAGAGGAATTTTTTAAAAGTATGTTTCAGGCTAAGCTTCTTTAGAATAATTTTCTTCTAATACCGTTTAAAATCCAAATAAATATGCATTGGCCTAATTGGAGCTGAAGATTTGTGGCTATCTGCCTGCCTGGAATATCAGAGGCGTGAGAGGAAAGTGTTTGGCTCAGAGGAAGCCAGGACAGGGAAGAAAGGATGCAAACAGACATCAGACTAAGTACAACTTTCTGAAATTAAATCCTGCAGGTCAAATGAGAAACGTATCTGTCAAGATATTCTTATCATATATAGAACTGCTAAATTAAATACCATTGTAAAAAGTTAATTAAGCATAATCTGCAAAAACCTGGAGTATAAAACTAAAGGACTAAAATTAATAGAGCGAGAATGAGATTCATTCAGTTTTAAACTAACGGATTTTATGTGATATCTCTGTTAAAACATAGACTCATTTGGGGACTGCAGCATAGTAAATTTTTATCAGGATTTAATTTTGTTTAATTTAGAGCACAGTTCCATAATAATGTTTACCAGTGAATTCTCAAATTAGGTTAATTATCTGTGTCAATTTTTGTTCATAAATCATTTTAAAAAACAGATTTGGGACACCAGGTGGGTAATACACTACATCAGTGATAATGTGTTGGAGTGGTGTTTTTATTTGGATGCAGCAGAAACTGATGGTGCTGTTCATTATGTATTTGTAAAGACCATAAAGTCATAAGTGGAAACAACATAAGTTCTGATGACATGTCCCAGGATCAAGGTTTTTCTGAATGACCATGCATCAAATCCAAAATACTGACATTTAGCCACACCTTGGAAATGACACACAGAACATGACCTGACTGTGTTTCTTCAGTGATTGTAGCTTTTATAGGGAAGCAAACACTAGTCATTCTCTGTCACCTTTGAAAATCTTTTCCAGGACTGCAGGCATTCCATGTAGCGTTCTTCAGCAAGTGGATAACAAAAGGGAAACCTTTTGAGCTGCAGGTGTCCTCCTGTTGCCAGCGTTGTCTAACCAGTGGTTCATACAGCATGTGTGGAAAAAGAATCGATCCACTGAAACGCTCTTTTATGGAAAGGTGTTTCTTTTCATTGCTGACACAGAATATATGCTGCTTTGTGTGGTGAAAGAAGCCTACTCCAGGCCCACTGTCCCTGGAGCTCTAGGCTTTGTGCATCTCTGAACCCCAACCCTAATAGAAGCGTGGCACTAGGGCTCAGAACCCCAGAACCATAGCTGACCCAGGTGAGAAAGGTGTAGAGTGAGTAATGTTGCACTACCATGCTTCCCTTGGCATGCCTTCTCCAGGCCCACTGTCCTGGATCTTCTTCCAGATATTACATAGTTCACAAACTATGAAACTCAAGATTTTTGTGACTTTTTAGCCAGGTACCACATGTTTGGTAATTTATTGAAAGAGCTGAGAAGCTTGTTAATATTCCACAACAGAGGAAAGACAAAATTTGGGACTGAAATAAAGTACTTAAATACTGTTAAAGCAGGATACTTCAAGTGATCATTCTGGAGGCTTACAGATCTTATATCCATATAAAAGTTTTGACATGTTGCAAAAAGGAAATTCTTTGTCTTTTAAAAATCCCTGCTGTTCTCAGAATTGGGTAAAACCTCCCTCTTTCAGCCTAGCAGCGTTTTCAGTGATAAGTTTGAACTGTTTTCTGAATGAGCTCTCAAGTGTGATGCATGAATTTTTTCCTTCCTGAAGTTCAATATCCTTTAAAGCCCTGTGTGTACTACAGTGCTTACTCTCCAGATAAAGCATCCTTGCTGTTTGGCTGAGGCACATGCTAGCTGCAGCGATTCACCTTCCTTGCCAGGTTAATGGCACCATGTGGCTGGTGGCCTCATCCTTTTGAGTCACGAGTGGCAATGGCTGGAGAAAGTATTTAGTGTCTAATGAGAAGAAGCCATTTGATAGGGAATATCACCCATTGCAACCTTGCTCTTTGTCTTCTGACTGAAGCTCAGAGATTTAGGCTTGTTTCTTAATAGCTTTGCTGTAATCCATGCTTGTGATTGTGATGTGTATCTAGGAGGCAGGAATTAAGTATTAATAAACCTGCTATTTAGCTTGGTTTTGCAAGGTGGAGAAAACTGAGATCCTTATTTGTCAAGGCATTTACAAGCATGTTAAAAGTCCCATTAAAACTCACATGCTTAAAGATAAGGCTTTATCAAGACTGAGACCACTGTTCAGTACTTGACAGAATATAGCCCTAAGTATAGTGTCTCTGCATTTCCACACACTCTAGATTTGCACATTAAATAAATCAGTCAACCTTACAAGATTACAGATAAGATAATAAAGCATTTAGTATCTAAAAGTCTCCACTTTTTCATCTTATACAAGCATCATGAAATCTTAATGTTATTAGGGGTTAAATAATTTATGTTCCTTGCATGAGAGAAAATGGCATAGAGTGCTCATGGTCTGTGGGCTTGAATTTCTGGATGTCTCTTTCTGACAAAATACAACATGTATTTGGATCAGGAAAATGTTTTTTCACCCCCCAAAGAAAAACAGACTTGAGGAAAATAACAATATAAATCAAGAAGACAATTCAAAGAACAAATAGGTGTTGCTGCAGAAGTGCTCAGTTGTTTTCTAAAGTGACATTGTTTTTTCCATGCAATAGTAGATTCATCAGTCATTAAGAATTACACAAGTACCTGCTCGTTCTTTCATTTGGAAAAATGTATGGCATGCCAACTGAAATGTATGTGAGCCAGGATTTAATGGTATGCTCTGTCATCAACTTGTTTGAAGGATTTACAAGAGACGTTCTCGTGCTTATTCAGGTAGAGATCTTACTGATTCTGTTTCAAGGTTGCAGCCATCAACAAGGAAGGCATTCAGACACCAGGCAAATGTAGCTTATGGATCTGCAGTTGGCCAGAGAAATTCAGGAAGCCATAGGAAATGTCTGAGAACAGCTGTCTAAGCAGATAGCTTCAAGCCCATAAATTGTTCTGCAGAGGAACGAAGAAAGGAGATAAACCATTGCTGATGGATTTTAAACTTGCTGATTCGTTTTCTTATGTAGTACTGGTTTGATTTTGAATTTGGATTTCTATTTATTTTATTTACATATTTATTTTGAATCCATCCCTCCAGAAAATTATATTGTTAAATAGCCATGCAATGATTCAAATTAAATTCTAAGCAGACCTATAATTTGGGTTTTGAAACAAATGTTCCCAATATCATGAACTTAAACAGGGTTTCAGTTCAGGGAGATCAATAATTTAAACATCAGGTTTGTCTCTGAGCACCGAAGTTGAAATTAATCTTTTCTGCAAAGTACCACAAAAAGTCTTAAGCCTGCAAGATAATGTAAATTAAGGTGAAAGAAAACAGTAGAAAAGAAACTTTTCCTTAAAAGTTCTTGATTGTTCTTTCAGTTTCAAATCAGCTTTTCTTTTCTTTTTTGTCCATTCTTTAAAACAAAACAAAACAAAAACCCACACAAAACAGAAAAAAACCCCAATCAACAACCAAAAAACTAAATCTCCATCTCTCTATATTTATTCTAGTTGAATTGCTTTGTGTTAAACAAGAAAGGTTTCAGCTCTGTGGTAGCTGCAGTGATGGTTGTAGGAAGATATCAAGCCCTGTCTTTTTATTATTAAGAACAACTTCCAGAGGGAACTAGAATGAAGTTAAATTGTGAAATGGCTGAGTCCTCAGTGGCCTTTTGAATAGATGGTAGCTAGTAATAACATTGTGTGAACAAGTTGCTTTTTGATAATGTACAGGCAGTTGGTGGAATGGACGTGGGCTGTGGGGCTGTAGCCTCTATCTGAGGAGGAAACCTTCCATGAGACCTGCGTTAGTCGTAGAAATCCAATTCCTCCTGAGGGTAAATCCATGATGTGAGCAGAGAGTTTCAGGCTGTTTTACACAAAGTTTTCTGTTCATGTGTTTTCCTTCTTCCCTGACCTTGGACAGGAGATTAGAGTCAATAAAGTTCATTCCTTTTCCACTGCAAATACTTCAGTGTTGAGGAAGTTTGGTTGATTGGGTGGAATTTTTTAACCTTTTTGGTTGCACTTTTAAATTCTCCATTCTGTGTGTGTGTTTTCCAGTTGGATCTCTCAGAATTACAGTATTAAAATTTCCACAGTGAAGCATTTTTTGAGGTAGCAGTTGCAAACCCTCTGTCACTGAGGGATTATACTTTAGCAATTAGCACTGGAAAAGTCACCCTTCTCCAGGTAGTGTGTCCCTGCTTTTCTGTATTTTTCTGTCTATTTAATGCTATTTGACCCTGCTTAACAGAAGCACTAGCCTCAGATTGCACTTGCTCCTTGTGAGCCCCATCAATGTCAGTGAGCAGCCTTATCACTTACTGCTGTGAGTTTAAACAAAGCCCAGGCTCATGAACCCATCCCTGTCCCATACAGGTAGGAAGAATGGACTTGCATTTAAGCACAGAAAAATAAAATAACTTGAAATTTCTGATACTTCCTTCTAGCTCAAACTGTCACAAATGATTAAGTATTTGGCTGAATTTTGGATCTAATTGAATGGGGGTGCTACCAAAGGTTTCAGTGGTTGCACAGCCAGGTACCACCTGATTAAGATGACAAGCAGAAGGATAACCTGCTGGTGGGGACTGTGAGATAACCTTGGTGTCTGTGAATTCCCTCTGGTATCAAAAGCACCATGTCTTCCCATTGTGCCAGTGCAGTTTCAGCTGAAATGAAACAATTCTCCAAGGCTTTGGCTATATGTGTAGCTTATTTCTTCTTATTGGAGTGGGAATAAACATTTAGAAGGAATAGCTTTGACAGGTGAGGTACCACCACTGCATGACAGTATAAAGGGTAGATGGCTAGAGTTTGTTTTCATTTTCTTCCTTGAAAAAAATGGGGATGGAGGTTAGTAGAAACAAGGGAGCTTTTAAAAATAACATCTAATATGGGATTCAGTATAGAGCCTCAAATATTTACAAAATATGTATATAATTCAAAGAAAACAAAGCCAACATGATTCACAGTGTTCAATAACCACAGTGCAAGGTCAATTAGCCTCAGTACAAACTGCAAATACTTTCAGACATATAGAACACCTAAAAAAACCCAGCTCATGAGCAAATCAAGCAACATAACTCACGTGTACATGCTTACCAGCACAAGTCCTGAGATAATTCCCAGAATTTCTGAAAAGTTTTGGACCTGGAAGCAGCAATGGCAAAAAAATAAGTCAATGATTTTGAGAGAGGAATATCTTCCATTGCTTTTCACACTCCAGTGCCTTGGCACTGTTTAAACCCTTGGGGCTGAGACAAAGTGTATTTCAGCTTTTGTCAAGTCTTGGGGGCAAGCTAACAGGTGACATTTTCACCCTATCTTAATATGTTCCCTTCACTTGCACTCCAACTCCCAAATGTGGCTTTCCCATTTCAGCTCTGATGCAGTACAATGCCAGCTTGCTCCATGCAGTACAGTGGCAATTACAGTCATTATTACGGTTCTGTTCCTGGGCTGAAATCTCATTTTAGATTAGAATCTGGGAGCAAGGGCAGAAAATATATGCCTTTTGATGGTTTGTTGGCTTTATTGTCTGTGACTAGCCAACACAGTGCTTGAAAGGCTGGGAGATTACTCTTTCAGTCTTAATTTTGGTCAGAAACCAATCATAGCAGAGAGGCATTTATGAATGGATGAACAGTATCAAGCATCAATCTTTGTTAACAGTTTGTCAGTGGTAGAAACAAACCCCAAGTCATAGATTTTAGCTGAAATAATACTGAGATTGAAGCCTGCCACAGTGGAAATACAAAAGTAAGAAGAAATTGCTATTAGCATTTAGAGGGAATGAAAATCATGCGCGTTGGCATGACGTAGATCCATGAGCCACTGCAGTAAGCATTAATTTAGCTCTCTGCAACACTTGGGTAACTCAGATGTAAGCCTGGTGTGGAAAATAACATGCACATCACTTTAACCCTGGCTGCTAAAACGTAATGATCATTCTTTCCACTAACTTAATCAACTGGTATCAGGTTATTAGATGCAGACTGCCAGGCTGGTACCACGAGCAGGTCTGTTGCACAAGCTGTTAAGTTTAAAAGATAAACACATTTCATGTCAACATCTGTTGGGAATACCTAATCTGGTTTTTGAGCTATCACTTTTCTGTGTGTTTATGAATAAGGTTGTGCTTTTTGTCCTGTTTTGGGCAGGAGAGCATGGACTTCTGAATAACCATATTTCCCTGAAAGCAGGATTTCAGTCATTACCTAGGCAATAGAACATATCTGTTACTCTATGCAGTATGAGCAAAGCCAGGGGGGTTGTTTATGGCCTAGAAGAAATTAGTGTGCAATGCTCTGATTTAGGGGCATAAGAGGAGGGATTGGGGCTGAGGGCATATTTTGCTTTGCAGAACTATTTCAGGGTATGCAGGATGTGAGAAGCTATTCCAAACTGAGAGGCTAGCTCTGTAGCACTAACTTCCACTCCAGAGTTACTGCATAGTTCAACTGAGTGTTTCACTGTGAAGATACCAACGTGCTGGATCTTCATCTTCTTTAGGGCAGCAGAAGCACAAGTCCACAAAGGCCAATGCCCATAGGAGATGAATTATTTGGTGAGAGAAGGAGGGGAGCAGGCAGAAGAGAGGCAAAGGAAAGTACAAATAATATTGCCAGATATTGCCCTCTAGGTCAAGTAATTACATGAAAGCCTTGACTTTCTATTTTTCTAGCTGTATCTCTAATTATCTTTCTTTTCCATTTAAGTACGTTTGTGTCCATAAACATGAAAGCCATAATCTAGAATATAAGATCCTAAATTCATGGTACTGCTCAGAAACTAAAACAATGTATTTCAATGTTACCAAAAAAAAAAAAAACCCAACCCCTTAAAGCCCCATATTTTAGGTAGAAACCTGACATAATATTTTGAATACTCAGTTTGACAACAGCTCACTAAGTTTAGGATGAGACACCCTTTTTGGAGGCTGAACCTAGAGCTGTGCACCACTTAATCCAGGAGTGTTCCCATTTAACCAGTGCCTGCTTAAATAGTCTCTGAGGACCTACTTGTGAGAGACTCTAGAATCTTTTGCTACTTCAGTCTCAAAAGAAGATATGCAAAAAAAATGCTAAGTACCTCCCCAAATTGGTCTCTGAGACTGACTTCAAAAGACATCACTTAAGGGCCCCTCTGAAAAGCACTCCAGACTCAGAGGGTTGGGACTAGGTGGAGGGAACAAGGCAGAGTAGAAGGCGTGTGTGCAGTGCAAACAGAAGCGGGAGCAGAAATACAGCTGTGAGGAGAAATGCTGAAAGTGAGAAGAAATAAAAGCCTGATCTTGCTGTGTCAAAGAAAAGAGGAGGCAATGAGGAGATCTGAGGATTTATGTAACTTCCTAATCTTCAAAGACTTTAAAAAGTATTAAGTTCTTTTTTTAATCATTTATAACATTATATGGGATGGAACAGATGTAAAAAGCATTTAGGCATGTATAAAACAAAAACATTTGTAAAAAACTCACAACAGCACCCAGGGTCCTTCTGAAAAGCAGCCCACCTCCCTTAGATACAGTGACAGGCTGAGTTTTATCATCTTAGCCAAGGTGAATAAAATTTCAGAACTCAAGCCCAGCTCAGTGGCGATTTGGAGCAGGAGGGCAGTTGTTTCCAGTGTAAATTGTGAGTCTGATAACTGTCACTGATGAGCACAGCCTCTTGGAGAAACGTTGAACACAGAAGAGTATTATTATAAGAATATCCCCTTGGCACACTAAAAAAAGCTAAAACTCTCATTAGCATGCATGCACTTGCCTTTTCCCATCGACATTTCTGATCCCCAGGGAGTTATAATGAAACAATACAGTGCAAACTGCCCCAGTGTTGTTATTGTTTTTATTGCTGATGCTGCTTGGAAAGAAATTGTGCTTGACCTTTAACTGGGTAAGTTTACAGTCAGGTCTCAAGGAGATGACAATTAGCAACTAATCAATAAAGAGTATCATTGGCTCAGTAGTTCCTTTCCCTTCTATGTTTAGACTTTTACTACAAGTGTAGTAAAGATCTACAAATGTAGCTTATGTCTTATTGAGGCCTTGAAGGTGGACATCAGTGCAGAGGCAGAAAGCAATGCTGGTAGTGCTCAGCTGCCCAGCTTGACCATTCACTTGCAGGTGGTAAATGTTACTTTCAGTTCTATTGACTTATTTTCAGATGCCTTGGAGAAAAACAAGGTTTCCATACTGTATTAATGCACCTCTGAAATCTAGGCTTGTGTTAAGGAGACTAAGTATGCACACTGAACCCATACTACATCTCACATTTTAAGATGAAAATCTTATTGTGGTAAGTGATAAAAACAACTCCTGCACCATGGAAGCTGTTACCACAGTGTCACTGTGTTCAAACAAGGTTGATGAATGGCACCGTGGGAGCGTGACCACAAATGTACAGCCTTAGCTCACGTAAACTTAGTGAAAGTCTGGGGCATTTGTTGTTTTGCAGGTTCAGGATTCTCAGTGCCTATGGTCTAGATTTCTCTACATTGATGTTTTGATGGTAATTGTCCCTGGAAAATACATCCTACCTCAGAAGGTTTCTCCAATGAATGTTGAGCTTATAAAAGGGACCCTACACTGCTCCTTCCATGCTGCACTATAAGTAAAATGCTAGAAGCATGTTGGTGTAAGGAGTTAGAAAAGTCTGTAGGAGACTTCCAGAAAACCTAAACTGGAGCTATAAAATGATGTGACTCTTTACCTGTCAGCCCCTCCTTACGCTATTCTGTGACTGACACTCAGAATTCCAGCTTTTACCCTTCAGCTTGTTTGGTGGCCATGAGCTGAGCCAGCGTTGGGGTGATAGTGTGCATAAAAAGGAGATTGCTACAAGAGGAACACTCAAGATCTGTGTGGCAAGCTGGCAGAGGTCTGTCTAATGCCTTGTGAGAATAAGTAGCATTGTCTTTCAATTACTTGGTTCAAGCCACTACCAAAAGCCTTTCTGCACTATGAAAACAGCCCTTCTCTTCCATGAGGCCTCAAAGGTGAAGTACAGCTTTGGCAGCTTTTGTTTATTGGTTTTAAGCTAAACTGTAACAACGTGGTATATTGCAGTTTTAGATGAGAGGTCGATCTAATTGCCAGCTAATTGAAAATTACATGAACAATAAAACATGAAGTTGTACAGTTTGTAACATACAGTGTCAGGTTGGTAAGAAATGTTTTTGCATTTAATTGACATTTAACAAAATAATTAGAAGTCCTTCAGGATAATTAGAATACACACTGTATTTGCAAAGTGCTTAAAATACTAGTTGACCTTTAGTAAGTGTGTTAATCAATAACAAACATATAACTTGCTATTATGCCAATTAAATGCCTGTGTATTTTTGTTCAGATATTTAAAGGTGAAGGTTAAATCCTATTAAATCATTACCTTGTCAGAATGGGCATTTTGCTGTGATGTGTTGCTTCCAGAGAAAGCATGCAAAACATCTTGTGAAATGCTCTGGGGATCTTACAGATCTGTGTTAAGATTTACAGCAAGGATTGTAATATCTTGTACTTGTTCCCAAGATGCATAGTTCTGGAGAGATGATCCTCCTTGCCCCTTCCCTTTGTTTCCCTAAAATTTTAATGAATTTATGTTGAAGTGTTTGTTGCTGAATAATGATTTTCCAGCAGTGTCCCCTAATGTCCCACATCCAGAGAAATACAATGAGATGGCTGCAAAGTTGGATATAAGGCCTGTTTCACAGGAGATTAATGTCTTCTCCTGAGATAGAAATATCATGATGTTTTGTATGTACTAACAAGTTAATACAATAATGGTTAGTGTGAAACTAATAAAATCTTTGTGTTGTGTTACGCTTCTGTGTAACACTGGGTGCAGGACCTCAAAGGTAGGAATTGGAGATGATTGGCATGTGCAAACAAAAGTGAGAGATTCTCTGCCAAATTCAATGAGGTGGCTGAAAACAAGAAAAAGGGAAGGAAGTATTATTTTGTTCTGCTTTAATAGGAATTTTTCCAAGAAATTATCTTCGCAAAAAAAAAAGCTATTCACAACACAACTGATCTAAGAACAGAACTGTTACTAATGTGGTGCAAATTAGCATTACTCCACTAAGGTGTAGCTCTTCTAATATGTTGCATAGCTGATCAAATGTATTTTAGAGGAAGATGTAGTAATGTGGTATGGCCAGTCTCTCTTTTCAAGAGTAATATGCTTCTGACTTTGCATAAAGGTCAGTAAAGTGTTAAACTGAGGGTGATTAAATACGAAGTGTGAAGGAAATTATTCCAAGAGCAAGAATCATTGAGAAGACAGACATGAACTGAGGATTCACTAAAAATAAGGTAATCATTGAGTGATAAAAGCATATTGGGATATGCAGAGTCCAAAGCTGTGAGCGTTTGAAGAAATAGTGGCATACATACTGGGAAAAAAACAAAACTCTCCTTGCCATGTGACTGAGGCTTCTATGTAGTCATATGAAAAGTACCTTTTTAGCAACATAATCCAGGAAAATCGTTTTTCATAACAAGGTGTTTAGATAAAGGCTTCTGTCCCTGGTCCTGCTTTTACATTGCTGTCACAGTGCAACCAGGCAAGATGCTTATCTTAAATTTGCTAAGGACATGCAAATAGGGCAGGGCATTTTCCATGTAGCATGCAAATTGTAACCATTGTAAAGCAATTTTTGTTCAATTTTTGTTTGGACTAAATTTACTAAGTAGGGTATAAGTAGCTTCATATTGTGTTGAGATTTCATGGAGTTCCCAGTTAATACTGAAGCCATTTCGGTCTGAAGGTTCCCACGTTTCTCCAACATGAGGTTATGACCAGGTACAATTCCCCACTTTCACTTGTAATATCTGTCCATTGACACAAAAAAGAAAGCAGACCATCTATGTCTACGTTACCCATCTGAAATAAAGCCTTATTTTGCAGACATTATCTTCTGAATAAAACATCGCTCCCAAGTTGTAATCTAATTCCCCAAGAAGTAAATGGGGAATTCTGCAATTAAGCTGATGAAACTAAAGTGGGACTCACATCAATAAAAACTTTCCCTAAATATTCCCTAAAACATTAATAAACTTGAGTGGTATACCTTGGGTTTAGTATATACATAAATAAAGATTTCTAGTCAGTAAGAACATGGTGATGAAAAAAGTGAGAGGTTTCATGAGCCCTGAGGCAACAAAATGCCAAGATACCAGTCATGTCATTTGAAATAAAAGCCCAGAAATCACTTTCAAAGAGGATTGTTGATGTTCCACATTAATAATTGATAAAATAATGTACAGGCATCTTAGCTGTAGGTGTAACTGCCAAAACCTGTGAAGCTGCATGAAAATAAACCACACTGCTTTCCTTTAGAAAGTTCAGTTTTCATAATGACTGCTGATTGCAGCATTGCTGACTTCCATCACTGAAGTTTTGGGAATCATTCTCACGAGTTGAATTATTTCTGGTTGATGTGAAGTTTTAAAGTGTGACCCACTATGATGTGTTCCATGCAGAAATAAGCTGCTAATGATCCATTCATGAAACAGTCCCAGGCTGATCTTTCTGGGGCGGTGGTGCGTGAGATGGAACATGGTGCTCCAGATGATGTTTCTCTGATGCTCTGTGGCATTACAGTTTTTCTGTCTGCTTCTGAAATGGATCATCTTGCATTTGCTTTTTCTGAGCTTATGGGAGTCCCATCGCTCCCCTTCTCTTCATACAGTTTTGATCCATCTAGAAGGATGAGTAGAGGGGAGAGAGAGGAAACACTGTGATCTGGTAGTTGCTAAACTTGCCTAAGGAGCTTGGATTCTTTTTATTATTCTTTTTCCCCCCGTACCCTGTGTGTTTCCTGCATGTGCTTTTTGGCAAATTATAGATGTTAAGCACCACGTGACTGACATAGACCAAAGTGTTCTGAAGCTGCAGGGGAAAAATATGCTTGGATAAGAAGGCAACTGGGGGTAAATTAACCATAATGGGAATTCAGCGTCTCATTCTCCCTTGCACTGCAGATGCAATGACTTGAGAGGAACAGTTTCTTTAATCTCAGACTAAATGATAGTCGAGAAAAGCTGAAGGAATTTAATATGCCAGAAATAGACCAACAACTGCTGTAATATGCCTTCACATCAGGCTTCTGGTTAGTTTCTATCTAGAACCTAACTAGAAAAGACAAAGCTTCCTTTACAGTTCCTTAACACGAAATGTCTGTGTAGGGAAAAAATGGAGCAGTTCCATCAAAGGAAGGAAAAGTATTGAATGAAGATTTGTCCCAAACTGTAAGTGTTCATCACTATGAAACTATATAATCTGTTACAAGAGACAGAACTTTTTTTGTTCATCATATTCAGGATGGGTTATTTTGTCTGTCAAAAGTGTTGTAATAAAGTCTCAAGGAAAGTTATAGTCTCAATTATTACTTCTGCATTGCTCCCATATTTGTACTGAATTGAGGGAAGGGCTACCACTAATAATTAATCTTTCATTAGTTTCTCCAAAAAAAAGTACCAAGCCTGCAAGCAAGGGGACAGTTTTATTTTTTTCAACATCTCTGCTGCTGTTACTCTGGATTGTAGCAGTCTGGTTTTTGAAATATAACTGGCAGAGTTCCTGTGTTGGTTTTGTCTGTGATTCGCTGAGATCCATCATTTTAATAAATCATTTAATAATATAGGGTTCAGATTAATGTGCATTGACACTTTCTGCAGTAATTATTGTTACTGGCACTAGAAATACTCTACTTACCCACCCACTGTTTGATTGTTATCACTAGTGCTTATGTCCTTTATTTGCATTGTCAATGTTTCTTGTAGCTCACATATCCATAGGGAGAGGTGAACATTAAAACATTTGTATAGTATAGGTCCAAAATACAAATATCTGGTAAACTGACTTCTATTTGTTCATTTCTTTCATCTCCTGAGTGGAGGGCTGTTGCATAGCCTATATGCTGCTAATTGCTAATACCTAGTACCAGTATGAGACCATAATTAGTTGATTTTATGCTGCTGTCATGTGAGTGATTTGCATCTTGTAGAGCATATATGTTTCTTTTAAAAACAGGCTGAGCTCCATTTTCTTTCCTGCTTTGTTCTTCCACTGCAGCAGTGGCTCGGAAGCATTGCCCAACTCTTACTATCTTGGGAAGATGTCAATTACCTCATTTGAATCTGCTCTCTTATTTAGACTTTCAGAGGCACTGGAGGCAGCAGACAGAGCTGACACTCATTTCAGCTGAGATGGATAATTCTGATCACCGTTAGGCTGTGCTGAGCATTACCTGTGCCCTTAAAGTCTCAGATCTCGTGGCCCTTTGTGGCACGAGTATCTCTGTCTGAAGGATCAGCCCTGCTGTTTTAGGAGTGTTACACCTGTGGGCTGGAGAGAGACCCAGCACTTCTGCAATAGCTTTTAGAAAAGCACTCAGCACCCCTCCCCTTGCAGTCTGAGTTCCCATTTTTCCCCTTGTGATGTGGCTGATGTTGGAGTGTTCAGCTCTGTCAGGCTCTTGCTGAGGGCAGAACAATGAAGGCTGCTGGGCGCTGGGATGGTGGGAGCTGGGTAACAGCACGTTACTGCAACCTGCTTTTGTACATAAGCGTTTTGCTTTTCATCAGCTCAGCAGTATGGCCAACACTCTGCAAATAGAACACTGGAAGTGGTGTCAGAGCTTATGAGTTTACACAAAAGTCAGTTTAGATGGAAAATAAATAAATAAATAGAACCAAAATGGGAAGTGATTTGTCTACTCCACGGTAGCACAAGGAGGTTATTTGACATTTGAGGCATCTGTTTGCTTGTGGTCTGCTAGAGTTTGAGGTCTCAGCAAATTTTGGAGACTTCAAGTTGCCATGGTGAAATATTGATGAGTAAAATACACATGCATTTTTTTTTTCCCCAGGGATTTTATCTACTTAATGCCCAAAACCATTTAATAGACTAAGGTTGGTGTATTTGCAAACATGGTACTTTACTAAGTTTTTAAGTTAATTTACTACAAAAAACAAAATTATTTTTAGAGTTATAACATAGGCTCTTTGAGGCTGTGGCTTCTTTAGTTGTGGTGTGAGTTTTAACAAAAACTCTTTCACTGCCTGCTGTAAATAAATATTTGTTAACTCACACCATTATTTGCAAGTTGAAAGGTATTTCTTGAAAATAATCTTAAGGGCTTTTGAGGTTTCTGAGTGTTTCCTTAAAAGTGATCTTGACCACTGCATGATCAGTTACTCTGGGTCAGCTCCAGAGTAACTTGAAATCCACTGGAAGGATTTCTCTGGGCTCGAGTAGGCTTTGGAATAAATTTTATCTGCAGCTATTTAAATCCACCCTGGGGCTTGAGGGTTTTGTGGTTTTATAGGTAGATATCTGGGAGGGCAGGGCCAATCTGATCCTGGTGGGCCCCATCAAAGGTAACTGTGCTCAGTGAGGCATCTCTGGTCCAGCACCACCAAATGAAAATAGAAATTGTACATCTATCCTGAACCTCTGGCACATCCACTGTGCACAGAAAGCCTGCAAAGAGCTCTGGAAATATATCCATGTGGCTCACAAAGGTATTAAACAATCAACAAAATTAACATAGGTTCACTTTAATTAGGAAATGCTACCTGATCAGTATGCCTGATTTCAGAGCTGCAAATGTACCTGCCAGCTGTGACAGCCACCCATGGCTAACATATCAGCTGGGGCACACAAGGCAGCTGAGTAGATGTTTCAATCCAGAGTGAAATGAAATAAGCCACTGCTGAGTCCAAATTACCCTTGCTTTTAGTATTTACACTGGCCCAAGCTCCAGGACAAATTCATTGTATAACAGAAAAAAGACTGAAAGCTTCAAATGTAAAGTTTGTTCCCTGCTTTGCATATTAAACTCTTAGTTTAAATTCTACCTTTTCCATATGGCATATATTAAAATAAATGAAAATACATTAGGCCTGATTCTCCTTTCAGTGAGACAGATTCCATAATTGTGCGATTTCAACGCTTGCAATAATGGCTTTGCTGGCTCAAATTGTGTAGAAGAAAAGAAAAATTAAACCACAAAGTATTTATGTTTGAAACTGTACAAGAACAAGCTAATGGCTCACAAGGATGACTGAGCCAGTGTAATAGCCCATAAAGTGTTCTTTGGTGTGACCTTTTATTTATTTAATTAATTATTTATTTTATCAAAGCAAAAATTGTGGTAGATCTTATGTTTTGGCCAATTCAGAAATGTACAGCAGCTGTCTTTTCAGATCTTCCATAAGGAAAGCATTTATTACAGTTATTTTGGTGAAATTCTGTGAAGCTGTAAATTATATTGTAGTTATATCAAAAGACATTCTCAAATAAAATTACAGAAATAAGATATAAAATGATAAGCTAAGCCTGTTCCAACTGTAAATATACTGACTACTGTGAGAGTTTCCTTTATGTCCAGCAGATGTCAATGTGGTGATAAAATAAAGCACTCTGGGAATCAAAACTAAGCCTGTCCTCATTCAGAATGAAGCTGGAGCAGCTCCTCCCATCCCCAGTGCCAGACTCAGCCATGTTCTCACTGGACTCTTCTCCAAAAAATTGTTTTGCTTGTCCACACACAGTCAACACTGATTTAGCTGCAGTTAAAAATGCTTTATGACTTCTGTGATGTAGGACATCACTTGGTGTTTTGCTTTCCATTTCTTCTCATCTTCAGCTCCAGCAAATATGATGCTCTTTCTTTTTGCCCATGTGTAGAATAATTCATGTAGGCTGTTGTATCAATGCTCTTCTCCAGTGCTTGGCTTGCTCCAGATTTTTTCTCCAGACTTATCCAGGGAATTTGCTGTTGTGCTATTTTTTGTGCTACATGTTATTTCAATTAGTGACTATTTAGGTGATTTTAATTATGTAGGAAATAGGAATAATGGATGGTGGTTAATACTTTGCAGGTAGATAGCTTGTCCTCTGAGTAGTTCTATTTACTCTCACTGTCATGTTTGAACACTCTACTGTTCAGCATTCTATTAAGTTCATCATATTGTTTAGCTGTTTTTTAGTCTCCTATACATGATGTTTGAGTATTGCTGTATTGATTTCTCAACAAGACATTTTAGTTTCACAATACTAGACTCAAACTATAAGTACTGGTACTTACATTTTTTGTTTCATAAAATCATTCAACAGTGGCTAAGGAATAGAAAACCTTTCTGCACTTCTTGCCCTTTGTTTGGAAACATTTCTCTAGAACATTGGTTTACAGCAGACTTCTAATGAAGAAGATAGAAGCTGTCACAGAATCGATTAGGAAGTCATTATCTGTATATATGTCTTCAGCTGAGGGTGTGGGCAGCTGTCATCTCTGATGGTTCACTATGTGAAGTGCTGTGGTGAGGGCAGAGTACATGAAAGCTCAGAGACGTCACAGACATCCAGCAGGTGGTAATAATTGTCACCTACACACAGGTTCAGGTGGATCTGATAATAATTGTCACCTACACACAGGTTCAGGTGGATCTGATAATAATTGTCACCTACACACAGGTTCAGGTGGATCTGATAATAATTGTCACCTACACACAGGTTCAGGTGGATCTGATAATAATTGTCACCTACACACAGGTTCAGGTGGATCTGGTAGCTGTGGCAATGACTCTGATGTACTTTCCTCTAGCTGGAGGGCTTTGTGCCATTGTTTCCAGTATTAGTGGAAGGTCTCTAGTTGTCTGAAAGTTTTTAAAATAAAAAGAGGAAGTTAGGTTTTGTTTTTATCCCATCACATCTGAAGCTTTTTTCTTAGAAGTGCTCCTCCTTGACTGAGGCAATTTGTCATCTCCTAGAATCTGGGAGCCACAGTGGACTTTCTCCAGAGTTCCTCTCCCATACCTGTTCTGTTCTTGGATTCTCTGGGGAATAACTGCTAATAAATAACAATAAAAGTAGCACATCTCCCTCCCATTTCTGTTTCCCTTACTGCTGACCTCTACTTCCTTAGATTAGAAAGTGGTGATATGCACATAAAAGAACTGTTCTCCACTGTTGAATATTTCATATGAGTTTCTTGTTGTAAGATTGATTTTTGCCACAGCTCTCTGACTTTGTTTGTTGTCAAGATGAACACGCACACTGTGTTTTGGAAATGTAAATATGAATATTTGCTCTTTTGTCTGTGTTGGAGAGCTCTGACTATGGCATGTCATGAACCCTCTTTTCTACAAGAATTTGAAACTTGCAAGCAAAGAAATTTTCAGGTTGAAATTGCTATTCAAGTCAATCCTCTTGAGAACTTCTCACCCCTCTGTATGTAACATTTGCATAAATTCTGATAGTCTCAGACTAACGTTTGGCAAATCACACACACAAAAGCAGTAAGATACCACAGTATGTTAGGGAAGATACTCACACTGGAGTACACCAGCACAGTATAGTTATGATTTAGCATAATATCATACTTTCACTACAGTATAGTGGTTTTGCATAATAGTTTGGCTGACACCAGGTACCACAACGGATTAAACCAGGAGAAATTCTGTTGCTTCTTATTATGAACACTAGACCTGATTTTTGTTATAGTTAATAAATGTATTAGGT
Organism: Caprimulgus europaeus; assembly: GCA_907165065.1. Next base: position 851,724 of record OU015543.1, on the reverse strand, counting down.
CTGCAAACATTTCTATTCATTTTTTTCTAAAGTAATCCTTAAACTGCAGTGCACTTCAGTTATTGATTTTCTGATTACCTCAGCTTTTGTGCTCTGTCTTGGTTACTGACTGCAGAAATCTGCAAACATTACTAAGAGGAGCTCCTCTCAACAGAGGTCTCCTTATTTCCTCCTTCAGCCAGTCTGAGGAAATTTTGCTTGCTTCCTCTGTGGTGAGTTTGGGAAATGTGTTTACCTCAATTCACACCCAGTGGATCAGTTGTATTTAATTATTCAAAGCATCAGTCATGGGCTGCATTTGTACACATTAGTAGTACAAGTGCTGTCCCAGTCTCAGAAGGTTCTCTCAGCAGGGAGCACTACCACAAGGAAAATCTCTGAAACGTTTTGTTCTTAGGGTGTGACTTTCTGACATAACAAGACCAAAATGTCATTGTTGAACTGGGCACACCCATCATTCTGTTAGTGTCTCTCTGTCACCATCTGATGACCTAGAAGTGTTTGTTCTAAATTTTCCAATGTCCTGCTGAAGGATTTTATAAACCACCTTTCTAGTTCTTGTCCTGGCCACTTGGCATGAGCAGAAGCAGTCTCCTGTGCTGCCAAAGGAGGAGTGAAGCCAGAGGAGAAGTGTTCTGCAGTTGGGCTATATGAGGATATAAACCAAGTTGTTCTGAGGTACTTGAAGTGCTGCTCTTACCACAAGAGAGACCCTATATGCATCCCCAACTTACAGGGCTCTAATTAAGCATACAATCATTGGGGCTTGGTAATTTTCCAATTACATTTTCAAGAGCCTAATGTGCACTTCAGAAGAACGTCTTCAGCTGACATTCACCTTCATTATACCCAACACAAAACTGTAAGAAGGGGGAGGACTAGAGATTCAGGGCAGGATATTGTGTAGGACCATAAGGAACCACAGGCAACAGCTACAGAGGTCATTAAGGTAAAATTGCCGTAATCTTGCAGATAAGTTTGTGCCTTGCAGTGCTGCTGATCCAGGAGGAGTTTGGGGTTTTTTTAAAACAGGTTACAGGATTATGAGTACTATAAATCAACTTTATTTTCAAAGGAAAAAAAAAAAAAGCTTTTTGGTTTTAGCTGTGTTTTGGCATTACTGAATGCTCCTCCTGGCTGTGGCTAGTCCAGCAAAGCTCTTTCCATACGTGCCACAAGGTGTGGCATCTGCCAACGCATCAGCCAAGCCTGTGCAGCAATGCTGCCTTCAACAAGATCTGTACAGCAAAGTAGTACACCATGGCATCTTGCTTTGGAGAAAAATTCTTTACTTGTTTGTCCCCTGTTAGTCCTCAGCTGTTAACCATAGATTATTTTTTACTAATAGCTAAATGGAACCTGGGAGGCAATACTCACTGGGATCTGTCTGCTGACTTAGATCAGATTTTAGTCCCAAATGTATTTACTGTCACTTCTTTTATATGGAACTGGTAAATCTTTTAATGTAGAAACAGTGTGGAACTAAAGGTCTAAACTTCCCCTTTGATGTCAGTAAGAACTTCTCTGCCCAGTTGAATTGCACTATGATATTATACATCCACGGGAAAAAACCTTGATAATGGGTTGTTAGAAACTTTATAGGAATTTTTAAATTGAAATTTAAGTAAGCATATTGATAAGCTGGTATAATGAGTTCTGCTGTAGGCTTAGGGAAACACACATAAATATATATAAATGATGGAACCAAAAGTATGTCATCTGGATATTCCCATTTGTGTGCAACAGGTTTTATAAATCAGCTGTATCTGTGCTTTCAGTCTGAAATAAGCTAATGATGCCATATGGTCTCACTGCATAGCCAAAACACTGGAACCCTGGCTGAAAAAGTAGTATTAAGGACATTTCATTCTTGGCTTATTGCAATATTTCTTCTGAGTGGGGAATATGTTTTGAGCTGCCCTGAATGTAGGCACATTGTGCTTCTGAGATAGCAACAGATGTGTTGATCCCTTCCTTATATGTGACACCTGTGGTGGGGGGGTGAGTGGGGAACCTAAACAAAAAACCAACCCATCTTTTTCGAGGCAGTAACTATTCTGTATCCTACCAGTGCCTCTTCCCTGTCTCTCTTAAAGTTGGGATTTTAAAGATAATCACTGAGAAGTGAACAGGGAAAATACTTTTTCTTTTCTGATAAGCATATGTTATAATCACCTCACCTGGTCAGATCCTTTTACCCTGACATTTTTAAAGTCATTTCCCAAACCTTTCCATATTTCAAGTTATCTAGATTTTTATGTAATACACTAATGCTTTCATGTATATATATAAAAATTTCATCAGTGTTTTTATATATTGATCTTTATATTTTCCTTCCTTACTGTAGTGGCTGGATAGCATCAAGGATGTAATCTGATATAAATTTGCTAGTTCCAAAGACACAATAGTCTTGTGTGATGCCATGTGAGTTAATTTAATTCCTAAACCAATGTAGGCTCACTGCAAAAATATATTAACTGAAGATTTTCCAAAATACTGATTTTACACTAATAGGGATTGATTAACACTTAAATGAGGGAGATTAGAATTTTGTGCATTAAGGCTCTGATATTTACACTGCATCATGTGCTGTGTGTTTTATGCTGTCTCTAACAGCTCTAGCCATTTTCTGTTCTACAGATTTTTCTGCATTCCCAAACAGCTGAATATGCTCTTTCTTATTAAGAGTCAGTATTTTAGCTGTCAGCTTCTCACAGAGCAACAGCAAAGGGGAAGAGAAAGAAGAATAGGAACAATAATAACTTCCACTTGTATAGCATCTTTCATCTCAGTCTCCAAAGCCAAGCATCATTAGTGAGATAGGACTATGGGCTTTATTTCTGACCTGTATCCAGGCCACCTTTTCTTGTGATCCTGCTCAAGATAATTAGCAAAAGGAGAATGGATGTGTGGCCAGGAAGGAGCTCAAATGTTAGCAGAAGCACTGCTGAGTACTTAGCTTCTCCAGTCTCACCTCTCTTGTGAGGAAAGTGTCCTTTCCTGGAGATATCCTTCTGAATGGGACATAAAATCAAGAGTCAACAACTTGTTTGGTCATTAAATACCTTACAGTTTATTTTCTGAGAGCCAGATTCCATCCCATTCACTTCCATGTCAGCTTCTAATGTTCTTCCACAATTTAAATGAATACTATATTCCTCCATCCAGGCCCTAATTAAGTGCAGTTGTTTTCTTGTGTTGCAAGGTATTAGAAAGCCTCTGGTCTCATCTCAAGAGTCAGTTGTGATTCCTGCATCTGTGATGCAGCAAAGCTTATTCAGGTAGCAGAATATTTGGAAATCTTTTGCTCTAGAGCGTGATTCATTCCAGCCCTGAGTCTGCTTTTGTACCAAAATAAATCAGAGTCTGTTCTGTGACAGCAGTTGTGTTGTTTCCCTCATGAACGTTTCAGATCAGTGTATCTGACCCTGTGCTTTCAAAGTGGTGATGCTGATTTTTGCACAGATAAACTGAAGCACAGCAGCTCAACTGAACTGATGCTGGCAGATGTTCCGAGATAACGACGGGTTTGAATCCAGCGCTGACATCTTCACCTCCTCCCCTCTGTGCTCAGAGGGGTTGGGAAGAAACACAGCGCGTGCTGATCAAACCTTTCCTCTGGTGGGATTCTGGCTAATGACATTGTCATTATCAGTGCAGTCTCTATTGATCCAGTTTGTCAGATTTCCACCTTGGTTTGATTTTGCCCCGTGAAATGAGACACGGAGGGTGTCCCCATGCAAAGCTGAACGAGCTTGTGTGCCAGACTTCATGTGCCTTACAGCTGGCTTGCGGGGGTTCTTCCAGTACAGCCCGTGTTCTCCGCTCTTTAAATCAGATACTTTTTCTGTATCATATTGCATAAGCTTGCACAGTCCAAATGGCATTCTGCTTGGCTGTATCCACAAAGGACCGGAGCCTTGGGTTCTCATTTGGACTGCTGATCATACGGCTGCTGTGGTGGCAGCAGTGGCAGTGTTTAAAGCTGACATTACTTCTCCATTTATAAGAGAAACCAAGACAAATATAATAGAGTTGTAATTTTTCAGCCCTTACCAGCCTGATTATAATTTTTTTTTTCTTCTGCCTGCAGTCAAACAACAGCCTCAGGCTCTGCTGCAGAGCTGAGGAGAGACAGTTGATATATCAAGTATATGAGGGGATCTGAATAATCTCTAATCACAGCACTGCTTCAGACAAGTGTTTAATAGCAGCACTGTTCATGTAAGCAGTGGCACTATAGCGTATTAGAAGTTTGTGTACTTTCTTTAGAGATGCTGATCTTATCTTGCAGATATTATGGTGCTGAATCTTATCTTTTCTTGTTTTCAATTTTCTTCTCCCTTCACTTCTTACGCTATATGGTGAGAATAATTTTTGCATGGCTTACATGTGCTACTGCTGCCGTCAGGAGATCCTGCTCCACTGGCTGGGAGCTGTTGACTTGACTGTGATGTAGGTTCAAAATACAAGTTTTGGTTCACGTTAGTTTAAGTAAAATCTGCTACAAAAATACCCAAAACCATCTTTGCATGTGGGAAGAAGTTTAGTGGTTGGTTTCCTGAGGATCTGACACTAAATTTCTGCTCCTCCTTTATTTGAAGGGAATAAATATACCTGACTCTTTTTCCAGTCTATCACATTATTGCAATTATCTCTAAATACACTAAGACTTCAACAACAGAGTTATCAGTGTACTTTGATGTGGTTCACGCTGTAGGTAGAATGCAAATACAGCGAATCCAAAGAAGAAATGGAGCTACTCTGCAACTCTGGAACATGAACCTCTGTTTCTGTTACATAGGAAACTAAAATAAAGCAGTGCAATGTGGACTGGCAGGAAAGTGTGACAGTCATTCTTGAGTTAAAGAAATGGGGGAAAAAAATAAAAAGTGTGAAATCATTTTGCTATCCCCAAAATTACAGGAAGGAACGTTATGAGCAGGGTCTCATATTTCCCCAGTAAGTAAATATTGCTTTGGCTTTATTGCTCAATTGACTTACAGAGTATGGATTTGTGGTTAGTGGAAAGAGCTTTAAAATTACAACTAGATTACATTTCTCTTTTTTTTGGGGGGGGGGGAGGGGAAAGAGGGGTGAGAGGGAGAATTTTTGATTAAAAAAATTACTTGAAGCTTAATTCCATTTTTTAGAGGAGTTCTTCAGTCATAACTTTACAGACATTTTTCAGCAAAAAGTAGAAATTAAAATAAATTATACACTGATGTTAGTTTTGCTCCTCTTTATCCCTATATTTTTAAATGAGGCTTGAAGGAAGAATTAATTAATGAGAAGACACATATATAAAATGAGTCAGAAGTACAGAAATCCTGGTGTTGCCTCAAGCAGAGACTTGAACACAATGAGCTAAATATAGGCTGTTTTACTGAAAATATTTAGGTCTTAAATTCAACCCTTCCCCTTCACCCTCCTTTCTTTCAAATCACCTTGTTGAAGATAAATCGATGGACCGAGATGGAGTTTTCCTGAGTGATTTGCAGTTGGAAATAGCCAAGTCCTTTCAGAGTCTCTCTTTTCATTTCCTTACAGAAGTCTGAGATTTAAAGTGAATCCTTCTGTCTCAGAGCAGGGGAAGAACAAACTCTTCTGATTTGGGAGCCAGGGAGATGATCTGAATAAATCGTTGGTAGCTGTTGAAGATCTTGGTGTGCCTCTGCTATTACAGGAACCCAGTCCTGGTCAGCCAACAGGAAAATAAGAGGGGGGGGAAATAAGAGAGGTAAAGAAATCACTGTGCAAATTTTGGGATGCAGATTATAAAAATGGAAAAGTCATGAAGGTTGGGAACAGTTGCTGGTTGTACTTACCCCTTCCTTAAATGTTTATGGGCAATAGATGTTCTGGAGATCTGCAGCTGTTTCCAAATTCCCAAACAATTGTGAGAGCTGTTGGAAGCTTTGAAGGAAACTTTGAAAATGTGGCTTTTGCACTGAAGATAAATCCAGTCATCAGTGCATATTTCTTGTCATTGGTCAGATGATGTAAAGTGTGATTTTTTGCAAGCTGTACCATGTCACTCTAGGTTAGAATAATGGGAACTGAAAGCAACCACAAGCATTTATCTGGGATATGAATATATTGCCTTCAAAAATGTGAATACAAACTCATGTCTTCATCTCAGATCCTTGTTCTTATGCCAGCAAAACATTTGATATCACAGTAGAAATGAGTATTTTCCTTTTTTAGAGCACAAGTGGAACAATTTTTTTCTGTCACAACCAGTACAACCATAACTTAAACTGACAGTGCGAAATACTGTGGTAAATCTGAAAATAATTCTTTTATTGCTTGATAAATTAAACTGACCTAAAATAAGAATCACATTCCAAAAATGTGTCCAAACTATTAACATAAATTTATCCAGAATCCAGAAATGCTTAAGCAGGAGGCCAAATACTGGTTTCATCTACCTCTGACTTAATTTTTCCGGTAGATCTCACTGGCATAATGAAGAAATTGAGATAATAAATCTTTCCTTTCATCCTTGTCTGACTGAATATTGGGAAAGATTGGTTGTGCTTTATGGAGCTCTTGGTGGCCATGTGCCTGTACAGTGCAAAACACTGTTGCAGGTGCAGTTCTCAGCTGCATCTGCAGAATGCCTGAAGCCACTGAGCAGGTGTAGGCTGTGCTGGTGGACACCTGTAGGAGATTCCTGCAGCTCAGGGTAAAATCTTTCATGGCAATGTGTAACGTGGTTCATCAGTTAGTCTTGGGTTATATAGGCTTAGCCGAGTTCTCCCCTATACTGACATCCTAAAGTGTTGATTTAAAAAGAATTTGCAGTGGAGAGGGATGCTGAAGTCCCCCTGGGGTGGAAGTGCTATTTGCATGGCTTTGCTTTCCATTAGACAGCCCAGGCTGGCTCTGTCTCCACTGAGCTTACTCCTACAGCAGATTGAAGTTTCCCTGTCCAGTGCCCTGCAGATGAGCCACTCAGATACTCGAGTGTCCCTGGTGTAACACAGAAGGAAAAGGAGAAAGGTCAGAGTTTGATCTGAGGGCTGGAGCACCTCTCTTAAGAAAGGTTGAGGGAGCTGGACTTGTTCAGCTTAGAGAAGAGAAGACTCTGGGGTGACCTTATTGCAGCCTTCCAGTACTTGAAGGGAGCTTAGAAACAGGAGGGAGAGTGACTTTGCACATGGGCAAATGGTGACAGGACAAGGGGAGATGGTTTTAAACTAAGGGAGGGGAGATTTAGGTTGGATATTAGGAGGAAATTTTTAATCCAGAGGGTGGTGAGGCACTGGAACAGGTTGCCCAGAGAAGCTGAGGATGCCCCATCCCTGGAGGCATTCAAGGCCAGGTTGGATGGGGCCCTGGGCAGCCTGATCTAGTGGTTGGCAACCCTATCCACAGCAGGGGGGTTGGAACTTAGGTGATCTTTAAGGTCCCTTCCAACACAAGCCATTCTATGAAAGGAAGAGCAGCATGCTGCAGCACCTTACTGCTGTGTGAATCATGGCTTGCTTGGAAAAGCCAGGACAGGGTGTGATGAAGAAAAGACCATCTTCAAGCAGTGAGAACTCCAGGTGATGTACTTGAGCAACGAGCCCAGAGTCCCCAGTCACAGACTAATGTGAGCTGTTCCTGCAGGGAGAGAACCAAATAGGAAAACAACAATGCTTAAAGTATGCTTTTGTCATCCAGAAACACTTAAGCTGCGTGAATACAATTACATGTGGAGTGCCAAGGGCATGAGTAACTCCACATACTGAAAAGCAGATGCATAAGCTTGGATGATACCAGTGTCACGACAGCAGGCTCCCCTAACTCTTTACAGTGGAGTGTTACAAAACAAGAAGAAATGTCCATAAGGATAAAGTGGGTCAGATGCACAGTGAAAAAGAACAAAAAGAACAAGAGCAGGGAGCCCGCAGGCTGCATCCCAACAGCTCTGAATCTGGAGACAGAATCTGTGTAAGAACAAATGTCACTTTTCTTACCCTCAACAAGAACTAACAGACCTCCCACGCGGCTTTAAAGGACGCGTGGCTTGTCCAGCAGCTTCGTTAGTGCAGTGCTGTAAATGCTGTAGACGATGCTTCGGGTTCCTAAAGCTTGATTTCTGTCAGTAGAAAAGTGCTTTCTCCTGTTTAACAGGGCAGGTCTCTGACCTGGGAAGATCCTTAATCCTGATGGTGACAGTTCCTTTCAACTGCCTGGGTCAGGCTTAAAATAGCATTTCTGTGAAGAAGAGAGTTTGACGGATGAAAACAAGGTTGCTCCTCACTTCATTGTGCCTGGTGAGCTTTCACTTTGTTTAAAACACAGAAACAGCCTCCTAGCCTGGAGCTACCTGTGTCCCTGACATGATGCAGTGTAAAGACTTGACTCATTGCTGTAAATATAAATAGGGTGTGTGTATTTTGTGCTTCAGGTGACGTGCTGTTTTGTATGCAGGGCTAGGGCACTCGGGAGATTCAGGGTTATTCTGTTGCCCAGTAAGGGAAAGAGCTGGGTAAGAAAAAGGAAAACCAGAAATAGCCCTGTAGAAAATCTAGGTGAAGAACTGTCCATCCATCTGCCACAACAGGGATACCCCGGGTGGGCATGATTTAAGGTATTTTATCTGCTTATGTGCCACTGTGCTTATCCTAGCCTTTCCTCCCTGGGTGGAGTTGATCTTGTTTCTCACACACATCAAAAGGATGTTTAGTGGTTGTAGGAGACTGGTTTGATTCTTTCTCGTGCCACAGGCTCCCTATGCAACCATCAGCAAGTCAGGTCTTAGTGTCTGTATCCTGCCATTCTCCACCTGTAAACTGTGCAGACCATCCTACTGCGTCTGGCAGGAGTCTTGTGGTGATAGACACCTAAGCAAGCAACCCACAGACCTCCTCGAGTGGGCTGTGGTGTGACCCCAGGCTGAGGTCTAGCCAAAAGCAGCTGGCTTACCACCTCCTCTACTATAAAGATGCTTAAACTTGCAGTGGCTTGTCTCAACCCTGAGGTGTAGATCTTCATCTTACCACATGACAATTATGCAGAGATTTTAAGTGACAGCTCAGTATTTTCCATGTTCCCACATTTTCATTTTGTAATTGAAGAAAACTTATGATCCTATTAGCAAGTTGGTTTATGCTTGCATTTTTTGTCTAGAAGTTATGGCCTTTTGATGGATGTGTTATGTACATGCTGACTGATTAAATATGATGGTAAATGAAAATATATTCAATAATATGGGCTTGGGATGCCAGCCAAAGCATTCATGAATAAGCCCAAAGAATGACAGAGGATGTGTGAGTAGGGACGTGGGGGTTATGCTGTACCCTGCAGCAGGGTCTGTAGTCTGAAGACTGTCAAGTTCAAAGAGTCAGTCCCACCACAGGGCTTTAGTGCAGTCAGATCTACCACGAGTTGGCTGGTTTGGTACTACACCTGTGATGAAAACTCCCTCCTGAGTGCTTCTCAAACAAAGCCTGCTTTCTGCTTCATTTTTTCTTTTTTCTTTTTTTTTCTTTTTTTTTTAAACCTAACAAATGAAAGTATCAAAACCAAGGGGAAGGGGTGAAATGCTGGTGATCCCCAACACCCAGTGCAGAGATGAGGCTCCCCTACTCAGCTCCAGCCTCTGCTGTGAGGCAGCCAATCCCACCAGTTCCAATTTTCCACAAGCTTTTTGGGGTATTAAAGGAGTAGTTGTGCTGAACTGTCTTCCAGAAAAGCAACCCGTTCAATTAAATCCTCTGTCTTCTGGATCAGAGTCATTGTGGGGTTGTTGCTGAAGCCTGTTTACTAACCTGGAGTTGATATTAAGCACACAAATCCAGCAAGATCTGTTCTACCATGGAGACTAAAAGGGAAGAATTAATGCTTTCACTGGCAGACTTTAGATCACTTCCATCCATTTTTCCTTCATATTAGTATACTGAAATACAAACACAGGAAAATTGTGATGTCAAATTGTAGTCTAAGATCAAGATCAGGAAGTTTTTACTGGCTTGTGATCTCTTGCCACTTGCATCCTCCCCCCTCTCCATAGCCAGCTGTCTGGAGAAAGCTTTAAAACCTTTGCAAGTAGTTTAAATCTTCCCATGGCACTGTTTTACATTTTAGTTCCACAGGTCCCATTTTGCAAACCCCTTAAACATGCACTGTGCATTGGGAATGATCCTAAAGCTCCCTGGTAGGGTTTTACATGCAATAGCACCTTTTCCCATTGAAAAGCAGACACCAGCTGAGGGGAAAAAAAAAAATACACTCTTTGTATTCCAGTGTTATACACTGAAATAGGCAGAGCTGCTGGGTAAGAAAAAATTCCTTCAGCGGGATGGAAAAAAATCTTTAGTCCTCAAGTTACAATAGCAAATGTGGATTCTTTCCATCCTGTTTATATAAGACCTCACCTTCACTGGCAGGGACCTGGATTTGGTTTTGGTAGACAGATACGTGTGTATTTTGAGATGTGCTCCTCTGGTGAGCTCCCAACCACTGCACCCTTCCACTGCCCAAAGAGCCCTTGGTTTTCACAACTCTTTCCCCCTCCCATCTCCGTGCAATCTAATTGCCTCAGCTCATTGCCATGCCCAGAGATAACTGCTCCATCCCAGCTACAGGACAAGGCTGGCAGGGGACTCAGAAGGTGTTTAGTTTCCATGCTGTGCATGCTCCTGGCAATCTCTGCCTGAACAACCTTGAGGCAGAGCTCAAGGAAACCCTAGCTGTTCCCCTAAGCTGGCAGAGACCATTACAGGTTTCCTGGACTTCAGGTGAACTATGAGCTGTGAACTATGCTAGGCTGCAGTTTTTTGGCAGTCTCACCCAAAAGCTGGCTTATTTTATAAAGGTGTGTTCCTCCATCATGAGAAAGTCGAGGTGCTGTCTGTGCAAGAACCTAGAAGGACAAGTAGGGGAATCACAGATCTTCTCACTGCATAGAGCCATCACACTGGTCCCTACCATTTTATCAACACAGCACCCAACGTCTGTCTCTGTGTAAAGTTTCCTTTTTATTGCTGCCACTGCTAAATGACTTGATGTTACCAAGTGAAGATGATTCATGCTTATACTGTAGAGAAAGTTGTGATATACTTATGAATAGGGAATAATATTTGGAGCCTAGGTGTGTAGCCAGACACAAGGGAAAATAACAGTAGATTGCCTGTTGCCACTGTGACTGTAGTAAGTCTTGTTTAAAAAGATTGAGAGGATGGATTTAGTAATATAAACTGCTGAAATACAATGTCTAGAGTGGCAAGTCATCATGAAAATTAGAAAATATATTTAGCCATTACAAGGGCACTGCATTTAGTGTATTATATTTTTAGACTCTCAGTAAGCCAGGCGCACGCTGCCTTCTATTCCCTGACATTTTCATTATCTGAGGCTGGTAGTGGGCATAAATATTATTGCAGAATAACAAACCAAAACCCAAAGAAACCAACTCAGTTTACCTTTGAATTTTAAGAACTAATATGTATGCATAGATGAGGGGAATAATGATACACGGTTTTACTGTAATTGAGTCATAACTTTCTGGGAGTCCAAACAACAAGCTATTTGGCTGGTGACAGTGCTTCAGCAGTAGTGGAGGGCCACCCCAGAAGACCACAAAAAGGGATGCCCTGAAGTACTTGAGACCATTCCAAGGACAGGACATGGGATCAGGTGTCAAAGCTTGCAGGAGATGAGCACAACCTGGAGACTTTGTTAATAGATTCTTGCATCTCACAGTGACCATGTTCTGTGCTATCCCTCATTGAAGTGAGCCTTACTTTTAAACCACGTGAACAGGGGTGGCACATGAGGCCATCTGACCTGTCCTGTAACACCCAAGCCTCAGAAGAAGAAATGAAGTAGTAGGAGGGTGGGCTGGCCACGGTGTGGTGCTCAGCAGCCCTTTAAGATCCAAATCCTGTGTATGTGGTTGGAGAGTATTGTATTTCTTGTGTTATCTTATTGCATCATCTGCGATGTGTCTGGCTACATGAGAAAAAGAAATACATGGGATAAATTCAGATTGCAATTAACTTCTTTGAAGTTTAATGCAATAGGATGTGTGCCAACAAGAGCAAATTATAAAAATCACCCATCCCTGACTTTGATGGATGTTCCCCTCACAGACTCACCACGTCCTGTTTTATGAACTCGATTATTTGCCTAAGTCATCAGCGTATGATTGATTAGAGAAGCAAAATGAGGACATAATCACTTCTACCTATCTTGCTTACTACAAATAAGAACCTTTTGTACAACAATTTATTAAAAGTTGATTAGATTAAATTGTATAGTTGAAGCCCTGACAGAAGTTTCTTTTGTATTGAAATACTCTGTGGTGTTAGCTGAACAGCCAGCTGGAGATTGGCTTCATGTCTGCTGCAGCTTCCAGAACTGTGCTCTCAAACAAGCCACCAAAATGTTTAGGCAGGAATTATTTACTATATGAGTGTCTGGGAGGCAATAAGTAAATTCCATTTTCATGTCTACTTCATGCCAACTACTGATGACATCAGTAAAAATTATTCCTTTGAGAAGTAAGGAAAAGTTCTTTCTTGCTGAGTTTTTTAATAAATGAGAGAGACAGGATTTGTGGGATGGAAAAAAAAATCTAAATCATAATTTTTAGGGCTTTGAACTGACAGCAATTTTTAAATGTAGACATCCTTCCACAATATAAATTTCAAGTTTGATGAATATATGCATATATTTTATTAGTTTGGGTGGTAATATAGAACCTAAATAAAATGTTTAATCTGAAATCTAGGAATGAAGCTGAGGCACATTTGTTCCTCTGTCCCAAACCTTTTGAGATATGCATTTGATCACCAAATGTAGAACATAATCTGACTTGTCAATTTTAAGAAAAAAATGTGGTTGTACCAAGCAAAGAGGTTAAACATTATGAAAAATGAAACTGTATTGAAGAGCCATAGATTTTAAGAAAAATATGCTCCCAAGGTATCCAGAACTGATTCAACTTAATCTATAACCAGTTCTGAGTAGGAGGGAAAAATTGACTCTTGAACATTATATGAATAAAAAGTGTCTTTGGGCAAAGTCCTGTCTTTGTCAAAGTCTTATAAACTACTCAGTTAACTTTCAGAGATCAAACTCTCTCCTTCCTCTCTCTCAAATTATGAATGATGAGAAAATGAATAAGAGAAAGCCCTTACTCTTTAGCTAGAGAGGAAAGATTGCCCTGTTATATTGCTTAGCATGGTGATGGGCACAATGTAATGTAATCAGTGATGTGATTTCTCTCCCACCTCCTAGTGTATGGGGGAATGAGTCACATATTCCCAAATTACACCCCAAAAGCACAGTCATCTCCAAAATGAAGTTGCTATTGGTATGTGATGCCTAGATATCTCCACTGTAGCAGAAAACCATCTTGTAGCAGATCCATCTCATTCAAATGGGTCACAGTGATGGAAGTGAGCAGGATTTGAGCCAGTACAGAAAAAGGACATGGCTTATGTATTTCAGCTTATTTTTTCTATGGTGACTGAGACAGCCTGTGAACAGTCTTGAAAGGGTGAAGTGTTAATGAATGATTTACAGAGGATCTCCAAATTGTATAAGCACATCTTTCAAATTAAATTAAAATAACTTTGTTTTAAAAAAAAAATAAAATAAAATAAAGATCGTTTAACTTTAGTAGACCTTTTTCTGCATATTGTGGCAGTGGGTTTTTAGCAATATCAAGAAATTTGCAAACTCTTCTGATGATGCATTATCAGTCTCAGATTTTCTGTGAACCTGTTTTCAGCAGAAAAAAAAATACAAAAGTATGTAGTGAGAATTTAAGTAGTTTTAATTGCATAGGTTTATTTGTTAGCTTTAGATGCAGAATTATTTCCAAGCATGTAATTAAACTTACAGGGGCTGATGGCTACTTACTTAAATGGCTCAAAATTAAGCCTGCACTTTTGTTGATTGATAGACTGATTAGCAAGTAGGATATTGCTTAACTGCCTAACTGGCTGCTGTCTTTGCACAGGACAGAAAATTAAACAATATGTATGAAGATGCTATGGTCAGGGTGTGTAAAGCCCTAGTTATCATCAGGAAATCATCAATTGAGCTATTGTTTTAAATTTATTTTTTCTTTTAATAGGAGAGAAAAATACAGAGAGCTTGATTTGGTACAGTTCTGTAAAATGTCTTCCCATTATCCATTATAAAGAATTCAGAGTTGCTTCATGTAAAAGACAGGCTTATTAATGTCTCAGTGCTGCAGATTGACACAACACATCATTAAAGCTCAGGCACAGTCATTACCCCGTGCTCCAGTGCTTGGGGTTATTAATATTCTCAGCGCTGTGAGGACACAGGAGATGTGGCATCGCTGCCTTGTGATGGATGAAAAAAGGGATGCCTAGGTACAAAGCCTCATGATACTGTGCTGGCCTTTTTTAAAACAGCCATCTTTCAACAACATTCAGGGAGATTTTTCTATTGTTCTGCTGAGCGTGTGCTAATTAAACCGATGGGAGGGCTGAGAGCTACATGATGGCAGGATGGGTCTCCAAAAGTACCATTCTAAAGGAAGTAATATTAGATTTGCTTTTGAAAACCTGAGTTCTAAGCTGTGACACATGTAGATTCAGTCAACCATATATTGAACTGGAGCTTGATCCCCAGAAATTCAGTGCTGAGGCTCTCGGTGTGCTACCAGTTCATCTTGTGGTTTCCAGCAGAGGTTCTGCAGAGCAGAGGGGACAGAACTTGTGAAGTGATCTCTTCTTCCTAAACACTCAGATGTAGCATAATGAACATGGACACTGGCATATGCAGATCTGCTGTCTCCTGGGTGCAATGAGATTTGGGCAACTGTGTGTCCTGGACTAGACTATTGGCTTGGGAAATTTCTCTTCAGATGCAACTAGAAGGGGCAGGTGCATCTGTGTTGGACATATCTCTGCCACTCACACACAGCTTCTGATGTTGGGCAATAAGTTTGTACCACTGTACAGTGTAGCAAAATACATACAGCTACAGTGGGACCAACACAGTGCTGGCCATGGGAGATAGGAGAAAGCCTTGTACAGAGGGATTTCAGTGGCTCAGCTGATGCTGCTCCTCAGCGCAGAATGGGTTTCAGTCCTTGGCTGGTTTAGGTAAAGCAAAGCGGTTACAGCGAGGTTTGTGACTGTTGGAAATGTCTTCTAGACTGAATTAGGTAGGCAGAAGGGTCACCTACTGTGCTGGTGTGCACAGAGAATGTCCCTGCATGGGGACTGTGTGTACCTTCTGCCAACCTGCCTAAATACCCTTTCTGTTTCCAGCTTGGCTCAGAGACAGATGTCTTTAATATGAAGGTGCAGATTTTTATCACCAACCGACATGAGAACTCTAGTTCAGTGCTTGGCTCATTGAACTCTTCTTTGGCACTACAATGGTTTTATAATTATTATTGACTGAATTGTCCTTTTCAATACTTAATCCCATTGTATTTTGCTGACCAAGGCAGACGCTTTAGCTGTGCTCTTATCTCTGATGCTTTCCACAGATACCTCTTGAGTTTTCTGTATTCTCTCCTTGCCTGCAGAACAATCTTCCATTATAGAAGTTTCATGCATAAAATGAATGAGAGAATGACCTCACTAGAAGTGGGTAGTGTGGAATGGAGAGAGAGCAGAGCCCCGAGACACTGGAAGTGGAATTTAGTCACACGACCTTTTGCACCAGCTTCCTTTCTTGCATTTTGCAGAGTTTAGAAAGTGAATGAATATACATTCTCTCTTCTGAGCTTTGCATGTTATCTTTCCAAATAGTCCCTGTTTTACTGACACGTTTTAACAATTAAATTAAACTTCATAATTGGCTTTATTTATCCTCCCTGCACAGAAACTTACAGGGCTATATTCTCAGGTGCATAATTCCACCAAACTGCTCTAGTGCTGTTGTTGTGAAGTCAGCAGACTTTTGTTGTTTTCTCTTAGCTGAAAACATGTACCCTGCCATAATGGTAGAATTCTTTATTATTATTATTATTATTATTATTATTATTATTATTATTATTATTATTATTATTATTATTTAGTTATGAATTGTTTTGTTATAGCATGATAATTTCTCTTTAGCTGGATGGTGTTGACTTGTCATAGGATTGTGTCATACTTCCATTGTCATGGGAAGTGGCAAGCATACTCTCAATCCACTTTCCAAGAACAGCTTTGAGAGGAACTACCCCAAATACAGTTTGGCTAGCAGATATTTGGACAGAGAGGAGGAATGTCTCCATAGAACCGGTAGGAGCTACTTCCCAATTTTGTGAGGCAATAAGAAAGCAAATGAGAGTGAGGGACAGCCAGGAATGCCAGGAACAGTGTTGTGTGTGGGATAGATCATACATTGTCCCAGGTTGCCATCCAGCTGCCACACATGCAGAAAACACTTCTGTCTCACTGTGTGAGACCACGCAGCACCCTCAAAGGAGTTGTTCACTTCTGGCAATTTATGATGTCTGGAGCTCTTAAAGTTCCTTGATCTAAGAAGATCTTTCTAAGTGTGTTGTGTAAGCTTGGAGGTTTCCATTAAGCTTCTTGCAGTTTTACTTCTCTTCATGCAAAATATTAAGTTCTTGCCTAATGGACCATTGATCTGGTGTTTCAGAGAAACCCAGAGCAGTTGGCATCTGGCACCCATTGACTTTCTACCTTAGTTATTATATTGGTTGATCCACATCATTTTCATCAGCATTGCAAAAGCAATAAGCTCCCCAGTTCAATGGTAACGCTGCTGTCAGTGTTTATTGACTGGCTGACAACTTCAAGAACTGTTATCTATCATGATTCCAACAGCTCAGCAGGTAGTAAACATTCTCTTTAGTATAACATATTGAACAAAATTTGTATGCAAGTCTATTAGCAAAGCTTGTAAACACTTGACTAAACTATGTGGCTCAATTAGCAAAGAATAATGGAGCAATAAGTAAAGTGTGTGCAATTTTATCAATTCTTTGCAGCTCAGTGAAGTTTACAGCATTATCAGGAAAGCATAAAGAGCAATTGTCACTGTATCTTACTGAATATTTGCATATTGCCTTTGACTAAATCTCAAAGGTATATCAGAAAAAAATTGCTAACAGCATCAGCACGAAATGCAGCGCAGTCAGGTGCATATATTCATTAATTAGCAAACGTGTGCTACTTGGTTAATTGAGAATATAAAACCGTAACATCTGAAGTGTGCTATGAAGCTATTGAAATAGCAAGGTGGCTCACCAGCGTACAGTGCACACACAGCTCCTTCGTGGGAAGTACACACACAGCACAGTTTTTTCATTAGGTAAATCTGGGCACACTTAAAGTACTGCTCTGTAGCCAGCATGTGAAATACTGCCAGGTACTTCTGTGTTGGGCCTAAGCTCAGTTTGGCTTAAGGTTCAGGCAAAGATTTGAAGTCTAAGACTTTGGTTCAGCTGCATCAAAACATTGGCAGCTGTCCTTGGTGTTTCAGTTTCTTCCGCCATTTTCAGTGGCTTTTACACCTGATTCATTGAACAGCCACATTCCCTGGTTTTGTCTGTGTGAAATGTGAGACCAAAAAAAAAAGTGATCTCTAAAGCTCTGCTCCATCTTGTGCTGATGCAGAATTGCTCTTTACGGAACTGTGCTGTGGTTCTGTGCTCTAGGATTAGCGGTCCGTTGTTCTCAGCAGACCATGCCTGTTGGCATGAAGTTTAGGGGTGTGCCAAGATGACCAAAGGAGAAAGAGAGATATCCACTAGAACATCCAGTCATGCAGAACACATGGCTCCCTGCTGAGTACTGAGATCATCTGAAGGAGAGAAGAGTGGGATTATATTCTTTTCCCTCTACCAACAGTAAATCAGCACCTGTCTTTCCTCTTGATTAGAGGTCGATGCCAGCCCAAATATGTGTAAGTGTGATGAATCTCTCTCAAGGCATGAATGAAAAGGAAGAATGAAGGTGACACATTTTTGCATCCTACAAGTAACGGTCAGTAAAAGACTTCTCTTGGTGCTCCAAGAAGAATCTGACTGGCACCCTGAAGACCACTCTGCAGTATTGTGTCTGTATCAGCTGCCACAGTGAGATCAGGAGAAGAAATGCCATCAAAGAGACAGTTTGGTTTTATTCTTTAGCAGCTTTGAAAATAAACAACAGGATCTGGAGTAACTAAATGTTGTAAGTGTGTATAAGATCTTCTTAGCACCATTTGAGACTTTTGCAGTATTTATAGCAGCCAAAGATATCTTGGTAGTAGCAAGAATTTTGAATTTAAGACATTTAAAAACTGGATCATTAAGGATTTTTAGCCACAAGGCAACTGGTAGCTGGAGACTTTTGCTTAGTTTATTCCTCACTTTCTTGCCAGCTCAGGAGCTGGGGAGTGTTGGTGCCAATAGGAGGAGTAGCATCAGATAATAATGCCAGATGGGTTGGGATCTTTCTCCCATCCCACTTCTGTTATACTCTTCTCCCAGCCCACTTTCCTCTACCAGACTCCCCTCTTTAGGTCCACAGGTTCTTCCAGTACTACTGGAAGAGCATGACAACAGCTTCTCTTGTGCTAGGTAGGTGGACAAAGGGAGAAGAAAATGGCAGAGTTCTTGTCCAACCTTCACCTCTTCTCTCCCCTGCTCAGCAGATAGAATGAGCCCTGCCCTGGACGGAGGTGGTGGCAGGCACCAAGGGCTGGGATCTGAGATGAAACAGGGCTGTGCAAGACATTGAAGTAGGAGGTACCACTACCTTGGGCATTCAATAACTGTGGTGTGATGTAGTATTTCTGTACATTCTGCGTGGCAAACACTTGTACCTGTGGTGTGTCATCCCTTCTCCTGTCACAATGGCTGATGAATGTACCTGCCCTCTTCAAGAGGGATTATGTACAACATTAGCTGCTCTTGTTGGTGCTGTCCGTGAAGACTTCTATAGCAGATGTTCTATGAGCACTGTATTTTTCTGCTTGATGGCAAGAGATTATGAGGGATAGAGTGAGATTAAAAAGAATACTTGAAATACCTAAATCTTGTGCTCTTTGAAGAGCTGTCTTTGTGCCTTTGAAGTTTACAAGGGTCTTAATGCAAAGCAATGTCTTCTCACACAAAATCAGATTCTTTAATGGAACTTTACATCTACAGAACCTGTTAAAGGCTTTTGTATAAAATGTTCTTCTCTTGGTCTTGATATCTTTCCTTTAAAATATAATTTAAAAAAAACAATATGTACTGATGAAGAACACATGAAGTTGATCAATAGTCTCTCCTGGGGCACATAAAGCCTCCAAAATTGATCCAACAGCTTCAAAGGTGATTATGGGTAGGGAGATCAATACAGTATCTTACCAACTAATCTTCAGCTGTGGAGGGTTAAGTTAAGGAGCTCACACTTCAAGCTCGGTATGTATTCATTCACACAAACATATTTGGATCACAATTGTTTTTCTAAAGCATCATTCTTGTGCATATAGGAGAAACGATATCAAGTACAGACAAGAGCAGTAACACTGAAACCACTGATGGTGTAGTCAGTTAAAATGGCAATCATCTGACAAATACATCACATGCTAGCTTTGGGATGGATCAGGAATTACTCCCTTCTGGCCCTTTACTAAACCAATACTTACTAAACCTTTCTGTGATTTTTTTCACACATGCATCTGTAAAAATGTAAAGGATTATGGTGGTTCTGTAGGTCGAGGTTCTCATGATTTCGGATGTTCTGTTTAACATCTTAGAAAAGCCTCGTTCTGAAGGTGTACCTCCAGTCAAAATTATGATCCTACTAATTCAAATGTGCTTTCTTCTCCCATCTGCAAAGCTCACACCTTTCTCATCAACAGCAGATCGCTAGTTTGAATATATGGAAATAATTTCTCGTGCTATAGGCAACTACCTGAAAATCACAAGGTTTTGTTTTTGGTTTTGGGTTTTTTTTTTTAGTGACAATAAAATTCTTTATTTGCCCTTGGAAAATGACCTTGTAGAAGAAGACTTGAACACTTGACATAACTGTTCCTAAAGATTTGGACCAACTAACTAGAGAAGAATATGTCATTATCTTGAAGTAGATCTCACAGCATTTCAAGTTTATGTTTCATATTTTTGAGTACTTGGATTTAAGTAATTTATTAGTTCTGAATGAAAAGGAGATTTCTAATTTATTATTTGGGAATGGCTTTTTTAGCCCAACCTTCAGCTTGTGGGCTAGATGACTACTAGGTTAAGAGAAGAAATAAAAACCACAACCAATCCCCAGAAATAATGCATCAAATTTGCTTCCAGCATATCTCAAGTGAAGGCAGTAGAATCACAGCAGGAATTAACCTGACCCGAAGGTTTCTCCATGGCTGATTTTCTTTGTTGTTTATGAGTAAACTAAATTGACTTTCAAGTTATAGGACAGGCCGGTTTAGCTTACTGTCCCTTAGAGATCATCCATGTTCACTGGTGTAAACTGACTCCCAGATGGAAACCAAAGGTCTTTATTGCATGTCTCACTTCAGCCTTCAGGACTGCAGTTAAATGAGATCTGGGTGGTATCTGGGACTTGTGCACTGATGCTGCCATGGCTGTTTTCTCTTTGTTTGTTTTGTGGTAGCCAGATGTGATTTCTGGTGACCATAGAGCTAGGTAAGAGGTTTGCTGCTCCCAGCGTCTCTTTGCTGCTTATCACTGCCCTCCTGAGCTGAAAATACCCAAGTGGGCTAGGATTACGCTGGTGGGACAGAGAGCACACGTGCATTCAAATAGGCTGGCAAAGCAGTTGAGCTGTCCTCAGCCTGGCCCAGCAGCAGCCAAACAGCCCTTGGGACTTCATTCTTAGTTTCATGTTTCAGCTACTTAAGGGAGTCAGCTCATTTCTAGTCTGGTATTTCATGTGGAAATAAAGTGGAGAATTGAAGACTGTGCAATACTGAAGCTTCATTCACTCCCCCTGCACTTATAAAGCCATTTTCAGTGGTCCCATCAATAAGGAAATTAGAAGCATTGCTTCTTGTACTCTAACACAGAGGTGGATTTAACTCCTCGTTGCTTGCTCATGGGACTGCCAGGTAGCAAATTTTACATATCCATCCGTGCACTGTATTCCCATTTTGTTGAACCGTATGACATATTTGCATGTGTACATTTCAGTTATTCAAGCTTTTGCTCAACAAAATCAAGCCTGGCCATACCCAGCCAGAGCAGGGACCTGTCACGCTGCATTAGGTGAGGGTATTTTTTATGGTAAAGAGAATAAGATTCCTTACGGACACAATAAACTGCGAGAGAGACCTCTAGAGCACTGTGCATCTTCAGGCTGGCGGGCTTTTTTCATCATGAAGCCATTAAGTGTGGCATTAAGCACAGCATACGAATGGGTAGCAGGGATTATAGCCATAGGAGGTGCCGAGAATGTGCCCCCTCCTACACTGTTTGCAGAAATGCACTCATGTTGTGACGATTTATGTTTTCATTACAGAACAATTCCCATAATAACAGGCATTGAATATGGATGCTTAATGTTGAGTGCAGGGGGGGGGAAAAAGCAGAACTACACTTTGAGTAATAAGTTTTGATTGAATGAATGGCTACTTTATAAACTTCCATTACTATGATTTGGTCTGGGGGAAACAGCAGCTTGCCAGAATTTTTCCAATGGAAAATTTAATCTAGAGAAAATGATGCATTAGGAGAATGAAAAGGCTATCAGCACCGCTCTGCTGGAACCCCACGGCTTTGCCTGCCTGTCTGATCTTTTGACAGCTTGTCCAACAGCAGCTTGTCCTGCTCCCTGTTTCCTTGGGCTGCTGGTGGGATTGTCATGGTAGCTGTGCTGAGAGCTTTCACAGGCTCTCGAGAGCTTTTTGACCATCTTCATGCAAAGTGCGATGTTCAGTCATCTCCAAGGCATGAAGACTGGTACTCCCAAGTGACAGCACTGTTCTCCATGGGTCTAAACTAATGCTAAACTTGAAGGCTGTCCACATTTGAGTTGGTTTCATGCACATGCTAAGGGTTCAGATCGTGTTTAGCTGCTTTCTTAGCCCAGTGGCACTTGGCTGCACTCAGTCTGTATTTATGTTGACTTTGTGTAGGACAGAAATGTTTTTACTAGGCAATTCATCAGCACTTTGTCATTTTCAGTAGAGAAATGACTTTGAAATAGTATTGAAACATCACCATAACTCCATAATCTTCTAGCTCTATTACTACAGTTTAAAGACTTTTCCAGCAATAATCTATAACACCAGTCAAGATGTATTTTCTTTATGCAATATGTTGATGAATAGAGGTTTCCTTTCGTGTTAAAGATACCTGGTTGCCAGGTAGGTTTTCAAGGATCACATTTTATCCTTCTGACACAACACTTGCTTCCCCCCACTCCTCTTTCTTTCTTTCCAGAAAGGAGAAATTGCAAAACTAAATCAGATTCTTCAGCTTTCTGTTTCCTATAGTTTTAGCTAAGTGGAAAACAGGGAAACATGTTTAAGGAAAAAATAAATTAAAACAATAGGAAGTCACTGGGACTCCCCCAACTAAAAGAGGCCTTGTAATATAAATTGGTAGAGCATATGAGTGATATGTATATACATGCCAGTTTTTCATCTTCCTTTTTCTCTTGTGCAATTCTAACATTTTTTATTCTGCCTGTTCTCTCTGTTTGTATTTCATCCAAGGCTCAGTCATCTTCTTTTCAACTTTTTTCTAGGATTTTCTCCTTTTTTCCCTGTTTTTAATTCTGGTTGAAAACTGATTTGAGATTAATCTTTTTATCCACAATGTTAAAGCATTTTGAAGGAATCCTTCCACATCCAACTCCAATCCTAAATTTTTACAGCAATTTGCTGGTAGCTTTTCTTTCATTTAAGTTGCTAAATGGCTTATTTTCCCTTCTGTCATACTGGCATTTTTTTCCAATTATCCATCAGTTTCGGTAGTTCTGTGCTTTAAAGATGAACAGTAACAACTTCAGCCAGCACCCTGTATTCAATTATTTGCTCTGCACTCCTAATCAGGAGACTATTAGTCTCCAAACTGAGAAGAAATGCACAAGTCAGATATAGAACCAAGGCCTGGAAGTTTAGGCTTAGAGTGCTTTTGATCTTAGAACTATGGATCTAAATACATTACTATATAAGGTCATGCAGATAAATTTTCTATTTAAGAAACTCTTTGGACCAATATATTGCAGAATCTACAGCACAACTGGTCATCACAGCACACTAACAGCTGTAGACCTACAGGTATGAAAGGATCTTTATGGGTTTTGTCCAGATCCAGCATGCTTTTTCAAACCACACTTTACCTGATAACTTCTCCCATGACTGGAACCGATAGTTGGCATTGCTCTGTTTATATTCATCAGGAATTGTACAGCTCCCACTTCAGCAAAGTAACTCAGTGAAATGCATTCTAAGTAAAAATCCACTTCAAATGTCAGGTTTTTTCCACCTTAGTGTATGTCACATAAAATGTATTGTTGTGACTTGCAAGTATAAATTCAGCACTAATTGGGCCTATGTCATCCCCAGGATAAGTATATTGTGACATGGGAATGTCTTAGCTTGAATTCTGTTTGGCTGCCTAAAATATTCTGTAATACAAAATCTTCCTCATCTCTTGCAAGAAACCCTCATCAATCTGTGTTTAGGGAAGTGATGATAACTTTGACATGATGAAGCTCTATCACTGGTCTGTGCAAAACTCCCAAGTCAAGCTACACTGATACAGTTACAACACTACTTGTCCACCTCAGGACACCTTTCCCTTCCCATCCTTGGGCAAAGTCTCACAACTCTGCAAATTATCATAACCCATGCCAGAAATATTTCCATGGGAGAGAAAGTTTCCATGCAGGTGTCTCCTGAAACACACACTTCAGCTTCTGCTGATAAAAACAAACCTTCTCTTTAAAACCAATCTTCAGAAAGTTTGGTTGCTTAGCTTTTGACTGCTGCTTTTCAAGGAGATGTGTTCCCCCCAGAAAGCATTGGCTACTCTTTTTTTCTTTTTTGGGGTGTGGGGGGCAGGGGAGTGGTCCCTGTGTGTGCCAGCAGCTTTGCATACAGGGCTTTGATAACCCATGCACTTCTCTTTTGAAAACACGTACTGGGCCTCTTTCTCACCTCCTACATCAGTTTCCTTTGTGACAGAATGACACTGGGCCACCTTTTGCTCTGTCTTGGCCTTTTCTTCTTTCAAAGGATGTGGAGTTTCCCTCTTTTTTGTTCTTTGTGTGCACATCCCATTCACTGGTCTTTGGTTTTGTATTTGATGATTTATTGATAAACAGAACGTGTCCTGTTTCTCTATAAAATCTTAATCCTTCACCAGAACACCACAAAGCTAAATAAAAATCCAAGCCACAAGAAATAAACCCAGAAGATAGGAGCAGACAATAAGAATAAAGAATGTTCTAATAATAATAATTTTTTCCCCAAATGCTAACTATTGGCCTGTGCATTTTCATGAAGCTATTCTAGATGCAATGTACTGCAACTTTGACCATGAGATAAAGTACTAAATAATTTCTCTTTCAATTACAAATGACTGGAACTTCCTTTTCTATTGGCTTGAATGTAAACATTTGAATATTCACAAAATATATATGTATTTGTTTTTCTTAATTGGGGGATGATCAGTGTCATAAATTGTGACTTGTCAATCAGATTCAAATATTTACAAAAATTTAAAAGCTTTTCACACCATTAGAAGTGGTGAAATATCCAAGCTTTCAAATGAAGCCCTCTGTGCAAGCTCTATAATAAACACACCTTCAACACATTCTGACCTCTTCATTTTTCATTGCAAAGATTAATAATAGGTAGCTTAGCAACGATGCTGTATTGTCAGCACATGTTAGAGACTTGGCAGCATTCAAGGTCGATCTGCAATAAGCTTAGATTGAATGCCATTAGCTAGATGCCACTTTGCCTCTGGAGTTTATTGCTAAATTTTTATTCCAGGAGGGAAAGAAAATACCGTGCTGACACAGTTGATATTTGGACCGTGGCAGAAAGGTCTGGATCATTTACATGACTCCCATAGTGAAAAAAAAAAAAAAGTAATAAATTATATTTTAACCATTTGAAAACTTAATCTATTATCATTTATTATTGAGTGTAGAGGTAATTTCTGCGTGGAGTAGTCATTAAACTGCATACAGTTATGAATGCAATGGTTATGTTTTTGACTCGTGAGAACTAGGGCTCAACTAAGAACTCTGAACCTGGAAAATTGGGTACATTTGGTCATCTCTTGTCCCACTTCTATGAGAAGCTGACTCTTCTGGGAAAGCAAGATCCACAAAATAATATTAGTGCCTAAACCAGGGATGATCCTATACCCAGAACTTTTAAACTCAAAATCCCTCTTTAGCTCCTGCTGAACCCAAGACCTGTTGGGCTTTGGGGCAATGATGGATTTTGCTGAAAAGGAACAACTGTTAAACTCTGCTTATGGAACAGTTCTTAGATCTGCAAAGGTGCTGAACACAGGAAAAAAATGGTCAGCTCACCTTCATTGCTGCACAAGATGCACTCAGTAGGTACATGCTTGATCATTGCTCTTCCCCTTCATGAGATTTGATTAAGCCAGCATTTGATTGAACTTCCAATGACTTTTGAGGGCAGAGGGGTTTCACCCCAAAACTGATCAACTAACTCTGAAAAACTCTCAAAACTCTGGAAAGCTGTGTGTATGGGCTCTGTGGATATTTATGTGTTGCCAGTCACCAAGCTTTACACCCTGCTGTGACCAATCATACACGCAAAGCTACATAATTTTAGGATCGTTTTCTGACTCAGTAACACAAGACAAAGGGCTGGCAATTTCTTTCTGAAGCCTGAAGCTTTGAAATGCCATAACATTTAACATCTGTCTCTTGACTAATCTCTACTCAGGGATAGTGTGAGTTCAGTCATTTCCTGTGACTTTGGGTAAGCTGCAATTGCACATTCATTTTTTGTTACTACATAGCACTATATGTTGTATATCTCTGACCCAGCGTTTCCCTTTCTCCCAGTGCCTGTACGTTCAGTTGGTTTCATGCATGAGGTTCAGGGTGACTCAGTGTCAGAGTTTGCAGCTGTGGATGGTGAGAACAGCAAAAATATTCTGGAGCGTGTTTTCAAACTACCACACACAAGCATAAGTGATCTGTAGGTCTTTAAGATAACAAGTGTTTTCTAATTTACTTAAACTAACTCAATTTCTTAGTTAATATATAGAATCTAAAAAATCATGGAGGGATTTGTGGGAGTCTTCACAGTTGTTAAACTCCATTGTTTGAAGTTATGAAGAAAACAGAAAGTTGAAGAAATAGATTTGTTAGACATTGTGAAGGGAACACAAATACCCATGTTTTCCCTTGTAATTTCCATGTTTCCAGTGTAGGGAATAATGTAATAGTGGAAAAATGAAGAGTAATGATAGTAAAAAAAGTAAGAAAAAAATCAGATCAATAACATTTAGCATTCCTGCTACCATTATGGCATGGATAGGTTAATAGCATGGATGAATTTTTCTTTCCCTTGCAAATATTTATACTCAGAAAATGTCATTTCTTGTGCTTGTAATTAGAGAAAATGCAATTATAAATACTGATCTAATGCATAATCTTCTAATAAAGTCAACTTTTCCCCCTGTTCCTATACAACAGCCATCATCTAATTTATTTCTCATTAGGCTATGGCATCACTATTTAGGAGTAAAGTATTCAGAAGTAAATCAACAGACCTGAAAAGAATTTTTAATAATTCTTCTTTTAAAAGATATAAAAAGCTACATTATTGAATCATGGTTATGCTTCTTTTCTATAATTTCTATTCCAGAATTTTTCAAACAATAAACTGCCCCCTCTTTTTTCTTTACATCTATTAATTTGTACACTGGGTAGTATGTCCCAGGTGCATTTATCATAAATTGGTTTCTGACATCATT
Source organism: Caprimulgus europaeus (assembly GCA_907165065.1). Next base: position 824,861 of record OU015543.1, on the reverse strand, counting down.
ATCACCAAAGGAAATCAAATCAAAGTTTATTCTAGCTACTCATGTTATATTTTATACTGTATATTCCCTGTAGACTTGATTATGAGTTCTGAAGTCTCTTTCTTGAAAAGAAATAGCTTTTGCTGGCTGGCAGTCTATCTAGCTTTCCTGTTTTGGAATCAGGCACACAGTAGCAGTTCTTCACTCTTTATGTGGCGTTGGATATATTATGTACAGGGAAAAAAATGAAAATCAATCAACATGCAAACCACTGCCTCCTGTGCTTAGTGCTCACACACAGCCTCGCTGCTTAGGAGCACCGTGTAGAGCGGGGCCTGGCCTGGGTCCCTTTTATTGATGCTTCGTGGCATGATTGTCCATCAAATCCATAAAACAGAGAATAGGCTGAACTTAATTCCCTTGTTCCTTCCCAAGGGAATTGTCTGTGTTGAAATGTGGCAGCTTGTTCCTGTGTCACTGCACAAACAAGTCTGTGCTGTTTGGGGGATTCCAGGAGACAATCCCTCCAGTGGACAGCAGGCAGCATGGGAGACTTCACAACCTGGCTCCAGATTAATCATCGTTGCTTATAGTGCGTTCACTAAGTACATGTGCATAGAACACAGGTGAAACTGTTAGCTAAAACACTTTAACATTGGTACAAGAGTGTCCATCCAGACTGAGTGCGCTGAGCAAGAGTTGGAATGCTCCTTTCAGATTGCAGGAAGCCCCGTGGTTCAGTTCTTAATTCCCATGTTGAGCCAGTACATGACTTGTTGTCTTAAATGAGATTATGACACAGTGGTATTGTGCTTACCAAAAGCAGCACAATACCACTGCAACAAAATTAATGTTTTCAGGATGATTACCCATCAGCTGCAGGGCCATTTTCACCAGTGATGAGGTGGGGACCAGGCTATTTACACCTCAGCTGCAAATTAATTCTGGAGAGGAGTTCCAGGCCGGATAACTAGAGCTACTCTGGATATTGTCTGCTTTATCCTTGAGGTTTGTGGAGTGGAGCTCCTCACTCTTTTAAGGGAAGTCCCATGGGGTCTGTGACTGCTGCACAGGGGGGTTCTCCTGCTGGTGTTATTGCTGCTGTACTGCTGAAAAGTTACATGGGAGAATTTTGAAAAATGACACCTTTTAAAATCGATCCTCTCTCAAATGGTGTTGGATTTGTTCAATTTCATTATTTTTATTAGAGCTTTCTTTTTATGTAGCTATTTGTTAATATATATGCTTACTTTAGAAACACAGGCTCATTATATTAATTACTAAGAGATAATATGTGAGGAAAATGAATTCATATGCCTTTGTGTTTTGTAATACACATTTTGCACCTCTCCAAAGGAATATATTCAACATGTCTTGCTCAGTTTTGCTTTTGCTTTAGTCCCTTGGACCTTAATATCTTATTAACACATAGTCTTAGGAAGTTAATGAGGATGCACAGGGCGTTACACCTTTAGGTCATTAGTTCTACTCTCATGCAGATTGACAGTGCTGAAAAAAAGATTGTCCCTATAAAGAGTATTTAGTGCCCTCTTACATATGGATTTGACTGGTATCATCTGCCTTGCCTGTGACAGATATGAAGTCTTCCTCCCAGAACCCAGGAGGCCAGATCACTTGTTGCCTATTATCTAAACCAATGAAACAGTAAATAACTGGAACTGCAATTTTGGTACAAGTCAAGCAAAAGTTTGAACAGTGCACGTAACAATGGTAATAATATAGCAAGTGCAGCACTCTATGAAGTCACTGATGGTGACAGAAGAGGAGCAATAAAAAATAGAATAAATAGGCAGTTAACTTCATAACCACACAAACTACTCTGCATCGTTTGTGTATTGCTTTTCCCAGTGAGTTGTGCTAGCAATAGCAAACTAACAGTGGTGCGTATTATGAAAATAACCCACTGCAGAATGAACATCTGCTTTCAATTAAACAGGTGTATGGGAAATTCAGCATATTCATAAGCATAATTAAAGATTGTTATTACCAGGAAGTAGAGAGATACTTTAGTAACTAAATATATTTGAAAATTATTGCACTTTTTCTTTAAAAACTTAACTTACTTGTTTAAAAAAAAAAGTTATCAGTTGTCAAACTGATCATTTTGAGGTGTACATTCATAATTTAAGCAAAATTTGGGAGTGGAAAGACTCTATCTTTAAAATGCAGCCTATTTATTATTTTGAGGTTTTGATTAATGACTTAAGGTAATTCATATTTTCAGTGCTTTGCTAGATGTGCCATTAAAAGCTTCACTACCAGGAAGTAATGAGTTCTCTCCCTTTTGAAATACTGAACCTTAGGTGTCAAAAGCTCAGCATCCATAAATGGAGACACCTGAAACTGGTGTTCACCTTAGCAAACGTTGACCTTTTGCTTGTGCATCTCCCTAAAGGCATTTGACTGAAGAATCCCTACATGAGCCAGATATTGCCTAGGGAATATGGACTGAAATGTCAGAAGTGCCTGGAGAACTTACTGCTTGTGAACCTGGTTTTGATGAGACTACTTGAGACAACCAAGGAGTCCTCACTCCCCAAAAGAGTGAACTTGCAGGGCCTGTGGCACGAGTTGCAAGCTGATACAGTCACAGCTGATACAGATAGTCAAAGCCAGGCCAAGATAAGACCAAATGCATAGTGTTACAAGCAGTTGGTTTGCTCGTGGAATTTTTTAAATAAAAGGTCAACAACCCCTCCAAATTACTTTATTTTTGTAAAGACTTGACAAATATCATATAAAGTGGCAGAAATCTCCTGCGGAGCAGTTTGGCACCAGCCTGACATCTGTTAGGGGCTTCTTTGCTTTTTTTAGGGGCTTTGTTATTGGACAACACATATGGGTAATACTGAAGCTCCTGGACACTCACCTGTTGTGGTTGGGCTTTCTGTTAAGTGTTGCCTCCCTCCCTTCTTTGGATGACCTACCTGTTTGAATACTGAAATAAGTACTGGTTTTGTCTGTTTTTTTCACTCATGAAAGGAAAAGCTCTGTGAGAGTCTTGTATAAATTCTGGAGAGCTAGGTTCAGTCAGCATCTGAACCAAGAAGTATTTCATAAAATCACACTGACTTTCCTTGACTTGCCTGTACCCATTGGTATGACAGGGGGTGGGGAAGAGATATTGTTGATATGGTATTATTTCATTTTTTTCTCCTCTGTTGCTAGTAGTTTAATTGTTCCCTTTACTGCAATCCACTTGTATACATTCTTCTGTGGTTTATGCCTCAGTCATCATCTTCAGCTGCATAAATTGGCTGACTTGAAAACTGCTGATACAGACCTGTCATGGTCTTTTCCTTAGCTTTATAAATGATGTTTTCCAGGTGAAGGACATTGTGTTAATGGACATTCTGTATATGCCTCCTTCACTTCAGACTGTGTTGTCTGAGAGATGTGAAAAGTCAAAGTGAACTTCATACTGCTGAACACAAGCAGGGAGAAAGATTAAAACAACGATATCTGGGAAGCCCCACAGTATGAATGGAAAGTTAATGTAGATCTTCATCACAGACCTGTACCCAGGTCTTTGTTTATATCTTTCTTACCCAGGAATGAACAGAGAAAATGCTATCATTAATTTTCAAATTAAGTGAGCCTTAATATTAGCTTCTCTAGCTCCTTCTGCAGTGGGGTCATCTACGTGGTTCATAAGGTTAGGCTGTCGGAACACCATACAGAACACTGAGCCAGGCAGCAGCTTAGTTGAGTGGCAAAAAGTGAGCACTAAGCCCTGTCTTATCCTTGGACATTGGTGCAGGGAGAACTAGATTAATCTAATGAATTTCTAAAGGTCCATACTTCATCTAGTTGCACTCCCTTCTTCCTCCAGTTTTCTATGGGATGTCCATGTAGACATGTATGTATTTTCAAACAACTATTTCTCTTCCATTGTGTAGTTTCATCCCCTCCCTCTTTCCAACAGCAGAGCAGACTTTGGCCTGTTGAGTTCAAGAAGAGGTAAAAATGAAGAGCAAGTGGGTGAAATACCGCCCTTGTTCGCTCCAGGTGAATCTGAGGTAGTTACTAGAACATTATGAAAATGGAGTTTTCATCCCATGGGCATATCCTTTTAATTTAGAGACCATACCAAATGTAAAAAGGTTGAGGGGAGCAGAGTTTAAATTTAATGAGACATTTTGATTTCAGAGTCCCTAATTTCATTTGACTTCAGTTACTTCAGAGTTTTCACTGGATAGTATAGCACTGCTGAGACAGTGGAAATTAGGTGCTTTGATAACTTTCCATACAGAAAATTGAGGAATAGGGTATGTTATCTTATGTCTGGATTTTTGTAAATCTACATTACTCAGTGGAACAAAGATCTTTAGGAAAGCTTTCAGGCAGTCTGGGTGTTTGCCTGGAGTAAATAGGTTAGATTGCATTTTCAGACAAACCCTCAGCCAGAGTAACCCAGCTGAGTTACTGTACAGACTTTGGACTCTCACAAGCAGAAGTGCCAATGAAATCTAGTCAAATAAATCCATTAGAATTCTTTTTTCCTTTGTCCTTTAACCACTACGATACAATCTTCTTAAATGGACATACAAATTATTGGGTTAATACAGTTTATAATTACCTTTTCTTTTAAGTAATTAATTGGCACTTGTAATAGCTAATTTTAGCTAGTTTATTATAAAGCTTGAGGTAACCTTAGATATTTTGTCTATTATTCTGACTTCTTTGTACAAAGGCTTTGACTGAAGACTGCTTCAAACTGTTATCAGCTACTCAAAAGTTCTATGTTCTCTGTCACTGCTCCACGGAGAATACAGATTATTTAGGTTTGGGGTTATTGTTAGAAGTCACTGGTGAATGAGATTCAAGTCAAGTTGGAAAGTGAAGAGAATTCATTTTTAGTATCTTGAAAAAGAACTAATCAAATTGTAAATACATGAAGTAGAATATGCTGAATTGACTTTTCTCCCCTATTGATCTATTGCCAATTTATAAGGTGCTTTGAAGTAGAATAGTTAGAGAAAATATGAGATTTTAGGTCATTTGGAAACTTCTGTTTTCGAAGAGGTGCAGCTTTTGCATCTCTTAACAGCAGCACTTGGACTCTTTGGAAAACCCACCTGTTTTTCCAGTATTCTGATGTAGAGAGTGATCTCGTACTTGGGCTCAGCAGAACTAATTCAGACACTTTTCTGGTGTGGTTTTGCAGGGCTTTTATTTCTTTCTTCATGCTATCACTACAAGTGATCTAAATTTGAGAGAGAGAGAGATATGAGTTTTAATTTCTATGTTTATTTTCACAGCAGTAGGAGTGTTCATCATACTTCAGAGAATGACCAAAAGATTAAATTCTGCTCTCACTTGCACACCTTTTAATTTGGAACAACTTCAAGGGAGTTAGTCCAGACTTAATATTATAGGTGAAAACAGGAGAATTTGGCTCGGTATGGGTTTGATTCTGCTTTCAGCTGTGGCTGCTGACATTGCAGTTCTTATTTGATTCAAAACCTGGGGTTAAGTGCATGAGCTGTGTGGTAACGTCCTTTCTGGGTGGAAATTATTGCAGAACCATTTAAATAAAGTCTTAATCAGGTGCCATACAAATTTCTGATTAAGGTTTGTAAATAACAAACCTGAAGTTAAAACCAGCAGGGCATAAGAAATTTCCAGAGCAGTGAATACAAAATCATTAATCTGAACCGCTTTTAATTTCTACTTGGAATTTGTTAGTAAAGTAGTTAATTAAATTGTGGTCCTGCCTTTAGAAAAGAATCTGCTGTGAGCGTACACTCATTTTTTGCTAATCAGAAATGTCAGGCAATAGTACCCATAGAAACAACTTATCAATTAACCTTTGGATAGGGGATAAAAAGTCTCGGGAAAAAGGTTTGCTTTCTCATATATGGCAATCACTACGGCACAGGAACAGGAAGAACACCGTTATGGAAGCTGAAATACATGGGAAATCACCCAATAATGGAAGACTGAGTGTGGGGAGCTGGGTCTGAGCAGTGCTCTTCATATCCTCATAACTACACACGGCTCCTGTCTGCGGGGTATAAAGCAGAGATAGTGGAGATTCGGTGGAGTCCTGCTGATGGAAAAGCAGATTGAACAGGGTCAGAATGAGGACCATGAGTTTTCTTGTGTTTCCTTTCTATTTGTCATCTGGGTTTGCTTCTATTCCCAACTCATTTTGTAAAGGCAATCATGTCGATGTACTGGCTTGGTACTGGAGAACTCGTATTTTGGGAAAGGGTCTTCTGTATTTTCAGTGCAGGGTATACTCAGGCATAATTAACTGCTTTTTTATCACTACTAAGGGAAAAAGCTACCGATCACTCAGGTCGATGGGGTTAGTTGTTTTGCTGAGGCTAACGGTGTAATTACAGTGGTGATGAGCAGGAGAGCTCCTAGGAACCCAGGTCCTCCTGGGAAAGAGAGCAGATAAGGCTTGGCATTAGGGTGGTAAAGCTGCTTCTTCGGGATGGAAATAGCCTTGCCTGAGGCAACATCTGGAGGAGACTTAGGATGCCTGTTAGTTATCTAAAGAGATTAGGTGTTAATGATCTTTGCTGTTATAAATATGTGTGGGAATGTAGATGAAAAGCCTGTAAATTGCTCTTCTAACTGCCCCTGTGCTGGGCTCTGGAACGACTTCCCAACTACTCTTTACAGGAGTGTCCCTGTAGCACGAATTAAGGAATTTCTTAAGACTCTCCATGCAGCAAAGCTCAAACATGCAGCCAAGAATTAAGATCCTTTTATAGTTATTTTTACATATTCATTAATTTAAGGAAATAAGTTCTTTACAGCAAATAAACACAGGGTATGTGAAATGAATATTGCATTGCTTAAAAAAGGGAAACAACATAATGTGTTGTGTGTGTGCCTGGAGTATCCCCAGTGCTTATTTTCCAATTAAGTGAAAACCCACAGAAAAATAGAGAATATATAAAAAGAGTATCTCTGCAGTCACATCCAGGATATTGGTAGAAGCAACTAACAATAATGTTTGTCTCACAAGAGTATTGTGAGAATTAACTCATATCTGCAAAAATGCTTTTAGTGGTGAGATGAAAGACCCTGCACAAATATAAAGCATTTTAATATTTTGAACCAGTCTGTAAAATTTATTTTGCTCTAATCCCATTGCTTTTGCTGGAATTACTTACATCAGAAGATGGAAATAACAACAAGGGTATTAAGGACACTGTCTTTTGTTGAACATGAGAAAAGTCACTGCTTGTTGCCACTAAAAATAACCTGTGCTAGTGAAATGCACTTCTGCATCTTGGCCAGCACCTGGGCCATTGAAAGTTGATGGATTTTCACCTCCAGAGGTTAAAGATTAACAAAGGTCTGTTGACTCACAGCAGGACAAGTGATAGTGGTGGCTTTCAGTGGCACCTCCCTGTCTTCCTTTAAAATCTGTATCCAAAATCAAACCTAGGACTAGGAGCACTGAGCTGTGTAGAGCTTCAGGCATAGACTTAGGGTGTCTAGAGCACAACGAGAAGCCCTTTTGATAGTAGAAACTGAACAGAAAGAGCTTGTGGCTTCTTATCCATTCTGTGCTTTCCTTACAGAGGAAAGTAATTAACTTTACTGATTAATTAGTGAGGCAAAAGAGAAGGTGCATAGAAGGAATGGAAATAGAGGGGTAAGAGAAGTTGTTATACAGCAAAGGAATCCTGAAAGCTCATTCCAGACTAAACTTCAAACTCAAATCATTCTATTTAAAGATTTTGCTCCACTGAGCTGTAATTTACCCTTCTGGATACTCTGTCAGGAATTGACAGTATTCATGTTTTGTTTCCAGATGAATGAGCCATCATGCATAGCCTGGGAGGTGGAGCTGTACGAGCAGCATGGTGTATGTATGGTGGGAGAGCACACTGAAAATCAGTGACTGGAGAAGAAGATTTTAATATGAAAAAGTAAGAAGGAGAGGGTTGGAAGTAAAGTGTGACAGAGGACCTGTATCCCTGCCTGTGGTCTTATTTCAAGGCACAAGGAAAAATAATTGCTTCAGGAGTTTAGCAAGAAATCTTTACTGAAAGTGGTTGCAGCCAACAACTTGTCTGGGAGCGTTGGTTGTCACTTATCTGACGTGTAACTATTAATCCTCAGCAATGAGTATAAATAAACCATTCCCTAGAGAAAGCAGAGTCTGAACCATGCAGGAGCTGGAGAAATCTTTTTTGATAAGCCAGACTTAATGCCCTGGGACAGGGGAGACTTGGCAAGTCACTGGACACAGCAAGGAGCTGGTGTTATCTGAGTGGGGTTGGTGTGACAGAGAAAACCACAGTACTGGGAGTTAGCTGGAGTCTGGAAAGGGAAAGAACTGGTTCAGGGGCTATACTGAATGCACAGGTATAAGAATGGCTTGAATCAAGGCTCTGTCTTCAGGACTATTTTTCCCTAAGTTCATAATACAGTTTCTGTGGAAGTATATGGGGGGTCTTTCTGGTTAGTTAAACATTAGAACAGTACTTAAAATCAGTGAAAGCACAATGTTTTTAGGCTTTTAATGATACATTATATCATAGTGTGTGGCTTTTCACATGCAAGTTGGAATTTGACAAAACTGCAGAGATCAGTAGTGCTTGTGTTGGTCTCTCACAACTGCATACAGGGAAAAAAAAGGTTGGGCAAATATGATTTTGAGACCTAAATGTAGAAATATTAGCTTTCACAGTGTGATATAAAGTAACTAATCTTCTAGAGAGTCTGTTGATATGATATGACAGTGCAGAATTTTTATCTCATCAGTGAGCGATATTTTGCATATGAAATTTGCAAACACAATATGTTTTTGTCATATAAAATACAGTTAATTTCACTCACTGCCACAAGGGAAATTTTGAGGTAATTTTGTCAACATGCTCTGTAATGAAATGAATTTGGGGGCTCCCAAGCTCAGTAACTTTCTCAGAAGAAATAATACTTCTTAGTCTCACTCTGAAGGTTGCTGGCAACTATAAAACCTATAAATACTTTAAACGGTAACATTTTAAAAGGTTAGAAATGAGGCATGAAGAAATTGGCTGCTCCTTTCTCTCGTTTCACAAATGTGAAAAAATAACAGCACAGGGAAATGGGAGAGGACTGGTAAACAAGCAAAACCCAGAGCAAACGAATCCAGCTCAGAGCGAGGCGACTGAGTTTTAGCAAATGTGACTAAATCAAAATCATTTTTGCGAGGATGGGTGATCCAAGACGCTGGCAGCGTGTAGGTATCACGTCTGTCGTGAATGGCTGGTTCACTGGTAGGTATCCCAGGTGTTGTTGCATCTGTCCTAGTCAATACCTGGCAGGATGTCCAAGGTTGACATCCAGCAGCTGATTTGGAAGGAACCGATGTCATGGGAGTGCTGAAACATAAGACCTGGTCTTTGGACCAGAAACAGGAGGTCATTGCAGTTCACATAGCTACCTGTCCACAAGCAAACTCCTTCCTTCTGGGAAGCCTCTAGCTCATGGAGAGTCCTGCAGCCTTCCCCGTGGCCTGCAGTTCCCAGGCAGAACTGGATGTGGTGGGATTTAGCTATTTTAGGGAGGTGGAAGCTCCCTGCTCACACTGGAGCCCAGCCAAAGGGAGGGGACTGTATCTGCATTGAAAAAATCGGTGTGAGGCAGCACGGGAGGCACAGCACTGGTCAGGCCAAGGACCAAATGCTCTGGCACTACTTGCAGCAGTGAGACTGGGCACAAGGCTCCACACCTGCATGTGAGGGCAGGTCAAATAACCTCTAGCCTGTGCCCCTGGCTCAAGCTCTAATCACCCTGCTTAGATGGAGCCTGGATGGAGGTAACATTAAGAACCAATAATAACATATAATGCTCTTATTTTCAAATGATCCTTGTGTAGTGGTATAAGTTGGAGGAGACCTTAAAGCTCATCTGGTTCCAACCCCCTTGCCATCAGCAGGGACACCTTCCACTAGATCAGGTTGATCAAAGCCTCATCCAACCTGGCCTTGAACACTTCCAAGGAGGGGGAAGATCTGAAAAGTACTGAAATGCCATCTAAAATAAAGGCTCTGGCATAATATATGGGCCCCAAATCAAACGTTACTGGTATTTCTGTGTCCGTGCTATTCGGGGGACAGTGGAGATGCAGGCTGGCCCCTGGCAGTGCTGTCCTCTAGCAAAAGGCCCCAACTGCTCCCATGTTTCCCCTGGAAGTTTGGACTTGGTTTTGTGCAGCTTTTTACTGCAGTGAGAGGTGCTGAAAAAATTTCTAGTACATAGATGGGATGAGGCGAGGCCCAAGTGTTTCCATGCCAATGTTACATAATCACGGGCAAATTAAAGTTTAATGATTTGACTTACTCAGGTTTTGTAAGCCACAAAGATAGCACACTTAAGTGCTTAATCTCTTTGCACCATTGACTTTAATTAAACTCATCTGCAGCTTATGAGTTTTGGTGAGCTTATTACAAAAACACACAAACAAAACTTTGCTTCTGTGGTTGAATTACCCTGAACTCCCCATTTCTGCATTTTTGCTGTTTCATGTGGCCCTGTGAACAAGCAAATTAGAAGTAAATGTTAGGCAAATTATTGCAATGAAGGTGTTACTCAAGTCACGCTGGATTGAAGGGAAAAGTGGCTACATTCTGATTTTTATCAGAAATACGTCTTTGCACAGAAACCCTGGTAGGCGTGAAATGAGAAAGCAAGCGTCCTGTTTTCATTGTGAATCTCTGGATCTCAGGCAAACACTGTTTCCAGAGTCTGCTTCTGATAGATTATTGGAACTAGAGTGGCATTTGAGGTGCCTGGATAAAGAGGCAATAAAAATATTTTCTATTTGTTTACACTGAAAAATATCATATACTGAACTGTCAAGTTTGAAAAATTGATGCTTCTGACTTCACAAATATTCAGCAGCCTAATAGAAATGTCAGATATGTGCAGTTTGAGAGAGGAAAAGGAAAAGAAAAAAATCAACCACACAACAAAAATGTTCATTTATTTTCAGCAGCTTTGATTCTCCCTCACGTAAGTGATGGATCCAAAGACCAAGAAAGTTTACAGAGTTTTTTTCTTCTTGATTTCAGTGATTTTTGATTAAGCACTGCTGAATATTAGAGTTGAGTATCAGCTCTTTTACCATCACTAGTTCTTCTTGCAGAAAAATTGATGTCACATGAATTGAGATGCATAGCATTAAAGGCCAGCAGCTGAAGCTCTTGCAGCAGGTTCTAGCACAGGAGCGTGTGGTTTTTGTGACCAGGTAGAACCATCCTGGCTCTGACCACTGCCTTCATATGTACAACCACTGCTTCTAAACGGCTGAACAGCAGCTTAACTCCCTCCCTGCTGATCAGCTGAGATGGGGCCACTCCTGCTCTGGCAAGGTGTGTTAGTTCCTGTAGGTGTAAATGTCGTGCAGAGCTGAAGGTGGGTAAAGCAAAAAGCTTTACCTGCCACTGGGCTGCCATGAAAAGCACCTGACTATGGAAAATACATGGTTAATGTGCAAGATTCTACCCCTGCTCACATGCAGGTTGGAGAGTCGTGTAAAGGGCAGGAGCAGTCTTCTTCCTTTTCATTATTTTGAAATATTTTTTGTAATTTACTGCTACTTTCTGCTTCAGAAAGGAAAAAAAAAGTCACTTACCTTAATAGTGGGAGGGTTGAATTGATTTTTCATAAGTTTGGCTGAAATTGCAAACAGTAGTTAAAAATGGGACTTTTGAACTGTTAGGGTCAAAATCTGGGAATGTGGAAACTGAGTCACTTTGATCAGCACAGATACAAGGATGGTCTGGGGCAGGGAACAGCCACCACTGGTAGAAAATGGCTTTTTTTTTGCCTTACTGTTGTGCATTTCCAGAGCTGGACATTCTGCACTTGCCCCATTGCTGCAGATACCATGTACATACAGTCATACACAGTGAAAAGACAAGAAAAAGGTAAAAGTTCTGAAATTAAAGCTTGTTGGGATACAAGAAAAAGTCTCATTCTTGCTTCTTTCCATTGCTCTGAAAACAGACTTCGGTCTCTGATTTCTAAAATGGCACAAGCCACAATGGATCAGTTTTGTGATGATCTTTGTTTTCTCAGGTAATAGCTTAGGACAGATTATTCTTTGGGCAATAGCTGTGTTTAGGTTTAATTGTATAATTAGAGTGAATGCATGTAAATCAGATAAATGGGACATAATCAGTTATAGGATTTGGTGGCAAATGCACACGGTGCATATGAAGTACAGGGTTTTAAGGTTCAACTAATGGAACTGTCAGCAAGCATTAAGGATGATAAAGCTGCAGCTTTCAAGACCTGGCTATAGGGAACAGGAAGAATTGGGTATGCATTAAGAATGTTCACCCACGTGGCTCTCAGCTGACAGACTGGAGGGGGCTGGACCACTCGGTCCGTGTCCTGCTGCCTTGACAGTAGACAAAGGCATTCAGGTATCAGGAAGGAAACAAATTGCCACTGGGGACACCCTGGATTTCGGGGACTATTTATTTTCAGTATGCCATTTCTTTACCAGACTAATGTTTAATAAACTAAATTTCAAAAGGAGTGTGGTATCAAAATATTGAACTAGGTTAAAGTATTAATGTCTTCTCTGAGGCAAAGCTCATTGTTTATCTAGCCCAAGCAACCTACCCTGTGTGCAAAGTGTCCCTGGATGTAGGGGAATTAAGTCAAATAGGAATTAAGTCAAAGCTTACAAGTTTAGAAATTAATGTCTGTTTAACTGTTACTCATTTGCTGAAAAAATAAATTGGTCTTGGGAAAAAAACCCAACAAAGCAAACAACAAACACACAAGAAAAAAAGAAACTGGTCTTGGAGAATGGGCATTGCTGTGGGGTCGTAGTCTCTGACAGTCGGTAACTTTTGTTCACACAAGCTAAATGGTACAATTTTTAATTACCATAATGCTCAGATCACTGTAATGGCTAACAGGATCTTTGTGTTGTTGCAAATCTAATTCAGTTTTTTAAATAGTTTTGGTGGAAACTTGTGAGCAGCCATACTGTCATTATGCTGTGGTTCTTCTGAATAGCATTGAAATTTGCAGGAGAGAATGAAAGTACTGCACAGATTAAAGATTGCCATGCTACAGCCAGGCTATCCATAGCTGGTTGGGTTGGCTTTTGTTTGTGAGCTTGGGTTTCTAAATTGCTGCATTTTGGTACTCCCTTCTCAGAACACCACTGGCTGCAGGGACACGAGAGTGTGCAAGGGAGTAACAAATGTCCTCGCACGACTGAGTTTGCTTCTGGGTCCCCATCTGAAGAGGGGAATCGCTGTGCAGTAGTCTCGGGAGAGATCCCCAGCTGACTCTCCCATTGCAGGCAAAGCAGTGTAGTGTTCTTAAAAAACAGTATATATTGCTCTTTGAAAGAATGTTCTTAGTTGAAAAATGGGTGCCTTGGACTTTGAGACTATTGAAAGGAAGAAAAGAAAATAGGAAAGTTGATTGAGGCAGGTTATATTGAACTGCCTGGAAACTCTGTGGAAGTAGAGCTTTTGAAAAAACAGCAGGGGTACAACAGATAAATAAATCAGCAGCAGAATTGCCAGTAACTGTCAAATCAAAAGCAGCAGTAAAACAGAAATATACAGTCAGTATCAGTCCGAATAGGCGTTTGTTAAACACACCAAGGACAGGCGGAGAGTTGTGTGAAGCCATGACATCAGGGATGTTTTCAGAAGATAACTGTTCTCGTTAATATTAGCTGGTAGTTAACATTCTGTTATGAGGAATATGACTATTTAAATCAAATTAATAAGGAAAGAGCACCATGAAACCATTTTTTAGAAAAACAAAGCAGTTAACTTGTTGTGTTTGATGGAGTGATCCTGCCATCCCCTTTTCATGCAGTTTCCCCTAATGGAGTCTGCTAGGAGCTGAGGCTATCAAGAGGTGACTGCAGCATTTAGGAAAGTATCAAATCAGATGGGGACCTAACCTGGCTGTGCTCTCCTTGGGTACTGCTGATAGCTGAAAACCCTTCATTTCCCCACCACAAATATTTTTGCAAAGTCAGGGGTGGTGGATTCCCCCCACTCAGTCTGTACAGCTTTGGTTCACACACACAGAGTACTGTTCCCAGCGGTGCTGTTTCTTAGTAAGGTTGTGGAAGATGCAGATTATCTTGTAGATCCATACAAATCAAATGCATGCTACAGGAATGGCAATAAGACATAGAAGTGTTTGGTGGCTGCCCACAACAAAGCTGAATTTGGTAGAATATTGTCTAATACTATGTGTGGATAATGAATCGTGGCTGTGACCAGGTTGTGTCCATAATTAGGTTTTTGAGTTTTCCAGGCTATTAACTCTGGCAAGCTCCTAAGGAACTGGCTGTGCCCTGGGCTGCAAACAGGAACTTGTGAGATGGGTTTGGGTGGTGGTGAAAGGACAACAGCTGGGTAACAGCTGGGAGTCCAACCACTTCACCTGCTGGTGAATTCAGAGCCTTATTTTATTAAGATTTGGGTAATTTTAGCTAGATGAACTGATGATATTAGACCATCTCTCTGTAGCTATTTTTTGTTTGTTGGTTTGTTTGGGTTTTTTATAGTGCCTCTCACTTCTGCAGGGCGTCTCTTAGTACACTTGCTGTGATTTCTGCAATTCCTGTAGCACTGCAGGAACAAGCCACCTGAAACGCTCACAGAAAATCTTCCCCAGGCCTCCAGCAGGCTGCCTGGATAAGCACGCTCGTGGAGTGGCTTTTGAAACAGAAGCCAGAAACTGCATACTGCTGCTTCCTTCATGGCATGGGGAATATTCCATCAGGGTCTTTTTTAATATACTACTTTGTTTTCTCATCTGGGATTATAGCTGATAAGGACAATCTCAGACTTTCTCTAACAGTGCAGTGAAACACTGTGCAAATGTCTGCTTCTCTGTATGAAAAAAGTCTCTAAACTTGTGCAGTTTCTAAAGCCAAGCCAAGTTGAGAGAAGCTGTGGTACCAAACATGCATTATCAAAGTTCACAGCAGTTGTGGCTTTCTTTTCCTTTCTCTCATCCTTTAAGACACTGAAGCAGCACACTTCAAGGGTTTGACAAGAAAGAGACATATATTCCCTTTTGTGCAAATCTGCTTGGTGCTTATGAACACTGTTCAGTGTAAAACCACATTAAGATACTTCCCTAGTGGTTAGGCTCTGACAGAAGAAAACAAAATTAATTCCACAACAAGAAAAGAAAGAGAGAAAGAAAGAAAGAAAGAAAGAAAGAAAGAAAGAAAGAAAGAAAGAAAGAAAGAAAGAAAGAAAGAAAGAAAGAAAGAAAGAAAGAAAGAAAGAAAGAAAGAAAGAAAGAAAGAAAGCCATCTTGCAACTCTGTCACTCCAAAGACCAAAGAATACATTAATTAACATTAATTAACACATCCTGTTGAATGGGGTAAATGGATGAGATGTGTATCAGGGGGAGGGGGGAGGAAGTGTTCAAAATTAAAATAGGACAGCAGAGATACAGGTTTCCATAACAGAAGTCACCTGGCCCTTTGGAGTCTGGCCCAGAGCCCAGTGTGTTTCAGAAATCACAGAATCACATTAGGGATTGGTCTCCTTGGCCATGCAAGGGGTGAGTGAAGCAACTCCCAGTGAGAGCCTCTCAGTCCTTCCAGAAAGCTCTTGACCAGGAAATCAACGAGGGATTGTTCTGGAACCTAACCTCCTGCCTCAGGTGCTGCAGTACTCCTTGGTGTGTGACCTAGACCTGAATTTTGGGCTCTCTTTAAGTCGATATTTATATCATCACAATGTCCTATGCACACAGGTTCCTTAGGAGACCTCCTTGCCAAGATTTACAAACAGTTGACACAGTAAATGTGTGCTTTGTGTTTGTTTGTACAGGGACAGTTGCTCATTGCACATCTCTGGGTATTCATCAAAGATGCATTTAATGTGGCTCTGCACAAGAAAATCTGGAGCCTTTTTCTGTACCCAAAAGCCCACGAGAAGGTTTACAAAAAGGCGACGGATTTGGGCAGAAGAACAGTAGGATGTGACAGTATTTGGTCAGCTTCACTCAAAATCACAGACCTCAGAAAATGCCACTTTTGAAAAACTTTTTTTTTTTTTGAATGAAACATCTTTTGCTTTCACGTTAAGATATTCAATAAGTAGTATAAAAACAAATAGAGGTGCCATTTAGAAACACAGAGGAGCTATTTCTCTCTTACAATCAAAATGTTTCAGTCTTATTGCTTTGTCTTGGAATTAAATTTGTCAAAATTGATATATTCTGCACAATTTTTCGTTTTTTTAGAAAGATCCTTTGCTCCAGAAAACTAATAATTGGATTTTTGTTGTTGTTGCCTGTTATAATCTGGATATTTTAGGATTTTATCATCCTGAGGAAAAAAAAAAAAAAAAGGGACAGTACTCTGATCACATTTAAGCTATGAAAACTAGGGGTACAAAAGTCAAAGTATTCTGGATTTCAGATTATAAACCTGCGGTCATGGTTCAATTGACATTATTGAGGTTACTTGTGTTATTCTTCTGCTGAGTTTTAACAGCTTTTTGTGACTAATCTTACTGCCCATTAAAGCATTTGTCATTGGGAAGAGGTGGCTCTCTCTCTATGTTCATAGTGTTACATAGGGCAACCTCTTATCAGTGTAGAAGAAAATACCTGTTACCATATTTTGAACATGTGGCAACTAATAAAGTACAGTAGTTGTGCTGGGAGAAACGTGTGGCTGGGAAATTATTAAAAATAGTGTTTGAAAACCCCAAGAAATTACTGATTTTGTATATATTCCTTATGTCTAATAATGGCTCTTGACTTTTGACAGCTGTTTCTGTATAATTTTCAAGGTTAAATTTTCTACTACTGCAGCTATGCATGTCTGAATATTGTTTATCAAATGAATTATTTAACAATATTTTAAGTCAATTATCAGCTGATACATCAGAGAATATTTTTTTCTGCTAACTCACTGTGCTTCTCCAATGGCATGTGAATAAACAAACACAGGATGCAGTATAATTTTTTACAATCCTTTTAATTAAAAAAAGAGGCCAAAAAAAATGCAGACACACAAAAAAGAATGGTAAAACGGGCACATAAAAAAGAATAGTATCTATAGATACAAATGCTGGCACAGATTTAGTCACAGTAGCCAGACTACCAGAAATAAACTGGCATCTGTAAGTGTGCTTTGCTGCAAAACAACTAACTGCAACTAATTGGCTGCATTATAGTGTCTGTGTGTTGGGAGAAAGCACCTGAATCCTTGCCTACAGCCAGCTAACGTCGATTTTCTATAGCTGGGTAAGTTCCTAAATGTTCCCAACTGACAGTGTACTTCACAAATCCCGTGCCTCTTTTTAAACAATGAAGAAAAAACCCACAAGGTCCAACTAATGTACTTGTTCTGTTCGGGCAGCAAGTTCGTGGTCCAGTACGTGTGATCCCTGGTGTGTAAGTATGGAGGAGGACGTGTGCTTTGAGACCTGCACAGCACTGGGATTGCCACAGGCAGCAGCCTTTGTTATGAAGTCAGGGCATCCTGGTTCTTTAGTCCATGAAGATTCTTTACATTTGCAATGAAAATGTAAACTTGTAATTCTATTCTGTAATTTGCCATAGAGAGAATCAGACCCTGAACTTGTATCAATACTGTTCCAGCTGATCAGGGGTTCATAGACTTCACTGATAGCAGATGCTATGGAAACTTTTCCTATATGTCCTATATTTCCTAACTATAAAGCCTTTTCCCTTTGCATGTCCTCAAGCTCAGATTTAGAGTTCATCCTCAGTATTCAGATTTTGTTTTTTTAAAAAAGTAAGATTCAAAGCTGGATTAAGTTTTGTCATGGCAATCTTGAGACCTGCCTTTTCAGTAACTCCAGAATCTATGTACGTGTCTGATTTTTGGTCTAGGCACCACAGCAATGCCTGCCCTTCTGTGGTGGAAACTAATAGCATCTGGGATTTTCAACTGCATGTAGTGTCTTACTTTAAACATCCACAAAGGTGTAGTTTATTCAGAGATCATACTATGTAATTACATGGTGTACTTCTCCACATCAGTGGCAGACACACTTCGTTCAGGTTTATTGAGTTCCCATGGTAGAACACAGGGCATTGGTGTGTCCACAGCCTTGTAACTCGGTCTGATTTCTGCTCTGTTTTGGGTACACACTGCAAGCCTGGCCAGGAACAAGATGCAGGTTTTTGCTGAAGTTCTGAACTGACCTGTGGACCCCTCCATCATGGTTATTGCAGCTGATGCCTTGGAGCAGTTGTCTATTGCAAAACAGGCAGTTGGGTTAATGACAGGGGACAGGTGAGTGTCAGTAAAAGCATTCTCATCCTTTCAGCATCTGCTGTGATAATGTCACTGTTTCACGATTTGATTGTGTTATTAATTAAGTACATTATTTCCTGTGTCTGTACATCTCCTTTTGTTCCTTCCCATGTAAGTTCTTTCCCCTGGATGTATGTAGTTATTATTGCAGTAGCACCTTAGAGGGCTAAAACACAGCAGGCATCCTACTGTTTTAGGTAGAGTTAATTAAGTTTCCTATTAAATGTGTTTAATACCTATTAAATGTGCATTATCTGGCACATAATAGCCCCTGGCAAGAATGCAGGACCCCACTGTGGTAGGCAAGACTGTTTTCTCCCTGCTTTATAAATTCTGAGTAGATGAGCTGTTACATGATGGCAAAGAACGGAATCAATTTTGGTGCAAGCACTTGGAGAGGCACAAAAGTTAGATGGAGTAAATCTGTGAGATCCTAGCCAAGAATTTATCTGGCACTTAAGTTTAAAAAAAATTATTACACTGGGTCAACTTCAGTACCCTTCCCACCACTGATCTAGAAAACACAGTCTAGTGCACATATAGCATTGGGAAAAAAGGTCTTTTGCAGCAGAGACAGCTTAAATTCTGTTTCCATTGGAATGGAAAGGTGGCATTGTCCTTGGTTTTGGCTGATGTCCGTGGTTCCTAACATATAACTACTGCTACCAGAAAAGCTAGGCTCACTTCTGGCAAAAATAAATTAATTTGCAAGTTTAAAAACTCTGCTCTTGAATACTTACTTCTGTTTGCAATTCTCTCCTACCCCTCAAAAAACAAAACAGAAACCCCCCCAAAAAACCCAGACCCAACCAAACAAAAGAGAAAACCACCCTGGAAAATGCACCAAGAGAACATGACAAGGTGTTTGACCCATTTTCAGAGGTGCTTCTTGGGGATATGGTCAACATTTGAGCATTCAAGGGCTCAGCTGGAATGAATTGAGTGTCACTCAGTAGGGATATTGTGAGGAGGGAGCACAGGTGATTTCCCCCTTCTGCTCTGGGAAATTGTTTCCACTTTTCAGAGACACCAAGGAGACTGCTTTGCACCTTTTTTGTTTCTTTGTTTTATTTTTTCCTCTCTGGTGTTGAACGCCTGTGAGACGCAACTCGCAGCATGCAGTACAGTGAGTGAGGCTCCTCGTGGCTGTTGGAGGGACAGGAATGTGGTGGTGTTCTACAGTTGTCTTTTAAACAAACTCTTGGTTTGTTAGTTCTCCTGTCCCATTGGTCCTGCAGGCACACAGACCTCATTTTACTGAAAAGGATGTCCTCCTCCCAGGCTTCCAGGTGCTTGATCCTCAATCTGCAGCAAGTGCTGTGTTGTTAGAGGCCCTACACAATTTCATTTGCTAGATTTTCTGTCCTGTCATTCAACTTTTGATTACCTATTTCTTTAGTTTTGTGACAGTCACATCTAAAAT
This sequence comes from Caprimulgus europaeus, assembly GCA_907165065.1. The sequence goes on along the minus strand of OU015543.1, from coordinate 805,168 downwards.
TTCCCACTGAAGTCAGCGTCCTGATTAAAACATTATGAGATGTGCTAGAAACTCCTGAGGGCCACTGCCTAGGAAAGCTTAGTCATTAAAGAGACCTGGGGTGGGTGAGGAGAATAGAGTATACTGAAAGAAAACTGGGATTTAATGCAGTGAGAGAGGTCATGAATGACTGCTGATCACTGCACAGAGAATTGTAACTTTGACTTTTTCAGTCTAGTTATATGACCCTTCTGTAATCTTGCTAAAGTAGATATGTTTTTTGAGGACCACCAACTGGTTTTGTCACTGCTCAGACTCCTAAGGTGCTCAGTACAACAAACTGTTGTCCCAAATCAGGATCCCCACAGGGGCTCAAAGCACTGTAGTTGATTTATTTATGTGTGTTTCCTCCTGCAGATGCATTCCATAGATGGACATTGAGTGGCATGAGTGAAATAGTAAATGTTTCACTGTCGGATAAAGTCAGGGAAAATAAATCTATATTTATGAATTTGGTTTTGTTTATCTTTCTAGCAAAGATAAATATATTAATTTGTGCAAATCCAAGAAGCAGTAAATAAGAACGCAGACAACCTTAAAAGGTCAGGCAGAGTATGATCCAAATAAGGTTTTCTGCATTATATCTACTTTCTCCCTAATTGGAAGGGTAAGCAGATATTATAGTGCTGCTTTCTTAACTGTTTAGGTGAAAAAACATGGGGTTTTTTTTAGTAAAAATATGACTGTCCTAATGACTGCAGTGCAAGCTGGAATCTCTAGAATGTTTGTGTTGCCTGCACACATAATAGCCTAACCTCTTCTAAATATTTATGATTTCACTAATGGGTGGCAAAATGATAAACCAAATACTAAACAACTTGCCTGCTAATAATGTGTTCTCTCAGAACAAAAATAGACCTCTCTTTTTTGCAGTTCTCAGTGGATGCTATAGGTTTACAACTAGCTCCAACTGCCAGCAGAAATGTCAGTTAAATTTTGTGATTTTGGTTAAATCTTTCGTTGTATTCTTACTCATTCATGACTTGATGGTCTGTGCTGATTACCGTGTAACAGATCTTTAACGGCACCTTGAAGACAGACGTGGGCATTTCTGTTCTGTGACTGTGCCACTGGCAAAAAGAATGAAAACTACAGGTCCTGAGTGACAGCCCTTTTTCCAGCTGATAGGATATTAACTTCCTTCTTGTGTGGCCATGGATATGTCCATATTGATTTTTTTGTTGCTTTCTGATTTGTTCTGTGTCTCTCCTGCCCATCGCAGTGCTGCTTTCCACTCCTCGCTCGTTAGCTTGGCTGAAAGATGAAGCAGTGGCACGCTGCCAGCCTGGGAAATTATAAGGCTGCTTTTAGCTTCTCCTGGCATCCACTCTGAAGAAGTTAGAGAAGCAAATAATGGCCTTGCTTAAAGCTCACCTGAGAAATGAATCCATAGAATGAAACACAGGTATCAAAGAGAATTTCCTAACTCTCCATTTTGGCTCTTGAATTACAAACAAAACACCTTTGAAATAATTATCCTTCATGACCAACATGTGAATCCCAACCTTGTCAGAATTCCTTTTCTCCTGGATGTCAGGCCAGCTGTAGACATGCATTTCAATCTGCCAGCTATCATATGCTCCGTCCTCTTTTCTTATTCTTTCTGAAGATGCTTGCTAATGAACCTTCTTGAAAAGACACAGAGGAGGATAAAAGGCCAGGGCACTGGGTGGAAAAGCAATGCAGATTGGAAAAGACAGAAAGCTTATTTAATTCTTTCTTTTCCTGATTTAACTCCCTCAAGTTATCTTTAAAAGGATGCTTAAAACTTACAGATAAAACTTTTCTGCATTTAACTGTAATAATTAAAAGCAACTAAGAGAGCATTCAGATCCAAAGGGAAGAATTTCAAAGCTCGTTTCAGCCACTGCTGGTCATGTGTTTGGGGATAGATAGGCTCTTAAGAAGAGTTCACAGCTGCCTTTTTACCTTGATATTATTTTATTGTTTGTTGTGCTTGAATTTCATTTAAGATTTAAGGTCTTCATCCTGTGCCTGTACCTTGCCAACCCTCTGGATTCTAAATGGGCTCTGATAAATCTCAGTAGCACCAAGTTGAGCTTTATTTGAGGATGTAGTTTTATGACTCTGCCAGTAAAGGGAAAGATGTGGGTTGAAAGAAGGAACTGCTGATAGGGGAAAAGTAGAGGGATTGAAATAATCTTGATTAGGTCCTTAGGATGTGGTACTGCACTTTGCATGCTGCTCACCATGTGGTTCACCATCCCAATGGGATGCTCAGGATTGATTATTCCTAATAAGAACAAAGCCCCAGGAAGTCTGGTATCCTGCCTACATCAATGACTAATTCCAGCTATTTAAAAAGGACATAAAAAACCTATAATGAATCTACTGATTCTGTAAGGGAAGGGAACTGCTGATGTGATATTCTAAATACCAAGATCTTAGTCAACATAATTCATGTTCATTCACAGTCATGCTTTTCCAAGGGGGTTGTTAAAGTGTCTTAAATGCAGGCTGAGACTGTTGCAGGTGAATGTCTTCAGTTTCTTCTGGGACAGATGGAGGTCACTAGTCTGATGGCTTCTGGTCAAGCTGAAATTCTGATCTAGTAGTATCTTAAGAGCTCTGCTCATTCCTGTATCGTCTTAGACTTGAAGAGACAGGAAAAAAGTGAAATATTTAGGGACAATGGTCACTAGAATGTGGCATGCAGCTAGAGCAGGGCTTAGAAATAGGGTCAGCCATGGGTTTTGGGAACAAAGAATAGGGAACAGCATATTCACATCTTATTCTATCCCTATTAATCACCTAGAAATAAGTTGAGGTTGTTCTCAAAAGTTATTTCTTCTTCTGCCCATTGCTGCAGCCATGGGTTGAGACAGTAGAGTACTGTTAAGGTTAGGGTTAGAGGCAGTGGGGGTCTGATGAGGGCTGAGGTGGACAGGGGTCAGCGTTGCTGCCAATATGGACAGTTATCAGACAACCTGATCTTGAACCTGTATCTCTAGCAGAGCTGCACTGAGCAGAGCAAGGAGAAACTGTAATATGTAGCTTCACCCTGGAAAATATTTAAGCAAACTTAGCATTGGCTTCAATACAAGTACTTAAATACCCAGAGTTTAGCTGCAGCTCGAGTGGTTTGCTGGACCATTACCTGAGGCATCAGAATCAGCTAGAATTGCCAGGGAAACCAGGTATGTGTTTTGTGGGGTTGTTCAGTATGAAATGCCTTTCCTGTTAACAGCAACAGAGTCTGAATGTGCAGCACAGGATTTCCCTCCTGGGTGGAATTCTGTATTTCATTTCTCAGCCAGTATGGAACATGATGTAATTCTCCTTACCCAGGCACTGTGTGTAGGTATTGCATACCTCAGTAGTTAGGATTTGGAATAAAATATGCGTAGAGCAAATGCCATTTCCTAATTTAAATATAGAGATGATGTGTAACTTTTCTGTTGCATCTCTGAGCAGGGAATGTCCACAGAGTCACAGAGTGGCCGAGGTTGGATGGGACTTCTGGAGAATGACTTGCTCAATTGCCTGTTCAAAGCAGGGTCAGAGAGCAGACTGTTCAGGACCTTCCCCAGCTGGGTTTGCAGTTTCTTCAAAACTGGAGAGTCCACAGCCTTCAAGGCAATCCCTTGGTGTTTTCTGGATGTGTTAAGGCTTTAAACATAAACAAATAAAGTAATCCCTGCGATAATGCCTTGGAAAACAACGAAGTTAGAGCTGGCAGGCGTTTCTCTGCAGTGCTTGTTTCTCCTGTTTGCATTTTTCATATGATGCCTTGCTTAGTCATGCTATTAAAAACATCTTTTTAAAGATCTGTACACAATTGCTCAAATTTATAAAAAATACAGGGAGATCTGTGTCCAAAAGATAAATCATAGGAACCAACAGGTTATGTGCAGGAGGCTGCGTTACAGAGAAGGCTTCAGGAGCTGCCGCCCCTCTATGAACTCACGGTACCACATTGCTTTTCAGTTGTTCTGTTCAGTCTTGTGTTATTCCACAGCAATAAAACTGTAATTTAAAAATTGTGCACTGATCTTTTCCACCAGTGCTCACAGTACAAATCTGCTGAACTCAGAGCAATTGAGACAAGGCAGTTCTGCAGATTCATCAGCCACTGAATCATGATGTTCAGTGTTTTTCAGGTACTGTATCTTGTGTATGCTGCCAGCATTAGAGTGCTACTAAGCCTATGTCTTCATTGAGCCTTTACCTTGCACAAGTTGTTCCCCATGCACAATTTATCACATAAATCACCGTTTAGGAATAAACACAGCCTTCTCACCCAAACTAAGTGGGTCCTGCAAAGGCTTGATTGTTGCAGCACTAAAATCCAAGTGAGTGGTTTTAGGCTATTGGTGTTTCAGTAGGGATGCAGGCAAGTCCCTTTAATTGCTGATTTCCTTCCACTGCCCTCCAGCTTTTCCCTTACCTGCTGCTCCAAAGGTTACACATGTAAAGGTTGTTTTTTTTTTTTTCCCAGGGTTTTCTGGACCTGAATGTCAGAGCTCATGGATGCACAAAGAAGCAGGGACAGACCTCAGCAATTTCTACGGGTCAGCTTGGCCATGGCTTTGCCTCCAGGCTTGTCTGCTGCTCAGTCCTGAGCTACTTGTCCAGGGAAGGCTTCAGGTCAGACACAGGAGTGGCAGCAGATCTCAGGACATCCCTTCCTCATTGGGGAGTTCATGTCCTTTATCACAGCTGCAGATGGGTGCCAGAGTGCCATGGCTTCACACAGGCACTTCCTTCTGCTACTCTGCAATAGGCAATGGACTCAAAATGTTCTTTGCTGGCTTTTCCAGTATCTCTCATGCTTCCTCCCATCCATCTCCTGCAGACAAATTGCTGATCTACAGCCTGGGTAACAAAGGCACAGCCCCTTTCCCTGCTCAAGTACCTTGACATTTCCAGTGGCAAGAGTTGGGGAGGTCCTTCATTTTATGTGTATACACAGATCATAAATCATGACTCACTAATTCCAACAAGAGACACCAGTGTCAAATCACATCAGCTAGAATTCAGTCAGTCTCCCAAGATGCAGATAAAGGTAATCTCTCAAACAGAAGTGTTCTTTGCTGGGTCCCTATGCCAGTTACACTGCTTATGCATTTATACTGTCAAATACTTCAGGCAGGGATTACCTCTCCCTGCTGTGCTTTACTCAGCACCACACATACCACTGTCTCCTTATGCAATAATTAATAATAAATCTTCTAGTAATCTGGTTACAACATAATCTTCAGACTGTTACTTCCACTGTGTGTGAGATAAAACAAAGTCACAGGTGATTTTGAGACTCCTGAAGCAGTGTTAGCTCTTCTGGGTTTTTCAATCACTTCAATATGGAAAGACTTAGCAGGAAATCTGGACTATATGGCAGAATGTGCATCTGTGTCTGCTTTTGCTGTTACATGGGAGTAACCTAGGAATAACTTTTCTGAAGTTATGAGACTTTATACCTAATCTCCTTAGGGCAGGAGTCTTCTCACATAGCTCTGTATTATCACACAGGCAGTGAAACTAAATAAGTGCTGGTACTTAGCTCTGTGGCTACTTCAGGCAAGAGTATAGGTCTTGTAAGCTTTTTAAACAGCAGTAAGCTTTTTAATCAGCAGTATCAGCCTTATGTTAGATAGAAGTGATACATGAGCCTTTTCTGGGCCTCTGGAAATGGTTAATGTTAACTCCCATGAAGTGCTTGGACACCATACGTTGCCCACACATTTATCATTAAATATCAACTTGATATTAAAGCAGACAGCTCTGTACATGGAGCTCTCCTGCTCACCTCTTCTCCCAGGTCACATCTGGAGGCGTGGAGGTTTGGTCTCCATCCGATCCATCAGCCAGCACAGGCTGGTCTCCTCCTTGTTCCCCTTGCACATTCTGAACCGTGCCGTTTGCCAGGCTGGGGAAGCACAAGGACAGGTCCTGTTTGGAAACGCTGCACACTTTGGCATCTTATTTGCAGGGATTGTCCAATGCCACGTCTGCTTGCCTTGGATAGATTATTTTTTTGGGGGAGAGAAAGCAAATTTGTGTATTTGGCTGGCTAGAAAGGGAAAATGCTGCATTTCTGAGTGTGTATATAACTGACACTTAATCAGTGTGATACACTCTTCTCATTTCTTCCCTGGGCATGTGTATATATACCAGCACCTAAGTATAGAGACAGGGAGAAAAAAGGAGGGAAAATGAAGCTGACTATATCCAGAACCTTGGTGTAAAACTGTTAACCTAATATGTGTACAATTTGTAATTTATGGAACTGTTATAGCTGGAGTGAGGTTACAGAAGGGGTATTTCCAAAGCTCAGAGTGCTCTTCGTATTTGCTGATTAATTCCAAATGAGGGCAGAAGCACTTAAAGGAATACTATACAGGTACATCTTCTATTTTCATTTAGAAACATAACATCTGAGAAGCATTTATTAGCAAAACATAAACTCTATTTGCACATTTCTAAATAGGATATTAGAGCAACTGAATTTTAATTTTCATGCCTGTAATTTGTTAATATAATTACTGTACAATACAGTCAGGTGCTTTCAGATCTTTCAGTGTTAATTAAAAAGCTAATAACTTGAAAAGCTGTGAATACTGAGGTAGAGGGGCTAGTGCTCTAGGTAGTTAATCCTTTATTTGTCATTTACTAAAGATCCTTTTACTAGAAAGGCTAGGCTTTACACTGAATGTAGCACTTTGGGACTCAACTCCTCCTTGCTACCTGATAGATATTCCCATCACACACAAGCAGCACAAGGTCTGAGTCCCTAGCATAAATCAGTGTATTCATAGCTAAATGCAAGCAAAAACAGGAGAGAGAGATCCCACCATTTGAGCCCATTAAGTTTTCCTCCTCCTCTCTTTCTTCTCCTCTGCCCCATCGAGACCTACCCGCTATGGATTGATACTTGGCACAGTGTGACCCAGTCCTTTTCTGGCTTCTTGGAAAGAACCTGTCCAGCTGGCCATGGAGGGGGGCTTGTAGCTTGTCATGTAGGAGTTATGAGAAACTCTCTGCAATGTTATCAACCACACCAAGAGCAGTGGTGGGATTGCCAGAGGATGAATCCTTGCAGCTCCTTGCTGCAGCTCTGGGGCTCGGGGCTCAGGGCCAGCAGTTCTGGGAAATACACTTTGATCAGCACTGGTTAGAAGTGGTTGAGGTATTTCCATTTTCAATTTTTGGGAAAATTTCCATGTCTCCAAATTAACAAAGGAAAGCCAATATTCAGAATTTCTTGCTGGAATCTCCACTACTCTGAGTCTCCTGAAACAACTCGGTGGGGTTCCCAGGCAGCACGGGCTGCATTGGGACTGCCCAGGTGATAAAGATCAGTTTGCAGACCAGCATGTGCAGGGCTAATCACAGCTGAAGGGAAAAATACTCTGTGATTGCATGCAGTGTCTTGGAGTAGTGTGATTTATGCCTTAGTCCTGCAAACTACTTACATTCTGGTAGGCTAGAATATGAAACACTTTTTTCTATGCAGTGTTTACTCTTTAGTCAATGGAAATGGAAGAAATATTTTATTCAAATATAGTGATCCTGTTTCTAAATTAACCTTGTCTGGATATAGCCTGGTTTTAATAGAGTGACTTGTGATCTGTGTTGGTAGAGGAGACAAATGCTTTGCATTAAACATACTGTGGTCTGGAGCTGATTGTTTTAAATGTTCTAAAATAAGACATCTATTTTAACAGAAAACAGACTTGCTGTTCGGTTATGTAAATGAAGCACAAACAAATGAGACTGTGCTACCTCGCAGAAGGAAAAGCTGTGCTTTAAACTGCAATCAAACAGTGGCGTTACGCCGGGTAACACACCCGGCCGGGGCACGCAGGCACAGCACGAAGCAGCGGTGGCTGAGGCAGGCTTTTAAACAAGCCACCAAGACAAAGGTTGGAACTGGGAAACAACGTTCCCTCTTGCCAAAGAAAATGCTTAATGGTGTACCTCAGCATTGTTTCAGCACAGAGTCATTTACCTAACGGAAATCATTAATTCTGAGGAGCGTTTGTGAAGAATAGCTTGATGCTGAGGTTCCTGAAAGGCCCTCAAAGGAAGCCCTGCTTTCTGCAGTCGTTCCAGTTGTGTGATGTTTGTCAAATGTGAATTGCCTGTGAAGGGTGCATTGTTGAGTAATGGATTCTCCTGCTGTTTACACTTGGGCAAGGCTGCACAGCCATCCGTGCCGCCGTTCATTACACTGCATTATGTATGAGGTGGTTTTGCAAGCAGATACATAAACACAAAAGGGAGGAGGGAGGAAAAAACACAAGAAAGCAGATTTGTGGATTGTCCAATATACAACTGTTAGGGATCATTTAGAAAACTTTTAAACACTCATGTGTGCAAATACTTAGAACTGTAGCAGTGAGATGAGTTATTTACTGCATGCTTAGCAGAGAACATAGTAGCTTTACCATGAAGCTGCTCCTCCTTCTGTTGGAATTAGCTTATAGCTACTGCACTGCTGTTACAGGACAGACAATCCCAACAGCCTTTGTTGAAAATGTAAGGTCACACCCTACAAAGAGCTATGCTCTTTCATTTCTCATTGCTTTAAGGGGATTTCAGGCACTAAGTCCCTTTGTAAACCCACTGTTCAAACTGCTAAGATGTAGGTGTGCAACCACTAGGAAATTACACATGGCTAAAAAGTGCCCACCATGCATTGATTTCCACCAGGCATTAGGGTATGCTCTGGTTAGGGATTTATTGGTAAGTCCTACTAAGCTACCCTCTAGCTTGTCAAATAGCTGTGCTATTCTGGCTGTGAGCACTAACAGGAGATGTTCTTATACCTCACAGAGCTGGATTCTCGCAGGCTGATTGTACCTGTCTTACTGAGTAGCACTTGGCTGGGCCAGTCGGGCTAAGTCCACTCATTCTCTCGATAGTGTCAACGGGAGTGTAACCACTGATGAGACTCATGGCTCACCCGTGGGAGTCCACAGAGCTTACAGTCTGGCACTGCAATAGGAGTAATCAGAATAAATTATCACTTCAAGTGAGGAAGGGTGTCAGAATTTGGCTCTTTAGTTAGGTTACTGCTTTGGAACTTGGCACCTCTATAGCTGGGAACACCACTGTGTTGACCACAAGACATTGGCATCTTGTCAGTACAGTTCCTTGGCTTTGAGATATTCTCTAGCTTGGAAGGGTTCATTCCTGTTTCTTTAAACCTCCCAAATACTGTGCTGAACTGAAAGTGATCATGGCTTTCCTGGATGAGCTGTCATGGAGAGCAAAATGAGATACAGCACATTGCAAACCAGAGCTCATATTTAGACATTTTGTATCTGAATGTGAAATTGAATGTCAGAATCTGTGATTTCCCAGGGAGACTGTCTGAACTTGGACAGTGTTCTCTGGGTATAAATTGTTGTTTGTTAGTTCTGGAACAAGCTAACTAATGAGCACTGCCTTGGTACAGGAGTCAGAGGAACACGTTATAAAAGAGATTGGAAGGGACCTGACAGCCATTACAATGAAAGGTACCAAAGCTGCTTCTCCAGAGGTACTTCCCTCATAGCACATGATCTGTCTTAAATATCTGTAATATTTTTAGAGGCTGTTTTGATTTATCACCTAGCATACTGTATAATTACATGATGCACTTACAGTCCACTACTTCACGTGAGACTGTTTTAATACTGAGCACATACACAGCCCTTTATAACAATTAGGCTTATGAAGGCCATGACAGATGCCAAAATGTTTTTCTATGGCTTGCATGAGATGATTCTCTTTGGCCAGGTTAAGCCTAGAACTCAGAATATCACTCCTTTCCACGCCTCTTACCAAAATTCACATATCCAGACCATGCTGCCCCTCCTAAGAAAGCAGCAAAGAGACAACTCAGCAGTCTCTTGGGCAATTTAATTCAGATCCCCGTAAGCTCCTGTGACTATTTATCCTCAAATATTATGTCCTTAACTTGGCAGGAGAAATAAACTTAATGAGCCCAAAACATTTCTAAACTAAACCTGGAAGGCTGGATCCTGGTAGTCCTTGTAATCTCTTATCTAACCATGGAAGAGCTGCGTGTGTTGTTCATGAAACGCTGGAATCAGTCATTATAGTGGCAGACAGGTAACAGGGAAGCAAGCTCCTGGGTGTGCAGACCAAGAGAAGGTACCAATGGTTGTTTGCAGAAATTATTCTGCCCCAGCTTTCAAACTTCAAAATGTGAAGTGAGTCACTTAAAATCCATGTGTGATCACTAGGATAGGTAGCATGATTTTCAGAACTACAAACACCTTACATTCCCCACCACTTCAGAGCATGGAGGTTATCCAACACTTCAGGTGGAAAGGTCCAGAAATGTGGGGGTGCCGGAGTTTGACGTCGATTGCTTTGTACCTAACTGCAAGGAGGGTGGTTCAGAATTGTAGATCCCTGTAACCAGTAAAAACCAGCTGTGTTTGCATGGCTCCAAGAGCAGGGTCAGATTTTAATTAACATTAGTTAAGTCCTTTGAAATGTTAAGGCTTAAAACAATTATATGACTGGGCAGCTCCATAATTTTTTTTAATGAAAGTCTTGTAAAGGGGATCTTGGAGTGTTTAAGAACAACTCTGTTAACACATCCAGCCAGATGAGAGTAGGCAGAAAGAATCAGTAATTAGAAAGAGTTTGTTACTAAAAGCTTTGCCATGCGTTAAACATTACCAGCATGTTTCTAACTATGAAATGAATTAGACCTCACTAAACTGTTGTATGGATTATCAGTACTCAGTATCTGATTTTCAGATTAGTTATATTAATTTTATATACTACTTTCTCCCAGGAAGAGACTAGTAAATACATAATAATAAAAATTGACTGTGCCTCGTTAAAACATTGAGAAAATAATATACTGCTTGCTTTTTTTTTTTTTTGGTAGCTCATTGTAACCCCCAACTTTCATTGAGTTTGCTGGAATTTATTCTCTTTCATAATGACACCAATAATTATTTTTCTTTGGTTTTACTACTTCTTAAGATGAATGAAAGTTGTTTTAATTGCTTAGAGAAGCACTGTTTAATAGAAATCTATGGAGTTGGCAATGGTCCCACTTCTCTACACAACATTATGCAAGTCCTCCAGGCCCTTCAGCATGGTAGACCCCATCTGTGCTTTCCTACTTACAGAACAGCAGTTTTTTCCCTTATCAAGGGTTGTGGTTTGTTTGGGGTTTTTCTTTTCTTTTCTTTTCTTTTCTTTTCTTTTCTTTTCTTTTCTTTTCTTTTCTTTTCTTTTCTTTTCTTTTCTTTTCTTTTCTTTTCTTTTCTTTTCTTTTCTTTTCTTTTCTTTTCTTTTCTTTTCTTTTCTTTTCTTTTCTTTTCTTTTCTTTTCTTTTCTTTTCTTTTCTTTTCTTTTCTTTTCTTTTCTTGGTCTTGGTCTTGCCAGATGTTGTGTGTGGGCAGATCTGTGCCCCCATACAGCTCCCATGAGGTGTGAAATACAAACTCATTTGCCTCCCCACGTTTCATCCGAATGCTGTGGATCTTGGCAGAAAGGCCCAATTGTATTCGTATTGCAGGTTGCAAACACAGCTTTTTGCATGCAGGGTGAGCTGACAGCTTGGTAGCAGTGGGAAAGCTGTGATAGCAAAGCATCTCCTTTTAACAGGCTGTGCATTGCATCTTTGCTGTTGCACCTTGCGTTTATTCTCCCGTGACTCAGGGCAAGATTGTAGATCCTTTACTTTCTCTCTTAACATGATAGTGTTTTTAAAAGTACAAACAAAAAACCTCATGTATGTTTGTAAATTATTTGAAGGGTGTTTGAATAAGTTACGAGGTTTTAAGCTACTGCACAGTATGTGTTAGAGTTTGTCTCAGGGTTTCTTTGTAGATAAACAAAAGCTTTAAAGACTCTGGAAAAAGACTGGTCCCCTCTCCTCCCTGGAGACACTGTCCTCTTCCTTTCCTTTCCTCTCCACTCTGTAATTACTGCCTGTAACCCAAGCAGAAAACTCACTGAAGAAATACTGTCTTTTTTTTGGAAGTATTTACATGCTGTTGAGCACAACAGGGTCCTAATTTTAACATAAGGTCTTTAGATGCCACCTTAATGCCAGTCAATAAATAAACATTCCTAAAAATGCCTGTGAGCATGAATCTTGATTAAAACCAAACATGAGTCTGCAGCAGAATTTCCTTTTGACAATTCTTCAATTCTAACCCAAAATAAACTTTTTTATGTATTACAGGATAACTACCTCCCACCAGGGTAACAGTGCAGCCCTTTCTGTCCAGATACCTGCTCCTCTCCTCCAGGACACTGCGGGATGCTGGAGTGCTGAGGCAGTGATTTCATGTTAATTTTTTATTTGGAATCTGAAAACCAGGTGAAATTAACTTAAAAACATTTCTTCCTTTGGGTCCAAATTTAAGATGGTGCTTGACTGGGAGGACTGGGAGAGGGCTTTGGTCTCTGCATGCATTTGGTCTGACATGGGAAACTGCTCTGGTATCACGGGGTGACTGTGGGAGCAGGAGGTTCCTCTTTGCCTGGATTAGTGGCTTTGATGTTCCACATTTGTCAAGGACTTAAGCACCTCTTTAAGGTAACACAGATGCAGGCACCCTGGTACTTTATGAAGATGATTTTACACTTCTTTTTTAAATTACAAGTTAATTGATCATAGTGCTGGTTTAATCTCTCATTTTCCCCATCTGTGTTGGATGATAAAAGCTGCTTGTAAATGCATAGCCCTCAAAACCATTAATATCTGTCAGAGTTTAAAACATGTAATCTTAAGTCAAGTAGAGTCTTTTCTCTTTTTAAAAGCATCTTCTTTATAAAAGATGCACTTGCATAAATTTTAGTTCTCTTGTGTACAAAATTGCACATGATTACTTCAGCAATTAGATGCCAACGTGAAGAGGGAGCAGCAAGGCACTCCTGGGAGTGACTTATGGTGCAATGCTTCACAAGATGCCGCTGTCAGAGCGAGGTTGAAGGCTGAGAGCTTTTAGATGCAGCAGGTGTGAGTTACTGTGCTATAATTCACAGGCTTCGGTGTCTTATTAGAACTATGAAATAACCCTATGCCAATATTTTTTCAAGATGCAAGGGCAAATAATCAGATATAACTGGGGCCACACCTAAAGAAGGATCCTGAAGTCTTGAACAGCAACAAGGTATTGCATCAGAAAAGTAAAGGAAAAAAAACCCGGGTTATTTTAAATTGATTAAAATAATAGAATATGAATGCTCTTGAAATGTTTCCTTCTAGGAGCTTTGTCTGTTAGAATCACAGAATCCCAGACTGGTTTGGGTGGGAAGGGACATTAAAGATCACCCAGTTCCAACCCCCCTGCCATCAGCAGAGACACCTGCAGAGTTACTCGAGCACGTCTTACAGCGTATGTACCCTCTAGGAACATCAGATGAACCAGAGATGTTCAGCCACCCAAAAGCGAGTGTCACATTCCTCAGGCAAAGCTTTGACTGAACTCTGATGCCCACCTGAGATTCTGGAAAGGTCTCCAGACATGAACCAGAAAAGGCATTTTGCCACAACGACTGATTTAATGATATCCCTCTGGCCAATCCATGGGACACTACTGCAGCCTGCTGCTCCAGGGTGCTTTGACCTCTGCATCTGACAAAAGAATTTGAGCAAGGACTTGTGGTAAGAGAGACAACGTTACCATGGAAAGCTGAACACACCTTTAAAATCACAGCTTTGCTCTGCTCTGTAGCCCTGGTGCTCTGTGTTTCTTCAAGCTTATCTAACAGTGTGCATGGCAGACTTCTGTCTCCAGAATCTAGCCAACAAGGTGCTGCCATTCAACTACGCTGCATCCTTCATCAAGCTGGTGTTTTCAGATGGACACCCAAGAACTTGATCTCTCTGTAACAGGGACAGAATTTCCCAACATAAAGATGTTTTGAATTCCATTTAAAGTGCGTTCAAAGGCATAAGGATTTAGTCAGGCTCAAGTAGCTGAAAGCAACAGTAGTCATGGTGCTTAGGGCTGCAGACAGAAAACCTGAATATTAATTGCTCTCCTTCAAGAAATTAATTAATTGGTGTTTGGCTCCACAGGAGGGTTGGTAAATAAGGACATCCAAGGTTCTCCTCATTGTTCAGTTTTGGTAATCTCAGACTGCCTGAATCCATCATTTTACGTTACCAGTCACAAGGCAAGACAAAAAAAAAAGAGATAATTATCTTCTAAAATAAACTTTCTGAATTGATTTTAGTTACTTCAAGCTTTTACCACTATTTCTGTGAGCATTCTTCTCAGGGGTATTATGGCATTTGAATATCTTTGTAAATAACAGTCCTCATCACTGAATATCTGAACCTACTTGCCAAAATGAACCCAAAATCTTCTGTAAGCCAAGATGCTTAAAAGATTTTCCATTAGCCAGAACTTTGAAATTCTGTATTCAGGAATTCAGATTACTGAAGAGCATTACAGAAATGGATTAAAAATATAATCAGCTGTTCCAGTTATCAAGATGATATCTAATTCTTCCTTGTGAATGCAGATGTACCCACTGCACTCACACTGCAACTTTTTCATTCGTTTTCTATTAAGCCCCTTTTCTCCTAGGCAGGATTTCCAGGCATGCAAAGCCTTTTAAAAGAATTCAAATTTATGTTCAAGGTAATTGAAAACAACATGTTGTTTCCTTCATTTTTGTGTGGCCACCACAGGATGAAAAGCCTCTCCTGAGTCTCTGTGCTATAAATTCTGTGCCACCGGCGTTAGCTTAACACAACGTGACTGATCTAATTAGACACGACGTGTCACAGCAGCTGCACGCCAGCCTGGGAGCTCAAATAGGCCTTTTCAGGTGATGGCAGGTTTATATCCAGCAGGAGCTGGACCTCACATGGTACCTGGACAAGGAGATCTTCCACTTTGACCATGCCTTTGATGACTGTGCCACCAATGAGCTGGTGCACGCCGCCCAGCCCCTGGTGGAGACCATCTTCCAAGAGAAGATGTCTGCCTGCTTTGGCTAAGGCACACACCATGAGGGGAAGTTTATCAAGAAGTCTGAGCCCTCCAAAGGGATCTATGTCCTCATTGCTGAGGATGTCTTCTGCAGGCTGCAGGTCCTAGCTGCCAGAAACTGGAACTTCGAGTCTATGGGGCCTTCTTTGACATTTATGGCAGCAAAGTGTTTGACCTTCTGAGCTGGAAGAAGCAGCTGAGAGTGCTGGAAGATGGTAAACAGCAGATCCAAGTAGTGGGGCTGTAGGAGGAAGAAGTCACCAGCGTGGAAGATGTCATCAAGCTGATTGAAATGGGTAGGAAGTGTCCTATATCAGGCAAGACCTCTGCCAACACTCACTCCTCCCAGAGCCATGGCATCTTCCAGATCATACTCAGGAAGAAGGACATTTGTATGCCAAGTTTCCCCTGGCTGGGAATGAGCAAAGAGCTGACATCTCCACTGCAGACAGGCAAACAAGGCTGGAGCAGGCTGATATCAGTAAAAGCCTCTTGGCACTCAGGGAGTGTATCAGGGCATTGGGGCATAACAGAACCCACACCTTCCTCAGGGCTAGCAAGCTCACCAGGGCCTGAGGGACTCACTTGTGGAAAAACCCCTATACCTGCACGATTGCCACTGTCTCTCCAGGAATGAGATCCTGTAAGCACACACTTAACCCCCCATGGTATGCCAACTGCATGAAGGAGCTGGTGGGGAATTTCAGATCTCTTGGACAACCCTGTCAGGAGGTGTTCAGGTTCCCACATTGGCTGAAAGATGTGAAGAAACCCTGGACTATTCAGAACTGTCCCAGGACAGCTGAGTTACAGCTGTTTGAGGTTCAGGCAGACAGGGATGTCTCCCCTCAGTTAGTTACCTCCAGTGCTGGGGAAAAAACACAGGAGGAAAGGGGTTGATGAGAAAACGCTTGCAGAGGAGCGTCAGGAATCTCTGTGGTGCTTCAAACTATTCTTAGAAGTGGCTGGGGAAATAGGCTACAACGTAGGTTTTTACGCTGCACAATTTGAATCAGTCCCGGGTCAAAAAATGGGCACCCTGACCGAGATGCAAGAGAACATCAGATTATTCCAGAGCAGGGCAGCAACCGGGGCTGTGCCAACAGATCCCCTGCGCTGTGAGCTGTGCTGGAGACCCCTGGCCCCTGAAACTGCTGCAGAATGAGAGCTGTTACCGTGCCACTGTGTCAACTGCCCTGCAACTGGAATGGTTAAAAAATCTTAAATAGTGTCTGCAAGGATATTCTGGTTGGTTTGGGGTTTTTTTCCTTTAAAATAGTGGATTAGACATGTAGGAAAATAGCACAGTGTTGTTTCTGGGCAATTTTCGCTGTAGAAGGTAAAATTGTGTAGTTGTGAAGCTCTAACCTCTAGGAAAAGGCTAGAATTTACAAAATGTATCTCACCTCATCTGGGCAGGTTTCCTCACACACACACACACACACACACACACACACACACCCCCACATATGTGTGTGCCTCCCTAGATGGGGCCTGCTCCAGGGTGGTGTCAGACTGCACCAAAATGAAAATCGTGTTCCCAGGGTGTGAGGCATTTCGAGTGATTTAAAAAGGCATTAGAGTGCAAAGCACTGTCATTTCTGAGCATGATACATTTGGGAAATGAGGGTTATTTTGTCATGGCATAAGCAGTCAATTTTTTATCGTATCAGCTCACTTTTTTCCCTCTCTCCCTCGCTATCTTTCTTAACTGTGCTCTCATGAGACATTAAAAGAAAAAGATGCTAGAACCTGCCTTCATAAAAATCAGACTGAAGATCATGGCAATTGCCTGACGGGGAGAAGATATGCCTGCAAGGTTTGCAGAGGAAAGCAGGGGAGTTGGTGGCCTGTATCAGAGGCCTGATGAGAGGAGATTTGCCAGATCAAAGGGTCAAAAAAACAGCATCCAACAAAGCACCACCTGATAGAGCGTATCAGCGCGACAGCAGCATGCATGGAGCAGCAGCCCCAGACTGGTGGGAAACCCTGCAAAAACTGCTCTTGGTAGAGAGGTTAAAGGATCAGGCACATTATTCAATTTGGAAATTAATTAGTATAAAATATTGAAGATATAAGTGGAAGAAATTAAGCAGTATCAGTATATATATTGCCTAGTGAATTGATGATATCCTTCCTCCATTTCCTCGTGCTGTCTGAGCTCTCTCTGGCTGTTCGTTTCATCCACCAGTTTATTCCAGTGAACATTTTAAACATCTGATCTAAAGTCAGATGAAATCAATGGAAGAACTTCAGCAGCCTTTCAGCCAAGCCAGAAATTTGTTTTCAGTGATGAAATTATGAGACACCAAACATTGTTTAAATGCTGGCCATCTCCTAGCAGTAATAACATGCCGTGCTTTTCAGCTTCAGTGCACTTTACAAGCATTTATTTATTGGCATCCTGCTTGTTTTGGTATTCCTAGTTTCAGCAGCTCATAGTGTTCAGAGGTGCTATGAGACACAGGTATTACTTGCCAGATTAAGATATAAGTGTGGCATTTCCAGCAGGGATTTACCATGAAAGGGTTTTCTCCTTTCTGAAAAGAAGCTTCCTTGAGGTTTCTTCCTTAGCATTTCTCTTGGGGTCCTGTGTTTGAGGTGCTGGACGTTGTACAGCAGCAGGTTGTAAAGCCCAGGTGCCTCACCACGGGGTGCAGTGTATGAAACACTGGCTCCGTGGTCTCTTGCCTGGGACTGTCTGGGCTCCCTTTTAGCTGGATGTAGGAAGTGTTTTCCACACAAGATGTGATAGATTTGATCTTCTGGCTGCCTGTGGTCCTTACTCCAGGTCTAGGTTCCCGCTGTTCGCATGCTGTGGCCGTGCGTTAGCTGTAAATCATGAGCCTGAACTGTTTTGGCAAAAAGGGCTCTGAATTAATTGAGTTGGGCACAGTTCTAGAAACACAGTTTTAATGAGCTGGAACAAAGTCATACCGGGGCAGGATGGTTTGCAGTGGTGGGAAAATGAATTTTATTCTCTCTGTTTATACTCACACATTCAGGAGGCTGTTTGTGACCGGGCTCAGAGGGCGACTCATGAGCACACCCTACTGCTTTCTAAAGCAGATGCAAAGGAATTAACTAAATTAGCCCTTTTCTTCCATTTTTGTGGTTACATGAAGTGTTGATTAACCTCTTTTTCTTTCTTTGATGGTCGCCATTTATGTGTTTTCCTTTGCTTTCTAAACATGAATGCTGTGTATGCAGAGAGTGCAGAACTCCTCCTTCCTATTACCTGGACTTCAGGCATGACTTCTGCCTGATTTCTATGAGTCTGTAGCCACAGAATACCCCTTTGTATTTTGGGTTTGGAAATTCAGTTTAAGCATGTTTACATGTACCCACAGAGCCCAAGCCATAAGGGTTCACAGGCTCAATGAACATTCATTCTGATTTTCACTAGCCAAGGCACGCCTTTGTAATGCAACGAAAGTCAGGTAAGAGTGCTGGGTTTTGGGTTTGCATTGCTCTGGTGACCATGAATGTTCAATTAAATAAAGATCCCTAATTAATTATAGTGAGGTCAGCCATTCACTTGGCCTGTTAAACAACTGAAACACTATTATGGGATGCATTTTTGTCTATAACTGATTGTAGCTGAATGAACAAGAAAAGCAGCCATTGTATAAATAGAGCCTGGCTAATCTAATCATTTAATGCCTTATAATTAAGCATAACTACTGCTATTCTGTTATGCACAAAGATTTAAATCTGCTCTCTTCCTACCTGGGTCATTTCTAGGGCAGATTTCACTGCTAGTGAGACAGTGTAGAAGCTCTACACCCCCCTTGCAACATTTCATACACCTCTGCTTGACTTCAGAGTTTCATAAGGACTGAACATACACACTCAGAACCTCCTCTGTCAACAAGTGAGAGTAGCTCCCATTGCAACTATAGATAGATAGATTGACATATATGAGTTGGTCTAATTTTCCAGCTGCTGCCTTCCTAGTTGTGAGCTTGGAACAGCTTTGGCTGTAACATATATTCTTATTTTCCACGCTTCTCTAGTGTTTGCCAGTTAATTTTGTCAGAGCAGCACTGCAGAGCCTCCACAGCTTGATTCAGTCTCTGCTGAACTCCTTGTTAGGTTTCCTCATCGCTTGTTCCAGCTCTTGCATCCTCTCCCTGGGCAGTCCTCAAAGGTTTGAATTCCCTCAGCCTACAGCAGCTGCATGCCCATGTGCTCCCTTCAGCAGTCAGGACAATTCAACCTATAACATGTGCAGCAGCTGAAAAATAAAATTGATTCATCTACTAGTTTTTTGAAATATTCAATTGCTTTGCCCTCTGCTCTCACATCAGCTTGCCTTCCCATCCCCTTCTCCTGTTCAAACTGCCTTCCTAGCTGTGGCTCTCGTACCAGGCACTCAGCAGTAATATATCGTGTATATCTTCTAATCTTTCCTTTCAAAATTTCTCACGTCTCTCAAAATATAGGGGTTTATAAATTCTTTTTGTACCTTCTAAAATTATTTAATTGTCAGAATCATACTTTTTGGGGGGTTAATTGGTTTTTTTTAGACTTCTTGATAGCAGAAAAGAACTTGGAAATGTACAATCTAAATGCTTCTAAACTGGAAGACCATGGTGAAAAAAATATTTACAGAAAGTTAATCTCGTTAATTTTGGAACTAGAAATAGGATGTTTAAAAGTTTGACTTTGGCAGTACAACTCTGCTTAAACCTTCTTGGCTCAGGCACTTGTGATCAGACCTGTGCAGATACCTGTTTCCTCAGTACCTCTGATAACCAGCTGGCTTGCTGGCCGTTTGAAGACATCAATACTGGGCTCTGTTTCTATGGAAGTCCCAGGGAAGGATGTAGAGGGCTGAGCTTAGGGCCCAGAAAACCCACAGCTTGATGTGGTGTTAGGAGGTGCCCGTGCAGCAGCTGGGACAGGAGGTGGCCCCAAGCTGCTGTAGGAGGGTGGAAGGGGAGAGCTGGGTGAGAAAGGCAGGGACCAGGTTGCTGCCGGTGTGCGATGGGAAACGAGTGAGGTTCAGTCCCAGCAGGAGCCCCAGCTTCCCAAGCATCTGGAGTTTCCAGTCCAGTCCTGAGGTGTTAGTCAAAAAAGAGGCTGTGATGAATGGACCCAAATAATCTGTACCCTGCAAAGACAACCTGGGAGAGCCGGACGCCTGCTGGTACTGCCTCTGCGGCGGGCGGGATGCAGTTTGCTCCATTTAGCATCAAGGAAGCGTGGCTGCATTTAGCCCTGTATTTTTGGCTTTATTATTATGAGTGTTACAGCTCAGCCTGTTATCATGAGGCTAACTTACAAGGTTTTATTCAGATTTTTCTCTGGTTCTCTGCTCAGACAAAGCCCTAGGCAACTGGGATTTTCCAGAGTAGAGAATTACTCTTGTCACTAATAATAGCTTGAGTCAGCAACATGTGTTTAGTGATGCACATCAATATTTGTACTTTCACAGATGCTAAGATTTTACATTTTCAATGCCATTGTGTCCAGGAGCATCCTTTATCTTGGTGCTATAAAAGTTACATGTGAAATACTGAATTTTTATACCCTTGTTTCCCAAGCTGGAAGCCTGTAGCTGAAGTTCCTCTCTGCTATCAGGCAACGTTACATTGCAAACCATACCACTGCCTACAGTGTACCAGAGTCCCATGAAACTTGGAAATATGCACCTCAGCTATGATTTACGAGGCATTTGTATCATTTTCCTTTTATTTTTCTACAGAAGCAGACAATATCTCACAGGATATGTTGAAAGACATTCTGTTTTGATGTAATTCACCTGTTATTCTGCCTCTCTTGCTCCTTTAACGCTACAAGGAATATGTGATGGAAACGATGTTGTTATTCATCAGATTGTTCCTTGAAGTTTTCTCTTGTTTCTGCTTTTATATTGAGTCATTCTTCTTCTTGTGACCTCCTAATCATTTCCTCAGCAAGAGACTGGGATGTGACATGTGTGGAGGAGATGATTGCAAGAGAAGAGAAAAATATACACCAGAGAAGAGGAAAGCTGAGATGCAAGGATCATGTTTATATGCAAAACTTGCAGTAATTAGGTAAATAAGCACAGAAATGTTTACATCTGCCTCCTAATGCTGTCCGAACAGCAAGCACAGTCTTGTCTGCAAAGTAGAAAGAGAATTCCTGGCACTTCTCTCAGGCATGGGACTGGCTGGAGGGAGCTGCCCTCCTCGCTGTAATGCTGGGTTGGGGTTTTTTTACTGAGTAGGGGTGATCAGGTCTGCGTGGTAAAGGTTTGGCATTTGTGTACATAACACTGTCAGGTCTGTGTGAAAGAACACCTATCTGTGTGTGCAGTACAGGTGGTGTTGGTGAACAGCTGCTGTGTAGTAACCTGCCTAGTTTCCTCTGTGTCTCATCCTGAAGTTGATGGTTAAACTCATTCTTATTTGTTAGACTTCACTGGTTTTTCTCATCACATGAGGGCTGGCTGCACAGGTCTTGCTTAGAGCTGAGCAAAAGGGTACTGTGCTGGTATGGAGCTTCTTATCTTGTTTGCAGTCTAATTTTAATAATTTCATATCAGTTTCAAGCGTGGTTAAGAACCTCTTGAAACAAGATATTAGAGCTCAAACTTTGCTTGGATACTTATTCCCACCTCCTGCAGACCCTCCCTATCTTTTGCTGCCATGGGATGTTGCCTGTGATGCCTCTCCCTCATTTCTTGTCTCTCAACAAGCTGCTACTTACACAGTGCTCCTCCTTTTGGTGAGTTCATATGTGTCACCCTCCATGTAATCATTCCAAGGAGAGGAGAGTAAATACACCACCCTCCCCACTGAAAGAAAGCAGTCTAAGCAGAAATGTTTCCATCTCTGATATTTCCTCAGTTAAGCTTCCCACATCCCTTTTCCTTCTCCCACCCATGGTAACTTTTGGGTAGTGATGCTATTCTTGTGTGAGCAATTTGCATAAAGCCATAGGAAGATATCTTTATTTTATTTAAACTGGCTTTAAACATCTTTTAGAACTTTTGTGTGTAATCTGATAGACGAAAAAACACAAGGAGGTGTAGGATTCATGTTTTAAAAAGTCTCATGTGTCAGTGAGTGTCCTGGCTTTGCACTTGTGATGCAGCAGCTTTGTGCAGTGGAGGTTGAAACTACCAATAACTGTAACTATAACCCATTTTTATTGGCATAACAGTGACATCTATTGTTCGATATTATATCCATCTGCGATACTCTCACAACTGCCTACAGGTATTGAACTGATCTTTCTCGATTTCCTGAGATGCAAGCATGCACAGTCAAATTATTGATTCAGAGAATTATGTCATAACACGTGCAGTAATGCCATTGGACAGCTGTGCCAAGTTAGATCAAATTCCTTTTGTCACAGCCTAATTTACAGATCAGCGTGGGCTGACACACAGAGGCCCCTCCTATTTCCGAGGGTGTCCAAAGACGTTGGGTTTGTACAGCCTGCGCAGCAGCCGCACTGCTGGCGGGGCTGCAGCGATGCTGTGGACAGCCAGAGGCTGGTAACACCCAGCAGCAGGCTCTCTGAGGAAAACTGCCTCTGCATTGGCCCTCCTGCAGCTTCAGAACATCTCCCCTCTGGATCCTCGCACCTGAACCCTGGGTGTTCAGTTGCAGGCAGGTGGGGTGGCGAGCAGTGACAAACACCACTGCTCATTTCCTTGTCACTGAGCATTTGCTGCATGGCAGAGCCATGAACCAGAGCTGGGTCTTACCCAGGGCACTAAAGCTGAACTCCTACAAAGCAGCCCCAGGGGTGTGTGATGGCCACAGCATGCCAGGCCCTTGCTCTGGGTGGTTTCAGACCAGCTCTTGCACTGGGAACAGGAATCCAAAGCATCAGGCTGGGGGAGTTAAAAGAGAGTTACTTTTCTTTAAGTCCTTTCTTCTTGCCCTCTTTTGATTCTCTCTTCTACCCCTCTCTCTCTCCTTTTAATAGAGGACATAGAATTCAAATAGGAAAGATTTTAATATAGCAGTAATGAAATACAGGGGCTATCTGGTGTCTCAGACACTGGGGCTCATTAGACTTTCTGATTCGTGGGCTAGCACTCAAGGGAACAGCAACTGTCTCTTTTACTGCCTTGTCTATGAAAACAGCAGAAGGCTATGTATGCTCATTACTATTTTATGTGATTCTGAACATTAGAGGAGAAGTGTAGAGAGCAGAGCTATAGAAAGATATTTTTAATAATTTTAATGGAATACCATGTTTAATTCTTATATAAGCAAACTCTGGATAAGCAACTGCTCTCAGTGAAAATATCTGGTACTGGCAAATGAAGCAACCTAGTTCCCTTCTTTTTAAGCCATAAGCTTTAATATAAGGATGCAGGAATGTAAGAAGTGTGGGTAAAGGGAACACATTGCTTCTAGCCCGTGCTGTGAAGATAGCACTGAAGTATGTGCTAAACATTCAGCTGGCACTTAGGGTTCACTAGTGTTCATAAATGCTCTCTTGAACAGCCACAGCACACTCCTAAACTGAGGACATAAAGATGGGCTATGCTGGGTAGCCCACCAGGCTTACCATCACTTGAGAAAGAACCAAGAGTAAATACTGTTCATAGATGTACTTATCCAAACCCCCATTCAACTATGAAGGTTGCAGGATTAAATATTAGTATTAAAAATCTCAGATTAAAATCCACATCTCAAGTGTTTTGTATATTGTTCTCCAGAGTGATGTAAACTTGTGTCTTATTTCCTATGTTCAGGCTTCCCTTTTCAGATGCTCTCCACATAGTAATGCCCAGCTGCAAAATAACAGCAGCTGTGTTTCTGAGGGCCCCTGTTGAACTTCTGTGCTTTCCAGAGAGAAAGGAAAAATAAATGTTGTAGGAGCAAGTAACACAGATCTCCGAAATAAGCACATTCTGAAGGTCTCACTGTTCCCTTAGGCAAGAGGGAAAGGAGTGGGTATAATGAAAGCTCGGAGTACATGCAGTGTGCTGGGGGCTGGAGATGCAGACATGCACCAAACCCCACTGTGGTAGATTTTCTGAGAAGCAAATATTCACAAAAGCAATGATGTCTGTCCCAAAAATTTATACTTTCCTGGGTGAAGAATTAAGAGACCCAGTGGTGGTATATGGAGCAACTAGGACTCTAATGGGGCAGCAAGATGAGAGGTTGGCACCTCCATCCCAAGCTTGCAGCCCAGAGAATTCCCAGGTCTGTCAGGAAATGTGTGAGGTGGTGACAGCAGCTGGTGTCACAGACCAGGGGCTGGAGCTGGGAGGAATAACAGGAAAAACTCAGAATGCAGGGAAAAGGTGTGGCCCTGGGACTAAAGACAAGCACCTGCCAGAAGAGAGATCCAACCTGTGGGACCTACCCACTGTGCTGATGGTGCCTCTGTGGTTGGTGCTTTTAATTTGCTAATCTAAAATGAAAGCCTCAAAACAGTTGGTGCATCCTGCACAGACCCTAGAAAACCCAGGGACAGGGAGATTTAGAGAAGTGTGCCCAGGGTAAATGGTGTAGCTCCACCAGCACCAGTTTGGATCCAGCTGAGTGTGTTGGTTTCTTTTTGGAGAGGAACATCTTTTCTTCTGACCCCCAAGTTCTTTAGATTTATGCAGGTGCTCCCTTCTCCACAATCTCACCTAAAGCCGTCGCAGGCATGTGTGGACATTCAGCAACAGCACCAACAGCAGTGCCTAGGGGAGATCCATGGAGGGAGGTTCTTGGCCTTCAGGAAAGCTGTGCAAATCACATGCAAAATTATACTGCTTAATATTGGAGCCTCTCCACCCCCCAGTCTCTAAGGGAAGCAGTACCCCAAGATGAGGGGTAAGTTTGCTAATACATTGAAAGGTGTCCTGCTCCATGTGCACAGAGCTCTTTGGAAAATCCAACCCCTATGGGAACTGAGCTTTTCTGTTGCTTTTTCCAGCTTACATGTTCTGCTGTTCACACCGTGGGTACCGGTGGGACCAGCTGCTGGAGCACCTCATCCCCAGTGCTGGTGACAAGCCCACTGGTCCCAAAGGTGAGTGTAAAGAGGAACATTTTTTAATTGCATCCTGACAAGTGGCAGAACTAATGGAAGTGACAGGGCTGACGGCAGCTCTTGAGGAAGGCGTCGCTGACTCACGGCGCTCTCGGAGACCCAGAGCAGCCATAACAATTCCTGGCCTCTCCAGCCTCAGGAGAGGAATTTCTACTTCATTTTCTTTTTATGGGCAAAACCCTGAGGTCTTTATTCAGTCTCTGTTCCACGCTTGCTTGCATGCCAAAGCGAGTCAGTTGTGACTGGAATTAAGTAAAGGCTGAGAGTCAGGCCCCATCCTGGCAGAGGCATCACTGGCTTTTGGTGGAGTTTCTTCAGATTCATCTCACTGCAGAGCATGCTTTCTCCTCTGGTTCAAGCAGATACCCAAGCCAAGCATGCTGCTGAGCCCCCACAACCCTGGAGTGGCCCCATGAGCTGCAGAGGGGACAAGGAGAGGGGCTCCACTCTCCCAGCTTCAGATGCCAGGGCAGAGGCAACCCAGTCTGCAGCAGGCACAAAAGTAAAGCCGCGGGGTTTTTAAACAGACCTGAGGGATGTGGGAGCCTGTGGCACACTGAAATTCAGAGGGTGCTGTGGGAGCCTGTGGCACACTGAAATTCAGAGGGTGCTGTGGGAGCCTGTGGCACACTGAAATTCAGAGGGTGCTGTGGGAGCCTGTGTCACACTGAAATTCAGAGGGTGCTGTGCTGGTAGCTCCCCACACGTACCCTTGAAATCCCAGTCCTCTGTATTTATTTATTGTGTCTGAACTTGCATCCCTTTAAATTGCAAAAGCAGAGAGTGAATGATAGTGGGTTCTGAAAAATCAGCGCTAGCAACATGCAGGCAGCCCCCAATCCGAGTGGAGGGCAGTGATTTATTATCCATTAGGTGATCTGTCAGTCAAAGAGAACTAAAAGAGCAATAAACTTTGAAGTGATCTGTGGAGCTCTGCCCATACTACTAGCTGGATATCAGAAAGGTCAGGGTGGTAAGATGAATGGTTTCCTCTTCTTCAGAGACTCTGTCTTTCTTTCTGGTGACACATGCAGCTCTCTCTCATCAAGCAAGATTGTCAGATATCTCCTGTGGATGAAGTTAACTCCAATCCAATTGCATATTTTACTGTTTCAGATGAAAGAATCCAAAGTTTTTATGTTTTACTGAAACATTTTCAAGTGAGGACAAAAGCCCCTGTTGCTCTGGTGGTGTTGGAAATGAGCTGCAGCCTTTGGTGCCAAACACAACGTCCTTGCGAGGCTGGTGCTCCACAGCTCTGCAGGGCTCCCAGGGCGGTGGCCAGATGCTGATGCAGTGAAGCTTCTGTGAGACTTTGTCAGGCAAATAATTCTCCTTTGTTGCTCCACTGTAGTCAGTGTGCCAGGGCCCAGGTGTAGGACTCTTACCTAGGATTCAAGGGGTGCAAGCTCATTTCTTGTCTTTCAGCTGATCCATCAACCTGTGGGCTCCTCCAGGGTGAGGCCTCGATCATCCTTCAGCAAGAGATGACATTCAGGGTTCATTAAGCCAGATAGAGAGCACGAGAGATTCACAGATCCCATCCCTGGGAAAACTTAGATTTTGGTCCAAAACTGCTTCAAATGTTTCATCCCACGCTTGTTCCAAGTAAAACAGGAACATTCCTGGAGGCAGGAAGTAATATTTGTTTTGAAAGGTTTCTCTAAAGCAGGTGCAGAAGCTTTCCCATCATGCTGCCCTAACACATTAATATTTCCAACAGACTCCCCTAAACCCTAAACAGTCTCGCTCCTGGGGGGGCCCAGGAACCATATTTCTCCATCAGACTCTTGACTCATTGGAGAGCTCCTCTCCAACGCGCTGCGCGAAGCAGCCCGGAGCGCTCTCCTGACGGGGAATTAATCCACGCTCTGACACACTCTCTGCCTCCGTCCTTCCCTCCTCACTCCTTATTGCACTGACATTTGTTACCAGCCTCTGGCTTGCAGCTACAGGCAAAACTGTAACCAAACTTTGAGGCCCCTGGGAGGGAACTGGAAATGGTCCCAGCCTCAGGTTCCAGCCCAAAATACGCTCTGGTATTCCCTGTGCTTATTGTCATTGCAGTATCGTGCACATGTTTGTTTCTCGTACTCTAATAAGCTGTCTGTGAACAGCTAGCTTGTTTATTCTCAGAGGATAGATTAGAACAACCAGTCTCCTCCTGGAATAAGTGGAAGTTGAATTATTTATTTTCTTTTCTTCATAAGGAGCTTATACCATGCTGGATGAAAAGTCAGAAATCATTAAGCAAAACGCTGTGCGTTCAGAGACCGGCTGGCACGGCACGGGGCGCGTGCCACAGGTCACAGCTGGCCTGGGGGTGGTCTGGGATGGGAAGGGAACACGCTGGGGCATTCAGACTGGGAGGATGGAGGTGGTGATTCTGTGTAGGTCTGTCATTTTACTGGCCAGGATTGCTCATGTTCACTTTCAGTAGCAGTCAGTAAGCTTCTGGTCGATGCTTTCTACCAGGTGGTGCAGAAGTGTTTCACCAAACGGGCTACTGCCATGATGTGTGTCTTAGTGAAGGGGATACTGAGGTACAGAGAGGGGTGACATTTTTGGGCTTGGCACATGCTATCCCTTTAATTATACTTTCAAATATGGCTCTTTATTTTTAAGACATGTTTTCAGATATTTTTCATGCAGACAGAAAGTTTGAAAAGACTCCTCCTCTTTCTGGGTGCGCCTTCTCTCTTTTCTAACACTGATGCCTCCCACAGAGGAGAAATTCCACCTGTATGGGTTCTGTTCATTGGTCACACCTCTCAAGTCAGAATTCTGAGTAAAAGAAAATATTCCCTCACAATGGAAATTAGAGCTGGTTTATAAGGTGTGATCTAGCATCCCTTTCAGAAAAAACCCAACCTCCCATTGCTTTACTGATATTGGAGTGATTTTACATTGCCCAAATTTGTGGTTAGATGTGTCAGCTTGGAAGCATTATATATACAGACAAGTCCTTTACTTGTGATTCTGATCACATGTGGAACAGGATTTTCTGAAACAGATTTAAGGAAAAAATACATTTCATGGACTGAATCCTCAGTAACCCCAATCGCTGGAATTCCATTTGGGAATAAATAGCCCAATGTGCTCACTTCAGTTTAAGAAAGAAATACATTAGAGTAAAGGTATTTTGAATAATCTCCTTTTCCATTTCAGCACAAACCGAGTCCATCCCACGTAATCATACTTTTTTACTCTGCACAGATCCGTGATTGCTCATAAAAACAGATTATCTAGGTTTAAAGCCAGTTGCTGCTCATGTTTGAGTGAAACTGCTATTTTACCTGAGGGACAGCAGTAAATATTCATCTCAACCTATTGCTGAGCCCTTAGAGTTTAATTAATGTGAAGTGCTTTGAGATTCCCAGATAAGAGGTAGTTTATCAGTGTAAATGTGATGATGACTACCTTGGCTACCCCGCCCCGGGGATCTCTGGAGTTAAAAGCATGAGCTGCTGCCGTGGAGGGAGAAGAGCAGGGCGGTGCAGGTGGGCTTGAACACCCCCACCTCTGCGGGTGCCACACAACAAGGACCTGGACCCCTGAGTTACACAAAGATACTGTTGTTTAATGCCATAGGCAGAGCCCTGTTAAACTCAGCAGGCAATCAGATGAAGCACTTGGACGTTTTTAAGGTTAAAATCCTACAGAGTTATTTCAGAGCCTGTGAAATACATGTCCTCTGCTAGAGCTGAGCAGAGTCCAGCTGTTCAGAGAGACAGGGATTTGCCAAACACTCCAAGGTATCAGGTACTCAGCTTCTATTGAAGTTCACCAGATACTCGCCCTAACTTTCCTGGAGTCCTTTGAAAATCCTGGATGTGATAAAAAAATATTTATTAAGTTTTTTTAGCTTTTGGACTAATTTGAATTATCCAGCTTCTCTGGATACTTCAAATGGCATCCATTCATATCTGGGACCAGTTCTTCTGGTTTTTTCCTCTTTAAGGTAAAACCCTCTGTATATATTTGTGGCTTCACAATTTATCATTATTGAACTCCATAATTCACTATTCTAAAATTCATGAAGTGCTTCACAGGCAGTGTAATATTCTTTGGCCACCTTCCTGGGCATCCTTGTGCTGGTGGGTTTCACAGGGTCTTTTACACCTGGTCAGTGAAATGTTCTCTCCATTGAGGGTTTTTTCTTTGAAGCAACCTCACTAGATCAGCCTTGAGTTAGTGTAGGGAAATGTACCTCAGAACATAATGTATAGCAGTATATGGGATACAAGATTCATTGACTTAGCTAGGTTTAAAAAACTAATCCTTGTTCCCTAAATCTTGGATGAAACATTATTTTAGCTTGAAATGTTATGTAGCATGTAGTAATTCTTCCTTGGGCATAAAATTTTATTTCTGCTTCAAGCCTGTTTTGGAAACCTTGGCACTTTCAGCTTCCTGCATTATGAAAAGTCCTTTGTGGTACTGGGAAGCAAGGTGCCCCAGTGCGATGTGATGTGAAACTCATTTAGTTATCAGAAGAAACAATACATGATAATTTTGGAATTAAAATAATAACCAGTGCTGGAAACACAGTGGTAAATCCCCTGTTGAATCCAATATTCAACACAGAAAACTGACAGGTTCAGAATGTTGCTGTCATCCCAGGTTACTTGGAAATCAAGCCACTGCATAGAAGCCCCCCTGAGAACTGGTTCAGCCTCCAGGAGGGGGACACTCCAAGCTGTGGGAGCACAGCACGCTCTGAAGACAGAGCCACTTTCTGCACTCCACCCAGCAAAGGCACCCACCAGATGGGGGCCAGCAGAAAAGAGTCTGAATATTGTCATCTGTATTGTCATGTAGAACCCATCCCTGTTCTGTCTGAGCTAGGGCCTGACTTGCTTACAGCAGTCCAGATTTTCTTGCTTTGAAAGCTCATGTTCATTTTGTTAAGTTAAAAAAAAAACAAATCAGAAGCCTACAAGCTGTATATTTTGTGAATCTTTTAAATCTAATACTGTTTAAATGCAAGGTTAGAGATTTGGAGATCTCTCCCTTTTTGCTTTTGTTTTATTTCCCATTTAGTTGTTCAGCATCACCTATTTTTGATTTGCAGTCAGATGCCCTCAGCTCTGGTACAGGTATTATCCTTACTGCAATTGCACATTCTTATTTAATTATTTCTAAACATCCTGACCCATTAGAGATTAAAAGTCATGAATGAGGTTAATGTATAATTAATGAGCAAAGGTGTTCATGATGACAGCTCAGAATAATGATGAATGAGCTGAACAAGAGATCTGACCAGCTGTCCAAGGTCAAATTGCACATGGGAGCATTAATGGTGCCTGACACAGCTTTATTTCCTTCTGATTTCCTATTTTAAACAGATTTGTTATCCTTGCAGAGGTGTTGAGCCATGTAAAAGGATGGGAAGATGTCCTCAGACCTCTAAGTAAGGAGTGCTCCTTTCTGGTAGTCCTTTATACTATCTGCCATGAAGTACCAGATCCAAAATCCAGTCTTCTGTCTTGAAAAATACCTACTAAGGTGAGAAGACAGTTGATCAGGGGCAGGGGAGGGCAGAAGGAAAAAAGAACAAAACAAAACAAACAATTGAAAAAAACTTCTGATTATTGACTTAAAGATGAAAGCTTTGATGAATTTCCATACAGCCATGTATGGATGCACAACGTGCTTTTATGCAGCCTGGCAGAAGAAGAGATTAGTTCTAGCACATAGCTGTTTCCTGGAAGGCTGGGATCACAACAAAGAAGGTGGACAGAGGCATGAAGATCTGTTCCAGCTATAATTGTTTTGGTTCAGGTATAAATCTCCTGAACCAAAATAATTAGAGTAAGATTATTATTAAAATTAGCAAACCCAAACTGGCATTTGGATGTGCCAATAGGATCTTCCATGTCACAAAGTGTTATGTTCAGTATATTAGTGAGGGTCTCTCGGGCTCTCACTCTCCCAGGATTGCAGTGTTGGTTTTGGGATTGTCACTGCTCTGGGATTGTTTTCGGGGAACAGGTCAGGCTTTCTCGGCGGGTGGTGAGCAATGGCGCTGTGCATCGCTCCTGGGTATATTCTATTATTACTGTTACTACCATTGGTATTATCATTATTATTTTAAGTTTTATTTTATTTTGACTATTAAGTTGTTCTTATCTCAGCCAATGAGCCTTCTTACCTTTACTCCTCCAGTTCTCTGCCCTGTTCCCTGGGTGGGCCAGTGAGCAGGTGACTGTTCGGTGTTTGGCTGCCGGCGAATGAACCCCCCACACTGACAATGCAGGAGACTTTCCTTTGTTTCCTGCCTCAGTGGAGAGCAAAGCATTGATCTCACCCAGCTGTGTAGCCGTGAGAATATGGTGATGGGAAGGAATTGAGTTTACTCTGCTTTTCACAGCACTTTCTGTCACTCTAATAACTTCATAGATAGGATATTTTGCTTGGAATAGAACACAACCGTGTCACACGTCTGACATCAGGGACTAAGTACGCAGAAGATATTTCTTATTTTCTCCTGCTGGATTTTCCCTTTTTCTTCCTGTATTTTCTTTCAGCTGCGAGGCTCCAGACTGTCTCAGTATTCAGGTTAGATAAAGCTCACATGTTCTGCTTTGAAGGGGTAGTGTTTTATTCACGTTTATTGTTTTCTTGCAGCACTGTTTCCATTGGCCTTTTTTTTTTTTTTTTGGCTTTTTTTGTTTGCCATGAAGCCTGCTGCAGCAAAATCTTGAAAACAAGGAAGAAAAGATAAGCACGACCTTTTCTAAGAGAAAATACTCGTAAATTCTGGCAAATTCTGAAGTGTGAGTTTAAAGAGCAAACATTCTTCTTATTTCTGAACACAAACTTTTCCACCCATTTAGGAAAGGGCCCTTCCTCTGCTGTGGTGTGGTGTGGTTTCTAAATGTGCTTCAGCAATGACTGAGCCAACAGCACCTTCCAGGGCCAAGGTTTTACCCTGACTGGGCCGTTGCCATCCCGTTAGGAGGAGCGAGCGCCCGTCCCGCTGGGGCAGCCCCACGCTGCGCGGGTCACACAGAGGCACTGCGGAGTTCAAGGCTGCAAGAACTGGTCTTTGTAAGCAGGAACACCAGGGGTTTTTCACCAGTTCAATCTTTCTCTTCCTTTTTGTGGTAGAATTGAAAAAATCCCCGTATCAACTGACACCAAGTGACCTATCATTAAGTCACAGGGCCACTGCCAGGACCACCTTGCCGAGGGTTTGACCAGCTCTGCTCAGCCCTTACCATCGTCCCCTGCGCCTCTGGAATCCTAACAGCCTCCTAACCTCCAAGCAAAGTCAGGCCTGAATAATTCTTTCATATCCATCTGAATAAGTTTCAGACAGATAAACACTTGCATTTCTAATTCAGGTGCTGGGAGCTGACACTGTCTCTTCCAGCTCAGTGCCTGGCTTGTTAATCAGGGAAGTAATTAAGAGGCTGGAGCACAACGCCGGCTGACGCTCACCCGCGGAGCGAGCGGGGTGCCAGGGCTTGGAACCACACAGGCTGGAGGGAAACATGAGTCTGCTCTTTTTTTTCCTCAGCATATTTGCCAGATCTTGGGCTCTACCTTGTCAGTAAAAGCTTGGCTTCTAAGTAACACTTTGGGGTATTTTTGTCATTGATGCTCTGAATGTTTGCAACAGACAAAAGAATTTCTAAAAGCCTGTCCTGGTTAGCTGTCAGGGTCACCTAACAGGCAAAGGCTTTGGGAAGCTTTTGGTCAGCTGTACGGAAGGTTTTACTATACTTTCTGCATTTAAACATGGATGAAAAACATTTCAGGCTGTTTCAAGTAGCATTTGTAGTTTTGCAAATAAAATTCCCTTAACCCAGATTGAATGTTAGGATTTCAGGGAGTTGAAACAATCAGAGATGCAGACAAAGCTGGAATTGCTTGTCAGTGAAATTAGATACCAGACTGAACGTGTTTTATTGCTCTTGATACTCAGTTTTGAGATAAAAGGCTTAATGCCCAAATTAGTGAAGTCAAGTACTCTGCTTATGTTTGTCATCTTTAGCATTTATTCACAGAAGCTACAGAACACATGAACATAATATTTTTATTTTATTATTTATTGAAAATTTGCCTTTTTGTGTGCATAGGAAAACTAGAGCCCACTTTTGCAGCAACAATATCAGCCAGCCTCAAGGAGTGGAGGGCAGCTGGAAATGCCATTCTCTGAAACGTCCTGTAGGATGCTGGGAGAGGTAGAAAAAGAGAAGTAGGTTTGTTCCTGGCTGGGGCAGTGGGACTGGAAGGGCTCCCAGTCCCTGCAGAGCTGGCAGCAGGGCTGTGTGACTGCTGTCGGGGTGTTGTAGTCCTCTCCTGAAAAGCGCTTGTTGCATTTACAGGAGTTACAGACCTCCCTGCCTTCCCATCAGCTGTGGCCAGACGGTGCACTTGGCTCTCAGCCTTCTCTGGCCATCTGAACACCAGCAGCTTGACTCACAGCTGCCACAAGGACACAGCGTTCTGGTGGCAGGAGAGATGTGCATCCAGTTGTGTGCCAAGGCAGCTACGTGTAGCCCCCGAATAACCCAAGGGAGCTCACCCTTTAAGCTCCAGCTCCCACTTTAATGATGAGGTTTTGAGGTCTATTCTAGATCTTGTGATTGCTTAAAGAAACATTTCCCAAATCAACCCCCTGATGTTTTTTTCTTTCTCCATATTTAATGAACATTCCT
Organism: Caprimulgus europaeus; assembly: GCA_907165065.1. The sequence continues at coordinate 771,504 of OU015543.1, read as the reverse complement.
GTTTTGTTTTTTTTTTCACTAAAATATTTGAAAAGTTCCACTATTCAGTATGGAAGAAAAACGAATTTTAAAGCTTTGGAAAGTTTTTGTTAGAACAGAGCAGTCATTTTGGGGACAGCTGTACTTGGCAGTTTCTGTTTCAGTTGGGGGATGCTGAGCTGGGGGATGCACTTGGCAGAGCGGCAGCAAAGCTTGTCTGTAACACCCTGTTATTGTCCATGTTCTGCTCTCTCCCTAATTTCATCTATTAAACAAATAAAGGAATGATCATGCCAGATGATGGTTTTTTGTATGAGAGGATTTTCTTCTAGCATTGCCACCCTTTAGTGATAATTATTCAGTCATACAGCTGTTGCCTACAGGCAGGTTTGAAATAATAATTTCATAAGGTGCATAAATAACACCATAAAAATAACTAAAGAGAGAAGCATCTCGCCAGAAGAATACAGAGAGATGAAGGGAAGGATCTGGATTACAGAATACCTTGATAATCCCAGATTACAGTCAGTCCTGGCTATAGTTGTGCTGTGTCTTTACATTATTGCAAAATCAAGCAATTAAAGCTCTGGAGCTTAAAAAGAATTGTGCATGTGCTGAAGTGTCCATGCCCTGAGCAGGTAAAGTGATTTTATTTTTCCATTTTTTCCCAGATTCACAGTGCAGAGTTGTAAGAACTGGTGATGCAGAACGTCAGTGTGTCGTGTTCTGGAGAACAGAAGCCGGCCAGCGTGAAAGCTTTGAGACAAACCTCAGACAGTCCCAGACTCATGGACTCTGCGTGCAACACTTAGTTAACACACTGACTCACACATTTGGCTGGAGATCCGTCCCAACATATGGTCTGAAATGGGTCTCTCCTGTAAATTTCATGGAATTATTTTCTTTATGGCTTTGCTCTTCTGAAGCCTGTAAAGATGCCCGTTCTCTGTTTATTCTGGCTATTTAGTTTAGCAGTTATATAATGTTCATGAAACAGAAGCAGCACATAATTTTTATGGTTCGTAATATCTCTCCTCAGCAAAAAGCTGCCCACATAGAGGAATTTTCTTATCCCAGGATGCTTTTTTGGTGATGATTTTTTGGCAAAACCGAACTGCTGCAGCCTGGAGGGAGTCATTGTGTAACTGATTGACTGTTCCCTTCTTGCTTATGAGCATCCATAACATCTATTGCTCTCTTCCCTGTTTCCCTTCTTCCTGGGGTGATGATAGGAGATAAATGTCTAATTTTGGCTTATAAAGCTGCCAGATTTCAGGCTGATTTTGTTGTGGGTGTTCTCAAGGGATAATGGAGGAAACTTCACATGGAAAAAAAGAAGTTTGTGTCAGCAGTTTAGTATTTAGGGAAGATGTAGAAAGTTCATGGATATTTTCCATCCCCTGGGTTACAGTTCAGATGTGTTTGTACCATGCAGTTATGGTTATTTTATCATGATGTTTTTATTTAAAATCATGGGACACTAATAGAGAGATGTAACCCCAGACTTGGCTCTCATTTTCATGTAAACCCACAGTAGTTCCGTTGCAGCCAATGGGTGAGCAATGGCTACAGGGAAAATGACAAAGGAAAATCAGGAGTGTCTTTCTTTAGCTACTGTGAGAAAACATGCTGTACATCTGAGTTTTAAGAAAAATATAAATTAAGTAGAGAAGGCAGTTGAATTATTTGATTGGTATATGGAAAATGGACATAGATGAAGACTGTAACCTCTATTTGAATGACAACTGAGGTTACAGGGATAAATATTTATAGGAAAGGTGTGAATTATTCATATGTGTTCTGAGATAGTGGTTTAATGGCATCCTTTGCCTCGACTAGTTACACTGTAGGCTGGGGCTTGCACGCACAGTGATAGGGTATCTGATATTAGAGGATTTGTGTTTGACATTAAGAGACTGCAGTGGAGGGAGGGGAGCAGATTTGTGTTTGAGTTTGTGTTTGGAATAGGTGCAAAGGCCAACAAAAGCACACAGCTCTGAGTAAAGAATATTCAAGGCCCCATAAATCATTGATCTAATGTTATTATGCTGCAATGGCACATTATGCTGGTTTTGTCTCTGCAGTTACACAGTGCAACAGATGGCAAAGATCTGCACAGCCAGTTAAAATTCTTGGCAAAGCAATTTTTTGAATTTGTAGCTGAAGAGTGAGTTGAGATACACTGGAATATTTGTACCAAATAGGGGAAAAAAAAACCCAACTTTTTTTTATAATCTCTTTTCCACTTAAAAAATAAAATCTGACACATTTGCCTAACAAGCAGTGCTGTTACACCAGCAGCTTCCACTCATGCTTGCACTGCGGTGGGGAGGAGTGCCAGCCTCAGATCACCCAGGAAGCTGTGTCCAAGGGGACGTGCACAGCAGGGAGCAATGACACCGGTTAGGTCAGCTCAGGAGACGCGGCAGGAGGACACAAGTGACATCTTTGGCTGCACAAAACACCAGCCCTGTTCGGTGACTTGTTTTCCAGACTGGTGATTCCCAGCTCTGACACCCTCAGCCCATAGGTGTGAAGGAAAGTTAGGGCAGATTCCTGGACGAGGATCCGCACCGGGACCCTCACAGAGCTGTCTGCTCGAAACACAAACTGGTCTGTACGGTGATTTCTCATTTGTGGTTCGTTCCTGTGTTACAGTCACGCTTTACACTACAAAGAGTGCAGTTACCTTGTAGTTTATGTTGAAATTACAATGCAGTGTCAGTGCGTTCTAATACTTAATTATCTGTTAGTTAATAAAGCTGAACAGTTACGTGTTCAGAGTTCCTTTTACTCCAAAGGACTAATTCTGAATGCGTGTGCTATTAAAATCCAGGTACTCTAACAGAACTGTACAGCTCCCGGGATCACTCTTTGCTATCCAGGGAAGGGAATTGGTGCTGGCTGTAAGGAGGTTTTTTGGTCAGTAAGACAATGCTCTTCTAGGGGAGAGAGAAAACCAACCTGAAGATAAACAGATAATATTTGTTTATTTCTCTACCAATTCACTCTCAGAAAGAAGAAAGGCAGACTCACTGGAGATAGTGATTTTTCAACACTTTTGATAAATTTTTTACAGAATTCCTCTCCAGGTTCTTCCAGATGATTCCTGCATGCAAAAGAACGTTTGTAACTTCATTGGGTTGTACACCCTGCGCTGCTCTGTCCAACAAGCCAGCACATGCCTCTGCCCAAGGGTGCGAAGCCCTCAGTGACTCAGGACTGGATACAGCTGAATTTAAGAACCACACTCCCCCTGAAGTCAGTGTAATCTGGATATCAAAAAGATCTTTGGGAGTCTGTGTCAGAGCATGTCCTGGAGATAAAAGACTGATGAGGCTGCCTGTAACATTTTTAGGAAGCAATGTAACATAATTAGGAAGCAATTTTTTTCTTTATTATTTAAACATTGTGTTTGATTCATTCTGAATTTGGTGACCCTGTAAGGACACAGAGAATTTCCTGGTTAATTCCCTCATTCTCTCTGAGTCTCCATGAGGGCAGACTGGTGTTGTTTGACCTTTAGTTGTACCTGGCCATTTTCCCTGGATTTATGTGATCCTATGCTCCAGGCTTTTATTATATTTTTAGCTGTAATAAATGTTGAGCCTTGATTTCCCTTTGCAGATAAACTGGAGCTGTTTGTAATTGCAGCAATAAATGGTTAAAATTTCCCCTCTGTTTGATTGGAACAGCTCTAGATATTTGTGCACCATTACAGATTTCTGCCTGATGCTTTCCACAAGCTGGAAACACTTCTCAGCATTGCTGCTGAGACAAAAAGAATGAAATTGGTTTTCCTCAATCATCTATTTAGTTACAAACTAGTGACTGCCACGCTACTGGTACGAGGTTCTGGGGTTTAAACATTTTCTGTGGATTTTCATCTGATATTTTTGTTGTTTCAGTGAGTAGCTGTCACTTTACACAGCCTTCTACTGAATATGCAGAGGGTTTCCAGCCATATTCTGGCAATACAATTTAGCAAAAAAAGGTCACTTTTAATCTCAAATAGAATTTTTTATTCATTTCTCACAAGGAATTAAAATGATACTTTTCCTAGTATCTAGCTGCAGAATACACATGCACAAAAAACCTGCATTTTACCTTTGCAGTTGGAAATAGCAAAAAATAATATATTCAGAGTAATTAAGAATAAAATAAATTTAGGCTGCTTATTAAAATCCCCAAAGCTTTCTAAGGCAAATGTGCAATTGGAATTCTTCTCTTTTAACTTAGAGTTTAAAAATATTCTGCTGCTTTGTATCACAAGATCTCCCAGTGTACTGCCCTCAAAAAAAATCCATCTGTAAAAGACAGAACTGAGGCTGCACATTTTCCTCTTCTTCACTTTAATTGTACATAAGGCTTTTTCTTTTTTTTTCTTTTTTATTTTCAGTTGTTGTTGCCAGAAGCTGGAATAACTTGATTTGATGGCAGTACAGAAGAAGTTTCTCAGGTTCATATGCAATCATCTGGGTCTAATATGATCCAGCTCAATTTCCAAGAGAAAATCTGATCCTCAGACATCTCTTGTTCCATTTTTATTACCAACCTGCTGTGTAAGGTGTTTCTCAGCAACTGGCCCCTTCTCCCCCTTATTTGATAAAGGCACCGTTCTTGACATGTTCATAGGAATGAGTAGGGGAAAAAACCTTTCAAAGTGGCAAAAGCATACTGGGCTGGACATTGGTTTTTTGGCATTGGCATGAACTTCATAATGCACAGCTGATTTCTCTCAAGGATCTGTATTCCAGTGAATTTGAGATCTTGCCCAAATATTCAGGGCTATAATTGAGTTTTTTGTTAGGGACAGAAAAAATATGAAATGTACTCACAGCAGTTATCTGAATAAGCAGTTATTCCATGACAACAACATTTATTTTTGATAAACTAATTTTAGAAAGAGACAATTAGAACTGCATTCTTGTGCAATTTGAGAGATAGAGCTGATAGTAGTTCTGTTATAGGTGTGACTTCTCTAAATTTACATTGGTGCTTAAATCAGTCTTTGAATTCTGCTTAGAGAAGGGGGACATCCTTTCTGTTCTCTTCCTTTTGAACTTTAAACAAAACATCCTTTTTTCAATCAGCTATTACAAAATGGGTCAGAAACAAATAATTATTTTTCTTAGGACTGAGTCACTTGGGTGAGAAAGATTTAAAAGAAATCCTCAAACCTCTTATCTGCTGTAAGTGAGTAACGAGATCAAATTAAACCATGACACATAGGAGGCCCTGGGGAATAAATTAAGGTCAGCGCACACACTTGTGAATAATTGATTTAAAGGGGGCACAGAGGAATGCAGCCAGCCAGAACTTTCCCAAAACAGTGCAAGCTTTGGGGGCCAGCAGGTGGATATTTTGTTGCTTTTCAAAGGCTTTGATGGGCTTCCTTTTAGGAAATAAGAAGGTGCTGAGAGGCAAGTGTTTTCTAGTGTTGCCTTAATGACTGTGTTTAATTTTCTTGGTAAGTACTTGAAATCTTGAAACAAGAGGGGTAGAAGAAAGGGAGGTAGATGAACAAGATCAATGACTTTTAATTTTCTCTGATGTGTCTTTGGATAAAAATTAAATCTCCTGCATCTGAATTTGCTAAAATAGGAATTGATACTGCTATATTTCATCCTGTGAGACTTTATTCACTACAAGATAATCTATTTTTTCCTATTATGGCAAGGCTTCTATTTTTAGCCTTATTTCCTAAAGAACCAATACTGAAGGTAGACTCATCTCTTCCTTTATCCTTCATTCCTCACTGTTTTGAGTCCCCAGGCTGAATTCAGCCCCACTGGCAGGAGCGTGGGGCTGTCTCAGAGGCAGTCAGCAGTGCTGGATTTTGCAGGAGGAGGTGACAGGCAGAAGTCACAGCAAGCACTCTTTTGAGGAGGGGGTTATATAGAGAGCTCAGACCCCATTCTAATATACAATAACCAGCATAGGCAGAGGTGTTAGGAAGGCCTAAAATGCAGGGAGAAGCTGCAGTGGGAGCTGGCAGCTTTTCAAACCTCAGGACAAGCATCCACACGGTGCTGGTCCAGCACACTCCAGCTCTCTTTCACTCTGCTGCGTGCAGAGCAGTGTTTGTTCTGTAGCTATAGATGTGCAGGTACTTTGGGGCTTCACAGTTTTGCAGCAAGGCTTCTTGCTGTCCCTCCCTGTCAGCCTTGTTTTGTGCAGGTTGCTAACAAAAGCTCAAAGCAGGACTGGAAAAGAGGATGTGGATGCTGCTGAAGCATCTGACTGTGATAGTGAGATGGAGGGAGGGTGGCTTGGCTGCCTGAGAGGCCATGTCAGGGCTGAGATTGATTCCTGGCTTACAGGTGGCCTCCCCAACTCCTCAAAATAGTCTGTTGAGAGTATTGTTAAGAAGTACTTGTTAAAGTGTTAAGAGTACTTCTGAGCTGGGAAAGGGGTCATGGAGCCCAGGACCCTTGTTGTACACCAGGTGACCAAAAGCCCTAGGTAGGAGCTTTAGGTCAACCAGGGTTGAATTTAGGGATGCTCAGGGCTTCCTGACAGGGATGGCTCTGCTCACAGCAGTCCTAGCAGAGATGAAGCAGAAAGGCAAAGGGTTGTGGCTGTGCTACCTGCTGCAGTAGCACGAGATTAGCAGACCCTGACCACCACTGCCCACCACTCAAGGGCACAGAAGTTGGAGGGGCTGAGTCCCTCCAGCCAGAACTGGACAAAAGATTGGAAAACCCTGTCCAGTTATTCCTCGTGCCAAAAGGAAATAAGTCTGTTCTAAATGGGTAAAATGCTCTGAGATGAGCACCTGGGAAGGAATAAACTCATAAAAGTGTCTACCCTGAGGAAGAATACTTACCAGTTTTGAGGCAGAAATGCTCTCCACACTTTAAAGGCTGGGACATTTTGAGCAACACTTAAGCTAAATTGTCTGGTTTATGGTATGGGATGGTAAATCCCACCTTCCTCACAAATTAACTCCATGTCCTGAAATCTGTGAAGTAGGTAGGTTTTGAGTTGGGTCTTGTTAGGTCAATAATCAAATAATATCTTCATATCTTTTGTGTGTGTGTGTGTGTTTCATAATAATTATTTTTATAAGCATAAATATTAATTTCTGATCAATATGTATGCACTCTGGAGTCCCTAGGTGTGAATAACAATATCTAATTACAGAAACTAGAATATTCATTAAATTCCTTCAGCTAATCTTTACATGGGTGTGTTAAGATTCAGATATGTGTTAGCAGGAGAGTTTTCTGCAGAGCTGTGAAATGCTTTTGGAAGTTCCCCTCTGGCCAGGAGGATATCATGATGTACAACTGCTAGCAAGAAGGAAAAGAAATACAAAAAGGCTTTGTGTCACCAAAAAGACTTCATATTAATGTACCTTTGCAGATATGTTTTGTGTAGTTAATTCTACCTCCTTAACAACTCAATTACTATCTTAAAAATGATATTTTAAAAATAATTGCAATTTGAGCAACACCGATATAATAACCTTTATGTTGTGATAAACCAGTTCTGTTCTAAAAATGGTGTCATATGGAGTTGTGCTTATTTCTCTGTAGTTACCCAGAATCTCCAGAAATTTTGTGTATTGCTGCTTAGCAACAGATTAATATGCCTTTTTTTTTTTTTTTTTAATGATGGCTTCCTGAAATTATGGGAACTAAACCAGAAAGTATCCACAGGGGCAATCCGTGCCGGCCCTTCCCCTAAGCCAGGATCAGCTATAAATATCTAACTGCTAGCTGACGTTTGACTTGGCATTATACTGCTGTGCCACTATCTTTGTGTTTCTAGAAATATGCCACTTTCCCATTTGCAAATGAGAAATGCATCTACATAATTAATAGACTCAGTGTGTGTCTCAGCTCTCTCTTTCTCAAGTTCAGCTTCCCGCATAGTAAAAACTTGTGATGAATCGTACAAATCCAGGCACTTTGTAACCTCTGGTTTCCAACTTCTGAGGATTTCATCTGAAAATCAGCGGGAACCTCCCCAAACTAAACTCCCAGTGTGTTCACCTTTGCTGAGTGGGTGAGTGGGTTAACTCAGAGCAGTCAAAAGCTGTTCCTGCCTTGGTGAGTACAGAACAGGCAAGGCAGTACATCGGGACCTGCTCACACCGCTTCCTGTCTGCTCTGCGTTTGGTGGCATGCCCAAACTTGTTGCAGCTGATGCATCTTTAGGCAAGATCCATTGATACATCATTTATCTGCTTTTCCTGCTGGAAGAAACATTAAAGAAAAAAGATTCTGTGTTGTATGTAACCCAGGAAAAGATTAGTTTAAGACAGTGAATGCAGTGCAGGCAATCCTAAGGAGAACATCTACTAGCCTAGCTTGCTTGCCTTTTTTTTCCCCCCCTTCTTCTTGAGCATTAACAACAACAGTTACCTGATTTCCAACTGAAATGCATTCTGAGCACCAGGCTGATTATTCATTTTGACTCATAGTCACTGTTTAACTCTTATTCTGTTCACAAAAAGCTTGGATTTTTTTTCCATGAATGTTTTTGCTCAAATCCATAGTTGCCAGGAGCCTGAGTTTTGTGCTCTCTTTACTGTTTGCTGCTGACTGCTTGTGTGTGGCAGCATCCAACTGGTTAATTGAGTCAGGTGATATTGGTTCTGATTTCTGACTAAATGCCCAAAACTTTTTTTAACAAGGGAATAACAAGCAGTTAGTTGTGAATTAACAAACACTCTTGATCCCACAGGAATATCTTTGTTTGCATGAGAATATATTCATAGAGGAACAGCCACTCCCCAACCATTTGTGCAAATAAAAACATGTTCCCTTGAATATTCATGAACAACAAGGGGCACAAACATGGTTGAACCAAGCAGCTGCTCAGAATTCCTACAACTGTTTTGTAAACACCATTCTGCAGTATTTGACCAGCTCTAGGTGCTGCTGTCAAACAGGAGCACAAATGAGCCCAAGTGTTGACAGTAGTAACAGCAGATTTAAAAAAAAACAAAAAGCAATCAGTGATACATTTACATCCTTGTTAAATCTTACTGTGTATAAAGGCCAGCAATGATAATGAGCCTAATTCAGCTTTTTTTCACTTTGATGATGAAATACACTAATGTACTAACACATCTCACTGGTTAGGCACCTTTTCTCAGACTAGTTTTGCTGTCTCATCTCCTCAGGTTTTTCCTTCCTTCATTATCTGAGTTCCAGTCTGCAGTCTTGAATGCTGGAATAAATTAGTAGCTTGCAAATTGGTCCCCTATTAAATATTCTGCTTGATTCCTTGATCCTTTTTTTTTCCTCCACTGGTCTCCATTCTTTCTAGCAGTGAGCAGAATGATGCCCAAAGACTGGAATTGGAGCAAAAATCATCTTTTAGTCTGTGCTGTCCTGTGTGTCACTCGTCCAGCTCCTGGGGCTGATGCTGTTTTGTTCAGAAGTGCCACTATTTTAGCTGGAGAGAAGCAGAATGTGGCTTTGTATCAATGGAAAAACTTTCCAGGTTGTTGAAGAAAATGGCAAGGAAAAATAAGTCTTTGAAAGTCATGATGAATAAAAACAGAGGCAAGTTTTGAAGAGTAGCCTGGAATCTCTTCTCAATTTGTTTTTGAACTTCTGACTTCCCAAACCAATTTGGTCACTCATCCATGAAGCCAGATCGCCTCAGCTGCCGCTTACGTGGAGCAGAGCTGTGGCAGCTCCTGTTTTTTGTTTTGTAAATCTGTGTGTAATCACTCCACTGGTTATGGGTTTCGGTTTGTTTGTTGGGTTTTGTGTTTTGTTGTTGGATTTTTTTTAATGGAAGTACAAATTAAAATTGTTTTCTGTGATTTCTGGAATTCTAAGTGAAAAACTATTTGAGATGTAAATAAAATTAATTGCCTTAAATTGAGCAGATGCTAATTTCTCTAGTATTGTACAAACAAAAATAGAATGCAATATTGTTACCTGTGGGGTGTAACATAACTCAATAGGTATGATGCTGACCTAAAAATGGGAAAGCTTGTTTTTTAATAGCTGCTCTGCAACCAACCTGCTGTGTTAGTTTGTGTAAAATGTAGTTTTGTCATACACAAGAATAGGGAAGGAGAACTGTAATTAATTTTCTGGGTTTTATATGGAGCTGAATTAATCATATAGTTCTTTTTCTCTGCATGTATTTTCCAAACTAAGTGAAAGACAAGGCACTGTGTGCATCTTATTTGTGATCCTTTTCCCCTGCACCTTTCAATCAAGGAGCCTGTGTTAAAGATAATGTTCTTGCTCCATCTCGACCATCCACCTCCTGTCCAGCGCTCCATGTTTTTTGATGTTGCTCAGGTACACCAGTACCAGTATGATGGTAGCAAGGCAGGTGCAGGAGCTAAAAAGCTGAAGATCAGTACAAAATAATACAAAGAAGTTGGTTCTGCTCATGCAGTTTACCACATGGGAATTATTCAGAAGAAGGTGGAACTTTTGAAAAATAAATATGCATATCTGCATAATGCAGCACACTTCTCAGCTTTTGTGCCACCACTGAATGTAGATGAGATATTAATTTTAAAAGTTTACAATTCTGCATCCATTGTAATGTCTGTAATAAATAACTGTGAATGTAGTTTGAAAAGAGGAAGGTGATCTCTGCAGCCCTTAGGCATTAGCTGCTACCAGTGAGATACATTTTTAACGTACTCTGTTTGTATTGAAATTAGAATGTTTGCCATGGAAACCGGTGTGTTACAACACACTTGCTCATTCTGAAGTGTGGGCAAACTTTGCAGTGAAGACCATGAACATACCATGTAGTGCTTTGTTCTGTAACGGTCTAAGTACCATTTCTTCCTATTTCTGATTGATTTGATGAGGGTTGCTCTGACCACTCAGTGTGTGGAGGATGAGAACTCCCATCTACAAAATATTAGCTTCCTTTGCATCCTCTTTTCCCTCAAATTCCAGACTTTTCTGTGAAGGAAAAGCCTGAAAAAGATTTTTCAGGCAGTGTATCTGTTTCTTATTGGCAGAAAGAAACTTTTTTTGGTGCTTTTTATTTTGATTTTCCATTAGATGATGTATAACTCAATATTAAAAAAATACAAAACTAAAAATTTTCTAGTTGAAAAACAGTTTTGGATTTGCCCTCATGTACTCTTTGCTCTTGTTTATAAAATTCTAGTCAGTGTTAAGTCATTTTTACAAACCTAAGCTTTTACTTTCGATGGACCTGAGCACTGTGGCACAACGTGATTCTGTTTTTAGAGGAGTTCTGCTAAATTTTGTGTCCAAAAGCCACTTGCCAGTAGCTGGAGGATTGCTTCTTTTCTTGGGGTCAGGCATGGTGTGTGAATTCCAGCAGCCTCGTCCTGAAAAAGAAACATTCTCTGGGTCTGTTTGAGGGAGTTGCAGCACTTCCTCTCCCACCAAAGGGCTTCATCTAAAACTAGGAGACGGTTGTGCAGCCTGGGGCGGTGTGGGACGTTGCTGCTTGTTTAGCTGAGCTTCTGAGCAAGGAGCAAGGAGCTTAAGCATTGTGTGGCTTTGAGTTTTGTGTGACTGAAGCCACTGCTTACAGGTGTGAGTTTTTCTGTACCTTTGTGGTTTGAAGCAGCTGCCGTGCATCTGTGAGAATACAAACTCCAGCAGCAAAATAACTCAAAAATGCCGTAGCAGCCAGGGGCTTGGACATTTTATGTTTTGCAGAAATTCATTAGAACAAAAACAACCACCAATCCCATAATTCTCTTTATTCTCTTTCCACTTTATGTAATGGAAATAAAAACTACTGGGGGAGGGCTTTCTTTTCAAAAGAATATAAATTGAAACAATAGTAGCACTTTTTTCTTCTTTTTCTTTCCTTCACTCCCTTCTCCCCGAGAGCTGTCTGAGAGCACCATTTTTTTGGAAGATGCTCTAGTGGGTCTTATATTCCAGTGTCCTGTGGATGTTCTGTAGCTTGACAGACTCTTTTCTGAGCTGTTCAATGGACTCCCAGTGCTGGGATTGCATCCCCTCCTGCACCCAAATGACTTCTCCTGAGCAGCAGTCATCCAGCTGCGCTTTGGTGCGGGACGTTCTCACAGGCTGTGATGCTGAGCTCAGCAGCATGTGAGAAACCTCGTTTGTCAGAGGTGGAACAGGACACGGTAACCCAGACCCCCCTGAGATCACAGTACCAACCAGGCTGTGCATAAAGGCGTCCATCTCAACATCTAAGTTAACGTTATTGTATCCTCCATTCCTGCATCTGCTGGTTTATACCTCACTTCTCCTTTTTGAAACATTTTCTTTTAAAAAGTATTTCAGTAAATTAAGGGGGAAAAGGGCTTGCTACACCCAAAATAAATGAATAAATTAAAGCAATAACTCTTACAGAAAGCAGTTTAATAACCAGTGTGGCAGGCATTGCTAATGCTAAACCTGCTTTGAAGTCTGTTCTGTAAACTGGGATTTCACATTAAAAAAAAAAATTATTTACGTTTGCACATGCTAGCCCAGCTTTTGTTAACAGCACTGGAAGATTAGATGTAAATTATCTGAGACCAGTAATATAAATGCAATAGTCTGGAGGCATTTCTCAAGGAGGTTATTACAAGACTGGGGAGAAAAAAAAAAGTGTTCAAATTCCTGACCATGTTCCTATCATCCAAAGCATATTTCCAGATGCCAAAACAATCTCAGCTAGTAAAAGTAAGACTCATTTGCTCAAGCTTCCTGTTTGCTGAAACTTGCCTAACAAGACACTTGAGAGTTAAGTTTACATTTTTACAATGAAAATTAGATGGAAGGATGCAAAGCCCTTCTTTATCTCCTCCCGTGATGTTTCTACTTCTTTACCATCAGGTGGTTTAGCTGTAACATCTGCATCTGACCCAAGCTCTGGACAGCAGTGCTGTTCTGATTGCGGCTTGGGGGAAATAATTCCTGGAAGTATTGGGATTTTAAGAGAAGAATGGGTCATGTGAGGAGACTGCCACGTTGTTTTCCCATTTCAAATCTTGGAATTGTTGGTTGGATTTCTTGTCTGTTTTGTACCTTCAGGTTAAGGTTTTTACTTAGGCCAGACTCGGTTCTCGGATGTGGTATTTGATTTTAGGCACCTAGATTTAAGAATCTAAATGGGGAAGTCAGTCTTTCCTAGCAGTGTGGGAGCAGAGTGAGTGCTCTGTGGAGGCACGGACCCCTCACTGATTTGAGAGGAGTGTGTGTTTTCATTACAGACAGTCTGATTAGCAGCTGAAAAGAAAGTAGGATACAGCCTGTTCTCCTGAGGTAATTGTGCAAGCAGTTACACTATTTTCCTTCAACACCTTATAGAAATATCAATTTATTCTCACAAAGGGCAGTCAGGATGAGTGGGGCTTTGGGTTATATTTTGACATGAATTTGCTCTTATTTCTGGTTCTAGGCAATCCTTAGCAGCTTTCCCTTTGCCTACCATGAAAAGCTCAAATAATAATACTGCTACTCAGAATTAGACTTGCTCTGTTCTCTTTTGTCTGATCAGCTTCTAGAAAAGCAGGGATGAGTTTCCATTCTGAAAACAGGCATGACTTACTGCAGTGTTTTCTGATTTTTAAGGAAAACCAGAATCTTTAACCACTTCTGAACCACGTGCCAGATCCTTTATTCGTCACCAGTCTCAAGTAGGAAGTAATATAAACCTGGTTCTCCTTTTGGTGGGAATGATAGGGAATGAAGGATTATTCCATTAAAGATACTTTAATTAATAGACGTCTTTTGCAAGTGAGAATCAACTTTACTGTCAGAAATGAAAATTAACATGAAAAAATGAGCGCAGATTCTTTAAAAATATAAATAAAAGAGCCAACTGAGACCCTTGTAATGTGCTTTTTAGAAGGTCTTCATCAATGAAGTCCTTCTGGACTTCAGTGAGAGTCATGGGTCCCCAGTGCTTCTGACAAACTGCTGCTTTTAGTTTGCAACTGTCAGATGTTTTTTTTGTGTCTTAGTCAGATTAAAATAAAAAAAAAAAAACAACCAGAATTAAATTGTCCCTTACTGATAAGCATTGGAAAATCAGCACTGATTTCCCTTGGGTTTCATTAAAAAATCTTAGTCTCTGTCTTTTATCCTAGCTTTAAATATCTAAAGTCACCTGTTATATTGGCTATTTGCTGTGTCTAAGGTGAAATCTGATATTTGAAGCACCTAAATAAATTAAATTTCTTATCTGTGAATTTGTGGAATTTTTAGACTACACTTTTTTTTGTAACTGCACTTTCATTATCAGTGCACTTGTTTCCATTTAGGGCTAGGTTGGTTTATAGCCCCACTCTGTACCTCAAAAGTTTTTCTTAAACTGGAAGATGCAGCACTGATCCCAATAAACACCTTGATTGAAATTCTGAAATGAAGGTTATTCATACACTTTATGGGACCTTTGAATAGCATCAGATGAATAGCCCAGTGATTGATTCTGATCACAATCCACATATTAAAGGGGTTTGCAGCACTCTAGAGTTCATGTAGCCTTTCACAGGAGCTGCGTGTGTATCTGTTCCCCGAACTGTTCATCGCACCAGACCTCGGCAGCACGGTTAGCTTGCATACAGAGAAGCAGACTGCGGGAAAAGTGACTGGATCAAACTCCTTTTACATTGTACCAGCATGAACCTGGCCTCACAAAATCCTCACACAGAGGAGTTTGTCCAATATTTATTGGAAGCACATCTCAAGCCAAATCACACATCATGTGTCCATATCCAAAAATCTAATGCTGTACGCCACCAAATGCAGCGTCTGTGCCCTCTTCGTTAGTCAGTTCCCTAAAAGCCAGACTGCCAGTTAGGATGGACACCCATTCCTGTAGAGCTGCTTCTTGTTATAGTGTTCATTTTATCCTAGGTGGTACGACCTCACTTTGTTAATAGAAATGAGTCACAAAGTGGGGATCATTGATCCCCAGGGGTTTGAGAGAAAAAGGAGTGGCAGGCTCAGAATTTTCAGCAAACCATAGAAGTGTTAGTGCCTGGTTCCCAGGCTTGGGCACTGGGCTTACTCTGGTCTTCTGAAAATGACAGGCTCCGTGCATTTGTGCTTCTTCATTTCCTGTTGGTCAAACTGAAATAATTTCCACCTTTCAATTGTTAGGAGTGGTGAGGAGCTCAACCAGAGAAATATGTGTGGAAATTCTTATTTACTGGACTCTAACTATATAATGCAGCCATAACATTTTAATAGCTAACGTAAAACATAATGGTTGCTCAGCTATTTTCAGAACACCATACACTGCAGAAGGGTCATCCATTTGATTAAATCAAAACATATTTTAAACATTAATTTGCATTAGCTGTTACTGGCTGGAGAGCACAGCAGCTGCTATGGAGCATTTTGATAATATCCTTCCATGGCTGCTACAGAAGCTTTTACTGACACTAAACCCCTTGCTAGCTCAGCAGAGATGTCAACACCATCACAAGTCAAATACCAGGTAACTCCTGCTGTCATTCCACAGAGTGTTTTGACCAACTGGATGGTTAGAACTAAAGCAGTTGGATAATTAGAGACAGCATTAAATGGCAAGATGACATATCCTGTAAAGAGTTAGAAGTGGTCTTGCATGTCCCTTTCAAATCAGGTTTGAGCCAAGTTCAGTGAGCTAACAGCAATTACAAGGAGCCGAAGTTAGCCTTTCTGTGAGGTGGTTTTATAGGTGGTGGACATTTGCACTGGTGTGCAGGAGGTGCTAGCAGAAGAAGTGACCTGCTGACCTCCTTGATAAGACTAGGCTTGGAATGACTGCTTCAGAATAGGGGAAATAAGTTCCCTTAACATGAACCACCCACCAGGCAGATGTCTGTTGCTCAGTTAGTTGCTGCCTTACGCTCCTTTTACAGTTGGGGTTTTGAAGGAAAGATTAATCTGACTTATTTTCAGTGTTTACTTAAGGATGAGATAAATCTTAAGCTAGAAGTGGTTTTGTCTTTTCTTTGACTAGATGGAGTTGGGGACTATTTCAGATCTCACCATCCAACTTTAATCAATCATTTTTACTTGAAGAATATGAAAAGTTAGGGGGAAATTTTAGTTTCTACAGCACATGCCAACATAATTTTTTATTAATATGCAGACATCAAGGGGAAGCAAATTATGTAGTGAGAGAAACATCATTCCTGGCTTTCTGCTTTCTTTGATTTTCTGTGACCATGAGTTAGACTGGATGGTTCCACAGGTCAGGGACCCTGGGACTAGACTCTTTCCCTGCGACGTGTTTTCCTGGCTCAGGAGAAGAGAATATAACTTGGCTGTATAAGCAAAGAAGGAAATCATAACTCATTTGAAATCTTGACACTCAGTTAGTGGTGTTTCTCCTGTGCACTGTTGCCTCTGTGTGGCAGCTGAAATAAGTAGAGAGATGATTAAGCCCCTGCTATGGTATTGCTATATACAGATGTCTGATCTCTGCTACTTACATCTCCTGCCACTATTCAATCCCTGCAGTGATTTTTTTAGAGGAAGTTTTTCTTTAGCAGAAATAGCAACAGGACCTGATGGCTGGTCTGCTGCAGCTGTGTAGTGTGGCTGCTTGTGGTGCTGCTCCCAGGGAGCTCTCCTGCTGCATCTAAGCAATTATTTCTTGACCTACTGCTAATTCTGTTAAGGAAGGAATTTGGGGTCCAAAGACTTATTTTGAAGAGAAGTCTCAGATTCTTAGGTATTGCTTTTCATTCCTACTTTGCTTATGTTCCTTGTCTCTGTAAACCTCCTGTCCTGGCTTTGACTTTAGATGGATGTTGGGTGACCATTAAATTGGCCTGTATTAAAGTGTGGGCTAGCTAAATGCATTGAAGTTACATCAATATGCTGAAGCTAATACAAATCACTTGTTGAAAAACAAAGTAACCTGAGGGTGCTATTAATTTTAGATTAAGAATGCATCAAGGAACGAAAGCTAATCCATTCAACTAGAATTGTTTTGCTATGATTCTAATGTAAATCAATGTCAGAAAAGTAAAGATATTAGCAGCAACTAAGCAGTTTTACCAAGATCAAGCCAAAGCTTGAGAGGTGTCCTCCTCATTCTTGTGGATTTGCAATTATTTTCTCTTATTCCCCATACAAAATTAATCATTAACACTGGTAATAATTTAGCTCTAGACCAAAAAAATAACTCCTTTTGAGTCTCCCCTGATGTCTACACAGAACTCATAGGAAAACACAGAGCTAGGTAATTACATACAAGAAGCAAACACTGAAAAATGTAGCAATAAAACAGGAATTATTTTGCGTTTCCTTTTAACCATTGGCACTTTCTACAACAACAGGTCAAAGCTATAGAGGAGCGTGACTTTTAAGTCAGAAATATCCTTTAGATTTTTGCAGTTTATTATGCATTGCTTTTACCTATTAGAGTGCATCACATACAAGGAGCTGTCCCTGCGAGCCTCTGCATTCACCTTTGACAGGAAGAGGCAGTCACCTGCTATGGGAGTCTGCAACCACAGACCCCAAGCTTCACAAGAACAGCTCCTGCCTTCCCCCTTTTTTTAGGGAGAGATGTTTTCTTGAGGAAGTCCTTAGTTTCAATATTTTGTTTTATCAGAATCTTTCTAGCAATTTCCCTTCCATTCTGATGCTACAGCATACTCAGGCATAGCTGGGATGAGGTTCCAAACAGCCCGTGCCTTTGGGCACAGAGGAAGCAGTTTCCTTGGCAACTGCAACCCCAGAAAAGTCCCAAAACAGCACTTCCACCTGCCTGAGATTTCTTTTTAATTTAGGAGTTTGCACATTGGCTTTTGGAGAATTTGGTTCTGTCTTAGGGCTTTATTCATTACATCAGTTGCTGAAAGGAATAATGTAATTTTTGCATACGAATTCGTACTTTGGACTGGCTTCCCAGAAAGACTGTTGATTTCTGTAGTGACAGCAGCTGCTGCAGTAGCACAGGCTGGGATTCAGGAAGGATATACAACACTTAAGCTACAAAAAATTAACACTGCACAGGAGAAAAAGTCTGTCTGGAGAAGGGTTAGTTTGCTTCTGTGTTTATGTTAGAAATTATGGGATCAGGGAAAGTGCCAAATTCGCATCTGTCTTTGGGGTTTAGCAGATTTGTTAACTTTCAAGATGAAACAGCTAAAGAGAAGGCCCTTGAGTAAGGAAATACTAAAACCAGGTGATGGGGCTCTTAACCCAGAGGCCGGGCTCCCCTGCCCCGCAGCCTCACTGCTGAGATCAGAGGGATGGGTGCTTCCAGAAATAAAGGGTCACTCCTGCTTCTGGGGTTACCCAGAGCAGCCCCTGGAAGTTTTTAGGGGGTCGGTGTGAGATCATTTGTGGATGTAGCAGAGCTCAGCTCCCTTCACCCCCACGCAGGCCGGGGTGCCCCATGGCTGCCTCTCACCTGGGGCCTGCCCGCCTGCCCACAGGGTCTGTGAGTTACTCCTGCCGAGCTTAGGGGGATAAAATCCCGCTGCTGGTTCCTGAGGGGGGTGAAGCTCGCTATGAAACCTCTGCCATCGGGAGGGCTGGGAAGCAGCAAACATGAAGGCCTGATCTTGTGGCGCCGCACTGCTGCTGCGGGCGCCATCTGAAGCCCGCAGAGCCCCACCAAGGCCCGTGCAGGGCTGGCACTGGCAGAGACTGAGGGACACTCGTGCGGCCTCAAGGCCTCCATGGTTACCAGCCACAGGAACTGAGGCACCGCCAGCGCTGTGCGGCAGGCCGCGGGAGGAGACTTTGAGGAGACCGATCCTTAACAACCATTTCATTTCAACACGTAAATGCAGTTTAAAGCCCAAACATGTTTGCTCAGCTCTTGGCTTTCAAATATCATCAAAAATAGCTGCATGTGAAAGGAACTGAGCTTGTGTTTCCCGCCCAGGGTGCTGTGGAGATGCAGAACTCTCTCCTTTAGGAGAAATAGCTGTGCTGCACAGGTGACACCAATTACCCCCAGCCCAGGCCCTGCCCAGCAGGAGGAAATTGCCAAGAGCTACAGCAATAAGGAGCTGGAGCAGCCTGACATATGTGACTTGAGGGAGAAGAGGTGAAGGAAATAACCTTTGAACCCCAAATACAAGTGAAAGCAGAGCATTAATTGCATGGGCAGCAAAGTCTGGGTGAGTAAAACTCTCTCCATGCTTGTAAGCTAGACCTAAAGGGCAAAGGTGATGCCTGAAATCAACATTTCTTAATAAGACAGATGTTCCTCAAGGGTACATTGCTGCTTTTCCACGTTGTATTTTTAGTTTAGTTTTGTCAGACTGTTCTGCTAGGAAGGCTTTTTCCCAGGTTTGACTGGTGCTGTTGCTCAGTGCACCTGGGGATGCTCGTTTCTGCTGTGAGTTTTTGGGATCTGTGTGCACAGCCGTGCTTCTCTCGTTCTCGTGGGGACTAAAGCTTACCAGAATATGTTGGAAGAGAGAGACACCATCGTTTTATCCTGCTTTTGGTATCAGGCTCCTTCTTCAGCTTGTTATGCTTCTCTAAATGTCTCTGCTTCTGTGAATTGGCTGTCCCAAGACCATTTGCCTGGGTAGATTGTGTGTCACCTTCAGTGCTGAATTTCATAAACAGTCGTGCTTTTTTGTTTGTTGGTTTGTTTTTTTTTGGTTGGTTTCTTTTCCTGTGTAAGAGATCTGTCTTTGTGCAGCACATGGACATTCAGATCCTAAATAAAGGGATTTGCAGTTACTGCTGCAACACAGAGAAATGAAAACAGAGATCATGTTCTACTGCTTTGCCAAAATGGTGTTTATGTTATAAATCTCTACCTAATAGTTCCCTTTTCATGAACTGTACCTGGAAAGGGGCTATTTGTGCTATTTAGCCTTATGTATTGCAGTTGAAGCAGACAGGTAGCCCCTCCAGCAGCTCTGGTGAGTGCCTCAGAGGCATAGGTGCTAACCAAAGCAGCTGGAGGTGATAACTAAAACTAAGCAGTGTGACTGTCCCTCCTCCTCCTGAGTTCCCTGTAGCCAATTAATATATCTTGGACTTGAGTGATGAGGCTCGGAGTGCAGCTCTGTGCTTAACAGGGAGAAGAAAAAAGATTCTTCACAGCTGCAGCAGCTACTTCAACCCCTCTTTGACAGAACTCTTTCAATGTCACACTCTTGTCTCCCTAGCAGAGACAGATCCTGCTAGCGTGGAGGTATGTGTGCTGTTGTTAAGAGACTTTGTGACCTCGGCTCTGTTGTTATTATCCTAATAATTAATATGTCATTTACTTGGTAACACTTCACAGTATAATTGGTTTTGCTGTGAATGAAATAAAGTCAACCTGAGAAACAGGTTTCCACAGTCCCCAGATTTGAGTGTGGGTAGAGGGGAGGAGAAGTTTCTTGTCCTTGTTTCTTGGAAAACCAAGCCTGTGCTCAGAGAATGACTCTAATACCCAGTGGAAGTGCTCTGTCAACAGAGAAAGACTAATGAAAAGGAAGAAGTTTTCAGGTATAGCAGGAGTCAAGGCTCTGTCAACTTTACAAATCACTAGCTTGCTTAGCCTCTGCCTTCCTGGTCACCTACAGAACAACACTTATTAATTTCATATAATGCTTCAGTGAAACTCAGGAGTCCTCAAGCTAAATACCAGCATATGTGATCTCTGTGTATTAATGTCTCCCTCTGGTTTACATGTCACTAAAATACTGCAGACCTGCTGGGTTGCTGGGTTATATATATGTGAGAGAATAAATAGAAGAAAATAAACTGGATGACAGCAGTGTAATGAGGAAGCAGGCGATAATCAGCCTAATGGGAGGGTCAAAACCATAGCTCAATAAATAAGGGGGAGATGGAAGTGTCCCCATCAGCTTGTATGTGCACATATGGTTGTCTGTTTACCAGCTGAGCCCCTGCGCAGCTGCGGGGGATCAGAGGAGTCTGTGTACTACTGCCAGCTCTGCCCAGGGTGAGAGTCATCAGTCTGAGCTCCCAGTGCTCTGCTTCTCTGGCAGTCAGGGCCCTGACTTCTCTCTGTCTCATTTATCCTTGCTAGAAAAGCAAGGAAGCTGGTGCTTGAGAGGAAAGATGAGCTGCATGCCTGGCTTTGTCTGAGCCTGCTCCCCATGCCTCGCTTCAGGCCCTGCTTACAACCCTGAGTAAATTGCTTGGGCAGTGATGACCCTTTAAGGATTTTGGCTGAAGGTTGTCAGGGACCAAGGTTCCCACTTCTTCCTCTTAAAACTGTGTTTGGTAGGGACCTCAATTTCTAATATTAAAATTCCTTAAGTTTCTGGGAGTTTTGCCTCTTAGTGTACAGAGAATTCTCTTTGTGGTTGAGTTGGTCAGTGCCTAGCTTGTGTTCAGTCTTTTTACTGGAGAAGTTGCTTGGCTGCTTTCTACATTATATGGGGATGAAAATGCTGCAGTGATGTGGTGAATTTTTTTATTTTTGAGCTTCCTTCTCCTAGTGCTTCAGATCCTCATCTGAAAGTACAACTGTAGTTACCAGCACAGCCATCTTTCTGTGGTATTTTGAGGACTGGATGTACTTGGTACTATTTGTATATAAGATTATGAAGATGTACCAAAATAAAAATATCACTTCTCTGCTTTTAGCTGCATTTCTTAAGATTGTTCTTCATTGCTTCTCATCATCCTAGTATCCGTCCTCTACTCCTGCTCAGCTTGCATTCATCCTTTTTAAAGGTGGGGGATAATTTCATACAGAAGTTTCCAGGTGAGGGCTGGCACAGTGGTAGTCCCCCTCAAATGGATAGGTGCATTAAGGAGCTTTGCCCAGGACTTGAAATTTCGTGTGGCAAGTGGAACACTAGACTTTTGAGTTGTGATTTTTTTTTCATTGTTGTTTTGTTTGTGTTATTTTTTCCCTTTTTTGAGAAACAAGGCCTACGAAAGCTTTGTTCCTGTAAGTTGCCTGTGCATCATACACGTGTGGAGTTAGTCTCATCATGGGTGTATCTACACTGATCTGTAACGTGGACCATCTTGATTTTTTTCCACTCTCCAAGGAGAAGTCTTATTGACAGAGAGCTGGGAATGCATATAAAGTTGTTTCCTAAATTTCCTTGCCTCTTAGTGTTTTTATGATAATGGTCTAAACAAAATTGTTCTGAACTTGCAGTTGCTGATTTCGTCATTATTTACTTCGGTGTATTTTCAAAGTGTTGAAAGTAGCTAGCTGGAGGCTGAAATTTTAGGCAAAGTATTTTTCTCTCTTTGCTACAGAACAGTAAATGGGGATTTTGTGTGTGTGGACACTGCAGAAGTGGACAGTACTGACTCTCCACAAACTGCAGGTTCTTTGCTTGGAGTTGGCTGCCTTGAGATGACATTGTGGGGTTTTTTTTCTGTCCCGTGTTGACTTGTCCATAATCCTAAACCCTTTCAGACACTGTTTGTGTAGAATTGGAAGAGTAATGAATTAGAAATGTCAGTTCACTTCCACAGTTGTTAAGGGTTAATGATATCCATGCTATTGCTGCAATAGTCTTATTAAAAAGACTAAGAAATGTGGATGGTTTCATTTTGCATTCTCTGGGTACATTTATGAGATGAGATGTGTGATAGTATGGAAAATTATAGCATGTAATTTACCAATTTGCTTATTTCTCTTTTTAGATACTCCTGATTTCTTGTAATATTATCTGGTATCTCCTACCATTATTGGGCCCTTATTTCACATGTGGGTGTAGACAGGTAGATAATGCAGGAACCCAAGATCTGACAGCAAAAGACAACAAAAAAAACAATGGGACCATGACCTCTAACACACAGGAAAGAAGCTGATGTTCAGTGAGGATAGCTTGGTTGATGTAGCAGTAGTCCCAGCATACACCAGTACAATGTCTGCACTTTGGTGTTGGAGGTTTTGTATGTGTGCTTGAACTTCATGGAGTCTTAATCTGAATTGTTCTGAGAAGGACAGTAATTGCAGGATCTGGCTATGATGATAATGGCATTATAGAAGTACCTCAGTGGAAAAGCAGATCCTGTATATTGTGATTATCTAATCTGAGGTCATCTGAAGGTTGAATACATGAGAGAATCTCAGTGTTAAGGAGGGAAGGGTGTGCCAGAGATTAAATAGAAAAATTTGAATTTTTATGGAAATCAGATGAATGGTGTGGCAAAAGATGCAGGGCATTCCCCAGGGGTCACTAACAGAGGACAGATTTCCCTTCCTCTTGCATTCAAATGACACATGAGAGCTTTTGGAGACAGACTGTTGCTCAGTATTTTTGCTGCTTCTGTTTGTTCCATTTGGATGTCGATGTCTAACTCGATGGTGCCAGGTAATCTACTGTGGCCAAGGAGAGCGTAGCACAAAATAAATCATGAGAACAGAAACTAATGCTGTCCTTTGTGTGCTTGCACTCCTAGGCTGCCTGCAGGTGCTCTTAGCTGCCACGTCTTCTTGCTTGGGAGATGTTTGGCATAGCCAATCCTTCAGGTTCTCTGCTTTATATAAAGGGGCTGTGTCATATTGCAGGATACTTAGGATTAAAACCTTCGAAGGAAGCCACTAGATTAATGGTAATGCACCTCAATATCTTCATGAGGCAAATGTGAAAGTGAGCTCTGACAATTACTTGACAGGACCTGTGGTGGAGGAATGAGCACAGTGGATGGTTGGTTTGGTTTTTTGGGGGTTTTTTTGAGTCGGTGTCTGAGCTTTAGCCATGCTAGTCCTTCTCCATGAAGAGCATGTACAAGAAGTCTTGTGAAACCATTTGTTTCGTATCATGTACTCAGACCCACTTGTGGCTGCCATGCAGCAGAAAGGCAGGACAAGCATATTTTTAAACCATTAAGAAAAATTTTGTTGAAATATATAAAACTCTTGAAAGCAAATCTGTTATATGGAAGTAAAAGCCATTAAATCAATGCTGTGCTCCTCTGTTTAGTACTTTCTATATATCTTGTACTGATACAGAGATAAACATGATTTTAAAAGACAACAGATTCATGAACATTGTGTGATGACTCAAAATGCCTGTATATTACAAAAAGATAATAAGCAGATCAATAAGCCTGCCTGAAACAGTTGTCCTGCAGTGGTATTGAATTTTATTTTCTGCACCAGTCAGTGTTTTCTGAAAGGATGATTTTCCAGTGAAGCAGAGTTGTGTCATAACCAGTTGCCAGGCCACTGCTTTTTATGGCAAAGGAAGAAGAAAGATCTGATCTGATTGTATCTCCTAATTAGCAAGGAACTTGATCTGAGTCCAGAGCTCATTCAGAGGAGGCCAGCCAGGCTGTCTGAATGGAGAAATTATACATCTCAAATGGCCTTGGATCCATACCATGTCCCTGGTGACCCTAGTCTCTCCTGACTTCAGCTGTGTGGAAGAGGAGCTGCACCATATGGTGGGAAGTGCTGTGAGGAAAAGGTGTCGGCTGATGACTAAGAATTATTTTTTAATTCAGGCTCCAGACAAGAGAAACAGAGAGGAGGGTGTAGTCCTTTAACTGTGGCTTCCATTTTACATGTTCTCCAATTTGGATCTCTTCTTTCCATCCTTCAAAAGCACCAGGAGGTGGAGAACAGATTAGCACATGCAGTTGCTGATTGCTTGAGTTGATTAGAAAAGGCTTGTGCTGTAACCCATAGCGACTTGTCCATGCAGTGGTGTCACTTGAAACATGGCAGAGCTGACAGAAGTCAAACCAGTGTTGACCATGGGTCTGGTTTTAGCACTGGTACCTAAATTAAATTAACACCAGATGGGACAGGGGCAGTGTGTCTGGGTAATTACATTATCCCTGTTCACACAGTGCTGTGCTGTGGCTTCAGCAAAGGTATGTATGGAAGCGTCCAACAGCTGGGAGGCTTCCACAGCAAGGAGAGGCAAGGCAACACCAGCCAAAGAGGGAGCAGAGGGACAAAGATGGTTCTCCCCATGCCCAGGATTTTGGTACAGCTTGGAGAAGCTTCTGAATGGGTGGGAATAACTAAAATTAATGCAAGAAATAAATGTGTAAAAAATAAACACTTGGCTAAAAATTACCCTTGAGTGTGAAATTTAAAGTACTTTTGCAAAGAGGAAAATAAGTGGCTGGGAGCTTCTGATGCCTTTGTTTTATAGCAGTAGAAATGGAAAAGGGAGCTCAACGTAAATTGAGAAGGGACATTTAATTAGTAAAAATCCAACTAGTAGCAAATCAGTCCAACAATGTATTTTAGATTTCTTACTTGGAGACATCAACTATCAGAGAAATTTCATTAAGCATGATAAGTTTAATTATTTTGTCCTTAGTGAAGAGCGCTAATTAACTTGGCCATGATAAATATGCATCTGAATATAATTTTGAAACCCCTACAGATCCTAATTATTCTTAAAGACTGAGGTGTAGACCTTGCCTTAATAGTCCTTTTTAAAAGTAAAGATTTCTTCGAGGGTACCAGTGATTTCAAAGGTGAGTAATTTTTTTCTTCTGAAAAAAGGAGGCAATTTTTGATCAAAATCTGAGGTGAAATTATGAAGGCTCTGAAAATACCCTTGAAGTGTGTATCTTGTTCCTAACCATGGATCCTGCCCATGAATTGAAGCCAAATGAAAATCTGCAGAGGGGGATTGGTTACATGCTCACCATTGTAGCAGCTTTGAATATGTAATCAGTTTGTCTGTGAGAATAGCATTAGATACACTTGAAGGTAAAAGGAACAATATATGGCAAACCCTCTCAGCATACATCAGGCCTTAATTTGGGGCCATTGTCTTGTAATCACAATGGAGTGAAGATGATCCTCCAAAATAATCTTAAAATCCTGCATGCATACCATTTCTGGGGACTCAGTGTGCATGAGCTCCCTGACTATTGCTGGATCCATGACTTCCTTGAAGACCAAGTCAAAAGAGAAAAAAAGGAAAAAACAAAAACCAACCCAAACTTCCTCCGATAACTTTCTGTTTTAAGCATCTCTGGTTTTTCTGCCTAGAAAACTTTTACTAGAACAAGAATTTTTGCATTCAGTCAGATGGGCTAATGATGCTATTGGGTTATCAGTTCTACAGTTTCCTTTCTGGGCTTCTTGACAAGCATAATTATAAATTAAAGTCAATGCAATTCCTTGATGTAAGCATGAAATTAAGATGTGCTAATTAAAAATGCAGTCCGTATAGGTGTGCAAAGTGTTTCATAGGTTTGCTTGGGTTTTTTTATTATTCAAATCTCTGTGTGTCAGGGTAAGTTACTTTCTAATCCTTGACCCTGTCAGCTAATCAAACAAAAGCATGCCTGTCTTCTAATTAACAAAATAATTTCCCTTGTGGATACAGATGTTCCTGTAAATCTAAGATAAACATCGGTGCAATTAAAGTGCAGTTCAAGTTTCTGAAATTTACTTTGGAATAACAAAATGCCATAGTATTAAGTGTTTGAGGAACTGTTATTCAGTCACTCAAATGATTCATGCTTTTTTTGTAGTAAAAAGGAGTGTTTTGCATAAATGTTTAGCGTTAACACTAAAATTAGTGCTTTGGCCATGTTGTGGCCAGGAAATACTCTCTGTCCTCACAATGAGATAATTATATGTGGAAATAGTCTGGTTTTTGTCAGTTATCTATCACTAGAGCTTCCTAGAGCTGCAATAATACAAGGGACACGAAAGCAAGAAGGATGTAAGCGTCTGAACCTACAATGGTAATGAGCACAACAGTTTGCTGGGGTGGCTGTAAATCAAAGGTACTGTGGCTATAAAAAGCCCGTGAGACACTTGGATGTGATCCTGGACTGCTGCTGCAATGTGGCAGCTGTGCATACAAATGAGAAGCCATCCATACTGTATTATGGGGAGGACTGCGTTACTGGACCTGGGGAGATGATAATAGGAAGTTGGTTTTGGAAAACCACTGAAGCTGAGCTTCATCATGTCGGCGTCAGTGTAGGGCAATTACATTTGGGACAACATCAATATCAGTTAAATAGAGGAAATGCAATAAGGAAGGAATATGTGATCATTAGGGCTATAAATTAAATTAAATTCTGCAGATTAGAGGACTGTGTATTTTAACTTTATTTTATCCTGATCCCCCCCCTCAATTATTTATTCCACTTTATGCTTTATTACTTTTAACCTTTTTTTTTTTTTTTTCTTGTGGTCTGGCTAATGCTGCTTCTGATAGATGCAGGAATGCATGAGAGCTGCCCAGGCCTTCTGTGCCGGTTGATCCCATGATGTGCTGAGGGATATCCCCCACACTGCAGAAGCTCTGAGTTTATTTATTGCCAGTTCTTGGTAGTCTTTGAATGGAGGACGGGCAGTAGTGCTGCATCACTGCCAGCACAAGGCTGAGTGGTGGATTGCCTGTAGCAACACACTGCTCTGGAGCACATCAGTGCTTGCAGGTAGCTTAGGCACTGGGTCACAGAGCAGGTTCATCACACAAATGCATGAGCAGTTTAACATAAACCAGCACAGCTGAAAGGGGATAGCTGTGGAGGAACAGCTGTAGTCTTTCAATATCTTCAGACCTTTCAGCCCCAGGGAGTGCAGAGCACCAGGAGGGAGGAGAGGGTAGTAGATAGTAATTGTTTTCCCTGTGCTTTCCCTTGGTCTGGCTCTTGCCTGGAAGACTTGCTGTCTTAAAAGAACTGATCAGTTAAGGTCCTCCTCACACTGAGGTTTATGCACTGGGTTTGCCCTCATTGCATCTTTGTGCTGCTGAGACAAATGTTCAGAGGCTATAATCCTGATTTTTTTTTTTTTCCCCCTCAGTGCTTCTTATAGCAAGCAATAATCATCCAGAGTTTTGGTGAGTCTTGTCATATGATGGCCATTTTCTTACCTAAGGGACGAGGAGGGAAATTTGCCTTTAGATCCATCTGTTCATAAACCAGTGATGATCATTCAGGTTCAAGATCTGCATGAGCAAATGAGTTCATGAGCAGATGAGTTCATGTGCAATTGCAGTATTTACCACAGTGCCTGTTTGCTGTTGGTACCAATTAGCTGGTGTGGGGGTCACTTCTTTTTACTCTGTGTACTATCCTTGCAGCACTCCAGGGCAGTTAAGGTTAGTTTTGACCCTGTTTTTCCTCTGATCTGATTTTAAAAGTTGTTTTGAATGTGGAAATTCACACTATCCTTCCAGAAACCCACCCATCCCGAGGTGATTATTTTTTCAATATATGCAGACAACTAAAACAGACATTTAAAGTTTTTGCAATTGAATGTTCAATTCATAGATTAGTGTGTCAAGAAGTAATTGTTGGAACGTGTTCCTGTTACATCAGGTAATGTGAGTCTAATTTGATTTAACCATTAAGCCTCCCTGAAATGTTGGCTTCTGAATCTTTTTATCTTCTCACATTTGGAAAATGCCAATAGACAAAAGCTTGCACTTTAGAGTGGGACATGTGAAAATATCAGGTGTAATATGTAGGTGATAAATCTGTTGGGATCTTTAACAGCTTTATTGATTTTTCTCTGGTGATATTTCTGTCAGGAAGAGACATCTAATCCAACTTAGAGTGGTGTTACATATAGCCCTAGCAAAAATAATCAGAAACTCCTTATCTGCAATGAGTGTATTTATGTACTGTGCTCTGCAGTTTGGGTACTGTTCTCTTCATTATGTGGAGTGCTGAAATACCACTCTGTTCCCCAGAGGCTGGGTGAGTGTTATTGGTGTGTTTATTTGCTCTTTTCATATACCCGGCACTCGTGGTGATTAATGGGAGCCATGTGCATTAACCCCCACAAAACACTAATTCCCAGAATTGATCTCGGAGGGACAAATTCCTGTCCTAAGCTTTTTTCATAGGTATTCCCATTGATTTCCTCACCTTTGGTGGAGACAAGAGAGAGTTGAGATCTAGCCGTGACGAGAACGCCCAGCAGCATCCCAGGGGCAGGTAAACTCCTCAGATTGTGTCACAAACTTTCAAGAGTCCTCCTCAGGCTTCCTGTAACTTTTTAATACTGGCTCCAGCTTGCTGGGGTTGGCAGGTCACAGCAGGGTTTTCTTCTCCATTTTGTTCTCCTGTAGCACTGGTGGTTTTATTCTTCCATCACATGTTGTGTGACCCTGATGGGTGTACAGCAAATGCCACCAGTGGACAAGAACATGTCACAGTTTATCTGGCCTTGTGAACTCAGTCAGTGGTGGCAGGTATGCAGGGGACAGCAGAGCTAAGTACTTGTGGGGCCATGTGGTAGTGCAGGTGGGGATCTTCTCAGCCTTGAAGTTGGGTAAAAGCAGCAGAGTTCATTTCTGGAAACCAATATATTGTTAATATGTAGTTCATAAATTCCAGCCTATCTATCACACTGCTCCTGATTAGTTGAGAGTAGTTGATTAGCTCTAACAATTAGACAAGTTCTAATTCTATGTTGTATCTGACAGAATGCTTTCTTCCATCGGAGTATTTTTTAACAGAAAACATAGGCTTATCTTTTTCTTTCAAATTCTGTTGATATTATTTACTACTTGAAACAGTGTTAGTCTCCTGGGCCTCCTTATTTTCATGCTAGAGCTAGTTGGCAAGGATGGATACCTGTCATGACTTAACACACACATCAAAATGAAATGAAATGGGAACTTTGCCATTTGTCAGTAACAGAAACTATTGAACACACAGTCATTCTCATCTACAGTGTAAAAAAACCCCAACCAAACAAGTAACCAAAAAACCAACCAAAAAAACCCAACAAAAAAACCCAACCAAAACCCAAAACTGTCTCAGCAGTGGAGCTGGGTACACACAGAGGGACCACGGCCAACGTGGCACGTACCTGGCTGACCCACACCACGTTAGCTGGCTCAGTGGAGCTGCTCGGAGTGTGTGCTTTGGTCAGGATACTGCCCACCAAATCCTGATGTCTCGGTAATACTGACTCTGCCAGACTGAACCTTCAGTGTATGTCAGCAAAAATAATTAGAGAAATTAAGGGAGCAGCAATAGAGCTACTTTGAAGGGAATTTGAATAAAGGACATTACATGACCTTTCTAAAAAAACATAAATAGTTGGGGGAGGATTTTTGGGGCAGTTATGTAGAAGCTCTTTATCCCTAAGAGGCTGTATAGGTGTTCTGTTTGCAATAGTGACTGTGAGGTGGAGAAACAAAAATGGTATTAGGACTATTAAGTTACTGTATAACCTGCAGAAGCTGAAATATTGTGAGCAAGTAGAAGTAATGTGTCCAGATCCCAAAGAATATGGCAAGTGTACTAGAAAGAAGAAAATCTAGAATCTCAGCAGGGAAAATTGAGAAAGAAAGGAGGGAAAGGTAGTGTTTATCCTAGATAATAAGCCATTTAGGGGCAGGGAATAGAATTTTTCTTCAGAAAGACCTGTTACACACAGAAACAGTATAACAGTACAAAAGTACATGTTAATATAACTGATAGCATAGACAGTGAGCAAATATCCACTCCAAAAAACGTGTATCAGTTATTTGAATGTCCTCCTCTGCAGTGAGCTGAATGCTGATGCAGACTGGGACATTAACCTAGGGTAAACCTGAGAATAGGAAAAAATGTATTTATGCAATGTATTTGAAACCCACTAATGACAGTGGATGGTTCTCTCTGAGAGGCTGTTGGTAAAGCAAAGGAAGTGCCAGAATTATTTTGTTTAAGTGACTTGCAGCTTTGGATTCACAACCCTTGTCCTCTCTGATGTGTGCAGGATACAGTGAGCTGCTCATCACTTAAACTTTCGATAGCAAGGCTGAGGGCATTTCTGAGGCAGACGCTTCCAGTCAAGACTTACTGTGCTTTACATAAAACCCCTGAGAGAACTTCTGGACGTCACATTAAATGATTGTCACAGATCATCTGTTGCTATGTACTTGTGTGGTCCCTAGCACTGTAAAAGTGGCTCCTGTTGCGTTTAATCTTTCCAAGCCTGTGAAGAAGGGCAGTGTTATCAGCTCTTTTTTTATTGATGAAGGGTCTGCAGTGTCCCTTGAGCTTCCCTAAAAGGCTCGGTCTGCAAATGAGCCTGATTATTGCAGTGCCAGGCAGTGCAGTGCACAGTGTCAGGCACGGCTCCAGCCTCCTTGTACCTGGCTTCTCCCAGCAGGATGGAGGGAGGTCCCCTGGTGTACAGCACACGGGAAGAACTCAGCATCTTGGTGTGGAACTGCTGAGCAGTGTGCTCAAAATCTGACCCAGAGATGGAATACTGATATCCTGCCAGCAGCAGAGCAAGGTGGAGTCCTTGTGAGGGGAAGGGAACCCTGATTTCACCCAACACCTGGGTAGATACCCAGTTTCAAGCCTACCACAACGTGAAGTAAGGTGGCTGATGTGTGCTAGCTGTTTGCAGAACTGAGGATGTTTTTGCTGAAAAGCAGAGCCCTCTTCTGTTAGCTGGCACTCATACAAGAGCTTAGACCTTTGTGCACCAGCAACTGGCTGGAAAATGGAGACGTTCACAAACCCTGAGAGGTCGCCCATCAGCCGGCGGTGGAGCGTGTGTACCCTAATGCATGGCAGTGGTTCTTTATCCATTAGCTCCTCCAGGAATCCAACCCTTTCCTTCAGCATTCAATCCCAATATTTTTGGTGTTACTGTTTGTTTTGCAAGAAGCTTAAACTGTGCCTGTCTCTTTTATGAATTTGAATTGTTAATGTGAACATTTGAGCTCATTATAACTCTGAAACGTTTCCTTTGTTACCAGTAACTGACAAACCTGTGCACACTGCTCAAAAACAGTAACTGCTATTTCTAGGACTGTATTTTGTTCTCTGCTGTGCACAATAATATGCTTTTGCTAATGAAGTTTTTCTTTAATGAACACAATTAGAGCTAGGCAAACAATGCAAAAATATTTTCCATGAATATTCATCCAGAATCTCAAATTAATTCCCTTCAGTTATGTTTGCACCCATTCATTGTCTTCTTTTAGTGAAACTTTCCAAGGTTCAATCTTTGATGCTTGAGTAATGAGGGGGGAAATTAAGTTTTGGTGCAGAGGTTACCCTTTGAATGTTGTCTAACTTGTTAGCTCCTATTGGCACTTGCATTTCTGGAAGAATATGGGTGGGGAAGCAGTGTTGGACAAGAAAGTCCATCTGGCCACTGTAACAGTGAGTTTGGAGTTGAGATCCAGGCAAGGCAGAGCCAAATGCAGGAATTCCTGGAGGAGAAAAGAGGGTGAAGAGATAGGTATAACTGGTTACTCCAAAGAGAGGGACAGCAGCTGCTGAGGACAGGGCTTCTGTGAAGCTGTTGGGTGGTTTGTTTGTTTGGGGTTTTTTTTGGGGGGGTTTGTTGGGGTTTTTTTTCTTTTAACAGCCAGTTCAAGCCCTTTAGATGCTGTCACTGCTGAACAGAACCCTGAGCAGTGCACGTATGCACACAGTACATTGAGAAGTAATACTTCAGATTTCAGTATTGAAATAGAAATGTAAAATAAAACTTCCAACTTCTGGGAATTGCCACAGAATAATCCCAGAGAGTGAAGAAAGCTGAGGGGTTAACAATCTGGCTTTAGATCTTTTCCTGATGAGAAAAGCAGCAGCAATTAAATCAATTATAAACTCTTTGCTAAATTCTAATTACATTTAGCAGTGTGGAAGAGCGCAGAGGCTCTGCTGAGGTTTGCAAGTGTGTTGAGGAACCTTTCATGTGTATGCCACTGGTGCAGACGTCTCCTCTGGGAGCATCTGAAGTCTCAAATCATGTCAAGGCTGCTTGGTGGTCTATGTGAAGCCTCCAGTCAGTGATGACTGAGGGTCTGTGCATCGAGGAAGAGGCAACTGCTATAGCTGATGTTAGTGCTCAGATTCTAGAGGAATCTCCAAACAAGGCAGATGTTACCCAAAAATTATAGGAGTCGTTCTTTTTCCTCCTCTCATTCCTTTCCTCAAAGCACAAATCACAGCTTCAGCATTAAATTCTGTGACATTGCAGTGGAGAAACATGTTTTCTTTTAAATTCTTCCTCCCTGATTACCCCAAAACTTTCCTGTTCCCAAAGTTTATCCTAGGCTGCTTGGAGCCTTCCTGATCAGGAGGAGTCTAAACTCATTTCATGCCTGTACCGTAGAAGTTCAGTGGTTAAATGGGAAAATGAATAGATACAGTCATCAAGATTAGGAAAGAGGTTTCCTGGCCAGTTTCTCTAGCATGTTTCTTAAAGGCAATTTAAAAAAGAAAAACTATCAAACATGTTCAGGGCAAGTGGTCACTGGCTGATGCCCAAATCAATTCCATTTTCGGAGTCTGAGGGCTTGGGATAGGGAGGAATATTGAGAGATAAATGTGAAGACCTTGCTATAAATACAGAGAGTTGTTATCTTGAGGGCTTTAGGAATTAAAGCTTAAATCCAACCAGCTGATGTATGTCAGGTGTGTAAAAGCAGATTATTATGCATTTCCTATAGAAATCTCCCACAAGGTCATTTCAAGTTAAACTATTTGTTGTTTGGTTGGTTGTTTTTTTTAATTCTTACATAGTTTCTTACAGTCCTCCAGTTCAGAGACATTCAATAGGTACGACATGAGAAAAAGATCTTTTATTTTACACAGTGTGGTAACTGAACAGATATAGAAAAGCCTCAATAGAGCAAAGCTTCAGATAGTTTTAGATTTCAAGGTAAACAGCTGCAGAAATCCTCTTACTGCAGAGAAATTAGTAAAATGAAAAAGCCCTGAAGTATTCAAAGGACACTGCTTAATATCCTGGTACTTGGTTGTAGTTAAACTAGACACTTTTTTCCTATCTTTATTCATTATCTAGCTATGTGGAAGCGGGTATGTAAATCGCAAAACTTGTTGTAATCACTTTTAGGTGTTACTGATGTTACAACCTCAACACAAGCTGGCTTCATGTGGAAAGCTGCTGCGCTGTGCTCTGTCCCTGGAGAGCTGATTGCAGGGGAACACCTGAGGCTGCTCCAGGTGTAATAGTTGTGAGGGCACAGGTTGCATGTGGCGTTGTGGCGGGGCACAGCAAGCGCGGATTCGATTCCTGTTTGCTCATCTACATCAAATCTTTTTGCTAGGGGCACCAGGAGAGCAGACACTGTAGCTGCAGCTGCAGAGGGCATGTTGGAAGTAGTGGTTTCCATGGGAGTCCTTTCCGGAGCTGGGTGAATACTGAGCCCTTCTCTTTATTTTTCATTGAATTTTAAACTTCATTATCTTTGTTGGTTTCTCTGCACTCTGTTTTGCATTTTCCTGTCTTATGTTTTAGCAAATGAAGTAATTGGTCAACCACTATTTTTCTTGCCCTCTGTAGTGCATCCAACCTCCTAATCATTTCTTACAGAAGCTCAGGATTAGTTCCAAGTGACACCTTTCTCAAGAACTCATCCTTTCTTTTTTTCCCCCCCAAATTAACTTATTTTCACACTAAGTCTATAGGTCATATCATAATTTAAAACCTGTCTGAAACAGTAAGCTTTAACTGAGTGTTAAAAACGTGAAGGTTTGTTTGGTTTTTTTAACTCATACCCAAGCATCTGCACTGGTTGCTGCAGTACCACTATGCTGGAATTAACAGTGCATCCTCCTATACCTAAATATTTAAACACTTCAAAATAAGTTTGTATGATTTTTCTACAAAGTAGCAAACTTAAGTTTTTTCCAAGTCAGATCTTTCAGGACTTAGAAGCCTGTATTCAGGGGTGCTGGGTAGCTTAGTCTGGTCAAAACAGTGCCCCTTCTAATGTCTGTCTGAAGACCAGAACCAAAGCTAGGCAGTAACTGGGGAACAATTCCAGTAAGAAGCCACTCTGGGAAGTCAGTGACCTGCTCCTGGGGGATGTGCAAAACAACTGCAGCTGCAGCTGGTTTCTCTTTCTTTCCCATCTGCCTTCTGATGGGTTCCTGTGGTCATTAGCATGCATGTCTCCAAATTCTGTTTGCACACTTTTCCCCCTGTTATGTACTGTTCTTTATTCATCATTGTAGGTCTGCAAATATGCATCAGGCTTGGCAAAGATGCAATTAAGGTAACTTAATTAGCCATTAGTGTTTGTACATTTTATTTTTTTGTAGTTTTACCTCAAGTGTCAAAAACCACAAGCAAGGTCCTTCAGGATGAAGCAGTTCCCAGCATTCACTAGGGGTCATACTTTGCTGTTCTGTCCCCAGAATGAAACTTGTTCCGTTTCTCTCATTAACGCACATAGATTTACTGGAAAGTCAGTTTATAAAATTCAGATTAAGTCACCGGAAGATGCCACAAACAGCTCAAGCAGTCTGCCAACAAAAAGTGCTTTTATTCCAGCTAATTATTTTTTAATGATACTATTAGTAACTGGAATTCACTGTATACAGCATGCTCCAGATAAAGATCTCAGCAAGTTTTACATAACAGTAATGTGAAGCTTCCTAATACAATTAAGATTGGGGTGTCTGGGTTTCCTTTATAGCTGTTTTATACACAAGTCACAGGCTAATGCACTGGTCCCAAAACAAATCCCACCACGGCCACAAGCTTGAGCTTAAAGGTTGTCTGGCTCCATGCCCTGATCACTGTTCACTGTTTTACGTTGTCAGTCGGTTTTGTTCCCTCAAGGTGATGTTCATCGTGGTCTCCCAAGGATTCTGGTGCACCAGTTTAGTACCGTGCCCTTCTCCTGTGCGGGAGTCACTGCTTGAGATCTCCCTGCTCTGGCACCAGCCGCTTCAACCCTGAGTAAGCAACCACAGGCAGGGCAGGAAATCGGTGCATGTAGTCTACCAGTGATTAATATATGCTCCTTCCCCCAGAAACAAACAAGGAGCAGATGAATTGTAATTTTGCAAACTGTTAAGCTGCTGAAAGAATAAAATGAAACATAAGCAGCATAATGTTCTTAAACTGCATGCCTCTGCTCTGAGTGCCAAGTGGCCCAGACCAGCAAGGGGTGAGAGCATCAGCCCCCCCCGAGATGCCTGGAGTTGTTATTCATA
Source organism: Caprimulgus europaeus (assembly GCA_907165065.1). Next base: position 735,799 of record OU015543.1, on the reverse strand, counting down.
AATATCTGTGCCCCAGCAATAAATCATCTCTCAGTGCTTCTGAGAGCAGCCTTTACCCTGACAGACAGGAAAACCTGTCCCACATAAATGTGTTCATTCATAAGGGGGTTGGGCTGCAGGTTTGTTTTGCTTTTGCCTGTGTTTCAAAATAGTCTTGCACACTTTAAAGCAGAAAAAGCACAAGTGTTAATAGCTCTGTGTCACCCTATGCTGATTAAATTTATGATGAGAGCTGGATAGAAAAGCTGAGGGTTTTGGGGTTTTGAGAGGAGATAGGACTGTGTTGGGACTGAAGATGGGAGAGATGATTTGTCTTCTTGAAAAGCTCTCTGGCTTTTCTACAGGAAAAGTTTCTTTCCAAAGCACCAGGAAAATCTTTACAGATAAGAAACTCAGCTGAGCACAGAAGAAAGACTTGTCCAAAGACTTATTTCTGTATCTGGGACTAAGCCTGTAGATAAGAAGATCATCTCTTTCCTACAGTAGGGCTAGCTTAGGAAAACAAGGACCTGTCATCTGCTTCTTTATATTTTCTGCAAGGAGGAAGGTGGGGGTAGAAGCCCACAGCTCTGCTCAGTTCCTTTCTTCAGAGATGCTCTAATGGTCTCTTCCACTTTTTCTCTTTATTCAAATCTGTACAAAGATAAAAGTTGCAATGCCTGACATTGCTATTGTCCCTTTCATGTAGAAGAAGCTGTTCTTGTGTTCCTGTCCAACTCGTGGAATAAGACTCTGTACTTTTATTCTGTGGTCAGGTTGGCCACAAAGCAAGTGGTTCTCTAGTAATATTTTGTTTAGACAGGCAAAGACATTCTACACTGCCATTTTAAAGATATTTCAGTGATCAAATCTGTGCATGCAAAACCAAATGTCTTTTCTCACTGTCCTCTGTAGAGGTGTTTCAACTTAGCTTTTTTCTGTCTGACAGATACTCTCATATACACAGAGGGGAAAATATGTAAGCTTTGGGGTTTTGTTTTTGTGCTCACAGGAAATGAGGTACAGTAGTCATTAAGTCAAAAAATTGAATCAATCCATTGTGAAGCTACAGCTGCAGTAGGTGGTTTTCCCTGGTTGTTAAATTGTTTTGTACATTTGTGTCTGCACTTGAAAGATAAACTACAGGGAGAGGATTTCTGCAATATGCCATTCTGCTTAAATACTTTTTACCTTTCATATTAAAAAGAATAATTAAAAAATGCACACCAAAGCAAAACATAGTAAAGAAGCAAATCAGCTGGTTCAAAACCAGCCCGTGGTGCTGGTCAGAACGTGTGCTCAAAGGCCAACACAGAGTCTGCAGGCAACGTGTTCCTCAGAAGAAGGCCAAACTCTGCCCCATCAGGTTCGTAACAGAAACAAGAGTGACATTTTAAGGCTGGCAAGATTTTTTTTTTTTTCTTTCCCTCTTCAAAGTGGAAACAAGGGATTAGAGCTCATTGCTGCTTAGCCAGAAAAATAAACCACAGTGGAACAACCAGTGCACATTATCATGGTCCCCCTGCATGTGTGACTGCCAAAGGGACTGGCTGCACCTTAGCTGGTGTGTGGTACAGAGGATGGTCCCTCAGAAAACATTTGCTTTGTTCTTGCTGCTTGGTGTGTATTGCCAAACGAGGAGGTGGCAGGGCGTAGTGCAGGTCATGGATTCTTTTTCAAGTGGGTACTAAGTTCTTGTTTCATAGCATTGTTATCTGCAATGATTTTTTATTTTTTTTAAATAGTCCTCTCCTAGTTGTGTGGCCTGCTGTACAAGACTCTTATCTACCAGATAGCAGACCTGAGATGCTCCCATCTCCTGGTTTGTGTCCTCTGTTGCACACTAATGCTAAGTGCCAGGTCAGATAATGGAGCAAGATGAGAGTCATATGCAGCTCTGAAGTGATATTGGATCACTTCATGGTGCTGCTAACCAATCTATACTGCTGGAGTCTTGCATTTCAGACATCTGTAAGCATTTCTGTGTTGTCCAATTCAGTTTCTTCCTGAGGTAATCGGACTTTATACATCACTGTTTGCTCAGAATCGATCAAGAGAGAACCTGTTGCTAAAACACTTCGTAACTTTCTGGGGCTTCTTCCTATTTTTTTAGTGCTTTGCTGCCCATTCCTTGAGGACAGAGTTGGCAGATGCTGTGCCTTTTGTAATTGTTGTAGGTGGGTCTTGTGCTGAATTTGAGCCAACAGTTTTTGGACCTCAGTGATGTTTTTGCTTTCTTAATGGTCGTGTGTCCTTTTGGGGCGTTGGTTGTACTGAAAGGATCAAAACATGTCTCAGTCTAGCCAGTATGGTGTTATCCGAGCTCTGTGTGAACTGCCTGCTCTCAAGAGGTTCATGGCATGCCAGGATCCTTCTTAGTCCAGCTCTTTGCTCTGTTCCTGCCCTGTCTGCCACCGCTGTAATGGAGATTCATAATTCTTGGCAGCTTTTCTTAAAAACATGAGTCAGCCTTTCCCTCTTGCCTTGCGATGTTCCTGATTACTGGTGAACTCCCCGAGACTGAGGAGCCATTGAAGTCGTGCAGGATTCCTAGAAAGTCACCTGTCCATGATATTGAAGAGCCTCTGGTAGTGTTTTACAGGCCAGTGCACAATACACCTCAGGACATTGTGTGCTTTATGTGATCTTTGTGAGAGATATGTCTTCCCAGTTAGCATAACTGGTGTTTGTAGGATGCATACACCTGGCACTACCAAAGAGCTGCAGTGTAATGCCTTGGCCTCAGTTTTTGTGCTTGGGGAGTAGAAACACCAAAATAAGAATGTACTTGAGAAGAGAAGATCAATGGATTGTGTCCAAAGACACTTGGAGGTTTTATTCTTGCATTTTACAAAGAGTGAGTGCTTAGGAACACTTTTTAAAATTCTTTGCAGGTTTCAGTTGCCATAATACTGCTGAGAGGTTGACATTTGGACAGGAAAGAAAATGGACAGAAATAAGTCCTACGGAGCACGTGTCAAAGCATTGTACCTTGGGTGTGCAGCCCAACTGCAGACCAAACAGGACTGTCCAACTGCTTCTTGGATATAGAGCTATACTACACTTGTCTTCAGAAAGGCAGTAACACAGCTATGAAGGAAGCTCTAAAAAAAATCTTCAAAAGGAGTGTTTTGATATCAGGAAGCTTCAATTCACATCTTCTGTATAAAGGGGTCACACTAAGTACTGTTTATAGATCCAGAATTGTGTGAGCAGGAGCTTTCTGTGCCGAACCAGAGCATCAGCGCTTCAGGCTGGAAGTCAGGGAAGGGAAGCAATGTGAGTTAACTTACACTTGGTAAAGCCAGATTTTAGCTTAGTGTTGCAAGGCAGCTTGCCCAGCATCAGTTGGATTTTAATTGCTCCACATTTCTAAAGCAAGTAAATCTTGACAGGAGCATCTGTGCTAAAAATGGACTGAAAATGTCAACTCTCTTGAAACTAAACAGCCTGTCTTTTCAAGGCTTTTTGCTCTTGAAGATGCAATTTTGCTCTGTTATGCCAGGTCCAGTTCTCATTAGTTTGTATGGAATCACACTTGGAAGTGAAGGGCAGGTTTGACTTCATGGCTATGGTTGTTATTCTTCACTCTGCAGTTACCAACACAGATCAATCTGGAAAAAACCATGTACCTCGTTGAATTTTCATTAGCAGCTGAACCATACCATGTTCCTAGAGGGGACAAGGCCAGTAAGCACACTTCTTGTCCCTCTCTGCTATTTTATTTTTAATGTTACTTGAACGCAGGTAATCAGGATATCCTTAATTAGAAAAGCTACTTAATTGGGACATCTTCCAGGGAATTGAATTAAGCCTAGCGGTATTTAATTGTGTTGCTTAGGGAAGGTTCAGTTTCTCTTATCTACACTTCCATTGATGGTGTTTTGCAAACTTCTCCTAATACCACTTAGCTGGGACAAGCCCTGCTCATCAGAGTGAGGGAACACTGCCCATGGGTTCTCTTCAGCCGACCTGTGCAGCTGCCAGAGCAGCTTCTTCAGTTCTTTGAAAAACAAGACCCTGAGCTGGACCTGGCCAGAGCTGGATGTGCCGCTGTGCAGAGAGCCCAGAGCAGGGCCACACATCCCGGCAGCTCTCAAAGCAGCTGAGACTGGAGCATGGCACAGGCTCCTGTGGCGCTGGGCTTTAGCTGTGGGTGCTGATCCCCAGCAGCATTACAGAAACTTCCCTGCATAAGCGAGCTCTTTGGTTTTTAATGCAGCTCCTCACCGGCTGGAGCTCTGCATTCAAACCCAGGCCCCAGTGTTTCCCAGGTTTCTGGTTATGTCACAGCATGGTAGCACGCTGTTCCCATGGACAGCAGAGGGGAGGGAAGGCTGAGAGGTGTCGCTGCTGACACCAAAGCCACACATATGACAGTGAAAAATGAGAATTCCAGCATCCCTGCCACTGCTGGAATTAATTTGTGGTTCACAGTGTGAACTGTTGATATGATGGCCATGTATTTATGTTAAAAATCTGTCATTGCAATGGAACAGTACTTTAGTTAACTGGGTCCCTTTTCAAAGGAAAGCATCAAACTTGCAAATCGAGAAGTTTGTTGTTAATTACTGGGTTTTAATGTATCTTCTAATGAAAGATATCGTCTCTCTTTGCATAACTTAAAAAATGCTGAACTAAAATGTCTGGAATATCTCCCAGCGTTATGTCTTGTTTTTAAAGATGTGATCCTAAAATAAATCTGAACTTTCCTCAAGTTATCACACATAAGAGTTCTACTGATGGAAATTTTATTTGTTAAATGACACATACACACTTCAAACAAACTTTCTTTGAATAAGTAGCATCCCTGCTTTCTTAATTTCCAGAATGCTGCTGCTTCCCCATGTGTGACCCAAAATATGCTCTAGCCATGTTCAAGTGTTACCCCCACATTAAACCCTTCTTTCCACCTCCATCTTAAGCACATGTGCTCCTCTCTACATCTGTTCCTGGCTGTCCATGTGTTTTTTGGAGGTAATTGGCAGGAGCAGATTAATCCACTATAAACTCAATTTACCCTGGCATGCAACTAGCCGAAGGGCAGGTTGCACTGAAATGAATTTGATTTCTACCTGACTTAAAACTTGCACAACTGCTGAGCATGAACAAGGCTGAAAGTCAGAGTTGGGCCTGTGCTGTTCCACTGACAAGCAGCTGCCTGTGAGCACAGCCTGCCTCTTGCAAGGCACTTCTGTTGACTTTTTCCATGGAAATGGTCCCATTGATAGCAAGGGCTGTCCTGTCATCATGAGGTTTGAAAAGTAGCTTGAAGTACAATCAGCAGCAGGGAAATACTTAAGCTAGGCAGTCAACCAGATTGGTCCATCCATCTTTAACCAGAAAACAGTATTTCCCATAATATCTGAGTGAAACCATTAACCAAGCACAATGCTTTGTGCTCTGAATTACCTTGAAAAGCAATCTGCCTTTTAATCCTTTCATTCTGGTTTTCAAAACCAGCTTTTAATGCCAATTTCAGAGATCAGCAATGGCAGCAGTTTCTTTGGACGTGGTCATATCAGGAGTCTGTAGAGACACAATCATGTGGCAGTGCAGGAGGGAAGGGGTGAGGGGGGGGAACAGCTGGGCTCAAACCTTAGCCCAGGCTCTCCCTGAGCTAGGGCAGCTTCTGCTCTGCAGTAAAGATCTCTGGCAATCAGAGAGCACAAATACAGACTGGATTTGAATAATTGCATCCTTGCTTATGCACAAGTGGTGCATAATGGGTATTTACAAATCAGGCTGCTTTTCAGACATCAATACAATTTTGTGTTTGGAAGATGGAGTTCTGCTAATTTCATTTTGTACTCCAAAATGAGAATGAGTAAAACGAAATAAGGTTCAGTACTGATTATGTGTAAATCCTTCTCTTGTAGATTGCTATAAACAAAATAAGTATGTGTAAGCCCCTTTGTACAGCCTTCATGGATAAGATCTGAAACAGATCTTGCAATGTCTGGTGCTTTAACTCAAAGCAGAGTTCTGGATGGCTTTTGGTCGTGGAAGCTTTTTCTGCTGCTGGCTTGGACTGTGTTAGGGGAGAAAAAAAACCTTAAAATCTTTAGATTTAGGCCTGGTTCTGCTTGTGATTTACTCTGCTTGGAACAGAAACACTGGAAATGTTTCTGAAAACAAAAATATATTTTTGAGACATGCGATATTCCATATTGGGTTTGGTGGGGCAGGGAGGATTTATATTGAAATTATTAAGAGTTTGTTTTAGTTTTGCTCATTGTATTAATATAGGACATTTAACTTAATAAGTATTTGTGGAAAATTCACAGGAGTGGTAAAAAGAGAGAAAGGACTTTCATTTCCTGGGATATTGTTTTGAAAGAAAACAATTCAGTCTGAAATATCCCATTTCTTCCTTGGTTTTCTTGTCTGTACATTGGGTTGGGAATGATGCATCTCACCTTCAGAAAGAATCAGATATCCTAACTCTGAGTAGCACGGTATACATGGTGTTACTTGACTTGGTTTTTTTTATCTACAAGGATATTGGAAAAGACCAGTTCTTAGATTGAGCCCTCAAGGCTACTTCTTTTATTATTATTTTTAAACTATTTTTTAAAAACTAAAAGATCCAGTACCTTGCAGCAAGTCCATAAAAGCACTCGACAATAGTTGAACTATAACATGGCCAGGATTGTTTCTTTTTTCTTTCCATCTGGACCTGGTGAGGTGGAGAAGCGAGCTGGCAGCCCCAGGTGGGTTAGCTGAAAGCCATCGCGCCCTTTGGAGGGTGGTGGGGAGAGGAGGATGCAGACAGACAGGGCTTGTTCCTCCTCTGAAGTGCATCAAGTGCTTCCCTGTGGGAGAGCAGGGTGCACCCTGAGACCTCTGCTCCACTTCCAGCTCACCCACCAAGGCTTGGCTTCTCTCCTTGTCTGAGCCGCCCTTCCCTGCCTTTGCTGTCCTGATTTATTCACAGCCTTCATTTGGCCAATGGGTTGGTTTTGGTTTTGTTTTTTTTTAACAGAGATGGCCAAATCCCAGGGCGGGGTGCGAGGGGAACAAAACAAACAAACAAAAACCCACAAAAGCACATGCAAAAAAAACCCAACCATTAACAACAAACCCCAACGTTTCACTCCTAACCACTTGCTTGAATCTCCACTGGAGCTGCTTGGATGACCCTGGCAACTTGTCATTCCTGTTTACTTTCTCTGTATGTTCAAGCAATCAGGTTTTATTTGCACGAGTGCCATCTAAAGCACTTTTGCAGCTGTGTTACCCACATACTAGTGTAGAATACAGGACAGGGAGATTTTCTGACAGTAACATCATCTCCTCTCTCCTCTGTTCATGCTCAGGTTCTTTCTCCTTTTTTTCTTGGGCCCCATCCCATCTCTTCAGATTTTAGTGACCCCATATCACATAATTTTTGCTCAGGAAATAACATCAATTGAAAGCGTGGGAGAGTCTTGCTGCTGTGGGTTGCCCTTTCCCCTGCTGTAGCATGGGAATAACTCCCCTAGAATGGAAACTGCTCATAAACTGCAGCAGCAGAACGGGGTCCTGGGGTTTAATCCAGTGACTCACTGCATTGTTATTTAAAAGGCTTTTCTGCAGAGGGAAAAATGTTTCAAAAATTTAATACTTTGTAGAGATAAACTGTTCCTTTTAAAGTCATTGTTGTCTTGTTCTGATACATCATCTCTGAAGAAATAATTCAAAATACTTTTGTGTCTGTCTCTGTGCTGCCTGCAAGTGAAATATTTAAAGTAGGCTGCGTGCTCTGATACTGAATTCAGAGTAGGGACTTTTGTCAGGTTAGGGCTCACCTCTGACACTTTTTCCCACTATTTTTGTCCTCTGTGCCTTTTTTTTCTGATATTATCCTGTATGTTATAGGAGGTCAGAGGAAATACAAAGTAATCTTTTAAGAGAAATTGAGATATTCAGCAAAGATTTAAGGTAATAGCAGTAGTTCTGTGGGGCCTTGGAGCTGCATGGAACACTGCTGGTCCTCCCTTCCCACCCAGAGACCGCAGTGGTAATATTAGAAGGAGCTGAACATCTCTGGTTCCTGAGATAATGTATTTAAAATAAAAACCAAAAAACAAGCAAACAAAAAACCCCCAACCAAACAGAAAAAGCTATTCCAAATGGGAATGAAAGCAAAGAATCTCCACCTATAAAATGAACTGAATAATCTGAGGTCCATCGCAATATTTAACATCAGCAGTATAGCTGTACCGTAGAAGAAATGTCTGAACACAGCTGTGTTAAACAAAAGATAAATGAGTTGCCAAGAAAAGGACAAACTGAAACATTTTGATCTAATGCAAATGCTCTTATTTATGTCCTGAAGTGGTTTCCTTGACATGCTAACCTGCTGGGGACAGGGCATTTCTAACAAAATAGCTTCAGAGGGGACATTTTCCTTGAAAGTTCAGAAAGGATTTTATTTATATGACAAATCACAATCCTGTTGCTCCAGTACAGGAGTCGGCTGCAGGGTGCTTCAGTTTAGGGGCAGACACGTCCCCTCGCAGCCCATCCCCAGCCCGTGTGCCAGGGGTTGGGTGTCTTACGAAAGCCCCTGGCCTCAGCTCTGAGCTGGCTGTGCTGTGTCAGTGCAATGCTGGGTCCTTCATCCCTGAAACAACCTGAAATGTCTTGGGGAACACGGAGTTTTGTTATTAGCTTTATTGTTTGTTATTATCATTGTCTTCTGTAGCCAGCTGGGCCACAGTTCTGAGTCTTGACAAGAAATAGTTTTCATGCATGGCAAAGGATCAGATTGCTAATGCCACAAACGTGGCTGCATGTCAGGAACTGGCCTGAATTCTGCACCTCACCTTGGGTCAAAAAACAAACCAGAAAGACTTTCAGTTTTCTCTGTGAACTGTTGTGGCCAGAGGTCGAGGTTAGTGGTTTTCAGGTAAATAAGCAGCTTTCCAGGGGGTAAAACAAGCAGAGGATGCAATAGGACTAAGCCTTAGGAGTAAAACCTTTATTGAGGATGTGCATCTTAGAATGCATGGCACTTAAGGTCTCGTGTAAGACTGGGCAAGTTTCCAGTGAATTATGGATACTTTGTCTCATTTTTCAAAGGCAGTAATTACTGGCAACCGCAAAAAAAAGGGAAAACATCACTGCCTTTTCAAACTGTGTTTTTCAGACTTAGAAAGTGAGAGCTTTTATATTTGATTGGGACTTAAGAACCACAGACAATAGTTTTTCTGACCTTCTTGCACTAAAAGTGTCCACACACATTAAACTTTGAAGGCTGCAGTGTTTCAGTTTCAAAGCTAAATCACATTTGAATTGTGAGGGCTCATGAAAATGCTAATGCTATTTTTCTGCTCTTTAATACCAGCCAGCAAAAACTGAGCCAAAGACTTGTGGATCCCCACTATGCAGCCCAGTCTTTTTCTTTCTTGCTCTTGGCAAAGTACAACTTTCTCACTAATTTGCTAAGAAGAAAATCACTTTGGGGCTGAAGCCCTAAACAGAGGACTTAAGCTCATTCACAGCAACAGCAGAAATATAACTGTGCATACCCTGTAGTTTACAAACATTGGTATCAGCGGGCTGTCTTTTAGGGTTTCATCAATGAAAATAAATCCTCTTTTGCATTAGAAAAATGTGCTGGACTAGAGGATAATTGGAGAACACTCCATCATATCTTCACATATAGGTGAATAGAAACAGATCAGGCTTGTAGGAGTCTTGGAGTCACTGGTTTGGGGCTGCTAAACTAAAATTCGCTGTGCTGCACCCAGCCATGTCAGTTGGAAGTTTTGCCATACAAACTTCTGCACATTATTCTTTCATAAGGGTATGACTTCCCTGTCAAGCACAGAATACAAGTAGAAACCTCAATATTAGACACAGCAGTAGGTAACTTAAATGTTTAATGTGCCCTTTGCGTTTCTGCCAGTCACCTGTCAGCGTGTGGGGGCAGCCACTCCGAGAGGGATCAGGACGTGGTACAGCAGGGTTTGATCAGCTCCAAGAGTGCCTTCCCGTGGCTGTGCATGTGTGTTTTGAACAGGTAGGGTATTGCCAACATAAATCATTGAAGAATGAGCCTTCTCTCCCTTTCCATCCCCAAATAAGCTTTTAAAATTGTAAAATTGTAAGAGACTTTTTGCTACTTTTTAGGCTGCTTTTGCCTTATTTTCTTTCAAAGTGCTCTCAGAAAGAATGAACATTAAACTAACCAACGTGCAGGAATTTAAAGTTTGGATGTTCATAATGACACTCTTAAGATTCCTAGGATCCAAATTCCATGTTCCCATTTTTTCTTTTATTCCAGTGTTTTCTTTGATTGTTTCCTGAAGCCTTGCAGCCAATGGACTCAACAGCCATTAGCGGGAAGGGAATAAAAAAGCGGGGCTGGGAGGACCTCATTTTGTTTTGTGTAATTAAAAAAATCTTTTTAAAAGTAGGAAGTAATAGAGAGTAGTTTTGCTACACTCCTACATATTTCTCTATTTTTATACATCCTTAAATCTTTTTCCACTTTAATAAATCTTCATTAGGGTACGTCAGATAAATGTAGTCCACGGACAACATCCGTATGATACCTCTATTTCTTTTTAAGAATTCTTTGTCTCTGCAAAGACATTTCTTTTTAAGACTTTAGAGCCTCTTCATGTGGGAGACTGAGACAGCACTGATGAATCAGGTCAATGTTTCTGTTGTATGTTTTGAAAGCTGTGCATGTATATTTAATATGTTCTAATATTTGATCTTTTGCATATATGGCTTAGCTGGATTATGTGATAAAACTCTCATTTGATGCATGGTTCTGCTAGAGCTCACGCTAGATACTAATCTGTGATGAGATCAGGTTAATAATGCATACAACTTTTTCTGTAGACATTTCAAAAGGTAGCTTGGGATGCTGGAAGGATCAGCCTCCCTTCCTCTCTGAAGCAGGTTTTCTCTCAAATGAGCTGACACTTCTTGGGACTGGTTCCCAACCAGTCTCTGTGGTTAGGTGCTTTGGTTGAGCAACATGTTGGGGGTAAGGACATTGCTCATGTGTGGCTTGCTTCAGTGCCTGCTTCATTTAGAGGGGAACTGCACTGAGAGAGCGAGGAGGACGTGAGCCCTATAAAAAGGCAGGAGGTTTAGCGGTGATTCCTGTTACCAAATCCCTATTGCACAGGTCCAGGTGCTGCCCCAACGTGGCTCCATTAGTTACTGAACATGGGATAGAGCTGAGGCCACAAATGGGTGCTCTGCGTGACACAAGGGACAGTCTCTTTGCTCTGGGGCTTAGTTACACAGTGCAATAGCCACCAAATTCCCCAGGAGGGTTTGAGGAGATGGTCTTCCCTGTTCTCCTCCTGGCAACTCAGGCATGGCCATGAAATAGCTTCTGCTTTTCTGCCGCCTCGGTGCGGTGTGAGAAGGAAAGAGGGTTTTCAGCTCAAGTACACAGGCTCCCTCACACTTTCCATTGCAGTGTTCTGTTCCTAGCCCAGCAGTGCTAATGAGAACAGCAGATGACAATTAAACATTCAGGTGCAATCAATGTAATGAGGAGTATGGGTCAGAATTGCCTCTGTTGTCATTTCAATCACGTTAAATTGCGAGCCTGGCATGGCGTGTGCCTTCCTGCAATGGTAATTCTGAGCATTAAGGATGAGGCTGATGGGACCTCCTCAAGCAGCTGTTTGGTAATTCTGGCTGGGAAGCACTCTCCCTGCAAGCAATATCACACTCTGCTCAGTCTGTTAAATATATGGTGAGGGATTTACAGGCTCAGGCTAGAAGAGATTGGTGGTGTGGAGCTGTATCGTGCAGAAAGAAGGTTGTACCCCCAGAGATAATGATCCTTTCCAGCCTTCTGTGGTACAAAAGGGTGCTGGGTGCGTGTTCCCCCACAGGGTACAGTGGCTGCCAGCTGCTGTGGAGAGCAGAGTGAAGGATTCTTACAGCCTTTCTTATGCTCTTCAAACACAAGGAACACTATAAGAGCAGGAAAAGTGTGTGTTCCTGTTGGTGATGTTACCCACAGCTGATTTCTTGCTGACAAGACTGAACTGTTCCGTTCTCTAGGAAGAAGGTAGCTTCACTTACTATGGAGTTGCTCTGCCATATGCCAAACTGACCAAAGCAGTGGTCAGATATCTGAAAAACAAATCCTAAATGAACTGTACAAATCTGGTTCCTCAGGTAACACTTCTTATTACCCAAGCAATATAACAGCATCAGGGTGCTGGGCAGGCTGTTGAATTGAATTGGATCTTGTCCTTTTGCTGTTCTCACTCAAGGAATCAAGCCTCCAGTGAGTATGTGCACCTGCCAATATATGTGCTGCAAAAACACCCATATAACTGTGTTAAGAGGAATGCTTCCTTTCATTACAGGTTACAATTTTTCTTGGTTGCTAGCAGGTTTTTCCTGAAACTTGAAAATAAGTCTCTTATAGAGCAGCAGGGCCCACCTTGGCAATTTCTCTTATTCTCTTTACAGATCTTTCCTTGAATATTATCTGAGTATGAAGTTGTTTAACAAGGTTGGCAGAGTAAGTATATCCTTTATTCCCGTGCAAACAGCCTTGAAAGATAAAGTACAAGGCAGTGAGAATTAATAGAAGGCAGTATCATATGTGCTAATTCCACTTTTCTTCAAAGTGTTTTATTGAAAAAGCAGTGAGGTTTTTATTTTGTGACAAGACCTGTGACTTGGCAGTGTAATTGGTGCAAACCAGACTGCCTGGACAAGCTTGATTTAAATAGGATCCAGCTCCAGGGGGTATGAAAGCTGCACTGTGCAGAATTTAGTTTTTAAGAGACTTTGGTGAAGTCTGAAGCTGAAGGTGCAAAATTTCCATAAGTGATTGGTGAAGCACAGGGTAATGCCAAACTTTCTTTATGTCATGGAAGAATTTAAAACTGAAAGGCACAAAAATGACAAAATCTCTCTCTTAATCCTTTTCCTTTGTCTCTGATGTCCACAGTTGTGACTTCCCAGTTGCCCTGGGTGCTCCGAGATCTTTTGAGCTTTAGTTCACTCCAAACACCTTGAATTGAATCTGTGTCACCCCTCATAGGAAGGGGGGGGGAAGTATCAGCACTAACCATAGCCTTAGGAAATGCCATCTGGGGATGAAGCTTAAGTCTTAATCTTGCAACAATTAAGTGGCACTTGTCCTCAGGACACACAGGTAACCCTCCTGCAATTACTCTACCCAGCAGGTAATATCTTCTTAATTTAATGTCTCTGCTTTATCATCTCTCACTTCTGTCTTTGAGCTTTTCCAGACACCCCCACAGTATCAGATCTAGTTCACCCCTAAAGCTGTATGTACAGCAGATGGAACAGATGATACACTAAACACTCCCCTTTGCTGCTCCAGGTGGAGGTGCAGGAAGGCTGTTTGAACTCCTGAATGCTTTTCCTCCTTTTCCTTGTGTGTTTCTTCCTTTCATTTTATTGTTCCTCCCAGTAGATTACTCCTAACTCCCTGTCCCCGCTGCCTACTTACTTCTCTTGGCAACAGTGAAATATCCCCTGTTTGCCAAATCCCAGCTGCAATCCACAGCCAGCTCCAGCTCCTCGGAGTGCTGCTGCTGCAGGAGTGAGTCCTGGCCCCCCCAGGGGAAGGGCAGCTCTCTGCAGGGTCAGCAGCCTGGCCCAGCTCACCCTGCAGCTACGTGCTGCTAGTGCTGAGGCGGGTGAGGGGGTGAGGAGCACACAGGCAGGAGGGGAAGAGGAGATGACTCCCCCATGAAGCAGCAGCTCAGTAACTCACTCAGCTTACACTGAGAGTATAGCTGCACTTTTAACATATGTTTAACTACACGATCCACTGTGGTGTAAAGATACCTGAGCTGGCTCTGAATGAGCTGCCTGCCTCATTTCCCGAGTCCCAGATGCAGTATAGCTCCATTAGCGTGGCAATACACCCAAACTAACGAGTTTGGGTAAAGCTGATGCTGCTGTATTGCCTTCCCTTCTGGTGCTAGCTCATTTCCAGCCAGCTCAGATGTCTCTTAAGTGCTGTTTTGCATGATACAGATAAACCCTAAATAACCTGTGCAAGGCAAGCGTGGAGTCCAGTAAGACACAGATGGATCTCCATGTCCTGAGCTATCCTTCTGATCACCAGACTAAGCCCATTAACCTCTAATAAGGTATTTTTTTAATATATTGCTGTGTGCAGCCATTGTACTACTTACAGTCTTGCCAAAGCTTTTGGAGCTTACTGATCTGAGCAGAAGGGAAAGGTCTCAGATAGGAAATTCTGAAGCTGGTAGGAGGAATTTATCTCACTGCAGTATCTGTGCTTTTTTCTTTTCTTCCTTTTTCTTTTCTCTTCAACCCCCCTCATCCCAATACACTTACCAGATGTTGAGAGCATTCATTGTCGTTCCTTAACTAACTTGAAAGCCTCAGGTATTCAGTGCTTCTCTAAGCCGTAAATCTGGGAAGCCCCTCTGGAAATAGCAGCTACAATATGCTAACAATGCCTGCATCACACAATACGTTCAGATGAAAAGGAGATCATTTCCTTGATCTCACTTCAGAAGACTAGCTTGTCTCTTAGCAGAACTCATTTGGATGTTGCTCTCTGTAATTAAAGAGTGTATCATCATGCATACAGGACATGGTTGAAAGAAGATCTCTGGGAGGCTGAATTAAAGTTGCACAGACAACCTTAATTTTGGCATTTCCTAGCGTTCAAACGCTTGACTTGCAACTTTAATAGTGTTTCCCTTTTAAAAATTATTTACAAGCAGTTTCCTAGGGGAATTGATTTTCTTGTTTGACTTTGAGCTGCCATTAAGTAACATGTAACTCTTGGTCACATAAAGCATCAGGAGGATTGGACCCACTTGTCTCTTGGGTTGCTGACAAAGCAGCAGTCATCCCATGACTTCACCTGTGCTGATGTGAGATAGGCATTTAGTCCCTGGGTGCAACAGATGGTGAATATCACAAGTCAAAAAATTGGTTTCCATTTTTGATGCTGGTTTACTTTTTTGTTGTTTTTCCTTTGTTTTTTGGATTATGAAAAGTATGTTATTCTAAGAGCATTTTAAGACCAGGAGTTACCAGCTTCTTTCATTACAACACATTCCTCGTCTCGAATCTCCAAGAACTATTTACATGTATCTCCTTGTATCTGGCTTCATGCTTTGTAATC
This sequence comes from Caprimulgus europaeus, assembly GCA_907165065.1. The sequence goes on along the minus strand of OU015543.1, from coordinate 720,699 downwards.
TCCATCTGATCTTTTTGTGATTATTAGTGCAATCAGCCCCTTTCATTCTTGGACTAATTAATTAGAATAGTCCTAATAGCTTTCTTCTGGAAGCACAAAAATAACTTCGGGTAGGTAAAAACCAAGGAGAAAAAAATTCCAGATCAAGACATTCTTCTGTGCTCAAGTCATGTTCATGCATTTACAATGTATAGAGCAATTCTTTCTACAAGTAACAGGAGAGGGGCCTGAGGACTGGAGGAAGCAATTGTCACTCCAGCCTTCAAAAAGGGCAAGAAGGAGGACCTGGGTAACTACAGACCAGTCAGCCTCACCTCCATCCCTGGGAAGGTGATGGAACAACTCATCCTTGATATGCCTAGAGATGGCACCAAGGATAAGAGGGTCATTAGGGGCAGTCAGCACGGCTTCACCAAGGGGAAGTTGTGCTTGACCAACCTTCTAGACTTATGAAGACACAACCAGGTGGCTGGATGATGGCAGAGCAGTGGATGTGGTCTGTCTTGATTTCAGCAAGGCATTTGACACGGTCTCCCACAGCATCCTCGCTGCCAAATTGAGGAAGTGTGGGTTAGATGATCAGGTAGTGAGATGGACTGCGAACTGGCTGGTGGGAAGAAGCCAGAGAGTGGTGGTCAGTGGAGCAGAGTATAGTTGGAGACCTGTGTCTAGGGGAGTCCCTGAAGGGTGAGTGTCAGGAGGATGGAGCCAGGCTCTTCTCAGTGGTGTCCAATGGTAGGACAAGGGGCAACGGGTGTGAGCTGGAACACAGGAGGTTCTGCTTGAACTTGAGAAGAAACTTCTTTCCTGTGAGGGTGACAGAGCACTGGGACAGGCTGCCCAGGGAGGGTGTGGAGTCTCCTTCTCTGGAGACATTCAAGACCCGCCTGGACGCCTTCCTGTGTGACCTCATCTGGGTGTTCCTGCTCCAGCAGGGGGATTGGACTGGATGAGCTTTCGAGGTCCCTTCCAACCCCTGACACTCTGTGATTCTGTGTCACACAGCATGAGTTTGATGTGTCAGCACCCCTGTTTTCTCAGCAGCAATACTTAGGACTCGGAACTGAAAGTGTCTGCAGCGTTGGCTCTTTATTGCCCTAAAGCAGAGGTGTCTGTACTGTGTAGATCCTCTTTCCTGTAAGCTGGTGGTAGGTTAGTGCAGTCCTGCCTTGGTGTGTCACTGTCTGCTGTCAATATCACCCCAATAATCCCTAGACAGATGTGAGAATCCGGGGTGTTTGCAGGAATACTCCTCTGATGGGAATGCATTCGATGGCTTTATGCTGCACTGTTTAATTGAAATTCTTGACTGGAGGTTTCCTCATTGCCCAGTGGTTAATTGGGGTAGGGGTAGGGTAGGGAGGGAGGATTGAACTGGGTCGGGAGCAATATGCAAAGGACAGGAGAGAGGTCCAGGAGGCGTAGGGCTCCTTAGATAACTGGAGTCTAGAGTTTTACCTAATCTTTCAGTTAGGGCTTTTTAGATTTTAACATGTGAACAATACAGAAAAATCATTTTGAGCACAAAGGTCATCCTGGTCCCTGAACAGTTCAGTGTAAGGAACGCAGCAGCTTCTACGTCACTCCCTTTTATCGTGTGTAATCAATGGTATACTTAATGCAGCATGACTCTTCAAGTGATTAAGGACCTGGTGGGTACATTAACAATGGAAAACTTTATTTGCATTTACACTAATGATTTTATAATGAGAATTTTATTATATTAATGAAGACTGCTGAGAGGGGAAGGGAAAAACAAAGCTGCACCTCCCCTAATGTCTTTGTTTAATAGAGTACCCTCTGCTAACACTTTGTTGACATAGGTGCTTATTTACATAAAGGAAAATATGGGCATTTAGAACTATTAATTACTGAATGCTAGATGTACTTTGTGGTAATTACTATATTAATTGAGTTATTTTAGAAGGGGCTTTATAGAAAATTATTTACTTATACAACAATTCAGAGGGGAAAGAAAAGCTTTTAAAATAGCTGCATTTGAGTCCTCGTGATACCACATCTCAATAACAAAATATGGGGTAAAAATACCTGTGAGAGCAGCTTATCTTGGGGCAAATGTATCCAGAAGTGCTGTGAACTGCTATCCCTGCTCTGTGCTGTTCCAGTCACAAACCTTTTTTAACTGGAATAGAAAACTTGCAGAAGGAGAGCTGTTGGGTCCAAGCATTGGCAGGACCTCCCAAGAAAGGGAATGAGCTCTGGGTGTGATTTCTGAAAAGCAACATCAGCTGCTTATTACCACTTCCAGATGTTGTCTGAAGGAGAAATTTAAAAACAAAACAAAAAGAACAAAATAAACTGAATTATTGGAATGGAGTACAATTCTCTTGAAGAATTTTTTATCTGATACTAGGTAATGTAATAGTGTCAGAAATTAAGAAGCAGCTCCACTGAACTCCTTTGACTTTTGCAGTGCAACTCTGAGGCTGCATTCATGTAAATGCCTATGCCAGCAGTAAAATATATTTTCATAAGATAGTCTTCCCAAAAGTAAAAGATCAAAAATATTGTATTTCTTGTTGCTGTGTCAAGTATAACCCTGGCATGAAAAATTAAGAAAACTGAGAAGTCCGTATTGTTTTCATTCTGTTTATTTAATGGCTTCACCTAAACTCTCTTGCTTTAGTTTTCCTCCACCTCCCCCACTGGACTAGCACAGTTACCACTAGCAAACTGGCTTTCTGTAATTTATGCAAATGACTGGTTATAGTAATTAAGTTTCTTGGCAGACAGCCCTAAAAGTTGACTTGCTGGCAAGAGGCTGAATTTCATTGCACCTTACTCTAACACACCTGGTGTGACCTGTGTTAATTACGAACGTTATGAGCAGAGTCTGGGGAATAAGAATGCAGTCAGGCATCATGGGGCCATGAGGCTCCCCCGAGAACTAGAGGTTTGTAGCAGGAACGTCTCGACAGGAGCAGGTGAAAACACTCGGTGAGGTCTGCCAGAGCCTCTCACTCTTGAGCAGCCAGTGCTCTACAGTAAAGAGCTCAGGTGGTGCTGCTGGAAAAGGTGGTTCAGTGGAGGAGGCTAGTGGAGAAAGATTTGGGGAAAGGACTGGCTGTTAACTAGGATCTGCAGTGACTGAAAGCAAGAGTTGGAAGAGAGAGAACCAAAAGTCTAAATTCTTTTGAGCTCTTTTCCTAACAGCTTAAACCTCAATTAAGGTCCAGTGGACTCTGAAAACTGTAGCTCAGCTTCAGCTGTGACATGTATGATTTATAGCTCTGAATCAACTACTCTCCAGGTGTATCTTCCAAGGACTACTAAAGTGAAGACAAAGATAAGATTTGAATTCAGAGGTATTTTTATCAGGCTTTAGAAGCCCAGTGTGACCCTCACAACCCAACTGAATCTGAAGAAAGTAATTTTGTTGGCTTCAGTGGATGAGAATCCTCGAGGTTTCTGCAGTTTTACACGTATGAAACAATGATTTTAGGCAGAGTGTGTTGGAAGAAGTGACTGGCAGTGTAAAAATCACTATTGGACTGAATGAGTGGAACTCTGGAAAGGGTTCTGTTGAAATCAGTAGTTCCTCTTACACTGAAGGCTGATTTTTTTAACACAGTGAATATTATAACAATACAGCAGCAGGAAACGTGCCCTAGAAACTGGTTTAAGTAGTCTGTGTCAGACTACAAAGGTCACTAGTTGTGAACCTGCAGCACCTTTTAATTAGACTTTGTGTCAGACTGGTTCTTCAGCAATTTACCTCATTACAAAAGTCTTATGTAGGAGGCTTCCTGCACAAGTTACCTGAAACAACCCAAAACTTTGACTTTCCAGTTTAGTGAAAGTAAATATTTATGATCCTGGAAAAATATATGTTGTCATTTCCCATCTACAGCTCTGTATAAACAGAGCATTTAAGTTGAAATGCAAATGGTCTTTCTTCTGCACTTCTGTGAACACCTGAAAGATATATAATAGCAAAGTGTGGGGGTTTTTTTCCAAAGGATTTCTTGAAATCAGTTTAAATGTCTCTAAAGCTTCTAGCAGGAGGCAGCTGAAAAGAAATGAAAAAGAGTCATGCCAAGAAAATTACATTACTGTCAGTGTTAATTTGCTTTAAATAACTGTGAAAAGAAGTAGTCTATCTTCTGTTAAAATTTCCCATTGGCTTACAACCGAGTGGTGAATATTATATTTTATAGACCCTGACATGAGTCTGTGTTTAAATATTTATCCTTTGAACAGCTATGTTTACAGCTAAAACCTTCCTCCAACTTTAACTTTAGCAATAATATGAGACTCTCCTCTTCTGAAGTTGTCTTGGGTAGAAGTGTATCAGCAGGTCAGGGTTTATGGAGTTTTTCAGATCTCAGTTTATTTGCTCAGATGGAGGTCAGTATTTAAAGATCAAGGTGAAAATGTAAGCAGCAGACCACATCCCCCCATGCTTGTGAATTTGTGGGAGCCATTCTGACTTTACCACAGAGCACCGTTCAGCAGCGACAGCATTGCATATAAACCTCACTGCTGGGTTCTGAACCAGTAGAAGAAATCAGGGTCACACCCATGTCCTGTGGATTTGCCAGCTTCCAGGCTTTTTGCAGCCTGCAGTGTCCAGGCTGACACTTGAAAGCCATCGGCTCAGCACTGCTGACAGTGTGGATGGAGGACAGGCCACTGCTGAAGTGACCAAAGTACGTGGCTGTGCTTCTGGCTAGGAGATAATCAAGTCAATAAATTGAGCTTGTTTTTCTTCTCCTTAATACTTGTTTTCCAAACTGCAAAATACATGTGAGTATCAAGAATGAGCAAGCAGGGTGTCCTGCAGAGTTTAGCCAAATAAGAGGAGTGCTTTCCCCCTTGTGCCATTTAAAGAAGGCACTGAAAAGTGTCTACTGTCACATGAAGGAGCTCTTAAATTTATTGTGTCTGTGTGGTTCAGGGAACATGCTTGAGCAGGTATAAATTTGGGTGGAGAGTCAGCTGGGCCTCATAAAGATGCCACCAGAAAGTCTGCGACTCCTGAGTGCTAAACTTGTTAGCGTTGTAATATCAAGGGAAGGTGTAAATCTGGCTTAGGTGCCGCATCTCTTATGCACACGTGAGTTTGTTTGCCACTGGATTCTGTTGTTTCAATGCCAGCTGTAATGAAATCAGGACAGATTAAGCAGGATAATATTGTTTGAAAGAAGGTAACCCTGACAACTGAGATCAAAAGGAGCCCTGTGAGTCCTGGGAGGTGTCATGAGTGCAAGATGCACAGGGCAGGAGCAGGGATGGTTTGAGCCGGACCCTCGGTTGTGGGTGGTGTGGCAGAGGGTGGTGTAGGGAGAGACAGAGGAAAGTCCTTTGCAGTTCCAGGTCTCGATGCTTTAAACAGCCTTTGCCATCCCGGTGTGGGCTGCAATTGCAGATCCTCAGCAGTAACTGAGGGACTATATTTAATACCATTACCTGGAACAATGAAATCAAAATGCCTGGTCAAAGTAGCTTCAGATTGTGTTTTTGTGTGCAAAGGCACTTTCCCAGTTGTGAAGGTTTAAGGCCAAATAGCTACGAGATTTCTTCTGCATAGCTGTTTTGTTAAAGTGAGTTGTCCTGTTGAAACTGCTGGGTGATTTACCTGGGTGGCACTGGCAGGTACCAGTGAACTGCTCTGGAAGGCAAGCCCTTACTGTGCTCCAGGTTTTTAATCTCCACTGCTAGTGAAACAAACTGATCGATAGCAATTAGTCTTATTAATGACACAGATGCTAGCTTTGCACTGAATAGGTTCTGCAGACTTTGTCTGAATTTATTTCTGTATTCCCAGGTTAATAAAATATTTCAAAGAAAGGTGACTGGAGAGTACAAAATTCTTTGGGTCTCTCAGTATTCTGAGCAGCTGTTTCTAGCTCTCCAGATACACTTGAGCTCATGTACATACATTACATGACAGATTTATTGCCCAAGTAGGTTTTTATTTTTTGTAAATGCAGATTCTTGCAATTAATAAAGCTCTTAGATGTTTTTTTGCAGGAAGCAATGTCCTTTACAGAAATACCAAAGTAATTCACAAAGAAAAATTTAACACGTTAGGAAGATACTGAATAAAAACCCAGCCTGATGCTCAAAATTGCACTAAGTAATTTTTCTTTTTGTGTATTTTTAATGTAGATATTTCTGAATTTCAACCCAGTAACTATAAACAAATCTTTCTAAATGCATCATATGCTTTTCTCAGGTCCTGAAAATACTATTTTACAATATGTCTTCAAATTCAGCTGCCCTGTACAGAACTTGAGTTTTTTGGAGCCCGTTCCAGTTCAGTTCCTGATTATGATGGACAAAGTTTTCATACATGATATGTTAATTAAAACCACTTTGGACAAAGTGTGATAGAAGACTTCTGCCTGAACTTGTATAAACCAAGCAGAGAAGAGCCAGATTGTCTTTCAATTTATGAAAGACAATATGAAACCTGAAGGTTTCATATTTATTGCTCTGCTGCTACTTCTTGGGCTTGGGCCTTCAGAAGATCTGAAACGTGGCTTTTGTGAAACACTGTTCTTCCTTGTTTGTGATGTGATCCTTCCTGTGCACTTTGATAACTTGGATGGATTCAGTCCAGAAATCTCTGAAGAATCTAATTTGCAGTGGGTTAGTGGGGTGGGTTTTTGGTTTTTTGTTGTTGTTTGGTGGGGGTTTTTACACACAGAACATTCTGTTTGCACTGCATGCCAATTGTTGCTACTTTGCCTGAGATACTTGAAATATAGGTATTTTCTGTGCATCCTTCATATATATATGTATACACTTATATGCTGTAGCACAGGTATTAATCTTCCTTGTGATCTCCTGGGTCAGTGCTCTCATTTAATACGTTATTCTGATCCACTTGAAGAGCATGATGAGGAACTGGACAGACTCGCTTTTGGTGCTGCAGCCTGATGCAGCCTTAATTCATTTGAAAAGAGAGGAAAAGAAGCATATTTAAAAAGTTCAAACCCATTAAAACTCAACTCTGACTGCAGCAGCCAGACTTGAAATAGTGGCTCCAGCTTTTAAGGGGAAGATGGATATGTTTCCAGATTACCTCTGGTCTCTCCTGCTGTGCTGTCACTGCAGCTTAAAGGCACCAATGCTACCACTGCTGTTTTATTGCTCCATACAGCATTTGGCAATGGGTGGGTATTTCCAAAAAGGTGCTGCCACTTTAGTTTTTCTCATAAAACTGTCACAGTGCTCACAAATCTCCCAGCTAAATTTATTTATTTATTTATTTATTTATTTTTAATATCAGTTTAATTACATTTGAGAAGCTCGAGGGAAGTGAAGGGGAATAGCTTTCAGGAAAGCATGTTTAGGTGGGCTCCGTATTTGTAACTCAGGTCTTGATACCTGCAGGGAAACATCTGGCCACTTCATTAAGGTGCTTACACAAGAAATTAACTCTTTTAAGCATCTAGCCCTAAATTCTTATACCATGCCAGTCTTTATAGTTTTATTTTAATTTCAAAGGAAAATTTGTGAGACCTTCCTCTCCTCTCTTCCTCCATTCTCTCTCATAGCTTTTCCCAGCATTTGGAGCCAGTGAAGTTGTCCAAGTTTTATTGCAGGTAAGTCTAAGTGGGGCAGTTGTGGAGCTAAGGGAAGGTTACCTGTCTGAGAGAAATACCTATTGCTATCATCCAAAGTTTCCTGAGTGGAATGGAATAAGCAGGGCCTGAGTCCAGGTAAATACTCTCTTACAGAAAGGTTAAGAAAAGAAGAATACACAGTTATAGCTAAAAAAAGAATAAGGTTCCTTTGGTCCTATAAAGCCAGCTATGGAGTTGTGGGGCATGCACAGAGAACCTTTCCTTCCTCCCTGGGGGTGAAACCCTGCAAGTATCGGGCTTGCTTTCCATTACCTGGCTCCAGAAAGAACTTGGGAAAAGCATGAACCATGGAACATTCTTCAAGCTAAAATGGGAGTCTAATTCAAAATTAGTAGGACCCAAGATCTCTTACCAGCTGCACCTGAGGGCAGATCAAAGATAGCACAGAGGAGAAAAATAATTTCTCTGTCATCAGGACAGACTGAAACTCAATGAAGCAGCTCAGAGAGAGCTAGAGCAGCAGATAATTAACCTGGAGCAAAAAAATAAATGTAGGAATGATGGGGAAAGTTACCATGAACTGTGATACCAGTAAAGAATTAAAGTATTTAAGCAATATGAGATGACAGGCAGTGCATATCCAGGTAAGTACAGCATGCCTCAGGTGATGCTGTAAAGTGTCTTGACAGCAGGTTCGCATTTAGATTCTCCAGGTCTTAATGCCTTTATCTATCAATCACAAGTGACTTTAATCACCCAAAAAAGCATTGCCCAGAGTATCCTGTGAAGGAGCCTGAGACAAGTGATTAGAACAGGGAATCTGCCACTCAGAGCCTCCTGTATTCTGTGTCTATTGTCAGCCTAAAATGTAATATACCTTTGCACATCAAAAGTTAATGTCATGGTGCGCAGCTGTTAGATGACTTTAACCAACCAAGCAAAGTGCCAGGACATTTTTGCTTAAGGTGCTGAATAACAGCTGAATGTTTGTCATGGTTGCACCAGCACACCCTGTGTCTTGACCAGAAGCAAGCAGCAGGTTACTGCAGGCCAACAGAACGATGCTGAAGCCAGGGTTTAGGCAGAAGTTAAGCAGAGCATAAATGCTGGCTTTTACCTCAATAACAGTTCACAGTTCTTGCATGCACAGAACAATATTCTAGGAAAAACTTCCATGATTTTTTTCTTGATGTTGTCTGTGCAAAAACATTCAAAAGACAAAAATGAATCATGTTTTTGTAACATTGCCTTAGTGGGGGGAAAACTGCTAGATCTGCTTTAAAAGGAAAAAACCAGTATTAACACAGAAGTGACACACGGCCCCTCCAGAGCTCCCTCTGCTTTACTGGAGTCGTCGCAGCCTGATGAACACTCAATAACAAACAAATTGGTGAGTGAATTGGATAGATAGAGATCCTCTTACTGACATCCTACAAAGGTTTTAAAACCCTCCCTACTTTAGGCTGTAATAAAAACATCAATGGAGATTCATTTTTCAATGCCTGCATATCTAAAATGGGGTAGACTGGACTATCTCATTTTTCTGGGTTTCTAGGAAATCTACATTCTCATATGCATACTTTACAGCTGTTTGGACAGCCAGTGCATAAACATTCGGAATAAATACAGCTATCAGCTAAGGGTATCTCTAGCCATTGTCATTTTAATTTAAGTGTGCTGATGATATATAAAATACTCACAGGAATACACTTGCTGAAAGTAATGCAGGTTACTATGGTATTTCATAATATTAAAAGCATAAATTTCTTCGTGTGGGGAAGGGACTGTAGTGTGCAAGTTTCAGACAGGTGGGAAAAGCCGATGTTTGCCTGTGAAAATGCTTCACCAAAAAGGTGTTGTATTCAGATGCTTGATTTAAGGTATAGAGAGAGCTCCAGGGCAGGGTCATCTCTAGAACCAAGTCCTAGGTGGTTGTGCTCGTTGCCATCCTTTGCTACTTTCCAAGTACTGGTGAAAGTCTGCACCTTAAATTACTTCTTGTCTTATGAAGAACTCTTGGAAATGCTCACATGCATTGCTAACCTGCTACTAATCAGACTGTTCATGCTACTACAGAAGATTCTGATATTCCCAATTAATATATCGGGTGCAAACGATTACTCTCCACAAATGTGTGAGTGTATTTTATACTGAACAGATGTTCTAGAAAGTTGAGGATTAAAGGAGCATGGTCACGGCAGCAAGATGGCACAGCAGAAAACAGCCTTGTGCCAAGCGCAGCAAGGAGAACTCAGCTGAGGTAATAGCTAAGAAATATGAACAATTTTTTTCAGCTTTTCAAGTGTAAGGAAGCAAATTGTTTGAGAAGACTTCTGTAACAGAGTAAAATAAGAAAAGTTGCACGGGCTCTAAAGATCTTATGTCTGTCCTGACCAGACAGAAATCGTTTTAAATGTTGGCACATAGAACATAAATTACTGTCTAACAGCCAGGAGACCAAAGGGTGTTGTTCTGCAATGTTATTAGCATTAACTTATTATAGGATATAAGCTATGTTTTGTCAGTTATAAGGGATGTCTCTTATAATAAAATGCTGAGTACATTCATACTGTGCTCTTAAATAATCGAGAAATTCTATAGAAATTGTACTAAATAATTCCTTAATATCTTGCCAGCTTATTCAATAACTTCTACCACAGCAGTGCAAAGATGTCATCAATAAAGTTTCCATACCAGCACATGCACCTGTACAGGAAAGGGTTAAAATGCAGAGCTGTTAAGATGCTGCTAATGTATAACTTGCTTTCAGAAATTCTTTAGGAAGACCAATCAGCCCGACTCTTGGTGTAGGGAAGCCTCGCTACCTGGCTGTGGGCTCAGAGCTGTTCCTCTGAAGTTCACAGGGGGTGCAGATTTGCAGCACACTCGTTGTTCTGCAGCAAATCTTCCTGTGCAGGGTCTCTCCCATGGTTTGTCTTACTCCTCCTCGAGGAAAGCTGCTGTAACCCCTTCAGTTGTGCTCAGGGGGATGGGGGAACTGTTCAGTTGTGCTCAAGGGGATGGGGGAACTGTTCAGTTGTGCTCAGGGGGAGGGGGTCGTTTGCAGCAGTATCACAGAGCGTGTTCCTGCGGTCCCTTGTGCCCGGGGGTCACGTCTTGGAAAGGAGAGTGAACCCATGAAGCAATTGCTTTTAAAAATCCCTTCCCCTTCCACCCTCGATGGAAAAGATTTCCATTTCTATCTCTTTAATGCTTATTCCTGTGCTATTTATAAGAATTTGTTTTTCCATCCCAGTACTTCATTAACCATAATTACTCTGGAATGTGCCTCGTTGCCCTTTACGTGGGCTGTGGAACACACACAGCAGAGCACCCTGAGCTGCTTCTGCAGTGAAGTTGCACCAGGGATGAATCTGGCGTGCTGTATGCAAACTGGAGAGCACAATGTTCCCGCTGCTTTTTGCTCCCCTTGGTCTCATGCCTAGCATGATGGCCCAGATTTGAAGTACACCCATTAATATTACCTACCAGGCACAACAAAATGACTAAAAAATCCAGTGTTATTTTTAATTGCCGTGTAGTATTAACAGTCATTTAAAGAAAAATGTGTGATCTTCACTTTTAACTTTGTGAGCAAAACACATGGCTGTGGCTTAATTAATTTTATTTTTTCAGATTATTTCATGTTCTGTAACTTTAAAAAGCACTTATTCTCCCTTCAGATGAAAATACGTGTGTGTAAGAGAGAGGTTTGGTTGGTTGGTTTTTTAAACTGAAGAACATTTCTTGCCCATAAAATGAGGACAGAATATCATTTAAATTTCATGTATGACTGGCAATCTTAGCTTTGCAGTGAGAGGACAGCAAGACATTTGTGTATCTATTGCATCTGCCTTGCCACACCACCTCTCCAGCCTCACAGCCATCTCCCTGCCTATGCTCCTTCCAGCCTCCCTGCACTCCTTCCAGCCTTCACCTTCTTAATATCTGCTCCTTGGAGCCAAGGAAGAGAAACTAATTGTTGTAGCCAGCATTTTACTTGTAGCTACATATTTGATTTTTTTTATTATTTTTTTTATTTTTTTTTTACTGCAGAAAATTATTCTTGCTTTACACTGATTAAATGAAGAGAATTGAAGTCAACTAAAGGCTGGGGCGGGGGGAGGATTTTAAAGAGTTTTAGAAGAATACAGGTCAAGTGAGAAAGAGGATGGTCAACTATTGATTTATTTAATATGTAAGACATCCTTGGAAGCGTTCTGTGTGCACTGGGGGTTATCAGGGTGGCGTTTGAACTGGCCCATGCCTGTGACAAGGCAAGGTGTGACAAAGGCATTCGATGCGAGGTAACCTGGTGTTCAAGACTGTGCCACATCTGGCGGGCTCAGAACACCAGCTCTGTTCCCCAGAACATCTGGCCATGACCAGGAAGAGCACACACCATAAAAAGGGCCACGTGGTGTTTTGGGATAGCAGTTTCTAGAGCTGCATCTGCAAATTTCCCGCTTAGCACCTACTCAGCAGGTGGTCAATGCGTGTGTAAAACCATCATTAGCAATGGGATTTTTAGATCTTAAGCATCTTCCTGTAACTACTGTGGCAGCTTTTGACAGAATGATCTTTCTCAGAAGAATAAAACTCCTGGGTGCATGTAGGGCACTAGTATAATAGTTTGAGGTTGATATTAAATGCACAAACATCTTAGTAAACTGGAAGCTTTAATTCTTCAGTTGGATAGCACAATCTGTTACCCTAAATTAAATTTCCAAAGGAGTATTTTTTTCAGATATTACATACTTCACAGCTGACAGGGACACTATCTAATTAGCTATTTGTATGCAAGGCATACCAGGGGATAATTAGAAACATGGATTATGCAAAGGCAATCAGACTGGCAGAGGGCAAAGGAAGCTAACGTATTAAATCAAATTCTTATATATGCTTATATAGTTTATCACGTGTCATTTGGGTTGTATTACATTAATACTTCATTTAATATGTTGTTATGCATATTACTGTAATCCACTAATTTGTAAATTAAACATGTGCTCTCCTAAAAACAGTCTCTATCGTCCCAGTGAATCAGACCTACAGCAAAAGGCTTAATTAAGTTATATATATATATATATAATATCCCTTGGGAAATGCCCTGTGCATCTCTAATTGCGCTGGTCTCTGTTCAAATACAGGTTTTATGGGTTAATGCTGTCCCTAGCACATCTTATCACATGCTCAGTGTTTGTGTGCCCAAGATCCACTCTGAAATGCGTGGGTAGGTGTCACTGGGTCAGCCAAAGAGGGGGTGAAATGGGGAAGTGTTGTTTCCTTGAGTCGCAGAGAAGGGATGCACCATGTGTCTGAATCCAAGCAGATGGGAGAGAGGGGCATTTGCTGCGTGCAGATGTGTAACTTCGATGTGTAACTCAGTTTCTGTAACTAATGGGAGAGCTGGGCTCCTAAATTAGCTGCTCTGAACCACCCTGGGAAGGTGGTTATTTTTTTAGCACTGACTGTATAGAAATTCTAGGGGGCTTGGTCAGCCAGGTGGTGTCTTCAATGAGGGACAGGTTGAATCTCTTTCTCAGTTTTCCGCCTTTTGACTACATCAGTCATACAAATGTTATAAATGAAGGGTTGCTCAGGATGTGGTAAGCCTACAGCAAATGTGCATGCACCTATGCAAATGAGTACAAGCTCTTCTAAGCTTTTAAAAAGTTGGGAAATGCAATTGTTTCACTGGCAATTGTCAAATCAAGAGCTGAGCAAGGCAAGACTGATGAAATCTAGGCGATTCCCCACTTTTAGTGGAGATATACTGCGAGGTTAAAAGAATGTCCAGTCTGCCTTTACTACCTTTTATTAAACGTTCAGAAGAAATTGTCTCTCCTTTTTATAGTGAAAGGATGGTCAATTCTTTTAAGTTGTAACTGCAGGAAGCTCATGTAGCAAAAGCAAAAGATGCACTAAAGCAAGAGATATGAGTAATTGTGTCCAGAGCACCCATGAGACTGGTGGCCTTTTATCTGGGAGGAAAGAAGAATCTGTGTTGTATTTTGCCCTGAATGACACTTAAGGTAAACAGTGAATGAAAATGCATTTTGGCTGATTCAGAGCCATTCCTTCAGAGGAATTCCTGTTGTTCCCTTTCATTTTCTTCTGATAAAGTGTGATTAAGCATTTGGGGATTATTGGGGCTGGATCTTGGGCAGCCCTCAGCAGCTTTTCTCTCTGGAAGAGCTGATATGATCGTGTACGAGTCCAGGTATGGCTGGTGTTGAAATTGCATTTGAAAAGCTACTCAAAGAACATTTCCTCCTGCTTACGTGTGTGTAGTTTTAATCTATAGTGACTCCACACCGATACTTGTGAATTAGGCAAGGGATAACAGGAGTTCTTTATGGCTTGGAATTCCTCTGGTAGCTTGTACAGTGACACTGGAGCTTTCCTCCAGCGGGTTTCTTGTGGGAACTGGCACTGTGCTGCTTCCGTGTGCTTCCAAAACATCACAGACTCCTTTTATTCATCCTGTAGCTCTAACTTAAATAATTTTGCTGGCATATGAACCTTGGCAGAGCTAAATGCAGAATTTACCTCTTGGACTTTTTTGTATGCTTTTAATGCTTATTGGTCTGTAATAGAAGAATATTTGTCATCTTAACTGGATTTCTGGATAAGAATCAATGGATCGTTAGTTTTAATTATAAGATATCAATGTCATACTAGGACAAATTATATCTAATGATATTAATGTCAGTAATATACTGTGCTGTCATCGCTAAATTCTTAATGATAACTATAAATATCAAAACCTGTTTTCTTTACGTTAGTTACAGATTGATTTATCCAGTACAGTCTAATTAAACAGGCACTATTTTAGAAGTTATTTCGTGTTAATGTTGGAAGAGGTACAAGTACACTGGCCTACCCAGCTCTGAGAAAGGAACTGCTAATGTAGCCAGTAACATGTGGACATGAGGTGTGGATAAAGGATTGGATTGGGAATCAGGAAACTGATTCCTGCTACTGATACTGCATTATAGAATATCCTTTTTGAAATAAGTTGCATCTCACTATCTTTATTCTGCATCTCACTATCTTTATTCTGCATCTCACTATCTTTATTCTGCATCTCACTATCTTTATTTTGCATCTCACTATCTTTATTTGTCAAGTTGCTTTCTTTGTGAAATTGTATTATATCAACAAGAAAAGCTGCTATATAATAAATGTTTGTTGTTATTGTTGATAATGGCGTGTTTCATAGCAAGCATGTTTTACTGCATCAGGCCTAGAGTCTTCACTAACTTCCAGGGTAAAGCCTTAGCCACCAAGCTGCCTGAATGTCTGTGATAACTGCCCTCAGCTCACATAGCCTGAAATTAAACTATCTCAGCCAGTTTCACTTCTGCAGATGACAGCACAGGTAAGTGCCAAGGCAGACAGACTGCCCTGGTATCCACTGACAGACAGATAAACCAAACCTGATTCAGGGAACAGCAAGTCATTTATATTACTGTCTCACAGATAGGTGACAATTATTTAATTGGTTAATAACAACAAATAAAACAAGATTACCAGTGTGCAGGACATGAAACTACCTAATATGTTACAGTTTTAAGGAAGTATTTCTGAAGTCCATTCAGGGCTCACCTGCAGCACCGCTTACACTGACATCAGAGTCTAATCCTCACGCAACAACAAAATTTTAGATCCACAGCAAAAGTTTCCTGAGAAAGGCACATCTGCAAGTCATCCCTCTCAAAAAATATCAGAGTAGGTGTATAATGACTGGGGGTTTTGTGTATAGTGACTGGAGCAACTAACAGAGAATCAAGGTTGTTTGGGGGTTTGGTTAGGTATTTATGACCATCTAGCTGGGAGGGAAAATGCCTGTTCACCAAAATGTTTCTGGACAGAGCTGGGTAAATTATACCTTATGATCAGCACTTTTGCAAGCCTGCATGGTGATGATGCTGCAATGATACAGGGGCAAATTCTTAACTTCCTTCTCCTGAGATGAAGGCAATGAGACCACTTTTTTCATGAAGTTAAGCCTGCATTTATGTTACAGGACAGAGGCCTCTATAGATCTACTGGATTTTTACTGTCATTTCTTTGACTGATTTTCATTTTCTGCCACTTGTCTAGATAAAAAAAGTGGCAAAATAATTAAGGTATGCACGTGCCTGTGAAGTAGTGCTTCCCAGTTCAATGAGACTTAGTCTGAAACTTAAACTATTAAACCACAAATGAGTTAAAAAATTCTGCTGGCCACTGGTAATAAGCAAACAAACTATTCTTGACAGTGATGTCCCCTCTGTGTAGAGGAGTGTTAAAGCCAACAAGGTCTCTACATGTCCAGAAGCAACCTGATGCAAACTCTGTGCATCTTTTGTCTGGAAAATAGTTGTTTCCCAACTTCTCTGGCAGAAAGGACTCCTACTGCAGGCTGTGGCTGCGTTTTCCTCTTGTGATGACTACTTCCACAGGTGCTCTGTCACTGAAAAAGCTTGAAAGTCAGTTGAAGTTAATTCCTCCCAAGCAGTCTTCTAAAACTCCAGAATCTATATGAACATCTGGATGATCAAGTGACAATGTTTTCCCCTTAATTTCTGCAGCTAAAGAAAATGGTTATTCTGAAAGCTTTGATCTACTCCAAAGTAACATGGCATTCTAGTCTAAACACAGCTTCTTTTTAATGAGACCCATTATTAATTTACTTGCCTCTGAATCTTGTTGCTCATAGTTTTCCACTCTTGAAGGCTAATTAATTTTAATATGCTCTGTAAGAATAGTTCAATCTTCTCCATTAACGAAATCTTCTGGATAGCTCAGAATATCCCAGTCCCTTTGGCAACTGCAGATGTGTAACAAGGCTTTGGCATGGTCCACAGTTATGTCCTGACTCTTCCTGAGAGAAGTTTGCAGCCGTTCTTTGCTGAGGAATGGTGAACAGTGTACATTAGTGAAATGAAATATCTGTCCACATGGGAGCATCTCCCTTCCCTTTCTGCCCGAGACGTTTCTATGCTATTTTGTTCAGTATAATTACAGGACTCCCTAAGGGAATCCTTACTGGCCTGACTGTGAATGGAACTGCAGAACTGGTCCTGTGGACAGAGCCATCAGTGTATGTCTGGAAGGGGAACGAATTTAGGAGAGAGAAAAATGCTAAATGCTGCACAGCACTGTCACTAGGGGTAACCTGAATAACTGTCTGAGGTCACAGGGCGAGATAGCTTTGTGTTTATGTGCATTTTGTGGTAACTAAAAAACCAGTTCTATAGTTCCTGAATTTCTGTTTCCTCAAAAATGGAAAATGGGAAAGGTGTGTGTTAAGTTCATCCTTGGAAAATTTTGGTAACTGCTAAAATTTCCACATAATTTTCCAAGAAATGTTGAAAAGATGCTTCCTCCACTTAGAATCGTAGAATAGCTTGGATTGGAAGGGACTTTTGAAGGTCATCTAGTCCAACCCCTTACCTTCTTCTCAAGAGTTACACCTTCAGGAGATTGAATAATTTTTTTTTTAGGAAAAGTAACTCAACCCATCAAGGATGGGAAGCAGAGCATCATGGAATTCATTGATGAATACTGACAAGTAATAGTTTTTGTTTTCTTTGCAGTACATGAAGTTCTTGGAAACATCCCAGACTTTTGCCTGCTGAAGTTTCACAAGAGTTTCAGGCAGAGCAACCGTGAAAAATACTGATGAACAGTTTATGACCCTACTTGCTCCTTGCCCTGCTGTATGAGAAATCCCATACATGATGCCCCCCTGCTCCTGGTCCAGGACTGGTTCCAAGTCTGCTGATGTTTGAAATAAGTCTTGCTCTGAACTTTATGTTGCTTAAGACCAACACTTGTCTGGCAATGCTGTTTCTACTGCCTGTTGTCCAGTCTAAAGCAGGAAAGAGGTAAGAGTCTTGACACTCACTTCTTATATGCATTATTCCTCCATGTCTGTACACAAAATATCCTCTCTGGTCCATTACATTCATCATGTTTAGATGTACTTTGCTATGGCTGATAATCTGTTACTTTGTATATCTGATTATTGAGAACAAGGAGGGTTGGCATTTCTCTTTGGCAAATGGAATTTCCTACTGTTTTCTTCTTTTTCTGCTTGGGTGAAATATTACAGCTTCATAGATGGTAAATTAAATGTCAAATATAATTTGGCATCTAAGCCATGAAGTCTATTTCTGTCTTAAAAGCAAATCTGACAGATGCCTTCATGTACTGGCTGTATAGACAGCTGTTCAGGATGATAGATCACTTCAGTATGTCATCACAAATGGTTCACCATTGGATGGGTGTCTGAGCCACCAGGTCTAGTTGAAGATGTCCTTGTCACTGCAGGGGCCTTGAGCTAGGTGACCTTTAAAGGTTCCTTCCAACCCAAACCATTCTGTGATTCTATATAGGAAAAATAAAGCCTAACCAGAGTTAATTTTTAATCCACAACATAAAGCACATCTCAACTTTTTTCTTTTTACTAACATGGCTTCCATAAGACTGTCAGTGATGCATCTTCAGGTGTTGCATCACATTTTTTTGCCCACATGCAGAGGAGCACCTTAAAATGCCAAAAAACAATTATTAAATTGTTAAGCAAAAAAACCCTGAAGCACCCATAACACCACTGGTAAAACATAACCAATATTCCCAGTGAAAGAGGTGTCCTTCTCGAGGAGGATATACATTGGGATATAATTTACATAATGGTTTAAAAATCAAGCACGTGGTCATCTGGTGAATAACTTGCCCACAAATAGCCATAACAGCAAAGCAGTGCTTAAAATAATGTCTGTCCACGCAGAAAAATATCAGTGGGTGTCTGAGTCAACAGCAACATTTGGAATTGCAATAAGCTGTACAGGCAGCCAAAGTCATCCTATCTGGGTACATCACAACAGACTTGAGTCATGGTGAACTCAGTAATGTGCAGGAACCCTGAGCTATTTAAGTCGACAGCAGAAATGATTTTTCTTTAGGTAGTGTTTATTCTGTCATTGTTTTCTCAGCCTCCTTAAGTACGTGTCAGCACTGACCGTCAGAGAGATAAAAGAGCCTGAGCAGATCAGCATCCGGCTGCAACGCTGTCTTCAGTCTTTCAAAAAACTGAGATTAAATCTGTATGGTGGGTCATTCATGCAGTAAACATGATGAAGGAGGAAAGCAGAAATTTTTATATAAAATTGATAGTATTTTCACACCAGAAACCTGGGAGTTAATGTGTTGGATCAGCACAGTGTCTGTGTGGTCCATAGCTGTCACAGATAGGGTTTAAACCACAGGCTTCAGAGGCAACCCAAACAAGAGGCAATTGCAGCCTGCAGAACTCTAGGGGAACATTTTCTCCCATCTTTAAAGACAGGAAAAGCTCTAGAAATTTTCCCTGAAGCACAGGAGTTTATATGCCTTCTAAAGCATTTAATGGCTGAGGTTTTTGTTTTGAATTTATAATTACAACCCTAGATATTATTGATATTCTTGCATGAGTCTAATCTCTATATAACGCCTCGTAAACTTGTGGACTCAGATATATTGAGTCAAGGAACCCCACAGTCTGACCGCTTGTTTTTGCCATCAGTTTTGAGACTGACATCTAGTGCTGCTGGAAAGAAGAATGTGAGCTCATTAGCTTTGTTTCCCCTCTGCAAAATGGGAGCAGTAGCACAGTTACCCTAATAGTGTTCATCAGAATACCCGTGTCCTCGATACATCAGCCGCATCAGTTCCTAAGCTGCGGATCCACCCAGAGGCAGAGGGAAGCAGTGTCATTCCTGAATGTATGCAGCAGGTCAGTGGCAGCCCTGGGAATACAGCCCTGCTCACCTGGGCTAATGAGCTGCCCGTTAGACCTGCATCTCTGCTGGCCACTGCTGTGTGATAAACATCACCAAGTATATATCTTATCCAGCAGTATGCAGTAAAGCACTGTACTTTGTGGTTCTTTAATATCTGGTTTTTATATTGTATATGAAATTAACAGAGGAGTAATAAAACCAGTGCATATCATGCAGATAACTCTGCTAATAGATTTTAATATCAAAATGTAGTGTGCCAAATGAACGTAACTGGGGAGAGTCAAGTGAGTATCTTTTTTTATTCGTGTTCTTTCTAGCTATGTAAAGGTGATTGCAATAGAATTGCATAAAACACATGCAGATTGATTTTTTCCTGGCAACATATTTACACAAAAGGATGTTAAAACAAAAAAACCTTCCCCAGGAAAACACTCTGTGCCCAAGACTGTGTTCACATTAATTTTAACTCATTCTCTAGTTACTGAACGGGTTACTCCAGCCTTGCTTACAGTAATTGATTGATGACTCTCCTCCCTCTTGCGAGGATGTGCATAAGAAGCTGTGTGAAATGGAAGAAGCTTTTGAAGTGTCAAACCAGCATGAGAGAAAAATCTAGTCCCTGGTTTGAAGACTGCTGCAGGTGTTTAACTATCGCTCTCTCTCCAAGAAGGGAAGGTTGCTAAGTGACCAGTACTACTTGTCCAATACTGAATCATCCAGACTTCATTCCTGCCTCTTTCTGCTGCTGAGACCAGTTGGGTGTTGCATGAGTGAGTCCTAAATATGCTGATGTCTGCTAGTCACGATGCACACAAACGCAGCCAAAACGATGCTTTGCACACAACCTCAGCCAAGATTTTCCTCACAGATTTTCCTGGAGTTTGCTGTGAAATTAATGGCAAGCGTAGCTGGCTCTCATTATGCTAAACAGCCCTCAACAAACACCTGAAGGCAAGCAAACAGCTCAGTATGTGATGTCAGTGTGGGGGCTAGAAAGTTCTGTGTTTCCTTAATAGATAGGCTGGGAAGTGGTGTGATAATGTACTGTTACTAACCAGCAAATGTTGTTTCCTAAAGGAGAGAAAAATCACAATCAACTCCATCCATATTATAAATGGTGAGGAATATAGCTGTAGTAAGAACTTTATATCTATATTCCCAGTGTCATGATACACATTATAGGAATGTTTTGTATTAGCAGTCGAGTGCAGCAGCTAAATAAAGACAGAATGAGGATCTGACTGCTCCTAGCTGTGCCTTGTACAAATAACCTTGTGCTCTACATTGTCAGTGCAACGATACCTGCCTTGCTAAAGTGCTTTGAGACGTCTTGTGAAAGAGTAGAGTATTAATACTCCTATCTGGTAACATACAAACACAGTTTTGTTTTATAAACCAGTTAGAGAAAAGAATTATGGGCATATATTTTGATGAGGTGATAAGATGTGGCTTCTTGTCACTAAAATATTTGTGGCTAGGGGTACCTTTCCCATCAAGTGACTGTAAAAGCTGATGTACTGGAGTTTGAGATTTACTGTCTTCCTGAACAGTTTGGTATGAGAGGTTTTTTTTCAGTTTGCAGCTTATGAGGGCTTTGGTTTTAAACTGCAGGTGCAGGTATTTACAGTGCAAACCAGATCCTTGGTTATTCAGAGACGGTATGAAGGTGGTTATATGTAAAATACCTGGTAGCAGTTGACTTTGGGAGAGAATTAGGCTTGGGGTAAGACGGGGATTATGCAGAGGGTTAAGATTGGGTTGAATTTGGAGTTGAAGGCAGCCCAGGAGCAAGGGGATATTTTTACTGACTCTGAACTGGAATCAGCTTAGATGTTAATTGTAAGATGTGGACTCTGAATGAGCTGAAATTGAAGCTGTGCACTAGAGCCAGGTCCTTGTGCAAGGGTTGTTAGATGCCAATTTTCAGTCTTTAGTTGGAAGTCATGCAGTACGCATTCTTAGCCTGTGTGCATCCTGTCATGAGACCATTTTATGATTGCATTTGTCACTTATGTCTAAGCTGTCATTTAGTAATCTACCAGGGCCATAGCTCCTAGCTGGTTTTGTTACCTTTTTCTTTCTTTAAAGTGTTTAAGTATGGGACATGATCTGTGGAACTGCCTTCTCAGAGATTATATCTTTTCCTGCTTCCAAATGGCTAGTAATCCTAAAGCATTGCCATCCTGGTTTATTGAGCACGTGTAGGGTTATGTTGGAGAGCTTTAAATTAACAGTTTCTCATATGAAACTCCTGAATCTTCTCGAAACTGTAGCCCTGGCTCTGTTCTTGATTTTGGCCAACTGTCTCCATGCATGGTTTTTTTCCATTAATATTTTCTTTTAGTGTTTGTCTTCTAGTGTTTTTATTATTTAGTGGACCGCTTACCATTCACCTGAAGTGCCCGTAAAGAATCTGGCTTATGGCAATGTCTTGTAACAAAATATACTGCACAAAGAGGTCTTTTGACAAGGACACCAAACAAGAGTGATAGTTTTATAATTCCTCTATTATGAAAAACAGGAGAAGATTAATTATACAAGCAACCATATGTCAGACCCCCAAAAGTTACTTGAGTTCTTTGAGTCATAGTTGATGTATCTACACTCTAAAGCCCCAGAGGTGTCTGGCTGCAGCACTGACCCCAGCAGTGTAGGTTCCAGCCTCTCTCCAGCACTAGAACAGCGTTTGCTCCCAGCCCCACGCTGCTGCTGTGCCCCCTGCAGAAAGTACCTGCAGAGGGGATGGCTCATGGCTGAGAGTGCAACATGGTGAATCAAGAGAGCAAATTACAAGGCTGCTTCTTTGCCCTCCAGTTAATAAGCAAATAGGCCAACATCTCTTCCAAAAGCACATTCATTATAATTCTAATTAGTAATATGTATAAAATTGATTTGCATACCTAAAGGAAGGAAAGCTCCTTCTGAGAAATGCTAGAATTACCAGCTTAGGAAAAATAGAAGATGATTCTCTGAAGCAAATCTCATCTTTTCTACTGTAATTAGCTAGGTTTTTAAAAATTGTTTATTCTAAGCCTTTAAATGTCTTTTAAAGTATCAAGTGGCTGACTGTACTTAGAATAAAAATGCAGCTGATTTCAAATCAAACGAGTTTTAAGATTCCCCTTAGTTCCACCAAGTTGTTCTGATGATGCAAATCTTTGAGCTGATATTATGCCAAGATAAACTGAAAAAAAAGCAAACCAATACACTTATTTTTACATTTCTCTACATTATGAAGCATACAAGGACAGTAAATCTGACATGTTGTGTGTCTGTGAGATATCAAACACCTTTTCATGATTTATAAATAATGAATAGTAGAAATATTTGTTAAAATTACATTGCAGGAAAAATCCTTGGCATTCATGTAATGTCTTGCATGATCAAGTGCTTTACAGACATTAATTAGAGTTGATTTGAATCAGTAAGATACTATTGAGACAGGTCTATTAAACAGCCCAGTGAGTAATTATAATATTGAAATTGTACATACCAGTTTCAGACTGCATTGTAGGAATGCTATACACGATCCATGGCTATTAAAAGTGTTTACTGGACTGAGCAATGCTCTGAGTTCCAGTTCTTTGTAATTAAAACCTGGCACAGAATGTCAGTGTTGTTAGAACTGTAGCTGTTTGGTTTGTGTTACGAGATATGGAGTGTTTAACATATGTTGAAACAAGTCATATTTGTAATCCAACATGTATTCAGTGTGTTAAAGCAAATGTGTGGCAGAAATATGTCTAATTTAATGGCAAATAACTCAAATTCAGTGAGAGAACTGTGGATTCAAGCAGTGACTCTGGAAAGATGTCCAGAAAATTGCTTGAGGATGATCTTTTCCTTCTAAGCTTTCAGGTGTAGCAGTAGTCTTTAATCTGTGTTTGAGAGCCTTGGAAAGCAGGGTCCTGCTCTGTGACTAGTGCTCTGTGGAGCTATTTTCATACAAATATTCTGTTTAGAGGTGTGACTTCATTCAGATTGTTTAGATATTAAATTCTTTCCTGGATCTGGGACTCCTTTTAAACCTTTATTCAAGTCTCACAAGTGAAATGCTGCACAACAGTGTGCATCCAAATTCCCAGTGACAAAATTCTTCCAAAGCATGATGAACTTCTGATAAGATGTTTTGCTTTCAGATTGAAAACAATAATTTAGCCCATGGTACAGTAGACAAAGTATGATTGATTTAGAAATCAATGTGTTTGTGTGTATAGGTGTATAGATATATGTGTGCATATATGATAATCCCTCAAAGGTAAATGAAAACACAATCTATTACTGTGCTGTAATTGTTCATGTTCTACCATGCAAAATACTAATCCTTGTTCCAATACAGTTTCATGCACAACCGTTGCTTCACCCACTGACCTGTGATATATTGGATATAGCTTCCAATTTTAACGTAATACTTATGTTAAGTATTATTTCAGGGATCTGAAAATTCAGGCAAATAGTTTCCATTGTTTCTTACCAAAAAGTGTGCACATTGTTGCAAGAAATGAAGAAAGTTGTCATCATCCTAACTGCTGGCATGGGAGATAATTTTCTGGCTTTGTGAGAAAAGCAAATGTTGCTAGATTATTTGGTTGTTTTATTCAGGGATATAGCTTGAAGATAATTTTATCAGATAGTATCCATGAGAAGACTGAGTATTTCTTTAAAAACACACAACCAGCACAAATACCAAGCCCTCTCCCAGCATATCCATATTTATTTGTCACAGTGATGCTGAAAAGAGGAAGCAGCCGGTGACTGAGCCATCCATCAGTTGGACACATCCGTACTTATCATTGTTATGGAAATGGGGATTGATGGCCAGTGAATACATTTCTGAGTTATCAAGTCTTCCACTGTTCACATCTTTGTAAAGGGGAAACACCAGTTTCTCAAGCTTGTTACACAGATGGCCATCACCATGGCCTGAGGTTTGAGGTGGCACAGAAAGTAGTAAGAGAACGTTGGCACTGGGTACAAGTTTGGGGGTATCAGCTGTACCATACAAGGGAGGGAAGAAAAAAGGATTAGCTGAAATGAAGCTGCTGCTGTTCCGAGTCCCTTATTGCATCGAGTCCTCCATGAATGGCTTTTATATTTATTAGCAAATTTACTGGAAAAAAAAAAAGAAACAAACATAAAATGTGACTTTTACCCTTCCACAAAGAGAGGCAGAGCCCGGGTCACACACGGTCTGTACACCAATAGGATTTTGCAAAGACAGTTGTGAGGTACAGTTTTGCACTGACAATCTTGTCACGTGCTAGCCACTCTTTTCTCTTAGTTTTTAATAATTTCTAGAGGAAGACTGTGAGTATTTCTAAAACCATAATTTTTTTTCCTATGCATGACTACTTAAAATACATATTGTGCTGAGGATACAGCGGAGAGGCTGAGGACTATCGAAGACCATAGGAACAGGAATCTGTAAACAAGCCCATCCAATATATTGTCAGCAAGAGACATATATTTATGGTGAAATGGCTTTCAGAGTAGAAACTATTGGGTCTTCTTTTTTTATCTGTTTTCTGGCAGAGGAATGATTTAAAGTGAACCTCAACTCGCATTTCAGATAGATGACAGGAGCTCATCCATTTCAGTATAATTCACTGCACTGCATATGTATGGGGGAGATTTTAAAAGAAAATCAGCAAGTTATATTTCCAAGTGAGCCACTAGATTTTTAAATGTGGTATTTCCTCTTCACTTTCCTTCTATTAAGTTTATTGGCTTCCCTGAGTAGCAGACTGTGCTTTTGTGTTAGATACTGCTCTTTGTCTGCTCTGTCTCACACCAGCTCTAGAGCTCGGGGTCCAGACTCGGGTACTTTTGGGTATTCTGACTGTTGTTTGATAACTTGGGGTTTTTTTCTGGTTTTTTTTTTTGTTGCTGTTGTTGTAGTTTCTCAAGTATTAGTTCCCTGCTTTATTCACATAATGTACAATCCACTTTCTAGAAAACCTGTCAGTGCTCAGGGCTTTCTAATTCTGTGTGTCTGAAACACAGAAACCTTAATTCTCTGCACTATAATAAACTTGAAAGTAAAGTAATTTCGTTTATCTTTTATAGATTTTAGAATTGGATGTTTGGGGAGTGGCAGAGTGGAGATTGTTCTTATTGATCTATTTGATTTGAATCCTGGATAATGACATTCCCTATTGAAAATACACCTTTAGGTGTTTGAGAATCACAGATTAGAGATTGAGGGTAGCTGGATGCTTCCAGGAAAGCAAAACTGAGGCTGCTTTCACAGTGCTCTCCTTGGGAGCAGAACCTGGAGCCTCTCATTTTCATGGGGGGCAGATGTCCAGACTGAAATCCTAGACATGGCAGGGGATGACTGCCTCACTTGAAGTGAATCAGGGGTTGTCCACAGGTTTTTGCCCTAATTTTTAATGGAAGAGGTCCCTATCCATTACTTCAGAGATGCTTCAATGGGATTTGGACATGACATACCAGGTCCTTAATGCATATGCTGCATGTAAACCAAAGCAGATGCCAGCATAAAATGTCAGAGTTGCTTTAGGAGAAAAATCAGTCTTTCGTGGTTCCAGGCAGTTTTCTTACATGAAGAGAACATTTTATTTTTGGAGACAACTCCTGTGTGACATGAATGACAGATAGGCTTTCTTTTGAAAGAAACAAAGTGCGTGGTCAGTGTTTTACTTTCCAGGGAGCTACAAACTTACGGCGATCTTCAGCTGATGAAAGCAAAAAAAAATATTTTAAAATGTTGAGGGTCAGGGCATTTTGGCACAGTGGAATTGAAGGATATTGCCATCATAAATTGCTGCACATTAGAGCTGGCTGGAAAGGCTTTCATCAAGACATTCATAAAACCAAAAGACATCAGAGGAAAGAGCAAACTGGGACCTAGCAGTGAGTGAATCTTGGGGCAAACGGGATATGTGTGCCAAACCAGCTTAAGTGACAGTATTCTCTTCACATCCATTTCTTTATCACCTGTTCTTCTTCTTAATTCCCCTCTTATTCAATTAATTTCTCTGCTCTTGGGAAAAGTCAAATTTAATAATGCTAACCTGTATAGAAAAGTATATGCATATTCATGAAAGCCCACAAATTATTGACAAAATTCAATTGAGTCAACATTGATGATGGCAAAAGGCAGTTAAATGTATTTGTCTTGTGAAAAAATCACTCAACTGATTTTTTTATCTTGATGACATATAATTTGAAATATATTTTGATTAAAAACAAAACATTGAAGAGTGTAGATTGAGGATCCCATATTTCCTGTCTATGAAGCTCTATCATTGTACATAAAAGTAGTGTATTTTAATACTCTAGAAATCCAAGAGACTTTAAAAGAATCTCTGAGGTTAAAAATTAAATTTGGAGATCCCAGAAAGTTTGTAATGCATTCAACTTGTCTAATTCTGGTGAAAGTCTCTTCTGCTCCCTTTTTGTCGTTCTGGGAAATTGACTCACTGTCTGTGGGGAACATTTCCGTGACTGTCACAAGATGTTCAAAACGTGATCACTAGCATGGGCAAACATTCTTGACAGAACAGTATCCTGTCAGAAAATACAGATTAATCAAAATCTAAGTGTTTCTCAGGGATACATAAACTACTTCCAAATTATAGGTGGAAAAATGTGTGAGTTGGTAGATTCAACTTTGTCATTGCACTTCACCTCATTCCACTTGGACTAGAAAGGAGCATATGTGGCTTCCACTTTTCTTTTAATCATATTTTTTTCAGTGTCTGCATTTCACAGGCAAAAGAGGGTGCAAGGTGTAGTCTATGAACATGTTTATGCAGGTAAAATTGAAGTAAATTTGCATTTCAGGTATCTGTGTGCAGCTCCTATTGATGCTAACAGGATTTGCACACATAAATCTTATCACATATAGTAACTGGCTTATGTGTCTGATAAATAATTTCCTTCACTGCTCTTTCCCATGTGCATTTATTTCTTGACTGGGGATGTGATCAGAAGTTGCTTGGGGTCATTCACTTGAACAAGGGTTGCTTTAGGACTTCTGGGTGCAATTATTGGCCTGTATACACTCACCTCCTGTGTACAGAATCCCAGGAAATGAGATGAACCTGAGGAAAGCCCAGCAGCTCTCAACTCCAGCAGCTCCCAGAATTTACCCCACTCCAGGTGATGACAGAGGGTGTGAATAAAACCACATGGAGAATTAACTATGGGGAACAAGACCTCCTTCCACTGTTGTTTCATCAGCAGTTCCTAAAGAAGCGAGTCTAGAGAGTATTCCAAGTAGGTGACAGAAATTGCAGCTGCCTTTCTTTCCTCTCTCTTTTCTCTCTTTCCTCTCTCTTTTCTCTCTTTCCTCTCTCTTTTCTCTCTTTCCTCTCTCTTTTCTCTCTTTCCTCTCTCTTTTCTCTCTTTCCTCTCTCCTCTCTTTTCTTTTTTTCCCCAAATACATATTTCTCTCTGAAAACATATAGTTACAGCTGGGAGAATTGTTGTAATTTTGTGTAAGTTTGTAACTTCTGCAGAAGTGAACAAATGGAACCCATCTGTTAACAGAAGTATTCAAATCATTCACATCCATTCCTAGTCTTGACTGTAATACAATACAATCTGCTGGGGTTTTTTCCATTTTTACACCAAACTTTGCTATTTTCCCCGTGTCCTTCACATCCATCAGACCTCCTCTTCTCCCTCTTTACTTCTTCCAGTGTCTTTACTCTTTGCCCTTAGCTTATCCCCCTGTTCAGTGTACTTAATCCTTTGGCTGGAGAAGTTCTGCTCTTCAGCAGTGCGGGGGCTGCGCAGGGAGCCGAGCAGGGAGCCGTGCAGGCGCTGGCAGGTTGTGCCCAGCTGGGATCAGGTAGCACTGAAGTGTGGGTGTTCTCAATTGCCCTCTGAGATTTGGGCATGCTGGGAGCCTCATCAGGTTGGCATGAAAATATTGTACTGTACGTTCTGAAATAATAACAGGAAAATCAGGTTGTAGCTTCTGCCCCTGACCACTCCTGCAGGAGGATGTGTTCTGTTTGGTCAGATAACACCGCTCACTCCTACTGTGTTTTCATTTGCAGGGTAGAAGCAAGCAGAACAAAGGCACAGCAATTAGTAACTTCCCTGTGAATACAAGTACAGTAATCTTTTCAATTTTTGGTACTGTAGCTTGCAAGCAAATCTGGGAGGTGTGGAAGTTTGCATAAGGTGTGATCTCAACAGTTCATACAATTAGCAGGAATTAACATATATCTCCATTATGCTGAATTTCTCGTTGCCGTTTTTTTACCGACCTGTATTCTAAAGAAAATTGAATCCTATTATTGAGCATAGAAATGTGGTATTTTTTCCCATTCATGTTATCTTGATGTTTGACAGAAAGATAATTTTAATTATGCAAGTTGATATTTGTTAGCCTTTTGAGAGCGTTCCTTAGGTGTCAAGCCTCATTGTTTTTCCTGCTACTGTTTTTCTTGAAGGAAAAACTCAAGGACTGCATGCTGAAGGACATATTTTCTGCACTGATAACAGTTACATTTCTCCTATACACTAGGAGATACATTCCTATGGAATTACTCTTATTTTAGGTGAAGAGCATCACAAAATGAGAGCAAGCAAAACTACATTTCTTCACAAAAGAACACGAGATGAGCCAGGTTGTTATCATCATGCACTTGACAGTAGTGTCTGGACTTGGGTAAAATGCCTGTAAACTACTCTCTAATGAGAAAAACTCTGATTTGCATCTGTTTTGAAAAGAAGTAATTGACCATCACATGAAATCAATGTAATGCACACATCTCTTCTGCAACAGCTTCCACTGCAGTCAGTACAGAATGTTTGCTCATGTCTGCACCTGAGACAAATTGTTGGTTATTTCAGGGTGCAATACAGTGAAAACAATGAACTAGTTAATTGGCTAGTTACTTTTCTAAAACATATTTTAAACATTTCCTGGCTTGTTGTTATAGAAAAGAATAATTTTCCTGAGAAACAACTAATCAGGGAGTCTAGTGATAGATTTCCTTCTTATTTTACTGTCATTTCTCCTTTCCACTCAACCTGGCTGAGGTGTTTGATCCTGTAACAGTTACAGTGAATGTTTGTCTGGTTTTTGGCTAAGTGGAGCAGTGTACTGAGTTTCTTTGTTCCTCCCCATTTCTGCTTTTAAGAGCATGCCGTGATGTGTCTTCACAGCTCTGTTTCCTGTTGCTAGTAGCTCCAGGAAGGGAAAAATGCTAACGTGGGGGAAAGCATCTCTGAGCACTATGCAAGGTTATGTACTAGTGCGGGAAGGCAAGAGCATCCCTTCACAGAAAAGAAGGGCAGAAGGGACAAAGAGGAGAGCAGAGGCTAAAGAGCACTGTAAATATCAGTGATATGTTAAATATCAGGTCTGGGAAACAGCAGCCTCACTGTTTCACAGTGTGCCCTTTCTGGACCAGGAGGGATGGATCAGCTTCTGTGTAAAATGGTGAGCTGCTTCTTGGCAAAGCTTTAGCAATGCACAGATCACTGGCAAAGTCATGAGACCTGGTTCAATGGTGATTGAGTCCCTTTCATACGTGTGTGGCTAAGCCATCTTCATCCGGTGGCAGCCAGTTTCTGACTCTGGCATGCTGAACCAAGTGAAACAGGAACATGAGCTGGCAATGAGAATGTAAATGTGATTTCATGGCACTGTGATCAAGAACATACAGGTCTTTATTTGTATGGGCTTTAGAGAAGACAATATCAGAGGAATTAAAAGAAAAATAACCTCAGATTTGTTTGCACATTAATGTTTCACCTTCATCCAACATTGGAATTATTGCTTCATGTGTTCAACTGCACCTCTTGATTATTGTAGACAGGTTTGCATCCATGGAAAACCCTTTCTTTGTTCTTGGGTTTTATTCACTTTTCTAAAAATAGAAAACTTTTATTTTTGTTTTCCCTGTAGCAATAGCAATTATTACTAGATTTTTAAACGTTCTCTGTAAACAAAAAATATGCCCTCACAATTCATTCTAGTACTAAATATGTCAGTTTTTTTCAAATGTATGATTTAAACACTCATAAAGTATTGAAAGTATTTGGGCTATTATGGGATCCTTTAAAAATCTTTTTGGAAAACAAGCTGATTTTTAAAATATTGCTTTAGTGATAGGAATACTAATTTTCTGTTTAAATTGTTGACCATTATTTTAGGGGCACTGAAAATCTTGGCTGCCTAATTCAGTATCTTAGGTTCAAGTGCAGCAGAGGTCAGTAGTTGGTAGACATTGCGACATTCTCAGTTGTTGAATATTTGCACAACCCAAGTGTTGTTAAATAGGTCTCCCTGGTATCAGGAGAAAGGTAAGGGCCATGGGCAGCAGAGGAGGGAGTGCTGGCATTGGTTTGAGCCTGCCCTTCTGGAGCAGGTTTCCAGCACGCAGAGCTCCTGTGTGTTGGCTAAAGCTTTGGCAGGAGCGCTGTTTGCCAGTAAATGGATTAGCTGGATCAAGATTCTGTGGCAGTAATTTTGGTCATGTTCTTTACAAAGGGAGTAATGGAATATACAAATCTCAGGGGTTGTTAGGCTGCTGCTTTTCAATCATGCTAAATTCAAATGAAAAATGGTTCTTTTTCAGCTCTGTGCAATCAGGACTCAGTGTACCAGCTTTCTAATCTGGAGATGAAACAAGCACTCCAGATTATTCAGAAACAATAGAAACTCTGATTGTTTAATACACTGATAAGAATGTGTTTAAAAAATAAATTGTCTACTAGCTACTGGGATTGCTTGAAATTCCATTAAATGCTAATGAGAGAAGGCATCACAGGCAAATTAATAAACACCCTACGCACTAACCTAGAAAATACCAGCCTAAAACATTTGATGCTAAACTGATTAAAATGAGAAACATATTTCATGTGAAACCACTTGGTGCATTTCAGTGTATTAATTGAGGCATAATGAAAATGGAAGATGCAGCATAGAAAAGGAAGAATGCACATTATAAAGTGACTGTAGTCCTGCAAAACAGACGTATGCAAATACAGCCTTAGTTTCATGCATATGAGCATTTCCATAGCACTAGAGAGAATGTATAAAAAGTTAAATGTCTTGAGATTTTTAGTGCATTTTGGTTGGTGAAATCAAAGAGAGGTTTGGGGTTTTTTTTCATTGAATTTGTACACGTGTTATAAGATCATAAATTCTTTATATGTATGAAAAATCATTCAATTCTGCATCTCCCGTTGGTTCTGAGGTAGGTTTATAAGATAACTTGCCCTGGGGGTGAGGGGAAGGTTGAAGGAAAACAATGTTGGATTTAAAAGACAGATCTCATGCATTACACCTTGCTTAGACAGGCAGAAATTAGAAAAGAAAGGAAAAAGGAGAAAAGTGGTTGCAGTAAAGAAAAAGGAAGATGCTGGTGCATCTGTCCAGGGCATTACGTGTGTTCAATACTTTGCCATTCGATGAAAAGGGGTTGCCATAACAACCATCATACCTTGTGGTAGCTAGAGATGACAGAGATACAACACATCTCCTAAAGAACCTCGGTGCCAGCTTGTTGCACAGCACAAAAAAAATCATTCTGTGCACGAGAAATCCTGGCCCAGATCACATCATCTGAATCCTCATGTAGAGAGGGGTTCCTGGGCACAGGGATTGTTCCTCTTTGACAAAGAGGGAGGCTGGTGGTGCCTGCATTCGTGTCTCTTGGAGGGACATATCTGGGGGAGTAGGGATAAGCTGGCAGGCGGGGAAGGATTATCTTCTCCCATCTGGAGCAAACAAGAGTATGGCTCCAAAATAAACATCATCTGCTTCCCTGAAATCTTCAGTGTAGCCATGGTTGGAAAATCAGCTGGTCCAGCCCAGCTAAAGGACTGAGAGAAACAAAGGACACCTCCAAACTGATTCAGAGTCAGAGCTCCCTCCTGGACGTTTTTAAGGCCAGCTGCACTTCTGCACATCTCCTTCATATCAGTTTGGCCACCACAACCTTTTAAGCAAAGAGCTTCCTGCTTCTGCCTGAGGCCCTGTAAAAAAACTTATTTGGGCAAGAACTTGCCATGAGGTTTCATGTGTGTGTGCAATGATCTTAAGCAGAGGTTCCTTTGCAGTAGCAGCACCGTGGCATTTAGAAGTGGTCTTTGGCATTCATGTGTCTGTTCATCAAATCTCTATTGCCTGAAGAAAAGTTCTGCTTCGTGTTATACTTCATCCAATGAGATATATGTGCAGAGACAGTGTATGATTTAGTATGTCATGCCCTACAAGTAGAAGTGTCATCAGATTATGATACAAAGTCTCATTGAAAAATCTTCCATGCCTACAGTTGTCATCATCTGGGGTGACAATCTTGCTGGTGTGGAGAGCTGGTAAGCTGTGTGGCACCATTGTGCAGGCACTGTGTGTACTGTGAATCACTCCCATTCATCTTCACCATATGCCTGTGATCTATGCATAAAAATTGGGCCCTAGATACTAGCAGCTAGGAATTGAGTCCTTTCAAATCAGTGGTTAAAAAAACAACCCAACCTAAAACCACAGTGTAGTATGTGTGAATGTGTGTATACGTATATATATCTATATATCTCTATATATAGATAGATATAAATACACACACACACACACATGCATTCCTTTATTCAGTTTCTGATTTTTTTAAGTAGTGTTTGGGCCTCTCTTTCAGTAGGAACAATTTGAACTAAATTAGATGTATTTTTAAACAAAGGTGAGTGTTCTCAGTTATCTGCTCAGTGTTAACAATAGAGGGGTTCAAATCCATTGGTAACCATGAGGCAATAAAATCACAATCTTCATCTCAGCCAGGTGCAGATCCAAAGCCTCTTTAAACCAGCAGGAATCTGCAAATTTATTTCACTGGACATCACAGCAAACTAAATAGCTATTCCTCTTCAGCTTGCAATTCTTTTTGACCATTGACTTGAAGTTCATGTTTAAATACATTCTTCCACAAATGAGAAAGTTTTTTGAAGCACTTGGAAAACTGGTATAAAACATGTCTGCTGGTATCTGTATGAGCCAAACCTGCATCAGTGAGGTGTGACACAGAGCACAAAGGCTTCATCCACTGAAATCATGAGGAGAAGGAATAGCCCATTCTTCTTTTTTTTTTTTTTTGATGGAAAGGGATGAGAAAGATAACACTCCACAATAAAAAATAAAGCAGTAGAAATTAATAATCTGCACCCCAAACAACAACTGTGTACTTATGAGTGTTTGAAAGCAGACTTTTCTTCTGGTATTCATGGAACCTTTTCTTTCCTGATGATGGAAGATGGTAATATTTGGTGGTACTAGAAGTTATTTTTGGTTAAGTAATAGATATCACTTCAGGCTTAGCTATTTATATTAATTTTATATGTGTGCTAGTCACAAACAAAAGATTTCTGCATCTTTAGTTGTGTGTTGTCATCAAATAGATTGCAGAGAAATAATAATGTATTTACAAGACATGAATTTATTTATTCTACACGGATTCATTTTTTCCCTCAAGTCAGTTCAGTGTCAGACAAGGAATTAAGCATGCTTTAATGTTTTGAAATAAAGCATATAAATCTCCTGGCAAGTACGACATATGATGTCCTGTTTACTGGGTGCTTACCTTAACCAAGCTTTCCATATTTTAATTGAAAAATACCAACGCTTCTATATTGAAATGTCATGAACGTAATCTATTTCTCTAAGAAAAATGTTCATTTGTGGATAAGATACAGTATAAATGTTATTAAAATGTTTAAGGAAAATCACAGGATATATTAAAACTGAATCCTCTTGATTTCAGCCTAATAGAGCAGAGGGCTTTGGGTAGTAAAGGAACTGCAAGTGTAGTGTCAGTGTGGTACAGAATGCTTACCTGTGGTGACCAAAACTCACTATTACCAATGTCTCTTTCAATAGTAGTTTTTATTTGGGTTGACTGAATCTATGGAAAATCAAGACTTTTTTCATTAGGGCTGGTTTGTGTCTGTAGTAAAGGTAGTTTCTGAGTACAGGGACATTGATTTAGACAAAAAAATATTTCCTAGTTTTGCACCTTCACTGCTGTAGGAACAGTTTCTTCGGGAAGGAAGGCTGTTACCTCTTTGGTTATCATTTCTGTAGTGTTCTTAATGTTTCTGTGGCTCTGTTCTCGATTTGATGAAGCTAGAAGTATTAAAATGCCCTGAGACCAGAACTTATGCAATATGTAAAGCTTTACTTGAAACTCAAACAGTATTATAGCCTTTCTTTTGGATTCATCCTGGTTTGTGCTGGGAAATCTAAACTAGAGCCAAGCCTGAACCTCTTATTCAGGCATTATTTTTGCCAAAAGCAGCCCGAAGTGAGGACACAAAGGTTTGGTCGTTGGTGGTATGATGGTTTGCCTGCCAGAGTAATGCAATAAAAGCCTATGGCATGGAACTGACGTGGGGTCTTGGAGTGTATAACCACCAACATTGCAGAGCTCTCTGAAACAAACACTAATACTTTTTTCTTACATCTTTCTCATTAACTTTTTAAAGCCTCTGCTGGCTTTGTGAGCTCATTGCAGTGAGTTTGGAATGGTGTAAGAAATCAGAACAGACTGACAGGTTGTCCTCCACACTCACTCCTGTGTGGTGTTGGATGATGTTATGCTGTGCTCATAAAAAGCCAGGACAAGTCTGAGCTTGATGAGAAAGAAATCTTCACTGCAAACATCTTACTGGTACTCCTTTGCACAGTGAAACTGGCCATGATTAGTGATTGTCCTGATGCTGTGTCTTTGCTATGTTTTTCCTTCTCCTTTCAGCTGGTGAATTCTGAATATGTGGAGTTCCCTAAGCTCACTCCTAGCCCATGAGGTTCCACCCATACTGAACTGATACCCCGCAGGGCAAAACTCAGATCACGACTCTGCCAATGGCTTCCTGCATGACTTTGCCCAAGTTATTTAGGGAAAGAGTGAAACTTTTCTTAGCAGAAATAGCCCTGTTCCAAGGACGGCTTTTGGTTTTTATCCAGTGACTTATCAAGCACGAGCTCTACTAGAGCTCATAGTTTATTTTTCAGTTGTTTTACTTGTTTCAAGGCTGCTTTTTCTTTTGTTTTGACTCTTATTGCTCTTCCATCCACT
This sequence comes from Caprimulgus europaeus, assembly GCA_907165065.1. The sequence goes on along the minus strand of OU015543.1, from coordinate 685,314 downwards.
TTCCACAAATAAAGGAGGGTAAGAGGACAAGTTTTCTTCCACTGATTGTTCTTCTCTGTTGCACTGAAGGACCTTTGAGACATAAGTACACTTTTTTCCCAGCTCTTAACACAAAGTCCCATATTTTGCTTTGCACTGTAGTATAAATAATAGTACTATCTATATATGGCAAATAGTTTTAGATGAGAGACTGGATCTTTTTAAATGTCACTCTAAAGAGACAGATGCAGCCAGAAAAAAAAGCTAGAAGGAAGATAAAATGAAGAAAAAAAAAGGAATATGTATGTATTCATCTGTCTGTAATCAATTTCTGTGTTGATCTTATTGATCTGTGATGTTGATATCGTAGTTCAGACTCCGATATGAACTTTAATCAAGCTCATTCAAGTGTTTTCATCACGTTCTTTGAGAGGTGTTGATTGTTAATTTGGTTTGATGTAGGAGATGGGAAAGCAGAGTGTTGGTAACAGTGAAATGTTCAACCAAAATGCATTTACTTCCAAAATAACGTACAAGGTTCAGCTTCACAGCTGTGCAAGTAGCTTTGATGGGTGTTACAGCAGTGATTCTACTCTCAAGCTTTGTTTGCAGCAAGATAACCAAGTTGGATTAATAATAAGCTGTGGTGGAGGATGCACACTTGTGTGGAAACCACACTTGTGCCCATTCCCTTGTACACAACAAGAGACTAACGAGTGTACGCCACGTAGGAGATAATGCACTTAGCACTAAAGATGCTTGGTCCAGCATGACCCAGGAGGCCTACAAACTTGGGAAATTGTAAAGTTTGGGTTAGAAATGTAGTAGCATGACATGAGGGGAGCCTATCCAGCTGTGTGGAATGGGAGTTCTTGTCACTTCTTATTAAATGCATCCTACAAGTCAGAATGAATCATCAAACAGGAGTCTTTATTCCGGTTCCAAATAGCTGGCATCAAAATTTACATTTTAAATGAAAGAAAATAATTGTGGATAATCTCTTCTAATTCAGTTTGAATTTTAAATAATATTTTTCTCTAATGATATTGGCTTTATAATAAAGTATGATCAAAGCTTGTAAAATAAAGAGAAGACGAAGTGAATATAAGCTTTGAAAAAAGCCTGATGATCTCTAAATAATATTACATAATAATTCCAGATAGTCAGATGTGCAGTTTTTATGCTCATTTACACAAATTAAGTATGCAATTCATGCACAGTCACATGTGGGCTCCAAACTTCTTACAAAGTCCAACATGATTGCTTCCTGGTTCTTTTCATAAGCTATCACAGGTTGTTACAGCTAGGTTAGGGAAAAATGAAGACCTTATTCTTCTTTTCCATCTGTAATACCTTTTTCTCCTGCATTTTTGTGCAGTACTTAAGTCAGTTTAGCACAATTTTAAAATTTTATTATAATTGCAGAAGGTGAAAGCAGTCTGTCAGTACTGGCTCAGTCTGTGTACTTCTCTTTTGAGATGCTGAATTTCTTCAGGAGACTCCTAAAAGGAAAAGACTAAAAATTCACTAAATCACCCAAGATTGCAGGCATTAAGGACTGCTGTGTGCAGGCTGCCTCTGCCCAGTCTCAATCCACAGCACAGGGCTTTCCTTTTGCCATGATCACCTGTTCTTCAGCACTATGCTTGTTGGCACAGTGAGCAGCACCATCTGCCTCCCAGAAAATGGTTTGTCTAGACACTGAGTGCCATTCAAGAGACCAGAAGTGGTGTTGACAACAGATCCCTGCAGAGCTCCATTGTGGGGAAGAAGCAAAACAAGCCTTCTTGGACAGGCCACTCCTACACTTGTTGGACAACTGTGGCAGCATGCCTTGTACAGGTTTGGGGGGAGCAGGCTGTCTGGTGTTCCATACAAGGGGTGCACAGTGCCAAAGGGTGCTTCTGGGCCTGGCCAGTGCCTTCCTGATGGACCACAATAGAACAGTTGACCTTGTCATATTCATAGCAGCTTAAGCAGCCTTTGCTGTAGAGTTCATTTGTCTCTCTACTTATTTCAAACAGAAAAGGCTTTTGTTCAGCTAATTACAGAAGAACAGTAAGTCAGGAGCTGCTCCTAATTTAAGGTGGTATCATCAACTGGGTGATGATGAAGAAAGAGGTCCTGAATCTCCTTTACTCAGGGGATGGACATGTGCATTTCCTTTAAAGGCAATAGGTGATAAGATTAGATATAACATATTATGTGGACGCTTTAATTTGTGTATTAATAGAAGCTCTATTCAATAAAATCTATCAGTAGATTTGACAAGGTTTGGCAATCTCTTTTTGGAAAAGCTCTGCTACTTTTTAATGCGAGATCTGTAGAGACTTGGTTTTCTTTGTAATCCCTGTTGGGCAGCAATATCACCATCTTTCCATTCGAGCCTAGCCTTTATTGTTGAGCCTGCACGTGTTCTCCAGATGCTTTTCTGTGAATCCAGGGAAAGTTAGGGACACAATCCAAGGCCCTGTAAAGTCAGAAAGAGGGTTTTTTCTAGCTAGGAGGCTTTGGAGAAAGCCTCTGTGGGTAATTTAGTCAGACCCTTGTCAAGAGGTACTTCATGCCCTGAACACATTGCACTGTCACACTGTTGTCTGTCCTCAGGCTGCCTGTTAATTTTTAGGAAGTCTTCTAAGTGGTTGGCTATTGGCCTATAAAGCTCTTAGAGGGTTGGGAGCTGTCTGAGGCTCCCTCTGAGTGAATCTGCTGGACTGGTGATCAGCGAGGGGGCACAGAATGAGTCGCATTTTCTAGACGAGATGCTCAAGATTGAAACTCCCTGTAGAGTCCACGAGTTAGGATTCCAGCTGGGGCAGAATGGCCTGATCTTTGTGAACTGTCACACAGTGCAGGGGGAATTTATACTTAATCACGATTTTAGAAAGGATGATGGCTGAGAAGTCTTTATTATTGAGTGGCAGGGAGCTGAGCTGGTTCAGAGTGTGTTTCCAGTGTATTGTCTGAATCCAGAGCATACTGAGCTAGTCTGAATAGTGGCCTAATGTTTTGCCTCATTCTACATTGACGTGGACATGCACATACGAGTACTGAGAGGTTGACAGACATGTCTTAATAAAAAGTAGCTCTCTGGTGTGTATATTTGGGTACACAGGGATTTTCTTCTAATGGCTTCTCACAGAAAGAATCATAAATTTCCCTTCTGGATCAAGGTGTGAAAATCTCTGCATTGATTCCCCTGATAAATGTGGGCTGATTTCCTGTCAATTCACAGTTGTGATCACTTCTAGTGTATTTCTATGCCTGTATGTTTAAGTTGTGAACCTGTATAACAAAACATAGTTTGAATCCCAGTGATCCTGCCCAATCCAGTTAAGCATGCAGGTGATTTGCTGACACATTTCAACAGCAGGCTCTTGGGAACGTGTCCTGTAAATCCTCCTCTGTTATTTGTTTGGCCAGTGATGCTGTTTGTGCATGGGATACTACTTTGTGCTGTCTTGTGGCTGCTCTTCAAACCATGATACGTTTGCTCAGTCTTCAGCAGAAGGAAGCAAGTAGCCTGGGGAGTATTTTATAAGGGAAGATGTTTCTCATCAATATTAAAGTTGCAAATCTATAAGGAGCACAAATATTCTGTCACTAGGATGCCAATTCCCTTTTGTGACTTCCTCAGTAATTACTGAGTAATATTTATTACAGAGCAATGTACTAGAGAACAAGTGGGGGTTTTGTAGATGGGGACCAAAGTGAAGATAAGGTTTGATAACAGTGAGGTCTGCGTAGCATATTCATGAATGTTCCTGATGCAGGACAAATTAAGCAGAGATGGCTTTCAAAAGCCATCTTGTGGGAAAAATCCATAGTCAAAAGTGTTTGCAACTGGTGCTAATTTGGGATGCAGAGCACAGCTTGTTCCTCCTCACAAAACTGGCTTCTGCTTCTCCACTGCTCCATGTGCACTTCCCCTGGCATGAGGAAATGCAATGAACAGGCTGGGTTTCCATCAACCTGCTTTGACCTGATAGGACAGTTGATATTGAAAACATGCACGTAGGTTATAAATTCGTCAGAGTTTGGATTTGATGTGATTGTGCAGGTCAATCCTATCACAATGGGACTCTTATCTCTGACTCAAGCTTCTTCAACCAACAATAATGCCTGCTTTTTCACTGGCACAGGAAATTCTTAAGGCAGAAGTGACCATTAGGTTATCCAGTAAATGCACTGGGCTGTTACTGTCCTCCAGAGACGAGGATGATAGTGCTGGTTTGGGGATGAAAGAATTAAACTTAGGTCACACCAGTACAGGCTCAGGTTCAATAAACACCTTTTCTGAGGGATAAAATCCCTTCTGTGTAGTTATATTTGCCTATTGCCACTGACCTTGGCTGGGATTTCTGTCTTACAATAACACTGATGTTATTAAAACTGGCTACAGTCTTTAGAATTATGTGCTATGCAGGTAAGCAAAAGCTAACTCTGTCCACCTACTGTTCACAGTGTTCCTTGCTAAAGGAAACTGTACAGTGAAAATGCAGGATGTACACGTGTGTACATATGTACAAGTAAACTCATCTAGTTTAAATGCATCTTCCATTATTATTCTACGCATGTGTGAATGAGTATGTATACATATACATGTATGTGCATGCTATATTTTTTTTCTTTTCTGAAATTCCAGCAATGTGAATGGTAAGAGCTTTTTTAAAATGAAGTTCAGACCTTGGGCAAAACCAATAAAAGCAGTATAATCAGAAAATAAATGACTAGACTCTTTTACCTAAATGTAGAATATCACAGTTTTTCATTTTTGCTATTGAATGGTATGAAGTTTGGAGCAACAGCTGAAAATTTCAGCCTTTACTCAGAGCTTCCTGGCAAGTTTCAAGCCATTAATATATTTTTCACTGTTTAATTATATTTAATGTTTTAGGACTGACGGAATTAAATGGGTATGGTAAGCTTTTAAAATTAATTGATGCTATCTCATTTTAGTAAATGCAGGAATGGAATAATGCCCTAAGCTTTAGGCTGCCTACTAGTACATCACTCTGAATATCCTTGTCCATAAAGACAGCAGTCTCATTCCCCTCCTTCTAGAATACATTAATATTTTATGGAGCAGAACAGCACAAAGTCAATAGACAATTTCATATTATGATCATGGTGACATAAAGCCCGTTACTTGGCACGCTTTTCATCTCCAAAACCTCCAGAGCCTCCTTCCTGCACCTGATTCAGGTTGGATCTTGCAGCTACCATCCCCATTGTCTCCAGACACTTGGCTGTCTCGCAGAGTGCTTTCTGCAGGGAAGTGGTGGGAGCTCGTCTGGCTGCCTACACACCGGTCTGTGTGCTCAGGTCTGCGTGGCTCACGTGCTCTGGCAGATGCATTGCAGCCAGGCACGAGGGGCTGTGCCAGCAGCCACCAGCAGTGCTTTGTGTGGTGGAACGGCTGCCAAAATGAAAGGGAGGAAGTTGCGTATCTGGGCTGCTAATATCAACACGATTCGAAATGCATTGGGTGATATGGCTGCATTTATAAACATAATTAACAGTGCTTAAATAAGCACACTTAAGAAGAGGAGGAATTACTCTGAGTTTTGAAGTGCCAGGTAGTTTGCAGAATGAAGTTGAGAATTTGGATCAACAGAGCTGGAAATCATTTGGGCTCTGCAATGTGCCACATAAGTACTACAGATGCTGGAGTGACCTGATCAGCCAGTCATTGCCTCTACTCCTCAGGCACCTCTGCGGGTTCTCCAAGTTCTGCACCGCTGTGAGAGAAGTAGATTCTTCCCTTTCCCAGCTTGAGAGGAAGAGCACATTGAAGCAGAGGACCAATGCAGTGCCACTGCCCTGCTTAACCTCCAGCTAATGCCTGTTTTGAGAAGTGGAGCGGGGCGGAGGCAGTCTGCTAGTTCTCCTCACCAGGATGAAATTTCAGCCAGTGTGTTTATCTTCAATCCCTATTTATCAAGTTGACAATATGTGAGAACATAGGAGCTCTACTCGTGTCGGAGCAAGGGTTTCAGTACCTCGGATATTCAGCCTTTGACAGGGACCAGTATCAGACACTTTGGAAAGAAACATTGGATTTGGGTAGGCAGGGAGAGAGCACCACATGGAATATACCCTCCTGGCTTTCTTCCATGGCACAATGTTCTCCTCAGATGAATTCAGATAATTCTTTAATATATTTTTAGCTGTTGAACACAAAAATGACATGGGGAAATGAAAGGTGTTTCCTGTGCTCGGAGAAGGATGCTTACTGCAGGCAGCATCAGAGAGCTCAATTTTCTTGCTCCCCCTTTCATCCTGGCTTCCTCCCTAAAGTATCATGGCTCAGTAAGCTGTCACAGAGATAGCAGCCCTTTTATTTTGCAAAACAATCCACAGTTGTTGGTTTCAATTTGATATTTGTTTTGCTTTGGTGTTTTCCTCCAATATTTCCACTCTTCTACTTTCAGAGGCTTCTTTTCTGCAGTCGTAACGTTCTGGCCCTGGCTGTGGCATGTGTGTACTGTGATTGATTGTGTTCATTAGCAAGGTTGACTGTTGTTTGTTTCACTATCAATAAATACGTTAGCAAACAAGATAAGCGAGGACCAGCAGACTTGCTATAGTAATTACTGTAGGTTCAGATAAAGCATGTAGCATTGGAGCCTCACCATAATGAATCCTTGTTGGTACAAAACAGGAGATTCATTAGGTATTAGATGTTGAAATCTTTCCACAGCCAAATGGGAAGAACTGCAAAAGCAGATACCTAGTTCTTCAGGGCAGCTTGTGTAGCACCTCAAATAACGAGAGCGGAGTTAGTTCATAGCACCAACTTTTAGCTGAAGCACTTTTTTTGTGGATCCAGGGACATCAAAGTTTCTTACAAAATTGGATCAATTTTTATGAAATCTTATGGGAAAACACAGCAGCAGCAAAATTTATTTCACTTCAGCACAAAACCTGTGGACAGTGTTTCTTACACCTTCCCATTTTGAAGTGTTCTCCTCTTTTACTTAAACTGCAGTTAAGTCCTTGAAGTTAAAACAAATGTTTTCCAAACACCTTTAATGTTCTTCACTATCCCTTCCATGCTCTGCATTTCAGGGTTTTTTCCTAAGCCTGGCTCAACATCCCTCGTGCCTGTTTCTTCATCTCAGGCTGTTTCTTTTCATTGGCTCCCTTGTCCTCTCCTGCTGAACTGGAAAAAGCAATTGCAGAGGAAGTGCTGCTGATCCCAGCATGGTCAGAAAATGTCTTTGCTGCTGAACTAACAGCTTTGGACTTAGCTGTGCTAACCAAGTAGTCTCATAGTCTTGGGACAGCCAAATGGGAACAAGGGTTTTGTTTTGGCAAAACAAAGCAGAGGCACATCCCCACCAAGAGGGTGACCTCTCAGTCAGAGAGGAAGATATCGGTTGCAAAGCCTTTTTCTCAAACATGAAGTCTGTTTTTTTTTCTTTTTCTTGTAGTGCAGGGGATGTTTAAACCTGCAGCAGGTGATGAAGTTGTCTGTTCCTGCGTAATTTTAACAGTCCCTCATGCACGTGATTAAGATTTGTAATGGCACTAATGCTCTAAAAAGCTGTTCTGGAAACTATGCAACAAGAATCTGCAGTCCTACCTGTTATGTGTGCCATGGGAAGTTTTTAAACCCAGCAGGCAGAAGAAGAAAGTACCTTAAAATAAGTTATTTTAACACTGAAGAGGCTCTTGGAAGCTATTTGTGAGCATTATCCAGCTATCTTATCTCAAGCATCAGTTTCTGCAATGAGATGCAAGGAATGGGTGAACAAGATGAACCTTAGTTACCTTCAAAGGGTGGGGGAAGTTTCACAAAGAGGATTAAATATAAGACAAATGCGAGAGACCATTGAGAAGAGATTAACAGGCATTCAGTACCCACATCAGAGGTGATGGCTGAAGTGGTAGAAGTTATTTTGCTTTAATTGAGACTCCCTGATGCCACTGCAGACTCATTTAAATCACTTGATTCTGAGGGACTGTAGGTTGGTACAGTGGGGTATCCTGAAAAGGCAGAATGAAAGATATATTGGAGGTACCTTAAAAGACAGTCAACTTCAGTGCAGTCCCACATTAGTCATGGCATTATTTGCTGCTAGTCTAACTTCTGAGCCTCAGGCATGCAAGTGGCATCAGCTTTGTCTTAAAAGCATTGCAGAAGTAAGGTGGATGTTAAAAATAAATGAGTTTTAATGAGGCCAAATGATTGCTTATACCTACATGCATGTGGAGTAAGAGCATGTAAACCAGAGTGGTTGTTTTGGGTTTCCTTGAGTTACAAATCAAATCAGTATGTCCTGAAACAGAGGCAAGAGTTATGCTGTGGTGCAAGACAGCAGGAAGATGTGAACGGTTTCAGCTGAAGGGGGACCTGTGCAACAGTTTAGAAAAATCAGCAGTTCTATAGTAATTTGGTCTTAATCTTGAAGTTTAGTGGGGCTGTGGTGCTCCTGCGATTTATCTGGAATCAGGTAGACGGGGAGTGGTGGGTAAAGTTCCAATGCTGTTTTTGTGGATCACTGACAAACTGAAGCTGCTGAGTATCTGCGTGTGGAGACTGTACTGGAATTACGTGTTTTATACAGGAGAGGGTTTTGTCTCCTGTTGTGCTTTGTTTGGTTTTACTTAGTATTTATCTAAACATCACTTTTTCAGGGAGCGAAGCTCTGAAGAAATAGCTCTGTATCGTAAAATGGTGATGATCTTAAACTGCAGTACATGGCATAATTCCTGGAGCAATTTCGAAATCATGTATCATCAAATGCCATGTCACATCCCTCATAATGGTCATTAGCAATTATGTCCCATTGAATCGCAGAAAACAGTGAATTTGGTACTAATAGAGCAGAACAAAGTCTGTTCTGGCTTACGAGTTCGTTAACCTCCACCCCGAGCTTTGCCGTTTGGCACTGGCAGGGAACTGTGTTACTCTGTAGCTGTGTGCTTGCTTTTAGTTTAAAAAGGCATCAATTCTAAAGGGAATTTTGCTGCTGTTAGGGTGCAAATATGGTAATTTATGCAGGACAAGTATGTTATCGATTGAGGTCAGCACTGCTCTGCCTTGTGTCCACAGTGCCCGTAAAGCCCAGACAGCAAAGGCCCTGGAGTGTGGCCGCACGGAACTGCTGAGCAGTCTGGCATGGCTTTGCTGCTGCGGGAAAAGCCGCTGCACCGTGAGGTGGAAGAGGAGTTGCCAAATCTCACAGGCTTAAGACTTTTCTAGAGCAATGATTATGTACTTGCAGTGGCAAGAGCTAGCCTGATGAACAGATGTGTTCTTATCAGCCCTCCTTCATCGCCAGCTCACAGCATACTGTTGCAGGTGCCAGGGAAGTGAACGTGAACTGTCTGTCGGAGTGTTCAGGTAGAAGCTAGCAGAATGTTTCTCCTGTGCTACAGTGACATTGCTGGGGAGGGAAGAATTGTGTTCAGTGGGAATTCTGAGACTGGCTCAGGAGTGGGTACAGGGACGAGAGTGAAGCATCAACACAGAGTGGCCATTTCTTAGGAAAAGCATTCCATGACAGAAAGGACAGCGAGAGGAACGAGCAGTAAGACAGACCAGAAAACCAGATTCCCACACCCGTGCTGATCATGTCATAATTGTGGAGAAAAAATGAAGCTCTTGCTTCTGTTAAAGTCCCACCAGTCACTTGATGAATAAGGACACAAAAGACAAATAGCAACTCAATCTAAATGCCACCCCAGAAACAGGGGACCATTTCTTTTTATTTTTAAGTGTCTAGTGATCTCACCACATGTTAGTGGGAGTTCATCTTGTCTTAGTTTTCAAAGCTAGACTCGTAACTGGAACAAATCAAAGTTTTAAGGTGTGTGGGTGCCTTTAATTGTGTGTCTGTAAACACTCTATGCCCTGAAAATTTGATCCTTTGAGTGATGAGACTGATTTTGTGTACACACTCTGCCTACAGGCCAGGCCTCTAATGATGTTTGAGTATCATATATAGGGAAAATAAATGCATACTATTCTAGTAACAGTTTGTCACCATCAAACCCCAACTGGTTGACACTGGATATCAATCTGACTGCATGGGAGTTTGTCTCCTCATAAGAGAAACCTCATTTATGTTGTTAAGTGGATGATCTATTAAGCAACAAATGTTGTCATATGAGTTAGTTACATCTCACAGAAGAGTGCTCAGCTGAGCTGGTCACAGGGATTGCTCTTGACAGTCATGTAAGGTAAACCTAGTTGAAACTGGGATGAACCATCTCTCCTTTCAATGATTTTCTAAAAATTTTCTCTTATATTGAACTGTGGTGAAGTTAGCAGTGTTGTAGAACTAATGCTATCTCCACTATTTTAACCAGTCCCATGTCCAGCTTTTAGACACATCGTTTATTGTGAACTTGGCTTCCTCTTTGCTGAGATTTAAGAGCACCTCCATATCCCATTCTCTTTGAAAACCCAGCATGACAAAAAGGACTTGTAATTTTAGACCCTCCAAATGGTAACATGCCCTCAAAACAGAAGAAATTGATTGGCATATATCTTTAATGTAATAGAATACACATTCTGTTCTTCAAACAGCTTCTGGCAACATTGCTACTCTGTTTTCCTATAGCTTTTTTTCTTTCTTTGTGTTATTTCTAATGATGTCATGTAAAGGTTGTCATTTTATTTACCTTGAATATAAATTATTTTTAAATGGTAATGATTCTGAATAAGAGTCCATTTTTTTTTCCACCAAACCCCAGTCTGCAGCTGTTCTTTGGTGTAGGCTGTGGTTCATGGAAGTAAAAGTAGATGTGAAATTTAGTCAAAAGACTTAAAAAATGAAAAAATCCAACATATTGTTGGAAGGACTCTAATATCTTTACAAATTCAAAACACTGTTGTGTTGTGACCTTTCTCATCTTGTTAACTTGTTTCTCCAAAGTGTTCTGACCTTAATATGATGTATTTGCTAAAATGTTTTCTCTGAGTTGCCAAACTACCGCCGTACGCAATCCTGGCTTAATGGGTCTCCGCAGCGTCAGCCAGCGACTTTTGTAATGCCATCATTACAGTGTGGGACTGCACAAGCATCCTCAGGTTTTTTACTAAAACTGTCATTTCCTATTTTCTTTCAGCACTGTATCATTATTATGTTGTTCCTCGTTAAGATCCTGTGCTGCTTCTGAACTTTCTTTTTCTCTTCTTCATTTTTATGAGAGTGGCTTATAAATGTCACATTCCTCTTCCAGCAAACCATATCTGCACTCACATCTGCCATTTGCCTTCTTTTCTGCAGTGGAAGGTGTTGTGCAATTGTTATATATTTTTTTCATTTCCAGATTCCTTCTAATTAAAAGTTAAACAAGTAAATAGAAACCAGAATCTGCCTTGCGATTAATTCTGGTTTTGCTTATGTTGGTTTTACTGCAGTGTCATTCAGTTGATGTTGGCAGAGTTATTTCTGGTTCATATGAGTGTAAATTCATAACCAGAACCACACTTTGAGGCCTCAATCCAGCTCAGCATTTAATTCCTTTACTCTCCATAACAAGTTTATGCAAATAGTTCTTGGTTGGCTGGTTGTTTTTGTTAACGAATATGATGCAGGTCCGGTGTGTTAGCAGGAAGCTGTTTGTTGTAGGGTAGCTTCAAAACACGTTGTTAGAGGATCTGGGCAGAAATAGTGATCTCAAGAAGCTGCATTCAGCCACAAACCGTGGTACCTTGTCAGCTGTCATGAAGCTGATGAGTTTTGCCAAAACTGAGAAGAAAGAGATGGAAAGACACTCGATAATTAAAGGATGTGATGCTGAGTAAGAGGAGGGGACCATTGTGAAGGCTGATGGCTTGAGCAGCATGTCAGTCCACGGTTTGATGTGGTTACTGGTACAATTTTATTCCTCAGTCAAGGCTTGTTTCTATTATTTGCTGACTTGATTCAGTGGTCTTTTAAATCCGCTGTGGGATAAGCTAAAAGACACATTGCAAACATGCACTTTAAACTGCTGCTGTAATTAAGTTCTAGAACAACAGCCAGGTAAACCATTCATGCAAGGCAGGGATGCTCTGGTTTCCAAGTAGTTTTTGAGGATGACTATGTCCTCTGAATCCTGAAGCAATGGCCAAAGAGAGGATTACAGCCATGAACAGCACGCAGTTCTCTTTAAAATGCTCTAGACGTGGGTTGCACTAGGGGGTTGATTTCTGTATAGGAGTCACTTGTTTAAAAATTACCTTCCAACTCCTGATAAGCTGCCCTAGGTGACCATGAACTAAATTATTCAGTGCAAAAATTAACAAATAAGGGAGGTCTTTGATGGGATTGTCAGAAGAGGAGCATTTGTTACCAGTGAGCCCTCCCAAGCTCTGCATGCTTCAGATAAAAGCACAGGAACAGCGGCAGCTTTCTGGGAATGAGCGAGGAAGGAGCTGTGTTACCACTGTCAAAGTGCCTCTGTGGTTGACAGGTTCTGGAGCCTAAAGAGAATGTCAGATTTGGGGGGACTTTGTGGTATCTAGTTATTATTTAAATATTTGGATATGAAACTAAAGCCTGACAGTGAGCCACAAATTAGCAATTCTGGTCATGGCTGTGTCTTCCTTTTCTCCTCTGTATTGAATTTGTATGTATAAATTAGAAGAGCATTTCATCCAAGCTACACTTATTAATTATTTGTCTGCTTCTCACAGGCTTCTCTTTTTAGTGGTATACTCTTGGGCTTCAAGTAAAATGTGTAAAATAACAGGGACTTGCTGCTGGGGTGCTTTATTTTAAAGTCTAAGACTTTTGAATTCATAACCAAGTTAGTAGAACTCACTGAAATGCTACAAAGTTGTGGGTTATAGGGGTGTCTTTCCTCTCCTGAATTTGTGTTGCCTTTCTTCCTGATGATCGAGTGCTGCAAAGATGCTGTGAAGACTTGGAGGAGGGAGAGGTTCTTCAGGGGGCAGCTTCCAAATCTGGCCAGGGACTGGGTCATCTGGCACAGGCACCATCCTCCGAGGGAGGCTGCCAGGATGGGGTGACTTGGTTAAGAGAAATAAAGGTTTTGGGGGACCTCTGGAGCCTGAATGACTTTTAGAATGAAGCTTGAAGATCCTTTAAAATGTTTTCACTTTGGTCCATACTCTATTAGAAGGGAAAATTAAGCTTGCCAGAAAAGTGAAGTCTAAATCAGCTGGGACCTAAGGCACCACCTGGGGTGGGAACCTGAGGCTGGAGCTGACTATCGTGATCCTTCCCAGCTACGGTGAATTCCCTGCGTTCTGTGCACGTAGGGAGCTGTGTCACGGGCAGCTTTCCTCGCTCAGCCTTTCTGTTGCTGCTGCTGTGGGACCCTGCTGCTTCTCACCCCATGCCACCAGTGAGGAGGCTGGGGGTGTGCAAGAGTCGGAAGGGGACACAGCTGAGGTAGCTGAGCACAACTGCCCAAAGGGATATTCCAGACCATATGGCACCATGCTCAGCATATGAAGCTGGGGAAGAAGAAGGAAGGGGCGGGATGTTGGGAGTGGTGGCGTTTGTCTTCCCAAGTAACTGCTGCACATGATGGAGCACGGCTGTCCCGGAGATGGCTGAGCCCCTGCGTGCCCATGGGAAGCGGTGAATGAATTCCTTGCTGTGCTTTCTCATGCACACGGCTTTTGCTTTACCTGTCAGACTGCCTTTACCTGGCCCCAAGGGTTTTCTCACTTTTACCCTTGTGATTCTCTCTCCCCTCCTGCCAGGACAGTGAGCCAGTGGCTGTGTGGTGCTCAGCTGCTGCTGGGGAGGCAGGCAGAGTGGGGATGAGGTAGAAGGAGCCATAACCATAACGGTGGTAGGTGCACTGATTAATGTCAGTACTTACAGTAACCATGTATATCTCATGCCAGAACTAAGAACAGGTTTTAAAATTCTATTTACATTTAAATACATATTTAGCATACATTTATGCTGCCAGGACCAAAGCCAAACCCTGTGTTCAGTTCCTTCGTTCTCCAAACACTCCGATCAGCTTTTTGTCGGGACGCGTTGTTGAGTGATGTACACGTTCATGCACTGACTTTCTGACTGGCTGCAACAGGAGCTCTAACAATGCTGGCAGCACGAAGCTAAGACTAAAACTAATACCATAGGACATGAATATGTATAAAGATATTAAATTCCGTTCTGGTAGGGATTTTTTTGTGGTTTGTTGAAGACTACAATGTGGAAGATTTTCTTGCAGCAACTTTTCAATTTATATCTAATTGACTTTCTGTGAAATCATCTGCATTTTCATATGATTTTTCCCCCTAAAAAGCAATATGCACATTTTCTGCATTTTTCTAATAATACCATAAACAGTGTGTGTAAAATGAACAAATATAAAAATGAGACAGGCAGGAGCATCTATTCTTAGAAATTAGCTATTTCCAATCTGCTTATTCATTTTGTTTTGTTTTTAGCAGTTCTAGTTCTTCAAGTTAGTTTGTTTAAAAATTGGCAGAGGGTAGAAATAGGTGATAGTATGAGAATAATTGTTTCCTATTTACTTGTTAAGTAATGGGCTAATTAAATATAATATGGGAAGTTAAATAATAAGGAATTTATTCCTACTTGAGCTAATCAGGCTGCAACAGAAACAGGGGCTAGGTGTCTGTTCCAGAGAGAGAAAAACGAAGTAATTTCAGTACCAAAGATAAATGAATAAATGAATAAATGAGTGTGCTATCAAGGGGGAGGGGGTCCCTGGTGGGATTGCCGATGCGTGTGCACATGCAATGACATGCCCAAGTCATCCAACCACATCTGCTTAGCAGCACATCTACATGTCTGCCTGGGCAGCCTGGCCAGGCAAAGACAAGGTCCCCACCCAATATATTCATCGCCTTTGCATCAATTTAGTCTTAAAAAATCCTTTTGTCTCTTGAAGTCTTGTAAATATACAGAAGTCTCTTTGGTTTCTTTATTCAGGAGAGCTTCATTGGGAGCTCAGAGCATCAGCAACAGAGAAAGTTTGTCTGGAATAACAACAGATCTCTCTTGAATTCATTAAACCTTCCCTTAATTTTTTTTTCCAACTTCCTGAAAGCCACATGCTGTAGTTGTTTACTGATAGAAGAGGCTGCTGCCTTTAGGAAGATTTCATTTTCATGATCTGTTGCAGTGAGCTTTGAGCTTTTTGATTCTGCACTTGCACTGGAAGCAGGATGGTTGGAAAGCACGATAGTGAGATGGTGAGATCCTGAAAGCATTCCTGCTCCTGGCCAGCCCCACAGAGCTTCACCTTCCTGAGCAACATCTGAGCACAGCGAAGATTAGGGGCAGGATTTTGAAGGAAAGCAATAGCTTGTTCCTGTTTAGGAGAGAACAGTTCCTTTCTGTACTGCTGTATGAGGTACTGCTGCAGGAGGTCAAAAATGACCCTCAGCAACTCCTCTCTCCTCTCTCCTCTCTCCTCTCTCCTCTCTCCTCTCTCCTCTCTCCTCTCTCCTCTCTCCTCTCTCCTCTCTCCTCTCTCCTCTCTCCTCTCTCCTCTCTCCTCTCTCCTCTCTCCTCTCTCCTCTCTCCTCTCTCCTCTCTCCTCTCTCCTCTCTCCTCTCTCCTCTCTCCTCTCTCCTCTCTCCTCTCTCCTCTCTCCTCTCTCCTCTCTCCTCTCTCCTCTCTCCTCTCTCCTCTCTCCTCTCTCCCCTTTACAACAAAGCTTCAGCTTCACCTCCAATGAAGCCAAGCGATTCTCTACAAGGAGCTTCCCTGTGCTCCATTATAAGCACTTTCTATTCCATAAGGCACATGCACATTCCCTCTCCAACTGCTCTCCTTTGAGTTTCTCCCAGCACAAACACAGAGCATCTCACATTATTCAGATAGTGAGTAAGAACATGAATATTACGTTGGGTGCCTAGCAAAGGAGTGAATAATAAAAGAATCTGTGTATGCACCCAGGGAGCTCATTTGGCATTTCCAGGGACTGCTTTGGAGATGCTGCAGTTGCCACATAAGGATCTCTCATAGTAAGAGGTGGGGGAAGGAGCAGGAAGGGACGGGGTAAGGACTCAAAACAGGCTCCAGCTGGGATCAACAGCAGAGGGAAGGAGTTCAGGTAGATGGTACTCCAGCCTGCAGTAAAACCTCAGTAATATCAAAAAAACAGTTCTCCTACTGTGGAAGATTTTATTTTTTCACTATAATCAATGACCACCTTCCTGTTTGCTGTGGATAATACCTCTTACTGAGATGGTAACCAAAAGAGATTTTACTAAAACTGAGCTTTCTGAAGTGTTTACTGTTGTTGTGTGTTCTGCTTTATTAACTGACCAAAGAGAAAACAGAGGAAGCATGTCACCCTGCAGGGTCACATACATATGTTATGTTATAAAAAGGTTAGAAACCTTTCATTTCTGATTGTCAGTTATCTAGAAACTATATGCAGCACCCCTAGAAATAAGGGGATGGTTACATTTCATAGGCAAGAAGGGATTAATAAAACTTGCAGTGCTCGAAGAAACAGCTGTTTCTCTGTTCTGTAGCGCTTCTAAACCCTCATCTAGTGCTGAGTGAGTCAGCTGGGAGACGCCACCAGTGTTAAAAAAGAATTAAACAGAAAAGTAGGGGTTATTATTTGAAAACAATCATTGTCTAATTGTGCTTTGAAGGGGGGAAAAGAAGAAAGAATACTGCTGTTAAAATAATTTGTAATTGGAACAAAGTATAGAGTAGGAAGAAAAGATCTTTTAAAATAAAGACTTCCTAATCCATAAGCAGGGGTGAAGTGGCAGCAATAATGTTTTTATTGGAGTGTTTTGAGAAGGCTGCATTATTCACAAGTGGTGTTGATGTAAGTGAGTGGCGCTGGGCTTCCTCCGGGAGCTGCCGGCACGGTACCGGTGAGGCATGGCACAGGGCTGGGGGGGCAGCTCCACTCTTCTGCTCCATAGCCCTGGAGCAAGGCCCTGCATTTCCTCAAGCCTTCTCCTCACCCATTTGTCCTTCACACTGGTTTTTGTGTTTGGGTGGGGTGGGTTGAACTGTCGACAGTTCAAGCAGAGACTCTTTTGATACACATCCATGTGACGTGTAGCTTCAAATTCACTTGTTGAGTACGGTAGAGAGTAGTAACCAGCATTTCTGTGCCTCTTTCCTCTTTCCTCTTTCCTCTTTCCTCTTTCCTCTTTCCTCTTTCCTCTTTCCTCTTTCCTCTTTCCTCTTTCCTCTTTCCTCTTTCCTCTTTCCTCTTTCCTCTTTCCTCTTTCCTCTTTCCTCTTTCCTCTTTCCTCTTTCCTCTTTCCTCTTTCCTCTTTCCTTTCTTTTTTATTTTCCCCATGGCTGGAACGTTGTTAGGATTTTGCAGGCTGGCTGGCAGAGGGAGAAGAAAGAGTTCGTATCTCCATTATGCACTTTCCATTAGAACCGCATATATTTAGTAGTTATGGCTTGCAGTGACCTCAAGCCACATGATGTAATCCTTATTCAATTTTTAATAAAGGCAGAATTCCCATCAAGTTTTAGGGTTGTCAGTGTGAAAGAGATGTCAAGGTTTACCCCAGTAGATTTTAAAATATTCTGCCCTGGTGCCTTATGTTCTTTCAGTAATGTGTTTTAATGGCATCTCTGGAAATGCAGGAATGCTCTTTGATGATTTGCTAAATGAATGGACTTTTCTGTTAGTCTTTGAAAAGAACTCTGATCCCATAAATACCTCTAGATTTACAAATGGTGTCTTCATAACACGTATGCAGCCTTCATAGCTTGTGTGCAGCATGACTATTTCTATTCCTTGTCCTTTTGCTTAGTTTTTGTTTAATTTAATTTTACTTTTCCAACATATCGCTCTGGTTTTTGTTCAAACTAAACAGCCACACCTAAGGCATGGCAGCAAAGGCTAATACATCTCTGTTCCTACTTTTTCTAGGGGTGTGGCATTCAGAAACTTCCAGGTTACTCTTATAAGAAACAGAAGGGAGAACAAACCACTAAGAGACACGAACACCAGTTTCACCAATAGCCTGAGAGCCAGATGAAACAAGAACTTTCTGTTAAAGTTCACTCTTTCCATTTTCCAGCTTCTTCCCTTTTCAGTTGCCTGTAAAAACTTGCCACAAACTCGATTCCCTTTATGTGTGAAGAACCTGATGTGCTTTGTGTAATTGCAGATTGTGTTAAGTGTGTGATAAGGTTATGTGATAGTGGTATATTCAGAAAGATACTGAGTTTCCCTCTTTTCCCCAGTGGTCACTGTCTCCATCTATTTATCCCTATTTTCTAGACAGTGCTGCAATGTGATATGCTTCTTAAAGTTCACTCCCAGGGAGGTTGGAAATAAATGAAGAAGACCTTCTTGAGGCTGAAGAAAATAATTTATTAGTCCTTAGGGCTGAAGTATATAAATTTGGAAGGCCTTCATGGGGCTAAAGAAAATAAATTAAACCTAAAAAGATGCTATTTCAGGGACAGAGATTTATCACTTGGAGGCACGTGAGGGCTATGCTTATATTACAAAGTTTCATAAAGGAAACTCTTTGTTTCTGCTTTGTAAAATCCATTAGGTGCAAAAAAACGGAGCCCCCTCTGAATGTCAAAGTACCTGCTGTGTCCTCACTCCATCTCGCTCCTAGAATAAATTACTGTCCCTCTTCCTGTGAGATCAGGCTGCTGTGCCATTTCCTTTGCAGGGTATTTTGCATAGAAGAAGTAAATTGTGCGATTCCAGCTCTAGGGTCGCGTGGCAGGCAGGTGTCCTGATTCATCGTTCACTCTCTCTCGCATGCTGTAGGAACGTTCTGGTACATATGATTCAGATTTTCCTGTGTTACCAAAAACCAGAGAGTTTATTTAATTTTGTAGCAGCCATAAATGGCTCCAAAATCTGCTGGAAACTGGTCCCTTGCAGCAGACAGTTCAGCTTGCACTCCTGAGCTGGGCAGGCTGGTAGCAGATAGCAGAGATCTGGTGGGGTGTGGAGAACTCTGTGTCTAACTTGTTGTGTTATTCTTCTTTCAAACACAGGACGTGGTCAGGGAGCTGGGGGGATTGTGCAGACCACGGAGGATTTTGGTATCTCTTTCCCATGGCTTTTAGTTTCTCTGTTAATGATGTGCTAGAGTAGTAGCAGTAGATGTGCTGCTCCTAGCAGAGAGCTTTATTCACTGATTTGGGATATTTTATCACTGATCTCATTCCCATGGATTGATAGGAGAGGTTTTTCTCTAGAATTTTCTATATTCCTAGATACAATTTTTCTACTGTATTTAGTTTGTTGATGGATGCATTTCAGCATTGCTGACTTTTTCCTCGTTTTTTAACCTATTTTCTGACAAAAAAAAAAAAAAAATCAGCCCCCACCCACCTGCCAAATTCCAGAGAATTCTGTAACACACAGGATGTTTCACCTAGCACGAAGGAGAGAGGTCACCAGGCTCATGCTGGACTTGCAAAGTGTCCCCAGTTCCTTCTTATTCACCTACATTTTCTTCTGTTTGATGCATGGAGGAGCTCCAGCTCTGTGAGGTTGGGCTAACTGCTTTAGTATTTCTAGCAGTTCTTCCAAAGGAGAGGCAAAAGCAAGTTATAAAATACAAGCCCTGGATCAAACAATTCGGCATTTACTTGAGTTGACCTTCCAGAGTGTAAGTTGTGTTGAATCAGCTCTGCAATCACAGCAGCCCTGAGAACATGCCTGGAGGGAAGGCAGAACTCTGGTTTGCAATTTTGCCTCTGGCTGACAGCTGTAAAAAGTGTTAACTAATGAAGTATTCTAAATGGGTAAATAAGAAAGAAAAAAAACCCTAGAAAGCCATAGAAAGCTGCCCATCAAGCACAGAGTGAATTAAAGGTGCAAAATTCAGTTTGCTTTCATACTTTGGCATTGATTCTCTGGTCAGCATATAAACCAGACTGAGTCCAGAGCAGTAGGCAGCAAAGCCCTCATTAGGTCCCTCATGCTCACGTTGGTTTTCTTCTGATCGTTTCTTCTCCCACATCGATGCATGCTGTCAGTACCTGGAGGGTACTGAGTTTAAAATGCTGTATTCAAAGTTTTACCTTTGCTAAAGTACAGATCATGTCTTCTATAACCACTGAAAACTAGAGAGGGAAACCATATCCATGGAGTGAGCCCCAGCTGGTTTTCCCCAGGCTCAATCTGTAATCTAAAAGGTGGCTCCAACAACTTGGGAGCATCCTGTGCCAAGGCATGGCCCCCTCCAGAGCCTCGTTTGCCCTCTCAGCTAGCTTCAGACACCAGAGCCAGAGCTCCACTGGGTTTGTATCCAGTTACTGGGTGGCTCCACCTGCCTGCTCCTCTTTGAGTAGCCTGCAGAGGTTCAGTGAGCCTCATGCCTTCAGACCTGAGTATCCTCACTGCTGCCTTACTGCGGGCTGGCCCCTTGGCCCTTTCCACCTGAGGAGCTGATCACCCCAGCTACCCATCACCACCCCATGGCAGGAGGTGACCACCCCTCCCAGTCAGTAGGTCACTCCTTAGGGGTCTTTGTGGCTCAACAGAGACTCCCTAAGCCATCCTGCCAAAGTGAGCTTGCTGGCACAGATGGGTTATTTAAGCCTCTTCAGTCACTGAAGTAGCCAAGCTCACAGTTCATGGAGAGCAGCTCTCCTGCAGAAGGCTGGGACCTCTCACCTCTTGAGATGGCACAGCCAGCAGAGCTATGAACCAGCCCTGAAGACCCTCAGCAGAAAAAAACCTTTCTCCATCCCCCTCCCAGCATCTAATACGAAGTGCCAGATACAGTGCAGGTGACACAAACAATTGCAGTAAGTTACACTACAGCTTAGGGGGTTGTGGACCTCGTTTGCTAAGCTCTGACGTTACATTTGGAGCAATGTGAGAAAGAGAAGAAGTGTCCCTGTGCCCACAGACTGAATAGCCACACAGGTGACAGAGACCTGGGAAGACTTGGGGAGTTTGGCCTTGGTGCTGAAAGTCTGAGAGGAAATGGAAAAAGCCAGAAAAGTGCTATTTTCCCTCACAATAGCATCCAGAACAATTGTGTCGCTGTAGCAATGAATAATTAACCAAAGCTGTCTCCCCTCAAATATGGCACTTTCTTGCCTGAAGGAATTTTCTATTATTTTTGAGGTGATATCAATTAAATTCAGCTTGAGTGATGAAATGTTATGTAACAGAGATGTCTATATTTTCTACTCCAATGAGACACCAGAGTTTGGTTTCTTCAAACATTTAATATGAATTGTCTTTTGGGGCAATTCAGGAATACTGCAAGCCAGATAATGCTTTGGTTTTGTGAGTTACCAGCAAGAGAAAGTTACTTCTTGTAGCCTAACAGTGGGGTTTTACTGTATGCCCCATACAGAAATGTAATGGGTGAAGTATTCCCCCTTAGTATTTTGTGTGTAGTCTCAGAAAGGAAAGCAGTCTCCACACGGCCACTCTCTCATTTGTAGACAGGGAGGGTACAGCTGGAGTTCTAATTCTGTGTTTGATTAAAGAGACAACACTGTGTGACCCCCACAGAGGGAAGCAGAGCGCAGCACTAGCGCAGCTCTTCCGAGCAGCCCTTTAACCAGCCCGAGCCATCGCCTGCCTCTCGCTCTGCTCCTGGGGAACTCGGAGGCCCTGACAAAGATTTTGTGCTCATCAGGAGCCACGACGCTGTTTGAAACAGCTGCCATGTCCATTTGCTGAAATACCAAAATAAGATCCCAGTTTCTTGTGTTCCTGACTCTACATCCGTCCTGGGACGTGACAGTCAAGCTGACTTTTCCCTACTTTGCATACTGTCGCTGCTAGTCATGATGAATTATTCAGTGGGAGCTAAATGAGTGAGCCTATTGATAAGTGCAAAGCAGAAAAGACTCAGGAATTGTTCGATGTGGAACAGAACTGGCCAAAAACTGTTGTGTTGGGGGAACTTCTTGTTTTTGAAATCTGGTTTTGAGTAGAATTTTCTAGTGGATGAGGCATTTATGCCTGATTCTGTTTCTGAAAACATTTACAGTAGAAGATTAATGTCTCTTGCTGTAAAAATCAGGAACTCCTCACTCAACTTATGGAATATAGTTGCACTGAAGAGAATTAATTCAGTAACAGTACTTGACTCATTAAAAAGTGATGACTGCTGCAGCCAGTAGAAGCTTGAGTCCTGTGATTTGCTTTGGCTCTGCAGAGTCCCACTGGAGTCAGAGCCTGTGCGGGTTGGTACAATCCACTGCAATGACACAAGGCTTTGGATTTCCAGAAAGAGCAAGGGATGTTGCAGCAATAGAATTAATAATAGTCCAAATGAAATCTGGCCAGAACATCAGGCTGTTCCTGCTGCAAAGCGTGCCCAGAGCTTCCCACTGCATCTCCTCATAGTGACAAGAGCTATTAAACATTCAGTGCCACATTTCAAAATTCAGCAGTAACATTTCCATCTGAAATTCCACAAATACTAAGTGATTTAAAACCTAGTTAGTGTCTTTCTCTGTCTTGCAAACTCTTGCTAATGCTTGCACAGTTGATTTATATGCATTGGCACAGACAGATACATAGAAAGGGAACTCTTTTTTTCAAATGGAAAATAAGATTAAAGACACTCTTTCTGGTTTTCTAACACAACTATTAAGCAGAAGTTACAGCTCAGAAAAAAGACTTTCCTAGGTTTTCTTCCATGGATGGTGCCATCCCACCTGTCAGATCTGCATGGGGATTTAAGAGTTAGGACACCTGTAGTCAGACCCCATGCTTTTACTATTCTAAAGCACTAAGATGTTGGTTGGTTGGTTGTTTTTTTTTCTGTATTTCTCTGCCTCCAGCCTTGTATTTACTATAAAAAGCGTTTAGACAGAGATCACAAAACCTCATTTGAAATTAATCTGCTATCCAAAAAAAGCAGATGTACATTTAGCTGTACAGTTATGAACTAGTAACCTATAGGGCAAAGTGAACTTTTGCCTTGGGAGATGAGATTCCTGCTGTCACTGCTCCCTCGCTCCCTTTCTGTGTTCGATACTTTCCGGGGATGCGTACCATAAAACCTACAGAGATCAAATCTCTCCCGGATTGCGTTTTATTATATAAAGTCAGTGCATTCAAATAATTGGTGTCCTGCTGCCAGCCCGCACTCGCTTGCACCGTCTGCTCCAGAAGACACTAACACAAGCACAAGTGTGACACCTATTGACAGCACAAGGCTCCAGCCCGGCTGTTTGCCTGCGGCTCCCTGCAGCGGGGGCGGTGGAGGGTCTGTAGGGCGCGCTGACTGCAGGGCTCATCTCGGACGCTCTCAGAGCAGAGGTTCACAGCACAAGGCTGAGGCTGGGTTTGAGTTGCATCTGGGTTTTGTGTTCAGTTTAACTTAGGTCTTGCACAAATTTCTAGAAGAATAATCCACCGGGGACTGAGACACAAATGATACTTAGCTCTGTCTCAGGAAATCCTGGAGCTGCAGAGCTCTACAGGAGTGCAGCAATGGTTTATGCTTCGATGTCCGTGTGTCCTTCCCTCGGCATCGGCTCTTGGCTCGCGATCCGTGCATCCAGCCCTGGAGGTCAGCGCCTGCCAGCGTGTGTTAGCTCCAGAGACTCCACGGTGATCCTGAGGAACCAGAGCTGCTGAAATGAGCCAGCTGCAGTTTCGCTGCGTGTTGGCCACTGGCAGAATGGGGTTACTGGGCAAGACAGACCTTTCTTCTAGCCTGGTACAGCTGCTCTCATGTTTAAGCTGAGTGTAGGATTGAACATTATTTACAGCTACAGCACTTCTGTGTTACAGACTCTGTATAGGTAATTTTCTGTCTTCTGGTGCAGCTAGAGGAGCCTGGCTGGGAGCGTCAAGGTGTCTAACGGCAGGACTGCCGTCCCGTGTGCTGTGCACAAACAGAACTTCTTGAATCATCTTTTGACATTTCCCGAAGCCCTTTTTTCTGGCAGGTTTTCTGGCACTTCTCTTAATTTCTGACAAATCAGAAGAAGATATTTGCACTTCAAATAGCTAAGAGTTCTCCTCAGACAGAGCCTTTACAAGGGGTAGAGAGGTGGTTGTCTCCTCAGACTTTGATTTAAAGGCAAAGTTTTCAGTGTGTGACCTAAGAAGAACTCCTGTAACTCCACTTCCAGCACACACAGCCCACTCTTACGAGCAGCCCTTGCTCAGGACCTGACATAGCTCCTCGAGAGCAGTAATGTGAGTTTGCACATGTTGTTTTTCAAAAGCATCAACAGGGAATTACTTGCCAAAGGCTACTTACTGATATCACTGACACACCTTGTAGACCTTTAAAGGAACTTATATGCCTTTAATAAATTGAATATTTCTGAAAGTAAATCACCCTTTGAACTGTGTTCTGGTCTGAGTTTTCCAATGTGCAATTCCATTGACTTTGGAGGGGTGACTCATGCTTTGTGTTGATATAAGAGAAATTGCAAGCAAACTTATCTCCAACACAACCTATTTTTGCTGAACATTTGGAAGGGATTCTTAAGACAGATTCCCAATGTTTTTAGTCAAGATAGCTTTGAGATGAATATATGAATCTGGATACATCTAGAGGTTTCATACCTTATTCTCCATTACATCCCTATCATCAGAGGGGTTTAGACCTGAGCTTAAACTTTGAATCTTGATTTAACTAAACTATTGTCATTATTATATTTCATTTAAAAATTAGATAAATTTACATTTATTAAATAATAAAATGGAAAATGAGTCCAGCCTGGTGACCAGGTTCTTCATAAGTCTGAGAAAAGATTCAGAAGATAACAACATCCTGGCTTATTTTAACCTACGTTCCTGTGATACACTTTCATACACATATCTCATCTGAGTGACAAAAAGCTTCTGTGCCGAGACAGTGGGCTGTTGTCTTTCCCTGGAACATCTGTGAACAAAGAGAAGTCCCTGTCCATGCTGAGGTCTCCCTTTGCACTGGGACTGTGCAAGGAAGTATTTCAGTGCATCCTAAAAGACAAGAAAATAAATTGTTTTGATCTCTGTGAGCAAGGACTGCTGCAATTTTCTTTGAAAAATATTCTTTGTCATTTAGTGGTTCCACCTGGGGCTCCCCTGGCAAGAGCTTTCCTGGGTTGCCTTGGACCCATGTGTCCCTGAAAGGAGACAAGCTTCTACACCTGGGAGCTTTTGTATCCTCCACTTTCACCCATGGCAGGAACCCAGCTGGGGTCGCAGCCCCTTGCAAACTGCGAATCATTCCTCCTCCTCCAAATCCAATGCACATCCAGAGGCGTAGGGAGGAAGTAACCCAGAGTCAAGGTGCAAGCAGAATGTCTTCTGCTCTCTCTTTTTCTTCTGTGTTGCTGATTCTTAAGAGAAGGAATATACTCCTTCAGTAAATTAACAGAAGGTGAAAATTTATGGGAGAAAATGGGGATAAAATATGTGTATTTTCTACATTTGCCAGTTTTCCAAGTCCCATATGTTTAGTACCAAGTAAAATTACAACACAGGGGAAATTGGATGATAGATGCAGGACATGGGGGGAAAATATATGGCTATTAATTTGTAATTTTGTTTTGCTAACTGTGAGACAAGAAGGCTTTCTGCACACTAAATAATGATGGTATTTGGAGTGATAAATCTGAGCATCCTTGTGCTGTCTCCTGCTGCTGAATAAATCTGTTGGTCTGTTACAGGCTAATGGTTCTGCTGATGATTTTAACGAGGCTGTTTGACAGAAAACCAGTCTCTTTCCCCTTAGTTCCACCGAGATCCTTGACAAAGCATGAATGGATCCCTGCCTGCACAAGAGGAGTGGAGTTAGGCTGTCAGGATGGTTCTGCCTAACATGTCCTCAGTCCTCCTTTGCCTGGGAGATTCATCTTTCTTAGGCTCTCTCCTCTGCACTACAGCTGAGGAGAATAACGTTAGCTCCTGCTTGTCATTGTCTCGCTAGTTAGACATACCCTTCTTCACATGAGAAAGCTCAGAGCAGTAGCACTCATTAAGTGCTTCCATTAAAGCCTTGACAAAAGCCAGGTTGGAGTGGGAAAACTCATTTACACCTGATATAAGGGGATCATTAGGTAGCTGAGTGATTACAAGAAACATAAGGCCACAGCAACCAGGGAAGAAACTGCAGGTTGGCAGGAGGATTCCTGTAAGTCTGGGAACTGTTAACTCTTTACGTTGCTGCATGCACAAAGGAGGGGATTTTTTGTTTGGTTTTTGTTGAGTTTTTTGATTTTTTTCCTCTTAAGCACCGTTCTGTAATTCCCAGCAGCTGTTGTAATTCACAACTGTGTGAGTTAAAGGTTAAAAACGAGTTGCAGAGGCACATAAACTGAATAATTGCAGAATACTCCTGCACTGCTTTTGTCATCTGTTTCTTTGCAGCCTAAAGTGAGGCTGTTAGCAAAAGTAATTCAGGAACAAAGAGTGACCACGTGTTAAATTCCTTCAGGAGGAAGCAGCAGTGGCCATAGCTGGTGCTAGCAGTCTCAGGTAGGAAATGTCAGACCTTGCATTAAAATAGCACATTTTAAAGAGGTGATGGATCACACATGCTATCTGCAAGTAAAACATTTGTTCAGGAGGCTTAGTTATGGTTTTCACAGAGAAAATCTGTTCAGATTGCTCATAGATTGGTAAATGGGATTTCACAGCTGTTATTTTGGCAAGTTAAAGGTTGGTGGCATTTGGTTAATTTGTTGTCAGATGTAACCTGTAGGAAGGTGATATAATGATGGCAGAGGAAAGATCATTATGAACCTTATCAGGCTTGACCCTTGTTTCATGATCAACTGGAGTGGCAGGGATGGGGTTTACAACCTTCCAATACTTCATTCCTTCTTCCTTTTGTAAAATTGCTCCTCTGCTGACAAACACTTTAACTATCATGTGATATATTGTGTGTACGTATACATGGTGTTTGTTGTGACAACCTTGTTCACAGGATGAATATCCTGATCTTTAGGCTATTAAAGGTACCTGTCTGTTTTAAAACAAAGCCAGTTCATTCCCAGTTCTTTAGAGACGTGGTTGCAGAATTGTTGATGTGGATCTCAGGGGAAATGACAATTTCTTCAGCACAACTTGGAGGTATGAAAATCCTAGGGAAGGGGCAGGACTTTGGTCTGTCACTCATCTTTGACTTCTTACTTTATAGCTTCTTTCTGAGCATATTAAGCTGGTACATGATGAATTTGAGCACCCACCTACCTTTGGGGGCTTGGACATTCATCCAGAGTGGTCATGTGTCTTCTGAAACCATTCCTCTGTAAGCACACAGCAGTGCTTGGTTGTATACAGGTGCTGTGGTGGTGCTGCCTCATGCCTCAGACCTTGAATTCTTGGCTCTTTTAGATTTACAGTCCAATGTTAGAACCTAGTTGAAAGTGAAGGCCATAATTTTGAACCATCCAAGAGAACAGAGGGAATAGTTGTAATAAAAATGAGCTGATCATTTGAAAACATGCCAAAAATACACTCTAGTGTCTGGAATTCATTTGCTAAGATTTTACCATCATTAGAGCTTGAACATTCATTAATTATACTGAGTTTATTCAGAGTAAGTCAGGTAATCGCTGCTTTTCACAATTACTCATGAAGGACAGTAATTAAATAGCCCTTGCCATGCTCGGTCAGACACTGCTAAAGGAACTGGCTCTGCATTGAGAATTCCTGCTCAGTGTTGCTTCCACCTGCCTCTGGCAGTGCTGCTCAGAACTTTAAAAAGTTGCTGTTGCAGTGAGGGAAAACCAATTCTGATATTTTTTTTTCTTGTTTGTGGTATTTTTACCTTGTTTTGAGATCTTAATTATGCGAGTGTTACTTGAATGTGAGTTGCTCAAGAATTAGTATATTATGGGGGATGGAGAGAAAAAGCCAAGAAGTATATTTTTAATCTGTAAACCACATTTTAATCTGTAAACCACCTACCTTTACAACTTAATACATTTTATAAGAACTATATCTGTTCTGTGGATTTGGAAAACTCAGTAGTGCCATGTAAGATCAGGAAACTCAGCTGGGAAACAGTTAAAACTTCACTTGTGGTGACATAGCTATCCCTAATAGAAGAAATTTGAAAGAAGTCATGTGGGGAAATTATTATAGAATTCTGCTCTGGTGAGCTTACTTGTGTCTTCCTCTGCAGCACCTGGATACTGTAGAAAATAATACATTGGACCATGGTTTTTTTCTCTGTGACAGTTGCTTCTTTTCTGAAATTACTGTCTCAAAGTGTAAATTGATATTTGTGAACTGAAAACACGTCTGAGCTCTGCTTGAGCAGGCTCACTGATTTTCACTGTGATTTTTATGGTCTTACCAAAGGTGAACACTTCTGTGTAAGCTATTGCAAAGCGAGGCACATGCTCAGAGTTGGATCCATAGGCTCTCTCAGGTGTAAGCAGAGTCAGGCAGGCAACTCCAAAAGAGCTGGTGAAATTATTGCCCTTCCCCTTCCCCCATCCCTGTTGTTGAAATGATGCTGATATTCCAGTGATACAGCACGTTTTTTTCTTAAGTTCATACTCCTGGTAATTCTCTCACTGCCTATATTACTTTAAAGAAGACATTTCAGTCTATCATACCAATAATTCACTGACTGGAACTCCTAAAGTACATATTTGCATTGTTCTTATTGTAATGAGTTCAAAAGGAGATGTTCTGGTTCCACATGCCTGATAACATTTAATCAACAAGTCACAGATAAAAATCTTTGAATGCTATGAAATTGAACAAAAGATCATAATCATTCCAGGGGTTTTGATTGAATTATTCTTAAAATAATAGGTCAGTTAGGCTCAAACCTAACAGAGCACAAAGGATCAGGACAGTGCTGAGGCATGAACAGAATTACTGAGGATAATACAATTCAGCTATTTTACAGAACTGAGCAGTAAATGAGCAAAATGGCAAAGTTATAACATGTTCTGCAACAGGAAACAACTGGCTGCAAGCAATTTCTAACCATTTCCAGTGGTGTTGCAAGTGGTTTTACATTGATCCTGTGTTGCTCACATCCCCACCTAAGTGTAGATCTTTCTGAATTCCCATTACTCCCGGTAGGGACCAAATTTCCTGGGACAATCTGGAGAATTACACCACTGAGCGTAGCAGAGGTGGCCAGATCCAGCTGTTGGGAGTAGTGTGTTGTGGTGTTGGTTTTTGTGAACTTGTAAAGCACAGTTCTGTTTGTGGTTAGCTACACACACTTTTGGAGTGCTATGCTGTATAAATTAGGCTTGATGGCATTACTTGAATGAAAAGTTGATGTGTGGGGGGTTGGACTCGATGACCTTTGAAGGTCCCTTCCAACCCAATACATTCTGTGATTCTGTATATTATATTATTATTATTAAGGTGATGGTTAAAACTTGCAGCCACCTGTAATTCTTTTAGTTTTCCTCTGTCTTTGGGGACCCAAAGAGAGCCTTGAAATACAAAGGGGAGATGATGAGTCAGCTCAAGAAATGTCCCGTGATCCTACCAGATCACTTGGACAAACCCCAGAGCTGCTTATATCATTTGTCCAAGTGTCATGTGAATATTTGAACGCTTTTCCAAGACAACTCCCTCAGGCAGATGAATGAGATTCTGCCATTTCTACCACTGAGTTTGGTTTGCTGTCATTCTGGGTAGAAGCAATAGGTAGGTCCACTAGAAGTATCAGCCACAGCATTATAGGACCAGGGATAGATCAGTAGAGAGTTATTGCTGGCACTTTCTGTTCTCTCTTGGCCCACACAGCTATTTATTATTCACTTTCCTCTGTGTCTGGGTTTATCTGATGCCTGACATTCCAATACAAATTGAAATTTAAGCTTTAGCTATATATACGCAGTTGCCTCTTCAGGCTGAGGCAGTGTGAGTTAATGGTGAGTCCCTCAATGTCAGACAGAAGAGGAGCCAGACTGTGAGGGAAGAGAGGGGTGTTCTATTTGGCAGATGTTCTCAGTCTTCACAGCAAAGACATGACACTTACAGTAAGGAGAATTTCCCACAAATTAATGAAATGTTCTGCAAACTTGCCTGTCTGTCCTTTTAAGTCCTTGAGGTTTTTACACTCTGAAAATGATAACAAGCACTGGAAAGCTGGAGGCCAGTTAATGTTGTCACAGGAGAATAACGTACAATGAAGTCTGTCTAAATGAGCACCTGATAGAAAAGACGAACAGTGATAACTCTGAGAAATTCATATTTGCTATCCCCTGCGCCACTCTCCAGTGGTAATGTTTATATGCAGATAGTCATGGAAATTAGTGTCTTATGAATAAATCAAAGTCAGAGGGAAAAACAAACCCTTCTGTAAATCGATAAAACAAATTACAAGATGTCTTTTAGGATGAACCTCTTTGAATGCATTGTACTTGGGGGGCAAAGGGGGAGCTCAGCATTTTGCAGCCATTCTAGAAATGAATGGAGAGAGACCTTCCCCTTTCCCATATTGAATTTTTTGTTTCATATGACATGGAAAGGAATTCATTACAACTTTAAAGTCAAAAGTATAATATTAAACCTGCTGTGTCATCTCCATCCACAACTCTAATGAGCGTAAAACAGACCCTGCTTGTCCTCATTGTGGCTGTGGAAATCAGAGGTTCTAGGGCAGCTGTTAGGTTTCCTCTAGGTTTACAGAGGAAAGAAATAAAAGCACTTGGTCCTGTGGACCAGATCCTGAATTTAGTAAAGACCTTTCCTATGATCCTATGAAGGACATGGGGCTGAATTCACTTGGATCCAAAGATTAATCAAGGCAAGGCCAAGTTGAAATTGGCTCATGGCTTTTGTTCAGACTATACTGTCAGCTTCCATGCTTCTGTTTAGCTACTGACAGCAGCTGCAGGGACGATTTTTATTTTTTCCATAGCAAAGTTTCAAACAATTGACTGGGTTGCAAAGTCGAGTACACAAAAATGCACCAGGTTTAAGTTTCTATATGCAACTTGAGTTGTGCCTGCTGGTTACTCCATCCTCTTCTCTGAATGAAGAGGGGTCCTGAAGGCAGAGAGGGACTCATTGTATTATTCAGGTAAAAGTTGCAAGGAGGAAAATGAAGATTTTATCACGAATTTACTTGTCTTTTTTACGTGACCTTCATACTCAACAGCTGTACAGTATAGTAGGTAAAAGTTCCCCTGCTATGCCCTTGCCACAAGTCAGTGTTTAGATGAAAATGTCCTTGTCATGAAAACATCATTTTACTTGGCCTTCTCCTGCTGAGTGGTCAGGAAGCAGTGCTGAGACACGCTAGCTGTGGAGTGGAGCTAATGCTCCAGCAGTACCTGTTCATACAGCTCAGTCAATTATTTGAGCCCCTCTCCCATCCTCCCTCACCTGGTTTCCCCTTAGTTCTGCAAAATCTGAGTGAGCCACCCAATGCATGTTCTCCCTGTAGGTGTCAGGTCTGGGGACCACATTTACCTTTTGATCCCCACCAAAGAAATATTTATCTAAATTTAAAATTAATTAATATCACACAGCTAAATCTGAACCCTGTGGATTAGATTAAAGTTTATCCAATAAGAGCAGAAAGTCTGATCCTCTGAATATAAATGACTGCATCATCTGCATGAGATTTAATTGAGAAAACTACATCAAAAAGGCAAATTAAATACCAAGAACACAACAGATTTTCCACAGCAAAACACCGTGGGAAGTGAAAAACCATCTGTACAGAGAAGAACAGAGTGACATTTTTGCATCATGTCAGCCAGATATTTTCTTTCATGCATTATCTATGTTAAACATTTTGATAAGACAGATAAATTAATGTACTTTTGCCTATCACCTGACATTAGTTAAGATGATGAAAAGATTATAGCAAACTCAAAATGACAGATGAATTTTAAATGGTTTCAAATTTACATTATTTCTCTAATCTTGTCTGTTCTGAGACAGACAAAAATGCAGATCGTGAGGAGCACTATTTAGAATTCCTATCAAACTTGTAGTCTGAGAAATGATTCTGGAGCCATGGGCTTGCACATCTCCAAGCTTTCAAACCACTTCTTTCCTAAAAAATGTACCAATGCAGTTTCATCAGGGCTTCCAGTGAAGTTAACCCCATTGTTAATATTTAGAAGTGATGTTTCACAGCGCACATTTCAAAACCTCAGGCGTGCTGCCATCTGGTCGTGCCTGGATTCTGAAGTCGCTGCAGTCAAGTGATACTGTCCAGGCTCTGCAGCATCCGTACGCCCTCAAATCAACAGGCACGTTTGAACCGGGACTTGCAGCGTCCTTGTCTCATTATTTCAGACAAAACCAGCACTTTGGGTGTGTTCTGTTTCCAGGTATTTCAGCAGAAAAACCCCAGCACTCAAATCGCTGCTTCTCCTACCTGAGGATTTTTAGGGCTAAAGAGCAACAGAGGCAGCAAAGGCACCACACCCACTGAGGTGCAGGAGCACAACAGGCTATGAGTACATTGCTAGAGATTAAGAACATTTTCTCTAACACAATGTGGTATTAAGTGGTTTTTACTCCAACAGGACCTACACCTTTGGAACTGACGTTCCCAAGATTGACTGAGCTCTGTTTAAAAGGACCCAGACAAGGCGCTGCTGTTTCCAAACTGCCACTAATTCCTGTGTAACACGGGATCATACACACCACAGAGCTAACTGGCTGGTGAAAACAGCTCTGTTCCTCTGTGCTGCCAGCATGCCTCTGGAGTCTGCAAAGACTCCATGGAGTTAAAAATAATGAACTGAGGTATCCACACAATTATTTATTTTCAAATTGGTGAAGTGCCATTTTCCTCTCCGCTCAGGAAATTAACCTCCCCAAAAGCCAGCTTGCTCTACACAAAATTAATAAAGCAGAGCATGCTGGCAATAACTTGCACATGTTTATTTATGTGTGATGTCTCCAGCTAGAAAGGCTAAGATGAAAAATTGACTCAAAAGGCTGCACTCTGAGGGGATTTACTCCTGGGTTGGGCCCATTTTCATGTTGTTTAAACTCAGAATTGATGGAACATGAATCTCCTCTGGAGCCTATAAAAATTAAGCTCTTTTATTATCACCTTTCCTTTTTTATCCCATGGCACACACCTAATATTTTCATTTAGAAAACGAGGTGAAGAGATTGGCCATCCAGTTCTAAAGGAGAAGCAAGATGATGAGGATTGCACGAGAAACCATTGGCACTGAGCCCAGTAAATAATTTTCTCCATGTCTTTTCACTGATGCTTTACATGAGTTAAACTGAAGTTGTATCATGTTAAGTGCTGGTGAAATTCTGTCCCAGTGCACACACTTGCATGGACTGCTGATCTGAGCTTTGTAAGACACCTCGAGAGTTTGTAGCACTGCAGCACCTAATGAAAGCTCCCCCAAGGCAGGTCTCACCTGAAAGTCAAGCCACAGTCTGTAGAGCTCGATGAAGTGGTACAACAGGGCTGAGGTACTCCACAATTAATTCTCTTTTTCAGCCTGATTTAAATTTGATGTGAAGACTGAGGGTGATAGAATCATTTCACTGGGATAATGATTCTGCTTTGTTGTGTTACCCTCACCCTGTTTTTCTCCTCAGGGAACACACATTAACAATAATCCCAGTTTGTATGTATAAAAAGTAAGTTGGTCCTTTTTCCTCACTGATGGCTTTTCATTGTTGACACTATTCAGAATATAGGATTTAGCAAAATTTTAGCTTCAAGTTTGGATTTGAGGAGGACATATCTCCATAATCTTGACACACCTCTGCTGGGTGCTGCATGTGCTGAGCCATCTGGGCTGCTTGGTGCAGCGTGCTGCTGCTCAGCCTGTGCCAGCAAAGGCAGTTTTCTCAGGAGAGCTTGAGGATTTCTGGGGGCAGGAAAATTCAAAGGTAGAGAAGTGAAGGGACAATGTTTGATGACATCTTCCATGTAAGAGAGAGAAATAGAGTTTCTGTGCAACAGAAATAGCTCTTGCTTTGCCTGTAGCTATGTAGATGGAGGCATTCAGAGGCAACATTCATATGTGACTTGGGAAGTGAATATACATCCACCTCTCCAGCTCAGATTGCTGTGGCTGGCTTCAAGTTTAGTGTGTCTGGAAAGCACTCAGCAGCTCATCTCTCCTCTTCTTTGCTGGGGTATATTGTCAGGTTTAATCTGTTTATTGGCAGGAGGTTTATTTTTCACTATCAGTAAACCTGAGCAGTACCCCAGGTGTCAGGTCGGGTTGCAGGATTTGCCAGGGCATATGCAGCCAGGAGTTGGAGGATGAGGAGCAAAGCTGGCAGGAGTTAATGTGCAACTGAGCTGCCAGAGCAGAAATGAGCTTGGAAAGAACCGTGCATGTTTCTCTCTGGCTGTTGGGTGGCTGTGAGCCTCTGACCAATTCTGCTCTCCTTTCACTTGAGGAAACCTTGGGAAGCCGTTCGTTCTGTTTCATCAGACTGGAGTTGCATAAACGTTATTTCTAATAACTCTGCTCTGCCTGGAAGTTTTTATTTTTGTGCCAAAGGTGCCCAGAAGAACCTTAACAAAGGTTAATATCTTTTTTGAGGCATAATGCAGTGAACAATATTGCCTTCATTTAGTCTCATACAATCTAAACAGAAAAGAGCCCCTTCTGCCCCTTTTCAGAAGCAGGGAACGGGCACAGGCAGAGTGAGATTAGCCCTGAGCTGGGAAAAAGCCAAGAGCCCAGTACAGGTAAGCCTGAGACCAATGCCTGGATGGGGCATCTTATAGCTAACTAAAGATTAAAAAGTTATAAATACTGAATAATTGAATGGTGGTGTTTCCTGGACCTGCCTGCAACTAGGATATGCACAGAACACATGCATGTATCAGGATTTTCTTTCAACTAGTTTTACTCCAGAAGTTTGGACTAGCTTTTGGGCAGAGGATTTGATTTCTTTTTGAACTGAATTCATGAGGTTGCCAGGAAGGGCAGTTCAGTTTCATTTTCCTTGAAGTCAACAGAACTACTAACTTCAAAAGCAGAAGCAGGCCCCAAATTAACAGAAGTCATGCAGCTCATTTGCTGCATTCCTGACCAAAATTACCATTGTTAATGCACTTCCACCGAGGGTTTGGACCACCGTTATTACTGAAGTTGCCAGGGTTCAGTCCAGTTAGGAGGATAACTTAACACCAATTATTTGAAATGAAAGTCTAATTTTCAAAATCATAACTAATTTCTGACATAGTTTTCAACTCTTCTCCTATTAGAAGTACTGTCTTTCATGTGGTTTCCTTTATAATGATTTAATCTGCAGAGAAATTTAATATATTCTCTTTGATACCCTCCCTGCAAGTCTCGGTCAGAATGCTCTCACAAGCAACCTTAGACTTCAGTCTTTAAAAATCCTTCAAGTCTTTAATACAGTCAAGGTGTTAAAGACGTGTTTCTTGGTTTGACATAGATAATGCATCACTGAATTGTGAGCATTATGGGGTGCATTTCCTTTACTGTTTTCAGATGGAAGCTGTTCCTGTCCTTGCAATTCCAGGGCCACATTTCAAGCATTGTGAAACCTGGAAGCACCAGGACTTAAGGAGCTACAGAGTCTTGTGTTTTGTTAAGAGAAGTGAATGCAAAACTAGACTGAAATGAGAGGGGATACCCCCATCCTGAGGGATGATAGGGGAAACCCTACATTTGTTAGAGGGTGTCCAGACACTTCTCAGTTAAGCAGCACAGTTCAGACCTGTGATAGATGCAAAAATCTGGAGAATGATGAGGAAGGTGCTGATTCTCACTTGCCTTCCTTAATGTGGTGTCCTTCAGAGCCACCCTGACCTTCTGCAGTTCTTCACGGATAATTGAATCATGAAGAGTTTGGTCCTGTGATATACCTGAGCCTAACAAATGAGCTTCTTCAAAAACCTGTGTTGTTAATGCATTAAGGGAACAAATCCAGCATAATATCAGTAATTGTTTTAGTGATATCAAGTGCAGGAGTACTGGCTAACCTACTCCTCACCTTGCAAGCCTTTTTAATAGTATTGGTTGCCTCTTTTCTTTTTTTTTCCTGAAAAACTAGGCAACTCTTGGGTGAAAAGCACATCGACTTGTGTTCTAGTTGGTCAAAACATTGATTACACAGTTCACTGTACACATTTCCCTATTTTTCAAACAGATACTGAATTAGCTCCAGATTTTCTCATGTTGATACAAGATAATTACAAGGTTGTTCCCAATTTGTTCATTTTCTTATAATTTGGGCTCTTTTCTTCTCTTTCCAGGTTTCCCCTATCAGATTTTCCTCTTTCAGTCTTCAGGCTCAGCTATGGGTAAACCTTTTCATTACGCTGGGCATGATTTTCCTCCTTTCTGTTCCCAGGAGTTTGGGATGAGGTTCATTTAACCTAACATTGGCACATAAAAATGAGATGTCTGTATTTTAGAGAGCAAGCCTAGACCAGACTCTTTTTATAGTCAGTGGAGAGAAATAGTTACATAAAACTCTGCCCAGCCCCACTGTGTCCAGGAGTATGCTTTAGACTGCAGTGTAGACATTCAAGAAGGTTTAATTGGCAGTCCTGGAATTTGGCCAGGCTGAGGAACCGATGGGTGTACTTACCTTAGGTGTGCTGTGGATCATTAAGGATAACATGTGATTATGGCTTCCCCTTTCACTCAGTTGTTCCTTTTTCAGGAGCAGACATCCCCAGGCAGATGTTGCAGGGCACACTGTTTCAGAGGCAAGTGTTGCCTCCTGTAAAACTCATATCAAACCCCTCTCAGAGGCAGGAGCTTGAACTGGAACGTGTTCTCCAGTAGCATGGACCAACTAAATGGCAGATCAAATTGCCTCTCTGTTTTAGCAAATAGATCAGCTTGTCTGGTCTGTTTTGTATTTCACTGTTGCACATTCTGCTGGAGCAGCTCTTATCAGGACTGTGCACAATTCTGTTACGTGGCACAATTGTTAGCCTGGACCTTCTTCACCAGCACAGGATTAGCCTAGATTTAAAAAATAGTTGAGTACTTGAGGGAGAAATGGACATTTGATCAGTTCTACCTCGTTCACCAGAGTTCTGTCCACGATATTAAAATGTCATTTCACAGGTGTCATTCCAACAGCTTTAAAGAGGGCTGTGCACAACCGCTGTGGAGAAAACAGATTATGAACTGAAATTATTGTATTTTTAGCAAGAACCTTTCTGAAAAAGAAATGTTGAGTAGGAATTTGCTACTCATGGTGTTCACCCTACTATTTTCAGATGTGTTTGCAGAATTACAGTGACGTAGAGCACAAGTGGGCAGATGGACTGTTATTCCTGTGATTCACTGACTCTTAATTCTCCCTGAGTGCATGCTGGTTTGTAGTACCTGGCTTCTACTTGACATCTCTGAGAGTCAGAAGAGAAGAAAATCCTGTTTGCCAAGAGATGCAATTATAATTAACTATTTTTAAAAGAAATTCAAGTTCTGCATTGTTAGTGGTCACAAAAATCTTGAGGAAGAAAACATTATTCATTTTGATAGGTACATGCACAGGAAAGTTTACATATTTTAAATATTATTGCTGACCTTGGATCTTCACTGCATATTTATTGACAAAGATTATATGTGCATGTTTTATGTACACTTCTGGTTTTCAATTCAATAGCTAGATAGTTAAAAAAGATGAAAGGGCTTTTAGAATGAGAAGAATAAGATGTTGTGTAATGGCAGTGTATACTGGGCATCAATACACACAGAAAATCAGCTCATCTAAGATTTTATTTTGTCATTTCCATTTGGATGCTTAAAAAGTTTTGAAAATGCACATTCTTTTAACTCGTGGGTGGACCAAAAATATGTCGTGTTTTCTTCCTTCCTAACCTCTGAAGATGTGATTTAGAATCAGTCTTTCAAAAAATGAGAGGATCAGGAGTTGTTTCAGGTTCACCCATTTTTTAAAAGTCTTAATATACTATACTTTGGTATTGTCCCTATATAATATACTAATGTTTATTTTCTGAAGTTAAAATGAGGTTTTTTTCTCTCTTTCAAATGTAGACGTGAGCCTTGGTGTGACTTTTGTCAAGTTTTCTGGTTTAGTATTTGTATTTGGCTTGGTAAGGGCACATTTCTGTGGCCTCTTCTGCCAACATGGCAAAAAGGAGTTGACACCATTTCAAATAAACACAAAGGCCAAAGTTTCTTCAGAGAACACTGCCTCTTTATTTTTCTTGCTATTCTAAGTTGTCCAAAAGAAGCATATTTTGGCATCTCACATAAGAAACCTCTCTACATCTTAGAGCACATAAATCCTGAGACCAGATATAGGGTCAATATGGCTCCACTGGACTCATCAGAGAAGGACTTGTTTCCTGGTCTTTGAGCTGTATAAATTTTAACAGGTTTGTAGATCATTATTCTGATAATCCTTCCCAAAGGAGACTTCTTTAAAATGTCCTTACGTTGCTCTACATTCCTTGTGACAATCTTGGGTATGAACCTTCCTGCTTCATTTTTCCTGTCAAGAAAAATTAGTAAAAACAAGGGTGATGGGAAAGCATCTAAGAAAGACTTCTGGTAGAAAATCTCAGTGGAGACAGTGGAAATCCAAGTTCAGATTTGGCAGCTGTTCCTGGTTTGCATGTCCAGATACAGGATGAATAATTCCTCCAAGACAAGGAGATAGCATCTGATCGTGCCATGTATGTGAAGCCTTAGAAATGCTTCTGCCATTCAAATTTTCACAAAGGAAATATAATTTGTGGTTATTCGTGCACTGCATGGACAGATGGAAGCACAGCAGGCAGATAAATACTGACATTCCCTTCTATTAATATTTTCAAAAGAAAGGTCAAAGGTAAGACAGTGAGTAAAGTGAATGTAGATTAGGCAGAACATCTGTTGAAGGGGGATAGTAGGGAAAATAGTCATTGCTTTCCAAATAGAAGTTCTGCTTAGAAAAATGTTGGTGGGCATTGGCTTAATTATAAATTCTGTTCCATCCTTAACATTAGTCTTTTGATAAAATAAAAAAGAAAAGAAAAGAAAAAGTGCAATTAACCCCGAGAGGTATTTCACTCCCGTTTCCACTATATAATACCAGAACTTGCTTGGACTTGAAATACAGGAGAGTGGCTTAGCAAGTATCTAGAGCACAAGAAGCGGGGATGAAGAGCACTTTGGCCAATGTCACACCTTCCTCATTGTCCCGTTTGGTAAAATGACGCCACAATGGGACAAAACCCTGACTCTGGGTAGATCTCTCTGTTGAGGGCTGCCTTGGTGTGATGCTCGCAGCAGGTCACTGCCCTTCTGCAGCAGCAGGATAGACTTGGCTGTATTCATTTCCCACCAAAGAGAAAATAGGTGACACGAAATGTGCACAGCATTCATCCTTCCTCCAACTACCCTGGTCTCTGAGCTTCAGAGCAGTGAATCTAGGCTGTTTTCCATAATTTTATATGAACAAAAAATCCCACTAACCAAACTGATTGAGTGCATGAAATACGATATATCACTGCCTCCTCTTGAACTCTTCATTGATATGGTACTTTTCAGGATTGATTACATATGGTCAAAATAATCATTTCGCTTTCATTGCTTTGATGTTCCATTTTTTTACCAGTCTCAGCTATTGATTTAGCCTGTTCCCCGTCCTGTGTTTTTATTGGACCAATTGTTTGTAATGGGTGAGTAAACAGATGTCAACAGAACTTAAAGACAGTGGGAACAGGCCTGAATGGCACTTGAAAATCAATAGGACAGATGTAGAAAATAGCCATTTGTGCCATGGAAATTCTTCCCACAAATCATTCCTGCACCCAGAGCAATTTGATTCCGTCGGGAGACAGTGCTGTTAGAACTAATGCCACCTCAGGTAAAAATGATCCATGCTGGCTGGACATTCCAATTAAAATTCTGTAAAAATGAAAAGTTTGTAAAATCCTTTGAAAATTTAGCTCCTCAAACTATTTATTGCACTGAACAAGCAAGTCCTGATACTGGCCTTCTAATTAACTGAAAAGACAGAAAGCTATGCCCAAATGAACTTTCAGGTAAACTGATGTACATAATTACTCCAGGGAGTTATCTGCATATAATGTACTTTCATATTTTGCGTGTGTTGAACAGCATTTAAAATCTTGAGAGAGCCTTGTGAGGTGTAATGCCCCCATCTCGCTTCCACTGCTGCATGCACAAGCTCCTAGGAAAATACCCCTGGCAAACAGCTACCGCAGGCATCGTTATATTCTATTCTATTCTATTATTCATGTGCTGTCAGTGGAGAGTTCTCCTATTTTCTTTGTGTTTTTAACCTGCTGGCTAGGACTCCTCCATGCACTTAGCATTTGTAACGCTGCCTTTGGGGGACTGGGAGAAAATATATTTGGATTTCACAGTATCCTGCAACTGACCATTTCCACCTGGGATCTCAAAGCACCTTGTCCAATAGCCAGGGGTGATGTAAGCGGGTGGGCGGTTTGTCTCAGGTACAGGTTGCCCTCCGGAGGGAGGGAGGCCATGCAAAACAGAAGCATTGATTGCACAGTATCAATAATGTTCTGCCACTTTTATAAACAGCTGATGTTTTCCCAGGTTTACGTGGCTGTACCTTTCCTGCTTCATTTCCTATCTGCTATTATTTTCAGACACATTCCTGGTTTGGTTTTTTTTTCCCCTAAAGATATAATATCTAGGGATTCTCCAAATTAGAGAGTTCTCTTCTCAAAATTACTGTCTCATATCGAGGACCTGATATCACTGGGGGAAAAGCTTTGCTCTTGAACACTTCACATACCTAAAGGGTTCCTTGTTCAAAGACTTTCCTTCACTTGCCTTCCCTTTTAAAGGGCTTGGTTTTGCTGGAGGTTGGTGTCCAGCTTCAAAGCCTCTGGGTTCCTGTCCCAGGCAGGGGCCCTGCCTTCAAAGCACTGTGCTTGCTATGACTGAAGGACTTTAGTGCAGTGAGTGGGGAGAAGTGGTAAAACATGGCTTTAAAATTTGATGCTGGTCTCAGAGATTTTATTTCTTTTTTAATCAAAGCTTCTCTGATAAGAACATCTTAAGAAAATTTTTTTCTAGACTAGGCTAAAGAAGGGACACAGCAAGGTATTTTTTTTTCTTCTCTTTAAATATCTGATTCAAAACCCATGACACATCCCTATTTGCTATATCATGTGTACAAATATTTAACACTTACCATATGTTTCTGTGTTTTCTTCAAGCCTAAAATAATTTCTTAAATCATCCTTCCTTTTCAACTTCTATGTTTAAGTGCCTTTTTGGCAGCCTAAATTGCTCAGTGTTTAAGTGAAATTTGTTTCCTGAGAGAGGCATCATATCTATGTGTATTTGCTGCGTAGGCTTCTGAGTTAATTACAAACGAGTGTCGTGTGCTTGTGGAGTCTGGGGCTTCCTGTGTAGTCCAGAGTGATCTGACTCAGCCCAGCGTGCTGGGCCAGCTATGTATGTCTCATCGACTTCAACGCAGGAGTATCAAGGGATGAGCATTAAAAATTAAGGAAAGTGAGAGGGGGACACTAGACTCTGTAAGAGGAAATGGCAGTGGAACAGCCTGCTCAGTGAAAGGCAGCTTCGTTTTGTGGTTGTTCTAAAAGTTGCAAGTGAAGAACCCCTCAGGGTGAAAGCTGGACAGTAACCCATTGTGTAATGGGCGGGGTCAGGGCCTCACCTTTAACCATCACCTGTAAAGAGCAAAGCCTTCTTGCTTTGAATAACAATCACAAATTCTGCCAGTCCTGAGCAGCACCTCTGCCAGGAGCTGGAGGGCTGAACCTGTTTTACATGAACACTGAGCATTCAGAGATGATGCACACATGGAAAGGTGAATAACCTTGTTTGGATGCAATTTTAAAGTTGTGTTTCTAGCTGCTGAGGGAAGACTGCAAGAGATGAAATGAGGAAAAAAGGATTCAGGCAAATAAAAGCTAGAAGGGGAGTATGAAACAAATATGAATAGAAAATGGGTGGAAAACTCTCAAAAATCTGTAACTTAGTTCTTCTAAACATAATAAGCCTTTGATCCTGAAAAATTGTAACAATCATCTAATGCTAAGGAAGGACTCTGTAACAGGCCCTGCATTCAGCACATCATCATCTGTAACTTAGATTTGGAACCATTTCAGTACCTTCACATTTTCAAACCACTCTTTAATTGAATAGAGAATAATCCTATTTTCTGAGATCAATGTGACAAATCAGCAGCTTGAAATTAGTTGCAAGCTTGCATGTGGAAAGAAGATTCTTATCTAAAGCTATCAAATTTAGATACAGCCCTGTTGTAATTATCAGCTCGTGGGAGAATCCAAATTCTACACTCGTGTGAGTACTGGAGCACCTCACGGTATTTTCTCTCGGGCAATCACATTGGGTTGCATAATGATATAAATATTTGATTCTTATAACTGGGTTCTAACAGTATAGAAATGTTGGCATAATTAATTTTCAGTCACTATCTTTTTTCTTCTCCTTTCTAATTAGTAGAGTACAGATGAGATGCTACTACATAATTAATAAAAACTGTTTTTAATTGTGTATATATGATTATTCTTACATAGTTACATCAAATGAATTAAGTGTCATTGCCTTCTTTAACACAGCTCAAGGGCTAGAGAGGGTGTAGCTGTAATTTTATGCTGGCAATAGAGTCATATTTATGCTCTTTGTTCTTCATCTGGAGACATCAAAGACCTTTGTAAAGCTGCGTGGATTATTCTGCTTCCATATATGGGGAAATGGAGCCTCAGAAAGATTAGAACTCACATTTTTAAAATCAGGAGATCATTCAAACATGAGAACAGAATAAAAGAGCAGTGTTAAAATCCTCAGTCTAAAAGATGTACACATACAGACAACAAGAGTAGAGCTCTGAACCATGCCTTATCCCATGTACATTAAAACACTACTAATTCACTGCCCATGTAGGATGTCCAGGCACATAAGATAACTGATGGACATGATGTTTTCAGAGACACCAGTAATAGCTTTGCTCTTTGAGAGAGCTGCTTGCTCAGATAGGCTTTTCCAGCTGTCCAGAGCTGGGAGAGTGACAAACACCTCAGCCTAAATTGGAATATTGACTACAA
Organism: Caprimulgus europaeus; assembly: GCA_907165065.1. Next base: position 642,506 of record OU015543.1, on the reverse strand, counting down.
CACGTACGTATCAATCCACATTTGCTAAAGAAAAAAATAGTTGGAGAACTAGAAAACATCCAAATCGGTCTTTCCAAGTGAAGGATTTCAGAATCTACACCATACTTTTTAATGTGACTTGAAACATAAAAATAATGATTTCTTAATTCATCCACCAAGTTGAAAAATCAATTATTGCACTCCTTAGCCCTAGTGAACTGTTTGCTCCTTAATGTAATGACAATTCTCTTCCAAGCAAATTAAGTCCAGCACTACAGAAAATAAAATATTCATTAGAAAAGTTATTAGAAAAATAGATCAAATTATATTGAGGCAGTTTATTTTTTTGTGTTCCTACAAGGTGCTTGTAATACTGTGTTGCCTGATTCTAGGTAACATCAGGGCAGTCTCTTGTTGGTGTAGGATAGGTTTCCCATCAGTTCCTGGAAAATCCCATACTGAAGGTACAAGCATAGACAGTGAAATTTTCTGAGTGACCTTTGCTTCTATTGTGTATCAGAACTGGAATGGAACAGGGTGTAGCAGCTGTGTCTTGGGGACAGAAGAGCTGTGGCGTCATGACAGATGTGGAGAGGACTGAAAGTTGGATTTTAGTCCTACAGACAGTGTGTCCTGATGAAAAAGCAACACAAAACTCTGCCTCATAGAAACTATGGAGCTGCTTATCATTCTGAAGAGTGGAGGAACTGTTTAATATAGAAGGAAATGTAAGCAAACCTCTTGCTCTTCCTTTCTGCACAAGCTTGTGGCTGTTTGGGGTGGGGTTTTTTTCTTCTACTGGGGAAAAAAACCCAACAATCCATAGTAGAACAACAAGCAGTGTCTTCCACGCTGCCAGCACTGACAGCTGGCACAAAGAACTTCAGGCTGTTAAACTTGAATTCCCACCTAACATCCCAGAGCCGTCAGTGAAAAGTCAGGGTCCTGAGCACAGTTTAGGTGCCTGTATCTATTTTGAGAACTCCTGAATGAGATTATGGACATCCTAAACTTCTGGGATCTTTTCCCCTTTCTTTCTGAAGATGTGATTGCTTTTAACCTACGTGGAAATCAAACCAGACTCATCATCTGAAAGTCAAAGTCGCAGTGAATCCCAGCTATAACCTCTTCTACTCAGAAGTCAACTTCCCACTCAGAGCACGGCTGCTCTGACACTCCCATACAATTCTCACCCATCCAAATAATCCTTTAGATTAACGTTAAAGCAGCAGCACAGAGTTGATTCTTGGGAGCAAAACTGGGTTCATTTGACAGAATTTCAACAAATAGTTATAATTATTCTGTGCAATCTCTCTCAAGTGCAGAAAGAAAGGTGGGGGGAAGCAATTACCTTATTTATGTCTGTGTTCATGTATTATGACTTTTCCTTCTTTCTTTACATCTGGGAATCTATATGCAGCTGACAGTGATTAAGGGTTTTTTCAAGTGTTGGAAATAATCTTTGCTTTCCTGGGAATTTTAAGATACAGATTGCCCTTGTGTTCACTGACCTAGCTAGCTAATGATACAGAAAAAATATTTTCTTTATTATTTGGAGTAATAATGGGCAGCATCTGAATAACTGTTAATTACTACAGACAAGCTTAGCTCATGTGATGAATGTAAACATGGTCTTTGAATATGAACTTGCATTTATCACAAAGCAGAGAGTAATATGGACCTGACCTGAGAATAAATATTTTTAGATTAATTAGTACCCTACTTGCAGCTACACAGATCAATCAGCCAAGGTTTAATTTTTTGTAAGAAATATTTCAAGTGTGTACCAGTTCAGCAGCAGATCAGTGTGTTCTGCAGGATTGCTTTTGAATAGAAGGAAAAGGTACTAATTTGGGCTTTAGATAAACAAAACAGGTGGAGGAAATTCTTCCTAGAGATGAGACAGCCCTCGTTGTTAATGAAGTAGGCAATATCATGATGTGTTTTTGCAGGCTGGGGCATATCAACAACTCCTCTCTGTGCAGCGTGGTTTTAACGAGAGGGTTATCCAGTTCTGTCACCAGCAGCAATAACCATCTTCTCTTATTAGCTCCTTTTAAATGTGCTGAAGAGACATGGAGGGGATGTAGCTCAACACTCCAGTTCAAGGAAGAATTCCTGTTAAGAAGGGTTCTTGAATGCATGCTGAAGTTGAAGCACGTATTTAAATGCTTTGTGGGGTGGTTTATAGTACACAGGAGCTGCTTTCCTGCCTCAGGGCTTTAATTAGGAAATGATAGTGAGCATCTGTGCTTGCTGGCTGGTGTAGGAGACTGAAGAGAGGGTGGGAAAGCATCGTGCAATAACAGATACAGTCTGGAGGTTTGGTGTCTGTTCATTTTAAAGGATTGGATGTTTCATCCTCCAGAGATGCATGTGTGTCTGATGTCTTCTTTCTCTTGTTATGAAAAAAAATACTGAAATTTTATATTTGATCAAAAATCTCTGATTTGATCAGGAATCTTTCATTATTAAAGACAAAGAGGTTGCTCTAAACCAGTATCTATAGAAAGGAAAGTGCTGCTAAGGGCCAGTAACTTGAATTATAAGACATGGCAGAGTCTGAATTGTGGGTCCGTAGGGTCGTTAGGCCAAACAGCTCAGTTCACACACGATGGAGACAAGTCTGGCATGTATGAAAGCAAAACTGTTGTTTCCTGGTTTATTAGTAGGAAAACCCTTAAATGTTGTAAGTGCAAAGCAGTGGTTTAAGCACTACAGTCCTGGAGGTGGTATCTGTGCTAAATCTCTGCACCTTTTTGGGCACCCACATCAGCCTCAGGTTGATCTGTAACACGTTGTGCCTTGCTGAGGTGCCTTGCTGAGGTGCCTTGCTGAGGTGCCATGCTGTGGAAGATATTGTGCAGTATTGTTGAAACTGTAAAAATGGGAGAGAGATAAACACCCCACATCTTTCTGCTGCAAGCCCCTTAAGACAAAGGACCTACTTGTTTCCTGATGAAGTATTGCATGTAAATTTTGTTCTCACATTTGAAAACAGGTCATAGTGACATCTGCCAGCATGTGATTCCCTTTTTGTCTCCTGGATCTGAGATTGCATCCATACAAAGTAAAGTATTTTGTGCATTTCTGCTTGAACTTGTATGACATCTTTCTAAAAATAATTGATAGACACAAGATTGATTGAACAGCAATGGTAAATGATATTGGCAAAATCCTAATAGATCTTTCCATGGCTCTCAGCCAGTTAGCAAGAATAAGCTCTGTTAGCAGAGAAGTGAGAAGAGGTGCGATGCATGCCTGGTGTCAAAGGAGCTTTATCGACTCCAGAATTTCAAAAGAAGCAATTTCACTACTTACATAGTGTATGGAGAGTTTTATCTCTCCCCCCAAAAAAATGAAAGTCAAAGGGCTAGAGATCTCTCCCAAAGAAACGGTACAGTATTTTCTTATTGACAACAAAAGCGAGTTCGTGCCTCTGTTCATCAGTGGAGTACAATGCTAAGTTATTCTTCTTTCTTCCATGTAGTCAATCAGGGGGAAAAAAAAGTTCAATAAGAGCAGCATTATAAAAGTCAGCAAAATCCAAATGTTGATTGTTCTCCCCTCCAGTGTGGAATTGCTTCTTGTCATTGCTGAGGATTTAAAAAATGTTTGTGCTCATGGAGTTCTCATCAGCACCTTCATCAGTACCCACAGCTTCAGGAGCAAGGCCAGGAGAAAAGGTGGAGGAAATTCCCCTCCCTTCTTCTTGCCCTTTGGTTCTTGAGCTTCAAGTGCATTTCTAGAAACAAAAGACTGTCTGGGCATGAACTCCATGTTCTTCCATTGTTAGTACGATTTCATGTTCACAATATGGTGACACTTAGAGAGCTCAGGCGGGTTGTTGCCCGCTGTTTGAGGCGTTAAAAGGTGGCCTTTGTCCGAGAGAGTTTACAAGACTAAATGTCATGTGGAGTTTAAAACATATATGTAGATGCAATTTTTAAAAAGAAAGAGAAAAGGGATTTATTAACTAACCAGTTGTTCACACCCAAATCAGTTTGAAAGAGAGCTAAGAGCTTCTGCAGAAACTGGCACATGGGGAGGAGTAGATACCGCCCAGGAGCAGGAGACACGAGCTGGGGGTCACTGGCCTCTGGGGGTCACCACACTGCCCAGCTGGCCACTGTGGCCATGGCAGGGGCTTGGGGACAATGCAGGTAGAGGAGAGGACACGGAACACAAAGCCACTGGAAAATGGATGTCATGAATCGCATTGCTCATGAAAAACTTGTTACAATTCTGGCAGCCACTGTTTGTTTGCTGTTACTTTCATTTATGCATCTGCTAACAATTTGCAACTGACCAGATTGTGTATGACCTTGCAGTTTTCTCTCCTCTTGTCTGGTGTGAACTATTTGGCCTTTTGTCCTGGACTGCTTTTTGCCTTCATTACTTTCCTTCATTAATCTATTTCAGTACCGGTTTTTCCTCCCTTAAGTGCAACATTTTCACTTCCTTGAGCGATGGACTAAACCTTTGCTTTTAACAAATTGGTTTTTATAACATTGTGACTTTTCAGTAGGTTTTAGGGAACTCTCAGATTAAAAAAAAAGAGAAAAGATAATTTGGGAGAGATCAAGAGTGAATTTCAGCCTAGGTTGAGTGAGACAAGGGAAATACTAGAAAGAGCTGTTGCAGTACAACTGTAACCTGCAGCTGTAATCTGCAGCACAATTGTCTGTTTGGAGGCAAAATTGATCCTAAAGGGTTATTACTGGACTGTCTCTGGTAGTAAATAGAACAGTAGACCTGGGGTTTAATTTAGTTGATTCTCTCATCTCCTCAAGCAAATTTTCAGCTGCTTTTTCAGCTATGTTTTGTTATTTAATTGTCTATTCTCATTAGTACCAGGTTGTTTTGTTTCAGCAGGGTGGTAACAGCTTCCTGAGAATTAACTTGAGCATGAAGCTGCATATTTATCTATCAGTTGGCTTTGCCTCTGTTTCCAGCTCTCCTCTGCAGTAGGAGGGCTTTTCTGAGCAGGCTTTGACCAGGCTGAAGCACACAGTGTTGGCAGTCTTCCTTCTCCGAGGCCTCCAGGGAGCACAAGAAGCAGAGTGTGAGCAAAGCCTGGGGAAATGAGGTAAACTGCAGATGCCCAGGGTACAGAATGGGAAAGGAGCTTAAATCTTCCTTCCCTGCTCCTTCCTTCCCACTCTCCCCAAAGGCAGTGACAGAAGAAATTGGAATCAAGATTGACAACTTCAAGGGGGACACTTAGTACACGTGCCAGCTGATGAAATGAAAGCTGCCTTTCAGCTGATAAGCAAAGCAACTGCTCAAAGGCCCAGTAAGACAAAATAATTTAAGGAACAAGACATCCACTGGGCAGGTAGGAGGTTGCTGCAGACCCAGAAATTTAAGGCTGGCTTACCTGTTTGGCAGCTTCTGCTGCAATACTTGGATTATCAACCAAAGCTTTCACCTGTTCATTGCACTTGCCACTGTTGGCTATAGGTTGAATGTGTTAAAATCTTTTTGCATTTTAATGCTTTTGATCTCTTCTGAAATGCTTGGTGTGATCCAAGTTTGTCAGTGCTGGTTGTAGTAGACCTGCTAGACTTTTTTCTTGTTTCCTGAGGAGTTGTGTTGTACCCTTTTCAGCCTGCATGCTTCTTTTGGAATTTGCGTGGTCAGAAAAGAGCAGGTTGAGCAGAATAATCACTTCCATTTTGACATATTTAAGGAGTAGTGTATAGATAAGTGATAAGGAACTTGCAAATCCATCAGGATATTGTATAGCTACCACCCCAGAAAAGATACCTGAAAGACTGAAATAAGTCCAAACGTAGGTATGTTCTGTAATTAGCATTCTATATTCATTATTCAGTAAAAGAAATAAAAGATGCCTTACACAAAATAATAGAATATAGCAAATAACTAGTATGGAATTCATTGGAGTCTTCCTCCCTCCCTAGGATTTGAATTTCTGTAGCTGAGTCATTCCTTTTATCCTTCCTGAGGAGCTGCTTGACTGACAGCACAGGCGTGTGTATTGTAAATAGTTAAAAGCTGTTGTCATTCCTGTACCTGCAATGCTCTAGCAATGAGTACCCAGAGCCCTGCTAGGCGGGATGGACGGCTTCCCTCTTCCAGGAGCTCTTCCAAGGCTGATAGCAGAAGAGGATAATTAAGGCTGAAGTCAGCTGGCTGCTGCTCCAGCCCAGCCCTGTGTGTCACCCACCGCCCTCCATGGCGGGTGGCACACTGGTGGCTCAGAGCTATCGCCGCGGGTACTGCATCGATACGGGGTGAGGCACAGGATGGCCTGGAGGGGAGAAAGAGGTCTGCAAACAAACAAGCAAAGGCTTGAAGGTTTAGAAGCCCCTTGAGTAAATGAATTGCCTTTTATGAAGTGTGATCAGCAATCAGAAGACAACCTAAGCAGTAGGTTTGTCGTCCCTAACCAAATGGACTGTCACAGCATTTAACTTGCTTCTCGCTGGCAGCAGGCGCTGGCAGAGACTGCAGCCTGAAGAAGCAAGAAAAGGGAGAGGAATAGCAGACTTCTGATACTGAAATGATGCTTGCTGTATTGCCATTGTCCCAGAGTTTTGAAAGGCCAACATCAAAATGTTATGACTCCCAAAATGTCATAATTACAGTATCTCAGCTCACGCTTGTCTTCGCTCTGTGCATCAGACCTTATGTTTAATCCCTTTAATGTACCATAATTACGTCCTCAGTGTGGATCAATTATCTCAGAATAGGGAAACAAATTACCATCATTATCTCCAATTATTCTTTATATTTCTTTTATCCTTTTTTGTTTTCTGGGTTTCTTTACTGGTGACAAAAATGTAGTTCGCATTTGTGCTCCTTTGTTGCTCTTTGCCTGAGTACATATTTGGCAGTAAATCATCTGTCAAGCAAGGAATTGTCCTTCCCTTTGCTGTTATTCCCTAGTTCTCCTTGTTGAGCAACTCATTACTTTCTGCATATTCAGATAGGTTTATTAGAAATACAACTCTTAAGACCAAAGATTGGGAGCAGATAGACTCTTTAATTTCTCAAGTTCCACACTAAAGTACTTACTTCAAATTAGCATACACGATATCCACAAGAATAACACCGGTATCTGCAGGGGTTGAGTTTATTGTGACAGTAATTCACAGGTCAAAGCTCACTTCATCTGCACTGATGTGACAGCTAATGCTTCCTATTACGCGAGTGATCCATGAATTATAGAGTAACTTGTTACCATTCCACTACAGTTATAAATAAACCTAACGAAATTAGTGCTTTGAGAAATCCATTAAGCTACAGTTATAGTTAGACTACAATCCACTAAAGCAGAGAAACTCAATTTTTGCACTTCAGGTGCATCTTGTGATTTGATCATTGGAGAAAAGTCATTATAACACCATGTACAGTCCTTTTGTATTCTGCACTCCCAAAAGGAAAATCAGTTCTTAAAACTCAGTCTTGGTAGCTCCTTTCACCTAAATTATTAACTTTGGTCTTCAGGACAATTTATCTGAATAAAATAAGCTAGATTATGTATGTTGCTTGGAATACTCTGAGAACTTTTTTTCTTGTGTAATACTGGTATACTATCTGTTTGGATCTCAGCTGGAATCTGTTTATGAAGCCAAGGTATCCAAGCCTTGCAAAATTCTAAGTTAGGATACCTTTTTAAGGTGATGACTGTAGGTGTAGGGATCATGTCCTATTTCTTCTGCATTGGCCAAGCTTACTTACAAAATGCTGCACTGAAAATCAAGTTTCACACAACAGGAATTTCTTCTAAGAAAGCCTTATAGTGGTAACTCTCTTGTAAAACAAATCATATCTCCCTGCCCTCTTCGCTCCATTTTATAAGGCACCTTTCCCCTTCGTATTGCTTTGTCTTCCATTTCTCACTGTCTCTGCTGCACACCAAGGCAATAAACTACTGAGGTGCATAAGAAAAAGGCGAGTACTTACTTAGTTCAGAATTGCATCCAAACCTGGCTGCTGCTTGAAAATAGTAATTTCTATCAACTGTATTTCAAATAAAGATGCTAAAGTGCTGGAGAAATGGGGTGTGGAAGTACTTAATTTGATAGCAAATTACATTTATGGGTTGAGAAAATGATGTCTTTTAAAAATGGGTCCCAGTGTTCAATGCATACCTGTTTTAATTACCCAGGTGTGAAAAATAAAAAATGATGCTTTGTTGGGAACATTTCAAGGACTGCTGATGTCAACAAATGGCAGAGCAGCAGCGTAAGCCCGGGTGGTTTTCAGTAGGCTTCTCTTAACCACCTGAACAGATTTATTCAAAACTCCCACAAACCCAGGACCTAACACAAACATTAAAGCTCTGCTTTCCTGTGCAGCGTTTGATTAGCCAGTGTAACAAGGCATGTTTTTAAATCTGAGGCAAAGGGTAAGATTTGGGGCAGTTGTTAACAGCATTCCTGTTCCTCATGTTTCTGTGCTGATCTGTACTCTGGGCGAGTCGCAGCAGGATTTGATAAGCAAAATGACAACAAAGTTAATGGTGAGCACATTGCCTGGGTTCAGACTGTAATGCAGCCATCAAAACCTGGAGTGACGTGTCAGCTCTCTACTTCTGGAAATTATCTTCCTACCATTATTGGTCTGAGCTGCAGCAGAACCCAGTGAGGTCTCAGAAGAAACAGAGCCAGTCTGCAGTGGGGGCTACACGTGAGAAAAAGGGTGGGGTTTTCTCTTTAATAAAGCTTAGAACTTCTGGTCTAGAATGTTCTTTTGTGAATAATTTATTATGGTAGGCAGAAACCTGGTGGATCAGTGATCTCTGTGATGTCCTGTTGGGCAGTTTCTCTGCTGTTGTGTTTGGCTGTGCCCATGGCGTGGCTGTGTCGTGCCAGGGAGCAGAGCTGGTGTGAGCCCACCGCACCTGCCTCACACGGGCAGCCAGTTTGCTTCAGGGAACAACTTTAACTTGTTTATTATCTCGGAGGCCTGGAAACTTGGTGTCTTGTAGGCTCAGGAACTTCAGTGTCTGGTTCCCACCTCAGTGGTGATTCACCAAAAGGAAATTGCTGGAATCAGCTGTAAAGGAGCATGAACTGCTTCATGGCTCCAGAATCAGGGCTGACTGGTGGTTCCTGTCGATGTCTGGCATTCATTACCTTCTCCCGCTGGAAGGGTTGTTACCAGCATTAAAGTGACTGTCATATATTAGGGTCACAGAGAGCAATCACATGAGAGAAGTAAGAGTGAGAAGCCAAAGAAACCCAGGCTTAATGTGACAAATCTCTCTGTAGTGAGGTCCTGTTCCTTCAGGGATTAATCCAGGTGAAGGCACTGAGGTTAACGCAAGTTTCACTAGTAACAAGCAAAATATTGTTAATAATTGTATGCTTTAATGTATTTGAGCTGCCTTTGTTTTCTACTGCCTGGTAATGAGGAATGCCAGCCCTGCTGAGGAGGCTGAGGGTTAAGTGTTTGTCTTGGGGAAGTTTCCTGAGAGTAGTTGTCTAATAAACACTGTGCTGGAGGGGAAAACAAGTGATATACGTTGCACTACAGCAATATAATGAATTAGTTAAAAGCAAACAACCCCCAAACCAGTAGATTGCCAGGGCAGGTCTCTGTCTGCCAAACAATATTTCTGTGCCAGCTTTCTAAATGAAGCACGGCCAAAAATAGGAGTGCAATAACTCATCGTGAAGGAGGAAAGCTATTACAAGGGGGATGAAACAGCAGCAGTCTCTCACCAGTGACCCCAGGTTACAGGTCTGGTTCTCAATCCTTTAGCTTGTGCAGTCACTTACACCAGTCCTGCAACCGTGGAAGAGGCTAATGAGTCAGAACAGCCTCACAATGAGTCAGAACAGCCTCACAATGAGTCAGAACAGCCTCACAATGAGTCAGAACAGCCTCACACCTCTCTGCATAAGCGTAGAGCTGGGACAAGTGGTCAAGAAAGAGCTGAACTCAGCGCTTGTCTGGCTGACAGTACTGCTGTCACCAGTGGAGCCAGCAGAGGTGATGGGAACACCTTCTACATGCTTAGAGGCCTTTGCCTTGTGGGTGATACAGCATGGGCACCGTTCAAGTGACATAAGGAATACTTGAGGTGTTTTCACCACAGGGGAACAAAGCTGTCCAAGGCAAAACAGGGCAGGTGTGAAGGGTAATGTCTGCAGACTGCTTTCCTGTTCTTGGTCTGCAAGCGTTGCTGGATCTAGTGTCAGCAAATTAAGGTGAAACAGGAGAGACACTGGCCAGATGCAGCTCATTTTAGTCACCCTGCCAAAGCCAGATGTCTCCACTCACTTTTTAAAAAAGAAGTGCCCTGTCATGCTGAACAACTAGAATAAGATTCATCAGCAAGATGAAATGCAACTTATTACACGCCTGAGCATCCATTAGAAGAGGAGAAGATGAGGCGTGATTGCTGCTTGCAGCGCGTAGTTAGTGAGGAAGAAAGGCTGGTACTTCAGTAGTGGGCAATAATGGCAAACATCTGCTTCATCTGCAGTTTCACAGACACGCAGGATACGTCCCCTGACATCCAGGTCATTGTTCTCATCAGGCTCCTTTGCACCATCTGCATTTGCTGAGAAATGATATTGCAGGGAAAAAAAAATGAGGGGGGGAGGATCATTATTCCGTTCTCCCTGGTGGATAATACCCATCTCTACACATGCTGGAAAGGTCACAGAAATTGAAGTATTAAGGGTCTGCTGCCATGTGGTACATACAGCCAGGCTCCTTGGTCCTCATTTGAAGTTTCACAGTCCTTGCTAGACCTACTGAAATTGAAAACTATTAGGTATATGTGGAAATAGAGGTTACCTTGGGAATTTTAACTAATAATAATATACTGGAGTTAAAATGAATTTAGACTGCATTTCTTTCTCCTTACATTCTTTTTTTTTTTTTTTTTCCTGAGCATTATTCTCCCTTAGTCACAAAGTCACCATCTTTGGGTGTTTCAGGAGTGAACTGAGAAGAGAGGCCTCATCAGAGAGACTGAGGCATTCCTTAATTTGGGGAGGGACTTGAAAACATCCCTTGAACATCTGTATTATGATCAGAGTGCCAAAATTTCAGATGTTTCCCTTAGGTTTAGATTTCTCAGAGCAACATACACAAGTCTGAGGCACTAAACATTGTGTATTCCACTTCCTCCATCACTTGAAGTAGAAAGGGGTTTTTTTAACAGCATAAAGAACTGACAGTTTTAAGACCCTGCAGTGAGTAGAAGTCCTCAGAGAGTCCTCAAAATCCAATCCTTTCTACAGAGAAAATACACAACTCCTACTCCTTGTGTTGCCCTCTCCAAGGGTATTTCCTAGGTGATGCTCCAGCAAGACCAGACAGGTATCTGGTTCCTTCTGTGCTGGTGCAGAGAACAGGTTACAAACGATGGCTGAACTGGTGGCTACCTGACTGCAGAGGGCTGGACTGCTTCTGTTTCATCCCTTGCATGATACCTTCAGTCTGAGAACCAGTGTGGGTTCCATTTCTTTGGTGCATCATACAGCTGGCAGGTACTTTTGGTCATGACTAGGTCCTTCTACTCTGTAAGCAATTTTTTTTTTAAGTCCATTTGCCCTCCAGCTTTCATTTGTTTTTGCTTTGTTTTTCTACATCTATTCCTGTCTTCACAGTTAACAAAACTGAGAACTGCAGGATGTGAATTTTCATAGAGTCAGTGTTTTAATCTGCAGTCATCAAGGCAGGCCATATTTCTCTGTCCATCTTTTAGTGCTTCAGCTCCACACTGAGTGGGAGTTGTATATGGAGCAAGGGCTTCCCCACTCCCCCACGGGCATTAGCTCATTAACAGCAGCATTGTAATTAGAGAATGCTAAAAATCATACCCCTGGGCTGCCAACCTGCCAGAAAACATCAAACTGCTGTGTGTGTAAAAGCCAATAGTAAGCTGCTCAGCCAACACCACAGAAATTGGCATCGTATCCTGTCGCTTCAGATCTTTCCTCTCGTTTCACATGAGGGTGACCAAGGTTGGGAGAAAGTTTAACAAGCTGCCAATTTCTTTCTGTACCTCGTAAGGCAAAACTGCATTTCCAGGCTAAGGTCTGCCCTCTGTACCCAGTGGTGAGGATACAGAGTAGGCACTGTGCTCCTCACAACAGCAAACTGGGATCTGTCCTGCTTCTTCTCATAAAGGACCAGCAAATCCCAGTCTGGCCCCTGGGAATCTGTTCCATTGTATTTAATTGAAATGCAAAATGCCATGATAGGTTTTTTTAAATTGTCTTGTATGTATGAGAACAGTAGGGGGGGGAGAGCAGGAAGGATAATCCATAAATTGCCAGTAAAATATTAATAGCTCTGGAGGAGTGCTCTTGAGAACTATCCCCATGTGTATGATGGTATTTGCCTCCACGGGGGGTGGATCAGCGCATGGAAAGGCAGGACTGTGCTCCCTCCCCAGCTCTGCCACCTTCTTACAGAGCCATAAGCCACTCACTGCAATGCTTCTGTGCTATACAGACCATTCTCACCCTGGACAGGAGGCAACGACAGCTGTAAATCTCAGTGCAACCATTTCATAGGGATGCTGGGACTCTTGTCATGGTTGTAAAGTGATCCAGGACACCTGGGTGTGAAAGGTGCTGTGGCAACTGTTGTGTATTTTTATACATATCTTGCCTTGCAAGCAGTGAACTAGCCCTAAATAAATGGGAGGAACGTGAGCAGAATTAGAAATTGCATTAGAGAGAGCACAAAACTTGGGCTAAAACCATGAGATGTCTCAAGTTGGAAATACCCTGAAGGAAAGGGGATGTGTCACATTGCCACTCGAGAAGTGTCACTTAAAGATGTGTGTGATGAACCTGAGGTTAACCACACTCATTTGCAGACTAGTTAAATATCTTAATTGTTTTCCTAGGCAAGTCCTTTCTCCAGGATCATGGTTAATTGCCATGCTTGTATTTAGATCTATGACAACATCTTTTACATTTTCTATGATTCTGTAATCTTTTATAGAGCCTGTGCAAGGTCTTCGTGCAAACAGATATGTTCAGTGTGAGTTCATGCAGCATGTTTTGCAATCCAGAACAGATTTTAAATTTTCCCTTTTTTTTCTTTTTTTTTTTTTTCATATCTGTATCCCTGCTGTTTAGCAAGAAATGGTAGAGTTAGGCACATAAAATTAAGCCTACTTTTGATTATCAGTCACTGAAATGCAAAGGTATTCTTAGCTGCCTTTGGAAATGCACCTAAGATATTAGGTGAACACTGCAAATTGGATGTAAATGGGATCCCAGAAGCAGCTGTCACCTCTTTTGCTCGCTGATTAATTTTTTTTCTGAGTCATAACAATTACACTGCAGCGTGTTACCCCCATCAGGCTCTGAACCCTGACTGCAGTGGTTGCTGCTCCTGCCCGCTGCCAGGCTGGGTGGGCAGCTCCTCAGCAGTGGATTTCCATCGAGCCCCGCAGCATTAGCAGCACTTGGCTCTCTCCTCCTCGGAGTCTGCAGCGCTCGGCCTCTGCCTGCTGCACGCAGAAGTCACCACGCACTGAAGCTGCGTGGGCAGATTTACTGACTCTGAATTTCCTGGAGCAGTCAATCCCTCCGGACCCACAGCGCTGCCCGTGCTGGGCTCTGCCGGGCGTTCCTCGGCCTCCGCTGTCCTCTAGTGGTGCTTTGTTTTCAGAACCTGCTGTGGCTGTGCCCTGAGCTGGATCCAGAGCCAGGCTGGGGCGAGCACGGTGCTGGAAGTGGTTGTGTTGGTCCCTGGCACATGGGTGGGTGTCTCTGACGAGAAATGCTGTCTCAGTGGAGTTGTTTCCTTCACCTCTCCCCGCTCACCAGCCCCTTCCGCAGTCCAGCAAGAGGGAAGCCTGGACGCACGCCTCCCCCTCCTCCAAAGCTCCTCTCCCCCCGTGTGTCTGACCATCGCTTTGAGGTGTGGTTTCCTGGCTGAGGAGATCCACGTGCCCCAAGGCGGGTGCCAGCACACTCAGTCTCCTGGCTGCCATTCCTTTCAATGGGAATGCTGGGTTTGGGTTGGTTTTTTAAGCCAGGCTGTAATTTTTGAATTAGCACGGATATCAGCAGCAGTGTTCAGCTGAAATGTTCATTTTGTGCCGCAGGAAGGGGCTGCCAGGGCTGCTGCTGATGTGTGGCAGGCAGCTGGGCGCTCAGCTGAGAGCTTTGCGGCTGGGGCTCGCAGGAGGAGGGACTGCGCTTAAGATGTTGTCAGCATGGAGCTTGCAGAATGCTTTAGGGCATTAGTAGGAGAAGATGCTTGACAATATAAAATATTAACTGGCCTTTGTTTTTAATAAACCTGATTACTCTAAGGGAATGAACAATGTTTGTTATAATGTGACTGAGTTTGTCCTATTTCCTGGATCTATTTTATGAGTAGCTGTCTTATCCCCCACCTGCATTAGGAGACCAGCTGAATATTTTATAAAATCAGTATTTCTGTAATATTCAAATGACTGCATCCGTATTCCTACAGATGGTGCAATATATAACAAATGAATAATTCTCAGAAAACTATTTATTCAACAAACCTAAGCCCAAATTCCACAGAGACTTAGGTGTACACTTAACATTTCCCAGGGGAGTAATCCTATTGGATTCAATGTCAATATTTGCATGAGTGAATGTTACCATGTTTAGGGCTTTCTCCTTTTCTGATATCTATTTACATAGTACTACAACCTTGAATTAATTACATGACTGATTCTTTGAAAATTTTCTTTATTTCCTCCTTTGAGCTGACTGAGACTAGCTGAGCTGTGATTTGGGTTGGTTCGCTGTGATATCTTAGCTGTGATCTTGCTGGTTTGTATTGGGATAAACATACAAACACTTCTAACAAAACTGCTTGCATGAGAGGGATGTTCTGTTTGGTTTTGGTTGGTTGGTGTTGGTGTAAAAGCTCACATGGACAGGAAGGTAAGCCATTCATTTGCTTTTTGTTGAACAAAGGATAAGGTGTCCTTCTCCCTTCCTTTATCTGGCTTCCCCAGCACACAGGTTCTGCAGTGGAGACATTCTCACCCCATACAGCTTTTGTATCCTAACTTAAGCCTTTATTATAGAATTTATCCTATAGCAATAATGAAATTTTTATATTGGTTGTCTTTCTCTGAAATTCCTTTTCTTGAGTACTGGCAAGAAGTGAGATACAGCAGGATGGCTGGTGGAGACAGGCTTAAGGGTACAGTGATCAAAATGATCATGGTAGTAAAAAAGCAGGAGGATGTTGGTGTCACCTGACTTGCAGTACCTGAGGCTGCAGTTTCATAACTGCTTTAGGGTGACCTAAACACAAGCTGCTACTGAGCCATTGCCAGTCTTGTGCCAGGGCTGGCACCTGGGCGCCTTCCATGGGCAGTTCAGCCCAGGAGCCATCCCAGATGAAAAAGTAGAAACACTGGGGTTGGCTTTCAACAGGCAGGAGAGTACTCCCCAGTTCAGGTGTCCTGGGTCACTGTCTGCAGTGGCCTGAAGGCTGCAGTTGATGCAGGACCCGGGCTCCCAACGTTGCGTGCTCTGAATTGTACCCAAGGGAGGTGACTGGAGTAGGTGGTGTGAGGCCCCCGTTCCCTGCAGTTCAGGTGCTGGGCTCCCATTACAGCTAATGAAGACAGGATCCTGCACCTCAGAGGCTACTGGGAGCAAGGGCTTAATTTAGCTGCCCAGACTTATCACCTGGAGGGCCCATCTTTCTTTATTAACTGTAAGAGGAACCCAGGGAGTTGAACCTCCCTGGGCTGGTAGCAGCCCTTACGAATCCCCACTATCTCTGCATTGCCTCAACTGATGATTTTATTTTTTCTCTCTTGTTTTCTGTGTCTTGCTACAGTGCAGTCACTATTTGTAATGGAAATAATGCCCTTGGGAACTGCAACAAGTTCTTGCAAGACTTAATACCAGGAATGTAATGGAGACACAACCACAGCACATTAACAGGTACAGGAAAGGAAAAAACTCGCTGTACTGCTATGACCACGCTGTTTGCTCTCCTGCATTGTTGTTTGGATGTGAATATGAAAGGTATTTGTTATGCCCTTTAGCAAATATTGTTCTTATCAATATTTACGAGTGTATCAGCTATGGATTAGCAGTACTCATTCTCTCTGGAATAATGTTTTCTGTTCTCACTGGAGAGCCTTCAAAAAGAAGATCTTTAGCCTTTTGTAAGCAGCTTTTTTACCCTTTGCCTCCTATGAGAGAAAAAGAGCATCTGAGATTTGATTAAATCTGTGTGTGGGGAACTCAGGGGCAGCCAAAACACCATGTGACTGATAGAGCAAATTAATCTTTGGTGTAAATCCACACTTCTGGAAAAGACCTGTTAGCAGAATCTCGCCATGGCAGTCCTTCACTTTGCTGTAGAAGCTGTGACTGCTCTATAAAACTATAAATCTTTAAAATGTACAATGGAATTGCACTATTGGGTATCTGACCAACCCCACAATATGATAGCCTGCAGTGGTGTGACCTCCATGCACTAAGGAATGGTGATTGTCTGAAGTGTCCATGGTATTCTTCATGTCAGCCTCCAAAATTAACACTGTCTTGAACACGGGAACCAAAAATCCAGAATCTCCAGTGTTAAATACAGACCAAGGTCTTCAGTTCTCTTTCTTATTTACACTTTCAATACTGTATTTCAAGGGGAATAAAATATAAAATAGATGTTGTTACTTAGCCAACACTTTAGTATGCCACTGTTAGCAGCAAATACTCCTCAGGAAAGTGCTCACCTGGATGTCTCTGTGTGTGTGTGTGTGAACTTTTGTCCAACCTGTACAGGTGTTGAGATAGTTCAGGAGAAATAACAGTAATTTCCTTCACAGTTTCATTCCAGTGGTTTATTTCTCCAAGTTATACCATAAGCTGCTTCAGGGGGATCTGAAGAGCCAGATTTATAAAGGGAATGGATAATTTCACTGCAAAAAGACAAAACTAGCATTATGCATGTTAAGTTAAGGGTAAACAGATCTCATGCTTCAGGGCACAAAATGATTTCCTATTGGGCTCAGGAAAGATGTTTTTCTTCATGTAAAGCATTGTACGGCTGGCTAGACACATTACTAAGGGGCTTATTTATTCTTTTGCTGCCCTCTGAAGCATCAGTTTAGGAGGCTTTGTTTTAGGTTATGCTAGAGGCAGGATGCCAGACGTTGTTGTAATTTTACTTAGCATCAAGAGCATGCACTATAAACTCCCTGCTCCAGTGGACCTGTGATGCCTGCAGATGCATAATGGAGTCTCTCAAAAACAGGCTGGACTCTCCAACCATGTAACCTGGTATTGGTGAGTCCATACAAGGATGGAGCTGCTGCTTCCTTGTACTTGGAAAGAAAAATATGTAGGATTCATCCAACCCATTTTCCTACTATAAAGCGACTCCTTATCTCCTGCTTCTCGGGTGCAAGCGGTTACTGCAGGTGCACGATTCCCAAGATGTGCCATCGGGGCAGTGGTATTGAACCATGCCCTGGTGTCTGCCTGCCAGGCACACCCAGATACACCACAAACCAGCTCCCACGGGTGGAGCAGGCAGAGTTGTGAGTCAGTCTTTCAGCTGGGGGCCAAGAGCATCCTGCCTGCACCCTGCTTCCTCTGTGTGGGAAGAGTGCCTGTAGCTGCTACCCGAGAACACCTGCACACTACCTGGGTTCATGCTCTGCCCCTCCTTCTGGACCAGCAGGAATTCAGCCTGTGACTTCAGCACCAAGATGAGCAGGCTTAAAAGCAACTTTGAAAGTTCCCACAAGAACTGCCTTTGTGTATGATGCCTGGAGTCAGTTTCCTTTATGGAGATGGAAAGAGAGAGAAATAACTCCAACAGCCTTGGTAGTTTTTCTTCTAGATGGGCAGCCTAGATAATTTGGTAGAAACAGAAGGAATCCAAGTCTGTGAATGCAGCGAAAGCCACAGGAATTTAGAAGTATGCAGTCAGGAAAATCACAGGCAGAACAGGGAAGGCATTCAGCTCAAACATTCCCATATACCAGCTGAGCTCAAATTCATTTCGTGTGTTTGGCATGTTTGCTTTGGGTGCCACCTCTTCTCTCCATGACTGTATTTTGCACCTGTCAAATAAGGGTGACAATATCTCCTTGCCCAGTTTCAGATGCAAGCTGCTATGGCCTGAGGCAGTTGCTTTATACAGAGCTTAACACAATAATTAGTATAAATAGCCACAGGACTTGCCAGACAGAAATGATCCTGTGAGTAAGGCTGAAACTTCTTTCCCTGTTTAAGATATCTAGGTTTTTGTTGTTGTCTGACATTTCCTTTTCTCTCTAGCCTGACTTATGTTTTTCAAAACCTCTGACAGTCCCTTGAGTTAATTGCACCCATCAGACTGGGTACAGCTATTTTATAATGATTGGAATTAGTCTGCTGGGGGGGGGAGGCCTGCCTGCAGATCACTAACATGCTGTTTGAGTGATGGATGATGGATTTGACAGCTTCACATCTCAGGGTCTGCCATGGTGAGGATCAGTCAATCACAGTGAGCTGTAATTGCAGCCTTTAATATAAAACCACCTTTTACAAGGGAGACAGGAACATGTCCATTACTGCAATCTCGCCACCACCATTCTGAGACACAACCAAGGCTCTCTTCTCTGCACCAGTTCCTGCAGACAGGGTCACTGGGCTATGGCTGTGTGACACCTGCAGCAGGGAGCACAGCTCCTGTAGGCATGGCTGAGTTACTTTGGGTGAAAACCAGTTTATGGCAACTCAAACTGCTGGTTTTCTGAGGTTGTGTAGGAGCTGGGGTGGTGATGGGACATCAGTCCATGCTGAAATCTATGCTGACTCATTTTTATGCAGACTGGTTAGATTAAAGCAGGTTCCTGTGCATCAGGGTGTTCACCTCTTATAGCCTGATGTAAAATTTTTTGTTCTCTGCATCTTCATTACCACTACAGGAGACTTCCTAGGGCAATGTAGACATATTTGGCTTGTGCAGGGATCAGGACAAGAGCCTGTTTGTTTTGGAGCCCTGGAAGATGAGGAGAGGATGTCCTTTGGCACAAGGATGTTGCAGGATGATGACAAGATGTTTCCTCATGCAGATGATGTCTGGGGGATTTAACACTGTCCATTTCCAAATGTTTGCCTTATAGTTATCCCCACATTCCACTTGCTGCACAGCAGAACTGGGATGATCTGGGACTGGAAAGGGTTTGGCTTGAGAATGGGAAATACAGCTGCATGTAACAGGATTTGCATGCTACAAAGGGAGGTGGCCATGAAGTAAGATCAACAGCTGCTTTATTGTGAGGCTGCTAGTGGCTGGAAGGAACGCCTTGTTTGAAGGTGAAATGGGTTACCTTTTTACTTGAAATACATGTATTATCTGCTTGAGGCATTTTTGCTACCATAAAACTGCATATATTTTTTGTAGAGAAGATAGAAAGCTATAATTTCCTGAAATTTAAAACTTCTGAAGAGCAGTAGATTGCAATTTCAGGGGCACCTTGTCCTTAATAGATACAAATATTGCATCTCCATTGAGAATTGCTCTTCAAATTAGAAATTCAACCCTTAATCTTTCAATCAAACAACACTAAATAAAAACAGCATTTAACTTGTGCTGTCACTCTTCCTTGAAATAGAAGATAAAAAGGAGAAACTGTGTTGCTGGAGCCTACTCCAGAAATTCCATATTAATTTGTCAAAGCCTTTTAATATTGTAACATGAGCTTCTGAATTGCAGATAGCTGGGCTTAGAATTGATTAAAGAATTCCTACAACACTTCAACCAAAGACCTCAGCACCCTGCACAAATGTTACTTTAAAACAGGCTCCTGAGATAAGTAGGAAATTGGGGAACTGGAGACCAGATCATCCTTGGAGGAGCTGTAATAGCACTTGCAGTGTAGCTGAGGCCACAGACCCCATCGAGACCAGAGCATGCTAGAGCATAGCATGATATAAGCACCAACTAGAAAACAGTTTCTGCCTCGAGGACCTTGCAGTCCACACTGACAGCAGGACACAGGAATCCCAGTCTCCAGTTTGCAGGTGGGAAAGTGAGACACTTGGTAAAACTCACACTGTGAATCTATAGCAGGAATTGTGCTTTCCTCGTGAAGTTACTGGCATGTTAATCACAAGATCTTGTTTTTTCCTTCTGCTTGTGGTACAACTCTTCCACATGAAAGTGAGGAACTTGTAGCCTCTAGAAATTCAGCTCCTTGTGTGTGGGATTAAAGGTATCCATCAGTGGATGTCTATATGTCAACTGGCTGTCTAGGCAAGCTATGATCAACTGTGGGAGCCAGGGACTTGTAAATTTATCTCATCTTATGCTTTGCTACTAGCCTGGACTCTACAGCAAAATCTTCCAAGCAAAGCTCCCTTCACAGCTGCTGTGAGCTGACTTGGGGTCAGGCTTCCCAAGAGCTGCTCGTTTCTGTGCAGGGCCCCTCTCTTTTTGAGGGCGTGCACTTTGCCACTACCAGCAGTGAGAGATCCTCACAGCTCTTGGCACGAACCAGGAGGCTTCCACTCCTTCCCTTGGTACTTACTGTTCAGGAATACGAGGTAATGGCATCTCCACAGTGGTAGAATGAGGCCATAAATGCAGCAGATGTGCCCACCAGGAAATAAATGCATGGAAATACCAGAAATATAGATATGTAGCGGTGTTTATGGGTAGAGCTCTGCAAATCTTCAGATGTTCCAGCTGCTGCAACAGCTCTGGCAGTTTTGCCACAGCAGAGTAAGTTAAATCAGCTCTGACTTGGAGCTACTTTATGCCACAAATCAGGGAGGAACTTGGAGAGGTGCGGAGATGAGAGTCGCTGTGAACTTGTCTGCCTTCAGCATAGCTTGGACAGAGGAGAAAATTGACTGAATACATTTTATCCTTCATCATGTAATGCTGTGCTGGATTTTTTGCATGGAGTTAGTTCCATGCAAATGTCTCCCAACATAAAATTTATCTGAAGGGGAAGGGAAATCATTAGGTCAGAAACAACTCCTGTCTTTTTCTTCTGCCCCATTTTGACAATAAAGGATACTTGCAGGAGATGTCAAACAGATTTTGTATTTGACTTAATTTTGCAAACATATAGGAAATGCTCTCTGTGTGGTTGTCTGGAAAATGCTGTTCCAGGAGGATTAGGAAGCAATGAGCAGTCATGCCAGGTGGCACACTCGGAGGACGTTTGCTACCTGCTGGCGTGGATTGCTCGAGGAGTCGGTCCCAGGTGGGCAGGTGGGTTCGCAGCCCAGCACTGGGCTCTGTGACAGCGCAGAAAGCTTTGTTTCTTAGTTGTTTTTTTTCTTGTTTCCACTCAGTTAAAATAACAATGAACAAAGCTAGTGGCTTTGAAATACTTATCACAGGATCAGCATTGTAAGAGGCAGTGCAAGCAGCTTTTAATTAATAAAGGAAAAGCTGTCCCAAGTGGAGTGTGACTGATGTGGGGTAAAGTCCTGCTCCCCATTTCCAGTCAAGGACAGTGTGAGTTCTCAAAACCCACACGTGCAGTGACAACAGGGCATACAACTTTAATTTGTTTTTTTCAAAATTGCTTCACAGGTAAGTTACAAAAACTGCAAGCAGAAGCCGGGCTGGCCCTGCAGCGGGTCCGCCTCACGCGGGACGTCTCCAAGAAAGCTCAGGCACAGCCAGGCTCTCTGGCCCTCTACAGACCTCCCTGTATTTCTGTGTCTGACTCCATAGGCCTTACCTTGGGCCCATCTGTAAGCCCCATGGGGCAGGACTGGCCTCAGCAGGGCCATACCTTCTGACTTCCTCCTCTATGAGTGTATTTATTGATTTCTCCTTTTCCTCAGCATGACTTTAAAAAGTTAAGACGCTCCAGGGAAGCAGCTGTTGAGTTCTTCCCACCGATGAACCCTTTCTTCTAGTTTCTAAGTACCCACAGTAATAGCTGTTCTTTGTTAGCACTGAGATCTTAAATTAGTGTGGTCTGGACCCTTCTGGGGCTCACACATCATCAAAAGCATTTCTTCTGTGCTCCAGTTTTTCCTTCTTCAGTGTCAGTACTGAGAGGAGATGGCAGAACTGCGGGCCGCGTAGTGGGCTCTGTGGGCAGACGGATACAGCAACTTCTGTTTTGTTATTGGCAAGGAGAATCAAGTTGAGATTTGATTTCTGAAATGGAAAAGTTGTTGGCTTGTCTGAAGATTTATGAAACAAAATACCCAAAAGAAAAATTAGATGGCTTCTTTGCTCATTTATTCCTGACTCCTCATCCAGTTCATTCTTGCTGTTGTAATCTCCCTTTGAAGTGCTCTTCTCTCGCCACCAGTGTCTGCAGAAAGTCCCAGTGCTGCTCACGAGAGCCCTGAGGGTGTTTGTGGGGAATGGGGTTGTTACCCCTGCTTCCCTCCTGTGCCAGCAGCTGCCAACCTGCAGACCACAAAGAGTTTTAACAAAATCAGGAGGAATCCTTTGTCAGTGGCAGTGAATTGAAGAAAAACAGCCCCAAAAAGAACCTTTTATCTGAACTCCTTGTTACCCTGCTGGTTTGAGGCAGAGAAACCAGAGCTTGGATGTTCTGGCTAGAGGCATGGAAATTTATTGCATCTGCTGTGTATTGTGAGTGCAATTTTCTGCGAGTCTGCTGCGTGCTGAAAACAGCTCCATCTTGGTTTTGCTCCAAACATACTGAGTGAAACCCACTGTGCTTTGTCATTGTACTTACTTCTGCATCTCACCATCTAAAAATAATCTAAGATGAAAGGTTATGAATTTTGTATGTGCATGGAAAAAAACGTAATGATTTCAGCTACTGTGATTTTTGGGAAACAAAGATGACAATAACTTACAAAGTTAGTCTGGCTGGGTTATCTGTGGATTCAAGAAATGCTTAAAGCAATGAAATTTAGAGCCATTTTTCCCATCACTTACACCTAAACAAGCAAAGTCAAGGGCAAGTATAAATCAGTGCAGAATTGCACCAAAGCAAGTAGTTTATGAAAACAGAAGGACTGGCAATTGTCTCAAAGAGAAAATGGCTTTAGATTTAAATTCAGTAACAGAGGTTGGTGAAAGTCATGGTGGAAAGCTTGTAGTTTTGTTTTAAGCCTCTATTATTTTTTCTTTGCCAGTGTAGCAACTCTTTAGAAAGTAATATATACTGTAGATGAAGCTTGCTGAACTGAAGAACGGAGTATTTCCCTGGTGTCTCTGAAAAACTATGGAACAAATTGGACTGGGTATGACAAGCTGCACAGTGCTATTTTAGTTGCTGTCGATAGCTGAATTTCTCCTTCCAGGCATTAAGTGTCACTAGTTCATGTATTAAGAGTCAGATGGTGCTGGCGGCCACAGAAGAGCGAGGGTGGAGGATCTCCAGTGGAGGCTCAGCAGCGACTGGAGACACTCATGATGTATTGCTGTGCCACCCCAAGCGGGGCTGCCTCCCAGGGCTCCCACATGAGCAAACGTGGCAGTTTGTAGCCAAGATAAAATTTCTTTCACTCTTCAAGGCCGTATGAATTCAGAACTGTTTAATACAGGTGTAATTTATTTGTGCAGGTCCATCATGGTGATAGAGGCAAAGGGCCGGATTTTCCATTCTTCTGGACCAGAACAGTTTGTTGGTTAAATGATTCTGCTGGTGTCTTGTGTGTGCTGCTTTTTCTCTACACGAGTTGTGCAGCTTCTCCAATACTTGTCTGTGTACTAGAGGAAGAGGGTTATTGTGCTTGGGAAGGAGAGATCCCAGTGACTTTGAGCCAGGGCTGATATTAAAGACATCTGGGCTCTTTTCTTGCTGCTGCCCTTGGTTTCTGGTGTGACCTTGAGCAGTAATTCTGCACACTGGTCTGAGCAAGCCTATGGGGATGCTGCAAGCCAGCTCCAAAGCCAGCAGCAAGACAGCCATGCAAGGGTTACGGGGCTATTTAGCCCTGGGTCTTTGGACTTGAGCAGTGCCTTGACATAGTACCATGCAGGGGCAAAATGGCTTGTGGCAGCGATGGGACACAAGCACACATTCCCTAAAACTGTCTGCACTGTGCTCCATTGCACAGTGTCCACCTCTCTGTAGCTCAATCCCAGGTTACTCTGCCCATCCTCTGGTTTCTTCTGAGGGGGAAGTAAAAGGGCAGTTAAGTGTCTCGCAAATGGGGGTGGGAGGGAGTTAGCAGCAACACACGGTCGGGTGTACCAGAGAATAACTCCCTGCCCCACTGTTCCAGCTGGGTCTCTGAAGAGAAAAGGCTCAGGGGCCATATCATACTGGAAGCAAGACAGGACATATGTGAGCAGTGCTTTGAAAATGAACTGAAATAATTCACAGAAGCCCCTTGGCCATATTTATAATCACACCATTGGTCTGTTATAGCAGCAACGGTATTTAAAAGGCAACACTTGTTTACTTGTGCTTAATAGTTGCCTCCAGCAATTTCCATCTGCTAATGGAAAAATGGATAAACGTGTCTTGCAGATA
Source organism: Caprimulgus europaeus (assembly GCA_907165065.1). The sequence continues at coordinate 618,142 of OU015543.1, read as the reverse complement.
CTGGTGACAAAACCTGGCATCAACTACTTCTTTGGTACCTAAACACATGCAAGGTTTTATGAATCGAGAACAGCGTACGCCATTTCCAACCACGGACTGCAGTAAGAGTGAGGCCAAACTTTTCCTTTATTGCACCTTGAAGTACTGTTTCATTAGTGGAGGCAAGAACAAATTTGCTTTTTATCTCTTCCTTTACATTGAATTAAATCAGGTACTTTTAAATTATGGACCTGAAATTATCAACACTTTGGACTCATGTAGTTTCCCATTAAAGGTGCTAATACTGAATTATGTAATGTGTATTATTTGAGGTGGATTAATACATCAAATCTGTCTGTGTTCATTTAGTATCTCCTTAACAGTGTAACAGTGTTTGATCTGAGAGAAGATTTATATATTTTATGCTTAATGGTAAGATTTCTCGAATCTTTCGTGTCTCTCTGAAAGGCTCAGGTCAAATGGAAGTTATTGCCACATCTCTCACCCGGTGCCAACTGAGTGCAAAATTAAATATTTGCTACTAGAACCTGCCACAAAGGTTAGCTCTGCGTGCAGTGTTCAGACAGGACTGTTTGCTCTGCTCTTGGATTTGTTTTAAGGGTGGGCTGTTGTCTGAGTTTTTTTTAATCCACTGGACTGTGAGAATTTCAGTTCATAGTTAGCAAGAGTACTTGTTCTCTAATTAATTGTCATTTTTGTCATCATATATATTAGGGTAAAAATGTCTAATTTGAAGTTCAGCTAAGGGCTTAATAACAGATAAAGTATAGTCCTGATTGACTTCATCTGTAGATAATCAGAGAGCTCACGTGTAAGCAAGAGCTTGCCTCCTGGATGGAAGCTAACTCAAGCACAAGCATGGGCACACCTAAGTCCATTCCCTTCTTGTGTGACCATCTCATTTTCCTGATCTACCTCCAAATGTGAATGTCCATTTTTGTACAAGACCATGAAGAACCTGGCCAACAGGTATTAAAGCACATGCAAGCGCTGGGACAGTCCTGGGACCTGTGCATTGCGTCGCGTCGGTAAATGAATGCTCCGTGAGGAAAGTGGAGGAGTTTGCCTGTTCCCTAAGCTCAGAAAATATCATTTTTACATGATGGTGAGATGGTAATGCCAGAAATCAGGGGAATATCAAAACAGGAATGAGTTTTGCAAAGGTTTATACTTTGCTTGTCTTTATTAACTGCTGCTGTTGAAACTTTTAACAGCCCCTCTGGAAATTGGGCGGACAACAGGGAAAAGCGGCAAGGATCATAATCTTCTGAAGGACGCCATAAAGATGAAACTAGAGCTCCCACTGAATTACCCTTCTTATATATGCACACATTATAACAGAATTAGTAATTGTCATGATTCACCAAAATGACAGTTTCTTGCCCAGCGTGATTTAATGGGCTGGGTGTTCTCTGCCCAGGGCTGGCACCTCAAATACTGGATTTATGAGCTAGCTCACTAGCTGAAACTCTGTAAGCTCCCAGTTTTTAAAACAAAAATCCTCGAATAATCTCGGCTGGTTCTCTTACATTTGGAAGAAGTGGTGGAGGAGTAAAAGGAGTTCCATAGAGTAGACCTGCAGAAATGTTTCTAACGTTAATATCTAATAACCAGTACAGCCACCACTGCGATATTGAGGCATCAGGGAACTGCATTATTTTTCATTTCTCTCTATATGAATTTAATCAAAAAACCACTGGAACTTATTTCTTTTCTCTGAAGGACTTCCACCAGGTGCTGTTAGCCCAGCTTTATCTCTAGAAGGTCTGTTACAGTGTTATAAAAGACTGATGAGAAAAGGGAATTTTCCTACTAAAATGAGAATAAATCATCATTTTTCATTCTGTAAGACCTGCTCATACAAATGGGCTACAACTACAGTGCAAAGAAAAATTGCTTCATGTTACTGCTTTAGTCACAGAGTCCAAACTGCCTCTGGAGGTTGCAGGTTGAGGCCTGTCCTCCAGGTGCTTTCTTGGGCTGAGCTTGCAAGCCCAGCGTGCCAGCTAGAGAACAAAGTAATTTCCTTTTTGCAGCTGCAGGACTCTAATGGCTGTTAATGGCATAAGCACAACAGCTGGGGCTGTAAAAGCCAAAGAGAGCTTCAATTTTAGCAAAGACTGATACGGTTGGTGCAAGTGCTGGTGCTCTCCAGTGCTGAACAGTGAAACGGGGTAAAGGGTTGGACCTCTGGGAAGGCAAAGGGCACTGGGCTGGAGCTGGCTCCTTCCCAGGAGCTGGGGAAGGCTGCCCTGGGAGCCTGAATCTCTGGGGTTTGAGTAGAGGCAGGGGCACTCAAGGGTTAACTGATGGAATTTTGCAGCAATGTTCCTATAATAGCAGGGAAATGGATTCAGGGACTCCAGAGGCTCCCTCTATTTCCTGCCTTGGAATTGCTGAAGGGACTGAGTTAGTCTTGCCCTGGGTTCCTGCCCAGCTGCAGACTTTGGGATATCCTGCATCCAGGATTCCAGCCCAGACTGTCAGAGGTATTTCAGCAACACAGCAAGCTGCTGAGATATTCAATATAATGAACTTTGTCACTGTAATGGCCACACCATAAAATGATAACAGATCCAAACAGTATTTTTTCTACAGGAGACAGGCCTTAGGTTTAGCTGAGATTATCACCTGGTTGACAAGCAGCTCCTTTAAAGTAAGTTAATGTCTGTTGGATCACTGAAGAGTCAGGCACAGAGTTGTGCAGGGAAAAATCTGGAAAATTATTTTTTTCGAGAAGCAGAGCCATTTCTTACTTCTTAGGAGATTTTTCTGGCTTATTCATATTACCTCCACTGCTGGAGCATATCCACCTACTGCTGAATATATAAGTACACTATATACTGTGCTTTTGCAGAAAGAGCACAATGTTAATCCAGGAACCGAGAATGAGGCTGTGGTCTTTTCAACAATGTCTTAATTTTTATTGCAGTAAATATATGTCCTAGAAAATTATTCCATTTTAAAGCAGGTTCTTTTATATTCCACATACATACAGCCAACATAAAATCTAATTGTGCTGACACCGTCTGTTATGACACAATAAATCCCTGACACTGTGTATTACATTGAGAATCGTATGTGGGACTTGACTGAACTCAAGGTTTAGTGAAATCATTAACCATGAAAGAAAGGAAAAAGGAAATGAAAGGCATGGGTTGTCCTTCCCACCTGCCAGATGCTGGTCAGTCTGCTTCTCTATGCCATGGTATCCCCTTCAGGAAGATGGTACAAGCTATCTGACCCCATAGGAATATGTGGTACAAGTACAAAATATTGTCATAAAAGTACTAATTCTCATGGGTGTTGTATCTAAGAGGGACTGTGAATTCATCGTGATTTATGCCTGTGTTATGTTTTACAGCTTGCCCTGTCATATGGACAGTTTGGTGATGAGTAGACTGAGACTGCAATATTTGGGAAAGCTGTATCTAAAGAGCTTTTGTACGTTAAGTGGAAGACCAAAATGTGTATGTCCCAATGCTCATTTTTTCAAAAACCAGCTCTCTTCTTATTCTAGAGTAGCAAAGACAGGTTTGCAATGCCCTCCAGCTGAATCTGCCACAGAGGGCAAGACTCAGCCTGTCATTAGGATGCAGTGTATGGAATTCCCTCTTGTCCTCCAAAGAATTATAGGCTACATTTGGAAAGTCCCACCGAGACACTGCAAGGTCCAGGAAGCTCCTTTGCTGCATTGCTGTTGCTGAGCTGTAGCACAAAATTTGACGTAGGATAATCTTTCTATAATCATCTTAGCTGCAGGAAACGTTGGGGAAGGTTCCACTGACGTGTTGAGCTAATGTGGAATCAAGAGACAAATGTCAGGCACTGACTCTTACCATTGTATTGTAAAATGACTGAACTAGTGACATCCCTGTCTTTTATCTGCTTATACAGCACATGTGGTAGGGAGGCCAAGGAATTCCTCTGATCGTGCAGTGAAACGCTCTCGTGTGTGCTCGGTGGTGGTGGCTCTGGCAAGCAGACAGGGCTGCCCAGCTGGGTTCCAGAGATGGATGGACTCCCTCCTCTCAGAGCAGATAGCTAATCTGCTGCAAGCATGCTGAGAAGCACGCAAATATAAAGCTGCTGTTGTCAGCTTAATGTTGTCTCACATAAAATCTTTTGCTATATAAAAAGGCTAGAACATAAATTTATAGCTGCCCAAAAGCCATTCTGCCCAGGCAATATCCATACCCAAGAAATTTTATGTTCAATCAAAGAAATGAAAACTACTTACCATGGCAACCTTGGCATCAGTGATAGCTCTCAGGTAGGGAATGATCCTTCAAAGGAAGGAACGTGCTTCAGAATGTTTTTTATGTACCCACATGTCAGCTTCATTCCTACAACCTGGTTTGTAGAGACCTTTGAAGTCTGTGAACATGAGACTCTGGGTCTCTTGGCCTCGATCTCCTACTTCCCGACAGCAGAGCTGTGGGCGCGATGTTTCGATCTGTCTCGCTCTTTAGCACCTCGTGCGCTTTGGGGGCAGTTATCAGCAGCATCTGCTCCAAGCCACGCTGAGATCTGGCACCTGAGATGCTGCAGCTGAGACATGCAGGCATGAAGTCATGCACTGCCTCTTGGAGTGAGGGTCTCTGCTCTTCAGAACTCAGAAAGTGCCAATATGGATTCAGACTGGTGTCCACAACATCACTGTAGACTTTCTTCTCTCTCTGAAAGTACTGAATTATTTCATAGCATAATATATCAAGAAATGGGAATGAAGAAATACATCTTCCAGACTTTTGCCCTTATTCCTGGTTACTGAGTTTTAAGCATTCTGTTCGTGCTGCTTCAAGGACAATATTAATATGTGGCTTATTTCACTACAGAGCTGTCTGCAAGTGTTTGCAGATGTGCACCATTATAAGGAGCTTCACCTCACAACTCTGTGGTTTTCAGGTCTCATTATTTGTTTGGGGTTTCTTTTTCTTTTTCCTCTGAAGTGAGAATATTTCATATTTTAATTTCTCCCATTCTTTTTGTTTACAATATAAACTGGAGAAAGAAGGGGGTGTGAGTCCAAGACTAGTCCCTTGTGATATAAAAACTCATCCTTCCCTTCAGTAATCTTCCAGCCAGCTGCTACCTGAAATGCTCAAAGTAGTGTCTTTAAAATAGGTAACGAGAGCTGCCTGCTGGTTATGCTTCTCAGTGCATGGTGGCTCTTGGTGGGAAGCCCCCCCAGACACTCTGGGAAGTGGGGAAAGTGAGGAAGAATCATTATTTTGCTGCCTGCTCTCTGTTTGGCTGTACTAGTTCAGTGGTGGCACAATGACTTGGCATCAATGTCCTCCACACAAATGGCACCAGCAAAAAGAATAGTGGAGAATCCTTGGTATTGCAGAAACAGGAAAAGGGGCTGGTGGGACCCCTTCCTGACAGAGGTCAAAAAGCCATTGAGACTGGGACTTCTGGCATCTGACTCCTCTTTGTCGCACTACTTCAGCCTCTCTGCCTCCCTGAGAAGCCACTTCCTCGCCTGTGTCTCCTCCAAGGGGCTAATGGCACTTGCTTCTTTGTAAAGCCCTTTGGGATCTTCTTTTGGAGGAACTGGTTATTATTCTATGAAGTTCCCAGGGTTCAGTTATATTTTTAATAACTTGTATGTGTGAGCACTCGGAGGCAAATCTGACTCTCAGATTGCTCAACAGCATCGCAGTGAGCTGAGGCTCTCTGCAGGGCCAGCAGCCTGTGGCACGGGCAGCGAGTGCGGGCGTCACCTCCAGCCTCCGGGGCTCTTGTGTCAGATAATTTCAGTAGCAACCATCTTGTGCATAGTGAGTTTTCTTCTTCTTCTCTCAGGAGAGATGCCACAATGATTATTACAATGTTATTTATCCTTTCTTGGGCTGTGAAGTTGTTGAAGCAATTATTTCATAGGTTGCTTTTTCTTACTCTGGATCAGAATCGGCCATCCCAATTAGGAATTAATGTGCATAGATGGAAACACTGCAGACAAACTCAGCCTAAGACAGGGAGTCAGCAGGGGAAATTTCAGCCCAGATGGTTTCAGTCTGGAAAAGTTACTGACAACAGAAAATAGGGTCTTGTAATGAAAAATGTCAGGCAGTCATGCTCATAGACTGGCCTGCCTTCAGGTGGGTATTCATGTAACCAAATAACAAGATGGGCATTCTTTTTCTTTTTGCTCCCGTTAATTGCTGTGCTGCTGCAGACAGGCAATGCAAGTTACCAGGAAGGGCTTTTCCCATCCTGTTTCAAAGCTTCTGAAATGTCATTGACTCTGGGAAGAGGGAAAAGGAGAAACCCTTCCACCAGAATTTGCAGTGTATTTAAAGGGTTATTTTCCATTCTTCATGCCTATCTCAGGACTGTGTTGTATTCAGACAATGCCAGCTCTTCTGCCTCTCCTGATCCGCTGCCCAGAACATGGTGTTATTTCAGACAGGCTGGGAGTTCTCCTTGTTAAAGTAGTTCTTCTACTGGAGCTCACATCCAGCTGGATCCCAGATAATTTGGTCAGAAAAATCGGAATTGCAGGAAAACACTGAGTTTATTCCCACTCTTCATTTTTTATTGTCCCTCCCCTCCTCTCCACAATATTTTAATCTGACCCTGATCTGACCCAGTATAATTCAGCAGGAACATATGCAGCACCTTGTTCTGCAGTTCCCCATATGGCGCAGTGAGGGAAGGAAAGCTGGTGCCAATTGCAGATCCAATTATAGCCAAGCAAGGTTGCTCCATTATTGCATTTGAAGCCATAATTAAATTTGCTAACCGTGAAGAGGTGCCAAACTTGCCATTTCTTTGGAATATGGGACATCTGTTTAGTGCTAGTGCTAACACGGGATTGGAAAGGAAACATCAAAACTTCCATCAGATTCTGCTCTTTCATTTCTCCATTAAACAAAAAAAAATCTTCCAGTTAGTAGCTTCTCAGTTTCAGTTTTACATTTCTTGAGGCATTTCTGAACTGATGGTTGCACAAGCTCTGCCTCCTGTTCCGGAGCTAACACACCCCGTGGTGTTTCGTGTGTGCACGTTGGGGTGATGCAGCAAAACGGCTCCTGTTGAGCCGCCTCTGTGCACAGGAGCTCGTGTGCTCTGCCCTTACCCATCCTCCCAGTCCTTCCTCCTCATGGTTCCTTAACAGATTTTCTAATAAATAGTGGTGGTTGGGTTTGTTTGTTTGTTTTAAATGACAGCATCTTTAAGTGTGACCAAGTTTTGCAGTCAGAGCAGCCTCACACCATTTGCTTTGCCCTGCCCCGTGGTGTTGCATGCCCTTGAGTTTCTCTCTCTGCCCGGACTCTGCCCTGCCTCTGCGCAAAGCTGCCCTGAAGGCAAAACCATCCCTCAAGGCTTGGTTACCCCTGCAGGCTTTTTGGGTGAATTCAAGAGCTCCTTGCTGTCTGTTGCTACCACCACCTCACACGAGTTCAACATGGGACAGGGTTTCTGATGGGAAACCCTCACGCTGTGCAGCCTTGTGTCGCCTTTCCCCGCAGGCGTGCGCTCCCCCAAATTCCTGTGCTAAACTGCAGATTTTTCTTGCATCTGGCAGCATTAAAAACACACGTGTACCTTGAAGTACCTGAAGGGGTGACCTTTCTGCTGTGTGATCCATTGATTTCAGTGCAGTGTGAGACAGGTTTTGTCCCTACTGGCCCTTCACAGCCTCGAGTCCGTGGTGACCAGGTAAATGTAAGGCTGAGAACCTCTGTGTGGTTGAGAACAAACTTCACAGCAAGGTCAGGGCAGGGGTGCCATGCCCCTGGCCTGATCTGAGTAGGGTAAGACAGAGGATGAACTCCAGCAGATGCAGAGTAATGCCAACATGTGAAAGCTTTGTGTGTTTTAGTGGTAGAGAGAGACATGAGCAGCAGGTACTGTGTTTACTGAGCAGGCACAGCGATGAGTGTTGCCCTTTAGCATTTCAGCATCCAGGTCTTTTGTGTGGGAGATCCAGCTCTGTGCTTTGACACTCAGCTCCAACATCACTTAAAGGAGACTCAATACATGTATCTGTCTTTATGTTTTTCTCCTTCACATGCCTTCTACTTCCCTTACAGTTGTTGAGAGCTGAAATTACTCGCTCTTAAAATGATAGCACAATTTGCCAAATGGAATGTCAAAATACATGGGGGAGTTGCATACACTCTCTTGGTGTATTTTTCCCCCAATGAGTTAATGTTTTTTATGAGTTAATGTCCTTATTGTTAATACACAGTCTGGTTTTTAAAAAAAAAAGAAAATATAGCAAGTCTGTGTAGGAGGGAGAAAAATGCAGCAAGGTTCAGGTAAAATGTCTCAAGAGATTCAGCTGGAGACAGAATGATGGATTCAGCCGTTCATTCCCAAAGTATATAATGGCTGTAAGAACAGGCACTGAAAATATTCTAAATTAAAACATGGATTTCTGTTATCACCTTCAAATGGCAGGTGAGAAATGCGTGAGGTTTAGGGTTGAAAGTGCATATGTTATGATCTGGCCCATAAGGACACCATTTGCTGCTGACATATCAAAATGCAATGTAATTATGTTTCTAATCAGACATGCATGTTTCATAATCAAATAACACTTCCAAATGCATTTTTCTTCTTAGACTTTTAGGGAGAGAGAGAGATACAACCCGAGCCCCAAGAGACTGCAGTACAGATATATTTATAAGTACTTCTGAGCATGCATTTGGCTGGCAGCCTCAGAAGTGAAAAAAGAGTATCTGGTGGTTCGGAGCACCTGCCTGGAAAGCGAGATTTCATAATTCTCATCTTTCCCCTCAAGCAGTGGGTCCACAGATAAACCAGGTAACGCCTTGGCTCTTTTCACTGGGCAGCTAGAAATTGTAGTTACTCACCAGAGTGGGAGTAGTTAACAGCAGTTTCTAAAATCACAGTGTACTCGTCACAATTGCGCTCAGTATTAGGAAATGTTTAAAGACTACAACAAACAAATTCTGCATCCTGGGCAAATCACTGAGCGCTGTTATGAGTAAGGTCTGGCAATAAGTTGGTTGAGTTTAGAGTGAGACTTTTGCCCTGTCCTGTTTCAAGAGGCAGCATTACAAACACCTGTATCAGCTGATTCCATCCAAACCAAAAGTTTTCTCTTTGCCTCTGCAAAAAGCTGTGCAAAGCTTTAGAGCACTCCAAATGGTTCAAATTAAAAATACCCTGTTTTAATCGCACTAGCCCTTACATGGACTGCTAATGTGATGTCAACATTCTCTAGCAAATAAACTTTCAGTGAAGCCATAAGGGATCTGCAGACCTCCACAGCATCATTACTGCCACCGTGGCCATTGGTGGCCAGTGGATGCTTCAGCTGGGGAGCCGTGTCTCTGGCACATCAGTCCTTGCAGGTTGTGAGTGGACATGTGGTCATACTTCAGCAGATCGCTTCATCAGGGGGTTTGTTTGGTTTAACTTGGAAGGCATGAAATAGAAGTACCTTGATTTAGCAGAGAGCACTGCAGGAGGAACAGAGAAACAGTTTTTGTGAGCTTGTATGTTCTGGACTCCGATAGCTACTGGAAAATATTATTGAAACTTAGCAAAATGGATTATCCAAGCTTTTTGTTCAATTGCTTGACTTCGGGGGGGAAGTCCTGTGAACCAATACTATCCCATTATACCAGGCCAGATGACATTACAATAAAACTGATGTGTTGAATAATATCAAGAATCAATTTTTATGCTTGGAATTAATTTTCTGAATAGTGATTCACTGAATGTTGCCATAATTACTGCATTCCACATAAACCTTTTAGTGCATCTCTTTTAGGGCTGAATTTACCTTACAGTTAGAGCTCCACTTTTAAGTGCTCACCATCGCCAGCTGCAGCCAGAATTTCAAGAGCACATTTTTAACACTGGCACCAAGAACATGGTCAATGCATTTCCAGATCTAAGGAGTTCACTGTACTTTTTAAATTTCATTTGATCCCCACTTCTTTAAACAAAAGTTAAGTAACTTCTGGTTTGTTTTCTGGGCTTATTGGTATTCCCAGAACACTGAACTAAGACCTGAGCCTCACAGGCTCGTTCCTGTCTGTTGGAATGGGAAGGTGACACAAGTTTTCTCATACAGGTTTTTCAGTGAGCACCTTAAGATGGAGCATTGATTGCACATTCTGCCCCCATGCTGTCTTTGTCTACAGGAGAGTTAGCATTCCTGGTGTCACTCAAAGTGAACTTTTACTGCCCCAAACAACCTATTTCTGTAGCAAAGGTCAGATTTGTTATCTATCAGTATGTAGCAGCACAGCAGAATAATGAGTTGCCACAATGAACTGGCCTTTTTACCTTCTGAATGGGCTTCTAAATCAAGCAGAGGGAGCATTGACTGGAAATCATTGGGTCTGTCTACTTGAAAGGTCATATTCTGAAATACTGCAAGCTCATTTCACCCTGGTTTATATAGTGAAGCAGACTCTGACACAAAAGCCACCACCTACACCAGTTGTCCAGTTCTCTAGCCTTCTTGGGATTTGCAATAGTAATGGAAAAAAAAGAAAGACTACTTGGGTCTGTCACAGACCTAAATTAGTCAAGGAGAGATAGGAGACAATAATGGTTTGGCTTTTTTTAATTTAATTTTTTTCCTTTGTGGCAAAAGCCACCATAGCTGGCAGTGACTTTCCTTAGAGAAAGCACATGCTTCCTTGAAGTCCAAGGAGAGTTGCCTTCCTTGGCCAGCGGTGGAGCCTACCACAGCCCATGTGTGGGCAGTACATCTTGCCAGGCCTTGCTTTCACAAGTAGTTTATTTTGTCTTGCTCAATACCGAGTTAATTATACCCATTTCTTCCGACCTTACTTCTCAGTTCTAAGGCTCTTCTCTTTACTCTCCTCAGTCAAGACAGGGAACTTCTTAAATGCAGGGATGCAACTTCCAGTGTAGCCAAAGAAGGATGTGCACTTCTCATAGTCTCTTGGCATGTGACAGCAGTCTCTGGTTTTCAAAGTTAAATGTTCATTGTCTTTGTCACCTGGAGATGCAACATCCTTAAGTGCATAAAAGCAACACTCAACATTATACAAGCGAAAAATAAACTTCAGTAACTGGTAAATTAAGCTCTTAATAAATACAACTGCTGTTTGGGCTGTTTTGGAAGGGTGCTTGGCCCTTGGCATATGGATGAGCATCTGATATTGGCAAAAAATTCTGTCTTTACTTTAATTCCTGTTTTCTTTACAGATAAGCCAAACAAAGTTCATTGTCAGTGGCATTTGAAACAAACCGAATTCTGATGCTTAAGTGAGGAATATCACTCTAGACAGGGTCCAGTTCTCTACCTGAAATTGGCTTTGCACTGCTGTGTTATTTACCTTTATGATGTTGTGTCAATACACCAAGTCTTTCCCAGCAGCCATAAAAATATTTAATTTGCTGCTGAAAGACAATGCTATGACTTGCAAAATATCCTGAGCCTCTGCACCTAAGAATTTAACCTGAGTGAATTTGTCCTCCTGACACAAATCCTTGTCTGATGGAAGGCAATTTCACTTCTTTGGTGCAGGAGACAGAGCTTTTTTGGCTCCTGGTCTGAGGCTGCAAAGCAAAGTACTAAGAGTAAATGATTACCACAGACCTTTCCATCTTCCCTGTCAAACCTACCAGGCATCTCTGAATTACTCCTTTCTCCACTTAATACAGAGCAGTGGGTAAAAAAAAACCCACCACAAAATAAAACAAAAAACCTCCACCCACATGCACCCCTTGAAAACAAAACAGAGAGCTCCCTGTCTCACCCGGCGCTCTCCAGAGGCAGGATGAAAGCAAAAGAGATAAACCGTGTCTGACAGATGTTAATGAAACGCAGAGACTCGTGTTAACGAAGCTCTGGAAGCTGGCCAGCCTGTCGTAGTTAGGACTTTATAAGCCAAAGAGAAAAGGAAAGGACACTGAGAATTTAATCTCTTTTCTAAAAAGTATCCTTCTTTAAGGATGTTTGTGAGAGTTTTGTCTGGTTGTCACAGGGTACCTTCATGGACACAGGAGCAGGAACCCTTACCTCCTGCGAGGCAGAGTGCCCTGATGACAGTGCAGCTTGGTACCAGCACAGCTCCATCCAGATCTCCGTATTAAATCCTCCCGGAGCTCCTTGGGGAACAGTTTCAAAAGGTCAGTAAGAACCACAAATTCCAAATGGCAGTTCATTAATTTGGTTCAAAAAAAGTGGCAGGGTTTTTCTCTGTTCTCCCCCTGTAGATGCTACCCAAGCAGTTTAGAGTGACGCTGCAGAGCAGCTCTTCCCAGGGACACCCAAAAAACCCGCCCGCTTTTCTCTGCAGGGCTGTCACCTGGTGGCATGGGTTGCTCTTGCTGGGAGCAATACCAGACTGTGCCTGGCTGCTTGAACTAGATTTGTGTTGCATGCAGCCCATTTTTGTTTTATCTGCCATCACCCAGGGAGATTATGATATTTAAATGTATTACATTTGAAACAATATTAGGAGGAATAAAATATTAAACTAAATTTAATATAGAGATAAAGAAATGTGCACAAGGTAAAATGCTAACTTTAAATATTAAAATAAAAAACAACCTAAAACAAGTTGAGGGAACTTGTGGATCAGCAGTCTCAAGATTTATTTCATATTATTATATTAACTTCAGGATTTAAATTTGGCTTTTGTTCCAAGTAGACTCCTTAAGGAGTTGTGGCTAATTTTCAACATACTTAAAAGTGTACACTGAGCCCTCCCAAAAGAGTAATTTCATTAATTGCTTAGCACTGCTGCTGCTTGGACTTATAATCCTTTTTTTAAATTACAAAGAGTATTCAAGCCAAGACATCTTCCCTACATGAAGCGCCATAAAAGATTACCCTCTGATTCTGCTGCTGCTGTTGACACAGTGGTCCTCTGCAAATTTCATGATGTTTCTGGAAAGGGATCTGTTTATAATAATATTAATGTACACATGATCCCTACAAGCCTTCACTTTAATCTTAGTTAAATAGCCAAGTTATTAAGTAGTAATTCTTGGTGCTAGAAAAACATCTTCATCCCATGAGAAAACACGGGAACAGGGGATGTTTAAGACACTGGCATTTTAAAGCTAATTTAAGGAGGATTTATCACAATTAGAAGAAGAGATAACGAGGGATATATGCAAACTGTCTGGCTAATAGTGATCCACGTGTGACCACTGTCACCAAGGTGGAGCACGGGTTAGAAGGGCGAGCTCCTGCCCTGCTGCAAACACCGGTGTGACTGCCAGGGCACAAGCTGAGCATCTCCAACATCACTTTCCGGGGAATCCGTGTGAGAGCAGCTGCGAGTGGCATTTAATAGCCCAAGACAACTGAAATGGTATTGAAAAGAGAAGTTCTGTGGCTTATGGCGATATAATTAACCAATGAACCCTGCCTGCTGCTCTGGTTTACCTACAGAAATACCTAGGACAAGTGTTACCGACTGCACTTGTGAAAGGTAACACTCAAGGGCAGCCAAAGGTCTTGCCATGACTCTGAGAAAGAGTGGGGATGTTTTCACATGTACTATCATTGTTCACACAGCTAATCATGTGGAAATTATTTCTTTCCTCAATGTATATTAATAAAAATGGTTCAATTTTCAATATATTTGAAACATGCAAGAAATATCAGGAGTCTCTGTCACTGCGTACTGACCTGCTGTGCACAGTAAGTAAATCTTCCACTGGGTTTGACTTCCAGCAGGAGTCTGTGGAAGGATGTGTCACTGTAACTGTGCACTTATTTTTGCATAGCAGATTTGTACCTTCCTGGAATAGACCTGAGTCAGCAGCAGCATCTGGTATCATCAGAAAGTCCTAAACAAATATAGTATTAGATCAATCTGTTCGCCCTAGAAGAATTTTAGTTCCTTTTGCTGTTTCTATTTATGGGGTGGTTGTTCTTTTACCACGTACAGCTTGCACAGTGACACAGATAAAGAAGCAGAACAAATAAGCTGGGGTTTTTTTCTCATTTAAGAATCTAAGTTACTAAATAATTTAAGCATATGCCTAAACTCAGTGGGTTTTAATAAGATTTAGCCACATGCTGAAGGTAAGTAGGTACTTAATGCCTTTTGAAAAAAAATGATATCTCAGGAAAGCACCTAATGATCTAATAGTGCCTTTTTTCTGTATTTAAGAGGTTTCACTTCAATGCACAAGCGTGGTATTAACCTTCTGAGATCACTCTAGTTAGTTCTTTTCCATGCTGCAGAAAGAGGGAGAGCGAGGGAGACGGCAGTCATGGTTTGTCCATGTTTTTATATATTTTATAATGGCAGTGATCCTTCAGTCTCCTGTCCCAGCTTAATGTCAGAGCCAGGCACTCCTGCAGGCCTGGCAGCTGTATCTGGATAACCATCACTCTTCCAGTTCCACACAGAGCTGCTTCAAAAGGTGATTGTTTTCCTCAGCTTAGGATACCACATTAACTTGGGTACTAGAATTTCATGGCCAGGGGTCACCTCCATGAATAAAATTTCATGACAGTGTCCTAGCCTGTCTTTGCTAAGCTGAGCATGCTGTTAGCCTGGCTCCACTCTATAAAACCACAGCACATGCAGTACAGTAGGTTAATGATTGCATGAGTGGAACTACTGTTACCTTCTCAGATGAAGGTTATCAGCTTTGACAGCGTTTGCTGGTGTCCAGTGAACCAGAAGCCATATTCTAAGAGCACTTGCCACTTTACTGTCTTACTGCCAAGGCAATTCATGAGCAGTTTGTGAGGAAAAAATGTGAGCAGGGCTGAGGAGGACACATGAAATTTTGGATGAGAAAAAAAGCCAGAGTCTAACTGCAGCTCAAGCACCCTGCTCACAAGGTGATGGTGCACTAACTGAATCAAAGCTAAGACTAAACACTACTTGAAGATTATTACATTCAAGTGAGACCAGTTAAAAAGTGAGCACTAATTTAGAGCTGGTGACCTTGAGCTGTGAGTGTTGTATCATCAGATGCAGCTGAGTGTGGATTTGGCCCAGCTGAGGGATAGGTGTAAACTCACAGTAAAGAAATTATAAGTAGCAAGGCGCTGCATGAGAAGCTCTGTCTGCCTTGCTTTCAGCCCTCATTCCCCACAAAATCAGACAATTGATGGTAAATGCACAACATCTTGTCACCCATGGGTGGTTAGAGAACTCCTAATTGAAAGGGGCTGAGGTAATTCTTGCCTAGTGGATGAAACACTAACTGTATCTCAGTGCATTTGTGTGTAGCAATGGAAACCATAATTTATCTGGGATGTCAGGAATGACATTGCTTTTCATTAACCTTAAATAATGTTAGGAGGCCTTGCTCTACTACTGTGTAGGTGCATGTACAGTCAATTTTTGTGCATATACATAGATACAGAATTAAGACTGTTGGAAATTCCTCAAAACCTTGCTGGGAGAAACCTGTTAAGGGCTTATAGCAGGTATTTATTTAATGTTTAAAAAATTCAATAGACTCCAGTTAATCTGCCCTCTGGTAATCCACAGAACAGTGATTGAGCCAGACACTTAGCTGGTGTAATGTAGTGAGGCTCTTCTGAAAGTGATAGTCAGGCTGCTACTCTAAGATATAAGAGGCTTAGGCTCAATTCACTAATTTACCACAGATCTCTTGTGTAACCTTGGGCAAATTCCTTATATCTAGATGAAAAAAAGAGTTTACAGGCATGGAGCAAAGTTCGAATCCTGACGATGCTCAGACTTCCCACCCGGTGCGTGAGGAGAGCAAAGCCCATTGATGGAGTGCAAAACGAAAAACACAGTGGCTGGACACTAAGGAGACACCTCAGCATCCTCACTGAATTTCTATGTGGCTGTAGGAACCCAATGCCATGAAAGAAGGCGTAATCCTACATATCTCCAATGACAATCCTCATCAGCAGCGGAGCACCTGGTTTCTTACTGCAGGTGTGAACTAGTGGCCAAGCCCTTCAGTTCAGTCATGGCAAAACACTGAGTGGGCAGGTGTGGGAGCAAAATTTTCCAGTCTGTGGCCAAGCCACAGCTAAGAGCATGTTTCAAGCATCAGATCTCTGGAACTAGGTATCAAAAGAGGGACTTGGGAGAAATTAATGACTCTAACATTTAATCTTTCTATTGTTGCTTCACAACCTCAACGTGGAATGGGAAGGTAAATGCATTAAGGAGGAGAAAGCATTCAGTTACTGTAGCAATGGGAACCATATAAGTAGCTAAAATTAATAGATGCTGTCATTGATAATTGCAGAGTTTGAGCACCAGAGTGCATTACAGGTGAGTATGGTGGAAAGGTTTGAGCTCTGCAGAGTTAATAGTCTGATCTCTGATCCATACAGGGAGAGCTGTCTGGGGGGCCGTTGTATGGAGAAATGCCAGACTATAAAGGTCTGTCCTGCAGACAGGATTGCAGAATAGGCACCTTCACAGCAGTGATGCAAATACAGGATGCAGATGCTCTGTAAGCAAGTGGCCAAGTAAGTGGTGATGTCAGCAACCTTTTTGTAGCTTTGTGTTTCAGTTCTTGATGGAAGAAATCTTTACTGGGGACACAGTTCCAGGAATAAGTGGATGGAAAACATTTCAGGGAACAATTCTGTCATAAGAAAGGCTGGAGAAGTGCACCTGGTAACAATTTTAGAGGCCAAAAGACAACGAGAAACAAGCAAGAGAAAAATATTAAATGAAATGAGAAATATCTGGCAGGTCTTCTGTGAAATTAGAGAAAATATTTTGGGGCAAATTCTTCAGAATTACCACTGAACAAGTATCTAAGGAAGGTGAGCGTGTGAGCTTGCATGTGGTACATCAGGAAACAAGTTTCATGCTTCCCACCTGCAGATACTGCTTTGTCAATGACATCTCACCATGAATTGAAAAGTTTTTTGCTCTCTGTTACTCTTGATAACATTTTCTCCAGCCTCATCTTCTCCCTCTGTTCACATTTGACCAAGGACAGATATTGATACCCACTTTGACCATCCTCTGACACAAAAATCTCACTTGAGAGAAGTGTGGCAATTAATAACTTACTTATTGCTGGATCACAAAAGCTCCTTGAAGTAGGACTGCCAAAAGGCAGGGACTCACCAAGTGTGTCAGCAGGAGCCCAGCACTGTCCTTAGTGGTGAGAACAATCTGCACTGAGTCTATCGATAACTCCTGGCAGTAGGCTTTGCATAGAACAAAGCACAGATAGGAGAGCTCCAGCCATCTTCATCTGGTCCTTGTGTACAAGGCAAGAAGAAAAGGCAGGAGTGGTTAGTGCTCTGCAGCTGGAATATTTTCCTTATTCACTGGATGTGCTGTTAAACTGCACAGTCCCAGCCAAAACAGCGTGAACTCCCCTGGGTTCCCTGTCTCTGCAACGGGGATTGTTCGGGCAGGGGTTTCCTGTCCAAACTGGTGGTCCTGAGCAGGCATTTGCACCATCCAGCACAGGTGTAACGAGTTGGTCCTTTTCCCTCTCCCTGTGACCTCTGACAGCTACTTCTACAGGCAATGCAAATACCCCTGTCCCTGCTCCTCCCTGCCAGAGCTGGTTCAGTGGTTCCCCAGAGCAAACACGGACCGTGGCAGAGCAGGAACCGGGCTCAGGTTTCCCGGATCCTAGCCTGGCTTCACAAAGACTGCTTTCATGCTGGAGTTCAGCAGTGGTTTTCAGAAAGCATCTATGCAAAGCCAAGGATTGTGATTCTTCTAAGCTGAGGGGTCAAAAGTAGAGTTCGGCTCTGAACTTCATGCACCTTTTCAAGCAGAGCCATGTGTACAATTCATCAGTCTTTCTGCTCACAAGATCAGAAGTAGGCAGTGCACATAAATGGATGTCATTGCAAGGGAAAATGAGTGTCCTGAGTTACTAGAAAAGATGGAAGAACTTTGCTCATTTTCAGAACTAACCACATTAGTAAGCAGCAACAGACTTGGCCTAACGATCTGGTATGGGAAGACTTGTGACATATTAATCATGGTAGAAAAAGCAATTCTTGGAGGCTCTTCCTCACAGCTGTCTTCATAACAAACAGTTCCAATAATTCTGATACTCTTCTACTGCATTAAATATTTCAGTAAAAAGTTTCTACATTGCTGCCATTGGTGCAACATTGCCCACTGATAGCTGTGGTGAAAAGCCAAGCACAGACAAGCTGGAATTTCTAGTTTGCCTACAGGACATGTGCTGTCTGTTAGAGTGAGCATGCACAGTGCATCCTAAACTGTTCTCTGCTTTTGGGAGTACCAGTGGGATTCCTGCAGCGTGTGAATTGTACCTTTTAGACATAATGAGAATTGTTTCACACAGCATTAAATTACTGGTAGCTGCATGGTCTTGCGAGTGCCAGGGCTCCAGCTCCCTGGGTGAAATGTACAGCACGGAAATGTTTGCCAAAAACATCAGTGTGGAGATGCAGCCAAAGCAGTGAGTATATTTTGAGGTTTACAGCTGTTCTGAGCAGAGATTCAGAGCTTTTTACCTTAGGTTTCAGAGGAGCAACGAGCAATAATTTCACTCTGCTCCACCCTGATACAAAGGACGTCCTTCCTGCAATTTCTCTCCCTACTGAACTTAATTACAGTGAGCCCAGGCTCCATGACAGGTCCCTGTACAACCTCTTTGGTTTATACACGTGCTGCAAAGCCCAGTGAGCTGCAAGGCAAAGAGGCTGAACTCCATGAGAAATGTGTGTCCCTTGCTCCACAGTACTCGAGGCTTAGCATGACACAGGTGACAATGCCATAAATCTCCATTTAGACCACACACATTAATCTGTGAGTCCTAACTGTGTCCCGTAGGTCAGAGCCAAGCACACTGGACAGCAAACAGCATGCAGAGGTGCAGGGAAGTGAAAGAAATCCCAATACTTTCTGCCTTCGAAGAGGTCTCGGTCCCAACACAGGCAGACTTTGTTTCTGTGTTCGCATTAAGAAACTGGATGAACATTGGTGCCTCCCTTAGCAACAGGGAAAGAAATTCTTCAGCTTTCACCGAGTTACAGCATTGAAATCTGCATTTATTTGTTTCTACTGTTAAATGGCAGATACACAGCTGAGTCTTTCCGTTTAACGAGTTGGCAAAATCTTCCCTACATCCTCCACCCTGACAGTAGGAAAACCACTGCCTTTGAAGTGGGTCTTTTGGTGGATCCCCATAACTCTCGTCCCCACTGTTGGAAAGAGGTTTTGTTTTGGGTTTTTTTAACTTCCTGTTAGCTCTGAGGCAATTAATGTGTGGTAAAATCTGCAGCTGGTGGGGAATTTTTCCGACAAAACACCTCTGATAAGCAAATACTGATTTGTCAAAATCCAAACTGTTCCTGGGAATCTGTTTTCATTCTGGTTCTGAAATTGTCGATGTACCTGGTTCTGCATTCTCATGATTTTTTAGCTTTGATTCATTTTTTGATTGACTTGGACGAGAAGCATAGTTTGAACTGTCCTTCTGTTAAAGAAAAAACAAAAACACTAGGGAAATCCTGGGCAAAACACTTTGTCATGTTTCTATGATACTACCACATGAGAAGAATACAAAATGGCTCATTCTGAAGAGGATAAATTGCACAGGTGAGTTCAGTTTTAAAACAAACAAACAAAACACAACACAAACCCTGTAACATTTCCTTCCCTAGCAGAAAAACAGCAAAACAGAGGCAGAGAAGCTGTATCCAAATGACCCACTTCAATAACCCTCTACTGAAAGACCATTTCCTCAGTTCAATGTCGAGACTGTGTATACCATTATGAGAGATGAGATTTGCTGAGACCTTAGATAAAGACTCCTGTGGAACAGCAGAATTGATGGAGAGCTCAGAATCGTGGCACTGGCAGCTTCCTGCTTTCCTTAAAATATTGACCTGGGTAGCTTTTCAGGCCACGCCTGTGTTTCCTGTAATGCATTTATTTGATGTGAGCTAACATTTTTCTAAGCTGCTTTGTCAAGCAATTGAAGTTATTAGTAAAATTGTGACAACATTTTTTGTCCCTTGTAAGAGATGAAAATTAGTCTTTTATTTCATGTTATATATGTGCTCAGTTTGAGTAACAATAATTGTAATCAACTAGTTCTGTGATTTACCTTGGCATCACACTTTTTTTTTTAAACTAACAACCTAAGAAAATAGTGGGTTTTCTTTTTAGAGGAAAGAGCAGTAAAATGAACACAGCAAAAGCTATAAACCAAATTAAGAACACAGATTTATAAGCTTCTTTACCTTCAAAAACTAGACAGAGCAAAATCTGTCGCTACTGTTATTTTTATCCTGAGAAGTCACCCTGTGCTGCAACACACGGTGGTGGTGTGTACACTGCTCACTGCAGAACACTAAACATCCCTGAGTCATTTGTTTAATGATTCCTGAGTTTTTGTGCCAAGCACCTGCCTTTTAATTTGCTACGACCAACCTGAAACATCTGTCAATTTTTTCCCCATGAATTAATAACTCTGTAATTAAAATCCAGCAGAGACCTCAGCTGAGCCTCCTGGTTAATTAGGACAGGAGATAGCCATGTGAGCACATAGCATTGCAGTAGCTGGAGAAGGCTTGGAGCTGAACCAGGGCTCTGAGGGTGACACGGAATTATCAGTCCATGGTTTCACCATGAAGCTTTATATATCTGTCCCAGTCAAATATTGCTGAAGTTATTTAATCAGGATGCAGTGCCTGAAAACTGTTTTCTTTAATGTGCATTTTTAAAGGATCTGGGTTTAGTTATTGCTCTTCTCCAAACACTGAGGAAATGAGAAGAAACAGTGCTGAACTCAGCTCTCGCCCAGGGCTGTTTTGCACTTCAGGTGGTAGTGGGAGTGTCACGAAAGAAAAATCACCTTCTTGGTAAAGGCCACACCTGCTGCTAATGTGAAGAGGCTGAGGATTTCAGTTTCTTCCCGGATTGCCTTCTACACTGATGTATGCAGTGGTGTCCAAATAATCGAGATTGTTCCTGGTACTGAAAATATTAACTTGATGCAGGTTGATTCCTGCAGCTTTTGAAAGGATTCTTACACCACATGCTGGATAGGTAAGGATCTGGGGATTAGTTTTCTGCTTTTTGTTTTGTTTTAACACAGCAGACACAAATACTTGTTGTTATATCACATTTCAGCACTCCTATTGATGAAAACTTCTATCTGCAGACCTCATCACTTGTCAAGTTTGGGTTTTTTTAATTTTAAAAAGTGCACCAATGAATATCATAGAATTTTTCAAGCTTGTTCATTGAAGGCAAAGAAATTTGTATTGCAGCAAAGAGTGAGGTATGAAAGATTTTTTAATGAACTTCAGTAACTTGAAAACTAAATTAAACTAAACTTGTGGCACATGGTAATGTATACCGTATGTAATCTGAATGTCCTGCTGCATACCACAGCAAAAAGTGTCATGATAACTCAGAAGGCATTCCTGTTTTAATTGGGCAATTGTCTTTTACTACTGTCCAAATTCACAGAGGATCTCCTACAAAATATATTTATTTAAATAGCCTCTGATGTAAAGAGATGTTTGACCAATTCATTTATCCTTCATTGCCAGCTGAAATGTGAACCAGTTATTTGCCATTTTCCATTGCAGACAAGTTGACAGAAAAGTTCCCAACTTCTCCATATGCCAGTTTGCTGTAAATCTGAATTACTGAGTTCATACCTTATTTTCCATTCTGAGCTTGCCCTTTACACAGTGGTGTATATAGAGCAGTCGCATCCCATTCATGGGAGCACTATCTACAATTCCTGTAATTGAAGATTCTGGGAGTTTTGTTTTTCTTTATAAGTTTTCCTGTGAGATTCAAGCAGAAGACTTTACCTTCCAGTGGATAAGGTATATTTAATAATTAATCTCATGCAGGAAAGTTGAGACAAAATTCAAAATATTCTGCAGTATAATAATGATTTTGTTGTTTCTTTGTAGACTCCTTACAGATCTAGAAACCACTGCAGGAAAACATTCCTCTGGAGAGAAGCTGGGAGAACTGGGTGATGCATCTTTGTCTCCAAGAAGGTGAACTTGAGAAATGGCTTTGGTAAGTTTCCTAAATATACAACAGAATGTTTATCTCCAGCCTTGATCCAGGCAAAAAGGGGGATTGTTTCCTGAAAGGAAAGGGAGGAGAAGCAGGAAAGCTTTGGGATTAACACCACATTGTGAGGGTGGAATCCAAGAGTGAGGTAATATGTAATATCTTAAAAAAAAAAAAACAACAAAACCTGAATAGATGTAAAATACTCATTTCTGAAAGAACTTGCACTCGCTGAACCTCAGGTAAATGTGGTGTACATGGTTTTAGTTTCAAATTAGCTGTGACTCCCACAGCGTGCTATTAAAAGAAAAGTTTTTGAATTCTCAGTGTTTTGGAAGGGGAGAAGGGCAGTGACAATGTGCTGAGGCTGTGTGGTCCAGAAAATGCAGCCCAGAACTGAGTGAGAAAACTGACTGTTACCCACTTGTCAGTTCTGAAAAATACCCCATCCCTCACCCTCTTCTGCCTTTGGAGAACTGGGCATTGCACACAGAGATTGTGTTATTATCATTTTAAATAACAAGAAAGCATTATAATGTTAAAGAGCAGCATGTGGACCACCCTGTGTGTATGAGAACCCAGCGTGGCTGGTGGGGTATTGCCTTTCCGAGAGCCCACCCTTCACTCGAGCAGCCCCCGCATGGAAAATGAGGAGATCCGTTGGCCAAGATTGCCCTCTGCAGGGCACGGCCGCCTCCCTCCTCACTGCCCTGCTTGTTCCACTTCCCTACACAGCCAAATTAATTGTGCTACTGACATAATGGAGCTTGGAATTTATTATTTTTTTTCTAAATAAAATAGTAATTACTTAAATAGATATTTTGGGACAGCTCTCTCTATTCTTAGTGAGACTGGGTCCCAAACATTAATTTAATTTGCCAAGTAGCTCCTGACTAGGTTTGCTGTTATCTGAAGGCAATGAGCTAATGGAGATGATGCAGAAGGGATTTGATTTAGCCCTCTAGCTAAGTTTGTTCAGGTTGAGCTACCAGCACACGCCATAACCAGCATCTGGTCTGATGAGCTGCAGTGAGGATCCTGCTGGTTGAATCTTTGTTGTACTGGGTAACAAGGAAGAATCACACTAGAACAGACTTCTGGGGACGACTGGGAGAGTAAATGCAGCTCTTGGGAGACAGAGGAGGGAATACTTTGCAACTCCCCACCTAATCTCTGCTGAATAATGATCTTTTAAGGATCTCTCTCATTTTTAAACTAAACCAAAAATCATCACCATGGATTATAATTTCCATGTAATAAATAACAGCAAGTACAAATCAATATCATAAATCAGTTTAGGAATCTGACAGCTGTTTTAAGTATTGCACTCAATGTGTTGTGTATGTGATTCCTTGCAACTAGGACAAAAGACTAAATAAGGTAAAAGTGTAATTTTTATATATATATATAAAATTCTGAACTTTAAAAACAGCACAACTACATTGGAAAAATCTCTGCATAGCTGTAGCAATTAGGGATGTGATTTTGTATTTGTAGTTGAGGTAGCAGCATCAACAAAATCTCTACTACAAATAAAATTACATTGACAAGCTTATGTTAGTTTAATACATGTTAGCTCACTTTAATCAGTAAATTCCAATGAAAAAAGGCTTCATCAGATTTTTTTTCCCCTGAGTAGCTCAATAAAATATGCTCTCTGAAACAAGATCTGACTTGCATCACAGGTTTAGCAAGGGCTCATTTAAATAGGCCCTTATTTCAGTTTCAGTGTTAAAGAGGAAATGAAATAAACACCGAAGTTTAGAGGATGTCTTTCAAAACTCTGCAACTGAGAATAAATAAACAAACTCCTGTTTTGACAGAGGATGTCTGGCTCACAGCCAAATGACAAGACTAACAGAGGTGTGGAAAATTGAGATGCACTCATTAGAAACAGTCCCAAATGGAACCTGACAAAGCTGTAGGATGAATCCACCCATTTCCTACAGAAAGAGTAAGAAACAGACTCCGCCCCTGTACTCATTGTACGTGATCAACTTGTGTAAAAGTTCTTGTAATAACTTGCTTTTGGCAGAGATAACTCGCAGGTACACAGAGGATGTTCTTCTCCAGCCTTTACGTTAAAGCCATCCAGTAGATGGGGCCACAGAGTTACACAAAATGCGAAGGAAAGTGACACGAGTGTGTCCTGGGAAGAACTCTCATAATCAGTGCAAATAGAGCTTTGTTAATTCATGAAATTCTAATGGCAGGCAGATAGTTTATTTGGTTATATCATGTTCTGACTGTGTGGCTGATTAAGCTGTACTCAAATGCTAGTTAATATGATTCTGTGTTTGTTTGATACTGAAATAATTACAACTCTCAGTCAACAAAAATTACAGCTGAGGCTTTAATTTTCATTCATGCCACATTCATTCCCAAGTCTGAGATACAGCCACACTTATGAAGAAGCGACACAATGGAAGTCTTTGACAGTAATTGTGGCAAGAACGTCCCACATGTGGGAACGTGCATGTGGCGAGAGGAACGTGTCCGCGGTTCCTACATAATACAAAGGATGACTCTGAGTGGAACTGAACATGCACTGGTTTCCCCCCTGCTTCTTTGAGATCTGCATATCTGCTTCTGTGAAATCAGTGAAACAGAAGAACACACAGTTTGAGAAAATACACGTGAACCTTGCAGGAGCAGCGGTCAGGCCTGGCGATTTCACAGCGGTGGATGCTCACAGTGTGCTGTATGGTGTACCACAAGTTGTCACTCTCACTGCATGTGCAGTCCTTCTTTAAAATAAATTAATTGAGTGTTATCATTTAAACCAGCAAATTGCACCAGTTATCAGTGTACAGGTGTACATTCTATTTTGCTCCATTTGAAAAGCCTGATTTTCTGTGGTCTCACACCTGAAGTGAAGGTCAACACTTGCACCATAAAGCTGATCCTTTAAAGTCAGTTCTGCTTTAAGTTCTTCAAAATACCTGAAAAAAAACCCCAAAATTACCACTGGTCTTCCGTGCCACTGACCAGGTCCATGGGGGTGGGTGCTGCAAGACAGGTGGTTTTTTCCCCTTTCCGCTAAAGTTGGCGCAGTTTCCAAGTCCGAGGTGCCAAGAGCCACGTTGGAGCCTCCGGGGAGGTTCGACCCAGGTGTTGCTGAGCTTTGCCTCACGAAGTGCCAATTTCTCCTGGTTTCAGCTATTAAATCCCGTTGAGGAGATGGCTGAGGGACCCCCGACTTTGGCATGAGCTGGGGGGTTCCCCGCACACATTAAACCCTGGCCCAGGAGCAGGAGTGGGCGCCAGCGGGGTGCTCAGGGTCCGGGACAGAGGTGCCGGCGGTGCGGGGCCGCGCGCCCGGCCCGCGTTAGCGCTCTCCCCGCCGCTCGCGAGCCCCGGCACGCGGGGGCGGTGTTGCCCATCCCGCACGCGATCAGCAGCGAGGAGCCGCGACGGCACCTGGGGGCGGCTCCGCCCCGGTCCCAGGAAGGGAGCGGCCAGCGGGGCGGGAAGGGAGCGGCCCGATCCGACGGGACGGGGCTGCAGCCCCTCAGAGGCCGCGGGAGTCCGCTGGCAACGGCCATGGCTTTCGGGAAGGCTCCGGAGGACCCTTTCGGCACCGCCTTGGGCAGCCTGGTCGGTGAGTTACGAGGGGGCGCCGCGTCCCGCCTGAGGGGAGCCGGGGGGGCGCCGTTTCCCTCCCCGCCGCCCGGGCTGTGAGGGCCGCGGCGGGACGGTGCCTCCCCGCTCTTCCCGCCCGGCCCGGCGGCACTCGGAGTCCCCGGCCGGTTCTACGGCGGCTCCCCTTGGCCTTTCAGAGCGGGCGACGTTTGGAGCGCTGCAGACGGAGGAGTGGGGACTGTTCATGCACATCTGCGACGTGATCAACGCGTCGGAGGAGGGGTGAGCGGGGCAGGGGGCTGCGGGGCTGGGGGGCGCCCCGGTGTCAAAGGAACTGGCAGTGCCGTGACCGGCCCCCTTCTGCCGTGGGGAGTGAGAACAGCCGGTTGTCTCGGAGGTAGCACGGGGCCAAATCGATCCGGCGGGTGTGACGCGTGTGAAGTTGCCCAAAACGAGCTAGCAGCAGGGAGCTATTGGTATCTTTGGTTCCTGGGCGAGAGTTTTGCCTCGCACTCAGCCATCAGCACTTGTAGAGATGGGACTTTTGGGCCCTTCCCCATAGACAGGCGCTGGAGAAAGGTGTTGATGTTGATTTCTTGCCCAAGTGCAACATACTTGGTATAACCTGTCCTGTTTCTCGGGCAGAGTGGGACTCAGCAAAACCCAGCCTGGAACAAAACCTTGAGCATTTGATTGCCTACAACACTATTTAAAACTCTGTGCTTTTAACTTAATCAAGAGGGTTTTTTTCCACTGTGCAATTTCTCAGCCAACCTCCACCACAGCAGGAGTGAAACGCTGGCTGGGTTTGTGTTCAGTGGAACCCGTCATATCAACATGTGTGCCTGTGGTTCCTGGGACAGAGGTGACCTCGGGGTGAACAGCCACATTCTAGTTTTTTCAGCCACTTGTGCTTCCTTGTTCTTGCCTGTAAAAGGGGGAGAAGGAAATTAATTCTCGTGTAGGATCTGCTTCAGCATTGCATTGCAAGAACTCACAGGTAGCAGTGGCATATTTTAACACTGACTGGAGAGCTTTGTCCTGGAGAATTAGGTATGCCTTAGTTTCTGCACATGTATCTTCTTTTATATCAGCTTTTCCTTTAATTTTTTCAAATCCCACCCTCTCACCCGTGGCTCTGAGAGTAATAACCATCCTGGTCATTGCCATAAGCAACAGCATGCCTTGACACTCAGCGTTAGTTTTTATGTGGAGCTGCTATGCAACAGAGCTTTTTTTAATAAAGTATTTCCTCTTGTGCACAGCTTGTGCTTACAGAGGAACTCCTTAAAACTTCCTCCTAGGCAACTGCTACAAGTCACAGTCTGTAACAGGATACTGGGAACAGCAGAACTCTTGTATCTAATTAGGCTGATAATAATTTTCATGCAACATCCAGCTCCTGACCAGAGCATATCCAGGTGCCCCAGTAAGAGAAGCAAGAATCAGGAGTGGAATAGTAGTAGTACAGCTTTCTGCAAGGGGAAGTTTTCTCCTCCACTCTCATGTTCCCATCCATCACTTGATGCTCTGCTGGTATGACTGGGCATAACATAGGATTAAGAAAAATAGAGAAACTCTTCTTTTTTTTCTGATGAAGGACAGCAACATTTCAAACTGAAAAATGCAGTAATGGCAAATGCACATTTAATTTCATTGTCCTTGAAATACTTTCCACAAATATTTCTTTTTTTTTTTTTCTTACTGAAACATTGTATTTATGCCTATTGCACCATCTTTGATTCTAGAGAGATCCTAAAGAGACTTTAGGACATCTTGTTTTTGTTGATCATGAGTGTTGAGCTGGCCCAGGTAATTGTACACTATAGATAGCCCATATTAATCAGGCAAAACTGTTTCCCATATGTGATCAGCTTGATGCCATCTTCCACCCTTTTCCTCCTACACAGATAGTTAAAAGATATAGGGTGTAAATATAGAAATCAAGATGGCTGGGCTGGAAATGCCACTATCTCTGGGGTGGAATGGGTTCTCGACCCCTACATGGTAATTTACTTGGGTGAGTTAAAAGCTTCCTGCAATTGTAAGATTGGAAGTTGAGACACCCCTACTCCTGACAGCACTCCCAGGAGAGCATTTTTTAATTGCATCCTATATGAAATATAGGTACCAGTCATCTCTGGATACAGCTGGCAATTGTTATTCTCTTTCATAGCAACAAAAGCTAGATAAGTAAATCTATTGTACAGCAGTGAAACAACATAATTTTGGAGGAGACTTTGCAGAGGAGAATAACTTGGTTTCTCTGTACAAGTCTCTGGAGTAACGCACAGTCTGCAGTAACAAACCTGATTCACTGCTTTGTGGCTCTGGCTCAGTGCTGAAATGGGGCAATTGCTCTAGTTTTATGTGGGTGTAAATACAGGGATGAATTTGCTCTCATATCTTGGGCCAGTATTTTTGGCTCTTGGATGAAGTTACAAACTAGAAAAACAGTCTTAACCTCACGGGTAACTTTTCCTGCTTAATCTCTTGTCACAGGCCTAAATACGCAGTTAAAGCACTAAAGAAAAAGCTCACCAAAAACTGCAGCCACACGGAGATCAGGCTTACCCTGTCTGTAAGTACAGCTGTATTTATACCAATTAGACATGAAGAAGGAAAACACTTTAAACGATAAGGTGGCACGTAAATTGTCTCTGACGCAACTCTCCGGATGCTTTCTGTGTTGTTTGTGTGGATATCGCTGCAGATCAGATATCTACTGGTGTCCACAGAGCCCTCGGTGGTGCAGATTCTTAACTTTACTGTTGCATTTTTGGTTGGGTTTATTTTAAACCTGTACTATGTACAAGTAGTATAAGTCTTATTTACTCTAGTGACTGTCCCCCTGCGAGTGCCCCACCTGTTTGTGACAGATGCAGAGGTTGGGATGTTACATAAAAGCTACGGCTGACCGTTCCATTACTCACCTCGTGGTGCTGATGGTTGAACCAAGCGATAGTTTAGATTTCTGTGCAATACCTGGTTTGTAAAAGTAAGTGTTACTGCATCTAAATGAGAAACTTGAATGGAAGGGTAACAACGGTGGGTTAAGCAAGGGAGCAAGACACAGGATAAGCCATGTAAGATTCAGATAGCGTAACTCAAGGTTGGAGTGGCTGGAAGTATCCTCAGTTGAGATAAACCTGGCCTCCAGAATCTGTCAGTGTTTCTGAACTATCCCAGAGTTTGGGAAATATTGTGATTTCAGCCCACTCAATATTTACCAGAGTATGTTAACATAGTTCTTTTTTCTGCTACACTGATAATGTAGGGAGTAGCAGGAAGTTCCTAACACTGCCATAAGTCCAGAGTTCTCTACCTGAATTACTCTTGACCAACGATTCTATTTGTATTTGAAGTAATTGGGGATTTGTGTCTCTCATTATTTGTCTAGAAGTGTTTTCTTCACAGTTTCCTTTTTTGAGGTTATAGAGGCCTGTCTTCATTACACTCTAAGTACTATTACTCATGAGTTTGGTATTTGTTGTGCAAAATCATTATCTATATTAATATGTGCTGAGAAGTGATTAAGGAAGATAGGTGATTGATAGTGTCAAATTGTAGGTCACTTAGCAATTGCCCAAATGTCTCCTGACAAGGTAGAGATGCAGATAAATGTGTTAAACACACTGATGTATACCTTCAGCTCATTCCATTTCCGTGCTTCTTTCCTGGCTTCCTCCTCCACTGTCTCATGAGTCACCTTTTTGTGTGTTCTGTGTGTTTGCATAACAGAAACACCGGGTTCCGCTGTAATTGCGCTCCCTGTATCGGATCTGCGCTCTTTCTCCTGCACTCTGTGTGCACTCGGGTCCCTTTCTGACTATCTGACACAGTCAG
This sequence comes from Caprimulgus europaeus, assembly GCA_907165065.1. The sequence continues at coordinate 588,779 of OU015543.1, read as the reverse complement.
CTGGAGTTGGGGTAACCCAGTGCTTAGGTTTAGGAGCCTTTCCTTGCGTATTTTCTCTGCAGATATATCCAAGGTGACGTTACAGTTTAGCCCTTACGAACATAAAGGGAGAGAGGTGTATCCAGGGAAGAGCGTGCTCGTGTTGACGTGGAAGCTGGTTGTGTTTGCTCGCAGGTGCAGTGTGTTCCAGGCCTCAGTTGTGCTTGCAGTTCAACACTTCCACAGTCTGTTTGCCACTCCAGGCCCCTTTCTCCCTGTCTGTTCTCACCACTCACATGTGTGCACCTGACCGTGCCGGCCAGGCAGTCGCATCCGTTTGGCCCAGCTTCTGTTTTCTGACTGCAGGTTTTTTCTCCCCGAGTTCCTTCATCTTTAGTTTCTTTTTTTTTTTTTTTAAATAAGTGCCAGCCTTTCCTCTGTCTCTCTTCCTGCTTTTGTTCCTATGGAAGATCTTCCATCCATGCCTCTCCCTCTGCCCCTGGCTCCTTTCCCTTCTGTGGTTTTCTACCAGCACTGCCATCAGTTTAGCATGTGTGAAACCTTCTCTTTGATGACCTCATTGCTGACCGTGTACAACCTTTAACTACTTTGTTCCCAAATCAGTTTTTCTGTGAGCTGTATCTTCTGGTTTAGGTTCTCGATTGCCTTAATGAAATTGTTCGTGTTTCCCATTTTGAAATGCTCAGATTGGAGCAGCAAATCATTGCAAATGGAAAAATAGAAATAATTTTCAATTCCTAAAACATAAGCCCTTCCCTCCATGTGCAACTCTTATCTCTTAAAAATTGTTTTTTCCCAAATTTCTACAAAAATAAGGGCTCTTTTTTGATGAACTGTAAGTTATTGCCTGTGTTTCTTACAAAAAATGTGGTCCTCTAGCGTTTAAGAATCTGCATCAAATTTGTTTCTCCCACCTACAGTAGGTACAGCTAAGAAGGCAACAGATCTACAAATCACTTTTCTTTTGCAGTGTACTTTAATCCACTTTTATTACTGAACTTTGAAATTCTGGAATTTAATCTTTGTAATTAAACTGCTTAAGGACCTTATTCCCAGAGAGCACACACAGAGTGAGATGCAAAAGTCTTCATCTGAAGCAGCACAACTGTGTGTGTGAGCCCCGACTCTGCCATCGAGCCCTGTTAAATCCCAGCCGTGTCTTCCTCCTGGCCCACAGACACTTATTTACCTGGGGGAAGGCAGGTGAGTGCCAGCTGGGTAACGTGATGGCTGTGGCTCAGCTTCAGGTACTCTGGTCTTCTGAAGCTACCTGCTGCTTGTGGAGTCACGTGGAGTGGGGTGTGTGTGTGTGTGTCAGGCCTGGCGTTGCTTCATGCGGAGTCTTTGATAAAGCCAAGCGATCAGGCTTGGCAGTGGTGATTTCACAACTGGAGGGAAGAGGATCAGAACTTTTGGGCAGGAATCCAGCAAAGTGTGTGTGTGTTTATTGGACTCCTCATGACTAATAGACTTTGGATGCGTAAACTCTGTTTACACAGTGAGCACTGGGACACCTGTGCAGTTGTCTCCATAGATGTCCCTTGGCTTTGTAAATCACTGTCTGTAGTGCCCCAGTTCTGGTGCCCGTGGGGTCTTGGGGACTGAGCAGCACATGGGGAAGTGGTGTATTGAGTGTGTCCCTCTCTGTGCCTGTGTCCACACACACACACACACACACACACACTTATGTACAAAGCAGTGGGCAGAAATTTAAGATGTTGTTTCATTTCTGCATTATATTGTTGGAAAATTTTAAAGGAAGTAATTTGTTAGATTTAAATTTTGGAGTTTGTTTGGGGGTTTTTTTGCTTGAGGCTTTTTCTTTTTTTCCTTCTAATATTCTGTAAGTTTTCAGATGTAAAAAAAAAAATAAATTAGCATGGCAAATATGGCCTTCAGATTTCCCTTTATTCAATTAACATTTCACAAAGCAGAGGATCTAAAAAACAAAACCATGAGAGAGCCCTTCAGCTCCTCAATCAAAAACGTCCCAGTCAATTTTATTACACTTTATGCTATATATGGGCAAAGAGAAAAAGAAAAGGTTATTGAGTGGGAGCAAAAGAAATCTCTATTTCAGTGCTTTTTATTTATATATATTTTATATATATATATCTCATTTGAAAAATGCAAGACTTGGGAAAAATTAATGTTTTTGAAATGCAGAATCTTGGTAAAGCCTACTTAGCCACCACTGTAATTGATGAGTGGCAGCTGAAAAAGCTGCTCATATAGGTTTCTTCTAAACACTGGCACCTGGAAATAGCCTTGCTGTTCAAAACTCTACTGGGTGTACATCAGAATATGTTTAGTAGAGTGTAATCCTGGAAATGGACTAATGTCTTGTTCCTTTTGAGTCAGAAATACGAAGAAGCAAACTGTTCATCTGTTTTGCGTTCACCTCAGGTCCGAGAAGTGTCCATCACAAACTCCATCCCTTCATTACAGCTTTATGGACCACACCTGGCTGCTTTAGATGAGCAGACAGTGCTGCTGAGTTCTGAGTGAGGTCTCTGTTGATAAGGAATGTAGCTGACTCCGTTATCCCCACCAACTTCTCCCCTTTTTGTTTCTGCCTTACAGTTTGTCTTCACCTCTGTTCAGAGGCCTTTTATCATCTCAGCTTTGTGTTGCTGTCATGTGAAGCAGAGGGCTTTGATTGTGCAATTTGCCCTCCTTTTCGCTCAGTGCAGATCTCTTCTAAGCTGGGTGTCTGGTACCAGCTAACCTAGAACATAGCAGCTCTGTCAGTTCCAACAGTTTTCATGTCCTGCTTGTCATTTAGAGGAAATGTGATGGTCTGTTTGAAGTTAATTCTGCTATTAAAACATGTTTCTGTTGAGATTCCATTGTGCTCTGTGAAGCAGTGGTTGACTTGGCCACCTTGGATCTACTTATTCCAATGGAACTGCTTGGGAAGGTGAAGTCCTATTTGCAACAATAAATAATCATGTTTAAACTCTAATGAAAGATGTTATTAGCATGAAAATGGCTTGTTCATGAACGGTCCAGTTAAAAATAATTGAGTCAAGTTCTTCTTTTTCTTACACCAGGTTAGTTTTACTCTGAGTGGGCTGTGCTGGCATAATTGAGTGGAGGATCTAGCCCGTTAGCTCAGTGCTTTCATTCAGAGGGCAAATACTCAGTCCCTTAAGTAGGGAATTAATAACAGGGAGTAGCATACCAAATTTCCCATGCACTGGGTTAAAAATGTTTTACACAGACCATCTTTGAAGTGTTGCACAGGCAAATGACTTGGCTTATTAGCATATGTTTCATGTGTTATTTCAAATGAAAAATAATGGTTCGAGCCAAGATTTTTCTGTAATTATCTCTCAGTTAGTTTTTTGCACAGCAGTCTGCCAGTGTCTCTTTGTTCCACCCTGTTTTCATTTCAGCAATGTATTTTCTTCTGGTTCTAAACCTTGTCTCCTGTAAGTTCCTGATCACACTGGGAGAAAAATCCCCAGGTCCTGAGGCTAGAAAATGAGTTACTAAAATGATCTCAACTTAGTCAAATATAGTCTGCTCTGAATAGGAAAGTATATTTAACCTACTTTTATCAAGATTACAGTGGCATCCTTTAAAACCTGTGTATCCCTTTGAGAATATGTGCTGCCTGTTACATGATTTAGGGGAAGTTCTGTCTCAAAACCCATTGAATTTTGCAAGCTTTTGTTAATTTCTACGCTTTGCTTTCACCTTTCTGTTTTCCCTCTTAATACTGAGAGAGGAAAATAAAGATAGGGTTGAAGAGCAAAAAGCACAAGTGACATTTTTTTGTCTACATGGGATATTGTGGTCCTGTGGTCAGTCTCCGGATTTGAGCCGGGCAGGATGAGTTTTGGTCCTGACCCAGCACCTGATGTGGCTGACCCTAGTTTCCTGTCAAGACTTGTTGGCCAGATTTCAGGTGACTGGGATGTGGTGACAGCTTTTGATCTCTCTTCTGTAAAATGGAGATTGTAATGAGCCACCTCCAGGTGTACAGGGGAGAAGTATTGTGTCATTGTCACATACTGCTGTATTTGATAGGCCAGACACGTTCCTTGCAGGGATCCTCCTCTGAGTATTCCAAGCAGAGATTTGGAAGTAGACTTCTTTAGTGAAGATGAATCTGACAATTGGAACAATTCAGCTGTTCTGTTTCAAATCAGTGTGACCTTTAAAACGTGTGGAGAAATTGTACTCGTAGTTGTCGAATTTGTTCTTTGCTATTTTTTCATTAGTCCCTCACTTGCAGGACAGATTAGGAGAGAGACGTTTAGCAATCTCATTTTCTTCTCTTGTAGAGCTCTTCAGAATCTGTTAGACCAGGGTACCTATGTGCTAGGCAGTGAATTAATTCTGTTCCTGAACCTGTGCAGGTCGTTTTTTAAGCTGTGGCCAGATTTCATGCTGCTGAGGTTGCTGCTGTGACGTGGAAACAAGCGTGGCCATTTTTCTCTATTAAAAACAGTGTAACTCTGGCTAACACATTGCATTTAGTCTTGTGCAGGTACAGCAGTGCTCACAGGGAGCTGCTGTTTCCCTGAGTAACCTCATCAGACATTCTAGTGAGGTAGCTGGCAGTAATCTGTTCGTATCCAACCGCACTCTTCCCCATAGCACCTGTAACAAGTGAAACAAAGGGAAGCACAAGCAGTCAAGCTGGGTTTTTTCCCTGGTATCTGTGTAACAGAAGCTCTGTGTGTGTGCAGCTGCTCGGCATGTGCGTAGAGAACTGTGGCCCAAGATTCCAGTCTTTGGTTGTGAAGAAAGATTTCTGCAAAGACAAGCTGGTGAAACTGCTGAATCCAAGATACAATCTGCCAATTGACATGCAGGAGAAAATCCTGACCTTCATCATGGTAAGTCTAGAGAAAGCAGCAAGTGTTTGTCTCTGCTGTATGGTAAACACTTATTGATGCAGCCCATTTCTGTCCTGTGACGTCCTCAGGGGAACCTCTTCCTAAAGCAGGCTTTATTCGTGCTGCTCCTGCTCCATGCAGCAGTAGCACAGACTGGAGGACAAAGGGAAAGAACTGGAAAACTGTCAGCCTCCACCTTTTATATTCCCCTCCCAGTCTGTGTTTGTGCTCCCTGTGTGGTTGCCCTTTGCAAGCAGGATGGGAGGTAACTGTGGAGCTTTCGTGGTTCCTGCTGCTTTGAATGGAGTTGGCTGGAGTGGATGGAGGGAAGGATCCGCCTTTTGGACCATGTGTTTTAGAAGCACTTGTCTGACCCTTGTCTGTCCATGTCTGTGACTGCTACTCTTCATGTTATTTCAAAACTAGACATGGGCTCGAGGTTTCCAAGGAATGGTGGATGTGAGTGAAGTGAAAGAGGTTTACCTAGAATTGCTGAAGAAAGGAGTGGAGTTTCCATCTTCTGACCCCAGCCGCGAGGGACCCAAGGTGGGGATACACAAGGATGCTTCACGAAGCATTGTAAATCAGAAACAGGATGTGTTAATTGTGTGAGCTCTGTAGACAAAGAAGGTGTGTTTGTTTTGGGGTTGTTTTTATTTAAATGCTCCAGGGCAGAATATGACCAAACTGCTTAAGCACCTGAGCAGGAATCAGTTTCAATTATAACAGCTGAGATAACAACAAAGAAACCTGGCCTATATAATAGTTTATTTCTTTTATTTTAAACCACAGATTAGTGTATATGTTCTCAAAAGGGAAGCATCTCTTTCTTGAGACTTTAGAAGTGTGTAAAAGATTGGGGCACACTGTTTATCTCAAAATGAATGAGAGCTGAGTGCTCCAAACTTGTCAACTTCTGAAAGCCTCAATGAAAATGAGTAAGGTTTTCACAAAGACATGTACTGTTCAGAGTTGTGAGTATTATCTGTCTTTAAACCAAGAGACATAGAAATCTATAAGAAAATTTTATTGTATATATATCTCTCTCCAGCTGTTTGCACAGCCTGTACACAATAAATGTTATTTAAGCATATGTCATAGATGTCATTGTGTTGCACCTAGGACATCAGCTATAGCTTGAGTATTGGACGTGAGCTGAAAATACAATACATGTTTTAAAGCCATTCCTGCAAAACTTTTTGTTTCTTTTAGAAGAGTTTTCACAAGAGTTTTGGGAAGTGTGAAAGCCATCCACCACTGAGAGGAGCCTTGCAATTACAGACTTAGCTATCTGTAATCAGTGCAGGCAGGAATGACTTGGATTTATCCCGAGTTTGATTTGACGATTGGACAGTGGAGTGTACAAAAGCTTTTGTGTTTAAAGGTTGTTTGAAGAATCTGTGTGGAGAATGCTCTTGATAGATCATAATTGTATTTCTCACCAAGTATAGTAGAGATGATTCTGTCTATCACATGTATCTGCCAGTTAAAATCAGTGGCAAACCTGCTGTTGGTCTCAACAACAGCAAACCTGGACACGATTTTTAGCTCAGTCTCCAGGAAGTTAAGGACTTGGAAGTGTGTAGTGTTGTACAGGCTTGGTTTTGGATTTGTTGGTTTTTTTGTAGCAGTCAGTTCAAATACCATGCAAGTGAAGCTTTCTTCAGACAAAGTGTTCCAGCTTTCTGATCCAGAAGGCCTTTGTAATTAATCTTCTGCAGAGACCCAGACTTAACCCCCCGACCTTTCCACTGCTTCCAAGTGTGTTCACATCCTAAACTATCCTTTGTTCTAAAACTGCAGTGGCAATTTGGGAAGGGCTTTTGGCTGTTAGGTGGCTTAAGAGCTCAAGGAGCTAGCCTGTTCTTAGCCATTCCCACTGTATCCTGTGATGGAATTTACTTGCAAACCCCTTTAAAAGATAGCTGAGTTCCAAGCTTCATTTCATTACAAAATAGCTACTAGATTTATTCTTGTAAATAGGCCTTACTCAGCAAATTCCCTGGGAGCATCAGTTATGAGAAAGCTAATACCCAGTTGTCTCGTCTGACAAAGATGTTTTGTAGCTCTCTCATCTGGATGTCTGCTTCAGTTCTTTTGTTAAACCCAAGCTCTGCTCTTTTGTCTTTCTGCAGGCTTCATCTCAGCCTTCTACAAAGTCATCACCATCTTCTGCTAATCCTGCAAAACGTTCTTTACTGCCTCTTCCCACAGGCCCAACGTTACTCTTGTCTCCTGAGCAGGTGCAGAACTACAGGTTTAGAGGGGGACAAGTCCATTTGAAATGTGATGGTAATGTGTGATTTTGACAGCCTGGGTGGATGGACCACTGAAAGGGAGCATCAGTTCCTCTGGCATAGTTCTGTATTCATGGGTTTAGGTTTGTTCTCCTGAAGATGCTTTATGTGGTGGTGTGCCAAAGCAAAGCAGGCAGAAGTGAGCTCAATAAATGCCAGGCTGTACCCCAGCCAGAAAGTGGAATCATTCACTCAAGCATGAGAATATCTAATGAGGTCTTACAATGTTGTTATGCATACTGATAAAAGTTACTTCAAAGGTAAGTGAGAAAGCCAAGCTCACTGTTGCATAAGGCTCCTGTGAAAAGGTGATTCTGAAAAGCCGAAAGGAGAGGACACTTCACTTCCATTCCTGCCTGGCCTGTGTGACAGTGCCATTAGTTAGAGGGAGTTAGCTGTAAGGAAAACAAGTAATGCTATCAGACTTGGATCTTAGTTTGCAAATACAAAAGCTGAGCTAATCCCATTCAATTTCATGGCATATCACCTGAGTAAAGTAATGCTAATTAGGCCCGTATTATACCTAATGGAGAATAAAGTACATATTAGAGGTAGGAATTACTGTGGTCGCTCTTTTCACCTACACATTAATCTGTCCTGTTGAATTTAACAGATTGGAAAACTGTACAGTGAATTGGATATGGCAAAAATGAATGTGAGAGTCATGTCATCAATATTAAAAGAAAATGTTCCTGGCTCTGAAAATCCAGATGATATGAATCTTTTACAGGTATGTGATAATTCACTGGTAGGGGCTATTGGTTTGGTTTGGTGAAAGTTGATTTTAAAATATGTTGTATCCTCTCTTGTAACATCGAGATTCAGATTGCCAAATTGAATACAACAAGTTTCTCTCCTTGGTTTTGCTCAGCTTTCTCTTGCTGCCTTCACCTTGCCCTGACATCTAGGTAGTCAAGAAAGGATGATACAGCTTGCAATGCAGATTTAAGCTCTAGGGAATTCCAAGGGCAAAGGAATTTCATAATGGAGCATTCTCGGTTAAGCGTGTTCTGTCAAACAGCCCCGAGAACATTCCAGTTGCACACAGTTGCCTTGTGGGAAAACAGATGATGACACAGTCCCTCATATCCGTCCTGGAGTTTTCAGTGCTCTCTTTATTGTTACCAGTACCTTAGAGGCAGACTGAAGGCCAGTGAAGAATGTGAAGCCTTGGTTTTATGTGCGTGACTCCAAGGACTGTGAGCTCGCTGTGCTGTAGATGAATACATGTGCTCTTAAAGCGTAGCCTGAAGGAAGTATGTTGCAATAGTCCAGTTTAGATTTGACAGTGAACCTGCAGACATTCTTCCTTCTGTGATGTCACTTTTTTCTACTTGCTTGTGCTGTGTTTTCTGCTTTAGAAATCAAAAATGCAGTGTTGCTTTAGCATTTTGGTAGCAAGCTGTGTCAATGGACATTTTTCTGTTTCACATTGTCTGCAAGAATTTAAATATCTTTTATCACACCCTTCTGTTTCTAAACTTACCTCCAAACTTCTGTGATAAGGAAGCACTTTTGATAATTTGTCAGCATTAAATGTGTTGGAGAACTGATCTAATTTTTGTAAGCCTTGGTTTGCTTCTCTTGCCCAGTGGAGAATTTTTCCTTTGCAAGGAACCCTTATTGGGTGTTGTTGGTTTGCATTCAAGGTTGTTCCATTCAGCTGTGTCCATTCATGGACTGGTTCACAACTGAAGGTGAGATATGGAGAGAGAGCTGCAGCTTGCCACTGCCTCTCATCTTCAGTGACAGGCAACGCTGCTGGTCTAGGGGAACCAGATAGGAGACAGATGCAATCTCAGAGATCTTTCCTCCCCTGGAAATTCCGAGCATCTCCAACACTGTCTCTTCTGCAGAGATCTGTGGAGCTGTAAGTCCAGTGAGGAAGGGCCTGTGAAGCAAGGGTCTGAGCAGAGCAGACTTTAAACGCAGGCAGGGCAAACAGCTCTTGCAGTAGGTGGCGCAGAACTTTCTTTGCCTGTACCAGAAGATTGAGTGTGGATTGTTCCAGCGACAGACAGCACCTAAGCAGCTGATCTGTGGCTGTTCCACACACAATACTTCATAGTGCTATTGCCACAAGGGAGGTTGCCAAGGTGCAAACTGGCTTTGATTTAACCAACCAGTGAAAGATACCTCAGGTAGGTGAATGGGCTGGTTTAGTGCACCTGGCCACCTCTTTCCGGTCCACAACAAGGTAGGTGGTTCTGGTTGTGAAACAGGAGAAGTATGTCTTTCATTTCCTGTGTCCTACTATGGCCTCTCTGCACGTGGGTGCACAGATTAGATTGCCCACAGTAAACCAGTGGATTCTTATTGACCCTCCCAGTAATAAAATCATTGGCAAAAGGTTGCGGACAGGGTGTGGAGTTCCCATTTGTGGGGGCGTGCCTAAAAGTCATTCCTTCTATGTTAATTTCACTGTTCTTTCTGTTCCCCTCTGCACTGAGTGCTATAAAGCATCAAGCATGGCTAGCCTCTTCCTTTAGCAGTGTTTATGTTCCCTTTTGTTTGTGGCTCTACCTGGGTTGCCTGGATTAGGCTTTTGTTGTCAGAGAACAGAGTCCTTTACTAAAACAGCGGCTTGTTTGGACTTTTGAGTGAGCTGCAGGCATTAATTTCTGTCCTGAGTATCTGGAGTCTCTCAGGAAAAAAAACCTCTAACAAGGTAAACTCAGTGCAACACATTTTCAGTTCAGTGTCTTCCTTGGTGGCTAGACCCCTCCCTTTCTCCACCCTGTTTTGGACAAGGCTCAAGATAGCAGATCTCACTGGAAATATTGTGCTGACCAGTAACAATAATTAAAGAACAGCTAAAGCTCAGTGTCAGCCACAAAGAGCAACAACTTTTTGTGGTGGGTAGCAAACAGACACATATGATGGACATGCAGGAATCTTAGTCCAAATCATGAGCTGTTAAGAATTAGCACAAATTAATTAGTCACTGATGTTTGTTATACCAGCAAGTGATCTATCGCTGTAAAACTCCAGTTGTCAGAGCATACGAGCACGTGCGTCGTTGTGGCTAGGAGCAAACCTAGCAAATCTGTGCTTGAGATGAGTGTCTCCATTTCCCTCCCTACTGAGTATTGATATTTACAGAGGAGCTAGGCTGCCAGTATAATAGCCATAGAAATTTTTTTTAAATGCTGATCAGGTAGTAAAGTGTGGAGAGGCTTTAAATTTAATTACAGACATCAAACTGAATACATTTTTGTGTGTTTTGTCCTGGGCTATGAGGATACAGTACTGGGAGGTACAGTGCTCTGTAACCTTCATGCAGATTTGGCAGAGGGGTGCAAAATTTCTTTTTGCATAAATAAAATATTTTTTTTATGTGAAGTATGTTTTCTGAGGAAAAATCTAATCACTTTGGAAATAATACTGGAGCAATTTCTGAATAGCAGTAATTTTCTCTCTCCTTTTTTTATTCTCCTTAAGCAGAGCCAGCCAGTGTTTGCAAATGCACTGTGGGGAAAAAAAAATGTTGGCTGAGGTTGAAATTCCTGTTGCTGGAGAATTTGTTTCTTTGAACATGCAAAATCTGTGGTGGAGGGGAATATAAAGACACTGTCTTCCATTTCAACTGGCAGTAATGCAAAACTCTGCTCAGTAAACTCATAATTCTCCTACCAGCTGATTCTGCTGGGTTTGTGTTACTTTCTCAAAAAGTGCACAGATTAAATGCATCCAAACTTCCCCACTTAAAGGAATAGTTAGAGCTGGAGACTTCCATCACAGAGCACTTCTGTCCTTTAGACTGCTGTTGGCTTCTCTTCAAGCAGATGTTGAACAGGATCACATCCATTACATCCATGGGAAGTATCCTGCTGAGCTTAATCAGCTTCAAACGGGATCAGATCTGATTTGTTCTGTGTCACCTGGAAGGGTCTTCATTATTTTGCATTTTGTAATTTAGACTTTAGAGACAGATATGTCTTTGGAAGAAAAGGTGGGTTGAGAGTTAGAGATGGGTCGGGGTAGAAGTGCTGGCTGTGATGAGGGGAGTTGTCAGCCTGCCTGGCAGAGATCAAAGATGTGAAAATTACACTGTTTGCAGTGTTTGGTGTGCGTGCAGCTTGTATAAATTAAGGAATGTCACCTGTGAGTCTGCAGTGCTCAAGTGCTTTAGCATTCTTCTCCAGAACTTACAGATTGGGAGACCACAGTTACAATTTTGGGATTTTTTTGTTTCCCCTGCATTGGGCAGAAACTGTATAAGACCTGTCGGATGATGCAGGAGAGGATCATGGAGCTGCTGGTGACAGTGGAGAATGAAGATGTGATAGTTGAGTTAATACAAGTGAATGAAGATCTGAATAATGTCCTCCTGGGACATGAAAGGTAAGTACAGGACCTCTCTCCTCACGTTTGGTATCCTAACTGAATCAGCATACTTTAATGGCCACAGCTGGTCCATACATCTAATGTTGAACCTCCACAAGGAGGCTGATTCCATCCTTAAATCCAGGAAAGAAACTTGATTGCAAAAGAGAAAACTGTGTATTGCCTTCCCCTATACACTTCAGAAATGGTTCATAAAGGTAGTTAGAAAGCAGTTGGAAAGGGATAAAACAGGTTAACAGCATAGGTGGGGAAATCAGACAGAGGCACTTAAACAAAAAAAACCACTTTGGAATTTGGCATTCCTTTTGGGTAGTGCGGGGTGCATTTGTCATCAGTCTGCTACAAGCCCTTTGGTACTGGTGCTGGTCTTTAACTCTATTAAGTGGATATGTGTCCAGGAAAGAGTACTTACTCTCCTTTCTAAACAAGTTTGACAGCTTTCCTGCAGAAATTGGCTATGGAATAGCATTCTGCCTCGTTGTGTGCTTAAAAGAGTCACTTGCTTTCCTCAGCTGGATTGAAACACGCTGTTCTACTTGTCTCACAGCAGAAAATGGTTTTTTCTTTCACACATGAAAGCACTGCAGTGCTTGCCTTGACATCCTCTGTATTTGTCTGTCATGTCATTGGTAGCATGACTAAATGCTAGCAAACTGAAATTAATTTTAACCTCAACATTCCAGTATTATCTCCCAAAATATCACAGTGAGTATACTCATGGAGAGAATGGTTTAATGGGAACTAGCCTGCCCTGTTAAGTAGTTCATCTCCTTCATGGCTAAGAAATGTTCTAGAAATCATTATGCATCAGGTACAAAGGGGTTTATTAGCAGATTTAGAGGGTTTAGTAATCTTTTTCTTTTAAAACATCTTCTGAACACTGCACTGAAAATATCACTACTTCTTCTAAGTGTCATGGCACAAACTTTGGGCCTAATCTTGACAACACTTAGTTTTCATTTATCCTTAAATCTTGTGTATACAGCAGTGTTGGCATATTTTACATTAACTGTCTTGGAAGAATTGTATGCTCACTTCTTGTGTTGGGGAGTTTTTCATTTTAGTAAAGCAAAAATAGAAGTCTCTTCAGCGTCTGTAAAACCACTGAAGTGTGGGCTTACATTTGTATTACAACTGATGAGTACTGGCAAGGACAAGAACCTCTTAAACTCTGAATAGTAGCTTGTGGGTATAATTCAGCAAATTCCTCATGAAAGACTCACCTGGTGATGGAAGAAGCAACTAATTAGCCATTGTGAAACTGGACAGAAAACTACTGCATTTATATGTTATATAATTCTGTGGTTTGTATGTAGTGAGTCTTCCTGGGTGCAGATGCACTGCACCTCAGAGTTGGTAAGCATTAAAATGTATTTGGTTAATGTTTGTTGCAGAAGATTTGTTCTTTGGGACTCCCTCTGAACAATGAGATCTGCAAAGGACAAACTGATTTTAACCAGCTGCATCTGTTTCATACTATGTGTATTGTTTACAGACAAGTCATGCTGCATTCTCTGTTTCTGATTATTAATGTAGAGTCCAAATTAAATCAGGAGAAATCAGCGTTGTGCAATAAACTGCCCTCGTGTATGTAGCGATGACTCCCTCTGGTGGCTTTACCAGCTGCGTGCTGCTTCTTGTATTTAGATAAATATTTATGTTCTGCAGTTGCAAAGTTTTCTTTTCCTCTCTTCCTTCCTGCACATTTACTGTCCTCATGGGCCTCAGCAGTGTTGTAACCCCGAACAGCAAACGCAGGTGTTCAGGCAGGCTCATGTCCGTACCACTTAGGGCTCTCACTTCTGAAACAGATTGACCTTATGGATGCTGAACATCACTTGACTGGGTCTCCTCTGGACCAGTGGAGCACTGTTGTGATGCTCAGTACATAAATATTTATGCAGGTGGATTTTCTGGATTCCTTTTTTTAAAAAAAAATAAAATATTCAAATGCCTGCACTAATGAGAGAGCTGTGTCCCAAACCAGGCCTGTGGCGTGTCCTGAGACGGCAGGAGGGAATGTGGGGACGTCTGAGGACAGGAGGCTTCCTGGGACTCGGTTGGAAGAGTGTTCTGGTCAGAAGGAGCCAGATTGGGCACAGTGTGTGTTCATAGTTACCTATCTGGCATGAACAAGGCTCTGCCTTGGTTTTGTTTTGGAAGAAACAAATGGCTGTCTCCAAAAGTGAGCCCAAGAACAGACTAACTGGTATTGGTATAGGTGATCAGAGGACCACAGCCCTGGAGTGGAGGGAGTCAGATTGCCAGTGCAGAGACAAGTGCCCCAGAGAAAAGCACCTGTAGTGCTTGTTTGGCCCCTCTGGAGTCTTTTGATAATCAGGCTTTGATTATAATAGGTTCCATGCTCTTGTGAATGACACCAAAGAAATGTGGCAGTGAACATTTAACTCTTCCACAGGTTCTCTCGAAACAGAGTTCGGTTCTTGGAGAATCAGAGAATACAACGTGAGCGCTCAGAGGTGAGGAACTGCAGTGAGCTCATGGACTGTAAACACTGCTGTTCGTTGTGAAAAGTACACTTCTGATATACACAGAATTTTATTCTCTAGATGAGACACAGGAGACAGCAGGCTGATGATACTCAGCAGTTTTCTAAAGTCTCACTTGCAGAATTTCATGCAAGTTCATGTACCTGAAGTAGGAAATAATGGCAAGACTAAGATGGAGGCTTGGTGAGGAAAACTGAGAGAAAGATCTGTTCAAGCGCTGGTTTATTACCTCTGCAGCCAGGCACTCTTGTCTGCCACACACAAAATGAGGAGCCATAATGCTGCTTTCTGTTTGTTCTCTTAAGCATTTGTAGACTGAAATCCTGCTGCACTGTCAGAATTCACTGTTACTGATGGTTTTTCTGTGTTGTGAATTGTGAATAATGGCTAGTAGCAAATCTCTAACGACTGTCCTTTATTGATTGATAATTATGGCTGTTAATTATATTGCCCAAAGTAGTTTTGCATGTTTCAGCTTCTGCTAAGCCATAATTGTGTACTCATCTAGGACTCAATATTGAAAATTACTGGATTGTGAATGCTGAAATACAGCTGACAATTATTTAGAAAAAGGTGGAAGACAATCTTGTTTTCCCTGAAAAGCTGCTATTACTGCATTCTGGTTATGTAGGGGGATGGTTTTGCTTGATGGACGCGCTGTTGGATTCGTTAATAGTCCAAATGGTGCAGTCTGGGCATTTTATATTATTAAGGAGTCTTCCAAGTTTAAAAAAAAAAAAAAAAAAAAAAGATGTGACCAAACCCATGTGATTCTACCACGTGGTTTTATTAAATCTTTCGTTAGCTACATTTTTAATTCTAACACATTCACAGGAGAAACAAAGGGAACCCTCTTCTGTATCTAGGAAACATTGTTGTGATTTTGAACTTTTCCTTCCCAAAAGAGGACTGAAAAAAATCAGTCTCCTAAGTATCTAATTACAATAACACAGATAAGTAGCATGAAAATAATTGTACAGAATCAATCAGAAGATCAATATCAAACCTGTATCGAAACAAGCTCACGGTTGCTTTTTAGAATTGAGCCCATTCTGTTTCCTACTTGGGAATTGTTTTCCTTAATTTTTTGAATTAACAACCTTACTGAAACTGATCTTTTCTGGGAAGCATTGTTTGTTTCATTTGCTGCCTTTCACACACACAGAATAATCCTGGTCGTTTCCCATACTTGTCAGTTTTTAATATTATGATTTTTAAAGTTTATATTGTGTGAAAATAGCGATTTGTTTAAAGCTAATAAAGTTCATTTACAGAAAAAAAACAACAACAACAAACTTTATTCCTTTCCAAATGTTAAGCTGTACAGGAGACAGCCGTCTGCTCCCTCGAGTGATCTGCTTGACCTCTCCGTAGACTCTCCATCCTCCGTGTCCTCAGCGGTGCAGAGTGACTCTGCAGAGTCTCCTTCGGGCCGCAGTGAGTGGTGAATGCACATTTCCCTGTAGTCTTGTTTCCTGAAGCAAACCAACAGGAGCTTAGTGGAGGAATCGAGAAGCTCCTTGTAAGAAAGAAAACAAAGATACTCCTTAACTTTAAGGATGCTCCTTAAATCTCTTTAAAAAGGAGAATTGATGTGTGTACACGGGGGGAAAAAAAAAAAGTAAGATAGTACAGGGTTCCCTGTAATTTGTTTAGCGTGGAAGCAATAATCTGTTTCCCCCATCAGGTAAATTTGAACAGAACGTGCTTTGTGTTCTATTACAGTGAAGCCTGTAAAACAGTCTGGTAGTTGCTTGTTATGTGGGCTTGGAAGAAACACAGAAACACTTTTCTCAGTCTCTTGATTCCCTAAGTTTTTTTCAGGAGGCACTTGGTGTTAGAAACAGGTCACCTGGAGAAAGCTACTCATCTTCTCTAACTTTAGACTCCTTTCATAGTCAGAGGAGTGAGTAAAGCTGCTCACTTTGGTACCCTGAATTACTGTTTCCAGAAGCACCCCCTTTATCCACTCTTGGGGAGTACATCTACTGAAGTTAAAGATGTGAATGTCCCCCGAGGAATAAATGCCTATGATTCCATTTTAATCTTTAATAGAAGAAGGAGTTTCAAGTGGTATCTACCATGTACAGCACTACTGATGTTCTGAAGTTTTAAGCAGATAAATATATTGCATCTAAAACCTTCTCAGACTTATTCAAATTTTGCCTTTCATGTGATAAACAGCAATTAATTTCAGACTCTTTATATGCCTTCCACACAAAACTTGACCCTTTCAATGTTCATAGGACAAGTAATATTTGCTTAATGATGTTTAAGTGATCCTTAGTTACCGCTTTGAATTTCAGATGGCATATCTGCACACCCTGAAGATAAAAATGGGCATTATTCCTCAATTTACCCACAGCTGGATCTAGCAACCACTGCAAGAGCTCAGCAGTTCCCGTGAGTAATATCTTACCAAGAAATGGTCACAGACAACAGGTCTTTAGAGGTATTAGTACTCTGATTCATCTAGTGAGTTTAGAGAAAGCTCTGAGAACACAGATTGGCTACTTTTACCCATTAGTCCAGTAAAACAAATGAAAGCCACCTCTGTGCTCGACATTGCTTGACATACTTAAAAATACACTATTGCTGCAGCACTGTTTAGTTATAGACATCAGTTTATCTCAACAGTCAAAACATACTTGAGATATAGAATATATGGCTTTCTGCTTGAGTGTTGCCAACGCTGCAGTGAGAGGGAAAAACCGATGAATGGTACAGGTCAGTAAGAAGAGCTTAAGAGAGGAGAGATGTCCCTGTAGTGACCGTATGAATGGGACACTGACCCACCTGCCCATGCTGCTCTCAGTTGTGACATAAGGTAAAGACAGACCAGCAAAAAAAAAAGTAACAATCAGAATATGCAGTTTTGGTAGTTTCTCAGTTACTTTCAATGTGTTACTCTCTCCTAGATTTGCAGCTGAAGCACAAAACAATAGCGTAAGCAACCCAGCTGGACATTCATACAGCAATGTGAGTAACAGCCCCTGTTCAGAGTAATCATTTTTTGCTGGCAGCTGTCAAAATGAGAAGTGTTTGGATTTACCCCAACTACTGTCCCAGTGGGATACAAAGATCTGTTCTGTAGCCCTTCTCCACACACCAGGGAGCGCTCTGTATTTGATGGCTCGGCCAGCTTTCCTCTTTTGATACCACAGATGCTAGTGTGAAAGCGCATTTTCTTGGGTCCAGCACAGTCTCCGTGGAGTTTGCAGGAAGCAGTTGCTGCATTATTTGTGTTTAATCTGTTGCTATGTGAAGCAAGCTGTGGATGAGAAGCTGAACATGAGCCGGCACCGTGCGCGGGCAGCCCAGAGCCAATAACCATGTCCTGGGCTGCACCCAGAGCAGCGTGGCCAGCAGGGCCAGGGAGGGGATTCTGCCCCTCTGCTCCGCTCTTATAAGGCCCCACCTGGAGTCTGTGTCCAGTTCTGGAGCCCCCAACACAGAAAGACATGGACCAGTTAGAACAAGTCAGAGGAGGCCGCGAGGATGATGCCAGGGCTGGAGCAGCTCTGCTGTGGGGATAGGCTGAGAGAGCTGGGGCTGTTCAGCCTGGAGAAGAGAAGGCTCCAGGGAGACCTTCCAGTGGCCTCCCAGTACCTGAAGGGTCTCCAGGAAGGCTGGGGAAGGACTTTTCATAAGGGCAGTTAATGACAGAACAAGGGGAAATGGCTTTAAACTGAAAGAGGGCAGGTTTAGATTAGATATTAGGAAGAAATTCTTCACTGTGAGGGTGGTGAGACACTGGAACAGGTTGCCCAGAGAAGCTGTGGCTGCTCCTCCCTGGAAGTGTTCAAGGCCAGGTTGGATGAGGCTTTGAGCAACCTGGTCTAGTGGAAGGTGTCCCTGCTGATGGCAGGGGGGTTGGGACTGGATGATCTTTAATGTCCCTCCCAACCCAAACCATTCCATGATTCTATAATCCCCTCCTGCTGTGGTGATGTTACTCTGGTGTATTTCCTATCTTAAATAAGGTATTCAAAACCCACCACCTACCCACAGCTCCCCCCCACAAGCAACCAGCCCCAAAAAACCCCAAACACTTAAAAATCAATACACTGTAGGACAGATGGCATATGCTGTGGTCAAAACACCTGTGACAGAAGGAACACAAGGGATATGAAGGGGCTTTGAGGTGGTTTTTTGAATTTGAATGCTGTTCTGTGGTGTGCAGTATGAAACATGAGAAGCAGCCCCCAAGCACACATGCATGTTCCCTATTTTAAAACACAGGTAAAAGCAGATATCTGTATTGTGAGTACTGCGGTCTTCCAGTCTGTGTAGTGTAACACAGCAGTAAATTATACAGATGTGCTATAGATAACACTAAAGGATGTTTTGAACTTTGTTTGGAGAGTGGAGGTTCATTAGACTGGTAACTGTTGACCTTAGAATTTACCTGCTATAGTTTGAGAGTCTGAAAATAATTCAGCAGTTAGGTAAATTAAGTCAAACCAGTTCTCACAGAACAACCTGTTCATGTGCTATTTTGCTTGCTTTCCTTAGTTGGCAACTATTTTAAGCCCAGTGCCTCTGAATCCAGTAAATCTGCAGCCTGGACATGCTACATCATTAAATGGACTGTCACCAGCAGGTAATAAATACTCTGTAAACAACTTAACTTTAATGGAGATGTTTGGGGTTTTTTTTTGTTAGAATTTAAGGGCTTTACACAATGGCTGTGGAAGACCAGGAGCAGCAATAAACATTGGCAAAAGCTCGTAGTGCTCATGGCTTCTTCTAGGCATGTCTGTCCATTTTAGCAGTTAAAGCAACTAGATACACAGGAGGTAATCTGCTACTTTCAGGAACACACAACAAGGTAGCATGCAGTAAGCATGTTTTCCAGTTACATTTCAATCTGGATTTATCTGCCTGTCTTTATTCTTCAGCTGCATCAAAGAACAAGTCACAGTCACCTCATTACTATGCAATAATGGAATTTGATCCCTTGGCTCCCACTGAGTAAGTAACTTTTAAAATAGGTGATGTAGGGTTTTCTTGGTGCCAAAGGCAAGAAGGCTTCTGAGGGGGTTTTTTCTGAGTGAGGAAGCAGACCACACTATTTGGACTGTGTTAGCTGACCAACTGGATTGCTAATGTCAGTGAGTGGCTTCATTTTAAAAATTTTCTTCCAATATCTCTGACATAACCAATTATTGAATAAACTCCTGTAGTGTGCTCATTGAATGGTATCTCTAAAAATGGTGGAGTAATGCTGTCAAAAACAATCTACTAAATTCCTGTTCAGTGATATGAAAAGGTGACTAAAAAGCTGATTGACACTTCAGCACAGGTAGTTCTGGAGCAAAGTAACCAAAGTAATTTCTGCTCACAGCAATCCTGATTTTTAAGAATCTTGTTCTACTGCATATCAGGAAAATCCTCAGTTTAAATATAAGCTACAGGAGGGAACGGCTGCTGGGACTCTCCAGGAGGCCAAACAGTCAGACAGAAAACTACTATGAAACTGAACAGATGGCAGAACTCTCTTTTCTACCAGTATATTGCAAAAAATCTGAGCCATCTATACAAAACCTATTTCCAAGGAACCACCCAATTCTGAGGTAGAAAAATATCAACAAAGTTTGTCATTTTCATCTTTTTTTTTTTAAAAAAACAACTACTGCAGCAGTCGCGCGCCGTGTGGCGTGCTGGCCATTTGTGTTTTGCAGTCCTGTTCCCAAACTTGCTCCAGCAAAAGTGACAGTCTCCAGAGGTGTCTCATTAAATGTATAATCACAGATGCACCACTGGATCAGCTCTGTGTTTCCATGGAAACACGGGCATCTGGCCACTGCTGCTGCTTCAATAGGGAACCGCTGTAAACTCCTGGCAGTTCACACTCGGGCAGGGCTTTGTTGGTGAGTTTTGTCAGAATGGAATAACTGATGTAGGAGCCATCCTGTTCCTCTCTTCCAGGGTTGTGTATGAAGAAATTGATGATGTGCTGAAGACAGACATTAAAAAGAACACAGAATGCTGAAGGTGGAGGCTCCTACTGAACAGGGGTTGTTCTCTGCTGGTCCTGTGCAGTGCTTCCTGTATCGTACAGCTGAATAACAGAGCAGGTTTTGTAGTTTGGCACAACAAACAATCAGTATTGCAATACTAAGGTGTGTGGAGGTTGGAGAGTTACTTGGCTCTGCACCTTGATAATTTGTCCTAAATGTTTATCTGTTTATTCTTCAAGGTGACTTGCAGCATTACTTTTAAAGTATTTTGGGGGCCTTTAAAATACAGTTTTCAAATGAAGTTAACACTTGATACCTGACAGAAGTCAACAGAAAGTTCTCTTGCAAACAAACCAGAATGTTATGTTTCAGAAACTCCAGAGTCCAGTTTCTGTTTTGGCCTCGTTGCTGTCTGTGTTGATCTCCCTAGAAATTTATAAGGAGGTTTTGATATGTAGGACTTGTCTAAAATTGGGCCTCTTGATAGATGTGTGAAGACATGCAGTGTTACTTTCCTACGTTCATATTCTGAATACAAACTTTGTTTTCTTCTTAAAAGCCTGCAATATGGTGAATTTTGTCTTTAAGAACCTGAGCTGGGACATGAGGTGCTGTCATCCACGATTAAGAGAAAAGAAAAACCCCTGCTTGTTCCTATGTTGTTGTTGCTTTTATTTACTCAGTAAATATTGGAAGAGGATCAATAATTTCTTTCAGTGTTTCTGCCCTGCCCTGCCAATCCCCAGCAGAGATTGCTGTTCTGGTGAAGGAAAAATTAAGCATCTACAATGCAGATGAGCAATAGTTATCCATTTATTTTAATCAAGTTGTTTCACCCTGTTAATAACAGTTTTATCTTTTAACAATTAAAGTGCCTTATCTATTTTAATACTGAATGTAAAATGTGCACTTTAACAGTTACAGTTCTCTGAATTTATAAGTGATATAAAATTTAAGAACTTAGTTCATGTTCATAGCTGATATGCTATTTTTTTTGTTAAATACTGCATTTTAAATGTTCATTATGTTAACTGTTTAAGTTCTCTGTCTGTTATGCAATTTTTGTAGCATAAAGTTCCAAATAAAAGCAAACACTGACTGAGAAGTTAATGCCCATCACTTCAGAGTTATTACCAGATGCAGATTCTGAGAAGTGCCCAATGCAGACAGTGGTGGAAGGATGTGAGTGTGAATCCAGTGTTTCATTGCAGGGTCAGCAGTTCTGCAGCTTGCTGTAGAGCCATTAGAACACCTGACTTCTACCCAAAAGAAAGCCTTGAATATTGGGGGGGGGGGTGTAAGTAGAGCTGAAAAGGTAAGCTGCTTTATTTTTATTTATTTATTTATTTTGTTCTTGTCTCAGGGGCAATGGTCTGGACAGCAGCCTGAGAAAACTGCTGAAAATAGGATTTGAGGTGGATTGATTTTTCCCTAAAGCTTAGTTGTATTGTTAAAACCCTAGCACAGTGAAGTGTAACAAATTAAAATAGGCTGTTTCAATATGGTAATCCATAATGGCTGATTGCTAACTGAGCTTCTCTGCATTTAAAGAAGCCAAATGGTCACAGATAGATGAAGGCTCTGAAGGGAACTGGCTAATTAGTGAGGTGAGAGCTTGTTTTATAGTTGGAGTGTGCTCACTATCTGTGCAAAACTGGGCTTCAAAATCAAAGGAAAACCCAAGTTTATGAAACTGGCACTTGCCAGGGGGATATTCTTCTTCTGAAGCACAGGGCCAGAATAAAGCAATGTGTTGAGAACTGTCATAATCGGTTCAACTTGCAGAAAGTCAGTGGACTAAACAAGACAGGTAAGAACTATTTTTTTTTTTTTTCCCCTAGCCTGGATTCAAAGATTTGTCATGTTTTTTTGTTTTGGGGTTTGTTGGCTTTTTTTCTGAAACCATATATAAAGCTTGCTGCTATCTTCATACAGATCTAGTTCATTTGTATGGGCTCCACATGTTCTGCTGGATAAAAAGCATTAGAGAGATCAAAGGATGAGAAATTTTAAAACTTTAATAAATACACAATGAAGACCTGGGGTGTCATCCAGAATCTGTCTGAACACCACATACAGTGGGTACAATAATGCATTTTAAAGGTAGCATCCATTTATTTTCAAAAAAGCACTTTTAAAATTATTGTATGCAAACATAATTGAGACTAAAGTAACTGGAAGTTATTCATGATAAACCCATTACTTTTTTTAGAGCCCAGATAAACCACCATTAGTCTTACTTTGTTAGATCTCACGTGGTAAAAGGGGTAGAAAGAACTGGTCTAGCAGATGAGATACTGGGCTGAGATCAATTCCTGTCTGAAAATGAGTAGGTCACTTAGAACTTGTTCTGCAGCTCACTCCTCATTTGCAAAGCTGTGATGAAGTGTTATTATCCCTGCCCCACAGATAATGATGGAAAGTTACATAAATACAGGGTTCATGTTCCGGTGGTAAACAGAGCACCTGGGAGTACCTCTGAGCGACCGCCGCGTTGCTGGGCAGGTTTGTGGGACCCAACCTCACAATGAGGGCTCTGGGTGCTGAGCAGACTCCTGTGCTATTAACTGAGCTGCAGTTTAGGGCAGTTGTTGATGAACTGCCTTTCCCTTCAAAGCACTTCAGCTTGTCTCTGTGCAGCCCTCTGCAGCGTGAAAGAGCAGTCGCTGGCAGTACCCATATTCTAAATGAACACAGCACTAAATGGAAACCATACCCCAGATCTGACATGCTTACCTTTAAATCACTGGTCCTCACTGGGATCATAACAGTTCTAGAGCACTCTGCTCTTACCAAATGAACTACTGATTCAGTAATAATTCCAGAGGGTGCATCATCTTTTGAATCATCATCTCCTCCTGTGCCACAGGAAGGTTGCACAGCAATACACTCTAACT
Organism: Caprimulgus europaeus; assembly: GCA_907165065.1. The sequence goes on along the minus strand of OU015543.1, from coordinate 565,915 downwards.
TTGTTTAGTGCCTGTCTTTACCTTTTTGTAAAGTAACTTACATGGAAGTTACTCTTCAGAGACAGCAATGCGAATTTAGAGGCTTAATAAATTTATTTGTTCCTCTGTTGCTTTAAAAGAAGAGCTCTGTTTCCACTTGGGTTTAAAAATGTGCCTCACAGTATTCAGCTAACATGTATCATCTCAGAAAAAGATTACAGGAGAAAACCCTCTCTTCCAGAACAGCGTGTTCCCTTCTCTAATGAAGAAATATAAACCCTAAGAAAAGATACTCCAACTATGTAAGTTTGGGGGTTTTTTTAATTAAAAAAATATAAATACATCCTTTCTTAACAGCATCATGTGCCCATGGTGGTTTAACAATATAATTTCATATTGCACAGTTTCTCCTTCTGTTGAAAAGTGGTTTCAAAACCTGTGGTCAGGTAGCAGAAGTCAAATGGGGTAGAGACTGCCCATCACTGATACCCAGGAAGTGGCAACTTCTGTCCCTCCTTTGCTTCAAAAAAGGTGTAAGAGAGGGTGATCAAATCAACTTTAGCCATTTTAGGGTCCTCTACAAATTCTGGATCAATGTAGAAGAAGACAGGCATGTCCACTTCCTCTTGAGGATTCAGCCGCTGTTCTTCAAAACAAAAACACTGTATGGGAGAGTTAAAAAACAATTAGGCATTAATAGCTGTGGTGAACTTTCTCTGGCAGCATGAGAACTCTTGTTCCCTGTACATCCCCACAATCCTGAGAGGGATGAACCCCATGAACACCACGACAGCAATTCTGCTCCTCTCGCGTGACAGGAACTAAACCTGGCTGTCAGTGAAACGTCCAAGCTGGCCAGGCCAGCTCGCACCACTGCCACCTGCCCTCAGTCAGTGGCACCAAACACCGTGTACTTGGAGCTACTCTAACTGGGCAGGTACCACAGCTTGTTCTCAGGGCAGTGAGAGTGTGAATGAACTCATGCAGTGTCATTTGAAAAAAATCAAGATATTTTCATAAGACGTTGGCAGACAAAAACTGGTGTCCAGGATTAAAATGAGAAAAAGTTAATTTATGGATAACAATTCTCATTCATGCACAGGAAAGCATTCTAATCTTTGTTTTGTTCACACTTACTTGTATTTTATTGAAATACTGTCCCGCTTCAAAGGGTATCACGTTGTAGGTGGAGATTCCAATTACTGGCTTGTCAGTAGGATTTTTTGCTTTATAAAACGCCAGTGCTGTCTCTCCTGGTACCACCTGCATAAAGTAATTGCACAGGTTTGGTTTGGTTTAGTTTTTTAATCCACTGCAGCCCTCCATCCCTCAGAGTTCTTTAGACTTTAGATAGAATTAGTTCATTTTCTCTTTTGCCATTTGAAACTGGTTACTTCACAACTATTTTGCTTAGATACAGTTCACCCCCATTCAAAATTAAAAGCATCAGTGATGTTCTATGTGTGCATTTTTAATCTTAACCAGTTTGCCACTGAGACTTCCACTATTCTCAGCAGTTTAGCAGCATACAGAGTTTTTTCTAATATGCCAATTTCTATATATGGTGTACATTTCATTTTTCAGGTTATCATTCTGGACTCAGAAACCAATTAAGAAGCATAACTCCTTTTGCAAGTTTTTATTAAGAACTAATTTTAAACAGTAAATTTAGATTAAAAGGTTCAATTTTTTTAAAAATATAAAAACAGTCTTACAAGGACAGGGGCAAGAAGAAAAAGAAACCCCAAAGGTTTAGATATACAGATAGATAGACAGACATATAGCTATATATATAGACACCCTTTATGGTGTATATACCATATATTATTGTCTCTGTATTATATTATGGTGCATACACCACAGAACTGCCTAGATTGGAAAAGACCTTTAAGATCATCGAGTCCAATCCATAAAGTGTGTGTGTAAATGCACCTTTAATTGCAGTCCCTTTTGGTAGCTCGATGGGATGGTAGGGAGGCAACGAGACTTTTAACTACAGCACGAGAGGCAATTCAAGTTCTGCCCCGTGGCAGGAGCTGTCAGCCCCGCCTTCCCACCAGCCAGCACCGAAAATCACGCTCCGAGTGCGGGGAAGTGCGGCAAAGCTCCCGGGATCGCCGGGCCCCGCGCTGTGTCCGGCCGGGCCACGGCGGAGACACAAACCGATGGCTCTGGACGGTGACACAACCTGCCGCCTTCACCTGAGGGGCCGAGAGCGGAGCCACTCACGTAGATCTCGCTCTGCTGGGGTCTGAAGTGCCACTGGATGCTGGAATGCACGTCCGCGTTGAAAGTGACCTTGATGAGGCGGTCCCTCACCGGCTCCATGCTCTCGATCTGCTCCGAGCTGTGGCCCGTGCCCGTGGTTCCGCCCAGCCCCGTGGCCTGACAGGACGGAACGGCAGTGAGTGACCCCCGGGCCCCTTCCAGCGCCTCCCTCCTCGTTCCCGGCGGGACGCACCCGGCCGCGGCCCCCCCGTACCTGGCAGTAGAGGCGGTAGAGCGGCACGGCCGCGTAGGACATGCCCACCATGCCCACGGCGGCGGCGGCGATGTAGGCCAGCGCCGACCGGTTCCGGCGCCGCCATTCCTCCTCCTGCCTGCGGGTGAAGGGGTTGGAGCTCCGCTGCCCGCGGGCCCCCCGCGGGACCGGCGCCCGCCCGCCTGCCGCCGCCCAGAGGCCGTACCGAGCCTTCCCCTCCGGCCGCGGGAGCGCCCACCCGCCGGCGCGGCACTGTGGGGGAAGGGCGCGGCCCAGCGCCAGGGCCCAGAGGGGACCCAGCCCCCCGGGGAGCCGCAAAGCCCCGCAGCGCGTCCAGCCCCGCCCGCACAACCCCATCCCGCGCGGTTACCGGCGGCGGGCGGGGCGCTGCTCTACTCCTCTCGCGAGACGCGGCGGCGTGAGTTCGCGCTCACGTCGCTCAGCCGCGCGCTCCGCCTCCTCCCCGCCGCGCGGGGCGGTCTCGCCTCCGCGGGTGTCCAGCGCGCGCGTGTCGCCGCGAGGGGCGGTTGGGGGGCTGGAGCGGGGCGGGCGCGCGCGCGATGAGGGGAGGGAGCGCGCGCTGCCGCCGAGGGGTCGCCCGTCTCTCACACCTGAGAGCGGCGCTGAGGCGCGGGGGCTCCCGCCAGACCCCGCCGGTTGTCTCTCCCTCCCCAGCGGGACCGCTCGTGCGGCGGTGTGCGTATCGAGGTAACTCACAGCCCTGAACATGGGCGGGTTTCGCACCCCGCGGGCCCCCGCACCGCTGCGCATCCAGCCGGCTTTGTCCGAGCGGTGCTGGCGCTGGACGGCAGCGGGGCCACCGCAGTGTCTGGCAGAAGCGGGGTGACCTGGCGGAGCTCGGCGGGAGGGGGGATTATCCCCTCTAAGCACCTCAGCGGGGTTAGTGCGGGGGAGGAGTGCACTGGCAGGGCAGCGGGGCGGGCTGGTGGACGCGGGCACCTTCCTGCGTGTTCCGTGGGGCTGTGAGCGCCCGAGCGAGCGCTTGCAAAGTCTCCTTTGTGCCCGTGTTCCTCATCTCTGAGCACGGTGCTTCTGCAGGCAGCACCGGGGCTGTACACGAGCGACGGTGCTGGAGCGAGAGGAGGCTTCATCCCTTTGTCTTCCTGCGGGTCTCCCGGCCTTGTGGACACTGACACCGTTATTGTTATCTCCAGCGGTGCTTTGTTTCATCTTCAGTTTCCTCTCTGTGCGGATCCGGTTTTGTTTGCACACAGATACTGACCTGCTGCAAAGCGAGGGCGTTGTTTGTAAACAACAGCGGCTGCAGGACAGGTGAAATCGGACAAAACCCCGAACGCAGCCTCTGCAGGGCTGGGCCCGTGCACTGTGACGGGCTTTGCTGTAGCAGTTCCTGACTGGATTGCTCCAGAGCACTGCTCTGCCCTTGTGCTGCTGCTGGTGATGTGAACACGCTGACTTTGGCAGCTCCTGGTACTGCTTCACTTTCCATTTAGATAGGTTGAATTACAGATTGACAAACCCCAAAGCAGAGCAATATTATGATGTTTCCTCTGTATTTAGATTGCATTATTTTTGTTCTGTTAGCGAGAGGTCCAGTGTTTGCTTCAGGAAAATTGGTAGTCTTCCAAAGTGCATTTAGTATTTTTTAATGCAGAAATAGGTAACCTGGTGAACTGGTCACTGTGTTTTTGTGGAGGTTAGCACTATGCACCGAGGGAGCCCACTGTATTTAGCCCAGGTCTGTAGGGTGTCACTGGTCCTACTAGCACCCATTTGCATCTTTTGCCCGTGCATTGTTCACAGAGTTCCCTGGCCCCCTTGTCCCGTGTCTGAGGAGTGATAGATTTCCTTATTTGTAGCCACGTGAGGTTTTAGCTAGACAGCTCATGAGGTCAGGAAGATTTGCTAAAGGCATAAACAGATATTTTTGCATTAGTGCTTTTGCAGTAATTTTTCAAATTACTGTAGCTCAGTACATTTAGGACTGTGTTTCTTGCCAACCTGTTGTATGTGCTAATAAAAATACAATGTGAATTCATGGTTTTTTTCTGCATGAGTGGTACATAACCCCATTTTGGCCTGCATCTTACATACTTCATGTGAGAATTCCATAGGCACTGAATACTAGACAGTTAAAAATGTGAGAAAACAAGACACACAAAACACCTTATCACATTCCAAACAACGTTCCCTCCCCTTTGCGGAAAAGGGAAGTAACTTTCACTGGAAACAATTAGATTTTGTCTTTAGCAGTTACATTACTTTATTCTGGGACTGTAATCTGAGTTACCTCAGTTTTTTTAGAAGATCGTGGATGGTTCAGGTTTACCCTAATTCCTGCCTCATGGATTAAGAGAAAATTAGGATGTCAGATGTTTTGGTACAATATACAGTGGAGTCTGAGTTGTTAACTGCTTACAGTTTTCAGCAGTGAAGTTTTAGCATGAAAGTTCTTTTTTCCTGTTTGATTTCACTGAGTCAGCAGTAATAATTGTTAGTGTCTGAAAATAAACATAGTCATGTAAATTTCAAAAAGTGGTTTCTCCTTTTTTACAGCAGTTATTATCCTGGTCATGAGCCAGTGCTTCATGTGTCAGAATTCTTCATTTTGGACTTTTATTAAAATAGTGAGCCTAAGAAGATGTCCAGTACAGATCCACTAACAAATACAGATAAAAAGTAAGTATTTTTTTCCCCACACACAGGAATACAGCAATTACTGGATTGTAAAATGAAAATTTGTGCAGTTTCATTAGTAGGATCTTGGTTTGATGAAGTCTTTAAGAAAAATAACCCAGGTATTTAAACAGTCTGAAGCAACACCTCAGAAAAGCCGATGCCAGCTCCAGCGCATTTACACGTGAAGGGACGAAAGAGCTTCTAACCTTTCCGTTAAGTTAATCAGCACGAGGTTTCCACTGGTTCTGTGAGACATAAACCCCCACCTAGAGATTCCTTAATGGTTCTGCAGCTGTGAAAATGTGCTTGAAAGGTCTATAGCAAACTATTTCCTTGTATATATAGGGTAAGTACAGTGACTGTATGTAGTGGATGTATTTAATACGTTACTTTTTCAGAATGCGATGTCTGCGTGCCTTTAATATTGCATATGTCGTGCTTGGAACCATCTTGTTTTTTACCAATGTCACAGGATAGATAATGATAATTATATTCATTCTATAAACCATAATGTTATCCACTTAGAAGTTGTATCAGATTCTAAATGGCAAACTTGGATTTGATCCTGATTGAAAATCCTAACTCCAGAACCTTCCCAAACTGCTAAGAACTGCACCAGCGCTGTCATCAAAACCACAGTTAAACACAGGCGCAGACAGCTCTTGCTAGACTGCCATGGTTGCTGTGCTTGTGCAATCACAGCCAGCAAACAGTATTCACAGGTATTGGCAAACAATTAGCATAGACTTTGAATTATGCCTTGAAAAACATCCACAAAGCATTAAAAAAATTAACTTGCTTTTGACTGGGATCTGAAGAGGCAAACACCCAGCTTATCCAGTGGAAATAGGGGGTATGTAATACAAAAATATATCTTTAAAACAGGTATGGCTTGTAGATTCATGTGGAAGGTGTATTATATGAACAGGTACCAGGTGTTTCAAAGGCAGTTTTTCCTTGGAGATGAACATGAAGGATGCATATAACAGCACTTCAGCTGCATGATGATGGAAGACAATAATTTTCTATATGTATTTATTTATTTGTTTTCTGGGAGACAGTATCAATGCACAATGCTTCGAGAATGCACTTGGTTATGTATTAATTGAGGTTTACCTGAACTTTAAATAATACCTTTCTCCTCTACACCAGGGCTTAGCCTCAAACCATTCATGCTTCTCCACAATTACATTGCTTTAGCTTTTCTTTCATGTTTAACAGCAGCCATATAATGACATATGTTTTCTTTTAATCCTTATGACCTAATCAGCAAAATGTATTTTGAATAATTAGTGGGGCTGGATAGATCAGATGTAAATGTTTGTTCTTGCTATGTGATGTGTTATTCTCGTGGCTGTGGTCCCTAGTGTCTGAATGAATTTTTACCTTTTAGGGTTAGTGAACCTGAAAGGCTACAGTGCATAATTGCCTTGTGTTGGGCTTTTGTAAAAGCCCTTTGTTTTATTGATAATAAAAAGGTCTTGTGAATCTTGCTTCCAAAGATTCTGCACATCTTTTTGGCATCTGCTAAATTATCCTGTAGTCCATCTCAGTTGCTAAAGCACTACAGAACTTTCTTTGTGAGCAGCAAGTGATAATTAATAATGTTGCCAGAATAGTTCACTAGCTGTTTTGAAAAAGAATCCTGGTTTGTTTGCTGCATAAAATAACAAATGATATCTCTTGAAAATTTAGTCTTACTGATGTTAGGTTTTACGAGGTTTTAAGTTGTTACAGTATTCCTAGATCTTTCTGGAAGCAAAAAGTAATTTGTGTTCCCCTGAGTATGTTCCTGGATAGCAGAGAACTTGCAAAAGAAGCAATAATACCATTTTTCTGTAGGAGTCCTTTAGAAACATTAAAAGCAGCACAGCAGCAGAATTTTAAGGTAAAGAGGGATAAAAGCCTTGCAGATGAGTTCAGGAAGCTGAACATTACATGGTTTACTTTGGAGAAGGGATGGAGGAGCAATTGGTTGAACAAGTGATGTATTACTGATAATAACTATTAAAAAAGGCTTAATAATAAGCTTAATACTACTTTTATCTGCTTAAATTGTTGAGAGGTTTGTTTTGCCCGGCTTAATAAAATTCTTTTTTTGCTTTTTAATAATGGAAATGCATAGCCTTGAGTCACATTTTGAGTTGAGGGTGTGTGGGGGGTGTGTTTCTATTGCAGAAAACATGACAAGTGGAAACAAGCCATGCTGGTCGGGGTGATTTGTTTTGAGAAATGTTCCAGATACTGATACCACACACTGAATTCCACTGGTGTTAGGAACAGTGACAATTTTGTTGGGGAAAGGCTATTTGTATTTTATCTTCTGTAACCTTATCTAGAGCAAATCTAGTTGGTGTGATGCTTAAAATATTAATGGCTTTCCTTTCCTTGGACTGAAGCACCAGTAACACCAGCAGAGTTAAACTGATTGAGAAAGGACTACAAAGGGCCACATTTTCATCACTGCATGGCTGTGAGCTATCCAGATGATACCAGGGGAGCTCTCACGTTTCGGGAATGGGGAAGACGGCTTTCTGTTCCCACCTGCATCACTGATCTGCTCTTTAATGTGTGGGGGGTCACTGGACCCTCCTGCCCCTCTGCTGTGTGTCGACTGCAGGCTCTAGGGACTGATTTCTGTATAGGTAACACTGTATAGCATGTTGCCTTTAAGCAAGAAGATCCTCATCCCAGAATGTTTGTGGGGGAATGCAACCACAGTCACTGCAATGTTAAAAAGGTGGGTGAGATAAGCATGAGCGTTCCTGGCACAGCCGGGCTGTCCTGCTGTGCCGCTCCAGACACTGACAGATGCTGTCTCATCACAGGGTTACTCCCTGCTAGAGAGGATTCACCTTTCTACTTAAACAAAGCCCTCACTGAACAGCTAGTTTTCATTTTAAACTGTAATCTTTTTAAGATCTTTTAGAGAGAGGGAGAGTCACAGGAGTGCATCTTCTAATGCAAGCCTAGGAGAAAATAGTAGTTAAACAAACTGATGACAGGATCTGAGAACTTCTGAAAACGTGTGGATCTGCAAGGCCAGGGCTCGCATCACAGGAGTCTGACCTCTGGAAATAGCGGGGGATCTTTCACTTTTTCAACTAGATTATTCTCAGTGTAATGTTACAAATTCACCATTTCTATTTGCTCTCACAAAGAAACAGATGGGTCAATTTCCCTTTCTGCAGAAAACACATAATCCAAGTTCTGTGTTATACTTTTGACTGTTGAGAGACTAAAAATCAAGTTAAAGCATGGCACAAACCAATACCATGGTTGGGAATGCAAGGTTATAGCGTAATGGCATTTGTTTCATTAATGCTTTCAGTCTGCCTGCTTTGTTGGCTTTCCCTTTTGTATGTGGATGTACATAATCCTGTCTGCTAGGAAGATTGCTTTAGAAAGGTCATGAGTTACCGCTTTTGACCTTATTTGGAGGGAACATGTAAATAAATTATTGGAAGAACATGAGTAAATCATTTTACTTTATTTCATTTGGCTTCGGCTACTAAATATAGATTGCATAGTCACAGCTATAGTAAATGCAAGTAATTTTTCTCTCCTTTGTGTTTATCAGCCTTTGAAGTGGCTATAAATTGCCATTTCAGACAGAGAAAGTAAACATTACCTCGAGAGGTGAATTAGTCCATGTGACGCAGAGGGTTTCAGAGGAGATTAAGCAGGCACAGACACTCGTCTCGGTCTGTCTGTTTGGGTTTTTTTCAGTTAGTAGCAGAAATTGTCCTGCACGTAACCAGCTGAACTGGAAACCTCCCGTGTGTTTTGGTTGCTTTGTCGTTGTCTTTGCTGCTGCACTGGAGAATGTCCTTGCTCTCACCAGGGGACGAAGATGAACCAGAGCGTTTTGATGGTCTCTCTCTCTTGTACTGGTATGCTTACCCATTAGGTTCTGATGGCATTTTTCTAGTCTGGAGCTGGGAGAAGTACAGCAAAGATAATAATATCTGGTTTGTGAGGGAAGGGCACTAATCCTTCCATCGATAAATCTAGATAAAAATTTGTTTGTTGACAGAAATGATTAATAATTTCTCAGGAATAAGAGCAGAAGAATATCCAGAGCCGTGTGTTCTGATGAGTGTCTAGAAGATTTAACACATAAAGCTGTTGAACTTCTTTGTTTGTGCTGGCAAAAAGGAATAGAAAGAAGTATCAGATATTTAATTTTAATTGCCTTTACTAGAACACCTGCACAAAATTCTGTGCACTCGGTCTATTAGCATTCCAGGACTTCAGTTGGAGTGTTGAGTTCAGTATTTTTAGTGTAACAGAGTTATAATGTGCATTTTGCAGAGTCTTGCTTGTGTGTCTCATGTGTTGTCTCACATCTTTTCTTCTCTGTGTGCTAAAAGCTTGCTTACAAGTATTTTTGCATGACTTCTGCAGGAGTGAGCAGTGACAGCTGATTTTATAATTTGTGTCTTTTCCAACAATGAACATAGTCATTGTTTTTTGTTACGGCTGGTGGGTTTAGAAGCCTGTGTCCTTATTTACGCTGGAGAGCGTATTTCTGATGTTTGGGGGAAAACATTCTAGTATTTCATCAGCATTAAATAACAGTAACATGAGATAAATGTTGGATGGGTGCTAAATCCAAGTCTTGTTGGAGTGAAACCGTGTTAAAGCCCTGTTTTATAGAACCGTGACAAGTAGCTTGACTTGAAGATCCAGCCCTAAGTTATGCGCGAGAAAAACTAACGCGGCAAATCAGCAAGGTGTGGTATGCTAAACAAATAAATTCGGGGCATTTGAACATCCTTGTCTTTACTTTTTATGTGATAAAGTAATTTTAAACCTCATGTATTGGAGGGATTTAGTCTTTGGAGCATAAATACAATTGAATGCCTTGTAAGGGTGTCTGTTCAAAGTGCCAGCCCTTTCTCATTATAGGTGGCAACATCAAGATAATTTCACTGTTTCAGAGATTCCTTTCCATTGTGAATTGTTCCTTTGTATTCTCTGTATCAGAATACCTTTTACATTAGTTAGGTTCTCTCATTTTAAAGTATTGCCTGTTACTTCTAGAAGTGTAGATCCTATTGAGTGTTCTGTGCCTAGATTTTATCATATTTCAGTATCGTTTCATATGGTGGTAAATAAATATCTTCTACCATTTCTGGTGGACTCTGAACTTTAGACTTAAAGTCTGAGATTTCATCTTTTAAGACTTCAGAAAAGTCAACTTCTGTGTGAGGCTGAAACATTTGTTCTTGCCTTTTAAAAAAAAAACCCAACAAACTGCTGTGTGAAAACTGCTGAGAGCGTGGCAGAGCAAGAAACAGAACAGTAGCAGCAAAAGGCAAGACAGAAGAAAACAGAGTCGTTGTCTGCTTATTTTAAGTATCAGTGTTGTTTCTCTAAGTTCTCAATGATGATACAAAGCAGCACAGACCTGTAAAGAACATGACTAGTATGTTGTCTTTCAGCTTTGAAACAGTTTAAATTCATGGCGTAATTGAAGTGACAGGACTAGGCTGTAATGCAAAACACTCTGTTGTAGCATAGACGTGGTTTATCAGAAAAGTTTTATTGGAGAACTAGCGGACATAAGGATTTATTCTTCCTTTGTGATTAAGCAAAAGCAGTTCGGTTCACTTCTGGTCTCACAAAGTGTGCCTTGTGCTTTGTCATGGAGTAGCAAGGCCATGTGCAGTCTTGTCAGCAGCCAAATACACCAGCCAGGTTTCATCATTTCTTTTTACAGAATCACAGAATCTCAGAACTGAATTCCAATCTCAGGTTGGAAAAGATCTTTCAGATCCTAGAGTCCAGTCATAAACCTCTCACTGACAGGTCCCCAAAACTAGCCTGTGAAACAAATACTGGGAGGAACACTGAAGTGGAAGTTATACAGTATTTGAAGCATAGGCTTCCTGTTTGCTTCTAAAGATGAGTTATTAGGTCTGTTCTTCTGGCCAGCCTTTCTAAAGCCAAGGCTAATTCTGCAAATACTTGGGAATTTGAAGTTGTGGAACAAATTTGTGTTTCAGAGCGAGTGCTTATGCCTTGATTAAAAAAAAACCCCAAAAAACCTCGTGCACTTTTTCTTACACAAACCCAAAAGAACTAGGGATGTTGTTTAGAGGCTGGATCTCTTCCCTGGTGCTGGAATTAGGAACATTTGGACCTTCCAGATTTCTCTCTTCCCTCTGGCATGGCAGCTTTCAATGGCTTGTACTCCAGCTCTTGCAGAAGTGTCCAGTTTCAGGCGTGGAGTTCAGGCTGTATGCTGGATTTGGTTACGTGGGAGGATTTGGGTCACTGTGTCCTCCACTTTGATCTTCTTCCCCCCTCCCCCACTAATAAATTGTAGTTGTTCCATTTCACTTTAGCATCATGCTCTAGAAAATGCAGCTCACTAACTCATACAGAACAATATGTAGGTCAAAGCAGAAAAACCTAAGTGGTGCTTCTGCTTTTTTCTAGAGGGGATCTAGAGTCCTCTCAAAAAAATGGTACAGTGGGAGGATAAAGGAGCTATGATACAATTTGGATTTTTTAATAACAGTTCATCTAAATTACAGTAAAAAATGGTAAAGGGTAATTGGATGTATAGGAGTTCTTAATGCTTTGCTTTCCCAGTGCAGTATGCTGTCATGGTTTTGATGGAACTGTAAATTTAGGTTTCAAAGCTGTCATTTTACTTTATATTTGTCCTTAATTCTTTACTATTATCAACTGCCTCCAAAATCCTTGTCTGCCTTTAGACAATTTCAAGTGCCATCCTGGTATCTTGTCTTGCAGTAGGAGGGTACACAGGGGAGCTGGCAACAGAGTTTGGAAGCCTTTTTAAAACAGAGAAATAAAACAATGTTGACTGAAGAAATCAGAGACTGTAGGGAAAAGACCATGTTAATGAATAACCAAAAAGTTACATGTTAGATATCCTAGAAAATATTTTTGTATACACTATCTTAGCTGTCGTTTTGTTTTAACTTTCATTACCTGATCTAAGACATTATGATGTGTTTTTCTTGCCTAAATGCTAAGCTGGACCAGGTTGTGGGATTTTGTTTCTATTTAATTCTATATGTACTTTATTTTACCTCGTCATCTTATATTTGTTATGAGGAGATTGATTTTTTTCTTTGTTGGGAGTGAGTGGCACAGAGGTCTTCGACAATATAAAGCTGTCATTTATAGAAAACTGGTTTTGGTTTGAATTAGAGTTAAAAACATGGTCACTGTAATTTCTTCTGTATTAACATAGCTCTACATGCATTTCTGTAATTGGAGATTTAATTTATTTTATTTTATTCCTTAGGACTATTATGGGCCCTCATGGAATCAATCGAGCTGTTCACCGCATTTCTTTTTCTGACTGTCAGAATGGATTAGGTAATTAGATGGCAACATTCTGTTGATTCAAAGTAAAGCAAATCTAAAAGCACCTGGTGAGCTTTTCCAGTTCACACTGTCATCAGTAGAAATTTAATTTATCTGGCTTTTATGGATTTGACTATAAATCCACTTAGCACAGTAGGTGGGAGAACCAATTTCTTGCTTGTTTTGTTTGTTCTGCAGGAGTTAAAATTATTGGAGGTTATCGGGCACAAACAGCAGAAGATTATGGGATTTTCATAAAGAGAATTCTGCCTGGAGGGGTTGCTGCTGTAGATAGTAAGTAATTTTAATTTTTTTCTTACAAACACGCTGCATATAAAAAGCTGCCAAAAGAAGTCATTTTTATTTTACTTTGTGGATAAGGATATTTAAAATAGCATGGTTTAGTCAGGATTCATGATGTTGTGGCTTACCTTAACAGAGAGAAATGAAGTTTGGAGCCTTCATGGGAAAAGATTTTAATACTCTCAGTTCTTGATGGTGTGTCCAAATCTTGATATAACCGGTGTGAAAGCAGTTGGCAATCTTCAGCACTGCTAGCTAAGTGCTGAGATGCTGAACCTCTTAATTCGTAAGGGATAGGAGTAGTGTTTCCTTTACAGGGCCAGTATTTTTAATGAGTTCTGATTGATTTATTTTTTCAAGTGGTGGTTTAGAAGTTCAGTGAGAAGGGAACAAATTACAGTAAGTAGAGTTTGCATTAATAGAGTTAGAGAGTACCCTTCTGCCCTAGGTCTGTATATGGGGTTTTTGAGTTTCCCATTGTGCAGAATAGTCATTTAAAATAAACTAAACCTACTTCAGAAGTAATAGTTCCTAAACTCAATATCTGCAGAAGGTTGAAAATAGAATTGGTTGTAAAAAATCTTTCAGATGTCTTTATTAATGTATAAAGCACTAATGTATTTGTAAGTCATAGCTTAGGTTCACAATTTTTCTGTCGCTTCACACATTGCTGTGGGTTTTGTTACCAGGCCGTTTGCTCACCGGTGACCTGATTTTGGATGTCAATGGAGAAAACTTAATTGGAGTAACCAATGAAAGGTATGTTTGTACTGATTACTAAATGTTTATTAGAGCTTGGAATATTATGTGGGGTCTTTTTGGACATTATCAACCACTGATTAAAAGAGCACAACTGCACTGACATCCTTGGGGTTCAACTGCCAATTAATTTATCGTATAAAACTAATTCAGCAGAACTATTGTGGACAAGACTTTATATGCTTTCATAATGACAGAATAAGCCAGTTTCTCAGTTATGTAGGTTATAGAATGTATGTGAAAATAGCATTAAAACATATTAAGCTGTTTAAATATTTTTATAACTCCCTGTTGTGGTTCAATACCGGTGAATGTAAATGATGCAGCTAACAATTATCATTGTAATGGGACAATGAAGGAGAAATTGTTTAGAAGAATCTGTACAGTGTGTTGGATGGTTTGTGTAGCTGGATCACCAGACATCAATGCAGCTTCGTGTTGGAGACATAGATTTAAAATTCAAAGAAAAATTATAGTATATAGTGCTGAGGGACATCCTGAGCAATGAAGCATATCTGAGCAGTAGTTTTTTCTTTGGGTTATGCTGTTAATCCTGAAGGAGGACCAGGAAGGTAGTAGGATGGAACAAGCAGAGATGGGGACAAGAGAGAAAGGAAAGACAGGAGAGACATCCCAGTTTATTCCTGTCTCCAGGCACAGGTTCACCACAGTCTGTCTTTTGCTCAGTTCTCCAATGCTTGGTTTGGGTTGTGCTGCTGGCAAACTTTTTTCTCTGTATCTGGCTGTCAAAATTGTTAACTACATTAAGAAGTTGTTCACTTTCCTGCTCTTTTAGCATTACTCACTGTGTACTTCTTGACAGAACCCTGGTATATTTATTTGGCTGTTTTTCCCCCTTCTAGGGCTGTTGACATCTTGCGAACAGCGTCAGCATCTAATCACGTGTCTCTGCTAGTTGCCAGAGATGAAGAAGCAAAGTAAGAGAAAAATGAAACATTATTTTAACCTCAGAACTAATAAAAAGCCACCACTATGTGTAAGGTTGAATAGGCAGGCTTGCATGTGTTTTTCTTTCAGATCAGTTTTAATCACAAAATTGCACCACATGTCACATTTTTCTGTGTAGTATTTGGTACCGATTCATTCTGAGACTATTTGCATCAATTAAAGTAGCCAGCTCAGGCCAATTTGGGTTTAATGAGGAGGATTGAAATGTTATGTTATCAGCTAATACCACTGAAAACTATTTGCTGTGGTAATGTTTTTAATACTTCTCTGTAAAATAATAAAGGTGAGGAATACTTTAGGTCAGCAGCACCACAGAACTGTATGATTTAAGCTGGTCTTGCCTTCTGGAAAAAAAGAGATGAAGTTACTGTTCTCCTTCAGAAGTTTGCTTTTCAATCTTTAATGAGCTTTGAATTAGTTTGGTTAAGTAGGTTAAACTGTTCACTGCAGCAGGTAGTCCAAAATACATCCATTATAAGGATATTTGTGTTAAACATTGCTTTAACCTTGCTGTCTAAAGTTAAGCTTATAAACCAAGGTTGGCAGAGAATCATCAGAAATGCTATGATCCAGGTCTGTATCCCCTTTTGACTTAAATCTCTAGAGGAAATGGCTGTTATGTAACTATATTTGATAATCATTATGAGAGTATCTGCTGTTATTTGCCTTTCTGGGATGTTCCACTTACAGAGTAATCTCTCCATGAAGGAATCTTCTCTAAATTCCTTTAGCCTTTTGTCTGATTGAAGCTTCCTTTTTCTGCTCCTTTATTTTTTGTGTTTGACAGACATTTAAATCACTCTGTAGCCTCTGATCTCTCCTTTTTTCAGGCTGCCTAGATATATGTGAGGTCCACTCTTAATCTGCTTTTATCTAAAGCATACTGACCTAGTTCCTGTGAACAACTTGAATAATTAAAACCCATCAGTCCTTTAACCGTTCTGGTGGTATGCCCAAGGCCTGTGCAGGGTGTGCCACTGCACATAGTCCCTCACTCAGACACCTGTGAATGAATTTGTGCCTGTACATTCCTGTGCTAAAAGCGTATTTGATTTACACCCATCTGTGTTATGTGTGTTCCCTGGGTCTGGCATTATTTCAATAAACTTTATTATTTTTTAAGAAATAATGCATCCATCAGATTTCAACAACTCTGCAGTCACTGTAATTACTTGGGAATTGCGTTCCCTGCAATCAGTTAATTTATGCTCTCTCTCTCTAATTCTATAATATTAATTTGCTGATGTTGCTTACATCATTATAGATTATTTTTTTTAATCTGTTATCACTGAGGTAATCATAGCTTAGATTTTTTTTTTAAATAGGCTGCATTCAGTATTAAATTAATCAAGAGGTTTTGTTTTCTCTTAAATGTGTGTAATACAGGATGTACATCATTGCCACTTTTTTGCCAGTTTGTTACAATATGATTGGGTTCTGCAAAGAATTTCTGCTTTTAATTTTTATCAATTTTTTTCAACAGTGTGCCTAAGAATTGTCCTTTATTTCATCTGTTGGGGCTTTTTAAAACAAGATATTATGATAAAAAAGATAAGGAAAGCCCAAGCAGATACAATATTTTATATATAATTATATTTACCTAAGCTGAAATAGACTGCAAATTTCTGAGAAAACTAAATAGAAGTTAAGAACTTGCATTTGTATTATTCATTCTTGAATAATTAATAAATATTTATTCTATCCTCTCTTTTGAGGTGCCACATCTTTGTTTGCCAGTCTCTTCTGGGTTATTTAGTACAGTTGAACTAAAAGCATTCCTTAAATCTGCAAGTGTGCTCTAGGTATACTGATTACTTCTAATACAAATAAATTGTTCTGGACCTCAGTAATGCCACTGTCTTATTGTCTGTAGTTGACTTGAATTACAAGTTTTAAGCTCTTGAAATCCAGGGTAAAGAGAGGCCATAATTAAGCTTTTCTACCAACAGTCTGTTTAATTCATAGTCTAGTGCTGTTCCATCCTCATTCTTCTGCATTACATGATCTTTTCCTTGCCTCTTGCAACATTTGTCAGAGCTTTCCTCTTCCAGCTGAGGTTGAGCTTCCTTCTCTGAGGAAGGATAACCATTCAGGAGAAACAGCAGCAGGTTTCAAAGGGAGCATTTAAACTGCTGCCAAATGATGATGGAAATGATCTTTTTGTTGCCACAGGAAAGAATTTCTTGACCTCATGGATAAGTATGGCTCTCACAGTGACACCAGCTCTGCAAGAAGTTCTCCAACACAACTGTTAGCTGGTGAGAGATTGCTTTCTAGCCTGACATGATCCTTCGGATAACAGTTGTACTTGGGTGGTGTCAGAAGCCAGCACTTAAAACTCTTCTCATTTAGGGGGAGGGTGCATGGGAGGGAGTGACTGAAAGTCAGGCAAACACACAGCTTTACTTAGACTTTAACATTTCATTTGCAGTCTAAACATGTAACTTGACTGGTTTGTGTGTCAGTTTCCCCAATCTTTAAATATATTGCCACCTACTTTCAGCAGTTTTAATTAATGAGTAATGTGAAAAGTATTTGGTATTTGTAGATTAAATGTACCATAAGATTTCAAAGTAATAATAAAAATTTGAGCTAGAATGCCATAAATTGTGTCCTCATGGAATTGTTACCTAATTAGGATGCCTTTCTATAGCATGAACAATTATTCTGTTGAGATTATTTTTGCACCCAGTTTGGGAAAAAGAAAAAAACAAACAAACAACAAAATCATTGCTTGCTATGCTTTAAAGAATTATTCTTGGAACCCTGTGTGGCTTACAACTCTTAGCTGTGTAGGCTTAAGCTTTCTTTTGCTTATTTGATTGCTTGTAGTTTGTCTTTTTTCTAACGTGATAATAGTCCCACTGAACCTACTCATGTGATTTGAAACTTTGTCCTTTTCCCAAACGTGTGTTTGATTGCTTTTTCCCATTGTTTCTTTTCTTCAAGCAAAATCTCTAGACAGCCCTTCTTCTGGCTCATCCTCGAGGTCACAGAGTCCTCAGTTGCATCCAAAGGACAATGCCATGACCATCAGCAGAAATAATTCTGTCCCAGCACCATCCCCAAAGCTCGTAAAGTAATTTCTGAAACTGACTGTAATTCTCTTGTGTGTAGAAAATGGTGTATTTGGCTGCTCAGGAGAATTTTGGGTTGAGCACTAAGTGTTCAACTTTTTTTAAAATCCCATAAGTTATAATACCGTTGATATTGCAAACTTTCAGTTTTAATAAGGTATTTTTCTCATTTATTTATTATTTACATGGTAGAAGTAGATCAATGAGATTGGCTTTTGATCTTAATGTCTTCTAATGAATTAATGCTTCTGGTTTATGTGTAACTAGGCAGTAGGCTTGGGATATCTATAGTACAGGGGAGCTTTTATTCTTGTAAAATACCATACCAGTTCTTTCTGTAACTGCCAGAAGTAACAACTGAAGCTGCTGGGTTTGCAGTAGGTAGGCAGTGTGACGTTTGAACAATTAAATGTCCACTGTTTCTGTTTGTTGCTGTAGTACATACTTGTGAAATCAGTAAGATAAAGGTACTGTATCACTTTAGTCTTTATTGAACATCTAGTTCTGTGAAGCCATTATGCTTTTCTTTGTTCCTTTCTCCTTGCAGAGAGAGTGCGTTTCAGATTATCTCTGTTTGCAGAGGAACAAGCCTAGGCTTGAACATTGTTGGAGGAATTAACAGAAATGAAGGGCCTTTGGTGTACATTCAGGAAATTATCCCTGGTGGTGACTGCCATAAGGTAAAGACCTTTTTTGCCCTCCATCCCCCTTTAGTCCACCTGTATTTTTTTCCTTCATTTGGTACATACTTCAGTATTTTACACATAAGGTTATATTTTAAATACAAATTTTGTTTGTGTTTCTGCATGCTTTCTCTTTAAACAGAGTTGTCTCATTGCACCATGGCATGGTACATGGTACTGAAAATTATTCATGAGTTCAGTTGAGGTAAATAAAGATCTTGTTCCCCAATTTACATATGAGAAAGTAAGAAATCAGCTTCTTCAAGAGGTTGCACGATGCAAAGTAAAACAGTACAGATGGGGCAGAGGCACAGCTTGCATCTCTGTTTTTTTTCCTTGTAAATTCAAAAATAATGTTTCCCTTGGACTTAATTTACAGGGATCCTTGCAGTTGGAAAGCATTGTGCAGGCAAATTAGAATAAAAATATTCTGATAGAGCAGACTAATAAAATGTATGAATCAGTGCTGATTACTGTTTTCATTTATGACAAATGCAATATGTAAATCAGGAGAGTTTGTCAGTTTAAAAAATAAATAAATAACAGAACTGTCTGGTTCAAGTACACAAAACTGTTTATCCAAGTGCATGTTTTTGCATCCTGAGTTATTATGGTTGTTTTGATGTGTAGATAACCAGTTTTTGCCTCTTGCCAATTTCATAATTTATTTTCATAAGCAATGAGTTTTGCCCCAAAACAGTCTTTAACTATTTGAGACTGAATTTTTGTAGATTAAGGTTAATTCCAAAACGTCAAGATGGAAGGAAAAAATTGAATGTTTGTCCAGGACTTCTTTTGGTGGATAAACAGTAATAATTCTTCTTTTGTTTTCTTCCGTTTTGTTGTGGCTTCTCAAATATTTTTCTCAGTATAAACCTACAGTGCAAAGCCTGTCATGCACAGGGGATAGGCTGAGCCCTGGGTTTGCAGCAGGTTCCAATTAGCAGTCCCAGAGGTGCTTCCCCACTCCCGGTGTCCCGGTCCCCCCAGCAGGGGGGGAATCCCGCGCCGCGTGAGGGCAGCACGGGAATGGAGAACCTGTAACGGCCGGGTGCGGGCGAGACAAGAGATCTGCAACGGCCGGGTGCGGGCGAGACAAGAGATCTGCAACGGCCGGGTGCGGGCGAGACAAGAGATCTGTAACGGCCGGGTGCCGGCGAGACAAGAGATCTGTAACGGCCGGGTGCGGGCGAGAGAACAGATCTGCAACGGCCGGGTGCGGGCGAGACAAGAGATCTGTAACGGCCGGGTGCGGGCGAGACAAGAGATCTGCAACGGCCGGGTGCGGGCGAGACAAGAGATCTACAACTCTTTTCTGTAATAAAAACCGTGCCACTAAGTGCTACTGCAAAAAAATGTACTAAAGTGTTACCACGGGTTTGAAATAACACAGCTAAAATGATGGCATGCCAGTATTAAATATGTAAATTTATACTGCTCTTGAAAAGGAATTTTACTTCTTTCCTATGGCTCATTTTCTGTACAGTTTGTTTCACATGGTCAGATTGATTCTGCAGTCAATTTCTTAAAAGCTGAAGAACACAGACCTGTGTGTGTATCACATTAGATGGATGTCATAACTGACTTTGTAACCATGGGTAGATTACATGAACTTTCAGTTCAATAGTTGAGCCCTCTGTTAAAATGTGAGTAAAGAAAGCTTTATCTTAGTAAGAAATCTAGCCTAGCATGTTAAAGTCTTGTCTTACAGTCTCTGAGACAGGAATGTGAGATGTTCCTGTGGTGGTAGAAAGTTTGCAATGAATTCAGCAGAAGCACAAAGATAACAATATTATTTCTATCATGGTTTTGACTGGTGGATTCCTAATATATTAATCTGGTTTCCTCATTAAGATTAATATGACTAGCAAGTGACTGAAGAGTCCCATGTATAGCCAAGAACATTTGGTTTTGAAATACCAAGTAATCCAGCTCACAGCTGAATTAATCAGTAAAGAAGCTTCCTGTAGTCAGATGGGTTGGGGCTTCTTGCTGGGAAAATTGCTATCTGTGGTTGGTTTGTTTGGATTCCTTTAACAGAAATATGCATCTGTGTCCAGATTTCTTCTTCACACAATATATGAGATCCGTTCTGTCTGATCAAGCTTTTATAATGACTGCTATCATGGTGATTAAATTATCATTTGATCTGCTGTTTGTTTCTGGAAGATTGTCAGCAAAAATTTATAACCATTCTTGCTATTTCTTGTCTTAATTGATCCAGAGGAATATGTTAAAGTGCTGAGACTGTACAGTTCTTTCTATAGTGTTAGCAGTTAATATAAAGTTTATGGTTTGGTTTTTTTATTTGTGTTAGGATGGACGGTTGAAGCCTGGAGATCAACTTGTATCCATAAATAAAGAGTCAATGATTGGTGTCTCCTATGAAGAGGCAAAAAGTATAATCAACAGAACAAAGATGAGGTATCTGTTACTGCCAAACAGCTAACTCTCCAGAATGATTTATTGTGTAATATTGATGATCAGATTGTGAAATATCCCTTGTGTGTACTTACAGAAAATGCAAGGGATATTATTTTTTTTCTGTATTCAATTGCAATATTATTTAGTAGAAAAAGACTCAAATGCACCTTGTAGACCTGTAGAATCATGATACTTTCGTTCCTTTCCAAAGGAAAAAACAAACCCAAGCCCACACTATTAGCCTTTTTTAATGATGGAGAATAATGATGGAAAAGGAAACATCCTTTTAGAAAAATAAGTGAATAAAGTCATGCACAGTGTTTGGGAAAGTGTAAATTTAGCAAGAGTAGCTTATAATCCTGTGAACAGTATAGTGAAACTTTTAAAATTTTCATTCTAGGTTTGAAAGTTTTTGGGAGATAGCTTTTATTAGACAAAAAAATATTCCCAGTTATTCAGAGACTCTGCAACGTCCTTCCAGTCTCTTAATGTCTTCTGTAACATGTGGAGAGCAACTTAGTCCTCTGGAATCTCCTAATGGGAAGCTTGTGTCCATGTTCACTCCAAATGCTGTGAGTATTATTACTCCTCCTTATTACTCCTCTTAGAATAAAGTGAGCAAATGGTTGTTGTTCCTAATTTTATTGGAATTTCAGTATAGGGTTATTTCAGCTCAGTTTCCATCCTAGTAAGAAAGTGATGGCTCTTTTTTTCCTGCACAATATTAATTCTTTGGAATATCAAGACTTTTCCAGAAGACAAGTTGTATAGCAGTAGTGTAAACCACACTGATGGGAAGAGTGTTGGTTGACTTGTAAGAAAACAAATCAGGTAAAATAAGCATTAACCATGTTCTTAGATACAAAGTTCTCCTTACTGTTTCTCTAGGGTGTGAAGTTTTGGAATCAGAGATACATAGTTCTATATTTCAGAGATAACTTTCTCTCTGGTCACTGCACACGTGTGAGTACAGCACAGTCTCGCCAGTTACGCTTCCTCCATGATGGTGGGATTTTTGCTTGAAAATCAGGGTCCCAGAAGGGACCCCGTTCCCCCTTTCTTTCAGCTAAGCAACAATTGTTTTAATTCATACAGCTCACCATTAGCGTAAAGAAGTAATGGTGACCATAAGAAATAAGATTTTAAAACTACTCTGATTTCAATTTTTAAAAATCCATTTTCAGTTTATCGCATTTTCAGAACTCAATGTTGTCTTTGAACAAGGAAGAATAAAATGTCCCATGTGAAACACAAAGTCGAGACAGGTGATTCTCCATTGTTCTTCCATTTGTACTTAACATTCTTGTCCGTTTTTCTTTCCCATTAGAGATACAAACATTGAAGCAGGTTGCCCAGGGAGGCTGTGCTATCTTAATCTGAGAAGACATTCAGAACCTGACTGAGGTTTTGATAAGACCCTGATCTAGGATTTTGCATGGTGTGCCTCCTTGCCACCACCACCCCCCCATGCCTTCCATTTTCTCCAAGGGTTGTTCTGATCTTTCAGTTGTATTTCTCCCCTGGTCTTCCTTCCTTTTCCTCTCTTTTACATTAATGTATATTTCTTGTTTGGCTTGTGATCTGATTTAGAAATGCCATTTCATGGCTTTTGATTTGCTTTTACAGATGGAAACTGGAGTCAGGGTGGGAGAGCAGTCTCCAATTACTTCTCTAGGCAGCAGTCCTACTGATGTGTCTGCCTCTGGTAAGTGCTGATTTAAGTCCCTAACACCCTTTTTTTTCTTCAACAACTGGCATACAGGAAATAGTACACAGTGAGACTCAATAGTCTTTAAAAAAAGAAATACTGCACTATTTTTGTGGTACTAGATAAAGGACTGAGGTCAAGGTTTAGTAGCTTCTGTCAAATACAATTCACATTGTCTTTAACAGACAGCTGAAACCAAACAAAAATGAGTGATCACAACATTTGCTATACAGCAGTAATGATAATAGACTTAGTAGAGACCAGATAACGAAGACTCACATATAGATCAAGATGAGGTTGCCATAGAAACGGTGCTCTCTTGGTTGGATGAAATGCTGGGGATGTAACTGCTTACGCTTTTTTTTTTTTAAATCAAGGCAGCATATCGGAAGGACAGAAATAACACACAGACCCTGACAGTGGTTCAGTTAATAAAGGGTATAAATTGGTGCATATTTACATTGAGGGTCATGACATTCAAGTAGAGACAACAGTCACTCTGGTCATATCACTAAATATATATTTTGAAAACAGCACTAAGGAAAAATAGAGGCTGTAGAATTTGGTCAGAACCAAATCTGAACTGAACAATTGCAATTCCTTGGTCTTCCACTTCTCTCATGCTGTCCTTTTTCAAGGATAACCTTGAAAAATTATAGAAGCTCTTAGATTTATTTATTTTAAATGCTATAAGAAAAAACCAGCACAATTTTGAGGAATTCTTGCAAAAACTCATACACAAGGATTTTCATTGTGAGTTGCAAGGAGGTGTGTCAGTTCAGCTGAGGTTCTAGCCTGCTGTCTTCAGAATTTATTATAGCATGTGAGAGGTGTTAGTGTCAGAGATTTTCAAGATGGTTTGGTTTATGCTTTTGGCATATAAAGAGAATGTAAATTACTTTGAGCTTGGAAACAGATATGCTGTGAAAAAAAACCCCAAAAAAACAGTATTCTGTCTGCTTCCTTCTGTTCCTTTAGGGAGAATCTCAAACTGCATGATCCTTTAGTTTTCAAATGCTGGTTTGGGTTTAGTACCTCTCTAGTCCATTAGTGAAAGAATGAATTAAGATCTAAATTATGAATAATGAAGACAAGTATTCCACTTTCTTCTGCAAAAAACCAAGGCAATGAATTTGTTCTATTTACATACATCTGAAATCCAAAGGAACTGAAAGTTAACTGCTGCTTTTGCCTACGGTCTGTGATCAAAGGCTTCCAAAGGTTGCTGCTGCTTGTGTTGTATCCACAGGTGTGTCTGAGGTGTGGCAAAGCTGTGACTGCATTTCTCCAGTTCCATTAAAACTAAGCACACACAGAGAAAAAAAAAAAGGCAATTAAGCAATTATTCTGCAATCTTGCATATGGACTGGTTAATACTGCTAGCTTCTCTTCCTTTCCTCAGCTTAATCAGTTGTGTACGTTGGAAATAAAATAGATGCACCATAATTTATTAATGCAACCAACTGAAATTATGCAGACTTGTTATATTTCTGACTGTGGGGACTGGAGAGGAGGGGATGGTGGCTTAATGGGTAGAAGTTACTGGAACAGAGTTCCTCCTCAGGGAAACATACTGAGGAGCCTGCTGGAATTCAGTGTGAGGTACCTCCACACAGACCTCAGCTGGCAACAGGTCGTTCTCCCTCCCTTTCCACAGCGTTTGCTGGATCACTGGATACGCTTTTGGGAGCTGCTGATTGTGCTGAGGGTGTGTCTTGAAGGTCTTTTTCAGAATGCTCAAGTGTGTTTCCCCTTCTGTTTCCAGAGTGACTGCGTATCTGAGAGAAAAGAAAATACCATAAGTACAAGCCATATGCTTGATGAATCGCTCTAACTTATTCCTGGGTTCTTTCTGCTAATTTGCTACTTGTCACTTTTTGATGTGAAAAATAGTTTGTGATTGATACCCATAATTTTTGTGTATTACAATTATGTCCTTCAAAAAAAAAAGTCAATCTAAATATTAACATTATTTGTGGCAAGTAGGTATTTAGCTGGCATCCATTTGATGAACAGAACTTCAGAACTGATTTTTCAAAGCAATAGTTACAACTCTATCATTATTTAATTTTTTTTTCCTTCTTAGTTATTGCCCCTGGCCAGAATGATGACCTTGAGCTGCAAAGAAGGGACTCTACTTTTCATCTCAAACTAGAAAAGCTGGAGAGGGTAAATACTTAAAATCTTTTGAATTTCCCTTTCTCCTTCATGGTGCATGTAAAACACCTGGAGCGAATTTCAAGCATGACAAACTTTAAGGTATAAATTATACACCAAATTTTCTATTTGGATAGTTCTTTCAGGTTGCAGGCCAGTATTTCATTGTACATATTGTGCAAATTACTGTTTTTGTTAATCTAATTACTGAGTAACTCTTCTGGGAATCTGAACATCCCTCAGGATTTTTAAGGCATTTATTAAGGACAAAGGGTTTTGCTTATTACACTCATCTGTATTCAAGGTTAAATAATATCTGAACATCTCCCAATTAGAAGGAAAAGGCACAGAGTGTCTGTGGCATAAAAGTGTTGTCAGTGAGAGCGTACTCATACAAAGACTCTTTGAAGTATAGCTCTTTAATTACTCCCTCCTGTCCCTGCAGTCATTATCCCTAGTCCTTTCTTTTTTAATTTTATTTTTATTTTTATTCCTGCAAAATAAGTTTTCTCCTTCCAGGCACTGAATTATCTTGGGATTCAGCCCACAGATGAACAGCAGCAAGCCCTAAGGCAGCAACTTCAGAAAGATTCTAAAGGAACAGTGTCTTTTGGAGGTAATAATTTGTTAATTACCATGGAAAATAATGAAATGGCAAAATACAGAAATAATAGGTAATAACCATTAATATATTTTATGTCAGTGTTGGGTTGCTGCTGCAAACAAAATGATACCTTGAGGCAAGAACCTTATTCTACTGTATAAAAATAAATTTGGATTTCTGAAACTAAGAAATTGGAAAGCAAATCACAAATTTATCTAATTAAGAGCAGCCTTAAGAAGGTTTTGATTTTATGCTCACAAATTCCTAAGTTTTTGCCTTGACAGTAGGATACTGTAATTGTTCCAGGAATTACTTGGGAGAGTACTGATGGTTAAAGAGACTTCTTCAAGCAACTGAACTGATGGATTATTTAACCTGTTTAGTTTGTGAGAAGTGAGAACACTTCAACTATTGCGTATAGAAAGAGCTTTGCATGGAAACCGTCATGATTATTCTTCTAGCTAAATCTAATTCTGGTGGGAATGAGTTGCTTTTGTTGGTTATAACAATTTTGGAAGGTGGTACTAACAATTTCAGAATATTTGTTATAAACTGTGAGGCACATGATAGTTCTGATACTAAAACTGATGGAAACTTAACTTTTTTCCTAAAGTTTATGAAAAACAGTGTCAAACACTAGTATATGAAAAATAACTTCATGTACTTGATCATCCAAAAGATACTGGATTTTCAAGTACCTTATCAAGAAAGATACTGAAACTTCCATCAGATTTTATGTGATATAAACAAACAGACCTTTGTATTTCCACTTTTCTGTCGTATTCTAGAAGAATTTAATTTTTTTGTACATTCAGGATGAATGGATAATCCCAGCCATGTTGACTGAGAATGCTGTAGTGTTTGTATCTAAAACTTTCACTTGGTCAACATCAGTTTTACCAGATCTCTGTCAGGGGCTTAGAGGACCTGCAGAGGAAACTGTGAGCTGTGAGCTAGCACATCATTTTTGCTTGTTCCTGCACAGACACCATCTCCTCAGTAGCACCAGCTCACGGGGAAGGGCGGGGGTGTAACAAGTGGGCACGTTCCTTCTCATTCCTCACAGGGATCTGCCAAATGTGGAGCACCTCTAACCAGGCACTTTGAAGGTGAACTTCACACCAGCTTTGGTTTTCTTTTCCCCTTCACAACTTGATTCAGGGGTATTTCATTCCAAGACCCTTTTTGAACATTTTTGTTCTTATTCTTTACCAAATGTTTCTGTTCAGAGAGGTGTGTCTGATTTTCATATTTCCCTTAAAAAGCTTATGGAGGGCAGATGCTGCATTTATAAAGGGGTAGCCATATATTGTGATGTCAGTAGTTGTGCTACACCTGGTGATGCTGCTGCTGAACTGGGCTTGTGGACTGCAGCAGGAAAATCCACACTGTTTTTTAGATTTCGTTGAGGCATCGAGGAATCTGTTCTCTGTGCAACTGAGTGCAACAGATGATGGCGAAAAACCTGTAACGTTTGGGGTCAGTGAAGTTGCCAGCTTGCTGGATTCCCAGGTAAAATGTGTGCCTGCCCAGTGTGTAACTGCTGGGAGGAGATTATCAGAGAGCTTGTTTTATGTAAGAATGCTCCACATCTTGGGCAGATGCTTAGAACAGCTCCATATCACGATGTTCTTTGAGATAACCTAGTTTCTGTGAAGCTTTTTAAGGTGACCTACTTTGCAGAAAGCAATTCTTGTAATTATGTTGTGATTTATTATAAGTACGGGCAACAGTGATTTCCTGAGGTTTCTTAATGGAATATGTATTGCTACTACCTGTATGAGTGATAAACAATTATTGGGCCCATGGATTTGAACTACTGCTGCAGTGAAAATCTCTTTATTTTAGAGGTGACTTTAAGAAAGAACATTTGCAGCACAGGAATACTAAAATAAAATATTATTTAAAATATTGAAGAAAATGAGGGCTATTAGTGTTGTATTCTTGATACTTTTAAAATATTTTTATTAATTATTTTTATTTTTCCATTTGAAGATGAGTTGTTCAGAATTTTCTTACACATTTTTAATGTTTTAATAGCTTTAAATTATTTTAAAATAAAGAAATTATTTAAAAATTAAGATTATCCTCTCATTTTACTAACAAGACCATTTAAGATAAGATGTTGAAGATTATGGAAGATGCAGTTAGCAATACATTCTAACCTTATGTATTTAAATACACACAGTTTGTAACCTCTGATTCTTTGGAGGATGACATGGAAAGACTTAAGAAAGAAAGAGATGAAGCTTTAAAAGAAATTAGTAAATTAAAGGTAATAATTTTTATTTGCTTTAAATTATTCAAGAGACTAATTTCTTTGTGAGTATATATAGTAATTTACTGTTTTTCTTTTGAAATTTATGTGCAATTTTTGATGAATAAATAAAAAGGCAGAGCAGACAATCCTAATTACGTTTGAGGATTTTATGCCTACATTGTGTTTCTGGACACAGTGAATTTTATTTGTTTTACTGAATGCTAATACACTTTTTTAATCTGACTCACGGAGAAATGTATTAAGCAGACATTTCACAAAAGTGAATTTGGAGAGGTGGCTGATTTGCATAGCAATTTGATTTAGAAGTGTGTGATCATTGAACACTGCAGTAGTGAATTCTCAATCATGAGTCCGCTACCTTGCTGATGCCAAAAACTGGCAATGATCAATCTGTAATTGCCTCATTTCTTATACTCTTCCCTTAACAGTCTCCAGTTCTCACTCTGTACTGAGTGAGAAACACCTTTGCTCTGACTCAGTGTGAGAGTCTTTATGCTTTTAGAGCAATTTGGGGGGGTTTAAGAACTTTTGACCTTCTGAAAGCAGTGTACCTGCAGGCTTCTGGTATGAGTGAAAGAATGGTCAAACGTGCAGTGTGGCAAAGAACCTGACAAGAATATCAGGTTTTAAATGTCTTTAATCTGTTCATTTTCTAGGTGGCTAGATATTAAGACACTTAAAATGTGTATTTTACTTGTATCATAGAAATGACCAGTAAATAATGCTCATATGCTTAAGAAACTTAACAATGAACTCTGACAAACTAGCCTTTAGAAATTAAAACCTGGTTTTGTCTCAGGTTTTATAGAAGCTGTTGATTATTTATTATTTCCACTATAACTTTTTAAATAAATGTATTTCTGATTATACAACATTATTAACAGACTTAGGTTGTGGCCTAGAAATGTAATACTTGTACACAGGGAAGTAAGTGGATTGACAGAAGTTAAGCATTACTGCTTCTAGTTTTGAAAGAGCTCATTGGGTTTTAGGAATAAAAACCCTTTCTCTTTCAGACCTAATTATTAATTGTTTCTTCCTTCTTTTTTTTTTTTTAACAGGAAAAATTGTCTGAATCTGTGAATTTACAGAAACAGTTGACAGAGGAGCTACAAATTGTCAAGCAAGTATGTTGTAGTTTCTTAAAAATATAATTATTCTCTTTTTTTACTGTTTTTTGTGAAAGGGAGAAGAGTGCACTTCTTTCTCTTGATGCTTACACAGGCTGTACTTTCACACTGATTTCAGCACAAAGTTGTTCTTTTGTTAGTACAAAACTTTTGATTAGAATTGGAGAATATTGATTGTTAGGTTTTTCGAGCAGTAATACTTCTCTGTTGTTGAATCGGGGTGGAAACCTTAAGGCAAGCTGAATCAGGTAAGCTGGATAATAATGGAGTAGCACCTTTCTGGTCCTAAGTGTTCTTGAAGTGATTTGACTGTTCTTAAGCAACAGTGTGCCTCATCTACAGTCCTAACTCGAGCTGCTTTATGTGTCAACCAGAGCTTTAAATATGAAAAAATAGACACACTGGACAATTCTGCCCTAGTATTTAGCAGGAAAAAATTGGTAGTGTTTTGTGAGAACTGTCTTGTTTCTGTCTCCATATCTATCCATAACTATGAGAGAAGAAATCAGAATTTATTATGAAATTTAGTCTTTCCAGTTCAAAGTGTCATGTCATTTGTAGCCTGGGTTAAAAACCAAGTAACTTTCTTACTTCTACTGAGCCCTGTTTGCTCTTTTTATTCTTATGAGCTGGCTGCCTTTCTTCTCTCCTGCACTGCCACATGTATTCCCTGTAGGATTCTCATGGCTGTCTGTTCTGTCAGGTACTGTAGGGAAAAATGCCAGATAAGTTTGAAAAATCTCCCCATATATTAAGATTGGTTTTACGTTTTTGCTCTCATATGTAGATTTGTTCAGCACCTTTTATTCCTTGAATATAAGAGAAGTGCTTGAAAGCTTTTTCCATGAATACTGAGGTGTTCTGTACACAGAGGAGAGCAGGGGAGTAAACTGGGTTGGATGAAGTTTAGGTGGAAGCGTGTTCCAGTAGAGCACCTCGTTACCGTTTGCTTACGGGTGTTCAGTCTGTGGCTCTGGGCGAGAGCAGATGTTCAGTCTGTCAGTCTAGACTACAGCTAGTGTGCAGTACAGACCCCAGAATGCAAACTGTATGGGCATCGCCCTCAGCATCGGGTGCTTCATTTCATGTACCTTACAGGGAAGGCAGACTCGGGGTGGTTTGAGATGGTTTTAAGAGGCAACAATGCCCATTTTCTACCACAGGAGGTCCTCGTAATTTTATTTTTCTGCCCAGTCCTGTCAAGTGAAGGTGAAGGTCGGATTTGCAGGACAAACCTCCAGGGGATAAACACTCTGATTTTCTAGTAAGCGTTTTAAGTGGCTGCTGTTGAAAATGTTCCAGATCGTGAAATGAAAGAGAAATATTAAATTATACGTAATTACAGCACTGTGTGACCTATTTTGGGAGATACAAGCAGGCTTTTAATGGAAGTTTTAGTTCTGTTTACCTTTGGTACATTTTCAAGTGTTTTATGTATTTCTGTAGTTCAGGAGTTTAAAAAAATAGGCTACTTGTAGTAAAAGTTGCCATTTAACTTATGATGGGGCATTCCTGCTTGAGCTGAAGTTAGTGAAATGAGTTAATGAGTACAGTATTGAGTCCTAATGGCCTGATTAAAAGTAAAGAAACAAGCAAACTTAAGTATGTGCTTAAGGTCTTATGGACTCAGCACAATTTAAATGTGTTGGGTTGGGTTTTTTTTTGTAAATCACTGCTTTCCTAAAAAACCCCAGTTCTAAATGATGATACCAGTCATGTACAGGAGTATCTCTTGTGATATTTCTACTGTCTACTAGTTGTGAATTGCAGAGATTACAGCTTAATTAGGACAGGCATACAAATAACCTGGTTAATGGACATGTTCTGTTAGTACTAATTCATTCAATGGTGCTTGAATCGGTAGCTCGCAGGATAAACAAACTCTTAAGATTAGAAATATTGCTGAATTTGAAATGAGGTAGTAATTATTTTCTAATAGTGGTCTATGGCAATTAAAATATATGAATTTATGAATATATGAATATATTTTTACTTTGAGATTGTGATATAGCACTATCTTTAGGTCTTCCTTGAAATCATATGGAAGCTGAAATTGGCATAAAACACAGAAAGGCACTTTTGAGTAACTGCAGTCTTGTCAGCACCAGGAACATGAAACCTGTACTGGTGTCTGACTTCCCTGGCTCAGTCTGACTGAGTTCTGTGCTGCCTGGAGGTGCTGGCTCACACCAACCTGAGTGATCTCTTCCTCACCACAATTTATTAATGCAGTTACTGTCAGCTGGAGCACCTCACCTGAACACAGTAAATGTGAAAGGTTGTAAAGATAGAACACTGGAATCCCGTACTGCTAGGCTTGTATTTCATAGGACTAAGATTTGCTATTCTAAGGGGAAATGGCTTTGTAGCCTAGAATGTGAATGGCTGCTCTTTTGGAAGCAGTGTATAAAGCATTTCACCCTACCTGAAAGAAGTATTGAGTTTATTTTTATTTCATTAGCTTTTTTATTTTAATATAAAGATATTCAGTTGTTCTCTTTAAGGATGTTTTCAGCATATATTTTTTGTGAAACTAATGATTAAATGTAATTGAATTGTAATTACAACTTTTCGTGTAGCTTAAAGGAATACCAGTGTTTGTAGTGACTGGAATATTACCCAAATAAAACCTTCTCCTGATACTTGAATTTATCTGAGGAAGAACTGGAACCTGACTTTGAAAGAAACCTGTGCCTTGAAACTGATTCTGTAAGGGTTCAGTTTCTCCCCTCCGACCTGCAGCTTCTTATTTATTATAGTGGCGTCATACCAGATTAGGACAAATGGTCCCATCAGGCATTTATGAAGATTAAATACTAGCAACTGCAGGTTCTATTTCTGTTGCATCTTCCTTCCTTCAAGCAGTCAAATGAAGGGACAAGAGCAATTGTTGCTGAAGCATGCTGTAACCCATCTGTTCCTCACTGGTGGGGGCCCCTTACCTGCACAGGGAAGGGAACCCACCAAGTCACTGCAGTGCCAGCTTCAGTAACTGTAGAGCTGGGAAACCTGGTGGTGTGGTTTCCCTTTGTGCCTCCCTGCTCTAGCAAACAGCTCTGGTGTGTCAGGAAACTTTACTCATTCGGTTGTAGTGTGGATAATCGTTTCATTGTCATGTAAGACTCCATTGTTGGTTAATTATTCCTTTAGGTCTTTCGCTGTTGAAATCTGGTCGTACTTAGTCTGCTATTACAGAGAAATTAATATTCAACAATTGGCTTTCTGAAAAAACAATGGAGGGGTAAAGGCAATTCTGGATTATAAGGGATTAAACCTTTATCTCAGGGAGGTCTTGTTTCAGAACAAAGACCTCCCTTTTCATTATAGCAATTTTCCCATGTCTTTTCTGATGTCAGTTTATTTCAGTAATTCCTTAGTGTGCATTTTTAACGTGTCACCCTTTGTCAAGGCTTCTGTGTTCATTTATATTAGTAAAACTTAATACCAGAGCATCTTTTCAGTTTGGTCTCCAAGACTTCTTTTCCACCTCCAGCCTATTACTGAAGGATACCTTTGCTACTGAAGGCTGACACATCATCCTTTGTGTCAGTAGGGCCCAGCTTTTCTTGGTGCTGAGTCACACTGTTTCTTACACTGGCAAGCAAATGCCATCTACGGAGGCAGCACGTTTTACCTCTACTGCTGTAGAGTCATCATTTCTCAGAAGCTCCAGCCCTGTGTTCTCTGAATAGTTTCTAGGAAAAAGAACTGCTCCCAGCAGCTTGCAGGAGGGGTGGATTGTTCTGGTGGTCTTCCAGTGAGTGCTTTCAATAATGGCCCCTTGCACTGCTTCAGTGCTGTGCAGACCACTGTGAAATGGACTGCCTGAACAACGGGACATGCAGCAATGAGCTTTGGAATAGTCTGTGTTTCCAGGTGGAGATGATCATCATGTAGATCCAATGCTTTGTGCTTCCAAAACAGACAAACAAAAACTTGGTACTGTAAATTAAAGGTTATTTAAATGTATCTCTTACCACTTTTGTTCCTATAATAGAGACCTCTAAACTGTCATCTGTATTCACTAATGATGTTGCTGTTTGCTACATGTGTGATTACTTCTTCTGATCCTTTATTTTCTAAGAGACCAGAATGTCCCTGGCAATCATCCAGATTGGTATTATATTGCAAAACCATTGTAAATATGAGGAAGATGATGTCCTATATATGACACTGATATTAGTTTACTTATGGCCTGAAATAAATATAGTTTATAAAGACTAGCAGTGTACAGGTTAAAAGTCATCTGACACTGAGATTGGTAGATCATTTTACAGAAAAAACATTATGATAGTATAGGAGAACCTGACTTGAAGAATATTGATTGCACAGGACAAATAAATCTAAGTTAGGAAATAATATAATTAAATCTGCCTTTGTAAGCTTAGCTGATCTCTCTAGACATTTATGTGACACCTGCTAAATGTTATACGACATTTGTTCCACAAAAAGAGAGAAGATTGGGTCATTTAGGTTTTTCAGAAACAGTGATTTCATGTAGGAGGTTATTTCCTACTTATTATAGATTCTTAGTGTCTGTTTCTTCTCTGCCCCTGCCTGTTTCACCTCTAGTCCCATTCCCAACCAGGAAATAGTTGCTATAATAAGATATAACAGGTAAACTAGGAATAGGATATTCACCCAAGTATCCTCAGCTGAGGAATTTGTGCAAAGAGTTTCTAGCTCTGCAAATTTGTATATTTAAAGCTTATAACTTAATGATTTAGAAAATTCATATGAAGTGAATTTTTCCACAGCTTAATGAAAAGGTAAGGGGAAAGGTGATCGACTGCTTGTGGTGCCCGTGGGCATGGATGCCTGCATGCTTCTGATGAGCAGTTTGTTTGTTTTGTTCCTACTGCAAACTCATCTGTTGTCCAGATCTTTAGTTTGACTTTTTAAATTCAAAGTTAATTTGAATTAATACTCAGTAGTAAAATGAACTGAGCAATATCCTTCTCTGAATCAGACTTTACAACATTTGGAGATTACTTTAGCTGAATAAAAAGTTAACAGTTTCTAACTTCCTTTTTTCCATACATTATATATAAATGTTATATAATACTCTTCAATTATAACACAAGATAACAATGTAAGAGTAGGAAATAGATAGAAAAATAAAAAGCAGCACTTATTTTGAGAACAGCAGCTGAATACTTGCATTAGAAGTCCATCTACATGGTGTGCAAACTCTGAACTGAGTGTGAATTCAGGCTTAATAGTAAAATGAAATAACATCTCATTAAAGTACTTTTTTAGTAGGGAAGCGATGGGGCAGATTAACAGCACCAGGTGGATTTCTATAAAACCTTTCGTTCACTTAGACTTAGAGTAATCATATAATTAATTATTTCATTTATTGGGAAAATTGTCTCTGTCTGAAAATACCTGTCCTGTGTTTGCACATCAGACATTTACACATTAGCAGCTGAACCATCTCGCCACGCGTGCTAGAGGGTAACCCGAATGCTAACTGCAGTACTTCTGCAGTAAACTGGTACTTTGTTAGCTGGAGTTATGACTTTTCCGTTTAATTCTATCATCTTTAGGAGGCCAAGGCAGCTGTAGAAGAGACAAGAGCCCTGCGAAGCAGGATTCATCTCGCAGAAGCGGCACAGAGGCAGGCTCGTGGGATGGAGATGGACTATGAAGAAGTAGTTCGCCTCTTAGAAGCTGAAATTGTAGAGCTGAAGGCTCAGCTCACCGATCACTCTGGCCAAAATAAAGTAAGCAGAGCAGTTGCCTGTCATGGTTACCATGGTTTCCTTGCTGTTGTCATGTATCTTGTTTTCATTTTCTTTTCATCTGCTTGTCTGAAGTAGGTCACTGTTTGTCTTGTATTATTCAATAACTGGGATGCTGTGTAGTGGAGAGGCTCATGTGAAGTGTGTGAGTCTTCCTTTATCCAGATATCTTTGGGCTGGAAAAATAGGAGCTAGAAGCGTATGTGGGTCGTGGGTCAAAATGGCACATGTGAAGCATTAAAGCATGGAATAGTTTCTAGACTGCAGATACATTGGCTTTTAAGACTATACATATTTTTGTGTGCTTTTGTATTTGTGTAAAAATGGTCATCGTATTTATGTTTCTGTTAGGCAAATGATAACAATATAAAGTAAATTTAGATGTAATCAAGATAATTATTTAAATGCTACTAACAGTATCCTGCCAAAAAAGTAATTATTTTTTTTTTTTAATTGAGTCTCATGTTTTAAAACCACTTCGTCTCTAGTGAAGCATTTCAAAACATACTAAGGAACAAAATATTTGAGGCACTTTTACATTTTCCCCCATAATTGCGGTTCCATTTTCTACATGCAGTTTGTACAAGTGCAAGCAGGTTGACATTCATGTGCTTACCTTGTTTTTCTCATGAAAAATAGAAATGCAGTGAATTTATGAAGAAAACCTACTGAAATGTTGCCTTATTTCATCATAAGAATTAATTCAGTATTACAAGGTATTAAAAGGTAAAACCTATGGTATCTAAGTCTGCAGAGAAGCAACATAGCAAGTGTGTGTAGCTCCCAGGGAGGAATTCCTCTCATCTAACTGTGACTGTGTGTGATGAGATGAATCACACCCTAGATGATCTTCTTTCTGAGCATCTGGGTGAGATGCCCCATCTTTTACGTCAGGGGTCTCTGAAGCATTGTTTGTTTTCTAGGACTTGAGTATGTTGCAAAATCTTAAGGTGTTCAGAGTGTGTGGTTTGCTTTTAGAGAGTTGTTTCTGAGATGCTGGCTTGAATTCCTGAAGTTCTGAGTGAGCACTCAAAAATCTGAGTTGAGATTTGACTTTCTGCATTTCTTATTCAAAATAAGCAGTATCCAGTAGGTACCAACTCTCTAGGATACTCTTTGTAGTATAAAAGGCTGAGGCCCCTCTGAGGGCTTACTGCTCTCTGATAGTGGACAGTGAGATTACTAGAGAAAGGAGTTCTAATCAATGTATTGTTTGCATTTAGAGTTACCATGGTTCTGCTGCTTTGTACAGTGTATACAAACAAATGTGTGTACTCATTGCTTCAAGTAAAGATAATAAATGGGTTTTGGTGGTTTTTAATGTAAGTATTATAGTAGGTAGTGGGCTTTCAGCAAAGATCACCTACAGTCATGTAGAAGTTCATTTTTAATGATAGTGATATTTTCTTAATTTGGAGAGTATTTTGGTTTAGATCATCTGTCCAGCAGAACAAACATGCTTATATACATTTGAAGACTTCACCCGTGGTCCTCTCACAAGCGGTGCCAGGGACCTGAACCCTTGGGCCTCCAGAACTTGATCTCATGGGGCTCATGTTCTCTGGAGCTGATGTACAGAAGAGATGCATAACACTGATCAATAGGTTATACAAGTGCATGTGGATAAGTCCTAGGGGGTAATTTCTCCAAGATGTGCCATAATTATGCTGTTGGCCAAAGGATGTCCAAACTAGTGGACTGAGTCCATCACGTCCTGGCTATTTATGCCACCCTGCAGACAGGTCCCATCACCATCAGGTTGGTATTTTTGATCCATTCATGAATCAGTTCAAACTGTCTAAGGTTTCAGCCCTATCACTGTTGTTAGCTGCCAGTTTCACTTTTCCTTTATATCATTTGCCAAAATTTGCTGCCGTTTGGGAGCCGATTTACCAGCAGATCAGGCATACCTGCCTCAGCAGCAGCTGTGTGTTCCAGAGTTGTGGAAAAGAGTATGTGTTAGACATCAGACATGCATTTCACTTCACACAGCGTATCTATGTGAGCCATGGGAGAAATGGTTAGAATAAAAACCTTAAAATGTCTTTCCCAGGATAACATCCAAGACCTGAGGAAGAGGGTCACAGTGCTTGACTGCCAGCTGCGGAAATCGGAGTCAGCTCGGAAGACCTTTGAGGTGGCTACTGAAAAATTGCTGCAATTTGTAGAGGTAACTTTGCCTTTCATTCCTAGCAACATGTTATTTGGAAAAGTTTTCTGTTGATGTTTCTGAGGAATAAAGATAATAAACTGACTATAAACTAGTTTGCAGACATCCTTTCATTGCTAGAAGTAAAGATGGTGTATAAGTGTACAGATCCATGTAGGAATTTACTTAATCTTTATGTTTTGCTATACACTAAACAAATTAAACTGGTCAGATAATTTTTTGCACCTAATTTTTCACAAACTCATAGCAATTTCTGTGGAATTCCCCAGAGAAAAAAGGCAGAAAATATATTTGAAAATATTTTGAAATGTTATGGAAAAAAAAACTTATGTTATGATATTTATTTCATTTAAAGGGGTTATGATATTTTGGTTTTCACTTTCACACTTCCAGCTGGGAGAGACTAGACTCTTTAATTACAGACCAAGTCCCCCACACCCAAATAGGACATTGAATTATAAGGTATTAACTTTTTGACTGTGTTGATTTATAAACTTAACTTCTTGACTATGGCCAACAGGTTGTGCATGAAATCCTTTCAGATAACTCTACTTCCTCGACAATTTTAAGGTAATGAAATGGCATAGTTATTAATAGTGAAATGTAAATGTTAATGTTGAAAAACTCTACTGTTGTTTCAAAGTCTCCAAAACCTGGTGTAGCTTTTTTCCTGTATTTTTTACTGTGTGTTTCCCACTGTCATTTTACTGAAGAAGTGGGAATGGCATGAATTATAAATTGGGCTTTCAGGATACAGCTTCATTAAAAACTTCAGAATTAAATTAAAACAGTTAGTAATTACATAGCTATGGTTGTCTGGATGTTTCCATAAAGCAATTATAATGTGCCAAGAATTAGTTAAAATTACAAAGAACCTTAACAGTGGGTTATAATTTTTTTATTATTATTAGTTTTTAGATTTGCCCAAGTGATTTTACATCGTCATTAATCCTGTAGCATATAAATAAATTGATAACATGTATATCAATTTAAGTTTTACTACTTTTCTTGTTTAAAAAGGTACCTGGGAATATTCAACAAGATTTAGAGCAGCCTTTGGTCCTTCAGAACATCAGCATGATTGTGCCTGATACATCCCAGATAGTGTTCCATTAATATTTATGTAACAGTGAAGTTGTTTGGTCTCTATGCTGCCACCTTTCTCAGTAAAGCTCTCAAGGAAATCAAATCTCTTTAAGTGGAGTGAGCTGGAACCCTGTTTCAAAACAATCTGCAGGAGCAGATCGCCTGTTGCACTGTATGTCTGATCTCATGTGCTAATCAGTTAAGTGCAGTTCCCCCCTGCACTGCACAGGAGTGATTTTGCATGTTTTATACAGTTCATAGATTTCATTTTAGTAAATGGATTGAAGCATAAAACACAAAGCTAAAGTGTCAAACTGACTCACTATCGGTGTAGATGAGAATTGGGTCCCTTAAAGCAGTGTCCCTTCTTAAATGCTACTATGAGAATTATTTCCAAGTGAGTTAATTTCCTGACACCCACTGAGCTTTTGATGCTAGATTTGGGGACATGAGCGTTGTTTGAATTGAACTTTCCTAATTCCTTTATTGTACAAAGCTGCTTCTGAGGCAGACTCATCAGTTTGGTAGTATGAATCTTTTTTGTTCATGCAATGAGACCAAAACCAACCTAGAAACAAAAGTTTACTTTATTAAAAGTAACCATTTATTTTAAAATCTTACAACTAAACACTTAATATTTTTTGTTCTCCTAGTGACAGAAGAACAACATTATCTACTAAAGCACTTCTAGCACGGCTGGGAAAGATTGGCCCTCCTGCCACCACAGCTCTAGCAGCAGAAGCCAGGGACCTTGCCAAGTCTGTCCGTGCCATTTTGGAAGTAGATAGTGAGTGAGTTTATGTGTCTTTGTGTGCTTATCTGCATGTGTGCACATGCACAGGTTCTTCCATCAAATGTTGTGGCTTTAGCATTTTATTTGCTGATTGCAAAATCAGGGTTGTGTGTTTCAGTAGTCACATTTTTCTTTCCAAATGTGGAAGAAGGATCCTGAGCAGGAAATCTCTTTGGGTTGGCTTGTGGTACAGGTGAGGGCTCCAGAGTCCAGTGGCTTTCAGGAAGGATGGTGGAAGACCTACAAATGCAGGGGAAGGGCTGCTGCTGCTGAGGGCTCTCCCTTTGTTTTTCTAACCCTAACCCTTACCATAAGCTAGACTGACCCTACCCACAGTCAGAACCTGCTCCTGCAGTTGGTCTGTTTTCCTGCGGTGATTTGGCCACTTCTCTGTTGTGTGCTGCAGCCAGGAGAGTTTGATCACTGCATTATGTTTTTAAATTCATTCCAGGATTACAGTGCTGCCTTAATTCTGGCTGCTTAAGCTTTAACCAGTACTTCCTGGGACTGATAGAGAATGCAGAATGAGGAATAACTAGTATCTGTCTAGAGTTAGAAGTGATTTTCCCTATTAATGTCCTTAAAGTAGTAAGTGCATTTCCTCCTTAACTTTAAACAGATATCCCTGGATAGTTTATTGCATGCATTTTACCAGTGTCAAATGGATGGAATAATAATAACCTTATTTAAGTAAATTTGGTATATTTTCTCATTTACTGAAGGTTGTGGAATAAATAATAATGAGACTTTTACAGAAAATATATAGAGTAAACAAAGAACAAAAAAGTAAATTAAATAAATCTTTGTAACAGTGTTTCGAATTATAATGAAGTGACAGAATATTTTTGGATCATGAATATTCTTCCAGGAAAATGCAGCAGGTATTTCCTTATGTTATTTCTGACAGCATGTGTGTTGATTTTTTAATTGTTCATTGAAAATTTCTTCCATTTATATTAAGCCAAAGAGAGGAGATTGGTTCCTCTGTTGCCATCTTTTAATAAGAATGAGGTGGTTTAGTAAATCAAGAAAATATTCTTCTGAGGTTTAACCTGGGAGAAGGTAGACATTTCTGAAATGACCTAGTCATACAGAAATACAGGATACATGTCATGCCATTCCAGGAGGGTTGACTGGGCTGGTGGTAAGTTCTGTGCAAGCTGCAATTAGTCACCAGTTACAGAGTGCAGTACAGCCAGGGAGTGGGACTGGGGACTTCTGCTGCCACAGAGTAGAGCACTGAGAGAGATCTTGGTGGATTCGATTTTTCTTTTTACTTTTGTTCTTCTGTTTCCTTTGCCTTTTGCAGTGTCTTTACTTTTGGGTTCATCAACAGCCCTTTATCTAACAAAGACCTCATGAAAGAAAAAACTGAAGGGTAATATTAAAAAGGTATTTTGGTTCTGTTAATAACATCCATCACTCTTCCAAAAATAACATCCTGGGGACGTTCTGTCGTCCTGAACTTTAGGAGGAAGAAGTCAGAAGTAAGCATCACATGCTTACATGCACATGGGATTCTAGAGACTTGGGTTTCCTTGTCTCAAAAGACTTCACCTGAAGCTCATTGAAACTCACTGGTGGGAATATTTTCATTTACCTTGATGGGCTTTAAATAAAAGCAGTGAATGCAGTCTAAGTCAACAGGATTTTTTAGCATAAGCTTTAATAACTCAGTGTCTTAAAGCACACAGATATAGACCCCTCTGCCAAGACACAAAGGATGCATCAGAATGAGATTTCTCCAAACCTTTAGAAAATCAAAGCTTTATTGTTCAGGATTTTTAAATGTGAATTTTGAAGTCAGGAAATATCCTTGAGGAAACAAATCCTCCAGAGCTTTTAGATCCGGTATCAGTTCATCAGCAAAATGACAGATATTTTTATTTAAAATTGGATGTGAACTGGCAGAGTAAATCATTCATAGCACTGGAGGACAGTGCAGGTGCAATGTCAGTTTGGTATGCACCTTCATCAGACTGTAAATTTATTCCAGAGTACATTTTTTCCTGGAAAACTTAAAGCAGAAAATTAATGCCAAAATGAGGAATATGAAGATTTCCAGAATCATGTAAAACTAGCAGAATTTCCTGACTGTAATGCTTTATTTTCATACCAGAATGTTTACACAATGTTATTCTGCTGAATTTACATGGACATGTATCAAATAATGTCTCAGTGAAGATTTTCTTGCTGTGGGGAGTGAATGCAGCCTGCAGTTTCATTTGGAGATACATGTATATCCTTAGATCATTAACAGAAATCTCTTCCCATTGGTAAAAATCATGC
The DNA here is from genome assembly GCA_907165065.1 of Caprimulgus europaeus. Next base: position 525,269 of record OU015543.1, on the reverse strand, counting down.
TGGTTCATGACCAGTTGCTGTAACAAACGACATGCAGTTGGAAATCTAAGAAACAACTCTGGTTTATTATGTGATTTCTGGTTCAGATCATCAAAATGTTTGTATCTTTTGTTCATATTTACCTACAGTTGAGCAGAGATGTCAGTAATAATCCATTTATGAAAATAAAACAGAAATGGCCTGACACATTACAGGAGTTTTTGGAAAGCTGTTGAATTATGATTGACAATAATCATTATATCAAAGATCTAATATCCTTTTTACATTGTTTTACATATGAAAAATGTCTTATTTGACATTATTTATGCAACACATTCAATACATCACTCTATGGAGAAGAAAACAAAATAAGAAGATAAAAAAATTGTTCAGAAGTGTCCAGAATATTAGAATTAAAGTGACTGGAGGAGGTGAAAAGCGTGGCAGTGGCCAGGAGAGGAGATAATTGGTTTTCCACCGTGACAGTGGTATAGTTCTGTCACACTGAGTTGTTTCTATCACACTGCACAGGAAATAATGCAAGGAAAACTTTTAGTTCCAAATGCAACTGAGTTGTAACATGTGGTTGTGTCAAGCGTAATAGGTAGGATGCATGTTGGAGAGCTCTGGAGCCATAGCAGTGATCCATTTTATGAACCTGAGAGTTAAAAATAGCTCTGCAGAGAAGGATTTAAAGATTGAACGTCATCCTTCTGAGTTCATTCTGATTTGGAGAGTATTACAGATAGATTTGGGCTCTGACGAGCTTGTGTGTGAGATTAAAGCTTTAAAGCTCGCTTGCTGTCTCTCTCTCAAAAAAAAAGTAGTTAAGGCAGAGTAACTATTTAATAGCCTGCTGCCTGCAGTCCTCTGTGCCAAATTCTCACCAAATAATCTTCGGTTTTCTTGCAGATAGGCTGTCATAAAAAGGGAACTCTTTTGTATGTAGCATTTCATAAATGTCATACATCAAAGCAAAAAGTGTAATAGACATTGCATTGCAGACTGAAGGTTTTCCTTTTTTCCAGAAATATGTCCACAACATAATAATTTGCTAGTGAATTCTTAGAGAATTGGAGAAAATATTTTTGAGATTGCTAGGTGGATAAAAACGTACGACTGGGCAACCATCGTGATATATTTTACCTTCTGAATAGATCTTCTCTTTCAGTATTTGCTGCATTTTGTACAACATGAAGTAAAGGAACCCAACCAAAATACCTTTCTGATTCATTTACAATACACGTGAGACAAAATCTAGGTGCAAAGACGAGGTTGTGGCATCTTCTTCCAAAAGAAAACTGCTTAGAAATGCTGCTGATAACCGGGTCAAAGTGACATATTTATGAATTAGCCACACAAACGGTCCTCTTCCTCGTTAACAGCGCGATATTTTGCCTGCAGGAAGAGGTTTAAAGAAGTTCAGTGTATTCCTGAAAATCTCCAAGCACATATTGTCTTGTGATAATGCTGCAGATCGGTTTTCAGCTTGATAGGTTGAAGTCAGTGGGGCAGTTCTTCAGCGAGGACTCTGTTTAAAACAGAGCAAAACAAAAAACCACACTTGTCTTCCAATGCTTGCTACTACAGGATCCTCAAGATCCAGAAATGCAAATAAGAAAGTAATAGGCAGGATAACCAAGCTCACCCCTTGAAAGATTCATCCTTCATCTTCTTGAAAGGCTGTACGCTATTTTTAGAAGCTAAGTCTTGAGAGGCCGTTCTGCTTTGTGGAATACAACATCTCCCGGAGACATAAAGAAAATTACTTTCATTATACAAAGGATAATAATGCCTCAGTGAAAGAACTGTGGCATTTAAAAGTAGTTGCTGGCTGCACTCAGTAGTCCATATGATGCAAATAATACTAAAAAGAATTGCGAAAGCATTTTCTTCTTTTCTATGACAAAATCAGAAAAGAAATGCACTGGGTACTGGAAATGGCCAAAATCTCATTAACCCTGGGATATCCTTATCTCTTCACACAACAGCAGCCAGTCGGCATTTTGAAATGTGCACTAGCATAATGCAGCTTGCAAGCATTTTTGACTGCTAATTTCCTTACTCTGCCTCTGAAATCTTGCCCTTGTTGGTATAATCCGAGTCATCAGTATCTGTTAAGAGCTATGAAGCCTGCTTCTCTGCTCAGCAGGAACTCAAGCAGTGCATCTTGAACTATTTTTTCCTTCATATTCCTTTAATCTGCTTTCAGCCTGGGATCTGACACATGGCAGTCATGCTGTAGTTCACTTAAACAATCTCCAAATTAACATAGCTTCCAAAAATCCTACTTACCTTACTGGTGTTGATCTTGCTGGTCACAGCAGTCATTGGATGTTTGCTTCTACAGGCAGCAGTGTAGTTGCCCAGTTTTTGTATTCATTTTCCTTGTATGCTGACTACTTATAAAAGAAGTCAGTGCTGGTGGTCAGCAGCCGTTAGTGCTTGTTCTCTTGATTGCTTTTAATTTTCGGACCACAAGGTCTTCCATCTCGGGCATTAAACCTGAAATATGGAATCTATCAGTTTTTCCAGTTTAGGTTTTTTTAACTATGTTATGGTCAATTGCCAAAACCATTCCATATTCAGCGAAATCCTAGTTGTCCCTTCCTGTTCTTCGGACAGTGTGAGTGGAACAAAGGTGTAAGGTAGAGTGGCAAGTCTTGGCAAATAACAGTTTTGCTGTTTTGAGAAGAGCTAATCATGTTAAGTACTGACATTCCCTTTCTTTATTTGTTGCAGCCCTGGTGTGTTTGGTTGTTAGAACTGAATTAATGCCATATACATTGCAACTGTTTTGTTGTTGAAATTAAAGATACAACAGAGCTATGATTTTGTACAGATACCAGGCTGTAGTTCATGAGGAGAGCTCTGAAAAAGCTGGCATGTAAGTGTGGGCTCTTCTCCCTCACCCTCCCTTTTTGGTTTATACCCATACACCAGAATCCAGATGTAGTTGTAACCTGGGTAGCCATACTCTGCCTAACTTGACTTGTGTTAATAGTGATATTAAGGATGCATTTGTAGAGACTGAATCTCAAAATGCAAGTCCTCTGCTGACTCCAAGAATATTCTCTGGTTGAGACCATTTGCTGAAACTCATGCTGCTGTGTCTTTTTATATTTTTAGTCTCAGAAAGAGAAAATTATTTCCTGCAAGATCATCTTTGTGGAGACAATTCTGCACTGTACCTTTTCTTCCTTACTAGAAGAGCTGCTTGGGAAGGAGCAGCATAATGATAACTAACGAGATAACTCTGTGTATTAATTGTTCTGGCAAGGCCATAAATATTTCAGTGAATTACTGAAATCAGAAATAGAAGAGACCTATTAAATTATACAATTTATATCCTGAACACATCTGTACAGCTCACATTTTAATAGTTTTTGACTAGCAAAGGAAATAAATCTTAAAATCAGTGCTGTATGCTTTAAAGATAAAGAGATTATTTTTGTCAACTAAACATTTTCTGAGACAGTACTTCCATTAGGAAATACTCATTTAGTGAAATTAAAATGTACTGTTCCTTTGAAACTTCCAACAACAGCAAAAGAGGTGATTTTTCCCAAAGATAATTTCTCAATTGTTATATTCAGTGGAAAATTTTCCAGTTTTACTAGACTCTGAAGGTTGAAGAATTTTTCCTCAAAACAAAATTATTTAATAGGAGAGTAATTTAATTTTTGTAGAAAGTATCGTGTCTCCACTTCATTTTCTGTTCCCCAGAATGAACTAAATTTTGCTCATGTGTTCCTTCCAGAGCATGTCTTCTAGCCATTCATCACCCTTGTATTTCTCAGAGTTCTCTCCAATTCATCAGCATTGTCTTGAGTTCTGCAGTTGAGACCCTCCTGTGGGAGACAGACATGGAGTAACAAGTTTGTTTGCTGTAATACACAGCACACCAGCTCTCTGTCCCCAAATGCTGTGTCCTTTCCCTGATAGCTTCGTGTTACGGATTTCTATGAAGTTTGGGCTTTCCTGTGCTTCCAGAGCCTTTTCTGCTGAACCAAAGGCAAACTGTACATACCCCACTGGCTCTTGTGCAGTTGATGGTTCTACCTAGGGTAGTGCTTTGCTTTTGCCTTTATGGAGTTACACCCTATTTATTTCAAATATTTGATCCAGTTAGTCAAGCTCTTACGAAATTCTAATCCTATTTTTCACTGACATTTCAAGAAATGTCTGTTTACAAATAGGTTTTAAATCCTGAATGATCCCTGAACTTTCATTACTTGCACTAAAACCACATTTTGTTGAATGTGGGTGAGAAATGACATTGGTTTTACCTAACTGATCTAATTGTGGGTATTGTTCCAGGACCTAGAAATTAGGCCCCACTTGTTTAATTTGGTGCCTGAGAAAAAGAACATTACGGTAATTATGTACAAGCAGAGAAACCAGATAAAAGGTGACACTAATAAAGACAGAATAATTTTATAGCACAATCAAATAAAAAAAAAAAATATTTAAAGTATCAATTATGAAGAAGTTGCTAGCTAATTTATTAGTGACTGAACATATATGTTATTCCCAGTGCTTCACAGCAAGGAAGAAGACAATTCAATGTCTAAAGCCTGTATTTAAGACAGTTCTTTAATGTGACCTAGATTTCAGAACTCTGTTGTTACTGCTAGAAAAGCAATTTATTCCCTTTCTATTCACTTCCCTTTAATGAGAAAAGATGAGTCAGCTTTTGAATAGGCACTGTCTGTACTGACTTTCAAACCAAAACATTTTAATAGTGAAAAACAAGTGAGTGATATTATTATACCTTAAAATGCAGATGAGCTAACAAGATTGGTGTAGTCTCATTAGGTTAATTTCCAGCATCTCTGAAGGAAGACTTCATTAAAGAGCAGACCTTTAAAAGTCTATGAACAAATTCGGTTCATACTGTGACCCCACTATGAAAAAATTAATTGACTTTGTGCCTCTTCCCATTCAAGTTGCACTTGCTTTTGGTCACTATGGAGACTGGAGTCAAAACTGTCCAGAAACAAAAATTTTACTGGGTGATAAATACTCCCTGAATCTATTAATTTCTGTTGATATAATGTTTGGAATTTTAGTATATTAATCCTTAATTGTAGTGTGATGTTTTGACATAAGGGGGGAGGCGGGAGAACCTTCCAGATTTTGTAGCATGGAGATGACAGTTGCTCAGTCAGAGGAAATACACAGGGGAGACAGGAACTGAACCTTGAGGTCTCAATCCCAGACTCAAGGCTGAGCCCCCTCATGGCAGGGGGGTTGGAGCTGGATGATCTTTAAGGTCCCTTCCAGCCCAAACCAGTCTGTGATTTGCAAGCACAGCTCAGACACGGTCGGCTGGTTATGGGAGAGGAGGTAACGCGGTGTCTCTTGCTGTGGGTACAGGTGTCCGCACACCAGTCAGGGAGCCACTCATTATTTCAGCTACCAAAAAAACGAAGTGACCATTACAGCATGGAGCTGAACCAAAGGAGTTGTGCTTACTTTTGTGCAGTTAATGCTGAGTTAATTTGCTGTGGCTTCACAGTTATGAGCATCCTGAGAGAGCCAGATTAAAGCTGGGGGGAGGCGGGGAATGCTCAGACCTTTGTTTCAAATGTCAGTGTGTGCTAAAGCTATCAGTGCTCATCTTGTCTAAGAGGGCTGGTGTGCCTTTCTGTCAGTCCCTTCAGTTGTCACATTTTTTCACTTTTTTTTCAGTAGGTAGGAGTGATAAGCTGAGGGCTAGCAGAGTTGCTTAGACATATACAGCGCACAAGTGTGATAATTTAAATGAAAAGAAGTACAGAGAAAGCTGATTGCCAAGAGTGATATGGGAAACTTCATAAAAGTGTATTTTAAGGTGAATTTGCAAGGGGAAAAATAATTGCTTGGTGCTTATGGAGGAGACCTAAATGAGGTACAAAATGCGCCCGGGTCTCACGCTAGATCCATTTCACTGTGCCACAAAGCATGGATGTCATTAGCTGGGAGTTAACGAAGGAGATTTTGCCTTGCGTTACTGATTGCTACAGGTATTATGTTTTAATCCTTTACAGTTAAGGCAAAATAACATATGCTAATTTAGGCACATGGTGGATTTTTCTTTGCCCTTCAGATTTATAAGAAAAAAAAGGAAAGGTATCTATCCTAGTTCCTAAGAACTTTTGACATTATTTTTAAAATATACAGCCTTTAAAGTCATGTCTGCCTGTAAACAAAACCCTTTTATTTATGGGTAGCTACAGTGGGTTTTGTAACGGGCTAAAAGGGTATCATGTGTTAATGCATTTTTCCAATTCTTACTTCAGAAGGGGAAGGTGTCACTTTGGCCTGTGCTTCCTGTGCAGTGAGCTCAGCAGAGAGCAGTTCTGCCTCTCCCAGTTGTGGGTAGTTCACAGCAGCCCCCTGCACAGTTTCCTTTCATCATTGGTGCAAAGAAGTAAGATACTACCTAGCAAGAAAGGCATATCATGTAATACTGTGGCTTTTTAAATCTCAGACAATTTCTGATCAATTCCAATTTTAGACAGTCATTTTAATTTGTTACCAATGAATGCTTTCTAATTAAACTTATATTTAACAATCGCATGCGTCAGCGAGGGATGGGAGATGACAGTGATGGAAGTGGGTGGATAGCACAATAGATGGTGACAAGAGAAGTTGATCCAGTAAGGAAAGGAGGAGATGGCTGAATTCTGGAACAGAGAGTAATCAGGGGAGTAGGGAAACTGAGGAAGAAAGAAATGGCTTAGAGCTGGGCCAGGCAGTGAAGTATTCCAGGCTATTCCTAATTACCTAGTCCCGGTGGTGAGTGCCCTGTGTGCAGAGGGTGGTATTTCTGGAATAGGAATGTGTTATTCCAGATTCTTTTTAATCGGCTGGAAGGGGATTGTACCAATTCAGAACAAGAATGTTCTCAAGAGAGTACTTACTTCTATGAATTTGACTTTTTTTAGCCTGCATGGTATAGAATTCCCCAGCTATGGACCATTTCTCCAATTTTATAATGAATATGTTTCCTGTCTTCTCTTCATCAGTTTGAGATTCATAGGTATAAACAAAATGCATTTCAAATAACTTTTGCAAATATTTTTCAAAAATTACTTTGTAAATTATAGTGTATTCAGTCAGCAGTGGAAATAGCAATGTGGTCCTGACCAATCACAAATAGCGTCCTGTGGACAGTCAGTGCATTAATTCATAGAAAGGGATTTTTTTTTTTTAAGCTGGATAAGACTGAAAAATATGTAATGGGGAACATGGTTCCCATTTCTTATACCTTATCCGGGAGCACTTCTACCAATCTGATCCTAGGGTACTGTATTTCTCTTGCTGTGTCACCGAGACTGTTATTGCAGCCTTTAACGTGAAAAAAAAAAAGGAATTTGAGTTGGCAAAACAAAGCAGATAGGAGCCATTAGAGGACAAGGAGCACTGGTATGATTTTGTGTTATTATTTGCAGCCTTCTCTTTGAAAGAGGCAGATTTCTGCGTTCTGCAGTTTTCTGATTTTCTGTGTTGCCTCCACTTTATCCACAGATTCTTCAACCACAATAAACAAAATAATTTGGGGGGTTGGTCACTGCATTCTTATATATTTTCACAGGACTGCCAGTAGCATTTAGGTAAGAAGCAGCGTAGGTGAAAAGTACAAAAATAATTTGGATAATCAGTATGTTAAATGCATTTTGAGAAGCAAATATTGTGAGCCAGTAGGTTATGCAAAATTCAGTGTGTGTTCAGAACGAGCTAGCTTCAAACTCCTCTCTGCTTTCATTATCCCCTACCTTGGAGGGCTGACACTTTCCTGACCTAATGGCTGGACAAACACATTACATTCATGACCAAAATAGCTGTTCCATTGAAGGACATCCTGCTGGATGGTATCTTGGCCTCCTCAGAATAGATTGTTGAACTTCTAACCATCAAATGTGCGGTATGTGAAAGGCATTGTAAGCCAAATGTGATACATATTGATTGGATTATAAACATATTCAAATAACAAGCTAATGTTTTTCAATGTAAGTCATTAAATAATTCCTTTTTTCTGAAAGGTGATTACATTACAGAGCCAACAATGATTGTAGTACCTTGAATTCCTGTCACATCAGCATTTCAGGGAGTGCAGTTTTTCTCTTTTTTTTGTATGCTGAAGACATTCCCAGTTCCACACCAGTATTGGTGTAGATGCTCAGATTCTACCCTGTGACTGTAGGTATTGGCATGATGCTTCTGTTCTACCTCTGGGCTAAAAGGAGGATTTATCCAAAAGCCAGTGGGGTTTTTTTGTCAGTTGCTGGTGGCTCATTTACCTTCCCTGCTCTCACAGAAGTCCCTGTCTTCTCCAGTGTGCCTTAGAAGAACAGCTTCTATCTGGCAAAGCAGACAGCTCAGTGCTTCATTTGCTGTCCTGTTTCCGTTCCCTATAGAAGTCAGGATGTTTTATAGCAATGTTATTGTGAAGTATGAACTGCAAGCTCCAGTGACTTCTGCCATTTCTCTATAATTGGCTGTACACATTCGATTGCCATCAGCTAGGCAGAAGAAAGTGCTTTATTGCCTTGTTAAGTGTGTTGTGCTTATGTTGTACTTTCACTACTAACCTCCTGCGTGGATAAAAATGAGCATCGACTAGACTGCTTCTCATTTTAATAACAGCCGAGATTGCTTGGATCCTACAGTACCTACAACTTTATTTGAAAGGAGATTATTAGTCTTTATTTGAAAAATATGTGGGTTTGGTTTTCTGTTGTATTTTCAACATTCAGTTTCTGAAAAGGTCCATTTTTAAAGCAAAGTTTCAGGAAGATAGTTCTGTATCCATCTGGAACCCGCGTAGTGGCAGCCTCTTGGCTCAGGTGACCGTGGCTCTCGCTCATTTCTGAGGAACTTACCTGCACATGCTGGGCAGAGTTTCTTCTAAGTTTGGGTTTCCTTGTTTGTTAGGTAGGAGAGCAATGTCTGCAGTAACATCTGACCACACGGACTGGTGGGAGGTCATTCTTGTTTCCTGACATTAGTCAGTTTACTGGTCATTGTTTGTATGTTACAGTTTCTGTTGTGTCCGCACTGTTTCTAATTAACTGTACCAATTATTCACAGACAAGTATTTGGACTGAAGAAAAACATTTATAACAATTTGTCATTTCAAAATTACCATAAAGACCTTAAAGATTTCAATATGAGAAACAAACTATTTTATAACTCTCATTCTAAATTGTAACTTGATATAATTGTTTTAATAAGAGATTAATGACTTTGCCAACGTAGATGGCAATATCTTACAATTAACAGGAAATGGGAAAACACAAAATCATCTTGCACCATACCCTGGATATCCAAAGTAAGAAAAATATTTTTCCTGGAGCATTGTTTCTAGGAACAAGACTGAAGGGAAACAAGCCATACTCTCAATTAGCATAAATTTCAGTTGCTAGTATTTCCCAGATGTCTCCACTTGAAAACTACTTACTCCATCTTTGTTTTATTAAATCACCAACAACAAAAGAAAAAGAACAGTTTCTTTAAAATGGAATTTGATATGTGAAAGAAAGGAATGGAATGTCCCCTTAGCAGAGTATTATTCATAAAATGAAACACATTTGTTTGTGGGAAGAGCACTTGAAATGGTCTAAAGAATAAACTGGCACACAAGCAAAAGCCAGAATTGCATGCTCACTCCTGAAAGCTGTTTTTCTGAACCTGAGTGTGATAGTTAATTCACAACGAAGCAGTAAAATACAGCATATATTCCTGACAGCCTCAAAAAAAAAAAGGGTCATTTTATGCCTGCACCCCACTGAACACAACAAACGAGGCTGGATCTTTCTCCACAAGCTCTTCCTTGCAGAGCTTACAGCGGCGCTCCTCTGCCGATCCCGCACTGTGTGATGCCTCTGGCCTCGGTCTGGGATATTCCCTTGTTCCAGCAGCACTCAGAGTCCACGACCACGTAGCTTAGAGCCAGCAAAAGTCACATCTCAGCCTTCCCATCCTCTTTGCATTGCGTAGGTAGCTCCAGGGCCTTTGGGGATCTTAGCTCACAGGTTTTGCATTGTTATTGAGGGCACATGAGGAAAGCTTAAGTGTTGACAAGAGCTGAATTGGTGGCTATTGAAAAGAGATCAGAATTCAAAAACTCATTTATCAAGTGACAGAAAAAACTGTTTAAAATGTCCTTTAGCAAATCTTGTATATAAGAAATACTTTTAGCAGGTAGCTCCTATTTCTTAAAAAACTTCATCATTTTTGAGAATCTAATGTTAAATATAAATAAATCATAGGGAAGTAAATAAGGGGTAGTTCTGAGCTAGGTCATGGTCTCTTAAAAAATGTGTATAACTGGAAAAGTCAAGCTAGGTAAAAGGATATATAAAAAGGATATCCTTCTTTCTGTTGTTGGTCAAAGAATGTGTTAATTGTGAAACTTAATATTTGTATTATGTGGCTTTTGAATTCCAGATAGATATTGCATCCCTTGAGCTTGATAGTTCATATTAATTCCAGATGAGGTGGTTCAATGATACAGCCATGAGACTGTTTATCCCTAACAGGAAACGAATTGTGGCCAGACATCCTTTTCATGGTGGGTGACAAAGCTGTGAACACTGCTGGAAATAAGTTCATGCTTTGCAAAAGAGGTTTTAGGGTGAGATTGCCACCTCTGGTAGGCAGCTATCCCTACCAGATACAATTGCTACGGTAGTCTCTAAATCTCTCATTTCCTTTGAGTAGTTTTATCAGAAAATAAGAAAAATAAAACATTTTTGGACTGCAGTATTTAGATGTTAGGGAAATAACTGTCAGGTTTGAGTCAACTGAATATTCATGCTATGCTATCTGCTTTTATTAGTTTCATCTCATTTCCACACGTCTTTTGCTTTAATATTGTTTAACTTATTGAAAAAAAACCCCAGCAAGCAACTCTGTTACTGCACAGTTTTTTGTTTGGTAACTGCCCAGTAAAATGAGGCTTTTTCCTAATAATCTGCATTTTCCCCCTTCTTCCTTTAGGGATGTACTTTGACTGATCATGTTATCTGCAGCTTTTATTTAGGGAGGGTATATGCATTTTGTCTTGGAAACAACAGGCAAAAATCAATGTCCATCACTTCATACAAGTTTATAATCTGGGCTGGTGCTTGTCTTTCTGTTTACTGCAACCAACCAAGTGTCAGTGCTGCTGCATTTGCTTTGTCCTGCTGACCCAAGGAAGTGATGAAGATCAGTGAGATCCCCACTCTGTCAAGTATCAGGAAAATTGTGTTTGCCCGAGGGTTTCATTTCCTTTGTGTTGTGTAACGTTGGCTTTGCCGTAGTGGTTATCCCAGCAGGCATCTGGCGGCTGAGGGGGCGAGCGCTCCCCGGGGATAGTGCCTGGCTGCTCTGCGACCAGCTGCAACAGCACTGGCATGCCTACATACATGCATGTATACATACATACATTAATACATGCATGCATGCATACATACATGAATACATGCATGTATACATACATACATGAACACATGCATGCATACATGCATGCATACGTACATATGTGCATGAAGACATACATGCATACATACATACATGAATACATGCATGCATGCATGAATACATGCATGCATGTGTACATACATGCATATACATACATACATGCATGCACACATACACACAACAGCAAGTGGTTTGGTGGGGTTTTTTCCACACAGGATTATAGAAATCTCCTCCTGATCAAATGCGTACCCGCAGAAACACCAAGTACTGGTGGGTTATGATGTCCTTTAGCTAACCCACTCTCTTAGGAGACCATTCCATTTGGGCAAAGGGGGCTTTGCACTGTATCCATTCCTTTTACATGCATAATTACTTTTGCAGTTTTACCTTTTCTTTACCTTGAAAAAGAGAAGTAATCCCAAGTGTTTTAATAGCAAGAAGCCCTGTATTTTCTGCTGAAAATGATTTTTTCAATCTTGTAGATCTGTAATTTTTTTAAGATTATGTATGCAGACAACTGTGGCCAAGATGCATTATTTATGAAGTTTCATCAAAGGCTGTAGGAATTCACAGAAGAAATTATAAATATGTAGGAAACCTAAGACTGATGGAGTTTATATAGGCTAAATCTTGTATCTTTCAGACTGTATTTCTGACTTTTTGAGCTCCTTTACCTCCCATTTAGTCCAGGTGAGAGCTTAAGCAGTCTTTCAGAGCAAGTCCTAGGACAAGCAATAAATCTGACCCTGGAGGGTGTGAAAAAATAGAGCACTAGGAAGTAGATTGACTTATGAATGATTCATGGAGAGAATGAGCTTGAAGGAAGTGAAGATGATGTCTAGGGAAATACAGTGCAAAACATGAGAGCCTCCTCGCTACCATGGGAAATACCAAGAAATATAAGTACAAATCTAACAGTGAAGGAAAGGAGTAAAGGGAACAGCAGTGAAAAACTAGTGGGGAAGGAGTAAAAATGTGGAAAATAAAGGCATTAAAAAGCCTACAGATATAGGTAGAACTTTGAGGCATATAAGGAGTGGACAGGATATACAATCCAATGCATATAAAGTCAAAAAGGCGAATAAAGCTGTGGAGATATCTACAGAGTCTTATTTGTAGCTGACAAATGTATTCCATGTTTTTGAAAAGCGTAGTATTCCATGGTTAAGAAAATAATACAGAGCATGAGTTATCATTGCTACCTCCATGCTGCTCTTCATTTAGAGGGGAAAAAAATAAGAAATCGTTTTAGTTAAATTACTAGTGAAAAAAGTGTAATCATCCCTGATGAATGAAACAAGTGTGATGATCCATGTGAGCACAGAGCAGATGCTGAGAGTTTTATTTGTAATTGAGCAAATCTGTTGTCATTTATTTGGGATATGATGTTGCATGCAGGAATGAGGAAAGGCTGGGACAGATGGAAGCGATTGAAGGATGAATCCTATTGTCATTTAAATCGTTAGAAAATGTCCATGTTGAATAAAGGTCCCATCTTTTATGGGAGAGCAAGGAAGAACTAGTGATCATGTCTAGCATATTTATAATTTAAAACATCCTTTTCTTCCTTCCTTCATAGGAGTCAGAGCCTGAAAACTGTTACACAGCAACTGCCTTGTATGCAAAGGGAAGTAGCTGTGCATTATTCTCTCTCAGAGGTAGTAGGTGGCATGTTTGAGGAGCAGGTTGTGTAGATCTCTGCTAAACTGAAAATGGAAGAAGCCTGAGATAAGTGACTAATATGGGGTAGAAGTTAAAGGGAAAAAAAAAACAATCCAATGTGCTTTTTGCTTTTTGAGCTGTACTAAACAGTAACAGTGCTGTTCTACAGTTACCAGTTCCCAAGTTCCCCAGTTCTGGACTTTCTGTAGGCTCACTTGTTGCTCTTTGCTGGGTGCCTGCGGGTGTAATCGCTTCTCAGCTGGTTTGTACCTGCTCCACCGTGCCAGGCCATGACTCGGTAGCTGTAATGGACTCTCCTTTACCTTTGAGAACTGAAGTTCCCCCTTCCAGATGTTTCAGAAGTCAGGGCCATGCTAGAGACCAAGGGCATGCCTTGGTATCCATCAGCTTTCAGAGATCACACGGTGCGTGCAGGCCAGCACTTGTTCCAAATTACAGTTCTAAATCTAAAGCAGGCTCACAGATGCTTCTAATGAGCTGGTCTTTGAGATATACTGTGACTTGAACAAAAACAGTTTAACTCCTTAGACAGCAGCATTTCAAGATGACTTTTAGGCTAAAGCACTTGCAGAAAAATTTTTCTTGCAATTTTAATTTTATAAATATTTCTAGTGTCCAAAAAAAGGGAGGACCTTGCACTTGCCTTTACAAGCATTCCAGCACGGTATCACAAAGGCATACAGCAGCGTTCCTGCGCACTGACTGATGCTTCTGTCTCCATCACATTTCTGCAAATGTTTGGTTTTGAAAAAGAAGTAATAAAAAAGGTGAAGCTCTCCTATGAAAACTGAATTTTTAAAGTGATATAGTATAGTACCCTACTAAAAGTATTAGTCATCATTCATCTGTGGGACTTTCAAACTAACAACAGAGTCCAAGATGGAGTTTTTAAGATAATTACAAAAGGGGAAAAGAGTGCATGGAAAAAGTAGCACACTTTCAGAATTATTTATTTTAATTTATGCTAAATGTTGCAGTATTAAAATTTTTAACTCCCAGAAATATTAGTATAAAGCACAAAATTAAGCAATACATTTAGTAAATTAACCTCTGTTAGGATATGTAGGCATAGAAAAGTACACATACAAATATCTGTACGTGTTTTCTCTGAGTCTGTCTCTAAGTGTCTTGGAGCTTGTGTCTAAATTCCAGACTGTCAGCTTCTGCAAAAGAAATGCAAATAATAAAAGTGTAATCAAATGCTTTATATGTTTGTAGCACAACAAATATTTATTAAATTGTATTGGTTTTATTACTATCTATTACAAAAATAGCAAAAATTCATTTATAAACTTCTATTACATGATTTGAAGTTACAGTATTCTAGCTGTCACCGTTTCAAAGCTGTATGTCCATAGTGTCACCTTTGAGAGACGTTTTATTTCTTCATTTCATCTTAGGTCTGCCTTATGGATGGGAAGAAGCTTACACAGCAGATGGGATCAAATACTTTATCAAGTGAGTAGTTCTGGGGGAAGATGGGTCAGAGTTGAAATAAAAGCACATCAGTCTAAACACGTTTTTAAAAGCAGAATTAGTCAGAAAATGAGTAAAATAACAAAAGATGTCGTGTGTTTTAGAAACATTTTTATTACCAGCATCACTTGTTCTTTTCTGGTTTTTGTGACTTCACTGTCCAGAGGGTTGTAGAGGGCTTAGTCACAGATCCAACTGAAACTCAGAGAACTGGGTCTCCCAGTCCTTCAGATGTCTTTGAAAACCCTGGTCTGCAGTGCTGAGAGCTCGCCCAGTTACGTGTTTGACGCTGTAATGGACCCAGGAGAGAAGAGGGGGGAAAAAACCAACTCATCCCCTAAATAGTTTACAAGTATGAATATCTATTTTTAAAAATACCCTTATATATTGGGGAGATGGAAGCATGCTTTGAATTCTTTTAGAATTCACCTAAATCTGAAGTTACTGATGGGTTTTTTAATGTCATATCCTGCTCCCTTGTGTGGGAATAAGTTGTTCTGTTGCTGCAGGAGGGTGAGGGAACTGGACTGAAGGCATTCAGTTACATTTGTAAAATGATAAAGAGATTTCCAGCTGCCATACCATTCATTTAGAATAAAAGTCATTATACCCTAGACTTTACACTTAAGATGCTGAATGGAAGCTTACTAACTTGAGTGTCACAGAATATTGACATTTCACAGTATCACTGCCTGCAGGTTAAGCAGATTTCTTCCATTGATAGTGCCAGTGGAGCTGGACCAGGTGCAAAAGCCTTCTCTCATATTCTGCATATTTACTGGGTTTTGTTCTTGATTTGTACCCCATGAAAATTATACCTCTGGTTTCCATAGGGTTTGGCAAAGATAAAGCCACACTTTTCATAGCTGGTTTATTAGAAATACTTACAGAAACTAATAGTGAATTTCACTGACTGGTGTTCAGCATAAGACATTGCAACAGTGAGCAGCTATTGGAGACCCCTACAAAAAAATTACCGGAAAATATGTTTGTATCAGGAGTTATCTGATTTTTTTCTTTTAGAAGATATTGCAACCTATTTTTCAAAACTCTCCAGAGACTAGAGGAAAGGTGACATTGGTAAGATGTTACAATAACACAGTGTCTAAAGCATAAAGAAAACCTCTACAAAAGCTTTAAAAGCAGTAATCATTTGAAGATTTAATCATCTGGGGGTGGTAAAAAAAAAGCAGTAAGCTTGGGCCCTTTGTTACTTGCTTTTTGGCTTTCCTTAACTATAAGATTTCCTTAGTGATCATTTTTCTGAAAGACTAGAATTAAAAGTGCAGTGCAAATTCATTATTTACAAAAAAAGTTAAAAAAAAAATATTATCTTTTAACCAGATTTGAAGTGTGGTTTATATCCTGCTGATGTCTTGCAGTTAGAGAACTGAAAGCTTTGTTACAAAGACCTACTTGATAAAAGCTATAGGAATTTGTTGCATACTATAGAAAAGATTTTATTTTTTTCCAATTGAATTCTCTTCAGTTCTGGAGGAGAAATGCATGCAAAGGAAGTAGCCCGTGTTGTACGTCCCAGGAGCTTCAGGAAGTGAACTGGACAGTATGCTGCTGTTTTTTCAAGGATATAGTGAAAAATAATTCATATAACAGGTTTTTTAAATTATTCTTCTAAAAGATTGAGGCAATTAGTGAAAAATATAATTCATCTCCATTCCATGTATATCATAAGTCATTGTTTAATTAATAGATAGTAATTCTAGCTGCTGAAATTTGCATAGTGTTTAATTCTTACAGGTGCCAGGGAGACACTGTTTTGCAGGTAGCCTTCCACAGTCTCCTAAAAGACAGGAAGGGCAACAAATAAATCTTTGCAGTGAGATAAAACTACTTTTATCCCAAACTCTTATAAAAGTCGTGTGAATAACATTGAAGTTTATGTATTAGCTAGCCAAGAACAGCAGGGCCTTTTTTTCTCTTTTTCAAGCATACAGCTTTGCTGTCCTTGACTCACCCCTGGTGCCTCGAGCTAGATGTATTAAAGCAGACATGGTTTTTTCTGCAGAGATTTCCAAACACACTGTATATGATACTGCATTCCAGCTCTAATCAAAAGGTGGCTTTTATTTTCAGACAGATGTAGGTTACTACATGGGATTTATACAAAAATTTGTAGAGAAATAACTTAGGAAATGAAAGTGAATTAAAAGCCAATTTCATAGCAATTGAAATAAATACAAGAGTGACTATTAAAATAGAGCACAGTTCCCTTGGTCTCCATCTGCTGATACAGGGAGCCATTGTAGGACAGATGGAAAGTTAAGGTGGATGCTGGATTCTCTTCTGGGTAAAACACTTGCAGTGCTCTAGGTTTATAGCTGCAGAATTGGAAACTGAGCTTGAAGATAGCATTATCTAGCAATGATAGCAAACAAAATTTAGCAGCAGAACAGAAGAAATCTCACAATCTTTTTTTTTTCTGGTTCTGTTAGTGTGCTTGTCATACAAGTACTTATCTTGACTCAGCAGAAAGCTAGATTTGCTGAATAGGTGCAAGAAGTTTCTTTTGAGTTCTGCCCTTGGATGCTGAACTATTGCAGATGTGACAAACAGATGCTTATCAGCAACAGTAGAATCTCAGCAGGTCTAAATGGTGGAAGCCTCATTTGCAGAAGGCATCAGATGTTTTGCAAGTTATCCTGCTTGCTGAAACTACAGCTTTGACTTGAGTCGTTCATATGAAAAAGGTTTTTCAGGAATTATTGCCTGTCTGATCTTTGATTGTTGATGACTTATGGATGTTCTTTCCTCTTCCTAATGTGCTCCTAGCATTACAAGTGATAGTGCTCCAGGTTTTCCATCATTGTTGCCTCTGTAATCTGTCCTGTGAAGTCCTACGTGACCGTTCTTATGTGGCAGACAAGGACAATCTATCCATTTTAGCTGCAGAGAAGGGTATGAAATCATCCTTCATGTCCACTGCCAGAAAACTTCTGTTCTTCTGAATGGAGCCACCACACTGAAGTGGTGTTAAGAGCTCTCAGTGCAGTTCATCAGAATGGAATTAACTGAGCGTTGCAATAAGACATCATGGTAATTAATTTTCACTATTTCCTTATTTTGCTTTCATCACTCTTTCCAAATGCCTTTGCAGAGTGTAAGCCAGGCTTTTTGCATGCTTGAAAATGAATACCTCAGTCTACACTTTGTAATGTGTATGAAGGCAGTCTGAGGGAGTTAACTATTTAGAGCAGGGGTTGCATCAAGTCCCTTGTTTCTTACACCGAATGGTAGAGACTCCAAGGTGGAAATTTTACCCAACGTTGAAAATACCCGTTTCTGTGAGGAACTTACCTTGAGGTGCATCTTATCAGCTGATCCTTTCTAGTAGGATTTAATCTAATTGTTTAAATGGAGATTAGCAGAATAGTTGATACTTCACAGCCCTCGTACTCATGCTGTAACCTTCTTGTTCTCTTTGGATGTGAATTTCAATCCTTTCATTCTTTGGTGTTTAGAACAGCCAAAGCCACGGGGGGCTTAAGAGTATTTCCACACTAGCCCACTTCCATGTGTACAGATAGAAAACGTGGTAATTCCCAAGGTGTAGCCACAATTAAACTGATCTCATATGTGAATTGTCACTTTCCTTATTAAGCAGTTAGGCTGTGAGGCCATGTAGAAGCTGCAATGGCTCTGTTTATATCCACAGCAGTTTTACAATATGCTAAGGACAATCAAATATTATTTTAATTACTAGTTACCTTCAATTCCAATGTGCTTTATGGGGCCATCAAGTAGCTGAGTCCATAAATCTATATGTTATAAATCTAATGCAGTAAACACCCCAGAATGGAATCTTAATAGCACATAAGCTTGAGACAACTTGCTGTGAAATTTCCATAAATATCTCTGAAGGGGGTGTAGCAATATGAAGTGCATGTGAAATCAGAGTTTAAAAGAAGCAAACCAGCTGGCTGTGTTACACACTGAAGTGAAACCCACTTATGTGAATAACTGACATGAATAAAACATTCACATGGCTGTATTCCTAAAGGGCTGAACAGCTCGCGCTGCCTACCACGGAAAGCTGTGTCCATGAATCTTCACCTTAACATGACTTTTTAAAATTACCTCTTTCAGGAAATCATTTCAGTCTCTAAGTCAATTATTTTCAATCATCAACCAGGTTGCTAAGATCAGTCACAAAGTACTGGCAAGTGTGAGAAAACTTGTAGACTGCTGGTGTGTTGTAACTCACATGGTTCTGTGCTAGGCACTAAGGTCAGGTGTATAGGTTTACCATGAGACAGCAAACAGTAATGTAAGCATCTCTGAGCTCCATCTCAGTATGCATCAGAAAAAAAGCAACTCCAAGTGTCTTACTAATATAATATAAACTAACAGTTATCAGAAGGACAAAAATTATACCAGTAGACAAAAGGTAGGGCTAGCTTCATTGCTGGGATAACTGTGCTTTCCTCCTGGTGGAGAGTAAAGGCTGAATTTGGCCCCAGATATGTTTTGAGGTAACCTGGTGTACTTTAAAGTAATGGAGAGGACCAGCACTATTTTATTTTGCATGTAGAAATACAATCAGTCATTCATATGTAGCATCAGATTCATGCCCCATCAATTAATGTGTAATAGGAACAGATTACTGGTGCCTGTTTCCTCTCTAGTTTATGTTTGGTATTTCTATCACTTTATATCAATCAGTTTGGTTAAGAATAGTTGAGATTCTTAATTTGTTTGCTCAAAGTAACAACTGAATGTAGCCTAATGGGCTTTTCAGCAGTCCATTGCATTCCAAAATCAGAGAATAAAATCATAGAAAAGTCTAGATTGGAAGGAGTGTCTGGAGGTCATCTAGTTAAATCTTCTGTTGAAGGGAAAGTTATCCTGAAACCTGCCAAGCCAAGCCTTGAATATTTCCAGTAGAGGAGATTCCACCACCTATCTAGGCACCCTATTCCAACGTTTAGCTTTTCTTACAGTGAAGAACGTTTTCTTAATTTAGATGGAATTTTCCCCTGAAGCAACTTGTGCCCATTACTTCCTGTGTGTTGCCATGCATCTTTGTGAGAAGAGTGCCTCTGTTTTCTTTATAACTACCTTTTAGGTAGTGGAAGACTTTGATTAGACACCCACACCCTACCCCCCAAGCTTTCTCTTCTCTAAGCTGAACAAACCAAATTCCTTCAACATTTCTTATGTGCCAAGTTCTCCAACCCTCTAATCATCTGGGTGACCCTCCACTGGATCCTCTCCAATTTTTCTATTGTCTGTCATGAACTTGAAGGACCAGTGTACTGAAGAGACCCCACATAATAAGGTAGAAAAGTTTAGTATTAATTAATTTTACTTATTAGATGATTAAGGCTGTTCTTCTGTTGTGAGAAATTCAATTACTGATTTTCTAATAGAAATTCTTTCCCAAATAGACATTTTATCTGTAAATCACAGAAACACAAAGGGGCTAATGAGCCCTCGTGAAGTATCACCTACATCCATGCAGGCACTTACCAGTCAGCTGGGAGGCATTAGGATGGGAAAGGTTTGGAAGAGTAGGTTTGTCTTGGTCACTTTTAAAGCTTGCCATGTGGCTGGTTTTGCCCAGGATTAGTTCAGGTGTGATGCTGAGATAGTTCACTGGGCATTGTAACCACTACTGGAACAAAACTGCACTTTAGTTGTGTGCTCTGGTGTTAAATTCCTCCTGGAGGTCACAGCACTGCAGCAGTGCAAGCAGAAAGACGTTGTATTCTATCACTGAATGGACTTTATAAGTTAGTAACTTCTGGGTTTCATTTTTAAATAGGTAAAAGAGTCTGTGCATAACTTTGCTCTCCCAGTGAAGTATCATATATGCTAATTAATAATTAATTAATATACCCTGGTGGTTTAGAATCACACAGGAACAGTATAAGAAAGCATAGCTGGGACACTGATTTTTTCACAGAAAACCCATTATAGTTAATCTCTTCCATCCTCCCACTATGTTCACCTTTAACATATGGCAGCTCTGTACCATGAGACTGACACCTAAAATTAGGTAGGGCCTTGCTATTCTCCCTCCCACTCCCACCCACTCCTTGCATATGTATACAGTTTGTAAGGACCAGCTGTGAATTTTGCCCCTGTAAACACTGTTTTTCTAGATTTTTAATAGGACTAGGTTCCAACTATTCCACATTAACTGTTATTTTCCTCAGGAACATTTATCTTAAATTAATTTTTTCTGAAAGACTAGCAAAACCTCCCAAATATTTTAATATTTTGGGATCTTTTCCCTTAGCTGTATTAGGGCCTGTGATATTGTCTGTCTTATACTAAAGGGAAACAGTAATGTTTGATTTAGGGTTATCTTTCAGCAGTTTATCTAAACATGAGAAGTTTCAGATGGAAGCCTTGTGTGCTTCAGTGTGACAAAGTGGGCAATGAAGGTGCTCTGGGAGTATACCAGTATAACTAAGAAGATAATTTGGTTCATGTTAAGGAGGAGCCTAAAGTCGATACTTGTCATGCCTGGTTTTATTCATCTGTATTTTACATGTTCTGGTGGCTTTTGAAATCATACTTCACAAAGCAGGCTTCCACTTTGAAAGCTGACACACTATACTTACATACTTTATAATATTGAAATTTGCTTGGTTTTGCTTGGGAAGGAGCCATCATTAATTTCACTGAAAGCCAGGCACTCACAGGAGCTGTTTGTGATTGTATGACTGAACTAAGAATAGCAATGTGTGATAGATGAAGAACTTCTGTAGTATAAACAGTGATGTTTTCTAGCACTAGAGCTAAAGGTATCATCATAAAAGGAAAATAAATCACACTTTATTTTACTTACTGCATGCTAAATTGAAAAAACAAAGCTGTTCCTTTGGTAAGTGTACTCGGCAATTTCTGCTGCATTATAAAGGAAGGACCCGAAACCCAACATACTGAGGCGTGTTCAGCTTTGCCCCTGCTGTTCCATACCAGTATATACCAGTACATTACAATATACTGGTTATCTGCAGGTTATCTGAGCAGTGGTTGGAGTGGCCCTTCCTAGAAGAGACCAAGTTCAAAAAAGTTCAAATCGCAGCAGAGCTGATGTAGAAGTGAACTCCTGGGTGCTTGTTTGGGTGAGCTCAGAGCAGCAGACGGAGAAGGGCCATGGTCTGTCGTGCTGGAGGGGCAGCTGGCTCCCCCCGGACCGGCTCCAGCACCGGCTCTGCTCCCAGCTCCCACCGCAGTGGTGGGCAAGTTAGGGGCACCGCAATTACCAGTTATCAAAACCAGCATTGTATATGTCCCCAGCCTAATCCCTGTGGTGTTTTGTGAGTAGCACTGGATATGTTGAGGGATGCAGTGTTCTCTGTTTTCACTGAATTCAAAGATGGAATTACTTTGCATCTCTTAAAACTGGACCTTTGCTATTTTACATGTCACTCAAAAATAGAGGTTGCTTTTGAAGATGTTTCCTTTTACCTGTCATCCTCAAGTCCTCCTATCTGAAAATAGAGGAAAGAATTGTTACACAGTCACAAGAAATTGCAGTTATTGAAATAAAACTGTCTCAGCACTAACCAAGTGCTGCCTGTTACTACTATTTTTTAATGTCTAACAATCCAAAGCTCTCTGCATCCACCTGCTCAACAGCAGTTCAAACACTTTCAGGTGTAACTTTCTGAGTTTGGGTAATCCTGACATTTCTTTTTGATTTCTGGATAACCAGCCTGGGACATCTCAGAGAACTTTTGTTTTCAGAAAGTGCTAATGCCTGCCATCGGGAGTACATGACTCTGCTGTGTCCCAGGCTGGTCACTAGGAGTGAATATAGCCAGAGGTAATAGTCCTCTCTGAAAATCGTGCTCCCTGGCAGTTCTTTGTTCACAGTCCCTGCTGAATGAAGAAAGACTTCTTATTAAAAAACACAGCAGTGATTTAGTGTAAGACGTTTTGCTAACTAAAAATTCCTGAAGACTTAGGGATAAGATGAAAATGCAAATTAATTTCTAGGGTTTAGAAGTGGTTCATTGCCAGATATTTGTGTTGTAGGGAATTCAGTTTCTCTGATTTTTCACTGAAATCATTTTGCATGACTATAAGGAAAATAACCTCAGCTGTAAACCTAAGAAAGCTGGCATTGGATTTTATGATAGCATGAGCTTGTAATACAAGAATGTTAAGACCCTAAGCTGCTTTTGCTTGAGTAATTTCTTTTTTCTTTTTTTTTCTGAAAGGTTGTTTGGTTTTTAATATCAAGAACCAAAATGGAGAAACATTCTTTCAGCTTCCGCAGGTGCTGCAAGCTCTGTCCAGATTCTGGCCTATCATATAAGGCAGCTGTTAAAATTTCTTCTGTGAGAACACTGCAGTCGTGGGAGGGGGCTGGGCCATAACTAAAGGGTCCGCAATTATCATCATCCCATGATCAGAACTTGTTAAATGCCTTCAGGAGTAGCAGCTCCTTGGTGTTCCCTTGGATACTCCATTGCCACCTGCTGGCATGAGGAGGGGTGATTCTGTCTCACCCTACCAAGACATGATCTTCAAGGCACTGAGTGTAAACCAGGAGTGCTCCAGTTTTGTGCAGGGTCTCCTTTTGGTGGTATTTCGTAGGAAGTGTTTCAGAAGTTGCATAAGAAATACTGATCATGTCCCAGGAGACTTGCATTAGCAAGTTGAAGAAGTATGAGTAAAGTAGAGATAAAAGAGCCAGGTAGCTTCTCAAAGGTGCAAGATTTAGGGCAGTGGATTTTAAAAAGAAAAAGGATCCTTGGAAAGCAAAAGGCTATTCCAAGCACAAGGGGAACGGGAACAGAAAGGCCCAGCAACAAAAGACAAGGGCAGTAATTAAACCAAATCTTGCAGAGCTGTGTGTGCAGTCCAGCAAAGAGCTGCACAGACAGATTCTGTGCAAGAGCAAGCAAGGAAGAGGATATAAGCTCTAGATAAAGGGTGAAGTTTCAGGATGTTCATTCAGTGGCATTGTTCTTTATTTTCCTGTTGTTCTGGCCCTCATTAGCCTCCAAAGCACCGCTGCATGGGGTCTGCATACTGGAGTGTAACAGCGGGACACACAGTCCTCCACGGAGCTCATTGTCTAGCAGAGGGCACATGCTCCTTCCACAGTAACTTCAGAACTTTCAACTGGGCTGTGCATGTACATCTGGAGACTAAAAAAGCACAATATGGAATATATTTCTGGGTAGTATAGAGCATGTCCCCTTCCAACCCATTGCATCTTCCTCTAGCAATGCTATTTGCTACATTCTTAAATTATTAACAACAGTGAAGGTACTGCAGGTTACAGCTTCCAGGGTGTGCAGTGTGTCTCAGCCTCATGAGCAGTGCTACGCTGCGACAGTGGCTTTGCAGAAGATTTCAGTTGTGCATAGATTGGTAAAAGCTCCTTCACTGATGCTCTTTAGCTGAACATTATTGCGTTTTAAAGGGATAGTGAAGTTTGGGAAATCAAAATGTAAGATAAGAAAGGTGAAAAGTTACTAGGATTAGGTTATTTGGCTTATTAATTTAGGGGGGAAAATAGCTACCTTGGGTTTTGTGTAAAGCAGAGTTCTACTTTCACATTCATCTTCTTCAATACTGCTCGATTTGGTGAAGCAGCACAGGGTTCATATGAGGACAGAATTTGTCTTGCCAAGTTCAGCTACAACTCAGTTCTATTTGTCCATGAATAATGGCCATTATGAGGGTTTGGCTGATTGTGTAAGGCGGCATCTTGTCTCCTGCACAGATCTCCAACAAATGGGTCTTGCCCACGGTTGCTCCTTTTAAGCTGAGTAACCCTGGTGCACTGGAAAAATCCAGCCAGGTGTTGTGAATGTTGTCTCATGTCAAAAGGGAAAAAGAACAACTTCAGAGAATACCACATGGCTGCTTTGTAGCTCAGCATCCTTCGCAGTGACCTGCAGCAGTTGTGGTGTCTTCAAGATTCTTCTTGATTCCCTGCTAGGCTCCAAAGTTTGACTCTAGTTGGAGAATACAATTTAAGGTGAAAAGCATGTCTTGATAATGTTCAAAACCTAACAAAGGTGCAGGCATTTATTCCATTTGTTTTTATTTTATTTTTTCTTTGAATTACTCTTTTCTTAAAAGATTTACTTAAGTTCTTATTTTAAAATAAAGCATTTTCCATGCAAAGAAGTAAGAGCCATAAGGAGGGTAATTATAATGGTATTTTAAATAAATCGCTGCCATTTCTTTGCCAAAAAAATCCCTGTGTTCACTTGTTTTGTTTTTCCAAGTTCTAAAATTTGTTCTGCAGTTTACTAATGTTAAGAAGACAGAATACACTGCTGATGTATTTCCAGATCAAATGTTTCTGTTTTCTGACAATAAATTTGGCTTCCCTCCGACAGCAAGGACGTGTTTGAAAACCTAAAAATCTTCAAATGTTGCTAATTGCTCAGAAAATGTGAAATTAATCTTTTGAACCAGAACATTTGCAAATGGAAAATGTTTTACATGTAGAATTTGTAACGCTGGCTTTCCAAATACGCCTTTAATATTAAAACAGTTCCATCAATGAAGCAAAACCTGGAGGTAGATTTGAATTCCCTCTCACTTTTATTGCTGGCCCTAACACACAAATCAGAGAGGATGTGTTTCTAATACAAGAATGTTCTGCAAACCAGTAAATCTGGGATTATCTCTTTGGACTGATTATGTCAAAGCTCTTTAGCCACAGCACTTTTGGAGGGCTAAAAATAAACAGCAGGGGGGTTTATACATTTGTTCTGTACCTGAGTAATCTGTGCGCATTGTGTGAGCCTGTCTGCAATGTGAGACAAGGTATCTGGACTTAATGTTTATTTATAAAAGTTCTTTTCCTAGTAAGGATTTTCACAAAGGGTTTAAAACAAACTGTCCTACTGGAAGCATCCATGGGATTAAGTCTTGTACAAGTTTAAAAGAACTGAGTTCAAATTGGAAGCCTTTACAGCAGATCGACTAATAGAGTAAAACTTGGCCCCATATGTTTTGAAAATGGATGAAAACTAGTTCTCTTCTTTCTTACCAGTGATTAATCAATATTATGCCATTGAATACAGAAAATTGTAACCCTGATTTCAGTTCCACTCTTCCCACTGTTAAAGGTCGGGAGAGTTTTTGCATTTATTTGTATGAGGGTAAAAGCTGTCACAGTGGGTAGCAGAAAGGTAGGTGTGCTCTCGTTTGCCTCCTGGTCCTAAAGTATGTGGGAGGAAAATCTCCCAAAGAATGAACACTTAAAGGAATTTTTAATTGTTTACATCAAAGACCCGTGAATGCTTTGCCACATAACTTAGTTTCTTCCGTTTCGCAGGGCTGATACCGCACGCGCGTGAGAGAGCAGGGCTGAGGGTTTGGGGGCACAGCAGGTCAAGGCATGCTGCATGGGGAGGTCAAATGGGAAAAAAATAGAACTTAAAAATAATTTTATTCTTGTTTAGATTCAGTAATGGATCGCTGAGAAATGGCTTGATAAAAGCAGGCAATATACACACATAAAACAGCACTGCAGGCAATAAATCTTGCATTGGCAGGGCTGAAAGGGACGGCATCCAGTTCAGTCAGCTCCCGTGATTCCACAGTACTGGGAGGAGTTCTGTGTCATTGTGCAGACAAATGAAATTGTGTGCTGGGGCTTTAATTTAGTTATATCTTCAGTATTAAGCCATGATGACTAAATTTTTTAATTAAAAAAAAATATATTGATGGCATTTTCTGACTGTATAGAAAACTGCAGAAAGATCAGCAAAGACATTTTCCATAGTCTATTTACAAATATAGATATATTCATAATATGAATACAAATACATCTGTTTCCCTGTGTTGTGGAATAGTGGGAATGATCTTGATTAGACAGATTTACTTTTAAAATGGAATTTTATTCACAAATTTCCCATAAAACAGTGCATAAGGACTCCATATTCTTTATGTTGGCTGTTACCTGACTTTCTAAAGGTAGACATTGTTAACTTTTGGAGAGTTGCTGTCATTCCTAGTGAAAATGGTACATTCACTGTCTCAGAATGGAGTGATTGCTGTACCTGGGAATGGGCAGTATCTGCTGTGTCACACTCTCTGCAGCTCCATGTTGCTCATTTATACTCCTGATTTAAGGTCTGTGGAATTGAACTCTACAGCTCCAGTGAGGTGCTGTGTATTTTGTACAACACTGGTGAAGGAATGGAATCTCTCCAGTGCTGCTCCACCACAAAAGCTTGGTCCTTGCTCAGGCATTGCTTCAGCTGAAGCAGTGGCTAAATTCACAGGTTACCAGTTCAGAGATAGGTTAATCTAGTTAATCCAGCGCACGGTGTGATTTACCTTAGCGTCATACTTACCTCTTGGTGAGCAGTATTGTTGTCCTCATCATGTCCAGTGTGTCCTGAGCTCAGAATACTCAGATGAAAGGTATGAATACAGGGTACCAGCATAGCACAGTACTGTTGACTGGGGAATGATCCCCATATCCATAGCTCAGGGTAGTGGAACATTGACTTAAATTCCTACTTTAACATATCAGTTTCCATAACCAGATATTCAGGAGAACATTCTTGAGGACAGAAAGACAGAATCATGGTGGAGTAGTTCCATCATGATGCTTCATATTTAATTAAACTGGTGCACTGAAAGGTGAGTACAGGCACGGGCTTTAGGTTTAGTGTATGTTAGAGTTATGAGAAGAGCTGTTTATCTTTTCATGGTGCATATTGTATGTACAATATTTTTCAGCTAGTTCTTGTAATGAACTTAGTTTATAAAATTCATCTTTGCTCTGACTTGACTGTAAAAACTGAATTTATTAGCAAGATTTTTTTAAGTGAAAAGAAGCTATTTCCTTTACCAAGAACACATTATTCCAGAAGGGAGAGAGGCTGTGTCTTGCCCACACACAGTATGGCTAGCAGGCATGCCACCACTCATAAGGTGTGCAGTGTTCTCACCCACAAGCAGTGAGCCTATTCTGTTTGTCTGTCCTTGCTGAGCCTTGATCAGGTTCTTCCCATTCATACCCAGTCTTACCAAAAACTATAAAGCCACTTAGCCTGCAAGTCAAATGCAGAGTTTAAGCCTTGAAAAGTAGTGCTGACTCCCTTTTATCACAGGTTTAAAGGCTGTGGAAGCATGTCCAGGATTCGGTCTAGAGGACATGCAAAGATTTATTCATCAGCCTTTTTCTGCAAGAAGAGGAATGGCTTAATGGTGCTAGAATATCATTCCATGTTCTAACAAACTAAGCATATTTCTGTGATGTAATTCCACGTTTAGTCAGCTTCCTCTTGAGTGCTATGCCCCAGCCTTTAACTGGTATGGTGGCAATGTTAGTGCCTCGCTAGCTTGCTGGAGTTTTGTAGGACTTCACTAGTCTGGGCTGTACGCTGTTGCTGGGTTAATTGACTCCAGCTCTCTAATAGGAAATGTCACCACTTTCTATCAGGAGTCTCTTACAGAAGCATTCTCTCCAATGTATTGGGAAATGAGAACTTCAGCCCAGGTTCTACCACCCAGAAGACTCCACATTTTGTTTGTAAAATCTCATAGTTAGCAAGAAAAAGAGAATTCTGCATTTGAAAGTGGTGTCATTATCATTACAACTCCAGACTCCAGCTGGTACTTCTTGTTTTGAGATTGCTAAACCTCTTTTGGGTTGCTAATGGTATTTCTTGTTTCTTTTTAGCCATGTGACACAGACAACATCGTGGATCCATCCTGTGACAAGCGCACTAAGCTTGCTCTGCTCTGAGGATGACGACGATGGAACCAGAGAGCTTCCCGGGTCCAAGAGCTGAGGGCATCTGTTGGCAGAAAGCAGTTTGTCTGGTTTTCCTTCGTTAGTGAGAAGATGCACACTTTCTAATCTACACACTGTCTAGTCTAATGTAACAGTACCTGATGATGTTCCTCCCCTTCCAGTCAGAGGAGGTTCTGCCAGTCTTTCCGGGGGGTTTACTGATGCTACAAGACGCAGGCGTTGCAGAAGCCTCCCTTCAGTCCTCTGTCTGTCCCAGTTCTGTGTGCAGGGATCAGTCTCATCTGAGTGCCCAGTCCAGTCTGTTCATCACTTCCCGACTGGCCTAACTCCACTGACCTGAAGTGGAATTTTCACACCTTTCACCAGCATAAAAGTTAGGGTTGGGCCATTGTTTGTCATTTCACGGGGTAAATTCTAGGTACTGGTTGACTGAAAGATGCAAGGTGAGCTTTTTCCTTTTTGTAACCAATGCTAGTGAGCATAATGTAGAAACCTTCTCTTTAACTACTGAAAATGTTAATTTTTATGGAAGAAATTTGCAAATAATGGAAATTTAGCAATTTATTACAAGTATTGGAGCCCTGATGACTTTTAAAACAAATACTTACTGAGCCTGGAGGTTAGGCTTTAGAAAAATGAGTCTTTGATAAGTTGACAAATAAGAAGAAACAGTTTTGGTAGAGGACACCATCCTCTGTCAACAGCATGAGGCAAGAATGAAAATTATTCTACTTTTGTGCTCTGCTAAACTGATACATACATGCATCAAATACTTCAGTGGAAGCTGTGAAGTTTCAAGTACAATGAAACCTGTGAAACCACCTCCAGGATCAGCAGAAATCAGTCACCTCCTCAAAGCTGGTCTTTAAGTAGAACAAAATCATTTTGTGCACATTGGTGATGATTTAAGGAGGATAAAGAAAATGACGAGGGGTGCTAATAGAAGCTAAGGAACAGATTTTCCTGTACCTCAGTAGCACAGGATAGTTTAAATCTCATTATTCACAGCACAGTGTGTGCATGTGAGTAACATATATGGTAGACTAATGGATGAGAGAAAGATCTGGAGCTTTGCAGAAGCACTGATGAATATGCCAAAAGAAAACCCTGTCTCTGACCTTCAGTCCCAGGAGGAGAACAGGGTTGTAGCGGTGTGAGGAAGGCACAGGCTGCAGTCTGCTGTTTCCTGAGTCGCACACGGGAGGAATTCAGAACCTCCCTGGAAAGGGCCAGGCACACTTGTGTGCTCCAGCTCACTGGTATCAGCTGATACAGAGGGTGAGGGTGTGCAGTCACGGGTTTTGAGGTCTGTCTTCATCAGGGGTGGCGTTGGATTTAAATATCCTTGTACCCTGAGGAGGGGATAGAAAGACTGGTTTGTAGTTCTGGTGCCTATGCCACACTCTGTCCTTAAAAATACAGAGCTAAGGCACACTGTAGCTGTTGATCCTCTTGAATCAAAAATAATATATCTTTGGGTTTTTTAAATCCAAGTCAAGTCTTCTCTTCCTTGAACAGCAGTGCAGCAATCTACGGCGCTTGGCCCGTGAGCTGTAGAGCACATCACCAAATGTTCTTCCTGGAGGAACAAAGTGCAGCTCACACACGAGGTCTTTGTAGGTTTTGCTGGAAGTGGATGTCAGGATGTATTAAATAAGCAAATAGGAAAAAATTGTTTTTTACTTTTAACTAGGTCAGAACCAAATTACCCATGAATCTACACAGGTGGTGTGGATTAGGAAGAAGAGCTTGCTCAGCAGACCCACGGTAACTTGTATTTCTAAGAAAACTTCTCATAGTAATAATACATAAATGCTTTAGCCATGGTTTGCTCCAGTGGCTCCTACGTGCTTCACAGCCTCCTTTGTGTTCCCAGAGAACACAATCTGAGGGGACAGAGCGTGTGCTTTGGTTTCAGGGTTGGACACTGTAAAGGCATTTTTATTTCAATCCCCTTTCTGAAAGTGGCACAGGCTCGTGTGATGTTCGGAGCTCCCTGCGATATTTGCTGCAGCCTCAGCAGCCATTTGGATGCTTCAGGACAGGCTCTTTCAGTTCACACTTCCACGCTCTCCAGACTGCATATGGATTCCAGTTTTCCAGTTCTGTTCAAGAGAGATCTGAACCTCCACCTGACCCCTTGCAGTCTTGATGTATTCTGCTGGTGACTTTGTGACAGCTCGCTGGGTGTTTCGAACAGGAGAAGCTGTTTAGGGACAGAGACTATGGGTCAGGCAGGCTGCATGAGGAGAGACTTCTAGAGAGCAATTTAAAGCTGTCCTTGTGCTAGCTCAGCTGGAGGAGGACAGCGACGCACACCCTGGGGAGCTGGTGGTGATCTCTGGCTCTGAGCAGGCGAGGCACGGGCTGCTGTGCACGGGAAGGGGAGGAATCGAGACCAAGTGCTGGCGCTCTGCCCGCTCTGCTTACTGCCTCCACCCACAGCTGAGAACGTTTCAGAAACCTGGAGACTGTTTCTCCCCCTCTCTCATAAGTTTGCCTAGAAATTAAAGGTGTTAGAAATAGATCTCTGCGTTTATCGAGCTTCCTCCCCAGTAGGCATCACCTCTTCAGATAATCCACTAATCCAAATTCTCCGTTACTGAGACTGCATTCTCATACCTACAATCTCCAAATGTTCTCCTCTATTTTTGTACACTGGCATACTTGTTTCCTAGGTTATTTCTCTCTATCTCCCTTTGTCTCTTCCTTTCTGTGAAATAGTTTGTGAAATTATTTTGATTAAGCTGAACTGTGTATATTGAGAAAATGGTTCTAAGATAACTTAAAAAGAATTTGTAAAGAGCAGTTGTCAAAATATACAGCACTGTAAACAGCTTTTCATTTTTATTCCAGAATAAAAAAAAAAAGTGGAAAAGAAATGAAAGTGCACGTTATATCCTTTAAAAGAATGAAAATACATCTTTGTGGGAATGGCCATGGCACCATAAGTTACTGCTGTACCTCTAGGATTTTCCATGTAAAGTTGACGTTGTGAACAATACTGTTCTAGTACACCCTGGTATGAATCTTTGCCTGAGTACCTGCACCACACTGCCTTTCAAATACTGCAACTGTCCCAGTAAAATTAAAATGCCAGAGCCCACACAGAGAATTTCTCTGTAATCCCCAGGTAGCATTGTTCTCAAAGGATGATCCTACCTGGACTTTGTCTAGGAAGCCCCGTGTTTAATACCGTCCCCTTTAAAACCATCACTGATGCAGGCCACCGTTCCTCTTTGTACTCAGAAACATTTGTGGTGGTGGAAATCTCTTTTGTACTTCAGAGTAGAGGTTTCAGTGATAGAAAGTTCTCACTTCTTACTTCAGCAGTACAAACCACTTCTTTGTCTACTCGGGCTGTGTTACTGAATCAGCTCTTGCTTACTGTCCAGAGCTGTTGTAGGCACGTAATGGGGCAAAACGGTCGGACAAGGGGAGAGCAAGAACAAATCCCAATTTTCCTACTCTAACATAAAATTTTTCAGAATTACCAAAACCCAACTTTTAAAGGAAGCTAAAAATGCAGATCAGGCTTCCTACAATTCCTGTGCAGGTATCTGTGGAGCCTCACCTGCTTTACTAACACTCTCCGTGGTTGTAGTTTAAGGAGCTAATGGTATCCTAGCTAGAAAGCAGTTTGAGGCTCTAGCCTCTACTGTAGAAATTAAGGAATAAGAAATTACTTACACTCAAATGAGAAATACAATAAAATAGGGGTAATTCCTGTAACTTATCATTTTAACAAGCTGGTTTACTTCAGAATATATTGGCTTCGTGGATGCTATCTGTTTGGTGGCTTCATCTGCTCCTCAGGTGAAGTGGAGTTGGAGCCACCTCAAGCTCCCGCTGCCAGAGACAGCCGGGGTCCAGCACGTGTGCTTTGCTGTGGAAGATCAACCTGACAAGCTGGAGTGCTGAGAGACAGGTTCAGCCCAGCAGTGTTCAGCGTGGATCGATCTATCCCAGGTAATGTTCTCCATCTATTTAAATGCTTCTCGTGACAGGC
The DNA here is from genome assembly GCA_907165065.1 of Caprimulgus europaeus. Next base: position 492,948 of record OU015543.1, on the reverse strand, counting down.
TGCTTTAGCAACCTGAAGCAAATGGCTTGGCTGGTTTGTGTAAGTCTGTTTCTGACAGACAGGAGGGTGTCTTGTGGCATTAAGTTAAGGCAAGAACAATCCTTTAAGAAAAATATTTGTGGTTGTGGAACAGGCCAGGCTGTGCAGGGCTCTCCAAGGTCAGCAAACGCCGTTGTGACTTGGCCTCTGAACTTTTCTGGGAACTGATGGGATTCTTAACACGCAGCTCCAGAGCTACTCACAAACCTTAAAGCTTATTCCAAACCAAGCACCAAAATTCAGTGGCCTTGTTGCAGATGCTGGGCTGAGTGACTTCTGTGTAGTTGAGCTTAAGTCAGGAACAAAACTTCAGGTCAGCTCAGACGCCGTTGTTCACTCCCGTGCTCCTGGCCCTCGCGTGTCGTCCATCCCGCCCTGCTCTGAGGAGCATCAGCGCGAGCTTCAGCTGCTGGGAATGAGCACGGCCACGCCAGTTCACACAGACACCTGCCAGCTCCAGCTCCGGGGCCAGCTTTGCAAAGGTGTTTAGCAGCTTAAAGGTGTTGATGGAGTTAATGGGAATTAGGCACCTAACCTACTTAGGTGCTGCTATAAATGCTGCTAGGCGTGTTTAGGTGCCTAAATACCTTAGTAAATCTTTCCCCTTACTGCTTGCAATGATAGCGTACCAAAAATCAAATACTAATGAATAAAGCCTTTGTCCTCTGTAACCAGCTTTGCCTTTCCCTGGGGATTGTGTTCATGTAATACTAAAAATATCAGACATCTCAAAGGCTGTACCATCCACATTCTGTTCATAATTTTTGGTGGCTTGATTATTTATTGCTCATTCTAGATTTTTTTTTTCCCCAGCCAATGGCTGATGTTGCCATGGATTTAATAGGATGGTATTTTCGTAACACTTCTTTAAGAGAAGTCATTTTATTACACGATAATAGTATTGAATTCTCTTCCCACAAAGATGCAATGAGTTTTGTATCATTCATCATTCAGTCATACAGTTGAAAAAAAAAATTGAACGGGCCAAAATCTGTTACAAATAAAGCCTCATGTTTCCAAATACTAAGATGGGAAATTGAAATCTAATACTGATTTTGTCCTCATGGTGCAGTATCTAAGTCAAATCCAAACTAGTTAAAGCTGTTCATTTAAAGCATGAAATATCTATGAAAAAATATGTGCTGCTCCCAGTCATGTTTTGGGAAGTCAGTGTGTCCCCTGGGAATTCTGTCCCGAAGCCACAAGGCCGTGTTTGATCTGATGTGTACGGTAGGGATCTCCATTTACAGCTTCCATGATTAGCTGAGATTAAACACATAAGGGGTTCACTGCTGTCCAAGGGTGTTTTCTTGCACTGCAGCACATGTGCCGCCGAGGCTCAGCTGTTCTCAGCGCAGCGACAGGACAAGGGGCAATGGGCACAAACTGGGACACCAGAAGTTCCAGACTTCTTCACTGTGAGGGTGCCGGAGCCCTGGGCCAGGCTGCCCAGAGAGGCTGTGGAGTCTCCATCTCTGGAGATGTTCAAACCCACCTGGACACTTTCCTGTGCAACCTGGGGTAGGGAACCTGCTCTGGCAGGGGGGTTGGACTGGATGATCTCCTGAGGTCCCTCCCAACCCCACCAGTCTGTGATGCTGTGATTCCTTGTTAAAGCCAAGGCCACAGCACAGCCTCCTGTCACCTTTAGCCCTAACTGATTTAGCCCTTCTTCACAGTACTGGTGCCAACACAACATCTATCTGTAGCTCGCCACTGGCCCTACCCAGTTGTGATCACTCCCCGGAGTGCAGCCCATCTCAGCAGCCTTTTCCCTGCTAACATGTTTCCAGGGAAAAGACTGCAAATCTGACAACTCCCAAACAGGTAAATTGAGTTTGCAGTAATCCTAAATACCTGAGCTAAGCAGCACGGCTCTGCCATGGAGGAGAAGGTTTGAGAGCAGGGCAGGACAGGGAGTCAGATGGACGTAGGTGCCTTGTGTCCCGTGTCCCTGCCAGGGCTGGAGCCTAATTGGATTTCACAAATGTGACTTCTGTTCTCCTGGTGGCAAAACCAAACTAAACCTCAAAAAGTTTCAAACAAATCCCTACCTGAAAGTTTGCCTCACAAAGAAAATGATGATAGATCATCTCATTTCAGCTTCCCCTCTGCTCCAGAAGAGGAGTAAAATGAAAACTTCAAAGCTATTGCTGTAAACCAAATGAGAAGCAAAATACAATCAGCAGATCTGCTGAATTCCTGGGTGCACTGAATAAAATCAGTCATGTGATAATGATGAGATTTTCTTCAGCACCTTTCAGGCACACAATTTCTGTATTAAATCCATTCAGACGTCCTCAGAACATCTGTTTCTTCTATTAAATGGTAATAACAGCCCCTTTTTACAGCACATTGACAGCTACACATAATAGCATGGTAACTGCTCGTGGGGACTACTGCCTAACAAGAGATTTTCTTGGAAGTTAACCTGTCAAGATTTTTAAGATTATTGCACATCTACATACAAATTCTGGACAAGAACCTCAACCATGATAACCCTGTGCTGTTCCATGCAAGGTTTGGGAGGTGGAAGACATGTTGGAATTACAGATAACAATGGGATTCAGCTAGACTCAAGCCCCTCTGGAAGGCAGATGACAAGTGGGCTGATCCACAGCCAGTCTGCAGCCGGGGAGCAGAGGGAGCAGAGCTCTCCCTCCGAGGCTGCCTGCTCACTCCAGTGCTGTTAACGTGACCTAAAACCAGTCAGAGCTGCCTTAGCACGCTGGTGCAGTGGGCTGCTCTGCCTCCCTTCGCAGAGACACCGAAACACCCACTAAAATATGGGATAGCTGGGAAAGAGAGGAGGCGATTAGAGCTGGTGCCCAGGAAGATCCACAGCAACAAGGGTCTTAGCTGCTTTTCATCCAGCTCCCTCCTCCCCTATGTTTATTCATGAGTTGGGGTGCAGAGAAGATGAAAAGGCTGCCAGCAGCCTGCTCCCCAGAGTCACCACTTGAAATGGAACCGCATTTCCAGGGAAGCCTCCCCTGCATTCCCAGGACGGATCCTCCCGGGAACGCCGCAGCTCCTCTGCAGTTTCAGGACAAGCGAACGTTATCTGCACTGTCCAAACACTGAGGCACATGGAGGAGTCACTAAATCTAATCCACTTTGCCAAGAGCTGGAGCTAGAGTGGAATTTTACCCCTCATGGAGAACCCAAGTGGCAGCATTGCGAGGGGTTTGCTTGGTACCAGGTGTTCGTGGCAGCCACAAACTGCTGTGAAACAGCCCCTGGAAACCATGGGACAGGGAAACGCAAAAAGCTTCCAGGCAGGGCTCTGCAGGGTAAAATTCTGCTGCAGGAAACCTGGCTGACACCTCTTTATTTATTTATTTTTATTTTTTTCCAACAGGGAATGGCAGCTATTGGAGCAGAAGAAAAGCCATGCCTGAGTAAAAGCAAAGAGAGCTCGGGGAGGCAGCAGCCGGGATCAGCTGCTCAGTGAGGGGGGTGGCAGGAACTGGCTGCCAGGGGCTCGGTTCTCTCTCCCCAACAGCCCCTTGCTCAGGAACAGCAGTTACTGCCCTGCAACACCTACAACCTGGAAAAGAGCTAAATCAGGCGGATTTGGTTTAATTTTGAGGGGAACTTATAAATATTGAAAAGGACTCATGTCTCCTGTTATCTACTCTGCAACTGCAGAGCTTACCATTCTTGTTTTTTCTGAGCTGATTTGCAAACTCTCATTAGTGCTGCCTGTGCTGATGCCCTATCGTAGGGGTGTCTGAGTGCTGAGGTGTGTATTCTCTAAATGAACCAAAAGCACAACATTTTGTGTCTGTAACTGCAATGTGTGTTAGAACCAGAAAATCCTCTCCCATTAACTCATGCATATTTTATTTTTTGTCAAAATTCACAGGCACCTTCAGACGACAGCAAATTTTACCTTTATAATAAAGCCAGTGTTGCCTTCTCAGAAAAGACAGTGACGTGGACCACGATGAACCCTTCACTGGCCCTTATGCCAAAACTCAAGGTTTCCACAGATTTCTTTGATTTTAGAAACCAGTCTGTGTGGCAGTGAGCACAGCACCTGCAAAATTCCAACAGCCTGCTGAGAGTGGATTGTTACAGTAGAGATTACTCATGAGCTACTAATCTTAGCATAATAAAGCCTTTGACTGGGTTCCAAAGGACCTCGGTGCGACTCAGGAGTAACCTGGTCTTGCCTACTGGTAGCCCCAGTAACCTCAGTGGTTTCTCGCGGGTCGGTGTCTTGCCCCAGCTCCCTGCCCCAGCCAGAGCGGACCCGCAGCGCGCAGAGTGCCCTTCCCTCCCTGCTGTGCTGAGGGTGGCCCAGCTCCCAGCAAGCGTCCAGCACCCGGCAGGATCAGACCCTCAGACTCTGGCTGGGACCTGGGCAGCTCGGATTCCCTGTGATGAGCCCTTACCAGGCTGGCTGTGCTGGCAAACACAGCAATTGCAATAACCAAGATCAATACCCACTCTGTTACTAGGCAGATGTTGTCTCCCAACCTCTGAGCAGCTCAATAACAGGGTTTGAGAGAGCAACAAGAGGATATTGCTGCGAGGCTCAGTGAAATATAATGTACTGCTACAGGACTTATTACTACAAACAAGTACCTGGCTGTTGTGTACAAGAGGCTTCAAATCCATCAGTGCCATAATAGACCTCGTTACCTTATTTATAGATGAAATGACATAGCTAACTCCTGCAAATATTCACCTGGGATACAGATGTTAGTCTCTTTAGATCCTCCTACCCACTCCTACAGGAGACAAACAATGAGAGAGACAACACCGACAGAAGCTAAGAGACTTGTCCAAGGTCACTTGGCAAGTGGTGGCAGAAGCTGGAGAGATGAGCACTAGTCACCAGCCTACTGCTTTAAACCCTGTGCTGGACTGTCTGGATAACTGGAGACTGCAGATCAGGTCTACAGGTTTGTGTCAGAAGAGAATTTTATTCTTAAAACAGAGTATTAAAAAAATGGTTCTGAATTTTTCCATCTGATAACACACAGAAGATCATTTCCAGGGATGAAAACTCCTGGACCACATGCATGATAAACATCAGATTTAGTTCTGCACCCTTCAGTGTTGTTGCATGGCTCTTCCCACCCAGCTGGGGCCTCAGTTTTGAGGCACCCTGGAGCTTAAACTCTAAATATAATGGAGTGTTAACAGACATTTCTCAAACCTAGAGCAGGAGTACAAGATGCAGTCAGCCATAGGAGCTCAGAGGTGCCTGGGTCTAACACCTACTACTCTAGGACACTAAAACAACGAGACAACACGGCCCTGCTTGCAGAAGGGACAGCTTTTCCAAGGAAGAACTCACATAATGTGCCAGTTAGATAATGTCCATGATAAATTAACAGTGCTGGATGTGTCAGCAGAGCACCAGAGAACTGTTCTGAAAAGCTTGTCTGCAAGTCTACAGCAGCTGAAGATTGGTTTCTGCTGCATGGAAGCTTCTTGGCCATAGAGGCATTTCAATGCCTGCTGGCCCCAGCTCTGGACAGGACAGAGAAGGAGTGTCCTGAGGAGCAGAACAATCAGTTGGTTGTGCAAGTGCAAAATACTGTGAAAGCTGATTGTACTTAATGGAGTTAGGGGACGAAACGCTGTATCGCGGTATCCAAGAGGGCAGCTCATGCCACCACCATAAATACTGACTTGCTTGCAAGAACATACTCCAGTAAACCCTGCAATTGCACAACAAGCTCGTACTGAGGTTCCACTTCTTCCAACATTAACCGTGCATCTCTCGGGATGGGATAGTGGTGTAAAACAGCTGAGCCCCAGAGAGAGGCCACGCTTCATGTGCTCAGCCTCTCCTTCTCTCAGCTGATGGCACGAAGGGCTGGTCAGCAGGCAGTCCTCCCCAGGCTGAGCACGTTACTATGAGTGCAGCAAGGCAGTGAGGAAACACCTCTGTGCATCTTCAGGAGCTCAATGCAGTAACTGTAATTCAAAATGTTTGCTTCACACAGAAATGAGTCACTGGCTCCTCTCTGGTGCTTTCAGTGCTTTCAGTCATTAGGAACATAGTGATGCCACCTGGAAAGAAAGGCAGCTGCAAATGGGATAACCATTAAATAGCTGCATGCCAGCTTATTTGGATTTTTCCTGGGAAGCAAGAACACTGCAGCAGAGCATCTGGAAGTTCCTAGAAGAAACGACAGAACTCATAAGGTAAAGACATCAGGCAGAGCTCCACTGCCAATCTGGGATTCGCATCAGCAAGTAGCTTTGGCTGTTTGCACTTGTGGAGAAGGAGAGAAAAAAAGGCAGTGTCTCCAGACTGACAGAAGTGCTGTTCACCTCTGAGCCCGGGAGCTCGGTGGCACTGAGGCAAATGCAAAGCTGTCTGTGGATCTCAGGCCATGCTGCTTCCCCAGCTCATGTCATGAGTGCGGGGATGAGCCCCCTCTCCTTCTCTGGCTAAACACTGGGGGACAGGAGTAGATGAGTGGGGAAGAGAGAGCTGCATTCGTGGCTGCTCTGTAGTCAGAGGTCTTTAAGTGATGTAAACAGGAATTTTTTAAAAATAATATACTGAATTCTTAATGACTTTTAGGAGATACAAGTAACTTTCTCATTACAAGAACCTTTTTCACTCCCTTGTTTAAATATTCCCGAGCTCAGTGAAAGTGGAAAAAAAGTCAGAAAGCTGAGCTGGATCAACACTATAAGGCTTTGAAAAAAACTGATAGACAAGCACTTCTCCTCCGTCCACAAAACAGATGAAGTCTAACTGCTTCGGTAGTTTCTTGCATGTGTTATTGTTTGTCTTGAGACTCTGATAAAATGGAAAGATAATCAGATTGGAATCCCATTACTATGTACCTTTTGGAAAATTAGTAATTTCACGGTATATTAATTTTTTCCTAGATTAGTTTAAATGTGTAACAGCACTGGATTTACCAGAGAAGCATGGGTAGACAGTATTCCAACATTGCTGTCAACATCTGTTCCGAGTTACCAAAATTCCAGCTGAACAACAAATATCTCCATTATAAATCAACCAAAACATTATCCTGAGTGTTGTAACAGATGCAAAATGATTCTGGCTCCCTCTGCCCTGTGGTTTGGCTCCTTCCTTAAAATTGCTGTGAATATATTTATTTACACGCTTCAAGAAATACCCATTTGAAATGGCTATTTAAACTTTCTTAAATGTGATCGATGTTAGTGCAAGGCTAATGGCCACTTGACAGACCATCTCATTAACTACAGATGCTACCAATTAGCATAAGCTCTAGTTACAGCTCTCCAGATAAACCTGCTCTAGAGCAACACTTAAAGCCCTGCTCAAGTGTTCTGATCCCTTCAACCCGATGCCACTAGGAATGGTGGAGCTTGTGCAAGGGGAGGATTTGTTTGGAGTTTTACATTCATTCTGTTCTGTTGTGCTTTGGTGGGGTTTTTATCCCCATTGTTACTGCTGTTATTCATCTTTAGCTTCATGAGCTAAACAAATCAGAAGAGATTCTGATTTAGCTGGAATAAAGAAGTAAGCTTGATTTGCTAGACATGAAATTTGGAAGAAGACTTTGCAAGAGACTTCCTGGTTAATGGTTGCAGAATGTGAGCAAAAAGGTTTGTTTAGGCAGAAGCTGCAGCTCCATACTTCGAGGTGTTTAATTGCATCAGGCTGCATCTGAGCAACTCTGATTAAAGATACTTTCCTTTTTTGAAATATTTCATACGTAACAGGCCAGAGAAGGAGAGAACTGAACTACGGCACCATAAATAACCACCAAATCCTGCAGAGGAGGGGAAAGAAAAGTCCTTTTGGTTTATCCTTCTTTGCACAAAATATATTTTAAAGGAAGAAACAATGCTGTGTGTTGAGGATGACGTTTTGTAGTTGTTAATCATTTTCTGTCTCAAATGCTCGGAGAAAAGCAGTGTGTGTAGTCTAAATATAACCGTGCCTTTTGTGATGGCTGGGAAATGGGAGCTGCAGGCTAGTTATCCAGCCCACAGACAATAGGAACACATGGTCTGTCCATGGCATGAGGACGGCAACTGAGCACGTGGATGGAGGCAAAGGGCCCCGCTGACGCTGTCCCTGCGGCCGCGGCGCGCGCCGGACCGGGGTCCTCGGGAGTCGGGGTCACAGTGAATGGCAATTGTACAGGGGGCTCCGCCACAAGCACCTGCACTGTTCCCCTTCCGAGATGTCAAAGTTACTAGGAAAGCCTAGGACTGTATTTTCTAAAGGCAATTTGTTAATGAAGCCATAACAATTTATTTATTTTTTTTAAAAAGCTGCCTATATTTAAACCAGCTTAAGAACGTGTATTTTGTTCAGTATTCCTGTTTGTGAAGAGACTGGAACACATTCCATATGCAGCAGGCTGCATCTCATTTATGGCATTATACATTTGCTTTATATATTGTTAATTAGACCTAATTTAGGCCTCAAAAAGAAAAATCTCATTAAAATTCTGATTACTGGTGTTGGCAAGCAGCCATCTAAAAAGCCTCTATTTCTTCCTTTGATAAGTTTGAAACCGCTATAACAAACAGTAAAAATAAGATCACAGCCTTCTTCCTCATGCCAATCAACATTATATATTCTCCAGGTCAAAGCCACTTAAGGGAAAATACAGGAGGAGGACATCTCTATTTCCTTGCATACGTACTGTCAGATGGATATAGAGAACTGTAAGTACATTTATTCCCTTTAGCAGTTTAAAAAAACCCAAACAAAACAACAAAAAACTGCCTATGAAAACGTTAGTCGTGAGCCTTCCAAACAACTTATTCTGCAAGGCAATTAATTTTTTGTTGTTGTTGTTAAAAAGCTTTAGAAATGAATGGGAATACAAATATGAAGCTGGGTTAATATTAAATTAGTTATGTCTGATGTTTTCAGTATAACTTTCTGCCTGATGCTTTCAATGTAGCTTGTAGTCTAAATGCCTGGCCAGGAAAACATACGGACAAGAATATCTTTAGTCCAAATACAGTCAGTTATGCACCCACGTTACTGCAGATCAGGGCAGATAACTTTGAAAGAAAACATGACATTTAAAAAAAAAAAAAAGTAAAAGGCAGAATAAAGCAACAAACAATAGCAACGCTTCCCTGTGTCCCCATGTATATCGGAGCCTTATCGAGGGACAGCTGCCAGCCATCACTGTATTCATCTCAATTAAACATTTCACTTCAATGCTTAAAAGCAGCTTTAAAAAGCTGCCAGCACGAAGCTGAACGCTGCTTGAAGTGGCAAATTCTGTGCATCTCTGTCAGCCTGCACCTGTGCTGTGCACACCTGTCCTTGTACAGCGGTCAGCAATTAGCCTGCTCGTTCAGATCCTCAAACGAGGAGCGGGACTTCTGCAGAGCTGCTGACTCCAGCAGACAGGGGAGGCAGGAGGACTGTGGCTGGGGTCTGTTCCTCTCCCTCAGCACAATCCCCAGCTGCTCCGTCCTGTGTCACAGCATGCGGTGGCCCTGGACGCTGGCAAGCAAAGCCAACACACGATTATGGGAAAAAACCTCCTTTTGATAAACACAGCCCTACAACTGAAACCCAGCCTCGGGGTGCTCTGTACCAGCAAAGCTCATTCTGTGTTTGAAGATACATTAAAAAAATCCAAGTTACTAATACTCTCATTTTTTCCCAAGTCCTTTTAAACTGTAACCTTTAGAGATCTACAGACTTTCTGTAACAAATAAAGTAGGGAGGTGCACGTGTGGAACCCGGGGTACATCTGCCTCTGAAGACAGTGTTCATTAGGACTCTGTGTTCATTATGACTCTGTGTTCATTATGACTCTGTGTTCATTATGACTCTCTCTATGTTGCCTTACGATATTTGCACAAGTAGGTTTCCAAAAACCCAGGAATCCTGATACACTGCTATTTAACATATTCACTGTACATATTCTGACACTGAGATAGGAACTAGTTTCCAGCTGAAATTTCTGATGAGACTTAAACGGAAGAAAATGGGCCACAAGAGATGATAATTTGGCAGAATCCCCCTGGCTGGGCTAAGGAAGGTGCTGCAGGCTGACATCCATATCAGGAACCTGCTCTGCTGCTCTCTGCAACTGAAAGTGGGAGTACATTAAAAAAAAAGAGAGGAAAAAAAAAAACCAAACCCAAACTAGTCTCAACTGCAAGACTTAATGAATCTAAACCTACAAGATAAACTGCACACAGATTAATACTGTGTGTTTCTGCACTACTTGCTGCTCTTCTAAAATCTGTGCATAGCATGAGTTTAATGCCTTTATGTTTAGAAGCCTGACTTTTGTCTGCAGGAATTTTCCCAGTATCTGCAGAAGGTCAGGCTTTCTTGCCAAAGATAAGAGAGGTTTACCATGTTTCTGGGTTCTTAATAATCTAAACTCATGGGATTAAAACTAGTTTGGGATTTCTGCATTTTTAATTTTTTTTAATAAGGAAACATGGGAGCAAGGTGAGTGTCACAGAACTGATCACAGAAGTACTGGACAGCAAAATCCCAAGCTTAGGGCAGCCTTGCAAGCCTGAAGCCCTGGGTACTGGTCACTTCAGTGACTTTCACAGACCTCATTGAAGAACATGGGTTTTCAGTATCAAGCTCTGTAGATCAGATCTGATAAGCCTATGCGTACAGAATGCTTCAGGCTAAATTCTGTCTGACCTTCCCCAGCACCGTGCCTCTGGCAAGCTCTCTGAAAACAGCCATTTGAAGTCAGAGAAATCTGGGTCATTGACTTCAATAGAAACTCTGAATAAGGAGGAGATGCTCAGCTCCAGCACCTTTCACTCCTCCCTTCTGTTACAGCTCTGCCTGGGGATGGGCTGTTTTATTCTGTGCTCGTGGGTGCTTTTCTATCTCCAGTAAAACCAATGCCAACTTCCAAAATCAAACAGCCTGAGCATGTAAGAACAGCTATTTCTAACTGATTTCTGCAGCATGCAAGCCAAAAATGAGAAAGGAAGAGGAATGGAGCACAGAGGAACAAATGGAAGGATCAAGTTGTTTCTCCCACTGGCACCAGCTGGGAGTTGCCCTTATTCAGGGGAAGGTCTGACAGCAAAACAGGCCAGCTACTCCCTTATCGCTTGTCTCAATCCAGTGCTGTCATCTGGCTGCTTACACCTACTGGGTCTAAATAATTCGACAAGGCACCAAGGGCACCGGGTGCTTGAAATGGGCTTGAGAGGCTGGTTAATGCTTTACAAGGTTAAGGTTGCTTTAAAAAGCATAACAGAGTGTTTGTTCCAGAAATGTAGTCATCAGGGAGAGCAACACTTGCTGGGTTCAAACCAGGTCAGCTGCCCAGGCAAGTACATGTATTTGATCTACTGTCATGGTAAAGGCTGACTATAAACTTTGGCAGAGAAAATTATTAATCTTTCAACTCATAGCACATAAGCAATGACTAGTAATACCTATTTTTCTGACAACTGGAATGTCTTTTGGATCCACCCCAGATTACTTAAGAGAAGTTCCTCTGCCATCACCCAAAAGCAGTTCCAAACCTGTCTCTCCCACATTCAATTAAACCTAAAAATTTAAAATAATAATAAAAAAAAAGGCGGGGGCAGATCATGGTTCATTCAACAAGCATTTTTCCTCTTGCGAGGAGCCACAGCAGCTCACTCAGCACACCATATGGACAATAAACATCAATTTTTAAGTATTTCAGTGCTGTTGGTAGCAGCTTTCACTTGGAAAGCCAAGCCAAGCTACTTCCAGAACCTCTACGATGGTGAAGGAAGTGGGGGACAGGCTTTGCTCCTTGGTGCTTCTCAACCTTGTCTTCAAAAGCTGCTGAGTGTGGGTATCTGATGTACTCATGTGGTGTGTCTCACATAGTGTAGCTGGAGATGTACCAGCATCTGAGGCCAGCCTGGGAACACTTCACTGTTTTAGGGCAAATTAGAACTAAACTGAAGTCTGAATCTTAGGTCTCTTCAAATTCTCTCCTTGGTTTTTTTTTTTTTTTTGTGCATCTCACTCGATCCTTTCATGCACTGTTTTGGCTCCCAAAGAGCCGAGGTGGGGATCACCGTCAATAAATGGGCAGGTATCACAGGGACTGTAAAGCATTTGCTTTTCCAATCTGTGCTTTGCTTTGGCCCGGGAACCTGTTCTCCTGCGTTATTGATCCTCTCTCTCCACCTCGTAGCTTGTGATCCATCCCCCTACTTTTGCAGTTCTTTTCTCCAGGCAGAACAGACTCAGAGCACAACCCAACCAAGGAATTCGGTGCCACCGGCAGCCCAGCTGCCACCGTCCCCACACCTGAGCAGAGGCAGTTTTGCTCAAGTTGAAGAGATTTCCCAACCTGCACATACAGCGCTGGCTCCTGTTTAACCTGAGACAGAAGGAGGTGGTCAGAGAACACCTGGGTGCTCTGGGCTGGGTTCCTCAGACCCACCTACATTTAAATACAGATGGGACTCTAGAGTGCACACGGTGATGACAGAGCTGTCTGCCAGGGCTGGGCACCTCTCCATCTCCCAGTATCCGTGTTTGTGCTGAGCTGTGGTTGCTGCACAGCCCTCCCGGCCCACTTGGATCTGGTTTTTGGAGAAAATACAAGTAGGTCCCCTGAAAGATACTGGTTAAATGTATCCCTAAAGGAACCTTTCACTCAGCTTTCTGTACGGGGAAGATACAAAACCTGCAATCTTGTTTCCAGATCTTTCAGAACAGAATTCCCTGTTGCCATTACAAACTGTGCAAATGTAATAAATAGCGAATGGGAACTGCAGCAAAACCGTGGAGAAACCACATTTTGTATTAACTATGCTGGAGGGGTTGGTTTGTTTGTTTGGGGCTTTTTGTTTGGTTGTTTTTTGTTTTGGTGTTTTTCTTGGGGGATTTTTTGTTTGTTTTTTACTTAAACAAGCAGTACCTCCTTTGTAAACCTTGTTTTGAAGTAACTTCAGGGGGGGAAACCACCTCTTTATTCAGTTTTAAAAGCGTGGGCACCGTGGATTTAGGAACACGGGCCAGAGCCCACGTCAGCCGTGCCGGGGGAGGCGGGACACGGGCCGGTAGCGGTTGCCGCCGTCCCTCCGGCCGAAACACCGAGACGGGACCGGGATTTCCGAACCGAACAGCCCGATGAGCGCCGCGACCTTGCGGGGACAGCGGCTCCGCGGCTCCAGCCCGCACAGCCGGAGCCGGGGGTTGCGGGGCTCCGGCCGGGGGTGACACGGGGGCGGTGCCGGAGCGTCAGCGCGAGCCCGGCCGGAGCCTCCCGCCGCGGGCAGCGCGCGGGGGCTGCACGGGGGAGCGCGCGGCCGCCCAGGCCCGTCCATTGGCCCAAAGTAGGTCAGCCCGCGCGTTCACGTGACGGCCCTCGCGCGCCTTCCTCCCTCTCTCCAACTCCACGTGACGGGCGGCTCCGGGGGCGGTGGGAGCGGCCGTCGCTGAGGCGGCCCCGCCCCGTCCCCCGCCCTCCGAGTGCGGGTGCGGGCAGGGAGGAGCCCCCAGACCCGCCCTTACTTCGTCCGTGCGGCCGTCGGTGCCGCGGTCAGCCCAGCGCAGGTGTCGGCCCCACTGCAGGTGGGGTCCCCGGGCCCGCTCGTGGGGAGCAGAGCGGGAAGGGTCCGGACAGCCCCCCCGCCGTGCTGGTGGCGCAGCCGCTATGTGCGCCCTGGGCAGGGCGTGGTGCTGGCGGTGAAGCTCTGCACGTGTCTAAGGCTCCTTACTGGAAAAAAAAACCCCCAAAACCAACAATCCCCCCCAAAACCCCAGTGTGTGCACCCAGGTCTGTGCAGCCATAGCTGCCCGGTGTCCCAGCGCCGCTGTGAGCTCCCGAGGCAGCGCCGGTCTCGCCCCAGGGCTGCGGTAACCGCCTGTTCCCCGGCCCAGGTGTCGGCCTGTGCTGTCTGTGCAGCAGCAGGGGCTCGTGCTACAGCAGGGGTGTCTGATCCTGGGACCCCCAGCCTGTAGGTAAAAGGACCCTTTAAAAAGTGTAAAGTTTTTTTGAGTTTAAAAGTGTCTTTTCAAATTGTTTTTGCTAAAAAAAAAAAAAATTACATTTAAAAAAAACAAGATATCTTGGAAAATGGTATATTAACTTATGTGTACTTGGTTTGAAAAAAAAAATAGGATCTTTGGGCCATGTAACTGATCACATTTCTGTGATGAAAACACAGGGGCAGAAACATAAACATTGGCTAAGGTTTTATTTTTTATTGGAGACTGATCAAGGTATTTTCAATACAAAACCTGAATAGCTGTCATATTCCTTCATAAGCCATAAAATAAATGTTTTCTGCATGAATGCTAAGCTAAGAATACATGCCAACAAACAGTGTTTTTGTTGGAAAATGTAGAAATCCAGTAAGTGTATCATTAGCTCTGTTCTGGTTGTGTTAGCCTCACCTGGAGCATAGTCTGTGGGGTCAGCCGGTGGTTGAAATAGCATGAAGAAATTGGGGACCACCTTTGGAAAAGTGTGGCCAGTAAAAATCAGTGACTCGTAAGTACAACACTCCTGCTCAGAAACAATGTGGTGTTCTGACAGCCTGGCAATTTTGGCTACCTGGTGTGAAACCTTTCTGTGTGTCAGGGCTGGAGTTAAAATTGCTGCTGCTCCTGTAGCGTGAGACTGAAAACAACAGCTCAGGCGCTGTACCCAGGTACTCTTCTCAGCTTTTCTGGCTGATCCATATAGTGGGAAGAGTTGTTTTGGCTTTCTCACCCAGGAAGTTCCCAGCCCCTGTGTGTCGGGAGTGCAGGGTCTGTAACTGCACGCAGTGCTCAGTGTCTGGTTGGTTCATTTTGCCCCACACTTGCACCCCTCTAAATGGGTGTATCCCATTCAATGTCCAGTAGCGAAGCAGTGCAGTTTTCCTGTCACTCTGTTCCACTGAAAATGCTCTTTCTTTCTGTTGAGTATATTTCTCTGCAATATTCAATAACCATAAAAATGTAAGTAATTCTGCACAAGTTGGAGGAGCTCTGTTGAGGAAGCTCTGCTTTCATTACATCCCTAACTAATCTCGTTTGTTACTGGTGTTTCCCAATATCCCCATTAATTTTACATCTTTTATTCCATTTACTCTTCTTTCTTGTTTGCCCAATCTCCCAAATGTACCCTTTTTTGTACCTTTATACTGCATAGAGAAAACATTCTGTACCACACCTGCATATGGATGTCCAGCCCTTCTCCCAGTCTTTGTCACCCACTCTGTACCTGTGTCATTAAGGGTTTCCAGTAATGCAGTTTGGCCATCTGGGACAATGTTGGTGCATGTACAATCATTTAATAATCTACTGTTTTGTTTTTTTTTTTTCTGGTTAGGTGACTGAAAAGCCACTGTGCTGCTACTGTCACATTCCTGCTGGAATCCCCTCCAGTCGTGACCCATGCTGCGCCTGCGGCATCTGAAGGTTCTTCCAGATCCCCGGCTCCGTTGAGCCATAAATATGTTTATATTCCGCTGTCTCTGGTTCTGAAGGACCTGAGCACCGCAGTTGCCAGTCTTCAGGTTTTGGCTGTGCCAATGCAATTTTATCGATTTAAACGTACTTTGGACTTTGATTAGTTGGTTGTTTCAGCCGATCATTTGACCAGGCGCTGGTCAGTGCATGTAACCACAGATACATAGGGGAGAATATCTGCTCAGGGCAGGCTTCTGTTCCTCAGACAGCTTTTATTTCTAAATACTGGGCACTCCAACTGAAAGTTTATGCACATAATTTACCTTTATTTGCTTATAGTGAGTATTTGTGATTATTTATATTTTAATGGTAAAATAAATGTCTTTTGAAGAAACAGGAACAATTAAATACAGAGGCTAAAGCTTTGCAAAATGCCATCCAAAAAAAGATGAGCCACGAGATAAAAATGCCTACAAGCACCTGAAGGGTGTAAGTTACCACAGCAAGACTGCCGTTCTCCAACAGTCCGCACGGGCAGGGCTGAGCTCCTGCCAGGGCGGCTGACGGCCTGAGTGGGCAGAAAGTCAACCGACACGCAACGAGGGTCTCCGCAAGTAGCGAGGGAAGGCCCCTCGGACACAAAACCGGGACGAGGGAACCCTGCTCGCAGTGGCAGCCGCCTCACCCTGGCTTAGCGGGTGAGAGAAGCAACCCGCGTACGGGAACGGGGTGGATAAGAGGTGCCTGTGGGCTCCCAGGCTCAGTAACCGGCTCCCTGGCAAAGGGATAAGGGCGCCGTCGGCCTCTTCTTCGGGGCGCCGGGGCAGGTCGTGCCGGGCTCCCGGCCATGTCCTCACCCCCGCTGCTCCTTCACACCGCGGCACGCCCGGGGCCCTCAGCCCGCCCCGCTCCCCCGAGGGGCTCCGCCGCGCTCCCGCCGCCTCACGCTCGGATGCCCCGCGCGAGGTCAAACATTCAACCTCATTAACATTCCTCCCGGTTACCGGGGTGACGGCTCCCGGCCCCGGTCTCGCCACGGGCAGGTCCCCGCGGGCGGCCGCAGCGGCGCGGCCACGCTCCCCGCCGCACTCCGCACACGGGCCGGCCCTGCCCTGTCCCCCCCCCGCGGTTGACCCGTACCGCCGAGGGTAACGGGGCCGCCGAGCGTGCGGGTGGGGGGGGCCCGGGGCGGGGCGGGGCAGAGCGGGGGGGCGGGGCCGTCCGCCGCGCCCCCCGCGCCAATGGCGGTGCCGGGCCGCGCCTGACGTCAGCGCCGACAGCGCCTGCACATGGGCGTGCGGCCGGGGCGCGCGGCGCAGAACGGGCGGCGGGAGCGGCGGCGGTGCTGGTGGAGCTGCAGCTGCGCGGCTGAGGGGCCTCTCCTACTCCCCTGCTCCGGCGGCCTCTGGGCGCCCCTCACCTGCGGGGCTCGGCTCGGCTTTGCGCCCGTTTCACCGCGCTTCGTAGCGGCTCCGCGAGAGGAAGGAGAAGGAACCGCTGCCGCGCAGCTGCCCCGAGGGAAAGCCCACCATGTCGCGGCCGCTCCCGCTGAACCCCACCTTCCTACCTCCCACCTACGGAGTGCTGAAGTCCCTGCTGGAAAACCCGCTCAAGCTGCCGCTCGCTCACGAAGACGGTGAGGCTTCCCCGGGCAGCCCCCGCTCCCCCGCCCCGCCGGGGCCGGCTCTGCCCCCCGCGGGCCCTTCTCACAGCCCGGCCCGGTGAGGGCAGGCGCCCCGAAATGGTGGCCTCATCCTGCCGTCGCCGCAGGCACCGCTGCCTCGCTTTCCCTGGTCTCCCCACCGCCCCGAGGCGATTAAGTAACGGGATGATTCGGTCAGAGCATTAGGCGGTGAGCGATGGGCGCAGGCGGCCTGACCTAACGGAAGGCGCTCGGCTTTTCCATCGCCGCCGCGGGGACGGCTCCGGCCGCCTGGAGAATAAATGGCAGAGCGGGGCTGTGCCCGGGGCGAGGGGCCGGGAAGAGCGGGGCTGTGCTGGGGTGCGCAGGGCGGCGGCGCGGACCCCCCGGCCTGAGCCCAGATCCCGCCGGTTAAAAACCACCTCCTGTGAAACCGGGCCCCTGAAACTGAAAAGCGTTTTAACAGGAGAAAGTTTCAACTTTTCTGGAAAGCTGAGGTAGTGCGGATGTCATAGCACCTTGTATTTCTGATAAATCAAATGCGCGTTAACAAGAAAACCCTGTGGAAGGTCTTGCAGGGCCAAGGTTTTCTCTATCCTCAGCTTTCCGAGTTTCATTGCAAAGCAGCTCGCAAAGTTTCACCGGGGCTGTTGCATGTGATTAAAAAGAAAATGTTGAGAGGCATGGATGGCAGCTGACAGAAAGCTTTATCCTAGAATCACAGACTGGTTTGGGTTGGGAGGGACCTTAAAGCTCATCCAGTCCCAACCCCCCTGCCATCAGCAGGGACACCTTCCACTAGACCAGCTTGCTCAAAGCCTCATCCAGCCTGGCCTTCAACACTTCCAGTTTCAGATTCTTGGAAATCTTGTAGAGAAATCAAATGTTTCCCTTCAAAAAATTTGTATAGAAATCACTGGATGTTGCAGGAATGAGTAGGAAGCATAATTTTAACTTTTGCTTTGCTTCTGCCTTTGATTTTTTCATTAGCTCTTTGCACATCAAAATGCATATTCTGTCAGACTTCAGTGCTGTAAGTTAGTAACATTAAGAAGTACTGAATTGTGTAAGGACTAGCAAGACTGGGGCCTTAATTTAGAAGTATGACAGGGTAATAAATTGCAGGGATTTTAGGTTAAGACTGTTCCTTTTCAGCAGAACACAGCAACATCTTCCAGTTTATTGTAGCTTAAAATACTCTCTTTTAAGTCTGTTGAGTACTTATCAAAGCTGACGTTCAAAGCCATGCATGTGGTGGAATTGTTAACTAAAAATAGCAGAAAATCTCAAAAACATGGTTGTATCCAGCAAAGGTGCTCAGTTGGTACGACCTCTCAAGTCTCTACCAAATAGAGTGAATCAAATGAGTTGTATTTATGAAGGGAGTAGTAATTTCTAACAACTGGGAGTGCAGCAAAAAAACATGAAGTAGTAGCAGCTGATATTTTAATTACTGAGCTCTTACATCTTTATTACGTGTTTTGTTTAAGCATTTGGTAAAGAAAAAGACAAAGAGAAGAAGTTAGATGATGACAGCACCAGTACCACAGTCCCTCAGTCAGCTTTCTTGGGCCCAACATTATGGGACAAGACACTGCCATACGATGGAGACACTTTCCAGTTGGAATACATGGACCTGGAAGAATTCCTCTCAGAAAATGGCATTCCACCCAGCCCAAACCAGCACGAGCATAGCCCACACCAGTCAAGTCTCCAGCAAGCTACCTCAGCATCACCTTCTGTCATGGACCTCAGCAGCAGGGCTTCTACTTCAGTCCACCCAGGCATGGTGTCACAGAACTGCATGCAGAGCCCGGTCAGACCAGGTAAATCAGCCCTAAGAACTTGCTGTGGATTTTGGCTTGAGCCTCCTCCCCAGTGTAACTCGTTACTGGTCCCTCCGTGGCTGACAGCCAGCTTAGAGAGGGCCGGTAGGGTTCAAGTCACTCACACTCCAACAAAATAAAAAGTGCTAGTTATTGCTAAGTTGTTCCACTGGGATTTTTCTTTAAATTATACGAGGAAGGTGTGGGAATTCAAAGGAAACTTGCCTATCATCTTATCTTTGTTGGTAACCTAGCTATTAGCAAGTAAAAAAGTCATAAACAGAACAGTAATGCATAGGTGCTATGATGTTAGATGAACAGGGAGAAGGACTGTGAAAGAGAATATTCCTTTGGCCAATATTTGATGTGAGAATACAGGATTCCATAGTTATTTTGAAATTAAAACTTCAAAGACACTTCTTCCTGTTTGCAATTTTGACCATAATCTTATTCTTTATTGAGCAAAGTAAAATTTGCCACAGTACATGGGGCAGGAACTAAATTTTGGAACTGCATTACAGTCTTGCTTAAATTAGCATAACTGGATGTAACTCTGACCTGAGTTGATAAATTACATCTATAGTCACCATAAACTGTAGGCAAGGAATCACAGAGTCCACACTGTGATTGTAATGCATGATTCAAACATGTTTGATGTCAGTGGAAGTCTTCTGTTAGTTTATTAGCCCTTGAAATCATCCCTTTGGAGACACTAGCACAACTCTGGAATAACTGCTCTGGCTTCACACCAGTATGGCTGAGATCACGGGCAGTGGAATAATGTCAGCACTGAAGTCTGGAAAACATGGAGCTTTGCCTTCTTTTTTTCTTTTTTTTTCTTTTAAATTTTATTTTTAAGAAAAGACCAAGGGTGACTTATTTATTGTGCTCTTCTGCTCACACAAGGTTTGTTAGAGCAGGGTGCTCTTGAGAGCAGGAAACCACTCCTCTCCCTTCTGCTTGATCATTTGCCATGCTCAGCGTGTGAAGTCATTGTCAGAATCATCTGATAAGGGGGCAAAATAAATAAATAGAAGGACAAAAGTTGTGGAGCAGGATAAAATAGAAAAGTCTTACAGTCTACAGCATTCCTTTCCCATTAAGAAGAAATAAAATGCTCCCCAAAACACCCCAAACCTGTCAACAGACTCTTTGGCCCTAAGTCAGAAGTGTGTGTTTAGTCATGGATTTCATTTACTTACTTTTACTTTATGTGGATTTGACTTTGTTTTGTGTTATAGTTTCAAGGCATTTCATAGTTAACTACTAACTCATGAGAGTTTCCAAAGTTAAAATATATTTGGAGTTGGCAAGAGTGGAATATAAAAGAACCTTGCTTTTTCTGAGTCAGTTCTTAAAAATAGTGCATATATGCTACACCATTTTCTGCCACTTATGCACACATAAAATTAAAAGCAGAACGCAGGTAATCTGTCCTCATTCGTTTTTTCAGAGGAGCCTGGTTATGAGCCAAGCTTTTAATGATCACCTGTCAGAATTTATTTGTAATCAGCTGTCCACTTGACTTTTCAACTCATTGATTTTATTTTTTTTTTTTTAGTTTTTCCTCAGCTCAGGGTTACAAACTTTTCTCACTAGGAACTCTGTACACTTTTTTACTGTTGTAAAAAGTTATGTCACTTGGGGTAGGATGAAAAAACTAAAATTGCAGGCATTTTTTCCCCATGCCATCTTGCCCTAAGAATAATATATTTCTTTTTTGTTAAATGTGTTAATTAAAAGGGAGCTCATTCTGTTTCTCAAAGTAATAGTTTCTTTCCCCCCTGCCACTACAGATAGATACCATGACTTAATTAACAGCACTCTGGTTCATCATCAGATTGATGAAATTTTTATGTGCTGTCATGTAAAAAATCTTAAGTTGACAATCTGTTTTGAAAAGGTCATTTTAAGAGTTTAGCATTCCAGCAAGTTTTAAAACAAGACAGTATATAGTTAAAACCCAAAATTTTTAATAAAAGTAAAAATGAGCATTTAAGGTTGTCATGGAAGCGCCAAGGCAAGTGTGCTGCTCTGAAACATACGTTAGCTTGGAGGTAACTGTTGAAATCATTTTGCTGGAGCCTTTTAGGTATCTTAAGACTTTTAAAATACATTTTCTCTTTTAAAACTGTACATAAAGGAGGATTTCTTCAAATTGATGTGAGCTACTGTTCCAGTGTGCATGGCTGTTGTGATTAGTATTATTATAACAAAACTAAGATAGTATAAAGCATACCATTTCTATTGGGGAAAAAAATCTTATTTTTAGGAAAACTGAGTTTTTTAGGTGATAGTAATTCTCCTAAAAATATGTTGTTGTGTTTTCTGAGCTTTGTCTTACAATGCAGCCTGTCTGGGCGTGTGGGCTCTGGCTGAAGGAGGGGTCAGCTCCTGGGCTGCTCGCGTCCCTCCTCAGCGCCGGCGTATCGCGCGCCGCGGGTCCCGCTGCCCCGCACGCGGTGTGCGCGGAGGAGGATGTGCACGTGCGTGTGGGACACGAAGTGGCTCGTGTGTGTGCATGGTGTATCCTGGACAGAGAGAGTGTAGTGGCATAAGAAGATTTAATTCTGTGGATGTGTTAATACAAGCCTTCTCTGGCTTTAGAAGCTAACGGTAGTGCCCACATACGCGTTTTATACCAGCGCTAGCAGAGTCTGGAGATCCGCACTGATGTTCACTGAGAAGTGTCCTCAGGCTCAGGAAAGCTGAGCTGATCCTGACTGTAAACATGATACTGCAAAATCCTCACTGATTATTTTTTTTTCTCTTAAAAGTAAAAAAAAACCCACAACAATAAGGCTGCTTATAAATTTAACTTAATTCTGTATTTCCAGCTCAAATTGTCTAGTCAATGGAAAAATGTTTAAACTCACCAGTTTATCATCTGTTCTCTGGACTATAGCAAAGAATAAAGCAACACCTGCTTTTTCATAAATTCCTCTTTGGGGAATGTACATATAGCAAATACTGGTTTTCTTTTGAAGAGGAGGGACACAGGGCAATGGCTGTTGCAAGGCTGAAATCTGATGTATTTCTTTTTCACGTTATCAATTCTCTTCATAAAAAACAGTATTTTGATTTATGTTACCACTGCAGACTACCATTCATTATTTTTTCTCCCTGTATTGTATGCTGGTTAGTTGTTTGAAATGTGTAGTCTCCCTCAGAAAAACAGGTTTTATAAAGCTGGCTTTTAAAGTAACCTGTGACTGCAAACGGGTTTTCATGGTTCTTCATGTGCTGCAGACCTTGTGTTGTCTTTTGCCTTTTTTTTTTTCTTGGTGGAATGTAAATCTCCATTTAACTGCAGAGTCCTTTTAGGAAATTGGGAGTATTTGTAGCTGTTTGTATGTAAAGGGAGGTTCATATTTATCTGGCTCTTTTCCTGTGTAGCCTTCACCTGGGTGAACGGGGCAGCTACTGTAAAGGGTTTGAATGGAGTGAATTAGAGTCCAGAAGCACCAGCTAAGTCTGGTGGAAGACCCTGATTAGAACATTTTGGGGTTTTGTGGTTTAGGTTGGAATTTTCTGTTTGCCACCAAAGCCTTGGGTGCAGGGCTGTGTCACGGGGGTGCCGCTGACACAGGGATAGCCCGTGTTTTGTGTCTGCCCTGCTCCTTGGGGAGAACGGGGCTGTCGGAGACCTCGGAAAACTCCCTCGTTCTCAGTGTTCTATGGCAGTGGTTTTCAGTCTGTGTTGCCTGTATGGCTGGGTGCCTTGCCTTAGACTACTTGCTAAGGATCTGCCAAAAATTATTTAAGGAAAGAAAAAAAAAAAGAAAAACAAGCTTTGTAATCTGCTGTGAAAATACCCATGTGTGGTATCTCTAAATCTTCACTTTCAGTTTAAAAAAAAAAAAAGATTTAGGGGTACATTTAACAAAAAATTTGCTTATATTTGAAGTGTACTTACACCTCCCACCCTACAGAAACACAAAGATTTTATTAACTACCATGTTTTATTTATTCAGCCCAGATATTTCATGTAGAACGCAGTATCCGTTGCCTTTTACTTCTTGCATAGATACTGAACTGCAGTGATTGACTCTAGGCATGATTGGGTGGCTTTCAGCATTTTAACTCCTGTTTGTGATAGGCACAGCAGCCAACTGGAGAGGTTTGTTCTTGCTCCATCCAGCCTCTCAACTGCATACTGGAGATGACTGGGTGAAGGGGGCAGCCCACAATAGGGTGTGTGTGCAGCACTCCCTTTATTGCCGTCTTCCTTCCCCTGTGTTTATTAACGTGACCTCCTCTTCCAGCGCAGCCTTTGTAGTGTGAAGGGCAGCACTCCCAGCAGCCAGCTCGTGTGTGGAATCCTCTTTTAAGCTTTAATCATTGTTTATAAGCAGTTACTAGGTGTTGTGTGAGCCCCCTCTCCCAGAGCTGAAGGACTCTACCTCCAGCCCCAAGAGAAGCTGGGAATTTCCTGACCTTTGCTCTCCCACGTGAGGAGATGGGAATGACCAGCTAAACCGGCAGGCAGGCCGGTACCCAGAGCTGCTGCACATTGCCTCTCACGTGAGGCTCTGGGTGGCTGCTGCCTGCATGACCATGTGCTTCAGGCACGTGGCAGTCCCCCGTGCCGCCGGCTCAGCGTGGCTTTTGCTGGGGGCAGCAGGCACGGCTGTGTGCTCCTGCCGTTACCAGCCGACGCCGAAGTGGCAGTGAAATGGAACAGCTTTGCTCCGGAGTGCCATGGCAAGGGAAATGCAATATGCAGGCGAGCCTCAGAATGCTTTCTGGATCAAAGGAAGATGCAAAATATATTCAGGCAAATATTAAAAATAGCCTGTCACATGATAACGGGGAAAAAAGTGCTGAGCGCACAAGCCTTGTTAATGCTGGAAGCAAGAACACTGTGTCTCCTTCACGAGATCTAATTTTAATATTCACTGTCAAATGTTGATTATTGGTTAAATAATTGCTTGACTGCATGAAAGAACTTGAAGTTAATTCAGAGTTCAAACAGTAAACAGCATGAGACATCTTGAGTTTTACGGTATACCTTTAAAGTATTCCTGGCCTGACTCTTCAGTTCTCATCAGGATCAGGGCTTTCCACACAGATAGAGCTACTCAGGCAAGTAAGGACTCTCCAGCGGTAGGAAGAGGATATGCAGAGGGACAAGTAGAGGGTGTTTGTCCACTTAGAAAGACATGTCAAGTATGTTTGAGTGCCAGACTCGTTGCAATTACCTCAAAAAAGTGCAGTGTCTTTTTTGGAGCCTTGCTTCCCAGCTCAGAGTGTCCTGGCGAGTGTTTGATTGATTCTTTAGTGCAGTGATTTGATTTTTAAGAAGCAAGTACACCCTGAAGTCTTTCATGAAACAATGTTGTAGTTAAGGGAGAAGACCTCATGAGGAGATGTATACGAAGAAGACACCGATATTACCTGATTAGATGAATGTACCAGGAAACACATTAAACTCTTTAAATCTCTGCACATTTATATGACAGCAGATTGGCAGTTGCAGGAGGCAGCAGTGGCCAGATTCTGCCCAATTATCTCACAATGAGTACTTTACCCCTCATGTGGTCTTAATGATTTCAGTATTGCTCAGCAGGCAAGCAGCTTGTTGACTGCTCTCCTTCATCAACTCCTAAGTGGAGCAGCAAAATGTCACTGTTCGCTCTCATGGTTCATCTTCCTGGTTTGTTTGTTTTATTTAAGGGGGTAGTGGCTCTCGGTGCACCAGTGGAGTTTTCTTAGGGTGAAAGGACATACTTTTCATCAGTAAAGAGTATGTTAGACCATTATGAAATCAGAATCTTGGTTGACTGGAAGTACACTATGGAGCCATTTAGTATTTATAATACACAAACTTGATCATAAGTTTCCTTTTTTTGAAGTCTCACTTTCATAGCAAAATGCATTTTCAATATTTTGTCTGAATTCGGCAGAAGGCAATGACGTTCAGAAAAGGATATTTGGACTAAGTTATATTCAAGAAAAGCTGTGGTTTGATCTCTTCCACGTTATGTAGATGATGAAAGCTCTGAAAAAAGCATTTACTTACACCTCGAATCTTCTCCATTTAATGGAGTAAGTTATACCTAACGAGTTGCTACAGAAAATGCATGTAAAATGCACGACTGTCAAAATGAACGCATAGCAAACAGATTTTGTAGCTTGTATGGTCTTTTTTTTTAATGAGCAAATGGCACTAAAGAAACTGTCTTTGCCACAAAGCTGAATTTGGTCTTGAGAGCTTCAGAGCTAGCGTGGGGAGAGCTGACACAGGTAGGTAAGGCCGCGTGTGTTGCAACATTTCATTTGCTTTTGGGGTTTGTTTTTTTCCTCTTCTAATAAGGTTCTTCAATAGCACTTCAGCTGTGCATAACTGAGGTGCTATCCATCAAGTTTTAAAGGAATACAAGTTATTGTTCAGCTTCTCAACACTTGAAGCTGTTGTACAGTTATGCTTCCCTGTCCCATTCTCTGAACTGAATCTTGCCAGGGCTAAATTTGGCCCAGATTTTCATTGTATGCTATCCAAAACCATTGCTTAGCTTCTCTGATGTGGCATGCTCTTGCTTCAGGGTTCTCTGCTCAACTTTCAGAGAAACAGCTTTAGATCTTCATCTTACTGGTAGGATTCTCTTGTTCATATTATTTGCCATTTAATGAGAACAAGCATTGAGGATCTTGAAGCTCTTTGCTTGTGTTTTGGTGTGTGGCAGTTTGTAGGAAGAAATGAAAACTCCAAAGTGCATTAGGGTCCTAGAAAACACAGGTCCTCGTCAACTGGAACACAAATCTGGATTATTACTGAAACAGGGCTTGACAGCAACCCCCAGATAGGAGTGTTAGCATGCATTTACTACAAGCAGATGCTGGAGTGAGCTACAGCAATAACTCATCTGTAACAGAATGCCATGCTTAGATATGTCGGTGTGTAAGTGGAGAGGCAATAATACATAGTTTGGAAAAGGTTTGAGGATGGAGAGTGTTTTTTTTAAAAAAGAATTCTTTTCCAGTTAGCCTCAGGGAGCTCAGCTTGCTATAAATTCTTTGTTCTGGAACATGGCTGTGGACAATAGGTCAAAGATTAAGTAATTCATTACAGAACTGGTTGGTACTCTTGAATTTAATAAACAAATGAATGAACAGGGTTCTCCATCCATAGCAAGATCCATTACTTTGTGTGGCAATGATTGGATCTTCTTTTTTTTTTTTTTTTTTTAAACCCTTGCAAGGCTCCCAACTTACTTGATTCTTGTATGTGGACATTGCTGTATTTGAGGTGACCTGGCAGCTCGGCAATCATGATACAGATGAAAGCACCCAAAACAGAAATTAAATACAGTCCTGCTAGTAACTGCTCATAACTTGAGATCTAAGGTGGTGAGGAAGGAAACTGGAGACTGCAGTTTGAAAAACTGAAGGAACACTAATGTGAAACTTCTGAACACAAAATGCTCCTGTACAACTCCGTTGGATGG
Source organism: Caprimulgus europaeus (assembly GCA_907165065.1). The sequence continues at coordinate 466,662 of OU015543.1, read as the reverse complement.
AGCAATCAATGTTTTTAGCACAGCGAGATTACTGAAATACTAGCATTAAACTTCATTGTGGAAGAATATGTTACTCAAGGCTGCAGAATATAAAACACAGTTCAAAGGAAGAGGGGTGCATTGAAACAGAGGAGGTGACTTAAAACAATTTAGTAATTTTTCCAAACTTGCCATGTCAACATTTGGAAACGAGTCCTACTTCAGCAAGAAGTCTACTTCAAAAACAACTGTGTGCTTACCTCCTAATGCTTAGGAAGTAGGAACTGAGCTTGCAAAACCAACCCTGTTCCTCATCAAAACAGAGGGTTAAACTGACTTAGTCTGAAGGCCCCTGCAGCAATCAGACACACTGCTGTTCGCTCTCTCTGTGCTGCATAGTGGACATGTAGCTGTTCCTGACGTCCGTGGTCCCTGCGGCTGCGGCCCCGCGTTGCAGCAGGGGCACTGGCCCTTGGATGTGCGTAACTCTTGCAGCTCTCTTGCTTGCTGTGATCGCGTGTTGAGGGTTTTTTGGGGTTTTTTTGCCTGGTTTGCTGTGAAAGCAAAGCCTATCCAGTCATGCTAGGTATGTGTGGCCTCTTGCGTGTTCCTGCTTCATGACTTTTGAGTATATTGGCTGATTTTTAAACAAATGTGGCAAGAAAGTTGTGATTCTGAGGGAATAATTACATTCCTAAAATTTCATGAGCATAGATGAGTGGATAGGAAAGGAATATGTTACTGAGCAGGAAAGCTGTAATGTAAATGTGCATTTTCTATATCAGAGAATTTACATAAGACCTTTAAAATGCCTGATCTGTGTGAAATGCTTCTGGGAGAGCTGACACCCTTTTAGACACCATGAGATGTCAATTCACTTTGAGAAACAAATCTGCAAGAAACCAGGTTTAATTGGTTTAGTGTGTGTTTGTGGGGGGCGTCACAAACTTTTTTCCACCATTATTCTTCTTTTAAAATCTTAATCTCCTGGAGTCTTGTGATTGTATGAGACCCCAAGGTTTCATTTAAGATAGAGTTTAGAAAACCAGGTTTGTAGGTAAGATCTTGAAAGCACTGAACCCAGGCAATGGAATGATCTTGATCATCTCCAAAGTCAAGCACAATTATTTTACCTAAAAGGTTTCTGAACTTTTACACGACCTTGCTATATCCTGTTCCTCTTGTGCCACACAAGCACTCCAGTTCTGCTGCCCTCTTTGAAGCTACCTTGCAGTCAAGCCAGCTTCAAATTTGAGGACTGTTATCGCAATTATTGCAGTATCACTTGTGGGCGAGTGTCCAAGTGACCTTGTGTATGTGTCTCGCCATTCACTCTTCCCAGCGCCTCTCGGGCAGGGCGCCGCGCACAGAGCTGCCTTTCACGGCGGAGCTTTGCCCTGCGCCGCCGCAGCCCGGGGTGGAGGTGGGTTAGATGTGAATGAGAAACAGGGGAGTCAGAGTGGGCTAAAAGTGCTGGGGGATCGAAGAGGAAAAGTAGGTCATGGCAGGGTGAGAGCGTTGGGAGGAGGACTGGGGGGAGCACAAGTTAGGGGAACGTTTTTTTTTTCCTATTGGCTTTTCAAAGTTGTGCAATTTAAGAATTGGATTAACCTGATATGACTTTGTTTTTCTGCCAGATTAGATATGTTGAGTTTCTTGGCATTGTGAATTGTACAGTACATTGTGTGCTGTAAATATGGGTGTGTCAGGATAAAGCTGCAATGACACAACACGCTCGCAGTATAATGCAGCGCTGCTGGGCGGACTCCCCTGCTCCCTCAGCGTCCCGTTCCCTCTACCCCTGAACACACACACTCCTTGGGGCACTTGGAGATCGGTTAGAACCTCTCTGTGTACCTGTGTTCTGTTTACAGCACAGCATCCAGACATTTTGAGACCCTGTGTGGTAAGGTAACCCTTACCTGAGGCCTGAAAGTCCGTTTGGTCTGGCAGTGGCTTATGCTAGATGAAGTGGCTTAAAAAAAAATTATATGTATATATATGAGAAGACACTCAAGAGTTTCTTCCTGCTTTCCCAGGACTAAGTTGGAGACAAGTTTACTGGGAAATGTTGCTTTTTTTTTTACTTTGCCTTTTTTTTTTAAATTGTGTCTAAGACATTGCCTTGAGCTTAACTTTGGAAGAGCAGAAAATCAGACACAGATCTGAAATAACGGCGAGTGCTGAGCTCACTGCTGTTTGAAGTATACCACAGCGACATATGGATGTCAAAGGAAAATCTGCACAGCGTCATATACTTGCTTCATAGGTTGGAGGTTTTTTGTGTTACAAACATCCTGAGATAATTTAATTTGGTGTGTCCATTTTACCTGCTGGGCTCGCCCCATGGAGTAGCCTAATTCTCTTTGCTTACCACGAGGTGAGGGTGGAGTAATGGCTGACTGACAACGGAGGTGGTGCAACTAAGTAGTTAAAGAAAGGTGGCCAGAATTGGAGCTGTGATGAGCTGGGTGATCACTGCTCTGAAGACTCGTAAAGGGTGTGCAGACTTTGGGGAGTGAAGCTACGAATACCTTAGGGCACGGGTGTTTAATTCCCAGTCTCGATTTCCAGCGTTCTCTGGGGACCATAGCTGCCCAGGCAGGTTAGTCGCAAGGGACTGACTATGGTATGGCCCTTGTCACCAACTGTCGAGGGGCCTGTAATGAAGATTATTTCTCTTGACAGAGAAGAACATAAATAACAGATAAGATTAATAAGTAAGATATGAAGATTGTGTCATGTTCCTTAGCCATCTGTTGTTACAGTGACTTGCTCTAATTCACACAGGCAAGGAACAATAGGGCTTGTTCATTAGATTAGGGTGTTCCTGAGGTGGTGGTACTCTGGTGGTTGAGCCATTTTTGAGAGAAACACAAATTGAGTAAAATGGAGCAGGAGGTTGACCTTGTGAACACCTGCATCACTTAACTGTCCACTTAAATGAGAGAATTGGGAAAGCAGCGCAGCATATTTAAAGTTAACCTGCGTGTCAACCTTTTGAGGAGGTTAAACCACAAACCTGCAGTTACAAATGTTGGACAGCTGCCGTTTGGGTGTCTACTTGAAACACCTCAGCTGCTGGTGTCTCAGCACTTTAAAATCAGGGCATGGATTGTCCAGGCTCTGAGACCTGATGTTCATGCATCCCTAATCACGTGGCTGCTCCCAGAAAGGCTGATCTTTTTCTTGGCCTGGACTCATCCCCAGGTTTAAGAAACACTTTTCCAAACTCTCTTATCTGTTCAATTTTCTCAGCGCGACATGGGTGAAGTCATTGTTGAAACTTGTGGTAGCCTCTGTCTGGAAGCTGTTCTGAACACGTGAAAAGAAACCATTAGCCAAATAGAAGGAGAGAACTGGAGGTGTAGTTGTCAGCTCGTGTGGGTCTCTGATTTCACCACCTGCTGCACGTGTCTAAGTTATCAATTTATTTCTGTTAGAAAGTAAACAAATCTCACTTTTCTGATGTGCTGTCGTGACTCCTCTGTCTGAGTTGCTCTTATCTGTAGAAGGGATGTGCTGCTGAGGTCTCTCGTTCGGAGGCTTTTCTTTCTGCTCCCACGTGTAACACGCTCTCACGAGTCACGTGCACCCCTGATGCTGGCCAGGGATGCTGTTTGTCTCTTCCTTATTCAGTTATTTAAAAACATTATTATCACGACTATCAAAATGCAATACCTCATCATCGGGGCAGCTTTTAGCCCATTAGACCTTGCATGTTTTCTGGATTGGATTCTTTGGACAAATTCGATCTTACTTAATGAGTGTGTCTGTTTTCAGTAGTGCTACTTGGGGGCTATTTAAGTAGTGTCAGCAAAATCTGAGCCACAGGGGATGTTTACTACCACCATCAAACTCTCCTTGTACTGGGCCACATCCCGAGAGGCCTGAGTACCTCTCATCCTCCTGAGTATGGAATTTGAAGTCATTCGTCGTTTTGCATTTTTGAGCCATGGAAGGGGAGCTCTCATAATCCTCTGCAGTGAAGAATCTACAGTGCCCTTTCCGAATTGGGTCCTTCCAGGATCTGCATCCTTGAAGAGCTGGTGATGTGTGGTAACTCCTGTCAAAATCCAGGTGAATTCCTGGTGCTCAGCACCGCTGTGGAATGTGCTTAGAGCCCTACGAACCCGGTTAACACCTCATTAAAATACAGCACTGTCAACACTAGTGTTTCAGCAAACCCCTCAAGTAATTTTTCTGCTGCCCTTCACTTGATAGCCCGTGGCTTGTTGTTTCCCACTTTCTCAGGTTTTCCCAAAGCCTCTGTGTGCACAGCCTGGAGATCACATTTGACCAACAGAAGGAGATCGGCTTGGCCCGACGGGCTCCTTCATCACGTGGCCGAGAATGTGTTCACTCTGTTCTGCCAGACTGTGGCGAGCTGAGCAAAACGCAGTGAAGCTCTGGGCCTCTGGCCAAGCTTTTATTTCAGCTTGGAGCTTACAGCCACATATTTGCTATTTGGCAGGACATCCACTGGGGTATATTTGGATAGTAATCTAGCATTGTTTTGCTGCTTTTTTCTTCTCCTTTTATTTTTTTTTAATGCACACAGATAGTGTAATCCCAACACTTACTGTGGCCAGTCTGTACACGATTTCTCAGTGTGCACCGTTATGTATGTGCACTCAGAACTTGTGGCCGTGACCTTTGATAAATATAAGTCAAAGCAATTAACTTTCTTTTAATGAAAAATTCTGGACGTCCTACTCTTTGCCCCCTATGTGCCGATAACAGAGCTATGTTGTTACTCTTTCCAAGATCAAAAGCTTCACCAGGGTTTGATTGAAGTCCAATTATGGAAGGAAGTAGCTGTGCTGGAGCTCTGAAAATAGCAATAATTGTTAAAATAATAAAGTGTGTCCTTGTGTGTCTTTATAATCTTTAAAACTTATTTTGGTGGGAAGGGGGTGGCTTTCCTCTAGTTTTTAAATGAAAATATTAGCAAATGTCTTGGGAAAATAGGAGTGTGCTGTTAGAAGAGCAAGTATCCCTCTCTGGATTTCTTACTGCAGTTCTGTTCTCCACCCCGAGCTTGCCTTCCTCTGAAGCTGTTTGCATGCAGCCTGACTCATGCAGGAAAATAAAACTGGATTTGATTTTTAACTGTATGGGAGGCTTTGGGTTTGGGGGGATAAAGGCTTTGTGATGCAAACCCGCTTCTCCGTGAAACAAAAACGGGCTTTTCAAAATACAGCATGTTTTGGAAAGTTGGCTCTGGGTTTGAAACCCCAACATCTCTGAGGGCACCCTTGCATGAAAAAATAGTACAGAAAGGCCCAACGCTGGGGAGAGGGTACAGAACGTGACTGCAGGCAGTGGGGTTGGAGGAGCAGTTCTCGCTTGAAATGTGGCGTTCAGTTGGTTTGTGTTATATGGACAGTGCTGAGCCTGGAAGCCTGTTTGTGTGGCAACTTTATCAGACACTTTGAGCTGTGTCTGAGCACATCAGTGCTGGCAAAAGCTGAAATACTTCTCTCCAAATCTGTACATTGTTCTTTGGGATATAAATTTAAAGTTGCCTTCTCTTAGACTTTCCTGCATCCTCAGAGAGAAGAGAACCTGGTAGAAAGAGGTGAGACCCAGCTGGTGTCAACTGACAGAGCTTCAGGAAGGGAGAGCTTGGTTCTTGGTATTAAAACTCAGTGTGTCTAAAAGTCCATTTATCAGTTGCAGTGTTTAGTTAATTGAAACATCAAGGTGAATAAATAGAAATGAAGATGATAATATGGACAGTGCTAAATAAATATTTTCCAGTATTTTGCACTGATGGCTGTAGGTGCTGCTTTGGTGATTGTGCAGTTGTGACTGGTTTGGATTTAGAGCAAGATCTTACCAGGGTTTGTTGGGTTTTTTTTGGTTTTGTTTTTTTTTTCTCTCACGTGCTTGCACACACATTTGATACAGGACAAAGTAATCCCTGTGTGAAAATCTACCCTTGTGTACTTTCTTTTAGCCAACTGGACTAAAAACCACTAAATACTTGAGTAAAATCTTTGCATTATAGATAAATGGCATCAAGTAATAAGCCCAGAGGATTGTACAGATCCAGTGAAGCCCTTTGATTTGTCACATGAACTTTCAGGACTAGAATTTTCTTGGTCCCTTAAATTACTAGGACATAACCTGTTCTTTATTCATTTGATTCTTACTGGTATGCTCTACCCATTGCAGTGAGAATTATTCAGTCTTTCTTCATTCACTTAAATATTTTTAAAATCATCTATTATTTCTGACCATAAGACAGTTCTATGTATATAACATCTATAAAGTATTGTGTCTAAAATAGTTTGGTTCCCTCCTCTTACTGGCTTTGGATGGATCTTTGGTATACAAACTGGTTCACTGCCTTCTGCAAGTTTTAGTTGTCAAAAACCAGCCCTAGCAAGGGGCACCTTGTTGGTCGGCTTAGAGGTGTTTGCACAGGCGGCAGCTTGAGCCGCTCTCAGGAACAGCCTTTCCTGAGCTCCAGGAGCTGCTGAAACTCATCAAGCAGGTTCCTGCTCACCAATTATCCAGTTGAGCAGAAAGAGGAAAGGTGTTTCTCTTGCTTGTTTTTTCTTTGCTAAGTTTAACCCATTCTCCCCAAGGTTCAGTAACTGTGGATGTTTGTAACACTGAAATAACAGCAGTGAGAGTCAGAAGGAGGAGGGTCAGGAGGGGCCTCTGATCTCGTGAATGCTGATCTTTGTGTTAGTGTGGATCCCTCCAGAGGACTCTGTGCACTCTCCAGCATAAATCCAGAGTGATCTCATCCTTAGCCATGAGTCCTACCCAGCACCCACCACCTGGCTTTGTCTTGCATTTTAACAAAATCTTAAAAAAAAAAAAAAATCCCCCGTTCCAAACAAACCCCTCCCCACCCCAAACCCAGTAATGAATGTTTCATTGCTGCCAGAGCAAATTTGTTGATTCCTAAACACTCCTACTGTGTCTTGGTTGGAAGACTTAAATTGCTTGTTTAATAAGTACTGTAGATGATATAAAAAACCTCCTTCTAGCAGAGCTCTGGTTTTCACTACATATTATAAGAATAAATAAATGCTCAGATGATACCAGACAGCTGGGCTGTCCACATCTGACTGTCTTCTGCACTGATTTTTAAGACAGGACATGTGCATGACTGTTTTAATGGCTATCAATACCAGATGTCTCTGTGTGGAATTCAGAGCGATTGTCAAGTGACTGCAATTGTCAAACCACTAATTTTGCTTGTGATTACTGGAAATAGTAAATGAGTGGGTGGGAAAAGGTGAAAATATATTCCCAATTCCAGTAGAGAACAAGAGGATTAACTGACTTTCCTGACTGTCATAATAAATAATAATTTGGTGAATACTTTTCTTTTTTCCTTCCTATTACCTGCCTAAGGAGTCGGTTCCATGAGCAGCAAAGTCTCCGTGGTTTTCTGATGTGTCAGGAGGCTCCTGCAGCCTTCTTTCAGTCAGGGAGTTAAGAGTTTCTTTCATTTACATTGTTTTCACAAAGTTTGTTAGTAATACATGTCCATGGATTGTTTCTGCCAAATTTGTCTGAAATTGGCCAACAGTTTCAAAAGTGATTGGGAGGAGGCTAGGCAGGTGTGTGGGCAGCACAATTGCACAGAACTTATTTCTCTAGGAAATTGAGCTAAAGAATAGCCCTCAAGCACTGGACATTGAAATGAAACTTGCAAAATCATTGGAAGAACTGCAAGGCCATTTGTATCTTAATTGTGTGCATAGCCTTTACCCAGTACCCAAGATACAGTTCTTGCCCATGGGTTAGGTCCATGTGGACAGGTTTCCATCTTCCAGGACCCGTCTTTGTAGAAGTGAAGAGTAATTTGGTGACTGCATGGATTGTTTTGCAATTGAGTGGAAATGCTTAGGAAGAGGCAGGTACAAATACTTACCAGGTTAGGCTGTGGCAGAGCTTGATCTGGTAGTCTGAGCTGTGCTAGCAGCCGAGTGGTCTGTGCAGTAACCTTTGACTATAGATAAGGCTTTCTCTAGTTTGCTCAGTAGCCTGAGGGTGTAACTGAATATTTACTACTGTTCCACACTGGTTTTTTGGGGTTTTTTTAATGGAAGACCTGTGAGTGCATGAGTTGGAATGCATGTTAATGAAAATTTAATAGAGCCTTTCTGTCATCAGGATTTTATTGAGTTTTGCTTGTGCGCTGAGTCCTCAAAGACCTTATCCAGGCAGTGGAGGCAAAGGAGGCACCACCAAGTTCTGTGGTTACTGAGCAAGGGACCTGCAAAGCCCAGTGACCACCTCATGCCTAGCAGATAGGACAAACCTTTTGAAACAGGTAAAGATGGGTTGAGACTTCTGCTCCTGTAGATGCTGCTTCCAGGCTGCAGGCTAAGCGGGCGAGGTACCGGAGCTGAACAGCGCGCTGTGCGCGGATGCGCAGCGTGGTCTGAGCTGGGTGTGGGTTGTGTGGAATGTATGCACACGAATGGCCTGGGCACGAGGAAGAGAGGTGTTTTCACCTGTGAATAGGTGAGTTACTTTCTGGGGAAGTGCACCAGAACACAGGGTTAGCTTCTGTAGGCTGAACACATTAAAGGTGGCACAAAGCATCTTTACCATGAGACCAGCGCTTAATTTATCTCTGAAACTCTGGAGTGCCATAAATCTGATCATTCCTTCTTTATTCCTTCTGCATTTGTAAAAGGAAGCCAAATAAAAATGTTCTGTAAGCTCTGCTACAGGGAAAAAAAAAATCATTTCTATGGCACAGCTCTATTTTGTGTAATTTTTATATATCCAAAATAAAGAGGGCTTTAGAACAGAAGAGAAGCTGCATATCTGAGTTGAAGATAAAATAAGATGATCTCTGTGAGAGAGACAGCAGGAATGATGTGATATGACAGTTGCTGTAGCAACACCACCTACTTTGTGAAAATCAGAGTTAACAGGAGTGTAAAAGGTAAAGCCCACATAATTTTCCAAGCCTATGGATTGTTGCTGCCCTCAGCTTGCAGTGCTTTCCCGCTCCCCAGTGTTTCTCCTTTCATTTGGGCACAGAAACACCTTTTTCTGCATGGCCAGTACCTGCAGACCCAGTCTTGTATTCAGCAGGGGCATGTAGTGGCAGTTCTGCAGGGGCGGTGAAGCCTGCATTGTCTTTGCCTACAGGTGACCTGGAGAATAAGAGGAAGATAACATGAAGGATTGTGTCCTGTCCTGTCCTCCCACAAAATCCTCTCAGAACCCTTGGATAACAAAATACCACAAGGCCTGTGCTGTCTCACAGGTATCCCACACAGAGAATTGTAAAAAGGAAGCCAGACCTGACAATTTACTTCTGCGGGAATCAGCTTTTAGTAAAGCACTGTTATACTTAATATGAATTTTTAGGTATCATTGAGACTAGAGGTGTCAGAGGTGAGTACATTGTCACTTCCCCCCCTCCTAAATCAACCCCAAACAGTGGTGTTCCATACCAGTGATATGTTGCCTGTGAAAGTAGGAAAACATCCAGTTTTTAATCAGATTGGTGTTGAGCTGGCTGGCTGGCTGCTGGGAAGCACTGAGTACAGTGCAGCACGCAGAGGGCTTTGCTCTCAGATGGGCAGAAACTCCTCCAAAATTTACTGTATTTGAAGGGATAGAAGGGTCTTCATTAAAGAAATGTTTCAATGCCAAGACATTGTTTGAAAGCTGTTTGGTACATCTGGATTAGCAACCAGTTTTGAAATTCAAAGTTGTGGTTACTGGAAGAAAAATACTGTATTAAAAATACAGTTACTGTAAATAAGGCTGCTATTGGCTTACTCTTTTCTTAATGATAATTTTCAGTGAACAGGGTCCCTATGTTCATTTCTATTTATAAAATGCAGACTCATCTGTTTAAAAGCTCCCATACGCAGTGAATTGAGAAGTGATTTGCCAGGTCACGTTGGCCTCAAGGTTACACTCAAATATTTTTTTTATTTTGAATATATTGATATTTTTATTTTTAAGATAGTGACTTAATTTATTGACAATATTTTTATCATTGATTGGCAATGGCACCCATGCTGTGTGTGATGGCAAAAGTAAAATCTCTCTTACTTGTGAGTGGAGGGAAAAGCGTTTGAAAGAAATGGCAGCCTCAAGGGGCAGGCAAGTTTCACTGATCCTCTTTGTTGAGATGTGTCCTGAAGGCATCACCATAAATGCACTACTTAATAGATGGAAGAAGGTTTGACTTTTGTATCTTTGGGCATTTGCATTTCATTTTTGACATAGTTCAAAGTCTTCACAGGATCTGCACACGTGTTGCATTCAGAACATGCATACACAGTGTGTTCAGTCTCACCTCAGGGCTACGGACAGTGTGCAGATCTGGTCACGAGAAGGAAAGCCAAGTATTAGGATTCCAGGATTTCTTCAAGAAATATTCTGTTGGCAACATTTTTCACTGCTACTGTTTTTAGAAGATAAAAACATAAAGATTTTGGTATGCATTGCTTTTTCTGGTCACTTTTCCCTGAGATTTTTTGCTCACTTTACCTTCATCTTTCTATAAAAATAGGACTGCTGTTCTTGGGTGCAGAAATCTCATTAATTTGTTTTTTGAGACTCCTCAGCTCAGTAGTTTCCTGCCATTTTCCGGTGCTAGATGACTCTCTCACATTTAGAAGTGAATTTATAAGATAATGTCTTACCCAGTGTTCAGTGTTGTCATTTCTGTTAACTGGACTTGCTTTGTGAAGTTCCCTGTTTTCGGCTGTGTCTGATGTGCCACACAAACCTGTATTAGGCAGCAGCTGTACAGAAGTGGTTATGGGCACAGGGGCAAGGTCTGCAGCAGCCCCTTCTCCTGGAATTCTCCCTAAGCGTGGTTGCGTGTTCCCTTCCTCCCCTGACCCATTTTTCAGACTAGCCGAGAGTGATGCGTTTGTGTACTTCATAAATGAAGATAAATATATCAATAGAGAAAAAGATACAACCACACACCCTTGTGCTTTCTTTGTGTGTGCTCACTGGGAATAAAACTAGTATGTAAAAGCAAATTAGACCTCTGCAGTCACTGGCCTATAACAAACCAAAGACAGGTTTTGGGGTTTTGCTGTTTTGTGGTGGGTTGGTTGGTTTGTTTGTTTTCTCCCCAAAACATGTTAGAGGGTCCTAATTTAAGTCAGGTAAAAAAGAAAATGTATTAAGTCTTACTTAGAGGATTATGGGAGCAGTGTGTCCTCATTCTGGCATCTCTGTTTCTTAAAATGTGGGGGTTTTGTACAAATCATCTTCTGTAAAGCATCAGTTTAGTTTTGTCACATAGAGAGTATACCTTGTTTTAGTGAACAAAAAATGCTAAAAAGTACAAATAATAAGCTGCTTCAGCAGAGTTCAGATTTGTGTGTACAGAGCAGACCAAAGGGAAGGCGGGATTTGAGTTCTGTAACTCTGCCCAGTGACCCCTTTTTCTTAAGGGATCTGTTCAGAGAGCGGCCGATAGCATCTGTTGTCTGTCTCCCAGGCTTGCCATTAGCTCCTGATTGGGAGTTAGGGGAATTGTACCTGTCTCACGTGGCTTTTCCATGCCATTTGAAATCTCACTCAGCTGTGTTTTGATAACACACCCAGGCAAGATGGGCTGGGGTACCAGAACTGGGCAGTAGATAGACGTGAGTCACGGGTGGCATATGCTGTCAGGATTACACAGTGGCTTTTTGCAAGACCTGTTTACCTGAGAGCGTGCTGTCCTGGATGTTCATTAGCCAGATAAATAGAACAATGTAAGAGAAACTTACTTGGTCTGGAGTATTGCAGAGCACACTGGCAGCGGCATGAATGCACCTTAAGGACAAGTGTTGTCTTTGTTTTCAGTGGTATTCCACGTGAAGTCATATTTGTGGATGCCATATGAGGCTGTTATCTAAAGCAGGGGCTCTGTCTAAAACCTACTGTTGGATATTGATTTATTAAAGCTGGGTATGTAATTGTCCAAGGAGGAAAAATGCATCTTTTTATCTCCTTCAGAACAGGTTAACAATTCTGATGCTTTTCTGGAACTTTCCCTTTAAGAAAAGAAAGAAGAATTGTACTTCTTGAGGAACCTTACTATACGTGAATTGCCAGTTAATGAAAATATACACAGATATGCCAAAGGATGTCATGAAGCTCCAGTGCAGCAGAGTATCAGCATCTTTAAGTGCAATGTACCTCTAAGCCAAGTGTGAATCAAAATGAAATACGTGGCTGAATGTTCTTCCCTGCAGCTTCTCTTCAGCCCCTGTCACCACTGAATGCCATCTTGGCCTATCTTTGTAAGGAAAGCAGCACCCTACGAGAAGTCCAGCAGGCGTTTGAGAGGGCTGGGGATTTCATCTGTGCAGTGTCCTGGGAGCAGGATCAAGCCCTCAGTTTCTGTGTGTAGCACTTCAGCAAGGGAAATGTTCAGAGGAGGAACAAGTACTTCCAGGCATCTTGCAGGGGCTGGTTTGGGAGGGAAGGAAAGTGTGATTTCCTGGTAGCTTTCAGAAATGGGGCCTCACTGAGCCAAGTGCTGCGTTCACACGCTAAACACGGGCTGAGGTTTTCAGGGTATGGATCTTACAGAAGAGCAGAGTCCCAAGTCTCACAGACAGCATGGAAAATTTTACCTGGTGGTGCCTGGTTTGTTATTTATTGCTTTTGAAGGGCAGAATGTTACTGGCAGAGCAGGCACAGCATATTACATGCATGTTACGCTAACCACATGCGGGAGTTGCAGAGTCAAGCCCCCAGAAGCCTGCGAACACTCGACCGAAGGCCACATGTGCAGCTTCAGATAGCATGTCTCCCTTGTGTGCCTGGAGATGCAGGCCCTAATTACATTATATTCTCTTTTTTTCCCTTTTTCAATGCAGAGGTCAGACCAGCTCTGGGTTGAATCAGGGCTGTATCAGGAAGTGGTTGTCTGTAGGATCTTGGATCTTGACCTCATTTACTGCACATGTGAGAGGATGCGAGGAACAGCAGGAGGAGAAGGGAAAATCTGGCAGGAAGGACAAAAGGATTTTGTCTAGAGAGACTGGGTTTTGCCATGAATTTCAGCAGAATCCTGAGCGAGTCACTGGCTGTGTGAGCTTGTCACACTGCACGATCGCTTCCCTTTCTGTGAGGAGCCCCGTTTGGTACCTTGGGTGGCCCCCGCTTGCATCTGTGCACAGCGCCCAGCTGCAAGAGGAGTTGGTGAGAGCTGATCTGCAGTGCAGGCAATGCCTATAGTGTTAGCTAACCTTAGAGACTGGCTGTGTACTTTTGATTTTAAGTGTCTGCACATCTGTCCTTCACCTGCAAAAAGGAAGTGCTGCCCCTTCTTTCATGGGGGATCTTGCAGGGAAAAAAATGCTTCTGTGAAGCATGTAAATGCAGTAGTTGCCACTGCTGGAGGGAACTCCTGGGAAGTTGATAATTGTACCTCTACAGGAGGCTGGAATAATTTGTGGCAAATAATGTCTGGGTCCATTTGGATAAATCAAAATGGGTGAAACAAGTGACTCCTGAATGAGGAAAGAATCTGGAAAAAATAGAGTGTGATCAAAACTTTAAAGGTTGTTGCAACCATGACTGCTTCTTAAAACAACTCTTGCACTTAATTTTAAAAACAAATTGAAAAGACAACCTGGGTTTTCTCATGTGCCACCTCTGCAACAGGCACATTGGAAATGAGTAGGAATAGACCTGGCATCACCCCACAGCATCCTGCTACTTGGGCTAAGTAGAGGATGACAACTTACTCTCGCTGTAGGGAGCTGAAGGGTCAGGGCTCTTTGCCAGTGCCCTTCACTGTTTGCTGATAGCAGAGGATCTGTGGGACTCGGAGTCTGGAGCTGTTTGTACCATCAGCATAGACACCCTCCTGCCCTCTTCCCTTCAACTTCTGCTCCTCTACTGCCTCTTCTACTTTTTCAGCCTTTGCTGAAGCAGCCTTCCTCTTCCAGGCTTTCTCCATCTCCTCTTTGCCTCCCGGTCTCCTTCTTCCTTGCCCCCTTTTCAGCTCTGAGTCCTAATCACTTAGTGAAATTGCCCCTTTCTCACCCAGCTTTAGCTGTAGATCTTAAGAAGGCAAACGAAAGGGAAATAACATTGGGCCAGGAGCTGCCCTCTCTTCCAGTGCACAGGCCACGAGCACAGTTCAGTGAAAAGCTTGCCAGAAATTTTTAACAGGTTCAAAGCAATATTTTTTCTGAACCTTTTTTCAGGGAACTGTAGGACCATTTTGGCAGAAACATAATTGGTGCATACAAATCTAAACAGAATGGTTGAAATCTGGCAAAGTTCTAAGGAACTGGAGACAGCATCCTCTAATGGGAAGTGTCAGGCAATCTTAATAAGACTACCCGTCCTGCCTGTAATAATACTGGAGAGGCCCAGAGCGGGAGGCACACAATGCTGAGAGGGGAAATGACAATTCTTTTATAATTAAATGCACAAGATTTGTAAACAATGCTAGTATCTTTAAACAGTACACATGTTAAAAACACTTTTATGTGCCAGTCTTTTATTGTGTGTTAGCAGCGAATATAGTGTGGTTGCGTTGGATTAACATCCTTCTTTCCGCAGGAAGCGTTTGCAGTCACCCCATGTTCAGCAGCATCAAGTTTGTGTAAGATAAGAAATAGAGGAATGTTTGTACCAGGTTGGAGCACTGGTCAAAATAGACTAATCTCTTGTTGCTTCAGAAGAAAATAAAGCTCCTCTAATAGCTGCTTACATAAATACACCCACCTAGGGGTGAAGTGTCTTCTTCACTCCCAGGCAGAGAGTGGTTGGTGGTGTCCTGCCACCTAAGGGCTGGAAGATCACACAGTGTGGCTTGTCATTCCCTTTAGTGCTAATACAGATTATGGTTTTACTATCCATGTAATTGTTTCAGTTTCTGGAAGACACTAAAATACTAATAGTAGGGAAATTAGATGATGCTTATATTACTGTAACTGAGGAATTCTAGTCTGTACTGTCTTTAGAGAAACCTTGGCCTGCAGAACGCTCCTTTTACTTTACTGCCTGTGGGGATTTTTGCCTGTCTGCATTCCTACATGCTGCCTGCTGTTTTGCATTGTGATAACTTTTCCTGTAGGCTGAAGGGGTTAATGCAGAAACAGATGACAGATTAGTCTGGGACAGGCTGTGATTTGCAGTGAGAACTATCCCAAATAGCTGGCCAGCTGCCAAGTGGATAGGCGATTTGGAAAACCCATCGGCTTAGCAGTGGGGTTCTCTGGAGCAGTTGTGGGTGAGGATTATCTGTCAGTTTAACTGCTGTACCATATAGGTTGACTGACATACCCAAAGTGCCTTTAGTTTATATAAGGAAAAATTATTAGCAAACACGTATTTTATCTCTGGGCTGCTAATAATTTGAATGAGATACTCCTCTTTTCTTTGCCTCCAACATATGTGTAAAAAAAATAGGGGGAAATATTTTGATTAGAATATTTCCACTCCCTTTTCTTTTCTTTTTCTCATTGCTGTTCTCCAGCCAGCTGTTGAGCTAATGAAGAGTGTGGAAGGGCTGCATGAAGGGAAGATTTTCTGAAAATCAGGCACATTTCAATGGGAGCTGAGTGATTCAGAATTGAGTTCCACATAATTCACTGGGGATCTCTTGCAATACAAATAAGTCTGTCAAGCAGTGATGCAGTTGAAGAGGTTATTTCCATCTTAACTCCCCATGGCACAGCTGGTAGGTGGGATGTTTCAAAAGGGGGAAATTAAGAGTCAGGATATGGTGATTGAGCTCCCCATGATACCAGAGCAACATTTTGGTTTTGCAGGTACATAAAAATGCTACTTTACTTTTGAATTGTGAATTTTTAAGTTTTGCAAGCAATTAAAAGCTGCTCTTTTTTTTACCAGCTGTTCAGTGACCTAAATGACACAAGTGAATGGCTTCAGTCCATTTCTCTTTGAACAAGGAACCACACTGAAAATACTGCCATTACGTTGGACTTCCTCACTGGCAGTCTCTGCTTGGATGAGGAGGGATTAAAGGGTTAGAACTGCCAACTTTCAAGTCCTTCTTTCTGGAAAATTTTCTGCTGTTGCTAGTATCTGCCCGAGTAGCACCAAGAGCATTAGCAAAGGCAAGATGCTGGGGCAGCCCTAACTGCTGGGATTGTCAAAACCTGCTGGTTCCTTTGCCAGGGGACACCCGCAGCAGTGTCTGTCCTGGCGCACTCGGTGTTGCTCGAGTGGAGCTCTGCAAGTGGGAAAGTTTCCAGACGAAAGGCCAGTGTTGACACAGTTGTGGTCTCTCCAGGCCATGCTTGAGACACATCACTGGGGCGGTATGAGGGGAAGTTTCCATTAACCATTGTTCCCAGCTTGCATCCACCACCACCATGGGGTTCTGCAGCTGGATTTCCAAAAGAGCTTAATGCTCAAGAGCTCTCATTTCAGCAACTTCAATAGAGGGGGTAAGTTCTTTCCAAAACACTTGGCAATCCTCAGCCCCCACTGAGAACAAAGCTAAAGCACATTGAACAATCCAGCCACTTCACTCTTGTGAACATTTGGCCACTGTAATGAGTACAGAATCCTTAAATAATACAGAGGCTGGCAACAAAGGCATCTGGCTCTGGGTGCTGAGCAGTGAGGTGCTTTACCTTCACCTGGCTTTGGCAGCTTGTGGTGTAGGCTTCCTCCTTGGCTGATCCCTTCCGCATCACAGCCTCTGGCCGAGGCTTTCTCTGGATGTTGTGACAGCTGTGAAGCTTGCTGATGTGAGGATTAGTCGGCTGCTGGGCACATGACGTTCAGATTGCTGTGCTTATTTGACCCACCTCTGATTGCGAGGAATTTAGTGCATAAAAATAACACCCTGAACAAATTTGGCAGAAGGATGCACAGCTACGGTGCCGTGAACGCGGGGAGAGGGGAGCTTAGGGAGCCGTGTAACGCGAGGCCACGCGCTGCACTGCAGTAACAGCCGTGCCAAGTCCACCGCACCCCACGCTCTCGCCCTGGGTTGCCCCGAGTGCCAGCAGCACGCAGATGTGGTGGCCACTGGCCAGTGAACACACCGGCCCGCGCACGCGCACACCGAAGGCAGCCCTTCCCGCGCCCGCCGGTGCCGGCCGCGCGCTCGCAGTTCGGGCTGCCCGGCCGTTTAACGCCCGGCTGCAGGCCTGCCGCGCCGCCTGCCCCTTCCCGCGGCAGCTCCCACCCCCGCAAGCACCGGCCCTTAACGGCCGCTGTCCCGGTAATGGCGGCGCTTTCGGGTGACACCCCCCGGGCCCCGCACAGCCCAGCCGAGCAGGCTGGCCCTGTCCCAGCCCGGCCCTGTCATTGCGTTCCGCTTGCGGGAGCACGAGAGGCGGGGGCGGGGGAACGCGGATTCCCTGGCCTCGGCCTCGGCACCGACCCCGCACCGGCACGCCCCGCGGGGACCGGCCAGCCGCGGCCGAGCGCGCACCCGGGCGGGCAGAGAGCGTTACTGCTGCTGCCTGGTCCTGCCTTCCCCTGCGCTCCCCCGCCATCCCCTGCCTGCTGCCCCCGCCTTCCGCTGCCCGTGTGGCTGGCAGGCGGGCAGGCCGTGGATCCCGACGTTATTGAGGCATCGCAGGAAACGTCTCATTTCAGCACCAGGGTCTTGTCAGCAGCGTGCGGCGTCCAGGGGCAGGGGAGGATGCGCCTGCTCCTCGTGAAGACAGCCCGGGTTTCCTCATGTGCTGGTGCGACAGGGACATTGGGAATGACCTGGCTGCATCCCACAGCCGCCCCTGCGCGGAGCAGGATCCCTTCCTCTCGCTCGCTCTCCTATAGATGTACAGATATTTTAATAACATCGATCTTCCTTTTCTCCCAGGCCCCTCTTAGCCTTTCCTGGAAGCTGATTTATCAGTGCTGTTTTAAAATAGGAGTTACAAGAGACGAGCTCATGTAATTGTGCCATATGGCGCGTTTTAGATAAATGATCATGTGTGACCTGATACCGTGTGTCTCGAACTTCAGCAATATTTAAATACCGGCTCTATTGTCTGGGGCTGCCGCGCTGCCTGCACCTTCCCACGGCAGCTCCCACCCGCCCAGGCACCGGCCCTTAACGGCCACTGCCCCGGTAACGGCGGCGCTTTCGGGTGACCCCCCGGGCCCCGCACAGCCCAGCCCTGTCCCAGCCCGGCCCTGTCGTTGCGTTCCGCTTGCGCTTCCCGTTCTCCCCCAGGCTTCAGTAACTGTGGATGTTTGTAGCACTGAAATAACAGCAGTGAGAGTCAGAAGGAAGAGGGTCAGGAGGGGCCTTGTGAATGCTGATCTTTGTGTTAGTGTGGATCCCTCCAGAGGACTCTGTGCACTCTCCAGCATAAATCCAGAGTGATCTCATCCTTAGCCATGAGTCCTACCCAGCACCCACCACCTGGCTTTGTCTTGCATTTTAACAAAATCTTAAAAAAAAAAAAATCCCCCCTTCCAAACAAACCCCTCCCCACCCAATAATGAATGTTTCATTGCTGCCAGAGCAAATTTGTTGATTCCTAAACACTCCTACTGTGTCTTGGTTGGAAGACTTAAATTGCTTGTTTAATAAGTTCTGTAGATGATATAAAAAACCTCCTTCTAGTAGAGCTCTGGTTTTCACTACATATTCCCTTTTGTAGAGCATCTTTAAGCAGTCGTAGCCTTTCATGTTGCTAGCTTTCCTCACTGTCTTTTAGAATATCACTGGTAGGATTTAGTAGAAACCAGCAGTCTCCTTGGAGGAGTGCTTCAGCACCGCTTGAAAGTACATTTTCATGAGATATGGTCCTATTGCAAGTACGGGACCTTGTCTGATTATAAACTAAAGGTACCCTCAAAGGTGTGTGTGGAGAAGTCTGTGTATGAGAAAACTGGGAAGGATTGCAGTGTGGTGGATAAATCAGTGCTTATGACAATACTTATGGATTGTTCCTGAGGATGTGATCTTAATAAGCAATATCTTCTGCCAGCAGTCTAGTGCAACTCAGTGTTGGATTCAGGGATTTTGGGTTCAATCATACTAAGTGGGCATCTAAGGTTAGCAACCAGAATTAGGAACCAATTCTGAAAATAGTGAATGAGCATGTCTGGATCTGAATATGCAAAATGGACAACCTAATAATTAGCAAGAGTAGATACCAGATTTACAGTGAAAGCTTAAAGAATTATTGCTTTTAACATATTTAGAAATCTTCTAAAATCCATGCTCAGTGGTGTTGCTTACCTATTTTCTTCAAACATAGCTGAATTTTTCCTTTATTTCTGCAGGTCAGATCTTGCCAGCAAACCGAAACACACCGAGTCCCATTGATCCTGAGACTATCCAAGTTCCTGTTGGCTACGAACCTGACCCTGCAGATCTTGCTCTTTCCAGTATTCCTGGCCAGGAGATGTTTGACCCTCGTAAGCGCAAATTCTCTGAAGAAGAGCTGAAACCACAGCCCATGATTAAGAAAGCTCGCAAAGTCTTCATTCCAGATGACCTGAAGGTAAATTGGAACTGGTGACAAGGTTGTTTGTACAGTCTCTGTGACAGTTATTCTCTGAGCTAGGTACAGGTTTGGAGCATGAATGTGTTTTCTCATGTAAGGTAAATCTGCCAAACTAAATATGATTTTGTTGTAGAATAAAACTATCATGGTTCTGAATAGGACTGAGGGGAGGATGTCCCTTAGTAGTTATGCAACAGTTGAAATTCATGAGCTCAACATTCATTTCCTTTGTATGCCAGAAACTTCCTATGTGACCTTGGACAAGCTTACTTTGTCCCATATTTCCCCTTATGAAACAGTCTGATCATGTTTCCCTTTCCTCCATCCTCTGTCTGTCTCATCAGCGTAGGTTGTGAATTCTTCAAGGAAGAATCTGTCTCTTACAGGGTCCATGTGTGTCCCCAGTAATGGAAGAATGAAGTTTACTGTCTTGTTTGGAAGTTGCTTTAGCTCTGTGTTTAAAAAAGAATGGGAACACTATAGTAAACATTACTAATCTAAGTGAAAGAATCTAAACTAATTGTAGGAAAACAGAACAAAATTATTCTGCCAAGAAGTGTCTTTTAATACAATATTTTAAATGTATTACAGTAGTAATACAGTAGGTAAAAAGAAAGAGCACCCTTGTCTATGCTTCTAACTGCATCTGAGCTTTGAAGAGCAAAAAGCATGGAGAGCAGGACAAATTGATCAGCTGATCCAGCTTATCAAACAACTGTGAAAATGGTCATTAATTGCAAAACTCTGTCCCCAGTATGTGATTTCCAAGAGGATCTTTTTTATCAGAGGTAGTCAGTGCAGAATGTCGTTCTGCTGTTGCTGTTGACCCCTCAGACGCAGACTGAAAGCCTGTTGGAGTCAGTGGGAATCTCAGACTACATGTGCAGAGGGACTGGGATGCCTTGTGTGCACACCAGACTGGCAGTGCTAGGCAGAGGAGCTGATGCAGTTTGCTAGTTTTATCCCTAACGACACTGTTGTGCGAGTTCAAAGCAGAGAAATCACCATGCAGTCGTGTTTGGGCGGTATGTTGCTGTCACTTGGTGTGTGGTGTCCTCAGGTTTCACTGGGAAGGGTTTGTCTGCCCCATGCCATGACTTACCTGGACAAATTTTCCTACCAGTGATGGTCTGTGGGCGTTGCAGCGTGCGGAGGGGCCTGCCTGCGGAGCGCTGTGCGATGCAGACATGACTGTGAGGGTGTCACGGGGCTGGAGCTTGCCCCTTAGGGCCATTGGTCAGTTTGTGATGTCTCCTAAGTACTCTTATTCGTCCAAGCAAGTTTTTGCCAAAGATGCCTTTGGACTACTCCGTGCCAGAGGTGGAGAATATCAGTGTCTTGCATGCAGCAGTGGGGCACATCAGGGTTCAGCCCCAGAGTGACCTGGAGGGCCAGGGTTTCTTGTTTCCCTGGAATAACCACGTCAGTTGCCCTTGACTCATTTCCGAGTGCTTGACCCGAGTGCTGCTTCTGCCCTGGCATGTGGAATGGCTCTTGAGCTCTGGGGGAGGGTAAGCAGATTAGACCAGTCAATCGTCTCTGGGTTGCATGTGATTTTGAAATGCCAGCCTTACCTCTTTCAGGCCTGGATTAAGGGATTTGCCATAGCAATTTGTTAAAATAAAGATGGATGAAGCCTAGGTGGCACACTAATAAATTGCTTAAAGCTGATTTTTATGGAGTGGAATGAGATGGGAAATTATAAACAAGATTTGGGTCATAGCTTTTTGCTGCATGCTTGTTTTTAAGAGGATTTTTGGGGGTCCCATCTAAGCACAGGTGAAGAGCAATTTAGAGGTACGCTGGCTCCAAATCGTTATTGCTGCACACCTCCCTAAGCTAAACTAATATAAAGCAGATGTAGAGTACTTTTAGCAGTTGTTTTGCTCTTGCTTTGCCTTTAAACAAGCAGTGGGAGAAGATGCAGAGCAGCAGTGTTAGGCCTGGCATCCTTTGTGCTGAAAGACAGAGGAGCGGTGGGGTATTTGTCTATTCAGTGCAGTGCAGGAGAAGGTGCCACCTGGTCCAGGTAGTGGATGTGGAACTGTGCCACCATGCCTGATGAAACAGGAGAGCCACACAAGCAGATGTAAGTGAATAAAAATGGAGGGATGACTCCAGGACGGAAAGTTTGAGCTGTATGGCTTGGCCAGGCGATTTGAGGGCTGAGTGGCTGCATCATTCTTACTCTGCAGGGGACTGAATTTAACTTTTTTGTGAGAGATTTCTGCCCACTTTGTATTTACTGAGTTCCTCCAAATTTTTAGAACTTAGATCAGTTTCAAAACAACATTGGAGCTGCTGTTTTACTGAAGGCCACTTCATTGAAGAGTGGAAAAGTCAGGTGAAATTAAACAGTGACTTTAGAGCCATTGGTGCACCAGTGCAGCAAGGTGATCTCCTAGAGGCAAGTCTTTAGGGATAGCACTTTGGGAATGTGTTAGCTTATGAAACTTCAGAGGTTAGTGGACCTATTTCTGCCAAATGCTTGTTTTTCCACAGTCAAAGTCTATTGTACTAATCTCTTTGCAGGTGGTACCACAGCAGCCCATCCTTCTTGAGCCCAGGAACCCTCTTCCAGTGGCTCACTGTTCTGGGGTGCAAACAGGAATGCTCTGGGGCTCTGTAGAGAAAGAGCTTTGAACAGAGAAAGAGAGCTGAAGCACAAATGAGGTGGATGATGCCAACACAGAGAGTGAACCAGGTGTTGGCTAGCAGAGAAGAGCAGGGACACAGGAGGGGTAATTAGCACTGCTCCAGCAGCCGGTAGGGAGTGAGTCACCGTGTGCGAAGGTGGATGTGCTAACCGGGTCAGCGTGGATGTGAGGTGAATTGTACCTCTGGAACGCTGCTTCGTTTCTCCTTGGAGGTGTTTGCAGTCAGGAGGATGAGGGGGTTGGCGTAAACATTTTGACAGAGACACAGGCAGGCATCTCTGCTCCCTGGGTTATGCCACGTCAGTCTGTAACTTTTGGCCTGGCGGCGTCAGGGCTCGGTGGGCCAGGCCAGCGGGGTGCGCGGAGTGAAGTCACCCCAGTGCGGGGGCTGCGGCTGGAGCACGTCCGGGGGCCGCTCAGTTTACAGAAATCTAATGTCTTGTTTGTTTCCTTCTGTGTTTCACGAGCAGGACGACAAATACTGGGCGAGGCGCAGAAAGAACAACATGGCTGCCAAGCGCTCGAGGGACGCGCGGCGGCTGAAGGAGAACCAGATCGCCATCCGCGCCTCCTTCCTGGAGAAGGAGAACTCGGCGCTGCGCCAGGAGGTGGCCGACCTGCGGAAAGAGCTGGGCAAGTGCAAGAACGTCCTTGCCAAGTACGAAGCTCGGCACGGCCCCCTGTAGGTCCCCGGGGGGAGCGCGGGGTTGTCTTTTTCCTTTTTTTTTTCTTTTTTTTGTTGCGGGTTGGCGTTTGAAGCGATGGACAATGTGTTTCCTGTGTGATAGCACCACACCCAACCAACCTTTCTGTCTTCAGCACTTTACCAGAAGCAGAAACAAAACTGACGTACGTTACTTTTTTTGTTGTGTGCGCACGCGTGTACCTGCGTGTGTGCACGTGTGTGTGCACGTGTGTGTGCACGTCTGTGTACACGCGTGTGCATGTCCGCGTGTGTGTGTGTGTGTGTGTGCGTGCGCCCGCATCTCGGCACTTCCCATTTTTATGAAGCCCTCTTCAAAGGGTGCCACATTTTTACCTGGACTGTTGAGAACCGCCATAGTAAGCTTTTTATTATATTTTTTCAGTGCTGCTTCCTAGTAGGGTTTGTCTGTTATTGTAAGCAGTTCCATCCTCCTGATTTACTTGGAAAGATCCCAGTATAAATGATAAAAAAAAAAGGAAAAAAAAAAAAGAAAAAAGAAAAAAAAAGTAGATCTCAGTTTTTTCGAGAGTAACAATCTATTGTTTAAGTATGTCTAATCAGAAAAGTTAACATGCTACTAAAGTGCACAAATAATAATTTAGTACTGCACTGCAGAGATATTAATTTATAGATTGCTTTTGTTGTATTTTAAATTTTGGTGGTAATTGTCTTCAGATTTAAAGTGCTGTTAGGCTGAGGTAGCTGTACTCACTATCGATCCCAGACTGGCTTCTCCGTACCTGTTCAGGTTCCTTTCCCGCCCCGCCCCGCCCCGCCCCGCCCCGCCCCGCCCCGCAGGCAGCAGCGCCGCGGCCGGGCGGCCCCGGAGCGCTCTGCGCTGCCTGCGCCCGCAGCAATAACCCTGCGTGCACTGCCCGGGCCTGCCTCGCGGCGCGGGATGGTCCCTACCCAACAGGAGTGATCGTGTCTCTAACAGAAAGATAAAAAGTAAAAGACACGCTGACGTGAGCATGCTAACTGTATCCCTGCTGGAGGGAGCGCATGTGCAAGAAGCAGGGTAATTAGCTGAAACGAGGACAAAATTAATAGCATCAAATCGGATCCGATGTCAAAATCAGAGAGGCTTTCCTGTTTTCAGTTAGTTACGCATTTCTTCAAGTTCCATTTTGTTATTAAAATCTAAATAAGTACCTAAATTGAGTTGTTTTTTCCCATGTTCTGTGATATATTTTCTGTGGATTATCTCTTGCTGTTTTAAAAATTACTTTTGTTCAGTTAGAAGAAGTCACTGGTTTGCAAAGCCCATTTCTCTAGTGGTTGTTGTTTTGAGTGTGACATGAACTGATGGTTCTGAAGTTTATTGTTTTAAACTCAATTTGCTTTTGAACACGTATGTTCTAATATAAAGTGGACTTCTGAAAAATGAATGTAAGAGACACTGGTGTATTTCAGAAGGGGATGGTGTTGTCACATACTGTGGTTAATCCAATCAATCTAAGTGTTTACTATAGACCAAAAGGATAGATATTATAAAATGTATAAAGTTTATACAGAAAAATTATAGTATGTTCGTTTTGTACAGTATTTTTCAAGTACAAATACTGACAATGTATTTTGAAAGACATATATATAGCAAAAAGAAAAAGCTATTCCATGTTTAAATTTATAGCAAAGATATATATTCTCCTTTATTGTACAGAAAGAAAATGCTTAGGGGTTTGTTGGTGGCTTTGTTTTTTTTAAAAAATCTTTAGTATTTTAAGCCTAGCACTGGCACACTGGCATGTTCTGTGCTTTAAATTAAATTTTTATGGAAGTAATATGGCTCTGCAGGATGTTCCATATTGCTAAAAAAGAGACTTTATTATTTTCCATCAGAAAGACGTAAAGAAACTGTTTAATAGGGACAAAGCACAACATGGATTTTAGCAAACTATTGATTGGACAATACAGTATTTTGTAAAGGCAGAAAAATAATATATAAACCAACAAAAAAACTCACAGTCATTTCTCTGCTGCTGCTGCTGCTAGAACCTGTTTCCAGCTGAACTATTTTTTTTACAAACAGCTCTGTTCATGTGTACAGCTACGTCCTGCATCAACGTGTGAGGAAAATATGGTGCTACATGTCTTGCTCACAGGCTTCTAAGTGTTTTGACACTGTTTTCAAATAAAAAGGTTGTTCATTCCATTAAATCTTTATTCATGCTTCAGGAGATTGTTACAAAGGACTCAGCATTCTGCGCAGCATTAAAAATGCCCTCGCACCAGTGGCGCTTTCCAGCGCGCTCGGCCTGTCGGTGTCAGCGCCCGCCTCTGGACCGTTCGGCACTCTGAGGTTCCCTGTGCTGCAGCAGTGTTTAAGGCATAGTAAGTTATTTTCTAGAGGTCAGTATGAGCCACTGGATGCCTGGGTAGAGAAAGGAGGCTGGCAGTGTTTGGCACAGGTCAGTGTGTCTGCCAGAGCCACTATGAAATAAATAAAGGTTGTTTTCTGCCTGGAGCAGCAAGGTAGCCAATTACAACAGCTTGTAACGGCCCTGGCGAGGATTGTTCTTGGGGAGACGCTGGAGCAGCAGGGATGGTGTGCATGGGGCCAGCTGGTGCGTACCGAGCTGGAGCCATCCGTGGGTTGTGTTGTGACCACAAAATTTTCTCCAAAATGTAAAAGGCAGCTTGGAAAAAACCCAGAGAATTCTTTTCGTTCTCGTGGGCAGGGCAGGGGTGGGAGGTGGTAGCTTTTGTGGGCTGGATATCACAGGTTTATTAAGTCACGGCCGCAGAGGAGCACAGAGGTTCCCAGTAGCTACCTCGTGCACCAGCCCCGTGGTCCCAAAGCTGCTCGGGTGCCTCCTGGCCCTGTCCCGCCGGGCGGAGGGCGAGTGGGGGGCGCGGGGCCCTGGGAGCGCGCTGGCTGCTCAGCACCAGCCCGGGCACCTCGCTCGGCGCTGCTTCTGCAGGGTGAGGCTGTTAGAGGAGCCCGTGGGATTTAGGCACTCACTTACCATTATCCTGGCTCCTCTGAAAAGCTGACCCTTAAAAAAAAAGAGAAAAAAAAAAAAAAGAGAGGGCAAAATATGTGGGCTAAAACTTGGGAAAAATCCAGGTTTTCTGACCAGCTTATCTCCCCAAAAAAACAATCAAAAATAAATAAAGGAAAGTTTAGCTCCTTTTCAGTTCCCAAGGACAGCCTAGCTGGGCTCATCCCACCTCTGATGGCCTTGTTGCTCATGAAGGAGCTTGTAGGTATATGAAATTGTAATTTTATAAAAATAGAAATATATATATTTGCAGAATAATTAATAGTGTAGCTAAATAATTCACTGACCTCTATTGAACCATAAGCATTGTTAAAATGCTTGTCTTTTTTTGTTTGTTTTTGCTGAAACTCAGAAGTGAATTCTTTCTTTTTAAAAAAGAATGGCCTCTAGAAATCAATTGAACCTGAAGTGAACAGGAGCACCTGGGGGCTCCCGTGGGACAGCCCCGGGCAGAGGCAGCGAGGGGTGATTATTCTTTTTCTTTTTTGAATGGTGCTGAAGTCCCTAAACCTAGCACCATGGAAATAAAGCTCTGACTTGAATCCACAAAAGCAAGAAATTCAAAGGGAAGGAAGGTGCCTGAGCGGGGCTTCGTGCTTGACTGACTCAGCGTTACCTGCACGGAGCAGCACAGCCTGCTCTGGAACTGCCAGGGCAAGGGGGACCCCAGCATTTGAATATCTTGCCTCTGTGGGTTTGTAATAACCCCAGTTATTGCTTTACAACTATTTTTGCATGTAATTTACAATAGAGATGTGCAGTTTATTTTTATTTTGTTGACTCTTTTTTTTTTATGTGAAGAAAAAAAAAAGTGTATTAAAACTTACAAGTGATCAACCATCGTATTCCTGGCAACACCACAAGACAGCATCTGTTCAAATACAAGTTTAACAAATAAGATCAAATTAACTGTACGACATGAAATGGATTGCATCCTGTATGCTGTTCAGCCCAGTTTGGTTTTTTTTTTGTCTGTTATTCTTAATGTTTAATAAACTTTTAAATTTTTCTTCTCTCACCTGTGTGCTTGCTTTGCTGTATCAGGGGCTGGGCTCAGGGCTTATATTTTTGTTTTTCTCCCCATATGGTTGGACTGTGAGTGCCTGTGCCCTCCAGCCTGGGCTGGGTCCCTCCGGGGGGGACAGACCCCAGGTTCTGGGGGTGCAGGTGTGCCCCAACCTGCCCAGAGCGGTGGCGGCAGCCCGGCTTCGAGAGTCAGTTGGTGGCTGTAACCAGACCAAGAGTGTGTTTACATTAGATGATGCATTGCCCAGGGTAGTGCACTTACCACTATTTTATATTTTAATAAAATATTTTACTTATATATAATAACATATAAGTATTAAAATGACATTGTATCCTATATCACTTACATACATCTGTATTATATAAATATATTTTTTTTATATATATATATATATACACACACACAAAATATACACAATATTATATACACTTTATTTGTCATGAGATGTGACCATTTAGTAATATACAGTGCACAGACAATAATACATCCATGAAAATTCTGTATATTAAAAAGTGTTTTTATCCTAGTTTACAAACTCTTTACTTTTAATTGCCATTAGACTTAATTGTATAGAAGACAGCAGATAGCACATTTTTAGAGATATAGACTAAATGTGATACATGCAGTGAGTGAGAGAAAAAACAGTATAAATAACTTGCTAACTATACAACTTATTAAAATGTGTGTGTGTGTATCTGTGTGTATATAAAGATTCGGTGTTCATTGGTGTAAGGGTCTGGTTTTAGTTTCTATGTTGCATATTACGCACTAAATTTGTTATAACACACACACGAGCGTGTACACACACAGACACGCACTCGAACATACACGTGTTCTCTGGATCTGGAAGTTTAGTAAATAATTACATTTTCATACAGCATATTTAGCAGAATTTATTTGAATAAAAGAGTTGTTTGTATTTATAGAATGGATTTAATTAACATAAAGGACTTTTCAGTGTATATTGTGCAGACAGTATATTTGTTATACACCCATTACACGCACACACAGGGTATCGAGCGAGCCACACCACTAGGTACAGCCCGTGATCTACAGACACGGGCACATGCAAAGGGCTGGGCTTAACACACAGTAAATATGAGCATAAATACGTGTTTTTGTGAGACAGACACTTGCACTTGCTCACTCTCCCCCAGCGCATGTGCATGTGCGTGTCGTCTGTGCACACGTGTGCGTGTCTGTGCACACGTGTGCGTGTCTGTGCACACGCTCACTCCCTGCCTCTCTCGCTTTCCCATCCCACAGCCACGGAAGGGTTTGGTGTGAAACGACCGTTCGGGTCCCCGGGCCCAGCCCTGCCCCTGGCAGTGCCACCTGCACCGCTAGAGCACGTCCCCACCTACCACAGCTTTCCAGCCACGCCGCCCCAAGCCAGATCTGTATGAGAACATAGAGATGGAGATATAGTTATACACTTACACATATTAAAAAAAAGTGTGGGTGTGTGTATAATAAAAGTTTTAAAATTGTATTTTATATACCATATTTAGCAGAATTTATTTTTAAAAGCTAGGTTTAGATTTTAATACTTATATTAAAATATTAATATTTATTACCTATATAAAGTAGCTTTTTAATATAAAGGTCTGGTTTCAAACACATAGGAGGCACAAAGTGTACTGGTTTAATATGCACACACACGTGCATGCACACACTCCCTTCTCCCCTCTGTGTGTGTACTGGGGTGTACATAGCAGCGCTTTCTCTCTCTGTATCTCTCTATACAGCTATAAACTGAATAATTAAACTCTTAGATCACATCTTTAGCAGCATTTCCCTGATAATTATGGCTTTATAGCTTTTCTCATAGGTGTGCAGACACACATTTTACTGCTATAAAGGTCTGTTTTTAACTATAGGTGTTATATATTAGACACAAAATATATTTGCTATAATCACACACACACACACACACACACGCGTGTGCTCGCTTTCCTCCCTGCTGTCTGTGTCTGTGCACACACCTCGTGCCACTTCCTCTCTCTCATCTATGTCTATATAGCTATACATTTCATAATTATATTTCATATAGTATATTTATCAGAATTTACTGCTTAATATAGCTTTTAAGCATACATAAAAATATGTGTTATTGTTATAAAGGTCTTTTACAATAAAAGCTATGATGTTGTGCAAGATGTGTCACGATCCACACACGTTTGCGTGCACACACATTCACACGTGTGCATTTATACAGCTGTAGCTCTGTGTACTCTGCTGTACGCACAGACACAAATTCAGTCCTATTTTAATACAGCATATTCACCAGAAGTTAAAAATCTAGGTTTATATTTCTGTATCTGTAACTACACATTTTATTGCTATAAAGGGCTGGTTTTAACATACAGCACATACTGTGCTCAAAGTGTATTAGTTATGCTATATACACACACACCTGCACTCCTCAGCATCCATCCACAGAGAAATTTAATAATGACATTTTCACATAGCATATGTAACAGAATTTACAGAAGTTTTTGAATTTTTAGAGAAAGATGCATATAAAAATAGTCATCACTGCTATATAAAGGTCTGGGTTTAAATATATAGTCTATACAATGCACAAAATATATATATTTTAATAACAGAAACGCTCACGTGCTCTCTCTGTCGTGTATGTGCACACACGTGTGTGCATGCACACTCAGGAGATATACTTTAAAAATGCATATATTTTTACACACACATTTTTAAAAGTGTGAGAGCTGGAAGTTTCTGTATTTTCACCTAGCATATTTAGCAGAACTTCTTTTTACAAGCTAGTTTTATATTTATTTATAAATACATAAATATTTTATTAATATAAAGGTCTCGTTTCCAGTGTATGTTATACGAGACACAAAGTATATTTGTTCTAACACACACACACACACTCCCTCTCTCTCACTCTCTCCTCCCCCTCCCCGTGTGTGTATGCACGTGTATCTATAGATCTGTATACCTAAATAGCTAGATATAGATATAAATTTAATATATTTTACTTTCATATAGCATATTGGGCAGCATTTACTTAACTAATATGGATTTATAGCTCTTTTTACAGACACATTTTACTGATAAAAGGTCTGGTTTTTAAGATACATATATATATATTATGCACACTATGTGTTCGCTGTAACACACACACACACACACACGTGTGCCCACACGTGCTCACCTCTCTGACACTCTGTGTGTGTGTGTGCCTGTATCGCTCAGTCTTGCTCTCTATCACTATATAGCTATAAACATAATAATTCTATTTCATACAGTATATTTATCACTATTCACTCACTCATACAGCTTTGTAATATATATAAATAGATTTTATTGCTCTATAGGTCTGTTTTTACAACATATGCTATATATATTCTGCACAAAATCGATTTGCCATAACACAGGTGTGCGTGAACTCTCGCTGTCCCGTGTGTGCCCGTGTGTCAGTGTAGCTGTATCTGTGCATTTATGGGTCTATGCACAGGTGTCTATACAGCTATAACTTCAGTCTTATTTTCATACAGCATATTTGGCAGAATTTAATGATCTAGGTTTTTATTTATGTATCTGTACTGATATATTTGATTAGGTCTGTGTTTAACATGCATTAAGTATGATGCACAAAGTATATTCGTTATAATGCCAAAGTGTCTGTGCATGTGTAGCTATATGGATAAATAGCTACAAATGTAGTAACCATGTTTTCAGAATGCATATTTTTAGTAAATTCATTTTATATTTCTATATTAAAGATATATATTTTTGTGGTATATAAAGGCAAGTTTACAGGAAAATATTTTATTTAAATTTCCTGGGGCCGATGCAGCTTCATCAGTGCTGCCCCACCGCAACCCGAGCCCACAGGAACCAAACTGCATCGGGTACCAAGTCCCACGATGAGGTAAATATCTCTCTAACTGCACCGGTTCCCATGCACTGTCTTGTGTCTTCTCGGATGAAGTTTATTTAGCAGCTTTTTATTCAGAGCGGTGCCCACGGCGTGCCAGGGGGCTGCGTGCCCGCAGCAGGTCAGGCCGGTCAAAACAAAACGAGACACTTAAAGTAACAAAGGGGCCTCGCATCACGCCCGGGACCGGTGAGATTCTGCCACACGTCTGCAGTTCATTTTTACACGTCACCACCCCTGAAATGCAGATGTGCACGAGAGAAGTCGGTGACCTCTGTGGGTTCGCACCCTGACAGCGGCGGGGAGCCCCGAGCCCTGCCGCACCCGCGCCCCTGTGCGGGCAGCACCCGCACGCTGCACAGCCCGGCTCGGCTCGGCTCCCTCGGGCAGCGCCGACACAAGGGGTCACGCAAGAGCCGTGCGTGGCTGCCCAGCGCTGGGCTCCGCGCCAAAGCACCATCCGTTTTTTCCTCTTTAATATCCAGCGAAAACCTCCCCGCTGTGTTCCTCCCCCTGACACCCTGCAAAGTCGCTCGCCCAGGGACTCACCCAGCCCTGTGGTGAGGGGCTGAAGCCTAAAATGTCACCAGGGATGAGGGTTTGTCAACACAGCGCCACCCCATCAGCGCCACAGCTTCGCCACACGCTCACCCTGAGGGCAGCAGGGCTCTCCCAGAGCACCCCAGTGTGAGACACGGGGGCTGTAACCCCCCGGGCTGCCGGGGAAGCATCCATCCGAGATGCCAAGTTTCACCTGGGATTAATGAAACCAGCCAGAGGTGAATTCTTCTAACAAACACTTTGGCCCAGTAACCTCATTCCTCTCACCTGTGCTTCAGTCACTGTTTTACCTCTGCAGCCCTCAGCCAGAAACATCACCTCCAGGAAACATTCACCTGTTCAGCCCCAAAGCCGTGTCCCAGCCCCAGACCCTGCACCCATGTCACAGAGGAGCTGGGTGCCTAGGACTGAGGCTGTGAGGTCCTAGTGACCCTGGAGGGAGGGAGGTAGGATGGCTCATGGTGGCACAGGGAGGAGAGGCAGCAATGCCCATGCAGGCAAAGCACGGTCATCGGTTGTTGCTTTGCCCTGGTTTCACAGCCCCTTGGGCCCTCCCCTGCCCTTTGCCCCCCTGCCCAGTGGGACACGGCTGGAAGAGTCAGTGTCCAGGGCTGCCAAGTGGGATTGCAAAGGCAAAAACCCTCTGAGGCTGCAGCCACCTCAGCTGCAAACCAACAGCTTTGCAGAGGCAGAGGATGCTGCTGGCTTAGGGAGGAAGAGTTGGACCCAGCAGCCAGGGGGCCAGCCCAGGCTCCTGGCCAGGGCACAGCTCGTTTCCAGCACTCACTGCACGCTTCTGTGGCAAAGGGTCAGATCCGCTCCCCCTGGCACAAATGACTGACAAAGCACTTGCTGCCCACCGGGGCACACGTCTGGGCTGGCCAGTGTCACCCTGTGCCAGCCCAGGACTGACCGTGCTGACCGCCAAGGTGTGTTACAGCGATCACCCAGCCCGTGGCAGGGGCACCGCTGCCACAGCGGCTCCCTGGTGGGTGCAGAGCACCCAGCGTCCAGGCTCGCCCTCGCCGCCGCACCTCACGGCCGGGCAGGGAGCTCTCTTTAAATATAGGGGAGAGAAAAGCAAGGGAAGAAGCGGGGGTCTCCAGCTATATAAAAGCTGGCTGGAAGGGCTCTTTCCTGAGCCCACTGCAGTCAGGACAGGAGTAATGGGCTTTGGCTGCAGCAAAGAAAATGCTGCTTGGACAGCAGAAAAAAAGTCGAAGAGGGCAGAGGGTGAAATACTGAAATAAAATGCCTGGGAGGATTGTGAAAGCCCCATTGTTAGTGGCTTTTTAGAACAGGTTGGACAAGCACATCAGGAATGACAGACAGAGTTCATCCTGCCTGCAGGCAGAGGATGGGCTAAAAATACCTCCCAGCCCCTTCAAGCTTTATTTCCCTGATTTAGCAGAAGGCTGATTAAGCTGCTTAGCACCAACATCAGCTTCAAGACAAAAGCCATTTTCATTCAGTCAAATGTTCATATACAAAGACAGGTATTAAAAAACCCAACCAAACAAAAAAACAAATTCCCTTCCTAAATTAATCCTTAGCTTCCCAAGTGCATGGTTTTTAATTTGAGAAGATGGCTGGGTTCCCACAGCAACGATGTTCAACCCTCAAGCATTTATGATGCTACTAAATTATTGCTGTTTGAAGCCAAATGTACCACAGGTTCCCAAAGTTCAGTAGGTGTTGTGGGTTGGGTTTTGGTGTTTCAACATCCTAAATAACTACAGCTCTCCACCCAAACATCCTGTGGTCTGGTCTGAAGGTTGTGTCAGAGATGAGGCTGGGTTGCTGGCTGACCATGTCACCAAAACCACGTCCTGTGGCTGGTCACTGTCTGAACACCACAACTGTGTCATTCCTGGAAGCAAACATCACACACCAGAAAGCAAGGAGATGTCTACTGGAGCAAAAACTACTAATTCAGTAGGTCTCTACTAATGGCTTTTCACCCATGTGAAAGTTCAAGGGAGATTTTCAAAGGCACTCAGGGATTTGGGCGCACAAATCCACTGCCAGCAGGGCTCACGCTGCTCAGCAACAGAGACATCTCAATAGACCCTTGGGAGAGCACACGAGCCTCCCTAGAGTCTCTGATGTAACTTCTGTTACAAAACTGGGGTTGGCTTCACTGCTAGCTTTTGCAAGAGGATTTTGGTTCCCCAGCTTACCCTTAGTAACAAGTGCCCTGGTTCTAAGGAGGGAACAAGCACCACCACCCTTCCTGCTCACAGTCAGGCTCACTACAACAGGAGGAAGATGCCTGGTGGGAAAACAAACTATCAGACACCCAGCTCAGTAGCAAAATGTCAGCCTGCTACAAATACTGCCCAAACAGAAATCTGAAAACTGGTCTGTACAGAAACCAGTGCTTTCCCCCGAGGTTGGGCCTGTAGGACCAAACTACTGCGTGAGTTCTGGTTGTTCATGGCACAGATTCTCTGAAGTGCTTCACCTCAAGCTTTCTTTGTGCTGAATTTTCAGGAGAGGCTGCGAGGCACATCCAAAACCCACCACGGAACAGCCTGGTGTGGTTAGCCCCAGGCACAGTGTTAGCACCACACTAGTGCTTGAGCACAGCTGGGCAGCCCCAGTCCTCCCAGTGCCACTGTAACACCAAATCAAAAGCATCCGAACGCTTCCAAATAGCCGCCAGCGAACGTTTCAGCTGCCTTACGCATGTTCCCTTTTCAGACTCTGACAGTGTTTAGTGAATTTAGTCAAATAATGAATTAAACACTTTGAAACAGTAGAAGGACGATAGCAAGCAGCCTCTAGCTGCTGAAGAGCCAACAGCCCACGCCACAAGCTAAGGAACCTGCTCAGCGTCACCGGGAGGGCACAAAGCCTGGCAGCACTCACGCCACGCAGCCGACAGGCGCCCGCCTTGCCATCCTGGTCGTTCTTTTGTTAACTATTTTTAGCTTTAATCTTATGACACCTATTGATGCTGAAAGCAATTAGTGAGCAGAAACTAACATCCTGCATTCTTTTAAAAATAGCAAAGCACAGAGAAAAGACTTAGTCAAGCACATGATGTGAACATGACAGCCTTAGGCTCCAGAGAAATCACGTGGCTAAATACACCAGACCTCAATAAAGAATTGTGTAGGTGACTCAAAGAGGTTTCCAAACAAGCAGCAGGGTCCTGAGCCTGAGGAACATTAAACAAGAGGTTTAATAGAAAAGTCTCTATGAAAAACTTTAGTATCTTCTCTTTAAATTGTTCATTCCAGCCCCAATGCTACAAACGTTTCACCAAGAAGCAGCTCTAGAAATCCTACACCTGTGTGATTTACACAGTTCACATAAACAGTGTGTAAGAGTTCAGCTACCAGCTGTGAAAACCATGTAAGAAACCATACTGCAATCCATGACCTACCACAGCAATAGCCCTGAGCCTCAGAGTTACGTTCTCCAGTGTGCTGCCAGCACTGAGAACCGCCGCGCTAGGGAACAACCAGAAGCTGCTGGCCTGATGCAGGCTTGGCCCTTCAAATGAGGCAAAAACCAATTAATTAGAACAAAACAGTGTAAAAACATATTACATGGAATAACCTCAGTCTGTCTGCTACCACTGATCTGGAATTTCGGTAACTTTTTAAAATTTTGGAAAACCATGGTAACCCACTCTTCCATCAGAGTCTTTGAAGTGTCCCATTTTTACACCATAATTTAATAAATACAGCAAAGGTTGCAAAAACCACATTCAGATGCTCAAGCCTCCTTTGAAAGGACTTTGTTACTTACCTAGAACTGGAAAGACAGTATTGGAAAAGAAGCCTCCTTTTATGACTGCTTTTGTTACCAGAAAGAAAAATTAATACTTTGTGCATTCCTTGATGCTGCTGAATTAAAAACCAACACAATACAAAGAAGTGCACTCTATAATAAATCCTTAAATTAACCCCTTTAGATAACTGAAGTATTTTTTAGTTGCACACAATATTGTATTAGAAAAATATGACCTAGGAGTGATGAGACTAAAGGTTTCCAGTATCCAAAGTACCTGTTGCATCCCAGACATCCTCTGGAAAGGTCCATCTGCAAAACTAAAATCCACGTTATCACTGCTTCATTTTGACTCTGTATTTGTTGGAGGTTTTAAAACCTGGAGGCATAGAAAATAGAGAAGTAAGTGCTTTTAAAAGCATTTGCTTCAGGAAGACAAAGAAATCACTTCTCTGCTATTGCAGCAAATGCTCCTGGAAAAAGCATTATTGTTACTCCTGGGAGGAGTCAGCTGGGAGAACTGCAATTAAACAGAGGAAAAACAAAAAGGCTAACTGACATATTTGTTTTCCAGGCAGAAATGCATTTTAAGTTCAGCTTGTCTATATTTAATGCAATGATACTCCTATAGGGACAGGAGCAAAATTATGTCTTACATAATTGGAAAAAACAAAAACCAAAAAACAATCCAAAACAAACCCCACAAAGAAAACCAACAAAAAAACCCAACCCCAAAACCACTATATAATGGTATAAGAAAATTGATCCAGAACAGAAAAAAGGAAAAGTAGCAAGTTCCCATTACTGACCAGAATTTACACATAAACATACTCTTTTTCAATATCACAAATTGAATGATTTGTATTGTAATCTTTCCTACTATTTTTATTTAATACACTGACTGAGCAAGCACGAGGGTCATCAGGTTCAGCTCCGGATCTCTCGTGCCAAGAGTGGCAACAGCGTTGTTCCCTTACTCCCCTGAGTAAGGGTTAGAGGGGAAAAAACCCAACCACCAAGAAGACAACAGTTTCCAAATTGCACAAAATGTTTATTGTTAGTCTAGTACATTCAATACCATGTTGACTACAATACAGTAATTCAAAATATTTTTGGCGAATTGAAATTTCTTAAAAACCGTTTCAAACACTCCAAAAAGCAATGCCATGAAAAATTAACGTAAAATTAAAACAAACATATTCAAGCAATAGTTTAACCTTTGACTACAGAAAACCTTTATGTATATTTTAGTTGTTTTAACAGTACTGCATTTAAACAAAATGTATGAACTCACAAAAAGTGGAAAGTATTAAAACAGACACAATGTTAAAAAACTGAGGCATCCAGATGTGCGAGTGTTGTACCAGGAATTACCTGCCCAGCTGTTCCACTTGTTCTCCTCTGGGGCAGTTAACTAGTCTGCTGTAGCAAGTGCTGTTTCTCCAATGACCTGCTGACACTGTACAGCAATTCTTCAATGCCTTGAATTTACAGTTTGTTCCTCTTGTAAATTCCCTATACAAATGTATATATTCTAAAATATGCAACCTGCTGGCAAATCTAGGTGCAATATTAAACAGTACCTTGAAAAACTTCCCTATCTTGCTACTTATTGTTTGCAGACAGGCAATATCCAGAACAAAATCTGAAAAAGGCAACACGTTTCGGTTTTGTTTTTAAATACTGACATGAAAAACTGAGTAAATTAGAAAAAGGATAAAGTCAATCTTAATATAAGACATTCATTACATAGTGGGAGAGGATACAGTTACTGGACAAACAGTATGACAATTACTTTTCTACAGCTGGTCATTTAATGCATGTGTTCTACAATCAAGACTTGCTACCACATCTGGTTCTCATGTACAGAAAGACAGCAACACAATTAGAGACCAGTTTTGCTCTGCGTTAAGTCCCAGAATGACAAGTGACACCGTCTCGAGTCCTTCAAGCCCTCCTCCCCGAAAGGCCGTGCTTGTGAAGAACCAATATCCATGAATTCTAAGTGCTCAGCAATCGCTCTGTACCTGTCACTCTGACCAGGCTTTCCCAACAGAACAACCACGACAAAAACCGCTGGGCACAGGTCCTGCTGGTCAACCTAAATCCCTTTGAACATCCAAGCCCTAATGTCACAGCACCGATATGCACATCTGTGTTCTGGAGAAGCGACTGCCTCTCTGGTGTGGAGAGGGGGATATCAGCTGTCCCCCTTCCTCAACGCTGCCAACCTTGCTAAGTCAGCTTTCATCCAGGCTGCTGCCTGCCTGGGCAGCACGGAACAGAACTGGGAGTATCAAGGAGAAACTCCTGTGAGCTATTTCTCTTGAAGCACCTCATTTCCACCACGGATGTCAAAGTGAGGTGCTGTTTAAGTGGTACTATGGATGAGCAGAATATTAGAATGTTAAAATTCAGCAGAATCACATTTAGATTTCAGTTTGTAAAAGTGGTTATTACACTTGTAATACAGCCTTTGGAAGAGGTACAATGTTTGCTTGTCAGTACAGCATGTGGAATGTAACCGCTTCTGGCAAGAGTCTGCAACATGAATAACTGCATAGATGACAGTTGTGTGTTTTCAGTTCAATAAATGTACTTTCAAAGTTTACAAAAAACACAAAAAGTTTCTATAAAAGTCACATTATACCAAGATAATGGGTGGTAAAAGGAGAGTATTTGTTTGTGAGTCATGTTTAAGAAATGACTAGCAGAAAGGTGACTTCAAATCAAGAGTTACATTTGTGCTATTGCACTGACTTCACCATTTGAATCACTAATTTAGAAAAATTCATGTAGTTAAAAATTGTAAAATTAAACTAGAATACAAAATTTATTTGTAAACATCAGGTAGCCAGTTCTAGTAACATGGAATGAACTCTTGGTACTGCAGTACAGTATCTTGGTTATTTACAGCACTTGCCATACGATGGGCAATGGCAGGACACGTACAACATCAGTTCACAGTAATTGTGTTCAGAGAACTACCAAAGTCAGTGCAGTTTTTCTGTGTAATTTTCCAATTTCCCCAAATTCCTTAAGTCAAATAATACTGTTACAGAGGCCAAGAGCAGGTTTTTTTTTTTATATGTATGTATCTCACAAGTGTCGAATTATGTCTGCAGGACTTCTGTAAAGGTACTTCCAAATGGCATAGTAATGAACAGCAGCTGCTGTGGCCACAAACAAGTGCCAGATGGCGTGGGCAAACGGAATGACTCCATCGCTTTTGAAGAACACCACACCCAGACAATAGATCAAGCCTCCCCAGGCAACCTCCTGAAGCCCATCGGTGTTGCTCTGTCAATCAACAAGGAAAGATTAGGGGTAAGATTAGAGTGTACAGGAGGGAAAGGGTATTTTAGATACAAAATAGAAGAAAGCTGTCTGTCAACTCAGAACATCTTGGATGTGACAGATGGACAAGTTAGAAACCCTATATATCCACCTTACACTTTGTGAAATATATAGTAATATATTTATATAAGTCTCAACAGCACTATAGAAGTAATAGTGGGGTAACTCAAGAATTAAGACAAGTTTGATGTTTTGCTTCATGCTCGTTAGCAGAGCAGACAAACATGGAGAAAAGGAAAACCACATTACTACGTGTGTGTAAGTGTGAGTTTAATGCAACTCACACTAGTTGGATGAAGCATGCAGCAAGGTTTTGGTGTAAAACAGCACTCATGGGGAACAGCTGAGTATTGTAACTGGCATTACCTTGTAGAGGTGTCAGATTTATATTATCAGCAGAGGGCGTTATTCAAAGTTATTTAAACTATGTAACTACAAGCTTTGAGGTGAACAAGACAGAGCAGGATGCTTTACAGATGCACTAAGAAACCTTTTGTTTTAAAAAAACAACCCACCAACTGCTGAGAGATCAAGTGTCTCAGATACAGTTCAACTACTTCTCAACTATTCAATTTTTCCCCTGCTTCATTGATAAAAAGAAGCCTCCAGCAAGAGACAAAATCTTCTAGCTTTGTTGTCCCTAAGTAATTTTGAAAGGGGCAAGAGTCAATTTACTTCCCCCACCTTGGTCCAGACCACAGAATCAGTTGATTAGATTTTTCCAGAGAATTCTTACATATACCAAGAAAAAAAGAGCAATGTGTTACCAGAAGTCCATTTCACTTTCCTAAATAAAAAGCTTCTTTCCCAATTTGTTAAGTGATAAGTGGGCTGAGGCCAATTGTGTGACATTTAACAAGGCCAAGTGCCAGGTCCCGCATTTCGGTCACAACAACCCCACACAACGCGACAGGCCTGGGGAGGAGGGGCTGCAGAGCTGCCTGGCAGAAAAGGACCTGGGGTGTTTGTCAACAGCAGCTGACCAGGAGCCAGCAGAGTGCCCAGGCAGCCAAGAGGCCAAGGGCATCCTGGCCTGGATCAGAAATTGTGTGGCTAGCAGGAGCAGGAAAGCAATTGTGCCCCTGTGCTGGGCACTGGTGAGGCCACAGCTCGAGTGCTGGGTTCAGTGTTGGGCTCTTCACTCCAAGAAGGACCTGGAGGTGCTGGAGCGTGTCCAGAGAAGGGAACGGAGCTGGGGAAGGGTCTGGAGCACAAGTGTGCTGAGTTCCCGGCTGAGGGAGCTGGGGGTATTGAGCCTGGAGAAAAGGAGGCTGAGGGGAGACCTTCTGGCTCTCTACAGCTACTTGAACAGAGGGTGCAGTGTTGGTCTCTTCTCCCAAATAACAAGTGACAGGACAAGAGGGAATGGCCTTAAGTTGGGCCAGAGGAGGCTTAGTTGGATACTAGGAAAAAATTCTTCACTGAAAGGGCAGTCAAGCATTGGAACAGGCTGCCCAGGGCTGTGGTGGAGTCACCAGTGCCCAGACTGAACAAAAAGTAGCACTTCATTGAATGTAAATTATAAACCCAAAATGTAAACAACTATATGTGGTTCTTCTGCAAAGAACATTTACAATTATGGTAGACTAAAATTAACACCTTTTGAGAAGAAAGAGAGCTGCACTGGAACTTAAGCTAGTTATAAAAGGAAAGTGTGTGTGTAATATTAACAGTCACATTCCTTACCATGGATGTCACTACTAGGGCAGGAGAAAACCCCATCGCTAAATAGAAAAAGAGTTCAATGATCTTATACCTAAAAAGGAACAATTTTAGTTATTTAAAGAGGTGTACAAGAGGATAAACATTTCCTTCAACAGTAAAGAAAATATTTTCAATTTTATGTTAGCATAGGTCCATTAAACGACTGAAAAAGCTTTCTATGCAGAGAGATAACCTATGTTTTATAATGACAATAAAACTAATATTTATCTCTGCATGCTGCTGTTGCAGGCAATACCTTCTTCTCTAAATACTGCCCAAATGCCTTAAGTACTAGTGAGAATCTAACATTGGGACAACTTATATTTTCTTATTTGACCAGAACATCAGTAGCACATCTTCAAATCAAAAAAGTTTGGTCTTGCTCCCTGAGGATAAGTAATGAAAGCAAGTTCAAGAATTCAGATCTGGAACTCAAGGACTTGCATCTCAAAACAAAACCAAGAAGCTAAGCAGGAGTCAATATGCATCAGTGTCTCTGAGCAATATAATGTTGTAGTATAACCTATACACAATGCTACAAAAATCTGCGGCATAAAAAGACATCATTTCAACTGGTTTCTTATTTACTCTGACCCCTGCTTTCTTGTAGCAAAAGTTTTAAAAGCTGGTACTTCCCTCCCACTCCTTTAGGAGAAGACAATCTAAGGACATGTTATGACAGGGTGAATACAGTTACCCGGTAAGATGAAAGTCAGCACTTTCTCATCATGTATTTCCGCTGATTCAAAGCTCTT
The DNA here is from genome assembly GCA_907165065.1 of Caprimulgus europaeus. Next base: position 425,845 of record OU015543.1, on the reverse strand, counting down.
ATTTCAGTGTGTGAAAGGCTGGTAGGAACACTCAGAAAGTAAGAAAGCCTCTACCTTTCAATTTCAGTTTAAAGTTAAATGAAAATAATAATTCTTACTTTTCATGGTAGAGAAATACATAAATGGTTCCTCCAGCAGCCATCAGCCAGATAAGCCAGCGCATGTGAGATGCCAGAGGTCCAAGCTCACGTAGATTTAACCTGGGGTACAAAGATTTCAAGAGACAAAAGCGATGAATGAATGGACCATGCTGACACAAAAGTAGCAGGGCTTGATAAAATAAACAAATACTCAGAGCTATAACTCAGAGCATGACAGGGGAGAAGACACTTGGACATTCTATACGTGAAGAGGCAGAAGGTGTGTTTGCATTGATGTGGGGGAAGCGTAAACCAGGGTATGTGGAATATAAATAAACTACTTTCTGCTGTTTTCTAATACTACTTTCTGTTCAGCAAATCCCAGGACATTAAAATATATTTCACAATGCAGAATGTGGTCAACTGCATATAAGAAGATTGTGGAAAGCTGCAATGAGAAACTGTTCACATTGGAAAAAGCTTTAATACCGCAGCTGCGCTTCGGATTCCTTACCATGGTGCATATGATGCTGCAATAAAGACATAGATCATCATTCTGTCACACATGTGAAAGCAATGCTCCATTGTCCTAGTAAGAGAGAGAGAGAACAAGTCACCAAGACAGATTTTGGAAAGACTTTTGCATCATCTCAGTTTCTTCACACACCTTTAAGTTACTTTGGGGAACATACCATCAGCTCCATAACCTCTTAAAGCCATCTGGGAGACTGTCTAGCTGTCTTCAGCTTCAGGAGGTCATAAGTGAGACACACAGGAGGTGAGCATTCCTCCATTCCTCGCTCTGTCTCCACCCCATCATGCATCCTGCTCTCTGGCAAGGAGGCAGAAAGCCACCACATCAACTGTGCCTAATCCAGAAACTGCAACTATTCAGTGACTACTGGTTAAATCCAATTTATGGCCAAGAATTATAATAGGAGTCATAATGGGACCAAAAAAAAAAAATTGAGAAAAAAATCCTCATCTATTAGTTTTGCTGTTGCTGCCTCGCTCCCAAGGAGGCTTTCTGCTTGTTACCTCTGTACTGTATTATAATTCTCTTGTCAAAATCTGTGTTCCTCAAAGTACTCAAGCATGCCATAATCCCAGGGAGCATTCTCATTTCTGCAGCGGGGTTGTATCTGCCGTGCACTTTGATTACATTGTCCCATGCAACTTCTGGATTAAGACCCACTAGGGCCTAGAAAAAACACAGCTTTTCCTTGCAAAAAAGCAGCAGATATTGAAGTCTGTGTGTATATGAGCTTGGCTCACTATTTCTTCCAACAGAACTGAGGGTATTTTTTTCATGATTCAATACAAGGTACCCCCTCCGGTCTTCTCTAAAACCACATTTTTGACTGAGAAACACAGTGGAAAAGCAGCAGAACATGAAAATAAAACATCTTATACATCTCACAGTGATACCTTAAGTGACTCTTTTTCCAAGAAATGATATGAAATACTGTGGAGACGATGAAGAGCGCACAGAGCCCCATGCCATAGATCCATGCCGTTATCCTTTCCCATCGATCATCGGAAAGCCGGTGGAGAAGGGCACTACCCACAATCGCAGGAACAATGAGGAACTAAGAAAACAAAAGGCCATTGTTAGGTCTTTATCCACAGCCAAGTAGTACCACCCACAGTACAGCAGCAGCAGGGCAGATAGTAGGGCAGGACGCCCAGTAAGCCCACATGTACGGCATCTGATGGCACGCTCCCCAGAGGAACGGATTTCTCACTCAGTTGCACGGTGACACACAAGCATCAAAGCTCTTGACAACGTCTCAGACGTTCAGGCTATACCTGTTTGTGACAAATGTCTCTTCACACAGTACTAGGCTAGGTTACTAGCTCCTCTAGGCATTACACAAAATCAGACAAACAAAACAATCTGCTACATCTTAGTACTGTTTTTATGTTCACATTCTGCTTTGAGTTATAAAATGTTCTCATCTTACTCTAGGCTTGGATCTAAACCACCTCTTGTACGTAGAGGCAGAGCACAGGACAGACCCACATCAACTTAAATCCTAAAGGAAAAAATACAGTACACAGGTAAGTAGCAGATAAGGCTTTGCAGAACTTCAGTTTTAGATATCATAAAAAAACTAGCTGCAAATTTCTTTTATTAATAGATTCTTAATACACAATGATGTTCTTTTAATGCAGCATATCCAAGCCTGCTTTCCTTACCACCTCCCTCTCAAGCAGCTTTAATTCAGATCTTCCAAATGATCTTCTTCTAACAATGAACATCATGATGGAATTAGCATGCTGACTGAAGTATCTAGGAAGTGGGGCTGCAGGCTTCATATAAATTTAAAACTCCACTCCTTTCCAGGATAAGTTATATCATGCATCTTTGTCTCATTCAGGAAAAACAAAAAAACCCCAAAAAACAAACTAGGGAGAAAAAAAAATCATGTCCAACAAGCATTTAAAGACAAGAACCTGCTGGCTCAGACATTTCTAGCTGTCTCCTTCCACTATGAAGGTGTATCTCTGTCAGCCTCCTGAGTTAAAAATGCCTCACAAGTCCCCTTACAGCCCCTACTGTGTGTCTTAAGATGTTAATTCCTTCACTTGAATTGCAAATAAGCTTCACAGGTTAAATTCTTCACAGTTAAACTCAAGTCTTGCATGCTAAACACTAAAGCTAGGAAAAAGTAATGTTTAAACAAATCTGGCAACTCTGCTTTGCATTACAGGTTTGATAGCTTAGAGTGCAAAGTTCTGGTCTAGCCTGCACTGTCTTTGTCCTTCACCCACCTACAGACTAGAAGAAACTGAGGCTCTGATCACAGAGTGCAGAAGATGCAGAGTATACTAAATGAATCTGAGAAGTACTGAGTTAATCCAGAGAGTTAAAGAAACCCAAACAAATAAACAGAAAGTGGCTTTTACTTCTGGCTTTTGAAGTAGCTGTAGTTTCATTTACTATTGTATTTTCTTCCTTTTTGCAAAATTTAGTACATTTATGCCAAAAGCTGTAGAGCCATGGAAAAGTATGGCATTCCTATATCCACAGCATTTTGATCAGAGGTGAAAACACTTTCCAAGGACTGTAATGAAACTATGGAAGTTGCCCTCATGCACTTTAAGGCCAAAAATAGTCTGCCAGTCTAGCTTCTCATTTATCACAAACCATAAATTTCCACATACATATCCTGGACAGCCCCCAGATTCAAGGAAGGTTAAAGTGCTTCACTCCTCAGGAGACTAGTCACTGCTGTTTTCCACATATGGCACACAGTTTAGAATGTGGCTGAAGCCCTTGGTACAGCAAGGAACTGATCAGGTGTGGCAGCTCTTGCATTCAGTTTTTGCAGGAAGATGCTAAGCTCCAGAAATAGTTTTTTAGCTGGGTTTCTTTAAGCTGTGCAGTCATGCTGTATCCACATTCATCAGTTTCCTTCCCAATTTCTTGTGCAAATTTCAGTTTTGACTGAACCTGATGGAGAACTACACGGTTTCAGGGAGATCTTGCACCTACAAGTATCACCAACACAAGTGGTAGGTAAAACAGCAAATCCATACTAATTACCTACTAAGAGCCTGGGCATGAGCTGCTCAGAGATGCTACCTGGAGCCCTGGTTGAGATCACTTTATAGGAAGGAAGACCTTTGTGGAAAGTAGATTCAGATATTATACAGAACAACTTGCCTTTCTTACACAGATATCCCAGCTTTTTACTAGTCTACTAAAATAACTATTTCACAAGTTAAGCTATGATGTGCAATGCTCAAACAGGCCAACACAGATTTTGCTGCCAATCACTTTTTTCCAGTGATTATTAGTACAAGGTTGAAACAAATAAGCATTTATCTTATCACCTCTTCCTTTGCACCTTCAGACTGAAGAATACAGCTAAAAATGAGTACATGGATGAAGAGCTGAATTAATCTCTTTTCTGACTTGTCCTGGCTCTGAAGAATGATTCTGTTTCTCACAGGGAACAGCACTATACTAACATGAGAATGATTTATTGTTTTTTTCTAAGAATTCTATTTGGAAACACTTTCCCTCTGTGCCTGATATGCATCATGGGAACAGTTAGACTAAACAAGAGATGTTTTATTACTCTTTTTCTGACCAAAAATAGCTAAGGACAAAATCCAGAAATTATACCCTGCTGTTCCAGCCAACAGGATAAGAGTTCTTTAGATACTAATGCCATACCAGATAATGTATGATACAATGGACTTCATTATATCTAACATACATCTTAAAAAAGAAATATAACTCTAGTCAACAAAACAAGACAGATTTTCCCATGTTCATTGGGAAAAAATTCTTCAAGCATTCAATCAGTCCTTTAAAGAGTATTTACCAAAAAAGTAGTCAAAGAATCAGAACTAACAGGATGAGTGTGATGGTGCTGTGTCATTTTACAGCAATGACACAGCATTTCTAAGGTGCCAACATTCCTAGTTACAAGTCACAAAACACTTTGCTTCTTTCATCATGAAGCACAACACTTCCAAATTAATATTGTCAAACCCATCACCTTAATGTACTAGGGACAAAACCAGACCTGGGCTGCTCCAATTTACTGATTTTAGCACCTTCATTAGTACTTGCTAAATGAGAAATGGGGCTGGCAGAGAGATTTACAGAACAAGAGAGCAGGCAACAGTTGTCATTACGTTTTCTAGAGCAATGCCATAACAAAATCAGAGCAGGACGTTAAAAACCCCTCTGCAATAAGAAGGAAGACAAAGGATTAAAAAGTCTTTATTTACAGCTATAGGCAGGAATCACTAAGAGGGGACTTGGGCACAACTCCCACATGGTGTATTTTGGGAAACCAGCTCCACAACCCCTACTGCCACAAATGGCAGCCACTGCAAAAAGTCTTAAGGCACAATGAAAGATGCTGAAACAGTGCATACCTCAGGGAAATTAAACTCTCTGCTTACTAACTTACAGCAAAATATCTGGTATCTTCCATCTGTTTGGGGTTGCTTAGGATACTGGAACATTGGTCAGTATCTTATCTGTATCCTTTCTGTAGACAATCTCTGCCATGGAGAGCTTTAAAAAACTGTTTTATAACGTTCTTCTGTGTACAACGTTCTTGTCAAATGAAGTTGTTTCCTTTGCACACAAGGCTGTGTACATCATGTAGCCAGCAAGAATGGCCTCTGATGCAAAAGCCACTGTAGCAAAGCACGGCGTTGTTGTTGCCATCTCATGTGCCTTTCACTGGGAGGGAAATACTACCAGCATAACATGTCCCTACACTTCCCCTTTGCAAAGTAAGACAATGGAAAGATCAGCAAAGCAGCCAAATTCACGTGACACTCAGAGGGAACCACGAAGGACTGTGTCTATCTCAAGCTGCCTGCTCCAGCAGTGTAGTCCTGAAGCCAAGGACAGTGTCTCCCTTCTCATCAATTTTCCCTTCTCAAATAAGGGGACAAGCACCGTGGAGTGGAAAGCCTACTGACAACTGGAGTTGTGCAATACAGAGAGAGCAAAGGAACTGCTAAGATCAGTCAGGTAGAATGGAAACATTTTTATCATAAAAGCCCTTCTGAAATTTTGATGACCCCTTCTTCCATGCTCAAATGGCCTGCTAAATGTGTCAGGCCTCATTTTTGAAATATTTATACTTCTTTTTTCCACACATTGCACAAACCAAGACTGGAATAGAGAGACTACAACTTATTTTAAGAATGGTTCCTCCTTTTAATGCAGTTGGAAGGAACTTTTAGAGCAGTATAAAACAAGCTGTGTCAGAATTCTGAAGTTTTAATACAAGAGAACATATCTTTTGTCTGATAAACCTCATGCACTCTAGAGAGTTTCACAATGAAAGGGCCATCCCTCCCTTAGATTTAGCTTACCTTACAACTCAGATTCTTACAACTCCTGCTTCTCTTGTACACTGTTTCCTTCCTGTTCTTCTAAACATAGAGCAGTCTGTTCTGCCTTTGTATTCAACTACATAGCTGCCCTTCCTGTCTCCTAGTTTCTAAAGACAAGTCAGTGCTTCATTTAAAGCTAAAAAAATCAAGACATTTTAAATAGCCTCACTAGTTAGAAATTTGAAGATACCTCACTACACTAGAGAAAGTTAGCTTTTAAGTATTACAGCAAAAAGCTATGCATGGGATTCTGTATCTCCATTTATTAATTGTTTTGGGGTTTTTTTTGAAGCAGCTGTCTAAACTGACTACCATGTATTTTTAAGTCAAAAACCAGACAAGATACCTCCTGAGGAGTACAACCACGGTCATAAAATACAAGTTGACTACTTTCTGAACTATAAATAAAGCTTTGAAAAAAATATATGGAGAACCATTGCTAAACATCAATGTCTAACTGAAAACTAATACTGTAATCCAGCAAAGACTCAACCACTTGACTTTCTAACAAAAACACTCTGTAACACAGGGGAGAAGAAAGCATCCCCCCCTCCAGCTTTTTCTGTATAATCCACTGTGCATTGCCAGAAGAGATTCCTATTCAAGGCTTCAAATTTTGATTTAGTCATCTATTGCATACTGTTTAATTTAAGGAGTAACAATCCCCCTATCATACTACACTTTATTTTCTCCCAAAGGATATGTTAGCATCACATATCCCCAAGTTCTTCACAGTTCATAGTAGGTTTTAGGAGGTAGCCTGACTGTCGAGAACATAATTAGACAGCTTCACCAGAACTGTAGCAGACGACACTGACACACCACCACGGCTGTAGCCTGCTGCTAACAGGCAGGAATGCAACATGCCTGTTTTTCAATCAGATGAAGGCTAGAATTGCTAAGGAGTACAGCAACTTCTGCCAGAGATTTTGAAATCTATCTTTTTGGCCAGAGTAAACAGGATTTGTACAAGGATTATGAGATAAACTACATATTTGTGCTAACTAAGGGAATGTTGCTTCATCCTTTAGACAAGTAAGCATATATTTACATAATGCTGTACATGAGACCCTTGGCTTAAAAAGCTTCAGTTAGCTTTTCTGTGTGTAAACCAAGGTGGTTCTGTTTTTATCAGCAACACAGAGCTGTATGCTGGTTATTTATAAAACACACATGAAGGTTCTTTAAGAACAAAGCTCCGTCTGAAGAGCCCGTGCACTACCTTGCACATTTGTATTTGTAGCTCACGCAGACACGCTGGAGATAAGAGACTCGGGACAAAGTCAAACATACTTCACATGTTTGGAGTTAAGCAAGGGATTTAGGAGAAGCACAAGCTGCTTTCATAAAGGGCAAATGCTATCTTAAAAAAACAAACACACACATTTTTAAGTCCTTTTCAAAGTGACAGACAGCAAATTAAACTTCCCAATTAAAAAAAAAAACCCAAACCCCTGAAAAAAAACCAACAATCCCCCCCCCACACCACCACTGAGACTGCTTTGCTTAGTTTGTGTCTATCATACATTCACATCTAGTAGGGGTCCTTATTTAATGCAAGTAAGGACAGATTAGGATTTTTAGTAGGGCTGTCAGCATTACTCATGCCTCTTCCAAATTAGTAGGCTCCTTGAAGGATCAATTCATAGATATTAAGTATCAGAACTAAGCCAGCTCTTCTAGCTAATAACTACATAATAATCTTATGAAGCCATCCATTTCTAACATGAGTAAGTCTTTCCTACACTTCCAGTACACAGTTCACACAGTACTATGTGAGCACAGCACTGGCAAACCTGCCTTGCATGACTGACTAGGATAGGCCTATATTCACCTTACCATAGTCATCCACTGACTGGGACAGAGGAAAAATACCTAAAGACTACTTTGGTGAAGAGGAACCTTCTGAAGCATCTGGAGCTGCTAGAAATCCAGAACCAGTAGTGATAACCAGACATCTCATTAGCGTTACATTTTCTAGTCTGTTATAGCTGAAGCTTACATAAAACCAGAGAGGCTGTAAATATGAATACACTTGGGCAAAGGTAAGCAGTTAGCCACCCAAACCCACAAGAGTTTACCAAAACACCTGGTTTAAAAGGTACTTACTGCATGTGTGTAACAGTTAGCAGCATGTTCATAGCAAGTGGGTTTGTAGCGGCTGTTTGCTGGAGCTGGGTGGTTCATGAACCTGTTGAATAATTAAGAAATATTTTTAGGAAAGTGAATAAGCCATCTCTTTATGAAGTGTCATGAGGGAACACCTCCAACCTAGTAGTGTTAAAAACAGTAAGCACAGACGTGTCAAAAGCAACTGTTATTTAAATTCTCAGTCCTCCCAGGTAAGTTTTCTTGACAGAAACATGCACTACATAAATTTCAGTCACGGTGGATGGCTGTCTTTAATCGAGACTCTGCATACAGAAGTCAGACCCTCTCTTTTCCAACAGCTTGGTCAGGTGAAGGACGAACCATTTCCTATTTAAAAAAGATATTATGGTCTCATGTTGCTTTTGAAATACGGACATCACCATAGCTGCCAAGGGCTAATCTTCTTGAAACTACAGCCACATTCCAGGTCTATGACACCTTGGAATAAACCAACTCAGACACCGACGGTTCAGTTCCTATAGCAAGCAATATTTGTGTTTGGAATCTTAGATGGTTTGGATTTTTCTTCAAGGCTAATGCTATCTTCTGTCTGTAACTAAGACCCAAGGTATGCAGGGATGAAAGGACATCCTAATGGTTAATTCTGAAAAGGAAACATTTCGAGAGCCTTGCCATAGACATTGAATCTTTGTCCCTTAAGACTTTTCAAACATTACCTACCAAACAGCCACACCAAACAGTCTATGCAAGGCAAACCAAGTGGATGAAACTTGAGAAACTTTTGGAAGAACTTGACAATACCAATGTTGCATTTAACTATTCTTAAAAAACCAAACACTTGAGTTGTTTCTGTGAAACCACACAATTTCCATCTGTGTATGAAAACCTCTAAAAGACAGCAAAGATTTACAGGTAACCAGACAGTGAAACCAAAGTTATGAACAACTCCAGCTACAGTGCCGGGTATGTCAGCCCAGCACAGCCTACTCTCACACAAAAGCGATTCTGTCACTGATAAATTCCTGTTTACTCCAGACTACTATAGAACTATGCGGTGACAGGTATTCAGCGAGCCAGGAACGGGTTCACAGCAAATACAGGACCCATATGTATGTTCAGAACTGAGAGCAGCTTTGTCACCCAGATTTATATAAAGAGCTTGTTAGAAAAATTTTGGTCCTCCTCATGTCCCTCCTGGTTTAAGTTGAAACCAGTCCTATTTTTTTTTTTAATGAGATCCATAAAATATTGGCTGAACTCAAACCAGGGAAAAACAATCAACCAACCAAAAAAACCCAACCAGAACCTAATAGTTTGAGTAAGCAATCCCAGATTTCTGGGTTGTAAGATACTTTCTTTACAAATCATTTAATAAGTCAAGTCAAAACAATTTTTTTTCTAAAGTGATACAGGAAAATTTAACAGCACTGGTAAAATAACTCAGTATCATGATCTCTCTCCAAATTATGGCAATTTCAAAAACCAGTTTCAACTATTACTAACACAAAAGATAAGAAAATTATTAATTTAATTCACAGACATAAAGTATAAATGGCTGTTAGCAAAGGAATAATTCCACATTGTTAGAAAAAGGTAATTCTTTTGTCAGTGACAAATGACACCTTGCTCTCATCCCCAGGAGGATGATGACATTGCAGTCACACACACAGGCTGGCAGAACATTTGGAAAATGATTTTGTTGCCCAGTGTGTACAGGTCTTCAACAGCTGCTGAAGACCATCTCAGCATCCTCTGCAGATGGAACATTCAGTTTCCTCGGTTTTGCTTCCAAGTTAGGAAAACATTTAAAAATAAAAGCTTCTGTTGGCTCAGCTGAACAACCAGGATTAGACTGCCCCTGCCCAACTCCATAAATTTAGTCATGGGAAACCTTTCACTGATTGCATCTAAAATATTACTACATTTCTTCAAAGGCCATGGTGGTACCTTGGAAGTCTCACAAGTAGGAAATAAATTTAAAAAACAAACAAAACTAACGAACTTAAAGAAATAATGATATCCTCAGTATTAGCTTTACAATTTTTGTTGTTCCAAATTTCTATATAAGATAATATCGTAATCTAAAAATCTATAAGTAATTGAAGGTAGCCTGCTAATGGGATCTTCTGTTATCTGTTAAAGGACTACTTTTAATTTTTTTTCCTTTTAATTTGTATTTATTTCATAGAAAAGATACTGGATTTTGCTAAAGCAATCACAACAGAGCCTGTGATAATGTTAGACTTTAGACAGAATTATGAACAAACATTTCAGAAGTCCATTTATTAGGATAAGCATAAGCCCACTAATTTAAGGACACTGTAATTAGCAGTAAAACAGAACACAGAGGCATCAACAAAGCCATCCTTTCTCTCTTGTCCGCACAAAGCGCTGGGGTTCGTGCCAGCGCGCGAGGGACGCGCACGTTCCTTCATCTGCGTGGCACCTTCAGGCTGGCAAAACAGACAAGCATCAGGTTTCTGAAAGCTTCACAGTTACAAAACATTATTTCTAAATAAATAAATTCCAAGTATTTAACTTAGAACAAGAACAGAACTGGTTAGTAACACAGCTGTTGAGCAGAAAGCTTTACTGGACTCCTCCTGGAGAGTTCCAGCAGAGCTCCAGCAGACACGCGGTGTGAATGGTGGGACTGCCCTGTGCCGGGACAGGAGCTGGACTCCATCCTTGTGGGTCCCTTCCCGCCCTGTTGGGACTGCCCTGTGCCGGGACAGGAGCTGGACTCCATCCTTGTGGGTCCCTTCCCGCCCTGTTGGGACTGCCCTGTGCCGGGACAGGAGCTGGACTCCATCCTTGTGGGTCCCTTCCCGCTCTGTTGGGACTGCCCTGTGCCGGGACAGGAGCTGGACTCCATCCTTGTGGGTCCCTTCCCGCTCTGTTGGGACTGCCCTGTGCCGGGACAGGAGCTGGACTCCATCCTTGTGGGTCCCTTCCCGCTCTGTTGGGACTGCCCTGTGCCGGGACAGGAGCTGGACTCCATCCTTGTGGGTCCCTTCCCGCTCTGTTGGGACTGCCCTGTGCCGGGACAGGAGCTGGACTCCATCCTTGTGGGTCCCTTCCCGCTCACAACGCCCGAGGATCAGCAATACCTCACCCATCGCCCTCACCTACGTGTTCATACCAACACCAGCATCACCACTAGCGGGCTTTGGCAGGAGGGGAAGAGTTAGACTCTACCTCTGCCTTAAAGAGAAGGTTTTCACAACAGCCCATATAACAGCGCTCTATGTTCGACCTTCCTGCCCTCTCCTTTCCGCAAGGTACCGGCTGCCACAGCCGGCAAGATCCAGACAGCAAATGCTGAGCACATCGGCTCGGGTCACTACCCACAGACAACACTCCCAGTAAAGCAAAGCCTCAGTTATTTCCCTAAGCCCCTTTTTGATACTGTTTACAAACATTATCAGGAACAACTTTAGAGGAAGGATCATTTAAAAAGTGGCTGAATAAGGCAATAATTCCAGCCAACGCTTCCCCTGAGTTTGTTTCATTTCCAGTTTGACAGTTTGTGTTTAACACCCTAAGAAATGGACCTGAAGTTTAAAAATAGCTGCTTTGTGATGCTACACTGAAGTACTCACCAAAACCAGGAGAAATTATTTTCACACATACTGTTAAAAAAGTCAGCTGTGTACTCCTGTAGTTATGTATACATATGATATTGTGATATAAAGGCAGAAGAATTTGGTTGCCGACTTATTCATAGTCTAGAGGGAAAAACTGTTCTGTTCTTTCTTAAAGATAAATAAATATTTATCTTTAATAAATAAATAAAAATATTTTTAAAAAATAAATAAATATGTATCTTTAAGATCACCATCACCAACATCGGATGCTTTTTGTTTTCTTTCACACAAATACTGCAGCACAGAGACATTGGTTTTCCTCCTACCTACAGGTCAAGTTTGCCTCTTCTGAAAAAGATAATTAAGGAATATAATCTTGCATTCCTAAAAGTGGAAACTCGATATACAGCATTCAGGTGCTATTTACTCCTTCACAAAGGTTCTATATAACACAACCATTAAGGTTATTATCAAAGACAGGTTATTATCAAAGTTGATAAGGTCTCACTGAACTGGACTACAATTTACAGGAAACATCTTTAAGTGAAGCTTTTTGATTCTCTAACAAATCTCTAATGCATTCTTCAATAAGAACTCCAGTGAAAGTGGAGTCATTTAACCAGGGGATATGCACCATTATCTCACAAGAACACATAAATACTTCTCCATTTAAGATACTGACAATGCAACATCTCTAATATAAAACAACTCCTTCAATACCAGAATTTGAAATTTCTGAAATTAGCAAACTAATAACTACTTGCAGCCAGTCATGAGATCAAAATGCTTTTGCACTGAACTGAGTTATGAGCTCATTTTCACAATTTAAATGCATTCTTAAAGCTCAAGAACCACTTGAGGCCAAGGAAGTCCATAATTTCACAGCACACAAACAACTTTCCTTGACAAGCACATTCCCAATGTAAGTGGAAAAGGGGAATTGAGAAAGCCATCTGACAATTTAAAACAAGGGAGAAGAACTCATACCCTCCCTTTACACTACTTGATCTTTAAACACTTCAGATATTTAAAATGTTAAACATATGGACTGATCCATTCTTTGTGAGACCCCAGGTCTCAAAGTTCCTGTTCATGTCCAAGGAGCAAATGCTCTATGTTTCACAGCGAGTCCAGAATTAAGGCATCACAGTACCTGGCAGAAAGGAGGGAGAAAATCTGTGGGGGTTTTTTAATGTTGTGTCTTTGCATGCAAACTCTACTTTATAATTTATTTTTCTAAGTCCTAAATCTACTGCAAATATTTGTCTGGAATCTTTCTGGTATCGCAGCGATCTTATACCCAAAACTGCAGAAGAGAACAGCACCTTCAAACCTTGCATTATTTTCAATTCCCATCTGCTGAATGAGTTATTTTTTGAAGCATAATGTAAAATGTCAGTAAAAACAGCAAGCACTGATAATAGCCCCAAAGATCTGAATTTTTTAGTCTTCTCAGGAAGTACATTCCCTTGATTCAGCTCAAAAGGCCTCATACTTCCTTTTACCAGCTTAAATGCACATTACCCCTTTTTGCATCTTTTTTTTTCTTGTGCTTTCCAGCAGCAGCAGAGGCCATTTAGACCTAATAAGTCATAAATAACAGCATTATGAGAGACTGCAACAAGGTGGGGATAACTCCACAGAAACAGCAGCAGCGTACTTTAAATGGGGTTACGTATTTAGATAGCAGCAATTGGTATGTTGTTTAGGCTCTTTGTTTTTGAGAGGAAAAACAGAGAAAACAACAAATCACAACCAAGTCAGAATAGACCAGCACTGCATTTTCATGATAACTGTAAGAGGAAAAAAAAATGGTTTATAAAAAGCTTGATTTCTTTGGCCAAATTGTCAGATACTTCCTCTCTACAAATTCAGCCCATTCCGTTCAAAGTAGAGCTGTATTTCTCTGGATGAGGCATCTTCCTTCCTGGATTAGAAAATACCTAGTTGTAGTTTGTAACTCTCCACATAATCTTTATTAACACTGAACAACTGAACCACAGAAATAATTCAGCTCAGTACAGAAGTAGGCCACTTATTTGGAAATATCAGTGAAATCACATGCTGTGTATAGGTTCATGTACTCACAGCATGATCCTAAAGATAAAATAAAATCTGCAATACTCTGAGAATCCATTAACAACTGTGGTATCCTACGTAGATTAGGTCATGCATAAAAGTGCCCACACTGACCTCCCAAAAGACTCCTCAAGCTTCTGGCAAGTATGAAAGGTAAAATTTCAAGTGAAAAGTGGGGAGGGAACAGAAGTCACATCAGGTGCTGCAGCACATCTGAGCTCAGGGGCAGCATAACAGCCGGCATAACAGCCTAGGTGTGGGCCATTACAGAAACCAGGTCTGGCCACCCTTGTATTTCTCTCTTTGCATTTTATTTCCTTTTTAATACTTAGGCTTGGGTTTCTTGAGCAAGCTGGTAAAAGCAGAGGCAGGCAGCCCTACAGCAGTGTACCTGCTGAGGGAAACCATTGTAGAAACTGGTCTTAAGTGGGAGACAGACTGTCACTCAACAGTTGCCGGCCTTGCATCTCCACTGTGAGCAGCTAAGGACCTGAAGCCCACACAGATTTGCATTGTTGTCACCCACCCCTGTGAATATGAGCAGCATCTTCAACCCGCCCCGAGAGACACCTGAACAAAGAGCCCCAGCGCTCTGCAGAGGGCCCGGCAGACAGAAGGGCCGGGGCAGCCGGCAGCCGCCTTGCCCAGCCCAGCCCGGCGGTGGGCAGCGGGCGGCCCGGGGCTCGGGAGCCACAGGTCGGGCGGGGGAGGAAGCGCGGCGGGGGCTGTGAGACCCGGCCGGATGCGTGAACCTTCACCCGCTTAAAGGAGGGGAAGAAAGAAAAAAATGAACAGATGAAAGACATGCAGAGCTCCCCCACCCCGCCCCGGCGGGACAGCTCCGCTCTCCCTGCCCAGCAACGGCTATGCCGCGGGCGCTCGGCCCCGGGGGCGGCGACCGGCGCCTCAGCAGCGGGGCCGCGCGGGGACAGGCGGAACCGGGCGGGAGGGCGAGGGAAACCTCGGGTACCCTCAGCCCAGCCCTCGCACGGCCCCGAGCTCCGCCGCGGCCACCCGGGGCCCGCAGCCCGGCTGTGAGGGGAGCGCGGGGGCAGCTGTGAGGGGGTCCCATCCCTCCGGGAAGCCCCGCCGCGAAGGAAGGAGACGTGGGGAGTCCCCGCCGGGGGAAGGGGCGATCTCACCTCCTGAACCTCTCTTGGAGCCGCCGCATGGGTTCGGGCCGCCCGCCCCGGCCGGGCGGCGGGCAGGGGGTCGGGACGGGAGGCTGCGGGCGGCTCCTGAGGCGGCGAGGGCCGGAGTCCGGGCCCTCATTGGCGTGCGAGCCGCCGCGGCGCGGAGCGACGGCCAGCGCCGTCCGTCGGTGAAGCGCGGGAACCCTGCGGGCGGCCGCTTTAACCGGCTTCTCGGCTGCTCTCAGCCCGCCTGGCCCGCGCTTCCCTCCGCCCCGGCCCGCCCACAGCGGCCCGCCCCCGCCGCGGCAATGGCGGAGGGGAGGTGGCCTGGCCTGGGCCGTCTGGGGAGGGGAGGTCCGGGCTGCTGGCGGAGGCCGCCCCGCCGCCGCGGAAACCGCTGCCCCGGGAGATGGGGGCTCGGGGTGGAGGCGCCGGGCGGGGGCCGGGAGCCGCGGCCTGGCCGCGGGGTCTCACTGAGGGTGGCCCGGGCCGAGGTGGGTTTCCAGGCCCGGAGAACGAGAGCAGCAACAGCAGGGTCGGGGGCTGAGGGCTCCCGGAGGACCCGGAATGCAGCTCCATCCCTCGCAGCCCTGGGAGGGGCAGCCGCAGTTTGACAGCACCGAGTGACTGGAGATTGCGGTTGAATCGCCATTGTCTCAACACGTTCCCCCAAACAACCAGAGAGCCGCGGACCCTGCGATTTTAACATGTCTAATTTTAAACTGGAGAAGCTGAAAAAGCCCTTCCACAAGGGATACGGCATAGGCTGACCAAGGCATGGGGCACCCGGGGGTCCCCTCACTGGCTTGCCCCTGCAAAGGGGACCCTGCCCAGCGTGGCACAGCAAAACACTCTTCCAGCAAAGCCGTGGCTCTGCTGTCACATGAAGCTGCACATGGAATAATTTACTGGGCTCTAAATCGAGGTTACAGTGGCTAGGCTGCTCCTGATAACCTGGCTAGCTGTCTTCCCAATTCCCCGAGCTGTAAGCCATAATCTTATCTATTCAAACCAAGCCTTTCTAAGCAAATGTTATTTTACATGAGTAAAGAGATTGTCAAACATGTTTCCATAAGATGAATGTGGTGTTGCCTTGTATAGTTCAAATCATGGCATGAATTAGGAGAATATTAAGTTTGATTCAAGTTTGTCTTCTAATCTCAGATCTTGTTTACAATGGGATTTTGAACAGTTCAGCCCTCCACAAAAGCAATTGTTATAGGCACACCAAAGCAAACCACCGGTTTAGACAAATAAACTATATCCGACATCAACATCTTTTATAGGCCTGAGACAGGTGACGGGGATTTGCTGAGTGCTGCTGCCAGGGTTTGTAAGTGACCTCCCAGCCGAACGTGCCACCTCTGCCAGGTAACCACCTCCACCACAGGCAGCGGAAGGAAGTGTGAGTGTTATGACTTGGCTGGCCGTCAGGCTAAATCTGACTTTTCGTGGCCCTCAGTCCCTTTTACTGAGGCTTGCTCCATGCCAGGCGTGAGCAAACGATCGGGTGGTAACAGCTTTGTAAAGTGCCATGGCAAGACGTGCCCCTCGGTTTCTCTAGTTTCAGGATGGAATGAGCTGTTCTGGTACGAACTGCAGATTTTGGCCTCCAACAGGACTTGCTGCAAGGATGGCTGGGGCTGGGCCAGGAGACCACTGAAGACAGTCGGTTACTTAGCTTGGCTCAAATGGAGGGTAGGGCTTGTTGCTGGAAAGGAGAGCTCCTGAAATGCTGAGCCAAGCTAGTCTGCAAGAAACACTTCCATTAATCTCAGTGAGATATCACTGTTAAGTTGGTACAGTCTGTCATCTGATTTAACAGTGTCACTGCTAATAAAGTTTCCTATTGCTTGTGTTATCTGTTAATGCAAAAGGAGCAAAGTTTGACACCGCTGAAGAACCCAGCCACACACAGAGCTGCATTTGAACACCTGAAGTCTCAGCAGTATCCCAATCGCATGGCTTTGTTTTGAGGTCGTCCTTGTGGTGGCACAGCTACCTTCCTTTGCAATGCCACATGCCCATCCTTGCATTTCTCTGTGACTGCCCCAATAGTTCGCTCTTTCAGGTTGTAAAAATGTTCAGGAATGTGTGATGTTACAGACACCCTGACTGGAAGGCTGGCTTCGTCATGCTTTGGTAAAGAGCTGGACTGACTCCTGTAAAATGAATCTGCTGAGACCTTCAAAGGTGCCCACAGAGACATTGCATTCCGTCTCCATCTTCTCTCACTCCCTCTGCTCCTCTTTGGCTGTTCTGTCTCTTCCCAAGCCACTCTCATTTTAATTTCCTTCCCTGCTGCCTTTGACATTTGATCTAGCCTCTACCAGCAAAGGTGTCACAGAGAGGTTTTTTTCCTTATAGTTTTCAAGGTCTGTTTTTCCACTTTTGTTCTGTGATCATAGATCTCACAATTTGTGAGATCTTTAAAACAGCAACTGGTGTAGCTTCCTGTTACTGGAGCATCAAAGATTTACAGATTCAGGATAATGTTAAAAAATCGCTGTTTCAAACTTGTTTATTTTGAATAAAAATGGTAACATTCAAATCATAAGCCTTGACCGAGAGGAACCATGTTAAGAAGACCACCAACCATCATGACAGCAGTGATGGGAGGAAGATTTTGAACTGAATGTCTGTCTCTTAAGGATACCACTAAGTTACTCACCATGTGAAACCAGTCTTGACCAATAATATGTTTTTAGTACCAGTGACTCTTGAACTAATTTCTGTAATTGCTTTTTATGATTAATGAATCAGAGTGCCTTAAAAAAATCACAACGAAAGAAGCCCCTTATTATGGGCCAAGTAACTATTAAGTCTAAATCCTAAAAATTGGCATTAAGCATAGAAAATTAAGGAAGCAAAAACTCCTTAGTTTGATTACTTATTTACGAAGTATGAAAGGACAAAAACTCTCAAATACCCAATGTCCATTGATTTAAAAATGTTCTTAAGACTAGAAATATGTCATAGTGAGCTCAGCCAGAAATGTATTTTAATAGATGAGTCAGGGTTACTCAGAAGATGCAAGAACTTTCCTTACTGAATGCATCCCCAGACGCACTACCACATCGTGCAGCAATGTATTGAAAATGAACAACCAAGGGCTTGTTAATGAGAAATTTAACTGATTATTTTTTCACTGGGCAAAGAGAATTTAGTTCTGATCAGGGCTGCGAGGTATTTGTAAGATGGATTATCCAAAATGAACTGGGCAATCCCAGTTTGATACCTAACAGACACCCATTTGGCACCTAATGGAGGTGTTTGCGTAGCAGATCTGTTACTAACCGCAGTCCTTGTCAGTCTCAGCAGTGAGGTCGATGCGTACACAAGCTATGTGGTTTGCCCTTATTATTTCTAGGTCAGATTTTACCCATGCAGAGTGGCCTGCTGGTCCTTCATGGGCACTATCTACTTGTCTAGGGATGGAGGAGTTTGTCCTCCTGGACTGTTTATGAGCATTAAATTGACACATGCAGACATATGTAACTTCTGAATCAAGACATCAAATATTATTTTAGGATTACGCAGATAGGGACACAAAAGTGGGGCCTGTAGTTTTCACTGCATTGCAAAATTGCCTTGGCTTGCACAAATCTATCAAACAAATAGGCAGGACTTGCTGAAAGCTTCCTTTTCCCCACCCAAGATGAAATTTTAAGTGCCACATGAGATGCCAGTGATGAATGAAATTCTATCAAGAGGTTATATTAATAAAACTAAACATCTCACACAGAAGCTGAGTTTCATCTAGCTGTTTGGCACAGGCAAGTTCTTATTATAAGCCCACACAATAACTAGCCTCCTGATTTGTTAAACAGATAACAGAAGAGAACATTTGTAAGCAGCCCCGTGGTTGTCAGAACGGATGTACTGGTGACAAGACATGGCTAGTGTTCCCAGGTACTTACTTTTGGGGGTTGCCAGTGGTGACAGGCTGACTTTGGAGGCAGCAGGGCAGCGTGCTCTGGCTCAGGAAGCTCTTAGGCAATTTAGGGCAGGAGGGAGACAAGCTGAGCAGCACAGAGCCCTTAATGAGGCACGGGAAACAAGTCTGACAGGCGAAACTCCTCTCCACTCCCTGTCCATGCGGGAGAATAAATCAAGCACTTCTGGTAAATAAAGGTGGAGAAAATACTCTTCTTTTGACTTCATAACAAACAATATGAGGATCTAGCCTTCCTCTCCTAGGGGTGTACATGATAACGGAGGAAGGTGATGATTTCACTAAGGTTTGATTTAGAAGCTTTAGAGGTAAAGCTCTTTCCCTTCCTTTGATTTAGAGAACACACTCTGAAGTAAGTGCGGTTGTAACTGAGCGCCTGCTTCAGACGTGTGTGTGGCTATGGTAGAAGGCCAGAATAAACCAGTTCCATGTTTAAATGCCTGCCCACAGGCAAAGCAGACTATCTTGAATCAATGTTTATGACATTGACATGAACAACTTTTACCCACCTTTCTTCTTCCCACTGTTGGGTTTTTGCTCTGTGAATGTGTCTGCCGTCTATAGTCACTCTTAATACCTCATTTTTGACATCACAATCAATGAAGTGAAATAAGCTGTTACCTAATGGGTCTGACATAAAATCCATTTAAGTTAACAGAAAGACTCTCATTGTTTCCTATCAGCTCTAGGTCAAGCTTAAAATGAACAGAGGGGGTGGAATTTAGCCTGTCATTTGTCATCTGAGAGGAAATGATTTCTACATCCCATTTGGACTGCTTAAACATTTTAATGCTTCAGATTTTAAACATATTTAGCAAAAGAAAACAAATTGATTTCTTGTCAGTGGTTAAATGGTTGAAATTTTATGCTAATTGGATAGTCTCTCAACTTGAGATTTTTAAGGTAAGTTTGCTTGAATGATATTATTTTTATAATTGTATTTTAGCTTAAAATGATACTTAGTTTTCTCAACATTTTAGGAAAAAAAACAAATACAGGAGATAAAGATGAATGGAAGTCAGTTGAGTTGTAGAGGTGCCTGGCTGCCCTGCCTGGGTCATGAAGCACGGGCAGGCTGTGAACTCACTTTGTCCTTTCTGCCAGCTACACATGGGGCTTTCTCATAAAGCATCCTGCAGTGCCTGGAGGAGAGAGAACTGCCTGGAGCCAAGTTCCATTGGGTAAATAACCACCTGCACTGGGTATGCCGTTGCTTGGATGCTTGTGGCTAGATCCTGCATTCATGGGATGGAGATGGATGCTTGCCATAACTAGATATAGATGAAATTGTACTAGTGACTGAGAATCCCAAAGGTGCCCTTTCTCCAGCCACTGCCCAGACCAAAGCTCTTCCCTGTGCAGGAAGATTTCCATCATTGCAGCATCGCCATGTCAAGACTCTTGCCTCTATCCAGTGCTCTGGAGCTGGGGCTGAGCTACACCTTACACAACTTACAAAAGAAGCTGGAGGTCCATAACAAAACCAAAACTGGATCAAATCTTTTGTAACAAGTGAGTGGGACCTTAAATGGAGATGTTGTTTGTACTCACCACTTTGCTGCTAAGGAGCAGAGAACAAATATTTGTACAACTGCCTTCACAAATCCAGTTCACATAAACCTGCTGCCCTCCATGCAAAAAAAAGCTGCCAAAAAGCTTGGCTCTTCATTAAACTTTGCTGCAGGTGATAAACGTGCCTGCCTTCAAAAGCAGCCCTGCACTCATCACTGAACGTGGCTTGACAGGAATGAACCAGCCGTTCTGCCCGGCTGGAACGGCAGATCCTCAGCTGGTCTCCAGAGCTGCGAGTCCAGTGCAGCCAGTGGAAGCCAGGGAGAGCGGCACAGCTTCACAGCCCAAATCCTGCTTTTTCTATTGAAATGTAAAAATGCAAACCAAGCAGGCCAGAGCCTCTGCTTTGGTCACAATTTACCCACTGTAACTAGGGTTTGAGGGAGGAGGGATGGAGAAAAGCGTCGTGAAATGACCAGCTCTGCTCATCAGCACGTCAGTCTTAGCACCTGTGAAGCACTGATCCGTCTGCATGGGACTGTGTCCCAGTCATCAGCAACTGGTTTGGAAGCTTTGTGAGGATGGTCCCCACCCAGGGGTTCCCACTGACCCCACATACACTGTGCAACCAGCTGCCAAAAATGGGCTGGTCGCATCGTGGGCTGTGGTGTGTGTACACCAACTGGACATTTGTGCTTGCTGGAGAGAGAGTTCCCAGCTTGGAGGGGAATGGGATGATGCCCATCCTTTCTCCAGTGTTCACACAGAGGAGGTGTCAAAGCTGTTTTTGTTGTCAAAATCAGGCATGATAGCAGGGGACATAGCCTGAGGTTGAGCTAACACATGGGAATGTGGGCAGCCACTCTGCATGCCTGTCCCAGGGAGCTCTGCCAGCTCACCTCCAGCCCTGACCTCACGTAGCCCCTGTTATTCCAGCTCCTGAGGCCAGCTCTGAGCAGCAGCTTTGTCCTCAGTGCAGGAGAATGGTTTGTTTTGACAGCAGGATAATTAATGTGCCTCATCTCCATAGCTGTAAAATCCCCAGGGAGACAAGGCGTGTATAATTTTTACTGTGTCACAGCTAGGTGAGCATAACACAGTATTCCTGCTCAGGGATGGCCATGCTTAGCTACCTGACTGTAAAAGCTGCAGCTGTTTCCTTCACCTTACAGTGGCAAAGCTGGTGTCTGTTAAACATCCTACTTGGAAAAATAATATCCATCTCCCCAGAGAGGCCACAGGCAGAAACTGTCAGCTACAGCAAACTTTTTTTGTGACATGATCAAGGAAATTACAATCCCTTTTCTTATGCTGGGACTTCAGGCAGCATTTAAGGAGTGAGCCCTGTGTTCTGCTGCAAGGTAGTGAAGCTCTTTTTGTTATACAAAATGGGTTAAAACCAGTGTAGGCTAAAGCAATCCTAAAGCAAAGAACCCCTTGGCTAACGGCAGAGCCTGCCCTGTGCAGAGCAATCCCATCCTGGTGCAGTGTCACTGCGAGACTCCTGTTGTGATTTAAGGCCTAAAGGAATCATATATGAATATACATGCCTGCATGTGGCAACATTCACATTTACATGTGGCGGCTCCATCCAGATTTTACCCTAATTTCATAACCAGTAATGACTATCTATTCCTTCTTGGCTCTCCGTGTAGCTGAACCCTTCAGTTCTGGTTTGGTTAAAAGCAGCAGCAGGGAAAGGTTTACTGACACTTCTCTCATATTTCACATTATGGTTTATTTCTTGTTCACTTCACCAGCTATTTCTGCTAATAAGCTGCAAATATAAATACAGAGGCATACTTTTTGTGTGTCTATTTGATACTGATAGAATAATTTATCTTTCTTATAGATTCTCAATTATATATTGGCTTCTGTTTTGTGCTGCACAACATTGACATAAGAAGGAAACGTTTGCCATTACAGCCCTTTGCAAACACAGTTCTCTTCCAAGCTTTCCATCTTGCTACTAAATAAATATGTATGCAAGATAGCATGTGTGTATTACTGCAAGACTATTATTGACACAACATCCAAACTTACACTAATTCTAATATATAGCTTACACAGCAAACATTTTCTGAGCTGCAGTGCATCTTCTATACAGCTGTGCACACCACCTCCAGGACCAGAAACCCAAAACATAAAGTAGAGACCAAACCTGGGTTCTTCCCCCCAGACCATAAGCATTCAAATGAAGTGCCTCCTCACCTTCAACTTTCTCAGGATTCCAACCAAGATCTGGTTTTTCTCTGGAGGTGCCCATCCCTGTCCCGACTGTGAAAGCAGACTGGATTTCCAATTGGGCACTCAAGTTGGTAAAAAGAGAGGAGGAGTATTTCCATGGCCATGAGCTTGGCCTTGAAATTGACCCCATAACACTGGTTCTAAAAGAAGTCATCTCACCCAACAAAGAAGGTAGAATAAGGAAAATTTTCAGTTACCTGAAAGGCAACACGATGCCTGGCCAGTTTTGAAACTTTTTGGTAAAAGACCCTTCCAGCTGAGTTTTTCAACCGCTGACCAATACTTTGTGTTCCTTTACAAGCTCCTGCAGCCCGGGGGTACTTAGTCACAAACCATCACTCCAGGAAAGCAGCATCACCTGGCCCTGAAGTGGAGTCACATCCCAAACAGCGTGAGCACGGGACTGCAGCCCGGCAGCGCTGCCAGGTGCTGGGCTCTGTCTCCGCGTCACCCACGGCTCATCCCTGCACGTGGGCACAGGTCAGAGCCCACACAGCCAAGGAACAGACCCATGGGGAGGCAGTCGGGCAGCTCCAGGTACCCCTCTGTCTGCCCTTGGGAAAGAAGAAAGCCCCAAAATCAGCATCTCCTGACCTCGTTCCGTTCTTACTGCCATTTCTATTTAGTGGCTTTTCTTCCATTTTGCTTGTGTGATTGTGGTACCAGTTCAGACCCAGCTCCTGGAAGCCTTGCAAAGATGTACAGATATCGCAAACATCCGTGCGTGTGTTTTTCTATATGGGTACATACACACATAGAGATGGGTCACCCATGGTTTTCCATCTAGGTCTGACTGCAGAAGCGATAGAGAGGGGAGCAAAGACTTGGGGTGATTTATACCCACTGAAGAGCTGGTCTATATGTTGCAACATACCTCCTGCAAAGTAAACATGGCCTTGCATCATAAACCATAGGTTGGAGCCAAAAAATAGCTCAGCTGGAAAAGTCACAGAAAAAGGGGAGCACAAGCCTGTTCAGGTAAGAGAGCTCTGTATCTAAAAACATGTCCTGACATATTCACAAGAGGCAGCTAGGTATTTTTGAAGATGACTTTTTTTTCCCTGCAACTCCCCAATCATCTGAGCTCATTAAAATGAAGACACTCTAATTTCCAGGAGGGGCCAAGGGGGAAAGGTCAATAAAGGACTTATTTGTATGTCGATTCTCAAATTCCAGCGAGAAGAACAGCAGGGTTTTCATTAGGCCACCCTCAAATGATAAATTACTGCACTGTCAAAAGAAAGTAGGACTGCTCTTACCTTATATGCAAAAGGCAGTGAGAGAAAAGACCTGATGATTTATAGCTTGTGTACAATTCTGCCTTCTGTGATGCACCAGTCATTGCATAGCTCTGCCAGAAATGAGATCCCAGGTCGACGAAAACAAGGGTCTTGTTACCAGCAGCTGGCCCTGGCTGGGTAAGGAGCAGCCAGAGCTGCTGTCTCAGTAGTGTTACACATCCCCTTTGCACGGGACATTTTGTGGGGGTTACCTCCACAGCACCCCACTTCTGAAGGTACAAAGCTACTCAGAGAATGAAGTGCTTAGCCAGGTACAAACGTCTTCAAAAGAAGCAATGAAGCTATTTTTATTATTGCACCAAACTTTAAATAATGCAATAAATCCCCGGGAACCCAGTGAAATCTCTGCTGAACAGGACACTCAGTCTCTTAGGAAGAGACTGAAGTTTTAAGTCCAGAGCTGTTGCTTGCCACTTTGTATGTCATGGATAGACATCAGAGGAAAACAGTCTGATTAGACAAATTATTTTAGTTCAAATTCAAACAAATGCTTGATTTCATGTAACCCATCACCACCTGAAAAATGCCATCTGTCCACTCCAAAGCATCCTGACTGATGACTAAGAAAAAACAGCACTCGAGGCCCTGGAGAGGAAAGCACAGTGGCGTGCCGTGCCTCCCAGGCGCAGGCTCCAGTGACGTGGTTTTAGGGTGTTCACGACTGTAACTGCCTTTGCCTCTCAGGAAAGCTTTTCTCAAATCCACGGGTTGGTCTGAGGACCAGGACACTGCCTTTTAACAGTTAATTAGCTGGAGCAATTAGTGGTCATGCTGTTGTACAAGGAGCAACAAAGGGAGTATGAGAGGCAGAGAGCTGCTTGACCTGAAAGCGGAGCCGGATGGCAGAAGCGCCCCGGCAGCACATCCAGCCGCCAGATCCCCTCCTGACGCAGGCGCTGAAGCGTGGCAGCCAAATGCTCATCATGGTTGTACCCATGCAAACCCAGACCTTCCCTCCCACACTGCACTTGCACTCATGTCACCCCTGGGTATTTCCACTGAAATCCCATTGAATTACCTCGAGTAACCTCTTGCTCACAGCAGGGAAAGGGAGAGCAGAGCACAGCCTGCTGCTCTGGAGCTGGTCCACGGTCATGCCCAAATTCCAGGCAGCAGAATCTGGCCCCTACAAATCCAAAAACTGGAGCATGGAAAGACCAACTACTTTTGGGGAGACACAGAGCACAAACAGTGGGCTGTACCTGTATCCCAGAACGTGTTTTTTGGAAAGATGATGTTTAGGGCAATAGTTGCTTTACACAGTTAACTGTCAAATCAACTACCCCATCCCATAAGCTTCTGGAGAAGAGAAAGGGGGTGGCAGGAGGTGAGGTGAATGTGATGGTTTCCCTTGGCCAGCAGCCAAATACAGGTGCTCACTCACTTCTCCCTCCCTCCCCCAGGGGGTAGGGGAGGGAACTCGGGGGCAAGGGTAAGGAGACTCATAGGTTTAGATAAGAACAGTTTAATAATTAAAATAAAAATTAAGATAATAATAATATTAAAATAATAATAATAGCAATAAAATATGCAAATGAGTGACACCCAGTGCCATTGCTCAGCACCCACTGACCCAGCCCGGCCCGTTCCCAGAGAACGATCCCGGAGCAGCGACAATCCCGACCCGAAACCGCAATCCCGGGAGAGCCAGAGCCCGAGCCAGAGCCAGCGAGGAAGAGCCCCTCATGGATCTCCTGCCCATGGGGGACAGGAGATGGAACAGCCCCTTGGCAGAGCCCAGTGCCCATGGAGCTGATCCATGGCAATATTCCTCGCCCCCTTAGATCTTGCACTTGTAGACTGACAAAACACAAAGTCCTTCAACTTCCAGTGATGAAAATTAAAACATCAGTGTGTTATCAACATTCTTCTCTTAACAAATCCCAGCTGAAACCAAACCCCAGCACTGTTGTAGCTACTAAACAGAAACCAGCTCTGTCCCAGCTACAAACCAGGACAGTGAAGAATGAGAATCAGGCTGGGGTGACTTCTGTGCTGAATTCAAGATACTGTAATACAGGGTTAAAACAGAAGCACCTGCAATCTTCATACAACAACCTGCAATTATGTGCACAAAGACATATGTCTCTTCATGTGTAGGTGTATGCATGCATCATTCATTAATCTGGGTGTAACAACCAAAGAAGCTGATATAGTTGCTTTTCTTTCTGTATTGTCTTTTATTAGGAGATATGCATTGTGATTGTTTTGATTTTTTAAATCCATGGCAAAGCATTAAAGCATTTTCTGACTTTGCCACATGCCCCTTGCAGGAGGCTGTGCTGTGCCAGCAGCCAGGCCTGTACCTACAAACCTATTTCTCTCTCTGAAAAATGTTTCTGCTCCAGTCATCTTGGGCAATCCCTGTCCCCACCTCAGGTTAAAGTCACCATCAGGCACACTGCAAGTTTTAAGCCGAAATTGCCCCTTTGAACTCAGAGCTCATCTGAGCCCTCGTTGCCTTCTGGTGGGTTACTCCGTCAGTTGGAGACCGACATGATCTGGCTGACAGAGGTTTATCCGCTAAGACAGAAAAGCTGGGGCCCTGCAGGAGCAGGGCTAATCTGGCAAGGTAGCACGTCAATGAAACGAGAGCGATAAAACGCTTCTGACCCAAGAGGATGCTTTCAAGCCCTGTGTGGAACGGGATGTGGTGACAGGAAACTGCCCCGTGCTTGCAGCATCGTTACGCGCTGCCTCGGCTCAGAGCCGTGCTGCTGGCAGCACACATCCAGCCTGGCCCTGCTCAGGACATGCATCGCTGCCAACCCAGCGAGGTCTGGGTGCTGGTCCTGCAGGATTTGGCCTCTGAGTGTGTGCAGGTGGCTGCTGAGACCCAGCTTTCACTCCACCTCTCTGCACGGGGTGGGTAGTACCTGGAGATCAGAGGGTGCCCTCTGCTCAGACAGGCAGAGTGCTGAGGGACACCTGCCTGGGAAGCGAGCAAGAGCAAAAAGCTGGACCTGGTCCAGTCCAGGTAAGAGCAGGACTCTGCTAAGTGTAGGAACAGAGAGGTGCTTCACCCCTGTGTGATGAGGGCACAGCCCGGCCTTTAGCCATCTTCCTTCATCCTTTGCATCCAGTAAGTATGCCTCAACTTCTGCTCTACAAACATGGAAGTGATCTGGCTCTACTAAGGGCTGTCACTCCAGGTTACCCTGCACATTTCCCAGCAGAGAGGGCACAGAAAAACCACGGTCCCAACCCGCCTCCTCCCGAGCAGCTGTTCACAAAACAGGAAGCAGCAGCCCTACAATGGGACCGCGCTTTGAAGCTTTGCCCTGTGAGACAGGCTTCTGTAACCCTTGGGGTTACAAAACCCGGGGCTCCATTCAGCCCCCCTCACTGCTGGAACCTTTCTTTGCCCTCTTGCTGCAGACACTGCTGCCTGCTCCTCTTGGGTGCTGTGCACCAGGCTGGGGGATCCTCTCTTCCACTGCACACTCAGAGCAAACAGGCAGCGAAACAAAACCGCACGTTCACCTTACGCAGAGGGAGCGGGCAAAGCAATTTCTGTTTGCAAGAGGGGAAGAGCGGCGAGTCCACGTGCAAAACCGCTTCCCATTAACCAGCCTGTGATAGTATCTTAATCCTCCCAACAGCAGTTTAACTGTCACCCCAAGAAGCAGCTGGACTTTTGTAACACTGAGAATGCAAAAATCACAAGAAGAGGGAAGCCCTGGGATCTGCCACATTGCAAAGCTGGTGAGACAAAGTTGGTTGGAGAGAAAGAAAGACAATGGATCCTTTGTCCCTTCAGCTCTATAGAGGTGATAACAGGAGAGCAGCACGTGTCATCCGAGGCCAAATAACCCTGCCAAGACAGTTGCAAAAGCAGAGACTTAACAATGATGATCCACGTCTTCTCCTCCAGTTACGGCTTAAAGCTCCCACTTGTCCGAGCAGTCATCTAACCTCCACCATGACAAACTGGTAAAAACACCTACCCTCCCAAGGAGCTCTTAAACACCAGCACACTTTGCAAATATGTGTCCCAAGGACGTGGTGTTAACACTTCACAATTATTTTTTCCATGCCAGAATGAGTTAAGGTGAGAGTCTGTCCTGGCTTTGAGTTTCCTGGCTTTCCCTTGTCTGCGTCACGACATCATTCTTTCCAGCCGGCCTTTTCCTCAGATGTTCAGAGTTAGCTGTGGGATCTCTGCCAGCTCTCCCTACCAAAACAAACACAGAGCCTCCTGATGCCAAAGATCTGCCTTCTATCCAACACCCTAGGGACAAACCTCTCAGCTTTACAAGTGCTGCCCCGATTTTCAATTCTGCAGCGTTAGAGAAATAAAAATGCAGCTTTATAGAGCCTTGTCTGTGCTAGAAAAAACTTGATGGCATGTCCCTACAAGTTGTCTCTCTCCATCAACTGTAAATAGAGCTTCACTTAATTAAGGAAGCTATTAGCCAAGTTAGTACACATAGCTTCAACAAGCAAAATAAGACTTATTATCAAATTACTTTTTCCTGGTATAATCGTGTCTGCATCGGAGATTTTGCTAGCAATAAAACCACCCTTTCATTATTAAACCACCCTAGTTCCATTGTCAACCTGGTCTAAAACCAATGCTTGGCCAAGTGATAAAATAATATTCCCACCTCAGTAAAAAGC
This sequence comes from Caprimulgus europaeus, assembly GCA_907165065.1. The sequence continues at coordinate 397,342 of OU015543.1, read as the reverse complement.
TTTTCTTTCCCTCAGTGTCCCTGGGTTCACACCTCATCTGCCATCGAATCCTGCGTGCTTTGCCCGGAGGGTTGGGAATTGCAGAGCTCTGGGTGGCTGATGAGAAATGATTCAATGGAAACATTGCTGCAAGCTGTGGAGATGGCATCCCACATCCCTGCACTGCCCCGAGCAGGGAGCCAACTGGAACTGGACAGAGCCTTCCTCTCTGCTAAGAGACGTGTCCTTCAGGCTCAGGCTAGGTGAAGTGTGTGTCCTCCAGCAAGCCAAGGCTGCAGCAGTCTTCTCTTCTTTTGCAAGGAAAACAAGTATGTTTCCTCTTTTTGAGGAAACAAGCCTGTGAGTTCTGTCACGTGCTTGTCGTAATATGCTCCTGAGACGGGGAGAACATGCAGACAACAGGAAAAAAGTCACCAGTAACAAACACTATTGATGCTTCCACCGAGTGCTGTCCTTTTTTTCCTCTCTGTTGGGGAGGGTAGGTGGTACACTGGCTCTACGGTGAACATGGCATGTGCAGACATTAAATCAAGTGCTGTCACTCACAGACCTTTTTTCAATCCACAATTCTTATTAGGTTTGATTTATGAATGCCCAGTTTCCAGCAATAAACTTGAGACAACTCCCATTAATCCCTCAGAACTTCAGGGGCTCTGTTGTGTCATTTGAAGAAGGCACAGGTGAAAGGATGTGCCCAATTCCTTCCTCTCCTCCCCTTTCTTGAAAGGTTTAGACCCAGAATTGGCCTGAATTTTTACATTCATTTTATTTAAAATAAGTGGTTGAGCTAAAAAAGGACATGAACCATATTGCCTAATGAAATTATATGAAGACACTGATCATTTAGGCAGTATCATTAATACAAATAGAGATAGATGCTAAGTGTATATTCTTTGCTCATGCTAAAGTCAATAGCAGTTCAGTGTATTTTTAAGATAATAAAGAGCTATCCTGTGGGCCCAGTAAGATTCAATACTGAAGTGTGAAATACAGGCACTTAAACAATATATCCAAGTCTCCTATGCACTCAGGAGGAGATATAAATATATAATCATTCATAATGTACAGTATCTCTGTAGCATTGTCTGTGAAAGGAACTCATGTTCCTTCATAAATATTAATTAAATCATCCCAACACCCCAGTTGTATAACAGTTATTACTGCCATTAACAGATGGAGAAACTAGGGCAACAGTTTTGGTGCCCACACAGAGCATCTGCTGCAGACCCAGGAAGAGATTGACCCATTCACAGCCTTGGTTGAGATGCTGGATTTGGATGCCTCAAGTCAAATATCTGCCTCCAAAAACTGCACCCAGATTGTCACGTTAGGGTGGAAGTGCCTCTTTGAAAGGTTAATGTCAAAGAGCGTTATTATTAGAGGGGGAACTAAGCAGCAGCATCTCCAAGGAAACCAGCACATATGAGAGGGAGTGAGCGAGGAGACAAACCCGGAGTTGGAAGAGAAGATAGAGATAGCAGCTGGGGTTTTTTTTATTTTTTCTTTCTGGTACTTTTTTCTCTTGCTTTCTGCTGTGAACTTCAGAGCAATTTATTTATAAACAATTAATTTCACTTTATTTATAAACAATTAATTTCACTTTCACTCAAGCATGAATGACCAGATCTCTACCTCTCAGTCCTTCCAGTTGCCCCAGGAGTCCACCAGTTTTTCTCTTGGCAGCAACGACCACTCCAGTGTACATCCCCCCCGTTCTTCACACCTTCCTCCTGTGCATCCTCACTACGCCTCTGGCTGTCATAGAATCATAGAATGGTTTGGGCTGGAAGGGACCTTAAAGCTCATCCAGTCCCAACCCCCCTGCCAGCAGCAGGGACACCTTCCACTAGACCAGGTTGCTCAAAGCCTCATCCAGCTGATGGGACAGATTCAGCATGGGGAGTCAAGCACCTGGGAGAGTCACAGTCATGGGAACTGGAGCAGGACCAGGAGACAGGTCAATGCTTTGCCTTACAAAAAGTCCAAGGGGAGCTTATGAGACTTGGGCTTGCAGTTTTTAATCCCTCTAAAAGATGGCACGCTGAGCTGCAGGGCTCCCCTAAGCATGAAGTGGTATCAGCTCACGGCTGGAAGAACAGTATTTCCAATTAAACACCCAGTATCAATTCTTACCTCTTGGCATTCCCACCTGAGCACCAACATTATGCAAGCTGAATAGCTGGTAATGCAGGGTGATGTGGTTCTAAACAGCAAAACTATTCTTAAGCTCTTCTTACAGCCACTTACTCAGCACTATCAGCATTTGCACCATAAAAACAACGTGCTAATAAAAAAAATTCACTGCATAAGAAGGAATTCTCCCTTGTGAATACAGGTTGGTCTGTCAGGGCTAATCCTCTACTCATATGTAGTGGTTTATTAGGGATTAAAAAAAAATCTGAAGACTTAAACAGTGTATTTACAGTGGAACAGGCCCACATGAAAGATGTATTTCCAGTGAATTTAATGACACATTTGAATTGAATGAATGTTGGAGAAATCTAGCAATCTGGTGGGGTTTTTTCTCTTAAACCCTTTAATAAAGGTTTTACAGAAGCAGTAAGATGTAACTTCAAAAGGGCACTAAAGCAAATAGAAGCAAGGCAGTGCAGACTGAATTCATGCTTCCTGCAGAACAGCAATAAATCCTCCTCAGTTCCTTTCTAACCATAGAGCTACAGATTGTCAGACCACCATAATGACCACAGCTCACTCAAAGCAAGTGTCTTAAGGCTCTGTGTCCATGGTTTTCCCAGATTTACCATGGCTTGTTCATCTGCTCCACCTGTTCCAGCCATTTTCTTGTTGGAGTATATTTTATTTTGTATTTTTTTGAACCTACTGGGTTAGTTCATAGGGTGAAATTCAAGTGCAGCCCCTGTGTGCCAGTTGTGTAGTAACCCCCTTATGAACTGCACAAACATCTGAAGAGAGAAATCTTAGTGCAGAATTGCAGAGCAAGTCAATGCAGAGCAGAGACACACGGAGAGAAGTGCAACAAGAACACGACATCCCCAGGGACTCCTCATAAACCAAAGGCAGAATTGGGAACAGAGCATGTTTCCTAAATCCTTGTCTATCCATCCAACGCTCTCCAACTCATATTGCTTCCAAATAAATGTTAACACAACATTTGCCAACACCTTATTCATTTGCAAGTGGCACGTACTTCCCAACAGTATTTCTGTGGTAGATACCCAGGCCTCAGAACACCGCCCGATTCTCCAGGCAAAACACACGGCTGCAGGCACGGCTACGATTGAGCAAGGCACAAATCCGCGACCCCTGAGCAGCGAGGGACGAGCCAGACACAGGGTGTGTGCTCAGAGCCAGACACAGGGTGTGTGCTCAGAGCTACAGAGTGCTGCTTGCCTGCAGCTGGAGATCCTGGCAGCAGAGTCCTGGCGCTTTCTCCGTGCCGCCAGCTGTGGACCAGAGCTCGCAAGATGCTGCAGGATCTCAAAGGAAACGATCAGTCTCCACAGACCTCCCAGCACAGCTGGGTTTGGTATAGCCAAAGCCTGTTTGCAGGATGTGTTTTATATCCTGTGAACTCCAGCAAGGGATACACATTTACACCGTGCCACTTAGGGAGAACAGCTGCCCTGCTGTAGGAATATTTGTGCCTATTTTCTTGCAACGAGGCAAAGGATATGGCAGAGGACTGCAAACACTCAGTGGGGCAGCTTCAAGGGCTATTTCCTGCAAGGTTGGCCTGATAAAAGCCCATTTGCATGCATTAATCCTGCCACAGTCATTAAGCCAGTAAGTAGTAAAGTGGTAGCAGAGACCTCCACAGAGCAGTAATTTCACTCACAGCAACCCATTTCCTTGCAATTCTCTGTACATACCCAAGGGCTCTCTCACTGCTTTAACCCTGTTCTGGTAGAGGCAAAACTAAGAAAGCCATTTTAGCCTCATTGGGAAGGCAAAGTCCTGCTGCACTTTAGTCTCTCATTTTCTGGAAGGGGATTTTACCCACTGTTTAGAAATACTATCAGGAGGAAAGTGCCATTTGCTGCTTTTACCTCCACGTTTCAGGGCAGAGTCCACTCAACTCTATCACAACTGATAAATTTCTGTACAAGTGAACAGCGTGCTCCTAGAAACCGCTCCCCTGCCTGCAGCATCACGGCATTTTATATGACATCTCACCCTCAACAAAGAGAACAGCTGTGCCACACTGATTTTTCTGAGCTCGTTTTAGTGCCCCTCCAAGATCTTCTTAGCAAAGATTATTATTTCTGTTCCCTGACACCAAGGATCCCTTATCACCAAGAAGGCTCCTAGCATGTGAGATGATATAGGGACAGACAAAAAGCTTTAAAGAGCTCACAAGCTGAGGATAAGGCAGATAGAAGAGCCCCAGGAAAGATAACACTGGCCATAACGTACCAGCAGCTTAATCACTGCAGTTTTGCCAAAGCAGCTACAACGTGCAGTTAACTAATTGCACATTTTCAGTGCTAAATAACCAAAACAAGATATTCAGCATAATTATTTCAGTGTGATATGTGGTAGAGGAGCATGCCACCGACTCGTGGTTTATTACCAGTTTCATCACATTGCTCAAGCTCTCAGGAGCCTTCCTTCCAAAACCAGGTGTATCTGTAACTCACAGAGGTGCAAAGGACAGCTTGAAAACAGAACCTGGATTCACCCTCAAGAGCTTAGAAACCAAAAGGAAAGCCACTAACCAGTCTGGCTGCTTTTTTAAAAAAACACAAACAAATAAAAGGCTACTCCATATCTTGAGATTTCTTTGCCAGTGCCAGGATGCTCTGCAGCTGACAGGTAAATCAGCACACGTGGGGATGTAGCACAGGCAGCCGGTTACTACCCAGCTGGAGTACAAACCATGCAATGCAGCCAACAGCTTTGGTCACTTGTGGTTTGAATTCGCTGCTGTTTATTTCTGGAAGTATTTAAAATGCCTGTCCTGAGGGCATTAGGACCACTGGATCCAGTGAGTCATCCACACAACACCCCACGCAGACAGGTAATAAATCCCATCGTGTTTACTAAAGCTCTCTGTAGGACTCTGCAGGTACTTTGCTCTGAGATGATATAACACAGCCCACGGGACAGACACCTGCAAGAGTGTGGGTCCAGTGCTCTTTTCCCCTTAATCAACAAGTTAAAATCCACCAGTTAAAATACCAGACACAGTAACTGTATCACTATCTAGAGGGACACAGTAACCTGTCATTAAACATCCAATTTTAGGATTTCAGAAAATAGATTTTAGTCTTTTGCTCCATCACAAACATGCTTGGGTAGAACAAACCAACTGAAGCCACAAATTCCTTGCTGGATTGGCCACCAGTGACAGTGCCCATGGAGCACAGCAGGGACCAACCAAACCTCCTCAGCTTCTCAGGTGGGTTTTTTCAGCCCAGGCTGACAGGGACAAAGCAAGACCTGAGCTGCCCCTGCTCAGGAACATCTACACTTTAGTGGTTACGAGATCAACACCCCTCTCGTCTCTGCCCATTTGTGTTTCACCTGCAGGATAAAAACATTTTTCCTCCTTTAAAGGGGTGGGAACTAAAGTCTATCAAGTGCCAAGAGGGAGAAACCCAGCAAGACATGGAAGAAACTTCTTAGCCAAAAAGGTCTTTAGCTTACAGCTCCCAAATTACGGGAAGAATAACAGGAGCTGATGCAGGTAACATTACACTTACTGGAGATGCAATAACACCCTTCATTTGGCCCCGAGAGAGAGCAGCTGGAACATGATACAACTGCAGGAAGGCTTGGGGATGAAAGGCAGGGTCAGACACATGGAGAGGCACATTGAAAGCTGGGACATGGGTCGCACTTGCTGCAGAGGGTCAGAAATTCCTGTTCCAGTGGGGCGGATGGTGGCGATGACTCACGCATATTGCATTACTGGTAAATTTACCCTGGTTCACACTTTCCCTTGGGCAGGAGGCATTGTACCCAGCTTTTCCAGGAAGCATATTGTATCCTGTCAGGGGATTTGCACGGGGCAAGGGGTATTCTGCCCACTAAGAGCAGAGCTCATGTTCTACCTGTAGAAAATAAGTGCCAAGACAGGCTTGGCATTGCCCTCTGGGGAGCTTACAGACAGCACGGAAAGTATTAAATTCTGACGGGAGCAGCAGCGCGCTTCTAGCAGAAAGGCACTCTCTATCCTTTTAAAGTCCTTCACATTTCTTTTCTCACTGGAGAGATAAACAGCCTACCAAGGTCGTTTGCACGCTGCTGGCTGAGGAAGATGTGGGATGCTTTGAAAAACACTGTGTTCCTGCAAAAATCACAGTACCAAGCACACCCTGAGATTAAACCAAGGCCATTCCTCAGCGCCTGAGCAGATAACAGCGTCATTGCTGCCGACTGCCAGTGGCTGCAAGGCAGCAGCAGCACAAATGGAAATGAGTCTCTCCATGGATGGCAGACAGGACTGCAAGCCTCTATCAAGGCAGAACACAGCTGAACATAAAGTGACCCCCTTGACAATGGCACTGTATCAAGTAAATCAGCATCTCAGCTTACCTTGTGAGTGCGTTATCCTTCTGCAAACGGGGAGGAAACATAGACGAGGCAAGCTGGTCGGCAGAAACCAGAGCTCCAAGGCAGGGTCCCTTTACACAACAGTGGTCCTTTTCCCTGGCAGGTTTGAGGAGTTTTCGTAGGCTGAGATGAGCCCCTTTGCCCAGCGGGTGTTGGGGGAGCCCTGCTGCATCACCACCAGCCGGATGGGAGGCTGGGTATCTGCAGGGACCTCAGGAGCATATTCCTTGCTGGGATCCTTCCCCCTGCAGTCATAGAGCACGCAGGAGATCAGGAAGACCAGAAGCAAAATAACATAACTAGCTACCAGAATGATGAGATTCAAGGTAACGGGGTCAATCTCCAAATAAAACTCCATTTGGTCCCATACTATTGAGTGCAAACCCAGAGAATGAAGTTTCATATGCACGAGTGAGCGACTGTTAACTGATCAGAATAGATGTATTGGCTTTGCAGTAAAAATACATTAATCCTCAGGTCTCCTGTAGCAATGGATTTCCATGAACTGGATTATTAAAGCAGCTCAGTTTAATAACTTAAGCTCCTTCTTTTAATGCCACGTTGCCTACAGTAGCAGAAGCTAAATTTGAATGCTATATTGACAGGAAAACATCCCCCGTACTCTGGGACTGTCTCTTTCCTTGACAGGCAGGTACCAAACTGTGTTTCCTCTAAGGGCATTTTGCAGGCCCTCTCTTCTACAAGTGAGCTTGGGCTCATGGGCTGAAGAAAACTAAATTGTGCAATTAGGGAATGAACACAGAGATAAATTAGGGAGAGAGTCATTTGCAAAGTAACTTTTCTCAAGATCTAATGAGCCCGATTCTGGTTTTTGACTAAGACCTTTTTGCCCTGCACTAGTGTTACAGAAGGGCTTTTAAGGTGAGTTAAAGACTTTTATTACCCACTTCTGTGTCAGGATTACTGGCACACCTCACACCTGCATACACGCTGCCCAGCCTGTCCTTGCACAAACTCTGCAGTAGGAGCCGTTTCCTGCAGGCTGCTTTGCCCGCTTTGAGCCTCCTGCATATGAAAAGGTGCAACAGGACTGGAGCCTGGGAACCAGGAATTTCCTTTTCTTACGTAGACCCTCTGCTTACTAAAAAAAGGTGAAGTTTGCAATGTGGCTGTCCCCTGGCTGGCAGCAGCACCAGGCTGCCCAGCCACAAAACCTGCAAAAAATTTTGTATCTTTCACATTTCCATCTCTGAAGCTGATGCACAAGCAGGGACACACATACAGCTGCCACACATTGCTCATACAGCACTTGCTTGTTTCCCTAGAAAACCATGCTTCCTCCAAAAAAAAAAAAAAAAAAGAAAGAAAAAAAAGGCTGGGGAAAAAAAGAAAGGCACACAGAACAGGCAGGAGGTGATGCTGGTGGTGATCACACAGCATCATACGTCAGCACGCTCACTGCTTCCACACAAAACTCCAAGGTTTTGGTCAGCACTACAGCACAGAAGGGCTTTAGGAAGAGATTAAGCTGCCCCAGCTCTTGGTGCTGCCAGAGCTGTGGAAAAGGGCTTCACGTGTCAGTGGGAATCTGATCGGACACGTCTAAGCCGTAAGAAATATGTCATGGGGCCATCCTGCTGCCGCAGACCTGACACGCGCCGCTTGTTTTGAGGCCAACACCACCTGCGTCCTCCACTGCCTGCCCTCCCGCTCGCAGCTGAGGATAAGTTCGCATCGAGACGTAATCCCAAGCCTGGCACTGCAGGAGCCTTGCTTGGCAGAGAGGAGGGAACCCCACAGCACTGAGGATGCACATTTGCGTGACCCTTGTGTTGCACATCACAAGCCACACTGAAGCAGACCAGGCATTCAACGTAAACTGCATCAAGGCAGTTTAGATGAGGCTGAAATTTTTCAAGACAGGCTAAGGCTTTTGATTATGCATTTCCCTTCCAAAGCACCAGTGATTGGAACTGGTACTTGCTTTCAGTGCTCACTGGGAAACTGAAAGTTGTTTGAAAATCTCCCAAAATACCTCAGAGGCACCTTTGAAAGGCAATAGGGTTTATGGTCTTACATTTCAATCATGCTCCACTACAAAAAGTGAGTACCAAAGTAGTAAATACTGTATAGTTCACACAGTGAGAGAGAGATGGGATTTTACAACCCAGTCTTTTAAACTAGTCCTCAAATGTCAGCCTGGATTGTGAAAACTTGGCACTCTGCTCACAAATGAACATTTATGGGACATTTCTCCCTTGCCTGTATTTAGCACCAGCAAGTTTGCCAATCCCGAGTTGCCTCATCTAAAGTCCCAAATGCTAATAGCTTGGTTTCAGATTTCTGTCTGATATTGCAGCTGGGAGATATGTGACATTGTTTAATTTAGATAGGCATCATGCCAGCTTGCAGGGGAACTTTTCAAAAAGCAAAAATCAGGGACTAGGTTACTGCACCACCTTCTGTGTCAGTGCAGACATGCTCTCTTGGAGAGAGGAAAGCCTCCATGTTTCTACATCTCCACAGCTTCTCAAAACACTGCCTTAGAGTGAAAATATATTCCACTTTAAAAACACCTCCTGAAGGCTGTATCCAGGGCATGGTTTGCAGCAAGGAGACCTCACATTTATGCTTTTGTTGTAGCCCCAGAAGCCCTGTCCTTGAGCTGGAGCTCCTCACAGCAGCCTGTGTCTGGAGTCAGACACTGAAAACTGAGGTCTGTAAGTGGGTCTGACTTTGATACCGCTGCTTACTCCCTCCAGCCCCCATCCAGGGCAGACCATAGACAGTCACTGTTTGCTATTCCTGTGCCCAGGGATTGCCAGGGTCTAATACTGCCTGCCAGCACCCCTGTCCCAGGAGCATCATGCCACCTTAGGAACCTCATCTTCACACACACTGGGGCTTTTTATAGTGGAGCTTTGCTCCAGCAAGCTGGCAGCAATCTCAGGGTCAGTGTCCTGGAGTACTCCCCTGCCTGACACCACTTCCTCCTGCCTGTCCTGTGGCCACAGCCCTGTAGCTGATCATCCCTAGAGAAGAGAAGGCTTAGGGGAGATCTTATAGCGACCTTCCAACACCTGAAGGGGCTACAAGAAAGCTGGGGAGGGGCTTTTCATGAGAGCAGTTAGTGATAGAACAAGGGGAAATGGCTTTAAACTGAAAGAGGGGAGGTTTAGATTAGATATTAGGAAGAAATTCTTCATTGTGAGGGTGGTGAGACACCAGAACAGGTTGCCCAAAGAAGCTGTGGCTGCTCCTCCCTCGAAGTGTTCAAGGCCAGGCTGGATGAGGCTTTGAGCAACCTGGTCTAGTGGAAGGTGTCCCTGCTGCTGGCAGGGGGGGTGGAACTGGATGAGCTTTAAGGTCCCTTCCAACCCAAACCATTCTATGATTCTATGATTCTATGATCCCTGACCAGCCTTTGGCACGACACAAGCGTTTTGTCTGGCAGATCCAAGACAAGGGAGCTCAGAAGGGTGACCCATTGCACAATGCGTCAGGATGGATGTACACAGCAGAACATCCAAACTGGTCCAGGCTGTGCTGGACTCAGCCATATGGAAGCAAAAAGCAGTTTCCAGTCCTGGTGCTTCTCAGATGAAGCCTGAGTAGCCAGAGAGCTGGCAGAGCCTCGCATGCTACAGAAGAAGCTGCTCAACACACCCAGCACTGCTGACCCAGTTCCAGCTGGCTGCACCTGGGAGCTGTGACCCAGTGAGACAGCCATCACTGCCAGGCTTGATTGGCTTAACTGCCATGTCATTGCTAAAAATAAGGCTGAGGAAATAAATCTCTTCAATCCTCATGTGGTTTGAAAGAAGAGGGGAATAGAGATGACAGCAATCCCAGCATATTTCAAACAGAATAATGAACAGGACGAGATGGGGTATCCTGCCTTGTCTCTGTAGGCTGGGACAGAGAAAGGGGACAAGTACAGGCTGCAGGCAGCTGCCCAAGTCCATTCACCTTCCTCACACAAGAAATCATAACTTGAGGGGGAAACTGCAGACATTTAAGGGCATTGGTGTGACCAGGAACCAAACTCCAGTTACTCCATTACCCACAGTCCAAATCTTAAATGCTCAGAGCAAACCCAATGAAAGCAGATTTGCTGTGTGCATTGTGGCAGTTACCAGTGGCAGAAACAGCCACTGAGCTCCTCCCTGGGGACACCTCTGGGGTGCTACAAACACCTGCTTCATTGGGGTTTGTAGAGGGGACACACACAAGTGAGTTTGGCCTGTGGCTTTTGGGGTCTTGCCTTCCTCTAGCAGAAGCTCTGCTGGGGTGGAAGAGGGCTGAGACCTCCTCTCTTGCTCTGGGTATAACAACAGCTTGTGCTACAAGGAGCCACTCACCCAGATCTCCCCTATTGCCCGTTTTCCACAGTGCAGGCAGCAATTTAAAGTATTCAAGAACTTGAGTGAAAGGGCTGGAATTAACCAGGACCACTAAAAATACTGAAGGAGAGGGATAGACAGGAACCAGCACCACACACCTGAAATCACAGCCACTTGTACAAGGTAATGCCATCACTTTACACACCTGTTTTCCTGCAGGCCTCTTTCAGCTCAGGCTTTGGCAGATCCTCACCCCAGCGTTGCAGACGCCTGGTGGGAGCTAACCACACGAAGGTGCTGTTGCTTTTCCTTACGAAAGGATGCGAAGTCCCCGGGAGCTGCTGGAGTGGCCGTGCCCAGCAGGTGGCAATGGGAGATCAGGGGTGCACAGCACATCCTCCGCTTACCAGCAAGGAGACCTCAACTTTTTAAAGCTCTTTTAGCCAATGGTGTCACTCCTTTGTCAGCATCTGAAGAGAGAAAGGAGTTTCCACTGTTCTGCTCAGGGTTGCTACAGTGCTGTCTCTCAGGAAGAATTTGAGGGCAGTGATTTAGCCATTTCCTGCTTCAGAGGTGCATTTGTTACCTATTTGATCTTGGCAGCATTAGAAACAGCTTATTTTGGGAAAGGAATAGAAATTCAAGAAGGAAGATGAAAAGGAAAAACACAAACCAGTCATTATGACACAGAATTAGTCAACTTAGTTATTTGTGCTGCAGTTCCCTCCTGAGACCCTAACCCCACAAATACACCAGTCAGTGAAACACCCAGGTTTGAGACTACCAGTAGTCCTACAGAGGTGAAAGAGACAGCTGGCACTTGGGGTCAAGCATATCCTGAACAAAAGTTAGAAGCTTGAAACAAAGACTGAGGCCTTACCATAATAAGTGCTGCTCACAAACGTTGCCTGCATGTCTTCTGCTTCTCTCCCAAAAGTTCAGACACTATTACAGTCAGGGAAACACTGACTTAAATCCAATTTCCTTTATCTGCAAATCAACTTACTAGAAAAGTCTCAGCTGGAGAGAATCTCCAGTACAAGACAAGCAGTTGCCATGAGGTGGCAGATGCTGATCAGCGATTTTTCTGATTGCTTTTTCTTTGTCTCAGGGCTCCAGGTGAGATGTATCAAACAGAAACGAGTGCTGGTGTTTACTTCTACCCAAGCTCCCTGCTAGAGGGCTCTGCTGGCATCAGAACTGGCTCTATCTGGTGCTGCAAGAAGCAAAACCCAAAAGGATCTGATTTGGTGCTGTGATATTTTTTGCATTGGATAGGAATTTTGCAGGCAAATAATTAATTTTCCTGAGAGAATGTGCCCAAGTCCAGGATGATGCATGGCAAAGGGACTGAGGGGTTAGAGAGCTCGACCCTAGGCAGGGGGTACACAAGGTGTGACAGTCAGCAATCCTTTGCATCATCTCTAGTAGAATGCAATTCAAATTATGCTGAATGTACATATAAAATGCTTTAAAATTTAACTGACTTGTTTGTTAACCAGGAAGGCAGATTTGAGGTGAAAAGTAAAACCCATGACTTGGTTTTAGAAGTGGTCCAAATCTTCATGTGAGATAGATCTCTAACTTTATCAACAGAGGGCAGGTGCATATTAGTCAGTGCTACTCTGTAGGGTGAGATCCTGTGGAGGATTGATACCTGAAGAAAGGGAACATGCCTGGTTTTCATCTCTAGGTAACTTTCCAATGAGAGCTCAACTACCTCAAACTGCAGCAAATCTAGTTTGATGTGCTGTGAAATATTTAGTCAGTCCACTTGTCCTTGGTTGCTTGACAAGCATATGCAAATAGAAATGTCTTCTTATTGTTAATGGTGAAAAGACTTAAAAACAGGAGGAAGAAAATGAAAATGTTTGGTATTGAATACAACTCTCCTTGAACGGGTCATGCATGGGTAAAGCAGCTCAAATTGGGTTTCAATTCTGCTGGAGCTGGGCTGCTCGCTTGGTTTGTATTCTGTCTGATAACATATTTTCTGCAAGAGCTAATCAAGATAATGCAGATTTAAAATCAGATTGATATAGACATGGTTGTGTCAAATTCAGTGAATCTCCTTTTGCTTTGTTTAATATAAAATTCAAAATTACACCACATAAACTGTCCATCCTTTCCACTGTTCTGACTTGGTGCTGCACAAATAACTTTAGCCGAGTCTTTAAGGATACGCTTCCCTTATTTCCCTGGCACTGAAGTACATGCTCATACACTTGGGATGGATGTAGGCACATGCAGCATTCAGCTCAGGCATGTGTGTTTAGCTGAGCTTGGGCTATTAACTGCATTGTGTCTGCCAGAAGTACAATCATTATTCTAGGTAGTAAAGATCTTAATATGAGAAATCACAAAATGAGAGCTATAACTTATTGTTTTAGAGCGCTACAGCTTCTTATTTTATTGCATATGAAGATTAAGGGCTATTTTCTTTCCTTCCTCGTTCCCAGTAAATCAGGGTTTGGCTGATCTGGCTCAGTGACCGGAGCAGCTGGAGCGTGTTAGCAAGAGGCACTCGGTGCACGGAGGCTGGGGGTCTGCTGGGGACAGCAACTTCTTCACCAGCACAACTGCAGCCTGGAGGAGGAAAATAGGCACCGGCACCCTTTGGTGACCTCCCAGAAAAGTTAGGTGCTAAAGACATACAGGAGAAACTCTGGTACCCAGGCTGAGAGGGAAGGTGAGGAACTGAAGGCTCCAGCTTTTGGCAGAGCTGCACACCCACAGTTTCTGTGCTCAACAGTTCCCATGTTCTGTTTGACACAAAACCTGTGCATCTTTCCTCAGGGTGACACATGTATTTTGCCTCATTTTGTGCTTGCCTTGAATAAGCCTCCCTAGGGTGGGATGTAGGGAACACATCACTATTCCTGGGGCATGTCCGAGTGCTGCTGTGATCACGTTACAAATCTGCGGGCAATAAATCAGTTTTGCTTCTCGGTTCAACCTGCTTTTTCTTTATTTGCTTTCACAACTCTGCTACCTTGGGACAGCTGGCAACACGTAGCTACTTTTCAAGGAAGCAGAGGACTTTCAGGAGCTGGGAATAGGTGGAGGCTCTTTGCCCAAGTGTGCAGGTTCTCAGGCAGAATAAAATGCAAGAGTCACCACGGCTGTGAGCAGCCACTGCTGAAGTGGCCTTGCAAAGCCAGTGGTCTCCAGCTCTGACTCCTGACCATTGCTTTGTTCACTACAATGGCAGGTGAAGAAGATAGAGAAGATTTGGATGATGAGAGGAGGAACGATTCTCTAAAAACAATGTGCCTGAGGAGGTCTTGCAGAGCTTGATTCAGCAGCAGTGCAACAGGAGACAAAAAACCCTGAGGATTCCCGAAGCAGCCTTTCTTGTTTTGATTTTTCAGGCTTGTTGCTAGATCTCTGCAAATCTGTGTCACATCATGCATGAAGGCAGCAAATAAAGTGAACTCTGAATTTAGCTTTTTTAGGGTTTTTTAGGGAATACAGGCCCCCCTCAAAAGAGGATACTTGCATACCAGTCAGACACCTGGTGAGCTAACCAGCTGTTCACAGCTGTTCTTTCCATCTCTCTTTTTCATTGTTTGCAGGAACAATGAAGTGATCGAGGACTAAGAGGGATGAACTGACAAAAAAAAGAGACCCAAGTGCCAAGCTCTTTAGTGCTATTTGTAAAACCCAAATAAATGGAAAAATAAATCTAGCTCAGACATCAACAGGAAATTGAAAAGTTACATCAATGGAAGGACAGAAACGTATACGTCAATTATTTGGCTGGAGATGTTGTGGTATAAACAGATTTTTATCACATATAGCTTTCTATTCAAATAAATATGTCCTAGATTTCTTTTGTAAAAGTACACAGAGTACAATTTTGCCAACAAGCCTCTGGGAACAAATATGAAAAATAGAGCAAGACTGGCTTTGCTGTCCCTGATTTCAAGCTTGCAAAGTTTTTAAAGCATCAGTTTAACTCAGAAAAACAATCCTCTGATCCCCAGTCAAGGCTGCAGGGCTTGTGTGATGCCTGCAGCTGGGCACATGCCTACATGTTTTGCTGAACAGAGGCGGACTTCTTGAACGGTGCCATTCCCACTATGCTCAAACCTAATCAGCGTTGTCACCTCTCTTTTCCCTCCTTCACAGCAACCCACATTTCTTTTAGTGAGTCCACTGGCCCACGGGGAAAGGTTAAACGTGACAGCAGGTCACCACCAATCCAGCCCTGAGCTCCCATTCCCGTCACCGCAGCTCGCAGCTGACGCACAAGGTCAGCCCGGCGCCATCTCCATCGCAGGGACGTGGTCCCTCCTCCGCCGCCCTTGGGCGCTGATAACTGGCCCTTGAGGACAAAGCCTTGGCCTTCCTTTTGAGATGTGAGATATCGGGATACAAACAGTCATAAATAACTGGTGTGTCAGGCTGGACTGAATCCCGCTCCCTTGCCTCACCCACTGCCATTCTCTTTACCACCAGGCTTTTTTTTTTTTCCCTTCTCGCTTCTTCTTCCACACCCACATTTTTATTTTGTGTTCCCCTGGACAAAAGCAGGACTCCAATCTGCAACAAGGGGCTTTTCCTGGGAGGTTTTAATCTCTGATGAGGAGGGAACGGCATCCCTATGCTGTTGGGAGGTTTGGGCCTCTGATCACCTCCTTCCAGCCTTGCTCCTGACACTTGGGCTCTCCCTCTTGCCTAGACCCATCAGTTATACTGCAGTCACTCCTGCCATGTTCCTCAGGTTTCTTTCTTGGCACCAGGCACCGTTTTCTGCTGCAAATTTAGCCCCAATCATTCTTGCATTGTTCTGTCCTGGCTGCTATCTTATCATTGCTGCATTGTTCCTTTTTGGCTTCCTCTTTAGTTCCTATCTGTCTCCTCACTCTTTGTGTGTCACTGTAGGCTTAGCTTCAGTCAAGTTTTGATGTCATTCATTGAACATCTTGTTACTGCTAATTCATAACATTCTGGTTTCACTCTGTTACTGTCAATGTGTTTCAACCTTTCTGAGTGACAACTCAGCTGAACTCAAGTCAAATGTATCCTCTGACTGACCAAAAAGCACTGAGCTGAAGTGGAAGTGGTGGGAAGGTGACCACAAGAAGGTTCACAAGCACAACATGAAATGATGACTTGTTTGGTCTGAGCTTTCCCCAGAGCTGTGGAGCTGAGCCCAGCTGGCCAAAAACTCTGTGATGGTCTACAGCCCCATTTGTGTGAACTCCTGCCAAAATACAGTTCTTTTTGGAAATCAGGCACTGTTTACAGCTTTACATGGTTTGTTGAAAAATCAATTCAGTGGTTGAGCTCTACAGTGATACATCAGGTTTCTTTTCCCTATATTGGTAGGATACAAATGAGATTCACTCCAGTTTGGAACTGAAGTTGAAATGTAGAAATCAAAATAATGACTCCACAAAAACATCACCACATGTCTACATCAGCCCACAAGTCAATATACTGCTTCCAAAGGAGGAGGCACATATGGATAGAGCCATGCAGGTCTGTGTAGAGCCCCATCCTTGACTCTAAGGTCCCTCAGCTGCTCTGGCTGCAGCCAGAGGCTCACACCTGCTTTCACTGACATTTACTTTTACTTTACTGCTGTAGAAAATCTTGTATGGAAACACCAACACATTTCCTGTCTCCCAGTGACTGCTGAGGTCTTGGTTTGACAGATCTTCAAGCAGATGGCCACTTGATGCACATGTAGATTACTTCTCTTCATTATTTCAAGTAAATAATTAACAACCTGGTAGCCCTTAACTGTGTATTGGGTCATTCAGTTGACACAAATCAGAAGCAAAATTGACACAAATACACGATATTCTGAGAATGGTTTCAACATTTTTAGCTAATTGCTCAGCAACTTCTTTTGATTAGCACACTTAATCTTCATTAAGGTGGCCAAAGAGGAAATTTTGAGAGCTTAAGCTTTAAATCCTCCAGGCTTTAAACCCACCATTTGTGTCAGAGGTAGGTCATCCTGTGAGGATGGAGGATGATACAGCAATTTACACTCCTGGGCTGAATGCCACACTGTATAAGGATGTCCATTTTCAATTTAATGTGACAAACGTGCCTTTTGTCTAATGTCTAGTGGCTCTTGGTCACAATTATCCTGAGATAATCAATAATGCCTTGGAACAGAGATGCTCTAATTGAATTGTATAGCTATGTGCCATTTTTGATTGTAAGCCAACGCATTCCAGCAACCTGGCAGCCACAGCCCACGCGAACCCAACCAGTGCAGAGACACAGACAAACCAAAGGAAAACGGTGTGTGATGTGAAACTGGGACATGCCAACCTCCTCTCTGGTGTCACTTCACTGATCACACTTCAGTTACATGGGGGACACACCTGAGCAGTGATGGCTGAACCTTCTGATAGTGAAAAGCCTGAACTCCACCATCAGTGGCCCTGGTTTGGGCAGCACCTCTATTAACTAAGTGCAGGCAAGTGTTGTTTTCATTCTGATTCTGACAGACCAGTTCATTATGATGCAAAATAATATTCTCATGCTTGGAAAATCCTTTTGACTTTGAAAGGTTGTTTTTTGGGTTTGGTTTTTGTTTTTTTTTTTTTTTGCTTAGACAACATGAATACTCAGTGCTAAACTACACAAAACAAAATAAATATCCGATTTCAAACGTTGGCTGTGGTCTGGAAGCACTTCAGTTGACTGCTGTGATTCAAAGGAGAAAAATCATTTCATTTTGAATACTCTAATGCTTTTTAAACAGCACATTGGCTGACCCATCCTGGATCATGACTTCAAGAGCTTCACATGCATTTTTTTGAAAATAAGGTTTGTGCTTTGCCTCATCCAATGGATGCTCAAGCTTCACAGCTGCAGTAAGGGTAGAGCAGTTGCCCATCTTCCTGCCCCTTGACACTGTTTCAAGGGAGGTCTAGAATGACCTCTGTGTGTCTGTAAGTGCAAGGATTTAAAAATCAGATTCATGTGGAAAAAGCGTGGAGGATGTATCTTTTCCACAGATACAGCAATTTTACATCAGGGCTTTCTACATATCTCACTACTTTCTAGAGATTCTCCTTCCTTTCTGTTGAGTATATTTGAGATGGTTGTTTCCAAGGGCAGGGCTCAGTCTCCCCCTGACAAGCCTGCCCTGCCCTTGCTGCTGGAGGAGCAGGGAAGGGGAAGAGCTGAGCCACCACGCACTGACACTGCACCAGGAGCCCTTGGAGATCACGGGATAGCAAGGAAGGGGTACACTGCTCCATGGGTGGTGGGTTTATCTGAGTGACCTGACCCAGGCTGAGAGGGCAGAGAGCCAGATCAGCTGTGCCATCAGGCCACCAGAAGAGGCTGTGCTCAGTGGCACCTGGGTGTGTTACATCCCCAGGTCTTCTGCAGCAATATCTGCAGTTGCTGCCATCAGAAGGTGACTGAACAAACCCATCTTTTTGGGCTGGATTTACACCAAAGGATGTTTTTCAGACCCAAGGCTGAAACCTCCTAAGAAGCCACAAATCCTCATGGCTCAGGTGGCAACCAGCAGCGGTCCCCCAGTACCTGTCCTTCAGCTTCACAAAGGACAGTGTTTTAAAGCACCAGCCCATGGCTTCAGGAAAAGTCTTGGGACATGACAGGAGGTAAAATCACCATGTCTGATCCTGCAGAGGAGATATTTGTGCTCAGAGGTGTGTTAAAGTTCACAAGACTGGGCACAGCACTCAGGCTCCATGTGGACCACCCATTTGCATGGCAAGAAACCCATTTTTCTCATGGTATCAGCTGGACTATGCTGGACTGCTGCTTTTACAGCTCTCCTGTTTTCCCAGCTGGTTTGTGTGCTTGAGATCAGGTCACTGAAAGCAAAGGCCTTGCTCAGCAGTTAAACAAAAGCTCTTTCAAGTTTTAAAAAGAAGAAAAAAGAAAATTGGCCACCTGCAGGGAGCCTCCTTCTCCAAGGAGGAAGAGGTTGCTTTGGAGGCCTTTCTCCAAGAAATCCAAAGCTGAACTGGCCCATGACTAACATTGCCAAGGTGTGTGTTGGGGCAAGATTTGACTATCTCTTTAGGATAAAACATTTTCAGGAAAATACTTCAGCAACAGAAATACATACCCAGGATTTAAGACAAGGGATCAAACCCCCTTCCTGATAGACAGAGGAAAACTAAGTAGGACATAAAGGACTGGCTAAAAGGAGATCGATATTCAAATGGACAGATCCAGAACACAGAAGCTCATTTCCCACCACAGCCACAAACCACCTACCCTGGTGCTATCAGGGTAACTTCAGAAGCTCAACCATGAGCAGCCACAAGTGAAATACAGTTGTGTGTCCTGGTGGGACAGCCATCTCCATAGCACAGGGGCTGCTTTCCCTGGGCACATAACGAATGCCTTCACTTTTACTGCTGGTCAGATTTCCAAGAACCAGACACTGTAATCAAGTCATTCAATGGCAGTGGTTTTTGTTATTCCTGGAGCACAGAAATTAAGACCCTTACTTGCCTGGCAGGAACCAAGTAAGCTTTGAAGGAATCAGAATTACTGGAATAAAATGTAAAGCCTTTTACATTTTATGTAGAAGACCAACAATGTTAAGTGCTCTGTGGGCACACCAGAGTGTCATGCATCGATCCCCTGGTATCTTATGTCACTGCAGACATACTGTCTTGATTGTTAAACAACTGCAAGAGCAGAAATTTTGTTCCCATGAAAGCTATTTTTTAATACACTCCTAAACCTAATCTTAATTCTTCCAAGTGTACTTTGGACTGTGGCCAATCTGCACACATGTGGTAGGAAGCAGCCTTGCACAGCTCCCTGCAAAATGGGACAACTGAGAGCAGCTCCACAGGCTCCAGTGGCATCCAAATCCATGAGAAGCAGAAAGCAGCAAGAGAAGCTCAGCTGGTGAGGAGAGGGCAAGTTGCAACCCTCGGGGGTCAGGGAAGAGGCTGGTGTTACGGTAACAGGGTGGAAACACACCATGTAGAGATTAAAAAAAAAAGGAGGAGAGTGAGCTATTTTGATAGCCTTAATATCACAATCAGGAGAAACTTCCTGGCCTCATATTTTCCATATAAACACTCTCCGCTGGCTAAAGGTAATGGTTCCCCAACTGCAAGGCAGGAGGGCTTGATCAGTTCAATTGACGTCACAGGTTGAGGGTTTTAATGAAATGTGCTGAGCTCCCCCCACTCATACGTTTGACCCTAACCTTTACCAGATGTTGGATTCACGCTCACTCGCAGACACTGCAGCACTGTGTTCTGGAGGCTCTTGGAAATCCGAAATGCTGCAGTGGAAATAAAACCCTCTGACATGAACTCTTTTGTTTGAGCTGCTCTCCACCACGGGCGGCGGAGGGCTCGGCTCTGCTTACGCAGGCATGTAACCAGGAGAGACGGGAAAAAAGGGTCCAAAAGGGTGATTCTGAGCAGTGCCTGCCCATGCAGGAGCCACTGAGTAGGGCTGAAATGACAGCTCTCCTCTGCACACCCCAGGCAGGGGCCCTGAGACCAGCAAGAAAAGGTAAGCCTGTGTCAGAGGGAGCAGAAAAGGAACTAGAAACCTTGAATTCAGTGTTTGGCTCTGTCATGCCTCCCTGGGCAAAGTGTTTCTGCCTCTCTGCCTTGTTTCCCAGCCATAAAATGGGACAACATCCCTTCACCCAGTTACATCCTGAGTTTATCAGGCTGGGCTAGGGAGAGGCTGCGTGGCTGGGACTGCGAGGGCTCACCCGTGTCCCCCAGGACAGCCAGGCTCTTCCTCGGGTGTGAGCAAACTAGGATCAGCACCACAGACCCACCACCTTCATGTTGCTCCAGATGCAAATCTGCCCCACCCTGAGGCTCCCCCCGAGCAGTTACAGCTCCAAAGCAGTGTGTTGCTGGGCTTTGCAAAAACTAAAACCAGGTGGAAATAAGTCACAATCAGGAAAAAAAAGCACATCATCAAAAAAAGATGCCATAAAAAGTTTTCTGGTATTTGATGCTCATTTAGAAAGCCTCCTGCCCATTCTTTCTGCAAAGAGAAGATAAAATGATGGTGCAAGAGAGGGTTAAAAGGAGATTCATGTTCCCAAACCTCAGCTTTGGTTTTCAGTCACTTCATTTTAGGTAAATTGGAAGCTGGACCCAAGCCACCCTTTAGTTCTGGGTTTGGATTAGCAAGTTGAAAGCCACTGATGAGGTTTTGTAAAACCAAACCCATATCCTTCTTGGCCTGCTCCTAGCTGAAACTGAGCTAGCCCTAAGCAAAAATAAATGAATCGCTCCTTAAAACACACACACCAAAAATGCTGAACTCAACAACCACAAATTGAGAGAAGGAGCATATGAAAGCTTGTGCGAGGCATTCGTTCCTTTTAACTCAGGAAAGACCAAACTTGCAGCACCAGCACTTTGCAACAGATTAGACAGTAAAAATGTTTGGAAATGTTAAAAAAAACAAAAATTGGTGGTTTTGTTTTTAGTAGATCCATACACAAATATAAAAACTATGTGTTCTGTGGCCAAACAGTTTGCATTTGTCCGCGAGCAGATGACAGTGGCTGTTAGCATGGCAACCTCAGACCCACTCACATTTCGCCTTGACATCGATCCCACACACACGGTTCAGTGAATCGAATCAAAGTGGGGCTGAGGCTTTCCTGACCTCAGGATAAAAGCAGACAGGTATAGAGCTGGCCCAGCACAGCTGCTCTGCCTTCAGAGCATGGAATCCGTGTTTAGGCAAGTCTAAAGTGTTGATAATGTTCTTGAAAGCCACAGCTGCCTCTCAGCCCCATCTAATTGCAAAGGAAACCTCCCTTCAGCATGGCCAGATGACAAGGAGACGCTCACAAAGGACAAGCACCCCCTTGCCCATGTGCTATGGGGTAAAATGTGGGGACAGGACCACTCGGCTGGGCACAGGCGCCATGTGTCAACGCCAGAAACCCAAGCTCTGGCCACGGGCTGGTTTCCCCATGCCAGAGGAGATGCAGCAGCACCCCAGGAGCCGTGAGTGAGGGTTCAGGCGAGGGCTGTGAACTGCCACAGCGATGGTTTTCTTCCCAGAAGTTGCACGAAGAAGCAGGAATTACAGAGTAACTCGAACCACGATGCAGAAAGCAGATGGTTTGCCTGCAGGTTCACAGCTGAGGCGCTCAGGGCTTGCTGCGGGGTGTGCATGGGGTCCCAGACCTGCGCAGCTGCTGTGCAATGTCCCCCTTAATCCCATCTCCTGATCACCAGCCCATTAACACCACCACACTTTTAATGGCAGGAAATCTTAAATCTAACCATCAAGATGTTAATGTAATTGCAAGCTGATAAAAACAGCAGGTAGGTCCCCTTTCAGCCCCAAGATGGGCAGAGGGGCTCCGCTGAGTTCCCAGGGTCACAGTACATACAACCTGAGCATCAACACTTAAAGAGTATTTTATCAGTGACAAGAGGGATTCAAGCAGAGTGGGAAATAACATCTTCATTTAGATCAGGGCTGCGAACACGACCAGGCTGTCCTGCCTGCCATAATTTACGCAGTCCCCACAGACACATGTTGAAAATCATATTGAAAGTGATTTTTACAGCTGACCAGGATAGGGCCACACAACCTACACCAGTTCTGGTAGGAATCACATACCTCAGTCCTCTATAATTTGTCTGCTCCTCTGTCAAGAAGAATGCAGAGGGTTGTTTTTCTGCTATCCCTTCAGCCCATTTGGTTTTATTTTCCTCTACTTACTGGCAATAAATTGTTCCATTTCTCTTGTTCACAAAATACTTTTCTTTATATTGTGGGGTTTTTTTGTTTGCTCATTTGTTGCGACAGGAGTGATGAAAGACACGGTCTGGGTTCGCCAGATCACGCACCAAAGCTAACACGGAGCGCACGGCTTCTTTAGAGTCACTTCTTAAAACTCTGCTTTCAGCTTCTGATCCCAGCCCACCCCTAAGGGATAGAGCCGTGCTGGAAGAGGCCCAGACCCTGGACAGGCCAGGCTTTCCCGCCTTCTGCATTCCTACACACAGCCTTTCCAGCAGCCCTTCTCCTCAGTGAGGGTTAAAGGACTGAGGCACCTCGTAGGTGCGCGCTGTGTAAAGATTTGTACCCCAAGGACAAGAAGATAGGAGGGAATTCTGGCTTCTCTTTCTGAGCAAAATCACTTACTGAGGGAAAGGGTCTGTCCCCGAGATGCTCTTCTTTAACACATCAGCTGTGGCACGGTCTGACACAGTGGGCTGGAGACAATTATTGGAAGTATCACCTGGTGCCTGGTGTGCATTGTTTAAGACCAGTTAGCTTTTCCTAGTTTATGTACTTTTTTCCCTCGATTAAAAAAGCACTAAAAGCACTAACGTATAATACCAAAAATGTCAAGATGAGAGATGTGCTGATCTTCGTTAATGCACAGCTCCTCTTGCAGCAACCATCTCCCTGGATGACTTAACTCAACTGCAAAAAGAAATTGCCTCAAGTGAAGGAAAGTGGAGCCAACAAAGCATGCAGCTTTTTTTTGCCTTTTTTTTTTTTTTTTTTTCTCTTTTCTGTTTTCACAACGGGGCACAGAGGAGTGTCAGCCTGGATTTATGGCTGGGTTTACAGCCTTTGCTGCCTCCTAGCAGCTGTTGTGCAAAATAAACCACCACCCAAAACAAAAATCACCAAGTCAAGAACACTCTGTTTGAGAGAAAAAAGTGCAGGAACTTATTAATGAAATTAATCATTGATAATAAAAAAATCCAAGAGGAAAAAAGTATTTATCATCTTCTCATTGAGATGAGCCGTGTAACTCCCTCTTTCTTGGATCCACGAACTCATGCACTCTCAGGAGAAACACTTGGCAGCCCCGGTGTTTGTCCAGAACACAGGTTTTTGCTACAGGCTCTACTCAGTTCTCCCACTCCAGCTAGGGCTGAACCAGAGGAATAAACTAAGAAATATGTGGAGGAAAAAAGTGAACAGGATTATCAAAACTCAAAGAGTGGGAGCCACAAAGAACAGTCTGGCCTTTCTTGCTGGGCTGCGTTATCGGATGTGTCACACAGCACCGAGGTCTAACTGGCAAGATGTGCAGAGCCTGGCCCAACCCAAGCAGCAATGCTGCTGGTGGCATTTCAAGCCCTGCTTGTCCAGAAAACCTGCCAAAAGCTTGCAGCCTCAAGCAATCAAAAAGATGTGGGGGAAAAAAGAAAGAGTGAGCCAATAGCATGGACAAAAGCAGGGTTGCTATTCAGGTTAAAGCGTGGTTTTCAGGATGATGAGCAGAGACAGGGCCACTTTGGGGCCAGGCTGGTGGGAAGGTGCCACTGGTTCCAGCGTGGAGGTGACAACTGCAGTGAATTTGGTGGCTCTGAACTGAGCTCCCTTGCTTAAATGGGAGGGGAATGAAGAAATGGGATTTGAAGATGGCTGTTGTATTGGATGTGCCGAAGTCACTGTTAATTTTAGGTCAGGGAAGAATGATCTGCTGTGTTCCCTGGTTGTCTTGGCTCCCACTGGTAAAGGCACTTACAAAGCTGATGAGTTTCAAGTATGTGCTTAAGTGCTTTGTTGCATTGGTCAATCAGCATCTGTACTTGCCTGCAATCTATGCAAAAGTCAATTGACAGCACTAGGATTTTGATGAATGCTTTTGATGGCCTCTGGAGCAGCCCACAGGTATCAGTGACCCTCCCCAATCACACCCCCACAGCCTGTGGCAGCCCTGCCCTGAGGAGCTGCTGTCTGAGGAAAAGCTGTGCCTGGCTGCTTGTCTCTGAGCTTGTCTAAGCTCTATTGAGGCAATTTTTGTGATCAGCTTTGTTGTGTCATTTGCAACACTCAGTGCCATCTGAAAACTCCTGGCTGCATGAAGCAGAGCTCAGTGTGTGCTGCCAGAAACAGGTTTAAATTCTTATGTTTGGAGTTTGCTTTTCCAGCTAATTGAGGCTCTGAACTCCAGTGATGCTTTTCCTTTGATTTAATTAAGGGAAGCTGTTTCCAAGGAATCATACATACAGCCCACATCAAAGACTTCAAGAGCAGTGATGCACCCTGAGATGCAACGGATGTGATTCACGGTGACTCATGGGCTGTGTCCAGCTGCCAAATGAGTCAGCATTTGCAGCAACCTCATCACAACCCACCCGCCAAAATTAAGGACCTGTGGTACCGTGTCTGCCAGGTGGAAGGAGGTGAGCCCCAGGCATCCAGTCGTTCCTCAGACCACAGCACACAGCAGTGGCCCTTCCCCATCTGCAGGACGGTGACCTGTGCGACCTGCAGCTCTGCACCATCATGGACAAACTCCCCAGTGGGGAATTTAAAATCTTGCTTTGCTCACATCTCTAGTTTGCTCATGGAAGTATACAGTAAAAAAGAGCTGAATTTCTGCTGAATATCAAGCCTGGGTGCAGAGGACCTTAGTCTTCTCAGCTCATTAAAAGCAAGACTGGAGACAATTCCAAAGAAACTTGTAGCCAAATGAAGTGCTGAAACAAGTTATTTCTTTTAAAACGTTTTGCAGAAGCAATATCCTTGCTGGTGCAGCCCCAGGGGAGGATCACAGCGCTGGCCCACGTGCCCCTTCCCCTCTCACATTTGCCAAACAGCAGCAAATAAAGGATTTTTTTCCCCTTCTGTGGAAAGCATCATCCAAATTCTCATCGAGTCTTGTAAAATCTAAAAGCTGAGCAAGCTTGAGTTTGACCCACACCCCCCCCCACTCCCCCGAACACACACCGATTTGGGCGATTTGTGATGCATTTCTGCAGATGCAGGGGAGGACGGGGACCGTCTGCCGCCGGTGAGACAGAGCGAAAGAGCTGCAGGGAAAGCTCTGCTGAGGAGTTCAGCTGGGGACTGTGATTTATAACTGTTAATACAACAAATCCCCTCCAATAGCCCTGGCATTGCTCAGGAACCAGCACCCAGCTCACAGAGCAGGCTGAGGTCAGGTGAGTTTAACGATGACCGATTTGACCGGGAAAGGGAGGGAAAGGCCAGACAAACTGCTGCCCTCGGGGCCAAGCTGAGCGGCTGCGGGCTGCAGCTCCCGGCCACTGCCCAGCAGGGAGCGATGGGTGCTGCCAGTCCCGCTGGCCTTGCCTGCAAAACGGGGCTTAAGCTGCAAATGCAAGGGTTGACCCCTCACGTTGGCCCTCCCAGAGGCATCGCTGGGGACAAGAGGAGCGGTCAGCTCTGTCCCAGCACGTGTCAGTGCTGGCTGCAGCCTCTGTGCTTGCGAGGAGCCAGAAAGACTGAAATTTCATTTTGGATTAACTGAAAAAATAGCTCAACAAATCCAAATTTTTTATTTCAAGGTTTTGGAGTTTCATTTTTCTTTTTTTTTAACTACTCAGCTGGAGGAAAAGCTGAAGCTGTTTCCACCACCCTGTCCTGAAATGAGGCACCACCTTTGAGCATTTCAGAAGTGGACATTGAAGTTATTTTTAGAGGAAAAACCTAAAAATCTAAACAAAAGCTTCAGCAAACACAACATAGGCTCAGAAAATATCCTGATGTCACCGAATCTGTACTTTTCACTGGAAAAAGATGCATGAGAACTATTTGACTGTGTTTACACAGAGCCAATGGGAACAGACCAGCTGCTGCCACTCCCCCAGGCGCCAGTTCCTGTCCCATCCCAACCTCCCAACCATCCCCTCCAAACTGGAAATACCCCCCATCCCCACGTGCACAGCTCTGCTGGTGCAACTGGCAGCTCTGCCATCAAAAGGGTGAGGTTTGGGCGAGGAGCCCAGACTGCCCAGGGCCTCACCAGCCACTCTCTCTGAATGCAGTATTTTGTGGATCTGTCCCCAAAAAGACCATACTGGCTCATGGCAGACCACACCCTTTAAACCACCGCTGGAAGAAGTCAGCAGGAGCAAAACAGTCCTGTGGTCAATTCCACGTACAAAATAACTTGGTATGTTATTTAGTTTAAATTATATATTTTCTTTTTCATATCCAGCAAGACAAACTAAATAAGTCGGAGCTGGGATATTACACAAGTCCTCAAGCAGGGCAGTTTCACTGGAATAAACAAATTTTCCCAGAGTACTTGCCAAATGGCACCATAACACACAGAGACCCCCAGCTCAGGCCCACTCACGCTGCTGCTGTTGGGTGCTGCCCTTTGTGGCCGTGCTCCCCACAGGAGACTGTGCAAATAAACGCTGATATTGAAACATCCTTGTGCACCTACACGGGCACCATGGATGCCCAGAGGCCCGTAGGGATGTCCCAAGGAGTGGGACTGTGGGCATACAGATGAAAACCCAACAAGAATGGCAAAATCTCAGGCTTTCCTCTCCTGCTTCACCCCTGCAGATGAATCACTTTTTTACAAGGCATTATTTAATTCTTTTCACTCTGACCAGCCAGCCCCTCCACAGCCATGGAGCAGACTGGCACAGGGTTGTCTCAGACAGGATATCCTCCAGGGAACAGCCTCTGCACAACATACGAACAATAGAGCCCTGCCTTTCAAACCATAGGCATTTTAAAAGATACACAACATGCCCAACCTCTCCTCCCCACAAACCCTGGATGTCTGCTATCTGCACAGCATTCAGAACCACAATTCCAGATCTACAGCTTAATTTAATTCCTGCTGTTTGAGAGCAATTCCCATCAACATTAAAGGGAGCGGAATGGGCTCCAGTCCTGCACCTCTGCTGGGCTGGAGCATCTTCTAATCACCTTCCCCATTAAGTGGAGAAGCAACGCTTACAGCGGTCCAGGTTGGTCATAAAACAACAAAGAGCCAGTTGTTCATGATCTGTCTGGTTGGGTCACGTTAAGTTACACGGACTCAACTGCTGCCAGCGGAGCTGCTGGGCCCTATTCTGCTCTCAATTATGTCAATGCAAATTTGGAACAACTTCACTGACTTTCACAGTATAACCTGATTTAATGGAGAACAGGATCTGGTGTGCTTTCTAGATTGATGTTGTGTAACAGGGAACAGACTTGAACCTCTGACTCGTTAGCAAGGCAACATATATTGAAATTAAGTTCCCAGTAGATAAATGTCTCTTGAGCCCATATTTTTTTTGCCTTGGTTGTGTAAACAGTGTGAATTGTCACCAAACTGCAGCCTGATACCCACTGCCTGCAATGGGCAACTTCTGTAGCATTGAAAAGGTTTTCATCTGCTTGAGAGATTGAAACAGAGAAAATCTCTTTAAAAAACATTTCAGACCTACAGCAAAGCCCTGAAATCCTGACCATGGGAGTACGTGCACCCTGAGTGGCCTTGAGCGAGGAGACAAGTCCAAGATGATGGTATGGCACTAGCAGCACACAGTGACGGATCTCGAGTCCCAGGGATATTTCTTGTGCGTGTATCATCTCTAGTTCCCCTCTAGTAAGTCCATTGAAGCTGGGTATGGTTTAGTAATGTATTCATCACAGTGGAGACTGTTTATACTGGGCTTTGGGAAGAAAAAAAAGCAATGGAGGAGCATGCTACTGTGGGTTGGCTGTGCCAAGGCCAGGTGGCTCCTTTCTGGCTGGGGTGGCCTGTGGCGTGCCCTTCCCAGCATCGCTCACATCTTTCACAAGCACATGAAGACAAACAGCACAGAAAATAGCTCCTTTTCTGCCACAGACAAAGCAGTCCCACACTGTCAGCACAAGCAAGAGGTGCTGCTGGGCCCCATGGCACAGGCAGAGCCTGGGGACAGGGTGCTTGGCTGCTGTTCCCAGTACTGACCAGTGCAGGGAATGCCCTAGGAGAAGCATTCAGCAACAGCCCTAACTAGCTGAATATCACTCCTATCCAAAGGCCCGACCATTGCGGAGGATTTTGATCCTTTGGGATCTTTGTAATCTTTGAAAAGAGCTCAACAATGAGCCATGCCTCAGTTTACCAGCCCCTGAGGCAGACAACGTACTGTGTCCCATTGGTGTGTTTGCTATTAGAGCTCCTCATGGGAGCACAGATCAGGAGTGAAAGCCCCATGACCTGGGGTCATCTCTCTCAAAAGACTTAAAAGAGGTTTGAGCAATTTTTTTTAGCCCTCGTTCTCATTTGAGCCCCAGCAGTTACTCTCAGGCATCCATGGGGTCGAGCTCCCTGCCTGCTCCTTGGCTCCCTTGCCACCCCGACGCAGAGCAGCCAGCCCTGCTCTCCATGAGAGTTTCTGCTGATCTTTATGGGCAGTCTTTTAGAAAATGGCTGTTTTTTGTAAATGGTTCTTGTCCTGCAAACAAATTTCATTGTACTTGCTGAGGACATGGGACACCACCTACCCTGTGAATTACAAATAAGGAGCAGGTCACAAAAAACCCCTAAAAATCCCTAAAAAAAACCATTGAGACAAGCTCCATTGCAAGTGGCCTCCCAGCCCTGGTGCTGGGTGCACTTCATGGCAAGAAGAGCATTTCACATCATCCCAAGCAGGAAATGACCGTTCCAACACGCAGTTTCTTTGCTGGGTGCTTGTCTTTCATTTTGCATCCCTGAGCCAGTGCAGGATTTGCAAACATTTAATAATTCCAAGAACAAGCGCATTAAAGCCTCAGAGCAAGGGGAAAGCCCTTTTCCTGCCAAGGAGGCATATTATTGTCAATACCCCATTGTTGTACTCGCACTCACCACCCCTTAAAGTAATTAATGGATAAATCAGGGTTTTTTCTGTGGCATTTCTGTGGGTGGAGTTTATTCCCATCCTTATCTGAGCAGCGGATCTTTCCCACCAGTAACCTGGTGCCAGGGTGTCCCACAGCCCATGACGCCGGAGTGCGCTGCAGAACAAACAAACTCAATTACAGGAGGATATTTACAATTGCTGACCAAACTCTCGATTTCCTTGGTAAGCTCCTCAAGACAATACGCTCTGGACGCTGGCCTCCAATTGTACTGTCAGAAATTGATACAGGCCCAAGAATGAGAAAATATTGTGTTTAGATTTGTGATAGGCAAGCAAAACAAGTGAGGGATGTTTTTGGAGGGTTTCCCCCCCTGCATGTGTTTGTTTATTTTTACAGGCACAGGCTGGAGTAGGGCGAGCATGGAGCCTCCCTTGCCCACCCTGCCCTGCCCCATCCTGCCGGCAGCCAGCCACGCCGTGCTGGTGGGCACCGGTGTGTTTTCCCCGGGAGGACAGCGCTGCACCTTGTGCACAAGGCTCATGGTGTCCCAAAGCTCACAAAGGGCCTTTACTGAGCTCACTGAAACAGCCTTTCCCAGCTCTGCCAGGATTCCAGCAGGAAACCGCGGTGCCAACATGTGGAGGTTTCCGATGTAGGATGAAAGAAACCTTCCCCTCCTGTTGCAGGTATCATCCCTGCTCATCCAAGGGGTTCCCTGTGCACTGCAGCTCCCAGCCCCATCCCACACGGGTCTCTCCAGCACCCTTTCCCCATGCAGCACGGATAAGTTGAGTTAAAATCCCTGCAAGCAGGGAAGCCAGGCTTCGCTCCCTTTCAGCACTGGTTTCACTGTACTTCCCGCCCAGTCCCTTCACAGGTCTGTCTCAGAGCAGGGCCCGTGCCCAACCTGCACGCAGAGACCAAGCACGCTCCAGCACCCAAACCCTGCAATGCACACTCACCCGGGGCTGCTCTCAGGCATGGAATTCCTGAACCATTTGAAGCAAAAAAGTCACTCCTGGACTTGAGCTGTCCCAGAGGGCCCTAGGATGAGCAGTGTCCCTCCTGGAGAAGGTCTGACAGCCATCTCCTGGTTGAGTGGTACCATTTCACAGAGCCTGGCCTTGAGCTACAGCCAGAAAACAAGCCCTGAGGTGAACAGTGCAGCCGTGGTTTGTTCCCAGGCTGCAGCCACGTGCCCAGGGCTACGCTGTCCCACGGGGCACTTGCAGGTGCCATTTTACGGACACAGTCTTGAGGGTTTTTGACACAGAGCAGCTCAGCCCCAAGCAAAAATCAGGTTTACACCTGCAGATACTGGATTAACAGCCTTAAATCCACATGGATTGATGGTTTAATGCTTGAACCAGTTCTCTGTTTCTTATTACACCAAGAGCAAATCTTGAGTGATGGCACTGTAAGCAGTGATTTCCAGATTTGCACCAGTTTAATGAAAACCAGGATTTGGCTCTACATCTTAAGAGATAACACCCTCTGTACTCACAGCCAATACAATAATGTCTTCCAGCATTGCACATCTTTCTCAAAACCTCTGTAAGCTTTCCCTTATAGGGTATCTAGGGATCAAGGTCTGAAAATCCATAAAACAGACTGGCTGTGCAAGATTTGCATTTAATACAGCACGGCTTTGCTTATCACTAGGCACTCGTGTTTGACTGCAGACCTCCATTTGCTATTCAACAAGATCAGAGCACCCAACAAGAACAGAGGAAAGGGGCAAGTTCTGAGAGCTATGGGACTCAGAATCAGTTAAACACACAAGTAGAGGCATTCCTCCAGATTTACACCAGACTGATGTGAAACTCTGGTCCAGAGACGGAATATAAATTAGTCGGTTAATGAGAACTGGATTCCAACCAGCTGGATTAGGGTCCTGTAATACTCTAATGGATCCTATTTTCCTCCCCTTGCTCTGTTAACTGACTGCAGGCCACCCAGGGTAACAACGACATAGGACAGAAATACAGTGTATATTTATGTTGGCTTGTCTTGCTGTAATCTCTTTCAGGGTATGACCCAACTTCAGTAACTCAGACTTACGCTATCACATTCTGGCTCATTTCCTTGTGGGCTTATAACACAGATAGTACTTCTCAGTTTATTCCTTCAGTACATTTGGGAGGAAAAAAAAAAAAGAGAGAGAAAAATGAGAGGGAAACTGGCTACATAAATCCAATAAAATCTGTCTCATAGGCTCTGCTTACATGTCCCATTGCACATGGGCTCCTGCAAATATTTATCAATCAGCACAGATCACCTCCTGACAATGTTTCCCCAAGGCCAGTAACAGCATCTTCAGAGAACAACTGGAAGATGTGAGCCCTGGCATCTGTTCCACCCTCAATGAACTGAGAACTACAAACATCTCCAAGGCTGGGTAATTTGTCATTCAAGAAGTTATACAAAGAGGCAGGACTTGAAGTAAAATCAGGTTATATAATGGGATGAAAATTGATTGTAAAGATATACCAAAATATCTTCTAATGTATCAGCTTTCCTAATGGCTTGTACATTCAGTCTGCTGTAGCAGAGGCTACTCAAATTAATTTAAACCTGCTTGTTTACAATCGTTTGTGTACTTCTGATATTAGTATAGATTAAGGCTGACTTTATTATAGTTACGCTGCTAGAGTAAATTCAGAGAAACTATCCAATTTTAATAGCAATCTCAAATATGTTACTGGGATAAGAAGGAGGAAAAAAATCTTCTGAAACTCAGTTGTTTAGGGTGGAGCAGGCAGACTTCTGGGGTGGAAGTTCATAATCAATGATTTTACCTTAAGGTCCGCAAACAGGGACCTAGGGCAGGCCTTTTAGTTTCTACAAGCCTCTGTTCCACACACCATTTGTTCACACCCTGTCATAAAGCAGGAAGTTCCTAAAACTGGGATTAGAAGAAGAGGTGAGTATGAAGACACTTTAGGAATAAGGGAAGCTGATCCCAACTAGAATAATGAGAATTGCCAGGCAAAGAAGAAGAAAATGCAGCTGTGAGCCAGTGGAAGGGGTGATCTGCAGGCACACATTTGTGCCTTTAGGATGCAACAAAGGATTCAAAGGAGCCAAACATCTTGAGGAAAGAAAACAAAAGAATTGGCCTCATGTGAACTTTAATTTTGTCTAGAGATTCCACTCTGGATCAAAGAACTACAGTGAAAGTTTAGTTGGAAACAGCATTTTCCTGCACAGTTCAGCTTTAGAAAGTGGGAAACCTTCCCCCTCCCTGTGAAAAGCTAGTTTTGTCAGATTCCAGGCCCGTTCTACAGTCAGTTCAGTGGAAAGGCATTTTTTGAAGACAAATCAAGAAGGAGGTTAGCACACATGGAGGTGCAGCCCTGCTCATGGGTGTGAGCTAGGAGACTGTGAAGCACACAATGTGCTTCAGAGATGCTGAGTTATGAACTGCTGGGATCACAGAATCACAGAATATTAGGGATTGGAAGGGACCTTGAAAGATCATCTAGTCCAATCCCCCTGCTGGAGCAGGAACACCTAGATGAGTTCGCACAGGAAGGCGTCCAGGCGGGTCTTGAATGTCTCCAGAGAAGGAGACTCCACACCCTCCCTGGGCAGCCTGTTCCAGTGCTCTGGCACCCTTACAGTAAAGAAGTTCTTTCTCAAATTTAAGCGGAACCTCCTGTGTTCCAGCTCACACCCATTACCCCTTGTCCTACCATCGGTCGTTACTGTGAAGAGCCTGGCTTCATCCTCCTCACACTCACCCTTCAAATATTTATAAACATTAATCAGGTCCCCCCTCAGCCTCCTCTTCTCCAAGCTAAAGAGCCCCAGCTCCCTCAGCCTTTCCTCATAAGGGAGATGCTCCACTCCCTTAATCATTTTGGTGGCTCTTCGCTGGACTCTCTCAAGCAGCTCCCTGTCCTTCTTGAACTGTGGGGCCCAGAACTGGACACAATATTCCAGATGTGGCCTCACCAGGGCAGAGTAAAGGGGAAGAAGAACCTCTCTTGACCTACTGACTACACCCCTTCTAATGCACCCCAGGATGCCATTGGCCTTCCTGGCCACAAGGGCACAGTGCTGGCTCATGGTCATCCTGCTGTCCACCAGGACTCCCAGATCCCTTTCCCCTTCACTGCTCTCTAGGAGATCATTTCCTAACCTGTACTGGAACCTGGGGTTGTTCCTGCCCAGGTGCAACACCCTACACTTGCCCTTATTATATTTCATCAAGTTTTTCCCTGCCCAGCTCTCCAGCCTGCCCAGGTCTCTCTGGATGGCAGCACAGCCTTCTGGAGTGTCAGCCACTCCTCCCAGCTTGGTATCATCAGCAAACTTGCTGACGGTGCATTCAATTCCCTCATCCAGGTCATTTATGAATATATTGAATAATACTGGTCCTAGTACTGACCCCTGAGGGACTCCACTAGACACAGGTCTCCAACTAGACTCCACCCCATTGACCACTACTCTCTGGCTTCTTCCCACCAGCCAGTTAATAATCCATCTCACTACCTGCTCATCTAATCCACACTTCCTCTACTACTTCTACTGAGTTTGGTCCTTTTCCTAGGGAAAAAAGAAGCTCCTGGATGATGCTGACAGAAGCTACTACAAACTCTGCAGAGGAGAAGACAGGGAAGAACTATTTCATGTGTGTCCCTCTGTCAGTCATTCCAGTGCAACAGAGCAGACGAGAGGACACACACATGCCTGTGAGTTGCATCCCATGTTGTGAGGAAATTTTACATTTCAGAAATAGAAGAGGCATGCCAGCTCTGAGTATAAACCACACTTAGAGTGCTCTGAATAAAGTTGAGGATGTAATAATTTGGTTTATAGAGATGAGACATGATAGATTTACTACCTTCTCCCTGCAGTTTATTATCTATTGACATGGTTTTCCTTGCAAATTCCAGTTTGCAAGGACTTACTGTTTTCAGCACTGGAAAAGTGAAGTGGAGAATGATGCCAGCTAGCTCAGCTAGCAGTTCTTCACACTGCTCTTCAGCTGGTGCTCTCAGTTATTCTGAATAGACTCAAAAAGTAATTGGAAATCTGAAGTCTTTTGTCCAAAGCTGGTATTACAATTGCTTGAAGTAGGGTGATGAAAATCTGCCTTTATCCTTTGAAATAGGAGCACAGATCAGGAAGGGATCTGTAGAATTGCAGACAGCAGTTATGACATGGAATTGCTCATATACCCTTAGTAAGCTTCATCCTGGGAGGCGAGGGGACAAATATCAGCTTCTTTCCCACACTCCTTTAACTGAAAGAAATTCTCTCTGCTGGGCAGAGACCTTCTTCCAAATTCCACCCCAAATATATTTATGGCCAGCCTACACTCATTTGTTCTTGTGCCAACATTGTCCTGTTTAAATAGCTCTTCTTCCTCCCTGGTGCTTATCCCTCTGATGTATTTATTACCCTCATGATATAGTTAAATGAGCATAACTGGTATTCAGAAAACTTTTACATCTTTCCCATTGGTTACTTATTGACAGAAACTGTAAGCACTGGTCCAAAGGCACTCACACACACACACAAAAAACCCAAAACCCCACCAATGCAACACTCAGGGCAGCTGGTGGCTCACCCCAAGCCATCAGCTTGGCAACAACTGGCTATTTAGGGTCAACTCACAGTTTACAAACAGAGTTATTGAACACCTTCTAATAGTGTCCTGTTCACTCAGTGTTAACTTCTCTGCAAATGGATCTGGGAGGAGGAGTCTGACCTGATCATAAACCTGCCATTCAGCTAGTGAAACCCCAATGGCTGTTAGAACTCAGGGCAATAAGACATCAGCCCTTCCTTAAGAACTGTGCCATCCCAGAAAGCAGTCCATGGAGATGTATGTGATAAAGGCACATCTTCATCCAACCATCACTAAAAGTCAATCCTACACATTCATATCAGGAACCACTACTGGAGCCAGGACCTGACAGATCAGCATCACAGCCCACAGCAGCCCTTCCTCCCCTGCTGTCAGTATTCCGTGCTCACAATAGCAGGGCTCCAGCACACACCTGTAATGGTATTTCAGGAGAGCAGAAGTGATGCGACATCCTTGCAAAAATTAGGGTACAAACATAAAAAAAGGCAATAAAAAGCCACATCACACAGAGCTGAATATTGATTCTGCCCACCTCAAGATCAGAGGATGTTCGTTCCTGAATGTTTTTGCTCAAGCTGAATTTGGAAAGGAATTAGCCTGGCACGTTCGCACTTGGTGTCTTTCTTTTGCAGTGATCCTATTGTTCTGTAATATAATGGGGCAGAGTTTTCTATAGTCCCACTGGGACTGTATCAAAATTGACATCAGCAATGAAAAGCGTGCTGTGTAATGCTGCTGCCTGCTCTTAACACCACGATCTCAGCCAAGAAACAGTAAGTTATTCACATTTACTCCCAGTGAACTGGAAGGCCTTTTATTCAGGCTCCACATTAAATTTCAGCTGCCCAAAATGGTCTCATTCTTATTCAGGTCAGTGCTTTTGACTTTTTAGGCTTGTACGGTTCCCAGGGCAGCTCAGGCCTGCAGCGGCTCTGAGGAGCTCTGTGTTCTGCGGTGTTGTTACTTGATAGCATGTTGATTTAAGGCACTGTTTTTCCTCAGACTCCTTCAATCAATATGCAGGATGGGAGCATGGAAAACAAGCTAGTCAAAGACATTGTATTTTTCCTCCAATTCTGAATTCTTATCCACATCCTCACCTTTAACATTTTCTACTTAGGTGTGTACTTGAAGCTAGAGCAGATTTAAAAGTAGTTCCTATCTTTGGCCTTTCACCAATAATACTTACGTACGGTTGAGGTAAGCATTGCAGGAAGTCAAAGACTGATAGACACACTTCAGTATCACATGCTGTCAAGTACAAACCTTCTAATAATGTCCTATTGTGCAGATTACATTTCTTTAGAAAAGCCACAGAAGAATTTTTTCCTGTCATTTATACTGGCAAGATGACTGTGCTGAACTCAGACAGTGAATTCATGTTACATGCCGGGAGATGGAGGAGCATCAGGAACCTGGGGGAGGATGCTGGCTCCTGTGGGAGAGACAGCATCCAGGGCTGTCCTGATGAGAAAAGGCTGACAAATCTGTGAAGGCTGCAGTTGCTGTGAGTCTACAGGCACTTGAGGGAAAGAAAAAAAAAAGTCCATGAGAATCATTATAAAAGCTGAAAAGTTAGAGTTCTTGAGAACTTAGTAAACTTCCAGACATAACTCAATGCATATGTTTTAGGAGGGTCCCACTACATTGTGGTCCTCTAGGATGCTGCTCTGAACCGATGGTATCAGCTGTTGTCACTCCAGCTGTGCCTCTGCCAGGAGCTCTACAGGGGCTCATCCCTGGGGAGATGATGCTCATTCTCACTCAGTGTTTTGAGGTGAGGTTCAGGGATATCCAAGTAGCCTGATGGCCTTTTCCCTCAAGCAGTTTGGGACTGAAAGCACTGGCACAGAGGCAGTGGGGAAAAAAACCCAACAAGCTTTATTTGCAGCTGCTCAGTAAATGCTGCCCCATTGTCACCAGAAGCGACTGCCTCTGCAAGCCCTGAGCCACACGAGAAGCGCTGGACAGTGTGGTGGTTTGCACTAGAGCCCTCCAAAAAGGAACTCTGTTTATTTTGCATTTTTCCTTTCCATAGAAGCTGTGCCAGCACAAAGCTGGGGAAACTTGAGTATTTTCTTTGGAAATGCCTCATAGATAAACATGCTCTCAGAAATGGCTCCAGATACAGCAACCCAACACACACCTCAGCAGCAGCTGGATGTCCCTCAGCAGCATTGTGCTCCTGCTCCATCCTGGGGCAAAGCCTCAGCCCCTCTGAGCAGAGATGACAACATCTGACTGGGTGTCCCAGTCCCCGATGGGAACCAGCTCCCTTGCTCCAGGCAGCAAAGGCTTGATGGGAAATGACAGGCTCTTGTGAGTCTGTACCAGAAGATTCCCTCCTCCTGGACATGCCTCATCGTGGTAAAAGCTGTTTCACCACATCCAGCTTCCCACTGACTTGGCACAGTGGTGTACAGGCTGTGCTCATGGACATTTTCTGTCATGGAGATTTCTCTGTCATTGCAGATGCTGCTGCGAGCTGTGCTGCTGTGACCAACACAATTCCCTGCTGGGTCAAGCTCCAGGGTATATTGGCCACCTTTACATAAAGTACTAGACCAGAACTGAGCAAAACCCACAGTTTACATCAATGATGGGCAGAAGAGAGCAGCTGAGAGGAAGGTACTTAGCTTTCAGAGCACTGGAACAGGCTGCCCAGGGAGGTTGTGGAGTCTCCTTCTCTGGAGACATTCAAAACTTGTGTGGGTGTTTTCCTGTGCAACTTGCTCTGGGTGAACCTGCTTTGGCAGGGGGGTTGGACAGGATGATCTCCAGAGGTCCTTCCAACCCTGACCATTCTGTGATTCCTTCCAAGAGATCAACCAAGAAGGCATTTAAAACCAAGCCTGGTGACGTGTGACACGCTTGCATAGACTGCAAAGGATGGAACACCAATGCACCTGAGCTCACTGCTTGGTGCTCCACAGGTTTGTGTGTTGGAAACCCCAAAGAGACACACAGGGATTTTGGGACCTGTGGACATGTCAGCACCTGTTTGTAAACGCAGCTAATCCAAAATTAGCCAGGAGAAGTGGAAGAATCATTTGTCAGCTCCTGGTCTCCTCAGCCATCTTTAAAAACATGTCATGGATACATTGACACTTCTGCTGTTGATTTAAATAGCAGCCACCATCCAGAATCGGCTGCTGGGCGAGGGGGCAACGTGTAGCTCCCGTCTCAGACTCCTCCTGTATCAGATGACTCACCAACATGCCTGAGAAACTCCCTTACACCACAGACTCCAGTAGCAACCCCACAACAAACAGTTGTCCAGGGCTTGCAGTCATCCTTCGGGGTTTAGGATGTAATCCTGCCAGCATGCAGGAAGCAGGGTGTGAGATGGCAGCACTTCACTGCTCCTTTCTCTTGCTGCCTCATGGCCACATTGCTGGACTTGGATGGAGGTGACATGGAAACCCACTCTTTGCCATAGGATCCTTTGCCCCCCAATAAGCTGTTCATTCCCTTGGTCCTGTTTTTTTATTTTTTTCTGCTAGTACACTAGTGATAGCAAAACCTCCTCCCCAACCTTTCCAACTGACCCTTGAACTCCTTGAACAAGAGGATGTTCACACCCACATTTAACTGGGTACTGTGCACTGTAGTGGCTGGGCCGTTGTGTGCTGCTCTGTCCCTGGATCATAACTGCTTTTGTGGAGCTCCACCAAAGCATCTTGATGCACAAATGCATCCTCAGAACACTCCAAGCTTGTAAAGCAGAAAAAGCTGTACCCTGAAGAAGCTAGTGCAGCCATGTGGTACCTCCTGTCTGCAAAACAGGCTAGGAGGAGTTTCTATCCCAGCCAACACTTTGGCAGCGTGAACTGTCTGTATTTTCATGTTACTTTCTAACATGAAAATACAGAGCTCCTAGGAGTGACTTGGAAATTCATTTCCCCTCCACCTCTCCTATCATGCTGAGGGCAGGAGCCTTGACTGCAACGCTCCCACCCCTACCCCGGGAGAATTGTAGCTCTACCTCCAAAATGCAAGTATGATGATTCTGCTGCTACCCAGCTCTGGGGAGGACACTCCTAAACAAACACTTCTCTCATCTGGACCATGAGAAACTACAGAGCTTCCTATTACCTCACTGTGATCCACACCGTGACCCTCTGCAGCTGCAGCAGACACACCTTCATCCTTCTCTCAAAGCACTGCCTGTGCCCAAGCCTGCACAGCTTTACTCACAGGAGCGGTTTCTGTTCGTGTTGTTTCACCAGGATTAGCGGAGCTGCGCACACAGTGAAGGGCAGCTCTTTCATACGGGCTCACAGGAGCAGGCACTTAATTATTTAAGCTATCCCAGCATGATCTTGGCACACTAAATATTTTCTCTTCATCTGTCAGGAGAACTTGACCAGTATCCTGGGATTTCTCAGCAACACTAGGAAAAAATCCCTGAGCTATGGATGATGTGTAATTTTCAATATGCCAGTGAAACTATTACATAAAGGACTTCAGAGCCAATACAAGTCAACATCCTATGAGCTTCTCATATATTTTCCAAATGAGATTCTGCTCTGGCCAAGTCAGTCCCAGTGTTTTCGTTTTGCTTTGTTTGGGGTTTTACTTTTATTTTGCTTTTAAGACAATAGTTACAGCAAGGGATTACCTACATTTTAATGATAAACAATTTTGGTAGGAAGGCAATTGCTGGAGTAAATATTTGCAAGTCCTAGAATATAATTACTAGACCAAGTACCGTGATCCTTCTTAAAAAAAAGAAGGGAGGATAATATTTTGTAGGTAATATTCATTTTATACTTAAGTTTAATATTGAACTTTTCCTACTATAACTTCACTTGAGCCATCTTTCCTCCACCGATTTTTAAGTTTCTAAACACACACTAACTCAAGCTAATAGAGTTAGAAAACTACTTTGTGGAAGTTTTTAATGCTTTGAAGAAAGATAATGCATGTTTATAGCTAAAATCATGTCTTTATTTGGAACCCAATTCTTCAAGCACATAATTATGTAAATAGTCCTTGGCCAGGCAAAAAAAATATTGTCTTCAGGATTTGTAAGGTGTGAGCCAAGATTCCCAACCTGTCGGGGCTGTGCGAGGAGAGAGGCTGCAGCAGGCAGCAGAGCAGCAAATGCACACGGGTCAGGCTGGGCCTCGGTGCGTGCCTGGACCCACCGCCCATCCAGCGCTCTCCCTCTTTTTGCGCTGCCAAGGAGCAGTTGTCCCTGTTGAAG
This sequence comes from Caprimulgus europaeus, assembly GCA_907165065.1. The sequence continues at coordinate 357,159 of OU015543.1, read as the reverse complement.
AGATGGCCACAGCAATTAGCATCACTAACTGCATCACCTAATGAGCAAAACTCATGTCCTTGCTGCTGCAGGTCAGAAACAGGTCCTGCCAACCCCGTACCTCGTCCCCGACAGCCTCTGGTGCCAGCGGCTGTGGGAGATGGCGGGTCCGCAGCCCGGGAGCCAGGCTCGCAGCACATGATATACAATTCATTGTTCTCACGTACCCATGAGACACCCAGGCCTGTGTATACATTCAGATGGAACCGCAACCCTTTCCTACTGCTATCTACCACACAATGTTTATCAGGGCTTACAGACCACTTCCTTTTTAAAACCCTTATTGAAATTTGCACAATAAACAATTTACCCAATAGGTTTTAGGAAGCCCTCAGCCCTTTTCCTTTCAAGGGAAAAGAAAACAGATTTATTTATTATCTAGAAGCAGTCTGGGCTCTGGAGGGGCTGGGGAAGGCAAGCAAGAAGGCTCAATGCTCTGGATGTGAGCATGGACACTAGAAAGGGACATTCCTGCCCCATGAGACTGTCAGACCTCAAGAGACAAGGGTATATAGCACCTACCCTTCAATCTCAACATCAAAAATCATCCAGATCACAGGTTAAAGCCCCTTTGCTGAAGCGTGGCAGCAGCACAGGTTTCCTGCAGGTACCAGGGTTAGGAGTCACACACACAGCATGGCCTTGGCCGTTCCCCTCGTGCAGCACTGCCTGTCCACCAGTAATCGTGCGTGGGGCCAGGCTTGATATCACTGGCATTTCTCCCAGCTGAATGTATAGCCCATATATAGCACTGGTTTGGATGATGAGAGGACCACAAAACTGCTGCTTCACCATCTACCTACAAAGCCTCCAAGCTCCTGGAGCCCACTGGGCCAGGTTTGCTGCAGCCAGGAACAGCTCTGCTCCCAGTTGTCGGGTTGGTCCCTGGAGTTTTGTTTTGTTTCCGAGGAAGCTGTGTAAGGCATCCTCAAGGACACAGGAGCTGCCAACATATTGTCCCATACCAGGCATGGGTAGCACAGATTGGAGACACTTTTCCCTTATTGGGTTTGACTTTCAATTCTCTTCCAACTTCTCCAGGTGCAAAACACTTCATGAATGCTGCATCCCATAGGAATTTGACTGCCCAATGCCTTGAGGATTTGAACACAAGGTACTACAAGCCAAGCATGCAGTTGTTCTAAGTTCAGGGCATCACATGGAAGGCCAAGAGAGAAAGAAAGAAGGAAAATCTCCTTTCTGAACAGAGAATGTACATCTTTAACACCATTCCTGCAAAAAGAGGGAACAAGAGAAGCAAGGTAGTACTTGCTCCTTGGGAGAAGATGCCCACTCAAACTGAGTTTTCAGAAAGCCCCACAGCTGTGAGAAGGACTGAGATACACTTAGTGTTTCCAGCTGAGAGCTACTGAAATGAAACCCCTACCCTACATGAGCAAGGTGAGGGTCAGAAATGCAAGAGCTGTAGCAGAGGAAGCTTTGAGCCTAAAGCAATTCACAGGTACAGAGGATTCCCAAAGGAGCACAACACCTTCTCCTACTCTTTTGATAAACCAAGGATTTCTCTGAGCCTGAAGCCTTATCAGTTTCCTCTCCCTTTCCTACTGTGGAAAAACCTCTGTTGGGTTTTTGGTGGGATTTTTAGTTTTTTCCTTCTGAAGCTGCTTGTATTATAGAGTACAGAGGGAAGAAAACACAGCTATCACCCAGGAGCCATAGCTTTACTGCAATATAGAAATAATTTACTTTGTTTTTCTCTTTCTGTCTAAGCTGTCATCATCTGCAATGGGCAGAAGAGCCAGGATCCCTTTCCCGCCCTGAGGAGGGCAGGCAGCTGGTTTGGGCAGTAGCTCCCAGACTGCCTGGAGATTTTGACCCTTTGCCCAGCCACTTTCAGACCCCTGGGCAGTGGAAATACATTTGCTGGGGAAGTGCTGACCTTTCTGCACAGCAGGAATTCATGGCAGTGCTTTGAATGTGAGAACTGCAGCAGCACTTGGCAAGAGATGCCACATTAATGATATACCCAACACTGACAGAGCAACCTGCATGTTAAAGAGCTCTTCACTTTTTTGAGCTTTACATCACTTGCAGATCTTGCCTAAAATGCAGCCACATCTGGAGGTGAAGGAGTTAACCAGCCAGTGCTCTGCTGCAGACAGGAGAGAGGTCGGGGATGGATACAGTGGCAACAGGCATCTATCAAGGGCAAAATCGTTAGTGCTTCCATAAAATGCTTTCAAAAATATGAAGGGTAGAGCACTTTTTTTTTGCTGGAGTACTTGGGGTAGGAAGCATCACAGCTGGAGCTGGGATAGTTCAGTCTTGCAAAATTCTGTTTGTATTCTCTCAAGGCAATGAATACTTGCTGGGTCAGCCAAACACAATTAATTCATGGTAAGAGCTGGCAAGTACAATTCCATCCCCAGATTTCCACCCTTCCCCTCTGTCCTGACACACACATTCTGCCTCCAAAAAATATACGCTCATCAGGAAAGAAAGCAAGGAGGAGTGCTGTGTCCTGGGCTCCAGCTCTGCCTCCAACACTGAGCTCCAATATTCAGCATTCCCAGGGCTAGTCATTTACTCTCTTTGGCTGTGGTTAGCTTCTTTTGGGGAGGGGGTGGCAATTAAATTCACAATTAATCACAAGTTTAAAGCACTTCATTACTTTTCAGAACAGAGATGTTACAGATGGGGAAGCGTTAGAAGTGAGCAGTAAAATGCTGTGATTAAGCACCTGAAGGTCATGGATGTCCTCTACATGAAGGAGGGAAAACTTCCTCTCCCCTACTCCCATCCCTTCTTGATAGCACAAATGAAAAACAAAGCCAGCTGTTCAGTCAGGAGTGACTTTAGTTTAAATCTTTCTGTTTCTTGCTCAATAACCCTTTCATTATAAGCTTCCTGCTGGGAAAGTTTGTGAGCCAAGGCATGCTACTGAACACGCAGCACGCTGCCTGCGGAGCACAAGCACCCAGTGAGCTCGCATCCACATCTTTGTTGAATCATTACAATTTCTAGATCTGGTGAGGCAAATCAGAGGGTGTTGGTTTAAAGATAAAAAATAAAAAGATTAAGATACAAGCTGTTCTCCGTGGGAAACTAATCACGTGCTGGAAAGTTCTTCAGCAGTTTGAAGAGGAGGCAAGAAACAGAAGGAAGCAGCTCAGGGATCTGTGTGCAGCTGGCTGGTTTTTGCCCTGCACGGATTACTTTTGTAACAAAACCTTTCTAATTGAAACAGTTTGTTCACCTATGAGCTAGCTCCAGAGTTCTTTGAGGTCAGTAGGAAATTCCCAGGATCCTGGATGGGCTTTTGCCCAAGTTATCTATTGTTTGGATGAAGGGAAAAGTCTGAATAGTGATATAAACCCAACAGTTTGGAGGCCTTACTAGCAAACACTAGATCTGGATAAGGGAGGATGGAAAGAAATAAAACATGATCAGAAAACTAGCACGGTCCGCTGAAAAAGTGTTTACAGCTGCTATCTATGGCTTTGGTCTAAGGCTGGAACATTTAAGTAAATTGCAAAATCAAAGAGCATCCCACATTGCCTCTGAAATGCCTTCTCTGAAACACGGTCCTCAGAAGTGAAGTCCTCAAAGTCAGTCATTCAGTCCCTGTATGACATGACTTTGTAAATTTATGGAAAATAACACTATTCAGTGCTACCTGCCTACATATATAACTCCAAGGGAAGTTGTTATTGTGGTGCACAGAGCCCGAACAAACACCTTGTAGGCTGTGATCTGATGGGAACTGCATGGAGGGCTGCATGCTTAACACCTACAAAATCCAAATACCCACCCAGGCTGGGAGTATCAAGCTTTCTACCTTTCAAGTACCTCTAGCTCAATTTTTACTTCTGCTGAACCATAATTAAAGTCAATGACCTCTTCTAAGCTCCAGATCAGGCCATGCAAGATTTGTTTATACAGACTTGTCAGCAATTTAAGAAACCATACATAAATGGGCTGACAACATCCCTGCAAGAACACAGTGGTCATTCTTTACTCTTCAAACAGTTCTTGAATCAACACATTACTGAAACCAAAGAGCCCATACCAGTCCTGCTTGAGTGTATGTTACATTCAAACAGGTTCATCACCTTAATTCCCAAAGCTGTCGCTTTCTCTCACTCAGTTACTCATTTTTGGTATATTTATTTGCCCAGTGCTGGAATATCCTGTGTCTGCTGACATAAGTGATTGCACGGCAGCTGGGGCTCCTCTCCCACACACAGAGTGTGTTTAGGCTCTTTTGGGGTTTGCATAGCCCAGACCTCACAGGCAGCTGGACTTGGTTCTGTTAGTCATCGATCAATCTTTCAAAGCAGTGGCTGACAAATTTGTTCTAACACAAGTGTCTAAACAAAAAGAAAATCCTACTGCTCTTTTACTGCAAGAGTGAAGGGCAAAAAAAAAAAAATTCTTTTTTTTCTACAGTGAAACCTGAATACCAGGTCTGTTTTAAATGGTAGAAAATATAAACGTTATGATTACAGAATTTAGCATGCAAGTGGAAGAGGATACTGACTTCTACCGAGGAGTGAGATTCCTCTGTGCAGCTACAAAAACACACTGGGGAAGGTAAAGTCAATGCCAAGTCCTAATGACTTTCAGTAGCACTGAAGTACACTCAGAGTTTTACTCCTACAGCAATGGTCTCTTGAGAGAGTATCACACCCCTGAGTCTGAGCAAAACACCATTCCCAGGATTTCATCCAGTAGTTTCTTTAATTTGCCAACAGCCTAAGCTAGAATATACCTTTTAAGATAAATAAAATCTATAAAAGCTTTAGAGCAATAGAACTATGTGCTCTTTAAGTCTCATGTCTTAAAGGCAGAACATTTATTAAGCAAGCCAGTGATGTGCTAATTCAGGAGAACATCTTTTTTCCAAAAGGCTAGCATTACAAAATCGTGTCACTAAATACTACCAGAAAAACAATCCAGTTGTCTCTAAAGTTCAGCAGCGTTCATGACGACATTGCTGTCCTGAGACTGCCACCGAGATGTTCTCATACAACCCAGTCATATGGAAGTCAGAGCTCTCGCAGGGCAGCTGTGCTTTTTGGAAGCGACTTCATGTTTTTGAATGTTGTCTGCCACATGGAATCTAACATCTTCAACAGCAAATAAAGCTTTTCCTTTCATCCCATGCCACGTTTCCTCCATGTAATAAAGGTGGTAGATTATTTTTAACTCTATAATAACTTTTTTTTGTTGCTTTCCCTTAAAACACAGGGACTGTATCTCTGTAAATGCCTTTGCAAGCTTCTGCTATTTCTAACATAAATTGAGCTGAGACTTTACACAAGACTGGAAGGATTCTTCTTCCCACTTGCCTCACATCTGTGCTGATCTGGATCTACTGACTCACTCCAGAATATTCACTCTTGCAAGTAAGTTCCTTTCCCAAAGCTACATGTTTCATAATGACAGTTCCACCAAATGTCTGTCTGGCAAACCACAAGCCTTGTTGGCTACCATCTTTGGGAGCGGTCTAGACGGTATGGGACATGCCAAAACACACCCCTGGACCCTGCCCCGGAGGCCACGTGAACCAGCAGCTCAGAGAGCTCAGTGGTTGCCGACGGCCAACGCCTCTGCAGCCTCTTGTTGTTAAAGTGATGGTTGAGAACTCTTGCAAGAGGGTAAAGAGACAGAACATATTAGGCTGCAGTGACAGGGCGAGACAAAGAGCTCAGGTTCTCCTTGTTCACCGGGGAAAGCTGGAAGGAACAAATGTGACCAAAAGCAGAATTTTGGTTTTCCTTTGCACCTCACCTTCCCCAGCCATTCCCCACAGGAGCAGTCTATGCAGAGGAAGCAACATTGCTCTCCACATGTTCAAGCAGATGAGCCCAGGTAGAATGCCAGTCTGTTGAGTCACAGCACAGTTCCCACAAACGTCAGCCAAGGCAAAGGCTAACGCTCCAGTCATCCCTCCTGCTCTGCATGATAACCAAGCCCCTTCTCAGCAAGCAGTGCTCAAGCCTTACTACAAACCACGCAGACAGAGAGAGCGCTGCCCTTTTATCTGCTCAGGAACATAATTGACAAATAAAAACCCAAACATTTCCATTTGAAATCAGAACCAGCTGCACACCCTACTGTAGTGTATCTCCCATTCTGTCTCACCAGCCAGCTGCTCGCCCCTGGAAAACAGCTGCATCTTGACAAGTGCCAAATGGACACGTACCAAATGCAGCTAATGAAGCACAGGGGATGCTGCTCCAAGACCCTGCAGGCAGGATCTGCCCCAGCTTTTTGGATTTGAGAAGTTGTGTGAGTGACTCCCAGACCCACTGGCCTACGGCTCTTACCAGTCCAGTTCCTGCAGGACCAGGTCCCATATTTACTACCTGGCATGTCAGGAATTGATACAAACATTTGACTTCAGCATTTTGGAGTGAACTCCAGACACACACCAGGATGTTCAGCTCTCCCAGACTCAGCCCATTTTCCACCTCTCCCAGAACCCTCAGACTAATGGCAAACTGCAGATTTCACAGAAGTGCCTGAGGATCCAGATGCTCAAAACAGCACCAGATTTGTAAGAGGCTTTAAAGGATCTACTTGCTTTTTTAAACCCCTAAAGGTCTTATATGTATTTATGTACTTTGAAAGTGGGAGGTATCTAGGTGGAAGTAATCAAGGTACTCAACACCCTTGCTTCAAACAGACAGAATTAGAACATCAGTGTTTTCCCTCAACATCTCCGTTAAGTGCATTCACTTTCCAGCTTCCTCACACCGAGAACGCTGCTCAAGAGCAATGTAAACCCAGTCCTATTAACCAGGTTATGAAGTTCTGCATATAATGGTAGAAAAATGCTAAAAAAAATATTATACATTGAACACATTTTCTATCATCTAGCTTAAAATTAAAGGCAGGAAAAGAGTAATCTTTTTACAATAGATAATAACTCAGCAAGGTAAATAAAAGTATCTACCAGAGCTGAGGTGGTGAGTCTCAGATACATTTTCCTCATGTAACAGCTCGAAGGTTGAATGTCTGACCTCAGAGGCCTTGGGGGGTGTTCCCACTGTGGCACCAGGTAACAGCCTGATTTTGCAACAGTGCTGGCCCACACTAATGTCCCAGGTTTCTTCTTACCCAGGAAGGTGCCCTATGCAGTTGGGCAGAAGCTCACTAGGGTGGATTTGTACCTCCCTCATCATTCTGCTCCACCCCATCAACCACTAATTATTTCACATAAAGCAGAACATTTTTCTTTAGCCTACACAACAAGAGATTACATTCAAAATAATTGGACAGGTGAGAAAAAGCAGAACCACTGCTGCTAGGTTGGCTCAGGGCACTTGGACTGCTGATGCTCTTGGGAGGCAGACAAGGACACCCACCCATGGGTGCTGGAGCACTCAGCTTTCCAGAGGGAAGCAGTGTCTGAGTCAGCTGGGATGCTCGTATATGGGAAGTCCCAAACAACCCCAGGCTGCAGCTATGGCCCTCCTCAGACAGCAGCTCAGAGAACATTATGGGGTTGGCATGAGACGGCTCAGCCCTTCCACAGACCTAACCCTGCAGTGCTTTTGAAAGAGCTACCCAGATTGTTTGGTTTTCTTGGGCAAGACCTGTTTGAAATCAAAAATTTGCATACATATACAAATATATATGCAAGCTGCTGCTATCCAGGAGGGAAATAAACAAGGAAGTAGTCAGGAATGGGGAATAGCAGGGTGCCTTTTAGTTATTTAAGGTATTAGCTGAGCCAATGGGTATGCTTTTCCTGTTTTAAACAGACACAATAAGATAAAGGTCAGCAGGGGAATTGGTTACATTTCTCTTTCCCACATATAGGTATACTGCTGTGGAGGATGTAATCCTGCCCAGAACACTTTAAAGATATAGAATAATTTGGAGATTTTAGAAGTATCATATTGGCTTCCACAGCTCAGAACACAGGGCATTATAGGTACCAATTCACTGTGAAAAAACAGAATTTGGGCATTCTGATACTCAAACAGCAAAACTGAATCCTGCTGTACAAGCAAGGGGTCCCACAGGAAAACTTACTCAGCATCAAAGCTAGCTACCCTGTATGTTTATCTTTACAGAAAACCGTCACATTTTAGGGAAAATACATTTTCTAATCAGATTTCTTATGCTTCAGCAGATAATTGAACTAGAAATCAATCTCAAAAACCCAAGGCTCAATAAATACCACCAAAATGATAACTGCTTAGGCCAGGCAACAAAATACTCAGTGGCACCCTTCCAGATCTATTAACATGCAAGCTCAATATAGACACTAGGCCATGCACACAACCCACCTTTATTTTAGTGGCTTACCATCTTAATTTGTAATTAAACTCATATTTTTACAGTATACAAAACAATTATAAAAGCAGCTTTTTCAGACAACACCCCCCCCCCCCCCCCCCCCAAACCCCACCAAAATAAAAGATATCAGTCTTACAAACCTGCATATCCTACTGAAATCAGCAAGAGCCTTCAGTTTACCAGAAGTTCAGGCTAGCTGGCAGTTACACTTATAAGGCATTCTGGTTCATTAAAAACCAATTAAGATCACTGGCAGCTGTAAATAATTCAGTTAATCAACTGGTAGCTTTAAAGTGCAAAGGAAGTGATGCTTCTGATTATAAAACTACTTTTAAAGATTATATCATTTCTTGAAGGGAGAATATTAAAAGTTTGGTTTTATATATATATACATACACCTCCACACATATATACACGTTTACATTCACACACAGGTATGTGTATAAAAGCCCAAGAGAATTTGTTTCGTGGAGAAATGTAGAAGGACCTTTACAATGGACACAATGGGTGTTCTGGGTGTTGTTTCCTTAACCTTAAACGTGAAGTCTAAGACTGACCATGTAAAATATACAGCAGTCTATCTGAGGTCTCAAGCATGTTGTATCTTGTATCCAGGTTCCATTTTACAGTTTCCTCACTGCCTTTAGAATCATTACTCTGGAGAACATGCTGTTAGCTCAGCAAAAGTCAGAACCCTGCTGTCAAGAGCTCAGGAAAAAGCTATTACAGAGGCCAAAGTGTAAGGTGTGATGTTATTGGAATGTTCCTGAATAAGGAACTCAAATCTATCAATTTGTTCTACTTTTGTTTTGGGAGGAGTGTAATAAAATATTACTCCTGGGATCCAAAAATGAACAAGAGATCCATTCCTCCCTTTATTGTAAAAAAACCCTCATCTTGCAAAATCTGTTTATTTCTTGTCCAGGGATTTCAAAATGTATATGGCTATCCTCCAAACCTTCCTTGAAAGACATGAAATAAGACTGTGTTTTGTTTCAACTTAGAAAAAATATTCTCATTGTATGCAAATTCCCTTCCTGGCCTATGGGAAAAATACACCCTAGTGACCATGGGTTTTGAAACTTTCACTGTATGAACCATAATGTGTGGTTTCAAAGACACCTCATTTCACCAGTTGAGATATCACTGAAGGGCAGAGGTTCAGGAAGCTGAACAGTGTTTGGTCCAGGAGTGACATGCATTAGCTTAGGCTTGGCTCAGCACAGCATTAGAGCCCTCGTTTAACCTTAAGCATCTCTGTATGCTTTGCTGAATTTGCAACAACAGCAGAAAGTCATCCTGGAGCCCAGTCCTCCCAGTGACTTTTATCTGAACAAATGTATTCAATGACTTCCGAATAAAATACGTAGACCAGGGATTAGGGGGATTTGATATTGAATTTAATTACTGTTCTTTGGATGTAGTCAATACTACTAGTTTTTGGAAAGGCTGCTTTCTTGGCTCATTGTGATGCTACCAAGAACCTCTGGCATCTGAACAAACAAAATGAGTGTTGAAGAGGAGTGAGCTGGCTTTGTGATATGGTAATTGAAAGAATAATGGACTTCTAGTGACAAAGTCTCCACATTGTGCTATCATGTTACCAATTATTGCAGAAGAAGTTTGTTTAGGATTTAGGCTCAAGGTTCCCTAAGCAAGGCCTGTAAACTGTGCAGAAGTTGACTTTCCTGTGGTGATAGATTGACGGCTACCAGCAACCTTTTGTGCAGCAATGACAACTGTGATTACTTTGCAGTCTCACTGCAATGTGATTAGACTGTAACTAGACTGTGGTTCTGCTGGATTTTTTGATTGCTTGATTGATGGCCCCAAACCAAAAGACTTTCACTATGAGAAAAAAACCCCTGAAACTTAAATTCCCTGCTGCGGAATTGGTTGAACGCACTCTAACGCATCCTCATGCCTGTAGCAAGTGAACCTTCTTTCTTTACACTCTTTGGATAAAACTCCCGGAAAGCATGGAAAGACAAACTACTGGATTCTGCACCTGGGTCCAGGTGACTCTGCCAGAGGCATCTGTTACCAAGAAGTTCCTCAAGTCTGGTTGAGAGAAACCATTTTTTACTTTGGTTTAGAGAATGGCATAAATTTCTTTCCTCAGTTCCATTAAACTGTTATGAAGATGAAACTCCTTTCGTAATGAAAAAGTAGTTGACAACAGACAGACAACTGTGGGTACAATCTTGGTTTTATGGAAATCTGAAAGCTGTGTTATTATTACCAGTGAGACAAAGATATCATCTGGTGGATTCAGAATAAAGGAAGCGCTGCAGTTTCTTTATATTGTATATTTTTATAGGTGTGTTGCTCAGGGCACATTTCTAAGCTTGGAGAATTAATATTTTCAGATCACCTACTTTAGTGAAGAAATGAGTAAGGCATAGCAGGATGACTGTTTATATGCACAAGGATAATATATCATTTAATTGAATAGATGTGAAAAACAAAAAACAAAGCAAATAAAGTCTGAAAAAAAACCTTTGAGAAAATAAAATCAGAATTAATTTTGTCTATTAGGAGCAAGTGTCTAATGGGAGGTGTGGCTAACGAGCCCATCTTGGAAAATTTTTAAATATATCCAGAAACTTGAGCCACAAGCTTATATTTGGCAAACACTATCAAAATGTTTCAACATCATATGATAAGACTGTGTTATATAAACACAGTCCCTGCATGAGAAAGTTGCCTATTTATGCTTCATATATCAACTAAGGTGATGAAAACATGCCAGTATTTAAAAAGATCCTATTAAAAAGTAGAGAACAAACTTTCCATTCGCTACAAGAAACAGGAAACTTAGAGAAGATGACGACAGGAGCTGGATTCTCCTCTTGGGCCCACTATCAGGGTCTCCATTCAAAAAACAATGTAGCTTTGTCTTTTCTCCCTTGCTAGCAAGTAGGGACACTCACTGAGCATGCAGAAGGAGGCCCCTTTGTGGATGTACAGGTTCGTTTACAAACAGACTCAAAAACCCTCTAAAATGAGCTAATGTTTTAATGTTTTAATGTTTTAAAATACATTCTTCCTCCATTAGGAGCCTGGAGTGTTTCTCTGCAGTTCAAGGCCATTCATTAGCAGCTGCCAGCTATGCTACAGGCCCCTCTCTAATCAGTCATTCCATCATCACTTCAGGACACTTGTAATGCTTGACAAGACTTTAATATAAAACTTCCCAAGGCAGTTGTCAGGTGGCCATGAGTTCTGACCATGATGGAATTCACATGTTCAGGAACGTCGTTTCATGCTATGCCTGTTGCTGAACTGCAAGCTTTTGGTTCTGACTTCACAGTACTTCATCTCTTCCATGCCAAAAATTGCTTCAATAGCATCTTTTATGTTCAGATGATCTGCTGCACTAGCCCAAGGCAAAACTTTGTTTCAAGATGGATTTAAATTTTGCTGGGGAAAAAAAGTCTAATCAGACGACTTAATACAATTTACACTGTTGCTCCTTCTGCCCCTGTGATGGTCAGGGGATGTGGAATGGCTCTGCCCACCTCACCCCTATCAACGACTGGCACACAGCATCTCTCTCTGCTGGAAATGAGGATTTCTTCTCCTCTCCTGCCTGTAATACTTGTTCTCAGGAGGCTTTTGAGCAACTGGCCTCCTGGACACCTTGCTGGTCTGCTGGAGCTGCGTGGGCATTGGACTGTTGGAGGTGACCGCTTTCTGCTCTGCTGTGCCCTGAACACCTCCACAGGTAGAGACAGCCCTGCTCCAGGGAACTTGCAGTCTCACCAGCAAGGCAGATCAAAAAGCGCTACTGGTGGTGTGTTCCATACACACCACAGAGACTGGGTGGACCTTGTTCCAGGGCAGCTCTAGAAATTAAATATAAATCCCCAAGCACCATCACACCCACGTAACAACCCTCCTACTACCACTTTTAAGCTAGAAAGAAAGCGAAGAGTGACTTTGCAGGATATCCTTCACATGGCTCCTTCTCAGACTTCTCCCTGTGATCAAATGATCTCTCTGCACAGCTCACCCATCCCAAAGCAGCTAAAATGAGTGGCTGAGCGAGATGGAAATAGCAGTCATCCCCCACAGATGGTGTGTCAACGTCAGGAGCTACTAGTGCCCGAGTCTGAACAACAGCCCTCTAACTCCTCGTAAAAACTGGATGGTTTTTGTAACAGTTATTTGGAGAGAAAGCTCTGACTACCACTTCTCCCCCAAACATTTCTCTGTCTCATTCACTCCAAACAGTTCTTCAGCCCAACCTGATGTCTTCCATCCTGTGTTCAGACTATAGCCCTCTGCAACAGGAGCTGGCTTGCCAAATATCTGACGTTCAGGGCATGATGTGAGGGAGAACTGAGGAGAAAATTTTACTTCTTTAAAATGACAGATCTGTGCAAACGAGAACTCTCTTGGAGCACTCTGCAGAGATGATGCCAGTCACATTAGCAGAATTCCAGCGTTTAACAAAGGCTTCACTCTGGGGACAAGAGCATTGTCCAGCAAAGGAGGTGACAGAGACGTCAAATCTATATGCCAGATGTCAGTGTTGTAATTTGCACTGAGACTCCTTTCTCTTTGTACACTTGGCCTCGCTGCCTGCAACGTGCATTTCCCAGCTGGAAAGACCTCACACACTTCTAACACTGGGAAAAAGAAAATTGCCCAAAGGGAAAAAGTACAAAAGGTTTGCTCTGCTACAGGAAACTGAAACTGCCAACAGTCTGCTTTGCTGAACTGAGTACGTCGGCAGAGTTAGGGTTTAGCAAGGTATCAGCAGTGTGTGCACAGACAGAAATGGAGAGAAAGAAATTCCCAAGTTAGGTTATTTTCTCTTAAAACAACATAGAATAGAGAAATAAAAATTCGGAGATCAGAGCTCTTTGCAGTCTGGAATTTCAATTGATGAAGAATTCCAGGATTGTTCTCATTTTGTGACCTTTCCAAATCGGGATGCAAATCTCAGTCTCAGGAGTTTATCTAGGCATGGATTTTGGTATAGAGCTTTCATATATGTGTATAATATTTCACTTCAGCAAGATAAAAATGTTTCATGTCATCTTTCTTTTTGATTTTCTTAAAAGCAATGCAGTTGAAAACTAAATGTCTTAATACAATGATTACAATTTTCTGTAAAAATGAATAAGCTACTAAATTTTCATATTTCCATGAAATGCTTTGAGCTAATCAGACCATCATCTTCCAGTGGAAGACTATTCACTTGGGAGCTTCTGGCCAGCTAGCATTTGTAAATCTTTCACCCCAGGAAATTAAAGTATATCAGAAATATGAAAACTGAAGTGCTTGTTGTGACATTGCAGGGATGTCCATCAGCCATGGGAGCAGCACGGTGTGGCAGTCTTGCTTTCTCATTCTTCTCCTCAATTTGAAATCCCTTGTACCTCTTAAGGCAGGGTATGACATATGTATGAACACACAAGCAGTGCACTTGGTGTGCAAACAACTGGAAAACAGATACAACTCCAGCAGATGGCGCTCAGAAATATCCCAAATTTGTGTCCCTGTGTGGCTGCGGGGGCACCTCCTGCTGTGCAAGGAGGGACCTTCCCGCTGCTCTGCAGCGCTGTGCCCTGGGGGATTGGGTACCAGCTGCTGGTTTGGCAGAGCGATGTCACCAGGACTCTGCGCTGAGCCCTTACCGGAGACAGGAGACAACCAGAACTACAGGGCCCACACACAACAGTTGGCTCCACAGCAGCAGGCAGCTGTTGCTCCCCTGTGCAATGGGAAATGGAGCCATGTATGTCCCAGTTCCCCTTGAGCACCCTGCTCTGTCGTGCGTAGCCGTCAGTTGTCTTACTGGTCACTCTATCTCAGTGTGAAGCTAACAGAAAATACACATAAAGTTAATGGATTAAGAGATCCGAGTCCTGTGAAAACATAGCAAAGATTTGGAAAAGTGCTGAGATCCAGGGCAGCTGAAGAACGTGACTTGCTGGGCGGGGGAAAGTCGTCTGCCAATTCCTGTGCAGGTGTGGTTAGTGATGGCCAGTTCTGGTACCAGCTTTACATTTTGTAGGTCTGACTGGAAAGAGCTTGTTGTATTACCAAGGCAATTGAGTAGTAATTCTTCAACAGAAGCACAAATGGTTTTACAACCACCAGGGGAATGGGTTTTATTGACCATTTTGACCAAAAACTAGAATGAAAGTTGATACCATCTGATCTGGGTTGGTGGCCCACGGGAAACGACCCTGAGGTCCCAAAAAGCCACCACCAGAAGTGCATTAGCAACAACACACTGTGATTCATCAGGTGCTCCAGGGTGCCCGGCAATAGCCTGTGTGGAGCCCAGATCTCCTGTCATCTGCTTTATACAAAGCCAAACAAAGCCTTTTATCTAGCCAGGGAACAGATACATCATGAGCAGCAATGGTGAAAGCCTTTCCAAGCTGGGTGCCAATGTGCTTCAGTCCTTCTCTGGAGTACTTACCTCTGCTTTAACATCAGTGTGAGGAAATCACACCTGCACATGGATTCTCTCTGATTTTTTTTATCCTGTCCTGAGCACCAGACTTGATGCTTTCACTTCTGGTCACTTTACAGTCCAACTTTTCTGTGTCTGGAGATGAATCCTTCTAGTCCTGTCTGGCATGATGAAGCAGCCCAGGCTACAGTGAAGAAGAGGTGGGTGCTCAGAAAAGTCATCTTAGCCCCACTGATGTCAGCACACAGTAGGGCAGAACTTGGCCAACTCAGTGAATGTGATGTCAACGCTGTGCCCAACACTGATGATTTACATCTTTCACAATAGTTGGACATGGTGGCAATTGAGGCTACAATACCTGTCATATCCCAGCTGCTGAGATGGAGGAACTGAAATATTTTGCCAAGGGAAGGAAAGCTTCTTTTCTAGGTTGTTGGGTTTTTTAAAAAAAATTAAAAGGCAAACAAAGGTGTTTGCCCTATTACACTTAATCACTTACCTTGCACAAGCTGAAATGTTAGCAATAACTTGACCATCTTTCTGATCTTTGCACAGGAATGACATTATTCACTTCAGCAGTTTTGCCTTTGGGGTGGCAGGGGTGACAGGATGGTTTGCTTCAAGCCTGGATTTCATTAAACTTAGGCTGTACTCTTTTGTACAAGTGGTACATCAGGCAACAATTGAACCAGCCACTGGATTTCCTTATGAAAACTATCTATATGGAAATGGCTAAGAGATCAGGATGTTCCTTTACAAGTTTGTTTTACAAACCAGAGTGATGGGTGAAAAGCCCTTTGCTTGTGTGATAGCAGAGATCATTCTTTGAAGCACCATTAGTTGGTAGGCAAAGAATGACATTTCCTTTACCTCTGTCTAGCCAAAAACATAACAGAAGTGGCAACACAGATGGTCATACACAACACCCCACCGATTCCAGGGGACTCAGCCTATTCACACTGACTGCGTATCTGACTCCAGCACTCTACTGAGGAGCTCTTGAGTTACATGATCCGAAGTACAGTGGGATTTCAGCGCTTCCACTACATGGAAGATGAGGAAAAATTATCATGACTTGACTCAGAGGAGCGGACATCTCACCACAAGAAGCCAGAGCTAGCTTGTGAGATCAGACTGCAAAGAGAGTGAGGAGGTGGTGAGCACTGGCTTGCAAACAAACTTTCATTTCAGCTGCAGCCCAAACATGCCCGGCCCTTCCAGCAATTATTCTGGCTCTCGGCCATCAGTCCTGGGAAGAAGCTTCCTTTGGGGGAGTGTATTTTTATGCTGCAAGCATTAGAAGTATACATATCTCAGGCTATTGGCCCCTATATATAGTTAAAGAAGCATATGTGTGTGTATGTATATGGTCTTTGATCCTTTTTTACCAATGCAGAATAGTGCAACACATTAAAAATTAGACTAGTGACTTTGAGTTTAAAAATTAGATGTCCTTCAGGACAGCAAAGCTATCTCCTACAGCTTTGATATGAGAAGCAAGAGGACTAATATTCCAGATTAATACTCTGAGTACCTCAGAGAAAAATTGCCATATGAGAATGTAAACAGATTTTGTCCCATGTGGTCTGGCAGAGGGGAAAGTGGGAATAAGAAGTCTTCCTATCCTCCTCTCTGCACTCTGCTCAATGTCTGTGAAGGATTTGGGGATGCCAAACCCCTTGATTGACAAGGGGCTGCTGGGGTAGTCCTGGAGAATGCACACTTCAGTTTGTACCATGTCACCAACTGAACTCAAGTCTCATTTAAGGGATGATTTGGGGTCCCCTAACTCAGCATTTAATCTCCCAAGAGTGTATCCTGCTAAATACTGAATTGAACTAACTTTCCCAGGAACAACGAAGCAGTATCAGGAGAAAGTTAGCTGCCAACCACTTCAACCTCATGTTCCCTCGACAATGCATTTCCCACGAGAGGTGGTGAAAGTTGTTCAATGAAGCTTTTGTGTTCTGTTGGGGAATCTCAGCTAATCACATACAGGCATACTTTGTCCTTTTTTTCTGTGTTAAGCAGCCATTGTGCTATCTGCAGCACAGCAAGAGTGTGGGCAAGAGAACAAAGAGCAGCAGGCAGCGAGAATGTGACACCATCTCTTCCCATGCAGCTCTGTTGCTGCGGCTGGGTTAGCTGGATGTTATTTTAGTGGCTGTGCATCCCACCCATGCGTTTCTGTGGGCCCAGCAGCCGTGCTCCTGTGACGCCTTGTGAGCTTGAAGCTTATTCATGTTCAGGAATGGGAGGGTCAGGGCCATCGACACACACCAGCATCCTGCTGCCTATTATTTCCTGCCCGTGCTGGCGTCGCACCAAGCCCTAACATGACAGGTGGATGGAGTTCACAAGGAAATAATGTCATGGGCCAGTTTTCCAGGAAAGCTGTTAACTCTATTCACAAACTTGGGCCTTCAGATTGAAGGGAATGTGGCTGAGAAGAGGTGGTGAAGGGCTGCTCTGATGTTATTACTTAATTTAAAAAAAAAAAAAAAAATATATATATTATTCACTGACATCTCTTGCTGCAGTACGGAAATCTTTACCTCTATATAGTGACCACCTCTTCAGCAGTAGACTGTAGCTGAATGCCTTATAACTTACAAAACCACGGGGGTACTGCCTCTGCAAATCCCAAATGGCCATGTAATTTCAGTCAGATTGCAAAAGATGGTAAGAAATTAAATTCCTGCTTTTTGCTGAGTTAAATGGTTCCTGGAAAACAGAAAAGTAGAAGAAATATGAAGTGAGATCTAAGACTGATGTTAACCTGGGGACATCAGGCATTTTATGGGAACGAAACTGAGGGTACAGCCAAGGATGTAACAGAAACAGGATTTACACATTTTTTAAAGTCTCTGTCTTTCAAGAAGGCACTTGTGTAAAGCTCTACTACCCCTTCATGACTTTATGCAGTGTTCAACATTTGCTGTTGTGTGTTCTTTTTCTTTCCTCTTTTCCTATCTGTGTTTCAAGTTTAATAGTTTTTCTCTTACTCTAGAAAGCACAGAGAGTTAAGAAGTGAAAGCAATCAATCAAAAAAAAGTGATTTTCAAAAATGCCATGTTTGCCACAAATGCTAATTTTTGGATGCATTACTTAGGACAATAGGACTCCAACTGGCTGCTCACAAGAGGAAGGATTAGGTCCTCTGTCATGTTAATAGTGACATCAACAACCTGAATAAAAGCCAAAAATTCAAGTTGATTCTGCAGTTTAAGACCATTGTTCTCCCGTATGGTTTAGCCTGTAAGATTTAGTCTACATATAGAATTTTGCCAGGATTTATACAATTTTTCACATCATATACTGCAGTTCTTGATATGTTAATGTACTTGCATGTATAAAAACCCTTTGCAATTGACAATGATTTATACTGATATAGGTAAAATGTCCTACAATCTAAAGGCATCAGAGGTATTGGAAATATATATGAAAAATGATGGCTGCCAATATTGTTCTGCCCTTCTTGGAGACCATTGTAAAAATAAATTAGTTGAAGCCTGTTAATAATATGCAACAATCTCCACCTCAGATAATAAAGCATTGGTAGCCCTGGACTTCAACTGTGGATAAGCAAAGCTGAGGCAAGAATACGGGATATTCCAGAAGGCTTGTTCCTGGCCGGACCCTTCCAGATGCTGACGAGATTCTCAGGCCTTTCTTCGTTCCGTGCTCTGTCTGGTTCCTGTTCTGTAGAGCTCTGCTAACATTGTACACTCGTTGTTCAGTAACAGGAACTTTCCCAAGTGTCCAAGGCAGAGAAACTGAATTCTTGACATAAGTCCATGAAACCAACTTTCCTCTCGGTCTTTTTTTTTTTTTAAACCTGGCGAATTGAAGTATCAGAACCTCAGTCACGTACAAAACCTGACATGTTAAGTGACTGGGGAATCGTAAATTGGGCGTTTTGACTTGAACAAATACTAAGCATTGTCACACCAAAGTGATTATTATTTTAAAATACTGTCCCAGGCTCTGGCTGGCTTTGTGTACAATAGCAATACAGGGTGTAGTTACAGACACAATTTCCTGTGCTTAGGTTTTGAAATTATTATTTAAGATCCTCGCAACGTTTGCCCGGTGCACCAGCGCAATTCCCCTATTAGATAATTTTCTATCCTTGTGAGGGCAATTTTGCTTGCGCAATGCTGCCAGAGCTTTCAGGAAGGGAGAGACAAGCAATTGGACAATAAAATTTGCATCAGCTCCCACCCAATCTCTCCCAGAACCGAAATACCATTTGTCACATTCAAAGTCTTTTCACACCAGAAGGGAAGGTGTTTCTGAACTGGAAAGTCACTGTGATCTCCACAGGGTTGCATCCTCCAGGCTGACTTTTGCCACTCAGGTTTCCAAGAGAAACACCCAACAGCAATTGTGGAGTTCCAAATGGCTTTGTATCAAAGACTTGGTGGATTGCCTGACCCAGCATCAAGGCATGAAACCCCAAATCAATCCAGAGTAGGTCGTGGGGTTCAAAACCTTAAGCAGAAATTTTGCTGTTTGTAGCTGACCAGTTTGAGAGGGTGGACCTTTGTAAAGCTTTCAAAATGTGCCCTGGTAAAAACCATTTCTGATCTAACAATATCACCAGTTTCTGGAAAAATGAATCTGCTAAGCCTGCCACACTGTACTCGTATAGCACCTCTCCCATAATGATTGTTTTCTAAGGGCTAAAAAGAATGTATTGTTCCTGGGTGGGAACTAGGACAAGGGGTGCGGGGAGAGAAAGGATAGTAATTAAAATCTGTAATATGCAGATTTGCAGGAAGAAAAAATACAGACTGCGAGACTTGTGTTGGATGTCATCATTGGTTGCTCAGACAAGATGCCACTACTACTGCAGATTGTCCCAGAATCAGTGCACATAAATCATGGTGCAAAAGTCCGTGCCAGGTTCTAAGGCCACGTGACAATTTAGTGATAAAACATGGAAAGATCTTCAACAGCACGAGGTCTCTGACTAAACTTTTCACAACTTCTGCCTCGCTCCTGCAGGGCACCAGGACCAGGTGCTGGGATTCTTCTCCATAAAGTTATTACTTTGCTTCTCTGAATAAAGGACAAACAAGTGAATTCCTGTACAGCCTTTTATCACTGCTTGATATCAAGATGCTTGTGCACGTACCTTGTCTCACCAGGATACAACTGGTGCTACTGAGCTCAGCAGTGTGTGGTATGGCAGAGGCCCCTCAGCCTGTCTGCTAGCTGGCATTACAGGACACCATGGTGCATCTGAAGCCTTGCTATGCCAGGGGATCATGCCTAGGGTCATTGCAGTGCTGTCTGTCACTGCTTACATGCTGCTTAGTGCCCAGATGCCCCACAATCAGCAAGACAGAGCAATACAAAAGAGAAAGAGATAAAGGAAAGGAAATATCTCTAGAAGTAGCAGAGCAACTCTTACCCACTCTTATTTACCCTTCTTGAAAAAACTGCTCCCAAAACCCCACTGCCTCCATTCTACTCAGTTTGTCCTTTTCTTTTGACCTGGAGCAGAGCCCCACCTTGCACCTCTACTTCCCTTCCACATGCTGCATGCAAGCTCGCCCGTACACAAAGGGTGGACCCACGTACGGGAAGGAGTTCTCAAGAGGGCACCAGGCTGCTTCTGCACTGGGCTCAGCCCGGGAATCGCGGGGCCGAGCTGTTACACGCATGTAGTGGAAATCACTGCACCTCTGCAGCCCCTGCAATTCTCTCCTCTGCAGCCTGCAAAATTCTGCTGGGGAAAAAGAAATAGGGAGGGGGGAGAAGGAGTTAGAAAAACTATTGTGTTCCCAGGGAGGAGGGGGGGAAATAAACAGCCTTATATAGCTTATCCAGCTTTGCTAATGTCAATCACTTTTCTCATTTTAAACAGGAAAGACACCACTTTAGTCCACCTGTTCCATTATTTATCATGCTATGCATTTCCCATGAATTGTCACTCATGCAAAACCTGTACATCGTAAGGGGACACCCTAATATTTTTAATGACCTTAAGCAAAGTGATTGACATTAGACACCGGTGTCAGATGTTCCGGTGACGCAACATGTTCTCCTTGCAGCAGGAAAGCTTCCTGCCGTGATTAAGTAGGGCTATGGAAGTGCTAAAATGTGTTGTCAGCTTTCCTCTGATGCAAGGGATTTTATTATAGCGTCTGGTAACCACGGAGTGTGGCAACGCAAATACGGACTCCAAACATCCCCTCCCATGCATCCAGATCGCTCTATTTAAAACACAAAGTGCACTTTGCAAATCCGGGGATGACTTATGGACGTAACAAGCTCAAATCATGGAGAGCAGAGGAAAAGGTGGCACCTAAGGCAGAATGCCTGGATGATTTCAGCAGCAGAAGCGTGAGGCTCTGGGGTGACCTGCAGAAGGCTATTCCTGCGGCACCTGTTCAGCAGGTGTGCTCTGCAGCGGCATCACCACAGCCCTCACGGATGCCAGAGGCTCCAGAGGGCAAAGAAGAGGGACACTAGCACAGGCCTCCCTCGCTGTAGCAGTGGAAAGCAAAAATTGCATCCAGCACTTTTCAGTCTGGAGAAAGTAAGAGGGAAAAGGGGGAAAAAAAAAAAAAAGAAAAAAAAAAGAGAGAGAGAGAGAGAGAGAGAAAGGGGAAAAAAAAAAGAGGAGTTATGCGGCCCCTCTGCCTTCTGACACCCCCACACATGCTGGGGTGGAAGTCTGTGACCTGGCTCAGCACCACTTGTCCTTCAAGATATAGATAAAGAAATAATGTGCTGGTTTGCTTCAATTTGGGACCAGATCCTCAATTACCCATTACCCAAGAAAAGCTGGAAGGCCCCTGGAACACAAGAGTTACAGAATCAAACATCTCAGACACACACACAGGGGACACCTGGCACCTGCTCTTCATAAAGATCTGCGATCCCGAAGCTCATGCAGCAAACACTACACAGAGGACTTTGCTTCCAGACATAATTATTAATAGTTGTGTCCAAAACTGACTATGCCAGTGTCTGTGGAACTGACCATTATGATTTTTCAATAACTGAGTTGTTAATCAAGCTGCAAGGTGGGCTATCAAACCAAAATGCATAGTCTACAGAGATTTTTGGGAGATCAGCAGTAGTTATGTTCACAGTTATTGTCATAGGTGTTGTTCTACACAAATAGAATCATAAAGCAGTCAAAGTTGGAGAAACAAGCTATCTTAATAGCAATAAAAAAAATCTAAAGGTCTTGCAGCACTGAATATTATTTTAATGAAATTTACTTTTAAATTTTATAGCAAAATAACCAAAAGTGCTAAACCTGACCACATTAATTTACAAAAAAAGTTTCATGTTTTAAGCTATAACCATATCTCATTATTTAGGTTAGACAATATAATTATACATTTCTACCTATTTCTATTCAATAGTAAAACAAAATTAATATTAGTTGGTTTAAAAAAGGGGGAAAGTACCACAGATATCGGGAGGGGAAAGTTACATAAAATGTAAGAATCAGCTTATTGAGCAATCTGCAGTGTGTTTGTTTGTTATTGCTTTTGTTTTGTTTTTCAGCTACAGTTTAAGTCACAGGCAATCTGGCCATTAGCTTGTAGTCAATTCAAATGCTATGACTTCTCCCTTAGTCAGATGTCACAGTGTGTATATTAAGGAGATCTCTGGCATTTCAAGTCGGTTCAAATTATTTTCTTAGTTCCCACAAGTTCCCTTTCCAACACGATCAGCACGTTGGAGAATGCAGTTATGATGACTGCAGTTATGACGATACTGTTCTCTGTGAAGGAAAAGTGTTTTTTCCTCTGTCTTGGAAAGAATCACTACCAAGCCTGCAGTAAGAAAAATATTAAAAGCACTTGCAGAGTTCCTAAGAGTCTTTCTTAATCCAATCCTTTTCATTTCAGTTCATTTCCAAAGTTAAATTAAAACTTGCAGTCTCCCCTATTGATAAATAGTCAAGTTGACTTACAAAGGCTCTGTCTTCCAACCAGCCTCCTCTTTGTTGTCTTTAACCAAACAAGGTTCGCTGATTTGCCACAAGCGCTGTCTGGCTCTCCCGCCTCTTTGCTTTCTTGTTTTGCTGCCTAATTTTCCAGCACACTGCACTGGAAGCCAGCAAAAGAAGTCCTGATGACAAGAGGACTAATCCAAACACGGAGATGATCGATCCATGGGAATTGAAGCTGTATGCCACAGCAGTAACCACAATGCCAGCTATGAGGATAACCACACCAAAGGGAATGGTACAGCGATAACAGGAGAGTTCTGCTCCCCCTGTTGCTGCAGTCAGCTGGCATTCACTGACCAGAGGGATGGTGGTTATCACACAGTCATTGTTATTACTCTTCTCCGTGGTTACAGAATCGGGATGCTTTGGAGCGGCCAGGATCTCTTTAATCGGTTCATTTGTCATCTTGATTGTCTTGATTTTGTCAATTCTTAGGCTAGAGCAGGCTCTGCTGAACACACCTTGCACTGTGGAGAGAAGAGCATGAGTTCAACTAAGAAGCGTTACCATGATGTGACAAATGGGTGACACAGAAGCATCGCACCTGGGATCACAAACAAGCAGACGCTCTGACCCCACAAGGATTTATGCAGAAGCTTCATTGTAACCCTACTGATTGTGGTGGATCTGAACCAATTGTTACGGTAGTCATCAGCACGTGCACAAGTGCTAGAAATAAAAATCACAGACCAGGACAGACACAACCTTAAAGTGTTGTGGGCCAAATCCCACTTAAGGTTACATCCTAAAATCAGTATTTCTGAATGCCGGTTTCAGTGGCATTACAGCTTCTGACAAGGAGACAAAGCTCATAGGCTGTTTTGGTTAAAAATCCTCCTCCTGCTCACACACTTTTTCACACTGTTTCTTTACATGCACACCTACACACACACATCACCCAGATTTGCTCCAATGCACATCACAATAACATGGACAAGAACTGGCCCAGCAAAAACCAGGACTGAACAGTGAATCCTTTGTTGAGGAAAGTGCTACTTAGCAAAAAAATTAAAGTGGTCATGACCAGGTATGGGGAACGGGGATGACGACAGCTCCCTGCACTCAGCAAACTCCAGTTGAAACCTGATGCATCTACTGCTACAGCAACATCAACGCCAGACTGTCAGCTTGCTGTTTAAATTGGCTCAATGCAAACATAATGGGTCCCTTAGAAGTCCATGAAACCACATCCACGTTACTGTGTGAAGGGAGATTGACAGTCATATTCACTCACCTTAGTTACAGGAGGTTGCTTTCCTCCTGTCTCCATAGTGTATCCACACTCAGTCCTACAGACAGCACGCACAGTTTGATCGTACCTGTGTCATGAGGGAAAACAGCTTTTGGCTCCGTGGAGCCCAGTGCAGAACTGGCATCCACCTGACCAGGGCAAGACGGGCCCGTGGCTTTCCGCTGCTGCAGGGTGCAGACCTCGGCCATCTCACTGGGACTCTGCTGGTGGGGGCTGCCCCGGAGTCTGCAGTGAGCCTCTGACAATGCTGAGGCTACCACGGCTCTGCTGCCTTGGGCCAAGCTGTGCGCTCGGTGCTCCCCACCACATACAACAGAGACTGGGACACTGGGGAACCACTGGGTTTTCCTGCTGGGAGCAGATAACGGGACTCCTCCACCACTCTCCGGGTACGGGCCGTGTAGCTTTTGCTCCTATGAGCAGCATGGTACACAGCTCAGAGAAGAAGGAAGAGAGCTGGCAATGCAGTAAAGCTTTTATCACTTTTATCAACTTCACATCTGTGACTAGGAAGTTAATTGCCAGATACTTGTATTCTCCTTTTCCTTTCCCACCACTCCCAACCTTGTTGCTAAGATATATTCATCCATTGGTCTTGTGTCTCGGTACCTCACGTAATGGGCTGTGTATTTTGCAAGAAAGAGAATTTTACTGTTTTTAAACACACACACAAACAGGCTATACTCTGTAACTAGTCAGAGAGTTGCTATCCAAGCTTCCTTAAACCCCAACGAGAGAAGAAAAGTTCAGATCTGGTTTGACAAAGCTTTTCTTCCATTGATCTAAGGAAGAGCACACAGCTACCTTTAGGGCTCAATCCTGCAAGGGGCTCAGCAGCTACAAGACAGAGTAGCCTTTCCCTCCCTAATGACAACACCGAGCACAGTACAACCGAGCGCCAGCTGAGCATACACACTAACAACACAAGAGGCAATGGGCACAGACCAAAATACAGGAGGTTCTGTCAGAACATCAGGAAACACTTTTTGACTGTGAGGGTGACTGAGCACTGGAACAGGTTGCCCAGGGAGGTTTTGGAGTCTTTTAATATCTTTGGAGATATTCAAAAGCCATCTGGGATGGTCCTGGGCAGACTTCTTTAGGTGACCCTTCTTGAGTGGGACAAGGGGTGGACCAGATGACCTCCAGAGGTCTCTGACCACAACCATTCCATGATTCTGTGTGCTTCTGTCAAGGCAGTCGACAGGGAAGTCCAAGGGCAGGAAGAGGATCTGATCAGTGCTTATCAGACAAAGCAAATGTATCTGTGCTGACATCTTAGACTTCCTAGGTTCTCCTCGGTTCTGTTGCTTTGTCCTTCAACTCAGAGCACATGATTAAGCACCTTTTATATTGGTCGAAAGAGCCCAGGAAAGCCATGGGATTACTCTAGAGTGCCATCAATCTGTCCCCACATGGATCTGAGCCCAAGTTCTGCATTTTCAATAACAACTTACATGGCAGCGAGTCTCACACTGGTGCCATTATGTTGCTGCATTACTTATCCATAAAACATTACAGACGTTCAGCACATCAGGAGACTGTGGTCCCCAAATGTCACCTTTTTTGATCTTGCCATTAGCCAAATTCAGTTTGTTCGACCTTTTAGTATTAAATTTGAGGGAGGAAAAAAATTAACCATTTTCCATATAAAAGGTCTCTTAGTCCCGAGTATGTTGCAATAACTATTCAAAAGTCCATATACTCAGTCTCTAACAGTCACAGAAATAGGGAAACTTCCCAATAAATGTAAAAGGCTTTGGATTTGGCTCATAATGAACACGATTATTCTGAAAACATTCAATCAAAGTATATTTACTCCTGTCTCTAGCATCCTTGTCCCTCTGTTTCAGATATATCCCCAATGAGCATTAAATCTCTTAGACGTCTTGTACAGAGATTTATGAAGAAGATATATTTATACCATCAAAACTAACATGATTTTTTTTTTAATCTCCTAAAGTACCAAAGTAAAGTCAATGGCAAAATACCTGCTGACTTGTGAGGAGCACAGTTCTTGCCTGTAATAGGATGTAAGTAGACAGGCGTTCATATAAAACAAATAAACAAACCTCTTTTGAAATACTGTAAGTTAAATAAACAGAATCTATTTGAAGTGTGAGTAAAGGTATTATTCACCCCTAGAAAACAGGGCCCTAGATCCTCATTGCCAGCAAAGTCGCTTCTGACTTATGCCAACAGGTGACTTGGTTCAAGTTTCAGGGTAAGAAATTTAGGCAAAGATACCCAGCAACACCAGCATCCTCTCACTAATCATACCAGAAGTACTTCCTTAAGGAGCTACTTTGACTTGGAGGAAGAATGCGTTCCTGTGGCAATCTCTGGCTAACACTGGATACAGGAGAGAGAAATGTTTTACCCACTAATAAGTTGAGATTTACTGAAAAGACACGAAATCCATCAGCATGCACACCTACCAGGTCAGTGAGAAATCCATCATTACATATCCCTTGGCTCAGTGAGCAGAGGAAGACTGTTTAAGATGTCTCATATGTCAATTCACAGCAGTGAGAGCTGCTCCAGGCTTTGAAGTGTCAGATGTTGCTGAATGATGAACTGGAGGTGACAATATTCTAGCATGGAAGTTTCCTACAAGAAAAGTTGTGGGATATTTATCAGCTTCTTAAGAACAAAACTCCTGCATGGAAAATCTCCCGCTGTACGCCGACCCCTGCTCCGAACCTAACCGAAGCAGGAGATGTTCTCCCTCTGGCTCTCCCAGTGGTTTCTGCCTCTTTTCTTGCCAGCAGCCACCCATTTCTGGCCCTATGTAACAATTTATTTTGATGATGTGACATCTCAATTATGAGTGCCACAACCCAGGCAAGTCCCTCAGAAAAATCTAGGCAGGAAAAGGCAATGCATATGAATTTCTGTAGTTTAAAAAAATCTCATTTAACTTCATTTCTATTGCTCACTTCACCTATGTGAATCATGACTCGGAATACTTGGGGTTTTGTCTCTTCACTGTCTCCAGTTTCTTTGAGCAAATCACTGCATCTCCCTGTGCCTAGGTTTTCCTAGCTGTAAACTGAAAGTGACAACATGCTTCCCAGGAGAAACATCTCTTAAATCTATTCTACAATAAAACCCCAAGAACTCCTCTCAGGGGAAAAAAACCAAACAAACAAAAAAAAGCACAAGCAAACTGAGTCCAGGAGCTCGCTGTATCCAGCCTCAGTCCATTACACTCACTACTGTTCATTTCTTTTATCAGATTTTTTTAAACAAGATTCATAACTCAAACAAGGACAAGGCAGAATCTGCAGCAGAGCAGTGTGACAGCTCTGCAGAAAGCAGAGTGATGGAAATTGTTATCAACTGCAGAAACAGCTGTGAAATCACCAAGCAGCTGGGTAAAACTTACGATGCCACAGAGATTTATGTTGCTAATCTTATTCAGCATTCCCTTTCTGTATGTGGATGATTATGGAAGCAGGAATCCTAAGTGGGGATGAGAATAACTTCATGAAAATAAGTTTGTATAATGATAAACTTTAAGGGCTTTTTCTCTTTTTAATGAGGTCATGCTAGATGATCCTTGGAAAAAGCCTGTGACATAGCTAAAGTATATTTAGCTGATTATTGAAGTTAGCTAACAGTAAGGAAGGCTCCTTGCTTATCTCCATGACTATATTCTTGAGCATGCTACCTAGCAATTAGTTTAACTTTTTGAAAAGTTTGGAGGGAAATGCAGAAGAAAACCCACTTTAGATAAATAACCTAGGTTATATTAAAACGAAAGCAGACCTTTGAAGTTATCTCACAGTCAACTTCCACTCATATTACATTTGTTTAAAAGCTTTTTCCAGTGCAATTGTGCCCCCTAAGCCACTCTGCTAACATCATGCTTCGGAAAGATTAATTGCTCTGTCAGTAATTTATTCCTATTTGCCCTTGACTACATATAGTTTAAGTAACTTTTTAAAATTAATGTCTTTTAATGTCAGAAAAAAACTGACTGACTGAGCAACGTTTTATAGACAGGATTTCTTCCCTCCTCTTTCTCTCCCTCACCACAAAGCTGAGAAGCAGAAACACACAAAACCTGTACATTAAGCTCCCAATATTTTAACTCTGAATCATTTCAGTATGGTGCTCTCAGGAGCTTCCCACATACTGAGTATCTCTGTGCAAGTCCAAAGAGCTGGGATTTCTCAACCACTACAATCCTTTCCCCTTTTTTGCATTTCACACAGAACCGATGGGACACATTGAAGTTTTCTCCCTTCAGGCTCTGGAACCGATTCTCTGTATCTGGCAAAGTATTGCAGATACTCTTTTTTGCTTATGTAAAATTCCAATAAATCACAATGCCCATGTTTCACACTTGGTTTGGCATTGAAGTGTCTATGGAAAACAGCGTAAGGAGATTCTCCTGTACTGAAGGAAAGCCAGAGTTCATCTGGAATTCAACAGCCGACAGTAATCCTAAACACAGTCCTGCAGCTCTTCCCCATGTGAACACCCCTGGAAATCCAGAACTAGAATCTGGACTTGCACGACTCCAGGATCGGGCCCTGAACTACAAGGGTCGGAGAAGAACACATCACACCTGGCCAACTGCCTGAGCCTCAGCACGCTGCTAGGTTTCCACCACCAAAGGTTAGGTCACACAATGAAGCTCTCACAGCTTCTTCCTTTTCCAGGCGTAGTTGGAAGGTAGGATGGGAGCCAACCAAACCCCTCCACAACAAACCTCCTTATCTGCAAACGGCAACACTTTCAAACCCGTCTGAACAACGCACGCACACCTGGGGTGCCTGTGGCGCCTGTCCCCACACAGCTCAGCAGGAGCAGAGACCGACGCGGCACGGGAAGCTTCGCGCTCGCTTGCTGCGGGAACCGGCACAGCTCCGCGGGCACCGGGCGACGGGCAGCGCCGGGAGCAGCTCCGGCCGCCGAGACCCCGGGGCTTTTTCCAGAAACACCGCATCCCTGGGGAAGGCTGTGCCGCCGGGAGGGATCGGCGCTCTGAACCGCCTGGGGACCCGCCGCCCGGAGCGACCGAGCAGCCGCAGCCCGTCCGGGGAACTAGGCTCGGAGAGCTGCCGCGAGGGGAGCCGAGACCCGCCGCGGGCATCGAGACCCGCCGGGAGCACCGAGAGCTGCCGGGGGCACCGAGACCCACCGGAGGCACCGAGACCTGTCGGGGGCGCGGCCGCCGCAACGGGCTGCGGGCGCCGGGAGTGTGGGTCCAGCGGCTGCGAGCCGAGCCGAGCCGAGCCATGCCGTGCTGTGCCGTGGCGTGCGGAGTCATGCCGTGCATGCTGAGCTGAGCTGAACCGAGCCGTGCTGTGCTGTGCTGTGCTGTGCCGTGCCGTGCCGTGCCAGACCTTGCAATAGTATGGTATGGTACGGTATGCTATGGTGTGCCGTGCCGTGCCTTACCTCCCGACTGCCGGACGGGACTGCGGCGGACACTGTCCCGGAGCGGGCAGAAGGGGATGCAGCTGCACAAGGGACTGTGAGCAAAGTTCTTGGTGAGAGCGAAACAATTAAGGGACCGGAGCAAATTCAGCGGCGGGGGCCGGCGCGGGCGGGGCGGTGCTCACCGGGGCAGGTCCCGCTCGGCTCTGGGGAGAGCGGTCGGAGGAGGGCTGGGCCGGGCCGGGCCGGGCCGGGCCGGGCAGGGCAGCTCCCCGCTCCCCCGCCCTCCGCTGTTTGGCTTCCTCAGACCGCGGGGCCGGCGCTGCGGGGTTCACCCGCCCGTGTCCGATGCGCACGGCAGGGCCACGCGTGTCTCCTGCTTCGGCGGGTCACGCCCCGTGGCGAGGCCCCGCATCACACCCCAGCCCTGGCCGCTTAAACACGGGACTGGCAGGGTATTTTCCATCCCTCTCCGCCTCCTGCACAGCACCGTGCGGGGTGTCCCGCTCCACTGATCGCAACAGGTCGCGATTCGACAAGTGCCGCCCCGGAGTTCCGTGCCTGTCCCCGGCCCTTCGGGGTGACAGCAATAACCGTGCTGGGGACACTGCAAGAGCTCGGCCCGTGCTGAAATCCAGTTGAACCCCTTGCTGGTGTTTAACTGCTGGGGAATTAAAGGAGGAACAGAGTCTTGGGTGACATCCTTAGAGGATAAAGTTTTACATATCACCTAGAAATATTTTAAGTGGCTTTTCTATGCTTTAATCACAGAATTATTGCCTGGATTGGAAAAGACCTTTCAGATCACTGAGTCCAACCATGAACCCAACACTGACCAGTCCCCGACTAACCCATGTCCCTCAGCACTGTGTCTACACGACTCTTCAACCCCTCCAGGGATGGGGACTCCACCACTGCCCTGGGCAACCCCTTCCAATGCCTCAGAACCCTTTCAGCAAAGAAATTCTTCCTCACATCCAATCTCAACTGCCCTGGCCACAACTGGAGCCCATTTCCTCTTGTCCTGTCCCTTGGTCCTTGGTTGAACAGACCCACCCCCACCTCTCTGCACCCTCCTTGCAGGGACTTGGGCAGAGCCAGAAGGTCTCCCCTCAGCCTCCTTTTCTCCAGGCTCAACACCCCCAGTTCCCTCAGCCGGGAACTCAGCACACTTGTGCTCCAGACCCTTCCCCAGCTCTGTTGCCCTTCTCTGGACACGCTCCAGCACCTCCATGTCCTTGGACTCAGGGGCCCAACACTGAACCCAGCACTCAAGCTGCGGCCTCACCAGTGCCCAGGACAGGGGTAAGAGAACTTCCCTGGTCCTGCTGGCCACATCAAATACTACAGGGGTTTGGAGAGGATGGGCAGAGGTATGGGTTATTTTTTTACCATGATTTCTATTCTTCTCAGACAAAAAGCAGACAAGTTTTGCTTTGAAGTCTTGTAAAAGGACATGTTTGAATTTTGTGGTTAAGCTTACCCAAAGTTTATGTTTAAGAGGCACCATTTTATCAATGATTGATAAAAGAGCAGTGCACCAGATGTATTTAATCAGCCACTCTGTCTCTGAAAGCATGCATGTACTTTTGACTCTCTTTCTAGGGTGAAATCCTGGCCTCACAGAAATTAATAGCAAAACTTCCATCAACTTCACAGGGCGCAGGATTTCACCCTGTGTATCATTAAGAACTCCTCAGTGATGGAGATCCTGCCAAGGGTTCATATCCTCCAGATGAATCAGCCAGGAGGTTCTGGGAGAGCTCCACGGTTTTATACAGGAAATTGGCATTTCTTCCCCATTTGCTAGTGTTCCCTCCAAATACATCGGCATTTCAGCAGAAATGACAAGTAAACTGGATCTGACGGGAACTCTCATTAGAGAGGAACTCTTGGGCCATTAAGTTCAGTCCTTCCTAATACTCGCAGCTATGCCAGGTAATATCTTTATTAAACTCAGTGAGTTCCACCTCAAACCAATTGGTTTTCCTACTCCTCTGGTTGGATTGCTATGAGCCTTATTCTGCTGATATCTAGGAAGCTCAGTCTTGTTTCTAGCTGCATGTATTCATAGGCAATCATACAGGGATGAGCAAGCCTTTGGCTGAAATAGATCTTTCTTTTGGCAATTAACCCTCTCATGTTCTAAGAGGTAGAAATCAGACTCAGTCTTATTTTCTATTAGAATTTTCAGATGTGGCATTACCAGTATTCTGCATGGAAGTGCAAGTATTTTCCTCTCTCTACAAGAAATATGAACATTCCATAATTATCCCGATTGTCCAATATATCTGGATTTTTCTCCAGTATCAGTTCCACTTATCACTTTGTATCAGAAATTCTTGCCAGCACATATGTACATGACCTAAATTTCACTCCATTCCTATTACATCAATTCCTCTCTAGTCCTTCCAGTGTGGCATTTGGTCCTTGTATGCTGACAGAGGACTTCCCTCCCATGCTTACACCATCAACAGTTTCACTAGTACATTCTTACTTTTCCATGCCAAGTTGATTACTGAAAGTATTACATAAAATAATTCCCAGTACTGATTTTTGAGGAACTAATCTGAAGTACACAGAAACAAGCACTGATGCTAGGATTAGAATTCATATGTTTCTGTACAAATAAATGCCCCACCAATAGGCTACAAAGTCATGCTCTCTTCTAGACCCCATACAATTGTGATTCCTTCTCGTGAAAGTGAAGGGAATGACATCTCCCTCTAGTGCTGAGCGACGAGTGAGCTCTCCCCTAGAAGGCTGGGTCTGTAGCTCTCAGGCACATAAGGGTCAAATACAATTCAGGCATCACCCCTCTGACCTTTTAAAAGAGGGCTGCCTGACTACCTCTGCCTTTTAAGGTTCTGCTGTGTTCTGAGCACCACTCTCCAAGGATATAAGGAGAGAAGTACCAAACATATGCGAAGCAGCACACTTGGCACCTGGAGAAATTCAGTGCAAACAGCTGAGGAAACTTCAGGACTGAGCAACAGCTGCAGTGAGGGGTTACAGGTTCACAATTTTGGACTGCCATGCTTAAATGCTACACAGTTCCCCTTTAGGACCTGCCCTAAAGGACAAAATCTGCTCCCCGTGGCCTTAACACAGCTGCTGCAGAGGAGGTGCAGCCCCAGCTGAGACCATATGCAAGAAGGCTGTGTGATTCTGGAGCTCACACAGCCCATTGAGAGAGCAGAGCTTTACTCCTACATTGAGCAAGGCTGTTCCTCTGCCTACTAAGAAACACTTGCAATACTTCATGGCTTCTTTTGAGCTTCTGGGCCTTAACAGCACGGCAGTGACTCATTAATCTGGCAAAGTACAGCCATTGTGGGCTCCCTATTAAATTAAT
This sequence comes from Caprimulgus europaeus, assembly GCA_907165065.1. The sequence goes on along the minus strand of OU015543.1, from coordinate 324,428 downwards.
TTGTCTTGCCTTTTCCCTAACCCTCTAGTGAATTTTCCTTTATTTCATCCCCAAGCCCACACATGGACACAGCACACCAGTTGACTGCATTTACTGAACTTTCAGAAAGCACTCTTTCAACAAGTTTAATATGTTGTCAATTGTCGTTATCGTGTCATGCAGTGTATGTGTTCTGTGATGGGGAATGGAGTCCTTAAAGCCAGTTAAACCAGCAAACCAAATCATTTCACATAAAATGCTGTAGCTCCCCCCCTCACAAAACTGCTGACAGCACGAGGGAGTTCAGCCCTGTTGCGCGACGGCCACGCAAACCACCCGCTCTACGTGTAATCAGGCTCATGAAATGGATGTGCTTATAACAATAGTGAGAAACCTCTTTGGTGACTAAGAATATGAAAAGCAATTTTCTTTGAACTCCTTTAGATCCTACCAGTACTTTGGCCAACATCACTTATCCTGCTGTGCATTTGAACTTTATTACTGCCCTACTCGACTTTCACTTAATCTTTCTGCAGTGCTGAAGACGCGACATCTGGAACTGAAAACAATTATTCTTATCTCCTACTGCTTTCATAACTATGAGAAGTTCATATTTGAAGAGCTGCAGTCTTTATGTGGGCATGTGCTTTTAATTAACAGAGGGATGCACCACATCACCAGAAGCCAAATCTTGAATCTTGCACAAGTTGGTTACAGAATCTCTGAATCCTCAGCCGACACGGCAGCTTTCTGGCTGAGCTAGGAGGAAACCCAGTAACTAACACAAGACAATGTAATTTCACCATAACAGTGCTTTTTGTTACAGACTGTTGCAGTAGAATCCTTCAGATTCAGATGAGATTTAAGTCAGGGTAGGAATGATCTCTTCCCATTGCTCTGCAGAGGGCTTTTCTTGTTTTTTCCACCTGCCCCGAGTACCCCAAAGAATTTACAGGGCACAAAGACATGAAGGGAAATGCAGCCACAGAGCTGAAAAAGTGACTTGTCCAAGCTCACCCAGAGGATGAGGTCAAGAGATTTGCTGTGTCTTGTTTCCCTGCCCTGCCAGAAGATAAGACATAAAGAGCACACCCTGTTCCCTCTTCAGATGGTCAGCCCAAAGAATATGGAGCATTTCAGCCGCTGTAACTGACTCTCCAGCAGTAGAAAGAAAATGTTGAGCTTTCAGCTAACCTACACAGGCCATCGGTCTAATTATTCCTTTAAAACAAGCTTCTCTGGAGGCTCCAGACAGGTTGGGATAATTGCTGAGAAGGGAAAGAAAATGTTATGGGAGATCACCACTTGCCAATGGCGTTCAATGGCTGTTGATGCACAGATATTCAGCTTTACGGCCAAAAGAAGCCTTCAGATTATCTTATTTGACATCCTGCGTAACACAAAGCATTCAATTTTATATTCAGTACAAGATCTGTATGATGAAACCAAATTTCTCTGTTCATCTGAAGTATATTTTTCAGAAAATCATTCAGTTGAGAGCTGGAGAGCTTTCTAATTTTTCTAATTTCTTTATGTTAATTTTAAATCTTTTGGCTTTTACCCTGTCTGATGAGTTTTTCTTTGTCCTACTCCACTACAATCCTTGGGATTAAATTTATATACAAGATCTAGCTGAAATACTGCATATAGCTAAAAGACCCAGATTTTCTCCTACATAATAGATAACATCTGTGAAATTAACAGTAAACCAAGTGTCTGATCTAAAGGGTAGTTAAGAAAGAAAAGTAATAATTATTGCAGTAAGACCAGTTCTCACTATTCCCACAAAAGAGAGCATTACATAGATACAACCTGCTTTAGCATCACATGCTAAAAGAAATGTTTAGAAATATTTCTACATCCATGTAAACAGGTTAGGAAAATAGAGGGTGTGGTAGTGACAACCATTTGCCAAATCAAGTGAAGATCTAAATAGCCTTGCTTATCTTTTGAATGAGTCATTTTAGGTCATGCAGGTAATAGTGCAATCCCTTCTTCCATACACTGAAGTTTTAAAATTACTCCTCTTTCCTCAAGGCCAGGTAAATAGGCTGCACCTCACAATCTCTGGTTTATTTGCACTGGGAGTGCATTACTTTCCAGAAAAGCTGTGGCTAACAGTGTAAATCAAAAGTAAACACAGCCAAACAAAAGAGGTGAGTCCTGACACCAGGAGTCCAGCATATTAAAACTCTTTACCAAAGATAAAACATATTTAGTATTAGAAGGCAGGAAATCAGCAGAAACACATTTATTCTCTGAAAACTCTTCTACTTGGGTGGAGCTCCATTGAAACTAGATACTCAATACAGATATAGTTTGGAGTTAAATTTTACTCTGTGAAGAGAGCCATGACAAGCCAGTGTTTAACCATCACCTGAGACCTCTTCTGACAGCTCAAACACTGCATGAGTTGTGCTAGTTCTTTGCAAAAGAGATGACTATTGTGGTGGATGCCCCTTTCTGTCTATATACTTAGGCAGGAATATAAAATATATAAAACACATAAAGGTCTCTGTGTGGCACAGGCTAGATTTTCTGCATAATCTAAAAGTGTTGAAAAACAGATTTCCTTTTGACTCACGGGAGAGGAGAATATAGACTGCCTTACACATGCACATCTGTGGTGGGACATCTATTGTTACTTTTCAGCTTTCTGGATGAAGAATTTGCTTCTTGTGAGCTGCTAAAGTCATGAAACAATTTGTAAGAAAGATTTTTATGTAATGCAGTCAATAAAACAACAGTAGCGGAAGATTATAATTGGTTTGGCTGTGTTTAACAGAAATATGAATGTGCATACTGTATAAATGGTGTGTCAGGACTATTCAGCACTTTTGCAAAGTTTTTGGAATGCACTGAGTAAAATGGAATGACAATAGTATATAAATGTCTGCACAGCAGTTGAATCCATCAAAATCCCACATTTTCCCTTCATCTTCAAGAATTTCTCAAAGTGCACCAGTGCCACACAGAGACAGAGGCAGGAAAACACAATATAGCTGGTAGCACTCTCACATATGGATACCCATTTCCAAAACAAACACTGAAAATCATCTGGGGCCTGAAAACATCGGTGTAGTATTCACTGCTGCTTTCACTTCCGGCCACATACGATTTCCTGATGGAGGAATTCTTCAACTTACTGGTTTGATTCCACACCATAGAATTCAATGGATTACTCAGCATGGATTTCAGTAGCAGAAAGGTTAGGCACTAGGGTGGAATTAACACAGATTATTTCCATTCTAAAAAACAGGTGGGCAATTTAGGTGCATTAATCCCATTGAAAGTCCAGATCAGCAAGTTTCCTTGAGGTATCATTTCCCACTGACAGCAGCAGCAGTTAAATACCTAAGAGATACAGAGTATGTGGGTCAAGTCATGAGCACTTTAGAAACTCCCCCTCGTTGCTTTAGAATAGTAACCCTCTGCTTTCATTCAGTTAGTATTTAGGTCCCTGATCCATGTGTGGGACTGGATCGTGCTGTATCTAGGCTGCCTTTGGTAGCTGTGCTCAAGCTTGGGTTCAGGTTCCCAGAACCAGCTGCCCTGAAGCAGTTGCTGTCCCCCTGTCTGTTGGGGCAGAGCTCTAGGAAGCTAGTCCCTGCTGTGTCTAAGCTCACCCCAGACTACAGCCACACTATCTAGTGGTGCAGATATCAAAGGGTTTGGGTCCAAAGTTTAGCTTCTATCCCTAAGCAAATGGCAATACATGGACATACAACTGATAAATACTAACACTTACATAAACACACATGAAAACAGAAAATAAAGTCACATTTCAGAACTGTTTGTGCTTTCTTAGTAATCACCACTCCTTATTTACTAAGGAAAAAGGTCACATAGTAATGTCTTTTTGAAAGCTTTGGTCCCTAGAGTAGCCTTGTGAGAGAAATCTCTTTTTCCATGAGAGTGCTGGGGGGAGGAGGGAGTGGCCAGGCAGCTGTAGCCAATTTACAACTCTGATGCCATGTAGACAACCATATAATGCAAAACATTTACCGTAAAACAATAGGCAACATTGAGCTATGATCACTTTAGTCCCTTTGCACAAACCAGGCTCCTTAAGAGATCATGTAATCTCACAGGCACGTGTCCCTGCTGCATGCTAAACAGCAACTTCTGACTCACAACTCCTTCTTTTTCATACTGGGTGAAAGTCACCTCTGTCCAAACAAAAGGCACAAGCTCTTTCAGTCTCACCTGAGTTCTATTTCAGAGCATGAATGGCATTTAAAAGTGAGACAGAAATCTGATAAAATGCTGTAAAACTACCACTTAAAGAAATATTTCTGCAATATAAACTGAATCAGTCTCACCTGCAGACCATTGTCTCATATTCCATTTTAGAGACCAGATCCTCAGCTGGATGATCAGCATAGCTCCACTGAAGTCAACTCAGTTCAGCCAAGAATTTACTCATAAAGGTTCAGGCATCAGAAATGTATTGTCATCATGTTTTGCAGAACCAGCTGGGCTGACTGAAAGCATGCCATTGTAATTGACAAAGAACACAAATAAGCCAAAATATTTATATGGATTGCATAAATATTAATAATGAAAGGTTATAATACATGTAAGCACACTACAAAAATAAAACAAAAGAACTGGAAATGGGGAAGGTGAGAGCAGGTTACGTTTGAGCAGAGACTTTCCATCATTAGTTGATATTATTTTAGAAAGATGCTACAGGTCAAATTCTGGCACCAAATTCATATGTTGGGGGGAAGATTGTGAGATATCATCTTGCCTTCTGCCACAACTCTCTCTCCAGAAGTTTTCTAGACTGTATAACGATGATGCGCAGCCTGTATGTCCAAACCGGAGTCAGCCAGAAATCCTCATGCTCTGCTTGCAAACCAATTGACTGGAACTGGAAGGGACAGCTGGCATAAGCGAACTCTTCGTCAAAGAAGTCATCCACTTGGCAGGGAAGCTAAAAAAAGCTAAATTTTGCCAGCCTTGCACAGAGGTTACCACCAAGGACACTGGGCTAGTGTTGTCAGGCGGGCTCTTTGCCAACCAGTAGGTTTGATGACGTCTTGCAGTTCAGAGCTGCTTGCGTTTTACTCTGACGACACAGTGTTCAGCAGGAAAACCTCACAGGAATTAGAAGAATAAAGCTGTAAGAAAAACAGATTTATGACTCTAGGGAGAAAAACTTGCCCCAGCCGCTTACATTGTGATGACCTGAATGCTTTGGCTGCCCATGCCAGCCTCACACATTAGCGTATTGTTATAGATGGTGCCATTCAGCAGGAGCTGAGAGGTGCTGAGGTGTGTCCCTGTCAGCAGATTTCTCCTGCCGGGGAGCTCGGCCCAGTGATAATTGTCTGTCCCTTCCCTCCTGTCCCTCCAGCCCACCACAGGCCTGGGGCCATGCCCTTGGCTGGCCCCTCTGCCACGCTGGATCCGTGCCCGTGTCACACACACCTACCAGGCAGCTTTACAGCCTTTATGGGCTCTTTACATATTCCCACATGAACAGTTCATAAGGAAAAAAGCTCAGGCCGCCCCCTCGCTCCCCCGGCCCTTTCATGACGGCGCGGCCGGGGCCGGGCGGGCAGCGGGGAGGGACGGCGGCCGCCATTGGCTGTGCCCAGCGCGGTGCGGCCGCCAATGCCCCGCGCCCGCCGCCGTCTCCTGCCGCCTCCGAGAATGGCGGCGCCGCCGGCGCGGGGCTTTTCCGAGGAGCAGTTCCGGGCCGCCTGCCGTGAGCTGGAGCAGCCGGCGCCGGCTGCTGGGGGGCCCTGGCAGCTCGTGGTGGAGACCATGGGCGTGAGGATCTACCGGCTGTACAACGAGGTGGGCGGGCGGCGGGACCTCCCCCGCGCCGGAGGGCGGCCGTGCCTCGGGCCCTCCCCGCCGGGGCCGAGCCCTGCGTGGGGGAGCGTCCCCGGGGCGGGGAGCGCGGCTGAGGAGCGGGGCGGGGCACGGGGCACCGGGCTGCCGGGGCAGGGGAGCGTCGGCACATCCCCCGCCCGCAGCCGCCGGTTCCCCGCACGGGTCAGGCTGAGGTCCGCGGCCCGTCCAGGCGCTACCGGCCTCTGCTCGGTCTCTCCGGGCTGTCGGAAAGCAGCTTTCGGGTTAATGCTATTAACTGCTGCTGGAGAAAGCTGCTCCGCTGCGGTAAACACCGCTCTTACACACTGCTGGGGGAACCTGCCGGCTGGGAGGCTCTTAGAGCGTGTTACCAGCGGGTGGCTGGGGAAATGCCGGCGGAAGGAGGTCCCGGGGGCGGGAGCGGCCGTGCGTCTAACGGGGAGCTCGCTCTGCGTGTCCCGCTTCTCTCCCGAGCACCTCTGAGGGGAGTGCGGGAAGGGGAGAGCCGGCCCTGCGCACCTGTGATAGAGCATCCTCTTGATCTGCAGAGTCCTGCTTCCCTGCCGTCTACCTCTCTCCAAAACTCCCTTCAAACTGATTTCCCACCTTTCTCCCTCTAAAATCAGGAGGTAGTTCAGAAAGGCTTGGAATGAAATTCTGCCCTTTTTGAGGGACTTACTTCTCTTAAGTTCAAAAGCTTAGGCTTCCAGAACTGATTTGTAAGTGATTAATAAGAGTGTTTATTAAATAATGAATCACAGTAATTTAATAATGACTTTTGAATCTATAAAAATATCCTATTTCTTTAGCTCTGTGATCATAGGTACCTCTCAACTCCTTGTAAACCTGGACTTTATGCTGTGCTTTGCAGTAAAATTTTGGATTTGTGTTCTGAAAAATCATTCCAGGCATGATCGTGTTAGGGGGGAAAAAAAAAAGGCAAATAATGCAAACACATAGGTCTGTGTGAAAGGCAAGACAGGGTAGGGAAAGTCTGGGTTTTTTTTTTTTTAAAAAGTCACTTTCTACACCTCGGAGTGTTTTGGTGGTAAATAGTCCCTATTTACAGCACAGACTTGGTCCCTAGCTGTAGCAAGCCAAGCTTTTCGGTGAGCGCACACAGCAGAGGTGAGCCTGTGGTGTCTCAGCAGGAACTGGATACGCTGATGAGACAGAGATTACTAGGGGTGCTGCTGCTGGAGTGGATGAAATAGAAACTTAAGGACTGGACCTCATCACAGACCTGTAAATGCATCACACAGTGAGCAAAGGCAAAGTAACTTCAGGAAGCTGGGGGCTGGATTTAGCCCAAAAAAATGGGAGCAGGTGTCCGTGAGACTTGTATTGCGGCAGCCTATGTTGGTGTGGCTTTGTTGCTGTTGTCTAAGTTGAAGCTGGCTAGACAGAAAGTAGCTCTGACTACTTCTGATGATTTTATATAGAAGGACTACTGAGCTGACTGGAAAACATTTAGATATGGTTTGGGTTTTTTTTTCATCTTGTACAATGACCCTAATTTATGGTAGATGGACAGACTTGGTAGGATATGAGGGACCTTTTCAAGTCCAGTCTTCTGATTCTGCTGGGAAATAAGTCTCTTGTTTGGTCTTTAAGTTGCTTCAAATTGCAACATAAGCAGAACCAAGTTCTAGGAGGAGGGTCTTTGCTTAAAGTTGTTACTTGAAAAATTGGCTTTTAACGCTTATTGAACTGCAACTCCACTATAGCAGTGGTAGTCCGGGAAGCTGAAGGCAGCAATTATATTTCCTGTTGCCTTCTCTTTCCACCTTCTCTGCAGGCGACACAGATAGATCTCCCAGGCTTTCCTGCTCTGTGCTGTATTGCAGCCCACTGATTGACTCTCCTGCTGACAGGCCCCTGAAAACCTGAAACATTTCACCCTTGTTTTAACTTTCTTACTGTAAATTGCTGTTTTAATTGAATGTGTTTTTGTCTGTCTTACCCCCTGCAAGATATACTGTTCACTTTTCAGATCATGATTTGTTATTTCATACTGTTATCAAAATACTACCTTTTTTAGTAGAAGATATTTAATGGTGTATGACACGGTTTCTCTAGCAGTGGAACAAACAGATTGGTAGAGAACAGCGTAACTTCCCGATCTATCTTGAGCTACAGTATGAGAGCTTGAAGGCTACAAATATAAGAATGACTGAACTGGAATTGTGAACCAGTTGTGAGCCTACCCTTGAACATAAGGTAGAATTCCATTCTGTAGAATTCCACAAATCAGGATATTTAGTGCAGCATTTGCACTCTATATTTAGTGGCCTCTGAATTATGTGACAGTAAATAACATCACTACAGCTCTGCTTTAACCGCTGATGGAGGTTCTGTCTACAGCAAAAATGCTTTAAAGACCTGTATTGTATGTGTGTATTTTGATAATCCTCAGTTAAAAAGTATTACAGGCACTTCCAGCTTCCTGTTGGGTGGAACTTAAAAGCTTTAGGAACAAGTAATACAATGTAGTAGTTTGAGGTCCTAAAGCTTTTACTGTGTTTGGAAGCGTGAAACTGTAGCCTGTCCTCACTCAGGTACAAAAGCACACAATTCTGTGCAAAACCTCTGAGGCAGGTCTGATAGCTTAAATAAGGAAACTAATGAAGAAAGCCATGCAGTAAATCAATTAAGAGGAAGCTAAAGGATGTGAAGAAGTGGTGAGTGTGCTGCTGAACAGCTAGCTTTGCACGTTGACTGCAGAATTAAAGGTTTGGGTGACCTTGGTTTGTTACCTCTCGAGTCATAATCAAAGTTCAGGAAAAGAATACAAACACTTCTGTTCTTCAGTGGAAGAGCAGCACAATAACGTGAGGAAATAAGACTTCTTTTTTGAGTTACGAAACAGAAGGAGAATTGTAGTTTGCTGTTCTCCTGCCTTATATGACACTTAATATAAATATACATTCATGCATAATCCACATCACATTTCTGACTAGTGACTAGGAGTGAAATAGTGTTTAAGCTAAACCAACTGGTTTTGAAGTACCAGTGTAGTGCTTTGACAAATGCTCTTAGGTCTCTGCTCAATTTCAGGTGTGATATTTTCAAGATTTGTTTTTCTTGTGATGATTTTTACAAAGATGACCTGAGTGCCTGGGGCTGCACAGGTGCTGAACAGTTCAGGTTTGAAGCTAGGGATTGATGCTTCAGTGAAGCCACAGTGAATGTGAGTAGCTTAAGCTTCTTGGTCCCATTATTATCTTCTGGTACATCAAATCTTCATCTTCTAGGGTTTATTTGTGAAGGGGAGGGAAAGAAGCATCAGCCATTCATTAACCGAATGTTGTATAATACTTCCTTTCCTTGGGAATGCTTGAATTTGACTCCTACACTGTATATTCAAAATATTTTCATTGTTTTAATTTAGTCCTGAACAGAACAAACTTTGCTCTATAGGCACAGATGGAGTTTCCATATGTTGAGAGAAGCATTAAAAGCATTAACATAGGAGATATCCTGCACCCCACCCCTTCAGTGCAGACAGCTTTCAGAAAGAAAATAGCTGATAAATATTCAAGGCAGATATAATGGTGCATTGTATATAAGCATGAACCTTGTAAAGTACTCTTGTATCACATGTATAAGCATACCCGACTTGCTGGAAAGTTTATCATGGGTCATGCAGTACTTGGTGACCTCCTGGAAATGGCTGATGTTCTCAAACACACTATGTAGGGTCTGGAGACCTTGGCACAACAATTCAGTGCTTCTGCTGAACTTCAGTGTGGGCAGGATTTAGTCCACACTGACCACTGGAGATGAAAAGGGGTGTGTGTGTGTAAAGAAACATGCTCCCTTTGGAACTGCTTATGAAGTAAAAGAGTACTAGTGTAAGGGAAGGAACAACCATTGTGCTGGGCAGGTCAGCCTGTCTGGATTTAAACTTTCATGTATAGATCAAAAAGTCGAGAGGTTAAAGACTGTATCTTGCATTGTTTTTTGAACACTTGCTTTCACAGCTCTTGAGCAGATTTTTAGTATGTGCCCCACCTAACTTCCTTCAGCTGTTCTCCCTGATGTAGAGTACTTCCCTTTCCTGTGTGATTTTTCCTCTCCCTATTCTGTTTCCACAGCCATCAGGACTTTATGAGTATAAAATCTTTGGTGGTCTTGCTGACTGTCCCCCAAAACTGTGTGCAGATGTCTACATGGATTTAGATTTCAGAAAACAGTGGGATCAGTATGTTGAAGGTAAGTTTATCTAGGCATTCTAAAAACAAGCTTCACATCCACATTGACTCTTCACTCTAAAACTTTCTTCAAAGGTATTTTAAAGTTGCTGCATTCAAAGACTTGCAGTCAGACTTAAGTATCTTCTGGGTAAGGTTTCACTCTGCAAATATACAGGTAAAAGCTGATGTGGAACAGCTAACATCTAATCACCATATAGCTTCCTTCTAGAATGAAATCTTCCCATGTCAGCTAAAGCACATAATTGGCATCACTTGTTATGCAACTTCTAATTGTTATAATTCCTACATTAAACCTGAGTAGTTAAACTTTAGTAGACATTCTGGTGAGAAACGGAGATGGTACCTTTTGTGCGTCCCTGCGTATTGCAGGGGAGCAGTGCAATGGCTTGCACCGGTTTGATGTGTGATGGAATGTCTTTTCCTGAAAGCATTCATTGTTCTTGGCACCTTTTACAATCGGAAATGGGTTTATCAAGAGAATAATTGGTGACTTTGGGCTTTTAAAGAGAAAGGAATAACTAATTTAGATGTGTTTATTTAATGTTATCTTTTTGAAAAGGGAGTTGAACCTGGATATCCATATGATGTTAAAACATCTTAAGTCAGCAGTGACAAGGCAAGGATTCAGCTGATGTAGGCATCCAGTAATCCATTCATTTTTAAGATGAGGAGCCCTTCCCTTTTGAGCCCATGCTTAAAATCAGTTCAGGCCAATAAAACTGAAACATGGTCAAAGTGTTTTGCTGAACAAAGAACAGTGCTAAACACCAAAGAACTGTTAGATGTTGTGTTGGTTAAGTCTAGGACAGCTCTATGGTGAAGGATTACTGGTAATGTCTTTGACCATATTGGTACGGAGAACTGCATATTTGACTCATGTCAGTACCTGATGAAACTTAAGCTATGTCTTTGTTAGTGTTATTTGTCAAAATGGGCAATAGCTTTCTTGTAGCAAAGGCTGCCTTGCTGTTGTAGATGTGGAGTGGGACTCAACATGTTGGATGTAAAAATGCTATGTTATCTTAAGTTACTTTGGTAGTCTTTGATTTAACTGCATTTAGGAGAACTAAATCCTCTTAAACACTTTTTTAATGCCATCTTAGAGAAAAGAAAGGAAGCAGTTGGGGGAAGCTACACCCTTAAACTACAAACTAGATAATGTTGCAGAGTTGGTGTTTACATCCTTGCTGACCATGATATGTTCATCCGTGAATTTATACTTGTGCTGGTACTTCAAGTCCAGGGTTTCACAGAAGTTAACTCCTGAAGGGCATAAAGTTAATGCTCTCCTTTTAGCTTGAAAATTGACACAACCCCACCCATTCTTTAAAAGTGTACATATGATGAAATAGTGCTAGCCAACATTTTCCGTGTAAGCTATAAAAGGAGTTCTCTGCTGAGCTGCTGGCTGGCACTGAAATAAAAACGAGAGCAGAGTAGAAGTAGTTGCTTTTTCAGTTGCAAATGTAACTGCTCCCGCACTAAGCGTAAGCGGAGCCAATCTCTATCCTCTGGTTCTGCTCTATAACGCTTGTAATGAAGGCCTGACTGGAGGCAGATATGGCCAGGATTCAGACCTCCCGACTTTTTAATGGTAATAATTGACTGCTAAAGCAGCAAATGCTGTGCCTGTTATGAATGAAATGGACTTGGGATCTATTGTAGTAATGCTAAGTGAAATGTGGTTATTGACTAAAATGCACTGTGTTCTGCTTTGTTCAGAAGCTGTCCACTAGTACTGACACACTAAAATGAATACAGGTGGGACGTGAATTAATTTGTGTGTTTTTCCTGTGTTTGCAAAGATGCAAAGGTAGATGACTTAGTAGCTAAAAATTTCATTGAGATCTTTAAAATAATGTCTTAATCCCTTTGAAAAAGGAAAGCTCTGCAGCTGGAAATGAAAATCAAGCTAATAAACCAATGCTCCAGTGACCTCTGGTGGATGGCACAACGCTGCAGCTCAGTACACCACGGAGTATTGTGCATCCCATACCGCTCCAGCCTGGAGAAGAGGAGAAGCTCTTTTCCTGAGTGACAGCTGACTTGCAGGGCATACTAACAGGAACCTAGTTTGGAACATGTTATGTAGGGAAAGAATCTCCCATCTATGGAACTCTTCTTGCCTTAACAACAGGATTAACAGTTTGTTCTAGCCTTATTTTCAGAATAATTTAAAGTGATGTGCTGGATTGTGCATTAGCAGTGAAGGATATATAGCACCTCTAGGCAGAAGTTTGCTCTAAAGGAGGAAAAGACCACTCTGACTGTTAATGTGAACTACCTTTTTGGATGACCTCCTTGTTAACTGAACCCATGGAATGGCCAGATCCCTGAGCAGAAAGGAATTTCCATGGCTCAGCCCCATGGCTTGTCAGGTCCATTACCCTGATAACGGCAGTTTCTGCCTCAAGGGAAGAAGCCGTACTGTAGACAGGTTTTCAAACTCAGTTATGTAGTTTGATTTAAACTAATTTTCCTCCTTCATGCCACACTACTGGCTGAGTCACTGCCATGTTTTAGGCACTATTCTTGGATATTTTTTTCCTATTCAGCTGCCTTCTGATTGAGTTTCCAGGCAAGACTGAATGTGGTGTAATGAAGGCTCATAAACCACTCAAGTTTTTTCACTGTTGCTTGTATATACGGCTGTGAAATTCCTAATAGCTTTTCCAAACTTCATTAAACTTTCATGTAAGACCTCTTCAGGTATTAGAAAACAGTACTTGTCCTAGTTCCATGTTAACTCAGAATCATTTACAAGGATAATGACGTGCTTGTGAAAAAAGCATACTGTACTTGTGGCTCAGAATTATACAGAAGATGCACAGGCGAGGAAAAATCTTTGAGCTGGAAAGCTAACTGTCTGAAAAGGAATTTGACTCTGCCTCCCCCAGAATTGTTCTGGGTTTGTGTTTTGGGGTTTTTTGTGCTTGTTACTTGTTTTGGTTGTTTGTTTTTTTTTTTTTTTTTTTAAATCAATGAATTCCATAGCAGCAGAAAAACAGGCCATCTGTTTTGTGTATTTGGTTCCTGAACAACCCTGCTACAGAACTCTTTTTAACGTCTTCTGCTGCTACAACTTTACATACATATCAATTTTTACTTAAGTGTTGTGTGTAAAATGTGTTCATGTCAGAAATCTGAGCAGTTCTTGATGCCATGTATGGTTCTCTTGCAGTAGAAATTAAAAATACCTAACAATCTTCCTTTTTCAACTGTAGCACTATATGAGAAATCATATGATGGTGAAAAAGTAATCTACTGGGAAGTGAAATACCCTTTTCCTCTCTCAAACAGAGATGTATCCTTTCAAGTTTTTTGTTCCTCTTGCAGTTTTTTGTCACCTGGTCATCCAGGGATCCCAACAATGTACTGATCCCACTGCCCTGCAGCACTTCATCTAAGATCTTGCAGCCGTTCACGTTATGTGAATACGTATAGCACGAAGAAGAGTGTGGGTGCCTGTTCCCATGCACAAGTAGAGCTCACACAGCTGAATTACTAATCTGCAGGATTGAATCCTGTAGTAGTGTAAGAAATAACTTGCAGGGGCTGGTATTTGCAGTGGAATTCACTTGTCAATTCATCATATGTCAAGCTGACAATGTTTTGACATGCCTCCTCAACTTGGAATACAGTACGTCTATATTCGTGAATGTCGAGAGATGGATGTTGATGGACGGAAGATCTGGGTTGTGTTAGCTCAAAGTGTGTCTGTTCCTCAGTGCCCTGAAAAGCCTGGCATTATCAGAGTTAAAAGCTATAAACAAAGTCTGGCTATTGAAAGTGATGGCAAGACTGGATCTAAAGGTAAGTGGTCAAGGAAGTGTCATCACAAGTCATGTAGCTGAAGAATGTGTGTATATTAGCAAAATGCACACAGGGAGACTGGAAATTTTAAGCTTAAACCAGTTATAAAGTAGATGTACTGAGCACTAGGAATACTTTGAAATGAATGGAAGTTTTGGAAACATCCAGTGCAGTGTGCTACTGTTAAGAATCTTTTATTTATCAGTTGGGCTGGGTAGTTAAGAATAGACTACTGACCACTTCATTCTGCTTCCCCATCCCACCCCTTCCTCCCCCAGCCCACACTTCTTTTCCTGCCAGCCAGTTCGGTTGGGTAGAGTCTGATGGTAGCTGCTATCTGGTTAACTCAGCAATTATACAATCATGTTTGACAGATTTATAGATTAAAGGGTTTGCCTGCAGATTGACTCCTGTCTGAGATGAGTCCTTTAAAGACAACCTTATTTTATGAGACAGGCTGCCTAAAATGTTCTGTAATAATCTAAATTAATATTATAACACTCTCAGCTTCCCTGGGGTTAATTGGGAATGACTAGCTTCACATTCCACTTCAGTACAACTTGACTTTTTTGTGAAGAATTTAGAGCAGCACTGTTGTACTCGATGCTTCAGTCATGCACACCGAGAATTTCTGTCATATGGTGTTAGAGCTAGCACTCAGACTATGACTGGATAACTTTCTGGTAACTTTTCTCTCATCTCTAGTCTATATGTACTATTTTGATAATCCTGGTGGCAAGATTCCATCACGGCTGGTCAATTGGGCTGCCAAGGTAAGTGAAGAATGACATCACGATTGTCTTTGGCTAACGTTTCAAACAATGTATTCACTGCATCCATTCCTGTCTTCTCCTTGTTGTTTTTTTTCTGAAATGGATTTATTGACCTTCCTAGCTCTTATGGAGTCCCATTTTTAGAGTCTCACTATTGTCTGCTCTCATGGCAGTTGTCTTAATTTTTTTTTTTAAATTCCTATCAAATTCCTTTGGTTAGTGAATCAGGAAATTTGTGCAACAAAACCAATAAATCCATGTTCCAGAGCATATGTGAATAGCCTTAACACAAGCAAACTTCAATAACACAGTCTGTTCGTGAAGGATTGAAGGAATGGTCTGCTGCTTTGTACCAGATCTTACAATTGTTCTGTATTTGTTTGAAGGCCTTGGGAATTCTCATCTTGATTATAGTTTTTCTTGATGACACTATGCAAGAATGACTTTTCCACTTTTCTCTTTACAGAGTGGTGTACCTACTTTCTTGAAGGATATGCAAATAGCTTGCCGAAATTATTCTAAGAGAAAATAAGTTGTTCTGAATTGTTTAATTCCTAGAGCTCTCCACTTAAAGGAGTGGCTATGATATATTACACTGGATAAAATCTACCTCTAATATTGGAAATAATTTTATTGTAGTTGGTTTATGCCTTGGATTGCATTAGATCTTTGTTTCTATCACCAACTGAAGAGCTAACCACTGACAAGGTAATGCCAACATCAGCTGCATGCTTTTGAAAGTACTTAAGTTTAGCCTTGTCCCCCATGCTTCGCTTTTGCTGATTGTCACGTGTCAGCTAGAGGAGTTCTGTTGATTGAAATATTTTAATTGAAATATTTTTCCACACAAACTTAAGGAAAACCTTCTTTATTGTAAGGGTGTTGGAGCACTGGAATAAGCTGCCCAGAGAGGGTGTGGAGTCTCCATCTCTGGAGATGTTCAAACCCACCTGGACACTTTCCTGTGCAACCTGGTGTAGGGAACCTGCTCTGGCAGGGGGGTTGGACTGGAGATCTCCTGAGGTCCCTCCCAACCCCTGCGATTCTGTGATATTACATCGTTGGAGAAGAGACAATGATCCTGCTACAGAAAAATATCTGAAGTTGGACTGAAAATTCTCTGCATGTGTTATGCCTGGATCTGCCTTTGTGGCCTTGCAGGGTGGCTTCCTGCTGAAATGGAATAATGGAACTTGCATTGCCTAGGAGGAAACACTTTTGCTGCCTAGGTTTGTCATTCTTTAACTGCCCGCCTGCTATAAACCTAAAAAATGGTGAGGGCATATGGTAAATGGCTAGAAGTCTGCAGTAGGAACTGGAACCGTGTTACTAAGCTTCCTTGTGATGGCTTTAAGTCTGGGTATAAAAGGTCTTGTGCCTAAAACCTTGCATTCATGTCCCAGTAACTCCTGTATGAAAAGTAAGAACCATTAGCTCTGTCCAGCTAGGGGGAAAAAAAAAAAGGAGTTTGCTGCCATGTCTAATTTCAGATGAACAAGTTATATCTTCGGAGTCAGTAGCCCTTTCTATAAAGCAACCTGAATACCAACTTGAAATTGGAAGTAATTTTAAACTGGATACCTGCAACTGAATGTGCTTGAGCTTGATGTGAAACTTGGGCTTGCTTGCGTTTCGAAACTCAGGCTGATGTAAAGAATGGAACTTTAACTTTGGATGGTAATGCACTAAAAGCACAACTGAGCTGGAAATTAAATTTCCAGCACCTTTGGGGAGCTGGGGGGAGGATGGAGAAGGTGAGAGGTCCTCAATCTCAGGGATTTAAAATATTCTGCATTGTTACTAAATCTAATCCTGTTACTGAATGCACCTTGTAAGAGGGTAGCTCTGTTGTGTTAAAAAAAGAAACGGTTGAAGTGATTGCCTTCATACTTTGTGTGTAAATATTTGTTTCCAATAAATTATTATTCTATCCATGCAGTGTCCTTTTTCTGTCTCTCATGTTTAAGAGTGGCCATGCTGGGCAGGTCACAAATGACAGGCTGCTATCATGGGCTGTTTTATTTTTAAAGGCTTTTGAAAAAATAACTTGGATTCATGAGAACTGAGTAGGATTCCATGTGTTCTGAAGAGCTTGCTGCCAGCAGTTCAGGCATTTCTCAATGGTCTTTGACTTGGACACCATTACTGAATTGAATATTATAGTGTTAGACAACTTTCAATCCATTTTAAATTCAGCTGTCACTTTTTCCCCAGCAGTTGAAGAACAGACATAGAGAGAAAATAGTTCTGAAGCATAATTCTCTTTAAATTTCTGTAATATTTATACACATGCACTTACTAGAACTGGAAGCAAATTTTTATTTATGTGCACTGAAAATGAATTACCTCCATCATGCCCAGAATATGATGATGTTTTACCTGAGTATATCAATTTTCAAATTTATTTTTGTGCCAGTGTTTAAAAAAATTGCCTTGAGAATTCAGAAAGTAGTTTAGCAGTCTGCTTTTGAACAACAGGATGTGGCTACAACTTATGCCCTGAAGCAAAGCAGCAAAGGCAGAACTAGGTAGATTGTTAAAGAAAAAATAGAAAAGCAAACCAAACTATTCTAGACTTGATATAACAGAGTGTTAAAAGGGCACTAGCTGAGGATGAATCTTCCTGGAACAATGATGCAAACTAATTGATTTCCTGTTCCTTCTGAAAAAACTGACCTCTACCACAGTAGTATAAAACCTATCTGTAACTGTAAACCTGCCTTAAATTTCAAGGTTTACAATAAATATGTACCTAATGAGCTGAGTATGTGCACAGAAATGAATCATGTACAGATGAGGTAATTTTTTTCATCCTTTTTTTCATCCTTTTTCTCTAACCAATCCATAATTTTCTTTAGTCTTCAGTGAGAGCATTTTTATATTAATAAATTCATCATTGCCTCTTTGTCATTATATTTATTTGTCATCAAGACCTAGTCTCCATTTGTCTGCAGTGGGCTGAAACTCTGAGTATTTAAGAGGCTGAAAGGCTCCATTGTCAATCTTGCTGAAAACTTGATTTCCTACAGACCCCACACTGAGAGTATAGAATAAGTGGCCTTTGCTCACGTATCCTTATTGAAACCATTGGACAGGCAGTTTCTTGTGCTGTACACAACTTTCCAAATTAAACCACATTTGATTAAACAGGAGCTACTGAAAACAGCTTTTTCCTCTGTGTACAAGCAACTAACCAATGATGTGAGATGAATGTGACATCAGATCGTCTGTTAATTTAGGTCCCCAAGGGCTTTCATAGTGACATAAACATGAGTGACACTTCAGTTTATTTATGTATGTGTTCCTACACCTATCTGGTATTACTAGGAAAGAAAAAGCTGTTCCAGCTTTGTGTGATGTGGTTTCTTGTCTAAATAGGAGATTTTAGAGCTTTATTCATGACTGTTTTAATATTGATCTTGTATAAATTATAAATACATCATGTAAACTTCTCTGGATAGCTTGAACAAAAATTTACCTGCTGTGAAAGTTGTAAGTCATTATGCTTTATGAGTTTCAATGCACAGGGTTTAAAAAAAAAAAAAAACAAACTCCCATGCTCTTTGTTAATGCAGCACCTGAAAGTTAGCTTTCTATTTCCACCAGCTTGCCTAAAAATGGAGCTCAAAATTTGTTCTTCTAGAGTGATCTGTTGTAAACATCGTGTTGTTTGCATAAAAAGAATGAAGCATTTCTGTTAGGTGATGATTCAGCCTCTCTTAATTGAGCCATTAACAGATCAGTAGGGCTTAATATGGACTAATAAAGCTTTCCTAGTAGCCAAGTAGAACTAGAAAAATGATGTAGTTTCTGGCAATAAACAGGCATCTCATCCAAAGTGCAATAATAATTTCTATAAGTCATAATGAGCTTTAGATCTATTCTCATATAGAACTTTTGTTTTAAAATTACCAGCTCTTACAAAAACTTGTTTTTACATGTTGTTCTTCACATGTAGAAGTGGTTCTTTTTGGGGATGACTGGTCACTCATCCTGTTTCCATAAGGAGTGATGTTGCAACAAAGTGAATATAAACCATTCTTCCACATTGTCTGCGAGTAACTCGAATCCGTTATTTCCATGTGATCTCTGTAAAGCTGTTGTATTTGATTTGGAAGGTAAAGGAAAGGAAAGATTCTGAGCAACCCAAAGTCAACAGTGAACGATGTCAGATACGCAATCAGTGTAGTGCTGCCTCTCAGAAGATGGTGTGTGAAGGGAAACACAAGTTGTCTTTGCTCAGGAAACATCTGTTGATACTTCATTTCTCAAGCAGGTCATTGGCTGGTTTTATAATTTAGTGGAACAAAAATGTGGGAAGATAGGGGGATAGACTTCTGATATTAGTGCACACTAGTAGATGATAGATCTTCCCACCAACACTTTTGCTTTCCGTTATGACAGTTTTCCGTGTATAAAGAGCATTTTCAAATGGTATTTAAAGTTAACTTAGCTAAGATTAATCTCTCCCTGAGCATGGGTTTGCCTTTCTCTAGACAGGAGAATCATTCATAACCCAATTTAATGCCCCACTGTAGTCTTCTGATCAGAGGAGACTACTAGACTTTCAGACAGAAAACTTTGGTTTTTACTCATCTCTTAAAGGTTAAAAGCCACTGAAAACTTCCATTCAAAACAGAGAGGAAGGCTTACAAGAGAAGATAAGTTGTTAGAAATCTAGATGGACTATATGGAAGATAAATGCTCTTTGAGGAGCAGGAACAAGAACAAGTCTCTATACCAAGATGAGTTTTGCTAAAATTATTTCATACTACTTATAACTGCAGATTTAAGAGGAATCCTGACCAATAAGATAAATAAAGCTGGTGTTTAAGCATCCTAATTCTTCTCTGCAGCTGTCAATTAACATTTTAATTAGGATTACATATGCACACATGAAGAGAATGTCATCTTTCTCTGTTAGTTCACTATTCCCTGTTCTTTGAGTACTTGACCATAAATTATTATTCTCATCTGGAATCTGAATTATGAAAGTGTCCTGGAGTCCTGCTGTGAGACAGGAACATTTTAAATGGGAACAACTCTCCACTGGAAACCTTCATTTCCAAAGAAAGAAGAACTGCATCCTGTGAGTAAGTGTTTCAGTGGAACATGCCATAATAAGCAATTATGTTGAAGTGCCTTGAATACAAGTATTAATTTTAGCCTTGTGAAAAATGTCCTGCATCCCAGCTGTGCAACTAGTTCAACTGAAAGCCATTCCCTACTAAGCACAAGTACCTGTAACATTAAGATTTGAGTGAGTTTGCCTTTGTCTGTCCCCACTAGATTTCATGCAGATTTTTAGATTTTTTAAGGCCTATTTCATCACTGGAGGCAGAAGAGGTTCTGTTATGGGCTTTGTGATACTGGAGGAGTCATTTTTCACCCCAAGCTTAATTCTCTTGTTATTCTTCATCTATGGAAGGAACTCCTGAGAATGCATCATTTTAATACATTGTGTTGTTCCTAGAATGGCAAGTTTTGGATTGTAGCGGTTTTTCTTCCAAGATATGTAAGGCCAGGGGTTACCTATGTGCTGTACATACTTTCAGTAGGTGCCTGCTGTTAAGTTACAAGGCTCACTGCATTTCTGCCTAAGCATATCTTGAAAGTTTTTTTAAGTCTTTCTCTATTCCGCCCAGAGTTGTGGGGTTTTGGGCTTTTAATATTCCTAGTGCATATAGATACCTTCCAAAACACAATAGAAATTGTGTGTAATTGGCTGTAAATGGATGCTTCATATTCAGCTGCAACTTGGCATAGTGGTTTAAGAGTGGATTTAAAGCATTTTTATTAAGACCAGGCTGCTGCTGTTCATTTTAAAAGTTAATGCGTTTTCTCAGCATGGAAGTCATACAATTGATTTGTACATCTGAGTGAAGAGCATGATCCCACAAGGAGCCAAAATTGCCCAGCCAACCCATTTACCCTGTGAAAGGCTCATATGATGCTGTTCACCTATTCAAATAAAAACAAATGGTAGGAACATTTCTTCAGCAGGAAATGACTTTGACACTAAAAGAGTCTATTGTCTCAGAGTGTGAGCTGGGTACGTGAAAGAGTACATTGCCTTCCACTGATTTTTTTCTTGTAACATGGGAATAAACTGACCTGTGATAACACTTAAAGTGTGGTTCTAGGAACCCTGAAGTTGAAAACATTATCACTGAATAATGAGCTTGATTAATTCACTACAATGGCAGGCAGGCATGCCAGTAATTTAGAAAAAAGACTTTAAAATCCATTTGGGACAGGTTAAAGACTAAGAATGCACAAGTAATCTGAGGACCCTTTGATGTCTTTCAGCAAAGACAGGCCTAGAACACCTGCCAGATCACCAAATGCAATTACAGGTATCACATAATACAATAATTCCCTTTCATAAAGTTTATTTCACAAGTACATGTTTAACCCATCTTCTCTTTCAGACTCTTAATTCTGTAGGCTTAATATCTTTGCTAGTAAGTTTATTGTGGAAATATGACTTGAGTAGAGAACTAGTATTTTGCTCTTCATTTTCATGATCAGTAGACATTGGAATATTTTATGACAATATAAAGAAGGGTTTTTTCACAGTGATGATAATCAGCAATGAAACAAGTTGCTTCGAGAAACTGTGAAATCTCCATTTTTGGAAATACTCAAAGCTTAGCTGGACAAGGTCCTAGGCAATTTATCCGACCTTGAAATTAGAGCCAACTTCAAATTTGGTGCTGCGCTGGGCTGCGGGATGGACCAGATGATGAGATGATCCCATATGTCCCTTCCAAGCTAAATTATTATATGATTTTTAATAATAATATTATTTCCAGGAGATGACACTGTGAATCCTTCTGAGAAGGCAGCATTATTTCCTTTCCAAATACTGTTATTTAACAGATGAACTTGAATGAGGTAAATTCCTATGATATACAATGAGATGCACAAGTATATGAAAATCCTATAATCAACATCTGTATTAGAAACAGGTAGATACACATTTTTGACAAGATGCTTGTGTAGGCTTGCATTATTGCTTTAGTTTATTATTATAGCTAAAATTATTGGTATGAGTTTGGTTAGAAATCAGAGAAATTTAAACTAAATGAAATAAAAGCAGACTTTCTGAGGCTTTGCAAGTGAAGCTTAATATAATAAATATACTATTGAGTGTAAACATGATGCCTAATTTGGAAAAAGACAGCAATAGCAGATAAACTAAGGCTGTGCTGCACACTCAGAAAAAGTTATTGATGCCAGTTGTTATTATTCATTTCCTGTTGCATCCAGCAGCTGTAGATCGTATTTGAAAGGTTAAAGCTGGGAAAGATTCAACTGGACAAGGCTGAGATGTAATAAAAAGAGAAGATGAAATGCAGATTTAGAATATCTAAGCATTCCACAATGATGCTCTAATTTTACCTGAACTATCATGGCACAGTATTTTTAAAGAGCCAAATAACACTCACAAAATTTTGGCCTTATACATGGTGATACTCTCTTTTTGTCAGCTGAGGATATATACTCAACCATATTTAATTAAAATTAAAAAAGCATTAAAGGATATTTAGTGTTAGTAAGTAGAGTCTTCTTCACCAGACCTGGTGCTCATTACCAGTCTAATTCAATATTTAGCAACAGAAGATGAAGAATTTTTTGTGTTGATGCTATAGTGGACTTTCCTCTACCTGGTCCAATGATGGATATTTCCAATCAACGTTTACTGGTGAATACAACATCCTTTACTGTCACATGCTTTTCCCTTTCCCTTCTCCCTTCAATACTGTGTCAACATTTGGGATGAGCCCAAATCCTAATGTGTGATCCGACCTTCTGACATCTTTGCCCAGTGAGCTACCAACGTAGCCATGCTTCCTGCTCTGGAGAGTGAAGCACAAACATCACTTTCAAGGATCTTCTTCTACCCACCTATTATTTTTCTGCTTGTCAGTTCTTGTGCATTTTACTGTATTATAAAAATCTTGGAGGCATTTTCATTCCCAAAATAGGTACATGGATCTATGGATTTATGTGGGAATAAGAACTATGCCTTTTGGAATGGGTACCTGTTGAAACTAAGAAAAATGAGGGGAAAAAATAAGAACTGGAACAAAAAGACAGTACTGAACATGAAATTATGTTGGTCAGCATTAAGCAGCATTCTGAAAACAGAATATTTTTTTGTTTAAAATAATGGGATAAAGTATATTCACTATATTTAATAATAATAAAACCTTTCATCAGATTGCCACTCAAAAAGCAGGGCAAATTTTCAGGTACCTTAGTCCCTTTTTTCATTAACCAGGGACATATTTTGAAATTGCAACATTGCTGGCTTGCTGTGACAACTAATTAAAGACCAAAAATGTTTGCTAGAGTTCCAGGAAATAGCGTCTTCTGACTTTTAAAACTGCAAACCTGTATTAGTTTAGCACTGCTGTCCTAATGGAAATGCCAAGCTCTTAGAGCATTCTTCCCTAGATACGGTAGCTTCAACTTTTGCAGTTTCCCGTTTTCTCCTAATATTTTGAAAGGTAAAAAAATCCAAACCTGTATTACTCTTCCCTTGCCTCGCACAGAGGCTCCAATTCAAACACTGTTTTCTTTGGGAATAATAAGAAGTTAATTGCCTAGAGTAGCAAACGAGGAGGAAAACAAAAAAGGTTCCTTTTTTAAGTCTTCCGAATGGCAGTATCAGTAATTTGCCTTCAGCAGTTTCCACAGCAGAGAGATCGAATGAATGAAGCAGCAGCGGGCTAGGACAGTGCAGTCTATTTTTGGTAGTGAAACAAGAATCCACAAAGCTCATCTGGTTCCCTGGGGGTATTAGAGGAAATTGCAAATACTGTAGAAGGCTGTTCTAATGTCACATGCTTTTAGGTGAGTTAAAAGGCCAAATACTGAACCTTCGCCTTTAGATATCTCCCTGACAGTTGCTCAGTATCAAGCAAGGTTGTGTTTTTGTCTACACCACATACATTGTCCCACAAACAATATTTTTTCAAGTGCTAATGAAGTCTGTAATGTGGTAATGGACATAAATAAGCAGTGGAATAAGGTCCAATTTTTCACTCTCTTTTAAAACATACTGAAAATATTTATCGGATTAGTTTCAAATGCAAATACAAAATGTTTTCTCACCTAATTTTCCTCCTACCTTTAAATTTTTAATTATTAAAAGTAAAATGGAGCTAGAGAAAGATGCAAAGAAAGGGATATCAGTGAGGAAAATAAATCTTCAGATTTGAGGAGAAAACTGGAACAACGCTCCAACTGTCATGGAAAAATAAGGAAAATAATATTTTTACTTTTGTGAAACAAATTCAACATTCTTCAGCTCCTAATAGCCTTTTCCGCTGCTGAAAAGCAGCTAATGCTCTGGATAAAACAGAGACAAAGTATTAAATCTGCAGAAACAAGTAACTCCCTCCCTCTCTCACAGCGGTATGGCACAAGCAGCAGTGGAAAGTCACCCCCACACGCTGCTTCAGAATTTTAACATTGGCTTTGCTCACAGCATTGCTTCCCTCTCAGCAGACCCTCCAGGAGAATCCTGCCTCCTCTCCCCATTTACCTGAATCAATTCTGCCTGTGTTGAAGTGCTGCTGTACAGTCCAGGTACAAAAACGTTAATCTCTCCAAACTGTTTGAGTAAGAGATTAAACTCCCATCTTGAAGCCAGTGATCTCAAAGTAAGGGAGCCCAGTCTACCATATTACTTCAAATACTATTTTGTCTCATTTGTATTAGAAGGCCACAGTCTGGGAAACCAAAGAGGCCTCACAGGACAGAAATACATATATTTATTATTATTATTATTATCCTAACTTTTGCTTCAGTAGAGTTATCTAGAGAGCTAACTGCATCTGCACAAGAAATAAGATCTTTAGTTAATGGACTTAAGGCAGCAGCTACTGATCACTCGAGGAAGCTGAGAAACAAACCCAATGTGTTCTGATCCAGTGGATGATACTGCTAAATTGGCAGCTTCTTTGTCCTACTGAATGACCTTGCAGACACAGTCTGGTGAGTCAACTGGCAGAGGCTGCAAGCACAGGGTTACTGACTCTGAAATGTGCTAGAGGGGAAGGAAAACACAAATACCTAAGCACAGAAAGGCATGCATGTAAAGTAAATGAGGGCAAAGCAGCACCTGGAAAAGGGCAGTAAATAGAGCTTAATAGTGAGGAAAGACTACAGGAAACTGAGTACCCAAACACAGGAGAACCAGGAAGGCGCATCAAAGCGTTAGGAAAGGGCCACAGGTACGGTGTAACAAACAAGGGCACCGGCGGGCACACGCTGCTTACTGATCTCTGCAGGCTGCGGCATCAGGGATTTGGGGAAACAGAAGCCATGTGGACACAGGATCATTTTTTTTAAATCTGTGAAGTCACATCAGCACTTGGTTTCCTTTTTCCTGATACTTTCCTGATGTTTCACATGGGGTTGGAAAAAGACCAGAAAAACTGAAAAAAAAAAAAGGTGATTTGGTTTAAAAAAACATAAGTATTTTGCTAATTCATGCTATCCAGAGGCTAAAGTACAGCTCTAATATTTTCGTCTGTGAAAAAAAGTAGGATGTGACCATTACTCGAAGAAAACAAGGCAAATTCTGAGTTAGGAGTACCAGCTCCTAGGAAGGACCCTCACTCAGGTCTACGTGAGAATCACTCACTCACATACACAGGTAAATTCTGGTGTAGATATTATACAGGAATTTTACCCTGCAGTTTCACTGTCTCACCACGATTCCTTCCAAACTGTACTAATATCCTCCTTACACAAACACACATGTGTCCTCCTTACACAAACACACATGTGCACCCCACCTGCAAAACACATATAGTGGGCAAATTTGTTCTCAACCTTCTTAACCATGAAGACTGCAGGTATGCTTGAAAACCAAGTAAAACCATGCTAAGATTTGGCAACTGAAAGTTTTAAGTCTCCCCCAAATAATGAAACTCAGCAAAATGATGAGCTGTCAACTTTGTTCTTAGATATATTAATTACAGTCTGCAACTGCCTGCTGCAAACACAGGGTGAAGTGCTGCACTAAGACAGTGGGAGTTTTGCTTCACCTTCCACCTACCCAGTCTCTTTGCAGTTCCTGTTCACTTCCAGTGTGACAAAATAAATTAATTATTTTTATCTTCTGATTTTTTCCTTGTTCACATTGTCACAATGTGAACAAGGAAGCACTCAGTTTCACGCTTTCATTTACTTCTAATAAAAACACAACGGATGAAATGCCATTTAGTCTTTTAAGCTTCTAGCTGGCAGTATCTTTTGGATTATTACTCAAGACTGCCCAGATTAATATCAAATATTCTTTCTGCTCCTCCTGAAATTCACCAAATACTTTGTATTTCTTTAAGCAATTGACTGATGCTTTTTTCTAGTAGCTGCTCTGTACAATCAATCTGTTGTTGTTAGGTCTGACATATCTGGATCTTTTCAGATCCCAAAATCTGGAGCTAACCTGGTTGTCTATGACTTCACCTCTTGGTATCTCCACTCAGCCATAAATTCTGATGTCTTCTCCGTCCCACACTCTTTTTTGCAAAAAGTGACATAGCAGTCACCTATCAGAATCTACCCACCAGCCTCTCTGGTATGCTCATAACCCAAGACATGGATTTTCTAGTATTTCACCTACTTGTTTTCTGCTTCAGTGCTTATGTTTACTAAATCCTTACCGTGCCTTAGCATTGTGCACCCTTCTAAGCCAGTCCCACAGGGCAAAATGAACAGAGCATAGAAACTTGTCACATTTTCCAAATCACTTTCCAATACGCACAGGAGAGATAACAAAAACCAGTGTCATCTTGTCATGCTGAAGGGAATCACTGATAGTGAAAAAAAGGGGAAGAATCTACAAAGAAATTAAATTATTCTCTCGTACTGAGCAAATTGTGGTTTTAAGCATTCTGTCATTTTATCATTTATTTAAATCAGCGCCTGAGAGTTTCCAGATTTTTTGGTGACAACTAGTGGTGGTGATCGTATAAACAGAGTTCCTACAAAACAGACACAACAGATCGTGGCATCACTGGGGCCATTTTTCTCTGTCTTTAGCAAGGGTGTTTGCTTCTTGCTTTGTAAAATTATGGAAGTGAAACCTCACACAAATTGCTCACAATGAGAGGAATCCTTTTTGAAAAGTCCTGCAGATATTTGTCCCCTCTGCAAGAAACCACCCTGGATGAGAAATGAGCTGTTAGATAGCATGACTTTTCCCTGCAGTGCTGCAAAAGGCAATATCCTAAAATACTTCTTGTCCCTGCTGAGCACCCTGTTTCGCAATCTCATGATGTATAGTAGAGCTGAACATTAGGCAGCTCCAAAGAGGACCATTCTGAAGCAAATGAAGAAAATGTCAAATCCCCAACACTGTGTCTGCAATTGGCTGCTATTGCTTTCATTTACAGAGGCAGGTTATAATGTACAATCAATTTGCATATAATTCATTGTGATCCAATGATTTTTTTAAAATAATTAAACTGGTTGGGCTGTTTTGGTTTGTTTGTTTGTTTGTTTGTATTTTTAATTAAGGCCCAAGGCAAAGCTGCTTAGGTCATGAGCATTTAATGACAGAGATCTTTCAAAGTGTCTGGACTTGCAGAGACAAACCCTTAAAAGGATAGCACTAGTAAGATTAAAACCTTCAAAATTTTTGCTAATCCTACTTAGGGTTAGAAACCAAGCCTTTAGATTCAGCAGGGCTGAATTGGATTATTTACTCAGTTCTATTACTAGTTTACAATGCCCCTGTAAGAGTCACTTAATATTTGTGTGCTTCTCTTTACATCATCTTTCATATGGGCCTGATTACTGTACAGATGATCAATGGTTTCAAGGAACACTGAAATTCCCTATTGGAACACATTACTGATATGCATCAAATTGGGATGTACAAAAAATTGGGAAGACACATTTATTCCTCTTTAAGGATGTTGTTTGTATTGATAAATCTACTAATGCAAGATACAAAAAAAAAAGGGGGCTAGTAATGAAAGAAAAAGTGGGACAAAAAGTAAATGTAGCAGTAGATTTGGGCTGTTAAGCTGCTTTTTCTGTTTGAAATCAATAGGAACAGTGAACTGGAACTGGGCCATGCTTTTTCCCCCCGTTGGCTTGTAAATACGATGCATTTGACTCAAATCTCCACCAGTAAATGCAACAGCACTCTATCAGAAGTCAAGATACTACCTCTCTAGCTTCACAGTATGTAAAGGCATTAATAGTATCTTCATCATAGCCAGGGAAACAGATTAAAATATTGTTTCCTACCTCCTAGAAACTAACAAATACTAATTGCAGCCAGCCATATCTCACAGCTCTGAAGACAGAATAAATATTTTAGCAACATCAGTATCAATCAATATATCTATTTATCTGAGTGTGTATATAATAATATCTACAGTTTTCTTGGCAGACACATAAAGAGCTTAATTAGCTTGCCCTTGCAGGCAAGTATGCTGCATGCAGCATGAGAAATGGTTTTTGTGGTCAGCTGAGATCAATTTCAGACTGTAGACCAAAAAAAACTCAGAAGGGAAATGGGGTTCTATTTTGCACTTAGTTTACATTTCCCATCCCAGATGACTAATGCCACAGCGAGTTGCCGATTTCCCTGGGCAGTGTAATATGTTACTGCCATCTAGTGCTATGCAGTAGGCTCAGCCTGCCATACAACTGAAATATAATATTTTAATATGACACATGGGAGCATTAGATAAAAAGATTACATTTCCTATCAGTTGATCTATGAAGCTTGGGATACAGTCTTTTTGGTGTATTTTTGTCTGGCCCTGTGATCTGTCCTCTATATGAAGTAAAATAAGATTGTAACAATGATAAGGTCAAACTCAGACAAGAGACATGGCAGAAACTGTGTTGAAAAAGTGAAGACTATTATCTTCAGAGACAAGATCAGAAGAGTGGAGTTGCTCAGTGAGCCAATAATCCCTAGCCAGGATAGGGCTGTCTTTCCCTCTATTAAATAAAAACCCCAGAACTCTCAGGTGGCCCACAGATGGTTTCCCATCAAGGTTTTCCTAAGATCATATGGTAAAAATTTGTTAACATTCAAGACTAAGGCAATTTCTCAGTCAAAATTTAGACCCTTGACTCACAATGAAAAGAATGTAATTAAAGCTTTGCTGTTTGCTCTATGAGACCAACTTCTGGATGCTGATAAGACAATTGGAGGGGAATGATGCTGAACCACAAAAAAAGGCTGCCAAAGGAAAAACATATTTTAACTGTAGAGAGTATGAGCACTGTTAGGTAGCATGTGACTAAAATAACTTTGGCTGTCAGCACCAAGTAGCTCATGTTTATTGACAACTATAATTTTTCCTGGTGCAGTAGTAAGAAAGTTGAAATTAAAAAAAAAATAGTGTGGAAATACTTCAGAACTTGATCCAAAACTTATTGGAGTCCTCTTTATTTCAGTTTTGGGCCAGCACTTCAAAATGTGTAAAGAGAACTTCAAGTATGGCTTTTAACTAGCATGAACAGTGCAGAGTTAAAATATCTGTGGGAAAAGACTTGTGCAAAAGTCTTCTCTGCACTTCTCTCATTTTAAATTCATTATTATTTCTTCAAATAGAGATGCTGCTGAGGAACTGGAAAGGTTAGGATAACTATTCACTCATTTTGAACAACACTGGAAAAAGTCCCTCAGCTATACTCTTCTTTTGATAGTACATTTCACAGCAAGTTGATAAACTAAATGTAAGCAGTAAGTATGAGCTTCATTCAATACCCACTGAAATCTTGAAAAGTCTTCTATTTACTTCAGTAGTCATCTGATTAAGCCCTAAAAGTAAAATTATAAGTTTAAATTGAAATCTAAAGTTTTTAAAGGATTGAAAGATTGGGGATTTTTTTCAAACATGATTCAAAGTAAAAATGAAAAAAATTACATTCTCTCAACTATTTATTTTGGATCAAACCTGTAAGTTCTTATTTATTCTTTCCTTTTTATAGAAGCAACTGACCAGTATCTTCATGGTTTGTCCCACTGAGATTTAAAAAATTCTATAGTATGTCAAAACATGCTAATGTAAATTTGCTTTCTTTTACTGACAAAGGATGAAATGTCGCACCAGCTGCTGCCAAGTGCATTCATTCATGTTTTTATGTGAAGTTTGTAATATTGAATTGCTCTAAGTATAATCAATTTTACACAATTTGGGTAGCTGTCTTCATTTCTCCATTTGGTAAAAGTATATTTTAAGAAGTAATTCTTTTCCAGTTAATAGAATTACATAGCTTGCAACTTGAGTAGGAGTAATACTTCAGAGTAATTTCTAGGAGAGCACATGTAAAAGCAGCCCATTGTGATTCTTTTGTGATAGTTCAAAGACAATCCTTTCCTATTTCTAGCCACTTCTACCTTGCAATGTGCAAGAACCCTACAATAACATCTAGCAAAAAATACCTCAGTCCAACTTCATCCTACGGTGAATGGAATGCTAAAAACCATAAGATCCAAGTCAAATTTGTAACATTTGTTTCTTGAATTTAATAAAAATACCAAACAGGAGTGCTGGTGAGATCTGCAACAGCCCTCTGGCATTATAAGAAGCAGATTACAGGTCAAATCTTCATTTCCTTTTGCTCTGCATTCGACTAACATTTTATAACCTTTATAAAACAACAAAAACAGCGGAATGTTGTCATTTTGCACTGTTGAGTGTAAGAACAATCCAGAATCAATCCCAAAATGGTATGCTTTGTAAAAAATGGGAATGTGCCTACTGTTTGAGGCATCCTTTAGAATTTGTCCTACTCAACAGCCAAAGCTGTGGCTTTACTATTCAGCCTGCAAGTCATCCTCAGTGCTGCAGTGATTCCAGGAGCTAGTCATTACCTCTCCAAATTGTCATCATAGGACATAGCAGTGACGTATCTCGAGCAAAGGCCTGCAAGCTTGGTCACTTCCTCCTTTTCCTGATCCCTCTCCCATCCTTCTGGATATTCGAGTCATCATTCAGGCTCTTCTGAGCCAGTGCTTTCCACTCTCTAGGACCAGTATCAGTTCATGTTCACATCTGCACAAGACAGACGACCAGTAACACAGGGCTAGGAATGAGCTTTTTATTGCTGGAATTCCTTCTGCAGTACAAACCCACACAGTCAATAACTCAAACCAGGCTTACAAATCTCCTGGCTCGGTAAAGAATACATCTCCCCTCAGGCTACCAAAGAGTGAACAAAGCATCTAAAAACCTGCCCATTAGCTAGTTATTTTCTTAGCAATGTACATAATCCCAAACCAGGGGCAAATGTAGTTATTTCCCACTGAAAAGAAGCTATTTGCTTTTCCTAAGTTACAATCAGAATGGGCTTGATATGTATTAATAGATGAGTATTGCTTTCAGGTCAAACAATTTCCTATTGTTGCAACCACAGCAACAGAATAAGAAACCAAGTAACAGAAGTAGCAATGCTGGGAGCTGGTAATGGCAGAGCTAGAACTGCTTTTGTTCTGTGACCTTAATGATAGGTATGATACAAAAAGAGAGGCTGCTGAAGCATGCAGGAAACAGCCCTATTCACATATCAGACTTGGTTAAAATCAGCTTCTAGAAGAGACTGAGACAGACGACTTTCAGGATTAAAGGAAAGACCATTCCTCAGGGAAACAGAAAATAAATCTTCAATTTCTGAATAAAGAGCACTACTATACCGATCCATGGGACCTTTTTCTATGTCCTCTCTGCAAAGATCAACATCTTTCTTCTACAGATATGAATGATGTCATATACACTAGGCAACACAAAGATAACTGGAAAAGCTGATCCAAAAGAAGAACCTCAGCAGAAATGGATTAAATGTAAGAAGACTATTAAGCAAGGACTTAACTACAAATGTGAAATTGCTAGTCTAAAGTACAAGAAACGTCCAGAAAGATCATAAGTACTGATTCTAAGCTCAGTAAGTTCTACCAACCAAATATACAAATATGTCCCTATCTGAGCCTGAAAAAAACTGGACACATTACAAAGTTAAGATGGCTTTCCTTCAGATTATATCAAAATGATAGACGGGAATGACTTGTGGCATGGGAAAGTTTGCTCTTGTCACAAGGGAAAGAGCTACTAAAAAGGCAGCGTTGGATTGTCTCAGGGGTAAAAGTTTTCCTGATGGAGATTATTTATGGATAATTAGTTTTTATGGTGGGCGTTTTATTATTTTCTTTTTCTCTCAAAAATTCTATCTGTTATTGTTATTCATTTCAGATGTTCCACATGAATGAAGCATATCAAGGTGTCCTTTGTAGAAAAAATCCAGCAGCAACTCAGTAAACTCACCATCACTGTAAGTAAATTAATCAGAAAATTACTAACATTTTAAAAAAATGTTTTGTCTTTTCCCTGCTAATCAGCTAAACGCATTGGAATAAATGCTGTACTTTAAAGTGAATCATCCACATCACAGAATGTATGTATGTATTATGTATGGTGCAATGAATTTGTCTCCAAACAGACCAGAACACTCGTGAGCAGTCTGCATACTTAAAATATTTGCTGAGTTACATCTGCCAGGAAGGATGCTTTGCATGGGAAACTGATTGCTACCTCGTTTTTATTGTACTTGCAGAAAGGGCTTTTTCACAGTGTCTGATTAACATTGATCTATTTTACTAGAATCAGTATAGCACACTGTCTTCTATACTATTAGCAGTTCTATTATATTCAGCATGATTATAATATGAGTTTCCACTCTCTGGAGTTTTTTTATTCTTCTAGATTTCTCATAAGTGATTCTAAGGAAAAAAACACCCTCCTCGTTGTTTGATTAAAATATCCCATGTTCATGCTTTCACTGATAGGAAAGGATGTTTTCAATCAAATTTAAAAACCATATCAGCTTAAGAATGTCTGTATTTATGAAGTCCTAAACCACTTTAAGATGACAATTAAATAACTTAAAATTCAGATACAGAAAGATACAACCACATGCCATTAAAATTTTAGGACATATGCTTAGAGGATTATACTGATAGATTATGCCCTTGCCCATCTTCCAAACTGCTCTTCCCATCACGCTGACTCTCCTCTGGACCTCTGATACTGTCCTCCCCAGAAAGACTGCAGGAGGTAAACTGGTACCCTATGTCCCACAACATGCTTTATATCTCTGGCCTCACATTGTCCCCTGTGCATTTTATGAATACAGGGGCTTCTAATGGTAACACATATCCGGGCTGCCAGGAGGCATAAGAGCTATGGGCAAAGTGCTTTCTGTATGCACACATGTGGATGCTTCTTCTGTTACAGGGCTAGTGTGGCAGGATTCACTCCCATGTGTTTGTCAGCCAGCTCTACAAAAAGAGGATAAAATGATGACATACTCTGTGGTCACAGAAGAGCTGTTCAGTTGTCTTAGAAGCTGTGCTGGGTATAAGAGTAGAGTTTCGTTTGGTTTTTTTATGCCTATGAATGTTGCTTCCACACAAAAAACCCTCCACCTTTATGAGTGACTTGGTCTTTATGTTCTGTTGTTTCTCTCATAATAGCATACAGTACCATATAAAAACTGACACAGAAAAAAAGTGAATTCTTCCTCTCCCCATCCCTTGCCATTTTTAATAGTTTTTATGGACCCCTGGCCTCTCTACAATAACAGATGCAGAGAAACATGAAACTGTGGGCTGTTCAGTACTGAAATTCTAAAATATCATCCTGATGAGTACTGAAGCAGTTAGATTGATTAAAAAAACCCAAAACAACAAATGCAAATAAAAAAAATTTATAAATGGTAGGTTTTTAGGTTTTTAGTCAATCCTACAGCTGGTGTAAATCAGCACTACCTTCTCTGACTCCATTGTAATTCTGACAATATCAGCCACCTGAGACTGGTCCTCTTCATGTAGTAATATGCGGAGCGTATCATATTTAAACATAACTAAAAAATGGCAATTCTCACACTGACTGCCCTTCTCCATTTTTAACAGGACAATGAGGAAGGAATGGACTGTTCCCTTACTTTTAAGTAAGGTATTTTCCTTCAATCCCCTCTTCTTGTCAAAAAAAGAGGAACTGCAAAGGTAGTTTTCATTTCCGTCCTTCTTTTTAATGGAAATATAATTTTATTTTTCAATGGGAATCTGAAAAGATATTTGCAGATGGATCTCTCTCCAGAGAAAAATAGAATTAGAAAGCAGTTTCTTCAAGGAGACGTGATTCAGTAAATTACATTAATCCATTTGATGGTATAGGATCTTTTAGTCTAATTAGAATGGGCTCATTTTACAGGTGAGTACCTTGTGTCTCTGCTCTCTCATCTTTGGGATTTGTCTTTTAACATGTTGTAAAACAGCTGCCTAGAAGACACTGAGGCAAAGTTTGAGACATTGCAGGTATCAGTCTTTCCCTTTTGAATCATTTGTAGTTCCATATATTTGGAAAGAAAGTGCTTTAGATAAACAAAACTGATTTATGGATCTAATGGGCCAACCCCTGCTTAAGCAATTAACATTACTCCCACATCACATTCCCTTCAGATTTGAATTGTTGAATAATTTCTTGCTTCACCTTCTAAATACTGAAGTATATAGTTTCCTGTAGAGAACTGCTTTTATATTCTCTTCCAGAAATGACTGCATTATAAGAGTATGAGTTTGGTCTTTACCTACTGTGTGAAGTGTATTTCTGATATCTTTTAGATTGCACAATACCATACAAGTCCAAATTCTTTTTGTGTAATTGCAATAATTTTCAGGAACTGCAGACTTTGCAACAAGCTGTTGGAGATGGAAGAAATCTGTTCTTGCAGGGAAGATTTATTCTGTATTTGCCCCAGAGAAAATGGAAGGATCTGCATGAATAGCATTAAAGAAATTATTACAGTGATTAAGGATTTCTTAGTTATAGAACTCACAGAACAAAAGTGCCTTTAAGAAAGATTTAATGTCTCACTGTGTATTTATTTCCATATTTGCTTGTTCGATTTACTGTATTTAAGACCTTTTTGAATTATAATGTATATGTAATGCAAAGGATGGGAAAGAGTGAACCAGTACTAATCAGAACACTTTCACTATTTTAAACGGACCAAGAAAGATCTATTTTAGCTAAAAGTCTGATTAATGAATCCCAACCCGTTCCAATTCTTTTTAATAATTTGCCTGTCTAAAGAGCTTTTCAAAACAGTGTGATCATCAATCAAAACAAAATGAGCATCAATTTCTTTATTCAAAATTAGAAATCGCTGCTCTGATGCAGTTTGGCTTGGTAGGTCTGATGTTTGCACATGTAAAACATGCATAATAAAAGAATTATTGGTGGTATTGTCTCTTATCTCAGAGAAGAACAATAGTATTATACTTGATTAAGGCTCATAATGTGTTTAGTGCTGCCTAAAGGAGTGAAAAACTAGCAAGTATATTTGTCAAATTCCAACTTTATGGAAACAGAGGAAGTAGAGAATTACAATACAGAAGTACTTATCTTACAACAGAAACTGAACAAGCAGTGTAGGTCCCACTGATGCTTTAGAGTGGTATCCTTCCCTGCTTCATTGTTTGCTTTTCTTCTGTTAGCTGGATATGAAATGCTACACATTACTTTCATGGCAGCCGTTCCATTTCATGGTGTCTTTGTAAGACAAACAGGGAATTTCCTGTCACAATATTAATCAAGGACATCATTCTTGGCATCAGAGGGGATTTATGCTTTGTACATTTACACCAGCTTTTTTTTTTTTCCTTCTCTATTCACCCAATGACTGGCCTCTGCCAGTTGGACCCTCTTAATTCAGTCCATCTGATTTTTCATTACATCTTTATTGTTTTCTGTCCATTAAACTGAATCGAAATGGCTGCCAGGGGATTTTAGTCTGTTCTGGTGAAGCTTACACTTTTCAAATAGTACGCAACTATAGGAGCAGGAGTTCAAAGAATTCAATTGTCCCATAAAAAGATTGTTATGTTTTGTTTTCCATTTTAAAACCAGAACTCAAGGTTATGCAGTGTCAAGAAGTCTTCTACACTGAAAGACTAAAGCTCCAGGACTTTACCAGGGCTACAAACAGCTAATGTAGTACTAGCTGGTAAGGGGTGTAACAGCTAACGTACGAGGGCACTACACCTATGGATAGCAGAGTTTCAGCTCCTTTCTTGCAACGTGACTTCAGCCAAATATTTTAAAATCTTGATTCCTCAGCTGTGAAATGAAAATAGTCTCTTGCTCCCTTGGATGGCAATCACTGTATAAGCCAGTGGGCCTATTCCCTATTTGAGCAACATGAAGCACTAAATAACTTACTAGCTGTGCTGCAAGAAGATGAGTTTGTCTGTGTCATAAGAAGCTTGGAAGCTACTCAGCTCTTCTTTGTT
Organism: Caprimulgus europaeus; assembly: GCA_907165065.1. The sequence continues at coordinate 288,480 of OU015543.1, read as the reverse complement.
AATAACAATAATGGGTCACTGTTTTAGAAATGTTAAATGTATTCAGATTTGCTCTCTGCCCCACGAAACTTCAAGGTTAGGTTTGGCACAAACAAAAGGCTGCTAATACAATGCTCTAAGAGATTGTAGGCGCATGGTGGGCATCTATGAGTTCACCAGTGAAAGGCTTTTTTATGTGGTGCGTTTGAGCAAGTGGGAAAAACTAATAGCTCTGACTTCAGGAGGCCAGACTGTCTGTAAGTACTGTGCAGATCTCCAGACTGCCCTGCGAAGGCTCCTCAGTTCTTGCCCTCAACACTCCTATTATTCCCTTGCAATTGCTGCCAGTTGGCTTGGTAACCATGGGCATATTTGAACAGCTGAATTCTTCCCTCAGTTACACTTGGCACCACCACGGACTTCAGGGGAGCTACGGGGTGTAACTGAGGGCAGAACTTGGCTCCTGGCATCCACTCCAAACCAGGTCAAGGCCACCAAATGCATTTTTATCTTTAATGTTTTAATCTATACAGTTATCAAAAGGAACCTAAAGCATTAACTGTATCACCTTGCCGAGAAAGCCTGGCTCCTTCCTTTGGGCACAAGACTGTGCTGTGTATGAAGCTTTGTCAGCGTGCCAGCCAGTGCAGAAAGAAATGCATGTCTTGTACCTGAATGCAGACTCGCTGTCACTCACACTGCAGTCTGCCCACCTATCACACCGAGTTAAGCCAGCTTCCGGAGCTGTACTTGAAACGGTGCTTTGTTTTAACCACATATTTTCATTTCATAAAACAGAGCTAAGTATCCTGAAACTAAAGGAGTATTTTTTCATGCTGCTATAATTTGTGAAATAATGAGACATTTTGGTCTGTTAACTCCTCTTAAGTCTCACCACAATGTTATGCTTTGACTTCATTTGTGGTTGCAAAATATTTACTTTTCTCTTTAGCAGATTATATGAAGCTGTGTATTTTGTCTTGGGAGATATATGCATATATTTATATGTATATTTAATCTTAGTAGAAGCTGTTAGTAAAGCTACCTTTGTGCGAAGATTTGTTTTTGGATCCTCTTTAAAAATATTTACCAGGATATTGTGGATTTATTTGCTGATGCTATCTTCTATCAAAAAAAGGTTAGGACATATAATAATAATGGTTTTTTTCACTATGCAGGTCATATGCACACAAAGAAGTCTTCACTTGTGTGGGGAATATATTCCCCAAACAATTATTTATTAATATGAAACCTTCCCTCATTAAAGATTATTAATACAAGGTGGTATTTCTAAAACTGCCTGAGGGAGTTAAAGAATCTTAAGTCTTCTAAAAAGTGATAGTGAGCTTTTACTAGGACAAACTCCACAGTAAAGAAGACATTACTGTCTAATTAGGATTTAAGTAGTAGGACACCTGGGTTTACTTTCCTTCCTTTTCTACCAACAAACACTAGGTTCAATCACCAAAAGCCTGATCATCACTCATTTACCAGCTGAGCTGCTATCCAAGTAAAATTCAGATAGTGAAGATCCAATCCAAAACCAAACAGCTACAGTGTTCAGGAGACTTCTGATCCTACCGTTGAACCACCTGTAGTTATAGTGCTGCTGATACAATATGACTGTGAAGTAATTAACAATTTAATTTCATGCTTGTAAAAGGTTATGATATCCTTTGATTAAACCAAATGTGTATCTAGTCACACTTCTCTCTCCAGTGAAAATTCAAATATGATTTCCTCATTGTCTGGGAATACCGCTTTACCAAATTTTTCTTGGTGACTGAAGTCCATCTCAGCTAGTAGCTTTCTCTCTTCATTCCCCATCAGCTTAATGCCTTCATGTCTCCACTGCTGTCATTATCTTGGGGACTTCTCTGTTTTCCCTACAGAGCATCTAAATTTAGTTGCTTCTGAGTCTTATAGGGATAATTTTGTCATCAAGGGGTAAAGGAACCCACAAAAGAATTCACCCGCACATGAAGACGCTAACACTGAATCATTCCCACAAGCTAAAGAAGCTTTTAGTAATCTTTCTCAATTTTTTTCATCATGGCTGTTGCTCTTACATAAGTCTGCCCAGACTCTCAGCAATTTTAAAGACATGCAGCACCTGAATCTGGCACAGATTTCAAGAGTTGTGTCACTGGTGCCAAACACAAAGACAATATAATCCCCCTACTTTTATTCAATGTCTCTTTTTCCTAAACATGAGTATTTGCATTCACTCTGTTGGCCAGGGAATTCTTGAGGAGGAAAGTCATGTTCTGTTGAGCCTTCCATAGAATTCTCAGATTTTTTTCACAGGTGGCTTTTCCCATATAGATGGTATTTTATTTGGTTATACTGAAATGCAGCTTAATGTTCCCACCATACTGAGTGTTGCAGACTCCTGTCAGTTATTTTAATTTCTCATGACTTCTCAGTCTGTATGTGACCTGCTATTCCTGTCAGTTAGCTTACATTTACTTTATGTCTGACCTGAAACAATAAACTTGAGAAAAGTAGATTTTCAGATGTCTTTAGGCACTAAAGAAAGGCACCTTGATACATTAAAAAGGAACTTAAGGAAATAAGGTACCTAATTCCTGTTGGCTTCCAATTGGAAAGTGCTTAAAATATTTAACAACTTCTAAGAGTTTAACTAGCTGCTTGCATATGTTGTAAAGTCCTTCAAACCACTTCTGAAGATAACAACCTTTGCTTTTAATTTGTGCATTGTTTCCTATTGTGGAAGCAGAGAAAGGATCCAGAAATTAACATAAATTATATATATTTTAAAGTCTCTTTGTATTGGAAAAACACGATCAAGGAGTGGTTTGTCGTACTTTGTACTTGTGGACCTGTGCTGTCTTTTCACCACACTGCCAGCTATGTACAATGTCCAACTGGGACTCTGTATGCTAAATATTGATATTAAGTATAAGATTCCTAAAAACATATTAAAGTAACTCAAACTAGGCCAAAACTCCACTTCTTTTTTGCAGAACTTACAGAGATAACATAAATTCCTGACCTTTGATTTCATTCTTATATGGGATTAAAGCAATCTGGGGGAAGGGATGGGGAAGATGGAGGAGTGAAGGGGAATTTCTAATTTTTCCACAAGACAAATCTTGGAAAAAGATGAATTAATTTAAGAAACAACAGATGCATATGGCTTCCAAATGTCTCAGGCTTTTTTGAGCTCGTGAGGAAAAAATATGTGTTTTGTTGTTGTCTTTGATACCTAGTGCTGATCAGCTACTTTCTCCTAGTAGAGTCCTAGGACTTCTGAGGCTTAGGTTACACAAAATCTTGATTCAGTGAGACAGTTTGACACTGGTCTTGCACCTCTGGACAACAAAATTCAGGTTTGCTAAGAAACCTCAAGCTGCCACTTCTAAACCAAACATTAAAAATCTATGATTCTATAATTAAAAGCTACACTAAAGAATTTCAAAACAAGCACTGAGGTGTTGTTACAATAATCATGTTTATTTTAACCAAACACTTCCGGGTCTAGCCAGGGATAAAAGCCTATGTGGTAATACATATCTAGTGAAAACATGGTACAGATCAAAAAAATTCTGTCCTAAGGGAAGTGAAACACTGTATATTCATCCTCCCTTTCAAAGAGCACAGCCAAGGCTTTACTTGTTCCAGTGATAATTATCCTGGATGCAAAGAGGAACAGCAGATGCCTATAAAACTTTTATCATACACATGCTTTGTCACTGGACTCCAGAGGGCAGTATGGGAATACCTACGAGATTTGTCTAGCAAGTCATCCAAGAATCCTCCAGATTTTCCTATTAAAAATAAACATTAAATTATTTACTAATATTTTTACACAGAGAAGCCATCAGATATAGAAAGCAACATCTGAGGAAATGCTGTTCAGGGTTCATAGGTATCTATATTAGAACAGTTTATAAGGAGATAAGGTTTAAATTAAAAATATCAGTCTTCCTATACAATATTTTAGTTTTATAAAAGGTTTACACAGTCTCAAGCTAATTTCAAATAGAAAACAAACTAAAAAAGGCTTTAAATTCTTTAAAAATGTTTATTTTCTGATTATTTTCCTGCTCAGCCTCAATTTTGTATGAAAACAATGTTATTAACTGCAAATATAACAAATGCTGTATTAAGTGCTTTCTTCAAAGCTATGTAGGAAAGTGCTGCTTGATAGTGATTTTCATATTTTGTAATATGTAAGTTAAAGAAAAAAAATCAATTCAGAAAATGTTAGCTTTTTGTGCTTCCAACTCTTGTTGTTTCTAGATATTGCAGCCTAAGAAATTACTTAATTTCTTTCTGTGATTTGTATGTAAAACAGATCTTAATGAAAAACACAGTTCTACACAGCAAAAAAATTTCTGTATCCAAAATGTTCACCCAAAAATTTGAATCAAGTTTCCAGCATTACTTTTTTCCAAAGTAGTAAGCTCATTCTTGGTTATTAGGGCAGTGCAAATCTGAATAGCAGAAAATCTAGTGGCCAAATCAGGTTATCTAAACTTCTCAGTAAGGAAAACATTTGCCACAATATATTGAGCAATGTGCATCAACGCAGAAAAACTAAATCTTTGGTGTGAGAGGCTTATTCCACGGAACAGTGGGAAAGGTTTATTTTACAACCTTTATTTTAGAAGACTTTAAAATTTGAGACATTAGGTACCATGACCAGAATCAAACAGTTTGCAACTCTTTGGCCAATATCTAACCCTCATCTTCCTGACCTCATGGCTACAATTTAACACAAGACTATGTACTCAACTAACTCCTTTGTGCAAACACATAAATTAAATCCTCAACTAAGGACAGAATCCCAATAAATCAAACAAATGGATTCATAAGAAACCATGCAGGCCTAACCTCCCATTCTACATGATTTTATTAAAGACACCATTTTGTATTCTTTATGCTACCACATGTTTACAAGCCAAGCTATTTTCCTCTCAATAAAACAATTTGGGTATAAATACTAACTTGAATTTCTGAAGCTCTGATTTAGCTGTTTTAAATTCTACAGACTAGAATTAGGGATGTAGATTATAACTATCCACTTATAGCAAACAAACTCTGGAAGTAAGAATTCCTTGCAGCTCTCTCCAAAATTAAAGCCAAAATTAATTTTGCTCAGGTACATCTCAGTCTTTCAAGGTGAGGAGCACTCCTGAGAGATCAGTTGCAATGATCAAGAATAGTTGGTTCTTATTAATGTGGGGATTGGAGATATGTGCATGTAATTTCCTGTCCATATTTATTGGCTATGGGTTGCTCCAAGTCTTAGTATGGACTATCCTAATTTGCGACTCCTGCTTCAAAAACCCCAGTGAAGTGGTTAAAATAACACAATAATTCACTTGTCCTCCCCTTGTACCAACTTTTGTCTTTTTGTTTCCTGTAACTCCTTTAACTGCACCTTTACCAATCATCATTTGTCCCTTCTTCCTCTATCCCTACCATACACACAGAATGAGTAATGGCAACTGTCTGGACAAAGGCTTTATTTCATCCAGTCCCTACACTAGCAGCCTTATTATTTCACTTTCCTGAGCAATACTAGATAGGACTTTCTGTACAGGTTTCATGATTGCCTAAAGGTAACATGAGCTACAAGACATTTCCCAAAGGTCTGAGGTTAAAGGATTGATTACTACCTTTTACATTATTGGAGTAAACTTTGTCCCCTTTATCATGGTCCTTAGTATGTTAATCTAGGTAGTAGTCAGCCCCCAATTAAAAGTGTGCATATGTATACATGTAAGTATGTATGTGCCAGAAAGCTAAACAACTGAGAATCAAAAGCCATCTTCACAGTAACAGTAGAAAATTATTCCTCAATAATATTAATATATAAAATTACAATAGGATCATATTTCAATTGCTTTAACAAAATTACTACAATATGGGGCATTGCTTAGTCAGGGTTGGCCATAAAATTCTGAAAATAAGCCCTAACCTGTACGTAGTAGAAGGTTTCATGTAAATAATGCCAGCAAGACAAATGGCAATCCTTACATATTGCAACCATAAAAAAAGCTTATGGAGTGTTGCTTTGCTTATTATGGATTTTATCAGGGTTTTGTTGAGTGAAGCAGCAATTAAACTAAATATGCTGTCCCAGAAACCATTTATGACTCTTCTGTCTACATAAAGCAGACTATACTGAAAGAGACCGCGACTTCCATTTCAAAACATGCTCCAGGCTCTAATTTCAGTGGTTGTAAAGAACCTGGTATGGGTGTCTTCACAAGGGAAGCCAAAAATCTGGTGTGTCAAAGTTTTAGAATTTTGGGTCCTATGCCACTTGCCTAACACAGTAGGTGCCTTTCCCAGACAATTCTTAGGTCATGTGTGATGACTTCAATTATCCAATATACTGTTAAAGTCAAAGGAAGCTTTTGTGTTTGATGAGCTTTGGAACAAGCCTTGTAACTACAAAGATATTTTTAATTCTGTACATTTTTCCAGAGAAAAGAAGCCTTCCCAAGGAATTCTGGGGAAAGTTAACCTTTTCCTATGATTTTTTTACAAATCAGGATCTTTTGAAGGAAAAGTGTGCAGAATCACTTTTAGACTGAGGCCTTCCCAGTCGTAAGCAATGCCAGGTCTGTACCAACACAGAGCACCTAAAGATGCTGCAACATTTTGCCCACAGTCTCCCTCAAAAAGAAGGATGTATTTAAGGAAGGATCAGTATGGGGAAAAAAATTATTAGAATCTGTAAATAATTAAGCTTAGAGGGAGGTTAGTTATGATAGTATCTTGCATGGGAAAATACATTTTCTGCAGTCTGAAAAGACACAGATACTGTCACAGTATGGTTCTGACAGTTCATTAAGTTTATCTGCTAGCCCTGCCTATAGAAAAGGGGATTTTTGGCTGAGTTCTGCTTCACTGTTTATCTGTGGTTTGTAGGTCCAGCAAAGCTGCTTTCATTTCCCTTTGTCCACTTGCTTGTTATGAAAATAGATTTTAATAGTCCAACCAGGAATTTTAATATAAGAAACTCAAACTGCACGCAACATATGCTGTCTGTGCTCAAATGTGCACCAACCTGGGCAGCAACAGCATTGTTTAGCCCTGTAGTAAAAAAGTCTCGTTCTTCCATGGGCATCTGCAATGATTACAACACACACGTAGACACAGACAAGTGTGGACAGAGACAAACTGTGATAAAAATATATAGTAAATATGTACTCAACTCTTTAGTTAAACTACAATAAAAATATTTCCATTACACAATAAAAGTAACAATGTGGATTGTCACAAAACTGACAAGAAAGAGTGCTCTTGTAGGTATAGTATTCCCTTCAGACTTGAGATCTGTATTCATCTCCTCCCTCATACTTTTTGTTTCATAGTGGAAAAAAACTCCACCTTTCCTATGCCACATTTCTCCACGTGTAAAACTCACCCTCACACTGAAACTAGCAAGATGTTTGGGACAGAGACTGTGTAATTACACTCAGTTAAACCTTGTAGTGGTATTGGCTGATCTCAGTTGGGGCTGCTAAGTGCTGTATGTAAAATAAACATTCTTGGATTTGGCGTGATTTCACCATCAACACTTTAGGTCAGCCCCTAAGCTGCTTTAATTTTTAATTAAAATACATCAATAATACCCTTTGAATGCTTATATCTCTGTTTCCAGCTACACACTAATTCTGTTGTCCTCATTTACACATTTAGTTTCTGTTGTCATCTGAAAAAATTCCATAGTATTTTTAAGACCTTTTTTTCTTGCTGCTGTGGGTATGCTGGCTTTCTCCAAAAGACATCAGCCCTGAAGGTGAATCAGATTCTTTGCCATCTTCTTACTCACTCCCCCCATGATTTCCACAGGATAAGAACATTAGTCATTGGCCTGTAATTATCTTTAATTCACTGGTACTTTCACTGGACCAGCTGCATGAGGTCTGGTGCAATAAGAATGAAGCAGATATGTAAAGCACTCATCAGAGTAAAGCTATACACACTTACACATAACTGCATGTGCATCACTTTTAGCCACAATACAACTGGGACTCTTTCCCCAAAGAGATTATGATCCAAGACATTGATTCTGCAAGCTTCAGTGACTCAGCACTGTGTACCCACAGAATGCCCCAGGGAATCACGATAAAAGCAATGGCAGAAACCTAACGGGATAATTTCCTTTTTCCCCAGCATTGTTCCATGTAATGGTAGCAGCTAAATCTGCAAAGTAACAGTTTGGCAAAGGAAATCTTTGACAATGACTGCATGTCTCAGACTGCATCCCCTTCCTCCCCCTTTTTATCTGTTTATTTCTTTTCATTTGCCACATGGAAAAAACCTAGGTCCAAGATGAGGATAAACTGTGCATGCAGTTTCTTCCTTAACCCCTTCCAAGCTACAGAAAAGTCAGGAAAAAAAGGTAAAGTTTGCTCATCTCACAATAAAAGCACAAAATGTAAAAACCAAAAGACACGTGTCAAAGCAGCAAAGGGTTCCTTCCCTCAATCTGCTAATACATAGAGAAGATGACATGAACAACCCCTCTCCTCCACCCTTTCCTGAGTCTTCCCTCTGTGAGCACCAGTTTTGCTCTGAACAGGGGAGGGAAAAAAATTACAGAAAAATCAACAGTGACATGGCAGTAAAATATCACCCAGGCCTCAAAAGAAATCCCCGACCCATGACTAGACCTGGCCTTTACCATTAAAGCCCTCTGGAATTTTCTAAGCAAGCACTACCCCATCAGTGAGATGGCAAACACTGCTGTTGAGCTCAAAGGGTAAAGTGGAGGAGGGAAGAGTTTATAATCATACCCTTCAGCATGAAGAGCAGGGTCTTTCCTTCCAGCTTGCCTCAGCACAGCGCTGAGGTGATGCCAGCCCTGTGGCGCTCAGGCCTTGCCCTGACAGAGGGCTCCTCTCCTGTCACCTGAAGGAAAGATCCTCTCCTGTCACCTGAGGGAAAGCTCCCATCACCTGAGGGAAAGTTCCTCTCCTGTCACCTGAGGGAAAACTCCTGTCACCTGAGGGAAAGCTCCCGTCACCTGAGGGAAAACTTGTCTCTTGTCACCTGAGGGAAAGCTCCCGTCACCTGAGGGAAAACTTGTCTCTTGTCACCTGAAGGAAAACTCCTCCTGTCACCTGACAGAAGACTCGTCTACTGTCATCTGAGGGATAGCTTCTTTCCCGTCCAGCCCTACCCTGGAGCTGCATTCCCTCTGAGGTGCCTCACTTTGTTGCCTGGGACCCGCCCTCTTCCTCACCTGCTCTCCAGAAGCTTCCCCAGCCCTGCCCAGATCCCCTCACAGGACAAGATGGCTCCTTTCCTGGGAGACTGAAGCAGAGCCTGGGCCGAACAGGCAGCGCCAGGGAAACAGCCTGTCCTTGTCCCAGCTTCTTCTCAGCCATTTAAGAGAGCGTGCACTGGAGTGCAGGCAGAGGAGCTGCTTCTGGAAGGTCACAGTCCCAGGGAGTTTCTGGGAAGGTTGGTACAAATTAGTGTCTGCTCTGGGTGATGGGGTACACTCAGGCCTGTTTCAGGGGAGGTTCAGTGCAGCTGGTGAAAGGGGATGTAATCTCAGGAATAAAGTGGCATTCTGCAGGTTAAAACTCTCAGAAATCGGGGTTGAGAGTGTAAGCCCACGAAATGCAGGAAATGTGCTCTCCTAGATATTAGGCCTCAGAGGGCCAAGCGATTTGTTTGGGGCAGCGGTGTGTCCTTTGAAGGGTTAATGGTGGTACACCCAGATTTCAGATATCTTTCTTTGCTATGCTCTTTTCTCCCAGTGCCATGGTTCCTGGGGCTGGGGGGCAATAGTCTGATGAAATCAAATGCAGATTTGGGGTTTTGGGTTGTGGAAAGATTTGGCTGAAGGCGGTGTGGGAGGGTGAGGTGAGATTCGTGAGACTGCAGCGGTCAATCGTTCAGCTCACACAAAATCACATTTTAAGATGCAGTTTTGAACTTCAGCCACTTGATGGCCCCGTTTAAAAATGTTGTTTCAGATAATGCTAGTCCTGTATTCACCAAGATAATAAGCCTAAAGTGTATGTGGTCAGAAAAATATCTAGACAGCCTCCCATACAGGAGGATGTTTGTGCGTGTGTTTGTTTTGATTGTGTAAATATTTGTTTCAATACCTCTCTTAAACAACTGTAAAATATAACATGGAGGAGAGGAAAAGGCTTTATACTAGAAGTGGCAACTCAAATTTAGTTCTCTGGTCCCGTGGCCTTGGGCGTGGTGGCTCTTTGGCACCCATGGCCTTGCAAACCATAGCCTGGGCTCACACTGTGGCTAGAAAGTGAGTGTTCAGAGGTTTGAAATAAATGTAGTGTTGCCTATTTATTTTTGTACACGACAAAGTAATGTAGTAATAGAAATATTATTGTAACATTATAATAATGTAATAATGGAAATATTATTTTACAGTTTTCACAAGAACTAGCTATGGTGTGAGAGCCATATCCAATGTCAATATTGAAAGAAAATACACTAGAATATGTTTTGAGATTTGTTAAGTTTTTTATTTATAGAGAAATGTAGAAACCCAATGATAGTTTCAAAGAGAAAAAAGCAAGACACTTCATATGGAAAGTGGGTAGAGAATTTTCATTCTGAACACTCACATTAGATAAGTGAAAATTATTTTTTTACTTTTGCAAATTTGTGTTTTGAGCCTTCGATTGAACCCTAAACCATTCTGGCTTAGATCATGGCCTGAGCCTTTACCTGAGAAGTGCAAACCTGCAGTGTTTTTGACCTTTTATTGATCTTGAAAGTATTGACCTTCACACAATTCAAGATGCAATTTCCTCGTGGAATTTTGTTCTGATGTGGCACATTCAAAAGTTTTGGGACCTGTTGTCATTGCTTGTATTAAAGTTCTTTTGCTCCTGTCTTAACCCTCCTCAGGGTTACAGGGGCTCATTGACAGGATAATGACAGTGTTACTTCAGATAGCATGGTTCCTTTTAATTGTCTTGAGGGCACTTCTGACCACTTTATAAAAGGAAAATGACTAAGTTTACTGTTGCCAAAAGGTTGTGGGAGGTATAGGGAAAAGAGGCTGCAATAGTAGTTTATAATAAAAAAATCCTGTGTGTTCCTGCTTAAATTTGATAAGATTTGGACAATTAAAAAAGCATACTTCTTTGAATTACTTTAAAAATTCTTGTTGGTGTTTTTAGGCATTAGAATGTTTGTTTTAAACTTAATAAAAGAAAAAAAAAAAGCCTGCTTAATAATTTTTCAGCATAAATTAGTTTATTTATCAAAGAGTTTGGTACAGGATCTGGCTCCAAGATGCAAAGTGTCCAGTTTAGACTCATTGTAACAGGTGAGCTTCTAAGATTGTGGTATAAATTTCTGTCCCTACACTCAGTTCATTAAACAATGAAACTAAGTCTGTGTCTAATCTTCATCGCATGAATTTGACCTAACTACATTTCAGGAGGCCAAAAACCAGTATCTTGCACTTAGGTTTACAATCCTTAAAACAGTTTATGATAGTGAATAAGATAACAGAGATAGGATTTTTATTGTGGTTAAGGTGATACTACATTTAAAGCACACAGGCAGGTGTTTGATCTGAAGCTGGAACTTTGGAGCAGTATTGTACTACACATCTTAAGTTGGGGAAGACTCCTGGGCAACACTAGTCTCATGAAAATTCAATAGGATCTACAAAATTAAAGACTCAAAAGGAAACTAAGAGTTAAGTTGTGCTGTTCCAGAAGCTGGTTTTTGGGACTCTCATTGATACAGAGCTAGTTCCTTTTCCTGACTCTTTTTATGTTCAGCTCCATGTGTATATGAAACGCTGAGTAAGAACTATTTATTGTTCTTTCCTAATTTTGAGTTTGTTTGAAACTTTGCTAAAATCTAAAATGACCTATCTTCACTTTGGCCACCATGAGTTTTATATGGTTCTAGTAGTTGTTCATACTTAATAGTGAAGAAAAAAAGTAATGCTGCAATTATTACTAATCTTTGCTTTCTTCTTTCACTCCTTTTTTCCCTTTCCTCATTCTCCAGTGTGATTGTGGCATTGAATACAGCTGAGACAGAGCTGGTTCCAACCCCTGGTACTTATTTTTGGCTCATTAATTTTTGGCAAAGAAGGGATACTTAATAGGTCGGACATTCCTGGCTAGGGGGCGATTGATCAAAGTCAGCACAGTCAATGTTGTTATTTTTTCCAAACCTGTAGTAATGTTATTCCCTAAGAGCCCACAAAAACAAAGCAATTAGGCTTGCTTGATGGGAATGATGGTGGCTAAACCAGCATCAGAAGTGAAGATAGCAGCTTTCCATTGGGCTACCATTCCTCCACTTATTTCTTAAATCTACTGCAGTCTAATTTATAAAATGACAAGGTAATGCATGTTGTATTTAAAGTACATTACCTAGATTATGCCAGCAGTGCTCTTCTGGAATGTAACATTGTGAAATGACATTTCCACACACCTACAGGAATGAGCAGACACTGTATTTATTAGCCTAGTAAAAATACAATCTTGTATCCATAAAACCCAGGCTCTCTCTCCATTTCTTCCTGTTTGTGTTGTGTGTCTGTGTCAGCCTTGTTCTGAGCCAGTGTTGCCAGGTGTACTCGCCAGAGTCTACTCAATTGGAGCTGTGAATAGCAGCCAAAAATATCTAGCACTGATCAGATGCTCCAGCAGAGTTAATAATTCAGAGTCAGTAAGAGTGCATGCAGAAGGTACACACAGCTGCTGGAGGTTTAGACTTGTCCACTGAAGATGGAGGTATAACTGCTATCAGGATGTGGAACACGGGTAGCTCTCTGGACAGGCTGGTTAGTGAGGAACTGGGTGGTAACTTCAAATATTTAGGTTCAAATCCTGCCTTAAGCTATTGAGCTACTGAGTACTTTTACTTAGTCAGTAGCTTTCTTGTGACTTGATTTCCCCATCTCTGAAGTAGAATGATGCTGCTCATGAAAATGAAAGATTAGATATTCCAAACAAACACCAGTGTTGCTGTTATTGACAGGGAAAATATCCTAGTTGGATTGATTTGGAATTTCATAATGATGGTAATGCATTCCTGAATAAGGTGGTTCTGCTGGTATTCAGTGGATGACATTCATATTTGCACAAATTAGTAGGTTTATGGGGGACTGTTGGAGTGGTGATTTAAACGTGCTCCATATACAGATGCATTTCACTAATTTCCTTTTGAATCTGTGAATGAATCTCTGCAGGTGTTGATCAGGTCCAGAGTATCTGAGATCTACCAAAACTCTGGCAGAACTTTCTGTCTTCGTTTAGACATCTACAGCAACTCAGAAAATGGAGAATTTCCATTTTGTTTTTATCTCAGTAGGTTTACTGTCTCCCTAATTCTGATAACTATTTTGCTAATATTTGGAGAAAATTAGGTTTTGAATTAACCCTGAGAAACTACATGTCCGTGGCTAATGAAAACAGTAGATGAGTCTGGTTTGGGACCCAGTAAAGCAGCTCTGGATTGCCTGCTGCAGCTAGTAGGCTTCCAGAAAGGGTCTGAAAAGGGAAAACTCATCTTGGTATTAGGAGTACAGTCAGATGACAAAGGCATGGGAGTCTGAAATGAAGAATTTCTGTCAGACTCTTCCTATACAGTGAGAAATGCAGTAGGAGATGTTTGCTTTTCTGTGGATGTCAATGGCTCATTCTTGTCTTGGCCTTAGTAAAGCTGAATTGTTGGTGCTTCAGCGAACCAGGGAGCTGCAAGGGAGCTGCTGAGGTTTTGAGTTTGAAAGGAGTGAAAGACTGTTTGTGTGTTATTTGAACTTTAGAATGAAAAAATTGTTATCTAGCTGTAGCGCTGAGTCATCTTAGCCTGGCAAGTGGTAAGAGCTGCTTAGGTCAGCTGAAAGATGGGGAAGAAAAATACTGACTCAAGTATTTTCTCGTGTGAGCAGAGGGTCCCTGCTGCAGTATGAGCTGAAACTTAGAACTGGAGATCCAAAGGGGAACAATATAAACAGCAGCTGTTTTAAAAATAGTATAATTCCTTTGCTTCTGGGGATTTTCTAAAGTCATAGGAAATACTGCCATAACTGTCCCTTCTAATCTTTCAACATGCTTTTTCTTCCCTATAATATAAACGCTTCAAATGTTGAGATTCTGATATTGTGTATTCTGCAAGGAGGGTGGGGCACAGAAATCCCAACTCACTAGTTGCAGTTAAAAGAAAACTCTTATAAAAGCTGTGTTATCTCAAGTATTACAATCAGATTCCGATTTGGAAAAGCGAATCAAGGCACTTAAACTTTTCTTCTGCCACAATGTTTAACATATCTTTCTTTTTTCACTTAAAGTGTCAGGAAGTGGTGCTGAGTTGGCAGCAGTATATACCATCCCAGAGGAGGCTGTAAGTAAGTGTTAAAAATGTTTAGTCCTGTTCATAAAAATGACTTTTACTGAACTCTAAAAAAGTAGTAACAGAACTGCCTCTTCCAGCAGCTTTTGTGGTTATTAATAGATGTTTGTGCATTGATTATTTCGAATGGAGGTTTAAATTCTTATCTAAACTCTCCATCCAAATCGAATACTTTCTGAAGCTTAGCTATCTGATAAAATTTCTATGAACTCCTTTACAAAGACTAAAATTCACCACTGTATAAATTAGTAGACTTGTGGGAATTATTATTGATTCATAGAACTGAATCTTGTGGAGACTTCTCTTTTTGAAGAAGAGCTTGCCTTAAAGATTCATGCTAAAATTCATCTGTTCACTTGTTTCACCACAGAAGTTATTGTAATTAAGGTCTCTCATATACTAGAATAAATTTACAAAGCTGTATTAAAAAGATGGCCCTTCATCAGAATATTAAAATTATTTTCTGTTATTTCTTTTAAATATAAGATGAATTATTTACAGTTACACTGCTTCTGATCCTCGTACAACATAATTGGCAGCATATCAGTAATGTAGTTTAGCTTATTGAAGTGGAACATACCTGTCAGGATAATTTCAGCCTTTGTTGTTCTCCTGGTAATTAGAAAGTAATATTTTTTCATTTTATTAGGACATAGTATCATTTTAAAGGAACATCCACTTTTTGAATGCCATAATACATAATATTTCATGTTACTGGTTGTTTAAAAGTCCTTTTCCAGTGTTGTTGTGTGCTCTCACTAAATTATTAGCAGTATTTTATAGTTTTTCTGAGGGTTCAAAATGCTACTGGAGGACAAATGACATGCTGTAGTATACCGTTACAGTCTAATGTGTTACTTTGTGGTCTCAGGTTGCTTTTCCTTGAGTAGTTGTATACTATCAGTTGTCAGTCTCTCATCTATTGTTTCTTTCTTCCAGAAGCTCAGTAAGTGTGAGATGACAGAGTGGACGCACTGGCTGTGTTAGGGGAGCAACAGAACTCCGATAGTGACATAAATTATTGGAACAGTGTTCATCTAGGGAATTGCAGACAGACAGAGCAGCTCTGAGGTGGTGCATCCCTGTCAGAGACGGTTTGTTTCAGCTGAGCCTTGAATAACAGCAGAAGTGAAAAGCAGAGTGATCTAGTGAGGGGGAAAGTAAACCGGAGCCACTGTATGTAAGTATTTTCAGATACTTTCTCACCTAGTTCACTTATCTGATGAGCAGATTACTGTATGCATTTCTGGACACATTTTTTTATCTTTGAAGAATGAAAATTGCATTTCCATTAATGTGATGCATAGACAAATTATTTCTTTCCTGCTCTCTAAATATGTGGAATATTTCATATGAAGAATGGAATTTGAAATATTTATAGAGGAAAAAGCACTTTTATTTTGCCTTCCAAGTATATGCTGATATTTTAGTCCAAGTATATGCTGATACTTTGATTCTATAGTCAATACCTTTTAACGGGACATACTTTATAAACAGGTAATTGTTGTATTTAAGACTGGATGTTTATAACTTCTATTTATGGAACTGTTTACCTGTCTACTGTTTTCTTCAAGAGTCAGGTTATGGGAAAGTGTTAATACCAATAACTTACCTGAATTTAAATTTACACATGAGCAAACGCAGTACTAAAAAATGGCAACCTGGAATGGGTATGCATAGGTTTTTGTGACAGTCTGAGACAAACTGGTTTTTATGAAAAGTTCTTGTTTCATTTGACTCCCAGCAAAAAGGTGCATATGTGTTTGTTTCTGTTAACTAAAGAGTAAGTAAATTTTGGCATTACCAAAAACTTTATGGGACCAGTTTTGAATGGGAGAAGTCAACTACAGCCAAAGGAAAATTAGAGGAACTCTGTATTGTGCTACCAAACTCAGATTGCCATGACAAATAGACTAAAAAAAGGATCATTTGGATTTTCTGAAAACCGGTATTAACCTGCAATTATTTCTCTGTATATCTTACACTCAATACTCAGTGATGAATTCAAAGCTGATGTGCCTGCTATAGCTACAGTACTTCTAGTTTTTAGAACATTTATGGGGAATGTGGAATCTAATGCTAGATTTTTGGCATGCTTCATAAACTGATTATGATGCCTTTTTGAAGAGAAAAACAATAGTATAATATAGCATGAGTGAATCTTCTCTGGAATAATTTTATTTGACTGTATCTTGTCAGAGGCTCTGGGTAAATAGTGATTCATGTAACTAAATAGTCTAATGGACACTGCTCCTTCTGATGGAAGAACCTCGGCTTGCGCATGCGTGTAACAGTTTGATTGACTCTTTTGGAAGTAGCATGACATTCTTGTCTGTTCTCTTTCCATAGACTTGATGAAGTGGTACTAGTTTCTTTTTTAAAATATAACTTAAGCTCATGATAAAGAAGTCACCAGTGGATACAGTATTTATTCCCCTGTTTCAACCTACAAATACACTTTGACATGTGTCTATGATTCTGTGCTTTTAGGATGATACAAAGAAAAGTGTTGCTCCAAGAGCTTTGCCTTAAAGATCTATACAAATCAAAAGAAACTCATTTGCTACTGGTTAACACCAGTTTTTTTCCTCCCTTAAACTGATGCGTTCCCTAAGCATGAGGAGAAACTTGGTGTGTGTCAAATGAGTCGCCACATACTGGGCCTAGTGTTCAGTTAGCATTTATTAGTGCAAATTATTACTTCAGAGCACTTTTTACACTAGCAGAAAATATATTCCTTAGAGCTGACATTTCTGTGCAGGGTACTTAATAATAATGATGCATGCATCGTTCTACTATGTTCCCCTCCTACTTATACAGAATTTCTACTTTGCAGCCCAAATTGACTGATCAAAGGGCCAAGCTGATGATGTGATTTGTTATGCTAACACTTGTTACACTAACGCTGTTAGACCTCTTTAAAATGGTATTAGAAAATAAATTGGGAATTGTAAATACAGACAAGCTGAGTTGGTGTTTAATAGCTACAAGAAAGCTTTGTATTGAAGACACAGCTTTCAATCCTTTTATTATATCTCTTATAACCAGACTTCAGCAGCTGGATATATCTGTGAGCCCAGCAGTGTATCCTCTGTCTTTGACTTTGAAAAAAGCACAGTGGAAACTCACCAGTAAGTCAGATGAAAACATTCTGCAGCCTACCCTCTTTTTGTGCTACATGGCCTTTTAGTTTCCTGAAGAACAATCGGGGAGTGTGGGAATTGCTTAGAGAAATCATAAATTATTTTGGGATTTACTCAATTTTGGATGAAATATGTGATTATGGAAGCACATAATAAGCATTCTCTCCTACATTCACAAAAAGTCTTTCAAATATTTTCAAATAATTCTTTGTTAAGAGTACTCAGACTCTTGTTGCATTACATCAGCCCAGTCACATGCTTCAGTCAGGTTCCATAATAGATTTGCTAATGATGGAGAGTTTTTTCCTTGTAAACAAATAATAATAATAAAAAAATTCCTACCTGTCCTACAAGTGACACTGTTCTGGTGACAACTGCTGCACAGAGATACTGGGTTTCTTTCAAGTATGATGCCTTGCACCCTTCCTTAGAACACAGAGAGAGAACAAAGAGTACAGTTCATGTACTGTAGAACATGTTTCTCATGTAGGTACTACTGAAGAATTAGCCGAGAAGACCTGATAGTAGCAGTAGGCAAGGATATTTGGCCACCCTCCCACCCAAATTTCCAGTGTGCTAACTGACATTAGACCTCATCTGTGTTAAAGCCCCTGTCCATAATAAGGGACTTGGTGACAGAATGGGAAGAATCTATATCAAAACATAAGAAAGATGAGAACATAATTTAAAAATTCCTGAGCCACAGTAAACGTGAGGCATTTGGTTTGGTTTGGTTTTTTTAGCTTAAGGAAACAGTTTAAAAGTTTATTGCATCTAACACAAGTGCATTTTAAGCACTTTTAAAATAATGAACGAAACTATAGATCAGTTGACAGTGCTCCTTAGTGTCCTTCATTAACAGTAAAGAGGTGAAAAAAAAGCATAGAATTAAGTGGAGAGATCCAGAGCATTGGTTCATATCCTTTGTATGTTAAAAAGTATGCCCTATAAAAAAATTTAAATTTTCTGAAAGCATGAGTGAATTTTCTCCTCCTTCTATCCTTATCCTTGTATTTTTCAGTGACTATAAAATAAAAAATCTGGCTATAAATATAGAATGTATGTTTTTCCCATTCTATATGCATATCAAGATAGCTGCATTTTACTTGATGACAGCCTTTTGGTCCAATGAATGTGTCAGTAAAGGAAACCAAGCATTTCTCTTAATAAAATGGCTTTTAAGCATCCTTGAGGACACATTAAAGCGATCTCCTTAGAAGTCATATTTAATAAGCTAATTAGCATGATCAGAGTGTGCATTCCTTCCTTATGATTAACTTCATGGCACTAAAAGTCTTACAGTGACACTAAATACATAGATTCCTATATTCTGTATTGGAATGCATGACACACTGGCTACAGTTTAAGTAACTGTTTAAAGTATTTTGAAAGCAGCAAGGACATAATTCAACTTAAGCTCTCACTTTTCCCTAACAGAAATACACAGGGCATTAAACAACTTGGGCAAACAGTCTGGAAAGTTACATTGCGGTTCATCTTGCTACACTTGGTACTTTTTATGTACTGGTGATTTCTACTCTTGAGTTTTACTCAGTAAAACTGTGACTTCAGCTTTTTTATTAGAATATAAAAATTGACAGCATCCAATCTTTAGTATTGTGATAATCTGTTTACTGTGGAGCAAAGATAAAGCATATGTAAGTGATAACAATCACTTTCATCACACTCTTTAAAGTTTGATAGCTAAGAGATTAAGAATATTATAATATTAGCCACAGGAAAAAATGTTACTGATGGCTCTGTTTAATTTTTAAAAACTGAAATATGAGTGATGTAGCCTATTTCTGATGCACTTGCATTGAAGTTAATTGGCACAGTGATATTTTTGTAGTATCCACATGAGCATTGCTCCATAGCATGGTGCTCGGGGTGTAATATCAGTACTGATGCTCAGGCATGCTGTTTCCTGTAAACCAGTATTACTGTCTAATCTCGGTTTAGTTGACTGGACTATACTTAAATTATTAGAAGACAATAGCCTTTGGTGATACAATTTTGATTGTAATAAGGTGGAAAACCAAATGTTATATTCCTTAGAGTTTGGGGCTGAAATGGATGAATGGCATCATGTCAGTGCTCCGTACAGAGGTTAGGTGATGAGTTCTTCAGCAGAATTGCACAGCTTAAGTATTCTGTTTTCTTGTGTGTCTGATGTCGCATACTGACTGACTGCTTTTCTTTGTTTGCTTGAACAGAAGTAGTGTTTCAGCTATGATGAGATACATCAATGTAGCACCCTCTAACACTCTCTCATTTCTATTTTATCGCTGGTTTATGTCTGTCTGTCTCTCTGTCTCCACCTTGGAGATCTTTGCATGTCTCCCCTTGTCAGGTGGCCATTGAACTACTTGAGAAATTACTCCTAGTTGAAGACATATTGATCTATTTCTTTAGATTAAACTCTTTACTGATTTTGAGCCACTGGATTAATATGAAGATAGTAGGATTTGGTAATTGAAATAGCTTTAAAAGTATAATTCCTAGGAAATAATTATTATTTAGAAAATAATGATGAAAGAGATTGCTAATGAGCTTGCTCTTAAACATTTGCCTGAAAGTTTAGTTAGCTAGGCTGGAGCCATTTATTAAAGTTAGCAGTTATTTATATAGCTAAAAAGAACATTTGGAGAGGTTTAAGGGCAGTCTTGTCCACCTGAACCTTAAGAACATGTGTGCCAAAAAGGATGGAACAGACATTGTTGAGAACAATTGATTAAGAAAAATGTCAACAAATAAACTAGGGATTGTTTACATGAGATTACTTGCTTGGTCTTGAGACAACAGCAGAGAGGACAGGTAAAGCAGAACCCCGTCTCAAAAGACTGGGATTACAGACTTAGTAATTGGGAATAATACCTGAAATAAAATAAAAATAACTTCAATTCTATTCATTTTTTTCCCACCTAATGAACAATAATGCTATTAAAAGGTATCCAAAGGCTCCTCTGTTTCCTTAAACCCATATCAAAGCTCTGCTTTATAAGAGCTGAGTCCTGATTGCACAGTCCTAGTGAGAGCAGTGAGAATTCCTTGTTTTAAGGAGTAGTCATGTCTGTAGGAGACAATACATGGGCTAATTCTCAAGCTGTCATTGCTTTTGTATTTGGACTGGCAGACAGGGGAAGTACAATTTTTTTACTCTGTGCCGTGGCAAAACCTGATTATAACCTTTGCATATTAAGTTCAGTCGATCTTCCACGGGACTGTGGGGAACAAATCACTTGGGAGAAGTTCTGGCTGGAGGTAGAGCCATATCGCTTTTTCCAAATAAATACACAGGTAACAGAAAAATGTAAGGTGCACCCTGCACTTCCACTTCTTGCTCTGCATCGTTGGTCTTGAGAGTGTTTTCTGGTACCTTGTCATCAGTGGGTGAACCTACTGAGTGCCTATGTTCCAAGTAGCAGAGTCTGCATTACCTTACTGTAAAATGCTGTTGAAGGCATACACTGATTTACTGATTTGTGGCTTGAAGGCAAGGTACTGGTTTCACAGCTTTGATTGTGCCCATACTTCCTTCTTGAAAACTGATGGAGTTCATATCACCCTACTTCTGCACATAAAATATAGAATAGGTCTTAGGATTCCATCCATGCAAAGATAAGTAAGAAACACTGATCTAAGGCCATAAGGCCAAAGTTATGTGGAACAAACCAAACTGAAACAAGTTCTGAATATTTTTTAGTTTTGAAACAAAAATAGGAATGGGCTGGGCAATGTAATCATACATAGTAAAAAGATTAGCTTTATAAAATTAGAAGAAGATGCTGGTCAAGCAATAGACTAATGATACTTAATTTGCAAAATATTTCCATTATTAACTACTTAAAAAGGACTGAATTTCATTGCTTTCAGTAACAAATTATTATTGATATATTTGGCATTATGACACTGTAGTAATAAAAATAATATTATAATGAAAATCTAGATTTCTATCCTGACTCCTGGTTACTGTGCATTTTCTGATTGTGGTCATGAACACCTCTTTAAAGGACACTGATGAAAGACCATCATTTAGGTGTTAAAGCTGACAAATTAAAAAACCCCAACCACCACATCAGTGTATGAAGGATGTTTTTGCTATTAAGTTAAATCTAGAATTAGAAGAATTGTCTCAATTGTTTTCAGAACTTCAGTTGTTATGTTTCTTATTTAAAACACTAAGCTCTTTGTGAATTTTATCAGAGAATGCTACTTTACAGTACACTGTAATTATAGATTACTGTCTCTGAAGTTTGTCCTACAGACCAGAGAAGGGGAGAATGCAGTCACATGTTCCATCTTTACTGCTGCATTCCTCAGAGGCGTCCATATGTTTACCTTTATCTGACTTTAGATTTTGTGTCCTTGTGGCTGCTGGCAAGAGCAGCTGAATGCTTCCATGGCTTTTGCTTTAAGAAGGAATGTGAAGTCACATACATAATAACACTAGAACACAACAGTATGAAGCACAAATAATCTCTGATGAGATGCATGTCTTGAGTAGGGATTAGGAATGTTTTGCACCCAGTTCTTTATTTGGACTGTTACACTCTAAAAATTCCAAAAGAGGGCAATCTTACCCTCTGCCTGAAAGTCTATAAATATATTTCAACAGAAAATACAGGACACTACTTTCTAAGTTCTCAGTAACTTTAGAAATCTGAAGGCTAGTGCAATGATAGAAACAACTTTTTGGGGTTTGTTTTTTTTTTGAAAATTAAATTTTCAAAGGGTTGCTGGATTTTTACACTGTATTAACTTCAATAGAATGAATACATGTGTTCGATCTCAGTGTGATGGTTAAAATTATCCGATGCCCTTACTTACAGAGAACAATCATGTTTTTGAGAGAGAGAAACATAAAAAAATAACAAATTATACACTTAGTTTGCTCTTGGACATAAATCAAACACATTTATGGTGGAGATTTACAGAAAAATAGAATCTCAAACTCATCCTCTTTTTCCAGCTGATTGCCACTTATGACTTTAAGAAAAAAACTGTGGATAAAACCTCCTCTGTTGGAGGAATGCAATGATATCCGAAGTAGTGCAAGTTGTTTTCATATTTTTTTATCTTTCTGTAGCATAAGTAGGAGAAATTAACTCTTAGTCTTTTGGGAAAAGCAAACCCTAAACTTCGAGAAATGTGCTTGCCATTCATTTGTAGTAACTTTTGAATTAAATATAGTATTTTCTGTAAGAAGTATTCATTTCTTTCTTTATGCTTTCCAAGCAATGTGTTGTTGACTCATTTTTTGTAATTTGATGGCAACAATAATTTAGCTGTTAGAAAAGAAAATATTTCATGTATATAATATATATACATCTTCTAGCTGTCAGAAAGTAGTATTTCTATGGATACTAGAAAGCCAATATCAAGCCAATATCCTTTGGTTGAATCGAATGGATGATCAAAAGGAAGGCTGCAAGGAAATGATGGGAAGCATTTGTGCTCTTGACTGCGCATCACGCGATGCTGGAGTCGCACCCTGTCAGTTTTCTCCAGGTACCAACTTTCCTGTCTGACTCTAAGACTGAATGTCAGCTACATGTTCACAATCTGGTGTCTTACCAATAACTCCTTGCCTCGGAAATCAGGAGGTGTCTCGCCAACACTCCCTGCCTCAGCTGGTGTAGACCCAGCATGCTGAAGGGCAAGATTTGCTGTGCTGTTTGCTGCAAGGCGGATGAGAGCTCTGCTGAGTGGAAGGAAATGGAGATATACAGCTGAGAGGTGTATTCTGATCACTGCTTTATCTTAAATTTAGCTAGAGAACACTTCTCATGTTTTAAATATTTTAAAAGTTTTGAGAGACTTCTGAATGCTGATATCTATGACCTGAAACATCATTGTTCATTAATTTATCTTTTTTACTTGCTCTTCATCCCAGTAACACTGAGGCTGCTTATCTTCCCATGACAAAGCCAAATCCTATAATTAGCCATTACTACATGGAGTCTGGTTAAAGCTGGTAGATGACTTGTAGTTAAAAGAGTTGCAAACTTGTGAGATTTGGAAGGTTGAGCTCCGGTCCATACAGTGTGAATAAAAAGGCACAGATTGTCAACCTGTGTATGCTGAAGTGGCTCTGACCCCTGATTCACAGCCAAGAATATGGCTGGTTCAGTCACAGTTCCATAAAGCGTTATGGTTAAATATGTTTTCATAAGATGTAAATGAAGCTAAAATAAATTATAGTACCACTTTATTTTTATTGTGATAAGCAGTATACTTTATTTATTTATTTATTTATTTATTACCTTGCTTCACATTCATATGATGTAGACTATTTTAAACTCAGCTACATTTTTTTTCCCTCTGGCGAAGATGACCATACCAATTGCCTCACTATCTGTTTACATTCTGGAAAGAGTCATTTGGGATTTTGTCTTTCTGGAATAACTGTTTGCTTATGGATTTTTTTTATTGTCACATCCATGACATTTTTAAAGTAAATAGAAGTACAAGGTTTATATTATTTTAAATGTATATTGTATTTGTCTTCCCAACACTGTGGTTTTTAGTACTGTGAATAACGTAGTATGGAGCCAGCCTATTAAACAGCCTGTTTTTGTAAGGAAACTGTTAGTCCACCTACAATATTCTATTGCTTACTGTGTTCTTCCAATATGCTTAGCATTCCACAACCTAAATGATCATTTGTTGAACAAATTCATGCTTTTATTAGTCAAAATACAGAGAAAACAGAGCCCCCCTGTTTCAAGATATTTGCTAATGCACGGTTAATTATCACATATAGCTTACTATAATTCATTTTACAGGGAGACCTCCTGCAGGTAACATACTAGCAGTTTATGAAGCAAAATAACCTCACTATAGATTAGAACTGTTTCACTCCTGGTCAGACAGTTGCTGCTTCTAGGCCTTCTCACTTCACATTGCTAATTTGAACAAGGCTTTATTTTTATATTTGTCAGCAGCAAGACTGTAGCATGGTTGTTAAACCTCTCCCAGGCCTAATTAGAGTAGCAATGCTAGCATTCATAATGAATCTCGTGTCCTGAGTTGGAGGAGGTAGCCGTGGTGCTACGGTAGCTTCCTGGCAGACAGTTGCTGGCAGGTTTAAGGTAGCTTGTGGCTTGCGATATTAAGTGACTGTTGAAATTCATTGACTCCACTGCGGCTTATGTGTCTAGATGACAACAAGTTTACACGGTTCTTTTATAGTTACAGCAAATGGGTCCATTTAAATATTTATTAGGTGATTATGGTGATGTGAAATGGAAAAAAATTGCAAAGTACAGTATTGCATGTATAACTGTTTTAACTGTTTGTACAAAATAGGCCTGTGGTATCATTTGAAATTACAGTATCTTTTTTTCCTCATAAATATTTATAGTATATCAGTAGCTAGGAATGCTAATTTATTTGCATTTTGTTTCTTATTTAATTTGACAGCCATTTGGGTAGCCATTAAAGGCACTCATTCTGATTTGAATGAAGGATATTTCAATCAGCAGTTGAGTGGCATTTTGTTTGGAGTGGGTGAGGTTCAGTTTTAGGAGTTCTTTTTGCCTTTATGAGACACAGAAAGGAGTATTACCTGTGTGTGCTTGATGACGAGAGCACCCACAGGACTGCTTCTCTGGAACTTTTACTTTTGAGGAATTTGTTATAATCATTGGATTAAATGTTGTCAACTTGTTTTTGTCAGTTTTGTTCTTCAGCTGGCTTAATCAAAGTGAAAAGATCACAAGAGCCAGGTATAAATTTCTGCAAAAATTAACCAAGAGTTGTTGTAAAATATTAGTATGACTTGGATGATAAAACAAGCTATCTCAGCTATATAGATAAAAGGATTAAATGCATACAGGAGAAAAAGAAATCAAATTCATTCACAGCTTTGTAGCTACTATTTACTTTTTCATAGCAACAGAAGAGATGGAAGTGAGTCAATCTCATTCAAGAGCCTGAGAGAATGTGGTAAGGATATCCAGAGGCATCAAAGCAAATATGTACATTGGAAATGCTCTCAGTGATAACACAGAAAATAGGTGTAGTGAAGAGAAATCAACCATAATAGAGTAAATTTATTCTGTATCTATGTGTGTCTATAGCTATATATAAACTTAAACATAGTGTGAGATACTTGCTTTTTGTAAAGAGAATAATTAAATACACTACAGCAGCTTCACTCATTATGCTATCGCTGAACTTTACTGTTGTTTAGGAATTTAAATTTGTGGCAAGTGGGTGGCATAAGTTTCTAAAGCTATATTTTATAAAGAACAGAAATTAACAGCAGAGATAACACACCTGAGGTCAGCTCTTGTCAAGGGAACTGTGAGATGCACATCATTGTCAAGCAGGGGCAGTGAACACTAGCTGAAGTAATTTAACTGTGTTTTGAGATATTGACCAACATGTATCTACAGATCTGATTTGTCTTTTGCTAATTCTGTGCAAGTATTTTCTTTGATAGATTCCCACCAATTTCAGCAGGTTTGAAATACATTCTGTTTTCTTGTACTGAAAAATTAATTGGAAATTAATTGAATTTAATTTAATTTGTCCTGCCTTCTTTCAGTCTCCACTTGTTTACATTCCTTTGTTGTTCTTTACTGCTTTTCCTTCTTCAGTTCTCCTATGGCCACCTTTGCTCTTTAAAATATTGCAAACAGTTATTCTGTTTCTTTTGCAAGGGATTGACATGAATATTTTTAAAATTTATAGTTGGATGAAACAGAATTAAAACTTAGAATATGAAACAAGAAGCATAATTGAAATTTAGAAGATGTCCATGATTGATATGACTGTTTTGAGATTTCTAGAGACCAGCAGTGGAGAGGGAAATCTTCATTATTGGAGACAATTTTGTCAGTGGTAGTTGAGGAAAGTAGTTGCACAGCTCAGGAATATCGACACCGACTTGAAAAGGAGATGGAGAAGTTTCATACTTTTGAAAATGAGGTGACTTACTCTTCCAAACAGGATAAGAAATTTCCAGAACTAAAATGTAGACATGAAGCTGAATTAACTCAGCCTCACCAAGCTACTGGAATGTCCACAGACTTTCCTAAGACTTGTCATATGTCTAGGACTGGGATTTAGTCTCCTGTATAGAGCACAAGATTGGCTGATATTTTGTTACTCCACTAATACTTATTTCATTACTAGTAGCAAAAAGCAAGACAGCAATCCTATAGGGATATGTTTAACGCTGGCTTTAGCTCAAGTTCGGTGCCCTTGCTCAAAACTGATACTTCTACAGCACAAGTAGTAAGGATTACGAGTTAGTGCTCAGTAGAAAATGGATTATTTAGTTTCTTTTCTGCTGTGAGAACTTAAAAGCTTAGATGATGAATTACTGCATTAATAAATTATCTATATGATTATATAGATATTTACCCTCAGGCTTAAGAAGTCTCTGCTTGATCTCTGCAATAGATTTGAGCAAAGTCCTATTAATGCCCAAGATGGCAAATTAAACTCGCAACTCGGAGTGAACGTACATCAGCATGAAGCCAGGACGCTGAAAATGGCTGTGTTCTTGCGCATACACAGTAACCCTCCGTCTTTAGGGTTGTCAGTCTCATTCTTTTCACAAGCACTAAATTCATTTAA
Organism: Caprimulgus europaeus; assembly: GCA_907165065.1. The sequence goes on along the minus strand of OU015543.1, from coordinate 261,406 downwards.
AAGAAGATGAAGGGGGGAAAAAAGAACATTCTTTAGCTTTTTTAGTCTGAAACTTCTGTCCTACTCTTTGCTCAGATTTTCCAGTGAGATCACTTCCTGAATGGGGCATAATATGAATAAGTGTTCTGAGAGGCAGGTTCAGAAACTAAGCATGCAGAGGCTGTCCAGTTTTGAGGTATCCCATCAGTAACAAAGCTGAATGTGGTTCAGGTTTTCCAGTAGGCTCATAAATTTCACATATGCAGCTTGAAGAAGATGAGCTTTTATTGTATCTTACATGATAAGTTTTATTAAACGTTAAATTCTAACACTACTATTTAGGTTTTAAAGCACCTTAATGTGTGTATCCGCCTCGTGGTTTCAGTTGAGCAATTTGGTCTGAATAGAAAAATGTCAGAATTTCATTCTAAAAGTACCTGCCAAATTACTTGATTTTACCTCCTTATAAAGTGCAAAGACAGACTGCAAAATGTCTAAAGTAGTATGGTTATCATCAGTTATTTTAATGGAAAATTTGTGTCCTAGTTAAAGACCAGGATTCTGTCCAAAAAAGTTCAGAAGATGTTAACTTCCCCCATAAGCATTTTGATGTAAGTCTACTTGGAAAAAGAAAAGTAAGATAAAATATGAATTTCCAGTCAACTAGTGGTTTATCCTAGGGCTCATATAGTTAGTTTTGCTGGTAGTAGTTCTTAATAATGAACTAAGAAAAAATAGCTTTCTTACTTCCATCTATCACTATTTGTTTCCTAACTTATATGCCCCTCTCACTTTTAGTTCGAGTGACTAAAAAAAACAGTAAAACTGTTTATGCCGCATAATAAAACTATCCTAAATACAGGTGGATTGCAAACAGACATTCCCCAAATATAGTAGAAGCGTAAAATTAGTTATACAAAAGTTTATGAAGATCAACTATAAGAAGCAGAACAGAACTGGTCAAAGCAAGCTGCTATTTTCTGTGTAGGCTGTTAGATGGACTTCAGAGAAATATGCAGGAGCATCTCTGGATTTTGCTAGCTCCAGATACGTTTTTTTTCCTGATTATTAAGCAGTAGTAAGCACTACATTAGCTATCCTTTTCACCATTTAAGGCATCACTTCAAATTTCTGCAGTACCTGCATCACCCTGGACTCTCAAAGCTTCTTTAATAAAGCAGGTATTGCACCTCTTGTCTGGCCCTCCCTAGTTTTAGGAACCCTTGTTCAACACATGACTGGGTTTTTTTGAAGTGATCTAATATTTTGGTACTTATACACTGCTCTTGTCTGCTGAATGCAGTCTGAATTTTTGAAGTAGGTTCAATTAAATATTCACACACAAACATGAGACTGAACTGAAAAAATCCTGTATATGCCTGAAAGCAGACCTGAGTGTTTTGGCTAAGTGAGGCCAGGTTGCAGGCATGTTTTTTTTTTTTCTATTAACTCATGCACAGAAGCTTTCTCATGTTCAATTTGGTACCTTGGAGAAATGGCAAAATAAACATAGATTTGCAGAAAGGCCAGGCTGGCATAATTGTTTGGTGTCCATAATGATTCATGGATATCTGAAGCCAGGTTTGTAGAAGAGACAGTATCTTTTGTTAGCTGATATTATATTTCTGATAAAGGGGAAAAATTTGGGAGGTAAACCCTGCAGAAGACCATATGGACACACCAGATCCTTCAGCTCCTGATTTGGGGGAATAATAAAGGAGAGAGGAAATCAGCTTATTTAATTAAGCAAATACAATAATTAAAAGGAGTGTTGGAACACATGGGCTAAATTAAGCTTGAGTATATGCTTTTGTCTTAAAGAATCTGTGAAATCAAATATTTGAAGGATGTGGGGGGTGTTGCATGTGCATTCCATATACAGTTGGTTGTTCATCCAGTGCTGTAGCCTTCTCTACCTCTGTTTTGTGCCACAACTCAAGATAATGCAAAATACTTTATTTTCAAGAGATTTCTGCAGTTTAGTAGTTGAATTGAATATATTTTATACATCTGTCAGAATTATTACAAGTCCATTATTATAATCCTTATGTGTTAATGCTAATAACACTGTGAGGTGAGGATGTACTGCTTTCCCTACTGAACTAATACAGAAAATAAGGCAGAGATCTTGTTCCAGAGATGGGTGTTAAGATCTGTCTCTGAGGACACACCAGTTCTCTCACCACTGAGTCCCTCTTCTGCTGACACTCCATGTTATGATCCATTTAAATGAAAGACACTGAGGGGTGGGGGGAACTGCAAAAAGCATGCAAGCATGGGAGAAAAGCATTCACTGCAACATGGCGAAATAGAGCTGCTTTTTATGACATCGGGACAAGCCATTTTAGACAATCAATAGTACAATAAACTATATTCTATCTCTGTACATGACACTGGGAGATAGAAATTCATTTTTCAGTTGAATGAAAAATAGGAGCTCCAAGTGTCAAGATCTTAGCACTAGGACGAGTTGGAAACTTTCCAGTGGAACATTTTTCTCTCAGCTAGTGCTGGTTCACCAAAACCTAACACGCTGCATGAAAATGTCTATTCCAATGAAATTTTTGATGGAAATGTGCTTGGTTTCCTGCCAGCTCACCCGCTTTTCCCAGTTCTCAGCTCCCTGGCATCTCTTATGGAATGATGCCAGGAAGTCAAGTTTCTTCACGTTCTTGGCCTGTTTGGCAGACTGCCACAAAGGATGGGAGTCTGGGCTCACGAAAGTGGACAAGAAACCTTATACATGCACATACAACCGTACACATACTCTCACAGGTCATTTAAATCCATGTCAGTTCATTCAAAGCAAAGGTTTTTTACATAGAGGGTCTTTTAAATATGGCCCTCCTATGGAAAATTTCTCATGTCAGAATTTTAATTCCAAGTTGCAACTGATAAAAGAATTGGGGAATATGAAAAGTTTTCCTTATAAGGGAAGTACTGGTTCTTGTGCAACTGCATGCTGCACTATTGTCATTGAGGCTATCAACAGCTCCATCTGCTTCTCTTTTTCCTGGTGTAACAAGATCTGTATTTGTAACAGGTAAGGTGTTTACACCCTTAACCTTAACAAAACAAGATTATATTTTTAGAGTTTTGTAAATATTTATTTTAAAAATTCCTCTTAAACCAGTTTAAATAAAGCAAGCAATCTTTTCTTGGTCACTAAGTTTTCATCTGTGGACTGAGGGGGTAGACAGTTTAAATGTTTTTGGCTGAATAATAAACAGAAAATAGGCATATATATTGAAATTCTGACTGGGAGGTCCCTGAAGCAGGAGCACTGTAATGTACTTTTCCATAGCCCCACTTCATGCACTGCAAGCTGCTCAGTCACTTGTTATATGTAAGTAAATAAATAAACTTCAATCACACTGTGTTAGGTACTTTCTGACTGGGGGGATGCGTTCACATTTGAGACAAAAAGCAGTTGATTCAAGTAGCCGTTAATGAATTCCTTTTCTGATTACTATTAAGACCTTGCATTAGCATAACAAAGTCAGACGCATTAGATCAGTTAATTTTTTAAGTGAGCTTTTGAGAAGCTAGGATTTATAGTAATAGATAAAGTTCTTACTGTGTCATTGAAGAAAGGGTCCTGAGTAAATTTCTACTTTTGTGCAAATTGACGTTGTGGTCATCAAGTCTGAGCCTCACTGCCAGTCTGTCAAAAATGTTGCTTTTGTAACAATAGAAAAATGTTAAATGTCCTGTATGAGATGCTAAAATTTCTATTAAAAAGATAAAATATATTTCTTTATCAAAATAAGGGGAAAAAATATTACTTGTTCTTTTTTTTACAGGGGATGTAGTGTAGTAGAGCAGGAGGCCGCATTGACACTGTCCCTGGCTCTTTCCTAAAATCGTGATGTGATCTGAAATTGCTCCTAATGTCTTTTTATTCTGAAGTGATAAAATGGGCATGATCAGAAAAATACTCCTGTATGATAGCATTATGTACACGACTATTTGAAAAAGGTTTAGATAAAATGCACTGTTAGACTCACTAAGCATTAATTTGGAGTGTTGAAGAATTTTGTTATGCTGGGAGTTAACTTTGAATGTTCTAAATAATATAATATAATATAATATAATATAATATAATATAATATAATATAATATAATATAATATAATATAATATAATATAATATAATATAATATAATATAATATAATATAATATAATATAATATAATATAAATTATTATTATGTCATATAATAATATAATGCTGAGGAAGCCTCCATGGGTTGCAAGCAGCAGAAGAAAGTGAGCAAAGAATTTATTGGCAGAAACTTTAGTTCAGTCCTAAAAACTGTCATCTCCCTTGATGTGACTGCACAGAACCCCAAGATCCTTTGCTTGCATTAACCTTGACATCAGTCTGTCCATGAGGAGAAGATAATGGGATATGTGTGTCTATGCACACACACATATACAGCAGGATTGAGCAACTCAAATTAATCCTCTGAAAAGAAATTAATAAATAAAATCACAAGCTTTTTAATTGGCTTGCTCTTAATTGTTCCTTGCTAAAAATGATGCAATGGAAACCTGTATGTTAACAGTTTCTGAATTGAACTCTCAGTTGCCCTCTCTAATCTCCTAATCTTTTTGCAAAGAAGAGTAGAAGGGCCTGTCTATGAAGCAATCTTGACTGCTTTATTTGACTCATTGGAGTGAGAGGAAAAAGGGAGAGGGGGTGCAACACATATCATGCTGCAAATACAGTTCAACATGTGCAATGAAGTGACAGCTGAATTCTTCAGGTCTTTATGTCAAAGAATCAGTGCTGGACTGTGGTGTGTAAGCAAAGACGTCTTGTACTGTTATCTGACTAGTGTTCTCTAAGAGCAGCAGTCTGACTGAGGGAGAAAAAAAAATCCAGCTCAGCTCTCCAGGAAATAGAGGAGCACTGGCGCTGACTTTCCTCAGCAACTACCTTGCATAAAGTCAAGCTCAACTCTTTACTGAACTAGTTCTGACCTCTCTCCACTGTTGCAGGCACTTGCAACTGCTCTCTGGTGGAATGAGAAAATTTCCATACAGAAGTGCATCATCTAAGATTTTGAACTTTCTTCTATTAATCAAGACAGTGCAACTTTCTTCTATTAATCAAGACATTTTTTCTGGATGTGTTAAGGGGCTCAGATAAGTCTATGCTCAAAAATTTGGATCTGGATCCAAGTCTTTGACCATTTTTACCCCGTAATATCAAGGTATTGAAACAAGTAATTCCACAGAAAAAAAAATTGCACTCATGCAAACAAAAAGTTTGAGATTGGATTCAAGGTGTTTCTGTTCTCCATGTACTGACCTTCATGACAATATCTATTCTTCATCTTATAGGACCTCAGAGTCACAGTGAAATCTCCCTAATCCAGAAGTATATATCCTGGAATATTCCTTAAAACCAGGGATGGACAAAGAGAAGAAGCAGAGATTCCTAACTCAGTACACTGAATTGGACTGAGACCAATGGGCCTGTATAGCATGTAGATTCTCAAATATTTGGGGGTTCAGGAACACGGACAGTTCAGTGCTGGGCGTGGGGTATGAGAGGCAGCAGGGGAGAGCAGACACAGAGAACACAGCTAAGGGTTCAGGCATGGATTTTTATAGGACCCTATGGAAGTAAAGGCATCTCTCGTCTATAGTCTGTCATGAATACCTGCTAAAATCTTCTATTTCTTGTTATTGATTTCTCTCCCTATGCTCTAGTAAACTTGATCTAATATCTTGATCTATCTTTCTGTGATCAGCTACCTTGACCCCAAAAGCTGATTACAATATCTAAATTAAATTTTGTGCAGTATTGTATTGTCCCATCAGATGGCATAGAGGAGTTCTACAGTCTCCTTGGAGTCTCCTAAATCAACTATTCATAGCTGTTTTTAATTTAAGATTTCCTAGGCAGTTCAGTTTTTCTTTGGTCAGAAGATATTCTGGAGGCTTGGAGTGTTTTTTCTTCCTGAAACTGTTGTGCTGTTTTTAGTACTTAAGAGACAGACTCCAAACGAACCAGCCATTCCTAACCTATGCAGACAAAGGGAGTGGTTCCCTTAGCAACAGAAACCATGTGGAGGTTCTCAGAGAGCTCTCTTTTCCCCCTACTCGTGTTTTCTTTTAACTCAACGTTTTGCACAGCATCTTGCATGGAGACTCCGACAGCTGGGCTGGAGGCAAACGCTTCTTCCGGCTCTAGCTAACCAGTGCTCGAAAGGCAATTGTTCTACGCTCATCAGACAGAAAAAAATGATAATCATGGGTAAGTGAACTGGCACACAATCAGAGTTCACACTGAGGAGGGGGAAAGTTTACTGGCTGGCAACCAGAAGTGTCCAGCACTTCCCAGTAGGAATGTATGTTTGAAACAGGGGTACTAATGTGATGCTTACCTTGTTTACTGGTAGGATTGTGTGTCTGCATTTAGCATTTCAGGGTTTGGAAACATAAGCACAACTGGTTTCTAGTCCTTAGTGTGCTACTGACTTCCTTTATAGCCCTGAACATCTCACCTCACCTCTCTGTTTTCCTTCACCATCCATTAAATGGAGATGATATGCCATGAGGATCTTGAAAGGACTGTAAAGTACTGTAGGAATATACCATATTACTTGTCAAAATTATATTTTCTTTAAAAGTTAATGATAAAGGGTGCAGAATTTGAGATAAAGTATTGCTCTGTTATTGAAGATTTAACTCAACTTTTCTATGGCTAGATCTAGTTGCTTTTCTTCATGGTACAAAAGAGGAAATATGTGCATGTAGTGTCGGTACATACGTGTGCATATGCATAAAATTTGTGTGTGCTGGTATATAAAGAACAGAAATAGAGCAGTTTCTTTCCCTCAAAATAGCTATAGCATGGGTAAAGTAGTAGCTGTGTTTCAGTGAAATCCAGCGTACTATAAAATAATGAAATTTAATCTTTGTATGTATTGAAATAAAAAACTTGTTCTGCTGTCCCTTAAGTGTTACTTATTACCAGAGCTCTTGCCAGTCTCAGTTGGAAAAGCCTAATGCATAAACTCCATAAGTTTGTAGTCATTTTATCTAAAAAGAGACATCTGTATTAATCCAATTTTAAGTCAGTTATTTTGTGGGGGACTTGCATAAGGAATTAATTTGTCTCTCCGTTCTTCCTAATTTGATGTACAAAATTCCTCCCCTCACAATTTTTTCATCATATTTGAATTAAAATTCAGGCATCCAAGTTCATATTTTGACAAATAGTGCTGCATACTGATCATTTGGCTGCAGGCTTCTTTTTATTCCACCCTTACAGACGAATCTCATGATGTCGCAGTGAATGCATTTACCGCTACAGGCAACTTAGTTGCTCTTATTTCAGATGTGATTACTGCAGGAAAAAATAGTCGTTGGTAACTGCATGCGCAGAGCAGCTGCAGAAGTCTCATGCACCAGCTATCCCCAGTCGTGTCAATAATGGACTGTTACTGCTTTTCCTATTCCTTGTGCGATGCTAACCTTCCACATATCACTAACTATCTGCTTGTACAGCACCCAGAACCACTGAGCTTTTCCTAGATGATCACAGGTTCAATCAGTCATAATACTCCTTTTTGCGTGGTGATTGACAATTTGTCTTTTAGCTCCAATTTAAATTAAGAAAAATTGCCATGTTTGCACCTTTATGAATGTTAGCTTTTGTGCCTGAATAAAGACGAAGGCAATAATGTCATGTAATTGAAATGAATTGTTCCCCTTTTCTCTCTGTGGTTATATTTCCCTCCTTTTATGCTCTACTTCAAACAATACTTCTGCATGAATCAGTGATACTAGCTAAAAGGATGAAAATATTTTATATTTAATAGGTTGTGTTTGAGCTCCAGATTACAATTTGGTATATCTGTTTTGTATTATGTGAAGAAAATCCTGGTTTTAGGGGTTTTTTTAATCAAAGATTTTAAGTAATCGTGGATTGGTCCTTTTTATAACTTCTCCCATCTCCAATGGGTGTCTTGTTCTGCAGTTTTCCCTCCTTCAACATTTTCCCTATCTTTTTGGTTAGAGTTTATTTTCAAACAAAACTGTCGGTCCTTTTGCCAGGCCTGCTGTCAGAGATTTTGTATGAACAAGCCACTGAGAACACTTTGAGTTACTTCAGATTTAACAGGTTTGTACTGTTACTAGCAGTAGTTATACTGTGCCTTTCATCCAAGCATATGAAAGGCACTGCAAACAGAAATTAAGCCTCCCCACAAATCTGGAAACAAGGAAGTAACACTAAGGGATCACTCAATCCAGAAACTAAGTAAATAACAAGAATTCTAATAATCTACAGAAGTGCTATAGATCTCAGAACAGGAAGCAAAGATCTAATGTAGGAGGAGTGGATTAGACTGATACCAACACTTATTTCAGTTTCCTGATGCTTTACATATAGGACATCTATATAGTCTAAGCTGAAAATGGAAGAAAAAGTGGACGTTAATCTTAAACATTAAAGAATTGAATGACGATTGGCCTATAGGAAGGAGTTATGAGAAGCTTATTTATGTGGCTGGCAGCCAAGAAGTTGGAGAAGTTTCATGCTTTTAGCAAGGATTATCTCATACACATCAAATTTCTGGATCTTACCATTTTTATATACTGTGTGATTTTTCAGCACCAAGTGAAAGGCAAGGCTTATAACACGAGTAATTCTTTTTTCAGTCTGATTTATTCATTAAAAGATGAGCAGGTATAACTCATCCAAGATACCTCTTGATAAAAAGCAAATCATATATTACCTTATGCATGGATCATGGCTTGCTATATCATAGCACTGGAGAGAGAACTGGTGTGATAAACCGTTGCGATAGTCTGGTGCGATACTGCCCCTGTTATCACTCATCTGATCCACTGCTAAAATACATTACCTTGCATGAAGGTAGGCAGTGGGCATCCTCTTCTGTAGAGACTTTTCAGCATCTTTTGTGGGAAGAGACAAAAAACCTATGAATTGTGAATGGCTGTTACACAGCTGTTTCCAATCCTGGAACTGCTCTGGCATTTTCAGAGAGCCATAAAGGATTTAAGAAAGCCAGGACTAGTGACCATAAACAATCTGTAGCTGTTCAGCAAAGTAGGTAGAGTCTTTATCCTTGTGTTATTTCAGTCCTGACTCTGGGTATATCTACTTTGTAAACTCTGTAATGTAGCTGGAGACATGCATGTGGGTCAAATGCTAATTAGTCCATGGGACTAATGACCCTTGCTTATATAAAAGGAGGCCCTGAAAATAGAAAAAGTGCCCCGAATCTTTCATTGCACCGACAAGCCACTTAGTCGTGTTGTAGCACTGAGCCAAATACCATTCTTACTGTACCATATGCTGCTGTGCTCCTGCTGACATAGATAACAGCAGCTGTAAAAACACTGCAGCAATGGCTTTAGCTTGTTCCAGGTTGATGAGAAGACAAACTCTCCAAAGATCTGTGAGAGCGCTCTAGTTGCTAAGGTCTACTATATCTAGTGCCTTCATGTCTTTACTGCTAGTGTCATTCCTGCTAGCTCATTTATGACAAAATTTGCTATAATCACATTATATTAGCTTGATGTGTAGGCATACTTGATGTGGTATAAACTGTACTGAATAAGCAGCTGGAAAGTGTTATAGCCCAAAGATTTATTTAACTGAAAAAAACATATTCCCTAGTAATTAAGATGTAAAAATAACAGTGTGATATGCTTAAAAACTTAATGACAGTGAGCAGCACACATGTCATCTAAAGAGCAAGAATAGGTGAGACATCTGAAAGAGTTCAGCAAGGAGTTTGAATAAACAAACCTTGTCTCAAAGCCTTTTCAAATTTGCAAGTATTATACATATGAGAAGACTTAGATTAATTTTGTTTCTTCCCTCTATTTGATTGCTATCAATAAAGCTTTAATGGACAGCCCTACAGAGAGCCAGTATTACTTTCTTGTGCCCTCATATTTAATCCCCTGCTTCTGTTAATTCTTTAGTCATAGGATTTGTGGAGCTGTTTTCTCCTCTCTCTGTCACAAGTCGATTTTACTTCTGTGTCAGTTTTTGTTTGTAGATGTTGCCTTTTCATATTTCCTTTTTTTCTACTTTTCCACTCATTAGATAAAAAAATATTTTCTTTCTTTTCCCTTATCTCTCTACTCTTTCAGCACCATTATGAAAAAGCACATAAATGTGTGTTTGTAGAGTCTGCTATACAGAAGCTATTCTGAATTGTAATAGATATATTCATGAGACCATCCTCCAGACTGTAGTCTATTGTCTGGGATGCTTTTAGGAAAAACTAAGTGAGAAAATCTTAGAAATAAAGAATAACTGTGATTTATCATTCCTTGCTGATCTAAAAAGGTAAAACCAAGACCTGAAAAAAGTTCTTAACTGATTTTGTAGCTTGCTTTTGTGTCATCTTCAAGCCTGTGTTAAGGATCATCTCATGTATGATTCAGATTAGGTTTGTTCCTTGAGAATTTGGACTGCATTTTGGAGAAAGGTCTGGAAGTTCAGTATGAGCTTAAAACTGATGTCTAAACTTGCCTTCCCCAGAAATGCATATACAATGGCTCTGAATCCAGGGTTAGTTTCCTGCCTTAAGGCAGATGGAGAGCCGAGAAACAGAGAAATCTGCAGAGGGATCCTCTAACATCCTTTTCTAGATCTGTTAAGGCTAATGTCTCATTTTCCTTTTGCATCCTGACAATGTTGAAATTAATGGTCTTTGGATTTAAATTTCACATGGAGTCAAGCTGAGAAGATGTACCTGAATCCAAGTTTCTTCTAAATGCAAAGTTGCTGCAGCTTTTGTTCAGGGCTAATCCTTGTGTGAATCATATGGCAACGCTCAGCATGCCTGGTCTCCTGAAGATGTTCCTCTGAGGTCAGCAATTGTCTCAAGCAAATATTTGCCACTTCATAAATCTCTGCTTGTATAGGCTGGATTCTATAGCCTCTTTTTTGGGCTGTGCAGGCTTATACAATAGCTCTCATGCATCACCAGGGGAGTAACAAATTCTTTTGGAAAAGGAGAGTAGGTATTCAAACTGAAACACAGTGGGGTTTGTAGTCATACTAAGTTTTACATCAGTCAGATTGTCACTTGAAATAGATAGGAATTTCAGGTCCAACATTTTAATGACTAAACTAATACGTTGTGGAAGTTGACATATGCAGTCAGTGCATTTTTGAGAAGGACAGGAAAAAGTTTGAAAAATTTCACTGAATGTATGATTATAGTGCTTAGGTAATAATATTTAAAATTCTGATTGTATTTCAAAAATTATTGTAATGAAGTGTATCAAATTTGTTCAGAAGTTAATGTTAGAATTGTCATTTAGCCATTTGTACCTCTTGAAAAGTATATATATCACTATGCATTTTATATATGGAAAATCTGATCTGTGGTCATTGCAAAAGAACATGGAAAAACTGTCCATTTTTATTGCATTCTGTCTGGTGTGACAATACTTTTTGGCTCATAAATGAAGGTAATAATTGAATATTTATTTAATATACAGCCATGAAGTTATTCTTTAAAAATAATCAACATAGCATTTTGCGTTGGGATTTCAACCTGATGACGGTTGTTAGGGGCTTTTCAAAACTCAATGGGCTGATATATTATAAAATATCCCACAACAGATTAGTGATTTTTTTCCTTTGAAAACTTTTGCTGAGCTTAATATTACTGTTGAAAAAGGTGATGTTTTATACTTCATATTCAAGTTGTTGACATAAAGTGTATTTAGTTGTAAACCCAGCCAGCTCTCTGTGAATTGTATGTCTCAGACCTTACACTTGCAAACACCTACTCATGGGGCTTACCTCATCAAAATCAGCTATTTATACACATAAGTGTGCCGATTGGGTTTTCTTGCTTTAAATCAATGACTTAAGAAAGACTACTGCTTTCAGGACACTGATTGATTTACGTGTGTTAGCAATAAAATATGTAATGTACCGTAGTCCTTTCAAAGTGCCCAGCCAACTTCATTGGGACTTTCATCCTGTTCACAAAGTTTGCCTTACAGGACCAGGTTTCAACAGTGACAGACTTCCCAACAAGTGGCTAGATTGTTTATTTTACATTAGTTAGGCCACTACATTTCTTAAATAGGGTTTTTAGATTTATATTGGGATTTCAAATTCATACTATGAAAGGTTTTTGTTTAGACAGAAAGGGAACATAATCCAAAAGCCTCTGAAATTAATGGAAGTTTTTAGCTGATTTCAATGAGCTTTGATTTTAACTTTCAAAGGATGCTTTGGAGAATTAATCAGCTTATTTATATAGATACCTCATTTATGAACCTGATAATATTTTTTCCTGTCTTGCTAAAAACCACAGGGTCTTTAGGGTCAGAATCTTGAAACTTGTAGTACCCAGTACTGTATCTGAAACAGTAGCTTGTACTTCATTTTACTATTCTTTTTTTGTTGTTCTTAAGTAAAAGATCGAAATTATATATAAAAACCAAGACATCCAACTGGTCAGACACTGGAATCGTACTAAGCAGAGACAGCAGCTAATCATGTCTCCACCACTGTGTAACTAAACCCATACAAAACTATCGTCTCCTCACCTTGCTGTTTCCTCTAGATCTTATTTATTTATATTGAAAACTTGAAAGAAAAAGTATTCTCTCAGGCTAAGTGTTTGTAGAGCATATAGCCCCAGTTTCAGCAGGGGTCTCTTGATACTATAGTAATAAAAATAAACAATTAAAGTCTAGAATTATTACTTTAATTAGATGGTTTACAGCTGACCAACTGCAGATTATGGTAGAAATGTGTCATGCTGGCTGCTGTACTGGGTACAACATAACTGGTTTGTGTCCTTAAGCATACCAATATACTCTTTTTGACTGGAATTATTAACCTGTATTCTCCCCCAAGAACCGAAATGTAATATCACTATGGTAACAAAAATGCATGTCATGTTTCCATTTATTACTAAATTGTATTATTTTGAAATATTTTAATTATTCTCTAATGTATATTCCTTCCCCAACTGAAAATCTGTAACATTAGGGATCTCCACAGATCATAATTCAGTCCTCGCTCTCAATACATTCTCTCTTATTTTCTTTGTACTTCCATATTGCAAGAATAAGAATAATTTTCTTAAGATTCAAACTTTTTGTCCTTTCTGGAGGTTCTGGTTTCTGTTCATAGTTATTAACAGTTGGTCATGTGTAAAGCTCCAGTTTGCAGTGAGTGTAAGTTTTTAGTTTTACTAAATTTGTGTTATCAGTTTTTAATAGTTGAGTGCTATAACACAAAATGTGCACCATGTATAGTAAGAATGGAGGGCTGGAGAGAGAAATACGTTGGGTTTGTGCAAAGATTTACTGCAATCTTCTGCTGTGCTTGTCTTTCTGATGTGACTAGGGAAATTCTTGCAGATAAAAAATAGGCTCAAGATTAGAAGTGTAGAATAAACCAGATAAATGATTTCCTTTCCATAATGAAACATGAATCATTTGTACATGGTTCTACAGGTGAAATTAATCATTAATGGTTTCCTGTTTCCTGGTTAAATCTGAAACAGGAATGCAACTTTCAAAAGTTCTTACTTACAGTGTCCTACTATAGCCACTAATAATGGCTTCCACCATATATGTGACATTGTTCTCTGTGAGAGAACACCGAGTGCTGAGAGTTCAGAGGGCATTTAATGAAATAGGATTTGTTCTTCTGAACAAAAAGTATTTTAAAACAGTGGCTTTTAGAAACCTGTCCTTATTGGGAGTAACTTCATTTTTTTTATTTAAAGGTTGTACTCTCAGATTTATATGGGACAAATTGGCTTATTAACATGCAAAACCAGGCATCAGCACAGACATAATATACCTGTCTCAAGATATTTTTGAAATGCCACCTCAAATAGTTGATAGCTAATAGAAAAAATGCGGGAAAGGAAGCTAAGGTGTCAGATTATGTGTATTAACATACGCAGCAACTCTGTGTGGTCACTTTGAACACTCAGTAAATATAAGACAGTTTATTCCACTTTCTAAGGACTTGGGGTACGGGGAGTGGATTAACACAGGGAATTACTTCAAAGTAATCAATATGTTTTAAATTTATGCCCCAGTGTAATTTGCAGTAATTTCCTGAGTAGACAAACGGAAAATGAAACGGAAATAAATGAAGAGACGGAAACAGAGCAAACCCCAGTTTGCAACCCAGACTGCAAAACTGGAAAAATCCAAAATTTCCATCTGGCTGAGTATAAAGGAAACACAATCCATAAAAGGGTTAAATGCGTAACTTGGTTACAATGAGTAACCAGAAATACAAAGATAAAAAATGGCTCAAATAAGCCAGGCACCTGAGCATGTCTTCATTTTAACTGTTACAATCTGATCTTTTCATAAACATAGTGTTATGTTTCTCTTTGAAATTTTATTTTGATTTTGATTTTGAAATTTAATGATCAAACACAACAATCTGAAATCTTTAATGGGACCCTCAACAACTAAATCTTGTAAACTCCTTTGCCCTTTGAACAACAGTGAAATATATGGGTCATTTCCTGGTGTAACTTGGCAGTGGGACAGTAGTATATTTTTGCAAATTGAGATGTTTCTCCCCAAGTTTGAGCACCTAGTAACATCAGTATCCAGTGATCCTTGCAGGCTGCCAGGAAACATGTCTCACAAATGTGTCCTGGTCACAGTTATAACAGGGTTTGCCTGTGCATATTGCACAGGTTTATCTGGATTCATCACCTTCAGTGAACAGGAGCAAAAGAGGTTCACCTGCAGCTGCTTCTGCACCAGGCAAGGTTAATATTGCAAGACAAAAATTGTTCTAGCAAAGGAAAAAGGAATGCTTTTCATTGCAAAATTGGAAACATCAAGGGATGATAAGAGAAAAAGGGAAATAACAAAATAAGCTAGACTTGTTACCAGTCGTCTGCGTGAAGGAAAGACAAAGGGATCTTTCTACCCCTCTTCCCCAGTTAGGCAAGACAGATCAAGCAACATCCATTTTTTTATCTTGTTATCTAAAAAAGTTCTCTAGGGACATGTCTTGAACTGGAGCAGTTAAACAGGCAGTTCATAGATGGGTTCAGTATCATCAGATGACACTAATCCATGACTCATAAATGCTCCCACATTGTTACTACTAATAAAAGCTTCTTCATAGTGTGTCAACCTGAGCCTTCCTCTAGTCATCCCCATCTCCAGTTCCTTGGAAATCTCTTTGCAGCACTACTTAATTCTGTTCACGAGGAATGGAGTAGTGCTCCTTCACTAGGTCATGCTCATAAAGAAATAAAAACTCATAAAGAAATAAAAATAAATCTCATTTTCATTCTTAGTTTGTTCCAGACAGCTTCTTTTATGTAAATGAATGTTGTGGTTCTTTTTCCAAGAATGATGTGACTTGATGGGATGGGCAACGTTATCTTTTTAGACACATGGAAGTTGCCAAGAAAAAGACAAAACAAAAAATGTATTTTCTTAATTTAGAAGTCACAGCAGGAGGCTGATTTAAAGAACTTAAAGAACTTAAATCTCTGCCATTGTGCTGAAATGTCTGTGAGAATTCCCACTCATAAAGCCAGGCCCATGCTTTCAAGTATCTTTTTTAACTGCATCTAAAATATTCAACTGTTTCCAAGGAATCTGCATTTCATCAAATGTATTTAAGGATGAAATGATTGTTCCAAATTTGTTTTCAGATATACCTGTGAATTCATGGTTCAGTCCATTGGATTGTAATTGATTTTCACTACAAAAGGTGATTGCACCACTTAGGTTACAAAGTGGGGAGCCCAGACTCGCCTCGTTGGAGGTAGGTGACATCCAAATTTAACCAGTTTCAATTACTCTGAGATGCTTCCCTCACTGCTTTGACAATAAAGGAAGCATTTACTACTGATGTAGATACCTAAAATGAAGGCAGGGTGACTGTGTCATCCTCACTATGTCTCCCAACGGACTTAAAGCATGGCATTTTGATTACAGGATTATCTGCCTCTCAGATAAGTATTTGTTGCAATTTAACCTTCTATGTAGTTGATAGAAAGACTGTGTCTGTTTAAACTTAAGTGCATACTTTAATATTTTACTGCAGAAGAAGAAAAATGTCTTTCCATACTGGTGGAAGGAATGTTAGAAAAGAGACTAATATAATAGGCAATTCTAATGTTACTAAATGCTGTAGTGATGCTCACCTACAAAATCAGGATCTGGGCCAAATTTTGTCTTAAGTTTTATAGCTTAGATATTCACAGTATTCAAATGGTGGAAATTTGTTGCTCTGAAACTTCTAGCTTTTTTTTCAGGCTGTCAAAGGTCAGCAGTTCAGACAGACATTTGGCTGAGAACCCAAAACCTGAAATTTTCACCAAACTGGAAAATTATTTTAATTTTACTTGTCACTGAGTGTAATAGTGATACTGATGCTTACAGCAGAAAATATTCCTTTCCTAGCTAGAATTGTAAAACTTTTAAAATGAGGTTCTTCACCTTGAATACCATGACATCAGTGAACTCCTGCCAATTTTTAACATCAAAATCATTGGTTCTCTGCAAATAAATACTACAGGCCTCTTGATAAACCACTTTAGCCTACAGAAATTTCTGGTTTCCTAATTGTGATTAATAAAGGATTCTTCCACTGGCAGAATAACTTCCCTCTAGAAATATGCTATCTTTACACATGGATTTTGTTGACATCAGTGGATTCTGTATGTGAAACAGTACTAATATACAGCGGAGAAATGTCCTGAACAGCAAGAACAATTTTTCACTAATCGAGCTTGCATATAGAGTAGTGAAGAATTTGCACGGCTACAGATGTAGAAGATTAAATATAAAGGCACTGTTACCTGCAGGAATGAAATCCATCTTGTCAGCTACTTGGAAGACTCATGAGAAGGAATTTCCTGTTGTGGCCAATTTCATCTCTCCTTCCTCCACCCCCATTACATCTTTGCTGTGCCTGCTTCTTCAGCGCTATCCGAATATATTTTCACTACGGCACATTTAGTTATCAATCAACAGGAATCTCAGCTGCTGTTGTGCTTGGTAGACAAACTGTTCTTTCTTTACACTAACAAGTAATGCCTGAAATGGCCAGACACACAGCACTGATTGATGCAGCTACAGTTTATACACCTAGATTCAGACAGTCTGAAACTGCCAGAATTAATGGATTATTATTAGAAAAATACTTCTGCTAGACTTATAATTTAAAACCATTTAAATGTCTTGGGCATGATCTCTGAAGTAAAAGTTTTAGCTCGTAGCTTGGTGATACGAATTAGACACGTTTGCCTGTCTCAGGTGCATTTTCTCTTAATGTTTTTGCTGTTTTAAGGTTTTCTTGTATTTCTAGGATGTGATATCTGGGACAATCAAGATTGATGCACAGCTTTCTGAGGATTACATTATGTCCCTGACTTATACCACTGAGCAAAAGAGAAAACTGTCCCTCTTCCAGTAAGTCAAGTGTAGTCCAAGAAAGGTCTGGATGTCCTGCAGAATACAGCTCTCACTTTTCAGTTCTTATAGACAGCAATGTGCTGTTATGAACTTCAGGGAGGGAGTAACAATGAAAAAGTGAAATGCAAACTTCCCCACTCCATAAGCTGCAAAGAAGGGGAAGAAAAGGACATAGCAAACAGTATCAGAGATGGGAACTGTTTCTTGCTTAACTCATAGTGAAAAGCATGTTTAAAGGTCCTTGTGATGAGCATGAGCTCTCAGGGCTGAGTATAAAATGACCCAAAGATCATACTCTAAAGGGCTGAGAGTATAAAATGACCAAACTTCAAATCAACTAGAATTCTTAAAACATAACAGACTGATTTGTGAGAAATTATAAGAAAGATGATGGGACCCCAAAGGGAATATCCAGGACTATGTAATGTTGCACAACAGAAAATGACCATGATTTGTGCTTACAATCTTGAACTATCTGGTTAGCTCAAATTGGTGAGTGCCCACGGCTCAGGGAAGACACCAAGAGGCCTAAAGGGAATCTACATTTGCTGTAGCATTGGCAAAAGCAACAAGTGCTGTTCCACCTGGATTTATTTTATGACATATAACAGAATTAAAGGCTTCAAAGAGAACATGTTGGAAATGAAGGGAAGGTACTGAGTGAGATGTGAGAGGAGTGAGATACCACACAAACGGGGGCTATGCTACAAATAGCTCAGTTTTGCCACACGCATCCTTACTGCCTTTGACTGTGACTCTTAACCTAATGGTTAACCTTTCTGGCTTATACATGAGAATTTAAATTTGTGACTTGCTTTCATCATGTAAATGAAACATGATTTAAAAGCTCTGGCAGCACAAATTGCAGAATACTGAGCTATGGGAAAACTGTTGAAAGTCTGTGTTAGTACTGAGTGCTCAAGAACAGCACATGGGCTGCCCAGCTAGGTGAAGTCAGAAAACACAAGGAACTAAAAGAGGATTGTAGCTCTAACTGTGATTCAAAGCATAAGGCTGTGTGTTGTCTAAGCAACAGTCTGCACTCAGAAAAAGCTATCAAACAGACCTGGATATTCTCATCACTGAGGGAGTTTTGTGATATGCAGTACACAACACCAGGATGCCCAAGTAAGGACAGTCTCCTATATTTTGCTGAACTGTAAATAGCTGTAGGTTTGCTACCTGTGTTAATACAATACACCTAGTTTGTGTTACTGTGTAAAATTGTAAGTGTAAAATCATCAACACAGTTAAGAAAGCTTTCAACGGATGAAGTTCTGCTGATAACTAAATAAAATAATTTTTTCTGGGAATACTCAGCATTTAAAAATATTTATGAAGGCTGATGCAAATACTTATTTATTTATCACCTGCTGGATATGTTTTTATCTCTGTTCTATTGTAGTGTAGTTGATCAAAAAATCTAGTGCTCCCATCAGGTCAAGCTTTTTGTGAATTGATAAACTAAAAAAGGTGGCGTATGCTGAACAGCATGTTTTTTCATTAAAAGTTTATGCTTTAGCAACCACCAGTGCTGTTATTTTAGCAGTCCTCTTTTTAAAGATAATATTTTTCATGGACCGCTATCCCATTCTCTAAGTCATCATTAAAAAAAAAGGTCTCAGCACTATTCCATTTTCCCCTTTGAACTACATGTGTGCTATTCAGCTTTGAAAGGGAGGGGAAGGACTTAAGGGCTAGCTCGGGGGGAATCAGGAGACTTCTATGTAACCTTGGGAGCAGGTGGGGCTGCATCCAGGCTTGCCTGTGTCCTGATGTACAGCTGAGGACAGCTGAGGACACGCAATGTCAGTCTGCTAGCTTGGTTGGAAAAATAGATTTTTTTTCTGCTCTTGCAAAGGGCATCTTTCTTTTTTTTCCAAGCTAGACTCCCGGTAGCTGATCTCAGTGTGTCAGTCTGTAGAGCACAGCAGCAATCTTTGAACAGTGGTTGTTATGCCAGACCATTGTTCCTTGGTTTGTCAGACCACTAAGTCACTCTGTAAATATACATGGGGTGTTAAGTATATCTCTGTTCTCTTTCTATAAGAGCTGCTTCTGAAAAGGTTTTTTTAACTTGAGCAGTGGCTGAAAAAACACAGTTAGTATTGATTTCACAGGTTATCTGTGGCAAAGTCTTGTTTTGCTTTCTCTGGATAATTTGAGGCATCTTTTAAAGCCATTACTTTCAGACATCCCTCAGAAAAGGAAGAACTTTAGAGCTTTTTTTCTTTGCTTTTTAAAAAATGAATTCAAATACAAGTCCTTTATATTTAGCCCTTCTTGGTTAATCTCAATACACATGCTTTATTTAAATAAAACATATCATTTTTTTCCTATTTATTTACATTTCATTTGTTTTAGGAAAAAATCATCATATAGTCAAGTTACAATATGTAACAACTTTTTAATCTGGCTCTGCATAGTTCATATACTTTTATACAAATTAGGCTAAATTAGTTATATGTTTGCCTAGGAACACTAGGACTGTTTGCACTCTCATTACACTAGGAAGTTCATGCAAGGACATATTTCGTATTTTTATTTAACATCCCAAATTTTATTGACTCAGTCTTAAGGTTAACAGGCATATTTACAAATATACCCACATCAATCTATATTGTGGCTCTCAGTAAGTGCTAGAGAGGGGTTGTTTGCACAGGAAGTTAAGACAAATTAACTAAAGATATGATTTTAAAATATATTAGTTAAAGTGCGTTAAAGCTTGGTGTGAATGTTCTCATTCAGAAGTAAAGTGACTGTAGTTCACTTTACCTTAATGCACTTTAAATTCACACCTTTCAGCTAATTTAGCTTAACTTCCTGTGTGGACAAGCCTTAAGATTGTTCCCATTAAATGACTGTGCTGAGCTTTATTTTCTATTTCTTAAATGTGAACATGTAAAATAGTTATATGTTCTAAAGAGACTGTGTTTTAAAGAGTTTTTGTTATGAGTTTTCCAGTCATGACATTTGCTTGAATTAGGTATTAAGTGGTAAATTTTAGGAAGGACAAATTATAATTTTTATTTCAGGTAAGAGATTAATATGAGAGAGAATGTATTTATTTAAATAAAAAACATAAGACACTATGGGCAGCACATGAAACTATGACAACTCTTACTCAATGAGTCTGATTTATTTTCACTTGGGAATCTATTGGAGCAGAATAAAGAGTCTGAAATGTTTTTTCAGGATTTCTGAACTTTAAAGCTCTGGAGAAAAGGTGTTGTAGATAGGCAGATCGACTCACCAGCCCATACAAAGTCACTTTGATGCTTTGAGAATGTGCAAAACCTGGACTGGGGAGACCTACACACAGAGCTCTGTCCAGAATACCTTGTCCCTAACATGGCAGTGCACAGATATTTTCTGTGTAAAAAAACCCTATTTTGTCTCACTATTTAGCAGTAATTTTGGTATAGGTATTCCATCTTTAAGATGGATGCTTGATGATTATTTATTACAGTGTCTTTGTGTATTTTGAGGTACTAAATGTATATAAACTAATCACCTTATTACTCAGCATAGAATTTTCATTAGTTTAGGTTTAGGTTTGTATCTCTTACTCTCATGTTTATTATTTGACAAAAGATATTGTTCTTCTCAGTTCAATTCAAAGCCGTATATTTCAAGAAACTGAATTCTTCTCACAAAAACTTTTATTTTACAAATTGCTTAATGTTATTTGACATGTTAGGCTCTTATTAATGTTGTGTATTCATATTAGGGATGTAAGCAAGATTGACTTAAGTACTAGTAACTGAATTCTAACTCCTGTCATGTGAATTTATCCAGTCTATTTGTAGCAGCACTATTTAAAACCAGATTATTTTACATCAGAACTAGTGCTTCTGCAGTTACCTGCAGGTTGTTGTGTCAACCCTGTAGAGAGCTGGGTGATCTAAATGCATTCAGCTGAAAACAACGATGTCAGTTAGCGGGTGGATCTGCAAAGGGTGTTTGTCCCAATCCAGCAGCCTACCTGAGTTTCCACTCACTTTTTAGTACTTAAGTGATCTCATTGTTTTCAGTGCAACTACCTAGACTTCTGAGGGGTTAAAGAGAATCATGTGCTTAATACTTTCCAGGGTTAAGACCAGAATGCTAAACACATTTTAGGGTTTAGCACTATGCATTTTACTCTGCCGATGACATGAACTTTAACCAGGGAGTGTGTGTTACATTTACCAGCTGTTATCCATGGTGTTCTACAGTTTGATCAGAGCTGGCGTGTAGCTCAAAAAAGACTGTATGGCAGCTGATAGTTAAGTGTGTGTGTAATAAAAATTGTATTTTTGGTCTTCAGATAATGGTGAAAAAGTTCCAATTTGCTTTCCTACTCTTTTCCGCATTTCTCTTGATGTTCAGACTTTTTAGGAAGCAGTAGTAGAGTTTTTAGATCAGTCTCTCCACTTTATTAACTTTTAACAGAACTTCTGTTCCCTTTTCATATTGTTGATGAAAGCTACAAAGTGTTTGAGAAAATTAAATTCTCAAGTACCAGTAATTCCTGGTGGCCTTTTCCATAAAAATCAAACTCTATGTGAAATAGAATATTATATGAAATTTTAGGTTTAAAAAATGAGTAAAGAATAGACAGCTATAGTAGTGAGATATATTACCAGAGACCAACTATTTCACACACTTTAATAAGTAAGATAAAATATATTAATTGGTGCTTGAGAATATATTTGTATCTGATACGCACTTGAAGATTTACAGAGTACAAAGGAAACAAAAAGCTTTTGGCATCATTAATGATTCACATATTTGTAAGACTTTTGCCACTGGGAATTATGATAATAATGTCTGCTGTGAGTTTGATGGTTATACGTTGCCATCTCTTGAATCATAAACATAGAATATCATGGAGGGAATACATCTTAATAAACATAGGCAAGAAGCATTGTACAGATATTATTTGTGTTACAGGATCAACTACAGGCCCTATTTTATTAGGTATTGCATGTAAGAAAGCAAGCTTGCTGTGCAGACAGATGATGGATGAGGGTGGAAGAGGTCAGAGAAACAGGAAGCGGCTTGGTCACGGTCATATAACAAGAATAGAAACGAAGTCTCCTCACTCCCAAACCCAGTGTGTTATCTCCTATTCCACAGTTTCTCCATCTGTATGCTTAGTTGTTTCTTAAGCTCAACCACTGCTTGAAATCTGAGCCCACCTACCCTGGATGTGACAGTAAGAACCACCAAAGTTTTAAGTAGATAAATTGAATGTGCAGGTATAGCAAATTACTTAGCAAGCATAGTATCAAGTTTCTAATTTTATCTGCAGAGACCATCATTCCAGTTGCATTTTAGCACCAAAATAGTATATTAGGCAAAAGGAATTTGGCACAAATAGTGAGCTTACCATCTCTTTGTTTCCTCTCTACATATAATAGGTTCAAAGTTGCATCTCTAGTTGCTTCACAGACGAAAGTGTAGTGTGTGGGAAGGACTGTAAACTAGTGGTCTCTGCAGCTGAGTTTTTATATTTAGGGATGATTGTCAAAGGAAACCTCTTTTCAAGCTGTTTGAGCTTTGAGAAGAATAATTAACTTGTACCAGCTTTTAAGCTTAAGTCATAACCTCTATGGACTCTTTTTCGTGGTACACCATGTTTGTCTTCCAATAATCTGGGGTTTTTTTGTAAAAAAAGAGAAAGGCAGTCATGTTGTGAATCAAACATACAATTTTTATGGCAAGGCTGAATATCTTCTGTGGTGAGAGAAGGAGGAGTGAGATTGTTCTGTTTATGCTACAGTGGGAGTATAGCAAAGGATACAGGGAGAGAGATGACGTATCCCACAGTTACAAGAAAAGTTGTCCATGTTGTATACATGTACATTACCTCACAGTTCCAGAATGGGAATGTTTAACTTGTTACACTTTGTTCATGTGTCAATACTAGATACAATTGACATGTTTTAACATTATAGTCATTACAGTGACTCAAGAATTTCAACTGAGACACAATTCTTCACATTGGAAGAAGAAATTTGGGATACCACACATCCAGATTCTCCTCTTTCTGGATAAAAACTTTAACTTCAAAGGTTTTGCCTTGTTCAAACATTTATCAAGGATTTCTGGTAACACAGCAGGCCAACTGGAACATCAATGACTGCTTCCCATGCTGCAGTTGCAGCAATCTGGTTCTTTCAAGTGTCTGTGGCGCATGCAGCACACAGTTGCTGTCTGCCTACAATAGATCTGACACCTTCTGGAAGCTTTGGACAGACCTGCCCTACCACACGTGTGCTTTCGATTCAGGCTGCACTCACTCAGTAAGTCAAGTCTTTCAGGAAGCATATGACCTGCTCCACAAGCTCTGTATACTTTTTTCCTGCACGCACAGAAGATTTGCTCTGTTCCTCATGTGCACAACAATTATACCCCATACAGTAGGTCCGACATGACGTTTTCAAGGTGCTGAGCTGGCTGCACAGGTGTTGCACAGCATATGTGTAAGTATTTCAATCTGGACTTATTATAGGAACCCCAGAAGGCTATGTCTTATGTTTAGCTAAAGCAGTTGCAATCACAAACAGTTGCTATGGCAGAATACAGGGCACTGAATTGTTATTGTATGGCCAGAACTAGAGATGAGGAGGGTAGAAACACCTCAAGTCAACTCTACTGTCAGTGAAAGTGTTTCTGGTACTCCAGCCTTTATGTGCAGGTGCCATGGAGTAACTTCAAGCATGGGTATTAATCCAACATACCCCATCAGACTAGGTGAGCTGATCATGAACAGGCAGTCTCTGCACTAGGTCTGATGACTTGCAGAAG
The DNA here is from genome assembly GCA_907165065.1 of Caprimulgus europaeus. The sequence continues at coordinate 237,183 of OU015543.1, read as the reverse complement.
TGTTACCATATATATGATACACTGATCATATGTGCAAAGAGCAGCCCTGATTATAGACTTACTCATAGGCTGTAGGAACACAAAACATAACCATGCTGTACATCCATAGTGGCTTTGAGTATTTAGGAGAGAGTTGCACTTGTACTTCAGTTGCAGTATTATTTAATAATTACTTTTCTTCTGAAATACAGAAGCAGATTTGTTCCTGAATTTCTATAGAAGATGACCTTTGTAAATATGGTAGATTATTTTAATAATTGATGGAAATAAATTGCATTGTGTAGTCACTCCTATGCACAGTTCATTTATACTGTGTGTCTTGTACATATCAAGTTATTAAATTTTCAGTTTACAAAAACAATATGGCCAGTATCTTCAGATGTGGCTGGTTTTACTTGTTGAAAACTTCATTGCCTGCAATTCCAAGAATTCATTTGCATTAGAAATTACACTCTTGTGCAAATTGTTGGCAGATAATAATTACAGTTTAAAGTGTCAAACAAAATACACCAGAGCTATGATTCTAGTTGTATTCCTTCACCGTCCACTAAAGCAAATTAATTACACCGTGTTTCGTTTGCAAGTCAGCAGGAGGTAAATTGGTATGGTAGAAATGAAAGGAAATAGTCTAAAAGAAAATTGTCAACCAATTTGTTGTTTTCATTTCTCTTTGCTGCCTTGTTTTGCAATATCAAAGCCTGAAAATTAAATGCATCTCTGCTTTGGGCATTGTCCTAGTGCTGCTGGAATGGGAACTCTTAGTGGTAAGTGAAAATGTCAGATGGCTTTTTGAATGGCAGCTAAAGAGCGTCATGAGGACTTAAAGAATCTGTTTTCTTTAATTTCTAGTGGGATTCATCATTTGTTATATTTAAGAGATATTGAATAACACAGCCTCAATTTTCTTTTTTTGAGGCTTCTGGTATCTTGGCCTTTGTACATTGGGGGATTCCATCTCAATTTTTCCTTGAAAATAAAATCCTCTCTTTTGCTAAAATCTGTACTCCATAGAAGTAATCTTCCACTATATGCAGTGGACTTTAGGCTTGGTTTATATCTATAAAAAAGCACAATGTGGTAAGTGCATGTATTGCTCCTACTCTTTACACCTGTGTTTAGATTAAAGAAGCTGAAGAAAGTCGTTACTAATGGATGAGAAAGAAGCACAGTATCCCTAACACTGAGTGTGATCCAGTCCCTTCCCCATATCCTCCCCTCGATTCCTTATTTATTACACTTCTCTTGCCTCGCTCAGTTATGATTTAATCAGTTAGGCTTTAACAGAGTGCGCAGATCTATGGAATATAGGTTACCTGTAATGCAGTGCCATCTTGTAGGTTAAATGTCATTATCAACATCCTACCAGTGCTAGATATTCAGCTGGAAACTGAGTTTTGTGCACTGCTAACTGCTCTGATTATGATAAAATTCAGGTGATCTAATTTTCTGTATTTTTAATCATATGGTCTCTAGTCCTAGTGAGAAAATGAGAATAGTGACATCTACATATACAGCAAAAAAAATAATAGCACTTGCTTCAAAATTCCTGGGATAACACAAGCAACAGGTCATCTTGAATGTTATAAGAAGTTTTAGAGGTGTATAATTGATTTTGAATTGAACCTCGTTGTCTACTGTAGGAAAAAACCTCACCCAAACTGGAAGGTCTTGGAGCATTTAAAAACCATTTTGGTCCAATATTTCTAAGTTTGAAAGTAGAGGGAAAAATCTTTTGTCATTTTGTTTGTTTGTTTATTTCACTTACAACTCATTGTAATAACAGGTAAAAAAGTAAATCAGAATTTTTTATAAGAACTTTCATTGAAATTTGAGATTTCAAATAAAAAGAAAATTAAAATCGTTAATACAGCTAAACATTTTTCTATTCTTCGGAGTAGCTTCAAACAATAGCACTCAAAACCAACCATTTTAATCTCTATAGTGTTGTTTTTCAATTAAATTATTTCAGTTTGCTGAGCAGATGATGTGCAGTAATAAAGGGGAGTGACACAAGGGTTGAAAGGAGTTTCAAATATTAGAAAAACATTTTATTTTCTTTTATTTATTTATATTTAGGGGCAAGTCAGGGGAGTTCACCAAAGTCAAGTATGTTGGATCCCTTGTATGCATTAATTCCAGTTCCTACACTGAAGGGGTTAAAGATCTGAGTCTGACCTGAACCTTCAACACAAGTGCAAATTGAAAGATGTAGATCTGATCTCACAAGTCTAGACATAACTGTCAGCTACTTTTAGCCATTGTTCTGTATTGATTTTTATGTTGTTTTACTTAATGAACAAGTTATTTTTCCCTTCCTCTGTGATTCTGACCTTATTCAGTAGAATCTCACTCTGTAACTCTCCTTTAACTTTCAAAAAAATCTCTTCCATAACAGGTTCAGAAAGCAGTTTCCTGTGAATTTTTACGAGGATGTTATGAAAATTAGGGTTGCATTTTTGACCCCATTTAATCTCCAAGCATCTGGCTTGCACTGTTCTGTTTGGTGATGTTTCTTTCCCCCAATATGACTTTGATAAATACTTTTGGTAGGCTGCTTACCCTTTGCAATTCAAAGCATCAGAGTTATTTACTACACTCCTGCAAACTTTCCTATTGTTTCCACTGTCCTTTGTATCAAATAAGTTGGAGACCAGCACCAGCTTTGCAGCAGATTGATTATGTGGCTGTTGATGGCTGCTTCTTTTGGTAGTTTTGAATTTCAGTTCAGAGTAAGAAGAACTGTGCAAGTCTATAAAATTATATCTTTCTTGCTTTTATTTTCCCTTTGCACATGATGCTTTTATTAAGATGATATACTATTTTTATTTGCCATGAAATCTTAGTTCTACAAAACTAATTTAGTTCAGATGGCAGTACTTGACATATGAATTTTTAAGAACTTTGATGTCCTACAGGACAAAATTCTTTTCATGCACCTTTAGTCAACGAGCTGTATTTTTACTGTCAGTAATATTTACTATTTTTTTGTAGCATAGTAGTACCCCACTGTGAGCAGATACCCATTGTAGTAGGCACTAAACCAACATTTATTAACAGAATTCTTGCCCTGAAGAATTTACAGTCTAAATATAAACATATAGAGGATAGGAAAGGAAGGACTGTTTATTCTTTTTTTTTACAGAGGAAAAACTTGAATGAAAGGACATGAAGGCTCAGATCCACAAAGACATTTAACTGCTGTTGAAATCAGGTGATTGATTCAAGGTCCATGATCACACTGTAAAAGTCTCAAGAGGGAAGACACCTAAGTTGTTGGATATACTCTTCCATATAAAAATACTGGGGGAAAAAAAATAATCAAAAAAATATAAACTAGCCATAAATACATACGTGTACATAAATCAGGATGTTTCATGTATTGGTGGAAAACACTCTTATAGTATGAGTGTTGGCAGCAAAAAACCCAACTGTACTAGTGTAAATTTATATCTCGGTGCTCTGATGATCAGAGAAAATTAAGAGGCATCTTGGGTATCTAGTCAGAGAGATCTTGAAGTTTTGTCTTTGTCCTTGAAAGCTGACAAGAGAGGCTTCAAAGTTCATGAGGCTTCTCATGACTGTGTGGAGGTTTTGTTTGTTCTGTAACGGAGTTATAAATACATAGTTCATAATGCTTTTGTTTAACATGGGAAATACCCGTTAGAAGCACAGAGGCTGTATGACAGGGACAGTGTTTGCTTGCAACAAAATCTCTCATGGATCTACTAGAGATCTTGGGCTTTTGATCTCTACTCAGTGGATGCCCCAAAACCATAAGATAACCTGTAGGACTATAAAAATAAAATTCTGAAGTTTATCTAGGGACTTATACAAAAAGTCTGTTTGATTGACTAATCTCAGAGGAAGACTTAGAGAAGACTCATTAAAACTATCCAAAAATTATATATAATCTTTGTTGTTTGCTATGCCGCTTATTAGCAGCCAAACTGATGCAAGGCAGCTCATTCTGTGTAAAACAACACTAATATTGAAATGGCATCATTTCATTGAGCTATCTAAGCAAACTCTCTATTTTTAAGAAAATTAAATGTTTCATAATCTGTGAGACACTTTTATTATTCTCTTGACACGGATTACAGCATAAAAATAATTAGTTAATTTGAAGATCCATGTAAAAACTTAGATGTTATTGTTTTCCTATTAGCAGTTCACTTAAGACATATCTCTATAGTTCTCTTACAGATAGTTCTGTTTCAAAGTTAGAAGAGGAACTGCTTTTACATTATCTCACTGGATAACAGAAAATCCTCAATAATTAATGCCAGATCCTCAGCTCTGATAGTTTCATTGAAACCATTAGGTCTATGCCAATTTACATCATTTGAAGATCTGACCCAGCAGGTATAAAAATGAAAATGGCAAGGCAAAAAAATATGAGCAATTTGATATCAATAAAAATGTGCATGAGGTCAATGGGGACAGAGCCTTTTCAAGTTTTCCTTTGACTTTTTTATACTAAAGAAGAACTTTTTTTTTCAGCCATTGAGCAAGGTAAGGTACAGCCAGTGATAAATTACAAAAGAAAATAATCTGTTTTAAAACCTGGGCAGAGGCCCAAGTATTTGTTCCTAAAATATTTATTTTTCCCCAGCTGCATTTATGCGTGAATACACTGATGTTTCTAAAGCAAGTATTAAAAATGTAACATCTTTTGAGTAAGAAACTGGTTTTAGTTATGCACATTTCAAAAAAAAAAAAGTTTTTCCTTTGAACTTTGACCTTTCTGAAATCTCACTATCACAACTGACAAATTCCAAATGTTTTTATTTGACAATGTTTGCAGAAAAAGAAATTTCATTTCAGAAGTCTGAATCAAATTTCTGACACAGGAAGCTGCCCAGCAAAGAAACTGTAATGGACCAGAGGAGAAGTTAGTCTCTCCCTTTGAATAGAAAATACATTCAATAGCTTGTGTTGAAATTATTGTCACTATAACTTATATCTGGAAGAGCTATATTAATTATTATTTACTGAAGAAAAATTAAATCAGAGACAAATACAGAATTTGCTGATAACTCAAAAAGGGGATGTTTTCTTTTTATTTCACTGTAGTACTGGTAGAAAACCTCAATCAAAAATTGTTGCAAGGAAAATTACAGTTTAAATAATGATCTTAATGAAAAAAGCTCAGACCTGAGATGTGAATGTAGAAGATGAGAAGTTTGAATTTTCCTGAGCCACAGGGAGATAATACTGTATTAAGGAGTTGGGTGTGTAGCCCCACATGTGATTAATTAGCTGCACCCAGGTGGTGAGATAAAAGAACAACAAGCAGCTTAGCTGAGAGAGAGCTGTAGGGAATAGGGGGCTACTGTGGAAGTGCTGGGTCAGGGAAAGGGGCTTGCTCTACCAGCTAGATGAAAGGCCTTGCTGGGTACACCTGCTGTGTCGACAGCAGCAGAAGCCCTTGGAAACAGAGGTCTTAAGCGAGGCCAGACAGCAGGATTTGGTTTATCTGTTTTCTTTATTGATGGCCTATGTTTGAACAGTAAATATGTGCCTCAGAGGAGGATACAGTGATGCTAAAGGTGCTTTGTTAAAAAGTGTGTCTGGTTTATACCAGAGTGGGGAAACTGAGGCAGGAATTTGGGAAAGTGGAGTTGTTGCCTGCATTGCACTGAAGTACTGTTTGGTTTTTGCTGAGTCTGTACCTGGCTATTGCCTCTAGCTTTGCCTTGCCTTTGGAATATGTCATGAGCAACAGAGCAACTTGGAATGTTCTTCAGGTCTCTTACTGAAGGTGAATAACAATGCTAATACAGGCTAGTAGAGAGCTGCAGGAGGGATCTGGGAACAGAGAGTAAAATAAGTGGGCCTTATGGAGGAGAAGTTCCTTGTCTAGAGTGGTTTGGGTATATGCTGGGGCCTAGCCTCATTATAAGGAATGAAATTTATGGAATCAAAGTGAAATTCTATATGGGATAAGGAATGGGGTGGTCTTTATAGCAGGGTGGTCTTAAACTGGGGTTTAATGTATGTACAATATACAAACATTTTTGACAGACCATTAACACCTATAATCTTGTAAATATTTGCAATTTTCTAGATCATAAATATAGCTGCATAAGCAGTTCTTTCAGGACATCATTTATACTCCATTAAAGCTTAATTTACAAGTTAGTACCTTATAGAAAGAAGATATGTGTACTTTTATGTTAACTTTCTGTAAAGGGAGACTGGTGTCTCCAGCAGCAATTTGTAATTCTCCTGTGACACTCCCAGTGGCACTATTCAAAGCACTGTTTGAATTCTTTTCATCAGCTCATGTTCACAGCAAACTTAATCTTCTGTTTTGAAGACAGAGAGGAAAAGAAAAAGAAAAAAGAGCAAGATCTTAGGTCTTCTGTCTGCGTTCCCAAGCATCCAACTGTTTGTTTAAACAGTCTCCCCTGACACGCATTCTCATTTGTCACAGTGCTGGTGATACCTGCTGCTGTATCTTAGCCCAGCTTAACTAGCCTGGTTGTGCTACAGTCCTGGTTGTGCAGGGGGGCAGGGAGGAAAGAGGTAAATAGTAGGGGATTGACTCTGTGGGCTATGACTTTATTCACTGTAATGGCATTTGTGCTTTCTAAAGATCAAAGGCTAGAAAAAGGGTGGGGGCAGGGGAAGAGAAAGAAAATTGTTCACTGTGGACCTAGTCAGGAGCTTTCAGAAGTGCCTGTGAGAAATTAGGTGCCTCTCTGCACATTTGATCATCTAACTTTGAAATCCTGATGAGAGAGCTTAGAGAAGGATCTGAAGAGAAGGGAGAATAACTACTCTTAAGTCAGGACTATTGAGGAAGAAGGAACAAGGAAGGTGCCAAATTTAACTGATTTTGATCTATTTTGTTTTTCTAAATTACAACTTTCCTTGTTGAGGCTGTAGTTAAACAACTGAGTGGTTTTTTAGATGGCTGTTAGCTGCAGGTATGCAGGAAAAAAGAAATCTGTTGTAAATTAATATACTTTGTCAGTTGTTGGGATAAAAGAAAGCTTTCTCAAATGGTACAGCATAAGTTCTTACAACAGTCTCCATGGGTTTGTTCACCATTCATAGGATTTCCCATGAAGAGAGGTGAAAGCTTTATGCTTGTTGCTCACTATGTAGTATATGTTTATCTTGGTTATTCATACCTTAATAGTGTAAGGTTTTCAGCATTTTTTCATGTTTCAAACTACTGTGCATATTGCAGAATGTTCCAAGCTTCTGTTTTTCATATATTAAGATTCTTTCAGGTGGTTTTTTGCATGGAGGATGGTCATTTTGGTACATTCACAACACACTAAATAGGAGCTAATTAGGTATTCTTACTGTACTGTTCTCACTGGAAAGCTCTTTATACAAATTTCTCAAAACAGAATGACATCAACTCTTGGGTAACTTTCTAAGGCTCAGGGTTGAATTTCTGACTAAGGGATGTGAGAATTGGAAGTTTTGACCATCGCACATTGAATTTGTGATCTTTCAATCCATACTTACATTTCCTTCCTGAAGGAGGCAGATCAAGGAGTAATTAAAAACTCACCGGCTGCAGACTGGTGTGGAGATGAGGGAATAAGCTTCCCTCTTATGAGGTTAGTGATCTAATTGCAACTCTATAGAATCAGTCCAATCTGTCAGAACTGCTCCACTTGTTTCAAACAATTGCTTGTTGTCTCAACAAAGAACTTTCTGAGGTACTGTTTGTACCTCAAACCAATTTTTCTCAATATTTCTAAAAACATCCTTATTAATCCAGTTGTACCTCCAGGGTCAAATGAAGTAACTGCTTTATTGAGGCCTGAATTAATTGGCATGCATTTTAGTACTAAATTCAGCAAGACTTCTACTATAAATACAGCTGGAGTTCTACCTGGGCCTTGGAGGTATCTGGTGTGCCAGTGACAATGCCTTGAGTCCTAGTGTCATACACATACTTGGAAATCATTGCATTTTGCATGACCAAGAGAAATGTTTAACTGTTTTAACAAGAATATTGATCTTGATGCTGAAAAGCAGCTGTGTGGCATGATGTTGTTGATTAATGCCATGTGCTGTGCGGCACAGGAATCCCAAGAAGAGCTTGGAGAGGGGCATGTTAAAATAGCAGAAGTACATAGGTCAGTCACAAGCCCAGTCAGCACTCTTGTGAGGCACAGACACGGTTGCTCTAGTGAGTGGAGTGCTGGGTTTGGATCTACATATCAAAAATGTGGTTTTAATTTGTCTTGTAGAAGTTACCATAAATAGCCTTATTATAGTTGAGGTTGTAAGTGGGTGGGCAAAGCAAGAGTAATCATGAAGAAAAGCCTTAAATTTCTCATTCACTTGGGAACTGATCAAAGAACAGTTTCTTCCTACAATCACTAGTAAAGTGGCTGTGGTGAAGGGACATGAGGTTTAATGGCTGTGTAAGTGCTTTAATGTAACTTAGCCTTAGAAATCAGTTAGCCTCAGTGTGTGCAAATCCCTTTGCTGTTTGTTTGGTATTGGGCCTGCTTGTAGGCTGTTGCACACTTGAGACAGCCCAAAGAAATGTTTATCTGTGTTAAGAAGTTGCACAAGTATTTCGCAAGGGCATTTGCTGCTCCTCTGTCTGGTCTTCTTTCATACCACCTGAGATAGCTCCTCTCACATCCTTCAGAAATAGAAAAACCTTCTGAAGAAATTGGTTTTACTACCCTTTTCCTTTCTCTTGTCCCTGCCTCTTAGCTCTAGAAATATGCAGTCCCCATGGAACTAGTTAAGGGCAGGGTCACAACTCAGAGAGGGTCTTTTTCATTTTACTCCCTCCTGGGCACAGCTGAGCAATTGCTGTGACTATCAGCTCTGCTCCTACAGCAGCTCTCTTCATGTGTACAGAGAAGCACATCCTCATGAGTTTACAGGATCAAGCCCAGCACATCTGCTCTTGTCCTTCCTCTCTCACATTTCATATATAAATTTGCACAGTGGAAGCTAAACTTCTGGAGAGGGTCCGGGGGGGGGCTGCTAAGATGATTAAGGGGCTGGAACATCTTTCTTATGAGGAAAGACTGAGAGAGCTGTGCCTGCTTAGCCTAGAAAGAGAAGATTGAGAGGGGACCTTCTTAATGTTTATAAATATCTAAATGGTGGGTGTCAAGAGGATGGGGCCAGATTCTTTCCGGTGGTGGCTAGAGATAGGACAAGGGGCAGTGGGCACAAGCTGGAACACAGGAGGTTCCACTTCAGTTAAACCTGAGGAAAAACTTCTTTCCTGTGAGGGTGCCAGAGCCCTGGGCCAGGCTGCCCAGAGAGGGTGTGGAGTCTCCTTCTCTGGAGATGTTCAAAACTCACCTGGATGTTTTCCTGTGCAACCTGGTGTAGGTGAACTTGCTTTGGCAGGGGGGTTGGTCTAAGTGATCTCCTGAGGTCCCTTCCAACCCCCACCATTCTGTGATTCTGTGTGATTTACAGAAATATTCATGGATAAGTAAATATATGATTGTCTCAGTATGTGAAATCTTCCTTAATTCTTTGGGTTGAATCCAGATTTACACAAGTGCAGAGCCCAGTGAGAATGTAGGCCTTACCAATTATGATGTCAACTCGTCTAGCTGCTCAAATGACATTTGCTTCTCTAAATTTTACAATAATTTGTGGAGCGTTTAAGCTCCTCTGTAGAAGTCTTAATTTAAAAATCTTAATTTTTGTTACGTAAATTGGTGCAAAAATATGTTCAGTTGCCTAGTCTTCGAAGTAGTGATATGTCACATAGTTATTCAGGAAACTTTACAGAAGGTTACTTGGGGACACCGTTAACGTGTAACATCTTTGTGCTGATAATTTTGTATATGTTATCATTAATTTGGCTCTTGCATTTATCAGACTAGGATCTTTTACCTTTTTATTTAAAGGATGGTGAATAGACATAAGAGAGCAGTTTTTCTTCTGTGAGGGAAAGAAAATGTGCCAGTGCTTATGAAATTACTATGTTATGGTTTGTTTACAACTAAGTAAAAAAAAAAAAAAGTTTTTATCCAGACATTGATCAGGAAGGGTTTATTCCTGCAGCAGCAAAGTTAATGAGGTATTACCCAGCACTTTGCACTCTGATCAGAGCTGTCATTCCACAGTACTCTTTCCAGTCCTCCAAATTACTACTTTTATAATAGAATGTTAGTGTGAAAGAAAACTTTTTCATGTTTTCCCGTCATTTTAAAAAATGCTTTCTTACAATTCCAAATACAAGAAGGCAATTTAATCTTTGCAATAAATTTCTGGGTACAATACATTGCCATTAAACTGTTTTGCCTTAAGTAGCTTGTTGCAAACTGGCAGTACAGCGCTTTTCTGGGTAGCAGTCAGCTTTGTTTCCGAACAGTTTGCAGGAGTTGAAGATACTGACAATGCTTACTGAATGCACCACGCTTCTGATCTTTCAGTGTAAAGCACAAATAAAAGGAAGAGCTACCAGAGCAGTTTATTCCCAATCCATCTCTGAAGCTGTGTATTTTTCTGATTTAAAATAAACAAAACAGACTCTTGAAGCAATTGATTGGTTCAAATCCTTTGCAGTTAATAGTGGCCAGTAGCTTTGGATATCCATTTCTGGTCCACAATTGGTTGTCTCCACTTATCATCTGTTGAGGCTTTTTGAAGAGATTTTTTGCATCATTCATTCTTAATATAGTCTTATTTTCAGAGCAATGCAGGTAATGAAAGTGCCATTTTTTTGACCTTTTTTTAATCCTGACCTGTCAATTTTAAAGAAACTTTTTTTATTCATTTGTTTCTGGATTAATAACGGTGTAAAATCCTGTGTTACTTGAAATAGGTGAAACTGTATATCAGTGCACTGTCTTGTCTTCTTAGGCAGAGGTGAAAATGAGTTAATATCTCTTTATATGGAACTAATGGAATAAAATCCCATTGTAATTACTTTCAGACTTCACTGACTTTCATATTTCACTCATAAGCCTAATTTTCGCACCCATCTGTGTATGCTATTCAGTTGTATTAATTATTCCATATTGAAAAACACTATTTGATAATTAGTTGGTGGCATAATTTGAAGCAAATACTGTAGTGAATTTTTGCTTTTCTTTTTATTCAGAAATCATCTGCAAGCAGCTTTCTCAAAAGTACTATTTACAGAAAATTATTTACCTGGCTGTGATACTTGAAGAAATATAGTTGTTCTCTAATCATGCCTAAAAAGCTTGTTGTATGTATCTAACTTTTTAAAAAAATATTTTCTAACACTCCTGGTTGTTTTTTGTTAGATGGTCACATATCAATATAGTAACTCTTAGTACAGTGATTTCTTCACCTGAACAAAAGAGCGGACCACATGGATCTAAAGATCAATTATTTCCTGCATTGCTTTTCAAGGAATACAAAAGTTCATGCATTATCTCTGAGAAGTTATCTAGTTTTGTTTTATTGTTTGTTTGGAAATGTAGTTCAGATGCTTCTTTAGAGAGACAAAAGAGAGAAAACAAAAGAAGTTGACTCCCTACTTTGGAGCATTCCTTCTCAAAAACATGTCTTGCAGGCGGGCAACTTCCACTGCAGATTCAAAACTCACCGCTGCAATCTGAAGTATTTTATTTTCTTGTATGCTTGTGATCATTCATTTATTTCCCACTTCACATTGCAAATGTATTTCTGGTATGCAAGTGGCATTTAATTCTTACTCATCTACTGTAAGCACCATGTGCACAATTGGAAATATTGTCTGAGCTTAGAAGCAGCTTTCTTCTACATTTTGACAGCTGATTGACAACATAGAACAGCAGTAGCTCAGTGCTGCCAAAGTTTGTTAGGGTTGGTGTTTGTTGTGATTATCTCTTTTTAAGAGTTGAATCTAGGGTTGAAGAAAGTAGATATCCCTCATAAGCAACGAGGTTTCATATCTGTAACATATTGAGGCACTCTCCCTACCCAAACCTAAGATCAAAGTGCTAACAAAGCTTACAAACCATCAGAGCTTCAGCAGATATCCGAAAGGCAATAACGCAGAGGGGTGCTTAGTATTTGCTAACAAAACAGGATCCCCTGTTATGGAATGAAGATCATATTGTGTGGAGCTGTGGAACTTCACTTAAAATTAGAGAAGATTCATTTCACTTAAAAGCCTGGACTCATTTTTCATGAGGGCTGTAGAAATTATTCTGGCTAGAAGCAACCAGTAGTATTATTCTGTTTATTATTCTCAAAAGCCTACCGAATAAGATGCTGCATACTAAAATCACATTCAGTTATTAATAGATAAATTGTTAGAAAAACTCTGGCCAAAATTTTTAGTGTTGTATATATTTCTTTAAACACATATTAGAATTACTTGAAGTTCTATTAATTGTATTTTTCTGTTACTTTCTTATATTAAAAAGTTACATTCTGGTATAAATAGAGGAAAATCTAGGCAATCTTTGTGGTGGGGTGGTTCTATTAAGCTTGTAACTGTGTTTATTCCACTGTTAGAAAACATAGCTCTTTCACTTGTCTTTTTGTGTGTCCTACAATTTTGTATTCTCCCAGCAGAGTCTGTAACAGAACATTCAATTTTTAAACACTTGAAACTTTCAGTTTGTGTTTTCAGGAGGCTGGTAGTTAGTCTTGGATTTCTCACCCTTCTAAAGAATCATTCTTTAAGGGCTGAACCTGTTTGAGCATGCTTTTTAAAGTGTTTGGATGTATTTCAGAAAATTGAAAGTTATATTTAAACCGTGAGGTTGTGGTTAAGGGTTTAGTAATCAAACTTTTCTGTGACACTGCAATACTGATACTTTAGCTTGTTGCTGCAGTACAGATTCACTTAGAATAGAATAGTCTTTTCATCTGGGAGGGACTTAAAATGGTCATCTAGTCCAACTACCTGACTATTTCAGGGCTGACCAGAAGATAAAGTTTGTTACTAAGGGCATTGTCCAAATGCCTCCTAAACACTGACAGGCTTGGGGCATCAACCACCTCTCTAGGAAGCCTGTTCCAGTGTTTGATCACCCTCTCAGTAAAGAAATTCTTCTCTTTTACTGTTAAGTTGGTTCTTAATATAGCCTTTAAAGAAAAGGACTGCATCATTCATTGGCCACTAACTTTATTTTATTCTCATTTTATGTAATCTAATCCTCACAAGGGGAAGAGGAGGGATGGGTCCTGATCTCGTCTCTCTGGTGACCCAATGATAGGACCAGGGGAAATGGCAGGAAGATGTGTCAGAGCAAATTTAGGTTGGCCATGAGGAAAAGGTTCTTCACCCAGAGGGTGGTGGAGCACTGAAACAGGCTTCCCAGGGAGGCAGTCATGGCACTGGGCCTGGCAATACTCAGAAAGCATTGGGACAAGGCCCTCAGACACATGGTCTGAATCTTGCGACTGTCCTGTGGTAGGGCAAGAGTTGGACTCGATGATCCTTGTGGGTCCCTTTAAGAAACATCTTGTTCTACCTAAAAAGCTGTTGCTATCAACATTCAAAGTAGTATATCATTATCAGAGTAGAAGTGATTTTGATTAATAGCATCATAACATGTGATTGTGGTCATGCTTTAGAAGGAGATCAACAACTTATCACCAAAACACAGGAAAAAGTGCTCTGTTTCTGACCAGGGTGTGCATATTTGCCAATACTGCTCGAATCGGTGCAAAACCAAAAACTGATCACAAAGCAAACTCCTCGTTGGGTTTTTTAATGTTACAGTCAAGAAGAGCACCCAAATGAAAACCCATGCCCATTCTTCTGTACAAGGGCTCAGATGTTATACTGGGCAGGGATATTTGAAGGGTAATTCTCTTGTCCAGCACTTATCATCTCTAAGATTTCAGTTGGACTCTGTTGCCTATAGGAGAGACTGCATTACCATATAAGATAACTTGTATGAGTAACCTACAAACCTGCACAGAAGTTATCTATGAAATGCATGCATACAGATCATGCCCCTTTTTTTTTTAAAAAAAAAAAAGTACTTGGTGAGAGTTTCCACATTGTGTGAATTCAGTTAATTTTTCCTTATAGCACCTCATAATTTTTCTGCAGAGCAGAGATCATTAATCATTCCAAATTGTGTTCAAGTTTGTGCGATAGCTGTAAGACCACCAAACTCTGACCCTGGAGGAAATGAATTCCTAAAGGTGAAAAGCAAGTGTTTTTTTAATTAAGCCACCTAAGCTGCCTGGTTTTGCAAATATTTATTAACTCAATTCAGATGAAGTCAGATTAGCACTTCTAGATGCAAAGAATGTTGTTTCATTGGACCACGAGTCCTTGTTTTCAAATCAATGTTTGATCTTTTAGCACAACAGCAAATTATTTTCCCTGTCTGTTTTCTGTGACAAATCTAATGAATGGAATATCTGGAGAGTGATGTACAAACAGTTTCTAAGTACTTAATTTGTAAAAGTATAGGTAGTAGTTATTTATAATAGGCTGTTGGGGTTTGGTTTTGTACACTTTCTGAAGTTAATTTTTAATATTCTTTTAAGTTTGCTGCATGTAATTGAGGCATAAGTGAACATGTAGATAAGGAAACATTCTCGATATAGTGAATTTGTAGGTATGTGAGCTTGGTATCACAAAGGCTTTCTCAGCCAATGTCTTTCTACTCTAGGACTAACAAGTGTTTTAGTGTGAGTTGAAGGACAAAAGGTACTTTGAAACTTGGCCTGGCTGGAGACTGAACCAGCCCAGAGTGTGACTTCATAGAATGGTTTGGGCTGGAAGGGACAATAAAGCTCATCCAGTTCCAAGCCCCCTGCCAGCAGCAGGGACACCTTCCACTAGACCAGGTTGCTCAAAGCCTCATCCAACCTGGCCCAGAACACTTCCAGGGAGGGGGCATCCTCAACTTCCTTGGGCAACCTGTTCCAGTGTCTGACTACCCTCACAGTGAAGAATTTCTTCCTAATATCTAATCTAAACCTCCCCTCTTCCAGTTTAAAGCCATTTTCCCTTGTTCTGTCACTACCCGTCCTTGTAAAAAGTCCCTCCTCAGCTTTCTTGTAGGACTTGGAGCAGAACATGCCAGATGCACTACTTCAAGTGGATGCGGGCACTTGTCAGGGTGCTGGTATGTGTTGTAAGCACCTTCTGCCCAAGATTAACCAGCACTGTTCTTTCTGGTTTGAGGATAGGTGAGAATGAGTAAAACATGTCCCAGTTAGCCTGTTAACAAGATGGAAGTTCAAAGAATTTTGCTAATGTATCAGGATTTGTCCTATACCAGAATCCCTCATGAAGAGGGAATGATTTTCTCAGTCCTGAAAGGAATAGTAAGTGGCTTGAAGACTGCATGCCAAGTGCTTTGCTAAGTCAGAATTTGAATATGAGAAATAAACCCGAGAATCTCATTATCTGAATCGGATTCTCTTTGACCTCCTGGCAAAGAGAGTAATGCTTGCTGCAACCTGCCATGAAAAGTAGGAATTTATTTCAGTTTAATTTCTCACCTTTGGTGTTGATTAATGCATTAGTTAGGACATGAGAAAGATGGAGAAATGGAAAGGGAAGCTGTGAACCAAATCCATCAAAAAATTACGTGCTCATTAGAGAGCAATGATAATTTTCTATTCTGTCCTTGTTTGTGTTGATGGAGATGGGACTTGTGGCAACAAAATGAGGACTAGTAATAATGTTCATTGCTTACAGAGAGGCTGGCATAACTAATGGAAAGGCAACAGATTCATCAGTTTTAGGGCTTAGGGAAAGTGATGAGAAGATATTTTGTGAACTACAGTTCTAACTGCTGCATATTTTAAAAGCAATAGCAAAGTAATTATTTTTGGTGAAGTATGTTACAGATCCCCTATATTCTACACAGGAAAGATTTGGTTGCATTTCCTGTGTTTTAATTTTAATTTTATTGAAATGTTGGACCTCAGGAAAGAACAATCACATATTTTGAGTTTTGACACTGATTTCGATATGCCTCGCACCCCTTCTAAAGTATACACAATCATATGTTCTTGTCCCTGTAAATTATAAAAAGGTTTTAACAAACATTCTTTTATGTCCATGTACATTGCCTCTGTAATAAACCTTGGATCTTCATGATTTGAAAGCTATCATAAATGTTCTGCAAAAATGAGTGTTTAAATGTGCTTTTTAACTCAGTGTGAAATAGAATTGCACTGGAAAGCCTGGAGTTACTTGATGGAAATCACTTCTATTCTCTTTAGGTTTTTGTATTGCTCCTGTGAGACTGATTTGGAACCCCTCAGACTTATTTTTGTTTTAACTAAAATGTAAATGAGCAGTCATATCAGACGAAATGATTGCAATATGAATTCCAGCCTGTGTAAAACCATCATAGCCAGGATGTGTGATGTTTCTCTAGTAGAGATGACCCATGGGGCTATTCACAAAAGCTGGTCTACTGAGACGGATCTCCTTGTGGTTCTTTCTCTGATAATGCAGACAAATAGATTCTTGTTTTGAATTGTTATTATCTAAAATAGTCTGTCTTTATCAGGATCTGGAAAAATTATTCTCCCCAGGTAAATTACCCTTTGAAAAAAGTCTCCCTCCTCATACTCCCTGTTCTCAGTATCAAAGTTTTTCTGAAATGGTACTTTATTCTTGTTTTTTGAAATGCCTGATTTAAATCGCTCTAAAATATTTGTTAAAGACAAGTCATTACCCTTAAACAGATTTCTGCTTCTGTCAGGACAAACAAATTGCTCATTAAGGAGTACCTGTTTAGTGAAATAAACACTGCTTGGGATTCACAGAATAGTAGTAAGTTGTTCTTCTGTTATCAAAGTTGTTTCTTTGCTCAGAATGAAAAACAGTGACAGTTGTGCTATAAAGTAGATGCTTTTATACATCAAGTTTTGAAAAAAAGGAGATTCACCTTCAGACATACATTACTGTAATTGTACAAAAGTTGTAATGACAACCATCAATATATTTGTAAATTCCTTTTGGTCTTTTTAGTGACCATCTTGCAACCCATAAAATTGTTGTGATCTTTGAAGACAGCATCACTTTATAGCTATAGTTTAAGAAAAAAAAAAAGCTTATCTGGAATCATGCATATCTGCCTCTGTTCAGCTTTATTACATGTATTACATTGTTTTCTGGTAAATCCTATTTTTTATCTTTTTTCTTTTCTAATCTAGAAACTGCCAGCTATGAAAAGCTTGTTAATTTCTGTTTGTAAAATGTTCTGCTGTAGCTTGGATTAAATGCAGTGCAGCTGGGAGTAGTCATGGCCAAACAATACATGGCATAAATTATCTCTGTATGTCTGACTAGATAGCATAATCAACAGGAGACTGACAAAACAACGCAGTTGCACTGTTGTTGCTGACAACTTCATTATTTCTATGATGTTCAGCTGGATAATCGTTTTCTGAGGGACAGCATTGTCTTCAGACATGTCTAAGGTACTTTTATAAGCTTTCTGAAGATGGATGTGTTTGCACAAGTTTAGGTTTTTTCCTAAACTTAATAGAACAATTACATCCTAAACCTAAATCATAACAATTGCAGGAACCATTAGCAAAGAGCATTCTGCTCTCCATCGTTTTTGCAGTAGGGCAGCATTTCTGTCAAGCAGTGTTGGTGAGCACCTCCGATGTGTGCGTGGATCGCTTAGGGCAACAGCAGCTGCTCTTTGATTCCTCGTCTGAAACAGAAGTGGCTTTAAGGATCTAATGAACTTTTCATACTAAGATATTTCTGTTTATCTTAACTTACACTCCAAATGATCCCAAATGACTAAGTAGTGTTTTGTAGCTCAAACACTCCAGGCCTGATTCTGTACCACTGTAGGCAGGGATTATTATTCTTAGGAATTTTCCAATTAAAAAGGCTAGGAGAAAAAAATGCCACTTTGTCAAAAACAAACTGTACAAAAAATATGCCATCTTTAAAGAATTCTGACCACACAGTTCTGACTTCCTGCTAGTTCATCTAAAACTGTACATAAGCAACTAGGGTCCACAGTTCCAGGGCACTGCTGCTATACAGGCTGCCACAAGGCTGGAGACCTCCTGGTCTTCATGTCCCTTCCTGTGGAAGTGGGAGCCTGCAAGCCCCAGGTGCTGGTGTATCTGCAGCTCCAGCCCTGCAGCAGAGCCTGGGTGTGTTGAAATCCAGGTTGTGCCAAGAGGACTGTAGATTAGGAACCATGGCTAAGGCAGGAAGCCTGGAGGAGCTGTGGCTGCCAAGCTCAGTTTCTTTTAGTCACTTCCATCACAGGTGTCTCAAATATTTCAAAACACTTGGGAAAATTATTTCACTGGGAAATTTTCTAAACTTCATCCAAACACGATTCTTTTTTCTTCACTCATAATTTCAGAATTGCTTGAGTTTGATCATGTCTGTGACTGATGAACTGGGAAATATTTGTCTTTTTTATGAATATACTGAATACTTCTGTGTCTCTGTGGATAATAGGTTATTTGCTATGGATTGGGATCAAGAACACTGGCTAAAGGAGCTAATGAAACAGTAAGACCCAGATCAGTGTCTTTCAGAAAACACAAGAAATCAGGGAATAGGACAGAGAATTAACAAACTGGCAAAAGCGTAAGTGTGAAAGATGATAGGTAAACCATGAGCCAGAGAGGCAGAAATTGCCAAAACGAGAGTTGGAATTTACTGCAGTAGCTTGTATGTATAAAAATTTGCAAGAAAGAATAAGTGTGGGCACAAAGAAAGACATGTTTTTATAGGCTTGCTTGGTTTTCCTTGTGGCTTTTTTTTTTTTTTTACTTTTCTCACTGTATACCTTTGGCTGTATTTTAAAAACACCCCAATATCTTGTTTCAAGCAGCAGAGTCACTTTAACCACCTTTCTAGTCATAGATTTCCAAGTAAGATAGCATACAGATGCCAGACAGACTTGGCCTGACTGTGGTTCTTCAGGAGGGAGGCTGGACATCCCGTTCCCAGGTATCTGATCTGCCTGGCTACATTGCCCGACCCTGAGAGCAACAGTGGACGGGACATCAGATCTGATGTCTGAGCAGCATTTGTTCTTTGAGGGGGATTATGGACAGTCTAAAATACAGCTTTGTCTCTAATGATGATGACAGATTTGCCATTGACTGATTATGAAGTAAAGTCAGGCTTTGTTTGAAGATTTCAAATTCCAAATGTTTGAGTGAGTTTCTTTGCTCCAAACTTCCCACCCAGTTTCTAGACTACTTGTTTTCCAAGTGTTTTTCACAAACTCAGCATATGCCTAGCACCGAAACCCAAGGTAATATAAAACATAGGAACATTAGTTTCTGTGTACGGAGGACGCACTTGCTACTGAAATACCATTTGCAATTAAGCGTTGGACATTGTGTACTTGGGACAGTGTAGTAGTACCTGTGTGTTGCTGCTGCTCCATGGATCACATCAGGCTTTTGAAGACCTGGGTGAGTACTGCCACCTATTGATTGACGAACTGAAAATGAGTGTCTCCAGCTGCCCTGAGACTTTATACAGAACAGCTTTGTGAGCTGCTTCTCCTCTGCATGAGAACCTCTCTCATCCCAGAAATGTTACCAGCGTCCAGAAGAAACAAACAGCATTTGCTAAATGGAGTTAATGGCCAACACAATGTGCTGCTTGGCTGCTAAAAATCTGTGGTGTATAAAGCTGAGAACAGTATAGCGTAAACAGTTTGGTAAATGTGTAAGTTAATCAGCCAACTTGAGTGGCCCCTTTAAACAAAATGTACCGCTACATATACATCTTCATTGAAATGGCCAGCTTTAGCAGTAGTAATAATAATAGCAGCTTGTGGAATCAGCTCATGAAGTGTGCTGCAGGTAGGAAAACTTTTAGAGTGATCAAACATGAAATGAAAATCTCTCTCAACAGGTTAAGGAAGTAGTATAAGTACAGCAAACAAATTATTTTGTTCATCTAATAAGTACGAAATGTAGGCAAATGAGATAATAAATGGCTGACACATTTGAGCTATCTGATGGAATCACTGAAGCCTAAGGACATGCAGGTTTGTACAAGATCACACGAACAGATTTGCTTGTGTGTGCTTTACCCTGAAGGCTTTTGTGTTCTGTAAGTTTTTAGTTTTCTAAGGACTAGAAGACATCCAGAACTAGGTGCTTACCACAACTATTTATACATATTTATTAACTATTTTTAGTAATTAATTTAATGCTTTTATAATATGGTAAATTTATGATTACTTACTGAGTGTTGTTTTGTTTTCTGGCTTTTGAACAGTTTAGTAATGAACTTAAATTCATATGACAGAAAGGTTAGGAATATGTTTACTTGATTTACAAACTAATTATCTTTCATAGAACTAGCCTGGGCAATAAAACATCTTGGCTTTTACTTTTCTACTAAATAATGTTTGGGTAGCAATGGAGAAGTAGTAAGCATTATGAAATTGAAATGGCAGCTGTTGAAAGGTCTACTTTTCACCAAGTGGAAAGGAGAAACCAAAGAAGAGAAGGGAGAGTACTGACCCACAATGAGAAATTGCTAGAAAATGTTTAAGAATAGACTAGTTTCAGTAAACTTGCTTTAGCATTTTCCTCTGAAAACAGCTGGAAATTGAGAATTCCCACTCAGAAGCAAGTTCCATAGATGGGGTTTGTACAGACCAAAAAAAACTTAAATCGGGGATTTTGACTTAGAAGGCTGATCATTATTCCGCACAGCACTGAAAATGGAATTTTTATGCTTATATTTAAAATAAACTAATGTAGACTTTTCAGTATGCCTTTTTTTTCTAGATAGTATCCCAGTGTTAAAGAGGTATTTGGTGGTTTTCAAAAGATTTCCAGTCTTCCTCCTGTTGGCACAGAGCAGTGACCTCAGTCAGCTGTCCTGCAGCCTCTGACTAATGATCCTCAGAAGCAGCAGAACAAAAGGGGGAATCCTATACACATGTGGCCTGTGATTTCCACAGTATAGGAGAAGCAATGTTGTGCATAGCGTATTGTCATAGCACTTTGTAATTTTCTGCTTCAGCAAAGCATGCAGGTAGTTGCGTTTGGAATTCTTGTTCTGTCTTTGTAATATATACGTGTGTGTGTTTACAGACATACACATACATATGTGCATATAGAAAATATCTTAAAAATGGTTGGTCCATGTCCAGATTGATTTTAAAAGTATAGAATAAGTTCAGGTCCCATGACATACAAATGTCAGGCCCAGGACTAGATTTTGGCTTCAGCTACTTTGGCAAAAGGACGCTATTTGGTTTGCAGTGCAGTCCCCTTAACTGAGTTTTGAAGGGAGGGATAATCAGATGGGTGACCAGCTTTTGGGAGGTTTCCAACATTTTCCAAAAATCAAGCATCATGTCTGAACAAAGCCTGTGAAATCTTTTCAGCTGATTGTAAGAGCAGCTCTGATATCCCTTTAAAAACAATTTAAAATACATTTTCTATAGGTATTAATAAGCACTGAGTGGAACAGACCAAGGAATTAGTGTGTCTTAATTTTTTTCTATTGCCGAAGGGTACACAGGAAAGTTCTGGTTACACGAATTTAATCCAGTGGACTATCCAGGAAGGGTAACAGTTTTCTAGGTGGTTGTTTATCACCTACCTATTTTTAGAATTCTAGGGCTATTATGTTTATTCCGTGTTCTGACTCTGTAACATCTTTGTGGGTTTCTGTGGGATTCAGCATTTGCAGGTTTTTGTCCTATAGTAAAATAAAATTTGTATTTTGAAATATCACTGTTCCACTATTTTGCCAGCTCTTAGTGCAGACGTTACAGGATTTGTTTTAGCTGAAACATAGGCATCAATAAAATATTTTTTTTTTCTCATTCATTTAATAATCTTTTTTTAAGCATTACCTGTTCAAGCTGGGAGCTTTCAAATGATCTTGCAGATGTCCCATAGCTATGGATCTGGTTGCTGCTTTTGTTGCTATGATTGCAGACAGCTGTAGTGATAGCTTGCTCGAAGAAAGAAGAAACAATACATCACATGCAACATGCATTACTGGACTGAGTGTAGGACTGTGATTCTTTTTTTCCCCTTTTTATTAGTTTAACATAAAACTAACTGCTTTAAGATGGCTGCATTAATGTCTTTTTACTCACATTTCATGGAAAATTAATTACAATCGCAGCCTTGTTTACCCTGGCAGTAATTATTTTTCTACTTGCATGTTGTGCTGCTGATCAATTTTAAGGGATACAACAAGCTAAAAGCACAGAGAAGTCATGGCATCTTTGTCTGCGGAGGCAAGAGCTTTCTGTGTTAGCCATTCCTATAGCTGCATAGGTAACTAGTATAGTGTTAAGGCACCAAACATTTTACCTGTGATACAGCACTATTTGCTTTAAATACTGTTTTGCTCTGAGATCTTGTCGGTGATCTTGGGCTTCAGTAATTGCTAGTAATAAGCTTTTTGGTTTCTGATCATTCATGCAGTGTAAGGAAGAGATTTACTCATTCTGCCCAGAGGCTGAACCAGCAGAGACAGCAAAGCCAATGTGAATGAAGACAGTGGACAATTACCAGCAACTTCTTCACGTTTTGCCTTGAATAACCTAAGCTGGTAAGTCTAATTTAACTATTTAATGCATATATTTTTATTAGTTTCAAGTATAAAATTGCTTCATAAACATATTTAAGAACACATGGTGCTGAGTGGTTTCTTGACTGTTGTGTTTTCCTAAAATCTGAAGTTAATGCTTTTACAGCTATGCTGTGTCCTTCCTGCCAGTGCACCTGTCTATACACTGCAGCATATATGTGCCACATACAACAGATAGTGAACAATAATTTACATTTTTTTCTCTCTCTGCAATATGGTTTTAAAAGGACATGAATATTGTGTCAGTATTTGCCAATCAAAAAAAGGAAAGCTTCTATAAGGGTAACTAATTTATATTAATGTGTATCTGAATTTGACTTCTAAAGCACCCTGCTGTTGGGGAATAAGACGATTACTTCAGTGTTTAGAAGCACAGATAGAAACTGAATCACAAAGATCAATCTACAGTATGTGCAGCATGAAATAAGTGTTGGAAGACTTCGATCACTGGTTTGGTATGTGCTGTAGCAGGGTGACAGTCACACAAATGAGACTGTTTTGGTGGTTATTTCCAGGGTAGTGCAGTAACTGTTTCCCCAGAGGTTATTTGTTATTGAAACCACTGCCTTAAGACTTTCATTTTGTGTTTTTTTTTTTTTCTAAAATAAATTTGGAAATGGAAACTACTATTAACTTTGACTAGTTATAAGGGGAGCTGCTGCTGTTATTCTGCGTAGTGCTGCCTTTTACTGAGAAACCCTGTAACATGCTGCTTATTGTAGTTTTAATGTGCTGTGAGGGTGCTAGGTAGTCAGATCACACAGGGTACTCTGAACTGTATTGCAGTGTCCTTATAATTTCATTCTGACCTGTGCTAGGTATATGCAGAGGCTTCCACAGGCAAGAGTCTCAAATGGGTCAGTTCCGGACATCGCCTGTTTCTAAACTGCTAGTCTCTGATATACTGTAATAATTTCAATTGTGACAATGATACACCCTCAGGTTAAAGTGCATCTCAGTTGCAGGGTTTGTTATTTCAATTAAGACAATGCACATTTTGGGGTTTCACCTGATTGATGAGGTGAGGACATAGTTGTAAAAAACAAAACTGAATGACTTAAAAAAGGAGCCTAAAACTGCGCTTACAAAATAGTTTGTCGGTAAAAATAAAATGCCAACTTCTAATAAAAACACAGTAAGTTTTCAATCACAGAATCCTGTGATTTGAGCTGTCTGCTTTCCTTATTTCCTATTATGCATTTTACCCATGATTTTCTTCAATCCCATTTCCATTGCTCTCCTGGGAGTTATTTCTACAGCCTAAGATAATCACACTTCCAGAAAGTTTTCCAGAATGTGCAGCCTACTTTTACCTCTTTTTTTGCATTTCATACCTTGTATGTGACTAGAAAACATGTGAAGTACAATAATTTTCAGTTGCATTTTGCATCTTACTGTTTCAATATACTGGTAAAAAATGCAGTTCATTTGCATTCTATTATTCCAGCCATTGCTTTATTGTTTCATGTTTATTCCATGCACTATTTCACAATATTGATGGTTAGCATACAGGAAACATTCCTATATTTCAAGTCACTTCTGATGCACTGATTCTGTGTGGACAGCAAAGATGCCATCTGTTTTATTGTTGAATAGCTGCAATTTTTACGGTGTTTACTTAGCTTCTCTACAAACTCACTTGCTCTTAACTTAAACTTTCATGAGATTATAAAAGATTCTGTCCTCTTCTTACGTTAGTTTTCCTTGAGGATCTGTTTTGGCTGTGTACTAAAAAAGCTTCCATGTGTAATATGGACAACCTATTGTTACTATCCTCAGAAGTTTAGATAGTAACATGCTATTTTCTTCTGAATGCATAAATCCTGTTTCATTGATCAGATCAAGGTGGGAAGGATTCCAGCAACCCCTAGGAATTGTAATAGCTGGAGTCAAACTATGTTTAGATACTGTCAATATGCACAGTAACCCATGCCATGCAGAACAGGCCTGAGTAGACTTGGTATTAAACTCCTGCTAGGCTTTTCTGGGTTGGAGACATAGGCTAGCAGCACAATGATACTCAAATTTGCTTTCATCCTGAGACTACACCAGCATCCTATAACGCTGTAACGTATTTGGAAAACCTACTTTCTTTTTACAGTGTGCATATTGAAATGGAGAGAACTGACCTGTAAACTGTCTGAGTTTTTAATGTGTATTGGGAGATGTGTGACTAGAACACCTCTACCAAACCCTCAGATTTCCTGGAAAACTGTTAAACTGAGAGGTGCTTCTCCTTTACTTGCTCAGGTTAATATTGCCTCATAAAAGAAAATGTTGCTGTCAAACTGTTCTCTGTAAAAAAGTTGGGATTCTGAAAATAACTTCTCCACTTCTCAAGAAAAGCTTAATTTGATGACTTTAAATACATAATGTGAAAGACACCTGGGCAACTGAGTTTAACGAGATAGATACAAACACACTTCCTTCATTAGTGAATGCTGGAGAAGAGGTTGGTTTTTAGGAGTCAGGCTGGCAAAATCCCTTTCTAGTAATTTTTTTTAATCTTCAGAGATATTGTCACAATAATAATTACATGAACTAGAAGCACTGCAAGCACTGCAGCATCTATAAGCATGACTTTAAATATAAATAAATGCCTCTTCACACCAACACCAATAATCTTCAGCCAATATCAGCTCTTCTTCAACGGCTGTTGAAGATAACTTAGGGACTTGAGGTCAGTGAGCAGGAAGGTCAGTCTAGCAAGATAAAGGGAGGACTTTATCAGCTTAGGGAGGACTGAGAAAGGCATAATCCATGTTAGCTTTAATAACACCAGTTTTAATAATACCATGATAGATAAAAGAATTCCTACTGAGTAGATATGCCTAATTTAATTAATGTACACTTACTAAATGTCTACACAGCTTCTCAGTAAGTTTACATATTGGTATACAGGCTTAGTGAAGTTTGGAATCTCTGCATAATGTAGTATTGTGCCTCTCAGAGGTGTTGAGCCTGTTGCTTTTCATATTAAAAAAAAATATAATCCCCAAGCAAGCACAGTGGAGTATGCTGAGCCACCTTTGAATTAAGTATTGGATGGGTCTACTCTTTTTTTGTACTTGTATTGATGATGTTTAGGTTTGTGTGGTAAATGGAAATTGTTCTCTCTCTCTCTCATGAGTTTACCACTGATTTTGTGGTACTTGGTGTTCAATGACTGTACTCTTGGAAGCAAATAATTTTGGGAAATTGAAACTTCCTTTATAAACATGCCTATAACATTTATTGGCCTATTTTTATCCACAATTTGGGACTGATTTTTGACCCATACTTTATTGATGAAAGGAAGAAATTCCTGAAAACAGAGGTAAGAGGAGAAATTTATGTAGGATAATGTGTAGCTGTATATACTAATAAAAACTGTGGAAGTGTTACTCTAAGTAACTGATAATTAATTATTTATTATTAGCAGTATATTATTATTATATTTAGTAAATTGATGAATTTCTTTAAAATACTAGTCATGTGGAAGATGGGTAATGGTCTTTTTCTTAAGCTTATTTTTAATAAATATCTGAAAACAAACTGAACTATTGAAGCTATGCTAAACAGAGACAGATGTGAATGAAATCTTTTGACAGTCTTAAAAAGAATTTTATTTCATGTTTATACTCCCAAATGGTTCTGTGGATGCATCTCTAAAACAAAAGCCTGTCTTCTAAGATGGTCCAATATTGAAACTCAACACTTAGCTGCAATTTCAATAAAGCCTAATCCACACTGATTCCAGCACATGGTTCCAAATAATTCTGGCGTGTCTGGAATATTTGTGAGTTGGCATTGATGATCATAATTTTAGTGTAATGCTACAGTTTGACATTAACAAACAACTGCTCATGTTAAAGACTTTGATTAAATGTATTTTGGTATGTTCCTTGGTTTCCACTCAGCCTTTCTACGTAGTCAATGCAAGCTTGCTGTTTGGGGCAGAGAATAACATGCTTCACTTGAAGAGACAGTGATTTCAGTTAGTTCTTGTGGGCACTGCTGAAATATATGTAATAGTTAAAAGGCAGGATGAACTGCTTGTGTGAGCCTCACGTTTCCTTTTGTCCGTAAGCTCAGCGGAAAACAGTCCAAAATCATTGTAGTGTTGTCACTCCCTGAGTCCCAGAGAGCTCATTTCTTATCACATCCACTCTTGCACATCAGTTTCAGGGATGCAGGTCACACAATTCTCTTCTTCTGATTGCACACACTGTTGTTTTAATTTAACAGAGTCTTCTCATCACATATGACAATTATGTTGACTCTGTCTTTCTTCATTCAGAGACTTGATCTCTCTTCAATACCCCATGAGCTTGGAGAATATGTGAGATTACTTGTAATCAGATACTTTTGTGCTCAGGATGTCTGCTTCACTACAATTTACAAATGAGAAAAGAAGACCTAGACAGCTTATGAGACCAGGCTAGTGTCTTTAATCTTGGAGACCAATTCCTGCCAACAAGCAGCCTCAACAGCAGGGCAAGTGTTTAGTAAAGAATGCTTTTATGATTGTAAATAGTTATTACAGTGTGGTCCTGCAACCTGATTTGCTTAGATGCAGACTGAGACCACAAGAACAGAAAGTTACAGGATTTGTATCATAGTACAAAGAATCTAAAGCTTATTTCCAGGAAAAGATTGTCTGAAAGGGTAGCCAGATTTACTATTACAACTGTGAGGTCTTCTAGAGAGACATTCTGTCTTATAAATGTGTATACACTCCTGGAGAGAAAAAGGAAACATGAAGAATTGTGCATTTTGTCACCTTTTCACTTTCAGAGATCCCTGGGGATACTTCCTGTGCTTGGAATTGGGTCAAATCTGATTCTTGGTTTCCCTTCAGAAAGGCAAAACTATTTCCATATAAAGTATTTACAGAGAGTTAAATATTTATTCAGTTTTTCCTAATACAGAAAAATGACTGTAATCATAGAGCATTGGAAGTGTTGTTTGATTATGAGATAATGTGGAAATTCTATTAGGCTAGGCAGTCACAGAGAGATGAGGCAGTCCCTCTTGGAAGAGTTTGTAATCTAAAGGGACAGAGCAGGATAAAGTGTCACAATATATAGACAAAACCAGTGCCTGTCCACTAACTGAGGAAGAAACTACTCAGCATGAAATTGTAAACATCAAAAGTCAGAATCACAGATTATTTTAACTGTAAAACACAGAGCAAAACGTCTTTGTTGGCCATAGGTAGTTTAAAAATGCACATATGTCTCACTGCCTACAACAGAGCCTAAATAGGTGTGGTGGGTTGACCCTGGCTGTGTGCCAGATGTCCACCAAAGCCCACTCTATCACTCCCCCTCCTCAACTGGACAGGGGAGAGAAAAATATAATGAAGGGCTTGTGGGTCAAGATAAGGAGAGAGATAATTCACCAATTACTGGCATGGGCAAAACAGACTTGGGGAGGAAAACAAATTTAATTTATTATCAATCAGACAAGAGGACAATAAGGAATAAAACCAAATCTTAAAACACCTCTTTCCACCCCTCCCTTCTTCCCAGGCTTCACTTCTCTCCCAATTTCCACCTCCTCCACCCCCAGCAGCACAGGGCAACAGGGAATGGGGTTGGGGTCAGTTCATCACACGGTGTTTCTGCCACTGCTTCCTCCTCAGGGGGAGGACTCCTTCCCCCGCACCAGCGTGGGGTCCCTCTCACGGGAGACAGTCCTCCACCAACTGCTCCAGCGTGAGTCCTTCCCATGACTGACAGTTCTTCACAAACTGCCCCAGCATGGGTCCATTCCATGGGGTGCAGTCCTTCAGGAAGGGACTGCTCCAGCGCGGGTCCCCCACGGGGTCACAAGTCCTGCCAGCAAACCTGCTCCGGCGTGGGCTCCTCTCTCCACGGGCTACAGGTCCTGACAGGAACCTGCTCCAGCGCAGGCTTCCTGCGGGGTCACAGCCTCCTTCGGCATCCACCTGCTCTGGCGTGGGGTCCTCCACGGGCTACAGGTGGTCATCTGCACCACCATGGACCTCCATGGGCTGCAGGGGGACAGCCTGCCTCACCATGGACCTCCATGGGCTGCAGGTGGTCATCTGCTCCACCATGGACCTCCATGGACTGCAGAGGACAGCCTGCCTCACCGTGGTCTTCACCACAGGCTGCAGGAGAATCTCTGCTCCCCGACCTTGGTGCCTGCAGAGCTGTTTCTCTCACATCTCACTCCTCTCTCCAGCTGCTAAGCATGCAGCTTTTTTTCTCTCCCCTTTTTCTTAATTACATTATCACAGAGGTGTTACCATTGTTACCGATGGGCTCGGCCTCGGCCCATCTTGGAGCTGGTGGCATCAGCTGTGTCAGACATGGGGGAAGCTTCTGGCAGCTTCTCACAGAAGCCACCCCTATGCCCTCCCTGCTACCAAAACCTTTTCACAAAAACCCAATACAATAGGTTGTCTGTTTTCAGCTATTATTTGCTAAAACGTAATGCCTTAGGAATCTTGATCACAGAGCATGTTCCCTCCCGACCTAACGCTCCTCAACTCTTGACAAAAAAACACTCTCTGTAGCAAGGGACTTTTATTTGGATGATATGTCAGCATTTGATGCAAATTAAATGTAAGCTCATGCGTTATTTCTACAGTAGCTTGTGATGGGTTCAGAGATAAAAAGTATTTTGAATCCAGCCATATTTCCTGAGTGAGAAATACTGCTTTGAGTTTCTAGAGAAAGAGAATTCACCTGCCTGACTGAAAATGTTGCATGCTTTTGGAGCACACAGTTTGCTAGCAGACTGTAATATGGGAAATAAAGCACGTCTT
The DNA here is from genome assembly GCA_907165065.1 of Caprimulgus europaeus. Next base: position 207,925 of record OU015543.1, on the reverse strand, counting down.
GCCACGGCTGTGCTTGTGTCAAACCTGTCACTTGACCAGTTAAAAAATTGTCCTGCTTTGTGTTCTGTAATCAGTTAGATTTTTTTCCTTTCAGTTGCTTCAGTTTTGTTTTAAGAAACCTCTATACTGACAAAATATAATTATGTACATGCTATCCAAGTTGCATGGTAACATTTACGTTTGGGTGTGATTTTTTTTCTGACACTCCTGTTAACAGAACTCTCTTTGTTAAAAGGGCATTTCCCTCATTAAGTGAAACCTCTTCTCATTATACAAATTAGCAAATAGTTCTGAAGTGATCTGTTTTGTTTTTCCATCCTTAATTCTCCCTCCCCACAGATATCCATAGGACGAATTCCATAAAGAGCAATTTGCCCTTGAAAAAGCTCAAAAATGTGCTTCTAAGTGTTCAAAACCTGTGTACGTGAAAGTGATTTTTGCCACAGAAGTCTCTCAATATGCATTTCAGTGATACAGTTCTGCTCAATGATGTTAGTGTACCAAAGCCATGTTAAACAGTTGTTGTTTTTCTCCTAGAATCTACTAGCTGAAAATGACACAGCAAATGCATAACCTAAGTCTCCTCCAGACTAAAAAGAACAGCGTGCCATCCTCTCCAAACGCTGCAAAGCGGTTGTATCGGAACCTGTCGGAGAAGCTGAAGGGGACTCATACGTCCTTTGACGAAGCGTACTTCAGAGCTCGATCAGACCGGCTCAGTCTCCGTAAGACCTCAATGGTAAGCACTTGATATATATTGAATTGCCAGTTTACTGTCCTATTAATCTCCTTAGTCAAATTACTTTTAATCTATACAATTTTCGTCACCTCACTTTGTCTGTTCCCTAACCAATGCTATACATGCTTCCCAGACTTACCATTTATGATCCTATGTCAAAATAAAGTCTGACCTTCTTGAAGGCTGAAGAAAAGCTCCTTTACTCAAGTGATGATATTTTATTTTAGGAGTGAGGTCTTAACTTGACATTAATGTGACAAAACGTGCATAAGATATATTCACACAGGTGTTTCTCTTACAAGAAATCAAGAAAAAGTGTTTTGAGAAAACTGAGTTGACCTTAATACAAGTTCCCAGTTTTCCAAACAACAGAGCAAGTGGAACTTACATGCTGTGACAGATAAATGCAAGGTTGGTCATAGACTGCGGTGCCAATTAGTAGAGCAGACCATGGAAAAAGGATATCACACGTGAAGCAGTCTGGTCTTGGGTACCCTAGTCACAGAACACAGATGACCACTCTGGTGCCAGCACAGGAATGTATAGAAGCACCTGCTGGACTTGATACCCGCAAGTGCTTCTATTTATGCTAGTGCTGATGAAGTTACATAACCTCCAGCACATACATTTTGAAGAATAGACTGTGTTCCTGAAATAATAGCACAGTGTAAGTTCTGTGCATGTTCAATGCACAACAGAATTTTTATATTTGCTGGGGGAGAATGAGCTTACTGTTGATATTGCCAAAACAAAATAAATTCCCCTTTGCCATAAGTAGAAAGAACAGACACATCCTTCAACAACTTCTCTAAATTATTTTGAGGGAGAGTTGCTCTCCACTTTTGAAGAGCGATGACTCGTGACAGTGTCTGTGAATGTGCCAGGTGACACCTCTTAGAACCATTACTATGCTGCACTAAAGCAGATGCTTAGCTCAGTGCAGGATTAAACTCTGAATATGGTTGGGACAGATAATAAACATATTATGATTTATCAGAAGAAGCAGCACATTCTAGACTCACAAATCTTTAAGTATGAGATAAATTATAGGAATCAATTCAAGAATTGAAAATAACTTTAAAATCAATGCAATGATCCTATCCCCTCTGATCACTCCTTTCTCAAAATCAGAAGACCCGTGCATGCCCCATGGAAGAGCTAAGCTGAAGTGTAGCTCTCATGCACTGGAAAGTCAAGAGACTCTTGTCTCTCTCCTGTGAAGAAAGACTGTGACCTGAAGGAAGCAAGGGATCATGGCTCCTTCCTTTCAGCTCTGCCAGAGCCAATAGATTCTGTTTTACAGAAGGAGAAGCCTGAAACTCAAACAGGGCTTGATAGCTGGAGAACAGCCTTTGCATAGCAGCCAACAGCTGTGTGCTTGAGGCAGTGGATTTCCAGATGCTTTCAGTTTGTAGGGGTCACTTGAATTTGGGCCTCTAAGTGTGAACTGTGGGGAAAAGATTCTTTAGGTGAATTTTTAAGCCACTGTCTTTTCTTGCCCTTTTCTTTTCAACTGCAAGCTTCTAAGTGACTAAGCAAGTGAAAGGTAGGAGGGTAAACTAGTGCTGGGGACCATGCCAGAGCAGACTCACATGTGGACTGAATGAATGCCAGTCTGTTAGCATATCTTCTGACCAGTATTTCTCTAAATGCACACTTCAAATTACATATTCCTTCAAATATGGAGTTTTCTATCATACTTAACTTATAAGACAAGAAATGGCAAATGAGCAGAGCCCAGAGATAGAGGAGCAGAGTACTGCTTCTGAAGCTCAAGTCCTCTGCTATCCACAGAGCTAATTGCTTACAATCTCACTTCTCTCCCTTTTCAGTCCAGATCTGTCGGGGGGGAGTGCCTAGTCCATCAGCAATCACAGTTAGGCAAATCGATTTTACGTTTTTTTGGATGGCGGTTTAATGGGATATAGACTTTCTTGTGCTAACTTTGTTGCCCCCAGCCCACTACACTGTCATGGGGGTGACATAGCTTTTGTCACTGCTGACCTACACTGACCATAGGTACCTCTAGTTATTACCTGTCTAGGGGCTGAGCTGGTGTCCACAACAGTGAGTGAATAGACTCTCACTGAACTCAAAAGGCTTTGGATCCCATTCTGTCCATTCTGCCTGTTGTTTTCACAGTTTTCCCTAGAAATAAATAGCAAGGAAACCATCAGTGAAGGGGTGGAATTATGACAAGTCAAGTTGCTAGCTGATGTATTTTCTAATCATTGAGGTTTTGTGCTACAAAGCTAAGTCAATGACTAAAATCATGTCTCCAGACAAGCGAACAACATTTGTTAGACTTTGTTTTCTTTCAGCTTTGGCTAGTGAAGAGTTTTCTTTCCATTCTCTCTTGCTGTGCAACACTTTCCATTCAGCAGATTGTTGTCTTGCTGCAGACATAGCAATGTCCCAAAATAGTTTTATTCTTGAACTCATGTTTCTTGAACTCAAAACAAGTCTTTGCAGAAATGACTGTAACTTTTTTTTTCCAACTCCAGTAGCACATAGTGGACTTTTTCAGTCAAACCTAGAGCAAATATCTTGAAAGGAACACTTCATTTTAATTAAGCTACATAAGATTGCATTTCTAAACACTGCAGCACTGAATCACTTACTGGAACATGGTTATTACTTACTGCAAAGCAATACTGTAGTCCTTTTCAGTATATACATTTGTGCATCAGACTAACACCTAAATAAATTAATCACGTAGCACAGCTGTCTAGCTAACGATTAGAGGCTGCAGGACTGAGTCAAGGAAAAAGCAATGTGAAAATGGCCCCTAAACTTACCTGATCACTTGTAAATGTGGTTCAGTTTCTTTTTTAATTCAATGGTTTTGTCTTTTCAGAGCAGAAGAAAGTTATCGAGTAAATGTAAATGAAGGCAGAAATCAGAAGGGTCTTGTTAGGATTTGTGACAATACCAGCTGGACTAAAATGGAGCACATGGGTCTAGAGATACTATGTCTTACCCCTGTTTGAATTTCTTAGCCCTGGGCTGCAGATGTCTGAATAGCACTGCGATATTAGAGTGTCTTTTACATAGAATATGATCAGCTTTTTGCTGAAAACTACATAATCTTCAAATATATTTGTTGTCTTTATGAAAGCAAATAGTTAGGGGAGAGTTGATCAGGTGAAGCAGAATTTTTTTGTAGACTTGGAGAGCTGGGCTGGATTCAGACTTCCAAATGGGGAAATTTACTGGCGTGGCTGAAAATGTGGTAGATATTTTGCTGTCTTACCAGATTTATTTTTTTGACTGAAATAGATGTAGCATGGTTAGATGCACACTGCTGTGTGGACAAGGGATGCATACATGCCAAGTTAGAAAGGCCATATCACAGTTCCCATGTTTTTATACTTTGAAGTTATGAGACATGCCAACATATTTCAGCCTATTGCTTGTGTCTGAATTGTTCATTTGGAAAACCTGATATTTGCAATCTGGTCTCATAATTGTTTAGATTGGATGAAGTAGCTTATAAAATTCATGCTCTGTTTCTTGTTTAAATCAGTGCAGCTTTTTCAATCTGATTTCTAGTGAAATGAAGAAATAGAAATTTACTTTTATTATTTTTCCTTTTCAGGAAGCATTCTTGCCAAGAGATTAGCTGGTAAGAGTGTTTATGAGGAATTAACTTAAGCATGTGCTTAGATTCTGTTCAGCAAATTACTTTAGGCAAAATTTCACAAATACTTTAGGTATTTCATTTGGTGAGCAAAAGTCCAAAGATGCATTTTCAAAGGCACCTAGGCAGGTCTAAATCTTGATAACTAAATCAGAAAATAACAATTCAAATCAAATTTTTGAAAAGAATTCTTCAATAATCATTCAGATAGGTAAAATCTGTTGTTAAAGTGTGTGTATATATAATTGAAAAGGGCCAAATGCTTTTGTCAGCCATATCATTGGCTTAATTTCAGCTGTAATACTGAAATTAGCCATCTTTTTTTATTATTATTATGTAACAGGGTTTTTTTGTTTTTATGTAACAGAAGAAACTCTGGAGATGTAGTACAAGATTTATTGAGTTTCACACAGCATTGGAATTAAAACCAAATAATGCTATTGAGCACTCATAGTACCCTACAAATGCTAACTCATTTAACTTTTATGAATGTACATAAAGTCAATTAAAAGATAATTACTACTCTGATTTCAAAAAAGGGGAAAACCATATATGTATGTACCCAATGCTGCAGAAGTGGAAGTCTGAACCAAGATGTAGTTTCCTGTCCTAAGTGAGTACCACAAGCCTGTCATTGAGTAATATCATCAGCTGTACCCTTTTGTTCTGCTCTCAGACTGTTAGCAAGCATTTCCTAATGTGAACTTAACTAAAAGAAATTTAAACTACTGTAGTAATTCAGTTTACTTCAACCAATTCCCTTTGTAGTAAGCTCTTTATGAATATACTGTTAAATAAGTAGATTTTCCTAGCTGTGATCCGTTACAAGTGTAATATGATTTTGGTTGTTGTTTCATTGGATCAAAAAGCAGATGCTTCTGAAGCATAATTACCTTTTATTTCCATAAACAGTAGAGAGGAAGTTATAAGATCAGAATAAGAATTTGAAATGAGTGTAAACTGGGATGAAATTATTGCTTTTTAGAAAGTTGATACATATTTTTGGAGAATTGGTGATTACATTTTGCATTTCTAATAATTTACATGAAAAAACAGTCTATCAGTTCATAGTTCTGTATTCATAATAAGGATATTTGAAAGAGAAAAGTAGCATAGCTTTTTTCTTTTTCCTCTTTAGGTAGAAAATCAATGATCTATACATGTTAATTTTGAGTACATAGTACCATGACATACAACTGTTAAATGCATATCATTGGCTTAAGTGGGAGCTGATGACATTTAGCATGTATCAGAATCATACCATTAATTAAAATATTTTTTAATTAAAATAAAATTAATTAAAATTATTTTAATTTCTAGCCAGAGCAGTTCTCCCCACCAGAATAAGAGTAAGATTTCCAATTTCAGGGTGAGATGTTATATAAGCAAGACAGCAAATGAGTGGAGCTACTGGAATCAAAAGAAGTAATGCTGCATTGCAGTAAAAATTTCTGTCATTTTTAAGTTTTACCTTATAATAACAGAAATATGTGCTGGCCTCTTTTGTAAAGTTTTCTGGAGATGTGTCCTCTCTAATGACAGTGTATGTCCTTAAAGACAATTTTTTGCCTTGAACAGAGGGGTGGATAAAGAATTACAAATCTAGCTGCTTACCATTCAACTGTTCCTTTTTCTGAGATTTTTCTATTGCACTTAACACTGAAGTATGAGCTAAGTATTTGATAATGAAATCAAATCTGAATCTTACAATCTAGAGAAGAATCTGAAAACAAGAATTTGACATCATTATGATGAAGCACTTGTTTAAGAAGTGTCTTTTATTCTGCATGGAAATCTACAGGAAAAATATTTCTGTATCATGAGCTATCTTTTATGCTTAAGTGTGTAAAAGGTAGATTCCCAAGTCAGCACGACTCTCCTAGATTTGCTTTATTGCTGCATAGTTCATCTCATCTTTAGAAAGTCATCTGACTATTCCTCTTAAGAGGAAAAAAAACCTTTTGGGTTATTATGGCAAAGGGACACTGCAGAATCTTGGCAAATAATGTCATGACTGTAGGCTCCAGAAGGATGTTCTTACAACAGAAACCTGAAGACCATGCTACTCTCCTGCACCTGCTTCTCCTCAGGAAAATTAAGAAATGATAGGTTTCTTTGTGTTATACCATTCTTTTATCTCCTTTACATTGGTAAGAAAAAGGTTCAGTGGTTCTCCTTGGTTGAGAGTAGGTGCTGTGCATGTTCTTGGTTTTGGCTGCTTATGTTCTCGGCTCTTCAGACACATCACTTTCTGGACATGCAGAATGGACAACCAATTTTTTCAGTCTCATTTGTACTTTTTTATTTAAGGACTATACATTTCAAAGCTGCTTCTGGTTACAAGTTAAACGCAAAAATACGAATACCTAGAAATGACTGAAGTGTTGGAATTAACAGTACCTATTACTTGCTTGCTCTGGAGCTGTGGAGGTTTTTCTGCAAAACAGCCTGTTTGATTTGGATTTTGATCAGCTGAGTTTGTATACCCCAGGTTTTTACTTTAAATTTGGAGTTTGCAAAAGTTAGCAGTCCAAGACTCTGCCAAAATCATAGTCTTTCATCCACACTGAAAACATTATTGCTCAGATATAGTTTAATTACAGGACAGATGTATAAATAAGTATGGATTTGTTTTGTATGTGTTTGAATCTCTCTTGAATCTTTCCACATACCTGAAACAAGATCAAGCACATGAGTCCAGAGGAAGACCAAGCTCAGTTTTGCTGCAAAAAATCTCCATGTTTTTAGCTGAACCTAGGCTGGGGCTGGAGGATCAATATTTTATAGCAATCTCATAAAAAAAAAAAAAATCTCAATTTATTTTTAAAATACTGACATTTGAAAAGTTTTACTGAATTTCTGCTTTTACTGATACACAGAATTTCCAGTGCAATGAAGCTATGTTTGAAGCTGTAGAACAGCAAGACCTGGATGCTGTTCAGATTCTTCTTTATCAATACACGCTGGAGGAACTGGACCTGAACACACCAAACAGTGAGGGACTAACTCCTTTGGATATTGCCATTTTGACAAACAACGTCCCTATTGCTAGGACCCTTCTACATGTTGGGGCAAAGGAAAGCCCTCACTGTAAGTAAAGAACAGAAACTGAGTTGACTTGGATAATTGCCTGTAGGAGTTAAGGTTTGTTGCTTTTTGGCAAATTAATTACATTACACACAAAACTGACTGGTTTTATCATAAAGATTATTGTATCAGCAATAGCATCACAGTGCTGGAGGACATTTGCAGCAATATCTGCTTGTTGAATCCATGCTCTGTAGATCTTTTTGGTTTTCTATGTCAATACACCAACTGATGAATCAAGTGGAGCTTCTAATGTGCTTAACACTGGGGCAGCTGAGTTAATGTCAATACTGAGAAATAAATCTTTAAAAATATGGGAACAGGAACTGAGTGAGTGATTCAGAGTTCATCGTCTGAAATGGTGTTTGTCATCAAAAATGAAAGGACGATGGGTTGTCTAGACTTTGGTTTATTTTGATTATCCTTTTGATTTTGGCTATGTTGCCTTCAGGAGACAGGTTGTGTTAAAATCTATCCTTTCCATTACCACAGACTCCTCACTCCTAGTCTTCAAATAGCCTAAAATCCCGCTTAAATGAGAATTTTGAAGTTCTATAGAACCAGAGAAAAACTAAGCACAAAACAGACCTTTTCTCTTTACTGGAATACCAATATTGCTTATAACTACATATTGTAGTTATAAAACTATCCTTTGTATTCCTTCATGGGCATTTTTATGCACAATTTGTGGGTTAGAGGGTGACTTACCAACCCAATTAATCAACCATATACCATGACACAAACTCTGACGCCTTACTTGTGTCTAAAAATACACCAATGTATGCGAATTTGTTTTAAACTGTCAATGCCTATATTTAGGACATTCCCAGCAAGGCTATAATGAGACTGTGTTTGAGGGGTTCGGCCACTGCAGACTCTGCCATTAATTTGAAGTTAGTTAAATTAACAACATTTAGTGCTGGCATGTCAATCTCAGTGCTCCAGGAAATTACACCTTGAGGCTACTAACATTGCCAGTTTTTTCACTGGAGAGTGTGTGTGCATGTGCGTGTGTGTGTTGAGTTTTTTTGCCAGACCCTCAGTGTTGGTACACCTTTATTGCTTTTCTATGTCCACAGCACTTATATTATCATTTATTCTGGCCTCCTTTAACCTTCCCTGGAGATTTTTGCATAGTGTAGCTGCTCAGTGAAAAGAGTTTTTTAGTTTTATATTTATTTGTTTATTTTTCTGTCATGGTTCATGACTGAGGCTTTAAAAAAAAGTGTGACAGCATTTAGAGTACATGATTGACTGCTGAAGCAACATTCATTAACCATGACAAATCTAGAGGAAAACACAGTCTTGAGTGTTCTAAACAGCAGTAAAAAAGACTAAACTAATTTTTCATTGACCTCATCTGTAAATAAATGCAGTCTGATGGCGAGCAGGGGCAATCATAAATTAGTATTCATTTCCTGTAATTAATGCAAACATGCCTATGAACACAGAGAATATGAATATATAACCACCTCATTTCCATTTCAAAATATACCCACCAAATTTCCACTTCACTTATCTTGATTTTTAGTTTTTCTGATTGAGATAATGGATGAAGCATTCTCAGTAAAAAACAAACAATTGTTTGGTTTGCTGTTTTTTTGACTTAAGGGTTTACGGTTGCTACTTGAGAGGAAAATGCAAAAAGTTATTTTCAGCACTCAAAACAAAGGTTCACTGCATCTTTGTGTGTGGCTTCATTCTTGCAGAACTGATAGCAGTCACTTTCTGTTTTCTCTAGTCTTTCTGCTTTGCTTTCTGTACTTAACCAACCCTGTTAGAATGAAATCCATTCTGTTTGTGTGATCTCGGGGCTGTGAGAACATGATCCAGCACCCAGAACTTTCATTTCTCTTTGGTGGGCAGTTGAGCAAGACTTCTTCAGGCTGAGTGGGAGGGGAGGGGATTTCAAGGTAAAATTCTGACTCATCCCAATTTTGGGACAGGACACAAGTATCTCTTAATCTGATTGGAAGTGTGTACGACAGATGCACAAATCTGGGAGACCATAAGGCAGAGTAATTCCCCATTCCAAGTGTGCACAGAAAGCTTCCTACAGAGAAAATTCTTGCTCTTCCGCTATATCAGCCATAGTGATCCAGCTGAAATCTCATTATAGCCCCTAACCTCATGCTGAAGAAAAGAGGATCTGGAGGACAGGTAGCTTTCATCTGTATCACCTGGATTTCTGCCTGGAATAGGAAGAACAGCAGATAAAGCAATAGAAAGTAAAACTGTGATCTTAATTTCCACATGGAGCTCAGACTGTATAAATCTTAAAAAGGGACCTGTCATCTCTTAAACACAAAGTAAGTGAGATCATAGAGTACACCATTTGAAATATTAATTTAGTTGGGGAGGAGGCAAAGTCCACTGTGCTATCTTTTCAGTTACTCTTATTCATCACATACTCGTAGCTTGTCTTGGCTTATTCACGTGAACCCAAATAAAAACAATATGAAATTTTACAGTGGCTGATTGGACATGTTTCCAAGATCTAACAATTGTGGATCAGAATCTTGATTAAACAGAGCCAGATCCTTAGTGAGAACTTGAACCAATGCCAGTTCTCAATCACCTGAAGTTCTGGCACATAAAATCTCCTTTCTCAGTCCTGTTGTGCTATCAGATGTGTTGCATGCTTATTGTAGGCATGGATCCAGGAAAACGTATCACCTTTGACTTCCCAGTAAACAGAGTGTTCTATGGATACCAGCAGATTCCAGTAAACCTGGCCACATGTCTCTGATGTCCATATGAAGAATGATCAAAATTCAAGAAGGATGGCCTCAAGCCAGCTTCTGAAAACAAAATCTTAGAGACAAACGTTCTTCAACAACAACCTTTTGGATGTCAGAGGCATTGAGTAATTCTTTGCTCTCCTTCTGTGACTTTAAAGACCCCATGGCACTTTTCACGTTACTACGTAGAGCTGTTCTTAGACTCCACTAAGCTTCAATTGTGACGTTGTTATGAGAGATAGAAGGCAAAAATTACAATGAGAGATTCAGACTGGATAAATCAAACACCTTTTTCACTATAAAGACAGTAAAGCAGTGGAACAGGCTGCCTAGAGTGGTTGTAAAGCCTCCATCTTGGGAAGTTTTCAAGATCAGATCAGGTAATGCCCTCAGTAACTTGGTCTGACCTCATAGCTGACCCTATTTTGAACAAGAAGGTTGGACTAGAGAAAGTTCCTTCCAATCTGATTTGTCCCCTAATCCTAGGATTCCAGTTTAGGAATAACACATTTAAATGTGCAGACATCTTGGCTCATGTGGTGTTTTGATGTCAAAAACATGTCAGAGTCTTGGTCCTTTTTATGATGCAGTTTGATGTTTTCAGAAACGTCTACTGCTCCTGGCTTATGCAAGTGAATGATCAGTGCATCCTATGCAAGATCTGTGCTGTTCCTGAACATCAGGAATGTTAGGGAAATCTGAGAGCCTGGCTATCCCTACATAGCAATTCCCCATCGTTGCTACAAGTAGCTGCTTTTGCTAGGGCAATGTTTTTGTTAAATAGGAGCCTTTTAGATTAAGACTCTCTCAGAGCTCTTCTGCAAAAATACCAGACACAAGAGAAATGTTATTTTCTGTGATTTCAGAATTCTTTCTCTTGTACACTATTTCCTGCATATTGAACATCAGATCAGTGGTTGCATTTCTTTTCAGATTAAACACCCTTACAAGTCCCATTTTCTAAACTGCAAATAGTTTGAACAACTTCAGGCTAAGAGCAATTCTGAAAAGAGGGCTTGATTCACCACAATTCATGGTATAATCAAGGGGCTAGTTTAGTGTACTCTTGTGGTCTTGGGCTAAACTCCAACCTATTTTAGTTTGTACCCTATGCAATCTTTGTTTTCACCTTTATGTAGCATGCAACAATTGATACAGGCAATCTGAACTGCTAAACACCAAATTAAAATTATTCTGAGCACTGGAGAAAAGCAAAATCTCCACGTGTCAAACTGCTTGCTATCTGTCCAGTCTGTCAGAAGATGAATTTACATATTACATGGTCAAAACTGGGGCACAAGGAAAACGAGGAAAGAGATCCATTCTATACCAGCCATGCCCCTTAGGCACTAAGTGCTCATTCTGAAGTTTACCAATTAGATCTCTCTTCAATTGTAGATTTGTATATTGTATGAGTTTATAACCAGTATAACCTTCTTTTTTTTCTATGAAAGCTTATGATGTTATGGTGAAGTAGAGATTGAATAGAAACCAAATGCTTTATTATTTTAGTTTATTATTAATATTCTATATATGTGCAATTTCAGTCTAATTAAGACACTTTTAAGCATATGAGAAAGATTGGAAGATAAAATTTGCTCAATTTATTCATGTCATTAATCCCATTTAAGTGGCCAGATCCTTAAGTGTTATCAGCTGGCATGCTCTGATCCACTTGGTGACTGGAAGGCAGAGTGTTCAAGGATTTGACCTTACATGTTATACCAGAATGAGGAAGGCCAGAATTTTGTCACATAAATCCATCAAGTAATTACATTTCCCTTTTCTTGGTAGTTGTGAACATGGAAAGCAGGTCAGTGCATCTGAGTACATTGGTCCAGGAAGCACAGCAGCGAGTTACTGAATTGTCTGCACAAGTGATGAACGAAGACCTTGGTACAGACAACACTGAAAAAGAGAAGCAACTAAAAGCGTGGGAATGGAGATACAGGCTATACAAGCGCATGAAAGCAGGCTACGACCATGCCAGTAAGTAGGAGAAAGTCACAAAATTTGAGGCAAGAACTCTACAACTGAGAACGCTCTGGCTTTGTTGAGCCAAGACACTCTCACTAACTGATCCTTGCAGCACTGCTGTGAAGCAGACGAATGTTGGGGTGGGAAATCTGAAGCATATGACTAAATGGCCTTCCCGAGACTGAGAAGGAAGCTGTTAGAACAACAGAGGACCAAGTACCTGAGAGTAACAAGCACATAGCTCCTTTAGCAGTGGGCTGAGACAAGACCTTCACATTCTTGGTTCAGGATATAATGAATCTGTCCTGCTTATTTCTCTTTATTCCTGGATCTCATTTAATGTGCTCAGAGTTTAAAATAGGATGATTAGAAGAGAATTTATGAATAGGGAGTGAGAGATAGGGCAGTTGTCCTTTTTCTGTTGTAATTTGATTAAAAAAAAAAAATCTGTTTTAAAATAATAGAGTTGTCCTAAGCATTTAATCAAACAATGGAATTTCACTTTACATATAAAAATTGTGAAAACTTAATCTTATTTTTGGCATCCACATATAACATTTCATAAGCATAGTCCCAGATTGGGTCACTTTAAACAGTTGTACGAGTCTGTACCTGAAGCAAATGTGTATTTGGGCCCTTGGGAAGGAGTAAACAGGGCTGAATTGTTTCATGTGTAGATATTTCAGCTGTGTGCTATTCAATGAAATACCATCATTGCTATTGACATTTTTACAACCATCTGTATATAAATGTACTTACAAATAATTTTCTCAAATTTATTGTATTCTAATATTACTTCTCCAAGACAGATGTAGTACTTCTTGTATTAGATACTAAATACAGGAAATACAGCAGTAGTGTAAGTTAATATCACGATTTTTTAAATAAATCCCAGCAGTAAGTCATGACATTTTGTGTTTGATTTCTGAACTGAATCTGATTGATATTCTGTGAATTAAGCTTTTTTAACAACAACAAAAAAATCTTAGGCCTTAACTGACAACTGTGTTTTGGAACTACTACAATGAAACGTTTGTGGAATTTGCAATTTCTGAATCACAATAATGTAAAAATGTTTTCTGTTATTTGATAAATTTGAGTTTGTCAGTGAAACCATAAAGGTTTAATTAGTTCTTTGTGGCTTTGTCCTTTCTCTCTCCTCCTACCCACCCCAAGAGATTTATAGGGGCTTTTCATTGACATAATTAGCATGAATCTGTTTTTTTGGGTTACATATATGCAGGAAGATATTTTTAACCGAAAGGAGCCAAAAACCATGATATAAAAAATGGTGTCTACAGGATATTGTTGGCAGGGGCACTAATTAAAATGCTCAAAAGGCAGAGAACACAAACACCTACAACCCAAAGCTCACAATTGCAGGGTGATTTTCAGTGGGTTCTTTGAAGACTCAGAAACATTGTTTGAATAGGATTTGTTGTGCTGAAGAGCTGATGTTTTCTCTTCTCTCCCAGGAGCCCCTGAGGCGCCAACCAATGTCTGTCTCATGGTAACAAGCAGTACATCACTCACTGTCACCTTCCAAGAACCTCTGAGTGTCAACTCAGCTGTAGTGACCAAGTATAAAGGTACTGAATTTAGACATCTTTCATTTACCTTAACAATGTAGAAAGATTTGAGGGCAAAGTGACAAAGGTATTTATCTACAAGAGATTATATCATAATGCTAATAATTTTTAATTTAATTATTTTCCCAGTTATTAGCTGTAGAAGCGGAATTTTCTTAAAAGATTCCCCAAAGATAATTTTTCAATTTAAAAAAGAAAAATAAATGAACCAAAAGATTTCTTCATGAGTGCATTAAAGATGTTTGCTTTACTTACTGTGGTTAGGACATCAGCTCAGTGACTGGGTTGGGATGAGCAGTTATAAAACACAAGCTAATATTTGGTGCCTGTGGGCTCCTGAAACCATGAGTATCCTTGTAAATGCCAAACCCACACCACCATTCCTTAAAGGAATGCCTCTGGAAGCTGCAACTTTTGGCAGAGGCAGCATACAGCCCAACTAATTAACTATTCCAGGGCTGCCACATCATTCTTGGAAGAGCAATACCTTTGGGGTGGCACCAGTTAGTTGCAAAGTGGAATGAATAAGAAAATGTTTCCATCTGGATAGCGCTGTTGAATAGAAATGGTTTCAAAACTAAATTTCTGTTCCACAGGAAATTCCAACATTTTTGGAAAAAAAAAAGATAGAAGAAAAATTAGAAATTTTACAATTTCTTGTTTAAAGGAACTTCCAGGTTTTCTAAAACGTTTGGAGCAGAGCCTGAGTCCTTCTTCAGATCAAGGGACTGAAAAGTAGTGTTCTGGAGATCTGAGACCTTCTTTGCCAAGCCAAGAGGAGTCAGGGAGTGGGGATCCTGAAAGTGCTCTTAGTTATTTCCCACCTTGTTGCTCTTAATGTTTCCTTTTGTGTTTGTTTCTTTGTATTAATAATTAAAAACTAATTTGAGAGGTACATGAACCTTGGATTTCCATACACATACCAAGAACCATAGTGGCTGTGTTGTGGGACAGTCTATTTCACGTTTCCATGTGCAGATGTCACGGGGATTGCTTCAATAGGAGAGATTCAGAAAGCCCACATCCACTGAGGCTCCAATAGCTCATGGAGCTCTTGTGAAGATGGGGCATGCTGGTGCACAGGCTCCACTGGCATCAAGCACAAGCACCCAATGACTGCATTAATTTATTTTGGAAAAGGCAGATTCTCTCTTTCTTCTCCCCTGGCTTCTGGCCAGAGAGATTCCAGTCATCATTATCTACGCCCAAGAAAAAAAATTTCAACAATATAAGAAAAAAGCCCAACCTCCCAGACGTCTCTAAAGCCACCAAAGTGATTCTATTCCTGATGACCTCAGCCGAAGGGTAGATTACTGTATTGCGCCTAGTCAGCTGTGCAGTGCTGCAGGAAGTGTGATTTTCAAAAACATCAAAGCCCTTTAGAAGCCTAAATCTAATTTTCAGCAATGAGTTGTGCTGCCAGGACACTAAATTTCATTTAAGGGCTTCCCACTGCCTGATTTGCTTGTGAAAATGATACTTGGGCTCCCAAAACACTTGCGTTCTCTTGAAAACAGTCATCTATTCTTTGTGATCCACATGTTCTAAACAACCCTGAAATATTGTCCACACACTAATTATAAAGATTGTTGATATTTTCACAGTGAAACAAATTCCCAAATAGAATTTATTTTTTTAATAATTTTTCTAAAGAATGCAGTATTTTTTTCTGTCTTCATTTGGATAGAGTCTGTTTTTCACCATGTCAACTCTGTCCTCTTTTTGGTAAGCACAACAGTCAGAGAAATTTAATCCAACTTGACTTAACTTTCTAATCAGACTAGGTAGCATTGCAGTCATATTTTGAATTACCCTCACTGGTGATCATTTTATGCTCTATCAAGTTGACAGTTAGTTTTGCCAGAATGTTCTTTTTAAATCCTTTATCCCAGGAGACTCGCATATTTATGGTTAGATAAAAAGAAAGATCATTAGTAGCTCCTTTTGGTGACTTTCGGGAATTAATTAAGCACTGGTTGTAGAATTGTTTATTACATTATGGAGTGAGATTCTTTGTGCTAGTTTGAGGGGTCATAAAATGAACCTTTCAAATGATCAGTTGCAAGAATGATTAGAACCAGCTAGCAATTACTAGCCCTGAAAGAAGAGCTTGATAACATTGTGTGAGGATCTTTTTAGTCAGATACATAAATCTCCTATCCAGAAAACTGTCTAAGCATTTTGCTAATTCAGGCACAAAAATAAGCTTTTAGCATTTTTTTTTTCCTCAATACTTTACCATTTCTTTTTCTAAGCAAATTAAAATTCAGGAGCTTTTGCAACAATGTTTAGGGAATACCTGCTCATTAACAGAAACTAATAACATTCTTTTCCCTGGACCTGAACTATAGGGAATAAAAACTGACATCAATTTAGTTTAGTTCTCTAAAAACATTGAGAAACTGCCAATTCCTTTTTTCTGTGTCATCTTTTTTTTTTTTTTTTTTTTTTTAAACATATTTTTTCCAAAACTTTATTTGCCCAAATGTCATTTAGAAACTGGGCTTGGAACATTATCTAACTGTCTGCTATTTTCCTGTGTGTGATCTTTTCCCTTGTTAGCTGTATAACTTACAAATAATAATACAGGAGAATAATACTTTGCACTCACTCTCTAACCACTAAAACCATCTCACTTCATTAGGAGATTTAATTTTAACCACACACAGTGAATGGGTATTGACTTTGGTGTCCCAGCTGGATGGCAGTTCAGTGACTGCCTTCTGTTGAGCCATTGCTTTAAGGAGCCAGAATATTCTTTACTTCCTCTCCTGGATTGTTGGTTAATGTTGCAGGCACCATCCTAATGGCTCCCTTCAGTTTCCCTCCAGAGAAGGCTACAGCATGGTGGTGGCTGATATGAAATGATTCTTATATATTTTGTAACTTAGTAAAGTGTTTTGAGGCTGGAAGCAGACAGGCACGACATAAATCAATAGTAATAGTAATAATCTGCTCCATGCTAGAGAAAGATTCAAAGCCAGAGACACCTCACCCCAGCCAGTTTTAGGAAGGATGTGAAGCATCACTATAGTATTGAGAGGAAAAACCCATGCCCTTGACTAATCATGCCTTAAAGCCAAACTTCGCATCCCATCATGGAAGTACTTAAGACCTGCTTTACTTTTACATCTTTGAAAACATGATCAAAATGTTCCACACTAATATAGAAAATAACTTGCCACAGTCATAAGCTAGGGTGAGCCTTCTGTTTACACTCTCCTATTCTTACTGCATGATGTATTTTCATCCTAGAGCTACACTACTGTAACTATCTGGGTGCAAAAATTCCCAGCAGCAACATAATCCAGATAGGCACGGCTTGACTCCTCGAACAGTCCAAATAGAGCTGAGTAGGAGGTGCTTGTAGGGCTTTAAAGAACCATTGTCTTTCACTAATTAGCCTCTCTAGGGTTCACATGTCCCACACAACATGTACACATAAAGAAAGCAGGGGGTTTTTAAAGAACAAAATTATAAATAATGCGAAGTAATTTTGTTGCATTTATTTTCCATGTATTTTAAATCAAATTATTATTTTGCTTTTACGGTGAATAAGTACAGGTAAACCTCCTCTTATTGCATAATATTTTTCATACATTTCCCATCAGAAGTAGTCATAATAATGCTGTGATCCCCAACTACAGGATAAGGAAGAAAAATGGAAACAGTGCTGATCATTACCTACTGGCAAGGATCACTATACAATGGAAAATCTCCATTTATATTTTATTTACAATTTTAAAATAAACATCTATATCAACTTTTCAAGAAAAAATGAAACAGCTTGTATAACCAAAGTTTAGCTAATTTATTTAAGAGCCTGGAACTATTTATGTTTAAAGAGAGAGGAAGAGAGAAAAAAAATCTGAGTCATATTAGATGTAGCAAACAGAGCTGAACTTCTCTCTGTTTGGATGTAGCTGTGGAATTGGATGCCAAGTTATTTTCCAGATAGTGATGCTAAGCTGTCTAGGCCACTTTAACCTTTGTTACCTTTTTAGTTTGTTATTTTAGCAGAACATTTCATGTTTGTCAGGACTGACCAGCTGCCTTCTAGGATTTCTGTTAGATGGAGAGAAGATGATTTTATTTTCTATGTCAGTGTAGCTCTTAAAAAAAAATATTTTAAAAATCATCTTAGATCAGAAAAGAAGGAGTTACATCTTGCTTAAAATTTGACAAAAAGTTGCTCCCAGCCTCTGTTCTTTCCAGGCAATTTGTGGTTCCTTTCAGAATTTTTTGCATGAGGATAATTTAAATTGTCTTTTAATCATGGATTTTGTCCTAGCTAGATATGCAATAGCCACAGTATGTTGCTATTGCATGGCTGCATGAAATGAGTTGGTTAAAGGCAAGCGTCTTTGTTCAGGAGAGGCCAGTGCAATTTTGTGTTATCATTGGGAGTCTCAACTAAAGGATGAATGGAGCTGCCTTTTCATTAAGGGCCAGCACCTGAGATCATGGCATGAGGAAGCCTGTCAGGTTGGGCTTTTATGATATATGTTCTGTAGCAAAAAAAACCAAACCTGTATTTGGGTTTCCTAGTTGACATCTCACTTTGTCAATGGAAATTACTCATTGAAAATTTCATTGTGAGAAACCTCAATGTTTTTACAAAAACTATCTACAAATTTAGTGTGATTCTGCATGTTTTACTCTCAGAGTAATCCTTTCACAACCAAATAATCTTACAATTTTGCATGGGCATCTGCTTTTCCCTGTGAGCACATACAAATGGCATATACTATATTTTGTAATTATGTATTTGATTGTCTATCAATAGTTAACTTCTTGCATTTGATCAAGTTTGAATTTGTTCCATAGCAGGCTTCCTGCAATGATCCTTCTAGTATTGTACAGTGGGTTTGGCTCCAGGTAGATTAGGATAGTCTAATACCTAGAGCTTACACAAAGATTAAGTGTATGACATATATATATCATCTACAGCTTTTGTCCCCATTTTGATGGCAACTAACTGTTCATATAGCAGTGTCAGAGGAGAAAAGAGTAAGCCTGTGTTTTCTTTGATTTCTAGAGGAACTCTGGTTAGACTCTTGTAGAAGTCAATCTTAGGTATAATTTATATTTATTTAAATAAAAAAATTATGTTTAATATTAATATCTGTGCATCTTTCTACAGTAGTTGCTATGTCACTGCTCGATCCTGTTCCATTTTATAGTGGAATTCTGTAGCATTCTGCATTTGGCTTGATCTTGAAACCCTTTTCACTTATTATTCAAAGTTTCTTTGTATGTTTTTAAACTCATTCTTTCTTTCCCCAAAACAGTTCTTACTCCATAAAAAGGAAAGAGAATACATTTCTTTGTAAGATATTTGAATTTATCCTACTGAATAGGTGTGGTCTGATATTTTTTACAGTAGTTCATTTGTGGCATTTTATTAGGTCTCCTGGGTACTTTATTTGCACATTGCATTTTGGTAGCTAACAGGACTGTGCAATTTGACTTCTATTTTTATTTCTAGCAAGTACAGAAACGTATAAATGTTAAAGAAAACCTTTCTATTTCTAGGTCCTATCAATGTCTGTAGTATGCGTAGGACAACATAAAACTTAAGAACTTTTTTTTTTAAAGTTTGCTATGTATTTAAAACCACCTTTGAACATGGATCACGTAGTAAGTGATGGTGTAATTAAATAATGGAGTTGATCAGACCTCAGTTACTCAATTCAATCATTCTTTCCTCCTGCTTTATGTTTTAGAAGGATTTTGAACAGCAGCTCAAGATGAATGGCTGAGAGAATAGCCAGATATAGAGGCTCTGGTTTTGTCTGTCTTTGGTGTCTAAGAAAAAAAGGCTCATATCATGATGTTGCTGAATTTTAGACATTGCTTTACCTTTTACATTTGCTTTGATTTACTAAAAGTAATAAGTATTATAAATTATTTGCATGTGGCTAAGCGTTATAGCTTCCAGTTCATAGGTATTGCATAGAAAAGGTGAATTTCTTATAGTAAGTGGCAGGACTGGAACTCAAGACCTTCAGTTTCTGTCTTGAAGGGGGTTCCTGATTTAGCAGATCTTTTGATTCAGGGGTTTTGGAATGTTTCCTCACCACAGACCTAAACAACAAAATGTCTTCAAAGGGGTTCTGGCAGTTTCACTAGTCACCACTTTATCTGGAGTCTTCTCTGCTCCATCTTGGACTTTGCTGGAGCATTTACAAGCATAAAGGGTCTAAAACATACTCAGTTTGCCTCTCCAACCAGAACCAGAACCTGATACTGTTCCAGTAATTACATCTGACCCACAGAACTGATAAATGAATGTAAATTTGGAATCAGGCCTTTGGATCTGCTTGAAGCTCTTACCTCAGGTATTGAGCATAAATTGCAGGGTTTACTGTTTTCATGCATGACTGCCCAATGAGTTCACGCATGAACACCCAATAAGTTCATGCATGAGCACCCAATCATTTCATGCATGAGCACCCATTTAATTTACTCATGAACGCCCAGCTGGTTCACACATGAGCGCCCTGTTAACTCATGTCTGAGCACCCAGTGAGTTCACGTGTGAGC
This sequence comes from Caprimulgus europaeus, assembly GCA_907165065.1. The sequence continues at coordinate 187,606 of OU015543.1, read as the reverse complement.
ACCCACTTAGCTCATGTCTGAGTACTGTGTTGGGCAGATATGGCAGATTTCAGTAGCCAGGGGCTACAGGTGTGGGAGAAGGTCTGGAGATGCCAGGTACTAGTCACAACTGGCCTGGCTGGCTCTAGATGCGATGGAAAACCCCATCGCTGAGTGTAAGCCCTTGGTGGAGACAAGGGAGGCTGACAGTAGGAAAGGAGGAGGACAGGTGTTTGGCTTAAGCTGAGCATGGGAAAGGCAGTGGTAAGATGTTCACTTAAATCTTTAATTGCTTATGTTTTCTTTCTTCTCACTCTGAATGACTGATTAGAAGTTTGTGTTAATTGGCAATAAATTAAACTAAGTAAAAATTCCCCAAATCAAGACAGTTTTGCCTGCAACACCGGGCTGCAGTGCTAGGGTAAGCTAAAAGCTCTTTAAGTTACTGTAGGGATTAGTTTATAAAGAAATAAAAGTATTAAATATAATTAACATCCATGCAGCTAAGTCTCTCTTTAAAAATACATTACAGGAGAGCCAGAGGAAAAGCAGTGGAATCCCATTAAACAGATTACTTGAATTAGGGTTTGTGTATTTACTTTGTTAACAGTGCTGTGCAGTGTCCTGCTTTGTCTCGTACATTGTGATAGATTACTTTTTTATTTGCATTTTCCCAACTGCTCATTATTAATTAGACATTAATGTATTATGTTTATGGAAGAAGCTGAGTCTAATCCATGCATGCTCCACACAAATGAGTAGTCCTTACGTTCATAAACTTCCCCACAGGCTTTGGTTTCACAGATTATATGAGTAAAACATACCCAGTGGGAGTGGAAATTCACAGAATCGGAGCCAAGCCTGTTATACCTTTGTAGATTGTGAAGCCTTTGCATAAGAATCCTATTCATTCTCCAATCCTTTTTCATGGTTCTAACATGTATTTTCTCCCACTTTTCCTTCCACAGACAGAGTGAGATGTGTTTGTCGTTGCAGGGCTGAGACACAAATCTTGGCTGTTATTATAATCCATTGTAGCTTTTTAACCACTGGCCCACGGTGGAAGGCAATATGCACCCATGTGGCACGCTTTCTTATTATTTTAAAATGTTAGTAAGAAATGTCATTTTCACTAACAGAAAGGAAAGAAGTTCCTCCTTGTACTGGAACAGCTGACCTTATTACAAACAGATAAAGAATTGTTAGTACTTAGAAAACTGTAATCAAATACTTGAGAGAAAACAGTCAATATTTTATTTATTTTCTCTTGGTGCGAATTTTATTACAATGCAATAGAAATAATATCTTATAAATCATTTATATAATGTAGATTTGCTATAAGATGACCATGATCAAGCAAAGATATGTCTTTGGCACCCAGACTGCTGTCATAATGATTCCCATAAACATCAAGACATAAAAAATAGTATTCTGGCCTGAGTCAAAGGAACATCCAGAAACAGGGCCACAAGAAAGGTTATTTAACATCATCAGTTATCATTGGCAGGCGTAAAAGATAAAGGAGCCCACAGCTGTTTGGGAAGAAGCTTTACAGCAAATAAAGTTGGTTTTGGTTTTTTTTTAAAGTCTTTGAAACAAGTATTGTGAACCTTTATAGCTGTGGAAGTTTCAAATGGAGATATACTTTCTAAGAATAGTTTAGGAATGCTCTTCTTGGTATTCTTCTTGGTACTTTTTTGACTGGTGTTCTGATGAGAGGCCCTTAAACCCACCTGTAGCTTCTTCAAACTAGAACACGGCAGTGCGTTAGTTCGGGCAGAGACAGTGCTGTGTTTATTTGCATCTTTTTCATTCCTCTTCATTCTTACTGATGTTTCTACTGACCCAGTACAAAGAGCCTTGAACAAGTTTACAGAAATAACTGAAATAATAGGTAAGATCCAAAATAATGAACATTACTATTTAGAGCAGTTAGGAGCTCAGGTTTTAATTTAAGTAGTACCTAGAAATTCTAGTCCCAGGTCATGACTACACTGTTTTAGCTTCTGTGTTTGCACAGCAATATGCCTAAATCCCTTAGGCACTGTAGTAAATCCCAGTTAGAGTCCCTAAACAAAGAAAAATTCACCTGTCCCTTTTGTAAATGCTGTGGCTCAAATCATATTGTCCCTGTCTAGGTTCTTATTGAGAAGCATGCAACCAATTCCAGACATTCTAGATCAGTGTGTGTTTATGGATGGATTATACCCTTCATACAAAAAAAAACAAATCCATGGGAACAAATACAAACTCCTCAGTGCCAAACATTTGTTTTTTTCCTAATGGAAGCACTATGCCGGGATCCCTGTAAGTACTCCCTACAGCTGGTATGACTTGTCTCTCTCCTGTCATTCTTTGGAGAATTTCCAAACATGAGAGAGGCATGAACAGAGCCTGAACCCAAATCTGCAGAAGTTGGTTCCTTTCTTCATTGAGGCTGGAAAGAACAGTTCAAGGTAGCTGAACTGGTGATGCTGTCTACACCAACAGATTTCTGCTTTTCACTGGTGTTTGATTCACTTGTGTTACACTTCTGAATATTTGGTTAGCTACTTCACCCTGATTTTATTCATGTGAATGGCAATATCAAATATCCTAAAAACAAGCTGCTAAGACATTATGATTTTAAATCATTAAAATTTTGTGAAGATCAGCAGGCAGAAAAAGATGGTGTGAAGTGGTTTCTGGTGTTAGTGCTCTCTTTCAGTTTTACATTTCAAAGGCTATTGAACAATTCAGTTATTTGTTTGGAGGCTCTTGGAAATGCAGGCTAAGATCACCATGTCCTTCAGTCTAGGCCCTGGACCTTGGGAGGAAGGGAAGGAGAAAGGATCCTTGCCACTTATGTCTGAGTTAAAAGTCATAGTGGCACAATACTTTGCCCAAGGTGACACAGCAAATCAGTAGCAAATGCAAGAATAAAACCCAGAATCCCAGCTCAGTGCACTATTCTGTAGACCCCATCAACTTAGCAACAGAACTCATGTCCCTTGGTCTAATTAACCTACTCAGCAATTCAGTGAGTAATTTAAGTGCAAGCAAAAACAAATGCCAAGAGAAGTGACAAATTCTACTGTGGCTCGGGCGATTTCCTTGACTCAGGAGAAGGTGCTTTCCTGAGTGAACCTACTATAGGGTCAGGAGGTGTTTTGTGCCTTTGCTTTGTCTCTTGTCTGTCTGTCAGTCTCTCTGATAAGCTGTTTCAGTAGTGCTCAGTATAACAGAAAGATAGCTGGTAGAAAAGAAACAGGTGAAAATAAACTTCTCCCTTTATTTTAAAGTACATGAATTGAGTATTAAAAAAAAAACCCAAAAAACCCCAACTTGGCCACAAGAAGTAGGTTACATAACTCAAGCCAGTCTAAAATTATGTGCCAGCAATTTACATGAGTTTTATGTAACTGTTTATACTGCTGTTTATTTAAAAATTACTACTTATCTTGGCGACCGCAGCAACACATCGTGCATTTGCTAGCTCTGGAATACAGGGCACCTTCATTAAAACACATAGTCACCAATATATTAAACACACAAAACCCCTGCTCTGACATAACGTGAAGTGTCAGATGGAAAGCCGCAACAGCGAAGACATTCAGCGTTTGCGACAAAGCAGGCCTTTGGGGTGTTCAGAACAGGACTGGAACATGCTCCATCCTTAATTCACCCAACGGCTTTCAGGTCCTTCACAGCACAGTTGGTACAGCCTACAAGACCAGCTCTTGTTCCTGGGCTCTTATAAAGGACCCTCTTCATCTTCAGGTTTTTATACCTGAGCATTTTTATATGCAGCTTTTAAAGTGCTGAACTTAGCTAGCCTTTTGTTCTTTCTTAAAGTCACAAGTACTTTAGAGTTACACAAAGGGTTCATATTTTTTGTTTGCTACCAGAGTAGTCTCTCCTAGCACTGTCTCTCAGAAAGTAGGCAAAGATTTAGCAAAATCTACATGATGGGTTGGTCATTGCACAAAGTCACAAGGGTAAGACCATGGAAGTGCAGCTTTACATTGGTACCAGAAAGAGCTGTATATATCCCACAAAGACAGAAGGTGTGAGCAGCACTGGCCTCATAAATGTAATGTAATATATGTAGTATAGGTCATAAGAGTTTGTCCCTTGTTGTTTTGGGGCCGACTAAGAGGACAAGATGCTCTACCTCGCCTGCCTTCATTTTCCCACTTATAATATAGGGACACTGGTACACACACCCTTCTAAAATTTTTTAAACCAAATGAATGAGTGTAGTAGAGTATTATGTACTATTTTAAGACAAGCATTATGGTGGAAAGCTGAAATCTGGTAATGTATAACGGGAGATATAAATTTAATAAGTGATAAATTACTTCAGTTGACTTGCATTTCTTTAAAACTATATCGTGTTATCTTCTTCTCACTTGAATCAGTAAAATCATGGAGAAAAAGGTTTGTTAAAACCAACATTAAGCAAAAGATTCCAAAATTTGTTAAGAGTTTCTTTATGACAGCTATCATGAGTCAGAGAATGACATTCTGTCAAAAATAGCAGTTCTTCAGTGTTTCCTGTTGATATGTTTTCAGTAGTACTTTGAAATAAGGGGAAGAAGGTGGCACTATTCCAACACAGCTGTTCAAAAAATATTTATTTTTCAGTTATGGAAATTTTTATTGAGACTAGAGGACAGAGTTTTTTTCCAAATGTGACATTCTTAAATATATATATATTTGAAAATTGAATTTTGAGTAATTTTGTATATACCATCTTGTTATGTAAAAATCCTGTAAAAGAGAGGTTCTCAATCATAATGATAACCATAACCTGATCCACAAGCTAATACCATATTCCCATGTTTTCAATTTCATGGGTCTCAGACACCACAGGGTAAGCTAAAAAATAAGTGCAAAACGCTGGCATTCCTTGGCTGATAATGAGAAGCACAGCTGAGCCTCAGCCTAGCAGCCAGGGAAGACTCGGCTGGTTGAGGGGGTCAGAGTGATACACAGCTCTCCCCGGTACCTCGTTAAAGGACTAGAGACTTGGTCACTCTCCCTAGTGAGTAGATGTCCTGCAAGGAACTGGGAGGTCACAGCATCACCCAGCAAGTGGATGAGGTGATTTGCACATGGGGTTTCACTAAGAAAGCGAGTTGTGGCAACAGTTTGTGATTTATTCTTTCAAAACCCACTTCCTCACCTGTTCCTGAGATGGCTTTAAAGGCAAAGTCATCTTTTTCTGCACTTGGTAACTCAGCTTCTTTCTCTGAACTCGGTGGTCCTTCATTATTTCTGAGAACAAACTGCCATGCTGTTGCTAGTCATAATACTGATACAGTGATGTTCCTGCTCTACACGTGCTTGCAAAGGTGTAGGCTTACAATCTCGTTTAGATTAAGGCAGTTAATTCCTCTTCAGGCAGTGTGTTAGGATGTCTAAATATTAGGAGCACTTTTGTAAATGCCAGAATGCAAGTGGAAGGGTTGAGAAGGAGACCGACATCAAGAATAGGGCTGCGATGGGTGTCTGTGTCAGCTACCCGAGTTTAAATATGCCTCTTGAACTGCCAGCTGATGTTTAGGCTCTCAGTCCATAGAACAACTAAAAATTTGAGTAACTCAAAACCAGCTTAAAGCCATTTATTTCACTCTTGGCTTTTGTTTTGTGCTGCTTGAAGCACAATGTTACCACTGCCCGTCATGCTGAGAGGCACTGTCAGTCATGCCTGGGGATGTCAGTGAAGACAGGACTTGTTGGCAGAACCTGTCTTGAGTTAGAATATCTTGTTTTACATGAACCTTTGAAAGAAAAATGGTATCTGAAGTGACTGCAAGCCTGTTGATAACATGTTCAGCAGTTCAAACAAGACTTTTCCAATTTATCCTTCTGGAAAATAGACAACATGGCTAAATTTGCAACAATGTCCTCAATGATTTAATACAGAGAAAATCATGGCTTACAGTGGAAAATCTGACAGGCCATTAAGCTCAATATTACATGTAAGCATGCCTATAATTAAGTTGTCAACAAAAACATACAAGACAGTACAGTAACAGTCTCGACATTTTCATTCTGATGTACAGAGATAGCTTTTACTAAAGGTGGCAGTAATTAGGTATTTAAAACCCATGGAAAACTAGGAAAGCATACACTGAAGGAAAATCAATATCCTTTTCATTGCAGCAATACAAAAATATTGCAGAACATGCTGTGCATTATCTGACTGCAACCACAGAAAAGGAGCAATTAGGAAAGAAAGAAAAAATGAGTTGTGCTATTGATACTTGGCTATCTTAGAAAAATGCATTGGCAGTTAAATGTTGTATATGCTAAGCAAAAAATTCTGTGAAGCCTATTTCTTTTAATGTGAAAAAGCTAGTATGACACAGCCAGAAGATGCAAATTCCACATACTGAAATTAAAATATCTGTACCCTCTGACCTGTTCTAAAATACTGACTTCAATACTACTAAATATGCAAATAAAGTATATATAAACCATTTTGTGAATCTTAAAGGGAAAGCTTTGCATTGAATCTTCTAGTTTAGTGTAAATACAGAAAATTGATGCGATTTTCCCATGTCTACAGTAGACTCGTTTCACTACGTTTTTGATAAATTTTCCTGGAAGTTTGAGTCTGAAGGTACAACATCCTAAATCCTAGAGGTATGACCCTGGGATTAACTTTAACTCTAATCATGGTACCTGTCATTACTAAAGTATAATTTAAAAAGAAGAGACTGTTTTCCTGCTTGGAGCCATCAGTTCCCCACTTACATAAATTCCTTTTTTAAAATCCTCTAGTAGTTTTTCATGGTCTGTTTGATGCAATTTTGCATGCACATTCATTTTTGCAAGTACTGAGGAAGAGTACTGACAGCAAGACTAATTTCCCTTAAGCAGGAATATTAGTCGTCTGCACCAGTTGATGGGAGCACTTCGGTGAAGGTACCCATTGTAATGTAGGCTGCAGGACAGGTTGGGAGGAATGTGTCAGCCCAGCACCACTTCAAAAGTGAACAACTCAATAGGTCCTTGTGGAGCTCTGTAATTTCAGTGACCACAGCAGGATCAGGCTTGGACAAGAGAGCCAGAACCCACTGAAACCAAGGAAGAGACTCTAATGAGCGTCAGCTCTAGTCCAAGGAGGATATTTCTATATAAATTAACCAAGGCTAGGTGACAAGAGTTTTGTGGTCCTGTGGAGCCCAAAGGACTCTCTGCCCATGCCTACCAATGCAGATCCAATCGCAAAACAGCACTTTTTGTTGGTTTGGATGTATAAACTGCCAAATGCCATTAGCAGGTCCAAATCTTCTACCTACTCTTTTCTATTACTTCTTTTTCTTTAAAGGGAAATTGTTTAAATGAGACAAATGTTGACTGAATGTGATTTGTATTGGAGTGTATTTTTAAGCATGCTTTCCTGAAAAGCTTTTGGGCAATACTTTGCTTTTGTCTTTCATATACAGAGGTATAACTTAATTATTGTGTGAAGTTTTGCTAAATGTTATTGTTAAACATGCCTTTTAGTATCCACATGGAATGGGAAACTTCTAGGAGAAAAGTTAACCTGTGAGTGATTCAGGTACTTTAATTGCTTTGCTTAGATTGGTATCTGATTTGATTTTCTCTTGCTATTTGTTTTCTAGTGGAATGGAGCTCTTCAGAAGACTTTTCCCCTTTGATTGGTGAAATAATTTTGGATAATCTTCAGTCTTTGAGATGTACCATCACAGGTCTCAGAACAGTAAGTGACAAATGACTCGTTTAGATCTTGATGCCACTGCTGCTCCAGTGATACAAAGGCACTGATAATTTGCATCCATGCCCGTTGATAATAACTGTACAGTGCCTTTTTTCTAGCAACATTCCAGTCATTAAGCATATTATGCCTGGTATCCATAATCCAGAAGTCACAAAGGAATAGACAGACAGCATGAACTGTTTTATAAGTTGTCATACTTAGAGGAGATCAAAAAAGACTGAAATGAAAGCTTCTGTTTTCTGCATCTCATTATAATCTCAGTGAAGAGCAAAGTCTCATGAAAGATCTAGTCCTGACTCTGATGACCAATAGCTAAAGTAACATTTCTTTCTCTTCTTCGAGGAACACACATGTTGATGACAATTGTTTTCAATTTTTTTTATTTACTTTTGTATTAGTGTTTTACACTGATAGGAACTGGGTCAGTGATGGAGCAAACTGGTGAATATTCATATGGATTCTTAAGCAAAATAATTTTAACCATATGTCTGAAAGTCTTTTTCCTACAGGCTGCTCTGGACGATTTGTGCAAGCAAATTTTGATTCACAAAATACTTGATTGGAAGAGAGCTTGCTCAAAGTACAACTGTTTCCACTGGAAACACCATCAGAGGGTCCCAATCCAGCATCCACTGAGCTGGAGCCTTTCCACTGAATTCACTGCACACTGAATCAGGCCTACAAAGTTATAGGAGAGGCAGGCATATATGTGAGCCTTGCCAGTGCCCTGAAACATGGGCTCTCAAAATGAGAGAATTTAGTTTAAAGAATAAGCAATGGGCAAAGTGTAAAATCCTCTACATAAAACAAAAAAAAAAAAAGTTTTTTGTAGCCTTCTATCTGAAGAAATCTCTGATTTAAAGCACAATGGCTGAGCCACAATATGCATTTACTCTGTTTCTCATTTTCTAACAACAAAAGTGTTACTGTTTTTAAGTTAAAATCAAGCAAGCTTGCACAGTCACTTTCATAGGCATGTTAAGAACAGTGCTTTCTGTGTTTTTCCATATACATTATATTTAAATTAAAAGTTAGAATTTCAGAAATGCTCTCCATCAGTCTAGATTTATGCATCAAAATCAGTTATAAAGGTCTGATTGATTTTGGTGGAAGCCAAACAAAGCTTCTTCCATTACTCTGCTAGTAGAGAGACTGTTAAATATAACAGGAAAAAGTGGAGTCCCTATTCCTGACCTCTGATTTCCCAGGGTTTGGCTTTGGTAGAAGAGATTGTAGTTTGTCGGTTGGAATTGATGTGTTCTGTTAACTCTCAGCAGATCACCTGTCCTGAGCTCTTTGTACTATGTTTCCATCTGTCATGGTGCATCAGTTGATGCCACTGAAAGCTATTTAGGTTTTCCAAAGAAAACATCTTGGGGAGGGACTGCTCTCCAGTAATTACAACCAAGATTTTGAGTCAAGCGATAGTTTTGACTATAGTTGTTTCCATTTGCAGGGTCAGAGGTATTATGTGCATGTTTCAGCATACAACATGAGAGGATGGGGACCTCCACGCAAATCTACTCCTGCATGTGCTTCTCCTTCAAGTAGGTTGAGTTTGTCTACTGTCCTAGTTTGATTAGTGATGTTGCTTTGTAAGAATTTCTCCCACTTCAAAGAACAGAAAAAGACAAATATTCTGGAGTCCATTATTTAATTGTCATGTCATCTAGGAGTGAAATAAATACATTTTAAAAACTCAACTCCTTTGACCCCCCAGAAATAAGCAAAATAATCATATGTGTATGTTTATTTGTCTTATCTTTTATTCTTCTCCAGTCCTTTGACAGAACATTGTCATCTAGTCACTAACACCTAAGAAAAATGAGAAATATTTTGACCTTCATTTAATAGAGTTCTGCTATATGGACCCTCATTTGTCAGTACATGAATGGATTGAAACCTGAATCTGAACTACTAAAACCAAAATACTTACATTTATCATACGTAATTTTGTATTCTGCCGTGTACCTACTCTCCATAGTCATGATGGAGAGAGTTGGATAAATGAGGCTCTTGCAGTACTATTATCCCATTTTGCTTCAATTTTGCTCTTGTTTACCCCAGAATAAAACCAGAACAAGGCTAAAGAAATATTCTGCTTAAGAACAAAAATGTGCTGCAATTGTGGAACAAAATTCTGCTCTTGGCTATGCGGATAGCTCACTATTATGGAGTTGTTTTGACTAACTTAGTGACATGCAATTACCTTGACTATATCCAGATATAACTACACAGGATCTGGCCCCACAAACCAAAAATTTACATCAGCTGAGAAACAGACTCTTTTACAGTAGCTGCTAGTTATTAAGCTAATTATCCCCGAAGACCAGGGCACTCCTGGCAACGTAGGTGGCATTTAAGACTGTAGCTTTCTACAATACAAATTTTTTCTTTGAGCATACTGCATTGTCTTCTATTGCTTGTCCACTGTTATTAACCTTCTGAAATCTGACAAGATGTACCAGTTCCAAAGCTTTGGGATGTAAGGGTAGTTTTCCTGCAGATTTCAGTGGATCAACACAAAAACTATGCAGAGAATTAAGTTCATTTTCCATGTTTAGTGTCTCAGGGATTCCGGGCTTTAGAGTAGCAGAAAGTCCTAGACTTGCTGGCATTAGGGCCATGTTGTCATGTGCAGCTGCTCAGAACTCAGTGAAGTCCCTGCTTCCAGCAAGGAGAGCAGTACCACCCATGGGAGTACTACTGAAGTGCCTGGGACAATCACTGTGGGGGTGTTTCTCTGAAAGGCAGCCAAGGTAACAAAGGAGTCTTCTCCTATTTTCCTGTAGGAGAGCAGGAGCATTGCTTGATATATATGGGATTTTTTTGTGAGATTATGGCAGAGAAATGTTTCATCATGTATGTTTTCTTTGTTGGTGAACACAGAAGCATTAGGCAAACTCAGCTCACTGAATACAGACAGCTGGCAAGAATGTGGTATTTTCATTAATTATCCTCAGTGACGCATGCTTAAGCTTTACAGCAAGCGAGACCGTAAGAGCCTAAATGTAAATTCGTTCATTAAGGAATACTAACATCAGAATTTTAGCTTGAGAGACAAGATGCTATTTACTGCTGCAGTTACTGGGAGCAGAGCTTCTTTATCCATGTGACTGCCTTCACCACTGTTTTTTAAAACTAGTAGATTTGTGCTTGGCAAGAAAGCAGCAACCTGAAATTACACCAGGGTTGCATAACAAAATATGGCCCTAAGCTAAAAATTAAATGCGACTACATTAATACTCTACCAAGTTGTCTGTGACGGCAGCCAGAAGAATATGCAAGGGAAATGAAAGCTTCAGGGCTTAAGCCTGATCCATTCCAATTTTAGAGCATCAAAGGTTAGCGACATCCTTGGAGATGCATCTGTGTAGCATGACAGTGAATGCTTGCCACTGTCCTCCTGTTTCCCCCACATATACTGTAGCAGCCCAGAAACTGGTGGCCAGTGTTGTGCAGCTGATCTGTGAAATCATCGTAGATAGTAACATTTCTAGGCTTATTCATTAGCATGTGAGTGATGGACAATCAAGGCTGGTTTGATTTCCATGTCATTTTTAAGGTAGTCAGCAATCTGGAGGCTCAAAAAGTTTGGAAGCCAGTGCGATAGAGAAATCATGAGATTGTTTGAAACTCTAGCAGCTTGATGACACCACAGCACTTTGAGTTTGGTGAGTTCCAGTTGGTTCCTCTTGGCCTCTCATAGGAGATTTAACAACTGGCCTCCCCACACAGAGCTATAAATGCAGCTGGCCCTTGATTTCTGCAATAACATACAATATGCAGCAGAGCCACTCTGCAGCTGTTAAAACTGCCCACAGGCTACAAGGATAGTAAGTGTCTTCTCCTTCCACCCTTTCATGGGAGCTGCTCTACTAAATGGCAACAAGTACATATTTATATCCCTGGCATAGTGAGCCCATTGGAAGGAATGCTTGACTCCAAAATTGCACTAGAAACTAGATCTGTGTATTTAGTGAGTGAGCAAACTGTTAGTGTCTGTGAATACATACATGGCCTCTATGCTAGCAAGATAGAAGCATGTCTCCCTTGCAAACAGATCTCTTAATACTTTGATCTACCATTGCTTTGAGTCAGGAAACTGGTGCAAGACTTTTTTCTCATTATAATGAAAGTATAAAAGTAGTCAAGTCTGGAATTAAAGAGCTCCTCTCTGATACACACAGTCTCATCCTCCTATTTGTGATGAGATTGTCTGGTTTTTAAAATCAAGACTGAGCTTGTAGCTAGCAGCAAATGAGTGAAAACAAAGTCTCATAGGCTGAAGGTCCCTGGGACAGAAACCGCAGCTTCTTGCCTCACGAGTGCAGTGCTGAGCAGACCATAGGCTCTAGGGCAGGAATTGCCAGCGTTTGTTCAGGCCTCTGATGGGAACAGATTCTCAGAAGTGATTTTACTCAGCACATGTTTCTCTGGCTACAGAGCTAGCGGTGGGTGTAGGAAGATGTTCATTCTCTGCTTTGCAGAGAGATCTTAGTGAGGTACTGAGAGTGTCAGTACGGCACAGGCTGAGAGCAGCTCTGACACTGCAGTAGCAGAGGCCATTTATGTACTGGAGAGAAATAGCCATTGTCTAGTCAGTCACTACAGGAGCTTCTAGGAGCTGATTGCGAGCTCTTTGTTAATAATCATTATGATTAATTACCTAGCTGGCACAAGATAAAGGAAACTTATTGTACCAGTAACAACAGCAGACTTAAAAACAATTGCCATTTTTTCCTGTGTGCCCAGATGTAAAATCCCTCTAAATCCAAGAAATATAAGAGGTAAGAAAATATTTTAAGACCTTCTCCTGCTCCTTTGTGTTTCATTTCTGTTTATTTCCTTTGTTCAATAGACTGGAAAGACTGCAGTGGAAGAGAACCTCGGCACAGGGGACACACTGAGGCCCTGGAACGTCTCCTTCAGCAGGTTCGAGCAGCTCATCAGCATTATAATTGCAGAGGTAAGGATAAATATCTATGTGGTAGGGCACCAGCTGAAGCCTCTGTGGCGCCTGTAATTTTAGCAGTTTCCTAACTAGGTCATACCTTCTCATTCATCAGGAAAATAAAGATATTAATATTGGTCCATCTGGAATCACTTTAGCACACTATCTTGCTCTTAACCCTTGAAATTAGTTGGATGAAGACATCTGAAAGCTAGAATGCACACAAGCACAGACACACCCTTTCTCCCTCTGTACCTTACACACCTATTGATTTGTTTTTTCCTACAAATTAATTTCACACAGGATTCCACTAAAATGTTTCAAGAAGCTCTCTTTGATTTTTTCATATAAAGAAATACTTCAGAGAGTTAACAACTGTTTTGGATCAAAAGAGGGGACTTGGCTGCCTCCAAATGGAAGACACTAAGTACTCTAGTAGGTGAGATGCCAATCTATAATGAAAAATACTTGCACAATGCAGTGGGAAGATAAGATTGCTACATTTTCAAACAGAATGGATCAAAACTAGGAGAGAGTTCGAATCTCAGCCAGCTCTTTGCTCCTCATTCATGAGAAACAGACTGTGCCTTTAATAGCTCAAGAGCCAAGACAACAGCTTGGCATTCTTTTTAAAGCATATATAAAAACTCCTGTTCTATATGGGTTGTTGAAAAGTACTATTTATTTTCTTAAAATAAAATTCTAACTGGAATAATGCTTCATTGCAAAGGAACTTATTTTAAACTGAAAAGTTGAACTACCATCAAGTTTTCATTTTTCTTCACCTAGTATGACTGTTATGTCAAGCTGCATCAATTGATTTAAAATCACAGAAATACTTAGGGCTAAAATCATCTGGCTAAAATGGAAAGATGTGGCCTTTGTTCTTTGTGTGCAAATATGTCACTATCACCATGATCCACAGTCTGCCACAACCCATTGTAACCATAGCAACTTAAACTATTCAGCTATGTTGCTTGGAAAGGGAAAGGAGATAACACAAGAAAATGTTATTTTTCTAATTAAAATTCATACAAGCATTATCACTTGCAGGTGGTCTTGGTACTGAAAATACAGATTATGTATTCTATGTCTTACATAGCTTTTTCATGCTCTTAAAGAAGTCTTTTTTTCCATGGTACAGTTTTTCATTTCTGAAGTTACTGCATATCTCAGGTCTTACAGGCCACCTTCCTAGTCAACAGGGAATAAGTGATGGAACATCTGAGAATATTCTTAGTATAAATTGCTTTTCTGACATACCATCCCAGAACAGCAGCAGTTATAAACAACATGAAGAAAGTCCCTCCTTTTGAGAATCTGACACCAGTGCCTCGTCCTTACAGAATTCCACTGCTCCAAATATTAACCCAAGTCTGAAAGTAAAGCACAGACAACTCTGTTGTTGATTTCCTATCTAATTTTCTTTAAATAATAAATAACAACTATATATAAAATCTGTTTAGCTCAGAACATTTTCTTGCATGTCTGAAAAAGGATGTGGGAGCTTAACATGTGGCAGTACTGCACTGTGGAGTCAGCTTGAACAACGCCCTTGCCTTCAACCAAATAAAAATCTCATAATTGCTTGTGATGCTAGAATTATACAGCAGTATATTTTGGATAAATCGGTATTGTAACATAATAGGAGGGCCTTCAGAACGTGCCTTAAATATATGACTGATGCCAATACCTTGTATTTAAGTAATTTGGTAAAAAGTCAAGACAAAGAGTCTGCAGAAAAAGTAAGAACTGTGACATCACTTTGACTGACATTTGATTCTGATATTTATCAACTTCAGTGAAATCTGAGGAGATGAAGCAAGGATCTGAGATAAGCTACCATATATTTCTGAAAAGCCCAAATAATGGCTCTCATTTCATATAATACAAAGGCCTGAGCTGGATTCTTAATTAATGTAAATTGACATGATTCCACTCACATGGATAGAATGGATAGAAGGCAGCATGGATATGCTGTTGTACATAAGCTGAGGACCTGCCCAGGCATTTATCCATTCTTAGCTGTGCTTCTCTTTACCACGCTCTTCTTTGATTATACTTTAATACTGTAAACTCTGTTTTCCTCATTTGTTTTAGAGTCATGAGTAAATATCTGGACATTGTATGGAGAGTATCCTTGAACCTTCTTACAACCACTGATTTGCTGTGGTTTACAAATGAGAGCAGAATCAAGCTCTGCATGAATTAAAGTTAGGTGAAGACAGAGGCAGGACTCAAACCCGGGGTCCTGGCACCTTGGCTTTTCACTAAGGGACTCCTCTAAGGGAAATCACACTCCTGGTGCTCCGACTGGCTGAAGGAGAGTGGAGGAGGAGTGCAAGGGAGGTGGAAAGAACTGTGGGTAATTGATCTAAAAGGTCTGAGATTACTTGGGAAACATGGGCAAAAGCCTCAGAATATAGAGGAGCTAGAAGAGCAAGGCTGTGTGCTAAGTGCTCCAGCGAGATCTGGGAGGGTGAAATTGCCCAGATTCCACGCAGATCTCTTGCCCAAGTCAATTCATTCAGGCTTTGCTCTGCAGCCTGCCTTTTGCCCTATGCTTTGCATTTCAGGGGCTGAAGAAAACAAGCTTACAAAAATACCAGGAAGAGTACATTGGAATGTACAGTGAGTTTAAGAGCTTTTGGAATTAGATCAGCTGTTGCTTTTGAACCTGCTCTGTAATATGATGAAATCTCCTAGGGAATTACTTAGGAAGCTTTGCTTTCATATGCTTAATCTTCTGGAAAACCCTGATGATTACAAACAACAGTCATCCATTTGTCTTCATAATACCTTGCTACAGACTATCATAACTGAGTTACTACAATTGTATGTCCTGGCAACACTTCAAATGTATTTTTTAAGTATTTTTTTTCTTGTAGATCATTCTTTCTAAACAGTTCTGAGTGGATTAAGTAATTGTGTAATGCTTCATTAAGAAAGGAACCCAGCTCTTCAGTAAACGCTTACCAGATATTTTCTTTCTGAAATTTGGTTGAAATGTATTTTACTAGACAAGTCAGAGGTGAAATAAAAATGTCCTTATTGTAATTTGACTCACAAGCAGAGCCATAGTTTTATTGCATTTAATAAAGAGAAGGATCTCTGACTCCACAGGGCATTTAAAATGTTTAGATTATAATTATTTGTGAGAATATACAAAAGCAGGCTTGCAAGCCATAGACTTAGATGTTCAGGTAGCGAATTTAAGAAGCTACAATTTCTGCTGTTGAGCTTGACTTTGTCATCCAAAATATACCACCCAGTAATATGATGGTCATGCCAACAGCTTCTTCATGAGATACAGCATTTTCTTTTGAAAGATAATGCACCTTGAGGTGAGGTAATACAGAATCTACCATCATCTCAAGCTGTTGAGGTATCTGGCCACTACTTCTGTGTGGAATTATGTCTCCATGAACATTATCCCAGTGCCAGTTATCTGCACTGCTGAAAATGTGCAGCTTTAAATGGAGTTTGGATTTGTCTAGAGGTTTTCAAGAATTTGATGTGTTTCCATAAGGTTACACAGTTAGTGAAAAGTCTAAACCGCCTTTTATGCCCGCCACTAGGGTTTCAGTGGGACCTGGCTCATCTTGTGCTAATTTGCTTCCGTATTCAGAGTCAACCTAAATGATATGTAGCCTTTCCTCGGGCTGTCTGATTTATGGGGCTAAGATCTTAGATAATTTTGCACGGAGGTAATTCCATTTACTTTACATCTGCCCCACTTGAGGAGAGGCACCCGCTTGTCTAGTGAGAGGGCAAAGAATTCCAGATGATCTTCCTCCTCAGAGAAATGGCACAGCATAACAGACATTCCTGTAGAGCAGAGACCCCAGATGCCTATTAGTAGCCCAAGTATGCAACTTTGTTCTTATTCTTCCACAACTGACTTATGGTGCTTTTAAATATCTGTTGTATTTAAGTGATCTGCAAAGAAACATTTATGTATCCTACCTGAGAAAAGAAAAATCGTTAATGTAGATATACCTTTGCAGTTAATTGCCTACTTCAGGCCAGGTTTGAATGCTTCTGATCTAAATCTAATCACTGGCAATTCTTTAGTCTCAGCCAGTGTTTGTTTGCTCCTGAACCTCTCTTAAAAGAGCTCACAGCTCTATTTCTGTATTGTTTATTAATATAAACTTATTTTGTTCCTACTGGTGTTTTTCTATAAAGGATACTGTATGTTATTTTTTAGTTAATTAAATAACAGACAAAGTTCCATTTCCTGTAGATCTAAATTATCCTCTAAACTCAGCTCCATGATTTTTGGCTTCTATACTATAAAACAAAAGCAAATAGCAGTGTGGGAGAGTTTACAGCCTCCATCTAGTTTTACATTATTTCTTTTGCTGTTGGCTTCTGCAAAGCCCAAACCACTGAACAGCCCAATAACATATATTTCACTTGTAATGTGCCCTCTTGTTTTAATTCTGCAGTCTCTGAGTGTTTTGTACAGAATTATGTTGCTTTGCCTTCAGCAATTTCCTCCTCCATTCCCTCCATCCTTAATATAGAAGAAAATAAAAATTGCATGATTAGAATGAAATTGATATTCCTAAATTGATCTTAACCTTGGAAAAAGGAAACAGTAGGACAAGAGTGTTCATGTAGCATTTGGTTTACATTACTGTGATACACTGAAAAGAGTTCACAGTAAAATAAAAATTATCTGAGGAAAAATGGATAGAAATACAAATGAATTTCTTTAAAGGAAAAGAAAACAAAGATCAGTTGCATCAAAGGAGCAGTCATGGATTTGGATGAGTCTGTTAAAACTAAACTGAACAGCGCATTGGAGAATATGCCATGGAGAACAAGTTTGCACTGGAAAGACAATGGATTTGATGATCTAATAAGTCTCATACATCTGAATTGTATGATTTCATCCCCAATAGAACCTTGTTCTCTTTGTACTTGCTGTTCAGCAGAGTGGTAATTATTGCTAACAATGTGTCTTCTTTCAGTGGTTTTCAATGTGCAAATTATGGTGCAAATTTATTCATCATTTAAAATATGTTGAGCACTTCCACAGATGGGGTTTTGACAAGAGCAAATTTAGATGTCCTTTAAATGCTCAAACTTAGAACTCACCAGGGAGACACAGATAGACTCCTCCTGCTCTGCATTGGAGGTAAGTGGGAAATGCGTTACTCTGAAACACCTAAGCAGACTGATGAGCAGCTTTCAGCAAATAGTTCTTCATCAGTCGTATTTCCCCGCTGGAGAAGGGTGTCCCTCAAAATGTTTCGCACACACGGCTGGATGGGTATCCATGCTTCATCCAAATAGGCAGTCAGGTCCTGGAAAACTGAGATGTAGTTTCACAGCTACGTTTTTCTTTTTGTCTTTCTTTTCAGAACGCAGTAAATATCTGAAGAATTAATTCTTCTTCTAAATTAAATATTTCTGCTGTTTCTCTTACAACAGTATTAAACAAGAGGGACATCACAAAAGACAATGCAAAAAAACAGTTTTAAGCATCCATTCCTTTTAAATGCCATGTGTGGACAACAACTGACAATACATTATACAGTCCTGCACGTTCCTGAGTGCCATCTGTTGGCATACCCTCTAAAGTCTGCTTACAGGTATACAGGTGGACACAGCTGTTTCACAGAGTTTGCAAGTTTCGGTTTCCACTGGAAGATTTTTATTTGGCTTACAAGGAAACCCAGGCAGTGCATGAGAGGGGACATTAAGTCAAATTCACAAAAGTGAAAAATATTACAATGTATAAAAATTCAACCACATTTTTTAGAATTCTGGGCAAATATTCAAATGTATACAATTCTTCTATTGCGAGAGATGGTCCAAAGACCCTTGCAGGCACACAGCAGGTCTCAGCTTTGACATGAAGTGAACAAGTGAGTTAAACGCCTCTTCCTTGGATTCCAGGTTACTAGGGAGCAAATGTAACTGTGAAAGCTCTGAAGCAATATAGGTGAATGGAAATTGTTGTGATAGGGGGAAAAACAAACAAACAAACAAACTAAAGCACATGCATTTACTGCAATGCAGAGAAGATAAGAGTCAATCTACTTGTTTCCTTAAAACTTTTACTAAGATTACACTGGTGATGCTGTGATGTTAGCGGTTGCCAGGGCACCAGTTATTCTGTTCTTAGAAGCTTACGGTATATATGGACAGAAACCAAGGAATTAAAACACCCTAAAATGTTTGATTCTCTTCTTGGGTTTTTGAGATCACTTGCAAAATTCATATCCATTCTGAACATTAAAAGTAAATGGTATTAGCTCAAGCTACACTTTGCCTAGGAGCAAAACATTTTTACCAAGTCTGAGTTTGCTGCAAGTAAGGGAATTCATTGCTGTCACATATCACTAAGATAATGAGAATATAAGCAACAGGTTGTATTTGAGCATGTTTCTAAATGTTGTCTTTTGAAAGGAATATAGTGGGCACTGACTGAAATTTCGTATTGTGGTTCAAGAGAGAGACAAATGTTCTTTATGAGACACTAACTGAAATTTAAGTGCTGGGTTTTATTTGCCTTTTTTTTTTTCCATTTTAGAAAGTTCTAAATTACAGAATGCTGGTCGCAAGCAATCAGTTTCCAGAAGCCTGAAGCACCTTTTCTATTCATCGAACAAGTTTGTAAAGACTCTGAAACGGTTTGTCTTTCATTTTATCTCTCAAATATTCTGATATTTTATACCTTAGAAACGTATGTGAAGATTCCACTACCAATGAAACAGCAGTCAATCAGAATGAACCTGATAAAACCACATCCATGTAAGACTGGTGCAGCTGATAGGAAAATAATGCTCCAGTTCCTACTGACATCAATAGAATGTTTTCATTGTTACTGTTGGAAATGGGTTTGATTTGTAACAGAGTGAAATATTCTGTGCAAACACAAAATGCAGTTAGTGAGGTGCTTCGGAAGTACTGCCTCTGTTGCTGCTCAGTAATGAAATGATGGTATTTATTTATTCATTCATAATATAAAATGCAGGGCTCAGATAACCTGCTTTAATTGTCCATTGGCAACAAGCTATACATTTAGAATTCCCTAACATCTTTATTTAGGTTTCCAACCCAGTGTGACCCAAACAGTCCTCAGCTTTGATAATTTGTTTTAGCAAATGGAAGTTGCTTATGCTCAATTATTTCTTCTTTCATGACCAAGAGTGTTCAGTTTGCTTTATTCTTTTTTGTATTTTGATAAGAGTTTGATTCTTTCAGAAGAGCACTCCAGAGCCTTTAAATTCCCTAAGGCAACTACTTAGTGTACGTAACTAATTGCAAGGGTAAATATTGAAAGGAATGATCTCTATAGACAGTTTTGCAGATATGCTGGCCAAATTATACCCAATTACACTAATGTAAATCCATAATAACCCACCTGATTTCAGCTGAGTTACTTCAGATTTATTCTGAGGACAGAATTAAGCCCATTAATGCTAAAGAGTTTTGGTAAAATTTCTGATTTCTACAGGGCATAAAGCCTCTATTGTATACTGTTTACTCTGGCAAAATTCTTACTAAAACCGATGCCAGTGGCTTGCACAGATTCATAATTTCTTAGATTCCTGTAGTCTCACATCATCTAAAGTGATAAGCTTCCCAAATACTTTTCAGAATTCACTGGCTGAAATTGCATGTTGTTCTATGAAATATAGAAGTTAAGACCAGATGATTCAGCTTGTCTTCTCAGAACTTAACATCTGTGATTCTTTGACTAAAATTTGGCATGAATGTGCATAGGCATGAAATGTGTTTGACAATCTTTCCTTCTTCCTTTAGGGGACTCTACTTATCTGTTATTTTTTTTTACAAAGACAATTTATTAGTAACCAATGAAGATCAAATCCCAATTGTGGAAATTGATGACTCTCACACTAGTTCAGTTATGCAAGATTTCCTGTGGTTCACAAAGGTAACAGGAGCCTAATTTCATATATTCTACAAATTTGTTCCTAGCAGTGCGTACTCCTTAGCTCATCATTCTGAATATATGAAAGGATGTCATTAAAAAGCTAAATTATTAAGTGCTTTCACTCATGTTAAAATGCAATTTTCACAAACCATTTCCATGGGTTAAATTCTGGTTTGGTCACTGACAGTGGCACAATTAGGTCTTTTAAATGTATGATCCTACATAAATGATTGCTACTTGGGTACATAAAGGTTTTATGAACACTTAGAGAAAGAACCTAAAGAAATAACTAGAAGTTTTAAAGTTAGTATTATGGTTATGCCATCATTCAAGATATCTTCACACTATTTTTTATATCCCAAAGGACAGTAAATCAATTTTACACAATAGTCCAAAAAGCAATTGAAATAGGTGCATGATGTTTACAGAACAACTGTGTCTGATTCAGTATCTGTTTTATGTTTATCTAGGCAGCTCATTGCCTTCTGCAAAAACTCAAAATGAGCAATATCTACTGATTTTTACAAGTCCAAAATGCTTTTAGTTTCATTTCTCCTTTTCTAAATGCTGAGAACTAAAGTTGATTGAACTGGCTGTATTTTTGCAGTTGTCTTGCATGTGGGACGATATCAGATGGCTGAGGCAGAATATGTCTATATCCGTGTCCTCATCAACAACGCTTCAAGCCAGGCAGAAGATGCTTTCAGCAGCAGCACAGCTACAGGTTGGTTGCATTGCATATTTCTAGCTATTAACTTGGAGACTTTCTGATCTCTAAAGGGTAGTACTGCCAGCTGTCCTATGGTTCACCACTCCCCATTGGTCTGTTCTTTGGAGCAGCGTTATCATCTAAAATGAAATGAGCTACTGAGTCTCTCTTGAAAGCTGAAAGGAAGAAGTTACACTAAAAGTGAAGAGTAGGAAAAAAAAGAAAAAAAAAAAAGGAAAGAAACAATTCTGGCAGATGAGGAAACAAACAGATATGAACCAGTAAATAATATCCACAGATAAGCCTGTGGGTTTGCAGATTGAGTGTTCAAGAGTTATAATCGTAATATTTGCTGCTCAAAAGCCTCTTAGAAGACCTATTCATTATTAATTATTAATATATTAATGAAGTATTTAAATGCTGGGTAAGGTTTCTCATTCTCTTGTGCTGTATGGGCACCTGCAGCAGTAGGTAGCTTCTGTCCCTGACACCAAGGACAAGTAGACTACTGAAGTTACCAGAATAGTATTCTTGATTCACCCACAGCTTACAGGCTCCTCCAGCACAGTTTTTAGGGTAGAGCTACACTGTTTGACAAACAGAATGTTGTGGATTGTCAGCAGGGAAATAAAAATAAATCTTTCATTAAGTTCTTAATTAAGCTGACAAAATTTTTAAGGTGAAATGTACCTTTTTGGAGAGAACCTGTCAGAGGCCTATTTAGACCCTTAAAAACAGAGACTAGGGGATTATGTGGTGCATAGACCTTGTACTGAGCCCTCAGTGCAGTGTTAAGGACAGCAGCACTGCATGCAATACTCCCATCACGTTGTTCAGGCATAGCAGTGACTCTCAGGATGGTTCCAGTCCAACCTGTGCTACCTGAGTGATGCAACCAAAACAAGCCACTTTCTCTAGCAGAGCATAGTGACATTTATTGTAAAGCTTTTGAAGAATGGGTTTCATGATAATATGAAATCTCCAGCTGGAAGGCAGACACTTTCATAAAATATTTACTTTTGTGGGAAAATACATTTTCAAAAAGATGTGTGCATGATTCTTACATAAAAAGTATATCCAGGCCTCACTTTCTCCTACCTTTTATTAGAATGAAATCACCAAAGCTTCCCAGAAAAATCTATGGTACAGTCATGGAATCAATGGGGATCTTCTTATTACTTGGCTTATATACTAGCCACACAACCATCCCTCTAGTTATTGCCAGTCAATGCAATCAGTTTTATAGCAGCTATGAGACCCAGATACTTTGTGGCCATTATTAAGAAGATCCATGCAGGGTTTGTTTTAGCTCTTCTGGCAAAGCACACTGTACAGGAGACTAGCCTTCCTGGGCAGCCACCTGTCTTGACTGATTTCCCCAGAGTATCCCGAAATACATGGAATGCCAGTCTGCTGTACCTTTATTGGAGGACCACCTGTGTTAAGCAGCAGCTGCTTGTCAGTCCTTTGAGCTGTCACTAGGGAAAGTTTTAACTCTATCAGCTGAATGCTCCCTCTGGTATGGTTAGCTCAGCTTAGGTAGCGCATATTCCTTTGGTTAGCTCAGCTTCATTCCCTCTGTGCAGATTTCCTTTAACAGAGCATTGCTAGGATGCACGGACTGCACTTCAGGATAACCAAGATTCCCAGTACTTCATGTTAATATTTGCTACCAGAGATGTTAAGAGCAGAACTTGAAGCACAGAGATACAGCAAATGTGTCCTTGTGGTATATTGCGCTGTTGAATTTCTGGCAAACTGATTGTCCTTAATGTTTGTTCTGTTAGCTTGGTCCCCTGATGAACACAGGTATTGTCAGTGATCTGCCAGCCTCTAATGGTGTGTGGCCCAGTGGGATCCACCAATGGAAGGATCTCAATAAATTTTATATGGTTGAATACATTTTATTGAGGCAGTTAACAGACTGACTCTGCAGGAATTTAGGACAGAACGGAAAAGATCAGTGACAACACAGCTGCTAAGGGACTATATCAGTAGATTCAGAGACAACAGGGACAGTAATTTTGCCTCTTGTTACCACTAGACAACTAAAGCAAACAAAATACAAGTGATGGGGTGCCAAGCTAAGCAGACACAGAACTTTTTTAGTATATTAATTAGTCACATATTTATATTAGTAGGTACCCCCATTCTCTGTGCTGGAATCTCATTCAGAATATGCAGTCAGTGACAGTAAAGAATGGTTTTCATCTAGGCACATTCATATGTCGCAGTGATTAATATGACAACTGGATGGCTAACATCCACCTGCAATTATTTGTCCCACCTATGAACACATGGATTAATATGAAATGTGTACTCAGGACACCCAGTGTTAATCAGTTATGGAGGCTAACCTCAAGAGGCAGAATAGCTAAAAAAAAAGAGAGGAGGTGCTATATAGACATCAACAGTATGCCCTGGAGAGGGATGAAAGCAAAAATAGCTAAGTTATGGCTATTATAGCCATAAAATAGCCCTAAGTGACAGGGCAGTCACTGTGCTAACTACCTGGAGTTTATAAGAAATCTAATAATACAGTTTATAAATAAATATTGCCTGCTAAGTACAGATAAATAAATTCAGGATAACCTATCCATTTACAATGCCATTACATTAATGTCCAGCACTTCCCTAAATATACAGTGTGCTACATTGTGCATTCAAGTTTTCGTTTTAAACTACCCCCAACCCTATCCAGCTTACAGTAGATCTCTTGAAAAGTTGCAATGTAATGAGCATATTTTAAATGTTAGGCATTTTTCTTTAAGACATCTGGGAATCCCTTCAGTGGCTGGTCACTGGATTGAGTGTGTTTGCACCTATAAGCAGATGTCTTACTGTGTGAAGAAAGGGATTTCAACCAAAATATGTATTTTATGTGAAGTCTTTTAAAATTCCTTTTCTTTAATCCTCACATATTTTCCTGGAGAGCTTTGCCCTGGTAGTTTGTTATTTTCTGCTGTTTTTTTCTATCACATTCTTGGTATCTAAAGTAAAAGGAAAAGGGTCTACATCTTTTAAAATTCCTCTGTGTTCCTTCACAAACACACCCCACAGTTGAGCTCCAGAATTATTTACATTCAACCCAGATATGAAGACCTCTTGCTTTTGTTGCTGAAAATAATCTGACTAATTTTAAAACAGAGAACAGAAAATGGAGACTATAGTTAATGACCCTAACAGAAAATATTTGAAGTGTCCAATATGAGTGATCTGGGGATAGAGGAAGAATTTTGTATCATCTCTGACATTTGATTATGAGGAGGTTAAGATAAGCACCTAGCATTTCAGTAAGTTCAAATTGGAAGGGCTTCATTGATACCAAAAGAATCACCACTAGACCAACACCGAGTGCTTTTGAAAATTGCATCCTTTATCTTCACATGACTGGGCAAAAACAGGAAATTCTGTCCAGATAAGTGAATTACTTTGTAGTGTTTCATTTTTCAAAGGGATTGGGTCATAATAGCCTTTCTGACGTTCTCCATTGGACTAAACACTGCTGGACCAAATATATCAGAGGATCCACAGTTCAATCCACAAACACAACCTAGGGAAACAAGACCTAGGGTCTAGTTTTTCTTGAAGTCAATAGAACTGATGTCAGTGAGCACAAAGCTAAGTTTCAAAAAATGCCACTCCTGATATGCAATAAATAACTTTCATTT
This sequence comes from Caprimulgus europaeus, assembly GCA_907165065.1. The sequence continues at coordinate 162,643 of OU015543.1, read as the reverse complement.
TACAATTTGCTTGTTTTCTAGAATTTGCTGGGAACTCACAACTTAGGCAGAGTTTTTTATGAGCCAATCAAGGATCGACATGGTAATATGCTGATAGTTACTATAAGAGAAGTGGAGAGTCTTTATTCATTTTTTAATGGCAAATGGATGCAGGTATCCAAACTACAAAGCCAGAGGAAATCCCTTTCAACTCCAGAGGAGCCAACAGCATTAGACATCTTGCTTATAACAATCCAGGTAGTGCTTTGCTTCTCTTACTGTATGTTATTTGCTTTTGTAAAGCTTGTGCCAGAGCCCTGATTCTTGGAAGAGTTTTGTAGAATTTTAGGCCTTAATCCAGTGCCCAATAAAATTAATGGCAAAGCTCCCACTGAAAGCAAAGACTTATATTACTTCCAGTGTGTCTGGGATCAGATCCTTAATATGTAAAATATCCATGAGAGTCTGAAGAAATTACTTCAAAGTCCTAGTTGAGAATAGTACGGTTTCTATCAGTTTCAGGAAACCATGCTATAGAATTCTGTAGCAAGGGATATAAAAACCTTTACATTTCTTTGGGATATTCTTAAGCACCTATACAGACACTTACAATTCCTACACTCCATCAGATTTTTCCATCCAACCTTGAACACTAAATCTAGGTTTAAAACTTTACTATTCTACTTAATAGGGGTTCAGAGTTCCTTGGAGCCTGGTATAGTTGGTAAAGAATTCTTTATTGACCATAACCCTCCTTTAATTTCTGCATAACATGGCCCTAGACTTCGCAATTAGAAAGATGCCAAGGTAAGGAAAGATCTTAGAAGTTGCTTTGCATAGTTAGTTCAGTTAACATCATTGAGAGCCACGGGTTTTCAGCCCTTCAAGAATCAGGGTATCTGCAAACTCATGTTAAATGTAGATAGTTCACATAAAGATTAATACATGTTTTCTGTAGATAACAGCAACCTATTTGTCACAAAATGTCAGTATCCAATCTCTCTAAAACTCAGTTGCATAGTTACCCAAAGTACTACAAGACAAATCATTAGTCTCTTCTTTAGCACCCTCAACCAGAGGATGACTGCTGTGGTTCATTTTTTAATTAGAGGCACTTTCTTGGGCAGAGACTGTGCTTTTTGTACTGGAAACTGACAGGCAATCAAAATATACATTACCAGGTTTTAGAAATGTTAAAAAATTTCCAAAAGACAATAAAACTTACCTGATCTATGTTAGATTTAATGTATTAAAATGTGTTAAAGGCTTAGAAAAATGCCAACCTGGGCAAAAGTTTTATATTAGGAAACCCAAAATACAGGCCTGATCAGATTTCCACAGAGATCCTAGTGGAAAAAATGTTCCCCTAATGGTTTACACATTCCTATCTAATGCTCACCCTTTCTTCTATTACTTGTTTAATCATCGAATGTGTATTTTGTTCATGAAGTGCTTGTGAAAATGAGGGTCTAATTGCGTTGGTCAGAGCCAAGCTTAGCGCTGGCAGATAATTTGATGGTTCCAAGAGTAAAGGCATAAGGCCAGGTGTCTTAATCCTCACCCACTGCAGAAGCACACATTTCTCAGGATGGCAGCAGACTTCATTTTGAGGGTAGTTTTGGGGACTGCTATACATAGCCTTAAAAATGTCTCCTGGCTTCAGCAAATACACCATCATTATCAATTCCTTCTAAGCTCTATTTGTTGATAAAGATATTTGTTCAGAAAACACAACCATTGATTAAACTTTGCAAACACCAGCCCCCGAGCTCATAGAGATCTTCCTGTTGACAGCAGGCGATACAGAACAGGTTTTTGAGAGATGTAAGCTGGGACTCTACAGGGATTACTTCAGTGACAGTGCTGGCTTATGCAGCCCCTCTCTCCCACCTTTCCCAGGTGACAGCTTTTTCCCAATGCTGCTCTGCTCCATCTGTGTAGCTACACATCAAATGTGAACCAGGGAACTGCTCTGGCTGAAAAATGACTACTTCTTTTCCTGAGTTGTTTTTCAGCTGAATCAGTCCCCTGACCCAGCTTACTGCTGAAATGACCAGACAGGAGTGCAGAGGGAGGTGTTATTTAAGCTAGTTTAACAGTTATAGAAGATTGAAACCTCAGTTTTTTAAAGCCAATTCCTGCATGACTTGGAGAGTTTACAGAACCTGTGTGTGGCTTTAAGTAAAAAGTTGTCCAAGTGCATCCAAACTACCAGTGATTATTTATATCTTAAGCATGTGCTTAATGCTTTGTGAATTGGGAACACTGTTGAAACAAGAAGATAGCTTTAAAAACATTAGTTACTTTTTGATCCCAAACTCTTCCATTTATGGGGGGGGCAGGAGGAGATTTTAATGTAGGACTGTTTGTCTTAAAACAGGACATACTTTCCTATCACAAACGAAGTCAGCAACGCCTCCCTCCCGGCTTGTATCTGGGTTACCTTAAACTCTGCAGTTCTGTGGATCAAATCAAAGTGCTTGTGTTGCAGAAGTTGCCTAATGTGCTGTGTCATGTTAAAATCCGAGACAACAGCAATGTATCCAAGTAAGTGAATATGTACATATTTATACATATATATGTAGAGAGAGAACATTTGTTTTAAGTTTGAAACAACTGATCAAATTTAAACGCCAAGACAATTTTGCCACTGCAAAATTGTAGGTGCCAGCAAAGTTTGTCTCAGGTGTGTGCCATCAAAGAGGTCAGCGCTGAGCTAAATAGGTGCACCAGTGTGTTTCCAGCCATCTGAAGGCCTGTCCAGAACACACGTATAAGCCCATTGGTTTCTAAGGATAATATTGTGTGGTCACTCAAATTCTACACAGTGGTAATGATCTTCCCTATATCTGTTAGGAACATCACCCTTTCTATTGATTTTCACTATGGGGCATTGGTGATTTTTCTTGTATATTATCTGGCTTTTTGCTCTAATTCACAGCAAACTTACAGCTGTTGAAAACACATATCCAGACAAATGCCATCAGCCATTGAACTGCTGTGCTCCGGGAAAGCCATTTTTCCCTTTGTCCATTGCTTCCTTTATTTATTGGGCAAATGCACTTATTTGTACTGCCTAGTCCTTGTCTAGTGGGCAACGCAATTTTTCAGCTTTTTTCTGGAGTTTTTTAATCCCATATAACTTCAGCAACCACTTGGTAATTTTGGATGAGGAAAAGGAATTTGATATCTATATGGATAACAAGGATATCCAGAATGTAGTAGTTAATGCTAACAAAAATTTTGGAAGAAATATGAAGCCTAGTGCTTCAGAGTTTATAGCAATCTCATGACTCTTGAAGTTTAAGATCAGATCTTTAATTAGGAGCAAATTGTACCACATCCATTACTCACTTTGTAGAGAGGTTTCCTGTACATTTTTTTCTTGAATGTTGGTGCTGGCTGCTTTACAAGAGTGAATGTTGGGCAGGGTGAATTAAGGACTTGATCCAGAGAGATGATTCACAAGTTTATCAGGTCTAGAATGGATTTATGTCAAGCAAACCAGTAGGTTCTTTGGCTCCAGTGAGTACAAGAGTCTGTCACAGAAATTAAACTTCCTGCTAATTGTTAATGTGGTCATTTCCAATGCATGCTTTTTAAAATATTGTGGTAGATAGGGGATGAAATATGTGAAAAGGCAAACCTGGAGTGAGAAGCCGTAGTGAAATATTTCAAAGGCAGTTGGACTTTCAGAGGTTTGCAAAGAATGTTCACCCTGATGTACATGTGCTAGAAAAATTAAACTTTTTCAGAGTTAGATTTTTAACCACAAACAATGAGGATTGCACAAGTTTAGAATGTTTTGCTGTATGAGAATTAAACTATCAACAGATCTCAAATGCACATGCACTGAATTCCTGCTTGTGCACTGAACTTCTGTTATATTTCTAATTTTAACTTGACTCAATGTACAGAGATGAGTGGGAATGGATCCAAACACTTTCTGGCTCAGAATCTGTGGAAAGTATGGATCATACTTCAGACTGCCCTACTCAATTGTTCTTGTATGAGCTCCAGATGGCAGTGAAAGCTCTCCTTAAACAGATCAATCTACCTCTGCATCAGGTATTTTCCTTTGTGGTATTTATCACCTTTTAAAAAAATTATTCTTAAGAACACAACTAAAAGCTAAAAACTGTGGAACTTGCAAGTAGGGATTAAATTTTACAGGTGCAAGAAAGGAAAAGCAGAGTTTTGTGTTGCATTATTCTAAGCGTGTGGAGGGGAACATCTTCAATAAAACAGTTATTTTCCTGGATATTTGAATATATAAGGATTAAGAGACAAATTTTCAATTAGCTCCTATTTTGTGCACCTGTTAGCATATCTGTGCAACTTCAGTCAGGTGCAAATAAGCGCTTTTGCACAAAACTAGTAGTTGTGAGCATCTTTACTCAGCTGGCGAAGAAAAAGGGTATTTTTCTAGGCAAGCAGGGCAATTGACTGTCCTTTTGTAAGTAATAGTGAGGGTGTATGAAAGGCCTGCTGAAGACACAGCATTTTTCTTTTACACACAGATAAATGTAACACTTCTAAAACACATAGTTCCAGACCTCCAGATTGCTGTCGGTGAGGAGAGGTATCTGGCTTCTGGCTTTACATTTAGGTACAAGAAATGCATATGTGAATAAATGAAGTCAGGGAGGATAATCTATGATGTGAAAGATCCATGAAAAAATAAGCTAAGGAGTTTGTTTCTTGTTTGCATGAATTCCATTTTGTTTTGATCTACAAGGGTAAAGAGGGCTTAAAGTAGAAGTAAATCATCTTTGCATTTACTTCAAGGTCTGTTTGTGCAGCTAGAAAGATGTGGCCTTAAACTAAATTAATCTGGTTCTACGTTTCTTGATTTTGAAAGGTTTAGGTTTTGCTTTTTAAAAGGAGTCCATCAGTGCTGCACCTTCTAGCCTGGGACGAGCCAAGTAAGACTCAAGTAAATCCAAAATTAAGACAGATGGTGTGCTGCCTTGTGGTCAGTCACACTAATTCAATAGGGCTCTGTACAGGTCTCTATGCTAGTGCATTTTCTCGAAGGTTATAGCTTTTGTGCATATCTTTTTTTTTTTTTTACTAAGGACTACAATATTTAAATCAATGTACAATATGCTCCTTAGGCTGCAGTTCAGCCAAGCATTGTGGCTGAGAGATAGACAAAAACATGACTCTGCAGTTTAACACAGTGGTAAATGTTTTGATGACTCAGGACCACACTTCTATGTTAATTGAATTTTTAATTCAACAGATTTATTTATGTCTTTTTATTATTTTTGTGGTAAGCAGGATCATGGCCAGTGACACTGGTACCTACTCAGGGTAAAACGCAGTGCTGCACACAGCAGCTCTACAGCAGCCTCAGGCCAACTCCTGTGTGTGCCATTTTCTCTTGCAGCAGCACTTGTTAAACCTTTTCAGTGCTGTGTTGAGGGAGAGCTGCATATTTCTCTTAACCAAGCCTAAATTGAATCTTAAAGGTTTTTAATTGAATCCATTTTCATGTTTTCACATAATTATGCAATCATAATCTTGAAAAGCACATGGCATGTGATCATTTTCTGCCTAATAAGAAACATAAATGTTGTTTTCAAGGGGGGTTGTGCCTGTGTGTGTTGTTTTAATGTGGAACATTGCAGCTTTAAATCTTTATTTTATGTAGTGACATGAACCCACATTTAGGCCCCCCCCCCCACCTCCAATATTTATGTTTTATAAAAATTCCAAGCTTGATGTTGTGCAAATTTTCTTTAATGTTTTATATCATTTGGGGTGTTGTTTATATAAGTGCCATGTTGTAATTCTCTCCTATTTCTTCCCCCGCGCGTGTCCCTCTACAGGCTAAGCACTTCCGTCTGTATACACAGGAGGTGTTGGAACTGGGTCACAATGTCTCCTTTCTTCTCTTGCTCCCCGCCTCAGACGACGTCTGCACTGCCCCAGGACAGAATAATCCTTACACCCCACACTCAGGATTTCTTAACCTCCCTCTTCAGATGTTTGAACTCGGTATAGTAGCTTGCTTCACCTAGAAATATTAACCCAGTCTCCTTATAATAAAATCACAAAGTTGTATCTGTTTTCCCCCTTGTCCCAGTGGAGAGTCAATAAATCACATTATGGCTTTGGCAACAACACTACCTATAACTGTGTACAAGCTATAGAGAGAGCAGAGCTGTTAAAGCATATACTGTAGCCATCATTACTGAAATGCAAAGCATAGAGCAAAGCCCACAGTTTTCCAGTGTGTGTCTATAAGCTTATTTGGAAGATGATGTTCTTTAAAAAACAGAGATGAAGAAATTACACACGACACAGCAAAGTTGGAGTGTGAAAGGAGATGCAAAAAACCATCCCTCTGAATTGGCACTAGAATAATCACCAGTTTTGTAGAGGAGAATTTTTGCAGTTCCTGATTGCAGACAGTCCTACTCAAGGTCTGACTCCCTCACGACTTTGTGAAAGGTCGTAGTGGAGTTTCACACAAGAGGGTCATCTTTTTCCTGCTGATTCCTGGAAAAATGAAGGAGACTCAGTTCTGTTGCTGTGGTGCAGGAAAAGCCTGTTGTGAAAAAAGACAAAGGACTTGAACCTGTTTCTTCAGGGAGCATGTCCTCTGCTGCAGCAGATTCAGCCTTCTTCCACTGCATTGCTGACTGGGTAAAAATTCCCCAAAATACAGTTTTCCAGCTGTCTCTCACAGAAGGCATAAGATGCTTTAGCTTCAAGGTACTCTATTTCTCATTTTTTCTTCTTTGGTCCACAGAGAGAATAAGGGTTCCACATAAAAGCATCTCATAAAGGCTTAATAGTTCTTTTTAGAAAGAATATTGTAAGTACAAGGACTGCTGAGCCTTGCACATTGGTCTTCCCTGTTTCCTTCTGGCCTGTAAAACTGGATATCTTTCTTTCCTCTGCATCGAAGAAGAGAGAAAGGTATGAGCCAAAACTGATGGAGTCAGTACACAAAGAGACACTACAGAATAGGTCTTTAGTGTCAACTCTGTCCTCAGTGATATCTCTCTCAGGTGTTTATGTGGCACCATTACCAGCACCATCCTATTTCCTATAGGTCATTGCTAACTGCTGTTAGAGTCACTAAAGCGGAACACTGTTTAGATGTTAATGGGGGGGTCTTATCAAGACCGTGTTTCTGCAGTTACAATAGATCCATGACCTACCATCATCCAGCAACACAAATTTGATTTGGATCAGGCAGGAATATATGATTATGTTTATGCCTCATCAGGCAGAGCACACAAAGTGGTACCTGTGACAACTTTGGTTTTTTATGCTGGTTGTGGGAGGACAGATGACAGCTGAGCTGCCATAAAATTAGGAGTGGTACAGACAGACAATACATGAGCTGGTGTAGTTTGCCAAGAAAAAGTTACCCCGTTGAAAGAAAACTAACCTAATTGAACTAGAAGAGTTAGTTCAGTGTGTTGGGTTATATGGCCATGGCTGTACTGCCCTACAGCCAGACTTATTATCTTGACACACAACCCTGAAGTCTGCAGTTAGTCTCTGTGCATTGAGCATATCATTTCTCCATGAGAGGCGACTGCTGCATTTACTGTGCAAATTAATGCATGAAGCATATTCATCTCTGGTGAAATTAATCTCCGCACTAGAGGGTTTGCAGACTATTTAACTCTCATAATGAGAGGCCGGGGGCAGGAGTCATTCTCACTTCTGTGATGTAGTTTGCATTGGGCTAACAAAGCTATAGACACTGAATGGGATGATGTGGTGCAGATAAGACATGCAACAGAGTAATTTCTCAAAAGTCATGCTGAGTGCAGTGGGAAAGCAGTTCATGGTGGAGAAAACAGTATGGAAAGTTGAATTTACTTCTGAGTATTTTTTTTAAGTAAGCAATCATCTGCCCGAAGGCAGATGACATTTCTATATGACTTATTATATATGTATCCCTGATGTTCTATAAAGTGACTGTGATTCACATCTCAAATATTAGAAGCTTCCATTCCCCATTAGCTGGTGGCTACCAACTATATAATTGCGTAACCACAAAAGACTATGTTGAAGTAACATTTGTTAAATTAACATTAAAGGGTCTGACTTAAAACCACAAAGGCTAGAAACTTCAGCACTGAAGCTGAAACCGCGGCTGTAATTCACTCAAGAGTCCACCACATATGGCATATATACTGTAAGACCACACACTACTCAGACTAGATCCCTGCAATATCTAGGCATCACTGAGAAACGAGAAGGTAGAATTCCTTCTTTCACTCCTTTTTTGCGCGATTTCTATGTTCAGATTAGACCTTTATTGTTATGCTAATGATGTTTCTGTGATTGGATTTTTTAGTTTGAGAAATTCTTCTCAATTGGAAGGGATAAGTAGACATGTGAGACTTTATTTCTGTTTTAATATTTATGATTAGAAGAATATATGCAATTTACACTTGACACACCCTGAAAAATATCCTGGCACAATCAAGAAAAGTAGCAATAGTAAACCAACTGGCATTCACTGCTGTAACAAGATCATGCTGTATGCTTGCATTTACTGAAACACCAATGAATGGGGAAGTACTTCTGAAAACTTGTTCTCCCTCAGCAAGTTTCAGTATGTCTGTACTGCAGTTTGCAGAGATAACTGGTAAGTTTTGCCTGAGCAATTGCAGGTTCTGGGATAATGCAGCTTTAAGAGGCCAGGTAGATGAACATTTGTGAAGCTCCATGGCACTGTAGCTGTTTTGTCTCTGTTATTGAGTTACCTCTTTTAGAGGGAGCTTGAATAGTCCTGTGCTCCTCCAAAGTCAAACTGCACAAAGCAAGAGGTCATTTCTGAACTTTCTGTGTTACCCTTCTGCATGAGAGTTCAGAGGATGATGTGTCATAACACCTAAAAGAGTTTTGTTTCACCCAAACTGTGATATCACTGAAATGCTTTTACTGCTGCATCATTTACATTTAAGTTACTGATTTAAGCTAGCCTAGCCCAAGAGAAGGTTATCTTTCAAAATGATGCTTTCTTTCTGAAACACTCAATTAAAAAAAAGAAAAAGATTAGTTCCATTTTCCAGTCATGTCACTACTTTCTTGATAAAGGAAATGATGAGCTATAAAAGCCTCAGAAACAGCCTTTCTGATTAAAGCTATCAAAAGCAGGATAGCCTCTGGAGTTGCATACTAAGGACCTGATTATCCCTTGACTTTGATATAAATTAGAAATGACTCTTTTGAAATCAGTGAAGTTACAGAGTAAATCCAGTGTGTAAAGGAGAAGAATTAGAGCCTATATTATTTATTTCTAACTTAAAGTAACCCATCCAGAGTTAATAATTATATTTCATAAAATTTGTGTTCTGAAAGCTAAGGATTCCATATTTCATAACCAGAATATAACAATGTTTCCTTTGCACTTGGTCTTTTCACAGTTCATTTTTGCTGTTACAAGGAAAAATTTATAAGCCTGTATTGCCGCCTTTCTGCTGTCATAGAGCTGGACTCTCTGAAAACCCAGCAATCCCTAAGGGAAGCAATTTCAGACAGTGAAGTCGCTGCAGCCAAACAAAGACACCAGCAAGTTATAGACTACATACAGGTAATAGTCTGTTTCTGACTATTCCAAGGAGATTTTAAGGTGGCTTTCTTAGAAATTGCATAGAGCTGTAATTTGAAATCTAAATGGAGAATTATTCACAGACATCATAAAAAAGAGCAGTTGTATCAAAAGTGCAATTCTGTTTTTATGAAATTCAAACCCAGAACATGATTTCCTTAGTTGTTGCTTTTATACAAGGATTTTTATGGGTAAAATCAAATGACAGTTATACTAGACTCTTATAAAGAAATGTGTCAGTCTGCTTGTAAAACTCACTCCCATCTAATGTGAGGTAAGCTAGCACCATGCTTGGGCATTCATTTCTGTAATAGTTTTTCTCTGTCTTTGTGAATTTAAAACATTTTTCACCAGGATAAGTTGCCAATTAAAAAAGCATCCGGAAGTCTGTCCAGCACCATGCAGTGATACTGCTTCAGTTCCCCCAGTGGAGAAGAATCACAAATGTTAATCATACTTGTCTAATTCGCTTATTCTGTCTCACACTGATTTTCATGTGCTGTTCCCAGATCAGGACTTCACCTACTCAACTCAGGGATCCTCAAACTACACCCCGTTGCGCAGCACAGCAAGGCCTGTCCTTTTGCAAACCCTCTTGGCAATTAGTTATTTGTAGATAAAACTCATGACCTTTGCAGAGGGTATCTATGGACATGGCTGACCTGCCTTTCTACCAGTGAGATGCAGATAAGTTTACAGCTCTGTATTAATATTCAAGCACCCTTCTGTTGGAATAGAGGCCGAACCACTTATTGATAATATGTTTGGCCCTCCATAATTATGAACAAGGTGATAATATTTCTGTTCCTCTTTACTCTGAATTCAGATCTCCTTTGCCTTGTCCACTTTGGAGTTTTGGCAACCCGCAGTGGGGCAGAGAGGAACTTTCCATTGTGCTTCACCACTCAGTCATCTCCTTCCCTCTCATCTTCCCATTCTCACACTCAGAAAATCTAGCTTTTTCCCAGTCTGCAGAAATGGGAAATCTTTATCCTTCCCATCCAAAATAAGTGTATGTATATTAGTATGCATGCTCTGTATAGACAGTTCTGTGTTCCTCTTCTCCAAAGTGTTTGAGTCACATATATATGCTGGGAAAATATGAGAGAACATTTTAAACATCAGTGTTTTGTGCTGAATTATTGTGACAGTGTATTAGCCTTGTCAGATTTCCTCTCAAATGAAAACCAGCTGTATTCCACCTATTGGCAAAAATAATGGAGCCCACCACATACCACAATCTTCAGTGGTGACCACAAAACCACAAGAGCATTTGTGTGATCCTAGATCTAAGACAGTGTTGAAGTCACTACACAAAACAAACGTTGTAAAGAGCAAGGGAGTCTATATAAATGCAGTTCTGAAAAGGAGTCAGAGGGCAACTGAAAAGTAAAAATAAAAATTAGGAAAAAAACCCCAAACAAACCAAAACCAGCAGATAAGATACTTGGAGTCTTTACCAGAATGTTAGACAGCAAGTCAAGAAATCTACAGACACTGAAACTAAAACTGAAGTTAAGCTGTAATTTATATAGCATAAAGCTTCAAATGTTCCTAAATTGTAAAAGAACCATAGCTCATTAAAATGACTGGTCCATCATCCCAGGAGACACTGTAGAATGGCATCAGGGAGAAAAACAACAGGATTTGCATCTTATTAAACTGCATGCAGTATGATTTTGGTTTGAGGTTGAGGGAGGATCACAGAAAGGAAATATAGAATCTTCCAAATCAAAGAGGTGAGGTATTTGCTACGTAGCATTCTCTACATGGAGCTACACCGAAGTCTTGAAATGATGTAGGATTATGAATTAATCTCTGAAACATTTGCTATTCTTATCAGTTCTTAGCTCAAATTAACTCAGTGGCAAGACTTGCACTGACATCACTGGAGTCAAGATTTCACCTTTACATAAGAATGGCTATGCTAGGTCAAAACAAATATCCATCTGTCCGGCTATCCTCTCTCCAACATGGCTCATCAAGAACTACCCTAGCTAATGTGGCATCTACAGTATCCTTTGGCAATAAATTTCACACTTTGAATGTGCATGTTGCGAAGAAGTATCTGCAGCTAAGAATATGTGCTGGAGAGCTCAGAATGTGTCAGTCTGCAGTCCCCTTTTCACTGATCCCTCTGTTACTTCCCTGTTTGATAATACTCACTGCACACAGTACCACTCACTTTTGCCTACCCATTTACTGACCCAGGGCTCTCCTGCATTCTTGCAGGGTGGAGCTTTTGTAACTGCAAAGCAGTTTCCCTTAAACACTGCAATATCAATCTGAAGGCTCACTTCTTTAAATGCAGAATCTTCTGTAGGAAAAGAAGTACCAGGGAAGTTCTAGAAAGGATACTGCAGCAGAAGTAATGACAACTACTGTCATTTGCTGGTTGCAGCAACATTTACTCTGTCATCAAAGATCCAGAATTGCTTGAAGATGTTCCATTTTCAAAAGACTCTCAAGACCCACATTAAGTGGCATCTTTCCTCTCTGCCTAGATACTTAAAGCTGTATCCTGCTATTGATTTAGGCACTTATCTCTTATTGCCATTGACAGGCATGTGTTAGAACTCTCTTAGTGTAGATTTATACTATTAAAATTCATGCAGACCAAAGTGATGATAAGGGAGAAACCTGCAGTTTGTCTCATAGCTGTGCTTCAACCCTCCAGGTACATATATTCTCCCACATGTACGTATATTCTTCTTCTGTTAAAAAATAGATTTGATCTCAACGCTCTTCTTTTGAACATAATTCTGGGTTTTCAAGGGTGCTCGAAAAGTCTTGCTTTCATTCCAGTACAGAATGAAATCAACTTTCAAGTGTGCCACAAAATGGATCAAATTTTTTACTCCATCAAAAGACAATTTTCATTTCTTTCCATGTCAGAGTTTAGGCCTGGATTCACCCCTCCTAACTACAGGTTCTTAATTGAGGTACCTAATTTAAGAGTCTGGTCGCCCCAAGTAGCAGTGGTGGAGAAGAACAAGCACGTAACCAAAGGAGCTCAGACCACCAAGTGTCCTGTCAGGGGATCCTGCTTCTTTCTGTTGGCAGTGAATACACACCTACTTGGGCACTTGAAGAAAGTACACACTTAGCTAAAATTAATACATAGACCTAACTGTACTTTCTCACTATTTTACTCTCTACAGCAAATTGATGAGATCTGGAGGGAAATGAGATGGATCACAGAAGCACTGCAGTATGCAAGATATAAGCAGCCAACAGCTGGTCTACCCATAAAGAAGCTTGTGGATCTTTCAGAAGAACACTCTCAAAAGAAAATAAGTTCAACTTCTTCGCATCTAGATTGTCTTCCTTCACCTCCCCCTTCACCTGAGCCTAGAATCCAGAGGAGAAAAGCTGTGAGTGGTAAGAGAATTTTTCTTTGTTCATCAAGCAAAATCATTGAAATCACTTTTAATTATAACAGTATGTCTTTTTATAAAAGGAGTAAATTTTTTCCCCTGCCTGCCAAGGTATTTTAACAATAATTTTACCAATCATTTGCTACTCAATATACTGAGATCCCTCTACAACCTTTACAATCATTTTTTGACTTGAACTACTCAGAACAATCGCTCAGCAGCAGCCAAATTTGTCACCTCACTGTTACAGATCATTTAATGAACAGGTGGGAAGGGACAAGTGCTATCACTGACTTCTCCATGATGTCCAAAATTAGTAAAATCTATTCATAGTAAAAGCTGACTACTTCATTTGTTGTCTGCATCAGCAATCACCTATTAATATATGGAGGGAGATTTCTCTTTATCTCATTTACAGCTTCATTGCTTTAGAACCTGTGGTAAAGAACCTTGTCAAAACTCTTCAGAAATCTAAGGATGCCTGAGTATTAATTGTGCACATGCTCAGACTTTTATTAGACTGGTGAGACATGAGTTCCTAAGCAAAAGCTATTGACCCTTTCTCATCACTCCTATCTATCTGTTCTTCACCATAGTTTCTAATGATTTGTCCAGAATCTAAGCCAGACTTTTCCATAGTCTCCATTTGTCACCTTCTGTTTCTCTGATACTACAGCCATTTTCTTTCCATGCTTTGACAGCTCCTCTGCTTTGGAGCAATTCTTTCTTACGCTCCTCTTGCTTTTTTTTGATAGAGCAAATTTTAGTGCAAATAATCCAGATTGATTTAATAGTTGTTTTCACATACCTCAGTGTTTTCAGTGGTTTAGACAAGCACTTTAAAACACAGAATTATACAAATAAGTACCCACCTCATTGACCATTAGTGCTTCTCTGAACAGCTGGAAAATTAAACTGATGAAAGAAATGAATCACAGCAAATAATGGTGAAGCGAATTAAAGAGCAACACTTAATTTGCCAACAGAATAAGGACTTTGGAGAAAAATGTAAACCGTCATTCTACTGAGCTGTCTTTAAGGAACAAGTAAATGAAACAGTAGGAACAAAAGCAACAGATGCTGCACTAAACAACTGCCATGATCATTTTGGTAATAATTTGTTTTTTTCAAACTGGCAGTTTTGCACAGCTAAGGAAAATGAATGAATCTACTCTGATTAGATTAGGTTAAAAGAAAAGTAACCCAAAGATGATGGTGCTTTGATTTTCTCCCTTACACAGAAGTATTCTTTCTCAGCATCTCCCCTGAGCTATTTTTTTCCCTGTATTACAGACCATGAATGCAGAATAATCCTTTGTTCTGGCACCGTGTAATCTAGAGCATTATCTTGTCCTGCATGGGCTTGATTCATTATTGCTGTGCTACATGGTAATTTACATTAGGTCAAAGTGAATAGTCAGCACTGTATAAAATCTACCTTTTTTTCCTTGGATCTAATATAAACTATCCAGGGCAGTGGAACATCAATCCATTCTATTGCATATGCCACTATTTATTATGTTATGGATCGTTCTGTAGCCAAAAGACAGTGGTGATTTCAGTGCAGTGTGAGTTTTGGTCAACAAATTCAAATTTGAATTGTGTGTCTGGTTTGGATTTAAACATACATAATGCATCTGATGGGGAAAAGGGTATTTTTTTAAAATCTACCTCCCTGTCTTGCCTCAAGCCTCCTACACACATGTACAGTTGCACCCTACTCACAGAGGTATAAATCTGTCATATCTCAACTGACATCTTTAATAAAAGCAGAACGTGGAGTAGAGTTTCTCTGTCTCCCAAAACTCCATCTCTATGAAATTTGGTGAAAACAAGATAAAAGAAAACTGATCTTTTCAGAACTTAGTCCCAATGCAAAATCAAATTCTACCCTGTAGTTAATATAATAAATTAATCCTTTTTGGTTTTCCTAATTCTACTATCATCTCTCTAACACATCTGTAAATCCTCCCTGATTACTGTCCTTGCTGTCACCTAGGCCCACAGACAATTCCACAGAGGAAACACATACATTTTCAGAATTGTAGATTTGATTGTAAATTAAGAAAAAAAACAAAACAACAAACTCAAACATAAATTACAGTTAAGCAATTTCTCTCCTGTGCTTGTCTTCCTAATGTTAATCAGCTGTCTTTGCAGATTCCCAGCCCTGCTCAGATGAAGAAGGCTGCTCTGAAGTATTCCTTCCAACTGACAGTGACTATGACTCCAGTGATGCATTAAGTCCCAGAGAATTAGACCTGATTTACTCCTCCTCACATGACATATCCCAGCAGGCAGGCAGTGGCCTGGGTGGCAGTGCACCTGATGTTCTCCAAGTCCACGACATGAAGCCTTGCCTAACATTGAAAGAAGGCCTGACAGAGTGTAGTGCCTTTGATATTAATGATGAATATTGCACAGAGTACATGAACAATCTAACAATGTCAGGGCTTACATCGAAAAGTATAGACAAGTCCTCTAGCTCCAAGCAGCCATTGAGCTTTTTAGGGAAAAAAAAGCTAGGGAAACATCAACATTACAACTACTTCAGCCGGCACCATCGTTGGCTGCGTGTGCACAGTGAGACACAGTCTGGCTCTCTGTCTGAAGGCGTGTATACTCAGCATCTCATGAGATCTTCAGATTTGTCTCAAGAACCTACCTCCAGTGAGCAGTTAAAGATTCCCATTGATGGGTCTCGGAGCACTTCCTTACCACATGCATCCAGCCTTCCAGAAGGTGGGAAAGGCAAGTATGAGGAATCAAGGCAGACTGTCCATAAGATACATGTGGAACCTTATAAAAAAACATTTCTGGGTGAAGAGGGCAAATCTTGGGCAATGAGCACACAGCCTGTAGAACATAAGGATGTGCACAATGCTATGCAACAGATATTGGGTCCAGATGATCAGTCGGGTTCTGCAGTCTTCAGCAGCACACTTTAACCCCAGACTTCCGCATTGCTTCCCACTGATCCACAATGAGATAGTGGGCATTATGCATATGGGGCCATACTTTCAAAACCACTTGTAAAAATCCAGCTCCTGAAATGGCAACTTGTGCCACTCAAAAGAATCGTAACCACTTGACTTAATCACCAGATTTCTGGTCTTACAGGGGCATGTGTCATGATGCAAGCCTTGTTTTGGCATCTGCAGTTTTGCAGGTAGAGTGATGAGAGTCACCACATAAGAGAACAATCTGTGGCTGCAAATCTAGTAATCAGATTTTTGCAGTTTTCTTGATGTCCATATATCTCTGAGCATGCAAAATTTTAAGCCTGAGTGGTTCTGCCTGCAACTGTAACATCCTTGGTGTTGTCTTGTTAGGGCTGTGTCCTAAACTTCTGTTAACCTGTTTTCCACATTTTTCTACTTCTTGATCTTTTTGAATGGATTTAAGTTGCATATAACTAAGTGCTAACTGGTCTAGTAATGCAGTTAACCCAGAGTTTCTAGCCACTTACAGAGAAATTACAATTATTTCAATATCTAGAAAAGGCAGTCAACACCACCTCTGAATGCTGTCCGAGCCTGACATAATTATCACAATGGGAGGTGGGAGGGTGGGGTTCAATATATGTAAGTAGCAAGTTATTTTAAAAGCCTAGGAGGTGAACTTTTTTGTTCAAGATCAGGCAGAATAAGGCCAGGTTCTGAAGAAATAATATGCAGGGTCTAAGTAAGATTGGAGCAAAGCTTGGTCTTTTCTTCTGCCAGCACACAAGAGCGCATTTCTTTATGCTGGAGACACTATCATACATGGAAAGAAATGCCCCTACTTTTGTTCTTGAATATTCATTGTAAACTTCAGGGGTATTTGATCACCATGTCTGAAATTGGGGTATTCTGGCAACTCAGATTAGGGAAATTTGGGGCGCAGTTTGAATCTAAGATTTTTTTTACTTGGGCCACTAGTAAATATTAATATCATAAGGAGAGTAGGAGGTGGTATTTTAGCACACAGTGCTTGTCTAAAGGCAGATCACAGTGATTCAAGATTGTGTCCTTTGCAACCAGAATAAGACTTAGAGTACTACAGAAGATGATCTCAAAAATGAAATCTATATTAATGAGAATCATAACATCGGAGTCACTAAGAAATGAACTAACGTGGAGAGAAATCCCAGCTGTTGCACAGGCATTAATTTTTCTTAAACAGTTCTTCAAGTTTAATTTTATGGGCCACATTCCTGCTGGTTAAATTTCCTCACTCCATGTTTGCGCAGCCTTCTACCTTTCAATTTTTCAGCCTCCAGGTGGATACATTCTAAGGCCTCCAATAAAGAGATTTGAGTTAAATAGTTGAGTTTACAAGTCCTTGAGGTAAAGGTAAGGATTTGGGCCCATGATCTGTGGTCCTTATTAAAATAGCACTTCCATAACCCTAGTGCTAGTAAAATCCCTGTGAACTCAATCCATAAATTCAAAAATAAATGTTATTCACTATTTTATGCTTGGTCAGTATGTGGAAGCCAAGAAGAGTCTTTACAGTGATAGAAGGGCAAAAACTTTCTGTATGGGTTTTACATTTGTAACTTCTCTTTTTGGGAGAGGGAATTTAATCTTTTGCACCAAAAATATTCATTCATTACCTGATCCCACGTTCAGTGAGGATGGAAAGACTTCCATTCACTTCCAAAGGCTTTGAATGGGACCCAATACCAAAAATTCCTGTGGGTGAGAAGATGCAGGGGGGAGCAGAAGCGTCAGTGCCAATTTGCAGCTAGAAGGACATACATTGTATGTTTTATGCCACATGGAACTGCATGGGGAAAACCTGACTCACACACCGTAGAACCACACAGTGATGTTTTACTCTCACTGAAGGCAGTAGCAGCTTGTTACATTAGATTATGTTCATTAGCAGAAGGCTTTTCACCAGGGAGAGCCATAACAATGTAACGCTCATATTCAGAAGTCAAAACAATTTACATTGTTTTCTCCTATATAGCACCTAGCCCAGGCTCCCCTAATCTGTTTAGCCTCTAAGTAAAACTGCCATTAAACTGTCTATTAAAGAATAAAAATAACAATATGCTGAGGCCATATGTTTTTGCAGGAAGTGATGAGACAAAACAAGATGTTCCTAAATGAAACCCACCTTCCTTTGCTTTGGCTCTTCAGGAACAGCAAGGGCAAGAAGCAGGAAAACCTACAGCAGAAGAGCAGGTACACATTGCTGGTTAGATAAGGATGTAGAAATCTCTGTTATCTACTCCTGCTGCTAGACTCTTCCAGAAGTAGTCATGTATCTAATAAAGAGCTGGATTCTTTACTGGTAGAAAGGGCTTGACTTCATCATAATCTTCTGTGCTAACATGGGATTTGACTCTCAGAGTGCAAATGCCAGCCACAATCTACCACATCATGATTTTAACCTCGTTATATGGAAGTAGTGTTGATGTGATGGCCAGCAGGGCATGCTTCCTTGATCCTCCTACCTCTAGACTGAGGTTCTTCCACGTACTTTAATAGTCAAAGTAGTAATCGATAGTTCTGATTTAAAATACTTCTGGTTATGAAGCACCAAATTATCTTTTGGTAGAAATATGTTCAATATTCATCTTTGTTCAATATTGCCATCCCTACCTATTCAGTGGGTGACTGAGTAAAGCAGCTCCTTAAAAGTATAATAATGAACACCCACAGAAAAATAAATGGTAGAAAGCAGTACCTTTCAAGTACTGTCATAATAGTAATCATAACGCTTCTGCAGTTCTCTTAGGGAGATCACTCACACATTTCACAAGCAACTACAGCAATTCAGAAGAATCCTGAAAAATGCAGCACTGTTATTCCCACTCCGTAAAGGCACAAGTGACTCTTCTGAGGAGAGCTTAGAGCAAAGGCTCACAGTCAGAAATCAAATTAAACTTAGGAACTTAGACCTTTGCTTTAATTGCTAGGAACCCTTTCTCCAAGTCGAACTAGACTGCCCCTGCAAGGATTCTTGCACAGAAATGGAAAATGCTGTGGCTCAGAGCCCACAGCTACTAGGATTCCATTAGCCAGCAGACAGCTCATTCAAATGAGCCTGTATCCACTTTATATCAGTTGAAGCTCTGCTCTAAAATGGGTACTTGGGCTTTGGAAACTTCTGGATGTCTCTCACTCATACTTCTTCTAAGTTAAACTATTACACCACTGAACCGTTGTCCTGCATTTTCCAGGGAGTATATTTTCACCTGGGTTGAACCCAGTCCCTCCTATTTCTAGGCACAATTTGGACTGGCCAGAAAAGAATATAGTGCTTTAATATTATGACCACAGGAAAGTATAAATAAATAAACAAACAAACAAACAAACAAACAAACATAAAGAAAGGCGTGGACCATACCTCCTATGGTGTTTCTGCTGGTAAGAAGCAAGATGTAGGTAAAGTGCAAGGTTTACACTCAAAATTCCTTGCATCCACAAGAAGGCAGTCTGTCCATGGACAGTTTGCCTCAAGAAATGCCTCAAGCATTTATGTCCCATGCTTGTGGTATTTTTTTCTTTGCCTTTAGATATTAATTAACTATTGGATTTTCTATACAGTAAAACCATACAGAGAAACATCTATAAATTAATATTTTTAAATATAGACATTAAAGGGGGAGGGGGAAGGTGGAATATTTTATCCTGAACATTAATGTTTAGAGTGTTTTGGAAAGAGATAGTGTGTCTTTAATTTCTCTATAGTATAAAGAAATGCATTAAGTTGCTGGTCAACTCTTTTTAAGGTGTTTAAACGCACGGCTCATGACTGTTATGTAAAACTTCAGTACAGCCTTACAAACAACAAGGGTATAGTGTATTTGAAAATATGGTGTACAGCTTGCAAACTTACTCTGAATTTCTCTGAGGTGTTGAACTTTGCCATCAGCAAAAAGTATTTTTAGTAAAGAGGCCTTGAATTTTCAGACAACAGATTTCTTCAGTTTGGGTCTCTGATTTTTCCATTACAGAAAAACATTAAATAGCTAGAATAGTTTATTTGTAAGTATGATTTCTCTTTTGATTCTGTGAAGTAGAATTCATAAGGCTAAATCATGCCCAGAAGTGAGAAGCAGAGCTGTTGGCTCCATATTTTCTTTGCAAAAACCAAGGGCAACTTTCCCCAAGGAGGGCTGAGAGTTACTCTGGAAGTGTGCTTTGGCCAGCAGTTCACTCCTCTCTTGTGCATGCACCAATTACAGCCCTCTCTTCTGCTAATTAAGTATTTGCAAAGTCACTAAGAGTCATTTGGTTGATTTGACTGGGCTTTGGAGCAGGCCCTGTGCAGTGTTGAAAGCTGTACAGATCCTACCAGCTCAGAGATCACCTCTCAGCTGTACTGATGTTTCTGAGCTCTTACCCAGCTCCCTGTCTCACACTGGGCTTTTGGGGTGAAACAAGAGCCAGGCCAGAGCACCTCCTCAGCCTTTTTGTACCACAGCATCTTGGGCAAGATTTAGCCTTTAAATCAGCCATCCTATAAGAGAGTAATGTTACTAAGCTGGTCAGTCACTAGGCTGCAGGAAACCTATTTTGCTGGTCAAATAATAAGAATAGATTCTTTATGTTTATTGTTACTTTCATTTTCTTGGAAAAGCAATGTGCAATTGATCTAACATTAGAGCAAGTGATTGGTGTAGCACTAATTACCTTATTACTGTGAACTGTATTAATTTATTAAGCAGACTTTAAGCTAAACGCACAGACTTTTTCTGTTTTAGTTTATACAGAGGTCAGTGTGGGCCCAATCCTGCTGTCCTTTGACCTCATTCCAGGTTCTTTTGCACCAGTGTAAATCAAGAGTAGTTCCACTAACATGAGTCAGGTATTACCTTCTATAAATCAGCATACCTCCACTCGCTCACAAGGCTGGCTTGATACCAGCTGAGGGTCTGGATCACTGGAGTCATCAGGAAAACAACACATTTATGCTGGTGTAAAAAAAAAAGAGATGTGTAAGGAAGACGAAAGGGTTTTTATCTCACAGAATATTCCCCTAGAGATCACAGGGACCACTGTCAGAGCCTGCCGTGCTGCTGTGTTACCAGTTGTACTGGGGGTGAAACACACACACTGCATACCAGACTGCTACATTTTATAATAGGGACCAAATTTCTCTCCCATATTATGCAAATGAATCCCCTCCTGATTGCAGTGGCAGCTCCAGTTATTTCACTGATAAACATGAAGACTGTTCAGGGTTACTGGGGACTTGGGGGAGGAGAAGAGGGGTTGTTTGTTTTTTTTCCCCTCAGAGAAAAAGTAATTTAAGTGAAATGTGCAAGGCAGTGTTTAATTGCTTCCTGCCTTGTTTGTACATAGCAATTTGGCTGTTTATTGGTTGTCTTTGTTCAGATTTTTATTGTAACTTGTTGCTATATATGCAACTAAGTGTATGTTAAAGTTTAAACTTTGGTACGTAATAATGCACAATTTTATGTGCTTTAAAACTTTTTAAATATATAGATGAACAATGTATGCTGTGCTAACTGTGATCTTGGGACTTGACACAATGATATTTTCATGCTTATGTACCTGCAAATGGTTTGAAAATAGCAAAATATATATTGAGGATGGCGATGAGCCAAGATTAAATGAGTGCCGTATGACTCATGCTTCTTTAATAATTCCTGAAAGAGGCATGTATAGTACATAAAATAGACAATAAAAATAATTTTCAAGACTACAAATATTTTTTATAACTTCAGATATTAAATACTATTTTAGAAAAAAGATTGGTTGGTAAAAGAAATCTTAAATTTATTCAAGCGAATCATTGTCATAAAAATGTTCTTAACATAGATTTTTGTTTGATCTAATATCATAGAAATCCAGCTCTTTTAAGATGTAGAAGACCTGAAGTGCTCTTGCATTCTTACAACTCCTGTGATCTTCTAAAATTACGTACTTCAAGTCTTCTCCCTTATTAACGAAAAAATACTAATGTATACATTCACAGAATCCTAAATACCATGTGTACTTGTGTATAATCTTTAAATTGTATTTTTTGAAATATGTTCTATATGACCATCATCAGGTACCCACGTATGTGAGCTTTACAATTCATGGAAATCTGAATGTAATTTGTGTTTTTCTCAGAATTCTTTTATTTTTATTGGAAAGTGACTTTTTCTAATGCCAAGCTTTCAAATACGGTCTCCAAATTTTGATTGTGGTCTACACATTCGGAAACCTAAATGAAATACACACGGCTTCCAGAGTTTGTAAGTAAAAATAACCTCCCATCAAAGTAATTAAAATTTAACTTATATAAACGTAAATGCCTTAATACGGAAGTGATATCTGAGTAGTCAGATTCGAAGTGGCATCGTTCTAATCTGTGTTACAGCGGCAGGAGTTGCTGGCATACAAGCATCTTTGCATCAAAGCAGCGAACAGCATAAAAATCCCGCAGGCTGACAGACTGAGCCCTCTTTCTCCAGGCCTGGGGGCTGTCGCACAGGCTCTGCAGCTTTCAGCTGTGTACTTACAGTGACAGCCAGACAGAATTTCTGGTGTGAATCTGTGCTTTCAAGCCACATTGTAAACATACTGTATGGTGGGTATGTATAACCTGCTTGTAGTCAAGAGACACCCCAGATATCACCTACTGAGGGAATTACCTTATAAAAGTGAAACACGCTCTCCTGTTGTGATTCCTCTGTTCTTCACATATTCTTGTACACAGAAAAGAAGAGCATGGCAACACTTCTAAGGTAGTATAAAACTGGGTTACTGTATTTAAGCAAGAGAAATAAGAGCAACTCAATTTTGAATGC
This sequence comes from Caprimulgus europaeus, assembly GCA_907165065.1. The sequence continues at coordinate 139,938 of OU015543.1, read as the reverse complement.
TGAAGTGAAACTGGAAGGATTCTGCTTTGAGTCACTGTTTACCTTGTTTCAAAGATGGGCAGGTTGCTAAATGTATTTTAATGACCATACTGCCTGAGCCTCTGAACATTTCATGTACTCTTCTCCCTTTTGTACAGATAATGCCATAGTTGGAATAAGTGACATGCCCAAGGTCACACAGAGAGCTTGTGACAGAGCAGGGACACAATTTTCTGGCTAGCATCCTTAGATCATAAATTATCCATAGCTTGTGCACAAGTATATATGGTAATGTAAATGTTGACAAATGTCTGTATTTCAGCTACGACATGCCAATTCATTGCAAGCTTTAGAATAACAGCATCTTACTGGGGTATCTGTGGGTATTTTCACACATGGAAAATATTTTAACCAAAACGCAGCCAAAGTGGAGTTAAGCAGCAGAGCAAAATAATTCTTAAAATATAAGATAAAACGTAACTGATGGCCATTTCTGCTTCCTTGATTTTTAATTTCAAAATGTTAAGATTCTTACCATATTTAGTGGCTTAGTAAAAGGGGAAAAAAAAATGCAAGTAATAAGTCATGTACAGTAACCTAACAAATTAACTAGAAAAAACACTGGAAGACAAAGAAGGATTTTTGTGTGCATGTACTTAAATTACTCTGGTGCATTTTTGCATGTACCATGCATTTTTTAGGGCCTGGTTGTTCTATGTTTTGCTTGCCCTGAGCTGAGATTTCTTCTTTCTATAAGAAGATAAGTATGTGAACAGTGCAATTCTTACAGACCTTTAGAACAAGTTTGCCATGGTTCCTTGAAGCACAGTGCTGTTTTATAATTGCCTCTGTGTTCTATGCTGTTTAACTGAAATGCTTTTAAACCAACTGGAAAGAAGTTAACAAACTCTTATAGGCATGTTTTTGACTCATTCTTCTGACAGCAAAAGATAACCATTTTGCTGTTACATTCAAATGTATTAACTTATATAAACTGTCATTTCTCCGAGCAACCTATTAAATTATTTTTTAATTCTGTCTTTAAATAAAGGCTTTGGGTTTGAGCTGGGTTTTTCGTTTGTTTTTGCAAACACACAAACACACGGCTTTGCTGTTCTCTCTCCCAGACTGCTGTTTTCAAACTCGCTTTTCAAACAAATATATGTTGATTTAGAAAACGGTTATTAAAATGTTTCTATTTTTTAGAGTTTTAATTAATAAATATTAATTAATTAGTCCTAAATAATCAGTAGGACTTCTGCTTCTTACCTGTGTGAATAACAGATCTAATTTTTCTGATTTTCCAATTCACCTTTATTATAGCAAACATGCAGGAAAAAAACTCAAGTAGTATCCTCTGCTTTGCTGCTTACATACACACTGTTGCAAAGAAAAAAAATGGTAAATGGAGCAGCAATTTTTGAGCTTTACAAATTAATTTTAAAGTCAATTTAAAGACACAACAGCCTTGCATACCAGTAAATATAAATGCTTTGTTTTGGAAATATCAAAATAAAATCACTTAATTTGGTGATATGGGCATTTTTTTTTTACTGAGTCAATGTGATATTTTCAAATAACTTATTTTAAAATTTCAACCAAATTTGATTTTTCAGGGGGAAAAAAGGCAATGCCAAAATGTTTTGTCCAGTATTGTTTGGAATCACATTCTGAAAATCCTGAAGCAAAATGTTTCAAGTGTGACTGCCTTCATTAAGTGGTGATAAATAAATCCATAATAGATGACTGGGTTTAAGCACCCTTCTGTAAGAAATGCCGACATCTGCCACTGCTTTTGATTTTAGTGGTATTTGGTAGTGCTTCTCACTTCTGAAAATCAGGCATTTTGTTTAAGCACTTAACATTAGTCACACATATATGAGAATATGGATCTGGTTCCCCTCTGCTGTGATAATTTCTGGACCACAAAAGATTTTGTCACCTACCTGGGGGTTCTTCACAAGAACCTCCATGGCCTTTGCCTTTCCCCATATTGCTTGTTAAAATGTTTGAGAAAGCCTCTTTTTTTTAGCTTTTTTTTTTTTCTTTTGCTTATCTTCTTTTTTTCCTGAAATGGTTGCAGAAAGGAGCTAAATCAGAACTTGGGCTTGAATAATTTAACACCCAGTTCTCATGGCTACAGGTACTTTGAAACCAGTCCCAGCAGAACAAGGATTTTTTCAAGCTTTCTTCTGGGGCACACTTGCTCCTTCCCCCCTCTGTGCCTTGTGGTTTCGTTCTGATCCCCTGCTCTCTCGTGGCTCCATCCTGATCCCTCTCTTCCTCGAGTCTGAGTCACAAGAGCAATAACCCTGCCTGCTTCGACCTACTCAGTGCCTCAGCTGTTAGGGTAAAGCCCACGCTCCCGAGGGACTCACGTTTGAGTACAACCCCAGGATTGTCAGGGCTCTGGCTGGCAGTGCTGCCGAGGGGACAGTCTAAGGCTCTATTTTAATCTTCTGGAGTCCGGCCAAACACTGGAACGGAGCTGCCAGCACGAGGGGGGCCCTCCTGCTCACTGCGCCTGACCTCCCATCAGGAGAGGTGCTGGTGTGTTCCTTCTCAAACTACTAGGGCTCTTTCATTGCGCCTGACCTCCCATCATGACTGCTACCAGGGATCCAGCTTTGACTGCTGGGGGCTTAACCCTGGCACAGATCCAGCACACGAGCTACTCGCTGCTTGTCTCCAGATGTAAGATGCACCAAGTGTAAATTCACAGGCCGCTGCAGGCTCAGCTGGAGGGGGCTGTTTCAGGTACTTTATAAAAGCAGCCATGGAGCGCTGCCGACTCCTCGTCCCGTCTGACAGAGCAAAACAAACCGCCTGGTTTTCAGCTGCTCCTTATCTTTTTATTTCAGAAGATGCATGTAACCAGCATTTCGCATGTATTAATGGTCCTAGCCTGCATCTGTACTCCTGCAGCTGACTGCAACTCGGCCACAGAAACACGCTCCTGTCTTGAGTGGCACCAGCTCCACAGCCTGTCCCCACAGACAGTAATTAGGTAAATAAGACACATCTGTGCCGTGGGCCTCGGGCAGGTGAGGAAGAAACCTGCAACATGCCTTACCCTCTCCGAGATGCCCAGGAATGTGAATTTTACAAAGGACCATTACAGAGGTTAGCAGTTCAGCTCAGTCATGCCAGTTTTTCCTGCTCAGCTTCGCAGATCTCTCCTTCAATAAAGGCAGCAAGCACGGCAGCGGTCTCCTCCTGCCCGTACTCCTGGTTTGCTCAGAGCACCAGGACGTCAGCCGAAGCACATCCTGTGCCCAGAGCTTTTCCCTGATGACAGTAAGCTCTGAGCTGGGACCTTATTTATTAACAACCTCCTAGGCTATTTTTTTTACATTTGCTGCGTATCATAAATAACCACATCACCTTCCATGCCAATCCAACACACCTTATAACACTATTTGAGTATTTTTCGTGGAAAGAGAAATATACTTTCACCAGCCTAAGTCAGTATGTCCTTATTAGCTTCATTAGTTTGCTACTAAATATGCCCATTGCATCAGCTCTGCAGAGCTATCCAGGTTTACACCTTAGCGGCCCGAAGCCTCTGATGCTGCTGTGGTGACAGAGCGGCGGGAGAAAGCCTTGTCCTGTGGAGGCTCAGGCGGGGCTGTGGGTACCAGCCAGGGCTAATGCAGCCCGACCGCCCCTCGCCATTTCTGCCTGGGCACCCCCCGCCTTTGGCCGGCCCCGCTGCCCGCCGCGCCTCCCCTCACCTCCCGCCCGCCCAACGTGGCGCCTCGCGGGAGCCGCGCGGCGCCCTCTCCCGGGCAGCCTGAGGGAATGGCAGGCGCCAGGCGCGGCTTGGGGTGCGCTGCGTCAGGTGTGACGCCCTCATGTGCCCCAGGGGCTTCGCGGGGCGCGGGACGGGTAAACATACAAGGACCCATAAAACGAGTGGGATACAAAAACCACTCCGGTGTTCTCCACAGGCCCTGGGCCCTTAGCTGCGACCTTACAGCAGGGCCACGCTCCAGACGTGGTGCTCGCGTTGCCTGCGTGGATCGCTTCCTCTACAACACCCACCGATGGCTGCTGCTGCCGCCTCTCAGGTATTTATCATTCTGGGGGCTCTAAGGTGACCTGAGACCTAAGAGTGATGGGGACTGTGACACCAGTGGGCTGGTGTGGGTGTGCCTTTGCCTCACCAACACAGAGCCATGGCTGCTCTGAACCTCCCGAGCTGCAACCTGCAGCCATCTCCACCAGCCTTAAGCTCGCTGTACAGGGATCTGCATCGTGTCTGAGAAAAGCTGTAAGGGTTTTCAAAGCAAAAAAGATGGAAAAGCCCTGTTCTGAGTCACTGGGAAACACCGGATGTGCGTAAACATGCAGGTGTGGGTCCATATGGATGAGGCGTTTTGACAGCCGAGGGCAGCTCATGTGTCGTCCTCTCTGGACGAGCCTCTGGAAGATGGTTTGCACGTGCGTTCTTGGCAAAGTGAAGCTCATAAAGATGACTCTGTTTGAGCAATTGCATCACCACAGGTTTCTGAGTGACTTCAAACTCAAGATGCATATTTTAAGTCTCCCCTGCTGTTGCTGATAATTTGTTCCATATTTACCATATTACTTAGTACTTGCAAATGGGGTTTTTTTTTAGAAAGTAAATGTTAATTAAATTAGATAGCTGCATCCACAGCAGGCCAAACTCATCTCTGACCCTTGATGCCATTGCAGGCCATGGTTTTAACATTCAGGATTAATTTAGCACTATTGACTTTCTCCCTACATGAATCCATTGTACTTGAAAAGAAATGGAGCTTTCTCTTCAGTGTAAGCTCAGATGTTAACTGTGTGTTGAGCTTTGTGCTGGCATTAGGTCCTAGAGGTTTTCAAAGGATTAGGCTACTGAAACTGTATTGCTTGTTAAAATATAAATAGGTGATGAATATATATAATTCTGGACTTACTCAGAGACCACAGTTCTTATATCTGCATCTGTCAAGGTAGGATTTGGGTAAGAATGTAGGTAAAATAAAAAGCTTAATGCAACAAGCTTTTAAAACCACATTTACTCAGCTGGAATTTTTATGGTAATACTTTTCCTTGAAGTAAATCAGCAAACTCCCACAATATCAGAAAAAGGGTCAACTCAGAACAAACTTGTTTCATGCAGTGGTCTTGTACATTCTGCAGAGATTGCATCCAGTGTCCAATGTTGCATTTTTTAAATCCGTTTAATAAAATAATATTTAAGACAACATAGTAACCTTTTGTGAATAGAATATTCTTTACACACTTGATGATAGCTTTCACTTTGGAGCAAGTATGAAGTAAATGAGATCCATGCTGTTGGGCCCGCTAATGTGCAAGCGGACGAGGGGTCCGTTGTTTTTGTAACAGATAGCTTTATTATCTAACTTTTAACATTTCTACCTTATTTGCTAAATCAGTTTATAGAAAATCAGTTCAACCAATGCTGAGAAAAAATATTTTAATTTTGGCAGGTAATTTTAAAAACAAACTGAAGATTCATTTCAGTGCCCACTGAAGCCATGAAAGCTTTAAAGAGCACAGCTGTACGGAGCATCAGCTACCTGATTACATCTCAAGTAGTCAATAATCTAGATTTCAGCTTTCATGTTGAAAATCTCATTTGAAGTGGCAAACTAATGTCTTTCACTGGTATTTTTCTTGCTAAATGTCTCCTTTCTTTGTGGTTTAACCAATTATTTTAACTTTTATTCTTTGCCAAATGACCAGATTTACCACATACAGATCCATATTAATGCCTGTTAAAAGTAGTAAAGTATTTCATCCTGTTCTGGTAGTCAGACTTCAGAAAGATTCAGAAGGATCAATAGAGATTTATAAGAATGATTCAGGGACTGGAAAACATACCTTAGAGCAAGATACCTAGGCAACTATTTCTAGTTCATTTAACCAAGAGGTGACTAAGAGCTGTTATTCAGTATGTATGTGTCCTGGTTTTTAGCTGGAACAGAGCTGGGTTTCTTTTTCAGTAGCTAGAATAGTGCTGTGTTTTGCTTTTCAGCCTGGGACTTGTTATGAGAGAGACACTGAGAACACACCAGTGTTTGCATTTGTGTCCCTGGCAGTGAAGGACTTTGTGTTTTGTCCGTCTGCAAGTGCAAGATCTCAGGGGGCGAGGAATATTGACATGGATCAGCTCCATGGGCACTGGGCTCTGCCAAGGGGCTGTTCCATCTCCTGTCCCCCATGGACAGGAGATCCATGAGGGGCTCTTCCTCTCTGGCTCTCTCTGGCTCTCGCTCGGGCTCTCGCTCTCCCGGGATTGCGGTTTCGGTTCAGGATTGTCGCTCCTCCGGGATCGTTCTCTGGGCTTGGTCGGCGGGTGGTGAGCAGTGGCACTGGGTATCACTCATTGGCATATTTTGTTACTGTTATCATTATCACTACTATTTTAATATTAGTATTATTTTAAGTTTTCTTTTATTTCTATTATTAAACTGTTCTTATCTCAACCTAAAAACCTCCTTATCCTTGCCCTCCCCCCAATCCTCTCCCCTGTCCCCTGGGGTTGGGGGCCCAGTGGGTGAACGGCTCTGTTGGCTGCTGGCCAAGGGCCAGCCCAGTGAAACTATCACAGTATATTCATGAGAAGGATGCTTCAGATTGTAAAGGTGTCCTAACATTGAAAAGAAACGGCATTGTGAGGCCCAGTGTCTGGGTACTAGAGAAGTTTTAAGCAGAAACAGGGAGTACAATTAAGTTTTGGAGAAACTTGCTGAAGATTGACATGCCCTTTGCACAGAACTGCCTCTCTAAATTCACATTTCTTATTGGCTATGAAAAAAAAAAAAAAATTGCCTCCCAATACCTTTTGTTAAATAAGGAAAAGCAACAAATGTGACTTACAATGAAGTCTAATATTATATTCATTACATATGCAATCGGATACATACACCACAGCATGTATTCCCATGAAAAATTTTAGGAGGAGCTTTGCTCTCAAAATAGTTTGTATTTGGCCCTATGTGTGTATTATTCATGTGCAAACATAATTTCTGTGAAAATTGAGGGAAATTAATAAAGGTTAAGACATTAAAAGAAATATCATTTCAAGTGGTCACATTTCAGCCCAATTTGTGTGCCCAAGGTCTGTTTTGGGGTTTTTTTTAAGGCAAGTTATAAGAAAAACTGAAGAATGAGTTGAAGTTTGCCTCTAGAAAATGTCTCTTGTATTGGGGTATTCTTTAAATTAAAAAAATATCTATTGAATGCTTTTTCATAAAAGATAGCAATTCCTCTCTTTAATGTGAAATTTGTGGGAAAAAGAACCAATTGTCCCCATTCCCTTTGAGCTTCACCATGTGCATTTGCTGTACACACTTTCAGCATAGTGTAGCTAGTCCTGCTGGTGTAATGGTTAATGTCTCCCATGCTTTAATTCAGACAGGAGATATTTCGGTCTGCATTGTTAACTAGTCTAAATAGCCTGCATGTTAGCACCCACTGAAATTAAGCATAGTTTTAGACTCCACGGGATGCTTGGCAGTTTATTATTAGCTTCATATTTTGTGGACTTCCATAACACACGGTCGCTGCCCTTTTGTAATAAAAATCAACAGCTGTGGAAAAAATAGCGCAGCTGGGCTCTACCTGTTCCTCTGTGGTGTTTCTGTCCCTGTCCTAATCTGCGGAGCCCTGCTGGAGAATGCAGAGCCCTGAGCAGTCGTGCACCAGTACCTCTGTGCTGCTTAACCAGTTTGGGGAACAAGTCGGCAGTCCGATCGGTTGGGTTCTCACCAGTCAGGAGTGAGTAGTGCACAGACCTCGCTGTCTGTGCGGTGCCTGCCCAGGAGTGGGAGCATCTCCTTCAGATCTTGGTGCTGACTCTGCCCCAGTCTATGGCCTGAGATTCTGGGCATTACAGAAATCTCTGTGAAGGACATTGGAAAATTATTGGCAGTGTGACTGGTCTTGACTTGAATCTTCCAGCCTGAACAATGTAAAGCTCTGGCTCTGTCCTGTACCCTCTCAGCTGGCAAGAAGGCACAAGTTGAAAGTGCAGATTAGTATACTTTGAAGATTGCTTTTGTCTGAATTGATGGGGGGCAGGCAAAAACACTTGTAGGAGTACTGAGGCTACAGAATAAATAAACTGGGGCTTTGGGCATCCAGTTTACTGGAAATTAAGTTGAGACAGAACTGCACTTTTTGAAAGAAGTGAAGGATACTGGAAGTTGAATGTCCCAAATAAGAGTGTTGATATTGGGAGATGAACACAGGTAAGATCTGCCCTTTTGGATGCAGTTTGGCAGGAGTGAAAGTTGGCAGAACTAAGCCGACAGCAAGAGCTTTAAAAATCCCATCCTTGCCCTTTTAGTTCTCTGGGTAATAGGTCCCCTTGGGCTGTGTGACTGTACACAGCAACACACCTTTAAGTACTTCCGTGCTGCTTTTGTGTATTGGCTCATGCTCTTCGTTAGTTGCCTGTGGCAGGTTTATAAATTAGCTGCTGAGGCTTATTTTGCGTATGTGATTTCTTGAAACATACTTAAACTTTGAAGATACTTAGTCAGTATCCGTGTCTCCTTAAAGACATTCTGCTATAATATATTGCTCTCACTATTAGCTTTGGGGTTCCACAGAAACTCATCAATGTCTCTTGACCAGCAGATCTGCAGTAAAGGTCTGCTTGCCATAAAGACCGCCCGCCTGCTTGCTGACCGTGTACTGTTTGTCCATGTTTCTCCTCTCCCGTTTCATCAACTCAACCTCATTGGCAACAGAAAACAGTTAAGTAGCTAAATGTCTATTCAGTGAGTGGCCTGCCAAGTTACCAATGCAAGCATATTTTTGTGAAGAAATATGCAGCTCAGCTTGTGGTGGCCATTGAGAAGCTGAGCTGCAAAAACATCAATACCACAAGGACACAATATTTTTCTCCTGATTACATACAACATGCTTATTTATTTTGGAATTCTTATGCCAGCTGAGGACTACAGGGCAGTGACACTAGAAGAGTTGTCCAGATGCCAAGGAAAAGAGAGAACTGTATACATGCTCCTGTCCTGAAGTGGTGTTGGGTAGGGAGAAAGGCTGGGTAGTGATTGGGAAGAATATGTTTCCTTAACTTTTTCAAGGATTCAGATTGCTCCTACAACAGATACCTCCAATACTTTGAAAGTAGGTATAAAATCCAACAGATATTGCTAAATTCTCAGGTCTGCTCATTCACTCAAAGAGAATGCAGAGATCTGCAAATTCAGAACAACTTTTATTTTAAAATTAAGATAAATTATTACCTTCCAAACTAGGTAGGAAAGCCATCACATAATAAGGTACTTGTGGTGGGAGCAAACCCTGTAGTATCTATTCCCAGGTCCTGAGCAATAGTGGGCTCTAACATCTGACTGCATTGGTCAGGTGGCAATAAAAAAAAAAACAAACAAACCAACTATAATAAAGACTTTGTTTTGGTTTTTGTGGAAAACTCAAATCACCATGTCTTTCTATAGTATATTTAGACAGGTTTTTTACCTCTTAATCTGTGATGATTTCCGTGTGAAGTCAACCGCTCCAGCACTCAGCATTATTTGAAACTTTTCTATTCTCTGGCAGTTCACAGCACTTTTTGAAAGAGACTATGTTCATCAAAATGTATGGAGCAAAGGTGGTACAGCCTAGGGCATAGGCTGTATAGAATTTTTTCTTCTGGGTCTTACCACAGTATCTGAAGTTTTTAAAGCCTTCTTTTAAAAGGCTTTTTTCCTGTTTTATCTGAAAAAAAAAAAAAAAAATTGAGCATAGGTGCTGAAGCACAGGTGTGCTGAAGCAAACCAGCAGACAGTACTGTTTCATTGTCTTTCTTCTGTCATACCGTCTGTTACCTCATGGTTTTAACTTATGCTGTAAACTTTTGTGGGAGCAGAGATGCCATTTCTCTTACGCATTCGAACGATACCAAACATCGTTGGTCCATGTTCAAGCTTTTAGGTACTATGATAATATAAATAATAAATCTTTGAAAGGATATTTTTTTTTATCTTCCTAGTATCATCATGGGTGTGATGTCATTTTATGGCTCAAGAACTAAGACATAGATGGTCTACAGACAAAATTATCAAATATCCCCTAATTGTGGGTGTGCTTATTCAAGCCACCTAAGAGCTGATATTTCAGATCATGACTTTATATGTTCAAAGCACAGTTCCAGTTGGCTTGGATTGCAGCTGTTGTGAATGCATGCCCTGCTATGAATGGAGTCCCAACTGAGGCTGCATAGCTTAAGCATTGTCGAAAATGAGAGATATACATTAAGTGGCCACCTGTGAAAAGTTGCTTATATGCTGCTGCACTGGGATTCTTTGGCAGAACACAGGGAGAGAATTCATTTTTCTGTGGTGATGTTCAGTTCCTGCAAGTGTTGCCGTTATCATCTTGTAATCTTCTGCTTTGTTCACTACTTAGCTACTAATTACTGTAACAAATCAGAGTCCTATTTCTGCAACAGTCTCCTTTCATTGCATATCCATTGTCAGGTGCATGATCAGCAAGCTCCAAAGATGAAAAAGAAAGTCTGCACACTGCCTATAGAAAGCAAAACAGGGAACAAATGGCATTTGCCCAAGTAGTGAAAAACTGTAGCATGAAGCGTGAGAACAATTCAGGGCTTTTTCTCAGACACTAATGCACATGATAGAACATGGTTCATTATCAAAAATGCGTTTCCTCCACACGAAGGCCCTTCAGCTTTATTCCTTTCTATTTTTGACTGAAGGTGGTTGAAGGTCCCCTATCCCCATAACTGATATTTGAGAAACAGTGACTATTCAGATAAAATAGCTTTATAAAAGCAACAATTACATTACATTTAGAAGGCTGCTTCTAAACTCCATTTTGTCTGTATTGTATTTCCTTGCTGCAAGGATTACTTTGAGAAGTTGTGCAGAGAGCAGCCAGTATTTCACACACTGCACAACTGTTCCAAGTAGCTACAGTTCTTATTCTGTCATGTTCATTGCCAGTTGATAAAGCCACCGTTAGCAGCACTGTGGAGTTCTGTCATTGCCTTTCACACAGCTGTGATTTAGATCTCTCTTTCTAATTGATGACTAACTTCCATTCTAATGAAATCCGAAGATGGTATGAAATCCGTAAGGCCCAGTGGCCTATCCCTGCCAACATGCTACTCTTATAAAAGATAAAAACCAGTCCTGAGCAGGGAAAGTGAAGCCCTCTTCTCAATTTTGCTGTTTTGTGACCTTGGACAAGCTGCTTCAGTACTTTGTGTGCTTTTATCTTCGCACCCTTTAGCTGTGTAATCTATTGAGATGATCCAGAATTCAGACCCTGAACTGCCACTCAACACATGCACAGTGCCTACTGCAACAAGATCCTGATTGCATTGCGCTAACATCCACCTGATACCTTTAGCTGAAAAAAGCAAAGTGAATAACTGACAGGAGCTGAACTCAACAGAATAATCACTGAGCAAGCACTCAAGTACTCCTAGCATGGTGCAGAAAATGCGTACCAGTTTGTGAAATCTGTCGGATTCTCATACCAACATCTCTGATAAATCTCTTTACAAAACCACAGCTGTCCTTGTATATGACTGTATATGTGTTCTTGATGTTTTGAAACCTTTCAAAGCAGCCTTTCAACAAGGAGCCATTATTTTCCTATGTTCTTAGTCCAGGATACAATAGTCTTATCTCCTTGTATGAAATGGCTTCTTTACCCAGTGGATGATGTAGTTTGAGCTAATCAAATCAAAGTCAAGTTTCATTATAAGCAGCATCGTGTGTGGCACAGCAGAGTTTTAAAGCACTCTCTGGGATTTCAGAGCTCTCAGTTCAGTTTTCAGTTCTGTCATAGTTTCATGAGACCATCTCTGCTCAGGTGGTGACTGGCTGCACCTGCATCAGGAAGGAGCCATGCAGCCCAGCTGGAGAACAGCCAGGCTGGCCAGGCCTTGGGTGAGAGAGTGAGATGGGGTCCTGTAGCAAACCCAACCCTGGTGTTCACTGCCAGCTGTACTGTATCACAGATCAGCATCTGGCTCTTTTCCCCGCACACCCTGTAGTTTTGCCACTGGTTTGAGCAAGCATTCATGCTTTGGTTTGGTTCCCACTGACTTAATAAACATGAGCTATGCCAGGACAGGGACTCAATGACAGGAATCTGGAAGGAAGCTGTTCTCAGAGGGGTTTGTTCCTCTTGGAGATCAGCATTCCCTGGTACTCAGTGGCAGCATTCCTTCTCGGGATACTTGTGTGTGCAAGCACACGCACCCTCATCTGCTGCCTTTGGGTTTGCCTTTTCATCAGCTGAACAGGGATCTAAGGGAATCAAGAGGCTTGATTGCTCTTTGTTGCTGTCTTTTGAAAGGCTGTTGCCCATTAAAATCCATAGGAGCTTTTTCTGTCACTTCACAGGCTTCTTGAATGAAGCCCTTTCCAATGTCAGGATCTAAGCTGCAGGATCAGGCTCTTACCTTGAAAATCTGTGCATTGAGCACCTCATATCTTACCTATATAGCTATTGAACTAATCAATAAACATTCTGCTAGTTACATTTATCCTCCCAAGCTGAGGGATCACGCACCACTGGCATTCAAAAGGCTGAATTATTTGCCCTGGTTCATGCTTTTGAATAAAATTGTCAGTTATGAGATGGAAATGTTCAGCTCTTTTTAAAAAAAAAAAAAAAAAAATGCTGCAGGAAAGATTTATCGGACAGAGGTGAAGTCTTTGACCCAGTTTTGTCCTGCTGGGGTCTTGCTGAATGCCTTCCCAAGCTACAGAGGGAGAGGAGGAGTCCCAAGCACTGTTATTTTCAGGTAGCTCTTCCTCTCAGAGCTGCAATAGCCCAGCAAGGCAGTGGGGTTTTAGGACACGTCACTGGCTCTGCGGGTCAGGCTGAGCAGCACTTTGCTGGTCAGAGGTGGCTGTAGAACGGGACTTGGGGTTTGCTCAGTCGGACACTGCAGGTCCAGGGAGGACCTGTAGACCTGAAGTTGTGTGAGGAGTCATAAAGCTCCCTTGGATCAGCCTCAGATACAGGCACTTTGCTTATAAGTAAAGTGAGAATGAAAAATCAAGCCCAGTGATTAGCTTCATTGCCTCTTCTTTTTGTTACAAAGGAAATGTCTTCACATCTTTGTAAATTTGAGCTGGGCACCTCGGGGTGCCACATCCACTGACAAGAGGAAGTCAGGGAGGAGAGGAGCCCTTGGCGTGCTCTAACTTGAGCAGGGGTAGCTCATGGGGACCCTCGCTGGAGGGAAGCACTGGGGCTGGTGGGGTCTGGGGGGCTGGCAGAGGCCTGAGGGCTGGTGGGCCTGGGGGGCTGGCTGAGCTCCGGGGGCCTGTGGGCCCAGGGGTCCGGTGGGGCGGCAGGCCTGGCCGGGCGGGCTGTGTTGGGCCCCGCTGAGGGCTGCCCCAGGCAGAGTGCCGGCGGGCCTGGGGGCAGGGCAGCTGTCTATTTTTAGTGAGGGTTTTATAGAGTGGATCCCTGCGGTCTGGCTCCACACTGAAATATTGTCCTAGTCTCAATGACATAAACACAGGGCCAGCCTGTGATCCTGGCGCCAGCTTCAGCTTAGGGAATGTGAATGAAAGTACCAGTGGGGTCCAGGCAAGAAGGAGAAGAAAAAAATCCCGACTGTAATTGCAAATAAATCCCAAACCCTTTCGCTCTCATGGCTCACTTAGTACAGCAAATAGCCTCTGATTCTCTACAAATAAGTCCCAGCTTAGTTACTGACAGATCTAGCGAGAGGCAGTTAATGGAATAATGACTAAGGGAAGCTTAGGGTAATTTACAAACGGTTCCCAGTGTTGGAGGGCGAGTGTCCGCACCTTGGCCCCCGCCCTGCTCCTTCCGGCTCCTGCAGCAGTGAGCCACTGGGCAAGAGCTAAGCCTAGGCACACAAGGGCCTTCTGAGGCTGGTGGGGGAAGGCTGCTTATTTGTTTATTTGTTGAAGAGAGCTAACACAGAATGCTGACAGGCAGTCTCCAATATCTAGAGCTGGATTGTCACCCTGGAGAGAGTGGTTTAGGTAAGGGTCTGCAGAGCAAGGTTATTCCTGCCTCCTTTTTTGATAAGAAAAGTGGGGGGATCTTAAGTGAAAGTGGCATAAAAAGCCATCTCTGCCATGAGACACTTTAAATGAAGCAGTGTTCCTTTTGCTTCTTTTTCTCTTAAAAAGGCATGTCACTTCTTTGAATCCCTTGTCCAAGTCTGTTTCAATACCTCATATTTGAGTTGAAGTGCTCAGTTTGCTCACAAAAGTTAACCTTCATGTTCGAAGTATGGAGAACTCTTGTGAAACTTCCACAGTGGTCAGGGCAATTCTCTGTTTTGTTTGGTTTTGATCTTTTTGTAAATAAAAATGGAATCATGTTCCAAAGACATATGATGCTATCAAGAGTGAGAGTAATGGAAAGGCTGTTCCTACTTAGGAACAATTGCACATGCATGCATACATACACCCTTGCACAGACGCACAAATACATAGGGAGAGAACAAATCCAAATAATAGTTAAAATATATGTGTCTGGCATCTTAGTGAATGGCTGATGTGTTTATTATGAAACCAAGTACTTTAAAGGTGACGTGGCTTCAGAAGGTGTGCTAAACAGCAAGGATATTCAGTTGAAGCTCATTATTTCAATCTTGCTTGAAAGAAAATGATATTAAGAGCAAGATGTATGGGGGAAAGTCCTGCTGATTGTTAGTCCTGTGATGGGTTTTTCCTTGTTACTGTGCCATCTTAGGCTTTCCAGGTTATCTGTATTAAAAGGAGGAGGGTAGTAGTTGCATGTTAATATTTTTTGATGAAAAAAACCCCCAAAGTACTTTCAAGCTTATTGAATGAAGTTGACTATACGTAAGCAATGTTTTGCTGTAAGCAAAGTATTAATTTGTGACCACTTCTTTCTTTGATGTGGAGATGTTTGCTGTGGGGCTGTTTGTCTTGTATTCCTACTATACCCTACTCTACCCTGTGTCAGTTCTCTTTGAGAGATGGTGATATTGTGGGATGTTGCACTATACCCAAGAATGGCTCTAAAGCTTTTAACTTCATCTTGTAATTGATGTGTTGTGTGAACTGCAATAAAGGAAAGATACTTTTAAAAAGGGAGGGGAACAACATGATGAGTAAATACACCCAAGATGTAACTGTAGATATAAGAAAAATAAAAGCAGCGGGGGGGGGGGCTTCTGAGACATTGTTTGTCTTGAAAGTGATGAGAAGAGGCACCATCAAAAGACTTGTTTTACTACAGTCATGCTTCATTATGGGGAAGGAGAGTGTGGGGAAGGGGAGGGGTGGGGGTTCCCTACGTGACCAGGTTGCCAGAAGAGAGAACCTAACTCGTTTGCATTACCTAATTAATCCCTGAACCCAGTCAAAGCCTGAGTCAGAGGGAGAGAGCATATGACAGATCTGTGTCTGGGAAGCTTAGATTCATTATTTTACTTGCCTGGATCCCTTTGCCTTCACAGGCAGAGCCTTGAAACTCCCAAGCCAAAGAAACACATCCCAGAGATTCATAGTGAACATGAGCAGGTTTGGAATCAGTCTCCTTTGTGTCTGTTTCTGTAACTGAATTAATCCCATAGCCCCGTGTGTGTCTGTTTCATTGTTTGTGAGAGAAAGTGGAAATCATTCCATTTGCTACTAAAGGTACAGGTTTCCTTGAAAAGTGTCCTGTTGAACATGCAGCTTTTCCCAGCCAGCTCAGTCACTGGGCGTTTGTATCTTGTGACATTTTGTAGCGGCTGCAAAGATCATATTATGCACACAACTCTGGGTGATCATTGTGATCTACTTCTTTTTGAAGAGATCAGATTCCCTAAAGGGATAAAGCATAAGAAGCAAGGAAGAGGTGATAAATACAAAATACTGGGGAAAGACACACAGTTTAATCTTTTTCTAGTTATTAAAACTACTTCATCCCTGCAGATTTTCCAGCCAGAGCAAATTTAAAGAATTTCTAATAAAGCACTGGGTCCCAATTTGTGGAACCTTTCTCTTCTGCATTTATTCTTGAGGCAAAACTACAGTCAGGAGCTGGTTTATATATTGGGCTAAATTCTGCTCTTTTATTACCCTGTAGCCAAAATACTTCTTGGGAGCATGAAGTGCAGCCATTCTACACTTGGTCTGGACTTTCGGAGTTAGATATATCTGTGATCTTGCTCCCCCTGGCTCTCTGGTCAGGATTAGACCCCTGCCTTTGGGATTTTGTGCTTCCACAAAACCCATGAGTCTCTTAACATTTCGCCCCGGCATCTGAGGCAACATTTACTGAGATCAGAGGACCTGGGGGCTAAGGACTTATTTGACAGAAGTACTTTTAAACTAAGTTAAATTTTCCTTCATTCATAACCAACAGGCTAAATATGATGTAATCGGATTTATTTTTTCCTCTTCACCCCCACTGGAGCCAGGAAAATTAAGTAGTTGAGAGGAAAGGAGTTGTCATTTTCAGTCAAGCAGCCATTCATCACGCAGCATTAGACAATTAGCAATAAAACATTTGAAGGACTCCACTGGTGCTAAAAGGGGCGAGGGGGTCTTTTTAAATATCAGAGGTGGGAAATGTTATGTATCAGGGTTATTCAGTAGCTGGCATCAATGAATCACTCACATGCACACAGGGCTTGATTGGGGACTTGCTGTATTTTTCGCTTAATTGAATCTCTGTCACTCAGTTGTCTTTAGTGTTTTATAAAAAAAGAATAATAAAAATTTGGTTTATATCAATAGATGTTTGTCTTCATAAGCAGGCTGGCAAAAAAAGGTTAAATACATTCGTACTTGTCATGTGTGTGTATATATGGAATACATGCTGCTACAGGGAGTTTGTTTGGATAAACAACATTGCCTGTGTGGAAATTCAAATCCCTGTCAGGAGCCATTGCTTGTAAATATAAGTGTCATTTTTTAACATAAAAAATGCCTTGGTTTCTGTTTCATCTTTGCCAGTTCTTCCACTGGCCTCTCTCTCCATAATGAATTGGTCTGCAAACTGTGAGACACTCAGTCAGCTCTGGTCTCTTCTCTTGACTGCTGAGATGTTAGTATTTGGCACAAAAGGTAAGGCGGTTAGGTGGGGTAGAGGAGGGGGAGGATTTAGAAGAACTTTGGGATTCCTCTGTTGCAAACCTTTTGCATGAATAAATAAATAAATAATACTTTAATTCCTCCAAGTGGGGTTGCAGCTAAGAAAACTGAGAGATTCAGATTTATGGCAGAAGACACTGCTGAGAGAAAAAGCAAGGAACAGAGACAGTGGAGTTCTACCTCCCATGATATATAGAGCCAAGGGGAGGTATAAATACCCGTCGCTTCCCGGACCTTCTTTTAAAAAAAAAGACAAACACCCAGGATCCTGTCTCTGGCTGGCTTGCAGCAAGGCGCCCTCATAAAAGCTAAGATAAACAGTTTATCAGCAGATGAATGCACAAGCTCTGTTCTAAAGACAAAAGTCTATACCTTAGGAAAAATGCGGGAGCAAGAGGAAAGTGGGCTGAGAATCAGGGAGGCACAGTGTTTCAGGAGCAAGAAGGACATGAAATGAGAAAAAATAAGAGCAATTCTTTAAGGATCTTGCAAGATTTTATTTTCTTCTTTCACAGCATTTTCTCTTTTTTGTTTTCTGGGCGAGGGGCAATGGATACATCTCTTTACATATAGCTGTACTTAAAGACTAAGCAATTATTTGTTTTATTTGGGGGGGTTCTCTTTTTTTT
Organism: Caprimulgus europaeus; assembly: GCA_907165065.1. The sequence continues at coordinate 122,240 of OU015543.1, read as the reverse complement.
TTTTCTTTTTTTCATTACTTTAATGCATCAGTCATCTTAAGATCTACTCCACTATAAAACATTCATCCCAGAGCTTAGTTTCAAAATATATTATTTATCCATCATTTATCACTGCAGATACAGGTTCTTGGCCAAATGTATCCTTCCCTGTCTCCATTCTGATGGGTTTTCAAGGTAGAACTTGGCTCTCTCAAAAAATGTTTACCTTCCAGAGTATGCGATTCTTAACTGTTATCTTTCAGAGCAGCTGATCACCTGCTAACCTTGTGTAGTCTGTTAACAAAATCCTTATTCCATGGCCCTTTCTGTAAATCAGGAAAGGGCCAGAGAAATGGACGAGGTACCTGAAGACACAACACTGCATTTCAAAGGTCCAGCAAGATCTCCCTGAATGTTTCCAGGCTAAAGAATATAGCTGGAAAGCAGTACAACAGTGATTTTCTACCCGTGGAGCATGTAATCCTGGGTGAGGTCATACATGAGCTTCCATAGCTAATCATGTAGATTGGGTGGATTGGCATATATGAACTATGTAACATGTCTGAAAGCTGTGCATACCCTTCAGAAATTCTTTAGGGATTCACAGTTTAAAAAAAAAAAAGAAAAAAAAAAAGAAAAAAATTAATCCTTAAGGAATTCCTTGCAAAATTTATAGGAGTGTGACCAAGGAAGAGGGAGCTGGTCCAGCAGCTCACTAGTACCTAAAACTAACCTTTAAGTGATTTTAATTGAGTTGTCTGCTCTAATCAGTCACAGGTTTCCTCTGTGATTTTAGTAAAACACTGGACTCTTCCCTCTGCATTGATAAAGATTTACTGGTAGCATCTAATCAAACTCTCTAACATGCCTGTGAAAGAGGCAAGTATTAGCATTCCTGCTCTACAAATAAGGGAAGCACAAAGCTATGAAATTTATTGCCTGAAGACATATGAGAAATTTGCATGAGAGCTGGGTAGAGAACTCATTTGGTTACATTGTTGGTTTTCTTTACCAAACAATCATTGTTCCATGACAATGGATTTTTTAAATAAGAAGTGAAAGGCAATGGGATACTGAATGAGATAATGATTTAAATGATCTTTAAATGTAAGGGAAACAAGAACAGTTGTAAGGAAGCCTCCATTCTTAAGGAAGGCACAGCTCTTCTGACCATACCTGGCATAGTTCTTCCTCGTCCCAGTCGTCTTGTGCTTTATTACTTTCCATGAGATACCCTCCATGTTTTGGAGTGGTGCGTGCATTGAGCCTGAGACCATTGCTCATAGACCAGACTGATTCAACACCATGGGCTGAGTTCAGTGAGATGACCCTGACCACTGGATTGGGTGAAGTAGGTCAGGCCATTTTCTGTTAGTAGATTTAATGGGAAACAAATCTATCCTGAATTCTTTCTGTGCATCCTTGCTGTTGCTGATAACAAAATCAGATCGTTACTTAATGTGTTTTCAGTGCTGTTTCTCCAGTCATAAGCAGAGCAGCACAGCCTGCTTACCTCTTCTCTCCTCATCAGAGATGTGACCCTGCAGAAGTAACATCTTACTCTTGCCCACATTGGCTTCCTGTGTGCCTCGAAGGTTGTATTTGCTTTGTCTACTGACAAAAACCGCATTTTGACTACTGACAGCACTCCAGAACCAATAAAGCTGAGGTGAAGCGAGTTGTTTTCTCCTCTGCTTCATGCACCATTGCCAGTAGAGTGACCAGCTAAGGTCTCCATGAGCTGCTGGCCTCCCTCCCTGTCCTTTAACTCCAGATTTCATTTACTGCTGTTTTCAGCAAACCCTGAAATAAAACAGTTTGTTGGGAATCCAAATCTCTTTTCCCTCTGACCCAGAGGCTTCTGACAGAGCTGTTACTGATAGCTCTTCATCTGTCTTGCTATCAGCCATTCCACCAAGAATTTATTGGGCCACAAGTGACTCCTGTCACTTCTGCATCCCTCGAGCTTTCACAGCCTTGCCAGGAGCTCGGTGCACCCCAGGCAGGCACCTGCGCTTGAGGAATTACCGAGCCCCAGCCTGCTCTACTCAAACCAAATGTCTGTACCTTAAAGAGGCAGCTCGTCTGAACCAGCTTCATTCCAGGAAACATTTCCTCTGACAGGTAACTCAGTTCAGGAGAGAAAAATCTTTGAGTCTTAATCTCAGTCTTGAGATCCTCTTCCTGAGGATCACAGTTTTGAATATAAGAACCTTAAACACACTCCCAGCGTGAAACAGATGGGACATAAGCCTTAAAGGCTTTATTTTTAGACTTGAAGAGTGTGAGTTAAAGAATTGCTTTCAAATTCCAGCTGAGTAAAACTGTATTTATTAGTAAAGAAGAAATATAATAGACATTAGGTGTAACTTGTGAATTTTTGCTTTCTGTTCAAAACACTATTAATTTAACCTAGTATTGTTCTTTGTGTTTGAACAAGGTGGTTTAAAAATGAATCAAAAATTATTTGCAGTGACATACAGGTGCGTTATTGGCTGGAGGTAGGAAGGCAGTGAGAAAAGAGAGAGGAAGAGACAGGCGGGCACCCAAAAAAAAATTGTTAACACCGCGCTAGGATTTATCAGTCAGCCTCAGAACTGCTTTCTCCTGAAACCAGTCACATCAGTCCTTCCCAGAACCAGTGCATCAGCCGACGAGCTTTGAGTGTGGGTTCATGCTCCTGTTTGTCAAGAAATACTTTGTCCTTCAGGGTGGGCAAAAATATGGTGTGCGTGGGGGGGGGGAGTACAGGAGGGGTGAACAGACCCCCCCAGCTCAGCTCAGTGCCAGAGGGGCAGCTTCTGCAGGCTGAATCCCAGGAGGCAGGAGTGGGGCCATGGCGTGAACAGGCCAGTACCTCGTTGATGGCCTGAGCCAGAAGTAGCTTGTGTCTGAGCTCACTTGCTGGCTCTGTGCAGACCTTACACCTCCACATCCTACTCATATTCATGTCAGCATCAGAGTCATATCCAGCTAAGTTCTGAATTCAGCAGAACATGTGTCTTCTGTTCCTGATTGTGTTTGTACTCCTTGAATTCTGGGGAATTTTATTTTGAAAGGTAAGAGCTGTGGCTTCTCACTTATTTCCAGGGAGAGCTAGTATGCCACGTTTTAGCAATGACAGTTTATCAGGTTCTAGGTGAAGGTAGAGACCTAAACTTCCAGGCAGAAAAATATCTAATAAAACTCCAGCAGACCCTTGACTGACATGGTAGTAGTAAGTGCCACTGTGAGGCTCCTTTTGCAGTGCAGAGCTAGGGTCAGTTTTCCATCTTTTTCATGTTATTTATTTCAGTGAGATGACCCTGTGTTATGTGTTATTTATAAAAGGTCCTACATGCTTGAGAATAAAGCAAAGTAAGAGTTGTTTAAAATTTAACTTAGAGAGTGAAAATAGATGAAAAATAGTTATTTTTTAGAGAAAACTCTCAACCTGGGTAGGATGATCTATATATCACTTTCATAATGAACCTAAATTTGAAGGTTAACATTTAAACAAATGGATGAATCTCTTAGGTGAAATGGCTCAGCTTCAGTCTCATTAAACTTCGGCTCCTAAGTGCCTAAATAGCCTGCAGGAATGGGATTCGAGGACTTCAGGAAATTTTATTCAAGCCTTAATAGACTGTTCACCTCCTCTGCAGCTCGCTGCCCGCCGTGCCTTGCGAGCGCTCTTTGTCAGACAGTAATTCTGCAGTGGAAGTAGCATTTAGCATCACTTGTTAAAATTGTTTTGTGTATTTGCTACTGAAGTAGACATTCCGTCTTTTCTGTGTGGACTGGGGGCATAACTGAACATTGTGTTTCTGATGGAGAAGGCTTAGAGGACTCCACCGAAGTGCTCCGGGGACCGCCGCGCAGCCTTGCCGCCCCGCCGAGCAGTCCGCAGCGGGAGCGGGGCCGCTCTCGGGGGATCGCAGGCTCCTTGCCGAGGGACACGCTGAGGGATCGCAGGGTCCCTGCCGAGGGTCTCGCTCGGGGGTCTCCTCTGAGCTCTGAGCACAGTCCGCGATAGCCTCCTGCTCCCGCCCGGTGACGCTCCGGTGTCCTGCCCGCGCTCACCGGCGCCGCTCGGGAAGGCGATTGCAGGGGCTGCGCCTGTCCCCTGAACACGCGACAGCCGTGCTGTCTCCGCCGTCCCCTGCTCTCCCCGTGCCCACCGCCACAGCCCCGGCCCGGGCCGGCGCCACAGCCCCGGCGCGGCGCGGCCAGCAGAGGGCCCGCTCCGCCCGGGAAGGCAGCGGCGGCCGCGGGCAGAGGAGGCGGTTGCAGCGGCCCCGCAGGCGGGCAGCGCATCGCGGGCCCATGTGCGGGGCTGGGGAGCGCCGGCCGGGCCGGGAGGGCGCGAGCAGCAGCGGGAGAACCGGAGCGGGAGCCTGCGGGCTGCGGGCCGCGCTGCCGCCCTCCGCGCACAGCCGGGCGGCGCTGCCGCCCTCCGCGCACAGCCGGGCCGCGCTCCTGCGCCGGGGGGGCGGGAGAGGCCGCGGTCCGCCGCCGCGGGGGCTGCACCCATGGGCTGACCGGCGCTGCGGAGCGCGGCGGCGAGGCCGAGCCAGGAGCCGTCGCCGGCGGCCGGAGGACCTGTTCCCCCGCAGTGCGGCGGGGCGGGCGGAGCGGGCCGGCCGGCGGCTGCCCCCGGCGAGAGCAGCATCTCCCGAGGCGCGGCGGGCGTGAGCGGCGGAGGGCGGAGGGGGTGGGGGGGCTAGGCAGCGGCGGCTCCTCAGCCGTCCCCAGCAGAGGGGGTCTGCGGGGTGGGCAGGGGGAAGCCGCGCGCTCCTGGACTTTTGTGGGAGTGGGGGTTGTGTTGTGTGTGTGTGGGGTGGGTTGTGGTTTTTTTTTTAAGGGGGGTGGGGTGGGTTAGAAGAGAGTCTGTGGTTTCCATGGAGATGAAGCTGAAAGTGCAGGAAATTTAAAGGCTTTGGGTCCTTGCAAAGCAGACAAACTGGTGCCAACATGCGTGGCTGCTGTTGCTGCTGAGGAGGCTGCTTTGCAAACGGCGGAGAGGAGTGGGGAGGAAGAACCGGCATCAACTTCTTCCATACGCACGGGCAGGCGAGGAGGAGCAGCAGCAGAGAGAAGAATTTGCAACAAAAAGAGGCATCTGCCTTTCCCGGGGGGGTTGAAAAGAAGCAGCGGCAGCAGCAGCAGAGTTTTGGAGCGGCTCCACCGGGAGAGATTTTCTGGAGAAGCCTGCAAGAGAGAGCGTTTGCAGGGGGCTTGTTCTCCGGGCGTGCTAGGGGCTGTCTTTGCTGGTGGTGCGGGGAGCGGAGGTGATCCCCCTTAAAGACAAGCTATTTTGGATATCCCCGTACAAGTTTTTCTGATGCATTTGCTTGCACCTTCTTCCCCTGCTGTTTGGTGAACCCAGCCCCCCTCTCCCCCCCCCACCGGTCTCCCAAGGATGGATCATTCCCAGTGCCTTGTGACTATATACGCCTTGGTGGTTCTGCTGGGGCTCCGGCTGGAGCAGGGCGCCTGCCAGCACTATCTGCATATCCGACCGGCTCCCAGCGACAACTTGCCCTTGGTGGATCTAATCGAGCACCCGGACCCTATCTTTGACCCCAAGGAGAAGGATCTTAACGAGACCTTGCTAAGGAACCTCATGGGCGGACACTTCGACCCTAACTTTATGGCTATTTCCTTGTCCGAGGACCGGCTCGGAGTGGACGATCTAGCCGAGCTGGACTTGCTGCTCAGGCAGAGACCCTCGGGAGCGATGCCCAGCGAAATCAAAGGGCTGGAGTTTTACGACGGGCTGCAGCCGGGCAAGAAGCACAGGCTGAGCAAGAAGCTGCGCAGGAAGCTGCAGATGTGGCTCTGGTCCCAGACCTTCTGCCCGGTTCTATACACGTGGAACGATCTCGGCAGCCGCTTTTGGCCCCGGTATGTCAAAGTGGGCAGCTGCTACAGTAAAAGGTCTTGTTCAGTCCCCGAAGGCATGGTTTGCAAACCTGCCAAGTCCGTGCATTTAACGATCCTGAGGTGGAGGTGCCAGCGCCGGGGGGGGCAGAGGTGCACATGGATACCCATCCAGTACCCCATCATTTCGGAGTGCAAGTGCTCCTGCTAGGACTGGCACTTACCTGCTCTCCCCACTTCTCCAGCGGACTCACGTGGACCTTTGCTGCAACAGAAATAAAAGACATTTGCTTTCTGGTTACCGTTGTCATGCACTGTAACGTGTAGGAGAATGTATATTGTGTGTATATATGGCACCATTTTAATATACTATTAAAAGGTCAGTATTATACGTTAAATAATCAGCGTCTACTGTATTTTTAAGACTATTACCCTGATCGTTGCTATTTTTTTTGTTTTGTTTTGGGGTTTTTTTGGTATTTATATTCCAGAGAGAAGTTGCTTCACTTTGGCGAAGTAGGTTTTTTGTCCTTTTTTGTTTTGATTTTTTTTTTAATAAAAGGATTTAAAAAGACAAACCAAACTTTTTGATAAGAAAACGTTTTAAAGCTATTTTCCATTATTCGGAAATCGTGTGTTTTTTTTTTTTTTTCCTTATGGACTTTAGAATTAAAATTTAAAAAAAAAGAATAAACGCCTAGAGCACATTGTTATTGTAAATAGAGAGAACAGTTTGAATGACTTAATCCTATGTAAATGAAGAGTATCTGCTATTTATTCTTTATATCCTTGTAGTAAAAGTGCAGTGCAGAATTAAAGTCAACCACTAAAACACGAGCCGTTTGGATTCTGTTTGCTTTTTGGTTTGGCCACCTTCGGGGGGGCTTTCTTCTCCCTTCTCCTCCTTCTCCACGCTCAGCGGGACGTTTCGTGGTGGCAGGGGGAGGTGGGAACCTGCTCACGACTCTGGGAGGAGGGAATCTTTGGCACTTCCACCCCAGGAGCGCCACAGGGGATCCGGCCCCGCGTGTGGGGCCAGCGAGGAGCGGCTGCGCAGGGGGGTCCCGGCCCCACGCTGGCTGTGCCCCGCGATCGCTGGGCTGGGCGCGATCGCTGGCAGCTGCTTTGGGATTTTCTTTTCTTTTTTTTTTTTTTTCTTTTTTACCCGCTTGACATTTCATTTACAACGGGACACGTGTCTTTCACACCTACCATTGTGGTGGGACACTGCTGAAACTTGACCCTTGGGCTCTGGGGGTTTGCAGCGCAGACACGTTATTAGCCCGATCCTATGACAGCCTCGCACACCTCCCTGCCCGCCCGCGCTCGCCCCTCGCAGCCCGGTTAACTCTTTGCGCTCCCGTCAGCCCCGGGAGATCTGTCCATCGCGGGGCTGCCCGCTCCAGCCGCCCTTCCCCCGGGCAGGGCCGGGCCGGGAGCACCGGGCTGGGATGGGAGAACCGGATCGGGAACACCGGGATGGGATGACTGGGATGAGAGCAACGGGATGGGAGGACTGGGATGAGAGCACCGGGCAGGGAACACCGGGCAGGGAACATCGGGCTGGGAGCACCGGGATGGGAGCACCGGGCCGGGAGCACCGGGCCGGGAGCACCGGGCTCCCACCCGCCGCGCCCCGGGATGCCGCAGCTCGGAGGTGCCGGTGTCCCGCAGCCACCTCCTCCCCGTCCCGCCTTCCGCGGCGCCGCTCCGCCCGCTCCCCCCGAGCGCCGGCTCCAGAGCTGCCTGCCCCCCGCCCGGGGCAGCCGGCGGGGCTCCGCTCCGGCCCCGAGGCTCAGCTCCAGCCCCTGCGCTCCGCCGGGAGCGGGCTTAGGCGGTGGGGAGCGTCCCGGGGGTGCGGAACTGTCCCACGGGTTGGTGGTGACCCGCCGCAGGTATCGAAGTGTTTGACGTTTACGTACGTGCCGGGAGAGCCGGCGGTTGGTATCTCACAGATATCGGCTGCAAAAACACGCTCTCCACGTGCTCTTCAAAGGCTCCCGGACAGTGAAGAAAGCCTTTTCCTTGTTTATCTTGGAATCAAAAATATTTTTCTTCCCCCTCGCCCCAAACTCCGAGGGAATGCACGGTAATTATTTTTAACCCGTGGCTCTTTCATTGACACAGCCCAGCCCTCTTTTCTCTCCAGTTTAGTTCGCGTACCTCCGAATGCATATTCATTCTCTTTCTCACTCTTTCGGTGCGTTTTACCACCCGTGTCTTTACTTCCAATTTCAATAGTTTGGGAGAAAAAAAAAAAAAAAAACAACCAACCAGATCTTGGGACATTTAGGGTATTCATTAACCTAGTGAAGAGGAACAGAGGCATTATTACTCACATAGAAGGCACCCTGCCCCCATGTCTATCTAAGGGTTCATTGTAAAAGGATTAAAAGTTAAAGACCTTCATCTTATGATTCTTTCATTTAATCTTCGTGGCGCCTGAAAGACATGCTGGATGGATGATCACATTTAACATATTCCTAATGTCGGCTACCTTAGGACTCCAGGCAGGGCAAACAAACGTAATTTATTTCTAGAAGAAAGGGGATATTCAGATGTTTAAGTTTATGAACCACTATTACCATGTATATTTGTTAGTTTCTGACAAATACCCAAATAACATTAAAATCAGCCATTCATCACATATGAATTTATGCAAAACCTTCTATGCCTCAGGCCAATATTTTTTTAGACAGAGTTTCACTTGCAAAAAAAAAAAAAAGTTTATTTAAAAAAAGAGAAAAAGCCAAAAGCAAGAGTTTTTCATGACTGGTAAACACGGGAATTATGTGAACAGAAACTATTTCATGCTGGGATGGCAGCCAGGGACTTGGGAATGTCAACAAAAGTTCTCCGAAGGTTGAAAATGTCGCTGGATTACAATACAAGGTCCTTTGCCCTATTAGCAAACTTTACTAAAGTCATATTCCCACTACTTAGCGAGAGGACTCACCCAGTGATTTATCTGTCTGTGATCCAAGCAATGGGGCAAACAGACTTAATCTGGAAACCACCTCGGACTCTTGGCTTAAAGATTTGAAATTTTTATGTGTGAAGAGATGTGTGTGTATTTGTGGATGTTATGTGAGTGTAAAATAAGTGTGTTATTATTATAGTCTAAATATCTGTCCTTGTATCTGTCTTATTTTTAATCTGATAGTCATTGTCATCAGTAAGACTTATGTACACATATGCTTTCTCAACTAATAACACCCTATTGCTAATAAATTTACAAGAATATTTGGAGTTAAAAAAAAGCAAGTTTCACCATCCACAAAGCCCATGATATTTTATTTTTTTTTAATAAGTAACTAAATTTTGTCAGCTGTTAGAGCAAAAATAAACTAGTAGTTTTCACTGATGTTTCTGGTCAGGTTCACTTTCTGGTCCTCCTGCCCTAGTGTTGAAATGTTTGGCTTCTAGTGGAAGCGTTACAAGCCAAACAAATAAAATATCTTTCTGATTAATGTTTCTATGCAAATCTTTTTAATATTAGATTTTGTAATATGTTTTTAAAGCAAAATTGAATTATGGCTCTTTTAAATTGAAATCAATTCATAGCACAGCCAATTTTTGTTTGCTGATCTTTGTAGTGGCATCATAAGACCTCACAGAAACCACTACAGGGAAGAAATAAGAAGGGAAAGGTTGAAAGTTTGCTTTTAGTTACTCTTCAGTTTGTTCTTTTGCAATTTTCATGTCTTAAAGCATAGTACTGGAAATTTAAATTCATTTCTACCTCTGCCGTAGACTGCGTAACCTTGGTTGAGTCCTTTAACCTACATGCTGCAATTCCTTATGAGGAGTCCAGGACTTTGTTGTCTTTGTCAGCATAGTCTTTATCCAGAAAAATTTGTCCTCTCACACCATGTGTTTATTCAAAATCTAGTAAAGTTAAAGCCCAGTGTTCAAGGGGGATTCCTTGATGGTATTGGCTTTAGCATCCAAGCCATTGTCTTTGCCAGTGCTGAACATTATCTTATGTAGCATTCTCAAATGCCTTATCCTTCTGTTTATCAGGAAAACCATGTGACTTTTAATGAAAGTTGTGATGTTGTAGGCTGATTTAAAAGTGTAAGAGTAACAGAGCTGATAAAAGGAAAAAAAAAGTAACCAGAGTAAGTAGTCCAAACGTTTGTAATAAGCTCATTCAAAATTAGTCCAGATAGTGTGAAGGAACCAGGAGAACTTTGATACACATACCATTAAAGTGTGGTGTCCTCACACACATACATAACTGAAAAAATGTATTTGATTAATTTTATCCTTTTCAAAATACCACCACAAAGATAAATTCTTGAGATTGCATGAGTGCATGATGGAGTCATCACAAAAATAACCACAGCTAGAAATTAGAGCAGTAGTTTTTGTATAAATACAGGACAAGATTTTCCTTTTCCATAGTTTTAATAGAGAAATAATCTTAATTTAGTAACATCAACAGCTGCTAAAAAAATTCCTAGCAGTTCACCTTACTTGGTTTGTGTTATAGAAATGTAATCTGCACCATGTTGGCTGGATCTTGGATCCATTAAAAAGAGATATTCCAGCTCAGCAATTTGCCAGGAATCTTCATTATAAGTTGAAATAAATATAATGATGTCATCATATGATATAACATCATAGCTTTCAAGGTAAGCCAAACCAAAGGTATGTTGGCAGGAGAATGCTGCCACCTGGTAGATCCATGCTAGGAGCAGATCAGATACTCTCGTCCAATGGGAAGGAGAATATCCACACTCTTCCTGGAGTGCTCGCAGGATCCTGCAGTCTTTCTGTGCGTGCAGGTCCTCTGAGAGCCTTACTACACATGAGAGCTGCAGAATCTGTGTCAATGCTCTCTTTTAAGAGAGCTGCTACAGCAAATTTGAAGAGACCCTTTCATTCCCTCTTCCTTGCTCTTAGACCAAGAACTCCAATGGTTAAAAGGAAAGGAATGAATACATTCACTTGAAACAACTGCCGGAATGGTTCAGAGGGGAACAGAAATATTCAACAATCAACATTAAAGACTCTAAATCTTTGGAGGTGTTATTGCAGGATCAGCAGCTTACAGCCCTCTTTCGTGAAGGCTGAGTACCAATGTATTACTGTTAAGTCTGCTGCAGCTAGTTCTCTGTGGGGAAAAGCAGCTGCACAATGGGATGTGTTTTCTGAAGAGTCTGAAAGATACTGGAAGAGAAATCTGCACGGGTATAACATCACAGTGAGGCACTCTTCTCTGCAGAACTGGCGGACAGGAGCTGCAGAGGTGGCACGATTTAGCCTCTAACTCTTTAGGTGGATACTTAGTTGGAAACCAGCTGAGAACAGATGCTGTGGGGGCTCACTGGTTGTACCACCTGCCCTCTCCAGGGATATATTTGTACTGCCATTAAGCATGGGTCTGAGCCAACCAACCAAGACCAAACCAACCTCTGTGCGCACTAAGGCCCAGTCAGCCTGCGGATATCCCGGGAAGCTCAGCGGCCATCCCTGCAAGGGCCTCTGGCAGCGTGCGGGTGCTCCTGTGCAAGAGCTGCCACCAAGCCAAAGCCAGCAGCACCGGCTGAAGGTGCACACCCAGATCTTAGCACTGACTGGGCTGGAGCCTACTGGGCTTTACACTAAACACGGGAAATGAGCATAATTCTCTGCATAGTTTTTGTGTTGATCCACTGAAATCTGCAGGAAAACTACCCTTACATCCCAAAGCTTTGGAACTGGTACATCTTGTCAGATTTCAGGAGATTAATAGCAGTGAACAAGAAATAGAAGACAATGCAATATGCTAAGACAGATATTCCCCAGGACTCAAGTCTCCCTCCCTTAGAGAATGCAAGAGTCCTAGCTGCATCAAATAATCATAACAGAGTTTGAAAATAGGTTTCACTCTCCCTCCTCAGGTTTTTTCCCCCGCCATGAGAGGGGGTGTGGCAAGACTCCCATCACAAAGAACGTTACTCAGAACCAGAACAGATCTTAAGGCACAACACTAAAAACCTGTATGCAATGGAGAAGGACTGGGTGGCTCGGGGGATTGGTAATGGTATAAAGAGCTTTTCACCACTAGGCTTCTGGCTTCAATCCAGAGGTAGTAACTGAAAGCCACAGTCATCTGATGCCTGCACAGTGGGCTGTGTAGAATGAGATGCTGGTCTCTGCATGGATCCTACCAAGCAGGATCCAGATCACAAAGCCACCACCAGAACTGACATGCTTGCAAGGTTTCTCAATCCAAAGAGAATGAGGACAGTTGATCTGTGTTTGTGGTTTCATAGTAAAAAGGGTGTATTATTGTTAGGGGCGGGGGGTTGTTTGTTTTGCGGGAGGAGGGGTTAATATAGGAGAATATAACCAGTATGGTCTCTCATATAGATACAGTACTAATAGTATTCTCCTTCTGGCATAGTTATATCTTTATATTTGACCTACACCTGACAATTCATTACCTGACTCGGATGCAAAACTGTGGTCCAGAGGAAGATGCAGCAAATACCAGGGCCATACTCATCGGAAGTGCCTGCTGCACTGTGCGGTGCCAGTTACTCTCCAGTAAATGCATCTTCTCCCTGCTGGTATAAATACATTCTGCTCGCTGGGTTGGTCTGCTTTAGTTAAGGCAGTGCAACTTCCCAGTGCTCAGGTTAGAGGTTACACTTTCATAGGACTTCCGTCATGAAGCTCTAAACACGCATTTCTCTGAGCAAAGGATGGAACAGGCTGTGATTCAGAACATGCTTGCCAAGCTGCTGTGTTGTACCCAAGCAATAAAAAAATCCAGCACCTTCTCTTAGCAAGAAATAAGTTGATTTTAACTTAAAATGTTAGGAAAAAGAAGTACATAAAACAAATACATATTTATGTAAGGGGCAGTGTGAACATCACTCCTCTGTTTCAAAATGAAGCTTCTGGTATTCCAAGCATCTCATAATCTTGTCTGTAAGTTAAAATGGACAGAAAATAATTTTCCTTCACTCCCCCTCCTAGTTTGCTTTGGACATTTAGAGATACTGCATATCTAGTCAGTTTTATTTTGCCCTTTGCATAGATTAGTTCCTCCAAGGGCAAATATTGACATTTGATTTATTTATTTCATGCAACAACAGAATTCTGAAAAACACTGCATAAGTATTATTGTAAACATGCATAAATTAGTAGAGGAGGTTTATAGCCCGGTGAGACAAGCTGAAATATTGTCTTTTAAAATTGAGTGGACTTCCAAGTTCATCATGTGCTTCTGAAATAAGTGGATAAAATCTTCTTTTGTAGGTAATACTTGCACAATAAATGAGGTCATTGACTTGAACCTTGAAGGTCTTGTAAATAAGCCTCGCTGTCTTAGTTATAATCAAGCCCTAAATGAATTCTCAGTGCTATATTAGAAATCTTTCTCATGGCCTTAGAAACCCTTGGGTGTATCTCCTCTGCCACATTGTATCTGCTCGTTAGCTATTGGCTTCAGAATGGTGGGAAAAGTCGCTTTTCACCGAGTAGTTTACTGGATCTGGGTCTTACATTGTGTGTACACACAGCGGAGTATTCCAGTTAACTGGGAAGTCTAATCAAGTTCACTAAGAACTCCATGAAGAAGCCATTAAGGCGGGACCACCAGGTCAGGGATAGTTATGCTGTACTTCAGCTGTCTTCCAAAGTGCAGAGCATTCTGGTCTGGGCCAACAAAATCTTAAGCACATACTCAACCTAGGCTTCACGAGCACCTCCTATTAGAGTAAAACGTGTATGTAGGGTCTCTCTTGGATCAGGCCGGAATGCTCAGCACCCTGTTTCAGCGTCCCAAGGGAACCAAGAGCAGCTTGGGTGTTCAGGGAAGGGCTGTTTCACCTAACCGGGACCAGCTGAGTGTTGTGGTTTGTATAAACTGTTTGCCATGTATGTGTGGCATGTGGCAGTAAATGAAACACTTACTTTAAAACTTATTGAAGTTCTCTCAGCAAAAAAATTAATGTGAGGTTGGCTTTTATGCGTTGTTTCAAATGAAGCAGAGATTTATACACCTTATTATCTTATTTTTTTTTCCAGACACTGCCCTGAATATCTCTCATATCTTATGGGAAGTTAAATATCAGAGTTTTTAAAGAGATCATTTTTAATTTCCCATCTATGGTATGAACAAAAAAAAAGAGTAAGTCTAATGAAGTGGCATGTAGTCAAATGTTCAGACTGTAATCATCCACAAAATATTTAAAGCAATCTGAATGAAACTTTTCAGACAGCCAGACCAGGTTCCTCTTACTTCTAAACTTCTGAGATATGCCAAAAGACTTTAAGGTTAACATTTTCAGTTCTGGGTGACTTAGATCAGGCATCTTGTTCAACAATTGGAAACGTATTGGGGGAAAAATCTCTAGTTTGCGTTTTAGATGCTGAAATTCACAGCTCTTGGTAGGAGACAATGATAATATACCACACACAGAAAAGCAGACGGTGTAGCCTTACCATTTAAGTTTGTATCTGATACCATGAATTCTATAATTGGTTATAGTAAGATTTTTTTTTCCACCAAAAAGAGTTAATAGATGCATATTTTAAAAAAAGGTGGTATTTAGGTGCATAACTTTCCGAGGAGCTGCAGAAAATCCCATTTCCAAATTTGCTCACTCTGAAGTAATGAGAAAAAGAAGAAGACTTACAGTTTCTCACAGGCAAGAGAAATCCTAAAGCAAAATAATTAGATTCTAAGCTGTGTCTTCTGCCAGCGTGGATTTGAAGGGAAAAAGGGAGGATGGGGGAGGCAGAGCTAAGGCAGTGGTACCCTCCCTTTTTTCCCTCCTCCTGCCTCCCACCAGTGTGGTTGATACTGTCACATGCTGAAGGAGTAGGTGAGTTCCTCCCTCCTTCATTTCACCTCTCCATCAGCCCGTGCAGATGTAGTGGATAAACATATTGACTTCAATACAGTTATTTTATGCCGATTGAAGGTCTTAATCCACTTATAAAATAAACCAAGTCTTTTCAGAAGTCTTCATTTCCTATTTCTTGATGCCTAAAATCTTTCTGCCTTTGGCACAGTAATTAGCTGTCAGTGAAGTTTCTCTTTGTTAGCGTATTTTCCCTGAAGGTGGTCATAATATTGTGATTAAAATATTTTTGACCAAATAGTTTTATGAAATTGCACATTTTCTTTTGCAAGTTTTGCTTTGTGGAATTTCTTTATCTTTCTATAAAAAGAAAGAAAAACATGGGCTTTTTTATCACCCCTTTTTTCTTCTGTAAAATAAATGCATTCTAAAGCCATGCTACCCATTCTTGAGGAGCACATGAGAAACTTGAGTATAGCCTTTGCAATTTTGCTGGAGTTAAGATGAACATCTGCAATTAAAAGGACTCCTTTGGTCACTTAATAGTGTAAAGCAGTAGTGTTGAGGGGCAGAACATAAAAGTTATTTCACTGTTAGAATATCTGGTATAATAATCCCTGTCAGTATCTTGCAGGATCATTAGTGACTGTGCAGAAACTGCTACCACTTGACTTGAAGCAAGCTGTTAGCTGGCAGCAGTAGGGGGCTTGTGCTTTCTATGCAGACTTACCCTCAGAAAATAATACAATATATGTATTTTAACAAGGGTGCTAGATATCTTCCTGTGTTCAAGTCTGGGGCAGCTTCTACTGCAAGCTCTAGTGACCTGCTGTGCTGCTCAGGGGAAACAATAATTTGAACACTGAGGGGAAATTGCAATATTTATAATATATTAAGCCATGGAACATGTGAAACCTGGTTTCCTGTGGATTTATGTCCTGAAAGTTAATTTCTGGAGCTCATTTGCCAAATGTATCTGGAGCCAAACCTGGACAGCACTAACCTGACCCTCCCACTTCTGAGAGAAAAGACAGTTGACATCAACTTTGAATAAGCCGAGCGGCCCTCTGGGAGACATGACCTGAATCCTGGTCTGTCTGTCTGTCCTACTGAGTGAGGCCTTGTGTTGGTTCCTTGATTTTTAATAACAGCTGAGCTTGTGCTTCAGCTTACCTTAGTTTAGTCATGGGAGATACTAGACCTCTCTTCCCAGCATAGCTTTTGGGTGTTGTTATTGTTAGGAATTTAATATTTGTAACAGAGAGAGCATATGGACACATACACAGCACAGTTCACCTAATAAACCTAATTTCCTTTGAAAACAAAACATTTTTTTTAAATTGCTGTGGCACTGAATAATAGATCTGAATCCTCTGAATCCATGAGTAGCTCTACTGCAAGTATTAAATAGCCTGACTGCAAATCATCCCCAAATCTTCTCCTGCCTCAGATGCTCTTGAGCATCATTTCTGCTATGGCACTTGCAATGTGTGAGTCAAATATGGTTTTTATTTCAAAGGATTTTGCTGCCTTCTAGCCTTGCTGAGCAATTCTATAGTTGATTCTTTAACCTTTGTTCTTCTTCTTAGTATTTTGGATCCATTTCATTGTACTGCAAATGAAACTGGATTGAAGATCCCTTTGAGAAAATGTCCCTATTTCTCTATTTCTGCTGTAAATTGCTCAGAATAATTTCAGTTCTGTTAAAACAGTAAATACTCCTGGCCCTACTTGTGCAAATTGTCTTACTGAGGTCAATAGATTTATCTACTTGTACAGCTGAGAAAATTATTTTAGCAGTTTTTCTGGGACACAAATGGTGACTCAGTGGCAGTGTAACATTTTATAGATTCACCTCAGCTGAAAAATGTGGCCACTTTGCAGCTCTGAAAACGTGAAACAATTTTTTTAAATAAAATATTTTGTTCTGATATTTTCAAAGTAATACCTATTGATTTTTTAATTGATTTTTTTTTTCAGTTTGAAAAACCTCATTCCATTCTGTTACAAAAATCCATTCCGTTTTAACCTATGTAAGCCAAAATCCCATCTCAATCAAAATTAAACTCTTTAAGATTGAACAGAGCATTTTGTGTGATTCTGAGCCAGTATTTCTTATTTTTCAGCTCACCAGAAATTTTGAAAATGTATTATTTTTGGTGAGCTCCAAGCATATATTTAAATTATTCACCAGAGCTGTGAGGAATGGAAAAATTAGATTGTCTCACAGCTCAAATCAGGTGCCAGATCCATAGCTGCAGTAAATCAGCATAACTTTGCTGGTGTCAGGCAAGCTATTCAGTGTTATGCATGCAAGGAATCCATCTCCATTTAAGTATTTGGTTCAGTGGGACTGTGTAGATGAACTCTTCAGGTGACTATGGCTTGTATCTGAGATCCTTGAGAGGAAAGACTTGTAAGATGAAAGTATTATCTGATTTATCTGCGGCATTAACATGGGATGCCTGTGTTTTCAGTACTAAGCACTAGTATAAATCTTGTGTGCATGCCCATGTATTACATAAATTTACTTCTATACTCCCTCAGTAGTAATATTAAAAGTTGTGTGACTTCCAAGTCTTTCTATGTGCTGTTGATTAGCATTCCACCAGGATCACTAACCTATTAGAGTGTCTGTCACTATTGATGGAAAAAGAGTCTTTTATTTCCTTCTCAAATGATTTTGCTTTTCTTCAATGGTGTCCATAGCAACACATACTGGTAGTGATGAGTCCCTGATTCTGTTGCAGGCTTTCCACAGCAGTGTCTTGCCAGTAACAACAGCTGACCCGACATTGTAAGGCTGCTCAGAGTCACGTAGCCACGCTGGTTCTCCTGATGAATGGGAGGTATCTTTCCTTAAGTGGCAGGTCAGTGCTGGTAAATGACATGGCTGATTTCTAATCAGACTAGCATCTTCTGTGATTCTGAACACAATTATGGGAATCTAACTTTGGAAGGTTTTTTCACTGAAAGTTATTTTCTGAATGTGTGTGTGCATACATGTGTCCCTGTGAATGTGGGTAACTATTTCTAAGGATATGAGTTTGCTGTTCTAGGCTAAAAGTTAGTTCTAATAGCAAACAGTGTGTGGAAAGGATCCTCCAGAATGTAGCCAGGGGACAAGGAAAGCCATTTCAAGGAAATGAGTAATCTGCAATACAGACTTTCTGTGCTGCAGATTTTAAATTAGAACCAACAATCTAACATCAAACTCAAATAAGAATGACTTCATTACCTAGACTGAAGCTGGCAAGGAAGCCAAAATGCTCTGCTGTGTGGTCTCCTGTGCCTTAACCTAATATTCAGAACTAATAGGAACAAGTCTTGGACTTAGTATGAGTTGGCTTTATATCACAATGTGCACAGAGCAGGGACCAGATCCAGTAACCTTTCTTCATGCAAGTAATTCTTGCTCACATATGTAATCAATGGGAAGATTTGCTTAGGTAAAGAATCTCTGCATGTGCAAAAGTGGAAAGGACCTGGACAAAATTCTGTAGTTTTTCTTTCTCTGACTCATACTTGTCTCTGGATTTGCTTTGTGTGTGTATTGGCACTGTGGTTGCCTCCAAGCCCCAGCTACATATTTGCAGTTCTTTATGTTGTATTTTGAATACCAAATAGACATCCTGAATTTCTCATGCACCTATCAAAGAATCTGCATTTTGGAAGCAATAAATCTTGACCAAATGTCTATTGCATTGAATGAAAATGATTCGCGCTGACGACAATACGCATGCCATCTTTACTGGTGCTAGTAGAGTGTCATTTCTGGTTTTCAATGTCAATTCTTCCAGGGACAGCTTTGACCTGATGTCTTGGTGCAAGGGTCCCATCTGAGCTGGGGCCAAGCACAAGGAAAGTTGTGTTAACAGATGGACATGACTGCAGTCAATAGACCATGCTCTAGTGTGAGTGTTGAGAGCAGAACTCACAGGTGGGAATGTCCAAATGTCTGTCTGTACTATGGTTAGGGGGACATACCATTGCTAATTCTGCTGTGGGCTGACTTAACTGAAAAAAGAAATTCTTCCTTGACCACATAAGGAGAGGTTTTAGCCCGCTGGAATTGCCTGGGTGGTGCAAAGGAAGGTGGGGTGTAGAGAGACATTCTAATTAAGTCTCTATCCCCTTTTGTTCATATCTTTTTAGGAAAGCCCCCGTGGAATAGACCAAAATAAGCTCCTACCCCTAGCTGAATAGGTTGTCAGGGTGCAGAACTATATTCTGCAGACTTATGCATGTGTAAGGGGTGTGTAACATTTTTGTCTGAATGGAGCCCTATGTTCTCATAATTTATAGTAAGTAATCTTATTTGAAAAGCATGCCCTTACAGTTTTAAAAAACAAGTTAATTGACTTGCATAAAAATCAAACATGTCAAAGTTTTCCATCTCGACACAAACACCACATTGAGCAGCACATTGCTACAATAGCCATGATGCTGTCTGGGCTACGTATTCAGATATTTCATAAACCAAAATGGAATCTTAAAAGTTTGTCAGTTTTGCATACCTCTGAGTTGCTGAATTTAGGAGTCCATTACTCGACTAATTATACAATGTTTTATTTTTTTCCTTGTGTAAATAAACAAACTTGTGTCTGAATTTTGGCAAGGGGCACTAGAAGCCAATTAGAAGGTGTTCCCAATGTATTACAGTATTACAAACAAGATGCCTTTTCTTAGAAAGGTGAACACACCGTGTTTCTTTTAATGAGTGTGAAAATATACCAGTTGCTTAATCACTAGCAACTTATAGTTATAAGCATAAGTGAGTCCTTTCTCAGGAATGAAAAACATAGGTTAGTTTCTTCACTAACAGATGACATTTTAATTTAAAGCTCTAGTTTTTGTTTGGAAGGGCTAAAACATTTGAATTATTTGAGAGAGAAATAAGGGGCAGAGGGGAAGTATGAGAGAGCAGGCAGTATTTTCTTATCTGAGTAGATTTCATCCACCACTGGTTTGAGTGGTGAGGACAGTGTGTCCCCCTCAGTTAGTGTCTGCAATGGCATCTAAGACACTGGGTCATTTCTAGTACAGTGCATTCACTCAGTCTTGCTGCACTTCAGCACTAAACTGGATTCAAAACTAAAGCACTATAAAGTCACAGATATACAGTTACTTAAGGGTTGATTATGCTTTCTGCATGTTGTAGGTATGGGTTGGAGCACAACAGCATCCCTGGAAGAGTGAGCTCCAGGGAGCACGGTGACTCAGCTGTAGTTTCTTCCTGTGATCCTCTTCTGGGTAAAAAATGGATGCAGCCTTAACCTACTTTGAAAGGGTAAAGCTTCCTCCTATGCAGTCTAGACAATTCACAATATGCAGGCCTGTTGTGAAGCAATAAAAATATTAAGCTGGATAAGAGACTGGATAGAACAAATAGCTCCATATAGAGATCTTTTATCCTTGTTTTTCTTGAAATGTTTGTCTAGAAACATAAAGATGGCGTGATTTATGACTTGTTCAGCAAGCTCCAAATCAGATGGCATTGCATTCAAGGCAGTGAATCTGTCAGCCTGGTATTACTCTGCTGCAGCCAGTGGAGTGGTGCAAATTCCACAGAGCGACACATCCCTAGCTGCTAGTCACTGGGATTATGGCAGGAGTATGTTACTTGTCAGCAGATAGAAGTGCAGAAGAATCTGGCCCATCATGATTTTTAATCCTTCTCATAAAAATAAAATAAACCTTGAGAAAACTCTCCAATGTTATTTAAAAATAGAAGAATGAGTGTTAGTGGTTTTATATGGATTAAATAAATTACTAGTTTATTAGAAAAAGGGATAATTTTTAAAAGAGATAATTTCCCTCGAAGGGAACGTTTAACTTCTTTGGGTTACTTTATGGATATTTTATTTTACATTTAAAATAATTAAATCTTTTAAAGCATAAATTTTCATTTTTTTGTCAAATAATGCTTTTACTGCTTCAGAACAGCACAGCCACTTGTGAGCCAACCTCCATGCTACTCAGCACTAAGGCATGTGCTTGTGAAGCCATAGCTCGGGAAGTTATTGTGTGGAGCTTTGGTCATAGTCTGTGCATGTACTCTTAATTCAAGGCAAAGGTAATATTGACTAGCTTGAAAATTGAATACAGGAGATTTAATCCAAAGCCAGCTATACTGCCCAGCTTTAGTTACGTCAAGTACACAAGTCAGGTTCCTAAGTTAGGAGTTTAGTGTCCCTAGTTGCAGTGGAGCATCCAGAGAGGCAGAGCAGTTAACAGCCTATTTACCACCTAACTTATTTGCTCTCAATCATGGTCAAGATTTTCACACAGGCTTCATGATGACATGGCAAAAGCAGTTCAGGAGTCCATGGAAAATGACTGAAAATGAGTGCAAATTGTCCACGTAAACACATTGAGAGATGCAGGGAGTGAGGGCCAGCAATCCTGCCTGGAGCGGACTCTCTCTCTGGACATGTGTGCATTGTCCCTTTGGAGACAAGGTGGTGGGAAGGTGCTGAGGGTGAGAAAGCCATGGCTGGTGAACCTCCTGCGTGCTGGGCAGCTTAGTGCAGATGTAGATCAAGAGTAATTTCTGCTCCCTGCTCAGAACGAGGAGGGGACTGGGAAGGGGCTGTGACTAGTGCTGAGTCTACATGACTGCCTCCCAGAGCTGGTCCTACAGTCATGCTGCTGGGACACAGCCCCTTGCTTCTCCCCCACCACCCACAATTTTGGTGAAGAAGAGGAAGAAAATATAGAAAATCGCCCCTTTTGCTCTTGGTCTTGTTGAAAAAAAAAAGCTTTTTTTTTTTCCTTTAGTAATGCTTCTGAAAATGTTCAGGTACAGATTCTGAAAATATTGTGAGGCTCTGATTGGGTGGAAAACTTTCTGTTAAAACGAGGAATAAAAACAGGTTTGCTTGCAAAAATTCTTTGGTTTTCAGTACCCAAAAGTGGAGGGGAAGAACTTCGTTCAAAACTAAAACATTTCAGCTTTCTGTCACTGAAAACCAAAAAGTTGTCATTGAATTTTTTTCTGGTCAAAGTAATAGTTTCTAATCTAGTCCTGAGTTTTTCCAGGACATTTAGGGAATAGTAGGCTGGGCTCTGGATGGGGACACAGAAGACCAGAGCTCAGTTCTCAACTTTGTCAGAGGTTTTTGACAAGCTACATAATCTAATTGGGTATGTCTGCAGGCCCTGACAGAGGTGGCCCAGGGCTCTGCTGGAGTCAGTTCTGTCTGGTTTGGTAGAAAATAAAAGCCAGTTAATGAAGTGGCAGTTTAAAGCTACTTCAGGCAAGCTCAGGGCCCCTGGCTTTTCTGTCCTGTCCCCAGAGACAAACCCTGCTGCCTGCTCATGTTCACCTCAGCAGGGCATTCCTCCCTCTCTTCCCATTCACACCTGAGTCCCCATTTCTGCTGTCACCCCCACAATCCCAAGGCTGATGGCGAGTGGTTGGTCAGCACAGCCGCGCCAAGGCTGCCCCCGACCAGGCTCGCCCGCAGTGTAGGAGGCTTGCCTCCGGCTGGCTGCAGCCTGTCTTTTCCATCACGCAAGACCAACGTGTCCAAACTGCCCAGTGCATTTTCATGCTTCACATGGCATGGTCGCACCAGTTGCCCACAGATGGTCTCTAGGCTGTCTACGAGGCAGGCATGGCCAGAAGACAGCCCGGTCTGGAGCACCACTCTCACAGTCACATATCGACTGCTTTTCTGTCTCAGTTTTTCTTCTGTAAAATGGGAATAATATCCTTGATCTGTTTTCTCTCTTTAGTTTGTTAGGGCTCTAGCAGGGTCTGTGTCTGTATGTGCTGCCTTGGCAAATTAGGTCCCTTTCATAGCTACAGAGACATGGCTGTTAAGGGTTCTCTGGTACTACTACTAAGGGAAGAATATACATACGTCTAAATACTCCCATTTGTTCAGATTTTTATAAGCATTTTGCTTTACAGGGAAAGATCCTCAACTGTTGTAAATTTGGCAGGCATCCACCAAAGTGAGAGCAGTTCTACCAACTTACACCAACTGAGGAGCTTGGCCTTAAAGTATGTTTGAAAAAAAAAAGTAAACTTGGTGTAGGAATCCTTTTGTTAATAAAATTACCATATTTTGTGTTTACAGCATTTTTAAAAGTTCTGTTAAAAATAAATTCCTGAAGTCCTGGATAAATAAATAGTTGTACAGAAGAGTCCTCTGTAGCCATGAAGTTGCCAAAAATTATCAGTAATCCTCAGTCAGATGGAATGTACAGTTGGCAAGGGGATGGCAGGAAAAAGTCCTCACCAGTTCTGCCTCGTATTCCCATACAATGAGAGATG
Source organism: Caprimulgus europaeus (assembly GCA_907165065.1). The sequence continues at coordinate 99,311 of OU015543.1, read as the reverse complement.
CCAAGTTTTTCCATTAGTGTCTGCGATGCAGTTGAAGATGGGAGTGTTTGTCATTAAGGAGACCTTGTTTTAGTTAAATAACCAGTGAAGGGCTGAGTTCAGTTGTATATTTTTCCATCACTAGATGCTGATTTCACATGAGCTGCTTTATTTTGGTAATGAAACTTGACCCTCATTTCTTTTCCCTCTGCCTCTGCATTTAACTCAATTTAGGTCAAAACATAGAATATTCAAATGACGAACCACAAGTCAAGCCCACTAGTGATGTGGTTTTAAAGTTCTGAATAAAAATTAAAATTATTTACAAACTAGTCTGTAGCAATATATGCCTTGAAAACTGACATCCAGGATCCTGGAAGCTGATATATGTATTTATTTAGGCTTTGACACTGCTAGGATTTATAATTTGGAGGATTTGGGTTTTTTGGGTAGTGACTAGTGATTTTAAGGGCCTTTATTCTGAGTGATGAAATTCAGACAAATGAAACTGGTATGTGCTCCGTGCTGTCTGAAACACTGCTTTATTTAAGCCCTGTGTAGTAAAGCTTCAAACTCATGAGGAACTCCCAATCACTTGTCAGTTCTGTGTGTCTTGGCCCCTGGGTGCAGTGCATGTAAGTGGATAATGGGCCAAGAGCTGTTTTTATTTAGAACTGTGGAATTCCCACTTGGTTCAACAGGAATTACACCTGTTCAAGGAAGGGCAGACTCTGGCCCGGAAATTGAAATCCAAAGATACTGCTGCATCAGAGCAGTCACACCATGCAATCACAGCCTGGCCACACAGTTTTGTTTCAGAATTACGCCTACACCAGGCACACCATGAAGATGAAATAACAAAGTAGTAAGAAAACAGGAACCTGCTCAGTCTGAGGTTTTCCAGTCTGTTTGACTGGATCCAGCTCTAATAAATAGACCTATTAAATGCTCCACCATTAGATTTATGTGATCACATTGTTCTACGCCAACAGAAAAGTTATAAACACTTTGCTGCTTAAAAAAAAAAAAAATCTGCTGAAATGTTTAGTAGCTTAATTGCAAACTTTAAGTGTGTAGAAATATTTAATAGTCAGAAGAGTAGAGCTGTCGTTATAGGAGAGACTGTATCTGCATAATACTTGCATCTTTTCAATTAGCCCTGAAGGTAGACATCTGAGAACAGAAAAATCAAGAGAGACTGAAAAGATTTGCCATCATTTCCATGATTAAGCTCCATTCATACTCAATTTTTCAGTGTTTTCCTGACCACCAAAGCATAAAGGCAAAATCTGAACTATTTAAGGACTGATACAGCTGCAGATCAAATTAATATCTACATTATAGCAGCTACTTACTGTGACTGTCAAAAGTTAGTTTTACTCCAGAGAGAAGGTACAAAGAAAACAATGGAGAGTCTTCTGTGTGAAACCCTGAAATCAGATACTAACAGTCACGCAGAGTTGTGCAGATGTAATACAATCTAACCTTTTCATGTTTAGACTAAAGCATTTTCATTTAACATTATACTTAACGGAACAGCTTTAAATCAGCCACAAAGAAGTGACCTGGCATGTTTTGACTATAATAAGCATTGATTCCATGCCTATAAATTTTATAGTTGAATCACTTATACTCGTTCTTTATGGGATTAAAGAAAACGTTCCATTTCAAATGGAATCTTTTTTTTTTTATTCTCATGACAGACAAGAATTGAAGGGGAAAAAAAGAAAAATGAGTGAGCAATGCTAAAATTGTTAAGAAAATGCCTAAAGTATTTTCTCCTAGAATAAACGCTATCTAGATAGAATATCTCAGCCTGTGGAAAGTTCCACAAACACTATGAGAATATTTCTTATTTCCCATGAAGTGAGAAAAGGACCAGCTGTGGTCTTTCAGTTCCCATAACAGTTAGGAGATGACACTCAGATCTGACTGCAGATGGGCAAGTCTCAGACTCAGCGCCGAACAGGCAATAATGGTAAGCTGGATTTTGGGGAGACCTCAGTTAAATTTTCACCTCTGCCACAGGCTTCCTTGGGCAACACACCTTTCGTCTGACATTATGAAATGTTCAAGCCTGGTGCTGCGTTTTTATAGAGTGCCTAGTCAAATGGGACTTTCAGTCTTTGGTGGGACTGCTTGAACACAAATCCTAATCATCTCTAATGGCTGCAATTAAATGATGCCTATGAAATGCAGTGTTCTCAAAGCTTTTTACCTATTGAGTGGTAGAGGTGCAAAACTGAGGAGGGAAATGATACAGCTCAAAAGATTTTTGGTTTTGTGGTTTCTGTATTTGACCACTGAAGTTGTATGGGAATTATGAAGTACTTTTCAAATTACTTCTCATGATACCATTATAAAGCAGACATATTTCTAGATGTTTGCAGAGAATTCACTAAGATATCAAAGGCTGTTGTTTGTTAGAGTCCCTCTGTCACAAAACAAGGACTAGGAGCCAGAATAGAAGCTTTCCCATTGAGCCACATCTCATTCTGGTGTGGAAACATCCACTTCACTATGCTGAAGTGAGATTATGAAGTAGCTTGTGACAGATATAAACAACACAAACCAGAACTCTTCATAGTCTCCAAAACTCAGATGAACTTGTGTACTACAGTAGTCTTTATTTACAAGTGTTCTGAGTAAGGTTCCAGTCCAGAAGTGCTAAAGATTGCATCATATGTAAGGACTGAAATCATCTCCTTGGTTTATTCAAAAGCAACTAGGACACAATTTATATCCTAAAGTTTGGGATAAAGTTAATGTTACAGTATGTGTTCCTATGTATCCACACAAAATTTTGCTTTAAGTCAATAAAATCTAATGTGTGACCCAAACAAAACCAGCACAGCAAGCAATAGATTTTCAGCCACAGGCAGTAAAATACTGGTATGGGTGCACATCTCTGAAAGCTCTACTGAGAGCTTAGAAACCATTGGCTTTTGTCTGGAGGATACGGTGTGGTGTGCTAACAAACATTTTCACAGTGAAAATAACCTTGGGCATCTATGTGTGCACTCCCACCCTAGTGACAGAGCAATGTCTACCAGCGTGGAGGTGGGAACCCTTGTGGTCCCTTCTGCCATTAGCACCACCCAGGGCAGTATATGCCCGTGACTGCAGACACATCATCGCTCTTTTCAGTCCCTGTACTGCAAAGCAGTACCAGTTCAGAGAACAGCAAAACCTCTTTGTCCAGAGTAGCTCAGCCCACCCTGTGTGGGTTCCTCTACATCAGTGACAGATCATCCAGGGAGAAAAGAGAAAAGGAGCTGTTGGCTGCTCCTTTGCAGTTCCTGAAGGTCCCAGGCCTGAGGCAAATATAATCATTTTGAGTAATGGAGTGCAGTAGCTGACCAAGGTGGACTGATGTATGATGCTTGATTTTATAGTTCTGATTAATTGCATTTTTCCCCTCTCAATTATTCTAAGTACCTGACAAAAACAGTGCACAAGCAAATTTCCATAAAATGAGGGGAGTGTGAGCAGCTTCCTTTGAGGGATACAGGGGAAGTTTTACATCAGAAGCAGCAAAATATCCTTGAAGCTTCTACAAGCTGCTGCTCATGACTTTTCCACTGCATGCAGTTATCTGAGCTATGTTCTAAAGTATATAAGATTTTTTAAACTCTCCTCTGGCCTAAAAACCTATGAGAAAATACTGATCTCTCTTTGCTTCCTGTGTTGGAAACCTGGTATAGTGCAGACAGTACTGTCAGCATTGTCAAAATAGCAGAGATGGGAATCTGTGAGTAGCTGGGAATGCTGAATTTCTTTACAGTCAAAACTGTATATGCCTTAAGTATATCACTGTGCTCGATATGCGTGTGAGCATTGATACTCATTTCAAGAAAACACATATGCATGTATTAAAATCAGGAAATAGTGAAATTTTGTAAGGGCATAAGCTTTAAGATCTATAGATGCAACAAGTATCTACTTAAAGATGCCTTTCAGAGATGTTCTGAACTCAGACCATAAAGTGTGGTAAGGTAGTTCTGATCAGGTAAAGATGGATTCTTTGTGTAAGGAGTTTTATTTCACCCCCAAATAGCATGCCTTGATTTGCCATCATTAACAGCCTAATGTGGTGAGTGATAATGTAACATTTCCCTGATTGTTTCGGGTTTTTATTCTTAGAATAGTAGCATTTATGTAACAGTCTTGGTAGAGATTTAGGGTACAAAACCCCCCTAACTGAGGCTACAGCTACTAACCTCATGTGCTGTGTTTATAAAAAGCCACTTTAATACAGTGCTGTATAAAGCATGTATAAAAAGAAAAATCCATTACAACCAAGGGGATTTTCAGTGAAGCATTAGCCTGGTAAGAGGGTTAACAAGGTTGGTGCTTTTTTCCCCTTCCTTTCTTTTTTATTTGTAATAAAGGCACAACTCAGTATAAGCAATTAATGTGCAGTTTTGATGCCACAGATTAAATTGTGCAGGCAAAAGTACTGCAGGTTTTTTGTAAAGACATATATTCAGTTCACTGATACATATAAATAAGATTATACCCTTTCCCCTGTATTTGCATTAGCCAAGACAGGTATTAGACATCATAATACAGAATGGTTATTCAGAGTTCACTAATTATGGCTTCATATCTTTAAATGAGATTATAATATGACCAGCTCTGGATCCTGGTACAGCCTGACTGAGTTATGCTGTGACACTTGGAGGCAGCAAAAAAAATAGCTTGGAAAAAAAGTTCACAAAATATTTCCATATCGGTTTGGTAAGAGTGGGTGTGGAAATGGACCTTAACCTCGCGATTATAAGTAGTTGCTCCAGAGCTGGGATTTTGGATGCTGTCAGCTGGCAGTGCAGGTGCAGAAGGTAAATAATAGCAGATTGCATTAAACCTGCGAGTGAGGAATCGAGGGTGACTGCCTCCCAAACACTCCCATGCTGCTCCAGTAATAATGGAGTTTTCCCTCTGCTAGAATGGTTTTGAGGACTATCCCAAGGATTTCCGATTCAACTGAAGATGTGGCCATGCAGTTGTTACACTGGCTCTGGACTTCAATAGACCTTTCCTAGATCTCTGCTGGTCAGCAGGGCCTTCAGATGTTTGGGCAGAGAAAGCTCTGTGAAAAAGAGAATGCAGGCTGGACTGAATTTTTATTTTGTATGTGACATTTACGGGGATGATATCTACATACCGTCTGTTTTTCCTAAAAGCCTGTCAACTCTCTGCTGCTCTTCTTTTCAGCCTTTGAACACAGTGGCACATCTGGCTTGCAGGGTGGCAAAGGGAGCAGAACATTGCAATGGAGGTGACTGAGTTTTCTTTTCATTCCCTATTGAACTACAGCCTAGCGTTTTTAACACCATGTGTAAATCACCAGTAACATCACAGAATTCAGTGTAACTGCAATAAGATAGGGAAGAGGAGAATCAGGCACTCTGTACTCCCTGCGGTGCACTGCTCTATAGCATTGCCCTGAGCTGCTGCGACTGACTGTGCTCCATCCCAGAGCTGGCTGCATTTCAGTGATGAATGAAGCCACCCTTGTGTCCAACATGTCTGTTTTGTTTTAATTCTGCAGAGCTCTTTGGAATCTTCTAGGATGAAAGGCACTATATAAGTGCGAGATTGTTGGTTTTATTTGGATTTGGAAATAGCCTTTCTGAAAATAGTAACTAGTAGATTAAATGCCAAACCAGGATGAGGCAATACCACTTTGTACACAGAGAGGATTATTAGAAATATTTCTTTAGAATGATACCCAGAATGCGAATTACTCAACTTGCCAGGTTACTTATGAAACAGAAAAAGTTACAGAAGCACTTATGTAACACTGTTTTTCTAGAAAAATAGGTGGTGATTTTTCTCAGCAATTCCATCTGCTAAATGGACTAGCATCTTGCAAAACTCCCTCACTGCTTTGCTTCCCAGAACTTCTGTAAGCAGACACATACAAAGGCATATCCATGCGTAACAAACAGCAATCTCTGGTGTTTTAAGTAGGCAATCAGATACACGAACAAGCTTGGACTATTTGATGGGTGAGAAAGGTCAGTTTGTTTTTAACTTCTCTGCATATAAATCATCTATGAAAAAGTTTATTTTCCAAATGTCTTGAGCAGTACAAACAAGCAATACAAAGTTCAGTGATGTTGGGGGGTGCAGGGCAAGTTTTCCAAAAAGGTCTCTTGACTACATGCATGGGTTCCCCCTCACTACCCCAGAGCTCTGATACACGGCTCTAACAGCAAACCCAGGCTGGCCCCTTGCTATGGCATGTGCCCAGCAGCAATGTGGAGAGGTTCGGTGTCGATGCAGAGTGACTCTTGCAATATTCACCTCTCCTGGGTACTGCAGTATTTATAGATTAGCAACTGCTCCCTCTGCTTTTGGAAAGACTGGCTCTAATGCTTAATATTTGGGGCTGAATTCCTCTAGAAATTTAATTATTATTTAATAGAGAAGGAAAAAGGCTTAGTCAACTCAGAGTATTTGCTTCTAGACAAATATTTGGGAGATCTCTAGTCATACAAAGTTATGTTGTGCCTACTGTTTAGTCTGCCTAATACCATGTTCAATTTTGGGTACTGAGCTGACAGAGATCTCTTTCAGAGGGTATTTAATTTGCCCATTCAAAACAATGCTTCTTGATGCTTATTTTTTATAGTATTTTAAAACTTACTACTGAACAACAACAACAAAGCAACCCTCCTCTTTGGCTCCCCAGTAAAGCTCTGAGTGGGTGTTTATGTCGCTCCTTTAATGGGCGTTTGTATTTTATGCCTTATTTTAAAAATGCATTTACAGATTTCTTTCTAATTAAATTTTATGAGTGAATTTACTGCTCATGAAAGTGAGTGATTAATAATGCTGGCTCAAGTCAGATGTAGTGGGGTAGGTATTATGCAAACTTTTCTGCGTGGTTCTGCCAGGGCATCTCAGTCTTGACCTATTTTACCCTGGAGAACAGGCTGGCCAGTCGTGTGATAGTCGTGACACATGGCGTGACTTCTTCATCATGTGCCGCCAAACAAGCCGCCAAGGAAGAATTTTCCTCTGGATTGTCAGCGGCTGACGTGGTTCTTTTATTTCTGCTGCTGACATACATGGTGCTGTACAGGCACTAATGACAACAGGAGAACCTGACTGGGAGATTTGTGCTTGGCTTCTATGAAAACAAAGAGTAGCTTAACCTCCTTGTCACTTGGGGAGGGTCTGAAACTTCAGTACCTAAATAACTTCAAGGATGTAAATAATCTTATTGCCTTTAAGAGGAGAGTCATCTTCTTAAAGTCAAGCATGTGTTGAAGTCATTTGTTGCCTATGAAAGTCAAAAAAGAGGAGAAGCAGTAAGGCAGGGGAAGTAAGCATGCCAAAAACATGAAATCAAGTTATTAGACACTAGAAACCTTAGTTATTAGACACTAGAAACCTTAGAAATGCAATTGATAAATAAGATTCCCTTGTTAGTCCTTACCTGCTATTCCTTGAGAATCCTGTTATTTTGTGTGTGTTCTGAACAACTCATGGCAAATACTAAGCCATTTATGACATGACCTGAAGCAATTATAGGAATAGGTCCATTTCCAAAAGCTTGTGATGCCCAGTGTATTTCCCAGTGACTCCTTCCCAGTCCCAAAATATACTTCAACTTTCATGGCTGTGATACAATTCCGAGTCAATACTGTGGCATCTTCAGAAATCCTGCCAATACCAAAAACATGAAGTTCTACCCACTCTGAAAGGTACAGATCTGAGCTTCACTCAGTATGATTTTTGAAACCATAATCTTGAGTATCACTTTTTTTTGGCATTCTCTGTCTCACAAAATCCCCATCTCTTTTATTAATCTGGAAAGGAATCTCATCTTTGTGATGACTGTCACAATAGAGCATTTCTAGAAAGCAGAATTCCCTGTGACAGCTGTTCTAGTCTTTCTCTTCCTATTTTTAAACAGTGGACACATCCCTCAGCTGGTAGATTCTCAAGTAGCACTTTTACTTAAACTTATTTTTTCAGTAGCTGGAGTTTAGCCACAACCCTTTAAACATTTATTTCAAATATACTTTTAACTGTGACAGTCTTAAGCAAATTTCATTTATATGCCTGTTACATTTTTGTAAAATAGGCCCTCTCTTCGCCACATACTTTCTATTAGTAATGTTGCCAGCCCTCTTACTACTTAGTATTTATACATAAAGGCTTGACTTTGGGATTTGCATGAAGACTTTGATTAGTAATTTTCAGTGCCTGTATTTAAAAAAAAATCTCTCACTACTGTGGCTATAAAGTTTGGACACATTTTTTAGGACAAGAAGGCGGAGGTCAAATGTTTACAAACTGTTGAATGAGTTTACTTTTTTCTGAAGAGACATTATAATTCTGAGTCTGCTACATCATTTCTTCAAACACTTTGTAATGCTGTAATAGAAATAAATTACCATCAGGAGGCAAAAAGGGCTCCGGACAGAATGAAATGATGCTACAATTATATGAAGAGAAATTAACTTCAGTATATAAATAATGCCTGTGTTGCTCGACCAGAATTAGCCAAGCCTCACACAACTCATCTGTGATAACACTATTTGTTGTCTTATTTTTTCTCCCAGAGAGAGTTCTGGTAGTCTAGAAAAGTCTGATGAAAAGTGTGATGAAAAGTCTACTGAAAAGATTGAGAGTAAATGGAGAGTTAAAGTAATGCTGGTTAATCTTGTAGGGTTAGACCAAAAAGGACTGTTGCTGAGACATTTGTAGAAAACAGAAGCTGATCCAATAACATTGGTATAATTGATAGGTGTTCCTGAGACACCAGAATCACTGCTGGTACAGCAGTAAGTTGCACATGGAATAGGTCACAGTCTACAATGGGATTTGAAGTGTGGACTACACTGGCACTCCTAAAACTGTGTTGGGGCGATGAATAGAGACTCTTGTATTGCAAGACTCTGTATGGACCAATGGTACCCTCTGGGTTGTACTGACTACATTATTTTCAGCACAGATTTTAGGCCACTTCATAGGGAAGTGGCTATTTACATGTGGAAAATGCAGCAATGTCTTCCTGACCACAAACAGGATTTCCAGTGAATAGTTAATGTTAGGCAAAGTAGACATCTACAGTAAATAGCAATGTGGTTACTGTAAGGACATATTTTATAAATGCATAGATATATTTCACCCACATTTTCTTTCCTCTTTTAAAAATTTAGCCTTAAAATCCCAGGTTACTAGATAGGATCTTTATTTTGATGGCCTTATATAAATGACTTTCATATAATGCTTAGAACATATCTATCTCACAACAATTAAACTGTAATCCACTTTATTACACATTGGTTTTAATTTATTCATACCATGTTCTGCAAGACAATAATTATGGAAATTGCTTATGAAGAATGTTCCACCAGGCAAATGAAATGCAAGTTGAATACCTTAAGGAAAACTCTGATTAAGTAAAAAAATGGACTGATGATGTAACAGGTTTTGTTTCATGGTGAAAATTATGCTGTCTGCACTGAATTGCTAGGGGTTTTTACAATCACTCATTCCAGAACTCCATAAAGAAGCTTCCATCAATCCTTCTCCTAGCTTTCACTGGTGTAAATCCAATCTAAAACCTGGTAAATGGGTAAGAATCTTCATGAAAGAATTTAACATTTGCTCCTTGGGAAAGTGTAAAGAGTGACCACTAGATAGGACTTTACGGAGAAAATATTTACCTGCAGTAGCATTGATGTCTCAGTAACTGTGAAGAGCATTCTCCAATTAATAGTCAATGTTGGGCTTAAACTCAAGTGGCCCAACAGCTAATACAAGTTGGCAGGTTTTGTTGACCCACAGACCTAATTATTTACACTCTCCAGGTATTGTGACCTTTAAGGAGCACATTTCAGATTGAAGTTAATGGATATATGCCAATTTACACCAGCTGTGGAACCAGTCCTTAGTTTTACACTCTGTTCTTAAACATTCTAAGTCAAAACCAAAGTACCAGGATTCAAGGAATTTAAGTAATTTCTGGATGTACTTCTAGATCCATATCTAAGATAGCTTGGCCCCTTCCCTTCCCTAGCTTTCCTTTCCATCATTATGGATTCAGAAGATGTCTTCAAAATAATAGTTTATGCCTTTAGAAAGGCAATAATTGCTGTTTCAGTAATTCCTACCTACATAAAATGTTGTTTGTCAAGGCCTAGTCCTCTGCTGGTTAATCAGGTGAAAATCAGGAAGATTGTCACTTCCCTGGCTACAAAAAAAATTGAGAACCTCTGCTAAAGACCTCACCTAAGGGAGAAGAGAAGGGAGTAAGGAACATAGCAGCACACAGCAAGTAAATTATAAACCCAGAAACAGCACTTATGTTTTCAAACATTCTCTTAGTACCCTGTCCACTGGACTACACAGGTGTAATTAGGAGGCTGAATTAAGCTGCAAACTAAATCCATGGTAACTCAGCATAGAAGAGCTAGCCAGAATATCAGGAACAAAACTTTGTTGTTGGAATTTGAAGGGCTCTTTTGCCAAGTTCACAGAGACCTTCTGGAGTCCTTTGCGTGTAGAGCACTTAAATGTGAAGCTGGCTCCAGCCTCCAGATACTAACAGACGTTTCATTTTTACCCCTTGAGCAACAGTACACCTACAGTGAAAAACTCTGGAGAAGTGTGTGGGTAGTAGTGCAAAGAACTGCAGCTATCCAACACATAACAACTGGAAGTATTCAAGAGTACTGCACTGGCAAATTTGTTGCAGAAAATCATCAAATTCTGGTCATGAGAATTTGATCCATTTTCTTACGAGTAAGCACAGTAGGGCAGATGAGAGCATTACAAATCTACTTGTTCAAAAAATTTAACCAAATTTCTAGAGTCCTACTCTTAATTCTGCCCATGTATTGCTGTGATGGTAAGGATATCTGAATACACGTAAGGACGTCAGTTTGAACTGTGCCGTTTTAGCCGATAGAAAAGGGCTCACCACAGAGTAAACTACAATCAGTGGCTTCAGGATCTCAGTGTGTGACATGGGTGCTAGCACTAACTGCAACTGTCGTATTATTTTTCCATAGAAAAATACCAGTATATCAAACCAGATTTTGAATTTTAATTTAACATTCTGATATTTAGGAAGGAATTCTGGATCAAAATCAGAGAAAGACAAAGAGTGAAAGAAACTGTTCCTTCCACCCATTTCAAAACAGTCAGTAAGTTGGTAGCCGGGACAGTTACTTGGAACTTGAGATAACTGGCTTCTAATCCCTGTGATTCAGAGATTTGAAGTTTATCCAGCAGCTTTACAGTAATTGTTACTCTGGAATTATTAGCTTCTCGTTTTCTTGCCTGATTTTTGTGCATAAAATTCAGAGGGACTTATTTTTGTTTTGCAAGAAAAGCTTAAGAGCAGGTGCTAATATTTAACAATTCCTACAAAATACAGTTATTTTCTAGCCTGGATTTCTCTCTGAAGCTCTCCATGTACCTCTCAAGAGCAGTTCTTCACTCTTCCATTCCACTTTCCGTTTTGAGTGTGCATATGGCCAGGGAATCCAAAGTATATGCACTGAGATTTCTTAGCAAACACAGAAGTAACTTAGTTACACTATACAGGAAAGGCTAGAAAATATAACATTATTATTATTATTATTTCAAAGTCATATTTTTATCTGTTGTCTTTAAACTTAGAACCATGTGTATGAGGAATTGGGTGTGCCAATCCCATTAACAATAATGGGAGCATAGGGCTTAATTCTCCACATACTATGCTGAAAATGTGACCCCTTAAGAATACTGCGTGTGTAATTGATTTGAGCTGTTTGTTTGAACTTGCCAAATGGATTTCTTGAATATTTGTAGCTAGTTTTGAAAGCACTCCCATCCTCAACCAGACACACATGTTATTAAAGGATTTTGATTTGACATTTAACAATTTTGTATATTAATATTCCCCTCTTTTTCCTAAATTGACATAATCCTCCTAAATCCTAGCATCAACAGTCATTACACCAAAAGAACAAGATGTTGCTGGTGTTGCTGCGTTCCAGTGTTGAATTTTGTATAAGCTTGGCTGATTTGGACAGATTTATATTCTGCTATTTCCTGAACTGTGAGCAGGACCTTACAGGTTCAGCTCTTTGAAAACATTCACATAAACAATCTGACTTCATTACAGTGAAGGAAATAGGTTCAGTGGTATCTGCTCGAGTGCTGATATTCTGTGACACAGAAAGGTACCTTTTCACTCTCAGCCCTGGATAAATAAGACTCAACCCTGGGTACCAAGAAACTCGTACATGATGGAGATCTAATCTCAGATCTAGTAAGGATTCACGTCTACTCTGGGTTTCAGCTGTTTCAGGTGAGAGTGACAACATGAACCTTAGTTTCAATTGATGTAATGATTGATAGTTCTCAATGTCAGTTGCAAACCAAAGTTCAATGTTTTATTCCCCAGCTTTTCCTAGGACTTTTTTTTATGATAGGTCTTCATTCTACCTCGCAACACTGAAGTGCTTTATATGTCATCTCCTTCTATGATCACAAGCTATAAACTATGTTTTACCATCCTGCCTGAGACTGAGCGTTGCATCAATCAACAGATAATTCCGTTGCAATGAGTTGAACTACTCAAAAAATTTACCCTACAGCTTTAGGCCTGGATGCAGTGGAGTAAACAGGATTCACTCATCAAGTGACTTCCTTATTTCAGTAGGTAGAGTGAAGAATAAATGTTCGCTCTAATTTTAGAGTCATTAGCCAAAATAGCAAGGTCAGCATAGCAGGAAGATGTTGTAATTTGCTAATGGTGTAAACCAGCAATGAGTTTCTACCCCAAAGGACCAAGAGGAAGTAAGTGAAAGAATAGTGACTCAGAGGTGTGTCTCCGAGTCACAAATGCCCCGGGGATTATCTTCAAGACAGTGCAATTAACACTCAACTCCTTGTTCCAAGCTGTGCCTAAAGGTACAATATACCCTATGTGATGAAGATTGATCTACCTATTCTGAGTCATAATTGCTGTTGTATTGAGTAAGGTGAATGCTAATCCTGAAGTCCAAATGTTGAATATAGTAGTACAACTCAGCCTTCAGCAGAGGAATTTTTTGAGACATGAGAATACCTGAAGATATTTGCTTCTCTCTCTTTCTTTCTTTTTTTCTTTCCTTCTTTCTCTCTCTCTCTCTTTCTTTCTTTCTTTCTTTCTTTTTCCTTTTCTTTTTTTAAACTCTTGTCAGACACACTTTAAACCACACACTGAGGAGCTTGGAATAAGTTAATTTAGGTACCATTGAGTGTTACTTATAGCAGAATCCCCTAAGGAGTGAATGAAGAACTATGTTTAGCACCATCCATTTATCTGAAGTGCTTCTTTCCAGTGTGTCTAGCCTTAGGTTGACATTGTAGTGTTTTCCAGGCCTGATTGCACCTCTCCAGGCTGTATCTATGACAAATGGGAGAGAACAGCTGACGCTCTTGAAAAAGGCCTATCTTCCTATCCCCTCCCTTGGTAATATTGCTCCTAACCAAGTATGTTGCACTGAGCATCTTGGGGAGCAATTTCTGACCCCTTTTGCCTGTAGCTGTTCAGACTTGAGACATCTGGAACCTTTTTCATCATATAAACCAGGAGTAACTACCAGCACGCATATACCTTTTTTTTTTCTTTTTTTTTTCTTTTTTTTTTTTTAAATATGCCATACTACTCCTCACATTTCTGTTATGATTCATGGAAAGACCTTGAGTCTATGATTCACATATTTTAAAAATCACCAGTGTTATGGCCTTTATTTCCTAACATTCTGACAGAAGTTGTGGTCTTGGTTGTGTTTTGTATTTTCCTCCTATTAAACTGTCTTTAGTGGAGTTGTGGTTGATATTGTTATGTAAAAAAGGACTCTCACAGTTAAGATGACTAAGAGTGTAGCTTATTTACTGGACTCAGCAGGACTGAGAAGGGCTCAGTCCTGATTAGCAGCCCAGGAATTAGTTTATCTAGGACTTCTTAGGAGGAGCAGTCCAAATCTCAGTAGCATCTCTTTAACCTTTTCTGCTTCTACAACAAATGAATTCAGGATCAGAGAGAAATGGAATGAGAGCTTCAGGTCTTCTCTAACCAATCAAGAACATGTACTTTTAACAAAAGAGAGAGAAAATTTTTAGGCAAATTATTGTGTTCTTGATGATAGTGTGGGAACTAGTTGTTAGTGTTGGAACCTCACAGATCCCTAAAAGAATGAAAGTGGCAATTTGGTCATTAAATATTCCCCCTGTGGTAACACAGATGGCTTGCCTGTGGTGTAAGGGGTGAAATGCAGCTGGCAGTGATTGCCTCCATCCCTCTCCACCTTCATGGCACAGTTACCTAATCCATTTTCTGCCCTCAGCAGCTACAACTCAGCATAAATGTTACATTAACAACTTCAGGAGAAAGCCAGATAATGGCTCCCGTGTTGTGCTTATGTAGGTCTCTGCACCTACTTCTCTCAGCTGCTACTGGCTCAGTCAGTGCTAGGAAGAGAAAGGATTTCCCTGAAAGCTGCTTCTTCTGAGGCCAAAACATTTTTGTGACACTGCTGTATGTGAAAGAGCGATACACAGCAAATAGTATTTGTGCATTACTGAAGAGACCATTTCAGGTTTTCTGTACTATAAATGTTGAAGATACAGTGCTTCTAGGCGTGACACCCGGTGACATTGTCGTATTCCATTCTACCCTCTCCAGGTTAAGATGCAGTACTGCAGTCCTAAAGGAAATTATTTCTCCTCCGCAGTCTTGAACTTTTCATCTGGGCTTCAACTCGGAATGAAGGGAGCCCATAGGGGGAAAGAATCTCTTGTATTTATTTGAGTTGAGCTTAATTACTCTGTTAACAGCCTGTCTTTGGTCCCAGCTCCTGCAGGGAGCAGAACTCACCCACCCAAGCCTGTCTCATACCTCACGCATTTGCTGCGCAGACCTGCAGCACCGCATCCAGCCTGGAGCTGGGGCTGGGGCAGGAGCTGTGCACCAGCAGTGGGGTCCAGCCCTCACACATCTGCCTCCTCTCTCCCTGCAGCTCCTGCTGCCCCTTCACCAGATGCAACACACGGGCTCTCCCAAGGAGGAACAGACACCTTGCATGGAGTCCTGTAACAGCGGCTGCCAGGGCCAAGCCCGCTGTGTGAGTAGAGCGGCAATGTCAATGTTTGTGGTTTTGATCAATGTGGTTATTTTAAGATTTTTCATGTCCCTAAAAACAGTACATAGCCCTTTATTATATGTCAACAGTCTGCAGCTTAGCTCTGTTAGCTCCACCAAGTTCTGTGCAGGTTCCATAAATATGAATCATATAGTGCACTTATGAAAAAAAAAGGAGGGGGATGATTCTGTTCAACTACAAACATCTGTGTAGAAAATAAATATGGACACTGAAGAAAAAAAACACTTCACCCTTTTTCCTTCCTCCCTATTATTTTTAAACCTTACAAAGGCAGGCCATGTGGTCAACATCTGGAATGTATGTGGGAATTATTCAAATGAGCCTTAGTGGTAGTTTCCTTGTGCCAGGCTCCTGAAGTGGCGAGGAGAAGTGACAGCCCATCACGGCTGTGTCCATGCTATGCTCTTGGGCACCACATCCACATTCCAGTCATCGTCTCGTTGCTGGGTTTGCCACTGATGTCCTACAGGCCTTGTGGAACATAACCACCTGTTTCCAATCAAGTATATTTTGCATGTCTACAGTCACGTGGCCCACTATGGAGATAGAAGTCCAGCTCTTTCTTGCAGCTCCCCAGACAGTGCTTAGGAGGCTGTGGCACTGAAGGTGAATGGCCATCAGATAAAGTTTGCAGTCCTTATGCTTTGGCTGGTGGCTTCTCTTCAGTCTCTGCTTGCCAGAAGTGCAACATCACAGGCTCCAGTTTGCCTTTCATCCATGCAGCCAAGTTTGTAACACCCCACCACACTCTAGTTGCTTCACTGAACTTGAGTAAAGAAAGGCAAGAGAAAAATGTTTCTTGGGTAAAACATATTTATTTCTCGCTTTTAGCTGGAAATCCTTCATCAAGTGGCTTCATCCTGCACAGGTAGGGGCTTACATTTAGTATCTGATAGTTTGGGGTTTGTTTTTTTTCCCATTTTTATCAGCTGAGCGTCAGTGTCCATACTTCTGGAAGACTCTTTCTCTGTCTTCTTTGCTACTATGAAAAGAATTGTGGAAAACGCACTGAAACTAAACAGACTTTCTCTCCTGACTGGATAAACTATTTTCTTCCGAAGTAGCCAGGCATCTTATAATTAGAAGCTGGATTGTGAATGCCTTACTCACATCAGAGGCTCATGACATCAGTCATCCCGCTTACGCTGGCGCAGGGCTAATATTCTCCCTGTTAACTTCAACGGGAATAAACATGTGAGTAACGCACGGTCCTGAGCTAAAGCTTGGCTAGCCAGCCCTAAACGCGCAGCAATTCCTTCTGTGAGATCAACGGTGACCGAAACGACTGTGGTTTCATCAGATGAGCGTTCTGGGTTGGGAAAAGATGCGTTAAAACCGCACCGGCCATCCGAGGCTGAAAGCAGCGGGAGCGGAGCCGGGCTGAGCTCCAGCCACATCCAGAGAGGGGAACCCGCGGCCCAGCCCTCGCAGGAGGAGATTTTTTCAGCAACTCCGTTGGCTCCTCTCCTCAGAACGGCCTGGAACGGGCTGACAGCGGCACAGCTCGGCGGCGCGGCTCTCCCGCAGCCCGGGCAGGGGGCGGGTGAACAGGCAGCAGCGGGCAAAGCAGGGCCGGGACACCGCCGCTCGGCAGCTCAGCCCTCCCGCCGCAGCGCCCAGCGGAGCCGAGCTGCACGGAGCCCCGCGGGGCCGGGCCGCCGGTGCCCTCTAGCGGCGGCGGGGCACGAGCTCCCCAGCGGACACAGCGAGAGGAGCCGGCGCGTTCCGCGGTGCGCAGCGGCGTTACGCCATTGGGTTCTTGCTAATTGACTCCAGCTGAGGATCTGGCCCGGCTTGTTCAAACAAATTAAACCCGATGCAAATCAGCCGCAAGTAGTTGATGATTTCACTGTGCTGAGGGGAATACAGCTATTTGGCACCGGCTGTGCTGTCAATGGGAGGATTGCAAAGTATTTTGCAAGCGCAGCACTTTCGAAGTGCAAAATAGCTCACTTATGTTAGGCCTAATCAAAAATATTTTGTCAAAACAGTTTTTCAGTGGAAAATTGAATTTCCAAAAACAAACGAACAAGCCCATCCTTTTCACAATAGAGATCTGCTTTTGAAGAAGAAATATATTTCCCTCAACAACAATTCAGGCAAAATTTTAAACTTCTGTTTACAGGCTCTTGGTTTCTGTTGAAATTATTCATATTGTGGTTTTTAAAATAAAAAGGTTGCATTTCTGCAGCAGAAGAGGAGTCATTTTCCATACAGGTCTATGAATTAACTCTCATAAAACCCCAGCCAACAACACAAGCATAGTTTTCTTTTTATGGATGAGAAGCTGAGAAGCAAAGAGGTTAAGTGATTTGGCTCCCATCCCTACAGGCACCATTAAAAGCTCCTGGCTCTCAGTTCTGTGCTCAGAATGTTAGATCCCATGACATATCTTTGTGAGGCAGTTAAATGCTTTCAGACTCCCTTGGATTTCAACAGGAGAATCAGTCAGTCTACCAAGAACAAAAAGAATGATGAGTAGTCTTGCCTCAACTCACACAGCAAGTCCTCAGCAGAATTCGAGCTAGGACTTTTGATTCTTTAGTTCTTTGCATAATACATCACACAACATGGCTCGCTGTACAGAAAGCTTGTGCTTTCTTCTGGCCCATCTTGGCAAATCTTATGCCTCAAGATGGAACAGTAGTGGCTCTTCCATGGACAATGGTTTTTGCCCTGGATTTGAAATCTAGTTGATACCACAATTCAAAATTTGAACTGTTGAGTCTTACTAAGTGGTTGATAGCAAAATATTACACTATCAGCCCCAAAATGGTGATGGTCAGCTACAGGGAAGAAATCAGAAGACTAAGTAGGGCTCCCAAGGTGACTGAGGGTGTCAGTTTTCTCATGGTTAGAGCCCATGAGATGAAGCTCCTAAGATGTATTTCCAGTTTTAATACTTTCATAAAGTCGAAAAATGGTTAAATCATGGCATTTCCTTATATCTCAGTTTTCATATGGGCTTACAAAGTGTTTCCAAACCTTGTGAGAGAGCAAGTTCTTACTAAAAGGTATGGTATTTAGCTGGGCAAAAACTTAGGTTGACCGCACTGGGGTTTTTTGTGTACTCTGCAAAGTTACAAGAGGTGAGATTACCTCCCACCTGTGCACTAAACTTGTACATGTAACTCCAGAGGCTGACATCTACAGACAGGTTCCCACTGTAGTTAGGCATCATATTTTGAAATTACCTGGTTTTTAGTGATTTCCATTAACATAAGTCTTTTCTCAGATGTTTTGAAACTGGATCAGTATATTGACTGAATATCTCACTGTGAACAGCCAAGATGGAAAATGTTACTTAAATTCTTTTGCACCCTGGAAAACACAACATTTGTTCCTGGGTGGTACAGTTCTTTTCACTCAAGCAGCTGTGTATGTTAATATTTTTACATTGGGGCTTTATTATCTTCATTCACATTTCTTTAGTTTACGATTCATTATCTTGACATTTTTCTATTATTCTGGACCAGTATCTTGATGAACCAGGTTGAGGAACTAAACCAGATTGTATGATATTACAGTTGCTCTACCAGGGTATAATACTAATATATCTTCTCACTTTGCCAATCAAGTAATTTGTAAACCGTCTAGAGCATGGTGATTTTCCTACAAATAGTTGGTGTAATGATGTCACTAAGAAATTCAGCTTGCATGATGATCGTGTTCAGAAGAATTCATGGTTTGGCAGGAGCTGCACAAGAAGCCCTGCACCCAGTTCAGAGGCCACTGACCAGAGCATACCTTTTATCACAGGAGCTGGCATAAAGAAGCCATTTTTCTTCTCCTTTTCTACTTCAACAAAAGACTGCTTTAAATGTTAGTGATTTTTTTTTAATTCAGAATCAATGGTTTAAGGAGTCCTTGCATCCTAAATACCAGTTATTTTTTAAAAAACCAACTTGAGTTATTTTTTTGCTGTTCCTTAGCCAGTTGTGGAGTTGATAAATATTACTGAATATTCTAAATTTTAGGGGAAAAAAGAAAACATATTTTTTTCCCATTCAAAATGTCTAATCCTGTTTTTCTTTGAGCTCTAATTTCTGGTTTTCCTCCCAGCAAAAAATGACAAATGTTCCTTGTATCAGGGCCCTACAAGCACTAAAGGGCCTCAATTGCCCCAACCAGCCTCACCTGGGGCCTCCACACTCCACATAGGTCCAGGAGCTCTATTTAAGCTCAGTTCTGGGTTCTGGTACCTTGTTTGGTCTATGCTGTTGAGGTGTCTGTATCTACTTCATGGTTCTATGGGGCTATGGCTCCCAATCAGTGGCCTTGCCCTGCAGGCTGATTTTCCTGCTTGTTCTTGGACTTGCCTTATTGCCATGGACTTGCCTGGCAGTCACAGGACATTGCCTGACCCTGGTTACCCTCACCAGAGCTGATCCTGACTTGATGTCTCGGCTTGACTGCATCACCAGGAGCTCCCTTGATGTGGATACTTGGCTGAAGCTGCCACCCCGGGCCTGCCCTGCTCACCTTGCTCAGGTGTTGTGGGACAGGGCTGTGGCTGGCGAGGTCACTGCCCTGCTAGCCTTGTTATTGCTTCTGGCCCCACATCATTCAGGGAACAGCCAGCCCAGTTATTTCAAACCCTTGGAAGCTGGACAAGTGCTCGTCTGGCTGTTTTATTGTGCACTTCCTTTTCCTTGATAGTAGGGAGATAGCAAGAGTAGGCTACTTATGTGAGTCTTGTTCTTTTCCTCCTCTGTCTGAAATATAGACATTTTGAATGTTCAAAATTGAATCTATATAAATAGGAGATTTAAAGAGACACAGAGAGAAATTATGCAGTAGCCTGATAGGAAAGCTGGAAATGAAAGTCATTTCTTGAACCGGTGATCCTCTACCCACTGAACCAAGTTTAAAACTTGCTTAATACATATTCATTTCCTTTGGAAAAGGGAACTTGTAGTAATTAAAAGAGTTTTTGTGCCATTCCTCTACTCTGTTATTGGATAAGTTGGCTCCCTCTAATTCCTGGCATTTCTGCTGTTTTGAATCACAGACTTCACGTTGGTACCACCTACTTTGCCCCTCATGTGAGGGACTGATGTGATTTATTGCACGGAAATTACTTTTATCATCAAGTCAATTCACATTTGGTAATTTCCAGTTAGAATTTCTCTACTTTCCAGCTCAGAGAGCAAGCAAGTGAATATCTGGAAACACCTGTAGATGAACCTGTGACTGGCATCTAGCCATCTACTTAGTGAAGTTTAGGCAGTGTAATATCTGTCATATACATTGTGTAACAGCTCCTGGAGAAGTCTGTGTCATTGGTTTTATTAAGTCTTAAAAATTAACATCAGCTGAGAAACAGAGTTTTTCTGCCTCAAGCTAAGGAAGTACAGCCACTTGGAGTTACAGCAGTATGAAGTGATGAGTTGGTAGCTATGAGAGGTAAGTAATGTATCACGTTGTGTTGTCCATCACTGAAATACTCTGCAAACATCAGCCATCATAATCCTTCTTTCAAAGACACATGGAGGCAGAATTAGTTTAAAATAGATTATGCTGTGACTTGTCCAAGAGCCTGTTTTAAGTCAACAGCAGATGCAATGTGAAGCCAGGCTTTATCGGTCCTGTTACTGTGCACCCAGTTCCCCCTCTCTGCTATGGTGGCTTTGTCCTGGCCAGGTGCTACCAGCTTCAACTGGTAACCTCCATACTGGGAGGAGCTGGGAAAAAGGCAGATGTTGGTGAAACCTAAATTGTGAACTGGTGACCTAGATTGTTTCCCTTCTTTGACACAGGATTTCTTCAGTCTCTGAAAACATGGGCCTTGCCATATTGCACCAACAGAAATGGAAGGAAAAAGTTATTCAGTGTATTTGAAAGAGAGGACAATGAGGAGCACTGCCCCAAAAATCTTGTTTCAAAAGTTTTAGTGGGGTTGGAGCTCTAGAGTCAGGAAAAGGCAGTTCATCTAAGTTTTCAGTTTCCTTTTTTTTTTTCAGCATACTTTATCATAATTTATTATTGCTGAGATCTAAAAAGAAGTTCTGTAAGTGGCTAGAACAGTTTCTGGTGAAAACCGCTAAAATTCCCTGTGACTTGAGTCATGTCACATGGGTACGGCCTGGGCATGGTATCTCTGGAATTCAGTGGAGCTCCAGTTGCATCAAAAGCAATTTTGGTCCAGGATGCACTCCAATTTGTCTTTAAGGTGCCTGGCAACATAGTAATGAGTGGCTTTATAAATAACTCTGTATTATCATCTTTATGTCTTAGTAGTATTGTTACTTTTATGGTACTGTAATGCTTATTATGGCTATTTTATGGTGTAATTTGATTAGTATGTTACCCTAATGTCACATAGAAAAGGGGAGGGCATTCCTGTCATACTTCTGAACACTACCCTTTCTGTTTTCATCTGAGGAACCCAAAGCCCTTTGGCGATCATTATTTGTCCCACACCATATAAGTAAACTCAAGGACAGAGAACTTAAATGATTCCCCCAAGCCCACACAACAAGTCAGTGGCAAAGCTGAGAGTTAGACCTCAAGAGTCCTGACTCCCTGATGTCTGTGTTAACCACTAGAAAACATTCCCATCACAGGAACAGCAGGTATAATAGAAATGAAGATTTCCACTTTGGAGTTTTTTTAGGTCGGTTGTAATGAGAACACTCAATGTTTTATAAACCGTTTAGGTTTCCTGTTTAGGATTTGATCAAACCATAAACTGCTCATTTAAATAAGCTCCAAAAACAAAATGTACTAGAAAGCTGAGGAGTAAGGAGACAGCATCCAACAGCAAACTTATGTTTATTGCTCATTTGCTTTCCTTGCTGGGATGATGCCGTGTACTTAGATTAAATATGCAGAGCCAAATATATCCCTAGGGTGTAGTTTTTTTGGACTCTGAATGACACCAGGGTGAATTTGGCACATTTACACTCAAAATTAATATGGGTTTTACGAATATTTGGAATAGTGTCAAAATGTTGTGGGTTAAATTCTGTTCTCAGTTCCACCAGTGCTAACCCAGGTTAACACCGTTCTGATCTAGCACTGGATTTAGAGCAATGTAATTCCACTGGCCCAGCCTTCAGCTGGTGTGAATTAGTTTATCTGCACTGGAATGCAAGCAGCTCAGCTGCCTTACACCAGCTAAGAATCTGACCCATATTTAAACAGAATTACTCCTAAAATACACAATGGCAAATGCAATGTGAATTAGGTCCACCGTGCCCCTTATTTGCATGTGGGGAAACACAGCTGAGGCTGGTTCTGCAGCTATGCTGTGCTACAACCCAAACTAAGGTTACAAACCCGAACCTGACCCCCATTTGGTCTTCTGATGCTTTATAAGTTTTAAAATAACAGCGCAGTAAGTGTTATGCTGCTTGTGTGTAAATCATCCCAAACTGCTGCAAACCATCATCCGTTCTCTTGTTTCAAAGCAGAGATTGGGAAGTGCTTGGTGATATTTGGGCTCAGTTCAGATATACCAAAGCTTGGATGGATGGATTGTTTTGATTCTTTCTTTGAACTCCTTTCCCACCCCTGCTAAAAGAAACACAGATCCACTCAGTTAAGCGACAGACAAGTTGGAGACAATGCGCCACTGCCCTCCCCGGTACCACCCCCCACATGCCAAATTTGCAGACATCTGCTAGCTGGAGCACAACTCTGCGGTAATAAAGAAGTGCTGGTATTCATGTGATGTACTGCCGTTAGCATTCACAAATGACTGAAATTAACCTCTCTTCTATGGGCCTTAACTTGCTTTACGACTGGGGGTCTTTTGTTTTATTCTGCTATACAGAGGTGCCTTTGCCATGCTGAAGATTTAACTAAATTATAATGAATGATCCTCACCAGCACTGCGCCCCTAATTAGAACAAGTCGCACAGACATATTGTCTCCTTGATTTCCTCTGTTACATTTCTCTCACTCTCTTTCTCTGCCTGAGACACATGGGTCCCATTAAACATTTTAGCATTAATGTGGTTCCCTTAAATGACTTCTCAAGTTTTCAAGTTCCATTTAGAATTGTATGTTACTCTCCTGACTGTGGTTTTGATTTTGTTATGTTTCATGCATTTAGCCAAAGCAATTGCTCTTCTCCTCCCTCTAGTGGGGAGTGGCTTGGGTCTGTGGAAAGTTGTGTGCGGAACTATAGCATAGTGTCTACCTATATATTTTGTGGACATTCACACAAATCTCTGTTTATATAAAATAAGGAGATGAGAAAATAGCTCCTAATGATTGGTGTATGCAGGTGTGGTTGTTGTGTGATGCTTTTTCAGTGCAGTCCAGTTGATTTGTTAATGAAAACAAAGCATCTGCTAGTTTATTATCATTATATTTCTATCAAGATCTTTGTGTTTCTGTAATACAGAGCTTTTTATTAATCTTTAGATATTTCCAACATAAAAGGATTTTGTCAATGATTTCTCTTTATAACATGGGGTTGTATGCATGATGTATGTTATCTCCATTACGTATCCCTGTTGTACAGAGGGAGTGCTGAAGGACAGAGATTTTTGTTGTTGATCGCATTGTCTCTAATGCACTTCCTTAGTAACTGCTACAATGAGAATACCAAATTGTCCTTTCCAAGACTATCAAGTTCAAGGTCTGGGCCCTAATCCGCAAGGTATTTTGTGGTCTGGGCCCAAGGTGTCTCATAAAGCTTGTCTGTGCTTGTCTTAAAACTTGTCTATATCGCTGTAGTTATCCCACTTCAGATCTATGCCTGGATAATTATTCTGGAGTAAGAATGCCTCATTTCCCCCACTCTTTCCCCATTTAACTTATGCTCTTCTGAAAATGGTATATACCTGTTTAAATGAAAAGGACATTCTTATTCCAAAAGAAGAGTATCTTTCAAAATAGTGTCATAACAGTAAAGAATCTAATAGTGTAACTTAGCAATATAGTGATAAAAGGTAAGTTTTATTTAAGAGAAAAGGCCTTTCCATAGTCATGGAAAGGAAGTCTGTTACAAAAGTGAGCAGTAAACTGGGGTGGCATCATATTGAGGACTGGTATCTTGAAAGCTGTTGACCTTCTCAGTATCAGACTGACACTGGTTGGTGTTAGGATACTGTTAGGATTGCAAATCCAGAAGCTTATTCCTTCCTGTTAAAGGCACTAATACCCTGGTTCTGATACCATTGTCGCAGTATTTTAATGCTGGATTTTCACATGCCGTTACAAAAACATAAGACATAATTTCAATGACAATGTCTTGCTGCTTAGATCCCTCAGATGTGAAATCAGCTAAGATTTAATTATGGTGACTTACCAACATTACTTGTTCTTTAGGTAATTCTTAAAAGTTTCCGTGATATATTGGCTTCCAGGTTTAAGCCACAAGAAGCTTGAAATTTATCTCTGGAGCTGAGATTTAGGTTTCATTAATAGTTAAGCCTTGTCTGGAGTGCTGATGTGTTCTGCAATGGGTAACTCAACTTGTTAGTAACATTAGCAGATTTGTGAGTACTCAAACATGTCCATGGATAATTGTGTTTCAACCTTGTGTTCTTTATTACAATCCACTGTCTGATAACGGATGACAGGGTAGGTAAGAGAAGGAAGTGTGCCAGTGAGATTTAATTCAGTCTTGTACATTCTACCCACAGCTGTGGTTTCCTCTAAGGTGATGGCTGACTTGGCATCTTCTGTTTTAACCCAGAGGAAGCCACGATTGATGGCAGGCTGTTGAGTGTGTTTCTTACCAGCCGCTCATGGAGACTTTAAGATTACTGTTAAGAGATATCGCAGGTCTAGGAGCTGCTTTCTGGAATCATTCTTCTTGCAATAATGCAAATGGACAGCTTTTGTTTCTATCACAACTATTATTGCTGTTTAAATTACAGGTCTTTGTTTTGATTTTTTTTTTTTGACAAAGCAGTTTTCTGTTGATAAATGCAGCTTCACTAAAATTGAAGTGTTTCTTCAGGGAGGGTATTAGTTTTGCCAAAATTTTCCATGGGATAGTTAAAAAGAAGCATTTTGGCTTTGAGAGGAAATTTATGAAGTATTTTGTTTTGATTTCATAATTTTAATGTTTAGATTTTAATTTTATACTAAGGTTGCAAATATAGACATTTAATAACATGCAGTTGCATTAATATGTCATTGCTTCTACATGATCATAATAAAAATGTTTAGCTGATTCTAAATCTTGGAAAATCTGACATTTCAATTTAGAATGAAATTTCCTATTAGAAAGAAATTCTGGTTTCTGACTAGATTCTGTATTAAATGCAGACATTATTAATTTCTCTAGTTGATCTTTTAGTCCTTCCTAGCTATGCAGCCTTCTGAAAAAACTTTTACAGCAAGAGAGCTGTTCCCCAGAAAATATTATTGTGATAAATATATGCCTTTCTAAACTCTAGAGTAGCATTTCTTCGTCTTTCACAAAAAGGTAGCCCTGTTTCCTGTTGGACTTTTCTCTCAATACTGATCATTTTACTTATATTAAAACCTTATTATGAGTGCTGTTACTGTCCTTGTGATATATTATAATCACAACAGTGCTGTTGAGGTAGAGATTAATTTTATGATTTAAAAAAAAGGTGGAAGAGAAACCAAGATTCAGACTTTAAGACTCTTATGTTGCTTTGCCTCCAAGTGACTTGCTCTGTCCTAGTCCTCTTATGTGATCTCAAGTGAGGAATTAAGTCCTAATTTCCCTAACCACTTTGTGTCAGACTTCTAGCAGCAGCTCTGTACCTCTCACGGATGACAGCCCATGCTGAAAAATCCTGACTCATCTAATTTAAAGGGTTAAAAATCAAGGAGGCAAACCACCACCAACAAAATGCCATGCCTTTGATTTAATAAAGAGATAATCCTCTTTCTATTAGCTACAATAATAATGACTCGCCAGTAGTAAATGAAGGAATATACACAGAATGACATCATGTGAACAGCACAGTGTCTGTGGAACTTAAAATGAAGAGGATTATTCCAATATATCAGTTCTGAGCCTAAAACTGGCAAGGATGGATCTAGAGTAAAATTTAACATGAGAAATGTTTATTGAAGCATTAACATGAGAAAGGAATTATATAACTGAAGTTATTAAAAACAATAAGCTCCTATTTCAAAAGCTTTAATTTTGGTAGAATAATATACACCCAGATTGCCATAAGGCTGTAATTCTATTGAGTCATTCCAATGACATCATGAACCACAAGAGGGGATGTGCCGTGGTTTATCAGTGTCTGCAAACCACACCCCCTCCCCCGGATGGAATTACAGCCTCTGTCTTGCTCTGGAGATCAGAGCCTCACCTGGGTCGTGATGTGGAGGGAACTGCCCTGAAATCAGTAGAGAATCTGGACTGACACTGCTGTAAGGAAAGGGAGTTAAAGCACTGATTGCTCACAATTCCGAATTTCCAGGCCTTCTGCTTCAAGAAGGCCCATTGATGTGCTTTATCACAACAAGAATTTCCAACTCCTTTGGAAGTTGTGGATCAGGGCTAATTTAAAACAAATTATGAACTGTAGCAGACTAACTTTTTGGTTATAGGGTCTTAATCTGATTTTTTCAGATGAGACTTCAAGTTGGTTTCACAGGTCTGGATTGTCTCTGATCACCACAAAGATTGCTTTGCCCCCATAAAGTGGCATGTGGGACATGGGTGAAAGTAGCCACTTTGTCAAACTTTAGGGCTAAAAGGGTAGTTTTACTGTACTGTGAGTGGAGAGAAGTTCTTGTGGAGAATAATTCAGAGCAAAAGTCATTGAGTAAAAGGCAGATGAGATGATCAGGCTATTTAGTTCCATACTGGGAATAGGTGATACAACCAACTCTTCAGTGCCCTTGATGCAGACTTGGCAAGATTTCTGTGTAGCTCTGGTGGCCCCATCTGGAGGTAGAGCTGTGTAGGATGCACACCTGAATCTGATCCCACAAAATACTTTTGAAAAATCTTGCAGCCCACCTATTTCTCTATCAGAAAGTGCAGATAGTATCACTTGTGTGTTATGTAAATAATTGGGCTGGATACCAGTAGCTTTACTCACACTGGGCTTGGATTTGATGTTTTACTATAACAAATAAGGAAACACAATTTAGATCTAACAGGCCAAAGTCTGCTTCTATTTACTATTCTTATATTTAGATACTAAATTCTGAGTATCTATTTCTGGTAAATTGGATTCCAGTGTCAAGCAGAAGAAGAATAACTCAGAGGTCAATATGATTCACAGTGGTGCCACTAAGGACGGATCCAGTGAGTCTTGCCTGTGCTGATGTCAACAGCAGTGATGGGGGAGCAATCCACCCTGCTCCATTACTCAGAGGCTGCTGACAGAGTATCTTTTATGAGGAGCTTGAAATACTCTGGGATCTGTTTCCTACCCTAGTCCAAAGGAGCCCAGAGTTGGTGACTTTCCAGGCATGTTGCAAAAGCCACCCATTTGTCAGGTATCTGGAGAAAGTGAGACTATGCTTCTGTTAATCTGCCCTATGAAGGGGGCTTGATGAAATTCTGGGGAGCTGATGTCTGATTATTTTGTCTATGCTGAGACACCTGGACAGACAACTTCATTATCTGCAAACTAAATAGAAAATATAGACAGACTTGATTAGGGAAACTAGGGAGTTCTAACTACAGTTTGTGGGTAGGAACAGTTCCCTACACTTTGGAAAGAAGGAATTTTTTAATAAAAAGACTGTCACAGTTTCTGGCAGTCCTCAGCAGGTCTGTATTTTTCCCTTGTGTTTCTCTTGTGTTCCACACCCACCTCTCCACCTCATTGAATGATAAATGTAGAAGTACTTTGTTATCATTCAGTGAGCTGATTTCTTGTTTTGGATGTTGGTTCGTGATAACAGAAGTTTCTAAATGCTTGATTAAATTTACTCCACTCTACTGCTGCAGATTGTGTTAGAAAGGCAATTACTAGATTAAGCCACATCAGTAAAAAGGTGGATAAATAAATGAACTGGGAAGATGGCATTTTGGAGCAGAGCTCAAAAATTTCTAAGTAGGGTAATTTTTCTAATTATAGGATGGTGAGGCTGAAGACTCCAAGTGCACAGGCAAAGGATGAAAAAAATATCCAGCCGAATAAATAAATCTCTTAAAGAAAAAGATAGCTGTCTGCCAAGAAACTTAATATGAAATGTTGAAAGTGCAGCTCTGAAAAAGATTTAATTGGAGATATACTCCTAAGAATATGTAAATAGTCTTTCAGTTTCTTAAAAAGAGAAACAGATGCCAGCACTAAGATCTAAGATCAAATATGAAAAGTACAGAGGTCTCTAAATGTCACTTTAAACATATATAATTAGATTCTTATCTTGCTAAGAGGTTGGCCAGCGCTTTTCCAATGGAAGGTATAAAATCTTTAGATATATTTTACAGCAAATGGTTCAATTGTCTACTTTAAATGTAGCAAAATTCAAACAGCTGGATTTTAAAATGTAATTTAAAATTTTAGGTAGCCTTAAGACAAAACAGTGATATGTCAGTTTTGACTAGCCAGTGTTTTGGTGCTCCTTAGTTTGGACCTACTGATTAGGGATCCAGTTTATATTTACTGTTTGGGTACCCCAATAGTAAAAATGTCAGTGGTGGCTTGTGGACTTGACATCAGTTACAGATAGATCCATGAATTTGAGTAAAATAAGTAAATCCATTTTTATTCATTTAAGGCCCCATTAGTCAACAGAATTTTAGTCCTTACACATGAAGGACAACACTTCCATGGGGCTGGAGGTCAGTCATTAAACTGCATATATTTTTTTTCCCTCACTGACTTTGGTAAGGTCCATCAAGGAAAACACTGAATTATAGAGTGGATATTAATGTTGACAGAAGGGGCAGCTCAGTCACTGCCTGACATTGCAATTTTTCATTTACATGAGGACATTAGATAATTCAACAAAAATTAGTATTCTCCACTGTGCCTTCATCATCAGCCAACAGACTAAGATCCAGGATTTTATTTTGTTTGTGTGGGGCAACAGCTCTGACTCCAGTTCTACTGAAAGCCAAGACATAAAGTGATTGTGGCATTTCTGATCCAGTAGGAATTTGTAAGTACCAGAAATTTTGAGCAACTTTCACTCTGCAAGTCACAGGTTCAGGTAGGAGGCTCAGTCTTGGGCTGATTTTGTTCAGTTTTGATTAGTGCAATAAATCTGAAATTAAACTGAGCTTTCCAACACTGAGTTTCCAGTGATGCCAGGCTAGATTTATGATTCTGGGAACAAACCATACAGTTTTACAGAGATTGTGGTGTTGCCATAGAATCATTGATCTAAAGACTCTAGTCCAGTCCCTTTGCCTGCTCTGAAACAGAATGAACTCTATGTAAATCCTTTCCAAAAAATCCTTGTCTGGCCTGTTTTAAAGACCAGTAATGGTGATTCTACCTAGGTGTTAATAGAGGGACACCTAGAAAATGAAAATATTACAGGACAGCTCCTCTGTTGGTGCACCCAGATGTACCTCAATGGCAGTCAGTGTTACATAGCTGTGGCCCATGCATGATGAAACCACTATCTTACTTGCATTAAATATCTCAATTTTGCTGTTCAAAAACACTTTAGTGAAAGAGTTTGTACAAAATTATGGAGGGGAAAATGGTTGAAATTAGTCCATTTCCCTTATCTTGGGGGAAAAAAAATCTTGGTTTAAAGCTTAGAAAAATCAATACTTTCTAGTTTTTCCAAAGAAATGTCCTACTGTTACAAAATTGTGACAAGACGTAAAATTTCCCAAAGCTGAAGTTTTCCAAGCAGAAGGTCAGCACAGTGCTAGACCATCCCACCCCTGTTCTGTTGGATGTGCTTCTCAGCCCTGCTTCAAAGTGGCTTCAGAAAGAAGAGGAAAGAAATGGCAGGTGAATGTCATTGTCCATAAAGCCAACAAGAAATCTTTCCATTGCCTTCTGTACACTCTGGCACAGAAAATCAGAGGAGGATAAGGGGTGCCTAATTCTTTTGGGTTCTTCTGTGTGGCCTTCTGTTATCCCCAGATACAAACTGCAGCCTTACAGGAAAGCACTCCCGCCTCCACTCACTGTCCTCTGTACTAAACTTCTGTAAATCCACACCATAATCCCAACGTGCTGCTCCACTGCTGTACTGTCCTTTTTGGAATCGACAACAAATGTTTAGCCTGGCCAGGATAATATCTGGGAGGGATTTTTACTTTTGTGGGGACGGTAGCACTGACCCACGTGTGGGCTGTGAACGGAGCCAGCGCAGACAGATTGGCACTTCTGCAAAAGCTGAAAGCATCACCTTTGCCTTTGCTGTCTGCTTCAGCACTCTGATCTCCCACACGGTCCTGGAATGTGCCTCTTGTCTGCTACCCGGCTGGCTGGGGAAGTTTTGAAAAGGTTTAATTTAGCTCTCATTTGAGTCTCTTTGCGCTGCCAAAAAATCTGAGCTTTGGTTCCAAGCAGAGCTTAGGAATCCTGGTTCCCAGGAGAAAAGAGTAGGGGAGGACTAGGGAGAAGAAGTTGGGCATTTTAAAGGAGAGAGAAAGAGATATTAGATTTTTTTTTTTTTTCCTTTTTAAAGGGACAGTTGTTTCATGTTCTCGTCTGCTTCATGCTATAGCAGGGAAGATGAGTGACCAGCACTAAAATTTGGGCTAACAGCGACACTCGGTGGCCAGCAGTAACCACCCGCATGGGGCTTTCCTAGGGCACGGGAGGCTTTCCTAGTAGATGATAACTCTCTGGCTTATACCTGTTGGACGTGTGTAGATGTGTAGGGCTAGCCTGTGCTCTGCAGAGCACCAGCATGGTCCTGTGTGTCACTCACAACAGACTCTGCTCCATGGCATGGCCAAGGCAAGAGAGCTCCTGCTGTGCCTGAAGTTGGGGATGGAGGGTTACCAAGTTATTGCAGAGTGCCAGAGGATCTCTGTTATGCTACAGTTTTCACAGAATCACAGAATCACAGAATATTAGGGATTGGAAGGGACCTCGAAAGATCATCTAGTTTGCACCTCAGAGCACAGGGAAAGTGGACAGCAGGCCAACGAGCCTGGCTGCATGTGATGTGGGGCATCATGGAGCTGGCACAGGTGAGATGCCCAAGGTTCAAGTAGGCAGCAAGGGCCTGAGGAGGCCAGGAGAGTGAATCTCATGCACTGTCGTGCCACAACATCCGTGAGCATGTTTAGATATCTACAGCTGTAAACAACAGTATCTGGCCTACAGAACTGCATAGGTGCAGAGCAGAATCCAATTTATTGCTTCATGGACAAACCAGGGACCACTTCCTTGCCTGATGTAAATGACCATCCCTCAGCTGACATCAATATAGTGTTGGTAAATCTTGCCATATTATTGGAAGTCTGGCAATATTTGGTGCATTGGTTAGAGCCCCAAGTCCTGTCTCATGTGGATGCACAAGAATCTCAGCTTTCATTTTGAAAAGTCTTTGTACTTGTGGGGAAAAGCTTGATAATGTAACCCGAGCACTCCCTAAGGGCTTAAATATCTGGAGGAAAATTGAAAAAAAAAAGAAAAAAAAAAAAGGCGGGGGGGGTGTTGTTGGATATCCAATATTGAGTTCTCTGCTACACTTTCAAATTTTCAAAATAGCCTCCTTATTCTGGAGATCCCGGTGGCTGCTCTGCTAGTTGGATTGAAATGAAATTAAACAATTTGCAATGTCTTAGGATTTGATCTAAATATCTCTAATGCAATAGCATAGGTGTGAAAAGAAGTTCTTTCTTGTGAGAGAAGGACATGTGTTAAAAGCTTCATATGCCTTTTCCTACTAATCTTCCCTTTTTGACTGTTTTCCCCCTTTTCAGTGACACTAGTATATCCAACTACCTGTAGAACACACAGCAGCTTTGATCTTCTCACGAGCTCAGACAGAGTCAACACTTCTGAATTTATAACTATTAATAGTTTTTGGTGCCATCCCAATAATTAGACAAACAAGATACTTCATGTTCAATGTAAGGAGCAATTACACAGAGTAGCAGTCACAAGGACCACATTTGCAGGAAGATATTTCTTTCCTATCAGGTTATGGCATCTACGATAAGCAGTTTAACAACCAGCTGTCAGGGAGAAATCTTTGAGACTCCTCAGAGATCAGCAATGGGACATTTCCAGTGATCCTGTTGACCTCAGATGTCAAACATAATTGGGTTAACACACCAAGCAGTGAGCTGTGTAGAGCTGTTGGCTTATTCCAAACTAACACCCAAAGGGCACAATCCTGCAGCCTGCTCACCAGTCAGTGGGACTGGTGATACAGGAGAGGGCTGCAGGAATGGCCCCTAAGAAGTATAAACAGAGGATTTCTCCAAAAAGAGTTTTGTAATAAAATATTACTGGTCATTAGTTTACTAACAGCTGCAAGCTAAGTTATGATAGAAAGAGCAAGAATAAAGATATTTGTGTCTAGAGGGAAAAGGATTCACTGTGAAAGTTCTACATGCACTGTGGCAAGAGACACCAGTGGCCAAAGACTGTCAAGTTTTCAAGTTGACTACAGCATAGGATGTAAAGGTGGCACTAATGCTTATGCTGGAGATGTCAAAAAATCTTAGAGTTGGGGACCTAAATGCCAGGCACATCTGAATGGCTGTTTAGAAAATACAAAAATTTCGACTTGCCCTGCAAAGGTTTTGAATAGCATGGAGTCCTCTACCACCATGAAATAGATTGCAAGGATCCCAATTCACAGATGATTGTCAGAACTATGCTTAAAGCTTTTATACTATAAACTATACTGTATAAAATTTTAATTTTATACTTCAACTGAGAATTGTGTCCCTTGCTACTGACCATTTCCAGACATGAGAAATGTTACCCATTTTTGAAAGGGATATGAGCTTGGGCTAGGTGAAATCCTGACATACACTGTGAGAAGGTGAACTGGCACAATAATCTGCTGCTGGATGAAAAAGAGCAGAGCAAAAATCTGGGAAGGAAGGGGAATGGGATGGGTGTGTGAAATAACCAGCTGGGGAAACATGCTAGCTGTTTCAGTTTAAAATTGAATTACCCTCATAACTGAAAGATCTTGAGTCAATTCTGAAAGCAGGAAAGCTCAGACTGAATCTGTTTTCATTACAACAACATAAATAATTGCTTTGGAGACTTGTAGTGAAATAAGGTTGATGTGATTAAGAGAAGAATTGGACCCTCTTGATGGTTAATGAAAAGCCCTAAAGTTTCAAAGGAGCAGGTAACAATATTTTATGTTTCCATGTCACTCTTCATTTGAAGTTCTTGAATGCTTCACAAACAGTAATCATGATTCAGAATAACTATTTTACAGATTACTAGAATCAGGTGTAAGAAGATTAAATTATTTGTCTAGATTGGCAGAGTGAGTGAAAGCAGGAGGAAAAGCATGGATACATCCTGCTTTCCCTTGAATGCACTGACCAAAGTGCTGCCCAGCACTGTGAAAATCCATTATTTGTGGAAGCAGCATGCCATTTAATTGGGAGACCATTGCTATTTCTGTGTATACCCTATGCATAAAGCTCGTTATAAATTTAGTCTTCCAGGGTTATACTAAGATTAGCAAATAGTCCATAAGAAGCTTGAAATAGTTGTATTGGTAAACTAAAGTTTTGCACAGCACCAGCAGTTCTCAGCAGTATACAATGCCTCCACATATATGTCCTCAACTAATGTTTTATAAAGAAGAGACTAGGAAAAGAGCTTTCTAAAAAGAGGGTTTCAAAAGTATCACGGTTATAGTTCTATATAGCCCAGATGCTGCAAAAATACCACTCACATTTCATGCTTCATTAACTTATTTTGTAGATTAATCCATGTTTGCACAGAATGCTTTAAACCTATCTGCACTGATCCTGTGTATTTGCCGCACACCTTGCAGCTGAGGGCTGGTTGATCCCACTCCACTAGCAGTTCTGTGAGCCGTAGCAGATGAGCTGGCCAGCAGGTATGTGCACATGGGTATGGCCAAGGCACAGAGGTGTGACTTCTCTGATGCCTTATTTGTAATAGATCCATTTCTGCAAAGTCATTGTAAATCACCGTCATTCCGACCTGGCTTGATTTCCCATTTCATTCACACTGCCCTGAACTTAGTGACTTCAAGTCCTGTCACACCTGATTGAAGCTACGTGGCTAGAAAAATAATTGGGTTCAAGTGTAGCTAAACATCTTAAATGCATGCTGTCAGCCAGATCTTGAGCTGATGTATTTCAGTAAGGGTATTATTCTATATCTGCTGAAGACATAGCTTCTGTTTTTTGATTAGCCAGAAAATAGCTTCTAAAAAGCCTGGGAATATAATATGCTGAGAATTCTTCACAGACTATTTTTCCATTAGAACTGGCTGCCAGCCTGCTCACAAGGCTGCCTGACATCAGGTATATCTTTCCTAGGAAGTCTCCATTATCTGATACTAGTGTTATTTTTGTGCCAATGATTGAATTAAACTATTCTGTTCCTATTTCAAAATGAAACCATTCTAATGTAAAAGCCATGAATGGATAATATCCTTTAATTCAAGTGGCTGAAGACACTTCCTTTTGCTTTAACCAAATCAACCTAAAAATTGAAACAAAATTTTGATGGTCAAGAAACTAGTCCAAAACAGCTCACAAGTTGCATGATAGAGACCTGATCCAACAGCCATCTGGGACAGTGGAGGTAAATACTGATCTCATTTGCACTAGTCTAAATTTAAAGTTACATGATAAAATATCAGCTCCAGGCTGAGATCCTAATCACCAGCTATCTAACAACAGCATTTGGCTGCAGCTGCAAATTAAATCTTATATCTCTGTAAGAAAGCACCCTGTCCAACTTCAGCAGTGACTTCAGGAGCAAGGACTGTTCAGGGATTTTTTTTTTTTTTTTTTGTCACTGACTGGAGTTGAGGAGAGACTGATGAGGTGTTATGCTGAGATACCTCAAAGGAACTGATTTTTTGAAATCTTCAAACTATCAGGCTGTTCTCAGGGCTGGCTCAAGTTAGGCAACCCAGAACAGGCATGCAAAATCACTAGTCCCTTTTAAAAAGTATTGGTCTTTGTCTGTCTAGCAGACATATTGGGAAATCAGGCTAATGTAGAAATATTAGCTGTGAAAAGCCTTGAAAGTTCTACAAATCTAAAAAAGGTACTTATTAGTGCCTGTAAAATCTGTGTGTATAGTGCAGGATTTCTTCTTCCACCGAGCAGTAGAACATGCTGTACTGTAGCTACCATCCCTATGAAACTGCTAGTGATGCTATATTTATGAATAGTCATTAGAAAAAGCTAACTCTTTGCAGTTTTGGTACTCAGCCAGCCTGCCCACTTGCCCTTATTCTAATAGAACTGATGCTGACTGTGATGTGTTGCTTTTGAGTGTGAATCAAGGCAGAGAAGGAAATATTTCTGATAATGATGCAAACTGAAAGTGGCTAGGTTTGGTTTAGAACTGTGCTCTAGGTTGTTTGGGAGCCAGCCCAAATTGGTTTCGGCCACTCACACAGACTAGTTAACACACATTGCTCTCAGTGTTATCTCCTACCAGGACTAATTAACATCAGTGACATACTTTATTAAATATTTGACTTCACTTTGCCATTAGAAACCATGTAAATAGGAGTGGAAACATGTTAAGAATTATTACAGCACATTAATACGACCACATTGTACTTTCAGCTTGATTCTAGGAGTGTGTAAAAAGGAATTGGTAACCCACCACCGGAGACTGAATGCACTCTGATACGTTTATTCAAGAGTTGGATTTTTTTTTTATTTCTGTCTCTTCCCTCATCCCACTAGTCCAACCTGTGACTCTTATCCTGGGATTCTGATGAGGACTGTAAAAATCCATGTGTTGACTTTGAGAGGCAAAATTATTCTACCCATCTATGATGATAGTAACATTTACTAAAAACTGATGAAATGGGTGGCATTATGATGTCAGGAGGACCAGAGCCAGAGTTTGTTTTCTGAACGGAGACTCTGCATGAATCTCCCCAGACTGCCCAGCAGTCAAGGAGATTATATTCTCAACTGTTAAAGCTGTTTACACATACCAGCCAGTACTGACTGCCTCTTTGTGGCAAGGTGTTTACATGAATTTATTTTGGGAAAATTCCATTAGACGGGACCAAGATTTCTTCATAAATCATTGAATTTAGCTTGTGTACTGATAAAATCTGGTTAGTCATTTATTCTTCTGCGCAGTACTTGGTTATGAGTGTTCATTATTTGTAAGGAGCAACTTACATGGGTAATATAAAAATAATGGATTGCCTATGGCTGGTTTCAGTGGTGGATATTTTACTCTGCTGGGAAAGATGTATTAGAAAATGACTCTCCTTACCAATTCATCTAATAAAACAAAGGACTCATTAACTGGAGTCACAGACCTAATGTATGCTCTGAATTTTGCTAATTTAGCCAGCAAAAATCTCCCAGTGAGACACTGAAACCACTTTGAAAATGGTCCTGCAAATCTGTTTGCTGTAGTCTGTATTGCTGTGTCCTCTGTAGCAGTAGGGATCTGGCTTGAGATATTACTGCTGCTGCAATGCTCAGTTCTTAATCAAAGGAGAATCGATGCTGTTGGACTGGATTGCAGCATCCTAATTTCATGCACTGAGAGTTTTCAAAAATTACCATTTACCAAATGACAGGAGGGATATATAGAGTTTGAGAGGACACAAAAATTCATTCCTTATTTTTTAACAGAAACTTATTCTTATTTTGAACTAGCATATGTGCTTGCTCTGCAATTTCAGGTGAACATACAAAATGCCTGAAAAAATCTAATACTATTAAAATTCTATAATTTATAAAGCATCTTGCGACTGATTTGTGAATTCTTTACTAGCATTAGCTACAATGCATTCATATAGCAATATATCATCACTATAAAAAGATGCATTTTAAAAAGGCCCAAAAAGCAAAGCTAAGATTTAGACATCAGTTTTAATACAAACTTCTGGCATGCTTAGACCTCGGATTTTTGTTGCTTCATTTCAGGCAAATGGACCAGGGTGAGATTCTTTGTCGGTACAACTGGAATAACTTTTTTTATAATTAACTGTCTGCATCAGTTTACACTAACATGGAATTTGACACCTTGCCATCAAATGGAGGGTGGCTTTTCATCCTCTAAATTCACACAGACCTATTAATCCAACATTGAGGTTTGGCATAATCTCTAATTTTATATAGCACATTTCTTCTCCAAGTGCCTCACAAATATCACTCAAATGCAGCCATGTCTGGTAGGGAAGTTAGAAACATTCCACAATGCTCACCAAAGAAGGCAACTTAACGCCTCCTTTTATTAAAAATAACATTAATTCAGAGAACCACAGTTTCAATTGTGTTGGAAATATTCAGTCACTCAGACTAAACGGCATGAATTTCAGTTAATGAGGTGTTTAGCTTCTCTTCCCAGAATCTGTACCTCTGCTTCAAGCAGTTGCTGTGTCTTTTGGATGATTCTAGATCTTTACCTTGAATTAATAATTTGCACATAAGAAGTATTCTCAAGATTGCTATTGTAATGTCCAAAGACAAACTGATTATGCCTCTTGCAAATAATTCTGTTCCAACTGGAGTTAAGTGGTGGTAAAGAGTTGGCAGTAATGCTCGAGGGCAAGCAATATTTTGTTATGGAAGAAATATTTCTGATACTTAACATATTGGGTCATGTTGAATTTCTTGTTCCACAAGGTTGTATCTTCACCTTCATCAAGAAACCTAATATGCAAGTTATTGTGTCTGCTTGTATGTCTCAGTCCCAAAAGCAGGTCCTCTGAATAAGATCTTTCTCTGTGGGCAGAGAACTCGAGTGAAGATTCAGGCTGTCCTCTCGAGGCAGAGGCAGAATCACAAAATCCTGCCTTTTAGACAACAGGAAAAGGCTAGGGTGACACAGGTGGTTCATAACTTAGTCTCTAAATTAATTCAGTCAAATAAAGAGGATCTAAAGGTTGGTAGGACAGACTGGCAGAACTGGAGTCTGGATATTCATTGGCTGTGCAGGCAAGGGAGAAATGCAGGAAGAACAACAACCTACTCATAGGTGTCCTTACATTATGCTGTGGGTGCTGATTTCAGGGCTGCTGTTTACCTCTGCAGAGGTAGTGGCAGCAGTAGGTGCTAGTGAGTGGAAAGTGAGTTCCATGTGTGTAGGTCCGGGTGGAGGCATTTTCCTTGCTGGGCTGCAAGTTGCCACACCACTGCTGATGTTCATGTGAGACTTCCCTATGTGAGCAGCAGCTTTGTTTTCCACCTTGGGTTCCTGAAGGATCTCTCAGCAACCCTTCCCTGAGAAATGCACAGAATCGGCCTACCTCTCAGCCAGGTCAGCCCTGAACTCTGCTTTTTTGGGCCAACCAATTTGAGCTCACTAGCCTCATTAAACATTTGAGCCTCCCTGAAAGAACAGATGTGGCTGAGGCCAAGAACTTGGGTGTGAATTGAGTCTCAAAAGAGTACACTCCCTGCTTTGCTTTCACTTAGCACAATGAGGCAAGTTCTTGAGTAGCAACAAGGTTCAGGCCAAGCAATTACTTAATTTTTTTTCTGTCCTTTTGTCGGTTGTTTGCTTTTGAAAAAAAAAGATTGGCAAATCCAGTGATCATGAAAGCCCTGGATGGATCCAGATGTAGTGTGGACAGGATTTGTGTGAGTGCCTCCACAGAGCTCTGCCAATGCACTTTTGTCCTGGCTGATTTCTTCTCTTCTGTTCCAAACCCTGGCCTCTCCAGTGCAGACACTACCAAGTCAGGAAGGATTGAAACATGTTATTAGGTAGTTTTGAGCTGTGGATACTTGCCTGTGGAAAAGGCTATGCTTGCTTTTTCCCCCAACCAAACACAATGCTTATGCTAGGCTTCCAGAGGCAGAAAGTGGAGTGAGACTAAATGTGACTAATATGGAAAGGAAATTATGAAGAAGGGTCATATTCACACCACTTGCCAAAATGTGCCCTGTGGCGAGGGCCCTGCTGTGGAATTCCAGAGGATGATGTGCTTTCTAGAGCATTACACAATGATGCGGCTCCAACCTGTCGTGGGGATAGGATTCCCCTTGCTGGCTGAATGTGGAGACCTCTATCTTTATTTGCTGTGCTATGCCTTTCTCTGTGGTGCCCAAACCCATCCCTGGCTAAGGGCAGAACCTGCAAGTCCTCCTGCTTCCAAAGAACAAGGAGGACCATTGCGGCCCCCTTTAGCCCAGAGCTGGTCAGTTGGAGAGGTCCTGGCTGTTCCTCCCCTTGATGATTCACACACATGTTAGGGCTTGCTATATCCAGGTGCTAGGCAAGGTCTGAGAGGCAGTGTATCTAGTGACCAGGGCCCTGGACCAGAGATCCTGAGAACTTGGTTTCTGCCTGGCTCTGCCAGATTTTCTGGGTGACTTTGGGAATATTGCTTGGCATGTCTGGCATGTCTATTTCTCTTCACCTTCTTTGCCTTTTAGATGATCCTTACGGTAGGGCACTATTGTATAATTGCATGTACCACCAGGGGCTACTATGTTGTAAATGATGAGGCATCAAAGATCATGTTCCTCAGGCTGGAAAATCTCCCACTTAAGTGAGTAAATACAGAAACTGGGAGGGCTTTGATGTTTCACTCAATAGATAGAAACTTTTAACTGATCAAAATTACAAGATTAGGGAAAACTTTAGCTTCCTAAAAACAACCAAAGTAAAGATAAGTAATTAGAGGAAAGCTATCTATTAAACAAAATACAGAACTTAGAGAAAAGTTTCCTCTAAGGCTAAAGGCACTGGCTATAAAATAGAAATGTTTTTTTTCCCTTCACAAATCATTTAAACATAAGAAATCAGTAGCTCCCTCTTCAGAAGCACCCTAAGGAATAAAAATGCAGTGAATCATGGGTATTTTATTACTAGTCTGTGTGTCTATCTGATGGCAAGCATCAATGGCTTCCCTTACACAGGGTGCCCAGGGGGATAGAAGAATGCAGGGAATAAATTACTAGTTTCTGTGTCTGTCCAGTGGCAGAAATCCATGTTTTCTTACAGAAGACACTGCAGTAATGCACGGGCAGCATTTCGGTGTGTGTGCCTGGCATTCTGGTGGCAAAGCATAAAGTGGGATTGAAATATTGCCACTCATGAAATGCCTGCTGTGCCAGCGAGGCACGATTCTTGGGCTCAGCCCCTTGCAGTAGAGGCAGCAACTTTGACATCCTAGTTTGGAAGGGTAGCCAAGGGCAAGGAGATGGAATGCTGGGGTGGGGGTTGGAAATACAGACTTTAATAATAGAAACAGATACTGATATAGGAGTTTATTCTGCCATATGGGGAGGGAACACAAGTAGAAAGAATCTTCTCAGGTAGTACTTGATGCTCTGGTTAGGGTGGAAGTGCAATAAGGCATCAAATGCTTGTATTACTACATCCCACTGGCTTCAGAGAAAGCTGCTTCTGTGGGAATCTTAACTGCAGTGCAAACCAGGAAGGTCCTGGTACTTGAGCCCCCGCACAATCTGAAGTTCACAAACAAGAATGGGGGTCAGGGAGGACCAAAGCCAGCCAGTCCCAGAGGAAGAAATATTTTTATCCATATTTTCTGAGTTACCTTTGTTATAGGGCTGATCTCTGAAAGTGGTTTTTATTTTATCTGCCTATTCTTTAGAAAGGCACTGTCTACCAGGCCATGAGCATCATCCAGTGATCTCTCCATGAAGCCCATAATATCCTTTTGAGCGTTGATAGTTATAGAACGTCAGCAGTGTTACATCTACACTGGAGACTTCAGGGAAGAGTAAAGATACATAGGGTAACTTTAAATAAGCTGGTGGGAACAGAGCCATCTAGCTGAGCTCGGGATGGGATGATTTACCCTACCAAAAAGCTGGATAAATTGGCCTAATTAATTTGTACTAACTCTGCCTTTCTACTGCCAGACTTAGATTATTATGTGAGCTAGGTTGTTTTAAAATGGCTCTCACGTCTCTGCTTTACATCGCAGCATGACACGCAGAAGTACACCACCTCTTGATTTAAAGACTAAGTAACAGGAATCTTGTTCATCCCTAGATAAGATACCACAGTGATTAACTTCCCCCACTGTTAAAATTGTGCATGTTATTTATTAGTATAGACACTGTCTCTAATGTTAACATTCTGATCTTAAAGGGAAAGGGTTTCTAAAGGCCATGGCTGGTGCTCTTAAACTTCTTGGCTGCTTCTGAAGCTTGCTTTTTTTTCCTGACAAGAAAAGTGCTCCAAGATCTAGGCAAGAAGAGCTATTTGCTCTTTAGTTTGGTTCATGCTTCTGTTCATCATTTCCTTATAGCAAAACATAATTTAAAAAAACAAGCCATATAAGATTTTGTTCCTCTAGTGAGTTATTTTATTTTCTCAGTGTCTGGAGACATGATGTACTCCCATCTTCTCAGAGTGGTTACTAGAGTTTGGCCTAGCTGTTTCTTGTGGAAAATCATAAAAATATTTGGTGAGCAAAAGAGAGATGCGAAGTGCTTTGGTGGTCTCATCAGGGAGGGTATTTAAAAGGACTGTGTATTTTGTTTGAATGAAATTACTAGCTGTATCCTTTATTAATGGTAGAGACACACCAAATTGCAGCAGTTTCCTGTATTTTTCTTTTAAATACTTCTGTTCATTTAGAATCTTTGAATGTTTTGCGTGAAACTCCTAACTGGTATGTTTTCAGTTTAAACTACTTCTGGTGTTTTGGTGAAGGTAAATAAGCATCCTGACAAGGCAACCCTTGGAGCAGGCTAGTAGCCAAGGCCAGCTGAAATTTAATAAGACTGTTAGAGGGTGAATAATTTCCAGTGTCACAGAAGATCAGGAGGCATGGATAGTGGGTCTGTGTCAAAGGAAGGGAAATGAACCTCAGCAGGCTTTGGATCAGGGAAGCAAGAGAAGAACTGGCCAGCTGAGGGAGGACAGCTTCCCAGAAGATACTGCTAATGCTTCAGAAGTAATTGCTTGGGGGGGGGGGGGGGAAAATCTGTAATTAAATCTTAATAGCACCAGAAATAATATCCTTTTCCCAATCTCATAATAAACATTGAGTTTATAGAGAATTAGAGGTACCACTTCGGTGAAAGCATCCTTCCTTAATTCAGTCTTAACAAGAAGACTGGATTTTGATAGATTTCTCGATGCTTTTGATCTGTGCTATTTTTGAAAGAAAATCAGTTCAGAACTTTTTCATAAATACATTGAAATCAGTAAATGTGAAAGAACAAACTTGAGAAGAGCTATCACTGAAATTAAACTAGTATAAAAATATTCAGTTGCTCAGTATCAAATTAACACCTACAAAATTAAAAACAGGAATCATAACAGATTATCAGAAAAACTAAATTTAAACTGCAGATAGACTGTACAAATACTAATCAAAAATTGAAGAAAATGGCAAAAAATATTAGTTATAAACACTGTGAGACATAGCAGCATATGGATAGCAGTTTTGTAAATAACTAAGTCACTTGTGGACTAGGCATCGAATGACTATTGCCGGCATTGGTAATGGTGTCAATATTTCAATGATCTACAATAACACTGTGCTGTTTCTTGGACACCCCATAGGAGTCCTTGGATCTCAACACATCCTAATTTATTTGGATCTATGTTTTGTGCAAAGATATTGTCTATGTTGGAATTGAGTGGCTAAAGAGCACTGTTCTCTCCTTGGACCTTTCATTGCAGGCTCTCGGCTGCTTCAGGGAAGCACTGGCCCACAATTTCATGACTCTTTCCATAAAGGGATGTGCAGGGAATTACTTAGGGAAGCTGAAATTCCAAGTTGGAAGCTCTGACCTTCCTGTATCTGCCAGTTCTAGCCCAGAAAGATGATATCTTGGGGAAAGTAGAAAACTTGCAAGAAGCAGTTGATATTTTGTCCATTTTCTGTATTGGTCAATATTCCATATCAGCCTCTTTCCACTACAGTCCATGCTTTCTATCTCTAATGTATATGCATTTTGATTTGCCACTTAATTTAACTCCTCTATGCTAAGAAAAATACTGATATTTATTTCAGAACACTGTAAAGCTTTTTTGCTGCAATGTCTGCTTTCTGGTTCCAGGAGAACATATCATGTGAAAGAACCCATTCAAAATCCATTGCATTCCTGTCCTTTTAATTTATGCAGTCAGATTTATACTCTAACTTCACATATCAGTTCTTGTCTGCTCTTGAGTTCATTTGCTTTCATAGCAGACGGAGCTGCTAAAGTGGCTGCATACATACCAGCCCTCTTACACTGGAATGATATTGTCCCTAGGTGGGTTTCCTTATAAATGCCACAGATCCTCCCAAAAATTCTGGCAGAGCGCATCACAAGTTTAGCAAATGTGAGACGATCAGATGATAAAAGCCTGTTTATGCTGCTCTTACTCAGTAGGAGTAATTGCTGACTCTTCACATGCCCAAAATGAAATTAAGGGGGCTACTCAAAGAGGTTGTGGTTACACGGTCACTTTAATCTGGCATAAATCTGGCTGCTGCTGAAAGTGGTTGTTCCACTCCTCTCCCCCCTCTTCCTCTGCACCCAGTCACTTTTTTCACCCACTCTTGTCTGGCACCACTGTTTATATGGCTGTGCAATGAGTTGGACCATAGAACTGATCCAGCTGAATATCAACTCAATAAAATAAAAAAGAAAATCATACAACTAATTAGTTTCTTAGGGTAGTACAGCCACATGAATGCTTGTGCTGGCATAAGAGAGCACAGAAATGAGTGTCTGGGGGAAGAGGGAATGGAAGAACCACTTTTTCAGTAGCAGCCCAGAGGGCCATTGAATGATGGGCTGATTAGGCTAGCAGCACCCAACCCACATAAATGAAACTATCTAGGCTAGGCTGTGAACTTCTCACATTTCTTGGTAACTCTGCTCCTTTCTGATAAACACCTTCTCCTTTCTCAGTAGCCACTGAACACTTAGGAGTTTTAGGCACTCTTTGTACTGGGAATCCTCTGCCTGTCTCTTCAGCCATAAACAGTTATCTGCATTGCTTTCTGTCTCAGCTTGTAGTTTCCACAATTCCCTTGTAGTCCTACTCCCAGTGTGTCAAAATAATTCAAATTTCTTGTTTGTTCTTATTTTTTCCTTTTTACCACAATGTGCATGCCATCCTAAACTTTTCCAGAGACTGGCCAACCAAAGAAAAACAAGGTATTTTTCCACATTATCTAAACAATGAGCATTTCAGTGCTGAGACACAGACCAAAGATCATTTCCCAATTCAGTGAAATATTGTCTTGGCTCTGTTGGGCTTAGGGGCAACACGCAGTATCCAGTTGAGTTATCCCAACAGCAAAGCAGTGCTTCAGTTGTGGCTTCTGGGTTTCCTCCTTTCCAAAAGAAGCAATCCATGTTAGCATTGTGCTTGGCTCTGACTGCATTCCCCTCCTTGCCGCCTGGCTGCCTCGG
The DNA here is from genome assembly GCA_907165065.1 of Caprimulgus europaeus. Next base: position 54,812 of record OU015543.1, on the reverse strand, counting down.
TGTGTGAGGGGTGCCAAACCAAAATTCCTCAGCTCCCCTCCCCAGCCCACCCGTTCCCCACCCGTCTGTGTGGGAATGGGGAGAGCCACTGCTGGGACCTGCCACCAGCAGCCAAGGTAAGAGAAGAAAGGGAAAACTCCCACTCCCAAGCTCTACCACAAGAGAAAAATTCTCGTACCCACTACTCAGACTGGGCAGGTTCAAGCCCATGACAACAATAACTTTTGTAGCATCTGTGACTTCAGTGTGATGTAAAAAGCCCTTGTGTGTGGCACATTTGCACAAGACTTGAGACCAGAATGAGCTGACAGAAGGAAGCATCAAACCCAGTAACAGAACAAGAAAAAGTGCAGAATCATCCTGGAAAGACACAAATCTTCCAGGTCAGTGTGTTGCATTTGTTCATGCTTGTTTCAGTTTTATCACAGAGCTGATGGTAATTATTGCTGGTTAGATGCACCTTCTGAATCTAGTTGTCTGGTGCAAAACAGCTTAATGAACCACAGATTTCATCCTCTACTATTGTTTCAATCATAATGGACAAGAGTCTGTGACACTTGCTACCAGTTAATATCACTGTATTCCACAAATCAGCCCGTTTAGCAAGGGTAGGAAAACTTGGGTGTAAACTGTTACACAGATTTGTTATTTTACTAAGGTCTGGTCTTGCACTATTAGGATAAAACTTAAGGTGATACTAAGACTTGCAGCTTTACTGTAATTATGCTCTGAGATAAATCATATGCATAATTTAACAAAGGATTCTATGAAACAAACTGGAGGTTCCTGCAGGAATTATCTTAATGGTTTTCGTCAAAACACAGGGGAAAGATACTTTCCTGCTTTTCTGTTCTACAAAGTTTTTTTTAAAATGTGCTTTCTTGCTTTAAAAAAAAAAAAGGTAGCTTGAAATGATTTTTTTTATTATTATTCTCTGAACTGCTCTGATGTATTATATTCTGTCCTTGCTCTTCGAGCTAATTTCTGTTTCTTTGTCTCAAAAAATGATTGTATTTGTATCATCTCCAGACAGGTCACAGGAGGTACGTTGAGTGCAAACTGGATAGGTTACACATCTGGTTTATATCCTCCTCCACTGAGCCACTTCATATCCCAGAATGCAGTATTTCTGTATTGTTGCCATATATCAAAACACAAAGACACAGACAGTGGAGCTAAGTGGATGCAGCTTCATGAGACACAATTAAAAATTAAATTAATTTAAAATAGCCAGTTTTCTTTTAAGCACAGTTCCTAATTCTTGAAGTAAAAGCAAAATTGAACTGAAGAATCATACGACACAATGTGAACTTCTGCATTAAGCAAGGAAGGTCAACAAACTCAGTATTCTGAGTTTTCTTTGCAGCTGCCTTTTGGCATTTGGATATAATTCTGAGACTCATTTTAGGGACAGAAAAAAAGAAATTTCTATTTATACAGGATTGGTGGTGGTCTCACTTTTCATGATATGGGCTAAGACAGAGATTGTTGTACTAGCTAGTTTTTGTAGGTCACTTCTAAGGGGCCCAAGGACGATAGTTCAGGGGCTTCAGCAGAGGGGATAAGGTATGTCCTGTAGGTGACCAAATGAGAAGGCAGATCCCTGGTGCATTCAGACTGGCATCCATTGCCCTTTCTCTGACAATTTGTCTACTTTCCTCTTGTGAGACAGGACAAATCTTCCTTGGTCAGCAGAGAACAAGAGCTCTGGAAGCAGTGTGAAAGGACTGTGTCAACAATCATCCCTGAGGCACCACCACCATAAGCCAAGAGATCCTCAGAGCACAGGAGAAAGAAGGTGTGGGGGTATGTACTTCATGCTGCCTTGGGCTTCTTTAAGTCTTGCAGTCTCACTGTGAAAGTGTTTTGTCCCATAAGCAGGTTTGGTTTGGCCCGTTGTCAGCAACAGAAGCTTTCCTTGGGTTTGTCTGTGAGTTTGAACTAATTTTTGCTCGGATCTGTTTGGTGTTTCAGACTAGTGCAGTGTCACAAGCCAGGCAAGGTTAGAGCCATCACTTGATGTGGTGACCTGACATGGTTCTGAGGCAAGTAGGCAATGCTGGTGGGCTGCCTGCCTGACAGACTGACAAATGGGCTGCCTGACTGACAGCCAAGCAGACAGTTGTGCTGGGCAGCCCCAGAGCAAGCAGGTTTGTGAGTGACTGGAGCGTGCAGCCCTTGACACTGCAACCTCCCTGTGAAACTGCAACATCATGAGGGAACCAGGCATCTCAAAGATAGTATTAAAGCTTTGTCATTGAAACCTCTGCTTCTATAAGCACTTGGGTTTGAAAAATAAAACAAAATAAAAGGCCCTCTCTGTGTCAGACCTGGGTCCTGGAAAGGTGAGACAACAATAGGAGCTGGCTTGGCAGCGCAGGGATGAAATGTGCTGGGAAGAGGGGCAGCACCAATTGCTCATTGTCTCCATCCTTCCATCCATCCCCCCAAACATACGTGCACATCTGCACTTACACACACCCAGTTTCACTCTGATTTGTCCCTGGATTGGATTGAGCTGAAGGATCAAAGAGAAAAGCTGGGGCAGTTTCCACACAGATCATAGGCAGGGACTCTCTGCTCTCAGAAACCAGTGTTTGTCCCTGCTGACCTCACCTGATTCAATCAAAATACACCCAAAGGTCTCCTCTTTCCAGCCCTAGCTCCTCCCATCACATCTCCCTTTCTTCTCACATGAGCTCCTTCCAACTTTGCCCTGTGTTCTGCAAAATGCCAGAAAGTATAACTCCTTTTTTCCCCTCTGGAGTTAACATTAAAGGTGCAAGCAAAGACCTTTCTGTCTGGTCAGAGGGAGGGAATATCTGTTCCAAATGCTTTTGAAATAAGCACATCAAACTTTATGACAAACCTTTTAGAATAGTGGATTCTATTTTCCTTGTATAAACTTTGGTGGAGCAATTTTCCATGTCCACATACATGCAGACTGCCCTATTCCTGGGTTTGGGGAGGCTGGTTCTGCATTAATTGAGTGGTGCACAGAGTTTCTTAATGTGAGCTTGCATTTTTGGAAGCATTACATCTTCAATTTTAGCTTAAGGATCTAGTGAAAGTGTGGCTCTTAAATAATGTATAGTTACAGAGCTTTTCAGTTAAATGCAAATTCTTAGTGCTAATTTAAGCAGAATCAAGATTATTAGTTTGCTCAGAGCATGCAGTTCTTTATTCCACCCTAAAAATTTTCGGACAGTGAGGTTGATGTACTTATAGTTCCTAAGTACTCCAACCTAATAACGATTGATTTGAGCAATGGCATGCATTGTTCATGTGATAGCAAAGGAGATGAGAAGGTGAGGTTTGTAGGTAGTAAAATCTGGTCATGAGGCAAATGAAGTTAACAAAGTCTGAATACTAATGTTGTGGTAAATGCCGATTTCCCTGATTTTCAATAACCACTACAATTCATTGCAACATCTAATCAACCCTGACACCAGAGGTGAACACAGCCATTGCAGTCCAAAGTTAGTAAGTTTGTCTACATAATATGTAGGAACAGTATGTGGGGAGATGTTTGTACACTGCTCACCCTAACAGGACTTGTTTTAACAGAGAACATTAGCCACTTCTGTAACTGAATTCCAAAAATAAAAGGACATTTCCAAAAAGTGCATAAGGTAATAAAGACCTAGTATCTTTTGTAGTCCTTCTCCTTCTCTCTGATAATGCCCTGTAACCATCTCTAACACGGTAGAGGTACAAGTGCATAGCTGAAAATAAATGACACATGTGTGGGCTTAAATTAGAGCAACAGTTAAGGAAAAAGCAACCTTGTTGTCATTTCATATATTGTCTTGTTTAATTTAAAGAGTCATGTTCTAAAAAAACCCCACAGTTTGGTATTTCTGTTGTCCCTGTGCTTCTCTCCCTGTGCTGGTGATTTACTGTGTGTAGCCCAGAGCTGTAATCCATTTCTCCCTCTACTCAGGCAAGTCATTCTGGGCACATGTGTGTCTCCTGCTGCTGACAGACTGGGGCCACAGATGCTGATCACTTCAGACCTGCTCTTGAGAGAGTGTGGTTTCACCAGCAAAGCTATGGGGGCATATGGAGCAGAATTAAAACCTTGGAAATAAATTAACTAGGTGGCTTGAACATTTGTCATCCCTGGTAAATAGGAAATAGATGAGTAACTGAAATGATGGAAGTAACATCCTCCTACCCCTTGGCAGCTGTGAATTTCAGACTGTGCAGGACGATTCCTTTTCAAAGCAGAACTGAAGATGCGTCAGCAGTCTGAGTGCATAAATAATGCTGCAGCCCTTAGTAAGCCCAGTCAGGATATCATCTGTGCTAGAACCATGCCTCCTCAGGATGGATCCTAGCCAAAGCAAAAGCAATGCCCTCTGTTCAGTGCACTGTTTAAAAGCTACTGTCAGACTATTTTGGTTTGTTCCTTTCTCGGGTGGGATGAAACACTGTGAGTACCTTTGGCGTGAGTCACCTCTAGGTACAGCTGGAATGATTAGCACACAGGATGGCCTGTTGCAGAGCTAAACAAGACAACCACAATGTACACTCTTGGACACATAAGTGTTGAGTAGTAAAGCTTTAACCTCCCTGGGTAGTTTAACCACAGCTGCAGCATTTATCAAGAGGAGGAGGCTGTGCAGCTGATAAAAGCCTCCTAAACCACAAGGAAGTATCCCCAGTTCCCTAAAGCTGGTGTGGAGGAGAGAGCTGAGATAGTCTAATTCCCACTTAAAGCTTAGGGTGAGAAAAAAAGCTTAGGGTGAGAAAAGGAAGATGTTTCTAAATCCAGAGGTCATAATCTAGTGCATCTATAAGCTATTATTTACTGAGGTTGGACTGGAAGGCTGTAACTGATACAACCACACATAACGAGTTCTGTAGGCATGCGTCAAAAAATAAATAAATTGGCATGCTAGCAGCTGAAGGGACTTGGATCTCTGGCTCTACCTTTGTGATTCTTCACTTTACTGAAACTCATTGCATTGAAGTGCCTCTTAAGAAACGCTTTTAGCCCCAAAGCCGTATTAAGATTTAAAATGTTTTTCTTGAGCAGTACAACAGATGTGCAGTGTGAAATAGAAGATATTTTTCTGTCTTTCCCTGAGCAGCTCTAAAGCATCAGATGGTAAACAGAGAGGAAGGGGGGGAACAAAAGAAAAGTTTTGTTTCTGGTATGGCTCTCTTCTAAAATAGCAAATATTAACACATACACCCCCCAGTCCTCCTCCAATGCTATAGATTTGATGTTAGCAAAAGTTTGTGTCTCACTGAAATGCCCTCAAATATTGAGGACTTAAAAATAAATTACTCTGTGCAGAAAACATTCTGAAAACCATAATTTCTGTAGCTGGAATGCTGAAGTGCAATTTGGATATATCCATTGTTGAAACATAAGCTTAATTTCCTTAATTTAAAGTACATTAAAATATCTATAAATATATACATATATAAAAATAAACATAAATAGGCAGACATCTACACTTACTTATTTTGCTTTTGGTTTTGAAATGAAGTTTGCCTGTGAGCCTAAAATTGTGGTTTTCACAATGGAAAATTAATAAATGTACATGCACGGTTGGCAGGGCTGAATGAAAGCAAACTATGGCCTACCATGGTGTCCCACGCTGCCTCTTGCCCTTACACTTTAACCTGGCCCTCCTTAGAATTGCCCATAAATGTCAGAATTTGAAAGAACAAGGTATGTTGCATGTCTTGGAACTGTCCCCTTCCTAAAGACAAAGGCAGAATCTGCTCTGCAGAATTCCTATTTCAAGCTTTTTTTGTATCCATGGGGGGCTAAAACTATGTTTTCTAAATGAAAGATGAGATTCTGTTTTCTTCATGTGACTCTAAGAGATGACCAGTAGCAGTTCCACCTTGATCCATCCCAGACAGTATTCTTAATGCCAGCCTGTTGGCCCCTTCTGGGTTAGCAAGGGATTAATTATACTCAGGTGTTAACAAAATTGTATTTGGTAACTACAGGGGTGGGGGGGGGAAAGAGCTTGAGTACCATGCATAGTGCCTTTACTCCTGTGGAAGGCTGGAATTCACTGGATGACTTCCATGGGAAAGATTTACTTATATTTTACAGAATAAGGCCCTGAACTTTTTTTTTAATTATATTTTAATATTTTTTCTTTTTCAGGCTCGAGGCCTCTGATTATTGTGCATCATGGTATTTGGCTGTTGTGCCGTCTAAGAGTTTCCTCTGTGGTGACCTCTTTTAAATATGATTCACACAATAATACAGTATAGCTGTAGTATAAAATAGTAACAGTAAATAATGCAAAATAGCACAGTGAGGACAGTGTAGAATAACCTAATATGGACCAGAAACAGATTAAATCTACAGCTGCACTGGATTGCTGTCAGCAATCCCCTATACATTTAGTTGTTGGCCACAGGTCTAGCTGGTGTGTGAACAAAACAGTATGTCTCCTGATATTCTTTGTTTTCTGTGCATAAATCTGTCCGTATTTAACCCTAAATGTCTGTCATTTGCTTCCAGGAACAATTTACTTTGTGAACATGACATTTCAAAAGATTTTTTAAAGTTGCATTTTTGTTTTTAGAAAGGCGAGGAATCCAACACATCCTCCTCTGAGTAGGGCTCTTTGGTGGGTCAGGATGCTTCAAGAATGATAACTTCATCCACAGACTCAGAGTAAATATTCAATGTCATGTAACTAAGGTATAAAGGAGTAAATTTTATACAAGTTGGCCACAGAACCCTTGTCATTTCCCAGTAAATTAAAAGTCTTCTATTGGACCTATAAATTTATTGTACTAATATTCTTCCACGACTACAGAAACAGCCCTGCCCTGGTTTGATGGGGTGTTCCATTCCCTACAGATAAGAGTTCAGTGCTGTTCCTGTGTGTACCATGGCGCCAGTAAATTGAGCACAAAACCCTATTTGTGGCTCTTCCTGTGGCTGACACTCACTGTTAGTCTTTCTTTTTTACTGTTTTGGTTTTTTTTTCCCAAAACCTTGATCAGAATCTTTGACAGAAAAAAGTGCTCTGCTAATTACTCATAGGCTTATAAGCCATGTTTTGATAACAGAAGCATAGCAGTGGGATGAAAATCTTTCTGCCATTATGAATCATGTGGTAGGTCACCAGTATTGCCCAATGTCCCCAGTTGCTTCCCAGCACAAGCTGATCCAAAGTAATGGAGTTGAAGGCCATACTGTTAGCCTGGATTCATTTCAGACTCCAAATTTCTGTGTGTCTGAGGTGAAACTACTACCCTCTCTGCTTAAAACCCTGTGGTTTTACATACCTTAATCCTCCTTATAACACTCAAAGTCAGATCTTGCCTGTGATTGCAATGGGTCTGCTGAGGGAGTGGGTCAGTGGTGTGCTCTGCAAGGAAAGGAGACTTCTTGCATGGTGCTGTGCTTATGAAACGATCCTTGACTGGGGCAAGGAGTAGGTGGGAGCGAGCTGGGGCAAGGAAAGAGAGCTCTTGTTCTTATGCCTGGGGGAGGCCAAACCACATGCTGTGAAGGATCTGCCACATCCTAGGTAAGATTTGCTTGTACAGGAAAATGTGACTATTGCACTATGATTGAAGGATGAGGATCCTCTCTCCCAAATGTTCTGCAGGCACCTGCCTAGCTCTCTGGTTAGCTATGGACAAAGATTCTGCCAAGTGAAATTCAGAAGCGTTGGATGCTTTTCAACCCCAGGAGTAAAATGTTCAAAGTATCATGAACACAGGTGTCTGAGCATAAAAATAGCCATGCCAATGCTACACAACTGTTGTTTCTGCATAATTACCGAGGGTCAGATTTTGAGAAAGCTCAGTTACAATTTGTATAGACTTCAGCTCCCTCCATAATCAATGAAAAGAAATGGATGCCAGTAGAATGCTTATTTTGAAAATCTACTTTAGGATTAAAAGGATCATGACTTAGAGCAGATAAATCCCATCTTTGTTCATTATTAATTTAGGAATGCTTTATTTACATTTGATCCATTCCTATTACTGCTAAGGCTTGCTTTTATGTGTGGCTTTTTTTTTTTTTTTTTCCTGTGCAGGTATGCATCAAACCCTGTTTATTTAAATCACCCATGACGGATCACACCTGAGATCTGTCAGGTAGGTAAGCTTGCTATAGTCATCTTCTGGACATTGCTTGGCCCATTGTCTCCCCACCAGAGAGGAGCAAACCCATCATTCTGCAGGGCTTTAAGCTGTGCCTCTAACCAATTGATAGAGGCTATGACAACACTCAGAGTGGTCAAACTTTGTCTCTTAGGCCTGTCTTTGGCCAAAAGTAAAACTGGTCCACCAAAATGTGAGCAATCTACTGGCTGAAATGGGTAAATCTATGTACTACAAATGTATATCTTACATAACCAGGACAAGCTCTTATTCTGCAAATAATTATATGTGTGAATAATTTTTCTCATCTGCTTGAAGTTTATTACTGGTGCTGGAACTAACCCTATACGGTGTATGGGAACTATATAGAAGTACATCCTGATTACATGAAGTGGAATATTGGGCTATGTTGGTGTCTGGTCGGTAGAAGTGCTGTGGCTCTGATCATCCAAGCATTTTGTGGACTGGGTTCTGGTCTCTATTTTTATAGCCCTTGTAGGCACATATTTAGGGTCATACTAGAAGAGTTCAAGAGCAAATCTCTAAACCAACTGTATTCTTAACATTTGGAGCATTTTACTGAATTCATTTTCTGAAGCCACTCAATAGTGGCTCTTTATTCTGAAAAAAATTCAAAATGAAGCAATATTCTGCCCCACTTTGTTTTTTGGTCTAAGGTCTCCTATATTTAAGGTTGGCTCACTCAGTTTAATAAAGTTATGTGTCTGATACTCATGCTATACATACTGTGCAAAAACCAGAGTTGACCAAATGGATCCTTAAATCCAATCCTCCCCAAATTTGGAAAAAAAATTGTACTTTAACTGATTATCGCATACTGAAATGTCCTGAAAAAAAGACAGGAAATACCAAGATGAGTTTAAGATTTGGAATAATGCTAGTGCTTCAAACGTTTGGTTTCTTGCTGAACCTACACTAGGCTGGACATGCCTATTTGATAGAATAAGGGTAGTTGTATTAGCTCAAAGTTCATGGAACCCTTTCTGCTTTTTACTGTTTTTCATTTCAGTACACATCTTTACCTCCAGACCTGAAACAGGATTAACATGCCAGAAAGGAGACAGATCACTCCACATTTCTAATCACATACCAGAAATCTCAAGACACATAGTTCTTACAAGATTTTCTACTCTTTGTAGACCATAAAAGGCTCAGATAACCTTCTAAAGTCCACTCTGATCTCTTTAGTGAGTAAAAAATAAGTTTTTACTGAGAATCTAAGCTACATTCCTATTGCAGTCATCACTGGTCACATTCAATCAGTCCAATTTCCCTCCACCATTTCAGGAGTTATTTATGCATTCATTCATTAAGATAGAGCAACTGAAATCTTCAATCAAAACAAAGCTGTAACTGTTCCAAAAAAAATACCCACCCACCCCCCCCCAAATCCTTCAGGGAAAGTGTTATGTACATGTTATTTAATTTCTGATTGTTACAGGCATTTGCTTTGTCTCTCTTTCATATTAACTTTTCAGAAATGCTCCAAAGAAGCAGTACTGGCACTGTGAATAAAAGACCACACTCACCTGTTTGGCCTCCATGAGAAGTGAGCAAATACTCTATCATCTAAACTACAAATGGGTAAATTTAATTTTACATTTTACATTACCTTCACCACTGTGAAAGTGAGTTTCAAATGAAGTCAGTCACTGACTTGGCTTCAGTGAAATTTTTGGAAGTTCCAGTTTTAGTAAGTACTTCTAGTGCATATTCTCCTGAAAGGTGAGGCAGTCTGGTAGAAGTAGCCAATTAGTTGAACTGCCAAATTGCTATTTATCTGTCTGTGATAAAATCTTTTGTCTTGGCCTTGCTGAAGAAGTTGGTGCTTTCAAAAATTTCAGCTTTTGTTTCTTTTCCCTGAGTAGTTGTGTATTTAAATTAAAGTTGATATTATTTATCTGCTCTTTATAAAGGAGTACTATGCTTCAAGCCCTGGGCACAGTCTGGATTTTCAGTACAAGTTTGTACAGCACCTAACACGTAGTCCCCAAAGCTGCTAAAGGTAATAAATGCAATAAGATAAAGTCATGCCATAAAGAGTGATGCTTTTACAAGTTAGTCTGCAGCTCAAAGTTTGGGGTTACTGGAGATAGATCAAATGGGATCTACTCTGAGAGGGAAGAGCTTCTGCAAACACATAAAATCACTTCTTAGGATCTTTGTTGGCAGACAGCAAAAAGTTACAACAATGTGCTGTGTAAAAACTTTCAACCATTTCTTTCTGCAGCTTCATGAGGTGCACCCACAGAACCAGGCAGACACCACACTGACACCCATGTTCACAGCTATCTTGGATCTAAAGAGGTAGAAAATTAGCCATTTGGTAAAGGGGGGTTTTGGGGTTTTTTTTTGTTTGTTTGTTTGGGGTTTTTATGGTTTAGAGGTGAGTTTTTATTTCAGTCATCCGAGCTGAACATTTTAAGAAAAGGAGTAAAAAAGCTAGAGGGGAGAAGGAGGGATGCAGTGTCTGGAGTCAAACAGCCACTGGGGTCTGATGCTGTTCTATGCAGGAACAGTGGCATCTAGTGGGGAGCTCTACAGATGAGGAAACAAATCAGCGATTAAAGCTAATGATATGTTTCTCTCTTTCATAGATGAAAGATTTTTCTCAAGTCTGTTGAAATCCTTTTGTGTAAAAGCATTTGGAAACCCCCTGTTTTGTCAACTTTCCCATCTTTGGTATACAACTTTTAGAACACTTGTTCTTCCTGTTTTCATTATATTAATCCTTCTCGTGGCTTTCACCTGCAAATTCTAATTACTTAATATCATATAGTTTATAATAAATCTTTATCCAGTAGGAAAGCTAATTGTTTGCATGCATGTATAAAAGTCTAGAATTTTTCCACAAGATTTTAGACATGGACAAAAATAAACCTCCAACTAGTCCTTGAACACACTTGATCCAGTTCAACTTTAAATTATTTCAAGCAGAGCTTTGAAGGAAAGATCTATGTAAAGGGAGAGAATAAAAACACAGTAGAGCAGACACTGAAGGACTCTGAAAAAGGTTAATTACATAATTACTGTAGCTAAAATTAAGTATAATGTTTATGCAGTGTTAACTTTTCATGCTAATTATGTATGAGTTTTTCACTGCTGAGTCGTAACAACAGTTTGAGTTAGTTTATTTATACCAGATCCTAAAATCCTGTTCTTTTATTAGTAAACATGTAAAACACTGTATATGTTTTATGGACATACAGAAATGTATAACAAGCAGGATGAGCGGTTGCTGCATCCATGGCAATAGTCTAAAGCAGTCACACTCCTGCCTTCCCTTTCTCCTTAGATTTCAGTGTTTGCCAATGCTGAGCAAACTCCTGAAAGTCTGTGATGCTGTGCTGGCCTCCTCTTTGGCTCTCTCACAGGTGGGTTGAAGGGTGTTTTGCTGTTTGCTTGCAAGGGCCCCAATTAACTTCTGTGGATGGAGAACTTGGCTTCTTAAATCTGGCAGAAGAGCTGGACGTCTTAGAAATATCTTGGCTATGTTCTTCATGATCACAGGATTACAGAGGCACTGATAGGCTTCAGACTACATTTTTCTTCATTACTCTCATAATCTTCTCTTCCCTTTCTCTTTCTTTACACTTTTTTCTCCTTTTATTCTCTGTTTCAAACTTTCTTATATTGTGTCTGCTGATTTTCTTGTCTTGACAGACCAGAAGACTACTTCAATGGTCAGTTTTACCACAGAACAGAAAAGTAGATACTTTTAAGACAGTTTACTTTTGTAAAGGAGTTTAAGTGCTCGAATTCTAGAAACACTGGTAATGTTTTTTATTTGAATCTGAGTGCAAATATGGGTTGGTTCTTTTGCCCATTGGCTAGATTAATTGGCCTGACACAAATGTGGGCCAAAGACTACTAACATTATACCAAAATTATTTCCCTTATGAAGTGGAAGAGAGCATGGAACAGGCACCTGGAAGTATTTGATTTTTCTGTATTTCTAATTTTCTCTTTGTAAATCAGACATAACACTTAACTTTTCTTTGGAGATACCTATATGACATCCTTCAACCCTAACGTGGAAAAGCAAACTTTAAAACAATAAACAATCTCTATTCCACATGTTCGCTTTAGGTTTAGCTCAGTTTACTGAGGTAGAGCTAGAAGCTACTATTTAACCTTACTAGTTATCTAACTGATGACTAAATATAACTAAGTGGGAGTTTTTATTTCAGAGAAAAACTTTCAGTTGGTGAAAGTTGGCATAATTGGGATTGGCATGGATTTTTCACTGCATAAGAAAAAACAAAGCCAGGATTTCACCTCATGACTTTATCATAAATGGAGATATGCAAATTGAAATCTATGTATTGAGAGTATTATGAATGAAGCACACAATAGCAGCCTGATTATACTTTTTTACACTCCCAGATTTAATCTGATTCTATCTTGACAGTAGGGGAAAGCAAGCCTTTGATGCTTTGAGATTTAAATTATTTCCTTGGAGTCATCTAGGAGAGCTCTCTTACTGGAAGGAAGGACTGTTGATCTATTTCAGCCTATCAAATGCTCTATTGCAACAGTAATTGCCTTATATATCTTCATAAAATTGTGGTTTATTTTGCTACTAGTCCTCAGGCTCTTCGTGTGACTGTAGTGAGAAACTCTGAAAGTTACTTTGATCCATTCATAACTAATTTTACTGTCATTGCAGATTGTAACAGTCATGTAAGATCCATCAGGACATTTTTCATGTTGTTTTGCAGATATCATATATTTACCATCTGACTGTATGAGATATTCTGTACCAAGACATAAAGGCACACAGGCAGAAAAGTGATGGCTGGGTACATGTCCCTGACCTGGCAGAATTATAAAGGCAGCAAAAAGTTATGCAGAGAAACTACAAAATTATTAGACTGCACCACTGTGCTTCCCAGCTGCTGATCCTAAAAATTCCTCTGATGTTTCCTTAGTACTTTGCAATATTGAGCCTCACTTCCAGTGATTTTTGTCGGCATATAGAATGGGAGACTAAAGTAACAGAATCATCTGAAAATGGATTTAAATCAAGCTTTTATTATGAAACAATACCTGAAATACTCATCAGGCAATTAAACATAGTGTAGTGCAGATGTTATGTCTTCATACAATATTGTTGCTTAACCTAGAAAACTGTAAGGACTCCTCCAACGTCCAGAAAGCTGACCTTCTCTTTATATTCTTCATTTCCTATGGACCTCTCCCTCTAAGTCCCTTTTGCTTCAGACAGTCTAAAGCTATACTCTTAAAAAGCATACCCTAGGACTAATCAGTTATTTATTCTTGCTCATACCTCAGAAACCGGGGGAAACACTTGATTTATTTATTCATGCATGCAGTCGTTACTGGGAGAAAATATATTGTGGTCTATAACATATCTAGCCATTTATAGCTGGAATCTTTGCTATATCACTAGGATTGCAAAGAGGTTCAGCTCTACAATGAGCACGTAGCCAATGCAGGAATAATCTTAACACAATCATAGTATATATTCTCTTCAGTGTCCACAAAAAGATCTGCAGGAATAAAAAAAGAAAATATGATTAAAACACGTACTGACATTGGCCATGCTCATAACATACAAACGGCTTCAAGTCGTTTAAGCACTTTTCTAGCATTAATTCTTCACAATAGCCTGTGAGCTGGGTAGAACTGAGCCAGCTCTCAACTGTGTCTCAGCTGGAAAATTTTTCTGAAAACTGACAACTTACCTCCTAGGGCTAAGGTTTGGAAATTTTATGTTTTTGTCTTGAAATCAGTTTCAGACCTTTGGCTTTTTATTGATTAGCACAGCTCCATTGAATTCGACCCAAACATCAAGATTTTTAAAGGTATTTAGATACCTACAGGTACAAATAGATGCCTAGCAGAATTTTTAGCAGATGAACTTTCAATCTTTTGAAACAGATCAGCCATGACAGACATGTCTCTGTATTCTAGTGCTTAAATCCTTTTGAAAGTATGAAGCTAAATCTGCAATTTTTATGTTAAAAAGTTAACTGTGAGTGATATAGCATTGTTATTATGGTGATGATTCAAATTTATCCCTGTTGACAAAATTTCATATCTGTTTAAAGAATGTAATCAGAAAGGCTTATCCTGTTATAAAAATATACAGATGTTGAGTATATCTTTTTTTTGGCATCACAAATGGCTATTGGGTAGTTGGAAGACTTTATGATTAATATATATATATATTTTACAATCCTATATGTGCCTTACCCCAAAATACCACATTTTTTAAATGTAGTGATAAGTTGATACAACTGCATACAAAACACAAGATATGCTGACCATATCACAAACCTAATGTGCATGGAGTTCTCTTGGGATGTGTTATTTTGTCACTGACTGGCTTACGAGTAGTGCCTGGTTTATGAGCTGTGCTTTGGAGTATATTTTCCCATTGAACTCTAATGCATATGATAAACAGAGGCAATTAAGCAAATGATGCTATTACATTGATGATGAAAATCATAAACAGAACTAATAATCCATGCAAGCTCTGTGAAAATGTTCTGTGTTAATCTTTACCAACATGTGTAATAAATAGTGAATTCCATTTACAAAATCATCAGCTAGCAAATTATTACAGCTGAGATACCACAGAACAGGCTCAACTGCTAGCAGGTCAGACCACATCTTAAATAGCTCAAGGATGACAACTGTGAGTTTAATCCTGCCACAGTCCTACTGAGAGCAAAGTGAATAGGTACAAGACTTAAACAGATGAGTTGGAAAAGGAGCACGAGCAGGCAGGAAAGAAACAGGAGCAATCTGAAGCAACATTAATAAGAATGTTGTGCAGTTACATCTTCTATCTATGTAGCAGAGCAATGCATAACCAAATGTTTTATTAACAGGAAGAGAACTAGAGTGCCACAGTTGCCTAGGACACTTGTGATCCCTGCTACTACTCTGGTGCCAGACACCTTTCAGCACAAGGTACTTCCTCCAGCTGTTGGTTATCCTCTCCTCTTCCAGTTTGTGGCTCTGCCTTTTATTATGAAGAAAGAAATATGCACTGTAAAATAAATATATATACCTATTGCAGGGTAGGCAAAGCCATTAGACTGGATGCACTAAATCCCTGTTGCAGTGTGGGAAGCAATGTGGATTCAACCAGTGTTCAAGGAATTGTTCTTCTGATCTCTGCTCCAAGCGCTGGAGGTAAAGCATATATTCCTGTTGGGGGGGGGGAAGTAATATAATTATGTAATCATTCAAGTCTAATGTCAGGCCAATGAACCAGGAGAATTTTATAGCTTATATATGAGCAATTAATTTACCCCTTAAAATTATCAAATATAGTGAAATGGTGTTGCTAGTCAGCTTTCCCCAACCTAGCAGTATTTAATGAATGGTATCATCATCCAGATCAGTAAAAGTGTTCAGCAAGAATTTTACAACAGTATTAATAAATTAGGAATTCTGCATACACGTTTCTTATTTGCATGTCAACACAGAAGCCTCTGGTCCTGAGGGTACAGAAGGATTCTCACAGATAGGTCTTGTTGTAGCCTCTTTTGAAAATTGATTCCTACTGATTAGAAAACATTAACCCCTTAAAGGATCATGTGGCAGTGCTCTGAAGGGTTGTAGTAGTAGCATACATCAGTGCTGATTGGTCTTCGTGTTACATAAAATAATGTGAATTTCCCATACTAATTTATAGGTTTTTGGTGTAAGCAACAAGTTATCAAACTAAAGTGAGCTGTGTACCAAAAACCTGGCCTACATCAGGAACAAAATTTACTTTTAAAAAGTTACAGTCCCAGTGCATGTGGGCTCATCAGCTTTGTGAAGACTGGTCTCTTGGTTTTTAGTGGAAACAGAGCTGGGTTTCTCTTTAGTAGCTGGGGTTTGGTTTCAGCTGGGATTTGTTATCAGAAAAATGCTGGTAACATACCAATGTTTTCATTTTTGTTGTTTGGCTGCTAGCTAAGCACTAGCCAAGTGAAACCACCACAACTAGATACATTTTTTCAAAATATACCCCCATGACTTTGCACACTAGGCATTTTAGGAATGGAAGCTGTAGCATAAACCCTTTGCACTGGCCAAGTCCTCCCGTTGTCATCCCATTCTCTGCTCTTTGTGCTGACCAGAGGGTTGGTACACTGGGTGCCAGTAGGGAGCATTCACATCCTGCCTTTTACTGTGCTTTCTGTCCTCGCAGCACAGGGAGATTTGGCTCAAATCCCTCTGTGAGCCTGCATTATCAACTTGCAGAGAACAGAACTGTACGACTGAGAAGACGCCACACAATAGAAAGCAGGGTCTCAGTCAAAGTAAGATTAAAACATACTGAAAATGTAAATGACATTTTTAAAATAATCAAAGATGGCAGATCTTGCTGTCTGTAACTGAACAGGCTTTTTGACTGAAACAGCATCATGGAAGTCAAACAGTGTCACAAAGAATTGCAAATTAAATTCCCGAGCTCAGCATGATCTGGCCTAATACAAACAGCTTTTACTTAAAATAGATGAACAGAGGTCGGTTCATCCCAGCATTCATTTCATTCTGCTATGAAGGATCCATACAAAATCAGTTTTTCTCCTTGAGCTAGTGGTAGAACTGTGCACAGGGATACAGCAGCCATGCACCTTCACTCACAAGGGAAAATTTCCATGTTCCACATGGCAGGGTGGATAGTTTTTTATCAGAAGATATTTCTTTTTCTACTGTAAACCTTGACATTTAGTGAGAAAAACAAACACTCTTCTGTTTGAGTTTTCTTACAGAAACCATTAACCACTGCTGTATAGAAGAAAAAAAAAAAAAACCAAAACCAAAAAAACCCAAACAAACAAACAAAAAAAACCCAACAAAGATATAAAAGAAGGTTGGAATTTTTCAACAAAGTGACACTAATTGTGGTAGGATGGAAAGGGGCAAGGCCAGAGCAGCAGAGGTCAAACATTTCTCTAGCCCTCTACTTCTCACCTAGAATCATAGAATATCTCTAGTTGGGAGGGACCCATAAGGATCATTGAGTCCAATTCCCTGCTCCTCACAGGACTACCTAAAACTAAACTGTATGACTAAGAGCATCATACATATGCACGTAACTTCCTGTAATACAGGATTTAACTCAACCCTACTTATGTACTGTTTTATTTATTTTTGTATTTAATATATGCTATATATTATATAATCATGTTTGTATATTAAGCATAAGCATAGATGGGAGCTGTATTCCTGCTAATTTTCAAAAACTACAGAGCTTATTTAACAACACGTTAGAGATCAACCCAATCCTGAATGTCGTGGGCAGCAGCGGCGCCCATGCCTTCTGGTTTTTGGCTTTGTTGTACACTCTTCATTGTACAAGATTTTTAACAAACATGGTACAATATTCTTGTGACAGCTTTGATTTGTTGTGGCCATCACATTGGACAAAGAAGTGTGTACGTCGGGAGTGCCATACAGGCAGGCAGGTGGATTCTTTTCAGCTGGTTTACAATAACCATTAGAAATGGAGAACCACTAGCTGTTTCCATAGTCCTGCCAGGCACCTGTCCTACGAAGTTCAGGAGTGTTCAGCACCTTGCTAAACTCAGCCCCTTGTTTCCATCATATATGCACAATCTATTGTGTGCTTTCTAGCTTCTGTGGCTTTTGCCTCTTCAGAACCATATAATTTTAGCACATTTTATTTACTTTGGAAAGAAATAGGCAGTAATTTCAAAATACCTGAAGTACCTCTTGAGAAGTGCAGAATTATGTTACATACTGTCAAAACAAGTAAAACAGAAGGTTCCTTAATTCTGTTACTTTTCCTTTTGTTATATTATGGTTTAAAAATAAATAAATGTAAATACTGCAGGCAAAAAACAATGCTGTTGCATTAATCTAGGAACTAAAAACCTCTACAACTTCATAACAAACTATCCTATCTCTAGCATTCATAAATAAGTGAATGAAAGTGATTTTAAAAGCTAATTCAGAACTACCTCGATCTCCACACTGACCACGGACACCTACATCTCCTTTCTGCCTTGAGTGCAGAGTGTACTGTAAGCAGAAGACATTTCCTGTTATTTAGTTTTTCAGGAACAACCTGATGAAATCCATATTTCTATAAATAAAAAGCCACTTTCTTTTCAACAATTTAATTGGCATTTTTGAACTGTGATAAATAATTTCCACATTCTTTAAACATATATTTCCTGAGCAATATTCAGCACTTACAGAATGCTACTTAACAGTAACTGAAAGAATGTAAAGAGGTTTCTTAATATTTTAAGGAAGAACTCAGCTGATTAAAAGGGTGATACTCATAACCTATTGCTTGGAATTATATCTATAGAAATTCAATACTAAGCACAAATGTTTGAGAGTTTTGGGTGTTTAGGTTTGTTGGGTTTTTTTAATTGATGTATTTTAAAAATAAATATTGCAAATCACCCTCATTGTCTCATCAGGGAAACCAGCTTTTCTCGGTCTGTCTTCACGACGAGTTCTCAGAATCTGTTTGGCATCTTTTTCAGTCAAAATTGGTGAAGTGTCTAAAGCCAGAAAAGCAGAAATTAGTTCTGAAATTACCAAAAAGTTAATATTTTGTATGATTTTACCTGATTTTTGTCTATATACAAAGTGTTCTTTCATTACAGCCCCTTCCCAGGGGATATTGCATTCCAGGAGATATGGGTGGAATTTTAAACCATTTTTATACTTGTGCTTTCTATAGTTCTACCAGTATGAAGCAAACTCTACATATTCATGTTACTCTCTAAAATGAAAAAATATAACAGCACCATCTAACCACTGACATTAGTAACTCTTCCAATTTTTTGTTCTTTTCTGTGTTGCTTTACTTTTTAGGATTATTTTTCAAACTAATGAATTAGACATTTGTTGCAAAGGAGAGATTGAACATTTAGCTTGCAGGACCTTGGTAAAATAATATTAAAATAGTAAGCTCATCAAATAAAAATTTTTGGTTTGAGAATAAATTACTACAGTGTGGTAATGGAGAGAGTAAAATATATAATACAATAGCATGATTGTTAAAAATCAAGTAATTGAAAGCCTGCAATATGAAAACAGTGAAGTATTAACAGTTAAATAGGAAGATACTAAAACACAAGGTTGTCAAACTAATAATATAATCTGCAGCTCTGCATACATATGCAGGTTTGTGTTATATAAACTCCTACCTGTAAAAGTGGTCATGAGGACCAAAAAGAAGACAAGCACCAGTAATGTCTTCATTTTGATTCTGTCTTCTCTCAGTCTGTTCCAAAATGAGTAACGCTGACTGAGGCATTAGCCTCTTTGAAGTAGCTACATCAGTCACAAATGTTTGTTTATGCTCTAACTAATTCGAGTGATACTATGATTTTGAAGACATCTGGCCTGAAGTTTTGAATATGGCTATTATCTGCTCACACATTCTCAGCATAACTCTGTTCCTGAGGGAAAGAATATAAAAGACCTTTTTTCCACTTCAGGCTTCAGAGTTGCACTGGGTATTTTAAATTTGTCAAAATAAAACCCATGACCTTGCATCTAGCACAGAAAGTGATGGTTTCGGGTGCCTAAGATAAACGATTGTTTTTTAAAAGAATCAATTGCCCATTCCAGAATGTAGCTACTCAAAGGTAGCTACACAAAGAGGCCCTTTTGTCCAAAACTGTCTCTAATTTTACTTACAGCACAGAAATATGTATTACTGTGGTTTAACTCTAGCAGAGCCAAATTATCACTGGTGAAAAACAGAGATTTTTATGAAATTAATAAAATCATACAAATTAAAACTCACATAATTCTTCTCTTTTCAGGACAAGATAGTAGAAAACAGGATTATAAATGTCCTTACAAGTATACAGTGTGTGAAGTAAGAACGTGGGTTAACAACAGGCTGCAAACAGCTGGTTTCTGCCTTGTGAAATGTGACTGTTTGGACCTCTCCTGAGAAATGCTGTGCTGGACGTGTGGCATCAGCATCACTCATTTGTAGGAAAAGTAACTGTCCCTTAGAATATAGCATATGAACCAAGGAATCGGAATTCATCAGCGGCTCTCGCATGAGAGAGGTGAGTAATGAGCATTTCCCCTCCGAGGGAAAGGTGCAGCACATCCCCGTACCTCCTGCACCACAGGGATTCACCAGGGTTTGCCAGCCTGCCGCTGTCTCTTAATTTGTGCCTTATTTCCTAAAGAAGTGACATTTGTGCTGTCTGTGCTACTGTGCCTGCACAAATCAGCCGGTTTCAGTGAAATCTGGCAGAGACCTGTGAGTCTCAAAAACATTAAGATACAGAAAGGTTCAAGAAATGAAACAGCTCAGCGAGGGTCTGCGAATGCCCCCGGGGGTGGACACTGCTTAATTCCGGTAAACACCGCGAGCTGCACCCCAAGACACCTGTTCCTTTGCTAGCCGGGCTGGGTCAGCTAACAGCTCACACAAATATTTCTGAGTTTATAAAAATCTGACAGAATCAGGAGCTAAACCAGAGAGTGCAGTAGGTGTGAGGACACGAAGCAGGTCAGGGTTGCGCAGTTCTGGGTTTCCGATGTCCTCTTTGGGACTTCTCTGGGAAACCGGAGTATTGTCAAACTGGAGCATCTGCGCTTTTCAGTGTGTGTGTTAAGATACCAAGAGCAAGAAATGTTATGTATCTTGTATGGATTTGTGCAATTGCTCAAGATACTGTTTTGAAAGTGCAAAAACCTGCAGTTTCTAACAGCAACAACTATTTATTTTCAGAACTGCTACCGGGAACAATATAACGAGTACAGACGGATCGACATTAGTGGGGAAATAATTTCTGGGCGGGGTGACAAAGGCAGAAACACGCAGGTCCTTTATCCCGCAGCCCGCTCAGCGGCCTCCTCCGCCGAGGCCCTTCCCCGCGGAGTTGCCGCTGATGTCACGCGCTGTCGCGACCGCCGATAGACCCGGAGTCGCGATACATGGGTGACAAACCCGCCCTCCCGCTTCCGGGCGGTGCCCGTCTCCTGGCAACCGCCCGCTTCCGCTTCCGCCGCCCCGCGCATCCCCGGCTCCCGCTGCTCGGCCCGCCCCGGCGCAGGCGGCAGCGCCCGCGGGAGCCGCTGCCAGGAGCCCCTGCCGAGCTGCGGAAGCGGGTGCGCGGTGAGAGCGGGTGGCGACGGCCTGAGGGGGAGGCGGGGTGAGGGGCCGCGGCCTTGATGCAGCGCCGGTCCCCACACGGCAGAGGGGCCTGAGGAGAAGCGGGGGTTTAGGGGCGGCCAGAGCCCTGCGGCGGGAGAAGGGCCGTGCCGGGAGTAAGCCGGGCGCCGGCCGGTATTGCGCTAGGCCGGGGCAGGCAGCGGAGGAGCCCCTGGCACCTGAAACCCTCCTCTTGGCTGACAGGTCAGGTGCGGGGGGCAAACGGGTGCTTGGCCCTAGTGAGGGATTAGAAGATGTTTCATGGAGCTGCGCGTCGGCTCCTTGAACTAGGGAGCCGTTCCCGGGCTGGCGCTGCCATCTGCTACCTGCTGTGAGGGGTTAGGCTGGTGAGGCTGAGCTGCTCAGACATGGAAGTGACAGAGAGCGGTAGCGGCGCTGCCTCTTCGGTCGTCGCAGACTGGAGTTTGGTGTTTTGGACCCTGTGCTCCGTCATCCTGCCGGTACTGATCACCCTGTGGTGCAGCTTCCAGCGGTCCCGGCGGCAGGTGCTGATCCGAGACATCTTTCGCACGAGCAAGCACGACTGGCACTACACAGACCTCTTTAGCCAGCCCTCCTACTGCTGTGTCTGTGCTCAGCACATCCTTCAGGGTGCCTTCTGCAGCAGCTGTGGGCTGCGTGTCAGCGAAGGATGTCTCAAGAAGGCTGACCAGCTCTTTCTATGCAAGGAAATTATGATGAGGAGCAATGGTGCAGCCCACAGCTCTATGCCACACCACTGGATCAGAGGCAATGTCCCACTCTGCAGCTGCTGTATGGTATGCAGACAACAGTGCGGCACACAGCCCAAGCTCTGCGACTACAGGTACTGTAAGGGAGTTGGGTTTTGTATGAGAAAGTGTGATGCCATATCAGTGTTGTCTTTTCCACAGGATTATTGAAACACATTGCCACAAAGGAGATCCTGCAATAGTCAAACATGAAGCTCTGTTAAAAAAACAACTTCAAAGAACCTATAATTAAAATGGGTGCTTGTGAGTCACTTGAGTCATAAGTTATGAGTATGGCACTGTATCTCACATCTGCTTGTTCTCTTAATTATATTACTCCAGCATGATGTGCTAGCTACTGTATAATTACATATAAAAGGCTCTCTGTGTCTAAAAGAGTTTAGATTTTAGGGAATCGCCTTAAGAAGGTTCTAACACACTTGTCATTTGTGCAGTGGAGAGCCTGAGCAATTTCAGTGGCACAGCTCACAATTCACACCGCCAAAATATGTCTGCATCTCTGCAAAACCGGCATCTGCACAGTGTAACTAGAACAAACAACTGTCCTATAGCTGTTTTAAGTTCATTTTTAATGATACTCAACAAAAAGCTAACGGGAAGCTTTAAAAGCTACTGTAATAATCTATTGTTAAAGTTTGTGGTAAGACTGTTTAAAATTTCAAGGAATCGTTGAATGGGCTTGCGCTGTCATCGGTAGGATTGCTTGCAAAGTTGTCAGCATGATACATAGTGGCACGTTATGCCAAAATATAGTGCTAGTGGTCTAGATCCTGGTTATAGTGCGTTAACTTCACCTTTCTTAAAGGGTGTCATCTTTGCAGCATACATTTCTGCCAGCTTTTGCTTTGCTTCTGTGTGATACTGTCAAATTGTTTGGTAAGTAAGCAGAATTACAGTGTAAATGAGCATACTGTCAGAAACAAAACATTGAGAGAGAGTGTGCATAGGGGAATAGGGAAGGAGAAGATTTTGGAGGCAAAGGAAGAGGAAGAGGAAAAGCAGAAAGTCACAGTATAGGGCAAGTATCATTGCTACTCTAGTTGTGTGCTGGATTAGTCAGAAGTACTCCAAAAATAGCTTTCACAGCTGCTTAAACCAAGGTTTTGGATGTAGCGAATGAGGATTAACATTCTGCAGAGGCTGTCGGTGGATATTGCAGTATTTCCTCTTGTTCTGATCTGTTTTCCAGGACAGCTTTTAGAATAGGTAAAAAAACTGAGCGGTTTTGCGTAACAAAATTTCATCAACCTTGTACTGTACTGTGTAACCTTTTAGGTTTCAGACTTAAAAGGGCTATTCTCAATCTTAAGAAATTTATTAACATTGTTAGTAACACTTTATTAAATTGAACTCTAGTGTTTTATCTGTGCTTTTTAATGATGGATAGGAGTTTCTCATACAGGATTTCAGTGTAATCGTTTACATTGTAATCAGTGCAAGAGGGTATTTGTAGCACTTGTCTTGGGGATTAAAAATACTAGAGTTCATTTAAAGCAATGGGGTTTTTTCCCCAGAGAATTCAAATACTTTTCTAGGCTTGCAAGCACATGACCAAGTTATGTAATTTTCTGTAGCCAATACATATTTAAACTTCCAGGAAATGCACGGTTTTCTCTGTAACATGCTTAAAATACTACTTATAATGGTGCATGTAAACATAAGTATTTTTCAGAAAGTTAGTCTATTTAAAATAAATAAGCAAAATCTATGTGCCTGTTGTTTGAGGATTTTTTTTCATGGTTTTTGGGGGTTTTTTTCCAGGTGTGTGTGGTGTCAGTGCACTGTACATGATGAATGCATGGTGGATTGTTTAAAGACTGAGGAGTGTACATTTGGAGAATTCAGAGACTTAATTATTCCACCATACTATTTGTCTGCAATCAACCAGATATGTAAAGACAAAAGAACCAGTTATGAAAAGGTAATTGTCTACTGCTTCTTGGTTTGACAGTATATTTTTTTTAAAAATAAACAAAACACACACATTAAAACTTGAACTCAGTCCACTGTCAGGTTAATGACTATCAGGTAAATGTTTCAATATATAGTAAATACTTGTAGTGTTAATTTGGATGTGTTTGTCATTTTATTAACATGATAGTAGAAGCATGAGCAGACATTTGGATTTTGTTATTCCAAAATGACACTGAGATTTGGGTACCTTATGTCCTTGAATGTTTTGTGATTTTTCTGCTACTGTGCTCATAACACTCTAGTATTTGTTGTCCTAGGCCCTGTAGAACAGAAATCTTCAGCTTTGGTGTGTCAGGAGTATTTGTTTCTATTTTGACTGCTTCCAGCTAATTGGCAACTTCCTCATTTCAGCACGTACAGGGAACAGGGTTTGGAGCAAGGCTTTAAACATTTCAAACCTGGTGTATTTGTGTGATTGACTTACTGTTACCTTTTTGCAGGTAGTACCCTACTGTAGAAAACACTGGATGCCAGTAATCATACTGGCTAATACTCGTAGTGGAAACAACATGGGTGAAACTTTACTGGGAGAATTTAAAAATCTGCTGAACCCTGTTCAGGTATTTACAGTGAAAAGCCACTATAATAAAATAAAAGTTTAAATTAGAATAAACTTCACTTTGCTTGCGCAATGGCAATAAGGTCTTGTGGAAGATCAGTAAAAGAAATAAATTCTTAAAGTTTGTTCTTTGAGAAAGAATAGCTTTATATATACAGATCAAAAGTGCAGAGGCTCCTCCCACCCCCAAGTTTGTTATGGTTCTAATACTGGTCTGTTTTTCTATTTATAGTAATACATGCAGTAATTCTGTTAATGGTAAGTATCTGGCTCTGGAAACAGCGTACAATTTTTAGAGGATGAAATATTTAGATCTTCTTAATTTGAAACCTGTATTTGTTTAAATCCTCACTTGTGAAAAGGTCAGTCTCTTGCTGCTTGTGTTGTTGCTTTCCCCTTAAAATTCACTGGGATGGCACAGGATGTTGACATAAGGCAGTTAGTTGTTCCCTGGATTTCCTGACTGCACCTTAATAACTCTAAAGTTCATAACCCAGCCTTAGAATGCAGCCTAATAGAAATCAGCATGTATTTGTTTTAAACACATCACAGTAAGGCTTAGAAACTAAATCTCTTCATATGTGAGTATTTAAAAATTACTGTTGTCTGAAGTCTTTTATCTTTACAGAGTTCATCATATAATGTCTCTAGATACAGAGTTTTGTTAGGACTCTATCAGCCTGGTTTATCAATGACATTTATTCCTAGTGAAGCAGCTGGAGCTCTGTTGTGAATTTGGGAAATCAAATCCTGCTCATAAAAGTCAAGACAGCTCATTTGCTAATGCAGTATTGTAAATGGAAAATCTTTGTTTTGCATTAGAATGAACTTCTTGCAGTTGTTTATCTGTAAGGCAAATCCCAAGTCATGTCTGTGAACTTACAGAACTCCTTATTCTCCTTTCTTGTAGGTTTTTGATCTAAGCAAAATTACACCTGCTAAAGCACTCCAACTTTGTACCTTGCTGCCTTGCAACGCTGTCAGGGTTCTTGTCTGTGGTGGGGATGGCACAGTAGGCTGGGTCCTGGATGCAATTGATGAAATGAAGATAAAGGTATTATACTGTGTTTTAAATTAAAAGATGTCTTATGGTGAAATGAGTTTTGGAGCTGCTGAAGTGCTACACCTAATCTCTTACCTGCTTTTATTATTTTCAACTTCCTAAATAACCTTATAGAGAAATATTTGCAGAATTGCTTATTCATACTGGGGAGGGAGATGCATCTTGTCCTGTAGGTCAGGAAAATATGAAAGTTTTAGGTTTTAAATTATATTTAAAGTCATTATTTTCTGTAGAACAACAACAAGCTGCAGAATATCTTGTGTTGTTCTTTCCTTATTTATTTTGTCATAAATGGCATCGCTAATAATGGCCAGTGTACTCTGACTGCTTATTTCTCTCAGTGTGCTCAGTCTTTTATAACCACCTCATAATTTTGCTGGCTGTACTGGTTATATTGCCAGTGCATGAATGAGTGCAGTAATTTGCTTCTGCTTCTTATCATACATCCTAAAGAATCTATCAGTCTGCAGCCTTGCTTATTAACAGCAAGTAGAGAAGGAAAAAACAAGCTGTATGTTTGCTGTTGATTTGAAATGGAAAATACTCTAATTTACAAGGTACTACTAAGAACTTCTGATAAAATTAAAAATGAAGAATAATTACTAGGGCTTTAGTGCTTTACCTAATAAACTTTTTCTCTAATGATAAAAGGGAGAAAATTACTCGTATCTTTTTTTTTTTTTTTTTGGCTGCAGCTCTCTTGTTTACACGTTAAATATTCTAGTTGAAGGCCATTATTACAACTTCATGCCTAGTGAAAATGAGCTTCTTCGAGATTTTTTTATATACTGATAAAGTAGAAATGCAACAAAGTGTAACTGTAAAGGTTAGTGAATAGGAGTATATGTTTACTTGGGCTTGGACACTTGATATACTGTCCCTCAGAGCCAATGTAGTTGATGAAATCTGGATTCTTCTTTGTTTCCAGGTATTCAGATTGAGTCATTGGAGTTATGTAAATACTGTTGAGATTATCAGCAAAACTTTTTTACTATCAGTAGTAGGTTATTTGCTCCCTTCATTTATCTTGACTCTCAAATACAGGTTATCTGGCTGATAGCTTTTCTTGAAAAAATAGTAACCATAATGCTACTTATTGCAAGTACTTTTCACAGCTGAATTTCAAAGGCCATAGTACCTCTGAAGTAACTGTTCGCCCTTCTGGGGTAAAGAGAGCAAAGACATTTGCTAAGGTGTCCATTTTGTATGTCTGCTTCTGTCACTCTGTGATCTGCAGAGGTGATTATCATCTGCTCCATCTGCTGATGACAGTTGGATCTGTGTGTGTATGTGGCATCTCTGAAAATCAAATACCAACTTTCCTTCCTTGAGTATGAGAATTCCTGCCTGTGGTTGAATGCTCTAGTATTATGTGTGCCTGTTGATTTAGACCTGACCTTGCTTCAGTCTTGTAAGAGCATTTTGGTGTCTTGTTTTGGTTCACAAGCCTTGTGTGTTGTCTCTCTTAAGTGTTCATAACACTTTCCAGAAGTATGCGCAGTAATAGTGTTAGTAACTTGCCCATGACTGCAGCAAGTCAGCAACATATAATCAGGAAATCAGATGAGACATTCAGGCTTCCACTTCTAGACACAAAGCGTCATTTGTCTGAAGGAATACTCTGTTCAGTATTAATAATGCATTGTTTCCATAATGTGTTTGTATTCTCTTTTCTTCTTACAATGTTTTAACGTTTCCTTCCTTTGAATTATCTCTGTGATATTTAAATGTGTCATCTGCTATACTATGTAACAAGCTGCTGTGAAGATTAATGATATTTATCTATCTTTTATCCCCCTGAACATTTGGGGTTAAAAGGGAGAAAATAAGTGCTGAAGGAGGAGCTAATATGCAGTGTTCTTGTATCCTAGGGGCAAGAACGTTATATTCCACAAGTTGCAATTTTACCTCTGGGAACGGGTAATGACCTGTCTAATACACTGGGCTGGGGTGCAGGTTATGCTGGAGAAGTCCCTGTAGAACAGATCTTACAAAATGTCATGGAGGCAGATGGAATAAAACTAGACAGGTGAGTAACAGTGAAAAAATAAATTATATAGAACCAAATACTACTATAGGTCTACTGATCTCTAGTTGCAGCAGTTTATGTAAAGAAACACAAGTATTGCTGGAGGGAGCTGCAAAATAACTGAGGTCCAAAATTAATCTTTATTTAGTAGCTTTATGAGGCTTAACTGTTTCATAATTTAACTAAATTTGAATATTTTTACTTGATCCCAGTATAGATATCAGATTTCTAACTACAGCTTCGATACTAAGTGAGAACAGTCTGTCTGTCATGAGTCTAAGTAATGGCTGTTGTTTTTCAGGTGGAAGGTTCAAGTAACAAACAAAGGATACTACAACTTGAGGAAACCAAAGGTATGGTTTGCAAGTATAAATACAAATTCTGTGGAATCAGTGTATGTTCATACTTTCTTTTCTGGTTACCTACTTCCCATTAAACAGTGTGGCTTTTAAATCCTAATAATGGTATTTAATAAGACTATAACTAGAAGTTTTGTCTTACAGGTATTCACAATGAACAACTACTTTTCTGTAGGACCTGATGCTCTCATGGCTTTAAATTTTCATGCTCATCGTGAGAAGACTCCCTCTCTGTTTTCCAGCAGAATTATTAATAAGGTGTGTTTGGTGAAGTGACATTTTCTCCTTGTAGTTCTTGACCTGACTCAAGGCTATTTTTGCTTTATGTTGCTTTACTCCCCTCTTTGCTTTTATGCCATTTTAAGAATTTGAACTCATTTTTCTTGGGAAGAAGATTCCATAGTTAAAACATGTTTCCAGCCTGCTCACGAGTGTTCTGCCTTGTCTCTGCTTGCTTGCTTATAGAATATGCTGTTTGTTCAATTTTTGTTTAAAATGTGTCATTTGCTTTGAAACTTAATGGGTTCAGGATACTGCCTATTTCCTTTTAAAGCGGAAAGCAAGTTTCTTATGCAAGTTGTAGCTTATCTCCTGAAGAAAACTTAGTTGAAGGGTATAGGAACATGTTACATGTGAATTTTAGGTAAGGTTTGCAGAACCATAATTATACATGAATGTTTCAAATAATCTTCATATGTATTGTCTTTTTCTAACAATGTTTTCTGTTCTTCCTGTTCGGTTTTTTTTAATAGGCTGTTTATTTTTTTTATGGAACCAAAGATTGCTTAGTACAAGAATGTAAAGATCTTAACAAAAAGGTTGAGGTAAGTTGGTTTTGGGTTTTTTTGGGTTTTTTTTTAACTTGCTTATTCTTTGGACAATCAGTAGAGTGTAAAAACTTACCTTTGTGAAAGAAAAGGGGAAAAACTTTGAAGTTTACGTATGTATGATATTTGTACAAGAATAGCTCTGGACTTGGAGTGGCTTTGATATTCTTTTTGCTATCTGCAGCTTATCATGGAATTCATGTCTTTAAGCTTAATGAAAATTGCAAAATTTTTTTCTGTCCTTGCCTCGATTCTATAAGTTCAAGTACTGGTATTCAGATAAAATCTGCCTTAGCACCAGAGGTTGACATAAATTAGAGTTCCTTTTTCTTTTCTCTGTTTACAGAAATTTGTTACAGCTTAGAATATCTTGTGAACTCAGAAGTCTGTTTTTTTTGGTTTTTTTTTCAAGTATGAAAAGAAAGCATGTTCTATTTGTACAGGGCCAGTTTTTCTTCAAGTGGAAGCCTATTCAATGCATAAAGAGAATAACTTGCTTATACTGAAGTACTGAATTTGATCTACAGTAATTAACTTTGGTTTGTCTTTTAAAGCTAGAGTTGGATGGTGAGAAAATTGAGTTGCCCAGTTTGGAAGGCATTATTGTCCTGAATATTGGATATTGGGGAGGTGGCTGTAGGCTCTGGGAAGGAATGGGTGATGAACCTTACCCCTTGGCGAGGTACACAGTGCATTTTTTTTTTTTTCCTTTAACAGTTCTTGTAGTGTAAGCACTTCCCTCCAGTAGGCTGTACTTTATAGCCAGCCTTGTCTGAAAGTCAGAAGGTTCTTTGTGACAGTAAGACTATCTCAGATTTTTGTTTTCCTCATGTTAGAGACTGAGTGCATCCCGCACATCAGGTTTTCTTAAGACCTTCTCAAAATGTCTGGAATGATTAGCAATAGCATTTAAGAGGCTATTAAAAATAAAAATAGCCTTCAAAAAGTAGATGTGTTCATTTTAGAATATAAAAGAACACATCTTAATAGAGGTTAAAATACAAAATAATAACAGAGCAAGCCAAAAACTTGACTCTCATGCTTGAGTAAATTGGCTGGAGCAATACTAAAGAGAATAGGTGGGTACGTTACTTATTCCCACTTGTGACTTTCTTCTTCAGAAGCCATGTATATAAATACACTTTGTAGTTCTGTTACAAGGCATATGGTCCTGGATTTCTAAAAATTATTTGGACAAGGTCCTTTACCAAAATCTAAAAAACTTAGTCCATTAAAAGATTGTACTATAGATTAACAACTGGCTGAAAAAGACACAAAATTGTACAAGTTTATGGAAGATAAATCCCCCATGGGCCTTAAATATGCACAGTGAGTCTTGGAAAGTTATATATCCATAACTTCCAGAAGCTAGATAGGGTGTACCAGCAGACGTATTGCTCCATACTTGTGTTTTTGTACGGCTTCCTTTGCCATTCGGTGTGATTTGTTGTCCAGCACAAATAGATATTAATATCTAAAATATATTTGTATATTAATACAAATGTATTTAATATATTGATATGTTAAATATATTTGTAGAATAGCATTTGTATTCTCTATAGGAATAGCCATAAAAGGACTCTGTAATATTTGAACAGGTATTCTAGAGCTCATGAGCTAAAGAGTCTCCTTTCTTCTTCATTCATAGACATGATGATGGACTTTTGGAAGTTGTTGGTGTTCATGGTTCTTTCCACTGTGCCCAGATTCAGGTGAAACTAGCAAATCCTGTTCGGCTAGGGCAGGCACATACAGTGAGGGTAAGTGGTGTTTATGAACCTGTTTCCCTATTTTTTTTTAATACACTGTATAGAATCTGAAGCACTCAACTGTCTGATCTGAGGTTGCAGTTTGCAGTTGAGCTAGATGTTTCTCTTGCTTAGTAAAAATTAATTATGCCATAATTCACAGTTCTTTGTTGCTGTGGTTGGTGACCTGAGAGTGCAACTAATTAGATACTAAGATTCTCCCTGGCCAGGCTGAAAACATGCAGCATTAGTGTATTGTAGTTGTAAAAGGTATCTTACTTTGAACTGCCGTGATTGTGTGTTCTTCTGTTTAATATTAGCTGATCTTGAAGAGTTCAAAGATGCCGATGCAGGTGGATGGAGAGCCGTGGGCTCAGGGGCCCTGCACTGTTACCATAACTCATAAGACACATGCACCGATGCTGTATCACTCAGGTGAACAAACGGATGATGACGCTTCCAGCTTGTCTGAGCAGGACCACGTGAGAGAACAGATGGATGAAGACGTATAGATTTTGAGAAATTCCACGTAATGCAGTGATGAACTTCAGCTCATTAAAAACACCGAGAACACCTAATCTAGGTTAAGGTTTATGCCATAAAGTTCATGCTTGTGAATGAACTCAGCTCTAGCTGAGGAAAACGCCATGCTTTCACGTTCATTAAAACTTTCACAGCTGAATTACCATAACTGGTTTGCCTTTTAGATTGGTGGTGATGCCCAGCCTTTCTAGCTGGAGGAGTTTTTTACTCTAATGACAGGAAACAGACAGGTACTACAGCCCTTCCTTGCTGTGGAATCAGATCTGCACGTGCACAGTATAGTACGCAAAAGGTTTGATACCTTTAAAAAGAAGAACAGCTGGGAGTTTGGCATGCTTCCATCTCTGCTCTTCCCCAGAACAGTTCCAGAACAGAAAACCAGACCAAGTAGGATGTGGGCTGATTTTCTGACAACAGCCTGCTCCTGGCTGCCGTCTCTTCCTGGGAGCAGGACAAATACTCTTTGGTGCACCTGCTTGTGCAGTGCATATCTGATAGGCTTGACTGGGAGAGCAGAGGATCTGGGAGCTCTTGGGACGGTGGTTCGCAAGAAAAATGCTTTTGTACCAAAGGTTTCTCGAAATGTTCTGTTAGTAAACTACCTTCTTCAGTGGCTTTGTAAGCCATAGATAGAGCACTCCCGGGTACCCAAGATACAACTTCAAAACAATTGTACCATGATTTGCACTGAATGATCCTGTGACTGACTCTGCTTCAGTTCGGTGAGAGACTAATTCTAGTTTTTGTAAATAGCAAAAGCTTAGTTCTTCAGGAAGCTTTCTGGAGGAAAACTTGGACAAAGGAGCTGCCTTTTTTAACTGTTTACAGGAGGGTTTTAAAGAAATAATCCTGATTTGCAAATGGTTTTTTTTAAAGACTTGTTAAAGATCTTGCTTCATAATCACCTGAAGATGATCAACAGCAAGTCAGTCTGTTAACTATTTAAGTGTGGAGGTTGAGGGATAAGTTTGCAGAGGTTAGCAATTTCTGATGTTCATGTGTGTAATTTGACTGTGAAAAAAGGCATGGAAGCTTTTTGCTGACTGGCTTTTAGGAAGTCAGAGATATGTTGTTGTACCTGAAATTTAATTTCCTATATGAATACAGGGCAAGAAAAAGATTGGTGGTTTATACTGATAGTAAGGATTAAGAACACATACAACAGTACACGGAAACGGTCAGTTTGGCATAGCTGAAGCTTCTCAGGTGATAACATCTTCATGGTTAACAGAAGTAAAAATCTGTTTCCTTTTTTCTTTTCTGTTGTAGGTATTTTAAGCCTGCCGCAGGTGAGAGCTATTAAAGTTTATCACTAAGTAATTCAGTTAAGTCCAGTTGAGTTACTGAAGGTCATCTTCCAATTAGGAAGATAATTTATGCTGAATGTATCATGCATAAGCCAAGATCATAAGAGAAGTTGAGAGCCTTGGTCTGAACTTTGAATGTTGCTCTTTTGTCAGAAATCCCCCAAACTATTTTTTTTCCCTTTTTTTCTTTATGCTAACTGAAAGTGATACCATTGGGTAAAGTAGGCTACATTTCTAGGTTTTGTAAAATGAAACTGGTTTGCAACAATATAAGATGACATTTGCATTAATAGGCAATGAACTATTTATATTTTAAAATAATTTATTGAAATCTTGTCAGTGCCAGTATTTCTAAATCCTTCAGTTGTAATCCTCTTTGGAGAGCATTTTTAACTTGATGGTATTTGTTGTAGAAAGTGTATGTACTAGATCTTAAATACTACTGATTATCAGTGAATTTATAAAACTGCCTGAAAATGTGATTAGGGTGTAGTGAACTGTAAAGCAGAAGTCATTTGTAAATTCCATATTCATTAGCCTTATACACCTCATCTTAATTATTTTATTGCATGTAAATACAGAGAAAAAAATAATAGTTAAATTTAGGTAAAAAGTGTTTTAAAGTACCCAAAAGTACACTTTTAGATAAATCCCCTACTCATTTTTGGTTTTGGGTTTCTTTTAGTTATGAGGTACAATTTGTATTAGCTTAAAAAAACCTTACAAGTTATTATTTTTTTTTAATAGCTTGTAACCATCAACATCCTAAAAATACTTAAGTTCTGTGCTATGATTCTTACACAACTATTGTTTACAAACAAATGACAAGTCTGGAAAAGCAGGGTATGTGCTATGAAAGGCAGTATTTTCTCAAGAGAAATGATACCACTGACTACTTGATCTAAACTATTCATAATACAGTTTAAAGAGTTACCTGAAGTTAATCAGATGATTTTTTAAATTGTTTTATATCCTAAGAACCTTTAACTGTTCAAAAAATTCACTCTTTGAACTCCTGACATCTAGAAAGAAAAAAAAAATGATGCCAAGACTTTTAAAGTGTCCCTTTTTTACAGTAGATGAGCTGGCTTTTCCACTTGTGCTTTGCCAGAGCGGGTACCAGTGATGTACTCCCTTTGTACAGGCAAGATCCTCCCACTTACTGCAGCTTACTAGGAGTCCAGTCTTCAACGTGTGAAATCCTCTTTGGGAGATGTAAATCCATCATTCCTCTTGGAGAAACAAAGGGGAGGTAGAAGTTAAAGTAGCATCTAATTGGGTGCTTGTTTGGCACAACCCCTGGTAAATGGTCTTGTTTATACTGGACAGATCCTCCCCTTCTTGCACGTGGAAGTGAAGAAGTTTGTGTTTCACAAATTGACTGTTAGTGATTGCCGCAAATGATAGGTAGCAAATGTAGCCACTGTAACATGGGGAAGCCTCTTGTAAAATTGTATTTATGGTACGGAGAATGTTCTGTAAGGTTGAAGTGTCCAGTTCCCTATCAGACATGGGGTCATCCTTCTATTGTAACCATATGTTGCTGTCATATGCATGACCAAAAAAAAAAGAAAAGTTATTTTTAAACACACAGTGTTATCACTAGAATCTGTTGGAAAGTCTTGCTGCTTCCAACATGCTGTCCTTTGATTTCAGTGTATCCTACTTTCCAGTATGTTGCAAATTGGGTTAAAGCCTGTTTTGAGTTACTTTTATAGAACTGTTTTAGGCTGTCAGCAATGAGCTCCCAAATTCTAGTGCTAACACAGATGAACTTTTCTGATTTGTAATATAGCTGTAGCTGCTTTAATGTGGTCATGTGTGTGTTGTGACTGTAAAACTGTTACATGCTTTTTGCAGGTGCATAATGCAGCAGTACAAACAGCTACTCTATAGCTCTACTGAAAACAGATCGGAAGCCTGAAAATACTGCAGTACATTCTCTATCCAGAAGAGGGTATTCTGCAGCTGGATCTTGCATTCTGCACTGAAGAATTTTCCCTTACCCTGTTAATGATCAACAGTGTAAAAATAGTGAAGGCAATATTTCAAAAAGACAAATAATTTATAGTTTATTCTGGCAGCCTTCATACAGTATACCTTTGTGTTAAATCAATTGTCAAGCACTCAAAAGTGAATTCACAAAGCTTATTTTTAAGTTTTATTGCTGCATACACTAGCTTAACTGAAGTTTGGTCAGATTCTGACAACTTTCTTTACTGTAGGTTCTCAGTTCTGTAACTTCCAGTACAAAAGATTTGTATGGAGAGCCTTTCTGTGAGTCAGCTCCCTGCCTTGCTCAGACCTTGCTTGTTTACACACACCTTGAGAGGATGTGAATGCATATTTTCATGTGCATAGAACTTGTTGTCATAGGCTTTGGTTTACTTTGTGTTTTCACTTCAGCAATTCATAGCAGGGTTAAACTGTCTCAAATGTCACCTGCATTTTGGATCTTCTCCATGTTTGGACTTTTTAAAAATGTGTCTGAAGGCCAAAATTACATTCTTTGTCTTCAGAAACAGTGAATGACATTCACTTACATGTGTTTTTTCCTAAGTGTCTATTGTTCCTGGCGTTTAAAGCAAGTTATCGTAGTATTTGGGGCATACTTTTAACAGCACTTTGGAATTACTGCAGTTATTAAAGAACAGTCTTGTGTTTTCTTTCTACTACAATGGCAGTATTTCTGTTTCAGATTAATTTGGAATTATGTTCAAGTTTGAACATTTTTCTTAGCTAGCACTGTTATGAATTGCATTTCAAGTTCATAATGTAAAGACTTATGGCATCATTTCTGCATTTGATTTTTTTAAATTTTTTTTGTATGTTCAGTTTCAATGTTGTCCCTTCATAGGGTTGGGTTTTTTCCCAAGTCTTGCTTTTCTTGGGCACTAAGTAACCTGAAACATCATTTACTTTAGAAGCTTTAAATACTTGCTCTCAGAAAACAGACTTGAGTTTCTCCTGGTTGCAAAAGAAAATACTACCATGTTTGAACACACTTGGAGAAAATGCTCTTGTTGAGGCAATACTCATAGCAAGAGTAAGTTAAAAGTTTCTTCTGTATAACTTCAGCTGATTAAGATTGAGAATCTGTTTCCCCATACATTTTGTTTTGATAGTGTTTATGACTTAGTAAGTATTTTTTCCCCTCAGACATTTATTTATTTTATGCAGGCTAACTTTCAGCTAAAAAAGTCAATTGAGACAGTATCGAAGGCTCTGTTGAAATCAGAATAGTGAGCTTCTCTCATATTCACTTTATCCTTCATGCCATCCAGCTTGTCAGAAAAGAGAATTGGAATGGCTTTATACAGCTTATTCTTAGCCCAGTAACCCACCTGACTGGCTTTTTCAATCCCCATCACCACACCTGGAAGATATTAGAAGGGACTCCAAAGGTATGATGTTCCCAGTCCCCCTGACCTATTTTGAAAGTACAGTTTTTGCTTTTTGCTGCTGGGAAGGTTGAGAATTGATAGTTCAAGGTTCTGGTTTCAGAGTTGCTGGTTCCTTCTGATTCTGCATTATGTTGCACTGAAGGTCACAGCTTTTATAAGGTATGTTATTGTATCTCACTGGTTAAAAAATAACTTAAAGCACTGTACCTTAGCTGTGAACAGCATAATGGTTCAGTGTTGCAATACTTCTTTTACTTGGCAGCAAATGCCTTTTGGTAGAGCACCATTTTAACCTAGTTAGTTCATTTATGGGTAAGAGTAGGACACTTAGGAATCTTTGCATGTGTTCTAACTGAAAATCCTTTTTTATTCTGTATTTCATAGTGACTACTGGCAGTTTTCTTCCTTTTGGGAAAGAAAAAAGGTTTGACCCTTCAGTTAGGAGTAAACTAGGCTATCCTCAGATTTACAAATACTGGTAGCATAACTGATCCTGTTGAATGTGAACCACTTATTTAAAAATGCTCTGACTTTTTTTCTCAGAAATTATAGCTGCTTCTTGAACACAGGAATGAGACAACAGAGGCCACTTGTTCATTTAGCAGTTAGGTATATTGAGAGAATTTACATATTCTGTATTTAAGCTGCGTTTAGGCCACAGTTCTAAAAGCATGGCTTAATCAAAATTTTGTAGTCTCCCTAAGAGTGCTGAATACCCAGTTCAGGTTTTGGGCATCTCAGGGAGAGACTTCTAGCTGGAGTAAAGCCACATGCCTTGACTAAATCTAGTGATGTTATGCTGATTTACATTAGCTGACGATCTGGCCCTTAACTGTTCAAAAGTATGAATGTATTCAATTTTTTCATTTTTTTTCCTCATTAATACTGCCCTGTTTACTGTGCTGTATACTCTTATTCCTGTACATAATTAATTTGTTGCATTGTTTCGTTTGCATTTTGTAATTTCAGTATAAAAATCATTTTCTTTCCAAGAGTAAGTGGGAACTTACATTGTGAGTTTATTGCATTCTATGTCTTCAAAGTTTACATCCCTCAAAAGCCATTTTGTCTGCTACCAACTGTTGTAATCCTTAGAGTACCTCCAGCCATCTTCTCTTTCTAGGATTTTTATAGTTAAACAGAATGGATTTTTATTTTTGTAGCTTGTAACTTCAATATGTATAGTAGTTATTTCTGTTCAGTAATTAGTGATCAAAATACTGTAAAAATGTTACTTTTCAGAGCTGTAACTTTAAATTAGTAATAACTACTTACAAGAAAACACCAGCACATTAACAGTTTTTTTAAAAAAGTTATTCTTTAGCTTGGAAATACTGTGATGCTGTGACTTAGGATTTATGTTGAATGTGTTTATGCATATAAAAAGAATTACCTTAAACTGCACTAAGAAAAATAGCTTAAACTGCAAGTAATACATCAAAAAGTAGAATTTGTACCATCTTGGGTTTTTTCAATCAAGAAAGGTGACATTTGGGATTCAGTATTTTGCTTTGTTTTCCCACAGAACAGTAAGGAAGGAGTGATGCTTGTACCCTTGACAGAACAGTTGTTTCCTTACGGTGCAGTTTGAGATATGTATTATTTAGTGCCCAAACATAAGCAAAAGCTGTCTGTACCATCCCTGCCTTTCTTCTCGGAGAACAAAAACTCAGAGCAAACCTGAGTGCTCACAGCTGTAAAGAGATCCTACCTGCAAAGAAAGAACCAGGCAAGTTATACTGAACCTCCAGTATAAATGTTTAAAGTAAAAATTTGTTAATTTTTTCTTGATATCATGTAATGCTTTTGAATCCCAAATTTTTTCTTTGTTTTTTAAAAGAATGCAGGCTGAAATGAGAGAATAAGGAGGCATTACTGTAAAAACTCTTAGTCGTGAAACCTGGGAAATGTGTTCGTTATTTGCTGTGTAGGCACAGGAAGTGCGATTGTGGAACATCTCATAAATACGTCTCTGCTTTGTTTGACTTCATCCAGTATTTGTGAAGTGGATAACACCATTTCCCCCTGTAGTGGTGATGATGTGTATTGTTTGAGTTCTTGGGCCAGGTTCTGCATGTAAGAAGCTGCAACTTCAGTGAAGTCACAGAACTGCCCTGGTTCTGTGCGGGTACGCCACATTAGCTCAAGTGAAACTGAAGAAAACTTTTGTCTTCAGTCAGTTGTATTGTGGCCTGTTTCTTGTGACTTAAGCTCCTGAAAGGCTCTTTTGAGAACTATTTGCTCCATGTTCTTCATAGAAGTTTGTAAATACAGATTTTTCACAGTACTGACTCTGTTACTGAATTTCCTAATGCATCTTTTTGTTGTCTTATTTGTACTGTATTTCTCTGTAGACTAAACTGTGTGGATTAAAGTATTTAAACTCAGTTTTTCCTGTTCCTCACTATGCATAAAAGCAAACGTGAGTTTCAACTGTGTGATTATAACTGTTTGGCTTGTAGAGGGCTGCAGTATGATCAGCTTGGTCATTTGGAGAGAGAGTTGTATTTTGTTGAACACTGCAGCCATGCATCCCTGCTGCAAAGTCCAAGCAGTTTCAAACCTCAGATACACAGAAATCTTTCTAGACAATGTTGTGATGTCATTTCTAGACATCGATGTTGTGATGGCATTCAGATGTAAAACTAATACTGTTTGTGAGCCTACAAAGATATCACACCAGCTGCTTGCCCACTTCTGGTTCATCCTTCTCCTCGAGATATTCAGCCCTGGGGGAAAGCTGGGTTTGTTTGGCTTTAGAATAGATGTGTTTAAAAAGCCCAGGCTTCAATAATAAGTTGAAATACCTGGGTTGGGTATTTGGGATCTTAAAGCAGTTTGTGATGTACACTCTTTATTTAGTCCTGCAAATTTATCTGTAAAGTGCAATTTCTAAATAAGAGATTTAACAGGAGATGTTGTGGTGTTCGTATAAACCAGAGGCAGGAGGGATACTGAGCACAAGTCAGCAAAATACACAGAGGGCTTCCCATGGAAAGGGGAAACGCTGCTGCAGGAAGATGTTCAGAGATCAAGTGGCTCAATACTCTCGCCTGATGGCAGCAGATGGGTTAGTTGGGGCTTTTGGAAGTGAATAAATTGTCCTGCGGGGCCACTTCATCATAGTGTCAGTTCTCTCCCCAAGTCCTCTCCTCTGTTCCCTGATCTCATTTGCACAAAAGAGAGAGTGGGCTCTGGCCTCAGCTCCTATATTATGCCACAATCAAACCTTTTTAAAGACTATTTGTGTGTTGTTTTCTATTCAGGTTGGGGTCAGAGCATAGATAATCAGCAGGCTTTTTCTTAGATGGGTAAGACAATAGTTTCAGAGTTTTGAGGGTCACTGGCACTAACATCAATACAAGGTCTAGGTTTAACACATTTTTTGATGTTTTTAGAACTGGAGTGAACTGTGAACAGCAGCAACTTGAGCCAGACTTTAGCCTAAAGTTGTGTGAGAAGTCAAACTGCAGGTACGTGTGGGGCAGAACATGGTATCTTAGAAAAGGACAACTGAAGACTGAAATTCTTTTTCTGTCTTTTAATAATGAAATTTAAATATTTGTTGAATGAAAAGTCAAGTTGTTGTATGGGTGTCTAAATGAGATTCAAGGAGTCCCGTGTTAGACGCTTGAGGGCTAAAACTCTTGATTTCAGGATATCTTCCCTAGCTAATATATTTTCCTTTTAAGAAAAAGTCCTATTTGCAGAAATGCAGTGGACAATCTCTGCATCTCTTTCCTTGTGCATCTGTAGGCAATGTGAGAACACTCTGCTAAACACAAGGTAACAGATGGCCACAGAGGCCTGGTGACCATGGCCACTGTTGCGCTGAGCGGGAACAATGCCGTGCAGATCTCAGCATGTGCCACCCAGCAGCGCCCAGGGCCATTGTCCCAAGCCGCCTGCAAAATCCTGATTCCACACTTAAGAGCTGCAGAAAAGAGCCTTGCTCGCTCAGACCTGCAAAAGAGCAGTTCCCCCTGTCTTTCATTGAAAATATGGAAAGGGCAATGCATATAGAAATCTAATTATCGGCAGGCACAGCCTGGCTTTTCGCATGGTAATTGCAGGCCCTTGCGCTTTCTTGTGCATGGACCCCTGAAAGGTCCTCGTGAAAGCAAAAGTTAGAACTATTGAATTTCCATCAATCATCCAGTGTTTGCTTTGATTATGTTGACACGATTTTTATTTTTGCAATGAGAAAACTGTTATTAATCACTTTTAAGTATTTTTAAAGACCAAGGAGGGGGTGGGGCCTGCCTGGCCCATCTGATGTGGAAAGAGAAACGCGGCGATGGTGAAGTACCGCTCTTGTACCCCCGCCCCTTGGAGGGGTTTTTCTCTCAGCCCCGAGGGGGATCCGCTCTCCCGGTGCTACTCGCTGCGCGACACGGGGGCGGTGGCCTGCCCCCCCGCCATCCCCCGGTGCTTATATCCCGGCCGGGCCCGGCCGCGCTGTGAGCCGGGGCTGCCGCCGGGCCCGGGACGGCGGCGGAGCGGGGCTTTCTAAATTTTAAAAATATTTTTTCTCTTTTTCTTTTTTTGTTATTCCTCTGTTTTTTTTTGGTTTTTTTTTTTTTTTTTCCTTTTTTGTTTTTTTTATGACTTTTGGAGTGGAATTAGGGTCCTGCCCCGCACATAGGGGTACCCTCAGGGACTTCCAGTGTGGAATTAGGGTTCCATCCCGGAAGTAGGGATACCTCTAGGCACTTCAGGAGTGGAATTAAGGTTCTGCCCTGGAAGTAGGATTATGCCTAGGGACTTCAGGAGTGGACTTAGGGTTTCGCCCCAGAAGTATTGATACCCTTAGGGACTTTGGGAGTGGCAGTAGGGTTCCACCCCGGAAGTAGGGGTACTGCTAGGGACTTTGGGAGTGGAATTAGGATTCTGCCCCAGAACTATGGGTACCCCTAGGGACTTTGGGAGTAGAATTAGGGTTCTGCCAGTGAAGTTGGGATTCCCCAAGAGACTTTTGGACTGTAAATAAGATTCCATCCCAGAAGTAGGGGTACCCCTAGGGACTTTTGGTGTGGAATTAGGATTCTGCTCTGGAAGTAGAGTCACGCCTAGGGACATTTGGAATGGAATTGGGGCTCTGCCCTGGAAGTAAGGTTACCCATAGGGACTTTGGGATTGGAATTAGGGTTCTGCTCCAGAACTATGGGTACCCCTAGTGACTTTGGGAGTGGAAGTAGGGTTCCACCCTGGAACTAGGGTTACCTTTAGTGACTTCCCGAGTGTAATGAAAGGTTTTTCCCTGGAAGTAGGGCTACCCCTAGAGGCTTTGGGAGTGGAATTAGGATTCTGCCGCAGAACTATGGGTACTCCTCTGGACTTTGGGAGTGGAAGTAGCGTTCTGCCCCGAAGTTGGGATACCCCTCAGGACTTTGGGTGTGGTATTAAGGTTCCACCCTGGAAGTAGGGATACCTCTAGGGACTTTGGGAGTGGAATTATGGTTCTGCCCTAGAAGTTGGGATACCTCTAGGGACTTTGGGAGTGGAATTAAGGTTCCAGACTGGAAGTAGGGTTACCTCTAGGGACTTTGGGAGTGCAATTAGGTTTCTGCCTTGGAAGTAGTGTTATCCCTAGGGACTTTGGGAGTGGAATTGGGGTTCTGCCCTGGAACCAGGGTTACTCATAGGGACTTTGGGAGTGGAATTGGGGTTCTGCCCTGAAAGTAGAGTTACCCCTAGGGACTTTGGAGTGGAATTAGCGTTGTGCCCTGGAACCAGGGTTATTCCTAGTGACTTTAGGAGTGGAAGTAGGGTTCTGCCCTGGAACTAGGGTTACCCCTAGGGACTTTGGGAGTGGATTTAGGTTTCCTTCCCAGAAGTTGCGATACCCCAAGGGACTTTTGGAGTGGAATTAAGGGTCTGCCCTGGAAGTAGGGTCACGCCTATGGATTTCAGGAGTGGAATTAGGGTTTTGC
This sequence comes from Caprimulgus europaeus, assembly GCA_907165065.1. The sequence goes on along the minus strand of OU015543.1, from coordinate 13,052 downwards.
CCCAGAACTATAGTACCCCTAGGGACTTAGGGTGTGGAATTAGGGTTCTGCCCTGGAAGTAGAGTTACCTCTAGGGACTTTGGGAGTGGAACTAAGATTCCACCGTGGAAGTAGAGTTACTCCTAGGGAATTAGTGTTCTGCTCCAGAACTATGGGTACCCCTAGGGACTTTGGGAGTGGAAGTAGGGTTCCACTCTTGAACTAGGGTTGCACCTAGGGACTTTGGGTGTGGGTTTAGGTTTCCTTCCCAGAAGTTGGGATACCCCAAGGGACTTTTGGAGTGGAATTAAGGTTCTGCCCTGGAACTAGGGTTACCCCTATGGACTTCTCGAGTGGAATTAGGGTTCTGCCAGGGAATTTGGGATACCTTTAGGGACTTTTGGAGTGTAATTAAGATTCCGTCCTGGAAGTAGGGTTACCCCTAGGGACTTCGGGAGTGGAATTAGTGTTCCACCCCAGAAGTAGGGTCACCCCTAGGGACTTCGGGAGTGGAATTAGGATTCCACGCCAGAAGTAGGGTTACCTTAAGGTACTTTGGGAATGGAATTACAGTGTCACCCTGGAAGTAGGGTTATCCCTAGGGACTTTGGGATTGTAATTAGGGTTCTGCCACAGAACTATGGTACCCCTAGTGACTTTGGGAGTGGAAGTAGGGTTCCACCCTGGAACTAGGGTTACCCTTAGTGACTTCCCGAGTGTAATTAAGGGTTTTCCCCCGGAAGTAGGGTTACTTCTAGAGACTTTGGGAGTGGAATTAGGATTCTGCCGCAGAACTATGGGTACTCCTCGGGACTTCAGGAGTGGAAGTAGGGTTCTACCCCGAAGTTGGGATACCCCTCGGGACTTTGGGTGTGGTATTAAGGTTCCACCCTGGAAGTAGGGTTACCTCTAGGGTCTTTGGGAGTGGAATTAAGGTTCCAGACTGGAAGTAGGGTTACCTCTAGGGACTTTAAGAGTGGAATTAGGTTTCCACCTTGGAAGTAGTGTTATCCACACTGGAAGTCCCTGGGATGTTCCTAGTTGCGGGGTAGAACCCTACTTCTAAATGGGAAGTCCCTAGGAATAAACCGACTTCTGGGGTGTAACCCTAATTCCACTCCGGAAGTCCCTGGGGGTACTCTTAGTTCCAGGGTAGAACCCTAATTCCACTCCCGAAGTCCCTGGGGATATACCTAGTGCCGGGCGGAACCCTTATTCCACACTGGAAGTCCCTAGGAGTAACCCTACTACGAGGTGGAGGCCTAATTCCACTCCCAAAGAACCTGGGGATAACCCTTCTTTTGAGGCTGAACCGCAGTTCGTCTTCCGAAGTCCCTAGGGGTACCCCTGCTTCTGAAGCAGAACCTTAATTACACTCCAAAAGTCCCAAGGCGTATCCCAACTTCCCCAATGGAACCCTCGTTCCACTCGGGAAGTCCCTAGAGGTAACCCTACCTCCAGGGTGGAATCTGAATTCCACTCCCAGAGTCCCGAGGGGTACCCATAGTTCTGGGTCAGAATCCTAATTCCACTCCTGAAGTCCCTAAGGGGTACCCCTACTTCCAGCTGGAACCCTACTTCCACTTCCAAAGTCACTAGGGGTACACATAGTTCTCGGGCAGAACCCTAATTCCACTCCCAAAATCTCTTGGGGTAACCCTACTTCCAGGTTGGAAACCTAATTCCACTCACAAACTCCATAGGGGTACTCCTACTTCCAGGACAGAACTCTAAATCCACACTGGAAGTCCCTGGGGATGTTCCTAGTTGCAGGGTGGAACCCCAGTTCTAAATGAGAAGTCCCTAGGGGTAACCCTACTTCCAGGGTGGAACAGCAATTCCACTTCCGAAGTCCCTAGGGGTACGCCTACTTCTGGGGCAGAACCCTAATTCCACTCTGGAAGTCCCTGGGGGTACCCCTACTTCCGGGGCGTAATCCTAATTCCACACCTAAAGTCCCTGAGGGTATTCTTAGTTCCAGGGCAGAACCCTAATTCCACTGGAAGTCTCTGGGGATATACCTAGTGCTGGGCAGAACCCTTATTCCACACTGGAAGTCTGTAGGATTAACCCTACTGCGAGGTGGAACCCTAATTCCACTTCCAAAGTCCATAGGGGTAACCCTTCTTTTGGGGTTGAACCACAATTTGACTTCTGAAGTTCCTATGGGTATGCCTGCTTCCAGAGCAAAAACCTAATTCCACTCCCGAAGTCCCTAGGGGTACCCCTGCTTCCGAAGCAGAAACTTAATTCAACTCCTGAAGTTCCTAGGGGTAACCCTACTTCCGGGGTGCAACCTTAAATCCACTCCCAAAGTCCCTAGAGGTATCCCAGCTTCTGGGGCGGAACCCTAATTCCACTCCCAAAGTCCCTAGGGGTAACCCTGATTCTGAAGCGGAACCTTAATTCAACTCCTGAAATCCCTAGGGGTATCCTAACTTCTGGGGCAAAACCTTAATTCCACTCCTGAAGTCCCTAGAGGTGTCCCAACTTCTGGGGCGGAACCCTAATTCCACTCCCAAAGTTGCTAGGGGAAACCCTACTTCCAGGATGGAACCCTACTTCCACTCCCAAAGTCCCTAGAGCTACTTCTACTTCCTGGGCGGAACCTTAATTCCACTCCCGAAGTCCCTGGGGGTACCCCAAATTCCAGGGAAGAACAAAAGTTCTGCCCCGGAACCAAAGTGCCGGCTCACTAGTTCCAGCCGGACCCATTTCGGTGACGGCAGCGGAACCAAAGTGCCGGCTCACTAGTTCCAGCCGGACCCATTTCGGTGACGGCAGCGGAACCAAAGTGCCGGCTCACTAGTTCCAGCCGGACCCATTTCGGTGACGGCAGCGGAACCAAAGTGCCGGCTCACTAGTTCCAGCCGGACCCATTTCGGTGACGGCAGCGGAACCAAAGTTCCGGCTCACTAGTTCCAGCCGGACCCATTTCGGTGACGGCAGCGGAACCAAAGTGCCGGCTCACTAGTTCCGGTCGGACTGGAGGGGGGTTTTTTGCTCTTTTTTTTAATATATTTTTTTCCGCATTATTTTTCCCTTTTTTTTTCTTTTTTAATTTTATCCCTTTTTTATTTTTCTAAATTTTAAAAATATTTTTTCTCTTTTTCTTTTTTTGTTATTCCTCTGGGTTGTTATTTTTCCATTTTTGGTTTTTTTTATGACTTTTGGAGTGGAATTGGGGTTCTGCCCCACACATAGGGGTACCCTCAGGGACTTCCAGTGTGGAATTAGGGTTCCGTCCCGGAAGTAGGCGTACCCCTAGGGACTTTGGGAGTGGAATTAAGGTTCCACCTCAGAAGTAGGGTTACCCCTAGGGACTTCCTGAGTGGATTTAGGGTTCTGCCCCAGAACTATGGGTACCCGTAGAGACTTGGGAGTGGAATTAAGGTTCTGCTTCGCCAGCAGGGGTACCCCTAGGGACTTCCAATGTGGAATTAGTGTTCCGCCACGGATGTTGGGATACCCCTAGGGAGCTCAGGAGTGGAGTTAGGGTTTTGTCCTCTAAAGTAGGTTTATCCCTAGGGAGTTCCCTTTTAGATGTAGGGCTCCACCTCGCAACTACGAACATCCCCAGGGACTTCCAGTGTGGATTTAGAGTTCTGTCCCGGATGTAGGGGTACCCCTAGGGACTTTGGGAGTGGAATTAGGTTTCTGTCCTGGAAGTAGGGTTACCTGTAAGGACTTTGGGAGTGGAATTAGGGTTCCGCCCCAGAAGTAGGGTTACCTCTAGGCACTTTGGGAGTGGAATTAAGGTTCTGCCCTGGAAGTAGGGTTACGCCTAGAGACTTCAGGAGTGGACTTAGGGTTTCGCCCCAGAAGTATTGATACCCTTAGGGACTTTGGGAGTGGCAGTAGGGTTCCACCCCGGAAGTAGGGGTACTGCTAGGGACTTTGGGAGTGGAATTAGGATTCTGCCCCAGAACTATGGGTACCCCTAGGGACTTTGGGAGTAGAATTAGGGTTCTGCCAGTGAAGTTGGGATTCCCCAAGAGACTTTTGGACTGTAAATAAGATTCCGTCCTGGAAGTAGGGGTACCCCCAGGGACTTCCGCTGTGGAATTAGGATTCTGCTCTGGAACTTGGGGTACTCCTAGGGAATTCCAGGATGGAATAGGGAGTTCCCCATGGGACTTCCAGTGTGGAATTAGGATTCTGCCCTGGAATTAGGGGTACCCTCAGTAACTTCCAGGGTAGAATTGGGGTTCCACCTTGAAACTAGGAGTACCCAAAGGAACTTCTGATGTGGAATTCAGGTTCCGCCCTGCAACCAGGGGAACCCCCAGGGACTTCCAGGGTACAATTAGGGTTTCACTCCGAAACCAGGGCTACCCCCGAGGACATTCGGTGTGGAATTAGGATTCCTTCTTGCAACGAGGGGTACTCCTAGAGACTTCAGGTATGGAATTAGGGTTCAGCCCTGGAACTAGGGTTACCCCCAGGAAATTCCAGGGCAGAATTAGGGTTCTACCAAGAAACTAGAGGTGCCCTCACAGACTTCCAGGGTGGAATTAGGGTTTCTCCCCGGAGCTAGGGGTACCCCTAAAGACTTCCGGTGAAGAATTAAGATTCTGCCCTGGAATTAGGGGTACCCCCAGGAACTTCTTGGGCAGAATTAGGGTTCCGCCAAGAAACTAGAGGTACCCTCATGGACTTCCAGGGTGGAATTAGGGTTCATCTCTCAACCTAGGGGTACCCCCAGGGATTTCCAGGGTACAATTAGGGTTCCACACTGAAACCAGGGGTACTCCTAGGGACTTTCGGTATGGAATTAGAGATCTGCCCTGCAACTTCGGGTGCCCCCAGTGAATCTTGGTATGGAATTAGGGTTCAGTTCTGCCACAAAGGGTTCCCCTAGGGACTTCTGGTGTGGAATTAGGGTTCCACCTTAGACCTCAGAGTACCCCGAGGGATGTTCACTCTGGAATTAGGGTTTTTTTTCCCCTGGAACTAGGGGTACTCGCAGGGACTTCCAGGCTACAATTAGGGTTCCACACCAAAACCAGGGGTACTCCCAAGGACTTATGGTTTGGAACTAGGGTCTCTGTTTGCTAATATCTCTCGTTAGCAACATCTCATTTTTTGTCTCCTTGTCCCACATTTCTTCTCTTTGTCCACCTGTCTTTCCTCCTGCTTTCCTCTTCTCTCTTTTTTCTTTGGTCCTGCAGCCTTTGGGATACTGTGGGGCAAGGTAGATGGTTCCCCAATCCTGAATGGCTTCAGCAGTGGGTTGGGGCAGCCCCAGGTGAAACTCGTGAGAAGGCAGCGTTCATTCGCAGTTTCAGAGCCCTGCCGGGCTCTCTCGGCAGTGTGGTTCCCGGGGAACGCAAACGCTCCTGGCGAGCCAGGCAAAGGACTGAGGCCCGAGTTGAATGGGGCTATAAGTGCGTGGGCGGTTGGAGAAAAGATCCAGCAGCAGCTTTCAAGCCTGGCTCCTTTGGCCTTGGAGCAGGCAGCGTTCATTCGCAGTTTCAGAGCCCTGCCGGGCTCTCTCGGCAGTGTGGTTCCCGGGGAACGAAAACGCTCCTGGCGAGCCAGGCAAAGGACTGAGGCCCGAGTTGAATGGGGCTATAAGTGCGTGGGCGGTTGGAGAAAAGATCCAGCAGCAGCTTTCAAGCCTGGCTCCTTTGGCCTTGGAGCAGGCAGCGTTCATTCGCAGTTTCAGAGCCCTGCCGGGCTCTCTCGGCAGTGTGGTTCCCGGGGAACGAAAACGCTCCTGGCAAGCCAGGCAAAGGACTGAGGCCCGAGTTGAATGGGGCTTTAAGTGCGTGGGCGGTTGGAGAAAAGATCCAGCAGCAGCTTTCAAGCCTGGCTCCTTTGGCCTTGGAGCAGGCAGCGTTCATTCGCAGTTTCAGAGCCCTGCCGGGCTCTCTCGGCAGTGTGGTTCCCGGGGAACGAAAACGCTCCTGGCAAGCCAGGCAAAGGACTGAGGCCCGAGTTGAATGGGGCTTTAAGTGCGTGGGCGGTTGGAGAAAAGATCCAGCAGCAGCTTTCAAGCCTGGCTCCTTTGGCCTTGGAGCAGGCAGCGTTCATTCGCAGTTTCAGAGCCCTGCCGGGCTCTCTCGGCATTTTGGCTCCCGGGGAACGCAACTCCTGAAGTTCCTAGGCGTAACCCTAGTTCTGGGGTGTAACCTCTAAATCCACTCCCAAAGTCCCTCGCGTAACCCTACTTCCGGGATGGAATCTTAATTACACTCCAGAATTCCCAAGGGGTATCCCAACTTCCCTGGTGGAACCCTAATTGCACTTGGGAAGTCACTCAAGGTGACCCGTCTTCCAGGGTGGGACCCTGATTCCACTCTCAAAGTCCCTAGTGGTAACCCTACTTCCAGGACAGAACTCTAAATCCACACTGGAAGTCCCTGGGGATGTTCCTAATTGAGGGGTGGAACCCTACATCTAAAAGGTAAGTCCCTAGGGGTAAACCTACATTCGAGGACGGAACCCTAATTCCACTCCTGAGCTCCCTAGGGGTATCCTAACGTCCGTGGCGGAACACTTATTCCACATTGGAAGTCCCTTGGGGTAACCCAACTTCCCGGGCGGAACCCTAAGTCCACTCTCGAAGTCCCTGGGGATAACCTTTCTTTTTGTGCTGAACCCGAATTCCACTCCCAAAGTCCCTAGGGGTAACCCTGATTCTGAAGTGGAACCTTAATTCAACTCCTGAAATCCCTAGGGGTATCCCAGCTTCTGGGGCGAAACCTTAATTCCACTCCTGAAGTCCCTAGAGGTGTCCAAACTTCTGGGGCGGAACACTAATTCCACTCCCAAAGTTGCTAGTGGCAACCCTACTTCCAGGATGGAACCCTACTTCCACTCCCAAAGTCCCTAGGGCTAACTCTACTTCCGGGGTGGAACCTTAATTCCACTCCCGAAGTCCCTGGGGGAACCCCAAATTCCAAGGAGGAACAAAAGTTCTGCCCCGGAACCAAAGTTCCGACTCACTAGTTCCAGCCGGACCCATTTCGGTGACGGCAGCGGAACCAAAGTGCCGGCTCACTAGTTCCAGCCGGACCCATTTCGGTGACGGCAGCGGAACCAAAGTGCCGGCTCACTAGTTCCAGCCGGACCCATTTCGGTGACGGCAGCGGAACCAAAGTGCCGGCTCACTAGTTCCAGCCGGACCCGTTTCGGTGACGGCAGCGGAACCAAAGTGCCGGCTCACTAGTTCCAGCCGGACCCATTTCGGTGACGGCAGCGGAACCAAAGTGCCGGCTCACTAGTTCCAGCCGGACCCATTTCGGTGACGGCAGCGGAACCAAAGTTCTTGCTCACTAGTTCCGGTCGGACTGGAGGGGGGTTTTTTGCTCTTTTTTTTAAATATTTTTTTTCCGCATTATTTTTCCCTTTTCTTTTCTTTTTTAATTTTATTCCTTTTTTAATTTTTCTAAATTTTAAAAATATTTTTTCTCTTTTTCTTTTTTTTGTTATTCCTCTGGGTTGCTTTTTTTTTTCCATTTTTGTTTTTTTTTTATGACTTTTGGAGTGGAATTGGGGTTCTGCCCCACACATAGGGGTACCCTCAGGGACATCCAGTGTGGAATTAGGGTTCCGTCCCGGAAGTAGGCGTACCCCTAGGGACTTTGGGAGTGGAATTAAGGTTCCACCTCAGAAGTAGGGTTACCCCTAGGGACTTCCTGAGTGGATTTAGGGTTCTGTTCCAGAACTATGGGTACCCGTAGAGACTTTGGGAGTGGAATTAAGGTTCTGCTTCGCCAGCAGGGGTACCCCTAGGGACTTCCAATGTGGAATTAGTGTTCCGCCACGGATGTTGGGATACCCCTAGGGAGCTCAGGAGTGGAGTTAGGGTTTTGTCCTCTAAAGTAGATTTATCCCTAGGGAGTTCCCTTTTAGATGTAGGGCTCCACCTCGCAACTACGAACATCCCCAGGGACTTCCAGTGTGGATTTAGAGTTCTGTCCCGGACGTAGGGGTACCCCTAGGAACTTTGGGAGTGGAATTAGGTTTCTGTCCTGGAAGTAGGGTTACCTGTAAGGACTTTGGGAGTGGAATTAGGGTTCCGCCCCAGAAGTAGGGTTACCTCTAGGCACTTTGGGAGTGGAATTAAGGTTCTGCCCTGGAAGTAGGGTTACGCCTAGGGACTTCAGGAGTGGACTTAGGGTTTCGCCCCAGAAGTATTGATACCCTTAGGGACTTTGGGAGTGGCAGTAGGGTTCCACCCCGGAAGTAGGGGTACTGCTAGGGACTTTGGGAGTGGAATTAGGATTCTGCCCCAGAACTATGGGTACCCCTAGGGACTTTGGGAGTAGAATTAGGGTTCTGCCAGGGAAGTTGGGATTCCCCAAGAGACTTTTGGACTGTAAATAAGATTCCGTCCTGGAAGTAGGGGTACCCCCAGGGACTTCCGCTGTGGAATTAGGATTCTGCTCTGGAACTTGGGGTACCCCTAGGGAATTCCAGGATGGAATAGGGAGTTCCCCATGGGACTTCCAGTGTGGAATTAGGATTCTGCCCTGGAATTAGGGGTACCCTCAGTAACTTCCAGGGTAGAATTGGGGTTCCACCTTGAAACTAGGAGTACCCAAAGGAACTTCTGATGTGGAATTCAGGTTCCGCCCTGCAACCAGGGGTACCCCCAGGGACTTCTAGGGTACAATTAGGGTTTTACTCCGAAACCAGGGCTACCCCCGAGGACATTCGGTGTGGAATTAGGATTCCTTCTTGCAACGAGGGGTACTCCTAGAGACTTCAGGTATGGAATTAGGGTTCAGCCCTGGAACTAGGGTTACCCCCAGGAAATTCCAGGGCAGAATCAGGGACTTCCAGGGTGGAATTAGGGTTTCTCCCCAAGAAACTAGAGGTACCCTCATGGACTACCAGGGTGGAATTAGGGTTCATCCCTCGAACTAGGGGTACCCCCAGGGATTTCCAGGGTACAATTAGGGTTCCACACTGAAACCAGGGGTACTCCTAGGGACTTTCGGTATGGAATTAGAGATCTGCCCTGCAACTTCGGGTGCCCCAGTGAATCTTGGTATGGAATTAGGGTTCAGTTCAGCCACAAAGGGTTCCCCTAGGGACTTCTGGTGTGGAATTAGGGTTCCACCTTAGACCTCAGAGTACCCCGAGGGATGTTCACTCTGGAATTAGGGTTTTTTTTCCCCTGGAACTAGGGGTACTCGCAGGGACTTCCAGGCTACAATTAGGGTTCCACACCAAAACCAGGGGTACTCCCAAGGACTTATGGTTTGGAACTAGGGTCTCTGTTTGCTAATATCTCTCGTTAGCAACATCTCATTTTTTGTCTCCTTGTCCCACATTTCTTCTCTTTGTCCACCTGTCTTTCCTCCTGCTTTTCTCTTCTCTCTTTTTGCTTTGGTCCTGCTGCCTTTGGGCTACTGTGGGGCAAGGCAGATGGTTCCCCAATCCTGAATGGCTTCAGCAGTGGGTTGGGGCACCCCAGGTGAAACTCGTGAGAAGGCAGCGTTTGTTTGCAGTTTCAGAGCCCTGCTGGGCTCTCTCGGCAGTGTGGTTCCCGGGGAACGCAAACGCTCCTGGCGAGCCAGGCAAAGGACTGAGGCCCGAGTTGAATGGGGCTATAAGTGCGTGGGCGGTTGGAGAAAAGATCCAGCAGCAGCTTTCAAGCCTGGCTCCTTTGGCCTTGGAGCAGGCAGCGTTCATTCGCAGTTTCAGAGCCCTGCCGGGCTCTCTCGGCAGTGTGGTTCCCGGGGAACGAAAACGCTCCTGGCAAGCCAGGCAAAGGACTGAGGCCCGAGTTGAATGGGGCTATAAGTGCGTGGGCGGTTGGAGAAAAGATCCAGCAGCAGCTTTCAAGCCTGGCTCCTTTGGCCTTGGAGCAGGCAGCGTTCATTCGCAGTTTCAGAGCCCTGCCGGGCTCTCTCGGCAGTGTGGTTCCCGGGGAACGAAAACGCTCCTGGCAAGCCAGGCAAAGGACTGAGGCCCGAGTTGAATGGGGCTATAAGTGCATGGGCGGTTGGAGAAAAGATCCAGCAGCAGCTTTCAAGCCTGGCTCCTTTGGCCTTGGAGCAGGCAGCGTTCATTCGCAGTTTCAGAGCCCTGCCGGGCTCTCTCGGCAGTGTGGCTCCCGGGGAACGAAAACGCTCCTGGCGAGCCAGGCAAAGGACTGAGGCCCGAGTTGAATGGGGCTTTAAGTGCGTGGGCGGTTGGAGAAAAGATCCAGCAGCAGCTTTCAAGCCTGGCTCCTTTGGCCTTGGAGCAGGCAGCGTTCATTCGCAGTTTCAGAGCCCTGCCGGGCTCTCTCGGCAGTGTGGTTCCCGGGGAACGAAAACGCTCCTGGCAAGCCAGGCAAAGGACTGAGGCCCGAGTTGAATGGGGCTTTAAGTGCGTGGGCGGTTGGAGAAAAGATCCAGCAGCAGCTTTCAAGCCTGGCTCCTTTGGCCTTGGAGCAGGCAGCGTTCATTCGCAGTTTCAGAGCCCTGCCGGGCTCTCTCGGCAGTGTGGTTCCCGGGGAACGAAAACGCTCCTGGCGAGCCAGGCAAAGGACTGAGGCCCGAGTTGAATGGGGCTTTAAGTGCGTGGGCGGTTGGAGAAAAGATCCAGCAGCAGCTTTCAAGCCTGGCTCCTTTGGCCTTGGAGCAGGCAGCGTTCATTCGCAGTTTCAGAGCCCTGCCGGGCTCTCTCGGCACTTTGGCTCCCGGGGAACGCAACTCCTGAAGTTCCTAGGCCTAACCCTACTTCTGGGGTGCAACATTAAATCCACTCCCAAAGTCTCTAGGCGTAACCCTACTTCCGAGATGGAATCTTAATTACACTCCTGATGTCCCAAGGGGTATCCCAACTTCCCTGGTGGAACCCTAATTGCACTTGGGAAGTCACTCAAGGTTACCCTACTTCCAGGGTGGGACCCTGATTCCACTCCCAAAGTCCCTAGTGGTAACCCTACTTCCAGGACAGAACTCTAAATCCACACTGGAAGTCCCTGGGGATGTTCCTAATTGCGGGGTGGAACCCTACATCTAAAAGGTAAGTCCCTAGGGGTAAACCTACATTCGAGGACGGAACCCTAATTCCACTCCTGAGCTCCCTAGGTGTATCCTAACGTCCGTGGCGGAACACTTATTCCACATTGGAAGTCCCTTGGGGTAACCCAACTTCCCGGGCGGAACCCTAAGTCCACTCTCGAAGTCCCTGGGGATAACCTTTCTTTTTGCGCTGAACCCTAATTCCACTCCCGAAGTCCCTAGGGGTAACCCTGATTCTGAAGTGGAACCTTAATTCAACTCCTGAAATCCCTAGGGGTATCCCAACTTCTGGGGCGAAACCTTAATTCCACTCCTGAAGTCCCTAGAGGTGTCCAAACTTCTGGGGCGGAACACTAATTCCACTCCCAAAGTTGCTAGGGGCAACCCTACTTCCAGGATGGAACCCTACTTCCACTCCCAAAGTCCCTAGGGCTACCTCTACTTCCGGGGTGGAACCTTAATTCCACTCCCGAAGTCCCTGGGGGTACCCCAAATTCCAAGGAGGAACAAAAGTTCTGCCCCGGAACCAAAGTTCCGGCTCACTAGTTCCAGCCGGACCCATTTCGGTGACGGCAGCGGAACCAAAGTGCCGGCTCACTAGTTCCAGCCGGACCCATTTCGGTGACGGCAGCGGAACCAAAGTGCCGGCTCACTAGTTCCAGCCGGACCCATTTCGGTGACGGCAGCGGAACCAAAGTGCCGGCTCACTAGTTCCAGCCGGACCCGTTTCGGTGACGGCAGCGGAACCAAAGTGCCGGCTCACTAGTTCCAGCCGGACCCATTTCGGTGACGGCAGCGGAACCAAAGTGCCGGCTCACTAGTTCCAGCCGGACCCATTTCGGTGACGGCAGCGGAACCAAAGTGCCGGCTCACTAGTTCCGGTCGGACTGGACGGGGGTTTTTTGCTCTTTTTTTTAATATTTTTTTTCCGCATTATTTTTCCCTTTTTTTTTCTTTTTTAATTTTATTCCTTTTTTAATTTTTCTAAATTTTAAAAATATTTTTTCTCTTTTTCTTTTTTTTGTTATTCCTCTGGGTTGCTTTTTTTTTCCATTTTTGTTTTTTTTTTATGACTTTTGGAGTGGAATTGGGGTTCTGCCCCACACATAGGGGTACCCTCAGGGACTTCCAGTGTGGAATTAGGGTTCCGTCCCGGAAGTAGGCGTACCCCTAGGGACTTTGGGAGTGGAATTAAGGTTCCACCTCAGAAGTAGGGTTACCCCTAGGGACTTCCTGAGTGGATTTAGGGTTCTGTTCCAGAACTATGGGTACCCGTAGAGACTTTGGGAGTGGAATTAAGGTTCTGCTTCGCCAGCAGGGGTACCCCTAGGGACTTCCAATGTGGAATTAGTGTTCCGCCACGGATGTTGGGATACCCCTAGGGAGCTCAGGAGTGGAGTTAGGGTTTTGTCCTCTAAAGTAGGTTTATCCCTAGGGAGTTCCCTTTTAGATGTAGGGCTCCACCTCGCAACTACGAACATCCCCAGGGACTTCCAGTGTGGATTTAGAGTTCTGTCCCGGACGTAGGGGTACCCCTAGGGACTTTGGGAGTGGAATTAGGTTTCTGTCCTGGAAGTAGGGTTACCTGTAAGGACTTTGGGAGTGGAATTAGGGTTCCGCCCCAGAAGTAGGGTTACCTCTAGGCACTTTGGGAGTGGAATTAAGGTTCTGCCCTGGAAGTAGGGTTACGCCTAGGGACTTCAGGAGTGGACTTAGGGTTTCGCCCCAGAAGTATTGATACCCTTAGGGACTTTGGGAGTGGCAGTAGGGTTCCACCCCGGAAGTAGGGGTACTGCTAGGGACTTTGGGAGTGGAATTAGGATTCTGCCCCAGAACTATGGGTACCCCTAGGGACTTTGGGAGTAGAATTAGGGTTCTGCCAGGGAAGTTGGGATTCCCCAAGAGACTTTTGGACTGTAAATAAGATTCCGTCCTGGAAGTAGGGGTACCCCCAGGGACTTCCACTGTGGAATTAGGATTCTGCTCTGGAACTTGGGGTACCCCTAGGGAATTCCAGGATGGAATAGGGAGTTCCCCATGGGACTTCCAGTGTGGAATTAGGATTCTGCCCTGGAATTAGGGGTACCCTCAGTAACTTCCAGG